>AP028161.1:8341553-18341553 GCA_014132275.2 Samia ricini
TTAACCTAGAAGTGTACTAATAATTTGAAAAAGGTATCCGACTTTCTTTAAAGCAACCGCCCCCTCTTAAATTAGAAATACCAAATTTCAGCTTTTCTCCTACACCCTTTTTCCTATACGAAAAGGTTTTAAAAAGTTTCAACTATAACTTACAACGGGATCTTCATCGTTCTCTTCATCGTCTTTGAACAACTCTTCGGCGCCAAACTTCAAAATGGCGTTCAAATCCTCCTTGTTAAAAGGATTGTTCGCTGTCGTGGCGGACGGCTCCCGCTTGTTCAACACTGTTCTGCCCGTCGTATCCATCCGCTGTATGACGAGGTGATCGAGAACCATTTTCCTTTTCGCTCTCTCGACTATATCTTCCTCCACAGATCTAGCAGTGACCAATCTATAAATATTAACCTGAAAATTCACGACAACGTTTTTTATGAAAACTCATAAATCGCTAATAGCTCCCGTCCCCCCGCCCCCCTCGCAAAAATCACTAATTTTTAAACTAATAGCACGGGAAACATGTATATGTTGTAACCATTAGCGATCGAAAATCTTTGGATTTAGTGGAAAATTTTCAAATTCCGTTTTTATGAAAATCTCAAAAATATATTGAATTATATTATGGAACAAACAGCTCAATTTCTTTAAAAAAAACTGAGAGTTACGGACTACATGCGTAAGAAATATCAATGTTTTGTATACTTATAAACTTGAACCATCTAACCTTACTTTATATAACGTCTATTTTTCTATCTGTCAATTAGTTTGCATATAACTCGAGAAACAGCATTCGTTTAGATATGATTTTTTTTCAACCGTATATATCTGTTCAGGTTTTTGTTTAATATTTCGTTACGTTAAATAATATGTCTACGTATGTCTAAGGAAAAAAAATGCCCATCATTCTTCTTTGTTTTTATATCTTTATTTATACTAGCTGTGTGCCCGCGGCTGTGCCCGCATTTCATATATTCTTCACTGCGTTTTAATTTTTTTATACGGAACCCTAGTTATTTTCCAACAAAAAATTTAGCACTAAGATAAAGAAAAAATATTTTAGGTTTCATTTTTTTTGCGTGGACGGCGGAACCCTAATTGTTACTGTAAAATTTAAAAGGATCTAAATTTTCAGAGTATCTTCAGCTATCTACCAAATGAAGTCCCGTCAAAATCGGTAAAGCCGTTCCAGAGATTACCCTATAGAAACAGACGGACAATATTTATAAAAATTGTATTTTTGGCATCGGTACCGTATGTACATTATTATCTATTTAGTAAAAAAAAATTTAACATACAGACACTCAATTTTAATTATTAGTAGATAAAAAGTACCGTTTTTAATATATAAACAATCTCACCTGATTCTTCTGCCCGATGCGATGAGCACGTGCTTGAGCCTGCAAATCGTTCTGCGGATTCCAGTCCGAATCGAAAATTATCACAGTGTCCGCTGTGGCAAGATTGATCCCCAGACCGCCGGCACGTGTGGAGAGTAAAAAGCAAAAATCCTGCGAACCCTCCGCATTGAAATGATCCAGAGCCTGTTTCCTAATTTCACCCTTTATACTACCGTCCAACCGTTGAAAGGGGAAATGCCTCCGTTGTAAATATTCCGCTAATATATCTAACATTCTCACCATCTGTGAGAAAATAAGTACTCTATGTCCGGTCTCTTTAAGTCTGCACAGCAATTTGTCTAATAAGAGAAGCTTTCCTGAACCCCTCAGAAGTTTCTAGAATATGTAAAAAAAACACATATTATCGCTTGTTCAAACAAAAAAAAGAAATAGAATATAACCAATGCGTATGGATGTACGCCATATTGTGACGTCATAAGTAACGAAAAAAATTTTATACGTCTGTATGGTTTCATTAAAACAACGCATATTATAATAGTCTTAATAATTAAGGAAGTAATTTCTAAAAAAAAAACATAAGGCAAATATTTTTTGTCGCTTTCCATAGTTTTCAGATCAAGATTTATTTGAAACGCATAGTATACAATATTAAAACAAATTTGGGTTATCTATATATGTATACTAGCTGGTGCCTGCGGCTCCGCCCGCGTTTCATGTTCTGTGCATATGACGTTTCATTTTATAGCTAATTTAAAAAAACAAAATGAATTAATAAAAGTAAGATTATTTTGTTTTTATTAGCGGAAAAAATGTATATAAGCGTAAATTGAAGTGGAAAATGTAGAAAAGAGTAAATCGAAAAAAAAAAATGAGTGAGCATCGGTGGAACCCAAAAAAATACCTGTCTACGAAAAACACTGCGTTGAAAGGTATTAGTCCTATCCCGATATGTTCAGTAGTTTTGAGATGATGGTGCGTCAAAGGAATAATAAACAAACAAACTGAGAAAACATGGTAAAGGGCTCATAAAATATGTATATAGCCTATAACCATCTACGATTAATTACGCGTCGAATGGTTGTGGTTTCACGCTGATCGGTCCAGTAGTTTTCGAGTTTACCTCAGACAAAGAAAACAAACTTGCTTATATATATATATATATATTTAATTACCTCCACTGCATCAGTAGTCGCGAGCGATGCTCTAGATTCAAAATCTTCAGGTTTAGTCAATAAGGCATGGTTGGTTGCAGCATTTTTTCAATTCAATCACAATATTGATAAACGTATTTATAGATCCTTTAACGCCTTTCCGTAGTGCACTATAATTCTTTGTAAGAATCCATTTATAATATTGCTTCTGTATCGAGGTCATTTCAACCCTTAATATTTGTTCCACTTTAGCCGGTAATGACTTCTCAACGTCTTTCTTTTGCCTCCTCAAGATAAACGGTTCCAACTGTTTATGCAACTTTTCATAACCTTTTGTCGCAGCATTTTCGTGATCCTTTTCAAATTCTTCCCAAGTCTCAAATCTGTCAATTGCAAATTTAATTAACGTCCATGGTAAATAAATTATAATTTTTTTTAAACCAATTTAATACGTAATCTTACCTATAAGGCATGATAAAATGCAAAAGAGCCCATAGCTCCTTTAGAGAATTCTGTAATGGTGTACCAGTGACTAGTAATCTGTGATTTGTATCGAACTCCTTTAAAGCTTTATATAAAAGTGAATCGTCGTTTTTTAATCTATGAGCCTCGTCGACCAACAAGCACGCCCAACTAAATGACCTTAAAAATTCCCTATCCTTTAATAAAATCTCATAAGTAGTTAAAATAGCATTGAACTTCAGTCTTTTTGAACTGGCAAAACTCCATTCGTACTGTCTGATCTGCAAATAAATATAGAGTTTTATTTAAAAACAAGAGCAGAATTGCAAAAAAAAAAAAAATTGAACATACAAAAAAAACTTACAATTTCTCTACTAGTAAGATCACCGATATATGTAACAACGTTGATATCGGGCGCCCACTGTTGGAATTCTCTTTGCCACGCAGTCATTGTACTTAGAGGCACTACACATAGGAACGGTCCGTAAAGTTGTTGCGATTTGAAGAGGTAATATAAAAAACAAATAGTCTGAAAAAGAAAATTATTTTACAAAACGTTTATAGTTTATTTCATCAAAATATTGTAAGGATCTGCGTCCACCAACAAGTACGGTGACACAAGCAGAATTAAATTGAAACAATTATAGCGAAACATTTCAATAAGAGGTGGACGCAAAGCTACATATCAATATTTGTACCTGTATTGTTTTACCTAAACCCATTTCATCAGCAAGAATAACAGAATTATCTTTACACCAGGAATGTATCAACCAATTTAACCCATCCATTTGATAATCTCTCAACACATAACCACCCTGTAAAAGAAATTGAAAACAATTAATACACAACTTATATACCATAAACAATTTCATAATTAAAACGAATAATTAAAAATACTGAACGGTATTATCCTACTTAGAACTTACAATGTACGTTACAACGCCATCTAGTAGTTTTCACGGTACTAAGATGACACTTGGAGAACCACTAACAAACTGTTTTATATCTATGCCGATAGATGGCGCTTTACACATATTATGTTTCAACTTTTTCGAAGGAGTAAGATCACAAAATTACATCTCACAATAAATTCGAAAATAATCTTTTTTATAAACATGCAAAAAAAGGTTTTTTAAAATAAAATAAAAATGTTTTACATATTTTACATCATTATCATGAACAGTAAAATTAAATCTAATAAGAAACAAAATGGATGCCATAATATACAAAATGGCTGCTTTTGTATTGAGCATTCCCATTAAAAATGATAAATGTATACAAATGAAATTTATCTAGAAAATAAATTATGTAACAAAAAAACTGACCTCATCTTTTCCCAAGTACTCAGGTTGTTCTTTGATTTGATGAAACTTTGGACGTCTTCGTAAAACAGGGCAATGTCGGGAGGGTGTCGTTTTTGCACCTTCCCTGTTTTTAAAATATTCCACTTCCTTGGGCCATCTCTTCTCTATTAAAACTGAATCTTCCCATGTAGCATCAGCATATGGTAAAGACTCCCACTTACAGAAGTATTCTCTGGCAGTTGTACCACCTTCCAATTCCCGAGTCTGCTCCGCTAACCAAAGTAATAATAAAACAATTATTGTAAGTACCATATAGCATGTCAAATATTACAAAAATATGTTTTATGATTGGCATATAAATTCATTATATTCTATGACACTAGACATTTACATTAACAAATTAAAAATACTTACCGATTATCCTTTCAACACTGTTGTACGTTTTCACTAATTCCTGTTGCAATTCAGCTTGGCATTCAAAATAGTCTATATCTTCTGGGCCAGCTTGTTGCCGCCACCATGAAAGCTCAGCTTCTTTTTTCATATAATTTTCCAGTTTCTTTAACCCCTTAACTTTTTGTTCATTGAGCGATCTTTCTGACTCCCATGTATTATGTATGTGGGACCATCCTTTCCACTTTATCAGGTATTGTGGTTCAGATGATTCCTCATCATCAGGATTACAGCCTTCATTAGGATCTCCGTGCTCCTCTATGTAATAAACTGTAGTCACATTCCCAGTGACTGCATAATGATAAGAAGACATTAGCTAAAATTTAACAGTATTTTTGCACCAAAATGCAAATTCAAATAAAAATTATTGACTACTTAAACACAAAGAAGCTAATATCTTAACATAACAACTGTATAATAAATTTAAATTGCAAAATATACCTCCTTTCTTTCCACGTCGTATGCCAAGAACTTTTTCTATCGTTTCACTATGATCCTCAGGTTCCGGTTCAGCATCTACTTCACCATCTACTCCTTCCATTTCCAAAAGATCTGAAGAATCAGTTTGTTCGTCACTTGCTTCTTTATAACTTACAGCTGCACCAGTACGCCTGCTTGTAGTGCGACTGCAAAATAACAACTTGTTTCTGGTACAAATATATACTAAATTATTTATTGTAACACATGTTACAGCTATTCCATTGTGGAAAGAAAAAGGAATCAAGTTTTTTTTTCTTTTTCACTTAGCTAATGCCATTGACAGGAAATGCCTTTACAGTGAAAAGAAATCAAGTGTGCACATGCTTTTCAAACCATCTTCATCAAGAGTTTATATCATTAATAATATTTAAGTACAAATTTTAGGCTTCAAAAGAGCACAATAATTGTTTTAGGTCTAAAGTAAAATATTACCAATACAGTGCATAAATGTTTGCATGGGGAGTTTACTAATTCTAATTCTTTCATTATACAATTTGTATGTTGTATTATATTGCATATGAGATTACTAAAGGATATAATATAGTTCTTGAGATTCCACAAATGTAAATCAATCATAGTCCTAAAAATCCTAGGAACATTGTAATCAACAGCAACACCAAATAAGAAAATGTAGAACCATGTGACAAAAAATGTTCGAGTAAATCTAGGCAAGACTTTGACTGATATAAAATACACAAGAGACAAGTTTAATGATGCTAAATTGGTGCATTTAACCCACAAATTGAGTGAATCACTAAAAATTAGTAAGCTCCATAATAAGACCCTAATCTAATACTAAATGTTGAGAAATAAATAATAAAATTTCAACCACAAGATAACCAAATACAACATTACTTTTGTATTAATGCCTTATGCAAGAATATTAATAGCCAGATGAACCAAGATTTCAATGAAATCTTAGTTCCAATGACCAATATTAATCAACAAATTCATCCTGATTATGCATTCAAAATATGTATTTCGAAGTAGTTTACGGAAAGATCCAGATAGCATAACAACAAAAAATCCATTCATCCAAAATATGTCCACTGCTGGACATAGGTCTCCTCCAAAGATCTCCACAACCACCGGTCTTGCGCCAGCCGCATCCGGCGGATTCCCGCGACATTCATCAGATCATCGGTTCACTTTGTGGGGGGGGGCCTTACCCACGCTAGGTATTGCAATGTGTGGCAGTCATTTGAGAACCAGTTGGTTCTATAATGCATCTGTTATATGATGTGGCCAGCCCACTGTCACTTAAGTTTAGTAATTCTTCAGGCAATGTTGATTTCTTGGGTTTTCTACAAATCTCCTCATTCCTGATTTGATTATGCAGTGAAACTCCAATCAAAGCCCTCTCCACTGCCCTTTAAGCAACTTTGAGCTTCCTTATTAGGTCCATTGTGAGCAAACATGTTTCAGTGCCATATGTCATCATAACATAACATAAGCTCACGCCTCTTATCCCCGAAGGGTTAGGTAGAGGTGATGTAGCGAACTACAGCACCCACATTTCGCCGGGCTTAGTTGTCGCATGACAGGGGGCGAGCCTGTCGCCATATCGAACATAAATTCCAAACTCCGGGATGATACTGAGTAGAAAACCACAATGCCACATGACCCGACCCGGGGATCGAACCCTCAGAATGGCAGTCGCACCGTAATACAACTGCGCCACCCAGGCCACCATATGTCATCACTGGCAACAAACACAGGTCAAAGACTCAGGTTGTGAGACACAGCAGTATTTCAGACAAAAAGATTCTACCTTGATTCCCGAACAATAAAAAGACAATTAAAGAAATACTAGAGGACATAAGCAATTTCCTAAACCCCTAAAATTTTTGCAGTAGGAATGAAACACATGAGAAGCACAAACTTCATATTTCATTAATATGGCTGTTCATATTATCCAAATTATTTTAAAAATTTCTTAAGGAAATAACATATGTTTTTTGTAACATATGTTGGGTCAGTGCTTTGGCCACAATCTCACCTGATGTTAAGTGACGATGTGGTTCAGGATGGTAAACACACTAAGCCTTGTTCTCAAGTGATGCTGCCGGAACACACCTATTGGTAATTGGCGACAGGTTTTTGAACTTGAGGGTGGTACCTAGCCAGGAGGGCATTGTTAGAAAATGCCCTACCACCATGCTATGGTTTCCTCACGAGGTTTTCCTTCACCGAAAGCTCAGGCTTATAGTAGATTTAGTTTGAACCCGTGTCCATTGACGTGATCCGGCTGCACTATCCACTACACCATCATCTCTTCAAAAATTTATTAAAATTTATTTTGTGAAATTCGTCACTTATAATTAAAAATGTATTAAAGTACTGAAACAAAATTAATGGCATTAATGGTAACCTGGTGGTTAAAATTAGAACCTTATTTGAAAATACACTAAACAAAAAAATAAGGAAAATTGATAAACAGAACAGAAAAATGTGTTAACTGTTTTGCTTATTTATTTTATAAAGATATTTTTTTTTAAAAAGACATATTTTAACTGTAATAATATGAATAAAAACCAAATTTTATTATTTATTTTTTATTAGATACAAAATATGCATACCAACACCTGTGAATAGATTACCTTACCTTTTAGATTCATCATCTGAACCTTCAGAGCTTTCATCTTCTTCACTTGTGAATCTTCTTCTTCTTGCTGGTTTTTTTTTCCTAAGAGGTATACTTCTTTGGCCTGGTCTTTTTGAAGGTGGGGGTGGAGAACCTCTTAAATCACTATCACTTTCTGATGTATCTGAATTCCATGAATCACTAAAAATATTGCTTCATATTTAACATTTCATGGCTAGTAATTAGTGTTATACCAAGATTAAATATTTGTGATTTTACCTTTTCTTTCTACTTTTACGACTGTGAGCTCTATCTCTTTCACTAGAATCACTATCAGCTAATTTCAATCTATCTGGTTCCTTTCTAGATCTCCCTGATCTTCTTATTCCATAAATATCAGGATTTTCTTCCCAAAGGTTCTTCACTTTACCATGACTACTTCGGGATTTTGATTTTGATGGTGAATCATAATCTGAGGAGTTTCTATCAGTATGATGTCCCGATTTTGACGAATTAGCATTACTGTGCTTCGGTGATGATTTTGTATCATCACTGTGATGTGAGAGATCAGCTCCAGATTTCTCAGAAACTGATCTGTGTGACTCTGATCCTGAAGAACTAGAACCACTGTCGCTGTTCAAATAACATAAATAATAAAAATAAATAATAATAATGTTTATGTACAATAACAATAAACAATATGTGACAAAATACTGCATAAGCATCTTACCTTTCGCTACCGGAGCCAGATCCACTAGAGTCACTCTTCCCTCCTTTTTCACTGGTGGAATCACTTTCTGATTCATTCATGGAACCCTTCTGTAATTAGAGATCAATTTTAAAACTTTATACATAATTATTAGTTAAATAACAAAAATAACCTACAAATCCTTCCAACATGATAATGCTGATGATGATGATGATAATAAAGTTGTCATCAAAAGTATGTAATATATTGTATTTTCGAATGGAATAAAGAAATGGGTGTTAAGTAGAAATATTCAATTGCATAAATATATAAGCGAAGACACTAAAATTGAGGTACACAATTTAAAAAAGACAATAAAATATGACTCTTTTTTTTACAGCTAAATATGATTTAAACCATAGAGAAAAGAAATTCTAATAATATTTAACTATTCATCATACCTTTTGACTATTAAAGAATATATAAAACTTAACATTGTTTTAATGTCATAAAAATGACCATAATTCCAAATTATATAAAAAAATATTCATTGTATAATTAAAGAAATGTATCATAGTTGATTAGCATTTTAAAGCAGATCAGAAAATCACAATGAAACTAAATTAAACCAACATAACCTCAATGGTATCCTATCCATTGGTAGAGGCATAGGAAGACAGATTTTCAAAGTTAAATTGCAAAAATGGGTCCAATTACAAAATAGATTTCACAGGCCTGGATGGATAGATTATGTAACAAAGAATCATATAAAATACTTCCTATCGTGGGACAAGAACATTTTAATACATAAAAACACGAAAATATATTGTAAACAATCACAAAAACCCTTAAAATTCACTACTACGTCTTAAAATATTTATCGGTTTCAGGACCACACCCAAGAAATGTAGATCATTCTAAAATAATATAAAGCTGAAAAACTTTTATGAACACAAGAAATACACGAAAATTATCCAGAAAATGCTTGAAATCACTTACCAGATGCATTTTGCAAAAAATTTATGGAATACACGGTTACTTATATAATTATCTTCCGAAATCTATAATATTTTGATATTTCATTTGAAAAAACTTTGTTAACGCATAATTTAAAAACAATTTTAACCATACTTTTAGGAAAAGCTAATCAAATTGAGAAAATAATTTGCAGTAAAATCTTGTCAAGGGACGCCATTTTGTCATCGATAGAATTCAGATGACGACGGTAAGAAAAAAACTTTAATTTTAGCACAAATTCAAGTAATATAACATAAACAGAAACAATAACCAATAAAAAATCAAAAATGAAACTTAGAAGCAGTCGGATACAGTAGTAGGTACTATACGTAAAACGCAACGAGCACCGCGCACTGCCAGCGAAACTCGAAAGCTACAGCCATATTGCCAACTTCCAGCACCGTAGCGAAATTTAACTGTAGTGGTGTACACATTGTTGAAGTATATATCGAAATATCATAATTTTATTTATTTAAAAAAAATACGAATAATCTTTACAATAGCAAATACATAAATAAAATAAAAAAATGAGTTACGACTTTTGCGGTGTGCTCTATATCGACTTTTCCTGATTATGAACTACTGGCAATATCATGAAATATGCTATCTACCCTTAAAGAGATCCTAAAAGCTTCGTCAGTAGAGTTGCTGTACAGCGACACACTACGTTTCTCAGGTACATTTTTCAGAATTTCTTCTTGCTCAATAATTTTGCATTTACAATTGGACTAAGAGATGGATTTTATAAATCTACTAAATCTTTATATAATACTAGCTGTGCCCGCGACGTCGCTCACGCGGAGATCAGGCAATTATTTTCTCACAGACACCTATATTCTCTTTCGAGATGCAATCTACCTCTACCAATATATTCTTATCCCTGTCTATGTTTATCTCTATGTATGTCCCTGCGGAAGAGGTCACTGTGGCCTGACCAGGTCACCTCCCAGACAGCCTTTCCCATGCAATGGAAGGTCAGGGCACTCGTCTCTTTCCCTCTTAGTTTGGCAATGTGGTAGTGTCCAGACTGAGTCTACGTCTGCTCTTAGCCCTCGCCTTAATAGATCTGAATGGCGACCTGCACAGGATACTACCCATGTGGTGATGAGTTCCACCTCTCGCCTTAGCCCTACAATCAACGACCTTATGACCCTGCTCCCCACACCTAAAACATGTGCCACCCTGGTCTACCTCCAAAATACAGACTGGGCGACAGTGACCCAGGCCCAAACACCAGAAGCAACACAGAGGAATTGATCAAAACGTTCAGACAGCGCACGCCATATTATACAATTTTTGTCGACTTCAATTACATCTATTGTGATTAATTATTGAAATAATATATTATTAACTATATATTGGAAATATATAATGAAACCATCATATATGTATAGATACACGCTATTCAATATTTAAATACATATATGTATAAAAAGTATGTTAGATGTTACTATAGAGTGTAAACCACATATTCCAAATCTCTTGATCCATTCTTAAAGGTTCTTTACGAAATAGAGCTATTAATATTTTGGCAATTTCGAGATCTTTCAAAATAATTTAACTTGATCTATTATTTGATCTAATACATGAACATCTTTAATATTTCTAAGAATTTAATGTTCATCAAAAAACTATCGTTCCTATATTTACCATAAAGTTAAATCTTTGAATGACAGCTAGTAACTGACAATTGTATAGGCAGGTCGACAAATACGATGGTTAAAATTATTAACAGATTTTTCCAAATAAATGTAGTGATAACTACTCCCAATACATTACGGCAGGAATATCAAACTTCTAGTATTATTATTACATTCAGCGAAACATTGCATACACTGATAACTAGTGCCAATACATTAGAGCGGAAATACTAAGCTATTAGATTTATGATTACGCTCAGGAAGAAATCGCGCACACGTAAGCTTGGTTTAATTAGTTTATATGTAGTTGACATGTTTAATTTTACGTGTATTATATTCCACTGTAATATATTTGAAAATAGTAAATTATTATGACGTTAGGCATTTTTTTCGAATTGAACTAAAACGTCGATAAATTGATAATTATTTATCATCGGATAAATACATCACCACTCATAGTGAAATTGTTACCAGAATCAAAATATAACGTTGGTGTGACGTATTTCCGTTTTTGAGTAGTCCGTATATTCTTTCTTAGTGTGACCTTTCATACAACTAAAGCAGAAAAATATAATTCTCTCCACATAATATTGTGACAATTATAAATACTAAGACAAGTTGTTATTAATTAATTTTAAGAATATAACATCCGAGAACCTCTCTAGTTTTTGATCTTTCTATTAATTTATGGATTTATTATCGAAGTCTGATGAATTAAAACAGGACAAAAAATTATCTTCTTATTCTCTTGATGACCGGTGCAATAAGTTGGTCGGTCATATAGAGTGTCAGCTACTAGTAGAGACAAAAAAGTTCTTATTAGTTAATGGCAATCTGTGAGTTATACAATTTTGCCAGTGTTATGTGGACAATTATATATTTTCAATCTTGTATAAACGTTTCTAACTTCTAGCAAAACGGATGTCCATCTTGCCAGAACTTCCATCGATTTTTTATAGCATCTCAGAATAAACGTTCCATGTTATTATCTTCAATACACTTTACTTATATATAAGAACTAAATTATATTACGGAAAACACCTCCAAAATGACATAATATTAGGTTAAATCTATAATATTAATACTCAAGTTAATGGATTGAAGACAATGGCTGCTACATTATAGTTAGCGATCCAGGCAGAAACTCAACGAATAACATTAACTTGATGTACAGTCCGTAACCTGAGAATTTGGTTCCTTTTATTCCTTTTGAAAATAAATCCAAAGGTACTACCTCCTGTGGGTACCACTGTATAGAGACCATATAGCCAAGTCTGACTTTAACAACTCTATATTATCTCTGATAACACAAATAGATAGAATGTGATTTCATGATATCTTACAATATCAGGTAACAATTTTCATTGATTAGTTGACTTGTGTTATCATTGGCATTTATTATTGTAATTATCATTGATTATGTATTTTTTACTGGCATTATACGTAGTAGAATTTATGCACACGTGAGGTAATTTCATCATATCGCGTAAGGTAAAAAATGGGGTGCCATAAATTTTTTTGATGTTGTTGGACGACTTTTGATCCAGTGTTTTCAGAAAATTTAAAAAAAAATTAACGTCTATCTCGGCTGCGTGCTCTAGGTACCTTTGCCTTTTCTAACTAGTCAAAAAAACTACAACAATTTAATAAGATTGCAAAAATTGTCTTTTCCTATGAATCGAAAGAAAGAAATTATTGTGACAGGGTCTCCAGATTGTGGTTTTTTTTTCGCAATTATGGGAAAAAACTGGGACATAAATTTCTGTACGGGGAAAATTGAGGAAGTATTTTATCTACCTATCCTTGTTAATGTAGTATATAATTTTCATAAAGATGAAGATTTCAAGTGACTTATAATGGACATAATTATAATTCTTGCTTTACCTCGTTATGAATCATAATAAATTTTAACTTTATTTGCATAAAATAATTTCCAACAAGCATACATTGAAAATCAAACAAAGTATTGAATCTCGTGCTTCCTTAATTATAGCAAATCACTACGTGCATATCTACTAAAATAAAGAAATAAACTTAGACTAAAATAATAAATTAAAAATAATTGTGGTTACTTTTTGAACAAATCTATCTTTTTAATACATTTTAATGTACTATTTTAATATTTGGGGTTTTTTTTTGTCTGTTATAGGTAAATTTTAAAATCTCAATCTGGAGACCCTGCTAGTACCTTACTAGTTTGTGACGTCGACTCGTCAATGTTTACGTACCTACAACATATGTTTATTTATCTCCAGCCTTATCTTTTTATGTGTGATGGAAGCTGGAGTCTCTACGTTTGCACACGAAGAGACAGGTAAGTCACACTTTAATTTTGGTGGCGCCTTAGTTTCTACTGTTTCTACATGATGGTATAACAAAGGGGTTTACAGTTTTATAATTTTTATATACTATTTATTTATAAATTTGGGAGTCTAATTTGTATCAACGACTTTAAATTTACTGTAGATAACCAGAATGTCTATCGTGATCACGATTACATCGATACAAGAAAAAGAAAACATGAAGATCATCCATACTATAAACATTATAGAATAAAAGAACTTCAACAGTCACAAG
Source organism: Samia ricini (assembly GCA_014132275.2). Taxonomy (NCBI): domain Eukaryota; kingdom Metazoa; phylum Arthropoda; class Insecta; order Lepidoptera; family Saturniidae; genus Samia; species Samia ricini. The sequence goes on from AP028161.1 coordinate 8,355,265, forward strand.
GTAATTACTACGAATACATTTTTTTTTTCATTGGAATAGTAAGTGGAATATCGACTTTTTGTCAACAGATTTCAAGCCTGCCATGTATGGCAATTATTATTTTAAATTTTTTATTTTTCATACTTAAGTGTGGCAAATTGCAATAATATTCTGACAAACTTAATAATAATAATACAGCAGTGAAATAATCAATATTTTTTTCTTCATGTATCTGTTTAATCACTTAATTTAAATACATAACCTTTTTTGTTACAGTAAAAATGGCGAAATTTACAGACCTGCCAGAAGAAGTGATAATAATAATTGTAGGAAAATTAGATTTGCCTTCTACACACAGTTTATACAATGCATGTAAACAAACCAGAAGAATTGTTCAACTTCCTGGAGTTGTTAAAATATTTAACATGTCTTTGAATAAAATGGCAACAGTGTGCTCATTTAACTTAAATTTTTTTAAGGATATTGTTTATTATTTACAAGAACTTAATATGTCTGGAGTTCCAGATGTAAAGAAAACTATATTAATTTTGGTAATAAAAAAATTTAAGCAATTGAAAACATTGGATGTTTCATACACAAAAATTACTATAATTGATTTTATAGAATTATACCCATTATGTTCTACAATTAAAAATGTTACAATAAATTTTATTTTTGGAAAACTTGGAATAACAAAAATCACAAATAGAACAATAGTACATTGCCAGGATGTTTTTGAAAATTTAGAAAATGTTCATTTTGTTGGTTCACCTTCAAATCTCCTGTACAGTGTTCTTCCATTTTCCTTGTTATATAAAGCTAAATTAAATGCATTAAAATTCTCTGTGTCCGAGTGTAATTATGTATGTACAACAGATTTACCTCGGAATCATTCTATTGATGCTGATTGTAAACCTAACTATTTTAATATTAGTTTACTCAATTGGAGAGATAGTAATATGTATTATCAAAATATTAGCTCTCTACCTGCGTTGTCTAAGTTTAATTTAGAAACATATGAATTTATTGTAATAATAATGATGAGAATTGATAAGTTCACTGTGCACACATCACCTCTTTTCTTAGATTTTTTTCAAAGTTACTTTAATATAAATGCAGATTGCACAAATATTTTTCAAAAGCCACTATATGGTAATGTTTCTATCATGATGTGGAAAAAGGAAACAAATAAATTTAATACTGTGTTTTATGATAAATTGTTTAATGAAGTAAAAGAATATTTTCCAAAATACTGTCTCCCAGGAACCTGTGCTCCGAACTATGATTGGTTTTATATTGTTCCTCAAGATGAAAATTTAGAAGTTAACTCTGTTCAAAAACATGAGCTGGCATTTAGAAAAAAAAGACTTGGTGCACCAAATTTGAATTTGAACTATGATGATATATTCAAAGATAAACAAAAAAATACAGTTAAGTTTACTATTCCATGATCATATAAGAAGTACAATAACACTTAATGTAGAACACAATTATTTAAATAAATTAACATACCTAAGTTTAACTGGGTCAGTTCGATACAATTCTGATTTCTTTAATATTTTATTTCGCTTTTGTTGTAATCTGATTACGTTAAATGTTGACGCCCCATCTGTATTTCCATGCGCATCGCCAATATCACGGGCTTTACCTTTGAATAAATCCTTAAGAAACTTCAGACTAGTAGACAGGGGGATTGATTTCAAAGTGCTATTTATATCTTTAAGTCGCTGTGTAACTTTAGAAAATATATATCTTACAGAAGATAGTCTATGCACCCATAGTGATGTAGGAGATCCTAGTATAATAGTTGAAAAATGTAAAAAATTATATAATATTTATATAGAAGCCCCAATGAGTGACAGTGTTAAAACAAAAAACTTACAATTAATTAAAAAGACTAAAGAAAGATTGAAAATGTATGCTTTAAATGTAGCGTTACATGCTAATTGTCTTAATAATAGGTTTCGTTACTGGTACGATCCATTTATTGATGTTTTTAAACTTAACCCAATAAAACCAATTCCATAATTTAATACTTTATTTATATCACACAACGATTTTTAGGCATAAATTACCTACAGTATTTCAAAATACATTTTTTTATTTTCTCCTTAAAAAAAGAGAAACGAAATTACATTAAAAAAGAAACATCAAATTTATGTTAGAGGTTTTCTTTTAAAACTAAATTTTGTGAATGATAATGATAGGATGCCAAGCAGAGCGCTACCTCCACAAGCATATGTCAGCACACCTCTGTAATATTGAGGACAGTCCGTAACATCTTCACATTTGCTGCAAAATAGTATAAGAAATTAAATATGAAAGGTATTGTAGATACATAATACAAATACTACTTGGTCGCTGATAAGCAACACAAGTGTTAATACTAAAAAAAAAGCCAGGTTTCAGTGTCAAGCTCAAGAGCACAAAATAACGTACAGTTTACAGAATAGTCTTGTGTGACGTAATGGAATATTTCTATTTATTAAACAATGCAATAAAAGGTTGAAACGTAACGAGTGTCTAATTTCGTATCTTTTAGCGCGGCGGTCGTCAAACTGCGGCCCTTGGGTGATATTTGTGCGGCCCGCGACTAAGCAAACAATTTTGGTAGACAATGAATCAAAACAGAGTTTAAATAATGTGAAGATAACTAAGTTAATGAACGGCCCGCACTTTTCTTTTCCCGCCCTTCTAGCTTGTTTGTTTATATTATTATGAAGTTTAACAAGGCAAGGTCCTAACAAATCGATTAGACAAATGATGAATTAAATATTAGTATTTGAACCTATCCAAAAATACCCAAATAGATAGGTTCCTAACTTAACCAATGTGCTAAAACGATAAAAAAAATTGACTTTTTTAAATATACATTATGTATTCACGTTCATTTTCACTATACCTACGTTGCTACTAAAAATATTATGAAATTAGGTTGGTGACACCAATAAGTCCAGAACGCAACTTCCCTGAAAACACTTAATTTTACCTCTGAAAATCCGATCATTTTCAATTAACTGCAAAATAGACTTTTAGTTGCTTTGAAATCAATGCATAGTTAGTAAATCAGGTTGTGAAAAAGTTACTTCATAGGTATTGCCATACAAAAACAATGAGAAACTCTGGGTTGGCAACTCATAAAATTAATCCTTTTAGTCCTTTAATAGATGGTATCAACAAGAGATGAGTATCAACTACCTAATCTATAAAAGTGCGGACGACAGTGGTATCTCACATTGACCTATGTGGCCCTTGACCAGAAAAGTGTGACGACCACTGTACTAGCGTGTTACAAACCTTCATATTTTTCTTGCATTCTATCTATCAATGTTTTCCATTAAATATGATGATACGTCAATTACTTTTACAAAAAAATAAATATTACTTAAAATAACTTATCATCATTTGAAATTAGTAAAAATTGTTCTAAACTGCCGTTTTCTCAAAATAGTGATCGCTTAGGTTGACACTGTATTGCTTCAATTAATCAAAATTGGTAATTTGTTGTCACTTACTAGTTTTCTATAGCCACGACCGCGATACCTGTGACGAGTTTGTCTGCAAACGTTACAATGGAGTATATAGTGGCTCCTTGGTGAGAGTGAGGACCTATCATGTCTGCTGTTACACAGAGACTAGACACCAGCGTGATCGAACTACCTGCACCTGAAACAATTGGAGATTAATCTATTGATCAGTTTTCGGCAAAATGTCTATAACACCGTGTAGGTCACAATGCACAAGCGACGCGGTGCTTGCGAAAGCCACCCCGTGTCGCCCCCATCCCAAATGCAGCGGACGGCCCCGGGGGGTTTTAGTGGGTATTTCCGGGCGCTTCACGCCCGGGTGAGTCCCACACTGGCACGGAGCTCGTCACTCCGTGCCCCCTTATCTATTGTATTGGGGGACTCTGATCCCACAAATACAATAGATAAGGGTAGTGCGTAAATGCATTTCCCTCCGGAAAGAAAAGGTCACAATGCACAAAATAGCAGTAAAGAATAATTCATACTTTGTAACTGAATTGATCTAGTGTATACTAGATGGAAGATCAGTTAGTAAATCTGCACTGAGGTCCAATTTGCACTAGTATTCGTAGATAAAGCGAGAGTACAAATAAGTTGATTTCGAGATCTCTATTTTACAAATATAAATAAATTAAGATTTTTACATTTTCAAACTGTTTAATTCATTATTAATTATTAGGCGTATCTACATACTCATCAAGAATCTACAAAACATCAAGTTATTAATGGACAACCCCATATATATTGTAATTACATGTAGATCACATGCGTAAGTAGCTAGTTTTGGGTTTGAGTTCAGTTTCATTCTTGGCGTTTGCCAGTGTTTCATATGTTCTTCAATGTGCATATAGTTTTTAAATTTAAGTACTAAGAGAAAGTAAAGATACTTCTCACAAATTCAAACCCTTGCCAGTAAAACTATGCATGGCATCGGATTTTATTCATGAGTTTTGATTTTTTTATGCGGAATTATTTTCGAAAATTAAAAGTTCCCTAAGCTACGCGGAATAACTTCAGCTAACTACCAAAAAAAAGTCCCGTCAAAATCGGTCCAGACATTCCGGAGTTTACCCATTATAAACAGATAGACGGTAAAAAATTTAAATGTTGTATTTTTGGTATAGGTATCGTATCGTATTCATAACTATTTAGTAGAAAAAAATAATTTTGTCATTTCAACAGACAATTCAATTTTATTTATAAGCATAGATATCGCTATAGAACAAATTCACCAGACTTCCTCATTTACAATTAAATTATTTCGTTCGTGTATCTTGATTTCTTAAATGATAAACAATCGTATAAATTTATTGAGAGCCCATATTAATTTCTCGGATTAAAAAATTAAAACCTTGACAAAGATTATCCATCTAGGTGCGAAAGGAATTTTATTAAAAAGTCAAATTTTACCATGAATTAAAAAAAATGCTGCTGATTAGTTGAATAGGTTCACATTGCTATTTTTTCCGTGAAGGTACTGCTGCATGGTAAATTTTATCATAAAAAAAAACCCGAGTAAGTAGTTTTTTTTGGGATTTACGTTACTTGATCGGGAGAACTATTTCGGTTCTTGTGCACTCGTTTTGAAGAATATAAGAGTAATAGAATATATCGTTCAGAAGAGGGGGAAACTGTCCTATATTCTTGTGTCGCTGGTTCAGTCCTGCCGTACCGGAGATTACCCGGAACAAACAGACAGACAAAAAATTTAAAATTATATATTTTTGATATAAGTATCGTATTTACATTCATATGTATTTAGTTAAAAATTGTTTAGTCAAACATTACAAACAGACACTACATTTATTAGTATGGATAATATAATTACTTATTACACCTTGTATAATTCGGCACGTACCTATTAGTGTAGCGACCAAATAAATATGTACAATGCTCGCGTGTGGATCTATAGCTAGGGCTATCCACAAACAACTGATTAAACTAAGAAAACTCCCAACTAGATATGCAATCTGGAAAAAAAATTGAGTAAAATCTTACAACACCATTGCATTTTATACTTAGTTATTGTCATTTAGACAAGCTAGATCTAGTGAATTATCGTCATAATTTTAATATTAGAAGTAAAGACAAGTTGGCCGTCCCACGCTTTAGGCTAAGTAAGTGTAATAAAAGCTTTATTGGTAATAGTATTCGGTTTTACAATAAGATCCCAAGTAACATTACTGATTTACCTGACAGTAAGTTCAAGTATTATGTCAAGCAAATTTTAATCTCAAAAGGTTATCACAGGGTGGATCATTACGTGAACGATAGTGATGTCTGGAATTAACCCACATCTCTGTGCTTCCACTAACATTATTAAGACTACGATTTGTATAGTTATATGACAAAAAAAAAAGATATATATTATATTTATAAAAAAAAAGGACCAGATCGAGTTTCTTGCCGGCTCTTCTCGACTGGGTTGGTTTCCGAACCGGTGGTAGTGTTTTATACGTTCATAAGCGCCTTCTTAGGGTCTAAATTGAACAAATAAATTTTGATTTTGATTTGGATTTTGATTTATGTAATAAGTGCCTATTTAAGTTTTCCATATGGAAAAATATGTTTTTTTTTTTAATTTTCAATTTCATAATTTGTTAATTGTAATTATTAACATAATATAATTTTATATCTATTAGTGCTCCGAGCAATAATTATGGACGTTTTCATATAGTTTATTCATAACCAGAACACACGATAGGCTGCGTAAATATAAATTGTATTATTTATCTCTGAGCGCCAGTAAGTAAACGCCATCTTATACTTGACACACTGTAGCATGTTGACGGCTGACGTCATAGCATTGGTAACTCCGAATCTATAAGTGTTTCCTCTATCGAGAATAACTCCGCGTAAAGACGTTTTCACTTCAAAAATATTTTTCAGTATGAAATTATGACTTATACAGGAATTTATTCCATTTTAGTTTAGCCAATCTAAATGGTTAGCGGATAACATACCTGATGGCCACGATTGTTCATTTTCCTCTTGAGAAGTAGTGAGAAGAAGAAGGAGGATATGTATAAAACCAGAGGGACGCTGGCTACTAGTTCAGAACCTGCGCTAGGGTTCACTGAAAGGCGCTCTTCCAAGAAAAGAGGTACATAAACTAAGCTTAAGGCCCAGTATAAACGAGAGAAAACATATCTGAAAATATTTTAACATACACATTCAAATATAATAAGAATTGTAGCAATATCTAAAAAATACACATCTCTATATAATATCTATATGCTTTACATTTTGTGAATATTTAATTTTAAAAAGTCTTGCAATTGCGAGATGCCATTTTTGAGAGCTTTATAGAAAAAAAAATGAATGTCATCTAATTAGCCACATTCTGCCCCATATACCTACTCTTAAGTGTAAAATTTTATTATAATAAAATAACTCACAACAAACTTGTTTGATAAAGCATCGGCATTTGGAGGAAATACATGATTTTGGATTTCTCCGGTAATTTAACCGCTTCACTGTCCTCAATACTCGATACAGACCCGTTGATATGGGGTTTGTGATTATCCAATGTTCTCAATTTAAAACATATATGGAATATTACAAATGTTACCACACCGATACCAGAAATTATTAAAGACACGTCCTGTAAATAATAATAGATTAAGTATCACTTACAAATGTAAATCGAATCTGTTCGAATCGAACGCATCTAAAATGAAAAATGAAATTGCATAAAATGTATGGGGATTAAATAAAATTAATGAATTCTAAAATAATAAAATGCTCATATAAAAAAATTAAAATACCAAAAATGTATGCTTACCCTAAATTTATAATCGTCTTTCGGGCCAATGAAAGTACTGTAGTTAGTTGCCCTTAAAACGACCCAAGTTATCAAATAAACTGCCAAACTCGAAATCACAGATGCCATATATCTGGAAACAAATTTTGGGTTGTATAAAAATCTATAAAAGCTTTTTTTATCAATTTTGACAATGTTATGTTATTCAAATGCCTATTTACCTTATAGAAGTCAATTCGGATCGAATTTGTAAATTATCAGATATCGCTGGAATCATAGCGAGATGGGATATTTGTACTATGGCCCATCCAATTTGGAAGAATACTATAAGGACAGCATAGTAGAGAGGCATCCACCACAGTAAATAATCTGGGTTATCAGTTACCCAACAGCCCCAACATCTTACAAATAACAATGGAAATGTTGACATCACTAGAACACAACCTGCAAGTGCATGTATACATTTATAAATATTTTAACCATAAATAATTACTTTTATGAGTAAACCGTGAATAAAGGCTTATTGTTTTATTCAAAGTGTATGAGTAAGTGCATATATTGAGACTATTTCAAATGTATTTATTTTTGTGTTATAACGTTCACAACAATAATTGTATTGCAATTGTATCTACAAACATCTAGGTATACTTTTCAGGTTTGAGCAAGTTTATTTTTACCTAAAATACATAGAATAATTAAAGCTGAAAATGCTAGATAAGTAAATAATGCCTTACAAAAGTATGTGTTTATAAGTGAGTCTACAAGTTTGCAATTAAATTAATATGAATATCTGATAAACACGGGCGCCGCCAAGCTTAAAACGATGATGGCGCAGTGAATAGTGCGGCCGGCTTCCGCGTCAATGGCGCGTCCATTCCATTCGAATCCACCTATCCAACTCTAAAATCAGCCTGACCTTTCAGTGAAAGAAAACATCGTAAGAAAACCATAGCATGGTCATAGGGTATTTTCTAATAATGTCCGCCTGGGTAGCTACCACCCTCAAGTTTGAAAAACTTGTCGCCAAATACCAATAGGTGTGTTCCGGTAGCATCACTTTAGAACCAGAACTTCTAGGCTTAGTGTCTTTATCATCCCGGACCTCATCCTCACTTAACATCAGGCGAGATTGTGGTCAAAGCACTGAGCCTATACCGTGTAAAAAAAAATATTACTTTCAAGGAGCTGCATGAATATTTATATACAATACAATTAGTTAATATTATAACTAATGTTGTTCAATGGGAATTACAAAGCCCTGTTTTCCGAAACGAAAAGCTATGATAGTCACGAAAAACAAAATTGTAATATTGTAATTGTAACGGTTTCCATTTTTTTTAATTGATACTATTAAAGTTCATCTGTAGCAGCTAAACAAAAGAAAAATACAGTACAGTCTAGAACTGTTTTATCTTTGCCTATTTAATGCATACTGCCACACAGGTAGCAGCCTTTTTAAAATAATAATCCGTTAAATATTGCATGAAAGTCGAATAGATCATGCAAATTGAATGTCTGTCGTAAAAATACAGCTATATTATACAGCGTAATGTTATTATATATTGTTAGTAATAAAAAAAAATCCTACCTGCTAAATGCCAGGCCTTTTTGGTGCCATATTTATCAGCCAACAATCCCACGACTGGCGTAGCAAGCGCGTCTACAACTTGACCTGAAATTTAAAATAAATATTTCCTCAGATGCCGCGAACTAATTAAAAAATAGTAGATTATTTATGGTAATGATATACATGCACTACACTCATAGGTATTTATTACACTTAAGTAGGAAGTTGCAGTCATATAATGGTATTGTCTTTATATTATTAAATATACGGGTACAAGGATGTGTAAGACACGATTTAAGAATTTCTATGGCTCTCAGTTACTTTTCATACGTATGGAGTTTGTTATAATTAAGTGAAATCATAAGTTATAATATTATTTCATAACTTTACTAGCGGATACCCGAGGCTCCGCCCGCGTTTCGTATGTTCTTTAGGTGTGAGTAACCTAAAAAAAACAAATGAAAGAAGAACAATGGGAGTCGTTTGTTTATATTAGCGGAAAAAATTTACATAAGAGTAAATCGAAACGAAAAAAAAATATCAATATCAATAAAAGCGAATTGAAAAAAAAAATGAGAAAGTGTCGATGGCATACAAAAAATAACCTATAACCATCTACGAAAAATTCTGCGTCGAATGGTATTAGCCCCATTTCAAAATATGGTCAGTAGTTTTGAGGTGATAGTGCGTTAAAGGAACCTTTTTTTAATTTTCTTTGTACATATATAGATAATTACGTGACATCGATAAGTAACCATTTATATAATAGTTCAGATTAATAAGTATACCTTATTACTTCATAGTATAAATCATAAACTGCACGAACAAATGCAATAGGTACTTGTTAATTTGAAATGTATCGCAGAGATGATACTAATTTAAATTTTTCGTATAATGATGCAAAATACTTTATCAAATCAAATAATAATATTTTGGGAATAATTATGTTTTTGTTCAACATCCATAACATGTTATGTTTATTCTTTATACATACAATTATTGCCTATCAAAATGAGCGCCCTATCAATGTTTGACTCCATTTGTGCATCAAAAAATCATTGTTTTTATTTTTGTAACCAAATCGTATAATTTTTACATTCATAACTCATGATATATCCATTCGTAATTTAACATAAATTAGAAAATGTATCGATAGATTACTTAGAAATACACCTTAGTATTTTTTAAATTACGGATAAAATAATAATTAATGAGCTTAATTTGAAATTTATTTAGGTGTAGAAGTAAGGTTTTATTATTTATTTTTTTTTCAGTCTCTATTTTAGTTGTTGTATAATAATATAGTCTTTATGTATGTATGTAATGGATGAGGGTGGTATGTTCTTTATGAGCAAACTCTTTAAAAAAAAAAAATTTCAAAAAAGTTCACCTTCTTTTGAATGTTAGATTTGATTCTTTTGTATATGAAGTAAAGGTTGAGTAATAATTTTTTACAAACTATCAGGAATATAACAATTTATAAGGAATACAACTAGAGTGGAAATCCGGTGCATGCGAGTAGCCCAAGACCTCTCGCTGTGGAGATCTTTGGGGAAGACCTACGACCACCAATGAACGTCTTTCTGTTGTAATGGATGGAATCTTTTAAGTTGGATCAATTCACACAATGTGCAAAATTTCAATAATATAGGTTGAGTAGTTTCGAAGATTAGCGCGGCCAAACACAAGATTTTTAAATAAATTAGATTATCATATTACTCACTAATGATTAAGTAGTTAATATAACTTTTAGTGGACACTTAATTATTTGAATGTAATTTGTAGGGAAGGAAAGGGAAGATGCTTAGATTAGTAGTAGATTTTAACAAGAGTGTAATTTTAATTGGATTGTAAAAAAAGTAAAAAAAAATAGAATACCAAGAAGCAGCATAGCCCCAGCAACAGCTGCCCTCATATCAAGTACTGCTTGGAAGAATAGCATCATATAAGAGAACCACATAGCGGCGCAGAGGTCATTGTACACGTGTCCCAGGCCGTAGAGTATGTTTTGACTGATCCGCCACCACCGAAGTCTGCAGGGAACACTGTAAATTAAAATTCACCAATTAATTAACATGAAATTGGATTATATTCTGTTATATAAATACTCTCAAACAAAGGTATTTATTGCACCCCAATAAATCAGCAAGGTACTATTGTTGGTGATTAAAAACTATCGAATATCGGTATACCGGTTCGAGCCTTGACATGTATTAAAAAATGTATTTTCAGGTTTTTTGCATAGTTTGGGTAGTTAAGGGTTAATTTAATGTTATTTATCTTAGATATAATATCTACAAGTTGATATTATTATAAACAATAATAACCCTCATAAAAAGCAACGTTGTTTAGTTTAACCTTCATGAGCTTTCTGACAGTGCCCTCTCGTTTCTGATATCATAACTCTGGTTTATTTAATTACTACAAATAAATTATCTAATTAAATTTAAGAATATTAAGTATTGCTTTTCTCGTAATTTCATTTCATCTATTACTTTATTTATACTATCCCACAATTAATCAATAGTTAGTTAAATGCTTAAGCAGACAATTGTACGTTATTAGTGTTCCGTCTCTTAAGTATGTACCGCCTCAGAAGCTTAACAATTTCCTATTTTGTGTCCTAATTCTCGACCGGTCGCTACAAATTGGATAAACACACGACTCCACAATAGGTTCGTATCCATATTACTATATTTGTGTTATCAACTTATGAACACATCTTTGAATATCTTCTTTACCTCGTATTCGTCACTTCTCCGGTATCCTGTTTTTTCACATCTTCTATTATTTTTCCGTTCGCGTCGGTCGCACCATATTTCGCACTCATCATAATATCATTTATTACTTTCCCTGACAAAGTGCAATGACTTACAGAATAATAACAATCACCACTCTTCTAACAATAATGTTTTCAATTATTTTTTACAACGTGACAATAAATAATAAGGTACACAATTTACACTTTCACATCTGTGTAAATAACTCGTATATTTATTTTCTTGGGTATTTTTTTATTAACCGTTGGTTATTCTATATAGAACGAAGGCGGCGCGTGTGCTTTGAACGACGATTTACACATTTATGGTATGACAAATTCTGTCCCGAGACATCATATTGTAAAATTGATCTAGTATCATAGTTACAATACTAAAGAAATAAATTTATAAATGATAATCAAAGGTATATTAATCAATAATTATATTGTAAAGTGTGAATATCAACATGAAATATACAGGTATTGCAATGAATGATATCATGCGTCATATAGAAATTTTCAATACGTTGTAAAATGTATTATAGGAGGTTTTGATGCAAACTATTGCAATTAAAATTTTCAATTGTGGTCAGACCTAATGAATACAATTATCAATTAATTTAAAATATTGCATAACAGACCTGTTTTTATATTATTTATAAATTTAATTATTAAAATATTATTGCAAATTCTATACGATAACATATGTTTGCCAGTCGATTGTAAAGACGAACAGCGACTATGTTAAACTAACTGAAGATTTGTTGCAAAGTTGTTTGTTTTAAAACTATCATTGTACAATATTACTCTAAATATTACCTACTCTTACAGTTTTTTTACATACCTAAAGGAAACGAACTAAGATTCGAATTTGTGAATTGATAGAAAGTATAATAATAACTATTTATAGCTACATAGGTGATTCAGCTTAGTGGCTTCCGTGGATATTGTGTTACCTTACCACCCGTGTATTCGTTTCATTGCCTCATGTCCAGTTTGAACATTGACCTTATTCTTGTCATGGTATTTTGTTACGTTAAAATTTATACAGACAAAATAATTCGATATTAGTATAATCAAATAAATGCTACAAAAAATTAGACTGCTATGTCTTTTATCTTTACATTATTATGTGACTTATTATGGACATAATTTATTTTATTTATTGACTAGCTGTGTGCCCGCCCGTGTTTCATATATTCTTTAATTTAGTTTTTAAATTTAATTAGAAAATAATATTGTGATAATCCTCTCCAATTACAAAAGGTTTTTTAATACTATGAGAAAACAAATATATTTCTCACAAATTCAAACACCTGCCAATAAAACTTTGCATTGAATTGGATTGTACTCAAAATTTCATGAGTTTTTATTTTTTATACGGGACCCTAATTATTCATGAAAAATAAAATTAAGTAAGCCTAAGTAGTAACTTCAGGTATCTGCCAGAAAAAGTCCTGTTAAAATCGGTCCAGCCGTTCCGGAGATAAGCCGGAATAAACAGACAGCCAGACAAAAATGTTACAAATTGTGTTTTTAGTATAGATAGCTTATATACATTCATAAATATTACGTAAAAAGTTGTAAATTTGATATTACAAACAGATACACTTCAAATTTATTTATTAGTATAGATTACATTGTCAATACTAGAGTATAATGAAATGTGAAAAAAAAAAGAATTCCGCCAAATGCCTTCGTACTTATTTTTAGTAACTTACTTATCATAGTAATAACTTACTGATTTCAAACTTTCCAATGGCTTTGCGATTTTCAATTACGTCAGTAATAAGATGTAGACGAGCCAGACTATTTATTTAGTCATTTAATTGTAAGCAGGTACCTATAACTGTAGTGCATCTATTATAGTACTAATGGCGGGCTAACAATTTATTATTGATCGGGTAATTAAACTAAATGCATCAATATAACATTTTATTACATGTTCGTTACGTTAGGTATATAAAAATAAATAATATCGTAAATAATACCGGATCCGGATACAGCTCTTTGAAAAATGGTAAATTCGAAAATAAAATAATTCAGTATACTGCCATCTATGAAATAGCCAAGAACTTTATGTTTATTGAGATACAACTAATCTCACGGCATATTACGAGAGTTTTGACAGATGACGCTACATGGACTATTTTGTAATATAGGTAGGTACGTAATTTGAAGTGCTGAGTAGTGATTATGTTACTTTTTTTATACGGGGTAAAAATCTGCTCATTAAACGTGTACGGACGTACACATATGCAGTATATAAGACCGCTGCTCCGCACCACGGACTCATCCATCTTCCCGAGGGTTGGCGGATCAGTCAGGTTCGACTTCATGCTTGAAGCTACCTCCGGCTGACTGAAATGTCCACGGGATTACCTAACCGACGTAACGACGTCAGGGCTATAGGAGGCGCATATACATGTATTTTTTCTCACACCCTTTTTTTTTTTTTTTTTTTTTTTTAACGGGGGGAAATGCATTTACGCACTACCCTTATCCATTGTACTTAGGAGATCGAAGTCCCCCAGTACAATAGATAAGGGGCACGGAGTGACGAGCTCCGTGCAGTGTGGGACTCACCCGGGCGAGAGTCGCCCGGAAATACCCACTAAAACCCCCCGGGGCCGTCCGCTGCATTTGGGATGGGGGCGATACGGGGTTGCTAGGCACTTTCAACTGGTTCACTCTCACATCAATCTCAAGTAATGAGTTCGAGTACAATATATTTGTGATTAATTGGGATTAAATATTGTACCTCTCTACCTACGGATATACATATTATATTTATATTGTTTTAATTTAAAGAGTTAAAAATGACTTCATGAATGATTTTTTTTTCGTACTATTTGTGTGCCCGCGGCTCCTTCCGCGTATCATATTTTATATTGCGCAGAATTGTTGACTGCATGATACAGATTCTATTCAGAATAATATTTTGTTATTGTTGGTCACTATTTTTTGGCCCTAAATTGTTTCTCTGCTAAAAGATAATAAAGATTTTTCTCACTAATTGAAACATATGGCACGTATGTTATAGTTGTTTGCCGTCATTTTCTAACATGAGGTTGGTAGAGCTAACCCATGTGGGCATTACTAGAAAATTTCCTACCAGCATGCTAAAGTTTCCTTCACAGGCTTATTATATAATTAGACATATGGATTCGAACTCCAAACCTACATCCATCGTTGGGTAATCCGACTACACTACCAACTGAGCCATTATCGCTGCGTAATATATTATAAATGATCTTTTATAGAGGATACACTTTACAGCCATTATTGGTACAAAGTTGCCAGATAATCATCGTAAAACATAATGTTTTAATGTTACTCAATTCAGTAGAGCATATAAATAAAATTAGGCCCAAAAAGTAAACGATCAACTAGCCCCTATGGTGCAATAATGCCTTTAAACTATTTATAAACTGTTGTTACATTGATAAAAGATTTATTAATGAACAAATATTTTTTATCCTGAAACTTGGCAACGAATGTGACGTACTAGCGACAGCGACAGATTTATAGTCCAACTGGCCCGCGCCTACTCTGTCTAAAATGTGTACAGCACAGCAGTCACGATAATTATACCGACCATTAATTGATATGACTGCACAAATGGTTATTAGAATTTACTGCTTCTATTGTATATTATCGTGAATGTACGGATTGTTGACGTAATTCTATTTACATTTTCAAGATAAGGGAAGGTTAATAATAATAACGCTATTACATCAGCTATTAACAACATGCTACAGTATGTCAAGTATAAGATGAAGTTTAAGTGCTAGCGCGCAGAGATAAATAATAAAATGTATACTTACGCAGCCTATCGTATATTTGTATTATGAATTAACCATATTATAATGTATATCATTATTGTTCGGAGCGTCAATAGATGTAAAAACCAGACATAATATGTTAAAAGTTAGCTTATGTTAAGAGGTTATCCTAGTGGCCTTTATTCCATACAAATGTAGTCCCCTGTTTCCTCCCTGGATAATAGCATTATGATAAATGTTTTTATACCAAATAATATATATCCACTACTGCCATGACCGTACGTTTTGATTTTTTCCATAAATTAGTTATTGTAGAAACTAGCTTTTGAAAATGAAAAAATGTTCGATTTTTACCGTCATATTCAGACGTTCATCAAACAAATTTCATGGATAAAATTAACAAAAAGCAAAACGTACAGGTATAGCCAAAGTATTTATTATTCTAAAACTGAAAGAAAATTAAAAATAGGTTCCGTTTTGGAGGAGGTAACAGGGTGCTACGAAATGATGCTTTCACCTGTTTTGCACTGTTAAATCACCCCGCGTTGCAGTTGTCCATTTCGAATTCTTTGGGGCGCAACGCGATAGCAATATGTTTCTGAAAAACATACTTTTCTGACCACATGTCTTCTTAATAATTTCAATTTTTAATTTCAATTTAAAAAAAAGAACAGTTTTTCTTAGGTTTCGAGTTTTCATTTCTGTCAGCAGTCCCCATGGCAAACTAGTTAAAAAAAATGTAATTCACATTTACTTTCATAATCTTGCATTTAATTATTAAAGACATAATAAAAATAGCTAAAATGAAAATGACTAGACTGGGACAAAGGTTGTTGTGTCGTGATATTCAGGTATTAAAGGTCAAAAACGAGAGCGGTTATGTACTTACCGATAAACACAAACTGGTTCCATGAAAGGTTTCAAGGTTCTACGAAGTTATTATTATTCATGACCAGTTTTAAAGTTAAATGTTAATTTAATATTTTTATAATTGTAAACTTTGTAAAGGGAAAAACTCTATATAAATATTTCGAAGTTGAGTCTCGAGCACGCTTAAACGAATTGTGTACTCAATGATAGGGAACGTCGATGGAGGTAAGTTCGAATCAAACTATTTTATTCTATTCGAATCTGAGCTTATTGAATTATAATCTTTTAAAACTATGATTACGAATTTTTCAAGTAATCAATCTTTAAATCAGAAGAAGGTACCGGTACCTAATCGACGATTATCTCTTTAAAAATTTCAATATCATAATAAAATAGCAATTAAAACTGTGCCAAAGAATAGATTAAAAAAAAAAATAATTAAACAACATTAACGTATTTATAAAAGATATGATTTTATTTTATAAATGTGTAAGGTAAGGATAATGATAAAGTCGGTGACTTAAAATCGATTAATATTAATGATAAATTTCAAACAATTGATCAACATGATGTTACAAAATGTTAATAATTATTATCATCCTTATAAACTTAAAAATACTCGACTAATAGTAATTTGTATTTAGTATTTTGCTGATAAAGATTAAGAGGTATAACATTAGTTACTGTGTAATATATATGTACCTATTTCAGCTTTTGCATTCATATAATTCTCGCTAATCTTATACCTAATATACTTGGCTAGGCTATCTGTACAATTGGCGTAATGGTTGGATTCATTTTGTTGTCATAACTCGTTGTACACGTGGGAGGACGATTTAAATTATAGCATTTGACACCATTATGTATTTGGGTCTGTTAAACGAATTATTTATGATTATTTAGAATTACGATATAGAGCCATTGCAAAATTCACGCTTAGAATGTTTATTTATAAAATAGAAGATTTGGAAAGTACACGAAAAATGCGACATTATCTACTATCATATTCTTTTAGAGATGGTAGTTTAACGGTGTCCTGACCTATTTCAAGGGTGAGCATACGTTTTACAGAGCTAAGGTTGATTACGTCAGTCGGTTACACGGACATTGAAAGGCATCGTTGCTGAAGGAAGGGCTAGTAATGTACGTTCAATTTTACTATTGAACGAACCGTGTGGTGGCTAACCTAACCATCTTCCTATGGGTGTCGTAAAAGGGCGACTAAGGGATAAATCTGGGGATGGGCGGCAACATCCTCTTAGTCCCACAAACACCTGACTAGTCGCCAACCCGCCTGCTGAGCGTGACGATTATGACAAGCACCTCCCTCTTATGAACGACACATAACACCGGCTATAAATGAATGACAATTAACAAGCCAGTAGTCTTATTCAATTCGGTATATCCTCAATTGTTTGCTCATTCCGTTCGAGGTAATGTTTGCAATACCTAGTTAAAAATACACAATTGATACATTTCTAATTAGTATTCAAAAAATTCGAATACTAAAGAAAATTAACGACGAGTAGTAAATACAGCAAATATTCGAATAATATCTAGTTGCTACACCCAGCATTGCCCGTGTTACTTTACCCTATAAATACATTTCATTTGCAATAAAGAATAATAGATGTCATTAAAAGAAATAAAAACTTCTTTACAAGTATATTGATTTACTTTAAATAGTTACTTTGTAATATATATTAGACACAACTAAATTTATCTGTATTATCTGTAGAATGTTTAAATAACAGACCATTCAGTTTTCAAACGGAACTTGACACAGGGGCTTGCAACGTGAATTATTGGGGCTTGAATTGCATGTAGAGCCTGTAATAGGATTTATGGAACATATGTTAGGCCGTTGATATCTTCAGTACTTCAGACACGAATCTGTATACATAATATATATTACGTGTGTTTAGACTTCACTGTTTACTTTACTTTTATAATCGGGTCCTTTATATAAATCATAAAAATATTATTATTTATCACAGGAATAAATCACATGCTAGAACAATTTGTGGGTTATTAATTTATGCGAAAGGCACATGATAATGGGTAGGTTGTTATATAGTGTAATGTTTTGAGAGAAATAATTTATTTTCGCCCAGCTAAAGGTTTTTACTGCACTTCCTGGTTTACTTTGACGATAACGAGCAGCAATAGATACTTAAATGATAAAGACCGTTGCCGCCTGAACTATATCTTAGGCGGCAGTGATATTTGTCACCAAGTTACATTCATTGTAAAATTAAAAACAAGTGCATAAGATATAACTGTACAAATTATAAGTAATATAGAAATGATTAAAAGAGACATAATTTATCAATAATACATACGTTACAAACATAAACTGCTGGGCATTGAAGTATATGTACCTACACCGTTAGGCCTATAAACGTGTAAATTTGGCAATAGGTATCTCTTATGATGAAGGCAATAAGAACAATTTTTTTGTACAATTTCGCCCCTAAGGGGGGGATAAAGTAAGGAAATACCGTTGTATGAAAGTCCGTCATTTTCAAACTAAAAAGTACGAAATTTAATATCCATACTTGTGTAACTGTAGCGTTAGCAAAGTTGCGGGCGTAAGCTACATAATATAGAATCGAATTTCAAATGTTAAAGACCCGGCCAAAAACTCGGTAACTAAAAGTGAATATGTGTATCAGCAGAAATTTATTTAATAACTATTGTGTAACAAATATCCGATAGTGTACTCTGGGGCGTGTTTTCGCATATATGTTAGTTTATTAAACGAACGTACCGACCCCGAGACGTGGGACCCCGTGATAACAATTTGATTATTCAGCGCCCCTCACTGTTACATCGTATAACGGTTTTAAGGTAATCTCAGCTAATGATTCCAACTCGCCCTACGTTCAAACGACATCGCACCCTATACACAATTTGCAGGCAAATTAGTTACCAGACTGATGCTCGCTTGCTCGCAACGTATTGTGCCGAATAAATATAAGAAAATTTTATTAACGCGATACACCTTCAAAGTATATGAAAGTGGAACAACACTGTTATATCCAATCGTTAAAGTATATGGTGAAGTATCAAATATATGGAAGGGCATAATCCGAAAAGGAGGCCAAATCGTCAACTCGGGTATTGCCAAATACCGCACGATCTCGTGCAAAACCGCTATGGACGGAGGACTAAAACAAAAATTTAATATTTATTTTTAGTATAAACGCGACTCATTTTACGCGAGGTGCGTCCATAAACTGGTTGAATATGCCTCGATGTTACATTAATGTGGGAGATGAACAGATGTCAGTAAGTGTTCTAAAATATACGAATGTGTGATTATATCACATACAACGTTTTAATATAGTACGCCCACAAAAGTATTATGAAACGATCAATTATTTTACGTGGGTATTTGCTGATTGTGGTATGCCCAATTTACATAATTACAAATGATGATATTTCATTGTAAATTCTGAATTTTCATAGTAGTATGTCTCACGTTGTCTATTTCTACACCTATATTGTTCTTATACAATGTAGCGATGATGGTGTAGGTGGTGGTGCGGACGGATTTCGTGTCAATAGACGTGGGTTCCAACCCACCTATCCAACTTCTAAATCAGCCTGAGTTTTCGGTGAAGGAAAACATCGTGAGGTAACCATAACACGGTGGTAGGGCATTTTCTCATAATGCCCGCCTGAGTAGCTACCACCCTCAAGTTTCTAAACCTCTCGCCAAATACCAATAGATGTGTTCCGGCAGCATCACTTGAGAACCAGTACCTAGGCTTACTGTGTTTACCATTCTTCTAAGCCTATACCGTGTGAAAAATGTACCATAGAGTTAATAAATAAATACACTAATACTTCTGCATTTTTGTCTTAATAATAATGTAGATATATCAATCATTTAATAGCTTTAGTTATATAACTCTAGACTTAGATTTCATGATTTTCTATCGCCTATATTATCTATTGGATTTAGTAAACATGTTTGCTTTTGACAAGAACGCAAAATGAACAAGATTACTTTTTTGATGTAAGCTGTAAAGATACAAAATCACAAGGCACATTTTATTATAAATAACATCGAAGTAAACAAGAAAATACGTTTAGTAAATATAAGTTATCCACACATATTTCATTCCCGTATAACTTTTTGTAATATAAATGTCACGTCTTTTGGTAAAGTTTGGGTGCGGCTTGGTATTTTTTAGTGCCGCCTCGAGGCGGTCAGCAAACGCGAAGTTTACTTGCGAATGTACAACAAATTTTCCAGGCGTTTGAATATCAAGTTACTTGTGTTGTGGATAATATAATACGTAATCTTCCACTTCAGGGCATTTTATTAAAACTTCCATCTTATTTTACACATCTGAGTTACTGTTTACAAGGTTTTGGCCTTAATTCGCTTTCTAAGTACACCTACTAATGTTTTGTTCATAAGATACAGTATAAATGTTGTATTTATTTACAATTACATTAACAGGCATACTTACAACAAGATTGAAGTTACAAATAAGAACTGCAGGAATGTATTTTTTTTTGTCGATTTTAATACTCCAGAAAACACAAAAAAATTGGTCAGAATTGTAAAATTCGCGTGTCAATTTAAGGATGTTTATTAAAGTATGTACATATTCTTAAATTATATTATAGTTATTTAGTAGAAAACATTAACTACAATTTTTAAAAGCTGTATGATTTTTTTTGTTATTTTTTTCTAATTGAAGCATTAATACGACTACTGAAATACAAAACAATAACGTTGTATTTTACGAATGTTATAGGTAATTAATTTATTGAATGACCTCAAGATATTTTTACACAGCGATAAAATTTATTGCCTACATTTCAATCACTTAAACTATAATCTTAAATCACTTTTGTAAACGGAATCACAAAATAATAATTTAAACTTTTAATAACGATCTGAACAAAGATTAGTTTTAGATAGACAATGGTGTACTTAATTTACCTTTACCTTCATACAAGTTCCTCGAGATATTATTAAAGATCTAACTTCGGTGTGGGTGAATACATATTAATACATAATACTGCTTCTATGCGAAGAATACGTAGATTCTATTGTACCCTTTGTATAATACACTGCATGATTGTTTCGATTTCATATTTACATAGTTGTTAATTGAGATCCCTATCAATTCGTAATTTAAAGCAATCGAATTGTGTTATTCAAATTACCTTGATAACTCTTCGTACGGATAATTTACTTTATAATCTATGTTTAATATGTCGATTACCCATAAAAATGAGACAATAGGAAAACAATGGAAAGCTGGCGTAAACGCCAGGTTAGTGCTCAAGGGGTTAAATAAAACTGTAAAAAAAAACAAAGTCTATTAACATTTTTTAAGAAAAACGATTCGACGGAACTTAAACATATTGCTATGGTTTTCAAAAAATATTTAATTAATAATAAAATTAAGTCATATATATGATATATCTTTAATTAAATGTCTAACCTGTGAATCTGCGTATCTATTTTTTTATAGAAATCAACCTTTTACAAAAACGGGAACTCCAGGCAGACAAAGTTACGGACAGAGCTTGTTTAAAAATAAAATAACATTTAATTTAGACTATACCTTATCTTTTTATTCCAGTTGGTGTCGTTTACCAAGATAAGGGTACGGATCTTTTTGATTACATACTTCAATGAACTCTCAAGCTCGGAGCAATTTATGGAACCGGCAAAACTACTTGGAAGATAATATTTTTTTTAAACCTTAATATTTTCTAAAGTGTGACAATTTGATTTCTTAAAATGTATCTTTCGGAACGTTTTTCTGAAATGTAATTTAAAATACATATAAAAGCAAAGAAGTATATAAACAACTGTTTCTATCTTAGTACCTATATAAAATACTGTACCTACAAGAATCATATTTAAATATTATTTATATAGTGTCGAATATACACTTAATTGTAATTAAATCATACATTTATTATATTTTTACATTTCTGATCAGAGAAAAAAAAAAGGTTCACCGTGCTGTTTTGTATTAAAAAACCCGTTGCCAATAAATATTCTGTAAGTAATGGTCTCTACTTAATATGCGGCAGGTGCTTTGCGCTACGTTCTCAATCGCTAGAAAAACTGGCTCCAAAGCTAGCTCCCGTGGAGACCGGCGCGCAGCTATCGAGATTAGACCTATTATTGATTTAAAATAATTTAAAATATTCCACTGATAACGACCCTGGGAATTATACGTACAAGGAATAGGCAAGTGCATGAAAATTGTTTGCAGTGAGTTGTTACTTCTATTAATTTATTTTTATTGTTTAAAGTTACACTGATAAACATAATAACTATGAGCATTTATAATATAGACTCTCAATTAAACCATAGACTATGACATGAACTGTAATGTCATTATGCTAATAATGCGGGCGTTGGATGGGCGACAGGGAGTCATGTACGAACATACAACCGTGATTAGCGTAACTCATGTGGACTGTCCATTTACTTCATAGCTTTTAGTTAGAGACCTTAGTTATTATTAATGTATTCATTAGTACACGATTAGTAAGATGAACGCTTTCATCACAAAATTATAACTAATAGGTCTTTCCTATGGCTACTGCATTTAATCAAGAGTCGAATCTGAAAGTTATAGTCACATATTTTTTTTTTTTTACGTGGTATAATTTCAGTGCTTTGACCACAATCTCACCTGATATGAATTAAAGATGTGGTCCAAGGATAGTAAATACACTAAGCCTAGATGTACTGGTTCTCAAGCGCTGCTTCCAGAACACGTTTTGCATAGAATCTGATTTTGTTTACACAACACTAATCATTAAAAAAAAATTAAAAGAACCTAAGTTACGCCTCATAACTTTATAACCGGAAATTAGCCGAAAGAGACAGACAGACGGACAAACAGGCAAAATGTTAAAAGTGTGTTTTTGGTATAAGTAACGTACTCTTATATTCATTGATATGTATTTGGTTAAAACTTGTTATTTTGCTATTAAAAAAAAAACACTTCAATTGTATTTATTTGTATAGATTACTTGATTTAAGAAAATAATACATAAAAACCTCTCCCAGGAATATATCTCTATTTAAAAAAAAGATGGTGCAAATCAATTGCGTAGCTAGAGACTAACTAATGGGCATAGTATGGACAGAAAGATCTTGCTTTTTATTATACCCGCATAAGAGGATAAAGACGCTTATTCTTCAGCCCAAACTTATCCAGAGAGAGCTTACAGATTTATTATTAGTTCAGATAAACAGCATCTTATTAAAGTATCACGTAAAAATCCAGTTACTAATTAATAACCCATTTTGCAGTATATTTAATACAATTTAAAATATACATAAGCGCACACATTCACATCACACCTGTAAATGAAATTGTCAGTGAAAGTAATTTTTTTCGCCCATGTCGTGTCCAATGTCCATAATTCATGTCGCCTGAGGACATTGTCACAGTTACGGCACTGCGGTACATACTAGCTTTATGACAGGTTCGTATTCAGTAAGCCCAAGGGATTCATACCTTTTTCATTTCTACACAAAAAAACGAGACCTAAGAAACGTGAAATATAAGTTATATAATATTTTGTCTTGTGAAAGTAGATAATTTGACAGAAGATAAGTAGAAGTACCTAAAGACCTAGAAAATTTTATTTATACATTATAAATTATTATTGAAGACATTTCTTTATATTAATAAACTAACTGTGACATTCATTTACAATATTTATATTATGTTCTATTCAGTACCTACTTATTTAAATGATTTATACGTTTATGTAATATAATAAAACGCGGTGATTAGAATACTTTAATGCACATTACTGTATTTTTGCGATGGGCAATGAACAAGGCTATCCTCGGAGTTTCATTGCGTGATCGAATCAGAAACAGGAAATTCGCAGAAGAGCCAAAGTAACAGACATTGGCTGAAGCCTGCCCAAAGTTTAGTGGCAATGGGCTGGGTATATTGTTCGTCGAATCGATGCTCGTTGGGGCCAACGGGCTCTCGAGTGGCTTCCACCTACCGGAAGACGCAACGTAGGTAGACCTCCCACAAGGTGAACCAACAACCTGATGAAAGTCGCGTGGATCCCCTGGATAACCCGTACAAATCGAGCATATCTCCACAATCTCTCAGAATCCCATCTACAGCTGGATACGCTCCTATGATGACTCAGAAGATTATTCCATGAGGGACGCACCTATGCGCCTTACCCAGTTGACTTGTCCGTAAATACAGAGAAAAGAGAGGCCACCATCACAGGAAATAAACTTCAAGGGGTTTCCAATTATCTCCCATAAGTTAAAAGGAACTAACTATGAAACTATGTATGTCATTTATATTTAAGAATAATGTAAATTCTTTTTTAAAATAAATGTAAATTAATCTCGCTTTTCTAACCGTGCACAAAACTTGCACCTAGGGGTGAGCATGAGAAAACTTTGTAAGCTATTTATTTGTTTTGTCTTTTATTGTTATTCTCTTTATATAATTTATTACAATCACGAAGACAATGAATACAAGACGTAACTTTATATTATTTTACTAATTGATTGAATTTTAATTATGGAACTAAGAGTTCACAAAATTCTAAATACGTACCAGTACAGTACTAATTTTAAAATCTGAAATAACCCAAATCACACCACAAGCTAACACACGAACGATTAAATATTAAATACTAAAGTAGATAGGTTGAATATAAATTATTGAGTACACCGGGACCATTGTGCTTTCATTTTCCAAATTATTTGCTAATTTGTACGAAACATCACCGCTGGTACTGAGCAAGAGGCAAGGGGACCTTAATCTACTTCATTACATGGCATTTAGTGATAATTATCTCGAGCACCGGAACAATTTCGCATAATATCTATTATAACTCGCATATTATTGTTGTTATTATAGCATTTTCCAAATGACAAATGATTCCTATAAAAGTTAGCAGAATAAAAAATTATAGAATAATTTAAAGTCTAACTGTTTTTACGTGTTAACAAATTACTTTATATATTAACCCCTTGAGCACTAACCTGGCGTTTACGCCAGCTTTCCATTACTTTCCTATTGTCTCATTTTTATGAGTAATCGACATATTAAAAGTTGGAAAAATTAACTGTACAAAATTGTGAGTCTAGCAATAAACAAGCAAACATTTAAAATATATTTATTTGCGGTTTTAAATAGAATAAAGCATTTATTGAGATATTTATGTCATATTGACTTCTTTAATTTTTATAACAATTATCATGGAGTCTAAATTGTAAATCGTCTATTAAAGTAGATAGAAAAATAGAACACTCAGAGAGCACAAATTATAATGAGTACAGTTTAAAATGCTCCACGCATTCAAATCCCACTATTGATTTTTGTTATTCTGGATGAAACGATAATTGTTTAGTCTCTGAACCGCAGATTTCGCATTATAACGTTAAATTTTGAATAAACGCACGTGTCTACTTTGTCGGTTATAACGAACACAAAACACAGTGTGACCTCTTTGAAGTAAACAAAATGCCTTTAGAGAGCAATTTCTGTGTAAAAAGGGTATTATTTATTCAAGTGTGCGGCGTAATACAGTTGAATTCAATGGTCAAATTGGCATTTATGAAACGGTTAACTCAAATTAATAATAGTTTAAAGAGCATTTTATTTTAATTAAGTTGAATATTAATTTAGTCTTAACTGGATATAGAGAACATAAAATTTAATTTTTAGGTTATAATTATTTTCTATATTGATTGATTGATACTATGAGCCTTCTTAGCTCTTGAAATATCATGATAAAGTTGTAGATAACATTGTAGTAAATAATTTTTATAACCTTTACTTGGTTTGTTACCACTTTCGGGCTCAAATACTGTCGCCAAGCAGGAATGTTCGAACCATCGTATATTATCACATAGTCATCATAGATGATAGAAACTGCAGAGGTTATAGTTATGAAGAAAAATTCAATTAATAATTGTTATATCGATTCGATGTTGAATTCGATTTAAATTACGAAATTCGATAAAATTTGATGAAACATTTATTGTTGCATAAAATATAGGTATGATATTTGTACGTTAATAACTCTCAAACGATTGGATCGAAATAGACGAAATTTGGGATATTTATTATATGTATTTTATTTTCTAAACTCCTAAATAGCGCCTAAGTGTTTAATTAACATTTCATTTATGCCGATCTATTTTTATGTATGTATTTATTTATTGGTTAATAAAATAGTTTTTTTTACTAGTAACATTTTAAATAAGCAAATCAGATTCATATTAAAACAGGCTTTATTTAAGCTATTAAATGTATGCGGTAGTATGTTCATTATGAACAAACTTTTTTTAAAAAGATAAAGATTAAAAAAAAAAAAACAAACACAAATTATTTCCTAAAAAGTTGCAACCCCTTTTGGTAATACATGTTCTTCCATAGTTCCATAG
Source organism: Samia ricini (assembly GCA_014132275.2). NCBI lineage: Eukaryota > Metazoa > Arthropoda > Insecta > Lepidoptera > Saturniidae > Samia > Samia ricini. The sequence goes on from AP028161.1 coordinate 8,381,952, forward strand.
AAATGAAACACACTAATGCTTCGATTAAACAACTTTGTACATAACAACTGGGTATATTACAGTATTGATCGAAAATTGTAGAAATACGTCTATAAATGATTACTGGAAATCAACTCAGTTTAGATAGCAATCAATAGGTTACTTCAAATTATATCGTACTCCATAATTATTTAAACAATCGAGTGAAGAGGTTTATTAAATCACGGAAAGTATACCGGAATCCAAAGTCAAATGATGATCTATATGAAATGTTGTCAGACCCTTTACTTTATGTGACAATAGAATTCAACTTTCCTAAATGTATTTATAGTTAACACTAGAAATACATAATCTTAATGCCTAATTAAAGGTTTTCATAATTTAATGTTGATCTTATACTCAATGCTAGGTATATAATAAAAAAAAAAAAACCAAAAAAAAACATAGTCTGAAGTTTCAGGCGGTATCTTAGCGTGTTATATATTAATGTTTTCCTTTTTCTTGCATTAATTATTCCAAATAAAATTAGTCATAAAAGTGGCGGCCCACTTGTAAACATACTTAATTTAAAAACCTTCTGAATTTACATTAGAAAATCTCGTGAATTAATTATGGTTTATGCTGATTACGAAAACCAACATTTTATCGTTTAGGCATTTTATTACCTAGGATATTCTAAAAATACTGTTATAGAAACACCGCATAGTACGAATATTCAATACAATTTCATTAAAGCCGTAGTATAGCTTGGGAAAAGACTTGCCCGATGTATTGAAATATGCGTTGATATCATTACCCATACATAGTTATTGCCGAAAATGTTCATATCTAAATGATTTAAAATTCGTACCGCATATAATAACGCTTATATTATATTTGTTATAGTGACGACCCGATAGAAAGTGCAATTATTTACAATCCAATCAAACTATACAAGTTAAAACCGGCTTGTTATGAAAGTGAGATTTAATTGTGAAAAAACCTGCCACTTTTTGTATTTCACTTATGGCGGGTACAGACTTACTAAATGTAACATGCAATGTATCACGCAATTAAAGAATTTGCCGTCCACATTGTCGCAATGTATCATGCAATGAAACAGAATTCCCACAGTGTGGACGCCTTGCGCACACGAATCGTCTGGACTACGTGCACGAACATAGCAAGCATTTCAACTCGTGCGCACCGCGATCCGCCATTTGTCGGTGTTTTCGTTGAACAAAGCGAAAATGTTCGCCATGCGTATGCTGGAAAGATGCGAGTATTTACATGCTCGGTTCATGCGCGCGCTGCGTCCACATTTAAATGCTTCTTTCATGTTACTTGACAGCAGTATGTACCCACCTTTACGTTACGGTCACTTATGTTAAGAAACCACATTGACATGTGTTTACTTTGTAATCACACGATCGATGACTATTTAAGGAATTAGAGTTGTCTAATTATCAACTGACGTGAAAAGGGAGGGCGCCATTAGATATTTGAACATTTTGAAATGTATGTATAAAAATATCAGAAAACTAGGTTAAATATAATTTGTAGGTATATTATACGGTAAAAGATTAAATATTATCAGGTATGAGGTTTTTTAAAGAAATTGTTCTCCTAAATTGATTGAAACCATCTCTTAAATTAAATAATGACAAACTTTTGCTTTTACAGTATCCAACCAGGGCGAATGCCCATATTGCGGGGATTATCAGCAAACAAAAAGAATCGGAATATCTTATTAAAGATTAAAAGAATTCGAATTAGTTTGAAGTGAACTTGGATATTCACACGAACTAATTACACCGACTTTCAAAACATCGCCTCATCGCATTCGCCTTTAGTAAATTTGAACTAAACATAAGAAAGATACATTCTTGTACATTATACATTATTTGTTGGCCTTTCTAAATTGTTGCAGTTATTTTATTTTATTTTTTACAGGTATAGGATCAGTGCTTTGACCACAATCTTACCTGATGTTAATTGACGATGTGGTCCAGAATGGTAAACACACTAAGCCTAGGTACTGGTAACAAGTGATGCTGCAGAAACACTGCTATTGTTATTTAGCGACAAGTTTTGAAACTTGAGGGTGGTGGTGGACATCACTGGAAAATGCCCTACCACCATGCTATGGTTTCATCGCGATGTTTTCCTTCATCGAAAGCTCAGGTCGATTTTAGAGTCGGAAAGGTGGAATTGAACCCTCTTCGATTGACGCGAAATCCGGCCGCACTACCCACTCCGCCATCATCGCTTAGATACGATATTCAAATTTGACGGGAAATTTATTTATAACTAGCATTTACCTATATGTACTATGTTAGTGTATATACATTATTCTAAACTGTAGGGAAAAAAAACTACATCATAAATTTTTAAAATAATTAATAATTAATTATTTAGCAATATAGATATTAGGAAAATATCGTATAAATATATGCATACAATTCCATCTGATTCAGTAGCATCTTTATAAATACAAAGCGCAAGTCCTGGAATCAATCATATAAATCCCTTCGAATCTTTTAAGCTTAAGTCATCATGAATCACGCTACTATCTCAAACAAGTGTTATATGAATGTCTAACGTCAGCTCCAATTTCACTTCAGTTAATAACATGTATATTTTTGAAGTACCTAAATATAAAGCGATGATGTCTCTATGGTAGTACTATTAGGATCCACCTCGATGGGCGTAGGTACGAATCCACCGATTCTATATGTAATATCTTATGTAATGTATCCTATTGTAATGAAGCCATAGCATGGTGGTAAGGAAAATGTGTCATCAATTACTTGTATATGTGTTCCGACAACAACACTTGGAAATCAATACCTTGATGGTTTAGTGTGTTTATCGTCCTACTCCACATTATCTTTTACCATCAGGTATCTAAACAACTATGGAAAGCACGTAAACTTGTTTATTTTTTGGATAACATGAATATTATTTATATACAGCGAAGTGTTAAATTTCCGTCCGCTAAAAGATGTGATAACTATTATGAAATTTCTAGGAATTCTGTTCACGTGACAAAATAAATATCAGGGGTCAGTTGTTAACAATCATTAAATAATCTACGTACAATCTAAACTATGTTTTCCTATGAAATCCTCATTTGTTTTCAAGTGCCAATGCAGTCCGGCTGAATCAACAACGTTCTCGGTTTAAAATACGAATTGGTTTCTGGCAAGCGAACCGCGCGCCCGCGGTCTACCAGCGCGTGATGCCGGGAGCAAATACGAACCGACCCTCGGTAAAACCGGCCAGCTACAAATAATTCCTTTCGTACACGCTCTATTTGTCGTGCATCTCGCTTTCCAGTGGCCAGCTGAGTACAATACGATGTTACTCTACATGCACACGGAAGTCGATCAATGTGGCCCTTTTATCTAGAAAGGTATGACTAAGATACTGTGTTTTTTTTTTTTATTTTAATAAATTTAAAAAATATCCTTTTATGTAATTAAGCAATATTCGCGGAATATTTGTGTAAGTTTATAGTAACTTATTTCATCAACATGTTTAAAGACGGAGAGGAAATGTGAGTAGAGGTTATTCCATATCAACGTACTCGCCAAAAATTCTCATTGGATAATGTCATTATATAATAGTAAATATGTTTATAGTATACTTTCTTATAACATACATCCACCAGCGCCAGCCCCGTTTGTTTTTTTTCCATAAATTAGTTATTATAGAAAATAGAGGAACCTTAGAAAATAAAAGAAGCCGATTTTTGCCGTCATTTTCAGACATCCGCCAAACAAATTTACGAATGAAAACAAATAAACCAAAGCTTAGAGGAATAGACAAAATCAGTTTTTTGAGAAGGAAACAGGGTAATACGAAATGATGATTTCGTCTATATTACGTAGCCCGATTAGCGGTTGTCCCATTAACATTTTATAACTTTTCCACTAGGCCGCAACGCGTTAGCAATAGATATCTGAAACTTGAAATTATCTTCAAATTTGATGCCGACCGCGTATCCTCTTAATAAATTTCTGGTAAAAATCAAGACAACTCAGATCCATGTGTAATAATATTAATAATAAAAAAATATCGAAATAATTTTTATAAGTATTATAATTTACAATTAATTTATTTCTGCATGTAATTTAACCCGTTTTTCTTTTAGTAAAATCATTTGAGTTATTGTTGTTCGCAGGGTTATTTGTTTGGGATTCATTTTTCACTAACTAGGATTCACTAACGCCATACGTGTACTTATTGTATAATCAAATCGCGGTATTACTAGATTTTTTAACCTTTTTTTTTATGTATTTACTGTCGTTTTTCTATAGATGAAATTGCGCGTTGCCCATACGATATGTATGTATATATGTAAATGACGCATTTTGCGAGCCAGTTGATTCAGTCTGCGGTGCAGTTGCAATGAGTCGCACCGACGCGTCTCGCCGCTGCACAATGCTCATGGTTTGAAAAAAAAAATAGGGACAAAGACATCTTTTTTTATTTAACTTTCATCGTTGTCTTTTACAGTTAAATATTAATACAACGATATTTATAACGACTTGCCTTCTGAAACTACTATCTTGCTTTTATTGCAGGGTGGTTGTTCCGGCCAACACCGCACGAACGTTCAGAGAGAAACAACATCATTAAAATAGCACTCGTCTAGTATAATTTTTATCATATTGCTGTAATTCTTCTACGAAAGTATTTAGTAAGTTATTTAAAATTGAAATTTCAATAAGGTAAAACTTAATAATAAAAGGTAATAAAAAAAGGATCAAGCAGCGTTTCATTTAAATACAACTTAGCTTTTCAAATTAACAACAGACATGTGTATCTAGCCACCGTCGTGCTAATTTAGGTAGCTATTTTACGAGAAAATGTTGCAAAATATTAATATTTTTTTCGAAGATTGTTTCGAGAAAAAAAAGTTTATAAAACTTCAAAAAAATTGTTAACAAATTAAAATGTTGTTTTATCGTAATGCACTGTATAGAGACGATAAAAAGTCATTTACGAGTACAAGTTTCTGAAAGCATTAAATCTTATTGACCACATTTATTGTTATAACAAACTAGATACAATAGGAGCCGAAATAAACAGTTGTAGATTATACTGTAATACTGTCACAATAAATTAATTGGCGTAAATATTAGATATTAGACATTTTTCGATTATTTGGCTACAGTTTATTAGACTTTCTTTCAGAATATTATGTAACAATAACAATTGTTCAAAATATCTCGTCATTTGCTCTATAAGAGAAAAATTGCTATAGATTTATAATGTTCCTGTTTTTTAAATACTGGACCACTGTGTACCGCCGCGTCGTCGTCGTTCGCGTCTCGACAACATTTTTCATGCTCTGACATCCGCTCTGTTAGCGTGGCGCACCCGGAAATTTATGCCTCAGTCTATCAATATAACCAATAGTTCATTTATTTTTCTTTGGTTATTTATTCTTTTTTTTTAATATTCATTTTGCTTAGTATAATTTAAGGAAAGACAATATATAATAAACCAGCAGTTCAAATGGACTATTCGAAGTTATATTTAGCGAAAACACTCAACTGAAAGCCAGCTAGAAACATTTATTTCACGTACATAAAACATATATAAAAAACTAGAGAATATAATTTATAGGGACGTAAACAATAAGTGTCATTTGGTGTCAAATAGCTCCCTAGCTTAGCATGAATTGTGAACTTAAAACATTATGTGAACGATGGTGATGGCTAAAGTGACAACTTTCTCTGTGAATCTCTACTAATAAACTGTAACTGTTAGTTGTAAAGTTGCCAAAAAACACACAGAAAAAACCATATCGAGTTTCTTGCCAGTTTTTCTTGATGACTGATTTTTTTCCGAATCGGTGGTAGTATTTTGACGTTCATAAGGGCCTTATCAGGGTCTAAATTGAATAAAGAATTATTGAATTTGAATTTAAAAAGACTCTGCATTGATGATATTTTTACAGGACTTGTATAATTAACCCCATAGAAATATTTAATTTGCTACTCACATTCGCACTGGCCAATAACAAGAAAAGTACCGAGTTTATAAATTACAATATATATCTAATATGTATTTCATATAGAGTCTATTCGATCATTACAATGCGAGTGCTCTGTCTATATTAATAACATAGGCATAAAGCATTAAGTAGTTAGAAAATAGAAAACCTGAAAAAATTAGTGAGCGATTTATGCTGAGATTCGTTTATCATAACAGACGAACTGTAGATTTCACTAAGTTATCCAATATTATACATATTGTGAGTACAAAATATTTTATAAATAACAAAGTATAGTTACCCTTTAAAGTACAACAGTAAAAATGTCATGATAAAAATAATAAAATAGTAATAGTAATAGGAATTTGAAAAATAAAACAAATATGCATATAATGACTATAACGAACTAAACAAATTCATTTATACAAACATACATAAGGGTAAGGAGAGACTGCATCCTTCCACTTGCTACGATACTGACACACGACTTTCGCTTCTTCTACTTTCATGAGCTCTCTCAAATGCTCTTTGGTTATTGGTATTTTTGACCTGGCCTTAATGCAGAACGTCCTCGTTTTGATTGAGATACGTTCGACTAGGACAACCCTTACTAGCTTGCCCAGTCACAATCACCATGTAAATTTCTTTATCAATGTTCATCCATCCTTTACAAATCTCTAAACCAATTAAGTATCCCTTTTCCTATCTTTGTTACTACATCCTCTATTACACCAAAACGTTCCCTTATCTATCATTCTCACACCAGCTATACTTCTTAGACTAAACAATTAACATAAAGTAAAACCTAGATCTACTAATTTTACAAATAGGATTCTTAATCAAAGCAGTTCAAGTAATGCAGCGGTTGTGATTCAAATAATGAATTTTATTGACGATCAACTGCTGGCTTGCAAAATCTATTCGCATCGTATCGGCCAGTAACGAAGTTAACCAGCCTCCCTGAAGCCGAACTAGATCGGCATTGTGACTCCGGGAGCGGGTGAATTATCTTTCAAAATGGACGATATAAATTATCCTTAATGGTTTTTATTGCTATGAAATATTATCTGATACGTTATATTTTAAACTTTTAAATGAAAGAAAATGTATCGGTAAAGTGTATATACGCATTTATGATGTATTTTATGTAATCGTGCAGAATTAGAAAACGAAAAAGGAAAGCAATCGTTCAAATGTGGATGCGATAAAAGTGCTTTTATCGAGTATTTTACGATTCTTTTCGCACTATCCCAGCTATAAACGACGAATCAGATGGAGTGAGAAACCGCGGGTGGCATAGCAAAAAATAACTCTATTTACTTCGTCCCATATAAAGTTCCACCTACGGATATTGCCCTCTGGCAAACGATAAAAGTTGGATGATTCAATGTTCTAATTTGTAATATCACTTTGATACAAATTTTGTTTAGGATTATGGTTCGCGATGCAAAAAAATTAAATAACTTATTTGTTACGCTCAGAGACGATTCGTGTTCCGTGGCGGTTCGTAACTCATAAACGTAGAATTGACATATCTCTTAAAGATAGATAACTTACAGTTGCTTTAAATAAATTACTAATTTCCTGTTTAAAACGTCTCAACAATTAAAATGAAAAATTAGTACGTATTCAAAATAATTTTGAAAAATGTAAATTCGACTAACTACAGAGATACACATAATTCTAATAAAAGAAGTAATTTCGTCGTACCAATATGTCTATGAACCTATATTCACGGTAAACATTATTTAGTAAGAAATTGCGAACGAAATTACAAAATAAAAATTAAACTGTGTAAACAAAATTGTAAATGTAAAAACATCGACTATTCTGGGTCAGAATTCATCAAATATGAACTAGTATCTTATAGATTGCGACGCGACGTTAACTTGTTACAACATCAAATGTTATATGAGTCGTATAGAATCAAAAGCGGATATCTACACTTCAAGTCATTTTTGGCAAAGTAGAAAAAATGTTTTTTTTTTTCTAAAGTATAGCAACGATGATTGATGTATAAACTGTATTTTAATCTATAGGTAGTTCGCTTATATGGCAACATAAAGTTAGTAGCACAAAGTTTAAAAATAAACGAATATTGACATTTTTTTGTTGGCGATTGTAGATAGCTAAATTGCAAATAGCCGCCTATGATTCTATACGACTCATATATGTAAATATTGTTTCTCTTTAAAAACTGGAGTCTATAAAAGCTGTATTGTAACATACATATAAAAAACTATTTGAACTAAAGGGAATTGTTTTTGATTTGTAAAGAACTTTTTCAATACCTAGGAGAGACGTAATCTATAACAGTTGGTTGGACTCTGTGAGTAACAGATTACTACATTAAACATTTTATATAATACGAAAAATAGTACAAAGAGACGAAATGATATTGTACCTTTTTGACCGAAAGGGTCATGCTAGACATAAACTATCAAAATTAGGGAGCGCTCCTTTGTTCAAACAGCGAGGAAAGTTAGAGGTAAAACATGTGCCCTAGCTATTAGGGTGACAGTGAATTTCCAGAATACGATAAAGACTGTCTGCAACGGGCTTTTGACTTTATATTATACTGTTTATAGTGATAAAATTTATTGATAATTGTAATAAAATTTCGTTCTGTATTCGATAATAAAAAGATAAAATATTTTGAATAGATTTTTTATTTATGTTAAACATGTTATATTACATCGTCGTAAATGGATTTCTTTTTTTCAATTTTGTAAAGAAATGTAATAATATTAATATAAATAATATTAATAAACAACCAGTTTCAATAAAAATGCATAGTCTACCTATACATAATTTATACACTAATAAATTAAATTGAAGTGTCTGTTTGTAATGTCAAAATTATTTTGGGCTTAATAGATATATGAATATGATATGAATAAATATCCGAATACCAAAAATACATTTTTTTTTTTTCAATTCTGTCTGTCTGTTTGTATTAGGTAATCTCCAGGACGGGTGGACCGATATTGACGGGACTTTTTTGATAGAAGTTGATCCGGGTAACGTATGGTACTTTTAATTTGCGAAAATAATTAGGGTTCCGCTTAAAAAAAATTGAACTCTGTTATTTTTGGTACACAAAATTGAATTAAATTCGATTCAATGTACAGTTTGCGGGCAAGTGCTATAAATTATGAAAAATATTTTTACTCTATCTTAGTACTAAATTTTTGTAAAGAAAATAATTATATATGTATAAAAAAAAAATAAAAAGCAGTTAAGTTAAATATATGAAACGCGGGATCAGACGCGGGCATATAGCTAGTGTTATAACTTAAACAATTAATAAAACAAACAACTCACCAAAAATCGACAGAATGAGTTACATTTTTCATACAGTACAAATTTTGTTCATCTCAGTAAACCAGTTCTTAATGATCGATCTTCACAATTATAAAAATACAATTACTGTATCTCGATGTCATTGACTTGGAAACGAGTAATTTGCTTCTTAATACCTACGAATGACAATTAAACTGTGAATAGTTTAAAGGTATTTTGAAGAGACGTGGGAGTTTTATACATACGATACCTCGATCTCACTGTATTCGGCGTTTGTGTGTAAAAAACAATGGCTATAATTATTATTATATGTTACCTTGTACACTACAAGGACCATTATGGCATTGAAATGAGTGTAGTTAAGAACATTTATACGTAATCACAGCGATTAAAGCTAGAGACGATATTTAGTTAATGCGATATTTACAATTATAGAAAAACGTTCATTTACTTACTAAATAACTATTTAGTTATTAACATTTTAAAGTTTTAAAGTCAATATAAAAAAGCTTTTTTGATTAAATTACGTTAATTGTAAAACGAAAACATAATATATTGAATGATACAAGAAACGTCTGCCTACGTTTGGAGAGTGGCTAATAATCTGATAATTGCTAATATCCCCATGATTTCAGAGAGGACGCCGGATGGAGCGAGAGTGGGCTCGGCGTGCATTCATCCCGACGCGTCGTTAGGTAGCAGGCTGGACAAAGTTTGGTTCTTTCTCTGACTGGACACCAGGGCTTGGGCTTCACCTCTTGGATCATAAGGAAGTCAAATATCGTTAACTTCAAATTTTGGTATTTTCATAGAAGAACCATGATAAGTTATACGTATCGTAAAAAAATCACCTCTCCACATTTAATATGCCTAATAATAATTACGTAAGAGATTTAATCATTTTACCAGCTTTATAAATCACAAAATCCGTAAATATCTCGAAATATGGTGAGTAAATTAGTGATGGTGCATTACTGTACTTTTTCATATAATAATATCCAGGCAGAGAAACCATTTTAACCCAGTGATATACACTACATAATTTTTAATTCGATTTTTTACAAAAACATTATTTTACATTCTTTTCATACCGAGCACATTATATATGTGTGTACATTCAATATATCTTCCTTCCTTCACTTCTCCGCAAATTAAATACTAATTACCTTGTATCTAGAATTCTGTATTGTGCCATAGGTCAGCTGTATCAAATAAATAACATAAGCTCATAAGCTCACGCCTGTTATCCCTGAAGGGTTAGGCAGAGGTGGAATAGCGAACTACACCACCTACATTTCGCCGAACTTAGCCTGTCGCCATATCGGGCACAAATTCGAAACTCCGAGATCGTATTGAGTAGAAAAACCCAATACCACTTGTCCCGACCCGGGGATCGAACCCGAGACCTCAGAACGGCAGTCGTATCGTAATACAACTGCGCCACCGAGGCAGTAATAATAAATATTACAACAAAAATAAAAATATATTTTTATAGCTCTATAATACATGTCAATCGAACTACGTGCAAATGTATTACAAAAAGCATTATTTCTAAAAACATGTAATATAATCTTTGTTTAAATATCTTTTAATAGATATATTTAAAACCTTAAAAAACAAAAGTTAAATATAAATATAGAATTCGATTATTCTCCCATAACATATAGTACACGTCATCTGTATCCGTTACAATTCTACTAGAAAATCTTTGAACTCTATATTATAGAAGCATTAATAAGCACTAAACAGTCGGTTAAACGCCCATTGTGCAGCTCACAGTTAGCTTCTGAATTTACTTTACCTATAAGCATATTCAAGATACCCTTTAACTTTCACTTTAAAACACATACGATTTACCTACTTCGATAAACAAGTTTTGCTATGATTTTATCAATATACCGAACATAAATATTATATATGCAGTTTTCGTTGCGTGAGCAGTCATGTAAGTATAACTGACATTTTATACCGTTTCAGAATCGTGTACTTTTAGTGACCTGTTATGTATTAACTACAAATTACTCAACATAAAATTAAAAATAAAGAATGTTATAATTTGAATATAGATTATTATATAAGTTTAAATTTTAGGAAGTGTGTCGAAGTTATGCCATGACTAGAACAGATTGTGTTATATTATAATTCTTAGACTGTAGCTTGGAAAATATGTTATATTTTAATTATAACAAGTTAATCGATAAAATCAATATCAATTTTTCTTAAATTAGCCACTGAGAATGCACTTATGAACGTCAGAACACTACTACCGGTTCGAAAAACTAACCATTCGAGAAGAGCCGGCAAGAACTCGATCTAGTTTCTTTTTTTATTAATGTGTACTCCGAGATCGTATTGAGTAGAAAAAAACCCAATACCACTTGTCCCGACCCGGGGATCGAACCCGAGACCTCAGAACGGCAGTCGTATCGTAATACAACTGCGCCACCGAGGCAGTAATAATAAATATTACAACAAAAATAAAATATATAGGTACATATAATATGTATAATTTTACAGAAAACCTACACAATTATAGTTATAAGCGCTACCGAAAGCCCGAGATATACTATCACTCAAAAGAACTTGTCTTTCTTGGAGTCATTAACTCTTATTTCATTATATAAAAATGAAATTTTGCGAATTATCTTTCGAGCGAATTTCGCTTTAAACCAATAATTAGTGTAGACACTTAATTCGCGGTTTATACTAAATATATTTATAATACAGTAAGTATATATTAGTGTATATAAACTGTTCTAGGTATATAAATTAAAAAAAGAACTTGGCAAAAATAAAATACATTATTTTAAAATAAACATAGCATATTTTATAAATGATTGTTGACAATCAAAAGTAGCTGAATACACAATTATTCACGACAACATTTTTTTCAATTAGATTAAATTACTTATACTTTTTTAATAACCCTCATTGGGAATTTATAACATGTGGATGTAATTAATTCTAACAACTTTAACATTTATGAAAAGCACTCAACGCTTAGAAATTTTGGTTAAACGCAAATCTATTAAGGTTATCTGCTTACTTATACTGATAGGAGCAGGGGCGTGAAGTGCTTACTAAGAAAAGACAAAAACCTGACACAAAAACTAGTAAGTGTTATACTTAAACTGCTTATAATTTTATGCGTACTTTTGTGCTTATTTAAATTAATGTTTTGTTTTATTCGTGAATGCTATATAATTTCGTAGTGTGCTTATTGTTTAAAAGAGTGATTAATCTATTCTATTGTACAAAGTGACTTTGCATTACAACTCCACTGTTATTTGTGGGTATAAGTATTTAGCCACTTGATCCTTATCTAAAAAAATAATACGATACACGATATATCCGTAACTTCACATCTCTCTCCCATAAGGGTAGGTAGAGACTACATCCTTCCATATTCTACCATCCTAACACACGTCTTTCGCTTCTTCTACTTTCATAACCGCTTTATACATGCTTTTCGCTTACGGGTACTTTTCTTCAGTATCTTCATTTAATACTCAGTTTTAATGACACAGACCAATTCGCGGGTATGAAATAATACTATTAATACAGGGTGAAATAGAAATTAATGGCAATAACTAAATGGGAGCTTGTTATTATAATTATATTTGTAGTTCTGTGTGGTGCCGACTTAAGAATAGAACCACCCCATATCTACCCGTAGGTGTCGTAAAAGGCGACTAAGGGATACACCAGGGGATGGGCAGCAGCACCCTCTGAAGACCACAAACATCTATTGCGATCGCCAACCCGCCTGCCAAGCGTGGCGATAATGGCAATTCCCCCCTATCTTTGGGGGAGACCAAGTCCAGCAGTGGACTCATTTACGATTGGATGGATGGAATTATATTCAGAAATATTTTTAAATATGTTTTGCGGAAAAAATATTAAGCTAAAACTATAAAATATGCATTATAAATTCAACCATAGTATCGAATCGCGTAGCCGTTTTGCAGCGGTCGATGATACCCGGTAACCATGTAGCTAAAATTATCAGCTAATAATTGTAATCGAGGAAATGTACTAAAAATAAAAACATGAAACCTGCATTCTACGCTGCCACGAAATTTCCCAAGAATGCCCTAGCAAGATCCTTTTGATAATTGATATAAGATTGGAAAAATACTCTAACGACGGAACACTGGCAGAACTATATTTAATAATTATCTAGATGTGATTAAATACAGAGAAAAAAGGATTTACTTTGAGTCATTTAATAACAAAAATGATTACGCAGGATTTATACAAATACTTCAATTATTTTAAAAATATGAATAGTTACAAATAATCAATCATCGTTCTTGTATGGTATATGACCTAAATGTATCATCGTTGTTATTAAAGTCCACTTTTCCATTTGGCACGTAGCATCGTCGCGTCTTCAAGGCAGATGCGCAGAACAGTTTTCAGATAACGGCTAAGTTTGTAACTTTTCACATTTCGTCGGGAGCGTCCCCTGGCAATCTCGACAATGTCGCTGGTTCTGAATTTGTTATTCCCAACATATGATTAAAGAGCTAGACATCCATATCAAATTTTAGAGAGATATTTACTTTAATCAACAGTTTAAATGGAGCCAAATAATAGTTTGCCCCAGGACATTATGTTCTAAAATAATGTTATAATCACGAGTCGTTACTTTGGTTAAAAGCAGTTTATTTTGCATAATGGGTGTTTGGGTGCGCGCAACAATAGAGGGTCGCAATGCGACGGAGTAGAGATATGGCCGTCTCGACCCGTTGCCTCTGAATTACCAAACTTGACCACCCAGGAGCCGAAGCTTGGTCTCGACATCGTGGCTTCGATTCTATCTTCATTTATTATGTATAAGATTTTATTAAACCTTTTGTTAGTAATAATAATAACAATAATCTTTATTCATAAATTTACACAATAGGAATCAGAGAGTGCATTGTACCCGGAAAAAATATTTTATGTCCCGGAATCCAATCCTACCTTTAGAACATTACAGATTGCGCTTATATAATATACTCGTGTTGTGTTTATATGAGGTTCGAGTCAGCGTGGGTATAATCAGTTGTGTGTTTTGATGCATATGGATGTGTTTAAGCTATTGTTAAATACTCAAAAGATTATAAATTAGATGTCAAGAATAAAACAGCCTGCTATTCGAATTTAACCAGAAAGTCATTTCAAAATTCCAAAAAACATTACCTGGTAGAAATTTAGAACCCAGAAGGAATGCCTCTGTATTGTTTAATAACGTGGAGTAAAGTAATCTAACCAAAATAGAAAATGATTCTGTTTGTGATAACGCAAGTACTAACTTAAGTACACCGATGCATAGATATTATATTTATGTATTAAAATACAGTCAACAAAAAAATTAGAAATACCAAAATTGGAAAATCTAATTTTAAATAAATCTTCAGTTATTTATCCGCAGATATTTCAATAACACCTTCTATTAAATAAATTTTGTTTTTGTTGTCAAAAATATATTTCTTTTTTCCACGTGGACGGAAGGGACCGATGGCCGTGCGTTACCGGAACTGTATACGAGCTGCCCTATCACGTCGCACACGTGAAAAATCTTATTCTCGAGGGAAACCGGAACAAAAAACACATTTGCTTATATAGATACGAATAATATGTAGCTGCTCTTACATTATGATTATTTGGTTAACATAACAAAAGCTATAAAATGGTTGCAATACTCGTATGGTGATAACCTTATACTAAAATCTGCAGTTTTAAATATTTAAAGCTCATCCCTTACATTAAAAAAGTTCATTGGGTTATATCTAAAGTACCACTAAATAAATCGCTTTACTTTATTTTCATATATATTTTACTACATTAAATAATATCTACGAGTACACAAGTAAAGTGACCTGAATATTAAAAAAAAAAATCATATAATGACCATTATCTCATTCCTTTTTTAAATCCTTATCCTTACATTATATAAAAGTTATTTAAAAAAAAATGCTGGCCATAAATTAATACACACGAGCGGAGCTGCGGGCACAGTTAGTCGATAATAATATAACATTTTAATAAGGGCAATATAAAATATGTTACATTTGTTAATATTATTGTGTATTCGAATGTACAGGTACTGCCTCGGTAGCGCAGTTGTATTACATACGACTGCCTTCTGAGGTCTCGGGTTCGATCCCCGGGTCGGGTCAAAGTGATATTGGGTTTTCTCTACTCAGTATCACCCCGGAGTTTGGAATTTGTGCCCGATATGGCGACAGGCTCGCCCCCTGCCACATCTGGGACGGAACTAAGCTCGGCGAAATGTGGGTGGTGTAGTTCGCTACTTCACCTCTGCCTAACCCTTCGGGGATGACAGGCGTGAGCATTATGTATGTATATGTATTCGAATGTAAAAGTCTAACTCTAATGTTACATTCCTCTTTAGTAGACTATTTGTTGTTATGAACTAATAAAATACATTAACACCTAATTAAGTAGGTCTCGATACTTAATTTGTCGCGAGCCAAATGAGTAGAACTATGAATACTAATAGTTAATAGTAGATATGCGTATCGTATACGATTAATAGTAGTGACCCAATGACCTGAACTTAAGTTTCACTACGTGGACTGCTGCGCGTTCTCTTTATTCACGTTCTTTGATTATAATTTTGACATTACAAATAGACACTTAAACTGTATTTATTAGTATAGATTATAAAATAACATCATAGAATATTTATGTAATGTGTTATTTAATTATTAGTGAAACTTAAAGATACCTTTAAAAATATATTTTTGATTGATGAACAAAATAACATTTCCTTTATCATGCTTCAGGCTGAATCTTTAACCACCACTTTAAAACGGTCTATTCGTATGTAGTGCTATAGTATTATTATCTAGATTATGCACAAATAACATAACACGTTTACCTGATTTTTTTTGCAAACTCCAAGATTTGAAAAACTATATTAATGAGTTAAACCTCATTGTTACAATATCGATAAAACTCTGAACTAGGTACGCTATTAAGATATGTTTACAATGTTTTACTCTTTAAGCATGCTTGTATAAATAACTTGTAGGTGGAATGATGTCATGTATGCACGTTTCAAGTTAAAACAAAGAATAATTCGTGATATTTACCTATTCTTAATTATATACCTTGTTATGTATTACGTCGTGATACAATGATCCATCCATTGAACTGAAAGGCGTCCACTGCTGGAGATAGGTCTCTCCCAAAGATGTCCAAGACGACCGGTCTTGCGTCATCTGCATTCAGCGTACTCCCGCGAACTTCACCAGGTCGTCGGTCCATCCTATCCACACTACCTCTTCCGGTAAACGGCAACCATTCGAGAACCCGTTGCCCCCATCGGGTATTGGTTTTAAAAAGCAATGTGCTAGCCCATTGCCACTTAAGTTTCGCAGTTTTAAATACAATGATTGCTCAATTGTTTTTATTTTAAGGTTAAATGAAAAGAAAAAAAAATGTTGTATGAGTTTGGTAAATGCGTGAAATCAAGCTTTGACTAGAATCTCTTTGTCTTTAACTAATTACTGTGTGAAATTACTAAAGAAATTTTAAAATATCAACGCTATCTACAAATGTATCTATCTTGGTTAAACGATTTGGGTTAACAATACGCGATATTCTGCGCACACCTACTCGAAAAGGGTGCGTATGGGTGTACAAATCCTTTCGTGGCGCGAGTTTTTGTTTTAATACGCTAATCTTGTAATGGAAAATAGTTTATTGTTATAATATATACATATTTATTTACAGCCTTCATCTATCAACTTAAATGTGTTCAGTATGTTTATATGAATTATACGTGAAAGTTGTAATTACAAAACAAAGAAATATTCCATGCTCCATAAATATATGTCTACGTTATAAGTAAAAACTACATTAAAATAATGAAACAAGCAATTAAAAGACATCAAATTAGGAATAACTATATTAGATGAAGTTTGAAAGTGGCACCGGTGACAGAGAAGGTAAGGAGCAGGCGTCTGTCTTGGTATAGGCATGTAACGTGCAGAGAGGAAGAGGATGTTGTAAGAAGGGTATTGGATATCAATGTGGCCAGTTATAAGGAAAAGGAAGACCAAAGAAAAGATGGATGGATTGTGTGAATGATGATAAGTTTAGGAAGAGAGTGAATGTAGGTATGATCACAAATAGAGATGAATGGAAGAGGAAAACATGTTGCACTGAACCCAAATAAAAATGGGATAAGGAGAGGGAGATTAATGAGACATACAATTATTATTTTAATACAAACAACTCGGGAATTTCACTCATTGCAACTATTTCAGCAATAAAGTTCAAATGTTGTTTTCAAATACGCGTTTGCTAAAATATATTGTGTTAGACTGTTTCTAGAATATAATTAGGCACTAGTCGATAAACATAATAACACACATTGTAAAGATGAACGTGACGTCCTGGATATACCTATGCGCATTTCCTATATGTCTTGTATGGCCATACATAACAGAATACAAAAGACTCATTGACTTCGCGAATGGACCTTCTATCCATAAATATGTACTATTAATTAACATTCAAACGACTAACATAAATAATTTGCGTTCGACGAATTGCATTTGTTTTTATGGAGGAATTTGCAGTACTAGTTAATTCATACATTTGTAAAAGACACACGACGACTTAAACTGTTCATTGTTTATGTCTGTGATTATACTTAGATCATGTGATTATAAATTTTGTTCATAAATTAACTTGGTTTTACTCTGTAGATAGGTCTTTCAAGAGTTACTAGAATACCGCTTAATCGGTTTCACACACTACTTGAAGTGTGTGTTACTTAAGTTTAATAAAAAAAAACATCTAGAGCGGATAGCCACATCAAAAAAGATAGTCACCTCGATTTTTCGCGGTATTGGTGCCCTTAGTAGCATCTATGTTCCTAATCAATACACATATCATATATGCCTTTAGATAGATTTACTTATATCTTTTTTAAACTTCTTTTATGGCTTGGACATGATCCAAGAGGCTGGCTTGCTAATTTGTAACTTTTTTTTATATCGTTATTTTAAGTTCAAATCACACTGGCCTAAAATTTTAAAGTTTCTATTTATTTCTTGTCCCTACGTCCAACAGGCGTCTTTTTTATTAGATCGCAAAATAGAACTTCTCGCTGAAGGAGAAACTATAACATATACGAGTTACGCTGAAAGAAAATTCCTCTAAATATAATATCGACTCCATTAGACACACAATCTCCTAATTCTATAATAGGTTTTACAATTTCAGAGCACATAAGATTATAAACAAACATTTTAATACTATGTAATATATTTTATACTATAAAGCATCTATCCTTCCTATCATTTTTACAGTGGATTTCCATATAGGTAGACAGTCTATCCTCAAAAATGGTACTGGAAGAAATCAATTAGCAATTGTTAGATCAACAAAAACAACAAGTCAAGCGAATTATCAAGCTCTTTTAAAAGCTGGTGTATCTATATTCTATACGGCTTTTATCCTACTATAAAGATAATTCAATAATATCTATTTACAATAGTAGATACGTATTTGGTAAGCTAACATTTTACACTAAATATGAAAACCTAAAACAGAGAAAGGAATTAGAAAAAACGATATTGGCAGGTTAACACCGATTTAAATTTATGTAATCACATTGAAACTAAAGTCCAATCAATCAATTTCAAGGTTATGAACAAAATAATAACACACGCTAGTGGCATGTCGGAAGCAGTTATTTCATCATACTGTACTCTGACCTAGTTTAGTTGATCTGCACAAATTGACCATACTTAAGGCGTACATTTATTTGACCTAGTAGCGTGAACTTGAAAACGACATCATTTAAAGACCGAGACCCAAAAAAGAATAAGGA
Source organism: Samia ricini (assembly GCA_014132275.2). Classification (NCBI taxonomy): domain Eukaryota; kingdom Metazoa; phylum Arthropoda; class Insecta; order Lepidoptera; family Saturniidae; genus Samia; species Samia ricini. The sequence goes on from AP028161.1 coordinate 8,401,079, forward strand.
TACAGAAAAGAATGACGTATGAACTGTAAACGATTGATCAAATTGATTCAAAATATTATCGTTTAAAACAATTTATATTATTTATAGTATTTTATTTTATTTTATTTTAATTTTAAATTTTTGTGCATAAATTTATGTACTTTTTGAATAAATGACTTTCAAATTTATGTGTAAATTCAGTAGATGAATGAATTTATTTAACATATACTACAATTAAAGCAAGTTTGAAATTAGGGAAGCAAAAAGTGTAATCAATTAATTATATGGAACTAAAACATGCGAAACAATATAAACATGTTTTAAAAACTGTCCTAACAATAAATCCAATTTTTTTATGTATGTAGTTAATAATTTGGTATTTTATTTATTTTAATTTTAATGTTCACAAGTAATAAATTATTTATTAAAAAAAATTTAATTAATATTATTGCCTACCACTATGATATGGTTTCATGACGATTTTAAATAAATAAATAAGCTCTTCATTATTGATGTTTAATTTTACTTTATAACTACTTAACTGATTTACATCGTTCTTAATCATAGTTAAATGCTGTGATCGCGGTTACAGTTATATTATGTTAATATTGAAAAAGTTATGAAGATATTTACAAAAATATTGCGGTGCAAAATGTAAAGTTGACATGATAACGTTAACCGTATATATATATATATATATATAATATATATATAAACACTTTTATTATGAGAGAAATAATAATTAATGTACAAATTAACTAATCTCCCGTGGGAGATGGCTCACAAATTCGAATGAGTCTGGAAACACTAAAACCAAACATTTTAATTTTGATCTTTTAAGGTCAAAATAAATCCTTGAGGGATGGATAACATTTCAACATTTGTTCAAATAGATACTCAAATTCAGAGTGTATGCCTATAGTGATTATTTAATCACAGTATTTACCTTCACTTGAATATGAGAATATGTGTTACCCTTCATCAAAATTATTGTTAAATTTTACACGTTATATAGAGGAAACTAAACAGTATAATGGAGAAAATAATTTCGTTGTAAGTGTACATATTTCTGTGATTATAATATAATTTATGCCATCATTGAATCTGGTAATAAAAATAATTAATTTGTCTAAGCATGTACTAGAATGTGTCATGAAAAATAGCTCTAGATGCCTGTCAATAATTTGAACCATAATATATTATCACGTTAAAACGTTATATAAAATCATATATGTTTCACGTTGCACAGAATTTACATCACTGGAATATTACTGAATCATTTCGCATGTAGTTTTCAGTAAATGTAGCAGTATAATAATACCAGGAATAATGTAATTACACTTTTCTATTCAGGTTACCTTATGTTTAAATTATAATTAAAAAAAAAAAGAAAAAAGATAACCCACATTTTTATAAAAACACATTGGTCACGTCGTCAATAAAAACATTGTTACGTAAACAAAGTATTATTTACCTAGTTAGTAAATAAAAAAAAAGGTTTTTTTGGTTTATACCAACTGATCGTGCGTCTGACCTGCTTAAGGAGCATTAATTTAAAGTCGAAACATTAATTTGGGAAAAACATGTTGTGGTCACTGATTCCCAGTGTGATTGCAAAGCTTACGCGTTTTATTCTAAGCAATAACAACCCTATCTAGCATCCATAAGAACATACCAAAGTGAAAAAAATCACATTGACGACATATTCTTCTATCGTAATAATACAGCGCTTTATAATACAAAATACAAAAATCTTTATTACTGTTTACAAATTAAACACACAAATACATGTCTATAGATCCACGCACTAAGAAATTATTCCTGTATGGGAGATCATTCTAGTCACAAGTTACAGAATGTGATAACGCTGTAAATTGTGCCGCAAATGTCTTAAATAGATTAATGCAATATATAATTAATTAATAAATAAACGATAAGGTGAAAAGAACATCCCTAAATACAAATTAATACACATAGATGCGCAGCATAGATATCCGTAAACATAAACATACATAGGATATACTTTATAAATGGTCTCCATACGGAAAAATATCATTTTATAACAGTACATAAAACATTCTATATTTCTGTTGTGTTTGTTAACCGCTTTTTAGTAGATGTTGACGAAATTTTTGTATATTCAAAGAAAACATTGAAATTTCGACTATCAGTGATACAGTAAGTAATTTGTAATGTCAAAAAACATTATTTTACTAAATAGATATGAATGTATACACGATACCTATACCAAAAATAGATTTTATTTTTATTTTTGTCTGTTTGTGTATGGCTAATCTCAGGAACGACTGGACCGATTTTGACGGGACTTTTATTGGTAGATAGCTGAAGTTACTCCGGGTATTTTAGGGTACTTTTAATTTTTGAAAAAAAAAACATGGTTTCACGTAATAAAATTAAAACATAAAAAATTGAATAAAATTCGATTCAGTGCACAGTTTTACGGACAAGGGCTTGAAATTATGAGGAATATTTTTACTTTATCTTAGTCTTAAAAAGTATTAGGGTTACGCATAAAAAAATTACAACGTAGTTAAAAATTTATAAAACGCGGGCGCAGCCGCGGGCTCTCAGTTATATATATATCACAGTACCTACCTTATATCATATTCTTGACAAGCACACAATTGAATAGTTAATCGAGATGAGGGTTGACAATATTGACACCGCCGTATCTTGAAATTCAATCGATCTAGGACCATGTTTATTCCTATCAAACTATTTTAAACATACTGTATTAAATTAATGACAGACACTGTTTCAATGAGAAGTTATCTTCTCATCTATTCTGATGAGGATACATTTATTCATTCTTGCGGTTAGAATTAGAATAAATATTTATTTGAAAACGAAACTCGAAGAATAGATAAAGCATGTCGATAAAAGAAACATTGTAAAAATAGATTAGTTGTAATCACTTCAGTTCCATAAACTTTTTTTCCTGTGAGATATTAAACGTGTTGTGCAACAAATTAATGCCAAGTCCATAAGTGCTTTACCGCCATAAATGTAAATTAATTTAAAAATTTTACGTATCTTTAGTGTTCTGACATTCTTCTACTAAACATTTACAACCTTTTCTATTATCCAATTATTTATCAATATGACGATGCGTCATTGAAATTAAATTATCTTATTTATTACTTGCTGTGTGCCCGCGGCTCCGCCCGCGTTCTATATATTCTTCAGTGCGTAATATGGGTTTTTATATAATCATTGTAAAATAATATTTTGATGGCGCTGCTCATTGAATAGGATTTTACACACAATTTTATGAGTTTGAATTTTTTTTCGTGACACCATAATTATTTTATGAAAATAAAAGTAATCTAAGTAACGCGAGGTAAATTCAGATATCCGTCAAAATCGGTCTATCCGCCTCGGAGATTATCCGGAACAAACAGACCGACAGACAAATTTTATTTATTAGTATAGATTAAATTTACTTTAATCAATATTATAGTATTAAAATCACATTTATGTATTTTCTTTTAAAAAGATCGCACATAACGAGAATCGTTTGGTGGAAAATATTTATGGTTATTTAACAAAAATCGTTGCAAAAGACATTGTGTACACCACATCAACTATCCTATTGCTAAAGATGACATGAATAGGGAACAAAACGGAAGTTTTTCCCCGAATCCAGTGATAATTAAGCTCTTTCCTTTTTGTGTACTCCGTTGACGGAACACCCTCGGATACGGAAATCGAATTGTTTTGGTAACATGACTCGTTTATTAAGCGGAAGTTCGTTTTCCTGTTTCCCTCTTAATGTTATGTATCTAAAGGGAATTAGCGGGTAAATTAGTTTTTTTTTTTTGGAATGCGGAGAACATGTTTGCTTAATACTATGGTACTATGTTAATACACTTAGGAATAGTCATTTAAGTGATGCTATAAAAATGTAATAGATAAGTTAAAAAGACGTAGAAATTCATGTCCAATTCGTAATTGATAGAGGCAATTTATATAATAGTTTAACCTGGTAAATTTTATAAGTTATTGTTATGAATGCTAGTTAATAGATTGATCATATTAATAATATATTGTCTTGTTCGCTGTTTAAAATCGTGATTTCTTATCGGTAAAATATTTTATTTATGTTCAAAAATACGTTTTCTATTCTTTTTTATTAAATGTTATCTGAAAATAATTCAGTAACTAATTGAAATGGAATATCAAGTCAGGTAATCTACTCTTGTTGTTTTCCTGAATAACTTTGTCCTACGGCGACCTGGCGGCTAATAACTGAAAGGAAAGATCCTATACTGGTTTCAAAGAGGACACGGAATAGACCACGAGCTGGCTTGCCGTGCACTCACTCTGCCCGAAGAGGTTCTTTCATCGCAGTCATTTACTTTTATTAAGACCGAGAATTTGATCTACACCGCCTAAGTTGTTATGTAAAATCAAAATAAAAAAAAATTCAATTTAGGCCCTAAGAAGGCGCTTATGAACGCCAAAAACTCTACCACCGGTCCGGAAAACAACCCAGTCGAGAAGAGCCGGCAAGAAACTCGATTGGTTCCTTTTTTATAAATATAATATATATATATCCTCTATAAAAATTTACCCCTCAAGGCTCACTTGTGGGTAGCCTGGAGTAAGATAACTACGTTCAAAAATTAGGAGAGACAAAACAATACGAATAATTCGTGCAGATTATATTATTTTATATGACATTATTTTACGTAGATACACGTGGGTGTAATGAAATACGACGTGACGCAATGGGGCACTATCACGGAGCGATACGACGTAATGCATGTCGGATGTAATGTCAAATATTGTTTATCTGATCTGATACTGTTAAACAAATGTATCGGTATATCGTTGTTAATATTCGAATTGTTTAAATGAGAATTACTTTTTTTAAATATACCTCTTTAAATTACCTTTTTTGTGGTATTTGGTATCAAATAAGCATGCACCTCTATTCTGGCCATCTTGAGAAGGGATCACAGATCCATCTAAAGTAGGTCTATAATAGATTACCAATGGAACGGACTAAAACGCTGCCCTTAGTCAGCGGCTCAAGGCGTGCTCCGAACTTGTAATGGGTTATGAAACAACAACATTTCATGCACAAGCATCACGCTTGGACACTATGCGTCCTCTTAAGCACCCTTTTTCTTTATTTACTTACCAAGGGGTGAATTTACATTGGCCATATTTTTATCATAAGTAAGTAGCTCAAACCGATACCTTTCTGGTGACTGCACTATCTAGCATTTTCCGACTTATTCCGTTAAGTGTTCTCTTAAAACCCGGTGAAGGTGCAAAGGCCACACAGTTCCAAAGCGTTTAGTAGTTTCGAAATCAAAGACAGAAACACCACCTTACTTTCTACAATTGTTTGACAGTCATTATTCTAGTACATAATTATTTATTTAAATAGAACACTTAAGAGGCAGTTCGAAAAAAAAACGACTGGAAAGCGTTATCTGCTAATACATGTCAATATTTAATACTCGTTCAAAAAGGTAGTTATTCGAACACATAGGACTGCAGTAGCAACTTAGCTAGCCTGTCGAGCATTTGAAAATGTCTGATAATCTTGCTGCTATAATTAAGCCAGGATGTTTTTTTTTTCTTCACCGAAAAGTTAAGATTCGTTGCCAGATTCGAATACACATCATTCGACTAGGTATCTAGGTGACTAACACAACATCGTTTCATTTTTTTGTAAACTTTTTTTTCGAACACATTTTTGAAAAATGAATACCTCATTCAATTTCTTTGTTAATTGATCGGTTGTAAAGTGCCTTACAATAGGGGCTCGTTGACTAATAATTAAAGGTAAACGTAAAGACCGTAACCATAAAGACAGATTCGCTTAAAACATAATTAACGTCTGATGAAAAACAAGGAATTTATAAGCGTTTTAATTTTTATGCTAATGAGAAGGCGTATTGTACTTCAATATGACGTCACACTAACGCGGTCCACACTGAAACTATTAAACGCAGAAACTAAAATAGCATGTAATTTTTGAAGTGATAACTTTGTTAGCGGCGTTGAGCGATTCTCGGTAGGGGAAAAAACTTATAGATTCGCATTGGTAATGTTATGACATCTTGATTAAAATGTTAGTAAATAACTTCATGAAATGACACACTAATATTTTTTAAGAGCGACAACCTGTATGATAGAAGAAACAGAACAAGGACAATGTTAGCACGTTGTCGTGGGCGGATGAGTGCGCAGGCGACGACGCGTAGGTGTGACCGGCGGTCATTACATAATTAAATGAATGAGATATGTCATATACAAAATACAATCATATTACGTTAAATGTTAAACGTAGTTTATTTATAAGGTATTAATTTATAATGAAACCAATGTGTTTATTAATAAAACATGATAAATATTAGTAAGAATGATTTTGTCTAACCGTTTATTATAAAATACATTATATAAAAGACAACGATTATTTGTCGTTAGTACATGCAAGAGAAGTCGCGGGCACAAATCTAGTATAAAATAAAAATACTTCACATTTTTAAATAAAAACTAGTTATGATCTAAAATCAATTAAAAACAAAGCAATATAAAGTAATAATGTAAAGAGATAAATAAAGTGATCTGTGGATAATAATATAGCAGGTTAGATCTCTACAAAATATATCTTTTTTTAATATATTATACACTAGCTGTGTGCCCGCGGCTATGCCCGCGTTTTATATGTTGTTCACTGCGTAATAATCATTGGAAAATAATGTTTTGATGGTGCTGCCCCTTGAATCGTATATTGTTTACAATTTGTTTTTAGATTACCCAGTCATGAGTTATATTTTTATTACACGGAACACTAATAATGTTCCTAAAAAATTCTTGCTACTAAATGAAAGCAAAGATACTTTTCACAAATCCAAACAAAAACATGCCAATAAAATTCTGCATTGTATCGGATTTTATTCGAAATTTCATGAGTTTTAATTTTTTTACGCAGAACCCTAATTATTTTCAAAAAACAAATGTACCCTAAGTTACGTGGAGTGACTTTAGCTATCTACCAAAAAAAGTCCCGTCAAAATCGGTAATTCCGGAGATTACCCGGAACAGGCAGACGTCGCATATATATTCATATGTATTTAGTAAAAAAAATAATAATTTTGACATTACAAACAGACACGTCAATTTTATTTATTAGTATAGATAATATTACAAGCTTCTCATATCACGTAATAATGTTATGAATTTATCCACAGCGATAAACCAGTTTGAAGCAACATGATCGCATTCCGTCACCCGTAGCCACAGAAAATTGACCTTTTTTCCTTAACGCGCTAACTTTGAGATTTTATCATTTAAGGTTATTTCCCTATGGTTCTGTAGCAATATTGTAATATCTAATAGCTAATACAAACCCAATAGACCATGTAACTATAAATAATGATAATACTTATCTACCCTTCAATAAATGAAATTGAAGGTCTGTTTGTAATTTTTTTTTACTAAATAGATCTGAATGTATACACGATACCTATACCAAAAGTGCAATTTTTCAAATTTTTGTCTATCTGTCTGTTTGTTCCGGGTAATCTCCGGAGTGGCTGGACGGATTTTGACAGGACTTTATTTGGTAAATAGCTAAAGTTACTCCGGGTAACTTAGGGTACTTTAAAAATTAAAACATTAAAAAATATATTAATCTACAAGAAACAATACATGAAACAAAGGTGCAGCCGTGGGCACACAGCTAGTTAAAATAATAAAACAAAGTTTTTAGGTGTAAACACTAACTCTGAATGTAAATAATATTCTCACAGCGTATTATAAATATTTTTATTTATGATACTTTCTACTGCCGTGAACTCAAGCCTAAACCACTTAAAACGAAAGCGCACTACAAATAAATATAATTAACGCTTACCATTTTTTTAAAGTCCTTAACAGCTGCATGTTATATTTCGTCGGTGATTCACTATCTGAAAAACGTAAATCATTTTTTTTTTAGCCTTATAAACTAATAAAGTACTAAGTGAAGATTGAGAAAGCTATTTACCTGAATAAACTGTTTAATTTTTATACGTATATAATTTAAGTCAACAATGAATCACTACGAAACGTAGAGCGTAGGTAAGTTAAATTTGGTTCATTCTCGACGGAGCCAGTTTCCCAGAACGTGGAGACACGAGCGGAAGTCAGGCCACTGACTCAGAATAACTGACTGGCCGATGTTGCTTATTAAATGTACCAAATGGTTATTTGAAAGTATTTACATTTACGAATTTTTACGAATATTTACATTTACATTTACGAATAATTTAAAATATATGTATATATATTTAATCTATACTAATAAATAAAATTGAAGTGTCTGTTTGTAATGTCATAATAACAATTTTTTAACCACACCTATACCAAACCTTTACCGAAAATACAATAATTAAAATTTTTGTCTGTCTGTCTGTTTGTTCAGGATAATCTCCGGAACAGCTAGACCAATTTTGACGGGACTTTTTTGATATATAGCTGACGTTACTCCGCGTAACTTAGGGTACTTTTGATTATTTAAGAAAATAATTAGTGTTCCGCGTAAAAAAATTAAAAGTCATAAAAAATTGAATGAAATTTGATTCAATGCAGATTTTTAAGGCAAGTGTTTGAATCTAGGAGAAATCTTTTTACATAAAGTAAAATTAGTACAAAAAAATGTTTAGGAAAATAATTAGTGTTCCGTATAAAAAAAATTAAAACGCAGTGAAGAATATGTGAAAGACGATCGCAGCAGCGGGCACACAGCTGGTACAACAATAAATTACAAGAATAGAATATCAAGAGGTGATGTGGAAATAAATAAAAAATGTTTTAAATATCACAGTAATAATTGTTTTTACATTAATTATACTCTCTTTTAGTCCGTAGTATTATGTGTGTTAAGTAATTTCGCTCAGTATGTTTGCGTATTATATACTTTTATACAAAAAAAAAACTGTTCTCTTAACAGCAATGACCGCACAAACAGTTATCAATGTTACACAATAATACAAGTGTATTATATTTATTTATAAAAACTTAGTTTTGCTTTAAAGCAATTTACTTAAAATTGCGGCACGTGGCAGCCGTTTTGTCTCTTAATTGTAATGGAATACTCACGAATTAAAATATTCCCGCAACTGAACAAAGCTGAACAGAACAATTCTCACCAATGAATCGTTTCGCGAGACTGGTCACGACGACAAAAAACAGTTCTTTGTAAAGAAATTATCAACTGTAGTGAATCAGTTTTTGCATAAAATTATCTTGCTTTTTATGATCTTTGAACGAAATAGTCAAGGCTTAGACTGTAAGTTTATGGCCATTTAAAAATAATTAAAACAGTTAAAGCGTATACGAGCCTAGACGATGCCTACGTTGTCTAGTCTTATATGTAGATTCCATTTTTAGCTATTCACTCACTACTCAGGATTTATGAAATAATGTATAGTTGTACTTAGTGTATGAAATTATAAAGTTGAAATATACTGTAACAAGTCTATTTTACACGCAATTAGTTAAATTATATCATTTGACATTTATAGTATCCATTTCAATTTCCGTTTAAATAATTGAATTATTTCCAAAAAAAAACTTATCACATTTTCAAGTCATACCGTAACAAATTTATATCGTTTATAGGCACTTGATGAAACCGTCAAGACATAAAAATGCTCATTTCGAAAGCAGACGATAGAGTTATAAGTATTTAGAACAAAAAAGTATTTTCATTTAAAAGTTACTACGATAAAGTTTTTGTTATCCGATTATGAATGTCTTCTGAAGTTTGAATCTTTTTCTCTTACGATTATACTGAGCTTGAGTTATGTACTTAAAGGTACAAATAAATTTATACCTGAAGGGTTCGTCGGTATATACAAAGTTCCACCTGTGCAGTCGGGTTTTTGTATGTGAAATATAAAGCGTCGCTAATAAAATAACAAACCTTTTTCCTTTTATTTTACCGCACAGCCTAGCAGCCAGAGACCACAAGCGTGTTTTTACAAACCAGATCCTCATTCCGAAGCGGGAGTGAACGGCAAACTATTTTGCTCCCTCTTTATGATTCTGGCCTCGGCGACGGTTCTCTTGGAAAACTAATTGAAGATAACAAGCTTGTTTTTTTTGGCCTAACTGTTCAGTTTCTTTTTTAATCGTAATTCGTAATCGAAGCGATGGGAAGTGCCATATTGTTTTAGTTTGTTGTTTTTTTTTGTCTACTAATGATTTTATTATTTATTTATGATAGATGATTGTAAAAAATTGGATTTCTACGTCAGTGAGTAAATTATGTTTATGTTTTCATAATCAACGGAGAAGTATAAACAGAAATAAATCTGATTCTATTTTATAAATTACTTTGATTGAAACGACAACTTGAATGCAAACGATATTTCTTCTTCCAGGTATGTATTTAAATTAGAAAAACATTAAAAAAATATTTCAAGGACTCATAAATGAAATATAATATAATTTTTTTTTTACTTACATATCCTACGAAGGAAATAAATCACTGTTATCATGAGACACAGCTTATTCATTTTCGAATAGCTGTATCAAATTTGTCTTTTTCAAGCTTAATTGTTTTTATTAGTCCATTAGTTTTAGTGTTCTTTAAGCTTGATGTAAAAATATCATTGAATGAAATAAATGCTCTAAATAAAGAACATATAACGTCATTTAACAGACTAGACTCTGGGAAGTGGTACGCATGAAATGCTTAATATACAATGGAGGTTTGCGGAAAGTCCCTTGGTTATTTCTGTTTCTTTTTTTTTTTTTTAACGTATTTTTAGTGTTCTTAATTAATAGTATATGAACAAACGCTGGAGTATCGATCGTATGTACTAATAATGTCCTTGTTTAGTACACAGAAGTAAATTTATTCGATAATTTTCCATCCCACAACCAGAAGCTTAAATAATGCATCGGGGCTTCGTACGGCTTTCTTCGCGTGGCTTATGATGGAAGCTATTCATTCGGTATTAATAAATAACCGATCGTCAACTGACATACATATTTTAAACATTTCTCCAAAATCAAGTAAAACTTGTTATAGAAATGATCAGTTTTTGCTGCAAATTAATTATTCACATATTCCAATGTTTATAGTTAATATTATAAATATATCCATATTATGTTTACGTATCTGATTTATTTAAGTTATTATGAGTTGAATTTTTATAAATCTCAGAATAATTTTTACATTATTTTATGTGCTAGAGACGTATAACGTATTTTCTTTAAAGAACTAAAAGAAATCTATCTATGGATGTATTAAAAATACACGTAGGTACAATAAAAGAATCAAGGTTTAAATTTTATCAACGTTATAAATATTAAGTGCCATATGTTACGTTTTGATGAAAAAATATATTTAATTAAACTTTCTTATACAATTTTCTACTTTTACTCATTTATTTATTCTATAAAACTTATAATAAATATTTAGTTGAATTATTTACGGAAATGCTAATTCGAAGGACATCAACAAAATATTTATGATTTGTTTATTATTTTGCCAATTTTTATACATGAATAAGAAATAATTAATTACTAATTTTATAGACCAACCATATTTTATTAATGTTATAGATAATTCCGAAATCGTAATTAAGTAAAACCTATCTAGAGTTCTAACAACTATTTGAAGAAAGTTAAAACTTTTCGTTGTAAATAATCTAGAATCTAGATTTTATGTACTGTGCAAGAATCGATTTACATGCCTTCGTGCGACCGGACGATGACCGCATGATTTTTGGCGTGAATTATAGTCACGAAAGCGTGTTGATTTTAGAAATAGGCACACTAACTTGAGCTAGCTAAATAATTGTTCAAAACACTAACCTATGTTTAGTGTTTATTAAACAATTTCATAATTTTTATAAACTTTCTATAAACGACCAAATCGTATGTTTTTTTTTAAATTTTATAATTAACTGCTCCCATTTTTTTTATTTAACTCTTTTTGCACACAATTATGTACAAAGGCAGACTTAATGCCTTAATCATTATCTCACAGTCAATCTTAGGGTGGTGAAAATATTTGCAAAGGTAGGTGCTAAAATAAATATTAATATTTGTAAATATATAACAATATTATAAAAACAATATATAAAATACATATATTAACCCTTTGAGCACTAACCTGGCTTTTACGCCTGCTTTCCATTGTCTTCCTATTGTCTCATTTTTATGGCTTATCGACATATTATTAATAAATTATTAGATAAAATATTAGTGTGATGATTCTACTAAGAAATTAGCATATAGATGCCGTACCCTGGCTTTGAAAGCCATACGGCTCGTGGATATCCTGTTTTCCAAGAGAAATATTCCATTTCTCGGTTTATTAAAAATAAATAATTTAATTGTAAAGTTATTTCACGTATACAAAGTTAGTAGCTACTGTGAAATAATATAAATGCTCAATTTATAAACAAATTATATTTTATGTATACTTGATAATTTTATAATTGAGGTATGCGTCTGAGCTGCAGCACACAATATTATGTAGCTACAGAACTATTATAATGTTTACTAAATTTTCACAATCACTCATCTTTTATAATTTGCTAATAACTTTATTACAAAAGCTTAATTTGATATTACTACAAGATCACAAATAGAATAGATATAAATATACTTTACATAAATCCTGTGGTTCTTTGTTAGCAATTAATTATGATTTTGTATGAAAATGTAGTAGTCGAAAAAATAAAAGTACAATAAAAAATTAGTATCTTTTCTCATGTCCATCCATTCGACCGAACGACGTCCACTGCTGGGCATAGGTCTCCCCCAGAAAGAGGGGATTTTCCGCCACGCTTGGCAGGTGGGTGGGCGATTGCAGTAAGTGTTTATGGTACTCATAGGATGCTGCTACCCATACCCTCGTTTATCCCTTAGTTGTCTTTTAATACACCCACGGTAAGATATGAGGATTTTTTAATGTAGCGTATACGTACATATTTTTTTATGTTCCGTAATTCAGTGTCGAATACATGTTTCTTTGATTGTTTATTACTCATTAGTCATTTCTAAACTAGCGTTCGATCACAATCTCATTTGCTATTAAGTAGCAAGCAGCTAAAACTTATAACCCACTTACCTAATACGGAAAAGCGATTGGTGACAGTGTTTTTAATTTGAAGTTATTAATTATTAAGACGAACACTAACAAATGATTATTTTATGATTTGACTTATGTAATCTATGAATATATGTAATACATCTGAGTTTTAGAACACCCTACATTTGTAGATCTACAAAGATTTAAACAATTTAAAACCTCTTTGACTTTTTTACTATTCCGTCACAATTCACATCAAATTTCGTATCAGGAATCGTAGAAGGAACCCAAACTATACTTATTTGACTGTGGTTAGTATAAAGTTAACATAAACATTTCAAACAAAAAAACACAAATATAAATACCAACATATAGAAGGTATTCTAATAGTACCTACTCCTATTTTATATTTTTAAACCTTTACAATACTTGCTTTATTTATAAACTCCAAGTGTGCAATGCTTTGAAAACACGCTACTCTGTAATGTAGAACTATAAACCCTAGCATATACTCGTAAGTAGAATAGGTACTTGAAAGTTGATTTATGTCGCTAGGTTTTAAAATAAATTGAAACTTGACATGTTTTTTTTCTTAATACTAGTTATTAACATTACTAAGATAAACAAACTCGAACGTACCTCGCCTTGTCACACATCACTTCACTGTACATACTTGAATCCACTTAATCTTATCCACTATATTGTCAACTGTGATTTCCTGGAGTTTATTTCTCTTCCCATTTACAATCCTACGCGACCAATTTTCCTATGTCTCTTTATACGTGTTTAAGAAATTATCAACTGCAGAATAGTACATAGCACAAAATATTTTTAATACGATTATTTGATATCAAAATGATTTATTAAATACATATGAAAGTATATACGACACCTATACCAAAACACAATTTTTAAATTTTTTGTCTGTTATTTGTTCCGGCCAATCTCCAAAACGGCAGGACCTATTTAGATGGGATTTTTCTGGCAGATAGCTGAAGCTACTCCACGTAACCCAAGATGCCTTTATTTTTCTAAAATAGTTAGCGTTCCGCGTAAAAAAATAATACTCATGAACCAAATACAATTAATTGAACAGCATCAACCAAATATTATTTTCCAATGGTTATTTAAAACTATATAAGCAGTGAGCAATGTAAGAAACGCGAGCGGAGCTGCGGGCACACAGCTAGTTTTTAAATACAGCCGTAGAAGTGTGGTGAGACAATTAGGCCCGACAAGATTACGATCACCTTGTACATTATTTTGTGAAAAATTCCGTCATAATGACGCGTTAGCCCGCATCGCCTACCCAGGAAAAGCAAGTTTATATCCAGAACTACATAGAAGCTTTAGCCGTTGTAGATATAGACCGGCAATGGCAACTGTATAAATATTCAGATCTAGAGGCGGTTGTCATTGTTCTTGGATGGAACTTTATTCAACACCAGACAAAATGCAGTAATTTTATCAAGCCCGTACAAAATTAATTGTAGTATAGTAAAGATTAAAATCCTGCGGTAGTAAACTCCTTTGCAAAAAAAAAGGACAACTAAGGAACTTTACGTTCCAAGGTAGATTTCAGTTAATTAAATTTAATTGTTTGACTTATAATCGTGTAAAAGTTCGATGAGTTCTATAAAACCGATGTACGCGTCCTAACAATAAAAAGTGGTCAGCAATCGAGACAATATTTAAAAAAAAAGAAACTTAAAACCAAACCAAATTAAAAAAAGATTCAAACCTTATAACGAGCTTGGTTACTTTTGTTAATTTTAAAATTTAAATTTTGTATGTAAGGAACGTAAGTAGAGAAAAAAATCCGTTTGGTTTTGTAAAAGGGTTTATGTTCCCGTGTCAAGTATATAATTGACAGCACTCACAGACTCACGAGGTGTTTCAATCATTAGGAGTAGTAACCTGCCAGTAACTAATCTCTATTAAATAAATCCACCTTAACAAATTTTAAACAATTGTGTATCAATTGTCTTATATTTTATACACTTGTATAGATGTTTCAAAAGAAATAAATCAAAGTAATAACAGAGATAAAATAAAAAATAATAATATTCTTACATGAAAATGCATTGTGTTCGTAGCGTGTATGTAAATCAACTTCACTGTAGATATCCTATCTACAACTGTTCTACGAATGTAATCTCTTTATTAACGCTACTTCTATTTGTGTTCGATTAACATCAATTTCAAACTTTAAAAAAACTTTATCACTTTTAAAATCTATTATGCCTGTGATTTAACAACGTATATTAATGTGAGTACCGACTGATTTCAAAGAAATCACATTTGGCGAATTACTAAGTAGATATTAATACTTAGGGGTTCCGTCAACATAAAACTTTTGTAGTCTGTTTTTTCTATGTAACACGAAGGAATGCACACACAGGCATACGTTTTGCCGACCTTTGAAAAATTATTTGCCTCAGTTTGAAAATCTTCATACTGTATTCCCAAGGATAAACCGCAGTAATGATTCCAAATCCGAGCTGTACACGAAAGGAATCTCCTCTAGGAATCTCACTGTCCGTAGCTATTTAGACTCCAAGATATAAGGATATACTCCCAGCCGATAGCAAACCATACGAAGATAGAAAATAGCGGTAGGAATTTCGTCGAACAATTCTTCAGAACACAATCCATTACACAACGAACAAACCACACATAAAACGAAATCTCTTCTTATACTTAAAGGTTCGATATCTCTTGTGAATTTTGAATCGTCATTGATATGTATGGGGCTCGGACTTATGATTTTTACAACTGCAGCCATCCGCTGATCTGTCTTACTGCATCAATAATTTGTTCTTTTTCAGTTCTAAATTTTCCAATTTAGAGTGTACCACTAAGATTTAAATGTTTATATATATATATATATATATATATATTTCATATAATCTTTTGTTTAACTAACTTGTCCCAGTTAATCTTAATTAAATGACGTATTAGAAAAAGAAATTTTCAGCGGTTTTCTTGTCTATCAAAGAACAAAGAATCTGTCAGTTTTATTTGTAGTCTCGCTAACTCGGCTACATCTTGATGAACTTTTTAGGGTTAGTTTCTTTATAAGTAACAATACTATACAAATAAAATAATTGATAATCTGAAAAAATATACTTTTTTAATCCGACACCGACGTTATCATTACCCTGATAAATTACTGAATTATTCAATTGTCAATTTTAGAGCTAACTAATCAAGTATCTTATCTAAGTTTATACTTAGTACACAATGGAGATTGTAGATATTATTGTTCATTTATAAACAGTAAGCAACGGTTTCGGCCAATCGCGATAATGAGATAAGTGAACGGTCTGTTCAAATGAATAAGTGCAAAAGTAGAAAATTAGCGGTTTCAGTTTCAAAAGCAAGTTTCAGATATACATTTACCCGGAACCCTAGTTATTTTCTTGAACTTTTTTTGTACTAAAATAAAAGTAAATTTAAGCCTAAATTACGCGGAGTACTTCAGCTATATGCCAAAAAAGTCTCGTCGAAATCAGTAAAGCCGTTTCGGAGATTACCCGGAACAAACAACCAGACAAAAAATTTGAAAATTGTATTTTTAATGGTAATGTTTCGTATAAACATTGATTTCTATTTAGTATACAAATATTCTTTTAATATTAAGACATATCAGTTTTATTTATTAGTGTAGATGATTACGAACCATTACATAACATGCAAATTTTAGTTATGGGAAATAATTTCAAAACGATAAATTAGGCGGAAAGTATTTTTTAAATAGAATAATTTTTGTTTTCTCTTTCACTTTATTCAATCGTGTTTTCTGTTACGTGCTAAAATCGATTTATAAATATAAATAGCATTTAGCTCAATCGCTTATGAACGGAACCGGTACGTACATACAATTCGCTTTTTGAATTTCAAGGGCAGTTCAGAAACTTTGCGAACGCGAGCGAATGCAATAACAAAACGTCACTCACGTTACACAACCCACACGTCTTGTATACGTTAACAGACCGCCAGTCAAATTAATTATTCGCCAGTATTATTAGACAATCTGTTTTAAATTATTAAACATTATTAGGTGTGTATGTAAATTGTTAATCGTATACGAATTTTCGAACATCAAAATTGAACTTTAGTTACCTCCTATTGAGCAATCTTATCGCATAAGTATACTTCAGTCAATTAATTTTGACACTTACTAAATTTATGTTTGGTAATGTAATTATTATATATTAATATTAAAAATTTGGCCTTGGAACCTTAACTTGTATTTACAAGTATTACTTTTACATTTTTATTCATTATGGTTTTGATCCTCTGTTATTTATGTTTTTTAAACTTAAAGTAAATACTACTTGCTAAAAGGAATTTTTAGTGTGATTTTACAACGGTATTAGTAGGTTCGACACCGGGGTCGACGCGGTGCTTGCGAAATCCACCCCGTGTCGCCCCCATCCCAAATGCAGCGGACGGCCCCGGGGGGTTTTAGTGGGGTATTTCCGGGCGACTCTCGCCCGGGTGAGTCCCACACTGGCGCGGAGCTCGTCACTCCGTGCCCCCTTATCTATTGTATTGGGGGACTTTGATCCCCTAAATACAATAGATAAGGGTAGTGCGTAAATGCATTTCCCCCCGTCAAAAAAAAAAAAAAGGTTCGACACCGGCCGTGTGTGGCTAAAGTTTCTACTGAGCATTATGACAAAATTACTTAAAACAAATACAGATGCTTTATAACGTGATGACTAGTTCTTTTATTTTGTTACGTCTTCCTTAAATTAATTGTTGTAAAATCTATTCAATTCAAACAGCAAATATATTCAATTGACAATTTGTTATTTTAATGAAACCCCTCTAAAGGTATAAACTGATTTTAAGTTTTAACTACAAAATCCGAGGGCCAATAGTGGAGACTATTTGGGTAAATATTCACAGACCGAGATAATTCCAAACTTACAGTATTTCATGAAAACGGGCTCTTAAATTACATTTCCACAGCAATAATGGGACGGACGGTTATGTAGATTTAGTTCGTGAACATTTTCGAGTTAAGTTATGAAAGCGTTCCCGATTTGCGTCTGTAATCATTCGGCTTGGCGGAGCACGTTTAGTCCTGTGCTGTTTCTAAAGGCGCGCGGTTGGGGCGGGCGCCACGACCTACGCGGAAGCGCCTAACTACCATCAACGTACGCTATACCATACCATTGCTATGTAAATCTCTTTGCATTTACCGACATATAATACAGAATGATTTGCATGGCCCCGTGCCCGTTGTGGCTGTGAAACCGACATTCGATGTAGCACTATGAAACAGATATCACTACTCAAACGGTTCCTGTCGTACAGTCGTATGAATACTAAACGGGCACTAATAGGCAACGGTTATTGAACGTGGTGGAAGGATTTGGCATTCATTGAAGTTACGCGCGTTAGCTGCGGGGCAGGGAATGTCTATATGTATGTTGGAAAGCGGTACCGAGTGTAACGTGACTAGAATAATTTAATCCAGAATACTAAAGTTAGAACAGAACATTTGTAACCCGATATGGTTCATAAGATATCGAACTATTCATTAATTAAATTAGTTAAAATTCAATACGCGCTTCTAATTCTACGCCTAATTAATTTAGCAAAGATAATATAATATCGCGGTTTAACAAATTAGCACACCAAAGTAATCCACTTACGTTAAATTGTGTCGTACATAATCTATTATTATTTATTAAATATTAACGATTTTGTTGATACTAGAACGGTTTTTGATGTTTTATGAAAACTTCTTATCATATCTGGATTAAAACTGTCAAGTGTTTTTAGTTTCTCATTTTGTAATTTGTATTATAGATTAGCCTTTACCCGTTGCATAAAAACTTGATGCCACGAAGGCTAGATCCTTTCTTGGTTTCATTTTTATATGGAATCTGGAGAAATAAGCTGGTAGTTAATATACTGGCTGATATGTTAAAAGGACTCGTGTGTCATCTATTATTAATACTGATAGCACCTTTATATTAAAAAATTCCAACCAAGTGCTGACAAGGAATAAACAATATTTCATCTGAATACAGACAAATACTTACAAATTCAATAAAAGTTCAAGATAAAGTATGAAAGAGAACGTATTTGTAATTTTTCATTGACTTAGTTCTTCAATATTACTCTTGTAACTTATTCGGTGTAGCTATTATCCTATGTAATAAAATACTGAAACTTGTTCAAAGAACACGCCAATAATTTAAAGAAAGAATCACGTAAATTCGTTGGATGCTTCTCTAACTCTTAGAAGTTCAATGTATAGAAAACCCATATTATAATTTTAAAAGTTAATAACTGCTTCAATGTGTTTAATATTTACAGGCGCACTAATAAAGTTCTGCAATAAATAGATCCAACGCATAACATTATTTTATATCTGGGCCCAGAGCTGGGGGTTCGTGAAAATCAATTTTTATTAAACCTTTTAAAAAAGAAGATAATATTGAGTCTACTTTTTGTTAACTTGTCTTAATCGATCGGCCCTATCTAAAAATAAATGTCTCAAAGCCACCACTGTGTTGATATTCAATTGCTTTTAGAGTTATTTTTTAACATAAGCTCACGGCTCTTATCCCCGAAGGGTTAGGTAGAGGTGGAATAGCGAACTACACCATCCACATTTCGCCGAGCTTAGTTCCGTCCCAGATGTGACAGGGGACGAGCCTGTCGCCATATCGGGCACAAATTCCAGACTCCGGGATGATACTGAGTAGAAAACCCCAATACCACTTGGCCCGACCCTGGGTTCGAACCCGAGACCTAAGAACGAAAGTCGTGCCGTAATACAACTGCGCCACCGAGGCAGTCTTACTCTTTACAATTACTTTTTAAATATTCTAATTCTATTTTTCCTTGAAATCGGTTAGTATTTTAATGTATTTATAAATCGATTAGTTACTACTAATACATGCGGTTTGGGCAATTAACATAAGTAATCTAGATCTCAAGTTAAACTTATAATACCGATACGCAGAATCAATAGAGTTTTATCTTCGGGCAATTCGGCATCCGATGGTGAAGTGCTGTTGTCACGTTCGTTTAAGTTTCTTGTTGTTTTTAATGCACAAAGTAGCTAAACGCTTTACAATCACATCGATTCTAACAGTACTTAATTTTATCGAAAGAAATGTTAATATAATATGTTCAAAGAAATGATGTAATTTGATGAAGGTTTTAAAAATTTCAATGCCTCTTCTGTAAGTTAATCAATTACGCAAAAATTTGAGTAATTCGGTTCGCTTTTAACATGAGTAATTTTAGTATTAAAGTCTACCCTTAGCTCAATTAATAAGATTTAATGTTATTAACTAAATTCTTATTTAATTCGAATTGCAATTTGTATTATTTTTATATCAAATTGAATATGAAACAGGTTTCTCTTAATGTCTACAGAGAGTGCTCCATTAATTAAAAAAAATGAGAATATGAAACTAACCGCCTTAGGTTAATCGAATAACAATAATATTCAATACAGCAATGGTTTAATACAAAAGCAAATTTATATCATAAACTAAAAAGTTTATATTAACTTCAGTTACATATCCCGTAAACTATCTAGTTTAACCTAAATAATATCGTTTCTCGTTTTCTGTTAAGGTTTTGAAAATTTGTTGACATTGTTGTTATTATAAAATTAGAAAAAGTACCATTCTCACTTCAAAATGATTAACAATATCTCCAACACTCACCTAGTCAGATTTTAATCTGTACTAATAAATAAAATTGAAGTGTCTGTTTGTAATGTCAAAATAACATTTTTTGTAATTAATATCAAAATATATTTTTACTTATTACATATGAATGTATATACGATACCTATACCAAAAATACAAAATTTTAAAAGTTTTTGTCTGTCCGTCTGTTTGATCCGGGTAATCTCCGGAATGGCTGGACCGGTTTTTATAACACTTTTTTCGTAAATAGCTGAAGTTACTCCTCGTAACTTAGGGTACTTTTGTTTTCGAAAATAATGAAGGTTCCGCGTAAAAAAATTAAAACTCATAAAAAATTGAATAAAATCCGATTCCATGCACAGTTTTACGGGAAAGTGCATGAATTTATGAGAAATATATTTACCTTTTCTTAGTACTAAACAAATTTAGCAAAATATTTAGGGTTTCGTATAAAAAAAATTAAACTGCATTGAAGAACATATGAAACGCGCGCGAAGCCGTGGGTACACTGCTAGTTAGTTTATTATAGAAACTAAACATCAACAAAATAACGTTACAAGAATGAAACACATTTTACACAACAGAAAAAAAAACATCTTTCTAAAATAGTAACGAGATTGTATCCATAGAAAAATATGATACTTATGGTTTATACTTAACAGCTATATGTATGTGAGATGTAACGTATAAGCTAGAGGCTACAGAATTAATGGTACAACAGCCGGAGTAAACTTCGATACGTGTAGTTCGGAATTCTGTTTAACCATATATGAAGAGAAAGGTACCTGAAGGCATAACTTGAAACTTATTCGATAAATGCTTGTTTAAAAACACTTACAAGTGAACCTTGATTCTTGTTGATCATAATTACGATGTCAGAAAACAATTTATCATAAGTCAATCGACAGATTTATTGTATAATACAGCCAAAATGCGCCTAAAGAGATATAGTTTTCAAAATCAAATTCAAAATAATAAAAAAATCTTTATTCAATTTAAGGCCATAAGAAGGCGCTTATGAACGTCTAAAACACTACCACCGGTTCGGAAAATAACCCAGTCGAGAAGAACCGGCAAGAAACTGTTTTTTTTATAAATATAATATATATCATTTTTTTTTCATATAAAAACGATACAAATCATGGTCTTAACTAATGTTAGCAGCAGCACAAAGATCAGGGTTAATTCCAGACATCACTATCGTTCACGTAATGATCCACCCTGTAATAACCTTTTGAGATTAAAACTTATTGACATAATACTTGAACTTATTGGCAGGTAAATCGGTAATGTTACTCGGTATATCTTGTAAAACCGAATACTATTACCTATAAAGCTTTTATTAGACTTACTTAGCCTAAAGCGTGGGACGGCCAACTTGTCTTTATTTCTAATATTAAAATTATGACGATCATTCACTAGATCGAGCTTGTCTAATTTTTGAAATTGTAAAATTATTTAAAACATTTACCGTTATCTAAAGTAATTTTTTAATTTTTTTTCTTTTAATTTTTTTAAGGGACTTTTGTCTTATAAGACATGCTAGTCCCATCGTAACTAATCTAAATCTATTCACAAATACTTTAAAAAACAACTGGAAAAAATTTAAATTTCAATAAATTATAAAGTAAATTTAAAAAAAAAACTACACAGCATTTTAGCAGACTCCGAAGTTGGAATCTAAAGTATGTATGAAGTAATTAAAAAATAAACGAACAAGAGAAATATAATTTGTGTAATATATATAAATAATGTGTGTGTAAATTTGTCTTATCGAAACTGATTGATTAAAAATGAAAATATGCATATGAATTCTGATTAAGCTGTCTGTACGTTTAAGATTAAGTGACTACTATTTCATGTAATTTTTGTTTATATAATAAGAACATCCTGTTTATAGAATAAAAAATAAAGCATTTGGGTCCTTGCCACTAAGTTTATCTTTATCTTCATGCCGTATATATTTCTCATTTACACAGAAATGAAAACAATACGCGTGTCGACTCATCATATTATTCCGTTTTGCGGCCATTTATAACGTATTCAATCGTAAATCCCTTTAATATTATTGACAGGAATCCGTATCGTACTTTCATAAAACTGAACCTGTTACGTGTTACAGCAAATAAACGAAAATAGAAAAGTTTACGTGACTACGACTACGTGCGCTATGTTATTAGGTACCTACAACAATACGTATGAGTGATGAATCACAAACTTGTTTCATTTGTTTTTGCTACCACAATACGTAGCATACACCGCTGAATAACACGAACATTTTGTACCAATGAACATATTATTTTTGTTTAAGACGATATGTAGATAATATTTTATTTTAAATAAAATATGCTTTAATTTTCCTCTTTTTTAAAGTAAAACTTTTATTAGTCGCGATATGTACGAGTGTGACTTAGATCTTTTTCAGATGGAAGTAACGTTTTTAAACGGAAATAGCGTTCAGAAAAAGTACCTTTTGTTGGCCGGTGCAAGACCGGTCGTTGTGAAGATCGTTGGGGGAGACCTATGCCCAGCAATGGACGTATTTCAGTTGAATGGAAAACAGATGGTTAAGACCTTATGATGTTTAGAGACTCAAAAGTGATTGTTTTTATTTTATAAATAAACTCGTGACGTCACAGGTACAATTATATAATTTTTGCAGGGTGGTAAAAGAGGTAAAACCCGCCATATTTCGCGACGGGTCCCGTTCCAGAGTCAGTGAGTATTTTGTCCTGCCTAGACTTTAGCCGTGTTACATTACATATATGTAACTCGCCACGATGATATCGACTGTCGATAGATTTTCATTTATCGATCGTATAGAAAGAATGAAAACATTGACTCACCAACGACACACACGGCGATACACAAAACACGCACAAATTATTAAAAGAAAATTGTAATTTTAAAAACGTACAATTTACAAATGAGATAAAGTTATTTTGCCAAACACGTAAAAAAAGAATGTCCTAAATAATTGTGAATATGCAACAAATGAAAACAATTATATTATTTATAACACCAGCTGATACAATGGTTACTATTTACTTACTTACCATGAGCATCTGTCTAAAAACAAACATATTACCAAGCATATCTACTTATTTTTCATTGTACATCATACACACATGCACACCACGCGCGAGGTACGTAGGTACTGTAAAGCTCATTTCTTCTTTTTTTTTACTTGTTTAACCCGTTGAGCACTTACCTGGCGTTTACGCCAGCTTTTCATTATTTTCCTATTGTCTTATTTTATGGGTACTCGACACATTAACGTGTAAATTTCGTGAAATTTTTTATAAATTCTTATCTCGGTGATAACTCAAATCGAGGTTGGTACCGTAACACTATGGTGACCATCTGCTAGTTACCATTTTCTGGCTGAATACTAAGATACTCTCCCAACAAAACCCTGTGAACCTGTAAAAGTATTACTTCAAATCAACGGCGTTAGTCAAAAAGTTATAAACCGGAAAAATATAAAAATATATATATTTACAAATCTATACCTATAATAAAAGCCTAACGAGACAAAATTTGTACATTGAACATATATAAGAAAAAATACTATGCGGGGCTGCAGAATAGACAAAAGAACACATTTCGATAGTTAAAAAAAAAATTGCCTTTATGTCTGTCTATTTGTCAATTTGTTCGCGTAAAAAAAACTTTTTAAATTAAAAACAAAACCAACTTCAAAAGTATAAACTATAAAAATGCACTAAAAAGTCAATAAATAATTACTTTATTAATCTGCTTCGTTTATTTTGGAGACAGTGCCAGCTAGAGTTAACCAATGTATTAATTTACAAATAACTGTCTAAACTTTATCACAATTGAATATAAGCTAAATAAAGGACTAGGGTGATTTTAAAGAACAATTAATTAAAATTGAATATAATTAGCAATGTACATTCACACCACTTTGTTATCCATAAGCTGACACTGATTTGAAAATCAACGAAGCAGATTAATAAAGTAATTATTCATTGAATTTTTAGTTTTTACACTTTTGAAGTCAGTTAAGCCTTTAATTTAAAAAGTTTTTATTATGAGAATTTAATTAATTTATGAAGTTACATTTTAAAGGATTTTTATAATTTCTATACCTATGACATACAAAGTCAACATTATTTAGTGTACAAAAGTTTTCATGCCAGGTAATAGTCGATTCAGAGGTTGAAAGTGAGGGATATCCCGACTGCCGCTTTGCCTCGTATGAGTGCGAGGGTGGCAGGTGGGAGGGGGGTAGAGGGGGAGAGTGTGCAGGAGGGTACTGCAGGGGGGCCTCCGCTGGGAATGGACTGGGCACCTTTGCCGGGTTCAGTCGCCGTGGAGGTGGGAGTGCAGCGGGCAGAGGATCCCTGGGTGAGGGTAGAGGGGAGGAAGAGGACGAGGAAGAGTGGTGAGGTGGTTGTTCCTTCGGGGGACAGGACGGTGCAGCCAGGGGTTGCGAGAGGAGTGCAGAGGAGGGTGAGACTTCCGTCGCCGCCACGGACGGCAGCGGTGGTCGTCACATTGAGGCCGGACGCGGTGGCGAGGGGGGTTACGTATAAGGAGGTGTTTGCTGATGCCAAGTCGAAGGTGGGATTGCATGATCTGGGGATTGAGGGTGTTTCGTGTCGCCCCACTGCAACAGGGGCTCGGATCCTGGAGATCTCGGGTCCCTGTGGCATGGAGCGTGCGGATGCCCTCGCTGCCAGCCTGCGGGGGGTTATGGAGGGTGTGGCTGAGGTCTCCAGGCCGACGAAGCGGATCGAGGTCCGCTTGGAGGGCCTGGAGGACTCAGTGACGTCAGACGAGGTTGTGTGGCGGGTTGCTCAGGAGCTGGAGATAGGGGCGGAGTCTGTAAAGGCAGGTCCGGTCAGGATTGCGAGAGGGGGGGCCAGGGCGATATTTATGTCGCTCCCGGTAGAGGCGGGATTAAGATTGATACAGAGAGGGCAGGTTGTGGTTGGCTGGAGTGTGGCTCGGGTCTGTGCACTTGAGGCAAAGCCCATGCGATGTTTTAGGTGCATGGGCCTGGGGCACACACGGGCGTTGTGTGCGGCGGTTGTAGATAGAGGGCAACAGTGTTTCCGCTGCGGGGTCCACGGCCATAAGGCTGTGGAGTGCGCAGCGGAGACGCCGAAGTGTGCGGTTTGTGCTGATGCTGGGAGAGAGGACCGGCATCACATGGGGGGGGTGTTTTTTTGCCGGCCTCCGTCGATGAGGGCACCGTTTTCGCGGATTCCGCCGTAATGGCGAAGGCTGGGTGATGGGGGGCTGGTGGTGGCCTCTCCTCGCTATATCTTGCCGTTGCAAGACGAGATGAGGAGGGGTGCACGGACGAGGCCCGGTGGGTTCGCCGCAGGGGGCGACGCGGTGCTTGCGAAAGCCATCCCGTATCGCCCCCATCCCAAATGCGGCGGGCGGTTAAAAAAAAAAAAAAAAAAAAAAAAGGTAATAGTCGATTACATTTCTCTCCGGGATTAGGCTATAACTCAGACTCGATCTGCATACCTCAACGACTGTAAATATTTGTTGACATCATAGAATTTCTAGCGGAATTCGTCACCGATGACCGAATAATTGAAATATCTCTGTAGGATCTATTCGCCGGTAGCCTAACAAACAATTCTATTCAACTAACATTGTACCCTAGATATTTGCATTTCTCTGATTTGTTTAAGATGAAACTTTACTCTCGTGTATGCAAATTTGCAAAAAAATCCTCTTTAGCAATTACTTGTAAACATTGTATCTAATTAATATAGAATAATTATCTGTGTACCTGCGGCTCCGCCCGCTTTACACAAAACATTAATTATTTTCGAAAAATAAATGTAGCCTAAGTAAGTTACGCGGAGTAACTTCAGTTTTCTACAAAAAAGTACCGTCGAAATTGTTCCAGCCGTTCCGTCGATTAGCAGGATTAAATAGACAAACCTATAGACAACCTTATTTAATCAATTTGTAAAAAATAAAACTAGGCAGCTATGGTGACTGCCGACATAAGTGAAACCTCGAAAGTTTGGAAAAACTGTTTCTAATGTCTAAATTAAAATAAAAAATTCATAATTTGTTAATATAAAATAAAAAAGCTCATATAGTACCAGCATTTAAAGGCCATCTTGTGCTTCATATACTGTAGCATATTGACGGCTGACGTCATAGCATTATAGGTGACGCGAATCTATGAGTTTTTCCCCTACCGAGAATTACTGGACGCGGCTAAAGAAGTTCTCCCTTTAAAAATTAACATATACAATTGTAAAATATACTATTCGCTGCTTATTTGATTTTTAATTCACTTACAAATAACTAATTTATAGTTTAGAAATAAACGAATGATATTTATTTTATATTGCACAGCAAAGTGACTGCACTGGACCTGATGTTAAGTGCAGTACTGACTGACACTGAACAGAATTCACTGTCAGTCGCCGCTGTCATACTGGCCTGCTTCAGTACCTCTTCACGCCTCTTTTGAAGGACCCGATATCACATGAAGGAGGAAACGCTCACAGGAAGACGGTTCCGTAACTTCACAGTGCGACAAAAGTAAAGTGATATTTTACCCTACTGGATACATTCGACTAAATGTTACTAGAAGAATAAATTGAAAGTCATTTTGTTGCCGTGAACTTTGTGCAAGGGCGGGCGGGCAGGCACAAGTAGGGCCGCCCGCCCAGTGTCGCGCGAGCCTTTCAAAGCGTCGAACGCTTGCTAAATTTGGAAATAACTCGAGTATCGTGAATATTGCCGATGATTATATACACATTTTATAGTGAGTGATATTTTGTAAATTTTGAACAATATAATTGTTTTATGAAGTAAATCACATGACTATACAGTTTCGTCGTAATTTTCAAATAACTTTGAAATTTGCTGAACAAACACATTTAAGTAGTACTTTTCTTGATCATTTCAACGAAAAAAAACTATAGTTATATGATGGATTAAATATTTATTAAGTAATAAATTTGATATCATCTAAAAAAATTTTGCAAAACCGAATATGAGAACCAGTAAGCGTTAACCCTGCGCATTGTATTTTTTTTAAAGTAGTGACTGCTCACTACTGGACTCCCTAAAGATCCCTAGAAGACTTAGTAACTTCACAGAACACTTAAAACTAAGGTAAGAACATAAAGCGTGTAAATTATTTTTAAGCGAGTACCAGACAACAGTTGAATGTCTATCTATACTAATAAATAAAATTAAAGTGTCGGTTTGTAATGTCAAAATAACAATTTTTACTAAATACATCTGAATGTATATACGATACCTATTCAAAAAACACAATTTTTAAAATTTTTGTAATCTGTCTGTTTGCTCTTGGTAATCTCTGGAACGGCTGAATGGATTTTGATAGTACTTTTATGTTACATAGTTGAAGTTATTCCGCGTAACTTAGCGTGCTTTTGATTTTCGAAAATAATTGGGGTTCCGCGTTAAAAAGTTATAAAAAATTGAATAAATCCGATTCAAAGCACAGTTTTACTGGCAAGTATTTGAATTTATGAGAAATATTTTTACTTTATCTTAGTACTAATTTTTTTTAAGAAAGTAAGAAATTAGGGTTCTGTATAAATAAAATTAAAACGCAGTAAAGAAAATTTGAAACGCAGGCGCAGCCGTGGGCACACAATTTAAAATAAATCAGTTGTTTATTATAATTGGATTTATATTCATCATTTTTTTTTGTGAATGTATTTTTAGTTGTCAACTGTTGTTTTGATTAAATTTAATAAAAAGGCAATATTACCTTCTTCTACTACGAGTCTACATATATTCGAATTTCGAGTGCTAGCAATAAAGATAATGATTGATCGTCACGAAACTGCAATATTCACTATAATCTTTTACCATTGTGATGTAACCATTCGAATATACCTTTCGTATATATTTTAATTAGTAATTCATATTTCTTCAAGGATTTACTTTTCGAGTTTTTGTTTAAAACTAAATGTGATTTCCATTATAACCTACGAAAAACCCTTTAAATAATTCCTTGCCTATAATAACAAATTGTAGTTTTTAACTATTGGAGCATACATTTAAACTTAACTATTCAGTTTTACTATTTAAAATATTTATAATAAAATTCATAAGTTTAACATAAAATCAATCACTACTCAATACCTCACGGCTAATTTTCTCTGGCAAATGTAAATTAAAAAGTTTCGGTTAATTACTGAATCGTACCTACCGTAAACAAATCGTTTGCGACTAGAAATCGTCTCAATTCCGTCGCGGTGTCGTCTGATTGTCAAGAGGCGTGGGAAAACAAACAACCGCTGTTCTCGTTAACGGGCTCTTGTCCACCGCTGGAATCGCAGTGTAAATGCAATTGAAATCAAGATTTACATTCAAATTTCAGCTTTACTTCTTAGCGTTACGGCTTCGACAAACACGTTCAGACAAACGAATAAATGTTCAAAATAATAAAATCATGTCGAACTGTATTATGAGTGTTGAAAACGTCTGAATAATACTTTTACTATTCATAAAAATAAAAGTTCTAAAGTTGAATGACAGAAAAAACTCTTTTTTGCTGATATACGAGTATTATGTACATAACACAACATATATCAATTATATTAATATTGATTACACTTTAAATTAACTTCATTAGTACATACTTTAGTAGTAAAATAGCATTTCCTTGTAAAATAAAAATTGTTTATTTACATCTTCGTTTAAAATCATTTATCTTTTTACTTTATTTTTATTATTTAGCTAC
Organism: Samia ricini; assembly: GCA_014132275.2. Classification (NCBI taxonomy): domain Eukaryota; kingdom Metazoa; phylum Arthropoda; class Insecta; order Lepidoptera; family Saturniidae; genus Samia; species Samia ricini. The sequence goes on from AP028161.1 coordinate 8,430,555, forward strand.
GGCTATCGATTACTATGAATCGAGTTTGTAATTAATCAATTATTTAAGCCTGTTATATGTAGGAATGTATTTTTAAAGCATTTTGTACATGAATTTTTGTATACTATTCAATGCTTAAAAAATTAAAAAAAGTTTAGCAGTACTGCTAGTTTTCGTGTCTTTGGCCTATAAAAGTAATGTGAAATTAAACTAAATAGTGAAATTAAGAATACATTTTTCTAGGCACAAGAGTGACCCAACGTGTTCAACATGAAAATGAATGAAAAATGTTTCTTACTTTAATTATTGGTACGGATTGTTCCCGACGGATTGGAAAAAACCACAAGAAACATAGTTGATTTGTAACAAATCTTTGATATTTTCTTATATGATTTTGACAACGATTATTAAATAATAGATTAGATCTTAAAATATTCCAATGTACATGATAAAATAAATTTATTCAATAGCTTACCTATAACATTAAATAACTTCGCAAATGTCCATGACAATTTCCGTTCAGTAACAATTTCCTTCCAACGTAATCTATAAGCAGATCGGTACGAAAGCTTACATAGAAATGTTGCATTGAGATTTCTATCTATGCATGAGTTTTTATTAGTAAGGAGTCGTAAGGACTAGAAGGTTACGATACAAAACCGGTTGTTTGACGCCAACGCCCAGTCGGCCGGACGAGAGTTTCTGTTTTTTTTTTTTTAATTCAGTGATCTAATCATAGTGTTTCTTGTGTGAAGGAGAAAGCAAAGCTTGTTCCACGGCCGCGTTGACTCGAAGCTAGCCGAAGTATACTCGAAGCGTTTACGCCGAGTTTTATTAGTCTACTTTGTAAGTAGTCCACCGTAAAGTTGTTAAGAGTAAAATGATTTGTTATTTTTTACTACTTTATCGTTTATTTACATAATGTCACTACACAGTCATAATCTTTATTAGGTACGTCTCATAAGGATGTATTATGAAATCAATGTGAACTTTCTCAAGCAATTTACGTAATTGAACCTTTGGAAAGTGTTTCCTTATACAGAAACGGTTACTTAAATTCAAGTAGGTACCTACCGATATATTCGAATGGAATTATTTATAAAGAAACTGTGAATTACTTTTGTTTTAAAGCCGGTTATAATGATCGAAAGTGGGTGACTGACGGTCAGAATAATTCAGCGGTTACAACGAAGCTGCTCGTACAGCAACCGCAACGTTGATCAGTGAACGTTGCATGATATTAAATATGAAGGTCTTAAAAACTTGATATTAATACACAGAAAAATCTCAGCTAGTAACGATGTTTTTTTACAAACAAATTTGTTATTGCAACTGTTTTTTTTTTTTAATCCATACCAATAAATAAAATGGAATGTATATGTTTAAAACACAATTTAAAAAAATGTTACATGTCTGTTTGTTCCTAGTAAAAAGTTTAAACCCAAGTAATTCTAAAAAAACGTGTGATGGTCAGTTTACTAACAAATGCTTGAATTTGTGACATTTTTTTTCTCTCTTAATAACAAAAGAATTTTAAGAAAATAATTAGGGTTCGGGTAAAGAAATTAAAAGTGATTAAATACTGAACAAAATACGATTCAATGGACAGCATCATGAAAACATTTTCCATTAATTATTTCAAAACTATATTACGGAGTGAATTATATATGAAACGCGGGCAGACCAGCTAGTTCTAAATAAACTCAAATAATTGATTTAGTAATCAAAGAAACTCAATTTAAATTCCATCTTTTTGTTCTATGAATCTATGGAAATGTACACATACAAGAATTTAGTGTGTAAGATCAACAATAGCTTCTAGAAATATTCACAAGCGAACGTGAGGTCTTTGTACGGTGCACTCTCGTTAGTTGCATGTCGGAGGTTCATCGTGACCTCTGATTTACTACGGCTCACTTATCGCAGTCATCTGACCCCGCGAGAAACGGCCGCTCGACAACGTGATGATATAATAACGACATTCACAAAACCTCTCCGGTCTGCCTAAACGATTTTCTGTACACTGAATTGCAGCGAATCACAATCACCACTTTCTATGTTAAATATTTGCAACACAATATTTCGCGCAGTCTCTTATCAGAGACAATTCTCCTTTGAAAGTAGAACCTCGATAAATTAAAAAAAAAATCTTACTCGCTTCCCTCCAGAGCAAAAAACCTCGATAACTTAAATGAATACTTGCATTTTGTGATATTTTATAGAACAATATAGTAACGTTGAAAACGATACTATCTGTGCTTTATTATCTACTTATTTAAAATATAATTGGAAAACATCAATTGTTTAAAACATAACAAAAATTCACCAACTACTTTCAATAAGGTTAATAAATAAAGTACGGTTGTGATATTTGAGAATAGCTTTTGTATTTAATCTACTCTCTCTAAACATACATGTTCGTATATATAATAATCCCGGCACAAGGTAAGAAACGAACCTCGATAAGTTAAATTAAGATCCATCAAAAGCTCTTTAAATCAAACCCCCAATGAGTTAAAAACCTCGACGACTTAAATTATTTATCATTTCCCCTGGTCTGTAAGTTATCGAGGTGTCACTGAATTTCGTTCAATAATGTTGAATAATAAACAATTTATTTTTTACAAGATATTCATGGTTTCATTTTACTTAAGGGGCAGAATTTTAGACTCCGCCCTCTTTCACGTCATCAATAGTAAGTCTGGTCTCCATGGTATTGTCAGCATTAACATAATTTTAATAAAATCTGTTTAAGTAATAAAAATTAAATAAACAGTTAAGATCTCTCCGTCTCCCGTGCCATTAAAAATAAGTAAGTCACACCCCCATCGGTGTTAACATTATACTTAAAGGAACTCTTAGAAAGTTTATTTCAGCAGAATATTACAAGAAATTTCGAAAGAGAATTTCCACTAGAATGTTCCAGATATACGTTGATATGTAAAATGTAATTTTGTAAACTGGTCCTGAATGTATCCAATGTAGCTAGAAGTGCAATATTTTTATATAGTTACCATGAAATAATCATAAACTAGACAACGTAAAAACCTCATTCGTTTGAATTAAGTAAAAATTTTATACGGTTTGTTCAACCTTATAATCGTATCTTAGTGTAATTATAAAAGTAATTTATGCATCTTGATAATAATAACATGCAAATTAAAATTGTTTTCGACTAACTTTTACAGCTGACTCTGGATTTTTAAACTATATGTTCTTTATCTATACCAGTGGTGGGCAAACTTTTTTCATGGCGGGCACAAAGTTTAAGAAATTCTAAAAGAGGGCCAGAATCATAGAAAAAGTGCATTTTGTGTTAAAGGTTTTAATCATTATCATCAGTCAGATCAGTATTACGCATTACATGAACTACGCGGCTAGTTTAGCTTCACTTATAGGTTATGCATCTATTATTCTACTAAGTAGAATCTACTTTTTCTTCTCGATCGCCAAAACGTAATTATAACGGGCCATATATTCTATTCATGTCAATGGATCCTCGGCGGGCCGGATTGAATACTTTCGCAGGCCGGAGTTGGCCCGCGGGCCGTACTTTGACCATCACTGATCTATACTAATATTAAACCTGTATATTTAATTTTTTTTCTTATACATTTCACACCAGGTGTCTATTTTAGCAATAATCTCGAATCTGTTAAATTCTCTCAAAAATTTGTTAGAAAACGGCTCTACCAAACTTAATGAAACTTTGTGAACGAAGTATATGTCAAGGAAGAATTTAAAGGATATAACGCTTTTAAAAATTATTATTTTAAATCGTAAAAAAACCATGTGATAGATATACCATGAAGGTCAAAACAATATCAGGCTAACCTACATTAAGTCAAGATAAAACACGCAGACAAAGTCGCGGACACGCGCTAGTAAAACATAAAAACTTACCATACCAACCCATATTTCGACATATTCATCGATTCATTATCTACATACATAATATGCCATCTATAACAAACCTTGAAAAAATGCTCGACTTGGCGGATGCACGGCAGTGCCCCCAAGTTATGTCATTTTATAAGTACAACTTTTCGCCTAGGATTATAATTCAATCAATCATTATTAAAATTTTGAAGAAAAGGTAAACAATTATTCCAATTCAAACTTCTATGTATATCACTAACGCATGTTAAAAAAAAGAAAATCAATTTACGTATTTCTACATAGATGTACATCCATAGCTACTATTAATGTCTACAAAAAAAATCTATGTTTACATGTTCTAGTATATAATTATCATGTAGAATTCATCTGATATTGTACGTTTTGTTTCGCTCAACTACATTCCAATCCAATTTGAGTATTTCGTGAATTCAACATAACTTTTCAATAAGTACCTTATTTTATGCATTTCACGACGATATTAATCAATAACGAGATGTCTCCCGAGCGACAGTATTCATATTTATCGATTGATGTGTGTGCATACAAACTTTCTCGTAGATACATTGCTTCTATAATATGACTAAATTTTAAGTATTAATGCATAAGGCACTTTCTAAATACGTTGAACCTTTTAGGGACGAGACACACTTTCACCTTGTCTGGGCAATATGAAATTATTTACTTTTGAGAATAATATCAAATTATTTTTTTACAATAATCCCATTTTAGTAAAATAAATAATGTAGCACTCCCAGCCGAATTTTAATTGTAATCAAGCGATTACAATTTCATTGTTTCGAAATATCCAAATTTTATTGTTATAGTATTTTATTTTATTCTAGAGAATTCAATTGCTCGAATGTCGTTGAACTTAAACGTCTTTAATGAAACGAATAATATTAAATGATTTTAATTATATAAATTACATTTTAATGAAACGGATTGATATTGCAAGTATTAATTTATGGTGGGTTATACTATATACCTACGTTATTTACGAAATAAGTCTACATATAGCGAAGGATATATTTATAATCATCAAATTTAATAAATCTCAGTGACGTACGTAATGTTTCCAAGAGGCCACAAAAGTGTCGTTTGCCGAATTCACAATTGGATTCTCCTTTAGCTTATTATAATATACCCTTGACTTACTAACTTAGGTTATTATTCAAATTACGAATGTAAAATCTATATTATTCCTACTAACCCAGGTTTTAAATAATGTTGTTGATTTATCTCAATATGTTTCTAAATTATTTTGGTTTGCTTTCTTACTTTTGTTTTTTTTTTAGCCAAATAACTATATTCTGTAACAAATACTATAAAGTCTAAGTATAGGTGAATCTCCATAAAAAAAAATTAGGCTGAGGCCATAGAGAAAGGGGCCCCGCAACTATCTATTGTCTACTAATAGTCACAATTATTATATACATACAAATAATAAAAAAGACTATTTTTCTATATCTAGTAACTTGGTACTTTACCATTTACTTCCTTATATGGATAAAATATTTTCCAAAAGGTCAGGCCCCCGAAAATTCAGATAGCCTAGGAACTCAAAAAACCACGATTAGTCCCTGAAACTAAGGGTAAAACTTTAAACTTGTAATATAATATAGAGTAATAGAATCTCTGCAAGCTTCAATAAAGAAAACACTATCGCAAAACTAGCATCTATTGGAAAGCATCATTGCTGACGTCGCTCTGTTCCTTTTTCTAATTTAGCTAATGCTGTTGACCGGAAGGACCTTTACAGTTTCACCGTAACATGTCACTGTGTTCCAGTATGACGGGTTTAGTTGACAATAAAAATTAGCTCATGAAGCGTTCAAACTCACTTCACGAACTTGACTAAACTAGTCATACTGGATCTTAAATGGAGCGAGTCCCAAGTAAATTGTAAAAAAAAAACAAACGTCACAATGTCATGTGGACTGTACGGATCTTTCATCCTTAAGAATATAAAAAAAATCGTGGTCTTCAATTATCACGAATATGGCCACTAGGAAATTGAACAAATACTGCCTTTTATATATTAATCTGATGCGCTTAAGCGAACTCTATGATTAATTGTTTGATTGACGTCATGTTATAGTGTGATTTATATTAGTGTTTGAGCTAACCATAATAATAAAAGAAGTTAATATTCACCGCATGTTAACATCTTTTTAAATCACGCTAAGAAATACCTAACTGATAAAATCTTTTTTTTTACACGCAACTTTAAATTTACAATATATATTTGTATCTATCTATGTTAATCGAACACGTAAGTAATGTTATTTTAATAGATTTTGATTGTAAATTTTGCTTAAATATATATTCGATACAAGACGAACACTGATAGACTTCGTCAAATCTTTTATAGATCAATTTCAATAAACAGGCCTTGTAATCAATGAAATTTTTCTTAACCTACATTTGAGTTTTCGGCAATAATTACTCTCATTGATTGTTTTACTCTCCACTTATTTCTTAGACTATTGATTTCTATTAAAGTCATTCCTATTATTTAATCTTTACCGTGTAATAGCTCTGGCAGCAACGAATTAAATAATATTACTGTAATGAATTAAAATATTCTAAAATAATTAATTTCACCGTATTAATAAATTCATTTGCTTATTAATCATTAGAATTCGTAAGTAGATATGAACTTTGGGGCAGAGAGTGGGTTCTTTGTTCTTTAATAGACAATTTCTAAAGTATAGGATTGAACTTTTTGTTAACTTCTTAGCGACTTAGACACTAAGAGAGTTAGCGTTTAAATAAAGTTGGGAAAGAAAAAGGACAAAGGCAATGAAGCACCGTCATGGGCAACGCGGAAAACTTTTAATAAAATAAGTACTTTAAAATCAGTTTTACGTACTGCTGTTCTCTTCGCAGTTCATGCTAACTTATTCAAAACGTAGTGGATTATGCACTGTAGATTTCTTTTACATCAGACTTGCCTTTCTGTTAGTATAGTATCGATTTTACTCATAAATATACTAGCAATTTTTTCAAAATGATACCAAATAAGCCTGATAAAAAAAGTAATTGAATTTATGAATTACCACTACCGTTGAATAACATTAGGAAGTTTAATTAAATACATCTGCTACCAGGATTACGATTTCAAATTTTGTAAGAAGAATATGTAATTCATTATTAAATTCAAATAGCACATTATGAGTTAAACATCTCGTTTCTATGAAGCAATTTCAAATAAATTAAGTTAGTTTAATTATAATGAATAATGTGACACAAGGGTTCAGTTAATTTCTTCTTTCAAATTTCTGTCGACGCAACGAAAGCGAACGATACTTTCTCACGAAACGCGCGAGAGAGAAAGAAAGACTGTTTTAGCTGGTAAATAAATGAGATGTCTTTGCTCTTCTAACAAGTCTTGTCCGTTGTTGCGTTTAAATTATGAACAATATGTCAATTTGAAATTAGGAACTTTTAAGATCATTGAATAACCGTGAATATAGATAGTTCTGTTTGAGTATTAAACATGTAATTAATTGATTTAAAGGTATTATATCGTGGAAGCCAAAGGTAAAATGTTACAGGGAATTCAAGTTAATACGCAATTCCAGACCTCATAACAAGCTAAGTAAACAATAAATAAGTCTATACAAAACCTCTAATAATATATTATGTAGGCATCGTATCTCAAAAACAAGGCTTCAGTTGAATACGTTATCTACATCAATACTCGGTTGGATACAGCTGCCGCACATCTAGTTTCTGACGTCTATTCTATGGGAAAACAGACACAAACTGGAAGCCACCCGCCACGCGCCGTGTCGTGGCAATGACCGAGACGATCCTATTTTTGGAAACAAAGTACCTCTCTACCTGTCCGTATACATATTCAGGTAGCTTATTGTATTATTAAATCTTTACATTACGTTTAAGAAATATTATTAACTTTATTGTTCTATTTATATGAATAAGATATACTTTCAAATATTAAAATTGCTTATCATGTATCTATGGAAAAAACTTTATAAAGTGTTTTTGAATAAGTAGGTACTAAACAATCTTCGATAAATTACGCAATTTATGCTAAACTAAAATTAACGCACGAGATTTATTAAGATATTTTCTTTAACCTTTTATCTTTAACATAAAAATAAGAAAGCTTAAAACTTCGATCAATAATTGCTATTGTTGATCGAAGGGTTAAAACAATTACAACTATTCATAGATAAGGATTAGTAATGTTTTCTAATCCTTTTTCATGATTATCCCCAAAATTAACAATGAAGTTATTTTTACAAATTATTAAAAGTACCCCAATTACTTGATAAAAAGTATATATATTTTCTGAATTTACATTAATGACAAATAAATTAAATCCATTATTATGAGTACACGTATAAACACACATATTCCTGTTATTTACACGTGTGTTACGGTGTTATTAATTTCATGACTATACAAAGCTATATAAGTTTTGTTTTATAACTCTTAATACTCTGAATAAAATATTGTCGCAAACGAGACGCTCATTAAAATATTTATTGCGTCTCCGAACCTCAGTTGATTTATTCATAAGTAGCAGATGTACCCATAAAAAATTGGCTCTCATAACCACGATTTTACTACAAGAACAATAGGCAATGTCGCGTGACGTGACTCTTATTATGAAAATACTGAAAGATTATCATCAAAATCAACACACGTGCTTGTTTTATATAACACATTGTTATTAAGAAATAAATGTTGTTCCTTATAAACAGTATGTATAATTTAGTTTTTACATAGAACTTGATTTTATTGGTTTTCTTTCATTTATTTGAATAATTAATTAAATTCATTACGTTTGTTTGTAAGAAAAAATGTCAAGTAACTCGTCAAATGAATATGATCAATAATAATGAAGTAAAAAGTTTATCATAAAAAGCTATATTTATAAACTACCTGTGCCCACGACTGCGTCCGCATTTAATATATTTTTCATTGCGTAATATAGTTTTCAATTTTTTAAATACAAAATCCTAGTTTTTTATTTTTTTTATTACTATTACATTAAGCAAAGATATTTCTCACAAATTTAAATACCTGCTAGTAAAACTGTGCACTGAATCGGATTTTATTAACAATTTCGTGAGTTTTTTTTTTACACAGAACCCTAATTATCTTTAAAAATTAAAGTAGCCTAAGTTACGCGGAAAAACTTCAGGCTATTTACCAAAAAGAGTCGGACGTCAAAATCGGTCAAGGCGTTTCGCAGATTACTCGGAACAAACAGACAAAAATTTTAAAAGTTATTTATGGCATAGGTATCGTATATATTTAGTAAAAAATTGTTATTTTGATATTACAAACAGACACTTCAATTTCAATTATTAATTCGGTTTTTTTGGTAAGTGCAAGTAGTGCTCATCACTACTATTCGATTGCTTTCAGAATTATTTTTATTGGAATAGAAACCATTTTTTGATTATGAATATGATAAAAGTGCAGACACCTTTGTTTACTTTGTTACAAATTCAAATGAATAATTTCTTATGACCGTTTTTTTTTAATTTGCCTACTTCATTTACCTAGCAAAAAGGTTACAATTGTCGTTCAAATGTATGTATGTATTTAATTGCATTTCAATAACTGTCAAATGAAGCGTTCTAAGCAATGCTTTCCACAGGTTTACACTTCAGTAGTGTTGATACAGACATGTATCAGACCGAGAACTCCAAAAGCTTCATGTAAAGGGTAGATGGATGAGAGGAGTAGAAATGCAAATGAGGAATATTGGGAGTAGCACCGCCGTCGCCTTCTGTTTCATTGTCATCGTGTAACTATTGTGTGGTTTGTACATCACCTAAAGATGTGTACTCTTTTATTACTATACTTTTTTAAGGTATACCTATCTTTATTCAAGACTGACTGAATGTCTTTCTAATTTAATTCATTTCGTGCATATTATATCGAAAAGTACATGACAGTTCCAAGACCCTATTAATTTTTGCTTAATTGTCAATTGGTTTTATTAGGTAAACTAGCTGTGTGACCGCGGTTGCGCTGACGTTTCATGTATTCCTCACTGGGTTTTATTTTTTTTTATACGGAACCCTAATTATTTAGTACTAAGATAAAGTAAATATATTTCTCATAAATTCAAGCACTTGCCCGTAAAACTGTGCATTGAATAGGATTTTTTTACGTGGTACCCTAATTATTTTTGAAAATTAAAAGTGCCCTAAGTTACTCGAAGTAACTTCAGCTATCTAGAGAAAAAAAAAAAACTCCAGTCAAAATCCGTACAGCCGCTCCGGAGGTTACCCGGAATAAATAGACCTACAGATAGAGAGACAAAAAAATTTAAAGTTGTATTATTGGTATGGGTATCGTATATACATTCATATCTATTTAGTAAAAAATAATAATTATGACATAACAAACAGACACTTCAATTTTATTTATTAGTATAGATGAAATACGGACGATCTTTTTAAATTATATTCATCACCTGATTATGCTACGGTACGGTTATTAAATATTTACATGAGATTCTGTATGAAATGGGATGGTTAATTTGCATTTCGAGGTAAAATATGATCCGATATTCGATGCGGAGATATGAAAATGAATTTATATTATGCTGAATGATAAACGTGTTTATCTAACTACAGAGAGAGATATACCGTTAAAGCTCGTGCAGTCGTGCCAAATCTCTTCATTAAACTGGTTGAAGTGGCTCGATAGCGGTACATCCCACTGTTTACATAATACCCATAGTAATAATACCTCTCGCATTTATTATCTATAACAAACAAAACAACGAAACAGGTATTACATATAGGATACATCTAACGTTTTAACTTGAATATTATCACAGGAATTAATTCATTAAATGATAACTTAATATTTTTTATAGTAATAGTAGTAGTACCCTAGTAACACCACTAACGTTACATTTACCTATTTTTTTTTTTTTTGAAGGAATGAAACAATTAACTGAGAAGTGTATATAATATATTTTAATACGACATATGTATTCGAAGTCACGGCCGATGCGATTGTTTTGAAACGAATTACTATCCAGAACATTAAATTAAATTCTCATTCGTACGCTGGAGGCTTGTCGATGCTTATTTGGATGCGTGCGAGGATGTGCGCCGCTGTCAGAGCGGCCGGTCGATGCGAACCGAATGCCAACTCGCAATTATATTTAGCCTTTGCAATGATTGCAAGTTGAATTATAATAAAAAAAAAAAACAAAAACTATGTCAGAGATTTAATCGATTTTACATACAACAACAACCGTACGAACAGCACTCCGGACTTCAATCGGGAAGCGACGTTGAAACACTTTTTACCGTAGATGGTTTGAAATTAAATACTTCGATTTTTTTTAATGAATTATTATTTCAATATAACCAAATATAAATCACCATGTAGGCCTAAAGAAGATCCAAATTATTTTAATTACATTTTTAATTTTATCATTGTTGCTGCTTTGATGTAGGAAAAAAATGACAATCACGTCCACATACAAACACATCCATGAAATAATTTTATAAATAAATATAAAAGTACTGTTTGGCTGGCTACAAAGAATTGTTGCAGTGTGCGGTACGGAGTACGTTCGAATACCCGACTCATATTGGTATTACTGTATGAATCCTGATGGTTTTTTGTGCTTTCATCTTATTAAATTATTCATAAACACGTGTCGGCCGCCATACTCTTGACGCCAATTTCTATTTCCACGAATTTGTAGCCTCTGTTTTTATGAATCTAGAAATAAAAGCTAATAAACTTTATAAAACGAGCGTTCATATATTTAATCCATAACTAATATTATTGATATAAATATTTGTAAAATTCTACACGCCAATCTTCGAACCCGGATAATAATGGAAATAAGAATACTAGAGAAACCTAAAGCAACAAGTATAAAAATTATATCAAACCTTTTAATATTGTGTATCTATGTACATCAGAAGCAGTATAACACCTTTCGGTGCAGTCAAGCATAAAAGGCTTCTTAGGTCGTGACTTGCAAGGAGTGAAGGAAGAGCGACGCGTGCGCTACACACTGATGCAACGAGCGAGACAGAGATAGAAGAACGAACGAAAGAACAACTTGTACTTTGGACTGACACCCGCACTACGACAACAACTAAACCAAACAAGCTATCCAGTTAATAGTAAATACTAACTGCTCGAGAGCTCAAGCGGGTTTTAACGCCCGTGCGTGGAACAGAGCCAAGCAATAAAACTTAATGTTTATACAACGAGTCTGCAGCATACTAGTTTATGTATCTGGCCTAAACAGTACAACAGCTATACCAAACCGAAATCTCGTTAGACCGGTTGCGACACCGCTAAATGTCGCGTGTGCCGATCGAAATGGATCACAAACGGAACGTTGATGTCGAAAGACAAAAAACAGGACTACACAAGCTTTAATGTAGAATAATTTAGACGTGAATATAATAGGGTGTCGGCAAACGGACAACCCGTTCTTGATCTGTTATTGTTGCTGTTAACGAATCCATTGTTCTTCTACTGGATTAAAACTCGCGTCATTCGAGCCATATTGTCAAGCCAACGAGGTGTTTTATAAAATCGTTGTCATTGTTTTCAAATATACGAAATGTTTTAGATATATGAGTACCAATATTATTAAAATAACCAAATCAACATAATCTCATTGTAGTATAATACTTACTGCTTACATTTATACATTATAATAAATGCTGTTCTTTATAACTGTATATTTAACAAACTGACATTTGATATCAACTCAACAGGAACAGAGGGATTTTACATAAGTAGTTTAGCAGCTGTTATTCCAAAATATGTAATCTTAGTACCAATTAACTCTACAGAGCTGTTTCCAAATATGTTTTACTAACGCTCATCAAAAACTACATTAACATAAATTGTAAGGTAATTGGAAAGCTTTTAAATCCTTAAAAATAAACTCATAATTAATAACTAAAACGTTGACAGCTAACTTCAGGGTGTTGGTTTTTCGTGATGGTTGCGCACGTATCGTAAAAAATTACTCTCATCATTTTTATCAAACGCGCCAAAAAAAATATAACTTCAAAAAAAAAAAGATATTGGGAAACGGAGGAGATAAATATCTTGAACTGTTTATTTTTACCTATTCAAGATTAATAACAATAGTTAAATCTTATTAATTTAATATTTGATAATTTGATTTATTTTTGTTTGATAAAAGTAGCTAAATAATATTTTAACCTAAATCGAAAATTTTACATACATACGAGAATTACCGTTGCTACTTCGTATGAAATTGTTGTCTTTTTAGACTGAGAGCTAGTCAGATCTTTATATATTTACTTCAAATTTTTATAATATGTATATTTTTTTATAATTTAAACATATATCCCACTTCAGAAGCGTTAAAGTGTATCACAAAAGCGGAGCTTTTAGCCACATTTATGTGTAACTAACCGATTAACTTTGTGAGTAGGTGGCTATTTGTTAAAATGTTTACGACGAAAACTGGTCAATACCAGTTCAATATATTCGAAAATAATATTAGTTAACATGAATACATCGGAACTAGCTACCGTTCATTACAAAAAAAAACATTATATTATACAATAAAATATTTCGCTGTAGATCCAATCACTTTGCAATTTAAGTCATTTTTCAAATTACACCATAAAAATCATACGTGTCATCTTCATTAAATTTTATAGTATTATAGGTAAGTAGTGAATTACGATATAAAATAAAAGTTTTCAAATTATAACAAGAATTTCACAGTTCTCCTAAATTATAATTTTGAAGCGATTAGGGCGCAGGTGGTAGTATGGTGTTCTCAACAGCCTGAGCCTGAGCTTTCGGTGAAGGAAAACATGCGAGAAAACCATAGCATGGTGGTAAAGGTATTTTCAAATAATGCTGCCTACCACTCTAAAGTTTGGAAACTTGGCGCCAAATACAAATAGGTGTGTTCCGGCAGCATCACTTGAGTACCAGTACCTAGCTTAAATGTGTTTACCGTACTGGACGACATCGTCACTTAACATCTGATGAGATTATGGTCAAAGCACTGAGCCTATACAATATTTTAAAAAATCTATTTTTTCATTCAAGTTATTACAGTACAAATGATATACCAACAACATTATAATTTCAACAATAAAATTCAAGCATTAATTGACATAATTATATTAGTTTTAATTTTTATTATATCGTAAATAACCGACTGCCTCGGTGGCGCAATTGTATTACGGTACGACTGTAGTTCTGAGGTCTCAGGTTCGATCCTCGAGTAGGATCAAGTGATATTGGGTTTTTCTACTCAATATCATCCCGGAATCTGGAATTTGTGCCCGATATGGCGACAGACTCTCTCCCTGTCACATCTGGGACGGAACTAAGCTCGGCGAAATATGGGTGGTGTATTCGCTATTTCACCTCTGCCTAACCCTTCGGGGATAACAGGCGTGAGCTTATGTAAAATAAATAAATCATCAAGAAATTGCTTATAATGTTTGATAGTTTTATTTATAGTCTTAGTATAGTTTATGAGCTGTTTACGTTTTATTAATGCCAGTATTTATACAACATTAATAATTTATATGATTTAAGCATTATGTATGCTTCTGTTCGGCTTATCTACATCTGCGTATGTCATCGCACTGTCGAGGTTCGGAGGCACGCAGTCTATGAGAGCTCAAGGTTAACTAACGTCGTGAGGACTGTTTCATAAATGTCCATTCTAAGTACTTTAATACATTACGTAATATATAAATTTAACTATTAATATATTATTGTTGTCTATTTGGATTTATGAATTGACGAATTATTTATCTTTAACTGAATTGACATTAAAACAAAATACATACATATATTCCGTACATTAAGTATCACATTAAATAGGATCGGCATAATATGTTTCTTCTTTCAGTATTCTGTGGCAACTGTCATTTCAATATTCACAATCTTTATACAAATATCATGTTTCACAAAATCCATACGGTGTGTATCCTTCTTCGGTCTTGCTGTATTTCCATATTCACCCACCTTCGTAATTAACATTCTTCTAGTTACGTGACATTCATATTTCCTTATGACATATTCATACCACTCCAACCTATTTCTCGTTGATTTCATTAAATTTCTCATTTTTAATTGTTAATCATTCTAGTTATACCACGCATCTTAACAGTCGCATCTCTTTTTCTACGCTGTATAAGCACAGCGCTTTTCACCACAATCTCCCTGAAGTTCGTTGACGATGTGGTCCAGGATGCTAAACACACAAAGTCTAGACTTATTCTCAAGTGATGTTGCTGGATCACACCTATTGGCGAATGGCGACAGGAAATTAGCCGGAAGCGGTTCGATAAGCACGGCCAAGGATCGACTGCAGTGCCGCGACTTGGAAGAGGTCTGTGTCCAACAGTGGGCTGACACGGGGGGAAGAAAAAGAAGATGTTTTCCTTTACCGATAGCTTAGGCTCAGTATATTGCGGTATTCTACAACATACATTATGTACAATCTTATTATGTTCTAGTACATTGTTCTTTATAGAAAGCAGAAAAAAAATGACTTCCACGAATATCAATTAACTGATAAATATACGTACTTTAAATTATGTTCTCCTTTATTAAACGGGATAACGGGTTAGAGTGTTAGCATCAACAATTTTATAATTACAGAAGTTTTGATCAATTTGAGAATGCGTTGAAATGTGATACAACAAGCACACCTGCGTCGCCAAGCGGTCTTCTGACGGCGATTAACGTCACGTCTGGAATTTCCACGGTGCTCAATAGCCTTTTATTAGAATTATCTCAAATATCTGTGTAGTAATGCAATATGAGATATTTATACGGTGCACACGTCAGCGCAGTATGCAGTGAAGTAATTTCATTAAATATTACTATTTTTTACCAGTTTAATATAGTTAAACGCTATTATTACTTTAAACTAGTACGTAGTTATTTGTAATTACATTACATATTATTTATTTCAGATAATATCTAAAAGCACGTTCAGTTTTATTAATAAACCTTTACGTGATTATATTACGTGAATATATCAAGTAGGTAACTAATTTGCCATAAAATTTATATTTAGAAACAGATTTCTTTAAACTAATATAAATTAAATCGAGTCTATAAAGTGTTTATTATTTCTCTGAAATATAAAGGATCGTTGGGAATAAAATGTATATATAAATATAAATCCGCAGCTATTCTGCTTCAAAAACAGTCTTATTGCAAAAACAGAGTAAGAAAACTGGGTAAGTTCGCAGAAATCAAGTTTTAGAGTTTTTAAATATTGAATTTCTTACAGAGACCTAAATAACTAAGGTTATTTAAACCTGTAACTACGAGTTTATTTTACTGTTTAGTAACTGTAGTAGCAACAACTGTAGTAACAACATTTCAGTTAATTTAGCGCATAAATTTTTTTTTAAATAGGTTATATTCAAAAATTTCAAAATCAATTTCTCTTTTATGGAAAAATGTATACTTATAATAAAAGGCTAAAGAGACGAAATCTGTACATTGAAGATATTTAAGAAAAAATGAAACGGGAGGTGACACTCATTACCATGGTATGCAGGCAGCCATTCAGGTCTATTAGGGTGAAGGGTAAGCACAGACACCGCACCAGCGGGGATCGGGACTCATTGCCGCATTGCCAAACCCTGACCTTCTATTATGCTTGGACGACTGTGTGGGAGATGGTCTGGTCAGAACGGGGTGATCTCCTCCGCGGGTTCGGGACGGGGCATGATAGAGATAAAAACATATTGGTAGAGATAGATTGCATCTACAAGGAGAATATGGGCTGTCTATTAGAATGTAATTGTCAGAATTCCACGCGAGTGAAGTCGCGGGTACAGCTAGTATAAAATAAAGCTACTTACACACATGATTACAATAATAATAATAATGTATTACTAACTATTACTATCCATACCTGTTCAATAGAAACAAATCTAAATACAGTTTACAATTAAAATGGTTTATTTTTACAAATCTACATAGATAAATAGTTAATTTAGTGTTTACATATTTCTCACTGAAGTTTGCTGTATCTTTCCAGTGAATTTATTCAATTCAGTTGATTAAATTACATTTTAAACATTAGATTACATTGTTTTTTCCTTAATTAATCCACAATACTTATAACCGTTCCTATGTTTATAACTATTTATGATAAAGTATATTTTAGAAGACTAGATACTTGAATTCATTTTTATAACATTTATTAAATGTGTGCAATTTTCAAAATGTTTGACACGATCTTAAATCTTAACACAAAATCATAATCTACTAAATAGTGGCTGCAAGAGTAACAATACATTGTTGTTTAAAATGGCAATCATTTTTTTTTAATTCGTATAACTTCGAGGTTACCGGTATTGCTTAATTTAAAAAGAGCTATTATAAGCTGTAATAATAGGTTAGGCATATCTTCGCCAAAAGGTTCATTCCTTTTTACTGCTGATTGTGCGGTGAAAACACCTGAGCAACGAGGCTGTACGAACAATACCACTACGTGTACATATATAAAATAACAGCTATGTAGATACTCGAAAGAAACACACTATGTTGAACTGTTTCCTGAAATGCTTTTGTGACCCACATTACAGTAATGACGGCGGTTGTAAAAGGTTTCTTTATCGATCATCTAACTCATCCGCGGAGTCGATTCAACATTTAAAGTTGGGATGTAAAACCGGCATTAAACTTAATTACTTTGAATAAAAGTCGGCGTAACTCGGACCAGACACAAAGTAATTACGTTTCTACAGGCTTTGAATTTTAATCGTTTGCGACTCTGCAGAAGCGCTTGTTATCTATCGCTCACATGGTTTTACTTATAGACAGTTTCTTACATTCAATTTCTACGTAACTGGGGCTTAGTTAATTATTAAAATTCATTCGAAAGAAACTAGGTAATTCCATTTGGACTACGCAGAAGCTCTTAAAGGGTCTTGGCTGCACTCTGAATTATTTGTGTGCCAACGTCAGTTACTAAAACCGAATTTGGTAAAATATCTACTGTTGTACAGCAAGTTAAGCTTCAGTAAAGCATAGTTAAGATTAAATTACTGTTATGAAATGCATTTGAACAATTCATATTAGTATTATTTTCATATTTTAGTAATTTATTACACACTTTCTTATTTTTATGTATTCTAAATACTATTTATTTTAGACATAACAGCCTTCCTTCGTTAAAGCTTCCTCTCAACGACAGGTGCAAATGGCATCGTATAAGGAATGGAGCGTCCCTATTGGTTGGGTCCGAGACGCAGACGCCGATTTAACGCGTTTGCCGTAAGGTATCGTGCAGCTGCTTCTTCTCCGCATAATTCTGTTACAGGAAATCAATGTTTGATCTCATCTAACAAAAAAAAGGAAGTTGAAAAATAAGATAGTATAAACCACCTGACGGTTTGTGCTGTGAGTTATTGAGACAATTATTCTTTTCTATCTAACTATAGGACTTACAACTTACTAGAATAAAAAGTGTTAACTTCAAGACAGTCATATGACGTTAATTTCTACTACATAAATGAAAATGGTTTACCAAATAAGTTGCCCAGGAACGAATAAATTAAATCAACCACGAAGCTTCTCTAATAACAATCGATAACAACGAACTTTACATTGTTACTTTTTAATATGTGTGTCGTTATTATTTGTAGATAGGACGATAAATAATATATATTTAATAGGAGGATATGTTCTTTATAATAACAGCGGTTTGCAGGAAAGATTGTTTAGTGTTTACGTGAGCAGAGACATGACAGCGAAATGGGTTGAGCACCGCGACGCCGGTGCCAGGCACCGATGCTGTTTCACACACGCGATGTTATATAATGTATATTGAACTAGAAAAAATTTGAAAAATTTGTGACGAAACTTCATAACATCAAAAAGTATATTACCTATGTTTGTTGATATCAGCAAAACAATCTACGTATTAATATACTTACGAAACCTCTAAATCATTTTCAGTATGAGTAACAAAATAGAGTTATTTTTATACGAGCTCGTCAATATGGCTGCACTTCATCTGATGTTGGATAAAGTAAAGTCCAAGAACAATGACGACAGCCAGTAAATGAGAATCCATCGACCATGGCTAAAGCATCTAGGTAGCTCTGAATGTACTTTCCGAAACGCGGCACACCGTAACTTATTACTATGACGGATTTTTGTGTAAGTGGATAGTGCTGGCGATTCAAATGGGGCCAATTGTACTGCCATTCCGATAACTGGTTGACCCCGTAACGCAAAACGCCAAAACATCATCACCGTATGTATAATGGTAATGTCTGCTAGTCTGCCACGGAATCCCTATGGATCGAACACGAAATTAATTTTTAAACCTTTAAGAGCGATCGCAGTCAGAACTGAATTTTTCAAATATTTTCACTAAATATATGTATTTCCTATCGATGTGATGGATAACTTTAAATTTATATTAAAACTAGCTGTGCGCCCGCAGCTGCGACCCCTTTTTATACGGAACTCTAATTATTTTCCTAAAAAAATGTTGTACTAAGTTAAAATAAATATATTTCTCATAAATTCTAGCACTTGTCCATAAAACAGTGCATTGAATCGGATTTTATTCAATTTTTCATGAGTTTTATTTTTTTCACGCGGAACCCTAAACATTTTTGAAAATTAAAAGTACCCGGAGTAACTTTAGCTATTTACCAAAATAAGGTCCATCAAAATCCGTCCAACCATTCTAGAGATTACCTGGAACAAACAGAGACAGACAAAAAATTTAAAAATTGCATTTTTGGTATAGGTTTTGTGGATACATTCATATCTAATTAGGAAAAAAATAATAATTATCACATTACAAACAGACACTTCAATATTATTTATTAGTATAAAAAATGTTGTATAATATAACGTTGGGCTAGTTTACAAAAACCTAACTAGTTATAGAGATTAATAAGTATAACAAAACCTCGCGGATTTTCTCTGTGTATTATACAACTATTTATCACTATCATTTGCACCACGTTTCTTTTGTCACAACGTCATTCATACCCGAGGGGGGCCGTACATCATCCGACAGTGGCGGTTTGGCAAGGACTGATGTTCACGATTAGTCCTTCGTGCCCACATTTCTATGATAAATGTTAATTACGCCTCGATTTTCCAGCGGATGGCGATTAGGACCGCTATTACACAATCTCCCGGGGCAAACATTATCCCTACTTTTCAAATATTACTACATTCTCTCTTGTTGTAGTTGTTTGGTAATGTTTTAAAGGATTTGGAAACTTTATAGTGACTCAGCAGTTACATAAATATTAACTACTATCGACCCGTCCCGGCTTCGTACGGTTATATAAAAATCTCTAATAGCTTATGCTACTCGATGAAAATGTAGCTTTCTACAGGTAAAAGATTTTTTTTAATCGGCTAGTTAGTTTTTGAGTTCACCCAAAACAAACAAATAACCAATCTCACCTTTTTCTATAGTTATAATAGTACAAATAGACAAGTCTATACTAATAATAAAAGGCTAACGAAATTAATTCTGTACATTGAAGATATTTAAGAAAAAAATACTATGCCGGGCTCCAGAATCAACTACAGAACATATGTCGATAGTTTGAAATTTTTTTGTCTGTCTGTCGGTTTGTTAATTTATTGGCCAATCTCGCAAAATCTACTGAACCGATTTCGATGAAAATTGATAATGACATATATTGCATCCAGGCCGAGGCAAATTGCAGATTGTCTGAATTCCAAGTGGATAAATCCGTGGGCACAGCTAGTAATTACTAATACACAATTAATTTTGTGAAAGTTAACGCCAAAATATTCAGAATGTATGTATTTAAAAGATCTGTATAAATATTGGTTTTTACGCAGCCGCTTTTTTTATGGAATATATATTTTTATCTATACTAATAAACAAAATTGAAGTGTCTGTTTTTAATGTCAAAATTAATTTCTTTTCACTAAATAGATATGACTGTATATACGATACCAATACCAAAAATACAAATTTTTCTATTTTTGTCTGTCTGTCTGTTTGTTCCGGGTAATCTTCGGAACGGCTGAACGGATTATGACCGGACTTTTTTTGGTAGATAGCTAAAGTTACTCCGGGTAACTTAGGATACTTTAATTTTCTAAAATAATTAGGGTACCGCGTAAAAAAATTAAAAGTAATAAAAAATGCAATAAATTCCGAATCAATGCACAGTTTTACGGGCTAGTGCTTGAATTTATTAGAAATATATTTACTTTATCTTAATACTAAAGAATTTTTAAGAAAATAATTAGGGCTCTGTATAATAAAAATTAAAACGCAGTGAAAAGCATAAGAAACGCGGGCGCAACCGCGGGCACACAGCTAGTATAAAAATATAATTCAACTTCTACAAGAAAATTATTTAAAAAAAACAAATAAAAATAACTAATGATGAATGTGTAGATGAATGTGAATTATTTTACCATTATATCCTTTACTAATTTTTTTTCTTTACTACAGACATTGTCATTAAATCTTACCGAGTTTAGCCTAAATCCAACACTGGTTCATAATTAAAATAAATAAAAATAATGACCGGATTACGTTTGAGTAAGTTGTCGCAATTCACAGTTACATTTTTTACTAAATTTAATAACCGATAAATTCGATTACGACTTGTTTCTCGATGAAAATATCAGTTACTTAAAACATCGCAACTACAGAAAAACAGAGATCTGTATTAAGAAGTGGTACATCATTCTTAACTAATTATATGATCTGCTTTAATATTCAAATCTTTATAACCACATCACTAAAATAAGACGTTCATTTGAATGTTACTTTGATTTTATAAACAAGTCGTTCGGAATATTAAATGGATACACGTGGACACATTAAAGCACATTTAATAGTAGAATAATAAAAACAAAATTATATAGATACTGCTATTAGTATGGCATTAAATTTATAACATAAAAAAAAACTAGGCCGACATGGAGGCAGCCGACAGAAGTGAAACCTCGAAACTTTGAAATACTGTTTTTTATTCTTTCATCATTTGTTAATTGAAATTACTAACATAACCTAATATTTAACATACAACATTTATCTGGTTTCTACATAATTTACACACATAATAATATAGATTTTCATATAGTTTATTTATAATTAAAACATACGATAGGTTGCGTAAGTATAAATTTTATTCGCTCCAACGCCATCTTATGTTGACGGCTGACGTCATAGCATCAGTAACGCGAATCTTTGTTTTCCCTTGCCGAGAATCGCTTAACGCCGCTAAATAAGTTTTCACGCCAATAAAGTCCTATTGGACTACGCGACCTTTCAATATTATTTAACCCCATGCAGCACTATATAATTACATTATTCTACTTGCTGTATGTCCGCGGCTGCGCTCGCGTTTCGTATATTCTTCACTGCATTTTTTTTATACGGAACCCTAATTACTTTTTTAGTACAAAGATAAAGTAAAAATATTTCTTATAGATTCAAGTACTTACCCCTAAAACTGTGCATTGAATAGGATTTAAAAAAAAATATTTTTATGAAATTAAATGTTTTACGCGGATCCCTAATTATTTTCGAAAATTAAAAGTATCCTAAGTTACGCGGAGTAACTTAAGCTATCTAAAATAAGAGTTCCGTCAAAATCGGTCCAGCGGTTCGAGAGATTAACCGGAAAAATAGATAGAAAAAAAATGAATTTTTGGTATATGTATCGTATATACATTAAATAAAATAATAATTTTGACATTACAAACAACAAACACTTGAATTTTATTTTTTAATATAGATCAAAAATATGATTTAATGAATGACCAACTAAAACTTGAATATAATTATTATTAACAAAAAAGTAATTAAGTTACGTTGTTTTCGAAAACTATGTTGTTCTTATATAGTTATTATATTGCCCATTCTTCCAGTATTAATAGCAGGAACATAATAGAAATGATATTACAAGTAAGAATTATTTGTGCCTAATAATGTCAGTGAAGAGTAATATTAACTTCATACATATTTTATTACCTACATAATTTTAATAACTATTAAAATATTATCATAAATACACAAATAATATTTAGGTATGTTAGGTACTCATATTACATAATCAATTATCTGAAAAAAAAAATTATGCCTATTTTTTGTATAATTAATCGAATCGACACGAATAAATCTGGCTTTAATTCATCCAATTATCGATAATTAAAATTATCCGTCGATTAAATTACAGGTTTACCGCGGCCCGAAACATAATTACTAAATCTCATCAGATTTCCATAAAAACGATGCATTATTAACTAACGGTAAAAACGAAAACAAGTTTTTATAAACTTGCTAACAATAGCCATTAATTACTTTTATTGTTTGTGTGTTTGTCATTTATGATTAATAAATATAAGAACAAAACAATCACTAGCTGTTTACCAGTGGCTGTGCCCGCGTTTGATATATTCTTCACTGCATTTTAATTTTTTTATACGGAACTAATATTTTTTTGAGTACTAAGAAAAAGTAAAAATATCGTCATAAATTCAAGAACTTGCCTGTAAAACTTAATTGAATCGGATTTTATTCATTTTTTAGGAGTTTTAATTTTTTTTACGCGGCATCCTAATTATTTACGAAAAACTAAAATTACCCGAAGTTACCTGCAGTAACTTCAGCTATCTACTAAAAAAAGTCCCGTCAAAATCCGTCCAGCCGTTGCGGAGATTACCCGGAACAAACAGACAGACAATAATTTAAAAAAATGTAATTGTTTCCCTGATTATTCTCCAATACTTACTATGTGCGAACAATTTGTCTATTTTTTTGACTATAGAAGAAGTATTATTGAACAGTGAAATTGAAAAAATACTTCTAATTTATAAACCGCAGTGTTGCATAAAGGTTTACAAAATATACTTTGTTAGAAATCCTGAAAACCGTGATCGTCAATTTAACATGGGGAATTGAGTTCATTTCGTCATAGCGACACGGCGCGCCGAGTTCCCTTCTTTGGTCTGTAGCTCGACTTCGTTGGACACGACCTAAACGCATTATGCAACGCAACAATCGAGTCATCTTCAAAACATTCTGTCATAATAACTTACCACATATACATAAATCTATAAGTTTAAACTACACCGTAATTTATGAAATTTACACAATCGAATAATATAGCCATCAATTATAATTATAATGCAATATAAACTACCAAATTGATAAGATCGATCGTTTGGTAAATAATAAAAAAAAACGTCTACACATTTTTAATATTCATTTTATCTTGACACACTTTTTTCAACTATTGAATAAGTGTTTCACAAATTACTTAAGATACTGTCAGCAAATTGTACATCAGATTTCATTGCTTCTAAGTTCGTTCTTAATTCATGTAAGCGGATTACTTAGCAAAAAAATAAAAAGGTAATAAAAATAAATAGGTAGAAAGTGTGAACTTAATGAGTACCACTGGCATATCTGTGGGTATATATAATACATTTAAATATTAATTGAACTTACTGTTTTAATAATAATATACAATTATCGTATTATAGGTATTGTATGAATTAATTGTACAAAACTTCAATATAAATACATATTAAGTATTATCTCATACTCAATATTGCTTCATTTCAGTTATTGGCACAGGAATTACGAAGACTGACACTTCAAATCAAATCATGGGTATGTATCATTTACAATTGTATAAATAGTATGTATATAGGTTTTTTTTTATAGACTCGCACAAGTGATACAATTGTACCGTTTTATTGTCAAATTTTTGCTATTACTAAATAGATATATCCGAAACCTATACCAAAATTACAATTTTTAAAATTTTTGTTTGTCAGTCTGTCTGTTTGTAATGAATAATCTCAGGAACGAATGTACCGATTTGGACAGGATTTTTTTGGTAGATAGCAGAAGTTACTCCCACTAACTTAGGGTACTTTTAATTTTCGAAAACACTTAGGGTTCCGCGTAAAAAAATTAAAATTCATAAAAAATGGAATAAAATCCGATTCCATGCACAGCTTTACGGGCAAGTAGTAGAATTTATTAGAAATATTTTTACTTTACCTTAGTTCAAAAAAATATTTTAGGTTTCCGTATACAAAAATTAAAAGCAGGGAAGAATAAATGAAACGCGGGCGCAGCCGCGACAACACGGCTAGTCCTAAATAAATTCCTTCTCAAGTACTAGTGATTCAGAATGTGTATATAATAAGAAGTCCCTTTAAAATCATTTGTAAATGACGTTTATGGGATTAACGATTTAAATTTTCTATTAAAATAATTTTAAATTCTAGGTACTATAATAAAACTGTTTTGATAATTATGAGCATACTAAAATATTAAACCAAATTAAGTGGTCCAAGGTTGATGTCGCTAATAATTACCGATAAGTGAATAATAATTATAATAGTCGAGGTGGGTGGCTACACCTGTTCATTGATGAAGCGAATGACAATTCAATATGGTGGTCCCTTCACTCACACCTCAACACACGGCGGTAACAATGAAAAAGTAAAAAACACGAGTATACAATGATTATATATACTTCTATACTAATAAATAAAATTGAGGTGTCTGTTTGTAATGTCAAAATTACTTTTTTTTACTAAATAGATGTGAGTGTATATACGATCCCTATACCAAAAATACATTTTTATCTGTCTGTCTGTTAGTCTGTCTGTTTGTTCCGGGTAATCTCCAGAATGGCTAGACGAATTTTGACGAGACTTTTTTGGTAGATAGCTGAAGTTACTCCGTGTAAATTAGTGTACCTTTAATTTTTGAAAATGATTAAGGTTCCACGTAAAAAAATGTAAACTCCTCTAAAAAATAATAAAATCCTATTCAATGCACAGTTTTACGGGCAGGTGCTTGAATTTATGATAAATATTTTTACTTTATCTGAGTACTAAAAATCTTAGGGTTCCGTATAAAAAAAAAACGCCGTGAAGAATATATGAAACGCAGGCGCAGCCGCGAGCACACAGCTAAACATAAATATAATTTAATCTTTACAGGTATAACCAAACTGTAGCCTATTCATAGATATAACATACAAAATACGCTTGACTTACCAACATACAATTCTGTTTTTAGTTTAATAACATATTGTTCACATTCATACTAGGATACCAATGCAACAATTAGATAGGTACCTATTAAAATAATCAAAATATTGTAAAAAAAAAATAGTACTTAATTATTATTTATAAAATGTTTAGTGCATTAGAAATGAATATATAAAATTGTGCAAATTAAATGTACACCGTATAAATTGTATTTATAATTTATAAATTCATTTTGACAATCGAAACATTTCTAAGAACTTCTAACTAACCTTTTGTCACTCAAGTAGAGCTCTTTGTTTAAGCTTATATAATAATACTTGTACTGCGATAAACATAACTCGTGCACGATAATGCCACAATAATATATTTATAACATATAATATATAACGTATTCGCGATGTTCTGTCGAAGAAAATATTCCATTCATAGTAAACTAGCTAAAGTTTAAGGCGCCAGTGCAAATAAGATTCAAACAAATGAAGGGCTGAATAAACTAATTCAAGAAGTTTACAGATGAACATATATAATTCAAACTGTTTTGGAATAGCACTATGTTATAATGAATTAGATGTAGCCATCATGCGTTGCAATGTCATGGAAAGAATTTTGGCGCCAAAAACTTTCGCGGGAGTATACATAACAACACACTATAGTTTCTTCACAATCGCATGAATCAATTTAGAAAAGGAAAAACTCCCAAAGAAATTTTATTTTTATTTAAATATCACTTACGAACTACACTTCATATTAACAGATCTACATTTAAAAATGCATTGTCAATATTTCGTTTTTTTACAAGGTACAACCTATACCTATATAAATTCGATATAAAAATAGAGACATATATAATAGATTTTGTAAAACAAACATATTAATATATTCATTGGCTTTTCTTAAATTATTATCGGACCACACAGTGAGATGGTAATTAAATTTATAGTACATCTTATACGTAGCACGCATTATCTATGAGCCTGAATTATGTATGTAATATTTTGGATTCACGCCAATTTTCATCGTTGTCGTGATAGCGACATATTAAATTCGAGTTTAGTGTATTACGAAATCTTGTTGCATCAAGCATTTGCTAGCACTGAGAATCAAAGTGGAGGTCGCGTCAAAATACCAGAATTAGCATTTGTATTGTTACCTTACTACACCTTTAAAGCGATAGCCTCAAACAACACGGCATTATTATATGATAGGTGGATCAACACAACACACAGCGATCACAATATTAATCTGATTTCTTAACGTATTGCTGTTTTATGTTATTTTGTATTTTCCTTAATGAGCCAATTTACGATTCATTATAAGCTGGGATATACGTTGCGCGCGTTCTATGTATTTACAGCAGATTCATAATATTTTATATATTTGTACTCCGTGGTACATGTACAACAATTTAAATTATCTACTCCATCTCTTCAATATTTAATATCATGGTTATATGTCCCTTAATTACCCTATTATCCTCTTGAATTTTTCTATGTATTACCTAGTTGAATGAAATAACACATACTAAAATCTATTAAGATAATTTGACTATGATTTTTAAAAAATCAGTAATTCTCGTGTTTTAAGTCAAATAACGGATAAGGTTTGCTTATAAATTATAGGTTTGGCATATTGAGAATTGATACATATTATAATATGTAAGAAT
Organism: Samia ricini; assembly: GCA_014132275.2. Lineage (NCBI taxonomy): Eukaryota > Metazoa > Arthropoda > Insecta > Lepidoptera > Saturniidae > Samia > Samia ricini. The sequence goes on from AP028161.1 coordinate 8,458,156, forward strand.
TGGATCATTACCATATCCACGAAAAGACGTCCACTATTGGACATATGTGTCCCTTGAAGATCTCCACAACGACCGGTCTTGCGCCACCTGCAACCACCGCCATCCCGCGACCTTCACCAGGTCAGCGGTCCAGCTTGTTGTGGGCCTACCCACGTAGTATAATCTGATACGTGGTAAGCCATTCCAGAACACGTTGGCCTTTACGGACATCGATTCTACGAGCAACGTGTTCAGCCGATTGCCACTTCATTTTGGCAATTTTTCGAGCAATATCGGGGACTTTGGTACTGCTTCGGATCTCATCATTCCCGATTCGTTCCCACTGTGAGCCTTTTATTGCCCTTTGAGCATTGATTTTGTAACTTTTATCTGTATTATTACGTCCTTAGTGAACGACCACATCTCAGTGCCGTATTTTACTCCATCACTAAGCATTCGATCGTATTCAGAAGTGTTAAACAGAAAATACTGTTATTACATACATACAGATATCCAATAAAAAGAATTACGTAAAACTAAAAAAATCCTATTTCAAGTAAATGATAACGGCCACCTATAAAAATGTATATATTACGCAATACGTTTAAAACGGTATAAGTAACATTTTTTAAGCGTTGATCGCGCGGTGAATAGTGCGGCCGGATTTCTTGTCAAGGTACACGGGTTCGAGCCCACCTGTTCAACTGTAAAATCAGCCTGAGCTTTCGGTGAAAAAAAACATCGTACGGAAACCATAGCATGGTGGTAGGGCATTTTCTAATAATGCCCGCCTGGGCAGCTACCACGCTCAAGTTTAAAAACCTGTCGCCAAATACCAATAGGTGTTTTCCGGCAGCATTACTTAAGAACCAGTATCTCTAGGCTTAGTATGTTTACCATCCTGGACTACATCGTCACTTAACCTCCCGTGAGACTGTGGACAAAGCAATGAGCATAAACAGTGTAAAAAAAAATTCTTGCAAAAGGTATTGTTAAGAATAAATATTTTAATATGGATTATACAAGGACATTGAGAACGTGCGGTAAATAGTTCTTACATACACACTATCACAACACTAAAGAAATATAAGTTACGATGATTGATGGTGAAGGAATGACACGTCAGAAACGCGCCACCCTCATAACCTATTCTAGTTTGAAATGTAGAATGAAATATGAATTATTTACGCGATAAATTACAGACTTATATTGTAAATATATTTTCTTATTATCCAGAATAATATAACATATTTTTTACATAACCATTTCATAATTCGGTATATTTCAGAATATACGTTACACAAATATAATAAAATGGAAATAATGTAATTTCTGCATTTATTTCGACTAGCGACTGCATTTGATATCAAGTCGATAATAAAACGTATCGGATTTAGATTTTCGAATACTACACATATTATATTGTAGAAACTTTTCACATCTATACTAATAAATAAAATTGGAGTGTCTGTTTGTAATGTCAAAATTAAATTTGTATACTACATAGATATGAATACGAGATACCTATACCAAAAAAGCAATTTTATTTTTTTTTGTCTGTATGTCTGTTTGTTCCGGGTAATCTCCGGAACGGCTTTACAGATTTTGACGGGACATGTTTGTTAGATTGCTGAAGTTACTCCGGTTAACTTAGGGTATTTTTATTTTTCGAAAATAATTAGGGTTTCGCGTAAAAAAATAAAAGTCATAAAAACTGAATAAAATCCGATTCAAGGCACAGTTTAACGGGTAAGTGCTTGAATTTATGAGAGATATATTTACTTTACCTTAGTACTAAAAAATGATAGGTAAATAATTAGGGTTATATATAAAACATTAAAACGCATTGAAGAACATATAAAACGAGGGCGCAGCCACGGGCACACAACTAGTTATTAATAAGAGTATATCATTTTATAAGAATTTGGAGTTAGGCTATGTTTACATATATGTACATCTATTTTAACGCCGTCACGTAGATATTTTATTGTGTAACAGTTCAGAATAGTTTATCATACAAAAGCAACTAACGTCGTACTTCGAATTAATCTAAGCAATTGGTTTCACAGTTCGGTATCACGATTTTTAAATTCGACTTAATTTATAAAATGCTATTAAGTTAAACGAATTAGATTTCTCTGTTAATTTGACATTTCTTATAATTAAACATCTAATCTGATTACAAAAAAAAAACTTAGAATGAATTTAACATTGAAAGTTTTTGACGTCACGATAACAATTTAGTCATTTCTTTTATTAAGTCCACGATCGCAGCGTTTTGCGCAGTAAGCAAATAATTTCATCGTACAATTTTTTATACTGTATAGACTCAGTGGTTATTTACTATCTCAACCAGTATTAAGTGACGACGTGGTCCAGAATGATAAACACATTAAGCCTAGAGGTAGTGGTTCTCAAGTGATGCTGTGGGAACACACCTATTGGTATTTGACGACAGGTTTTCAAATTTGAGGGTGGTAGCTACCCAGGCGGGCATTATCAGAAAATACCCTACCACCATGCTATGGTTTTCTCACGATGTTTTCCTTCACCGAAAGCGCAGGCTGATTTTAGATTTGGATAGGCCGGCTCGAACCCGCGTCTTTTGACGCGGAATCCTGCCGCACTACCAACGCCATCATACATATAGAGTAAATTAGAGGTAAAAACTATACAAACTCTAGTAACTAGAAATTGAAACCGTTATTTGCTATTGAAATGCGTTAAAATAATTTCAAATTCTTTAAATAATTGTTACTGCATTTTTTATATTTGTATTACATATCAATAGTAACTTATTACTGAGCCCAGATGTCGAGACTTACTTTTAAAGTTTTAATGATATTGAATTAAGTAATTAAGATAAAAAAATCAGAGTAATTTTAACTGTGGCTATTTCAAAAGCGGTCATGGGCGGAATGCAACGCGGTTGGTCGGGCGCTGTCGGGAGCACATTTTTGGGCAACCTTGAATATAAATGCATAGTTATTCTTGTTCTATTTCACATGTGCAATCCACATATTGTTGCTGGTGACTCATCAGTAAACCATGCCAAATTCATAGCCGTTGGAAAGAAAACTTTTTGGCAGTAGTAAAAATTACTTGTATAATACTATGAGCTTCTTTTCAAATGTACTCCATGTTTTATACTATCAAACAAGGCATCATTAATTTTAAATTCTTATTAAATTATCTAAAGTATTTAAGTTTCATAAACTCTGATCATTTTTAAAGATTATTTTGTTTGCAACTTTATTTTAAGGATCTTATAAAAATTTTACTATACTTTTTACTATTTTTTTTGCTGTTTGCTGACATCAGGCACAGATCGAGCCTTCATATAAATAAGTTTCAAATCATAGTTAATGTATAAAATTATATGAAGTGGTGCTAGTTTGCACCTTTTTGCCGTTGAGTGCCTTCAACACTCGACCACAAAACCACGGTGAAGCTTTAAATGTCCATCCAGTCAACAGTATTAGCTAGTTACAAAAAAACACATGAAGTGCGAGTCCAGACACAGTAGCAAGTCAATTTTTATTTGCTTATAAAAAAAATCAAAATATTTTTCTCGTCAGTTACTAACAAGGTTATGTTCCTGAACATAATTTCTATTATACATGAATCAAATAAAACAAGTGACAGTAAATTTAAAATGACTATGAATAAAATACTATACTTATTTGGAATCGTAAATATCATAACGAAAATAAAATACAATACTGTAAATACGGATAATTATATAGAATTCCGTTCAGTACTAGTAGCACATAACGGTCACAATTTCCTCTGATGCAGGTCCGTGCGGCGGCACGCGGCAGGGAAACCGCCAGTCGCTTGTTTGTTCCGTCTCTAAGCGCAACGTCTAATTACGCGTTTAGAAAAACACAGTAATGATGTTGCGTTCAAATCCGTATACGGAACGTAACGGAAAAATGTAATGTAAAAACGTAAATTTACACTCTTACTGGTTTGAAAAGATAATCTAGTCAGTATTCAAGTGTTTAAGCAAATATAGCTTATACATAGATTCCATATTTCAGTGCTTTTCAGTTCTAGCCTTAGGGATTAAATGATAAAAAGACCCCAACTAAGTCAAGTTATTTTGACGAGACATTGTAACAATTTAATTATTTATTTGTGGAAGTCATTTTGGGAAAGTCTTGACATTTCAATATAATACAGGAACCCATCTCTAATCTAAATCTAAGGTGAAATAATAAAACCTACCGAAAAAGAGCTCCGAGAAATTTAGCTTGTCTCATCGGTTATGAAAGCTTTATATATGTATTATGTATTAAACATATATTTAAACATCCAACTTCATATCTCTGTAAAGAAAAAATCCAGTGAGCGTCATTGTATTACTTCAGTACTTTTTTCTCCTGTTTTACTATTTGTCAACCTTTTTTTAATAGCTATCGAACATTAGCTTTAATAAATCTCAAATAAAAAAATGTAAACAGCAGTTTATCCTCAAATTATAACCAACAGGCGAACACTCGTCATAATAAATGCGCAATAAAATGTACATAATGCAAACCTTCAAGTTTTTTTGTACAATTCAATTTATCTGGGAGTAAACTGGGAGTAAACACAAACGTATTTAATTGCATCAACGTTTATCAGGTGTTTCCCGCAAGGAGCTTTATCAAATGAAACTGCATGTAGGAAAGGTCACAAGGGTTCACTGCTCTCCCGATCACTCGATACAATTGTAAAGCAGGTGGATGTGACAGCTGCCGTTTTAGCACGTGTCGATAATTATAATTAGTTCAAAAAATAATACTAAATAATTGATTGCCTGTAAGTAATAAATGTTTTGTTCCATTTGTAACATAGGATTCCGGTATAAATACATACCTACATATAACAAATATTTAATTAACTTTGATTTTTTTAACGTGTTTTTTTACACGATATACGCCCAGTCCTTTGACCACAATCTCACCTGATGTTAATTGACGATGTGGTCCAGGATGGTAAACACACTACACCTAGGTATCGGTATCTCAAGTGATGCAGTCGGAACACACCTATTGATATTTGGCGACAAGTTTTCAAACTTGAGAGTGGTAGCTACACCCAAGTGGTCATCATTATAAAATGTCCTACCAACATGCTATGGTTTCCTCACGATGTTTTCCTTCGCCGAAAGCTCAGGCCGATTTTAGAGTTGGATAGGTGGGATCAAACTCGCGATGATTGATGCGGAATCCGGTCACACTCCCCACAGCGCCATCATAGCTTCAAATCTCAACTCAGGTTGAGGAAAACTCATAGGGTCGATTTTTCAACCCTCAATATAAACAGACAGACAATTTCCATTTGAAAACAGATGGTGTGAAAAAAAAAATTATTTTAGTTTAAGCATTATTCGCTTATGAACTAAAGGTAATAGTGTATTTTGAATAGACATTTATCATGTAGTTGAAGAGAGACTCATAAATGATTTTATAAATTCGCATGTAACAAAAATTGTCATTTTTTTTATTATCTCGAGTTCAGTGATATATATGCAAAGACACTTATTGTGATTCGACGTGAATTAACAGAACTCTTACTATTCCATCATTTCTTTCCTATCAAATCAGTATGTATTTGTACTTTGAATATGTTTGTACTTTTCGACTAATCTCACGAGGCATTGATTCTTAGCTATAGTAAAATTCGCTGAGTGATCTCTTTTATTTGTATACAGACAAATCAAGAACAAAATAGCACAAACACAAAGTGTTACAAAATCCCAAGGCGAGCATACGTCTCTGAAACCTGAACGGTGATTTCTGACTCGGCCATGAAAATGTAAATAGCCTTTAAAATCACTAAAGTCGACCTTATTCAACTAATAGTTATACCCAAGATACTATAACCAACAGTCAACTACTAGATAACCCAGTAACTTTATTCATATGGTGTTGTTACATTTTTAGTCTGAGGATAGAAAAATCGGCCTTTACTGTCTTTACTGTTGCTTATTTCTCATGTCAGTATATTACATTCTTCCTTTCTAATCCCAATATTCCATTAAACGTCACACGTTACTTTATCTAATACATATTACGTAAAATTAACGGACATTTTAACCGTAAGAGTATTAAAGATGTCTTATCCCGAACAGACATCACTGACGATTCCACACTAAACGTTACAAATTTCGAATCGTCCGTAAGATGTGGTTTTTTATGTTTACTGCAAGAGTGAATATCCATTAGGGAAGCTAAGTAATGGGCGATGGTACATTAGGTTCTCGAGGTCGCTCTGCGTTATTAAAGCGACACATTTCTTCTTGATAAAAAAAACCGACAGTTCACTTATAAAAGGTTACATAAATTATAGAAATAACTAAAAATTTCATCTTAAGTATGTGTATAGTATAGCGTTTCTACTTTCACCGGAATTTATTTAGAAGTTAAATTATAGGTGTTTTCAAATATAAACTTAACCGTTCATACAATATTTCCTCACGATTTCAAGGCTGTAAAACGTTGCGAGAGAAATAAATTTAAAATGTTTATAGATCTTAAATTTAATTTTCCAAATGAAAATGTTTTAGATACTTCTATGAATATTTGTAAAATATTAACGTGTATAAGTTATATTATTTAATATTTCATTTATTTCGTTTTGTTAACTTCTATTCATTCTGTAGAATTCTTAATTGCATGTTAATGAGTTAACGAGTTCGAAATAACATCAAATTAAAAAATGTTTGATAATTAAGAATTTAAAACTACTACAGCAACAATTTAGTTTTCTTTCTACATACCTACACGAGTAGAGACATATCTGTGTAAATAAAAATATTGGTATTACCTCTATATCCATTTTTTTTTAAATGAGAGTAATCAGTCATTACATTTTTTTTACTCAGTATGTATTTTAAATGTATTGTAAATATACAAAGATCGCGATTTAACCATAGCACATAAAGTACACTAGCGGCCATTGAGAATGTTTCTACCAATAAATTGTAAACGATGACGCAGACGCTAGAGACTAGGTACGAGCTTTATAACTCTATATCTAGAACACAGTTATTTTTGAACCGTTAACTTGTAGAGGGTTTATTATATAGGTTATAAGTAACTTATAGCAGATTCATAAAAAAATATAAGTTTTAGTTGGTATAATGAATTTATTCTACGTCAAAACAACTTTAATAAAATATAAAATTTGTTATAAATTAACCCCTTGAGCACTAACCGGGCGTTTTCGTCAGCTTTCCATTGTTTTCCTATTGTCTAATTTTTTTGGATAACCAACACATTAAAAAAGTATTGCTTAAGATTTATGTAAAAGTTTACTAAAGTCTATTCGAATTTTGCTAGATATTTAAACAGTATAACAACAGGTATGTGAAAATGTAAAACTTTGAGAACAATAACTATTATTTATGTAAATATTACATATTATCATTAAAATATGATATTAATTAAATATAGATCTATGGCATAAGATTAAAAACTATTTTACATAAATTCATAAATACATATTAAGTTTCATATACCTATCGCCCAAATGAAAATTTTCATTATTCGACTGTTTGTTTTACAGTTCATTGACGTTAGCTTTAACCAGCCGCAGTTTGAATATCTAAACCTAAACCTATTTAATTTCTACAGGGTATTTTAAGTTTATTAAACTATCAAGTTCGTTGAACTTTGATATTTCTTGTGAGCCGCAAAATATTGTTCACGTGAGTAGGATAAATATAACTTCGCTATAAAATTTACTTATACAAGACCTAGCTGTAAATGTAAAACCGTCGATACTTCAAGTTAGCACTATATTGTAAAACAAGGTTTAGCGTCTAGAATAGTCTCGACGCACAACGCTCCGTTCCTTACATCTGATTGGCTTTTATTTGTGGCGCCTCGTCTATAAAAAGATCCCGCATATGCGAGCGACGGGACAGCTACGTCCGTCTGCCATATTGTCTCCCTCCAATTTAATTTTACTGCTTCAATACAATGGACTCATAGATTAAGACATTCATAGTTTTTAATTCATACATTCATTAAATGATATATCGAACAACTTATAGCATAAAAACCGTTGGTTTTCAAAATAAGCACAATAACGAATTCATTGGCAAAGTAAATGATTTTTTTTTAAATTAAATAAATCACTTTTAATTCTTAAATTGAATTCTTAAACAGTAGAATTTTACAGTCCAATCATTGGTTATTAACCTAATAAACATTAGTAGTCATGGCTTGCTGGAAAGGTTCGACTAGTGTGTGTTGCCAATGATGACATACGGCACTGAGACGTGGTCGCTTACAATGGGCCTAATAAGAAAGCTCAAAGTTGTTCAAAGGGCAATGGAGAGGGCTATGCTTGAAGTTTCACTTCGTGATCGAATCAGGCATAAGGAGATTCGCAGAAAAACCAAAGTAACCGATATTGCTCGAAGAGTTGCTAAACTTAAGTAACAGTGGACTAGGCACACATTACTCGCAGAACAGATGCCCAATGGGGCCAACGGGTTCTCGATTGACTACCACGCACTGGATGATGTAGCGTGGGTAGGCCCCCCACAAGGTGGACCTACGATCTGGTGAAGGTCGCGGGAATCCGCTAGATGCGGGTGGCGCAAGACCAATCGTCGTAGAGATCTTTTGGGGAGACCTATGTCCAGCAGTGGACGTCTTTCAGTTGAATTGATGGAAGCCAATAAATCTGCCTAAATATAAAAACATGCTGCATCCACATCGCATGTATTTACTAAGTTTTACTTCGAAAAATATGTTACCTTTTACATTATTATATGATACTGAATTTATTAACGAAGTGAAACAGTAGGGACTTATAAGTCTGTCCATATTTTTAAAATATTCTAATTCAAATCGCATATTAAAATTTATCGCGAAACGTTATAATACCAAGAGGCGAGTGCCAAACCGCAAGGTGGGTGAAACCGTAGTATGTTACATTATCCTGATGGGAGTGCGGTCACAGCTGACTCTTGGCTGGCACACCGCCTGCTTGTGGAAACGTCGCAGATGAGAACGTGCCATGACCCCTTTAAAAATAATAAAGTTTGGCTCAAAAACAAAATCTCCTGCCTTGTATAAAACAAAGCTATACAGAAAATAATAATATTTCTTTAGGTTTGCTTTTATTTAATGAAAGTGAAGTAGTAACAACCTAGAGATATAAATCTATAATTGAACTCTACTTTTAGAACGAACTTGCGACATAGCCGATTGCACGCACCTAATTACACATTTATCTAGTCCGTCGGTACACGTAACCCTTTATATGTTAAACAGACTTCCGTCGGCAAAAAATAATAATTAGCTTGTGTTGCAACAAGGGTGCCTGGCGCCTCGTGAACCGGAACGGTCAATTTACAAGCGCCTTTAGTAGTAATACGTTGAATACGGGACGCTAACAATGAAATCTAAATTCAGATTTAAGAATAACATACATATGTAACGCATCAAAAAATATGTTGCTATAATAGAGTTTTAAATTTCCTCCACGACCTATTTCCTATTTCAATATAGGCTTTCAATCGAAAATATATAATCTTAAGGTGTTTCTTATAAAGGTCCATCCAAAATAAATTAGGTATTATTTAATTTGTCTCGATCACTTGATATGGTTAGCTATAAATAATTTACTTGCTGAAATTCTGACTACATAAGTTCAACAATCTAACGACTGGTCAAAAGTATTTTATTGTATTTTAGAAGAACTTTCTTTGTAAATTTCCTAAACTCTTTACAAATTTATAAAATAGTTTTTGAAGCCACGAGCGACAATTTTCGTTATTATTTGTATTATTCAGAAAATTTTGAATTTTATAATTGTAAAAAATTAAATAAATCTAGTTGTTTGTTGTGGGCAGTCTAATTGCATCGTACGAATCTGTTTTAAACGGGAGGGTGAAGACAGTACGTGGCTAGGCTGGCGCCGTCTGGCCGGTACTTGGTGAGTCACTGGGCTCTCCACTCAGCACTCCCCTTTCGTTTGAAACCGTTTTACCCCATAATTTATTTAACTACGAAGCGGCCACGTCATCCATTTTATTAATATTATTTTAATTGAAATAACAAAATCGTTTATCTTAGATGCGTAAATTATTTTATTTCTAGCATGCTATAAAGATTTTCTACCAGAGTGTTTAACTATGGATCCGTAGTCCAAATTGTTTTTTTTTACAGTTTACTTTACAGATCTTTAGTGGTGGGGTAATTATATTATTACACTAGCTGTGCCCGCAACTTCGTCTGCGTGGAATAGTGACTTTAGGCAGCATTTTTCGGATTTTGGTTTATTCTGAATTATAATCACCGTCGTTACATCGTATAGCCATCGGGGAACAAAGCATACAGGCTGCTAGAATTATTAACACGTGATAAAGCCACATAAAGCTGACCGTGCGAAAAACAGCTAATACTTAGATTCACATCCACAACTTTTAGCGTCTGACCATAGGCTTTATTAATTGTCATCGCAAAACTGGTCATAAGCTCACTGGAAATTGAACTCGTTTAAACCCGGAACCCGGAACCCGAGGCATAAAAACTCTACCACCTGTTAAAATCTCTGCTTCTATCAGGTTTCGCAGAATCAGTAATTTAAAAGAGAAAATTCACTTTTAATCTAGTATTGTTGCAATGTTTTGGCGGTGTTAAATTTCTTAGCAGCTTATGGGTACGCCGACTTTAAATTTATTTTATGAGATGGTAGTCCAGGAGCACTGAGGGATTCTAAAAATTCTACTGGGTAATTGGTAGATTCTTCATCTTTCATAACTCTGTTAATAGAGATATACTCTACATTATCCTCCGAAACAAAGCTCAAAATTTCAGCATTTATTGCTGCTGCTTGGTCGTTTCGTGGACTTAAAATAGGTCTTTCGCAAAGCCATGAATTTTCGCAAGTTGGTATTTGCGTTGCGTTTCCATACACGGATGATATGAGGTCTCGCATTCATGAAACTTCGCAGCATAGGTTTGCGTTTAGAACAAATTTTGCTTGTTCCTGCGGATACACACCGTTACCAATCTCAAGTTACTATAGAGAAAATATAGTAGCAATAGATACAACAATTTCATCTAATTTGTATCTGGTATGAATAAAACTGTAAGGCTGATATTTTTTATTATAATTTGTTATGCTAGTGCTTGGATTTACTTGGTAGAGTCTGAAATTGTACCCATCCTGACCATGGAAATATATCAAAGGATACTGCAGGGCATCATATGCTCGGTGTGTTTCATAAATACGTTGTAAGCGATCAACATGAGTGCGCTGCACGATGTCACGTCTATCACATTCCTAATTGACTAATATTACTGCAACTTCGTCTGCATCGGGGACAGTGAACTTTTCACGATGTTCTTCCGCAGGACGTCTATCAGCCTTATTTATAACTTTATAATTGTTATTTTGGCCTTGTGGGATGGAATCTATTGCGGATTTGAAACTTCTGACATACGGATTTACTTGATGTCACATATTCTCAAGTTGAAATATAAAGTTGATGTTCAGCTGAGGAAAGTTATGATGTCGTATATGGGCCTGTTCAATGTAATTTGATACAAAATAAATTTAAAGAAATTTTGGTTCATTTTGGAGAAGCAAAGATCCAATCAAGTGATAAATTGGCCCTGCACCTTAAAAGTTGGATATGATATGTTTGACCCCAAAAGATGTCATTTGGAATACACTATTATATAAACGGACATAGTCTAAAAATGTTTACACTGAGGATGCTCACTATTTAGTAAAACTTTTATAAAGGGGCTCATGATAAGTTTAAATGAGCACTTTGCCACCTGAATAGCATATTCCATTTGGTTCTTTTCTCCATTTTTGAGCATTACAAAACTGACAACATACCACCATACCTACTATAGATTCGAATTCAGAGTAATCAATGCTGGGCGAATACAAATAACCTGTTTTCTCTTTGGTAATCCATGGAAGGATATCAATTTCCGCTCCAGTTTCTGGGTCTTCTATCAAACTTGATAACATTTTATTGAGTATATGCCGAAGTCGATCGGCATTTAGTCGTGACTGACGTTGTTCTGCAGTTTTTTTTTCTTTTTCTCGATCAGCTGTTAATCGAGATTCACAATCTAAGCTACTTTCCAGCTTTCTAGACTGCAAAGTTCGTGCTTTTTGAGAACTCAGCTGGGTTTCCCTATCAGTAAAGGTCTCAGACTCACGCGATATTACATGAGCCTTGCGATCGGTGGACAAACGTGCCTCACGCTGTTCCCTGTTCATCCTAACTCAAGTAGCCATCATTCGAGAACGATGTGAACTCAATCGAGATTTTCGCTGAGCTGAAGTTTCTGTAATATGAAACCTTTTTTTTTTTTTTTTGTTTTTCGAGGGGAATGCTGTAATATGAAACCTGGCCTGACGTTACTGAAATGCAGTGAACTAATGAGAACTAATCTCATCCTTATTGCATTTCTGCTGCTCCGGGGGAGGTTGGATCTTTTTCGAGGCATTCTTATAAGAAGTAGTAATTAGTACTAACTCAGCGTTATTTAGTGAACACATACTCATCATAAACAAAAAAAATTAAATACTTACAGATTATTACACAGTTTAACTTTATTACAGTTTAATAACTATTAAGACGTATTAACCTAACCTATTAATTATCGAAAAGAAAAGAAATGTCCAATTTATACATTTATGTATTAATTAATCGCAAATTACTAAATTGTTTTTTAAACATAAAAATTAAGAACTTGTATTTACAAACCCTAAAATATAAATAAATAAAATAAGCAAACAGTCAGTGTTATCGAATGCAACTGGTACGCCATGCGCCTCCGAAAGCGGCCCGGCTCTCAACGTGTTTTATCTATACATATATAAACAACCTAATGCCAGTCTAACCTGAACCCTATTTCATATTAATGATGATATCTGTCTGAGGTCAACTTAAATTGGAATGCTAACCTTTCCGAAACTGATCATTTTTAACTTCTATTTATTATCATATTATTATTATTATTATATAATCATACTTTTATATAGACCATTATGGAGTTTAGTAAAGTTTCATACAATGCATCTGAACAGAGAAAGAATTTAGATAGAATAAATGTTCAATGTGATTCTTTAAATTGACATAATTTTTTTTATTTATGTACCGACTGACATGAAACAAACACTAAATGTTAAGTGAAGCTTACTACAATATATTAGTGAAAACTACATCTAAATCGGATAAGCCGTTTCTGAGATTAGCGTGCACAAACGCACAGACAAACAGACAAACAGACAAAAATTATAAAAATTATAGTTTTGGGTCCTATTTGCGTTTATAAAGGTCCTAATAATATTTTTTTTCATATATCTTCCATGTACAGACAGCGATCCGTTACATTTTTATTATATGTATAGATTTGATAGAGTCAATCAGTATTGGCAATCTTAAATTGAGTATGTAGAAAATTGCTTTTCATTTTTATAATTAATTAGCTTTAGAATGTACGAAACGAAATTTTGTGATTCCACGTATATTATTAACATTAATTAAACAATATAAACAGAGGAAATAGAACATTGTAAAGAAAATTAAATACTCTAGAAATTTCTACTCGAAGTAGTAAAATACTAAACTGGTGTCAGCGAAGCTACGAAGTTATTAGATCCGTGTTCGCTTCTTGGTAAGAGATATGTGTATATCTGGTTATTTATTAGATTTCATATTACAAAGTATAATTTTACTGTATTCACCAACGTTTCATTTCATTATCCCTTTTCTTACACTCACAAGCTTTTAAATAAAAATCTTAACAGCGCAACAGACAATAGAGCTTATAATTTTAGCATTTGTTTCCTCATAATGTTGTATGTACGTGGCACAGATTACGGATATTAGCTGCTTAAGTTTTAAATATGGTATAGTAATAAAAAGTATTCGGGAACCGTAGAAACTGTATTTTTGTACCGGAGCGCTGGAATGGTGCGATTAACGAACTAATATCCGATGTAGAACAGCTTTTATTCAAATATCCTTATTTTTTACACTAACAAAATATAACGCGAAGTGTAATTCTGTGTTGTTATGAGTATGTACTATGTAGTAGTCAATGACGGGCAAGTCGCGTGACACGTTCCCTCGCTTGCGTACCCTCTCCCGCACGCAACCAAATTAATTAGCACTCCCTGATGAAAATGTCAGTGTCTATCTATAGATATAACGGTATAGTAAAATGTATAATTAAAATAATATTTAATTAAAAAACTAAACAAACGAAAAGTTATATACAATCTCGAGAATTAAGCTTCTGGCAAAAAAACAAAAAATTATATCACAGACTAGCTGCGTACCTGCGGCTGCGCCCAAGTTTCGTATATTCTTTACTGCGTAAGTGAATGCGTAATAAATTAAAATTGTTAAATATTCACTGGAAAATAATGTTTTGATGTTGCAGTCCATTAAATCGTATTTTGTTCACAATTTTCAGATTTTTTTATTTTTTTACGAGGAATACTAATTATTTTCGAATATTAAAAGTACCCTAAGTTACCCGGAGTAACTTCAGATATCTACCAAAAAGAGTTCCGTCAAAATTCGTTCAGCCGTTCCGGAGATTACACGGAACAAATAAACAAACAGATAGACAAAAATTTTTAAAATTGCCTTTTTGGTATAGGTTTCATGTATACATTCATATCTATCTAGCAAAAAAAATTTTTGACATTATAAACAGACACTTCTATTTTATTTATTAGTATAGATTTCATGAGTTTAAATTTTCTTTACACGGAACCCTAATTATTTTTCAAAGTAGGGTCAATTACGCATAGTAACTTTACCTATATGCCAGAGAAAGTCCACTCAAAATCGGTTCTGCCGCTCCGGAGATTAACCGGAACAAATAAACAGACTGACAATTTTATTTTAAATTGTGTTTTTGATATAGGTATATAAGGAAAAAATGTTGTTTTGATATTACAGACACTTTAATTTTATTTATTAGTATAGATGTGAATTATCTATTGTCGCCCTTGGCACTTGGCAGTTTCGATTCGTAGGCCGTGACAACAAACAAAACGAATGAACGCATTGACTCCCTTTTCTGTGCGTGTATACTACCATCAATTTTGATGTCTGATATCTACAAGCCATCCCGTGACGCCCAACATTTTGTTAAAAAGTACAAAAAAAAGATAAAATAATTAAAATATCATAATAATACATTCATACAGTACCTAACTAAATAAACATTTATTTTATTAATATTCTTTGAAAATATTATTTGCACACCGTTCGAATATATATATAGGAATGTTCAGTAAAAAATATTATTTGTCTTTTAAGCAAAAAATAAATATTTTACTAGTGATATCATAACTCTAAAATAACGTTTTCCTTATATTACCCATGATATTTGCTCGGAGATGCAAAGCAATTTTCTGCTAGAGATAACCTCTAGAAACGAGTCCGCTTAGATAAACACAATGGTTATTTGAAAAACAACACTCTTTTTATTGAAGAACACTCTTGATTTAAACATAAACCCGATTTCACTGAGTTCTAGCGAAGTGTGAATATAACTCAGCAGCTGTGTAAATACCGTTATTAACAATTTATTAACGTTATTAAAACGGAGAAATTCAGAGGATAACCAATATAAAAATAAAATTAAATATACTATAATTGGTATTACTCAGACTAAATCATAACGTAAATACCAAAACAGATTATTTTTATCGAGGCAAACAAATTTCGTAATTTTTTATACTATAATTTAGTTTACTTTTCGCTTATCCATGTTTTACACCCAACTCCTTTAAAATACTAGACACGTTTACTTTACTGTAATTTACAATCTATCTTCAGTAACTTCAATTTATATATGACTAGCTGCGTGCCCGCGGCTGCGCCCGCGTTTCATATACTTTTCATTGTAATACAGTTTTTTTTTTTATACGGAAAACTTATTTTCGAAAAACAACAGTACCCATAATTTACGTGCAGTAACTTCAGCTATCTACCAAGAAACGTCCCGTCAAAAGCGATCCAACTGTTGTAGAGATTACACGGAACAAACAGAGAGACAGACAAAACATTTAAAAATTCTGGGATTCTGGAATTTATGGGATAGCTATCGTATACACGTTGATACGTATTTAGTAAAAAGAATGTTATTTGATATCAAAATTAGATAACTCAATTTCATTAATTAGTATAGCTGTATTTAGGTAAAAAAATTATGACAGATTTTCTCCCAAGCTGTCTTTATTGTAATCAAATGATATAGAACTGTTGATAGAACTGAAACATATGTTTGTACACCATGTTCTAAGTCTCGTTCTACTAACTATTCCGAAGTTGTAAATCTTTCTAATCTTAGTATATTAACATCTCCAGCCGCATAATTACCTAATAGCGCCAGGTACAAATGTGTTCGAACGTTAATCTGTTGTATTGCGAGCTGTTTTCCTTTTTACTTTCATACCACTAGTTTTTAGAATTAAGGTTTTGGACCAACAATAAAACATCTACTACCATTAGCAAACGGTCGTGTGGCCTTAATGCTATTTTTGATTAAGTCGACGTGCCTATGAGCAACGAGTCCGCAAAAATTTCACTATAAGAATAATATAATCCATATGCGCATAAAAAATTAAATAACAGGTATAATTACCAGGTCACGGCTACTTGCCTTTACAATGAAAGCGGTTCAATTGTTGTATCACGTACTCTTTCGTACGTGTAATAACCCTATTTATCGTAAGAAATGATGCGGAGTGCTGGAATGTTACATTATTCTACGGATTCTATTAGTTGGCACAATAAGTAGTCCTCTACAATTATTTTATTTATTTATTTTTATTAATTTATTTATTTGGGAAACACAAAGTTAATAAAATACATATATTAAATTGCATTACGATACTACATAAACCATTCAAGTTTCCACTAAAATTATAATTAATGAAAGCAAAAATATAACCTATAATATTTTGGCAAACACTAGAAATTTCAAACTTTTTCACAGTAATTTTTTAAAAGAAACTGTTGGGTCATGCAAATATATCAATTTTATTAAAAATCGTATTATACATATCGCATGAATGACATAAATATGTGTTCTCCACATACCTCATTCAGCGATTTCAAAAAGTAAGTAGTTTCTAACATTAGGTCGAGGAATTCTAAAATTAATTTCATTAACAAGAAACGGAGAGTCAATGAAATTTCTAAAGAAATTTTTAATAATTACTAAAATTATAGTTTACTAGTCCATATAAAGCACTGAAATTATTAAAAAATCACATAGGCAGCCGTAAATATTTATTTTCAACACAACATTTTTTTTTTTTCATTATGGATACAAACATTTATTTGACTAGGAATAATAATAAAATTAATAAAACTTACGCAGTATTTCACTACCGAAGAATTACAGTCAACTATATTACCCAATGACATTCAAAACTTTCCAATTTAGTTCTCAGAACCTTACTATGACTGTCTTTACCTAGAACTGCAATACTATTTTAAATTATTTAGGTTATAGATGACCACATTTTACAGATCACAGTAATATAATAATATCACTATAATATCGAATGAATGTCCATGGCTGAAAAGACCACCAGTTCGTTTAAATCAATAAAAAATTAAATAACGAATATTTCACTTTATAAATCTATACTAATAACTAAAATTGAAGTGTCTGTTAGTAATGTCAAAATAATATTTTTTACTAAATGCATATAAATGTAGTATATACGATACCTATACCAAAAATACAATTTTTGTCTGTCTATCTGTTTGTTCCGAGTAATCTCCGGAACGACTGGATAGATTTTCACGGGACTTTTTTTAGTAGATAAGTAACTCCAAGTAAATTAGGGTAATTTTGTTTTTCGAAAATATGTTCCGCGTAAAAAAATGAAAACTCATAAAATTTCAAATAAAATCCGATTCAATGCACAGTTTCATTGCCAGGTGTATGAATTTGTGAGAAGTATCTTTGTTTTCTTAGTACCTACCAAAAATAATTTCAGGAAAATTATTAGAGTTCCACATAAAAAAATAAACACTATTTAAAAAAATGATTCAGTGGTCAGTTTTACTGGCAAGTGCTTGAATTTATGAGAAATATTTGTACTTTCTTGTAGCACAAAATTTTTATTTAGAAAAATAATTGGCGCTCCATGTAAAAAAATTAAAACGAACAAGAGACAGCAGCATCAAAAAATGATTTTCCAATGATTATTTTAAAACTATATAACGCAGTGAAGAACATATAAAATGCGGCCAGAACCGCAGGCACACAGATAGTAAATAATAATTTTGTAATATGCGCGAAATCACGATCACAGCTGCTATCCAATAGTTATGTTTAAATTATTTCAGTAGTGAAATCCGAACACTTTTGTACCTTTATAAAATCAAGTAGGCACAAGTATTGGATATTGATGTAACGGATAACAGGCTCTCAATATGTTAACAATGAATTCACACGATCCGACGTGGAGCGATGTTTGATTGAAGATCAGAAGGCGCCAACCGAGATAAAGCAAGCCAAAAGCGAGATTAGGCAACTTAAGGTATTACACCCGCATTGGCGCTGTGAGAAATTCGAAAGTATTTCCCTGAAGACGAGTAAATAACATTTTTCATGATTTGGCGTTTTACTATCACACTGCGTGACTATTCGAGTAATAGAAATGTGTTTACCAATTTACTGTACTTACACGAAGATGGCTTGTCAATTATAATTCTTTTTTTTTTTTTTAAATAATATGTAACCTATTAACTAGTTATTGTTGTTTGGTGTCACGTGAATTTGGGCATATGTATAGGTAAGCTAGTGGTGAATGGTTTTATCAGCTACAACACAAACTTTAATTTATACTAAATTATTGTTATAAAAAAGTAACTAAAACACGAATGCCTAAAAATAATATTCCCTTAGAATTGAATAGGGTCGTTGAGAACCTACTAGTGTTTTATTAAAATTCTCTTTACTTCCAATAATGACATAATTAAAAGCTATACTAAAACGATTGCTGAATACTTCTTAAGAGTGGTTAATTGGTTATATTCTGTCATTTTCAACATAGTAATGTATGCCCCAAAACGTTTTTTCATGGTGTATCTCTTTATCTACAGATGAATATAATAATCAGATGGATTAATTTTGGCACTCTTTATTTTTTTAAATACGTATCATCAGATTTTAAAAGATAAAATGCTTCAAACGTTTCTTATTATAGTATTTTCACTTTAGCAATCAAAATTTTGTTTGACTAACAATTATAAAAAAGGTTTTGATAGATAAATCATAACAATTAAAATCATGATTGAATCTCCCAATTCAAAATAACAAGTACCGTTCATTAAGGCATGTAAATTAATACCGTAGTATGGCCCTAGCCGTTTATTAAAATTAAAGTCGGTCTGGCGTGGAACTAGGAAGATTAATGATCCCTTGAATACTGAGTTATGTAAAGAGCAAATGGAGTGGGGCTCGACGGGCCATGTCCTGGCATCATTCCAAAATCACTTATCACCCTATATACGAATATATTGTTAACAGAAACTTCGAACGACAAGACAAGTACACCCGTCACCTAAGGCTGTTGTTACAAACGCTGTTTTCGTTTGAATACATTTAAGCGTATTATAAATATGCAAAACGATTTAATTATTACATTTCGAATTTAAAGTGATGATGGGTCAAAGGAATGCATCGGGATTAAACCATAGGATGGTGGTTGAGTATTTTCTAACTCATCTGGTGAGTTTATCAGCCTCAAGCTTGAAAATCTGTTGCCAAGCACATATAAATGTATTCCGGCATCATCTCTTAGGAGTCAATCCCTTTAGACTTGGCATCAGGTAAAGTTATGGTAAAAGCGCTGAGGCTATGTGCTTTAAAAAAAACATTTTGGTTCTTACAGTTAAATATAAACTTTTACTAACTAACTTTTCCAAGAAGACTATATTGGTAGGTCGTAAAAGTATAGTGTACGTTTTTTTAATTGGCAAATGGAAATAGTTGTAGGGATGATGACGTAGTTAGTAGTGCGTCAAGTTCGAACCCACCTATCCAACTCTAAAATAAGCCTGAGCTTTCGTAATAGGAAAACATCGTGAAGAAGCCATTGCAGGCGGCATGACAGGAACGACTAACGATAGCTCATCTCCCGACGATCGTCACTGTTATTTGGATAGCATTATGCTTACCAACAAATATAATGCCATCATTTTACCGATGTTCCTAACAAAAATATAACAATACCCACCTGGGTAAATGACTAGCTGTGCTACCTTCAAGTTTGAAAACCTGTCGCCAAATACCATTAAGTGTGTTATGGCAGCATCACTTGTAAACCAGTATAGAGATACTAGAGAGGCTTGGTTTATTTACCATCTTGGACCACATCGTCACTTCACATCAAGTGAGAACGTGTTCAAAGTACTACACCTTTAAAGTGTAAAACAGGGATCTATGACGTGCTTTAGAACACAATTACGGTGAACCATGATGTAGGATCAAATACACTCAATATTTTTATAATCGAATTATCTATTCATTAATACGCTTTAAGAGTCAGGTTTATGATTGAGTTTGTGTATCTACTTATAAATGCTTTTAGAGCAGAACACAAGTTGTATGTTTCGAACTTTCCACTCATCTCACGTATTACTGATTTGGGCCAAATGTCAAGTTTTCGAACACTTCGGCACATCCATTAGGAATGCTCATCTTTAATTTCGATAGGTACTCAATATACCTTCACGTGTAGTTCTTTTTATAAGTTTATATTAAACTAGCTGTGCGCCCGTGGCTGCGCACCCGTTTCATATGTTCTTCACTGTGATTTTTTTTTTATACGGAAACCTAATTGTTTTCCTAAATATTATTCGGTACTATGATAAAGTAAAGATATTTCTCATAAATTCAAACACTTATCCGTAAAATTGTACATTGAATAGGATTTTATTAGGAGATTACCCGGAATAAACAGACAGACAAATATTTTAAAAACTGTATTTTTGGGATAGTTATCGTATATACATTTAGTGAAAAAAAAAATATTTTGACATTACAAATAGACACTTCCATTTTATTTATTAGTATACTTATATGACGTGTTTTTAGGTACCTTCAATTTTATTTTTGTTGCAACAATCAATATATTATTATTAGCATATATGGATAATATGTATTATTATATAAATTCTTAGTAAAATTATTCGATGAATTATATAAAAATACATTTTTCATAAAATAAATATGAATAGGTAAGTGATAAAAATGAGAAAAAAATTTACAGCGATACAAAATATTCTAATGTAATAATATTAATGTAGGAATATTCGTGAACACTATAATAATAAATAAAATTAAAGTGTCTGTTTGTAATATCAAAATAACAATTTTTTTACTAAATACATGTGAATTTATGTACGATATCTACATACAAAAAAAAAAAATATTTTTTTAATTTTTGTCTGTCTGTCACCGTGTAACGCGTAGAGAACTTTTGTTTTTCGTAAAAAACTAGGGTTCTGTCTAAAAAAATTAAAACACATGAAATTTCGAATGAAATCCGATTCAACGCGCAATTTACTGGCAAGTGTTTGAATTTTTACGAAATAGTTTTACTTTATCTTAGTACTGAGAGAAAAATTGATAAATATAAAAAATATAAAATACGAGTATATACATAAAATTCCTGAGAAATTGAGAAAAAAAGGAAAATAATTAGGGTTCCGTATAATAAAAATTAAAACGTATTGAAGAACATAATATGAAAAACGGGCGTAGCCGCGGTCGTACTGCTAATATAACAATAAAACAATTATCTTTGGATGCAATTAACTTTTTTTTGTTTGCCAAATTAAGGGTTGATCCTACTTTGGTGCTTTTCATTTTATACAATTCACATGATTGTTGAGTTAGTTAACTATTTATTAGTTTACCAAAAGATATTGATATGCAGCCTTCACACTACTCATGAAGTGTAATGAAGTTAACAGAATACGATAATATGGCTAGGCACTTCGCTGGGTTTCGTACAACCTTGCCTCGTAACAGACGACTTCGTATCGTTGTCGGTTTTAGAGCTCAAGTCAAAGGACTCGAAGTTTTCCGGGATTCTACTCGAAACGTCTGACTACACTACTCGGCTTGCATGAAGATATACGAACTACGAATGTAGTTATAAGACGCGAGAATAAGCATTGTAACGGCAACAGTCACTTGAACATTATCCATTATGCATAGTGAGCTGGCCCGGCGTAAACACCTCGCGAGGCTGTATGAATGTGTGGTCACACACTTCGGACATCGGTCAACTTTAAAAAGCACTTCGTCTTGAAGCAACTTCGCGAGCAGTGTAGTGATAAATAAATTAATTTTTATACTATAAGTTAGCACCTACATGTATCATCTAAGAAATAATGTTAGCGAACTTACAAGTTATGCTAGGCACCTCACGGGAATAAAATAAAAAACGAAAGAAATACATCATATTAACGTAGTCGCTCCGCGTTACACCTTCAGGGTCGCGAGACGTCAACAGACGTGCAATACACAATACACTTGCGCCGAGACAACTTGGTTAGCGTTCAAGTTGTATTGTCCCCGATGGAATAGAGAAAATAGGAAACAAGCAATAAAAATAGTTCAGAGCATCCGTCGGCCGGGGACGAATTCCGACCAAAATTACGTGAGCAAATTAGACATTCCGGGACATTGCCAGCGGAATAATTGAGCACCCCGCTATGCTCGTTTGTCAGATAGAGAACAATTCATTCCACACGCGGGTACATAACAGACTTTTACATTTCAATCATAAACTATCGCTTATGAATAAATAATTCATCTGTAATTTTTGCCACCTTATTTACCTAATAACACCACATCAAATTACACACATGTGCAAATAAATAAAATAAAAAGGGATAATATTCGGAAGTATTGACTTTTATGATATTAATTTGAGAAGACTAGCTCCATATAATCATAATAAATATAGCATCATGGTTTAACAAAACAATAAATATTTTCAATATTAATTTTGTAGTACAAAAATATATATTTTCAAACTTTATATGTAAATTACAAGACTTCATCGAGACTGTGTAATTTATTACTTCCTTTACCTAATATAAAGTCGTGTTTATATGATTATTTTAACTGGTTCTATTATAACCAGTTATATTATGATCACTTATTAACTTTCTGAAGATTAAACGAGTTTGCAATATAAAGTAGGTATATTTTACATTAGCGAATGGAAATTATAAAAAACTTTTTATACACAACGACAATCACCTACAAATGGTATCGTAATAAAATTTTATTTAAAAAAAAAAATACACATTTGTTCCTTTATAAAAACAATCTCAGTGAATAATATTTAGATTTTTATTTTAAATCTATATTTCTAGTGATTCATAAAATTAAACAATGATTTTTTTTTCCAGAATTTATTCGTCTTAGAAACAATTATGTATAATTATCGTCTAAAGCTAAATGTTCAACACTGATTTTAGTTTAAAAAATAGAGGCAATTAACAGCGATGGAAATATCAAGAATGAGATGAACCCAGCCCGCCGTGACGAACCACAGTTTCCGTCCAAATAACAACACTGAATAAAACTATTGGAGAACTTTGACATTGAGCGCTTCATATCTAAAATGGTATCCATAACAAAAAATTCCGAGACTGATTACCCGTCATGTATACCTACTTTGTTAGTGTAATTCGTACTATATCTTTACATACTATGCCGTACCTCTTCTTTGTACATTATATTTGCGATTTATTTAGTTAATTATTACATTGGAGATATTAAAATCAAAAGTCTTTATGCATTGGGGCTCCGAGAAGGCACTTATGAAAGTCAAAAATCAACCAGCAGTTCGAAAAACAACCCTGTGGAGAAGAGCCGGCAAGAAACGCGATCTGGTTTTTTAAATGTTTTTTAAAAGTATAATTTAAATTATACAGTTTATATAAAACAATAGACGGTTTTAGAGGAAACAGAGGTTGTTATTTCCAACTAACACTTTATCTTGATTTTTAATACAAAACACTACTAACAAAAAAGGTACTACTACATAAACAGGTATTATAATATAATAAAATCTCACACATGCGATAACGTAATGTGAATTTTCATTGTAAAATATATGTTTTAAAAAAAATAAAACTCCAATCAAAAGCAACAAAACGGAACGGAATACACTCATATCTACGTGTTTAAAATACGTACACGAACTCAAATGCAAACTTATTGTAACAGGAAGTATCTGTGTATTGATTCACGCTGTGAAGATATTTTTGGTATAGGTATAGACACGTAATACAGCGGGATTTGTAGCAATTCATACGAGTTAAGCTCGCCGTCCGCTGCTATATTTCACAATTTTTTCCCCGCCTTCGCCAGTGTGTATCCGGCACGCATGATCGCCCATAATGAAGACTATCTGATAGTCCGGACCCGCTTTCCGCGCTTCTCACATCAATAACAATCCTCGCAGATCCTCCACAGTCCGTAAAAGCCGTGGCGACAATTTGTACGGTATATATACTACAATTTATTCGACTGTATATTCTTGGAAATATTATTCCGCAGATTTTGAAGCGTTCCCGTTTTAAATAACTCTGGTTTCGTTTTATAATGTTTTCTGTGGAATAGAATTTCTTGTGTTTTTGTAACATAATACGAGTACGTAAACCTCGAGTATTATTATTTTACTAGTTAAAGTTATTATATTCTTCATACATGTATGTATGTACTCGATTACATGAGTAAAAACATAATATGAGTCTATTAAGGAATAATAAATGTGCATTAAACGAAATAGGTTTGCAACAACAACAAGAAATGCAGCTGTTTTGTCCTAAGAATAGTTCAAGATACATATTTTACCTCGTAATTAATCATCCCATATTTTTTTTTCTTTTTTGTACAGTAATTGTTGTTTAGCTTCAGTGTTAATAATTTATAAAAGTTTTTTTTCTTCAAAATTTCAATATTGGTTATAATCTAATTTTGATCACTGGGCGAACACTACATAGAAAATATCTTTTTAAAATATATCATGTTAATAGTACCGATCCTGAAATTTACCAACGTTATGACAAGAATAGTACATATAAAGTTATTCGGGCATGTTGCCTTCAATCCTATGTGCGATGACTATTAAAATATAATTTAAAATAACTTCGTACCGTCCGAAGAGATATCTGTAGTTTAAAATAACCTCGAAGTTAGTGCATCATTTAAAATATTTATTTTTAATAGGTTTTAACCATCGGCTATTTTAACTCATTTTAGATATAAAACCTTATCCGTATCACGTTAATATAGGCTGCATACATGTCAGAATAGAATTGGACCGTGTGTCTCTTTAGTTACAGTCAAATTGCGCGGAAGCCTGCGAGGCTCACGTGGCCTCCAGGTCACGATTCCACTCCAAATCTAAAATTAATTACGAGCCTACGAAAACGTACAATCAACCAACCGCCGACCGGTCCATGTCAAAAAAAAAAATAAGTCCATTAGCCAGTAGATGTAATTTATTCATAAATTATTATTCAGTACCTACTACGTAACTCTAAAATGATTTTTAAAAATACGAGTTTTAAAACCAACGGATATTGTAAAAATATCTGCACATTATTATTAATTCATTCATAATTGCCATAACGCACCGGTCCATGTCAAAAAAAAAAAATAAGTCCATTAGCCAGTAGATGTAATTTATTCATAAATTATTATTCAGTACCTACTACGTAACTCTAAAATGATTTTTAAAAATACGAGTTTTAAAACCAACGGATATTGTAAAAATATCTGCACATTATTATTAATTCATTCATAATTGCCATAACGCAATAATAGACCAAAAACCAGATTTTTAATGGGCAATAATGTTGTAAAAAAAATATGCTTCTGATTGAAACGGTGTGAACAATGCTTCGGGGAATATTACGTAACAATTTCATAGTACATAACGTTAAAATGTTGAAATAAAATATTACGGAAATACAGATATTTTTAAATAACACATGTTTTAAACCCAATATTATGCGAATAATATTGGGCTACAATAATGTTGACATATTTTTATGTGTGTATAAAGAGTATTTATACGTTAATATGTATAATATTTATACTTTAATATACATATATACATAAGCAAATTTTAGTATCTGTAAACAGATTAATGGACTGTAATATGCCAGTAATTTTTAATATTCTGTATAGTTTTTTAATTATTTCCACTTATTAAAATATTTCAGATTAATCCAAAAGAATTACGACAATTATCTGATTTAAAATATTACATAAACGGAAGGTGTTGAAACAGAATTATTTAATTTGAAATAAACAGTAAATACTCGAACCCTATTCTATTCATATTCCTGCTGAGAGATATTATTTTCCAGATTTTACAGAAGAAACAGCTGTGGCACGGATTAATTAATATCTCCGAGAATAATTAATTACAGAAGATCTTTCGCCATGCAGCGTTACGATAGTAATTTCAGTAAATATTTTTGTAATTATTCCAATTACTAATAATTTTATAATATATTAATCACCGCGCATTGCAAGTATTGTATTACTTTCACTAATAAATAACAAATATATTAATTACAAAATACTATAGCAAATAAAAAATAAAACTCGATGTCAAAAATATTCTAAATGATACAAGGAAAACTCACATTAAGAAACTACTTTCATTCATATCGAAATTAACTCTGTTATCGTTTGGGCTCTGTTCTATTAAAGGTGTTAATATAAATAATCATTAAACGGTATATATTTTTGTCATTTTAGAACTTTCTGTAAAATGTTAACTTAAATAACAAATTTTCCTTTGGTGTGGTAACCAGGCATGCAGATACCTATTTCAATCTTATTTTCAAAAGCATTTGACGAAGAAAATAATACTTTCTGTAGGGTCTAAAAGTTGTAGCCACAAGAGGATATAACTCCCGGATCCCTGTAAATTATAAGGGAATCTCTCTTACCTTTTGCAACTTGCGGTCAACTGCTAATTTCCGTAAACAACCACAATGTTAAAGACGCTACATAAAATTCTAAAAATTTAATAAACTATCATAAAAATGACACTATTGCGTTATAAAACTATTAATCATTTTAATAAGTAGCATAGTAACAGTTTTTATAGTTAATTTCATTCAAGAAGAAAAAAAATCATGGTTTAATTGTAAAGGTCTTTGCAAAGTGTTATTAAAAAGTTTCCTGTTTTACTGAACTTCAATAATTAAACTTACCATTGCAATATGAGTATTTCTTTTAATCATTTTAATCGATTTGCTTGATTTAAGATACAATTTTTACTTAGAATCTCAATTCAATAGTAGTTCGTTCGTTAATGGTAGAATTTAAAGTCACATTTTCGCCTAAACGTCTACAGAGTTGTTTTAAAAATGTAAATAACATAGAAGAATGCAGTGATCATTAAATGTGCTTAGATCATCATGCGACTAATTGTCAGTCGTTTTAGCCATTTCAGTCGCATCTAGAGACCATCATGAGACTAATGTAATTAGTTCATTACTTTGTCCTGGGACGCGTCTCGCCCGCTTTGTTTCTCTGCTGATTTATGTGATCCGCTCTGTTTTTGCTGCGGTCGTGAATGCAAAATTACTTTTTTTCTCCGTATAAATAAGCAGTAAACAGAATATAACGAATCCGGATTAAGACTTTAAAAAAACGAAATTAAACTTTAATACTCTGAAATGTTTAAACCGTTCACTTAAAAATTGCGCAAGTTACCACAAAACGAAAACCTTATCTGTAAAATGATACAACTGGTACTTGGTTTTGTTTTTTTAATTTCGTACTTTATGATTCGTCAACTAAACCTTGACAAATGTGCCTGGCGGAGCTTGAATTATGATAAATTACGAAGTCAATAAAAACAAATAGAAAAAAGTCACTAACAAAATAACCATGTTTCTTTTTTTTATTGTCTATAAAATAAATGGCATTCGTTTTCGTAATAGTTTCATAATAACTCTAGACTCGAGAATAATAATTACAATTTTTATCTGTGTCGTGTCGACTTTGAGCCGGTCTGTCCCGTTAGTGAACGTATAATGATAATGAACGCTACTACACCTGCTTTGACCATGAGACATGCCAGGCAATAACTACAGAGTATAAAACTGTTCTATATCTCCCAAGTAAAATTGTTATAAAAATTACTGTATGTCTACTAAATAACTTACCATTCTTAATCTGTACATAAAAACACATAAGTACAAATTCTTACATATTTGAAAATGCTACATTACGATCTATCCGTTAGTAGAGTTATAACTCGAGACCCAGTGAACGAGATTAGGTTATTTTTTAATAAACCACATATTATTTCTATGGCTATCAGTGCTATTTTGGTCGGATTTCGCACAGATGGACTTCTAGTAGTTTCATGAATTCACCTAAAGTATTCAGTAATAGTCCTTAGAGTTCGATGAAGAAAAATATTTAATGAAACCTTATGGGGAACATAACGTAATAATGAACTAACTAGCAAACATTTTCTTTTGAAATATTTTACCTAGATCATCTGATATTAAAAAAGACATAACCCAATGAATAATTGTAGATAACAGAAGATAGACGTGCGATCATCCCTCTAGCATACATAACGGTATTAAAATGCAATCTTAATATTATTATAAATTTCAAGGTAACGCAAATGCTGCACTAAAGTTGTTTTACTATTTATACATTGCCCACCCTGCGTTGTCTGAGATACATTTTTATTTAATAAGCAAATTAATAAATTTTTATAGCACTTCGGATTAGTACTTTGTATAAGTTAATTAAATATATTGCGCTTCCTGATTTCCTATACGTAATGAATGCCATGTGACAAACTATGTAAAAAGCAATTATTACGGAAATCTGTCCCAAATAATTAACCGGTCAAAAAGTTATCCTACCTTTAAAGTTGATCCAAATCACGCAGTGTGTAAAATATCGTTAAGTTCAGTTAAGTACTTTCGTAGTTTATCGTGGACAAATATCGAAACACAGTATTTTGCTTTTATTTTTTACCGCGTATAATAGATTTTAAGTAATCATTGTTAAATAATATATTAATAGTTTTCCACTGAATCGTATTTTGTTAACAATTTCATGACTATTTTTTTACACGGAACCCTAATTACTTTCCAAAAACGTTTTTTGTATCTATTAATAGAAAACAGAAATATTTCTCATAAATTCAAGCAGTTGTCAGTAAGACTGTTCCAATGAATCTTTTTTGCACAATTTCTTGTTTTTTTTATTATTATATGGATCCCTAATAATTTTCCTTAAATTATTTTCTGTACTAAAAGAAAGCAAAGATACTTCTTACGAATTCAAACACCCTCCAGTAAAACTGCATGAAATCATATTTTATTAACAATTTAAGCGGAACCCTAATTTTATTCGAAAAATAAAAGTGGCCTAAATTACGCAAAGTAACTTACCCTAGTAGTAATCTACCCGCCCTGTAAAAAGTCCCGGCAAAATCGGTCTAGCCGTTCCATAGATTACCCGTTACAATAATAAACAGAAATTCAAACAAAAAAAAATTGTATAGATACCGTATGTATACATTCATATGTATTTAGTAAAAAGTTGTTATTTTGATATTACAAACATACACTTTAATTTTATTTATTAGTAATAGATAGCTCTTAAAGCTTGTTTAGCGTCATTAAATCGGTTGTACCACTAGGCTCGCAGAGTTGTAGTCCTACAACAGAGCACAACCGGACTCGTCTCTGACAGGCAATTAGCCTCGTGCTTCCGTCCTCACACACATCTCACACGACACACCACTCGTAGACGCATTTATCATTATTGAAGTAAACTGCAAAACATAACCGCCGCTAAAAATTATATATTTGCCGCCAGCAAAGGCCAGTTTATTGTTTTGTAAAGACCTTTACTGCTAATCAAAAGGTTTATCCACGACACTTGTACAATGGGTGGGTTTATTGCTAATTAAGCCAAGCATGCTTAACCGATATCCCATTAAATACTGCAATAACCTTATCAATAGTTGTCTAACAACATAATACAAACAAACATAATTGACTAATTATCGCTTCCAAATCATTATTGTAATGAAAGTTAAACTTAAGCAAAACTTATTAAAGCATATAAGGGTTAGTTAATTAATTGCATAAAACTAGAACAAGAACAACATAATACAAACAAAAAATAATAGAGGAATTATTGTCTTAAAATTAATATTACAATAAAAGTTAAACTTAACCCCTTGAGCACTTACCTGACGTTTACGCCAGCTTTCCATTGTTTTCCTATTGTCTTAGTTTTATGGGTACCTCGACACATTATGCAAAAGTTATTAAAGAACATAATGGTTAACTAATTAAGTACATACAAACAACAACATTATACAAAAAAAAAAAACGTAATTGAGTAATTATCGTTTGTAAATTATTATTTAATTAATTGCCAATGAATTCAATGATTAATTCTATAAAAACAATATAATTTCAGTTATTTATAAATAGCTCTAAAGAAAAAATAAAATACACGCATATGCAAACAATGATTATTTCAAAACAGTATCCAAGTTATGAATAATTTCATCATAATTCATCCATGTGACCACAAAATTATTGTTAACTTGAAACTGCGAATTTTAAGTATAAATTAATATTATAGGTAATTTTTAATTATCAAGCGCAGATATATAATACAGATTTGTTTTATGAAATATTACAGTAAACCTGTTTTTTTTTCGCCAGCCTTATGCTGATTGGCAATAACGCCGTAAAAGTACATAGAAAGAGAACTCCAGCATCTCGCATAATTATCGGGATATTCACCAAACATACATAAACGATTGCCGATACAGTTTAGGTACACGAACTGTGTTATTGTCAAGGTTAAATTGCTATTCTAAGAATATCTGTTAGCGCCGTCAGTGAGTCAGTTTCCCTACACCATGAGTATGACTCAAAGTGTGCATGCATATCACTCCTCGATTGTTCTCCGATAATTTGCTCTTTTACTTGATCCATTTACGTCTATTCATCCACCCACAGTCCAATTTTATGGAATGATGGTTTCAAATGCAAATACTTAATTACATTTTCTTGTAATAATAAATCTGAGTGTTGATAGTTTTATTTCGCAAACAATTAAAAATTTTTTCTTTCTTGTCAAACACGAAAAAAAAGACAAATCAATTTTAAAATAAGTAAGAATTACAGAGTATCTTACTTTCCGTTTGTATTATTTGTTTACTAATTGTTAGGTGATGATTTTTTTTACCTTTGAATATGTAATGAAAAATTTAATTACTTTTAAAAATCATAAAAAAAAACTGTAAAACTATTTCGTTTATCGCCTCGTATAACATCCCCTGTTCGTATGTAGTTAAAAATAAAATCATTTTAGATAAGTTTTTTCCCGTTTCGACAGAGCAGAAACATAATACATTCAGATTATTTGGAATTTTATGTTATTTATTTACTATCCAAGAATCCAATTAATTTTGGAATATCAATATATTATTTACAATTACAATGACTTCTAACTTTTGACTTTTGATTTAACTTCTAAGATTTGCAAGTAAAGAAATATTGCCTATTTAAGTATAAAAAAAACTTCTATGTAGTTGCTTAACAATGCTATTTTGATAATATAGAGAGTCCTTGTAAAACTAAAATAGTGTCATTTTCTATATTATATAAGACAGTGGTTCCCAACATGTGATCCGCGAACAAATAGTAGTCTAAAATATGGACCACAAACGATATCAAATTTCGCAAAAGGTATGTAGCCGCGCGGTTGGTAGAAGTATTTAGAGTGTAGCTTTGAGCCAGAATTACTGAACTTGTGACTAGGAGCAAGATCTAAAGTCACATTAATTCAGAAGATAACTTTCTAATTTTCTATTAAAACAATAATATTACTTGAATTCAGTTATTCACCGTAGTACCTGCTTTCAATAAAAAGATCAAAGTGGTCCTTCTTCAACAAAAGTTTGGGAAACACCTACAACAAGATTGTACTATCGAAACAGACAACACTTTACACTGTATGCTGTACTTTTCACAAGTATACATATACCTGTATAGATATCTTATTGTTAAATTCATTATTCACAAAGTCTATTGTTTAACTGACTCACCCCACGATATTCAAAACAAACGTAAACTATGGCCGGAAACTTGGTATTTCTACGAAGGTTCCCCGAGTAAAGGATAAGTTAAGATATTATCAATTCAACTGAGACCAAAGTTTTTATTTTTATTTTGTCTAGTAGATATAATTTTTATTAATAACAACTAGATATTTATACAACTGTTTTTTTTTGTTGGTAAAATAAATATTTTGTAAAGTATTTCTCTGAAAACCAGAAATAGGTACTTGAGTTTACGTTTTATGTGAAAAATCCATTATTATTAAATAGACGATTAGACGATGCATAATTTATACTAAACATAATTATTTATTTATTGAAACAAAATAAACCACAGTGGGCTATTTGAATTATGTATTTGTTTTCTGAGTTTCAGTAGCTGCCAACTATCCTGTAGGTGAAATCAATCCAACTTCATGAAATTTTACTGTGTTACCACCGTTGATTAAAAGTGTCGTTTGCGTTGAATAAAATTATTTTTATTGTAGGAGTAAGTAGTATAATATTATTTAGGCTATCTAAACGAGTTGATCTATCTAAACTAATGGTCTGATATATTATTAACAGTGGCTAGTAGCTAACTAGTAGTGATTGGTTATTGAAAATTTGATTTTTTTAAACATTTTTCTTTTGATAGCACAAAATGTTAAATGAACAATGTCTTGAACTGTTTGCCTTTCCCCTGTAACTTTTTCATTTACCCAAAACGAAGCGAACGGGTATCGCTAACAGTTTACACTAAGTATCGCAGAAAGTTGTACTTATAACAAGAAGCGATGATGGCGCAACGGGTAGCACGACCGGATTCTGCGTCTATCGACGCGGGTTCGATCCCCAGCTATCCTATCCGACTCTAAAATCGAGCTGTGCTTTCAGTGAAGGAAAACATCGTGAGGAAACCATAGCATGGTGGTAGGCCATTTTCTAATGATGCTCGCCTGGGTAGCTCAAGTTTGAAAACCTGTCGCCAAATACCAATAGGTGTGTTTCGGCAGCATCACTTTAGAACCAGTACCTCTATGCTCAGTGTGTTCACCATCCAGAACCACATCTATATATAAGAAAAGTGTGATCTCACATCTGACATTCAATATGAACTCTATAAAGTTATGCAAAAATATTATGCAACGATCTAAGCGGAACACACTGGATCGTCTTTATTGCAGTCTCCACCGATGCTAGTCTTATGTGTGCTCGGATCACTGACGTACACGGTATAAAACAGATCTGCCGTTGGCGTTCAATCTTACGAATATAAGGTTGTCGATTAAACTTACTTTTCTAAAAAAATAACTATTTCGTGTTCGTTGTAACAGGAAGAAAAAAAAACATGATCGTTTAGATCGCGATGAATAAACATCGCCTTAAGGTGAAATTGATTTTAAGCTATTTTATTAACAAACTCACAATATTAAATCAAATCAAATAATATATGAAAAGGTGAAACTGATTTTTATATGTAATGAAAAATCTCAAAAAACTACTAAACCGAGTAACATGGAGTATTATATTTTTATTTATTTACAGTTCTCCACTGATTGCACTAATGTAACTTAAGCTGTCAAATATAACGGTAAAGATAAGAAAAAATAGACAACCCTACTCAAGAATTTAGCTACCGGAGATTAGGTAAACGAAAATAGACCCTGTTTACTTTTGACGAACACAGATCGCGCGTCTCTGACATTTTGAATAAAAGATAAACCGATCTGCAATACGTTATTACATACTAGCTGTGTGCCCGCGGCTGCGCCCGCGTTTCATATATTTTTCACTGTTTTTTTATACGGAACCTAATTATTTTCCAAAAAAAAATTAATTCAAATGAATTCTCAAATAAAGTAAAAATATTTGCCATAAATTATAGGACTTGCCCGTAAAACTGTGCATTAATTCGAATTTTATTCAAATTGTTATGAGTTTTTTTTTTTTATGCGGAACCCTAATTATTTTCGCAAATTAAACTTACCCTAAGTTACCCGGAGTAATTTCAGGTATTTATCTTTTAAAAAAAACCCCTTCCAAATCCGTTCAGCGATTTCGGAGATTACCCGGAACAAATTGACAAGCAAAAATTTGCATTCTTGGTATAGGTATCGGTCTTATTTAGTTAAAAAAGTTAATTTTGACATTACAAACAGACACTTCAATTTAATTTATTAGTATAGTATATTATAGATCTATTTATATAGATTTAAACTCTATGAGTTAATATCAGTTTCATATACACAAAACCTCTTCAATGTATCCATTTTATATTGTACCTAAAATAATCAAACCTGGGTTCAATAAATATTAGTACTATTGATAACTTTTCACCATATGTGGTCAGGACTCAGTCGGAGCTAAACTAGTTCAAATACTCGAATTATCTAACTTACAATTCGTAAGGCGTCAAATATCATGTTATCTGATCTAGGTGCAACAGATGTGATTTGATCGTATATTGATAAAAACAAGAATTAATCAAAAATTTACAAAATTTTCACTGAATAAATCTAATCTCATTTTTAAATTTAATAACTCAATATAATGAAGTTATTAAGACACATTCATTGAAGTTAACTACAGACTGTCTCAAATTTAATTAATTCTAAAATTGATCACCAGAATATATTACAAACAGATTCATTGTCTAATATAAAAAAAAAAACAATTACAAATAATACTAAAGAATGGTTAATTAATTTGAAATATAACTTAGTCTGTATATCAAAGATAAACAAATAGAGAGCTACCAGTGTACGTGATCAGTGGAAAAATATCCGTAGTAAATAACGTCCAGTTGACAAATCGCGACAATTTTGCTGATGATAAAGTAACCATTCGTGAAATAATGATAGAGTTGGCCGCCAGCGACGGGATAGCGATTGCGGGACAGAGAGCTGATAACAAATGGAGGGGGAGTCCCGCGGGAACGACTGAACCCGCGTCACGGCCGCGCTCTGCCAGTTCAGTCTATCATTAATTTAATGGATTATTTTAGTAAGTTTTTGTCTCCACATAATAGTTATTATACGACCAGTGACTTGCTTAGGGGAAATATCTATTGTTATCAAAATTACCTAGCTGTACTGAGTGTAAAATTTAAATACTTTATACGCAAACATAACAACACACTAATGTGATTAAAGATAATCCATAATTTTGTTGCAGTATTAGAAATAATTACTATTTCTATAGCAAATTACAAAACTCACGCATCAAACCTTGACACCCATGACATTATGTACTTAGTATAATAAATATTATACGATATGCTTAAGTTTGCAAATCCCAAGCTGTGCGTAAATAACTAAAGACATTTATCTAAATTACAGCGCAGGTTGTACTGTGTTGGTATGTCGCTGTTATTTATTCTGATCACATATCTATCGTGCAATGATACATGCAACACACATGTGTGCACCTTGTTGCAAACCATCACGTCCTCAGTTATGTACAGAACATCTACGGTAAATACGACAATTTATTCACTTGCTTATGTGATTGTGTACGCTTGTATTAAATTATAATACATAACCTCTCGTACATTATTCTCGCTAATTGATGAACTTGAATTTACTTTAGCGACAGGTGCTACGTCTGTTTGCCTTTCTGTATTTGTACATTTCACAACGTCAACAGTAAACGATTGCTTTATAATTACGAAATGTTATCTTATGTGGGACTTGTGACCATTGAATTGCGTGATAGGATTTTAAGTTTGATGAAGTCGCTTTTCAAGACTAAATTTTAACCTATTCTCTGTTTACAATAATAAACTTAATTTAACTAAATGCTGCTATAATATGTGCATTTTTTACATTGCCAAAGAGAAATTAATTTCTTATCTCAATATTTATGTACTTTGATTGTTGACCCGGCTCCCGATGTGGTTTTTTTTTTGCGGCACTTAATTGATGATTTTTCTTATCACGTTACCCTTTTTATGGACTATTTCGACTTAGCTTTTCCTCAAAATCCGTCAAGAAGGAAAATCAATTAGCGATAACAAGATCTAAACGAATATTGACACTATTTTATTCTTTTAAATTTAATATAATAATCCTTCCTAACTTTTTTACCATCTTATATATACTATCATAAACAAAATTAATAATTAAGATATTTGACGAATTCGTTTATGATCTCTATATATCTACATTAATTGTTAGGAGTTGGAGGAATAGGAATTGACACAAATAAACACAAATTTCTCAGGAAAAAAACTAACAAGTAAATGCAACTACAATGATACAATTAAAAACGTAGTCATTTGTTTTTGAAATGTTTGAAACTCAACTACAATCTTCAGAAGTCTACCGAATACGTAGTAGTTCCCTGGTCTAGCTATATGATAATGATTTTATAAGTTACCCTGATATTTTAATAAGTTTATACATTGAAATATTTCTAGAGATTTCAAACAAATTATATTTTTACTACAAATATATAATGCTACGTAAGTTTTTAAAAGCAAACCAGTTAACCTACAAGAATATATATAAATTTGGAACAAAAGAAGTAAATTCCTAAAGCCGTTCTTTTATATCAAGGCATACAAACTTAACCCGCCG
The DNA here is from genome assembly GCA_014132275.2 of Samia ricini. Classification (NCBI taxonomy): domain Eukaryota; kingdom Metazoa; phylum Arthropoda; class Insecta; order Lepidoptera; family Saturniidae; genus Samia; species Samia ricini. The sequence continues at coordinate 8,494,893 of AP028161.1, forward strand.
GGTGGTTTAATATCTTTTGCCTTTTCAAAAATGACAGTAGTATCGTTTGTTACAGCTTTATATAAGTACATAAGAAAACAACTGAATATATGATTCAAACCCACATCAATCAACGGGGCACAAATCGTGCTACTACCATATTTTTTTATTGTGTGATACCCTAACAAAGATATTAAGATTGGTCTTCCAGATCTGCTGTTAAAATACACCATATAGATCCTTAGCGACAGATTTTAAATTAGACGGCAATACCTTAGGTTATATGAAACTAGACAAATCTCCACTACACCATGCATTTAAAAGAGCTGACTAAAAACTGTATCGCCATAATTTTAAAATTTATTTTACTCGAAAATCTTATATAATGAGATTTAAAGGAACCATTCATTTTATAGGTTCTAATAAATACTTTTTTAAATTTCAATATAATTTTTATAGGCGTATATTTCACTAGACACGTGCTATGTAAAATGATCAAGCACGAATCAGCGTGACCTCACGCATCTTCATAAAATTCATAGTCCATTTGGAGAATACGTGCGTGATCCGAGCGACGGTGTCCACACTAATATCTATTATTTCCTTTGGGATCACATTCTGTACCTTATTGAAGTATATCGGATATTTCATACCATTACGTGATATATAAGGTTACTTTATTTTAAAGTTAATAAATATTAAGTAAATTTTTCAGTATTTAGATTAAAAATACCTATTCTTTGTAATATCAAAATACCAATTTTATACTAATTACATATGAATGTATGTATGGTTGGTACCAAATGTGGACATACATTTGATGCAAGAATATATCAAGAATATATCAAGAATGCAAGAAGGCTATATCAGTCACCAACGACGCCCTTAATAGTCGAACCCTTGTCGCTGTGGCCGAATTCGGTCGGCATATATATTACCGACTAGCTGTTTGCTCGCGGCTGCATTCGCGTTTCATATATTCTTCAGTGTATTGTTTTTATACGGACCCCTAATTTTTGTTTAGTACTTACTAAGATAAAGTAAAAATATTTCTCATAAATTCCAGCACTTGCATGTAACACTTTGCATTGAATCGAATTTTGTTCAATATTTTATGAGTTTTATTTTTTTACGCGGAACCCTTATTATTTTCGAAAATTAAAAGTATCCTAAGTTTCTCGGAGTAACTTCAGCTATCTACCAAAAAAGGCCTGTCAAAATCCGTACGGAGATTACCTGGAACAAACGGACAGACAGACAAAAATTTTCAAAATTGCGATTTTGGTATAGGTATCGTGTAAACATTCATATCTTTTTAGTAAAGATAAATAATTTTTACTCTGCGTAACTTAGGCTAATTTAATTTTCGGAAAACATTTAGGGTGAAGAATATATGAAATGCGGCCGCAGCCGCGGGCACACAGCTAGTTTCATATAAAACATTAAAAATACCCCGTTTTAAATATATGGATTTGGTAGAAAACTTTAATTAATCAGATGAAAGTAAGTCCAAAAGTAGCAGCAATAGCTATGAACAAGTTAGGGGTAGTTCAAGTAAGGGCATAAACATAAATGATGGCTAGGGTTAATGTTTTGTTAAAATTTTAATGACACGAGGAACGGGAGATTTGCTTGATTATTACGTAAAAAAAGACGTAAGAGGAAGGAGGGAACAACAAAATATCAAAAGGTTTGGTCACATAATACACGAATGATCCCGGTAACTCCATCACAAAAGTATTTAGGTATGAATATATACTAATTAATTCTAAAATACCATTACAAGATCGAAATAAACTACTACGACTCAGTCGGTTACGAACCTTACCTTTTCCACTTGGTTTGTTGTTTAGCAAAGTTTACCGCATGCAATTAAGACTATCCTGGGTGTTCACGTTTCAAACTTACGGTACATTTAGAAACACAGATGGATCAAGTAGCCTTACTTTCTAATTAAAAAATAAATAAAATTACAATTACATATCTATATCGTTAAATTAATAAATAGAGAGAAAAAAACATTTGAACCGCCACCAACTTTCACATCACTCACATATTATTAATTCTTAATGTCTTGCAAGAATAAAATTAATATTTGCATTTCTATGTCGCTATTTTATTAACTTAAATATGTATGAATTATTATAATTTTTTTATGAATGTGATACATAAATTTGATTAATGAATGATATGATTTATTTGTGTGTATATTTACAAAGATGAACAATAAACACTTGAGTAATTATTCCTATATAAACACACATTATAAAATGTTAACAATTATGAAGCTCGAAATATGTTTTCATTGAAAATAAAACAGGTTCTTCGGGCTATTTTAGAATGATGTTTTTTAAAACAAGTTCAAATAATCTTACATTTTATAATAGCTCAGTTTAATAATAATATTGTATACATACACTCATTACTTAGTCTCAACTGAAATCTATTATTCGTTGATTTATTTCACGGTACGTTTACGATGCAGGATTCTAATTATATGTCTGTGTCCCCGAGACTGCGCCCACGTTTCGTATATTCTTTACTGCATATAAATTTTTTATACGGAACTTCAATTTTTTTTTAATACTAAGATAAAATGTTTCTCATAAATTCGAGCACTTCCCCGTAAAACTGCATTGAATCGGATTTTATTCGATTTTTTATGAGTTTTAATTTTTTTTACGCGGATCCTAATTATTTTCGAAAATCAAAAGTAACCTAAGTTACGCAGAGTAACTTCAGCTATCTATCAAAAAATTCACGTCAAAATCCGTCCAGCCGTCCCGGAAATTATCCGGAATAAACAGACAGACAAAAATTTAAAAAATTGTATTTTTGGTGTAGGTATCATATATACATTCATATCTATTTAGTAAAAAAAATAATTTTGACATTACAAACAGACACTTCAATTTTATTTATTAGTATACATAGGTATAAGTCAGAGACCGTTGAACGCACGATCCTACGCAGTGACCCGCGCAGAAGGGAACCGTCAACCGACACGCCTTTAACTTTAAACTTTTTAATTACACGATTGCTAATTAAAGCAGGGTGATTGAACTGTCGCAATAGAAACGGGCACAATGCAATTTTACAATTTGCAATTTACAAATTTACAGTTGTGAATTATTATATCGTAATTACAATTAAAATACGTACTATAATTATACTCGTTTTATTCCCATTTTGATGTTTCTTCTGAACTTAAACGTTTAACACCTTTTAGTACTACCTAAACACGACAAAATGAATATTTTTTTTATATCGATCATTACGCCGTATTAATGCATTAGATTCGTGTAAATTTCTTTATTTTACCATACGTGCTACCATTTTTTATTTATTTAATATTTATTGTACGCCATTATGTATTTGAAAATATCTCTTCCAGGCAACCTTTACCATGTCAATTTTGACAATTAATTTCTTAAAAATGTTGTTTACTTTTACAACATTGTAATTTTTTGTCATCCTTTTCATCACTCGCGTTACATTTATTCGCATCAATGAAGCATTCATATAAACTTTAGGTAGGTAACACTCTCTTTAACTAGTCATTTTACGTATATTTTTATTTTTAATTCAACTTGTTCCTGTTAATCCATATATGGACCAGAAAATAACATCGCTACAAATATTGTTAAAAAAAAATTGTACCTGCACTATATTCATTTTACTTTTATTCTTTCTGATATACTCAGATTTCATCATCAAACAACTAAATCGGTTATTCTCTAAAAAAAGATACTACACTGAATACAATGATCATTATCATCAATTGCCTTCAATACAATATAAAACATTTAATTTAATACGAACGAATTCCCACAACAAAAATATGAAGAAAAATAATTCTGTCAAATGTAGATAATTTGAACGATACAGTTCACTCAACTGACACGGTTACGGGGCCCGTTATAACCGAAACTAGTTGTTACATATAAATAAATTGGTTGCATTTTTATAACTGAGTGAATGTTCCATTTCAGCGAGACATTATCTTCAATTGATATTGCGTTTTATAATATAAAATTTTACTTCAATTGTTTTAATAGTTTTTAGGTTTAACAAATTGCTATTTTAAAAGAGGTTCCTTAAAATCAGTACTAATCTAAATCACGGCCAAAATTTTGTGTCATCCTGTTCATAATTGATCAAATATAATAAAATACATTTAATTGGTAAATAACATTTTATTGGTTTTTTAGACAGGTATGAAACTAAGGTTATTTATTAAACTGTACCTATAATGCGTGTCACCGACCGTACCTGACATCGTTGGTTCTTCGATATTTTTTTTCTTGATAGCAAATACTAAACCTACTAAACAAACAAATAAAGGAAATCGATTGATAAGCAAAGACAAAGATAAGCTATTTTGTCTTTGCCCATTTATATAATATATATGCGTAAAAAAATCTCAGCAATCGATAGTATTTGTAAACTTCAATGCAACAGAAACTAAATAAATTGTTGCAACTATTGGATTATTGCAACACAGATACGTGAAATCTGCAAGGGCAGCATTCTTGCACGCACTCTTAAAATCGTAACCATCAATTAACTTCAGTTAGTAGTATTTACCCTATTTCCCACAATGCGGTCTGTAGTACGAGATCGTTACCTGGCAAATTTTTGTACTCCGTTTTTAGTCACCGTTTCGTGAATAAGTGGCGCAGATGTAGCCGGATAAATCACAGTATCAAGATGCACGACGAATGATTCATTTTATTCCATACTAACTGGTTTTATTTTCGGAGAAAATATTGAAGTTTAGTAACGTTGAGATTTATTCGCAAAGTCTTATTTAGGTAATAAATTAACTTAACTTTTGTCGTAAAATAATATAGCCTGACTTAACTACAAGAAACATTATATAAGTTATATAAATGCCACCACAAAATAAATAGTAAAGACAAAAAAGACTTGTGATATATCGCTTTAATTCAGTCTAGTTACGCAATCTTAAGGCATGATCACGACGTTTGATCACTCTTTCACTTGTCAATGAATAACCATTATTAACGTATACATTTAAGACACAAATAATAAATTAGGCTTCATAACCCTGGATATAATTGGCTCCATTATTAATCTTTTATAACTTTTCTTGTACTTAACACATAATATGCACACGGCTACCTTCTTAAATTAGATATCACATACATATCACATAGAATGTTTATGTCACATACAAACAACAACCACCCAGCAACTACGATTAAAATATTCAATTGTTTAATTCAATTTTTTTTTCTAACCGTGCTAATGCTGTTGTCTGGAAGGGCCTACACAACTTCACCGAACTTTGGGGGCGAGTGCTGAAGGCACTCCGCCTCAAAAACGTAACTAGCACAAGGGTTAGTGTTTAATTCAAATAAATACTATCAGTTTTGTATCAATTTCATTTACTTTTACCACCATAATATATTTCATACACGCACTTAATACAATAAAACTTAGCCAAAGCCTATGCCCATGATTTTAAAAAAGAGTTATCTAAGTCGGGTCAATGGTTCTCAAGTTATTAGTCAACTAATGACTGTTGATATGACATTCAAATAAACAGACAAACATTACATTTTATAATTTATGTACTTTGTTTTTTTACAAGGTAAATTAAAATTCATATATTGAAGAATAATTAAAGTGAATCCTGTTGTAATGCCAATTTATTGTAATAGTAGAAATGAAAACATCCAAAACTTATTTTGTTGTGTCCTGCGATGCTTATCTTTCCATAAAGGAGACAATGTCTTAGCTCTAATAATTCAAAGCCAAAACTACTAAGGCGAGGCCAGATTTTTTTTATATTTTTCAGTTAATAAACTTTTACTAAAATAGTACCACAAGCATGAACTGTGAAGAAAGAACTGTGTAAAGAACTTATATATTTATGTCACTGTATAGTTGTATGTGTATGTTTGTGTTTACTATGTATTTATGTATGTTATTCACACTAATAGAAGATATTATATGTTTGTATTACTGATTCTGAATAGATAATTTATTATTATAGATAAGAAGAAAGAAAGAATGTGTAAAGAATGATAATCAAACACCGATTATACTAACATTTTTGAAACATCATATTTTAGTTAATCTTAATTTAAAGTCGCTTGTGCGTACTTATTACGTAATTCTGACAAAGTCACGTAGAATGCTCTAGCGAAATAGCAGTTATTTTGCTAGAAATATCCAGAAAAAATTTGTAGCATTTCAGAACTCATGATCGGTATTATTATTTCCCATACATTTAATTTCATGATAATACCCGTACTATGTCAGGTAAAACGTCACCCACAATTACATAATATAAGATAAGATAACTCGGATATCTACATACGAATAATAAAAACTATTACATGACAGACTAAGATCCTGTCAAAAAATTTTATATTCCTGTAATACAAAAACTATAATATATTTTTAATCTATATATATAAAGAGAACCAATCGTTTTCTGATATTAAAATTTGTTTTGAACTCATAGCCCAAGTGGGAGAAGAAATAATAAAAGGTCATCGCTTTAAATTTTTATTATAATTCGACCAGCAAGATTAGATTAGATTACAAGTAAGATTGTATCGTAAACTTTAATTTCACATAAAACGTTGTTTATTATTATAAAAATCTAAATTATATAATTGTATACGTAACGGCCATACTTTTTTCTATGTCAACCTTCCACGCAGTGTTGCTTTAAAGCTTGGAGGCGAGGGGGAGAGTTGTCGGAACGCGTTTGATGCATATGTGATCAAATGGTGTACGAGCGCGGGTCGATGTATCATTGCGCAACAAACCGTTACCTATTTAAATTAGGTTTGGATAGAAATCACGTACAACTACTAGCGGGTCTTCTTTACTATGTGACAAGACAGTTTGAAGGCAAATCAAAGATTTTATTAAAACTTAATCAAAGTAATTTATCTCATAGATTAGTAACAAGTATTGAAAAATATATTTTTTAATCATTGAAGATATAAAAAAAAACACATAAAATAAAACCAATGAAAAATGAAGGGTTTTATTTTTAACATAATAGAAACATTTTAGAAACGTGAATTTAACTTTAGCTAAACATATCTTTAAATATAAATCTTATGTCCGTGTGTATGTGACTAAACTCCTCCTAAACGGCTTAACCGATTTTAATGAAATTTTTTGTATCTATTCCTGAGGATTCGGGAATGGTTTAGATTCACAATTTGGTCCAATAAATTTTTTTATATATGAAACGCGAACGAAGTCGCAGGCACAGCTAGTTTTTTTTTAATAAAATTCTAACACTCGTATATACACGTTTAATATTATAAGTACGTTTAATAAGAATAAAAGTTAAATCAGCTCTTCTCGCACGAGTCCATTCCATTTTACTGAACAAAATACAAAGAGAGACAGAAAAATTAATCTCCACTGGAATGCGATCTCCATACACATAGTGAAAAACACGTAATAGTGGCTCGCTTCGTGTTATAAGGTATAATAGTATCCGGAATTCCGGAAGACCAAAATTTTACAAATTCTTCTATTTTCGGATTATATGTTAGGCAAACTTTGTTATCCTTGGATACAAAATTAATTGCCGATTGTTCGAAAAATGATTATAACTGCAATTAACCAGGTTCGGTAGAGAACATCGAAGCGGACCGGCAACGCCATGCCAGCATGATATTCAATATTAATGTAGCGTGAAATAATTTAAAGCATTTTCCAGAGGCTATCAATCTGGACCGTTAATGAGATTCGTCCGGTCCTAGCGGCCGCGGCGGGGCGATTGCGTCGGAAAATTTGTGCCACGTTGCAGCCTGCTAATAAACTATATACTCGCATAAATAATAGTTAACATTAACAACGTGCTGTCACTTCTTGTAGATTTCTATATCGGTGATCGTACTCATCTAATTAACTGATTCATATCAATTACTCTGGTTGATTCATAAATTCTGTTCAGAATATAAACGGAAGTTCTTTTTTGCATCGATTGTTTTTTTTTTAAATATGGTATGATGTAACAAACAGGTGTGTAGTCTGATATAAAGTGCACTTCAGCTGCATGGATGTAATACTAACTGACGGTAATACATTGCTAGTTCTAAGAACTGAGACGCATTTTTATCAGTGTGTGTTACTTATTACACCCATTCGACAGAAACACAATACGGCATTACTATCTTGCAAGAGCAAGTCTTGCAAGATCTGTGGCGGTGGTATTTTCTGCATCGAACCTTAGAAAGATTCCACGATCCTTATTTACACATTTAATCGAACAGTGTATACAGTAATAAGTCAAAGATTAACGAAACAAAATAACGATGATGACTCAGTGACAGCGTTTCATAAAACGCAAATGCATACAGTTTAGTAAAATGTAATAAAAATATATAAGTTAATATGTACTTCTAAAAAACCTCTAAACATACAACAGTAGCATTAACTATAGATACCTATTTTTTACTGTTTTTTAACTACATTTAAACATCATGATAGATATAACGAAATATTTTTGTAACTTTCCTTTGATTAAATCTTGTATTATTACCACAAAATAATTATATAACAGCAACCACAAAAATATAGGTAAACCCGAAAGATGTGTGTGTCATACATACATACGCTTACACACGCTCATGTGTCGAAATGTTCCAGGCAAATCACCATCTCTAACCGTTCTTTAACTTACTAACGAAATAGCCCCATCATTACATACACTACAATGCCTGTAGTTTTTTTCTGTTGAAGCCTTCTATCAAACATTTGCATGAAGATACTGAAAATTAAAATTTTATTTATATAGTAAAAAACATATTTTGAAATTTTTAAATTTTGAGGTCTATTTGATGATGAAAATTGAATTATATTTCCATGAAACATACTGCATTTTGTTATATATTACAATTTTTTTATTAATTCAATAAAACAATTTGAAAATGTCTCGTTTATCAAATTTCAGAGATCCAAATAGGAGCACACACATATACTAATAAGTGCAACAATAAATAGTCTATCTATTTGCTACGTTTACACACCAAAACCGCTAGAACGATTTTGATAATGATAATAAAGTTTAATAATGATTTCAGTCTTTCAAAGTAATTTCCTAATTTTGTATGTCTATATAATGCAAACTATAATGTTGTCTGACTGTTTCATTAAAAAAACTCACACCTAAATTGCTCAGCAGATTTCGACAACAAGAAAACAGATATAACCCAGTACAAAGAATTAATCAAACATAAGAAAAAATGAAGATTTCAAATTAAAATACATACTTCATTAAAAATGTAGAGAAAATACACAAATAAGTGAACAAGCCTTTTATTCAATTATCTGTGGGTAAATACATTAAAAGTTAATCTGACAAACGAGAACGTGGCAATCTATTAAAGAGATCATGCTCTAAAATTTGATTGTATCATTTTTTCAAGCAGATAGTGTGAAACAAATGGTCTCTGCGCTACGTTCGAATATTCATCAGAGAGCGATAGTGTTTGTTCCATTCATTTGCAAACAATACCTGTGTAGTACGTCTATAAACGGCGAGAAAGTACACATTCAAACAATTTGTACATAATCATGATCGCTTTCTTTTTATTTTACAATATTATTTATTTATTAACAATAACTAGTTATACACAATGTACATATTGATTATTAATAGGTACTTCTACACGGATAAAATTTGACTTTTAGATAACATACGTAAATCTACTTTCATATTTTTTAACTGACTAAATCACTAAACGCTGTTGACTAGAAGCGCCTTCAAAGCTTGATCGGACTTTGAAACGAGCGCTTAAGGCACTCAGCCTAAAAATGGTAGCAAACGCAAGGATACCAAAATGGCACAAAACATCTACTTTGAACTCTTATGACAATTCTTTCTACGGTTAATAAATTAATTTCCCACAAAAGATTTTAATTGTAATTGCGAAAATAACGTTAATATTACACAATAATTAGTCCTAGTAGACATATTGTTTTTTTTTCTTCAGTTTCGACGCACATGACATAATTAACGATAACATTATCCTCCTTTCTCTTCCATGATATTATGACGCAGCATAAAACATACTGACTGACCTTATAACAGACGTTGATGCCTCCCACGAGGCTAGAGACATTCGAATCAAATTCATTGTCGATTGAAATCACTTTACACGTATTTAACGTGGAAGATTGTGTCTTACTCTATCAATCTGGTACGGCCATTAAATGGAACTTCGATTACGCCACTTACAGATAAATGAGGTCATTAATTTTTATCATTATGAACATTTTAAGAAGTCACTGTTATTTACGAAACTTGCAGTATTTAATAAATATTTAATAATAGTAGTATGAACAACATATATTCAATACTTTATCCTGTCTGATAATTAACATTCTTAACAACGTAACCTGGGAATGTCCTAAGTTGCATTGCAGACATAAGTCTCAATCTTTATACTTCCTGCGCCTCTGACATCTCAATTGCTGCTCTTTTGTAATCTACAATTTGTGTCGGCACTCGACGAGATGCTACCATCCTCTCACTCATTCAATAAATACGTGAACGAATACTAAGCTGCTTTAGTCCTCTCGTTATGATTATATCACGTCTACTTACTGTAAAATTGAACTGTAGCTTACGCGGTACGTTAAGAAAAAAAAATTATATAACTTATCTCACAATCATATACGTGTATCACGGTAACGTCTTAAAGAGGTATGTTGTAACATTTTACAGAATGTTCGTTTTGAAAACATTTACCAACTGTACTTAATGATGTATCTTAACTTGATAATATTTGAGTTGCCAAACTTCAACTGATATTTTGAGTCTTACTGCTTTATTATTCAGCCCACTATATAACGGCGTCATCTATACTGACTAATAAAATTGAAGTGTCTGTTGGTAATGTCAAAAATATTTTTTTACTAAATAGATAAGAGTGCAAATACAATACCTACATCGAAAATACAAATTTATTTTTTTTGTTCAGTACTAAAATAATTTTAGTAAATTAATTAGGGTTCCGTATAAAAATTAAAACATAGTAAAGAACATATGAAACGCGAGCGCAGCCGCGGGCATACAGCTAGTCTATAAAAAAGAGAATTGATATACTAAACCGAGGATCTTCTAGTCTTGAGTAATCCGTTCTTAAAGATTAATTTCAAGTGCCCTACATCGATAAATATAAATTTCTAATCAATAATGAATTTGTTAGTGAACTGAATGAAACTAAATTTAATACTAAACTGGTTAAGGGAAACAGAATAGACTGTGATATGTGTCGATCTTTGGTTTAATGGGTGCCGGTGTTTTCAACTTTCTCTAAACTGTGAATAGTACAATAATTTTACTAGAATATAGCAAGCGTTAACTAATAAGTAAAATAAAAACATGTAAATAATGCAAAATTAATAAAAGGAAAAATGTGAACATTGTTAATAACTTATTTCCTGGGCATAATTATTAATGTCACGGTTTTAGAACAAAGGTATACGGTAGGTCACGCAACAATAATCGATCACGCAGCTGGAACATATGCTTTCTCTAAACTTACCTGGTATGTAAAACTTTAGGTGATTAAGGACGATATGGGGGGTTAATGATCTTACACTCGAGAATTTTGAAGAATGATCGCAGTGTAGAAGTTAAAATAGGTCTAAAGGGGAATTAAGAGAAGCAACTATAGCTATGACATATGCATAGTTTTCAAAATATGTAAGAGAAACTGTTTTAGCACTTACTAAAACTAAAATACAGAACTTATAATGGTGGTAGTAAGAGTATCCACATTTCATTTTAAAAATTACAATTTTTTAGAGACGTAAATTTGTTTTTAACTAGCAACACTAATTATGAATAATTTAGTTATTATGACTTGCATTGTTTCTTTCACTTCCCTGTTACATGGTCATGCACAAGTGAACCTTAATAAAAGTGAATTTTAATAACAACTGTTAAATATTCTCTCACATCATTCTGCTTATGCGCAGGCAACTGTTTCATAATCAAAACTAGATTCATAGATTTAATAATTTATTCACTGTAAAGGTGTCCATCCTCGTTTAAATTTAACAGGATCAAAAACTTGCTACGATTCAACTTAATATAGCATCAATTTCAATAGATTTTTTTTTTAATTTCTGCACTAAAATGTTTTGAACTATAAATAGCTAAAAACCTTAAACGTAGTACGTAGACGAACCAAGAGGAATATAGATAAATTGTTTACTTTTCCTTTTGTTTTACGAGCAAAACATAAAACTGGTTAGCAAGTATTTCTCACCGTGTTCAGTGGTAATGATTCGTCATTTGAGAAGAATCGAAATCTCTTGTAAATTGCTGAAAGGCAACTTCTTTTATTTTATTAACCATTAACGTAGTGTTAACCTGCGAAATAGTTTTAAATATTTAAATTTGTATTTTAACATTATCCGGTGGGAGCACCAGTGGCGAAGCGTGAATAAAATCGTCGGTAAAGCCGGAACACAAAAAGCTTGAACATTAGTACAGTAATGAATGATGGATGCTTGTGCTGTTGAGGTAAGCTATAAAGTTTCTTCAAATATTTATTTTATCTGAGACCGATTATATGATATTATATCTTAGTAATAAAATTATTTGTGTAATGCACGTATTAATAATTACACACCCAAAGACACACGTTATTTTATAATACAGGTATAAAAATACACATTAAAAAGATTTTAAGCCCAAAGCCCGGTAAAATTTATGTTACCTATAGATTAACAACAAGTTTTGATAACTAGTCATATTATTTTCATTTCTTAATTTTTACTAAGTGAGATTGGTAATTTACCAGGTAATTCCAAGAAACATAAAGCCTGAAATTAGGCCAACTATTGCCAATAAAATTCTCGTAGAGGACTTCAATATGGGTAATATATTATTTAACTTATCTTCATATGTTTTCCTAGTAGTTGCAAAGTATTTAAGATTTTGGTATATTAAGAATATTAATGACTTATTATGGCATAGTATTATACAGAATCCTTTTTGTACGTAGAATAGAAATTATTTCATAATCCTCATATACTTTGTTTTGCTTGGAACATGCAAGTACACAATGTTCAATAACGGATGCTGACTATAGTGGATTATTTTGGTCGCGGAAAGCATAAACTAGCGAATGCGCAGCAAGGCGCACATACATACGCCCACAAATACTTTATGTTCATAAGGAAGCGCAACGAATCTGCTACAACGCTTTATTTTATACATTCCACGAACTAGTTATATCTTTTCAGTTGCAAAATTTGTTTTTCTTTTAAACATACATCCAAAAAATATTACTAAATAAGGATAAAAATGCAATTTGATTATTAAACAGGTCTTCGCCCACGGCTACGCTTGCGTTCCATAAATTAATCACTGCGTTTTAATTTTTTGATACGGAACCCTAATTATGTTCCTAAAAAAATTTAGTAATTCTAGCAATAAAGTAAAAATATTTCTCATAAATTACCAGGAGTAACTTCAGCTAGCTACCAAAAAAGTCCCGTCCAAATCGGTCCGACCGTTCCGGAAATTACCCATTACAAATAGACATACGGACAGAAAAAAAATGTATTTTTGGTATAGGTATCGTATATACATTAATATCTATTTAGTAAAAACAAATTACAAACAGACACTTCAATTTTATTTATTAGTATATATGATTAATTTAGTTTTAATTAAAACTTTATTTCATGTTGTCGAATATGTGTTAAACTATGTCAATAATTTCGCCAAAAACCTGTCTTACGAATAAATGAATAAAGAAATTTAGTTACATGATGTTATATTGATATGGTTTTGCTACACAATAGTCTAGATGACAATTTTCCTTTAAACAGTTCATGTATGATTGCGACATTCTTCGAAACATGTTCTATAGGCAACTTATGACAAAAGTGTAAAAGAATTTGTCAACACGATGTTAATCGAGCGCATTTCAAGATATTGTTCCAAGAATACCTAAAAAGTACCAATAAACCAAGTGGAAATAAACCAATAAAGAGAATAATAAATCGACCCAAGAGTGCTGTAGTATATTGATATAAAATATAATTTATTTTTATTGCCTGTCATAATACTGGTAAATATTTATGCTGTGAATTAACTCGCAGAGTATTTGTTATGGAAGATAAAATCTAAAGAAAAATGTTTATTGTAAAACTGTAACAGAATGTTTAAGCTCTATTTTGGTAGCTATACTTAGTTAAATTCTTTGATATGATTAACATATTTTATTCCACTATAATAGATGCATCATATATAATACTGTTCAAAATGGCAGTGTAATAATAATAAAAGCCGTATCATGTTTAAATATTAGCCAAATATAATTAAAGTTGAGTTACAGAAACATTTTAATGTCAACAACATTCTAATTAGTTGTTTTAATTTTAAATGCTGACTAAATGGGTATTATATTTGTTAAAGCTACGCATCACTAGGTTTTCAATATATTGCAAAAGGAACATGTGATAATTTAAAATAATAATAAATTTATTAATTATCAATGTTTATTATTACTTTTAATAAATAAATATCCAGTTAAATTAAAACTTAGTAAATAATTACTAAAATTGGTCTATTATCTACTTAAATTTAACATTCAATCGATATCAATTGTATAAGAGATCTATGGGTTCACACTACAGATCTTTCTAGAGTCCGCAAGACAGTCGTACATGTACAATCAAAAAATTAAGGTTAAACGTAGTCAGTCGCCCACTTCACTCTCTTGTCAACGTCGTCACCGTTTACAAACATTATAAAAACTTGTCTATAATCATATCGGTTCAGTGTCCTATACTAGATTTCCGTCTATACGCCACTAGTTTAAATAATTACATAAATATGTATTTGTGAAATAAGAATCTCCGATACGTTTTATAATAAAATAGAACATGTTAATTTATACAAATCTCATTAACAAGTAGAGATTATTCAAATGACAACTAAACGAACACCAATTATCCTACATATACCTAGATATACCGATATCATGGTAATGAAAGCTAATGTATTGTTATTTATTTGTAAGCATTCATAAAAAGCAGCGCATGTGCTCCACTTATTAGACTGTTCGTCACGTTTCAAACATAGGCGCACACACAAAAGTAAGTACAGAAACACAATTGAATTGACATTTATACGTACCTCTCGATATGTTGGAAAATCACTGTAATGTTATGGTAAACTATTATAATAAGATATCGCGTCCACCAGAAGTATCAAGTCGAATCTCATTAATTCCCCTAATATGTATACAAATAAATAAAATTTTATTTTCTGTTTGTAATATCAAAATTTGTAACAACTTTTAGTAAATACATGTGAATGTGTATTTTACTAAATACATATATAGGGTACATATAGCAAAAACACAAAATGTTTAAAATTTTATCTTTCTTTCAGTTTGTTCCGCCTAATCTCTTGGCTTCTAGAATGGCTGGACTGATTATGATAATTCTTTTTCTGGCAGATAGCTGAAGTTACTTGGGCTACCATTACTTTTCGAAATATTTAGGATTCATGAAATTAAAGGGTTTAAAAAAACTCATGAAATTATGTATAAAATCCAATTCAATGCCTAGTTTTTACTGGCAATTTTTTGATTTTTTTAGAAATACTTTTACTTTCTGTTAGTACCAAAAACAATTTAGGGACAAAAAATAGTGACTATCAAAACATTTTCCAATGATTATTTAAAATATATATATTTATTAAATATAAAAATTATGCGAAATAAAAAAATATACGTGGGCGTGGCTGCGGACACACAGCTAGTATTAAAATAACAGCGCATCGCCCCGTTGTTAGCATATAAAACGACGCGACGGTGAGTATTTTTCAAACCCATTCTATTCGATTTAGTATAACACAACAGAGTTTTGCTTGTTGTCGTTACTAGTAAGTCGATGACATGAATCACAAGAAATAATTGCAATGCAAAACTATCCCACATGTATATAAGCCTATGACTATATTTATACAATGTGATTCTATGTTATAATTAAATTTTTATATTGTCTATCTCGCCAATCAACTTCTACGACATTCTGTGCAGACCATAGAGTAACTCGTTGCGGTCGCGCCGACTAACTAATGAAAACATTTAACAGAACACGTCGATCGGTACTCGGTATGCTTCCACTTAAGTCGACGCTTAACTTTACTACAAATAATTTAAAAAAAGCTATTCCTTAATAAAATCAAATGATATAAGTATACATTAAATAGTTTTTTATAATTATTTATTTATGTTTGATAATATTTATTGTAAATTTTTCGTTTATTAATTATATCACATTAGTTTGAAAGTATGTATGTTAATATTTGCCTGATTGCATAATATGAGTAATTATAAAACAACTAATTATAGGTCAGTATTTCGAAATTCGAACTAATAACTGCTTTATAATATACCGCATTAACCGAGAAATACAAATTACGAATATTGTAACTAGGTACGTTATAATCGACTAAATACTGAAATGAGAACAACTTAATTAAATACAGGTTATAATTATAACGGAAAATTACCAGTTTTAGTAGTATTATCGAATAGTTTAACAACAATCAAAATATAAATATTGTATGAATGTATACCGATCTGTTTCATCACCACCCTATAGCTTTAGAAGTTTATTGTAAATTACATATGATATAATTTTAATACACAATTAAAATCTCTAAATTATTCTATATTTAAAAATTCATAGTCTAACAGAAGGAAATAACACATTAATTTATTTTTTTTTAAATAGTATCAATACGTCCAGCTCAATAGTTTGAATCTCTGTAAAATACCAGGAGAACCAAAAACGCTTAAATTAGATAACAGACCGTACAAACGGGAAAATATAAAAAGTTGATCTATAAAGTCTGTTGTTACTTGAATGACATTTTGTTATCTCCCATGAAAAACAATTTGAAACGAACATGTTTTCCATGGTGTTATTCTTAGTCTTAAAATGTTAATGAGAATGCGAGCCCGAATATAATTATTTACGTTGGCTATATAAATCAAATCCAGATGTCACATATAACCATTGCAAATTTTACTGATTATCTAAAAAAAATATTTTACCGCGTGTTCATAATATCCAAGGACCGCGCCTACGCACGTATTGGGCTTAAATTTAAAGTAAGTTAATTTTTTTGTATTGAATATAAGAATATACTATATTAATAGCAATTACTTGACTATAACTTACCAATAAACAGCTTCTAATTTATGGCGTATATTCTGTTATTAGAAATTTATGTAATTTCGAGGTCAATTATAGTCGTTAAAAGTTAAACAAAAAGTATCCATTGCATGTAGAATGAAAGATGATCTATGGAATAAATTTTATACGTTTTGCTGGAAAACTATGATTATTAGACACAAAACCACAAAAGATTGAAAAGAAAATTTTACCTAAATTATTTTTTTTTAAATTGAAAGTTAATAAGAGAAATCTCAAAATTATAAAACGCACTGTGAAATTTGAATTTGTCCAGGTAAGTTGCCGTGCATTAACCACCGAATACGATTTCACATACTTTTCAATTTTTATAATTCATCAGGTCGCGTGTGAAATTGAACACTTATTTCTTTACCGAATGTCAGCAAATCGGTTACCGTTACGCTTGGATAAATATACAGCTGCGTCCAATGCTTGCGTGTATTATAATTGGAAATATGTTTTAATTAACTTAATCATTACTTCAACAAAGATATAAGACATTACGATAGAATAAATAATTGCCATTTGATGTTTTATAGCAATTTTTGTATTCATACATAAAAGCGACAAAAATATAACAATTGATTATAGAACTAATAAATAATCTCTTTTCTAAAGTGAAAACACCTTTAGCGGCGTTGATCGATTCTCGGTCGGGGAGAAACTTATAGATTCGCGTTACCAATGCTCTGACGTCAACCGTCAACGTTCTACAGTATGTAAAATATAATATGGCGTTTAAGTGGTGGCAATTTTGTATTGCCACATCTAAAACAGCTTCCATAAATGCTTACTTTAAATTTATTTTAAATGATTTTATTTTTATTTTTGAGGCATTATTAATATGTAGATGTTGTAAAACATCCATAGGTACAAGTCAATAAGACATGGAGCTAATTTAAACATCAGAAAAAAAAAGTTTTTCCTTAGTTTCGAGTTTTCACTTCTGCCGGCAGTCCCCATGGCTACCTACTTTTTTATATCTAAAATGGCTGCAAACACCCAAACGGCCCATCTGTTGGTAAATGGTTACCGTCGCCTATGGACAACTGCAAGACTAGAGGCAGTTGCGTCACTACTTTTTTTCTAATTAATAAAATCTCTAAAAATTGGTACAGACGTTGTACATATATGTTTGCGAATTGACTACTATGTCATATTACTTGTATCTCATGAGATCTGGTAATTATTTTGATAAAATCCTCGTCGGAACTCCGGATGTCCGGCGTCCGCAACTA
Source organism: Samia ricini (assembly GCA_014132275.2). NCBI lineage: Eukaryota > Metazoa > Arthropoda > Insecta > Lepidoptera > Saturniidae > Samia > Samia ricini. The sequence goes on from AP028161.1 coordinate 8,513,354, forward strand.
AACGAGCACAAAACATCGCGAAACTACATAAAGGGCACGCGTGGACAGGATGCAAACATTACAACAGATCATGTCAAACAATTGCTATTTTTGTTAACAAACCAAATTCCGCTCTATTGTGAATACTTGTTTGTTATGATTGTATATAGTGTAAAATTTATAAAAGATCTATTCAACTTGCTTAATAAAAGTACATCTTTATATGTATGAAAGGTAAAAACATTTGATCAAAATCTAAGCAGCAACGCATGCCCCTTTCACGGTAAGAAAATACACATCGCAGAACGTTAAAAATCGTATTTTTCTATACATTTAATAACTTTGTATTGACCTCTTGAGGCGTTCAAGAAACGGATTGAAAATTTTGCCAATACAAAAAGATGTTGTCTCTTTACACCGTAAAATGAAGAAATCGTATTTTTTTTAGATAATGGACAAGCATAAGTAAACAATTAAAAAACGATCGAAATCTATCAAGTATCTAACACATGCAAACAACTATTATTTTCTTTATACAGATATGTCGTAGTTACAAGATATTATTTACAATGTAGTGTAATTCTATTTTTGTATGTTAGTAAGAACCAATATCACCAATATACGGTGAATTTCCATGTAATTTAATACCTGTTTTATGAGCGTTAGGAAAGTATTAAATGGTTTGTGTAAACATGATGTAGACGAGGCATCTCGATTGCGCCACTAATAGCGTCTTCATACATCGACGTCGCCAGTCTTTAATAAAATGCCGAAACGTTCAAATCATAGAAAGTCATAGATTACTTAATCAGCAAATCATATAAATAATTAAATAGTTTTCAGATGATCGTAATTTTTTTAAATATTTAAACCTGTTTGTGATCATAGCACATTATTCAATTACATTACGTCTATGAAGTTATCCTAAAGATTTTCAACCTTTATGCTATGAGATCACTTTATAAACCTGTTACTCGAGTAATATGCAAACTATAATATAATATGCATTTACAGGATAACCACCGTTCAGGTATTTAGATAAAATCCAATCACTGTAGTCGATATCGGTTAAGGATTGTTTTTTCGTTTTACTATTTCTATTTAAAAGTATATTTTTATAATGTAGGTAACCGTAAAAGTATTAAGTGAAACTAAATTTTCTTAAAGTTACTACTTTAGTGAGAAGCAACCCTGAGCGGGTTGATACCCGCATTCACAGCGGATATCGTGTGAAATCTTAGTAAGTGGTATCTATACGCAGACCTATCTATTATCGTGTGTTGAGAACGTGTGAATAAAATTGGTTATTGTCCTTACGTTTTGTTCTTGTACAAACTGATAACTTGTCCTTAGCTAGTTTTATTGTTGACATGAAGCAAAACGTATGAAATTTGTGACTTCTTGTGAGAAATAATATTCTGCGACGCGGATGCCTTAAAAGCGGCGGCTTTGTTCTCCTCTATTGCAAGACACGACTAATTTAACATTTAACTCTATTTTCTCATACTCATTACTGCCTTGACAATAACTGAATTGTATCGTTGCCGGCAGTAATAAAGTTATTACAACAATGGCAATCGCGGAAATGAAACAATATGTTCGATTACACGAACACTTCCTATTTCACGAGTTATAATTTATATTAACCACAGCTTAGTTCATTAACGTTATATGCACTAAATGTGTTCAACCGTTGCATAAATGTGCAAATAAATTCTGTTACTAAACAAGCAAATTGAGTCAGGCATTATTTGTTTTAAAATTAATACGGCCTTATTACAACTTAGTGTATGTTTTGTTTTATTGATCGACTTTGTTTATAAAGACGCAAAATACTATATACTCAAGCGGGAATAACGTCAAACATCTTTTTTTAAGATGGTAAGGAGTATTAGAACATTTTGCACGCTTCCATATATACCGAACCAATCGAAATAAACAATAATTTTGTACTTGTTTATATAAAAAAAAACAAAAGTGCACGTAACAGATAACCTACAAATAGCATAACAATGTGTAATATATTACATTCATATTATAAAACCGCAGGATAACATACGTAATACATACATTCCTTGACCTAGTCATAATTGCAATCAGATAAGTCAACAAAAGGAAAACAATATTACAATTACAATATTAACAAAGCAATAATGAATCTGCTAACTTAGAAACATAGCAACAACGACATAAATTCTAAAAAATCGATTAACTGCAGTAAATTATTTTAATAATAAAAAATATTTTGACTTTCACAATCATTTTAAATACAACAGCGAGCAAAAGTTACCTCAGCTCTTTTTATTTTCACGTCTAGGAAGAACATGAGACTTACCTATCGGATAGGGAACAGTTACAATTTGCTTCCTGGTTTTGCACTGCACTGCGGTGATTGTTTTTTATTCGCACGTTTTCTAGAATTGCTTTTACATCGCTTTGTTCGCTTTTACTGAAAGGTCACGTTTTAAGGAGCGCAAAATTTATCTAGAAAAAATGTGAAAATTATAAAGGTGGTACCTAAATTGAACTATAATGTTGATAAATTTGATATTTAAAAAAAAAAAAGGAGAACATGGTCCCAACAACATAATTCAATTACAAAAAAGGCAAACTTTTCGCGATAACGAAAATGCTAACGAATTTAAACTAACAAATAATCTATTCAAAATAACCTGAAAATTTAAATGACGTAAATAAGGGATAGTCATATAAATACATAATCTTGTCTTCTTGATGAATCTTGGATGAATCCATGAGTAACGTGGTTTGAGCGGACGACGGACACAGGTCACCGAGGCACAACGAGCGACTTCCTGTGGCCAGAGAGCGGCACCCGCACAAGGACACGGCAGCTGACACGCAAACTATCTCGTATTTTTTACTTGTCATAGTAGTTTGAATCTTATTTAAATTGTGAATAAGATTTAAACCCTTGTTATCTCTTAAACTGTGTAATATTATTTGAAATCTTAATCTTACAATTTTAACAATACACTGTTTTGCAACTTCCTTTAGCTTTTCAGATTCCTGTCTGCTCTGAAGCTATACGAAGAGAAAATAAACTACTGGAAATACTTTTACTCTCATCTGCATAGTTTTATTTCATAGTTCAAGCGTTACTGTAAATTCTTTGACATAATAAATGAAACATGTTTATTAGTTTATTTTTTCTAGTAACATTTATTAAGACTACATTAATTATATGGAATATAAAAAAAACTAGTCTTTTAGTAAATTTTAAAATGATGTAATCAGTTCGTTTCTCTATAGTATTTCCCCACATATTCCACAGTCTTTTAACATAGCGTCACGTGCGTGTTTGTGATCTAGTAAACAACCGTGGCTATTATGAAATTGAACTCTAAATTGGATTTAATTACGTGTGTAATTAAATCTTACTGTACGAGAACGTGCGGCCAGCGGAAAGAAAAAGATCTCATTCACCCTGGATAAAAGAGTTCAGTTCAGGTGAAACTGCCGCTGACGGCTAACCGCCGGTGACCTCGCGCCAATTACACGTCCATTAGCACACCGAGCACAATACCTCAGTATTAAATGCATGTCCAGTTCGCCGTGGCGTACCAACTCGCCGCTCGATTTGCATTTGTTTGGAATTAGATAGTCAATAGTGTCAATAGGGGAGCAAGCTTTTTGTGTTCGCCGTAACAGTAACTGTCTGTGTATACTATATGTATGTCCTCGCCACAATGGACTGAGACCCGATTTCATGATTTCACTTTGCCATACATTTATATTAAACATTCATATTGAAAATAAAATTTCGTCTTCGTGGAAATAATGAAATTCAAACAACAACTTTTAGGTTCCCAAAATGAATTCATGTTTAGAACTTTATTGTAAATTATAGACCTGTGAGTAATCTGTATATCATACGCCATTTTTCTTTTAATCCTTTGCCAATTATATATTCAAGATACTTTAATGTAAATGAAAAAAGCTAGACTACTATATAGGCCATGATTTTATTGACAGTGCCAAATACATAAAAATTCAGCTTTTTAACGCTTTATTATAAGCTGGACTAACCAAATGCAACGTCGACTTTAACAACTAAAGAATTTGTGGGACGCAATAAAAGCTTGTTCTTTACTGAATATTTACACGAAAATTAAAAACACTCAATTAAATGTTTTATTATTTTGAATATAAAGCTCGGTTAGTAAGTTCATTTTAACATTTTATAAACAAAATATATTATGGTTACAATAATACACCATCGGATCGGATCACCTTAAAATTATGTTTTCAAGCGATGATGACGCCGCGGGCAGTGTGGCCGGATTCCGTTTCAATCGACAAAATACGTTTTTGTTGCATGTATTAAAATGAATAAATAATATAATGAAAAATTAATAATTAATCATAGTTTAATTTTTTTTGTCCAAAAGACGTACCTATAGAGCCCATATTAATATCTTCAAACTCGATAAACTAATAGAAGATGGTGTTGAAAATAAGCAATTTGCGTTTTATCAGGAATGGTTTACTCAGGAAAATGCAAACGCTTCCTCGATAGGGCATAAAATATCAGGTAACGATATCGTTAGCCGAGCCACGTTTTCTTGTTTGAGCTACCCTTTTTTAAAATGTTAACATTAACTTCGACAATGCTATTAGCATAAGATGTACAACTTCATTCAAATAACCTTATTCTATCATTGTTGCTAAACCCTTATGAAAAACTTAGATTTTCCTTGGGTTCAGTCCTATATTAATTAAACTGAAAACTACACTCGAATTGATTCAGTAGTTGTCGAGTAGTTTATGTCGTAACTGTAAAAAATATTTTATATCTATCCAGATTAATCTCTCGTAAATATTTCAGCAGCTAAATTGAAACACTATATAAATAAATAAAATTGAAGTGTATGTTTATTTATATCAAAATAACACCTTTTCACCGAATATATACGGTACTTATACCGAAAACGCAAGTTTTTAAAATTTTGACTGTCTGACCTTCCGTACAGCTGGACTTTTTGACTGGACCTTTTCTGGTAGATAGCTGAAATTATAAAGCGTAACTTAGGTTACTTTTATTTTTAGAAAAATATAATTACGTTTCTACGTAAAAAATGAATTTGATTTTGTTAACAATATCTTTGCTTTCTGTTAGAACCAAAAATAATTTACGACCTGTTTAAAAAATGATTATTTTAAAACTATTTCATGTAGTCAATAATTGTCCGGAATGCAAAATATGATAATCGAGTTGAGCCGCGGGAACACCTAGTTGTAAAATAAATGAATAAATATAATACAAATACAAGATTTCATTCTTTCTGCAAAAAATATTTATGTTAAAATGTTTTACGTCAAAAGTTTCTAACATCCCAAAATAGATAAATTTTATCACGCCTTGTATAACTATAAACTGTGGCATGATGCCAGTTTGCCAAAGTACTTTTCTGTTTCGTACAAAAGCCGGAGATAACCACGTCTTCTGCCGAAATATATTGTTTCAACTTGCGTCGGAGCCCGCACCCACACCCACTTCTGATATGCAAATAGGCTCCGGCGATATCGTAAACCGTTTCATATCTGATAAAATAATTCAAAACGTAATTATACCCACTTTAAATAATACGAAGATAAGGACTTTCCATAAGCCAAAAAAAACATTTCTGTCTTCTCAACAACGAATAAAAAAATAAACTCTTTTAGTAGAATTTACGCAGAATGAGGGCCATTTTATCATACATTGAATATATCTTCGTGTGACAAATGTTCGCGATAACCCGCCATGCCACCCATCCACAGCGAAGTCGGGTGTTCCGGTACCTGAGCTTTCTATAAGATATCGTAGACCTCTTCTTTCTTATCTTCCGTGTTTTTTTTTACTCCGGAAAAAAATGGATGGTTATATTATATACAGGCAAAGAAAAATCAACTTTATTTATTTGCTAAGAGATATATCTTCTTGAAGTAATAATTATAAATCGGCCAATATTTATTGCATCATTAACTTAAATCGATAACAACGACTCTACTTTTATAAACTACACTTGTGTGAGTAAATCGTTATAAACACTATCTGCCCAGACTTCACTTAATTATTCTAAGCCTAAAGGTACAAATATAATTCGTTAGATACGTGTTAAATTATTACCACAGTAATTAATTTGTTAACGTTAATTCGCATAAATCGTAGCCTTCGTTTCTTTGCTTTAATTTAGTTTTGTGTATATCAAAAATCTCCGATTTGAATTTTTAATAAAAAAGTGTAATTGTTAATAGAAAGTAAAGTGATTCCATCTCTATTTATTTTAAAAAAAAAAAACTATTTACTAAAGCCACTTGGTACAATTATATATTTAGGGGTGGTAATTAAAATACACCGTGTAATTATTCGGTCATTTTTATGGCATTTTCACTCTTTCTCTTAGTTTTTAAAGATGTATTATTCCACAATGCTGCAAGCGTGATAATTTTTAAAAAGGTTGCTTTCCTTCTAACCTAGACCCTCGATCTCAATCGAAGTAAACCAATATGCTCTTGGGATTATAACAGTATCAAATGATGGTAGCAGAAGGAAGAAAATTTCTCATCGTCAACCAGTTGGCTGTGGCAGGGTAACCTCATGCCCTAGTTCCGTCGCGTGTGCTCTCTAAAATCAAAAGGAGAAAAGAATGGCCTTCTCTCTGATTATAAACACCCGGGCAAAAAAGCCTACGCTTCCCAAAGATCACCATTAGGGGGTTACTTACCTTCACATATTACCACTAAACCATCGCAAAGCTTTGTTGTTTACAATTTATTACGCCCCTAAATAAAAGTTCTTTAAGTCCAACTTTATATAATTTTACTAATCTACAGTTCTGTAACAAAGTGACGGCCATTTGTTAAAGAGCGTTCCAAGTGAGTTGTTGTGAAATCTCATAGTTCGTACTCCATGTAATTATTTTCAATACACTTCACTTATATACGAGTACAATAACCAAATTATATCACGTAACACGCCACTAAGATTACATAATAAAGAGTCGTATACTGCAGGTTTAATAAATTCTAAACCCTTTTCTTTATAATTACGCGACATACCAAAATAGCGCAAAGAACTCCAGCGCGATCAAATCTTTTTAACATTGCCCTTATTTAAAAGATTTTAGTGCCCTTATTAGAAAGAGCCACCTAATCTTCTTAAAGATTAGAATTAATAATACCTTTATTATAAACTTTTGATAAAAAAAACACATTACGCACGTTAACTTATAGTACATAACCAAAAGTAAGAAAAATAAAAATGTGCTCCACCCAATGTGTACTTTTTAAGTTACAATATGACGTTTATAGTAAAATTTGTTACACATATTACGGAAGTTAAGAAGTTTTAAGAAGATCTAAAATATATGGAGTTACTTGTACAGTCAAAAAAGCTACACTTAAGTGTGCGTAAATAAGAGTTGTACCATATTTAATTGTCTTTTTTTTTTCTAATATTAATACACGTCATACAAAATACTAATTAGCGCGGCGTTTTAATTATAGCGTGGCTGAAGACGTAATCGAAACTATGATCAGATATTAGTCGATGAGTCCACGATATAACAGAACTATCTCAGGTAAGATCCCAGGTAGCACCTGACACGCAGGTACATATATTCCCACACCCAACACAAATGATTTGGCATGTTCGTAATACACGCACACTGCCACTAAAAATACAGCGACTTTGTACATCCAATATTACCTATATAAAAAAAATTAATGTCAAATAAAAAAACACTTTTTTTTAATGAAAATTACAATAATAAAAAAGTCCATTTGATTTCAAATATCAATGTACCTAGTAGGTGATATTTTTGTTGAATTAAAAATAAATGACAATCTGTGACAATGGTGTTCTATATTTGAAACTAGCTGTGTGCCCGCGGCTGCGCCGCCGTTTCATTTATTCTTCACTGCGTTTTATTTTTATATACAGAACCCTAGTACTAAGTACTAAGATAAAGTGAAAATATTTTTCATAAATTGAAGCACTTGCCCGTAAAACTACGCATTGAATCGGATTTTAATTTTTTTTTTAAGAGTTTTAACACTTTTACGCGGAACCCTAATTATTTTAGAAAATTAAAAGTTACGCGGAGTAACTTCAGCTATCTACCAAAAAAGTCCCGTCAAAGTCCTTCCAACCGTTCCGGAGATTACCCGTTACATACAGACAGAGTGAGAAAATTTTTAAATATTCTATTTTTAGTATAGGTATCATAGATACATTCATATCTATTTAGTAAAAAAAAATATTTTGACATTACAAACACTCCAATTTTATTGATTAGTAAAGATACCTGTTTGGACGTGCATTGATATCTAAATTACAAGTATGATCGTTTATGCTTATGGGAAAAATGTATTGTATCATAATTTAATGTAATCGCTTTAAGATACAGGGCAGTAATCAAACTTTTTTTTTTTAAATCAAACGATAAAAAGTAAGTAATTAAAAATTTGAATCTATTTACAAGGGAATCGATCAAAAACGGAACACAATAAGTACTTAAATAGACAAATACATATAATACAAGTTGCAAATGCCAATTCAATTTTATTTATTAGTATAGTTAGCATAGATGATGTAGAGATCTGAAGTATTTGTAGTACTCTGTCGATCTCTAACATAAGTAATACACGACACAAACCTAAGTGCCCAGTAGTTAGGTTTCTGTGTCCGACTGCCTCCTGACCATTTGTACTATAGAAATAAGTCCAACATAGTGACTTGTTTTAGAATCAATCAGTATATATTCAGATGCCGAAAAGTTCCGCCTTACTTACGATAAATTGAGGAACTCGACGGTCGCTTCTGTTTTTATTATACCATGTGTACCACCAGGTACAGTCCTATAACTTTGCGGTGCTACAATAATAACATACGTGTGTTCTGTGCTCATCAACTTTTTATACTTTATAACTAATTTTAAACAATCAAAGATTTAATGGCAATTCGACTGATTGAAACACGTTGATATATACAAAGCGGTAAATTTACAACTTGGGGGTGTTAACTAGCTAAACCAACAAAAGAACGTGGTCTACCGCTATATAGTAATTTCAACGCATCGCTTTCTTTCGCTGAAGGATTCAATTTATCGAAAATTTCGTACTCATGTTAATTGACACGATATCCAAACGCGTTGCCACCGAGCCATCTTCGCTTTAAATAATTCTATGAATTAATGAAGTTCTGGGATTTATTTACTTACTATTATAATAAAAACTAGATCAATTCTTCGCATAAATTGAATATTGCATGTTTGATTACAAATTCGGTTTTATTTGGCGTGGTATTCCGCATTTTCAACTTAATTTAGAGATATTTTTGCTCGTCCGCCTCGCTGCGCTGCCGCCCCTACCTGGCGGCTGGCACACAGTGAGGGGTGAGCTTAATATAATAAAGAAAATAAACTGAGACTGCCACATGTGCCTATTACCGTTGGTCGATTGTACGAGATTTTATATTATAAGAATAATAATATTTGGGACCGAGACTCTAAATATTAAACTTTTATTTAATATATTAAAGTCTCTACTTGAATAGTAACACATTGAAATAAATAGATTACCCACTACTTATTTCATCTCGATTTAATAAACAAAATAATTAAATATATAAATAATCGGAATTATAAATATGATAATATCCAGGAGTCTAGTCGATGTATATATTATATTTACAAGAATAATTAAAGATGCCGTCCACTACCACATAAAATACACCAAAATCTAATGTTTTATTTGTTAAAGCGGTTTTTTTATATGATGGTCCCTTATTTGAAAGTGTCAACATAAAACAAAAAATATTGTAGAACTGGCAACGCCGTGTAGAGAAACGTGGCAGCAGCGCAGCGCACGCGCACGCCGAGGTAGAAAAGCCTGTCTAACAAGTTTGGGCGGCGAGTTAGAGGGGCGCCTCTGTTGCTCCAGTGCCAGTGTCGAGTTCGTAGTGACAGCACGTTGTGTATTCAAACGTAGTTGCCTACTAACGCGTCTACTGTTCCACTAGCGAAGCCACTGTAAAGAGAAACACTTCTTTTAAACTTTATTACACCTCCTTCTTAACCGGTTACCATTGTGATTTACATAGTGGATGATTTTGTGTTACTTTTATGTCAAAGTGACTATGTGAGACAGCATCTTCAACAGTGTTCAGTGATTGTGTTTTTCCACAAAACCTGTATATTATGTTATGACAGGAAATTGGATTGTTTTAAGAAGTGGAATTTTAAATCTGGTAAGTACTTGCAACAAGTCGACTGATAGAACGATTAAATAGACATGTGCCTTGGGCATTTTGTAAAAGCAACGATCATAGATTGTTCGTAAGGGGAGCGAAGGAGAGAGCGCATTCATTGTTGACACAGGGCAAGCTACTAGCATACGTATACGAACAGACTCAACACTCTCCAACAGACCCCATAAACAAGCCGACGACTCAAAGCGGTACACAGTGTGTAGATTGTAGTCTATAATAGGTTAAGTTCTATTTTCACTGCGTTGAAAATTGCTTGTTTAATTTGGAAAGTCTTGTACTGCTAGCCGATAATTAAGCACTTAGCAAATTAAAGCAATTAACCTCCATATGATAATGTAGTCATTTACTAATGCTTATTCCATTGAAATATATTAGTACTATATTACACTTAACTATTAAAGTAAATCATAATTTCAAAAATTTGGAACAAAGCTAAAACTTCCTAAAGCTTTAATCTACATTAATTAATTAATGCAGTCTATCTCTGATATGGGATATGTTATCCGTTTCATTTTTTAACACGCCACTGTTGTTTAAATCAACGATAATTTTAATATTTTGTCAAAAAACCTCGCTTGATACTAAGTAACGCTGAAACTTAAGAAACACTGTACAAATCCTAAAAGAACTCTCTCCATTAAAAAATGTTGCCAGAACATATATGCTTCATACTTCTAACAACATAAAAATCTACATAACGTTGTTAACTAATTTCACTGTTATGAACAATTATTATTTAGTAAAGATTCCATTAATAATCAATACAGTTACGTCTTATTAATACACACTAACAATTAAATCAAAATCATCTTAATAAACTGTACGAATAATAAAAAACATTGCTTTTTAAAGTAAAAACTTCTTTAGCCTCGTTGCGATTTGAAATTCGATGAAACGAAAGAGCGAAATTAAAAGAGAAGCATATACACATACATCTATTGGATTCAACCCGCATGAGAATGAGATGGTGTACATTATAGTGTTTCTTATATGTGCGGTACTTCGTATCCTTTCCTTCTGGTGCCAATATACTACGTTATTTAAAATGTAAAAAGATATTTAATTATATTAATAATAAATTTATATAATTAAAACCATACATTTAAATTATATAATAAATAAAATAATTAATCACATTATTAAATCAGATAGATAGAAATTCGAAGTTGCAATACAGTTGGTTTATTTTTTTACCATCACGTCTAGATATATGGTACATAAATATATTCAAGTTGAATATAAAAACTTACAAATTTAATTTGATAACCAACAAATATAACATAACAATGAATATTAAAAACTAATATTCTTACGTATAATGTATAATTACCCCAGTAAACTTGGGGCTTTGTAGATAAAGCTATGAAAATATGGCTTGCTGTTATTCGTAGGCCAAATGGACCCGCATACACGTATCAGGATTTGCAAGCTTTTTAAAGTCGTCAACGTAAAAACAATGTAATCTTAGAAAACCGATATAATTATCCACTGCTATATTTCTACTTATAATAATTTCTACTATTTATAGAGCAAGGAATATGTAATAAAGCACTATTTTGTGGTATATTTATTAAAATTATCTATATTGTTGAAGTAATGCCTCGATAATTGTTTCGATTCCTAATTCGTAGTGATACATTGGCTCATTGGCTTTCAATTTTATTAGAAATTTTCTTCGTCCACTGCAGCCAATTACAGTAATAGAATATTGAATTTTCCTAGAAGTCGGAAACTCACGTATTTCGAAAAGAATAACGTGTCTTCAAATTACTTATGAATTATTCCAAGTTTAGGTTTAGTTTAGGTTTATACATTTTACGGTGCAAATAATATTTCAAAATGTGTTTCAAAACCTTATATTTACTTTGCTATTTTAAATTACCTGTGAGACATGGTATTTTTAGACGTAATATATAAAATTATGCATGTAAGTGGTTAAATACTAAACCATTAATGAATTTAAATCATTATTTGAATTATCCCAAACAAGTAATGGTTTTTTCATTGTAATGCACGTAATTATATTGTTATTTAGATTTACCAACGAGGAATATATGTGTACTTTGTTTATGCTTCCTCTCATAAGACGCACTTGTGAAACAGCATTTTATATGTTTTATTAAAATATATTAGTTTATGAAAGTATTACTAGTGCGACTAAATTCCTACCTCATACAGGGGGACGGTAAAACCGATCGAGAAGTAAGGCGAAGAAGGAAGTGACCGAAAAAGACGGATAGAGTGTGTGAGAGAAGGTTTGAAAGCAAAAGAAGTAAGTAAATGAAGAAATGAATGATGGCTGATAAAGTTATATAGAAGTAGTAAAAAAGGTACCGTGCCGGCATCAAATATCTTGGGAACTTTATGCTAGTACGGTCAATGCTTTCAAAACTTTATCTTAAGTTCTTGCCAAATCTATGTACTTAATACGTCTTCCATAACCCTTTACAATTTTGACTATTAGCATACAAACAATAATCTAATAATACCTTAAATATTACAAGATATTTACTTATATCGTAAATACAAATCGTAGAAACAATTATCTCAATATAGTTAGTTAATGAATGGACGACAATATCAACATCCTGCGTAATTGCGTGTGCGTCATGAATGTCACGATACTAAATTCGTGAGCAACGTTGATAAAGATTCCAGATGTTGGGTAGGAGAACAAAAGTTAACAAACTGTGCCGAGCAGTTCATCTACATTAACGATATATTCTTTACTTTTAAAATATGCGTGAAATTATTAACCCTATTTTTAAATTAATAAAACACGAGCGTTTTTACATTTGTAACGGATTTCTTCTAAATTGAATCAACGATTATTTTATTGATTGGCTAATTGCCTAATGACTGTGGGAGTGACCTACTATCACGCTTTCTTTTGAATGTAAACAAATCGAACTATTGTCAGTATATCTTTATCTATCGCTCTATACATATATATAAGGAAAATGGGGTTACTTTGACACACTAACTAAAAAAAAAAACTACTGAACATAGCAGGATGGGACTATTACGCGGAATTTATCGTAGATGCTTATTAGCTATTTATTTATTTTTTGGATTCTATCGACCCATTCTCATTTTTTTCGATTTACTCTTGATGACTTTTTTTCCGCCAATAAAAACAAAATACTCTCATTGTTCTTCATTCATTTGTTTTTAGGTTAATATGCACTTTTTCACCCACACTTAAAAAACATGAATCGCGGGTGGAGCCTTGCGCACCATCTAGTTTAGTTCATATGTATATAAATTCATATTTCATGTCACGTTGTAATTTACCAAAGCCCTTAATGTTTTATTAATTCCATTATAGTAAAACAATATCAAATTATTTTTACATAATATTAAGTAGGTCGAATTCAAACATGAAATAATAAGCTGATATAATCGGAAATATATTTTACAAAGACCATTGTTTTATTTACCCATATTAATTTTTATTTAATCCACCTGAACCAATAATGAATTGCTATTAACATTACGTATTATACAGTAGTGCACTATATGCCTCTATTGTTTTAAAATACTTAATAACATAATACAATTAATTATGAAAATTATTGATATTACCGTAGAAATATTCGTTTATTTTAAAGAACTGTTAATTTATAGATAGACTTTATATATTGACGATTGTGTGATGTTATCAAAGCAATACAATTGATTGATTGATTCAACCGAAAAACCACTGCTGGACATAGGTCTCCCCCAAAAAGAGAGGTATTGCCATAATCGCCACGCTTGGCAGGCGTGTCGGCGATCGCAGTAGGTTTTCATAGTACTCAGAGGATGCTGCTGCCCATCCCCTGCTTTATCCCTTAGTCGCCTCTTACGATTCCCACCGGAACGATATAGGGTAGTACTATTCTAAGCCGGCATCACACGGCTACACTTATACTGGAGATATTTAAGCCACAGTCATAATTGACATTAAGGATGAAGTCGACAGGGTAATAAGTCCAGAGACAGGATTAGCCACAACTACCAAAACATACCGACAGGTACTCGAAAACAAGTTCTTTAACAATTTAAAGCGATAAGTTGACAGTCAAACTTTATAAAATAAACTATCGCTTGTCTCGTGTCGTCATGCGATGTGTATCTATACTAAAAACTGAGATAGTATTCAGACCCACGCGATGTCGATAGAAGTTCGTAATTGTCCCCACTGTGATATCATTCTAGTGATCCTGTAGTTAGATTTTTAATTAAAATAACTTCACATGAAATATCTATAAATGTTTTAAACCACAAACCGATAAATATTGTATTAATCATACATACATTTATATGTAAAACAACTATAAATACTACCTACCTACATAGCAAATGTAAGAGATATTCATTATGGTGCATGATTCATAAATATATTATATATGTACCGTATACATGATATAGCTTTTGGTTACGGATACGTAGTAATTACTTATCTGCGATTTGTTTTCTTGTAACTAGACGCGTCACGTAAATATACTTTCGAGCTTATAGACAGTTTAATAAAATACACGATTAAGAAACAAGAAACTATTTACTTTTGTACCAGTATAAAACAGTCAAATTCTTATTAAAGCTGATCCACGTAGGCGCGAATGCCATTGATGACGGACAATGGACCTGTCAGGACTACCAATTCTGAGTAGTGTTCAATGTTATTTTTGGTGTATCAACGTATAACATCAGGCACAATATACTTATATAATCAACACATTTTAAATAATTTTAAATAATTAACGTTACTATACGCGATCCAATCACTCAAAACTAACAGTAAAATCATAATAAGTTTGATAAAATTTTAAAAGGGAATTATACATTGCTGATTCTATATTCCAGTTATATTGATCTAACCAAATCCATGCTGCTTATTATATTCAAGCAGACATTACAAACGCACATAATTTCTTAAAGATTATCGAAATATATTCAGTGATTTGTTTTTTTTATCGAGTTTTATATTCTGAGTCTCGCCACGTAACCAGATATCCCTCTAACCTTATCATGAGACATTTAAAGACTTACATCTGAGTTGTGATGTCGCCTAAAGCGGCAATAAATTCTACGCTGATATGGAAAAATGATGAAAAACTGTATTTTTATCGTCTCGGTAAGTCTTATGTAAAAGCGTCTCGTCGTTTCGTGTTCTCTTATTTATTGCGACCGACATAATGAGGACCGCAGCTTCCGAGCCGCGTGAGATCATGACGGGCTTCGTCACACCCAACCACAAGCGAAGCTCAAATATCAACCGCGTCTGCAAATGGCATCCTTATCCCGTCTCAAGTCTCCTATGTACTTTACCATTAATAAAAACTAAACAATTCAAATATAATGAAACGTATAACTTCATGCATTCTTTCTTACAAGTCATGAAATTGACTCGATTCTCGTGATAACCATAATTTTCAACCTAATTCATAAGGTATTAATCGAAACTTCAGTAAAAATTGTTTGTTTTTTTTTTAATATATACATTGTTAGTTTAAGTATTCATTTGGCTGAAAATGGTAACTCCCCATTCCTAGAGGAACTGACTGTCGGAACACACGTATAATGTACTACTTTGCGCTTTCTTTTAACGAAAGCTCATGCGCAGGATTCTAATCTACGTAGAACGATAACCACTACTTAGTAATAAGTGTTCAGAACATCAAAAAAAAATCCCTATTTTGACGGGTGATAACTTGGCCCACGTTACTTAACACATATTTCAAGATACCAATATAAAGCTGGATGAGATATAATATATGTAACAAAAATAGCAAGTACTAGGTATCTCGTGTTTAGAACAGAAAAGCTATACCTATACGTTTGGGATTCCCAAGTGGACGATACTTTTTTAGTATTTATATTTAGTATAAATTTGATATCATGCAAATAAGTTTTATGCGTGCATTAATTATAGGATTATTAGCTTTAAACCAATAGGTCTTGCTCCCTGAACAGATGGTGGTTTCATAGCATCCTACTACTTTCATTCAACTATTTCATTGCCTCCCATTTAATAAAAACTAGAATGTGCATACGCAAAGACACTCAATGATGTATACAATATGAAATTCTAATTTTCATAAAGTTGTTTAAAGTTCGGTAATTCAAAACAGATGTACGAACACGGTAACCATAATTTCATTATGGACCAGCCCTTCTGCAGCATTTTAATATCACATATGTGCACATGTATGCCTTTTGTTACATGACGTTCAACCCTTCCACTTGCAATGTCCTCCGATACATGACGCAAATTGTATTATACAGTATTTTGGGGTGGATTAAATTTTCGTCATCAATATTTGTCTTAAAGATCGGCTCCAGTACGATAAGTAGGTCTATTCGCATATTTTAAATTATTTATAATAATATTATTACTTTAGAATCATTCAATAAAATAAAATACATTTCAATTTCATTTTAAACAACGAAGATGGATTTTGTCCTGCCTTTTTATCAATCGTAACTCTTTAGAATATTGCACAAAAGGTTTTACTCGTACTTAAAGCATATTTTTTACAATTACAATGAATTTTCAGACATACATTTAAAATAACTATTGAAAAAGTTCGAAGACATCTTTTAAGGCATAACGACTCAAAATTGAACTCTTTTAAACTATTTACCCTCCACATTTCTGTAGCGATAAGTTTATAACGTAAAAAATAAATTCAGTTTAAAATAATAATCGATCCAATGAGTTATACATATAAATATTAAAAAAAACAATTCACATTACTATAAGGCTACGGCGTATCGAAAGTTAAAGCGAGCATTAAAATGAGATAATATCGTTAACAAGAATAAATGCGTAGAGATCACGAACGATGCAGAATATTGTTTCTCACGAACACGGTAATAGTTAATGAGTGTAAAAAATAGAATATTGACGGGCAAAAAGTGCTTCTGTTAATGCATACTGTGTGCGTCAAGCTTGCATCCCGTGTGACCGAGAACCAGATCAACCGCACAAGTACGATGCGTACTTAATGTGCGTGCGTTCAACGACATCCACATTGCCATTACCATAAACATTGCAATATTATTAAACTTTACACTCGCAATATCCAAAGCGACTGTATTATAATTACAAAGTTACAAACATGAGGTCAACTATCTAGTATCTATCTGAGTATCTACTCAGAACGGTCAAAATTAAATATGTGTTTTGAATACTTACAAACTATGTAATCCAAAATATTGTTAATAGTTTTATAAAATTTACATTTTAAACAGATATATCGTGACCTAAGGCACTCCAAACTTACATGTCCTGTATTAATTTAACTTAAGTTAGTAAATTCCAAACGGTTCGAATTTTCAATATATATTTTCTATAGAGATACAAATTTACGGATGAAATATGTTCGTTAATCTGGAAAGGGGCCTGTGATCTTTTATGCAAAGCCTAACATTAAAATAATTAATAGGGTTATTTTGAAATAAATATTCCTTGTAATACTATGTATAATAAGGCTTAAATGCTAATTATAATTTTTTTTTATATATTTAAACTATTATAATCTCTTCAATGTTGCTAGTTTTGTATAAAAAAGTACCTATTACCATTATTTCATATTTATACTTCATTATCGCTTAAAGATAATTTGTTATCGCACAAGGTTTGTCGCAATGTTTTACAACCGAAAAACAAGTAAATACTATGATCCCGGACTACCAAATATGATACAATTAAATTATTCAGTACACAGAATAAATAACTAATTTTATTTCACTTACATATAGTTTGATGAAGAAATTAATTTTCCGAAATAATTATCTCACCGTAGCTGTAAATATTCTACTGTTTTCTAAGAACACCTCAACTTTAAATTGTGTAAGTAACTATTGTAGTAGATAGAATTGCTGATAATTCTTGATTTCCAATGAAGTACTTATAACATGATATAATTAATGCAAACCATGATTATACGCAACAGCATGAGGTTTTGTGTAATTTTGCTAAAATAATCATAATTATTGTTGCAGACTACAGAACAGAGCGCAGAGAGATGGCGTGCCTAGACAGGAAGTTATATTAAGCCAAAATGGCCGTCGCCAGGTCACTGCTGATATTCCTAGCTTCCACGGCACATGCCTGGATGCCAGACGCCAACGCACGCATCCATGTAAAACACGGTAAGTTACAACTTTTTTGGATAAGTCAATATTTTTTTTATCAAAAACATTCATAAAACTTATTACTCTAATTAAAAAAACCGTTCAGTTCAACAGCACTGTTCAGTTCAAAGAGTTAGCATCTTTTTTAAACTAAGTCGGATAAAAATAAATTTTAAATAAAAACGAAAAAGTTTGATTGACTTTCAAATGTAATCGCTTGCTATGGAACTCAATTAGCATAGCAATGAATACGACTAATACGGTCTGATTAATAAATAGTGATATCAAATTACTTTTAATTGTGATTTATTTGCTTATGTGTGTTTCTAAAATATAAAGAGTTAATAATAACGAATTGGGACTTACAACGTAATCTACAATAGGCAGCCATTTTTTAGCCGTTTTAAGCCGTGTAGAGAACAATTTGATAACCCTGAGAGAATGTCTATAAGACAAAGGTCTTTGTAGTAATAAAATACAAAAATTCTACTCACACGATAACCAATTGCTTTGATTGAAAGACTTGCACATTTCGAAATCAATTGTTATGAAATCACAAACAGCCATTGTTGTTTGACTGCTCTACCAGCATACATACATTACATTCGTCCATATATTTCTCTCTTCCTGTATTAGTGTATTAGTGCTGAGAATCACGTCTTTGAGCTCAATAGAGAAATGATTTTGTCGCCAAATACCAATAGTTGTGTTCCGGCAGAATCACTTGAGAACCAATACCTAGGTTTAGTGTGTTTACCGTCCTGGACCACATCGTCAATTAACACAAGGTGAGATAGTGGTCAAAGCACTGAGCCTATATCGTGTAAAAAAAAAAGAAAGATTTAGTCTGACCACTATTTTGCGTATCTTCCTCTCAGCCGCTTTCCTGACATACATACACTAGATACGTAAATCTTTAAAAAAAAGTAAATAAACGACGTAAGTAATAATAAAAGCGAAATATTTTGAAAACCTATACAATATTTTAATATTCTGTTTTAAAAATATATTTGGAATGGTAAAAAAAACGTTGACATTAACCACCTTTCAAGTTGCGTTTATTTGAGTAGTTTTATATTAAATTGCTTTCAAACCAATCACTCCTCATCAATCCTATATCATTACGTTCACTAGAAATACTCTGATTGGTTAATAGTCGGAATCACAATTCAAACTACTACTCCAAAAGATGTCTTTTAAACAAATATCAAACAAGTAGAACAAAATTTTGTAATATAATGTTCTTCATTCTATCACTTTTTTTATTCAATGTCAATCAAGTGAAGTCCATCTACAACGTCATTACAGATTTACGGCCTGTTTCAATATGCGATGTCAATCTGTCCGGAATTTCAATCCTTTTTAACTTTAAAGTGTCTCTAAACAATCTCTCATATCATGTTTCAACGGTCAATAAAAAAAACAATATATTTTCTAGTTTGATATCAATCTTAACTTTTAAGATTCTATAATGAAATCCGTGGATAGACTAATTTTATTAACTCTCTAATATCACACACGTCTTTTCTCTTCTGGTGTAAGCAGTAAGATAGAGCTAAAATCTCTTTTCTCTATCCTTACAAACTCCGATAGAGTCAAGAACACTTTAGCAATAGACGATAATTAACTTTATTATTCATAACCACACTTATTGTTAACTTATATTTTTAACATTATTAATACTTTATTCAATTTACTTACAACAGGAATTAAACTTCAAAAATCCGTAAATAAAATTGAATAATAATGAATACTAGTGTTCATAAACATTATTGAATATTTGAAGGAAAAAACTGTTTCCTTTATTGTTTTATTGCTAAAACTAACGTTAAGAAAAAAAATTAAATCCGTTGATAAACTGAAGAGGAAATGTCGTTAAACTGTTTTATCTTATAAATGTATATGTATAGCCTATTTAAATCGTAGATAAATTATACTATATTATATCCGGAACTTATTTGAACCATTACAATCCGAAGTTACGGTTTCGAATAAAACATTTGTTACTTTATCGTCACGTTCAAAGATAGAATTTGCATAAATACTTAGGTAGGTACAATCAGAAACCCACTTCACTCAAGGAAATCTCGTTTCAAAATTTTAAGAATGTAAACCAAACTAAATAAAACTACAGAATTCTCTTTGGTAAAAACTGACAACGTGGAAGTCGGTGAAAGATCTTAATTCCTTTTAATTCCGATCTAATATTTAGGTAGTCTTCTTCTTCTTAGATAATGGCAATTTGTATACAAATAATTTGTGCCAGTGTCATATAGGTAAAATGTATTTTCAATCATGTATCAGCATTACCAAGCTTCAGCAAAACTGTGGCTCATCTTGCTAGAACTTTCCATGAACCTTTGTCGGCACCTCAGAATAAATGCTACGCGTTATTTTCCGTAATAAACTTAACCTGTAAACAACAACCAAACCAAACAATTATATCACACAAAACGTCACCAAAATTACATAATATAGAGTCAAATACACAAGTTCAATGAATTAAAGGAAATTACTGCTACATGACAGTCTGAGATCCCACCAAAAACTTTACATACATGTCTTTTAGATCTATCTATTATTTAATAATATCTATATTTTTTTGTATGTAAATAAACATAGATCATAATCAACGAGTTTGTTTGTTTCAGGCGATGAATCGTCAGAGCAGTTTATAGGCAATTCAACGGCGCCAGACCACTTTCGCATTTTAGATAAGGACGACTTTTCCATTATAGTTGGTGGAAGGTAAGATATTAATGTTAACAAATCACATAATCTACGTCATTTAAAATGAGTCAACCGTTATTTCAATTGTTGATTTAGCTTTCTTTCTTTACCTTGTAATTCCTTCTTTCCATCTTGATATTAAATGTTATATCAGCAGATATAATGCAGTTGTATCTATGTAAATATATAGGTATAATGCTACCTATCTATCAAGTATCACCATTATAATATATAAACGGCCTTGTCTATTCAGTAGCTCCAATCTATTGTCCAAGTGTACAAGCTGTGCGTAAAATTATACTCGCATAAAAAAATATTTATTCTTTACAATAAATTATTACGCTATATCTAAAAAAATACTTAACATTTTAGTTAAGGGATTTAACATTTATAAAGTAGGAAAGAACCTTCATTTACAATTATTTCTTTTTACTCGAAAACCACACATCCGATTTGTATATGTAGATCATAGATTTATTCCCATTTATAGCCAATTCTATGTGCCAAAAAATCCTGTAATAAATATTTATTAAAATAACAATAATAATAACAATACATTTTATATTGTTCATGCGAGTGAAACCGTTCCGTGTTGTTTATTTAGTTTTCTGAACAACCTAGCTATGGACAGTTATTGGTTATGTAATTTATCGACTTTAAGTCCTTTTTAAATCTCGTATAAAACCGACAATAAATTATTAAACTTTACTAAATTATTAAATTATTAATAAATATTTAAACTCCAATCAGTATTTTAGATTTAAACTAATTAGTCTATTTCCACAAAACTTGAAATCATTAACAAAGTCACGTGAGCGATTATTCTTTCCGTAGACCAAATTGTACTACTTTACTACTTTTACTGTTACTGCTTTTACTGTTACTGCAGATATACTGTACAAGTAATATAAAAAAGATAATTTTTTATGTTTTCAGGAACACAGTATACAATCTTAGCCTCTACGACTTATCCGAAAATGTTGATCAGGTTTGTGTAATTTATTGCAGTTTTCTAATATTCATTAGACTAATATGAAATTTGTTATGATCCACAAACAAGCGCGAAGAAGCTATAACGGCTCAGTATACCGTATAGTCGTATACCACCGCTTCTAGGTTGGAATCTACCTATTCTATTCCATAATAAGCCTGAGATTTCGGTGAAGGAAAACACCGTGAAAATGTGTTTATTAACATAAACTTAACTTAAAACACTTAAAATCAAGTGAGATTATGGTCAAAGCGGCAAGCCTATATATAAAACCAACACTAGGATTCTAGAGTACAAGAAAATTGCTGTATTCCGTGCTAAAGTTAACAAAATGTAGTCTTGCAAACAGTGTTATATCTTCGCATATGTACCTACCGATACCAGCAAATTTTATCTTATCTTCACAACAAATGCACTGTACAACAACAAAATACGACGTTTAATGCCTATGTCGGTGACTGGACCTACCAAAATCACGTAGGCACAAACATAATGTGTGTACTTAACCCACATAGTCAATTAGATACTGTTTGATATCATATCAAATGAGTTTTACAGATCCTCGTAGCATTATTTGTACTCAATAAACCTACTATTATGTTTTAAAAAGGTCTCCAAATGTAAAACGAATAAACGATGGTTGTAAAAGTTTTGTTATGTTCACATAACATGTCTCGATACATGTTTTAGAAATCATATAAGATGCTTGCAATTTCAAATAGTCGCCTAGTAACCAGTTATCGGCCACGGACTCGGATAAACATAATTCCTTTAATAAGTATCCCGCTAAATATCAGGTTTATATATCTAATCTTACGCAAACAATTACCTACCCCCATTACGTTCTGCTGCACTCAAATGTTTATTCTTAGTTACGATCCCATTTCGCTCGAATGTCGACACAATTTGTATTTAAATTCTCAATCGTATTAAATGTTGTTTGCAAAATACATTTCAATTGATTTACAATTAATAGCTATGCGAAAATGATTTTTATAAGAAACTAGCTGTACCCGCGACTTTATTCGCTTTTCATATATAAAAAAAAATAATTGGACCATATTGTGAATCTAAACCATTCTCGAATCCTCAGGAATAAACAGTTCAGCCGTTTAGGAGTTTAGTCACATACGCACGCACAGAAGATTTATATATATAAAGATATGCTTAACTCAATCTATTTTATGTAGATATTTTATAGGAAAGCTAAAAATTTAGTACTGTCATTACACTAATTTCCATTAAAACATAATAGTAACATATACATATATTTTTCTCACTAAAGATATTTTTCAATAGAAATTTTTCAGTATATTTTACTGCACAAAATATTTTAACAATTTGTGTAAGTCTAAAGAGATGTCATTTCTAGACATCATTATAATTCACGTAATAAAATTCCCTCTACAATACCTTTCAACAGTATAACTCACTTTGCTTGGGTATTGAACTTGTTATCCGGCAAATTGGATAATGTACTTTGGAACCTTATATCTACTTATTTATTACCTTTAAATAAAAATTATTATCCACTGTAGGCGCAATCAACATTTTCTGTTCGAATATATAATTCATTGGAGTATACGATTAATGGCATCACAATGTGCGTATGAAATAAAAATACGAAATGGACGGACATAGGGACGAGAGGTTGTTTGGCGTTCTGCCAGATACTGCTAACGTTTCTCTGATCAAAAAATGGTCCTGTATTTATAGACGTCTGTTTTATTTGTCTGTAAAAAATATAAATACGTAGCTATATTTAATAGACTTTTAAACATTATTATAAATTATATAATTTATGGTATCACTCGGCAAACCCTTTTTAAATAAAAATATGAATATTATGTACATTTTTTTATTATATCATACGGGACCAAAATATTTAGGCAAATATTTTGTAATTTTAATTATATTATGGAGTAGCTGAGTGCTCGCAGCTGCGCCCGCGTTTCATGTATTCTTCGAACTACATTTTTTTCAAATACGGAACCCTAGTTTTTGTTTAGTACTAAGATAAAGTTAACGCAATTTGAAAAATTTTTGTCTGTCTGTCTAATTCTTCCGGGTAATCTCCGGAACGGCTGGACGGATTTTGACACGACTTTTTTTTGGTTGATAGCTGAAGTTTTTCTGGGTAACTTAGGGTACTTTTAATTTTCGAAAATAATTAAGAATACGCAAAAAAACTAAAACTTTAAAAATTTATTACAATCCGATTTAATGCACAGTTGTACGGGCAAAGTGCTTGAATTTATGTGAAATATTTTTACTTGATCTTAGTACTAAACAAAAATTGGGGTTCCGTATATAAAAAAAAAACAAATTTCAGTGAAGAATATATGAAACGCGTGCACAGCCGCGGGAACACAGCTAGTATTATAATATAGTAATATTGTGACAGGAAAAAGCCATAGAAAGAACACAGTTGGAAATCAATTTGTACTTAATTTACCTGGAGTAACTTCAGCTATCTATTAAAAAAAAGTATCGTTAAATCTGTCCAGTCGTTCCGGAGACTCCCAGAACAAACAGACAGACAGACAAAAATTGAAAAATCGTATTTTTGGTATAGGTTTCGTACTTACATTCATCATATCTATTTAGTAAAAAAAATTTGACATTACAAACAGAAACTTCAATTTTATTTATTATATATATATATATATATATCATTCAATTATGAATACTTTTAGGACACCATACATAAACAGTGTTGTGATTTATCAAAAGCATTCCAAAGTCTTATAGTTCTGTCGGTAATAAAAATTTTAATGCCCAGCTTGATATTTTAAATTACTCGTCACACATTATTAGAGTTGACCTGTGTTGCACGTTGAATTATTCACGGGCATACACTTTACGTCTCTGCGGCATTCGAATACTAATAAAATAAGGTCCTACTCACTCACTATTTCTTGAACCTGTTTAACTTGTTCTATTTTTTTGTTCTTTGTAAGCAGCAATTGTACATTAGGGAAAATTGAATTTCATCACACCGACGTGCAATGAAATTTAGATTAGTATCTTCTCTATATACTTACTCTTCACATGGTATTTTTTTTTGTTATCAGATTGAATGAAATAACATATAAAAAGCCGTACAACACGATAGACGTACTTCACGTAATAGTTAATGTAAACAAAAATAGGTATATTTGCAATATTGGTATGAAATATATATCCATTGCATGAGGTGTATAAGATAATAGTTTTGGAAGTCGAATAATAATGTAAAAAGTAAATTTTTTATTATAAGATAAACATAAATAAACAATAGTTATGTTCTTTAATTTTCCTGTAAACGCTATTTTAACACATTTTTTGTGTAATTAGTTCGTTTAGAAATCCTTACCCAATTAAAATTAACGTTTCTATTCGCTGTACTAACGAAATTATTTTTTATAGCGTTTAGAATGGCAATCCACCGATGCACACCGAGAATTATGTCAATTGAAAGGCAAATCATCAGACGAGTGCCAGAACTACCCTCGAGTTGCAGCTCGACTTACACACGGTCGACTTTTGGTTTGCGGCACTAACGCGTTCAAACCACTGTGCCGTCGGTACGCGCATCATCCTCAGAATCATCATCTCGAAGAGATCGATGGCTCAGGCCGATGTCCGTATGACCCTCAACATAATTCCACTGCAATTTTTGCAGGTAAGTCTTTAATACACTTCAATTACTTTGAAACGTGTCCTCAGTAAAATTTAATTTTTGTATGGGCTTCGCAAAATGACAGTACTTTACCTATAATGTTAAATAAAGGAAAGTCCAAGAATGATGACGACACCCAATAGATCCCGATAGATGATTGGAGTGATGATGGCGCAGCTCGTAATGCGGTCGGCGTCAATGGACCCGAGCCCACCTATCCAACTCCAATGTCAGCCTGAGTTTTCGGTGAAGGAAAACATCGGAGGGCATTTTCGAACAATGCTCGCCCGGGCAGCTACCAACTTTAATTTTGAAAACCTGTCTCCAATACCAATAGGTGTGTTCCGGTAGCATCACTCGAGAACCTCTAGTCAGTACCTCTAGTCTTAGTGCGTTTACTTACAATATTGGATCACGTCGTTCCTTAACATCAAGTGCGAGGTGAAGTCAAAGCACTGAACCTACGTGTAAAAAAAAGAATCTATCGGCGGCCGCTATCGCCATACCGGCAAGCATCTATTCAAGCCTAGTACACTTGTTCATCCTGGAACGCTATATGCGTTAAAGTGTTATTATGATGGATTTTTTCATAGATGGCCGTTGGTCATGGTTTTGTGCATAATCATAACGGATTCAACTTTATCAATATTTGCCTTTACTATTTAATGTATGATGTAAAAAGCGGAAAATCATATCTAATATAATTTAAAATAGACACTTTTGTAAATGCTAAGATTTTTCTTTCGCAGATGGACAACTGTATACAGCAACTGCGGCTGACTTCTCCGGCACAGATCCACTTATCTATCGGGAACCGGTACGAACAGAACGATCTGATCTTCGTTTATTAAATGATCCGTCGTTTGTTGGTGCTGTCGCTTCAACTAGCCACGTTTACTTCTTTTATAGAGAAACCGCTGTGGAATACATGAATTGTGGAAAGGTATTTAACATTACAATTATTATAAAAATCATACTTTACCTCGACAACGACATTGAAACTAATATACAATTTTTTTTATTTATTTATAGGCTGTATATTCAAGAGTTGCAAGAATTTGTTTAAACGATAAAGGCGGACCTCATTCATTCAGCGATCGGTGGACGTCGTTTCTAAAAACTCGCTTAAACTGTTCGGTGCCCGGTGAATACCCATTCTACTTTGATGAAATCCGTAAGTAGCTAGATAATTATTATAATATACTCGTACACTCAGGTACTTAAGTACAAAATTACAAGTTACTTTCTTCACTTTGTATATAGAGTTTACTGCTTAATATTTGTATGTAAATAATAAACCTACATTCAAGGAATTAGGCACAACTCGTATTTCAATATTAAACATAAATTTTATAAAGAAAAAAATAACTTAACCTGCGCTTATATCTTATTAGACAAAATTGTATTATTTAAAACGTAAAAATGGGAGAGAAAGTTCAACTACCTTTTCGGAACAATTTTTTTTTTCAATATTAGATGTATCTAGTAATGAATACATCAATCCTTATTATTAAATTCAGACTTTATTATTAGAAATTAAAAATTAACAAAATTATTACTAAAATTCAAAGTAAATTCTATCATGTTAAAGTAATATTTACTAAAAGTTAACAAGTACGACTTCATTCATAGTAACAAAAAAATATTTTCAGAGTCTACGACAGAGTTAATAAACGGTGTCTATGGCAGTACCAGTAGTAGAAATGATATAATTTACGCAGTGTTTACTACACCTCAAAATGCAATAGGCGGATCAGCTGTATGCGCTTTTGCTATGAGAGACATAATGGAAGCATTCGAAGGACCTTTCAAAGGGCAAGAAAGCATGAACTCTAACTGGCTACCATTGGAAAAAGAAAAAGTGCCACCGACAAGACCGGGTTCTTGTGTCGAAGACAGCAGAAACCTCACAGACTCCGAAGTGAACTTTATAAAAACTCATCCGTTAATGGACAAAGCTGTCCCTTCGTTTTTGGCACGACCAGTACTCATACGAGTTAGTTTGCAGTATAGATTTTCTGCTATCGCTGTTCACCCGCAAGTGCAAGCGATGAATGGAAACAAATACGACGTTATGTACATCGGTACAGACGACGGCAGAGTTATTAAAGCCGTGAACGTGGCTTCTAACGAAGGTGTATTTGATGCTAGTGTTGAAGAGTACAGTAAAAAATCCTGTTAAAACTGCTGTCATCTCCGAAGTTCAAGTTTTACCTCCGGGTGTGCCAATTAAACAGATGCATGTCGCACTTACAACGGAGAAATTAATAGTTGCATCTGGCGATATAATTAAAGCTGTAACACTATCACATTGCGGAAATGTGCAAACGTGCAGGTAATATATACATTATCGTAAAATAATAAATATATTTACATATTAAATTATTATTTTTTTATACTCTCATTGTTGATTTTTAGGGAATGTGTCGCTTTACAAGACCCTCATTGTGCGTGGGATGCCAAGCAACAACAATGTACTTGGGTTGGAAACAGGCAATTTCCAAATCCCGAGAGATTTCTACAGAATGTAGAACATGGAAAGACTGACGTATGCAATAAGTTGCCGGCACTCCTACCGGGTGACCGTCATAGTAATAGAAATCCGGGCACCAAGAAACCTATTTCCTCAGAATCTGAGATACATAACAAGAACGATAACATTCAAAATGAAATTTTAATTGAAGTTGTTGAAACGAATGTCATATCAGAGGATAAACACAATAACAAACATGAAACAGGTAATTCGTTAAAATCATTATAATTTTGATAAAATCATTAAAAAAAAAATTTATTGATTTTTAGAGATACTGGCACTTAAGTGATGCTGCTGGTTTTCAAACTTGAGGGTGGTAGCTACCCAGCCGGGAAAATACCCTACCACCATGCTATAGTTTCATCACGATCTTTTCCTTCACTAAAAGTTCACGTTAATTATTATGGAGTTGGTTGAGTGGGTTCGAACTAACGACCATTGACACCAAACTATCAACTGAGCCATCATCGCTTCAGAATTCAAGGCTTTACTAATCTGTTTTTTTTACATATTATTTTATTTCTTTACAGATTTGTTAACTGTAGAAACAGCTGAAGGCAATATATACAGTGCGCAAGCTCTGCTAACAGCAGTTGTAGCTTCATGCCTAGTAACTCTTATGGTGGGATTTGTCATCGGATACTTATTTTCGCGTCGATTTCGACACCCTTTTCTTCCCGACACATCACCCTTTAATGAACAACATAATCGACTAAACAGGTAATAAACAACTTATAATGTTAATACATATTAAATATTTTCATACAGGTATATATATATATAAGGAAATAAATCACAATATATCGAATTAATTAAATGTTTATGACGCTTAAATATGATGATAATGGATTTTGAACTAAAACCCAAGTCACACATGATTAATTCTCTTTAATTAATATTTTTGCAGACATCCTTTGGAAACACCGTTAAATGCAAATTCAGGGTACATGCCGCCGCGATCTAAAAACGTAAACATGGTGGCAAACGTGTGTCCTCTCGCAAAACAGGACAATTTACACCTCGAACTCGGAAAGGAGCGAACACTCGATCTACGAAATTCCACCGAATCTCTCGACAAGGACCTCAAATGCGGCACTTTACAAAAAGTTAAAAAGACTTACATCTGAGAAATGCCCAAACAGACAATATACGGGTCTATCACAGAGTGATTGTTTCTTTCAAAACTATTTAAAAAAAAATGTGTCGTGTGTGCCAAGTCTTCCGAAAATAATATCGGTTAAGACAATGTGTTTAATAAAGTGAGCGTTATTTTTCTTATTATTAGCTTCGTTTTATGTAAATACTTCATCTCTTCATCTTCCTGTACAGTATTCAATAATAAGAAGAAACTGTTTGCTACTCTAAATGTACTGGAATAGTAACTATTGCATTTACAGTTAAAACAATATGAGAATCGACTGTTTTAGAATACCTAGTTTTATAAGTTTGATACTGAAATATTTAAATTATAATTCGTACGGTTTAATGTATTACACGCGCATTTTAACTGTTCCGCTCTGAAACAGAAACGGCGGCGGCGCTGGTATATAGTAGTACACAATAACTGACGAGCGAACGAGATGTGAACATAATTAAACGTCAGGAGTGAGTGAGACAGTAAAGCTATGCTTGCGCGTATGCGGTTGTTACAATAATCTACTTTGCAGCCATTTGTAGCACACTTCAGACCGGCACAGATGAAATGCGCGTGTTATATACTTTGAACGCAAAACAAGAAACGTGAAGTGCAAATTACTAATATTTATATGATAGTAATCGAAATTATAGCACATAGCGAAATGTATTAATATAACGTCTTCAGTATTCAATTTGTAGAGATACGCTATTGTAACATTCCATAAACATTATAATATGTAGAATAAAGTGGAGGTGCAGCTTTTTTTTTTTGTAAATAAAATTTTAAATTTGTATATAATGTTTTAGCTAGAGGGCGAGGGAGGGGGGCTCAAGAACTCGATTTGACTAAGTCAAAATATTTAAAATGGTCAGCCCGCACAACTGAAACGTGGCCGAGCGGTGCATTTTCTTGAACGAAAGATATTTAGTTCGAGTAAATAGCAAACGTAACCGAACATGCAAAAACAGATATGTTTTTAAAACAGTATAATAATTCTGTTAAGATTCAAAATCATGTTATAGTAGATTATAGCATAAATTGCTGTGCTAAGTGCATAGTGCCTTGTAGGTTGCCAATTTAGTGCCTAACGTTAGGATACATCGGGACAGAATTTAAAAATGTTAATGCCTGCTTACATACTACAAGTACCTACTGCCTAAGATATGATCTTTATTTCTGAATGAATTATGTAACGAACAAACATTGTATATATTTGATGTATTATGTTTATATGTAATTTATGCCCAAAATACTTAAGTAGGTATCTATTGTCAACAGTGTTATATATTAGTTATGCCTTTTGCTGTCACAGAATATCTATAAACATGTAAAAAAAAAAATTATAAACGGCTGTGCGGTGTCACTTTGTTATTTTATATGAATCAAATTATATATTAGGCTGACGTATAACCACCAGAGATATCGAAAATTATTAAGTATTCCCACCGTAATATAATCAAAGGCTCTTTAATTTAAGCAAATTATTCTTTCCTGTAGATACCTTATCATTATCATTAAAATTAGCAGTAGAAAATATGTTATAAGTGACCTACGCATTTTAAACTAGACAAAAAATGAATTACTAAAATATATATCTACCTACTTTTTAATTTGAAATATTTTTATGTTCCGAGTTATTACTTGTATTTTACAAAACGATCAATGTTAATACTAATCAATCTTGTATATATACACTGCAAAACATTGACAATTTAAGATTTTTTTATTTATATTTTTATGTTATGATAAAAAGATAAAATATTTAGCTATTTAATGATTTTTTCCAAATTAGCGGAGAAATATAAGTTTTTATTATATAAAGCATTGTTTTATTTACCTGTTGTTGGATTATCCATAAATTTGGTTTTGCATATTAAGGTAATCTGGGCTACAACGATTTACGATGGTACAGTCTAAGATAAATTGAATGGTATCCTAAAATGATTCACGCATGAGATAGAAGCGACAACCAGGTAATTTTATTAATGTTATAATCTAGTATTGGAGATACGACTATATCTACAAAATATACTAGACTGCTGATACCCATACAAAGAAAGGTAACACGATAAAAGAATACCTATTAGGACGAAAGGTGTCGCTGAGTGTTTCAAATTGAATATAAGCCTATCTATAATGACGTCAGAATTTTAATAATACTCACAATGTAATTAGATGTCGCTATTTCCTATTGAGCTAAATTATAATTGCTACGTTGTCAGCTCACGCATCGTTTCATGCGACGTTGCCGTTTTTCGCCTCTCAATTTATATTTGAAAGTATTTATACGAATTTTTATGAAGTGTTACCAGAATAGATAGATTACCCTCAAAATAGATTTTTTTTAAAGTCTTTTTGATGTACTGTTATTACTATTATATCAATAATTCGACTTTTATAATGATTGTAATCTGTCATTATCTGCACCTATTTCTACAAATTAGATAATGATTCGAAACATACTAAATCTGAAATATTGAGTGTATATTAAATTTCACTCTTATAATGACGTGTTATTATTGACAAATAACGACTACATCACTATAAACAAATTAAATTGCGGGCCATTCAGCATCATTAAACCCATACAATAATTCAGTCACTGGTACTATGTAAATACAATAGTAATTATGTAAATGTACGATAAGTTACAGGTCTTAGTAAATAATGTACAAAAAATCTGTAGCAAAGATCATTATATTCATACGCGGAAATACGAAAATTTAGAATTTAGCCGTTGACAACACTGCGTTCGTTCGACTTATTGATACAGTCTTAAAGCCATAACAGACGCGCAAACTGGAACACGTACATTGTACGGCGGAGCGCGGAGTACCGAATATAGCAGTTCATTGTGGGCACAGTCAGTTACAGATGTCATGCTTACGAAATTATCGAAGTGCGTAATAAATATAAATTACTGTTTATATATGCGGATTTTAAAGAGTCTACAGTACATCTAGGCTGTAAGTTTCAGCAGTGGAGCGCGATCACAATGGTCCTCTTTAGATCACAGTGATACAGGACTGTTGAAGCCTGCATAGCCGGCTTTAGGAATAGTGATAATAATAGCACATAGATTATATCTTTACATTAGTATGCCTATTAAAGCATGCAAGATTTTTATGGTGACATTAATGTTGCTGCTACAGTAATAGCGTTGTTCGGTCGTTCGCCAATTCATGTCCGTTATATGATCCGGAACAAGTTCAACCATCTGTTAACACAATTAAACTTTTTAAAATACAAGACTGAATTTTAACATGCAAGAGTTTTTAAATACTAATAATGGTTGCTCGCAACTTCATCAATGTGAATTTTTCACGTACATTACGGGTTTTATGCTACTTGGCTCGGCTTTACCTCGGCTTGGCCGTTATCTGAGTGTACAAACTCTCTCGCGAATTGAATCCTATCTAATGAGAAGCGATTGTAATAGTATGATGTAAAAGTATGTTCATCGAATCCCACAGAGTTCAAGCTTTCCATGAACTAAAATAAAATGTTGCCACTACGTGAATGTCCTTTTAAACAGATGAAGGTGTCAAATAAATTATCCTATTCTTAAAACCTTTTTTATTTTCTTCTATGTTGAAGCAATAATAGCAAAGTGGGTAGAGCGGCCGGATTCCGCGTCAATCGAAGCAGGTTTGATCCCCATCTATCAGATTAAAATCGGTCTGAGCTTTCGGTGAAGAAAAAACATCGTAAGGAAACCATAGCATGGTGGCAGTGCATTTTCTAATGATGCCCACCTGGGTAGCTATCACCCTCAAGTTTGAAAACCTGTCGCCAAATACCAATAGGTGTGTTCCGGCAGCATCACTTGAGAACCAGTACCTATAGGCATAGTGTGTTTACCATCCTGGACCACATAGTCACTTAACATCAGGTGAGATTGTGGTTAAAACACTGAGCCTATTCCTTGTTAAACTGGTTATATTTTTTCTTCTTTCCATCATTTTCTTTTTACTTATTATATGTGTCACAGAGAACGAACTTTTAAAAAGAAGTTTCGTATATTTATTTAAATTGTTCATTGCCCATTGATGTGTTATCGCCACCTGCAAGGTTTTATTATTATTAATATTGGTCGAGTCCCCTTGAGTTAAGTCCGAACAGACCAGAAAGACCGTCAATTTTTTTTAGTTGCCTATTTGAAAATAATGTTTTAACCAGGAAAAAATAAAAACACTGTTATAATATTTTGTTTTACTCTCACTACAAAAGTTTTTTAAGTAGTCACGCAAAATGTCAAAATCTACATAAAATTAGGAACAAACATACAAATAGAAGGCCTTATAACATAAAACAATAACTATTAATAGTTATTTGCGAGTTTTTCATTGCCTCCGAGAATTCGTTCTTATAAACTCTTCATCCAATATTCGCGGTTTATCTCGCTTCCACTCTTCATTCTGCATACCGTTAAGGAATTCCTAATGAGCTGCGAGTAGATGGGTCTGACATTTCTGGTATTTCTATAAAAACAAATTACACAAATATATCGATTTCAATTGTCAGTTATATCGATATTGCAAATTATATGGACAAATTAGCATATCAAATTACATACAAAAATGTGAAATAACTTTGGTTGGATAATAAATTGCTTCGTTTATGTTACTTGTCGACACAAATGTTTTTTTTTTATAGTGGGCCACAGGTTTTCTACATTTCAGAACAACAAAAGTACATTGTTTTATTTTATATTCACTTTTTTGTAAAAATAAATTCATGGAAAATTACGTTTGGATTTCAATAAAATTTACATATTTACTACATAAATTATATATATAGAATACATAAACTTACCATTACTAAGTATTTATTTTAAATGAAAATGTGTAAAACACGAAGAAAATTGTAATCCGCGTTGATGACAGACGTCAAAACGAATTACCATTCACGATAGACAATAATTAGATAATTATAGTTTTGGTTGAAATTTGATAAAAATTTATTAATTATTAATTTATTTATTAAATATTTCTTGTTTTTTGTATTTATTTACGTAAATATGCAAAAACTTTTTCTTTTGATTTATCTGTGCCAATCAAAAGTTTTCATGTTATAAAGAGTGATTTCCCTAGTCAAATTTTCGCAATTTTCCGATGACATCACAGAGATATAATCTCTTTCGGTATATATGCCGAAATGTGAACTGGAAGGTTAAAAATATAGCTGTCATAAAATTTAAAATATTATTTAAACGCCATCTCATAACAACACAATGCGTTTCTTTGTAAGGTACCATCATGTTATCTGTCACAAAACGCATAAATAGTGGTAAATCATCGATGTTTTCCAATGAAAATAAACATTTCAAAGCAATGTATTTGTACAATATTATACGTTTAAAAAATAGTACACACTTTTTGGTACATTTCAAGGACAACATAATTTAAATACTAAAGTCTCAATTACTTCTTTTAAGTTTGCAGGCTATGAATGAGCGCCATCTAGAAATAAGATGGTATTTTGAACTTTTCGCGAGAAAGATAATTATAGAAACATATAATTCTATCGACGTCACACTAGCAGAATTGTGGATACTCCTCCCAATCCCATTAATTTTGATAATGAAGGCTGTTGAATCAATATAGGGAGGGCTGTTAAAGAGAGAAGAGCATAAGAGTTCTATGATTAAATTATAAAATTTCAAATGATCTTATAAACATACTTTATGTTAACAATAAATCTTTAGGCTTTGTCTATACATAATTTTTTTACAAGTTTTGTGAACGATGTCTGTTAGTCGTAACTAGTCACGAATCTGACATTAAAATTATTTTTGTCTGTTTGTATGTCCAGATTAAACTCGAAAACAGATAGACCGATTTTGATGAAACAACAATATACAAGAGAAAGGGGAAGTATATGCCAATGACCAATTGCTCTAGCAACAATTTTATTTTTGTAAACAAACTAAAAAGCTTCTTTTGTAATATAGAATTCACAGATTGCTTTAATTTAGATTTAAGTAAGTACACATTTGTTGGTATGTCTAAAAATGTAAAAATTAAGAGATTTTGTATTAAGATATAACACAGATTTTTTATTGTAATGAGTGTTGATTATTGAAAAATTATAAGTAGTTTTCAATTTATATACAGATAAATGGCTACAGATAAGAATAATACAATTATCAATTGCAAGGTACAAGTACCAATTACAGTAGAATTTTTATTATTAACAGAAATAATGGAGTTATTTATTATTCTGTATAACTACTGAAAACATTTATGTATCCAATACTTACGCAATAATAACCCGTGAGCTGAAAAAATAGTACTTTAAGTTATTATATTATTTTAGGGACTGAATTGATTTTAGTGCGTAAATGCATTAACCCCGTCAAAAAAAAAAAAAAAAAAAAAGGGACTGATTGATTTAGAACCGAATTTACAAACTTCCTTTAGGCTTACCATTTCAATTCAAATCATAATAAGATCAAACACCAAAAATACACAAGATAAAAGTCTAACCACAAATTTCTTCATTTCTAACATCAAATCTATTTCAATTCATACAACTTTCACAGTCATTTAAGTCCATAAATTTACGAAAATATTTATGATCTACATTTCACAAACTTATTAGCAATAATAATAATAGTAAAGGTTAATCAACCACTATCAAAATTCATATACTTAATGTAATCACACAAAAAACTGTCTCTTTTCTATTGCATTTTTCACAATATTAGAGTTTATGATAACACCATCATCACAAGAAACTGTCTCTTCCTTTATTTCAGAACTTCCTTCATGCATCAAAATGAAGTTATGTAACACACATGTAGAAGATATTAACATCTGAACAGATTCTTGTTTCACTATATCTATATAATTTAATTTTTTGAATCTCTCTTTTAGCTTTTCAAATGCATGACCAATATAACTACGAGCTTTCCAATGCATTTCATTGAATTTCATTTCTTCACTGGTTAATAATTCTTCACTAGTAAAAGGAGTAATTAAATTTTTTTTCAATTTATATTGAGAATCACCAAGTATATGATTGTCAAAATCAACAAAATTTTTTAACTCTTGTGACAAAGGGCTTTCTTTAAAAAGTTTATTCTTTTTTGTCCTTCCTAAGTCACCTACATGTATGTCTATGAACATAAGAGACTCATCACAGACAGCTTGTAAAAGAATAGTGTGTGGAAGATCTTTCTTAGACCTTTTTGAACCAACTTTGAAACGGCAGGCATCAATGAATCCCACACAATTGGGAAAGCTGACTCGGCTATTTACTTTTATTCTAGTAACATGTTGCTCATCAACTGATGGCCAAGTCACAAAGTAATATCTGTTCTCTGTGAGCTGTGATGCTATTTCATGAAATATGTGACTAACAGTTGACTTATGCAATCCAAAAACAATCTTCCTATTTCATTATAAGACAAATCATTAAGCAGAAACCAGAGAAAAATGTGAACTTTCTTATCCAGAGGTATATTACCAGGATTTATAAAATTTTTGAGAAATACTGTCAATGCCTGTAAAAAATATTTTTTAAGTAGTACTTTTCAAATATACATCTACAATTAGATTACAAAAATGGACGAAATCTAAAAAAAATAGTTTGATACTAGTTTTTGTTACCTGCACAGTGCTTTTCTGCATCTTGAATTTGTTAATATATTCTTCATTAGTGTAACTACGAATTGTTGTTTCATAAAAACTTTTATTTCTGCGGCTACCATGAAAACTCGTAACCCATTCATTAGAGGCATTTTTTTGGTGACATTCTTTCCTAATTAGTTCATTAAAAGTCGATAAAGTATCATGATTGTCCTTTACAACGTTTGCTACTGCTACCGCCAGTCTGTTCATTGAAGAAACATGTTCGCTGTCTAGAAATAATTCCATAACAAATTCTTTCTCAAACTTCAACATTGTGCATTTCTGATAATAAAAAAATTAAATAAAAAAAATAGAATAAGAAAGTCCTAAACTGTTTTATATTTTGCTTATTTATATATAGGTTCTTCGTTTAAATGGAAAATTTAACTTGTCGATGATATACTGATAGAAATAGTATTATTTTTAAATGTGTGTAAACAACTGCGAAGAGTAAAGAAAGTACAATAGATAAGTACTTTTGTAGCCACAATCAAACATCTTTTTTTTTATTGGTTTCACTTTTTCTTCTTTTTAATGGCAATCTGTGTACATACAATTTGTGCCAATGTCATGTGAGTAAGATTTCAATTAGTATCAGCGTTTTCTAGCTCCAGCAAAACGGTGGCCCATCCTACTCGAACTTTCCATGCAGCTTTGTCGACACCTCAGAATACATGCTAAGCGGTATCTTCTATAATAAACTTCACCTGAATACAACAAGTAAACTATATCACACAAAATGCTACCAAGATTACATGATATAGAGTCAAATACACAACTTTAAGAATGAAAAAAAAAAACAACAGCAGACTGAGATAGCGCCAAAAAACCCTGGGTTCCACTTATTCCTTTTTAAGGAAAAGGCAAAGGTACTAGTAGAGCATGCAGTGAAGTCAGACATTGGGAACACTATAAATAAATGGCGGCCTTCTGTTATAACCACAACGGGAATGATTGGAACAATTCAGAATTCATGGTCCGTGATATTATTTCACTTTACTACACTTGTGCATCATACCTACACTATATCATGTACAATGCCACCAAAACTACATAATTTTTAATGAAATACTGCAAGATAAAATAATGAATTAAAAATAAGGATGACTACATGACATACCAAAATCGCATGGCATACGAATACAATTTCTTTAGCCTTAACTTTGAATTATATTACTAATCTTCATTGCCTAACAAAGTGGGGGCCTTTTGTTAAGCGTTCCAAAGGAGTTGGGAAATTCCAGAATTCACACTCAGTGTCATTATTTTCAACACACTTTACTTGTGGATAATAATCAAACAATATCACGAAAAAGACACCAAAATTACCTAAAATATTATAGGGACTGCAAGTTTATGAACTAAAAAGAAGGAATACAAGTTAACTCAACAGGCTTTTAGGCAGTTAACTCAAAAGGCAAAATAGCAATGGGGATCGAATGTAGTCGAATGGCCGGAAAGCGCTGGGGTTTACATCCCAGGCTAACCATATGGCTTTATACGGCAGTTGTCAGACCCATAATAACATACGCCTGTGTGGCTTGGTCCAAAAAGGCACAACAGCAGTCTGTTTGTACCCGATTAGCTTCAGTACAAAGAATAGCTTCTATCTTAGAGACAGGAGCCATGTCGAAAGCCCCTGGAGCGGCTCTGGATGCTCTGTTAAATCTGACGCCCCTTCAT
Source organism: Samia ricini (assembly GCA_014132275.2). Classification (NCBI taxonomy): domain Eukaryota; kingdom Metazoa; phylum Arthropoda; class Insecta; order Lepidoptera; family Saturniidae; genus Samia; species Samia ricini. The sequence continues at coordinate 8,552,100 of AP028161.1, forward strand.
ATATATGTAGAGAAGGTGGCGAGGTTGACGATGCACAGAATGTACGCCCTCGGAAGGAGACAATGGATATCCCAGTCCATGAGATCTTTCTTAGACTCATTGATAGAAACACCAATTTTAGGGATGATATCAGATATGATGATTCCTAAAACTAATCATAAAAAATTGTATGAGGTCGAAATCCCTCCACGAGACTCCTGGTTAAACAGTGAGACAACGTGGAAGGAAGGCAGCTTACTATGGTTTACCGACGGGTCCAAAAAAGGACTTAACGTAGGCTGTGGAATATATGGAGAGCGACCTAAGTTTAGTCAAACAGCTAATCTTGGTAGTTTTGCCTCCATTTTCCAGGCAAAGGTATACGGGATTCTAGAATGTTTCTGTATAAATTTGCAGAAAGCCTACGTGAACCATACAATATATATCCATTCGGATAGTCAAGCCGCTCTCTTGGCGCTGGCTTCGGTCGTAGTTGAGTCGAAGCTAGTTGCAAATTGTGTGGCAATGCTAAACAGCCTGGGTAAGAATAACAGGCTGGTTTTAAGATGGGTCCCAGGCCATGTAGGAGTTCCCGGCAATGAAGCTGCGGATGCGCTGGCAACAGCAGGGGCTATGGAAACACAAATTGGGCCTGAACCATTTTGTGGCATTCCAAAAAGCCTAGTTCGACTGACCATAAGGGACCAATATACCTATAAGGCTATAGAATTCTGGAATAAATTGCCAGGACATATTCATTTCAAAGAGCTTATCAGAGCATCCACTCAGCGCAAAGCTGAAGAAGCCCTGATGCTCAGAAGGAATTAGCTATGAGTATTAGTGAGAGCACTAACTGGGCACTGTTGTTTGAGCAAGCATATGATACTACAGTATATTCAGGTTGTAGGTCTAGGCAGAGAGGTTTAGCAATTTAGGGGCGATCACAATAGATCTGACTAGGTCGCAGTGATACAGGACTGTTTAAGCCTGCATGGCCCCTTTTTCGAATAATAATAATAACTTGACAATCCAAAATCTACTTGACAGTAGATTGTCAAGTGAAATCATCCGTCGCTCATAGGATAAGTTTTAGTTTAAAATTAAATGTAAAGTTAGTCTACATTAAACACTGTAACAACTCACTCGTTTTCTTTTTAAAAACCTAAGATAGCGTTCCCGGTATTTAAATGCGCAGCCGGTAGGATACTCAATTAATAAGATCGTGTTTGATACACACAAATCGGTCTCGCACACGGCTTTGAGTATCCACGAACCAAATAAATTTGTTATAATCGGATCCTACCGGTTCCTTCCTGTCTACGAGACAGCTATACGACAAGGCATGGGATCGTGCGGACTGTAAGTAAACCTTTTTACTATCCAATTCTCGTCCTTGTTATTTCCCGTGGTTGTTCGGTAGACATTATTTCCGTAACTTTCAAATAAAAATCATTGAAAGTTATTTGATTTCTGCATAAAAATCGCAGTATTAGTAAAAGCACACGCTGTTATAATATTAAGGCTGGGTGCAGGATGCATAACTACATAGTTTATTTCTGATCGCATATCGCATGATAAGTATTTTTCTTAGAGTACATGGAAGCTGCAACTTCTTTTTGTTTGCGGAAAACTTTATATAACATTTATTTATTTATTGTATTGTGATAAAAATCAGGGCTTTTATATTTATTTTATAGTATACCGAAATGACTTTTATTCCTATAAAATTTAGAAAATGTAATTTTCAGACAACACTATATTAAGTACGAGTCATGGCGGCAAATCGTTGACGGATGGAATTAACAGAGTTTTATTTATCTTTGTCTTTCAGAGATGTATGTACAGCTAGAAAAATATTTGTAACACTACTTTAAATTTGTTTTGGCATGGTTTACAATTTAAATGTACTATAAAAAGCAAAAATCTAAAACGATTGACATAATATTTTGACTACTAGACAGCTCGTAATGCCAACATACTAAAATAATACTTCCGAGGTAAAATAATTGAACGAACGGCTATACCCGCAACGCAAACGAAACATAGAATATACGCAATAGTTATAAACAATTCAGTTATTTTTATGCGTTCGTTTCTATCTTTTACGGGTTGGATTTTAGCAACTTAAGTTACCATAAATAAAAAATATATCGGTTTTAATACAATTTTCCATATTGGATATTTTGTATCGATGTATCAGATTAAAAATATCGATATATTGATACTTTTTAACAAGCCTAAGCAGAAAACTACTCTATGTGGTTACTTCTACCAACAATTCTGCTTTAGCATCTCTAGTAAGTCTGTGACTTCTACGAAGTCAGGATTTGTTGTGTGTGCTCAAAATTCATTTTCTAAGATCATTGATTTGTATAAATCGTTTTTTCATAAAAGGTTTCATGTCTAAGAAAAAAGATTTTAGCTGTATCACTGTTGAAAATGAAGGGTAAGTATAAGAAAGCACGTTTTTAATAAATTATTTAAAAATTAAGAGTACACAGTGAACAAAAAAAATACAAGGAATATGATAAGTTCAAATTTCATTACCCACAAAAAGCAAACTTTAAAGATGAACTACTAGTATTCAAATAGTGATTGTTTTATTGTTTTTAATTTTAGTAACTCAATGCATAATGGAGATATGGCAATTTTACTTCGGACCTCATAGCTATGATTCAGAACAGATCTATAACTTTGGAGGATATTTGAAAAAATTGATTTTTTTTTATTTTATGTTTATATTTACAACACATTATTTTAATTATAACATCTCTTTAACATAACATATTTTTGTATTCATCAGGTTCATTTTTATACATTTTTACGACTTAAACTGTTAATGTTTGGTATTTTCACACCCTCATATATAAGTGTACAAGACACATAATATTCGCCATGTAAAAGTTTAAGAGTGCTTAGTAATTTTTTAAGATATACATATATTTATGTTACTAAAATAGCATTGATTACAATTTGCTATTTGCTAAAGGTATTCAAAGAATCTATTTCATTTAATATGTATTAAAAGAATAAAGTTGTGAAAATATGTCATATGTCCAAAGCCCAATATTTTATTAATAAAACTGAAGTTTTATTTTCTTTCAACCTGAATAAAAATTTACAATGTGATAGAAATTAGTTTATTGTGCCTACTTTAACATTTTCCTTTTTAAATTAAAGCATTAAAGATGAAAAGCTTATCTACCCAGCTGCAACAAGAAATAAAGATCCCATACTGCAAGTGTTAAAGAGATTCCTGAGCAGTGACAGTGATAACAATGAATTGGAAAATCCTCTTTTCTTGGAAATAGCTTCAGGTTCTGGTCAACATATGGCTCATTTTGCTCCATATTTCCCAAATATTAGATTTCAGCCAACAGAAGCTGATGAGAGTTTACTTGGAAGTATAACATACTATGCAAAAAGTTGTCGTAGTGGAAATATGCTTTTGCCAATGGTTATTGATATTCATAATAAATTGTCTTTTTATGGATACTCTGAAAACAGTATAGATTACATTTACAATGCTAATATGATGCACATTAGCCCTTATGAATGCACCATTGGACTATTTGAAAATGCAGGAAACTATTTAAAACCTGATGCACTTATGATAACATATGGACCTTACAGCAAAGGTGGGATAATTACACCTGAAAGCAATGTAGAATTTGATGCATCACTCAAGGCTCGAAATCCTTTATGGGGTCTCAGAGATATAAATGTACTAATTCAATTAGCAGAAGACAACAATTTATCCCTTATTGACACAATTGAAATGCCTGCAAATAATAAAACATTGATATGGAAAAAAAATTAATTATAAATAGATTACTATTTTATGGTATACAGTATGTAGTAGACAAGAAATAAACTGTTTTGGAGTAAAGTGTTTTCCTTTTTTTATTATATTCTTTCTTACACCTACTAATATAACATTTCGCAAACCATATTTCTTTATAATACTTATGTGTTCAGATAATTTCAATATTTATTAAGTTTATTTTTTTTAAGAAAAATTTTGCACATGACCAGACTTAAGCCACTTTAAGACTTAAATTGTGAGCAAAAGTAAATATTAAAATCTTTCTACCTGAGAAGTCTTAAATTTTACCATTAGCTTTAGTGTATTAAAAATATAATATTAAATTACTAATTTTAAAATAAAAAATTCAGAGTATGTAATTTTATTAAAAATCTAATGGTTTTGTATAATTATTTTTTAACCCAAAAGTCCATTTTTCTTCAAATATAAATTGAAGATTCAAAATTTTACATATTAGCTAGTGATGGCGAAATAAGTTACCATGATAAATGGCACAATGTCAATTCGAGTTTAGATGCTGCGTTAAGGATACAGAGATTTGCGCAGTTATGCTTTTTAGATATATTTGTTAACTAGTTGTATCCCGCGGCCATGCCCGCGTTTTAAATGTTCTTCACTGCGTTTTAATAGTGGTTTTAATTTTAACAGCACTTCAATTTTATGAGTTTATACCTAGCCAAAAAAAAATTAATAAAGAAAAATGAGTCTTGTTTTTAGCCTATAACCATCTACTAAACATTCCGCGTCGAATGGTAGTAGTCCCATTCCGATATGTTCAGCAGTTTTGAGGTAGTAGTGCGTCAAAGGAACCAGATTTTTCCTGTATATAATAGATATTACAAAAACTATATTATATATAATTTCTTAATGTATTGATTTATGATTCATTGGTAATCAGTGTTACCAACACAGCTATTTTAACAGTGGATTTACTGTTTTCACATTGATGCCCCTGTTTTCGGTTTCAGCGTTCACCGCTACTAGAAAATTTGATAACAACTGTTAAAGGAGCATTCATTGCACACTAAATCCAAAAAAAATCGATTGATACTCATTTGAAGCTACAGAAAGACACATAAATTTAATGAAAATATGTATGATTTAAAAAAAAATTAATGTGTGCAATTCACTCTCTGCAGTTTTATTATTGATCGATGCTGGTAGCTAAAAATAGGTGCTTGTTTTAATTACATCAGGAATGTATGAAATCTGCCTTTTTTTCTCTTTTTTATTGGCTAGCTGTTGTTTTTTAGTTTCGTGTGGTTGGCAACATTTGTTACGTTATAAAACAGAGGTTACAAATAAATATTGCGTTTCTCTTTACTGTCCATGTTCATATCTTTATTTTATACTGTAGTATAGATAGCAATTATGTCTAAAAGATCAGCTTCCGAGGCATTTGACGAGAAAATACAGGTTAAAGCAAAAGATGGGAAGAAACATTCACTGGACTCTGATGAAGAGGACAGTGGTGCTGAAGAAGAGAAAAAGAATGTTATGAACGTGAACGATATTGAGGGCGAAGAAGAGGGGACCGGAGGAATGGAAGGTGAAGTGAGTAGCAATAAATTGAGAATACCTGTTTCATATATTTCATTTAAATTACAAATAGGTGCTTTCGAAACTTAAAAAGTGAAAATCTGTGTATATTTGTAATATTATATATAATAAATATACTGGAATATATTCCATTACGATAATTAATTGTATTAAGCTTCCATCAAAATATTTGGTCTAATTTACAGATAACTATAACACCATTCAACATGAAAGAGGAGCTAGAAGAGGGACATTTTGATACACAGGGGCATTATCACTGGAAAAAAGAGAAAGAAATAAAAGATGGTTGGCTTGATAACATAGATTGGGTTAAAGTTAAAGGAAGACCTCATGACAAGTATAAAGTTCACAAAGATGATGAAATAAAGGGCCTTGGTGATGAGTCTAGCAGTGAAGATGAAGAAATAGAAGAAAAGTTTGATTTGATTGAAAATTATAAGGAAATATTGGAACATTTGAAGCCAAGAGAAACAATTGCTAAGGCTTTACAAAGACTTGGTTTGTTTATTTCATTTTTTTAAACCTATTATTATTTGTACTATGATCGGATTGTCTATATTTATATATCTACTTACATTTAACATTTAAGTTTAACTACTGTATGCATAAGGCCACTCATTGCAACTCAAAGATGTCTCGAGTTTAAGTTTCAGCCATGTTACACATAGCTAGGCGGGAATAGTCCTCCCCAAGTGTTACCAGTTAAGGGGTGAGACCTGATTGTGAATCCCAAAAATACATAGATAAATCATAACCTTACATCAGTACTGCCATCACTAACAGTAATGGTTTGCATTACACTTGGAAAAATTATGTAATTCAATAATAGTTAATTATAAAAATTGCAATCATTGGAATACTTCAGTAGATTTTACACCTAGATACTACTTAAGCTTCACCTGAGATACTTAAATTGTTTAATGGTCATTAGTAATATAAAGGTTTTAGGTATTCAAATTCTTAGGTGGCTGAATGATTAAGACCAATGGACTATCTATTCTACAGAGTTGAATCTCAATATCAAAGCAATTTGGACTGAATATGTAAAAAATGCATTGTTATGAAAGGTTTTAAAAAAATCCAAATATTTTCAATGTTTGGAATCACCAGAATGGTGTGCATTAAGTTATAATTAAATGTGCCTCCACAGGCAACAGGGACACAATTACACATTGGTATTATTTTTTTTTCATTTTCAGGTTCAAATTCCAAAATATCAAGTGCCGAGAGATGGAAAAGAAAAAAGGCCGGAATTGTAGACGAAAACAGTAAAATAGTTACCAGAATAACTGAACTTGCTAATCAAATATTAACGAAATTAGGTAATATGGATATATACCAAGAGACATATGAAAGTATTAGCAATGTTGTAGCCAAAAGTCAGAGTAAAAATGCTGATTTGGACATGTATTCAGATGATTTTGATCAAAAGGAGAAACAACAAATAAAAAATGAAAATATTGAACAAGAGGTTGAAAAGGAAGAAAGTACTGAAACCAAGGAAGTAAAATGGGAGTTCAAATGGAGCCAAGATGACGATGCGAACATATTAGGACCTCACACTACAAGCCAAATGAATAAATGGTCTTCAGAAGGATATTTTAAAACGGGTGTATGGGTAAGAAAACATGGAGAAGACAGTCAATTCTACAGTTCAAATCGTATTGATTTTGAAATTTACATGTGAAGTTATATTTTGTTGCTTTATTTTTTTTAAACAATAATAAAATAACAACCAACTTTAATTAAAATGTTTATTTAAATCATTAAACATATTTTTTTCGTTTTTCAAATATATTAGTAATATTGATTAAATTAACCTCTGTCAATACTTTTGCTATTTGAGTGATTAAAACAATGAATAACGTAATGACTTGAACAATAACAAATTGTGATATTGATGTACCAATCTCCAACCAGCTTCCAGTATTCCTCACATTATATAACAATTGTATTCCCATTATATTTGAATATATTAGTACAATGATATTTAAATATCCAGTAGGTGCCTGCAATCATAAATTTATAATGAAATATACATTTTTTTTATTATTAACGATCTAATCTATAAATCTCATAAATACCTTAGTTATATTTTGAACAGCTCTGAAACTACATCCTACTATCAAAAAAGGTGACAAAGTTTTCAGTAATATCAGGGTTGTTATAACAAAAGGTTGAAAAGATGTTGTAAAACAAGTAACCCATCGTATTTCAAAAGAATTTATAGAGGCAATATTTCCTGTCCCAAAAAATGCTAAAAATAATATATAGTATCTGAAAGTTTGCTAAGAAAGTTTTATGACGTTTATAAAAATATTGATACAAGGATTTTATAGCTTTACTGTTATGGTTACGATTTATTACATTAATAATAATTCTATATGAGAAAATCAAATATTATTAATATTAGTAGTAGAAATAGTAAATAGACATTAAAAAGGATACATAAAAGAATCCTCTTCGAAAGTCTTGATCACTTATACTCCTCTCAATTAATAGCAAATTACTTATTTGCAAATTTTGTTCCTTCTCAAATTTGCACTCTATAATCTGCAGTAAAATAATTATTGTAGTTAATAAAAACTAAATATATATAAAATAGAAATTATAAGTCTTTTATGGAAGTTTTCATTACCTGTAAATTTGACGATTATTTCTAAAATCTAACATAATTGTTACCAAAGCTTGGAATATAAACTGATTTAAACAATTTCTAACATAGTGATAGTAAAGCTTAAATTTAATAGGGACATATTTGATAGGTACTCTTACACCGACAAAATGGAGCTCCCATGGGGATAGTATAGAAATGAAAGAATGACCTAGTGGTCTGAATGGACTGTCATGAAATGTGTGTTGTCTCAAAATTTTAGACCACTTTTTACCTTAACAAAAGACAGGAATTTACAAATATTTACATACCATTTATACTCGCAATGGACCTATCTATTTATCATATTAATATAAATCGAAATTGTATTTACTGCAAATATTTACCTTCGTGTTTTGCCCATGAAGAAGTTTAAATTCAATTAGTATCCAACATATCACATTTGATATTAATACGATCATGAACAATCCTTCATGACACACTGATAGTAATAAGTAAAAATTTAAAATTGATGTACTTATTGAAAAAATGCGACAGATCAGTCTTTTTGTTGAAATTAAAGGTAAAATCCATGATATAACTGTAAATGAAGTGTCGATAAATAAAATATGCATTAACTTTTTATGCTATGAGATATGTACATTGGTATATATTCCATCTCAGTTTAGGTTTGGGGCTAATATTTTTATTAAGTATATAAATATATATAAATTCAGTCTGCTTTTAGAAATTAAACTATTTGTCAATATCAACTTCATTACTGATACTTCGTATTTATACACTATTTAATTACTAGCATTTATTATGTAACTAACTTCAAATGCAATAATTACAGTACAAAATCTATTCAATAATAATATTGACAGCACACAAGGATAATTGTAATGTCCTATCAGTGAAACAAGATCATGTGTTATATATGAACTTATAGATAAAGTGACTTACTTGAAATAATCCAAGCTAGAGATTGATAAAAATATGAAACAGACATCCCCTGTTCAAATCTTCTCGATTGAATATAAATATTTTGCAGCGATATACACAACAAAATTGTTTGAAAAACTAACAAAAATATTTCATTCTTATTTTCTTCCTTGGTATAGTATAGAGGTATAAGTAAACTTTGGATATAAATAACTACACTGATTATCCAAATTATTCCTGCTAAAATGCTATAAATTAACAACAAATCCTTTTAATAAGTTTGAATTGTAACAGTACAAAGATGTATGTACATAATATTATATAAGAATTTCCTTACACTAGTTCAATAAAAACATCTTTTCCAACCACAGGAATGAATGAAAAAATGCTCAGTGATAAACATCCTATAAACCAAAATACCAAAATAGGTTGTGACAAATGTTTTTTAGTAGATGACACGAAAGGCCACAGGGCCATACCAAGTAACGGAATGCTCAACATCCATCTATAAGTAAAAGACAGGCCCTGAAAATTAACTGATTATTACATATAAAATAATTATTCATTATTTAATCACAAGATTTTGAGACACATCAAATGACTAATAATGAGATATCTGATTGCAGAAAAATCTTGTTAAATAAAAACTCATGATATATTTAAGGTTAATCATAAATAATACTCAACTTACCATAAAAAAAGAACCCAAAGTATAACTTATTACTTCTACAAACAATCTGTGCAACTGTTTGCTTCTTTTTACTTCACTAAATGCTTGCATCCAAATTTGTAATGATGATAAAGCATACCACCACAGAAATATCGGCATCAAAAAATATAATAATAATACTGGACAGGTAGGTTCTGAACTAAAAAAGAATTAATAGATATATTTGACTAATAATGATAAATTTATATAAAATTTAGAAAAAAAAAATATTACCATATATTAGGTAAATTGCTAAAATACAAAGAATAGAAAAATATATATTCAATCCATTTTTCACATATATACTGTAGTCAAATGTGAATGTTTTTATTCTTACAGACTTCGTATGAGTTTTAATCTTTTGTTGTAACAACATTTTAAGAAGGCACACTATCCATCCCAAGAAAGAAAGTGTTACCAGTATGAGTAGTGGAGTTTGATAATAATTGTGATAGTACTTTAAACCCATTAGACTCAGATGCATAATTTCTTCACTCAATAAGATTAATTTCTCATAGTCTCCTTCAGAAAGTAATTTCTCTGTAAAATTTACTAATTCATCATATTTTTCTTTATTGAGTTGTTTAAAAGGGAAATATAACATAGATATAGCATTGCTTTCAACATCTTGCCTTTTCTTATTATACTGTGAAGCTAACTGCCTGCTGTTACTATATATGGCTTTGGCTTTATTGGCTAATGTCATGTTTAATACATCTATTTTTAGCTGTCCCTGAAATAAATATAAAATGTATAGATATCCATACAACACAATAACAAGTTCCTATATAATAGCCTATACCTATTAATGTATTAGGTAATCTATAAAAACAATATCAAAAATTTAATGAAAAATACATACTATTGAATTAACTGGTACAGGTATTGAAAGTATAGTAGACATCATTGGAGACAAATCCACTTGATTCATGTCAAACCTGTGATCCAAAGACATATTTAGAGCTGTAGGATCTAAATTCTGTCCTTTAACTTGTTTTACACCAGAACCCCATAATACATAAGGTGTTTGTGTTTCATGATCATCACCAGAACCATGTGAACCTGCAATCAATAAAGTATTTTATCTATTAAATTTTATCTATGATTATATTTATTCATATTTTATTAAATTCTTAAGGTTATGTATATTTTATTTATATTTAGTCTTCAAATATTTAGGCAGTGATTTATTTAATTTAAAATAATTATTAATATTATACTATTACAATTAATCACTATTTAAAACAATTACATTTTTCCAATTTAAAAGTGTTATGCATGTTTTTATAAGTTTTTACAATATAATTTATGTAATCTTATAATATATTACCCCAATCTGTCATGCCATGATCTGAAGTCATCAAAAAAGTAGTTTTACCATCATCTTCATAGTAATCTTTTATAACTTTTTCAATATCTTTTATACCTTCGTCAACAAACTTTAATGTAGTTAAAAAGTTCCTTGAAAATATGGAATATAAAGGCATTAAGTACATAAAAATATTAACACATATTTCCTATTCAAAAAACTATATTTACTCTGTTTTTGGCTTGTGTTTATGGCCTGATGTATCAGTTCCCAGTAAATGTAAAAAGAAAGCTATCTTCTGTTTGCTGAGATTTTCCTTGACTTTAGTATTGTACCTGGCATCATGGAAAAACTTTTTAACCCTATCAAATACCCATTTATCCAAATGTGTTGTATTTTTATCAATACTAAAAGTGTCATCATAAGGATCAAAATCATTGACCTCAATGTGATTGTCCACATGGCTTTTAGTAAATATATTAACAATATCATAAGTGCCCCAGCACCATGTGTGGGATGTTTGATTGAAAACTGAGTCAAAGTCAACAGGGTTTTCTTTCCACCCTTTTGCCACCGCTGATGGATCTTCATAAAAACCTGCTATAAGTGCAACATGTCCAGGTCTAGACTCTGTTGGAACTTGTGTATAAGATATTCCCCATCTTCCATGAGAATTAGCTATTGACCTGTAAATATTAAATAATGAGGAATACCAAGAAACCACAAGCATTTAAATATTAAATCAAAACGTTAAATATAAACAAAATTATGTTTACGATTGATATTTATAGTGGAATTTTAAAACGAATGTAAGCAATAAAATTATAGTAATTAACAAACCTTAAATAAGTCATTGTAGTATAATTAACTAACGATTCAGCCCGTAAACCGTCTACAACGAATAAAACCAGTCTTTCGGCAAATGCTTCATGTTGTGGTTTATAAGGTATCACATTGTTTACAATTGGTGATTTAAAATATATATCAAATATTGAAAATAAGAACGATATGTGTATAAATATCCCCACAAAAAACATACCGATAGCGAAAGTACATATACACTACTTTCTAATAAATTGCATTTAAAATTCTTTGAAACACAGGGTTTAACAGGCAAATAGATAATACAGATAAACTAGATAGAGGGCAAAATATTAGGTACATTCTCTTTGATAGGTCAGACACTTTGTTTACGTACAAAATACTTGTATTCATTCATATTTGAATTTGTTTGGTCGATTTTACAAGTAAATTATTTATTCTATTCATAAAATTTGTGAATTGTGATAGAAGTCGCGGGAAAAGTTAGTCTTTCCCTTTTTTGGTTCCATTTCTTCCATTTTATGGAAAAGGCAAAGGTACTAGTAGACCATGCAGCCAAGTCAAACGTTAGAAACGCTATCAATATGAATGGCGGTAACAAAATGGTGGCCTTCTGTTACAGCCACAACGAGAATGATTGTGACATTTCAGAATTCATGGTTTGTGTCATTATTTTCCCTTCACTACACTTATGTATCATAACTACACTATATCACGTAAAATGCAACCAAAATTAGGTAATATTTAGTCAAATACAACAAGATATGAATTAATAATAAGGACGACAAAATGACAAAACAACATTACGCCAAGCACCCCAAGGTGTATTATCTATGAAACACTCCCTTTATCTCGGTCAGCTCTAAATTCTGATCACAGATTTGTGTCCTTTGTTCATCTCACACTAGACTAAGGCTTTACACCATACAATTAAGGAAAAAAAAAAACACAACCAAGAAGAATTTATAAGGCATACTCAGCTCTCGATAAAACAATTTAATATATATAGAATGACACTAAACAACTTGTTACTAATACATTTTCATAAATAATCTTTTTATAAGAATGACATATCAAATAGGTTTTTAGATTGCTAATGAAACCTTTAATACATACTACCTTCTCTGACGGTAAGAACACTTATTTATCTCTGCTTTTCAAGTAACGCTCTAACAATACGGCAACTGTATGTTAGGGCTTTCCAGAGAGTTTTAGCAATGTCTCAGATTCTAACTCCATGACATAATTCACGCTTGTGAAACCAAAAACATTTGTACAAAATGCAACTAAAACAGCATAAAATAGAACCAAATATTGTAAATGAATAAACTACAAACAAGGTTTTATGATAGACCAACATGCCATCAAAAACTTCTGGCCATCATTAGTTCATTCATCAGATAAAATCTAAAACCTTACCAAACAAACAAACCGTAGGGTTATAATAAATTAATTCATTAATCACACAAATATTTTTATTTTTTAGTCCTTTTCATAAAATAGAATCTTCAGATCTTGAATCGCTTGATTTCTCAACAAAAGAACTCGCAGTCAATAAGTTGAATAAATACGACTCTTGACTTTTTATCACACCACTCAATACGAGGTCACATGAAGTTCTTTCTTCAATATTTTTTTCTTGAGTTAAACCTAAAGTAGCATAGATACGACGTACTTGCCCAGCACTTAACCAACCACGCTGCCCTGGATCAAAACTCTTAATAATTGCTTCTAAATGCCTACAAATACAATATTTCATAGTATCATATAGGTACATTTACAATCGACCCGGTACGTGTTATGACAGTTCATAAATTCTACCGTATTGTTTTTACTTTTATTATTAGTTTACTGAGAGAATTGAAAATAACAATAACGAATATTTGTTTTAATAAAACTTTAGGAAAAGAACCCACACATGAAATAAAGAGCAACATGTTTCCGTGGAACCAAAGAAGCAGTTGAACCAAAGATTTAGGTACATACTTTTTACTAGTTTATAGTTTTGCAGTGAATTTACTCCTACGATTCTCAATTTTTGCAATTTCTACTCATGTCTTGTCGATTGTAATTGGTGGTGAATGATTATTTACTTAAGTTACCTGTTACTTCATCCATTCAACCGAAATACATCCACTGCTGGACAAATGTCTCTCCCAAAAATCTCCACAATGACCAGACTTGCGCCACTAGCATCCAGCGGATTTCCGAAACCTTCACCAGGTCCTCAATCCACCATGTGGAGGGCCTAACCACGCTGCGTCTTCCGGTACGCGACAGTATTAGAGAATGTGTTGGCTGCATCGGGCATCGGTTAAAAGTAGCTATTTGGAACTTTAATACTAGAATCAATTTTGTTTTGAACGATAATGTTAAGATAAGTTACTAAAAATATATGTACTAAAGCCTAGATATTGCCATCATTAATATACTTTTCCATACAATTTTACCTTATTTCATAGAGTACAGGAGCTACCCTGTGTCCTGCTCGAAATAACATACAGTCATCCAGTAATTTTTCGAGATATGTTATCGGTTTGTTTGATTGTTGCACTAATACTTTTGTAAATAAGAATTGAATTAATTCTGAAATACGCCGATCTCGTATATATTTTTCTGTTCTGGAAACGGTACTTAGTATTTTTTCTTTTCTTTCAGAAATTACAACTTGTTCCGAAAAGCTATCATCAACACTTAAAATACATTTGCAAACTGATATCCGTTTCCGTTCGGGTTCTCCAAAGCTTAATAATTCTTCATCCATAATTTTTATTATATCAAATAAGCACCGGAACTAATTCGAATTATATTATTTGTTTGATAGGAAAAAAATAATTAAGTGTCATTTATATGCCAAATATTAAAATACATCGGAATAGATTTTCGGATAAGAAGCATGAAACCTCATTACCTCATTGGCACGGCGACATACCGGCCATAAACCTAAAAATATATAATATTGAAATATATACGAAAAAATTAATATTTTCTAGAAGTATTGATGTTTGATATAAATAAATACACGTAATCGGTAATAATAAAAACAATTAGTATTGTATCTTCATGAAATATATTTTATTTTTTCAACATAGACACAACAATAAATGAATAAGTTTTTTTTTTTTTATTACGCCCCTACCCTTAGACATAGATCCGAGATCTTGTTTGCGTTACTTATAGCTAGATTAATTTTATTTCAAAATTCTTATTCTAGTTATAGATAATAAATAAGTTACAAGCAGAAGTCTGTAGTTACATAATATATCTATTTTAATAGAAATAATAAATCTGTGCCTGTTTTGTTTGTTTTTTTAGGTAGGAGTTTTTTGATGGCATCTTGGTTTGCCATTTAGCAGTCCTTGTATTTTTTAATTTATTAACTTGGGGTATTTGACCCCATATCATGTAATTTTGTTAAGCTTTTTACATAGTATAATTTGTTTGTCGTGCACAATTATATTGGTTATGTACGTTTATTCTGAGATACCACGAAATTTCTAGCAGGATGACTGCAGTGTTCATTTAAGAATAAACATCAGATTTGACAGTATGAATGCAATAATCCTTTGCCTATCCTATTGAATGAATATTCCTAGCAGTCTCGGGTGGTGGTGTGCTGGACACGATTTTTCCTTGTCATGTTTTCGTCCTTATTGTTAATTCATTAATTATTTTGCAGTATTTCACTATATATTATGTCATTTTGGTGGCATTTTAAGTGATATAGTTTAGTTACGATGCACAAGTACAGTGAAGTGAAAAAATTACACGGAGCGTGAATTCTGAAATCTCCCAAACACTCCCGTTGTGGTTGTAACAGAAGGCCGCCCTTTTGTTACCGTCATTAATTTATTGACAGCATTTCTAACGTCTGACTTGGCTGCATGGTCTACTAGTACCTTTGCCTTTGCACAAAATGGAAGAAATGGAACCGAAAAAAGGGAAAGACTAACTTTTCCCGCGACTTCTATCACAATTCACAAATTTTATGATAATAATAAATAATTGACTTGTAAAATCTACCAAACAAATTCAAATGTGAATTAATGTAAGTATATTGTACATTAACAAAGTTCTGACCTATCAAAGAGTATGCATCTAATATTTTGGCCTCTATCTGGTTTATCTGTATTATCTTATTACCTGTTTTTAGTCTGTGTTTTAACGAAAATAAGTAACGGAAAATGTTTTGAATTTGTGAAAGTTTTATGTGGTGTTTGCTTATAGATTTTCATATGCATTATTTGCTGATTTGTTTTGGTGAAAAAACATATATCCATATTATGCGTCAATGGTGAGATTTAAAGACTGATTTTGTAACATAGCCGAAATGTTTCCTGTTATGGAGCAAGACACGAAAGATGTACACATTGGAAAAATTGACGACTGTAGGTGTTGTTATTTTGCTAATCATTTATTTTTACTCAACATAAAATAATATTTTGAATACAGTAGGACTATTATTATAAAAATATGAATTAGATGCATATTAGATTGCTTTAAATTATGTCTTGTAGAGGTGATACAGATTTTCGTAAGACTGGGTTAGAAATGGACGTTATCAGACAAAGAACTATTGCATACGAATATCTTTGTCGTTTACAAGAAGCCAAAACATGGATGGAGGCGTGTTTAAAAGAATCATTACCACCGGCCACAGAATTTGAGGAGAACCTACGTAATGGTGTTTACTTGGCAAAACTGGGGAATTTTATTTGTCCCGAAATGCTTCCTTCAAAGAAAATTTATGATATTGATCAAAAAAAGGTATAAGGTATGTTTAAACATATTATTAATTTAAAATAAGCTTTAATTCACATATTAGTTCTATCTAGAACAATAAAAATTGACTAATTATCCCATTAGTTAATTAACCTACTATATTAACTGTAATGAATATTTGCTAGAAAATAGTTTATAAGAAAATCCAAGTCCTTATCTACACTACTTATATAAAGATGTAAAATTGTTGTTTTGTGTTTTATAGATAAACTCAAAACCTACATAACTGATTTATTAAAAATCTTTCATTACATTATCACTATTTTTTTTTTATATTGCTGATTAAATTGTTGACTGGACTAGCTGGTGAGAGACATCTTAGGGGAATGTATCTTGACCAGATAGAGGACCAAAGAGCATGTATAAAAGTAGAAGTAGTGAAAGATGTGTGTCAGGATTATTGCAAGTGGAAAGATACAGTCTCCGTCTACCCGTATGGGAGAGAGATGGGATGTTATATATTAAATTAAATAAAAGTGCAGAACTGGTTGGGAAGTTAGTATTAAATAAACATGCTGGTTTTTTAATACTATTTGTATTATTTATTCTTTAACCTCATATGTCCTATGTCATCATTTTATACAAAATATTAGGTTGAAAAAAAAAATGCTGGAAGTTCTGGGGTTATATATTGTAATCAAAAATTATGGTAATATATATATATTCTTTGTTTTAAGCAAAGTTCAGTTACATATAAATAATGTTTCAGGTTATGGGACTTCAGTTTAAGCATACTGATAACATAAACCAATTTTTGCAAGTTCTGAAGAAAACTGAATTACCAGTGGTAAGGTCAAGAAAATAAAATGTAACTTGTTTTTTAAATGTTTGCATTTTCTCTTAACAATGGGTATTATAAGGTGCATACATATTAGTACATTAGGATGTAATTATTGCTGTAATGTTGACAAAGACACATTGGTCATATTTTACAGTTTTATTATTATTGTCACAGATGTCTATCTATAACTCTATATAACTTACTAGCTGCTCTTTGCAATATTACCCGCATAGTTCACGTTTCTGTGGTATTTTTGGAATACAAACTATCCTATGTCACTCCCTGGGTTTCAAACTCCATGCCAATTTTTTTCCAAATCCGTCCAGTAGATTTAAAGTTTTTATTCATTACATTCATTCAACCGTAAGACGTCCACTACTGGACATAGGTCTCCACCATTAAGGGGGGGATTGCCATAATCACCACGCTTGGCAGGAGGATTGGCGATTGCAGTAAGGTGTTTTGGTATCCAGAACATGCTGTTGCCCATCCCCTGGTTTATATTCCTTAGTCTCCTTTTGTGACACCCATGGGAAAATATGGGGTGGTACTATTCTTAACCGGCCGTGTTAGTTGTGTTATTTCTGACATACAAAATAAATATCTTTCCTTTTTATAATTTTAGTGTAGATAGTAAAACTGTAATGAAGTGAAATCTGTACATTGAATATATAAGAATAACTACTGAATGTATTTTGATGAAATTTGGTATAGAGGTAGTCTATATGCCGGAGTAACATAGGATTAAAATTTGAAAACTCACCTCAAAGTAAATAAAAAAAAAATTTCAGTGTTATTGACAAAAATTGGGATAAATAGCTGAAAAGATTATGATCACACTTATGGTATTTAAAAGTGTATTAACATATCTATACTTCTTAGAATCTTGTAAAGAAACAAAATCTGTACTTTTATAAATTTTATACAACATTAAAATACAGCTATACACATGTCATTTGACAAATGAAAAAAGAAAATTCATCAATTTAGTTTAACCTAATATAAATCTTTTAGACTTTTCAACCAGAAACAACAGATATTTATGATAAAAAGAACATACCTCGATTAATATACTGCATTCATGCTTTAAGCTCCCATTTATTCAAACTGGGAAAAGCACCCCTCATTCATGATATCTTTGGAAAAGTCTCATTTACAGGTAAATATTTATATTATTTTCTTTTCATCTTTATATTTCCTTTTCTGCATGTTTTCTGCATTGCAAGATAATTAGTTGTAATTCTATTAATATATTAATGTCTACTTATTAACATTGTCTTGTAATTAACATTGAAAATAAATTTGTTTTCACATTGAATTCACTTATTCCATTCCATTGAATGACTTTCATAACAAATATTAATTATTAAACAATTTTCTTATTTAGAAGAAGAACTGGATACTGTGTCAAAGGATTTACAGAAATATGACCACCCACTACCACAATTTCAAAAGATAGGGTGGAATTTTGTCAAAAAATATTGTTTCTGAGAATAGTTCCTTGAACAATGCAATTATTCACTTAAATAAACTTTTAGATACAGACAAATCTATCACTTTAGCCATGTTGAACCCACAATTAAACTTAAAATACATACAAAACCAACTAATGGATGAATATAAAAATACTTTAAAAGCAGCTAAACTTGAAAAAGTTCAAGTCGCACACAATCACTCCTTAAGTGAAAGCTATATACCTGATGAATGTGAAGAATCACTCACATTGATTGAAATTCAAGGACATGTTACTGCAGTGAATTATAAACACTTATGGAAAAACCTTATGTGCAGCTTGTCGGAAAAGTGACATAAATACAATACACAAGGCTTTCAACGAAGAATGGGTGAAAGTAAAGGATTATGATTATAATAATTTAGATTTCTATTGTGATATTATGAAAGATTTAATAGAATGTAACAAAGATGTTGATGTTGAGAATATAACAAATTGGCACAAGATATTTCAAAATATTGTTAATGAAGGGAATTGTAAATCACTTGAACTCAGAGACCATAAAGCGGCCATTGCAAATGTCAATAAAGCTTTAGATCAAGGTACTCCTGACGATTTGTATAAAGCATTGACTAATCCTAACTTGGAATTGAATATTAAAGTGGATAAATTTGCTATACCTCTCCTCTATGAAGAAATGAAGTTAGAAAAATGTGAATTAGAAAAACATCTCAACGAAAGCGAGATAGCAGCGTCTGTTTCATATTTATCAACCATTGCTGCTATATCACAAGCTGTAGACAGAGGGGAAGACACAGCGGTTTGGACTTTATTAAATTCAAATCAACTTCAATTAGAAGGCTTAAGACCTCATTGTCAAAGACGTTATTTGTCAGCTTTAGTGATGGCATTACAAGTGAAAATAAAAGAACAATGCGCATGTCCGCTACTAACATTAGAAGATATATGTGACACTGTTGAAATGGTTAATATGAAAGATGACGATAATCAAGAATGTAAGTTTTCAGATATAAAACAAGTGGACAATCATAATTTAGACTTCATTTATAATATTAATATTTAAATTGTTTCAGTGGTACTGGTAATTGATAGTATAAATAAGGCTGTATCTGCAGAAGATGTGGACACCCTAATGATTCTTTTGAAAAGTTCCTGCTTAAAGCTACCATCGCCATTGCACATGGAAGAGAAATATCTTTACATGCGTGTGTTAAAAAAAGTTTTGTTGCATAAAGAGTGTCAGAATCTATGGTTCGATGATATTGTTGACACAATTGATCAAGTCAATGCGGAATCATTAAATGTCAAAAAGTTAACGGATGCGTTAGTTCAGTTAAATTCTTTAATATTAAAAAAGAATGTAGCTGTCGATGAATTTTGGAATGCTTTATCAAATCCTGTATTACACACTACAAGTATAGTTGACAATTCCTGCAAAAACGTTTACTTTCAAATGTTTTCAAAAGCTTTAAAAAAGAAAGGTCAACAACATTTGCCCCTGGATCGTTTGTCACACTGACGCAGGAAACACTGTATACATTGATGTGGAATCTTATACCTACAGTTGGACTACTCCAAAGGATTTTGCACCTTATTCACGTTATCTCACTAGAAAAGAAATTAACGCCGTCATTGAGAAAACAAATAAACACCATGTCAATAAATATAAACAAACAATTATTGAAAAATCAATCACGAAATTTCAAGCTTACTGTAGAGGCTATCTTTTAAGACAAATTATGACAGATAGACTTAAATATTTTATGGCTAATGAGTATTATGTGATAAAGATCCAGTCGTGGTGGAGGAAAGTTCTTATTGAACGGAAATATCGGACGCTAATAAAAATAAAGGCTATTGAAAGTAAATTGCAAAAAGAGAGGAAAGAGAACCCATGGGCTTGGTACAAAGTTCAGGTATGTTTGTAGATTATTTGTTTAAGTCTTTTTTTTTAATGTGCATTATATCATATTATTACAAAATAAAATGTAGTATTTTGTAAAACAAGAATTGTTAAATATATGTAAAGTAATTTTGACTTTTAAAAGTCTGAAAATTTACAAGTTTAAACTAATACTTACAAGGTGTACCGAATAGGGTTGTTGCGGTTATTCGCATCTGCAATTGCGGAGCTTCCGCATAAGTTTGCACATGTACGTTCGCATCTGCAATTGCGAAGCTTCCGCATAAGTTTGGACATGTACGTTCGCATCTGCAATTGCGAAGCTTCCGCATAAGTTTGGACATGTGCGTTCGCATCCGCAATTGCGAAGCTTCCGCATAAGTTTGGACATGTACGTTCGCATCTGCAATTGCGAAGCTTCCGCATAAGTTTGGACATGTGCGTTCGCATCCGCAATTGCGAAGCTTCCGCATAAGTTTGGACATGTACGTTCGCATCTGCAATTGCGAAGCTTCCGCATAAGTTTGGACATGTGCGTTCGCATCCGCAATTGCGAAGCTTCCGCATAAGTTTGGACATGTGCGTTCGCATCCGCAATTGCGGAGCTTCCGCATAAATTTGGGCATCTGCATCCGCATCCGCTTCCGTAA
This sequence comes from Samia ricini, assembly GCA_014132275.2. NCBI lineage: Eukaryota > Metazoa > Arthropoda > Insecta > Lepidoptera > Saturniidae > Samia > Samia ricini. The sequence goes on from AP028161.1 coordinate 8,573,433, forward strand.
AAATTAATGCGAATGATGATGCGAAAACAGATAAGAATATTAGTTGCGTTTGTTGTATAAATAGTTGAGTTTTTAGATTATACTATTAAAACGAATGCAGACTGTAAAAAGCGAGTTTATATTAATGATTAATAACTACAAGTGAATTTATGACGACCAATTACTCATAGCGAGACTTAGATTTATTTGCAATTTGATGAACATGACACAGATAAGGCTCCATGCATAATATATCTTAAAATCTAGTCTCACAAGGACCGAACAGTTTAATTATTAAATTACCATATCTATTTTACATTTTCAATATTTGTTCATATTTCATACAAATTATCTTGAAAATTCTAAGATTCGTATTTGCACCTTTTTTTTTTTGAAGGGGGAAATGCATTTACGCTCTACCCTTACCTATTGCATTAGTGAGACCGAAGTCCTCCAATGCAATAGGTAAGGGGGCACGGAGGGACGAACTCCGTGCCAGTGTGGGACTCACCCGGACGTAAGGCGTCCGGAAATACCCACTAAATAAAACCCCCCGGGGCCGTCCCCCGCATTTGGGATGGGAGTGACATGGGGTGGCTTTCGCAAGCACCGCGTCGCTTCGTATTTGCACCTGCGGATGTTAATAAATCTACATCCGCAACACCATTAGTACAGATATTACTTTGGAAGTTGATATATATAATCATTTGATTGCATGTGCAGGAGCAAAAAATTATAAAAATTCAAGCACTGTGGAGAGGAAGACGGGCGCGTCAAGCATTCATATCATTGTTCCATTCAACTAACCCTGCACTGAAAGTTGTTAAAAAGTTTATTCCCATGTTAGACTTTTCCACTGAAGACTATGACAGAGAAATAGAACTGCAAACATTGAAATCTGAAGTCGTGCAGTCTATAAAAAAGAATCAAGAGTTATCCAAACAAATAGACGACATGGATCTGAAGATAGGGCTACTTGTGCAGAATCGAATTGCATTGCAAGACGTTGCAGCGCATGGTTTGAAATTAAATAACTTAGTGAAACATAATTCAGTGACGAAATTAGTTATCCAAAATAGACCAGACGGTAAGGGATCGTTCATGACAGTCTCCACAGCAGTTAAAGGGTTGAAATCGCTCACTAAAGAATCAAAACATCTTTTAGACGGATACCAGCATTTGTTCTATGAACTACAGACAAATCCGACATATCTATCAAAGCTTCTGTTCTGTATACCACAAAATAAAACGAATTTCTTTTTACAAAATGTCGTATTGTGTTTATATAATTTTGGTGCGTACGCACGCGATGAGTATTTGTTATTAAAATTGTTCCGATTCACCTTAGAAGAAGAAATCAGCTGCAAAGTTGTGAAACCGTTCGATATTATAGCATCCACCCCTTTAGTTTTAAAAATGGCTGTGGGATTATCGAGACAATTGTCCGGATTAAACAGTTTGCAAACTATTATTGGTCCTCTTGTTGAAATGATGTTAAAAGATAAAGATTTAAATATTGAAACTGGACCTATAGAGATTTATAAAGCGTGGCGTAATGAAACGGAAATGAAAACAGGAAAAATATCGTAAGTATGATCTGTTTGAATTTGTTTTTTTTTTCGACACAGCACATTTCACCTTTCAAATTGAAGTATTTAATAACTTCCATTCTATTTTTATTGTTTAGACAATTACCATACACTGTTACTCAAGAAGAAGCACTAACCTATTCAGAAGTAACAACGAGACTGGAAATCGCTTTGAATCAGTTAAAGACCATAGTAACAATGTTTTTGGATAAAATTACAAAATCCACAGAACTATTACCATTTTGTATAACATATATGGCTCGTGTTTTACATAGAGCTCTAACGACGAAATTTCCTCATACACCCGAAAAAGATATCTTGAAGGTAGGAAGCAAGTCTTAAATCTATACTAATAAACAAAATCGGAGTGTCTGTTTGTAATGTCTAAATTTCTTTACTAAATGTATATGAATGTATATAAGATACCTATACCAAAATACAATTATTTAAATTTTTGTCTGTCTGTTTATTTCGGGTAATCTCCGGAACGGCTAGACGGATTTTGACGTGGTTTTTTTTGGTAGATAGCTGCAGTTACTCCGGGTAACTTAGGGTACTTTTAATTTCTTAAGGTAATTAGGGTTCCGCGTAAAAAAATTAAAATTTATAAAAAATTTAATAAAATCTTAGTCAATGCACAGTTTTACTAGTACTAAAATTTATTTAATATAATAATTAGGGTTTCGTAAAAAAAAATTAAAACGCAGGGAAGAACATACGAAACGCGGTTGCAGCCGCGCGAACACAGCTAGTTTTAACATATATTTTGCTACTTGACTATTATTTGATGTTATAAAGATGTTAGTAATATTTTATTGAGTAAATTAAATTTTTTAGGTGATCGGAAACTTAGTGTACTATCAGTTTCTGAATGCAGCAATTGTTGCACCAGACGCTTTCCATATAATTGATCTCCCTAACGGTATGGGACTTACAACGGACCAAAGAAAAAATCTTGCTTCAGTTGCAAAAATATTACATTTTGCTGCTGCTAAAAAAGGAGTAAGTTTGATTCTTTATTTGTTCGTGTATTTTACTTTATAATTTTGACTCTGTCACTGTAAAATTTCCAATGATGCAAAATTAACTTTTTTTTCACCCAATCTTCATCTATAAATATCATTCAGGTTTTCACCAGTTCGTAGCTTATTTCAATATTTTTTTTATCATAGATTTTTTTTCATATTTATCCTTTTTTTTTTTGACGGGGGGAAATGCATTTACGCACTACCCTTACCTATTGTATTAGTGAGACCGAAGTCCCCCAATACAATAGGTAAGGGGGCACGGAGTGACGAGTTCCGTGCCAGTGTGGGACTCACCCGGGCGTGAAGCGCCCGGAAATATCCATTAAAACCCCCCGGGGCCGTCCGCTGCATTTGGGACGGGGGCGACACGGGGTGGCTTTCGCAAGCACCGCGTCGCTTTCATATTTATCCTAATAATTTTATAACTAGTTTAGAGTTAAATGTACTGTCAGAGTAAATATCAATGCAATTGAAATATTTTTTTCTAATCTATAAATTCTCTGTGTCTGTTTTGTTTACTTCTTTGACATAGACAATAGTGAAAACTTCTTTAGCGGTGTTCAGATTTCTCGGTAGGGAAAAACATTTATAGATTCACGTTACCAATGCTATAGCGTCAGCCGACAATATTTTAAGTGTAAGATGGCGTTTAAATGCTCTGAGATAATTAATAAAAGATATACTTACGCAGCCTATGTTTTGATTATGAATAAACTATACGAAAATGTATTATTTATTAATTAGCGCCAACAGATGTAAAAACCTGACAAACGTTAAATTTTAGGTTATGTTAACACTTATGTTATTTTAGGTTATGTTGTTGTGACATAACATTATATTTAATATGTTCAAGTTTGGAGATGAATCCAGTCATCTTCGTTGTTTAAATCCTTTTATTGTGGAATGCAATGAGAAAATGAAAGAATTATTTCGTCGTTGTTGTCGCGGACCAACGCTTGAAGAGTACTTTGCTGTTGATGAATATACAGAGGCTACATTATTACATCATCCACATATTTATATTACTGTACAGGTAATTTCTCATATTGGTTCTGTTGCAAACATATTTCAAAAAAATCAAAATATATTTGCGATAGTAATGTGTACCTATATCGATCTAAAGAATTCAATTATTAATTTTAACATCGTATTTTTACGTACGTTCTAAATAATTGTAGTTATTATTATAACTTATAAAAAATCTAAATTTAATTACTAATAAAAGCATTATTTATGTTTGACTTTTCAAATTCTTATTACATCATTATCGACCGAGTCCTTTTTTTTTGAGGGAATGTTTTTTACGCACTACCCTTACTAATTACATTAGGAGGATCAAGTCCCCCCAATGCAAATGGTAAGGGGGTGTGGGCGTCCCCACACCAGTGTGGGACTCACCCGGCGAGAAGCGTCGGAAATACCCACTAAACCCCCCGGGGCCGCGAACCGCATTTTAGGGGGACGATACGGGATCGCGATTGCATTCATCGCGTCGCCCCCTGATCGACCGAGCCCTAAATAAATATATATAAATTATAGTTTTTTGTTACATTGTATAGACTCTCAGTCCTTTGACCACAATCTCTCCTGATGTTAAGTGACGATGTGGTCCAAGTGGTACACATACTAAGCCTAGAAATACTGATTCTCAAATGATGGTGCAGGAAAACACCTTTCGGAATTTGGCGACAGATTTTGAAACTTGAGGGTGGTAGTGAAATATACGTTTTTACAAGCCGGAAAACAGGCTTTTAGGTTTAGTGTGTTTACCATCCTGAACCACATCGTCACTTAACATCAGGTGAGATTGTGGTCAATGGACTAAGCCTATACTGTGTAAAAAAAAAGATTAAACTCCCAAAAGTTATTGAAGTGAAAACTTCTTTAGCGGCATTTTCGGTAAGGGGTAGAACATATAGATTCGCTTTACCAATGCTATGATGTCAGCCGTCAACACGCTACAGTATGTCAAGTATAAGATGGCGTTTAAAAGGTGGCACTCAGAGATAAAATTTTTCGAAAGTTGCGAATGTTCACTTCTGTCGGTAGTCATAACGGAGTTACCTAGATTTAGATCATTCTCTCAATTATCCACCTGGACCTTTTTTTTAAGAGGTTGACGTATAAAGTATATATTCTATTTACCTAATCCGACATCACCTATTAGGTATTATGTAAAACATCTAATATTGTGAAATTCTACTCGTTAATTGTCCAGTCTTTTCTAATAAATGTCCACCGGGAATTGTCTAGTTTATCACATGTTTTTTTGATGATTTTGAATTATTTTTGTCACGTTTTCAATCTTTTTACTCCTCCTCCATTACGTAGTCTTAGAAATTTATCAACATTTAAAAATAATTTTAATAAATTCTTATTAACAGCTCAATTGTTAGACTTTCCTTGTACTAACTAAAGCATCCTTTATAATTAATTATTGATATAAATATATTTATACTTGCCTTTGTTTTTATAATTTACATGTTATAAATATTGTATCGCCTCGAAAATTTATCTTTTATGTAATATTAATTAATTTATTTATATACCCTTATACATTAGATATATAACAATGTGCATATGTGGTAATGATATATATATATATATAGACTAAGTACTTGTATATAAGAGTAAAATTTTACAATTTAGTTTTTTTATTGTAATTTTTGCAAAGTTTTGTTTTTTTATATACTGACGTTCCGTGATTCGCTCTGGGCTTCAGCTGAGTATCTCTTGGTACTTCAGCATATGCTGAGCTGGAGACCCTTTCATCTAATGAGATTTTGGTTGGTGGGTGACACATAGTTACCCTATTATGTGATTTTTTTTTTCTTGGTATCATTTCTTCGTTATTATTATTACTGTATAATTTTACCATGAGCCCTTCCCGGTGAGGTCACTAGTATACACTTTCACACTGCTTCCGTTAAAACTCCATAGTACTTTTTGTAGTATTTATTTTCCATACATTAGAACAATATACAAATTGATGTCATATTTTTGGCGTACATCATGACACCGCGTCATAAAAAATTCAAATTTATTACAGCGCGCCATCTATCTTTAAGAATCTTAAACAATTACTATTTTCTATTTTTGCAGTATGTGTTTTGTATATCATTTGTGAATAAAGATTTTCTTTCTTTCTTTTTAGGAAATTGTAGATACTCATGCACTTCTTGTAGAGTATCAAGATATCATAGCACCCGATCCTAGGGATCGACTCAACGAACTGTTGGACGATTTAGGTGAAGTGCCTTCCGTCGCTCAGCTCGTATCACGCGATGTCAACATGGTAACTACTAGTTTTTTATATTAACACTAGCTGTGCCCGCGACTTCGTTCGCAGAAATTAATTGAATAAACATCACCCATTGGAGCAAATTGTTAATCTAAACCATTCTCGAATCCTCAGGAGTAGGATGAGTTCAGTCACATATATATGTACCGAAGATTTACGTATAAAAGGATTTATAATATATATATATATATATATATATATATATATATATATATATATATATATATATATATATATATATATATATATATATATATATATAAATAGATAAGATAACTGAATAATTAGAGTTTCTATAAGTTGCTTTACAAGAAATGTAACATAGGAAAATATGTTTAAGGTGATTATGAATTTTGATCGCTAGAAACATCGATCTAGGTAAACTTAGAAAGAAGAACTGTTTCACCTAGATCGATGTTTTTAGCGATCGAAATTTACAATCTTAATTTAAACATATGGTCCTGTTACATTTTTTTTTTAAATATCTTATTAACAATAATAATGATATTAATATCGATATTAGTTACGCAACACTAGATAGCACAGTACCGTGATATTATATCTTAAAAAAGAAAAATTTTTTTTTTAACAGTTGAGAGATACTACTGAAGAAAATGCACGACTGGAAGTGTGTCTGGCTCTCGTTAACAAATTTCAGGCTCCGTCTGATGACATGACGGATTTAAATAAACTTTTTATAAAAACCAAAGAATTATGTGTTGCCGTAATTCCTTTTTTGAACGGTATGTACGGTAAATATACTGCCTACATTTGCTAACATATCGTTTCCCTCGAAATTGACGTCACATATATCTTTGATCACGATAAAAAAAATGATATGACATAAATATATGTGCATAACTGTCACGGCTCTTTCAGGCCATTAGAGACAAAATGGGAGAATAAATAAAACACTATTAAGAGGATATCCTAGTGACATTTGTTCTATACAAACGTAGTCCCCTGTTTCCTATGTAATGATAACATTATGGTAAATAATTTTATACCAAATAATATATATATCCACCACCGCCATGCCCATACGCTTTGATTTTTTCCATAAATTAGTTATTGTAGAAACTAGAAGCCTTTGCAAATGAGAAAAATGCTTGATTTTTACAGTCATTTTCAGACGTTCGTCGAACAAATTTGATGGATAAAATTAAAAGTAAAAAAAAAATGTACAAGCATAGCCGAAGTCTTTATTATTCTAAAACTGAAAAAAAAAAAAAAACCGGTAAAGTTTTGTGGAGGAGGAATTTTTTTTTTTGATATTTTTGCCTATTCTGCATACGGTAAAATCAGCCCGAGCTGCAGTTGTCCCTTTCGCTTTCTTCTGGGCGCAACACGATAGAAATAGATTTCTCAAATAACTTCTCTTCCGACCGCATGTCCTCATAACCAAAGTAAACCCATTCACGATTTAGTTTAAACCCATATATACATGCAACCGAGAAGAAACAAAAAGCTTATACGCGACAAATTTATACGAATAATCAAAAAAGAACTTCTCTGATACAAATATTGATCTACATTGGAAATTAAAACACTTCAGTTCATACACAGCATTTTTTAATTACATTAAAAAACATTTCATAATAACTTATTGAAATGATTTTTCCCAAATGTATCGTAATAAGTGATACTCTTAATGACGTATTATAATACGTTTTACTGAAAATGTATTCAAAACTATTCATTTGTTAGGTGAGCATCTTTTAGAAGCACTAGTTATTGGTACTACGAAAGAACAACAGGAGCAATATGCCCGTAAAATACAACAACGGATTTATTCGGGTCAGGCGAAACGGGACGAAGCGATGACATTGCGCGAGCACATAACAAAACTACGCAAAAACCTACAAATGCTAGAAGAAGAGGGATACGTTACAAGAGAAGATGGCTACCAAGCTCTAGTCTCTTCAATAGCTTTAGATTTATGTAATAAAGGTAAATACAGACAGGCGCAAAGAAGAGCACTGGCAACACTGACTCGTACGAAACAGAGCTTACAGGAGAAAACCAAATATTACGAGGAGAAGTGTAAATCTTACGATCAGTATATAAAATCGTGTTTGGCAAATCTTCACGCTGGTAAAAGGTTAGTCAAAACTCAATTTCATCTATACATAACAATAAAATTGAAGTGTCTCTTTGTAATATTAATTTAACAAATTTTCACTAAATGCATGTGAATGTTTATACGGTACTTATAACAAAAATACATTTTTTAGTAAAATTTTATCTGCCTTTTTTTCTGGCCAAACGCCGGAATAGTACGACTGATTTTGACGGGACAAATTTTTTCAACAGAAAGCTAAAGTTATTCGACGTAATTTAGAAAAAAAATGTTTTTTGAAAATAATCAGGGTTCCGTGTAAAAAAAATAGTTTTACTAGTAAACGTTTGAATTTGTGATAAATATCTTTACATTTTTACACACAAATACATACACACATATAAACATAGTCTTATAATTCGTTTTTAAATAGTGATAAATTCATTTTTGGCTCTTTATTTTATGTATCGGTTTAGTTTATATGTCTATATTTTATACGAGCTGTGAATTTTTAATGTAAAGAAATAAATTACAGTTAGTAGTTCATCCTTTAACATGGATTATTTAAAAACAATATTAATAGGCGAGCGGAGCCGCGGAAATAGCTAGTAATTTAAGTCCTCAAAGTTTTGAATGTCATCAATTAATAATATCTCACAGGAGTGTCCACGCTTGTTTAAGAAGATCAGGAAAGGATGTTCAAAAGCTAAAATCTAAACTGACTGCGAAATATTCTGGAGCAAAACTGTTAGAGAAAGGTGTTCTATTGGAGATCGATGGACTATCGGTTTCGCAGTTCAAGAATGTCCTCTTTGAAATAACACCGACTGATCATAACGGCGTGTTCACAGTGAAAGGAAAGTTTATGGGTGTAGAAATGGAATCCATTGATGTAGACATACAAGATTTATTACAAAAACAATATGAAGGTTGCGCTATAATTGATTTGTTCGGTAAAGCGAAAATCAACGTGAATCTTATGATATTTTATTAAACAGTAAGTTTTACGGGAAATCATAATTTAGAATATATTACTTTTAAGGCCTATCCCAACGATTCAAGAATACTGAAATAGTGTTTACATTTTAAATGGTTAATAAAAGCAACATTAAATGTTCACATTTTAAACTACTTTTTTTTTTTTAAACAACAATTTTATGTAATTTTTAAGTGTTTTTAAATGACTGTTTAAATTGTTTATTTTAATAATTAGGTACCGATGATTTAAGTTCAAAATTATTAATGAAGTATTATTTATACCAAATAAAATTATATTACTGTATTTAACTTTAATGCTCGTGACAATTTTGATGTATGGATTTCCTATCAACAATTTTACATTAAAAATACTATAAAAGTGATTTTTTATACTTATCATTTTTAACTACTCTCAAAAAATTATTTTAATCAAATCATTCATAATTAACACATGTAACATATTTTTGGCAAAAATGACAGAGGTAGTTATAAAAAGTAAAACAACTTCTTTAATTATACTGTAAATATAGTATTAAAAATTAAAATTACTGTGGTTATACAATATGTGATATATATTTTCTCGATTTTTCATTGTTTACTTTTAATTAGTTTTATGTAATTAAAAACAATATTTATATTTTAAATTTGTTGTTTTTCTTATAATTCTTACGATATTTAAATTTAGATTTTACAAATTATTTGGAAATTTATTTTCAGAATAATTAATGATGGATAAATGTCTTTTAGAAATTATGTAATTGAATGGGAAATTGTAATAAATCTTTATTTACAATGCATATTTAATATCTATATTCTGTTAAAAGTTTTGAAATAGGTAAAATGACAGTTTTTAATATCACCAGTGCTGTAACTAGGGCGCCTAGACATACTCTCTGAAAGGGCTCATAAATTGCATTCTTACAAAAGAATTTATTTTATAACGTATCCACGTCTGTTAGGAAACTATTTCAGTGTTTTATTAAAACTTAAACTACAAAGTAAAAATGTGTAATACGGCCCGTATTCAATGAATTTGCCACGGGCTCCAGATGGTATAGGCATTGCCGCAACTGGTAAGCTCAAACATGGTGGTAGGGCATTTTGTAACAGCCCTGACCTTCTATTGCACTGGGGACGCCGTCAGGGGACTGATCCATAAGCCGGTAGGGGCCCGGCCTTCTTGGCTGGGTCATCCGTCCGGTGGTATGTCGCGATGTATGACTATCGATCCCGTGTTGCCCCCTCATGCGGTGGTGGAGACGGTCACTCATAGGGTTTTAGTGGGTAGTTGCTCCTTGTCCTTGTGGGTCCTTTTCCCTAGTGTTAGAGCCACACAACCTCCCTGCCCCCGCATGGGAGGGCAGTGCTTAAATGCATTTCCCTATGTAAAAAAGGGCTTTTTCTAACAATGTCCGTCTGGGTAGCTACCATCCTCAAGTTCGAAAACCTGTCGCCAAATACCAATAATAGTTGTTTTCAGGCAGCTGGAGAACCAGTATCTATGCTTAGTGTCTTTACCATCCTGGACTACATCGTTACTTAACATCAGGTGAGATTGTGGTCAAAGCACTGAGCCTATAACGTATTAAAAAACGAATGCGTGCATAAGAATATTTTTCAAGGGCAGATAGAAGTCCACACCAGACGCGCAAAGGCTAGTTACGACAGTGGTCATAATAAGCATTCGATGAAAAGAAAACATGCTGAAGTTAGGTTTGATGGTGCTTCTTTGTATTCGAATGTACAAAATCCTATATTGTACAAGCGAAATGTGTTGAAAACAACGACCACAAAGCATGAATTCTAAGATCACCTAATCACTCCAGATCCTATTGAAATAGCTGTAACAGAAGACTGTCATTTTTTTTCTAAACTAGCTAATGCTGTTGACCGGCAGGCCCTTTATAGCTTCACCGTAACTTTGAGGGCGAGTTCTGAAGGCTCTCGCCGCAAAAAATAACTAGCACAAGGGTTCGAACCTCAGCTTGGCCGCTACCTGTGACAAAATTTCCGCGGAATTTGAACCTAGCTAAACCTTACATTTTTAATTCTTAATAATAAAAAAGGTTCCTTACAGAACCCATATACCTGGTACCTGAGTGTTATGTGCAGGAGTGTGAATGCAGTGTTATGTGTGTAATGCTTTATGCATGGGCAGTGTCACTGAATCGCGCTGGTAGCGAAGTTAAGAGCCTCCGCAGTTGGGCAACGGAGAATGTCTTGGGCCGCCACCGGAGGGGCACCCGGAGAGTGTGCGGGAGCAAAGTCAGCCTAGCCCGTTTCATGAGCTTGGGCGCTGGCTCGTAAGTGAACGATATTTATGAGGAAAGATCCTATTTTTGCTAGTGATTTTATCGTCGCGGTCGAATAAAATGTTACACGGACGCCGCCTCTTGTAAACGGCGCGCCGGACGGGTGAGTACGAGACGGAGAATATTGTCATGTAATAAGAGTACTCCTAACGTTAGACTTGGCTGTATGGTCTATTACTTTTGCTTTTTCATTAAAAGGAATAAACAGTACAACAATATGCCTATGTACTTTTTATTTAATGTAATATTTATATAAAGTGATATAAATATAATTATTATGCGTCGAGTTACAAGAAAAATTGTAATATTAATATTTGGTGTCTTTCTTACTGTACTATATTGTGAATTTCTCATATATTATGTTGTGATAGCACAGGTTAGAAAAGTTTCCAAATAGTTTTAAACTTAGAACGGCCGCTTTTCTCATTTACCTGCTTGTATATTCCAGTGTAGTTGGCCCACACTTGAAAGTTTTGAAGAAAATGAATCGGCGCTTAGAGCACTCATGATAGCTGACACCCACTTGTTAGGACCTCGTCGAGGACACTGGTTAGACAAAATGAGACGAGAATGGCAAATGCATCGAGCTTTTCAAGCAATCATAAGTTTGCATAATCCGGACGTTGTTTTCGTTTTAGGTGAGACACTGGTTTAACACATTTGAAATTAGGTTAATTACTGATAAAATATTATGCTTCTGTACAAGTACTAAAAGCGATTTAAAAAAATGATTTATTTATTGTATAATTTAAATATCTTAAAAGATAAAAAAAAATATATTTCACATCTGACTTTTTAAATGATAACAATATTATCATTTGTATATTTCATTGAATTAGTATGGTTACTATTGTTTAAAATATGCTTATTAATCATATACCTTTTTGTATTATTTACAGTGACTAATTAAGTATTTCTAACTTTGTATTCTAATTCTTTATATTATTTTGTTAAATTTGATGGAAAGTTTCATTGTTACAGGTGCTGAAAGTATTTGATATTATACCTTTGGCTAAAATAGATGAACACTGATTTCCAGGAGATCTGTTTGATGAAGGGGAATGGACAAATGATAGAGAATTCCAAGACTATGTAAACCGCTTCAGCAGACTCTTTACTATACCAGAACATGTCAAGATGTATGTCACTGCGGGAAATCATGATATTGGTTTCCATAATTAGTGAGTATCTTTGGTATCTAACATTGTCTAAATAGATAGTATATAATACAATTCAAATTCGAATAAATCAAATTAAGAGCAATTTCAAATCAATTTCATTCAATTTAAAACTTCAAAATCCATAGGTTTCAGAATATTAAATTACTGCAATAAAATATTTAATAACATTGAATCTACTACATACACTTGCCTGTATCATACCTGATGAAAATTATTTTCTAATATGCTTTCTTCAAATTAAGATGCAGCTAAATAGATATTTATAAATAGGTCCATAATATTAAAACAATGAGTATAAAAGAATATTTTGTAAGCCACCCTATTTAGTAAATTATCTGATCACTAACTATTGTGGGTAAATAACTGGGGCAACATAAATAACTAAAGCTAGATATTAGTAAAAAGGGATCCATGTCTATGAGGGTGCTACATTTTATTTGTTCTAGTTTACATCTGTAGGCTTTTAATTTCCAAATATTATTTTCTCAAAATGTTTAAATTGGACTCTGAATCGTTATTATGTCATATTCATATTATAATTCAAATCAAGGTTAACTAATAACAATAAAAAAAAAAATATCAATTTTAAGTGCTTAAATTAAATTTAAATCTTGATCTCTTAAAACTTGATAATAATAATATTTTGGAATTTATATAATTTGCATTCTTATTTTATATACCTATATTAAATAATTAAACTATTCCAGTATATGGCGTGGGTCTGCAGAGAGGTTTAATAAGTTGCTTAACAGTTCTACAGTTGAACTAATCACTTTGAAAAACAACCATTTTGTCCTTATAAATTCAATGGCCATGGAGGGTGATTCCTGTTACCTTTGCTTGGAGGCAAGGCAAAAAATTCAAGATATAGCATGTAATTATATTTTTTTATATCAATAAAATGGATACAAACCAATGAAATAAGTGAAAATGTAATATCTTGTTCTTAAATTTCCAGTAATACTAATCGTCATACTAGCACATATGGAAAGTTTCTAAAACTGAAGGTAGCATTTTTTTTATATAGAAGTGTGATTAAAGTACTTACAAAAATTATTTAGGTCACATGGATAGTCAAAAATATTGTGAACATAATAACGTCATAGGTGAATAATTTATAAATCATACTTGTTTCAGTGATACTAAATTGCTCAGATAATCCCAAAAAGTGCCAAAAGAAAAATATTAAGCATCTTAAATACAGTCGACCGATACTGTTGCAGGTAATAAATGAAAGCTAAATGATATTGTGAAATTAAAGTTGATTTAAATCATTGTGTTATATACATTCCGAAGACACCTGCATTCAGTAATATTTATTTTATTATTTCAGCATTTCCCTCTGTACAGATTATCCGATGCACTATGTACAGAACCGGATGCTCCGCCATTACCGGAACGGGAGAAAAGATTTCGACTGAAAATAGATGCATTGTCTAAAGAAGCTACTAACTACCTCGTCTCTAAGATAAAGCCAAGAGCAGTGTTCGGTGGACACACGCATCACGGTTGTTTCTTACAACACTCATATGAAATACCAGATTTTATCCATTTCAATGAGTATTCGATACCGTCATTTTCATGGAGAAACAGACCGGATCCCAAATATATGTTGGTAAGTTATTTATATTATTTCCTTATAAGTCTTCATTAATCCCCATAATTAAAACACTGCCGTGATATATTATATGTTCTTCTTCTAATTATTTAATGGCAATCTGTGTACACACAATTTGTGCCATGTCATGTGGGTAAGATTTTCAATATTGTATGAGCGTTACCAAGCTCCAGCAAAACAGTGGCCCATCCTGCTAGAACTTTCCATGGAGCTTTGTCGGCACCTCAGAATATATGCTACGCATTGTCTTCTATAATAAACTTAACTTGAACACAATAACTAAACTATTTCACACAAAACGCCACCAAGATTACATGACATAGAATCAAATAGACAAGTTTAATGAATTAAAGAAAACAATTGCTACATGTCAGACTGAGATCCCGCCAAAAACTCCATATTATATGTTATTATGTATTATTATTTTTGTCGATATAACTCAACTAGAATGACAGCTGTCATTGATATGACGTGCATGAAGTTTTGCATTTTTCTGTGCAGAATATAGGGATAATAATGTAAAACTTTAAAGGTACTGGATATACGAAGTTATGTTCTTGACTTACCTTAAACCCCGATGTAATAAAAATATCGATCTTTCAAAATTAAGAAATCGAAATGAGTTCTTTGAACTTATTTATTTCATTTAAATTTACTCTACAAACGATTGTTAATGTATTGTATACTAAAATTATTAGTGTATCCTTCTAACGGTAATCATATCGCAGTCGGTTTTAAATATAGTTAGAAATCAACAAGGATATCATTGTGCTCAACTTTTAAACAATTTAATTTTGCGGGTTCGCCTTGCATTATTAAAAATATTATATGGGTAATTGACAGTATGAAAAACATTGGCTGATTTTAATTTCTATGGTAATTTACGGTCATGTAAAAAATAAATTAGTTTCATCAAAATAATAAATATTTTGGAATGCACAACAAGTTATCGACGAATTCTCAGTGAGAAAAATTAATCCTTTTCCAGTACTTTAGCTGTAAAATAAGTTAAAACTCTGTATTGTAAACTGCAAAGTATACGGTGTAGTAGAAGTTATTAATTGTTGACTATTCTTCGTCAACGCGTCATTTACACGTCACAGGCGGTTGCAAGGATTACCACAGTAAAAAATATATAAGTGAAACACGGCTAGTAAATAATAATTACACCTTCAAATTTTCTTTAAATATCTGCAGGAAATTAATGTTTATGTTAACTGCTGATGTGAAACTGTACACATTCGCGAGAGCATCCCGCCTGGAAATTATGAAACTCGACTACGATACCTTCTGAAGTAATTTCAATAAATAACACTTAACGTCTTAAGTATTTACTACCAAACTATGAATGGATAGTTGTTTATTCATCGTAGGTGTAAGATGATGGTTTTGTTGTAGTGTATCCGCCAGACTCTGCGTTAATAGTCATCCATTACTACGAGTTTTAAAATTACCTGAATGAGTTTTAGTTTTAGAGAGGCATCGTGGAAAGACATTTTTTAATAAATTTTTCTATCGCACATAGGTGTGTTCCGAAAGCATAACTTGAGACCCGCTACCTCTAGGTTTAGCACGTTACCATATGTCACATCGCCACTTAAAACCAAGTGATATTGTTCTCAAACAAAATTATAAAATATACCTGTAATTGCGACTCAAATGGCGCAGTGGATAGTGCGACCGGATTCCGCTTTAATGGACGCGGGTTCAAATCCTTCTATCCAACTCTAAAACCAGCTTGAGCTTTCGGTGAAGGAAAACATAGCATACAATGCCCGTCTGGGTAGCTACCACCCTCGAGTTCGAAAATCTATCGCCAAATACCAATAAGTGTGTTCCGGCAGCATCACTTGAGAACCAGTACCTCTAGGCTTGGTGTGTTTACCATCCTGAATCACATCTTCACTTAACATTTGGTGAGATTGTGGTCTAAGCCTTACCCTATAAAAAAAATTAAACCGTAAGGTACAACATAAACCGTTTTCTCAATAATAAAAAAAATACCCTATTGTGGAATCATAACACAGAAGCTGCATAGTCTGTACTTATACAAAGAATCCTAATTTATCTAAGTTTCCTTTTTAATATTACATTTTATAATAAAATACTATAGGTATTTCCAGCTCTATTTACATTAGTTTGACAGCTGTCATTCTAATTAAGTTATATTTTTAGACCTTTACGGTAATATTAAAAATGGGACTAAACCATTTTTTAAATGATCATCGATAATGAGTGTGCTGATTTATTTCACATTTATAAAGTTTATTCTTTACAGGTAACAATAACACCAAATAATTACGTGGTTAATAAATGTGGACTACCAAAAGAAACAACAATAGTTATAACAGCTGTACTATTACTCTTTAGCGTTTTATTCTATATATTCCGAATAAGAACGGTTGGTAGGTAAAATAAAAGACAGTATTGTTAAATTAATTTCCTGAGTATATTTTGATAATAAATATTTTGACAAGATCCGAGCACTTTGTACATTTTCATTCTGTACAATATCGACAAACTCAAACACATCTTTTAAAGTTAAATTACACAAGTAAAATTAACAAGATTATCACAAAAATAACTTAAGATCTAAGCGAATTAAGGAGTAGCTGTGTCAAAATAAGTTAAACAATACACTAAGAAAGCATAATAAGAGGTAGATAATAACATATTAGAGATTCATCTAGTTACTTAAAATAACAAATACTGATTATGGTAATGTATAACTGGGAGAAACCATCAAGAAGTTTAAATTAAATATACATAATTTCACCGATGCCAATATTCTTCATTACCTTTGATGAGATTTGAGCAAACAATGAAAATAATTCTCCAGTAACAACAAACTATAAACTATTTGATACGAAGCACCTAACACTTATAAACTAAAATCAGTCCCATAAACTCGATAAATGAGTTTCATATACATATATATATAAGTACAATATATCTACTGAGCATTAAATTCTAACCTTAAAAAAAGTATAAATATTAATGTCGATAGACAGAATTATTATTTTACAAAAAAAAAAAAATCTGAGTAGATTACATTAATAAGAAATTAATTTTTTTTAACAATAAATATTAAATTATCAATAAGATTTTCGAAATTAGTTTGTGTAGTTTAAATAATTCTTTATCTAATGTTGATTTCAAAATGTGTATTTTGCTACTATTATTATAGTACAATAAAAATGATTGATATTGAATACTGATGATTGACTATAATATATTTATTATACATACCGCCATACATGCCGTCATTTTATATAGATTTTACAAATGATTCTCATACATTATTTCATTCGGAACATCAATTGGTAACTTGCACTGTGACTGTTTGTTAGTTCATCTTTAATGTAATTCATTGTTAACCAGAGAGAGAAGAGTATTAACCTTCAAGTGATGATGATAATAATGCTGTTTTCTTATACATAATTCTATAAAAATATTATTTGCAATACTCTAGGTTGTTGATTACTAGTAGGTAATTGTCCGGGTGTGTCGTGTATTTTCGAATGACCGTAGTTGAAATGCGGAACTCTTGGTGGTTTTGAGTTTAGATTCTGCTTTTGATGATAACCCGTATGTGCATGTTTTGCTGATGAACATATCACTGCGTGTAAGTATCGATCGTACCTGCAGAGATGAGAATCACCGCCACCGCCACCACCACCGCCACCACCACCACCGCCGCCACCACCGCCGCCGCTGCCGCCACTAGCCAAATCCAAATAACCGTTGCCGCTATTATCAGATTTCGCTTTTTGGAATGCATTTGTCGGTTTCTCACTAACCGTGTACGATCTCTTACGAAGCTTTTGATACTTATGCGTAAAGTCTTCATCATTGACGACTGTATCGCTGGGCTTTCTATAACAGAAACAGAAAAACATGTATTATAATAAAAATTCATTGTTTACCTGTTTTTTATTTATCAGAGAGGAGACATACTAGAGTTAAAATAACATTTATTTAATACAGACCTGTCGACACAGCGTTAATCCTTATTATTACCTAGAACTTTCGGTAACGGAAACTATTTCATCTTTCTAGCTTTAATTATCGTCGTGACTTGTACTGAGATTGAAGTCCGAATACAAATACATAAAAAAACTTTCTCGGCTACTATATATCTATAAATAGTTTTCAAAGGTACTTTCGATCTTATTTTAATATAAGAGTAACTCCTTTTGCATAGAAATAACGCCTTTCTGCTCATAACTGTTATGTTAAATGGTTATATGATGCTACTCGCTAATGGAACTCATCAGATGATACCGTCGGAATACATATATAGTTTGCCAATTTTTTTTTCAAATTTAATGGTAGCTCCTAAATCAGTCGGACGTTAGAGCTTAACGCCCAAAACCATTTTTTTTTACACAGTATAGGGGCTCAGTGCTTTGACCACATTCTCACCTGATGTTAAGTGACGAAATGGTTTAGGATGGAACGCACTAAACCTAGATACTGGTTCTCAAGTGAGCTGGAACACACCTATTGGTATTTGGCGACAGGTTTTCGAACTTGAGAGTGGTAGCTACCCAGTCGAGCATTACTAGAAAATGCCCCACCGTCATGCTATGGCTTCCTCACGATGTTTTCCTTCACCGAAAACTCGGGCAGATTTTAGAGTTGGATAGGTGGGTTTGAACCCGCGTCCATTGACACGGAATCCGACTGCACTATCTTCTGCGCCACATCACATAACTTCCTAAACAACTTTAAAATTGCGTAACACGACAAATTACAAAAATAACCAACAAACTAAAAATGCGCAATAATCATTTATTTATATATGTTTTTACTATATCTAGGGAAAAATATTCGAAATACAAACCTTGAGGTTTGAAAGCTCAGATGGTTCTTTTCCATATTGGCCTGGATTATTTCGAGTAGTTCACGTCTCTGTAAACTGCCGGAACGCTTTTTCGTATGTTTACGTTCACGGTGGTCCCTGCGCTTGTGGCGATGAGAGCGATCTTGATTGTATGAGTTAGATCTACGATCTTGGACGTTGGGTCTCCTTTCTTCTGAACACGAAGACTTTGACGATAAATCTTCTTCACCTGATAACCTATCACGTTCTTCGTCGTCTGTATGATCTGCAAAGTCAGGCGCTGTGGCGGTTACTATATGCGGATGGTCTTTCCGACGTCGACGTTGGCCTTCCCGCCTCTCTCGTTGAGTCCGCCTATTGCTTCCCTCGGGCACGACAGTAAGTCTAACTTGTATAGTTTTAGATCCATAATGTGGAACGATTACCGATTTCCCGATCGATTCATATATCGTTGACACTATACCGGCTATGTCCTGTAATAAAATAATTAAGTACTTGTAATTTACTATATATCGACGGTCGCTACGTACAAAGTGACATGTCTAAAAATAATCTATTTACATTTTAATAATTATTTTTTCTTCAATGTTTTATTTGATTTTTGAAGTTTATGGTTTACTTTATATATTTTTTCATATTTTCATGAAAAACCTGATAGATAACTCTGTCGGTTAAGTGTCATTTTTGACTTATCGCTTTGTACGTAGGGACCGTCGATATATAAAAGGGAAATGGTCATCTGAGGCACCATCACCTCAAAACTACTTGACGTATCGGGATGGAACTACTACCATTCGACGCGGAATTTATTTCCTTTCCCTATTTATTTCAAACCATTCACATTATTTTTTTCAATTTATTCTTATGTGATTTTTTCCGCTAATAAAAACAAAAGACTCATTTTTGTTCATACATTTGTTTTTTTTAGGTTAAGTGTAAATAAAATGTTGTATTCACAGAACTTATGAAACGCGGGCGGAGCCGCGGGCACCAGCTCGTTACTAGTATAAACACATAAGATAGGAACGTAAAAACAAATAAATTATTGTACTAACATCTTTAGTCATGCGTCCGTGTCCGTCTAAATCGTAGAGAGTGAATGAGAATTGTAATGGTTGTTGTTTTGATGGCTCTGGATGTTGTAATTCGACATCGCATGTCAGCTCCTGGAAAAAAATCAATATTGTTGTTGATGAGTAACGACGTAAAATAGCACCAGAAGAAAGACGTAAAATAGCACTAGAAGAAACAGCTCTTTGGTTATTCGTATAACCAAAAATTGGTATAAATATATTGGTCGCAGCCAAAATCATTAAGAGAAACTGTATACATAAAATAAGTTAAGCAAGTTAGAATTTATTTCACCAAACTTTATTATACTTATATTATTAAAGGTAAAATATTACATAAGTAAATGGGTGTCTATTTTTAAGAGATATAAGGGGGCCATGACCCCTACGACCCGCTCGGACCGCCATTGTGTATAGCTTAGTATGACGTAGGTAATGTCGTTTTTTTCCTAGTTTAAATTTTTCTATATGTATTACATACTTAGTGTAACATATCTATATATGTATATTCCGTTTCCTTATAAGATTACAATACGGCGGTATGTATGGAGATAAACAGAGCCGTGGCGCCGACCGGACAGGGAACCGGCGCGCCGTTCGACCGGCCGCGGCTACACGGGTGGCGTCCTTCTTATCTCACGCTTTAAAAGGAAACTAGCAATGCCTTTACGATCCGTGCGATACTGTGACCAGTTCTTCATATATGTATGTATCCCATTATGAAATTCTAAATAGTTTTCTGTATTTTTTGCAACTTATCCTTACATTATATAAAAGGTAAATCCATCCGTCTGTCCGTTAGTTCGCTTATAAATCGAAAACCACTGAAGCAATTTACATGATTATTTTTTAGATCGCAAATATTTTACCTAATTAGTTTTTTTTAGTATATATCGAGAAGTATACAACGAAAGTAATCTGAATAATATAAAAAAAACTTCATAAACATGACCATTTCTTCCTTACATCCTTACCTTAATACCCGTTAATTGGCTTATAACTCGAAAATCACTAAACTGATTTTAGTCATCCTTTTTTAAAATTTATAACTGCTTATTTACATATCCAAATAAGGAAGATAAAAATAAGTACAAAAAATAGCACCAGCGAATAATCTGGCAATATTTTACTTAACCATTGAATTTGTAAAAAATGTATTTGCAGGGAATAATTTTTGAAGAATAGAAATATTACAAGCGAACTTTGCCACTAGTTACCAAATAGACTTTTATTTCGTTCATTACAAACTTCATTTGTTTACACACAAAGTAACACATAAACGTATTGCTGCTTTATATTCTGTATATTTAGGTAGAATGTGAGGACTCATGAATTTGATTACTATCTTGAGTCACGACTGTCGGTACCTAATCGCCACTTTCTAATTCCCCTAGCGACACGTTCGGAAGGATAAGAATAGTAATTTACCCGCGTTAAGGAGCTTTTCCAGGTATATAACAAAATACCTCGGGCACTAAAGCTTTTTGTATATTTCCAAAATCTAAGGGTTATATATTATAAATTATATTTTTAAATATAAATGAAGAAGATAAAATTCTGTGACGAATCGTTTCGACATTCAAATGGTAATTAGGTTTTTTTTGTCCGTTACCTTTAACAAAATACAATGCAAAAAGTCTTACCTCAAATCGAAGCCTTGGCTGTTTATCACCGTTACTTTCCTGCGGAAGAGTTGGCGATGATGGTGATTTATAAGAATCTTGTGGTATTCGATTTGAGCGTGGCATCGAGGGTTGTGCTCCGGCCGGTTGCATTAACACTCGTGCTTCGCTGGGTAGCAAATCTGGAGGTGCGGAACACTGAGAGGCAGCACGGCCGACCAACTCTTCAGTATCTGTGCGCTCACTCTCTGTACCAACTGCGAAAAAAAAAGATGTAAAAGTCTTAGTTGTGTTCTAGAAAATAGCGCTTGACCACAATCTGACAAGTGCTTGACGAAGAAATGATACTGGATCTCGATTGAAATTGCAAATGCAGACACATCAGTATAAACTTTAGATTTTAAATTTATTGATGCTATAATTAATCCATTTCAGGACGCTTTAATTTCAGTACTCTAATACACTTTTGAAGCGATGATGGCGCAGTGGGTAGTGCGGCCGGATTCCGCGTCAATCGACGCGGGTTCGATCCCACCTATCCAACTCTAATATCGGCCTGAGCATTCGGAAAACATCGTAAGGAAACCACAGTATGGTGGTAGGGTATTTTCTAATGATGCCCGTTTGGGTAGCTACCATTCTCAAGTTTGAAAACATGTCGCCAAATACCAATAGATGTGTTCCGGCAGCGTCACTTGAGAACCAGTACCTTAACATCAGGTGAGATAGTGGTCAAAGCCTTTATCGTGTAAAAAAAGCCATAGTTTGCTATTTTAACAAATATAAAATACTGATCTTAGACTTGAGTGTATCAAGTTTGAATTCCCGACGATTTTTGCTTTACGTGTGATACATATTTACTGTATACTCGTTTATATATTTACTTAGAGTTTATCTGTAGGTATTTTAATTTTGAGGCTTTTTGAAACTTATAACTTACTAATATAATTTATGTTATATTTTTACTGTTAATATGAGTAATAATTTCGGTTAAATGCCGATCAGCAGAACTTAACCTAAAACTTAAACAAACATGGAGTATGAATGTAATAAAATCACAGTACACTAAAATTTTAATTACTTAATGTAGAAATAAATATTATTATGGATTTTGGTTTTTGTGAAAATATACAAGCTTTTAATGTATCAATCAATCTGTAGAATATAGTTGGTATTGAAAATCAATAATTGTGTAAAATAGATACAATAATTTATTAATTCAGAGGTTTATTGACCTTTTTGTTAAGCTCTAGTGACATAAGATACTTCGGCTTGTTCCCAGATGCGTAGTCACATTACGAAGTAATATCAAGCCAGTTATATGACTCCACAAGCGTGATATTACACATGTATTCGCTGTTATCGCTATTTTTGGCTACTTTTAGTAGTGACATAATTATGCCCATAACAAAAGCATCATAGATTATCCAGAGTGCGATTAATAAGCGAATACGAATAAATACAACGAGAATAAATAATGAACAAATGCTATGATCTCAAGTTAGCCTTCGATGCTACTGATCGTTCTCAGACACCTGCCTAATGACGCAAATTTGCAAATTTCCCGAACATAATAATAGTAGACATAATGGAGCCAATTTATAGACCGTGATATGTTATCAATGTAAATATTACATCTCATATATTATGTAACATAAATTCGAGTTTCTTGCGTTGAGTTAATAATGATGATTATTATTATTCATTTATTTTATGTGTAACAAAGAAAGACGTAAAATGTATTAAATAACGAACATTTCTAGATAAATTACTGAAAAATAATCTTTTCACTCTAGCAAGGTTACTAATCCAAATTATTTATCTTAATCTTAAGCCGTCCATTTATCTTAACTAATCAAAGCGAACAAAAAATCAGTTTTATTAACACAACTGAAGGAATTAATACTCTTTAAGTCAAGCTATTTTTTACATTACAACGCTGGGTAAAGGACACAATCTAACCAAGTACAATGCCCAAATTATGAATACCCTAACTTTTGTCGGCAAAACTCAAAGTTTTGTAGCGGTCCACAGAGCAGATGTAATCGAAATAAGATTCAAATATTTCTTGGAAGGCCGGAGAGTGGTTGAGTTTATTTTTTCGGTATATCCTTCGCGGAACGTAATAGTACATGTCCTTTAACCCCTTATAGGTTTTAATAAGAGAAATAATGACTGACGCTAATGAACCTAACCACCTATTATTACATTTACTATTAACAAGTCGATATAGAACATACTTAAAAATAAAATAGTCATAGTATTATTTTAATTGAAGTATTTCTGTCACGATGTTACTTATGATAAAGATTAGACTAACAACATCAGAAAATCAATAACTATCTGTTCAGAGAAGTTTCCATCTATACTAATAAATAAAATTGAAGTGTCGGTTTGCAATGTCTAAGTAACAATTTTAACTAAATACATACCTATGAATGTAAATACGATACCTTTACCAAAAATACTATTTTTTAAAGTTTTGTCTGTTTGCTTGTTCGGGGTAATCTCCGGAACGGCTGGACGAATTTTGACGGGACTTTTTTTGGTAGACTCTGGGTAACTTAGGGTACTTATAATTTTCGAAAATAATTAGGTTTCCAGATAAAAAAATTAAAACTCATAAAAATTTGAATAAAATCCGATTCAATTCACAGTTTTACGGGCAAGTGCTTAAATTTAGGAGAAATATTTTTACTAATATTTATTGTACTAAACTAATATTGTAGTTCCGTGTAAAAAATGCAGTGAAGAATATATGAAACGCGGACGCAGCCGTTGATAACAATATTATTAGCGAAGTATAAACGACCAATACCGAGTTACTGAAGTTGACCATAAGTAAGTTTTTTTCAAACCACTATCTATCTCGTATCTATGCAAATAAATAAAATTGAAGTGTCTGTTTATAATATTCCAATTTAAAATATTGGTTTTCTTTCTGTTGCTCTCGGGTAATCTTTAGAACGACTGGACCTATTTTGACAAGACCTTTTCCGACAGATAGCTTTATCTATAAGGAGTAACTAAGATTACTTTTATTTTAGGAAAATCATTAGGGTAAAATAAATTACACGTAAACACATTGAAACTCATGAAATTGTGTCCGAAATCCTATTCAATGGACAGTATTACCGGCAAGTGGTTGTATTTGTGAGAAATATCATTATTTTCTGTTAGTATCAAAAATTATTAAGGGCCTGTACGAAAATATGATCCATTCTTGTTCCAATGATTATTTAAAAACTATATTACGCTGTGAAGCATTATGCGGAACAGCTAGTAATACTTACATAAAAGGTAAAGCTTCTGTTCGTTATTGTAGTGAATTGACTTATAACTCGAGAAGCGCTGAACTAGTTCACATTTACACACATTATATTAATATATTCTCTACTTTTAGTATATATTTTATAGCATATAGAAATAGTTGTAGAAAGAATGATTTCGACACAAATGTGACCACCACCGCGTTTCTTTCCATACAATGAAAGGTTTTCAATGTCTATAATGAATCTATGAAATCGTTTTAACTCTCTGTAATAATAACATGTATTTAAATAACTAAAATACCTTGTCGCTTTGAAGTAGGGGAACTCTATAAATGCGGCGAGCCTTTGATATTAAAATATAAAGGTATCATTGTCTCCGCTCCAGTGACGCGCTCTCAGAAACTCTTTGAAGTTGATTAAATGAGCGACAAGATTTCATTTCTATCAAAAAAAAACAACTTTATTCAACAAACTGCGTCTAACATGTTAACGTGTGCACGGGGAATTTAAAATGAAAGGCATTTCCTAATTGAAGTATCTAAAGCTTGTTGTTTCGTTTCGTTACTAAATAGGACGAGATCAAAGTGATATTTGTACGCTTTGAGTAGTAGGATTAGTCGGGTAATCATCATCTCTATATATCCAGTAACCGGTAGATTTATGCAAAATTTTATTAAATGAATCTTTAGTGTGTTTCTTTGAAAATGTTATTCATAAAATATTAACAGTTTTTTGTGATTTTTACTCTTATCGTGGAAAACGTCTGAAAGATGTCATATTATCAATAGTTATACATGAACTATCGTAAATCTTAGCTTTTATACTTTTAAGAAAAGCTATTTTATATTAATCATTTTGTAAAAACTAAAACCATTTTTTTTTAAGAATACACTTTGTTTTAATATATCTAATATAAATTCAAAATGTTAGCACCACGTGTATGTGAAAAGATAAAGAGTTCTGAACGTGTTTCGCACTAATCCTAGTAAGAGAAAGCTCCAAAGCGTTCATAAATATTACATTTATCTATGTTCTGGAGATGATCTTATGAAATATTTAACTTCATTTAAAAAATAACCGATGATTCGATCAAAAAAGCAAATTAGGTAGCAATTATTGTCAATTTTATTATTTATATATCGATGATTTATAATTTACACCCTTGTACCATTTAATTAAGTGCGTATTGCAGTGATCCATATTGTACTTTTTTACATTAAGCTTTTTCTAAGTAGAAAAAAAAAAAACAAATATTAAGTAACCAAGTCACAAAAAACAATTTCCATGGCTTGCGTAGGCTAAACTTTAAAAGATACATCATAATCATCTACTAGAGAATTGTTATTCTTCAAAAATCCAAAAAAAAATCAGACATATCTACCTCTTAGTAATTCTAAAGTCAACCAGGGCGAAGTCGCAGGCAGAAGTTAGCTGTATATAAAAAATATCTGATAATCGTAATAAACATAGGTGGTAAAACGCTATTGATAAATTTCCGTGCCTAGATTTAAGAACTGAATGTTTGAATTGATATACTCCGAGTAACAATGGTCGGAGTTACAGAATGACGTCACACTTCTATTATATTTATAGGATACAAGTAGTTCGATAATACACACCGGTATGCCAAATAAACATAATTTAGATGAACTGCGATTTAATACGATTTCTTTTTCACTTCGCACTACATTGTAGGTATATATCCTAAATCAAACTTACATTTTCTACTGACATTATCAATGTGACCCTTGATAGTAAAGTAGATGACCGTCGACCGTTGTTAATTCAAGCCGCGCCGTCTGAATTATTTGAGATTTATCGTAATCATTCTTATTAATATCGTTCGTTAAAAATCAACAAATTTACGCTTAATAAATTATATTGAAGTGTCTGTTTGTAATATCAAACTTTTTGCTAAGTAGATTAATGTGCATACGATACCTATCACAAAAATACATTTTTTTGAAAATTTTGACTCTCTATCTGTCTGTTTGTTCCGGGTAACCTCCGGAAAAGCTGGACCGATTTTGACTGTACTTTTTTTGGTAGCTAGCTGAAATAATTAGGATACCGCGTAAAAAAATTAAAACTCACGAAACTGGGAATAAGATCCGATTCAACGCACAGTTTTGCTGGCAGAAATTTGAATTTCTGAGAAATATCTTTGCTTAATGTTAGTAGCAAAAACAATTTTGGAAAATATTTAGGGTATAAAAAAATTAAAAACTACATTACACAGTAAAAAATATATGAAACGCAGACGCAGCCGCGGGCACACAGCTAGTTAGTAATATAAGCAGCTTGGATTTGTTTTAAATAATTATTTTAAAGATCGTATGAAAATAAACTCCATTTAGGAATTAGGATACAAATCTTTCGTTTAATCTCAAATGTCTGCTAATAAACGAACGAACATTTTAAAACTAACACAATCCGATTTACATTATTTTTAATAACTAACCAAGCTTAGATTTAAGATATAAATTCCAAAGCGGCTTTGATGTTAGGGGCCGGTTAAGTACGTAAGAATAATTGGGACGGGGGTCTGTCTATGGTTTGCTTATTTTTGGTAGGTAACATGATGGATAAAACATCATTCAATTCAATTACGTAAGCAATGTTTACCTATTTAGTTACTTAGTTTCCGTTTTTGAAAAGTTATACTAATTCTTACGTTATCATGAGGAGTGGAAGTACTGAACAAAATGTTTTATTACTATTGTTAGTTTTATAACTATAGGTTAATTGTTTTTTTATTCCGTAACATCATAAGACAATTCCTATATATGTAACGCTTTATGGAATTCAAATTGCGTCTTTTTCGTATATATACGAGATTTTATGAAGTTGTTTTTATCAAGTTTTTCGTGTTACAATGAATTTCTTACCCAAAAAATAAAATCCGTTATAAATGCTTGAATTCTTGTACTCCTTATTACACTAACGAATACATTCTTCAACGAATATTGAATGAGTGTTAACTAAGTTTCGTAAATGTATACTATAAAATCATCGAATAAGAGAGTTATTTATATATAATTAACTAGCTGTGTCCGCGCTTTCGTTCCCATAAATTAATTAAATGAACATTATCCATTGGACCAAATTGTGAATAGACACAAAAAATTTCATTTAAATCGATTCAGCCGTTTAGGAGGAGTTTAGTCACATACACAAGCACAGAAGATTTATATACATATATAAAGATAATATGATGTCTTTGATAGGTATGGGTAATCCGAACAAAATATGTATCGCGAAACCTAACCAACCATATTAGAAACAAATATCGATAATGTTATGTGTTCAAAAATGAATTATTTTGGATAACAACCAACCACCACCCAACCAACAGTGGTACCACATACTCGTACAGATTATTCATTTTGGTAGATACTATTACTACATGTACCTAATCAAATTATTTCATAGATTACATTTCGGTTCGATGTTCACGAAAATAATGTTTTTAATACGCATAACTAGTTTTTAAGACTTATACAGGTAACTTAATCTTTTGGTTTTATCCTACAAACACAAATGCCGGCTATTTATGCCACTTCCAATAGAAATGTTCTCTATTTCATAATCATAAAAGAATAAGTCTGAACTGACTAGAGATCAGCCCAAATCCAAAACTATCGTACCTACAAGTTAAAGACAATGGGTTCTATTCATGGATAAGAGACGTGCTAAAGTAGGATTTTAGAATATCCGCCCTTAAAGAAATAAAAGTACGAGAATCTTTTTCTTTTAAAATTCGAGATTTCAAATCTGGGATTTAGATTTAGATTATAAACAAAAAAGGATTATATTCCTATTTTAGCATTTGTTGTAAATATAACCCCAAGGGAACTACGTCTAATATGAAAAAAAAATGTAAAGTAGTTATTAGAATCCCTAAAATATTCATTCAAAATTTAATTCCTAGATCAAATCAATGAATGTAGATTGTAAATCAATAGAATCGGACAATATTGAATGTTTGTAAAAATGTTAGTAGGCACCTAAGAACCTTTTTGTATTTCTGCAAGTATTGTAATGTCTTTATCAAGATTTATAAATACACAAAAGCCAAGATTAATTTAAAACTATTTCGAAATATAGTTATCAGTTATTGCATGGTGGTAGGGCATTTTCTTATGATGCCCGCCTGGGTAGCAACCAACCTCAAGTTTGAAAACCTGTCGCCAAATACCAATAGGTGTTTTCCGGCATCATTACTTCAAAACCGGTGCCTCTGGGCGTAGTGTGTTTACCATCCTGGTTCATATCTTCACTTAACATCAGGTGAGATTTTGGTCAAAGCACTGAGCCTAATACGTATGAAAAAAATAATTATTATTTAACATCAAAAAATCAATTGTACGTATGAGATAGGAGAAGTTTAGAAGAAGAGAAGTCACAACACCACAATAAAATAATAATAATACTCATTTCCTTTACTTAATGTAAATTCATTGTAAATGATTTGAAGTTTATTTTTAGTTATTAAGCACCTACCTACTTAAGCTAATTTATTTATTTCGTAATATATCTTCTAAGAAATAAAGTTTATTCTAAAGTACTATTAGAAAGAAACACGTTATTTATACACTTTATTATTATTTTCTAGAATTATATTATTAAGTACCTACTTGATTGCTGAGCATTATGAATTATCACAAACTTTTGAAAATCGATATTTATTTCGCAATTCTATGTCTAATAAACATAACATGTCTATTTAACGGCGAGGACCTGTAAATGGCTTTTTGTTTCTATTGTAGCTGTTAACTAACTTATGTAAGATATAGCTGTTGGTCTTCCAACAAATAAATAAATAAAGTGTAGGTAACTTAATTAAACTTAAGAAACTTTATGGTTAAAAAGTCTTAAGGAACACTTGTGTTATTTTTATAATTAACATTTCTAATAACAAGAAGGTAATAAAGATTTTATATTTTAACTAATCATTACGATATAAAAAGGAAAAGAGAAAAATGTGTGCTATTAAAGTTTTTATTATGAATTCTTGTTTAGTATCAGATTTTTTTCCGCGTCGTCGGCTTGATCGAGCCGACCATTTAGCGGCGCTTTTCATGTTACCGACTTTTGATAACGTCCGACTGAGATCATAAAATGTTATAAGCACATGTATATATAGCTTATGAAACAGGTATTCCACATATATAATCACGAAATTTAAGCAGTAAAACACATGAATAAATAAATATCATATAAAAAAGTTAAACCGTGTTATTAGAATTAGATAAAATCTATTACAAGATTGTATGGTTTTTAAATACATTTTTATTATTTTATATCAAATGTACGATTACGTATTTTCATTTAGTATAATAAAATATAATATTAAATAAATTATATGAAGATACATATACACCTGCATAATACATAGGCACTACAAAACTCCGAGGGTAAACCGTCCGCGTCGAGATCCTATACTCGTATACCACAACAAACATAAACGATTATGAAATAAACTTGTATTGTTGTTATTTATAAACACGGATAGTCAAATAAAATCGTTTAACACACCACGCGGTAGGTCGATTCTATAGACAGCACTGTGTAGTATGAAGGTAGTCCAATGGCAAACGTGTAAAGATGCTGCGCCGAATAATGTGGGTTCGAATCATAAAACGATTATTGGGTTACAATGAAAAAAACATTGTAAGGAAACCAGAGTTGTGGTTTAGTAGTTCTGGACTAGGCCGCTAGCTATCAACCTTAAGTTGTAATCAATCTTTTGTCATAAACCACCTTTTGATATGGCAATTGTATTCTGGGACACCATTTGAGAGCCAGTACCTTTTCTAGGTAAATTCTATCATTTTCACATATAAGTATAATCATGGTCAAATACTATTTGGCTTATAATAAATCAATGCAAATTATTGTAAAGTTGATGTTTTTTTGATTTAAAAGCTTTAAAAATCCTAATATTATTCCCAGTCTAATAGTTAATCATCGTACAAAGATCCAATATAATCTGCTGGGTGAAATTATTAAAATAATTTAGTTTTTCACTTCAATTTAAAGCCTTTTAACATCTTTCATTCAAATACCTACATCATTTGGAGGCGTTAACGTAAACGCCGAACGGCAAAGTTGAAAACTACGTGTTATAATAATATATATTTGTACTTACAGCTAAATTTCTTATAGCCATTTCTAAACTTGTTGCGCCACCACTTGACAAAGTGGTGCGCCATGGGGGCGTCCGCGGCGGGTGCCGAAGCTCTTAACGTTTCGTAGCACGTCATGCGCTGCGCTCACGCACGCATCCCGTACACTTCAAAAGAACCGCAGGTCTTAAGGTTCACAATTAAACATACATAACATTTGCACTATAAACTTCCACAGCACTGGTCCAGTACGTTTTTCTGTCGATATATTATAATACACAACAATGTGACCCAATTATCCGCGTGAACATAACAGAAATAGTAAAACGAGCGACCGTTCCTCGTGCGTGTTATTGAATGACTGACTGATTGATGAGGAGTGGGGCGAACGGCGAGGGCGAGAACGGAGTCCGAGAGCGCGGGATTGTGAATTTGTGAGGCGCGGTGCGGCGCGGCGCGTCTCGGCGTGTGGCGCCGCGGCGACCTTCTCTCCTCTCGTTTTACTAGAGCCCTGTTATTCAGTGCCAGCTAAATTATCAAAAATAAAAATATCAAGTTAATCAAAAATAAAAATGTTAAGTTCTCCATATCAAATCTTTAATAGAAGAAAAAATATCTTTGGTTAGATTTTATGCCAATCACTAGTACTATTAACTACTTTAGTTCTTGGTACTTTACTATTTTTTTCAGGTGAGAATAATTTAATATTTACACAAATATAAAAATAGAGGATTTACATGTATCTATAGTATGGTACAAAATTTTAGTGAATCTTTCGAAATATGGTAAATTGCAAACTATGTATTTGATAAAATATAAAAAAATACAAGAAGAACTTTTGGACCAAGATGTTTTTAAATAATAGGTCGGGGAAAAAGTATTTATAGTAAGAAGGTACCTATTACAAAAATGGAATTAATTACAACGCAAACCGCGAAACTTCTCTCCTCTCCCACCACTGGGGAGGGGCAGCTAAGTTTGACACTATATACACCCCAGGTCCGTCTCCCGGCAGTGGACAATAATGTGTACCGATACCTAATTGGGGAAGCTCTTGCACTCGTTTTTTTTAACCGAGAAAAATCTTCCATTGCAATAATGCCGTCTTCCTTCTGGGTGCTCGGAATAGCATCAGGTTGGGCCATCCTGACTGACTATAATGCTATACAGTTGCTTTTGACATGCGTTACGCGCAGAAGTCTGTAGATATATTGCACTTTTTGCACAAGGAACACATACTACATTACTGACTAATGAGAGTATTATTCTCTTTTATTTGTAATTTTTCATTCTGGTAACAATTCAAACCGAAGTTCGTACAATTGTGTTGCCCTTGTGCTATTTACCTTTTTCCAACTAAGCGTCCTAAACGCTCGTTACAAAGCTCGGATGAAGCTAAAAATTTAATTTAGTATTTGTTGTAATGTAAAACCAACATAAAACAATAATTCTATACGCTGGTAATATTTTATAAAGAAAACCCATAAATATAACACGCATCATAGTTTCTTGATACATAGGCTACATAAATATATTTTTTTGATTATTTATTAGGTACCTTATGAGTTCACTTCGCCTGTTTTTGAGTACAATAATGGTTGCAGTGAACAACTCATCCTGTTCTCACAAACAACCGTATATAGTTAAATAACAAAGGAAATATAATAGTCGTGATCCACTTATCCGTTATTAATGTTTTAGCGTTGCCGTTGCCAGGGCCAAGTAAAGACCTCTTTATGATTTAAGTTATATTTTACTCGATGTGTCCTTTGACTCGAAATCCTTTATTGGTCCTGAATTACGATGAATTAAATTTAAAACTATGTATTCATAATGGTATAGAATCTTGATCACTGGATCAACATAGTTTACGTCCTCATTGACCGGTTCTCCACTTACAATGGCTTTAACATAATTTATTTATTACATCTTTTTTAAACTATGAGAAACATTGTGATAGTAAACGAGAGAAAGGTGTATGTATATTCGTATCCGCTACGTTGGTAATGGCAGCCTCCATGCGGTCGTCGACCCTCCTTTGCCGATTACAATAAATATTAACGGATTACTATTTACTTAGATGAAAAATGATAGTAATGTACTAATGTCATGTTCGAAGAATTCATTAACCACATATCAAATGATCACTAAATTTTACTCTCATTAATTTATATTTAATATTAAAATATTATGCTAAATATAATAGATATAATATTATTTTCTTTAGATTACGTTTACTTTATAATATATTAGTAAACCTATTGAATTTGTTCATAATAAATGTATTGTTATAAGATTCCAGGAAGGTGAAGATTCTCAACTTGCAAAATATGTTGCCCCATGGTTTCTCTGTATTCAGTAATCTGCCGGCTGTCGTCCGGGGAGGGTGCAGAGCTAGCAGGGTGCCAGCCAGTGACGTGTGTGCTAAGCGGTTTGAATTAGAATTTTATGGCCTCTTCGTGTTGGGTTTACTGTCGGAGTTATCGCTGACCGAGATGAGGTCGTATTCTAAAACTGTCTTCCTACAACAAATATTATTTTATGTCGACTTTATATTCGTTATAAAAATAATCCTCGAAGGGGGGGAATAAGGAATTTGAACGTTTCTATATTATATATATTTTAGTACTATTACAAAATAGGTCAGTAGAAAGTTACTAATAGAAAATAGCGTGGCTTCTTTTCATTATACTAAAGGCACCTATCCTATGATGTCACAATAAAATGAAAACGCGTGTCAGACGAGAGGCTCCCGAGTGCGGGTACTACGTGGGTGGCATGTTCCACGAAATAGTGTTGATTTGGTGTTGATAGCCAGACAGTTTTCAATATCATCCATCAATAAAATGAGGCACTCAATTGTGATCTTCAATATATATATTTCATGTTGGTGTTGGTTGTGTACGAGAAGCGTACTCGGAGAGGATTTTTAATTAGCTTACCACCCATTAATAAACCTAACATATGAAATGTTTAATTCCGGTAGTATATTCTTGTGTAAAAGTTCGTGGTTAACATTATGTTTGTTGATATATTTTTGTGTGTATGTCTTATATATATAAAAAACAACGTATGTTTGTTATCTATGCACTTATACACTATTTATCTGATTAGATACCTATTACGAAAGTTTGGTGATTTCTTCTGCACATGCGTCTGTGAAGGTTTCATTCTTCTTCTTTCCATGGCATTGCAACGTTTCCCGGGCACAATTTAAGTATATTTATATTATAAATATTTTCTTTTATTTCGTAGATTTTTTTTATTTGCCACTACGATTTGATTATAATTTCACATCCATCCATCCATCCATTCAACCGAAAAACGTCCACTGCTGGACATAGGTTTTCCCCAAAGATATCTACAACGGCCGGTTTTGTGCCACCCGCATCCTGCGGATTCCCGCGATCTTCAGCAGGTCGCCGGTCACCTGTGGTGGGTCTGCTCAACCTAATTCAAATAAAATGCCAATTAATATATAAATATAGAAACATATAGCCTTCAATTATTAATCCAGTGTTTTTTTCCGCCCGGTGGATGAAATTCGACTATAATTTGAAGAAAAACAAAGTAGGTAACTCCATCAAAGTTTTTTTATTGGTCTGGTTAATGTGTCGAGTACCCATAAAAATAAGACAATAGGAAAACAATGGAAAGCTAGCGTAAACGCCAGGTAAGTGCTCAAGGGGTTAATAAACGGATGACAAAAATGCCTTGAATTGTTTTATCGTTTCTTATTTATATACAGATACTTATGCTATGAAGTAGCACTAGCGGCCGCCCGCGAGCTCGTCTACGGGTTTTTATCTTGATTAAATGTGACATCCCACATAACCCATATAGCTTATCAATTGCTCCTTGACGCATACTTTCTGTGTAAAAAGTTTCATCAAAATCGGTCAAGCCGTTTTAGTGAAGTCCGGATACACCTACAGATAACATTTTTTAATGTCAGATTCGACTAAAATAGACTAAAAATTAAATATGCAGACAAAACTTCAGTCTTAATATTATTATTTAAAACTAGCGGGTTCCCCCGACATCGTCTACGTATTTTATTTTGATTAAATGTTGGATTAATTGTTTCTTCATATGTACTTTTCGCGTACAAAGTTTCATCTAATTCAATCAATTCGTTTTTAAGTTAAATCCGGTCATACACACAGACAGACTAACAGTAAAATATCTTAAATGTCAGATTCGAGATTTGTAAACGCTAAAATAGACATCTGCTACAAAATTTCTAAACAAAATTAAATGTACAGACAAATCTTTCGTTTTATTATTATTGTCAATGTCACTAAATAAACATTGATACCTTTTTGAATTACTAGCAAAGTACAAAGTAGGTAAACAACAAAACCAAAGTACAAAAGAATAGTTAAACAAAGAATAAAACAATACTTTGAAATAAATGAAGTAAATATATTATTATTTATTATATCAATAATGAGGTGAGATTATTGTTTATGAATAAAAAGATATTTTTTTGCGAAGTGACCTGGAATGTTGATAGTGAGATTATTTCTGCTATTCGGCCCGCCAAGCTGCTGCCGTACTGGTTGCTGGCTGGCATAGTGCCAGTTGATGCGGTCGCTCAAGCTTTTATTGCGTGGGCGATGCCCACTCACGTATTTCTATCATTCTCCTCGTATATAGTAAACTTTTCTTTTATTAGAAAAATATATGTCAATTTAAGTTTATTTTTTGCTGTGGCAATATTTTCTATTCAGAAATCAATGAATTAGATTTATATTATAATTTCGTAATTTCAACCCTAGGGTGTACCCACAATAGGACTTGGTTCAACTCAAATTTAACAACATTTATCTTTAAACAGGCTCAAATTAACCTTTTGCTGTATAAAGTAAGTGCCTCACACTTACTTTATACAATTGTGGTCACCATAATAAACGTATCACTAGAACCCAGAGTAGGTCGTGAGGCCTTCCGTCGTAACGCTTACGAAATAAATTTACGTTATTTATTTTTCCCGCTTTTGATGTAAATTTATAATTGAGTAAATTTGGAGGTGCAAACCGAGTTTATCAACCTTCATTTTGCTTATTGTTAAAGTGTGTTTGATTTGTTTGTGATTTATTTCAAGTTAAAGATGCTGCAATGCATGCGGCTAATGGTGATCGCCGGACTAATATTTGCGTGATAGTACAATCTCATTTAAGTTATTTAAAGGACATTCTTAATTAAATAAACTGATTGAAATCTATCCAACTTAACCGACATTGCCCGAAAAATTGCTAAACTTAAGTGGCAGTGGACTAGGCACATTACCTGATGGGGACAACGGGTTCTCAAATGACTGCCGCGTACCGGAAGACGCAGCGTGGGTATGCCCTCAATAAGGTAGACCAACGACCTGGTGAAGGTCGCGGGTATTTGTTGAGTGCGGATGTCGCAAGAGCTGTCGTTGTGGAAATCTTTGGCTCCTACATAGGACCTATTTCCTATTTATACCAAAAATCTTACAAAATTAGCGCGTAACATTTCAAACTTTGTAACTTAGCAAGCAATTCATCTCGCGTTAAGCAATTTACTAGTACGTACCTCGTTACATTTAATTTTAGCCCTCGCCGATTTTACGTAGTCGTTGTAAAATTGTTTTAAGTTATTTTCAAATATCTATACTAATAAATAAAATTGAAGTGACTGTTTGTAATGTCAAAATTACATATTTTTTTTACTAAATAGATATGAATGTATATACGATACCAAATTTCATCCAAAGCGGTCAAGTACTTAAAAACTTAAAAACAAGTTTATTAGTATCATACAACAATACAAATCTTTCCTCTTTATAGTATAATCTCTTTATAGTCTTTTAGTATAGATATAGATTAGTACCAAAAAATGGGGTTCCGTATAAGAAAATTTAAACGCAGTAAAGAATTTATGAAAAGCGAGCGAAGCCGCAGGCACACAGCAAGATAAAAAAAATCATATATTGACCAGTAATAAGTAACTTTAGGAATAAAATAGTAATAATAAAATGCATTGCATGTTTGATTTATGCAATATATGAAAGCATATACATGTTAGTAGAGAAACCACGGTGAATATCAAAGGGATTTAAATGATATCAATAGCTTTGTGCTACTGCGGAGTAGGTACTTTGTTCGCGAGCCCTCGGCGGCAACATCACAACGAGAACTCTGCCTGTCGGCGATACACGACCCGATACAAAGCGGACATCAAACGTACCGCCAGATAAGTCAGGAACTATCACCATTCGACAGATTATATACCTACAATTAAATGAATCTCTATTTTGGCGTAACCATTTCCCAAACGACGTGATTGTAATTGGTCGTAATACGTTGAAATTTTAACGTTAACTCTACCTACCTAAAATATAAAAATCATTCAAGATGAAAGAGTTTAAGACATTTTTCTCTTTTGCGTATCAAAGACTTTCTCTTTTTTTTATGTTTATTAGATATTGATTAGCTTAAGTGTTATCATTAATAAAATTGGAAATAGTTTCTTTTTCTTAAAATTTTCAATAACGATTGCGGTTAAATATCGATCACCGGGCGAAATGAATAACAACACGTTTTTTCCATATTCACGTTGTTGACATTCTTTTAGTTGTTTTGGGCTTGCTCCGTCAAATTTATTGTACGTAACTTGATATTTCATTGTCCAACCATAATAGTAATATGGTTAATTATATTTATTTGTTTATCTATTGATATTAACTGAAATATTATGAAATAAATTATAGTTAGGGTAAATATATGCTTTTTTATATACAAATTAAACTTAAATCATTCTTATAAGTACTTATTTATTTTATTGTCGTCAATATATAGTAAATAATAACATTGTGTGTCTATTTTGAGTTGCGATCCCTCTTATGTAAACAAGTTCTTTAGAAAATTTAAGACCATAAATAGAACGTTAGAAGTTGAATAAATCCATGACTATCGTTTTAATTCAATAACTTGCGACTCCGTAAATAAGTACTTACATAATGTTATTGAACTCAATAACTGTATAATTTTTAAAGTTAAACATTTTTTTTTTCAAATACTCTTGTTGCAAACCGCATTGAAAAAAACATTATTACTTGTTATATTACAAAACTTTTATTCAGTTTGAGTATATTGTAAATGAGGAAACGTGCGCAAAGCTGTTAAAAATATACAAAAAAATAAAATCGAGCCCTCGAGCTGCGCCGGCGCGCGGCGGGCGGTTGATCCCATCTCAAACGCTTTGATCTTACCGGCGCGGCGTGGAAGGGCGCGGCTCAACGTTGGGCACTGCTCGACGGCCTTCGGTCGGTTCTCGACTCGCAGCTCGCGTTAATTACGAATAAGATTCAAAATCAATTACTCAGATTACATTCTATTAAAGGTACCTACGTGATGTATAAAAATTAAAATTATAGCTCTCATAGTAAGTAGGTACTAACACAAAATTATAATAAATCTTATTTATGTTATACGAGTAGAATACATGTATTTTTTCTATTTATCTTAACGCAAAATAAATGCTCAGGTATAGTTAATATCATTTCAGTTTATAATTTAAATATTTTTATTTTAGAAACTCGAGACCTCAGAACGACAGTCGTACCCTAATACAAATGCGCCACTGAGGCGTAATCAATTGAAAAAAATCGTGAAAGCGGTTAGGGAAGTATTATTTAAACAAAATAAAACTCATTTATAATAAATACTTACTATATACTTACAAAGGTTTATTTACATAAAAATTGATATTTCCATAACATTATGCCCAATAAATTAGTCGATAGACATATTGTGTAACGAATCCATTGTCTAAATTTACTAAAAGTTTGTTACAATTGCCAATTTTCGGCATAATTGAAATTGTTACGGCATTACAATTGTAAAATGAAGAATAATCTGTTTCATTATGCCACAAAGATACTTTTATTATTGTAACCGGTTGCGTATTGATGTTTTCCCGCGTCCTACTACATACACTATACTAACCACTCGAGCCATGAAAAAACCAACGACAAATTGACTATTTCGAGGTGCGGCACGCGGAGGCGGCGGCAGTCAAAGGACTAGTGTGATCAAAGGCACCGACAGCGACCAGCCGCAGCTGGGACTTTGATCTCACCGTTCGAAGTGCAAATTATGTTATAAAGACAGTGAGTAGAGCGGCCGTTTGCGGCGCATCGCAGTCCACACTTGGCCAGATCGACCGGTGCACCGTGCACTAATTAATTCTACCGGTGAATCGCTTTGTTGGTTTGCGGCGTCAGTAATATATGCCTCGTTTTTAAATTAATAAATAAACGATATAGTAACATTAATATCATATAATGCTACCGGTAACTGTACCGTGAATTGATATGATGTTAATAAGTTTGCCGTTAGATTCAATAATCAAATTAATATGTGCATACATTTTCATATGTATACATATATATGATTCATTCGTTTTGGTCTAGCTGTCTGTGAGATATAATGACATATTTTTATGTACTGACTTAGCTACAGTTTTTTCGCCAATAGGAAGCCAGGATAGCCGAATTGAGTGAAATATAGATCAAACCTTTCTTAATGACATCTGAAGAACACGACAATTTTGTTTATAGCTAGAATACACAGAGAATACATGCGAATTAAATTTAAATTCAAAAATAATCGATAGCTGTTAACTGACATTAAATACCAAGCGTTCGTAAACATATGTAACTATAGGTTTTGTAATGTAAACTATAACCGGTTCAAAAATTATACATTTCTGATTTGCGCGTGCGTTGAGCGTCCATAGTCGGAATCGCGGTGCGGCATTCAGCCAAACGGATTATGTTGAGGTCGGTTTAGTTGAAGTTTGTCAGTCATCAGATATGTATTCAGAAATGTCATAAAGATAAGTAACAGTTTCATATTGTTGTAGGTACATGTAACAATTTTTTTTTTATTAAAAGTTATACTAATATAATTATAAAATCCATAAGATTGGCTTGTGAACTAAGACGTACATATTTTGTAGTAGAGTAACTACGTTAATTCTATGTTTTGTAATCTCTTTGTTTAAAACTGTATAAATTTATAGGGGGGTTGAGATCACTTTGTACGTTTTAACTGTGTGTCTTTTATTTTTTATACAAAAAGAAGAGCTGGTGGGATGCGCGGGTTGTGATTGTGACAGGAACGATCGAGAGCCGCGTGCGTCGACCTACACGGCGCACTTTCATCTCGCCGCGCCAGCGAGTGTCCGATGACGCCATTTGTAAAGGAAACCAAGATTCAAAAATACCAGCTTATTCTGTTTACTTACTATTTAGATTTATTTTTGTAATAGACTTTCACATCTAATCCGATTTTATTTATACTGTCACTTTTACGTACGAAGGATATGATAGATAGGACGGTATAGATAGGTTTAGGCTGGTTGTGCATTGTTTATGATATTTGCTATTTGATTAATTTCATCATGCCGCTTGATATCCATAAATGAGGGCTATTTATGATATATTTATAATACATATTATCAATAAAAATATAAACCATTTAAAAATGTGAATCGGTGGTTTAGTGCTGATCGCTACACCAAGTATTTAAATAGTTTTTCTGTGTATTAATAATGTTAATTATTTTTATAAGTAATGTCTATTCATAAGAATATAATATTATCTATTTAGCATAGATAATACAATGAAATAAAATTGAAGTGTCTGTTTATAATTTTAAAATAACAATTTTTTTTACGATAACTATACCAAAAATACCTATTTAGAATTGTTGTCTGTCTGTTTGTTCCGGGTAATCTCCGGAACGGCTTGACCGATTTTGACAGTACTTTTTTGGTAGATAGCTGAAGTTACTTAGGTGAAGTTACTCCACGTTACTTAGGGTACTTTTGATTTTACCATAAAATAGAATATAATTAGGGTGTCACGTAACAAAAATTAAAACTCATAAAAAATTGAATAAAATCCGATTCTATGCACAGTTTGCATGGGCATGTGTTTGAATTTATGAGATTTTTTTTTACTTTATCTTAGTAGGTATTGAAAAAATCTTAGGAAAGTAATTAGCATTCCGAATAAAAAAGTTAAAACGCAGTGAAGAACATATGAAACACGGTCGCAAGTAAATAGATACTCTATGGGGTTGATCTTCTTTATAAACACGAGAGGCAGTTATTCAACAGGCTAGTGATGCGATCTCAGTCCGAATTCGCCATCAGATTACACATGTCGTATAAATAATACAAAATGACAAGAAATCCAATGCAAGAGTTACTCGGAAACGCTATTTCCGACGTTCTACGAATGTGTCTACTTTAATAACAAACAGCGAGTTAACAGTTAGGTGATAACAATAACAAAGTCGTAAATTGTCTATGATGTCTTATTTAATTAACATTTTTTAGTACCTATGTAAAGAGCTAATTCATAGAATATATCTATAATATGAAATTTAAATTACTAATTTAATTGTCATACATATTAACTTTTAATTTTTTTAATTTAGTTTGCCGTTGTTGGGTTTTTAGCCCAAACCTTTTATTGAACTTCAACCTATGAAACCCGTGGTAAAATTACAATGACAAAAATTAACTTATTTTTTTTTTTTTATTTACTTTACCTAACTATATTATACATGGAAATTTAGTGTATATTAAAAATACAAATGTGTTTGATTACGGCCATCAGGC
This sequence comes from Samia ricini, assembly GCA_014132275.2. Lineage (NCBI taxonomy): Eukaryota > Metazoa > Arthropoda > Insecta > Lepidoptera > Saturniidae > Samia > Samia ricini. Next base: position 8,615,081 of record AP028161.1, read on the forward strand.
GGTACCATAATACGAGTATAAATCAGCTTTACTAAGTTAGTTCCGAGTGACCGCCATGGCACTAGAGTTACTCATTTAGTATACAAATTACATACTAAATAAAGTGTGGTATACATAATAGATATATATCAACGAGTAGCGCTGTCCATGATTTTCTAGGAAACAACTAATTTATTCCTGTACAATTGAAGACTTCGAGTAAACACATAACATTGTAGCGTAAACATGAATGAAGTAGATAATTGTGTCTGTATTAATGTGTATCTATCTATAATAATAAATGTCTTTAAAGGCAACTTTAAAAAACTTAATTATATAATAACGAGTGACGAGACGAAATCATGTAAATAAACATTACTACGATAGAAGTCAACTTCCGTTCAGATCGTAAATTAAGTCACAGTTTACCGTTTAGTGTTAAAAGTTTAATATCTAATATTCTTCTATTATTTCATAGCATGTACAAAGTATTTGTTTTAAGGATAAGAAAGTAATTTTTTTTTTATTGTGAAGTGTTTCGTAAAGCCCTCTGAGTATATTTTCTCGTTCGTGTATTATTTATCTGCCAAAATAAAATCAAATTAAACCCAAATATCTGCAAATAAATGGCATATTAAAGTTTGTTTACATGTCAAGATATCGGCGGAAATAGCATTTCGTACTATAATTTACTTTAGATATTATGTGGTAAAAACTGTTTCAGGTAGTGCTTATAAAGATTGTTTGTTTAAAAGCGACAGTTTTGAAATTAGTCTGAGGGCATATAATGCATGTATGTAACATAAAGCAGTGTATAAATAAAGTTTTCAAAGTATAAATTAATGTCTGTTTTAAGTATCTCGTTGTTTAAGTTATCAAAGCTACCCCCGGTGTTACACAGAGTTAAGAACGGGATTTCGTTATTTGTTTAGTTTTCTTCCTCATGACAAGAGTGCCGCTTCCTTATCGCTCTTTATCTATCAACTTGTGTAAATAAGCTCGAAATGATTGTGGTTAGTGTAAATATAGGAAGAATTATTATCGGCAAAGTGTAAACTTTGTAAGAATTATCATCAGTTGAATGTAAACATAAAAAAAAGAATCAGAAACAGTCGGGAGATTGTTTAAAACTTTCACATAGCGCGGAATTCGTTTACATTTCGCAGCACCTTTAATTTATAGTTAGAAGTGTAAAGCTGTAAACGAATAATCTTTAAAAATATTTACTTTATAATTTAAATCTAACAACACTTTAGAAGAACAGTCTAGATCAGGGGCTCCCAATCTTTATCAGTCGGTGGCGCACATTACAAGTTTACTATTTCGTCTCGGCGCCCTTACCTATTTAGGTGCTCGAAAATCGAAATAAATAGGTACAATGATACGAGTTGTTGCTATTGTTGATCGAAAGTAGATAGGCACAAAAATTAAAACGTCCACAGTATTATGAATCTAAATTGTTTATTTATGAACATATGAAATTAACATTAACAAGAAGGTTTAATTTATACATAAAAACACAGTTATACAGAGTTGAGGTTTCGGAGAATGGTAAATAGAATAGCTTCAGGGCGACGTTCTTCACTTTCTACGGCGCACAATTTGGGACCCTTGGTCTAGATAAATATCTAATACTAGAACTGATAATCATATCCTACTAAGAGATGGAAAGAGTGTAAAGCACAGAAAGAGGAGTGTGGCAATTTTAAATTTTTGATGACAGATTTTTGAATTTGATTATCGATTAGAAATGAAAAAATTATATCAAAACTTAAAGGAATTAATTAAATAAAGTTGACTTTAATTTTAGGGAATAAGCCAAATAGGCGAAATTAATAATTTTAATTTACTATGTATTTCAATAAAAAATAGTTAGTAATTTTGTTTGGTAAAATGATGTAAGTAAGTGCTTTAATCGATTCCAGTAGGTAGGTACTTTTTGCTTGGGAACCTTAAAGTGGGTAAGCAAACCCTCGAACAGTAATTGAATTTACCTTCCCGTCTTCATGTTCGCTTTGTTTGCTGACGAAATTGTTAGGACGAGTGGATATACCGAGAATTATATAATAAATACAAAGTCGGTGAGGACGTTTACCGACAGGAATATAAACAAAAAAATTAATAAATGGAGTAGTAATGTAGTGTGACCAATGAATTGATAAATGGATTAAAAATACTAGAGAAATTTAGTACATCTTCGCAATACATTTTTAGTGGCTTCATTTGAACCTATACTAATAAACATAATATGTTTAATGGAAGACAACAGAACGGAACGATAGCACGATCTATATCGTTTGAAGAAAATACATTTTTGCTGTCGGTAATACTTAAAACTGAAGCGTTTTTTATTTTACTAAATAGACATGAATACCTATACCTACAACGAAATGAGATTTTCAATTTTTTTGTCTATCTGTCTGTTTGTTCCGGTTAATCTCCGGAACGGCTGGACCGATTTGGACGAGACTATTTTTGTTAGATAGCTGAAGTTACTCTGCGTAACTTACGATGCTTTATTTTTTGAAAATAATTAGTGTTCCGCGTAAAATACAAAACTTATAAAAATTGAATTCAAATCCGATTCATTGCTTACTTTTACGGACAAGTGCTTGAAATTATGAGAAATATTTTTATTAAACTTATAAAACATTTATCAAAAGTTGTATTTTTTGGTATAGGTATCGTATATAGTGGGGGTGTATACAGGGGTGGCCACGCTCCTTGATAGTTGGAACCTTTTTTTGCAAATTGTCGTGAGCCGCAATTAAATACTTATTCAAAATGTATGCACAAAAAGGTATTCATTTTTTTTACAGAAATTATATTTATTGATAACATATAAATAAAATTTATTTTACTTGTTTAAAATTAAAATTTGGTAAATATTTCTTAGTATTTTTTTCAGGTGCTGGTTAGTTAATACTGATTGGTGTTTGGATTTCACGAATTTTAAAGTGGAATAAAATTATTCATATAAGTACGTTCTTACGAATATTGAAATAATTGGACGGAAATGAAAATTATTACAAAATAGCACTTAGTCTTTCATATTTTTTGTCAGTACATAATTTAAAAGACATTTTGAAACACATACGGAACGATAATAATTTTTAAATGAAAATGATACTCAGTTACATTTATCGAGAGCCACAAATAATCCTTTAAAAAGCCGCAAATTTCCCCGCAACCCGTCTCTACATATCAATTTAGAAAAAAAAAATCTGACATTACAAACAGACACTTCAATTTATTAGTATAGATAATGAGCAGTAATTTACTTTTAGAATAAGTAGGTATTTTGTATTTAGAACGCTAACTAAACTTTAACTTCCAAGTGCGAGGTACCGGTAATGTGTATTTAATGTGAACTTGGTCGAAGTATTCATATTGTCGTTTTACGATGTCTCATTGCGTGTACGTCAAAATTGAAAATAAAAAATAAGCCTTTGTCAGTTCTTTCTGTTGTGTTGTTGTGACAGAAGACGGCTGAGAACAGTCGAGCAAACATTATTCAGTCAAAAATCGCATCCTGTTCTTTACTTTTTATCAGCGGTAATGAGCGTATTCGCGTCCGGTCTTGCGTTCTATGATCATTTCTGTCCAAATATTGATCTTTTTCTGCATCCGTGTCATACGATAGGACGGAAAAGGGTGTTTTTTTTAATGTAGCTTGGCAATCAATGTATACGACACAATGACTACGGCGCCCCTTCTGTAGTCGTTCGTCGATCCTACCGTATATGGTATAACTGAGTTTGATACTTATTTAAATAAATTAATATTACGTCAATTCATACAATACTGCTAAAACGTCAAATATATAGTTTATGACAATTCACAGAACATCGACTAAGTAAACTTTATATAATGGGTTATGTCAACCTCAAGAGTCATGTTTACGGGAAAAATTCTGTATATTATAATCGAGCTGTTATTGTTTCAACACCGTATCAAAATAATACTAGCCATAATAATACTCTATTAATTTTATGTACCTAATAATAATATTCGATATAATCTAATTTTACATAGTTCGACAATATAATCGTGCTTTAAAATATTCTGTTTAATTATGACCGCGCTCCTCGCCACCTACGCTTTGATCAAATCCATCGAATTTATAATATATTTTGTTAACTACTCATAGAAGATACTACTATAATTATAGTTTATACTAGCTGCATGCCCACGAGTCTGCCCACGTTATATATATTCTTCACTGCGTATTATACTTTTCAAATAATAATTGGATAATAAAATATTTTGGATCATCAAAACTGCATATTGCTAAAGCTGTCTATCTAATCGTATTTTGTTCACAATGTCATGAGTTTTAAATTTTTTACGCGGAACCCTAATTATTTTGGAAAATACAAGTACTCTAAGCTATGCGGAGTCACTTCAGTTTCCCACCAAAAAACGTCCCGTAAAAATTAGGCCAGCCGTACTGGAGATTAGCCAAAAAAAGCAAACAGACAAAAATGCAAAAATGTTTTTAGTATAGGTTTTGTACATGTATATATTCGTATATGTATTTGGTAGAAAAATAAAATGTTATTTGAATATTACAAACAGACACTTTAATTTTATTTTTAGTATAGATAAACCAATGTTTTTTACATGATTTTTTTTGTTTCATAAGGAAAAGGTAAAGATATTAGAACCAGACAACCAATTTTGATGTTAGGAAGTTCTCCTTTCATGTAATTTCGCACAATAACAAAACTATGCCACCTAAATTACATAACAGTCAAATACTTCAAGTTACAAATTAAAAACAAGGAATAATGACAAACCAAAATCACGCCAAGAAGTCCGTTACATAAAATTTATTTCTTACTGTTTAAGCCTTTTTTTATTTATTTTTTTTTTTTTAACCTAGGAAATGCTAATGCTAAACAGCTTCATTAGCACAAGTAACTAGCACAAGGGCACCAAGCGGTACGAACTTCAGCTTGGCCGTTACTTGAGTGTGAAAATTCCGCGGAATTTGAAACCTAGCTAAGCCCTACATTTTTTATTAATTAATAACAATCAAAAGGTTCCTTACAGGACCTATGTGTGTTGTGTGCAGGAGTGTAAGTGCAGTGTTGTACGTGTAATGCTTAATGCACGTTCAATGTCATTGTATCGCGCTGGTAGCGGCGTCAAGAGCCTCACCAGTTGGGGAACGGAGCACGTTTTGGGCCGCCACCAGAGGGGGGGGACCTGGTGTGTGTGCGGGAGGAAAGTTAGCCGCCTTTCCCCGGCGGCGTGAACGGCGGTTACATGGGCGTGAGCGCTGGCAGTTGGCACGCAAATATACGCGGCTGATGCGGGAAGATCCTATTTATGCGAGTGATGCGGCTTGTACTATGGGGGGGTTCCGGTGTGTGTCTGCGCGTTTAAAGAAGGTGCGATACTGGGTTTTTGAAAATAGACTAGATGGTGGGCAGATTCGGATCCCTATGTATATCCACATTTCTCTGATACCATCGGGCGCCTACAGCTTTCCTTACAAAATGATTCTGAATATTTTGTAAGGTATGCATCAGGGATCTCCTAATATGAGCGAACACGGGTACGCAGTACGTAATAATGTGTCTAACTACCATCTTGTACAGGGTGACTTTATGGCGGAGGGCCATTTTACTATCAGAGTCATAGAGAGGGTAGAGACGGCCTGGCACTATAGCGGTCTGGCGCTTGATTTTCTTGAGGTGAGAGGTGAAAGTCATTTGGGCGTCAAGTAAAATGCCTAAGTAGATACATAACTTCGGTGTCGTAGGGGATATCGGTATCTGCGTACTTAATAGGCCGAGTGGGCTTATTCGAACGGGCTCTATCGAACATGATCGCGGTGCTCTTACTACTCGGGTTTATCGCGATACGCCACTTGTAGTATCATGAGGTGAGAACGTCGACGGATCTTTGGATGTTTTTTTGGAGGATAACTCTCTTACGGAAAGCATAATAAATGACTGTGTCGTCCGCGTAAAGACCTAACTGAACTCTTTCGATTGCAGGGAGGTCTACTAAATAGAGACTAAAAAGGGCAAGCGTCAGAATAGAACCTTGAGGGACTCCTGCGCATATGGGGTGGGCTATAGAGAGAACGTTCTGTTCTCTATAGCGGAAGCTACGGTCTTTGAGGTAGTTGTTAATTATGTGGACTAGAGTCTCGGGGACGCATAGCTCAGTGAGTTTGTAGACAAGGCCTGTGTGTCAGACTTTGTCAAATGCTTTAGCGACGTGGAAGAAGACTGAGAGCGTTCGACAAGGTTTATTAATATTTTTTTCAAAATTAGAGAGAATGTACTCCGTGTGACGGTGCACTTGAGGCGCACAGGAGTGTCTGGCTCGGAAATCAAACTGATGGGGAGGCAAGAGATATTTGTCGTTTATGAGGCGGTTCATAAGGATCCGGTCATAGAGTTTTCCTATTGTGTTGAGAAAACTAATGGGACGGTAACTATCAGGTAGCCTGGCGTCTTTTCCAGGTTAGTGTATTCCTAAAACGATTGCTGCTTTCCAGGCGGCTGGAAAGTGGTGATTCTTGATGGCCGCATTGAAGATGCAAACCAGCAACGTGATCAGAAGCGGGGGAAGAAGCTTTAACATTTAATTCCTGATTCCGTCTGAAACGGGGGATTTTCTGGGCTTAAGGCCCTTAATTGCGAGCGCCACCTCGTCACAGGTGGCAGGTGAGAGGGGAACAGCCGGAGTAAGAGCAACCAGATCCTGCACAAAGGATTCGACAACAGAGTTGTGGGTAACATCAATGTTATCAACTACTGGGGTAGATTGCAGCGCGAGGCTTTTTCTGCATCGTCAAACGCGGGTAGAAGACCCGTTAACGTAAGGAACATAAGCGCGCACGATTCTTCTCGGTCGGTTACGTCTCGTGGGCGCGGGTCGCGGCGTGCTTTCAATTGAGCAGGGCTCTCACGTCATTGGGGAGTACGAAGCGGCGATTATTCGCCACTTGTACCTCTTTCGAGGTCTCCTCACTGCCGTTCTTGAAATCCTCAACCAAGGCATCGATCGCGAGGTTACTATTAAGGCAGTGTTAGAATACTTTTATATATTTACATGTTTATATCACGTGATAATTAAAAGAAATTTTGAGATTTCATGCTACTATTATTTGAATTTTTACGAGTAAATTACCTAATTAAATCTCAATTAATTAACATAATATAAAATACACTAACGGAATAATTAAAAATGCTAAGCAAAAACCCTAACAACTAATAAATAAAATTGAAGTGTCTATATGTAACATCAAAATATAAATTTTTTACTAAATAGATACGATACCTATACCAATTCTTCTTTTTTTAATTTTGTCTGTCTGTCTGTTGTAATCACCGGAATTTTGACGGGACTTTTTTGGTACATAGCTGAAGTTGAGTACATTTAATTTATGAAAATAATCATTGTTCCGCGTAAAAAAAAAAAATTAAAACTCATAAAAATTTGAATAAAATCCTATTCAATGCACAGTTTTACAGGCAAGTTCTTTAATTTATGACATATATTTTCACTTTATCTTAGTACTAAAAATTATTAGAGTTTTATATAAATAAATAAAACACAGTGAAGAATATATGAAACACGGGCGCAGCCGCAGGCACACAGCTAGTAAATAGGTATAAATGGAATACCGCCTTCTGTTTTTTTTCTGAACCATAATTTTATGCATTTACAAAAATACTTTTTAGAGAAGACCATGAAAATTTTATAACATTTATAAATCACTTTATTCTGTAGGGAAACCTTTGTTATATCTCGTAAGAACATAAAACAAAAACCATTAAAATGACGATTAGGGTTCGGAATGTCTCATCGATTGCGAGTATTCAGAACAACAGTGCTATAAAAATATAGTAGTATTCACATAAAATATTTTATTGAAATCGTAATATCGACAACATTTTATGAACTATAAAGTGCAAACTAGTTCGTTATGTTATGCTATCCGTATAAATAATTCTTAAGTGACTCACCAATATACAGCCAAAGCTGTTTAATATAAAGAAATTTGAACAATAGGTTAGGTTTGAGGTTAAATTGAAAAGTATAATTTCATAAGGATTGAAGCTGTTTAATTATTAATATAAGGAAACATATTCTGCTTGAAAATTAATAACTCGAAAAATTTGTGTAAGAGCTAAATTTTAGAAAGAATTTTATTATCATAAAAACTATCTCAATCTTGATATAGTATTTTTATACGTATAAATTACGTACTTATTAATCTTATTATACCTAGTTTCACTTCTACGTAAACCGGCCGCCTACAGATGAGTTCTGATAAACGGGAAGTTTTGATACAATGCAACTATTGTGCTGACGGCAAGTTGTCGATTTCAAACGAAGTGGCCCACGATACGGGAATGATAATAGAATTTCTGGGAACATCCCTCGTGTCCTTAGGGTGTGCCGCGGCGTGGCGGTGGCGGCAGGGGGAAGGGGCCGGTCTGTCGAGCTATCCATCACTCCATGGGGGTGCAATTAGACGTAGTAGATGTGCTGACACGAACACGAGGCCGCCGAAGCGACGCGCTGCCGCCGACAACGAATCTATACGCATGCCGCAAATTCAATATCCATGATAAAACATATATGTAAATAAATTAATCGTTATTTATAATGGATTCCAGACTTTTTTCTATTTTATATTAATATAAACTTATTATATGAGTATTACATTATTAAACTAGCTGTGCGCCCGGTTCTGCGCCAGCGTTTCATATTGTTTTCTTAATTGGCTTTTATTTTTTTTATACGGAAGCCTAATTATTTTCCTAAAAAATTTTAGTGCTAAGTTACAGTAAAATATATTCTTATAAATTTAAACACTTGCCTGTAAAACTGCATTGAATCGAACTAGATTGATTTTTTATGAGTTTTAATTTGTTTACGAGGAACCCTCATTATTTTTGAAAACAAACAGTAGGTACCGCTAGGTAACAGCTATCTACCAAAAAAGATCCGTCAAAATTGGCCCGCTATACAGAAAAAAAAGGATTGAAACTTCGAAAAAACAGATTGAGATCGTACAGCAAAACCGGGCGGTATAGATATCACCGACAAAATGTTCTAATCGGACGTGTGTCATTGATCAATAAGAAAAATACACTTCAATTTTTAATTTACATGATTGCATAAGTATTCATTATTTATTTAATTAAGTTATAGGTATTCATGAAATAAATTTTATGTAGACAGTTAAAAAAAAACAAGATTTAGAGATAAAATGTGTTGAGATCGCTTGACCAGTTTTTTTCTGCTTTAATATTGTAATTTAGTTTTATACGCTTGCCGAGTGTGGTAAAGTTCTGAATTTATGAATAATTTATGATTACATTACTAAGAATGTATTTTATCAAAATTAGCAAGCTTATAAAACTATGATGCGTGTATATATTCTGTAGTAAAACAAAAATAATAATAAAAAACATCCAAATCTGCATTTGAAATTAAAATAACAGCTGCGTGATAAATAATGTTGATAGTGCCCTAAAAACTTTCTGTTTTTCTTACTAAATGTATGCTTACATTTAAATTTGATACTAAGACAATAATAGCTCTAAACCAGTGGTCGTCACACTTTTCTGTTTAAGGGCCACATCGTTCAATGTGAGATACCACTACGTGGCGCACTTTTATGGATACCATGGTATTTGTTACCATCTATTAATTGACATATTTTTATAAGCTGTCAAACGCGATTTCCTCGTAGATTTTGTGTGGTAATAACAACATATGAAACCATTTTATAACAACATGTAAACCAAAAATGTTTGCGACATCGCGGGCCGCACAAATACCGTGCAAGGCCCGCATGCGGCCCGCGGGCCGCAGATTGACGACCATTGCTCTAAACTGTTTATATATACCGCGTTTCATGTATTTTCACTGCGTTTTCATTTTTTTTACGGAACCCTAATTTTTTTTAGTACTAAGATTAAGTAAAAATATTTCTCATAAATTCACCTTCTAAATTCAACTTATTCATAAACTTGCCCGTAAAACCGTGCATTGAATCAAGTTTTATGAGATTTAATTTTTTTTTATGTGGACCCCTAATTATTTTCGAAACTTAAAAGTACCTTAAGTTACCCGGAGTAACTTCAGCTATTTACCAAAAAAAGTCCCGACAAAATCCGTCCAGCTGTTCCGGAGATTACCCGGAACAAACAGACAGACAGGCAGACGACAAAAATTTTAAAAATTGCATTTTTGGTTTAGGTATCGTGTATACATTCATATCTATATAGTAAAAAAAAATTGTGACATTACAAACAGACACTTCAATTTTATTTATTACTATCGATAGATAATATTTTATATGTTACAAAAACTTTTCTTATTAGATTGTATTTTGTTATCTGTTCCTTAAAAATTCTCTAATCGCTTTCATATTCTGGATTCCATTTACAGGGTCTGGGTTACGATAGCGGCGAGTTACCTACATATAATGACTATTGGTGCGTTAATTTCCAAATAACTCGACAAAAAGTTAACCGTCTGCCCGAGAACGGTTCAGTCATGTAGGAGGGAGTCGACTCGGGGGCAGCGCGCCCGGTAGCACTCGCCGATTATCTGGCGATAAGGCACAAAAACAGCTTTTTGATTTATGAAGAAAGCTCGAGATGCCGCTACCGGGCTCGGCGCCGCGGTTCGCTTGCTTTTGTTTAGTGACGTACCTAACACTTTCTGCATCGACTGATAATTTTACATCATAGCTTTTATTTGAAAAAGTTTAATTATTATTAGGTCAAAGTGGAATATTTTGATGTTGGTTAAAATACATAACAAAATAAACATTGCCAGCTTTAATTTCAATAATATGTAACATATAATAAAAAAGTGCTATTGGTCTGTAATTTATTTAAGTAAGGTTAACTTTATAAATTATTCTTTTAACCTAATAAATACTGGTGAATACGATATGTACCGAGAATCGACAATACTCATTAGATTTGTTTTATTTTTAATTTTATATAAAATTATAATTTCGACTGGCATCGGATGTCTACAACACTAACGAGTAGGAGTCGATAAGTCCGTCGTCCCGAGCGGCCAGATTTTGAAACATATGTAAATGAGGCGGTCGGCTGTCGCACAAAGGCACCGATATTATCCACAGCCTTTTATTAGCTACGCTTTAATTTTACTTTTATGATAAATAAAAAGAATACAAAAAAATGAATAAAATATTGCACATTAAGATTGAAACACCTTTATACTATACAAATCATGCATATATTTGCATGTGCATAATGGCATATACGTAGCTTAGTTTGTGTTTGTTTCTTGTTATTAAAGATTATGTTTTCAAAATGACGATTTCGACAACAGATGGGTATTTTTTTTTGTATTGTTTTTCTTATATTTACTTCTATATTAATGTATTATTATTAGGCACTATTAAAATTATATGTTCTATAAACATGAGTTTTGGAGCAATCTGAAAAACGAAGTAGTAGTAGGTACGAGCCGCGAAGGAAGAGGTTGGCTAGTTTTGACCACACTACTCGCACTTCAGAGTAATCGAAAAATACGATACCTACATAGTATTTCTATGCTTTTATAGAACTAAAGAAATTAATTATAGATTATAAGTTAATAAAATTAATAAAACATTGTTTTTGAAAAATTTGTACAATTTCCTTAATTATTATTTGTACTCATAACGCGGATAAGGAATGTTTCTTGTCTATAATTATATCTTGACTATTTTAATATCATGTATTAATTTTGCTATTAAAAAAATAATACATAAATAACACCACGGCGGTAAATTCAATAACAGAGGGTGGTCAAATTAATCCCGCTTTTCCAAGTTTCCAGTGAGTTCTATGGCGCCCGCTTGACCGAACTTTGTTTGTTCATCCAATTCGATCCCCACAGTGATGTTTGAACAATATCCTGTATACAATGTCTACAAATCACTTATTTCTTGGAACTATTTAGCGAAGATAAGATTCTTTAATTTTAGATTGTTTTTCCTAATAAATAATAGCTTATATTTCAATTCTGACAGATTTCTTTAAAAATGTAGATTATTTTGAAATTATTTTATAGCATGTCCAATCAGAAAATGTACTTTTTTGTTACAGTTGTTTTAGGCTTTTGTGTATGTAAGTTTTTTGACTTAGACTAGATGAAATCTTCGAAACCATGTCATTGCTCACTCTTTTTGCTACCACTTACGGCAGGTATCTTTGTGAGGGGCCATTGCACGGACGAGGTCTGGTGGGTTCGCTGGATGGGGCGACGCGGTGCTTGCGAAAGCCACCCCGTGTCGCCCCCATCCCAAATGCAGCGGTCGGCCCCGGAGGGTTTTAGTGGGTATTTCCGGGCGCTTCACGCCCGGGTGAGTCCCACACTGGCACGGAGCTCGTCCCTCCGTGCCCCCTTACCTATTGCATTGGGGGACTTCGGTCTCACTAATGCAATAGGTAAGGGTAGTGCGTAAATGCATTTCCCCCCGTCAAAAAAAAAAAAAGGTATCTTTGTGAAAGTCTCACTGCGCCAGCGGTTTCATTCAACATATTATCATTACTGACTGACTATTCTTCCTGTAATTTTCAATTTATAGTTATTCATTTTAAATCAGTTTATAGTTATTTTACAATAATCTTATAATCTAATGAAGAACAAACTAAAACTATAACTAACTTAACCTAATTATCATCATCGTCTCAGTCAAAATAAGTCACCTGCTTAGCATAGGCGGCACCAAGGAGTTTCCCAACTCAATACAACTTGTTATTGTTAATCCATATATGGAATAAAAATAAAACCGTTGGTGCAAATATTGCTTGAAAAAATTGTCCATCCATTCAACCGTCTACTGCTGAACATAGTTCTTCACTAATGAACGGTCTTGCGTCATCCATATCTAGAAGGTTCCTACGATATTTATCAGGTCATCGGTCATTGCCTTGTTGGCGGCCTCTCACCTTGGTCTTCCGGTTCGTGGTCGCTATCCCAGAACCTAATGTCTCCCTCGGGTATCGGTTATGCGGGAAATTTATTCCGATTACTACCACTTATGTTTGAAAATTCTTCGGGAAATATCATTTACTTTGGTTCTTCTGCGCAGCTCCTCATGCCTGATTCGATCAGGCAGAGTATTTCCCAGGATAATCCTATGGGTAACCTTGAGCCTTCTTAAGAGGTCCATTGTAAGCAACCGTTTCAGTACCATATCTACTGTACTGTGATATTTTCGGTCGAGAAGATTCTGGGGCAGAACGCGGCCCAGTCGAGTTGGATTCGACGATTAACCTCTTTGTCGAAGATGGACCTACCCAAGTGGTTCAGCTTGTCCTAGGCATACGTAATTGTACAAGTACAACTCTACGAGAGCATATGTTCCACGATTTTTATAGAAATCTATACATCATGAAAATTAGACGTGATTTTTTTCTTGTTTATGGTAATTTTTAGAACTACTCTTTCGGAGGTTCTACTAGGTTGTCAAGCATCGTACTTAGGTCTTCTGCTGTCTCAGCTATAACTACTATATCATCGTCAAAACGGAGGTCAGTTATGTGTTTATGTCAGTTATGTCTTTATGTTGATACCAAGACATTACCAATCTTAAATGGCTCTCTACCTCTCTATGTTTGTCCATAAGTTCACTAAACCTGCTTAGTAGAATCACTAAACCTATGTATGTGATTGTTTTTTTTTAATAAATTTGTTTGTTCTCTGATCAGGTTTACTATATGTGATTGATAAAATAGATACAATAAATGTAATTAGTTGAAGTTACAACTATGTACCTTCGTGTTATGTATAGGAATTTTTGTGCAGTGTTGTGCGTGTTATGGTTAATCAGCTTAATGCATATTCAGTGTCACTGTATCGCGCTGACAGCGGCGTTAAGAGCCTCCTCAGTTGGGGAAGTAGACGTACTATCTACTACGTAGAAACGACGATAAATACAGGTATATTTTTGTGCTTCCTTTTTTCCATCTAGGTAAATACAAAAAGCTCTACGTACTATTCTACTATGTACATTTTTGTACGTGAGTAAATACATTTACGCATTCCCCCTGCTAACTGTCTCACTCCTACGGCAAAGGGTGGGAAACCTCCTCCCGTCTATCTTTCTCTCACGTCAACGGCCTTTTGCCGCCCCTCTCCGTTCTCAGGAACTTCTGCCGCTTAATTATTCGCACCCAAGCTTCGCGGCCTGGATGCAACCTGTCTGAGGTAGGGTAACGACGTTGTGACAGAGAGCCGGCAAAACACACCCCCTATGTGGTGCCGGTCGTTCCTTCCTGCTTCCGCGCACAAAGCGCATTTTGACCGTTCCGCAATGCAGTCAATGACCTTGTGACCCTGAACTCCACAACGGAAAACATTGTAACTCTCCGTCCGTCACCCCCGTGTATATCAACCGGGTGTGCCCCAGACCCATGCACCAGAAGCATCGCAAAGGCTTTGGTTCGAGTGCATACACCCGGACTAGACCACACCCTATCATGGCTCGGTTCTGTTAGCTGAACAAAGCTTCAATAAGGCGTTGAACAAGGCTGGCTTAAACTGGCGACCCTGGTCCGTTGTGACAATCGAAGGGACAGCGAATCTAGCAACCCATCCCGCCATAAAGGTTTTAGCCAAGTCGTCGTCTGTTATGTTTACCATCGGAGTCACCAATTTAGAGATCGTAATAATTAATTTATCAATACATTTAATTTTTTTTGTCAACTGTAATAATCATTGACCAAATCCTTAACTATTTTTTAACCGACTTCAAAAAGGAAGAGGTTATCAATTCGTCTGTAGGTTTTTTTTATGCATATTAGTCGATTTCTCCGTCAATTGTAGGCCGATTTTCAATAAGAAAATATCGTTGAAGGAGTACACTTCCGAGGTAGTTCCATTTCTACCAGATCAGGATCTGATCAGTGGAACTCAGGGAAATTGAGAAAAAAACCCTCAAATATTATAGACACTTACACGTATTTCATATATTCATTTCCAACGCTATTAAGTAGACATCACAATTATATTTAAAAGTAAATACTTAAACTAAAAAGTAGAAAAAAACATTTTTTAATTAAAAACAAAATCGACTTCAAAAGAATAAACTATAAAAATGCACTAAAAAGTTAATAAATATCTTCTTTATTAATCTGCTTCGTTTATTTTGGAGTTGTTGCCAGCTAGAATTAACCAATGTACTCATTAACAAATAGAAACAACTACCTAAACTTTATCACAATTACACATGAGCTAAATAAAGGACTAGGGTGATTTTAAAGAACAATTAATCAAAATTGAATATAATTAACAACGTACAAGCTGGCACTGATTTCAAAATTAACGAAGCAGATTAATAAAGAAATGATTTATTGACTTTTTAGTGCATTTATATAGTTTATTCTTTTGATATGAAATCGGTTTTGTTTTTTAGTTAAAAAAGTTTTTTGGTAAATCTTAGTCGTCATGGCCAATATAACAATGTACAGTATAGCTATAGTACATATAGCTGTGGTACTTTTTGGTATCGCCATACGTCGTATTGTAGTTAGGCTTAGCTGCTTGGTCTTCGCACCTTTGCGTTTTGTAAGGAACATATTTTTTTATTAAATCATATATGTAGGCCTTAGCAAGGTTTTAAATTCCGCGGAATTTTTTACTCTCAGGTAACGGCAAAGCCGGGGTCCGTACCACTTTGGTAACCCTTGTGCTAGTTACCTTGTTGTGGCTGAGTGCCTTTAGTACTTGCTCCCAAAGTCACGGTGAAGCTGTAAAGGCCCTTCTGGTCAACAGCGTTAGCTAGTTATAAAAAATTCAAAAAATCTTTGCCTTTTTCTTAATAAAAAAATAATAGAACCAAAAAATAAAGAAACACTTATAACGGCTTTTTCCGGGATCTCATTCTGTAATGTAGCAGTTATCTGTCTTTAATCCACTAACTTACGTATTTGATCCCATATTCTGTAATTTTCGTAGCATTTTATATGTTATTTTAAACAGATAAAATGTATTGGAAGCTGGAGTTTATAATATAACAAGATTGAGTACAACTTATAACATGACACTGGCAGAATTGTGTATGTAAATTGGAGATTGCCATAAATGAAGAAGAGGAACACTTACAGGGAGTTTTTTATAGCATCCTACAATTAAGGTTCTATTATTATTTGTAGATTCCAATATCTTTATAATATGGATAATATATATAAACTACATCACGTAAAAACCCACGAGAATTATAAAATATTAGTCCCAAAAATGGAGTAATAAAGATACAAATTACTACATAACAGAAAAGCATCTCGCATAAAGTACAAGAGTTATAAGTCCTATTTATTTTTGGTCTTCCAGAATCTTGTAGGGTGATCTTGAAATGTTATGATTTTGAAAATTATAGTAATGCTAGTCACCATAGAAAAGGTGAAAAAAGGTACACTTTTTTCCCTGATTATTTACTGTGGTAAACCATTCTTTGGTATTTTTAGTGTTCTTTTGTCGGTAACATTTATTAACACTCCATGCGTAAGCGTATGTAAAAGTTACGGACGTCTGTTTACAAGTTATTGTATTTGAAAAATGGGTAAAGTTAGAAAAACCAAACCAAGTAGAAACAAAAAACCTCTTCTCGTTGATAATATTAATGAAGAAGAACAACTTTCTGTAGATAGTAAGGAGAATGCTATACAAACAATATTGGATCAGTTGCAGGTTAGAATATTTGCACAAGTAACAACATGTACTTGATATTTGAATTCATATTATCCGTTAACAGGCTATCCTTTTATGAATTATAGGAGGCAAATGTTGAAGAGAAGTATTGTGGCTTACAAACACTGATGCTTATGATAGAAAATCCAGATAACATACCGCATGTTATTGAAAGAGGTCTGGTAAAAGTGGCAGCTCCTTTATTATTGGATTCTGCAAGCTCCGTCAGGAATGCAGCTGCGGGCATGCTTAGAAATTTATCTGCACTGAAACTGGAAATATGCGACACATTAATGGAACAGGATGTTATGACACCATTAATCTGTTTTTTTTTTTCATGAGGTGTGTATACTTGTGTTATTACTTACTAACTTATACTATAGCATTAACACTGAAAATCTTGTATAAAATGTCATTATGTTTTATGATAAATGTTTTTATTATTAGTATCATAAAATGATCTTATGTATACTAATAAATAAAATTGAAGTGTCTGTTTGTAAAGTTAAAATAACAATATTTTTACTAAATACTAAAATGTATATACGATACCTACACTAAAAATACAATTATTAAAATTTTTGTCTGTATGCTAGTTTCGGGTAATCTCCGGAACGGCTGAACCTATTTTGACGGGACTTTGTTGAATAGTTGAAGTTAATACAAGTAACTTATGGAATTTTTGTTTTTCGAAAATATTTAGAGTTCCACATAAAACAATTCAACTTACAGTTTCACTGGCAAGTGTCTGAATTTGTGAGAAATAGTTTTACTTTATCTTAGTCCAGGAATAATGAAGGTAAAAAATTTGGGTTCCGTATAAAAAAAATAAAATGCAGTGAAGGATATATGAAACACGGGTGTAGCTGCGGGCCCACAGAGAGTTATAAATAAAGAGTAAAATCCTAATGCAACAAAGATATATGTTGCATGTGATTTTGAATGGATGAAGTGGTCTATTAACTATTTATTTAATTCCAGCATGCAGAATCATGGACTCCAGATTCCAGTTTAAAGACTAAAGATGAGGATGCTGATACTTTTATACAATGTGTGAATCTGTTGTTAAATCTTTGTGAGACTTCAGGTACTTTCTCTTTGAATAAATTAACTTTACATTTTGTACAAAAGAAATCTTCACATGATGTGATATTTCACTAGTTAATCATTATGATTTCCTTCTTTGTTATTATGTAATTAAGTAATACTTGATACAAATATGTTTGACTAGGATGCCCGCTTCATGCAATTTCTGCTTAAACAATTAAAAAATTATAATTTCTTTACAGAGCTTGCAATTAAATATCTGGGACAATCAAGAATATTAAAAATACTACCAAGATATTTAAATCTTACGGCATTTAATTGTGATATTGTGATAGCTGTATTACAATGCCTATTTGTTGTTGTTGAAGATAACCCATTAGCCATGCAGACAACAAAGTCTAATTGTGAGAGACAATTACAAGTATTGTTATCCTTAGAGAGCAATGAACCTGATAGACTTTTAATAAAAACTTTATCTGCCGGTGTCATAATTAATATATGTGGGGGTAATGTTACATCTTTACCCATAGACATAATAAACCAGATAATGTCTATATTGAGTGCAACATTGTCAGTAGATCATAGATTTGTAACCAGTCAATTGTCTAGTCATGTGCCATTGATGGATGGTTCCAATAAAATTGAAATACCTAAAGGGAAAACTGCTCAACTATTAGAAAATCAGATAAAGTCAGTTTCTGATATATTGGATGCTCAACAAACTGCTATCGAGATTGTGGCTAACATATGTTCATGTGAAGGTAAATAATTATTTTTATCACTGAAGAAGATTTATAAAAATTTAATTCACAATATGAATATGTATATTTTTACAAGTAACTTCCTAAATAAACTAAACACTAGGTTTTATTACTGACATGTTTATTGTATTTTCTGTCTTAATATCTAGTATTACATTGATGCCTATCTACTGCAAATGTACAGAAAATCATCCTTTACATTTATTTTCCTTTGCAGATTGTGATAATTTAATGGGAGATGAATCTTCAGACAGTGAAGAGAATGATGAAACATTTCACAATAATGATGGACTAATTCTATCAGAAGATAAATTACCTCCAGAAGTATTGGAAGCGATAATTAAACTAGATATATATGACAAAATATGGGCGAAAACGCAATTACCAGCCGAAAATGTACTCATGATTTTAAAGGAATATGAGCCATCACAGATAATATATAAGAAGTGAGTAGATATATCAGTAAATGTAACATCTTTACATTCAATACAGTTACAGTTGGCATCAATTTTATTAATTACTCAAGATCAAGGGGGGTGCAGTAATAATCTGTGGGATACTCTGGAACTGAGTACTTTCTTATATTGTGAATGTAATAATTATTTTGAGTCTATACTCTGTAAGTTTTAGATAAACAGAATTGTTTACACAAAAAAAAATTGAAATAGTTGAACAAATGCTACATAATCTATCTCTATACTATAATAAATAGCCTAGAAGTGCCTGTTTGTTATGTCCAAATTATTATTTTTTGTACTAAATAGATATGAATGTGAATACAATACCTATACCAAAAATACAATTAATAAAATTTTTGTCTGTCTGTCTGTTTGTAAGGGGTAATCTTCAGTACACACTTTAGACCGATTTTGACGTGACTTTTTTTTGGTAGATAGCTGAAGTTACTCTGGGTAAGGTACATTTATTTTTTGATAATAATCAGTATTCCATGTAAAAAAATAAAACTCATAAAGATTTTGAATATAACCTGATTCAATGCATAGTTTTACGGGCAAGTGCTATAATTTATGACAAATATTTGTACTTTATCTTATTACTAATCTTATACTAATTACGGTTCCGTATAAAAAAATTATAACGCAGTGAAGAATATATGAAACGCGGACGTAACCGCGGGCTCACAGCTAGTGCCAAATAAAATTTTACAAAATAGGTCCTGTTAACATGGATGTATACTTTTTTTCAGATTTCATAGTTTACAAACTAGAGCTCTTTTATGTACAAATAATATAATTTCGACGTTGCCAATTGAGAATCTTGGCGGAGTGAATGGAGTTTACAAGATCTGGGTAGAAGCTGGAAAATTAGTGTTTAAACAGGATACTGATAATTTCAATCTGTTGGAATCTGCAACAGCCGTAATGCGAGCTGCTCTGGATAAAATAAAATTTAGAGAGAATGGCAACACAAGTGATTGTAATTTGTTCAGTGATTTGGCTTTGTCTGACATAGAGGTGAGGAAAATGATTAGTTTGTATGTTTATTGTAATGTGGGTTTCATTACTATTAATAATAGGACCGGTTCAAGGGGTCGTAGGGTTTCATGGCCCACCCTAAAGTCGTAGACGTCTAATGGGAAAATCGCTTAAAAATAGATAATTTATGATAGCTTTAAATGAATTACTAACTTCCTGCTAAAAAAATTATATCAAAATAATGTTCAAAACTGCCTGAAAATTTATTTTCCCCCAAATATCTATCATATTTCAATGATGCCCCCAAAGTCTTATGAAGCGACTGCGCTTACGCGAATTTATTGACATTAAAAGATTTTTTTTCTAGTGATGATTGTTTAACTTTAATTTTGCAGTTTTTTTTAAATTAGGTTTTAAATGTGAAAATTATCTTACTTATATTTAATTTCATTTTTTAAATTACCTAAATTAGAATTATTTTTATCGAATATAACTAAATATGGTTATGAGTATAATATAAGTATTGCAATTGCAAATATAAACAATATATACAAATATATATGTATTATTAATAATGTGGACAAGAGGTACGATAGACTCTATTGAAACCTTACCTAAATAATAAAACTAAATAACAAAATAGTGATTTCGAGTCGACAACATATATCCGCAAAATTCGGATTGTCGAGTATTTTTTAAAATTCTAATGGTACAAATGGAAGTCGCTATATTGGCTTGAGTTCGTTAAGGCCGGTTCACACGTATCAGCGCCGATTCACACGTATCCTACCTACCTACCTACATTTTGTAAAAGATTGTGTATAATGAGTCAGTCACATTTCACCCGAGCGAAGCCGGGTTTTCATCTAGTTACTATTAATTTTGCTTTGTTTATTAAAAATGCGCTTTGTAATAGCATCGTTCTAATTCATCATTACGTATTGTAGATAATGTTAAATGGCATCAAGGAATGTCAAGTGCCAGAGATAAGATCGAACCTTATCCGAATGATCGGTATATTAGCATTGTTACTAGTAAACAATATGAATGATATTACTTCCAATGTAATATGCACAATTACCGAGTTCATTTTGGAGCAAGCACACAAGGAAAATCATGTCTGGGTATTGGCTGAAGCTATTGATACATTAGTAGATTTATATTCTGAAGATGAAACTGATGTTTTAGCTGCTAAAGTGAAACTAGTTGATAAACTTACTGCTTTATCACCGATACTGAAGAATAAGGTAAAATAAATATTGTATTTATTTATAATGCTGTTTATGTAATTTCCCAAAATGAGGTTATAATGTATTAGTAAAAATGTATTAAGTAATCAATCATAAGTTCGGTTTGTGCTTATTTAGGATTTCATACCTTTATTTTAGATCGTCATAATTTTAATATGAGAAGTAAAGACAAGTTGGCCGTTCACGCTTTAGGCTAGGTGTAATAAAAGCTTTATAGGTAATAGTATTCGGTTTTACAATAAGATCCCAAGTAACATTACCGATTTACCTGACAATAAGTTCAAGTATTATGTCAAGCAAGTTTTAATCTCAAAAGGTTATTACAGGATGGATCATTACGTGAACGATAGTGATGTCGGGAATTAACCCACATCTCTGTGCTTCCGCTAACATTAATACTACGATTTGTATAGTTTTTATATGAAAAAAAAAAATATGTATGTATCATATTTATTTTAAAAAAAAGAACCAGATCGAGTTTCTTGCCGGCTCTTCTCGGCTGGGTTGTTTTCCGAACCGTTGGTAGTGTTTTAGACGTTCATAAGCGCCTTCTTAGGGCCTAAATTGAATAAAGATGATTTGATTTGATTTTGATTTATAAACTAGCTGTGTGCCTGCAGCTGCTCTTTCGTTTCCTATATTCTTCACTGCTTTTTTTTTTTTTATATGGAACCCTAATTATTTTCGCAAATTAAAAGTACCCTAAGCTACTCGGAGTAACATCAGCTATCTACCAAAACAAGTCCCGTCAAAATCGGTCAAACCGTTCCGGAGATTACTTATTATAAACAGACATATTGACAAAAATTTTAAAAATTGTATTTTTGGTATAGGTTTCGTATATACATTCATATCTATTTAGTTAAAAAAATGTAATTTTGACATTACAAACAGTCACTTCAATTTTATTTATTAGTATAGATATATGTAATAGTGAATAAATAATAAATTCTCTTTTAAAGGTAAGACAACAGAAAGGTCTTCAAAAGGAGTATAAAGTTCTTGTTAGCACTGCAGCTTCTAATTTACCAAGATTCATTAAGTATAAGAAAGATCGGATAAGCAAATTGTAGTTGTACCTTTTATATAGAAATATATATACGATTTAAAATAATTTTATTTATATATTTTTTTTACACTGTAACAATATATAATTAATAAAATTTCAAATTTTGTAAAATCTTTTATTTTAATACGGTTTGTATATTGACATATTAATTTATGTTTACCATTTGACCTCGATCTCAACTGACGGTGGTGATCCTTTGATGATATTGGTTATCCTAAGGGTCGATCCCCATTAACTGCTTCAAAGTCGAAGCGAATTGTCGAAGTTAAATTGATATAGCATTTTGTTCTCTACGTCCTCACCATAATACACAATTTTCTACTTAGATTTAAAAAGGAGCAAAAATTCGCGCAACTTGTAACAGATTTCACACTCTTCGCTTTCTCAGTGGGGATTGACCCTTAAAGGACTAGTTATCTAGTTATATGCTCTTAGAAAAAACTCTTTCGCCATACTATGATTTCATTATTATTGTTTCGTTTACCGAAAGCTCAATCTCAGGCTCGTTATAAAAAAAGTCTTGGTCGATCGACGATTCGATCACATTACCATTGACTCATCATCGGTTCATAAATTATACTGGAAAGGAGTAATTTTAAATTACAAAACAAAAGTCATAATTAAATTTCATGCAAATAATTTATAATGTTCGATACGGTGTTCGTACGTTGCAGACTTTAATTATAATACCCATTACCTTTTATTTGGAAGCGGGTTTCTCTAGGTGTCCATTTTTTCATTTGCAGTTTTAAATAAATGGAAAAACCTAAAATATGTAGTACTTGACTTTGAATTCACGAAGTCTAGGATAGATTACATTGGCCTATTTTCAACAGTGGACTAACATGACCGAAGATAGAAATAAAAAAAGAACAAAATATCTCGGTAAAATAATAATTTATTATAACGATATTTCTAGTAACAAACAACATTAAGGTTAATCCCGATGTGAAAATATAAATTAAAACAGAAATATGTTTTGTTTGTTGTATACACTTATCCCTTAGTACACTAGTAAAAATAACGAGTGTTTTTATAGTTGTGCTTATATAAACATTGTACAATATAAAGCGAGCTACTGTTGCAAATTTTTAAATAATTGTTTATAAATATTTTAACTAATAAACAAATATAATATTAAATAACACAACATATAGATAGTTATAGAGTTATCACAATAAGTCTTAAAATCTATATTGATATATTTTTATGGCAAAAATATTTTTATAAAAATATAAATTATTTTTTGTTTTTTTTTTTTATCTTCGTTTACGTATATGAATTTTTATAGCGTTTACATAATACGTTCTTGTGTTAACATTGCAAGTTAAGGCACCCATATTACAATACGCAAGCAATTGATTCTATAGATGATACAAAAATGGATCAGTCCCAGTGGTTCTATTAAGTTAACTATTGCATTTCTCCCATTACTTATTTGAGATCCTTCTAGGTAGTATAAAATTTGGTTTTAATATAATGCATAGGTATGCGTACATAAATATATATATGGAAGAATATAAATATATATTTTTATGTTAATGCTATTTGTACCTAGGTAATGCTGAAAACAAGTTATCTTTCATCATTCAGTTATCATTCTGCAGACAATAGTGGTAATTATTTTCTCAAATATATTAATTATTTTGTTCATTGGACCGGTGAACTAGAACCACCATAGTGACTTCTTCTTGGCTTTGGTATAGGATTTGGTGATGAAGTGTCATTTTTGTCGAAGCGCCTTTTTATTTCTGATACTGACAATCGTTCTTCAACAGACGGAATGTCTTCTTCGTGCAGTGCAGAGTTGAGTTTACTAATTTCTCTTTCAAGCTCTCTGGTTGCCTTATCTATTTCTAAAAATTCTTTTTCTGTACTGGATATAGTGTCGATACTTTGTTTTCTAGATGGGTCTTCATAAAGTTTACAAACAACCTTTTGTGGTTCGTCATTTCCGTTTGCATCTGGATCGTCTAAATTTCTGTTTTCATTTAGATTTATATCATAAGTTATATAGCTCGTATCAAGAGCATTTGTCATACTTTTGCTCCTTTTATTGTTTAGCGCGTGAAAATCTTCCAAGTTCCCACGACGTAATCTTATGTCGTCTTCATTGACACTAGAATTTCTCCTATACTTTACAATGTCTATCTTTGGAAACTCAACAGATTTTAAAATATTGTCCTCAGAATCTGCACCCTTAATTGCATTATGGTTTACATTGGATTCTTTGTCTATTATTTTATTTCCTTCGGTATCTTCAATTTGTAGTCGGTTTTCTGTCGATTCCATATTTTCTTTGTCGTCAGGTTTTATATCCTCGGTTTTGTTTTCTTTAACATCTTCATCTTCAACAATTTTAAGTTCAATATTCATGTTTAATTCTTGTAATTCTACGTCAGTATCAAGTTTTTCTGCCTTTTCCTCTTTTTCATTGATATGTAATGCTGGCAGAGTTTCATTTAAATCGCTATTAACCTGAAACATTAAACATTTTTACACTGCTAATTATTGTGAATTACTTTTGTTAAAATTAAATTGTAGAAAGTATAATAATTTAGAAGTTTTTAGATATTACTTTTGTTCGATACCTAATTGTAGTTAAAGGTATTTACCGAAACATCAGCTGATACTGGTGGAGGCGGAGCACGTTTCTTCTTACGACGCGAAGCACGGACAGGCGGAATTGGATCTTCATCGAAAGGATTTGTACTTTCCATACTAAGCCTTGATCCAGATACCTCGCTTCGAGCCATACGCGGGGATGCACTGAAAATATAGTAACGATTAAAATAGCAAGACAAAATCCATTGTGGATAACTAGTTTTAACGGCAATTAAAAAAAACTGGATAGTTTTTATTCATGAGAATATCCTCACAAAGTATAAACTTTGATCGTATAATTATTTAGCAAATTGCGTTTCTGGTCATGTGATATTACGTCATTTGTATACATAAGGATTTATTATCAACCCGATAAGGTGTGTGACTATTTTGTTAATTTATATGTACGTGTTATGCAATATTTCCATACCTAAGTGAGTTCGTGTCATATTGACTTGAGCTTCGCAAACGTTCCTGGAAACGTGAACGTGGTAAGGGAGTCACGGAACCTCCGTAAACGTAACGCTCTGGAGATCCAACAGTGCTTCGATTTCCTGCTGTTGACGCAGAAGAATCTGAAATTTAATTATAAGCGAATTAAAAAATGCACTTGCGTACCAACGTACCTAATGAATTATATATATGTTCTCATAACAACGTGAAACTTCTGTAATTTTGTGGGAATTTTTTTAAATACAAATTTTGAAGTTGCTAATGATTGTATTGTTCGTTAGATACGGAAGTAGTTTTCCTTAAAATATATAAAATGTTAGATACCTATGTATGTCATGCAATATATGATATATACTTGTGTATTTTAATTCTCGAAGTTATGATACACAGAGCCGGAACATTGTTCACAAAATTGTTTTTTTTTTTTATGTTTCGTAAATTTCTACAATGAACGGCATTTTTACACTCCACAGGGGTGGCGTTAAGTTTGAATTCGCTACTGGGTATATATAATAATATGTATGAATCATAATTTGATTTTCTAGGTATTTGAATCATAAATAATTTACTTACATTGCATCGCTCTTCGATAAAGTATTGGACTGGCATCGCCATTTACGCTATTACTTGACTTAGATTTTTCTTGAGAAGTTTGATCTCCTTTCTTACCCTTCTTCAAAAATGATCGGAATGCCCTGAAAATATAATAGTATTTGGTTATATCAATATATTTTAAAAACAATAATTTCCAGGTCGGTTCACATTATTGGAATGTATAAACGACGGGAGTGAAGCCTAATTTCTAAACATGATAATCACGTATTTTGAAAATAAAGGCAATAAACTTTACTATAAAGGCGAAAAATTTTAGGCTACATATTACTTGTACGATAAATGTCTTTAGATTTTCATAATAAAAGCTATGCTTAATAACTTGGAGTCAAACGGTTGTGCATGAGAATGTAATCTGATATTGAAAAAAAGTATATAAAACAATTTTCTAAAAGTAGTGGAGTCGATGTATAATTTGCATTTTAAAGAAAATGTTGTTTTAATATATGTATCTAGTAATAAATATATTGAATAGGACGCAACACACACTAATACGAGGAGTTCCCACAATCCTCTCGACGGATGTCTGTAGGCGCAACACTGACAAAAGTAATGGAAGTTTAGTGCACTTGATTCCACTTGAGCGATCACAATTGTACCGTGACAACGAACGGATGAAGCACTATTACTGTAGTCTGTACACTGGCTGTCTTAGCCCATCGTATATTACTCTATATAGTCAATGTGCTAATGAAAGTTATTTAGATTATTGATAGTAGGTACAATTAATTTATTAGATCCTATCCTTAAAAACAAGGTTTAACATTTACTAAAGAAAATTGATACATAGCTAAGTGTTTAAGGTAACGTGGAAACAAATTAATTAAATAGAGTAAGTATTCTTAAATAGTTACGATGATGGCGCAGTGGATAGTGCGGCTAGATTCCGCGTCAATGGACGCAGGTTCAAATACTATCCAACTCTCTAAAATCGGCCTGAGCTTTCGGTCAAAGAAAACATCGCGAGGAAACCATAGCATGGTGGTAGGGCATTTTCTAATGATGTCCGCCTGGGTAGCTACCACCCTCAAGTTTGAAAACCTGTCGCCAAATACCAATAGGTGTGTTCCTGAAGCATCACTTGAGAACCAGTACCACTAGGCTTAGTTTATTTATCATCGTGGACCACATCTTCACTTAACATCAGCTGAAATTGTGGTTAAAGCGCAGAGCCGATATCGTGTAATAAAAAATTGGAACATTTTATTCTTGAATCTCGGCGTAAACGCTTAAATAAAAAGTCGAATCTGATATCAATTTTTTATTGCCTGTCTTTCTGTTTGTGTGTATGTCTGGATTTAACTAGAAAATGGCTTGACCTACATATTTTCATAAACATATGGTGCATTAATTCTTATATGCTAATTAGCGATTGGTACGCTATAAAATTTATTTCTTTCATTTTTAGAAAAAAAAAAACAATATTTGAATGAATTTTGGTGTACAGGAAGCATGCAGATAGACTATGCAAAAGGAAAAACAAAACAAAATCAGGACATCAAATTAACACTCTACGGATATTTGTATTAATCTAAGCCCTCTAATCTTTATAATATCTACCTACTCATATTTTTAATCTTTCAATATTTGTTACGCCTTACGCGTTTTTACCTAATTACCTACTGTATATTGTGGTATACATATTTATACTTGGTGAGATAAATTATTAAATAAAGTTGGTTGTGGTAAAAATGTAATAGATAATTCCTTAAAATTTTTAATTAGACATTTTTTTTTGCAAATGATAACCGCGAAATCTATATCTATACTAATATTATAAAGAGGAACGATTTGTATTTTTGTGTGTACCGAACAAACTTAAAAAACTACTGGACCGATGTGGATGAAATTTGGTATGGAGATAGTTTGAAATCCAGGGTGTAACATAGTTATTATTCCTAAAATCCCACGGGAACTACGCGGGTAAAATCGCGCAGAGCAGCTAGTATTTAATGAAGCTATCGTATGAATGTAAATTTGATGATTTATAATACGTAGAAATACAATTACATAGTGTTTATGAGACAAACATGTAAAACAGATCGTCAATCTCAACACTTGGTCACATACGCACATGTAGGTTTTATAAACAAAGCGATAATGTTTGTGCATCACGACATCAAATTCCGTAGGTCAAAAAGATAAAACAAGATCTATCTGACTCGTTCTTGAACCGTCGTGTTGTTCTTATGACTAGCAATAAAAACAGATTGCAGAATTATCTGCAGTGTTAATGATACAAGCCGGTAAAATGACTTCACTCAACTAACCCGGATTTAGATTTATGCACAATATAATTAACATGAAGTAGGTAAATGTGTACTTGTGTAGGTAATAGATAGGTACCAGTAACTATTATTAGGTACCTCTTCGTTATGTAGATACTTCGTTATGTATTTTGCATTGAACCTTTGTACATATTTTCTCCAAGTGGGGTTATTAATATGTCGATTATCCATAAAAATAAGTCAATAGAAAGAAAATAGGAAAACAATGAAAAGCTGGCGTTAACGCCAGGTTAGTGCTCAAGGGGTTTAATAAACTAAATAAATACCTAATTTATAGGATTACGATTTCTATATCATGACACATACTATTTTATGTATGATCATAATAAATAATGACATTCGTTCTATCAAGCATACTCTGTCTTAAAGGCAAAGTTAGTTAGGCAATTAGCGTAATATTAATGTAATAAGCGATTAGTAATTATTTTCTGAGAATTATTTGATTAAGGACATATATTATAATCTGTTCTGTTTGTCCGTGGACTTATGACTTCAAGAAGCTTGAACCGACATGCGTGGTTGAAAAAAACACAGATTTATGGTTTGGTTGAATTTTCAGTATAATATGGTAACATACGGGAAAGTTATGAATATGTAGTTACATATAATATTATAAATTACATTTCATTCATACCTATTATTTTATCCTACACGATGTAAAAAGCAAAGTCCATCTGTTTGTATGCCCATTAGTTGGCTTATAATTCGAGAAACACTGAACCTAATCGTTGTTACATTATCTGATCAGGTTTTAACTACTATTTTTGCTACGTTAAATAACATATTGTATGAGTGAACAATAAATATAATAATAGAAAAAGACTTTACTAAATGATCATTATTGTGTTCCTTCTTACATCCTTTTTCTTATATTATATAAAAGGCAATGTCTGTATGTATGTCCGTTAGTATTCGCCAGTGAAACCGCGGGCACACAGCTAGTTATATAACACTCTTAGAAAATGAAATTTCTAATTGTAATTTGATGCTTGCATGGAATGCTTGATAACTATGATACACAGCGGTGCATCTAGTAATAACACTATTGTGAATTCGTTTTTAATGGAAATTAATCGACTTTTTGAAGTCTATAAATTTTTGCTTGTCTTGAGTTGACGTCGTGTAATCCTGGACCTGAAGCGAAATTTATAATCTTTTTTGCTTTCATAATACGTTTTTTCAGGATCTACTTCCTAAGTAATAAATATCCATTCCAAAATACACAAACATACATAAACATGTTACCGAAATTACTGTACAGTTAGTTGATTTTAAATCAAAATCTAGTCTTTATATGCTTTACGGTATCGCTGCCGGCTAAATTTTGCACTCGCTTCGCCGCAAACGACAATTAAATCGGCGAATATCTCTGTTGGGTTTAATGAACAAGCATAATTTATATTCTTATTTCTAAATTATCATAAAATTGAGATAATTTAATTCATAATACTTATTTCATATTCTTGTATTTTTTATGGCATTGACTAATTATATTATATTATAACGTAATTGAACTGTATTATAATTTAATTCTATTAGCTCCGTCCGACGATATCAATAAAATATAGACACTTGTGCAGATCATGTGGGGCTGGGTAGGAGTAATACCAACCTGTATCTTCCCGTGAGTGTCATAAAAGAAGACAAAAGGATAAATTAAGGGATGGGCATTAGCTACTTCTGAATTCTACAAACACCTGACTGCGATAGCCAACCCGACTGTCAAGCGTGGCAATCCCCTGTTTTCGGTGGAAACCTATGTCCAACAGTGGACGTCTTTCGGTTGAATCAATCGATCAATCACTAGATACTTATATTCGCAGCATCGACATTAAACTAAATATACATAAAATGTATTTATTTTTATATAAATATACAAGGGGTTTTGCTCAAAATGATGACAATGCTTACGTAATCATGCGTGTGGTGTAAAAGCTTTGTTAACTATTGTTGAAAAGACGCAGGGGGGGGGGAGGGTCATTCGCCGCAGGGCGCGATTCGCCGCAGGGGGCGTTTCGCCGCAGGGGGTGACGCGGTGGCATGCCTAGCAATCCCGTATCGCCCCCATCCCAAATGCGGCGGACGGCCCTGGGGGGTCTTAGTGGGTATTTCCGGGCGACTCTCGCCCGGGTGAGTCCCACACTGGCACGGAGACGTCCCTCCGTGCCCCCTTATCCATTGCATTGGGGGACTTCGGTCTCACTAATGCAATGGGTAAGGGTAGTGCGTAAATGCATTTCCCCCCGACAAAAAAAAATTAAAAAGGGGTTGGGGTCAAAAATGACCAACATTTTGATTACCCAATATTTGAACGGCCCCTAATTTTTAAGCCCCAAATCGAACGAGTAATTGTTTTATTTTTAAGTTTATTTAATTTACATACTCAGATGTACGAGTATGATGATAGATACCTATTCTACGAAAAATAAGTACCAATGTGCTTAATGTTGTGTGTAATTATTCAAGTAAAGAATGCTCTGAATACACAAGATAAGGAGGATAAAACTGAATCATTCGTTTAGCAAATTTGTGATAAAATATCTTAGTAAAGCGGTAAACACACATACGGACCGGACCGCAAACATAGTACGACGGGCGGCCGAGTTTATCAGTCGCCTAAGTAATAATGGAAGTCCTTTCCGAAAACGATTTTTGCTTGAAAGCTTGATGAATCACTTAACAAAGGTCCAAAATATCGGTCTTTGAAACCAATAAAGTATCGATTATTAGAGTGTCCTTTTGTTTTCTCTGATATGATGATCATCTGTAAATAGGAAAAATAAAACAGTTCAGTGTCATTTTTCCTTAGTAGGTTAGGCATTCTTCTTTTCTTTTCTTTTTTGTTTAGTTGATACTTATGATATTTAGTGCTATTAATAAAAAAAATTGTAACAGTTTTTTACAATAAATAATCTATTTTCGACCACTGGATGAATACTGTATAAGAATAAAAAGTAAAATAAAACAAATCGAAAAAAGATTGATCTCTTGTACCTCGATTTTAAGAATCGATTAAAAAAATCTATCTTTTTGAAAAATCTTAATCCCCATCCCTAATTCGGTGACTGATGACCTCGGCCGGTCGCCATACCATGTCCGCGGTCCAGTCCGTACGTGTATTAACAGCTTAATGTGGTAAGTAGGCCATTTAGCCGGTCAGCTATATTAGCACAATACGCTGTGAGCAATAACCAAGTAAATTCTATACAAGAAAAGTAAATATACATTTTTATTTTCAAAAATTTACGTTGCTTATTATATTATTTAGTTTAATAAGTATAAAAGTTAAGTATATCGTTATTGTTTTAATTATAACAACTTATATTATAATTTATTACAACCATAAATACAAGTTCTTTAAGTCAATTTGCTTATAATTTTTCAATCTTTACTGTTTCAACAAAATGGCAGCATTTTATTTGTTAGAAATTTCAATGGTGTTTTTGTGCCATTTTATTTTTCAAATTTCACGTTTTTTTCAAAACATTGCACTTGTGAACAACTAAACTATATAACGCAATATGGCAGCATAATTACATAACGTAAAGTCAAATACTGCAATGAATACAATTAATTACAGAGTACTAAGTAACATGGCAAACCGAAAAACGATATTCAGTGATATTCTACGGACAATTTGCTGGTGATCACTTTTTATTGTCATCAATGACCTACTACTCATAACTTGTAACTACCCATATTGTGTTATTAATTATCTATAGCAAATATCATTGGGTATCTGGGTCTGGGTATCACATTTGATAATAATTTACAATGTCATCCACATATTAAAACTTTGGCAGGAAGGTTTAGCTCCGCTGCTTTTGCGGTTCGAAAAATTCGCCAGTTAACATATATTGATACTGCTAGGTTAGTCTACTTTGCTTACTTTCATAGCCTAATGTCTTACAATATTTTTTGCCCTCAGTAACTTTGCCCTCCCAATACATCTTCGATAACCTAATATATGATCGTAAAAATTTGAACATGCTTGATCTAATAAATAATCGTGATAATTTTAATATTAGAAATAAAGATAAGTTGGCCGTCCCACTCTTTAGGTTAAGTAAATCTAATAAAAGTTTTATATGTAATAGTATTCGGTTTTATAATAAGATTGCAAAGAACATTACCGAATTAACTGACAATAAGTTCAAGCACAAAGCATGTCTTAACTTCAAAAAGTTATTACAGGGCGGATCATTACGTCAACAATAGTGATGCCTGGAATTTACACCTCTCTCTGTGCTTCCGCTAACAGTGGTTGTAATTATGAATTGTATAGATTTTATTTAAAAATTATATGTATATTTATATATTGAATTATAAAAAAAAGGAACCAGATCGAGTTTCTTGCCGGCTCTTCTCGACTGTGTTCTTTCCGAACTGGTGGTAGTGTTTTGACGTTCATAAGCGCCTTATTAGAGCCTAAATTGAATAAGGATTTTTATAATTTGAATATAATATGTGCGTGCAATTGTATGCGCATTTTTTTATTATTATTTTTGATTTAACTGATTGAAATCGTATTCGATTCGTTGAAGCATTATATAGTCTTTGGTCAAAGGTATTTATTTTTTGAGACGACATATCATGGCTATGACTGCAATCTGCAAGGTGACAATGTAATTTTATTATATCTGTGGACCAAAATGATTCATATTCACAATAATACATCATGTTGATTTATTGTCCAAAACAGATCACAAGATGCGATAAGTTGCGCTATGGTTGAATTCAATATTTACTATTAATTAATAAACGCCTCGCACTATCTACCAAAATTTTTATATCAAAAAGTAAATACATACTTTATTTTATTTTTAATTTATAACTTTATTTTATTTTTGTTTGTCTATTATATACTTTAACAATATTATTATTACGTTAACTTGGTCGTGATTAATGTAATGTAAATACTCTGAAAGTTTTACATTATTTTAGTTATTTTTTTATTTTACATTATCCCGGAAATTCATCGTACTTTCAGCTCTAGTCTAGATCCAGTGCACGTTATTTCCTGGTTTAGTTTTTAGCAAGGTTTACCGAATATGCATCAGCATATCTCTAGTAAAAGAGTAATTATCACTGTTTGATGATTTAATTTATGAATTGGTATTTCCACTACTATTATTTCATCTACTATAAATAAACTAACTTTTTTAATATACCGTTGTAATTTTAGATCAATAGATCATTACCAATACTTGTCTATGTCTATAAATAAATAATATTCAATAACAATATTGTACTCAATACTTATCAGTTTGTTAATATTTTATCAAAGAATTCATTGTAACACCAACTTACGATAAATTATTTTGTAAGTAAACGTAATAAGAATGATTGATATTATTAGTGTTGCATTAGCCGCAAAATTTAGTAAGTACATACTTTGTATTTCAAAGTGTAAGAGAACTTCGATAGGTATTAAAATAAGCAATAATTTCAATTGTTACTGTTTTATACTTGTCCATTTTAGATATCTCAGACACAGTAACATCCTTTGTTACAGTCTCAGCCTTGGAAATCTTGCAACTTGCTAATCCAGATATATATTTCCTTCGTTATTATTGTAAAAAATGAATAACGATAAGTATTTTACTACAGTTTGGAACAGAAATTATCACAGATTCGATTAGAAGCTTGGCAAGTTACGAGAGAGCGAAATGTATGTGCATGTAACATTATCATTCTATATCCATACAGAGGCGGCTCTAGCCCTTGTAGCGCCCGTGTGCAAAGAATATCCTGTCGACCATTAGTAGGCGCGTGGTTAAAATGGAATACTTACAGTTATATTTTCAAATGACAATTCAGATGAAATTTTTGATGTCGGGAAGCTATTTTAGCCATTACCGGGCTCGGTGATGGCTATAACACAGGCGCAGGGTCTTTGAGAGCGTTGGCGCCCTGAGTGACGCACCTATGTAGGTGTCACGAGCCTCGCTCGGCGCCCCTTAAAGCCCTGCGCCTGTGTGCGCTGCACACCTTACACTGTATATATATAGGTAAAGATGCCTCTGTTTCAGTAGTGTATACATAGCTAGGGCAAAATCCGGGCAATTCTTTAAAAAGGTGTCAAACCTTGCTGAGTTTTGTACCTCTTTGGTGTCTTTGCGCTAGCTACCTTTTTCGGCTAAGTGCCTCAAGCATTAGCCCCAAAGTTCAGCGAAGTTCACAAAAGGCCCATGGGTCAACATCATTTAATCAGTTCGAAAAAAAACACTATTTTCAAAATATTACTTTCTATAGAACTAATACGAAATATTTAATTATTTAAAAAAATGTTTAAATTACATAAATAAATATAAATTATTTAAATATATGTAAATGAAGAGCATTAATTTCACCGCTTATAAACTCCTTTTATTTAGAATATGTAATTTCTTTTTAAGCTCTATTTTATCGATGGTTGACTAAGACACAATGTATATGTAAAAAAATATTTATGAGATGTCATTACATTGAAAACCTAATAAGAAATGAATAAATATTAAAATATAGTACAAAGAAATAAAGTGAAGTAATAGCTTTAAATGTTGTTTCTCTTTATTACAGGTGCGTACAATATAATATGTAATTAGTAAGTTTATTAAGAAGGAGTTATTTTGTGTATATATTTTTATGTAACATTGTATGTAATATAATAAATTCTCTTTATTACAGAGCAACTGTTAAGCTTGTTGTTTCGATAAATACTTATTACCTCAACCACATAACTCATTACATAATTCGTACATAAAAAACTATTCGTGAAAATCTGTAATTGGCTAATTATTGTATGTTTTTAGTGCTATATCGTTTTATTGCTGTAGATTTTCCATATAAATAAATAAAAAAAAAATGTAAGTATATTAAATCGAGTATATTAAAAAAAAGAATGTAAAATCTTTGAAATGTCTTATTTGAAAAAATGTTATTATAAAACATTGACAAAAATGTATATTAAAAAATATAATTTGAAAACGAATCTGTGGAGTAAATAACTATAAATTTCTGTGCCCCGCGATTAGTTCATCGCTTTTTAGGATCCTAGACAGTGGCGTAGCGTAGTGGAGGCGGTAAATTTCACAATTCTGACCGATAGAAATAAATAAATAAAATAAAAGGGCGACAAAATTGTCTTCTGCCCCGGGCGGCCGTTACCCACGCTACGCCCCTGATCCTAGGCATTAAGTTAGGTACCTACACAGTTTATAAGCTTTCTCTTTAAATGATTCTTCCTCTATCTATCTTAGACAAAAATACTTTTCAAGTCTGACTGGTAAATACCAAGATTAGTGTGTTCAATTACACAAACTTCAACTTTATTGTACTAGTCTAGACAAATTGGCGACAGGGGCGTCTTTACCTATAGTACAGGGAGTGCAGCGCACACGGGCGCAGGGTGTCAGGGGACGCCGAGCGACGCTCGCGACACACATAGATCCGTCACTCAGGGCGTCAACGCTCTCAAAGATCCTGCGCCTGTGTTATGACCAACACCGAGCGCGGTAATAGTTAAAATTGCTTCCCGACATCAAAAATTGCATCCGAATTGTCGTTTCAAAATATAACTGTTAGTATTCGATTTTGACCGCGTGCCTACTACAGGGCGCCAGGATATTGGTTGCTTGTGTGCAACCAAGTGTGCGCTACAAGGGCTAAAGCCGCCTCTGACTGGCGACCGTGATTTCGTTTATGTGAAAGTGTTTTTGAAGTTAAAGTATGTGTCTGGTCGGTACGACTTAAAAAAAAAAAAACTGTCTTTTTAAAATTAACATTTTGTCAATCTCGCTTAGTTTTTATGAAAATTTTAATTATATCGGTCAGCATCGGTCAGTACTCTTGTTTAAATGCTAAATCAATTTGAAAATTATATTCAAGTAATGGTGGTTCAGTAGGTTTTGGACGTTTCAAAGCGACCTTTGATTTCGGACAAATACTTTTTATTCTAAGGTTAAAATATCTTAATTGTTAAACTTTTTCATTACATAGAAAATATTATGGAAAACATAAAATAATTTCCCAAGGCTTTCTAATGGTTTCCACTATTGTGTATTTAAATAAACTAATTCCAGTTATTTTAATATTATTGACACCGAAGTGTCAAAGGTCAAAACGAATTTAATTTATTGTCAGATTTCAGTATTCCGATGTCTGTAGGTACAAAAAAATTGTCTGAAAGGTGTGAAAGGCTTTAGTACAGTAAATTCATAATGTACTTTGACTACTATCAGAAGCTTTGCTTATTTAAAGAAAATTTTCTCTATTTGTGGTACCATAAGTAAAAAGATTACATTTAAAAAATATCGAAATTAGAATGTAGAATTCACAATGACCCAGTTTTATATCGCAATAATAATAATTGAATGTTTCAGTTAAATGATTTTCAATTGAATCAATTATTTCTGTGTATGTTGTACATATTACGGAACCATGTAAACATATTTTGCAAAAATAGACATTAACAAAATATTGCATTTCCGTGTTTGTTGTAATTTGCTTTTATTGCCATCGTAATTTCATTGAGATATTTGACACGCATATAATAGGTATAGTAGGATAGTTCTAAGCATTATTAGGTTTTGGAT
This sequence comes from Samia ricini, assembly GCA_014132275.2. Classification (NCBI taxonomy): domain Eukaryota; kingdom Metazoa; phylum Arthropoda; class Insecta; order Lepidoptera; family Saturniidae; genus Samia; species Samia ricini. The sequence continues at coordinate 8,651,857 of AP028161.1, forward strand.
TTTGTTAAATATTTTTTTTAGCAAATTTGATGAAGTAGGTGTAATTATTTTAAAATAATATCATTATCCAGAATTCTAAATTCAGTTTTAAAAACTGTATTAAGTACTACCATAGATGAAAGGTATGTGAAAACTGTAAAATAATATTTGTTTTTATGGACCACCAGTCTAATTAACAAGAGGTACAATTCAGAAATAAAAAGAATATTATTACATTGAAAATCCTGTAATGGCGTGGAAATAACAAAGAAATATAATTCTGTTGCGTAAATAATTATGCATATTTAATTGTCATAAACCTAATACGTCAATTTCTGGTTTAATCTGGTTACAGATCTATCCTATATAGGTTATATAGGATTTTATTACGTGTAATCTACATTTTCTGTAGTCTACAAGTCTTTGTTGGTTAAATTGTATTCACATTTCACAGTTGCTTCAAATATAGTTCGTGCATATAATGTAATAATTCTTTGTATGTACGTAAGCGTTTAACAATTAATACAAAGTTACTTTATATTGATTTATTCATGGAGCAGTAGGTACTATTTTACGTTGCGCATGCATCATTGTCGTTGACCCTTGTTCTATATTACAATGAAATACCTCAGTAATAAAAATAAATCACTAAGCATATTGTTTTAGCTATTATGAAGGTTTGAAGTTTATGTAGGTACGTAATATGTTAATTATTATTCGTTATCTATATATTTAAAAAGAAAATAGGGTTACAATGACGCACCATCATCTCAAAACTACTCAACATAGCGGGACGGGACGGTACTACTAGCATTCGTATTTTTTGTAGCCTATAGGCTATTTCTTTTTTTGATTCCATCTACCCTTTCTCATTTTTTATACAATTTACTCTTAAAGACTTATTTTCTTTCACTATTTTTTTTTAGGTTAGGTATAAATGAAATGTTATATGCACTTTTTCACTCACACGTAAGTGTATATTTCATAATTTTAACGTAGACTTATTAAAATACTATTGGTATACAAAATGCTTATTAAAAAATATTCAATAATGCATCAAATCCCATGTATAAATACGTTATCAATTTTTAGCAACGTTGGGGCCAGCAAGGATTACGTAATTTGAGACCCAATATTTTAGACTCCCCCCTTCCCCATGTAAACAAAAGTAAGCAAATCTCTTACCCTCTGCCTACGATGTCGTAAGCATTGGTATAATTTTGGATAAAAATTAAAATAAATAAGCATAGAAGATTGCTTACAAAATCAAAATCAAAATTTATTTATTCAATTTAGGCCCTAAGAAGGCGCTTATGAACGTCTAAAACATTACCACCAGTTCGGAAAACAACCCAGTCGAGAAGAGGCAGCAAGAAACTCGATCTGGTTCTTTTTTTTTATAAATATAATATATATCATTTTTTTTTGTCATATAAAAAAAACTATACAAATCTTAGTTTTAATAATGTTAGTGGAAGCGCAGAGATGTGGGTTAATTCCAGACATCACTATCGTTCACGTCATGATCCACCCTGTAATAACCTTTTGAGATTAAAACTTGCTTGACATAATACTTGAACTTATTGTCAGGTTACATTATCACTATTCAGAGACCCCCGTCCCCTATTTCATCTAAATTAAGCAAAAATATAGTAATCGCGTCTCACATTGGTATGTAGTGTTTAAAAAACGGCTCTCTAGGTATCATAAAACGAGATGTACCTATAAGTATCAGCGACATATAAGAGCATTTTTACTTTATCTTATTGCAAAAAAAATAGGGTCCCGTATAAAATTAGTAAAACGCGGTTAAGAATATATGAAACGCGGGCACAGCCGCGGGCACACAGGTAGTAATAAATAAAGTATGAAGTGTCTATTTGTAATATCAAAATTATTATATTATTTTTACTAAATAGATATGAATGTATATAAGATACAAATACCAAAAACATAATTTTTAAATGTTTTGTCTGTTTATAATGGGTAATCTCAGGAACGGTTGGATTGATTTAAACGGGAGTTTTTTTAGTAAATAGCTTAAGTTACTCCGAGTCACTTAGGGTACTTTTATTTTACGAAAATATTTAGAGTTCCGCGTAAAAAATTAAAACTCCTAAAAAAAAATAATAAAATACTATTCAATACACAGTTTTACTAGCAAATACTTCAATTTCTGAGAAGTATGTTTATCTTAGTACCAAAACATTTTTAGAAAAATCATTAGGGTTCCGTATAAAATATTAAAACACTCAAAAACATATAAAACGCGATTGCACCCGTGGACACACAGCTAGCAATAAAATAAAAAATAATATTATTAACTAACCCACATATAGTTAAGAGAAACGTAATGTTATAGCATAGTATAAATATAAGTCGTTTTTTTTTTATCTTTAACATAATTGTATTATAATAACATGTGAAATAAAATTAACAACATAAAAAGAGTGCGGACCAAGATTCGTGTGACCAAGTGTGAAGACCAAGTCTGAAGAAAAAAAATATATTAAAAAAAAAAATATCTAATTTATGTACTGTTCGTGTGACTCGCCTATATTTTTTAAATAGCCAAAAGCGTCATGGCTGAGGCCCAAAAAACAGGACGCTTTTATGTTTTTCAAAAATAAGGAATGAACTTTGGTGGTCTAAACTTCTTTCTTGATGTTATTGTTAAGATGCTTAAGTGATTTGATTTTAATATTTCCAAATCTGGTTCAAACAATTCTAAAGAAGCCACATCCATATCGCAGAATTTTTAGATATTCTCTATTTCTATAATTTTTTAGATGGATAAAGTAATAAAAGAAAAGATTGAAATAGTAATATATGGATTGGTTCCAATCTAAAAAAAATAGAAGTAATTGCAACGACATCAAAACAAATTGTAATATTTGGATTCGTGCCATTATAATATAAAACAACAACGCAGAATCGCGTCATTCTTAATTCTATCTCTACGCTACTAGTATTTATTTCACAAGTAGAAAACATATAGGTATTTAGTAGCAATTGTGAATTTTATTTATTTCAATATTTATCTAAAATATAATTAAAGGATAAATAAAAACCGATGAAATAAAAGTTTCAAATGAACTGAATTGAAACTATTAAAAGCTAGCGTAAGAGAAATCACTTTTAGTTGTAAAATACTGTACGTAATGATTCATAGGATACCTGTCAGACATGACTACATTGATAATCCAAAAACATATATCTACTGCATTATTATATTGACCATAATTACCTTGTCACGATAAAATATAGGCATAGCATTTAATATACATTTTCATGTTATTTGTGTATTATCTTACTTGGCCAGCCTTCTGGGATTCTTCCCGTCTGGCGGCGAGCTGGACGGCATTCATTATTTATAGTTTTTAAGGTAATAGTTATAATATTTACTTTGATTTAGTTTTGTATTATTTAGTTATTTCACGAATAAATATATTATTTTATATTACGTTCGTTTCTTTCAAAATTAAAACACAATCTCTTGTTTAAGCTGATTTTGAACGCGTCACTATCTAATTAGTAAATATACATGGAGTATTATTCTATAACGAGTTAAAAATTATTTAGAAAAATTCTATGACTAAAAATAGATTACATTTACTTGTAAAGTCATTATTAATGTCTGTCTGTATGTTTGAACGCCCATCACGTACAAACTAAGTTGAAGAATTTGATTAAATCTTTATTAACTAGTTCATAAATGCCTTAAACTATCAGACTTGAAACACCATTTGTCATAAAGTAGTCGCTATATTTTTCCATTAATAATCGGTACCTAGTTTAAGTTACACAATAAAGTTTTCAATCCAACAAACTAGAATAATTAGAAATTGTCTCTATGCACTCGACTTAAAAAACAATTAAGAAATATATACCACCAACGTAATAACAAAATTTACGAAAACGAATTATTCACGCTGACGACAACTTGCACAACGCTTTAATAAAACTTTAGACATGACGTGGTAGTTGGAATTAAAGGAATATTAAGCAGGTACAATACTTTTCCAATATATCGTTATACTAAACAGAAGTGACAATAGTGAGTTCAATTCTATAAATAAACGTCTGACGATACTTGCATTATTCAGATCCGAGTAGGTATTACTTATACTGATGATATAAACTTATGAGTACGAGTCTATTCATATCAAAAGTTATGTTTGTTGTGATAATATTTCATGGTATACTCTTGATATGAACTCGTATAGTTAAAGGAAAAAAATTGTAATATGTAAATAGTTATTAAGCTTACACATGTAGATAGATGTAAGTCGTTTTGTTTTTTATATCTGTATATTATAAGAGAATTAAATAATTAATTAATAAAAACATATCAAATAAAGTGTTTGGACCAAGAGTCTGCAGTGTGTGAAAAAAAACAAACTTATATTGTGTTTTGTTTGCTGTCTGCAAAGCAAGTGATTTTGTAAAAATTTAATACTACGTTACAGTTGAATCAAAGAAATTAAATTTTCTATTAATAGATATTTCATTACTTTGTATCTAGTGTCTATCTATATAATCCATTTAAACTTCACTCAGTTAAATATAAATTATAATTAAGATGAAAAAATATTGTTAAATTAGAACCAAATAGATATAAATATTTAAGATTTAACGCTTCGCTTATTTATAGTCTGTTTATTCATTTCAAATTATAAATAAGAATATCATTAATTACCTAACAAATATAATATATATGCCATATTATGTAATGTAAATGAATTGTATGTTTTTGAAGTTTGGAACCCATTTTTTCGTACTTTGTTTAATGTGAAATCGGTTGTACTCTAAATATAAATAAACGGAATTCCAACAATTGTATTAATAATTTATATCGAACAAAATAAATAAATACCTATTACATTTTGACATGTAATAAAAAACGGTAAATTTTCCGTTACTTTGTAAAATTGTACGCTGTAGCTTTTCCTTACGTGGTGAATTAAGCATTAATAACACGACCCAAAAAAAAAACAAGTTCAAGCTTCAAATATTTCAACACAATTTAAATTTCTTTAACTTGTTCCTACGTGTAGAGTATATAATATGCGCTAAACCGCTGTAAAAATTAGTATAATGATACTAATTTCAGCATACGGAACAAGTCTTTTGAAAGAATGAAACAATTGAAGTAAGGTGGAATTCGCCGCTGTCATGAGAAAACGAATTTACGCAATTATATTAGTCTGGTTCGTTGACCTCTCAGGTAACAATTAAGTGGAATCATGGTAGCCTTTATTTGTTAACTCGATAAATCAAGTGCAACGTCAAAACAATTAACCCTGGCTTAGCGAAACAACAAATCATACGAGTACTTACATATTTACACAATAAATCATTCAAAGAAACGTAAGGTAATATCTAAATTCTGTTAATGTCAAAACTTATAAATAAAAACAAATCGAGAAACATGATTTTGCCAACATTAAGACTATGATTCATGCGTACATAGATAGAAGCTATTCACTCAGACAAACACAATGCAATTAATTACCTACTTTTGGTCGGTACACGGTAAAATATACCTATTTACTTTTTGACGTAATCATAATATCTAATTTAAAATACATAAAACTACTTCCGATTTTCGTATTGAAGTATGAAATTTATATGTAAATGACAATTATATCACTACACGAAGAATCATAAATGTATGTTTTACCTATGTGATAAAGCTACCTGCCACAAAATAAGGTCAAGAGAATGCTATGTTTACCTACGTGAAACCACTGGCAACGATCTAACGGTGTCTAATTAATGTTTCAGGGTGAAAATATTTATTATGTAGTGTAACCAATCCTTGAAGGTCAAAACATATCATTCAACTATGAGTATCTATGGTAATATGTATAGGGTTGAGCTGACTTACCATGAGTTTTTCAAGTCCTTTATGCTAGAAAAAGTAATGCTGTTTGATCGATTGAGTTTCCTTCCAAGAGTCCAGAACCTTATTTTGTTATGGTTATCCTCCTCGTGGAACGGATTCAGGTGTTCAGGATAATCATATATGGATACAGTTTTGCGATGACTCGCCATCGTTGCCATAATTTTACGAGAAAACCGACTTTTAGGGTTTTATATAATACATAGGGAGACAGGCGTCGACCACTCACTTTATCTGTTATCACACTGGAGAGTTATCACAAACTGATAGCGCTATATCACTTTATCGCGGCGAGATAATTACGGTGTTTGTTTTCGCGGTTCTACAGTATTGAACGAGAACAAATGATCGTCGTCACGGCGCTCAGCGTCGCGAGCTCCGGCATACTGGGCCTTACCACACAGAGCGCAGCCGAGCGCGCGCCGCCCATTCGTTATCACATCACTTGCTAGTTTGCAACCAAGTCGTTTACATTATATGTAGATATTTAAAATACATTGAATTCTTAGAAAATATGTTATACATAAAGATTTTCTATTACTACAGTACAATATAAAGATTTATCATATATCATTTTTATTGGGCTAACTTAACGGTTATTTAATACCTTACGGATTACGGATAGTAGGAAAAAACAGTTATTACTCAACCATTTACCTATTGTCCAATTAATTAGTAGTAGGATATTAGGATATTAATAATGATAATGAGACTGAGCTTTCTGTGAAGGAAGATATCGTGGTGAAACCATAGATATAGTATAGAAAGACCAACAATGTCAGTTGAAAGGCGTTACCGAAAACGATTTGAAAAAGTGTGCGTAAAGTAGTGTTAACCCTGCATAATAATTATTGTCCTATCGATAATTTATTCTGGTATAATTACATCTGACTATAGCCAGTCCCACTCTTTACTACTAGAATAGAAATACTGTAAAACATATTATAAAAAATAAACCAACCTATAATAAAAATTAAGCGATCCATTTCGACCCAAATTAAGCACGGTGACAATGACTAGCTTGTTGAATGTACATCTATACTAATCTATACTGTTATTATAAAGAGGAAATATTTTAGTACGTAACAAATAAACTTAAAAACTACTGGACCGATTTGGATGACATTTGGTATGGAGCTAGTTTGAAATCCAGGGAGTGACATAGGATAGTTTTTATTCTGAAAATCCCACGGGACAGGAACTACGAGGGTAAAACCGCGGAGAGGAGTTAGTTGTTGAGTGTATACATTATAACATATATTTTTTGGCTATCCCGAAATGTAACGTAGTAAAATGACGAACAATAAGAAGTTTTCGCTAAATTTATAAATTATGGTCACTATCCATATCGAATACTAAATTTCTCTATTTCGTCGTTTATTGTTCTGTAGAAGTGTGAGCCGTGTAAGTTGACTTGGGTGTTTAATTATTATTTTTTTATTTACACATTTCAAATGACGTCATTTATAGTACAGGTATTGCGTTCTTGAGCAAGCAAGAGTTTTTATAGACATTTGTAGCCGTAAACAGTGAGGTTGTTTTGGCAAAGATGACGTGATGCGTACAAATATGACAGACTTACCGCCACGTCGCTTGAAGAAAGGCGAAGGTCGTTATAAATAAAGTTACTTAGAAAGATTTAAAAAACAAATTAGCTACAAAATTTAAAAAAACTTGATTTACGAATTTTATTTTAATGCACACCCAATTAATTCTTTTTTTTATACTCATATACCACTCCATCTATTATTATTAATTTCTGTTATTATAGATTCAGTTTTTCTTTTACAATAATTAAACAAGTGAATAAAAACTATTGTAAAATTTCATCTTGATTGAGCTTCTGTGGTTTTGGTTTTGGTTTTGGCAGGAATTGGGAGGAACGTCTTACCTTTTATTGATCTATGCTCAAGCTACTTTCTGGACTTGAAAAAATTATGATGTTAGAAAAACTGAAGGAGAATGAGTAGCAAGTTCAGATTATGCTGGATTTTGTCTGGCGTGGTATTGAAGCATATGATAAAGACAAAAGTTCTCAGTTAAAGTCATTAGCATAGAGTAAAGGAATATACTGTAAAATAATTAGCTATAGACACGAAGAGGAACAATACAATATTTTAAAACAACTATTATAATGGCCATTTGCTTTTCTATAATGTTTTATGGTAATGATTTATTAATTAATTATTTTATTATTAATCCTCAATGTTCCAATAAAATGGCGTTTTCAGGGGAGTTTTTAGGAGATCTCTCAATTCAAGCATCGTGTCATTATTTTCAATAACCTCCACTTGTGTATAAGCCAACTATATTATGAAGAATCCCACCCAAAACTACACAGTACAGGGGTAAATAGTGCAAGTCAATGAATAGCAAACAATCACTGTAACATGGTAAACTAGAATCGCAGCCAAAAACTGATTGCTATTTGCTCATCTTTGCCATCTGCAGATGCATCAAACCAAATTCAGCGTTTGCAATAACAGACGATCAACGTTGCCTATATATTTAACGGGGTATCTGCAGACTAAAATTTAGAAAAAGGTTTTATTTAATTAAAATGAATATTCTGTTATAAAATTGGGGTGAACACTAAATTAGATAAAATAAAGTTTCACTTTCCTACTTAATTTTAGGACATTGTTTTTATCTCAAAATTCAGCTTCGCTCGTACACTAATTTTTATCTTTTAACTGAAACATATTATTTATAGTGTTTTAATAAAATATATGATAACTAATAAGATATGTTCTTTGGACTTCCCTTGCATATCATAACTAGATAGAAAAAAGTCATTTAAATTCAATAATTTCTCTAATTATAAGTCAACTAACAGACAAACAGAAAATATAATACCATTATACAAAGAAGTAAAAGTATTTTTTATTTGTTATGGATAAACTCAAAACTACAAAACCGATTTCAAAAAAATTATCACCACTAGAAAGCTATCTACACTATCACCGAGACACTTTTTATAGACTCGTGTGAAGCCGTACTGGTTCACTATTAATATATAAAGATAAGAAGGCTCAAGGTTAGTCACAGGGAAATAGAGAGAACTACTTGCATTACGTGATCGAATCAAAACTGGAGAGATCTACAGAAGAACCAAAGCATCCGACATTGTCCGATGAATTACCGAACTTAAGCTGCAGCGGACGGAATACTCGCAGAACCGATTCCCGATGGAGTCAACGAACAGTGACCACCTACTGAAAGAAGCAACGTGGATAGGTCTCCAACAAATTGGACCGACGACCAGATTACCAATTACGTGTGAAGGAGAAAGTGCATTGCATTAAGATTGGATAATGCAAATAAAAAGTGCCAAAGCATTACCGACTTAAAAATTAGCATTAATATAAACGAATCAATTGTGTTATCCGTTGACATTATTTAATTTTGATATCAACATAGTGTACGTTAGGTTTATTTGATTCATGATTTTCTATTTAAGAGTTTACGAACGTTCTTTTCTTTATAAATAAGATAGGTAATAGATGAGTTAAGCTCTTGACATTTGAGAAGGGTATTCAAACCATACGGTTAAATAGAAACATGCTCTATCTTTATTTATATTGTTGCATTTTTTTTTTTTAATGTTTGAACTTGGAGGAGAAGGTGTCTTGAATGAAGATGGTATTGCGGAAATTAATATGATAAGGTATGTGTACATATCACGATCGGACGTTATCGGGCTAGTGCTAATTTGCCTACCTAATATATTCAAATTTTAAAATCTCCCTTCAAATACATTCGAGAAGCTACGCTTGAGTTGCTACAAGTCGAAAGAACTCTTTAAATTTTTGATAACATTTTAATACAATATTTCGTTTGCTTTTTATTACCTCTAAATGTCTTTATTATAATAATTAAAAATACTTTATACCTTTTCATGCGTATAGTGAGAAAAAAAATGGTAGTAGATATTATGATTTGTATAAATAATTAATGAGTTGGCCTCGTATGTCGGAGGAAGACGAGACTTATCTCGGATATTGCCGGGCGCAGTGGCATTGAGCACCAATCAAGTTATATGTAACTAAACGGCCAACGCGCAGTTTTCTTCTCCTTTCTCGACTTCATTCAGTTAACAGATTAACCTGTATAAGGAAGTCATCTTGCGGTAAATCATAACTTCCGTTCTGTAACGTGCTGTAGCTCACGTAAACAAACATAAATGAGAATATATTGTGTACCTACAGTGTTAGCTATAAATTTTTTCTACGATAACTGAAATATGAATGTTTAAAAGTTAAAATCTCATTAAAACACGTAACACGTACTTGGCTGGTGTGAGTCTAGTCAATTATCATGTTTATTAATACTCTGTAAAGTATCTACAATATTGTAAAAGAATATGTGTGTATTTCATACAAATATATAAATATAATTTAATAGAAATATTAAGATCAAATAAAAAGAATATATGTATTTAAAATATATTGGCTTCTATAATTATATTGCTTAAAATAATATTATAGAAACTGAACAATAATTATTTTGTTTATTGCAAAATAGGTTTTATAAATATAAGACAGAACATTGGCCTATATTGTTGTCGCCTGTTTTTGGTCGTAATTCATAGTTTTTACTACCAATATGAAAAATAGGTCATGAAGACTTTGTTGCTACGGTAACGTATTAGCAACTTGATGTCAATCCTTATTGGAAATAAATCGTTTCTTACAAAGGATGTTTACAATGTTATCTTGCATTAGAATCTAAAGTGATATCATACTAGTTATTTTGGGAAGTATTTTATTGCTTTAGACTAAATAATCATGGCCACTGCGACGCCACCGAATTTACAAGCTCGTATATTTTATGGTCTCCGAACAGATATTCAGTAAGTACTATATTATAGAAGTTATTAAGAATTGTGAAGAAATATGAAAAAAATAATATGTCGTAGCAGATTGTTTTTAAAAGTACTAGATAGAAACGACGGCGGGACTCTGGGGAAAGAGTGAGCCTTGTTAGGGCTGCGTATACGGTATGGAATAGCGTTTCGAGCGGTCCTCACAAGTGTGAAAGGAACACTATGTGGTTTTAGTTACTGGGATTCTTATATTATAATCTTCTCGGCTCTCGAGCAGCTCAGCTCAGACAGGTTACCCCAAGGCGAAAAAGTAGGTACTTCACAGAAAAATCAGTATGATTATGTACGTGAAGTAGATTCTAATAAAATAATTGACTCTAAATGTAAATTGTATCTTATTACAATCAAAATTCGTTGAAAAAAAGTGAAATTAGCTGTTCCAGAAATTACGCATGTTCTGATTTCAACTTTAGTGCAATAATAATAGGCACTTATATTTTTGTATCTGGTATGTCTTTATCGAATAACCTTTACATTCTTGACATATAATCTCTATTTAAAAGATATTAATATGTTGTCACACAGATATAATGCTCATTACCTAACTGAATCTGAGATAATCTATCCAGCTGGAGGTATCATAGTTATCCACAACCATTTGCAGAAGAAGCAGAAGTTTATACGGCTTCAGGATAAGCACAAACCGATAAAATCATTAGTGTTAGCTCCTAACAGGTATTAGTATTACTCATATACAATTTTCAAAAAAAAATATTAAAAATGTGTACTAGACATGTATGTGATTAAGTTAAAGTAACATCATACAGTCTCTATGGCATGGCGTGGTCCACCAAAATATGTCAAATATACTTCATTCGCCATGGTTTAGACTTCATGAAAAACAGTGATTACAGTACCTAATAATAATAAGCTTGTACAGTACGTGTACCTAATAATGAATATGCAAAGTTTTTTAATTGCTTTTATTTCTTATAAACGAAATCAGTAGAAATAAAGAGCTTCTAGACAATTTAGATGTCGATAATATTTTCATAAAGTATAATTACCATCGCCTAGCGAATTTATTAACACTAAAAAGTGGATTCCTTAAAGCTGAATATTTCAGACGATGGTTAGCATTAAATGAAATCGCCGAAGAGGGTCAAAAGCCAATTATAACTATTTACGATTTAACGACATACAAAAGGAGGAAGATCCTAACGGTGCCTTTCGAAAATTCTACGGCTAAAGAGTTCGCTTGTGTACAATTTACATTTGATTCTAAATATCTTGTCGCGATAACTGGAGAACCGGACTGGTATTTGTATTACTATAATTGGGATAAAGGGAAGGTGGAAAGTCATGCTAAAGCACAAAATCCCAGTGGACAAGGAATTGTGGAAAGCGTAAGAATATTTTTTTCATTTCTTTAATTATTTCCCTAGTAATATAAAAGCTGGTGAGATGAATTAATTATTAAATAAACGTACTTATATTTTATTTCTTAATAGTATATATTTTTGAAGGAATGATAGCACAGCGAGTAGTGTGACCGGATTCCGCGTCAATCGACGCGGGTTCGTTCCCCACCTATCAGGCGCTAAAATCGGCCTGAGCTTTCGGTGAAGGAAAACATCTTGGGGAAACCATAGCTTGGTGGTTGGGCATTATTTAACGTTGGCCGTCTTGGTAGCTACCTCCCTCAAGTTTGAAAACCTGTCGCCAAATACCAATAGGTGTGTTCCGGCAGCATTACTTGAGAACCAGTACCTCTAGGCTTATTTGTTTACCATCCTGGACCACATCGTCACTTAACATCAGGTGAGATTATGGACAAAGCACTGATCCTATATCTTGTAAAAAAAAAATCTTCTGTTGCTTTAAATATTACAAAAAAATATGGTATAACGACGACCACAAAGGTCGTGCCACCTTCACAGCCTGCTGTATCGCCAAATTATCTATGAGTAGTTTAATTTTTTGTTCTAATTTCAAAAGTTCGTACCGCAGAAGAAATAAAGTAACCGACATCGTCTCAAGAATTACTAAAGTAGCAGTGGGCTGGGCACATTGCTCGCAGAACCGATGCCCGATGGAGCCAACGGGTTCTTGAATGCTTACCACGCACCGGAAGATGCAGCGTGGCCAGCTCCCCCACAAGGTGGGCCGACGATCTGGTGAAGGACGCGGGAATACGCTGGATGCGGGTGACGCAAGACCGGTCGTTGTGGAGATCTTTGGGGGAGACCTATGTCTAGCAGTGGATTTCTTTCAGTTGAATGGTTGAATGGGTGATGATTGTAAATAATATTTGTTATGTTCTCATTAGGTTCAATGTAACCCTTCGGACGCAACACTGGTGGTTATTACGGGACCTTATACTTTTCGTATAATGAATGTCTCTGAAACAGTATGGCGGCAATGGGGCTGGTGTAAGGCTGAAAACGTGAGTCCAGGAAACTTTTGAAACGATAATGGCTCAATGCTACCGTGGCCGGATACCACGTCGATGGACGTGAGTTTGAACTCAAGTTAGAGCCCGTTACGTAAGCGTTATGAGGGCGGGGGTTTATGCTTTTGCTTATTTTTTTATGATATGGGGGAAGGAGATACCTGAATGGTGATTACATAAGCAATGTTTACTTTTCTTAAGCAAAAACATCTTGCTTAAATAATCCTTGAACGGGCAAGGCTACCATATTGAGTCTGAGTTATCTGTGTTGAAAAATATCGTGAAATGGTTTGTTCAGCATGGCTACCATCGTCCAATTTAAAAATCTGTTGTCAAGCACGTATAGTTATTTTCCGGCAGCATTACTTTTTAGAGTCTGTATACGATTACCGTTTTGGACTGCATCACCACTTAAAATCAGGTGAGATTGAGGCCAAAGCGCTTGGCCTATATGTATATATGTAATTTTATAAAATATTTTTTTATGAATTAAATTAAATTCTTATTTTCGTGTTGAATATTTATTGCGTTTCGAATTTTAAAACAACTAGGCAGCCATGGGGAGTGCCGACAGAAGTGAAAACTGGAAACTTTGAAAGAACTGTTTTTTTATTGTTTAAATTTGTTAATTGAAATTATTAACATAACCTAATGTATAACATTTCTTTGATTGTTACATCTATTGTCGTTTCGAGTAATAATTACGTACATTTTCTTATAGTTTATTCACAATCAAAACATACGACAGGCTGCGTAAGTATAGATTTAATGATTTATCACTAAGCGCCAGAACTTAAACGCCACTTTATACTTGATATACTGTAGTATGTTGACGGCTTACGTCATATCATTGGTAACGCGAACCTATAAGTTTTTCCCCTACCGAGAATCGTTCAAACGCCGCTAAAGAAGTTTTCACTACATAAATCATAATTGTGACAAGCTTTAGCTACGGTGATGCCGACTGTCGATAATTTCTAATCCATCGACAGTCGCCATAGTTCTTGGACTGTACTTCATATAACATCAGATGACCTGCAGCCATTTTCCACAGATAAGAAAAAGAAGTTAATATTATACAAAATGCCTCGGGCACTCAGCTAGTAATATATATATATTTATTTATTTATTTGGGTCCTAGCGCGAGGCCATAGGCGGTCGCCTACGCCTTATGCCGCCTCTGCTCTCGTGTTTGCATGTCTATCTTATTATATAGAGTATCCAGGTAATACTTGTTATAACTCATTATGACTACTTACGGTCAGATAAACATAACAAGTTGTATGTGGCTGACTCCGGATCGCATATTGTTCGGCACTGAAAATGGACTGATAATGATGGTCGAAAATGGTGAACTCCGACAGAACTGTGTTTTTCGTGCTGCTGAAGTTATGGAAATGTTTTTGAAAAAAGCCGAGCCTGAGTAAGTTTTACATATATCGTTAGTAATTTTATTTTTAACCGACTTCCACTTAAGGAGGAGGTTATCAATTCGTTTGTATTTTCTGTATGTTTGTTACTCGATTTTTCCGTCAATTGTGGACCGATTTTGCAAAATTTTTATGATTTGAAAAATAAAACACTGGCTTCAAAACTGTACCTAAAAGGCTAAAAGTACATACTTAAGCTAAAAAGTAGAAAACAAAACTTTTTTAATTAAAAACAAATCCGACTTCAAATGAATATACTATAAAAATGCACTAAAAAGTAAATAAATAAGTACATTATTAATCTACTTCTGGTAACTACAATATATATCCTTGGTTTTGGTAGGTTCTAAAAGAAAGATATTTCTCACAAAACTAAACGCCTGAGCATTGAGTGGGACTCTATTTTAATGAGCTTTCAAATAACAACTTCTGCTATCTGTCAGAAAATGTCCCGTCGAAATCGAAGCAGCCGTTCCGTAAATTAGCTGAAATAAATAAATAGATAGGCAGACAGACAAAAATTTAAAAAAAATGTTTTTGGTAAAGGTAAACCTTATGTACATTAACATGTATCTATTTAGCAAAAAGTTGTTATTTTGCTATTACAAACAGCACTTACAGTTTACAGGTCCCGTGTAATTATTATAAGTTGTTACATCATATAGACAGATAGATACAGTAGTACTACTAAAATAAATTTGAGATAAAGTAATAAAATAAATAATTAACCTGCAAATTAAGTAACGAGTAATTTTAAAAAACGCAGTGCCGAGGATGCAGACAAAACGAGTACTTCAAGTAAACACGAAACATCGAGTGAATCAGCTGTTATTTTGGACGAGACCTATCCTGTCACTTGTTTTACAAACTTTACGAAAGGTTATATAAATATGAGTCGTATAGAATCAAAAGTGGCTATCTACACTTCAACTTATTTTTGTCAAAGTGGGAAAAATTGTTTTTTTTTTTCTTCTAAAGTATAGCAGTGATGATTGATGTATAAAGTGTATTTTAATCAATAGGTAGTTCACTTATATGGCAACATGAAGTTAGTAACACAAAGTTTAAAAATAAACCAATATTAACGTTTTTTTGTTGGCGATTGTAGATAGCCGCCTATTAGTCTATACGACTCAAGTGCTACATTTATTGGAATTTTTTGTCTTTTATTTGTACTTGTAGTTATAATCTAGTGTCGTGTTCATTACATTTGCATAGTCATCGTAATTAGTATGCCAACATCATAAACAGGTGAATAATTTTAATGATAAATTTACATACTTAAATAATTTCATTATAATGCTTAACATAACATTAAAATAGGTAACTAGATAATAATTTTATTTGACATCGTGGCTTAGTACCCAAATTTGGACTTGTGATTCTGAAGAATCGTTTTTCTTAATTAATATAATTCATAAATAACCTTATATCTGAGATTTGATTGAATTTAAAAGATATAATACCTAATAGTTATTTTTTGTTTGTAGGATTTGCTTACGCCTGTGGCCCAGGTTATGTTCACATGTTCGAAAAAGAAAGTCTTCATCATTGGAGGAAAAGAAACGTTTTTAGGATTTCCAGGAATTCATACAAGTCAGTTTTTAGATACTTACACTTCAAAAACACCTGTAATATAACTTACCGCGGCAACAATACTAAATGAGGCTTTGCAGATAGAGGTTGTTTAGTGGTTGTTACTACATTACTAAAAGTTAACTATCTTGTACACTAGTAACTATATTTTAATGAAGTAGTCAAAAATCTAATATGTTACTTCAAAAAAAAAACGAAATCTGATTGTAAGAATTTTTTCAATAAAAATCAATATTTACCTTTAGAATCACTATAAAAATTGAGAAATATATATATATATATATATATATATATATATATATATATATATATATATATATATATTTATTAGTTAGTTATAAGAATAGTTAAGTATTGATATAGATTTCATTGGTAAATTTCCACATTATTTTTATCATTGTTTACATCGACACTAACGTTTATTAAAAGTTACTGGTACAATTGAAAACAAATTGAAATATTTACTTATGACTTTTTAAGAATGAGCGTAATGATCAAAACTGTATAGGATATTTTAAGATAGTCGTCATTGGTGCGTGAGTTGTAATAAATGAACCGAATCGAAAATATTCAAATCAAATCAAAATTTATTTATTCAATTTGGGGCCTAAGAAGGCGCTTATGAACGTCTAAAAAAACACTACCACCGGTTCGGAAAACAACCCAGTAGAGAATAGCCGCCAAGAAACTCGATCTGGTTCTTTTTTTTTATAAATATAATATATATCATTTTTTTTTTTGTCATATAAAAAACTATAAAAATCATAGTCTTAATAATGTTAGCGGAAGCACAGCATAATTAATTATTTTTAAAATGTATCTATTTAATATAGGCATACGCGAGAGCATCCACTATGGTCACCTTTAGATGCCATTCAGCACATCACAGTAGATCCTAATCAAGAGACTCTCCTAATAACGACCTTGAGGAAACAGCTGTATTACGTTAAACTATTTGGGCAACATATGTTGCAGGTATATTTTTTTGTATACAATAAATTATTATAACTACAACATTACTTTATAAAACTAACGTTTAATACAATCGTCCTTTAATGTAGAATCCAGAAATAGCGTTTGCAGAGCTCGGTCCCGCGATGCACTACGGCCGCATTAATTCCCTATCGATGTGCGCTTGGAAGCCTATATTTATGACGTCCGGTGAGCAAGATAAGAGTATCAGAATATGGAATTACATGACCGATGATGTCGAGATGATTAAATTGTATCAGGAAGAGATACATTGCGTATCGCTACACCCAACAGGTAAATTAGATATTATTAAAAAAAATTGGTGGATATTTATGTTTGTACTGGATGTCCCATACGGCGTTGTTCGGGTTATTTTTATTGCCTACAATAAGTTATAAAACTGATCCCTCACTACGACTCACGTAGTTAGTAGAGTTTATTTAATTTTATTTAAATCTAATATTATTAAAAAAAACTAATGTCTAATACAAAAAATAATAATAATAAATTTGTGTATCCTATCTTTCCTATAAACACAAAGATATTATTTAACGTAATAAAATATATACTAAAACCTGACCAGATCTACAATTAAAAAAATATCACATAAATGTTGATCAGACGGACAGATAGATATTGTTTTTTTTTTTAAAGTAAGGATATCGATAATAATTTTCATTCGTTCCAGGACTTTTTGCAATAGTTGGCTTTTCGGATAAACTGCGTTTCATGGTCGTGTTGATTGATGATTTTGAGGTTATGCGCGAGTTTCCAATACGTAATTGCAAACGAGCGCAGTTCAGCACAAACGGCCATCACTTTGCCGCTGTTAATGAACAAGTTATTCAAGTGTTCTCTTCAGTTTCATTTCAGAATATATTCAACTTAAAGGGTCATAATGGAACGGTAAGAGATCCAAATGAAATATTTTAATTCGCAACATCATATTATCCAAACTAAGAAGACGTAGAGAGAATTGAAATCATTAGTTCTTAAGTCATGTCAAGTTATGGATTCACATAAAACGGTTATATACATACTAATCAAACACACGTATATCTTTTATTAAATTTGTTATAATTAGGTATATGTTATCTCACTAATATCGTCTTATTGTAAGTAAGGCTTTCAAATTACACTTTAACGTTATATTAATGACTTCGGAATTCAGAAATAATCTAAACAAATATTGTAATAGTATTATATAGACAATAGGGTATGTTAGACATTTAAGCAGGCAGTAATAAACGAGTTGCATCGGAGAATGGACGTGTCTAATTTATCCCATACCAATTTCAAGGACTCTTCCATATGTTATGTATATATATATAGATAGGATTCATTTTTTGTGTATTTATATATATATAATGAATTCATAAAATGAATCCTCGAAGTCCACTCGTTTATTACTGCCTGCTTAAACTTCTAACATACCTTTTTTTATATAATACCTTTACAATATATGCAGTATTTCTTTTTACCAATGTTTACTTTTTAGGTAACATGTCTCGCATGGTCCGCTAATGATTTGACATTAGTATCATGTGGAACGGAGGGTGCTGTGTATGAATGGAATATGTCAACAGGACAACGAGTCGGTGAAGTAATTTTGAAAAAGAATCAGTTCAAAGCGTGTGCAGTCAACAGGTTAATTAATAATTGTTCATGTTAATATATTCATTGAATAATATAACAATAATTTATTGAGGTTTTCATCAAGACTCATCTTAGAAAATTAATCATTTATTTTATACTATTTTCCGCACGCGATTTCGTCCGCGTTGATTTTAGAATGGGGTCCACAAAGAAAATGTGTTATTATGAATCATCCATAGAAGATATAAGATATCTCATCGTGAACTTTTGTCTAACGTTTTTACCATCCACAATTACTCCTTACATCATTTTTTTTACACGGAATAGGCTGTGCTTTGACCACTATTTCACCTGATATTATGTGACGATGTGGTCCAGGATGGTAAACACACTAAGTCTAGAGGCACTGGATCTCAAGTGATGCTGCCGGAACAAACCTATTGGTATTTGGCGACAGGTTTTCAAACTTGAGGGTGGCAGCTACCAAGACGGGCAACATTAAGAATGCCCTACCACCAAGCTATGGTTTCCTCACGATGTTTTCCTTAACCGAAAGTTCAGGCCGATTTTAATGTCGGATAGGTGGGGATCGAACCTGCGTCGATTGATGCGGAATCCGGCCGCACAACCCAGTGCGCCATCATCGCTTTAGATTTTGATGTATCTCTTAAAATTTAGAAAACGCAAGTCATGAATATTGTTTCTGGCGACTTGATTATAAATTATTGATTGTTCTACTTGGGGAAAAATTTAAATAGGATATATTATGTAAATAAACAGACTTAGATACGTTTAAAACATTGGTCTAATCTCTTAAAATATGACTTATGAAAGTATTTATGAAAAATAGCAATGAGTAATTATATATTATTTCGATATGCAGGTATTATTAATGTATTAAATTGTACAGTTTATAATAATTATTTTGTAGTATTGGCAAAACAACATTTGCTGTTGGCACCGACGGAGAAATCAAAGAGATCGGTTCGAACACTATCAGAAGAAACTTGGGTTTGATCGGATGCGCTCTCGAAAACATTGTTCTATCGCGTTCCGACATGATGCTGTTCATTACCGGGGGTGAGGGTGGAGTCACTTCGGTTCAATTACCTCTACTCGACAAAGCTGTGTACAATGAGTTCCACATGCACAACCAGAGGGTAACATGTGTCGCATTGGCGTACGATGATCAGACTCTAGTATCTGTTGCCGAAGACGCTTCGATTTGCCTCTGGAGGCTAACCAATGCCGACGGGAGAGCGATTGCTTTAGATAAAGACTTTGCATATTCGAAAGAGATTTTGATAAGCAAAAAGGATTTGCAAGAGAAAATTAATAACATTCATGTTGGTATTGTATATATATGTATAACTAACATTTAGATTATATCATACAAAATGAGATTTAACTTCTATAGCTTTATGTTAGTCATCAAATTAGATTGATTATATGTAAACATCGCGTGCTATTTATACATTCAGTTTTATGCTGAACATAGAACCTTTACTTGATTTATAATTACCAATAAATACTCTAAACGAACGGATTTTTTTTTGTTATTGTGCAATACAAAAATCTTAATGAATACTCGATACAATTTCATAAAGTTTTATTAGATAACACTATACTTAGTAGGACACAAAATATTTTCAAATTTTGGTTTTTTATTGAAGTTATTAATTACAGCCTCAGATTAACTTACATAATATCAGTAAACAGATTACTACATGCAAGGGATTATGACATTGATTCTTTAATCTATAAGCGATGATCAGACATTGTTATGCCTTCGATTAGCAAAACGAAATTTAATATTGAAATAATAATATGCTTCTATCTTTTATACCTATTTAATAATAAACCTAATCTGTTTTGTACAAGTTAAGGATGACATATTTTAAGCCACAAGGTTACGGAAAAGCAGTTAACTTGGACCATGGTTTTGGTATACCTCATTGGTATAGGTTTCAAACTAATCCATTTTATGATGCTTTTAATATTTACTTAGTTTTACATAGGTTAAAATAATTATAAACTTCTTTTAGAAAATGTAAATGTATTCAAATTTAAAAGTATTATCTACATGTTATGATGCATTTTACCTGCCTATTTGGAAAAATACTGTGACCTTTTTGGACAAAAAAGTCTTTATATCAATATTGGCAATATTTATTTAGCTGCTGAGCACACGAATGAGTGAACTTGAAACTGAACACACGTATCAACTTAGGCAAGCTGAGGCAACACAAGCTGAAAAACTCAAAGAAGTGCATGAAGGTTATTGCGCTGCTATAGAAGAATTGAAAGAAAAGAACGAAGTAAGTATCTCGATTATTAATATTTAGACATTTCAAAATGTATAACAGAAAACTATTTATATTATATATGAGTAACAACAATAACGATATTGCTTCATAACAAATAATTTACTCGGTATATCCTGAAAGGCTGTTCACTGTAGTGGTGCTGTTTGAAGTACCTTTTTTTTTTTTTCGAGGGGAATGCATTTACGCACTAGTTGTCCAGCCAGATCTGATAGGAACCCCCCCTTCCAGATCTGGTTGAAACACGTCTGAAGATATGTGACAGTCTCTCGCACGAAAGCGCGAGAGGCTGTCACACAGGATTAGTGTGGGACTCGCGGCGAGAAGCGCCGTTGACCACTACCCACTAAACCCCCCGGTACCTCCCGCCACCTAGTTGGAGCAAACACGGGATCGCGTATGCATGCACCGCGAGATTGAAGTACCTAGGTACCTAATATAAGTCTTAACATCAGTAGTTACAGATAATTGCATAATTATTACTGAGAAAACTTATTTGTTTAATGAAATTAGGTCGCAACTGTAATAAATGTAAATGTGCTACCTTAATTTTTTAATTAATTTCATACAAACTTAAACGTAAAACGTTTTTGCAGCAAATGGAAAGCGAACACACACATGAAATAGGCATGATTCAACAAGACATTGCCAAATTACGTTCTGGTCACGAACAAACATTGCAAGCGTTAGAAGCTGATTTTAACATTCGCCTTATTAACGAATACGACAGGTATCAGGTGAGACTATAATATATTAAATAGTGTCTTATGCGATAAATATTTTAAGATTAAGTAAGTTTAAGAATCTAACGTTAACGGTAAAATTGTGTTGCAATTGGTAAATGTACTTGAAATTCATCGCATATATGTTTGTTACCGAATTTTCAAGGCTTCCAAGAACAAACTTCTTACATGTAGATAATAAAATATAAAAAATAAGATGTAAAAATTTCATTTAAAAAGATAATACTATTAACATTTTATAGAATTTAGAAGATAAAACAGCACGAATGAGAAAAGACTATGAACAACGTCTCGAAGATTTAGCTGAAAGTAACGACTAGCTCTCCGAGAGATAAATAATATGTTCGAAGCAAGATTAGAGGAAAAGGATTTAATCTTACAGGAGGTAATTTTTGCACATTATATCATAGTAATAATAGAAAGATTTGCGCTATTATGATTTTATTTTAAGTTGCAAGAACAAGCAGATATGGAGAGAAGAGAACACGAAACAATAAAAGGATCTATTGAAGAAGACGCAGATCGAGAAATAATAGAAATAAGAACAGCATACGAAGTTCAACTTAAAGAAGAAAAAGATGCCAATGTCAGATTGAAAGGAGAAACAGGCTTAATGAAAAAGAAGTTAATTAGTGCAAATAAAGAAATAGAAGAATTTAAACACCAAGTATCACAATTAAAAGGTAAAAAGACATTTGATGATTGAAATATACAAAAGTTTTTAAATTAGGCAACTGATTTGCAATAATTTAACAACATTTCAGCTGAACACAAGCAGTTTCAAAAAGTAATTTCTACGTTGGAAAGGGATGTTGCGGATTTGAAAAAGGAAATATCAGAAAGAGATGGCACTATACAAGATAAAGAGAAGAGAATATATGAATTGAAAAGAAAGAAACAAGAATTAGAAAAGTATAAGTTCGTTTTAAATTTCAAGATCACTGAGCTTAAAAATCAGGTATCGATCTCTTTTAAATGTAATATTATTAACACTCTTATGTATTGTGTAATATTTTCTGCACATAATTATGACATAATTAGATTGATCTATAACTTAAACTTTTAAAATTTCACTCGACCGTGAACCAAACGGTTTCTTATTGATTCATAAATATTTGTCTGTTAATCGTTAAAAATAGTTACACCGTAAGAATTGCTATACCGTATTTGATTTTTAAAATAAAATATTTAAATTAAACGTCTGTACCTAGATTGAACCCAAAGAAAGAATTATACGAGAATTGAAAGTTCAAATAGACGACATGGAAAACGAGGAGTTAAAGTTATTGAATGTAAAACATGAACTCGGTATGCCTCTTCTACCTGTTTTTTTGGTAGAATGTCCAAGAAAATAATACCCAAAGTAGTTTAATAAATAAGAGAAAAAAATTACAGCTGTGTAACAGAAAATTCAGTAATATCTTTTCAACAGATAGACCCACTAGAACGTGATATTAAGGCGAAAAAGTTAAGAATATTAGAGTTAGAAGAATCTTTGGAAGCCCTCTTAAAGTTAAGAGTTATCCGCGGTAAAATTACTTCAGTTGTAATTTTTTTTTTCTTAGTTCACGTAGAAAATTAGTGTCTATATATGATCGTTGTCCCAATCAAGTAGATATTGATATTCGCACCTAATGTTTGGTTCATACTTGTTTAGTATTTACAATTGCTGCACTCACTATGTAGCTAGTTGTATTCCATCCACCTAACCATTCAACCGAAAGACGTCCACTGCTGGACATAGGTTTCCCCTAAAGATCTCCACGACGGCCGGTCTTGCGACACTCGCATCCAGCGGATTCCTGCGACCATCACCAAGTCATCGGTCCATCTTGTGGCAGAAAGAGTATCCAAGCTACATGTTCCGGTGCGTGGTAGCCATTCGAGAACCAGTTGGCCCCGTCGGGCATCGGTTCTCTGAGCAATGTGCCCAGTCCAATGCCACTTAATTTTAGCAATTCTACGGGAAATGTCGGTTCTTTTGCGGATTTCCTCATTTCTTATTGTATTAGTGTTAATTAATAATATTTTATCATAAGGAAATGAACGCTGTCATGGTTGCCTTCCGCAAAAATCATCTTCAAAATGCTTTATAATAATATTGTTAATGATATCAAATTATTGAAATACTTACTTTTTAAAATAATTATAGAGCTTAAGATCAGTCGATTGAATGAAAAACTAGCGTCAGCAAAAAAGGATTATTTGAGCGAAGCAGAAAGAAACCTGACACTGAAAAATACGTTGAAGAAAATTAAAATTGATTTACACAACATGACTGCAAATTTTCAAGACCCGATGAAATTAAAGTCAAACGTTAAAGTAAGTTTTTGTAAAAGTTTACATCGCAGTTAAGCCTAAAATATTTCCAGAGCTTACCGAAAGTAGATAATATTATTATTAATGTATTAAAGAAACACATAATATGCTCTAAAGTTTGTAGAACACCACGTATTTGATAGAAGTTTTTCCACCTGTATAAGCTATTTTTTTAACTTGTTAATTCATTAACGACCTTGGCTTCTTTCTTAAGACGCGCGTCTTAATTTAATTTTTGGAATTCGATCAATCAACTGAAACAAATTTTATTGATTTTCTATAATTTTACAATATAAGACCAGTTTCCATTAAATCTTAAAGGTTAAGGTTAATTTATTAGATAAATTGAGATGTTATCGGAATTTCGTCCTTCACACCAACAAATAACAGCATACTAACCAACATAAGCATTATATATCCTAACATAGGAAGTCAACCATTTATAATTAGGTATCTACAAACAAAAATGAAAAAAACTAATAAATCACTAACTATCAAGTATACGAAACAAACAAAAACTGCTGACCGTAGAAAAATGTCCTCAAAAACTGGACGGATGATAAAAAAGGTAATGAGAACAAAAATGGCTCAAGTTTCCAAGGGTCAACTGAAGTTGCACTTTGCCTTTCTGGCTATTCTAATAGGGCCAAGTATTAATATAAACATTATGTTTGGATTATATAAATATTCTGTCGCTTCTATGTCAAGAAATTATTATTTTTATAGGCATTATTTCACAAATATGTTGAAGACATAGACTTCGTGCGAAGTCGTGTAGCAGAAGATGAAGCCATTCGTGAGTTCAACCGACAGCGAGATCATCTCGAAAAACAAGTGGCAGCGTTGAAACAACAATTATCAATATCACTGAGCGGTTCTAAAAGTGATATTGGCAAGATCATGGACGTAAACACGATTGAATATTAATTTCCATCAAGTAGATTTTGCAAAAATAACATATAAATCCAACAGTTAAATTTATAATAAACACTGTTACATTTCGTTACAATAAAATTCGTTGTGTAAGTAAAGTGAGTATTAAAGATAAACTAAAAGTTTTTAAATCGAAACACGCAAAATCCCAAAACACAGGTCAACATCAAGAGATCGAAAAACAATCGTGGGTCGTCGTCGCTCTCATACCGAGCTCTTAATGCTTCTTCATGTTTCAGGAAAATTGTACGCTTTTAACTGAGATTAACAATCTACGATCCGAGTTGAAAACCACTCGCACGCGTTGCTTTCAAATGGAGTCTATATTGGGTTTGTCTGCGCGCTACATCCCACCGGCTACAGCCCGCGCAAAGCTGAAGTACGTAACCGAAGACCGGGAGAAACTCGATGAAAAGTTTAAGAAAGAAATGGAGGTAAAGTTCTGCTATGCGATTACATGAATTTGAAACTTTTGAACCCAAGTGAGATCTCTGATTAGTTTATCAATTGGGCTAGCACACTTTTAGAAATTGTAAAATTACCATTTAATCGTCAGTTGAACTGACAAGTGTTTGAATTTATGAGAAATATATTTGCTTAGTCTTAGATAAAAAAAAATGTAGGAAAATAATTAGGGTTCCGGTTAAACAATTTAAAATGAAATTACGCAGTGGAGAATATATGAAACGGTGATAGCTAGGTGATAGGTAGCTTATTTTTAAGTCAAGAAGATAATTTTTTTGTATCTTTCCACAGGAAAAAGATGGCGTCATATTAAGCCTAAAGCTAGAAAATGAACGTTTGTTAGGCAAAGTTCGTTGCATCGACGAACCTGAGAAACCAGACGAACTGAATGCTCCATCGGTTAATAAAGATGATGAATAAAGTTATGACTTAACTTTAGTGTTTTATTTGAGTACCTACCTTGAGTTTGTATACTATTATTTTAGGTATTGAAATCCAGTTTTAGTTACTATATAAAATAAATAATAATTTAAAAATATTAGTTTTAAGCGAGTAGGACAGTATCAAGTTACTCTGTTAAGCTAGGTATTCATGAGAATCGATTTCCCTACATAGAAAAAAAAGAAGCTGACGTCCTTTGGAAGTGTTGTTTGTGAATATTCTTGATATTGTAAAATTCCAATGTATAGTCATAACGTATAGTAACGGTTGTTTAGTTCTATGATTAGTATTAGAAATTCGCGGCCAAAATCATTATTTAAAATGTAAGGGATAAAAATATTCCTATTTTTTATTATCGATAACACAAGTTCGGCACTAAACTGTTTAGCCTTTACGTATTTAAATATTAGCTGTGTGCCCGTGGCTCCGTCCGTATTTCATGTATTCTTCAATGCGTAATAATAATCCTCGAAAATAATGGTTTATTCCATTGAATCGTATTTTGTTCACAATTTTATTAGTTTTAATTTTTTTACACGGAACCCTAATTTATTCTTCGATTTTTTTTTGGCACTAGCAGGCACAATTTCTCATAAATTCAAATACTTGACAGTAAAACTGTGCATTGAATTGCATTTTATTTATTATACTATTTCATGAGTTTTTTTTTACGCAAAAGCCTAATTATTTTCGCATGCTAAAAGTAGTCAAGTTACGCCGAGTAACTTCAACTATCTGCCAGAAAAGTCCCGTTAAAATCGGTCCAGCCGTTCCGGAGATCAACCGACACAGACAGAAAAAAAAACAAAAAAAATATATAAATCGTGTTTTTGGTATAGGTACCGTACATATAATAAATACATTCATATATGTATGTAGTAAAAAGTTGTTAAATTGATGTTAGAAACGGACACTTCAGACTTCATGCGTTTACTTTTAATAAGCTTTAAGACAATTATAATGAGTATCATAAGTAATAATACGAATCGTAGAAACAGGATAAAATTGGAAGGAAATTAAAAAAGCCAATTTTCAACAAAAATATTTATTAAATTATAAATGCAACAGACGTACGATGGATTGTAATTATAATATTTATTTTAATGATTGTCATACACACGCAGTCCTCCACCACAGGTCAATTATTAAAGTATTAATTATGATTAGTCTATAAATAAACTTGAATATGACTTATATAACCAGTGCGATAGGCGATTCCAGGAAGTATCAGCGAAGACAATAATCGTTACTACCCGGCTATTAATTACTTCTTAAATATCCCACCATTTCAATACTCGATACTCTTAAGATATTATTTTCAAGTATGCAATTAGATAATGTAAATATATAATTAAATCAGTCGATTGCCGATTATAAAGCGCACGTGGTAATATCTTAAATAAAATAATAATAATAATAATAATGTGTGAAAACAAATAAATAATATAAAAATTATATAATTCACTTCCTTTTTATTTTTAAATTAGCTTCCTTTTATGTTTTATTTTTATGAATCTTTAAAATATTATTTATTTTTAATTTCGTACAAACGGCGTCGTTAGTCGGAAGTCATTGAATGAAAAAAAAAACGAACAACAAAATCTACCTTAAAAAAAATTAAAACGAAGAATATCGCATAATGCTACATCAATACATAAAACATAATAAATAACTCTTCCCACTGTTTGTCACATAAAAAAAAAACTATTAAACTAAAAAAAAAATAACCGAGTACCGAGTACTTCTTATTAACATTAATATACATAATTAGAGACATCAGCTGATAATAATACTAATAATGTCACATTAAAAAAAAACAATATTTTTTTTTTATTTAAAACCAAGTTTAATTAGAACACTTAACTATTATAATTTTACATGAGAATATGTTAACATAAAAATTGGATTTGCACACCTATTTAAGAGTAAGTAAATCATTCGAGATTTATATTTAGTAGTTTTTTTTTCTTTTTCAATATATATATTATCTTTATCAAACGATGCCTTTAATTATTATAACCATCCATAAATAAATAATACCCCATAAACCACGTATTACGAAATACCCGAACTTTATAATATGCGGTATGAAATGTGTTTTTGTTTAAATAACGAATGGTAATATAGCTTTACGTCCTTTGGGATAGTTCGAGAACTCTTTCTTGTAGTTACGGTGTTTGCCGAGAGCCCACATAGTCATCTGGTACATCCCAGCCGCAGCAAACAGTCCCGCTAGAAATTAAATATCACATTTCAAATACTTATAGTAATAAATAAAATTTAAGTGTCTGTATATAATATAAAAAAAATGTGATAACTTCTTATGGGAGTGTGAACCGCTTTCTTACGAAACGCGTTACGACGCCAGTCTGTCTGGCTGCCCTCTCTTTCACGCATACGGTAGACAGGCTCTTCCTCTCTCACTCTAACCCACAGCACTAGCCGTATTTAGGACAGACGCTTCGCTCTCTCTCTACTCAGTGCATAGTGTGCGATAGACATATACTGTTGATTAAGTAATCATACTAATAATGTACATACACAAAATTCTAATGTTATGTACAAGAATTGTAACTAAGAATAAAACATATTTTATAATCAATAAAAGATTTTATTAATAAATAGCCTTTCCTTACATCATCTTGGATAACAAATGGATAACATTTAAGTAATAACCTAAGCTTTTCTAAAGTCTAAATAATTTCAATATTAAATAGTTCAACTTAGATTTTTGTAGACCGCGTAAGGTTACGCGGAGAACCTTCAGTTATCTACCAAAACGTCTCGTCAAAATCGGTAAAAAAAAAAGTAACAAAAATTTGACAAAAATTGTATTATTGTTATAGGTATCGTATACACATTCATATTTATTTAATAAAAAAAAAAGTGTGCGCCCGACAGAAGTGATAAATAAACTTTTACTTTTAATACTTTTCGAAAATAATTAGGAATCCGAGTAAAAAAAAATAAATAAAATCCGATTTAATGAACAGTTATACGGGCAACTGTTTAGAGTTTATGAGAACTTTTTTATATATCTTAGTACTAAAAAAAATTAGGAAAATAATTCGGGTTCCGTAATTGAAAAAAATGCGGTGAAGAATATATGAAACGCGGGCGCAGCCGCAGGCATACAGCTAGTACGTAATATTTTTGGTAAACATAAAAAAATTAAAAAAAAATTAAAAGTATCTTTTTTTAATTATGCTAATGTCTGTAAAAAAAAAGATCTTTAAATTAAAATTACCTTCTAGTAAGTAAAATAAACGTGTTTGTCAGTATTAATCATTGGTGTTCATAAAACGGAAATCAGAAGTAAAAAAATATATGCTACTTTGACTTTATTCAAGGAGAAAATAAATTAATAATTAATTCGATATGAAACTTCGTGCCGTTTATGTTTTAACGAATATATGACCTTACACAAATCTATCTTATTACTTATAATAAAAATCTAAAGAAACAAAAACTGTATACTGAATAAACTTTTGAAGCGATGATGGCGTAGTGGATCGTATTGCCGGATTCCGCGTCAATCGACGCGGGTTCGATCCCACCTATCCAACTCTAAAATCTTCCTGAGCTTTCGCTGAAGGATACCATCGTGAGGAAGCCATAGCATGGTGGTAGGGCGTTTTCTAATAATGTCCGCCTGGGTAGTTACCCACCCTCAAGTTTGAAAGCCAGTCGCCAAACACCAATAGGTGTGTTCCGGCAGCATGACTTGAGAACCAGTACCTCTAGGCTTAGTATTTTTACCACCCTGGACCACATCGTCACTTAATATCACGTAAAAAATTTTTTTGAGAAAAATCAACCTAAAAATCAATTATTATACCAACACATTTCTGTTTTCAATGAAACTACCGGAGTAGATTTTCATTAAACTCGGTATGGTCTATAATAGGACTATAATATATAGGAATAACTTTTTTTGAGAACTCACCCCAAAACGGATGAGAAATTGTATGGGAATTGATTCAGATTTTAAAGTTTATATTTAAAAGGCATTAAATTAAGAATGAGGTGGTCTATAGCAAGTAGTAATTTCTAGGATTAAAAAAAATTGAAATTTCACACCAGAGTGGGTAAAAAAAAGGGGATGCAAATTTGTATGAAAGTATGTTTCGTTTAATATCGAGGCAATTAAACTTTATATTTTATTGAAATCGTAATTTTACGAACAAGGAATGCCATGCGAACGGAGCCGCGGACACAGCTAGTTGTAGTATAAACGGGGAAAAGGTAAATCTATACTAATAAATAAAAATTTTGTCAGTCTGTGTTTGTTCCGGGTAATCTCCGGAATGGCTGGACGGATTTTGACGGGACACTTTTTTTGGTAGATAGCTCCGAATAACTTAAGCTAATTTTAATTTACGAAAATAACTAGGGTTCCGCGTGAAAAAAAAATCACATATAAAAAGCGGGCGAAGCCGCGGGCGCACATCTAGTAATCAACATCAAATTACATTAACATTTGGCAGGTATAAGTATCTCGCCTTATAGTTGTATACATTAAAATAAAAAGGTCAAGGTGTCGTAAATAAACACGGAAGTCCACGTTAAGATTCCTAATAGAATCTAGTTATTCATGACTTTTGTGACTTGTTGGACTAATGTTTTTTACGGTTGTAACACAGTTTTCTACTAACGTCTATAACACTAGTTATATTTAGAAACTAGCTGACTGCCCGCGTCTGCGCCCTCGTTTCATATATTCTTCACTGCGTTTTAATTATTTTATACAAAAACCCTAATTATTTTCCTTAACTTTTTGCAGTACTCAGATAAAGTAAAAATATTTCTCATAAATTCAAGCACTTGCCCGTAAAACTGTGCATTGAATCGGATTTTGTTCAATTTTTTATGAGTTTTAATTCTTTTAGGCGAAACCCTACTTATTATATTATTAAGTTACGCGGAGTAACTTCATCTATCTACCAGAAAAAAGTCCCGTCAAAATCGGTCCAACCGTTCCGGGGATAACCCGGGGCAAACGGTCAGGCAAAAATTGTAAAAAATGTATTTTCGGTATAGGTATCGTTTATACATTCATATGTTTTTAGTAAAAAAAAAAAATGTTATTTTAACATTACAAATAGACACTTCAATTTTATTTATTTCCATATACATTTCCACTATTTAAATGTACATTCATATAAAAGAATATGAGCAACTGAATACCTTAAACCCATTTGAAGTGTGCATAAGTTATTTTTAAAAAAATCTTTATGATTAAAACTCCTTTGTGCGACTATTTTACACAAACATCTATAATTTTACACAGGCGAATCTTTCAATGCCTGTCGTTATTGTTCAATATATTTTATGTAATAAAGAAATAGTATTGCATGAAACGAATAAGTCTTATAATCCATATGATGCACATACATATTGTTGAAATTAATTTAAATGTATGGTAATCGTATTCGAAGGTCAAGAAGTTCATCGCTGACATGGAACTTATCAAAACAGTTAAAATTGTCAACTAAATAAAATTTACAATTCATCAATATAAACAGGTTTTTTTAAAGTTAGGAAACTGATTTTAAATACTAACTACTTATGTATAGAAACATGTTTGTGATACAGTATTTTTGTTTTAAGTAACATTTCGATTTACAGTGTTATCTACAGAACTGAATACAATTATTACTACTAGACTGAGACAGAATTGCATAAAATTCTACATTTTGATGTAAGATAATATAGTGCCCTTGTTAAAAATACAGTATAGACCACGATCACACCTGATGTTAAATGATAATGTTGTCCAAGATGGTAAACACAATAAGCCTAGAGGTACTGGTTATCAAACTTGAGGGTGGTAGCTACTCAGACAGGTATCTAGAAGTTCTATGAAGATGTTTTCCTTCACTGAAAGCTCAAGCTGATTTTTAGAGTTTGATATGTGGGCTTGAACCCATGTTCATCCATTACCGCGGAATCCGGTCGCACTACTCACTGCGCCATTATCGGTCCCTATAGATATATGCTTATATGTCAAAGGCTTACATGCAGTGACAGGGCAAGACTAAAATGTGATGTGAGCAAAGTACACCCCCCCATCCCTACCCCACCCGACACAGCAACGTAATGCAATATATACAACATGGGCGGAGCCGCGGGCACTCAGCTAATTATATATATATACTTGGGACCTGGAGCGAGAGCCCTCGGTCCGCAAGGCCGTAGGCGGTCCCCCCCGTCGCCTACGCCTTACGCCGCCTCTGCTTACATAACCAAAGTTAGGTACATATGACAATTATCCGATTAAGCGTGTACCTGGTAAACATTTTGTCATGATGGTGAAGAAAAGCCACGATCCAAATTCATAAGTGTAGTTGGGGCAGGATACAAAGTTGAAAAGCGAAGAGAAAGGGTTTCCATCAGGCATCGGGATGCGTCGCACTTTAGTGCCCGGTGGACGTAGGTTTTTCAAAAGGATGTGGATACTTAGATTGCCGACTTCACAAAACTGTAATAATAGAAGAAATCAAATTATAGAAGTTGGCAAGGGTTATCCCATGTTGGCTGTAATACTACATCTATACTAAAAAATAAAATTGAAGTGTTTGTTTGTAATGTCAAAATAACAATTTTTAAAGTTATACTTTTTTGGCGCGTAAGGGAAAAATGAGAGTAAATCTTTACAATACGCGTGCAACCGTGACGAAAAAACCACACCCTGAAGTTAGCCAGTCAACATACGATGCGCACGCACGCCGTCACTAAAAACCAACATCCTGATGTTAGCTGTCAACGTTTTAGTTTTTACTATTATTACGTCAAACAAGTATAACTTCTTACGTGCGTACATATGTACACATACTTTTACAAATAGATATGAATGTATATACGATTGCTGTCTATTTGTTCTGGCTAATATCCAGAACGGCTGGAGGGATTTTGACTTTATAAAATGATTTATTTGATTTGATTTGAAAATATGATTTTATAAAAATAATTAGGGTTAATATAAAAATATTAAAATGCAGTGAGGAATATATAAAACGTGGGCACACAGCTAGTATTGGCTAAGATTTACACACAGATTTATTTCACGGATGTAAAATAAAGTATGTAACACTATTTACCTTAGATCATTAAATGTAACTCACCTAAGCATGCAGGCCTAATTTTGAAATTTTCTATTTCAATTTCTGTGGTTATGTTAGAAAGGGATATAAATTTACATAGG
Source organism: Samia ricini (assembly GCA_014132275.2). Taxonomy (NCBI): domain Eukaryota; kingdom Metazoa; phylum Arthropoda; class Insecta; order Lepidoptera; family Saturniidae; genus Samia; species Samia ricini. Next base: position 8,685,041 of record AP028161.1, read on the forward strand.
ATACCATTTTTATGTATCTTCTTTGAGCATTAAGCAGTTTAAAAGCTTAGCTGTTTATAAATAATTGTAGCACTTTGTTTAATTTCCAATGTATTTTTGAGCCTCATGACTAAATTACTCCATCATAGTAATAAAGTAAAAAGTAAAGTAAACACATGTTTAAAAAATTTATTATTTACTTAAGTGGTTTATTTAAGAAGTTTAGTAATTTTAATTTTAAAAACAATTGGAATATTTTATTTTTGTAGAGATTACTTTTAAATAATATCAGTAAGTAGTAAGTTAAATTACATGCAATGTACACTAGTATGATGCTACATGCTAGAAAATTAGACTTTGACCGATTCAGGCCAAATGTCAATCAATATTATGCTAAACAAACCCATCACAAAGACATTTAGTCATGTTATTAAGTTATAATTAGATATTGTACAAAATAACTGTAAATTTATGAGCCTTAATAAAGGGAAAAGAGGTTTATAAGGCAGAATAAATGTGACACTACATCCTTTCTGCTTAATTTAAGATTATTTTCATATAATGAATAAGGTAAATATTGTATAATTTCACTAATGCTAAGTTTCAATTGAAAAATGTTTCTTTGAACTATATGCTATATGATATGAGAGATTTATTCAGAATTATGCTTTTACACTTTTAAACATAGAAAAAATACATACCACAAATCCAGCAAGACCAATGTAGAAACAAGGATTGCAAGGTGCAGTGTACAGGGGATGGTTAACATGGTATGCAACATACAACGTGAAGAGCCAGTAATATGAGCAGTTTTTGAAAAGGTTTGTTAATGGCATTGTACCATGTGAGAAGCGATGTATAAACTGTGTTTCAAATAGACGTTTAGCGTAATGAGCTGACCAGCAAACTGCTGCCACACTGTAAATAATAAAATTCTGACATTATCATCATGTGCATACACACTCATTTTCTCTGATCTCTGTGAAATAGTAAATTTTAGGAAAACAATGGAAATAGATAAATGATTATCTAATTGTTCAATTTCATATTTATTCTTAGTTTCATGTTGTGTTTGAATTTATTATTCAAATGAAAAAAAAAATTTGTTTACACATAAAACATACCATTAGTTGAAAATATATATTACTTACGTTGCTACATGACCAGGAGTAGAAGTTTGTTCTCCATAAAGAATCCAAGGCCTTTGGTAAACCCAAAGGTATACGAATAATGGCCCGGCATATTCAGCCAAAAATACGTTCTTCCAAGATATTTGTGGGCCTAAATCTTTAACATATAGCTTATATCCATTCTGTATGTTCAGAGACTTTAGGGTATCTTCATCATTCAAAGTTTTACCTTTAGCTTCTAATTTAATAGCTTGTCGGTCAGGGTATAATGAAGTTTTTACACTTGAATGGATCTTTTCTTTTACATTCTTTATAGTAGATTCTTCATTTAACTGAATTTTTCCTAGAGGTTTGGAACCAGCAACGCTTAAAATTTCTATCTACAATAATATAAGTTTCAGAGATTAGATATAGCATACGCCAAAGAGAGAAAAAACGAAATTAAAATAACAAGTATTGACCGTCACGGCATGCGAATGCAACAAGGCACGCCAGTAATATTTCACATTAGAAAGGTTTTGTAACTAGAATAACTCACCTCCATTATTGTAAATTATCCAGAAAATTTGAAATCGATTACACGTCTGAATAAGTAAACAATTTCTATTTTACTTATACTAGCACATGAAATAAGTATTAGATACCTATTACAGGAACGTACAACTATACAGATATATAGGTAATGTACTCTGTGCCGCTAGGAGTAATATTGTTCCGTTCTCTGTGCGTACAACATAAGTTAGGCAGGTATCTATGCAAAATTATTGAACTTTGAACAAAGTTACAAATCAAGATCAACTAATCATTAACCACAGACTAGTAATGTGTAAGTTACAGATGTATACAGATCGACCTAGAGCGTGGCGCACATGAGACGGAAATAATTTGTAATAGTCTTGCGTAAAAGAGGTCCGGTTAATGATATCTGATATGTTTTTTTAATTTGGTTTGTTTGCTTGGCTTGACCTATTTCAATGAAATGTTGTATGCTGAAATTATAATACGTCAATAAGCACCCTTGAGCACTAACCTGTCGTTTACGCCAGCTTTCCATCGTTTTCATATTGTCTCATTGTTATGGGTACTCGACAACAAAAATACTGCTTTTAGAAATAAAAAAGAAAATAGAAGATCACGTAACATGATTTACCTCAAAAATATATATTAATCAATTATACATATTTAAGAAAACAAAATTATAATATGCTCTAGTGTAGTGAAATATAACATGTACATATAATATGTAAATATAATATAATACTATAATTATTATTTATAGGTAATTTTCATTAATGAATGCCCTATCTCAAGTCTAGTTAGTTTATTTGAATCTTTCAATATAGTATTAGTTAAGACCGTCTCTCTCGTAATGCAAATTAATAGTGAATTTGGTAAAATTATCATAAATTATCAAATTATTACATTATTGTAAATTGTTGTACATGTTTACATTTTATATAATGTATTTATGGACTGTATTAACGAATATCTACATCAATAGTAAATACCTTTGCTTGAGATGACATATGACTGATTTTTTTAAACTATTGAATTACAATGACGTAATTGCTAAGTATTTCTAAACCAATCTATAAGTTGTCCTCTACCGAGAATCGCTTAACGCCAGTAAAGAAGTTTTCAATTCAAAAATTTTTAAAACAGTTTTATCCTCAAATCTTTGATATGATGATAATTACCTAATTTTGATAAATGTCAAAATACAGTTATGAATAAAAACTCGAAGTCTACAAGTGGAAAAAAAACTGATTATTGGGAAACAGATGTCTTGGACCTCGATGTTTTTGTAAATCGATTTATTAGAACCATTCGTTTGTTAGAAATTATACTATTCAATTCAATCATTAGAAAGACCCATCCCTTCGGCTGTGACGTTTACTGTTTTTTGATGTCACTAACCGTTTCGATTATTAGTAAAACAAATAAAAAAAATTGAATTTTTATATCAATTATAAAATTTAATTTGTAACTTTATGAATTAGAATTAACATATTTCAATTAGTTACGATGAAATGTACCTTATTAATAATTTTTTAATGTTTTTTACGCTTATAGTAAATTAGCATATTGTGCTAGCGTAGACTAAGAGTATGGTATGAATATAGCAACCGCTTGCAGAATCAAGTGAGCCTTTTTGAAAATGTAATACTTTCGGAGACTAATATAGGTGATGAAACCGCAGTAGGTTTCCAAAATCCCTACTATTAATATTTAGGAGTTTTAGGAAATATGATCTAATGAACTGCTGTGAAATTTACCCTTTTGTAACTGTAGCACCACCATAATTTAACGCGTTTCGTCGTACACTTTTTCTGCATAAAGCAGTGTTGGCGATTTAGTGACTTTATCTCTAGCAAGGACGACTTTTGTTCATTTATTAGCGACAAAAAAAAAAGATTTGAAGATAAAATGGTTTAGCGACATATCTCACGACTTTATAGAATTTAAATCATGAGTCTGCTAGCACCACAGAGGGACTAGCAGAGATAAATAATAAAAGTGACTTAACAGTGACATTCCTCATTACCACAGCTCCTTACCTTTAATCTCCTTTCACCTGTTTGTGGTGTAAATTATAGTCACTATGTACTTTGTGATTCTGGTGTAAATTACTACTCCTAGAATGTTACTTAATATGACAGAAACTGCATGCTATGTTTAAATGATATTACCTATGTGATAAAAAAGACAAAATATATTTTTGTCATTATCGCCATGGCTGATTTTATTACTTGGCAAACTTTAAGGTTATCCAAACAAACTTGTAGCGTTTAGTGTTTTCGTTTTATTCACTCTAAAGTTCGATTTGAGGCAGTGACTCGTTGATCTTTAATTTTATTCCTGTATTATTTACCTGTAATTACTATAAGTGCGATGGTGGGTTCCAGTGTTTTCGGTTGCAGAAGACGTTCTATAAAAAAATATTTCTGTCTCATGTGCGGCCATGCTATCGTTCGATCTGTATAAATCTGTGCTCCTTACTTTTATACTACATGAATCCAACAAAAATTGTCTGCGGTATATTGGGTTGGAGCGATTTTGGTGTGTTATGTTGTCATCCTTGTTTTTAAATTATTATTTTGCAGTATTTTACTATATATTACGTAATTTTGGTGGCATTGTACGTGATATCTTATAGTTATGGTACACAAGTGTAGTGAAGTGAAAATAATGACACGAAGCGTGAATTCTGAAATTTCCCAGTTATTCCCGTTGTGGTCGTAACGGAAGACCACCATTTTGTTACCGTCATTAATTTATTGATAGTATTCTTAACGTCTGACTTGGCTGCATGGTCTACAAGTAGCTTTGCCTTTTCCTGAAAAGGAATAAATGAAACAAAAAAATGTCTGTGGTATAAAAACATTTTTAACCGTACAAAGAGGCGAAGGCCGAGTTAGGACAATAAATGTTATGTGGGCGAAGGAGCCTAATCACAAACACATGTTTTGATATTACTAAATAAATGGGGTTTAAAAACGTCACATTTTTACATGAGTCTGAACATATTTTTCATTGTAAATAATTGTATGGTTCTTATCGATAAGAAAAAAAGCAACCATTTTTTAGGGATAAAGATCGATTTAGTGCTTGAAATTAGTAAAAAAATAGTTGCTACCTACATAATTTAGCAGTTACTGCTACCTACGTCTTAATCTTGATGAGTATAATTTAATAAATACATTAATTTATACGTTTTACTGTATTAAATTTCTTATAACATTGTTATGTTGGTAATCCATAAATGTAGGTATTGTTTTATGTATAGGTACCTTTTGCGTATATGAGTGTCTATGTGTAAGTGACTGAGTGTATATAAAATTTAAAATGGCGATATAAGACTGTACTCTTGTGTGTCATAATAATATTGTGCAAAGTCTCCTAAAAGCTATTTTAGTAGTTCTGAAAATATAAAATAAATTATCGTTTATAATGCGTTCTGTTGTTGAAATAGGGGCTAGTGTCCCTGCATTTCTTGGTAAACTATGGAAATTGGTTAATGATACAGAGACGAATCATTTGATTTCTTGGGGTCCTGTAAGTGTTTCATAGCTTACTATTATTTGTACGTTATCTTAAAATGTTGTAATGCATTTCGTTTACACTTTACTGTAATTTTGGCGTAGACAGATTAGTAGAAAGTAATTATAATAACAACCTATGTTCTAAATTGACAACCAAGTTCTGAAACTTATAAATAAATAAATAGTTATCAAGTCACGTTTTCTACCATGCTTTCGGGTTTACGACGTACATTAGGAATTAGGTACCTTGTCTTGATACATAAGCAATGATTTATTTTAGTCCTTTTTTGTAGAAAGGAGCCAGATATAAAACAGCTGTTTTGTGTTACTTAACAACAATACTAACTTTGTACCTTTATTTTTTGTGTCAAGTTTCAGAAATAATTAGACCTACTACTTCTATTATTGTCATAATTCAATGTCAAGCTTTATAAAAAAACAAATAAGGGAATAAAATGTAATATTTCTAATTCAAGTTATTTTATGGCATAATGTTTTCTATATAGCAATAATTTTAAAGTTAATAAATTTTTGATTGTACTTATTTATTATTTACAAAATTTGTTGCTAATCTATAAAACTTGTTTGCTTAATAGAAAATATTAAACTGGTATCAGAATGGTAAAATATATTATATTTTTAGAATATGCTATAATACTATAGCCATATTTATAGTTCTATTGATAATTTTATAATATTTCAATCTTATTAGGGTGGAAAATCATTTCTGATAAAAAATCAAGCCGATTTTGCTAGAGAACTCCTACCATTGTACTACAAACACAATAATATGGCTAGCTTTATAAGGCAGCTGAATATGTATGGCTTTCATAAAATAACATCTGTAGAAAATAGCGGATTACGGTATGAAAAAGATGAAATAGAATTTTCTCATCCATGTTTCATGAAAGGTCATGCATATTTATTAGAGCATATAAAAAGGAAAATAGCCAATCCAAAGGCAATCATTGCAAGTAATGAAAATGGTGAGAAGATGCTTCTTAAGGCAGAGGTAATGAACAAAGTATTAGCTGATGTCAAGCAAATGAAAGGAAAACAAGAAAGCCTTGATGCTAAGTTTTGTGCAATGAAACAAGAGAATGAAGCTCTTTGGAGGGAAGTGGCTATCCTTAGGCAGAAACATATAAAACAACAGCAAATTGTAAACAATGTAAGTATAATTTTAAATTAGTCAACAATAATTAAACTAACATGAAAAACTTATATGGCAGTAACATGTTTATATCTAAACTTACTTTTCTTTAACTTTCAGTTGATTCAATTTCTAATAACATTAGTGCAACCAACAAGACCACCAAATGCAGTCAGTAGTAACAATGTCGGAGTAAAGAGGCCCCATCAATTGATGATCAATAGTGCTGCATATAATTCAACACATGATAGTTCATACCCTGGTAAAAAAAAGAATATGAAGTTGAACAAAGATGTTTTACTGGATGATCTGAATGACGAAAATTTGGTATGAATTTTTTTGTTAGACAAAGTGAATATATATTTTGATAGATCCCCCAAAGACAAAATATAGAGGTCATTCATTATTTTTAACCATTTTAACAATGTATGTAGTTTGTTAAAACTTTAACAATTTTTTGTTATAGTAGTAAACATACATGTAATATAAAATATGATGAAAGTTTTACTTATGAATCAAATTCTATTGTAAAACTACTTTCTATTACAGGAAGATGGACCTACTATACATGAGTTATCACATGATGACATTTTACATAATGAAGTTTCTCAAGAGGGAATGGATCCTACAAATTTTGTCACCATTGAAATTAGCGGTGACCCAGTTGGTGGTCATAATATTTCTAATCCGCTGTCTAACATACAGTATCATGTCACCATGGAAGATGGTGATGAAACTGAAGCAGGTATTATATATTTTAATATAGTCATATTTTTTTAAAAACTATATATGATATTATATTATGTGGATATTTGTTTTTGGATTATTAGGAAGCACCAGAGCTTACCCCATCTGCCATAGTAAAAATATTCCTGGAACAACCATAGAAATGTCTGCAAATTCATCTCCGTCCCCTATAGTGACGTCTCCAGTACATCAAAGCCCTTTAGATTCATTAACAAACAATACAGTGACAGTATCACCCAGTACATCAAGGGTTAAAACGAAAGGCAAAACAGAAACACATAGTCCAAAAAGTTTACTATCATCAAATAATTTCCATACCTTGAATCCATCTATAGATTTTAAGCTACCTGCAGAAATATTTGCCAGTGATGATTCAATAAGTGATACCGGAGCAATAACTGCGGAGGAAACAGCTATTCAGAATGTCTTACATGATGCCAATATGGATTCCTTAGCTTCTACATCTAAAGATAAGATGCTCGGTGGAATAAACATTACCTTGGAGAAACCATTTGACGCTTTAAAGACAAATAAAAAATCAAAGAAAATTAACAAGGATAACATTTTAAATTTGAATTTGAATGATATTAAGACTGAACTTAATGATGACTTTGATTGGAATAATATGACTCTTGCTACAGTGAATAATAGTCCTAATGTAAATAGATTCCAGACAAGGTTGGTGTTTTGTTTGATTTTAGTAGTTATGCTATGAAATTATACAGAAACTATACATTTTATACAGAAACAATATTTTCCCCATTTGTTTTGATAATTTGGATAATAAAAATACATTTTACTTGTATAGACAATTAGCAATTTACTAGGTCAACGAGTTTCTAATATGTAAATGTAATTTCAATACTCAGGAATAGGCGAGGTAACATCAGCAAAAATCGGGAGGAATACTCTTCCCTATTTGGAACAAATTCAAACAAGTATGTGAAATCAAATGATTATTATTCTGAATAACAATCCAGAAGTGGCCTGCTATAAATATTTATTGAAAGTTTATAAATTATTTACTATTGTACATCATTATGTTCGATAAATATCTATAATAGACTAATAAACGGCTTTCCATTTAAAATTAATAAATGAACATTGTAGACTGTTTAGTACACAAGCTTACCTTAAAGTATTGCAAATATTCGGAAATTGTAAATAATTTACAATTAGGTTTATTTTATGTGTCTATTTCTTTAGGTTTGTTTGATATGGTTTTCATGTGTATTATTTATACTTAAGTACTATTATTTCATATATTATTATATATATTTCAAGATGCATTTATAAAAGCTACATTTATTACAATTTAAAAGCACTATTCATACCTGTACAGTTCTATATTGCTGTAATTGATTAGTAATTTGAAGTGTTCACTCATCATCACAGTTTTGCCTGGACCTATTTGTGTTATATCAATTAAATACTATTTTTAATGGTAAACTTTATTATAGGTATTTATTTTAAAAGCTTTGGGTCTCATGGCATCAGTTCACGGTTAGAATCACACAAATGCATATTGTAAAATGCGGTTCTAAAATAATATTTCATTTTTGTTCAATCCTAATCATGCATTTTTTGACAATTGATCATACTCCAGTTCGTTACTTTGTCATTTAATTTTTAAATTGTAACACCACTCACTATATTCAATTGTTCATAAGAATTATGTTGTTTTGTATTTTTTTAATTATTATATATCTTTAATTTACCGATTGCATTTTTACAGGAATGATATTGATGATCATTTGGATGCAATGCAAACAGATTTGGAATCCTTGCGAGAACTACTGAGAAGCGACAGTTATACTTTTGATACAAATACACTTATGGGGGTATGTACACGAATATATTTTTCTGATTGATAACCTTTTTTTGTTAATAATCCTATTGCTGGAGTGTTTAAAAAATAATAAAATTATTGTGTTCTTTATTAGTGTTATTTCTTCTTGAATGTATATGTTAAATTAGGCGATAGAGAATAATATTAACTTTTAAATCCCTGTAAAGATTACGTAAGAATTGCATTATATTCAATGATCATCTTGAGACAGACGAACAGTGCGAGAAAACATACCTATCTCAATTGTAAACAGTATACAAATTACAAAGAGTATAGATACAGTATAGATAGAAACAGTATAGATATAGGTAAATTAATACCGTTAGGTTGGCAGTCTTGTCAAAGTCACGTTGCAAACAACGTGTAGAAACCGCATGCAGTACCCGTGTGCTCTTATAAAATGTTTATATACACACACATATACATCAACGATTTGCTAAGTATATACTATATAACGTAACTTGCCGGTACATAACCAATCTACGACGCGTCGCGCGCCGGTGTTTTGTAATAGTTACATGCTTTGACGTTAACGGTTTGTGTTTGGTAGAGCAGCTATATGAATTTATGATAAACACTTTCTTTGTCCCTATTATTAAAATCAGTTCTTTAATATAATTATATTGAGCGTAATACAAACTTTTATTACGTAAGTAAAAAAAAATATGACTGAAACATATAAGTTTTTGTATTGTCCGTAGACTGGTGATTCAAGAATAGGACCTTCGATGTCCTTGGCTATTCCTTCCTCACATCACGCAACAAACGATTATGTAATAGTTACTGTCGACAAATTTGCCGATATTTATTTTTATAATTAGTTTATTTTCTACATCCACTTAGTTAATTTGATTTGAAATCATAAATTCAAGTTAATGACGGTCACAAAAAAATATGAGAAAAATATTACTATTCATTAAACATATCATAGGTGCAGATGTCGAAATTGTTATTTTTATTATTACAGCTATTTGGATCTGATGATCCGTTCTATGGATTGTCTTACAACAACACATTGGATGACAGAGCAAAAACATCAAACAATAATGGTGAGTTCGAATAAAATTGATTTATATTAAATGTAGGTACTGTAAAATTGATACTTCTTATCAGCCTATGTGTCATTAGAATTGACTATCCGCGTAATACAAGTGAGACCATTCTACAATATTAAATGAATAGTGCATTATTGCAAAGGCCGTGAAATAGGCAATTGTAGGTCGAGGACTTCACTAATAAGAGACAGGCAATTGCCATTTCCGCCGAGGCATATATAGTGCTTTTCTAAAAATAATGCAGGGAAATAAAACATACTTTTTATATTATAAATTTAATTTAATTAATATTAAAATTTGTATTTATTCAGTATGTAAATAACAAATCAAGACGAATTTTCAGCTTTGCCGCCTATTTTCTATTTATCATCTTAGCCGAAAGGCAAGCGCATTTATGGCTATACAGCCACTTGAACGCAATTTGTAATAAGCAAAGAGACTTACTTTGGTATGCCAAGAATGATAAAAGAGATCCAATCAAAGAGTATAAATAACCCCGTCACGCCGTGTCATACAACATTGCTGGAGCGTTGTAATGTTCTAATTCAAAAAACGCTTCTGCAATGGATTTGATTTTCTTTATCCGTAAATTCGATACTTCGCGTTTTTTTTTTGGAAAATAATGACATTTCCACGCATGTTTGAGAAAAGGTATATTACACATTTGTATTATTGTAGATACAACCAAACAGTATCCGATGATTGATTTTGATTGGCTGATTAATAACAGCGAAGCTCCATCTGCAAAGTAGTCAGTTGCTACCTACTTCATCTTTCAAGAGTTTTGCAATGCTGTTTACGTTATGGTTACATTGTCATGACGTGTCGGGAAGTTTTTGGTAAAGGGTTATTAAGATAGCACAGCTGTATGTGGGCTACATTTTAAGTTAGGTTATTTTAGTTGATAAGTCGAATTTTGTATAATGATGTAATATTATGATATCATAGAAATTAATATTCTACGTAATTTGTTAAGTGTAAATAAATTTTTATTGTTAATTTGAAGCAATGAAGGTGAAAGGTGAGTTTTCGAATGTATGCAGTGAGGAGAATCGTGATCAACAGTTTGTGGAAGACAATGGTATTAATTACAATAATATTATATACATATTAAAATAGTAGTAACTTTGTTTGGAATACGGTATTGCATGAGTAAATATAAAAATTTCATTTTAATATATTGAATTACCATTGCTTATTATTTAGCACAATTTAAGCTCAAATCGAATTATCAAATTTATTATTTCGTTACCGTTTGGTTTTGCTGATTGATTTTATGCAATTTAATTGATCCGATGGTAGTGGGATTGTTGTTTCTTGCTTTAACTCATCGTATGATCCTTGGTTATGCATTTCTTTTTGTAATTAGTGGTAGTTGTTTATAGTTTTTTTAAGCATTGTTGATTATATAACAGAACATGATCCTTTTGATATAGTATATACAATTTAATATACATATATTAAATAATTTAGTATTAACATGATTGTATTTTTAGAAATCATGAATGGTTTCCATTTATTACATTATTCTTTTACGTACTTTATGCTCTCAATAACGTTATTGTAAAATATATATGTATTTTAGATGTTATGTATGCATAGTATTATTATATATTATTCTATTTGACAAAAACAAATTTAATATAATAGAGCTTGTTACAGTTTTCATTTTAAAATAACAGACGACATTTTGTTTGTGAATCGGAGTATATTATTAAGAGATCTACATATATAAGAGCAAAAACATATTTATCTATTTTAATGTTACAATTTTATTATAGTGTTCGGTAATGTTATTTACAAAACAAATACATGCAACTACAAAAGATAGTTTGTTATTGTAACTACAAATGCGTATTTTATCACACCTTCTTTAAAATATGTTTTATTCATCTAGTTATTTATATATCTATTTATAGTATTGTGTTGCGTAAAGAAGAAAATATTATGAATTTTATTTTTGTTATTATACAAAATTTAATTCTTTTATTTTTTGGGATATTTCAGTTGAAGGGGGGAATCAGCTAATCTCGTATATGGGGACTATACCCGATTTTGAGGATATAAATATGCCCGATTTAGAATCTGAGAACTCTCAAGATGTGCATTTATCACCAGCCCCCACCAGTTCTACCCTGAACACACCGCAAGTGCAGACTCGCTCTCCTTCCTTCACATTGAAACCATGAGACAAAATACCAAAGAGGAAACTACGGAAAAGAATCGACAGTTAAAATAAGCTATGTTTTTATCCACAGTTCTGTAAATATGCTTTAAATAAAAAATAAAACGATAAAAAATTGTATTTATAAAAAAAAATCGTAACCTGATGATTGTTATTATTATATACTACTACAATCATGGACAAATTTAGGCGAATATATTATAAAAAAAGTTTTATTTTAAGTTTGTTTCTCGTTATTATATCCTTTATAAACTTTCCCATAAATTATCCATGAGTTTATTGTATTTAGATTTTTGATTAAATAGAGTAAAAATGTGTGAAAGTAATTAAATAGTTGATAACGATATATTTTGGTGTCAATATATTCTTATATCCATCCATTAATTACAACTTTATGAGAAATGTAGTTTTGGTGCCTTAAACAGATTAACTTATTCGAAAAATACTTTACGATTCATGTTAAACGTATGTTTGTAAATATAGTATAATATTTTTATTCTATGCATGCCATGTTTAATTTATAGATAAATTTATGACCATATATAATTTTTTTTGTCGATGGAATTAAGATTTTCTTTAATGTTCTGATATTTTACAATGTGATCCAATGATTTTGTTCCAAATCTACACTAGATAAAATGCAAACTGTTATTTTAATAAATTAAATTGATTTCACTAATATTGCAAAGTTATTTTCTTTATGGAACTATGTATTATTTGTAAAAAAAAATATGTAATTAAAAATACAGATTAGAATATGAATTAAGGAATAACTGATACTTTGAATTTTATGAATCGTGTGACTAATATATAGACTTACATTTTATATAAAAAATAATAGTACTAAAACCATTTTTCGAGTAACGTCATATCTACCTGTGTAATGTACACAAAACAAAAGAATAATGTTAGGTTAAACTAAATTTTTGTTAACATCACCTTATTTAATATGTCGAGTCTGTACATGTAGGCCGTATCTAGACACTTTGTATAAAATTCGTTAGTAGGTGGAGGGGGGATATGATTTTATATGTTTAATTAAATATGATATTATATACATCATTATAATTTCACGAATAGCATTTTATTATCTAGATACATTAATTGCACATTATAAAGGAATAATTATCATTTAGTGATATAAAAACTGTTTTTTATGCCATAATTAAAAAAATATATATATTTCATTTTAATTTTCCCGCTCTTGTATACCATAGCTAATAAAGAAATTATAATATCATTGGTTATTTGTATGATTTGAAAATTTTTAATATATATATATAGTTGTTTTATATATGTATGGCTACGAACAAACTTTTGTAATTAGGTAATCTAATCTTTAAGGATATATAATTGATGTTGTTTTTCAATTACATGTAATAAAACGTTACAATATTCGTGAAGTGCTTTTATTAATTAATAGTGACAACATGCGTTTTAAAAGAGAAGGCACATATATTAAATATAATAATCACATACATAATTATCACAGTTATTGTAGAATTATATCCATTTTGAAAATGGTATCTATAACATATATGTTTATTTATAACATAGACTACACATGATACAACATATAACAAGTTAAAAAGTTGTTACCTTTGTTGTATATAAATTTGTAAATGCAAGAATATACAATTATGAGAAAACGCTAAATAAATTATAATAATTATTAGGTTTTAATTAACAATAAAACTGCCCTTCTGATTTTTGAATGCCGAATCATTCTAGCATTAGCATTTTCCTATTCTCAATATAATAATATTGCTTTTTGACAAATTTGGAGCTATTTTCTAAAAATTATACATTCGACTCAACTTAAGCTTAAAAAAACACTAAATGATAATATTTTGTAGCATTATGTTATCAAAACATAAATTAACACATAATAACACTTAAAATGATAACCTGTAATTGTTAGTCACTGTTGCTTGTTACCTAAAGTTTATCTCATCGAAGCTTTACACCTTTATATTTTTATTGATCAATCTAGTAAATGTGTGATGTTTAACATAATACAATGAAGCAGTTTGATGATTTTAATAAGCTGTATATTCTGTAATTCAATATTTAGTATTAAAAATGTAACAATGTTCTGCAGTTAGTTATGATAAATAAATAAAATATACACTCTAATAATTCTATGATAATAAGTTACAATGTAGTATTTACAATAGATGTTTTTTTAATACTAATGTAAGCGTAATTTCCTCATCAAAGCCGGCAAAAATGCTGGCGCTGGAGATCTATTTTTTACACCACTTTCGATATAGGGTCCAGGTTTGGTCATCAATACGGTATGGAGTGTTGGTAAACATCCAATAGCACAAGCGAGTTCCGGTGAAAATGTATCTGCAACCCTGAATGTCCAAAACCTTTAATTTTTCACAGTAAGATCTTACAGCTTCTAAAGTTCTGTCTGTAAGTTGATTACAACCCTGAAAAGCACAAAGAATTAAAAATCTTTTTAACATCCCATATAGACAAAAATCGTAGAAATATTTAATTAAGGTTTTTTAAACACCAACTTATTATAAAAAAATATATTAAATTAATATTAAGTGCATATTTCATTGCATCTAAAATGAATACAAAGTTTGGGGATCTAATTTATTTATTTCAAATTCTTACCTTAAGTTCAAGTTGCTTCAGCCTGCGTAGCTGCTTAACAATTTCTTTCACAGCTTCATCTTTCAAATTGTAACAATCACCAAGGTTGAAAAATTCTATGCTTGGACAGTTTTTCACCAAATGCTCGATTCCTTCATGTGTTATTTGCTGACATCGGCTCAAATTTAAGTTGACCAGTTCTTTTAAATTAAATGCATATGTCAAACTTACATCTGTTATCCTGTTACATCCACTTATATCCAAGTCTGTAAGTCCTTTCAATCTTGCTAATGAATAGCCAGAATAGGTATCCAATGATAATTTTTCACACATTAACATAACATCACGTTTTCGTTGTGCATCCCGAACTATTTCCTCCTCAGCTCTTGATCCTAGATATATCTTTTGAGATAGACGATTTGCTTCATAATTTGACATAACTGGTCCATCATAACTGCTTTCTGGTTCAACTTTACCCATCCCAGTTAATCCAGCATCAGATACTTTTTCACAGTAACTCATTTTTAGAGACTGTAACAAAACCTGATTTTTAAATATAACTTGGATAGAGGTATCAGTGACTGCATTAAAGCAATAACTCAAGTCTAACATGCGTAGATTTGGTAATTTTTCTGAAATCATTATGAGTGCAGTTTGGTCCAAATTCAAAGAATTAATATCCAGTTCTTCTAAAATAGCATTTTCCTCTGCACAAATACCTGTTTCCAGACCCTCTTTGTTATGAGTTCACACTGTGAAATGTTCAAACCTTTCAATTTTTTTAACTTTCTTAATTCAGCTACACCCAAATCTGTCACAGCTCTACACCTTTTGATGTTGAGGTATTCTAAATTGACTAGATTCTTAGAAATATGTACAAGTGACTGGTCAGTCACTCTAGTACATAAACCTATATCAAGTTCTTTCAAAGATGTTTGATGATTTGTAAGTGCCAATATTCCTGTGTTTGTAAGTTGATCACAGGAATGAAGTTCTAATGATTGTAATTGTAAGTTTTTAATCTCAGATACAGACTTTAAAGTTACACCATCTATTAATGTATTAGTAAATAGCAGCCTTTTAATTTTTTCAGCTCGGGCTATAATTACTTGTAACACAAAATAAAAGGTAAATACACTTTCTGATGGGCTTTGAAAGATATCAGATCCAGCTGGATAAAATTTTTTGACTAGGCCCAAATGAAATTGGAGTGGGCATGCAGAAAGATTGATTTCTTCTAAACTAGGAGATGCTGATACAAATCTATTAAATAGTACATCAGTTATGTATTGGTTTCCTGACATGTCTAGACATTTCAGTTTTTCAAGATTGTTCATTAATAGTCCTTCAGTTTGTCCTTCAAGTAAGCGACCAGACATAAATAACTCCTTACAATTCTGTATATGTAGAGCCTCCAGATTAAGACAATTTTGTAAAATATGTACAAATACTTTTTCACAAATATCACAGTTTTTAAGAGTTAAACTTTCAATTTGTTCACCCATTTTCTCCCAGAAGTTACGAAGTTTATTTGTTATTTCTACTTCATTAAAATAGAAATTTAGATATGTTATTGATGAATTTACAAATATGTGGATAGGTGATGTGCTTTCATTTATTGAAGTTGATTTGTAAAAAATCACTACTTTATTTCTTAGGAACTGATAGTCATTTGCTGCAAAATACCATGATCTGCAAGTCTCACTTGCAGCTTTTCGGTCAGATTTAGGTAAATATTTGAAAATGTGTACTAAAATCTGTAAGGAATTATATAAGTGATTATATTTTATTATATAGATTATATAGTTTTATTGTAAATATAATTATGAGAGTTACGATGACATGCGAAATAAGTAATATTACATAATACAGTTTTATACGATCTTTATCATCGATAATCACGTGAATAAATATCAAAATCTCAGACAAAAAAAAAACATATAATATTATTCTAAAACTTATAAATCAAAGGGATGTAAATAGTGAAAAGTTACCTCATAAGGAATATCCATTTTTTTTTTTGTAACACAATGACTTCTTTATGTATATTTCTAATCAAAAATAGAAACATAAAAAATTAAGTTGTATTTCCTTATTTTGATAATTCATGTTAATTGTCAAATGTCAATGTCAATTGTTTTTTTTTTTCAGTCCTTTTAAGAGAAGGCGAATGTACCAAACCATACAGTTAACGCTTCATACAACGCAATAACAAAATGGCGGCCTTTTGTTAGAGCTATTTCAAGGGAGTGTTTGAAATATATCAAAATTCATAATTACAAAGACAAACCAAATCAGGCCAAACACTCTGTCAATGTCAATTAACCCTGCAGTGTAATACAGTTCTATTTATTACATATAGAATAAAAGTGTGTGGCGTCTTTGTTGCGATCGTTTTTTTTATATCAAACTGGCCATTAAGAGATTTGTCATTCGTCATCGAGGTTTTGTAATATTAGGAAACTCCGCTAAAATGTTGGAGAAATTGTAACTGTTTGAAATCACAGACTTAAGAGGACATGCGGTCGGCAAAAGATTTGAAAAGTAGATATTTCTGAAATTATTTGCTATCGCGTTACGCCTCAAAGAATGATTTGTAAAACCCGAAAGGGACAATTGCAGCTCGGGCTGATTTTACCTTTAAGAGAACTTTATGAGCTAGTGCCACTCTGGTGTCTTTGGGTTCGACGTTTGTGTAGAAATGAAATGTTCAATCAAAAGGTTGAATATGAAGTATATATTTCTTATTAAATGTGCCTACTTTTATACCTGAAAATGTGGTCGGGTATAAAAGTAGGCACATTTATTACAAAAATATCACTTCGTAGTATTTTGTTTCCTCCTCGAAATTTGAACCAATTTTTAATTTTCTTTCATTTACAGAATAAGAAAGACTATGGCTATGCTTGACTTGACTCTGTTTTGCTTTTTTTTTAATTTTATCAATCAAATTTGTTTGATAAACGTCTGAAAATGACGGTAAAAATCGAGCATTTTTTTCATCTTTGAAGGCTCGTATTTTCTATAATAATTAATTTTTGGAAAAAATAAAAATGTACAGGTATGTCGGTGGTGGATATATATTATTTATTATAAAAATATTTACCATAAGGCTATTATTCAGAAGGGAAACAGTGGACTATGTTTGTATGTAATAAATGCCACTCGCATATTCTCTTAACAATAGACTGGTTACATTGCGCGACCGAAGCGCAAACATGTATAGTCCGTTCACAGTTATTTTACTTCTGAAGTCTTATTATGGTATATTGGCATTATTACCTGAGACTTAAAACATGCTGTCAATCGTTTTGGTTTGTGCTTTTTATAGTATTTTAATAGTTTTTTAAAATCGTAAAACATGCCAAAACGAAAGTAGTGCTATAAACGTTTTTCTAGCTAGACGTACATTCTCTGAAACAGAAAGATCAAATAAAGTTCGGTGAATTCCATTCGTCAACGATTTAATTTTTCTTAATTTTTTAAGAATAAATATCGAAAAAGTAATCTCTACTTATTATAAATAAATAAAACAGCCTTGATTTGTATCACAATGCAATAAATATTATATAATATTAATTTTTCCGCAAAGAAGGAAAAGGTTTTGATTGATATGCGATCAGAAATAAAATACCTGTAAACTATGTTTTTTTATTGATGTTAGCTATAGGTTTTTTAGCGAAGCATATATCTTACAACTGATGGATATCCGTCTCATCGACATACCAAAGTGGCTAGTAGCTATGGAGTTTCTTTTGCTATAATAACTCATGTTTCCGGTCGGTCTATTTTGAATCTGACATGTTTATCAAACCTCTTTGTAATTGTATATTCAATCAAATCATGGCGAATTCAACCCTCAAGTTTGGAAACTTGTCGCCAAATACCAATAGGTGTGTTCTGGCAGCATCACTTGAGAATCGATATCTATGCTTAGTGTGTTTACCATCCTGGACCGCATCGTCACTTAACATAAGGTGAGATTGTGGTCAAAGCATTAGTGCTTAAGCCTATATCGTGTAAAAAAAGAGGAATAATACACACCTACGTGGTAATACTCAGAACAACAAATTAACGGCTATAGATAAAATAAAATAACTGTGAACGGATTATAGTGTTGTCGACAATACGTCTATTTACTTTAGATAATCTGGCAACAGATTACAGAAACTTAAAGAGTCAGATTCAATAATAGGACTGCTGACATCTGTAACAACAAAACTCCTCGGAAGAACAGGCTTGAGACCTAAATTATTCATCCATGGCTAAATCTAAATTGAGTGTAATATTTTCATGTATTGGTGGTCCTGTAAAAAGTGTCTTGGAAAACAACAAAGATCAGAACCGGTATCGATTAAATACTGACGTTTACTTGGTCAGTACTCGATAACAAGAAACCAGCGGTTAGAAGGGGAAAAAACAATCAGAAGCTGCCTCTACTGCTAGTGTTTTTAGTTTATTGATTTTCAGGAACAAGAGGAAACGCATTATACAGTCCTGATGCTGAAACACTAATGGTACCCGCGAGCTTTGGGAACAGGTGAAGGACTGCGAGATCTCTGTAGTCTGTTCTTTTCGGGGTGTGATCGTGTTAAGAATTAAATGTCCTAGCACCAGAAACAGTGGAATGAGAAGGTTTATTGACATGCTTAATTTTTATCGCTGGTTCATCTCTTACGCTGTAAAATTTCAAGCATCATTAATCGATGCTCTCGTTTCGACCAATAGCGTAGATGGAAAGCCATTTCCATGGACACCAGAGCTTTTAGAGAAATTCGAAACGAAAGGTCTATAGGTAAATTATTGTATTTCTTATAAAACTAGTTTTAATGAACTGTAGTACAAAATCGAAGATAATTACTAGTGGCAATTTGATAAACAAAAATTAACACTTTTTCCTTAGACTTTGAAGTTGACCTAAAGTGGTTCAGTCCACTGCAGTTGGCAACGAGTGGAGGAGGCAATGTAGTGTACTTTTGTATGCAAATATATAGCATAGCCGGATTAGCCATATTGTATACGATAACAAATTCTACAGGTCACACGCATAAAGAAAACAATATAATATATAGGGGACTCCTCCCACATGAGTTGCAATTTGTTTTCTTCCGTTCGCCTCTCAAAAATTAGGGTAGGCTAGAAAGGTTGGATAAATTATGATAAATTGAGTTTGACTAAAATACAAGGATTAATAAAAAGTTTTATGTTCGGGTATTGAAACGAAACTCAAACATAAATTTAAACAATTGACGGGCGTTTCGCACAACCCTGAACTAAGGAAAGCTATGAAAGTTTAATATCCATAGAAGACACTTAGACATGAAATAATTAGTATTTACAGTTCATGTATATATTTGTTCTTGTGGAATCAACCTCATAGCCATCTACGTCAGTGCCAGTTGTGGATATTGTAAATGGGGCCATTCTTTTTTAAAAAACAGTGTACTTAATCCAAAGAGAAATAAATTGAAAGTAAATTTCAAATATACGGTCGTAAATCACGTAATGGTCAACATATTTAAACATGTCAGACACATGGAACATTTATTTCATAATCATGATATGACAAGTGACACTAGTTTTTTTTGACATAATCCCTTTAGATCATACATGTTATAAGCCCTAGATTTCTATAACAGCGTTATTTAAGTAGTTAGAAAAAAAAATCATATTCATGTTCGCCACGACCATTTATATGTTACTCTTTGTTATGTTATAGGTACTATTCGAATACTGTTTACTTTATTTTTGTGATATAAAAATCTAGGGCTTATAATCTAAAGGGATTATGTCAGAAACACCACAGTCACTGTCACTTGCCATATCATGATTATTCAATAAACCTTCAATATCTCTGACATGTTGTCTTGTTTATAAAAGTTAACATAGAAGTATCTTCTTTAGTCAACTTTGCAATGTTATTTGCTTTTTGGCTTGCGTTGAGCCTCTTTGACTGCTGCGACTCTTCTTTGCACTAAGATAAAGAGGTTTTCTTACCACTTAGTGACCATTCTGCGTCAGTAGCTGGCCTTTTTCGCACTGTATAGGTTTAGGTTCAGTGATTTGGCCACAATCTCACTTGTTAAGTGATGATGTGGTCTAGGATTGTAAATGCACTAAGTCCAGAGGTATTGGTTCTCAAGTGATGCTGCCGGAACACATCTATTAGTATTTGACGAGAGGTCATTAAAAAACAATGATGATACAAAACGAGTTTTTAAAATCAAAATCAATGTGTTCCTTCTAGATAATGTGTGTAAACGTTTGTGTTAATTTTATTTATTGTTTCTCCTTTTTTGTACTAAAAATTGTTTTTTTTTCTCTAAATATTTATGATTAAGTGTTTAAATAGCTAATAGACAAATTTGATTAAAAACGGAGGTTACATCTACCAATAAACTGCAATGCAGTTTGGCAGAAGTAGTAAAATGTAAATTATAATGTATATTTGGTATTGAATAAACACTTTTATTATTAATATTTCATTATTACTTGAAGCGAGCATTATTAGGAAATGTCCTAATATCATGCTATGGTTTCCTCACGATGTTTCCTTCGCAGATGATTTTAGAGTCAAATAGAATGGCTAGAAATCCCCACTACCAGCTGCACCATCATCGCGGTCTGCAATATAAGTTGGGGTTTTTTATGATTTTAAAAAGTTTTACTGTTATCATTGTAGGCAAATATTTCTGCCCGTTGCTTATAATCCATTCCTGCGCATGTTAGCTTTTGTAGAATTCATATTAGGCGCTTTATTAACCTACAATCTATGGTAATCTTATAATTTTAATTACAATTAAAACCTAAATCTAAACCAACAGGAATAGGGTTACCGCTTCAGAGCTTTGCCCTATGACGATGGCCTCTCCTCTGTCCGTAACGACGGACATATCACTGAGATAAGGCGTACGGTGAATCATTCGTGAGTTTATTCTTTCTGTAGATCGGATCTTTGAGGGATCATGAAGATGCGTCCGATCCATACGGGTTATCACACGAGTGTTCCTTCAACACCTACTCAGTTAGACGGATGAAGTGGCGCCCTTGGTATATCTTGGTTTCCTTAGTTCTAGAATCAAAAGTTTCATTAACCTGACTCTGAAATTGATTTAATTACCATAGAAATTATAGAGGTATACCTCTTTTCGTCCATTATGAAGCGAGTTTTCAAAAATATTTGAATCCTGTAAACTATCACCATACAAAGTTCATCTAAATCCGTCCACTAGTTTTTTTATTGATACAAACATCATAGAAACGTGGTTCTTTATTCATCCTAAAGCTCTGAGATCTTTAAAAAAATTTGATGTTAATTAAACAAAATTTTCTCTTTTACAGTTTTATGATAAGTGTAGATAATTCGTTTCTTGTATAAATAATTATACTTGATGTTATGCGATAGAACTGGTGTTTTTGAGATATTCGTTATAATTATTATTAGGACATATATAAATGTTAAAACCTTGGTATACAGTAAATTGTACATATGTTTAACTTATGAGTATGCGCGTTATGTAACAATATTGTTTTTGCCACTTGTTGGGCGCCAATAAGACTCAGTAAGCGCGAGGTAACCCTCGCGTGCGGTCACGTGTCCTGTAATCGCGTTTCTGTAATTTTGACCTTACTTTCACGATAAACTTTATTGTGTTGTCATAAAAAATGATTTACTCGAAAAACGTGATTTTACAGTTTAGTTAAATGTTGTACTTAGTTATAGTAGTGTTTGAAGTATGTCTCGTAGAAAACAAGCTAAACCTAGATCTCTTAAACGTAAGTATATACCAGTGTTTGATTATTTTATTTAAGTAAACTTTTGTCAATTAATATTTTTTATTACTTTTTTCTAATATCCATCTAATTGTCTTTCATATTTCATTATCTTTACTAATCTATACTAATAAATAAAATTGAAACGTAGACTGTTTAGAAACATATATTTATAACTAGTTGTCCGCCCGCGGCTGCACCCGCGATTTACATGTTCTTCACTGCGTTTAAATTTTTTTTTATACGAAGCCTTAATCATTTTCCAATTTTTTTTTTGCTACTAACATTAAGCAAAGATATTTCTTCAAAATTCAAATGTCTGCCAGGAAAACTGTGCATTGAATCGGATTTTATTCCAATTTTTATAATTTTTAATTTTTTTACACGGCACCCTAATTATTTTCGTTGAAATAAATAGCCTAAGTTACGCGGAGTAATTTCAGCTATATAATAAAAAAGTTCCGTCCAAATCGGTCCAGCCGTTCCGGAGATTAGCCGGAGCAAACAGACAGACTAAATAAAATAAAAAATGCATTTTTGGTATAGGTATCGTATTTACATTTATATGTATTTAGTAAAAAAAAAAACAGTTTATATATTAACGACAACGCTGTGAAAAATAATATAAAAAAAGCGAACACAGTCGCGGGCTCACAGCTAGTAATAATACATGTTCTTTCTATGAACAGTTACCATAATGATAGAATGTGTCATAACGTAACTTACGTGTGTTGAGGGCAAAACGTTTGAAAATGCTAGGTTTTATATATTAAGAACTTTGTTAATAATATTATAATCGTTATACACAGGTAGTTGAAAATGTTATAATATGAAGACAATAATTTAGATTAATCCACAACTTTTGTGTCATTTTAAAGGGTATATTTATTCTGTACAGAAGCTGATGATACCGAAGATCAGATAAATGCATATGGTATACCTCGAATTACTATCAGACCGACTTATTTCTATTATAGACATCTATGCGATAAGAAAAGTTCTCTATGTTATGACATTAGGTTAGGTTAGGTTATACGATATTTTCGTGGTATTTTGGTTTGTGTTGATAAATAAAATTATATAGACATTATAATATGCAATTAGTTCGTTCTTTATTGGAATTAATAAGTACTTATCCGTAGTACCATTACCTATTATCATCGAAATCGTAATATTTTTTAAGAATTGACAAAATGTTGTTTTTTTAATATTCTTTTTATTAAGGAGCAACGGAACATATTAGGTCTATTTTACTCCTGGATAAGGGTAGTGCGTAAACGCATTTCCCCCCGTCAAAAAAAAAAAAAAAATTGGTGGATTAATCATGCAATATCTTGGCATCATTTGAACAAGATTCTGCTAAATCTGCTAAACTATGACCCTATGTTTTGGTTTTTTAAATTTAGATTGTAAAACAACAGTTCTCTCTCAGTTCTTTTAGCAAACTCCATCAGTAAATGATGTACATTATGAACTCTTCAGGGATTCTTATTTCTTCATGAGATGTACAAAAATTCCCGTACTCTGTTTGACAAAATGTTCGTCTCGTAGAATACATGGAGTCTGTTTTTTTTTTAATAATTAGGCTATCGCTTAATCTGTTTGAACATATGTTAACTTTAGAGGCTATGTAGCCGTTTTATAACATTGTTTTCTTTAATTACACATCGTGCTGGTAACAGGATTCGAACTGAATAGATACAATGAGCACGGTGTCCGAATATAGTAAACCGCTGAGCTATCAAAGCGCAATAATCTTTATTAATAACTTTGGTTTATATTTTCTTTTTTTACATAATCGTATGCAAAATCTGGAGATAAATAGCATATCGGTGTTGCGCAAGAAGAATGAACAAGTTCTAACCTTTACGATATAAAAATATTCTTTAGATAACAACTTTCTTGTTCATTTAAAAGTTGAACTATTTTCAAAGAAACGATCTAATTCTTGCATATTCATAAAAATCTCTAAATTACTTTTAATGTGTTTTGGGGGAGACATATGAACGTCCTTCGTATGTCTTGATGATAACTTTTAATATTAAATTGGGTATTAAAATAATCTAATTACAGCGATTGATTGGAACATAGTGAAACACGCGGATTCTAAACAGTTACTCCACAATCGTAGATGTTTTAGTATAGAACGATTTACAATTATGTAGGTATTGATAAAAAATAGCGAACGAAATGTATACTTCAACGAGAACCTAAGCATTGCTTTTGGTCGTTCTTTGACTCACCACCATTCAATGACCTATCGCTCCAGACAATTTAATATTGTTAAGTTTACATAGAGATTACCGGACGACGATCTGCAAAGCTTTTAATATAAAAATCATCCTCTAAGAAACCTGAAACTACAGATAGCTAATAACTTAACAAACCGTAACAGAGGAATTAAAGCCGTATGTGTGGCCAGAGGGTTAATCCCGAAACTAATTACCTTATTCTTGTGTCTATTCCAATTTTTTGGCTCATAAATTTTTCTTGATATTTAAGTAAATGATGATATTAAAAGTAAAATATTGTTTCCTTCCTAAGCTTAAGATAAATCAAGTTATACAGTTATATACACTACTTATTTTATGTTAATGCTTTATAAAATTATCTTTAACGAAAACAACAATATTAAGATTTCATAAATTACCTACTGAGATTTAAACTATCAGGTGTTCAAAAATTATACATAAAGATATGCAAAATCAAGTCTTGATATTTGAAAATATATTTGTGCTAATATAATTAATATGTTGGTGATTTCACTTTGCTAATTCCGCTTCAAATCAGCAACATATTATAAAGGATTTCCGCGAAGTAACGCCTACATCAATCGAATATTCAATTCGATTTGCATTCGAAAATTGGTAACTTCTGTAATCCTTCTACTGATGAGATTGTCAAAAAGCAACAAAGTACAAAATTATATTATAAATTGTATCATGGGCGAGTGAAAAATTAATGAGGGAACGTCAATGAGAGCCCTGCGCAGAGGGTTGATAGATGCGCCGCGTGAGATGGTGTGGTCACAGCACGGTGCGACGCGGCGCGGCGTTGCGCCCTAATATCAACGTTTTATCAGTGACTAAAACGGCGATAAGAGTTAGTAGCGGTTTCACCGGTACAACCATAACGTATACGTAGCTCTTAGTTACTAATTAACATGAAACATTTTACTAAAGCGAAACAGAACTGAACGCAGAGAAATCAATATATAAAATTGAAATGTCTGTTTGTAATATCAAAATAACAATTTTTTACTAAATACATATGAATGTACATACGAAGCCTATAACAAAAATTCAATTTTTAAAATTTTTGCTTGTCTGTTTGTTTGTTCCGGGTAATCTCCGGAACGGCTGGACCCATTTTGACGGGACTTTTTTTGGTAGATAGCTGAAGTTACTCCGCATAACTTAGGGTACTTTTGGTTTGCTGAAATAAATAGGGATCCACGTAAATAAATACTCATTAAATTTGAAATAAAATCTAATTAAATGCACAGTTTCACTGGCAGGTGTTTGACATTGTGAGAAATATATTTCCTTTTTGTTAGGACAAAATTTTTTTTGGAAAGTAATCAGGGTTCCCTGTAAAAAAATTAAAACTCATCAAATTGTGAACGAAATACGATTCAAGGGAACCATCAAAACATTATTTTCGAATGATTATTTAAAAACTGGATTACGTAGTGAATAAAATATAAAACGCGGGTAAAGCCGCGGGCACAGAGCTAGTTTACAATACTATCAATTTCAGGACATTTTATTTTTTGTCAACTGAATTAATTACAATCATGCATTTCGTGTACATGGGTGTTTTAAGTTATTTGTCACGTAGTAAGTTTAAGTCTTAATTTAGTCATTAAGACAAGATAAAGTGTGGACTACTATGTATGTGGTATGTGTAATACGAATCGGAGATAAATTACCATATATAAAATATACATACGGACTGAATGATAATAGAAGCAAATAACTCTGTTCTTGAATGACTATAATGTTATAACTCTGTATATCGATCTGGTGGCGTCTAGTATTTTCGTAATGCGTCCCGAGGGATGTGCGAGGATGCTGCGACTTTCCGAGTGGCTCTTGGGATACCTAATGCAATACTAGCTTTCTGCTTCTTGTACTATATTTTATATTTCATACTCATTTTTGTATAATAATAGAATATATTTATTTAGTTCCTTCACTTATATAATGAAGACTATACTATAATTAACACTCACTTGACGTGTAGACGTTTACGAGTAGGTATGTGTAGCAGTTACGTCAATTTTGTGTGTACCTAGGGATAGAATAATATACATTTTATTCAAATTACTTTTACACAACAAGTATATTTTTGATTAATACTTAAATAGTAATATTCTATTTTACTTCTATTTAAACTACAATTATATTATGAAACCAAAGAATGAACAGGTGAGCTATAATTATACAAAAATAAATTCCTAATTTAATAATATATTCAAATTCTATGACTGACTTTACTATTACATATAGAATAAATTTGATATTAAATGTTGGGTTTGTTTTGATTTTAAGGGATCGATTATTCGGGTAGTTACACAATATCAATGATTACCTGCAATACTACATGATATTTGCTAAAAAAATAAATAGATTATATTTCCTCTACTAAGTATTTTAATTTAATTACTTCAGTTACACAATTTTAATTAATATAATTATTCAGGAAAAGATTCTAAGCGTCGTGGAACTTTAATTTACTTCTAGCTTCAGCATATACATAAATCTGAAAACCTTCTAAAACAAGTAAGGCAAGTTCGCAGACGCTAATTCACTGGTTGCTAGAGATTTGTATTTCCCATTTTACTGTGTAAGTTAGTCCGATACTCATATTCAGCCCTCGGGCTTGCACCACTAGGGCCCAGTAACACGTCAATTTCAGTTCACCGTCATTAAAATTTTACGTCCAGTGAAAATGTTAATCCTTTCTATCCCTGGTATACAATAAGAGTAAATTGATGTCTTCAAATTTGTAATATAGGATACTCTTTTGTTTCAGTCTCTATTTTTTCTTCTTTTTTTTTCTGTTTAAACATGAATTGTGATAACCAAAACGACTGAATAATTTGTTCAAGTATTACTTGATAAGTTAATTTTGTCTTGAGCGAAGCAATATTTGTAGAAATTTTTAATAAGCTTTTTAATTGTCAAGATGTAATGAATATAGAGGATTATGTCATGCTACATGTAAAAACTAATGCTACTAACATTGAACACTGCTGTATTCTCTAATAGTTTCTTGTTCGGGTTTAAGGTTTACTTAGTTCATAAAGTTTCTTTGCATTTCATAATATTCAATATCAAGTACTTTTTAATTGTGTTTTAATTAAAGTATAGAACTGGGTTAACAATTTGAGTTTAATAGGCAGATACCCATTTGCGATATTATAATAATTCAAAAAATTATAGTCGATTTTAGTAAAGCATTATATTAGAATATTAAAATATTATATTGTTTTAATTTTTTTTAATAAACATGATGCACGTTACTATCCTAATTAGGTATATAGCTTGTAAATAATAAAATGAGCGCAAACTGAACGGAAGGTGCTAAAACAAAATAAAATGTATGAATATTTTATGCGAGGTGAAAGCTTTGGATGGATATATTTGTTAAGTCGTTTGAAGAGGGTTAAGTCAATTTGGTTTGAATGTCAACGTTTTTTTTTTAACTTGGATTACCATAAGCTCTACGTTATTTCGGATAGACAAATGCAGTTGTAATGTCTGTATGGATAAAAGTAAGTATCATTATAAAAATAATAATTGGATCATTTTTTAATAACATTAGCTACTGGTCTTGATATTTCTTTTTTTTTCTTCTTTACACGGAATAGGCTCATTGCTTTGACCACAATCTCATCTGATGTTAAGTGATGATGTGGTCCAGGATGGTAAACACATTAAGCCTAGAGGTACTGGTTCTCAGTTCTTGTAAAAACATTTCCGTTTACCAATAACGTTATTCAATATTATTTTATGAAATAAAATTTCAAAATTGTCTACTATGTAACAAACATAAATGTAGATTGTCTTATGGTTTTGCCACACAGCGGGCGGGCAGGGACGCCAGCGTGCTTTCACTATAGAAGAGATCTTGCAAAGGTCGCGCTTGACTCGCGTCGACGCGATTTCTTTATAGAAACATCACACTGGCGTTCCGACCCGCTCGCTGTGTGGCGAAAACATTAATGTTCCTGTGCTGCAAAACATGCTTTTTTAATTGACAACTGCTCTTGACTGGAAACGTCCTGACAATTTCACTGAATTTTGGAGCGAACGTGTAAAACACCCAGCCGAAAGAAGTAACCAAGCACAAGGCCACGAAATTGGTACGATCCCCGTCTTGGCCGTTACCTGATTGACAAATTTCGCGGAATTTGTCCTTGCTAATTCCTACGATTTGTAAAAAAGAAAAAAAGGTCCTTTATAGAACCCATGTATCTGCTGTGATGTGCAGTGTAATGCATGTAATACTAAAGTGCATGTAGTTTTACTGTAAACTGGCAAACACACATGGAGACATTTACATGAGACCTGTTCAAAAATTTACACAAGAAGTGGGGTGGATTTCGAACTCAGGGCATCGATACAGTTGTTTAAAACGAGCATCACGTTAAAAAGAGTTTGATTCAATTTTATCACCGTTGTTATAAGTGAATGATTTATATTTTTCAATAATTTTAAACTCTCACTAAACAGTACGAGTTATTATTCATGCATCATTATTTATTTTTCAGAATACGTTACTGTGTTTTGATTCTGAGGTTAATAATGGAATGCTACAGTCTGTTGTTATGCTAATGTCATGACATGTATGTACAGTACCTGCCACTTTTTTCATTTATTTATAAAAAATTTTTTCCGGGTCCATTGCACCCTCTGATTTGTATTTGCATTTCATGAATAAAGATTATTATTATTATTATTACTTAATACGTTTTTCAATTAGGTACTTTCCTTTTTATGTAAAATAATTAGAATAGAAAAATAACTGGAGTAAATTACGTATTTTGTTTTAATTATTTAAAACTATTTCTCTAAAAGGCTCCATGCATTTTCTGTAAAAATTGAATGAAAAATGTATCAAATATTACCATAGTGCAATTATTATACTTACAATTACATTTATATACATATAAACTGTAGGTACATTTCATGTGATAAGTTTTGATTATTGCGGCCAAGTGAAATTAATTAGAAATTATAATAGTGAACTTCTAATACTTCAAAAACATTTTTATAATTAATATGTCAATTACTCATCAAAATAAGACAATAGGAAAACAATGGAAAGCTGGCGCAAACGCCAGGTTAGTGCGTTATAAACAAATTATAAATATAAATCTCGTAATATATTAATATATATACGACACTATGGGTAATGAACGATATATAAAAGAAAACAACAATTCATCAAATTTTTTTTAATACTCTGAAATTTGCCTTGTAACGTGCTTAAGTTTTAATCAACAATATTATTCATTTTCTGTCCGAATGAAATCTCTGTATGTTGATAAAACAAAACAAAATAATAAAATAATCATTCAGCTAAAAATTGTAACAAGATGGTCGCCATTTTATTGTAAAGTGATTTGATCACGTTTGATTTGATTGAAATCGATTTAAGTATATATCTCTGTAGCAATTACTGCAAATACTTTTCTGAAATGAAAAGAAAATAAACAAATATAAAATAGTAAACTTACTTAATGATACTTAATACGGATAATTTTAAATAATTGTTTTAAAATTAATCTGTATAGCTATATAGTAGACATTTCAGTTGGCCCCTGTTACGTGTAGCGGCGATAAGAAGTTAATGGTCGGAGGGTGTGAAGGAGGTTTGTGGGAACTACTAGGGCTGATCCGGGAGATGTTACTCTATACAATCTATACGTATATAATGGTGATTGTAATATATTAAACTGTGAGTTTGGGCAGCAATTGAATTAACCTTATATATAGATGTTTAAACCAGGCCTTAACAAAAGCCTTATTGGAACAATATGGAAATGTATTCGATATAATATTATAAGAGGCAGCCCTGGGTGTTGCACGTCCATAAAACTTGTACAGGCCCCGCAGAGAATCGCTGGGAAATTTCCCTTGGGTGGTGCGCCTCCCCTGCGCGCCTTTGGGAAATACGCTAAAGCCATATCATAACAGTTTTATGTTGATGTTGACCTCTCATCTACCATCAACTTAGATATTAACGTTCTGGTTAATTGCTACGATTTCATGTACTGAAGATTTTTTGTAGTAGAACCTTCCCGGAATCCATAAATAAATATCTCCTATGTACAAGAAATTATAAAAATTATACTGCTATATTGTATTAGTGTAATAATGACTCGCATTTCAGTATTAATCTGACCATATTAAATAGCTACTCATCGTGTTGATAGTGTAGCGGGTAGTGCGGCCAGATTCCGCGTCAGTCGACGCGGGTTCGATTCCCACCTATACGACTCTAAAATCGATCTCAGCTTTCGGTGAAGGAAAACACCGCGAGGAAACCATAGCATGGTAGTAGAGCATTTTCTAATGAAGCCCGCCTCGGTAGCAACCACCACCCTCAAGTTTGAAAACCTGTCGCCAAATACCAATAGGTGTGTTCTGACAGCAGTACTCAAGAACCAGTACCTCTAGGATTAGTATGTTTACCATCCTAGACTACATCGTCACTTAAAATCAGGTGAGGTTGTGGTCAAAGCACTGAGCTTATTCCGTGTAAAAAAAAAACTAAATTTATATATATATATATATATATATATATGTAATTTTTACTTCTCATCAGTTTAATTTATTGCCTCGGATAAAATATAACACGAAAGTTTAGCAGCAAATTAACTACAAATACGACGAATGTTAAACTAATCATTAGTTCCTTTTAAATGTTTATGCTTTTAATTTTAGTTTACAGATAATTACGATGCAAAGTATTAAGCAAATAACTTTTACCAACATTGAATAGTGGAGAACACTTTTTATTGCAGTCTTTCGACTTGAGAATTGTTTATTTCCAATTGATTTTACTTTACCTAACGTAGAATCATTGAAATGTGTTAAAACTATTTACTACTATAGGGCTTTATTAGATTTATTATAATTTAAGGAGCATCCCTATCCTTATTCTTAGCTAATATCTGTAAATTAAATACACAATTCTACCATTATCATGTGGATAAAATATCTTACAAATCTTGTATCGATGATTTAACTCACTACCAAAAGGGTGGTTATTTTGCTAGAATTTTCCAGGAAGTTTTTATGACACCTCAAAATATACGTTCAGTGTTATTATTTCACAGTTCACACTTGTGCTCAGTAACCCAAACCATATCACACAATATGGCGTACTTAATACATAACGTGGTTAACGCAGGAAGAAGAAAATAATGAAGAAAATTCATTTTCTCACAAATTTTGTATGCAACAATTTTATTGATTCATAGACGGTACGAAGGTTCCTGGGGCAACTAGTTAATGATAAACAATAGTACGTGACAGACTGAGGTTCCGCCAAAAACATTCGGAGTTTTTGAACGTATATTATATTCTTTTTAATTAGATATTCAAAATTAGAATATATATTTTAAATAATAATGTTTTTTCCAAAAAATCGCGATAACGTCCTTACTTTTGGCGTAGGTGGTAGGCAGGAGGGAGGGGGGGTGGTCGGTAGGTTCCCTGAGGATGCGAAGAACTCGCCCGCCGCCCACGTTGAATCCCTCGAGATCTGGCCCAAGCAGCCGCGTACCTCCCGCTCCCTAGGGATACCTCTACACCCCCCGCGCAGTCGGGTACCGCACCCCCTCAATGCTACTGTCTCTGAGGAAAATACCAGCTGAGATGTTCGACTTTTAATTGTCGACTGGGTAGATTAAACGATTGTAAGGTAACTTTTTTTAACCAGTTACTAATAATATTAATAAATACAATTGACGTGTCTGTTTTGTAATATCAAAATAACAAATTTTTTGTATATACGATATCTATTACAAAAACACAATTTTCTTTATCTGTCTGTCTGTGTGTTGGCTGGACCAATTTTTAGTTGTGATTTTTTTATTTGTGATACTTAATATAAATTTTAAATGATTTATTTATATAAAAGCTTTCTAATAGTATATATTTCGCATATTTTATTAATTATACAATTGTTGTTTTGTTTTCTAGTTTATTTTATATACTATAATATAATAATGCATCATACTGATCGCTTTTTTTCTATAAAGGCGGTCGAAACGACACTAGTTTGAGGTGAGCCTCAAAAATGTAAAGTCGTCGTTTACTTACATAAAAAAAGAGATGTATAATTTAAGCAAAGGTTGATTGTAACATTTTTAATTTTAAATGTAACGTGATAAATTTCTCAATATTTTGTATGTGTTCAATCAATTTTTACTAAATAAAGAAACACAGCCCAATGTATCACAGATAAATCTATAAAATGTATACTAATATTTTAATAATGATACATATTTCAGTTCTTTTAGTTGAATTGATTTCACTCGATAGTAAAATTTAATATTGGATACTTAACCAATGATTTCAAAACATATTGTGTACGAACCATTAATATGAATATACAGATATTAAGATATGGAAATTATAATTATCTTAAAAATTATTTTAGAAAAATATATGAAACAAATTGAAAAAAAACAATTCAATTTACCACACCGGAAATCCCGGAAGAAACCATAATCAATAACGTAACTCGAATTCTCCAGGTAGTAATTACTTTATTTATTTTCTATTTTGTACAAAGTTCACCATAATAAATAACAAATTAGTATATAGTATAAAGCATACTGATGTTGTCCTTAACTATTTTTTAATTATTATCAACAAGTTGTTATAAAGTAACAACCATATTTATTAATTCAATATTATGATTATTTAATTAAACGAATACTAATTTACAATTATTAATTCATGAATTTACCTGAGAGACTTTAATATTCTTTGTTGATGATATAAGATCAGAGAGTTAAGAAATGTAAATTAATTAAATTATTCTTCTAACGTATAGTAATTTAGATGTGTCATGACAACTGTTTTTTTATTTTTTCCAATAGTTTCCATCCTTTGTAATTATTAGTTGGATTATATCTTTGAATTATTTAACAATATTGTTATTTATCAATTCAGAATTGTAGTCGATTACATGTTGTATTCACCCAATATTATTTTCATAAAATAATGTAACAAATTAATTATCTATAATAATATAAAAAAGAGAAAAGATTTGTTTGTTTGTAATCGATTAACTCTGAAACTGATGAACCGATTTTAATAATTCTCTCGCCATTACAGAGTTATAGGCTATGTTATTTTACATTAAATTACAAATTCCTGTATACCCGTGCGAAGGCAGGGCATACCGCTTATACTTTATATTTTCACCAGATAATATATCTATGATTAAAAAAAAAATCATCAACATCGGTCCAATAATTGTCGAGTAACGGACAAATATTTTTAGGAAGAAAAAAAAATCGTAAAATGTACGTATAAGGACTATTGAAATATAAAAGATTTTGTTTAGTTAATTATTCGCTTAGTACTAAAACGTTTTTTTGTATAATTAGTAAGATAGAAGGAACTGGAGTGCATTAGTTAACGATGTTCCAACAGCGGAGTGGGACAACTCTCTCGACACCTCGGTCCTCGGACCGCCCGCCCACCGCTGGGACCCACCACCACTCCCACTATTCCCATTCGGTATCATACTAACGCCTTCGAACACATTAAAATTACAGTTTCCAAGGATATACAACTGAGCAAAACTACAATGACTTGCCGGCAATAGGGATTCCTGTTATTATTCCTCTGCGCTTCGCTTGCTCCTTAATCAAAGTTATTACTTACATCATTTACTATGTACCCATTCTCGACAATGTAGGTCATTATTTATAAGATTATTAATAATGAAATAATTATTGTTTCATGGTTTCTGTTACTTTGACATTTTTTATTCAAATGTGAACTATCTATATACTAATAAATAAAATTGAAGTGTCTGTTTGTAATGTCAAAATAACAATTTTTTACTAATACCAATACCAAAAAACACAATTTAATTTTTTTTTTGTCTGTGTGTTTTTTTGTTCCGGGTAATCTCCGGTAATAACCGATTCTGACAGGATTTTTTTTAAGTAGATAGCTAAATAAGTTAGGGTACTTATGTTTTTCGAAAATAATTAGGGTTCCGCGTAAAAAACAATAAAACTTATTAATTGTGAATAAAATCCGATTCAATGCACAGTTTTTTATGGGCAAGTGCCTGAATTTATGAGAAATATTTTCACTTTATCTTAGTAACTAAAAAAAAAATAGATTAGATAGTCCCGGATAAAAAATTAAAAACGCAGTAAAGAATAGTAACAATTTTATTTCTAAACAGAGTGATTTCTATAAGATTTATAGAAACTATTTGAATATTTGTAATACCGATATCGGGTCGCGCGTAGCTAAGAAATTTAATTTTCAGTCGATATTGTAGTGGAGCTTTGGTGCTAAATGCGTCCCGGGTGAGACATTACACGCTAAAGTTATGATGGGCTATCGTCGTAGCTATGGTTCCTTTGATGATTCTCTCTTGCACAAGTAATAAGTTGTTTATTTTCATACAAGTATATAGTAGTTAATAATCTGAATATCATGTTTGAACATTATTCATTTTGTCTGAAAAACTTAGGACATAAGATTCTATGTAAAAAGATCAATTTTATAGGAGTATGTGGTTTCGTTTTCAAAACATTTCATTGACCAGCAATTGCTAACTAAATAACACTTCATTCATAAGTGGAATAGTTTTCTATTTCTGTATTTTTTGGCACGAAGTGCCTTATGAGGCGTTGCGGAGGGGTACCTAAGCCGGCAAAACACGTCCGTAACGTTAAAAAAGCGTAACCTTTTTGTAGCTGTAATCAAATTTCAGCAAAATACGAATCGACTCCGTGGCGCAATTGTTTAGCGCGTTAGTCTGATAACCGAAAGGTTGGTGGTTCGAGCCCACCAGTGGGCGTAATTCTTATTTTAATTTTACGATACATAAAAATGTTCATAACTCAATACAAAAATCTTACTAAACTTTGTTTATTTTACACAAAATTTATCTATATATAATATAAATAGTCAATTATAAAACATTTCAGTATATTTATCTTATCTGTATGTTTTTTGTTTAATGTTGATGTACTTTAAAGTTAAAAATAACATATTTAGAAGTAGATTATTTTTAATATATATAAAAAAAAGTTTTTTGAATAAATATTTTAATCGAATTTCAGCCACTATGCAAATACTATTTATACTTGACAAATATTTTTTTTTTTTTTTTCCTTTTATGTTTATATCATGGCTATACAGTGTCTAATGTATAGTCTACATGATGACTGTTATTATTGTTGCACTTTGCTATTTTATTATTCATGTAATAGCTGTTTCTTTGTATATTATTATTGTACTAGAAATAATAAGAGATAGCGCTTTATTTCATAATATTAAATCGGATTCTCACTGAAGTAATTTGTTACACAGTTAATCACAGTTTGAACACTAGATGGCGTCGCACAAAGTTCAATTTGTAGTTAAGATAATATAATTTAAGAAATTTTCTTCCTCATGAGTCATTTTCTAATTGTTAGATGTAGGCCTTATATAGTTTTGTATTTTTTCTATTTCTGTTTTAACTAAGAACTTCGTTCCTAACGGAGGTACCCCGAGCGCACAATTATTTTTCTAACCTAGCTAATGCTGTTGTCCGGAAGAACCTTTACAGCTTCACCGTAACTTTAGGGGCGAGTGATGAAGGCACTCGCCGCAAAACGTAACTAACACAAGGGCACCAAAGAGGTACGAACATTGGCTTGGCTTGTTACCTGTGTGTAAAAATTCCCGTGGAATTTTGATCCTAGCTAATCCCTACATTTTTATTTATTAATAAAAAAAAGGTTCCTTACAGGACCTATGTACCTGTGTGTTATGTGCAGGAGTGTGTATGCAGTGTTGTGAGTGTAATGCTTGATGCATGCTCAGTGTCACTGTATCGCGCTGGTAGCGGCGTCAAGAGCCTCCCTACTTGGGGAACGGAGCAGGTCTTGGGCCGCCACTGGAGGGACACCTGGAGTGTGTGCGGGGTTTTCTATTTCAACACAAACTAATTCTATAGTACAGCTAGTTAGGTCGCGGGAATCCGCTGGATACCATTGGCATAAGGCCGATCGTTATAAAGTTCATCCATGTTATGGATTTACTTGGTGGAGACTTATACCCAACAGTGAACATATTTTGCCCGAAATGATGATGATGATAAATTTTTATCCACATTTTAGCGACAATCAGTCAAAATATATTTTTATTATTTATTAAAATATAATACTATGCCACTATGAATGATTATTTGTAAAGATTTCGCTAACTATAAATTATATACAATTTCGTTTTTTAAGGTTAATATCAAATCGAATGTTAGGTTGATAACCTCGAAAATGTACCGATGACACCTTAGGGATTTTACGGAGTTTAGTTTGTTTCTTTACTATTGCTTATTTTTATGGATGATATGACATTACAAAGGGTAGTTGACCATAATTAGCCGATTGTCTATTCACTGTTTAATAATTACAGTTCAAGTGTAGTGTAATCAGAACTGAATATTGTTGGAGCAGAGGGTGCGGCAGGCCTGGACGGAATGTAATCACGCCACCCGCGCCCTAACAACGCTACCTACCTGTTAATTATGTTACTCGATTGCTATGTATTTTTCTGATGCGCTCAATTTATAAAAGAATATAACAATAATGAATTAAAGTTTAGCGTCTTAATGAGAAGGTCTCTAAAATTATGTTTGGAGTTCAAAACAGTAAAATGAAAAAAGAAATCTAGGCAGCTAGGGGACTACCGATAGAAGTGAAAACTCGAAACATTGGTAATTTTTTTTTTATGTTCAAATTCCACAATTTGTTACTTGAATTTTTTTTACATAAATAACATTTGTCTGGTTTTTACGTATCTATTGGCGCTCCGAGGAATAATTATATACATTTTCAAACAGTTTATTCATAATCAAAACATACTATTTTCAATGCGTAGCCTTGCGCTAATCTAAGGTGGTGATTTAATTTTTTTGCGATGCACAGGACATAACTAAAATATACATATATCAAAATAAATAGAGGTCGTGAGTGATGTGTGGCGTAGTAACACCAAGCGAGCCAGTGATTTCTAGTCCCTACAGACACGCACCTAACTCGAGGCTACCATGTCTACACGTCGAAGCGCACATTATCCTAATTAGCTTTCACTCCGGTTGTGTTCATTAACTTGATTATAATTATTCAACTACAAGTTGATATTTATACTTTAGCAAATTTAAAAGAGATGCTTGTTTTATGTATGTATTTGGCGTAAGCCATGTACTTTGTGAAAATAGTTTTTTTAAAAATAACTATTAAGATTGATGTGTGTTAGTTTTTGCACATATATCGCAGTATAAACTACGTATAATAAAACTACTTGGATCTTTGTGCATAATTCCGGTGTCAATAAGTGTATTAACTACCCATAAAAGTTTATAGAGTTGTTGATATCTGTGGTCCTTTTATTTTTTTTCGTACATAGATAACAACCAGGAGCTCGGTTTTCTGTTTATTTGCTACATAATTCGTAAGCTTGTTTTATAGCCAATATAATAATTAAATTAATTAATTAATTTAATTTAATAATTTAATTTATAGAAAGAGGATGTTGTAAGAAAGGTATTTGAAAAGAATGTGGACAGTTACATGGGAAGGGGAAGACCAAAGAAAAGATAGATGGACTGTGTGAAAGATGATATGCTTATGAAAGGAGTGAATGCGGAGATGACAACAAATAGCGAGGAATGGAAGAGGAAGACATGTTGCGCCGACCCCAAATAAAAATGGGAAAAGGGTAGGGAGATGATGATACTGGGGGACTGAGATCCCCTAAGTACAATAGATAAGGGTAGTGCGTAAATGCATTTCCCCCCGTCAAAAAAAAAAAAAAAAAAAAAAAAAAAAAAAAAAAAAAAAAAAAAAAAAAAAAAAAAAAAAAAAATAATATTTATTAAAGCATTAAAAGAATTTTGAAATTTGTACACGAATGTTTCCTGCTCATGCTCTTATAAATAAAAAAAAAACTGTATTTTATATATGTACTACATAACTTATATTTATTTCTATGTATGACAAAAATTACCATTTTTTTTGTTGTACTATACGAAAACAGGAAACAATGAAACTATTAGCAATAATATGTAAAAGGACATAACAGATCGTACTTTTACAAACAACGTTATTTGTAAATGATTAGGTTTTTATTATGTAATCATTGAAAAGGGCATTAAAGAGGTCAAGGCGGAAAATAAACCTATGCCTTTTCAAATGTAAATCGAAAAATTTGATACCGTATTTTTATTAATATTATTACAGCTTTATTTAACTATATCACTAGGTCGTTTACTGGAATTGGAGAAACGATAATATTATCATAATAATTGTAGATAGTGGCTCGAATGGGATCTGAGTTGTTTCTACACACATTTGGCTTCATATTATTGTATAGTGTCGTAAGAACTTAGAAGGAAAATCCTGTGAAATGGTCAAAAAACATCTGCTTTCTAAATTGGATACTTAACTAAATGTATGTTTTTACTATCACATAATTTAAAACTAATAAAGACTCACTTCTACCATAACGACTGGATTAAATATATAATTTCTATAGCAAACAATGTTAAATTATTATAAAATATTAGTTTAATACGTTAGTGCACCGCCTTTAGGTGAAGTAACCACAGATTATACTCGTATATCTATTCAGAATAAGATTTGAATTATTATAAACGAAAATTTTACCATCGAGTTTAAAAAAAATTGAACAGTGAAGCGTAAAAAATTAAAGCGTATGAAAAAGTTGTTTTTATTCTGATTAAATTATGATTTCTTGCTAAATCTCCACCAAACTTATTTAGAAATTAATAATAATAACAATTTAAAATTAGCCTGTAAAAAATTGTTAGTTCAGTTGTCAATTTATGAATTCGTTTTAGCTTAAAATTATCAAAAATTTTAAGGAAGACAATTTATATTACTTTTTTAATGGTTTCAACATACAACGGGGGCGGAACAGGATGCCAGTGCTATGCTTCTATAAAGAACGTCTTCTATAGTAAAATCGCGCTGGCGTACTGATCCGCCCACTATGTGTGGAAACCATAATTGCGCTTGAAATTAATTTCAGCTGTCACCTTTACCTTTCATATGTCGAATACCCATAAAAATGAGATAATAGGAAAACAATTGAAAGCTGGCGTAAACGCCAGGTTAGTGCTTAAGGAGTTATATTTACACAATTTTATACAATAACAGAAAAGTATGTAACTGTATATTGCCTAATTGTAAATAAGACAATATATGAAATAGCAGGATCGTAATAGTATTTTAAGAGACTCTTAAAATTTTGACAAAAATTTGAAATTTATTTTTATTTCTTAGCCGAAGATGAAGATTGGCGTGAAGAAGATCAAGGCATTGTTAAGAAGGCTTCTGATACTATAGAAGGCGAGTGCACTGAAACTGACGACAAAACGATATACGATGGTAGTTATATTGAAGAAGAAAAAGCCGACAACGAGGAACAATGTGTAGGTTAGTAAACTTGTATTTATAAATTAACTAAATTAAATAAATTAACTACTGTTCGCTAAGTAAAATCTTTCATAAATAATTATTGTTTATAAAATAAAATTTAGTTGTATACAGAAAAATCTTTTTCTATTAATAATTGGACAATTACATATTCTTATTTCGGTGGGTTACGTGATGGAGAATAAAGTATATTACGTATAGTTTTAAATGTGAAAAAGTTCATTTTTTATCAATCTATAATTATAATAAACATTTAGAGGTTAGAATCAATTTTCACTATACATAAAAATTGCAGACGCAAATGGCCTTTAGTAAAAACTGACTAGTTGAATAGCCTAGCAATGACGTCGAATTGAACATAATGAATGACGTAGCGACGAACTCCCATCTCGTTTTGAAGTGGGTGCAGTGCGACACGACGTGGATGTATGGATGACAGGACATTGCATCGAATCTCTTAGCTTTATTGTCATACATGTATCGTTGGAAATGAATTGTAAACTTATAGAATACAATTGTGATTAAAATGAATTTTCTGAAGTTTCTATTGTATACTACAGTGCAGTATTATTACTGTAATAAGGACTTCTTTTAAATGAAATAGGCCTCAGTATAATCTAAATGACCACAACAAGATCAAGAGGGTGCATATAAAACGGTTTATTCGTAAATAACTATATGAAAGTTATTATTTCTTATACATTGCATGTACTAAATATACTTTCTAATGCTGGAGTGCAAGTATCATAGGAACGTAAGTGCGTACGGTATTTGTGTTGCTAGGTAATGCTTTCAATTGTTTTTTCTCAATTTCGTTGAGTTTTTACCGCAATCTCAGACTATCATTTAGTAGTTTTTTTTTATTCATTAACTTGCTTTAGTTGATTCTGTGTTATGTGATTATTGTGACATGGTATAGTTATTCTGTACAAGTGAAGTATATTGCAAATTATAATACGGAACGGTTTTTTTTTCTGTGGTGTAAAAAATACTCCTTAGATAGTTCCAGCACAATAACTATTATTTTAATAAGTAGTTCCGTGAACTGTAGAAAAACACAATTTTATTCACGTGACATTAGTATTATTGTCTATAGTCATAGTTACTATTAATTTAAAAAAAAAGAAAGAAAGAAATTCTTTGAGAAAAATAAAGTAGGAAAGAAAATAGAGAGAGAGAGAGATGAACAACTTGCTCCCCTCCTGCAGTCGTCGTACTCGTAGGTGCAGAATAGGCAATGACCTTCGCTCGCCATAGAGTGGTCTGCACGCACCAGACTTTTGGTGAGTCAGGTGCATTGCACGCAGGCCCGGATTGGAACGCGGGGGCGGCGTACTCTCTGCTCGCGTCCCCAAGTATGTTCACAGAGCTCGAGCTCTGATTGAGATGGGACCCCCCTTAAGGTATAAGAGTATAGTGCGGTTTTAGTCAGTAAGAGTCTGATACAACACACGCACCGTTGCCAGACGTGGGTGGGTATACTAGGAGGATCTCCCCACTTTAAAGAAGTCTGAGTGGTCATAGGTACTATCTTGTAAAATAAAGTAAGATATTGTATGAAAAGTTGTGTTCTTGCATTTAAATATTAATAATCTATATATTAATACGTAAAAACCTTGTATCTCTTTTTACGACATTTGCGCGGACGGAGGAGTATGAAATTTCACACACTTGTAGTTTATATAGAGAAGGAGCGCAGAATGATAATATTTTTTTTAAATTGTTCATAAAAATAAATTTAAAAAACATTATACACACTACCATGTATTTGATACACACACACACACACACGATTATCAATACATTATTAATCACGTGTCATTGTCATACTTTGATATTAGTGTACCGAGTAAGCGGAATGTTTACCGTTAAGGAGGGTTTACTTTAAGCAATTGGCAAGAAAATGCGAATAAAATTGTGAACATTTTTAGAATTCATTATTAATCTTTTGTAAAAGAAACCATATAGTTTAATGAGTTATGTTCAAATTTCGATCACAGGCGAGCACTAGCAAAACAGTTGAGTACAACTTTCTCCTATGTTATTCAAACCATTTTTTTTTTTTTTTTTTAGTTTAGTTACTATTGTATTATCAATAACTTTTTTTAGAGATAGTTCGATTTTTCTCTCACATTTTAATAAATTGACTAATCTGATATTGTCGAATATCGATTATTGTCGAATTTTGTGTAGGCGTACACTTGCTACAATTAAAAAGATTACATCATTTTTTATTACAGAATCTCAGGATGCTGGCGCGAGTCAAGCGAAAACGCCTGAGCCGTACGAACATGAAGATGCTGGTGAGTTTCCAACTATCTGTATATTTACTGACACTTATAGTTTCTTTTTTACATTATAATATTTCGAGATTATGCTGATTAACTTACCAAATTCTGAATCAATGAAAAGCTATACTGTTAGCGACATAAGTACAAGTTTTTCTCGAAATAAATACTCTGTTGATCCGAACGGCCTTTATAACTTTATCAAGCCTTTTTGGCAAGCGCTGTAGTAACTCAGTCTAAATGATTTATTGTTTGCAAGCATAGATTTTTATGCTATTATCACTAAATATGTGTTAACTTACATTCTCCTGTTATACAATAAGATATAACTAGCTGTTCTCGCGGCTTCACCTGCTTAGAATTCAGACAATATGCATTCTATGTTCTCCTCTGGATGCAATATATGTCATTACTAAGTTTCACCGAGTTTGTCATTGTTTCATCAGTTTATGCATGATTGACGAAGAAATTAATAAACAGACAGAGAAAAAATTTTTTAAACTTAAATATCTTTAAAGTACATATTTCGTCTCGTTAGGCTTTTATTACAAGTATAGATAATAATTTTTCCGTGTCGTTACACGTTGTATTCCACAAAACTTAATTTTGGTGATGATAATTCTCCAAACTTACATGCTTCTTACGCCCGGGTACATCATTTAATTTATTTTTTTAATACACGATATAGGTTTAGTGGTCAAACACAATCTCACCTGATGTTAAGTGATGATGTGATCCAGCATGGAAAACACACTAAACCTAGGTACTGGTTCTCAAGTGATGCTGCCGGAACACACCTATTGGTATTTGGCGACAGGTGTTCAAACTTGCGGGTGGTAGCTACCCAGGCAGGCATCATTAGAAAATGCCTAGCTACCATGCTATGGTTTTCTCACTATGTTTTCCTTTACTGAAAGCTCAGACCGATTATAGAGTTGGATAGGTGGGATCGAACCCGCGTCGAATGGTGCGGAATTTGGCCGGACTACCCACTGCGCCATCATCGCTTCATTACTACATAAAAGCGATTACTGATTTTTAAACATAAGTTACTTTCATAGGACCGCTGCTCTTTTTCAACTTATTCACTGTTTTGTATAGCTTAGTACTTAATACCTTGGACAAAGTATCGTCATAGATCATGGAGTTACATTTCGTTGGTTGACTTATGTTTGATTTTATACTCCTAACTTTTTGAATGTGTTATATAATGTAATAGAATATTTTAATACCTGGCTAACGACTACACATTTAATTTAAGAAAATAGTTATCTCAAAAATTAATATTTTTCTTGATAAAGGATAGACTTGTGCACAGGTGGAGTGTATTGAAAATAATGACGCGAAAAGTTTATTCCGAGCTGTCACGAAAACCCCATGGAAAGTTCTTGCAAGATGAGGCACTTATTTTGCTGGACCTTAGAAACGTTACCACTGAATTGAATACATAACTTATCAGATGACACAGGCAAAATTGTATGTGTAAATCACAGATTAGGATTAACTAAAAAGAAGAACACAAAGACGGGAGTCTATTATAATATGTTAGGAAGAATAAGAAAAAATTGCAATGTTTCCGACTATAAAAAACTGTATTAACATATATAATTATGATCATTAATTTTTGAACTTATTAGCCAATTGGTTATAGAACGTAATGGCCGCAGTATTGCTGTTAAAAGTAATGCTAACGAACTTTAAATAAATATAACGTAATTCCATAATGTAGAGTTTATATAACACTATAGATAATCCTTTGTCTACGTCTCATTATATCTAAATCTTCATTGAAATTCATAAGGATAGTAAAATGACAAGGAGTCCCCGACGTCCACTGCGATGCGTTTTTACTGCGTTTTAATGTTCTTTTTACAACTTCGTCAAAGGGTGTGCTGAGAGAACTTCCTAGTTCGAAGCTGCGCGACCGCCGGGTGCTTAGCAAGTTACGACCCTGTCCTTGCTTATCTCGCCCCATTCGCGATAAATCTCCTCCGGGCTCCGTGGACCTCAAATATTTACATGCTAATTCGTAGCCAGATCTGTACCAGATTATAAATAAATCTGCCATCCTAGCGTGCCTCGTCATGGGCTCGACGGTCGCTTCTTTATCTTTCATGGCTTAAGTTTTTTAAAACATTGGGCCGCCTCGTAACGTTGATGTTTTAATTTTATGCTACCTAGACAATTTAGCTTTTATATTACCTACCTAGTCATAATGAAATCTTTGG
Organism: Samia ricini; assembly: GCA_014132275.2. Taxonomy (NCBI): domain Eukaryota; kingdom Metazoa; phylum Arthropoda; class Insecta; order Lepidoptera; family Saturniidae; genus Samia; species Samia ricini. Next base: position 8,729,806 of record AP028161.1, read on the forward strand.
ACGGATAAGTGGGAGTTATAAAATTTTGTTACTGTTTTATAAATGTCATCTTAGTAAAGTACTATATGTTTAATTGTCCTTTACAACTTTTAGGATTACCTTTTGTATAGGATTAGAATTGAGAAGAAAAAAGGGTTTTCTTAATTAAATTGTAATAGGTTTTTATAAATAATTGTAATATCTATTTATAATAAATATTTATAAATAAAGACAAATAAATGCTGACTCTAGATAGACAAAAAATGTATGTTATTAAAATATACGATTAATCACAATAGTATATCACATATAATAGTTGCCGTCATTTTACAGAAATGCATGCAACAAATTCCTAAACCATGCATATTCATTATAGTATAGGAAAGTTAAATGTTTACTGTAAGCTTCTGCAGAATTGTTGACAAGTATTAGGCTGTCTTGGATTATAGTTAATAATATAGAAATGAGAGAACAATGAAATGCATTTGCACACGTAAAAAAAAGAGAGACAATTAGGGTCCTAAGAAAAGAAAGGTTAATTTGTTTATAAACTTTTTACGGATCAATGAATATTTGCTTCCGAAGGTCTTATTCTTAGTTTCTTGGCAGACAGAACGTAAAATATGTTTTATTATCATAGCTGAAGTAAGTAAAATTTCTTACATCAGGAATTTGTTTTAAACAATTCTGTAATAACGTGGAATATGTTATAGACAAAGCCTCCATACCCTACGGCACCCTTAAGTTAAGAGGCAAATCACTTATTGTTCTGTTTTTATTACCCAATGAACTGTACGAAACAAACGCTGAATTTTGCTGGTTAAATCAGTGGACAGTGCTCCATAGAACGTTTTATTTCTTTGCAGAACTGGACACGATTTGAAAATGAGTAAATTTTGTTCGAGTGTTGTCGCAGAGCGTTGTTAGGCCAACACGAGTGTAGCGCAAATGTATTCTCTACGGGAACGATGGGGGGGCGCGCGGGGGACGCGGCGCCACTGAACTCGAAGTTGGGCGCGCGGGCTCATTCCCGCGGGACCCAGCTACAGAGACTGCACTCGCCGTATTTTTTTACTTTCATTATAATTTACGTACATATATTTTGTAATAATTGTGAATCGGACCTTAGTTTCCTTTTATGGAGTCGACAATCACCTGCCCGTTAACTGAGAGCTCAACTACGAATAAACTGTTTTTGGGGTATAGTTAGACAACAATTTCATTACAAAATCATAATTTGCCTACAGTAATCAAAATTACAGCTAGTTTTCCCGGGGCGACTATAATCTGATTACTTCTAGTTTAATCATATCATTGCTAATATCATATGCCAAATTCCTTTAATATCTGTGTACACAATTCAGTATAGTAAAGTTAAACATTTGTGAGTTATTTTAGGTAACTTAGACGGACAACGAGTGAACAATGCGAGCAATGTCTGTCCCGCTCCGGATCGTGTCTCAACGGATAGCTGGCACGTGGCTAATTAAATGCCGATGTTCGATCGAGGACGGGGGGTGCATTCGGAATGCCACGCGGTGCCGGAGCGCGTGCCCAGTCTCGCCACAACGCGTGCCTTGCTTTTGCTGTGTCAACAATGCCGAATTGTTTTCGAATTTACTCCTAATATTTGAAGGAAACAATTGATAATAATTTATTAACTTGTGAAACGTACATTATTCCATTGTCTATACTAATAAATAAAACTGAATTGAAATAAATTAAAACTAATGAAATTGTGAACAAAATACGATTTAATGAACAGCATCATAAAATATTATTTTTTTAATGATGATTTAAAAATAAAATTACGCAGTGAAGAACGTATGAAAAGCGACCGGAGCCGCGAGCACGCAGTTATTAAAAAAAATGATGAGTATAAATAATTGTTGTCTGATTCAGCTTAGTGAGTTATTGACGATGATACGTTAAATAAACATGAAGTTCGGAACATCTACTATTACTTATCTAGCTTTAAAATTGACAATCTGCTCTCTGACGTATTAGAAAAATGCCTTGTATAACATTATAGCTTGAATTTTTCTAACAATAATTTCAAAAATCTGTAGCGCTGAGTCCGTACCTGCCTGATCCCAGGTGGCGCGGCCGCAGCGTTTGGAATTATCACATAGTGGAGAAGGGGTGGGTGCGGGCGGCAGGCCCGATACATTCGTCACAGGCCCAGCAGCCATTAGGCATTTAGATATGATCAGCAGCCACGAGGGATGACCCGCGAATTGCGGCCTCCGATTCAATGCTTAATTACTGTAAGCGTTCGTTGTTCGAATTACATTTATTACCGATATCTGTGGACTGTGCGTGATAAGTGGTCGAAAGCTTCAACTGTTCAAGTCTATTACTTTTCTAACTCTCTTCTTGTCCCCCTACGCTCTCCGCAGTCCCAGGTGGCATCGCTCAGGCCACACTTCCTTCCGCCCCTTGGGTATTCTCGACCCAAAAACACATGTGTACACAATTTCAAGATATAGTCATATTCATCGTGTAGAGATTGTGGTACGGTTATTATGAATTCATAGTACTTATATGTAATGTTTTAATCTAGTTGATCTTAATAGCATTGAATGGTTCCTTGTTGGCGCGTTAGAACGTCACATTGAAGGACACGGATACGAATTCTGTAACGAGCTTAATTTCTTCTTAAATATTGTTTAGTTAGAGTATTCTAAAGTTGTAGGATCTAGTGCTCGTCTCAATTTGCTAATGTGAGCGGAGCTAAAAAGTAATCACTTTAGAGCTAGTCCCATTGTTGACATCGCATGTTTTAATTTTTGACCACGTTTTTATTTCAACTCAAATTACTGTAACAAACTAGCAAATTCTAAGATAATAAATAAAACATATAACGTTATCTTGAACTCAATTTGAATCTAAATAAATTGTGGTTTTAAAAACACGTCGGTAAAATAACGTTTATTAGTCACTGTTTCGTTGATTTCGGTGCATTGTTTTTTTTGCTCATTATTTGTAATTTACATAATGCACATTGTATAAAATGATATTTCATTGGTTTAACGGATATTTTGTTATTTAATAGAGTTTTATAATTAAAAAGACATGATATTCTCCAATGAAAATGTAATATTAATTGATGATCTTACACTGACAAACTATATACGAGTATGTCATTATAAAAAAGAAATTTCTCATCTCACTCGTCATTTTCAAAATATCCACATACTTGGTTGAATATTCTTGAACACAGATTATAATAACAAGATTCTTAGGTATTACAAGCTTAAAGTGTCTATTAGTCGGCGCTGTGCATGTTTCGTTATTTTTATTCGTTTAACGTGAAAAGTTTTCTCAAGAGAGGCATACTGGGATCAGTCCACGGCGTTACCGGAATAACACCTTTAGTCTGAATGGCTACGCGAAAGGTAGCGTGCCCCCGGGGGGCAGTATGCTCAAGGCGGCAGAAAATTAACGTGCTCCCGCGGGAAATCTACCGCCAGCCTTAGAGCTTTCAGACCTCCCGCGCCCACTCTGCTGGGATGTATTTAATATCCAACGCTCAGTGAAGACTGATGCATCTAATTTTAAAGGTCATTGTGAGAGAACAACAATCCTTCTATGTTTTGTTTATTTATAACCGACTTCAAAAAGGAGGAGGTTATCAATTCGTCTGTTGTATGTTTTTTTTTTTTGTATGTTTGTTACGCGATTTCTCCGTCATTTGTGGATAGATTTGCAAATTTTTTTTTGTACTCGAAAGAGTACACTTCCTAGGTGGTTCCACGTCCACCAAATCAGGATTCGTTCTAATCTCGTTTCCAAAGCTATGAAGTAGGCTTTTCACAGCTATTCCTAAGAGCAAATCCTTAAACTAAAAAGTTGAAAATAAAAACCTTTTAAATTAAAAAGAAAACCGATTTTAAAATTAACGAAGCAGATTAATAAAGTAATTATTTCTTAAATTTTTACTGCATTTTTATAGTTTATTCTTTTGAAGTCGGTTTTGTATTTAAATAAAACTTTTTTGTAAATATGTATTTAAACTTATTTGTCAAACACATAATGGTTTCTATATTTATATTTCGCATGTTTTTAATTTGGTTGGATTTTTTTTTGTAAAAAGATAGTTAATGTAATTTTCAGCATTATTTTTTAGATAATTTATATTTGTGTCAATTCGCGCTTTAAGTTCTAAAACACATGCTTATCCAAATTTTTTTAGTCTCTACAATTTGATATTTCTAAGTCCCGGTTCTGGATTTGCATATTACATATGGTGCCATACGTTGTTTAAAATTCTCAATGTTTTGCTCTTACCAATGCACCTATGTTAAAATTCAAAACTTTACTGTAACTTTAAAGTGAATCACCTATTCCAATTGGAATTTAGAACAAGAGAAAAGTGCTTCAACACAGGGCTCTACAGAGTTGGGGAGCCTACTCGGTCGTCAGTCGTGCTCCAAGTGAATTAGAGCGTCCGACCGCAGTCCGAGACCGCGCCTCGGGCTTTACCGGGACCCACCATTCAACTTTACTGTGGTTGCCACCCTTTAACTAAATGTAAAAATACTCAAAGCTTATTATTAGATCATTTGTTACATATGGAAAATGCAGTTGTGAAACCTTTATATATACTAATAAATAAAATTGAAGTGTGTTTGTGATATCAAAATAAAAACTTTTTACTAAATACATACGTATACATACGATACACGTACCAATGTATATACGACACGTATATAAAAAATACAATTTTTATAATTTCTGTTTGTTTGTTCCGACTAATGTCCGGATAGGCGGAATGGTTTTTTACGGGACTTTTTTTATGAAAGCAAAGAAATTTCTCACAAATACAAACATTTGCCAGTATAACTGTCCATTGAATAGTATTTTATTTACAATTTCATAAGTTTTTTTCGTAACGCGAAGCCCTAATCATTTTCTTGAAATTATTTTTGATACTAATAAAAAGTAAATATTTTTTCATTCATTTTTATTTTCATTATATTATATTTCATTTCATTTCATTTCATTATATAATAAATTATATTTATTTTATTATATTCTAAAGTAGGAATTTATTCAAAATTTAATGAGTTTTTTTTCCAAGAAATAAAGGTTAACTTCAATAACTGCTACAAAAAGTTCCATAAAAATCGGTTCAGCGGTTGGGGAGATAAACCGGAATAAGCAGATATTTTTTTTTAATTGTTTTTTTTTTTGGTATAATTATCGTATATACATTAATATTGCAGTAAAAAGATATGATATTTCAAACAGACTGAAATTTTGTTTATTTGAATAGATTTAGACATTTTGAAAACGTATTTAAGACTTTCTATCGTTACAGATATGGCAGACATCAAATCAGAAAGCATGGACAGTTATGATTCAGGTAAGTTACTTTTATTTATGATACACATTTGAAATATAAAACATACGTAATAATAACATTGTGTCCTAAATCTTAAATAGAAGTATAAACGTAAAAATGAAAAAGTTAAATTTTGTAATAATGTTTTATACTAGCTATGTGCCTGCGGCTACGCCCGCGTTTCACATATTCTTCACTGCGTTATAATTTTTTATAAGGATAAATGTTTAGTACTAAGATAAATGAAAAATATTTTTCATAAACTCAAGGACCTTAATAATAGAAAATATCAAGTCCAGATTGGTGACAGTCTCAGTGAGGTATTCTCTGTTACGCACGGGACAGCCCAGGGATCGGTGCGTGGACCATTACATTTCTTGGCCTATGTAAATGATATGCCTAATATATTAATTAACTCCGTATCATATCAATTTGCTGATGATACGTGTATTGTTATTTCAGGGAAAGATCAAAAAAGTAATACTCTTCAACTACAAAAAGACTTTGATAGGCTATGTATGTGGTGCCACGATGCAGGACTAGTGCTAAACGCTGAAAAAACGAAATTGATGCATATTAAATCACCCTACCTAAAATGTGAAATTACCCACCCTGAAATAGTAGCCCACTCTCATAAATGTCTCCACAATAGAATAACACAATGTGACTCTGAATGCATAATAATCAATCTAGTCACTACTCACAAATACTTGGGATTGACTTTAGACGATAAGTTCAATTGGCATCCACACATTGAACAAATATGTGAAAAACTACGTGCTATCCTAGCTAAATTTTATATCATCAGAAATCGTCTTTCTTATAAAACTAGACTATTATTATATAATGCATTTTTGACTCAATTGTATCCTACGGTCTATCTAGTTACGGTCGCACATATAAAACCTACCTGGATTCTATCTACAGACTGCAAGTAAGAATTTTAAAATTAATAATTCCACAAAGCGTCAAATCTCAACTCACGGATGAAAACACACTTTTTAAATATTGCCAAACGCTTCCTATTTACGACAAAGTTAAATTTAGTCTTTTAAAGGAACAATTTTTTAACACAAGCTTACAGAAGAAAATAGACCACCCTATATACACACGTCAGATCGCAAAAAATATGTTAACTACCTACTCAGTCAATAATTGTTACGGCGAACGGACAACTACTTACTTAATTCCTAGACTCTTAAATTTTTTACCTACATCCTTACGCAACAATATTAATATAAAAAATTGCAAATTTTGTTTAAAAAATTTTTACTTATCCTGTTTGTAAAAAAAAACCCTAACTACATTATATATTTGTAACCGATTTTTTAAATTTTAAGTGCTACAGACAAACCTTAAAGGTTTAAGTGGCGCTTTATAGATGTATATTTTTTGTAATATGTTTTATTGATAATTAAATAATAATAAAAAAAAAAAACTTGCCCGTAAAACTGTACATTGAATCGGATTCCAATAAAATTTTATGAGTTTTAATTTTTTTTAATACGGAATCCTAATTATTTTCCAAAAACAAAAGTAGTCTAAGTTACGCGGAGTAACTTCAGCTATCTACCAAAAAAGTCCCGTCAAAATCGGTCCAACCGTTCCGCAGCTTACCCGGAACAAACAGAGAGACAGAAAGTATTTTTGGTATAGGTATCGTACGTATATACACTCATATTTATATAGTAAAAAAAAACAATTTTGACATTACAAACAGACACATCAATTTAATTTATTACTATAGATTAATAGTAAAAAAACTGTAAAAAAAAAAGTTGAACACGAAGCCGTTTTAGGACGCGCATGGCCGTGGTGTTAACGTAGCCCTGGAGGGCCTTTGCTGGAGTCCCCGTATCGCAATACAACCAAAAATATAAAATGAACATAAAGTTCAGGAGCAGATACTCCGCTCAGAGGAATCGTAGTTTTCCTCTTGACGACACTAAATGACTACGGATACGACTTTAGATACTCGGTTACAGGAAACTCTGTGTTCATCTACCTACTTTTAATATTATAAAACCATTTTTTGCACGACAATTATTATAAAATACTAGCTGTGCCCGCGACATCGTTTGCGTTTCATATATGTAAATGAAGGTCATTTAAATCTTCATTTCAATATCCCGCTTATAAACTTCTTTTATTTTGAACGTGTATTTTCTTTTTAAACTCTAACTCTATTATTATCGATGGTTGACTAAGAAATAATGTATATGTAACAAATGATCTATGAGCTGTCATTACATTGAAAACCGAATAAGAAATAAATAAATATAGTATAAAGAAATAAAGTGATGCAATAGCTTTAAATATTGTTTCTGTTTATTACAGGTGCGTACAATATAATATGTGATTATTAGTAAGTTAGGCTATTAGGAAGGAGTTATTTTGTGTATATATTTTGATGTAACATTGTATTTATTATAATAAAACCTCTTTATTACAGAACAACTATTAAGCTTGTTGTTTCGATAAACACTAATTACTTTAACCACATAACTCATTACATATATAAAAAAATAAATTGGACTCGAATCCTCACGAATAGACAAACAAAATTTCATTATAATAGCCGTTTAGGAAGAATTTAGTCACACACACACGCACAGAAGATACACATATATATATAAAGATACTAAACATCAGCTAGATAATGATTTCAAATTAGTATATTTTTAAGTCATTTGTTATATTAGCAAACGACCGGATAATTTTAATAGATACTTCCTACCTGAAATATCACAATTTTTATTACTCATGCTTTAGGATATTTTTTATGGACACTGTATACGCTCACGTGATGTTAGTGAAGTGACAACGTGGTCCAGGATGGTAAACACACTAAGCCCAGAGGTATTAGTTCCCAAGTGATGCTGCCAGTACACACCCTATTAGGTAACAGATTATTAATTTGGATGGTGGTAGCTTCCCAGGCGGGCATTATTAGAAAATATTCCGAAATATGCCGAAACGGCTCGAACGCTTGTCCAGTGACGCGGAATCCGGCCGTACTACCAACTGCACCATCATAAGACTAATCAAAAACTTTTTAGGGAATACTATTAGGTTCTACAATAAGGTTCCAAAGCACATTACTAATTTACCTGACAAAAATTTCAAGTAGTATGTGAAGCAAGTTTTAATTTCAAAAGGTTGGTACAGAGTGTTTCAATAATGAACAGCGTAAGTAAGAAAATGAATGCCAATGATGTCTGGAAATTACATCACTCCCTGTGCATCCGCTAAAACCGATTATAACAATGAATTATATTGTAACCAGATCGAGTTTCTTAGTGGCCGTTCTTAATTGTGTTATTTTCAGAACAGGTGGTCGTGTTATAAAGTTCATAAGCATTTTTCAGGACGTTAATTGAATAAGGTATTTATTCATATATAAAGGTATGCTTAGTTGGTTCGGGCACGTGGAGAGGATAGATGACAGAAGATTGACGAAATGAAAATTTATTAGGCGAGGGAACTGGGACTGGGCGAACATAAGCGAAAATTTTTTTACCAAATCGAGCACGTCTTAAATAAAGTCCAGGTGAAAAAAAAACCATTAACCAACGAGCGTATGAAAGCGCTCATGATAGTAGATGAAATGAAAGAGGTGTGTCAAGATCGTAGCAAGTGGAAAGATGTAGTCTCTGCCTTCCCTCACGGGAGAAAGGCGTGATACTATGTCTGTATGTACTTTTTTATTTCGATTAAAATCTTATATTATTGACGGTGTTGTTAAGTAATAAATAACATTATAGAATTTTAAATGGCTCTTCTTAATATGTAACTGTATTCAGAACGTTGAAGAGAAAATTGCATTGCGGACACCGCTGCGCCCGTTTCGAACTTACAATTAAAACGGACGTCCGAAATTGTATACACCGTTCGTCACTTAGTACACGGAAAGGCTACTTCACAGAGTCGCTTCTGAGTAGCTTTATTCTGTAACAGACCTATCGAAATATTATGTGACTATGTTCTACAGTAAACTTTCTCACGTATCTCTATCATCATCGAGTCCGATATACTATATTAAAGTAACTTGATGTACCTACATGTATCTATATATTTGATGTGTATATATATATATATATATATATATATATATCGACGTAATTTGAAAGTGAAAAGCTGTTACTTCCTAGTTTGAATAGAAAGATTTTGTTAATTTTCTTGATAGTGTATTTAACAAGATATTTATAATGTTTTAGAGGAGAGAAGCATTTTTTATCAATAAAAAATATTGTTTTGTTTTCTTCTTCTATTGAAATCTAAATTCAAATTTGATTAACTAGGTATATTATATTTTATATAAAACACCTGCCAAATACAAAGGTTAATTAATTATAAAGGATAACATGTCTGAAAAGAAATATATTTCATATTCGATTAGGTACTCACTTTTTTTAATTATGATTATTATTCGGTCATTTGACAACTACGTAAGAATTAAAATAGGATATCATTGATGCAAATTGTCGATGAAAATAAAGCGACAGGGCGACTTTTAGCCGTGGATAGTAACACGACTCTGCAATCAGGTGCAGTTTAAAATGTGCATTTGGGATGTGGCGCGGTGCACGGGCGCAGGGCGCGGACAGAAATGCATTTTCAATAATTGAGGGTCAGACAGGGTGGTGGTGGAGGCGTATTAAAATACCTGCAACTAAACTTTCGAATCGTCATCGAGCCGCGAGCGCGGCACCGGACTTGCACACAAGATGCTTATAATTAAATACATTTAGAACACATCATGAGTTTACATTAGTATTTGTTACTTATGTTTAATGTTTTTTTTTTTGCATTATTAATATGTACAACGGATGTAATCGTTAAAAATGTCAGTTATAAGTATTAAATAAAACTTTAGGTACTTAATAATTAAGTGATTTACGTAATCTTAGGTCTACATCGATATTTATTTTAAGGTGATATTGTAGACAAAAACACTAAACTTGAACAAAATAAAAGAACGCTGTAGAGTTCATTGAGTCTTACAATTCAACCGAAAGACGTCCACTGTGGGATTTAGGTGTCCCCAAAGATCTCCACAACGACCGGTCTTACGGCACCCGCATCCAGCGGTCTCCCGCGACCTTCACCACGTCGTCGGTCCACCTAGTGGGGGGCCTACCCACGCTGCGTCTTCCGGTACGCGGCGGCCATTCGAGAACCCGTTGCATCCATCGGGCATCGGCTTTACGAGCAATGTGGCCAGCCCATTGCCGTTTCAGTTTGGCAATTCTTCGGGCAATATCGATTACTTTGGTCCTACTGCGGATCTCTTCATTTCTGATTTGATCACGTAGAGAAATTCCGAGCATAATCCTCTCCATTGCTCTTTGGGTAACTTTGAACTTTCTAATTAAATTCATTATAAGCGACTCTTTAGAAGATTGTTATTAAGGAACATTGTTAAGATTAGTTGACATTAAAAGTTAGTGTTGTCGTGAATCTAATAATACGTAATATTGACTTTTTGTAATGACAGTGGTACAAAATACAAGTTACACAATGGGCGACATATTGTAAAGGCGATTACAATTGCTAGAAGGGTGAAAGTATGCTAATTTCAGACATTATTATAACACATACGAATATGCAGCTGCAATTCAAGAATATACATCTCGTTGTAAATACTTTTCTTCCAGTGATGTTTTTTCTAGTTGATGTGTAAAATAAGATTTTGTAATGGTTTCAACACACAGCGAGCGAGTCGGGAGGCCAGCGCAATGTTTCTATAGAAGACATCGCGTTGACGCGAACCGTGCGCGATCTATTCTAGAGTTAAGTCCCATTCTTATCCGCCCGCTGTGTGTCGTAACCATTAGAGACAACCATAGGCGGCGTTAGTCGTGGGCGACGTGGGTGCGGGCTTCTCGCCAGATCCTAAATACATATATATATATATATATATATATATTACTAGCCGAGTGCCCGCTGCTCCGCCCGCGTTGTATATATTGCATTTGTCATTGCGTTGCTGTCACACGGGGGGGGGTTGCTTCGCAAAATATACTTCGCTCACAACAAGTTATAGTCTTGTCCCGCCACTGGAGACAACTACATTACGAATTTCGAGCCCATAAAACTTATAGAATGAACAAATAGTTGAATCAATTAAGATGAATTTTGTTACTTAGATAGATGGGATATTTCAGGAGGTAATAAGATACTTTATGTTGTCAAAATAAAACTTCAAGGGAGTTTTTGGTGGCATATGGTAACATTTATTATCTCAATATGGTTGTGGACAATGAATTTTTAATAATTCGTTGTCTATGTAGTAACTTATGAAAATATGTTTAAATAAATTAATGATAGACACTGCGCAAACAAGACAATTATTCATTTGTGATATGATATGAACACGTTCTTATAAATATAATGTTCCTACTTCCTTTTATTAAACCACTTGAACAAAGTAAGCCTGTAATATATTGTTAATTAAGTTTTCTTGTTACTACACGAGTGACAAGTTTTCTCCTTTGCCTATAAACCTCTACAAATAGCTCTTGCACGAAAGACAACAATTCTGGGAAATCCGTGACAGACAAGGAACAAGGCAATTAGTAACTAGGATGCAGCGACGTGCGACATGGTTTGCAGATTGCAAAGTACTTAGCTATGGACGTGGACTTGTGTCGGAATTCAGAATAGAATAAATCCTTTTTAACCTATACTTATAACTGTGTTTTTGTAAAATATAATTATTAAACACTTAATTTAATGTCGACAGAAATGAAAACTCGACATTTTGGAGAAATTGTATTGAAATTGAAATTGTACACTTTCATAATTTGTTGATGCAATTATTAACATAACCTAACATTTGTCTGGTTTTTACATCTATTAGCGCTTTGAGCAATAATGATAAACATTTTCATAGAGTTTGTTCCTAATCAAAACATACGATACGCTGCGTAGATATACATTTTATTATTTATCTCTGAGTGCAAGCACTTAAACGCAATCTTATACTTGACATACTGTAGCGAGTTGACGGCTGACGTCATAGCATAGCTAACGCGTGAATCTATAAGAATCTCATACCGAGAATAGCTCAACGCCGCTAAACAAGTTTTCACTGCAAAAAACAGAACGTATGACGTAAAAACCTATTGCGGCGCCCAAAGATCGTCCATTTCACTTTGCAGAGATAAAGGCGACAAACAAAAAGAACTTTTGCTCGGTTATTTTCTCGGGGAGATCACGTAGGCGCGCACCTCATCTGCGGTATTCCCGGTGCGGTGATAAAATTTAAAATTCAAGGCCGCGTTAACGAACCGGTCCCGCGAAGAAATAGATATTCAAATGTGAGAAGATCCCATATTAACATTTATGGCGAGTTTGCGAGGACGAGACAACGGCGATGTACTCGGAGGCTCCCGTGGTACCTCAACGATACGCTTGCCACGCGTATCACTATTGCTAGTATAACTATCTTTAAAAGCGTTTCATACTCGTTGAAATGTTATTACGTTTAGAATTTAGAAAAAAGAGTTGTGTGGCCGTGTCTTCATTTTTAACAAGTTTTTTATTGGCTTGGTATGTATGAATGTAAGGGAGTCTTCAGACGTGGTTTTCACCCAATGCAATATATCGGATTAACTTGAAACTTGGCATATTTATACTTAAGGGCTGTTTCAGATCTGTTGCAGACTAACTTTTTTTATTTGGTTATTTTACGGGCGATTGATGAGGACCGACTACGTGGTGAAGGTAGCGGGAGACCACTGGATGCGGGTGCCGCAAGACCGGTCGTTGTGGAGATCTTTAGGGTATATATATGTCCAACACTGGACGTCTTTTGGTTGAATGGATGGAACTTTATTGGTTATTTAAACCATATTCCACAATTGAATAAACTACCATGTGTTCCTTTAGAGGTTTTAGTTTGAGAATACTATAATATAATATATAACTTATAAACATTATTAATATATTACATAATGTTCTAGAATCTAAACGAACTTCATAAGACAATATTTGATATTAGTGATTTGAGGAAATAGTTTATAAATTAAAAAACAAAACTTTACCATTACTTTTTTATTACATTAAATATTATTTGTAATACATAATATTTAAATATAACAGTTTCTGAATTAATTTTTTATTACTTATTTTTTTTGAGTAATGTACTTGATATGAATGAACCTTTATCTTTTTTTATATAAAAGTAAGTGTTCTATATACACCAAAATGTAGAGCGCGATAAACATACGTTTTGTCTACAAATTTCCTTCTTTTTTTTTTCCTGTTTTCGGCTGAGTGCCTCAAGAGGGTATGCGGTCGGCGACAGATTTGAAAACTAGGTATTTCAGAAATCTATTTGTATCGCGTTGCACCTCAAAGTAAGAGTTATAAAACACGAAAGGGACAATTACAGCTCGGGCTGTAAAATTGACAAAAACATCACTTCGTTGTACTCTGTTTCCTCCTCCGAAATGGAACCGATTTTAAATTTTCTTTCAGTTATAGAATAAGAAAGATTTTGGCTATGTTTTTTATCCACGAAATTTCATTGACGAACGTCTGAAAATGACGGTAAAAATCGAGCATTTTTTTCATTTTCAAAAGCTCCTAATTTCTGCGATGGCTATTTTTTGGAAAAATGCAAAACGTATGGGCATAGCTGTGGTAGATATATATTATTTGGCATAAAAATATTTACCATAATGCTATTATCAAGAAAGGAAACAGGGGACTACGTTTGTATGGAATAAATTCTGCTCGTATGTCCTCTTAAGCGTTCGCCTCAAAGTTCGTTAAAGCTTTCACGGCCATTCTGGTGTTAGTCAGCAAAGAAAATGTCTTCCGATCGCCGTTAGATATTCTGATTCCTACATTAGAGATACTCAAAGCTCTAATATATTCGTATATATATATATATATATATATATATATATATATATATTATACTAATATTTTAATACCGTACATTGCATTCTTGGACCTAGTTCTGCTTGGCTTGTTACGACCTTTAATAAAAAAAAAACAATAAAAAAATTGAAGTAATAATTAAGTAAGTAATTAATTAATAATAACAAAATAAGTGTCTACAAAATAATTTAACATATAGATAACATATAGATATAGAAAATTTAGATGTAAAATAGAAATAGATTTAAGCTCACATAAATTAATTGTGAAAGAAGATTACTAACTGCATAGCTGCTTGAATTGCTATTATAGGCAATTTTTTCCGACGCAAGTCTAATTAAACCTTCAATTCAAAAAAAAGGTGTGGACCCAGAGCCCGCAGTATGTTTAATTTACAAAAAAAAACATTGCATTCTCTGTGTTTAGTTTAATAATGGTTCCCGGTGATTTAAAAAATTCCAAGATAATCATTACAGATATTCAGGAATAAAGAAATTCAAAATTATTCTTTTAATAATAACTATACTTCGTCAATAGTTACTTAAATTGCGACGGACTTCGACAGTACTAAAAAGTATTCAAATAAATTTTAATGTTCTTAGGAACGTGGTTAGTGACAGAATGTGCACTCTTCGATAATGTTGAGGTAAAGTTCTGGAATATAAAGTCAAAGGTGGGCTGGGGGTATATAACTAGCTATTGAACAGAAAAAAGAAAACCCTTTGACAAATAGAGGATAAAAATGTGTTGAGTAATTTCATCTTTGTCTAATTATAATTTACCTCCACCCATTCAACCGAAAGGTATCCACTACTGGACATAGGTCCCACCCAAAGATCTCTACGACGACCGGTCTTGCGCCACCCGCATCCAGCGGATTATTATCTATACAGAGTATAAACAAACGTGCTTCTGTTTTCATCTTTTTCTATTTTTGTATAAGTAATGGTTTTGAATAAAAAGAAAGTGCGACAGAATATGGAGTTTTGATTGATGGAGAACGAGTTAAACACATGAAAGAGTTTGTATATTTCAAGTCAATGGTTACCAGAGATGGAAAGTGTGACCCGTGATATTGAAGGAAGAGTTGTGTGTTAGGAAATCGAGTGACCCTGCATAACTTTATGTGCAGTCAGAATGTGTCTAAAAAGGAACGTTTGGCTGTGCATCCTGGTGTGCTAGTTCCTACACTCATGTTTGGTAGGGAGTGCAGGGTCTAGCAGAAAAAACATGGAAGCAAAATTTATAAAGTAGAGATGAGAAGTTTAAGGAGTATAGCTGGCATGAGAATGATAGATAAAGTAAGGAATAGTGTGATGAGGGTACGTTGTGATGTGGTAGAGGATGTAGTGACAAAGACAGAGAAAGGGACGCTTAATTGGTTTGGGCATGTAGAGAGGATGGATGAAAGAAGATTGACAAATCAAATTTACAAGGTGAGTGTGACTGGGCAAATTGGTAAGGGTCGTTCATTTTTTTTACGTGGTTGAAATCTGCTCTTTGTACGGACGTCTGCAAATACCACGGTTAATGCCTACGTTGCTTTGCACGGCAGACTAACATATCTTTGTGACGATTGATATCTCGTGTGCCTGGATGACGCTTCAGCATTTAAGCTGTACGCCGAATGACTAAACACTCCACGTCCCTAACCAGTGTAATGACGTCAGGGTTTCTGGAAGCACATGTACATGTATTCTTCTGAAGCCCTGACAACGCCCTAACTCTCGAGAGGTCCAACGTTAAGTTATTTTACGAGGCTTGGCGACCTCGGTGAGCGCACAGACGAGCGCGTCCGGCGTTACGGCGTCTGCCACACCTCACTCAGTTCGGGTGCGCTGCACGCTCCGTCTTCCTCTTTGCCTCCTCCTTTTCGAGGATGACGGACTCGCAACAGGAAAAGGCAGCCGCCCAGATCCTGGAACTCCCGATCATCCCCCTTACGAGCGATGGTAAGGAGAGGCCCATACCCAGTAAGGGTCGTTCTAGGCGAACATTTGTATCTCGACCAGTTCGAGGACGTTCCGGAGAAAGACCAGGTCAAATGTACCCGTATCCGAAGAGCATGTACGAAGGTGCTTATGAAAGCAGAAGAAGCGAAAGACATGTGTCAGGATCGTAGCAGGTGGAAGGACGTGGTCTCTGCCTACCCTTATGGGAGAGAGGTCTGACTTTGCTTTCCGCATGCTTATATGTTTATCCGTTAACCACGTACCGGATTTTGATTTTATATGGATAGGAAATAGACTATACAGAAAGCTTTCAAGGATAAATATATATATCCGAATTTTTTTATTGCGAGTAGCCAAAAAAATCAATATTCGTGGCTTAAGTAGGGTAAATATTTAGAGACACATAAAAAAAAAAAACTACAACAGGATTTTCGTTCAAAAAATCCAAAAATACTTTAAGATGGCATACATCTATCTCTTACGATTCACTCACAATAACACGGTTTCACTCTGGACTAATTCTAAAATCGATGCGGACAATGTCGCAAGCAGAATCTAGTAGATATTACATATCTACTTAGTATATATAGAATATTCAACACAAGAAAGGCATGCCAGGTTCTTTCTGTAAAGTTGCTCGATTTCAAATGACTAAAATGGCTCATTAATTTTCTACTCTGTTGATCACCTAATTTATTTATTATAAAGGAAATGGTTTTTCATATTCATAATATCCGAGGTGGATATCCAGCCTTTGTCGGTTAAAGACAAAAGTTTTTATGAAAACAAATCCTTATTTTGTTGACTACATTATTTATGTGGTATTGCTTCGTGACTGTCAGCGTTCCCCTTTTTGCTTGTTGAACTTTTACAGCTGATATAATTCATACTTCTTCAACTTTTGTTATCAATACTTAAAATTACTTTCGGCTTTAACTCTTTGTTCAATAAATAACGATATAAACTTTTTACAAAACTATATGTAGGTAGGTACTTCTTAGTTTGTATATAGATATACGAAAAAGAGATTATACTTAATCATTATCTGAACCTAGACTGTTTAATTTGTTAGATATTTATAAATTGAATGAATATATAGAATATAGAAATATAAAAATTAAAGAAATGATATCTTCGTAGTTTCAATGTCAAATAGTTATTTCTGCTTCTTAGATAATCTGTGTGTTACATATACAATTTGTGCCAGCGTCATACGGATAAGATATGTTTTCAATCTTGTATCAGTGTTACCAAGCTCTAGCGAAACGATAGACCATCCTGCTCGAACTTTCTGTGAGGTTTTCTCGACACCTCAGAATAAACGTTACGCGTTATTGTTTATAATAAACTTAATATGTACATAGTAACCAAACTATTACAAAAAACCACAATAAGATTACATGATATAAAGTGACATACACACGTTAATGAATTAAAGAAAATTACTGTTAGATGATAGACTGAGATCTCGCCTAAAACTCCAATACGATTGGTATAATAGATTTTAGGTCACCTTGGTTCATGGTAATTGAAAAAG
Organism: Samia ricini; assembly: GCA_014132275.2. Lineage (NCBI taxonomy): Eukaryota > Metazoa > Arthropoda > Insecta > Lepidoptera > Saturniidae > Samia > Samia ricini. The sequence continues at coordinate 8,747,513 of AP028161.1, forward strand.
GTTTATGTCAATTTAGCTAGTAGTAGGTACGTAAATAAAAACAGGTTCATGTTAATAATAGAAAAAAAAATCTTTTTATTAATTAAATAAAATCACATTTAAAAGTACTGTCCATTTTAATCTTATTATCGGTTCTTTTTCAGCTACACCACACGTATCTTATTAATATAAGTCCGTTCGAATGGTGAAGACGTCCCTAGCGCCCGGTCTCTCCCAAACAAAATTGCCGCTATCTAAACAAAGAGCCCTAATTATTCGGCCGTGGCGGGCGGGGTCGCTCTCTTATGGGTGTTCTGGGGCCCATTTCGCTTCTCGTATTGGGCCCCAGGGACCGGCGGGGCGCCGCCTAGCCAATCGCCGGATGGAGAACCGAGCGATCCGCAACCTTTTTATATGCGATATCGGCGTTGGCGCCGGACCTTCTCCCCTTCACGTACCCCCTAGCTTCTCAGGGAATTAAAAGTTGGAAGGCTCACATCTGATTACACAAACACACACATTATACAGGTTCGCCAATCTCGATAAGCCGTACTGAATTTATTAGCGACCAGTGACGACTTGTTTTCGACTCTTATCTAATTAAGTATTATATGAATGTGCCGACGGGACGCGATTATACGAAAAACAAACAAACCATTTTGTGACCTTATTTATATCGTGTTATTGTTTTATTAAGTCATCCTTTTCACCTATTTGGAAAATAATTCTATACATCAGTTACAAACAATTAACATAAGACGGAAACTATACTAATAAATAAAATAGAAGTGTCTATTTATAATATCAAAATAACAAGTTTTTACTAAATACATATGAATGTATATACGATACCTATAACAAAAACACAATTTTTAGTATTTTTGTTTGTCTGTTTGTTTGTTCTGGCTAATCTCTGGAACGGCTGAATCGATTTTGAAGGGACTTTTTTGGCAAATGGCTGAATTTGCTCCGCGTATAAATTAGGCTTTATCGAAAATAATGACGGTTGCGTGTAAAAAAAATAAAAACTCATGAAATTGTGAATAACGTCCGATTCAATGCATAGTTTTTACTGGCAGGTATTTGAATTTGTGAGAAATATCTTTGCTTTTTGTTAATACTAAAAACAATTTCAGGAAAATGATTAGGGTTCCTTGTAAAAAATTAAAAAACACAAGAAATTGTAAACAAAATGCGATTTAATGGACAGCACCATCAAAACATTATTTTCCAGAGATTACTTAAAAAGTATATTACGCAATGAAGAATATATGAAACGCGGGTGGAGCCACGGGCACACAGATACTATATTGTACAATAGTACTATTAATATATATTACAAACAACATAAATACATTACAGTACTAGTTTTGAATACTAAGAATTGTTAAAAAATTGTTGATACATGTATACCAAAAACATCAAACTTTGAAAACTTTAATAAATTCATATTAAACTTACTATAAAGAACCTAAGAGATATTGAAACACAAAAAAGAATTATTAATTTATTGGCTTAATCAAAAACTGTAACCCAATAAAAATATTTTATTTTGTTCGTGGGCTCGAAAAAACATTGTCAATCAACGTTATCATACTGGCTTGCGAAGCTTTTTCGTAATAATGTACTGTTGATCCTGAATCGCGACGAATATGACGAGGTTAGCACTATTTGGTGTGGTTGAGATCTAGTCGATATAATTATCGTGTGCTACCTTAGAACTGACTAGAATTAGAATTGTTTATTGGTTAGAACTATTTATTAGAATTGGTTAGAATTAAGAATTAATATCAGCAGATTCAATTTGTGTATTTTTATAACTATTAACCCAAGTAATTATTAAAACAACTTAGTTTATATAATTAATTGTTTACTAATTATAATATTCTGCCTGTTAATGCTACGCATATTTTGGCCTCCTATATAAGATACAGTAAAAATTATTTGCCTTAAATCCGTAGTGGCATATTATTTGCAGAAAATATATTAACGTATTGCAAGCCTCATTATTTATTATAATTTGCACCCGCTTTTATTGAGAGACGATAAATTGAATGTAAAGGGTTTCCGAGTGGATTCTACCTCCGGGCTCATTGTTTTCGCCCTAAGCATGTTCAGAGAATCTATTGTGTAGAAATTATAAAATACAAAAAGGCGATATCATATGTCGCCGGTGAGAGGTGCGTTGGTGGCGGCGTGCGTTCGACATTCGACACCTAACAGCGGCCTGTGCTCACCAGTCATTGTATCCGCCCTGCTATTCACCCCCTACTCATTCTATCGCACAGTTTTAACCATTCGATTGCCAGCAATAAAGGGTTCCCAAGAAGTACGAATAATATAAAACCTTCTTCTTTTTTAGTATTTATAAATTCTTTAAGTCGGGCGCAGTGAAGGGTTCGCTTATTGTTTCTGCGTTGAATGCGGTGTAGATGAATAGGTTTCGTATATTCTCAGTACTTGGAGATTGTATGGAAAGATAATATCGAAAAGACGGGTCCCGGGTATTCCAGGGTCGTCAAAGGTGATAACAACAAACCTCCCATCCGTCATCCGGTAACTTTTTTTTTTAATGAAAACAAAACGTATTCGAAAATTAAATTTAAGTTCAAATTATCTTCGACTTCATTTTCGTTACTATTCTTTTCTGTTATTTAGTTGTTAATAGGTAGGAAAATATATAAAACGAAGCACTTCAGAACTTCGGAAAAACTGTTTTTTTTACTAATGTTTAAATTTCATAATTTGTTAGTTGAAATTATTAACATTTACCTAACATTTGTCTGGTTTTCCTATCTACTGGTGCTCCAAGCAACAATTATGTACGTTTTCATATCGGTATGCAGTTTATTAATAATCAAAACATTCAATAAGTTGCGTAAGAATTAATTTTATTATTTATCTCTGAGAGCCAGAACTTAAACCATTTTATACTTGACATAGTGTAGCATGTTAACGGCTGACGTCATACTTTTTGAAACGCGAATCTAAAAGTTTTTCCACTACCGAAAATCGCTCAACGCCGCTCAAAGAGTTTTCACTTCAAAAATGTATTACGAGCTTGTAGAATTTTGGCGTATCAAAGTGTAAATAATATTCCACACAGATCGTGACAAATCCAGCCTTGACAGGGAATAATTATCACAATTTTTTGTTTAAATTGAACACGTTACATTTTCCCGGGTTTTTTTAAAGAGACATAATTTGTGGTGTTTTTAAAATAGAATTATTATAGAAAAGTTTATTTCAAAAATAAGTTTCAAACGTATAAGATTTAGATAAAATTCAAATCAATACTGGTTGAAAATAGGTATTTCATAATGAAATTAAAAAATATAGTCTTTTACAATGTAAGTAAAAACTTTTAATACCTTGTGTTTATATATCGGTCACTAGTATTTCGTTCCTTTGCATTGAAGGCAAATCGAAGCTTAGATCCCTAAAGGGTTATATAGTCTCGCTTCAATTAAACTTCAATAGTGATTTTCACATACAGCCAAGATGACCTCATTGCGAATATCTACCTGCTTATATTATTTTACATAACTAGCAGTGTGTCCACTGTTTGCGCCCGCGGCTTATACAAACTTTCACTACACAATATAGTTTTTAATTTTTTTTATACGGAATCCTTATTTTTTTTTTTTTTAAATCTACTAACATTAAGTAAAGGTATTTCTCACAAATTCAAATACCTGCCAGTAAAACTGTCCTTTGAATTGGATTTTATTTCATTTTTTATGAGTTTTAATTTTTTTACACGGAACCCTAATAATTTTCGAAAATTAAAAGTACCAGCTTCAGCTATCTACCAAAAAAAGCCCCGTCAAAATCTGTCCAGCCGTTCCATAAACATTTTGACTCTTGTCCGTTATCCTAGAGAACCCCTTGCGTTTTATGGGACAAAAAGTATCCTAGATGTTACTTTATAATATTAGTTATCTCTGCGTCAAGTTTCGTCAAAACTGGTTCGGTACTTTCAGAGTGATACGCGTACATAGGAAAAGACAGACTGACAGAAAGACAGACAAAAATCTTTTTGGCTTCTGTATCGATCGGTGAATCAAAATTTCATCGGTATCGATAACAAAGTCCACCCTGATTATAATTTATAATAAATATTTAAAGTACAGATTTAGCCTGGTTACAGTTTTATTATAGTACTAGTTGTGTGGCCGCGGCTGCGCCCGCGTTTCATATATTCTTCAATATGTTTTAATTTTTTTTAGGGAACCCTATTTTTTTTTAATAATAAGATAAAATAAAAATATTTCTCATAAATTCAAGCACTTGCCCGCAAAACTCTGCATTGAACCGAATTTTATTCAATTTTTATGAGTTTTATTTTTTTTACGCCGAACCCTATTTATTTTCGAAATTTAAAAGTACCAAGTTAACCGGAGTAACTTCAGCTATCTACCAAAAAAGTTCCGTCAAAATCCGTCCAGCCGTTCCACAGATTACCCTGAAGAAACAGACTGAGAAAAAAAATTTAAAATTATATTTTTTTATATAGGTACTCAATCATATCTATTTGATGTTTTTTTTTAATTTTGACTTTACAAACAGACGCTTCAATTTTATTTATTAGTATATAGACAGATTTAACATCTAGCATCTTAACATCTTACAAATTTATTTTAAAACAGTAAAATTAAATACAAAGTATGTATTTCAATCGAAGACAATATTGTTTCCAAGATAACTGGTTAATTAATTTATTTGTATACATCATAATAGTTTTACCAGTTTGAATACGTATAAAGTATATGACCCTGAAGTTGTCATTTATCTGACGAAGAACAAATTTCCTTGGGATTATTTCGTATGAAAATAACGTTATCGAGTACAAACAAAGTGGAAATTTTTGGTTAGAAAGAACTTTACATGGTTTATGTCAATGAAAAAAAAAATTAGATAAATTTTCATAATAAAATGTGGTTTATTTTAAATATTTAAAATTATTTTAGGTTTTTTTTATGACAGATATTTTCCTGGAAAATAATCTCAAAATAAAGGTATAAAAAACCATTTGCAGAAGGTTCTCTAACTAACAATTTCCACTTTGATTATACTCGATATCTTTATTTTCACTCGAAATCCATCCATTCTATTCAACCATAAGATGCCGACTAGTGGACATAGGTCTTCCTCAAAAAGGGGGATGGGAATAATCGCCACGCTTGGCAGGCGGGTTGGCGATCGCAATCAGGTGTTTGTGGTACTCAGAGAATGTTGGTGCCCATCCCCTGGTTTATCCCTTAGTTTCCTTTTACGACACCCACGGGAAGATAGAGGGTGGTACACTTCTTATCCGGCACCACACGGCACACTCGAAATATCCCCAAGCAAAAATATTTTGACTGACAACTTCAGGGTTATGTATGGATTAGGTTATTTCAAATTGTGTTGCAATTTTATAAATACTCATAATTCAGATAAAGTAATTTACACATATTTCCCACTCACGAATTTACTTTTTATTAAGACAACAAATCAATATAACTTATGTACGGTATCAATAATCGTATGTTGACATGTTGACGTTAATAATTATTGAAAATTAAAAAGAAAAATAATTTCCACATTGTTATTAATAACACTAAAGCTCGACAATAGCTACCAAACAACACAAAAAAGAAAGTCGGATGATAAGTAATGAAGGTGAAAAAGTTTTTGATTTTCATTATTGAGACATTATAAAAAAAATACGTAAAGACATAATTATTGCTTACAAAACTTTAATTTGAACTTATACGGGATTGTAAAATATTAATAGCGTAAAAATTCTTACACTTCAACTGCTTAGATATTTCTTGTCATGGCAGCATAAAGAGTAATATCTCAAGACACGAGCGCGACTCTAGGGAGGTTACTCGTATTCGCAGCGGAGCCGCGCGTCTCCTTTTTAACTATGCATGAACATTGCGGTGTGAATCATATCAGAGTCATTGTTTGTGCATTTCAACAGTCCACTGCGGCAACCGGCTAAGAAGCTAAATCGATATGTTTCTACTAAACGAGCGATTCTCATCTATACTAATAAATAAAATTGAAGTGATGTTTGTAATGTCAAAAAACTTTTTTTTTAATAAATAGATATGAATGTAAATACGATACCTATAACAAAAATACAATTTTTGAAATTTTTGTCTGGCTTTCTGTTTGTTCCGGGCAGTCTCCGGAACCGCTGGACCGATTTTGACGGGATTTTTTTTTTTTTATTAGATAGCTGAAGTTATTCCGCGTAATTTAAGGTACTTTTGATTTTCGAAAATAAAATCCAATTCAATGCACAATTTACGAACAAGTGCTTGAATTTATGAGAAATATTGTACTTTACTTGCTACTGAAAAAAATATTAAGGTTTCGTTTAAAAAAAATAAAACGCAGTGATGAACATATGAAACGTGAGCGCAGCCGCCGTCACACAGCTAGTATAATAAACCTTTGAACAACTGGTGTATGCAACTTAGAATCACATTCATACAAATTTATGATGCAACTAGAAAATAGATTTAAACTTACGAGAAAGAGATAATTCTTTCTTGAAGACATAAAACTATATTATAATAAAACAAAAAAGAACTACAGTTTTTATCAGAGGCTTAGTATGTCAGATAATAAAATATTGACGGGTAATGCAGAATATGTCTAATATTCTTGCCACAGTTATAACCTATGCATGAAGAAAAGTAGCTAATATATTGTTATAATATAAACATAACATTGTGTAAATAACTATTACAATGTTTGGTAGTGATGTGGACTTGGTAGTGTGACTAGGAGGAAAAGTAGGTAGATTGAAATCGTTACTTGCAGCATTATTATTTTGATCAAATCAGTATACATGTAATATGTTCCACAAAGAGTTAAAAACCACTCAGGAAAAATATAAAATACAACGTATTTTGTTAAAAGTTAGAGGCTATTTATAATATGGCCAATGTAATACTAAAAATTATACAGGAAATATGAAACTTATGGAATGAATTAAAATCTATTTTGTTCCTGATGAGCCATGTACCTCCTCAATTCAGTCCAAGGGAGTGGGCACGGACAGTTTCGTTAGTAAATATGTTTTTCGATAAAACCATTAAAGTTAATTTCCAATCCACCGACCCAATGATTATTTGATAATGACATCAACAGTGGCGTGAAATCACTACGAACATCAATTTTCACGTTGAGCGGCCAAACGAATGATCAGCGGTGTATTTGTTTGATCTGTTGAATGGAACAGAAATTCTCGATATTTTGCTTACCTACTATAATAGTGCAATAGTACGCAATGCTGATTATAAATACCGCGCCGAGATTGTCTTCGTCGCGGAGTTTGAGAAACTTATTGGAAGTTGGAAGTTCGTGGGAACAGTCCATCGGTAACCGGCACTGAACTCAATCATGCGGCAAGCAAAATTTGTAATCATACGAGTATATTGGAATGCAATACGCTACCTGATGACAATATCGCTGGTTTTTTTTTTTGTAAAAGTGAAAAGTTCTTTAGCGGCGTTTAGTGATTGTCGGTAGGAGAAATCTTACAAATTCTCATTACCAATAATATGATGTCAGCCGTCTACATTCCAAAGTATGTCAAGTATAAAATAGCGTTTAAGTGCTTGTGTGTATGTTTTGATTGCGAATAAACTATATAAGAATGTACAAAAGCAGACAAATGTTAAATATCAGGTTATTTTAATAATTTAAATGAACAAATTATAAAATTTTAAACACTCGTAGCATAATTTAATAAATATTAAAACACAGTTTTTTCTATGACCATGTTGTGACCCGATCGTGAATCCTTAAAATACAATACAGAATTTTTTTATATTATCAGTACTGTCGCCTACAAAAATTCACAGTAATTTAGTAGATTGCACAAATGCCACTTTTAATAATGTAATATTTCAATAATAAAAATTACAGACCCCCGTTTTGTATTGAATTTGGCTTTTAGTTTTTGACATCACAATAACGCACCGGCTTCCATCCATTATAGCTACGCCACTATGTCTTTTTTAGTTTTGGTTCCTTAAATGTAGCATAACTTAAGAACCAGTACCTCTAGGCTCAGTGTGTTTACTATCCTGGATCACTTTACAACAGGTCATTTAACATCAGGCAAGATTGTGGTCAAAAAGCACTGCGCCTATACAGTATTAAAAAAACTAAGCAGGCATGGGGACTGCCTACAGAAGTGAAAACTCGAAACTTTGGAAAAACTGTTTTTTTTTTTTGTGTAAATTTCATATTTTTAATTGTAATTGTTAACATACTAGCTATGTGCTCGCAGCTCTGCCCGCGTTTCGTATATTCTTCACTGTGTACGTAATAGTTTTTAAATAATCATTGGAAAATAATGTTATGATGGCTCTGTCAATTGAATTGCAATCAAAGCACTGACCCTATACAGTACAAAAAAACCATCCATTCAATCGAAATACGTCCACTGCTGGACACAGGTCTGTCCCAAAGATTTCTACGACGATCGGTCTTGTGCCACCCGCATCCAGCGAATATACAAAAAATACAGATTAAAATAGGCGGTTTATTAACGAATTAAAATAACCCATGACAGTCAGATAAACCCATCAGATAATTAAACTTTGCATTGCAACTGCAGTCGTATAACATACAATATAAATATTTATTTTGATTTTACACTTCACCTTAATTAGCATCAGGTGCCTTCGTAGTGTCTTAATCGAGCTAGGATAAGACTAGAGCCGTCTTAGCGGTAAGGCAGCAATCGGTAGCATAGTTAATGTTTTAAAGATGCGTTGACAGATAAACATGTTTACTTTATCAGTAATTTGATTAAAGACCCGTGTCGCGGCGGCACGAAGTGTCGCAAAGAGGCACTGATTGTATCTAAAAGTTCTTCATCTCGCCGCCATTGCCCAACCGTTTCCCAACAGCGGCAAATCTTTCCTTCTCTAGCAGTTACTTGATTATAATCCTTGTCTTTATTTTTTTCCAAAAAAAGGGATTTCGGTACGTGCGCTCGTAAAATATAGTTCCGAAATTCGCACTTTGTTTTACAATATTTTTGTTAAAGGAATATACAAAGTACATACAGCGCGCTCTATCGACGTCAAGATAAAAGTTACTATTGTTGAGGTGCTGGTTCTAACTTTCATTGAAACGCACAAAAGCTTGACGGCACTTGGAACTTTGACCGCTGACATCTAACGAAAAACTAGAGAATTAACTTAGTAACAGAGAGGTTCTTAGCGGATGCCTCATGTTTATAATTTTTATGATTTTATTCGACAATAATATCATTAAAGGATTAACATTTAATAAATAGTACGGTGTTCGTTTATGGTAATAATAATAACAACTAAAACACGAGACCTACCTAATTCTTTAATTTTAAACTAGAATTGTAAGTTTATTATTAGAGTAAGTTTAAATATAATGTGTGTAGTAAATTACAGAATGTTAAACGTATGTTGAAATGTTAAAACTCCATGTAATATTCTGAATCATATAATTTCAACAATTCATAACAATTGCAACCATTATTCGATCGTTATAATTTTGCAGTGGCGTTGCGATGCTACGGAAAGATTTTTTAGTTCATGAACTTTCCCGAACGTATGCATAACAACTCATTCAAGTTTTATCATAATCTGATGAATAACGTAGGAGTGGATAAATAGATAAACATTGATTTTACTAAATGGAATTTTGAACGGCAAAAACGTGAATTTAATAAATACATTAATAAATAACTAGTAGAATGGAATTTATTACCTGTGTCATTAATGTTATTTGTGTTAAGTATTTTCATTAACTAAATAGGTTATAAGATAATTATAACACTTTTGACTGCGTCCAGATACAGCATTGGCACAATTTTACAAAATCTGCTTACGTAATGAATAGTAAAAAGTGAATATTGCAACGTACAGTCATGTAAACACTCCTTGCCCCATGTCAACAAAACTAAGAAAGCTATAGAATTGGTGCTTGAAATGCACTAAATATTCCAAGCTATAGTTGTAGGTATAATATATTTACACGATAGGGTCTTAAAGTAGTAAGTTTATATATTAACGAATAAATATGTAGGGAAACACACAAGCGAGACCTACTATATGAAACATGAAAGTAAAGGTATCTAATGGAAATTCAAAACGAATATTTATAAATGTAATCTAAATTCCATTTTTTTACTTAATACTTGTATTGTTGTTAAACCAGTGTTCCTGAATTCATTAACCCCTTGAGCGCTAATCTGGCGTTTACGCTAGCTTTCCTATTGTCTCATTTTTATAGATAATCGACATATTTAATAAGTTTTACGTAAAGAAGGTTTTATAAAACCCACAGTGTTCTAAATGTACAACCAATTTAAGAATTTAAGAAAGATAACATTAATTCACCAATGAGATACCAAAATGCTTATAAAAATCACATAGATTATACCCAAAAACATACAAAAATAAATATAATATAAGGTGACTATATGACACCCACCAGCGCATCTCATGAGATGAAAGGGTGTCCAGCGCTGATTATCAGCTGGATTTCAGAGCTAGTTTTATAAACGTAAAATTAAATTTATACTTATTTATACTAATAAATAAAATTGAACTGTCTGTTTGTAATGTCAAAACAACAATTTTTTACTAAATACATATAAATGTATAATATACGACACCTGTACCAAAAACCCATCCATCCAACCGTAAAGGCGTCCACTGCTGGACTTGGTTTCCCCCAAAGCAAAGGGGGAAATTAACATAATCGTCACGGTTGGCAGGCGGGTTAGCGATCGCAGCAGGTGTTCGTGGTCCTCAGAGGATGCTGCAATATACTAAATACAATTTTTTAAATTTTTGTCTGTCTGTTTGTTCCGGGTAATCTCCGGAACGGCTGAACCGATTTTGACGGGTTTTTATTTGTAAGATACCTGATGTTACTCCGCGTAACTTAGGGTACTTTTGTTTTTTTCGAAAACAATTGGGGGTTTGTGTAAAAAATAAAACTCATTAAATCTATACTAATAAATAAAAATTGAAGTGTATGTTTATAATGCCAAAATTATTTTTTTTACTAAATAGATATTTTAAAGATTTTTTCTGTCTGTCTGTTTGTTTGTTCCGGCTAATCTCCGGAACGGCTGGATGGATTTTGACGGGACTTTTTTTGGTAGATAGCTGAAGTTACTCTGAGTAACTTAGGATACTTTTAATTTTTGAAAATAATTAGAAATCCACGTAAAAAAATTAAAACTAAAAAAAAAATTGAATAAAATCCAATTCAGCGCACAGTCTCATGGGCAAGTGTTTGAATTTGTGAGAAATAGGCGTACTTTATCTTAGTATCGAAAAAAATTAAGGAAAAATAATTAGGTTTCCGCATAAATAAAAAAAACAAACTGACGAAATTTAAAACAAAATACAATTATACGATTAAGTAAATGTGATGACTGGTCTCTAGGTAATGCAGGTATCTGTAGATACTGGAACAATAAAAAACCAACAGAACAACAAAAAAAATAACAATAGCTATTTTAAATAAGTCCCTTAAATCCCATAAGCTAGTTAACCTGGCGTTTACACCAGCTTTCCATTGTATTCCTATTGTCATTAATTTTATGGATAATCGACATATTAAGTAGTTTTTATGGTATTCTATATTTTTAAGAGCGTTTTTTGTAGTGGGCATTAAAAAAACATATCTACTATAATACTCTACATTGCAAAACGTCGCGTTAAAGAATCTCATTGCCATTATTGTTTTATCTATTAGAATGTCCTTTTTTATAACGTACACTTAAAAGTGTTTTCATTTTTTTTTGTGTAACTAAATTAATTTGTTAATAGTGATAGTGGAAAACGCATGGGTGTTGATAGGCGTGGTGTGGGTGCCGCCGTGGGTGCAGCGGGCGGGGCTATACCCGCCTTCACCTACGCCCAGTTTACACCACTCCCCTTATAATTTAAAATACAACAATTTTTATTAAATTAAAACACATTTTCATATAAAAAAAAGTCTTGTAGTAAGTTACGTTACATTCAAATAGTAGTAGCAGGTAACTTGTAAGTGAATGTAAATTTGTTTTTCTTCTTTATTTTTTACTTTATTTCTTTACTTTATTAGCTTATTTTTTTTTTTGTTTTGCTTTGAAGTGATAGTGGTTCAATTGGTAGTGCGTTCGCATTCCACGTTGATGGACGTAGGTTCGAACCTACCTATTCAAATCTATAATGAGCCTGAGTTTTCGGTGAAGGAAAATAATTTTGTGATTTATTTTAGATAAGTTAGATAACCGCCAAAGATCAATATGTGTGTTCCCGCAACGTCACTTGAAAACCAGTACGTATAGGCTTAGCGTGTTCACTATTCTGGACCACATCGTCACTTGACATCAGATGAGATTGTGATCAAAGCGCGGAGCCTATACAATACAGAAAGAATTGTATCATGTGGAAAATGTTACGACATGTTTATTAAACTATTTCGTAACTCCGTTAAATAGTCAGTCTATTTCGTGTTTATAGAAAAAGTAAATTTAGACATTTTATTTCGGTGCACTGGATATGTTTCTATTTTATTTTTGCAAACTATTCTGAATAAAATCCTTACTAAATGAATGGAAAAGTTCAGACTACCACAATACCAAAAATAGCTTCCAAAGATCAAGAACTCAGAAGAAAATTTATTAGCCATATTACTAGTAGTACCAATCTACAGCTGTTAATTGTTTTTATTTACGAAGATAATATTAAATTAAATTTTAAATATTTACTTTAAATTTTTTTTTTTAAATAATTTCAGATCAATAAATACAATAATACAATAATCAATAATACAGCGATCGCTCCAATAGTATTTACCTAACTGGTTAATCTAATATCTATACTAATAAATAAAATTGAAGTGTGTGTTTGTAATCTCAAAATAATATTTTTTTAACTAAATACATATTAATGTATACACGATACCTATAACAAAAATAAAATTTTCGTCTGTCTGTCTGTTTGTTCCTGGTAATTTCCAGAATGGCTGGACCGATTTTGACGGAACTTGTTTTAGTAGACAACTAAAGCTACTCCAAATACTTTTAATTTTCGAAAATAATTAGGGTTTCGCATAAAAAAACTCATAAAATATTGATATAAATCCGTGTAAAGTGCTTGAATGTATGAGAAATATTTATCGTAGCATCAAAAAAATTAGGAAAATAATTAAGATTCCGTATAAAAAAAACATGCAGACAAATAAAACGCAGTGAAGAATATATGTAAAGCGGGCGCAGCCGAGGGAACACAAGCTAATAACATATAAATTGAAATTAGATTATGAATAACATACGTTATCTTTACAAAACTCTAAAGTTGGTATCGACTAATCATGACATCATAATCATTTATGGCCTTATACAGAGGTTTGCGTACGGCATTAATTGAAAGTAAAATGCACGTCACCAATTTCTGTATATCTCGTCTGACTAACAAATATGTTAATTCATTCAGGCTTATTTTTTATCCGAATTAAGTATTTAAAGCAGTATCCTCCCTTTGCAACCTTGATGTACTAAAGAAAAAACAAAAAAACAGCATAACGTTACCTATTTATCGGTTTGAATCTTAAATGCATTTAACATTTTGTAATTACTCTTTAATTGATTGAGCGTCGCGGTACTGGCAGTGATTACGTCCTTGTAGTAATTGTGTTTATTCAGTTATGGCAGAGGTAGTGAGTGAGCGATCACAGCGTAATTAATGGCTACTAAAACGCATGAAATGAACAGCCGCCCGTGCGACCACCCAAAATGTTACGAAACTCTGAACAGATTAGGGGATAGCTATTTCACGTGGACGGTGAATCCTATTAGTGAAAGCATCAGATGAGATATACTTTTTGATTATTATAATCTCTATAATTAAGTTTTTTTTTTTTTAAGAACTATATAAGTACAAATATTTAAACAAAATTGAAGTATGTGCGTTATTTGTATTTCGAAATGAGCTCACATGGTCGGTTACATCATTGATATCTTCGCTTATATTTAAACTTTGTATCCACTCTAAGGTGCGAAAAAATGGCGGTACAGTCTCGTCCCTATTAACTTATTCTAAAACTAGCTCTGTTTATGTGTCTCTGCCCGCGTGTCATTTATTTACCTACGTAATACAGTTTTCAAAAAATCATTGAAAAATAATGTTTTGACGGTGCTGTCCACTGAATCTTATTTTGTTTACAATTTCTTCATGACTCTTATTTTTTTTATACTGAACCACAATCATTTCCCGGTAACTTTTTTTGGCACTAACAGAAAGCAAAGATACTGTTCACAAATTCCTATATCTCTTAGTAAAACTGTGCATTAAATCGGATTTTATTTACGACTTCTTGAGTTTTTTTTATGTGGACCATTAATTACTTTCGTATAGTTAAAGTTAACTAATTTACGCGGAGTAACTTCAGCTGTCTACCAACAAAGTTTCGTCAAAATCGGTCTAGCCATTCCGGAGATTAGCCGGAACAAACAGACAGACAAAAATTGTAAAAATGGTCATTTTGTTGTAGGTGCCATTAGATATGAGTACATGAATATGTATTCAATAAAACGTGTATATATGTTTCATCGCTAGGAATTGATAGTTTTATTTTTAGTCTTATTTCACAATAAAATATGTAATAATAATTGAGTAATGAAAATTATTATAGGAGTTGAAATAATATTACTAGAAGTGTAAAAATAAATAATACCTTTGTGTATTTTTGCATATAATGTTGTTCCGCTATTCGTAAATTATTATAAAACCAAAATAAACTATTCGCAGTCACCTTAATAGTGTTGTGGTTTCAATTTGAAGTAAGTTAACGACACACAGTCGAGCACTTTGATTAGGTACGACGGGCGGCTGTAGAAACCTGCAGGCAGAAACGTCGAAATGACGCAAACTTTTGAAAAAAAAAATTTCAGCTTATACTTCGCTGTGGTGGCCTTCACAGTGCTTCAGTCATTTGTCGTATGTTTAATAGTTTATTAAGTAGAATAACAATTCTCTAGCTAGACATTTGATGGAGTTTAGAAATATAAAAAAATAAATGATTATTATATTTAAAGGGGGGTTGCCATAATCGCCACGCTTGGTAGGCGGATTCGCGATCGCAGTAGGTGTTTGTGGTACTCAGAGGATGCTACTGCCTATCACCTGGTTTATCCCTTAGTCGCCGACACCCACGGGAAGATATGAGGTGGTACTATACTTTGGGAGACCTATGTCCAAGAGTGGATGGATGGATGGATATTTCAAGGACTACTATATATATAGTCGTCGACACATCTCGCAAACAGAGGGCTGAGCAATATTTTGCACAGCGTATAAGCATTGCCGTCCAACGTGACAATGCTGCCAGCCTTCTGGGAACCTTTCCGTCAAGCGGCGAGCTGGACGGCATTCATTATTCATAGTCTTCATGTAATAGTAATAATTAGGTACTATAAATTATTTCATTTTGTTTTGTTTCGTTATTTCAATAAAAATGTGTTGTTTTTAAATAATTAATGATTATAAATCTGTTAATTGTATTTTAAGAAAATGTATTTTTTTTTCTTTTAATATATAGAATCAATTCTTGTTTTGTCTACATAAGCTAATGCCAAACTCATTTGAGAAATGTTTAAGAGAGTTTTGTTAAATCTTTAAGGAGAGTGCTATGCATATTATGAGGAGGAATGAAAGCCATATAACTAAAAGAATATGAGGAATATCATATAAAAATGTATCTTTAATAGTTCTGCGGTTTAGTTCATCCAGGAATCTACCTTGTCTACCTATTATTTCGAATAATTTTGAGTGCAATTTTGTTACTTAACCACAAAATTATCAGAGCCAGGTGGATCAATGACCAAGCAGGTGATAGATAAGCTGTAAAGTGGTAATATCTTCATCGGCGCGTGCGAGACTAATCACCATTCGCAGGGGTGATTGGGTTCTAAGGAAGTTGTCCTAATAAATTCTGTAAGAAAAACGTCAACAAATTCCAAGTTAATCCTAAATATTAACTGTCATAAATAATTAATAATAAATGTCATAAATAAATATTAACTGTCATAAAAAATTATAAGACTCAATTCTTTAAGTGAATAATAATATAATTTACAGTCTGTGGGAAATTAATTTACATATACAAAAGTATACAGTAAAAGAAAAAAATAAATAATTTGAGTTAATAGCAAAGACGAATCTTATGAAAATATTTCATAGTAAGTAGTGTGACATTTCCTAATTTGAATAGTAGCTAAGTTAAGTATGGCTTTTATGCACTCTGTGTGGTAACGATTCCCGCTTCAACACTTTTTTTTAGTCCTTGCAGTGATTGTCTAATTTAATGGTGTTAAATTAACCATTTTGTAGCGGTAATTTTTATTACGTTTTGCCTTGTCATAGTTAAGCTTTACAATAACTTAATCTAAATATTTAATACAATAAAGTTTTCTGTTGGCCGTTTTATGAGAAAGAACAGAAAGAAGGTATTGTTATAAAAATTTGGTGTAGACAAAGAAATGATAGAGTGACATCAGTTATTAATTATACGGTGAAAAATATTGACATATTGATATTGAATATTGGTAAACATGTGTGAATAAAGGAAGTACCAATAAAAATATAATAGAAGACACACCTTCGAATATTATTTTTAAATAGCTGTATGCCCGCGTGTGCGCTCGCGTTTCATATATTCTTCACTGCATTTTAAATTTTTAATACGGAACCTTAATTATTTTCGACAATTAAAAGTACGCTAAGTTACTCGGAGTAACTTTAGCTATCTACCAAAAGAAGTCCCGTTAATATCCGTCCAGCCGTTCCGGAGATTACCCGGAACAAACAGAGAAAAATTGTAAAATTTGTATTTTCGGTTTAGGTATAGGTAGGTATTTTGTAAAAAAAAACTAATTTTGACATAACTAACAGACACTTCAATTTTATTTATCAGTATAGATATGTAATTCAGATGTTTACAGAGTTATATTAAATCGTGTATAAAACATTTTAAAATTCTCAATTAAGACTACTGCAGTTAACTTCTAATTATCTTTATTCTATAGGAATGTTTAAGTTAATTACTAGATTTACGTTCGGATGATTTATACCTATAACAAATGCTTAAGGACTTTAGTGATGGTTATTATTATAAATTAAAATAAATTGCACAATTTTATTAAGCTTTAAAAAAGCCTTATTAAGATATTAATGAAAAGAGATAAGTATAAAAAAAGAGATAAATATATTTTGATACACAATCCACCGGTGATCGTTTTACGCACGTTCCGTTGATATTTTGATAAACTATTGACGTAATATCATATCTGTGAATTCTAAGAGAAGTGTATTACGCAATACAGAGTATTGTTTACCAAATCGAGTCGTAAATGTAGAGATTCAACATAACAGAACGGTCCTTTGTTTGTTATTGCTATTGTGCGTGATAGTTTAGCGAGCCGCGTTAGATCTTCGGCTTCCTTGGTATTTCCTGTTACCGAGATGTATATACGAGTATTGTTCTTGTCTCTAGTTTAGGTTTCTAGTATATATCTACTCTTAACAATATAACAATGTTTATAAAAAATCTTATATTTTCATAGGGAAATCTTCTAAATTACCTGGGTGCCCGCGGCTGTGTCCGCGGTTCATATATTTTTCACTGCATTTAATTTTTTTTAACATAGCTTTATTTTTTTTTAGCAATAAGATATAGTAAAAGCATTTCACATAAATTCAAGCAGTTGCCCGTAAAAATGTGCTTTGAATCCGATTTTATTCAATTTTAAGTTTTAATTTTGTTACACGGAACCTTCATTATTTTCGAAAATTAAAAGTATCTTAAGATACCCGGAGTAATTTCAGCTCTCTACCAAACAAAGTACCTTTAGATTACTCGGAACAAACAGACAGAGAGACAAACATTTTAAAACTTGTATTTTTTATAGGTTTTGTCTATAAATTCATACCTATTTAATAAAAAAAAAATTTGGACATTATAAACAGACACTTCAATTGTATTTATTAGTATAGATAAAATAAAAACAGTTCAATATATTTTTTTCTCTGCTCATACGTTGATTTTTTTAGTGGCTGTTAATGAGCTTTAGTGTTAGTAATAAAATATTTTGGAAGTTTGGTTCTTTGAATTTTTAGTTATGATAAAGAAACATAAATCGAGTTTAATAAACAATTTACTATTATTTATTTATAATATTATATGCCAAAGACTCTATTCAAATATTACAATGGTACTATTTTATAAATATTTACCTAATCGTTGTTAAAATATTGTAAAAAAATGTAGGTGATTATGTTTTTGTATCTTTATAATTTGTTCTAAATAAGTCTTAAAATATATACAAACATCTGACCAGAGACTATCTGTACATCTATTTTGAAAAGAGGTGAAGTAAATTGGATAAATGAATGTCGAGTTATAAACCAACCAACGGGTATAATAGATTATAATATGTACGGAAAAGGATAAAGGCATTATTGTAAAGTACTAATAAAATGAAATATATATTGAGTGTTTATTGTGCTTTAAAATAATTCGTACTAAAATAATAAATACATTTTTGGGAAAATCTTTCACTAGATATATGGTAGCTGTTTCATTAATACCTGTTTGTAACCCGAATAGAAAGCTTGAAAGTGATTTACGGGATTTGTTGTTAATAAATAACTGGGAAGACCCTTTCTTCAGTGGAAACAGTTAAAAGTCGGAAGTCCATCTATTCGCGATATCTCGAGAAGCGCCTCCGGCACGGCCGGACTCACGGGTCACTACCGGGCAGTTAGGAGGGCGAGGTTTCCTGTCCACATCCTGTAGGACCCCTCACTTTAGATTTATTTGATGTAAACGTATCACATTTCTAAGAAAGTTTCCTTCCAGAAATGTAAATTTTCAAAATTGTATGACATGTATTTTGGTATGTTATGTAGGTAGTTCATGTTTGTAATTTATTAACTTACACAATTTGACTCTATATTTTGTAATTTAGGTGGCATTTTACGCGATATAATTAGGTTATTGTGCGCAAGTGAAGCGGATTGAAAATAATGACAAGGAGCGTGAAGTTTGAGGCATCACAAAGACTGCATGAAATGTTCTAAAAAAGGGCTGCCATTTTGGGAGAGTGTTGTATGAAAAGTGTCAGACTTGGCTATATGCTCTAAATATTTTTGCATCAGAAAGTATTAGATAGAATAAAAAACCATATAAGTTATGAATTATATTCATCTTCTGATATAGTCAAAAGTTTTTTTCTTGTAATAAGTAGAGGTTTCATTAGATAGCGGTCTAACTTTTCACATATTACGGTAAAAAGTAAAAGGGACCTGTTTTGGTATTTGTTCGAATCCGAATTGATGTTGGATTTTTGATCAGCCCGACTGATTTACGCTTTAGTGCCTAAATGATTTCTAATCGGTTATGGAGCGATTTCGATTGAACAGGACAGGTGCTTTCGTCGGAGCGCGACCGCAGCATCACCTGCGCCGGCGGAACTACGTGCCGATTCGCCCGTCGCACGCGCACCGAGGAGCTTCGCACAATCGCTTCAATAAATTGATATCAATCATGTTACCGAATAATTTCACTCTGTCCTTCGTGTAAAGCACTTTTTTTCTGATGGTGGTCGCTAACCGAGAACTACGTAAATGATTTGATTGCGTTAATATTCTAGAAATAACTGATAACCATGCATATAGAAACATAAAATAAACATTTGCTTTTTAAAGCATTGTTCAGTTGTACAATCGAGAAAAATACTATTATTTATGTGGTTAACCCCTTGAGCACTTACCTGGCGTTTACGCCAACTTTCCATTGTTTTCCTATTGTCTTATTTTTATGGGTACTCGACACATTAAATAGTGTTCTTATTTGATGATGATCGCACCTAATTAGCCATTTAAGTATTCTCGATAAATAGATTTAATTGACGATAAATAATTAAAATATCCTTATTGGTTTGTACATTTCTTTACGTTATACCCTTAACCAAATGTTGCATGTAATTATTTGTATAATCAGATAATGAGTATTTTGTTATAATTCTTATATGTGTATTAAAATACTTTTATTTATAAATATAATGAAATGTCTGTATCTTCAGTACGATTTCAAATACAACCTAGTTTTAAACTTAATGTAGGTCAATAGGTACAGAAAATGTTAACTCTTTGGAACTCTTTACACCACTTAAGTACCAAATAAAAGGCAGTGTATGTACAACATTTACTAGAATCTACTAACTTATACAGATCCCGTTTACGCCGATTGAACTATAATCTAGTGGAATTCAGAAATAGCGAAATACATTTGCATAAATATTGTATAGTTAACGAGTTTACTTACGTCTTAAGATTTCATTTTTCTTTTGTTTAATAAAGCTAGTATTGTAACTCGTAAGTCGTGATTTACTGACACAACATAGATCACCAAAAGGTGACAAAAAATCGCCTGACGTTACGTGGAAATCGTAGATCACGACTGCGCCACGGCCGCGTCCGCGGTCACTCGAATACCTATACATTATTATTTGCCGCATCTAGACTCGCTGTTATTATTACTATTGTAACAATACTCTGGGGACTTTTTACAGATTATGTCAACAAGTTATTCTTATTGGAAGATGAAAAGAGTAAATCCATTTTATTATAACTTTAAAAGTTGTCTCCGCAGCGATGTGTTCATATAAAAAATTTTATTTTTCATAATCCTTTATTTAACACTATATCTCTTATTATCCTTAAAATATTCAATAATTTACGTAAATCATTTTAAGAGAGCAGTGATAGTTGATAATTATTATTTGTCTACTACACTCGTTTATTATCCTTGTAACTTGTTTCGTTACTAAATCAATGTAGCAAATGTAGTGTAGGTAATGTTTTTTCGTGTAAATTTTAAAGCGAAGATGGCTTAGTTGGTATTGTGGTTTCGATTTCGCATAAATGGACGTAGGTTCGAACCCTCCTAGCCATCTCTATTGTGAGTGAGCTATCAATGAAGGAAAACATCGTGAGAAAACCCTGGCTTGGTTGGTAGGAAATTTTCTAATAGTGCGCGCCTAGGTAGCTTACAAACTTCAAGATTGTAAACTTGTCACCAATTACCAGTAGGTGTGTTTCAGTAGCAACACTTGAGACCTTAGTGCGTTTACCAACCTGAGCCACATCGTTGTGATTACGTTATTACAAATACCTACATCTATAATAAAATTAAATTATCTTAGCCTTTTTTGTGATTCATGACTTATAAGACCACTAACGGACTTAAAGAAAGTCATTGTAACACCTGAATGAATGGAGGTTTAAGGAAATGTTTTCAGGTGTCGACTATTTATGGTCATCATCTTGTCCCCTTATCCAATTTTCATTTTAAATCATCTCCACAAACACTCCATTTCTAAGCTACCATCTTTTACACAATCCATCCGTATTTTACTTCGTCTTCCTCCCTGCGCATCAGATGCCCATACCAGAACAGACGACTCCTCCTTAACTTCTCTGTTCATGGTAAGGAACACAATTTTAAAGCAAAAATACTTAGCTTTATTATGTATATACTATGCAAATATATGTTTAAATTAATATTTTATACTAAATATCGTATAAAAGTTGGATCGTCCATGACAGTGGATGATAATCTTTTTCATTTCCGTGGGCTACAAGTAACATTGGTCACATTATCTATGGTCGCAAAAATAACCACGGCATTGTAGGCGCTAGTTGGTGAAAGGCCGTGTCCAAATCGTCACCAAGCCGCGCATGCCTTTCAGTTCGTTCCACTAAACCTGCGCTCATGCTTTGCAACTAAGTACTTTTGAACTGCCGTTATTTAGGGAGGTTCTCACGTTTATTAATCTATTGCAGAGTTGATATAAGCATTGTACTCCACCGGGCAGAAGTTTTATATAATTCATATAAAATAAAGTAGGTAGGTACATCGATGCTTGAAAATATATACGTACCTATTTGTATTTTTATATTCGTTAAAATTATATATATATATATTCCCCGTTAGGGAAAAGCTTACAGATTCGCGTCACCAATGCCAGCCAGCAACATGGTACAGTATGTTAAGTATAAGATAGCGTTTAAGTAGATGTACGAGCGGCATTTATTCCATACAAACGTAATACCCTGTTTTTTCTCCCTGGATAAAAGCATTATGGTCAACATTTTTATACCAAATAATATATATCCACCACCGGCATTCCTCTCGTACGTTTTTTCTATAAAGTAGTTATTTTAGAAACTAGGAGCCTGTGAAAATGAAAAAAATGCTTGATCTTTACCGTCATTTTCAGACGTTCATCAAACAAATTCCAAAGAGGCCAAAAACTTTCTTATTTCATTGAAAGACAATTAAAAATTGGTTCAGTTTTGGTACTCTACGAAGTGATGATTTTGCTTAGGCAAAGTCAGCCCCAGCTGCAGTTGTCCCTTTTGTGTTTTAAAACACTTTCTTTTGGGCGCAACTCGATAGAAATATTTTAGATTTCTGAAATACCTTTTTTTCAAATCTGTCGCATGTTCTCTTAAGTGCTAATGCTCAGAGATAAATTATAAAATGTATACTGCAATAGCGTCAATAGATGTAAAAACCTGACAAATGTTAACAATTAACAAATTATAGAATTTTAATTAATCATAATATAATTTAAATATTCAAAAAACAAGTTTCCACTTCTGTCAGCGGTCCTAATGGCCGCCTAGTTATTTGAACTTGTAAAATTAGTAGTGAATTGTTTATTAAATACTAACGTTTTTCTTACAGTCTGTATGCTATTTAATTCTTATTGAAAAAATAATCAAAACTAAGATTGCGGAGGTCCCTGTAGTGTTAGAGTCCTTACCCTCCCTTGAATCCCGAATTTTAGCCGTGGTAAGTGATAGGCCGGCACAGTGCTGGTGAGTGTTTACAAATCGGCGTTCGTTAACCTTCTTGGACTGTTCTTTACTTCGGAGCTATAATCTGTAATAATAAATAAAATTGAATTGTCTGTTTGTAATGTTAAAATTATATTTATTTACTAATTAGATATGTTATTTAAAAAATTGTCTGTCTGTTTGCAATGGGTAATCTCCGAAACAGCTGGACCGATTTGGACGGGACTTTTTTTGGTAGATAGCTGAAGTTACTCCGCGTAACTTTTAGTTTTCGAAAATAATTAAGGTTCCGCGTAAAAAAAAAAAGCATAAAATTTGAATAAAATCCGATTCAATGCACAGTTGTACGGGCAAGTGCTTGAATTTATGAAAAATATTTTTACTTTTTATTTTTACTTTAGTACTAAAAAATATTAGGGTTCCGTATAAAAAAAAATAAAACGCAGTGAAGAATATATGAAACGCGGGCGTAGCCGCAGGTTCACAACTAGATTTAAATAAATGTGGCAAGTCCATTAAACAAAATGTTGGGTAATGCGCTGAATTGTAAAAAAATGTTCGTGTACTTACTGAAGTGATATACCATATTTACTAATGTGAAATTGAAATGTTACCCATCTACATTCATATCGATTTCATTATTTTAAAATAATGTTTCTACATAAAATAAAATAAAAATCTATTTGCCATTTCATGGGACTTTTCCACCTTTGTTATTATTACCGACTTAATATCAGATGAAGTGCAGTCGTTATGTCGAGATCGTATTTTTTAAAAAAACTAGCTATTCATGGGTACTACCGATAGAAGTGAACACTTTGGAAAAAGTTTTATTTTATTTATATTTTTTCATTTTTAAGTAATTATATATTTTTATTGGTAAACTGTTTTATAAGTCGGTAGGTATATTTCAGTATTTTTTCAACGTGGCTTTTCTAAATTTCTGTAAAATTAAATCTGGTCACACAGGTTGTCACCACATTTGTCACCCAAAGATCATTCAACGCGGCTAAAAAAGTTCTCACTTCAAAAACTATTGATACTTTTTGGAAGTAGTATGGGTAAATATTTTACAGTCCGGTCTGTGTACTGGTAATGTACATATATATTAATCGTCATAGTAGGTAAGCCTAAAGATATAATGATAAAGGTATGTAGAAATGTAGAACCCATGATAGTTCGATTATAACGCTCAGAGGCGTGAAACGTAGTGTTCGCTTTATCAAGCAGAGATCAGGCGTTACGGTCACGTATGTCTCGTCTTGTCTCGGTTCCACTCCCACGTCTTAATTGACCTATTTCGTGTTAGATGTCGCGCTTGCAAGCGACCGACCGCCTGTGGGATACCATCGCCGCGGATACGTGTTACCCGTGATATCGTAACTATCATTTGTATCGTTTGCTACGTATTTTTTGACACTCTAGTTGACTAACAACGCCTAGGTATTATTGGAGAGAATAATCTTGAGAAATTGTTGATTCTTGTATCGATTCTATGCTATTTGCTATTCCTACCTTCAGTAATAATAATCATTGTACCCACTTATAATTTAATATTTAATTACGTTGTTCTAATGTTCTATTAATATAATATTCTTGCCGATAATTCAGGATCATTATACGCGTTTAATAGTGCCAATTAATTTTTAATAATGCTAATTAAATTTTGCTAAGGAAGCGTTCAAGTAATACGTAAGCAGAATTTCAAACTTTTTTATGAGCTAAAGGAAGCAGAGCCCATTGTAACGTAAGAGTGATATAATTTTCACAAAATCTTCTTAAGTAATTGCAAGTAAATAGCTAAATATTGCTTACATAATCTCCATTTGGATAACACATTTGGGGAACATCTTACGTTATCAAAAATAAGCAAAATTTAGAGTCCTGCCTCCATTGGTGCTTACGTAATACTTATATGACGCCTTGCGTATATTAATTACGTCAGGATTGAAAAAATAATAATAAAAAAAGCTACCTAAATTTAGTTTTTGTAACTATGCAATGGAACTATGTATATAAATTTAAACAATTTCTGTAAAGTGTTGTTGTCTTGTGTTTAGAATAAAAGATATTGTATTAGTTTATGAATTACTCGGTAGTATATGTAGGAACATCCAAACTGCGGTATCATGGCATCGGACCACCCCATAGTTGCTATCTTGTAAAGTGATCTTGCTACAAAAACGCCACCCTTATGATGGGTCTGTCTTGTGTGGCCTTTATTTCATGCTAATCAATTTACTGTGAATTTCTCATGAATGCTTAAATCTCATTATGTCTGCATAATTCGTTATTAAATCGAAGGGATTAATTTTATAAGTGAGAATAAAACTATCATATTTTAACACTCAAAGTATTATATATTATAACTACATGTAAATTTTAATTAGTAATGTTCAATTTAATATTTTAATGACATTATGGATGATTAAATAAATTATAAAACGATATTTCGATAAAGATAGGTTTATATTATATAACACTAAGTATACATGTTATAAATGTAAATATGTATTATATTTTTATATTATAAATTTTCTGTCCGTTTGGAATATAATCTATTAAAATATGCAATGATAAAGAGATTTATCATTATTTTAAAATAATCGACACATACGTACGTGATCTGATAAAGCTGTTGTTAATATTACATGAATATTAAAAAAAATAAAGAAAGCAACTTAATAGCGGTAAAAAAGGAAATATAAATAAAGACGTACTCATACTAATCGTGTTGGAATGATGGCTGTCCCCTTGATTTATTAGGACGTGAACAGACGTGTGCGCGTATTCCAATCCCGAATCTCTAGGGATACGCAGGTAGCGACACAAAAAATGTTTGGGTGTTTGTTGACAAGGCAAGTTTGTCACGCTCATAATCCGCCCCGTGATATTTTTAAGCTTTACTTTCATTTCATATTATTAGAATTTTGATGTTTAAATTGATGAGATTATAAATTAATTGATAAAAGATGTTAGTGCTACATTTTAATGATAATAAAAAGATACCCATTAGTATTTTACGAAGGTTCTGTAATAACGTTTCAATCACAGATGAAGAGTGTTTTAAATTTATTTCATTTTCCAAATCGATGTGAAATCAAGGGTTGAACAATGACGTCTTTAGTTCCGAGAAGCAGGCAGCCGCGCGATAACTTGTCAGTTAGCTTCATCAAACATTCACGAGTGCCGGAGATCCCGCATTTAGGTGTCCGTAGAACTTGGCACGGGGGTCTCGTGTAAATTGACAGCCTAATGTATGTATAGGTTTTGTTACATGTATTCTTACACTATTGGAAATAAATTTCTTGGAATTAGAATAAATTATTATTTATTTACAGAATTTAAAATTTAATTCAAATTAGGCTTCGAAAGGGAACTGTGACACAAGTAATACGGGAATTTCAACTTTAAAAATACATTTTTTATGTAAAACAAAGAGTTATGCAAACTAGAACCAACCCATAATTCTAGAAAGTTTAAAGTTCTAATCGTATTGTTAACACGCTCAGTGAATTTATTGACTTTTGCACAAGTTGGTTAGTTTAAAATAATAGTACTTTTTGCATTACTTAATAAAATTTCTCAGAAGCGACTTCTTGTGAGTGGGTTCTAATTTGTGTAACTATATCCATATAGAAATTAGTACAGTCTTAATTTTGAACTCATATTGTTCTTTGCAAAATACATATTTGAAATAATAAATGAAACATAAAATATATGTAGAATAGGTACATAATATAAAGAGTATCATTTTGACCCTCATCAGTATGATGGCGGACACCGCAGTGGCAGCGTCGCAGCCGGTGATAACGGACACTTTTTCGTAATACTTTATTCAGTGTCGGGAGATTTAGCTCAGTGACAGACTAATCGGGCGCGTCAGGAGCGAGGTGCGGGCCCGTTTAAGTATTTATGCTTAACCCTTTTGTATATCCGGGCCGTCGCGTTGCGTCGCGCCCGACTACTCGATGTCAATCGCATTCATTTCCAGTCCCGTGAAAATTTAATGTTCATTAATTTGTCACGTTCCTGTTAGATGTAAAGGTTACCTATACGCAACAACATGTTTACTAAATACTAATGCAGACAAAGTATGGACAATGTATGTGATAACAGTTATTTTAAGGTCACTAGAATATTTTTCCGATACTTTTCTTACGATAAAGCTATAGCAAGATTTATATTGAATTTCTAATACTGGCATCATTCAACATAGAATAATATAATCGTATTTTTATATCAGGAAGACGACATTGTATAAAAAGGAAGTAGATAAGTTAGAAATAATAATAAGTAATATAAATTCTGTAAAATTTTAACCTTCTATAAAAAATAGTAGGTAATGCATTTTCACTCGAATCACTGATTGATGACCTTCTCACGTTTGCTACTGCAGAGTCGTTATCTGTTGGCAAGTTTCGTGATAGCACGTTTTTTAACTATTACAACTTTCAACATTGAAACACAAACTTCGCCCAACCGTGCATAGATCTAACATCTTTCAAATCATTTCTGAATAAGTAGTGTGTATATAATGATTTATGGCATTTACTTTTCACATGGAAAGAAAAACATAAGAAAATTTTGTTCTGAATACCTACTTACTTTTCTAGTAATAGGTAATAGTATAATTAGTAGTAATCTTTGTTTCTATTTAATACTAACGACCCGCCCCGGCTTCGCACGAATTAATAGAAATTTACAATTAAAATATAGTGCAAATCACTTACCGAAAATGTAGCTTCCTACTTGTCAAAAATCAAATCTGTTAAGTATCTTTTGAGTTTATCCATAACAAATAAAAAAAAAACAATTATACCCCTATAGACATGGCATACCTACAATATTATAGATTACAAAAGAATATTTTAGGAGAAACAATGAAAATGCTATCGATATGAATTTAATGGTAAAAAAAAAACATATATTATGCAATTTAAAAACCCACTGCACTTGACAAGAGAGAAACCTCGAGGGTACGCTTAGGTGTAATGCTGATATTTCTCCAGTTTATCTACAAAATTACATCGGTTAATGTCGAGCGTGTAATCTCACTAATATATTCATAACTAAAAGGCTTTGCCGTGGAGGCCAAGCACGGTTATATCGGGCCCCGAGGACCCGGCGACGGACTTCGGGTGACCGTTACGATAATCCACTCACATCATAATTTAACCAGATGTGGATTTAACCGCCTATGAGTATTTCGAAATGAACGGAACATTCAAACCCGTTGCGAGTGGTCACTTAACCTTACTTTATTCTGTGATTACTATTAAAATTACATAAAAATAAATATAAAAATGCTGTACAAAGGTAAGCTGGTGTTCGTGTAAATGTTTTGTACTTAGTAAAGTGTAGTGAAGCATAAACGTGTGCGGGGTTTGCGAGGGGCACCCGACGCCCATTGGCCGCTGTCACGCCTGTGGGAGGAACGTGGAAAATTTAAAGAGTTTTTCTCAAAACGTCATTCCAAATTTGAAAAGCTTTTAGCGTTATCCTCCTGTCACACGGTTCATTCTCCATGCCATATTTGTGTATGTTTTTTTTTTGCCTGTCAAACGTATCGACGATTGATTGCGCACAATGGGGAATATTGGTACCCGCTTTCGACATGGCTTAATTTTTTTTTTACTCGCATATATATGAATTCGCAATAGTATGAACAATGATTGAATAAGTATGTTCTTGTTTTGCTCCTCTTTCATACGGTCGTTCTGATTCTGAGGTATTTAGGTAGGTAATTTATCTTTATTGGTCTATATTGGTCACTTGATGATATCATAGTGTATTCTTATGTTACTTCTTACACCTTTTTTGTTTTCTTAAACCTCTTTATGTTCGATAGACAATATTGAACCAATTAAAAATACATACGTATAAAGGTTATTAGTACAAAACTTGATGTTAATTATAATCATGTCTAAATGACAAACTTGACTGAAAAATATTATTTCATTAATTATTAATTGCGTAGAACTGGCGAAAAGAAAATATTGCTTACAAGCTTTTTGTGGTAGGTACATGCAAAGATATGGAGACGAATAGATTTTTTTCTTCTTCAAAGTTGTAATTATCTTGAGAAAGATGTAGGTGCGAGTAGGAGGTGGTCGAGTAGGCGTGGCAGACAGGCGGGGCGCGCAGGGTGCCGTAGCGAGACCCGAGGTGCTGCCCAGCGCACAGCCGGGCGCCATGACTCGCCCACCCGTCGACCTCACCACTTCACAGTCGCGCTGCACACACGCCGTTCTTGGCGCGCGTGCCTTTGCATAATTTTATAACACGGCTACCGAACCTCAAACCCGATAACTTATAAAATCCCCTCGGTTCTAACTTTTACGGCGACCGGTTCAACAACACTCGCATGACCAAATTTAAAACCACCTGTAACCAGGAAATAAAGGTGCGTGCCTCAAATGATTCTTGCTAATTAACCGGATCGGCAGCGGACACCCAAATAATTGCCGTGAAGGAAGCGTACGAAGCGCAGCCCGCGACAGGCGCCCCCTTCAATTAGTGACACCTGTCAGTCGAACACGCGTCCTGAATTAATTCGCACTTGTAGTAAATGTTTTCGCAAAAAATTATACAAGATTAATTGGCACCGATGCACCTGCGACAATCACCGGTCGACGTGAGACACGCCAAGAGTTGTAGTTTATTGGAAACAACATATCACCTTAAATTAAAAAACTAAATTCATCGCAAACGGACTCGCGACATGATCATGCTATTCAAGGGTAATAGCAGTAGATTGGAGCATTTAATAGAGAAAATTCAAGCTAACAAAGAAAATCACGACGTCATATCCGAAGACATAAAAGGTAAGAACTTATTTGATGTTGTAGGTAATTTGTTTTAAATTGATACTTTTTAGTATAACGTAAAAGACAAAGATAAATTAATAATCCTTTAAGTAACATTAACGAATGTATGTATGAGATACCTTTATCTGCATTCTTTGTATAAATTTGTTGCAGGAAATTTTGGTACATATTAGTTGTGCCTGCGACTTCGTCCGCGTGGAAATTTTTAATTATTTAGGCTAATTATTTTACAAATAAGTCACGTGCGTATAAATAGTTTAATGAGCTATTTGCAGTGTTTCACTGCAAAGAGGTTATTAAATTATTTAAGTAAATAAGTACATAAGGTATAAAGTAGTTATTTGTATTTCACGAAGAGCATTAATTAAATAAACATAAAATCGTTTAAGTATCGAATTGTAATCAATTTGCAGTGAACAATAATGAATTTGCAGTGGAAAAATCAGTATTCTCTCATCAGAATAGTTCTAATATTTTATCTCTTGTCGATAACATATAAAACATTTACATAAACCTTACACATTTCCTATACAAACTTGAGGGTAAAAATTTTGAATGTCATATTTATTTATATCGAATCAACAACATAAAAATAAGTTTTAAGCTTCTAGCTCTACAAATGACGATACTTCCATACAACTTTTTTAGCCCCCCCTTGCAACCCCTTACAACCATTTTTTCGCATTAAAAAGTACCTAGCCTATGTCCTTTATCAGGCTCTAGACTATCTGTGTACAAAATTTCATTTACATCGATTAAGTAGTTTTGGCGTGAAAGCGTGACAGACAGAGTTACTTCCGTTTTTATTATATTAAGTAAGGATTTATGTGTACGGACTTAGGTACTTTGTCATTCAATATACTGCGTGTTATGAATAAAATACAATATCGACACAAAACATTAGACACCGTTTTTTATTACAACGACTTCACCAATTTTTAAAAACATTTTTTCTATTAAACTCATTGAAGGGAATCGTGAAAATTTGCCAATAGTAGTTATTCTTACTAAAATTTTACTACAATAATAAAGAATTGTATTTGAATTATTATTGTAATCGTAACGTAATTAATAGCTAATTTTAGGTTCTTATGTATCACCCAAGAGCTTATTGATATTAATATTTTTCACAGAATATGAAACGGAAATGCTCTAAAAATGTAAACGAGTATTTTATCAGATTGGTAGACCGTTTATTGTGATAATTTATTTAGTAACAAAATGCTTTGAACTAATAAACGAATGTATTAAAATGTAGAAGTCCATATCTGTCTTGATATTTACACGTAGGAAATAGTGCTAGCTGTGCCGGCGACTCCGTCCGCGTGTAATTCCATGTTTATAAAATGACGATTTCGATAATATATAGATCATCATCATCAGCCAACCGATAGTCGTCCACTGTTAGACATAGGTCTTTCTCAAATCAGGGGGGAATTGCCATAATCGCCAAGCATGTCAGGCGGATTAGCGATCGCAGTAGGTATTTGTGGTACTCAGAGGATACTACTGTCCATCCCCTGGTTTACTCCTTAGTCGCCTTTTACGACACTAACGGGAAGATATGGAGTGGCACTATTCTTGGCCGGCACCACTCGGCTATATATAGATAAACATTCATTATTCGATATTAAACCAAATATTAATATATCATTTACTGTTACACAAATTGAGATTCCCTTTTTCATCCTTTTTAGGGGTGTTATTAGTACGTTACGACCTTACAACGAATTTAATTACGTAGTTATTAGGAAATTTCGATCATAATTTGAACGAAAATCGAGATTGAAATTCATCCTGTAGTTTTTGCATGACGCGTAAACTACGGGCAGATAAATCTTCCAAAAATCATAGAGATATGTTCTGTTATGATTTTAAAGTTTTTCTCAATTCTATTCAATGCAAAGTTTCTGTTTCTTGTTAAAGTTGTTCTTTCTTATTTGAAAATCAACTTGGCAAAATTCTGATTTGACTACGACCGGTACCTTAATTATTTTAGAAAATTAAAACAAGTAAAATATTTCTGTGTAAAACTTTAGAAACATAATCAATTATTCAAATCACTCGAAATTAAAGAATATGGTAATTACATTGTTTAACTTTATTAACCTAACTCTATTCTTCTACTGTATACGTAATGATTTCTCATTTTATATAAAATTTTATTATTAAACTAGCTTTGTGCTCGTGGCCGCGTTTCATATATTCTTTACTACGTTCAATTTTTTTTATACAGAACCCTAATATTTTTTTAGTACTAAGACAAAGTAAAAATATTTCTCATAAATGCAAGCACTTGCGCGTAAAACTGTGTTTTGAATCGGATTTTATTCAAAGTTCTATGAGTTTTTATTTTTACACGAAAACCTAATTAATTTCTAAACTTAAGAGTACCCTAAGTTACCCGGAGTAACTTCAGCTATCTACCAAAAAAAGTCCCGTCAAAATCCGTCCAGCCGTTTCGGAGATTACCCGGAACAAACAGACAGACAGACAAAAAAATTTAAAATTGTATTTTTTGTATAGATATCGCATACGTATTCATATCTATTTTGTAAAAAAAAAAACAATTTTGACATTACAAACAGACACTTCAATTGTATTTATTAGTATAGATAATATCATTGCAAATACAAATGTAGACTTTGAAAGCTTCATCGTCTTATGTTTCGTATGTGTATTTTTTTTTATTTATATTATTAGATACAATGTCAAACAATATGTAATCTCAATTGATACTTTACCTAGATTATCTAACTTCCACACGTAATCATCTAATGAGTACCTATACTTATATTAAAAAAAATTAGCACGCCCATACTTTTGACCACGGAAAAACTTACTTTTTATTCGGCGCTTTTAACGGCAGAATTATTATATTCTGCTCTTTGTGGTATTTTTGTTCTTGCATGTGTATATGCTTGAATTATAGAAAGTGCGTGCACAAATTTTTAATATCTTTCTGATATATAGCCCTTACTAATAATTGTCTTACAGATTTAAACTAACTAAAGATTGGAAAAGAAATTTCAATTCTAACATTATTCCGTATACGTATACCACATACGACAATAAAACAGAAAGGTACGTCAAACGATCTACCACTAAAAAAAAACTGTTCAATAGAAGCATTACATAATAGTTAATTGTTATTTCGAGAATGGACTAGGGCGAGTAAATTACTCAAACATGCGGGACTACGCGCATTTTAGTACATCGTCACTTGACGTCTGTTGCTTGAGATGCGATATATAAACAAATGCAGCAACTAAAAAACAACAAACTTGTAACAGACGAAAAGTTATAATAAAAAATATATGCACAATAATTAATGTTCGAAAATAAAAAATGTATATTAATGCACTAAAAAAATAAATAATCAAAACTCTCATGTAACATTCAAAACGATCCTAATGAGGAAGATTAATTTAGAAAAAAAAATTATATATTTATTAAAGACGTCCACTGCCGGACATAAGTCTCCCCAAAATATTTCCACAACGACCGGTCTTGCGCCACCAGTATCTTGCGGATTCTCACGACTTTCACCTTGTCGTTGATCCACCATAAAATAATTATATATGTACAATTATATAAAAACTAAGTCGATAAATGAATTATAGAGCGAATAATGAATTCGTTACCTTTAAAAACAATGTTAAAATGCGCGTGCGCGTGTAGTTTATCAAGATGTATGTGTAAACTATAAGAAAATTAGAAATAGGTATACTCAATTGCTAGTTGTCGTGTTATAATGTTCGGTGTTGATTGCCGAGGCGCCGGTTGAGGTGTCGCAGTCGCAGACGTCGCAATTAGGAAGTGCGCTTCCGCCGCCCACCGCTCGTGGCGCCACCGTTACCCTAAGAATTGGTCGCAATGCGGTATGTAGTCAAGGAGTTACATATAAACAAACTTAGTATAGGCGATCATATACCGATTTAGGATCCAACATTTTTCGAAGTGAATCTTCTTTGCGTACGTTGAATTCTTAGGTTGCGTCACGCGGTGAGCGTACCAGAAAAGTGTCAAAGGTTGGTTAAAAGTTCGTAGATACACGGTACAGGCTCGGTGTTTTGACGATAATCTCCCCTGATGTTAAGTGACGACGTGATCCAGGATGGTAAACACACTAGGTAAGCCTAGAGGTACCTGGTTCTCAAACGATGCTGCCGGAACACACCTATTGCTATTTGGGGACAGATTTTTTAACTTGAGGGTGGTAGCTACCCAGTTGATCATTATTAGAAAATGCCCTACTAATATGCTATGGTTTCCTCACGATGTTTTCCTTCACCGAAAGCTCAGGCTGGTTTGATAGATGGGTTTGAATCCACGTCCATTGACGCGAAGTCCTACCGGTCTACCAACTAAGTCATAAAACTTTTTGACAGTAGAATTATTTTTATCTCTTACTGGTTTGTTTAATTTGTCTCACAGATTTAAACCAAAGATTGCCAAAGAAAATTCATTTTTGACACTTGTACCCTGTAAGGAATCATTACGATACATTTATCAATAAAATTTAAAAGTAGAATTTTATTCCAACAATTTAAAATTGTTACTACTTAGTGAGAGTATCTATGTATGCCTTTCAAATATACTTATTACGTTGATGTTATATCCTAAAATCGTTATTAGATGATATCGTTTTATAAGTAAAGGATTTATAAATTAAAAGCTTCTTGTACATTATTATACGTTGATAGAGTATTTTATAATTTTCGTTTGGTTTGAGTTACTGCGTTTATAATTTCTTTCGAGTTGAGATTCCATCTATCCATCCATCCATTCAACCAAAAGACGTCCACTGCTGGACATAGATCTCCTCCAAAGATCTCCACGACGACCGGTCTTGCGCAACCCGCATCCAGCGGATTCCCGCAACCTTCACAAGGTCATCGGTACATCTTCGAGGAGCCTACTCACGCTACGTCTTCCGGTGCGTTTGTGGCCATTCGAGAACCCGTTGGACTCATCCGGCACCGGTTCTGCGAGCAATGTACCCAGACCACTGCCACTTAAGTTTAGTAATTCTTCGTGCAATGTCTTTTTTTTTACTTTGGTTCTTCTGCGGAACTCCTCATTCCTGATTGCCTCTCCATTTCCCTTTTGCAAGTTGAGATTATTTTACTGCATTTGCTAGTAAATCCAGTATCTATATTTAACATTCTGAAGGTTTTATTATGACCAATGACATCATCACTTAAAATAATCAAAATAACAAAAAAAAATACTATTCACATATTTCAGTTTAAATAGAAAGTCAAAGTTCTGGTTCCGTGCCTGGTTGCAATTGCTATTAATTACGGCTATCCTTCAACCGACACGATACATACATCTACCACTTACGGCAAAACGTCCCGTTATGCCTGTTCCACTCAGGCTGTCTTTATTTTGCGATACTTGGTTGTTACTTGTTAACAATGTTGGTTAGTTGGAATTTGGCGCGTGTTATAAGTCTATTTAGTAACACTTTTTTCTCAGACTGTAATTTTAAATTAATTGTTTTTTTTTCTACTGAATGATGTGATACAGTTTCTATAGTAAAATTAATTATTACATATTTCAGTTTTAACTATACTAATAAATAAAACTGAAGTGTCTGATTGCAATATTAAAATAACAATTTTTTACTAAATACATATGTATACCTATACCATAAACACATTTTTTAAATTTTTTGTGTGTCTATCTGTTTGTTACGGGTAATGTCCACAATGGCTGGACCGATTTTGGCAGTTTAATTTACTACTTTAATTTTTCGTAAATAATTAGGGTTTCGCGGTTAACAATTAAAACTGTGAAATTGTGAAAAGTTCCGATTCTCTGCACTTTTTTTTGGCAGGTATTTGAATTTGTGAGAAATATCTTAATATTAGTGGCAAAACAAAATTGGAAAATAATTAGGGATCCGTATAAAAAAATTAAAAACTATATTAGGCAGTGAAGAATATATGAAACACGGGCGCAGGCGCGGGCACACAGCTAGTTATCTATATAAATATCATATTTAAAGAAAATCATGGCAGAGTTCAATGGGTCTTATTATAATTCCCGGAACAGAATGAAAAGTATCAAAGGATATGCCAAAAGGACATTTTATTTATTTTAAGCAAAAAACTTCTAAGAAAAACATTGTCAATAACTATTTTACTATATTGGAAGGTTCTTTTGTATAACTAGTATGGTAAAGTGCCCATTATATAGAAATTAAATAAAAATAAAAATTATATAACCTATTGATACAAATAATTTAAACCCTATTAAATAGGGGAAGGAAGTAATTGTTACTATAAAGATACATCATACACTTATTGGCTTTGTATAAAACATTCAAATGCAGAATTTTCTAAATAAAATAAAACTGTAGATAATTGTAAATTAACTAATTGACTTTTTAAAGATAGGAAAAATTCCAAGTAATAATTTCATCATAGCATAACATGCTTTATACAAATGATTTTATTACATTATTTCTTCTATTTACTCAAAATAATAATAGCTCAACAAATTATGTTTGTACTAAAACATGCCTAATATTAAATTTAACTCAATTCTGTAATGATTTGAAACTGATCACTTTCACAAGTATCAACTGCCTATTGTTAAAATGAATTTTATCATGTTTAATTCTAGGGTTTCCAACTCCATATATTTCCATTTATCTCAATTTTACCCCGCAAATAGCGGTTAGGTACGCAATGATACAATTTTAAGGCGGGCAGTGTATTTCTTTCTTATCTTTTCGTCATTATTCATCATTTACCCTGATGGTTCTCGTCATCGCGGCCCATTCAATTTGTTTATATTTCACGCCACTCCGAGGTGCTCGTCGAGATGTATCGCCCCTAACACGGAAATATGGGGTTTTACCGATATTTATGATGGCTTTATCCGCGAGTGCGGCAACGTCTGTCCAGCCCTAATGTACTTTACTGTCCTTCTACAACCTTAAATTGTCATTATTGCTCCTTATTATTTGACATGTAATCAGTTCCTATTACTTGGTTAAAGCACATTTACATTTATTATTATTAACGTTATATATATTTAAATATTATTCTTACTATAAATAGGCAAAGCTAAATATTTGCTACATCTTAGTATATTATATTTCCAGTAGCAGAAGTATTAATATTGGTAATATTTTCAGTAAAAATTTCGAAAGTATTAAAGTCAAATTAATTCGTTCTTTTGGCCTTTAATTATAAATTTGAAGGGTGTATTTGTACTGGCACACAAAGCTCTTTAGTATAGAGCCTTTAGAAGCCTACACTTAGGAATTAGAAGCCTATGAATAGGAACCTAATAATAATTGATTTCAGGGTAGAATTGCAGTTCTACTTCAAGTCGCTTATAAATATCGGTTGACTGCAGTGATCACTTTGACACATTTGAAGTTATGATTGCGCAGTTGGTAGTGCGAGCGGACTCCACGCCGATATACGTATTTTCGTACCCACGTATCCAATTTTATAATGAGCTTGAGCTTTCGGTGAAGGAAAACACCGTGAGAAAACCATACCATGGTGGTAGTGCATTTTCTAATAATGTCTGGGTAACTACCACTTTCAACATTAATACCTGTCGACAAACACCGATAGCGTCACTTCAGAGTGAGTACTTGTAGACCTCATCGTCATCTAACTGAGACTATATATACAGCATAAAAAACATTAAACGATGAGCGTTAAATAATAGGCAAAAAGTTCGAATTCTAGTTCTTACTGTTGGCCGGACGCTTCAAGGAACTTTGAGGCTCAGCCTAAAAATGGGCAGCGCACGGGCATCAAAATAGTACGCACCTCGGCTTCTGATGCTAAAAATTGATAAAACTCATGATAAAAATTCTGAGGAATTTACCTTAGCTAACCGAGCGGTTAGTAGACCTGTAACGTAAAAAAGGTCCGTTGCATAACCTATGTACCTTGCATGTAGTGTGCAAGTATGTGTTTGCAGTAAGATGAGTATGATAAAAGTGCAGGCAATGTCACTGTATTGCGCTGAGGGCGGCTATAAGAGCTTCCCCAGATGAGGATCGGAGCATGACTTGTGCACTGCTAGAGGGGGACGGGAGCAAAGTTAGCCACCCGTCCCCGGCGGCTAGAATGGTGGTTACACCGGCGTGTAGGTTGAGAGGGAAAAAATCTGTTTGTATTTAACGTGGACGTCGTTGCTTTCGCGGGGCTTTTGGGTCTGGTGTATAAGTCGCAGCGGCTACAACCAGAGGGTTCGGATGTGTTTCAGCTCGATCCAAGTAACTGCTAGTTAGGGACTTCAGAATGGATTCAATCGAGGGTAGGTCCAGATCTCTCTGGAGGTCCACGTACCTATGGAATCATTGGGCACCTACAGCCTTTCTAATAAAACGATTTTGAGTCTTTTTTTTAAAAATAATAATAATGTATTTCATATTTCACACTATTAATTTATGATATAACTACAATAATGAGATGAAGATTCACAGTACTAGTAATGAGACTGTATCACGGACGTCAGATTCTGGGTAATTTAAGAGTATAATATAACTAATTGGGTTACAAACTACATAATAATATAAAGTTGCAAGTGTGTGTATGCGTGCGTATGCGCTATGCGTGTGTGTTTGTGAACACATGCGTAATATTTCCATTGTCAAATTAATATAATTTAATCTAATCCAATTAAAAGCCTTTCTGGTTTTTCATAATTTAGTATTTGCAACCAATTTTTTTTTTAACTAGTCGTCTAGGGTGTGTATGTTAAGATGTTTATTAAATTGATTATAAATTCTTAGAATGAAAGTGTCTTGCAGCCACGGAAGTTCGGTGGGGTTAGTTTTGCAATTTTGTAGTTTTGTAAGGTGTAGAACTGTGATTTCACCATCTGGTGAAAAACGGGGCCACACTATGTTATTACGGGTCTGATACAAGTTGTATATAGTAAAGAATTTGTGGTGGAGAGTCATTCTACTTTGTGAATTTAAGGACTTATTTGAGGAGTTAGCGTATAACCAGGTAGACAAAAAACGGAAAGCGACTTAGTCTTGTACAATGGATCTATAGGTAATGTTGAATTTCTATCCATTTATTCAACAGAAAGATGTCCACTTGTGTATATAGGTCTCCTTCAAAGATCTCCACAACGACCCGCAACGAAAGCGCTACCCCGCATCCATCGGATTCTCGCGACCTCTATCTGAGTTTCATTTATTGTTAAACAGAGGCACTGGGCAGTGTGGGGAGCACGGCGGGTAGCTCTTGGCCGTCATCGACGCCGGAGCACTCGCCATCACCTGCCTCAACCCCCACATCAGCGGATGCGGCTGAAGGAGACGTGGAACCACCTTTTACGATTGGCGCTACTGAGCACACGCCCTACCAGTGCCAGTTCTGTGACAAAGCCTTCCCGAGGCTTTCATATCTCAAGAAACATGAACAGGTATTTGTTACTTTATGTATTTCTATTACATTAAAACATCAATTATCATCCGAAAGACCGGGATTTTATTATTTGCCAGTTATTTAATGTATAGAAACTTTACATATTACCTGATAACGTTAACGAAGATTTACATACATTTGACTATGACTTAAGATAAATAATAATTAAAAATGACAATAAATTTAAAATAGATTCATGCCTGTATATAATTATTAGACCTTCATATTTGTCAAAAAGATACAAAAATGCAACCTTTACTGTTTTTTTTGTATAAATTGTACTGTTATGGCTATATATTTAATTTACATAAAACTAAGAAACAGGCACGATCGGCGGTTGAAAACACTGCACTAAATATTTTAGTACACAATTCTATAGTGGGCAGATGAAATTGGTTTACTAAGTTGGCGGTTATTTCCATAAACCAACTTAACAAACTGCACATACAAGGAGATTGTTATGGTCATCATATCAGTGAGCGCACGGTCTAGTTTCGCCATGTAGTTCCCCAGTTCATTAGCAAGTAGATATCCAAATCGGTCCATTTACAGAGTTGTACGTTGATATGCATCAGACTGCCTGCACCGTGAGGGCTGTGACGTGCAAGCCATTATACCGGCCGTACATCTCGGCTCCTTTGTGTCGGGCCGATCTCGCTGCGTTACGACTTACGATTACAACACACGCTGCGACAGATCTAGCTGAGATAGGACAAATAGAAACGTCACTTTGCATGCCGCCGCAGGCAGCTCGCCTACGAGGGGATACAGATCGACACGTACCCGTGAAGTGGCAAAATCGTCACCTCATATAACATAAAAATTAGGATATTACACATTTCATAGAAGTGAAGACTTTGATTTATTTAGATTATAGGTTTGAGAGTATTGCCGCAATTGCCTCTCGGCAGATATTGATCGGTGCGTGCGAATCGCTTCGCTATTGCGGATTGCGGGTGTGCGCCGACAAATGTATCGGACTATGATCGCGTCCCGTTTTGCGTCGTAGAATCGCGACACTGCGTTGACGGCCGGAAATAGGCTCGAGATAACAACTCCTCGACCTAGCTCAACACTCCTTTTATCATCTTGCCGGTGCTTGGGAATGGTGATCATTATAAGAATAAATCAATTATAAGAACGACGCATGCTACTCGCCTCGAACTTGTTGCGCCTCGGGATAAATCGTAAAGGAATAAAACATGCGAGGGTAATACTGATTTTAATTGAGCGTTCGTTGTATATTCGTACTCGCTAGGAGTCAATCAGCCTTTAAAAGGGTCTAATAGTAAACATGTCAGATACATTCTACAAGGACTGACTGGTGTTAATACATCTATCTCTCCTTCAATATTATTGTTATGTATCTTTGCAAAATTAGAAGCAATGGTAATAACACGTATAGATATTTAAACGTATTGTTAAGGCAATATATATCCAGTATGATATTATAAATAAGTACATAGAGATCTAGTTTTCCGTAAAATATACGCTTCATCGCATCATTCCTAGCCAAGTTCAAATAAAAAACATAATAACAGTTAAAATAATTTCGAAATGGTGCTTTACCTAAATAAAAGCTTAGACGGACGGCGTAGTTGAGATTTACATCTTTATTATCAGTAGGTATGAGCACCAACAACTTAAAGCTACTGTTTCGTAGAACTTGCCGCATATGAGAATATTAAAGTATTTTTTCATCTTATCAGTGACTCAAATATTTCTGCATAACAGACCACGGCTACTGCTTCAACCTTAAATATATTTATTTTAGGTTATATTTGGAAATATGCACCTACTATATAAACTATAGTAGTTTTACGAATTCTCAAATATTTTTACAAAACTAGTCCTTAGCGAGTTCTCTGTCAAGGTGGTACTTAACCCTTCTGACCTATGCCGGCACCTGGCTGTGTGAACTGACGTTGTCACATAGTTACTGCACCTGGGCAAGTCATTCAGAGGCAGTACTTTGCTCATTTCCGAGGTTTAATTGGTCATCACGTTCGCTTTAAACTAGTTTACAACCTTTCTTGGTGAGTTTAATGCGGAAAATTTATATTAAACGCTCGTCTCTCACGCTGTTTGCCGTATAATAAACATTGATGTACATTGCGTGCTTTTATACCGTAACCATGTCCAATGTCGTGGTTTGACAGCATGAGGCAAGCCAGCTGGATTCCTCGTGCACCCAGGGGCCGAACGCCCGTGGCGCCTAACTTTGTTCCTGCTTATTGAATTTTCGCACGAAACGTAATGAAGACAAGAACCACTAAATAGCGAGTTTGGATTAAGATGCCGTTTCAAACGTTTGTTAATCCGTGAAACTATAAAAGTCTCAGTGGGAAGCTCTCAAACGTATTTGTTACCGATGCAATATAAATTAATCGTGGCAAATTTAATCAATCGTATTTCTGTGAAATAAAACACAGTAAATATAAGATACTATATCGCTAAAAGTTTATTTATTTATTTCAACTTAATTGTACACTATTGGTAATTATATGTATTTAACTTAATTAAAAATGCTTAAGGTATATACGTCTCAAGAAATAATAAGTTTATTTTGAATTTTAACATATTTTCTAGTTGATTACTTTAATTAATTGTATCATGTTTAATTTAATTCTGTTAAGGCGCGGATCTCTGTAAACAGATAAATCGCGAGGACATAAAAAGCCTAATAAAATTTAAATCTTTATTTTTATTTCAATGATTATGATTCTCAATAACTCGGATAAAATATTTTAGTTGACAAATATAAAAATACTTCGTTACCTAATCTTCTTTAATTTACTTACTATAATTATATTCTCGTTATTATTGATGTCGATGATGCAATATTCTTTATTGCGAAGAAGTTGTAACTTCTTCATTAATATAATATTATATGTTTGTCCGCGGCTGCGCTCGCGTTTTATATATTCTTCGCTGCGTTTTATTTTTTTATGCGGTACCCTAATATTTTCCAAATAAAATTTTAGTACTAAGATTAAGTAAAAAAATTTTCTCAAAAATTATAGCACTTACCCGTAAAACTGTGCATTGAATCGAATTTTATTTGAATTTTTTATGCTCTCTAATTATTTTCGAAATTTAAAATTTCCCTAAGTTACCTAGAGTAACTTCAGTTATCTTCCAAAAAAGTCCTGTCAAAATCGGTCCAGCCGTTCCGGAGATTACCCATTACAAACAGACAGACAGAAAGACAAAAATTAAACAAATTGTATTTTGGTATAGGTTTCGTATATACATTCATATCTATTTAGTAAAAAAAAATAATATTGACATTATAAACAGACACTTCAATTTTATTTATTAGTATAGATGAACCCTACGTAACGTTGAAAATTAACCGGCGTTGATCGCGCCGCTTGTATCACGAGAGACACGATTTATCGCGTACAGACGATTGGATTTATTAATTCTGTCGGAGGCCGATTGCTCCAATTAAGTGAGCGAAGTAAACTTACCGTTGTCATGTTTATGTGTTGGTCGTTCTCAGTGGTCGCATCGTGCCACCAGACTGGCGTCACTCATAACACCACGGCAATCATAATCAACGGCAATCGAAAACACGCTAAAATTAGAGTTAAAAATTACCCTACGAGTATAGTGGTCATAAAAATGTGTGTAATTTGATCTACATTACTCAAAAGGCTTATATATATACAAGCTGTGGGCCTGTGGCTGCGCCCGCGTTTTATATACCGTTTCACTGCATAACATAGTTTTTAATTATTTTTTATACGGAATCCTAATTATTTTCAAAAAAAAACAAATTTGACTACTAACATTAAGCAAAGGTGTTTCTTACAAATTAAAATATCTGCTAGCAAAACTGTGCAATGAATCAGATTTTATTTAATTTTTTATGAGTTTTAATTTTTTTACGTGGATCACTAATAATTTTCGAAAGATAAATAAGATAAGTTACGCGGAGTAACTTCAGCTGTCTACCAAAAAAAGTCCCGTCAAAATATATCCAGCCGTTCCCGAGTTTACCCGTTAATAATTTTTTTTTATTGTTGTCCGTTATCCTGAAGAATCCCTTGCGTTTTATGGGACAAAAAGTAACCTGGATGTTACTTTTTAATATTAGTTATCACTCTGTCAACTTTAGTCAAAATTGGTTCAATACTTTCAGAGTTATATGCGTACATATGAAAAGACAGACAGACAAGAATTCTAAATAAAATATTTTTGCTTCTATATCGATAACAAAGTCCATCCCGATCATAATTAAAAAAAATTAATGAACAGATTTGGCCTAGTTACAGTTTTATTATATTATTATATTGATTTTAGTAACTATTTTTTTACGTGTAATCAATTTAACCCCTTGAGCACTAACCTGGCCTTTACGCTAGCTTCCTATTGTTTTCCTACTGTCTTCCTATTGTCTCATTCTTATGGATAATGGACACATTAAACGCAGTTTATATAAAAATAATTTACGACATATAAATTTAATTTTATTGTTTACTTGTATTGTAAAGTCAAAGTACAAAGTATAAATTATATGAACCTCAGTGTGATAGAATAAAATTATCAAAGTTTAGAATTTTTTTAAATTAATTTTATGTCAGAAATGAGCGAGGAATAGAAGGGTGAGAATACATAGAATCTTGTATGATAATTTTGATATTTCGTAAACATGAATAAAACGTAAATTCTAAATATACAATCGGTATTAAGACTCTGTCGAAGTGATGTAATGAATCTTATTTAACTTTTTTTTTTAATAAATGACAACCAAATATTTAGCGTTATTAACAATTAGTTCCTAATCATCGACTTCACACCTGGAAAACGATCATAAGTACAGTAAACATTTGTAAAGCATCTGAAACAAGTTGCAGGGTAAAAATGAGGGCTCCCACCGGATGAGTCTTCATTTAGCACAATTAGACCGGACTCCTCTGATGT
Organism: Samia ricini; assembly: GCA_014132275.2. Classification (NCBI taxonomy): domain Eukaryota; kingdom Metazoa; phylum Arthropoda; class Insecta; order Lepidoptera; family Saturniidae; genus Samia; species Samia ricini. The sequence continues at coordinate 8,791,598 of AP028161.1, forward strand.
CCACAACTGCCGTTATGACTGTATAATAAATATAATTATTACCTATTTACCCGGATGTTTAATTTGACAATTTGGATTTTATTCATGTCGTAGGTTACTATATGGGCATTGGTTCTCTTTGCACAATTTAAAGTCTGCCTAATATCTACTTATGTCTTATATTTTAAGGTAGTTACTGTGATTTCCACTAAGAAGTAAAGTGAAGAAGATATTTTTCGAGGTTTGGAAATCGTTTTTTTTAACATTATAGGTGTTACCGCAAACTCACATCATAATTAGTGACAGCGTAGCCGACGATAATGCCACGAAAAACCTATATTCTAGAGGAACTACCTCTCAAGTGCGGTTGTAGCGTTAAAAATTTGGAAAATAAGACTTGATGATATGTAAAAAAAATACAAACTAAAATACTACTTTATATATATGTTTTAATCACACAGGCAGAATAGACATCACACAGGAAGACATAATTAAATTGAAAAATGTGAAATAAAACAGATACGTTATTTTTTTTAATGCAAAAAAAAAAAACAATTGACAGAATCAGGATTAGCACGAAGTATTAATTTGTAAAGTTTTCTTAACAATTAATTAACTGTCTTAACTGTTTTAAAAATCTATATATAAGGTATTTCCTTTGTTTTTTTTTTTATCATGATCGTTATCGTTTTCAGATTGTTTTCGCAATCCTTTTTAAAACTATTGAATAATATATTGAAAATATATATTGAATAGATAAAAGAACAGGAAATTCAACTTTACGAACGCTGTGCTGCTTATACACACTTATATAATATAATTATAAATGTTTGGCGACGGATATTCGACTCTAGAGAGGTGATAAATTAGGCAGATATTAGAAGATGTTTACTACTATGCTAGCTACCTTTTCATCGTGATATTTTCCTTTCACGAAAGCTCAGGTTTATTGTTGGTTTTGAACTCACGTTCATTGATGCTATGACCGACTCCACAACCACGGAACTATAATACCACATTACATAATCTATTTATTTTTTTATATATTTGTATATTTAAGCCTAATTATGTACGTTAAAACTATAGTTTGTTAAACTTTACTCGTCAGATATGCTACCCATAATTTATTCTATAAATAATGTACTGATGATATTAGGACTTCATTATTTATTACAGCAAATGTTTAATAGAATATATACCTTCTAATTATGTCCGTATTTTGAGGATCATAGCTGTTAAAGTTAATCTGAGTTAAGGTATTTGTTTCCGCAGCATTTCGATATGCCCCTAAACGGTGCTAACAAATTGAGATGTAGCGCTAATGGTCTCAGTCAGCCTTTCAATGATAATTGGGGGCGCACGAGACAGATAAAATATACAGGAAACTGAGAAACAGTTTTTGTTTAAAATGCTCTACAATCTCTTTAATTATAGAGATAAAACACTTTAATCTCCAATTAATTGTGTAAGGAACACTTGTGCCATATTATAACAATATTCTTGTTCTTCAATAAGGTCCTTTTTATAATATTACTAGCTGGTGCCCACGGCTCCGCCCGCGTTTCGTTTATTCTTTACTGCGTACATAAAAAAAAACAAATTAATGAAGAAAAATGAGAGTCTTTTGTTTTTATTAGCGGAAAGAATGTACATAAAAGTAAATCGGTGAAAAAAATGAGACAGGGTCGATGGAATCCAAAAAATAAATAGCCTATAATCCTTTACCAACAATCCCAACAAAATATGTTCAGTAGTTTTGAGTTGATGGTACCCCAAAGGACCCCCATTTTCCTTTTATATATATAGATATAAGATATTTAGATGGATAAATAATCTTACACATGAACTATTCATGTCAATAAATTTGAAACTACGCCGACAGTCTTTAGGCACTATTTATATCAGCCATAAGTATATATGTAAATGTGTTAGAAGTATTGTTCTTTTAAATAAAAATCTTTACGTAACATTGTTATGTGAAAATCGATTAGCATATTGCCTAAAAATGAAGACAAATGAAGTCAATCATTTGTAACGTGTCTGTTTAAAATCGTAGTCAATGGATATATTTGAGGTGGTATACTTGTAAAAGCGTGAAACAGGCTGTCAGCTTGGGAACGTATTATGCTGCAGCCGGACTCCAGTACAGGGCAATACGAAGGCCGAACATCCGAACAACTCACATTATCTCACTGCCATAAACTATTCATATAAGTGGGCGCATTAGCATCTTCTTTATGTTGCTCATGAATAATCCTTTAAGAACATCGAATAATAGATTTGTTAAGGAATAATACTTTGGACAAGACGCATTTAAGAGTAAGTATAAATTTTATTTGTTTTTCGTTTGCATGATATTTTAATTTACGCTTCAGGTTTAGGAGAACTGAAAAATGTAGCGAGTGCTCGCAGTAGCTCGATTTCAAATAATTACTTTAATATTGGCAATATTTCGATGGCGCTGTCGGTAGTATATTTTCTTCAATTCAACATCATTAAAAAAAAAAAAACAAATATAATATTAACATTTACTTTAGCTCAGAATGTATATATAAGCCTGAGGCAGTTATCCTTGGAATGTAGTTATCCTTTTAAATTCAAAGAGTAATAACTGCTTACGGACGAATTGTTCAATTCTCGACTTTTTATAGTAACTCCAACTGAAACAAATTATAGAACATCCGCATTCGGTGTCGACGTCTCGCTTATTATAAGTTTTTATATTGCATAGCTTAGGCGCTTGACTACAATTTCATGTGATGATAAGTAACGATTGAACATAAATATTTCTCGAGTTGGGATAGTTTTCGTGCTGGAATGTGTTGAGACCACCGAAAACTTGTGAAAAATCTTTCATAGTGACACGTTAAGACGTGCCACAAGGAATCCAATGTTTTTTTCTTTTTTTACCCGTGGAAAAAATCTGCTCATTGAACGTGCGGGCAACGCTTCTGCGTCTGCTTGTCGAACATCAGACTAACCCATTTCTACATAATAGGGTAGTTGACGATTTTTAGAAATAGGTTTATAATTTGCGGTCTACTTTATCTAAAATATTAATATTTCGGTAAAAACAAAAGTAACATATTTTATTTAGCAATTTTATAAACATTTTGACATTTCGTAACTAAAACGCATCAATCTGTCATGGTGTCTCGAATGACGTCACGGGGTGGAAAACAAACATCTCTTTTGTTTAAGTGTAATCAAAATCTCCGGAACGCCTGGACGGATTTTGTCGGACTTTTTTTGGTAGATAGCTAGAGTTACTTCGGGTAACTTGGGGTACTTTAAAATTTCGAAAATAATTAGAGGTTCGCGTGAAAAAATTAAACCAAATCAGATTCAATGCACAGTTTTAGGAGCGAGTGTTCGAATTTATTAAAAATATTTTTACTTTATCTTAGTTCTAAAAAGTTTTAGGATTAGAGCGTCGTATAAAAAAAAAAAGCAGTGAAGAATATATGAAACGTGGGCACCCAGTTAGTAAATAATGTAAATTGTTAGTTGTCTTATATTATTTAAGTGACATAAAAGGCTATTAAGGGATAAACCAGGGTATGGGCAGCAGCACCCTCTGAGTAGAGTACCACAAACTCCTACTGTGATCGCCAACCCGCCTGCCTAGCGTGGCGATTATGGAAATTTCCATCTTTGGGGGAGACCAAGTCCAGCGCAGTGGACGCCTAAACTGTTGGATGCATGGATGAATGAATTTAAGTGGCAATACCGCTAAGGTTAACGTGTTTACAATCTCGTGTTATATCATCATTTAAAATCATATTTTGGACAAACGCTATATTTGTCTGTATTTTAATTTAATCAAATATTAATAAAAAAGACAACATCTCTCTATCTATCTATCTGTTCGTTAGTTAACTTATAACTGGAGAACCATTATACCGATTTCGGTTTTAATTTAATCGTATTTATGGTATCTGGTAAGGAATATTTATAACGTTAACTAGTATATATGAAAAGTATGAGGATAATAGTAAATTAAATCGATACAAACTTGTCTGCTATTGTACACTTTACAATATTTTAATGAAACCGAGAAAAATTTAAGAGATTGAATACTGTAAATAATTACAAATAAACGTATTTTATTAACATCATTATTTTACGAACACGGAGTTCCACGCGGATGGAGTCGCGAGGACAGCTAGTTCTTTTAAAATATACAGGTGATATCACCTGGTTTTAAGAGGCGATGTGGGCAATATGGTAACATGCTAAGTCTAGAGGTAGTGGCTCTGAAGTTATGCTTTCGGAACACACTTATTTGAGCTCGATGACATATTTTTCAAAGCGATAATGGTTATTTTAAAATGTTTTCTACGATGTTAGTCTGAAACGAAAATTCAAGTTAGTTTATTGTCAAACTCGAAGCGATGCTTTTTAACACTGAATCCGGCGGATACAATATACTATAAATCCATTATCGCGTACGCCTACGATGAATAAACAATTATCCATTCAGAATGGTAGTAATTTCTAAAGATTTTAAGTGTTACTTATTATTATTATATATACCAAGTCATAAGTTACTTTAGAAGGCATCGTCGTCAAAGTAAGAAATTTCCTGGCGGAATACACCGTGTGACGTCACGCGCTCTGATTGGCGTTCATTGTCACGTGACTAATGGTTGCAATGTTGTAATTTTATTTCTCAAAAATATAAATGAATCTTTATTATTTTAATGAAAAAACTATTTATTTTTTATATCTTTATAGCATGAAGTACCATATAAATTAAAATCTGTCAATATTGTTCATACTGTCAACTACCATTATGAGGTGACGGAGCTTCAGCTTGAAGCTTCCGTCTACTGACTAAAAGAACCACGCAAATCCAATCGGCGTAATGACGTCATGGACACAGGAGCGCATTTTCATGCATTCTTCTAACTCATACAGACTTTGGTCGTAATAGATGTAGGCTAATATGTGAAGGGTGACTGACGAAAGATTTTCATCTACCTACTGCCAAGATACAGGGAATCCTAGTTTGGCAGGCAGATGTTTTATGTAATCCTTAAGTTATGCTCCCAAAACTTCTGTGAAAAAAAATCTATTTTTTACATATATTGGCGCTACGAGCAATAATTATGTGGGTTTTCATAATTATAGTTTATTTTTAATCGAAACGTAGGATAGGCTGTGTAAGCATTAATTTTATTGATAGCTGACGTCATAGCATTGGAAACGCGAATCTATAAGTTTTTCTCTATCACGAATCGCTCAACGCCACTAAAGAAATTTTACTTCAAAAATTGAAGGTAACTTGAGGGGTATTACATAATGTCCTACCACCTCGTAATAGCATGATTGCAATGTTTTAACTGAAATCCTGAGCTCATTGTAGATTTTAAATACACGTCGACAGTGATAATTTCCGATTATTCTACCATCCCTTTCGTTATATGAAGGGAAAATATATGGACAACCGAAGCTTTACTAAGGTATTGTGTCTGCATTTTAAATATTCTTTCTAGTGCCGATAGTAAATTAGTACCTACCTAAAAGTGGTAACTAAGTTTTAATAAGTGACTTGACTAGATTTATTTAATTGAAACGCTAAGATGTTCGTAAAGACTTTCATTAATATCACCCAGCGGGTGCATTTGTTTTTTTTATCTATAGTTATTTATACACTATTTGATTATAGTGTTAGCGTTCTTGTAGTCTATTTGACAGGAAGGGGTGATATTTAAACTAACAGATAGGATGTTCATTAGCACGTCATGAAAGCAAGAACTTTGAAACCGGTTCCGTAAACAAGTATCCCATCGATAATGGTTTTAAGTATTGACCGTCAACATCCATCAATATTTACCTATACTTATTGCAGTTATAAGTTATCCTGAACTACTAATTATGGTGATTCGTATTTTTTTTTGGTTATTTCTATTTTCCAGGAAACTGCATATTCGATTTTTAGATAGAACATTGTATATAAACTTGATTTATGTGTTAATATGGCGATAAGTTACTCTTAACGATAAATCTCCGCAAAAGCCTCTGTGCATAATGTTTGAAACACATGACTATCGGAATGCAAAAAACCTAATATGAATTTTCGTTATAGTCGATCGTAGTATATTGAAAAGTTTAATATACTGCTTCCAGATAGAAACAAATTATTAGTAATGCACGAACACCAAGGCACGTGTACTTTTAAAGCGTGCTTTTACAGAGAGCGATTTATGTTATGTAAGAATTTATAATAAAATAAGAAATTATATTTGTCTAATAAGAGTCACCTTTTAAAGGGATGATACGTTTATAAAAACACCCATGTACTTAATTCATGATAACGTACTAAAACGTGTCGTAAGAAATAAAGTTTAAATCATGGTGAAATATGAGTGACCTTATATATATTTATATACTCAGTGGCTTTAAACTTTGCATATATAATTTAAATATATGATCTTATATGGAAACGAATGAAAAATTACACAATCTTCGTTTGATATCTTAACCTCATTCCTCGAATTAAAACCTCATTAGGGTGACCACCAACACCCTTCGAAAATTTATTATATATGAAGGTCATAATAATATAGTAACTTTATTTGGTTATGTTATGTTCGAATATAATGCAAGTAAGAGAAAAAAAACAGTTACATGTTTACGTATCTCGGTCTAGTTTTCCTTTTTTGTACCGTTATAACAAACCGAAAAACTAGTTGTCAAGAGAGCAAGGGCCGTTGAACATTACCGTCCTATTTCATCGTTTGATAAGCTTCTAAGCGAATTTTATCAGCTTTACATAAATGTATATGTGTGTATATAAGTAAGACATATGTCTCCACATGTAAGGGAGGATTGCCATAATCGCCACACTTGGCAGGCGGGTTGGCGATCGCAGTTAGGTGATTGTGGTACTCTACTCAGAGGGTGCTGCCCATACCCTGGTTTATCCCTTAATAGCCTTTTACCATACCCATGAGAAGATATAGGGTGGTACTATTCTTAGCCAGCGCCATATGGCAAAATCTAGCAGTACTTTAATGGATTATTCTTGCAGGTTAACAATATAATTACAAATTTTACCTACATTTTTATTGAAAGTGTATTTAGAAGCGATGATGAGGCAGTGGCTAGTGTGGCCGGAATGCGCGTCGACGGACACAGGTTCGAGCCCAACTCTCCAGTCCTAAAATCAGCCTAAGCTGGTGAAGGAAAACATCGTGAGGAAACCATAGCATGGTGATAGGGCATTTTAAAATAATGCCCGCCTGGATAGCTACCACCCTCAAGTATGAAAACCTATCGACAAATACCAATAGGTGTCTTCCGGCAGCATCACTTGAGAACCAGTACCTTTTGGCTTAGTTTGTTTACCATCCTTGACCACATCGTCACTTAACATCAGTTAAGATTTTTGTCAAAGCACTGAGCCTATAACGTGTAAAAAATGTGTATGTCCTAGTGCTAACACTAGGACTATACTAGTGGCCAAAATTACACCATAATCGTTGTTAAAAATTTTCAGAAACTGTTTTCAAATTGTTTATATTGGTAATATTAATCTTCGTCAATGGATATTAAACATAAAAAAATAAATTAAATCGATTGACAAACAGAGGAGAAAAGCTACTGAATTAATTTATCTTTATCTACATATACTCTTCTTCTTCTTCTTAGTTAATGGCAATCTGTGTGTACACACAATTTGTGCCAATGTCATGTAGGTAAGATTTTCAATCTTGTATCAGCGTTACCAAGCTCCAACAGAACGGTGGCCTATCCTGCTCGAACTTTCCATGGAGCTTTGTCGGCACCTCAGAATGTATGCTACGCGTTGTCTTCTATAATAAACTTAACTTGAACACAATAACTAAACTATTTCACACAAACGCCACCAAGATTACATGATATAGAGTCAAGTACATAAGTTTAATGAATTAAAGAAAACAATTGCTACATGTCAGACTGAGATCCCGCCAAAAACTCCTACATATACTCGTATATAAACTAAAAGAATACCTCCCAGGTAATACAATACTAATTTTGAAATGATTCTTCTTTTGGTTATTAAAAATCGTAACGAACAAGTTGTCAATCAGTTAATCAGTAGTGATCGATCTATCGGCAAATGGACTAACGACTCCCATGGTTGATAACTTATTCGAACGTCACGATAGCTTACAGTTCGGGACCCAGTCGTTTTTTACTGTCTATTGACACAAAACGGCGGTAGGTTTGAGCTGGCCAGATCACGCAGACGCAGCGGTAGTCAGCGCCATTGTTCGCGGATAGTTCTCACGATAGTTTTTGTAATCAAAGCACCCGGAGTTATTTGGATCCAATCTTTGTATGACTTACCATTTTAATCATTACTCATACCACAGATTTGATAAGTTTATATCATGTCACGTTTCAATTTATTTATAATCTCTAATAAAAAAATGTGTATTAAATATTAAGTTCTAATAATGAATATTATCTAGCTGTTCCCGCGGGTCCGCTCACTTATAATAATTCGATAGTTGGTTGGTTGGTAATACGTTTGCAAATTCAATTCCACTGTGAATGTTACATCGATGAGTGTTTAATAAAAATAAATAAACTTTAATCCATGTTCTAGTATTATTACTAAAATTTTGGATAAAGGTAAACTCGGCGATTTAAACGGTCTCATAAATGTAATTTAGAACAATATCTTTGTAGACCCACTCCGATCAGATGCCATTCCGTTGCGAGTTCTGTGCGCGGTTGTTCAAACACAAGAGATCCCGCGACAGGCACGTCAAACTACACACCGGCGACCGCAAATATCGTTGTGCTCATTGCGAATCTGCGTTTTCAAGAAGGTGAGTTAAAAGTGTTATTAACAACATTACAAAGCATTTATCCATGCAATTACTTTATACATGGCAAGGAAGTCAAAAGCTAAAAACTTCCGGTCCACGAAGGAACTAGATACTTAATTCTATATTCAATCTATAAGTATTGAGCTATCAGAAATAAATAAATAAAATTAACAGTTTTACTGTAATCGATATAAAAAAGGAAAATAATTAAAGATATAAAAGTGTGCATAATAAATGATGTATCACTTATGTCCTTAATCCTAAGCTATTGAGGACATATGAGTGAGTACACAGTTAAGCGGATGCTGTAGAGGTGCGTTTACTACAATGGCCAAAGTATAAGATTGATCACTGTAAGTCACGGGCACAAAATGAGCTTGGCTGCGACGCGTCACCTTTTTCATCACCTCACCGCTGCCACGTGACTAATTCCACGCAATTTGTCGACCCAACAAACCGCCGAGTGAAAAGAGTTGATGTACTGACAAATGGTTTCGAGAGTCGTACAAAAATAAAATAATGGTCCGTACCTAAACGGGCACGGCGAGCGTGTCCATTAGTGAAGGTGTTTGGGCGAACGCCTCTATTCTGTAGTTTGCGTGAAAAGCCTCTTTGTTAGTTCTGTTTGGTCCGTGCTTTATGTGGGTACTTACGCTTCGTATGACAAATTGTCGTCTCTGAGCACAATGATGATTTATCTTAATTTTTAGTCTGATGTTTTCGAGGCATTCTTTCGTGGGCGTAAAAACGAAAGTGACCTATCACTCGATTCCGACTTGGCTTCAATAGTGTTTTTAAGTTCAGATGTTTGTGTACTAGATTATAACTTTTATTCATTTGTACCAAATTAAAGAAGATAGTTTAATGATGCAAACTTTAATGTTTTAGCGGAATTAAAACAAAGTAGGTTGCGGGTTCAGTTCTTGTAAAGATGATTTTTTAGCTCACCGACCTATATTACGTTATAGTAAAGGTTTCGTAAATTAATGTACAGCATAACAATCCAAATGTATTTTTGTAATGTAATTAACTCACAATCATATCCTATAATTTCGGGATTCTCCATAATGTCTCAGTGGAAAATTAAATTTATGATCATCATCATTTCCATGTCCTGTTCCCAATTTACTTGGTGTCGGCGCAGTATGTTTTCAACTTCAATACGTCCTTATCAGCCGTCATCTCTTAATTTACTCCTTTTTTTCATAACATTTCTTACACACTCCATACACACTTTCTTTGGCCTTCCTCTACTTTTCCGTCCTTCCACACGCATATTCGTTACTATTTTACTAACATGCGCTTCCTCTCTTCTCATAACATGACCATACTACGACAAACGAGAACATTCAACTTTTCTAACACTGGCGCATCTTTCAAACACCCTCTAATATATTAATTCCTTACTTTATCCATTCTTCTGAGACTAAATATCCATCTCAACATTCGCATCTCAGCTACATGCAACCGTTTCTCATCCATCTTCTTGCTAGCCCAGCATTCTGCTCCATACAATACCCCAGGTCTTATGATGAACTTATATAACCTGATCTTCAATATGAAGGGCATCCTGGAGTCACAAGTCACACCAGAGACCTGACAAATGACGACCAATTCGTCCAACCTGAGTTGATTCTTTGCCTTATTTCGCGGTCGATTTCTCCGACATACTGCAAGAGTGACCCGAGGTAGCGGAATTCAGAACAGATTCGTACTGGTGTTCCTCCGAGTGTTATTGACTTTAAACTGGAGATAACGCCAAAGTCGCAGAATAAATATTCTGTTTTTGTCCTGCTAACTTTTAGGCCTAAATTCTCTAGTATATTTTGCACCTCTTGGCCACTCTCATCAATCAGCACGATGCCATCGGAGAAATTCATGCACCAGGGTGCCTCTTCCTGTATGTGCGACGTACTAGCGTCCATTACTAACAGGACGAAGTACGGGCTAAAAGCCGATCCCTTGTGCAGACCGACAGCCACATCGAAGCTGACTGTGACACCAGCAGCAGACCGAACCTGAGTACTACATTTGCAGTACATGGCTTGAATCAACTGCAGGTATTTCCCTGGAATTCCTTTCTTTTTAAGGGCCCACCGCAAGACTTCACGAGGAACCCTGTTATATGCCTTTTCAATGTCAACGAACACCTTCTGTTCATCTTCAAGCATTCCATTCCAATAATTCTCTTCATTCATCAATGTTTCAAAGTTTGGTTTTTATTTATTTTTTATTTGATCGTCATCCGTAAGTACACCTGATTCATTCATCATGCACTTCATACATATGTGATACTTCCTTCGCCTTTTTTTATTTATTTATAGCTAACCGTGACACATACATTAGTGGCCTTCAGGACGTTCTAATGCATTGTATAGGGTATCCTAGGCTTTCGTTCTGGCCACGGCTACGTCTTACTTGGCTTTTTTTTCTTACACTCATCAACTCACTCTTTTTTATTTCTCTCAACATGTCATTCCCTTTTTCCACCTATTGCCACTCTTTGAACCTTACTTTCTTCCCCTTAATCACTTGTTGTACTTCTTCCGCCCACCACCAGGTATCCTTATTTTTCGAGCCTTTCCCTTTCGATTTTCTTAAAAGGTCCTTTGCTGCATTTTTTATACATTTGCTCATCTCACTTTAACACTCATTCACACTCAATGCTTCCATATTTCTCATTTCTGTCAAATTATCTACTGCTCGCTCTCTAAGTATCCTAGCACATTCATTTTTTTCTCTAGCATATGCCATTAATTTTTTGGGGAAGTGTTTCCATGTTTAAAGTTTTACATTTTTTACATACAACGTTTTACATGCAACTTAACAAGTATAACGAACAGGCGCTGTTGTGAAACTAGACTTCTCCCGGGTTAATTTTGCAATTCTTGACCAAATCGAGGCAATTGCTTCTGAGAGCAGAAAGTAGTTAATTTGAGTTTTATGGTGTCCACTAATATAAGTAATAAGGTGTTGCTCCTTTTTCTGGAACCAGGAATTAACAAGCGCCTGATCGAGTGCGGAAACGGCCTGAGGTATCGACTCTCGGTCATTGTTCCCGCTTACAAATCCCCATACCCCATGAACCCTTTATAATCGATATTCTCGCTTCCCACGTGTCTGTTAAAATCTCCTCCCATTATTAATTCGTTAGATTCCCGATACACTCATAATGACACTATCAAAGTCCATCTAAAACGTCTCTTACTCTCTGTCATTGTATCCTATTTGCGGTGCACACTTATCACATTCATCGTCCCATTCTGGAACATAATTTTCACTATAATCAGGCTACCATTCATTCTCTTGATATTCACCACACACTCCTTCAGATTTTCATCCAGTACAACTTCCACGCCATTCCGTTTACCGTCACTTCCACAATAGTAAAACTTGTACCCTTCAACAATATCTCTAGTCTTAGTACCCTGCCACTTCGTTTCTTGCAGGCAAGTTACATTAATTCATCTCTTTTTTAAGACATCTGCTAGCTCTCTTGGTCTTCCAGTCATCGTCCTCATACTCCAACTCGCATACCTCAATCTGGTTTCCCGAGCTCGCATCTTACGTTACCCCCGCTCGGGGTGATGCAACAACCTTTGTCCTCTTCTCACAGATGCCGGGTGCTACCCCTGCGCATTGCCTACGGGAAATGCTCTTGTCCTGTCACACATCTCGTTTCTTTCTTGAAACATTACTGAAATATGGTTTGGTACAAATTTTATAACCGGCTGCCCGCCTGACGTCAACCCTCCTTGGGACTGCTATTGTAAATTGGGGATAATGAAAGGGATAAGGTTTGCTGGCAGAAAATGATGGTATGATAAAGGAAAAAAAAAAAAGGGCCGTATGAAATGGATACTGCAGTAACCGAGAGAAAGTAGTAACTGCAGCAACTCGGGGTGACTGGGGTCGCGCACCCGAATGCCCTATTTAATAATCGGGACGATCAGTAAATACGCCCACCCCGTGATTTATGATAATTATAATAATTTTTTGATCATATATGCTTAAATAAAATAGTCTTCCCAATAAGTTCTTTTGAAATTTAATACAGGAGTTTTAATCAGGGTTAGATTTAAGTATGAATGTGACCAAAATTTTTGAGTTCTAATTTATTTTTTAATAAAAAAAAATTTAGGGCTAGTTTTTGATCTCTTATATCTGGTTCAGGTGTCAATGACAAAAGTATTACTTCTTAAAGATTCTTATGTATTGTATTCCAGTGACCACTTGAAGATACACATGAAGACGCACGACAATCAGAAACCGTTCCAGTGCACGGTGTGTAACCGTGGATACAACACTGCTGCAGCACTCACCTCTCACATGCAAGGCCACAAGCGCGACCGCGAGGGCCGTGAGACCGAACGTCGACGACCTTTACGCTGCATGCGATGCGGTGATGCTTTCCGACGTCCTGATCTTTTGCAGGTATATGACATAATCACTATAATATTATATTGGTACTATTCAATAATAGACTATAATGCACAATACTTAAATGATAATTAAAAGAGAATAATAATTGCATATTGGCTTGAGAGCTTATAAAATGAACCGATAATAGCTCAGCGGGTAGTGCGGCCGGATTCCGCGTCAATCGACGCTGGTCCCACCTATCCGACTCTAAAATCGGCCTGAGCTTTATGTGAAGAAAAACATCGTGAGGAAACCATAACATGGTGGTAAGGTATTTTCTATTGATGCCTGCATGGGTAGCTATCACCCGCAAATTTGAAAAACTGTCGCGAAATACCAATAGTTGTGTTCCGGCAGCATCACTTGAGAATCAGTATCTAGCATTAGTGTGTTTACCATCCTGGGCCACATCGTCACTTAACATCAGATGAGATTGTGGTCAAAGTACTGAGTCTATACCGTGTAAAAAAAACCTTATGTAGTCGAATATACTAATATGTCGAGCTTAGAGAAACCGACTCTCATGTTTTGCTATCGATGCAATTTTACTTACTGAAATTTACAATATGTTGAATATTCGAAATTACAAAGATTTGTTTTTTGACTTAGCTTAGCTTCTCATTAATTACAATAGGTTTATTATATTTGATTATAGTGCGTACTTAATTCTGCAGCAATCATCATTTATTCTATTCAGGCACACATGGCCAGCGCTCATGGCGTCGACGCAGCAGCACTGACTCCACCAAGACGAGTAGCTTCGCAACCACCTCCTACTCTTCTTGCTTGCATCTACTGTACTCGCGACACATTTACTAGTATGGAACAATTACAACTCCACGTGCGGACCACTCATTCAGCTCTCTTAAACGGTGAATCTCCAATGGAATTAATAGAACAACCGACACCGACTGATTTAAGTAGACGAGGATCGGAAGACGTATCTGCATCCAAACGGCCACGATCTGGATCTGGAACACCTCAAACTACATTGTCACCCAGCACTCTTCTGTGCAATCAATGTGATGCGGCATTACCTGATTTTGAAGCCTTTAGAGCTCATGTGAAGGCACACTTGGAAGAAGGCAATGAGCTCAGTAGGTTAAGCCCAGCTCCGTGTGTAAATTGTGGCTGCACATTTGCTGATGCTGCCGCTTCTGAACGATATCTTACAGCTCATTATTTAGCTGTATCTTGTGAATATACGTGTCATAGTTGTGCGCGGAGTTTTCCTGCTCCGGATGACTTACAAAAACATCTCTTGGATCTGCATGCACATCATCTGTACCGATGTACTCTATGTAAAGAAATTTTCGATTCCAAGGTCGCAATACAGGTAAGAAATGGACTTTTTATAAATGTATGTATTACTCATGAACTAAAAAAAATGTAAAATTTATTGTGTTATACAAAAAATATAAGATTGTACTCTGGTTGGTTTTGTTAGTTTTTAATGTCAACATAAATTGAGTTTCGTGAAATGGAGTCTGCTTAATACTTTTCCACAATAATGTTTCGTCTCATTAAGTACTGGCAGTTTTAAATACTCCATTCATCCATCCATTCCACCAAAAAAAAACGTTCACTGCTGGACATAGGTCTTACCCAAATATCTCCACAACGATCGGTCTTGAGTCACCCGCATCCAGCGGATTCCCGCAACCATCATTAGGTCATCGGTTCACCTTCCATTCGAGAACCCGTTGGCCCCATCGGGCATCGGTTCTACGAGCAATGTGCCCCAACCCTTGCAACTTCAGTTTGCCAATTCTTTGTGTAATTTATCGAGTAATGAAACGTGATTATTTTGAGGATGTCCGGTACTATCATGAACTATTTTTATTATGTGATTTCATATCTTCACTTCATACAAATAAAAAACAATTGCAGGTGCATTTCGCAGTAGCACATAGCGGTGAGAACAAAGTATGGATGTGTCGGTCATGTGGCGGCGGAGCGGGAGCGTTGCGCTCGGAGGCAGAGGGCGCGGCGCACGTGCGTTCTCGCCACGCGACAGGGGTGGCGCGGTGTACGTGCGGGGCCCTGGTCCCGGGGCCGCGACACTCGCGCCCCGCACGTCCCTACCGATGTCCAGTGCCTGCTTGTACTGAAACATTCGCCGTGCAATATCTCCTAGAGAGACACATGCAGGCGCATCACACTTTACCACACCAGGTATAATATCTACATACGAGTATAAATAATCAAAAACAAAGAAACGATGTTATTTTATTACATATCGACAATGTTTAGTGTTATCAACAAAAACTTCTGAGATCATTTTTTTCTTAAAACTTTCAGTAATAACTATAGTCAAATTCGACCACTTGGTAAATATGAATGCTTTATCAATTTAATTAAAACAAATAATATAACGTTTCCTTTAGTAATTAGAAATTATCACATCTATCTGTTACTTTTTATTACGTGATTTTGTCAAATTTTTCCTTTCCTTTTCTTTATAGAGAACTTAACTGTTTTTATTGTTCTCCCAACATGTTGTCCAAATATGAAGACAAAGTTTTTACAAAAAGTTCAGTTGTTTTTCCAAAAAAGCTTTCTGAATAATTAATATTGTAACAAATACAATAGTAGTTTACCATGAAAACATATTTACGGAAAAGGACACACAATGGTACTGGACTCCTATAATCTACGTGCTTTGATTTGATTTTGCTGCGACAAAATATTTCTAATCTGTACTAATAAATAAAATTGAAGTATCTATTTGTAATGTCAAAATTTTTTTTTTTACTTTATAGATATGAATGTATACTCGATATCTATATTAAAGTGCAATTTTTAAATTTTTTGTCTGTCTGTCTGTTTGTTCCGGGTAATCTCCTGAACGGCTGAACGTATTTTGACGTGACTTTATTTGGTAGATAGCTGATGTTACTCCGGGTAACTTAGGACACTTTTCATTTTCTAAAATAATTAGGGTTCCGCGTAAAAAAATGAAAACTCATAAAAAATTTAATAAAATCCGATTAATGCACAGTTTTACGGGCAAGTGCTTGAATTTATGACAAATATTTTTAATTTATCATAGTACTAAACAATAATTAGGGTTCCGTATGTAGATATAAAATGCAGTGAAGAATATATGAAATGCGGGCGCAGCCGCGGGTACACAGTTAGTATATATTAAAGTCGTCTAAACGATGTATTTTTTTCTAATTTAACTTCTATTAAACTTTAAAATATTCAGGTATTGAATGGCGAGATAAACAGAGTAAAGATGGGAGAAAATAACAATAGTGGAGAAGGGATGGAGGGCGCCTGCTCTCCTTGTACTTCGTTGCCGGAGAGCGCGCCGAGCGTTGGACCGGGAACGAGCGAGGAGAGGCGCCGAAAGAACGGCGCAGTAGCGCTACAGTGCGCGTACTGCGGCGAGCGCACGCGTAGCCGAGCAGAGCTGGAAGCACACACCCGGGCGCACTCCGGCGCTGCCGCAGCGCGACACAAGTGTCTCATTTGTGATGAGGTGTTACCTTCTGCAGCTGTTCTTGCTGAACACAAGCTCACACATTGTAAGGTGGAGTATCAACTAAGCATAATATCCTCTAGTCTTTATTATTTCTATTATAAAATTCTATACGAGACATATTTTTTACTATAGGTCGTGGCTGGAGACACATGCTCACGTTGCCGAGCTCATCTTACCTCCGAGGAGACGTTCTTGAATCACATGGCGCGACATCATCCCGCACTGCCCGCTCCATGTGTTGTGTGTAGACAGACTCTGGCTTCAGAGGCAGAAGCGAGGCTCCATGCTCGTTTCCATCTTCGCCCGAATGAGGACGAACAGAGGTGTGCTATATGTCTACGAGCTTTACCAGAAAACGAAGCCGGCGAAGGAGCACGTGCCTGTTCCACATGCTACGCACGTCATGCTGCCCCTCGGCCTCCACCTTCAGCCGACCACGACTGCAAGCTATGCCGACGGGTTCTGGGTTCCCCGACGCGACTCCAGGCGCATTTAATCGAGCATACCTTTGCGGGAATAGGCGCATTTACATGTTACTTATGCTCAGCAGTATTTACAAGTGCGGCTGGCTTGCAGCGACATCTACCGGAACATGCGACCGCACCGAGACCATACGATTGTGGCCGATGTGGCCATAAATTTTTCTTTAGGGCGGAACTGGATAATCACGCTTTTGTACACTTAGAAGAAGCAGAAATAGCACAGAGGGCATTTTATGAAGCCTATGCTCGAGGAGCGGCCTCTGCGTGGGCCGCGCTAGCACCCACAACCGATCCATCACCGAGTATCTCATCAGTGCCGCCTCATTCTGAGATGAAGTGCGAGCCTGAAATTAAGGAAGAACGCAACGACGAGTACATTGAGGTGTCGTCTCCCG
The DNA here is from genome assembly GCA_014132275.2 of Samia ricini. Lineage (NCBI taxonomy): Eukaryota > Metazoa > Arthropoda > Insecta > Lepidoptera > Saturniidae > Samia > Samia ricini. The sequence goes on from AP028161.1 coordinate 8,809,191, forward strand.
CACCGCCCTCGCCTCTCGCGCTGCCCGCACCGCCCGCTCCTCCCGCCGCTGCCTCCGTTGCCCAGACACCGCCCCCGATAGTAAAACAGGAGAAGCTCGAGGAAGACTGAACTGTTTACTCGCATCTCTACGTTCTCGTCCATGACGCGGGGCCACAACCCGCTGCAATACTAGATTACGTCCGAACGTACTATGAGAATAGTTAACGTTTTTAATGTTAATGGTTATTTGTTGCGTTTAGAACGCTATAATATTTCTTATCGATTGCGTAGGTTCGTACTATATCGTTTATGTTGATTAGGAATTGTATGTTTTATAATGTATACATGGGTATTTGTAAAAATTGTTAACTCAATAAATTATTACGTTAAGCTTCAATTAATTTATTTTGAATTATTACTGAATTTATTAACTCGTTACAATCAAAATTCACCTTCATTCTGCAAATAATAAATTAGCTATCGGCGCAGTAAGATATTGATCAGTAGATTATAATATCAGGTTTTTATAAAATGTATTATGTTATAATAATATTTCCAAACGGAAAAAATTACTGTGTAGCCACTTGTTGCTGTATCCAGGGTAAGAATCTGGCAACATTGACATACGCCGCTGAGACGTTCGCACTGGCACAGCCGAGTCCCCACGCCACGAGTCCAACAACCACCCACTGTCCGTTGACCTGACACACCAGCCCCGAGCCACCGTCACCCTGGAAATAAACCGATTCAATGAAATCAATTCCATATTCATAGTACTACCAAATTAATAAGACTGATATATACTATTTACAACAAAATTTATAAAAAAATAAACATTTATCCACTCACCAAATGGAAATGTAATAAAAACACCTTAAACTGGCTATTAGGACTTACTTACGAGGAAACAGAACAACTACTCATTTTCACACAATAATAGAGTAATTTTAGTTTTATTACACTGATACATATTAAGCATACATACACACATGCACACTCATACACGCAATACTAACACATGATGATTTTTTTTGCATTTCTCGTTTGTTTCGTTTAATATTACTTATATTATTATATTTTATAGAAAGTAGTTTTCAGGATATGTACCGGAAGCGGGCGATGGTAGTTGCAACACAGTTTTTAATTAAAGTAACTATTATCGTTTTGAAACTTATTGTGTAAATTGTTTTATCTAAATAAATAAATAAAAAATACTTGACTCGCCCAATGTTTTTTCTAATTAGATGTAGAATTAAAAGGAAAGTTAATTGTGTCATAAAAAAATTACGTGCTCGCTCCGGTTTCAATAGTTTTACTTTTTATGAAATAGATCGATGCATGGTAAATTTCTCTATTACCGAGTATTGTAATAATAACACTTAACTGTTTGTAAAATAACCTACCGTACATGAATCTTTGTTCGCTTCCCCTCCAGCACAGACAAAAGACATAGTATCTAATACGTAATTCGGTCCCAGGCGTGCAGTCCTCAGTTGCGTTTGGCAAACCGTTGGATCAACTATGGGCACTTCAACTTTTTTAATAATCTGTTGGTATTGACCCGTAAGGCCGAACATATCTTTACCCCATCCAGATAAAGAACATCTGTGAATAAATCATTTATACTCTTGAGATATGCACATTGGCAAGGTCTTTGGGAATCTTATTTCCGGCCTATAAACTGAGCGAAGTATGGGCCAAAGGGCCTTCCTAGGACTGCCTAGTTCATTTTGTACATCCTTATATTACACTAGCTGTGCGCCTGCGGCTGCGCCCCCGTTTCATATTTCGTATATCCTTCACTGCGTTTTAACTTTTTCGGTAGGTACCAAGATAAAGTAAAAATATTTCTCATAAATCCGAGCACTTGCCAGTAATCACAATTTTTATTCACAATTTCTCGAGTTTTAATTTTTGTGTCATCTCCGGAATGGCTGGAGTTATTCTGGAAAATAACTGAAGCTACTCCGCGTAACTTAGAATACCTTTGTTTTTGTAAAATTTTTAGGGTTCCGTAAAAAACAAATTACAGATTATATTACGCAATGAAAATTTATGTTAATCGCGGGCGCATCCGTGGTCATACAGGTAGTAATAATCTAAAAGTAGTGAGCCTTGGAGTCTATGCATCGGATATAGTGGAAAAGCGGATAGTGCAGCCGGCTCATGCGTCAATGGACAAGGGTTCGAGCCCACCTATCCAACTCTAAAATAAGCCTGAGCTTTCGGCGAAGGAAAACATCGTGAAGAAACCATAGCATTGTGATATGGCATTTTCTAATAATGCCCGCCTGGGTAGCTACCACCCTCGAGTTTGAAAACCTGTCGCCAAATACCAATAAAGCACTGCCTAAACCGTGTAAAAAACAATTTTTTTTTACAATTACCTTTGACCAGTGTAAATGGTCGTCGAGGCGGGAGGTAGACATGCTCTGTTAATAGTGACCGCTGATCCAGCAGTTGGCGTGAAGGGCACAGCTGAAGATAGCCTTAACACTGTTATATCATACTGCAGGGTGTTAGCATCGTATGATGGATGACTATTCACCCTTCTAATCATGTATTCTTGGAATGCAATTGGCTCGTAAGTACCTGAAGCATCCCATTCACCTAATCGCACTTTTAAATTTGGAGCAGTACCTGAAACACTATAGTGAAATTTATTGTTTTTGTTGATAATTATTGTATTAAATATGGTTTATACAATATATTAATAGGTATATCATTGAAAATACTAATAAGTATCTACATAATTATTGGCATTTGAAAATTATATAATATAAAAGTAAATTACGCTATCAATGTATTTTCGCTAATTAAATATTAATGATAAATTCATATTTTTAAAATACATTTAAACATTCAATAACATCGTGCGTAAATAAATTACATAGGTAACTGCGCGTTTTAAAGCGATGATGACGCAGCGGGTAGTGGGGCCGGATTCCGCGTTAATTGACCCGGGTTCGATCCTCACTAATTCAACTCTAAAATCGGCCTGAGCTTTCGATGAAGGAAAACATCGTGAAGAAACCATAGCATGATGGTAAGGCATTTTCTAATGATGCCCGTCTGCGTAGTTACCACCCTCAAGTTTGAAAACCTGTTGCCAAATACCAATAGGTGTGTTCCGGCAGCATCACTTAAGAACTAGTATCTCTAGGCTTAGTGTGTTTACTATCCTGGACCACATCGTCACTTAACATCAGGTGAGATTGTGGTCAAAGCACTGTGTAAAAAAAAAACTCTGTTTATGCTACTTTAACAAGAAACTACCTACACATATGTTAATATTCTGTGTGTGACAGTGATTACATTTGAACTGTCTATTAAAACACCTCCTGCGATATAGTCGTTTTGTAACGTCAGGATCATGGCCTGCAAGAATAATAATATTTTTAATATTAACCAAATGGTTTACATTTGTATGATCCAGTTCAGTTTAAGGAAATTAACTCGTAAGTATAAGGCTAAAATGAAGTAATCGCGATAATTTAGTTTAGATAAAATGAAACACAACACTAAACACATAATAATTATAGAAAAGTTAATCTACCAATAATCCCATACATAGTAATGACTTAACAGTTCTATTGTCTGCTATACGTGTGGGACTCATATTTGCTGCCCCTACTATATGGTTGATCAGACTCCTGAACGCTTGAATTTTCTTGGCTATAGTTGAATATGGTAGATGGCAGTGTATTTTATAAATGTGCATGTTTGTGTGCCAGATCCTTTATAACGATTTCGATGAAATTTATTATAGAAATCAAGAAAGAGTCATCAATATTTTCCAAGGAAATGCACACAAAATAACTTTTTATAACTCTAAATAGGCCCCCCACCAAATAACTTAATTTTTAACAAATGAAGTAAGTGGATACCAGCTACTTAATGATATCAGAATTTCGATCAAATACAAAGATAGCCGGTAAAGACAGACGTTGGAATGGCGACAATCTACATTGGGCTTATTTTAAAACTAACTCTCAATTGACAGCAATAAATTCAAATGGATACAAAAATAAATCGCATAATTCAAAACGAATCATACCTGCCAAGGATACTCTCCAAAATTAGCTTGCCCTGCAGAAGGGGTGACCCCCGTCGTCGGAACAGTCTGAAGTGTACCACAAGCAATAGGCATGACTATAGGAGCAGGTGTAGAATTATTTGTACTGCCACAACAGTACTCCTGTCCAGCAGGACACTGCGATCCACCCTATAATATAAATGTCAGTAATGTTCGAAGCTACTTCAAAAAGCACAAATTGGATAAATATAAAAGTTTCTTACTGGTGTAACAATTCTGATGTCGATCAAACCGGCACCAGAATTCGTCCCATTCTGTATGCAAGTCCCAGCAGCTACACATCTACAACTTTGTCTTTTATGGATCACATGTTTGTTGTCTGTCTTTATGTAAGCAGTTAAAAACTCGTTTACACTTATAATTTTGGCGTCTCTTTTCTGCCTCGGAAACCTAACCGCTGTATCGTACGATGTTATTCTATACTCATCATCCACCGGCTGCAATCGAAGTGCTGCTGACGGCCCAGGTGTAGTACCGAGCCTAGGATCAATCGGCAGTGGCCCTGTTACGTCATCAGGATTAATTATACATACAACGTCTGGATCGTTACAAAGTATGAGAGGTAAAAGCACACCACCTGTTGTTGATGTTGGCGCTAGTGTCATTACTGTTGTGGCGGCCGTGGGTACCACAGTAACTGGCGGTACAGTTGTCGGGCTTGGTGCTGGCATCATGGTTGGTGGCGGAGCTGTTGTGTTATTTCCCGGTGGCATGGGAGATGTCATATTCCCTGGTGCAGTTGTTGGAGCCATTGTCATGTTTCCTGGTGCTGGTGGGCGAGTAGTGGTGGTGGTAGTTGTTGCTGTTGTCGTAGTAGTCGCCACTGTTGTCGGAACAAGTATCGGTGGTGGTACACCAGGTACTATGACAATCGGTGGAGAAGGATTCGCAGGCAACAGCCCCAAACACGCTGTTAAAAGCCATAAGCACATTGTTATATTATATTTTAATTCTCCTTTTGCATTCGATACATATAAAGCGCGTGCTGTATCATGCAGTGTTTAGTGAGTTTGTAATCCGTTATGATTTTTTGCCGAGGTATTAAATATTTACATGTACTTAACGTTGTCATGAATGGTATTTCCCCAATAACTACAGCCTTCATGGTGTAATGCGTAACATAAATAGTGAAAAACTGTTGTAATCGACAACATGTAGATTATTACTAATCTGACGTTGACGGATGCATTTAAATGTTGTAATTTATTTTGGTAGGTGATCAAAATAATAAATGATGTTGTCCGCTTGAACATATTATGCGTATGTAGGTACGGATATGGTTTTAAAACAGTATAATTTAAATATTCTTTCCAGTTTTTGAAAAACTTTTTGTCGTTTTTTAGAGATATTCACTTACCCCTCCAATTTTTATTTAGTGTTTCCTTTAGAGCTTTGTTATTTGACTCTGAATTTGTTATTTGAGTCAGTTTTATTCCGAAGACTTGATATATAATATTCATGATTCTAGAAAAAAAAAAAGTGCTTATGCAATAACCAAAAAAGCGAAATGTTACATGCACGTGAAAAATGGCGCACATGGTTTTAATCGCACACGGAAAAAACCCCACGTGAAATGATGAATAAAACACCCTATTTTATATCATATCTCTATTTATTTTAAACAAAACCAATGGTTTTATTTATAGCTAGCTGTGTGGCAGAGTTTCATGTATTCTTCACTGCGTTTTAATATTTTTTTATACGGATCCCTAATTATTTTCCTATATTTTTTTGTACTAAAGTAAAATATTTCTCATTAATTGAAGCACTTGCCCGTATAACTGACTCTAATTATTTTCGTAAATTAAAAGTTACTCGGAGTAACTTCAGCTCTCTACCAAATAAAGTCCCGTAGAAATCGGTCCAGCCGTTCCGGAGATTAATCGGAACAGATAGGCTAAAATGTTCAAAATTGTATTTTTGTTGTTGGTATCTTGTGTACATTAATATGTGTTTAGTAAAAAAATTGTTATTTTGATATTACAAAAAGACACTCCAATTTTATTTAATAGCTATTATTACCTATTATTAGCTATTTATTACCTATTATAATTTTTAACTATTCTATTTTGAAATGAAATGTGATAATTATACTACTTATATCTAATATTTCCTAAAAATTATAACCTAACCTACCTGTGCCTTCCAGTATTATAGTAAAGAAATGACAATAAAACAATAAGTAATCCATATGAACCGATAAACCCACGACAGATTCGGCACGGCGATGGGGAACAGGGTAAGGCTTATGTTAGACTACACATACTAAAACCCCAACATACCTCTTCGGTTTCTCATTACTATAGGCCAAGGATATCGATTTAGAATTCGTCTGGGAACCCTTACGAGCACTGCTTTCCGAAAGATACCCTTCTGAGCTGCCTATCACCTCCCACAACCTCGGCCTCGGTTCTAATTTTTAAAGACGTTATCTTCCTCTCACTTTTTCCTACAGCACTGGCTAATAAGCAAACAACTACCACACGCGACATCCATTTCCTAGATAGTAACCTGCTATCATAGAAATTTTCACACTTTCATCTAGATTGTTTGTAAATAATGACGAGTTTTAGTAGTGGTGCCCGAATGACTACGATCTATGGAATATTCATTACAAATACACTATAACGAACAACTATTTTTTACACTCTAAGTTCATTTGACCATAATCACACCTTTTTTTTGACGAGGGGAATGCATTTACGCACTAGTTTGATTAGTGACCCTTTATTTTTTATTTTTTACGTGGGAAATGCATTTACGCATCCTCCCTCACATCTCTAAACCGGAAGTAAAATCTCCCTGATTAGAGATGCCAGGGGGGTATGTGGGGCTCGCCCGGCGTGTGGTGCCAGGAATACCCACTAAAAACCCACGGTATCATCTGCCGCCTTTCTTGGGGGTGACACGGGATAGGGTGACATGCACCGCATCGCCCCAGCGGCTGGCTCAACCACGGTAAATGACAGGTAGACAACCTGTCATGCCGAGTCGGGCCTCTTCCTATTTTTCGCTCAGGGGGGAGCTTGGTACAAAGCTACCCCCCTTATCTGCCGCCAGCAAAAATATCTCGCCCCTCTCCTCCTTGGGTTCTTATAACAAGAACTCCAGGGGAGAAGGACTTGGGACGGGTGGGGCCGACTCAAGGTGGCAGAATTGCACGGGCGAACCGTGCTCTTCTGCCACCCACCCTCCTGCGGCGGAGAAGATCCGCCAAGGGATTCTCCTCCCGCTCCTTCTCTGCGGCCTCCTTCTGCAGCAAGACTTACTCACAGAAGGAGGCCACAGTTTGCCAGACCCTCTCACTGCCGAGCATGGCTCTCACCACACTCGGCAGTGACAGCTCCGGTCCCATCTCTGCCACCACATTACGACGCTGCTCGACCCACGCAGCACACTGCCAAAGTGTGCTGCGCGGTATCCTCTGCAGCGCCGCAATGATGGCATACTGTCGGCTCCCTCCTGGCTATCTTGTGCAGATACCACCCGAAACAACCGTGTCCGGATAGTATCTGCACAAGACGGTTGATTAGTGACCCTATCTGAACGTATTGAGAAATGTACCTTTTACCACCGTTAGTAAAAAAGCCCATTCTGGCACATTATTATCATTTTTAGATGTTTGAAACTGTCAGTACTTACGCTATGCGTTGCCTGGCCAGAAGTCAGTCTCTGCTTTCCGCTAGAAAGAGGCCTTTGCCCAGGTCTAGAACATTGTTGGGATGGTATGAAAATTCTCTTCAATTTGTTTTATTGTTTCCTTTATGTAAGCAAGGGTGTAATTACGCATTTTCTAGTATTAATATACAGTGCTGTTGTAAGAATTGACTTATGGGAATGGCATAGTAATTATAAGCCAAAACTCAATTCTATTGAACGGAGTTAGATGAATTGCCTATGGCGTTATATTTAGCGAAAACAATTTGTAAAAAAGAAAACATGTAATGTGGATGTATATTAATACTTACAGAGCCATCTATCTTCTATTATCTTATAAATCACGGTAAACGAATCCATCAATATGTTTGTTAGTTAATCACTGAAACAATAGATGGCGTTACTATAACAACATTGTTCACAATTCCTAATACCGCTAGGGGTCGTTATGTCCGTAAGCCTGTTTTGCGCAAGCCCAATGTACGTCAATACCAATAAGTAGTCTACACTGGAGAACGTAAAGTACCTATATATACATATATATGTATAGCTTAGGATGATAGCGGCAGCCAGTAGTGCTCTGCTCATTTTGCGCACATTGCTTGTGTAACTCGAGAGCGATTGTAAATGCAATTTACATTTCTGTACCATTGCCGCGAGTTTTGATAATGAACGTTTTGTATAATCGTGTAGGTAATAACCTTTATGTCAGTTGAGTGAGCTAACGATATGATTTATCTAATTTAGTTATGACTAGAAAATTGAGTAATCCATACACTTAAAATTTTGATGGATTCCGGCGCTGATAGTGTCGTCACAGTGGCGATAATCAAAATGTGCGGTGCGTTAACTATGTTGTGTTTTTATTTTTACGGATACCCCAGGCATTACATGCAGATTGTAAAAAAGTCTAAGAATTAAGAATAAACAAAACAATAGATAAATTGACGTAGGTATATATGAATATTGTAAGGTGCTGGATTTTAAAAATGCCTTCTTACAGTCAAGATATTAACGTAGATCTAAATTCTGGTGAAAATGGTGCTTTGAACAATAAAACTAATGATAGTTCTAATGGTGAAGATTTATCTACTGATAAAGTCTCTTCAAATAATACTTTGAGCGGACTTAATTCTGATCAACGGTTTTCTTTTGCGCTACGTGATTTTTTGGGATCGGCGAATATGGCGGTCGGGAGCGGCGAACCGTCACCGTCGAATTTGGGACAGACTCTTGCCTATATCGACGAACAAATAGACCCTGAAGACTCTACACAGTCAGAAGATGAACAAGTGCAGCGTCGAGACACTGAAGAGGTGTTGAACAATGCAGCATGTCGCCTAAGACGTTGGCGTGCCGCGTCCAGGAAACTCCGTAGACCAAGGATTATAGACAATTTATGTACGAATGATGAGAAAGACGGTAATGTTGGTAAAATGTGTAACGGTGGACATACAGATCTGGCAGATCGACTGCGCAGCCTAGCTGCAGCAGGTAGCATGTCTGCGTCTGCAGGCGAACTTCTATCATTAGCACCGCCACCGCCTGCAGCAACTGCTCCACCTTCACCCGGTTGTCTGCTTTCTCCATCACTGGCAGAACAGAGTTCAGCTGAGTATTTTGTAAGTTTTCACTTGATTTTCAGATTTATATATAGTATATAAATAAAAGAAATGAATAAATACGTTTATCGTAAATCAAGAGTGTGTTATTAACACGCCTACTGATTACGCAGCAAACGCTGTATTTACGTTTGAAAGACGCACAAACACGTCGATGTACAACATTGAAGCAAAATTTATTTCTAAACAAACCTTGTTTTGCATTTGGACTTATAGAGGACTTATTAAAACTACATTCGAGGGGTATTTAACTGATAAAATTACGTAGAACTACAGTTGATTATTCATTAGATAATATAAGGAAATATAAATAAAAATGAAACAGTATTATTGTAAGGGAATTGTAAAAAAAATAAAAGAAACATCACTTTACCCAGATTTTGTTACGATTTTAATTTTTATGTACAAACTTTACGGAGACTTTTTTTTGGAAATAATGCTAAGTCAAATTTTAAAATTGCATATCAAATAAATAAACTAATATAAGTTCTCTTCTGAAGTAATCAATAGATTGTATGAATATTTCATAACTGGCAATAAGACAAATTACGTTTCGATTAATTGGTTGTCTTTGACTGATGATAGTTATTTAAGTATTTAGTGTATTGCCTTGCTATCAAAGGTTAAGGACTAATTTGATTATACCATATTTTAGTGATCATACAATTAAAGGTGTAATTAATTAATGTATGATTTTCTCAAAACTGTTTTAGACATCGTTATATCCTCGATATAATCCTATCCTATATTCTCCTGTATTCAATAGGATGGAAATTCAGTTCTGTTTAATGTTGTTTTCAAGGAGTCCTTACGTACATACGAATTCTACGAAGGATCTGACTGTTCGGTAGAGGAAAACCCGTCTAATTAGGCACATCATTAAGTTCAAATTTGTTAGGAATCCGTATGTTGCGGTTGTTGCACTTTAAATTTAATTGCTATAATTAATTTAGTATTTAATCTTTGAACACACCTATATGGTGTTACCTCGGTTTTTTTTTTTGTAATCCGGCCTGAAATAAATATAATGTATTAGTTATAATGTTATAAGAACAAGCAAACCAACAGAAGCTATATATTTTTAGAGTTATAGTCTTTTGTGTACGAGTGTACCTGTTCGATGTTGAATGACCGGACGTTTGTAAAACGATGTTTCTTTCCGTGAAAGTGGTTTGTCGATCTTTTGACATTTATCTTTAAATGTCTTTCTCATGTTCATATTTTTGTATAGTTACTCAGTTGCACTATAAAACGTTATAAGATTTGGCTTTATTTACGTATTAAACAATATCCAACATTTCTCCTGCCATGTTTTTAATTAAGAACTATACTCTATAATAAAGTTGTTCTAATAAACTAAAGTGGGCTTGCTATTTACTTCGGTAAAAAAACACAAATTATACATCAATACATTACATCCTTTCAAATAGATTTAAAAATGGCTACACAATTTCTTAATCTATATGGATATCTTCATACTATCCAATAGTGTTGCGATCTTGAATTACTAATATATACTAATTAATAAAATCGGAGTGTCGAATCGAATTAAGATTTTTTACTAAATTGAATGTATATACGATATCTATACTAATTTATTTTATTTGTTAGTTCCGGGTTTTTGGAAACAGTTTATGCAATAAGTAATCATTATAGTCGACCACTGGAAGAATACTATTATGAACAACAAGTCGAATAAAACAAGTCGAAAAAGATTGATCTCTTGGGCCTCGATGAAAGAATAGATTCTTTTGAAAAATGTTATTCCCCATCCCTAGTTAAGCGACTGATGACCTCGGCCGCTGGCCATACCATGTCCGTGGTCCGGTCCGTACGTGAATTAACAGCACACGGATTATAAAAATGTGATTTGTTTGTAGAAATTAGAACTCAACCTGAAAAACAATATATTTTGAACAATATTCACGACTGTAATATTTACCAGTTGTTAAATCTATACTGTATACCTATGTAGTATGTACTTATCGTTACTGTCGGTAAACAATAACGTATATTTGTGATATATATATACCTACCTACCTACTCATTTTAGTGATACGTATTACAATTTTGACAACGGAATAATTAGTATCCTAGACAATGCAAACAAATGATTTTCTATGCATCATATCCGTTGTCATCAGAACAAAAGTTTGTCGTAGTTGTAAGGTTTCGAAAACAGAAATACGAATTTAAATTATCAAGAACGAAGCCGAAAGAATAATTATTTAGTGGTTAAATATATTTGGAGATGTCAACTTAATGATGTCAAGCTTAATTTTTTTTTCTATCTATTTTGTAATTATTATGAAGAATTTATAATAGTCGGTAGGTACTTACATACGTTGGACCTAACGACGGAAACATTAGCAATCATGTCAAAGGTTTTTATGTAGATACTAGCTGTATGCCGGCGGCTGCGCCCGCGTTTCGAATATTCTACACTGCGTTTTAATTTTTTTACGCGAAACCCTAATTATTTTCGAAAATTTAAAGTACACTAAGTTACCCAGAGTAACTTCAGCAATCTAAAAGCAAAAAAAGTCCGGTCGAAATCCGTCCAACCGTTCCGTAGATTACCTGGATCAAACGGCCAGACAAAAATTTAAAAAATTGTATTTTTGCTATAGGTGTTATATATGCACTCATATCTATTTTGTAATTTGTAATTTTGACATCAGACACCTTAATTTTATTTATTAGTATAGATTATCTCGGTTTTTGTTACTTTTTCTTAATTTTATTATCGCATTTCGACACTTTTAATATACTTGGATTAAAAATAAAATTTATACATATGTATTTCGAAAAATCGGGTAAATCTAAGATCATAAATTTTGATTTTATTGGTATTATAATAGAACCCCAATAATACTAATTGACGATGAAATATCACACACTATTCTTAGAAACAATCTCTTGACTAAAGCTGCTGAAAAACATGTTTTACCTGTATACTAAAGTTTAACTATCGGCATACTTTCCTTCGAGAAAGCTCAAGTTTACTGTAAAATTAAAATACACACCGTTTGCCACTATATTATTACTAATTTCCAATAAATCTTTGTAGTTAAAAGTTGTTACTGTCAGCATTTAACTCGTCAACTGGAGTTTATATTCAATTTTTGAATTTACAAAAGACTGTCCATTGCACGAGTCATCTATGCGTCAACAATTCTATGAATTTCAACTAGATATTATTTTACTATAGAACTTTACTTTATAATGTTAAAGTTGCGTTGACCATACTTGAGTAGTTTCAAATAAATCGAATACTCTATCCCCGATAAAATCGTTCGCAGTTGTACATTCATTGAATAAATCAAGTTCGTGACGTCAACAGTGCGTTGCGTCGGTTGCCGATACTTAAATATTTATTGTACATATACATAAATTATATGTATGTATAAACGCTATATAATCTTCCTTTTTCACGTTATTATAAACCGCTTAACGACACACATGTGGTTTTACCTGGTTTTATAGACAAGTATTCGTTTTTGCTTATATTTATACTGTTAAGGTAAAAACTGATAGTACGAATACTTATCAAGTTATCAGCGGTGAATCTGCTTGATGGATTATTTATTGCTTCCATTGTTATCAGTTTAAAAGGAAGGCCTTTCTTCAGAATTGGAGTGACAAAAATGCAAATACTCTTGTTTGTTTTATTTATCATTTGAGCGTAGGTAGGTGAGTACATTCCTCAGTGTTGATAGGTACGATTTGAATACAACACACAACCAGCAGCAATAAAGTAAATGTACATAGATGATTAAGCTGATAGTCTGTTGTGTAAACAGTTCGACACGCAATGGTCCTTTATAAAATAATTTAAACTAGAGTGCACTGTAGTAAACTAATAAATAACTACTACTTTACTCTTTTATTTGTCTTTTTGCGACTCATCTACATATTTCAATTCAATTCAAAATTTAAGATGTGTGTGAGTCTTACAATGAGATATATAAAATTTATCCACAGAATGCTGTGTAGGTCTTTTAAATGTATTTTCTAATTTATAGAAATTTATTAAATTATATTTTCTCCCTTTTTATTTTAAAGTATTTGTGAATGGATTTAGGTTGGTTAATGATGGGACTGTCATATCTCTTAAGACAAAAGTCTCTCAGTAAAATAAAGAGAAAAAGTCAATTTATCCTTTTCATTTACGTGTAATAAATTTGATATTAATTCTTTTAACTATAGCGATGTATATGGTAAATTTGATTATAAAAAATATTATCACAAGCGTTTATAGTAAATTATAATACCTATATTATGAATTTGATATATTCCTTATACACTCACAATTATTAATTTTCTACTAAGATGAGAAACCCTAGTAAAATTGACTAGCATTTCGAAATAATACACGTAGATTACCTACAGATATGTTATTTGACTTTACAAGGTCATTACACTCAGTAAGCTGTGTCAAATGAATTTTATTGTGTATAAAATTTAACTTAAGTTTAACATAATCCTACGCATATTTTAAATCTGCAGTTTATCACGTGACATTCAATAGGTAATTTATACTTATTTATTTAATGTGTACGTTCACGCATTCGGTTCATGAGTTCGGAACGTCCCCAGTGACTTGTATTGATTATTTACACTGGGTGATAGCAATGTATATCTATACTAATAAATAAAATTGAATTATCTGTTTGTATTGTCAACGTATTTTTTTTTTACTAAATAGATATTAATGTATGTAGGAAACCTATACCAAAACTACAATTTTTAAATTTTTGTCTGTTTACCTATCGGTCTCTCTGACTGTTTATTCCGGGTAATCTCCGGAAGGGTTGGACGGATTTTGACGGGATTTTTATGGTAGATAGCTGAAGTTACTCCGGGTAACTAAGGGTACTTTTAATTTTCAAAAATCATTTGGGTACTGCGTAAAAAATTAAATCTCATAAAAAAATGAATAAAATCCGATTTAATGCACAGTTTTACGGGCGGGCAAGTGCTTGAATTTATGAGAAATATTTTTTCTTTATCTTAGTATAAAAAAAAATGCAGTGTAGAATTTATAAAACGCGGGGACAGTCTCGGGGACTCAGCTAGTCGTAAATATAATTTCTAATCTTTCATCAATTTCTAAACGACTATATATTATCATTACAATTTATTGTACGTTGTTATAAAAATAGTTCATATCAAATACATAAACGATGTGAAAAACGGTATATTATTTTTTTTACATTATAATCGAAATCAAAATTTAATGGATAAAATAAGGAATGAATATATTAGAGGGAGTTTGAAAGTCGCGCCATTAGCAGGATGGAATAGTAGAGGAAGGCCAAAGAAAGAGTAGATGGAGAGGGTAATGAAAGAAAAATGAGTAAATTAAGAGATGACGGCTGATAGGGACGTATGGAAGTAGAAAACATACTGCGCCGACCCAAAGTGAGTTGGGTATAAGGCACGAGAATGATGAACTGAAATCAAAATTTATTTTTAATTTGAGAAGAAAAAAAAAACCACCACTTGAACAAAATAATACTTCATTAACAGATATCTGTTTATATAACAATCGAAAACCACTTGACTGTTAGTTAACCCGACGTATCGTGTTTCGAATGCTTAATGATTATTTAGCTCTCCGTGACCAATACATTAATTAGGTTCAGTCCCGTGTGCCATCAGGCATGTACTATACGTTAACTGCATGACATTCAGAAGCAGCATAGGTCGCGCACTTGCTTTTAGATAATTATATACGAGTATATAGATTTATGTAGCAACACATATTAAACTATTATCTCAATACCGTAATAAAAACGGGCTCGGTTATTAAAAAAAAAATTATTATACTTAAGTTAAAAATTCAGTTTACTATAAAAAACTATTTGAGGTGGAAAGGTCCTTTCACATATTTTTGTAAAGTTAACA
This sequence comes from Samia ricini, assembly GCA_014132275.2. Classification (NCBI taxonomy): domain Eukaryota; kingdom Metazoa; phylum Arthropoda; class Insecta; order Lepidoptera; family Saturniidae; genus Samia; species Samia ricini. The sequence continues at coordinate 8,824,457 of AP028161.1, forward strand.
TGGAACACAAAATGACATGGAAGACCAAGTTTAAACCTTGGGACTTCATGTCTGGATTACTGTTGCATTTCCGCATGTGGTTGATACACCGAAAGCAGTTATGACTAATAATAACAAGTATCTATCACTTGAATTCACTTCAAACCGCAAAACAAATATCGTTTATAAACTTTAGTTAGTGACTGAGTAATAATAAGGGGGCAAAGTGTTTATACATTATAATCTACAATTATTTACGTAAGTATATGAAAAGTATAGTAATAAGTTAATGCTATTTTTTTTCCTTTAAAATTAGAGCCGCACTACGGCTTGTATATGTGTTGTCCGAATTGACGTGTTAATGTTGCCGGTGCAAAAGCGTGATACCTCAGAACGCGCCCTCCTGACCCAAATTTCCGGAATGACGTCACCGAACATCGACCAGCATGTGGGTCATGCGATGCGGCGTGGGCTCGCAACCGACCCACTCCGCATCGCAGTCCTCGTTGCAGGTATAATAATATCTGATAAGATAACACTAGTATACCAAATTACGAACAGCCCAATGTGCCATTGCTAGATTTTTTTCAAACTTCAATTTTGTTTTATGTACCGAGACATAAAACACTATCCGTATCTAGCGTCTCTCCGCATTACATATAGCAATTTCAGAATTATTCACTGCATTATATTTCTTAGTTAATATTTATAGATTTAGTTAACTTAAAAAACTTGAAATTACATTTTATATGAAAATTAAGATATGCGTCTTAATAAAGTAGTCATTATTATTATGGTTATAACTTTATATTATGTTATGTTGTTTTAATTCGATCACAATATTAATGAAAATTTGGGGAAAATGCTGATTCCATTTCTTTAATATTCATTACATTTTAATTCGTCATTATTCGACGTAATAGCTACAAAACAAAATAAAATAAAATCGATTGAAAAACAGAGAAGAAACTGCAATATTCTAGATATTACGTAGATATAAAAACCTGTAAAGCGAATACATGAAAATTGATTTAATATTTGATTTTCGAGTTATTAGCCAATTAATAGGCAGATAGAAAGAGAGATGATGCCATTCAGGTAACACACGTAAGAAGACAATCACAGATAAGTAAAGGTGGATGTGTTATCTGTGGATACAATGTGTATTCAATGTAAACATATTCCTTTAGTCGGTGAACTCACTGCCTCCTACAAAGTAGGATTAAGATCGTGCTTAAGAATATTTTCTTCGGTATCTGAAACATATTTTCGTAAATAAGTACATATTGGCACTTATGACATCAGAATTATAATTATATCTATTATTACGAAAAATTATATATATGCAAATCTACTGAATGCCTTATCTAGGAAATTTTTTATTTATGATTTTTTTTTTTATATATTTCAGAATAGTTTTTATAATATGACAGAACGAACAGCATTTGCATTTCAATTACATAGATATATTCCGAACAAGACTGTTGAACTAATGACGTATTCAATGAGTCATCTGTTTAAAACAGCCTGTTTTAAACAATTTTCTTTCATACAGAATTTGCACACAAATTATATCGACTTTCTGGCGTATTGCACACTTAAAATTGAGTTCCGAAGTTTTTTATATTATTATCATCTATATCGTGTAAAATGTGAAATCACACTAATTTTATTATAGAGAACTAAGATACCATTCGATTCTTACTATGTTACATGATAACATTGATGATGGGTCTAGTACATTACAGATAGTAATTACCAAACTTAGCGTAATATAGGTGTTTCGGCGCCAAAACATTGAAATTAAAATTAAAGACAAGGTGTACTGTCAAGTCTCTCTCTAATATTATTAACATAAATAAACATTAATGAAAATAATAATACTAATAACAAAAAAAGGTTAATTACATGCTTCGATTATTTTCACAATTCTGTTTTTATACTCGATGTTGCGACCTCCAAATAATAAAAAAAAATAGTTGTTTTACAAAGATTAGTCGCAGAAAAATGTTATATCAGGCAGTACCAGGCACTATTATTTGTTAAAAAGTAAGCTCATAACAGCAACATTATTTGGAGGAGGCTAATTTTTCAGAATCATTCAGAGTAATGTGTTTATTTCAAATCGTGATAAATCCATTATTATTTATTATGTGAGATTATATAATTAACAAATATGTGCTAAATATGTATGTTTCCGTTCTTATAATAATGCTGTAATATTAACAAAGTTGTGGTAGAAATTTATATAATAAATATACACAAATTATCTTTAAACATTATTAACATTACAGCATTATAATATGAACGGAAATATACATATTTCCACAACTCGGGCGGTAGTTGCGTCCGCGTTTCATATATTCTTCACTGCGTTTTAATTTTTTTTTCATACGGAACCCTAATTATTTTCGTAAAAAAAATTTAGTACTAAGGTAAAATAAAATGATGTCTCATAAATTATAGCACTTGCATAAAGTGCATTGAATCGGATTTTATTTAAAGTTTTATTCTTTTACGCGGAAGATTCAGCTATCTACCAAAAAAGTCCCGTCAAAATCGGTCCAGCCGTTCAGGAGGTTACCAATTACAAACAGACAGAGAACAAAAAAATTTAAAATTGTATTTTCGTTATAGGTATCGTATACATATATTATTATGACAATACAAACAGACACTTCAATTTTATTTATTAGTATAGATATATTTATATGTACTTAAAAGTGTACGAAGTAACACCTATAAATTGTTACGTATATGTAGGTAAATACGATATTGTTATTGATATTATTACAAAAAAAAAAAAAAACCTTATGGTAATCATATGAACACATGCGTACCTAGTATTCCTATTTGTCAGTAATGTAAACTACGCGTCTGCTATTACAATCAGCTGACCACATACGTCATGCACGTGTAGACAAATAGACACCACTATCAGGAAACCTTATTCCGTCTTAGTTGTGTGTTGTGTACATGTGTCGTTTCTGTTTAAAACCGCAACATCGACGTTAGTATTTCTCCTGAAATACGGTATAAAGCGGAAAATCGTAATATGCACGCCTCTGTGTCCGCGAATAGAAACTTACTTATTTTAATTTACTTAACAATACTTACATTTCATTACGCTATTTATCTTACAGTGTAAGCAGATGGACACGAAAACTTTTTCTGTTGTACACATATCAATATTAACTTATTGCCGTTCGTATAGCATTATTTATAAGAAAATTTCGTTACATAAGTGTAGGATTCATTTTATGATATTTAATCATTTATTATCATATTAATGATTCAGGTAAATAGGATCAAAAAAGTAGTGTTCCGAGCAAGGACCTGAAACTGAATTTTTGAGAACTAGGTGCGCATTCATTATTATAATAAAAGTCATCTCTATATAATCGCTCAGATGCCAAAAAAAATTTAACAATAAGAAAACAGTTGAAAGCTGGCCTAAACGCCAGTTTAGTGCTTTAACGGTTAGAAATAAATACACTATTTTTGTATAATATATTTTTCCTATTTGAAGTATGTTACCTTGCAAAGCTAACTATTTTAAAAAAAAAAAAAAAACAAAATAAATGTGATTATTACATACAAAACCATTTATAATTAATCTTTACTATATATGAAAGAATATATATAGAATATATATGAAAGAAAAATATACGTTTACCCATATGGTATGTATGTAAACTGTTATTTTGTTAAAATTACATAGTTTTATCTCAACTACAAAACAAAACTAAACGTACAAGGCCGTAACTAACGTCAAACAGATAGGTGTGTTCAAATCATAATATTATTTAATTTTATTCGTTCATTGTGTACACAGTAGGCATGCTCATATTAATTTAGTTTATTGACTTTTATGTCAACTCGAAACCGTATTGTGCGAGTTCTATATAATAATGTATAATATGCGCAGAACATTGAATATTATGTAAAAAATAGCGCCGAAACATCGAGCGATCTAAAATACGAGTGTTACTGTCAAAATCGTAGACCAGAACGCCTATAGTTACAGTATCTAATAATAATATTAACGTATTGTAATTTTTTAAGTTTTCGCGTTCCATGTTTAAATTCAGTTAATTTTAACGGGTTTTCACGCGTTACCTTTGCTTTTTTGCTACCGTAGAATGGCTCGCGAAGCGATTGAAATTAAAAAACATCCAAATTTCAATCGCGAGGATGGGTATAGACTTTCCTCAGCGTGGAATCCGGTGCTAGAAAATCTTAAGGTTCGTGATTTATCGTCACAGGCATCGTCGATGGACACTGTTAGTGTGTTGTGTGTTGTGACTATAATAAATATAAAGACCAAACGGGGGTAGTTCATCAAAATACCCCTCAACGCTGCAGGCGAAGCTGCGCACCGCCAGTCAGCCCGTGACCACGGTTGGTGAAACCCAGCCGAAACGTCGGGATAGAAAAAAGCAAAGGTAACGCGTGAAAACCCGTTAAAATTAACTGAATATTAACGTAAACTACTACTTATTCAAACAACATATCTGCTTTCTTACTTCATGTAAACGTATTCAGTCAGTGATATAATCATTAAAAACTAAATATCTATTTGGGTCTAAACGATTTTTATACTTTACGTTGATATCGTTTTAAAAGCCATATTTGAACTGGTACTATAGAGTCAAGGGTAAGATTTAACGAAATTATATTCTGTTTCATGTAAATCGTGAATCCAATCAATTTTACATTATCACATACCTATATAGATTGTCGATTTAGCTTTATCGCTGACAGAAAAAAATGGTATAGAGGTAAATTTTAAATTGAAGTATTTTTAAGAAAATGTCAATATTGGCGATAGTATTTATGAACTTAATGTAATTCGCCTAATTTAAGTAGGTACTTGCATTTCAATTTAAATTTATATATTTTTAAACGTATCAATACTTTAAACGTATTTATTTTCGCATGTATGGTATATTTAATACTATGATTTCATGTTTGTAAATCCCTATACGTTAACTTAATCCAACATGAAATTTCTTTGCAGGGTTCAAGTCCAGAATGTTGCGCAGACAGTATTGGATTAGAGAGCAGCACTGCTGGTGCACCGGTGCCTCCACCAGGCCCCAGATACAAGTTAGCTACTGAGGGCACTTTAAGAGTTTGCTGCTTCCAACATACGAGAACAGTTGTCGACAAGATTCTAGCTGCTAAATTTTTAAGACGTTGGGAGACTCATGTGCTCTGTCTGCAAGAATATCACATTGTATCTAAGACGGTAAGTGAAATGTAAAAAAGTAGGTGTTTGGGGTGCTCAGAAGAGGTACTCATCCCCTGGTTTTTTCCTCAGTCGCCTTTTACTACACCAACGGAAAGATAACATTCTTAGCCGGTTACCACACAGCATATAATGTATATATAAGGTGGGAAAAGTAATACGTGAGAGTTTAAAAGGACTTGCAATAGCAAGTATATCCGAAAAAGCCTGGAATCAAAAGGTTGAATCATGACTCTTGAAATTTCTACGCATTGGGGGCTCTGCCTGCCATTTTTTTTGTTTTGTTTTTGTTTGCTTACGATGTGTCGTCAATTGGTCACAGATCTAATCTAACTAAACATTGCTTGTCAGGCTGTTCCAAATATGATTAAAGTTTATCTGTGCGATTCAAGTAAGAAAAGAAAAAGAAAAAAAAGAATTCATTTTACCTTTGTTTTCTCACCTTGAAACGAAAATATTTTAGTTTTAAACCAAATTCTTAAAACATGTTTACCATTATACTTAGTATCCTCCTTCTGAGTTTTATTGTAAACTGTGATATAGCAAATTTTATATATGTTGTAATTTTCAAGAAGTCAAATAAACAAATTATTTGTAACTAAGTATAGCTTCTTCTGCAGTTTAAGAATAAAATTAATAAACATAATAGCGGAAGAATCTGTTTAAGGTATAACTATGGTATTATCAGACTATCAACGTGCCACTTATTTCTGCCCAAGCCCAATAAGAACCTCTGCGTTCTCGTAGTTATCAGGTTACGTTCAGGCCAGTAGACGTGGCTGGCGACAAACACTCGTACTAGAGGCGTCACAAACCGAGAATAGAAACCTATCAATGACAGACGTTACGACTGCAGTTTTATGTTCGTTATGTATTTAATTTATACGCGTGTACTCTCATCGTTTACCATCTGGTTGACTCTATATATATTTACTACCACCTTTTTGTAATAATTAACATTTAGAATCGCTATATAATTAACACAATAGTTTACATGTTATATGTCTATGTGACAATAGGCATATCCTTTGTTTTATACTTTGAACGTATTATTTGTTCAAGCAAATATTAGATAACTATTATTATTGTGAACGTATTGTAGCCAATGAGTTCTAGGTATATCATATATGAGGGATTGTACCTACATACTTCATACATTAAGACGGTATTATTGTTTATTGTGACGAAAATGATTGTTATTACGTTTAGGTTTTTACACTATCAATTCGAAGCCACTTATGAACAACCTCTATCTGTATTATCAATTTCCCTACTTAGAAAGCTATCGAAATTTCAGGTAATAATCTAAAATTTTCCGTTCTTGATAAATATCTAGGTATTCTATATGTGCGCTTATAATTATTTATTCTTGAAAATTAATATGTTTTAATATTGCCTTTATTCCCACTAATAGCTTCGTCGGCTATTATAGCGTTATCAAAGGAATAGGTGTTATTATTAAAATTATGTGAATAAAGTAAAACAACTGTTTCTAAATAATTAACAAGTGGTAATATAACGTACAGTGGTAGGATATGCCTTAGTCTGTGGCGAAACTATAGGGGGGCAGAGCTGGCAAAAAGCCACGGACCCCGGTGCTATGGGGCCCTGGTCCGCGAAGCTGCCAGCTCAGAAACATCCTAACATTGTTAACAAAATTTCGTAAAAAAAATTTAAATACAATTAAAATAAGACGACTAAATATTTAGACGTTTTAGTGATTTATTAAAATCAAATTACAACGTGACAATTTTTACAGAGGCCCCAAACAACGAATTTGCCACGGGCCTCAGATGGTATACTTACACCACTGTTCTTAGTGTTTCTTTTACTCATCACTACCCTTAGGGGGAAATCAAACGACCGTAATAGTCACTTTACCAGAAGATGAATTTGAATAAAATCGTAATCATAAATAAAGTCTTTTTTTTTAAATAAATATTTAAATTATTTTGTATAAACTATGTTTTTAAATTTTCGAGTTTCATAATTAGATAAAATTATTAAATAACCGGGTCTAAATGCGTTACCTTTTTCATCCCAATATTTCGGCTGGGTTGCACCAACTGGGTTACGAGCTGACTACTTGGCGTCGTCTGCTGCGTTGTTGAATTAAGAAGAATCTAAGTAATGATTGTCAATAATTGCTTACGTAGCTGTCTAGATACCTGTAAGTGACACAAACTACTTACCTACGCTTCTCAATACTCGTTTATGCACGATCTGACTTACTTACTAAAAATTTACTGCTAATTTGAAAACCGTATTACATTTATTCTAATGTCCTCAAGCTAGTTGTGACGCCTTTTGTCTCTAATCTGTTTACTTACTCGCCAAACATGTCCGGTGATGTCATTAACTACTAAGTTAGAGATAATTAGTTACAATTATTGTTACATTCTGACAATAAATTTAAATATAATTAATACGAAATTGTCGTATTTTGCGTTCTTTTAAACGGTTATAGTCGATCATTATAGATATGCAATGTCACCGGTTAATGTGAAAGTAGAAAACAAGCTCAACCTATTTCCTTTTACTGAAGTGAGAAGTCGTGTTGTCTGAATCACCATAGTAAACATCTTTCATTTTCCGAACAAATACACTTAACTGTCTAAGTTCGAGAGCGTAATTACTACTTAGTTTTTAGGTTTTTCCTTGTCATTGAAGTAATTTCGACATTAAAACATATATTTTTTAGTTAAATAAAAAGATAAAAGTGAGAAAGGTCAAGCTTCGCAAGGTCACCTTTCTGTTTTTACTAGATAATTTCATCTAAAGGCTTTATGTCTTATCGATGTTATTTTTGAATAAAGATACATATATATAATTGTTTGAATGAAGGTCCACAGTAATCGTTCTCTTGACTATAATTAAAGTTTTTATTAAATATAGCCTTAGTCGTTTTTTTAGGTATACTTATATGTTTTACGGTATGTGCAAGAAATTGCAGGTACCTGATGTATACAAAATAATGTGAAGAAACAATATAAATTATTTTCAATGCATTTATTATGAAATGTAACAATAATAATAATTAAATAATATTTATTTCTTCATTATCAATTGATCACCAGAATCTGACGAGGTGTGACGTGTTATTCAATGAAATTATCATGAGTAACGATAACTACATAGTTCTAATGGCTTGCGAAATACACATGTATTTGACGCAAATGAAATTGAGCCGGTTTCGATTGCACTTAACTGACTATAAACAAGAATTTGGCTTATATGAAAAAAAACTATTCATCGAATAAACAATATAATACAATAGAAATAAAAAAAAAAATAGAAATGTATTAAGCAGAAATAAATCAACTTCATCGATCACCTCTCATTATTCAGTCCTACTCGTAAAATTAAATCGCAAAAAAATAACCCAACAATGATAAATAGGCTAGATTATGCAACATCAGGTTATGTTAAAAAATGTTTTATGCTTATTTTACCATAATATTATTTTTATTATTATAGATTCTCTATAAGACCATTACATATATGATATGTTGTAATATTACGACTCGCAGTCAAACTGAATATACAGTTTACACTTATCTTCTGTCTATACATATATATATATATACTTTGACGCACCATCACCTCAAAACTACTGAACATATCTGGTTGGAATTACTACCATTCGACGGATAATTTTTCGTAGGCTTATAGGCTATTATTTATTTTTTGGACCATCGATCCTTTCTTATTATTTGTCAATTTACTCTTATGTAGATTTTTCCCCTAATAAAAACAATGGACTCTTATTTTTCTTCATTCATTTGTTTTTTAGATTAAATTAAATGTTATATGCACTTTTTCACTCACACCTAAAGAACCTAATGAAACGTGGGCGGAGCCGCAGGCACACAGCTAGTAAGCTATAAAAAGAGAATTAATAAAATAAAAATATTCCATGCAAACCAATTAAAAAGCGGGTAAATTTACTGTTAAAATAAAAGTGCTTATTTTCACTAAGACTGATATTTACCGGTATTTTTTTCTACATGTATTAATTGAATTGATCAATGACTAACCACCCTACATAAATCTGATTAAAGTATTATATGTCGAAACATTCAATTAACGAGAACTCACAATGTAGAGGAAAACACAAACAGTTGTCACAAGTTTAATCATACTGATAATCATCGACACTCATCATTTTTTTGGAAAAAAAAAATAGTGATTTGATATTTACTCAATCAAAATATATAATATGTACATATAATTCATAGAAATCTTGATAACTTGCTGATAGGAACCGATAAAAGTTTCTTCATTTTTTAGTTTAGTTTTGGTTAATAGAGTTTATTTAAAATCATTCGTCCTTTCAAATATTGAATCCTGTTCGAGCCGGACTTGAGAGTTCGGGGATCTGTCGTTATTTTACAAATATACACAAGCTTAATGCCTTAATTCGGGTAATTGACTCTAAAGTGACGCATATGTAGTGCCACGGGAGTTAAGAACACCACTACGATAACGTACTACGTAACTACGTAGTGTTAAATTATATAATACACTATGATACCTTATCAATTTAAAAGTTATGTGGACAATCTACAAATATATAATTGCTAGCTTGGTGCCCGCTGCTTCACTCGCGTATTATATATTCTATTCCGCACAATTCTTCACTGTGTAATCTATATTACTTTTAAATAATCATTGGAAAATAATGTTTTGATGGTCACTATTGTTATCCCTACATTTTATTGCTATCAACAGAAGGCCAACACATTTCTCATAAATAAAAACACTTGCCAGTAAAACTGTCCATTGTATCGTAGCTTTTTAACAATTTCCCGAGTTTAAATATTTTTTTAGGTGCAATCCTAATTAATTTCGAAAAAAAAGTAGCCTAAATTACGCCATGTAACTTTAGCTATCTGCTAGAAAAGTCACGTCAAAATAGGCCTAGCCTTTCCCGAGATTAACCAGAACAAACAAATAGACAGAAAAAAAAGTTTTTTTTTTTTTGTTTTTATAAGTACCGTACAAACAGATATTACAAACAGACAAATCAATTTTATTTATTTGTAAAGATTTAGTTACATCATTAGCATACCAAGTGTCCAGTTATTTACTGTCGTCATTTAAATGTGTTTCACGTACGCAGATGCTATCAAGTATTCTATTGATCTGTTATTGTTTGTGTCACAATTCACAACTAAAGACCATGGTAATTAAATTGCCTTCGTCACGCATACGTATTCGTAATCAATGGTTGATGTGCTATTTGTATTATAGGGTTGCTTCGGCATTAGGGATTGTGTACAACATATTTATTTTAGCGTGATTTAGTATGTTTAGTAAAAACATTTAATATAAGAAGTTTCTCAAGTAAAGTTTTCCATCTATACTATCTAAATTGAAGTATCGCATTGTAATGTCAAAATAACATTTTTTTAAATCTTCGGAGCGGGAGGACTGATTTTGACGGGACTTTTTTTTTTGTAGATAGCTGAAGTTACTCCGAGTAAGTAAGAATACTTTTGTTTTACGAGAATATTTCGGGTTCCGCGTAAACAAATTACAGCTCCTAAAATTTCGAAGTGTTTGAATTTATGAGAAATATTTTACTTTACCTTAATAGAAAAAAAATGATTACGAAAATAATTAGGGCTCCGTATAAATTTTTTTAAATGAAACGGGAGCGCAGCCGCAAGCACAGAGCTTATTGTATAATAATAATGTAATTAATGTATATAACATTAAGAGATGATATTTGAATTTTCAAATGTATTTCATTTTCCTTAAGGAAATGTACCATGTAGGGTGTTTTCCGCGAAACTTCTTTTGTGGTCTAATTATCCTTGTCAATCCTTTAATTACCTACCTATCTCCTTTTATATTTAATTAATAAATATTATATTTCATATAATCCGCTTTCATTCGGTCACAACATCTTTTAATAGTGTAAAATATACAAACGTTACAATGGACCGCCTGAGCCGGAACTAATCAATTTTTTGTTTGTTTAAAACGTTTACAAATCATAACATAATTGGCGAGGAAATAAGCGGTGAAGGGTTATTAATTTTATATTCTTGAAAATTATCTATGATTATAAACACACCACACAACAAGTAAACAATTCATTCTAAAATATTTCTAGGTTTATAATTTCTAGTATAATTGAATGTAGGAACACAGTCCAAGAGGTGATAATAAGTTAAATAAATTCTCGATAAACACATCTATTCCCCTTACAAATGTTTTAGTTACTTATTATTAACATTATGTTGTGTTCAAGATGTGATCGGATACATAGTGTATACTCATGGAAAGTATATAATTAAAATGATATTAAAAATCAAAAAAATATTGTAGCGATCGTGTTTTGGGAAACATGACTTGCATGTATTTTATTAAAATTATATAAATCGCTACATTCTTGGTAGGGTTTCCAGTGAAATAAATTTGTAGTAGTATTGAGTTTGGTCAGATTCTGGTTGGCTCGCAAGGCTGCACGAAGGGTTTACCCTGAACCTTCTTTAGTACAAAAAGAGCCAAACTTATATTTTACAGCAAAAAAGGCTGGTAAATTTCTTGCTAGGTTTATTAATTTTTCATACGGTACAAGTCGCATCAAAGTTGCAAAGTTACCATATGCAGTTCGTGTAAGTTGTGCCGAAAGAAGTATTTAATTTGATTTGTCTATTTTAAGAATTTGAAGTTCACGTTGTTAGCTAGCAGCTAGCGTTGTATTCGCTTCACGTGATTCTCTAAAAACCTGCGATCTCTCGGTGCATGTTTTCATAGATGAGATTGCATAAACGTAGATACTATTTTAATTTTTAACATCTCAACGTCTATATCAGTGGTGGGCAAGCTTTTTTAATGGCGGGCCACAAAGTTCAAGAAATTCTAGAGGAGGGCCAGAATTATAGAAAAAACGCATTTCGCTTTTAATCATCATCATCAGTCAGATCCGTATTACGCATCACATGAACTACGCGGCTAGTTTAGCTTCGCCTATAGGATATGCATCTATTATTCTACTAAGTAGATCTATTTTTTCTTCTCGACCGCCAAAACCTAAATATAACGGGCCATATACTATCCATGTCGATGGACCCTCGGCGGGCCGGATTAAATACTTTCGCGGGCCCGAGTTGGCCCGCGGGCCTTATTTTGCCCATCACTGGTCTATATCTTTAAAGGCTTATAAGCTGTGGCCTATCTTATTCGTTAGAGTACCGCTATTATCTATGCATATTCCTGAGTTAAAAATTCAGTCAATGTTGTGAATAAAATTTTGAATAAGCTAATTAGCATCACATTAATTTAATTTATTATGACGTTTATGTTTAGATTAGACGATTGTAATGTTTCTCTGCATCGAGGTCAGTCAAAGATAAGAGAACGGTCGTGCGTCATAACTTATACGCGATTAATTATTGATTATACAACTTAAGAAAATAAATCTTTAATTGTCAATTCTTTTTTTGTCGATAACATAAATTGTAAAATTAATAATTGGTTATAAGTTATACTGGAAACAAGTGAGCCAAATAGTAGATACGATCTATCGTGTGAAAGGGTTTGCCGACTAAACGTTAATTAGGCTCCATTTTCAACTAACCCACCTAGTAATTAGTTGTAAATATTATATGTGAATTATTAAAGAACGTGTATTCCAGGTGAAAGTAGGAATTTTAATATCTTGTCAAAAAACATATAAAAAATAAGGTGTATTGAAAGTGTGCTACAAAAAAAACAAACAAAAACAAATTCGTTTTTAGTAAAACAGTTTATCAACAACAGTAAACTCGTCTGGCCTGAGGAGAAGAAACAGTTTTTGTTTACGTTTACCTTTATAAACGGCTTGCGTCCGAAACAGTTACCCCATGACGTTGTGTTTACACGGAAGAATTCAGGTGCGCCCACTATCCGAAGTTGACCGTAATTATTGTCCGTTCGCAAATTTTTCAATACAGTAATACCTATGATTACCTGCATAATAACAATGGCATATATAAATAAAGAAATAATCATTACTTTGCTCAGCACGCTATCTAAGGTGTTCGAGAGGCTCATGCTGGCCAAGATGATGCCGCACATGAACCTGAGAGCCAAACAGTTCGGGTTTAGAGAACAACACTCTGCTGTTCTCCAACTCACGAGTGTCATAGGTATAGATGCCGCAAGAAAAAAACAAACAATATGTCGCAGTAATACTACTGGACATTGAGAAGGCGTTCGACAAAGTATGGCACGAGGGGATGCTATACAAATTGTTAACGACCACCACGATCACTAGGAAGATTCTCCATGTCCTAAGGTCTTTCCTGGAAGACCGCCGCGTCCAAGTAGTGGTCGAAGGCCTTGTGTCTCGGGAGTTCCCTATGAGAGCCGGAGTCCCCCAGGAAAGTCGCCTCTCTCCTAGCCTCTACGCCAATTATACCAACGATCTGCCAGTACTCGGTTGGACCAAACTTGCGCTTTTTGCAGATGATACCGCTTACTTCCACGTAGATAACACGGCCGAAGACACCGTCACAGAGGTCCAAAAAATTTTGAACATCCTTCCCGAATGGCTACGGAGATGGAGGCTGAAGGTCAACGTAGGGAAGACACAGGCACTCATGACTAGAGTGATGATGGGCAGATTACCACCTTGCTTGACGCTTTAGGGACAGACTATACCGTGGATGAGGAAAGTCAAATACCTGGGAGTCACTATAGATTGAAACCTGAATTTTTCAAGTCACGTAGGATCGCGCGGACAAGAGCGGCAAGGAAAATGCTGCGTCCAGTACTCACCTCAAGACTACCCTAGAGAACGAGGCTCGGTTTATACAAAACCTATCTGAGGTCACGATTTTCTTATGCCGCCCCTGCATGGTACAGTCGCTTATCGGAAACAAACAGGAAACGGCTTAGAGCCCAGAGCATCTCGCTTCGCATGATCGCAGGGGCACCGCGATACGTTAGCAACCACGTAATTGCGCGTGACTTACGTGTAGAGAACTTGGATGCATTCGTAAGCAGCCTTGCAACCAACATGATCCGTAGAGCGGACATGTCGGCGCACGTTCACATCCAGAACATCGCGCTGTTACACGTTAGACCTCTCGATAGAAGGAGAGGAAGAGGTGGATACTTGTCACTAATACATAGGCCTCAGCCGCTTGATTTCATACGCCGGTCCGATTTCATAAGGTGAGTAAATAGTTGAAGGAGGACCGAGACTATGACCCGTACAGATCGGGTGCATCTCCCTGACCCCTCAGAGTCCGATCGACAGAAGGATTAGCTCCCAGGAAACTCAGAAGATTACTCCACGAGGGACGAACCTTGTGTGCCTCACCCTGCAGACTTGTCCGTAGGCGCGGACAAAGGAAAGGCAACCGTCGAAGGGAATAGCCCTGTTGCGGTTTCCCAGTGTCCCCGATTAGTTCGTAAGCTTAGCATAGGTAGTTTGTAGTTCCATTGTATTTATTTTAAGAAAAATTGTAATAATTGTCATTGTTACCAATGGTAATAATTTTGGTTTAAATAAATGGCTTTGGGGCTGCTAGTGCTTGTGCTGAGCTGTTCGACCTTTATGTGGGCTGCACGAGATTATTTGCTAAAGAAATAATTACATAGTTTCTCGTAATTGAACGAGCAATTTAGTGAAAATTAAATTAACCTTTATGTAACATATTTATTTGGAAAATAACGACGTCTTATTGTTAATATAACAATGAGAAATGTTTACATCTGAAAATAAAAAAACAAATTGTATAAAAACTTTCCAAATTTAATTAAATTATCTAAAATGCTTTTTATACCCCTATACAGTATTTATTGTTATGAAAATTCTGTATTTTGTTCTGAGTCGAAAATATAGTGAGAATATACATTTCGTTTACAAATAATTTAATTACATTTTTTTAAATATCTAAAACACTCTTATTTGTTGTAATAAAATAATGATTGAAATCGATATAAAATCTTTTTAGAACGAATGAAGTTATATGTCTTAATTTGTCGTAGTATGTATTGATTTAAAGCCATGTATAGAAATATACCATATGTTAGTATTGGTATAGCCAGAGACATTGCGTCGGGCAAATGTCAGAGGTCGTTCTCTGATAGACATAACAAATTCGAGCGCTATTCCATCCACCCTTGTACTCTAATCCTAGATTAATGTTTTTATTAGATATAAAAGTAGATTAGCAATGAGTTAACTGCCGTAGGTAGCGAACAATGTTTTGGAATAATCGTATAAATTCTTACTTCTCGGAAAAACCCTCAGCTATGTAATAATTACGAATATACACTTAGTTTCAGTCTTGACTGATGTTATTATATCTACCTACTAACTCAAACTTAATATGTATATTTTACAATTCACACCACAATATTTCAAAAAAATAATTTTGGTTGTCTATTGTGAGAAACGTGGAAATTCCATAATGTGATTGGACTGACTAACGTCATTGTGAAATGCCTAATTTTCTTACATGATTTGGATGTAAATTGTAAACACACTTCAAAGTAAAGTTCACAAAAACTATAATTTTAAAACAACTGTGATTTACTCATAATATTTACTGCAGTAATTATTGTACTTCGTTTAGGCAAGTAGCCTTCAGCTTATTTGTCGTCCATAGTGTGCGAAACGTAATTTAGCACCAATACAATATGATGTGATTTTTTAAACCTGAGATTCACAATACTAATAATTTCCAAATTTGTAGCAATGATTCTGAAACCGAACAGGTTCTGAAGTTTTGAAATTTCGTCTCCTAGCGGGAAAGAAAATATCTAAAGAAAGTTTTAACGTTTGAGAATCGCTCCATTAGTAGCACAATATGGGGAATGGGGAAACAAACAACTATGGAATTTCCATAGAAAATCGTTGACCACATTTTACATGGGTATTGATTATTATATTGCCCAGTCCATGTAAATATACATAGCACAATAAATATTATATCTTAGTGTTATATGAAGTTATTTCATTCTTTTATTTTTATAATATAAAACATTTATTACTTAATTAAAAAATAATCGCTAATCTACAAGACATAATATGATAGTTGCAAGAAAAAATAGCAAATAAAGTTTTTTTTTTTAATATTAAACGATATACAAAATCAGTATCAATGCTGGAAATTTTTTATAAACCAAACCATTGATTAACATAAGCAATCTTTAATCGTATAGTTTATAATATCAATTATTAACAATTAACAAATAATAACAATTATCTGTCCTTCGTACTGCCTTTGAATTAATAAAATCGTTCTATACAAAATGAATGAGAAAATTAATTTGCTTCATGAATTTTACCGATTTAATCATAGTTATTCCGCTATTTGAGGCGGACACCAATCCAACAATTCTAACATTATAAAAATAGGTCCGGCAGTTCTTGAATTATTAATGGTGTAAATAACCCAACCTTGTTGTATATATATATGGATATTAAACAACTTAAGTACCTAACTCGAATACAATTTGCGAACATTCACGGTCCTATAATATCTCGGTTTAAAGAGTACATGGTGCAACTGCGTATGAAAGCTTATCCATTGACGTATTCGCCTCTACATTAGTCATTCGGACAGAAAGTAATAACACACCGTTTATTTGCCTAGTAGGAATATCATAAAATACACTTAATAGTTTCTTTAATGTAAAGAACATATTTTACGATTTATTTATTTTATTTTATAGCTACATATTTTTTGAATGAATTAGGTACTATAATAACTATATCTAAGACGAAGTATAGGTATTAAAATTTTATGGCTTATAATTTTTATAATAGTTGGAGTTTGTTTACAGTCCACTAAACTGGTTAAATTAGTATTTAATTTCGAACGAACATAATGGTTGGTGCATTGTCACGACATTAACAGCCTAGGAAATAATTCCTATAAATAATAATTTCATATGATTTTCGACCAATTGCACAAAAACATATTTTCTGAACTGTAAATAGTGCAAGACAGTGGAAATGTTGTTATGCTGTTTAAATTAAAATTAAGTTTGCTACCATAAACATATTTTAATTTTACTTTTCATAATATATGTACCAGCATGAACAATATTCTGTTTTTGGAAAATCAATGTCAAATGTGCGTTGGAGCGATATACCAAAAAAAGGAGAATATTCTATAGGTAATACGTAAATATTTTGGTAAACGTATATTTACAGATGTCGGGTTTTGAGTAGGTAAAACAAATCTTATTTTGATTCAATACTAAAATGATAATGGAGGCTTTTCAGGCTTAGTCCATCTAAGTTTTTTTGCAGTTGTGTATTAATAATGCATGAGAACGCAATATACATCTAAATACAGTTTTCAAAATAAATTACATGTATATTTACGTAAAGTAGTTTATAACAATAATATAAACAAAAAATATCAAGGTCAAAATTCGCCAGATAAATTTGCTGCTAAGGTAATGATTGTCTTTGATGTTTAGATAGTAGTGTTTATATATGTAAATCAAATTTAAAATTTAAAAAAAAAACATATTTCGTTCATATAAGATCTTTTTTTGCGATTCAACTGCAGAACTACAAATTATAGTTTTTAACCCCTTGAGCACTTACCTGGCGTTTACGCCAGCTTTTCATTGTTTTCCTATTGTCTTATATTTATGGGTACTCGACACATTAATATTATTGTTATATGTTTTCCAATGTTGATATGAATTAATCGGGTAAAGCTTTTTTGTTTTCATGGTATTTAATCGTGTAATAAATACCGGTTCGAAACTGGTTATTATCGACCAAGGCGCGTAACATTTACTGATGTTCGAATTTATGGATCGAGTCCCACTACGCCCTTTGCAGGTCATTGCTCCATAAAATATGGGAGCGTGACATTTCGTTGAAATATAATATGACATCTAATATAAATTCACCTAAATATGATATATGTATTTATCACATAATACATAATATTATAAAAGTATTAGACCAGTACTTGAATACATTTGGTTGTATATAGTTATTTATTATCAAGTTTAATTATTAGATCTCTCTCTGTCGTTATTTAAACGATAATATTGTAATTAATGAAAACCGGCGGTTGATTGTATTGACGTCAATGTACAAATTTATTATCGAATTATTTACCTCTTACTTCATTTTTTTTTTATAACCATAATCAAATGCTAATTCACACTATGTATAATGGCGAAATCTAGTTGAATGTAGGTATTATAAATAATTTCGGTACAATTAAAAATTAAATTATGTTTGACGTCATTTACATATTATTACCTTGATTATTATAAAATCAAAGTCTAATTTATGTATTGATTTTTTCCTCTCTAATTAAAATGCCGAGTTTAATGTGTGACAATAGTTTTAAATTTATCTGCCTAAATTATTAAATATTTAAAAGCCTAAGTCATTATATAATATTCGGTTTTATGTAATAGCATATTTAGCGTAGACTGGTTAACAAAAGATATGAGTAATACGTATTCGAAATCCGGATTTTGTTAGTGAAAGCCAGGTCAAACTACGGTGTAGAGAAAGGGATAGAAAATGAGCTGTACGAAGCTCTCTGTAACATCGCGACCAGGCTCGTGTTGCGCGGTTGCGTCCCGCGCAGGGGCATTGCTCTAATACCTACGTCATAACACGTATGTACATACATACATCAAGAAGTATCTACAGCACAACCAACAAACTAATTCTCACACAAAGCAATGGATGCGTCCTTCTCTATCACTGACCTAATTCTCGCCGAATCTGCAGTATAGAAATGATGATACGAAAATAGTGTGTTTATTTAGCACTCGGTCTAAAATAGTCTGTTGTATCCGAATTATGATTAATAGCAATATGTTTATTGTTACATATGTTGTTACCTAGGTTAAATTTTATAAGGTCAGTCGGTTCCAAATTGATTGTTTTACATCACAAATTTGATAGAATCGTTTATTACAAATTGTCAGATTTTCGATCCAAACAAAGACCACTTGATACTGTGAACAACTTGTAGGATGATCTGGCACTGACGCTACTGAATTCTGGTTTGAAGGATGTGATTCATACATATTATATCCCAAATTATTCCTTCGGGTTAACCTCAGCGAATAGCAATACTATTTTGTATGATTGTTGCTATGCCTATCAATTAAGATCAATTAGATGGCAAGTCCGATTGCTGATCTGTTAATTTCAATTCAATTGAAATTCAAGTCATTTCTTGTCCTTATTTAATTACTTACTATTATCAGTGTAAAAACCTCTCTCAAAATACCTATTGAAGACTTCATATGTTACAATTCACTGTGTTCTATACTAATATTATAATGCGGAAAGATTTATATTTTTGTATGTAACGAATAAACTTAATAACTACTGGGCCGATTTGGGTGAAATTTGGTTTGGAGATAGCTTGAAACCCAGGAAGTGTCATTGGATAGTTTTTATTTCGTAAATCCCACGTAAACGGGAACTACGCGGGTAAAACCGCGGAGAGCAGCTAGTCTGTTATATTACAATTTCAAAATAAAATATGTTTTTATTTATTTGTAGCCTTCTGGTTTATTGGAGAACCCGCTATCATACAGTTGTATGCAGGAAGTGTATTGTATATCACGATGGGACCCTGCAAGGAAATATTGTCTTCGGATAGTTATGCCTCACGGGTCGCTTCTATTGCAGGTATGTTTACACCTTGATAAAACCATTTCTGTTTGCTCAATAATAGGTAATCAACTTCAAGATTAGAAATTAAATCTTTATGGAAATGAAAAAAATACGGTTAACTATACATGCGTTAACATACGAGTAGATGTGATATTTATTACGTTCCACGACAAAAGAACGCCGTTAACGATTGCGAAATATGCTGAGAAAAAACTATATTAAATAAGGTTAGAGATATACAGCTCTCGAGACAAGTTTGTGCGTCAATACTTGATTGTCAGGTCACAATTTAGTTTAGGAAAATAACGTGACCTGTGGGCGGCTCACGATCGAGTTGTGGTAATCACAAACTTTTCGTTAAACTTATTTGCAAGCTCAGAAATTTTATCCGAATTAATCATCACCCCATCATTAATATATATAGCACCTTCACAATGATAGTGACCTAACTTAAAAAATAAAGTTTCGAGAAAATTATTGTTTGATAAAAGTTTTTAAAATCTTTGCGTTTTTCGTCAAAATTTGCTTACACTTTCATAAAACAATTATTTGAAGTTATACTTACTTAAAGATAATTAAGTTAATAAAACTCATTGTCTCGACTTTTGATTTGTGTTTGTTTCATTTTGAAGGTGCGATATTTTTTGTAAAGTACTTTAAGACGAGGTAAATTAAATGAAAACTAATTTTGATATATATTGATCCTATCAATAATACGCGCAGAATTTTATTTTTTACCTCATAATCTACCTACTAAATTTGAATACAATCTAAAATAACAAACATGATTTTACTGTTTTCAGGCAAATGACGCGTATACACGTGATCAATGGTACCACTCGATCGTTTGGAGGGTGAGTATTAAAAACGATATCCTTGTAAACTCAATCGCAACATTTAACTTTATTGCCTACAATAATGATGATATTATTTTGTTTCAGAGAAATATTATAAGGTATCGCAATTTCCTCACGAAGACTGTACGAAAGGAGGTTGTATTGAAAGAATTAAAGGTAATCAAAATGCTACATAATTATTTCTCATCGTTTTTATTTTTTTGAAATTAATTCAATAGAATATTATTTTATAATAATGCCCGCCTGGGTAGTCTCAAGTTGGAAAACCTGACGCCAAATACCGATAGGTATGTTCCAGCAGGATCACTTGAGAACCAGTACCCCTATAGGTTCAGTGTATGTACCATCATCACTTAACATCAGGTGAGATTGTGGTCAATTCACTAACCCTATAAGTATAGTGTAGTAAAATAAAGATTGCACGCTAAGTGCAGAAGGACTATTTTGTGATTTTATTTTACTTTTTCCAGAATATGGTGGACTTTGTTATGACAACCCCTTTGCAAGATGAGAGTGTAACGCGAGCTCCCTTGCAAATACTTACGGACTTGTTGTCTGAGGTAAGATATTGTCAAGTGGACAGAACTCATTTAATCTCTATTAGGAGATAAAAATCAAGCTAGTAATTATAATATTTGTTTTCAATACATATTTCCAACGAAAATTAAGTATTCAGATTATTTAGGTATTGGAATATAATTATTACCTAAAAGTTTTTATCATAAATTTATAGTAGCTTATGACTTATAATAATTGCCTTTTTAGAATTTATAAAGATACGTTTACCTTTATTAATGAATACGTTTTGTTAATGAATAATAATTAATATAAATAAACAAAAATCATTAATTAATAACGGAATAACGTGATTATATTTGAGTTATTGTAAAAAGATGGTTTATTTATAACGTGATACTATTACATACTTGTAACTAAGTCACTTGCGTGGACAATATGAAGCGTAGGGAAATATCACTGATTTCGCAGAATATAATTGTTTCTGTGAAAGAAATTTTACAAATAAGTACATTAAAAATGAATTCTGACACAGGTTAATAAAACTAGAAAACTGCTAAATACATTTGTATATTTAATAATCATGTTACCTACAGTCTTTAAAAAAATTATAAGTAAGTTGGCATATAATTTCGCATATAATTGGCTACATATAAATTGGAGTCAGAAGCTAAAGAAAACAATTGTAGTTGTTTTCCAAAAAGAAAACAATTGTTTAGATAAAAACAATGTTTAATAGAATCTTAGATTCTACAAAAATAAAATCACTAACTGAAATTATTTTTAAGTATGCGACTGTATAAAATCTAAGAAAGTTGTTTGCCGACTATCAGAGATTTTGCTCTTCCGTAATATTTCCTCGTAGCGTATGTTTTTATTCTTTGCTTCGTAAACGAAATAGGCTCTTTGCTCAATTCAATATTTTCTAAAATTTGTAACCACTTTTCCGCGAGCTCATCAATTATCAGTTACAGATTGTGGAAATGTGGGAATTCTTGAACGTTAATATTAACCACTACTAAATTTATTTAGCCGCATATGTAAAAATGCTTAATTCTTTTAAGTCAAGTCAGTTTGTTTATTCATCCAAAGATAAAAATTAGACTTTCACTAACTCCTACGATTAAGGAGGAATGGGGTAGCACCTATGAAGGAATTGCCGAATTAAAGGAATAATATATTTGAAACAGAATAAAGAAAGTTCCGAATGGGAGGAATGGGCTGAGAATGCAACTAGCGTAGCAGCTCCTCTACTAGCGGAGCGGTGTGCGAGTGGAGAGCTGTGCGCGTTGCTTGCGAGGCTGTGCCGGCGGCGACCGCGTGCGGCTCCCTTGCCCGCCCTCGCTCCGCCCGTGCGCCGAGTCTTAACACGCAACGTCGATTTTGCAAGGGCGCCTAATGCACGCCGGCTTGTTAGGGATTATATCAGGTAAAGATTCACCAGTAACAAGGAATAGATAGTATTATCTACGCATCAAATTTAAAATCAAAATTTTAATCCAAAATAAATCTATGACTTTAGACAGAAAAATGATTTAATTTGTGGGTATTAGTAGCTAAAAACGGACAGAGATCGCATACAGAAACCGGTCGTAAAAGAAGATAATATCGAAGTATAGATTTATTACTATTTTACATAGTAATGTAATAAAGTATAAAAATAGTTAAAGTGTTAAAAACCTAGTATAAAACAAAAAAATTAAATATCAATAAATACAGATTTACAATAAAAAAAGGAATATTTCCTAACAGTGCGCTGAACGCCCATAATTCGGGTCCGACGTTAGTGCGACGGTTCGTGGAGGTGACTCACGGGAACCGCGCGACCTGTCCGTATCCTCGAGCCGCTCTCAACTTGGGAGCCGTCGCACTTTCCGCACTCGACGACCACTACCGCGACACGCCCACGCCACACCTCTGTACCGATAACGAAGAAGAAGTTTTGTGCTTTGCGAACATTTTAGAACATATGTAAGTATTAAATATCTAACAGACGGACGGACCGGACCACACACGTGGTATGGCGGGCGACCGAAATGACCGGAGTTATCAGTCGCTTTATGGGCACACTCAGATACAAACTACCTAACAATCTGTTTGTTGTAAACAATATTCTAATGCTCTGTCAGATTTTCATAAGTAAGCGTGTACCTTTCGGAGAGATATGCACCCAGCGGTGCAATCTTCATCTTTTTTTGTTGCGGAACTTGTCGCTAGTTCCATTACACTATTCTTCTTAAGGTGGAAGAATCTTAGACTAGTCTCACTGAAAAAAATAGAAATTGATAAATATGCAAGTAGCTGACATGTTGACTGACTGACTGACTGATTATTGCAATTTATAAAATGTACGAATTTTTTTGGCGGTGTTAACGTCGCTGCTATAGCAGTACAAATTTTTTGCTCTTCGATAATGACGTCCGTACCTACCGCCCACAAGCGTTCAGTCGTCTGCCGTACCATATATGCGGTCCGATCCGCGCGTCTGCTACGACTTTTACTTTTAAATGATCAAAACTAATGCAATATTAAAATCAAATAACAATAATTATTTCTTAATTATCTTAATTTAATTGCACTTATTTCCAATTTTATTTCCGTATTTTTTTCAGGTGTAAGTATGAGGATTGGATCACGGTGGTAGGAGCGATACTTCAACCGGTTCCATTGTGTGCGGCGGCGATGAGTTGCCCGCGCGTCGCGCAACACCTCGGCAACGTGTTGACACTACTCGCCTGCGATTCCCGTTGCTCTGCACACACGTGCGTGGCGCCGGCGCGGGCGGTGCGCTTGTACCCACCGTCTTGGCTCAGAGCCGCCGCACCTTCCGATCCTCTAATAGCACTGCCAAATAAGCAACTATGCCAACTTTGGGGAAATATGGTAAATCTTATTTTGTTACAAAATATTTTGAAATGTTATTTGAAAATTTACTTGTAAAAGGACGGCAGAAAAAGGAGTACGAGGAAGGAAACGTAGCAATAATCTAGTCACGGCAAAAACTTTCATACTATAATATTAGGTATACTATATGCACCGGAATGAAAAAAGCCCGTTCATATACCGGTTCGAATTCAATATATCAATAAAATTGTGTATACATTTAAAAATTCTAATCAAGAATTTGCAGCAACAATTGTTAGACTTTTTATTAAACTTGATTGACTTACTGTCTTATCCCAATAACTGGGATATTATCCCATCCGCTGGTAGAGTCTGAACCGTTTATTAAAGCATATTTTGATTTTTTTAAATAAAATATAAATAGTAAGTTTTGTTTTGGTTGATTACTAGTTGATTTTCGTAACTTCTTTTATGTATATAGTCTTACATGTTATTACAGTTTGGTTTGTACAGAAAACCTATTCTTTCACTTTCACCAATGTATTCACCTGAGAACTACTTTTAAATCAATATAGCAATTTTCCAAATATTATGCAAAACACGCGAGATTTATGATCTCGTTACATACATATTATTATACAGGTTGTGTTATTTCAGATTGGTAGTTTATTGAATTGCTGTAATAAAAGAAAAAGTTTTCTGCAAAGCATGAGTAAGCAGTTACCTGATTTCGTTCTAGTCGCATTAACTGAACACGTAAGTTCCATTTCGTTTAAATTAATTTCCTTCAATAGTTACCTATATATTAGTTTCATAAATGTATTAACATGGTAAAAACGTGGCAACAGTGTTATTTAGTTCGAAAAAAGTATTAGGTATAGTCGTATATTTTGTATTAATAAAACTTACAAATTACAACTTACGAACTCTATTATTGGAATATAGCCAAAAAGAGCAATAATAAATTTTATTAACTGCCTTTCTTGAATTAAATACCTAATTCCCTTTATATTCACTGGTCTCGATATAATAACGATGCAAATTCTTCATAAATAAAATATATTTATTTTAATATTCCAGCCAGCCGCTATAGAAGCTTTATGTTTAATGCTAGAATGGGAAGTTGTTAGCGGGGAACAGACCCAGCTGGAGATTATAGCAGCGCTCCAGGGAACTGAGTTAGGGCAGAAGTATTATAAAGACCTTGCGATAGACAGCAGAACCTTCAGAGACTTGTAAGTTTAAAGATTACTGGTAAATGGTGTCATTATCCCACTAGCTACTTTATGTTTTTTCATATGAAAGTAGGTTTAATTTAACATCTATAATTGAAACGTTTAGTTATTGATATTTTCAAACAAAAGTTAATTAATAGTAATTTATATTTAGCTGTTAATTATAACTATTGTATTGTATTGTATTATTAACTTGTTTAACGGCCCTGGGTTCTAGTCCTTTTGAGTCTGTAGTTAATTTATAATATTCGTATTATTTTATTAATATGTTGATTACCCATAAAAATAAGACAATAGGA
The DNA here is from genome assembly GCA_014132275.2 of Samia ricini. Taxonomy (NCBI): domain Eukaryota; kingdom Metazoa; phylum Arthropoda; class Insecta; order Lepidoptera; family Saturniidae; genus Samia; species Samia ricini. The sequence goes on from AP028161.1 coordinate 8,850,064, forward strand.
AAACATTGAAAAGCTGGCGTAAACGCCAGGTTAGTGCTCAAGGGGTTAATCTTGATCTTCAATGTCAAACAAAACGCTATTTGTTAAGCGTTCCAAGAGAAGTTTTTGAGGAATTTCAGAGTGTCCATTATTTTCGATACACTTTACTTGTATATAACAACCACATATATCACATAAAAACGCTGCCAAAATAAAATAAGATGACCAGAACATGACAGTCCAAAATCTTCTTCCTCTTCTTAGTTAATGGCAATTTGTGTACATACAATTTGTGCCAGTGTCATGTGGATAAGATGTATTTTCAATACCGGCAAGAACTTCAGTCCAAAATCGCACCAATAACTCTCATGAAAACCACGCGATAGAGGGCGGACCGACTCAGGATAGTGTTGCTAGTTCGTAAAATTATAACACCTTACTATATAATATATTATTAGAATTCAATACTTATATGCAACGTTTAGGACGTAGACACACCCATAAGTCAAATAATATTGAGGTAAACCCAAGTTGGTGATTCGCGACTTGCAATAGTTAAGAGTAAAATCCATTTCAATTGTTTTCATGTATTATGATTCTAAAAGACGTGTAACTATTGTGTAACCTATACATAGTTAGTTGAAAACAAAGTCTCTTTCCGCTTCTCTCTTTTATCCGCTTACTCCCCCTGAATATGCAAAGAATTCTGATGCTGTTTTCATCCATAGTTCGATATTTTTTCAAGGAAGATAATATATCCTAATTATCATTTGTGTTTGTAGATACAAATAATATTTTATAACCGAAATGGAATGAATATTTCCTGAAATTCCTTAAGAGATATTTAAAGAATATATACTTGAGAATTGTTGTTCTTCAAAAATCCTTAATAAAACTTTCGAGTTGATATCTCTATCTCGTAAGGGCTGACTCACAATAGCACAGTTTCTACAACCTACGCGGAAGAAGTCTTGAATGGGGAGGAAGCTAGTTTTGATTTTAAAAAATTAGGCAGTCATGAGTACTGCCGACAGAAGCGAAAATTCGAAACATTGAAATAATTAACTAATGTTTAAATTAGCTCGGTCTTTTAATAACGTGTGCCATGTCAGGTTTTAACACGCTTCAATTCATCAACAATAAAATTAAATAAATTGTTAAAATAAACTAAAGGATATTTAAATAAATTAAATTAAAAATAAAACTAAAAAAATATATAAAAAATAATAAAATTAAAAATTATTTTTAATTTAATAAAAATAAAACACTGTTAAAATAGGTGTTAGTGGGAAAATATTGTGGCAATACAAAAGTGTCACCACTTAAACGCATTCTTATACTTAAGCAGCCTGTAGCATGTTGATGGCTGAAGTCATAACATTGATAATGCGAATCTGTAAGTTTTCACTTTAAATGAAAACGTATGCGATAAAAAGTGTTTGTTATTTTTGTCAAGCAAGCGGAAGGCGGTCCTCGGCAACTAGCATTGCCAGTGCGAGCGACTGACGCGGATGTCGCTGCTTTACTAAACGAAGGCGCACTCGGGAACCTCGAGTGTCTCTCACTCGCCTTCACCAGCGTGACCAGTGCTTGTGCACATCATCTTATAAAGGTTAAATATATATTGAAGGGATATAGTATCCTGTCATATTGTATGGATCAGAATGCTGGGCTAGTAAGAAGATGGATGTTAAGCGATTGCATGTAGCTGAGATGCGAATGTTGAGATGGATGTGTGGTGTCACAAGAATGGATGAAATAAGGAATTAATATATTAGAGGGAGTTTGAAAGTTTCCCGTTTGTCGTGGTATGGACTTGTTATGAGAAGAGAGGAAGCGCATGTGGGTAAAATAGTAAGACAGGTTTTCAAACTTTCGGGTGGTAGCTACCCAGGCGGGCTTTATTAGAAAATGCCCTACCATCAAGCTATGGTTTCCTCACGATTTTTTCCTTCACCGAAAACTCAGGATTAGTTTAGAGTTGGTTAAGTGGGCATCTAGCCCGGAATCCTACCGTACAACCAACTGCGCTATAATGGCTTCAATATTTCTTCATATGTGATAACTAAGTGGGTTTATTTGTTTTCAGTTGCCGTCACTTCGTTACTTGAACTTGTGGTCTACCAAGTTTGGTGATACAGGTGTACAACTAATCGCCGAGCATCTCACTAAGCTACAAGTACTTAACCTTTGTGAAACTCCCGTCTCTGACAAAGGAATCGAGGCTTTATCAGGTATAGTGTTTTTCTATTTTAGTTGATTTACTATGGTCCAGCAGCTTAGGTATTTAACTAAACGTAAACAAACTAAACTATCAAGATTGTCAAACAACTACCAAGCTCATTCTTCTTTTATTATTAACTTGTTTAACGGCCCTAGGTTCGAGCCCTTTCAAGCCTGTAGTTATTTTACAACAATCGTATTATTTTATTAATCTTTATCTTCAATACCTAACAAATTTCAGGGTTCATGATCTGTGTTATATATTACGTAAAACATAATATGGAGTTAGTACTACAAAATGTTGAAATAAAAGCAAAAAAAGTAAAAATGAAGGACCACAAAATGACAGTCCAAGAATTCCCTTCAAACTCATTGCGATTAAACTTACCCTTTCATAATGCAGTGCAGCTGGACAGCCGTTTCAGAGTATTGACAGTTTTGTTTGTATATTTGGTTAATTACTGAAACCGATAGAGTATAATCATTCTTAATTATGACTCAATTAAATTATAAAAGTAGATATCGTTTACAATTTCACAGGTCTGTCAAATCTTCAACGGTTGAATTTAAATAGTACAAAGTTATCAGCTGAGGCTTTTGAAATACTAAGACAGAGGTTACCGCACCTTCAAGAGTATGATATCAGGTATACGGAAGCGTGGTGACAGCGAGCTCCGGCACGTCGCGCTACCGCCACCACGCTCTAGGTACCACTACCGACACGATCTCAACTCACCCTACTACAACAGTATTATAACATATTTATTAAAACACTGAACCATCAAATGATCGCTTTCAATCACTAATTAAAGTGTTCACAATCAACTTTAAATACAATATAAAATAATGAAGGCTTCTCTTCTATTGCAAGATACCACTAATATCTGCACTTGAATATTCCTTGTTATTATGCATTTTTTTTCGATAAACCAAAGAATTATTACATTATACTTAAAGAAATCAGTTTTGTCTAAGTTTATCTATAAAAATATTTCAAATGAAAATTAGATTGTAAAGATTCCCAATTTATTATATTTCACGTATGTAATATTAATTATTAATTTTTGTTTAATAGGGATGAAACGTTTTATTTGAAACATTTAATAATAACGAAAACATAAAATAAGTTTTCACTGCGGTATTTCCTGAAGACTTCAGGTACTTAACATGGATCACTTTACTAAACTCCATTATTAAATAATTGGCATTTCTTTTCCAAATCCCCGTACACGAGAATGAATTCAATTAATGCTTCATTACACACATAAACTCCAGTAAATAGTGGCATTATTTTGGTTTCGAGTATTTACTCTAATTACTCTGCGTTATGACGTCTGTCAAAGTCTTCAGTAAAGATCCTCACAATCATGACAGTTTTAATGTAAAAAGTCGTCGTCTTATCTTATTACCATATAAAAGTCACTGCCCTACAAGATTAACCTTTTTGTATTACAATACTATGTACATACTTATTAATTTATTTATATCAATTAGTCTAGATAGAAAAATATGTACAGTTTAACATTCTTATAATGTAGTTAATCGAATTAAACTACGCTTAAACTCACCGTAGTATTGTTATTCTAAATTAATTTAAGAATTTAGGTGGGCTGTGTGATGATGAATTGAACGTATGGAAAGTTGTTTATGAATTTATTTATATTTTAATATATTCTAGCACAATTCCTGATTAATTTCTAAGTTATATTAAGATTATATTAATATTATTGTAACTTTTTGTATAAGTATTTATTTTGTTTAGTAAATAATTAGTATAATTGAAAGACCTTTTCGATCCGACATCTAAAACCGAGTTGACTCGAGAAACATTTTTTTTTAATGGCTGTCTCTTAAACTACTTCCTGTCTATAACCTTTAAATCTGAATTAATTATTAAAATATTATCTACAATGGCCAATCGGTATATACCATTCTATTCATAATGCTTAAAAGCTGCTTCTTGTTAATTTTTATCAGAGAGAAAAAAAAATGATTCAGACAAAGATTGGGTATTTATACCATCTGAGACCCGTGGCAAATTGGTTGTATGGGGCCCGAGTAAAATGGTTACCCTATAATTGAGATTTTTATAAATGGTTAATCACTAAATCGTTTAAATTTTAGACATGTCTTTTTTTTATTATTATTACGTTTACTACATTTTGGTTAAAAATGTTAGTATACTTCTGAGCTCGCGGCATCGCGGGCCGGAGTTCTGTCGGACTTGGGCCCGTGGCATTTTGCCACCTCTGCCATCCTACAGTTTCGCCACTGATATTTATATCCTATTTGTTTATATCATACATAAATTTATAAAGAAAAATATAATTACTTGAGGCCAGTTCGCCCAATAGGTATACAGTAAAAATGGTTATTACATCCAAATGAATCTGTTTTTAATTAGGGATTAAACTATCTTTAAAATTAATGTTTGTCCATTAAATTAATATATTCTGAATAAGGCCACTATCAATAAATTAGGTGTTTGAGCGCAAATTTGAGCACGCGGCAGTACGAGATAAGGAACGCAAAGAAAATTTTACATTCTAGCTGTTCGTATTATAAGTCTTAATAACATTGCTATTGATTCCAATCTACGTTTATGTATAACCAACCAAGTGATCTGTATGCCTACACTGCGTTATTGATAATGAATTTAGACACATGAAGAGATTATAAGACTTAATAACTGCGTGAATTGTGAAAGTTTGCAATAAAATTTTATGAAAAAAAAAACAATATTTTTATTATTTTCTAATAGCATATCACTTTAATATGTCGATTACCCATAAAAATGAGACAATAGGAAAACAATGGAAAGATGGCGTAAACGCCAGGTTAGTACACAAAGGGTTAAAAGGTTTTTTTATTTATTGAATATTTTTATAAAGGTATAATGTCGAAAATGTATGTAAATATAAGATTATTTTTCCAATATAAGTAACAACTCAGTTTGTACCTACAGACTTATTGTAATTGAAATATGCGTTTTCAAAAAAATCATATTTGTTGCATTCAATCAAATGGAGGAATGGTGGACTTAAGTGAACACACGATGTCATTAGATGTAACTGACAAAAGCACAAGGAAAATGAACTTTAGTCATTTCTCTATAAACTCATGTTATCCAATAAAATTTAGAAAGTGCCTTTGTCCAATACAAGATTATTAAAAAAAAAACAACAACTTAATACTTCAGATTGAAATCATCGCGGAACAAATGAATAATCATTATTGATTTTATTCATTTTATTGTTAGGATTTTTTTTAACTGATTAAACGGTGTTGACCCGAAAGGGCCATGACAGCTTCAACGGACTTGGAGGAGCTCGTAATGCACTCAGCCTAATAATGGTAGCAAGCGTAAGGGCACCAAAATGGTACGAACCTCGGCTTAAGCTGCTACCCGTCATAAAATTACGCGGCATTTGCCATAGCTAACCTTAAAAGTTAGTATACTTGTAAGAAAAGGTATCTTACATAACCTACATATGCATCTAACGTATAGTGTGCAGGTTAATGCTAGTGCATGCGGTGTTAACGTATCGCGCTAGCGACGGCTACAAGAGCTTCTTCAGATGGGGATCGTAGCATGCCTTGTGCTACAGGCGGAGGGGGCCCGAAGTGTGTGTGCAAACTTAGCCGCCCCTCCGCGGCAGCGGGACCGGTGCTTACGCGGGCGTAAGACGCTTGATTTCTGTTTTGAAAAATTCTGTTCGCGATTGTTATCTTGTCTTCTGGAACGTTAGAACTGCCAGGAAAAATTCATTCCAAAGAGCTCATCAGGGCATCCACTCAGCGCAAAGCTGAGGAAGCCCTGATACTCAGTAGGAATCAGCTACAAGATTAGTGAGAGCGCTAACTAGGCATTGTTGTTTGGGCAAGCATATACACAAGATTGTTGTCCAAAACACAACAAAGGTGCAGATTCTGTGAGATTGTAGACGAAACACCACAACACATTTTGTGTGAATGTGACGCATTAATACCCATACGTAAACGAATTCTGGGTAAGCACGTGTTGCTCTCAAGCTTTAGCAATATAGGGGTGATTACAATAGATCTAATTAGGTCGCAGTGATACAGGACTGTCTTAGCCTGCATAGCCCCTTTTCAAATAAAAAAAAGTCTATTACGTGGACGTCATTTCTTTCTCGAGGTATTCGGGTCTGGGGTATAGGACGCGGCAGGTAAGTATTAGGTAGCAGAGGGTTCGGATGTGTTTACGGCCGATCGAAAGTTAATGACTTGGGAACGGATTCGATCGAGGGTAGGTCCAGATTTATTGTTAGGGTATACTCTTATCTAAATAATAAACAAATACATTAATTACAGTAAATATATTTCAGTAATTTTATTATTATAATATAATACCTATATGATATACTAACTATATTCATCTTAAATTTGTTTTTCATCCATTTTAATAGCTATTTAATAGTTGATTTTATGTACATACAGAATAATAATAAAAGTACTTATCATAATCAAAATTAAAATAAAGGTAAACATATTTTCTATAAGGTACAAAATAGTTTTTCTCAAAGTCCCCATCGACCGCGGTTGGCACTAACCGACAATTTTGTCAACTATAACAACGTCAAACATAATAAAAACTGATAGAAATCTAGAAAATTGGGGAAGTGGAACTAAGTACCTAAGATACATATACCTACTAAGATAAAAGTTTAATAATAAGAAACTAAACTAGAAAAAAAGTTAAATTACTAATTCATAGTTATAGACAAATAAAAATGGTATCACATCAATTGTTTTTGTATTTAATTGGAACAGTTTGAAAATTGTACTGGAAAGCAATTAAAACAGCTGCAATTTGAAAAAACAACCCCTAGATGTGCCCCGTTGTCATTTTCATCGGTGGTGGCGGTTGTGCAATAAAGACTAGGATTTGATTTTAAACTAATCGACTAAAAATTGGTAAATCGAATCGAAATCTTCATTTTTAACGCATTCATAAATAAATAATAATGGGTAATGGTATTATAATTTTTATAAATGTTCTTAAATTTCGTGGTAAATGTTAAATCTGTCAAATTGTAAATCCCTAACGTTTTAAGCCTGAAAATTATCTCAAATTTAGAATGGAGCAAGTCTTGCATAAGAGGAAGTACAAAAGAAACCAATATGAGACCCGTCAGTATGATAAGTCTACCTAAAACTGATACATATGTGGGAAGCTATAAAGATATAAGCTATAAAAAAGATAGTTCGAAGGCATAATAGAAGTTTCATGCTGAAATCAAAGAAGCTGTGTAGGCTTATAATATTTTGAATAAGATTAGCGCTTTTAATTTTCTTAAGCCGAGAATAAAGATCTTGCATGAATTATATAGCATAGGATATCGAAAAAAGACACGGTTTTTGAGCTTACAATTCTGTGATGCACACTGCTAATAGGTACATATAAAAATAATCAACTCTTTCTTAAATACACTGTTTTTTTTTTCACACGATTTAATTGGAAAACCAATTGCGTCAATATCGGTCGACGAATGCAAATCAGACAAAACAGAATATTAATCACATTGCTACGTGTATATTTCAAACCTTCCAAGTATCAATGTTGATAATCCATATCTTGTTGATTAATATCTATTTACACAGACATCATACAAAACCATTTACTTTTATCTACTATCTGTAATTAATGTTTCAAGCGAAAATGTGATTTATATCAAATATAATATTTTATTTACTCGAAATAAAACAAGTCGACGTGATTGTCTAAACTAATTAATCATACATTTAGGTCTTCAACCGAATAGTTACTAAGCGCTAAAAGTTATACATAATATTACTTAAATACTTAGAAATAATGTAAAACATTAAAAGATTTAAAAAAATCAATAATAAAGGCCAATTATTATAAACATAATTTAATATTCATACAATTTACATAACTGACAATAACTATAAATCAACATACATATACAAAAAAAACCTAATTCTTTATATTTTCAATATAAACGTAGCCATTAACCTAATAAAACAAATATTAATACAAAATATAGCAACTACATGTTAATACAGAAATTAACAATGCAACCTTTTGTAGTTGTTTTATGAAATTAAGATTTTGCTTTAATCATTTTTTTTTCATATATAGAATACTATTAAAGGGATACCTGTTTAGTCATTTTATAATTTTTTTTTTTTTTATTTAAAGTCTATCACATCGCTTTATTACCTAGAATAATTTTAATAAAAAAAAATTCAAATGGCGGCTACATTATTATCATTCCTTGAAATTCATTTTATTTATCACTAAAATTCAACTAAATAAGGTTACTATTATTTATACTTACTTCGAATTATTTGTGCCATAAATTATTTTTATATTTTACTTTGTATGTAAAAGAAAACAAAAATATCTACGACGCATTCATGTTGAAACGTGATGTGATAAAAAAACATTACATTTTGGATAATTTTATTATTCATGGCCATTGTAAAATAATCTGTTTTAGATTCACCAAAAAGTACAGTTTGAAAAGTTTAAAAAATAAAACGTTACAAAAAACGGATGATAACAATTTAATACTGAAAAATTGATAAAAAAAAATCAAATAAATTGTTGTGTGTGTGTACCGGGGGTTCTTAATTTAAAAATCCGATGAATATTTCAAATTAAAATGATTAAAATCACATTAAACCATAGGATTTATATCGAGTCCTTGACGATAAAAATTCCAACAGTATTATGGTTGCCAATTTAGAATAAAAATTATATATACATTGCGCATCATCATTCACTTGATAATTTTGTCTTAATCTGGTCGAAATAAGACTTTAATAATAGTATATTACAAATCACATCATTATTTCCGGTTTTATTTTTATCTAGTACTCGTTCAGAACAAATACGTGTTATTGATTTATCGCTATTTAGTGAACGCTGCGAACACGGCCCACATGATTTCGCAAGCGTCCGGTCGCATCGCTTCGGCCTCAAAATCAAGATCTAAGAGAGCGCGCACTCGCCGCGTCGCCAACTCGTAATCCTCGTCCGATAATGGCGCGAATGCATTCTCTAACACGTCAGCAGAATGTGCCAACATCAATAACGCTAGCGATCGTTTGTCCGCGTGAGCCACGTCGGTTATAGAACGGCGTAGAGCCGCTTCCTGAACCTGAAATGAATTTATTACCGAACATAGGTGACACAGAAAAGATCGTCCATACAGCCTATTATAAACTAGCTGCGTGACCGCGGCTGCGCCCGCTTTTCATATATTCTTCACTACATTTTTTTTTAATACAGAACCCAATTTTTTTTTAGTACTTAGATAAAGTAAAAATCATAAATTCAAGCACTTGCTCGTAAAATATTGCATTGATTCGGATTTTCTTCAAATTTCTATGAGTTTTATTTATTTTACGCGGAACCCTAATTATTGTCGAAAATTAAAAGTAAGTTACCCGGAGTAACGTCAGCTATCTAACAAAAAAAGCCCCGTCAAAATCGATCCAGCCGTTCCGGAGATTACCCGAAACAAACAGACAGACACAAAAAAGGGTAAAAAATGTATTTTTATACATTCATATCTATTTAGTAAAAAAAATAATTTTGACATTACAAACAGACACTTCAATTTTATTTATTAGTATAGATAGACAACGATAAAATAATTCGACATTTTTCTGCTTTGGTTATCTTTTTTTTTAAGTATGTACTTTAGTGGTATCAACAAATATGTTGGAAATAATTAGAAATGAAAAATAGCTAATATCATTTTTACTACCTAAAGGCAATTTCAATATTTAATTATCTATTAAATTAAATTAAATTAAATTAAATTGTGTCTGTTAATCTAGAGTTGTCAAATTTAAATCTAAAATTCTTTATTCAATTTAGGCCCTGATAAGGAGCTTATGAAGGTCAAAACACTACGTCAAAACAATTCAGACATCGAGAAGAACCGGCAATAAACTCGATCCGGTTTTTTTTTTTCTGCATGTTTTTTTTTTTATTTTACAACTAATAGTTACAAAGTTATTAGTAGATGCACAGAGAAAGCTGTCACATCCAGACATCACCATAGTTCACATAATGATCCACCCTATAATAACCTTTACAAATTAAAACTAGCTTGACATGGTGTCCTAGACTTATTATGCGGTAGATCGGTAAAGTTCTTCGGGACTTTATTGTAAAATGTAACACTATTACCTAGAAAACTCATATTAGTTTTACTAAGTCTGAAACATAGATCTGTTAATTTATTTTTATTACTTGTATTAATATTATGTTGGTCAGTTACAAGATCGAGCTTGTCTAAATGTTTGATGACATACGATATAGAATTCAAGCTTTTTTTAAGTGGGTAAAAAATGCCTTTACGCATTCTCCTACTAGGTCTAGTCCAGGAGACGCTACTCCTGGATTAGAGCTGGTAGGGGGTATGTGGGAATACCCACTAAATCCCCACGATGCCGTCTGCTGCCATTCACGGAGGCGATAAGGAAATAATTAGAAACTCCGCATAGACCCGCCAGCCGGCTCGGCCGAATGGCCAGACCCCGTCTTTTATCTCAGACGCAAATAGAGGGGGGGGGGGGGAGCAGGCTGGCACTGGCCGCATATTATGCCGCAGAAGGCCACCACCTACCAGGTCCCCTCGCTGTCGAGCATGGCCTTAACCACGCTCGGCAACGAGAGGTCAGGCTACACCGCCGCCGCCATAGAGTTCAAGCTAATTCATCTAGGATTAGCAGACTCAACGAAACGCAATATTTTGAATTTGTTTATGAACAGAATAATATTAAACCTATGACGCATATCTAAAGAATAATCTTCCTGATATGTCATTAACATTTTCTATAATTAGAAATCAGTATACTAAAAAAAAAAAAAAACGATTTCAGGGTATGATTGTTAAAGATTAATGTAGTTATACGAGTATAATGAAATTCTACATTCTTGAGGAAATAGGCTTTGTCCACCTGTAAAAATGTTTGCTTAATACCACTATAAACATTACTGTGAAGAAAAATGTCTATGCTTAACAAAATAAAAGTTAATAATATTATTAGTACATATTGCATTTGTATACAAGATGTTTGTGTAAAAGATTATATTTCTCTTCTATATTTTACTATCACGTAATATTACGATACGAAACATACAATTACGAATGCCTAAGATAGTGGTAATTTTTAATACTGATCTTTAACATAAGTGTACATTAGTAAAGTAGGTACAAATATTGAAGATAACAATAATATTTCAGAATCGGATGCTTGATATATTCAAGGTTTGAATATATGAAAGTAGAAAAAACAAGCTAATATATCTTAATGTTCATTAGAATTTTAAATAAGTCTAAATCTTCTCCAAATATCAATCGTAAATAACGCTTCCTAAAAATTATTTAAATCAAAGTAATAACTTTAACCTATGTATTGGTATTGAATTTACAGGTCAAATAAATTTTGGTAATTTCACATTGATCTTTAATTCCAAAACCTACCTTTTTAACCAAGCGGCACTTTACAACATTATCTGTGAGGGGGTGTGTAGTCATGTCGAACAGTAAAAAGTTTTGTTTCTCTGTTGTTAGAACTCCTTTTTCAACAAGGTTTTTGGCTAACCTTTCTCGAACATTTTTTAGCTGATATTTTAGTTTCATTGGGTTCCAGGTTTCACCTATAATGTATTTTTTACATTTTATTTTAATTTAAATGATATAGGCTCAGTGCTTTGACTACAATCTCACTTGATGTTAAGTGACGATGTGCTCCAGGATGGTAAACACACTAAACCTAGAGGTATTGGTTCTTAAGTGATGCTGCCGAAACACGCCTTAATTGGCGAGAGGTTTTCTAACTTAAGCGTGGTAGCTACCCGGGGGGCATTATTAGGAAATGCCCTACCTATGGTTTTCCTCACTATGTGTTCCTTCACCGAAAGCTCAAGCTGATTTTAGAGTTGCATAGGTGAATTTGAACCCGCGTCAATTGACGCGAAATCCCGCCACATTACCAACTAAACCATCATCTACATCATTGAGTAGTTAGTACAAATAGTAATAAAGTATTGTCAGTATTTCTTATATCTAATATAACAATTTTACACAGGTAACACTAACAGGTAGTATAATATTATTCATTAATAATAATGCAAATATACATGTAGGTATAAATATAAATCATTTCCAAAGATAAATTCAATTCTTAGTACCCAATTAAATCAGTTTAGCATTCTTACATAAAAAAGTACTTTAAGCATAATTTAATTTGTAAATTTAGTACTGTTTAAACAATGGAAACTGCTAGTGGTCTGGTGAAATTCATCATTCTTGATATCAACTGTTGTAGTGTCCCTGAAAAAAATATATAAATTAAATTAACCAAAAGCACTTACCACTAAGATATTCTATCCAGCTTTGCACAGTTTCAGGTGGATCTGTATCCTTCATATGCTTTAAGGCTTCGTCTAATAATACATCACCAGTAGGGGTATCTTTAAAATAACAAGTTTACAAATTACATACAATTTGTAATTAAAGTGAAAATTGAAAATATATCTACCAGCAGGGTACATAAATGAAAAAATACATATAGTTCCGAGAAGAAAACATTCATAATTAACAGCTTAATTAATAATATATAAGAACTGCTTAAAGGACAACAAAATATTTACTTGATTTTCGTAATTTTTGAGGTGTTGATGTAAGTTTGTTTAAAACAGCTACTCTATTTGATGATTCTAGTGTAGTTACCAGTAATAATATTTAAGTAAACTTTTTTCTTTTACTAAGGTGGATATGCATGCTAGTTATATATAGGATAATCATTTATCTCAATCTTATCATTTTGTTACCCCTTACTCCTTTATTTATGTTATTCCTCTACCATATATAAAATAACATTCCAATACTGTATGGGTGTTACCAGTTAAATGCTTGGTAAATTAAATATTTTTAATCAATTTAGCCTACAACAGTTGAATTATTTATATAAATGTCATAGAGGCACACTACAATTAGTTATTATGTAATATATTTAATTATTTTACATGTAGTAAGGCAGAATATATAAGTTCATTATAAGACCTGGCATATGGATCAGAGTTTTGGACTTGCAAGAAAATGGATGAGAAGCAACAATGACTATGACGTTCCAAGAATAAATTGGATCAGAGAGTTTGAAAGTGGCACCAGTGATAAAAAAAAAGAAAAAGAATTATGTCTTGATATGTCTTGTTTTGAGAAGATTTGAAATGCATGTTGCAAAAAAGTGCTGACTATAAAGTTTTAAGCATGACATGGGAGGAGGAAAGTCAAACAATAGATGGTTGGAACTCACACATGTGATGGAAAATATGAAAAGAAGTCATGATGGCTGATAGAGACAATATGAAAGACGATTTAATGTGCCAATTTCCAAATAACTAAAAATTGGCAGATTGGATGATGATAATAGAATTAATTAATACATTAATTAGCAAATCAGCAAGGAATAATGCATTGTAGTTATACAAGTATAATTAAAAAGTTCTTTCAATTTTACATCATATTTAAACTAATTTTTTTCAGATATTGTTTAGTAAAAACTTCCTTTTGTTAAAGTAAATAATTTTAGGTTAAATTCAGTTTTACTTAAAAACCTACAATAAAGTAATTCAGACATATTATGACAATTTAATGGTTTGTGTTTAACTTTATTACATCACTTCTGTAAACAAAGTTGGGAACTTATGTTTATACAAACATCTAATTGACACATCATTGAGGTGATAATATATTTTTACATAAAAATAATTGAATTATAAACTTTTATCATACAGAAGACAACTTCTTTATTGAAATTAACGAGAATCAAGAACAATTTTGTTCCACAAAATTTTGTACTCACCTGACTTCACTATTACTTTTCTAGACAGCAATCCTTTTCTTCGCATTCCAGCTCTCTCCAATTCTACACGTCCTCGTAAACCAAGCTCAATTAATATGCATCCTCTTAGACCACTGGATATACAATCATTCCAAAAGGATGTGTAACCCTGTAAGGGAATTTATAAGATAGTATTTATTAAGTCATGACACCGAATTATATTACACTAGAGATAATCGCCTTACTTACCTCTTTGTCTTTTAATCCTAAAAGCAGCACTTCTTCCATTAAAGTCAACCTGGTTCCTTTGGAATCTCCATCATCATAATTTTTATCATTTTTCTTATCATCAATGTCTTGATTTTCTTTCAAGCCATCTGCATTACTGTCTTTTAGAACGTTCTTTCGTTGCACCAGACCTTCTGTTCGGTTCATATTACACTTGAATTAATAAAACAGAATACAAATAATAATATGAATCACTGTAATCTAAACACTTGGGATATTTTTGAAAACTCTATCGTAAACGAAATAATGAAACACAAATAGTTGACGTTTGCTATACGACGTGATGTTGTTGTGGAAAACATGGCCGACGATAATGAATAATACTGTATTCCGTTTTTTAAAAAAAAACTATGGATCATTTTCATGAAAAATGTTTCATTTATGTTATATGTTTTTATATATAATTAAAAAAATTAAATTTTAAAACAGCATTTTATTATTTCGTAATAAAAATTTTCGATAAGTTTTTGCTAGGATCACAGTTTATCATGTACCTATTACTTTTTATTTTTTTAAATAATAATATGTTATTTATCCAATATTATGTAATTACAGTAATATCATTTGTTTATTGTGCACAAGTAAAGTGTGTTGGAAATATTAACACGGAAAATTAATTCACAGGTGCCACAAAACCCTATGGTTCTAGTAAGTTTGCCACCATTTTCCTAGTGCGCTGAAAAATTAATTAATTAATTAATACAACAAAAAAAAGAAATAATTGAAACTGGCAGAATTTTACGTAACTCACAGATTGCCATAACGTAAGATTTTTTTTTAAGATTTTGGCAGGATCTCAGTACCCTGTAACAGTTATTTTCTTTAATTCATTAACTTGTGTATTTGACTCTATATTATGTATTCTTGTCGGCGTTTTGTGTGATATATTTTGGTTATTGGGTACAAGTTAAGTTTATTATAAATAATTAGGCGGAACGTTTATTCTGAGGTGCAGAAAAAACTCCATGGAAAATTCGAGCAAGATGGGCCACCGTTTTGCTACAGCTTGGTAACGATGATACAAGATTGAAAATACATATTACAATACCCCCATGACACTGGCACAAATAGTGTGTACATACAGATTGCCAATATCTAAGAAGAATAGCTTTTTTGGTGGGGATTTTAAACCTCTAACCTATGCAACACAGACTAGTAATTTACTATGCAACTTGTTAATACACTGGGCCCTTTAGGATGACGATGTAAAAAGTCCATAGCGTAATCAGAACGCTCAAATTATCGGTTTTGATGATAACGTTAAAATAATATTAATATTGCTTTATTTAAATGACTGTGTAATAAATGGATAAATGGTTGGGTCTTACGAATTGAGTGATGCTCAACGAGAGGTATGCAACCACCATTAATAAAAAAAAAGTATATCATATAAAAATTAGTTCCCATATTAAATCTGTAACTGTTAGATTCAACTTTTTTTTACAAGGAGAAATGGATTTACGCATCCCTCTTTCAACATTAAACGGAGAGATACGGAGAACGCAGATGATATTCACAGAAACTTCTTCAAATGTGGAACAGCACTGTTAGCAAATATTTCTTATCAAAAATTGCAAATATTGTGTCTCCATAATTTTCTTATCATTTCTATTCAATTAGCTTTTTATTACAATTAGCTATTATTATATACAAATAGCTGAGGGTGGTAAATTACTCCGTTGCTGTTTCATGATAACGCTTCAGGGGATGATAAATTGTAATGTTGTAGCTGGAGACATTATTTTCAACTGTATTTCTCAGTTTGGCTTATCAAACCAGGCAGGCACGATTGCAGCCATACACTTTGGGGGTGAGGTGTGTATTTGGTAGGATGTATTATTGTGTTTCACACGTTTAAACTATATTACGCTGTGAAGAATATATGAAACACGGGCGAAGCCGTGGGCACACACGTAGTATCTTGAATACAATGATCTTATACTATCATAATTTTTAAAATTAACTTTCTTAATGTATGATTAAAAATTAACTTCGAAACGATGATGGCTGAGTACAGTACAGTTCGGATATTGCGTTGGTTGACGTAACTTCGAAACCTATATGTACTTTATATCGAGCTAATGACTTCTGTGAAAGAAAACATCGCGATGTGGACATAAGATGGTGGGTAGAGCATTTTCTAATGCTCTTGCCACCACTCTCAAGTTTGCAAATATGTTTTTTTAGACTATATTGTCACTGAACAACAAGTAAGATTATGATCAAAGAGCTGAACCATGTGAAAATGTATCAATGTTACTCTTCTTCTTATATAATAGCAATTTGTGCATAAACAATTTGTGCCAGTGTCATGTAGGTAAGATGTATTTTCAATCTTCTATCAGCGTTATCAAGCTCCAGCAAAACTGGCTCATCCTTCTAGAACTTTCCATGGAGTTTTGTCGGCACCTCAGAATAAATGCTACGTTTTAATTTCCATAATAAACTTAACTTGTAAACAATAACCTATATATAATAATAATACCTAATAATAAATTATATCACACAAAACGCCATCAAGTTTACATGATATAGAGTCAAATACACAAATTTAATGAATCAAATAAAAGAACCACTACATGACAGACTGAGATCCCGCCAAAAACTCCGATGTTACTAAGTGGCAGATTTACAGGTAGGATAGGTAGGCGCCAAATTTTCGTAGGCGCCATTTTTAAACGACATTGGAAACGGAGTATCAATTTATCTGAGTTCTCTCTTTAAGACGAAAAATCTTTCTACTCGATTTGCCACAACCGTAAAATTTCTTTACTCGGTTTGCGGAGATGGGTGTCACGTCAAAAAGATTGTAATTACGTTTAGTCATGGTGTTAGAGTACGGTGGAGGATTAGACGGACTTTTTTTTAATTCGGTAAGAAATAAAGGATAGGCGACATCTTGATTCAACCTATAGGCGGCAGATTTTTAAATCCGTTTCTGATGTTAGTTGTGAAGTCGTGTAAACCGAAATCTATTACCATGCTTGTCTAAGTTTTCCTTTTTTATTTGGATGAAACACATCATGGAAACAAAAGTCTACGATAGTGTTTTTATTATTATTTTTTAGTTGAAGTAAATCATCATGGATATTTTCCCACCGCGGAAGACAACAGACGGGTTACGTGGTACTTACGTTCTAAAAACAGCACCGAGTTAGCTAACTGCCCATTACCAAGGGTCATAGACATTGTTTTCGCGTTCATCCGTGACCCTCCAAGAGCGTAGAATGATTACTCAACATTTATAATAAAATTTACTAACTAATACTTGTTCTGTTTGCACTACATTATTAACTATCTATTATGCCAGCGCACGCTTGAATTATAAATTTATGGCAAGCGTTTTTTTAATAACTTTTATATAATATCAGGATAAGGACGTAAAGAACATAAATGTACTAAAACTTGATCAGATACATACATAAGATTTAAAAAAAAGACCATGTATGTCCGTTTAGCGTTCCTCGAGCTACAAACAACAAACGGACGGACACACAAAAAAACGTTGACTTTTATATAATGCATGGATAAAGATTCACTTTAGTTTACTATATATTAATAAATATGTATTTGTTTAGCTGATAACTTTCTATTTGTTTTGTAAAGTGTAACCTCCATAGAGTAATGAGCGTAGTTTACGCGTAGATAAGTGACAGATGATTAACTGAAATTTAACGAAGACGATGCGCGTAAACAATCACAAACCTCTTTAGTCATCATTTGCAAGTGGACTAGATTGTAATTGTAGACAAGTAAAACAGGATCGAGTCTATTTTTCCATTAAGTAATATTCCTTGCCGCACCAGGCGCATTCCCCTCGTTAGGCGTGGCCTATGAATTAAACATATTGAAAAAAAAACTAGCTATGTGCCCGCGGCTCCGCCCGCGCTTCGTATACTCGATATTCTACATGCATTTTTAAATAATCTTTGAAAAATAATGTTTTTTTGATGTTTCTATCCATTGATTTGTATTTTGTTCATATTTCATGAGTTAACAGTTTTTTTACCGAAACCCTAATTATTTTCCTAAATTTTTATTGGTACAAACTACAAAGATAAAGTAAAAATATTTTTTATCAATTCAAACACTTGCCCGTAAAACACGACTAAATTTCCTGAAATTATTTTTAGTACTAACAGAAGGTAAAAATGCTTCTCACAATTCAAACACCCATTAGTAAAACTGCGCATTGCATCGGATTTTATTCACAATTTCATGAGTTTTAATTTTTAAACGCCCTAATTATTTTCCAAAAATTAATATAGCATGAGTTACGCGGAGTAACTTCAAAAAAGTAACGGGACAAAAAAGTCCCGTCAAAATCGGTCCACCATTCCCGAGATTATTCGGGACAAGACAACAAGACAAAATTTTTAAAAAATGGTGTTTTTGTGTAATATATAACGTTATACCTTTTAGTGTAGGTAATATATATATACATTTATATGTATTTAGTAAAAAGTTGTTGTACTTCAATTTTAGTTATTTGATGGTTTACTAACTCTCTATCTAACTTTGACTAAACTTTAAGTTACAATTAAATTAATCACTTGTCATTTATTTACGTATGTACAGCCCATTACAAGCATAATTCTATGGTGACACAATTCTATGGTGGAGAAGTGAGGACTGAAACTCCTTTTAATCACAAACAATTATTAGATTATTGCTGTCGTGTAAACGTTGATTATAAATCTGCTTGTTTCGAGGATCTTAACTGATTTATGATAAACCGTTGACGTTATTTCCTAAAAGTATGTTCGTTTCTGTATTATACGATATGTTATTGCGATCGAAATAATATGTTGAGTAGGTAATTAAACTACTTTAAATCTAAAGAAAACTTACGCTGATAACATATTACGTAAGCCAATGGAGGGTTTATGGTTAGCTTTTTTTATGACGTGGGGTACGAGGGGGTCTAAATTGTAATTATGTAAGTAATATTTACTTATTAATCTTCGTTTCTTTGTACACAATTGTACTAATGTTTACGTAATTTGTTTTTGAGAGAGGCAATTTGAAGCTATGATGGCGCAGCCGATATTGCGGCCGGATTCCGCGTCAAAGGACTTGATCCCGAACTTTCGGTGAAGGTAAACATCGTGACGAATTCATAATATGGTGGTAGAGCATATTCTAATAATGCCCGCCTGAGTAACTACTAGCTACCACCCTCAAGTTTGAACACCTGTCGCCAAATAGCAATAGGTATCTTCCGGCAGCATTGCTTGAGTACAAGTACCTCTAGCCTCAGTATGTTTACCATCCTGAACTACAAGTAGCAAATGTGGCACGACCTGCCCGCTGTGTGGTGAAACCATAAGGTACCCAATGTATTTAAAACTTTTAAAATATTATATGATAAATTTTTCTACCTAACTATTATTGACTGATATTTTTACTCATCATCATCTCCCTACCCTTTTTCCAATTTCATTTGAGGTCGGCGCAACCTGTCTTCCTCTTTCAATCCTCTCTATTTGTTGTCCATGTTGCATTTTAATTGCATATTTTAACGAAATAATAAATATTTGTAAATGTTGGGTTTTCATTTTATTGTTTCACTAGGTTAGTAACATTCAAATGGTAACATTTAGTCAATACAGGACATGTGGTGGCTTCATTTGGCTCTGTATCTACCTTACTATTCCAAATCTGAAGTTTTTTTATTTTTGTTTGTTATGATTTTATTACGCCAAAGATACAGTAAAGAAGGGATCTTCTATATAAAACAATTTTAAGGACAGGAGGTATTGTAGGGAATTGAGTTCAAGTGACCAAAGGTAGTACCGACCTAAATCAAAACTGATCGAAAGAGAAACTTAAGTTTAAACATTATTTGACAATTGGTGACGCATACGTTGTGGCTGATGTAATTAAAATCAGAATTAGTCATCAGGATATCGTAACCAACGTAGGTAAAACTAAAATATCAAATCAATAGTTGGTGACGTAAACAAAATGGGGACCTATCTATTTTTTACACATACTCCTTATATCATGTTATATCTATGTTAGTGATTACGAAATTATCTTTTTTTATGATAAATAAAGATAATTAATTTAACATGTCTACTGTTGACGAATGAATTTTCATAAATATTACAGAAATACACGTTTATAATTGATGATATACTAACATACAGCATGATATAAACGCTGACAATAATCAAAAACATAACAAGAATACGAGAAATAATTGACTATTAAGAAGATATGATATACAAACGTATTCCTCTCTTTCCTCTCTGGATATTAGTATTATAGTAAATATTTTATACCATACAATATTTATCCATCACTGCCATGCTCATATGTTTTATTTTAATTTAATTTGTAAATTGTTATAAAACTGCTTTCAAAAGAAAATGTCGTTCGTCGTTTTCAGATATCCGTCGAAGAAAACTGGCTAAGAAAATAAAAAAAGCAAAACGTAGAGGCATAGCCTTTCTCCATTTATAGATAAATGAAAGTCGGCTCAGTTTTGGCAGAGACGTAGCTAGGGGTGGTGCAGTGGATGCGGTCCAACCCGGATGTCACGCGATTCAGGTTCAATTTCAAAAATGCACAACAGAAAACGGATTAGTACTGCTATAGGTAGCAATACTAATCCGTTTGTTCTATAAATATTCTATGTCCTATAAATATTCACAATAATTTAATAATTGTTTTGATTCTTGGGGTGACACCACAATATCCGCAACGGATGCCACACATGATAGCTACGTCATTACGAAAGAGGGGAATACGAAGAGGCGATTTTATCTATTTTGCATGTATTATTACGTATAATCACCCCGAGCTGCAGTTGGTCCTTTCCGTTTTATAACTCATTCTCTGGGGCGCAACGCGATTGCAATAGATTCCTGACATACCTATTTCTAAGATCCAAATTTGTTCGTGATCGCATATCCTCTCAAAATTACTGTGTATGGTAGATAATATTACCTACAAGAAATATGATAAATGATTAACCATATAGTATCGTTCTGGCAAGGTTTTATCCAACATCCTAAATCCAACTATGTCGGGCCGCGTTCCGGAAGCTACGCAGAATTTTCTAGTCTAAAATGCCGCAGTGTCTTAAGACGAATGTGTTCGACCTGTGTGTATTGCTAGGGATGACATGGTCGCTCACAATGGGACTAATAAGAAAGCTCAAAGTTACTGAAAGGACATTCGAGTGATTTGTTCTTGGAGTTTCACTGCTTGATCGAATAAAGAACGACGAGATCAAAGTTACCTAATTGCTTGAAGAATTACTAAAATTAAGCGGGAGTGGGATGGCCACATTGCTCGCAGAACAGATACTCGATGGGCTCAACGGGTTCTTGAATGTACCGACTACCTGGTGAAAATCGCGGGAATCCGCTGTATGCGGGTGACACAAGACCGGTCGTTGTGGAGATCTTTGGAGAGATCTATGTCTAGCTGAAGGCGTCTTTTGGTTGAAAGCAAAGTTTTATTCATAATGAACAATAATAATTATTTTTTCATTATTGCTATCTATGTGTCCAGTAAGAATGAGAAATCACAAATGACACTGAGAGTTTTCACGATAAGATTAAGTCTGATTTTCTATATTGGAAAGGCGGATTATTTTAATATGAATGTAAATAAGAAAATGTTGTTTATTATTCCAAGTTGATATTAGTTAACAATACAGTTATAACAAAGTTTTCCTAATTTAAAACATTTAAATTATTCTACAAAGTTGTTCACTTCCTTTAAATTGAAGCATATGTATTTATCGATGGCATGCATTAAGCTTGTCTTTTTTTTTTTTTATCAGATTCCACGAACATTCACTGACCCAGTTTGAAGCGAAAGTTTTCAGATAAATACAAATATAATGGGTACCTACTCATTTTGTTGTATTTAGCTTATTAAATAAGTATATATTTACCCATACAGTTTTAAGATCCATGAATATGTAAAATGGGTATATGCTTATAACGGGTAAAGTAGGAAAATTTACTATATTTATTGAGAAAGAAACTGTTGAAAGAAACATAAAGCATTAAAATTAATCCTATGTAATGCCTTTTATAAGTCAAATTAGTTTTAGTGAGCTAATTACACATTTGAACCCTCCTGAGTTGTACCATAACCATGTGGTTATAGTGAAGCGCTACAACTCTTATTAACAGTTTTATAAATATTATTAATGGTGATATGAATATCATTGTTGATTTTTCGTTACTGATATTCGGATCGGATATATTTAATTGCGTAAAATAATATTGGATGCTATATTTACCATTTCTAATATAACAAATATTTAGTGAAAATGATATCGAAATGTATCTACGTAGGTACGTAATATACGACTTAAACACATGTATATATACAAATTATTTGTTATGATTCTTTCATCTTATTCTTTATTTATATTTCCCTAGTTTTTTTTACTTAGTATTTGTCTAAAAAAAAAATTTGCTACTTACATTTAGGCAAAATATTTCTCTCAAATTCAAATGCCTGTAAAACTGCGCATAGAATCAGATTTTATTTATAATTTCATGAGTTTTAATTCACGCGAAATCCTATTTATTATCGAAAATTAAAGTTACACGGAGTTACTTCAGCTATCTAACAAAAACAGTCCCGTCAAAATCGGTCCAGCCGTGCCGGAGATTACCCGGAACAAACAGACACTTCAATTTTATGTATAAGCATAGATGTTACAATTATTTAGTTTATTAGGTACATTATTTCATCTTTTAACATATATCTTGCCTTTTTAAATATGTATTTTTATATACTGCTAAATGTAACTTAACTTAAAGTTAAATGTAAATTTAACTTTTAATATGTGAATTAGATAATTAAATAATATTCAAATGTAGTTACTTTGTGAAATATAAAGATTAGTTAGAATTAAAAGAAGCAGAATTCTGTGGATATAGGATAGAGCAGAATTATTTTCAAAGGAAACATCTACAAAGAAGGACAATCGTTTGTGAGATATAGTAGATTTTAGTTGTCTATTTATATACAACATATATATATTATATATACATATACTAATATATTGTAGGTGTTTATATATGTTATGTTTACTGTTGAAGTATTTACAACAGCTTCGATAACGTTAATCTCTCTAGTCCATTAAGCGCTTATATAATACTTACTTATTATATTCTTATCTCCCAGTTATAGGTACGTACGAATTATAACTTCATACATTTACACTTCGAGAGGCTAGGAACGATCTTAGCGTTTAAAATATAAAATATTTTTACGTAAAAAAGAATTCATTTGTTTCATGCATTGATTGTTATGTATTAAAAAAGGTGTAACAACCTTATAACAAATCCGTACTTTATTAATGTTATGACACAGATTTAGAATGTAATAACTTATCTAAAATTTATACACGTAATGTTTATACATTTAGAGCTGTTTTGGAGTTACAAAACTGCATAGGTAGTTATCAGAGGGGATTAACGAAACGATTAGATTACCAACTAAAAATATGTACATACAAAAATAAATGAAAGAGGGAATGTAATATTATAAGGTAATCATACGATTAGTAAAAGCCCCTGTTTTTAGTTCTGTTATCATTGAGTGCTGAAATACAGTACACGGTTTTAACGTACACGGCTCAGTCGACGCCACGACCGCTTGTGAGCACGTGCGCTGTGTGATATGACCGTATCAGAGTACCGGACCGACATGGAAGTCGAACAGGCCCAGAAAACTGTTACGGTATGTTTTAATCACTATAATGACTTAATCTAACGCGTTCTTGTACCACTTCTTTCCAGAATTAATAGAGTTTATTTATTTAACATGCAAAATATTTTTTATACCTGACTGAGAGCGCGAAAATTTAAATGTTTACAGTCTTTGCAAACAGTGGGAGTGAACTTTACACTTAGCAGATAGTACGTGGTCGCGCAATAGGGCAAGACGCCAGTTGGCTGCGATGTTTGCGTCGTCTCGGTCGCAACGATCTATATAATATTCGTCTAGCGTCGATCTACACGGGGTCAGGCGTTTTGTGTCAATATAAAATCGTATTGTTTTTTCTTAAACTCTACACTTATCAAAAAATTCGCTCTTAAAATAGTATGGATAGTGCACAAAGTGTAGTGAAAGCTTAAATTTCATAATAATACAAGGATTAGAAAAACTCTTATCAACAGGTGTTTTCGGGTGAGTTAGATATTAGATGAAAATCTATTGTGTAGTTATAATTTCTAAATAGTCATAATCTATATTCGTCAATGATTTCATTTCGTTTTAATTTTCGTTTATAAGCTCTGTATTATCACACATGTCGCAAGATCCATCAGATATTGATTAAATATAATTATATATTGTAAAAATAACAAGTCACGCATTACGTATATATATATACGTAGTCATACTTAAACAGTTTTAGTCGTTAAAACGTACCACGTAGATCTATGTTGGCGAACGATAACCTGCGAAGCCGAAAAAAACCCGTTACTCTCGTCCGCCGAAATTAACATATAGCATAGAAATTCTGAATGCGCAATCACTAACCTATATGTGTATGCATTTACACACCATCTTATACACGTGTTGAAGAAGTATATTATATTAGAGATACGAACAGCCGGCAATTTTATAATTACATTGTTGTACCTAATGCTATTTATATATTTTTCCTTGTAAATATTAGTTATCAGTCCATATAAGTAAAACCGTCATATCTACTAACTCTTACCAACGGCTTTGAATGTCATACAAAATTACAGCATAATTCTTTTTAAGTAAAATTATAAAGATATACTTAATTTGGCATTTCCGGGCAAGCATTTTCCGATGGCTCGATCAAGACCCGTTTATTACTTTCTACTTGATGTTCGTCATAGATGGACATACGAACATCAAGTATATTGGTATATGATTTCTTAATATTATTGTGTTGTTGATCAAAATGATTGTATTTTTTTATTAATGTATGATTCTTTTTGTTTATAATTGTGCCATTGATTAATTACCTAAGTATTTATTTTAGTTTAGCACGATTATGGTTTGCCTTTAATTTTACTTATTTGCTAAGACTTTAATTAATACAGATTTATTCATAAATCTTATATTATTTATCCGATATAAATTCAGAGTTATCAGTTCAGAACTAATTAGCTCTTAACTTAGTGAAAATAAAATAAACAATCCTAACAAATGTAAATAAGGAATATGAAATGAATAGTAGGTAGGTAGTTACTGTTTATAAAATATTTATTTATAATAAATACAAAAACGCTTCTATTTTAATAAATAATATAAAGACAATGTCTATATATAGTTATTATACATTATTGTATAAATATAATATAATTGATAACGATATGTTTAATCATTTTTATACTATGATTATTACCTAAAAAACATCCTTTTATATTCGAAATAATGCTCCCACATACCATTATCACTAAATTCCCGGTATAGTATCAAAACTGCATGTATATGCTAGGATTGCAAACTCACAAAATGCTTAATATCAGCTAGGTACATACGCTGTTATGTCAACATCAGACCATACACTGATAACTGATAAAAATGTCGTTATATCTTTTGCTATCTCCTCCACATATATACAGAGGGGTAACGAGTTTTCTATAATAAATTGTATTATCTACCTGAACTGCTAATCCGCATACGCAAATCCATTATCTTAAAACAGGATTTAGCATTAAATTTGTTATCAAACGAATTAGTACTATAAACAACAATTTATCCAAGACTTATATTTATACGTAGATACAATATATGTGAACAACCAATAACCAACAGCTAAACTTTGGACCATGTGAATTCTTAATACTAACAATCGTCCATATTGACAATTATCTTTTACTGTTAATTGTCATTCCAAAGTAATCTGTTTTTATTTGCTTATTTAATAATAAAAATATTTTTGAGGTGAAAACTTTTTTAGCGGCGTTGAGCGATTCTCGGTTGGGGAGTAAACTTATTGATTCGCGTTACCAATGTTAAGACGTAACCCTCCAACGTGCTACAATATGTCAAGTGTAAGATGGAGTTTAAGTGCTAGCACTCAGAGATAAATAATAAAATTAATAATATTTACGCTGCCTATCGTATGTTTTGATTATGAATAAACTATATGAAAATGTACACAATTGCTCGGAGCGCCGATAAATGTTATATGTTAGGTTATGTTAATAATTCCAATTAATAAATTACTAAATTTTAACATAAAAAATAGCTTTTGCAGAGATACGAGTATTCACTTCTGTCGGCAGTCCCCATGCCTGCTTAGTTTTTTTAATATATCATAGAAAAAATAAGTGGATTTATAAGAACTTAATTTTCAGATGAATATATGTATAAATGATAAATCCTTGAAAGTATTCCCTTTCTCCCAGACGTTTAAAAAATAATAAAGACAAAATAACGTACTTAATAAGATGTTCTCATGAAAATAAGTAAACAAAGTCATGGGCGCCAACTACTTATTACTTAATATTATTATGAATTAATTTCATAAAAATAGGTATCGATAATTATTCTACACAATCTTATTGACACTTATTTAAAATGTTATGAAGCAAAATGCTATTTATTTGTATAGCTGAATCGCGCAGACCTTGCTTTGCCCGTGTATATGCATATTTTTCATGGTTGGATATCTGTCTATAGCAATTTGTACGGTGATCGGTCAAATAGTGTAGGAATTAACAGTTTTCATATATACGAACCGCCATTTTTATATATTGATACAGGTTAAATATTGTCTAAATTTTGAAATATTTACCCAATGTATTCTTCTATATAAAATCTTCATAAATTATAGACAAAATTAAAACATTATTCTATTAGAACGTTGTGTGTTATTAATTCTTTTTAATTTTAATTTCCACGGTAAAATCGAAAAAAAATATGTAAATATTATACTGAAACTGATACGTTGTATTTAAAATAAATAATTATTACTGTAAAGGTCACTGAGTTAGTGAAACAAGCGATAAATATCAACTGTAGATATTTACGCACTACTTTTTTGTTATGTTAACATTATACGTGTTAATGTGACTATAATACCTACTAGCTGCTAGCCTTTTGTTTTTGAAGTTAAGTATACTTCTTTTAGGGAAAAATGATGAGAGTAAATTTTTACGATGTGCGCCCAACCGTCACGAAAAACCAACAACCCTGAAGTTAGCTGTCAACGTTTTAGTTTTTTTCAATTATTACGTAACTAACGTATAACTTCTTACGTGCGTACATAAGTATTTAATATCTGTACTTCTGTACTAATAATAAAATTATAATTGTAGTAATTAAATACATTTCTATAAGCTTCAGAAATCTCAGTTTGTTTGTTTGTTCAGGCATTCATTAGAAAGTATTAAATAAACAATTTATACTAATACTATGTTGTAATGTATTTAAAATGTGTAACATTCTTATAACAAAACAGAAGAATATAGGCTGCATATTGACTGAATGTCATGCGGGCGACGCCGTAGGTACAAACGCTAGTAAAAATTATAATTTAAAAATTCTTATTTGTTAGTATATCTGATTCTCTTTTATCAAGTTATATTTATTTAACGTGGTTATGTAGGTATCTAATTAATTAATAAAATATAATTTGTTCACACACACATTAGATCACAGTAAAAAGTAATCTGAGTATTTGAAATTAAAATTTTAGGTAGAAATATTTGAACTTACAGTACTGTATATATATCCAGAGGCGTATCCAGTGGGGGCGGTAGGCGCGGTCCGGCGCGGGTTACATTGGGTGACCCGATCGTGAATCCCAAAAATATATAGAAAAACCTTAACTATACATCAGTACTGCCACCTACAAAAATAATTGATTAGATGGCACAAATGCCACTTGTAAAATGTATTTATTCAAATCAAAAAGTACATTAATTATATAAATGCATCATAAATAACAAAAAACCGAATACTAAATAAAAGTAATTAATTTTTACTATTACCTAAAAAACCTATAAATAATAAATGCTGTCTAGCTTGCCGCCAGACGGGAAGGTTTCCAGAAGGCTGGCCACATCGCCACGTTGGATGGCAATGCTTATTCGCTGTGCCAAATATTGGCCCGCCCTCTGGTCGCGAGACGTGTCGACTAGACGACTCGCGACCTCCTTAAAATGGCTATGAGCACTTGGACCCCACGGCCTCAGAGTCTCGACCCCAAACAGGCAAATATGTAACCCTCACCTAGGGCAGCATATTTGCGCCGCTTGAGATCCTCCGTTAATGTAGCTGCTGCGCTGGCCTTCAAAGAGGTAACTTGAAGATGTGACGGTTCTAAAGTATCGCCGCAAGTAGCTTCCCATACAAAATAAAATTTAAAATGTTATATTTCAATAATTAATTACAAAAAAAATTCAGTAGGCGGAGGGAGTTGTGTGTTAGTGGACCTGAGTCTGTATAGAACCAAAAATAGTCCTAATTGTCCGTTAATTTATTAAGAACACCGCTATTATTCGTTATAATAGTTTTGAATCTTGAATTTTATAGTTACACGGTTCTATTGTAAAGAAACATAGTAATGAAACAAATAATGTACTAAAACTTAAAAAACCTATTAGGTAGGTACCAGATACCAGTCGTCACACAACTCTCCTCATCGATATAATTAATCAGACTTCTTCTTCTTCTTAGTTAATAGGAATCCGTGTACACACAATTTGTACCAGTGTCATATGAGTAAGAGGTACCTATTTTTAATCTTGTATCAGAGTTACCAAGTTCTAGTAAAACGGTGGCCCATCCAGCTCGAACTTTCAATGGAGCTATATCTGCACCTCAGAATAAATGTAACGCGTTATTTTCTATAATAAACTTCACTTGTACACAATAACCAAATTATAACACACAAAACGCATCCAAGATTACACGATATAAAGTCAAATACACAAGTTTTAATGAATTAAAGAAAACAACTGCTACATGTCAGACTGAGATACCGCCAAAAACTCGTAAAAGACGTAATGCGTGCACCGTGAATGAATGAGTTTGGTACCTATCAATGAACTACTTGATTTTTACAGCATATGTTTGTTTATATTTAGTTAAATGCCCAAACCAATGGAGTATATTATATTTGAAATTACACAGGATACTGTTTCTTGTTACGTAAGTAACATTACTTAAATTTAAGGCAACTAAGACCTTGGTAGAAAATGCTCTACCACTCTTACAAGATACCACCATAATTTTGATACTTATTACTTTCTTTACAATCTACTTAACTTTATAATAAGTACAATAATATTACAAACAGAATAACTATACAAAAACCAGATCATGAAATATCCTTTAAAAGTCATTTTCAAGATTTGCCTATGTTTAAAATTAACTTTGAAATTATCTTATTGAAGGTCGCTATTAACAATCGCAAACAATTAACGCTTTTTACAATCTCTTAACTATATCGAACGGTTATTTTGAAAACTTATAAAATATAATAATTTTTACATAGTTGATGTACTACTATTATCATACTTATTTATTCTCAGATTCATTTATTAATTTTAGTTTCTTAAATATGCTCAACGTAGTTACAAAACAACCCGTAGCTAATTTAAAACAGTACCTGTTTCAAAATATGCGAGAATTAATTTAAAATATTAAATGTTACATTTCCATATACTTACGACTATATAAAACTAAACAAAATAAAAACAATAAGTTTTCAGTGTATGAATTATTTATTTATTTAGCATTTGTTACGTTCGTATATTCGAGAATACGTAAGTACTTATTCAATCACAAAAATCACTTCAAAAATAATTTAAACGATTAAAAAAGCACTTACGTCATCATCATCAGTTGTTTTACGAAGGTTATCACCCCACCTACTTATAACATATCATGTTGAGTGTGATTAAACTTCACACAGCACTGATAGTGTGACATTGCTTAAAAAACGACCAGAGTTTTAAAATAATACTAGCGTATCATTTTCAACAAAATGTAATATTCTCACAGTAATTATTATATTTTCTATGAGCTAAACCCGAATTTATTATATACTATTAACGTCGGCGACAAGGTCAAATAAAAACCAAATTATGTAAAGTTCAATGTAGTTAGATTCTAGTTAATTACATTATTAACATATTAATTCCATGACGATATTTTTTAAGACAATGGTTTTTATTATTATTGTAAAGTGAGCAAAGTGCGCATTGTTTATTTAATTACTACTGCGGTCTGCGACTATAGTTCGTAATAATAAGAGCCAGAACGGTGAAAAGAGCAAGTATAATTTACAGTTAATTTTAAATAGAGAATCTTATTACAGTATTACTAATTAAATTAGATGTTGGTGCTAAGTTCTGTTTTAGTATCGTATTATCTGCATATTACTATAATTACTTGTATATGCTGCCTTTACTGTGCTTGCCTATATTTAGGGTATCACATTGTTGTTTTTATTTCTTGTTTTCTGCTAAATTTTCATTGGTTTGTAACCTGTTGGGATGCCATAACTAAACTAAGAACAAAACTGAAGTTTTTTCATACTTTAAATTTTTTAGATCTATTATCAATTTAAGCTGTTTCTAGTCTGACGTTAAAAATATTTTATCCGTCTGTCTGTATGTTTGTACTATACCAGTGTTCCGCAAATCGTGTGCTGCGGCACATTAGTCTACCGTGGTCATTAGTTAGTGCGTATCCGAAAAATAAGATTATTTTGTAGAGTTAAATAGATGGGGATGGAAGAAAAATACCTTGAACCTCTTGATAGGGTTGGGAATCCATTCTTCGATGGCATACCTTTTGGTCACTTCGCAATAAACAAGTTGATGAAAATGAGGACAATCGTACATTCAAATATATATTTTTTAATCGATTTAGAATATGTTTGCCTTGTAAAATGTATATTCTTTGCTTTTTAATCATGTTATTCAAATAGCATTTGCCACGACCAATTTGTGTGATTTAAGGGGGAATTATTTATTAATTCCATTCATTCATCCATTCAACCGAAAGACGTCACTGCTGGACATAGGTCTCCCTCAAAGATCTCCACAACGACCGGTCTTGCGGCACCTACATTGAGTGGATTCTCGCAATCATTAATTATAAATTAAAATTATTGAAATGTTGGAGTTAAAAGCTTTAAAATTAAACAAATAACTTAAAGTTTTCAAGGCATTATACCGAATTGCCAGATAATAAGTTTAACCCCTTGAGCACTTACCTGGCGTTTACGCCAGCTTTTCATTGTTTTCCTATTGTCTTATTTTTACGGGTACTCGACACATTAAGGACGTTTTAAAAAAACTTTGTATTTCCAAAGGTCATCACAGAGTATACTATTAGGCCAATTATGGCTATGTTTGCAAAATACTCCAGCTCTATGTACGTACGTATATTTAAAAAAATAATGACTGCAATCAACATTTGTACAGCTAAAAATATACCCGTAAGCAAAAATATTAATCAACCACATAAAGATTCTTGCCGATTCTTTTTGATAAGTGGGATGTTTTCTAAACAGCGGTAGTATTTTTTTAACATTCGTAAGTGCTTACTCAGGGTTATAATAAAATATTTATCTACTTTTAATTGTTTTTGGTAATAAGTATAGGCATCTATAGGCATCGAAGTTAAATTGTATCTACTTTAATTTAAATTTGTCTTTAAAAAATTATGTTAAACCTACTTATTAAAACTTAAACTTACCAACTAATGTTAAAAAAATAAATATCACTATCAACTTCATTTAATCAAGATAACTTCCGATGATATATCGAATTTTAAGCTTCTTGAGTTGTTGTTGTAGATAAATTTATTTGGCGGAAGGTGTATGTACTTCCATATCATTGCTGAAAAATAATTAATTAAATGTTGTCAGCCTTTGTAAATTAAAAGTCAAGAAAGTATACAATTAATTAAATGCAAGTCTTTGAACGTGTAATTTTATTTATTATTAATATTTAATGTAAAATATTTTTAGACTAGGTACGTGTTTCAAAATTCAGTTATTAATTAAATTCTAGAATCATTTTTGTTGAAGTGGTTGGTTTATTTAAATAAAAAATAGAAATATTAACATTTTAGTTTTATTTTAGGGGCCGTTTTATACGCATTGCAAAGACAACAACATACAACAACAAAAAAAAACAACACGGGAAACTCCCCAAATTAATACTAGATGGTGCCACTTGTATCATTTGAACGTTAATAAGATTATAAAATTTACCTTATTACAACAATTTTATCTCAAGTCTTAAGTCTCACAAAACGTTAATCATACGAATAATTATTTAAACAATGACTGATTTTGTTTCAGGAGAAATACAACGCACTCGTGGAAAACGGTGAAAAGTCAGTTCAAGACAGTAGCATGCAAGTACCCAATGGAGTTAGCAATCAGAAATATTTGGATGGTAATTATACAATTATTATCTTAATAATAATCTATATACCTATAATTACTTATACTATTCGTAGATGATTTCAGTAACCGTACAAACAATAAAACAAACAAATAAATGAAAAGTAAGAGATACTATTAGGGGTAACGATGTATCTTTTATTTGGGTGTGGGTGATAAATTGGAAGTGAAGAATTTAATTTATTAAAAGTGAATGTTTTTTTTTGTTCATAACCCATTCATCCGATTGTGGCGAAAATTTGGTAAGATATTCTGCGTACAACCGCGAAGGCTTGTAACGGTGAAGCCGAGGTCCGTACCACTTTGGTAACCGTTGTGTTAGTTACCTTTTTGCGGCTGAGTGCCTTCAGCACTCGTCCATAAAGTCACGGTGAAGCTGTAATTCCCTTCCGGTCAACAGCGTTATCTAATTAGGAAAAGAATCTTTCCGCAAATGGAACGCATGCCAACCACACCTATATATGTATTTGCATATATATATATATATATAGGTACACACCTATATATTTAAAACAAAACTTTTTTCCCGCGTTTATTTATTTGTTTATCCATTATCTGTAATTTAGGAATTACATAACGGTTTTTGATGGAGTTGTAACTAACCATTAAATATTTTCTCGAGGATGATTTATGTATATAATAATGAAGAATTTTGTCGCTAAAAAAAATAAATTTCTTCAAAATTACTAGCGAATTGTGGTTATTCAAATATCCTAGAGAAAACGTCGCAACGCTATACATCCTATCTTTTACGATTGACACACAATCTGGAACCAATTTCAAAGTGAACTCGGACGTTGTCGTGGATAATAGTCATTTCAGTATAAATATTAAATATCTGTTATCTCCTGTTAAATATATTATCGATAGTGAAGGAGTGAAAAATGCCTTCGATAACTTTTTGTTTAAACATATGTAAAAACTAGCTGCGCCCGCTTTTGATATATTCCTAACTGCATTTTAATTATTTTATATGGAACCCTAATTTTTTTTTAGTACTTAGATAAAGTAAATATATTTATCATAAATTCAACCCCTTCCCCGTAAAACTGTACATTGAATAGGATTTTATTCAATTTTTTATGAGATATCATTTTTTACGCGGAACGCTAAGTATTTTCGAAAATTTAAAATACCATAAGTTACACGGAGCTATCTACCAAAAAAACTCCCGTCAAAATCCGTCCTACCGTTCCGGTGATTACCCGAAACAAACAGTCTGAGGACTAAAATGTAAAAAAAACGGTATTTTTGGTGTAGGAATCGTAAATCATATCTGTTTAGTAAAAAAAATATTTTGATATTACAAACAGACACTTCAATTTTATTTACTAGTATAGATTATTCTAGATCCTTCTTTGAATCACCTCCTTACTAGAACTAATTAATGTTTATTTATACTTTCAAATATTTTTCCTTCAAGATATAATTTACATAGCGTCTTTTTTATATATGTTCACAGTCAAAATATAATCTTCAATTAATACAAAATTCATTCGATTTGGTAAAGTTAATAATTGTCATAGCAACATGGAATACTATCGCATATGTTATGTTATTTTAGATTAAAACTTCACTAATCTTTATATTATCGCTTGTAAAATATATACGTATGTAATCCTGTGTTACCAATCAATTATTAAATACCTACCTATGTTTATATCCAGTTTCAATTATATTATATATGCATGCGTGTAATACAAATTAGCTTTTGAAATACTGTATCGAGATGTTTCAATGAAATCGATTTTACGAACTCATAACCTGTCTATAATATTTATTCTTACAAATTTATATGATGCTATGATATAATTATCATATACACCTATATTTATGTAAAAAAACTAGCTGTGCCCGCAACTTCGTCTTCGTGGAATAGTGACTTTTGGCAGCATTTTTTGGATAAATCTTTTGGTTTATTTTGGATTATAATCATCGTCGTTACAACGTATTGCCATCAGGGATCAAAGCATATAGGCTGCTAGGATTATTAACACGTGACAGAATCACATAAAGCTGACCGTGCGAAAAACAGCTAATACTTAGATCCACATCCACAACTTTTAGCGCCTGACCTTGAGCTTTATTAATTTTCATCGCGAAACATAAGCTCACTGGACACTGGACTCGTTTAAAACTAAACGGAAAATTGTTTGGAATGAGAGGAAGCCAAGGAATAAAAACACTATCACCTATTCCGCACCCTGTTAAAATCTCTGCTTCTATTAGCTTTCGTTGAATCAGAAATTTAAGACCGCCAAAACTTTACAACGATAACAGATTAAAAGTGACCAACTGAGTGACCAACACACCGTTACCGATCTCAAGTAACAATAGAGAAAATATAGTAGCAATAGATACAACAATTTCGTCTAATTTGTATCTGGTATGAATAAAACTGTAGGGCTGATATTTTCAGTTATATTTTGTAATGCTAGTGCTTGGATTAACTTGGTAGAATCTGAAATTGTACCCATCCTGACCATGGAAATATATCAAAGGATACTGCAGGGCATCATATACTCGGTGTGATATGATAAACGTGGCCCTGCGCCTTAAAAAATTGGCATGAAAGAACCTTCTGTGATATGTTTGGCCCCAAAAGATGTCATTTGGAATATTCTATTATATAAACGGATATTTTCTAAAAAATGTTTATACTGAGGACGCTCATGGTAAGTTTCATTAAGCACTATTCCACCTGAATAGTATATTCCATTTGGTTCTTTTCTCCATTTTAGAGCATTACAAAAGTGACAACATACCATACCTACTGTAGATTCGAATTCAGAGTTAGTAGCGAATAAATTATTTTCCTCACTCTGACGGGTTAGCTCATATTTTTTTTCTCTAGCTGCTTGTAATATTTGTCGATATTCATTTTCACTTTCAAGAATTCTGGCATTGTTGTGTCGGTCTCGATCAGCTGTTAATCGAGATTCACGATCTAAACTACATTCCAGCTCTCTAGACTGCAAAGTTCGTGCTTTTTGAGAGCTCAGGTGAGTTTCCCTATCAGTAAAGGTCTCAGACTCACGCGATAGTGCATGAGCCTTGCGATCGGTGGACAAATGTGCCTCACGCTGTTCCCTGTTCTTCCTAATTCGAGTGGCCATCATTCGAGAACGATGTGAACTCAATCGAGATTTTCGCTGAGCCGAAGTTTCTGTAACATGAAACCTGACCTGACGTTCCTGAGATGCAATGATCCTCGCATCACGATCTTCTTGAGATTCCTGTGATCGAACTAATCTCATCCTTTTAGCATTTCTGCTGCAATGGGAGGTTGGATCTTTTATGAGGCATTCTTACAATAAGTAGAAATTAGTACTAACTCAGCGTAATTTAGTAAATACGTACTTATTTCAAACAACTAAATTATAAATCCTTACAGAGTTTAACTTTATTACAGTTTAATACCTACTAAGAAGTGTTAACCTAATCTATTAATTATCGAAAAGATGTCTAATACGTCTAATAGATACATTTATGTATTAATTATTCATAAATTACTAAATTGTTTTTTAAACATGAAAATTAGAAACTTATATTTACAGTTTAATTAATAAGACGTGTTTACCTAACTTGAAAACAAATTAACCTATTGTAGTATGTATTTACAAAATCCTAAAATATAGATAAATGAAATATGCAAATAGTCAGTTACGCCATGCGCCTCCGAAAGCGGCCCGACTCTCGGGGCGCTTTATATATATACATACATAAACAACCCAATTATCCAGCCTAAACTGAACCCTATTTCATATGTTTGATGATATAAATCTGAGGTCAACTTAAATTGGGAATCTAATTTTCGAATCTGATCATTTTCAACTTCTATTTATTATCATATTATTATTATTATATAATCATACTTTTATATAGACCATTATTATGAATTTTAGTAAAGTTTCAGTCAATGCATCTGAACAGAGAAAGAATTTAAATAGAATAAATGTTCGACGTGATTCTTTAAATTGGCATAACTTTTTTATTTATGTACCGATTGACATGAAACAGACACTAAATGTTAAGTGAAGCTTACTACAATATATTAGTGAAAACTACATATAAATGGGATAAGCCGTTTCTGAGATTAGCGTGCACAAACGCACAGACAAACAGACAAAAATTTTAAAAATTATTGTTTTGGGTACTATTTATGTTTACAAAGGTCCTAATAATATTTTTTCTCATATATCTACCATGTACAGACAGCGACCCGTTACATTTTTATTATATGTATAGATATATTAAAATATATGTTATTAATAAATCCTCGATTGTATATACCTATTTATTACAAACATAAAAATTTGAAAGACTACAGTTTTCATGGTACATTTTTCACATAATAATTACATCTCTCGCACAATTTTATTGTATTACTAGGTGTGTACCCGCGGCTACGCCCGCGTTTCTTAAATTCTTCACTGCGTTTTAACTTTTTTATACGGAACCCTAATACATTATTTATTATTAAGATAAAGTAAAAATATTTCTCATAAACTCAAGCACTTTCCCGAAAACTGTGCATTGAAGCGGATTCTATTCAAATTTTTATGAGTTTTAATTTTTTAACGAAAATTAAAAGTTACACGGAGTAAATTCAGCTATTTACCAAAAAAAAAAAGTCCCGCCAAAATCTGTCCAGCTGCACCGGAGATTACCCGGAATAGACAGACAGGTAGATAAATATTTAAAAAATTGTACTTTTGGTGTATGTATCGTACATATGAAGCGATGATGGCGCAGCGGGTAGTGCAGCCGGATTCCGTGTCAATCGACGCGGGTTCGTTCCCCACCTATCCGACTCCAAAATCGACCTAAGCTTTCGGTGAAGGAAAACATCATGAGGAAACCATTCCATTACAGCGCAAATACAATGTTAACTTTCGAAAACTTCACAAACTTCAAGTAATTGAAAACTAAATGAATTACTATTGAATTTCCAACACTGAACGAACACTAAAAAATAATAATAATAAATTATTTCAGACATAAAAAAATCCAATATTCTTAGTAAACTTAACCTATGTTAGTAAAATACGTATTTTTTAGTCATGTTAGTAAGATTGGCATATTATTCAAGTATGGTTACACTCACACAAGCAAAATCATCAGCATATTTGTATAGGTGCTTAGGTGCCTTATATGAATTACATCCGGTGGTGAAGACAGGAATTGTCTGGTCTGTCTCACAAAGATCCTCAGGACAGAATTAGTGCTGCCACCCGGTGGTACCATCACTGAATGTGGTAACCAAGGACACGATGTTTTATAATATCTAACAGTTTGTAACTATAGAGTTTATTCGGACATTTTAAAACTACAAAATCATTCTAGTTCATTTAGTGTCGAATATCTATAGTTATAATAAAAGGCTAACAAGACGAAATCTGTACATTGAATATATTTAAGAAAAAAAAATACTATGCGGGGCTTTAGAATCAACTACATAACACATTTCAATAGTTTAAAACTTTTTGTTCGTCTGTTTTATTAATTTGTTCGCCAATCAAGCGAAAACTACTGAACCTAAGTGGATGAAATTCGTTAATGATATATATTGCATGCACATAGGTTAGGCAAATTGTCTTAATTCCAAACGGGTGTAGTTAGTACAATAAAATATGCATTATAATTATACGTACTTTCGATTTTAAAAAAAAATAGTTTGCGCGATATATATTTACAATATAAATATTTTGAAGAGGTCGTATTAAAAGAGTTTTATCTTAAAAAAAGGTAAAACTGTTGTTGAAGACCTTAATATAAAAGAATAATTGTCAAAATTGGATGTGTTTTTAAAATTTACCTCATAGATTAAATCCCACAAGGTTTACTTATCTTTATAGTATTTGAGTTTGGTACATTCAATGTTACTCAAAATAAAGCATAGGTAAATTTTCTGATACAGAAATTCCAAAAAGCTGAATCAGGCTGACTAATCGTCTGGTTAGGAAATTAATAAAACGATATGAAATCTTTAAGCGAAAAAAAAATAGATAAGGATCATAAATAGAAATCATGTTTACGTTTTATTTACCATGATTCATACTTTCATAAGTTTAGAGAATTTACAAATATAAAGGAAGTTTACATTTGCATATTATGCTCTACGTGATTTGCGGTATTTCTTTTGTTACCTTGTAAAGTTATTGCTAATATATCCGTTAAACATCCTGTGGTAAATAAGCAAATAATCTTTAAAATGCAATTTAATGATTTTGTATGTTTAAACTGTAGTTATTTATAATCAATATTTTGACATTTCAGACGAGAGTTCATACAATTTTAAATATCCTTTTTGTTAAATTATAATTAATTACTATCAAAACATCGCATACTATATTTAAATATGTCAACAGGTCCGAATCAGATCATTCCGTCCGAGTCCTACGTCTCTAGTTTACCCGGAGGCCACGTCAAACTACGAATAACGTCTCGTGGTCCAGCGGCGGAACCTCCTATTTCCGTTCCTGGTTTGCTGACCCGAACCACAGCAAGATACCCTGACGCTACAGCCCTTGCCACAAAGAAATCAGACGGAAAATGGCACAAAATCACATACAAGTAATGCTTGTTTATCCTTTCTAAACATAATATTTAAAGTTGACTCTCTAAGTACTTTCTAACTTAAAATAAATACAATGTAAACTTCATTTTTCTTCTATCCATTTAACAACTCACAATATCGTCATATACTATACAAATATATACGCAGTCACTAAGCTCTTTTCTGTATATTTACATACTACCCAGTGGCGTAACTATAGGGGTGGCAACGCTGGCGAAATGCCACAACGCCCGGCCCTCGAGCTTAGAAGAATCCTAACATTTTTAACAAAATTCAGGAAAAATTATAAATACAATTAAAGTTAGACACGACGATATATTTAAACGCCTTAGTGATCACTCTAGTGATTTATTAAAATCAAATTGCAACGTGACGATTTGTACTGGGGGCAATCCAGTGACTTTACCTAGAACCTCACTTGGTATAGTTACGCCACTGATACTATCTATATTATTTAAATTACCCTTTGCAGGTGATTTAGCAAACTAATATCAAGTGTGTTAATATGTTTCCGCAAAGTAAATAATATGTAAATAATACGAAATACTTATATCATTACGGTTGCAATTAACCTTGATTCAAGTAAGAAACAATGCTAAACAAAAACAATGAACACAAAACTGAAACAAAGTTAAGATTTCGTACACAAGCTTCTTGCAATTGATACTGTTTTTAAATAATATTTAAACATCATACATAATGTTTACTGTTAATAAAAAATGATATTTATGTGATCCAACCATAAAAACTTATTGATCTTTGCTCCTATACATCAATCAATTAAATACATAAATAAAACTCATACTCAAAGAGGATAGTAATATTTATATTTTTATTTGTTTTAAATTTCAGACAATATCAAGAAAGAGTAAGGACTGTCGCAAAGGCATTTATCAAATTGGGATTAGAGAGATATCATTCTGTGGGGATTCTCGGATTCAACTCTGAACAATGGTTCATAGCTGACTTAGCTGCCATACATGCTGGGTAAATAAATATTTCATTTCTATTAACTTATTACCTACCTATATTATACATAATTTTAACTTCTCACAGTATAAGGACATTGTCTTACTAAAGCAAATCTAGTAAGAATTTCATTGTAAATAGGTACTTATAAACAATGT
Organism: Samia ricini; assembly: GCA_014132275.2. Classification (NCBI taxonomy): domain Eukaryota; kingdom Metazoa; phylum Arthropoda; class Insecta; order Lepidoptera; family Saturniidae; genus Samia; species Samia ricini. The sequence goes on from AP028161.1 coordinate 8,890,517, forward strand.
GTCTTATTTTTTCAATAAAATTATTTGATTGTTTTGAAACAATGTCATTGGTGTCAGTGAGACAACAAGCCAATCACACTAATATAGAAAAAAAAATGAGTCAGCTTCAGCCTAAACGTGCTCCGCGAGAGATATCAAATCTATATTGATAAGAACTCAGTGTGTCAGTTTGTTGTATGAATAACATGTTAGAAATAATACATAGCATATTTTTTACTTTCGATACAACTAACAGTAACAAAAAATAAGAGATACTAATTTATTTTTAACAAACTGATAGGTACCTGTTTTTTTTTTCGTCTGCGTTTTTAATATCTTATCAATATAATAAATAAAAATAATGTTATTTTTTTTTAAACTATAAAAAAATAAACAAAATCTTTATTTAATTAAGGCCCTGATAATGCGCTTATGAATGCCAAAAAATACTACCACCGGTTCGGAAAATAAGCCAGTCGAGAAGAGTCGGCAAGGAACTCGATCTGGTTTATTTTTATTTTGTATAAATATGAATATATATAATATATTTTTATATCATCGAAATCTAGTCTAAGTCTATCCAGAAGTTTATGAATGATGCGCGCATAAAGCAGATCTGTATAAATTTATTTATATACTAGCTGTGTGCCCGCGGCTGCGCCCGCGTTTCATATATTTTTCACTGTATTTTATTTTTTTTATACAGAATCCTAATTTTTTTTTGGTACCTACTAAAATAAAATAAAAATATTTCTCATAAATTCAAGCACTTGCTCGTAAAACTCTGCATTGAATCGGTTTTTATTCACTTTTTTTTTATGAGTTTTTATTTTTTTATGAGGTACCCCAATTATTTTCGAAAATTAAAAGTACCCTAAGTTACTCGGAGTAACTTCAGCTATCTACCAAAAAAGTCCCGTCAAAATCGTGTAGGTGTCGTAATCGTATATTCATATCTATTTACTAAAAAAAATATATTTTGAAATTACAAACAGACACTTCAATTTTATTTATTAAAGTATAGATTATATGTGCATTAACCCTTTAAGGTTCCTTAACCTTGACTTCATACAAAGGCAAAACGTTTTTATGAGAATTGCGTATTTGATACTTTTTAATGGAATATCAAACATGTTTATTCGTTTGCGTATTTTGTAAACGTACATATTATTAATGTCCAAAGAATAGATTATAAAAAAAGGTAATGCCTTGCAAAAATGAATGATATTAGTGTTTATAATTTGCGTTTAGTTTTTCCATTTTTTCTTAATACATGTATCATTTGATTGCATACAGAGGGTATGCCGCGGGTATTTATACAACGAACTCAGCCGATGCCTGTTACCATTGTCTGGAATCGTCGCGTGCCAACATATGTGCTGTACAAGATAAGAAACTGTTGGACAAAATCCTCTCAGTCCGACACAAGTTGCAGCATCTTAAAGCTATCGTGCAATGGGAGGGGCCTGTGGATACTTCAGTTCCGGGTGTTTATAGTGTAAGCTATTGTGATCATAATTCACAACACATAATGTGAAAACACTATTCTATTGATCATTTTAGTGTACACTTTTTCAGAAAGCGTCAGACAGTACTAGGGTATTTTTTTAAAATTAAAATAAAACATGTTCTGCGGACTCTGAGTCCACACATTTTTTTATGTTGGAGGTTTAATTCGACTTGCGTCAGAAAAAAAATGCCTATAATATTTCATGCAGCTATGCACCTTCTTTCATAATTAATTAGGTGAGCTTAATTAAGTAAGTGAACTAGGGTATTTGTGGGTCGGTATGACGTTATCGTCCGTCATTGTATTCACGATTAGATGGTCGTTATATTGTAATTTTACATGAGATTTAACTAAATGAGTATAAAATAGAAAGAATGTGGAGGACGATTTACTAAAAAGATGGAGAAGGTCTGCCAAGGATAGAGAGACGTGGAAACAATTGGGGAAGGCCTATGTCGACAGAAAACCTGACCAAGGTGGTTGCTAATAAATAAATTTACTATTTTGCTAAATAAATTAGAATTAAGAATACTACTGTTTTATAAGAATAGCATGTAAGTTAAAAAGGTCAGCGAATAAAGGCTTTTATTATTATTATTACTATGGTTATTATTAGAAAGAGTGTGTAAATATTGAATATTGCCATATTTTAATAGAATTCCAACTAATAACTAATAGAATACAAACAGTTTTGTTTGTTTAGGTCCTCCTTTTCTATCAAATGATTTTTTTTTATTTTCGTTTAGTATCCAGTAGTATCTAAATAATTCATGATCTTTAGTGTTATTAATAAAAACATTTTGAAATCATAATTATGCCGTTTTATTCAAATATTAGGCACAACGAGAGAAATAAAATATACCTACTAATTATTTTCAGTGGGAACAACTACTGGAGATGGGCGCCAAAGAACAAGACACACAACTAAACAATATTCTCAAAAGTCTGTCAGTTAACGAATGTTGTACATTAGTATACACTGTGAGTGATTTATATGTTTCTAAAACGTTCGAATTTAAGAAATAGTAATAAATTAAAGAATACCTAAAATTATACAATTTTGATTCTATCTGATACGTTAACAAGAGTTAAGTTGCTGGTAGTTATCTCAATTAAGGGCCATACAAGTATTACATAGCCATAATTTTGTACATTTTTTGGCCTTGGTGTGGAAAAATCCAAAAGGATGGTGTTGAAAGGAGCAAACGGAACTTACCTTTATTATTAGCCTTCGATTAAGCTGGTTCAGATATTATTTTCCACCTCACTTCACTTTATGAATGTTCTATATAATTTGATAATTAATGTGCACTTTAAACATATGAGAGACAGCGGCGGCGGTTGCGTGTTGGCGTTCCGTTTTTGAATAGGAAGAGGAAGGGATAATGAATACATAGACTAAATAGAGCGGGGGCGTGTAGACAATATAGAGAAGAAATAACTTAGAATAAGAAGAGAATATATACGATAATAGATGGCGTTAACAGGCCTTGTCAGCTAACTACCACCCTTTAAGCTTGAAACCCTGTCGCCAAACACCAATACGTGTGTTCCAGCAGCATCATTTGGTAGCCATTACTTTTAGGCTTAGTATGTGTACCATCCTGGATCACATCGTCACTTCACATTGGGTGAGATTGTGGTCAAAACGATGAGCCTATTCAATATGTACTAACGCTAGTTCAATATAAAAAGAAGCACATAATTTAAGCCCCTATTAATTTAAAAAACTTTTATAGTCCGGTACAGTCGGCCCTCCGAAAGCGGTAATGCTGTCTCACGACAACTTGACATGGGACGCTTTCACCATCGGCGAGAGATGTCGCGACCTGCAACCGACTCACGACCGGCTCGTTTCATTCTTACCACTCAGCCATGTCGCAGCTCAGGTAAGCTATCGCAGGTATTTACGGTTATCACTGATGGATTTAGGCGGCATCATTTTAGGGTTACTAATATTTTCGAGACGTAGAAAAATATAAATTAATTTAGAATAGCTTTTCTATGAATCAAAAAAAACCAATGACATATATTAAATACTCCAAATCAAAATTTTAACTTTAGCGAGTAATTATTTATTAAAGATCATGTTTTAAAAAAATGTAAAAAAAGAAACAAAATTTATAAAATATTTTTATAAAGACAACTTGAACCGAATCAAAGAGAATGGCATATCAAACGGGCCTACGTCGGTAGCAAGCTTAAATCCGCCATTTATGATTGTAACCAAGTGTTTATAGCCTAATCCCGATCACATAGTATTGAAAGCATGTTGTCAGTCGTACATTATATTGTATACTCTCTTGGAATCCTTTCTCCCTCTCCATGTTAAAGTAAGCAGTGTTTGTAAACATATTGTTTTGAAATACGAATTGATACACGTGCCTTTGTAACTATTTTGGCAATCTGTAAGGGATCGTTCAAATATTACTTAGGCAAAACTGGAAGCGATGATGGCGCAGTGGTTAGTGCTGCCGGATTCTGCGTCAATGGGCGGGCGCGGGTTCAAACCCACCTCTCCAACTCTAAAATCAGCCTGAGCTTTCGGTGAAGGAAAACATCGTGAGGAAACCAAAGCATGATTGTAGGGCATTTGAAAATAATCCCCGCCTGGGTAGCTACCAACCTCAAGCTCTAAAATCTGTCGCCAAATACCGATAGATGTGTTCCGAGCGCATCACTTGACAACAACACTTGAAATCCAGGACCACGTCGTCACTGAACATCAGGTGAGATTGTGGTCAAAGCACTGGGGCTATCTATATACCGTGTAATATAAATATATTTTTAAACTTTTTCATGGATAGCATAACCTCATTAATTTCTACCATCACTTAATATGTCATTTACCCATAAAAATGGGACAATAGGAAAACAATGGAAAGCTGGCGTAAACGCCAGGTTAGTGCTCAAGGAGTTAAATGCTCGTGTCATGATTGTATGGTAACCTAAGTTAATTTTTAATACTTATTGTTTAGGTAGTAGATATATATGCGACACTCTCGAACGCCATTCCCGTTTTTTTCTTCGCACGACCTGACGCCCTTAAGGGGAGCCTCGTCGAGACACTCAAGGAAGTGAGGCCCACAAGGTTAGCAATGTTTTTTTTTATTTGTACTTGGCAATATGTCTACACTTTATCAGGTGTTAAATAAATAAAGTAGGTACAGTCCAAGACAATGACGACATCCGATGGTGTGCATCTATGTCAACATTTTCTTCATGCCGGTCTAATTCTACTACGGCTAAAAACTCTAGGTCACAGTTTCTCAACCTGATTTTGTTCACCACCCAGTTTGAGAATATGTTTTTTTTTCTAGAGTCCAGTGGCTTAACCATACCAACTGAGTTCCGTGGTAAATTCGTTGAATGGGGCTCCAATAAAAAGTGTCATATTGTAATTTGATTTTAATAAATCACTAAAGCGTTTAAATATTTAAGTCGTGTATAACTTTAATTGTATTTATAATATTTACTAAATTTTGTTAAAAATGTTAGGTTGGTTCTGAGCTCGTGGCTTCGCGGGCCGGGGCCCATCGTACCGGGGCCCGTGGCATTTTGCCAGCTCTGCCACTCTATAGTTTCGCCATTGCTATAGTCTCCCATCTTCATTATTCTTTTGACTTTTTTAGACTATATTTTTAATCTGCCCACGCGCCCTCTGCGCTATCTCAATGCCCCCTAATATTTTAATATTCCAGACTCTAGGTGATTCTAGATATACATTTGCTAATCTCGAAATGCGATGTCATGACGTATTACTATTACGGGTTTTTCCAAAATATTTAATTTCTGTACCAAGTATATAATTTTAATTTTCCATTATAATGAAGACAATGCGTGTGTGCGTGCGCGTGCGTGTGTGCATGCGCGTGTGTGTGTTCAAACTAAAGAAAATGATAAGCTCCAATCATAAACGATTGAAGCGATGATGGTACAGTGGGTAGTGCGGCCTGATTCCGCGTCAATCGACGCGGGTTACATCCCCACCTGTCAGACTCTTAAATCGGCCTGAGCTTTCGATGAAGGAAAACATCGTGAGGAAACCATAGACTGGTGGTAGGGCAGTTTCTAATGATGTCCGCCTAGGTAGCTATCACCCTCAAGTTTTAAAACCTGTCGCCAAATACCAATAGCTGTGTTCGAGCAGCATCACATGAGAACCAGTATTTAGGCTTAGATTGATTATCATCCTGGGTCACATCAGGTGAGATTGTAGTTAAAGCACTCAGCCTATTCCGTGTAAAAAAACGTATCCACTGATTATGTATTACAGGTTTCTCGCAGTGCCTCGCGTCTGGGAGAAAATGTACGAGAAAATAATGGCTGTAGGCGCGTCCAACGGCACGCTTAAACGACAACTCGCGATTTGGGCAAAGGATAAGGGCCTCAAATACCACACTGCAAGGATTAACGGGTAAGTTATCTTGTCACTGTTAAAAATGCTTAATTTATATTTCGTCAAGGGACTAAAATATATCAAACTAGCTGTCCAATAAAATGTAATATGTTATTAGTTTAATTACTTAATTTTACTTTTAACGCTCGAGGATACTTCTCGAGTCCGAGATAAAGTAAAATTAATCAAAGTTAGTTAATCCGTTCTCGAGATATCATCAATAAACTCGTTTAATATAAAGCGTGTTAGAAAATTAATTTTCTTTTTTCGAGAATTATTCCAAAGTTTTTACTAGGTATAGTTATTCTGCTATTCGAGGTCGAGTCAAATTCAAAAAATCATACGAACAGGTCAAGCCGTTTTTGAATTACAAGTGATGTAAATTACCCCGGCTTTGTGTATATTAGACATTTCCAAAGAAATGAATATTTACTAAATTATAGTTCTATCGGTTAAAACATTAATTTAAAAATTTGAAAGATATATAGTCTAGGTAAATCAACTAATATTTATAGTAAGCGAGAATGATTAAATTTGTTTTCAAACTTTAAATATAATAAAGTTTAATTTCTTTTTGAATCAGTGCTCTCTCTGCTGGAATGTACGGCCTCCCAGTAGATTTTACAGCAATCGAAATGTTATCGTTTTGGTATGTAAGTGGTAACGAAGATCATAAATCATATTCAAATTGTTTTGAATGCATGAACTAGTGGTAGATATTATTTAGTAAATTTTGCCATTATTTTATACCTTTTCTATAATCGATCTAGGTAGTTTATATTTTTGCATGGTTTGAATAGAAATAGTGAACTTGATGATCCAAGCTGATTTTAGTTAATAATATGTAAGTTTTCCTTATCATTAGTTTTAATGTAGCATTTTTAGGGATATTAGCTGAATATTGAATGTTTTCTAATACTACTGCGACCGCTGTTGGCATAACACTTTGGGTTAATACTAATTTCATCTGAGGCTTTGAAATGGGAAGCCAATGAAATTAAAATCGAATTGAACTTTGATATTTGAATGCTATATTTTAATGTTAAACGTGTCTGTATCACTGAGTTAACATGAAAAAAAAAAATAAGAAACGAAATAAATAATTTTTAATTTGTATAAATATTATTAATTTTTATTCTTACCTATTATATATGAATCTTAGGAACTAGAGTTCATATCACGATGTATAATCATAACACACACATAACAAATTCATATTGGCACCCAAAATAACTAAAAATTAATGGGAAAAATTACTTTCACATAAATCATTAATGACTGAACGTGAATTATCTATCACTGCAAAATGTAGTCACGTGAAGTCTATAAGTGGTTTGGGAAATTTCACAATAACTATTATTGAACATACACATATATAGGTAAAGGGAAGCACCTTGCGTTACTTACCTTACTTATAAGTCTTATTGTTATGAGAACAGGTTGGATATATTCTTTACTAGCGGGCGCCCGCAACTTTGTCTACGTGCCTTATCTTGATTGAATGTGGGGATATCCAGATTTTGTTTAATCTGTTTTCGTTCTCGGTACATCAGTTACCGAACAACACATGATTCACCTACACCAAATTTTATTCAAATAGATGTGAACCCCTTTTTGAGTTTTTAGTTTTATCATAATCGGTCAAGCTGTTTACGAATTAAATCCGTATATACACAAACACATACAAAAAAAACTACAACAGATTCGAGATGAGTACCTAACGGATAAAATTTGTGACATCTGTCACAAAATTTCATTTATAAAAATAAATAAATGTGGGTACAGACAAAACTTCAGTTTTATTATTAGTATAGATATAGATCCTTTGACCTATTTAAGTGTGTATCTTTATTGGGAATTAAATTTATTTATGAAAATACGAATATAAATTTTTATTATTAGTTACTTAAAATAATTAATTTATGTACTAAGTTTAGCCTGGTTATCTAGACGAAACTTGGCCGTTCAGAACCTCATACAGGTGAATGCTTAAAAGGGATTTATTTTTTGTAATCTATAGCCAACAAATAAAACTTGCCTGAAGAAGTATGCATGTATTATATATTTTTAGCCTAAGTATGTTATTTATGATGATATTGAAAGTTACTTGCATATTTTTGTTTAATATACTAGTAGTAGGTTATTTAAGGCATTGTTCTTTTTTATAGGTACGATGGATCATCATTAGGGTACAAGATGGCGAAGTCAATGATATTCAGCAAAGTTCGCGAGTCACTGGGACTTGACCAGTGTGTAACATTCGTGACTGCGGCTGCGCCGTTATCACCTGATATCAAGAAATTCTTCCTGTCACTTGACATACCTATTATGGACGCGTTCGGCATGAGCGAGGCGGCTGGCGCCCATACGCTCAGCATTTATCCCAAGTAAGGATTTCGCATAAGTAAAAATCTCTCGCTCCAATGATACAATATATTAAAAATCTTTATGTCTTACGTTAACTAATTAATTTGATTATATAGTTCTATATATACTAACTAGTTGTGTGACCGCGACTGCGCCCGCGTTTCATATATTCTTCACTGCTTCCTAATTTTTTTATATGGAACCCAATATTATTTTCGTAAAAACAAATTTTAGTACTAAAAAAAGTAAAAATATTTCTCATAAATTATAGCACTTACCCGGAAAACTGTGTATTGAATCGGTGGGTAAGTTTTATTGTTTTTAAGCGGAACCCTAATTATTTTCGAAAATCAAAGTGCTCTAAGTTACCCGGAGTAACTTCACCTATCTACCAAAAAAAATCGACACAGCCGTTCCATAATGGGTAATCTCCATTACAAACAGACAGACAAAAATTTTAAAAATTGTTTTTTAGTATAGGTATCGTATATACATTAATATCTATTTAGTTAAAAAAAAAATAATTTTGACAATACAAACTGACACTTCAATTTTATTTATTAGTACCTACAGATAGTAAATCTGAAAATCTGTTTTCATATATTTTTTTTACAAATATTTGTGACAGACGTCTATTTTGGCAGTTACTAATCTCGAAACTGATATTGAAAAGAAATAACCAATTAATTTTTTAGGCTAAAATTATGTCTAATGGACTTTACCGCCATTGTTATATAGACATTGATATACGGTCTACATAATCATTTCAGATTCTCTCTGGACTCTGCCGGGGAATTATTGGATGGTACGGAGACGAAATTTGGTGACTCGGTGAGTTCGAACGGACCTGGAGAGATAATGATGAGAGGTCGACACGTATTCATGGGCTACTTGTGCGACGAAGAAAAAACTCGGGGGGCTATCGACGATGACGGGTGGCTACACTCAGGCGATGTCGGCAGAGTCGATAGTAATAACCTTCTATACATCACAGGAAGAATAAAAGTAAGTAATAACATTGAAACTCTTATAACTTATAGATACGCGTTACCAATGCTATGATGTCAGCCATAAACAACATAGCATGTTTGTCAAGATGGCGTAAGTGTTGGCGCTCAGAGATAAATGTAAACTTACGCAGCCTATCGTACGTTTTGATTATGAATAAACTACATATATAAATAATGTTAAATGTAATTAATTAATAATTTAAGTAAATAATTAGAATTAACAAATAATATAATTTACACATAAAAAAAACAGTTGACCAAATATTTGAGTTTTTGCTTCTTTCGGCTGTCCCCGTGTGGCCAAGAGTCTCCAGAGTTTTTTTTTTTATTGTAGCGTATCTACATCGTATGGTATATATGAATGAAGAGTAGCAATACTATACACTTAGTAATTTATACATTCAAATATCTATATGACTTTATCACCACCAGTTGGAAGCAAAATAATTGTAAATATGTACTATTTTATTTGAAAAAAAAAAAATATACAAGTAATTTGATAAATGAAGTAGATTGACTTGTGAGTAGATTAATAAAGTAAGACATAGGTACAAAAAGATCAGAGGAGTGAGGTTATAAGTTATTAAAAAAGTGTGATTGCAAACGGTAAGGTCCGAAAGCCTTTGGGTTTTGTGTAACCTACTTGATTTATATTTTTAAGTTAAATTTTTGAGTTTTCAACTCACAATGATGCGTATTCATACGAAAATTAAATAGAGAATTACTAGCTGCGTGTCTGCGGTTCCGTTCGCTTTTTATATAGGTATTCTTCATTGCGTACTTCGATATACTTCAAAATAATAATTGTAAAATCATGTTTTATAATGATTCCCGTTGAATACTTCATTCACAATGTCACGAGTTTTAATTTACCTTTAATTTCAATTTTACACGGAACCCTAATCATTTTTCTAATATATTTTTATTTGTTCTAACAGAAAGCAAAGATATTTCTCACAAATTCAAATACGGGTTCTATTCATGCGCATGCTGGTTCTAATTATATTTTTAATTTTTGATTAAATTGTATAACTTGTGTACTACTAAATCTAGGTTTTTAATTGTAATCAGGTTTTTTTTTTTGCGAAAACAACTAATATCTCTTAAAATGGACTTGTTTTAGGAACTATTGATTACGGCAGGCGGTGAGAACATAGCTCCGGTGTTGATCGAACAAGCTATACAATCAGAGTTACTGCAAATCGGATACGCGGTGCTTATAGGAGACCGACGTAAATTCCTCGCAGTACTACTCACCTTAAAGGTAACTAATACTATGATAACTTGTTAAGTAACAGTAGTATTTAATATAACAGTTGTTTTCATATAAATTACAGAGTCAGGTTATTTTTACTTTATAAGAAAATAAGCAATATGTATGGTATATATTTGATATATTATAGGGAACTATAGGACTTTTTCTTTGTATTGTTTTCGTTGTTTTTATACGCTGATATGACTGTTTGTTTCTTTATAATAAATAAATAATAAAGACGCGAATCAGTGGTCAAAATATGCCAATAAATATTATTAAAAATTTGAATCAAATAACACTAAGTATAGGTACTTATTTGCGAATGTGTTAAAAATGAAAAATCTCGTTAATATCCACCAACCAAAATAAAAAACGAAAATCGATTGATAGACGTAGAAAAAAAATTGGCGTAAACTATTTCATCATTAAATTCACATTCTTTGACCAGATTATTATAGTATATAGTTTATTACGTGGAGTATTAAATATATATAATATTTGCTCTAAATTTTGGTTTCATTTTACTTTACGTGGTTTGGTTATTATATGCAAGTGAAATGTACTGAAGATAATGATATAGAGCGTGATTTCTGAGATCGCCTAACAACTCCGTTGGAACTAATGGCAGCCGTTTTGGTAAAGCGTTGTATGAAGTGTTCATAACTTCATACTTGGCTGCATTGTTTTAGTGCCTTTGACTTTTCCTCAAAAAAGAATGACATCGAAAGGTAGGAAACCATCGTGATGAAACCTAGGCATTATAGTAAGGTAATTTGTAATGTCCGTGTGGATAGCAACCACCCACAAGTTTGATAATCGGTCGCTTATCACCCATCGGCGTGTTTAGACAATATTACTTGAGAGTTAGTACCCCTATGCTTAGTGTGTGTAACATTCTGAACACATCGTCAACATCAATTGAGATTATGCTCAAAGCGTTGAGTATAAACAGCATACAAAAGTGCATTCAAAGCAGCGAGAGATCAACTGTTTTTTACATACAACATTTTTATTTCAATTTAAGTTATCGGAAAATATACTTCATTTTAAAATACAATTAATATATAAGACATTAAAAATATAAAGCAATGACTATTGACGATTACAGACGAAGGTAAATTCGGAAACCGGTGAACCTCTCGACGAATTGGAGACTGAAACAAGGAAGTGGGTGGCGAGTCTCGGCAGTACGGCTACTACTCTTAGTGAAATTGCACAAACTAAAGACCCCGCGGTACGTATATAATCACACAAAATAATTAATCGAACTCCATACAAACATCAATTATCTTCATAATTTTTGATTTGAAAACTTCTTTAGCGGCGTTGAGCGATTTTCGGTGCAATGCTATGACGTCAACCATTAACTTGCCACAGTATATCAAGTATAAGATGGCGTTCAAGCACAGTATAATAGTTCATGTGCTGGCGCTCAGAGACAAATGATAAAATTTATATTTATACAGCATTTATCCTATGTTTTTATTATGATTAAATTATATAAAAATGAATATTTGCTCGGAGCACCAATAGATGTAAAAACCAGACAAATGCTATATGTTAGGTTATGTTAATAATTTAAATTATGCAGTTTAAACATTACGTTTTTTTTCGAAGTTTTGAGTTTCACCTCTGCCAGCAGTCTTTTATGACTGCTTAGTTTTTTTATTGTTTTTCTTTTTATTATTCTGTATCCGGAAAGGATGATGGATGAAGGACAAATTATTAATGGAGTAACTAACCGGACTTTGTTATGACGACTTTAAAGTAATAAAACATGCCGTAAAGAATAACAATGTTGTGTACTTGTGACCTTCAACAACCTTCCTATTGTGTATTAGTTACAAAGTATAATGATGTTATTTATTATTTCTCATAGTTATCTTAGTAATTGACCTTTATCTTTAACTCAACACTCATAGGTACATAAAGCCATCGAAGCCGGTATCACGCGCGCGAACAAACACGCTATATCGAACGCGCAGAAAGTCCAAAAGTTTGCAATTTTACCTAAAGATTTTTCCGTTTTCACCGGAGAATTGGGTATGTTTACTTTTGTTATTTATTAACATTACATACATTATATTTAGTGAAGAATTTTAGTGTGTTCATTTCAGGTTTGACTAAAATCTATTCTCTCCCCAATTAACGACTAACAATAGTGATTCTTTTGATGTGAAAACTATTTTAATGGCGTCGAAATTATAGATTCGTGTTTCCAATGCTATGACGTCACCTGTTAACATGCTACAATATGTGTAGTATATGATGCCGGTTAAGTGATGGAGCTCACAGATAGATAATAAAATATACAGCAGCCTATCATACGTTTTAATAATGAATAAATAAGTATTGTTCGGAGCGCCAAAGAATTTAAAATTATTTTCATTATAAAAAATTAAATTAAAACCAAAAACTGTTTTTCCAAAATTTCGAGTTTTTACTTCTGAACTGTCACGGCTGCCATACTTTTTTCTATGTCGATGTTAATAAATAAACATGATTGAAAACAATATTTTTGTTCTCAGGGCCAACTCTTAAAATTAAGAGGAACGTCGTATACGAGAAATACCAAGAGATTATTGAAGACTTTTACAAAGAATAATTACCTGAAGTGTAACCAACTCAACCTTTTACGGAATTCGGCATCTAAAATGATTAATTTATTAGAAACATTTTTATAATTGCTCAACTAGGGTAAAATAGTATAATTATTGTGATCGGGTGGTACTTACCTATATTGTGAAAAAGGTGTAAATAGGTTTTATTTTTGTTACAAAAAAAAAAATTTAATAAAAAAAAAACTTTATTAATCCATTCGTTTCATTTTTATTATCATCTCCATTTTTATGATGATAGATTCAAAGATCAATTTTCTTACAAATTTTATTATTTTCTGATTCCCCTTCAATTGAAACCTTCTTTAGCGCCGTTGGGTGATTCTCGGTAGGGGAAGGACATAGTTTCGCGCGTTACTAATACTATGATGTCAGTGGAGATGATTGATTGAGATGATGATATGAGATGGATGTGTGGGGTAACAAGAATGGACAGGATTAGGAATGAGTATATTAGAGGAAGTTTGAAAGTGGCGCCAATAACAGACAAGTTAAGAGGCGGTCGTTTGTCCTGGTATGGACATGTGATGCGCAGGGAGAAAGAGGATGTTGTAAGAAAGGTATTGGATAAGAATGTGGACGGTTACATGGGAAGGGGAAGACCAAAAAAAAGATGGATGGACTGTGTGAAAGATGATATGCTTAGGAAAGGAGTGAATGCAGAGATGACAACAAATAGAGAGGAATGGAAGAAGACATGTTGCGCCGACCTCAAATACAAATGGGAAAAGGGTAGGGAGATGATGAGTCGTCAACATGCTAGTTTGTCAAGTGTTATAAGATGGCGTGAAAATGCCGGCGCTTAGAGATAAATAATAAAATATATACTGACGCTGCCTATCGGATGTATTGATTACGAATAAACTATAAGAAAATATTCCTAATTTTTACTCGGAGCACCAATAGATGTGAAAACCGGAATAATTATATACCTACATTAGGTTATGTTAAGAATTTTAGTTAACAAATTGTAAAATGTAAACAGTAAAAAAAACAGTTTTTCCAATGTTTCCAAGTTTTAACTTTTAACGCCAGTCCCCGTGGTTCCTTAGTTTTTTTTTACATCACTAAGTTATTCCAGATTTCGTATATCGTTACCGTGAAATCCATAAAATTGTGTTACCAACGCAAAAGTTAATTGAATGCTATCCTTAATTATTAGATTAAGGATATTTAAATTAGTTTTGGGACTCTTTATTTAATAGTTTTTTTGGTCGAGAATTAGTAAGCACAAGTTACCTCCACACTCAGTCACAGATTATAAATAAAGATGGCGATAGAAATAATAATTGAGCAACATGACTAAAATTTATTAAGTACAGTTCAAATACTCACTATAATTATTACATAGTTATACGATAGATAATACAATAAAACTATTTTATTAATATTAAAATACCCTTCTAATAATACTATAATAATAAATCATTAAATTAAAAGTGGAAATATGGAATTATAGTTATAGTGCTTGCGGCTGCGTCCGCGTTTATTATATTTTTCACTGCGTAAAAATGCGTTTTTAATTTTTAATACGGTACCCTAAATTTTTTCGAAAACCAAACAGTACCCTAAGTTACACGTAGTGGCTTCAGCTATCCACCAAAAAAGTCCCGTCAAAATCGGTCTAGCCGTTCCAGAGATTATACGGAAAAAACAGACACAAAATAATCAATTTTTTTTGGTATTGGTGTCTTATATACGGTAATACCCCGCTTTACGCGAGCGATACGTTCCGAAGAAAATCGCGTTAACTGAAATTCGCGTATATCGAGATTTATGATTAAACATAGTCAAAATTTAATACAAAAAAATACAAGTAATTTTAATCAACCACTTTAATTCTAAGAACACTTTATGCAATACATACTCTTATTTTTTACGGAAAAATACGTCTATTGTCTTTACATTATTGTTATATGCACTCTTTCGCGTAATGCGAGGCATTTGAGCGCGCAATTTGACATTCGCGTTATAGTGAAACCGCGCGTAACGGGGTCGCGCTAAGCGGGGTATTACTGTACATTCATATCTATTTAGTAAAAAAAAATAACATTACAAACAGACACTTCAACTATATTTATTAGTATAGATATGGTAACATATATAATTAAACTATAATATTTTATTAAATAATGTAATTTATTGATAATGGATAACTAAAGTTTATAATTGTTATATTATTAATAAGCAATTTAGAAGACATTTTTCATTACTTATAATACATTATCTCAACGAATTAATATATGTATGCATATAAAATTTAAATATTCAATAAAGTTCAAAACAAGAGAACTTGATAAAAATCGCCATAACATGTTTGGCAGTGAACTATTTTGGAAGACCGAAGAACTGTTTATTTTATTATTTTTAAAATCCTTTATTTAACCCGTTGAGCACTAACCTGGCGTTTACGCCAGCTTTCCATTGTTTTCCTATAGTCTCATATTTAAGGATATAAAAAAAACCCCATCCTTATTCTGTTAGTTTGTAAAACGAATAGATAAATATGATTTAATCTTTACATTTAAAATCAATTCACGACAATTTTAAAAAATTCGAATATGTAGAGTGACTAGGGGATACCTTCACCTCTTGAATTTCTTATTAAGACGAGCGTCTTAATTTCCACACAACATGACGAAAGATTAAGCTTAATCCGAGGGGTGAAAAAAAACGTTTTTCTAAAAAAAATGTAATATTATGATTAGAAAACATGTATATAATAAAAGTAATTATTAATATTAAACAAGTCGAAAAAACATTACATAAGAGATTTGAAATATAGTAATAGAGTATAGTCTAAAATCTAGACAATCAATAAAATGATTATAATACATAACAATGGCAACGATGAGCAGCACGTTACCATAAACGCTTGTTAAACTGAAGGACCTCTGGCGTGTAAAAATTAATGGCAGTATTAATTGACCGAGAAACAATTACAATGAAATGTCAAATTCAATCGTTTACTACTTTTAGTTACTTGATAATATAACAATCAATTAAGTTTTTATTTTAAAAACACACAAAGCAATAATTCAAACGTTAGAAGATAGGAAAATAGTCGGATCACATTTGTATGTGGAATGTTACCGTGCGTTTGGAACGGAACGGATCGGATCCGTTCAGTTCGCAGTGGGTGGCGCCGTCTGCGGTAGAGGGGGCGGGGCGTCCGCGAGCGGCAACGGTTTGGCCACGCCTATACGCACGACTCCGCGCGGCGCACCTTTTAGTGCTGCCACCGCTTGCTCGAGGCTTGCGTCTTCCAAGTTCTACAATATCATCATTAGATGTTAATGTTGCCGGGTTCCGCGTCGATGGATGTAGAGTATAAGACATGTTTATATCAAAGGGAGTTAGAAAGTTGCGCCAGTGGTAGAAAAATGGAAAGGTTCCCGTCTATCGTAGTCTGGACATGTTATGAGAAAGAGGGAAGCACATGAGCGTAAAATAGTAATGAATATGAATGTGGAAGAATGGAAAAGTAGAGGAAGGCCAAAGAAAGTGTGGATGGAGTGTGTAAGAAATGATATGAAAGAAAAAGGAGTGAATTAAGAGATGACGGCTGATAGGGACGTATGGAAGGAGAAAACATACTGCGCGGACCCCAAGTGAGTTGGGAAAAGGCATGAGGATGTAGGTTCGAGCCCCCCCCCCCCCCCCAACCAATTCTATAACGAGCCCCAGCTTTCGGTGAAGGAAAACAACAGCAAAATGATGGTAGAGAGTTTCCTAACAATGCCCGCCTGGGTGGGTAATTCATTCTTAAGTAAGAAAACCAGTCGCCAAGAACCTATAGGCGTGTTCCGGTAGCATCAATTATGAGTATCTCGTCACTTAACGTCAGATGAGATTGTGGTTAAAACGCTAAACCTATACAATACGTTTTTAACAGGTTTGGTTGATACAAGTATCCGAAAACATTATGGACAACGGAAAATGGAATTTGTAGGGAAATGGATTTCAAAACATTTCCTGATGCTATCCGATGTTAAAGTTAAAGTCACGGTTAAGCTTTAAAGGCCCTTCCGGTCAACAGCATTAGCTAGTTAAAAAAAGGGACCTTAAATCAATTGTGGAGTTTGCTCTATAAACGGGCTGTGTACCAACATTTGCCCTGGGGGCCTTCTACCCAAACGAATATAAAGATTCACTTATAAAGATATAAGTGATTACACACATCCGGGACCTTTACGATTCAGGGGTAGCTACTTCAACTATCACTAAAGACAAACAATATTCTAACTATTATACAGTATTTAAATTCAATTATTTAATTAAAGACAATTCAAAGTTTTTTGAAAAGTTTTTAGTGTGCGTCGTTCAGATTTCAATTCCGACTTATTAATGCATGATGATGATTGAGGATGACGTAGAAATGGAATTAGAAATAGATTTGCACGTATATATGTGAAATAAAGAGGGAGATAAAAAACAATTCGATGTGACAACCTTTTTTTACATTTACCCTAAACATAAGACATTATGAAAAGCCATACAAAACTATGCATATATTTAGTGGTCTATAAAAAAAAATCATTCCTTTTAACCTGTTTTCCTTATAGAACGGCGTATTGTTACACTTGAAAATTCGAATGATATTTAATTGACCATGGACAAGAGAGAGAGACGAGAACGCATCAAGTAATTTTGTCTATGGTTACCTGATCGTTAACAAATAACAGTCTATCCCCGGGTATGAGTCGTCCGTCCTGTTGCGCGACGCCTCCAGGTACCAGCGAGCGGATCACTACGAGCGTGTGCGACGGACGCAACGGATCTTGATAATCCAGTATCGAGAATCCTAGTCCACGCTCACCTTTCACCAGTTCTGTAGAACGTTACCGACTATTTATTAAGACCCCTGAGCACTTACCTGGCGTTTACGCCAGCTTACAGCAGGTATGAAGTTAAATTCTTTATATTATAGTACCACTAAACTCCCTGGAAAGTTCTAACAAGATTTTGCTAAAGTGTCGATGCATTGAATAAAAGATTCAAAAAATATCGTTATCCACATGATGATAGCAAAATTGTGAGCTCACAGATTTCAGATTAGCTAAAAAGAATGGTGGTAGTTAAAAAAAAGGTTTTACAAAACATTTTACCAAGCCGTGTATTAAAGTTCGAAAAGGAAAAAAACAATACAACTTACCAATAATCTGAGGTTCGGAAGACCACATGGCAAGTCCGGTGAGCGGTTCCAGGCTTCGTGAACGAACTTTTCCTCCGGCGGACAGTGATCCACTTTCCTCAGTTCCAGCTCCTGCGAGACTGCCGTCAGATTTTGCCTATAATTGTGTAATCAGTATTCATTAATTAATAACATAAAAATTGAAGTTACATATATACATATAATAAGATTTCTCTGTTAAGTAAGAATCGATAATAAATTTTTGATGACAAATAAACAGGTTTTACAGTTTCATAGTCTCGGATTTTTTAAAATAAGGATTGCGAGAAAAGAACTACATAAAATGTTACCATGATATGGGATGAATTTGCTTATTGCAGACTGTGACGTAATTTCACAAAGTAAACAAAGGTAGAGGAAACTGATTGGAGAGAGGATTGGAACTTACGAGGAAACGATCTATTTGCTAAGAGCTACTAACCATATAGTATAGTAAAAACAAATGATTTAAAGATTAAAAATAAAACTGCTTTGTGTTAATAATACAGTCCTAACTATCATTAGACGAACTATAAATTTTTGTTATATGTACAAGTATGATAAATAATTATGAAAGGTATCTCTGTCTGAATTGAAATTAAATAAAGGTTCTAGTATTTAGATGAAGTAGTAAACGTAAGAGTTAATTCTTTTACTTTATGACATAATAAATTGTATTTAATACGACTGAATAATATTATATTCTACATATAGACTGTATGTTACAAGGAATGAAAACTAATCTTAATATCATATACATTTATTTTGAATACATACAATAAAGTATTTCAATGTAAAAATTGGAATATGAAAACCGGTGCAGTTTTGAAAAATGTATCAAAACACTTTGTTCGAACTAAGATAATGATTTGACATTTTATATTGCCCTTTATAAGATTTATATTAACTAAGTTCAGATTTATACAATTAATAATACTTAATAAATACACAAACAATTAATTGACCATAACTATAAAACAATTATAAAATGGAAGGGGTTCCATATGTGTACGAAACATACGGCAGTAAGTTTGAAGTAGTGTAGTTATAAATGAGTCGTATAGAATCATAAGAGACTATCTACAATTTAGCAATCTACAATCGCCAACAAAAATAACGTTAATATTGGTTTATTTTTAAACTTTGTACTACTTCATATATAAATGAACTACCTATAGATTAAAATACAGTTTATACATCAATCATCAGTGCTACACTTTAGAAAAAAAAAACATTTTTTCTAATTTGCCAGAAGTGAGTTGAAGTGTAGATAGCAGATGATTCTATCCGACACAAATCATAACCTTATTCTTCTTACATGTTAGATATTATGTTACTAATATAGTTAGTGTACAATACAATCACTATGCCTTGTTATTAATGAGAAATTACAGAGCCTATCGCCAATTAAAGAAGAACGTGCAATTGTTTGTCAATATTTTGGTTAGAATTTATAGGAGCACACCTAAAAAAATTATTGGAAAAAAATACATGGAAAAAATACATTTCTAATACAAGTACTTAATATTAAATGTATAGTAATTATAAGCCGATCGCTATAAACGCATTTCTCCCAATTCCTTGCGAGACGGATAACGTTGGGGATATACAGGCATACACTTTATTAAGTTAATCTTAAGATCAACTTAAATATGCTATTACAATTGTGATAAACGTCACAAACGTGGAGTGGTAAATAAAATTAAAAAATAATCTATTATCATTAAATGGAAATATAAACAGGTAAAAACGATCATTATCTATCTGATTCTATTTATATAAAAATGAATCTCTATTTCTTCTGGCAACGCTATAACTTGAGAACGTTTTTACCGATTACATTCATGTTTTTATGTTTTCTAATACTTAGTGGATGGTTCTTACATTAAAAAAATTGCGCATAAACTAAGAAAACTTAACGACCATATTAACTTTTATAATGTAAACCTTGTGACGTTCGACATAACTGTCAGTTGTTTGATAATTGGCGTGATTGACAGAATGCGCGGTTGGAATTATATAAATAATTAATTTATCATTTCTTGGTCCACACAAATTGGAATAATTTTTTTTTAAGGTATTATACAATTCGAATTCAATATTCATAATTAAAAGAAGACAAAGTCTGTCGGATTAGCTAGTTAATAAATAAACTACATTCAGTACGAAACAATTTCAGATGCTCAACACGGTTCAGAGTTCATCTCTTCTGTCAACTGTATGATTAGCAACAGCCTGGATGTGCTATAATGTTATTTTAAAACGGAATTTCGGCAATTTTTGTTATTTATATTATAGCAGATACAAAGGCAAAACCGAGCGAATTATTTATTTTAAACGTCAAACTATAAGGGTGGTGTGATAAGATGAACTTGTCCTCTCCTGCAGCCTACAAATCATCAGGAGAGTCGCGCTTAAGACGATCGGCCTATAGCGATCATTATGAATGATGTGGTACTAAATTTTGGAACTTGATAAGTTACAACATTTCACACCTACCTAAATAATGCAAAGTTATTTGATTTAAAAACAATAAATACGGGAACATCTTTTCATGCAAACAAGCTAAAGATCTCTTTATATAAAAGTACCTTTCGGCATTTTATGGGGAGTTTACAACTATTGCTGTATTTCATAAACACTGTATGAGATCACTGAAAAAGACAATGCGATTTGTGAATTTCCTTTATTTTTGCCACGATTTTTTTTTAATCACCAACTCCGGTGGAACGTAATACAAATAATAATAATATTTCATTTCATTGGTAATTTCAGAATATACATTTAAGATGAGGTCATAGTGTAAGCGGGCATACATTAATTACGTATGGATGAGTTTGATGATTTTTTACCTCCCCCCCCCCTCCCCATGTAAGGATACATAAGGTTTCTCGAACCCACACCCCCATTCCTCTTCTAACTCAAAATTCAATCGCGTTTTTCTAAATAATAAAACGTTGTTAAGAAAAGATCAATTACACCAAAACTCACAGTTTGATGTATATCAAAGACATATATATTTTTAGCAAATAATTTACGTTATATATACTTATATACGTTATATATGTAAAGAGAAATTTTTAAAGTTATAAAATAATTATTAGTTTGAATGAAAGAATATGCTGTAGAGACCGTAATTATTATTCAATAAAAAAACACTAATCATTCAACGCTATTTGTTTTGTTGTTTGAAAAATAAAGGAATTATTTTTTATTTTCTATATAATTAAAATAAAATTAATACGCGGGAAGAATTGACTATAATATAGTTATTATTATCACATATAAAATGGATGAAAATTAACATATTTAAGATTTTAATAGACAATAAATATTTGTAAAATAAGATGGAATTCAAAGTGCACATTATGGAATGAAGAAAATCATTCAGCATCCGAAATATAAATATGTACATTTTTAATAATAAATTTCGTTTATAAAATATTACGTAAGAACGGGGTTACCCCCTCCCCCCAAGATAAAGACACGTATAGATTTTGTTTTGTCTTTTGAAGTGAAAACTTTTTGCTGCGTTGATCGATTGCTCGGCAAGGAAAAAACTTATATATTCGCGTCACCAATGATATGACGTCAGCCGTCAACATGCTACAGTATGTCGAGTATAAGTGCTGGCGCTCAGAGAAAAATAATAAAATGTATACTTATCGTATGTTTTGATTATGGATATATTATATGAAAATTTACATATTAATTGCTCGGAGCGCCGATTAGAATAGATGTAAAAACTAGATAAATGTTGTATGTTAAATCTTAGGTCAGGTTAATAATTTTATTTAACAAACTATTTTTTTTTTTCACTGAATAGGCTGTGCTTTGACCACAGTCTCA
Source organism: Samia ricini (assembly GCA_014132275.2). Lineage (NCBI taxonomy): Eukaryota > Metazoa > Arthropoda > Insecta > Lepidoptera > Saturniidae > Samia > Samia ricini. The sequence goes on from AP028161.1 coordinate 8,912,677, forward strand.
CCTGATGTTAAGTGACGATGTGGTCCAGGATGGCAAACACATTAAGCCTTATAGAGGTACAGGTTCTCAAGTGTTTCTGCCGGAACATACTAATTGGTATTTGGCGATAGGTTTTTAAACTTGATGGTGGGAGCTATTCAGGCGGGAATTATTTTCCAATGCCCTACCACCGTGTTTCCTCACGATGTTTTCCTTCACCCAAAGCTCAGACCGATTTTAGAGTCGGATAGACGGCAATCGAATTCGGGTCGATTGACGCGGAACCCGGTCGCACTACCCGCTGCGCTATCATCGCTTCCATTATCATTATCTCACACAGAACTAATTTCTAAAATGTACGCGTCGTGCGACATTAAAATTTTTGATTGTTCTACTTTTTGCAAGTTGACACTGTTTTGCTTATCAGGGGTAAAAATCCTCGTTATGATATTATCGGATAGATAGATAAATTAATTGATAATAGGGGGATAAGGTAGGGTGTGTGACGTACCTTGACTAGGGTAGCTGTAGGGGGGGCGAGGTCGAGTGCGGGTGCGGGGCGGGGCCGCGCGCAGACCATGCACACCTCACTCGACAGCTCCTTCAGTATGGACACCACCTCCAAGTGGTTCATGCCCAACAAACGGTGACCGTTTACCTCTAAACATACACATTCCCCATAATATATTACGAACCTTTCATTAAACAAATCGATTACCACTATAAATCAAAAAGTGAATAGATACAACGAAATAATGTATAATGTTTTTTTTTAATTCTCCTTATAATATAAATTCACATAAATATAGTTGAATCTATATATATGTATATAAGGGAAACGGGGTTACTTTGACACACTTTTACTATGGGAGTACTACCATTTGACCCTATTGTTTTAGATTTAGATGGTTATTTCTTTTATTCCATCGACCCTTTCTCATTTTTTGTTTCAATTGAGTGAAACAGTGTATGTTATATTTCATTTATACCTAACCTAAAAAAACAAATGAGTAATGACAAATGAGAGTCTCTTGTTTTTATTAGCGCGAAATAGATGTACCTAAAAGTAAATCGAAACGGAAAAAATGTACCTAAGAGTAAATCGAAAAAAAAAAAAAATAAGAAAGGCTCGATGGCATCCTAAAAAATAAAACATAACCTATAAACATCTACGTAGAATTCCCCGTCGAATGGTAGTAGTCCCACCCCGATATGTTCAGTAGTTTTGAGCTGATGCTGCGTCAAAGAAACCCCATTTTCCATAGACAAATTACCGAGTAATTCATCGCCCGGACGGTGCACCCCGGCGCGGCCGACCGGTCCCTCTGGTAGTACGGAGCGCACGTAGTGATGCGGTCGCACCTCGCGCCCCCCTTCCACATCCACCGTGCCCTCCAAAGAGATCCCAAGCCCGCCGCCGCCGCGTATCACCACTCCCACCACTATCTTCACGTCATCGCCTACGAAGACCGTTAAACACTATTATAGTGGGGGGATTGGCGGAATCTCGTTCTGCCATGCAGTTATCTTTACTGAAGTGAAAGCTTATAGATTCGCGTTACCAACGCTATCAAGTCAGCCGCCAACAGGCTACAGTATGTCATGTATAAGATGGCGTTTATTAAATGCTCACGAGATAAATAATAAAGTTAGGTAAGTTCATAATTTCAATTAACCAATTATAAAATTTAAACATTAAAAGACAGTTTTTCTACAGTTTGAAAGTCCTCATGGCAGTCTAGTTTTTTTTTTTTTAGTTATTAACATGATTAAACAGATTAGAAATAAGGACGTCCGTAGAAGAACCAATATAACGGACATTAGTCAAAGAATTGCTAAACTTGTACTTGTAGAACCGATTCCAATGGGTTGTCGAACGGCAACCAGGTACGAGGAACGTTAGAAGACGCAGAGTGAGATCTACAAAGGTGGTCATTGTGCCCAATTGACACGCATTAAAAATAATAACATAGGATATAGAAAACAATAAAATGGAATATTAATTCAATAGTGTCACAAAAACTCCGTGGAAGTTCCTATCAAGTTCCATTTTGCTAGAGCAATGAAGTTTAAAAACACACAATTATATTATAGGAAAAGTGAATTTAATATTTAAGTGTTAGTTCGTACAGTGTAAATACTTACCAAGTATCGCCTGCCATTTTCTGCGGATAGCATCCTTCTGTTCGTTAGTACGTGGCATCTCGAAAGGTGGCGCGGGTCTAGATACTGGCGTAGGCGGTGTAGCTGGTACCGCTACGGGTGTGGGGGGTGTGGTTCGAGCCAGTGCAACTGCTTCTTCAACAGCACTTTCCACGCTGAGAAAGACATTTCATTCATTCAACTGAAAGACGCCCACTGCTGGACATAGCTTGCGCCCCCCCCCCCTCCAAATCTCCACAATGAATTGTGTCGTTCACTTGATTGAATCGTGCCACACTTGGCAAGTTATCTTCGCCTTTTGATAAAATTATTGTAAAATACTAGCTAATCCGGCGGCAAACGTTGTTTTGCAAGGGAGTGTATGATAATTTTGCCAACTATTAAATATCGGTATTAAAAAATAGGGGTTGGTGGTAGAACGTTAAAAATTAAGGGTTATGTGTGTTTTTAATGCCAAATAAAAAAAAAAACTAACCAAAACTAAACTAAAACTAAACTAAACCAAAACTAAAAAAACACTTTTTGGGGTGGGTCACCCTTATCACTTACGGGTATTAAAAATATATTTTACGACCTATTCTCAGACCTACCGAATATACACAGACATATTCATAAAAATCGGTGACAAGCCGTTTCGAAGGAGTTTGGTTACGAACACTGTGACAGTAGAATTTTATATATGTAGAAGTATACTACTATATATATAGATAACGCAGTTTTATATATTCTTCTTATAGCTCAAAAACTTATATGCATTAAAACGAAACTGATTAAATAAAAAAACACCCTCTATTATTGTGGTGAAGATTTATTACAAAACTGTAACAAGATTAATAATAATCATTGCAAATTTTGTTTAAAAAATTTTTACTTATCCTGTTTGTAAAAACCTTATATAACCTTTTTGTTTTAAATTATAAGTGCTACAGACAAACCTTGAAGGTTTAAGTGGCATTATATAGATGTATATTTTTTTTAATATGTTTATTGGTAAAAAAAAACTATATTTTACTTTTGATATCTACAGATAAATTGATATCTGATCTGACACAATCTCATCTTTCTTAAACATTCCGAAAGAGCAATTGTTTCATGTGAATTTTAATTACCTACAGAGCTTGCGGTATTTCTATTATTCTAATATATTAAACAAAAGGCAATTTCTGTCTGTCTGTTTGATTATTTAACATGACATATATAAGGCGTTTTATAAAAAAAACAGGAAATAGAGGTAAATTAGTAAATAGAGGTTATGCTCTATTTGTTTGTAATTGTATATTCTAATTAGGGTTGCCATCCGTATTATAAAATATTGTACGTTATTTCGGGTAATTGTACTTTATGAGAACAACAAAGTATGCGAAAATACTTTATTTCTCTGGGATTCATATTACATACATTATACATACACAAGTTGGTGTTAAGAATCTTTGCGTAAAAAACAGAACGATAGAGTTACTGCGATCGATGATGTTACTTATTTGTTAAAAGTAGTGAAAATTTTGTTTCCAAGCAAAACAATAAAGTAAAATAAATTGTACTTTATTTTGACATAAAGTACATTATATTTCTCTACCTTCAATAACCGATTTAATTTATTTGCACAAAATAAAAAAAAAGGTGGCAACCCTAATTTCGTACTGTATACTATCGATTTGTGAATCAAATATAATACTCACGATGAGTGTAGATGCATCATTTGTATGTCATGTTCAGGTGAGAGATGGGGCTCAGGGCGATGCATGTGGAGGAAAGGGTTGTGAGGGCTGGCCGGGGCAGCGGACTCGCCCGCCGCTATCGCTTGCTGTAACTGCTCGTATTTCGGACCTCGCAAGTATCTACATATCAAAAACACACAATTATAATTTATAACCAAATCCCATTTGTATACCGCAACGGAGTTTAAATTATAAGATGTCAAAGAAACTTCCTGAAAAAGTTCTAATAAAGCGCCGCCATTTTGTTGGGAGATTTGTGTATGAAAAAATCTCCCTAAAGACAGACTTGGCTGCATGGTCAAGATACCTTTGTACATTACATTGATAAATGCAACCATAAACAAGGATGCTGCCAAAGTTTAAATATGTTCTCAAACATTCTCACACTGAAAAAAAGACTAAAAAGTTTGGCAGAAAAAATAATCTTTTATACGTAACCCTAAAGTTCGAAAGTTTCGCCAAACACCAATAGGTATTATATTCCGTCAGCATTACTAGAGGCTTAAGGCTTAGTGTGTTTACCATCCTGGACCACATCGTCACTTAACATCAGGTGTGTTATGGTCAAAGCCCTGAGCCTATACATTGTAAAGAAATAAATCGACAAGTGTATGGGGTGCAGCATCAGCTAGATACACAATGAATAGTGATTACGGGCCGTAATTGGACATTAATTATTACACCAAATATGTACAAATAATAAAAAAAATATAAAGACCGTTGCTACCTGAACTAAATAATCTGTATCTCAGGCAACATGTAGATTTTTTTTTACACGCGATAGGCTAGTGCTTTGATCACAATTTCATCTGATGTTAGTTGACGATGTGGTTCACGATGATAAACACACTAAACCTAGAGGTACGAGTTCTCAAGTGATGCTGCCTGAACACACCTATTAGTATTTGGCGACAGGTTTTTTCAAACTTGAGGGTGGTAGCTACCCAGGCGAGCATCATTAGAAAATGCCCTACCACCAATCTACTATGGTTTCCTTCGCCGAAAGCTCTGGTCGATTTTAGAGTCGAATAGGTGGTGATCGAACCCGCGTCGATTGACGCGGAATCCGCCCGCACTACCCGCTGCGCCATCATCGCTTCGTCAGCGATTGTCGGAATTGTCAGCAGAATGCATGAAAATGCGCTCATGAGTCCCTGACGTCAAGGGTTGGGTTTGCGTGGGTTTTTTTAATCAGTAGACGGAAGCTTAAAGGACTCTGCCCACATAACCGGACCATACCATGACCGTGCTATGAACGTATCAGGTACGTAAAAAAACAGGATACGCGGCACCATGCCCGCTGCAGCGAATCAATCGAGTTCTATGCCTAAATCATAAGCGTATATAACGGGTTTCATGCCCGTTTGCTACGCCAGTTATGCCTGTTATGCTAGTTCGGAATCTATAATAACATGATATATTATTTTCGCATACGTTTCAGTATTGCGTGAAAACTTTGAAGCCAATTCATTCAAAATAAACGATATTTTAATAAACATGCCAGGTTGTTTAATTATTTCCGAAATGTATATTTCGGGTGTTGAAAATTAAATTAATATATATATATATATATATTTCTATTGTCTTGCGTCCGGGTAGGAACGTAGGGTAAACGCGGCTATAACCCGTTGCACACGTAGGAATGCACCGTACTAAAATATGCACCTGCTAAAATATTATCGGGAAATCGATGCCGGCACGTTCATGGCATGCTACGGTCCTATTCGATGACGGAACGGTCTAGTGGGAATAGTCTCATAGTAATTCAAACTATATTTTTTTTGCATGTGTCGGTACGTTTACCGTCATGGTAGATACGGTCTACTGGGTAGAGTCCCTAAAGCTAAAGCTAATCTGACACTCAGTCGCCTCAATTTCGGAAGGATAGGCCGGTCTGTCATGCGACCAGCAGTCGTAGCCGCGTAGTTTGCACGTTCAATAATCAGATTTTTTTCAACGTCAATAAAGAAAAAAGGTTACATCTAAGTGATATTTACCTCTCGAGTTCTAGAGTGACAACGTTGCCGCTCTGTTTGAGCGCATCGACGGCGCGCTGGTTCGACTTGCCCGCGAGTGAGACGCCGTCGACTGCGACGATGCGGTCGTTGACGCGCACTTTCCCGCTCAGTGCGGCCGCGCTGCCACCAGTTACCGACTTCACGAATATTCCAGAAAGTTCTTCTTTCTCGCACACGTAACCTACGTTACACACAATAAATGCTCCTTACTCACGGAGCCCATATTCGCGGTTCCTATATTGAACTATAAAAAATAAAAATAAAATCTAAGCACCCATGGGGGTACCGACAGAAAATAAATTTCTAAACTTTGGAAGAACTTTGTAATTTTTTTTTAATGTATAAATTTCTTTTTTTTTTTTTGTTAATTGAAATTATTAACACATCACATAACATTTCGCTCCGAGTAATTATCTTTATCTTTATATATATAATCTACAGTGTGTGTGTATGTAACTAAACTCCTTCTAAACGGCTGAACAGATTTTAATGAAATTTTTTTTGTGTCTATTCCAGAGGATTCGAGAATGGTTTAGATTCATAATTTGGTCCAATTTAATTTTTTATATATGAAACGCGAACAAAGTCGCGGGCACAGCTAGTAATGATGTATATTTTCATATAGTTTTGTTCATAATCAAAACACATGATAGGCTTGCTAAGTATATATTATATAATTTATCTCTAAACCCCCAGCATCTATATGCCATTTTATTACAATACTTTACATATTTTCCACTGCCAATTCTCGCTAAAGAAAAGTTCAATCCGCAAATCCCGTTAAAAAAAAGAAGCTTCAACTAGTACTGAAAAAATGGCAAACGAGCTTTGTCACCTTATTCATCAAATTGATGATTGAAACCTGTGAAAAAATGTGTTACTTTTAAAAAAACCTATCATTAATTATCTAAGTGATAATAAAAATTGTCAAAGAGAAATATAATCTCTTGAAAATATTCTGTATTATCTAAACAGCTTGACCGATTCAGTAAGAGTAGATTTTCTTGTTGTTGTGGTGATGGTTCATAGGTATGATGAGACCCAATAAGTGACACTATGGGTATGATGAGACCCAATAAGTGACACTATGGGTATGATGAGACCCAATAAGTGACACTATGGGTATGATGAGACCCAATAAGTGACACTATGGGTATGATGAGACCCAGTATGTGACACTATAGTAGTTATAAACTTTTATACTAAAACCCAACCTGTATGCAAGTGATGCGATATTAAGATGGCCACTCACCCGCTATAGTTATTCCCAAGCCATTTTCATCTTTCTTCAACTGCACAGTGAATCTATCAACTTCTGGTGACTCGGCATCTATATACCCAATAAGACAAGCAATGTTTTAACTATATCAAATTATTGATGGTCATTCTAAATATGTTTTGTACCATATTTGCTATTAAGAGGATATCTTAGCGGCCATTATTCCATACAAACGTTGTCCCCTGTTTCATCCCTGGATAATAGCATTATGGTAAATATTTTTATACCAAATAATATATATCCAGCACCGCTATGTTTTTTTTTTTTTTTCCATAAATTAGTTATTGCGGAAACTTTGAAACCTTTAAAAATGAAAAATATGATCGATTTTAGCATCATTTTCAGACGTTCGTCAAACAAGTTTAATGGGTAAAATTAAAAAAAAAAGCAAAACGTACAGGCATAGCCAAAGTCTTTATTATTCTGAAACTGAAAGAAAATTAAAAATCGGTTCAGTTTTTGAGGAGGAAACAGGGTATTACGAAGTAATATTTTCGTCTATTTTTCATAGTTAAATCAACCCGAGCTGTAGTTGTCCCTTTCGTGTTTTCTAATTCTCTCTTTGGGGCGCAACGCGACAGCAATAGATTTCTGAAATACCTACTTTTCTGACCGCATGTCCTCTAAATGTCTCAATTCATAGTTTAGAATCAGAAGTTTTAATTTTAAACTCAATAATAATTTTCAAATAAAGAAAAGAACAATTTTATCAATAAAAAGAATTTTTAAGCAAATGTTCAATTGGTTTATGTTGTGTATCCGAAATAGAAATAAGTTTTGATTGTCTTTGTTCTATGACGTCTTTATGCTTTCTGCCCTTTTCACAATAAAAGATGGTTGCTGTTCAATTCTGGTGTTTCTTATTATTAAAGGTTATGAGCCCAGTCTGCATCTGAGTATGTTTCAATCAGATTTTTCTTATCATTTTTTATATATGTCAATCCACATGTTTTTGTTCCTTTAAGGTATCTTAATACTCTTTTAGCCTGTATCCACAAACTTTTAGTAGGATAATTTAAGTACTGACTACGAAAAGTTGTTCAAAAAGCAATGTCAGGTCTTGAAACAGTAGCTAAAAACATAAGTCCTCCTATTAATTATCTGTAGGGTACATCTATAAAATCTTCGTCACTGGTCTGAAAGCCTTTTGTCATTGGTAATTTAGTCTGATTACATTCTATCATATTAAATTTTTCTAACATTTTTTCTATTTGCCTTTCTTGTGTTTGCAAGTGGCAAACAAGTACATAATTAGTCTAATGACAGGCATATACCGTAGCCTATAGACAGTATAGATAAAAGGTGAATCACATATGCGTTCCTTTAAAAATCCTTCCCCTTCCCTTCCCTTTGAAGATTCCCATACAGTATTCCCCTTGACAAACTTTGCATGAAGCTCTTCCGCCTCTGAAACTGCAACCAACCGTTAAAATTAAATAATCCAATAAAGGAATTACCTGATTCAGGAGGTGGTGTGATTGATTTATCGAATACAAATCTCGAGGAAGTGGTATTAATATGTAGTTGCGTCGGTTGTGTGTGGAACACTTGCTCGAAACCCGCTTCCATTAAATAACGATCCAAAGCTTCTGGATCGGATAGAAGTCTGAAAAAAAACACAGATTTACTTCCTTAAAATTAGATCTAAGTATCATTTAATTAAACAGGACTATATATATATATATTAAAAAAAAAAATCCTTAAAAAGGCGCAAAATTGATAAAACAACATAAGCTCACCCCTGTTATCCCCGAAGGGTTAGGCAGAGGTGAAATAGCGAACTACACCACCCACATTTCGCCGAGCTTAGTTCCGTCCCAGATGTGACAGGGGGCGAGTCTGTCGCCATATCGGGCACAAATTCCAAACTCCGGGATGATACTGAGTAAAAAAACCCAATACCAGTTGACCCGACCCGGTGATCGAACCCGAGACCTCAGAACGGCAGTCGCACCGTAATACAACTGCGCCACCGAGGCAGCAAAGAAAGTACAGTAATACCCCGCTTAGCGCGACCCCGTTACGCGCGGTTTCACTATAACGCGAATGTCAAATTTCGCGCTCAAATGCCTCGCATTACGCGAAAGAGTGCGTATACACATAATGTAAAGACAATAGATGTATTTTTCCGTAAAAAATAAGAGTATGTATTGCAAAAAGTGTTCTTAGAATTAAAGTGATTGATTAAAATGATTTGTATTTTTTTGTATTAAATGTTGACTATGTTTAATTATAAACCTCGATATACGCGAATTTCAGTTAACGCGATTTTCTTCGGAACGTATCCCTCGCGTAAAGCGGGGTATTACTGTATAAAATTATGTCACCTTTACAATCCTCAACGGTCTTTTCTCTTTTATTATCAACAATACGATTTTTCTACGTGTTACCTTTAAGCTATGCGTTTATATTAAGGTTAATGTGTTGTTTTGGTTCAGATGCTTAAAATATAAAGAAAAAAAAACTAAACAGCCATAGGGACAGTTCTAAGTCTGATAGATTACTGTGAACCTTACTTAGACAATCATTAGAATAATTTTAGTAGTAATCGATTCTACTCAAACATGTTACTCGAAAGCGTTCACTTAAACGCTATCTTATTGATTTTGATTTGAACTATAAAACTTTGTTTTTAACCTGGCTAGCGCTGTTGACCGGAAGGGTCTTTACAGCTTCAGCTTCAAGTGCTGAAGGCACTCAGCTACAAAAGGTTACTAGCACAAGGGTTAACAAAATAGTACGAACCTCGGCTTTGCCGTTATCCGAGTGTGAAAACTCTCTCGCGAATTTGATCCTGGCTAAACCCTACATTTTTTATTTAACATAAAAAAAAGGTTCCTTACAGGACCTATGTACCTGCACGTTATGTGCAGGAGTGTGTATGCAGTGTTGTGGGTGTAATGCTCAATGCATGGGCAGTGTCACTGTATCGCGCTGGCGGCGACGTCAAGAGCCTCCCCAGTTGGGGAACGAGGCACGTCTTGGATCGCCGCCGGAGAGTGTGCGGGACAATTATAAAACTAGTCAAGAGCACAATAAAACAGGGGGGAAATAATACTTACCTAGCAGGTACAAAAGGTGCAGGTGAAGACTGCACGGCAGTAGGATCGACTGCCCGTGCCACTACTAAGCGTACACGTGAGCCTGACGCGCGGAGTACACCCGCCACTTGTTCTGAACCCATCTCCATAAGACTAACCTATCAACGTGCATCATCATCAGCAAACCGATAGACGTCCACTGTTGGACACAGGTCTCCCCCAATAAGGAAATTGCCATAATAACAGGAGACAGCAGTAGGTATTTGTGGTACTCAAAGGATGCTGCTGCCCCATCCCCTGATTTATCCCTTAGTCAACTTTTACGATACCCACGGGAAGACATGGGGTAGTACTATTCTTAGTCGGCACTACACGGCTTCTACTCACGTACATCGTTTTACATAATACACAGTACGGCCGGAGAAACATGGCCGAACTGAACTGAACTTCGTACAGGTGCTTGCGCCGAAAAGTATTTATTCACTTAAAATATCCTTTCTACAGGTTGCCACATATTATTTAAATATGGAAAAGTTACATTTACTCTATATATTTAACTAACTTTAGTTAACATTTTCCTTTCTGAGAATATATGAGTTAAAATTAATCGCAGAAAGTAACTTCAGATCGGCCAAGATACGTTGGTCGTACTGTAAAAGGTAATATCATTTCATCTCTTTCTATTTGTGATATCTTAATTCAGAAAACCCCTTAACTGACTTTCAAAAGTTAGTATTCTTATTTAAAACTAGCTGTGTTCCCACGGCTGCGCCCGCGATTCATATATACTTCACTGCATTTTAAGTTCTTTATACGGAAACCTAATATTTTTTTGTAATAATCTCAAGTCAAAATATTTCTCATAAATTAAAGCACTTGCCCGTAAAACTGTGCATTGAATCGGATTTTATTCAATTTTTTATGAGATTTAATTTTTATACGCGGAACCCTAACTATTTTCGAAAATTAAAAGTACCCTAAGTTACCCCCGAGTAACCCACTATCTACCACAAAAAGTCCCGTCAAAATCCGTTCAGCCGTTCGGGAGATTACATACATACATAAGCTCACGCCTGTTATTCCCGAAGGGTTAGGCAGAGGTGATATAGCGAACTACACCACCCACATTTCGCCGAGTTTAGTTCCGTCCCAGATGTGTAGGGGGCGAGCAGTCGCCATATCGGGCACAAATTCCAAACTCCGGAATGATACTGATTAGAAAAACCCAATACCACTTGACCCGACCCGGGAATCGAACCCGAGACCTCAGAACGGCAGTCGCACCGTAATACAACTGCGCCACCGGAGATTACCCCCTGAACAAATAATATAAGATTAAACCTTAGTCTATACTATTATTTAATTGAAAAACAAAACATACATCTCCGATTTGAAGTATGTGGTCACCCGATCTAAGCCTCCCATCGCGGTCAGCAACACCGCCAGCCAATATAGTCTTGACAATAACACCGCTCGTTCTAGCACCGATAATGCCTATCTAGAGAGTAACAACTTAGGTAATTGTATTTATTAGTTTCACCCTACTACAGCTTTTAAAAATAATGCTAATTAATAAAATTAAATAATGTTATGTCAATAAAACTTCAAAACACAGATACTCGGACAGACTGCATACTACTGAAGTTATCAGTCGCCTTGTCGTTTCTAGTTTTAGTGTATTATCTACGTCTTGTAGAACCATATACACCTTTTTCGATGATACATTTAAGACAATATCGTTTGAAGGGAGCTTGGAAATTTGATAACTGTAGAAAACTCAATAAAAATTTGTGATAAATGAAAAAAAAAAATTTTTTTTTTATAAAATTGGTGGCTAACGAGCATGCGAGTCACCTGATGGTAAGTGATCTCAGACTCAGAACTGTAATGTATTATTATTATATCTTAAAAAAAAGGATTTTTTCTGTCGGCAGTCCCCATGGTCTTCTTGTATTTTTGTACTTTTAATATTTGACACACTATAGCATGTCGCTGAAGACTAACGTCATAGGTCACACGAATCTATAATTTTTTTCCCTATCGAAAATAGCTCACTGCGGCTAGAAATTCTCACTTTAAAAAATTCATTTAAATCAGTTAATCCGTTTCCAAAATATCATAAACCCCGTGAAGTCGTTCCATACAAAATCTATAAGAAAATGAATTTTCTGCATATATATTTTTTGTGAATTCTTCCTATATTTTAATAGTTTTTCTGCTATTCAGGGCAGAGATAGAGCCAACAAATCAAATATCTTATAAATTGGTTCAGCTGTTTTTCACTTATATATTATGTAACTAAACAGATTTTGTTTTACATATATCGACTAAGATTAACTACAGACACTAAAATATGATAATAAATAAACCTCACCAAATCCAAGACCAGTGCCATCGTTGACTAGATTAATGATCTCCACCTGTGCCCAATCCCCTGCTACAATGTTATGCGATACTGATGCCAATGAATCATCATTACGTGACATCTCCAATAACCCATGGTTCTAAAACAAATGAACGTAACAAATACAATTTATATTTCTTTTTGTGTCTTTATTACAACATAATGCAAATTTATACTTGTTTTGGTGACATGTTGGAATCAATTGAACCACTGTCGAGACCCAGAATACGTTCATTGTCAGAGCCAGAACCAAACTCTAAGCTCTGAGGTGGTGAAACTTGAGGCACTCTTTGTTCTTCCTCACCCTCGTGACCACCATATAAATTTCGTGCTTGTAGAGCTAGATCCCCTGAAACATTAAAGTTTGATGAAGAGGTATGATCATCTTCATATAGAAGTTATATTGGAAGTACGAATGCAAAGACATAAAGCCTACATTAACCTTTTTTACACGGTATAGGCTCAGGGCTTTAACCACAATCTCGTCTGATGTTAAGTGACAATGTGGTCCAGGATGGTATACACACTAAGCCTAGAGGTATAGGTTCTCAAGTGGTGTTGCCGGAAGACACCTCTTGGTTTTTGGTGACAGGTTTCCCAAACTTGAGGGTGGTAGTTACCCAGGCAGACGTTATTAGAAAACACCCTACTACCATCCTATGGTTTCCTTATGATGTTTCTCTTCACCGAGTTGGATAGGTGGGCTCAAACCCACGTCCATTGACGTGGAATACGGCCGCACTATCCACTACGCCATCATCGCTTATCATGTTATCATAAGACAACTGACTCAAGTATAAGCACTATTACAATGTCTGCATATTCTATATAGACTAACAGAATTAAAATTTATTTTTTCATAGACTATAATTAATATTATAAATCTATTTCCGTGCTAAGCTGTAATAATATTTAAAAAAAAACATATGAATTAAATAACAATCATAAATTAGAGATCATGTGATGTAGCCATACAGCGAGTTACAGTATCAAATCTTAAAAGTTAAAATTGAGATGAAACCAAAAACTTATCGGTTAGTCTGACTGATCACTGATACTGATCTGACACATTAGGAGAAAAAAAGGATTTAAATTTCAGTAAAACAGATTGAGGTAGCATATTAAAACGGGCCATATGTTACAATAATAATAAGTAATAACATACCAGCAGGAGTGATATCAAAGTCACCAGGTAAAATAGACGGATGATGGGCAACCTGTGTTGCAAGCAAGCCTACTGAATCATGTAAGGTAGCTATACTTTTCAGAATGGGACTCTCCAGTAGATTAATCAACATGTTCAAATCATCACTTGTGGCAGCCTAAAAAGAGAATAAACTCAGATACTCAGAAAATAAAAAGACCTGTTACAAAATTGAGTCATGTATATTTAGTTAGTGCTCAGTAGAAGCCAGGGCCAATAAATGGAATAAAAAATTATTCCAATAAAAATATATTTAACTATACGACACTGATTAATCAGTTATTGTGTTTGATAAAAGTTTTCCCTACATTTTAATATTTGAAAGTTTTTAGCTAATTTTGCTTATTTTTTATCTATCTTTCATTTCTTTTTATTTTACTTTCTATATTTATTTATATTTACTATACTATATTGAAGATTATGTGAGATTAAATTAGAATATTACTCAATAAGTAGAGAAAATGGTAGTGATTAAAAAAAAAAACAACATAATTATACAAATAAGGTGCACTTGGGACAGATTTGACCACAATTATTGTCAATGAAACTTTATGGCAGCTCATTTAATCTTATGATTGTGCAAAACCAAAAGAAGCAAGATGAGATGGTGAGTTATACTCTGGGCTCCCTCTTTCATGACAAATTTTTGTTATTGATCTTTTATTGTTATTATTTATTTGTAATTTTTACTATTATGCATTATTTTAGTTAAAGTTTTCATAAAAGAGATGTCATACAAGTCTTGTATATATCGCTAAAACATGAACATAGTTTAAGTGTACTTAGTGGTTAAAAAAATCCGTTAAAAATCAAAGGCTACAACAAGTAAGTTTTTTATCCATTGTTTGAATACCCATTAATTAAATGAAAATAATTGAACTGATTACATCACAGTATATACATGCATGCTCAATCTACAGACAAACAAAAAAATAAAAAATCATCACTTTGGTATATTATAAATTTGAAATGTCTATTTTTATTCCAAAAATAAGAACTTTTTATTAAATTCATATGAAAGAAAAGAAAATAATTTTTATAATTTTTTTAGACTGTCTCTGGTAATTTCCAGAACAGCTGGAAAGATTTTAACTGGACTTTTACTGGCAGATAGCAAAAGTTATAAAGCATAATTTTTATTTTTGTTTGAAAAATATCATGGTCCCATGTAAATCTTCTTAAAACCTAATTTGAGATAACTAATTTTTAAGGTTGTGCATAAATAAGAAACTCATGAAATTGTAAACAAAATCTGATTAAGTGCACAGTTTTCCTGGCTAGTGTTAGAATTTGTAAGAAATATCTTTGCTTAATGTTAGTACCAAAAAAATAATTTAGTGCCTGTATAAAAATTAGGTCAGAACTATTTTATGCTATGAATTATTTTATACTGGATAGAAAATAGTATAAACAAATTATAGAGATATTATAGAGATGTAAGTGGAGCCATGGAAACAGCTAGTATTTAATAATTGAACTATATAAACAAATTGATAAACGAAATGAACTATAGTTTCATTGTTAAACACTATAATTCCCATTTATACACAATCTTTTTAGGTAATTAACTAAACAAACAAGTGTTGCCAAAACAGGTGCCTCATATTCAAGGCATAAAAAAAGAATATAATGATTTTGTATTAATATTTAGCTGTAACAGATTCATTTGAAACCAATATCATAATTTTGTCTCGTTAGTTTAAACTTGAACTTGTTTTTTATACGATAAAATTACTTAATTACCGTTTTTCTAAGTAACATATTTGGTTTTAAGTAACTATTTCTCTTCATGAAGTAACTTGAAAATCAAATAATAATCCAGCTGAGTTTATAAACATACCATTATCTGACTTGATCATACCTTTAATTTTGGGTCATCGCTTTGATCCACAGCTGCTTTCACACACTTTCTAGTTGTTGTAATGCATTTGAAATATTAACTCCAAGATGCATTCTGGACGGTAGATGTGTAAACTAAGATAGAAGTACATATATTTAGCAATATCACTGCTAAAGAATTACGTTTCTATAGAAAATAACTCCTCATTTATAAACTAATGCCCCAGGACTATGACACTAACATAATATTTTTATTAGTATATAACATAAAATTAAAAATATAAAGAGGTATCTAAACGAAAGCCATAAAACATCAATGATGTCAATAGTCAAGTAGGGATGGCGAACTGATTTCTATTAGTCTAAGAATCGATTTCTATGAATCGATATCTACAATTGGATTGATTCAGTGACATTATATGCCAGAAAATCGAACTTTATCCCTGACACGCTAGTTCACATCCTACGAGATTACATTTCAAACCGTAGTTTCCGCTTTAGAGTAGAGTCTGTTCTCTCTTCAGCCCATCTGATCCGCGCAGGAGTTTTATTTTATTTTATTTTTTACAGGAAAACATACAGCTAAACACTAGAGTAAATACAATGAATAATACTGAAGGCCATTTAAAAGTTTTCACGAGTACAATACAAACTATAGTAAGAAAAATCCCCAGAGTTCCATTCTGGCGCCTGTCCTCTTCAATCTTAACATAGCAGATCGACCTGACCTACACCCGAACCTGAAAGAACACCCGGTCCCAGACCCAGAGTGCAGTAAGGTAGATGTAGGTCTGTACGTCGATGACACGGTCATTTATTTTTCTTATAGACAAAGAGTTATTCTCAGAGCCCGCGTCATAAAGACTGTCAACACCTTAAGTCTTTGGTACAAAAAGTGGCGCATAGCGATAAACCCGGGAAAGAGCACCGTGATCATGTTTTCTGCAGAAAACGACACCCCTCCACTTCCCATTAAATACCTAGGTATAGAGATCCCCTGGGCTACCGAACTCAAGTACCTCGATTAGACGTCCAAATGACATTCAAACCTCACTTTAAGAAAGTCAAGCACCAGACCTCCATGGTACTAGGGCGGCTTTTCCCTCTATATAACTCCCAGAGAAAGATGGCTCTCCACCATAAAGTTAATCTCAATAAAACCGTTGTCAGACCGATCATGACGTATTCTGCCTCCGCCTTTGCCCACAAAGACTTGGCTTCCTTTCAAGTTATATAGAATCGCTTCGTAAAGAAAGCAGTAGGTACCCGAGTGAATCAAAGAAATGTAGACTTATACAGAGATCTGAACTTACCCTCCATCCATTCCGTAATCAAGTCCCAGTGTCGCGCCTTCTTTGATCGCGCAGAGACACAGCCAATCCGCCCATATCGAGAGCTGTTGCGTACCTCGCCGATCCGTTAGCTCCGAATTCGCTTCGGAGGCCGCGAAACGTCCTTACCGACCCCGACGATAAAATCACCGCCGCAAATAGGATCTTTCCCCATCACCTGAGGAAATATGCGTGCCAGCGCCCACGCCCGCGAAACCACCGTTCCCGCCGCCGGGGACTGATGGCTAACTTTGCTTCCGCACACTCTCCGGGTCTCCTTAGTCCCGGCCCATGGATGGCGACCCAAGATGTGTCTCGTTTCCCAACTGGGGAGGCTCTTGACGTCGCCCCCAGCGCGATACACTTACCCTGACCATGCATTGAGCATTACACGCACAACACTGAATACACACTGCTGCACACAACACGCAGGTTCATAGGTCCTGTAAGGAACGTTTTTTTTTATTTTAAATAAAAAAATGTAAGTATTAGCTAAGATCAAAATTCCACGGGAGTTTTCCCACTCAGGTAGCGGCCAAGCCGAGGTTCGAACCCTTGTGCTAGTTACCTCTTTACGGCTGAATGCCTTCAGTACTCGCCCCCATAGTTTGGTGAAGCTGTAAAGGCCCTTCTGTTCAACAGCATTAGCTATGTTAAAAAAAATCATTTTTCTGCTTCGATTGAAATCACAAATTTGTATGTATTAGAAAAATACTAAAACTAATACTAAGGTATGATAATTTTCACATAATTAATTAAAAACTGCAGAGGTGTTTTGTGAACAGTTACTCTCGCTTCTTTGTGAGATTAAAATTGCCAAATTTGTAAATTGTTAAATAGAATTTAAGGTGTACTGCCAACCATAAACTCTCTTCACTTTATACCTTTAACTTTAATATCCTTGTAAAAACAAGTCTAATTATTTTAAAATTATAAAAGATTGATTACTATAGTATCCCATTTGTTCTTTCTGATATGGGTATAACTATAAATATGAAAAGATACAATACTTTAGTATGTTTTTCTCCTCAGTCTGTTTGCCTTTTTTAATGTCTATTTTCGAGCTTTATCAGTAGAATTTTTTCAAAAACAGTTTTTTTTTTTTTTTTTTGCATAAATTTTCATTAAATAATGATTATGGTCTAACTTCGACCAACAGAAGAACACTACTTACGCATTAAAAAAAACAAGATATTTTTTTCATTCTTACTTTTTTTGTGAATGATTTCCTAAAGCTTTAAGTCGGATCGATTAAAAATCAATCTTTTATTCGGAAGAATCGCATCCCTATAGTCAAGTATCTTCTACTTCTTCTTGGTTAATAGCAATCTGTGTACACATAATTTGTGCCAACGTCATATAGGTAAGATTTATTTTCAATATTGGTTCAGCGTTACCGAGCTCCAGCAAAAGGGTGGCCCATCCTACTCGAACTTTCCATGGAGTTTTGTTGGCACCTCAGAATATATGCTACGCGTTATCTCTTGTAATAAACTTAACTTGAATACAATAATTAGACTATGTCATATAAATAAATAAATAAATAAATAAATAAATAAAAACGCCACTAAGATTATATGATATAGGATCAAATACACAAGTTCAATGAATTAAAGAAAACCAACTGCTAGTGTAGCAGTAGCTGTACTGTAATAGCAGTGCTACGTATAATGCTACATGTCAGTCTGAGATCCCACTAAAAGCTCATTTTCAAGCTATTCATGATTCATATCTGTTGTCAAGCGTCATTAGCAGAGATGGATAATAAGTTATTAGTCAACCAAAATAATAATGATTTGAAGTATTGAGATATTAACTAGCAAGCTAACTTCTAAGTACGAAATGATTATTATTATTAGCACGTGATAAATGTAGCTATAATTATTATACCAACCTAATTAATAATGAAAGAGCTTGATTTCCACCCGATTTCAACTATCTAATTTTAATAAGATAATGTGATATAATCACAAAACGAAAAATAATGATTAATGATATGATACATAGGTGTTTTTTAAGATTCATCAGAATGTCATAACGTTTTCAACTATATCGTGCTTTGTAGAAAACTTATTTGCACATTACATACCAAGCTTTGTAAGGTACATTTTTAACATTACCGTATTTTGAAAAAGACTTTTGTTTAGATCGTTTTTAATTATATACTTTTTGTTTAAATTTCATTTTCAAATTTTGTACAAACATTAGCTTTGACCACGCGTCTGCGCCCGCGTTTCACAAATTCTTTACAGCGTTTTACCTAATTATTACCACGGACCAAATTATTTTCGTAAAAAAAATTTAGTACTAAGATAAAGAAAAAATATTTGTTATAAATTCTAGCACTTGCTCGTAAAACTGGGCATAGAATAGGATTTAATTTAATTTTTTGTAGTTATATTTTTTTTTACGCTGAACCCTAATTATTTTCTAAAATTAAATGTACCCTAAGTTATACGTAGTAACTTCAGCTATCGATAAAAAAAAGGTCCGTCAAAATCGGTCAAGCCGTTTCGTAGATTACCCATTAGAAACTACACAGACACACAGACAAAAAATTTAAAAATTGTATTTTTTGGTATAGGTAGGTAGGAAGAAACATTCATATCTATTTAGTAAAAAATATAATTTTGACAATACAAACAGACACTTATTTTATTTATTAGTCTAGATATATCAAGCATTGTTTTATTTTATTTTAATATCGTTTTCGTTCAAATACCCAATTTATGCATCTACAGTTCTTGCCAAAGAAAACAGTTGCATTTGTTTATTTAAACTTATAAAGAATCAATCAAACTAACATCGGTAAGAACTAAAAATACGAAACATGCGAGTAAGGAAATGCATGTGAGTAACGAAATGTATTCATGAGTATCGTGTAGATACTCGGTACTACAAGGCATACTCGTTACTTTGTAACGATTCTAACCACAGAACAATATTACTACCGGAGATTCTAACAAATACATACGTTTTGCTACAGCTTTAAAATTTTAACGTATGGCCTCTGGAACCAATATTTAATAATTTGTTTACAATTTTATATTATTGGCTTTCTAAGACTTTGGTGAATTTAATTTGAAAATGTCTTGTTCATATGATAATGATGTTATTGATTTGACTAATTCCTTTACTTTGGTGGAGCATAATAATTTACAAAATATTGTAATAGATTTGGTAGCTGATTCAGATGACTCTATCAGTAAGTATATTGTAATTTTGTTGATTCTTTTTGTATAAAATATGATAGTTAAATCAGCAAATACAGTCATCTACTGTTTAAAAACGTATTACTTTATGCCTACAGATCAGTGTCGGTCTGAGGGGTTGGTTGTAGGACAAAGAATATAAATGCTTTATTCCCAAAAAGCGTACACGTCTAATTAAAAAATATCTTAAAATAGACAATTTACGAAAGATCTAAATAAATTACTAACTTCCTGCAACTCACTAGTTTTGTTATGAATGGTTTAGGATCACCTAGACACAAACATTTCTATTTATGTACATATATTTTGTGCTTATTTATGGAGACTTATAAAATTAATCACTTGGAATTAATCTGAACAATATGTTCCTTCAAAAAAATCAGACCTGGATAATGAGTGTTAGTATCTGCTGATAGTGAAGAGAAATTTTGTTTTGATGGGAGAAAATGGAAAATTTTGGCATTTAATTTCCCCAGGAAGTGAGCTAGTTCAATGATTAAACTTTGAGTTTCCTATGTCCAATGTGTTTACCTAGTAGTGAAGGATGAGGGTTAATATAATTACCTTGTTGTGTTTTCAGTTGATACCACTAACCCATCAATTCAAAGGAATTCAGAATCTTCAAATATGACCGGAATTGTAGAATCAACTAGGGCAACATCTCATGTTGCAAGGATTGCTGCTAAACAAAAATTATCATTAATACCCATAAAAAAGGTAACTTTGGTGTATCTCTTTGTATACATTACTTTAAAATATATATTTTAATTATCTTGTTGTATGTATTATAGAGGTGTCCTGTGAATTACTTCTCAACTTTTTGCCTGATATTTCAGATATATAAAAATTAAAGATACTGTTACTTTCAGGATTACTTAAGAAAATTACTTTCTACCACTGATTCCTTCTATAATCACAAATAATTATGTGTTATCATCTTACTTTCTTAGTATTTAGGGTACTGATAGCCTGTCACTCTTTTGAAAAGCAGAGTGTTGTGTGATTTAAAAAAAAGTAGACTTAACTCAAAAATATATTTATTAAAACAAAACTACCATAGTCTACCATTAATCATGTGAAGTTTTAATGACTTTTAAATTCACCCATTTCCCCTGGTGATATGTGGTGAGGTTTTAGACAAAACAAAATATTATCTTTAAATACAGGTATAATCTATATTAATTCTGGAAATTTTTAAGTTTAGACATTACACAATCTACTGACATACCACTCTACACCCCTCTCCTCTTGTTATATTTCTTATTTTTTCTACTCCTCTCTCTTTTTGCATCTCACATGATTTATAGATGAAACCTTAGGCCTAAAACACTCAACCAGTAACTGAAGTGGGATACCAAGATTGATCAAAAACTAGTAATTTTCTTGATTTTAATAACATTTAGTATCCAATATCTTTACTAATCTAAATAATCAGTTTATTTATTTCAGGACAATAAGAAAGGTGCAATTATGAATACTACTAAAATTAACTCTAGGAAGTTTGATAAATGTCCTATATGTCTTGAGGAATTGGGTAAAAATCCTTTAGCCTCAACTAAGTGTGGCCATGTATATTGTCTAAAATGTCTTCAAAGTTCTCTTAAAACTGAAAAAAAATGTCCTAATTGTCGATGTACTTTAAAAGGTAATTCAGCATATCATCCACTCTACCTAGGACGATATTAATGTTTTGGATAATTTTCAATAAACATAAAAATAACTTTCCAAATTCTTAATTTATTGTGAATGACATATAATGCCATATTAGCTATTAGAATCTAATATTATTGGTACAAATTTAGATATAATTTTTATTTTTAATATTAAGGTATTCAGTATTGTAAGTAATCTAGGGCTATCTATAACTAATATTAAATACAGACTCTAGTGGTATTATGTAAGTGTCAGTCATTAGTTACTACTTGTGGTACTACCACTATATCTGTCAGTTGAAGTTGCCAACTATACATTCCAGTACTAAGACAGCAGCATACTACAGCCACTATTGACCAATTTCAAATATTTAAGATAAACTATTTATATGTAATTAATATGATCAGTACTGATAATACTGTGATAAATGTGTAAATTCTTATATAGGTTATTTAGCTGGACAGGTGTAATTAGGTAGTAATTGGTGTGTAACTAGGTAGCGAGATATATGAGGTAAAGTATAGAATATATTTTCAATGGTGAAAATCTTGACTGGATTAGTGTTATAATCGATTATTTAGTTGGTTGCTAGCTCTAGTTAACTACATACAGGATACAAGTTGGAGGTAAAAAACTTGCCAAAAATATTTGTAGTGATGTAAAGTCTATTCATAAGCAGAGTTGCTACTTCTATTTTAGTTTAGAGCTCATCTATGGTTACTCACATGTCTAAAACGCTTGCTATGAAATAACTAACACATAAGTCAATAAAATTTTAAGAGATGTGTACTTGTTTTTTTTTTCTAGCATGCATTTTTTGTCCTGCATTAATCTCTTGACTTCATCTCATTATGATGAAAAATTGGTTTAATTGTTCAATGAAATATTTTAATTAACATACACTTGTTGATTCTGTGTTTTTTTTCTTATATTTGAGTTTTTAACTTCAGCTCTATTCTAGCTATATATTTAAAAAATAATTATAGTACAAGATTTACATTTAAATATAAGTAATATTAGATACATACATATTAAATTGGCGTTTTGTCGATCTGGGGCTTGTTCAGGTATTCTAAATTCAAATTTAGGCTTCATTTCTTTGTGTACCGTTTTATTTTTCTTTGACATCATTCTGTTCATAAAATGAAAATCTGAAAATATCACGTTATGTACGAATACGAGTTCCACCGCGGCTCCGGCACTGCAGAAATAGCTCGAAGGATTAATGATGTGTATGGGGAAGTTCTGTAAAAGAAAGGATGCTATATTTCCAAGCTTTTAGTTCTGGAAATTTTAAGCTACGCATGAAACCCCGTGGATGGCCGGAAACCCTAGTAGACAATGAAGAATTGAAGGTGATCGTGGAAGCGGGTGAATGGTTAAAAAAATGTAATTCGCTTGAAATAAATTGGGAAAGTGAAACAAATTGAGAAATGAGTACCCATGCGGTGGCATGAATTGACTGAAGCACAGCAACAAATACGCATTGAGTGCTGCGTTACACCACTCAATCGTCACGATAACGAAGGAATTTTGAACGTATTGTTACTTGTAACGAGAAATGAATCCTTTACAACAAACGGAATCGCTCATCACAGTGGTTGAACCCAGGAGTACCGGCCAAATCCTATCCCAAGCGCAAATCGATTCAGAAAAAGATACTGGTGTATTTGGTGGAGCAGTGCTGGTGTCATACACTACAGCTTCCTAAGATCTGAACAGCCGATTATGGCAGATCTGTGTTGTCAACAGACACCTTTTTCAACAGGTTACCACTATATATATATATACATATATACAGTTGTATGCAAAAGTTTCCGGCCAAACAAAATTTTGCGATTAGGTTAAGGTAAAGGATGCGAAGTGGAAATACAAATATATCATCACAAAGTATCTTTATTATAGAACCAAAATGTGTATCTAAATATTTTCAAGTAACAGTTAATACATATTTACAAGAAAAATAAAAAATTTCACTATTTCATAAGTGTCCGGCCAAATTCCAAGAAGCTACAATTCGCTCTGTTTCGTTTATGTTATCGGTTACAAAGGTATGTAAACATCGAGAACAATATTTCTTTCATATCCTACCTTTATTATTAATTGGTTAAAATGCCTAAACGCACGTCTTTAGACATACGCGAAGTAGTAATTAAGTTACATAATGAAGGGAACGTTTCACGTGTAATAGTCAATCTTTTGTCATTAGGAAAATCCACTGTTAACGATATTATAAA
This sequence comes from Samia ricini, assembly GCA_014132275.2. Classification (NCBI taxonomy): domain Eukaryota; kingdom Metazoa; phylum Arthropoda; class Insecta; order Lepidoptera; family Saturniidae; genus Samia; species Samia ricini. Next base: position 8,936,755 of record AP028161.1, read on the forward strand.
TAACTGGAAGACTACAGGTGATCTAAAAGATAAACCTTCTTCTGGAAGGCCCAGAAAAACAACGAATCGTGTCGATAAGATTATTAAAAGAAAGGCTGTCGTAGACGTAAAAAAGTATGCTGCGATCATCGCACGTGAATTACGTGAGAAAAATTTAGCTGACATTAGTCAGAGTACTGTTTCACGTAGATTAAATAAAGTGGGACTTTTGGACGCGTTGGAACTAAAAAACCACTAATTAGTATAAAAAATAAGAAGGCCAGATTGGAATTTGCAAAAGCACACCAGTACTGGACTACTGAAGAATGGAAAAAAGTGCTATTTTCAGATGTTCGTCGACCTAATGGTACTAGAAATATCTTATCATATCTTCTCCCATCATTTTCAAACAAATTAATTTTAGTTTAATTAATTTAATTTTAATATATATATATATATTAACCCACCAGCAATCCCCTTGACCAGAATTGATGTAGAACGGGATATAATGAAGGGAAGAGGTATGTTCTTTGGAATAAAAGCTCTAAAAAAACACTTTTTTCGAAATTTGGTCAATTTTGTAGTCCAAACCGCCTTCAATTTAATTTTATTAATTCTTACTCCCCACACAAAACGCTTATTTCATATGTAACGACCTAAATATATTTCTGTAGTAAAAACAAATTATTGCAATAATACAAATTAATTCATTATAACTTAATGGTAGGTAACAGATCGTTTTCTATAGAATTTTATTATTATAACGGTTTTGAAATATTGATATGAATTTCTTATGTAATACTAAAGTTTGCAAATATCGTTCTTTAAAATAAACATTTCATGATATTTATTCTTATTACATGAGAAACTTGAGGAATTGCAATTATTGATACTTATACACTTTTTCTTAAAAGTGCTTACGATGTTTTAGACATTTTTATTTGCATAACCCAGGCAAATATAATATTGTAAAGTCATTGGAAGTCTATATTGGCTTAGGATTTGAGATAATTTTCATTTAGTAGATTTGATATTTTAGTTTAAAATATAACATTTTCAATTTGAGGCAACCGAAGCAATTTTAACCATCCTGCTTAACGTAATAAAAATACTACTAAGTAGTTAACTTTTTTAACAGTCAATAGTTTACATTTTTTGAATGATTAATTTGTATGATAATTTGTAAATCACATATCGCTTTAGTAGTTGTTCTACGATGTGCGATTGATCATTGAAATTTTCTAATTTTATTTTGAATCTTTAATATTATTGTTTCGATTTAAGTATATTAACCCCTTGAGCACCTTTCCGGCGTTTACGCCAGCTTTCTATTGTTTTTCTATTGTTTCATTTTTATGGGAACTCGACACATTAAGTAACCAATATTTTAAAACATTTCAGTTAACTTAAAGTTCACAAAAGACTTACTACAATTACTACTCATTTAAAAAGTATAAGCCTGATCCAAGATCAATATAATTTAATTGTCTCCATCACCACTAAATAATCTTAATATATTCTGAAATTATAGTTATTAATTATTTTAGTATTTTTAATAATTTAGGATGAAATATTTAAAAAAAACTAGTCGGTACATGAATCTGACCACACCACTTTATTTCAAAGTAATTTGTACGTTAATTAATGAATTGTAAAAATAATTTGTATGTACCAAAATATAACACATTAGTACATAAAAGAACGACTGAAATACGCAATGTTCTCATGTGTTAATAATTTTGATGTAAAAAAATAATTATAAAATTAATTTAAGCAAACAATAATATTTTTAAGATATTTTGGTATTGATTCTAATGTAAAATGGAACTAATTAGTAATTGTATTTGTTACCTATTTAATTTTACTTTTTTTATTTTGATATTATCCAGAAGTATAAAAATTGTTTTACGTGTAACCTATTTAATGAAACGGATAAATCAGTCAGTGTTTATATGAATTCCTAGAACATAGAAAAGGGCATCTTTTAACATAACATATTAATGTATTAAGTAAACGTAATCATACCTAGCTAGGTACTTATTTAAGTAATTTTCGGCATATTAAACATTTATTAAAGAGCTCCATTACTGATAATAATTTCATTTGTTTTTGTTATTTATTGACCAAGTTAATTGTACGTCAAAAATGTTCTGATGGTTTAGTCTAAAACATGTAAATGATAGACACATTGGGTTATTTTGACTAGCGAATAAAATTGATTAATAATTGTTTTATTAGTATTTATTTCTTAGACTGAAAGAAATATGATATACGAATGTAATGTGTGTGTTTAAAAGGTGTGAATGTTGAGATGACTGTTGACCTCAACTGGGGAGGCTCTTGACGCCACTTCCAGCGCGATACAGTGATACTGCCCATGCATCAAGCATTACACGCACAACACTGCATACACGCACTCCTGCACATAACGCACAGATACATAGGTCCTGTAAGGAACCTTTTTTATTATTATTATTAAATAAAAAATGTAGGGCTTAGGTTTAAAAATTCCGCCCATTTTTCACACGCAGGTAATGGCCAAGCCGAGGTTCTTACCACTTTGGTAACCTTTGTGCTAGTTACTTTTTTGCGGTTGAATGCCTTCAGAACTCACCAACAAAGCCACGATGAAGCTGTAAAGGCCATTCCGGTCAACAGCATTTACTACTTAGAAGAAAAAAAAAGATGGTAGGTGATAAAGTAGTTTTGAAGATGAAAATATTTTGTGCCAATCGTGCTTAATGTACTACTATAAGGAATGATGATTTATAATATTTAAATGGTTCATAAAACCCTAATATAAAAATGAAGGATTCCAGCATACTTACAATTTTAAATAAAGTACGATACATGTCTAAACTCGAAAGAGTACCTTAAAAAGTAAACAAACAAACCCACATAACTTATTACACCCCCATAACAACCTACAATTACGAAAAACTATATTACAAATGTTACGGTTTTACTCAATTAAAAAGTACAGCTAACAAAAAAGAACAAAAGTAGATTTATTATTGTTTTCAATGAGATAGGTTTAAGAATAGAATTAAAAAACAAAATTTAGAAATCTTTTCATTTGTATTTGTTTGTGTTACTCGTACGTGGAAATTCATATTTTTTTTGGGTTTACTGACCGTATGGTCAGTTTTGACTGAAATATGAAACCTTTTATATATGTATCAAAATAATCAGGAAATTAAAAATATCCTCCATACAATTTTATTTCTCAACACATAATCAAACATGAGTCTGTTTGTAATGTCAAATTTTTTTTTTACTATATAGGTATGAATGTATATACGATAGCTATACCAACAATATAATTTTTAAACTTTTTGTCTTTCTGTTTGTTCCGGGTAATGTCCAGAACGGCACCACGGATTTTGATGGGAATTTATTGGTAGATAGCTGAAGTTAATCCATGTAACTTAGGGTATTTTTAATTTTCGAAACTGATTAGGGTTCCGCGTAAAAAAATAAAGCTCATAAAAAATGAATAAAATACGGTACAGTGCAGTTTGACGGGCAAGTGTTTGAAGTTATGTTTAATATATTTACTCTAAATAGTACTAAAATTCTAAAACAGCTGGTCTAACATATAATCCTTTGAATCTGCACATATAATCATATTCAATTGGATTCGGAATTACATTCTCAGAATTTTTTCATGTTAATACAAGGATTATTCGCTAATAATACAGCTGATTCTTTGAATCGTCTGCTTGGGGCTGATGTTACTAGAATAGCAGCCAAACGTATTAGCAATTTGCGGGGATTACACGAACTTCGTTGTTTGTCATGACATATCCTTGATTTATGGCAAATGATGAATTTTAACGAAGTCGACATTCGTATTTTCGGCGAGTTGTATAAACCTGTGTCAATAATCCGTGTTTTGACTAAACCTGATAAAATGAGCTTTGTCGAAACCCACTGACGTAGCTGTAGCATTCTAGGAGCATTTAAAATAATGGTCGTTAAACCGCAGCCGGTATTTTTACGGCCCGTGACGTAACGAGCATTTTGGTAAACAGGACTCAAAACGGATTTTACATACTACGAAGTTAACTAAATATAAATACGCAGGAGGGGAACATGAGTATAAGTAGAGTTAATTGCGAGTTGCGGAGAGAGAATTCTCGACAACGCCTAATGGCTGCACAACCCCCACTTTCCTTTTGCCTCGTCCTTCCCTGCTTTCTGGATGATATTATTATGAAGTTTAATAAGGGAATGTCCTAACAAGATGAACAGACAGATAATTAATAAAACATTCGCATTTGAACATGACACTAATACCTACGTAGTAGACAATACCCAAATTGGTAGGTACCTAATTTTTGTGTGTATGCAAAAAGTGTCTATGTTCTATACACATTCATTCTTATTATGATACCTACGTTGCTGATGGTACACAACTTCTCTAACAAACACTTCATTTTAGCTCTGAAAAGCCGATCTTTTTCAATTAACTGCAAATTAGATTTTTAGTTCCTTTGAAATCAATGAATTATTAGTGAAAAGTTTGTTATTGCCTCACAAAATCTTGGGGAATTCGGGTTTGATAAATATAGCCCGCAGTGATACCTCACATTGACCTATGTGGCCCTTAACCAGAAAACTATTAAAACGTTATAGTATGTAGTGTCATCTATGGTTGGACGTGAAAAGAATTTACAGTTGTTTAACACGGTATAGGATCAGTGCTTTGACCACAATCTCACCTAATGTTAAGTGACGATGTGGTCCAGGATGGTAAACACACAAAGTCTAGAGTACTGTTTCTCAAGTGATGCTGCCGGAACACACCTATTGGTATTTGGCGACAGGTTTTCAAACTTAAGGGTGGTAGCTACCCAGGCGGGAATTATTAGAAAATGCCCTACCCCGTTCATTCTTTATTTCTTTCTTGTTTTTATTTGAAAATACAAGGAAAACAAAATTTTACTTCCAATTACATATATTATACACGTACAATCCTGAATATCATAATGTCATGACATTATATATGTAATATACACATTTATAATTAGTAGTGGTTGGCTTATATATTAACAGATAAACAAACTACATAAGATATCGTTACCTATATGTCTTATAAATCTATTCCGAATTCCAGCAGTTTATTTTTCGCTAATATATTTACATCGCCCGGTGGTCGAAATTCGATAACAAAAAATAATTATTGAAGATTTGTAAAAAAAAAAAAAAATATTACTGCCAACACTAAAACAAATCAACAGCTACTAAATGAAAAAAATATTAAGATAATCAGTTGATAAGCAGACGAGAAAAAGTACGAACAAATATAAATTGAGAGGTATAGATGCATAACTACTGTCCACTTTTCACTCATATATATATATATATATATATATATATATATATATATATATATATATATATATATATATATATATATATATATATATATATATATATATATAACTGATAATGACATCCGAATGAGATCTTTAATAAAAAGCTTCAATTTATTTATATTGGTTTCCAAGTATTGGAAGAACCGTCTCATGAAAAAAGTTACAACTAATTTCAAGTTAAAAGCGCTACTATCCCAAAACGTCTAGTTTGGTTAATTCGACTTCAGAAAAATACTGTGTTAACCATATAAATTATGTACCAGGATTAGATACTTAAATAAAATCTACCAAAGCAAATCAAACCTTGTTAGATCATATTATTAACTAGCTGTGATCCTGCGGCTACACCCGCGTTTCTTATATTTTTCATTGCCGTTTTAAATTTTTTTTATAAAACTCTAATTATTTTCAAAAAAAAAATTAGTATTAGGAAAAAGTAAAAATATTTCTTATAAATTGCCACTTGCCCGTAAAACTGCATTGAATTGGATTTTATTCACATTTTTATGAGTTTTATTTTTTTATGTGGATCCCTAATTATTTTCGAAAATTAAAGGTACCCTAAGTTACCCGGCGTAACTTCAGCTATCTACCAAGTCCCGTCAAAATCGGCCCAACCGTCCCGGAGATTACCCAATACTAAATGACAGATTTTTTTAAAAAAATTGTAGTTTTGGTTTAGTTGTCGTATGATACATTCACACCTATTTAGTAAAAAAAAAAAGTGTGTGTGTACTTATGTACGCACGTAAGAAGTTATATTTCTTTGACGTAATAATAGAAAAAAATTGAATTTAAGGTTGGTCATTTTTTAAATATTTTTATTGATTTCTTAATTTAATATTCACTTTTCATTTTTTATAAAAAAAAATTCATTAAATTTATTTAGTTATTTTTATAAATATTTTATTATTTATTCAATTTAATAGCAAATATTAAAAATTAATATTATAATTTGATGTTCAATTTTAATTTTTATCACAAACTTTTTATTAAATGTATTTCTTTATTTTGTAAATATTAAATAACCAATAATAAGTATTTAACATTAATAATTTAATAATATTTAGTTTTAATTATATTAAATAAAAGTATTTTAATTTATATCAATAAATAATACATACGGATAGTTAACCTCAATTATATTGGAGCACTTGAAAAAGTATATAAGCACAATTTTTTTCACTAATATTCACAAATAGTAAGTGATATCAATCAAAATATTCAATTTAAATCACTACTGAATATAATTTATTAGCACATATATAATTCGCACTTGTATGAAACTAAAACACGTGTTGTGAATGTATAAACTAGAAACATGTTGATAAATATTATAAATATGAAAACAGTGATCAGAGGTGACGAGCGTACCAACATGCGCGACTAATATCGAGGTTCAATTTCTATTTTGTTGGTAGCTTTTTTTTTCGAGACTTAATGAGCGGTTAAGCAGACAACTTCATACTGTTAATTTTGTGTCACAGATGCGCGCGCATCTTAAAATTTCACTCTCATCATTTTTTCATAACGCGCCTAAAGAAGTATAACTTCAAAAATAATAATTTTGACATTACAAACACACTTCAATTTGATTTATTAGTATATATTAGGAAACATGAATAGCAACTAAATATCATGCATTTATATGCTCTCTTACATAGAGAACAAATAAGAAAATTGTATTATGTAAATACTATATGCCTTATAAACTCTAATAATAAAATTGAATTACACAAAAAAAAACTTAAAAATATTTATTTGGTACCTACACGAGTACAGAAATAAAGTTTAGATGTAGATTCGTTCAAAGTATTATTCTAAAACAAGATTTTAATACAGTCCAGTGTAAAATATTACGAATTTGCCTTATTCGTATTATTTTTCATTAAGAACGCCATACCGTGAACTCGAAAATGCTTTTCCAAATCCTCCGAATTATCATATTGTTCTCTACAGATCGCGCATTGGTTTTCGCGTAGTGGTTCAATGAATTCATCGGTTTGTTGTAGTTTTGAGAGAGCGTTCTCATTATAACACTGTTTGGTACTAATGTAATTCTCGACATCGGTTATTTTGTGTTCCAGCAACAAATGTGTAGAGAATGAAGGCTTTACGACAAAACTTTGGCCACATTCCATACACTGGTAAGCCATGCACGGATCTCTGTGTGTAATCATATGTGTTTCCAATGATTGTTTACAATCACATTGATGGCCGCATTTATTACAAGTTAGTTTATCGTTTGCGTTAGAACTGGAGTGTTTACGCTGAACTTTATCAATTATTTCAAAGTCACTAATTTTCGAGCCACGTTTTTTAGTGTTCCTTTTTTTAGAATCGTTTCGTTTGTGTTTGTTAATTTTGCCTCCTTTTAAATATTTCCCTATATCCAATCTTGTCACCGGTATATTAATGTCTAAGCAACGGTATTTCTTATGGTGAGTGGCAAAATGTTTTTTTATTTCTTCCCAATCTTGAGACATTTCACCTTTACACATGTAACAGATCAATTTTGAATCTGCATTCTCTAATTCCTGAGATACTATATTCGATTGTAAACTTGCAGTACACTTGTACGGGCAAAGATTTGGTAGACTAGATATTTTATCGTATGTACATTTGTACATGAAGCTTCTTTTGCATTGATCGCATCTTTTCACTACACGATATATACGTTGGTTACCAACTTCGATCTTATGTTCAGCTATAACGGATGATAGTAACTTTTCCATTTTATGGTCTCTGTGTTGTTTCGTATGATGGTTTAATAATTCACGTACAGTCTTACAAACATAACCGCAGGTCCAACACGGATATATCGTAGTATTGATGTGATTCTTTAAATGCTGCTCCATGTGATTCTGTAACACCAGACGTCCTGGACACAATTCACATTGGTAGAACAGTACCGCCTTTGAATCGGATTTGTGTACTTTTAAATGTTTCATCATCGTTACTTCATTGAAACAAGCAACAACACACAACTGACATTTGTAAACTTTTTTCATGTGGTTTTGTTTCATGTGCTCTTTGAAATCGTTTGGATGGAAAAAGGGACATTTGGTGTTTATTGGGCATTTTAATCTAGCAGTTGCCCTCATCATTTTGAATCCGTCACAGTCGTGGTTATATGGGTATTGTATGTTTTTACTAGGTAATTGTATACCACATTCGGGGCAATAAAACGAGGGGCATTTCAGATGAAGACGTACGTGTGTCTTCAAACCACATTCTGTGGGTAAAGTGAACAGACACACAGGACAAGTATAAATTGCATCTGTAAGCTGCATAAAATGTCTTTTCCGGTCTTTATATGCGGGTCCTTCAAATGTAATATCTTTTTTACATTCATTACATATAGTAACTGCTGTTGGCTTTTGAGTTGTTTCTACTCGAGAGGTCTCCTTCGAATTCTTTGCAATTAATTGTGGTGTTAACTTAAAATGGCCCAGTGGCAATGGTTCTATATTTAAATCGGTAACATTAATGGTGGCAGTTTTAAAAGAATGAGATCGTATATGGCATAGCAATTTACATCTATTGTAGAATATTTTTTTCTCTCCACAATGTCTACACATGTAGGTAATCTGGACAGACTTGCGGTTGACATGATAATCATAACTGGATTCGAAGATAAACCTGAAACCGAGATTTTTTTATTTATAAATCAGATCTGTAAAATAATAAAGAGATGCATTAATCTATCTTTTTGCTAGATATTTATACAACCATACTATGTAGATAGTACTATATTTGCTACTTAAAATCTGTATAATATAAAAAAATCAAACACGTCTTTATATTTATCGAAAAATGTGATATATATTCATAATTGGGATAACTACCTACTCAGTATTACCTATAATTAAACTTTAGGGACCTGCATTGACTATACATTACCGATTTACCTGACAATAAGTTCAAGTATTATGTCAAGCAAGTTTTAATCTCAAAAGGTTATTACAGGGTGGATCATTACGTGAACGATAGTGATGTCTGGAATTAACCCACATCTCTGTGCTTCTACTAACATTATTAAGACTACGATTTTTATAGTTTTAAATATGGCAAAAAAAATGATATTTATAAAAAAAAAGAACCAGATCGAGTTTCTTGCCGGCTCTTCTCGGCTGGGTTGTTTTCCGAACCGGTGGTAGTGTTTTAGACGTTCATAAGCGCCTTCTTAGGGCCTAAATTGAATAAATAAATTTTGATTTGATTTGATACAGGTAAATAGAAAAAACATAATAATATATAAGCATATATAGTAATTTTTATATCATGTTGAAATGACTATAAAATCAAAATATCATTCTTTCTTATATATGTATATATATATATATATATATTTTTTTTTTTTTTTTTTTTTTTTTATAGGCCCCCCTGACATAATCAGGGACTTTGGCATTACTTAAACTAATAATGAAACTCTTTCCCCCATTCTCCCTTTTATTATCTTTTATCATTGGGCTCGTTCTTTTCGTTCGTGTCAGCATTAACAAAATAAAATAAAATAAAATAACAAAATAGCAAATTAAAATAAAACAATAGTGAATGCAATTATGATTCAGATTTCAATTTTAATTCCAATTAGAGTCAACAGTAATAAATCCTTTATTTTTCCTATTCGCCAATTAATACTCCCGAGCCACCACGTTGGGAAGACCACCGCTATTTGTTCCTTGTTCCAGCACCCCTTGCAATACGGTCCATGTACTGCAAGAGGGCTGGGCGGTGGTCATCGTCCAGCAGCAGGGCCGCCAAGGCATCCGCTCTCACCCTGGCCCCGGTTCTGCACTCGAGATCGTACCTGGACGAGCCGAACCTAGGACAGTCCTCTAAAAGATGTAGGACTGTCCCGGCGGTATCCGGATCACAGGCACACGCGGGACTGGTTTTAATTTTGAATCGATGCAGGTATGCTGCGAAGCCCCCGTGACCCGTTAGGATCTGTACGTGGGTCGGTGACAGACGGGTCTTCTTCAGCACCCTATGGGCCTCCTCTACCTCTGGGAAGAAGACCCGCGTCACCGCCCCCGTGTCGGAGGCCTCGTAGCGCACCTGCCATTGCCTAATGGTGTCCCGGCGTATTACCTGTTTCGCGTAGGATCGCGGATACCGATCGTAGTCTGTCCTCTGTAGTCCTTTCTTATATTAAAGATTATATTTAGTCAACATGCAAGTGATGCGCGTTCTGGCACAGAAACTATCTATCTATTACTTGGTACAATAAGAGAGATTTGAGAGTCCACCGACACGGACTACGGGTGTGTAAACGCTTTTTTGTTAATGTTTTCCACGTCCGAGATTGTTCTCGCTGTTAAATCATTATAAGAAAATATGTAAAAAATTTGCAAATTGCAATTTGCCTAATTTATAAAAAAGGGTTAATTTATACGAATATACCCACTTTGGGAAAACGGCACCTTTTCCGAGTCAGTACAGTTACAGTGCAAACATGGAAGCGGTTACCGGAAGCGATCTACGAGAGCAAGCCTACACAAAGTTTATTGTGTAAGTTCTGAAAAGTGTTATATTAATAAAATAGCAGTGTGTGTGCCTGCGGCTGCGCTCGCGTTTTATGTATTATTTCATGTGTTTTAAATTTTTATACGGTACCTCAATTATTTCCTTAAATGTTTTTCTTTGTAAAAATAGTTTTCATGCATTCAAACACTAAAACTGCATTGAATCGGATTTTATTAAGTTTTTTATGAGTTTTAATTTATTTACGGGGAACCCTTATTATTTTCGAAAAATAAAATTAGCGTACGTTACGTGTTATGCCGAGTAACTTAAGCTATCTACCAAAAAAAAAGTCCCGTCCAAATCGGTCCCACCGTTCCGGAGATTAGGCGGAAGAAACAGATAAACAGAAAGACAACAATTTTAAAAATTATATTTTTGGTATACGGAGCTTTCAAGTATTACGTAACGCAAGTTTTGGAGATTTTGACTCTCCCCCCCCCTCCATGTAACGCACCGTAACGTTTTTCTTTATCTTTATTGTTCTTGAAATGTAAGAGACCGAAGTAAAACCGTTTTAAAAATGTGTGAGAAAAACCCCTACGCGACCGTTCTGAAGGGATAAATTAATGCTACGCAACGCGTAGTTCAAAATCCCCCGCCCGCCCCTGTAACGCATCGTAACGATAAACTAAAATCGCGCCAAAAACTCCTTGCGAGTCTATTATTGCCCGGCTGAACCCCCCCTCCCCCACGTAATTTATTCGCGTCTAAGATAGAAGACGATGCATAGCCACTAGGCCGGGATGACGCGGAGCAACTAATTAATCATATATCCCCGTGAATGGCAGCAAACGGGATCGTGGGATTTTAATGGGTATTTATAGCGCTTCACATATCCCACACATCCTTATCAGCTCTAATACAGGAGTAGTGTTTCCTGGATTGAAGCTAGTAAGGGGAGGCGTAGTCATTTCCCCACAGAAAAAAGCAAACTCAGCGTAATTTACGACTCTGGTAGCAGCCCAAGGCTGAGGTGCCTACTACTGTGGTGTCTTCGAGTTAACTAGCATTCTCCCGGTTGAGCGCGCTCTAAGTTTCAAAATTTCGAAGAAGGTTTCACGTGATTAGTATTTTGTTTACCAGGTTGAGCCTTATGTTTATGATTTTATTGCACTGTTCACTGCATTGCTTCTTGTCGTTCCGATAGAAATATTTCGGATAAGCAAAAAATTACCAAAAAATGTGTTTATGTCCGCCGTGTAGGGAATTCGAATCTTCAAGGTTTTCACAATATATTTGTTTGGAAGTAATAACATGGCAATGATATTTGACCTGATTACTATCCGTATAGTAAATATTAATGACTACTTACACAAAATGTTAGACCATAAGGTAAAAAAAAAACTTTTAACCTTTGCATAAACTTTCTAAGCATAAGTACAAAACAAATCTTTTTGATGAGAACTGGAACAAATATTTTTGTCTTGTACACTTTAGAAAAGATATTTCTCGTTTTTATGTTGAAAAGAATATTGTGTTTAAATAAATCCTAAAATTTACAATTAATTTATAAAAAGTTAACTTATAACAAAAAAACATGACATAATACAGAATTAAGAAATCAAGTAATGGGATACAGTAATTGATTTAGCCAGTTCTATTTCAGTTGGAGTAGGCAACATGTATCTTATTTAAAATAAATTCTTACTTTTTATGGCAAATAAAAAGTGGAATAAGTTTAATTTCATATAATGAGACATTAAATCATACCAAAAGTTTAGTCATCAATTATAAAAATTTGAATTGCTTATTTGATAGAAATAATCCAAGTTTTTTTTATTATTTTGATTATTATTTCTATAAAATAATGTGTTACTATTTTATGATGGTCAAGTTTAAGCTACTAACATATAATAATTAAAAGTTCTCATAATATCTCAAGTTAGTAAGAGTTGGTTAGAAAAGGCTTACTTCTAAAAAATACAAATCATTACTGTGATTTTTATATTTTAATATGTCAATTATTCATAAAAATGAGATAATAGGAAAACAATGGAAAGCTGGCGTAAACGCCAGTTAAATAAGGGGTTAAATAGTATGATATGATATTAGTATATTCTTATACTAGCTGTGTGCACGCGGCTGCACCCGCGTTTTATATATTCATAACTGCATTTTAATTTTTCTATTTATTAATTCAACCGTAAGACGTCCACTAATGGACATATGTCTCAACCATTAAGGGGAGGGGGGGATTGGCATAATCCCCTCGCTCGGCAGGCGATCGCAGTAAGGTGTTTTTAGTATCCATAGGATGCTGCTGCCCATCTCCTGGTTCATATCCCTTAGTCGCCTTTTACAACACCCACGGGAAGATATGGGGTGGTGGTACAATTCTTAGCCAGCTTCTATATGGAATCCTAATTTTTTTTTTATAGTACGCAGATAAAGCAAAAATATTTCTCATAAGTTCAAGGACTTGCAGGTGAAACGGTGCATTGATTCAGATTTTATTTAATGTTTTATGAGTTTTAATTTTTTTACGGGAACCCTAATTATTTTTGAAAATTAAAAGTACCATAAGTTACCCGGAGTAACTTAAGCTACCTACCAAAAAAGTCCATTCAAAAACCGTCAACCCGTTCAGGAGATTACCCTGAACAAACAGTCAGACAGACAAAAGTTTAAAAAGTATATATTTTTGGTATAGGTATTGTATAATATACATTCATATCTATTTAGTAAAAAAAATAATATGACATTATAAAAGATACTACAATTTTATTTATTAGTATAGATTTACTAAATGTAAAACAATTTTCAACCGGTATGTATTTTGTAACTTACTTGTCTCCGCAATCAGTACAGGAGAATATTTTGTGTCCAGCTGGCACTACCGGTAGAACATAATTTGGTATAGCTTTTGTAAATAGCAAGTTTTTGATACTAAGTTTATCATTAATATTTTCCATGGCTATTTGTTAGTAACGATGATGAACAAACTCTGAAAAATATCATATATATATCAGTTATAAAAAAACACACACAGAAATGCTAATTTTTGAGGTGAACTTTTATCAATACTTAGTTTTGCAATATACATATTTACATTCAACTTATTTTCTACTTTCTGTCAGGTGTATCTGAGGTCAAGAGTGAGTTTGTACATCATATACATATTTTTTGATTATAAAAAAAAGTAAACTAGGAAAAATAATGAAATATAGGTACATTTTTTTTGGTCAATCTAAAATGAGTATAAATATAAGTAATGCTAGAAACATGTTACATTTAAAATGTTGATATCCTAAAAATAATAAAAAAGTATTATTTTTTGTATTCAATAGATGGTATGTTTATAAATATATGACTTGCTGTGTAATAATGTGTCTTTACATTATATTTATGTAAAGTTTTATATTATTAAAATAACGTAAAATATATTTTTGTTGTAAGTAAATAGATGACTTCTACTTGGCTATGAATATTATCAAAATTATTGTCTCTGTAAAATGGTTTCTTTTGTTTACAATAATTTATTTTAAGATAGTAGATTACGTATAAGCAATGTTATACCTCCGGTAGGAGTAATATTATTCTGTGGTTATACCTACTCAATTAATGTTAGGTCATCTTTCGACAAACGAGATTAGTGAATATCGAAAAAAAAAAACTAGAATAATTATATATATATCGATTATTCAAATGTTTACTGGCTCTCGATTGTATTAACTACCATCGATTAAAATGTAAGTGGAATATAATATATCTTACCTTTAACTAAAATGTGTTTTTTCTCTGCAATAATTGTTAAGTCAAGACGATAAACCATTTTATTTGACGTACATCAAGAGTCAAGAGGGCGCTACAGAGGAAACGTTATAGTATCGCCATTACAAAAAAACGTAAGTAATGTACGTGTGTTACCACTTTCCAAAATGTTATACTTAGCAAACGTCGTAATAATTTTGCCTTAAGTTTTCAAATAAGAATATTCCTTTGGGTTAAAAATTAGCATGGATTTATATGAGGTTTCTATTCGGATGTTATGTAATGTAAACTAAACACCAGAAGGTACTGCACTTGATATTATAAATTTTCGACATTTTACTTGATATTGATACTATACATGTTTCAGTATTTATATAATTTGAATAATATTTTGCGTGTGTAGTGACAATAGTTTTATAGTATTCAAATAATATTTAATAACCAATGATTTACACGTCCATATTTTTGCTATGGCAAGATTAACAGAATTTGTAGTTTCCGGGCAGCATGAAGGCTTGGAAAGTAATAATTGTATAGATAACGAATAATTAATAGATAAACGGAGAGAAGAAATAGGAAGTTTTCAATTATTTCCTAGCTATACTCATGTTACAGTATTTAATTTTTGAAATAGTTAACAATAACTTATCAATTTGAAATTAATACCTAACTCGTATAGCACTTCTTTTTCATATATCTTCGTCTAAAATGACACCCTCAAAAGTATATTATTAATCATTATGTATGTTTCGGTATTAATCAGAGGCGGCGTAAGGTGTGGGCCTCGCTCCAGGGCCCAAATATATATATTACTATCTGAGTGCCTGCGGCTCCTCCCGCGTCATGTATATTGCATTTGCATTAATATCGCGAGGGGGGGGGGGGGGTTGCCTCTCGAAATGTACTTCCCCCACAACAAATTAGTCTTCCACCGCCAATGGTATTAATCATAAATATTACATCGTTGCTATTGTTTCATTATCATCTTAAAACTCATTGTAAAAATACTATTAATGTTTAGACATACCTACGTACAAGTTATTTTAAACAAAAGTCATAGGACAGATGGTATGCGGGATATGTAACATATATATAGTAACACAATGAAAGACGCGTTAATGTATAAAGGTAGGTAGGTATTAATGTTACATAGGAAATAACTAAGTCTTGTCTATTAAAATCTTTTACTATTATTTTGAAAAAATACAAACATTATTCTATTGTATTTCGGTTTAGGCAGAGGCCCATAAATCACATTTGTTAACTTTAGAAAGAGCTCAGAGATCAGTTTTACAGGTAATGTATTTTAAACCATTTCGCTACCCAACCCATGAACTTTATTTTTGTGCCAAAGTCCGTAATGTATGTCAAGTAATTTAATTATTAAACAACATTCCACAACAATTTCTTTTTCTTGCACCACATTTATATAACAAAATAAATAAAGAATTATATATACTCCTTTAACTCGCATATCTTGAAATTAAAACTAAAAAACTGGTTATTAAGTCTTAACTATGAAGAAACAGAAGCTTTACTCCACTTTATTTTACAATATATAGGTATTTCTTCTGGGTTCTAAAGTTCTACAAGGTAATGTTTTTTGTTATGACAATGTGATTAAACTCGAATAGAGTAGGCTGTATTAGTCGTGAAATCTAAATGAGTATATTAATATTCTAAATCTGTAATGGTACAAAACAAGGCACTGGTTCCCGGGAAACAAAATATATTTTTTCTGGGTCCATTGTTTCCTCTGATTTGTATTATATTTTATCAATAAAAATTGTATTAATATTATTAACTAGTCATATACTGAAAGATTTTAAAATTTATATGAAATAGGTGTAAAATTAATTTATTTTAATCAAGTACATACAAATAGATTCAAAAATATTTATTGATATAAAAAATATACACTTATAAATGTACAAATAAATCTTTGGTATGGAATTGTTATGGCACTTAAGGAGATTAGAAATAAGCTAAGAACTAGGGAAAAAATATGCTTAGTCATAATAAAAAAAAATTATAATTGACCAAAAGGGCCTTGATAGCTTCACCAGACTTTGAGGGGAGCGCTTAAGGCACTCTAAAAATGGTAGCCAGGCACCAAAATGGTACAAACCTCAACTTGAGCCATGTTAAAAATTCTGCAGAATTTACCTTGGGTAATCTTAGTCACAATAGAAATATGAATACCTACATACATACATACAGTGCTACAAATTTTCATTAGTTTAGGAATATTTATATATAATTTTTGTCTTAGCATTTTTTCAATTTAGTTTGCTGATTGTTATTAGCCTGTACTCTACTGATATAATATATGTCTTAAGCTAAGGTAGTTACTTCTTAAGATAAATTTTAAAAGCAATCATTTTAGTTCAAAAATAAAAAAAAAAAAAAGATAAAATCTTTAAAAAGTTATAGGGAATTCGAGTGGATATCATTATAATGTTCTCCATGAAATGTTTGAAGTAACATTTTTTCATAATTATCACGTTTGTAATAATAAACAATATCAGATCTCTCAGTGAATGCTGAGTCATCTACAAGCTTGCTGTAGATTTTTTTATTTTCTAGCATATCCTCATCATCAGGTAACAAGACAAGATAACTTGTTAAAGCTTTTGCAGCATCTTCATATTTATTAAGATTATAGTAAGATATTTGTAAGTAATTGAGAATATCAGCCACAAACTCAATCCCTGAATTATATTTCATTATTTTAAGTTTATCCTGACACAGTTGATGGCAGTGCAACAATGATGCCATAGTATTTGATAAAGTAATTAAAAATTCTGCTGATTGTTCTTGTTCTGGTTGTCGTTCACATTCCATACGACAATTATTTTCAGATGATAAATAATCTTTCAATACTTCTTCCATGTGTGTAATTGTTTCAGTCCAATTATTTTTTTTATAAGCTATTATCCCTAACTTATAATGCATCATATAATCTTCAATAAGCAAGTCAACCACTTCTCTTGGATCTACTTCAGGTTGGTTAATATAATATTTTAAGTTATGCTTCATTGTCTCATCAGTAGGATGAGCTACAAGGTATGTGTATGTAGCAGATGCAGCCTTTGGAAGGATATTCATCTGGAAGTAACACATATGTAGATATTCATAGGGCTTTCTGGCTTGTAAATTATGAAGTACAAATTCTTCCAAATGTTTATGTGAATGTGCATCTTCAAACGATTTTTCCAAACATTCATTTAGGCAATTTCTTTTATTGAAAAATTTCTCGTAAATTATAAGATCTTCGATATTTTCTTTTATTTTTGGAATATAGTTTTTTGTATTACACTTTAATCTACAATTGAGTATCATCCCTCTGTAAAGTTTGTATAAATTTATTGATTCTTCAAACTGACTTATACACTCTGACCATCTTTCACCTGCATAAGCCTTTATACCTTTATCATAAGTTCTCTCTATTAATGATAACTTAAGGCAATTACTAACCAATAATGTTGAACAAAGAAAAAGAATTTGGAAAGTAAATGATACCATTTTAATTAAATTTGCACTCTCAGAACAATTATTAGATATTAAAGACCGCCAATTGCCACAACATATAATAATAACAATTTATATTTTAACAATTACAATTTACCAGATATAAAAGGTTATCAATTTCTCATATGTATGTTAGTAACTTAGTATTTTGTGACCTCGATTTCAAACTTTATTATTTATCTTTGGCACTGCCATATGTAAAGTAGCATAGGGAAGATACCAACTATCGATTAGAAATCGACTTTTTTTAATTATCAATAAATATATGCGATATTTCTAATTTCGAAATATCGATATTGATTTCCGAATATCCTATTTGTTTGGATTTATGGAAACTGCCAGTAAATCACAAATTATTTATTAATTTATTAATATAAACTTGGTAGACATTTTATAACAAGCACACTTTACTAGGAAAAAAAAACAATGATAGACATAATTATCTATATTACAATATTGCTGGGTTACCAGCTCACTAATGATGCCAGAGTGACATTTTAACTTTCCTAACACTATTCAATATTTTTATGGTTTATCTTCCGCACACACTCTGGGTTCCGGCGGTGACCTAAGACGTGTCTCGTTCCCCAACTAGAGATACTCTTGACGTTGTCGCCAGCACGATACAGCGCCATGCATCAAGCATTACACGCACTGCAAGCACTGCATACACACTCCTGCACATAACACGCAGGTATATTGGTCCTGTAAAGAAACTTTTTTAATATAATAAAGAAATAAAAAATGTAGGGTTTAGCTAGGTTCAAACTCTGCGGAAATTTTATAACATAGGTAGCGGCCAAGCCGAGGTTCGAACCTTTGTGTTAGTTACCTTTTGCGACGAGTGCCTGCAGCACTCGCCCACAAAGATAAGGTGAAGCTGTTAAGACCCTTCCTGTAAACAGCATTAGCTAGTATAGGAAAAAAAGTGCTTTATTATATTTTATAATAATTATCAGTATTTCACTTATGATTATAATATTTTTGTTCGTTGCATGAAGTATAAATTAATATTAACTAAATGTATTCGTTCTGAATGTAACTATGCGTAGTATCTGTGGGTGCTATACATTTGTTATACCCAAATAGCGCCATCTAGTCTCAAGAAGCTAAAATTATTATTCAGTTTATTCAATTATTCAAATTTTGAGACAAATTTGAGACAAATTTTAAGGGAATGACTAAGAAAGAAGAGACTAAAAAGCGATGATAGCGCAGTGGATAGTTCAGCTGGATTCTGCGTCAATGAACGCGGGTTCAAACCACTTATCCAACTCTAAAATCAGCCAGAGCTTTCTGTGAAGGAAAACATTGTGAGGAAACCATAGCATGGTGGTAGGGGATTTTCTAACAATGCCCGCCTGGGGTAGCTACCACCATCAAGTTCGAAAACCTGTTGTCAAATACCAATAATTGTATTCCGGCAGCATAACTTGAGAACCAGTATCTAGGCTTAGTGTGTTTTTCATCCTGGACCACATCGTCACTTAACATCTGGTGAGATTGTGGTGTCTGGTCTGGTGAAATATGGTGTCTGTGCCTTATAAATTTTATTATTCTAAAATCATCATTTCGTTAAGACCTGAAGAATGTATCAGGATCCTGACGATGCTTGAAGATGGGTACAGTCAGAGGCGTCTTTACCTATAGTGCAGGGTTTGCAGCGCACACGGGTGCAGGGTTTTAGGGGCACCGAGTGATCCGAGCGACATCTACAAAGATGCGTTGCTCGGGGTGCCAACGCTCTCAAAGACATTGCACCCGAGTTAAGGCCGTCACCGAGCGCGGTAATGGTTAAATTGCATTTTGACCGCATGCCTACTAGAGGGCGCCGGGATATTGGTTGCACACAGGCGCATCAAGGACTAGAGCCGCTGCTGTATACATTCATATGTATTTAATAAAAAGTTGTTACTTTTTATAACTAGCAGTCGCTTCATTTTTATTTATTTGTATATATATTATAAGTTATCTATGTGTATTGTGTGGCAATGTGACAAAATTATTAAAATATTTAATTTTTTTGGTTCCATATATTGTTTTTTTTAAGAAAAAAAAGCAAATGTAGGTAACTATAACATTCAACCTAGTCTAATGTTAGGAACACACTTCATACAACGCTGTAATATGGTGGCCTTTTGTTAGAGCTATTTCGTTGGGAGATCTTAGAATTCACGCTTCAATCCAATTGTTGCTAACGCTCATATGCTGTTTCTACCCCTGATAGCGTTTTCACTTGTATGTTTAACTGCTTATTTTGTACCTATGTCCCCAATAAGTACTTACATAATGCTAACCCACTCACTCTATGTTCAATTATGTAATTTCTAAAATAAATGCTTTATTCAAATACATTTTCATTTGAATCAATCTTTGTTAATAATAATGAAATCCGCTTTTTATTTTATTCTAAAGTCAAGAGATTATATTCGTTTAAAAGTTCTCTAATTTAAAATTTTATTTCAGTCCTTTTTTAACTTACACCTTCTTATTAAAAGTTCGGAGAGCAGAGTTTATTCAGTTCGAACAAAAACCTTCTTATTAATTTAAAACTAATATTATCAAAGTAACATATAGTTTGAGTTATTTTACAAGTACACACATGTATACCAATACAGTTCTAATTGGAAACTGGAATGAAGAAAGATTAAAAAATGAGGTAGTAACGCAAATTATTTATTTACAACATCGTTCATTTATGTAATCATATTATTAATAAAGTTCATTGACATTACATCTCAATTTTGAGGGCATATTTTTTTTAAATGTACTATTCTTTATTTCAAATTGGTGAAATACCAGAACACAATCGTATATAAAGTTGCTGTATTAGTAATATGAGTATTGCTGACTAACTTATTCATATATTAATTACTTAATTCGGTGTATTTCAAAAGTGTAAGTCGTATCAATTCTACGTTGTTTCATTTGAAAATATCTAGATACATTATGTTGAGTAATAATCGATATTACAATATGCTTTTAAAAAGGTTTTATTAATTAATGTTTAAGTTAATTTTTTCAGTACGAATTTATGTTGTTCTTACGTAAACGCGACAGGAGGGAGTTACTGTTGCAGAGGTCGAGGACTTTGTTCAGTAATTTACTCAAAGAGGTAACTTTTGAAGTAACTTTGTAATTTGCCATATTTTTACTCTTATTTTACTACATCTATCATTTTTTATCCATGTCAAGTTTTGTTAGTTACTGTGTGCACGCAGCTCGAAGCGCGTTTCGTATATTCTTCACTGTATAATAGTTTTTAAAATAATCTTTGAAAAATGATGTTTTGATCGTGCTATAGAATGAAGCGTATTTTGTTCACATTTTTTTTTACACGGAACCCTTATTACTTTCCTAATCTTTTTGTGGTATTAAGATAAAGTAAAAATGTTTCTCATAAATTCAAGCACTTGTCCGTAAAAGTGACCACTGAACTGCCCAAACCCTTTTGTGGTTTATATTTTTTATGCGGAACTTATAATCATTTTTCTTAAATTATTTTTGGTAATAACAGAAAGCATAGATACTTTTCACAAATTCACATCGGATTTTTTATTTACAATTATATGAGTTCTTACAAATTTCTACGAATTGTTTCAGAGACCGTTATCAATCAGCGGAACATTTGTATTGTATGGATACAATGTCCAAGTCGTGGCTTCCGATATGCCAGGTGAATACTCGACCAAAACTTACTTAATCATAGTTATATATATATATGTACACATACAGTGGCGGACAAGACCATAATTTGATGTGGGCGAAGTGCATTTTGCGAGGCGCCTCGAACAATAGATTTTTGAAATTCTTATTCTTCAAGATTTTTGCCGACCGCGTTTCTACACCATTTATAATTTGTTTTAAAATACGTGTATTACTTATAAAATTAAAAACAATGGAGTATTTTATAAAATAATAAAAAACTAATTTAAATATTTTGAATATTGTTTTAATAAACTAGATAATATTTTTGTACTACATATGAAATAAATACTTTTTTTTACAGCTAAAGTAAATAATGCAAGTGGAAAACCGCAATATGGGTTAGCTCTCTCGAGTTCGGTCAGTGAGCGACAAGTCGACTACATGCAGAACATCAGTGATGGATGTCTTATGACTCTGTCGTCAATCACCACGCCCTGTTGTCGAAATACATTCGTGATACTCAGGTTTATAAATTCCTTTATTTTAAAAAGAAATTCTGTATTCCTCTTTAACGCGACTTACGGAAAAATTACTTTTAAAAAAGCTCATTTTTATATTAATATCGCTTAGGTAGAATTTATGATTAAGATTTTTTTGAAGTAATCGCGTATTACTTTTATTCGTCATTTATTCGTATTAGAATTGATTTATTAGTATAACAGAAAATTCACAAAACTCCTTGGTATACATTTTGTTTAATTTTGAAAGTTATGATGCTTCACAGATCTCATACCCATCATGACTTTTAAGGGTGTAGCGACATACATATTAGGATAACTATATCAAAATCAACTCTGTAATTTTCAGTTACAGAAGTTCGCATAAGAATTATATAATGAACTGCTGACGAATTCGAATTTATTTGAATTACAGTACTGGTGGAACTTCTCACGGTGAGAAAATGAATTACGGCGATGAATTTTTACTGCGGGCCGAAAATTATGCAGAACCTCAGGTAGGTAATTGGTTCACTAAAAAAATATTCCGAGGCTGATTCATTTTCAGTTGACTACGCTAAAGTAATCTACGTTATATATTTCTCATTACAATATATTTAAGAATATTTACCTAGTAATTATTTTTCCGATAAAATACTGAACAACAATGCCTTATATGTACTAGTTACAGTTCTTTAGAATGTTCCTTATTATCCTAGTAAGATTTTTCTGTCGATAGTTTCAACTTTAGAAATACAGATAATTCGGCTCATTTTGCACTAATACCAGATTGGAGCGGGTGTAGAATATGGTTAACAAAGGCCGTAAATTCCTATATTGTAGACATACTAAGTTTGGAAAGTTAATTTAATTAGCCTAATTGAAGTTTTTCGAATGATGTATTGTAGTATGATATGTTAGTAAAAACCGATTGAGTTAAATACGACACATTTAATTAAAAATTGAACAACACTTTATTTAATTTAGGCCCTTGTAAGGAGCTTATTAACGTCAAAATGTAGTATATGTTTTTATTATTATTTTGTTGATATGTTCATACTTATAAGTTTTGGTTTAATAAAATCTTATTCTTCTTATACATAAATATCAATGTATGTTTGTCCTCTATGCACTCCTAAACTATTCACTCGATAATGATGAAATTTTTTACATACGTCCGCGAAGGTTTCAAGGCAAATGTTTTTTTTATCATCGAAAGCTTAGGTTTTATTATGGAACAGTAGAGGCTGATTCGAATTTATCAGAACGACAATAATAGCACGCGGAGTGAAGGCATTTCTAGTTGGTCTGAAATGGCCACGTACGTGTATCGTTCTTGTCGCTTGCACACACACACACACACACACACACACACATATATTTTTGTGGCTTCAATGCTTAGCGAGTTTTTTATATGAAACTATAGCTCTTAGGCGCCAACTTTCAACTATCAACTTTTTAAAAGTTTCCTTTAAAAGTAGCTAGTTGCTACAATCAAATATCTCGGTTTACAGTTGCGATAATTTTATGGCAATCTGTGAGCAACTTTGATTACTGTGTTTCGCAATCTACGTACATTGTGATGATGGATATCGAAGAAGCAACCCTTGTTCTCATTTTATTTCGTCGCCTCTGTCGAGAGCGTCAACAACGACAAATTATTCGCAGCAATCGTCGGTTTTCGATTCATCCATTTATGCAAGATCGAACTCAATTTATTAACATAAGATAGCTTCAAAAATATAATGATAAGTTTAAAAAATTAAAGTTAGACGTGTAGTTGCAGTGATACGTTGAACAACACTGGTGTTGCGGGGGCAACCGGGAAAGATAGGGTGGGGAATTTAGGTTTAGGAAACCAGCAACTTTACACAACCGGCATAAATTCGACAGTTGATAGCTGCGGCAATTAGTAACTAACTTAGTCATCAATTGCACAACTTAAATCTGGTGTCTATCACTGAAACTCGAATTGCTACGTGTGCGCAGCTACACTAAGATGTATGTAACCAGCTAGTTACCAGTTGCTGCAATAGTTGCTACATATGCAAAACGCCTTAGCATTTTTACTGTATGCAGCTCTATTTTTGTAAAGGTACATACAAATATACATGTTTTGTTAAACTAGGCACCTCCATTGTACGTAAGATATATGTCGGAGGGAACTCCGTCTCCAGCCGATCGAATGCCTATTCGTTTGAGTACCACATTGGACAGTAACTGCCGATGGACTAGTATGCCACTTTTACCTTGTGACCGTCTGGAGGGCTTAGGCAGCCCTGTAAAGGTGATTGACAAAAATTACCCTTCCATCTATCTGTCTTTACAGTAAAAAAAGCACTATGCAAATATTTATGTAATTATTATAACTAAAAATACATTATTTTCATACGAACTGTGCAAGAATAATTATATATATGTATTTCACCTTTAGGGACATTAAAGTTAATTTACGTAAGTCGAAATTGGTTTTCAGACCGGTGCAAAGTTAATAATAAAAAATTGTGTTGCGGATAAAAGTTTGTGCGTCATGAACCAGAGTTGGATGCAAACGTTTTTTGGTCCTGTAAGAATATTTTGGTTAAACTATTTTTAATTATGTGAATAATTAATTTACGTATGAATGTTAATAATTGTCGACGGCTTGATTGATGCGACTGAAGTATCCTTTCCTTAAGTTGGAACCAAACTTTTTATCTTATCTATACTAATAAATAAAATTGAAGTGTCTGTTTGTAAATAACATTTTTTTTACTAAATACATATCAATGTACATAAGATACCTCTACCGAAATTATAATTTTATTTTTTTTTGTCCGTTTGTTCTGGCTAATCTCCGGTACGTTCCGTCAGAATCACTTGAGAGCCAGTTTATCTAAATTTAGCGTGTTGCTATCGTAACTTATTCAAAATCAGCTGGAGTAAAGTGTCTTCATTTATTATTTATAATGATATAAAAATACACCTTTACTATTTTTTACAAAATTAAGTTCAATATATATCTTTAACGTTATAAAAAACATAATACTTTTTTCGTAGTAAAGATGTCAACTGATTATTTTTTATTATGTTCCCTATAAATAACTACAAATACGGGCGACTAAATAAATTTTTTTATCAAAAATAAGGAAGTTACGAACGTTTCCTAATGTTATCCTAGAAAGAAATTGCACTATAGACCTATTATATTTTATGGTTTTTAATAAATTAAAACACCAATAATCTACCTTATTATTTATAATTAGTTTTTCAATATATCCTTATTTTAATAAATAACTATTCTATACTCAGGAATGTGGTGTGACTTGCCGTAATTATGTTGATATTCACAAAAGATTTACAGCTGAAAATATTTTTACACTAGTCAGCGATGTGGAAACGAAGAAGCAGGAATAATTTATTCTAAAGACGTTTGAAATATATTTAATAATTTATATTGCTAATCTACAAGTGTCTATTTATAAAAACAATATACATATTTAAAAAATACAGTTGTTTTATTTGCGGTTAAATTTAAGTTCAAAAAGAATATTAGTAATATGTTATTTACAGTTCAAATTGCGCCCGGAGTTATATTACGTGTTCACAGACGCGGCCACCCAAGGGGATCTCTCTAACATATAACTCCACCTTCCTTCCCTTTTAATAACTATTTAACATTACTACGTCGTAAGAATAACTTGAGACTTACTATTTTTTAAACTGTTTTATAACATAGTTTTGAAACGATGTTATGTAAGTGCTATTTTCATCAGATATTATTGAAGAGCAGCGCTGCAGTACCTTTTTTTACATAAGGAAATGCGTTTAGGCACTGTCTTCCCATGCGGGGGCAGGGAGGGTGTGTGGGACTAACATTAGGGAAGAGGACCTTACGAGTGACCGTCTCTACCGTCACACGAGGAGAGCAACACGGGATCCCAAAGGAGGCACCGCGACATTCCCCTGGACGGATGATCCAGCCCAAAGGCCAGATCCCTACTCGTTTAGGGACCAGTCCTGGTCAACCAAGACCAGTCCCCCGACGGCTTCCCTAGTGCACTGGGAGGTCAGGGTCCCCCAGGGTTGCCCTTTCCCCCTTTGGTTCAAGCGCTGCAGTACCTACCGTGAGGAGACGCTGCAGCAAGTAGATGAATGAGGGGATGTTGTTGGCTAACCTCGAAAATACTTGTAATGTTTGCTTTTGTAATTTATTATTCGACACTAAATTTCTTCTTTCTTTCGATGTCGATGGACGTTGGCTCATATCCAACTTTTTTATCCTATAAGGAAGTTTAAAAGTGACGCCCGTGATAGAAAGGCTGAAAGAGAATATCTTTGTATTGACATGGTTTGATAAGAGACGAAACGCATGTGACGAAAACAGTGATGGGTATCAAAGTACAGGAAGGGAAAGTTAGAGGACGCCCAAAGAAAAGCTGGATGGATTGTGTGAGGGAAGGTATGAAACCATAAGGGACGAATGAAGATGTGGTGGCTGATAGGAGTATGGAAGAAGAAGATATACTACGCCGACCCCAAATAAAACATTGGGAGCAGGATGATGAAAATGATTTATCCTATAAAGGGAGAGCTTTCTATGAAGGAAATCATCTTAATAGAATCATAGTATGGCATTAGGGCATTTCCTAAATCTCATCTGTCTAATACAAGTTTGGCAAGGTATCAAAACCTATATTTGTCTTTCCAGTGTTTATATATATATATATATATATATATATATACTGTACAGGCTCTTTATTTATAGCAATACTTTGACCATAATCTCACCTGATGACCACTGAACTGAAATATATATATATATATATATATATATATATATATATATATATATATATATATATATATATATATATACAAGAAGAACAAGTGAAGTGACGATGTGAAAAAATATGCTAAAACCAGTGGCAAAGAAACTGATGACTAACTTTCATCAAGAAGGTGGCGGTAAATCAGGTAAATA
The DNA here is from genome assembly GCA_014132275.2 of Samia ricini. Classification (NCBI taxonomy): domain Eukaryota; kingdom Metazoa; phylum Arthropoda; class Insecta; order Lepidoptera; family Saturniidae; genus Samia; species Samia ricini. The sequence continues at coordinate 8,963,997 of AP028161.1, forward strand.
TTATACAATACCTAATATGATATCCTAAGAACTAAGATTATGTATCGTAAGTATATCATGTTGTCTTAAGCCTAAATTTCTGGCTGAATGTAATTTTAAACTAAATCACGCTCGCTTGGAATTACAAAATTTAGAATTGGAAACAATTGGAATTAAAATAAAAGAATACATATATTAGTTATAAAATAATATCAGCTATAGTAGAAGATTGATTGGTAAAATGAATAATTTATTCGTTTTAAGTCATCTGTACAATAAAGAATAATTTTGGTAAAATAATTTTGAGTATATTAATATCCCGAATTCATTCTAGACCTTTACAAAAACAACCCCCATGCGGTATTACAGTTTGCGGCTCGTCGATTGTCAAGTGTCTATAGTTGTTTTTGTAAATGTTAGGGTGGTACTAAGAATTCTTCAAAGATATAAATGGGATGTCTTTATTAATAACTAGATGTGCCTGCGGCTCTACTCGCGAATAATAATTTTATTCTTCTATAATAATTCACTGTATAATATATTTTTGAATATTCCTTGGTTTAGTTAAAATATTTACAGATAATATATCTTTACACACTTTTATCTTCATCTTTATGCCAAATAAAATATCTATTAGTTTAAAAGAAGAATTACGTATATAAATCGGTTCAGTGGTTTTCGCTTTATGGGTTAATTCTCGTAGAAAAGATAGACAGACGTTATTGAATTACGTTAATTGAAACACGCTAATGATGATTTTTATTAAGTTTTTATTTCTGTTATTTAGAGACAGGGAACAAACAATAAATCTACGAATTAAAAAAGGAATCATGTGTTCATTGGTTTCCACTTATAAGCTAACTAACGAACATACATATAGACGTTGTATTTTATAAGGATTTAAAATAAACAGGAAAACAGCGTTTCTATGTTTAAATTTATGTAAGCTTGTAGCGTGTTTACCACCCTGGACCACATTGTCACCTAAAATCAGGTGAGATTGTGGTCAAAGCACTGACCTATTCGGTGTGATAAAAAGAAGAAGCATTTAGGTATATAGATATATTCCTCTTACATGTAAAAATAAACATAAATAAAGAAATAATTAAATAGTAACCACTTTTTTATTAGTTTGTTGTACTTTAAATTTAGAATCTACTTTACTTAAAAAAGTTCGAGGTCTGCAATTGTAATGACAATAATAGAAGGAATTTATTTATTCTTACGATTTGACATACTTCATTGGTATTTTCATCGTCGAATAATTATTTCTGTTCTAATTGTCTTGTGTTGTTGTTTTGTAAGGATATTTTATTTTTATTATTAAGGATGCCGAAAAACGATCAAGATAAAGGCATCGTATACAGTAACCGAGTACGCCTCGGTAATTGGTACGAATCTACCAAACTGGAGGAGGTAACAAACTGTATAGTATGCAAAGAAAATAATTTGTTGATTTCTATCAAAAACGTTTTATTCATTGTTGTTAAAATGAATGTATTACTTACAAATTCATTTAACTGCTAAGCTATATTATTATATACTTTGAAGAGTAACTCTTTATTGAGTACTTTTAATGTTAACTTATATTCTTTATATCTAAGAACTTAATGTAAATGAAAGATCGATATGTAGATAGATGGTAGAAGATACGTAGGTTGTTTTAATGAAATTGTATATAATCTGTAGCTTAATATTTTATATTACATTGGCTCCCTTATTCAAAATGAAATTTAGATAGAGTATGTAATCGGTCTTCCAATACTTATGAATATTAGTTGTGGGAATTTGAGTGTCTGTTTTAATATTCATTGCGTATGAAATGACCTAGTTCAGACTTGTGACTAAACTGCCTATCTTTACAGTACAAATTAAATAACTTTCTTAATCAAATGAAAAAGGGAGATCTTATGTTAGCCCGATTTCGTAAAATGTCAGAAAATCTCAATAAGCCAACGGTATTAACACAGTCTTCTGGTAGTATTGCTTTCGGGGCTAAAATATCGCTACTTGCGCCTCATGTACCAGGTGATTAAAGATTTATTTACGCGTAAAATATTGTAACGAATTTAATGGCTAAGTCACACACAAATCAAAATAAAAAATCAAAATCAAAATCATTTTTATTCAATTTAGGCCCTAAGAAGGCGCTTATGAACGTCTAAAACACTACCACCGGTTCGGAAAACTAACCAACCGAGAAGAGCCGGCAAGAAACTCGATCTGGTTCTTTAAAGTGAACATATAATATAGGACAATGATATTCTTGGAGAATTAAGTTTTATCCTGTTCTATTAATAAATTTGGTATCTACATAATCAAATTCAAAAGCACATACATATTCATTTAGCTACAATAGAATTTTCATAATGGGTCATTCCACCTCAAATCGGCCAATACGTGGAATCGACCTCTTTCGATTTGGACAAATTTTGGTCAGAAGTTTTCTTTTATCAGATAACAAAGTTCTGACAAAGGAAAAATATTTTTTTTTTTGTTAACGTTATGTAAAATACAAAATTTCTATATTTTTCAAGTTTGTCAATCTTATCTATTAAATATCTCAAAAACTATTATAGATAAAGAAATTGAGCACAGTTAATTTTAAAAGGAAGATGGAAGGTGGAATAACTCTAATAAGAAGTTAACCATTGGATGAATGAAATTTCAAGTTTAAAAAAATATTTAACTTCGTTTGTTTTACAAAGTTAAGTTCACTTTTATATGAGGGCTTACTTTACAGCATCCGATCCACCGGTGGAGGATAAAGTTGGGCTTTTGTTTGGTGGTCGTATTTCATCGGACGATATCGCCTACTCACAAGAGCTAGTCGATGGCTGTTCTCTTGTTGGTCTCATAAATATAAAACCGACAGAGAGAACTACATTCGTTATAACCAGCGCTGATTACTGTAATCGAGACGGGGAATCATTGAAGTACAACCAAGAATTCCTTTTGACTCTTTCTTCGTCTTTAAACAAAAAGGTATCTACTGTTACTACAAACATGTAGTTATAAACTCAATAATTGAATGCTGAAATTGGCACGATTTATGTCGCTCGAAAACAAGAACAAAATTTACGTAACAGACAATTTTACCTGATTGGGATCAGCAACTTTTTCAATACGACATTGAACACGAGATAACAAAACAGAAGAAGGACAAACTTGCAAGGGTTCGGAAAAATTTAATCTCGGTAAAAGAACCATATATTTCTATAAGGAAAATTCTATTCATGTCGATAAGCTCTGTCCCTCTTTATGTATCTACCTGACGCATGCCATAAAATACTGCAGAACAGATAACTCATATCTTTTTTTTATAGTGTTCTTTTTTGTGTTAAATTGTATATCAAATAATATAAAAATCTGTTTGATTTAGAAAAATAAATTATTTCCTAACCTGAGAGAAAATAAATAAAACAATTGTTTATTTTTTATTCAATTATTATGAAAAGGATTAATCAATTTTAAGTACTTAATTAAATTTGCTTTAAACATCTCGAACATATAATATTCAGTAAAATGAACTGATGGCCCTTTAAAATGAAAAGTGCTTAAACTGTAAACACAATAAAGCAATGTGTCTAGTAGAGTTTCTGATTTTTACTGTCTCTATTCCTTTTGTGATATAGTTACATGTGATGTTTCAGCGCCTTTACGTAAGATATGATCCGAACCCTATACCTGGTTTATGCGGCTTGTTTCCGTTGTATCTGAGTGAACATTATGTATCGAATGCTCGTTGGCGGGTGCTGCCTCTACAATCGCCGAATATGACTAGATTCGAACAAGAAGGGAAACCTATAACCGTAAGATATCACCATTATTATCTTGAAGCTCCAGTGAAACTACATTGTGTTTGTTTATTACGTTCAGTATAATTACAATAAATAATTATAATGACGTGGTACGTCATTATAATTTAATCTCTGTGGATAAAGAAAGGTAAATAATAAGGTATGATCATAAATTAGTAATTATTATTGTAATTATCATAAGGTGTAAAATCGATTATCACTATAGGCTGTTAGGAATGTCGAGTTGTTGAAATCTAAAAAATATTCAAGTTTATTATTTGAAAAAATAAGATTCAAAAATTGACTAGTCGAGAATATTTGTATGAAAATAATCAAAACCAAGTTGTTTACATAACTTATTGATTCTGGTCACTCGTACTATGCAAAAATGTTTGCAGTTTGATCAAAATTATATGTTTTTTGAAATTGTCTATTTTTTGTAGCGATTATGGCTCTGTTGGTAGTGCGATCGGATTCCGCGTCGTTGGAAGCAGGTAATGAGCCTTTGTTTGTGGTAAAAGGACATCTTGAGGAAATCATAGTAAGGTTGTAGGGCATTTTCTAATATTTACCACCTGGGTAACTACCACACTCAAATTTGAAAATTATTCACTAAGCACCAATCACTTGAGAGCCATGAGTGTCTGTTCTGGACCACATCGTCACATAACATAAGGTGAGATTAGGTCAAAGCACAGAGCCTATCTATACACCATAAAATTAACTTTTTTTTTTAAGGAAAACAATATTTAAAATATGACTTACAATCCGTTCATTGACGCGGTAGATTAAAATTAATTTAGATTCACAAAATATATTTTTCCATATAAATGAAAATCATTGGTGAAAAAGAATCAATTAAGTATTGCAATAACGGTTTTATATTAAAATATGTGCCGAACACTGAATTCACAATCAACAACCAATTATTTTACCGACGCAATTTTATTTACAGGTGAATACAGACGTAATTATAAATCATTGTGCGACCAATGTTAACCTAGGGATAAACGTTGGCTGTTGGGCTATGGGATTTAATGGGAAGGTGAGTAATGCATTGTTTAATTTTTGTGGTACCTATACCTGTTTATACATATATACATGCCATCACGCCTCTGTCCCATAAGATTAGGCAAGATATAGTATCCCTTCACCTGTTAATATCCTGACGCACACATCTTTCGCTTCTTTTACATTCATGAGTGGTTTCACACACTCTCTTCGGTTACACGTACTTTTAACCTGGCCTTACTTCAGATGGTCTTTAATTTGGTTGAGATACGTTCGCCTTAGACGACCCCTTACCCGCTTGTCCAGTCACTTCGTTTTGTAAATTTGTTTCGGCAGTCTTCTTTCATCCACCCTCTCCACGCATTGAAGTATATGTACCATGTCTGCACGTGGTCCAAACGAATTAAGCATTCCTTTCTCTATCTTTGTCACTACATCCTCTACCACAACGTTCCCTTATCACACTATTTCTTAAGAACTTTGTCTATCATTCTCACGTTTTACTTCTTAGACTTCATAGCTCTACAGCATTAATTATGCTTACATGCTTTTTCTGCCAGACCTATTTATACTTTTCAGACGTAACAGATTTTAACTCTATAGATTTTTTAAATATGCATAAGATAAGTGAAAATTAATGTTTGAATTCGAATACAGAAATAAAAACTTATTGCTAATATCTGTTTCTTTTTTCATAGAGTTCTAACCGTTTTCTGTCAAAATAATTGCAGATAGTTTGAAGTTGTTACTATAACTTTACCTATATACTGTAACCTTTGAAATAGTTGATTCATTCTGTGAATAAAAATAAAATTTTAATTTGAAGTAGCACAATTATTTGATACAATAACTACCCAAATGTTATTATGAAATATATGGACATATATTCGATTTAATACTTGTCTCTGAATCTATTACAGATTTGTGCGCCTGTAATGAAAACTTGCCTCGATGTGTACGGACGTGAGCTGCCTAATAATATTTGGCAAATATACACACCGATAGCTAGTTGAATTTCATTAAGAAATGTGAATTTGGCGGCACAGTCTGAATATTTGTATTAATTAAAATTTGTAGTTAATAATACAAAGGGATTGATATATTTTAGAAGTAATCTACAATTAGAAAATTTTTTTGTTTCAGTTAAGTTCCATAATGACAAATACGATTAAAAGAATTTGAAATCTTTTATGCAGTTACTTAAAAAATTGAGATCTGTTACTATTTTCATTTGTTTTATCTACTATAAAGTATGTTTCTTCATCCTAAGTTATGTTTTTTTACTCATAAATACATCCTCATAAATTATTCCGAACCAAAAATATGAAATGTTTTAAAAATAAATCGCTGAAATAATCCGTAATCTTTCTGTAAAATTCATACGTATGTTTTATAAAATCAAAATACGGAAATTATTTATTAATACATTTTACTATTTAGGATAATATTTAAATTAAAGGAAGAATATATATTATGTAGTTCAATAGGTAATTGTTTTTACTTAAATACTTGTTCTTGTATTTATCCAAAAGGCATTTTTCAAAATCAAATGCAATTTATTGTAAATAAACTTAATTGTATTGAATACCTTACCCTATTCTCAGTCTGTAGATGTAGTTAATTTATAAAGAGCACTCCAGCTATAATGAGCGCATTTCATTGAATTCCTAGTCGCATTGAGACGGTGGACATGGTTGAAGTTTTGAAAAAAAAAGAGGTATTCGTTGGGATCTCGCTATATTCTTTTACGTTATTGAGTCTTTGCTTGTGAGCTTTTTCCCATTTGGATATTGAGTCCCTTATTTATCCATAATCCATGGCTTTATTATTTACATGTAAGTAGATAGTCTATTGCAAGTAGAAAGTAAGATTAATTCATGTAATTACGTTTGGTAATAACCAATCTTTGAAGAGTTATATACATGAAATCTACATGAAATCAAGTCGATTTAACTTTGTCGATTTAAATTTAATATTAAATAAAAAGTAGCCGATTCAAGACTCGTCGTGTGTAAATTTAATTACCTTCATTTATTTCAATTGAAAACACGGAACTATTGATTTATTAGCTTTTGAAATTGCCAATATGGAAGCGTGTAGATGACTGAGCCTGTGCTATTTCCTCGCTCAGGGACTTGCGAACAATAATGCATTATTGGTTGGCTTTTTAAAAATATATTAATATTCTTAACATTTTGTAATACAAATTCCAATATTCAATTTGATCGTAGCATTATTTTCAAATTACTTTGCTATATTGAATTTAGATATATTTAGTGCGTTTTAATCTTTCAAATTAATTTTAAAACATTAACAGTAAATTTAGATAAGAAAATACCATGATATGTTATCAGTAAGTGATGGTGAGCAGTTGATAGCGCGGTGGGATTTCGCGTCAATGGACGAGAAAATCAGCCGTAAGCTTTCGTTGTATTTTGTCATATTTTCAGTATTTAGGAGTAACGGCTATTTTCTTTTTAACCTTTTAGTAATTTCGGATAACTGACTCATATACGGAAATCATTTCACACATTTTCATTGAATGATTCTATCGAAAAGGATTTATCTACTTTTCCATTGTAGAAATACAAAATCGGTTCTAGTGAAATTTCAAGGGATTTTCTCAGATTTACCGAAATGCGAGGGATAGGAATGGAAGTGTTATTATATACAAACTGCGGTATAAACTGTCCTCACATTTTGTATAAATCGATTTTCACTCCATTTTGTTAAACGATAAATAAAAAATAGCCTCAGCGATATAAATATGAAATGGGATATTGTGTGTGATATTTTTTATAATGTTTTTCACTACGTTGTCTACAATTTTGTCAGGCGATATTTTATGATGATTGATATATATGAAAATGATTTTATATTAACCAGATAATATAATTCTCTACTTTTTCTGCCCGTCTCAAATCGAGCATATCAATGTGAAAATAATTAAAAAAGCATGTGAAAAATGTAGAAATAACATTAGCAAAATAACAATTTACCCTTATTAAGTGAGATGGAAACTAGAGGATGTGATTCCTTTGTTAATTGAAACACGCTTTATGTAGTCCACGAATCAAATTGACAAGCATGAAAAAAATAACATTTCACGTTTAATTGTCTAATAAGAGAACTGAAATAATTGCTGCGTATGATTTTTGTATCAAATAGCTGTTCTACGTTTTGTTTTCAGCGATATAGAAACATAACGATTATATCACTTTTAACAAATTAAAGCCATGGATATATTTCTGTTTAATTTTCTACCTTTGTAGACTAAAAACTAATTTTAATATTGATAATATGGCGGGGAGTGGGTGTAAAACAATCTTTCACACTGCTAAACACATAAACTTGAGTGCGGTGTTAGGCATTCTTACTACACACCTATATAATTATTGTCTGGAAAGATAATTTTCGTTTTTTTTTATTACTAGATTCGTATTATCCTCATTACGTAGCGAATTTATATGATAATTATACATTTATTAATTTATTATTAGTAATCGATAATTATACATTTATTCAGTAAATGTCAAAATCGTGAGCTATGTAGTCACAACTTTAATAATTGGGGTGTGTGTAAAGTTAAATAAAATCTGAGGCGTCCATTATACACAAACGGAGAAGTTCTTAGCGTAATACCGCTCAATTTGTGTGTGTAGAATCTATTCGTCATAATACGAACGTACTTCGTGACTGTGCTTTCTCACTTTTTTTGGATTATACATCACTTACTCAGGCACACTTTAGTGAATCTATTGTGACGAATGATATTTTGTTAAAACTAAAGTAAATATATAACGTGAAATACGTAAATAAATAAAGTGTATACATATGTATATTCAAATGATCCCTTTATAATTTGAATAAGTATAGTTCGTCTGGCAGGGTTGTCACGAGTTCATTTTACTTGCCAGGAGAATACTTGGGGTATTATGAAAATTTAATTAGTCTACCTCGACGTCGACTGTAAGTTTACGCATGTGGAATTCGTAATGAATAAAATGCAGTTAAAACACGCTCGTAGGATCTTATAATACACGCGACTACGTCAGTCCTTTCAGAACTTGGGGTATTTCACGTGAAGTTTAAAATTGTGTTTGTTTAGTTCTAACACCTAATTGGTTTCCAGCAGATTATAGATTTATAATATGGTATCTTCAAGTATAATTTTTATTTAATATCTTGTCTACCTTTTATTTACACGTTATGAGATCAGTGTTTTGACTATAATCTCACCTGATGTCAAGTGACGATGTGATCCAGGATGGTATAGACACTGAGCCTACAGGTATTTAAGTGATGCTGTCGGAACACACTTATTGGTGTTTGGCGACAGGTTTTCAAATTTGCGGGTGGTAGCTAGCCAGGTGGGCATTGTTAGAAAATGTCCTACCACCATGCTAAGCTTTCCTGACGATGTTTTCCTTCAACGAAAGCTCAGGGCTGATTTTCTCGTCCATTGACGCGAAATCCGACCGTGCTATCAACTACTCCTCCATCACTGCCTAATTATGTAACAAGGTATTTTCTTAGTTCGCGATTAAGTTAATTTTGTTTAAGCTGTAGAGTAATTTATCAGTAAAGAAAAAAACTTAAATCTTGTCCTGTATAATCAGTCAATAAACATATATGAAACAATTAATGGAAACGTGACAAAATATAACGCTAAGCGGTCGAAACGACCTGAATTTATTGTTGGTAGATTATTTTAAATTCATTTATTAGAGAAATCAACAGCTCTTAATTTCATATCGACTGAAATAGTTATTAACATATTGGATTAGGCAATAATGATATCCAAATTACTTTAAAAACGTAAATAGTGGAACCAAAACGAAAAAGCTAATTGAATAAAATTACACCAATATTTGACACATAAATATTTGAAAGGCAAAACTGAAATTAGTGATTTTGAACATTTTTTACACATTACAAAATTAAAGAAAAAAGCTTTGTTCTCTTATCCGTAGGTAAGTATTTGTATAATAATATTAAAGTAAAGTGGGAACTGAAACTAATATGTTTAGAAACCGGTCAGATAGCTTTAGTAAAGGGAGGTACTTACTTACGTAGAGATAGTTGGAAACCTTTGATACGAGATAGTTGCGCACTATTCCCTTAGCCGCGATGCCTTACAGGTGAGCACGGATTGTCCTTTGTGAAACTGTCCCCTAATTTTGTACTCTTGGGCTTTGCAACGGAGTGCTTTGCTTTGAGGAGCCACTTCGGTTTCCTATTAAAGTTATCAGGTTTAATGGTTAGCTGTTCGGGCCGTTTAGAATTTGTAATAATTTTCCATTTGAGTTTCATTGCAATTAAATTCGATGTTTTCAATTTTGAACTGATTGTATTTTGCATGTAAATTATGCTTAAAAAACAGAATACTTACACGATGATGAATCTTTGTCAATAATCATAACATGACATGTAATTTTTTAATCCTCGTTGGTTAGTTGTTAATCTCGAGTTGGAACACATTGTCCAGACGCCCGTTAGCAAGTGTTATTTTAGTAATTTTTACTTACGATCAGATAACCAAACGTTGACCGATAATAGAAAATCATATTCGACCACAGTGTTTATTAATCTATAAATATAAAAATTAATGTAACAAAATTTGTATGAGTAAATAAGAGGATCGTTAACTTCAACACAATTCGATCGATCACATGAAAATGGGCACTGTGTCTCAATTTCATGAAGAAGATTTTTGTGTTAACCCTTTTTTTAATTCTCCACCAGATAGCGTTGCAACATGTCAGCGGCTTCAGCTAGTAACTAATAAAGACTAACTATTAATAGCATTATAAGAATGACGAATTTACGTTAGTCTATAGATTTACTACACAAATTTGTCTGTGGCATTTCGTGTAAACCTCTATTTGGGAAATTCAAAGAAAAGAAAATGAACTCACAGTGGTGCGTTTGGGATAAAACAAAAGGGGATGAATGAGCCCCGAAAGAGCATCACAGTCCGCTTGATAAGTCAACACAATGAGTTGATAATTATCGTCAATTTCCACCGTCGCCCCGCCCTGTGCTTATCTTCGCTCTGGCAGCATTTCCCGTGAAATGTCGTTCATTAACGCCCACAATAGACTCTATAACAATTCTAAAAACTCGTCACAGAGAACAAAGGTTTATCATTGGGACAGAGCTTTTCATGCTTCAGTCGTCGACTTCGAACTACTGTAATCCAATACACAATGATTAATTGTAACGCATTCATTTTTTTTAACTTTCAATAGATGTTTTTATTGTTCAAGTATTATTTACTTGGGTAAAAAAACTGTTATAGGTTACGTAATATATATTGTGTTATAATAAATTATGCAATACCACACTAAAGTTTGAAAACCTGTAACCAATCACCAATAGGTGTGTTCTGTCAGCATCACTTGATGACCAATATTTCTAATTTCTATTTGTTTACCACCCTGGACCACATCATTATTTAACATCAGGTGAAATTGTGGGTCTGAATGTTTTGGCTATACAGTATATGAAATAAATGAAAATCGTTTTAGGATCATTATCATCAGTAATAGATAAAAATTGGAATTATTCATTTCTCAACCTTATTATCTATACCATGTTATATATTTCTGTATCAATGTTTACTTTAATAAATCATGGCCTCCAGTTCCGTGAAATGGATATTAAATATTTTTATTTGCTAACGCTGAAAGGGCAGAGCATTAAAAGCGCAAAGTTTATTTATCTCTAAGCAAAAAATATTTCAAGATCTATTTAGCTTCAAAGAAAATTGAGTGCTCCCGTTAAAAAGAAAATTTGTACAAAGTATTTTTTGTAACAATTTCTCAAACAGCTGTTATTTAGGGTATAATTTACATTAAGGTATCTAATTATAATAACAAAATATTTACGTACTGTCTAGAATCTGTAATTATCAGGTCATTTTTTCTGAATAAGACAACGGTTTATTTAATCGCCAGCTCTCGTGAAATGACAATTTTCAAACAAAAAGTATATTATATTTATATTATATTCATGTGTCGAGTACCCATGAAAATGAAACAATAGGAAAACAATGGAAAGCTGGCATAAACGCCGGGAAGGTGTTTAAGGGGTTAATAACAAAATCTTAAAACTTTGTCCGTTGCACTTGTAACTTTGCCAAAATAAAAAAGAGAGTGTGTGTACTGAGTTCGTCTACTTTGTCGGATTCTAATGATTGAGGGTCACGAGTGCTATAAGTAGCTCTCGACTGTAATGCTCTGGAAACCGGCCGATCTTCTGTCTTCAATACACAGACATAGAGTTTGACAACCTCCACAACTGAAAAACACACAGTCCTCCTTTGGCAATCTTTAGTTTAAATCTGAACAACTAACTATTAGTAAATAATATATATTAGAAACCAAGGAAAAATAAAAAAATGTATATGTCCACTTTCTAAAATACAGACATGCGCAAGATTCGCTCAAGAACGAATATACTTTTGATAGTCATATTATGAGGAATGAGGAGATCCGCAGAAGAACTGTTATTACTCGAAGAATTGCTAAACTAAAGTGACAGTGGGCTGGGCACGTAGCGTGGGTAAGCCTCCCACAAGGTGGACTAACAACCTGGTGAAGGTTCTGGGAATCCGCTGGATGTGGGTGACGCAAGACCGGGCCGTGAAGATCTATGTCCAGCAGAAGACGGTCTTTCGGTTGGTTGTATGGATGACTCATATTATTGTTATCGTGGCGTGACCTTAAAATTTTTCTCTCATTCTTAAAATTTTACTTCAAAAAATATAACCCTTTATCTATATTTTAAAACTTTTATTTAGTTTGTTTTCTGATTTATACATTTTCAAATAGTTCCTAATTTCATTATTTTTCTTTGTATTGTTATCGTTTGCAATGATTTATCATTGTAATGTAACCATAGTCAGTTTAAAGTAAAAAATATATTTCATACGTTATTTCCGTTCATACATACAGAATCAGCAAAGAAAATAATTTCGACGATAGCGAATAAGCACGTACAAGAGATATTTATTGTGAGTGAATTTATGCATTATTGGAGCCGTTTCGAGTCAGCCGGGAACGTGGAGACGTGTTGATGGATCAAATTCTTTGCAGCGGGAAAATTGCGAATGTAATTATCTCCAGAAGTTAAAATAAAGGGAAATTTGAAATCTTTTTAGAAAAAGAACCAGAATTTATATAAACTAGTAATGATTTCAATAAGTAATTTTTTGTCTAATATTAGTGCAAATATTTTATCACCGTGTTAAATCTATACTGTAAAACGAATCAACTGGGGAGGCTCTCGACGTCACCGCCAGCGCGATACAGTGACACTGCCCATGCATTGAGCATTACACGAACAACACTACATACTCACTTTTGCACATAACACGCAGGTACATAGATCATATAAGGACCATTTTTTAATGTCAAATAAATAATTTAGGGATTAGTTAGGATCAAATTCGCGAGAGTTTTCACACTCAGGTAACGGCTAAGCCGAGGTTCGTACCATTTTGCGGCTGAGTGCCTTCAGTACATCCCAAAGTTCGGTGAAGCTGTTAAGGCCTATCCGGTCAACAGCGTTAGCTAGGTTCGAAAAAAAAAACAGACACACTTGCATTCGATCTCTGCTAAAGTTAACATTCATGTTATTGCAATGTAATAAAGTTGTGACGTGGGAATAATACATAGTGATAGTGTTTAACCCCTTGATCACTTACCTGGCGTTTACGCCAGCTTTCCATTGTTTTCCTATTGTCTTATTTTTATGGGTACTCAACACATTAATAATATAGCAAGAGTGTTTTAAGTTATCAAGGGTATTTAAGACAGGTTTGATTACATTGTTAGTTCTCATATTTGCCGATTTGGGTTTAATTGGATTTGGGATTAATCGTAAAACTGATTTCAATTATAGATTTTATTTTTTACAGCCGCAAAAGGTGACTAGCGTTACCAAAATGGTACGAACCTCGGCTTGGCCGTCACCTGAGTCTTCAAAATTTCTCGCAAACTAGAAATTCCTATCTAAACCCTATATTTTTATTTAGCATAAAAAAAGGTTCCTTACAGGACCTATGTACCTGCGTGTTATGTGCAGGAGTGTGTATGCAGTGTTATGTGCAGGAGTGTGTATGCAGTGTTATGCGTAACGTGTGTCTGTGTTGGCTCTACAGCGCCTTATATAGTCATTCCATGCGATCTGACATATGGCATGTGAGAGATGGTCCAACTGGATGTAGGCGAATAATATCTTAAGGCGCCGCCGGATGTGTGGCGAAAATCTGTTAACATAACTTTTTAAATAAAATTACTCCAACAGAATTGACAGCGGTCTTAGGGGGTCATAGCGAGTACAGAAAATGACAAGATGCCATTTGATTCGCTATCACTTTTTGTCTTAGGCAATATATATTTAATTATGACTTCTCACTCCCACGCTCCGTTCGTCTATTGAGCATACCGAAAACATGGTATGGATGGACAGATTTCGTCCCTCTAGCCTTTTATGTCGTATAGATTTATGTCGGTGGTAACATGATCTAAAATACAATTTCATGAATTTTAGCCAGTCATCTATTCAGAGCTAGAGGTTTCGTAGTCCTTGCCTTTGTGTTAAATTATTCGAATTCTTGGGATACGTCTATTTGAATGAGAGCTACTGAACGTGAACTGAATAAAGTTGAAGACGTTATCGTCGCTCCTGGCTGTTTTCGAATTTTCAATGTCAGTGTTACATTATCAGTTAACGCCGTGTAATTAAAATATTTATATTAATATACCATTCTAATTTACAACTTGTGGAACCGTCTCAGAATTCTGTTTAAGAATATCGCATTAACACTGCTTGTAATAATGATTAATTAGACACATGTTTCTCTTTGGACAAAATGAATATTAGTAGAACATTTAGCTACATAATAACAAATTGACATCATTACATATCATCATGCGTAATAGATCAGCAATTTAAAATATGTGTATGAAATTTAATTTTTCGTGGAAAATAATTTGAAAATTTATTTATATACTAGCAGTGTTCTCGCGGCTCCGCCTGCGTATCATATTTTTATTCGTTATTTGGTGATAATTTTTTTTAAAATAATCATTGGGAAAACAATATTTTGATGGTCACTATTTTTTGGGTCTAAATTGTTTTTGGTATTAACAAGAAATCAAAGATATTTTTTTCACAAATTTGCACATTAAATCGTTTTTTTTTAATCTTATGATTTTTAATTTTTTTACGCAGAAACTTAATTACTTTTCAAAATAAAAGTATTTTTATCGCCGTTACAACAATTAACGTTTTGTACAAAAAAAAATCATATTTATAAAAATGCTTTTATATTATTATTAAATAAGATAGCCCTTTTAACTCCTTGAGCACTAACCTGGCGTTTACGCCAGCTTTCCGTTGTTTTCATATTGTCTTATTTTTATGGACATATTAACGTCTTTTGAATATGATTGCACCTTCTGTCTATTAATGATGTCTAAAATGAAAACAATTTTTCTGCTATAAATATAGTACTAGTACGTTGTACTATGAAGCGATATATGAGGTGCCGGGATGAAATCGACAGACACCGACGTCAATTTTAAACTGTAATGGTGCTCGCATTTCCTTTGAGAGTCTTTCACGCCGCACTCTTCCTTGAATTATTCATATTCACAGTAAATATCTATGAAATCGAACATCGTTGTTGGAATCAATAGGTGTGGAGCTTTAAACAAATATTTAAATTACTAAAGGTTTATTAGAAAGAGTAAATATTTTTCTTAACGATATGAATCGTAGCGAGAATAAATTCCCATAAATTTTTGAGAAAAATCGAAATTATCAGTGAGCTCGTTTTAAATATTCTTTGGCACTGTAAAACATGGACATCAAAATAACTTTTAATTTTTTTTTAATACAAATAGTATTTTGTTAGAAGCAATTGCATAATTTGCATAATATATTTGCCTAATATTCTTAAATTCTTGTTAATTCTGTGCTTGTATTTATCGGGTTGCCCAATTTAATTAATTTCTGTGAAGGGCTTCCGGACAAGGATCTTAATGAGAATTGTAAAACTCAAAAAACAAAAGGCGAGTGAGGTAAGAATAGGCACCGAAACAACCAGTTGAGTGAGGAAAACCATCAATCTTGAACGAGGACGACACAGGGGTTCACTCCAAAAACTCTTTCTGTGAAACTTTTCTAACTAGTCGGTGATAAATCGTTCCGTGTACTATAGGTGGAAATGAACTCGCGGGTTAATTAGTTAAGTAAATAGTAGTTAATGATTCATATAAACTCTTTCACTTTGATATTCATAATTATTCGATTTTTATTATTAGTGCAAAGTTTGATACAAAAATGTAATATTTTCTTATTCTTTAGCCGTTCTAGATTAGTACAAGAATCAGCTAAGCAGAGTATATTTCGCTTGCCTAATGCAAAAAGTACGGATTTTTTTTTATCGCCAACCGATTTTTGTTACACATCTTATAAGTTTATAAAACACTCTCCAACTTCTATGATGCACTTTATATATTTGCAACGCAATTTAGCTCACTATCACAGTCATAGCCAAAATCTTGTTAAATAATTAATTATTAAGAAACAAATAATTACTTCTAAAATTATTTAATATATAATTTTATTGTGTTATATATTTCGTGTATATGAATAATATTACCCTATAATTATTTAAAACGCTGCTGAGATAGTATGTATATCAATGTGTCGTAAGTTACGCAGGCTTACTTAATTAATTAAGCTTTTGTATTCTCTCTATCTGAATTTGCGTCCATAAATAAGCTAAGGTTACGTCTATACATTTTAGTTAGGATTAAGTAGGTATTTATTATTCAGTACGGGTGCGAACGCTGTGTTTTATCGTATTGGAATTATTTGCTATGGTTTATTATTTCAGTGGAGTTCCGTGATCACGAAATACAAACGAGCATATATTGGTAATAATTTCATCGCTGATTATATATAAAAGGAGTAAAGGTCAATAAAGTCTCATTCTCATGAATTTTTGCAGATAATATTTTGTGAAAGGTACACGTAAACAATTATTGACAAATAATTACCGTCTATCGTGTTAACAACAATTAACTTTTACCAAGAACTTTGGGTTCGTGTAATTATTATTTCCCTGTTTCATTATTTAAAGTGCTGGTACTTCAGAATCGGTAAAAAAACATTTTTTTGTTAATTGAACTTGAATTTTTTTCGCGCTTACTCAACATTAATCCATTATGTGACGTAATCCTCGGTATTTATAAACTGAAAATATAATCGTTAAAAACCTTGATCGACATAATACAACTTAATTCGTCGTGAAGTTAAAATGTTTGTGTAAACGAGCATTGTCTAAGACTAGTTAATAACTTCATAAACTTAGAGAAGTAAAATGGCTTTAGTAATACAGAGCATTAACAAATAAAAATACTAGTATTTCGCATGACAAATGCAAAAGGGCGTGTATGAATTTATGCGTGCTTTGCAAACTAAAAGAGCGATGTTTTTTTAATCGTCAATCGCATCTTTTTACAAAATTTTAACTCTGGAGAGATTTTGAGATTAACCCCTTGCGCACTAACCTGGCGTTTACGCCAGCTTTCCATTGTTTTCCTATTATCTCATTTTATGGGTAATCAACATATTAATAACAAAAAAATTATGCACCCTTTTGGCATAGAACCCTATCCACTGCGATTTGCATCTTTCACGCGATTTAATAAAGATTTAGATTTGAATAAACTTGATTTATTAGAATTAATAAATGGAGTTCGATACTTTGAAGTTTACTAAAAGATTTTTGTTTGGTGAAATTCGCATGAAATGAAAATACTAATGATGTTTTCATAAATAAAGTTTGTGACATCTCATTTCGTACTTCCAAATGTATTTTTACATTTCTCGACTCACATGTTACGTTTAGCAACTAAATCAATAGATATTTTGAGGTCCATATATGTACTTTTATTCAGCATAGAAAAACAAAATATTTTTAACACTGTACCTATCTATCTATTCAACCGGAAGTCGTACACTGCTTGACATAGGTCTCCCCCAAAAGAGGGGGATTTCCATAAACTCCACGTTTTTGGGACTCATAGGATGCTGCTGCCCATCCCCTGATTTGTATCCCTTAGTAGCCTTTTACAGCACCCACGGGAATATATGGTGGTATTATTTTTAGCCGTCACCAGACGGTTAGCATTGAACATAGATAAAAAAATGTTTTTTTACACTGTTCTTATTATCATTAGAATTATTAAGGAAACAAGTTTTTCCTTTCGTTTCTTTGTCAATAATTACATATATTATGATCCAATCGGATATTAAAAATATATTTTATTTCAAATAAAATTAAATGAAATTAAGGATTATGATAGCATTATAATGTACATAATATTATATAGTAAAATGATAACTATACTTAATTAACAATAAATAATACCATTATGTTATAATCTCGATACTTAATCCTTATAATGTGGTTAGTCTGCGGGTTTCAGAGTGCCTATTTGCATGTATGATGCATGTGATTGCATGTCACTGCCAGAACTCCATTCGGAGTGGAAAATGGCCTGCGATGGGATCCGATGAAATGGGATTATGATTAGCATATTAATATTTTGGACTAAGCAGGCAGAGGTTAAACTATTTTCACAAAAATCACAAGTTCGTACTATATATACGTATATATGTATCTGTTTAGTATTAGAAATGAATCACATTGAGTAGCGCACACTAACCCGTTTTTTTCCATTTTTTGGACGATATTTGCAGATGTACGTGTAACGCATAGTTCATAAAACTTATATTTATAAATTATCTAATACAAACGGCTTTAGGGGATCAATTATTAAATTTTAATAGTATTTCTTACTTTGATTGTTTGTCAAGGAATTATTAAGAACATACATACATAATACGATAGATAGATTTCCACAAAAATCCTTGCCAAGCTCCCCATAAATAATGTAAAACCTCTATGGACGGACGATCACCACAGACAGCTCTCAAGTAACTTGTAATAAATGAAGCGTCGACTTACCCCGTGTTTATACAATCCTCCTGTCCTTGTATTATTGAATATTCTATTCTTAGTACGCAATTTTCAATAAACAAAACATAATACTGGCTTTGAAATGGTAGAAATCAGATTACTGAGTTTCTTCTATCTATCGCGTTAATGAGAATCTTTAGTGGATTATTGTTATAGACGACAGAAAGGTCGACAGCAATCAAATAAATTATCACTAAGCTCAACAAATTCGGTTCAGACTCTTTTAGATTTAACTTTTATGATACTAACAGATTGTCATTTACCCGATTCTTATATTTAACATCAAGTCAGATATTGTAATGAAACTGGTTCCTACCGCCCCTGTAGTCTTACAAGTTTTATTGCTACGTCTTTAATTTAATTATGATTTTTATTATATACAGTTTTATACTGCGCCCCATTATGAATATGCAACAAGTTAATAAAACCAATAGGTAATAATAGTTACTACAATTTAGTTAAAAGACAGAATAATAATTGAAGAACGATAATTCTGTGTTTTTAAATAAATTTAACTTATCCCATTAAGAGTCTATGCAATTATAGAGCGTGGTCTAAATAAGATAAAAATGTTGATATGAAACTAATATATATCTCGATAGGGAGTGTAGTAGGTACAGATATTAATGGTTGAGGGAGTATTTCCGGCCCCAGTATCAAAGCGAATCCTTTCGTACTCTATGACTTCTTTTATATTTCATCCGTACTGTCTCATTATTTTTACACTGAAAGATTGCAAATAAACGGTAAATGTGAATATTTTGATAACAGATTGAAATACATATAATAAAATCACTTGCGTAAGTAATTGATTTAAGGTATGTAAGGTATTCCATTCCATGTTTAATTAATTTGAGTTCAGTTTCCAATAGTTCATTTGCCTAAAATCTTTTACTATTTGATAAGTCTTTTCGTAAGGTCTTTGCTGATCCTAATTTATCGAAAATAGTTCTCGTCTTTGCCTTTTCCACATTAGTGTATAAAACATATCTTTCTGCTTTAGTTGAAAGTAACGCTCCTAAAATCGTCGTTGCTCCTAATCGTTATCTATGGAATTTGGTACGTGATTCATGATCTAAACAGAATAGTTGCTGAAAGAACTTGCTTGCATGCTTGAATTAACATGTCTGCTACATGTTCAGATTGCTTAAGTATGGTCGTATGGCTCAGTTCTGTTTGTAATTAAGTTAGTTAAATGCTTGCCTTATTTCATGCCTGATGCATCGAAATTCAATTTATCTAGGAATTATTTATGTTCGTAGTAGTTCTTTTCACTCTTTTCTTTCTAAAAACTCTTGAAATCACTGAGCTTACCACAACATTCTATCGAGACTGTTTTACACCCACCTGGTTGATGGAGCGACGACATTAGAAAATCGGCTGGGAGCGGTTGGATGCGCACGGCCGAGGATCGACTGCAGTGACGCGACTTGGGAGAGGATGTCCAGCAATGGACTAACACGGACTGAAGAAGAAGAAGTATTTATTTTTAAATTTTAGATACTGATCTTTTATGATAAATTCATTTTTGGATCACTAATAAAAACTATGCCAATACTACATTTATTATACGCACTGTTTTAGACGAATAATATATGAAGTATATTTAATATTTTATTTCGCCGTATAACAATTTAAATGATGTTTTGTTTATAGTGCTTTATTTATAGAAACAACACACACACACACACACACATTGTAAAACGCATCCAATCTAGAATTTCTCATAAAAATATTACAGTTTCTCAATAACGTAATTATATCTAAGGAGTTGTACGTATATCGTTCGACTTCCGATTCGAGCAGGAAGATGCTATACTTCCGCTTCCGGAGAAGAAGTGATTATATTCTGTGTGCGCTACGATACAATCTTTCCGCTCTTTCATTTTTCCCCTGTGCACTCTCATTATTTTAATAATGACATGACCCGGAGGAGTTAATTAATGTAACCCTCATATTTATTAGACACATATAATTATTTTACTGTCATCAAAACACCGTACTTTTTTTCTGTTTTATTTATTTATGTAATTTACAATTAATAATATAGTACGCCATAACCGTTTTTTTGTAGCTAAATAGCAATCGAGAAGACTCTAGTGGGATTTTATTCTCCTATCTTCAAGAAAGTCTTGATCATAGCCGTGTTCATATATGTTATTCTAAAATATGAGGTGTAAACGCGACCCTCTGAAAGCAATAAACGCACATGAAATATACTAAACGTTCTCCTTAACTCGTAACTCCATTCACACCGGCGTTTTCCTACGCACTATAATACACATTCTAATGGAGCAAGACGCAAACAGTTTCCATATTCGAATGTGGATGTTTTATATACATTAAGTATTATTGTACCGACAAAATAGGTAGTTCGCAAAAACGGATACTAAATCAGCATTGTACACCATGATCATTTAAACCAAACTTTTGTTTATATGGTATGTGATGATGGCGTAGTTGGTAGTTGGGTCGGATTCCACGTTGATAGACGCAAGTTCGAACCCAGCTATTCAAATCTATAATGAGTATGAGTATTCGATTAAAGACACTATAGGAGTGATGGTAGGGTATTTTTTTAATAATACGCCTGGGTAGCTATCACCATCAAGTTTTTAAACCTGTCGCAATACACCAGTAGATGTGTTCCGCCAGTATCATTTGGGAACCAGTTCCTCTGAGCTTAGTGTGTTTACCATTCTGAACCACCATTCTCTTTGATTATTGTCAAAGAGTTGAGACTAACAGTGTAAATATACAATAGTATAATGTCATATAATATTTATTTACTATGTGTTCTAAAAAGGTAAAGAAGCTAGATGGGCTTTAGAAAAACCTCTAAGATCATACTATATTATAGTCACGATGACTCATTATAGAATAGAATAGGTGGATTCAAACTAACGTTCTTCGAAGTAGAATCCAGAAGCTATTATTTCAGACAGAAATTTCCATATTTTTTTATTACCATGCTATTGTCGCGTTTCGTAAACCGTAGTCGTTGTCAGTAACAACCACTAATATCAACAATTCCATCGAGATCAAAGGGCGGTGGTGGAATTAATTTACAAAAGCTATTTTCCACCCCCGGCTCCCTAGAATTATTATAAGCTTGTAAAATATTTTCCTTCCCTTAATGTAAATTTAAAAGGTGTTATATAAAATAAGCAGATGTTAAAGTTTTTTTTTCGTTTGTATTTATAATTATTATATAAATATTAAGTTATGAATATAAATGTTGAAAATTATGTTACGTATATTTCGGTAAGATACCTAAACCTATATATATGCAAGTAGAAATATTTCAAAATCTCTACATATTCTTAATTTCGTTAAAGTTACATCTGAAGCAATGATGGCGCATTGGATAGCGCATCCGGATTCTGCGTCAACGGACGCAGGTTCCAGTCCACCTATACAATTTAAAAAAAGGCCTGAGCTTTCTATGAAGGAAAACATCGTGAAGAAATCATAGCATGGTGGTAGGAAATTTTATAATAACGCCCCCCTAGGTAGCTACCTGCTCCTACCTAGCTCAAAAAACCTGTCGCCAAATACCAATAGGTGTGTTGCAGCAGCATCACTTGAGAATCAGTACTTCCAGGATAAGTATGTTTATCATCCTGGATCACATCACTTAACATCAGTTGATATTGTGGTCAAAGCTCTGAGCATATGCTCGGTGTAATAAAAAAATTAAACTTAAAATTATTGGATGTCAGAGCTATGGGGATGAAAAATGTACAAAAGTATTGTAAGATATAATTGAAAACCTCTGAAATTAAATATATGAAAATTTATAATTCACATATTTTTATGCTTAATCAAAAAATTCTTTATTCAATTTAGGCCCTAATAAGGCGCTTATGAACGTCAAAACACTACCACCGGTTCGAAAAATAACACAGTCGAGAAGAACCGGCAAGAAATTCGATCTGGTTCTTTTTTTTATATAAATACAAAATATAAAATATTGTTAACAACATTTTCGCCACACATCCGGTGCGTTAAGATACTATCCGCCTACATCTGGTGGGACCGTCTTTCATCTGCCACATGTCAGATCGCATGGAATGACTATATAAAGCTTTGTAGAGCCAACACAGGGTCACTTGAGTTCTATCTGCTAAAGTGAACGTTCCTGATATTGCAATATAATAAATTGGTGACGTGAAATAATATATAGTGAGAGTGTTTAATAATATAGGGAGAGTGTTTTAACAATATATATATTATTTTTAAATAAAGACTATATAAATCGTAGTCTATTATAAACTATTATTATTCATAATCTGGTTACAACCATTGTTAATCCATCGTTCACGTATTGATCCACCCTGTAAATTTTGTAATTACGACATGGTGCTTGAACTTATTGTCAGTTAAATCGATGTGTTTATTTTACTTTTAATACCTCGCTTCACTTTATAAAAAAAAGCTATTTTAACGTTAGAATATAATGTCATAATGTTATTTTGAAAATAATCTGAGTGGAAGCTTGAAAACACAAGCGAAGGTACTAGTCGAAGAAAGCTAAAATACAAAATAGAGTAGATTTTTATTTTACTTGAGAGGGACTCTCAATTTTTCTCTTAAAGATCTAACCACACCATTATATTTGAACGGCGAGTTTGCTGACACCATCTGACTATATCGTATATTAAAACATTACTCTCTCTCATAAATCCACTCGATCCACTCCTTTTTGTACGTTTCCCAAACAAATATGATAACTTTACGCTTGGAGAACGTTAAGATGGCGCCCTGATGGCGTTCGAGGCTTAGTACTTTCTTATGCAACATGTAATATAGTTAGCGACTTTAATCAGTAAGATTTTACATTTTAGCAAAATTATCGAGTGGAATTTAGCGATGATGGAGATGTCAATGGATGCGGGTTCAAACCCACCTATCCAACTTAGTGAGGACACTATAGTATGGTGGTAGAGCATTATAAAATAATGCCCGCCTGGGTAGCTACTACCCTCAAATTCGAAAACCTGTCGCCAAATACCAGTAGGTGTCTTCCGGCAGCATCACTTAACATCAGGTGAGATTGTGGACATAACACTAAGCCTATACCTTGTAAAAAAAATTTAACATAGATTAAGGTTTTGATCGTATTTTGCTTAATAACTTGTGCCCTTTATAACTATAAAATATTTTTATTATTCATGTGCTTCTTTAAGTTTTTATTAGGTATATCTCGTACCAGACTAAATTAATTAATTTGTATCTATAACCTTTTCTAGCTTGGCCCCCGGTTATTAGTTACATGCGGTAAAACATTATCTCTGGTCTACGGGGATTGGTCCACCTTAATTACTTTTTACGTCAATCGGCAGCATCTCTTTTTGTGTTTATTTTTTGAACAAATATTATAAGCTTTTTTTTGTATACCTAGTAGAATCAAGTATCTAAGCTGTTTTTTAATTTTTTCTGATACAATAATAATATAACAATTTGTGATGCTTATTTCGATTTAGTTATACTTTTAGTTTTCGTCTAGTGGTCAAAAATCAACTGTAATTGGTATTGAAAATTTGAGAAAACAAATGCTTACAAGATTTTTATTACTTATAATATCAGCACTCATTAATATCTACTTAACTCCTTGAGCACTAACCTGGCGTGTACGCCAGCTTTTCATTGTTTTCTTATTGTCTCATTTTTATGGGTAATCGACATATTAATAAAGAAATAAAGAAAAAGAAAATTGGTATAAACAAACAGCCGAGAAAATACAACTAAACTGTTTATTATTGTTTATTTATATATATATACTTCTGGTTATAGCAGTATGTCATGAAGTACACATATGTGTGTAATTTATGAAAGTCTTCGATATATGTCGCTGAGGGGAACCCTTCATCATGATGGTACGTTCGGCACCCTCACGTACTATCGTACATCGCTACGATGATTTCTCATATTTCCGTATGTGAATTCCCTTAAAGTAATGTGTAAGTATTTTTCACACGTAACAGGCTAAGGAAACATATTTCGTACCAATTATTATCCTCTATAACTCCCGTGTTGGAATATTCAGTAGATAAATAATTGTCTTAACCTATTTATATCAAAGCGCTGTCTTTTGATAGAATTTTGAAAGTATTAATAAAAATATTATAGAATGGAAAGACTTAAATTATATTGGAAATAAGACGCAATTTTTATAACTATTTTCTTGTAGTAAAATGAAAAATAAAATATTGATTGAAAGTAGAATGGGATCAACTTTATAAATTTTAAATTTGGTAATTCCTAATAGATTGATAAACATTATATATACCTAATAATAAAATTGAAGCATAGATTTTTTTTCCTAAATTAGCTAATGCTGTTGACCGAAAGAGCCCTGACAGCTTTATCGTTACTTTGGGGGCGATTGCTGAAGGCACTCGCCGTAATATGAAGCGCAGACTGCTTCGAAACATATATGTATAATGGAAGACAACAGAACGATAGCGCGATGTAGAATCGTTCAAAGAAAATATTTTTTTGTTGTCGTTAATACATAAAATTGAAGTGTCTGTTTGTAATATCGTAAGAACAATTTTTTGCTATATACATATTAATAATGATATACGATATATATACCAAAAATGCAATTTTTTAAATTTTTGTCTGCCTATTTGTCTCGGGTAATCTCCGGAACGGCTGGACCGATTTGAACGGAACTTTTTTAGGCTGAAGGTAGATATTTTTCGAAAATAATTAAGGTTCCGCGTAAAAAATTAAAACTCATAAAAATTGGAATAAAATACGATTCAATGCACAGTTTTACTTGCAGGTGTTTGAATTTGTGAAAAATATTTTGCTTATTGTTAGTATCAAAGAAAAAGGGAAAATAGTTAGGGTTCCGTATAAAACAAATCAAAACTATATTACGCAGTAAAAAAATATATGAAATGCGGGTGCAGGTGCGGGGAACAGCTAGTTTATAATGTACATAATACTTTAACACATGTCACAAATTTAGCTTAGTAATGCAAAGAAAAATACCATAAGGATTATAAAATATGTTATTCCATACTTTATCCACTAAAATCCTAAAATATAAACCAAACATATTCGTACGGGGCAATGTTTGCGTGGTGGAGTTGGAAGTATGAAATGAGCTTAGCGGAAAGTAAGAAATTGGCTCGGATATGTCGATATCATTTAATGTACCGCACCCTGGAGGTTGTTTGTCGACTGGAAAATATTTATTACAGCTTACCTCATTTACAAATAACCTTATTTGCTTTTCGTATAGAAAATATATTCTCTTTATTTCATTTCGTTGTTGATAGCTCAACATTTGTTTTAATTAGGCTATGCTTCTTATAAGAATAATATTCTATGCCAAATCTAGTAAAACTAGTAATGACATTTTATAGCACAAATAATTTTGATGGTGATTCTTCCACAAGACAAATTAGCACAAATAATAATACCCATACGAAGTGATTATCCACTTTCATATGGATTGACTAAATATTGGTCTATTACAGGTAAAAATGGTTAGTACTTCTTTTATTATATTACTTGTTAAATTAGAAAATATTTTACCAACCTGTAATTTTAGATAAAGCCACCTTGCTTAAATTGGTTATTTTATTGATTTGATAAATTTTGATATTTCTAAATATTTCGTATTTAGCTAAGTGCCAAATTAATTTTATGGGTTTCGAAGTATGTACTATGTAGGCGCGTCTGTGGCGTTACTTCAAAACTTTATTTGTTTATAATGGCAACATGACGTGTTCAAGTTCGAAGTAAATTTGCATATACGACGTTGAAACGAATAATATCGCCGATATTGGGAAACTTAGAGGCAGTGTTTTGGGTAAGCAAAGAGCTAATAACATCCGCCAAGACATTCAATATTTGTAACATGGTAGGGTTAGGCAAAATTTGAAATGGTAAAAAACTACAATCTTATTCTCAATAATAATTCCTCTACTACTCGTAAAACAAGATTACGTTTCATAGTAATGAATAACTGAGGAACGTGTCTTTGAAATCTATTCGTCGTCTGACACATATAAAATGAAATATTACGTATACCACAGAGTATTATATTTTTGTTAATAGCACCTATTTGAAATAAAATTCCTAATCTAAAATGAGTTTGAGTGTTTATAAAGTGTTATGATTAAAACAGTGTTGAGATTGCGGATTTGTGTTGTGTTATAAATAAGTTTAATAAACAATTAATTTCAAAGATAAAAGAAAAAAGTAGACCAAAGGAAAAAAAAAAATCATACGTAGGGATTAAACTGTCTTCTCAACGATCAAAGATATAAGGATTAATAAAGTTTGAAAAAAAATAATTAATAATAGTATTTTAAATATGTCAACCCTATGCGTTATTTGGCATATCGTTTTGTACCAATGTTTGTCAAAACTCAGATGCTATCTTAGATATGGCGTTAGTTGGTACCCTAATATACCAGGTAGGTATATTAGGGTTGTTAATTTCAAAACTTAGAATTGCACCTAATTTGAACATAGTTGAACGTATTTTGAAACAGTTTGAATTCACCGCCCGCAGGCTTAAATTACTTCTGTACACAACGGAGTAATTAGCGTTCTGCATGCCATTTATGTAGGTCACCGCTTCCATGGCTCTAAAAACGAGACATTCCTATGTGATACTGGTGGTAACCCTAACAACTTCCGTCTCTTAAAAATAATATGTATCATTTTAGATTTTTATATGAACTTTATTACTCCATTCATGTGAGTTTTAGAAGAAAACTTTTACACACTGCAATATTTTGCCACACCTATTATTATAATAGGTTATTCACATTGTGCAAAGCGTCATGTTTACGTCTATATTGTACTGAAATATGGCTAATATTTATAAAGCACTTTAACCATTTTCACATCAAAATTGTGCCCCTATTGGTACTATATTATGTTATAAAAAATTATGTACATACGTATATATGTACATACGTACCTAGAAAATTGCCCCCAACAATTTATCGGATGAACTCGCTTACATAATGCGAATAGTACGTACTTTTGAAGCGTTTTTATGTATAGGTACTGCTGTTGAACACTAAGCGGACAGCATAGGGCCGTATAGCGTAGGACTGCATGACATAGGGTCGCATGGAATAGGGCTGCATGGCTTAAGGCCGTATGGCTTACGACCGCATGACTTAGCATCATTGTGTACTGGTGTAAGACACTACGTATGGTTTTGTATCACTCACTTGGTTAATTAGTTAATTAATCAGTTCGTGTTAAAGTTAGTTACGCGTCCTCAGTAGCGGAAATGATGTTTTCACAAACGCGGGTGTGAGCAGACTTGGGTTCTGGGCTACAGCGAGAAGATTTTTGTTCGCGAGTGGCTTGCCGCTGTGTTGCGAGGATGCATGCTACACAGCCGTCGTTTCACTCGCGGGGCGTCTTACTCTTTGCTAAGGATGTTAGGGCTCGTTGGGCGTGAGATCCAAAATGATCTCTATAGCGAAGGGCCGACGGCAAAGCAACTCGAATGACAGAGCTTCCTGGCCGAAGGTCATGGCTGAGCATCTTGACATACGGATGTAAGACATTCCGTGCGGTTTTGTATCACTCACTTGGTTTTTATTAGTTATTGATTAGTTTATGGTGATTTCAACTGATCCAATTTTTTTAATACTGAAATTTCACTTTGTATCTAACTGTATTTATTAAATATTATAAATCGTCTTTCAACAATATTCTTTTACATAAATATGAAAACAATATAAATATTTTTTTATTTATTCAAATATCGAAACTAAATATAGATGACCGCAAAACCTACAACCGAATATTAAGTATTTATTAAATGTTAATGTTATTAAAGATATTATTTATGTTCATATAACGAAAACTTGAATCGTCAGGTTCATTTTCACCCGAGACGTAAAACAGGACTTCTTCGTTTAAAATCTTAACTTTGTCTAATTCCTCTCAGCCTCTTTGTTTTCCTTTTGCGTAACGCCTCAATATAATTCTCTCGAATGTAAATGAACTTTCTCCTGTTCTACGAATAACATTTCTAGAGAGAGGTATTTTCATTTTAACATCAGTGTTGTGTATTTCCTTCTAGTACGAAGTTTTTTTTTACGATTTAGATGTAACATCGTTATTCATGATAAGTTTCATATGGATATTAGAGCAAAAATATAATCAGATTTCTACAGGAGAACAAAATTACTTATTTGAATTATATTCCGTTTTTATTAACAGCGGGTAAATATAATGTCGGGTGAAGTGAACACACCGTGATGAGAACGACACGATTACCTGTGACGTTTTCCAAGGTTCCGTACATTTATCTTACTTAAGGAGAGAGGATGGATTTTCTCTTAATGGAATATATTTTCTAAAACAATTTGACACAGGTAAATAACGTTTATTTATACAATTAAACCAAAGTGTTAATTTTATCATATTAAATAGCTGTGTGTGTCCGCGTTTCATATAGATTTTCACTGCGTAATATAGTTTTTAATTATTTTTTACGGAATCCTAATTATTTTTATAAAAACTTTTTGCTACTAACATTAAGTAAAGACATTTCTCACAAATTCAAACATCTGCCAGTAAAACTGTGCATTGAATCGGATTTAATTCACAATTTCATGAGTTTTAATTTTTTTACGCAGAACCCTATTTATTTTCGAAAACAAAAATACCCTAAGTTACTCGGAATAACTTCAGATATCTAGCAAAAAAGTCCCGTCGAAATCGGTCCATCCATTCCGGATGTACACGGACCAAAAAGACACAAAAATGTTAAAAATTCTTTTTAATAGGTAAAAAAAATATTTTGACATTACAAACAGACACTTCAATTTTATTTATTAATGTACGTGTATATAATTAACTTTATGCAAAATTGCTATTAAATTTACGAGTATTGTACGGTAACAACTGAAGTTCGGTTTACATTTAATCATTGCAAAGTGCGTACCCCAAACAATGCAAAATTCTGATACAAGAATATCGAGCTCGTAACCACTTATAAAATTGCATTGTGTTTTGACTCCTAGTAAACCTTGTAGTTTTCTACACCTTGCTTGAATCACTATTTATCGGTAGTCATCACCTATTTTAATTTTAAGGATAATTCTATCACTCTTTGATCGGTAGAGTCACTTGTTTAGGTTATACTCAAATTAATAAGTAACTAGTTGTCTTTACGTCTCACTGCCCTCTGACAAAGCCCTCGCATAACTCGTTTACATAAAAAAATCATTTGTAACACAAATATACCTCTATTTTATAATACTTTGTTCTTAGTATTTAGTGTGCTTTGTTTATCTTTTAATCATTGACATTCGTTGTTGTAATTCTTGTGTAATAAAACCTCGTCGTAAGTTTAGTATACTATGCCCCTTTAAAAATAATCATTTAAATTAAGTATTGTTTTATATACATAACGCTTCTAATACCCAATTACCCATGATATAAATTTTCGTACATTTCGATTCTAACCATATACATATATAGGGGAAAGATTGTTATCAATGTAAAAAATTGAGAATATTTTGTTTTTCGTATATGCAATAAAATTGGCATTGATTTATATGTGTAATTAAGATAAATAAAAAAATTAAGATATAAATATGTAAATTCTAAATATATTGCAGCGATATTCTGAAGCAATGATGACTTAGTTGTAAGTGCGGTTGGATTTCGGTTCAAACCCTCGTGAAAACATCGTGAGGTAACCATAGCATGGTGATAGAGCCTTTTCTAATGATGCCCGACTGGGTAACTACCACCCTCAAGTTAGAAAATTTGTCGTCAAATATGAACAGGTGTGTTCCGGCAGCATCGCTTGAGAACCAGTACATCTAGGCTTAGTGTGTTTACCATCCTAGACCAGATCGTTACTTAACTTCAGGTGAGATTGTAGTCAAAGCACTGAGCCTATACCATAACATAACATAAGCCCACGCCTGTTATCCCCGAAGGGTTAGGCAGAGGTGAAATAGCGAACTGCACCACCCACATTTCGCTGAGCTTAGTTCCGTCCCAGATGTGACAGGGGGCGAGCCTGTCGCCATATCGGGCACAAATTCCAAACTCCGGGATGATACTGAGAAGAAAATCCAATACCACTTGACCCGACCCGGAGATCGAACCCGAGACCTCAGAACGGCAGTCGCATCGTAATACAATTGCACCACCGAGAGCTATACCGTATAAAAAAATATCATTAACGATATTATATACTAAATTAAATTACATCAATTAAAAAATTAAATTAATTTAACTAACAATAATTTAACTAATATAAACGTGTATATTAAAAATATACCATAAACTAATGTTAAACGAGTTGAACTAAGTGTCAAAACTAAAATATATTTTGTCAAATTTTCAACAATGATTATAATAAACGAATTTCTAGCAGTGGACGAAAACCAATATTTACAAATAATATGATAGATAAAAATCATTATATAATTATAACAGATATTTTTAAAATAAAGATAATATGATATACATATTACAGAATACGAAATAATTCGTTACATATTTTACAGATGTTATTGTGAAATGCGAGCCCATGAATAATTGACGTGGGAAAGGGTACAGACATCGAAGAACTGTATCAACGAGCTTCTAATAACAAAAACTTTAGACATTTAGTACCTATTGAAATAACAATAATTTTTGTTGTATTAACAATGTTCAATAAATTTAGTTCTCAGATACATAAATACATAGCCGTGTAACTTAAAAATACTATTTAAACAAGTTCAAGATTACGTTGTTCTAGAGAATATTAGTAACAGTGCCTGTGTTTTCCTATAATTTTAAACCTTTAATTTTTGTGATAACATTTTGCTGTATTCTATTTCTAAATCATCAAATGGTATTTTAAAACTAGCTGTTCCGGCAAACTTCGTATCGATTCAGAAGAAAAAAATAGTTTTGCTGAGTTCAATTTAGTTTTACTTCCAATATGTAAGGAAACTTCTTGAGTACAAGACGAATACAAAAGTCATCAAAATCCGTACTTAAGATATCATACAAAACCATTCTAACTATAAGAAAAATAAATTCCTTTCATTTTTTCCCGTAAATTTTCTATTGTTTTAATAGTTATTCTCCTCGGAGCGGAGATAAAATGAAGAAATCAAAGATCATAAAACTCGGTCTAGCAGTTCTTGAGTTAAAAATGTAACCGACCTAACATGACCTAACTTTGTTTGATATTACCTATATAGATTTAGAAAATATTAAATGTAACAGGGTATCTGTTCTCGTATGATAGTTATTATTTTTTATAATAACTTACAAGAATAACAATAGACGACCAATAATAAAGAGTAATGGTTAAGGTAAAATAGTGATATCATTTTAAGTGAAGTAACTTGTTATTTACTAATCAGTTAGTTTGATGTTAACTTTGAATGATGCAATTCACCCTAAATCATTAAATGATTTAGTTAAAATTCTGCAAGCTGCAATGAACATGATAGTAGTAAATTTAGTATAGACTGTATACTCTATTATGCGCATAACCTGTTCTCTATGCCTACAATAATAATATAACAAAATATATACTATAACCGACCATGAGAAAAATCTGTATAGCGGTTTATAAACTAACTACGAGGCAGATAGACATGATCGGAATATTTGTTTATATAAATCAGAAAATCGAAGAAGATATACGTACAATTAAAGGATATATATCACTTACTATAACAGTGACACTTTTCTTTTCAGATGTAATATACTGAAATGATTCCTGAATCGGCTTCATCGTAGAACCCATGAACGCAAACAATTTGACAAAGGACACGACGAGCGCTTTGTCGCATACTCGTACATCGTGTTCCACCGTGCAAGGCTTCGTAGCACTAACGATAGTGCAGCACTATCGTGTTATACCAACTCCAAGGCTGTGTGTGTTATACGTGTCTCGCATCCCAAAACCGAGTGATCCGTCCACAAGATCGAAATTTAGTACTAATCTTCGATTTGTAGTTGCACTGTTGACAATACAGTTTCATGCTCGCCCCCAGTGGATTACGATAAATCGTATCTATTACATTTGATTGATATTTAATAGTCGTAATTATCACCGAAATTGTACGGTACATAATTATATAAACAAATATTTGACCCGAGAAACTTTGTACCACCTGAGAATCAATTAAGGTATCCATACAAAATGTATGAGAGAAAATGTGTTTCCAACAAATCAAAGATCATAAAAATACTTCAGCGTTTCTTGAGTTGTAAATGGTGTAACTAAATGGTGTTTTTATAAATATAGACTAGCTGTGTATTTGCGGCTGCGCCCGCGTTTCATATATTCTTCACTGCGTTTTATTTTTTTTTATATGGAACCCTGATTATTTTCATAAAAAAATTTAGTATTAAGATAAAGTAAAAATATTTCTCTTACCCGTAAAACTGCGCATTGAATCGGATTTTATTCAAATGTTTATGAGTTTTATATTGTTTACCTAATTATTTTTGAAAATTAAAAGTACTTTAAGTTACCGAGAGTAACTTCAGTTATCTACCAAAAAAAAACGTTAAAATCGGTCCAGCCGTTCCGGAGATTACATTCGTATCTATTTAATTAAAAATATCATTTTGACATTACAACCAGAAACTTCAATTTTATTTATTAGCACCTATAGTTGAAGCATAAATAAAATAATGTTTCGTTTAGCAAACTAAGTATGAAAAGTAAGTAATTTAAGTTATTAATAAAGTAGTGTTATATTTTGTCCTCAGTGGAAAACACATAAAATAATAATGCATATGCATTACTTATATAAAACAAGTCGGTATATCTACCGCTCTCGTGGCCGTGTTCTGGTTTCATCTGTTTTGCAACACCCACTAGCGTACGACACAAATCATTTTAATCCATATCTATCAATCACTGAATTCAGATAGGACTAGATTTTTTGTTCACTCAAAAATACCTATAAGGGGATGTAATCAATTTCCATTATTCGAACTAAACACTATTTCATTCATTCATTAAAATAATTAAAACGTTTTCATTAAGAATTATTCATCGAACGTAAATAATATGATTTGAATATCTCATATACATTTAATATATTCATGATGATGGTGTTTTTGAGCAACTAGCAATGTTCTTGTAACGAAGTATTATGACTTATCATGTTCTCAGACGTATTGAGTTCGAAGACTTCAGGCTGTCGTATAATAAACGAGACAATTACGTTGTACCACGGGACGAGTGATGGGATGAACGCCTCGTCGTTACCAGACGTCGGTTTTGATTAAAGTGTTTCTTTATGAATTCTAAATGTTTTTATAATTTGAGGATAAATTCTTAACATAAATGTTGGAAAGACATAACTTCAACACATAGTCTAAGGCAATTTAATTACTATGAAATACATTTTTTAACGCAACAAAACTATACTGTTAAAAAGAAAGGAATCGAGTGCCAATTTTGATGAAAGTCGACACGACGACAGGTTTCAATTTTGTACTGACAAGTTTAGTTTCAATGGTGTTCCTTTAATGCTACTATTCGATACAGGTATGAAAAGAATACCTATAAATAATAACAACTCCGCAAGCGTAGAAAATGTATTGTTTTTTTTAATTTACCATAATATATGTATACTTTTGTCTTAGGGACTGACTCTGAAAATTTTCATTTTACTATGTAATTCCTTTGATTATTTAATATCTAGAATTTTAGAATAAAAACCAATTGTGATTTTATAAGGCGAAAATCCCGCGGAATGTTTTATATTGCGGATAATTGAACCTTTACTGCTGCGGTCAATCTTATCTCTGAACTCTCCGTAATTCCGTAAACATTTTTGTAAATGTTTTGCGCGGCTTTATTTAATATAATCACATTTTTGCATAAAAATTATACTATTATTTTTCAAGCGAAAACTTCTTTAGCCGCTTTGAGCGATTCTTGCTAGGGTAAAAGCTTGTAGATTCGCGTTACCAATGCTATGACGTCAGGCGTCAACATGCTGATATGTCAAGCATAAGATGGTTTTTAACCCCTTGAGCACTTACCTGGCGTTTACACCAGCTTTCTATTGTTTTCCTATTGTCTTCCAATTTTCTTATTTTTATGGGTACTTGACACATTAAGTGCTAGCGCTCAGAGATAAATAATAATACAATTTACACTTACGCTGCCTATCGTATATTTTGTTGATGAATAAACTTATATGTAAATGTACATAATTGATGCTCGGAACGCTCATAGATGTAAAAACCAGAGATTTAGATGTAAAAACAAATCTTAAATGTTAGGTTATGTTAATCATTTAAATTAATAAATTATGAAATTCAAACATTAAAAAAAACGTTTTTTTCAATATTTCGAGTTTTCCCTTCTGTCGGCAATCTTTGTGACTGCCTAGTTTTTGAATTTAAGTTATATTATTGACGTTAAAATATTCATGTTTTTATATATTCACCAGGCGTATAATATGGTGGAAGAACGAGCTGCGTTGTAGTGTATGTTACTCACTGTAAGTATCAAACTCTGAGCGAAACTTATAGCAACTTGTTTACACAGACCATCTTCGTCGTCCTTTATTCAGACACAACTTCACAGACGCTCGCGAACGGTGACTTTCTATAAATACAATTTACATTAATTCTTTCCTGAAGCGAGCGATATAATTAAATACAATGCAGACGGCAGAAGTGAGTTTGAATTAAAGTATGCCTTTTGAAATGAGTTTAATTTTTTTTTTGATTTGTTTACTTTTCTCATAAATGCGTAGAAAAGATCATCATCATCATCTCCCTACCCTTTTCCCATTTTTATTTGGGGTCGGTGCAACATGTCTTCCTCTTCCATTCGTAGAAAAGATAAGTACAAAAATTAGGAGGAAGGAAATCGTTACAAAGAAATGATTTATTTGCATGCTGAAGTCAAAATAATAAATAAAAAGATATCTTGTTGGTTCTCTGTATAAACAGATAGATAGATAGATCTCTGTAGATAGGCGTATTATGTAGTAATTGAATCAAGCCAACTTTAGTAAAGAACAAAATAAATGTAAAAAATTCATTAAAAAAAAAATTACTTTAGGTTTCAATCGTCTTCAATATGAATGGTTTTTAACTTTTTAATCATGTCTTTCAATTAGCCTGTTTTTTTACAGTTTGTTTATTTTTTTCTTTTTACACTGTATAGGCTCAGTGTTTTGACCAAATTCTCACTTGATATTAAGTGAGAATGTGGTCCAGGATAGTAAATACACTAAGCCTAGAGGTACTGGTTCTCAATTGATGCTGCCGGAGCACACCTATTGGTATTTAGAGGTAGATTTTAAAACCTAAAGGGGGTAGCTACCAAGGGGGGCATTATTAAAAATCCCCTACCACCATGCTATGATTTCCTCACGATGTTTTCCTTCACCGAAAGCTCAGGCCGATTTTAGAGTCGAGTAGATGGAGATCGAATCCGCGTCAATTGACGCGGAATGCGGCCGCACTGCCCACTGCGCCATCATCGCCTCAAAGCGCATTCGCGTTTGTTCGAAAGTCTATCTCATAAATTTGGAAACCTTAATATTTATTTAAATTATGTACATTTAATTCGATAGATAACGTTAAAAATAAAATGATACAGGTATTGGTCAAATCACACAAATTTCGTCAACCGTCTAAATGAAACTTTACTTATAAACAATGATAATACGGAGAGCATACGTAATCTTAGTTTGCAGTTCTTAGCGGTCGAGTAAGTGGTTGATGGGCTCATCGAGCCGCTATCAGGGATCGACTTAATCAAGTGCACTCCGAAGGCCAGTCCATTACACTAACATATTGCCCCCACAGACACTGGTCGTATCTCGGCATCTTAGAAGACCATATTACTGAACTCGTTATATTAACTTCGAATAATTATTTTTAAAATATTTATTTTCACGATATTAATTATATTATTCGTTTAAAAGTACATTCTTCATAAGAAGAAATCTTAAATACTTGATAAATAAAACTGTTCATTATGAAGAATACATGAGGCAAAATTGCTTTTTTTTTGGTTGGATTTTTGTTGAGTTTGCCTAACATCTCATTTAGATTTTTCTTTAACGACATGTAATTGGAAGTTTTTAAGCCATATTAATTATGAAAAAACAATTAAAAAGTACCAAAGTAAATAATAAATTCTACTATGATCTAATTACTGCAACTAATATATTCTCATAGATAATGTTAAAAATATTAAAAAAATTGCATTCTGATACAATAAAATACGAAATACGCAAATAAATAGGTTCGACTTTACATTATTATTTATTTTGTTTAATGAAATAATATCAAGATTGTAAAATGTTATTATTCAAATTTTATATCATATGATCCGGGATTAATACGAATCCCATCTAAATTATTTCCATCGACTTCTATACATTATTTTATAAATTCATATTGTTAATGGGTATTATTTTCTTGCTATAATTAAATTGTAATCCTGTTTCGACGTAAAATACTCAGTGTAGCATGTTTTACGCTAATTATAAACGGTTCAGTTTCTATTGATATTATGTATATGTTGGATAATGGTATATACGAAATATAATTAATATAAAACATCTTCACCGTCTGGTTAGTTTATATATTTATGTTTAATTTGAATTTTATAATAACAAAATAAACTATAATGAATAATATAATTATAAAAACACATTCGTTAAGACTCGAAGCGTAACGACCTACCGATAGAGAAATCTGTGATCCATTGAAAAATTAAAGTTTGAATTTAACGAACGACTCTCCAAAAATAATAGGTAAATGAGGAATTATACCAAAATAAATGTATAAGAATGCTTATGAAGGAAATTAATTATTATATTTTTTATCATACAATTATCTCAAATATCAGAATATTATAGTATTTTTATTTATTTACCGAATAATGAGACAAACACAAAGAACCGTTTTAACAATGATTGTTAATATTTTAATAACGTCCTTTAACGTTTACATTAGAGCTGAATTTGAATTGAAAGTAAAAAAGGTGTACAGGGCAATATTTGGTCATATGAGTGGTAGACAATATACAGAACGCTTTGTGGAGAAATTATTTATTTAATCGCGG
This sequence comes from Samia ricini, assembly GCA_014132275.2. Taxonomy (NCBI): domain Eukaryota; kingdom Metazoa; phylum Arthropoda; class Insecta; order Lepidoptera; family Saturniidae; genus Samia; species Samia ricini. The sequence goes on from AP028161.1 coordinate 9,001,933, forward strand.
TACACATTTTGTCGTTATCTATTATTCTTATATATAATGGTTTCTTAATATTTCATAAATACTTGCCTACGTTCTAATAGAATGACTTGCAAAGTGGTCTTATTAAGAATTGTAGGTTATTTTTAGATACGAGGTTCAGAAAATAACACCAACGAGATACAATAGGTATTGTTAAAGCGAACAAGTATTTTTTTACAAAAAAAATTAATTACCGACCTAATATTATAATAATCATGAAAAGTGATTTCTGTTCACAGAGGTTTACATACTTTGAAAATAAATTATATAGAAAGAAAATATTTTTTAGGTTTATCATGTCCTTGGGATTTTTGCGTAGGCGGGGGTGGGGGAGATAGCGTTCGCAAATTAATTCCGGCATTACTCTTTGATCTCGTCGACATTGTTGGCTTGTTGTACAAATAAGCGTACAGACCTCGTGCCGTGCAGCCCTCGTAATTCCCTCCTCCCTAGAGACGGCCTCAGTTGAGTGGAAAGCCGTTTAAGCCATTACATTCAAGGTAATAAACCTGCTCTTGCCGATTTTTACGGTATTCCTAAATGTGTGCTGGGTTAATAATATTGTTGTAAAATGTTTATACATTATATTTTATTAAAACGTAGAACTGTTTTTAAGTATCACTAATAGTGTATTAGGGGTTATAGTTCTCGCTGTTTTTATGCTTTTCAGATGTACCATAAACTTAACATGACTTTAGATTGAAGCTCAATTTAATGTGTCAATTACCCATAAAAATTAGACAAAAGGAAGACTATAGAAAAGCAATGGAAATCTGGCGTAAACGCCAGGTTAGTGCTCAGGGCTCAACTCTAAAGCGAATAAAATGATTTAATGTATAACATAGCTACATTTAATATTATGAGATTTTTGATATAAACCAATATTCGAATATTTTTTTGCAATATTATTTATTCTGTTTACTCGTAAACTTAATTGCATTAATAAAAGTAAATTGATTTAACCTGATTTTTTTATTATTATAATTAATAAATATTAGTTAATAATAAAAAATATTCTGTTTACCCTACAAGAGATTACATATTAATTAATATAAAAAAAAACAAAGACGGAAATGTAACATAAAAGAATAGAAGGAAAATAAGAAGTTAAAACTTGAAATTAAATGGAAATTGTAATATGAAAACTGGAATGTTAATGTAAATGATATTACATTATGCACAGACATACTAAATTAAGTAATAAATAAGAGAATTACAGGACTAGAAACAAATAAGGTTTCGGATTACGTCTGAAGTACATGGAGGGACTAAATATAAAAAAAATTAATACAAATAAAACAGAGAAGCGAAACACAGAGAAAAAAAAAACACGGGTATTAGCTACTAAATAACCAGTCTTCAAATCAATGTTACTATCTTAACGAGCCAAGAGATCGGGGTTAACCCCTCAAAGCCATATATCGACTGCCGCGGTACCGATACACATCCGCTACTAAACCCCGCTTTACAATTTGTAAGGTATTTCTTTCATGCGATGTAATTTTACTCAATATATTTTACTAAGACGGCCTTTAAACAGAACAGACTTTGTACTTGTACTTTCTAATTAAAACTTCTGTAGGACCAGTAGGACACAAATTATAAAGTCTCGCTACATGGAACTACTTTGAATTGCAAAATCTTAGCTTATAAAGCTGAAAATTATGGAATCACTGCTTAATTAGAAAATAACGAGATACGTACATACGAGGTGGTATTTAATCTGTACGCACATATAAAGGATTTAACTCTATAATTTATTACTTTTTTTCAAACATCTTTTGTAGATTTTTTTTTGTTGTTACTATTTTTTCCGTATGAATCTGTTCAAACTGCCATACAGATAATTGCCTGCTTATATATAGTTGTAAATAAATGAATTATTAATCTTCTTAATATTTATGAATATAATGCGATCGGTTGTAATATATAGGGGTTTTTCTCAAAAAACAATCGAACAAATTCTATAAAAATTATAATAGTAGAATTTGTAAAGAAACGAAAACGCAACTTTTCTAAATCTCAGCAATAGCCTCAAGATCATAACCAAAGCGATTCTATTTGGGTAATATGTAATAGAGCAAGAAGTTCGCCGCCAGCCAGGCGCTCGCAAAACGAGAGTGCGTGCTCATTCCAGCCTATTTGCCGGAATAGCATCGATATCCTGTCGATGAATAGGCGGCTGGACGATAGGCGCGTGATCCCGCATTTCATTTACTGCTCGATATCAAATAGTAATACGATGGCGTTTACATATATAGAAAATATTACAACGAACGATTATATATGACGTCATAAATATGAAGAACAATTCAGAGTTTTGAGAGATTCAATAAAAATGAACTCAAGGATTAATAATATAAGTTGGAATTCATTTTAACATAAAACTTTTTTGACGCCGCCAAATGCAAAGTGATCTTCTAACGCAAAAAAGAACTCTAATTGGATTAATAAGAGTTTTAAGTTAATCAAAAATAATTTCAATAGCTGACAAGTCATCATTTATCATGGATCTGACGGAAGTCTAAGCAATCTGAAAGCAATATGATTTATTAGCAGTGGCAGTAAAAATTCTTATATTTTTTCTATGTAAAATTAAACTGTCTGTGTTTTTCAATAATCTCAATATTAAATCTTTATTATAAATATCAATATCCTCACTTCTCGTAAGCGAATGGTATTTAATTCATATTTTGTTGAAATATTATATATTTTGTTTTAGGTTTGAAATCGAGCTAATTTTATGTCATAAAGCTACAGAATTTGCTGCGGTTATTTCTACACAGTACACGGCTTAGTTATTACTTAATTAATTTAAAGTTAAAATGATTATGACAAAATGGCGACTAATTCTAACACTATATTTCTAGCGAATGTTTACACAAGATGTAATGGTAATTATTTAAACCATTTGAACTACTAATTTATATTAAGTTTTCTTGTAAAAACTGACTCATTTACAATGTCGATAATAAAGGTATATTATTTGAGACGATAATATTTGATTTTATTTTAATATATATGGTTTGATAATTCAGATTAGTTAGTGAAAAAGCGTACAATTATTAAATATAAAATTTTGCCTTCTATTACCGATATAGATGTCCGATACTTTAAGAAAAACAGAATTATTTATCCAAATAATAATGACGATACAAAAAAATGCATTACAGTGAAATAAATGAATTTATCTGCATTTATAGATTGAATTGATTTCCTTTATTAGTATTTTACTGCATCAAAACCAACTACACGTTTACGTTTTCAAAATACATTGTGTGCTAGTGGCAATATGAATTCACGGTCCATTCACGATCGAGCTTGTACGTTATGCGTTTAATTTGTCAGTTCCTTTGATGCATATTTCAACAAGCTTCATGACAGCTGTATAGCAGACCCTCGTTAAAGTTTTGCTCTATGGTTTTAGCTTAATTAAAAAACGTATCTTAGTTTATATTGGTTTTATATACATTTTAAAACCTATCATATATTATTATGAGACGTTTAAAAATATGAATGAAAATGTTAAAAAAATATTATTTATAGTATATTGTATTTGTATGAACACCGGTATTATATGATATAAACATTTATATTCTCAAGTAAATAGTCCATTAGCTAAGCTTGTGACGTCGGGACGGTAAGCCGATCAGAGTATGGGGTTTATGCTGAGGATAAGACGTGAAAATGGTCTTGTGAACTTAATGGAAATTTATCAATAAAATAAAATTATTTGTTACCGAATAATCTGTGACAACTAAAACATAAAAAACAATACGAAACTGTATTTTTTAACTGAAAAATTTGTTGTGCGATTTTAATGCGTCATTAAATAATTATGTCCATTTATTTTACTGAATAGGTCCATGTTATTTTTATTTTGATGTTATTAACTGTACATATTTGTTCGGATAACATTATCGACTGCGCGTTATAAATATATTTATTACTAAAATCATATTATTCTGATTATAATTTAACCCTTTGTGCACTTATCTGGCGTTTACGCCAGCTTTCCATTGTTTTCCTATTGTCTTATTTTTACGGGTACTCAACACATTAAATATAAAATACTTTTATGGATTTATCGTAGTGTAAACAAATAATTCTATTTACAATCGTTTTTTTTTTTTTTCATTACGTATGTATTAAATCCAACAATAACCTCACAAATACAGGCACGTCTTGTGGAGTGATATAAGAAATGTAGAAATAACAGATTTTCTTCGTGTGATTTCCCACGGGCCATCACACACCACTTTAGGCTCTACCAAGTTCTTCTTATATTATTTAAGGATTACTTGTAAATCATTTATATTGTACTAGCTGTGCGCCCGCGGCTACGACCTGGTTTCATATTTTCTTTACTGCGTTTTAATTTTTTGTACCGAACCCTAATTATTTTCAAAAATTAAAAGTACCCTAAGTTACCCGGAGTAACTTCAGCTATCTACCAAAAAAGTACCGTCAAAATCCGTCCAGCCGTTCCAAAGATTACCCGGAACAAACAGACAGACAAAAATTTTTAAAATTGTATTTTTGGTATTGGTATCGTTTATACGTTCACATCCATTTAGTAAAAAAATAATAATTTTGAGGTTACAAACAGACACTCCAATTTTATTTATTGGAATAGATTTTTTTCACATAGCTATGTCTAATACATGTTATTAATTTTTAATCGTAAAAATATAAATAAACATAAAAATATTATAAATAGTTTTTAAGTTTAATGTTATTAATTGTGTGATTCTACCATTCGGCAACGAGGTGAATACAATGTACTGCACATTAATCTTACAATAAATCTGAAAATAAAATCTGTGTAAAATCCAAGTAAAATACTTGGCTATATCATAGCATGGTGAAAGGGTTTTTTATCTCTCGCTTAGGTAAATAGCACCCTCAGTTTAAAAATATATCGGCCGCATGTTTCAGTGTGTATTTAAGGAGCTGTATTTGATATTAAATTCACCTTTTATTTATATACGGCTTTATACTTAGTATATGCCAGCTAGCTATGAAGAAGCATTTTTTTTTACACCGTATAGGCTCAGACCACAATCTCACCTTATGTTAAGTGGTGATATAGTTCAGGATGGTAAACGCACTAAGCCTAGAGGTACTGGTTCTCAAGTGTTCCTGCCGGAACACATTTATTGATATTTGGCGACAGGTTTTCAAACGTCTACTAAACATTAACTAACCAACGCTATAGCTAACTGTGCCATCGTCACTTCAAAAATACATCAATATATAAAATACAGTTAAGAATAACATAAAACTATATAGAATGGATACATCTCTCCTTACAGTAGTAAGTGCCAATAATAAAGTCCATAGTTTTCTAGCAGAAGCGGACGTAGGTTCTATTACACTACTTCACATTCATGACAGTCATAATCCAAGCAAATTAATCGCATTTACAGAATTAGAGTTAGACATTATTTATGAATACATCATTTAGTATCTGATAAGACAGAGGTCGTCGCTATTCCGAGCACATTATCTAAAAAAAAACTCTTTGCATTATATCATATATTGAGTTCTCTTAAGTACGTGTAATTGTAATATCGGTGTGTTAAAGTTGCATTACTGCACAGACTTATTGCTTCCTGAGAGGAAGTATGAAAATACTTGTATGCTATAATATCAGGTCCAATCTTAAGAAATACCTTTTTTTACTCCTGTGAACGGCGTGGTAATGTGAAACAGTCTGGGTAAAAAATAACAGGCTGATTTTAAGATGGGCGTGGAGATGTTCCCAGCAATGAAATTACGAGTGAGCTTGCAAAAGCATGAGTTATAGAAATACAAATTGGGCTTGAATCGTTATGCGGAATAAAATGGGCCTAGTTTGATTGACCATAAGGCACCAATATACCAGGCATCAAAACGCAATGAACATGAAACACGGGCGCAGCCGCGGGTGCACAGCAAGTAAATAATAAATTAAATTCCGTTAGTATGTAAATTTCGTATCTGTACGGAAACAGTATTTTGAACCAGTTGATCGTAAACAGTGTACAAGTAAATGAAATACTTCAATAATAGTTGAAATCTTTGCTAAAAGGCAACAAACAGAGTGTGTGCAGGAAACGCTGTGTTTTAACTTCAAAGAAACTGTGAGTTAATGAAGACGCTACGCAATAAAGTTTGTGAGACGACAGGTGCGGTGGAAACGGAGTTTCGTCTCAATTGTCTCGGATATGGTGAGACACGTACCATGCGTGTCGAAAGCGTGTTTAATGCGAGACTTTATGATTATTAAAATAATTCCAATGTTTATTTAAACAAATTTTTTCACCTGAAACTTGATATGATTTTTAATGTTATCAACATATATTCTCGTAACGATATAAAATGGTATTCCATTTTCCAATTTAAAGAATTACGTAAAATAAGAAAATCTGTAAATGTAAATGAAATGGTTTTGATTTCACAAGTTACAAAATAAGAATGATTCGAAGTAATTAGAAAATTCTAACTTAAAGTAAGATACTCAATAAAAAAGGGTTGAGCGGCACCCATAACATTGCATCGAAAACTCTTTATTTATTGAAATTAAAATAGTCACGATGATTGCTTTTGATTCGGAGGTTAATTATTAAGATTGCTAAAGAAAATAAAACATTATCGTCCACTGGTTAGATAAGAGTGATGAGATCTTGTTAGATAAACTTATCTTCTTTGAGTAAATCCATATAATGTAATCTTTTTACTAAAACTTACTGAATCAGTTTATAGCTATTACTAGTTTAATGTTTAAAATATTTCGTAAAACGTTTGTTCGTAATTCATTTAAATTTAGTTAAACTGATTTACAAACTACAGTAAGGTATTACGTTCATTTTTATGCTAGGATCGCTCATCTAGATAGCTAGATGTCTCAAGTTGATACAAACTAAACACTAATCCGTATGTTCTAGCAGTTCTACATTAAAGTTGCCATTTAGATGAGATTTAGCGATCAAACTTTAAATCTGTATAGATTAAATAAAAAAAATAGAATTAAAAAAAAAAAACGACGTGAGGACTTATAAACATTTTTTTGTATTACTCCAAAAATTCCAAGTGTGTTTTGGATGTGAAATATCTATTGGCACGCCTGGCATCACTTGGCATGCATGGCGGGAAATGACCCTTTATATTTTACATCTGTAGAGAGATCCGTGATGACCAACTTTAAAAAAATATATATTTATACCGTTTTATGTGACTGTAGCTGATATTGACTGAACGCAAATTGTTTCGTATATGGTGTTGTGTGCTACTCAAATAGTATTTTCGCCAACAAAGAGAATGCATGTGTATAGTATATGCGTAGGCACGTAGCGCGTGACAAACGTGACGTAGCGGTACGTAGCCGTCTACACGCACCTGTGAGTGGTTCTAGTTATTATAAAACGTCATAAAATATTGATACTCTTCCGTGTAGATAATGGAAGCACAAGATATTACCCAGTATTAACTCATTTTCACGTAGTATAAATTAAAATAGAGTGTATAAACATAATTTTACTATAAATATTTTAGTACTTAAAGTAAAATTATGAGGTAATAAAGTAAAATTACTTACTGGTGAAAAGGTCGCGGGAATCCGCTGGATGCGGGCGGCGGTGATTTTTGGTGAAGACCTATGTCCAACAATGGACGTCTTTCGGTTGAATGGATGGATAAATAACTTTTAAAGAATATTATGTTTGTGACTAAAATATTGGAATGATATTACAGACTCAAAAATAAGGAGATTATGTTTTATTTATTTTCCCTCAGATTAAATTTGCATAAATATATACTAGCAGACGCGCTCCGCGACTTTGCTTGTATTTAACGATTTCAAGTATTCATTATGTTATATTTATTTCGGAGTGTCTCGTTCTAGGATCAGACAGTGATGACTCAGCTGTTAGCGGCACGGTGTAACAATTAAGTCTAATTGGATTGTCATCATCGGTAGTAAAAACTTGTCATAGCAACAGGTCGCGTTCTGGGATCTGCAAGCGTATATCCAGACCGGTTTGAATATGTGAACGGATGTGCATTTTCTGAAATGGCAATCCTTTTTTTTCTTCAAAGAATCAGATCAGTGTCAGGTCACTGAGTCAGGAAAACCGATACCTTTTTTCTGAGTGATCTCAATAGAACTTTTAAGATTAAATATTTAAACCCGATTTAAGGGGGCTTTAGCCGGCAGAACAGTATGATTATGCCGAAAGTAATAAATTCTCATCTAAACACGAGAGTCAACATTTTTGTATTGTATTTTATAACAAGTAAAGTGTAGCCTTTTGCCAAAGAAGAATCAAATAAAGCTGCCAAAATATTACTACTGCTGCGTTCCGTTTCAAAACTTACATTAAGTCATAACAACTTACAAAGAAAACTCGTTTTATATTTTTCTTAATATGACAAAATAATACTATTTTATTGATTATGATCGAACAAATGAATCCTCAAATTTGGTCGTGTGGTTCTTGAATTAACTATACGTGAACAGACGGTCAGACAAAACAGAGCTCCTCTACCTTACCCTTTATAATATTTATTATGAATATAAAATTGCTGACATTTATACTTATGTAAATTTATGATGAATTATTTTGGTGCTGATAATCTTTTTACTGAATAAATATTCAGATATCTTGCTTTATATTCAGCCTATTCTTATATAAATAAAAAATAGTTTCTGTCAGCGATGTTGTCCTCGATGACTTTGTTATTTTTAATCTGAAAAGAGAGATAAATTATTCTATCGACAATATTTCTCTAGGATTTTAGAAATACCGAAATTCTTTAGTATTTCGTTTTGATGTATCTCTTGAGATTTAGCCTAAATAAGCCATGAAAGTTGTTTTTTTTTTGGTAATTCGTTTACGTATTATTTATATTTTCTAATTACATAAAAGCTTAATTTGTAATTGTAAACATACAAACGGTTAGACGCGGAAAACAATTCTGTTTTATACTATGAATATATTTATAATATTTAAGAACTTTGAATATATTATACACAAATACCTCAAAGTGAAAACAAGGATGTTACCGTACCTACCTACTTCCTCTGCCTACGTTTATAATTTAATTAATGTTTCGTTACAAAAATAACGCGAACTCTATTGATTTATTTATAGTTAATGTTTATTCAGCTGCGCCACTGTGTTGGCAAACCTGGAATTCTATAAAATTCTGAGCGGATTTCGTATACGAAGTTTTATAACGAGAGCGTAATATAAAAGCTGACTGACTGTTGGCGCCTATTAGTGAGCTCACTAATTATCGCTGAACCGGCCAAATCCTATGCGGACGGCGTCCTCCGGTTCATCGGATTTGGAGGCTTTAGGCAACTGTAACATTTGCTTTTTGTAGGGTTTCTTTCATAACGCTATGTAGAAATTGTTCATAGGTTTTACAATAACGTTGTAGCAGAAATATGTTAAAATAATCCTTTCCACGTTTAATAAATCGAAAAAGTTGGATATTTGACAAAAAAAAAATGTTAAGTCACGGAAGCACAGTAGCCCTTAAACATACACAAATCCGTAGTTATTTATCCATACCAGTTCTATTAAAAAGGCAACTACCAGAGTTTATATACAATTTTAAATTTTCATTTAAAATTATTGTTATTAATACTATGTATAAACCAGGGGGAAATACGAAATTTGAATACATTTCAAAGTTAAGCATAGATTCGTATGAAATTACGGTTGTAATATGCTGATAAGTAATTCTATGGGAGTAATAAATATACATATTTCATAAACTTATGTGTAATTAATATTTCTCTTTGACATGCTAGCTTAAGAAATTTCTAGGACCATTTCATGACAATTTACTGAAGAAAATTAGTTGAGACAAACGATCGATACCCAGACAGAAAGCGGCTAGCTTCACACCCAACTTTGAAGTTGTGCCTCCTTTATTAACAAATCTGACGTCACTCTACACAGGTTGTATTTGTTTTATCAACTACTTACAACTGTTAGTGACAGTTTTATTAACCGACTTCAAAAAGGAGGAGGTTCTCAGTTCATCTGTGTTTTTTTGTATGTTTATTTCGCTTTTTCTCCGTCCGTCAATTGAAAAACTATTTGTAATTTTTATTTATTCTGAGGAGTACACTTTCGAGGTGGTCCTATTGTCATTTAGTCTGGATCTAATGAGTGGATCTCAGGGATGTCGAGAAAAACTCTCAAATTTTATAGACACTTCTTATAAACGTGTTTCATATATTTATTTCCACGGCTATTCTAGTATTTGGGTACCTATTGCAGTCACCATTTTATTTTGGTGATCTGATGATGGAAGTTAAATAAATAATTGCTTTAATAATCTACTTCTGTTAACTTCGATATATCCTTTGTTTTAATACCTTAATGAAGTATAGTATATTAATATGTCGATTATCCATAAAAGTGAGACAATAGGAAGACAATAGGAAAACAATGGAAAGCTAGCGTAAACGCCAGGTTAGTACTCAAGGGGTTAATAAACTTGGAATAGTTCGAGAAAATATTAATTCTGTATATATGTTTCTAGAGTTTGAATATCCAGGAAGCTTAACGTAACTCTCTCAATCATAGTAAAGGAAATCGAACTACTTGATTTATTAACGAAATCTATTGAAATATTGAAAACCCCTGTAACTAATGCTAATATGATTGATTACATTGTACCACATACAACCCTCAATGAATAATAAATGCCTGCTTAAACGTAACTAAAATAATGGAAATTACTTACTTCACGTTTAAATCTATATGTATAAAGAATCTATATAAGATTGTATGTATAAATATAAAAAGAAAGGGAAAGAGACAGAGAGTGAGTATGGATTAAAAATGAATGGTCTGCTGTTAAATGCCTCTTATATGCTAATGACCAGGTTATACTGGCACCATCGGCGGAGGAGTTGTGGGCGATGGTCAGTATTGTGCATAGAGCCCTTAAAAGGAAAGGAATGAGAGTGAATGTTAGTAAAACGGAAGTAATGGTATTTAAAGAGAAGAATTGCATAATTTCGATCGAAGGAGAAAGAGTGGAACAAGTGAAAGAGTTTGTATACTCGGAACCGAAGGTTACGAGAGATCGAAAGTGTGAGGATGATATTGAGCGGCCCTGCGTTACTTCGTGTGCAGCAAGAAGGTAACTAAAAAGGTGCATTTGGCTGTTCAACGAGGAGTGCTGGTCCCGACACTTAGGTATGGTAGTGTGTGCTGGGTTTGGCAGAAGAAGCATGAAAGTAAGATTAACGCTGTGGAAATGAGAATTCTGAGAAGTATAGTTGGAGAGGAGATGATTGACAAAATCAGGAGTAGTATAATAACAAAACGCTGTGGTGTGGCAGAGGATGTAGTGACTAAAATATAGAAAAGAATGCTTAGTTGGTTCGGGCACGTAGAAAGGACGAACGATAGAAGGTTAACAACATTAATTTACACGGGGAGGGTGACTGGGCACGTCGATAAGGGTCGACCTAGGCGAATGTATCTCGACCAAATCGAACTCGTCTTAAATAAGGGCTAGGTGAAAAGTATCTATAACCGTCGAGCATGTATTAAAGGGTTCATGAAAGAGTAGAGGAAACCTAAGAGATCGTATCAAGTGGAAGGACGTATTCTCTGCCTACTTCCACGGGAGAAAGGCGTGATACCATGTATATGTATATACATATATAGATTCCATACAAACGAAAGATGTCCACTGCTGGACATAGGCCTCTCCCAAAGATCTCCACAACCAGCGTTACATAGATTAGTAGAATATAAAACAAGACTTATTGAAATCTAATGTCCAATTCAATTCAATCTCCAATAAGGAACAAAAGTGTACCTATGATAGAAAACGCCTAATGCAAAACTGGCTTCTAAAGTTTTGAACTTCATGATTTTGTTATTTTTGTTAGTATGAATTTAGTAAAAAGTTTATACATAAAAACATTTAATTGAATTTAGAATGTAAGACAACAATAGCCACTGCAAATACCAAAAATATATCTATCAAAAATATATATATCTATAATAATCGTTTCCTTCTTAATTAATAAAGTTCCGAGATTCGATGGACTTTTTAATGAAAAATTACGTCTTCGAAGAAATCCCAAGGGTTAATCTGAGTAAATAGCGCATCGCCGTTTTAAAACAGTAGCGGCAGATCGTGCGATGCGATGGCGCGTAGAGTTCTTCATTAAACCGACACTTAGGGACTGCTGGGCCAATGATTAACTCGTATTTTTGAATCAAAATTATTCCAGAAAATGAACATTTGAATATAGCTAGCTGTGTGCTAGAGTGTAGCAGCTTTGCCCGCCTTTCATATATTCTTCACTCCATACCAAAACAAATTAATGAAGTAAAAAGACTTTTTTGTTTTTATTAGCGCGGAAAAATGTACATGAGATAATTTAAAAAACAATGAGAAAGGGTTATATATAAATATATAGCCAAAAAATAAGCCTGTAACCATCCACGAAAAATTTCGCGTCGAATGTTTAGTAGTTTTGTGTAGTAGTTTTATATATATATATTATATGTACAAAGTGCCATAATTAGTATTAAAAATATCACTAAACATTCATTGATGTGGGTATAATACGATTATTAAAACAAATAAAAACGCATACCTAATATATAACTTGAAATACATCAATTTATAATGAATGATTTGGCATTTCAATTTCGCTTTATTGGGCTAACTAATGTAAACTGTATTATAGGGAGTAAATGTCTGAAAGCGTCTGTGAAATTATATCCCAACAAAGGACGTCGTATACGACCCCGAGTAAACAAATAACGATAAATTTCAACGATAACCCTACTGTTTATTACCTTCAATTTCTCACCAACCATTGTTGTAGGGACTTGTTGTTGAAATTGTTTTGGGTTAGGTAGAGTGAATTAATGAATTTTTATTACGTCTCATTCTATAATAAGTACGTATTACAGAGGTGTCTTTACCTATAGTGCAGGGTGTGCAACGCACACGGGCGCAGAGCTTTAGGGGGCGACGAGTGACGCTTGTGACACCTACAAACATGCTTCGCTCGGGGCGCCAACGGTCGCAAAGGGCGCCAGGATGTTGGTGGTACACGGGTGCTAAAAGGGCTAGAGACGCTACTGATGTATTTTAGTGAATGAATTAAATTTTACGTATACAAATATTATTAAAAACTCGTCTTTAATAATGTTGGAGATTATTTGAAAAAAACCGTGTGGAGGGCCTACCTACGCTACGTCTTCCGGTGCGTGGTACTCATTCGAGAACCCGTTGATTCCATCGGACATCGGTTCTACGAGCAATTTGCCCAGCCCACTGCCAGTTAAGTTTAGCAATTCTTCGGGCAATGTCGGTCCGACGACCTGGTGAAGGTCGCAGGAAACCGCTGGATGTGGGTGGCGCAAGACCGGTCGTCTTGGAGATCTTTGGGGGAGATATATCTCCACCAGTGGACGTCTATCGGTTGAATAGATGGATGGATATGAAAAACAAAAATGAAGCAAACAAAAAATTGACGCCAGATATATCATAACGTAACTACAAAATTTAGTGAAGGATACAATACAATACAAGGGTTTTATTAATTACTAGCTGTGCCCGCAACTTCGTCAGCGTGGAATAGTGACTTTGGGCAGCATTTTTTGGATGTATCTTTTGGTTTATTTTGGATTATAATCACGGTCTTTACATCGTATAGCCATTGGGGAACATAGCATACAGGCTGCTAGGATTATTAACATGTGACAAAGCCTCATAAAGCTGACCGTGCGGAAAACAGCTAATACGTTGATCCACATCCACATCCACAACTTTTAGCGTCTGACCATGGGCTTTATTAATTGTCATCGCAAAACTGGTCATAAGCTCACTGTGAACTGGACTCGTTTAAAACTAAACGGAAAATTGTTTGGAATGAGAGGAACCCGAGGAATAAATACACTATCACCTGTTAAAATCTCTGCTTCTATCAGGTTTCGCAGGATCAGAAATTTAAAAGTGAAAATTTCACTTAATGTATGTTTCACGCATGTATATATGTATGTACGTATGTTTCACTCATTTATTAATTAATCGCAAATTACTAAATTGTTTTTTAAACATAAAATTTAAATATAAAAATTAAGAACTTGTATAAACCTGTATTTACAGTTTAACTAACTTGAAAACAAATTTACCTATACTATATATACATACAATATGAATTTACAAAACCTAAAATATAAATAAATGAAATATGCAAACAGTCAGTGTTATCGAATGCAACAAAAAGCGGCCTGGCTCTCGGCGTACTTTATATATACATATATAAACAACCCACATCGCCAGCTTAAGCTGAACCCTGTTTCATATGAATGATGATATAAATCTGAGGTCAACTTAAATTGGTATTATATAATTTCAAAAATGATCATTTTTAACTTCTATTTATTGTCATATTATTATTATTATATAATCATAATTTAACATAGACCATTATTATGGAGTTTAGTAAAGTTTCAGTTAATGCATCTGAACAGAGAAAGAATTTAGATAGAATAAATGTTCGACGTGATTCTTTAAATTGACATAACTTTTTTATTTATGTACTGATTGACATGAAACAAACACTAAATGTTAAGTGAAGCTTACTACAATATATTAGTGAAAACTACATCTAGATTGGATAAGTCGTTTCTGAGATTAGCGTGCACAAACGCACAGACAAACAGACAAACAGACAAAAATTTTAAGAATCATTGTTTTGGGTGCTATTTGCGTTTATAAAGGTCCTAATAATATTTTTTCTCATATATCTTTCATGTACAGACAGCGATCCGTTACATTTTTATTATATGTATAGATTACTCTCAGAGCATATACATAATTCGTAAGATACAAAATAAAAGTCACATAAAATTATGACATTATATAGGATATGAACGCGTTCTATAGCAAATTGAAACGAATTATTTACTGAATAATTTTCTACACATTAATGTTCTTTAAACGTGAGATAATCATACTACCAATTTAATGCTAGGCCACTATCAAAGAGTATTTATTCAATACAAGAAACCGTAACTTTAAAGATTCCATTTTTTACCGAACCTCGACCACATAGTACGTTCAGTTTCCAAAAAATGTTTTGATTATTACATAAATACTAATGTTAAATTATACGTACACTCAACATAAATAATTATCAAGTACCCTATTTATCCCATTACACTAGGTACTGGACGTGGATCTTTTTTTTATCAACCACCACTCTGCACTGTATTTTTTACATTAACCGTAACTCAATTTTATATGATAATTGTTAATGGCTAACGTAAAACGATTTTCAAGCTCTGTTGTATTATATTAACCGGCTATCCGACCAGACGCATTGAATTTATTATAACGTACGCATAATAAACGTATCCCTTGTGTTATTTCTGAATGCTCATTCACAATTTTAATTAATATTGGACAATATCTACGTAGTAAAAAAGTTAAAAGTAAATTATACTACCGTATTCGTATATACCTAACTAGTTCAATCTCGTTGCGGTTTTTATCCAACAGCCGGTAAAATGAGATTAAGTTGGAGCTATCGGAATCTGTGCGAAAACAAAACCCCTTTAATTCCAAGATAGCGTAATGCGGTGCGGTTAATTCACAGAATGGTTTCTACGTATACAATTTAACTTGGTTTAAAGTTATTTGCTACTGTCTAGTGTGCTGATGTGTACTGTAGTTCTGATACCTAAAATAGTTTTTTTTTTTTTAAATTAAAAATTTTATTTTTTATTCTTTACAAGTATACATATGTGGAAAATATAATAGGTATTATATCTACGTATAAAAACAAATAATTTATCTACTAAGTTTAATTAAAAATTAAAAGTCGGTAGCCATTAAATTTCTGTTAGGTATTCTCTAAGGCACTTCAGATTACTAATATAAGTCAGTGCCATTGCTATTACAAGATTGCATTTTTTTTGTATGACCGTAAAATAGGTACATACACTTTAAAATCATGATGCTTCGTTGGTCGATAGAGTCGAGAAAATATTGTCTAGTAATCTTCAGCGTACATATACCAATTTAATGTTACTAATTACATACGAGTAAACTCTATTTATTATAATCTGTAATATATTAATAAATAAAATGAAAGCGTTTATTTGTAATGACAAAATAACAATTTTTTACTACGTACATATGAATGTATATACGAAATCTATACCAAAAATACAATTTTTACATTTTTTGTCTGTCTATCACGTCTGACTGTTTGTTCTCGGTAATTTCCGGAACGGCTATACAGATTTTGAGGGGATTTTTTTAGTAGATAGCTGAAGTTACATGGTACTTAGGGTAACTTAACTTAGGGTACTTTTGATTATGGAAAACAAAAAAAACAGCGTAAAGAATTAAAACTCATAAAAATATGAATAAAATCCGATTCAATACACAGTTTTACGGGTAATTGTTTGAATGTACGAGAAATACTTTTATTTTATCTTTGTACTAAAAAAAATTAAGGAGTATAAGTAGGGTTCCGTATAAAAACGATTAAAACTCAGTGAAGAAAATATGAAACGCGGGCGCAGCCGCGGGCACACACAGCTAGTTGTTTCTAAATTTCTTTCATAAATACCTTTCATTGCTATAGTAAAAGCAAAACTTTCTTTATTAGGTAGTCTCGTACACTTTATAATTACTTTTTGATGAAATTCAATACCTAATAAGACATTATTATGAGTCGATTCTTCAAAGGCGGACCAATATTGAATACTTGAAAGACGTTTGAAATAACCAATTTGGCGTTTTCTCATTAAAGCCGTGGAGTTATATGGAACCTTTAACTTCTTGCCGATATCTGTATATTTAAAGAGCTGAATGTAACTCAGTTATTGTGTATGTAATAAATATTAGAGGTTAGATTTAATTCTCCATTAACGAAAATAAGAAAAAAGCAAATTCACTTGTTCATTTTAGTTAAAGTAATTAATTTATTCATTTGATATCGACCATCTATACTAATAAATAAAATTGAAATTTCTGTTTGTAATAGAAAAAACTTTTTTTTTACTAAATATATCGTATATATGAATGTATATACGATACAATTTTTAAATTTTAGGTCTGTCTGTTTGTTACGGGTGATCTACGGAATGGCTGGACAGATTTTGACGGGACTTTTTTTTCGGTAGAAAGCTGAAGTAACTCCGCGTAACTTAGGGTACTTTTAATTTTCGAAAATTAAAACTCATAAAAATTTGAATAAAATCCGATTCAATTTACAGTTTTTCTGACAGGTATTTGAACTTGTGAGAAATAACGTTTGCTTAATGTTAGTAGCAAAAAAGTGTTTGGAAAATAATTAGTGTTTCGTATAAAACATTAATAGCTATGAAAAATTATATGAATACGGGCGCAGCCGCGGGGTCACAGCTAGAATTATTATATATACATATGCTTATTCGCATATTGGGACCTACTTAATATACTAATAAAAATATAGAACATTGATAATTACTTTGTTTTTGACATCCCAATGATTCACACTGAGTAAGCATCTATCTAAAGGTTTTTATTATTATTTTTATAGGGTTGCCCGAGCGGAAATTGCCGATAACTACCAAACTTAATAGATATATTGTTACATTTTATTAATCCATCTATTTTAGCGCAGCAATGTCTTCGTTTTATTGTGGAATAAATCGTTTTAATGTGACGTTATCTCGCTAAATATTCCTGGAGACTAAGTTATCATGAAAGTAATTCTTACATCTTATAAAAGGCCATACTTCCTGTTTGTCTCTGTATGCAAGTCAATGTATTTATAATTCCTAAATTACCAAACCGATTGACAACATTATTCTTTTTTTTTAATATGAACTCTTAACATTTATTGTTACATTCGCCTATTGATTAAAATGCTACCATAATTGTAATGGAACATATGAGATTGTTTTCAAAACTGTTTTTATTGATAAAACTAAAGCGCGTCACAAATGTTACGAAACAAAAAAAAATCTATCTGACCAACAGAGCTCAATACGGTACTAAATAATATACTAATTGAAGGAACTTAACAATTGAAAAAATCCTACATTTTCTAATTCCTTAAACTTTTTTTTGTTTTATAGATTGAGTGTTTTGTCCACAATATCGCCTGATTTTAAATGATGATGTGGTACACGATGAAAAACATACTCAGCTTAGAGGTACTATGATACTACCATTAAGTGATTGGCGACACATTTTCAAACCTGATACTAAGCAGATGAGCATTAGAAAATTCCCTACCATCACACTATGGTTTAATATTATTTGAACTATATTATAAAGCTTTATTTCTTATTATTTATTTTTAATAATGCTATATATAATTAGGAATATGATTGCCATTTGATATTAAATATAATTATTATATTACATTGTTGACTCTCTACACAACTGTAGAGTTGATATTCAATTGTACAACTAACGACGGACACAACTCAAAGCCAGTTTATTCACAAAAGATCGACGTAAAGCATTCGAACAGCGAGGGGCGAGTCGGGCGCAGACGGTGACTGAGCAATTACCACAATTTGCAATTAATTACAGGTTGTGCCAATGATCGGCAACCTCCGGCTGTTTATTGAAGTTTGTTCTATTCATTTGTATATAGAACAGTATTAGGTAAATGAATAATTTGTGAATAGAAACGAGAGTTTACTATTATATATTTACAAAAATTAACGTTATTAATCCATATACTTACTTATTTGTTATTTATGAACACGAGACATCTTAAAATTCAAGAAGATGAGACTGGACTCGAAATTCATTTTTAAATAAAGAATATAAATTATTAAAAATAGTAATACATATATTCTATTAATACGATAAATATAATATTCGAAATTATATTATTTTGTATGTATACTAAAAACAAAATAATAAATAAAATAAAATAAAATTGAAGTGCCTGTTTGTAATTTGATTTTTTTTTACTAAATAGGTATGAATGTATATACGATACCTGTACCAAAAATACATGTTTTAATATGTTTGTCTGTCTGTCTGTTTGTTGCGAGTAATCTCCGGAAAGGCTGGACCGATTTTGATGGGACTTTGGTTCTAAAGTTACTCCGCGTAACTGAGGGTACTTTTGAGTTTTCGAAAATACTTAGGATTCCGGGTAAAAAAAATAATTGATGAACTTGTGATTAAAACCCTATTTAATGCACAATTTTTCAGATAGGTATTCGAATTTGTGAGAAATATCTTTGCTGAATGCAAAAAAAAATTGGAAGATAATTAGGGTTACATATTAAAATGCAATGAATGCAATAGATTCCGAAAAATTAAAATGCAGTGAAGAATATATGAAACGCGGGCACAGCCGCCAGCACACGGCTAGTTATTTATAAATACGATATGCTATTATTGTTTGTTGGTTAAGTGGCTTATTTAAAGTAATCAATTCATAACATTCAATCGGATCCTGTGTATAAATCCTCATCTATAGTATAACTACGAGTATGTTTTGGTACGTCATTGTCATATGTGGTATTATAGTGTGGCTACGTTCTGCGGTGTGTCTGGAAATAGGTAGTAAGTACCTATGACTGACAAACAACTAGTAGTGTTTTAGAAACCAGTTAACTTGGCTATCAAAGTTATTCGACCGGGAAAATCATTAGCAATTCAAATATTCAACGACCGCATGGCTACATCCCCTCCCCCACAGAAGAGGGTAGCGTCTTTCACATGACCGCTTTTGTAAATTATTTATTACTGTTTGTCCAGTTCCCTTTTGTTTTAGGGGGTTAATACGAATACGCAAATAAAAGAATTCATTAGAGTTTCATTTGTTTTTTCAGTTAAAAGGAATAACCTGATGCATATTTTCCTCGCTTTAACTCCTCAGCAAGGAATCGAACTTTGACCTCCAGCGTGACAAGCGGAGATAATTACCTACCTATACTACCAAAGATACAGTTGTCTATTTAAAGCGATGATATTCTATAGGTAGTGCGGCCGGATTCCGCGTCAATCGACGCGGGTTCGATCCCACCTATCCAACACTAAAATCGGCCTGAGCTCCCGGTGAAGGAAAACATCGTGATGAAACCCATAGCATGGTGGTAGAGCATTTCCTAATAATGCCTACCTGGGTAGATACCACCCTCAAGTTTGAAAGCCTGTCGCCAAATACCAATAGGTGTGTTCCGGCAGCATCGCTTGAGTACCAGTACCTCTAGGCTTAGTGTGTTTACTATCCTGGACCACATCGTCACTTAACATCAGGTGAGATTGTGGTCAAAGCACTTAGCCTATCGTGTAAAAAAGAAGAAAATAAGTCAAATAGACGTACGCATAAGATGTACCATTTTTATATTAAGAAAGAAGAGATAAGTGAATTAGAAAGGAATGCTAATAAAAATAATTATGAAAACCACGACTTAACAGTATAGGAATGGCCGGTACAAACTTTTTAAGTATCTATTATACGTTTACTACAAATTACATCCAGTCCTTCCACTTGTCACACGATCTTGACACATCTCTTTCGCTTCCTCTACTTTCATGGCGCTTTCATACACGCTCGTTATGGTACAATACTATCTATAATTGTACATAATTTGAAGCAACTACCAACCTAAGTAAACATATTTTATCACCTATCTCTTAGGGACATACTACTATTCGCTCTGAAGAAATGTGAGAAAGCTCTTTTCTGAGATTTAACGACAAAATATACCCCGAGTATTATGTGTTGTCGCGAAGTCACGTCACAGAAGAGCCGAAGGAGCGGGAAGAATTTCAATCACAAGCGACGGAGACTGCGAGACAAATTGCAGACGACTTTGTTACACTCACAGTGTATCTGACATGTTAAATTTGCTACCGTAAATAATACTTGTTTATATAGATTACACGTATATAATACTGATTGACGTATTTTCGAAACAGATGTTTTAAAATAAATAATCGTGTATACGGATGAAGTGGAAACTGCATTTACAATACAGATTTTATTTACATTTTATTCGATTCCACGATCAATTTAGCACATCATGCTCCATACTCTGTACATATGCACGTAGGAATTTATTTATCCAGGGTTTTTTCTCTCTTAGTGTTCAATTAATCTCACACACACGCATACCAGAGGTAATGAACATTTTAATGTGGAGCTAAACTTGTAAATCCTAACATTCGTATGCATTTGTATGTACGTTAGGAACGTTCAAGAAATAAAATTCAATATCCAAGAATACAATTTTTTGATCAAAATAAACTTGTATTATAATTGGTTTAATATTATTAAACAAAATGAATGAATACAGACGTCCGATAAAAATATTCAAGTTTCCTCCATTTTTATTCGTCTGGAATATTATTAAAGGAAATGAAATTTCAGGAATCTCATTAGAAGTTTCGCAGATGTCATCATTATCTCTCCCTTTTGGGAAAGTCAAGATGATAATATCATGTATCATATCAATATTATTTCTTTTTTACTGGCTGCGGAAAGTAACTTATAAGCGATATTTTATGAACAAACGAATATACTTTAACAGTCAAACTAATCCGGAAATAATGTGGCAAAATTATATTATATAACATCACGCTTATCTCTTATTATGACAGGCAGATGACGCCTTCTACATACTAAAAGTTTCTTTGTAAAAAACCATTTACTGGCCTACAATATAGTATACAGATCTGTTAACAGATTTTAAAAATCCAATGCTTAATAAATAAACTTTTTATTTTGATTAAACCGTGATAGAAAATTAAGTTATTAACAGTTATTAATAAATATTTACACAAATTATAACAACTTCATGTTAACGAATAACATAAAGTTGTTTTACACCACCTACATACATTACATTAGAACAATAAATAAACCCTTAATTAAGTTATAAACCATCTAATTTAATCTGTAAATTGTACAGAGCGCGACGTATGTGTCTCAACGGTATTAATTCTGAAACAGCAAGCTGTATATACCAATAGTCGTACCACAGTTGTAAGACGAACACAGTTTCAGGTTTCAGCGCAACGTATTTACGTATACCACAAAGCTAAATCAAACGTCATATCCACTGAAGCCCCTAATCACCCAACGAGTCTTTGATAAACGAAGCTTAATACTACCTATTGTTAAACAGTTCATATATTTAGGTAAACATGTATATTTTGTTTTAAATTTATTTACAAAAAATTAGAATTACAATACTAAAATAATATATTCTACGGATATGCAATTTATACCAATCCTAACGTCTGCATTTTAATGAAATAAAATTGGTCAGTTTTGTTTATTTACAAACATTAAAGTACAGTTGGTTTGTTTGAATTTAAAATTTTAGATTTTAAAAATCCAGATGTTTTAACTTCTAAACTAATAAATAAAATTGAAGTGTCTGTTTGTTATGTCAATAGAACAATTTTTATTAAATACATATGAACACGATACATAGGATAGTCTGTCTATCGGATGAATAGTTTAGGAGTACATAGAGAACAAAGATACCTACTTACATTAATTTTTATTTATGATCTACATAAATAATTTATTTATTATTATTATTTATTTAATATTAAATTCATGTGAATTTAAAAGATAACCTTTTGATTATTGTATTAAAGATTATATATAATACAATAATGGAACGTTCCCATACTACGTGGCCTATTTTTTTTTAATATTTCAACCCCTCCCTTCCCTCGGTGACCACTCGTATAAGGCAAGAAACCTCCGACCCCTATAGCCCCCTTTCCACACAACCACTCACAATAGATATTACGTAGAAGTATAATGTTTTAACATTTCGCAGGAAGAAATGAAACCAATGAAAATAATTTTATTCATATCCGTTTATTTTTATACGGTGTTTATTTTAACAATAACTAATTATATTCAATATAATGTTACCGTAACTTAATTTACGAGAACAACAATGGTTTTCTCTTCAATTACATTAATATTCGTCTAACACGTCTTCAATGGATAGTTTCCCAGCAACAATCCACTCAGATACATAATTGATCACAGGGACAGTAGAATCAGGAGTTTCTTCAGACTTAATCAATTCCTTTTTATTGACGGCCTCGACATCTAACCAAACCACGATATCTCCCGTAACACACAAAACCTCATGTGGCCAACTGTGAGCTTAAGAATCATTAAACACTGCGCACCATATTTAAAGATAGTTAGAAAAAGTGCGAAATTTCTTTCGGCGAAAACGACTACGTAACAAAAACCTAAGCCAACCCCCTCCCTCCCCCCCAGCCTCCCCACGCTAATGTGACTGAGTGTAGTATTTTGTATACCCCGCTCCCCCTTTTAAACGGGACACGTAATTTGGGTACGTTTCCTTATTATAAAACCTAACAAAATCTTATGTAACGTTAAGAAAGCATTGCAAACAGCCAATTCATAAAAATGAATTGAAAAAAATTATGAGTTTACAGGAAATTAAAGTAAGACAGAAAGTTTATTTGAATCCACGGTGATTTAATTTTTTAGATTATATTAAACTGTGTAAAATTATATGGTAATTTAAGAAATTTTATAATATTTAAGTATTTAAATAGAAAATTAATTTTGTTATTAAGAAAACGTTTTGTACGATATGTAATAAATGTAAAATTAAATAAAATTTAAATTTTAGGCCTCCTATACGTGGCTAGCGTATTGTACTATTCCTAAATGTTAACTAATTGCCTTTTAAATATGCAGTTTAAAAAAAATCATATAGATAATTAGTCTAGCTAAAAATTGAGAACGGCTGGACGGTAGTGTAAACGATCTAACATAGGTCATCGTAGTCGATGAAATGTGCGACGTGCTAACCGCACTGATAATTAGCGAGAGACAGAAAACAATAATAGTTGTTTTATTATATCACAATTGCGCTTAAGAGTGACTGGAAATGAAGTAAATAGGTTTAAAATACAACAAATTCGTGGACATGAAACTCAACAATAGCTAGCACGAGCCAAAAAAAGATTCGATACGAAGTTCAGCGGGTCATCTAGTTATAAATATTTATTTTCAATTTTCTACCGAAATCTTTATACACTGAGTAAAATGGAGATTAATTTATTTAATTTATATTTTGACGCTGAGATATTTCATGGACGAGGGGCGTAAGAAGACTCGCTAATTGGATTAAAATTTTAAGACTTCTCGCGGCTACACGGGTATTGGTTTTTTTAATTTGTTCATTTCAAATATGAACTTTCACATTTTAAAACACAGTTTATTTTCTAGATTTATGTTAATACCACAATCATAACTATGTATCAATATAATTATACTCCCATTTAGATTCTAGTATAGTATAAGTAAAATAAGAAGGTTAATATTTCTAGCAACTTCCTGTTGAATAACAGAATAACTGTGTAAAATAATGCGGCGTAAAATTATTTTTAAATAGATCTATGTATGTATAAATATATAAATTTATGTGAAGGGTTTGCATTGACATGAAGATGATAGGGTTGGGTTTTGTGTGAAGGTGATGCGTGGATGGACAAAAAAGAATGGTGACAAAGTGATTTTAGTAAAAAAAAAAACTATACTTATAATTAAAATGTAACGAGACATAATCTGTACATTGAAGATATTTAAGAAAAAATATTATGCGGAGCTTCGGAATCGACTACAGGAACGCATTTCGATAGTTTAAATTTTTCTTGTCTTTATATTAATTTCTTCATCAATAACTTAAAAATTAAAAAACTTAAGAAAACCGAATTTGATTAAATTCGGTGATGACATATATTGCGTCAAGATAGAGAACATAGGGTGCAAATTGTCTGAACTCCAAGTGGATGAAACCGAAGGCACAGCTAGTATTATATAAAACATAATATTTCGATAATATTCATGTAAAACTTATCTCTTTATTCGTTTTCATGCGAAATACTTAAATAACTTTCGATATAACAAAAATTCTTTGTCTGTTTCTTTATTGAAATATCGATATCGTAAGAGCCGGCTGAATTTTGGGTGCCTCATTAGAAGTTTTCGAGTTTTCGTCATTACCGCTGCGTACTTTGCAAAATTTTACTCTGTGAAATTTACTTTTACCTATTCAGTGTACAAAAAAGAGATAAATGAGTTTTAGTAATATAACATTCACTTATTTCTCTATCTCTCGCTCTATCAAAATAATATTATCTGTTATTTCAACATTACTTACCAGTAGCATATATATGTAAAAGTCTAGTAACAATTTTAAAAAACGAGTAACATTTATGAAGTTACAGTAATTGTTCGCCACATTGGTTATTTGCACAACGAAATATTTGTTTGTTTAAGAGCTTTAATAAAATAACAGACACCCGTTTGAGGCGGTGACTCGGAATCCCAGCCTCTACTTACATACTCCTAACTGTGTGCCCGCGGCTGCGCCCGCGTTTCATATATTTTTCACCGCTTAAGATAGTTTTTTAAATATTTATACGGAACCCTAATTATCTGTAAAAAAAATTTGCTACTAACATTAAGCAAAGATATTTCTCACAAACATTTGCCAGTAAAACTGTGCTTTGAATCGGATTTTATTTACAATTGCATGAGTTTTAATTTTTTAATATACATCCAACCATAAAGGCGTCCACTGCTGGACTTGGTCTCCCCCAAAGACAAAGGGGTAATTGCCACAATCGCCACGCTTGGCAGGCGGGTTGGCGATCGTAGTAGGTGTTTGTGGTCCTCAGAGGATGCTGCTGCCCATCCTCTGGTGTATCCCTTCGTCGCCTTTTACGACACCCACGGGTAGATGGGGTGGTATTGTTCACAAGCCGGCACCATACGGATTTTTTTTTTTAATGTGGAACTCTTATTATTTTCGATAAATTATAGTAGCCTACGTTACGCGGAGTAACTTAGGTTAGCTAAGCTATCTGACAAAAAATTTCCCATCAAAATCGATCAAGCCGTTCCGAATATTACCCGGAATAAACAGACAGATAGACGGACAAAAATTTAAAAAATTGTATTTTTGTGGCATGTATCGTATATATTAAGATTAAGTTATCATTTGTATTAAGAAAAAAGTTTGTTATTTTGATTTTACAAGCAGACACTTCTACTTTATTTTATTAGTATAGATTTGGTACAAGGAAATGGTAATAAAATTTAAGGCTGCACCCGTTGCCGGGTAATGTTATTAAGGAATATCGTTACAGTTTCAGATTACTCCGCTCATAAACGGCAATGGAATTTAATTGCTTTGAAACCTTTGAAAAGGTTGTTATAATTGACATAATAGTCTTTAAAGACTTTAAAAACATTGGATATATCCAATGTGTGCATCAAGCTTGTTGCCATTTTCAATATTTAACATTCAATCAAGATTATGATTCTTGTTACATACATATAATGTACGACATAAATTATAGAACTAAATTCCAGAATAATATTCTTATAACACTTGCAGAACTTCTGCTGCTCGGAAATAATGAAGTAGAAATTTTATTTTAAATATTTGAAAAACAAACCAAATTCCATTACGTACAAATCAAGCATATGACTCTTGAATTGATAAAGCTTTAAAGATGAAAACATATTATAAATAAGGCTATATTATTGAAATTAAGATGTCTGTTTTAGCCGGTACTAATCTTGAATCTGACATTACAAATTGTTTGTCTGTCTGTCAGTGTGTTTGTCCGAATTTAACTCGAAAATGACTTGACCGATTTGGATGAAACTTTGTATACGGAAACTCTATATGTCAAGGATAATTAATGATTTTTATTTTATTTTTTATGTTGCGTAGCAAAGTGTCTGCACTAGACCTGATGTTAAGTTCAGTACAATCCAAATCAGCGGTGACTGACACTGAACAGAATTCACTGACACTGAACAGAATTCACTGCCAGTCACCGCTCTTTTAAAGGACCCAATATCATAAGAAGGAGGGAACACGTTGACAGGAAGACGGTTCCCCAACTTCATGATTTGATCAATTTGAATGTAATTTGGCTTACGAAAATTATGTGTCGTTCAGTAACAACGGTAAACAAAACAAAAGGAATTAAAAAATTTAATAATACTAAAACAAATAGACGAAGTCACGAGCGCCTGCTAGTGTACGATAAAATCTGTCAGAAACAGTCTTTATTACAGATTAAGCCAAGCAAAGGCAAGCCTTCCTCACATTACAAGTAATAAACTCGGTATGATTTTTGCGGAAAGTTACAGAGTTGTTGTTAAATGTGTACAAAGACGTACATAGACATATATAGGTACGTAAGTTTAGTATTTTAACTCTGTTTATTTCGCTTATGAAGAGCAAAAATAGTAGTAAAAGAGAAAGCCGCACGCAGTTCACTCGAAGACCGTGGAGAGCGTCCTCATCGCCGCCGCAGCTTCAAATTAATATTTCCAGGCAGTTGAGTCCGAATGCGCTTTCGGCTCGAGTTGCCACAGCTCAAAAGCAAAGTTTTCGTGTTTACATTACTCTAAGTTCTTTTACCTCGTTTACTTAACGATACATTTTTAAGTATTATTATCGCCTGCGGTCTCGCTTTGTTTTGAATTTATAAACGAAATATATTTATTAAAATGTACCTACTTAACCTTCGGGCTTTTCGAAGCAAACTGTTCGAGTTCGAGTTTATTTAAAGTTCTATGAACTTTAGTAAATATGTAAGCGCAATAAAATATGACTTAAAGAAAGTAAAAGTATACTTGGATATTTCATTCAATTTTATAGTGTATTCTGCCCTAAATTCAGTCACTAATCTGAGTCAAATTAATGAGTAAACAAACTATTTTTCGATTTCTGTCCATAAAATTAATAAATATATTATTTTCTATGTTGAGCTTTTTACTGCGTTTTATTTTATGATTTTTTATTATCTGCTTCGTGTAAAAAGCGAAGAGGAAAATAATTAAAGACAATTTTCCTCATTTCATTTAAAGTAACAAAATCGACATGTTGCTACACGAAACTAGATTAAGACATATTTAAAAAAAATAGGCAGCCATGAGGACTGCCGACAGGAGTGAAAACTAAAACTTTGCAAAACAGTTTTTAATGTTCAAATTTCACAATTGGTTAATTAAAATTATTAACATAACCTAATAAATAACATTTAACTAGTTTTTACATCTATTTGCGCTCCGCGCATGTATACATTCTCTTATAGTCTATTCGTAATCAAACCAATTTGCTGAACGCCATCTTACACTTGACATACTGTAGTATGTTGACGGCTTATGCCATAGCATTGGTAACACGAATCTACAAGTTTTCCCCCTTTTTTTTTTGACGGGGGGAAATGCATTTACGCACTACCCTTATCTATTGTATTTAGGGGATCAGAGTCCCCCAATACAATAGATAAGGGGGCACGGAGTGACGAGCTCCGTGCCAGTGTGGGACTCACCCGGGCGAGAGTCGCCCGGAAATACCCACTAAAACCCCCCGGGGCCGTCCGCTGCATTTGGGATGGGGGCGACACGGGGTGGCTTTTGCAAGCACCGCGTCGCCCCCTGCAGCGAACCCACCGGGCCTCGTCGTGCAATGGCCCAGCGGGGATGGGGGAGTGAACACACTTCTCAATCCCACCTCTTCGCCCGCCTCTTAAAAGAGGCAAGACCTAGAGTGTCTACAATCCGGGGGGGCGAGATGTAATCCTCGCCCCCCAATAAAAAGAAAAGGGGATAGATCAGTGGCGGGCAAAGAGATAGGGGAAAAAGGCCCGCCACTGAGAAGAAGGTTCTGGGTCCCTCTCCCTCACTCATCTTGTCACCAACAACAAGACGTAGAGAGGAGAGGGATACCCAGGAAGAGAAAGGGGGACAGAAGAAGAAGACGTGAAGACACCAAAAAAAACCAAACACACACACAATACGGACAAAGTCCAACCACACAATCATACGGACAGAGTCCAAACAACCCCCGGGGCTCCTACAACCGTAGGAAGCCCCGGACATACCGCGCCCCACCGCCCTCTCAGCCTCCTCCTGCGGCGAGGGTGCGCAAGAGGGTCCTCCTCCCTCAGCCTCTCGTCAGCCTCCTTCTGCATTAACACATTCTCGCAGAAGGAGGCTACGACCCTCCAGACCTCCTCGCTGCCGACCATGGCTCTAACAACGGTCGGCAGCGAGAGGTCCTCCCCCACCACCGCCACCACTTCGCGGCGCGGCACCTCCCACGCGGCGCACTCAGCAAAGGTGTGGTGCGCCGTGTCCTCCGCCGCGCCGCAGTGGTGGCACACCGCCGACGGCTCCCTCCTGGCTATCTTGTGCAGATACCACCCGAAGCAACCATGCCCGGATAGTTTCTACACAAGCCACAAGTTTTCCCCCTGCCGAGAATCGTTTGACCCCGCTAAAGAACTTTGTGAAACCTTTCTTTGTTTCATGTTTTTTTAGAAAAGTGGTGCAGTTTTGTTTTTGAAACCAGTATTTAATTCCTTTTTAATCATTTCTCTTGAAATATAGTGAAATCATGAACTTAACTTGATAAAAAAAGTATTAATGACAGTCGTCCAGCAAGTATTAAAAATTCACACAAAGTAAACAATCCCAGTTTCAATATTGTCTGACTAAATAGCCTTTACAGGAGTAAAACGATGCAACGGTAAATATTGTTTTGCAACGAGCTTTATCAAAGGTTTTGGTCGGTTTACTCATGTGTAACAATTTTGAATTTGCAATAAGTAATTTATAAATAGAAATGTATTTTATGGTATTACATACTAATAACAATGTATAGTTGTACGTATACGTTCGCAGATATTTATTTTAAATTTATTTATTACTAGCTGTGTGCCCGCGGATGCGCCCGCATTTCATATATTCTTTACTGAGTTTTAACTTTTTTTTATACAGAACCCTCATTATTTTCCAAAAAAAAAACTAAGATAAAGTAAAAATATTTCTCATAAATTATAGTACTTGCCCGTAAAACTGTGCAATGAATCGGATTTGATTCAAATTTTTATGGGTTCTATTTTTTTACGCGGAGCCCTAATCATTTTAGAAAATTAAAATTACCCTAAGTTACCGGGAGTAACTTCCGGTATCTACCAAAAAAGTCCCGTCAAAATTGGCCCAGCCATTCCGGAGATTACCCATTACAAACAGACAGATAGAGAAAAATTTAAAAAATTGTATTTTTGGTATAGGTATCGTATATAACATTCATTCATTAGTAAAAAATTACATTACAAACAGGCAATTAAATTTTATTTATTAGTATAGATTAAATTATACTATGTCTCGTGCAAGTCATTCAACTTAATTTAAATAAATAAACGTTTAGATGTTCGATAAAGCTGTTGGTAGTGCGGCCGGATTTCGCATCGATGGACGTTGGTTCGAACCCACCTATTCAACTCTATGATGAATCTGAGCTTACGGTGAAGTACAGTATCATGAGAAAAACATAGCATGGCGGTAAGATATTGTTTAATATTGCTCGCCTGGGTTCCTATTCTCAAGTTTGAAAGCCTGTAGCCAAACAACAACAGACGTGTTTCGGCTGCATCACTTGAAACTGGGTTTAGTGTGTTTACCATCCTGAATCTCATCGTCACTTAACATCAGGCGAGATTGTGGTCAATATGCTGAGCGTATAAAAAATATAGTATTATAAAAAAATCACAAAAATGAATTTCCAGAATTTAAAATATTCTAAACTTAATACTAATTATATCTTCGTTAGTAATGGTCGAAAGTTTTTTTTTTTGTAGATGTCTGTAATAAAATAACGTTCTTTTATTTGCATTACATTTGAAATTTCATATGTTGATTTGTATACCTATGTAATATGTATTTAGTATAAATTCTGTAGTGAAGATAAACAACTAAATGAAGTGTAATATATGGTGACAAGCACTCAGCATAATTACTTACTTGTCCAATATTATACCTACTGTTAATGTCGTATTTATGTATTTATACTTAGATTTTCTAACCAGGTATTAGAAGAATTATTATTTCATAACAAATAATTTCTCTCTGTTTTTTTGGTTATTATTTAAGGCAATTTGTTTCCTTAAAATTTTTGTTTAAATTTGGATTTAAGTTCAAAGGGTGAATACTCTTATGTGTTTGTAATTACTGTTCAGTGCATTGAGCGTAGAAGTTCAATTTAATAAAATCTTCATGTACGCAGGCCATTTAAAATCATTTCCAAACGGGGACTGATGAGTAACCTAGCTTTTGTCTCGTCGCCATCCGTTTTTCCACCTTTCAATTAACTAGTAATCATACACGCCCTGGGAACCCTTTCATTAAATACTGGCACCTAATGAGTTTTCACCCTTCATCGAACGGTCGACATCCGAGCTTTGATAGTCTAGCACGCGCCTTGTTTTCCTTTTAACTTTTATGCAGACAAATTGGTCTTTAGTGGAACGTCCGTTCAATTAGCCACGGCTAATTGTATGGACGTTAAAAGCGAAAATCACATTTGCTTTTCTTATAAAAATATTTACTCACTTTCAAAAATTAATTTCGAAGTTTACAAGTACTTATTTATACTTCAATGTAATTTAATTTTTATAACGTCTTCAATTTAATTCTGAATAGTGTCCACGTTAACGACATATTTTATAATCAGTTAAAACTGAACACTGGTCTTTTGTTTTTAATTTTGTCTTTAATATCAGATGAGATCGTGGTTAATATTTTACAACAAAAAGTTTAAATCAATATGGTTATAAATGAGCAAAGATAAAATACCTTAGCCCCTTCTGTATGACATTCGATTTTCTTTTGTTTTCTAAATAGTAGTCATTAAGCGGAAGACTAAAGAAAGGAAGGATGAATTGTGTGAAAGTTCATATATTTAGGAAGGGAGTGAATACGGAGATGACTGCAAATAGAGAGGAATGGAAGAAGGAGGACTTGTTGCGCCGACCCCAAATGTAAATGGAATAAGGGTAGGGAGGGGTTTCATTGTTTTCAATAGAAAATTATGAAAACTGTTAATTTTTTCTTTAATTTTTTTCTTATTGTTCATTCTTCAAATTTGCAATAACAATTATCATAAAAATTCGACTATTTATTTTCATTAATAAAAATACATTATATGTATATGCACTTATCACATTTAAGTTCATCATAAAAATGAAGGTGGTTCACGTAAAATGGTTACGATTAGGCTTCAAAAGCACCCTCGTTAGTGTTAATGGCGATCAGAACCAACCTATAACGGAGACAGGACGGCATAATTAACATCGAAAGCAAAGCCATTTGTCGAATAATCGATAAATCTGTTTGTGTTATATGACACCCATTAATAATAAATAGATTAATAAACGACCAAGCCATTAAGTTCTTGTATTAGGAGTTTACTTGAAGAAAGTAATTTCGTGATGTTCATTAAGGACATTTCTGTGGTTGATATAAAAAGAATAATAGGCCTTTGTTTTGAAATAGATCGTTTAATGAACAATGGAAACAATTTAGAAAAAAAAATACATACTAGGTAAATGTTTCGTTTACAAACAATTGTAGTTGTCATGGAATTACTCGTAAATTGTATTCTCAGTCTTGTCACAGTATAAAATTTGACCGAATAATATTATCATAGGTAATTACTAGGTCTGATTAAATTTACAAATAGTAAGATAGTTCGGGTACATTCTTCAGAGACGAATTTACTATTTAAGTTTTACATAATCGAGCACAGCGTGAACCTTCAATACAAAAGCGCATATATTCAAGGAAAGAGTAATACCTACGCATGGCAATATTGTGTGACATATTACAAATAGCAGGTTTAAATAATCATATACTTGTCTACGATAAATAATTCCTGTGGATGAGACTTACGGAAAATATTTTCTCTAAACAGTGATATTGTTAGAAATTTTAACGAAACACGTTTTTATGGGCTCGCGATGTGCTCGATTTTATACAACAAAGTATTTACGGATGGACATACACAATGAATTTATCATTATTAAATGTAAATTGAGTTTACTAAATTTATTTACATCTTATATGTAAGTAAAACTCTATTATTTACAGTACTATCGCGCTCAAGCGTCGACTTTATAAGCCACTAGCAGCTACGTGGAATAAAGGGCTTTTTACATAAAAGAGGATATGGATGGGATTAAACGTGCAAATCCTGTGCAAACGTGTGATTCACTTATATAATCCCCACACAATGGCTCTTTCCTGTTAAAATATTTATGTTAAGAACAGTATATTATATCCTTACTTAATATTTGTATGTTTTTTTTAAATTAATATATGATCGCTAGTTTTATTGTTAAAAAGGAATGATTTTTTAGGCGGGAAATTATTAGATACTTAAATGATTATTGGATTGTAACACGTTTGAAACATTTTGACGGTTGTAACATTTTGAATTTTAATTATAAGTATAATATCAAAGAGTAAATAAAAGACAAACGCTTCGTAAATTGAAATGTTAGAGAGAATCATAGTGGATTGTTTAATAAAATAGTCTATCTACTATGACATAACTGAAATCTCAGTAGTATCGAAAATAGAGCCAAAGGAAATTCACAATACCAGCGTAATATAAACAGAACAAGGAAATGCTATGAAACAGAGAAATGTGTAGGTACATTCTCGTATCAGAGGCTATAACTAACATTGGAAAATGATCTATAAAATACCTAAATAAAGTGTCCAGGTACTAAAGGCGAAACAGTCATAGAGAATTCTATTAATATACCCATAAAAATGAGACAATAGGAAAACTATAGAAAGCTAACGTAAACGCCAGGTTAGTGCTCAAGGGGTTAAGAACGTATCAAATAACTGTTGCTTTTGTAGTTAAGATATCGCTGCCAGGATACAACAATAGGTAATTGACAACACAATTTATACTCTCCGCGGGTTCTCTTCCAGGCTGCGACCCAAGACTTGCTTCTATCCCCGGATCACACTGCACACACATTCTTGTGAGTGATCACTAAACCCAGGTACCTACATAGGTTCTGTAAAGGACCTACTTTAACCTTTTTTATAAGCCATGGGGTTAGTTAGAACAAATCTTGTGGGTTTTTTAAGCAGGCTAAGCCGAGTTTCGTGCCACTTTTCGATTGAGTGCTATAAGCGCTCGCTAGCGGTGGTAGCAATAGAATTAAAATATCATCTACCATAAAATAAACTAATAAAGACAAGTTACGTTCTCATGTACTTCTTGATTTAGCAATTAACTTTTACGCAAATAGGTACAATTGATAACATGACGTTTTAAATAATCTCAATGGATGAAAACACAAACCACAAAAATATATCAGTACGTCGTAGTACAGTAAAAAAATTCATAACTATTATCATTAGATCTTAACCTGTACAAAACAGAGAAACTTAGGTAGTAAACTTAATTCGTAGAGGATTACAAAAATATTGAATTTTGACTTATTAGTCCATTGTGGTAATTTAATAAAAATATATTAAAGTGATTAATTACTATCATCTGATTTCATAATTTAGGTAAATATATATGTAAGTACCTACCGTAGATAATTCTTTGGCACAAATTATACTGTATTTGTAATTCCATTAATTCATTTCATTATATTATAATGTTTCAGTGTTTAATTATTATGTACATACGTAAAATATTCACATTTATTTTAAACTTTCACCATCTAATAAAACAAAATCGTCTTCATTCAGTCGTAAAAATAAATTTATTTATAGGATACAAAGTAATCTATAATATGTATATAATAATTTAAAGGTCGATATTATAATTTATTTTAAGGTATATATACAAATTTAAATATTT
Organism: Samia ricini; assembly: GCA_014132275.2. Lineage (NCBI taxonomy): Eukaryota > Metazoa > Arthropoda > Insecta > Lepidoptera > Saturniidae > Samia > Samia ricini. The sequence continues at coordinate 9,036,684 of AP028161.1, forward strand.
TGTAATGAAAAAATCATTCATAAAGAAGTGCCCTAAATTATAAAATGCACCATTAATAAATAAAATATTATCAAAATTCAACCAAACATAATGTACGTTCGTAAATAATGTGGGTAACTCGTTTAATAAGATTTGTTTGTTTTTAGCAAGTATTTTTATAGTTCCGTGCTCATCTCGGCTGTTCCGGGCTTACTTCCGTTGCTAGATGCAATATAGGAAGGTTCCATGTTGCCAGATGTTCTCCTTGAAGAATTCAGTTGCTCTGCAATCTGCGTTTAAAGGCGAATGTTCATAAATTATTCTTTAAAACTAATACGTTTCTTGAAAAAGAAAAAGTAACTTTTCTTCCTTTAAAGGGTTTGCCAAACAATAAAGTTAACATGATTTGGTCCAAGAAATTGATTTTCAAAGACTAGGTCATGGTCAACGATAATTACAATTATGTTAAAATATTCAGCAAAACATAATTGGCAGGATTAAAACACAACATCAAAATGCAATACAAAAGTTACACAAATTAGACACAACACAAATGGGCATAAGATAAAATAAAAACATAAACAACCGATTTGAGTAGTAAATAATATGTTGTTAGTCAATTAATGTTAGTGTTTAATTAAAACCAAAACCGCATTCATCACAACACCGACAACCATATGAGAATACACTATTATAGAAAACAATAAACATACAAATCTCTGCCAGAGAACAAACCAAGGGGTGTACGTGCAGCAATACAGTCCATTCCGCTACATTGGGTTTGTGTGACACAAAGATGCTGGTTCCTCGGAGTGTAACTTACTTACTGCGTGCTTTCTATAAGAGGTTTTAGGATAATGTCGAGAGTGTTGTCGTGGCGGGCGTGCGCGAGCGCGAGCGCTTGTGCGTGGGCGTGCGCTTGCGCGTGCGCGTGCGCGAGGCGCGTGTGCGTGCGCGCCAGGTTCGCGTTGTGGTCGCGCGACTCCCGCGACGGGCGTGCGTATCGCCGCGCTAGTGACCCGCTCTCGCCGACCAATATGTTGTTGTTGCTAGCATGTCTCTGCGTATCCCAATAATCACGAGCGCCAGTCAAACTACCGGTGCATAATAGCTTTATACACTACAACTATTTAAATGCATATAATGCATTTAAATATTACATAATTTATGTATGTATGCACTAATAAATCTCAAAGAACCTTAAACCAATGCGTAGAGCAATGTACTAAAGTGGTTATTTGTACTCATTCCGATCATTAATTATTTAATTATTTTTTTTAATATGACCTGGTTATGAAATCAACCAAAATAACTAACAGAATTAGAAAATATTTTAAATAACAAATATTATTTTAATTTTAAATTATGAAATTATAAAAAATGTTTTGACCACTATAGCACTTAGTAATAGCAATAGCCCCTTAAGCAAACAGATAATCTACGAAATTTAATTCTATTTTGTTTCTGGTAATACTCTAGAAATGTATATATTTGTCAGTATAATTAGACTAGGTATTATACGCAAATCAGAATAAAAGTATTTTCAAAATAAGAATGAAAGAGTAGTACCCATGTACGTAAGTAGTAGTCTAACATTTGAATATCAATGTAAATATTTAAGTAACAGCAGCCTGTACACGGTTAGCTTTTTCAGCGACCCAGAAACAGGAGCTGCAGATTACTCCGGGGCCCTCGTTACTTTCCTAGTCAACTCATAATACTGCGTATTTTTATGACAAACTTTTGTGCTTATTGCTACAAGAGTAGACTTGCGGTTAACTTTTTTATTTTATTTCTACATATATGTTAATTTTAATAAAAAGTTTTATTTCTATCCATCTAATTTAATTTAAAAATCATGTACAAATTTGAGAAGAATCACATAAATTAATAACATTCAGAAGTATTTTTTTTTATATTATCACTTAGCATGTTATACTTCAATTACAATTTGAATTAAGAAGTGAAAAGATATAAACGAGGGCCTTCGGAGAGCTGAAGTATGTTAGAAAGCAAAGCTCCCACTCACGAAAAGAGAAAAGCCCCCGTCGGGTGCATGAGGATAGCCGCGGGGCGCGAGGTCGCGTGCCCGCCGCGAGGTCGCGCTGTCGCTAGCCACAGACAGGAGCGAACGCTGCGATCCCGACACGACACGCGGTGCGGTCGGCGGTCGGCGGGCGCTACCGGCCCCGCGCCCCGCACCCCGCGCCTCCTGACTCTCCCGGACCTCACGCCTGCCGCCAGCACCAGCCCACTGCCTACTCACTGGTACTGTTGATCCACCGGCCCCGCACTTAGCACTGTCGCTTGATCTAAACAACGAAAATTGAATCTAACAGTATCAGTATCCTACAGTATACCTATCAGTAATCTATACTAACAAATAAAATTACAGTGTATGTTTGTAATTAAAAAAAAAACAACTTTTTACTAAATACATATCAATGTATACATGGTACCTATACCAAAAACACAATTTTTAATTTTTTTTAGTCTGTTTGTTTGTCCCAGCTAATCTCCGGAACAGCTGGACTAATTTTAACTTGACTTCTTTTGATAGATAACTGAAGTTACTCAGTGTAACTTAGTTTTAGTTTTGTGTTACGAAAATAATTGGGATTTCACAGTAAAAAAAAAACTATATTACGCAGTGAAAAATATATGAAACGCGGGCGCAGCCGCAGGCACACAGCTAGTTCTACATTGATTCACAAGATACGAATTTTAAATTTAATGTATCTAAATCACAGTATCTTAATCTTATTTTGATCACGGCCCACTTTGGGAATATGTTTTTTTTTTCTAGAGTCCTCAAACAATTGTTTTGCCTGTTTTAGACTATGCCGTCTAATTTTCTCTAGATCTTCCTCTGCCTCAGGGGGTCGTTATCCCACAAGTTGAGAACCTAGGATTTAAATAGATTATCAAATACGACTAAGGAATTTCTTACCTTTCCGATGAGTACGCGTAATCTTGATCAGCTCCCAATCCTGAATCAGTATGTTCATGGGAAACCCTCACACTGCCCGATATTAGTTCCCCGCTCGAACTGTTGCTGTTACTATTCGTAACTGGACTGTACGGGTTATTATTATTATTATTATTCGAAACTGATGTATTCTTGTAACAGTTATTTGATAAATAATCATCCTCGTCTACCCGTGCGACTGTATCGTCGTAGTTCGTATACGCATGTCTGAAAAGGCATCTAAATGTTTAGTTTTATTTATAACAAAGATTTGAAAAATATTGTCTATATCTATAAATTCTAAAATCAAATTGTAGCGTCTCTTTGTAATATCAAAATAATAAGTTATTTTATAAATACATATGAATGTATCTATTCAATCGAAAGACGTTTACTGATGGACATGAATTCTACATATATACGATTCATGTACCAAAAACAATTTTTAATATTTTTGTCTGTCTGTTTGTTCTGGCTAGTCTCCGGAACGGCTGCTCTGATTTTACTGATGTTACACGGCGTAACTTAGGCTACTTTCATTATACAAAAATAATTATGGTTCGTAAATAAATTAAAACCTATGAAATTGTGAAAAGAAACACGATTTAAAGTTCTGGTTTACTGGCAAGTGTTTGAAATTATGTGAAGTATCCTTGCTTTCTATTAGCATCAATTTTTTTTTTCAAAAATAATTAGGGTTCCGTATAAAAACACTACTAGAAAATACTATTAAATGGTCAGTTTCACACTGGCGGAGTGGAAATACATACCTTCGTATCTGTTCATTACTGTCTCTACGTGAACTGTGGGAAATCGATCTTAGAGATCCTTGGCTGTTACTATCGTGGTTAGTTTTGTGAGAGGAGGTGCTCTTGTCCCGTCTTGCTAAAGATCCGTGTTCAGTTCTGTTTTAAACACAATTTTTAAAGTTTCATATATACTTTGCATGTATTATTTTTTTTATTGACAATAACATTTTCTCAACTGAAACGTAAATCGTATACAATGGATTTATATAAGCATGAAAAAAAACTTGTGTATTACTTGAAATAAAAAGTTATTGTTTAAAAAGATAATCTAGAATTTTTGTTTACCAATTTTTCAAGTAAATAATTTTACTCGGTTACTGGGAACTAAATAGTAGAAGAACGTTATTGTAATATAATATGCTAACGAGAATATAATATAAAATTTATTTAACATAACAGATCCGTTGTATCAACGTATTGTAACCTAAAAACGAATATTTGTACCTTTTATAGAAGGAATCACAGCAATATTGAATAATTAAATTACATTCATTTGTAATTATTAATCAATGATTTTATGTTATGAAAGAGATCATGTAGGTAATAAATAAAAAATTAAAGCTTGAATAGATTAGTAAAAATTAGTATTTTATTAGATTTTATGTTCCATTGAAATACTTACTGGCGATGTTTTGATGAAGTACGAAGCTTTGTCTGGCGCGCGTGACTAGTTTGTACCACAGTGTATGGTATTTCCTTCAGTTGTTCCTCCGACATTCCCGTCGTGTCTACCAAAGAGAACTCTAAATGCTGTTTCACTTCACTCGGCAGCCATTTTTTTTCATTCGGCGAACCTGACCTGGACCTAATAAAACAATTATTAAATTAATAATCAAATTTTAATACTATGAATCAATAATTAATTGTTATGATTAAAACATAGAATATTTTTGATGTGAAAATTCTATTACTGCGACTTGGCAGTTAAGCCGACTCGTATGCACAGCATATGCTGTGCACAGCGAATGACGTTTTATATTCCATGCTTGCCGATAGTCTCATCACGGCCAAGTTTTTTTTTTATATCATCTAGCTGATAGTTCTAGATATAATTGTTTAGGCACCGATATTAAAAATAATTTTTAAAATTAAATATAATTAGGCTCGTACCGATGTTTTCTGTGCCTCGATGATGCCTGCCTATGGGAGGATCGATGTGTTCCAACTTCTGGTTCTAATTGAGAACGACGGACATTTGCAACCTAAAATGTTCATTATTAACTTAATAATAGGTCACTTTAAAACACTATTGTGATTGTTTAATATTCTCAGGTCAAGGTCTCTGTTTGTTGTGTCTCAGAAAACCAATAATGATATACCGGTCAGTGTTCGTAATTTCGCATATACAAATTACACATATAGTTGGCGTATTTTTTGTTGTATTTTGTATTATTTTTAAAGTTACAGATTTGGGTAAATGAAAAAAATTATTAAACTATATACTAATAAATAAAATTGACTTGTCTGTTTGTAATGTCAATTTTACTAAATAGAACATAACATAAACATACATAAGCTCACGCCTGTTATCCCCGAAGGGTTAGGCAGAGGTGAAGTAGCGAACTACACCACCCACATTTCGCCGAGCTTAGTTACGTTCCAGATGTAACAGGGGGCGAGCTTGTCACCATATCGGGCACAAATTCCAAACTCCGGGATGATACTGAGTAGAAAAACCCAATACCACTTGACCCGACCCGGGGATAGAACCCGAGATCTCATAACGGCAGTCGCACTGTAATACAACTGCGCCACCGAGGCAGTTTTTACTAAATAGATATGAATGTATATACAGCAACTATACCAAAAATCCGATTTTTAAAATTTTTGTTTGTCTGTTTGTCTGTCTGTCTCTTTGTAATGGGTAATCTCCGGAACGGCTGGACCGATTTTGACGGGACTTTTTTTTGGTGCATAGCTGAAGGTAATCCAGGTAACTTAGGGAACTCTTAATTTTAGAAAATAATTTGAATAAATTCATAGAAATTTTAATAAAATCCGATTCAATACACAGTTTTACGGGCAAGTGCTTGATTTTATGAGAAATATTTTTACTTTGTCTTAGTACTAAAAAAATATTAGGGTTCTGTATAAAAAAAATTGAACCCAGTAAAGAATACATGAAACGCGGCCACGGGCACGGCACAGAGCTAGTTTAATTATAAAATTGTATATAAAATGAGAAATGATTATGACAGTAGAAGAATAGAGTTAGGTTAATAAAGTTAAACAATGTAATTACCATATTCTTTAATTTCGAGTGATTTGAATAATTGATTATGTTTCTAAAATTTTACACAGAAATATTTTAGTGAATATCTAACCTGAACACTACCGGTAGTTGCAGTTTGCCGTAACACCTCCTTCCATTGAGATTCCGAATCGACCAGTTCGTATTCTCTGAAAATATTCATAACGTAAATATCTCTTATCAGCTGATAAATTAATGCAATTACAATGACGGCACCGTAATCTAATACTACTTAAGTTACTGTTCCAACGACAATTACAGACAATTAAATTTATAATAAAGTTGATTAAGAATAAACACATTGTTTTATTATTTCACGTTTCACAAAAAGTGGCCCTCTCTTATATTATATAAAAAGATTTCTCTGTCTGCCTGTTAGATAGCTTATAACTAGAGACCTTGTTCTTTAAAACTTAAACCGACTTACATGATTTTTTATTAAAAAATAAACGAATGATTTGGTAAGGTTTCAGTATATATTTTGTTACATTATGTATATAGGAAAAGTCATGAAGAAAATAGTGAAAGAATTCGAAACAAAATCAAATCCGCAGACAGAGTCGCGAGTACAGCTATTTTATCAATATAATTGGTGGATGAATAATAGACTCATATTAATCCTGTAGTGGGTTACAAAGATATTATAAATTATACGATTAAAATATAACTAACTTGGTATCTGGTTGAGAGTCATCCTTTTCAGAACCTGATTCGTGCTTGTGCCGGGACCGGTGCCGGCGGTGGCGTCTCCCCGACCGGCCTGACCCACGTGATAGTTCACTTTCTGCATCCGACTGTTGTCTTCTTGAACGATGCTTATGTCTATTTTAATATGATATTATAATATGACTATTCATAATATAAATGCTACGCCAATTTAATTTTAATGTAAGATAAATAGGCGATATCTTTCTATGTTGGTAAATATAGAATAAAAATAGGCTACAACAAATTTTTCGCCTCTGTTTATCAAGCGATTTATTTATGTTTTTAGTAGCTATACGGGAGATTTAGTGTTATCAATGAACAAAAAAAATAAAAACAGTATCTTTTCTTTTATTAAGATTAAATTTCGACCACAGGACGTGCACTAATAAGTAAAAAAAATAGGAGTTTGCTATATAATAATTATTGTACAATCATTGAAATTATATTTTCTTCCTGTTGACCTGTATTCTTAATTATGTTTTTCTAACTAATTAATATACAAACAAATTACAAACTTGCGATTAGATCGAGAGTCGTTAGAGCTCTGTGAATCAACAGATGCGGAGCGATGCCTGGGTGCGGGCGGCGGACGCGTGATAGTCGGTGAAGTGGAGTAGAGTCCCGGGCGACGCGCTGGAGCCGACCGCGTCGAACGAGGAGACCCACCGGGACCCGTCGCCGGCTCGCATCCACCAACCACCACCTCCCCACTTATCCTATACATATTTAACACATTCATAGAAATAAAGAAAGAAACCTTTTTTTACTATAAAACCCATCTTTGGATTTCATTCGGTACCAAGTTAGAAGCACATATTACATCACAAATTTGACAATTTATGTTACACACATGACACGATATAATGAACTGACTGTGTGATCATTTTGAAGAAATAAAATAATCATTAGATATTAACGCTTCCATTTAGATATCAAATTATTTATTTTATTTAGTATTTGTAACTCTCTTATATGTAAGAAATGTTTACTATACAATTAAAGAATATTAACTGTTACATACTGCTTGCTACCTCTTAATAATATGGAAAGGTTATGAATACATTAGAAATAAGGTTTGAAATGTGTACATGATATTTTAGGAAGTAATAACTTCAGATAATACAATAGGTACATACTACATATATTATAACAAAATACTTGTTTACATTGAAAATATATCTACCTAATACATAATTTAAAAATATTTTAACACTGTATCAGGTTTTTATCTACTTACGAATTTGGCCGGTGTACTGAGGTAGGTTGTTTCATTTCTGGAGGACAGTCTTTTATTCTCAAGTCTTCTAGTTTGGGTACTGAAAACAAAAGAACTCTATTGCAACCACTGATCTGGATTGTGTTAATAGTTTTATTAAAGCATAGGAAATTATTTACACTAATTTTGGAATTAGATTTGATCTGGTTCTATAACTTAATTGCTTACATTGTAATATGTTAGATCCATTCAACCGGAAGACGTCCACTGCTGGACATAGGTCTCGCACAAAGATCTCCACGACGACCGGTCTTGCGCCACCTTCATTCAGCGGATTCTCGCGACCTTAACCAAGTCGTCGGTTTACCTTGTGCGGGGCCTACCCACGCCACGTCTTCCGGCGCGTGGTAGCCATTCAAGAACCCGTTGGCTCCATCGAGCATCGGTTCTGCGAGCAATGTGCCCAGCCTACTGCCAATTAAGTTTAGCAAATCTTTGGAAAATGTCAGCTACTTTGGTTCTTCTGCGGGTATCCTCATTCCTGATTCGTTGAATATGGTGGATAATCGATGAGAATTATTTTTAAATTATACTATGTATCATAAGTGGTGGAGTGTAGGCGCTTTGTCAAATAAATATAAACAGAAATTATACCAATATGTAAGGAAGTAAGCGAAGCGTGCGAGCGCTCTATCCGTCTGGACGGGGTTCGTGTGAACGCTGGAGGCGGGCGAGTCCTCGTCCCGCGGCCGCTACAAACCAAACCCACTATTATCGCTATCATTACACAATTCAAAGAGTTATATATATAATTGGTTTTTAATAAAATGTGGACTAAAATGTAGATATACCAACAGACTATTAAATATATATGATAGATAGATAGTCGATGAGAACTATTAATATATAGATAAATAAAAGCTTTAATTTATCAATGTATCCTATTTTAATAACAAGATCTTCCGAGATTATAAAATAATAATAGTTTTAGATACGTCTAAACTTTTTTATCAGCAACGAAACGTCTCTGTTAGAAATGATTCAATGACTTTTAGAACACCGGAATTAAGATAACAAACACCGGAAAGATAAAAATTATACGTCATAAAAATATTTTAAAGCTTTGATCTACTACATTTAAATTTTTAGTTTTACAGAATGACACAGTTCTCCAACATTAATTAAAACCAGGTCTTAGCTTTATTTTCCATCAAGTACCCATGATTGTGGTAAAGCTTGGAACAGTATATTCAAAATATTACATAGTAAAAAATATGTTATCGTGTACAACGTATTCATCTAATTACATATATACTTCACAATATAGAGAGAGAGTCCGTCCTAATATACTTTAGGTATAAAAAGGGCTGACACCTGAATTTGATGTAAAACAGTTATTAACCTGTTCCTCAATCTCGTGCCCAAAGCAAACATATCTGCTGAGGCCGGTGAAGTTTGCTGAAGTCGGAAGAATGTATGATGATCGGAGCAGCATCGCCAAAGGTGACGACATGCAGATCTTGTTGGTGACTCGAAACCATAAGTTGATGTGTCATTCTGTATGTAAATAACAATAATTTGTTGTTAATTTTCGTAGAAGAAACCCATTTAGAAAAAAAATAGGCAGCCATGGGGACTACCGACAGAATTGAAAACTCTGAACTTTAGACTATTTTTTATGTTTAAATTATACTATGAGTAAATAAAACTATTTATAATCAAAACAAACGATAGACTTGCGTAAGTATACATTTTATTATTCATCTCTGAGCGCCACCACTCAAACGCCATGTTATACTTAACAAACTGTAGCATTTTGATGGCTGACGTCAGGGTATTGGTAACGCGAATCTACAAATTTTTCCCCTACTAAGAATCGATCAACGCCGATAAAAAGGTTTCACTTAAAAAATGTAATAATGTAGATAAATTTGCAAAGCATATAATCGCCACTTAACATTCATAGTCTGATAATTCATAAAGTTATTATTAGACGCAGTAAACTTATGTTATAAATGAGGTCGTTTTCATTTATCTATAAACATTCGATGGTTTAAGATGCTTTTAAAATAATGATGTTCCCTGTGATTAGAAACCAAAGCACAGGTTTATTTTAGAACAACAATAAATAGTTCACTACGTTCCTTCATAACAAATGTAGGTACTATCACTAAATATAGCATAAACAATGTGTGCAACATAATTTGGGCTATGATTTCAAATAGAGAACAATACAACTATATGTGAAAGTAATAATAAATTTGTGATTTTAAAAGGTACCTAATTCAGTCTACATGGTTATTAGTTCAAAGCTAACTTTACGGATCTACTACTGCGTATGTTTTACGAACCAATATTGAACCATACAGATTTGCATTCATTTTAGGCTACTTCTTTTTTACTTATTTTACACACATAAATATCTAAAATAGTAAAATACTCAATACCCAAACACATAATTTTAATTTTTCAAATTGAACTTCTTGAACGTATTTTAAACGAGTTTCTGCATGGTTTTATTTAGGAATCTGTAGTTTAAATTTCACCATGGAAATGGCAATGAAAATTATTTTAAATCAAGTTTATTTGAAGTCCACATGTAATTTATAAACACTTATAGAGGCAATTTCAGAAAATTCGCACTGTAATTTATTCAAATATTATCATATTTCTAGCATAAAATCTTGCTGACTGCGCTGAATTTTCCGGCAGGTTGCCAAAGAATTACCTAAGGATGGCTACACACTACAGGCTACAGTCGAGCTGGGCGTTATCACTGCTTTTTAGAGCAGAGACCGCTGTAAATAGTACTTTCAATTCAACGCGACTTATCTGTAATTGCCCACATGTGAATGTCTTTGAAGGAAAGTACACAGAGTGTCTTCCTCTTGCACCAACCATTCATACTATACTCGTTATCAGTAGAAAAGATCAAGACCAGAATCGGGTCAAGTGTTCCGCCGATTTGTAAAGTTTATTTTATGTGTAAGTCTGTTTTTTATAGAATTGGAAATTTGGTGAATTTAGCGGAATGCATATGTTCGACATGATTGCATGGTGGTAAGGCATTTTATAATAACGCCCGTCTGGGTACCACTACCACCCTCAAGTTTGAGAACCTTTTACCAAGCACCAATAGCTGTGTTCAATTTTAAACAAGTCCCAACACTTGAGACCATCCTAGACCGCAACTTCACCTAACTTTAGGCGAGATTGTGGTCAAAGCGCTGATCCTATATAGTATAAAAAAAGGATATTTTTATTACCGAAACTATAGATAAACTTACGTTCTTATCTGCGACACGCAGCATGAAGTAACGGCCCTTGTAGTAAAGCTTTGATACTCTCGGCCAATAATAATTAGCTACCGTATGTTTTCCACGCAGTAACAATAGACCACTTGGTGCTAAACCTAGGAAATATTCAATGCTGTCCTCACCCTGTAGAGCAATAAATTTTATTTACTTTTTCAATATTATCTTCATTTAGTTTTAAATTTATTAGTATTAATAGTATATTTTATTTATTTAAAACTGAAAAGTATTAACAATTACGATTACCAAAACGGGATGTAAATCCACTCCATACATATCGAGCCACTTTACTTTGTCTAAGTAACTCAGTTCTGCTTGAGCAGGAGAAATACCCCTGTAACAAGAAAATAACAGTTAATCGCTCCTTAGCCAATATTAAACATTCAAGTGTTGAGTGTCTATTAAATTGTTATCTTCAATTAATTGGAGACATTATGCAAGGAAGGCCACAAAAGACTAAGCAACAATGAATAATCCCGGCCGTCGTCGGTCGCCCTAAGCCTCGGCTCACTTGGTGTTAAGTGAGTAGGTTCACTTAATTAACATGTAATTGTGACATTCTGCAATGTCGACGGTCGCAGACTGCATCTTGGAAGTGATTAAAAGGATTTATTTATGTGATAATTTAAGGATTAAAAGGTATACAACATTATACTTTTCTTGAAAAGAGTAAGTAGCTTCATTAGTAAAATTTAGGTACTTTTTTATAAATCTTACATATTATTTTAACAGAAAGGCTAGTATATTATTTTTAATTAACGAACACAAAAGTTTTAAACAAAAATCTATATTCATATTGTTTTTCTCCTTTGTTTATCAAGAGATTTTCTTTAAGTAGCTTCTCAGTGTTATCAGAGAAAAAAATTGTGCACACTTTTATTTACTTCAAATTTCGATCCAATTCGTTTCAATTTCGACCACCGGGTGAACAATAGTTTTAATAACTACATTATTTTACGAGTGTCATTATTATCAGCCACAATCGTCTTACGGGTAGTCAATACATTTTTTCTATTCTATCTTAATATTGCAAGACATATTGCACTACCTATTTTTACTTTATAAAAAAATATTGTAATCTGTAGAACAAAGATCTTTCTAGTAGGTCTCATGATATGAGCGACAAGACACATATTTGTTATTTTGTTATAATATATTGTCTTACGTGAGGGTGCGATGTATTTCAGTTGCACGAGCCTCTAACTCCGGCGTCTGGTGCGCCAATAATCTAAACTCAGACACGTAGCCTGGCGCGTGACGCCTCGGGTCGTAATCACCCAGCTCCGCTGTAAAAAGCGCTTATGTTAATACCGCAGCCTTAGTAACACTAATTTAATGAGTAAAGTAACTTAGTACGTGACGTAGACAAACATAAATTCGTTTAATAGACAACACACACGCACGACGTCATGGTAAATGCAGTGGAGCACACTAAACAGTAGATATAAATAAACTTAAAACGAGTGCGTTGCCGTTCTGAATTTAGAGTAATATGCTCTGTAAAAGTATAAAGCGTATACACTTACTTATCATACATGATAAATTATACAGATATCTATATAATAAATGGAATATGTTAGCTATCTACATTCATTTTCCTATACAATTTTCCTGGCAAACTTTTATATAAATAAACTAGCCTGTGGTTCTGCTCGCGTATTTTATTCCGTAGACAATTCAAGCAGTAGTATGGCTTTAAATAACAATTGGAATATAATGCCCCTTCTTTCTACAAGCCTTTTGGTACTAACAAAAAGATTTTTTTTTCTCACTAATTCAAACATTTGACAGTAAAATTAACCACTGAATCGTTTTTTTTTTTTTTTCACGATTTCATGATTTTTTTTAGGCGGAACCCTAATTATTTAACTAAGTTGAGCCTTATAATTTCAATTATTAAACAAAAAAGTCTCGTAAAATTCAGTCTAGCCGTTCCGAAGATGTCAGAGATTAGCCGGAATACACATTAATTATAATATTTAATATGTATAGAAATTTATATGTAACTAGCTCTCTGCACGCGGCTGCATCCGCGTTTCATATATTATTTCTACACTGCTTTTTTTATACGGCACCCTAATTAATTTCCAAAAAAAAATTACTATTAAGATAAAGTCAAATATTATTCATAAATTATAGCACTTGCCCGTAAAACTATGCATTGAATCGGATGCTATTCAAATGGGTATGAGTTTTATTTTTTTTTACGCGGAATCATAATTATTCTCCAAAATTAAAAGTTCCCTTAGTTACCCAGAGTAACTTCAGGTATCTACCAAAAAAAGTCCCGTCCAAATCAGTCCAGTCGTTCCAGTGATTACCCATTACAAAATAACAAAAATAAAAAAATATATATATTTGATATAGGTTTCGTATATACGTTCATACGTACTAAGTTAAAAAAAAAATTTTTTACATTACAAACAGACACTTCAATTTAATTCATTTATATAGCTGTATATAAATAAAATTAATAGTTACGGTTTACAAAAAATGAAATCTCGTAAAGTTTGTTATTAAAAATAATCTTATTGTGTAGCCAAAGAAATTCTTAAGTACTACAAACATAGTAGGGCTCTCGATATATTAGAATATTCGAGACCTTTAGAAAAACTGTGACGGTTGAACGAGGCTCACAGCTATTTCTCTTCATATATCTCTTTTTTTTTGTCCACGGAAATCGCAACATCTGGTGAGCCTCGTACAGTATATACAAATCCGACATCCGTCTTTTCGCGCGTTATGTTCATGCTTGCCTTATCTATCTACTTTAGTATTACCTACATAAAAGTTGTCTCATTTTGAAAGGCTGCGTTTATAATCATTTTTAAAACTTATTTACCCTTTACAATAAAACTACACATAAGCGTTGAAGTGATGATAGCGCAGCGGGTAGTGGGGCCGGATTCCGCATCAATCGACGCGGATTCGATCCCCACCTATCCGACTCTAAAATCGGCATGAGCTTTCGGTGAAGGAAAACATCGTGACGAAACCATAGCATGCCGGTAGGGCATTTTCTAATGATGCCCGCCTAGGTAGATACCATCTTCAAGTTTGAAAAGCTGTCAGCAAATACTAATAGGTGTGTTCCTGCAGCATCACTTGAGAACGCTTACAATCATGGACGACATTGTCACTTAACATCAGGTGAAATTGTGGTCAAAACACTGAGCCTATTCCGTGTAAAAAAAAAACATAGGTACTCTTAACTGTTTTAAGAGTTACTGATTAATGTATTATACTTAGTAATTTTAACATTTAATATTTTCAGGTAACTATGTATATAAATGATTATTGCACTAAAGTTATTATTGTTGTAATTCGTCAATGTTATACCTAAATATTGAACAAATTCTTATTCCGACATAAAAAAAAGTGAAAACATCTGTCATATTAGCATGAAACTTATTTGTACAATAAAACATGTTTGTCTGAAGTTTAATAATTTGTGTCTTGTCGTCTATTTGAAATGGTACATTTATTTTTGTTTAAGCGTGTTTTATGCCGTCGTTTAATTTCGAAGTAAGTACCCGGGGGCGGCTATAAATCACATTATTTTTAAACTCTCTTGCACGGTTCATGGGTTCTCTGATATTTCGTGTTACAAAGAGAATCGCGGGGAATGAAAACAAATCACTTGATTTTAATTTGTATATATTATATATATAGTGTCTGCTTGTAATATCAAAATTAGAAATTTTTACTAAATACATATTTGTATATACGATTTCTACAGCAAAATACAATTTTTTTTGTTTGTCTGTCTGTGGTTTATTCCGAGTAATCTCTGGAACGGTTGGACCGATTTTAGTGGAAACTTTTTTGGCAGATAGCTAAAGTTAACTTAAAAAAATAAAACTCATGAAATTGTAAATAAGATCCGATTCAGGCACAGTTTTACTGGCAGGTACTTGAATTTGTGAGAAATATCTGTACAAAAAGAAAAATTGGAAAATAATTTGGGTTCCTTATATACAAATTAAAACTCTATTACAAAATGAACAATATATAAAAACGCAGGCGCAGGGCACACAGGTAGTATAGATTATACATGGCGTTTTTTTTACACATCACATGTAATAAGTAGGTAGGTACACGATAATTATTATTCATATATTACAAATGAAATACCAACGACATAAATAAGTTTTATACATTACAAAACAACTACAGTCTACAGTCTAGAACCTTCAAGAACTCACCGTTCGCGAAAATTCTTATCAGACTTTCATAAAAATTTATATCATACGTCGCACATTCAAAAAAGTGGAGAACTGGAAAGTATTGATAATATATTCTCAAAATGGAAACAAAATCTCCATGAAAATGTATTTCTGTATGGCTCGAATAATCGCGAACTTAGTTCGAAAATACAATAATTTACCAATCCATTGCTAGGGAGGAATGCTGTTGATTTCTTAGAATCAGCTTCTTACGCACTTTTTCAGATTCCCTTGTAACTTAATTACCCATGCAATCCCTTCTGCTTTGCCCAAAAAGTCTAGATTTCCCTAAGCATTTAGAGTATAGACATTTAGGTTTAAATAACGGATCGTGATTTGGTGTGTATGAATCATTTAGGTATCGGGGATTATATGGAACCATTCTGTAAATTTCAGCGAGATTCTAACTAGACTCACATTTATTCTCGATACAAACATCATTTGACAATACAATTAAAACAAGGATTTTTTACGGTGATTTCTTCAATTTCGCGTCTGTCTGAACATGAAAAATGTCTTCGTTTTTCGAGTATTCAAAAGAAAATGAAGAATGGGAAGTAAGATCATTCGTTTTTTTTGGCCCGCACTCTTTTTTTGATATATTTTTTTTAGTTACTGAATTATTTTCAAATATAGAGAAATACAAAACAAAACGACTTCAATCTAAGTGAGCTTAATGAACTATTTATATATTACAATTATTATCTGAACTATATCTTATTTTATTAGAATTATTAAGATCATTAGTTGGAGATGATCACCTTAATTATTGTGACGTTTGGATTATGGTACAATCTTCAACACAGATGAATACAAAGCGAGAAGATTAAACATTAAATTAACTGTAGGAATATCCGTGGCTTTTAATTATTTTATTTGCTGTTGCACATATAAACTTATAACACGAAACTACAAAGTTCTGTGGTAATTTAATGATAGATCGGGCCGTTTCGTACTCGAATGTTATTTTAAAGATCAAAGAGGAGCGTCGAATGGTTTTCATCGAGTATTGAAGGATATAAATCAGACGTACAAATTCTCTTTTTGCTTACCAGGTACGTGAATGATTTGTGAATATGTTGAGTATAAAGGATTTAGCGGGGAGCGGTAATGATAGATTGGCACCAATTAAAATAAAATTGTACAATGAACATGTGGCTACCACGTTTTAATTTCGTATGGCAACACTTTAATAATATTTATCACATGTTTGTTATAAACCAACATAACACGCTGTAAATAGATATGTAAAAATAATCAAAAACTCATTTTATTTCTTTAGATTATGTAAAAAATGGACTCAATACATTTTACCGTAGCTTCAAAAATGCTCATTTTTGATGATAAAAAACGCAATGTGTAAACATGACATTATAAGATTCCAAAAGTTATTCTATTTCACTTTAATATTTATAAGTATTACTTTACAGTCTCTGAGGAGAAAAATTGCATGGTTTCCATAATTAAATTTACAGACTTTACCAAATTAATATATTTTCTTCACACTGGGTTGAGACAACTTTGCACAGCACATTATACTGTGTTAAGTGCGACAAAGTACATAAACATGCCAGATTCTACCGGCAGTCATTGTCGTCATGACGAAATGCTAAGATGCCTCGTCAAGTCTCTCAATATAGTAAAAAAGAGGAAACATGTTGGCAGAGAGTTCGTTACACGATTGTGAATATTTATGTTCGGGCCATGTTACCGTGTATACGTGGCTCCATAGGCCAGTTCGCGTGGTTCTCTGTTAGATGATAAATTAAGTATAACTCTTAAGAACATTAATTATTATTATCCAGATGATCACACAATTAGCGAAGTTATTGGCGATTTTACGTGTGTATCATTAACAATGCGGACATCCTGTTGCTACAATCAATCCAATGCATCAAGGAGGTTGTGGGGAATATTTGCCTTTCTTCTTCTATCTTCTAGCAATTGTGTAACTTGTGATTCCAAAACATAAAAATGCGACTTAAAAATTTATAATCTGTTGAAAAGTCTGGATATATTTTTAACTGGCTTTTTCATATATTCGTCACTGCGTAATGTTTTGTTGGTGCTGTCCATTGAATCGTATTTTGTTCAAAATTTCATGAGCTTTTCCATTTTTTGTGTTATACTTTTTTATGTGGAACCCAAATAATATTCTTGAAATTATTTTTGCTACTAATAGAAAACAAAGATACTTCTGACAAATTCAAACACCTGGAAGTAAAACTGTGCACTCTTTCATGAGTTTTAATTTTATTACACGAAACCGTAATTATTTTCGGAAAGATAAAAGTAGCCTAATTTTTCTGGAGTAACTTCAGCTATCTACCAAAATCAGTTCAGCCTCTCTGGAGATTAACCGGAATAAACAGACAGACAAAAATTTTGAAAATTGTATTTTCGGTATAAGTCCTGTATATACATTTATATCAAAAATATTATTTTGATATTAAAAACAGACAGTTAATTTTTATTTATTAGTACAGATATATTATTAAAACTCAGATAATAAAATGTATAATCGCAATATTTAAATAACTACTGTCAAGACTTTTAAAAAGATATCTTTTTCCGCTCCTTGTTTGTAGCATGTCATAATACGCGATGTGGCGCCGAACTCTTGTGCGATTACCCATCTCGTTGATTAATGTGAGTTAAGTTTTTCAAGTCCGTTAATTTTTTGCGAATAATGAATCTTTCGCATTGCTTTTACCAAAAATACATTTAAACACCACATTTAGAAAAGTTAGCAACGTAATCTATATATATAAAAAGAAAACGGGGGTCCTTTGAGGCACCATCACCTCAAAACTACTGAACATATCGGGATGGGAGTACTACCATTAGATACGGAATTTTTCGTTATAGGTTATTATTTTTTTGGACTCCATTGACCCTGTCTCATTTTTTTTTTTCGAGTTACTCTTTTATACATTTTTCCCCGCGCTAATAAAACAAAAGACTGATTTTTCTTCATTTATTTGTTTTTTTAGGTACGCAGGGAAGAATATATGAAACGCAGACGAACCTGGGATCACCAATTAGTAATATGAATAAATTTAACTATCATTTTTGTGCTTGTTAAAATATTGTTAAAAAGATGGATAAGTAAATACCAACCACAAAACAAATAAAAACCACAACAAACTAATATTCAATGTTGCATTGTCGAGATATTAAGAAGAATAATTTCTTTGAACAGATATATTCGTTTCTTTCGTAATTGAACTCAACTATAGTGACAACGGTAATTGCTAAGACTGTTGACAATTATTCGTTATGGTTAGACATTTCACCACCATTAAAGATCCGTGTCATTAAAATCTAAATCAAAGTAATGAGCGCGAAGATAAAAAAGGAATTTTGTCAACTTGTTAGTTACAGTACTAATTTTATACGGTTGACAAGCTTAAATGTCTCCCTTGGGCCGCAAGGGTCGACGACGCAGACGAGATTAGACGCAAACGACGCTTAGTCGCTGGTGGCTCATTCAAGTCTTGAATAAAGCTTCGGCGTTATTAGACAGATTATTATATTATTGTTTAAGCTTTTATCATGCATTCTTTGTAATATATCACGTGTATCTATATTATTACAAAGTATTTAGTCATCTATACTATTATATAAATAGGTAAAATTGATTTTTTTGTTTGTTATGGATAAACTCAAAAACAAGTAAACAGATATTTAAAATTCTTACACCTGTAGAAAGATAAATTATCAGTGAGTAACATAAGCTATTTTTTTTTTCTTATTATAGCCAAAGCCGAGAACTGTCGCCAGTATTATATATTTAGGTATCATATGTTTATAATATAGTATACAGTATTTATCAATTTTATGAACATACTCGAATTTTTTAAATTATTGAACACTTAATATAAAACTATAAAAATCTTTTCGATTCCCATTTCTTCGTTTAAATTATGTGTGCTTCTCTTTGTCTTTTTTTTATATATAATTGGAAACTTATAAATGGCCTTCAGTTTTGTGTTGTTGTTATTTTGTACTTTTAGTTAGTTTTCCTAAAAGTTTAAAATAAAATAATATATATACACACATTTTTATAGGAACATAATTTAAATAGGTTATGTTATCATGGAACAGTGATTAAAGCATATGAAATAATATAAAATCCTCAAAGAAAATAATAAATGTTAATTATGTTACGAAGTCAATTATAAAATATTGAGACGCGAATGTAAGACACAACACTAGGTAATTAATTACGTCAGTCTTGAAAGGTAAGGGAGATTTTAATTATCTCATAAAATGTTTACTGGAACGATGTTTAACGTTCAACGTTATCTAATATTTTTTTATTCTTTTCTGTTATTAATAAAACAAGAAAATTTAAATTAAGGATACGGAGAAGAAATACATTATGTTGAATCCATACTCCATAGCATAAATGTTAGGCATAATCTAATTCTCATCTTGCTAACTACAAGCGTAAAGCAACGGTAACATCAGATAATAATCAGTTACTCTTAATCAGTAACCGACAGTCTCCGAAGAATTGCCAAACTAAAGTGACAGTGGGCTGGGAACATTGCTTGCAGAACCGATGACCGATGTGCCTGATTCCCTATTCTGTCACATCGAAACCTAACTAGGTGATTGTGAGTCCAACACTATTGTGAGTTTAAAAAAAAAACAATGGTCCCGGTTTTAATCAAAGTATGGGACATATTTACTTTTCGTATTTTACATTATACACGCTTGATGTTTACAACGGCTACCATCCGTTGCTATACACATAATTCATATGTATACTCCCTACCCTTAAATCCATTTTCATTTGTGGTCGGTGTGACATGCCTTCCTCTTCCATTCCTCAGATTTGCAGTCATCTCCGCAATCACTCCTTTTATAAATATATCAACTTTCACACAATCCATCCATTTTTTCTTTGATCTTCCCCTTCTCCTATAACCGGCCACATTCATATCCAATACTTTTATTAGAACATCTTCTTCCTCCCTCCGCACCACATTCCCATACCAGGACAGTCGATTGCTCCTAAACTTTCTTGTTACTGGCGCCAGCTTCAAACTTCACTTCAAACACATTTGAAATATTTTATTGTTTTAAAACATCGTTTACACTTTCTATTTTTGTCCAATATATTATATGTAAATTGAACATTTTTTTTGGTTCTAGTATGTTTAGTTTTGAGCCAGTAACGTGATTGTTCAGTTGTAATTCAAACAATTTATTTCACAAACAATTTCTCTTTACTATCAGATTAATAGGTAAATTTGAAGTAATTGTATACTGTACTGTAAGTTTTGTAATTGTTATAATACTTATTATATTAGTTTATTTTTCCTATTAGTCAATAAGATACCTTAATGTAAACAATAAATTACCCTCAATATTTCCTTTTTCGTAAATTACTACCGCGTAATATAATATTTTACTTAGTAACTATTTTTTTTTAAATAACCAAATAAATAGATGACTTATTTAAAACATGCCAGATAATATTCAAATTTTAAAGTGTCCAGCTCGTTTTTCTCATATGAATATTATTGAAAATTTTTGTGGTAAGCTAGCACGTGCTGTGTACTCAATTTAATAGTCTTGAACAACTAAAAAATGCTATCCAAGATGAGTGGAAAAAGCTAGATCAAGATTATATTAAAACCCTATATGAAACGCTACCGAAGAGACTGATTGAAGTTGTGAAAAATAGAAGAGGACGTACTCATTACTAAAATAAAAATTAAAAACTTCCATCAATTCTATTATAATTAAAAAAATATTTTTCCCCTAACTATGCTATAGTTTTGTCGCACCGTTCGAGCGGCATAATCTGACGCGGTAGCTATAAGTAAACAATATCTGTCTCTTTCTAATATTTATATGAATGCCTTGACTAACCGTCTTCAATTGTAGAATCCAAAAGCTACAAAAATGTTTTTATTAATAGTTGTAATGAAAAATTTGTTTGTATTGTTCTAAAGTTTTGTCGCGGAGTGACAAGAAGGGGAGAACATCGGCTGCAAATTGTCTGAATTCCAAGCGGGTAAAGCCGTGGGCACAGCTAGTATAAAATGTAACTTCGACTTGTATAAGTAAAGTACAAAGAGTCATTATGCCCATAAACATTGGTATCCAGTGTATCCATTAAATATTCTACTCCTACAAAAAAATGCAATGAAATGTGACTGTGACATATTAACAGCGCGAGCGGCTAGCCATGAAAAAAAATTTAAAACCATTGTGCATTCCACGGGTGAGGCGTTGGCTTTAAATTTTTCCATTTTTGCGTAAATTTGAATAGAATATTGATTTTATAAATGTTTTTAAGCGAATTGCGTTGTGTATGCCAAACGAGTGGTTTAACTGTTATTCATGTGAAATGTTTTGCTTTATACAATTTTTGTGTTCAAAAGACTGTTATAATCTATGTTTACCTATACAATTATTTAAAGATATCATCATAAAATTATCTAAATCATGTTAAAAGTTAAGTACCGTAATATTTAAAATCAATATTGTCGAAGAACATAGTTTGAATATTCTTAGATTAGAAATTACGCATCAAAATGAAACTTTTCGAAGCAATTTCTTTCTCAAAAAAATAATAAATGTCAGTATAAGCTGTGGAGTCAACAACCTAATAAGGATCTATTTATTCAATCTGTATGTACGATGTGATGACGGCGTAGTTGATAGTGCGACCGTATTCCGCGTCAATCGACTATCCAACTGGCTATCCAACTCTAAAATTGGCCTGAGTTTTCGGTAAAGCAATACATCGTGAGGAAAACGTGGCATGATGGTAAAGTATTTTCTAATGATGCCCGCCTGGGTAGCTACCACCCTCAACTGTGAAAACTTGTCGCCCAAATACCCAATAGATGTGTTCCGGCAGCATCACTTGAGAACCAGTAGGTACCTTTTTTTTTTTTAAACTAGGGGAATTTACGCACTACCCTTACCTATTGCATTAGTGAGACCGCAGTCCCCCAATGCAATAGGTAAGGAGGCACGGAGGGACGACTTCGTGCCAGTGTGGGACTCGCCCGAACGTGAAGCGTCCGGAAATACCCACTAAACCCCCCGGGGCCGTCCGCCGCATGGGATGGTGGCGATACGGGATGGCTTTCGCAAGCACCGCGTCGCCCCCTGCGGCAAACCCACCGGGCCTCGTCCGTGCAATGGCCCAATTGAGAACCAGTACCTAGGTTTAGTGTGTTTACCATACTGGACCATATCGTCACTTAACATCAGGTGAGATTGTGGTCTAAGCAATGAGCGTCTATCATGTAAAATAAAATGTTTTTATGTCTACACAATGTTTGCATTATAATGTGCTTATTCCAGATAGGTACTCTTTATAGTAGAACTAGGTGTATACGCGGCTTCGCTCGTTTGTAATTTAGACAATTTGCAGCCTATATTCTCCCTCTGAATGCAAACTATATCAAAACCAAATTTTATCGAAATCTATTCAGTGGTTTAGGTGTGAATAATTAACACATAGACAGACAGAGCTAGCTGTTGCACGCGACTTCGTCTTTATAGTTTTGGGATAAAAAGCCTAAAGTAGGGTGTCGGCTACGGCAAATTTAATCAATATAGATCTAGCCGTTTGAGCGTGAAGAAGTACAAACCTATAAACTCACAAAATTTCTCCTTTATAACATTAGTAGGATAAATAATTTTCTATGGTAGGATATTATGTACGACTTTGTTTCCAACTAAAAATGGACAATAATAATTAATTTCCCTGTACGTGAATAAACATGATGGTTCTTATATAACCTTCCTGTTAAACAGAAAGAGAAGCACGGGTCTAGATTACATTGGAGTAGTTACACCTTTTTATTATACAATGTACGGAGTGCCCACTGGATTTAAAAGTGTAATTGTAATTACTTAAATGAAATTACTTGAATTAAAAATAATAATTCCTACGATTTTCATTTTTCAAACGCCTACATATCTTTACCTAATCTTACTATTAACATAGGTATACGTACTACGTATAGAATTAGGTTCTTCAACAGTTACTTGATAAATCGTGATAAAAAGTACAGACTACAAGTAAGAAAATACGCCCGGATCATATGTTACCAATAACGTACAACTTGTGAACAAGGATCTTGTGAAGATCATATTTCACAAAGCCGACCATAAAAAGATCGTTTTACGCAACAGGACATCGCAGCAGGATAGTTTGTAATCAGTCTAACAATATTATGAAAAAAAAAATAGACATTTTATCTCTTTTTTAGCCACTGGTATTTTTAGTATATTTTATTCCAAAAATGATCATGTATCAAGGTTCAAAAAGGTTATCAATTCTTCTGTATCTTTTTACGCGATTTCTCCGTCAATTGTGAACCGATTTGATCGAAGTAGTACATTTTTTTTATGAAATAGGAGACCAACAAGCTAGCGGATCACGCGGATAAGTGATCACCGCCGCGCATGGACACCCACAATACCAGAGGATTTGCAGGTGCGTTGCCGGCCTTCAAGGTATAAGTAGGCTCTCTTCTTGAAGGTTCCTAAGTCGTACCGGTCCGGAAATACCGCCGACGCAAGTATATTCCAATTTCCACTAAATCAGGATCTGATCAGTAGAACTAAGGGAAACCCTTGAATATTATAGACACTTACACGTGTTTCGTATATTTGTTTCCAAAGCTATTAAGTAAGCTTCACAGCTATGCGTCGGGAAAGAGGGGGATTGCTTTGTACCGAGCTTCCTCCTGGACGGAAGATGGCAGGTTGTTTACCTGTTATGTACCTTGGTCAGCCCAGCAGCTAGGGCGATGTGGAGCATGTCACCCTAACCTGTGTCGCCCCCCAGAAAGGTGGCTGATGGTATCGTGGGTTTTAGTGGATATTCCTGGCGCATCACGCCGGCGAGTCCCACGTAACCTGGCATCTCTAATCCGGGATATTTTACTTCCGGATTAGCGATGGAAGGGAGATGCTTGAATACATTTTCCACGTGAAAAATAAAAAAAAAGCCTCACAGCTATATCTAAAAACTTAAACCAAAAAAAGGAATATATTGAAGGAAACAGAAGCAGATTAATAAAGTAATTATTTAATTAACCCCTTGAGCACTTACCTGGCAATTACGCCAGCTCTCCATTGTTTTCCTATTGGTTTTTATGGGTACTCGACACATTAATTTTTTAGTGCATCTTTATAGTTTATTCTTTCGAAGTCGATTTTGTTTTTAATTAAAAAAATTTTTTCTTTCTTGTAAAACTTTCAATAGACGTGTCGACTAAAAACCATTTCCAAGCATAAGTAACCCTAAATAAACACTAAATACACCCTGGTTGGTAAGTCACGCCAAATGGATTACAGAGAAGTCTGTTTTTACCATGCAATATTTTTTGTTATTTTGTTCTAATTAAAAATATAATGTCTCTCTCTATGTTAAAAATTGTTTAAAGAATATAATACACTTCTTCATTAGTTATTATATTTATTTTGTATTCAATTGCAATTTATGTCATAATTCTTATGTGTCGATAACCCATAAAAATGACCCAATAGGAAAACAATGGAAAGCTGGTGTAAACGCCAGGTTAGTCCTCAAGGGGTTAAATGCAATATGCCAACTTTGCATGGTGGTTCACCTTCAATTTGTATAGTACATCATTTTATTAAATTTATCGAATATTTTAATGTTATAAATGTTTATGTGCCATTTTACAAGTATTTTTTGATTTGTTGAAATATATAAATCATGATCTTCTGATCTTTGATTTTGTTCACACGAGCTGACTATATGATAAGTAATTAATATTATCAATAATCTTTAATAATACAAGGAATAAAAACAGGTTTTAAAAATCTAAAATTACAGTGTGCGCGATGCTCATGCCAAGTATCATATTTTATAAGAAAAAAGAAACATAATTACACTAGTATGGAGTTCTGTATGTAGTAGTCATTTACAGCTACAACCCTTACAGAATAGAAAACTTTACCAAGATTAACCACACATTCATAAAATTACAGGGTCTTTTGCCGCAGGCACAGTTAAGATACTGAAACGATAGACAATTAATTGATGCTAAATATAAGAGAATAAACAATATTAAATATGAAAGGAGGTTTGAAGGAGATAAATTTATCGATCATTATATTTCAAGAAAAATAATTAACACTTACATTGGAGAACATATGCGGCGAGCTCACCAGCGAGATCGAAGTTAACAGGCAGCCGACCACGAAGCACGTCTTGCTTCAGTTGCAAAAATAACTGATACCTGTGCAATAATTGCAAATATTAAGAGTCCTTTTTTTAATATCTTTTTTGACAAATAAAAACCTGTTATAGTTGTGCTGACTTTAATTTACAAATATTCTAATCATTAACTACTAAAACGTTTCGGCTAAGTAATCACTTGTCCGAAGAATTGGCAAACTTAAGTGGCAATGGGCTGGGCACATTGCTCGTAGAACCGATGCCCCGATGGGACCAACGGGTTCTCGAATGGCTGCCGCATACTGAAAGACGCAGCGTAGAGTAGCCCCTCCACAAGGTGGACCGAAGACCTGGTAAAGGTCGCGGGAATCCGCTGGTTGCAGGTGGCGCAAGACCGTCGAGATTTTTGGAGGAGACCAATTTCCAGCAGTGGACGTCTTTTGGTTGAATGGATAGATGGATGGAATCACTCGTAAATGTAGATTATAAATTTAAAAAAAAACCATGAAGTTAGTATTATAAATCTTATCACACCTTCCATTGTGAAATCAAATATATCGCTAATAAATATTTAAGGGCTTAAACCCTATCTATGTTCTTAATTGGAAGTTAAATATTAAAAGGCCATCAAAGAGCAGGTTTTCAAAGAAATTTCGAGAATTAAATTTCGACTTTTACTAGTAAAAGGAAGATGTTTTTCTCCGTTTTGTATCTGTTAATATTAGAACGGTTGGGGAATGCGGGAGGATTCGCCGCTACGGGGAGGCACGGCGTCACCACATCCGCAATAAACAAAATTTTAATAAAACGCAAACGATATTCTTCAGAAGGAAAATTAAATAATAATATGTTAAAATTGACGGTTATCATTGTTACAAATTTTAAACCCGAGAACGGGTAAACGTTTCTTTTACTTTTATAAAAGACAAAACTTTGCGATCAAGATTTGGATAGTGACAAAAAGAAAAATTAGCGAGTACTCGATTCTGCTTTGAAAGTTAAAAAAAATTAATTAAATGCCTATTATGTAAAGGGTGTCCAATTAAAACTGCCTGTGGAATGATCTTAACTGTTTTTATTGAAGCAGCGACAGAGTTTTGGTATCCGCTACCGTGGTCTCATTCATTTCAACTGTGCGCTATACGAGTTTATGAGCTCGCTCACTGGTTTAATGTAAGTGGACTCTATACTCTCTTTTGTTCATCTACACGGTTTTAATTTTTTGTTTCAGTCATGAATTTAAACTGTATTTAATAATATTAAACGTTTCTACACGTAGTTACTATCCTTCTCGTCGCGGTGTTTAATATAAACAATTTACCTTTGGAAAATGTAATGTGTATTAATATTGAAAAAGTCTTATATATAATAAATACACTTACTATCAAACGGTATAGTCGACACTATTATGTCATACCTATAATTATTTTGCGTGGTTCTCAGAAAAGGAAGTAAATCTAACGGTAACAAGAAAATATACGAAATTAATTTAGGATTTATGATATTCCCATATATTACCGTATTGATAATTTTCAATAAAGATTCAAACCTAATACAATATTTCTGTACTCTTATTTATGACCTACCTATTATACCGTAATTTTGAGTGATAAAATACGAGCTCGTATTTTTCAATCCCAAAAAATTAGTGGTTGGTTAAATATCGCACTATATATTATTAACAATGGACATTGTAACCTTAAATATCTTGAGTATAGGAAATCTTTGATGGAAAATCTCTAGTGGTTTTAATTTTAAATAGTAATATTTTAAAGTAAGTTTTTTTTTTTAAAGGGTCATTATTAGATTTGTTTCTCTTTATCAAGGCCTTTTATACAACCACATATCTTTTTAAATAAAATAACTATTAAAACCGAATAAAAAAAAAAGCATTTTTAACTTTCCTAATAAGATTGTATTGTGGCATTAGGAACATAGCTCACCGTGTAATTTCCTCTAAAAGCTTGCAAGGGTCCGCAGCGTAAAACTTAACGCCAAAGTAAAAAGTGTGAGTATCTGAGCCACGAAGTTGTCGTCGAAGTCTCTTGCCAGCATCCAACCAGTGCTAAGGAAAAGTTTCAAAAGATTAGGACAACATCTACTAAATACACCCTTATCCACATTGTCGATTGGATAATTGTACCCCAATTAGATTGCGAGTAAGGTACATATTAAGTTTTTTTTTCCTCTTTATTTTTTTTAAAGGACTTTTGTCTTAAAAGAAATGCCAGTCCCATCATAACTAATCTTAATCTGTTCATAAATACTTATGATACTTATATAATACTTTAAAATACAACTAGAAAAATATATTTTAATAAATTATTAACTACATTTAAAAGAATTGCACAGCATTCTGGGAGACTCTGATGTTGGATCTGCCAGAATGCTGTGGTATGCACCTACATTCCAGACATATTAAGTTGAAAAAAGAAACAGAATGGGCTAAAATTACACGATAAATGTCAATATGACATTGTTAATCGATAATTGTGTATGGGCTGTGGGGGTGGAATTACTCTTTGAATATATTGTGCTTTATATTCCAGTATAATTAAGCACCATACATTATCAGTCTATCGTAATGAATGTTGTATTTTACCTTTATAGAAGTAAAATAACTGCAACCGCGACTACGTACGCGAATAATATTTTCTATTCTGCACAATTATTCATCGCGTATATGTTTAAAGAAAAAAAAAATTTGCCAGTCATTATTTTTTGTTCCTTTTTTCTACCCATATATCTAAGGAGAAAAATGAAAAAAAGCGGCAATTAAAAAGTAGATATTGTTGAGTGAAATAATTAAGAAGAAATAATTGAAACCTATTTTTATACATGCCCTAAATTTGACAACGCGCACGTGATACCTCTGGTGTTGCGGGCGTCCATATGCTACGATGACCTTTTACCATCAGGCGGATCGTATGCCTGTTTGCCACTTTAGTAGTAGAAAAGAAATAAAATTTTTGCTTCCAATGAAAGCAAAGATATTTCTTACAAATTAAACATTTGCTAGTAAAACTGTGCGTTGAATCCCCCTTGATTTTATATAATTAAGACCAAAGAACGATGGAAAAGATCAAATTCTGATCGTATATTGTTATAAGTATTTATACGACATTCGGTATATGGGAGAGTGTTTATCTATTTCTTTATAAATTCAGCTATCTGCCACTTACAAAATTGGTCTAATCGGCATTAGAGATTAACCGGAACAGACAGCCAAAATTTGTTTTTTTTTGTATGGTATTGTATATTTTTAATTCATATATACGAGTATTTAGTAAAAAAAAACTGTTATTTTAATATACCAAACAGAAACTGTAATTTTATTTATTTATATATTTTGTACCGGTTATTGCTTATAGTCGTTACTTGTTCATGGGTATATAATAATTGAAAAATTATAAACGATATGTAACCTAAATATGCATAGAATATACTTTCTGACATTATTTGTTTGTAATACTTACTGTTTGGTTTTCTTGGTCGACGTAGCGTAAACCAAAGTACGCAGTTTCCAAAAGATCTAAATGCTTAAAAACAACATCAAGCAAAGTTTGCCCTGTGTTGTTATCCTGTGAACAACAACAATATTTTAATATTTCAAACCGTTATAATATTATATGTCATTCGATCAAACTAAATATCCTAATAAATATGAATATGTCGATTACCCATAAAAATGAGACAATAGGAAAATAATGGAAAGCTAGCGTAAGCGCCAGGTTAGTGCAGAAGGGGTTAAATTATCTATACACAAAATTTAAGTATATTTCAGTTAATGAACATTCCAAGTGCCAAATGCAAAAAGTGCATATCACAGCAGTTGGTTACGGTCTTCGCCAAAAGAGTGTATACAAAATTATTGAATTATATTAAAACTTAGTGTTAACAAAATCATACGGGCTTAGCGCGCGACCTAAAATGTCTGTACGATTCGTATTTTCCAAACTAGTTTCTTTTAATGATTCTTTTTCCTTCTAAGTCTCACAGTTCATTTATTAACATTATTACATTAAATCAACTAATAGGTTAATGTTTGAAAAATTACAAATCCAAATAATGAATACAACGAAGTTTTATTGGTAGTAGAGCGAAAAAGATTTCCCTGTGCGCTCTCTGTTTGTCTTTGCATTTAACTGAATGTTGTTAATAGACATTCAGACAGTCATGTTCGGGTATTCTTTATATTTTATGTGAAAGTACAACAGATGAGGTATCAGCACTAATTCATAATTACTGCGATCACGCAATTTTCTAAAAAAAACGACGAAAGACCTAAGTACGATACGAAAATGAACATGGACAAGACGAAAGTCATGTCTAATATCTATGTTGTGCCAACTCCTATAAAAATCAGTTACTCTACACTCAAAGATGTTGACAGTTATGGATACCTGGGAAAAGCCGTCCATTCAGGTAAATCCAACTTCCTTACGTGGTGAAAGCCATGCTTGGTAGTGAGAGGGTCTGGAACACTGCGGCCTCCTTCTGTGAGCAAGTCTTGCTACAGAAGGAGGTCGCAGAGGGAGCGGGAGGAGGGTCCCTTGGCGGACCCTCTTCGCTGCAGAAGGGTGGGTGGCAGAAAAGCACAGTTTGTCCGCGCACTTATGCCTACTTAAGCCACCCACCTTGGAACGGGTCTCTCTCCTCCGGAGTTTTTGTCCCTACAAGAGCCCCAGGAGAAGAGGGGTGGGATCTTTTAGTTGGCAGCAGGAAAGAAGGGTGGTTGCTTTGTACCGTACGGAAAATAGAGAGGGGCCTGACCTGGCATGACAGATTATGCCATTTGGTCGGGCTTGCCGCCGGGGCGACGCGGAGGATGTTGCTTAATCCCGTATTGCCCCTCCCAAGCGCCGGATAGTACTGCGGGTTTTAGTAGGTATTCTCGGCGCCTCACACCGGGTGAGTCCCACATACCCCCCTGGCATCTCTAATCCGGTGAGATTATACTCCCAAATTAGAGTTAGCAGGGGCATTGGTAAATTTATGTCTCACGTAAACCAAAAAATAGGTAGATCCAACTTCGAAAAAGAGGTTAATTGTCGAATCCAACTCGGCTGGGTCGCGCTGGCTACACAGTTTCTTCTCGTCCAAAATACCGCACTGTCTCAAGGCGAAAGTCTTCGACCAGTGTGTGTTGCCAGTAATGACAGCCGGCACTGAAACGTGGTCGCTCACAATGGGCCTAATAAAAAAGTTCAAAGTTGCTCAAAGGACAATGGAGAGGGCTATGATTGGAGTTTCACTGCGTGATCGAATCAGGGATGAGGGGATCCGCAGAAGAACCAAAGTAACCGACATTGCCCGAAGAATTGTTAAATTTAAGTGACAGTGGACTGCTCACATTGCTCGCAGAACCGATCCCTGATGGAGCCAACGTATTCTCGATTGGCTACCACGCACCGAAAGACGTAGTGCGGGTAGGTCCCCCACAAGGTAGTCTGACGACCTGATGAAGGTAGCGGGATCCGCTGGGTGCGGGTGAGGGAAAAACGGTCGTTGTGGAGATCATTGGGGAAGACCTATGTCCAGCAGTCTTTCGGTTGAATGGATGGATGGAATTTTTTTTATAAAGTCTATCACTTTTTCTATTCTCTTACCAATAGCTAATACATTATAATTACAGTTAAAATAAAAAAAACTTACTCATACCAACAAGTTGAAATATTTCTCATAAAATGATATCTCTTATAGACATTTTACCAACCATTTCCAATCCTAATGATTCATAAAATATTTATGTCTACCGCATGGGAAATATCCCACGATGAAGGGTTCTTCTAATTTACATTTCTCGATGCCCAATTAGGTTAATTTAATCGCACGATGCGTAGGTAGGCCCAGTAATACCAGTAGTCGAGATTGATGTTCAATTGACACAATAATCATCGGGTTTATAGAAGGCTAGCTTTCACACGGACATCGTCTGAATTGTGATCGCGTGCAAAGGCGAAGCGTGTATTGTACAAAAAAAAATCTCAAACATTTTAAAACTTATGCTCAAATCCACATCATAAAATTGGTAAGTATAATTGTTTTTTTTAATGTTTGTAATATATGTTACGCTTATACTACAAATATTAACTAAAAGGCTAGGCTTCTGTATAATTTATTTATGCCAAATAAGTTACTGCTATTCAGTTATAGGTACGTTTTTTAAAATTAATTATTCTCATGTTGTATGACGTAAAACACTGAAGGTAGAGATTCTTTGTTTGTTATAGTATTATTATAGTACTAATAAAAAAAATAAGATATTAAAAGTAAATACAAAACAAATCAATCATAATAAATGAACAAACAATCAATAATAGTTTTGTTAAACAAAACATTTTTTCAAAAACCCGATAAATAATGAATTTACAGTGGCAAAGCAAAGCTGTACCTAAATTGTATACATGAAATAAAAAAAAACCTTGGAAACTTTTAATATATTCTGTAATAAAATAAAGCTTCGATACACTGGTCTATAATAAACATACATTTGCTTGTAGGTAACAGTTTCTGCCAGTTTGTGGGAAAATTGCGAAACAGTTCGTTGGGTTGAATAATAAATGATTTAATAACAGAGAGCGTTTGCTCGTCGAGACCGTACGTGAAGCTTGAAAAATAACAAACGATTTCAAAATCTCGCAGCAGCCCATGTGTGTGGACTGCACTATGGCGTGCACGCAATCTGAGCCGCCGGCTATCGCTGAATTCGAACACTACTTCAGTACCTACAAACATGCATATTTTGTGACCGTCGTCATACTAAGGATCCGGAATAAGCATCACCATCGAGTTATCGAGGTAGTATTTTGTTCTCTGCCATCAGCATTCTGAATCTAGATCTTTAAATTTAGAATTGGCTAAACGCTGTTGACCACAGGGCTTTTGACAGAAATTGGACGAGTGCTTATAAAATAGTAGTGGCCGTAAGAATACGAACCTTAGCTTGGGCTGCTACTAGTGACTAAAAATGTATCCTAGTTAAAATCCACAGTAAAAAAAACAAGATCTCTTATAGAATCCGTATACCTGTATGTAGTGTGCAAAAGGGTGTGAAATGAAAAGTGCCTAATGCCTGCGGTATTACTAAAACACGTTGACAGATAATACAGGAGGGTCCTCGTTGGGGATTGCAGCAAGACTATTGCAGGAGGGAAGAGTAAATCTTATCATTCGAAATTCAACTGAATAGAAACTACAGTTGAAACTAGCATTAATTAGAATTTGATTTAGAAGCATATCAAATAAATTATCAACAGTTTATGATTTTAAGCTTTACACCAAAAATAAAAATATTCTATTTTATTTTTTAAGATAAATTTAAAAATTTTCATTACATTTCTCGACATATACAATTAATTCTTTTGAAACTGTCTAATTTGTGTAATTAGTTATTATATTTTAAACAAAACAGTAAAAAGTAGATATTATGACCTAAAATATTGTAAAAAGTTTCGAGTATCGTACTCGCAAATATGTACATAATTTACCTGGAATATTTTCTTAAAACGTAGACTTCCTTAACCCCTTGAGCACTAACCTGGCGTTTACGCCAGCTTTCCATTGTTTTCCTTTTGTCTCATTTTAATGGGTAATCGACATATTAATGTCACTTGGATGATTCCAGAAGTAAAACCGATTACTTTGAATTTGTTTCGATTTAACTTAATACTGGCTTCTGTCAATCATCTTAAAACATTAATATAAACAATAATCCAAAATATTGGTATTTTAGATTACTGATTGTGCCGATGATTTAAATAGTTGCACCTTGGAATTATTTGAAAAATATTTCAAATAACATTTATTTGTATTTATTAATTTTATCATATTTAATTATTTCCTGCTATAAATACTTTTTAATAAAAGTTCCTCTATAATTATTTATGATGGAATAAGGAACAAAGTGAAAAATAATGAAAATATCCAGTATAGAGTAGAGTTAGGAAGGCTGTACTGACGCATTGAGCCATAAAACGTTGTCGACTCAATTTTCCGCCGGGACAATACATAAAACGAGCTCTCGTACTATTTGCCGCTGACACTAGGCTCGCTCTATAATTTTCTATACAATTCCTCCACTTCCCCTTTCTTTCAGTATTTCAGATATATAAAATAATGTTCAAAGACGCCTTCACTTTATAAAATCATTTATGCTTTTCGTTCAAATGCACAGTACATTCTATTCTACACAAGACATAATTTGGGTTTACGTTTATTGTACCTACGTAGTTTCTGTTCTAATTCATTATTACTTCTTAATCGGTAGACAATTTTATAACACATACATGATATAAATTGAATACATATCAAGAAATTCGTACCTAATCAATTTTCTTTCACATTTTTTTTAGTTAAGCATGTCTTTTATTCTATATTTAGATGTAGAGCTTGACTAATAGACGAATCATAATAACTTAAACTAAAAATTAACAATCTATTAGGTGCTTCATATTACCAGCAAACTTTCATAAATAAGCTATCTTAAAAAAAATATCGTCTAATTTAATCGAATAAATGTATCAGAAAATAATATTTTATAATAACTACGTTTTCAACATGACGCCAAATGAATTTGTATTTTCTTACGTTTATCAAATTCATAGAAATGTTCAAGTATAAACAACCTTGTTTCCGAGAAAAAAAACAGCTAACTTTGCAAGTTTGGAAATAATAAATCTCGACATTTCAGTTATTGGAAGGGAAAACTTCTCCCTAGACCTTTGTAGACAAATGTCCCTTTGTAGATAGGGGAATAGCTAGGAAAGGACAGCGATTCATTTAAAATATCCATACAATTTAGCGGGTATCATCGATGGCTCTTTGGCCACTTTACCCAAATTGGACGTTTTCAGCTTTTGACGGAAAAGTTGCAAATATTCAGCGAATAATAGCTCCTCGTAAATAAATCTTCCTTCTATTTATTACCATAATATAGATTTTACACAACCATACTTATATTATTACGTGAGAATAGTGACACTGGTTCTCAATTGAACAGATGGATATATTTAATATAATTTTCAAAATAAATTTATCATGCAGAGCTCCAGATCTTTAGGGCGGAAGACAATTTGGGATGTCTATCCCGGATGGCAATTTAAGCAACCACCAAGGACATTTGTTATGAAAACCTTTTTCGTCAAACCCTGTGCTAGCTTCCAGAGCATGTCATAATATTGATGTTTGACTTATGAAATTATTATTCTTAAATACTAGAAGAAATGTGTGACAATGTCAAGTTTTATTTCATAGTCACTCTAACATTGAAATAAACTCAAACAAGTTGATAAACAATTTGCCAAGTAATTAAGGAGTTCAAACATTTTTAGGACAATTACTGTTATTACAGAAATAAAAGATCTAATAGTTAAATAAATA
Source organism: Samia ricini (assembly GCA_014132275.2). Classification (NCBI taxonomy): domain Eukaryota; kingdom Metazoa; phylum Arthropoda; class Insecta; order Lepidoptera; family Saturniidae; genus Samia; species Samia ricini. The sequence continues at coordinate 9,071,728 of AP028161.1, forward strand.
GTAATCTTAAATTAATTGTTTCATTAAATATTTTACCAAACATCTTATGAATAAAAATTACGGAAGGCTTGCTGTCCACACATTTTTACAGATTCACGAAATTGTGGCATAGCGTGGCACATAGAATTTAATATTCATACAGCCAACATGCAATTCAGTGAATTCATCCGTCAGTCACCTTAGACCACAGTTATGCATATAAAAGTCTTTCTTTGAGCTCTTGAATGTAATTCTAATATTTACAAAAGAGTTCAAAACAACAAAATAGCGTACCAAAATTAACGGTTCATTGTTTAATAATTACCATGCATAAGTGGAAATGCGGCGGTTACCTTAATTTTAGAATATAAATTTCTACTTCGGTTCTGACATTACAGAAATATTATTCTTACAGACCCTGTATTACAAACAATAAAGACAATAAGTATAAAAAGAATGAATAATGTCCCGATATTGCTAATCATAATGAATCATCAAAACATGCGAAATAATTTTAATAAAGCTAATAACTAATTACATGATTTATAAAGATACTTAAATCAAGACTATTTTATATAATTAAATGAGCGGACCTGTATCTCATGGAACAGTTCCCGTTCGTCCAGCAGTACTACGCGGCAGGCAAGCGTGCGCGGCGCGGGGCACAAGCAGTCCATCATACTGCCACCGAAGCCCGCCACCGAGCCGCTCTCCCTTACTGAAACAACACCAATATTATTAATTCTTTTTTTTTTGTCTAATTACATTAATATTTTCAATTCTATCTTGTGGTACTCTGATTTTACAAAATATCTAACGTGATGCGCTGCACTTTATTCTTATGACAACATATATAGGAGAAGTTTTTACGGGATGTAAGTCTGTAACTTGCGTATTGGACCCTACATTGTGTAATTTTGGTGGCGTTTTATAGGGTATACTTTGGTTATTGTGCACAGGTGAAGTATCTCGGAGATAATGACGCGAAACGTTTATACTAAGATGCCAAGAAAACTAGAAGTTCTCTAATAGAATGAGCCATTCGTTTTGCTGCAACTTAGAAGCGTTAACACAAGATTGCAAAACATAACTTATCACATGACACTGTTTTCAATGAGAATTGTGTATGTAAATCGCAGATGGTCATTAACCAAGAAGAACTGAAGAAAAAGAAGCACGTATATTGGAGTGACAAAACAGAATATTTTAACAAATTATTTATTTAAAATATATATAATAAAAGACGATAGCTGGTAGGTCATTCGATTTTGAATAAACTAAAGTGTCTATACTTTAATATATTGTTTTTATATAATCTTTTTATTGACCCATATCGTGATAAAAGGTTTTTTTTTATAAATAGCTGAACGTTACCTTACGTAATAAAATTATGTGTTTGATATACAAGTGCCACATTACAGAACAAGGCTCAACCGCAGAGCAATTAATGTGGTTCATTAAAGTTGTGTGCCAGCCTGCTTGTGGTCTCATTTATTACCCTGTTCTTTGAACGGCTAGCCTTACTTCTAAATAGTATCTTTGATGTTTAAAGTTAGCTTCTTTAACCCCTTGAGCACCTTCCCGGCGTTTACGCCAGCTTTCCATTGTTTTCCTGTTGTCTTTCTATTGTTTCATTTTTATGGGTACTCGACACATTAAATAATGTTACAAAATTATGATATCCATGCTGTAAAACAATATGCACTTCGACTATATAATTGTAATTAATAGATTTAACGTATATGTTTTAAAATAGACAGCAATTAATAATATATTCCTATATCGTCTAGATAAATTAATAAAACCGATATTTGTATCTATGACTTTCAAAGAATTAGTGATTTGAAATATTTCTATGTCACTCAAATTTAACCTTAATAAGGGTAGGTAGATCGATCGAATCAAAATCATTGAATATATATTTTAAAAAATCATTTATATTTCACATGAAAGTTATTAAAATTTATTTCATCATCATCATCATCAGCCAACCGATAGAAGTCCACTGTTGGGCTTACATAGGTCTCCCCCAATAAGGGGGAAATTGCCATGATTCCCAAGCTTGGCAAGCGGGTTGGCGATCGCAGTAGGTATTTATGATATTCAGAAGATACTGCTGCCCATGCGCTGATTTATCCCTTAGCCTTCTTTTACAACACTCACGGGTAGATATGGGATCGTACTATTCTTAGCCGGCACCACACGGCTTATTTTTTTGGTTGAATTTTTATTTTATTACTATTTTTCAAATTGTTATTTATGTATTGATTACAGTAAAATATTCCGGTAAGTTCCGTTAATAATACTCAGCACATTCCAGTCTGTTTATTAATGTTATTGCGCAGTTTTTACTGGGGTTCACGCATAAGAACTCTCAACAACAATACTACATAATCCTCACAAAGGCATTAATTATTAAGGTGAGTAAGGATCACCGTTAGACTACAAGTATCTACCTCTATTTCTTGATCTATTAATATCTCGTATATTTTTATGTCAAGATTGTCTTTGATTTGGAGGATTTTCATACTTTGCTTTTCCCACTGTACATTTTTACTGTACTAATTTAATTTTTTCAAATAGTTCACACTCACACTCACAAACTAAGCAAAATACAATTTACAGTAAAACTTTATTTAATTTTCACTGCTACATAACCAAGAGGGCAAAATTCTTCTGTATAATTAATTGAATCTGAAGTATTCTGATTTTAGCCTTCAAATTAAATTAAAAGACATACTAGCCATTTTATTGACAATATAAGAGATACATAACGAATGAGTAACAAGTAATATAAAAATTGATTCAGGCTCATTTGTAAATTTAACCCAATTATAATATAATGATTTTCAATTATTAGTATCCAATTTAAGTAATAGTCTAATACAAAAAAAAAAAACAAATATTTAAAAAAGGACTTAATAAGTTTTAATATAAACCAACATTTTGTTTAAAAGTGTTGCTTTATGTTTAGTAAACATTGGGAACGCAAGGGCGATGTATTATCAGTATTCTATTTAAAGGCCATGAGTTATTTGAAGTCAATTAAGGAGTTATTTGCAGTCAGATTCAATGGTAAAATCACTAAAGGGTTGGTCGAAATCAAATACATTCTCGTTAAAAGTTAGTCTGGTCTGGTGGAGAGAGAAAGCTCGCAGCCCGCTCTCTGTTTTAACAATTTTATTTTAATTAGTAACGGCAGCACCCCTTTAATAGGCGGATTTGGTTCGACGGATTTTGTAAAGTACCGAAACGCTAAAAGTATAAATGGTAGGTAAGAATGTTTCGTTTCATTTAGATAAAATAATGAACTCGAAGTAAGTCTATTTCGTACGACAATTATGTATATTATATTACAATCCGAAACGAAGATTATTAACGATAATTATTAGTCATTACGGATTTGTCAACGTACAAATGAAACTACTGAAGGTAAATTGAATGTTTATAAGACTATATCTTAGATATAATTTCTTTCATAAAGATTTAGTAAGATTGGTTTTTTATTCTTATTCTGCTTAAAGGAAACTGTTGCTTGGTAAATCATACGCTTTGAAGTTAGAAACAGAATAAATTTGTTAATCTCATTTTAAACTGATTACAATTATACCGTAGGGGTCTAAACGGTGATTATGAAACCAATGTTTGCCTGTTTAATCTCATTTTTTCTAATACTCACGATATCATGGGTGGGGTAAGAACTTTGCTTACTATTGCTAGTAATAGGGAGAAGGGAGTTAAAAATGTTTCTAAAACTTTTCTTACGTTATTACGTAATATATTGTACGTGTAAGTGGCAACAAAAAAGCGTCCATTTAAACGTCATATTTGTACAGCTACAGCTACAGCATATCGTTGAAGATGGACCGCAGACAAATTAGGTGACGTGAATCTACAAGTTTTTCCCCTACCGAAAATAAACGCGGTTAAAGATATTTTCACTTCACAACATTGAAAATAATTCAGCAGGGGCAATTTAGCGTTTCTTTGTATTTTATACGTAGTACAAGTACCTACTCAGTATTTCTGCTGCTTCCTACGATATCGGGTCCTGTAAAAATGGCTTCAAGTAGCATTTCAGCAAACCGGCATGGCGACAACAATACCGTCGTCGACGATAGCCATTTGTTTTAGACTGTATGACACTTATCATAAGATGCTGTATACAGTTACTTTGCCGAGCTAACATTAAAAACTATATCGAAATGTGTTTTTATACAACATTATACAAAATTACTGTATTGTATGCGAGTCATTAATTATTCATTATAAAGTAATGAGTATCAGCAATTAGAACTTTTCATAGTATGAATTATCTATAAAAATAAAATACATTGAAGTGTCGGTTTGTAATATCAAAATAATAACTTTTTAGTAAATACATATAAATGTATCTATACCAAAAACACAATTTTTAAATATCAATATATCTGTATGTTCTCGCTAATCTCCGGAACGGCTAGACCGCTTTTAACAGGACTTTTTTGGCAACTAGCTGAAGTTACTCTACGTACATTTATTTTTCGAAAATATTTAGGGTTCCATGTAAAAAAAATAAAACGCATAAAAAAGTGAATAAAATCTGATCAAATTCACAGTTTTTCTGACTGGTGTTTGAATTTGTGACAATTATTTTTGCTTTCTATTTGTACTAATAATAATTCTAGGAAAAATTTGGAAATTGTGATCAAAATACGATTCAGTGGACCATTTAAAAAACTGTTTTCCCATGATTATTTAAAACTACTGTTGTCTATTTGTCAATGAAATTATCTTCTTTAGATACAGTTTTACTGATATAAATTATTAATATTAAATCAACTGGTCCGCAAGTATGAATACGTAAGGTAACACTTTCATCATCATTTGCAAATAATTACTTAGTAATGCTAAACGTAGTAGGTAACTTATAAACATGTCAAATAGTTGTTATGTAATTTAAATGTATAATGAAGTCTGTACAAAGTTCATTGACCTATAATTTTTTTTTCTAGCTTTGAGTAGGTCGTCTACATTCCATATCTGGCTAGGATGTATCTCTTCTCTTCTCAGCTATTTACGTAGTCTCTGGAAAGTAAGACGAGTTAGATACGTGGTTACACTAGACTGGTTTATCTTAACTACTTTCCTATTTGCGAGATTCTATAATTGTGGAAATAAGTGATTAAAAATCACATAGTGTAGAAAATTTACAAACTATGTACCCTCTTGCTTGTTTCTTATTAAGACGCTTGTCTTAAAAAGATACACTAGTTGCATTTATTCCATACAAACGTAGTCCCCTGTTTCCTCCCTGGAATAACATTATGGTAAATATTATATTTTAATACCAAATAATATATATCCACCCCCGCCATGCCCGTACGTTTTGATTTTTTCCATAAATTAGTTATTGTTGAAACTAGGAGCCTTTGAAAACGAAGAGAAAATGGTCGATTTTTACCGTCTTTTTCAAACGTTCGTCAAACAAATTCTATGAAAAAAATCAAAGGCGTACAAGCATAGCCAAAGTATTAATTATTCTAAAACTGAAAGGAAAATAAAAATCTGCTCTGTTTTGGAGGAGGAAACAGGGTACTACGAAGTGATGTTTTCGACTATTTTGCATACGGTAAAATCAGCCCGAGCTGTAGTTGTCCCTTTCGTGTTTATAATTATTTCTTTCGGGCGCAACGTAATAGCAATGGATTTCTGAAATATCCACTTTTTCGACCGCATGTCCTCTTAATTCCCATGCAAATTTTAAACGAGTTATCATTAAAAACATAATGTTTTTTCGTTAACACGTTTTAAGTAAACCTCGGGCGTTATTTTTATTTACCGAAAAAAACTAGGACTAGAATATGTGATCTTAAAGATTGACTTGTATGAATTTTGATATGAACCGAACAAATGCTACTCAGATACCTACGGATCGCACATTCACGATTATCATACACAATTTATTGATATTCTTTTCACAACATATATCCTGATAAATAAGAGTTTAAACAAAAGTTACTTTCTGTATTTATTTTAAACTGGTTATCTTTATTATCTATTAAAAAAACATATTACAATTTTGTTTAATCTATCTCCATATTCACACTTGTACCAAACTGAAAACCGCATTCTATTTAGTTCAATAATTTTCAACGGTCGCACTCCAGAAAACGGTAAATTTACGTTTGTATCGTTTTATTAAAAAAGAATTGACCATTAAAATCATTAGAAAGAAAATATTATTGCCTTTCGAAGTACAACTTGAATTAATGCGATTAAATAATACATTCATCATTCGTTCAAAATTGTTAAATTCGATACCAAATATCGAATTTATTTTAATAATATGTTCTCTATTTTTCCATAGTTAGTCATGGTAATATGTGCATTACGTAAATGATTCTGCCAGTTTTTTTTTAACTTAGCTAATACTGTTGATCGAAAGGTCCTTTACAGCTGTACCGAACTTTCTGGCCGAGTTCTGAAGGCACTCAGCCGCAAAAAAGTAACTAGCACGATTCTGCCAGTGTCAAATGTGTTGACACTTGTATAATAATTATAAAATTCAGCGTCCTAGTAAAAGAAAGTGACCTCTCGATATAATTTCTTTAGTTATTGTAGTACTTTAGAATACACTTTACTTGTTCTTGTTTCTTGGGGGTTATGCCTTGCTTTTTTTATGATGATGTTTAAATGGTGATTACATAAACAATATTTACTTATTTACTTTCTTTTTTTGTCAAAATATGCCTATGCTTACGTTAACATGGGGAGCGGGGTAATAACTTTATATAACATTGCTAACAAAGGGATGAAAGGAATCTAAAATGCTTAAAACTTGGCTTATGTAACACTTGAATTGCTCTCAAACTCTATCACGTAAAATGCCACCAATGTACATACAATATAACTAAGTACATACATACGATATCTGTACTTACAATTTTTAAAGTTAAGTCCGTCTGTCTGTTTGATCCGGATAATTTCCGGCTGGACCATTTTGGAACGGACTTTTTTTTGGTAGATAGCTGAAGTTACTCCGCGTAACATAGGTTACTTTTATTTTTCGAAAATTAATTAGGGTTCCAAGTAAAAAAAATAAAACTCATCAAAATGATATATAACTCATTTGAATAAAATCCGTTTTACTGGCACATGTTTGATTTTATGATAAGTATTAGTGATTTATGTCAGTACCAAAAAAGTGCTTGAATTTGTGAGAAATGTCTTTGCTTTCTCTTAGTAACAGACAAAAAAATTAGGAATGTAATTAGGGCTCCGTGTAAAGCTGCCGAAGCCTCGGGCAGACAGCTAGTATTACATAATTTAGAGTCCAATACTGCAAGGTTATGAACAACGAATAAAAAGTACTAAACTACAGACCAAAATATCGTCAAAAATCTCAAGTATAATTTCGTGTTATAAAATACAGCATAAAAAGTAAGTATACAGTATAACCACCGAATTTCTTAAAGCTAAGCTAAGAATGAAGTATTTTATTATTTAATACCTTTTACAGAATAAATTAAAACAATAATGCAAAAACAACCTTTTAATAAAACTTGATGTGAATGTTTCATATACTTATATGCACCTTGATATTACAAATAAAATAAATATACTTGAAGAAAACAAATAATAATTATTCTCATTAATTGCATTAGTATCAAATGTAATAAAATTGAACGAGCAACAAGCAGCGTAGAAACTTAAGAAAAGAAAACGCATTTTAACACCGCAAATGTACCGTATCAAGAAAACTACCGTAACAACAAGACAAACCAAGAATCCGGGAAACAAACATCAGACATGGCAATACGAGCCATTAATCCGAACGATCCCGGCAGAGATTAGTGCTCCCCCTCTATTGACCCCACACCCCTCTCAACTTCCCCACACGTTGAAAACATTTTCCCGCCATTGTCTGACTGAACGGGAAGCAAAAACGAGAAATCGCGATTGACATCATGACTTTTTGCTGGTGTCAGCTTAATAAAGCGGGAAGTGAGAATCACATAAACACGGCGCAAAATTTTGCATTTTATTATACGGAGAATGAAACCAGATGGCCCTTTAATATAATTACATTGAATACTTTCTTTAGACGTTGCAAACAAGTTTAAATGTTATTTTTATATAAAACCGTTTCACTTATTGTAAATGTTTTCTCTTGTCCTCTATTGCCCTTGAATATTTATTTATTTTAAACTTTTAGGAAAATTTACAGCTAATATAAAGCATAAAATTATACATAATCAAAACAGAAGGCCATTTACAAGATTCCACATATATAAAACAGAAAAATAGATAGAAAAAACAGGAGACGGAAGCACAAAGAATTTAAGTAAAGAAAGAAGAACTTAAAATAATTTTCAATTTTATAAGACTACTATTGAAGAAATCGAAAATGAATGTAATATTCGTGGAAACATATTAAAGTTATCTTCGTTATCTACAAAACTATGTTATTTTTTTTGTAATAAGAGTTACTTTTATATGCTTACATTGTATTAACTTTAATGGTACATGGTCAAGATAGCTTATAAAAGTAAAATAATGTAAATGTACACTTGGGATTTAATAAGTTTGGCTCAAACAGCTTCACGTTCCTTTTAAGCTGTAAATAATAGAGCAATTGAGAAAAGTGGAACGAGACGTAGTGCTGTAGGGACTCGTATGTATAACATGTTTTTATAAATTCAGGGTTATCGTGTACGTAAATTCATTCCATAAATTATTATCACAATAAACAACGAACTATTATTACAACTAACACGTAAATATTACGTATCTTTTAGATTTCAAAAATAATAAAAAAATATATTAAAATGAAAATAATATCTCGACCTCTTCAAATTTTTTTTGTCAGTTCTGTATATGGTTTTTTTTTTCTAAAATTGACACATATGCATTTACATAAAGGTACATATTATATTATAGTAGTTTTTATGCAAATGAGATGAAGCGTAAGCTTTTATATAACACAAAAAACCGGTTCTTATTTTAACATTCATTACCATATTGCAAGCAACTTAAGTAGTTTAATGTGTGCAATGGATTTAAGAAATGATACAATCGAGACAAAATATATCGAATAATATAAAGAAGGAAATGATTTATAGTACGTAAATAATTCTTCATAATATATTTCTAGATATTATGGTGAATAAACAGAGTAGGTGCGAGCGGACGCCGACGCATGCCGACACGCACCTGCCTCGCGCATACTGATGTCGGACGCGTGAGCCGTGTGACGCCTAACATCGCGCACGACCCAACTTAACTCTGCTTTATAATAGTAAATATTGCTCATCGATAAGGTATTTAGGGACATACACAACAGAGTATTTGATTGATTGAAAGTAACAGATTTAGTGAATTATTTATTTAAATATAATATTTAAACTTAATGAAAAAAGTATTATATTTGGTTAATAAAATAAGCTTTTCGCTGGAGACCAAGAGTGTAGAATTTGTACGAAACACGTTAGCGTACGCTCTATCTCTTAGCATAAAATATGAAAATGCTTAAAAGAACTTTATTGCTGATCAAATCTTAAATTTGTTTTCAGAGATCTGCCTTATTTATGATCTGCTTTGGATGAGACAATAAAAATCAGCCAACGTTCCTATTTCCGTAAGTTAGGAATATAAAAATGTAATACCAAAACACGGAGGTATATTTGGAAAAGTTAACTAACCAGTCAGTTCACTAAAAATAACAAATAGGAAACATAGAATAAATAAAATTATTTATCACAAATAGCTATATATTACACGCACAATTTATATTTCCTATTTCGAAACAACGTTTTTATTTGACACTGAATAAGTTCTAAATGTTGAATTTGTTGTCTTTGATGACATATTTAGATTAAAGTAGGTAACGACAATGTTCAATGTGCTTTACCGTAATAATTTATGAGGCTATCGAATAGAAGCGAATTTGAGATTGAAAATAAGGAATAAATAACTAACGAATTTTTTTTTGTAACACGCTGTCTAATCAAAGGCTAAGTATTGAGGAAAAAGTCGAGATGTATCACGTAATTACATTCGGCAAGCAACGTTATCTATACTAATAAAGGGAGAATGTTGTTAGTTGGTATTAATTTATCTACGAAATTACTAACGTATTTTATTAAAGTTCGACTGATTTAAGTGTGTACTTAAGAATAATACCTATAAACAAAACAATCTCATAATATTTTTAAATGTACTTACTATATTCAATATTGAATTAATTATCTTGTTCTTAATAATAGCACAAACGTAAATTAATGTTTGATTATATTTTTGTTTTTTGGCATGATCTTTGTCTGTCATATTAGTAGTTCTTGGTTGTTATATTTGACCCTATGTATTTTTTGGTGGCATTTTACGTGATATGGTTTAGTTTGATTATTACGCACAAGTAAGTGTAGAAGTAAATAAAAAATGAAGTTTATATATATAATAAATAATAAGTTTATATATAGTTTTTTATATAAAAATGATATACATTCTATTTATAAAAAAAGGAAGCAGATCGAGTTTGTTGCCGGCTCTTCTCGACTGGGTTGTTTTCTGAACCGGTGATGGTTTTTTGACGTTCATAAACGCCTTCTTAGGACAAAATTGAATAAATAATTTATTAATTTGATTTTGGTTTTTTCATTAAAATAATTAAAAATTTAAATATAGTTTAGTAAATATAGGCTCTTCTTACTATATGGAACGTTAAAATTAATGGAAAAGAGTAATATTGTAAACGTATGTATAGGTCAGGAATGTAATAAAAACTCAAATAATGTGAATTATTTGATACAGGCGACTGTAAATTAATAATAATTGGAAACGTTCAAAACAAAGGGTAATTATTCATTACAGTATGTTCGTGCGTTTGACTAACGGAACGTGAATATTTCGTCCGGATTCACTATATGAATGAGTGGTTTTATACCACAGTATAGAGATAAATATACGTAACACATATATGTATTTATACATATAATAAACTCATACAAACGTTACATAAATTTCGTTTGTTCATATTATATGTCATAACTTTATTATATGAACGAAGTGTGTATGAAATGTATGAAAGTCACAGACACAGTAAAGTAAGACCTATAAATCTAGAGTTTATAGTCCCATATGTTAGAATCGCTGCCGGAATATTAATTTAGAGGAGGTGCGTACAACATTGACTATATGTTGTATCTTTATTACCAACAAACTCCGTAAGTATAAAACATTGTTGTTAATATAGTCGCTATATCTCTAAAATGTTAAACTAAATTAGTTAATTGTTGATCAACTTTTAAGAAACACATAAATGCAGGTAACTTTATTAAGAATGATATTTACAAAATATACATACTTTTTACTATTATAATTATTACATGACACTGGCTGAATTGTGGAATCATTCACAGAAACCAGAACCCAATAAAAAAACAAAAGAGAATAATTATAAAATTGATACAATAACAGAAGTTTTTGGCGGGATCTCAGTCTGACATGTATCAATTGTTTTCTTTAATTCATTAAACTTGTGTACTTGACTCTATATCATGTAATCTTGGTGGCGTTTTGTGTGAAATAGTTTGGTTATCGTGTTCAAGTTAAGTTTATTATAGAAGACAATGCGTAGCATACATTCTGAGGTGCCGACAAAGCTTCATGGAAAGTTTGAGCAGGATAGGCCACCGTTCTGTTGGAGCTTGGTAACGCTGATACAAGATTGAAAATCTTACCCACATGACATTGGCACAAATTGTGTGTACACACAGATTGCCATTAACTAAGAAGAAGAAGAAGAAGAAGATACAATAACAAAATATATAAGGAATAACTCCTATGGTTTGATTATGTGCAATATAAATGAGTTGTGAGATAAGTTCAATACCGAACCTAATCTAAATTTAGATTTAAAAGTTCAGTTTCGACACCCGTTAGGGTCTAGATTTATTTATAGTTTTTAAAATCACTTGTTTTATTATTTGTACCGCATAATTAGTAAATGAATTGCTGTTCGATCAGTCTCGCTAAAATTGGAGAACGGCTGTACCGATTTGACTAAATTTGGTTTTAAAATATTTGTGAAAGTCCAGGGTAGGTTTATGTGGTGAGAAAATATGGAAAAATTTCGAGAATTTTTTTTCAAATCGATTATCAAATTACATAGTTTTACTTAGAAACAAAGGATAGACATTTTTATTGGATCTCAAATATTTAGTTATTTTAAATGCCTCACAATTATTCAAACGACACAAATGACATAATACTGTTATGTTGCCTGTATTTTACATATCATAAATAGTGACCTTTTTTTTTTTGACGGGGGGAAATTCATTTACGCACTACCCATCATAAATAGTGACCTGCTAAAACCGAAAAAAAAGAAATGTAGGTTTATTTCTGATATAAATGTCTGTAACATAATAATTGGATTAAAATGATGATGGCGCAGTGGATAGTGCGATCGGATTTCGCGTCAATGGACCCGGGTTCGAGCCCACCTATCCAACTCTAAAATCAGCCTGAGTTCTCGGTGAAAGAAAACATCTTGAAGAAACCATAGCATGGTGGTAAAGCATTTCTCTAATAATGCTCGCCTGGATAGCTACCACCCTCAAGTTTGAAAACCTGTCGCAAAATACTCATAGGTGTGTTCCGGGAGCATCACTTGAGAACCAGTACCTCTAGGCTTAATGTGTTTACCATCCTGGAACACATCGTCACTTAACATTAGGTGAGATTATGGTCAAACCACTGATGAGAAATGATACGAAGTTCACCAGGCAATCTAGTTGTAAATAAAAAACGTTTATCCGTCATGTTCAAAAAATTGACATGTAATTCGAGTTATTATGTTATATTGTTACGAAATTTATCGAACTCCGTTACATATTTTGCTATTAAGTCAAATGACCAAGCTCGATTTTTATACCGGCAATAACTCGCATGCAATGTTCGTGTTGCGTGTACAAACCAACATGACTACATGTGTTACACGTTCATTTGAAACGTTAGGAAATAAATTGATCTCAACGGACGGACGCCCATACAGTTTGAATTGTGTAATTGTACATCGGATTGCGCACTTTTCACACCATTTGACGGTAGACCTACGATTTGTAAAATAAATAGTACAAATAAACTGGACCAGCAACTATATTATTGTAATATATGAAATATTTGTATTATCAACTATTAATTACAAACATGATATAAAGCAAACATTTTTTTTTTTGTATATTAGAATTATATTAATTTAAGGCCGATAAATTTCAAATTTAAAGTCGAAATATTGCATATGTCCCACGAATATACGCAAATGTATTTTGAAGTCACCAAACACCACACAAAAGTTTAACATTTAGTACAAATAAATATCAATGCAATGAATTGACATAAATAAGATCAATTCGCATATCTGAGGTGGGTATTACATATAAACAAAAGTCAATCTCTTCTTTAAAATGGACCGTTGAATTTTGTAAAGTAAAACCTACTTATAATATTTAAACCGACGCTGAATCATACTTAATTTGTTCTAAGATGCAGTCTCGCTACAACGAAAGGTCCGTCCATGTCTTTATGTTTTGTTTTTTTTCTCAAAATTAGTAGGTACATTTATTATTATGAGTAATTTCTCGAGTCTTAAATTATAGCAGGTAGCCCGCGGCCGTATCGCCCTCGGCAACAATTGGTCCAGCGGCTTGGTATCTCAAACCATGTGAAGGTTCACCTCTACATGGTTTGGTTACGCCCACAGTTTAACATTTTTCAACTCTCCTCAGAATTAAAACTAGATTATGCGTTACATAGTTAATTATACGGCTTGAAATCAAATTCTACTGGTCCTCGATCTTTGTTCAATCTAAAAGCGCCTACTCTAAGAAAAACTAAAGATGAAATCAAATACAAGCTACATGTTTCTTTAGAATAATGTTAGCTACGACCTATATTCCATTTGCTTCTCTTTCCTCCAGGTATTTATTTATTATACAAGTATTGAATTGTTCCAAAAACTACGATCACCACCTATAGACCGAGTATATATCGTCAGTCATCACTGCCACCAAAGCGCAATGGCGGCCAGCGTCAAGCTTGAATAAAAATAAACGAATCTGAACCCCAACTTTGATCGACATTAGAATCCTAGATCTGGGATTCTAAATACAGCACTTTACTAATTATTGATTTTTATAAAATGTTTAAACTCAATCAACATGTCACAGGCTTCCTCACTGTCCGTAACAAAGACAATAAAAACTTGTTTAGATGAGGTAAATAATACTATTTGTACAACGAATAAACTAGCGTACCGTCCAGTAACATGAGAAAAAAATATACATCGTATAGCAAACTTCAACGAAATCGTATAAATCTGTTCATATTTTCAAAAGTTTTCTAACGGAAATTGGCAAGTTAGTATTTCTTGCGGTTATCTAACGACCGTTGCCACGCGAAGATACTTCATAAATATTCCGTTAGATCGCACTCTTCTTAATATTATGTAATATTATTTTATAAATAAATTTTATTTAAAATAATAAGGTTCTGTCATGTAAAGTACAAATTATGTAATAACTCTGATTGTTTGAAGCGACGATGGTAAGTAATAGTGGAGTCTTGAGACGACGCGTCAGTAAGCATCGCATAGTATTATAGAAGAAAAATGGCGATTATAATAGCATCGATGAATAGATATATTCTAATGCTTGTCTTGTTAAAGATGTTAAAGATTAACATCTAACAGTTTTTTAACCATACTTTATATATGCCAGCTAATGGATTTTATTTTTTATTAACTGACAAAACGTTGATGACCAGGAGAGCCTTGACAGCTTCACCGGATTTGAGGCGAGCGTTTAATGTACTCAGCCTAAGAATGATGTAGCCAACGCAAGGGCACCAAAATGGTACCAACCTCGACTTGAGTTACTACCCGTGCAGCACGTTTGATACAATAGCCGGAGAGGAACCCGGTTAGCTAATGGTGTCTAGTGCTATAAGTTAGTAAATTATGATATAACAATTAAATAAATGTTAGATAAATAAGTATGTAAAGTAAAATATTTGAAAATGTCATACATACCATATCAAAAATGAAATATGTTAGTTGAGAGCAAGAGCATAACATAAGCATGTAGAGAAACAGAGTGAAGATTCCATATCAAAGTATTGGGAATTATTTTACCTATTATAATTTAGCAGGAGATTTTATTTTTAATTAATTCATTTTAAGTTTTTGCTTAAGTCTATATGTCTGCTGTCCTGTTGCTGTAACGTGATCTTGATATTTGTTCTCTGCTTACGAGTATATATGTAGCTTCGACATGTATCGTCTATGGCCTTATGTTAACTTAATTATTAGGTTTAACAATGTTCTAAAACAATCATAGACAAAATACAGTAAATAGTTAAACTTTCGTTGTCCACGGATACTGGCATGTATCCAAACTTAATTGAAAGGTTTTGAATTTAAATGATATACTGAAACATAATATAGTACTATAAACTTTTAAAGCCAGAACATAACATTTGTATGAACACGAAATGTTAAAACTTGGAACAGGTGAAATACAGACGCAAGTAAGTTTCGATGGTGCCACAAAACTTGGCTATGCTTATATGAGTGAAGAAGCACCAAAAACTTTCTTTTACGTCCTTAACATACTCACTTTGTGAATTATAAGAATTACTACTTTCGCACTAAAATTCTCACTCGCAGATGAATAACTACCACATAGAGTAACAGCATTATGTACTCTTTTTTTATTCTGTGAATGTTCTACCTATCTGGGTGAAGTTAAGCTAACTAGAACCAATCAACAATTTGAGACCTTTGGAGTTCTTGGTGTTACCACTCTCAATGAGTTATATTCCCTTCAATGATATACATAAGTTTGTATGAATGGATGGCAGTCGTTAGATTAAAATAAATTATCTAGTGATTTTTGCATTCACAAAATTAAAAATGAATCACCTTAAAAGCAACTTATTGTGCCTTAGATCGATTTTGCATAATTATGTCTATTTACTCTACGTATATGATTACTTTTTTGTAATATGATACAATTTAATATTGGAAGTGTACAAGTAATAATGAATTTTGCAAATGGATTGCATTTTGGTGAACTGTGTATTATACGTCGTGTACGGTAAACAGTAAACACGTGAACTATAATTTGCTGGATTTATATTCTAACAAATATGTTGCGTGTCTTTAGTTGAACCAAAGACAAGATTACATGAGTCAACGGGTAGAATTTTTTACCTATTTTAATCTTTGCGTCTAAGATTTAACATCACTTCGGTCCGCCAACTTAATTCAACTGTTTTTATTCCCTCTGTTTCTTCTACTTTTATACCGAATTACTAATCATATTCCATAAAAATAATACATAGATCTTTATTAAACTCTCGGTAGTAAGTAACACGGGCGCAGTTCGCAGCAGAGCGCCAGTTATCTTTTCTCAGAATGAATTTTGTATTAATCACATTTGTTACTACTTTGTCTAACTCTAAACTTCTGCTACAACGGGTACGATAGGATCATTTAGTCAACTACGCATTACACCGCCGACGAAATTGAATAACAAAATTGAGCGACGTCCGGGCTCGATTACTTTGGCTAGTAATGTCGAATTGTCGGAGTTGAGCTATGAGATTAGTTCGTCCCGACGATAGTTTACCGCAAACACTTCGTAACGAGCACAATTGCTGGGACTTATCCCTCCAATTAAATGTTACGATTATAATTTTTTAGTGTAATTATTTCATAACGCTACTTGCCTTTTTAAGGTGACTGATTTACAAAATAAGTATATAATGATAGCAAACATTTATTTATCTCTTTAACGTTGGTATTTATTTGTTCCTTTATTATTGTTTCTTTTCGATTATACTACACATAACATAGATTAAAATGACCATACAGAATAACATTTATGAGATGATGATGATGAGGATTTTAACCCGTGTGATGTACATACGAGTATAGCTCGGAGTTAACAATATACTATCACGGATTCTTACTACTAATAAAAACTGTAATAATTAATGATGTAAAAAATAAATTACGTAACCACAATATAAATTTCTTATCACTCTCAATGAATTGACATCATTCTGTTTCAAGACAGTTATATTATTCAATATAAGTCAAAAGAAACAAAGTGAAAAAAATGAAAAAATATTTTTCGCTCTATTATCGGAGCAGGATCGCGACCGCTTTGACGAACACAATTCAATCTGGTAATCGGAAATGGGCATTGTCCAACAAAGCTCCTATTGTCCACTTGCAAAGCAGCGTGCCCCCCCCCGCGCCTATCTACATGACCACGAATATTCACCAGCCTAATAATTCATCACGCATATTCAACGTACATTTCCAACGTTCTAACGTACAATGTGACAATTTGTTTATACTCGTTGTTTTATTGCATAGTTAATTAATAAAAAATCTCATCAAAGCTAGCGAATGAAAAGATTTTGACGAATGAATAATTTTTTATTCTATCTACTTAAGCGTTTACTTGCCATATTATGTCTATTATAGAAAAAAGAAATAAGAGTAAAAACATGACTTTCACGTGCACTTTGATTTCAGATTTCCTTAAAAAGACTTTTTGAGTTAACATTACAATTTTTTGTTCTTTGTATTTTAAGTTTTTTCTGTACATGTCTATTATAGAAAAAAAAGCAAAAGTAAAAAATACCATACACGTACTACTGATTTCAGATTTCCGTATATTTGAGTTATCTATACTAATAGATAAAATTGAAGTGTCTGTTTGTAATGTTAAAATTATTTTTTTACTAAATAGATATGAATGTACATATATACGACACCTATACCAAAAATACAACTATCTGTTTGTAATGGGTAATTTCCGGAACGACTAGACAGATTTTGACGGGGCTATTTTTAGTAGATAGCTGAAGTTACTCCGGGTAACTTACGTACTTTTAATTTTCGAAAATAATTAGGTTTCCGCTTTAAAAAAAAACCTCATAAGTTTTAATCAATTCCAATTTAATGCACAGTTTTACGGGCAAGTACTTGAATTTATGACAAATATTTTTACTTTATTTTAGTAATTCAAAACGCAATGAAACGCGGACGCAGCCGCGAGCAGACAGCTAGTAAAATATAATATCGTTTCATCGGTTATTTCCATTCCTCAAAAAAAGATTATTATTTTAATCATAACGATAAATTACACATTAAACTGTGTAAACAAAGAAGTAAAAAAATACGAAATAGATACAAAGAGATCGTTAAACCCTTTTGAAGTGAATTAACTGTCACGACAAAAAGTCACTTTGTGGTCGGAAACACTTACTTTAATTATTTTAATAACCACACATAATAACTATTTTAATTAAGACTAAAAAATTTGAGTGGCGTAATTGTGTTATACTTTTTATCATACTTATATAACATAAAGCCATTCTATGGTTTTTGATAGCTTATTAAAATTTAACGTAACCGCAAAAATTCTGTTACAAATATCCATCCAATATTTAAATAATTCCACAGTCGGTAGACAAAAGAAGCAAGGTTTTGGCACAAATTATGTTCATGTTTGAAGTGAGCAGACCTACGAATTGACCGCAATTTACATATCTCAAAATGAGAACGAGAGGCTTCTTGACCTTCTTTTCGAGTGTACTGCTGCTGTATCCACTATATAATAAAAAAATTAACTGATGAAATCTTAATTATCATCTGTTAAATTTTAAAGCTAAATTTGGCAATGATATTCAAAATTAGAATGATTAGTCAATGATCGATTATATGAAATGTCTAAAAACAGACGTTGTCAGACAAAAACTGAGAAAAACATTGATATTTACAAATTAGATGATTGCCAATTACATTACTGTACGCATATTTACAAACTTGGTAATGCAGAAGTTCCACAAAACACCATAAAGGTTGTTAATGTACTTAAGTAATTACTGCAACTCAAATACTCAAACTCAAAAAATTACAGGTAGTAAATAATTATAAACTTTTACTTACTATATATTTCTTGAAAATTCCAGGTTTATTTATACATTTATTTAGTCACTAGCGAGCCCGCGACTTCGCTCGCATGGATTTCAGACAATCATAATAAAATTCTAATCGAGGGCTTATATTCTTCCTCTAGGTGCGATGTATCTATGTCCCCCCTCCCTTGGTTTAGCAATGTAGCAGATTACAGACCCCGCCGGTACAATGCGCGGACTGAGCCGTCGTCTGTGCTTAGACCTCGCGGGGCCCGGGGAAACTATGAATACAGCTATTCTTGCCCTAATAGGCCCGAATGGCGGCTTAAATAGCATACTACCCATGTGGTGATGAGTGCCACCTCCCGCCTCAGCCCTACAATCAACTGGTCCATACATCTAAACTAAAACATTGGCATCTCTGGTCTACCCCCGAAGGACAGACTGAGCGAGTGTGACGCAGACCCAAACACCGGAAGTAACGCAGGGGCATTGATCAAACCATTCAGGCAGTGCGCGCCATACTGTGGACTTTTTGCCGACTTGAATTTAACTTTTAAGATTAATTATTGAAAATATATATATATTTATATATACAAAAATAAAAAGTGGCCTATATAGTGGCCTTTCTAACAGTAAAGAATTTAAAAAATGAGTAGTACCGGAGATGAACCCGATCATCCAAAACTCACAAACTTTTCCTCTTCTTTATGATATTAGTATAGATTGTATGAAAATTTAATAGCAAAATATAAACATATTTTATATTATGTCGTTTTGTTCAATTTCAATCAATCCATCAATTTTTTGTTCTCCAATAAGACTAAAACACATTTACTTACCATCCATCCATTCAACCGAAAGACGTCCATTGCTGGACATAGGTCTCCCCCATAGATCTTTACGACGACCGGTCTTGCGCCACCCGCATCCAGCGGATTCCCGCGACCTTCATCAGGTCGTCGGTCCACCTTGTGGGGGGCCTACTCACGCTACGTCTTCAGATAGTAAATAAGTTCCACCGCGTGTCATTCAAATTAATATAACTTTGATAGAGTGGACTAATTTTTATGAAATATAACTTTGATACTACTCCGGAATATGCTTTATAATTGATTTTTATCAAAATACTTAGTACTTTCTATTTGATACCTTCACAACCAAACAGACAGACAGACAGACAGACAGACATTTCTAAAAATTATAGAAATAAATTTAATTACCTATTATAAGTCTCTTGCAATGATTCTTTTCATAAAAATCGGAAATGTACAGTCACGTGAAATTTACGATTTTATTATAAGTGCAGATAGATAATGTAATTTTTAAATTTTTGATTCAAAAACGTCTTACGTTAAAATTGTCATTTACATGTTAAATTAATCAGATTAAAAAAAGAAATGTGTACCAGATTTGGATGGATTCAGGCATTATTGAATTTATTGTAAAGCTTTGAGTGTATCGTTTATTCACATAAAGCATTCATCTGTAACCAAAAAGTAAGTAATAATGATCACTTTAACCAGACTAGTCGATGAATCGAACTCGGTAGCATTATTTTGGTAATTGGTTATAACGCAGAGACCAAAAAAAATACAATACATTGGAATCACGTACAAATAGTTGGTACAGTTCAGTGTAAAATCCGTACTGGTAATAAGTTCTGTTTTTATATGAGTATATTTTAATGTGATAATAAACTATTTCAAAACATTACATATTATATTTTAAGCCCATAGCAATAAAATAAATATAGATGTAATAGACCAATAGGTTTTACCAAATAAAAACAATATCAACCTACTATCATTGTTTTAGAAAAACAAAACGGTTAATATTGGAGAGATCTCCAGCCAAAACCCAATATGTAGTTAGTTACCCCTAGGTACTGACGTAAGAGAAAGTGACATTATTTATTAAGCGTATATTTTTGACTATATTTATTGCGCTATCGAAGAGACATACTTTATTTTATAATTAGATTTCTATTATGATAAATATATTATTTCTATATTCAATATTCAAGGATCCGCTAAAATATTGTCACATGAATAAAATAAAAGAACCTAAAAATAAAGGTAAATAACTAAATATACCAATTAAGTTAAAACGTCATGTTTGCAGTGCTATATTAAAATATCAGTTTTAAACTTAATTGTACATTGATATTATATTTAACGTAATAGATATTTAAAAAGTTGTATAGTATGTAATGTAATGATGTATTTTCTAGCTATACTGAAATGTAATAAAGAAAGAACTTCGAGGTACTAAGTATAGTTGTCCATGGAAATTTTAGAGCGCTGTTGTTTAAGATATGTTGGTAAACTGTTTTGTGAATCTTATATTATAATATACGCGAGGCTACTGAATAGCAATCAGTTCCGCTAAGAAACAAATGAGATTATTGCCAAGGTGAGGTAAGTACGATGGATGCACGACGACCGCGACGTACTAGGCCATTCAACTCAACCGTGGCCTCGCGCTGTCCGTGCCCGACTCCACGCTTCCATAATACTTAGGGACTACACGATAGGAATCGAATTCGTCGATTTCGAAAATTTGGAACATGCACGATTCTTAGAAGTAACAGGAGCAAAATAAGTAATTTTAAATACGAACTTCTGCACATAACTTTGTCAGCGTAAACTTAAGCGAAAATACAAACATACAATTATTTAAAAAATAATTATGAATTGTATACTTTATTAGTCGTTTTAATTTAATTATAATTACGTAGTTTCGCTAACTGAATTCATCTGTTTTATCAACAAGTGTAATATTTATTTAAAATAAGATTGTAAGTCAACTTACTTTGGCGAAAATGTGTAGGCAATATTATAGAGTTCACAATAAGAACAAGCAAACGAAGTTACTAAATATTGTCTGTTAAAACCAAGAAATTTTGCACTTGAATCGAACTTGGCGACATGATTGACAGTCGGTTTTTTCCACGAACACGTCCCAACACTAAAACGTTCACATTTTATCAAACAATATCAACTCAATTAAACTTGTGTGCTATAAGAATATACACTAAATAAAGGAGTACAACAAGTGTTATAAACAAAAGAGATCTTTCGCGAGCGCAAGTTTGTTCGCTTGCGGGTTAGCGTACCTTCTAGCTTCGAAGCGAACACAACTCTGATGCAGGTTTACCGGCTAATACACCAGTAGTTGCCGGTCCCGCGTACACGAATCCAGCTCACTAAGTTGACATGTGATCCAAAATGTAAAATTGTATATTATATTCATTACTCTATTATTATACTAATGTCAATAGAGTAAGAGAATATAAATAGCAATGTATAACGAAATATCAGGAGTTACGTTACTCGATGGTATCTAAATTTTGAGCGGGCAACTATAAAAGCTCGCCAGTTGATTTTGACTGTATTGCTGTTATACTCAAAAGTTAATTTTCATTGTAAGACTATAGTATCGCCATCTAGTAAGTTAAACATATTACTACGAGCGCCATCTTCTCATAAAGCAAATAATTATATTCTCTGCCATCGTACTATCGAGGCATAACATTTACTTCAAGAATATAGTTACGGGGTTTTAGTATAGATGGAAGGAAAGTAGATAATCATTTTTGTGCAGAAAAAGACAGAAAACAAAAAATAGTCCCTCATATAAAATAATTTACAAAACGATCTCGGTGCTATCAATATAAAATTAATGAGTAAATAGACTATGGAGGTTGAATTATATCAGGTCACATGATCACAGTTATAAGTTACTTTTAAGTTTCACGTTTACCATTATCATCAATCCATATCCTTCTATCGTTAGACATAGTTACACGATTTGGCCGAACCTTAATCGTGCTTTGAAATTGAATTATGATTTTACACATTTCTCAATACATGAAAGTCGGGTCGTCTGTCAGTTGATGGATACAAACTAAGATTGAAATTTTAAAGCGATCGAATTTTATTTTAAACGTTTTATTTTGATTTATGTATTTCACATTCACTTTTAGTAGTCACTTTCATAATAAATGTCGTTTCTGACCTACCTACTGGATTTAACTTAGTTCAACATATTAAACAGGGGCTGTTGATGTTTGCCTCACGATATCTCACCAAACGTCTTGATCATCTGTTGACATAGGCACTCATACAATGAGCCACACAGAAGCACACATAACGGTCAGACCATCGCATAGGTACTATTTCACGCATTCTTTTGCCTTCCGTCTTCCCTTGTCAGACCAAGCGATTCAACAACTCACCACTTCACCGCGCAAGTATTGAGGCATTGGTACGAAATTCTCTACAAGGTATTTCAAGCATTTTTTCCAGCACCACATCTCTATAATAACACAGAATAAATATTTACAC
Source organism: Samia ricini (assembly GCA_014132275.2). Classification (NCBI taxonomy): domain Eukaryota; kingdom Metazoa; phylum Arthropoda; class Insecta; order Lepidoptera; family Saturniidae; genus Samia; species Samia ricini. The sequence continues at coordinate 9,095,031 of AP028161.1, forward strand.
TGTGATAATAAGGCGTCAATCTTAGTGCGTCAAACATATTAATAAGCGCATGAAAATACTAAAAATAAATCAATGTATATTGCAACATTTGCAACATTGCGATAATTTTCTTGAGCATTAAAAATCATTGGTGATATAAAACCCAACAATTAATATAAGATTCTTATAAAAACCAAAATTTATTTTATACGAGCCATTTTAATTACATAAATTTAAGTTCTTTTAAATCATCATCTCCTACCTTTTTCTTTTTTAAGTTCTTTTAAGCCTGGAAATTTTTATTTTAAAGTAGCAATTGACACTTATTATTTTCGTATTATTATACATATTTCTAAAATATGTTTTTACATATAGTTTGTTATAAATGTAACTTGAATTGCTTATTTAAGTTTTCTTATATTTCCCGTTATAACTTGACAACGTTCATGCTTAGCTTCTGTTGATGATATGGATCAGTCCAAAAACAATAACAGATGATGCGAGACTTTTTTTTACAGGCACACATCTCCTATCAAGTCTACAAATACTACCTCATACCTACCTGACTCATACTATAAATGCTAATTAAGCTTAGTAAATTTAAGGTTATTATAAAAATTATAAATTATGAGACATAATAATACATATATTTATATAATAATAACTTTACTAGAAATGGACCTGAAAGAGCTTTTCTAAAAAGTTAATGTTAGAAGAAAATACTTGGAATGGGGTGCTGATAAATGAATGCGGAAACATGGGTGTTATAAAAGAAATTAGTGTGAATGAAGTAAGGAATGTGCTGAGAAGTATGAAGAATGGAAAAGCTGTTGGGCCAGACGAAATACCAGTGGAAGTTTGGAAGGTATTGGAAGAAGATGGATATAAGTGGCTGACTTTATTTTACGCTAAGTTGTTGCGAGAAGTGGCGATCTATAAAAATAAGGGTGATGTACAAGACTGCAATAATTACCGAGGAATAAAGCTCATGGCACGTAGTATGAAAGTGTGGGAGAAGGTGATAAAGAAGCGAATGAGAAAGGAATGTAAGATTACACAAAAAGATTCGGCTTTATACCTGGTCGAGGTACCGTAGATGCCTTATTCGTGTCAGCTAAGTGAAAATTATAAGGGTGCACACAAGAACTTACACATGGTATTTGTGGACTTGGAAAAGGCGTACGACAAGGTACCATGAGAGGTTTTGTGGTGGACACTGAAAGAGAAAGGTATGGCTGTAAAGTATGTAGAGTTAATTCATACTATGTACAAACAACCACGTATATTCTTCCGGTCAGCTGCTGGCAACACCAACTAGTTTAGTGTGACGATAGGCTTACACCGTGGGTCGGTCTTAAGTCCATACCTCTTCCTGTTGGTAATGGATGCTTTGACAGCGGATATACAGGAAGAGGCACCCTGGTGTATGATGTTTGCTTACGATATTGACCTCGTCGTTAAGGATGAAGTTGAGGTCCAAAATATGAGCCTAAATATAAAGAACATTTACAGAAGCAAAATTTGACTGTGTTGTACAGTACCTGAAGATGGGTCTTTATACCCTACTTTGACATGTGATGCCAAGACATGATCGCTCATAGGTAGGAAGCTGTACAAGAAATATAAATGACACAGAGAGCCAAAGAGCGTGTCTCTCTCTGTATTAAATGACGTGATCGTATGAGAAATGTCCAGATCCTACGTTGCACTAAGGTTTTTATAACGTTGCAAAGACGATCTGAAACTGAAATAGGTTTATTCAGGACATATTGCTATACAGAGTGGTGGCAGGTGGACGTTGACGTGACGATAATTAAGCAGCAATAAACAAGTAATCGGACATTCATGAGCTAAAGAGAGGCAGTGGTTGATGATCAGTTGAAGACGATAAAAATTCGAATGTGTTGACACTATCGTTACACTTTTGTCAGTATTTGGGGTTTATAGCTATTTAAAACGTTGTACCCTCAGGTTACTGATAAGTTGGTTCAGCACTCGATTATTCTGTACTGATCCAATATAGTATAAATTGTATAGATTTATCGCAATCTTTGACGTAACTTCACTCCTTTCAATAACAATACAGAACAGTAAATTGATGATCCTAGGCTGTATATAACAATCACGTGTAGTGCTTACTTCTGTTCCACGAAAAAATCCCTATGAAGGTTTATTATATGCTTATTATTTAGTTAGTGATTCACTGATGTTAGTGTTTTAATCAATTTATTATTCTATAGAGGTGGTAACGTGGTGGACGTTACGCACTGCTTGCTGACTCGGACTGACTCATAGACAGGCATTATTCAATTATTGACAGTTTCGATTTCTGTATATTAAACTATCTATCAACCATATATTGTAACTAACTATTGAATTAACTATAATAAACATAAAAACATTTCTTAAGTGCTTTAAAATATTTAGTGCTTGTAAAACTTATGAGGCGCTCACCAAATTATCTACGTAGTACGAAGGTACTATAAATCACCTCATCTATCTCATATTAAAATCTGGAATTGTAAGGGGTTTTTAACGCGGTATAGGCTCAGTGCTTTGACCACAACCTCACCTGATGTTAAGTGTCGATGTGGTCCAGAATGGTGAACACTCTAAGACTATAGGTACTGGTTCTAAAGTGATGCTGCCAAAGCACACCTATTGGTATTTGGCGATAGGTTTTCAAACATGCGGGTGGGTAGCTACCCAGGCGGACATCATTAGAAAATGCCCTACCACCATGCTATGGCTTCCTCACGACGATTTCCTTCAACGAAAGCTCAGGCCGATTTTAGAGTCGGATAGGTGGGGATCGAACCCGCGTCGATTGACGCGGAATCCGGCCGCACTACCCGCTGCGCCATCAGTGCTTCAAAAGGGTGTTTAATTTATAATGTAAAAAGTTAAACATGCTATAAAATCCAATTTTATTTCTGTTGAGATGGCAGCAATTGTTACTTTACATTATTCAAATGATTTTATGGTATCCCTGTGGTTATTGAAAAGTAAATCTTGGATTTTTTATACAAATCAATAAGTTTTTGAACTTATTTGTATTTGACAATCATACATTGTTTTTATGTTAAATGAAAAGATTTACTTTTTTGTCGTAATTATTTTAATACATTAATTAATTTAAAAGCACACTTATACAACTATAATCGATACATGTTTTTATAAATATTTGGTACTAACTGAATAGGTATAAATAGCAAATATTATAAATTATAATAACAGACAAACTATATTTCAAAATTATAAAAAATCCGACTTAGATGAGTGTTTCCGTAACAATGGTGACTTTCACAGCTTGGAACTCGCACATCTAGGCCGGACGCGGTTTCTGGACCATAAAGGATATTGCCTGGTCATTGTTCTCGTCCATACTTTCGCCTTCATGCGTAACATCTTACGTAAACTAGATGAACAAGCATACTTAATGTGACATCACAAAATACAAGTAGACATAAGAAATCCCGGCGATAAACCGCTGTGCAACTTTAGAAAATGTAAATTTTAGGTAAACCGTCTAAATCAGACATACATATATGTCATACATAATAAAGTCGCTTTCCGTTTCTAGGTAACACCTCCTAAACCAAATAACGAATTTTGTTGCTGTTCTCACTTTTCGCTAGATATTTTTTCACGAAGGTCTAATTTTTTTGTAAACAAATTGTTAAAAAAATAAATTTCGTGGCTTATGTAAGTATTTTTATAACAAATACTAGGTATATTAACATGATGCAAAAGAATTTTGGTTCTTCAAATATCCTGAAGTAAACGTAACGATGGCGTATCTTTATCTACTACGGTTGAATCATGCAGTCTCTACCTGCAAGTATAAAGTCAACGCGAACAAAGTCGAGGGCAGAAGCTAGTATTATAATAATTATTGCTATGTAAGATTCATTATAATATTATCAGACTTGTTATCGAATCCGAATTAATATGACATAATACACACTTCGTCCAATTACTATAATAGGTATAAATAATTCAAAATACTATAGCACTATTCTACGGTTCATTAGATTGAATTGTAACGGTACTAGGATGGCATGTGTTGTTTTATTATGGGTGCACTCAAGCATATACAAACGGAGTCAGCAACAAGTTCCCATGTTGAAACTCTATACTGTATGTTGTGTCGTTGCCGCGTTGTGAACTGAACCAAAGATGACATTAGATTCTTCAGACATCTGTGTACGAGTATAACGTTTATTTAAATCAGGAAATTATAACATTATGAAAATAAGTAATAGAACATTTTTATTTAAGTAGAATAATTACCGTTTAAAAGATTTATGGTTCAGAATAAGAAGCCCTAAGAATCCTATTTTCATGGTATTACTGTGGACAAAAAATAAGAACTGTATAGAGCAAGAAATAGTAAAGCTTATATAAGTAGTTAAAACTCATTTTTTAGAATCGCATTCTAGAAAGAAAACTAATGCTATTACTATAAATTATTTACCTAAGCAAAAGTTTGTTTGTATTCATTTATTTTACGGTCTGCTTGTAATAACTGTTTTACAAGAAATGCTGTTTATGGTAGAAAAAGTATTTTCTTATCACAGGGAAACGCCGCACCGTACTCGCATTGCCGACATCCTATTTAGATAGTTTAATATTTTTCTCACAATCAGTCAGTGCGAAAGGCGAACGTTAATGGGAAACTTTAGTTTTACTTGTGCAGTTTGTATAGAACAATGCGAAGTCTCGTAACGGCCTACTGAATAATGTGTTATGCTCTGTCACAGTGTATTGCACGAAAAAGTTATAATTTAGTTTTTTTAATGTTAGTTTGACAAAGAGACTGTACAGTGGCATTGTACACAATATGGCGACCATCTATGATAGATTACACCGGCAGTCGTCGTCGTAATAGCGACCTGCTAAGATGCTTTTGTAGTGCTGCCGAATTTCGCGTCAATCGACGCGAGTTCGATCCCACTTATCCAACTCTAAAATTAGCCTGATCTTGTGGTGAAGGAAAATATCGTAAGGAAACCATAGCATGTTGGTAGGACATTTTTCAATAATGCCCCTCTGAGTAGCTACCACACTGAAGTTTGAAAACCTGTCGCCAAATACCAATAGATGTTTTACGGTAACATCACTTGAGAATCAGAACCTTGGCTTAGTGTGTTTACCATCCTAGACCACATAGTCACTTAATATCAGGTGAGAATGTGGTTAAAATACTGATACCGTGTAAAAAAATGCTTCTTCATGCCTCTTTTGAGGGAGCCGATATCATAAGAAAGAGGGAACATACTAGCAGGAAATATCTTTGTTCGTGACGAGATGGAATCACCCGTGTATCTAAGTCTCAAAAGACCAGCCTACGTGGTCCTGTTATCCTTTCTTTTTTTTTTCGAACCTAGCTAACGCTATTGACCGGAATGGCCTTTACAGCTTCACCGTGACTTTGGGGGCGAGTGCTGAAGGCACTCAGCCGCAAAAGGTGACTAGCACAAGGGTTACCAAAATGGTACGAACCTCGGCTTGGCCGTCACCTGAGTATTCAAATTATCTCGCGAGTTGAATCCTATCTAAACCCTATATTTTATATTTAGCATAAAAAAAGGTTCCTTACGGGACCTATGTACCTGCGTGTTATGTGCAGGAGGAGTGTGTATGCAATGTTGTGCGTGTAATGCTCAATGCATGGGCAGTGTCACTGTATCGCGCTGGCGGCGACGTCAAGAGCCTCCCTAGTTGGGGAATGAGGCACGTCCTGGGTCACCGCCTGAGGGGGATCCGGAGTGTGTGCGGGAGCAAAATTGGCCGCCTGTCCCCGGTGGAGGGAACGGCGGATACGCGGGCATAAGCGCTGGCACGCACACTGAATCGGTTGATAGGGAGAGTTCTGTTATGCAAGGGAGATAAAAGAATACGGTTGTACAACCCCCCAGAACACTTACCATGTTACAGACGATAAAAACACTCAGTGAGTCTATGTCTTCTCGTAGTGGGAGCGGTTCGAATTTTTTAAGTCTATGTTGTCACCAAACTGTATATTTATTATTATTATAACACAGATTATTCCTAAGATTAAATAGAAAACAATTAAAGGGCATCATAAACTTTATTTATATCGAACCTAGATAAATACAACAATAAATCTATAAACGAGATAATTGTCGCAATATTTAATGATTTAAAATTCATTTATTACATTAAATATTTACTTAGGTAATTGTAATACTAATCTTAAACTAACAATATAAATATTAATAATCAAGGCGATCCGGATCAAGAGTGATATCATTTTGATCACTTAACACGCTCGACAGTGACCATGACTCGCAGGATAGTAGGTAGAGTCTCTTTTTTACACACGTTTTGTGGACCAGTTTTGTAACATTATTAATAACTCCCACCAATATTATTACACGTTTTTATTATTATTTGTCAATACTCCTATATATTATAATAAAAGCCAACAACAGCTTCACTCGAATTAACATTTTTTATTCCTTAATGATGTAGTTAGGATGCAAGGAAAGCAATAGTTATCATTATTGTAACGACATTATTTATTCACCATAATTCGTAACAAAAAAATCTTATATACTATCTAGTGTAAGTTTAGCGGTTTATAATATCCTTAATAATTTTTTAACACGATATAGGCTCAGTGCTGATGTTAAGTGACGATGTGGTCCAGGATGGTAAACACACTAAGCCTAGGTACTGGTTCTCAAGTGATGCTGCCGGAATACACCTACTGGCACTTTGACGACAGGTTTTCAAACTTGAGGGGGGTAGCTACCCAGACGGGCATCATTAGAAAATGGCTATGGTTTTCTCACGATGTTTTTCTTCACCGAAAGCTCAGGCTGATTTATAGTTGGATAGGTGGGATCGAACCCTCGTCGATTGACGCGGAATCCGATCGCTTTACCCACTGCGCCATCATTGCTTCAAATTTCTACAGTCGTGTGGTGTCGGCTAAGAATAGTACCACCGTGAGTGTCGTAAAAATCGACTACAGGATAAACCAGGCGATGGGCAGCAGTGTCCGGTAAGTATCATAAACACCTACTACGGTCGCCAACCTGTCTGCCATGCGTGACAATTATGGCAAACCCCCCATTTGGGAAGACTTGCGTACAGCAGTAGACGTCTTTTGATTGAATGGATAGTTGGACGGACATTACTTCAGTGATGGATTATGATCAGTTCCCTAACTGGTGGAGGTCGAGGGGCTTACAGCCACCGCCAGCATGATACAGTGGCCTGCTTGCTTTAGATCCTTCACACTGGACATACACTTATGCACATTACAGACAGGTGCATAGGTTTTGTATGGGAACTCTTTTATTACCTATTTGCAAATAGGATTTAGCTAAATCAAATCAGCGGAATTGTTACTTAGGCAACGGCCAAGCCGAGGTTCGTACCACTTTGGTACCTTTGCGTTAGTTACCATTTTCGACTGAGCGCCTTAAGAGGATATGCTAGCTGCATATTTTCCATACAAACGTAGACCCTTGTTTCCTCCCTAGATAATAGCATTATGGTAAATATTTTTTTTATACCAAATAATATATATCCGCCACTGCCATGTTCGTACGTTTTGATTTATTTCCATAAATTGTCATTATAGAAACTAGGTGCCTTTGAAAATGAAAAAAAAATGCTCGATTTTTACCGCCATTTTGTGACGTTCTTCAAACAAATTTGGTAAATAAAATTTAAAAAAGCAAAGACAGGCATAGTCAATGTGTTTCTTATTCTATAACTGAAAGAAAATTAAAAATCGGTTCAGTTTTGGAGGAGGAAATAGGGTACTACGATGTGATGTTTTCGTCTATTTTGCATACGGTGAAAAGCCCGAAGTGGAGTTGTCCCTTTTGTGTTTTATAACTCCATCTTTGAAGTACCTATTTTTCAAATCTATCGCCGAACGCATGTCCTCTTAAGCACTCTCCCCAGAGGTGGGTGAAGCTGTCAAAAATCTTCCAGTCGACAACGATAGTCACGAAGAAATAAAATTATTATGATGAGAAAGTAATTCATAATTTAGTTTAATGAAAATTCCAAGTAATTGTTGGTTCTGTAATTTCCCAACTTCAACAATGTCTAATCTTGAATTGGTGGGTGCGCCTCAACTTCGCTTGAACGGTAAATTATATTGTATTTATAAATTCACATGTTTAGTTCAACAGACAATGAATAGCAAGTACTAACCAAATAATACTGTTGTGTATAGTTTTAATGCAATATAAGAATTTATAGGTACCTATAAATTCGTATTCGAAAAAAAATTATGAATATATTCTCGTTAAATGTACACACTCACAAACAATCACGTGATAGTTTCTGCGTAATTTATTTAGGTAACGATTAATTAAAAAAAAAAACATATAACATATCATACTAGTGTAAATAGTACAAAAATATTCTACTGAAGACGCGTATAGGGCAGGGTAGAGACAAACTACACGCTCAACTTCTAAGAACTCCTTAAACTAAAATAACTTTGTTTGATCCGTCTTTTCTTCAGTCAGCAGGAATGTCGATTTGTTGTCTTTCGGATGTTTTAAACATTGATAGTCGTAATTCCTTTTGTTATTATTTCGACGCAAAAATAAACCGAGCAAGCCTTTTGACTTTTATAGAATTGTTTAAAAGTTCACATCATAGAGTATGACTTCATAAATATCAGATTATAATAAATAATACGTTTATTGATTCGTATGCGGGTATCGGTTTGTTATGCGATGTTTACTTTGCGATTTAAATGTAAACATCGATAAGCAATTTGCTTACGCAGAACTGATGTGGGTTCTTATTAGGGTTACCAATTCCTAAAAGTGAAATAGTTGAAAAAAATATCTCTTTTTTGTTCTTGAATAACTGATATTAATAAAAGAAAATTATTATTTGCATACATTTCCAATATGTCTTTTTTATTTAAGCCTTAGAAAATCTGATACTCGTGGGCCGGATGTTGGGTAGGATAAACAGAGCCAGAATATGGCCCGCTGCTTGGACGCAATTGATGAGGTTGCAGGCGTCAAACCTCAGGGTTGTATAAGGAAGGCAGAATATTTGCCAGCTTGGAAAGCAGTCGAGAGCTACTTATGGCATTCACAACCTTAAGTCATGAGGATCCGATGGACAAAAAGAATAATAATGAAAACAAACTGTGAGCACTTAAATTATAATATCCAGTACTTTCGTACCAACGAACCTTTTTTATGTACGAAATGCATTTGCAACCCTAAGTCCCCTGTTAACTCTAATTCAGGAGTGATACCTCCCGGATGGGAGATGCCAGGGGGATATGTAGGACTCGCTCGGCGTGAAGCGCCAAGAATACCCACTAAACCCCACGATACCATCCGCCGGTTGGGAGGGGCGACATGTGTTTGAGCAACATGCTTCACGTCGCCCGAACGGCAAGCCCGTCCAAATGGCATGGCAGGCATAATTTGCCACGCTGAGTTAGGCCCCTATCTATTCTTCCGTCCAACGGGGAACTCAGTAAAAAGCAAACCCCCTCTTTCCCCGTCTTCCCCGCCGCCAGCCAACAGCCAGTTCTTGTAGGAACAAGAACTCCGGAGGAGAGAGGCTTGAAACGGGTGACTGAATCAAGATTCGCCCGTGCTCTTCTGCCGCCCATCCTCCTCCTGTGGCGCACAGAATCCGCCAAGGGATCATCCTCCCGCTCCCTCTTTGCAACTCCTTCTGTAGCAAGACTTGCTCACAGAAGGAGGCCACAGTGTTCCAGACCCTCTCGCTGGCGAGAATGGCTCTCATCACGTTATGCAATGAGAGGTCCGAACCCACGTACCAACCTACCTATTATTAACAATTTGTGTTATTTTACAGAACAAAACATTTTTTTAAATTAATAATTTTTTCACCTTAATTTATGTGAGTTAAGTTATGAAATTATCAAGTAAATTTATTATCATACATATATGGTATGCGCCAACCATAGATTCATGATTACTAACGGTGTGGCGTAACGGCTTCCGTGCAACGCACCCGCCCAGAACAATAACAACGGCAAGTCAAAAATTAAAACAAAGCTCAAACATGTAACTTGTGTAGTATCAACAAAAAGACGGATAAAATAATTCATAAGTCTTATACAGTGCATTAAATAACCACTTAATATTTTCCTATTTATCGATTCGTATATTCCATTAACAAGAAACAATAAAGGTTACTTTTGTTTTTACTAGATAAACCTTTAAATTAATTTTAAATATTACGTTTGAAATTTTTAATTAAAACTTCTTGACGATACAGTTGATTAACGAAAATAACTAGTAAATTTAAAAAAAAAACTGAAACTCTTTTGTAAATTCCATAGGTTTCTAAATTTTCTAACAGTCTGCGAGCTGATCAAGCTAACTAGAACCTAGTCGAAATTTTTTTCAAAGCGTGGTTGCTGTAGAATTTGATCCCAGCATACGTCGATAACGTCATCGTCGCAGCTTATAATGTTAACCCAATTTCTTTATTTTATTAATAAACTATAGCTAAAAATATTATTACTTACATTCAAAGTTACTAAAAAAAATAATAAAACAACATTAACTTTAATCAATATTTCTTATCATTTATGAAAACATTTAGTCTACGTCTACTGATTGATGTAAAGGTATTTTATAATTGTAATATCTACATATTTTACTTACAAATATTGCTTACGTTAATATTTATAAGACTCAGCTGAGAATGTGGTGCCTTTCAATTTCGAGGTCATAGTTCAAATTCCATACTTGTAAACGTTATTAGTATCAATCGAAATCATAATATTATTTTGCCACTTGCTTTCTTCAAAACATACTTACCAAGTAACTAGGTTTATATGTCATTTAATGTTGGCGAATCTATAGTTACATCAATACAAAGTTTTTAAGTAAGCAATACGTTTTATAAATTCGCTTTATTAGCTTAGAGAATACTTTAATTAACTAATATTAGTCTTGTATTCATAATTCACTGTACAGAATATATAACACCTTTACAGTATGTAAGATTTGTTTGGTTGAGCTCAAATAAAACAAACTGAACTCAACACATGTTAATCGTTGTTTTAAGATTTACATGCTGATGCCAATTTACATATCTAATAAAAATAAATTGTACTTATAACGTGTGAAATATATACTTATTACGGATGCAAAAAAAAGTATGTTAGTTTAGATTTTTTACTTTTATTATAACTCCGGTGACACGCTAATGATTATATAGGTTTTTAAATAGTTGGGAAAAATATATTAAGACTTAGACTAAGACAATGAAATATCACAAGGAGGGAGGTTGTGCATATATATTCACGTATTATATGTGTAATTTTTATTCGTTGAACTTTAATATCTCCAGAGATTTTTATTGGAGAGTAAATATTAAGCTAATTGAAATGTGAACATGATTGCAGATTTTTGCTGGACGCTCAAAAGATAGATACTGAGACAAAATAGGTTAAACGAAAAAGGTACCCGCTGTGTAGGTAGGTAATTTGATGACAAAATAGTTCATCCATGTAAACGAAAAACAGCTCAAAATCTATGAAAATCGTTACCTATTTTCTCTTTATTTGCTATTATTTACAGATGTAATAAATGATTTATCAGAGTCTAGACTTGTATTGCATGCAAGAAACAATCATATATAATCGTATTATTTTTATAACTGCTATTTTTTTTGTGTAGTCTAATTTTTGAACATGTCTCAGATTCTGATTGAGCTCATCGAATTCATGTCGATAAGGTCTGGTCGAATGCAAAGACCATTTTTGTGTGTCAACTGTACGTCGTTAGTTTCTTACCAGTATCGATTGCAGTCTCACCTAATCTTAACAGTGGTGAGATATATTATATGAACAAAAATGGTATTATCAGAAAGAACCTATCGCCAGTTCGTGACTAATATAGTAACCGTAAATGTGAGAACGTAGGACGTTCATTTTAACAGTTTAACACTAAATTGAAACACACTGTATATGGAAAGTTATATCGCACCTAGCTGAACGTTTACGACATGCATTCTAGGAGTCGTGCACGTGCCCCCACCATTTGGAACTCACGCAGGAAGTTCGTTGTGATACTAGGAGTTTGAGCCGCTATTATTATGACCCTTACTTTTACCGATAATAAATTGTTAATTTAGGTCATGGTGACCTATGTACTAAATACACAATACCTGTCGTGATATTTTAATAAGAACAAAATGACATACCAAAATAAATGTATATATGTATGTGTGTAACATTTTCAATAATCTTTAATTAAAACACAACCAAATTTTCTTACCGTTTTTAGGTGAACAAGTTTGGAATTTAATTGCCTATACATCATGAGAATGGACTCAATTTATTAACTCAAATTAGACACGATAATATTATCAAAAGATAATTCTATTAAACTTTAAAATATGTGTATAGTGATTGGATAATATTAAACACACAAAGTTTTTAGAATTTTTATTTTGTTAATATATTACTCTTATACAATATTTTTAGAGTTACACCACTTTTTTATATTTTATTAACTTTATTTCAGTACATAAACAAGTAATTACTAGCAATACAATGAATAATCACCAAACATGTTGAACAGAACATTATAATTATAAGTAAACGGCAAGAATTTAAACAGGTAAACGCAACATTGTAACATCCTCCATTCTTTACGGTTTAATAATTTCAATGGGAACCGGACCCCAGGGTGAAAAAGGCGTACAGGTAAATAAAATGACCGCGACAAAAGATTTTTTTTAATCAACCTGTCCTCTATTTAAGTATAAACTTGGACAAAATCGACAATTATTTATTAAATCTAATATAAACGTAAAATTATGTAACGATTAATTCAGTCTTACCTAATAACAAGACTTAGGGTCGATTTTCCTATCGTAAATTAAGCCAAGTTTATTTGGTAGGGTATTATAAAGAATAAAGTAAAAAAATTCTAAAAAGCTGTTTGAGGAAATAATATGATTCCTTTATTTTCCCTTCAATTATTGTTAATTAACATATTCCGTATGTTATCGTTTATAGAGGCGCAGTTATTTCTGATGAGTAACAAATTCCTTGTTTAATTACTGTTAAGCATCATTAGCACCTTGTAAAATTCAAACACTTCCCTTTGTTTCGTAACAGTTAACATTGAAAGTTTAAAACATTGAAATTTGTAGTTAGTAAGTAGGTAATTGAACAGCAGTTTTCATTAATAACATAGTCATAGATACGGTAACGATCTACTACAATAATGCAAACATTGCAAACTATAAGGAACTCTTGATAGTTGATTCATTATTATCATCACTCATCACCATCAGCTTTCCTATGTTTAACGTTTTGATGATGCTCCATCTTTGTTCTACTTGTAACTTTCTATATTTCCGTTTCTTTACAACTGAACCCCATTTTACGGCGGTACAGACAGTATAAACAATGTCTCGAGCGGCGCGCGTAATTTTGAGGTTATGTTAGTATTAATTCGACGCCCAACATAGATGAACGTGCTGTGTTGTGTTACTCATACCGTCTGATCGTTTGTGCATTTGTTACGTCACGATCAATATCTTGTGAACTTAAGTGCATGGTTGCAGTACGATAGTACGTACCCGCACCATCAGTTTGCGTGCATTCATTTAAATCAATTAAAAAGTGATATAATCGAAATGACAGCCAATTTTGAAATAACGTTTCAACCGTCGTTCATCTGGTGAGTGAATAATATGTTAATTAACATATTGTGTTTATCATGAATTATATAGGTACCACCATTATTTTTTTATTATTATTTAGGTAATATTTTTAATAGTAAATAACTGAAGTTATCTTTATTAACTTGTTTTTTTCTTTATTTATGTATTTAACCATATGTTTTTTTTCTCTTAATCGCATGATTATTTGGGTTTATATACAAAGTCTTACAGGTAATATTTTGCAAATACACGATGAGAAGACGATAATTAAACTATACGTATTTCAATATTATAACAAAATAACGTTATTTAAACGTTCAAATTGAATTCGGTTATGAAATAAATACATAATCGTTGGTCCGTTTTTTTAAATAGGTATAATTTTCCAATTTTTAATTAACTTCGTATAATGGACGTGTCTTAAATTGTTTCGTCCGTTACAATTAAAACGATAAACGTACTGCATATACTGATGCTTTAATTAAAGCCCAGTCAACAGTTAGAAGATAAATAAATGTAAAAAAAAAAACGTTGGTAGAAAAAATCATCGCACCGATGCGATGCTTTCTACGTCCCCTCGTACCTTAAACCCTCGGATGTCACGCTCTGGCGGGCTAACATACAAAACAATATGTTCACCCGTCATTACCCTTATCAGAAGGGCTTAAAAATTATTTTACTCTAGCACTAATATTAGCATAAATTGTATATACACTTCAGACTCGTCCATTCATTCCACACCCTTCTTTATTACCTATGTCCTATACCGTACGTATGCATGTTGCGGTCCAATTGTAAGTCGCATTAAAATCCATTAAGCAATTAGTTCTATGCGTTGTTATTATTTATAGCTTTTCATTATTAACTCACCAAAGCTTTTCATTATTAAGTCCTCAAGACTATGAATTAAATTAACCTTTCATTAAAATTAAACTGATTTCATCTAACAATTATTTTAAAAAGTGATAAAAAAATTAGCATTTGTCCCTATTAATTTTACATTTAAATTTTTACTATGATTTACGGTGTATTTTAAAGTCTAATGCAACCAAGTAATTTGTATCAAAGACGCATTTCTGTTTATTAGCTTGAGTAGGTACCTATATTTAGATCCGATTCGATAAAGATTGTAGATATCAATATAATTATATCGATATACTCTACATTTCAAAACGAATAATGATATTATCTAGAAAAACATTTCCAAAACAAAAAAAAACTATAATATTTATATTTTTAAGGGGTGTATTTAATTAAAAAAAAAAACAGTTATTTACATTTTCAAAATGAAGTCAGGATTACGTATCTTGTTATTATTTTCTTTATTAACCGTTGCCCACGTTGAGTTGGGTCTCTACTCAACGCTGTTTTTAATATCAACACCAGTGGTTTTGGGTTTCTCCTTGCACCGCCAAAAATGGAAACTTGAGGTCATTAACGCAGACATCAACACGATCTGCCAATTACAGACGAGAGGTGTGGGCTGAGAAATTAGAAAAAGCACTGTAAATAAGTATCGACGCAAAAAATTATATTTGCTATCAGATCTCAAGAGTCGGGACGTTACCTCAATAACACCTGCCCGTCATCGTATAATTCGGAATTAGCATATTTAATAAGAGTAAAGACGCTGTTTCGTTATCTCCATTCACAGCGTCTTCATTCGCATTTATCATTGGTTATTTCGTTAATTATAATTATTTACGATTTTCTAAAATAATTAGTTTTAATCAAGTTTCAGGTTTAGTAAAAGGAACACGATTTTTGTATTGCATTTTTCCATACCTTATATGACGTAACAGAATACAATAAAACAATAGAAAACTCGGCTAGACTTCAACTGTTAAAGAAAACAATTTATTTGCAATAATTTAAGTTTTTTATAAATAAAACTCACAACTTTAAATTCTATTTCTTTCAACTTATAATGAAACTAAATAACCTTTTTTTTTGACGGGGGGAAAAATGCATTTACGCACTACCCTGAAACTAAATAACCTAAACAAATATATAATCGTTTTTCTAATAATGCTTACCAAAATATTCATAAAGTTTCAAAATTGTTATATCACCGTATAATTTATTTTATATGTTGTAGAGTCCTTGACCTATTGTAACTTTGCCACAAATGCCACAAAGGATAACATTCACTAAACTACATCACACGCAACCTTACAATATTTTAAACACGACGAATTAAATAAATCCACCACAAGAATAATACTAGTTCATGAATACCATCAAATCCTATAAAAAAGAGTATTTCATATAGGTAACAATTTAAAAAAAAAACAAATGTATTTCTTTAACTTTCAACTTGAATTAAAGGCATTACCGGTATATATGTATGTAAATACATAATAAATATGTGATATATAATCAAAGTTAATAGTCTTTTAAACGTTTATTTATTTAATATATATGTACAAATCACTAACTATCTAGTAGGAAAATTATGAAGAGATTAAAAAAGTCGACGTCCAACAACAAAATGTATTGTTTTTTAAAATAGAATCAACTGTTTACAACAAACATACAGAATGTGGAAGGATGTGATATGGATGTTTATGTGGATGTTTAAAAAAACAAAACTAACATTACTTATGCACAAATTGGATTAAAGGAGTAATATTTATACGTTTTTAAATATTCGTGTTCCATATTTATATGAAAATATTAAAAACGGGTCTTCACGCGTAACCACTTTTCTATCCAATGACCAGGGTTGGTGCTGCCCAGCCGAAACGTCGGGATAGAAAAGACGTAACGCGTGAACACCCGTTTTTAATAATATTATCTGAGTAATGTTTGTGGCCAGAATTTATTGTCTGTTTATATTACATATAAAAAAAATTCTTAAGACCAATGATCAATCTAACCTCATATAAGACCTTTTGACTCTGTATGTTTAACAACTAATATACTTTATCAATATTAGTCGTGAATCTAAGATTCAGCTCGGAGAATGGTCAAGGCCGGCCACATACAATAAACCAATATTACTCCATCTCATATATCAGTTATATCACCGATGGATAAACTTCGAGTACATTTGCGCGACAACCGTTTTATTTAACTATCTCTTTGTTTTTTGGAAATCGAACAGGGAATTACTGCTATTTATCACCAGTGATCTACGCATAATGTTTAAAATAAAATAAAACAATTCCAATGATGTAGCGTTAATTTATTAGTACGTGCATAAAAAGTGATATACACACATAATATACGCATTAATACTAAATAATACAATTTATTGTTTACCTCGAGGAAAATGAGTAGGTGTGTTACGTTTGTATTTAGTAAATAATAAATATTTATGAATAAATGTCGTGTAAATAATAGTTGTTACACGAAAAAGATGTCACGGATTCTGGGTCTCTCCATCCTAGATAGTGAATGACAGACAGTATTGTTTGTTAATCACAACACGCGAAGACAGATTTAATGCATGAAGAAATCACGCAATTAACCTTTATTCTCTATAATGTACTTACAATTGATTATACAAAATTCATCGGATGAACTATTTAAAATTGTGTTTAAAATGAATAAAACTTTTTGAATTAAAAACAAAACCAACTTCAAAAGAATATACTATAAAACTGTACTAAAAAGTAAATAAATAATTATTTAATTAATATACTTCTGCTAACTTCGATGTGTCCTTTGTTTTAATACCAGTAATAATTTTGAAATCGGTGCCTGCTTACGGATAACAATGTGGTGTAAATGTTCGTCGCTATTATTTAAGCTTATATGTAATTGTGTTGAAGTTTAGACAGTTATTTTCATTTATAAATGCGTAGGTACATTGATAAACTCTAGCTGGCGCGGCTGCAATATTATTAATGGTATTAAAACAAGTTAGCAGTTAGCAAAACGAAGTTAGCAGAAGTAGATTGGTAAAATAATTATTTATTTACTTTTTAATGCAGTTTTATAGGATGTTATTTTGAAGTCGGTTTTGTTTTTAATTAAAAAAGTTTTGTTTTATACTTTTTAGTTAAAGTACGTACTTTTAGGTATAGTTTTGAAGCCAGTTTTTTTTACTTTCCTGTAAAAATCATAACTTGTCCTTCTGTTTTGTTCACTGTTAGGGCATATGAATAAAGTACAAGAACAACAAAATATTCTACTCCTACTCGTTAAAATGTTTCACCTTCCATCATCAGATCAGCAAAATAAAACGTTAACAGCCATACACAAACACTTGAATAGCAATGGAAGCAAATATGCATAGAAATGTATATATATTCTATAGAATTCGAGGGTTTCTCCTGATTTCCCTGAGATCCACTTATCAGATCAATATGGAAACGGGACCATCTCGGGAGTGCACTTTATCGATTAAATTTTGCAATTTTATCCACAATTGACGGACAAATAGAGTAACAAACGTCCAAAAAAAAACAGAAGAGTTGATATCCTCCTCCTTTTTGATGTCGGTTAAAAATTAACAAGGCATATATGTATTTTCTTGAATTACCAAAATTAATATTAAGTTAATTTTATATATGAATATATTTTTACGATTTATTTGACTACGTAATTACAAATAAATAAAATAATTTAGAATTGAACTATTAAAAGTTTACGAGTAATAGTAATAATAACCTAAAAATACGAAATGAAGTAGGTACTTACAAAGTTAAATTAAATAACTACAGGACTAGATTTATTACTTTCATAACAATGGTGTAGGAGGCCTTAATGATGACAAGAATATATGACTATAATGTCTCACAGGTAAGTACTTACAATGGTACAATAATAATCGCAATGATTTTGAAATTTAGATACACAATCATAGCATAATTTTAAACATTATTCGCATAGAATTTTGTTTATAAAATAATTACATTTAGTAATGTAATTTAGTATTAAAACCTCGAAACTATATCGAAATCTATTCGACGTATGTACTTTAAATTACTGATTAGTAACAACATAACGAAATCATTTATTAAAGCTAGTAATCAGTTATTTCTTTAAGCTCTGTACTTTAAATTACGGTCTTAATTTTATAAGGCACATACGCTTGAAGTGTATGCAAATAAGTACATTTGTAAAAATAAATTTTTGTATAGTTACCTTATCATATTGATTGTATGAATTGAAATATATTAATGTTTTATAATTATAATATATATATTATCCAGTGGTCAGTTTAACTAAATGCTACTTTATATAAAGCAAAATCTATCGTGAATGTGCGATGATATCATTATTCAAATGATGATGGTTTCACACGGACATCCATTTCCATTGTTCTTATTAGGGTTAACGTTATTCCGTTTTAAATACCGAATGCAACCATTTTAAAGTACATGGATTATCACAAAGTTAAAATAACATTATACAAAGCTCATTAGAATTATGTTGATATCTCCGAATCTCTATTTTAAGCCACTCGTCATGGGTCATGTATTTATAAATTTAGACTTCACAGTATATTAATTAATGGGCCTTAGAAAAACATCTCCGGAAGTTATAGATCTACAATATAGTTTATGAGATGTCAATAAGCTCTATAATATATTTTTAACTCTAAAATTGTTATAAAAAATGAACACATATTAATTTGAACATGACCATAATATAAATTACGCCTCACGTAAAATAAGTCACCAAAGTAGTAAAATTAAATACTTAGGCGATACCTAGACAAAGTGGGACGGGGAAATTTTTTAGAATAGTTATTTTGAAATATTTAGATGAAATGTAATGTATGTATAATACAGAACACATCTAGGTATTGATGTAAAATTTATTACCGGTTCGAAAATCATAAGGAAGCTCGTAAGGAAAATAGCGAGCAGATAAGAAGGTTTATCCTTTAGAAAATGAAATTATTTTTCTATACAATCATGAATTGTACTATATTTTTTTAAAATATTTAATAGCCTAGGTTCTAGATACATTGTTTAATTAATGTAAAATTATGACACTAAAATATTTACTAAAACCTATTATTTAAACATCTATCATAAAAAAAAGAAATAGATTTATAAGCATGCTAACGGTTAAAAAACGGACGTATTAAATGTATTTTGCGATGATGGCGCAGTGAGTAGTGAGCTGAGTAAAATCGACCTGAGCTTTCGGTGAAGGAAGACATTGTGAGGAAACCATAGCATGGTGGTAGGCCATTTTCTAATGATGTCCGCCTAGATAACTACCATCTTTAAGTTTGAAACGCTGTCAGCAAATACTAATAGGTGTATTCCGGCAGCATAACCTGAGACCCAGTACCTAAGTTTAGTGTGTTTACCATCCTAGAACACATCGTAACTTAACATCAGGTGAGGTTGTGGTCAAAGCACTAACCCTATATGGTGTAAAAAAAATTATATACTTAAATATTGAAAGATAATGTGCTGATGGTATTTGTTTCTATTAATCTACTTTTATCTTTATAATTTGGCCTGAAAATACTTCTATAATAAAAAAAATAATCTATGCAGCCATGGGGGCTGTCAACAGAATAGAATAATGAAACTACATAAAAACTGTCCTTTTTCAACGTATATAAATTAAGTATTTATATATATATTATATTATATTTCAGTATTTATTTAACGTCGCTTCTATATATCCGTAAAATTTAAACGGATTACACTAATTGTTAGTCACATTAGCATATTGCTGACTTCACAGCATATCGGTCATGCGAATCCATAAGATTTTCTTTACCGAAAATTTAAGAGATGTTAAAAACAGTATGTGGTTCTCGAGAAACGTGATAATGGTTATTTCTGTAAAAATATTATTTTCCATTATAATGTTAAGTTTTCGTATGTAATATTTAAGGTAACAAAATATTAAACATTAAAACTTCCCCCGATATATATGTGTGATGTAAAAAAAAAGAATGAAGTAAGTCGGTTCAGTGCTTTTCGAGTTATAAGACAACGAACGGGCAGACAGATAAATATAAATTGCGTTTTTAATATGTAAGGATATTATAGATACACTGTCACGCTACAATAAGAACATTGGAATTCCGTTATAAAATAATAAAGCTAAAATTTAACGGTACTTTCACGATATTTAGTTACTTAGTCCACAAAAAGAATGAATACTGTTGTTTCCAACAATAACAAATTTGGTTCACATACCATCTCGAAAGATATTGTAACAACGAATGTTTGGGGCATGACAGCTAAATGCGATTTCTCAGATAATCAAGTAAATAAATTCAAATCTAGGTCAGTGGAAAATAGTAAGTTTCTTAATTCGATTGTAAACAATATTATGATGGACGGAGATCCACCGCGTTCATTATACCGTAGGTGGACTACTTTTAAATAAATCACAAACACCTTTTTATAAACTCAATAAACGGGTGCTGGGTAAGTATCAGCCGTTATCAGGCTGTTAATCTATACAAATAAATAAAAATGAAGTGTATTTTTGTATATCAAAAAAGAAGCTTTTTACTAATTATAAATGAAGATATAAACTCCACTTATACAAAAAATACAATTTTAAAATTGTATCTGTCTGTCTGTTTGTTGTGGCTTAGTTCCTGGTGGTACTTTTTCTCGTAAATAAAAGAATTTATAAGGCGTCACTCAATCTATATATATTTAATTGAAATAATTAGGGATCCGCGTAAAAAAATTAAAACTTGTGAACGAGTTCCGATCTAACGGATAGTTTTACTGGAAAGTGTTTGAATTTGTGAGTAATCCATCTTTTCTGTTAGTGCCAAAAACAATTGACAAATAATAGAATCCATTACTTTTAATGATTATTTAAAAATGACATTACGCAGTAAATAGTTGTGCGGTGTAGAAAGAAAATATTATGTTCGAACGGAGCCGGGGGACATCTAGTATTGAATATAACTTGACTTTACGATGATATTACAAACGGCTCGACATAGTATATTATACCGCTAGGAACATTAACTATAAAGACCCTGAATACTGAATAATTCACGGACAAACATATTATTAACTGTGGTTAGGATCGACCATGTAAAAAAAAATATTTTAACATTGTCAACACAAGGAGAAGAGAGATGACATCACCGAACTATATTTCCTTAGTAAGTTTGAAGTAAACATAAAACAAACGAAGAATGACATATCTATATAACACTAGTTTATACTTGCGACTTCGCTCGTGTTAATGTAGACTTTAAATCAATTCAGAAACGTACCATATGTCCTTTTCTGTACCCCGGACAACTTGTATGTAAAATTTATAAGTCACATTCGCACTTATAATAATTATATTATTATAAGTTAAGACTAAACTTTATAAGAAAATATTGTTGCTGTGAGTTGAGATAGAAAGATACATCTTGAAGCTTTCTCTAGGATTTTTGAGACCCGATTTAAGCCTTCTGTTAAAAATATCTAATTGACGGCATCACTGGATCAAACCCCATAATTTAACTGTAGTTAGCTGTTAAAACCACAGATAGACACTGAAAATAACTTTATACCACGTATGTAGCAAAAAGTAGAGAGAAAAATTAACAATATTTACCAAAGTGACAATTAAATAGTAGCGTTAATATTTTTATAACCAATTGTGGCTCAATAGTTAATTTAAATAAGACAGTGGTGTATATTTTTAGTTTATTACACTAAATTAACCCGAGTCCAATGAATAATATAATATCATTGCCCGAGTCACAATGACATTAAAGATGCTTTTTTTAAATTTACTTTTTATTCACATAAATTTCCTTTTTTTTTAACCTAATAAATGAAATCGAATTTTAGCTTTATTTTTAAATTACATTATTTAATAAAGTAGAGAATTTAACATAATGTTATACAGTTATCTATTGCAATTATTATAGAATACTTTTAATTCATATTACAGTTTAACAAGCCAAGCGGGTCGGCAATGTCGGCATATGCAAATAATAATCGAATCATGGGGTCACATTCCTCAAGGCGAATTGTGTCACAATTGTACTCATAGTTACTCGTAAATCTTAGTTTATTTTAATAAGCGTTGGTGTAACATTATATCTAAACTGTTTCTTCTCTGTTATTTCTTGTTTTATGAACCCTTAAAAGATAAAATTACCATAACACAACAAGACATTGATATTTTAAATAGGAAAAATGCTCCTGTAATAAACGAAGCAATTACTTTTTGTTTTCGGCTGTTATATTAGTTATAATTTTCATTCGATACTTCATTACGTTTAGTAGTTATCTAGATCTTTCTCCTCGCAACCAAGCTTTATATAAATGATATTTTGGTAACACTTATAATTTAAACTATTGTTTATTATAATATTTGTATCCAAAATTGTGTCAAATCCATCCATGTTATCATAAAAGATGAACATATTTATTTCCTAAGATATTGTTAACTTTTTCCATATAACGTTATTACGTAAAGAAAAAAGCTTGGCCCCTCTCAAAATGAACAAAATGGATTCCTACTCAACAACCGCCCACTTGAGTTCAAAGCGTGGCCGCCGGGGTGAATGCAATCGTAGTGGCGCCTCGCTTCACCTTATAGAAAAGTATGTCTAAAATATTAAAAGGTTTACCTGAATTGACTATCTATTGTATATGAATGAAAATTAGTATACAAACTAAAAAAAAAATAATTCTAACACGAACAAAAACCAAAATAACAATATACAGACAAATCAATCGTATAGTACATTTTTTTTATATTTCCTTATAGACTTAGGTTTGATAGATAAATAAAAACGTGTTGTCCAAATTTCGTTATTTGCCTTTTCATATTTCAAAACTCATTTCGTCTATTGCGTATGAATCGAATATATTGAATTTAACATAGAATAGAGCATTCAGATTTTTAAATTGAGACTCATGAATATTAATAGATGTTTTGTAAATACAGTGGACAAAAAGTAACACACTTGTTATACTTGAAGAAAGCGTGGGAGCGCTATATGCCGTTTCACAGACGTACAACTACCATTCACTATGTCACATTATAATCACTCATCTATGATCTTGAAATTACAAAAACGTACACTTCTTTCTTTATACTTAGACGTACTAACAATTATTCAATAATTATACATGGCGATATGAGGTTTATTGCGAAAACATAAGCTATATGATATTACTTCAAATATGTTGCATACTGTCAATAGAAAGTATAAGCGTATTACTATAAATTTTGTTATTATTGTGATACATACTAGTATTCTTTTATAATTTTTTGTTATACAGCCTTGTATGTTTGAAGGTCATGTTGTGTTGTTTGATGATATTTTTCCTTTTATGTAATTTCTAACACTATTTTACGATAAACAAATTAATACAGTTTTCGAAGTGAGGTTGGGTAGATGTATATATTTATATTATATACATACTAGCTGTACGTCCACGGATGCGCACGCGTCATATATTCTTCACTGAGTTTTAATCTTTTTATACGGCACCCTAATATTTTTTAGAACTAAGATAAAGTAAAAATATTTCTTATAAATTCAAGCACTTGCCTGTAAAACTATGCATTGAATCGTACTTAATTAATTTTTATGAGTTATTTTATTTATGTGAAACCCTAATTATTTTCCAAAATTAAAAGTACAAACACAATTTTTAAAAAAATGCATTTTTGGTATAGGTATCGTGTATACATTCATATCTATTTTTTACTAAATAAATAGATAGATACTTAATATATACATATATATAGAAGTACAATAAAAGGGAAGGTTATAAAAGTTAAGTCGTTTATGAATTTAGAAGAACGCATATTTCCATCTAGGTACAAGATTGTTTAATTGAATTGTGTTAAATTTAGTAAGTCTTGTTTATAAAGATTACTTTGAAATCTAGAAGAAAACACGGTACATATTTATAGATTACTATTTTCATTTATCGCATTACGAGTTTCCTGATTTGAAAAGATTTAATAATATAGTGGTACCTAATGTAGAGATAGTTACAGATTTAATATTATATTATGATTTGCTCACATATGTTTGAATTCTTTAATATTCCTGTTAGGAGTCTTAATCGAAATATTTTGATTCCTTTAGGAACTTCATTATCAATGTGAAGGGAGAGGTTTATGTGATTCTATATAATATTTATATTTCTATGACTTTAGTTAATTTGACGCTATAATCTAATAATATTCTACGACGCACTATATTATAGGATTTTATTAATCTTTACTTACTTTTGTATTAGGCGTATTACTGTTCACCGCTTTCTTACATTTGTGACTGAGCACAGAAGTAAACAATAGACCAGTAAAAAGTATTATACAGTGCGATAGAGTGTTGTAACATTGAGTACTATGTCTCTTTTCAAAAAATACATGTATCTGAGATTCTTTTTATAAAGCATGTCGCAAAATTAATATAGAATTATAATTAGTAATCCTGTGTTTGTTCTACCCCTCAGTCACAAAACGTCATTTAAGTTGTACAAAACGAGCCACCGGAAGATCACTGACACTCGGCACCACCAAATTCGGGTCGCAACGGTACTGCGCCTACCAAAAATTACTGACAGCTTCAAATGGCAGTGTTTTCCAACTCAACTCATATTAGAATATATTTATAATAACTGATTTTTTTGCTAAGCGGTGTTGCCAAAAATAGTAATATCCTATTCTTAGAAACGAGACAGGGATTTAGGTATAGCTGAGGCTGTAGGTGCTTGGTAAGACATTTTTAAACCAAAAAATAACATAAAGTATATGTTTACGAGTATTTCGATTCAAGCCTAAACGTGATAATTCCTTGTACCTTTTTTATAAGTGCATAGACTCAGTGCTTTGATCACAATCTCACTTGATATTAATTGGCAATGTTGACCACGATGATAAACATGCTAAGCCTAGAGGTAGTGACTTTCAAGTGATACTGTCATAACACACTATAACGACTTCGGTGCTTGGTGACAGGTTCTCAAACAAAAGGGCGGTGGCCAGCCAAGCGGGTACTAGAAAATTCTTTACCTCCATGTTATGGTTATATTATTATTTATTACGTTCGTCGTCTTCACCGAAATATCTGACTAATTATAAAATAGTGTAATTGAATTCGACACAACATCCATCGACACGATAGCCTGCCACAATACTACCAAACTATCATTGCTTCCATTAAATCAATTGAACAATTACTTTCAGAAACAATTAAGTTTAGAAAATGTTATATTATGATATGGCGATGAAAATGGATAACTTAGAACACTGGGTATACAATATTTCGGCTCCAGACGACTAGACAAATTTACTAAAAGTCATATACGTATTGAAATAGTATGTATTTAGTTAGAAATATACCGCGCAGGCGCCGCGCTTTAGAGCGTCTGTACGTTCTATTGTACAGCAGAATGGCAGTATAATTACTGTTGGGAATTATTTATAAATTATTCCAGTTACATTTTTAATTATGCTGACTCAGTACTATCGAAGTATTTGCGGCTTTATAAGTAATAAACCTTATTGTGTTATTGTAATACTATGAAGGTAATTTAATCATCAATTAAACAAAATTTGTAAAGAAGAGGTATATTTTGGAAATCAATAATCGATAGAATCTTATGTCGTCTTCTTTGTACGTCAAAGAATGTTACTGGCGGAAAAAATATCTATAAAACTAATCCCAGCCACAGCTAGTTATAAATGTGATCAATAATAAACTTAATTATGAAGTGAACATTGTATTTTTAAGTTATTTTACGTATTTATTTACTGGGAGTTCCAACACCAGTGACTAACACATATTTTTATCTGAGATTATACAAAAGATAAAAAATAGTCAAAATTATTCATCAAGGACTCATATTATCTTTTATCATTTTATATTCTGATCCTATTTTGACACAGTTTTAGTATTAGCATATGAGTAATCACATTTGGACACAGAAGGCTAACCTTCCAGTATCTATGGCAACCTTGCGAGGCATTGTGAGATGCCTGTAATGGCGCCAGATGGGGACAATAACAGATGGCGGCCAACTCACTGCATCCTGACTATCACCGGTCGTACCTGGTAACCGGTCCATCGGACTATGATATTCTTGGACGAGAGAGTGGGCTTGTAGCAGCGCAACTGCTTACGCACTTTAAATTACTCACGCGCAGATGAACCTTGTACTGAAAAAGAACCGTCATAAGCCTTCCTATGTGTACACATACAACACTCTCGGTCAGTTACATTGTGCGCCGTGTAACCGCACCTTCAAGATAAAAATTGGTTTTGCGAGTCTCATTCGCTCACATTATTGAAGATGACAGGCTTCGCCGTTGACGGATACGTCAAGAAGGACATCATCTCATCATTAGCATTATAATTTATACCTTATGATAATGTGCTCATTTGCTCCCCTAAGGTACATAAATCTAGTAATATCTGTTTCCCCGTGAAATATAGTAAAGCAATATATAACAAAAAAATAGAATAGTACAGTTGCGAAAAGAATAGTGCACGATTAAAACATTAATCTAAATTGAATGAATTACATAACTGTACCCAATTATTTGAAATATATAAAATATTGCCGACATCACGGAATTGATAGAAATAAGAGATTCCTCTTGTTTCTATTCAATCACAGACTAAGAACGATGCAGATCACCCCTCTGTCTCGTAGTTCGGAATTTAATTAGGAACAGTATCCGAGTCGCAGTAACGACTCCTTCCCGGGAGAATAATTTCATTCTGGTGTCGAGATATCGACGAGCAATTACAATAAACCGAATTACAATTTATTACCTCCGTTACAATTTGTACGACCTGACTCAGTTGTAAGTGTAACAGTTTCTTTCTCACGCATTCTTCAATTTTGTACAATACGTTCTTGGTATTAATCTAATCTGTATCTTATTACCAAATATACATATGAAAAGACCACGTTTCTTATTACGTTACTTACTTTTCACAATTTGTAAGATGAATTTTTAGAAGATAAGGAATTTGAATTAAAATGTTTACTGATATCTTGTGCATACTTTTTAATGGAATTGAAAACGATCTGAGATCACATAATAAAAAGCCTAACGAGGATCAGAAAAAAGGAAACTGAAGCTTTGATGGTTTTTACCCAAAAAATTTGGCTGCTAAATGATTATTAGGTGTTAGTCCATTCTGATCCTCTTTAAGCTTTTATTGAGTGATATGACATAAATCTAATTTCCACTAACAAGTACGGACCCTCTATACGTTACTATTTTTTGCAAATGGATAGAAATGAGAATGAATAACACAAACCAATAGTGATAAAGATTAGTGGTTTAAATATGTCTATAATTAATTAGTATAATGGAAAACAAAATCAAAGTTTCACGGATAAATGCTGTAACAAATTTCGTGGAAATGAATAATTTCATGGCCAAAAAAAATAGTGATAAATGGCACAGAGGTTGTATGTACGGACAGCCTTTACGGAGCCTCCTATTTAGTATGGTAGCTTTGCGCTCGGGCGGATATCCGCAACGGTAAACGAAGAGGGTTCTCGCACTGATGCACAAACGTGCACCGTTCACCTTGAGTGTTAATAATTCATTTTCAAATCATAATTATTAATACAAAAAAATAATCACGGGCATCGAACCTAATGATGAGCCTTTAAGAGTAACATTTTTGAAGACGTTGCGGAAACGTATTTGGCAAATAACAAAATAATCTGGTTGTAAACTCCTTTCCTCATTTACCGTTATAATGGAGACCGGTAGTTTCAAGTCAACGTTAATAATAACTAAATGAATTGTCATTTATTACCATTTGATGTCAGAACATCCTCAATTAAGAATATTACTTCAAAATTGGCAAACTTAACTTAAGAAACGTCGAAGAATAATATTTTCCTATACAAAAAAAAACATAGATTAAAGTAGAAAATTGGCATATTGTACTTGTTATAATAGTTACAAATACCTTGTTATCTTAAAATTTATTTTATGTATTTTAGAATACGATTAATATTATTAGTTAAACTTCACACAATAACATTTATTTTTTTTATATTTTTGTATCCGTTGTAACAATTCTATGAAAATTTTGCAATTCAATTTTATACAAGCTCATCAAGAGGATTCTAATTAAGTTTATGGAAATACACTAAAATCCCTGAATGATGGCGACCACATAAACAAAATTAGAAATGTAATAGATTCATTGAACTATACTTGCATAATGCACACTGGATCGATCTTCCATTGATATAGTTTATTATTCAATCATACCAACTTTACCAATACGTTATATAACTAAATACTAATTTTAACTCTGTAGGCTTTCTCTATGTAATTAATTATTTTTACAAATTTTGTGACAGTTGTCTATTTTTCCCTTTCTATTGTCGAATAATTTGTACGTGGGAAGTATACATATGTCCCAGGAGCAATTGATAGGTTATAAAAAGAACAATAACATTTTTAGAAATCATCAAAAAAATTATTAAATAAACAAATCTCAAATTATATACCACACATGGACTAAATAAATGTTACTAATGAAAGTAATCTTAAATTTCTTTGCAAGTCTAAATAAATCACATAAAAGTCAAAAAGAGTGTGATCAATTTGAAAAAAACGGGTTTGATGTTGTTCGGTAACAAACAAAACAAAATCAGAACATATAATCAAGATAAGAGACGTCGCTGACGTCGGGGGTAAAGTTTGAAAATAGGATAGTAAATACGTTTACTATCACATTCAGGTATAAAATTTGCTGATCTCAAGATATACAAGACATCAAGACAAGACATAGGGAGTTCATAACACGAGGACTAATCTTGTTTGCAATTTTCTTAAAATAGAAGTATATACCCAAAGTCAATATACTATTTCTTTGTCCGTTGTTCTGAAATGTTTTGGATCTTTGGTTTTTAATTGTCAATTAGCTGGCGCGGCGAAGTTTACACCACCTAAGAATCAGTAAATCTGTTCCATGGAAAATGTGTATTGTTCAGATTTTTTTAGTGAATTTCGGGCAGGTACCAATTCAATAAATACAACAATATAAAAATCGGTCCAACCGTTCTCGAGTTAAATAAAATTATTATCATAAATTCAAGCACTAGTCTGTAAAACTGATCGTTAAAGCGGTGTTTTTCACAATTACTTGTGTTTTAATTTTTTTACCCGGAACACTATTACTTTTCCGAAATTATTTTTGGAACTAACAGAACACAAAGATATTTCTCACAAATTCAAATTCCTGCTAGTAAAACTGTGAATTGAATTGGATTTTATTCATTGTTTCACGAGTTCAATTTTAGAAAAATTAAACACCCGTCAAAATAGGTCCAGCCGTTCCGGAGAATAGGCGGAACAAAAACGGACAACAAAAATTTTAAAATTGTATTTTTGTTACAGGTGTCGTATGTATATACATTCATAAGCATTTAGTAAAAAAAATGTTATTTTGATATTACAAACAGACACTTAAATATTATTTATTTGTATATAGAGATATGATTTTAAAAAATCTAAATGTATTCGTTCTTTATATTACGAATAAATATTTCAATATTAATAAGAATGGTTTATAAATGAAATGAAAGGACTTATTTAAATATATATAAACGCATTAACCGATAAGTAGGCTACGAATGTCCAGCTTGTTGTTCAAGTTACGTACACAGGCTGATCACCGGACGTCGTTGTTTGTCGACCTAAACCTACACTACACTCAGTTAAGTACGAGTTTATGGAGGTCATCCATAGTAACTAACATATTACCTACTAGCTATCCGCCCGCGGCTGCGTTTCATATATTCTTCACTGCGTTTTTTTTACGGAACCCTAGTTTTTTTTAGCACTAAGATAAAATAAAAATATTACTCATAAATTCAAGCACTTGCCCGTAAAACTGTGCTTTGAATCGGATTTTATTCAATTTGTGTGTATTAATTTTTTTTGCGCGGAAACCTAATTATTTTTGAAAATTAAGAGTATCCTAAGTTACCCGGAGTAACGTCAGCTATCTACTAAAAAAAAGTGCCGTTAAAATCCGTCTAGCCGTTCCGTAGATTACCCGGAACAAACAGATAGGAAGACAGACAAAAATATTAAAAATTGTATTTTTGATATACATAGGTATCATATATACATTCATATCTATTTAATAAAAAAATAATTTTGACATTACAAACAGACATTTCAATTTTATTTATTAGTATAGATATAGATAAACGTTTAGTTGTTTCTAGATTTACTAGTTAAGAACCACGACTGTAAATTCATAGAATACGATTTTACTATGTGTTTGTGTTTGTTATGGTTATTAGAAACCTCTTAACGCATTTGTTCTATCTATACTAACAAATAAAATTGAAGTGTCTGTTAGTAATATGAAAATAATAACTTTCTACTAAATACATATCAACATAAATATGGCACCAATAACAATAATCCAATATGTCTGTCTGTTTGTTTCGTTTTTATCTCCGGAACGTTTGGACCGATTTTGACCCAATTTTTGACAGATAGTTGAAGATATTTAACGTAACTTAGGCTACTGTTATTTATCGAAAACAATTAGGGTTCCGCGTAAAAAAAATAAAAAACTCATGTAATTGTGAACAAAATATGAATCAATGGATATATTTACTGGCAAGTATTTGAATTTATGAGACATTTCTTTGCTTTCTGTTAGTACCAAAAACCATTTAAGGCCAAACAAAAGTGACCATCGAAACATTATTTACCAATTACTATTTAAAAAAAGATATTACGCAGAGAAGAAAATATGATACGCGGGTGGAGCCGCGGACATACAACTAGTATCCATACAAGAAGACTAAAATGTAATTCTATAAAAAAGGTACATTTTGTTGATTTCAAGTAATTGATGAATTATAATATCTGATGAATCTCGTCTATCTAGTAAGGTTAGAAGCGCCTCATCAGGGCCTAATTTAAATAAAGTAATTTATAAATTTGAACAAAACATTAAGTCATATAAATAACGTTTGTGTAATTGATGTATCAATGACTTTAAAATTAAACTGCAATTAAAATACTTGATCGTAAACGTTGGAGCATATAATATAAGAACTATATAAAGTCAAATCTAATTATATCCTTGGATATTCTAATAAACACAAGTGGTCACTATATTTAGCAAACGCTCGATAGCTTGAGTTTGTTCAACTTTATTTTCAGTTATAGTCGTGAAAAACAGCACCTATATTCACACATACCTTGGGTGTATCTATTACAATATGTTAATGTGTAAATGAAGGAGGCAGACACTTTAATTTTAATAGTTTAAAAATGGCATCTTAGTACTATTAATTGTAGTAGAAGTATACATTACAGTTCTAATTATATCATGTTGTAAGTGATCTTTGGAATGTTTATCCTTATCCGATGTAGTATCACTGTAACTATGTTCGAGTCAATAAGACAATTTTATTACTCTTAATAATCCACATCGAGTAATCCTTTTATAACTCTGATAAAAATCAGGATCACATTCAATGTATTCTCATCTACATTACCCGTCCAAAACTGGGCATATGTGTTCCCAGAGGTTCCAGTTCTTTCACACTTAAGTCATCTTACCTTGAGCTTTTATAGTTACATTACATTTTATGTAACACTAACTGTATTCTCCGCTAACGTAAGTTAAGGGACAGATATACGTTGCTTTTAAATAATATAATGTATAAGAATGTAAGAAGGACACGATAATTTTCAATTGTATGAAGTGTTTTTCTATTATTCTGATAATATTCATACACATTATTAATCATAACAAAAATCTTGACCAGATAATTTATCTACGATTAAAATAGATCAAAAGATCATGTAAAGACATATACAACCAAACAGACAAACGTTGTATTTTATATAATGTAAGGATTCTTTACATGATAAAAAGATGATAATGACATTGTTTGATTGTATTTAAAGAGCGGTAAGAAATGGGTGCCCCAGCATGGGGGACTCGTGGGGGTGGTAGTGACCGACCACGGCTGCTTCGCATGACACCTCTTCGACACAGCTTCGCAGCCCCCGCGTCGCCGCCCGCGCCTCCTCCGCCGCGCACTCACGATTACGCATCTGATGCTGACACTAACAAGAAAGGTAAATAGACACGCTTGCCATATTTGGTATTCCTTGTAACACAGTAGTGTGAGTTCAATGCTCAGTTAGATTATTTAGATCCAACTTCCTGCGATACTTGAAACCTTTTATGTATTAATTTTAACCAAATAGTAGGTAGTTAAATTGTGAATTGAAAAACTTTCGGATGGATAAACAAGTCCCACGAGTAGTACTGTCTACCCCGCAATCAGTTTCCTACATAGCATTTGGTGAGAAAATGTTATGTAACATAACATACAAGTTCTAATCCCATAAATTATTTAACTTATAGATAGACAGATAGATACTTTAATTTTATATTGGACTTTTCAGAAGAAAGCTGGAATGCGAACCTCTCACAACGATGGCGTAAGCTACGCCGCAGATGTTCTCGATTAAGAGCTGGATCCGGCAATAGAGAACCTAGTCCAGTACGATGCTCA
This sequence comes from Samia ricini, assembly GCA_014132275.2. NCBI lineage: Eukaryota > Metazoa > Arthropoda > Insecta > Lepidoptera > Saturniidae > Samia > Samia ricini. Next base: position 9,128,159 of record AP028161.1, read on the forward strand.
CCGTCTCCACCCAGGCAACCGAACCAGTGTTCCCCTGCTCCTCCTTCTAAGTTGTCGTTCAGGCATCGTGGCAAGGTTTACACAACAGCTTCATTAAGAGTTACTAGTGGTGCTCCCGATTTATTACGTGCATTAGGTAAACTCGGCGGTGGATTACGCCGAAGAGCACTTTCAGCTCATGACGTTTTAGCTCCACCGCAACAACAACCATCGACATTTTACGTTCCTAGTCCTACAGTAGTACGGCAGCAACCGTCGCCTTCTAGCCCGAAACAATCAGCCGCTGTGCGACGACGGTGCAGTTCACCAAATGTGTATCGAGCTCCTCCTAGCTGCAGAGATCGATCATTACATAATAGCCAAGAAGAAGATGATCATGACGAAGTGGATTATGCATATTTACTCGAAAAAAGCAAACATAGCTATGAGAATCGAAACCGTAGACCGTATAGCGAAAATGTGGAATTAGATGTCCCATATAGGAATGGATATATTCGATTACAAGAAGCGAATCAAAGGTTATGGGAGGAACCTTATAGATTACCTCGCGTACAACCACGGCAGGAACAACTGCAGCAGCTGAGGAATGGTATAGCTGATTTACGAGTGAGTGCGACACCGCGGTCAGCTCGGCCGCCTCCTGCACCACCAGCATCGACCCAGCAAGGAAAACGACCAGCTCCAGAACCCCGCGATATGCACACTTTTGAGGTAAAATCAACATTGTAAAGAGAGCACTAATTGTATTATTTATTCGCATTCACAAAGATATTGTACGTTGTAGCTACTTGTTGTTGTAAGCTGTACATCTTTTAATAACACAGCCTCTATTCAGGAGCAAAACAGAGTTCAATTGAACTAAATAAATTTTACATTTTCTGTGCACAGAGACAACTCTATAAAAAATTTGAGAATCACAATCACAAAATAATAGTAAAAGAATTAAACTTTTATTTAATACCTCCTTTTACTATTTATCGATATAATACAAAATGTTCTAAATTCACAAGTTGCATTACACATAACATATGTCAACTGTGTTTGTTAATTTACTTATAGGTGCGATTCACAAAATCAGCAGGAGGCAAAGGTTTGGGATTCAGTATCGTCGGTGGCCGAGACTCGCCTCGGGGTAATATTGGCATTTTCGTCAAAACCATTTTCAATAACGGCCAAGCGGCGGAATCTGCTTTAAGAGAAGGTAATATATCCTATAAAACTTACTATAATATTACATAGATATAATAAGTGTCTATTTTATTCTCAGTACCTTCTATATACCATCACCGGTTGGATATGAAGATTCTTTTTAATGCTAATTAGGCGTATAATGATAATGAAACACGATGAATCACACCTACTTTGAAGGAACATATAGTTATTTACGGACTACAATTTTTGAATTAAATTGTGTATTTCAAAAGGCTTCTCATTTCTCGTTTAACTTAAGTAAACAACATGGGAGTAAGTTTTATTAGAGCCCTATTATATAAAGGTGCATCAAACATTCCTCTTCGTTTATACCGTAGGTACGACGGCAGCTGTTGCAAATAGGCCCTCGCTGCCTTCACTATTTAAATGTTACAAACCCAACGCACCTGTCAGGCTGTCATGTTAGTTATAAATAGAAATTTAAAGGTTAATTTAGTTGATTATTCATGTTATTTTATAATATTAACTTCATCACTAGGTACGTAGTTTATTGATTAAAATTCCAAAAATCGAAAAGTTTAGATAATTGATTCGTCTACGAAATTTGGAATTGCTTTATTGCTTTCTCGGTATTAATGAATATGTATTTAAAAATCATCAGTTTTAAAATGCTGCTCCAATTTTATTTAAAATTTACTTATGGAACATATCAATTACCGAAAATCATAGGCAAAGAAGTAACATAAATATATCAAATATTCTTGTTATTATTTTTTATATTATTATTTATATTACTCGTATATTAGTCGAATGAAACAAAAAATGATAAAGTAGGCGTGACGTATAACTTAGCAAGTACATATGAAGTCAAAAAAACGAATATTAAACTGATACTTTGTTTACAAGTAATTGTGTTTTATTATAGTTTTAGCATTATTTGATTGTAGAGCATTTACAAATTCGGTTCACATTTGAATTTTCTGAACTTTGCCGTCTATGATTTTATGCGCTTCTTATAAATAAAGTATTTAGTAAAATACTCACTGTTAGTAGCTTCGAATCCACCGATCCTATTCTATGATAAGTCTGAACTTTCGATGAAGGAAATCATTCTGATGAAACTATAGCATGGTGGTAAAGCATTTTCTAATAACGCCAGTCTGACGCCTGAGATTGAAAATCTGTCACCAACCGCCTATAGCTGTGTTCCGGAAGCACGCTTCAAATGCGACTGTAGTCAAAGAGCTGATACTATATAGTGCATAAAACGAAGTATCGCAACGTTTATTCGACGACAGGCAATACTGAGAAGTTATCGTCAGGCGCGGCATTACTGCAATTCATCTGATATCAAATAAAGTATTGCCCAAGAGCGTTGGCGATACCCGATAGATCTGTCAATGGTCACCATTATCATAATGACATGTAACATCTGGCCTCTTAGACAGGTCTGGAAGTATATTGGCTGACAGCAGAACGCGACACGCCTTAACGTGTGTCATGCACCCGGTTTCATTTGCCCTACTACCACACAAAGTATTTTTTTATCCAATAGCCAACCAACGGTATAAGGTGCGAGTTTGGAACGGCAACGAGGGCACTATTTTAAAAAGTTAATCAAACCATTCCCCTCTAGACTGACTAACCCCAAACGCGAGTCGCCGAAACCTGTCTTAGTGAGGGTTTTTCACCATGTCCATAGTGGTTCGCCGGAAACTACTACCCTTTATTGATATAAGAATAAATAAGTTCTTAATAAATTATCATTTCAGGTGATGAAATAGTTTCAGTAAATGGGAGAGTAACAGCGGGTCTGACGCACGGTGAAGCTATCAGGTTGTTTAAAGATGTCCGCGCGGGGCCCGTCCTGCTGCGTGTGGCGCGACGACCCTCCACGCGTTGACTACCGTGCGCCTGCTGCGGCGACCACCCGTCGCGTCAGGCGCCTGCGCAACCACCAAACATATATTCTACTTTGTGAACTCTATTTCATCAAACATTGGCAATTTTTGAAATGAAAACTTATAGATTCGCCTTACCAGTGCTATGCCGTTAGCCGTAAACATGCTACAGTATGGCAAAATTTATACTTACGCAGCCTGTCGTACGTTTTGATTATAAACAAACTGGATAAAATGTACATAATTATTGCTCGGAGCGCCAATACATGTAAAAACCTGACAAATGTTAGATTGAGTTAATATTAAAAAAAAAAAAACAAATTATGCAATTTTAATCACTCATACTTTAATTTAAACAGTTTTTCCCGAGTTTCAAGTTTTCTCTTCTGTCGGCATTTCGCATGGCTGCCTAGTTTGTTTTTTTTCCTACTTCTAAATAAAACAATGTGGATTCAATCTATGTTAACTTTAATTATTCTAATTATGAACACTACAATATTTAAGAAATATATATATTTACCTTATTAAGATAATAAAGTCACTGTTCTCTTCAGTGTAATTTACTACTTCATTGAATATCAACAACAAAATTAAATACGGCCTAAATAATATGAAAAAAATACTAACTACATATTAAATTTACGGTAGTAAAAAAAAAGTATTTGCGATTTATATGGAACGATAATATTATAAAATGAAATTATAAGTATAATCCGCATAAATACTACACGTAATTAATATTAGTGGCATTGTTCCACAGTACTAATATGTGTCGAGTGTACGTAAACTCGCGAGCGTCTTTACCTATAGGGCAGGGGGGGTGCAGCGCACCGGGGGGTTTTAGTGGGTATTTCCGGGCGCTTCACGCCAGGGCGAGTCCCACACTGGCACGGAGTTCGTCCCTCCGTGCCCCCTTACCTATTGTATTGGGAGACTTCGGTCTCACTAATACAATAGGTAAGGGTAGTGCGTAAAAAAGCATATCCCCCCGTCAAAAAAAAAAAAAAAGGGGGTGTAGCGCACACGGGCGTTGGCTTTAGGGGGCGTCGAGCGACGCACGCGACACATACATAGACGCGTCACTCGCGGCGCTAACGCTCTCAAAGACACCTTTACGGCCGACACCGAGCGCGATAATAGTTAATATTGCTTCCCGACATCAAAAATTGCATCCGAATTGTCGTTTGAAAATATAACTAAGTATTTCCTTTTGACCGCGCGACTAGTAGAAGGCGCCAGGATATTAGTTGCACACGAGCGCTATAAGAGCTAGAGCCGCCTCTGCGTAAACTATAGAATACGCTGGATATCGTAGCTAAATACATATAACAATTATAGCAGCTAAAGCCGTAATTATAGTCAGTATGATCAAAGCGACATTTATAAATAACATGTTTATTATAATTAATTTATGCTAAAAAATTAAATTGGAGTGTCTGTTTGTAATATTAAAATAACATTTTTTACTAAATACATATGAATGTATATACGATAACAAAAATATAATTTTTAAAATTTTTGTCTGTTTGCCTGTTTGTTTGTTTCAGCTAATTTCCGAAACGGCTGGACCGATTGTGAAGGGACTTTTTTTTGGCAGATAACTGAAGTTATTCCGCGTAACTTAGGGTACTTTTGATTTTCGAAAATAATAAAGGTTCCGCATAAAAACAAAATTAAAACTCAGGAAGTTGTGAATAAAATGTGATTCAATGAGCAGCGCCATCAAAACATTACTTTCCAATGATTATTTCAAAACTATATTACGCACTGAAGAATATATGAAACGCGAACGGAGCCACGTGCACACAGCTAGTATAAAATAAAACTTCTGCCTGAACCAAGCACAATAATATTGTTGTGTTATATTTATAATTGAAGGCGAGACAAATAAATGTAGGTGTATTTAATACGCACAGTTTTCGATACAATTTATTAAAAATTGTCTGTGATATTGATAACTCAAATAGCTATTTTTGCGTAAAGAATAAAATATCTAAATTTACATTATAAATCTTAACATAATTTACTAGGTATAGTATATATAATTTATTTTTTATAATGCTTAATACACTGGATAGCGCGTAAGTATTATGTATTGTTGTTGCGAAATTTAATAACAAAAACATTAGTAACATTACGTATTTGTCATTTCGTATGAAATAGATAGGATGAGTAACGTTTACAATAATTAGTTTGTATTGTAGTAAGTTTTAATTGATCCTTATTCATAAATATCGAAACTAAATGACTAATATCAACACGAAACAATATTTATTCATTGTTATTAATTTAATTGCAAATATTCAACGGTCAAGTAAACCGGATAATAGTTGATATATTATTTATGTTTACATTTAATTTCTGGAAATTTTTCTCGCCAATTGTCATTCATTAATCATAACTACTGAAAACACTAAATGCATGTTACAAAAATAAATATATTATTTTACTTCTATGTATTTAATTTAATCGGATGATGAATAATGGAGCAATCGTTTCATTAGAATAGTGATTGTATCAAATTATCTATTTATATAATAAAATCATTAATAGATGATTCTCTTCTTTCAGTTTGTTGATCATTTTTTTTAGTTCTAAAACCAAACTTCTTTCTTGCACATACATACTTTTTTTTAAATGAAAGTGTAAGATTTTTGTTGATGTACAATTACATAAATATGGAGAATCAAACTTTTAATCCCACAGTAATGAAATATTCATACTTATAATAAAGCAAATAATACTTGAATCAATACTGTACATTCACACGAGATATGGCATCTGCTTTTTTGACTGCAACTTTGCAAAAAACGTAAGTAACGTCTAAGAAGCTTTTATTAATATAAAAATTGTATTAATAATTTGTTATGCCCGACCATTAAGAGTAAACGTTTTACATTTACACAGTTAGAAATCATCCATTTGTAACTTTAAACTACGAGTATAGGTGATATAAAAATAGAGTTTTAGCTTTAAACATTATATTTGTAGCCTTATTTAAAAGTTAATATTAGACTTTACGTTATAGATTAATAATGGACTAAAAAATGGCTGTACCTATATATGTATTTTTGTATCTAATAATATTATATAATACAAAACATTGGCTTATTAATATATTTGTCTCAAGAATATTATTGCGTTTTAATTAAAATTATAACACAGACAGAAATATAAATAAAGTAGATGAAAATCCGGCTTCGCTCTGGTGAAATGTGATTCATATGTAACTTCACTGATACGTGTGAATCGGCCTTAACGAACTCAATATGTCAATATATCAAGTCTAAAAATGGCGACTGCCATTTTCACCATTAGATAAATACACTAAATACCCGACAATCTGAATTTTGCGGATATATGTTGTCGACTCGAAATCATTATTTTTTTACATTTTATTATTTAGGTAAGGTTACAATCAAATCTACCGTACTCCTTGACAGAATGATTAATATAGAAATGTCATGCTTTCTTAAATACTATCATGCGGACCAATGGCGTTTTTGCACCAATGCAAAAAGAGACTCTCAACCGCTTACGTTTTATCATTTAAATAAAAACGAAGTATATTTTAAATGTGTTAATCTATTATGCTATCTGTTTTCTATCGTGTTTTGCAGAACACAGTAAAACAGCTAAATACTACATACAAGCTTTCTTGTGTGACCTTTAGTGATCGTCCACAGCTTTACACCACGGCATACCTCTTTCAGGACAGTTATAAAGAGTTTAGGAACTTCCAAGACAAGAACGTAATGGATAATAAAATATTAACTTTATGCTAAATATTAAATAATTGAAAAGAAAAGTTTAGATCTATTATATCAGACTATTAACTCAAGACGGTAACGATGGTGGGGTAAGATTGTAGATGAATTATTTTTTTCATGTAACAGTTTATAGAAAGATTAAAATTATATAACCGGATCAATAAGTACATTTGGTAACACGTATATACCTTTACAAGAATTCCCTGCAAGTTCTAATTGCTATCAACTGAATTGTCATGATAATAGTTGTGTTGCGACCAATTAAACTTATATCTTTAAAGTGGGAGAAATTATCGCAAGTTCGGTTAGCTTGTTGGCCAGCGTCCGAGCGGCACCTAGATCTATAGAAGCTACGCTTTCTTTAGAACGAATATACCAGAAAGAGGAAATAATTGTGGAGTTGTTAATATTTACTTTATTACTTTTTTGTCTCTTTCTCTCTCACTGGGTAATTCTATCCATCCATTAAAATTGTTATGGTAATATTATGGCGTTTATTATTATTATTATTAACCATCGTTTGTTTCGACCTTGAAATTCTGCTCTTATTCCGCACAAAGCAGTTTCACTTCAAAGAATTTTTTTTTTAATTGAACAAAAAGTGATTTCTTTGAAACATCTCGCTTTATTATCTTCATTTATTAATTGAATGGGAATATCTAAAGAAACCAAATGAAAACAATAATGAAGGAGTTTAATATTTAATATAAAAAATACATAGAATGAACCATTTCTAGTAGGTTGATATTATAGTTATATTGATAACTTACAGCAAAATACTTAGATAATACGTATTTACATTAAAACAATTCAAAAGGAAAATCATAATTGAAATTATTAAAAATACGGCAACACACGGCAAGTTATAAAAGTTAAAAATTGCATTGAGATTAAATATATTAATACAAGTTTAGGCAAAATATATTTGTAATTACTATATGTTATATAATCGGATATTTTAATAAGAATTAAATCTCGCAATTTAATAACAATATTCATTAAAGTACCTAACAGTTTTATTATTATTATGGATTACAATTTGTCACTCATTACAATATATATATATATAAATCACTTTTTAATTTGCGTATAATTTTTACAATACATCTACAATATAATATTGTTTGGGTTTAATTATTGTTATTATTTATTATTATTATTATTGTTTGTAATACATAACATCACATACATATAGGTAAATAGAGACTTAACAAAGTTAATTTATTTCTGTCATAAGTTTGATTGAGAAATAATATACATAGAAATTATCTTCGTTGTTTGTTTTTTTTTCAAACATTAATTATATTTTTTAAAACAAGGTTACTCAACCTTTTTATCAGTAAGGCCAAACGGACGGTATAGAATTTTCTAGCGGGCCACTAACTGTTGTTATTGTTAACTATGATATTCTATTGGACCTTATTTTGATCCTTTGATAATAATATAGTCTTTTTATTTTGTTTTTAGTTAGCGTTAAGTGCCTTAAAAAGTAATTTAAATTATAAATTCCAGCGCGAAAACGCTAGCCTCCATGTTGATTTAGTGCATGACGTCACTGCTCATCAACATCCTAGGAATTCTTTCCGAAAAAGATTGATTTTTAATTTACCTTATTTAAAAAAAAATCTGTATGAAAACTGTGGTATGTAACCGATAGCTATAATCAATGTAATTTCAGTTATAGCTTTTGTTGTAATATATTGTTTATGCCAGGAGTTAAATTAGGTGTTGATAGCAACAATAGCTCACTAATAAGTTGTTCAGTTACTAATATGCGGTATATACTCTTTACGTAACTAATATTTAACCATAGTTTTTCATAAATATCTTCTGTTAGTGAACGCGTACGCAAGGCTCAAGTTGGTAGGAATATACTTTACTTACGCGGCCCATTCCAAAAAAGGAAGCGGGCAGTATTATGGCCCACAGGCATAGGGTTGAGCAGCCTTGGTTTAAAATGAATTCCTTTCTATACTAGGCATTCTACGTGGTTTCTCTTGATTTAATAATCATTATTATTTTAATCAGAAGTAATAATTTTATTTACATTGCTTTATAAGCTACACATGATAAATTAATTCTGATTAAGGGTATGTGCGAATTCTCACTTCAGTCCTATCTGATGGCACTTAAAATTGTCATTAACACTTTATGTGAATAAAAAAACTTACAATAAAGGACCGAATACACAGCAATATTACCGTCCAGACTAGTTTTAATTAAATCAAATCAATAAGTTAATAATTTTTCACGTACATAAAAAAAAAAACAGTCTTAAAATATCCTAACTGGAAATTAATAATTTTATATACAAAATACCGAAAAACGAATAAATAAAGAATCAAAATTGATATTAAACAATGATTTAGGACCACAAAATTTGCTTCCTTTCACTTGTATATTTTGTTGCGAACATAACGTTATATATTGATATGATAAAAAAAAATATTAGAAATGTTAAATTTCGTAATTTAACGCACAACTAAACCTAATAACACTGATTAGTTATTTTTATATAATTACAAGAATATATAGTAATGATTCGTTCGAAAAAATTATACTTACGAGAAACTAACTAACGTAGTTGTACCAAATCTATACATTTTTAGGGTTCCTAAGTACAAGAGCTACTGGACCTGCTGGCAAGGCTTTAAGAGCCGCCCACGCCTGAGTACGTGTAAATCCTTCCATCGACTGTCCTCCAGCAGATAGTAACTCTGCTCCGACTAGAACACTGCCACATTGTGCTGCTGCCCCTCCTGTAAATTAACGGCACGATACATTTCAAGCTTAATATTAACTCAATTGTTTTACTCTGTTGGGTATAAATCCAAACTTATAATAAAAGGCTGTCGGGACTATATCTGGACATCTAAGAGAGTAGAGAAGATATTTCAGAAAAATACTATGCGTCTGTTCATAAACGACTATACACGAAACATATTACGATAGATTGATTTGTTCGCCAATCACCCTAAAACTACTGAAACGAATTTGATGAAATTTGGTAATGAGATATATTGCATCCAGAGGCAGAACATATGATAGTCTGTAACAAGCGGATGAGGCCGCTGACACGGAGTTGTGAAATAATCACAACGTTTCAATAAATATCTAAATATAGTATTGGAAACAATGGAATGCAATACAAAGATAAGCGACCACTCCAATTCAAGTTTATCAAATTCCGAAATACCTACACCACTCTAATGAGTGGGTAGAGAGGCTAGAGGCGAGAGTTATTATATTAATGTCACAAAAATCTATGCATTTATTTCTAAATAAAATGTGTCAGTTTATGATAATAACTATGCTTTTGTAATTAAATTAAGCATAATATCTTTAGTGTCTAAAATGAATGAAATTCCGCACTCTAATAGTGTCAGTAATTTTGCGTTAGTGGCTAAATAAATACAGTACCTAAATGACATAAAACAGTACCAGTTCTATTCGCTTACACAAGATAAACAGCATCGAGGATTTCCATTATGCATCATTGATGAGCCGGCTTTACCTATGGTGCCCGAGCGCCTTTCCCGACAACTACAAAAATCCGTTAGTTAGGGTGCGAACGCTCTTAAAGACTCTACGCCTGTATTATGTCCTTCCTAAAAAGTACTTTTGGCTCGTGTACCAACTACTTCCCGAAATCTTTAATTGCACCAAAATTGGCGTTTGAAAATACTCCATTTTGACCGCGTGTCTACTAGAGGGTGCCAGAGTATAGGTTGCACACGGGCGCAACAAAGGCTAGAGTCTTCGCTAATCATTGATTTATTTAAAATCATTACTTGCTTTCCGACAGGATGCTAAAATGGTAGAATGCAGTGGTATTTAACATAATATGAATACTCACCAGCAAAAAGTTTTTTGATTGTCAACGGGCAATCACCACGTGGCGAATCTCTACCACCATCTAACCCAAATCCAAGTCCAGCACCACCGCCGGCCTTCTCAAGTAGTACAGTAACAACCGCTCCGGCTGCTTTGCCATTTTCTGATTTACCCATAGTTTTATTTTGTGTTTTCGACTCCGCTGTAAATTTGTACAATTTTTCATGATTAAGAAATTTATTATCTATAAATTTTCATGAAATAACCTATTGTAGTATATGTCAAAATAAGTAAAATAAAAAACCTTCAACAAAAACATATATAAAAACCTTCTAAAGAATTGATAACCACCAAAATTAAAATTAGGCCAAATCATCGCTATTCGCTTAAATTATTCAGATCTCTAATAGACTGCCAGTCAGTAAACAGGTCCAACCAGTAGCAATGAGTTAATTATAAAGTATCTTTGAATAATTTATTGATGCTTAAAATCTTTTAAGAGAATATGCATATCTATCCTTTTAAATCAATATATTATTGTTTTACTTTTGCTAATGCTAATAATATTACTAATTGACATCTGAGTTGAAATTCCGTGTCGTAAATTAATTGTACGTAAAAAACTTAAAAGAAGCAAATCTATCATTTATCATACCAGTTACATCGTAAAATAACTTTTTTGAAACTTAACCCGATTACTAAGGAAAATTAGAAGTTTTTGGCAAGACTCTAATTTGGCTTACGAACGAATCTGAATATACTTTCTTAACGATTTTTCATTTTGCTTACTAGCAATTTGATTCACTTATATAACTCTGTAACCCTTTAATAATATCTGATAAAACTCGAAATTGAAGAGTTGTCTTATATTAGGGATTTACCTTTTTCAGAGCCGCAAATGACCTCGTGTGAAATTTCTGGGATTTCGTTTTCTATCTCAATGATTACTTCAGAACGTTGCTCCTAAAAAAAGAACGAAAAACAATTTAAAACACATTTTGTAAACGTTTATTAATATTCCATTATTTATGTCCAAGACATACGGTAGCCATACATCCAGATAAAGTATGTAATTATTGTTTTTTAACTATTTTATTTAAAATACAAATACATGTACAAATGAGTCGTATAGAATCAAAAGCGGCTTTCTCAACTCATTTTTGGCAAAGTGGAAATATTTTTTTTTCTATTGTAAAGCAGTGATGATTGATAAAATGTTTTTTAATCTATAGGTCCTGGTCCATACCAGGACCTATATGGACCTATACCAGGACCATGTGATGCGCAGGGAGAAAGAGAATGTTGTAAGAAAGGTATTGGATATGAATGTGGACGGTTACATGGGAAGGGGAAGACCAAAGAAAAGATGGATGGACTGTGTGAAAGATGATATGTTTAGAAAAATAGTGAATGCGGAGATGACAACAAATAGAGAGGAATGGAAGAGGAAGACATGTTGCGCCGACCCCAAATAAAAATGGGAAAAGGGTAGGGAAATGATGATGATTTTAAGCTATAGGTAACTAATTTATCTCGCAACATGAAGTTAGTAGCACAAAGTTTCAAAATAAACCAAGTTTAAAAATAAACCAAAACGTATTTTTGTTGGCGATTGTAGGTAGCTAAATTGTAGGTGATTCTAGTAGACCTATGATTCTATAAGACTCAAATATTTCTATTTCTAGTTAACTAACTAACTATAAGGGGAGAGAGAAAATATTTAAATATAAAACGTATAAGTTTTTTACAGCAGAAATAACAAACCTAAAAATATATTACTCGCACAAAACAACCTGAAAGAAATCTCGGTCTCAGTACAATAACTTATGTTTCTCTTTAAAGTAGGACAGAAGTAGTACAGAAAAATCCGAAATTGTAGAAGGTACAAAAAAACTATTTTAGGGTTTATGGTGTCTTATAAGAAAAAAATGTACTCGACTTATCGATTTTGTTAAACTAAGGTGTAGTTTACTGTTAGATTTACTCCATATTACAAGAAAACTGTAGTCAGATTGAATAAAACTTTTTCATATTAATACATCTCATCATCATTTCAGGGTCTCCACAAATATTGGTCTAGCGCCACCCGCATCCAGCGGATTTAATTAATTTAAATACATTTAGTAGTCTAATATAAGCACACATTTCAAAGTGATGATGCCTCAGCCGTAATTCGCTCTAAAGCCGCGCCGAAAACTGTGGGTTCAAATTCTATAATGAACATGAAGCATTTGCTTTAATGCAAATTGCCACAGTAAGATTTACTTGAGATTTTTAGGGTTCCGTAAGTTTGCTTAATGTCGAAATTCGTATGCAAATGCCAATGGATTTATTAAGACAGTCGCATTTCTAACCAGTGATCTAGTTTTAATGTGTACAAAGTTGTAATTTTTAATCACATTATTATTCAAAATCGTGTATGTTATGGTCAAACGCCAACTACAACAAACCATTTGGTCCATAGTCTTTCAGTATAGTAACGGAATGAAAAACAGGTGAAACAAAATTATTAACCTATTGACGGTTATGGATAACTATTTACCTTAAGTATAGCGACAGACTTCGCATGGGTTAGACCCGCCATAGTACAACCATTAATACTGCATATTTTCACACCGCGTTTTAATCCTGCTTTCGCAGCTACACTATCAGCCAATACTCGATGAACCTGAAATATTTAAAAAAATCGTATAAGGTATTGTAAGAGCCAAGTTATTTTTTACACTTAACCGTCGTTAAATCTTAAAAAGCTATATTTCCTAATAACATTCTTTTAAATCTGATTTTGGAGATTGTTTCATAATAATGCTGCTAATAATAATAATAATAATGCTAATACATATAGATAAAGTAATATCCAATTTAATTATGGAACTTAAATACAAAATACAATAATTGCAAATGCACCTAATCGTTTTTAATTACATCTAAAACAGAAATTCGTAGTTACTTACTGTTACATCTTTAGCTTCACAATCAATTCCACCAGCCAAAATAACACCCACTCCAGATCCAGTTCCGCGTTGAAGTCTAACCATTTGTGTTGCAATTTTATTAGATTCTTGAGGCTTATTTATTTCTTTTACAATTGCTTCATTTTTAATACTCGTATTAATTAATGGCCTATCTTTCAAATTGTTAGATGTATTTTCAACCTTCTTTTGATCGTTATTTTGTATTTTTATTTTATTAGTTGTTTGCTCTCCGTTAAGGAGAACATCATTATTTTTTATTAAGTCACTGCTAATTCTATGTGCCGATACTACCTGTTTACTATTATTATAATTCACCAGACCTGCTTTCTTTATTTCTTTTATTATTTTATCAGATATATCTTTCGGTGCATCTTCTAGTTTTGGACTTTCTGAATTTATTTCGTTTGGTTTGTTTTTATTTGAAGAACTTGAGTTCCGTTTTAGTCTTGTATTTTTATACTCAATCTTTCTTTGCCGAATGTTTGCATCATTATCGCTATCTGAATCAGTTTCGGCAATTATTTTGTTACGTCGCCTGTTTTCGCCTTTATTCGAGACAGCACTCACATTTGAAGTGAGCGTAGAAAGGCGGTCAGACGCTTTCAGTACTGGACTCGGAGGCCTGTCGCAAGACTCGTGTGAGAACTTAGTTTCTATAACAGGAGATTTAAGCTTGGCATCTCGACCACTTCTGCATTTAGCTGATGCTAATATATTTCTCCTGTTGATGGTGTCTATGTCATAAGTTTTTGAAACTTTTCTCTTGTCTGAGTCTGCGACAGAACTTTCAAGTGAACTACAACTCGCTTGAGATCCAGATGTGGCTGCCGAACCCGCTGAAGAACTTAATGATACATTCGTATCAGATGAAACAGAACGACAAATATTTCGTTTAATATATTCATTACAATTTTTTTCCGAATCTTTAGGTTTTTTTGATACTTCCGATCTCACAAGTGAAAATGTAGAATAATGTGAAATTCGAGGTGATAGACGAGAATTATCGGACTCCATGTGATCTATGTTATGCATTGGAGAAGAAGCTGACGATCTATAGCTAGACTGTGTTGAACTCATTGCCGAATCATTATCACTGTCAACAACATCAGTAGCAGTACACATTTTTATTTCCATATTTTTATAATCACGAGCATAATTAATAATATCTTTTTTGTCCTTTTGTGACAAATTTCCAACGTTAGATAAAGTTTTTGAAGTCAAGGTAGATTTAATTTCATATCCTGTTATAATATTATTCTCCACAGCTCTTCTCAAAGTGTGAGATAAATTCAAATTAGAGGTAGGTTTACTGTAAGTTTCACTGAAATTTCGTTCGGGAGTAGATTCTTTAGATAGAGAAGATGGAGTGTAAACTTGTAAAGATTTACGTTTGAATGCAGGTGAATATTTCGGTATATTATTAGGTAATAAATTTACTTTCCATTGAACATCATTTAACGGTAAGGGTTTTGTTGTATTCGTTTTATTGATATTATTATTGACTGCTTTATTTTGATCCGATTTTAAAACGAATGTCTTAGAAATGCGATCTTGAACCTTTATTTCTGGCAAATCTACAATAGGACCTTGTGCTTCAGGTATCACTAACCCACGTAATTTCGACATAGATTTCTTTCTTTGTTCTATTAAATAATCTAAATTTGACTTATGGGTGGAAGTATTTGTTTTCTTGGTATTGTCATCACTGGCACTACGTGCGTGATAAACAGTTGGCGCGAACGAAGTATCCACAGTTGAAGGTAACGTCGTAGTACTTCCGTAAAATAACGGTTTTGTTTTTGTCATTGGAGAGTTTTGTGTTATTCCAAAAGTAGAAATATTGCTGCTTACATTTTCTACAGCTCCAAGAACATCCGGTCTATCGGTTTGTCTTTTGTACGTTCTTGGCATTTCGTCAAGATTATCTTGAGATTTTGTCAATCTCCTATCCAAGGATGATACATCAGAATAACTTCTCGTATAAGGTACAGTACTCTTTTTTGAAGCCGATACATGCCTAGCTGGAAGAGTACCACATTTATCAAGTCGTTCAGTAGAGGTCGCACGATCGTTCGAAAACATGGCGATTTTATCCTTGACGCTGGCCTCACTTCTGGCATCTTGACTTCTTGATGAATAAGAAAATCGCGAGCGTGTGCCTGGCCAACCAGCCGGCAAACGCGGTGGTAAACGAGAAGGTAAATCCGGAGTCTTCTTTAAAGTATTAGGGCTTTCTATAATATCATTAGGAGTTTCAACTCCATCAGGTGGTTGCCTTGGACACGATGGCAGAGGTGTCTCGTCGTTTGATAGGCTTTTATCTTCCACGTCGCTTTTACTAACTCGTTCTGTAAAGAAAACAAATATGTAGTATGTTATTAAGAAGTCGAATTATTTAAAAATTTGCATGCATATAACATGCATATAATGCGTTTAATATATTTTGATGTTTTGCATAATTATTTTTCAATCACTTAGTAGTCATTTCAATGCAGCTACTCTTATGTTTTATGTATATAAAATACTTTGTCTGCAAAAGTAACTGCTTTTATAGACTTAAATGCCCTAAGTATTTATTTGATGTAGTAGATATTTATATCTGTGAATAATTTACATCCTGGTAACTAATTTAAAGACAAAACCAAGCAACGATATGATCATATAATATGAATCACATAGAGTGTCCTATTACAGTTGACCAATATTATATTAGCAAAGATGATTCGTCGCTGTGGTCCTATTCAATTATTAGCGCTCTTAGTCATCGATACTTACGGTAATAATATCTAACAGTGTCGAACGTGTAAATAGGTGTTTTGAAAATATATCTTTCTACCTAATAACTAATAAAATATCTGTGAGTATTTACATTGTAAGTAACTACTTACTTACATAAACTACTTTAATAAATGTAGAAATTATAAAATTAAAAAAAATAGACCTTCTTTCTCCTCTTGGATGGGATGCAAGCACCGAGAATGCCGAATTTTTATAACGCTGAACGATTTCGTATCTAGCACTATTAAATTTTGAGTATACATCACTATCCGTATCTACGCCGAATTAAATACGAACCAATGTAACAAATATAACAGTGTATATTATTCGACAAATACTAGTATTATATAGTAGTTACCCATTTTACAGACATGGCACACTTCAGGTATATTTGAACAAGTGTTACTGAAATTCAAATTATACGAACAACCTTAAAGGCAACCTCATATTTTTAACTTATCAAAGTCGTTTCGTCACTAAGCTGTAACAAAGACATTGAATTAATTTATCCAGTTGCGCAAACTGAATGTAATGTCCGTCGAGGGAAAAACAGAAATATTGTCCGATATAAAACTTCAATAATAACACGCGCTGGTACTTAAATCGTTATTTTTCATTTTATGTTATTACTAACTGGTCTCCGCGGTTTTACCCGCGTAGTTCCCGTTCCCGCTTAAGCAACATAAGACCTCTACCAAAGAGCTCAATGAAGTTGTTGAGGCCATTCTAGTCAACAGCATTTAGTCAGTTCGAAAAAAAAAAACTATATTATCCTTTAAATATAGTGTATCCCTGCATTGTAATTTCAACTGCCGTGTCCATGCCCCCGCACCGAAGGCACATTTCCCCATGGACAAAAGGCTTAAAACATTCTAACATCGCGGACAAATTCTGTAGACTTGACCACTGAGCTATTACTACTTTATTATAATTTATTTATTTAGGAATTGAGACAAAATCATTGATAATAAAATTAGATAAATAATTCATTCGTTTTAATTAATTCCTTTTACAACAGCGACAACATCGGGTGAACGAATAAATTATGAAGATTTACATTTAAATTACCATTAATATCTATCACAAGTATTGTTACCATTACTAAGATGAATGCTGTTGATCGCACACCACTTTACAAATTCATTAAATTTTATAGATAATATTGGATTAAAGGCAACCTCACCTGCTTTATTCAAGAAATTTATAAGGGTGGCAGTTATTATGCCTTGTTCTTTGTTAACCTAATTATCTAATTATGCTTGTTTTTTTTTGTTTGTTATCTTTAATTTGAGGTAAGAATATTTTTTTTAATATTTTTGTTTTGTTAGTAACCTTATTTGTATTATCTGCGTATTACACTAACATTAAAAATGAGTACGTTTTAAAATTATTTACCTATATAAAACATGGTGTAATTGTTTGTTGATCCTCAATAAATAAATAAATACTAATGTTATGTGTATAATTATAATAACGACACAATGACGTACTAAAACTGCTTAGTGCATTAGAAATAAAAATCAGTAGAAAATATGAATTAATACACAAAGTAATTTTCAATACGTAATAATAAAGTCAAACAATGTAAATGTATTTTACAGCAAACGGCTCAGACTTCACACCTACCGGTGAAAATATGTAACTAGGTTGGATATTACAATAAGTAGCCGCTACATATAGGTACACAATACCAGAATCATGTTTAGTTTCAATATATGACAGGAAACGCATTACCCGCCTATATAACTTCCAAAGCTTACAATATATTCTTACATTGAGTCATGTAGATTACCAATTTCATTTTAATAACCATTCGGTACTTACTATGTAGTATTGAAATTGACGCGTGTAACCGTCAGGATAAACTTAATTTCTATAACGGAGGGCACGTTGTTGGTGGGAAAGTATTAAGGATTTTAATAATATTTTTTACATTGTTAAATAATAATATATATTTCCTTTAATTCATACCAGAGTTTTTTTTAAGTCTAGGATATGTTAAACATTTTATTTTATATTAAAAAAGTTCTTAATAAACAATAAAAGTACTAGTAATACTATTGTTATAACATTTACAAAATTAAAGTAATACAAACCGTAAAGTGACATTGATCTTCGGGGTAATTTCGTTGTTTCCAACATTGTGACAAACAATTCTAAAATGGTCCAAACAAATCCTCATTTAACAACAACACACCACTTTAGTTCATTTATCAAACCAACTACAGAAACTCGATTAATTACGAAAAATTAACATTGTGCACTAGGTAAAACAAAAAAAAATAACATATAAAGTCAGTACTAAAATGAAAAGCTCAACTTATGTATTCGGCCGCAAACAATGTTTCGAATTAATCCATTTAAAGAAAAGAGAATCGAGTTAAGAATGCGGAACGTGTCCATTAACTACCAAAATAACAGTTACTTTACATAGGGCGGTGGTGCGTGCGGCGTGCGCCCACGACGGTGTGCGAACAGCAAGCGGCTAGCGCGGAGCCGCCGCGGCGGGGCGCGATGCACTGAGTCTCGGTGGACTTGCAGAAATTTGCAGCGTCGCCGCCCTTGACGGGGGCGTTGCTCCGAGCCAGGGACGGCACCGCGCTGCGCACGCGACTCTCCCCCGCATCCTATAGTTCAGTCATCGCTATCACCCCCTAAGGCTAACGAAGCTTCTATCAATCCATAAAATCCTAATAATACAAACGTAACAAACAAACCCTACTTTATCCCAGTGCCTACTACCCCTAGCTTATTTCAAGTCGACCATTCATAATAAATTATAAATAACCGTGCTATTTTTAGACATTCGAAGTTGGAGGGCGGCGGCACGGCCGTAGTTGTAATATAACAGGCGGCGCCTGTTTTCAGATATCAGTCTGCAACATACTCTGTCTCGGGGCCTTTGCACAGCTAATTTATTGTTCAAATAAACAACAATGCATATATCGTCGATCTCATACGAGTGCGAATATTACTCGTAAGCGGAACTGACAAGCGCGCTTTCCTTTCATATTTACAGAAAGGCCGAGTGGCCTCGCGGAATGCGCTTTAGGTATACAAGAGTGACGTCGGCGCGGTCACAGGAGGCTGGAATGCCGCCTGTACCCTCCGCAAGCGGCGCCCCCTTGCATCCGGACGCGGCCTTTAAACCGCTCCGACGTGTTTGCAAAGCTGTTTGCACATTTTTTTACATTCCCATCCTTTTATTAATCTTTACTTTAATACCTAAGTGGACTAAATAATACGAAGATGAACAATTACATTTCTCTGCTTAATATCATACATTTGAATGCTCAACTGTATTTTTTGAATACATGGATTTATTTTAATATACTTAAAATATATCATGTTTTATTCGTATACCTAAAGGTAACAATAGATTATCCATATGAATAGACAGCAAAACTATGAAATGGATAAGTGAAAGAAAGTGTAATCGATTTCACTTTCAAAACTAAATTAACTTTCTCCAATGACATGTCTTACATAATCTAAACAAAACAAGACGGTCATAATCGCACCGTACATTTACAAATGTTCGCAATATTTATCAAAGCGGTACACATTCTCGATTCGACATAAAACCATTATTAAGAACCGCAGCCACACTATAAAGTACAGGGCTTTCTTGTTCAATTATTGTGCACTTGTGTAAAAATAATCTCGAGCCCATTTACGATGGGCGTAGAAAATACAAACCTAAACGTGTACATAATTATGCTACGATTCTCTCACGCATTAACAATATTGCTTTAATAATAATTTGAACAAGTTTGACGAGTAACTTGCCATTCCAAAGCAACCGAGAAAAGAAATACTTAAAACTGCTTTTTGTTACATCTCGTCCGTACAGTGAATGGCTTGCACTAGACTATAAAAATAAATTCAAAGGTAACCAAAATAAAACTACGTGGAGGCACGTGAATAATCTGACTCAGAGGTGAGCAGGGCAGAGCGCTCTTCAGAATCTGCCAAACGTTAGAATGCATCTCTTCGAAAGAATGTTAAACACAGCTTCGGCAATTAAATGTCCCTTTTTGTTCCACGCTCAAAGGAAATACCAAGACTTCCATTTTAAGCGGTGACCGGATGAATTAAAGTTCATCAAAGATCTTTCTCGCTTTAATTACCACGTAATCATATTTTGCAATTTTTTGTGCTAAATAAATTAAGACCACCCAAAAACTATTCTCTAAATTTAAGTAAGTATTTTTACCAAATAATTTAAGGTAATATATAGAGTAATATTCATGGTGCGCACAGAAATGGGTGAACAATTAAAACTGACGGGTAGGTCGTGGTCGAAACCTAAATACTCGGGAACCGGCATTCTCGTGCAGAATTTTTTAAGGAATCAATTTCATATTCCATAATTTAAAAAAAGTTATATCTAACCCTATATATACCCTATTGAAAGTATTTATAAGCAGAAAATAACTCATAATGTAGATTATGTTTTGTAAGGGAAGTTATAAATGACGATTATTATGTAGCTAAATTACCTTAATAATGGTAAAGAAAATACTAATAATAACTCCGTTTATGTAACTATGCATAACCGCTCGCCAATTAGAAACTTGTAAGTTTGACTTGTCTGCATTTGTACCACATAATATATAATTTATACAAAATCGCATTAATATTACATACGTTTATGCAAAAAGTTCATAACATATAATTAATCGTAATACACTAATGTAAGACTACATTATTATACAACTCTTATATAATTTACAGATAGTGATAGTAATTTTAAAGATAGGTATCGGTATGCTTGTAATGCGGTCCAAACCTTACACCGAAAACACATATAACCATGTGCAAAGAATGAGCAGGTGTATGCAGCAGACACGGCAAAGAGCTGGCATCGCTTGCAAGGTGCATTTTTACGATTACACTACACTATACTATGCACCGATTCTTGCGTTAAAAATCATTTAAACAGAATAAAAAATTTATATCAATATTTAATATTGTAAATTACTATTGATATCAAAGGTTGTTTGAATTATTTTACAGAATTACGTCGTGTTTGACCTTTATTTATATGTTGTGTAATAATTATAAAAGTAGGACGATTAGTATTAAGAAAAAAAAAAAAAAGTATACGCTATCTTGTTTTTATACTATAATAATATATCAAGTTTTTTTAGTTTTATACATATACTGGCTATGCCTATAATAGGTACTCAGATAAACTTTATTATAAGACATTTATAAGATAGAGATATCCCATCACAAAGTTTTCTCTAAGACTTTTAAAGAAACATTTCTTCCACATTTCAATACATCTTTTTGATATAAACTCATAAGATTTAGCCTGCGTAAACCATGAGATAATTTTTAGCGCTTTGGTCACAAAATATTTCTTCTTTTACACGAAGATATAATTATATAATATGTAAACTTTACCTCTAAAAATTCCTAATTGAGAGTGAAAACCGCATTAAACTCCGTCGCATAGTTTGCGAAGAGTTAGCGTATAAACAAACAGACAAATGTGGAAAGCGATTTCGTTTTATACTATGTATAGATAAAAACATAATCTAAATATAACATTTCAATAACAAATTTAAAGCTCGCAACCACTTGCATCACAAAAACGTTCGTTTTTACAGAAATATTTAAAAGAAAGAATATAAATCTGATTCAGCATTCCATTAGGTCTCATGTACTTTGTATCTTTTATAACCTCATTGCATAAACTAATTTAATACTAAATATTTTTGTCGAGACTTGCATCGAACGCTTTAAATCTTTACGAATTTCGCAATCTAGTGTATCACGTACATAATGTGCGCATACATTACTATTTAGTACGAGGTCGAGTGACTTAGATGGCTTGAGTTGCATTTTCACTAGATGTATCACATTACTGTACATATTTGCGTTTATAACATTTTTGTAACAATATAAAACTTGCAAATGCACGTTTTCCATATTACCTATGGTTTGAGTAATAGATTTCGCTTAATCATTAAAACAGTTTCATAGAATCAAGTGACACAGTTTATAAATGTACTAGCTGTGCAGTATTTATGTTAAATTTCGTGATTCTTAGTTTAAAAATGACGTACTTTCATACAACTGTTTGTCCCTTATTTTACCCCTTCAGGGGTGAAATTTTCAGAAATCCTTTCTTAGTGGATGCTTACACCGTAAATAGTATCTACTGTTAAAATTTCAAGTTTGTAGCCCTAGTGGTTTAGGCTCTGCGTTGATTAATCAGTCAGGTAAGGTAAATAAAAATGAAGTGTCTGTTTGTATGGAAAAACGCAATTTTTAAAATCTTGTCTGTCTGTCTATTTGTTCTGGGTAATCTCCGGAACGGTTGGACGGATCTTGACGGGACTTTTTTTGTAGATAGCTGAAGTTACTCCGGGTATGGTACTTTTAATTTTCGAAAATAATTAGGAAACCGCGTAAAAAAATTAAAACTCATAAAAAATGAATAAAATCCAATTTCGTGCACAGTTTTGCGGCCAAGTGCTTGAATTTATGAGAAATATTTTTACTTTATCTTAATACAAAAAAAAAATAGGGTTCCGTAAATAAAAATAAAACGCAATGAAGAATACATGAAACACGGGCGCAGCCACGGGCACCCAGCTAGTTCTATATATATAGAAGAAGAAGATAACTTTGAGTGAATCGTAATTTATTAGTTTATTTAACCCCTTGAGCACCTTCCCGGCGTTTACGCCAGCTTTCCATTGTTTTCCCATTGTCTTTCTATTGTTTCATTTTTATGGGTACTCGACACATTAATTATGAAATGTAATTTATTACTTTAGTTATGTTACTTTCAACTATTAAACGAGGAATATAAACGAATTCTGAAATAACATTATGACAGTATTTTTAAGAAATTGCTACAAATAGCAATTTTTTCAGTCACGTAAGTCAAGTGTTCGACGGATTTCACGCAAATTTTTGACATGATCCGCAAAATTGTGTTATCATAAAAAAAAAAACTGAATTAATATTGTATGTCTTTTAAATCTTGATATTAGTGAAAGAATTTACAGAAGTGTTTAGAAAGACAATGTCAGGTTTTTACACCTCGTTGTTTGAACGTTTTTTTTTTTTTTTTTATATCATAAACCTATATTCGTTTTTTCACCACAAGCCGTTCAACATTCTAAAGCTTGAAAATTCCTTTGTAATATTTTCTGCATATTACAAGACAATAAACATTCTTCGCGAATATTAACGAAACTTAACAGACCTTAATTAATAATATAGAATAGGTAAATTGATTGGTGTCGTGTAGTCCCTGCGAAGTAATGTAATGTAAAGTAATGACTAAGGGTTAAACCAGGGGATGCACAGAAGAATATTTTGAGTACCACAAACACCTACTGCGATCGCCAACCCGTCTGCCAAGCGTGGCGATTATAGCAATTCCCCCCTTTTTGGAGGAGACCTATGTCCAACAGTGGACGACTTTCGCTTGAATCAATCAATCAAATTGATTTGTATTATAAATCTCTCATATCCTATTTACTCTGCTTTGTTGCAAAATATGTTCCATAGGCGAACTTAATTTCGGATCGTATCATTTGTTTGGTACTGATACTTATAGGATTTTTTTAATTAGTTTATTTAATTTTATAGCAAAAAAATCTTTTAAAAAAGTTTGTAAATACTCAATTAAAAACTCTCTACATCATCTGCGAAGTTATATAATATAGGTTTAAGTGAATTGAACTATTTTCATATTATAAAAAATATAATATCATATATTTTATTTTCCATATGTACTAAATATTTAGTCAAAAAAAACGTAAAAAACTTACCGTTCCAGAAGCTTCTTTCAAAAGTTGATTTGTGACTTTTCGTTTCGTTAACCACCATCGGTTTTCTGTAATAAAAATAATAATCAAACATTATTATTTATTAATCACGAAATAACATTTAATTCTAAACATTCCTCTTTGTCACAAGGCAGGTATTAGTGATTTATGATTATAAAGTAATGAGCCTATTTGCATGATAGAAACAGGCACGATGCAAATAAGTTCAACAGGAATACTGACTGAATAATTGCTTTCATTATAAATTAAACAGATTATTTGTTTGGAATATTTGAACCGTATTAACATTTTAACAACAAATACAAAGCTGTTTATAAGTTCAGTATGATGTTGGTTTTTATATAACTTTGAAATTAAAACTATCCTCAAAATGTAAATATTTTTGCAAATAGATAACAATTTTATCAATTAACCAACTTAAATAGTTCAATTCAATAATCCTTTTTTTAAATTAACTTTTCATTGTAAATGACCTCAAGCTGGAGAAAAGATCACAAAGCGTCGATTCTAGAAATGTATTCAAAATCTGCTTTTTCTTTGCTTTTAACAATTTTTTTTTATTGAACTAATTTTTTTTCTTTTTTATTACATTAAAATACATAAATTTATAAAATTACTCTATAATGAAAGTAAAATAGCTACTGTATATTTATTATGCTGAATTACAAAACTTCGAAATAGACAAAGTATTTTCAACATGTGTCTTGAAAACACTATAAATTGTTCTCAATTTCAATATAACATACTATTCTAACACATAATTTTTAGGTTTTTACGTTTTTAATGTCTTGCAATATGTGTGAATTTACTGTCACAAGAATTTACTCATCTCATTATTCTAAGTTATTCACCAACATTTTTATACAAAACTTTAAAAAAAATATCTATTTAATTTAACTCCATTCAAACGTTACACTAATAATAATTCTAAATTTAAACGAGACTTTGACTATTGATCATGTAAATGCAAATGAAAACGGTGATAAAATAAAAAGGTTGGTTTCATTTCAAAAACATTAATGGCCCTTGGGCGGTCCAAATCCGCGACCTCAATTTATATTTTAGGAATGTACTAATAAATAATATTGAAGTGTCTGTTTGTAATGTCAAAATTATTATATTTTTTGTTTTTTACTAAATAGATGTGAATGTATACACGACTAGCTATGAGGCCGCGGCTGCACCCGCGTTTCATATATTTTTCACTGCGCAATATAGTTTTTTTTAATACAGAACCTTAATTATTTTCCGAAAAAATGTTTGTTGTCAAGTCTCACAAATTCAAATACCTGCCAGAAAAATTGTCCATTGAATTGGATTTTTTCACTATTTCAAAAATGTCAAGCTTCCTGTTCCAATTTACAACCCCTAATTCACCCTCTTCGGGATGTAATTTTGAAAAAAATCCATACGTGTTAATTTATTTCTAACATAAGCATATAGACGAAATTTCATGCTTCTTGCTTAAACAATGACGAACTTACCATATGAACTTGTAACGCCTAATTCACTCTCTTAGGGGTGCAATTTTGAAAACCTCGATAAACGTCTGGATTTATTTTTGACCACAAGTATGTATAATAAATGTATTATGTATGTACAAATTTCGAAGCTCCTTTTTTGAAAATGAGTAACTCTCATAAAACGATTCATCCCCTATTTTACCCCTTTAGAGGTGAAATTTCCTAAAATCCTTTCTTAGTGGATCCCTACATCATAAAAGGTTCCTACTGCCAAAATTTCAAGTTTATACGCCCAGTGGTTTAGGCTCTACGATGATGAATCAGTCAATCAGGCAAAGTAATTTTTTTTATATATAGAATACTTATACCAAAAATACAATTTTTTAATTTTTATCTGTATGTCTGTCTGTTTGTTAAGGATAATCTTCGGAATCGCTGGGCCGATTTTGACGGGACTTTTTTGGTAGATAGCTTAATTTTCGAAAATAATTGGGGTACCGTGTAAAAGAAATAAAACGCAGAGAGGAATATATGAAATACGGGTGCAGCCGCGGGCAAACAGCTAGTTTATGAATAAATTCCATTAAAGTTATAATCATTATTGCCGTTCTAATAAATCAGTAAATAATTATACATAAAAACATGACTGTCAGATACTAGTTTTATTAATTGCGACCTCTTTTAAGGATTCATAATTATCAGCAATTTTACATAGATAGATCGCAAGCATGTTACTTACAATAGTCACGCAACAGAAAGTCACCGGTATGTAAACATAAGAGTACATTTATTTACTCCGTTCGGTATAAAAAATTACAAAATATTTTCATAACAACAGAGAAATTATTTAGTTTATAATTTAACAAGTCTATAACAAGAGACGACACATATTTCGGTAGAGTTACTCGCACTTATATTAGATTTATGTTTAAAGACCTACATGTTTGGTTATTTCTTTTTAAGTAAAAACGTAGAATGCGATCTCTTAAAGTGCAAAGTGTGTATTTAATTATTATTCCTTAAGTTGATTTTATTACACCACGCGAGAAGATTATGTTTCATATATGATCAATTACGTAAAAATCTATTAAAGGATGATGAATAGATTGTAATAATTAATTAAAAAAAAACAAACCCACGTATATCGCATCGTGAACAAATTTGCATAATTATGCGAATATATGTATTACCTGCCTTTAGAATGTTTCAAGATTGAAAACAAACAGACTAATTTTTATAAAAACAACAATTAATGACGTAAGACGACCTCTCACCTACTAGTCTGACCTTTTATTAGTGAGTGTTAATATAATACTATTTAGCGCATCGTAAAAATTATCTTTGATTAGGAATTTATCTAGTCAAAAACAAAAACAAACGCATCACGGAAAGTTAGATCACGGAAACAATATAGTTAGATAAATTACGAAGTAAATAGGTACATATAAAATAGTGAAAAACATAAAATATGACAAGTTTTCAATCAATCAAATCAAAATCAATTTTTTTTTACACGATATAGGCTCAGTGCTTTGGTCACAATCTCACCTGATGTTAATTGAAGATGTGGTCCAGGATGGTAAATACACTAAGCCTAGAGGTACTGGTTCTCAAGTGATGCTGTCGGAAACCACCTATTAGTATTTGCTGACAGCGTTTCAAACTTGAAGGTGGTAGCTACCCAGGTGGGCATTATTAGAAAATACCCTACCACCAGGCTATGGTTTCCTCACGATGTTTTCCTTCACCGAAAGCTCAGGCTGATTTTAGAGTTGGATAGGAGGATTTGAACCCACGTCCATTGGCGCGGAATCCGACCGCGCAATCCACTGCGCCATCATCGCTTCTAAAAGTTTAAATTCGAAAAAAAAAAAAACCCTGACATTGGATGCCTAAAGGTTTTCAGCAAATGTAACTTGAAATTCTGTTCAATAATCATGATGTAATACACACACATGAATATATATATATATATATACAAAGCAATTTCCTAATAATACCTAATATTTAAGAATTTCATCATTAATTAGAAACATCTACAAAACATTTCAAATCTTTCGAATCGAACAGCGAAAACAAGTCATTGGGTGACTACATCGAAATGTCAGGGTCCACCTCGACTAGAATGTCAATAGTCGACAAAGCCAGTTGACAGAGAATTAAGCAGATTTGTAAATATCTACTGTATAAATAAATAACATAGCGGATCGCAGACCCATATAATAAATACTAATCTCATTATTTATCACAGCGTGCTCTCAAATCCGCGTTACCAGTGTGACTAACCTGCTACTCGACGGTGACATTTTTGAAGTAATGTCGAATCAAGGTATTAGAGAAAATACAGAGCAAGAGGCGAAAGGCAAACAGACTCAACCTAGGCTTGGCTAACCACATCGTGACTCCCCCTCGTCCCCGCCCCTGCCCCCTTCTCCCCCTCGTCTGGGCTGTCGTGCTCGGGCGCGAGTCGCGCCACTCGCTCGACGGAAAACCTTCACGTTGCTGTTTAGAAATAGTGAACTACTGGACCACCTACACATTCCATAACTGAGCAGTTCGCAATAAATATTCATGATTTAAAATGAAAAACGTATTTTGATTTTCTTCGTGTTTTATAAAGAAAAAAGTGTTCCAAAACTAACCGTCAGAGTTCATTGTAAAACGTGCCTCGGTCGCGGTCACGAAAGGTCGCGAGTTCAAATCTAACTTAACGATATCTTGGAATATCCATCAATGAAATCTGTACTGTACAGTTAAGGATACTTCTTGTTGTTAATTTTTTTTAACAGAACACTAACATCTAAATAAAATTTCTCGATAACATAAAACCAAGTTAATAAATCAGATTGTTGGCAAAGTAATCTGCACATCATTTCTTTTGAAAAGGCTTTGAAATTTTCAGGTGAAATATAATAGTTAATTGCTTTCAACTAGTGTCCGACTGCAAAATTCGACCATATAAGCATTACCTACAAACATTTGAAGAAAAGGAAAAAGAAAATAAAGTTTGTTAAATTGATTTACACATTAAAGTTCATTAAAATATGAAATAACAAAAAAATAAATAATCTGTTGACAAACAGGAAAAAGTATCTAAAATGTTTTTTTTATCTTTGCCCAATTATATTTAGATTATACATTTATTTACTAAAATATTTACCTTTACGATCCAAACAAGTTCCTTTAAAAGCTAAAGTGTAATACTTGGATTATTTTTTTTAGAAATCGAAAACAAAAACAACCATACAAATTTTTTAACTTCGCTTGCTAATAACGAATAATTTTTGAATTCCATTTATACAAAATGCGAATTCTAAAGAAAAGTTGTCTGTTTTAGTTGAAGTTTTTTTAATGTTTTAAAGTTATCTTATTATGAAGAATATAGTTACATCGATCCATTAGGCAGAAAGTTGAAACAGTGGACTGCTGGATATACGTCTCTTCCAAAGATTTCCACAACGACCGGTCTTGCGCCACTAGCATCCAGCGGATTCCCGCGATCTTCATAGGGTTGTCGGTCCACCCTGTGGGTAGCCTACGCACACTGTGTCTTTCGGTACGCGCCAGCCATTCGAGAGCCTGTTGGCCCTGTCGGGCATCGGTTTTACGAGCAATGTTAAGCCTACTTAAGTTTGGTAATTTTTAGAACATTGTCGGCTTTGGTTCTTGTGCGGATCTCCTAAGTTTTTGTTTGATTAGGCAGTGACACTACGAGCATAGCTCTCTCCATTGCCCTTTGGGTGACTACGAGCCTTCTAATTAGGTCTAGTGTAAGCGACCGACCACGTCTCAGTGTTGAAAGCCATCATTGAATAAACCTATACTGTATTTGTACTATAATTTTTAGATTATTAGTGTATGCATTATTTCATGAAACAATAAAATCATATTTTGCTAAACCGATATGTTAGCTTAAGTTAACTATATAAACATTTTAATAATATAGATAAAAATTTACGAAAGATATTGATAAACTATAAAAAATTACATTAAATCACGTAGTGTGGTATGTTTTTTTTAGTTGTTAAAAGTAACTTTTTTGATATCAACCTATACTAATAAACAAAATCGAAGCGTAGATTTTTATTTCTAATCTATCTAATGCTGTTGACCGGAAGGGCCTTTACAGCTTCACCGTAACTTTGAGGGCGAGTGCTGAAAGCAGTCGCCGCAAAAGGTAACTAGCACAAGGGTTCGAAGCATAGATTGTTTCGAAAGAAATATGTATAATGGAAGACAAAAGAACCATAGCGCGATGTAGAAATGTTCAAAGAAAATTATTTTTTGTTGTCGCTGATATATAATATTGAAGTGTCTGTTTTTTTTACTATAAGTACATATGAATGTATATAAGATACCTAGTACAAAATGCAATTTTTAAAATGTTTGTCTGTCTGTTTGTTCCGGCTAAGCTCCGGAAGGGCTGGACCAATTTGAACGAGACTTTTTTTATTGTGCAGCTGAAGTTACTCCATGTAACTTAAGCTTATTTTTTGGAAAATAATTAGGGTTCCATGTAAAAAAATTAAAACTCAAAAAAATTTGAATATAATCCAATTTAATTCACAGTTTCGCTAGCAGCTATTTGAATTTGTCCGAAGTATTAAGTTATTATGATTATTGTGTTAGTATGAAAATAAAATTGAATAATAATCAAGGTCCCATATAACAAATTAAAAACTATATTACGCAGTGAAAAATATATGAAAAGCGGGTGCAGCCGCGGGCACACAGCTAGTTTATATAATATATTCACGGCTACCATTCAACCTATAACATTTCCTTTCTTCACGTTTCATATTCAATAAATTCATGAAACTGACTGACTTTTGAATCATTAATTATTTTTTAACGGCTATCAGCTTCGCTAATGAATCAATTCAATACATAAACGGACGATAAAATCTAATAATTAAAACGTTTATGTAAATAAAGTTACCTTTAGTTAGTTTAAGATTTATTTTATCAATTCCAACAAAAAGTTTTTAAATAAATCAGTAAATTTTGAATAAGGCTATTTCTATTTTCAAAATTTTTATTGCATCACTGTTGAACAAATAACGATTCCAGCACTTTAATTGGAAAACTATACAAGATTTAATGATATAATGTGCATATTATTATTACTATATTCGATAGCTTTATGGACCTTAATTACAAGAATGCTGGCCATTAAATATATTGAACATATTTAAGTAGCTCATGGATTCCTTTGAGCGAAAAAATTTCAAACGATTATGTCTCAGCGGCAGCGTGGTGAGATACCGCCTCAATGGACGAAGGTTACAATTTGCCTATCTATTCTATACTAATAAATAAAATTGAAGTGTCTGTATGTAATGTAATTTTTTTTTACTAAATAGATGTTAATGTATATACAATACCTTAAACCAATAATATATATTTTTTAATTTTTGTCTGTCTGTCTGTTTCTTTCGGGTAATTTCCGGAACGCCTGGACCGATTTAGACGGGACTTTTTTGGTAGATAACTATAGTTACTCCGGGTAACTTAGGGTACTTTTGATTTTTGGAAATAATTAGGGTTCCACGTAAAAAAAAACTCATGTAATTGTGAATGTAATATGATTTAATACACAGTTTTACGGCCAAGTTATGAGAAATGTTTTTACTTTATCTTAGTACTACAATGTTTATAAGTAAATAATTAGGGTTCCGGGTTAGAAAAAAAATTAAAACGCAATGAAGAATACATGGAACGCGGGCGCAGCCGCGAGAAAACAGCTAGTCCTCTAATACAGCTAGTCCTATAATACACCAGAGCTTTCAGTGAAGAAAAACATCGATGGTGGTATGGCATTTTCTACTGCCTACCTGTCTAGCTGCCACCCTCCAGTTTGAAAGCCTGCCGTCATATGCATAGGAATACATCTGTACAGGCAGCTTCATTTAAGAATGTTTATCATCTTGAGTCCTATTTTCACTTTAGGTAACATCAGCTGAAAATGACGACATCTCGTTGAGCCCACACGATGTAAGAATAAATAAGATTCGTAAGAAATTTTCATCCCTATAAAAATCACTTTATAAATGACTAGCAACCCGCCCGGCATTGGACGGAATATATTATTATAAAACTGTAATTAAAAATAAATAAAATATAATATATGTTACTCGCTGACAATGTAGCTTCCTACAGGTAAAAGAATTTACCTCTTTAAATCTATCTCTTTTTATGTTTTTATGTTCTTTAGGTGTGAGTGAAAAAGTGCACATAACATTTCATTAACCTCATTCACTAACCTCAAAAAATAAATGTATAAAGAAAAATGAGAGTCTTTAAGAGAGAATCGAAGGAAAGAATGTACATAAGAGTAAATCGAAAACAAAACAAATATAACCTATAACCATCTACGAAAAATTCCGCGTGGAATGGTAGTAGTCCCATCTCGATACGTTCAACAGTTTTGAGGTGATGTTGCCTCAAAGACCCCATTTTCCTTGTATATACAAAATATAGTATAGACAAGGACTTATATACAAATAAATTTGTTTCTATAATTCAATTTTTTTACTTTTATTAATGACATCTACTGTTTTTAACAGTATAATTTAAAAACAATAAGCGTTTTAAAATCAACATGTTACCAATAAAGTTTTCAATAACAACGGAATTAACAACAAAACATCTATAGGTTTATAACTATCAATACATTTTACATTGACATCGTTCTCTCATTTATTATATTATAATGCGTGTATATTTTAGAGGGATATTAAAAAACATTATGGCGACTTCGTCGACGTGAGCAAGTGTATCTGGAGTTGAAAGCGAGCGGTACTTGAAACCCAGCACCGTTAGCAGTATATCCGCGACACTTCGCGGAATCACAACAGCCTTCACTTTATTATCAATGCCACACCTTTAAGTAGAGTCACCATGTTTTACGCGTCGATTAAGTAACAGGACATTAATATGCAGTGCCGGATTTAGTCTTACAGCCACCCGTACATGTCACCATTTTTGATAAT
Source organism: Samia ricini (assembly GCA_014132275.2). NCBI lineage: Eukaryota > Metazoa > Arthropoda > Insecta > Lepidoptera > Saturniidae > Samia > Samia ricini. The sequence goes on from AP028161.1 coordinate 9,160,841, forward strand.
ATGATTACAAATTAAACATCTACTTTTAAGTACTTCAATCACTATACAATTAGTTTTATTTTATTTTATTACAACTATTTTAACTTTTAAATTAAATATATTTTACTAATTCAATTATAATTATACAAACAAAGTTATAGTTTAAAGAGATTTGTAAATTAATACCAAAAAAAATTTGATGCCTATTAATTACTACATTAACAGGAAAAACAAAATGAACTTATTAATGAACTAATAGTACGAAAAACTTGTAAAGTAGAAAATAAAATTCAGAAACTGTTTAATTGTAATTATCACTGACTTACTGAAAAATTTTCACCGTATCTATAAATTAATTAACTGTGTCTATATTTATGTATATTATATTATATCCATAGAAAAAGTAATTCGAATATTTTTTAAATTAGAATTGTTTTTAAATGATTTTCGGCTCTGAAATTTTGACGCTTTTGAACTTATGCCGCACTGGGTCCGTACCTCACGGCCTAAATCCGGCACTGTGTTATTATGAACCCATTCAGCATTACAAAGGTCTGACCTTTAGACTTTCTTATTTGACTGCAGTTTGCAGCGAAATGAATCCTTCAAAAAAGTAAACCTCTAAATACTGTAATTACTATATGTCTTTTCTCTTTGTAGATAAGAGTAGGGGAGCTACGAAGCAACGCACAATATAAGATGAAACCGCGAATATAAAAAAACATTGTATAAGCTATTTTATCGCATACTTTCGCACGTTAAATCCTATATATGTATCGTTTTACGTGTATGCAAAAGTAATTGCATCCTGATGATTGAACATTTGAGTATACAACACGTAAATATTAAACAATTTAAAATATAATTGTACGAAATAACTACAGTTTGCAATATTACGTAAATATATAGACTCGAGTGTATTAATTATCAAGTTTATGTTTAATTGAATTGAAGTAGCAGCCAATAATGTTATTATTAAGTTGTAAGCTCATAAAGATCATGTTGAGTTTTTGGGCGAGATTTCAAATTGTCATAACTAGTGCATGGTTTTAGGATTTTCTAATGATGCCCGCCTGGGTAGCAACCACCTTCAAGTTTGAAAGCCTGTCGCCAGATAACACTAGGTGTGTTCCGGTGGTTTAGTGTTTTTACTATCCTGGACCACATCGTCACTTAACATCAGGTGAGATTGTCGTCAAAGCACTGAGCCTATATCGTGTAAAAAAGTAAAATAATTAGTCTTTTTTTGCTGCTATTTATGTTATTTGATCCCATTCGGAGTATTTTATGCAATGCCTTTTGCGTACATACATATAAAGGTGTGCCGCAAAAACTGAATATTTCTTGTAAGAACGTTGCATCGTTTATGTGAGACTGGAAAAATATTCTATCCCAATGACACTGGCAGAGTTATGTGTCCATCTCACAAATTATTATTGCCAAGGAGAATAAGAAGGACATATATATTACAAGTAACATCTACAACAATTAACAGGATTTTATTCGCATTCAAATTTAGTCGATGTTTCATTAGAATTCCTGAAACGATGGATATGCCTGTGAGTATTATATACTATACACTAACTATAAAGACGTTTATAGCGTCATTTTTTGTAACGATACACAAATATAAGCTGATCCAACAACATTTTATGTCGCAACATTAAACGTAGCTATAATTGTTTAAATAAATATAAAAACAGCAACTTGTTCATAACTTTGTTGTCACTTGTTAGTGTTCATTTAATGATACCGTATAAATACCGTAATAAAATTTAATTAAAGCCGTTTGGTGCCGGCAAAATTTTGAGAACAAAACCGTCTCCATTTCTTTTTCTTGATAGCACTAAAACTCTTAAAAAGAAGAGAAATATAAAAATTGAAGATAATTGAAATTAATGATTTTTTATAAATATATTTATAATTTAAAGTATTGCAAGTTTAATTCAAGATTTATAAATCCACTGATTTGCTATATAATTCGTGAAGGAATTTCACTTTCAACTGACAATAAACTTGTACACTGGCATAAGCTAGACGTTTGGAGTTTCAAGATTCATTTTATTTCGCTTACAAGTAGAATTTATAAGAAACTTTTCACACCAAATCTTAATAATATTTGAACAATTATCATATTATTTTTTAAAATACTAAAACCAATATATGAACATAAGAATCGGGGAATTACTTTGTTTTTCGAGTTTCTTTACACACACACACACACACACACACACACACACACACACACACACACACACACACATAGTGAACATCAATGACACATTGATGAATCAAATCAAAATTCAATAAATTCTCACCTATATGTATATATTGAATTTACATACGTTGTATGATTTTGTATTTATATTATAAAACTGTAACATCTTTTTTTTACACTGTATAGGCATTTTCTAATAATAACCGTCTGGGTAGCTACCACCCTCAAGTTTGAAATCCTGTCGCCAAATACCATTAGGTGTGTTCTAGCAGTATAACTTGAGAACCAGTATCTCAAGACTTTGTGTGTTTACCATCCTGGACCACATCATCACTTAACATCAGGTTAGATTGTGATCAAAGCACTGAGTCTATATCGTGTAAAAAAAATACTTTACGATCGGAGCTCAAGTACAGTTAGTTATGAAATAAATACAGCTCTTAAATTTTTTTCCCTGTCCAGTAAATTATAAGGCCTTTGTGTTGTGCAAATAAAGACTTAAGAATAATTACATAATATCAAATCTATCCCTATTCCAACTGTGATTTCTGTCGTTTCAGTCAGACGTCTAGAGCGTTAGAGATAATCATTATAATATTTTATTGGAATGATATTGCACTTGACGATATGTATAAATATCTCTATAGTTCCCTTGACAATTAAGGCAGTGAACAACTCGACAAATGACGAGTGGGACGGACGGCCGTGCGAACAGGGTCGAATGGGCCATTGTCACCGCAGGCGCCGAGATGTCACTTTGATACTTCCTACACACATGCTATAACACTTTATATACTCGGTGACCCATTTTATCAATAATTTATATCATACACTAACTCTATATTATTCAAATATTCTAAAAACCGAATACAGTGGACAAAACTAACTACATACTTATTTGAATTTGTTTTGTGCATTAATTAAAAATATTTAGTTTTATATTTTTATTCGTGTTTGAGAAAATACTGCATGCAGTTGATCGGACGTTAAATAAAAGAAAATACAAGAACTATGACGACCGCCGTATATGATAATTTATCGGCCGGTATCAGTCCCCATCATCATGCTAGCAAACCTCTACGGATAAAACATTTAGTAAAATCCAGATTTACACGAGCTGGTCCCGGAACGCGTCGCACCGAAATATGTTGCTATGGCGGGTGCCATGTATATATTTGGCGCGATCCATTTCGACATAAAAGCCTTACTACCCCGCTACCACCCACCTACTTAAATAGAAATATATAGTAATAAATAGATATAGTAGTAATGAATAAGATCAAAGTATCCTGTCCGATTTTGCTTCTCTTACGAATTCCGCAATTGTGCAACTCGAATTCGTTTAGTTAAAATAATTCTTTAATTTGCATCGATTTTAATTTGCCTCAAACAAATTTACTTACACCAATAACCGACATTAACCGAAATAGTTTTTTACAATAATAAACGAATTTAAGCAAATTGTTTTTTACGATCTGGATAGTAATATTTCAAATTACCTACTAATTTCAAATTGCAAATTATATTTGTAGCAACTACTGAAAATACCGAAAATGTAAATGTAGAATTACAGTAATCAAAATCAGAATTTTTTTTAATCTCTTTACTTTGTTGGCTCAAATGCAACTAGAAGTAAATAGCGTAAATCTTTTTTTATCGTTTGTTATCAGAGCTATTTAATATTCGGATTAACCTCGTCTGTCTTCTAGCAGGAAGAAGAATTGTAACCATTTTGTAAGAGCCTTCATCTTACCAGTTTCATAACGTTAACGACTTTATAATTTTTCGGGTAATATTTTTAAATACTTTTTATTCTTTCTCTCTAGCTTTACATTTGCTATAAAAGTCTTTCTTTCCTTATTCGTTTGTGGGTGTAACTCGTGGTTCTTGACGTGGGTGAAACGTCCCCTTGCGGTAGTAGAAGACCCAGAAAAATGTGGCGGTATTGAGATAGCGCAGAGGCGTAGGCAGATAAAAAGGCAAAGAAATTCAGATGTCCCTCATATTAAAAAAAAAAATACTCTCAAAGTGAGCGGTGAGCAAAATAAGGTTGAGAACCTGTGATCTGAACCAATTTTTTTAAAAATCGTATATGTACTATTTCACTAAGTTTTAATACATATTTTGGTAATTTAGACCATACATGAAAAAAGTTATTGAGGATAATAGCGAAACAGGTCGATAAATAAATTACCATTATCATGTTCCCTGTAATAAATTAACCTAATCATAAATACAATAAAGAACAATTATAAATAATAGAAATTATTATATGCGAGCTGCCTTGGTAGCGCAGTTGTGTTTCATAAGACTGTCGTTGTGAGGTCTCGGGTTCTATCCCCGGGTCGGGTCAAGTGATATTGAGTTTTTCTACTAGTATCATCCCGGAGTCTGGAATTTGTGCCCGATATAGCGACAGGCTCTCCCCCTGTCACATCTGGGACGGAACTAAGCTCGGCGAAATACGCGTGGTGTAGTTCGCTATTTCACCTCTGCCTAACCCTCTAACCCTTCGGGGATAACAGGCGTGAGCTTATGTTAATACAACTAGTCATATTTTTAGCGACAATGGACGTAGGTTTGACACCACCATACCTAATGAGCGTGAACTTTTAGTGAAAGAAAATATTATTACGGAACCGTAATATTTTAGTAGATTGTTTTTTAATGTCCGCCTTACTAGCTACCACAAGCAACTGGCAAGTTTGAGGATCTGTGATAATGAAACGATCGCATCGATAATGAAGCGATGGTGGCGTAGTGGATAGTGTGGCCAGATTCCGCGTTAATAGACACAGGTTCGAGCTCACCTATCAAAGTCTAAAATAAGCCTGAGCTTTCGGTGAAGGACATCGTGAGGAAACCATAGCATGGTGGTAGAGCATTTTCTAATAATGCCCGCCAGGGTAGCTACCACCCTCAAGTTTGAAAACCTGTCGCCAAATACCAATAGATGTGTTCTGGCAGCATCACTTGAGAACCAGTACCTCTAGGCTTATTATGTTTACCATGCTGAATCACATCATCACTTGGTGAGATTGTGATCAAAGCTCAGTGTTTATGCCTATACTGTACAAAAATGTATATTTATCCTAAAACGGTAACGTAAAAAAACAGAACAATAGTATCTTAAGTTTACATTTAAATTCCGCATATGGTGTTATTTGAATTGTATTTTAATTCTTAAAATAATATATGAAAGTTCATGTTTCAAGTGTTATGAATTTGTTATGCAATGCTCAAATAATTCAAAAAATTTAATAGATTACTAATTATGTTAACCAGTAAATAAACACATTAACACTACAGCGATATTTGTTTCTTTTGAATATATAATAAAATTTGCATAATAAAAAAATATTTAAAAATGCTATATACTACATACATTAAGAATTCAAATTATGTACGGAAGTAATTTTAACACGGAAATATGTAACAGAATTGTAATTATACGGCAAATCGGTACCCATTTATATCAAAACTGTATTAAATGCATATCAAAAACGTTCTATAAACTGTAATAAATATTAAGATATAAATAAATGTAAAAATCGTGCCAGAAATGAGAACCGACACAATTGTCTAATAAAAAAAATATCCCAGCCATTGACCGTACAGAATGATAATCAATGAAAAACCAACCGTTCATAAAAAGAGACTGCAACAAACGAGATTCTTATTATATAGAGGTTGGTACGTGGTGTTTACTTTACGATTGCAAAACAAACTTTGATATGTTCGAAACGTGTGGGCGTTAAAATATGTAAAGCCGATAAGAAAGAGGATCCCGTAGTGATCGATGCCGGTGATTACCATCTATAAGAGAAAGTATAGAGAGATATAAACATAAATTTAATAACAATGTTAGATGTATTGGATTACAGAGACGCCGTCTTTGAGTTGCAGGGCCAATCAGTGCGGTCGGCGGCGATGCGTGTACCGTTAGCGGCCTCCGCTGGCCCCATGAGGCATGATACACTCTAACATCAGACGATGCAGCCTACTTAATACCAGCTCGTATGCCAATCATATGAGATAATGCAAAGAATTTTTTAGATTTCTAAACACCTAATACATGGAATTCGGTCGCCGTATTAAATACGATTATAAAAATTGTAATACTTAGTAACTTTTACCCTGTATCTAATACTGTCATTGTTTATATATATATATAAACGTGTATGTATGTAAACATATATGTGTATGTTGCTTTATAATTGTAACATTGTATAGGTATACAAATTATTTACTCAATATTTGGCCACCAATTATATGTAATGACATATAAAGGGGTTTTGTAATTTTCTTTATACAAAATATTAAATATTGAAACCACAGTCTTCGATTTGAAAATGTATCACCAAGCATCCATTAGTACAATCCAGTAAGGTATTTAGAAACCAAACTTATTTCCAAGCTAGACTCTTAAACCCCTAAAATATTTACGTCGCTTTAGATAAGAGATTATGTTATATGTTCTAATCATAGACAAAAGAAATACTTAAATATTTGTTAAATATAATATTTAAATTAGAGACAATAATATCTTTTTCAGAAGTAACGCTAAATATTTATAGTACAATAATAAAAATACAACAGCAACACAAGACATTGCAACATAAATAAATTGCATACATTTACAATGTAACAATATGATTATCGACATGAAGATGTACTCTATTAAAGAAGACTTTTATTAGAAAAGTAATATAATTAAATGTTCGTTCTATAAGATCAATGGAGTTATTTCAAAGCAATTAGATAGTAAAACCTTGAAATTGCCGACGATCATTAGCAACTATTAAAACTGTTTCAGATTTCGTACATTCACAAAATACTCAAAGATGAACCATTAGAGAGTCCACGACTGGATGACCTCGTACATAAATTTGTCGCGATGATAGAGCTGACTTGCACGTTTTTGCACAAAGAACAAAACTGCAAAGTAATAAATATATTCTACAAAATGAACGCTCACCTCACATTCTGAAACTACTTAGTAATATAATCTATACTAATAAAATAACACTGAAATGTCTGTTTGTAATATCAAAATAACATTTTTTTATCAAATACATATGAATATATGTACATTCATACGATACCTACACCAAAGATACAATTTTGTTTTTTTTTTTGTCTTTCTGTATGTCTGTTTGTTTCGGTTAATCCCCGAAAGGGTTGCACTGATTTTGACGGGACTTTTTTGGTAGATAGCTAAAGTTTGTTTTTCGAAAGTAATAAAAGTACCGCGTAAAAAATTTAAACTCATTAAATTGTGAATAAAATCCGATGCAATGCATAGTTTTACTGGTAGGTATTCGAATTTGTTAGAGATATCTTTGGTTAATTAGCAAAAAAAAAATTGTAAAATATGATTCCGTATAAAAAAAAAAAAAAAAAAACTATATTACGCAGTGAAAAATATAGGAATCGCGGGCGCAGCCGCGGGCACACAGCTAGTGCATACTAAAAATCAAATAATATACGTATTCGTTACAAGCCAGTCAAATGGTCTACAAATTCTTTTTATAGTTTATTGATGTACCGAGTTAATTGTTGTTCATTGGTTTCTCCCTTTCGAATAGTCGAAATGTGGGTCGTGTCGTGATCTTTTTTACTCCTATTAGATTTCGCAGACGGAATTCAATTTACTTACAAGTTGAATGGTACAAAGAGTAGGACACTGTGGTGCAATTAAATTGCTCTTACTTGAACATACACTAGAACATTAAGTGATTCTCAAATCAGTAAATAGTTAAATGTTGTGTATTGTAATAATTTAAAACCATTTTTTTTTTGGACAGAGCTATCGTAGTAATTTAAAGTGTATGTTTTAATTAAATAAATGATTGTTTGTGATTAATTCAGAATAAAGTAAAACTGCTTGTTTAAAAGAAAATCAAATTCTAAAATATTAGTTTAAACATTAATAAAAGTTCAATGCAAACCGCCAAATGTAAAGCGCCATTAACAAGAAAAGTATAATTATCAATAAATATGAAGTAACATAATAATAATCATGTAAAATAATATTTCTGTTATAATATTTGAGCTGTATCAAGCATTTGTTAAATTTTTTACCCTATACCATAAATTGCCAACAGGGGGCGCTATCGCCCAACAGTGGGTGCTGCAGTTTTACATGGTAGCTGATCTAGAGATAAATCTGAACGTCATTAGTTAAAATAGTATTTATTCGATAAATTGATTGTATGCAGTGACACTGACCATGCATCAAGCATTACACGCACAAACACTACATACACACTCCTGCACATAACACGCAGGTACATAGACCCCGTAAGGTACCTCTTTTATTATAAAAAAAAAATTTAGGGATTAGCTAGTATTAAAATTCTGCGGGAGTTTTTACACTCAGGTAAAAGCCAAGCTGAGGTTCGTACCACTTTGGTGCCCTTGTGGTAGTTACCTTTTGCGGAGAGTGCCTTCAGTACTCGCCCCCAAAGTTACGGTGGAGCTGTAAAGACCTTTCCGGTCAACAGCAATAGCTAGGTTATACAAAAAAAAACTATAAATTGAAAAATTACTGATTATTTTTTTTTTATTTAACCATACAATTTTACTGTATGTACGGTTAGTTGCGATTTTATTAAATTTTCATTTACGATACCAAAGTTAGACAAAGAAGTAGGTAATCGATAAAGGTAATATGTAATATATAAAATTTTAACATTTTATCTATACTAATAAATAAAGTTGAAATATCAGTTAGTAATAGCAAAACATTTTTTTTACGAAATAGATATATATGTATACATACAATTTTTTTCAATTCTTATTTGCCTGTTTCTTCCGGGTAGTCTCCGAAATGGCTGGCACGATTTTGACGGGACTGTTTTTTAGATAGCTGAAATTACTCCGTGTAACATGTAAAGAAACTTATGAAATATTTTAGGGTTCCGTAAAAAAAGCTGTGGGCACACAGCTAGCATGAGAATAATTATTATGACGATATGGCGCTTCCGAATATGTTAGGAATCTGTGATAAATATAATATACTACACTATTTTTTAAATTCAATAAAGGATTCAGTGAAACTTATAAACCAATAGATTTTAAAATGTATCATTAAATTGTTTTTATTCTATGAGTAATATACCTCAATATTGAAATTAAATTTTAAAATGAATAGATTTATTCATAAAATTTACAATAACTTTGTAACCATTTGGTATATTACAAATAAACGTCTGTGGGTTGGCACATACATATATACAATCAATATGTAGACACGATTTACACAACAAAACCGTTTCCGTTATAATAAAATATGATTTTGCAAAAGCGTTGATAATTGAAATTGTTGTCGTTAAGCTGCAGAGAGAATTAGTTTCAAGAACGTAGAATTATTTTTCCTAGGAAGCTTTGAAACAACAATGCGTAATATGGAAAAAAAAAATGTAAATCAAAGTATAATAAGAAAAATAAATTAAACCCGAGATTTGTATATCAATTTCAAACCGCTATCAAAAGTTTTGTTACGCTATCATGGAGAATGTTTCAATGTAAATTTATCGAGTTACCATAAAAACTATCTGCGTTTTATAAATCACCATCTTGTCGGTCCTTACAAATAATATAAAACTTTTTTTTAACACGCTTTTATAAGCTTGATTTGTATCTATCTATGGATGTATGTAAGTAACGGAATCTTAGAGCATAATTTTTTAAATCATAGATCTGGATAGGTCTTATATATTTTGTTACAAGTGATGAGTACAATATTCAATTAATTATGTCAACAAAATATTACGTTCGATTTTGCAGTACCTAAACCAAAACTATTGACTTATTTAAAGATAGAAGATATATCTGAGCAAAGACATAAATACACAAGCAGAGCCTTGGGTGTAGCTGATTATATAGATTTCGTTTTATATGGACAAAGGATAGCCCTTTTTCCCCTTCCAGACGTTGCCAAACTTAAATTTATGTAAAAGAAATGAAAAAAATACTTTTTTGATTAAAAAACAACCGACTTCAAAAGAAAACTATAAAAATGCACTAAAAAGTCAATAAATAATTACTTTATTAACTTTGACTGTTAATTATGAAATCGGTCCAGCTCATGGATAAGAAAGTGGTTTAAATTTACATGGCTAATTATATATTCAATTTTCATTGTTTTTTACAATCACCCTAGTCCTTTATTTAGCTTATGTGTAATTGTGATAAAGTTTAGGTAGTTATTTCCATTTGTAAATAAGTACTTTGGTTAACACTAGCTGGCACCGACTCCAAAATTAACGAACCAGATTAATAAGTAATTTTAATAAGTAATATTTATTGACTTTATAGAGCATTTTTTATAATTTTTGAAGTCGGTTTTGTTTTTTATTACAAAGTTTTTTTTTCTACTTTTTAGTTTAAGTATGGACTTCTTGATGTAGCTGTGAAGCCTACTGCGTTGGAAACGAATATATGAAACACGTGTGTATTTAATATTCGAAGGTTTTTCTCAATTTCTCTGAGTTCCACTGATCAGATCCTGATCTCGTGGAAATAGGACCACCTCGGAAGTGTACTCCTTCGATTAAAAATTGCTAATCGGTCCACAACTGACGGAAAAATCGCGTAACAAATATATATATGTATATATATATATATATATATATATATATTATTCTAAGTTCTAACTTATTGATCGAGTTCAAACTACGATCAACGTAGGTAGTTAGCATATATAACTGTTTTTTTTTTTTATAAAACTTGTTATATATGATGATAAAAAAACTCTTTCCAATGTCGACAGAAACGTAACAAAAAAACCGATTAAAATTGGTCCAATAAATTAAAAGATTTTCCCGAATATAAAACATGTTACGTCTTTATATATGTATTAATATAGATATAACATTGGCACGTCTCTATTATAGTGTAAGTTCTGAACGACTTGATCAATTGAGGTCATATTCACACAATATACTTGTTTTGTTATGACGAACGGCGTCGAACGTCATGGCGGTTCAGAACTATGATGCTACGGTCCAATAGGTGGGGCTGTGGTCGAATTATTAATACATTTTATATTTACACAAACTCGTCGCGCCACCTACAGAAGAGTGAGGATTAAAGCTAGCTAGTTTATTCAAATAAACTGTTTATATTTAAGCGTATCAGTTAAGAATGTCTGAACTCGTTCGGCTATTTGTTTTATTCTAAATTGTCCGATTAGGATTTTTACCGAAATCAAAAATTGCAAAAGTTATCCGAAGAATTAAAAACAAAATAGAAGTGTTTCTAGAATTTTCATATGAACTCGCGCCACCATAACTTAATTTTTAAACGTAATTTATAACATAATTGCATACTTCTTATGTTGTTTTATATTCTTTATGGTAATGGAAATTTTCAAACTTTTAATGGTACCCATGACGGCTGTCTTAGCTTCCAGAATAGTAAATTAGTCCTAGTGTAATGAGAACGCTATGGCTCTTAACTTTGACTACATTTGTTAAACTTTCAGCTATAATATTCATAGAATAAATATTGATCGGAGTGACACTATAAGATCTGGGTGTCAAGAATTACTCTAATCTATCATTTCGATCACACATTGATTTCAATAACAGCAAATCAAACAGAATGCTAGGGGTTATTAAATCTTTAAATTCATGGAATACCACCAGGTGTCTTTGGTGCATGGCATTTAGATATGACACCTTAAAAATAAAAATTATAATTTGTATAAATAGAATAATTTTCTTAATTCAATCGACAGACTTAAATGTAAATATTACTTTTTGAAAAGCAATGAAATCGTAGTAAACAATAAAGGGGAAATAAATATCATTTTCAAATAAGCTCTTCGTATTATTAACCCGTTCAAAATCAAGATCAAAAATTCTTTATTCAATTTAGACCCTAATAAGACGCTTATGAACGTCAAAACACTACTACCGGTTCGGAAAATGACACAATCGAGAAGAGCCGGCAAGAAACTCGATCTGGTTCTTTTTTTTAATATAAATTCAAAATAACAATATACATATTATTTTTAAATAAAGACTATACAAATCATAGTACATTATAAACTGTTATTATTTATTTCTGGATACACTCATTGTTAGCGGAAGCACAGAGAGGGGTGTAAATTCCAGACATCACTATCGTTCACGTATTGATCCACATTGTAATAACCTTTTGAAATTAAGACATGCTTGATATGGTGCTTAAACTTATTGTCAGGTAAATCGATAATGTTCAGACGTATAAATAAACTCTCTATCTTTAAAATATTCATATAGGTAATGTTAGTCAATCAAATCAAAGGAATGTGTCGAATAAACGAAATATATTGCACTCTAATACTACTTTGAATTCACAATTGTTTATCAAAACAAACACTGTATAAGCGTTTACCCAGCATTCCTATGCATTTCCAATCTCTTAGAAGACAATTTTTATCTAATTTAAGCGTCAGATTTTTTTTCCGTCTCCTATCAAATTATTCTATGTATCCTATTCAGTAGTCAATGCAGATTACTTTTATAAGTCAAGATATTCCTCAATATAAATAGGCTTGAAACGCAAATGATAACTACATATAGGTTAATAAATATAGATACAGATAAAACAGTACCCTTTCCTCCTATCTTTGCCAATTGTATTGCTCTTTTCTTTTGACTTTTAGTAGCCATTGGCTACTGATTTTTATAAATAAACAATGACAACCATAAATTCAAGTACTTTAGAATTATTTCACTAATCTTCAGTAGGTACTCTAACAAAATGACGGCCTTTTATTAAAGCATTCCAAGGGAATTGTGTTGAGATGCGCACAATAATCAAATTACATGAAATAAGCTGCCACTAAAATTATATAACTTAGAGTTATATACTGGAAATTATTGAATTAAAAAAGGACTATTACATAACAAACCGAATTCACACCAAGTACTTCTTTCAGTAGCTATTGATAAACTTTAGTTGTCAATAAAAAAAATGGAAACAGTTTTTTGTTTTCAAATTTTCAATAAAGATTATGAACGAATTTCGGCCACTAGACGAACACGAGTATTCATGAAAACTTGTATATGTAATATTTTTTTTTTATATGCGAATTTTATATTTTTACCTTCCGTTGATTACATTTTAGACATCTACCCACTTTCCATAATACCCTTTGCGTGTCCCTTTGATTATATAAAGGCCTTTGAGGTATATAAAAAGGTATATAAAGCTCCCTGACAACATGACTGCACATCGTCTGATCAATACTAATAAATAAAATTGAAGTGTCTGTTTGTTGTATAAAAATAACAATTTTTTACTAAAAACATGTGAATGTACATGTACATGCGATACCTATACACAAAATATATATTTTTTTACTTTTTGTCTGTCTGTTTATTCCGGGTATCTCCGTAACGACTGGATCGCTTTCTACGGGACGTCTATTACGGCTAACTAGATTTTAGAAAATAATTAGGGTTCCGCGTAAAAAAAAAATTATGAATAAAATCCGATTCAGTCACAGTTTTCCTGGCAGGTGTTTTAATTTGTTAGCAATATCTTTAATTTCTGTTAGTACCAAAAAATATATAAGCCACGCCTAATGTCTCTATGTAAGTCTGGATACACTCGCTGTTTCCGTAACATAACGCGCCTTAACGTATCACTATAACGGGTTTTTCACAAGTGTACAGTGGTCGCGATACTGTCGGGCTAAATTGCCCTAGCACTTTTCCGTATTCGTTCCTTCATAAAAATCTATAAATGTGTTCGATATCATTAATTACGAAGAGAATAACAACACTCACATATATCAAACATGACACATCAATATACATATGAGATATAACTGTCATTAAGCATTTTACGAGCATGAATCTTCATAACAGTTCATTATGTTTGTAAGTCATTTATTATTGGGACAGAGACCAGCTCGACGTTCGTTCTAATTGACAAACGCCGCATCATCGGCTGGACTGGACAATGGTTGACTTTCTATTTCATGCTCTGCAACCGTGACGATTCACATCTTAGCGATTATTTTTCTTTAAAATAATCAATATTTTATTACAAAAATAAAATCTTAACCATATGTAATAATAGTACATGTAATACATGTAAATCTTAGTGGTGAACTGCATTACAAGTAGTAATTTACAAATACCATTTAAAATATTTGTAACAACCGTTGAAGAGCAAATAAATGTCACGATAAACAAGGCTGTTAATAGTAACTGTAATGATAATAGCAACCTGTTTGTATCCCACGATTGGCCATTGGCCTATTCCCGGCATGTCCTATAGAAAAATACTACTATGTCGACGGACGACGTACTGGCGATTAATAACATAAAACATATGCAACATAACATATAAAACATATTGATTGAATACTAACTGTGCCCGCCAAGCGTTGTGATGTCACTGTGAGATTTTTTTGAGCCTTGGAACCTTCACAGGCGTATATAGAACATCTCACTAAAGCTTCATCACAATCGGATGAATACTTAGTAGTGCATAGAGAACAAGCATACTTACAGTGATTTATAGATAAAAAAATTTTATCAAAAAATGCTTTCGGAGCTATGCTCAAAAGTTTCATTAAGATGCCAAATTAAGTCTCCTAAAGTTTGAGCTCTAATATTAAGAAAATGAAATAAAATTTTAAATTAAAGATTCTCCGCATCTGTACTTTGTAAGTTCTTGAAATATTTTTGTTGAGAATTGAACGCTCTTCAAAAAAGGTCTGAAGTTATTTTTCGATAAATGTACAATGTATATGTAATACAATAAATATTTATGAGGAGAGGAATATAAAGTTTTAGTCGCGAGCATCTATCAGCTTGTAAAAAGTTAAAACAAAGATATTACTTACTCTAAATCGTCCATCTACAATAATAAAATATACATTCAATATTGCTACTATGTATGTATATAAATAAGTGTGTAAGTCTGGGATGCACAAAAAAAAACAAGTTGCCATGATGTTGATGAGAGCACAAATGATAGGGTTGTGCCTGTTTATGTGTCACCGCGGTTTTTTTACCGACTTGTTACCACGTGAAAGTAGAGAAAAAACTACAAGCGTTACAGACGAAATTCTATTACATCTTTGCTTATCCTATTATTTCTAGACATATTGAAAAAAAGTTAAATTTATCTTATACATAAAAACAAGTTCTAACTGTTGACGACGATCAAAACCGATCTGAATTTTCCGTGACTTATAAAAGTATTTTATAGAGAAATGCGTAGTGATGTAATGTTTTTTGTAAATGAGTGATGAGTATTGTACGGGGAATCATGTTAGTTCAGTTCAAACCCGATATATTTATAAATGTACAATTAAATTAATCCGTTTACGCTAAATCAACCGTAAAAATAATAAAAAAAACGTAATGAAATAATTCGAAAGAAGTCATTTCACACGGGGGAAATAATACAGTTCATACACGCTAGCCAATAAAATTACTAGTTCCCACAGTATTCAGAGATTTAATACTTCAATCACTTAACAGAACAAGTAAGGATATTTTCTAAATGTATATTTATATTCTTGTCTCTACCGCATTACACTAACTTCTGATAGACCCATTACTGTCATTAAGTTTTACTGTAATTTTAAAGTCTACAGGAAAATGTCAACCCAACACTGATCTCATAGAAGTGTAACGTTAACGTATGTAATAATAAAACATAAAACATAAAAAAAATTGTCTAAGTGCTATTACATTAAATATTATATTAAAAGCACCAACTTAACAAAACTTTTGAATGAGTTTCTATGGAAACTGTACCAAAAGAACACTAATAAAACGGTTTATGTGTTATGTAATTAATTTAACGTGATATCAGTAGAGTTATGTATACATAGAAATTGTTATTAATTAAGAAGCATAAATTAATGCTAACAATAATAAAAAAACTACTTTAATCTTTTTTTATAAAAATGTTCTTGGAATAAAAATTATCCTACCGAGTCAGTTTAGAAGTAAAATTACAAACGCAAATGTAATCATAAAAATAATCGAGTTTTATAATAATACAAAGCACATTTAAACAGATCCATACTTAGTATTGAAGTGTATATCCTGTTCCCACAAGAAAATAGATTTACTTCAGGCGGATATGATACAAAGTAATCATGTCTACTAATAAAATATGTCTGAGATGTGATGGGAATCGTCATGTTTATTATCTTTAATCAATGTTTACAATATAGAGATTACAGTTAAGTACTAAATGAAACTATTACTCATTAAATATTTAGGACTGAGAAAAAAATCAACTCATAAATTAATTTCTTAAACCAAACATAATAATAATAATAACCGATTGCAATAGCTAATCTGACATTCGTCAAAATGCGCCGCATAGAAAATACTGATAAATTTACTTCAGAAAAAATATTAGTAACATATTAAAGATATGCTGCTTTTTATGGCCAATTTTTACAGACGTCATTTTATAATCAACGGTTTTAAATGAATTCAGTTGAAAGACTAATCTTAAATATGAACATAAAAGAACAATCGAAAATTAGAATCGAAATTGTCTAAAATTGCAGCCGTAGACAAACACATATGATAGTAATAAAGTAACCAATAACAAGGTGCACAATCAGCGAATCGAAGATGATGGAGAGTCGAATCGTTAATAGTAACGGTGCGACTAGTCTATAAATCGTTCAACGAGCCAGGATAACTGGAAATGACACTTCGAATAAAAAGCCAAACATTCCGTCTATAGTCTGCAATAATAAACAGCCAGTCTATAAAAGTAGTGCGATTATCAATTTAAAAAATGCTACCAATAAATATTGTATTTTTTTTTAAATTAACAACCGTGTTAATAATATAAATGACGTCTTATTCTCAATAATAAATTGTTGTCAGAGCAAACTTTATTTTAAAATATCAGTTTCTTGGGGTTCTTACATTATGAAAATAGTCATTAAAATTGACTTGCGTAATAATGAGATTACAGGGAAAACGAAAGAAATAAACTGTTACGAGTGTGATCAGAAACTATGCTATTAGTAATTACAGGTCTGCGAAGAAAATCGACTTTTCTTCGACAATGACAGGCTTTCTTGTATAAACAATTTCTCCTTCATAGAACACAACTTCACTTGACATTTAACACAAATATAACATGGATCCATTACATATAAGAAGAAACTTTGAGGCTTCGGCCTTGCAAGCTTAACCTAAAAATAGTTCATCGTACTCTACGTAACCTGCATACAATTATTCCGATTTATTCAAGTTTCATATAGAATTTCTAGATTCAAAAACTAAATTTAAGAGAAAGTTACGATTAATCACGTAGTATATAACGAGTAAATAAAACTCATATTTTATATTAGGCTAAACAATGTTGCTCAGTCACTGTCTATTAGGAGGGTTGAGAAGCCACCGACCTGCAAACCGCTTTGCTCAGAATGGTATAGATAATTAGTGGAAAGTGCAGGATAGGGTCGGTTAATTAGTTTCTAGGTGGCCGCAAGTTGTACAAATAGTAACACGCCTATCCCTGGCTATAAATTAAATTACACCTCATATTAGTACAATTCACAAATCTAATTCGAAATCAAAATCAGTCAAGACTTGTATATGCATACAATAATATTATCTTTTACATCGCACACATTAAAAACAGAAATTGCTGTATTCTTTTGTAATTGTAATAAATTCAATCTGTATATTATAAAAAAATAATTTACTCATTAATTTTTTATACTAACTAATTATTAAATAATAATTAATTTAATTATACGAAGTGTCTTTAAATGAGCCCTATCTGAACTTACAGTACTGTGTTTATTTATGCACTGATCAAAGGGCAGCTGCTCGAATCCTTTAAATGAAAAATGCAGTTTTAAAAGCCTAATCATTTTACGATTCTTTTATGTAGATTATTAAAGCAATTCATGCATTGTTATCAAATCACATTATCCATAAAATAACAGATTTGTTTTAATAAAAAAATTTCCAAACTTCTCGAAACGCAACCGGTTAATTATTAACAGAAATAAAAAAAACAGAAGTATTTATTTGTAATATAAAAATATCAGCTTTTTATTAAATTACAGATAACAGATTAAATACAATTGAATCTATGGTACCCATACTAACAGCATAATTTTGGAAACATTTTGTCTGTCTTTTTGTTTGTTCCGACTAATCTACGGAACGTCTGGACGGATTTTGACGGGGCCTTTTCTGGCAGATTGTTGTAGTTACACGGCGTAACTCAGGCTACTTTTTTTTAACAGTTAGGGTTCCCCGTAAAAAAATTAAAATTCATGAAATTTGAGTGAAATTCGATTCAATGCACAATTTTACTGGCGAGTGTTTGAATTTTTGAGAAATATTTTTGCTTTCTGTCAGTATGAAAAAAATTTTTAGGTAAATAAATACGGTTATGCGTAAATCTTAAAATTCATGAAATTGTGATAAAAATACGATTCAATGGACAGTTTTAAGGACAAGAGTTTAAATTTTGAGAAATGTATTTGCTTTCTGTTAGTATCAAAAACGATTTAGCCCTAAAAATAGTGTGGAGTAGAAAATATGATACGGGACACAGCTAGGCATCATACTAATAGTTATAATATACTTACATGTTGTCTGTAACGTCGACTGTCTCGTCCAATTCACCAATAGTGTCAAGAGATGCACCAGAACCGTCTTCACGAACTTCTATAGGTGGTGGTGGCGGCGCTGTTGTTGGTCGAGTCAATGTTGCTGTTTCATTACTACCTTCCTTATTATATTGAGGTTTAGGTACAAAATCTATGAGCCGAGGCAATATTTCTTGCATTATGTTGTCGTCTAATTTATTAACTGCGCTATTCATTTCCGCTTCGGATCGCTGTAACCAAGTTTCGATGCAATTCTTTTTCGTGGGAGTTAGTAAAGTTTCGGGAATTGGTGGTGGTGCAGTTTCGGGTATCGGGATAGTCCTTGGCTTCTTTTCGCTCGCCGAACGTTCTATTTTAGCATTTCTAGGCATTGGTTTAGGTTTTTCCACTACAGTTTGATCTAACTTTGTTTTTTTAATCAAATTATTGACCATAGAATCCAAGCTGCTGTTTACGGATCCGAAAATAGTGTTGTTGTTATTTTTGTCATTCTGGTGTACTCTTTTTGATGTACTGTTTTCGTCGGTGTAAAATGTGTTTAACCCCGTTGAGTCATGAACATTGAAACCGTTCATGGTAGAGATCTTACTTGATAATTTTGAGTCATTATTATTTATATTAACCTGTTTTTCTAAAAACGATTTACTTGTCATATCTTTTAAAATATTCGTATCAATATTTTCTATGCAATTTAGTACTTTTTGTATGTCAATTGTCTTAGGCTGCATTGTCGGTGTGGATGGAATGCTGTTTTCTACAGAATTTGAAATAGATCCGAGTCTGTCGACAACGGTAGATATAGAACTACCCGTGTCATCAGATTCTGCATCTGCCAAAACGAGACATCGTTCCCATTCAGTTGACAATAAGTCTATATAAATTTCGGCTTCAGGAGGCACAACCTTTCCATCTGATAATCTTCGTACTAAGCGTCGTACCTCTTCTGGTGATCCCTTCTTTAAGTAAGCTATTCCTTCTTTACTTTGACGATGAATATGACTATCAAAGGAAGACTTCCTTGATAATTTTGTAGTTGTAGATATACCGTTATGTTTTCCATTCATAATAGCTTCTTTTTCAATCAACAAATGTTGGTGCCCATCATTCATATTTAAATCACTAGTTGATTGCAGAGTTGTTTTGTCTTTGAATGAATTTTTCTTACCTAATTTTCTAGGTGGTACAGGTGGCGGTAAAGCTGTAGGTCTTACTATCTCTGTTGTTGATCGACTATTTGTCGCGGAATCAGTCTCCTCCGTGCCGTTCTGTAAAGATTTCTCATCCATTTCACAATGACGAACTAACAAGGTTAAAGATTCATCGGAGTCTTTTAATCGTCGAACACAATCTATTCTAGTTAAATCAGAAACTGATACCCCATCTATGGCCAAAATTTCATCACCAGGAATAAGTTTTCCCCAAGGAGCTTGAGCATTTGCAGCAGGACTATCTTCTGCACATGATTGTACAAGTAACTTTCTGACCTTTTCTGCCGCAGCTGATCCGCCTTCAAATTTAAGTCCCAATCCAAGGCGTTCCCCTCGTGATCTATGGACGATGACTTCGGCTGCGCCGTTTGCAGCACCAACTTGAAGTACTGTGACAAACGAAGGATCTTTTACAACAGGACGGCCTTCGCCCACCGGTACGATGGTGACGAAGTCCTCTGCGATTGTATCTGTCGCCATCCCGCGAGAAACTCGCGTGTCGTAGTTCTTCTTTAACTGCTCTCGACCTTTTTACCTGTGAAGTAAAAATATCCATAAGCTTGCATAAAACAAACTAAATTTAGAAGTAGAACATACAACTAATGGTAACCGATGTCTATAGATAGACTCTCCTCCGCCATCTGATAGTGATTTAATAATAAAGAATGGTTCAAAACATTAAACCACGATATAACCATATAAACTATCGAAAGTAGGTGCTCTATCAAATAAATATTATGCTTTCTAGTAAATCGAAATCGTTAGTTTAAAACATAAAACTTCGTAAATTTTTTAACGTTTACATCCGTAACAAATGTCAGACAATCATGGTGGTTGTTTTAACTGGTTAATAGGCATAAGTACTATACACCTACTTCCTGCTCACTATCACTCCGAACTTTCATTGATCGATATGAAAGTATAACGAGCGTGTTTGAGAACGCGTTGACCACGAACAGTCAAATCATTGAAGCGAACAAGATGTAGGTTAGTGGCAACGGAGGCAGTGCATGCGTTTTCAATATTATTCTCAGAGAATTTACACATTAACATATGGTCTGGGGCTGCGACCCGTTACTCTAGAGACCTGTTTTGTTCTGAAGGGTTAGTGACTTCCACAATGTTGAAATATTTCCAATATAAGTTATTTCAAAAAATAGTTTCAAATATTAGTGCACAAAAAATACTTGAAAAAAAAATGTTAAACTGGCTGCTTAAAAATATTTTCATATTTTATTATTAATCTTCGAAATTGCACGTAGGATATTACTTCCAAGGTACACAAACTTTGCTGGTCTTATTAAAGGCACAGGCGAAATGAAAATGATTAAATAGGGATTCACCAAGTTTTAATAAACGTTCGTCCAAAGTAAAACCGCGCATACCTTCTCTAGATTGAGTTTTAAATGAAATTACAAGCAACCCTAGTTATGTCCAGGGAGCTTTTCAATATTTTTTAAATTAATAAAATGTTTCCATTTCTATTCAGCCAAAAAATTATAAGCAAATTATAAGTATGCATAAGTGTCATTTAAATTCAACAGTAAACCGACATTACAGGAGAATACCCTTAAAAAACATTCAGTCGACACTACGTAACAAATACATAGTATGAAGAAATAAGCACATTCTTTTTTGAATAAATGTAAAACACAAAGTTACCCTCTCGATGCTGTGTATAGCCATCTGTAATAAAGTACAGAAAATATACATCGTTCGTGACATTTCATTTTATATCGAAAGCAGTACTATTTTTGCAGAATATTGTGAGATCAATTCAATGCATTGATATTTGAAAAAAAATTGTAGTACGGATTTCATAAACCATATATGTAATGTATTTCTTTAAGTGTAATTTACGTAAAGGTATCTTAATATACATGTTTTCTATACGATTTTACCGTTTAAAAAACACATAATTTTACAATAGGTATGAAACTACAGAGTTTAATTTATTAACATTAAAAAAAATATTGATATGTTTTGCAATAATATTCATGTACTGTATTATTATAGGCAGACGTATGAAGCCACATTTCCGAAGGCGAAGATTGCTTTGGTTATTTATTTCTGTCAAAAAAGAACCTACAACCGTTTATACTGAAGGCATAATATCTTCCGTCTACACTATTTAAACAATAAACCATTATTCACAACCACATGTACATATTAAAAAAACTCTGTTCAGATCTGCAGGTTGTTATGAAAACAATTGATATTATTCGTATAGTCAGCTTTTTCGCATCCCTACGTAGCTGGCTAAACTAAACAAAGAAAGGTTGCTGCATCCCATATGGTATTGTTCAACGATATCTCATAATTGAATCTTTTCGTCGTGACCTACAAATACAGAAGAGGTTTTGTACGTATAATTTAAACGAGTAGCGAGCGGAATGTTGATTTGTTAAGATGAAAATAAACCGTACGAACGAAGAGACATCGTATTATGCAGAGAGTTGAACGTGTACCGTTATTTAAATAGGTACTTTAACGTATGTCTGCCTAATATCAGCCCGCATAATCCATTCATAATACTGTACTACTAACAGTGTTATGAATATTCATAGTGTTTTCGACACTACGGTAATCTGGCATAAGTGTCTTGTTGTGTATTAAAGTTTTTTTCAAACGTAGTCAATTACACTGAGCACGCACAAGTGGGTGATATTTTATGAAACGGCACTTGCGCTAATGATCGGTGACCAATAGATTGTGTGAATCGCTAATGAATAAATATTAGCCCGATCAGAAATCACTATTAATTTATTAAACCAACTACTATTTACAATAGTAATCATTTTTCTATTAATTAAAATTAGTACTATTGTTGCTTACTGTTAAATAATGAACTTATAAATAATTAAATTTATATGTATGTTCTATACAGCATTTAATTTCAGTAATATAACATTACGCGGGTTCACCCAGAGTTTGAGCTTTGGCCATAATCAATAATGAGTAATAGAAGAATAAAAAAATTATTGTAAATAGCTACTGAACAAAAAATAATCGATTGACAAACATATAAGAAAAAGGAACTGAACTTTATCTGCACTTTTGCATATTTATACATATATATAATTAGTTTTTAAGCATTTTAAAACGTATTGATTCCCTGTTAGCTATTACATTTATGGATACTATTGTTTAGAAAAGAAGTCTCTTTAACAAATACAAAATACTGGCATAATATTTGAAATGTTCTGTAATAATTTCCACATAAGATTACAGTCGTTCCAAATGAAGCCGGAAAAAAACCTTTGGGTTAAATATTTGGTTGTGAGAATCAGCTAAAGCTATTTGAAATTCTCAAGGTTCTATACCTTTTGTTGTTAATTTTTTTTTTTTTATTTAACATTAGACTTTTTTTAATGAGTATTTGAATAGAACTAAAATGAAGTAAGTCTGAAGTGCATTATTGTAACACATCTTGATTATTTAGTTAACACTAAGCCTATTATAACAAATTTTACAATCAACAACATTTAGTTTGATTACACAGGGGTTATGACCCCCTCCAGCCTCGAACCACCAATACACGTTTTATACTACTTAAATATGTAGATTTTAATCTATACTAATATATAATATTGAAGTGTCTGTGTGTAATACAAAAAAGAAACTTTGTAAATTAAAAACAAAACCCACTTCAAAAGAATAATCTATAAAAATGCACCAAAAAGTCAATAAGTAATAATATTATTAATCTGCTTCGTTTATTTTGAAATCGGTGCCAGCTTATGCATAACAAAGTGGTGTAAATGTACGTCGCTAATTATATTCAATTTTGATTAATTGTTCTATAAAATCACCCTAGTCCTTTATTTAGCGTATATTGTGATAAAGCTCAGGCAGTTATTTCCATTTGTAAATGAGTAATGTACATTGGTTTAAATCTAGCTCTCACCGACTCTAAAATTAACGAACCAGATTAATGAAGTAATTATTTATTGACTTTATAGGCCATTTTTATAATTTTTGAAGTCGCTTTTGTTTTTAATTTTAAAAAAAATTCTACTTTTTAGTTTAAGTATGGACTTGCAGGTGTAGCTGTGAAGCCTACATCATAGCTTTGGAAACAAATATGTGAAACACGTGTAATTGTTTTTAATATTCCAGGGTTTTTTTTTTTTAATTTCCCTGCTTACCACTGATCAGATCCTGATCTGGTGACAATGGACCATCTCGGAAAATACAAATACAAATCAGTTCACAAATTACAGAGAAATGGCCTAACAAACATACAGACATAACAAAAAAAAAACATACAGCCGAATTGATAACCTCCTCCTTTTTGAAGTCGACTAAATATATTTTTTTTACTAGATACTTATGAATCCATATACAATACATATAACCAAAATACAATTTTATAAATTTTTGTCTGTCTGTTTGTTCCAGGTAACATGGCTGGACGGATTTTGACGGGATTTTTTTTGGCAGATAGCTGAAGTTACATCGCGTAACTTAGGGTACTATTGATTATTGAAAATAATTGGGGTTCCTTATAAAAAACAATAAATCGCAGTGACGAACATATGAAACACGAGCGCAGCCGGAGGCATACAGCTAGGCTCAATATAAAACTGAGCTTAATTATGTACTATTATTTATTCAAAAACAAAAATGTAATTTTTTTTTCTCCAAAAATTTCTTTATTTTAATAACAGCATATTGGTCGCCATGTTCATCTTAAGTCTCATTAAAAGAAAACGTCGCAGTGAAATAATTTTATGGTAATAAACTATTTTTTTCTGTTCGCTTGGCTGACTAAAACTTGATACTGTCGACATATGTCTATCAGTGCGTTCCGTCATTTCCAGTATGTGCACTTGCGAACGACCGTTATGCTAAAAAATAATTAGGCCTATGCATGTATTATTACACGTCTTCAGCCGCATTGTGATTGTAATCAATTCATAATTTCTATCACAAAATAAATAGTAAAAATCACTGTACGATGGCTGGTTTTAGTTAATCGAATTTTACTTCTATATTAATAAACTAGCGGCTGCAACTGCGTTTATTATATTTTCACTACGTTTTAATTCTTTTATACGGAACCCTAATTACTTTCCGTAGTTTTTTTTTCGGTACTAAAATAAATTAAAACTATTTCTCACAAATTCAAACACTTGCCAGTGAAACTGTGCGTTGAATCGTATTTTATTCACAATTTACTAAGTTTTAATTTTTTTACACGAATTCCCAATTATTTTCGGAACTTTAAAGTAGACTCAGTTACACGGAGTAACTTCAGCTATCTACCAAAAATCGATCAAAATCGATCTAGCCGTTCCGGAGATTACCCGGAATAAACTTACAGATAGACAACAATTTTAAAAATTGTGTTTTTGATATGGGTTTCGTATTTATATTCATATCGATTTAGCAAAAAGTTATTGTGACATTACAAAGAGACACTTTAATTTTATTTATTAGTATAGATAAACAACTTTTTACTAAACACATACCTTGAATATGATACGATACCCACACCAAAATCACATGTTTAAAACAGCACGATCGATTTTGACGGGACTTTTTTTAGCAGATAGCTGAAGTGACTCTGCGTATTTTAGGCTATTTTTATTTTTCGAAAATTATTCCGATCCGCCTAATAGTAAGCGGTCATTGTATATATGAACTCGTATGACATCAGAGGCGCCACAGACCCGTTGTCTTTTTTAAAAACTTGACTAATAAACAGATGAAACAAACTCAAATGCGATTTCACGTCACGATATATGTAAGTAGGTAAACGAATTTTTCAATACGGTCTGCGATCAACTAAGTATCCGGTAGTAAACGCGTATACCTATACCTACGCATATGTTAGTACAAAATTTGTTCATCTGTAATCTATAAACTCTGAAACTATCAAACCCCCCTGTTGTGTCATATGTTCTTCTGTGTGTTTTATTTTTTTTATACGGAACCCCAATTATTTTCCTAAAAAAACTGTGCATTGAATCCGATTTTGTTAATTTTTTTATGAATTTTAATTTTTTACGAGAAACCCTAATTATTTTCGAAAGTCAAGAGTACCTTTATTTATGCAGCGTACCTTCAGCTATGTATCAAAAAAAGTCCCGACAAAATCGGTCCAGCCATTCCCGATATTACCCGGAACATCAGACAGACAAACAAAAAAATTAAAAAATGTAGTTTTGGTATAGGTACCGTATATATAGTCATATGTATTTAGTAAAAAAAAATTACATTACAAACAGTATAGATCTGCCCACGCTCTCTCTGCGTTATCTCAATGCCCCCTAATTTTCTCTGGATGTCTGCGGGGCGCCCACATGGAAGCGTTACGGGCCCATGTTTAGAACCTAGGCAGTCTAGACGAGCACTGATTAACTTCAGCAAACAAGGTAAATGCACTTTTATAGTATAGGTGACTGTACCACATTGCTTATCAGTTATATAAATATTCTTATCATTTTGCATACCCGTTCTCTTTATCATCTCTGATCGTTTCCTATCAAATTAGCTCTAAGTGGGTACGAACTGACGTAAGGTAGTTTAAATTAGCATTAATTAGGATTCCTTAAAAAAAAACTATTCAACGAAAGCTAATAACTACCTACGAAGGGCATACGCTAATTAATCTGTTTACACCTTTGATACAACCTACAGAAGTCTTAGAAATATGATTTATCATTATCATATGGAATTTCTCTGTATCACATTCTTCAAGTTTTGCTTTGTTCCTAAATGGATATTTAAAAAAATCTTCAGTTGTTTATAACTTGTTGCAGGCAATAGGGATAACATGGTATTCAGTATTTATTCCTTCTTCTACGTTCTTTTAGAATAAATGTTAGTTTATACTGCCTAGACATTCTATAGAATACAATGACAACATAAAAAAACTCTGTAATCAGTCTGAGTTTTCGGTGAAGGAAAACATCTTGAGGAAACCATATCATGGTAGTAGGGAATTTTCTAATAATGCTTGTTTGGGTATAGGACATTTACTGGTTTATCAAAGTATAAGATAATATTTAAATAAGTTCGTTGATGAATTATATTTCTAAATCGATCATTAAATTAGGTACACTTCCATCCATCCATTCAACCGAAAAACGTCCACTGCTGGGAATAGATCTTCTCCAAAGATCGCCGCGACTACCGGTCTTGCGCCACCCGCATACAGAGGATTCCCGCGACCTTCATCTGGTCGTCGGTGCACCTTGTAGGGTGCATGATAGTTATTCGATAACCTGTTGTCCCCATCTGGCATCGGTTCTGCGAACAATGTGCCCAGCCCACTGCCACTTATGTTTAGCAATTTTTGCGCATCTCCTCTTTCCAAATTTGATTACGCACTCATAAGTACACAAGTACATAATACTAAGTACATGTACACTTATTACATTTAAAACTTGTTTTCAAGTTAAGTATGCATATGGTGGAGTACCATCGTTGACTTACAAATCGTAAAATAAACTTTTGATGTAAAAATAAATGTAATACAAAAACTGAGAAGATACTTTTTTCACATTACCGTTAAAGGAATGAAAGCTTTTAATATTCATTAAAATACCAATTTTACAAACAACTTTCGCGTTCAATCACACCAAAGTAAGGATCGTAAAAATGTTATTTATATGGTTATAATTTTATAGATTGCTTGGTCGACGGTCATTTGGAATATTATACGTACATATTTTACGTAACACCTGTGGCACATAAAATGTATGATTTATAATTGCATGTTATGTTTGATAATTAATTAATTGAAACCAGCAAAAAGAATTTACAAAAGTAATTGTACGAACAACTGTTACAGAGGATAGAATTCTTACATTTGAGAGGTATTCTCAAAGTAATAATTAGAACTCATTCGGTTCACACCTTTCACCGCTGCACCATTTCTGTTTTGCGTCTGGTATGTATTTACCTATATCACAATCCATTATCATATTTAAAACACTAAATGAGAATAAATTCTTAATGAAATATTAATCGTTGTTATTTACTCGTATAATCTTTTATGTCTTTTTGTAATTAAATGTTATAAAAGACTAACTGTAAAATTCACGGCAACGTTCATTTATACAGTAGAATACCTATGTTTTTATTTGTTCGTTGCAATTTGTTAAGTTTATTTTTGAAAGAATATGTATGGAATTTTAAATACGGACTTTACTGATTTTGTATTGTAAATCAATTACAGAGGAAATTGTACACTATATCTGTGTTTATAAAAAATGTAATGTTTGATAGCCATGACCTGTTGTAGAACATAATATAAATTTTACATATCTCTCTTCTATTTATATAGTAACGTGAAATATATAGTAAAATGGAATTTATAACTTCTAAATATATAACCACTGTTATATTTATTAATGTTAAACTTTTAAGAAAACTTGTTAAAAGTAAAGAAAAAAGTTAAATACATAAAATAAAACTGAAGGTCATGTAATAGTTTAAATTTATAAACAAAAACATCAAAGAGTCGGGAAAATACAAGAGTTTTCAATTTTTTAAGTGTGAATTAAATCAAAATGTATCTAAATAGTATACATATATATCATATAAATGAAAATACAATTAACATGATACACCATTGCCTACAATCCATATATTACAAGTTTTAGATTCTTATAGATTACTAGTTGTGCCTGGAATATGATGCAATGTACGGAAAGACGTTTATTGTCCAATAACCTTTTCTTTTTTATTTTGACGGAGGGAAATGCATTTACGCACTACCCTTATCTATTGTATTAGTGAGGTAAGGGGGCACGGAGTGACGAGCTCGTCCGCTGCATTTATTGTCCAATAACCTTCGCGGGTGTATGTAAAACAATCCACAAAAATTTCATTACAATCCGATCAATAGCTTAGAAACGCATATAGGGCAAAACTTTAATTAAAATTATTTAAGAGAACGCTTACAAAAGCCATAAAAAAAATGAAAATAAATATTAGCTTAAAATTGAATACTGGATAACCTTTTTTTAGCGTTCTCCTAAATTTGTCCATGAGTGTAGGTGTTACTCTATTATAAGTAAACCATGGCTTAGTACCCTATACGGAGATAGAAATGTAATTCATTTTTACTATTAAATACGTGTTACTGAATATGTTAAAGTATGCACGCTCATAAGTACTATGAGTAACATCTTAGATTGTGAGGGTTTTTTTCCAAGAACTATATAACTTATTCATACTTATATATAGTTTGTATCGTGTTTTTATTGTATCATGTTTGTAGACGTAAGTGAGAAAAATACTAACAATCAAAGGTGATATCTTAACGTTCTCTTTGAATGATAATTATCCACTATATAACGGTTACAATGTTATTTTAAAATTATTCTAGACTAGTTATGTGCCCGCGGCTGCGCCCACTTTTGATATATTTTCACTGCGTAATATAGTTTTTAATTTTTTTGTACGGAACCCTCATTATTTTACTAAACTTTTTTTTTGCTACTAACTTATATAACTACTAACTACTAACTTGAGTTATAATTTTTTTACGCGAAACGCTAATTATTTTCGAAAAACAAAAGTACCCTAAGTTACATGGAGTAACTTCAGCCATCTACTAAAAAAAAGTCATGTCATAATCGCTCCAGCCGTTCCGGTGATTACCCGGAACAAACAGACAAAAATTGTAAAAATTGTATTTTTGATATAGGTATCCGTTTATATGGTCATATCTATCTAGTAAAAAAAAAACAATTTTGACATTACAAACAGACACTTTTATTTATTTTTATTAGCATTTTAATTATTAGTGTAGACGAGAAATTAAACATAAAAGAAACAATTTTTAGATTGCGAATTATTTGCAATGGCCGTTGTTATTATGTAAAAGAAACGTTTTCGAAAACAGTTTTGCAATGAATTTAACTTTCCGTGTTCTGAGTTGTGACCCCATCGGCACGTGACATTTACATAGCGGTGCGACAGGTTTCTATACACGTCATAAACGTTCACAAAATACATTCAAATAGAATTGATACTTGTCACTTATGTTCTTATTGTTACGATATGATTTTGTTCGTATATTTTTTTCTTTCAAATCAAAGTTACCGACAGTTACCGCAGAAAGTTACCGCAGGAGAACCAAAGTAACCGACATTGCCCGAAGAATTGTCAAACTTTAGTGGCAATGGGCTGAGCGCATTGCTCGTAAAACCGATGGGGCCAACGGGTTCTCAAAGGGATGCCGTGTACTGAAACACGCAGCATGAGTAAGCCAGGCACTTCACAAGGTGGACCGACGACCTGGTGAAGGTCGCGGGAATCCGCTGGATGCGGGGGTGGTGCTATATAGGCCGTCGTGGATTTCTTTGGGGAAGACCTATGTCCAGCAATGGATGTCTATCAGTTGAATGGATTTTTCTTTTGTGTAACTTTCATGAACATACATTAATTTGGTTGAAAGTAATTGAAATTCAGAAAAGTTAAATTTTATGCATGGGTACTGTTATGTAGGTAGCAGTTTCTATTTATTTCAAAAAGATTCAAATTATTCGTCTAATAAATGTCTGCTTTTAGTCTTAGCAAATTATCGATCTATACCTATATTTTTATAACAGGTTAGTTTTATAATAAAAATTCACATATTGTAAAAATTATTCGCATTGTAAAGTCGCAGCTTTTAAAAGAAAATGTCTGGTTTTGTCCGGTAAATCTGTACCATACATACTATAAAGTAATAATACAATAAAATATATTTTAAAGAAATTAATCTGTCGAGTATATCATGTGAAGAGTATTGTATAGAATGTTTTGTAGTGATAGGTATCATATGTTATTATTACATATTTGGTAATTACTAGCTGTGTGCCCGCGGCTTCGCCTGCGTTTCATATATTCTTCATTGCTTCATATAGTTTTCAAATAATAATTGGAAAATAATGTTTTGATGGACAGCAGTTCATTAAATAGTTTTTTTTACAATTTCTTTAGTTTTGATTTTTCATATACGGAACCCTAATTATTTTCCTAAATGTTGTTTTGTACTAACAGAAAGCAAAGACATTTCTAACAAATTCAGATACCTGTCAGCAAAACTGTACATTCAATCAAGTTTTCTTCACAATTTCATTTTTTTACGCGGAACCCTAATTATTTTCGAAAAATAGAAGTAACCTAAGTTATGCGGACTAACTGCAGCTATCTCCCAGAAAGGCTCCCATCAAAATCGTTTCAGCCGTTCCGGAGGTTAGCCGAGACAAACAGATAGACAAAAGTTTAAAAAAATGTGTTTTTGTTATATTGTTAATATTTATATATATATATATATATATATATATATATATATATATATATATATATATATATTTAAATTAAACTATCTGCAGACTGGGTCCGCACCTTTTTTTAGATTGGAGATTTTAAATCGACTTGCGTCGGAAAAAAATTGCCTATAATAGCAATTCAAGCAGCTATGCAGTTAGTAATCTTCTTTTGCATATGTGAGCTTAAAATCTACTTCTATTAAATTTTTTATATCTATATATTCAATTATTTTGTAAACACTTATTTTGTTATTATTAATTACATAATTTTTAATTACTTTTTTTTTTTTTTATTAACGGTCGTAACAAGCCAAGCAGAACTAGGTCCGTGTCCGCATAATTACCTCATAGTTTGGGTTTGGGCAATTATTGCTTGTATGACCTTTTGGTCTCCATGTTTTATGGATTCCATGTTAATGATTTAAAAACCACGCCATGAGGACTGTGCCGACAGAGGTGAAAACTCAAAATACTTTTCAAAAACTGTTTTTCTTAAATGTTTAAATTTGTATTGTGAGTAATTAAAATGTTATAATTTCTCAATTGAAATTATTAACACAACCTTTACATTCAATATCTAACATTTGCCCGGTTTTTACAGCCATTGGCGTTCCGAGCAATAATTATGTGCAATTTCATATTATGTATCTTTTATTCATAATCGAAACATATGATAGGCTGTGGAAGATTTTGGTTATTTTATCTGTGAGCGCCATGTTATACTTGACATATCAGTTGACGGCTGACGACATAGTATAGGTAACATGACTCTATTGACCCTCATGACCCTAACGAGAAAAGCTCATCGCCGCCAAATAAGTTTTTACTCCAAACACTTTATACAATAAGCATACATGCTTACGAGTAGGTAGCTTTAAGCTTTTCTATTAGGATGCGATTACATTAGGGGTCGTTCGGATATTAATTTTAAACATTTTGGACTCCCTGTCTTCTTCTCAATAGTAAAGTAAGGATTGGTATAATTCTTTACAAAATCTGCTTCCATAAAACATGTCATCAAAAATAAACAAAACATAGACAATCTTCTCCCCACTTATTTAGTACTTAGAAGTAATAGATTTTAGTAATGACTAAATTTAATATTATTTAAATCATACAGGTTGTCGGACCTCTATCTTTTTTCCTAATATTTATGAATTTTATTGATTATTCATTGATTCAACTGAAAGACGTCCTCTGTTGGACATAGGTTTCCACAAAAAGGGGGAATTACCGTAATAGCCATACTTGACAGGCATGTTGGTGATCGCAGTACGTGTTTGTGGTTGTGAGAGGATACTGCTGCCTATCCCCTGGTGTGTCCCTTAGTCGCCTTTTACGACAAATATACCAATGAAATAAAATATTTGTCATAAGGGATTCCGTACCTTTAGTATCACCGGAAGAACGTTAATATTATATACTACCTATGTACCTATTCTTTATTATCTTTGGAATATATTCATAGAACTGTGGATGCTTTTAATATATTCTCAGAGGTAGTAGGCGTTGTGATATTGCCAAAGTTTAACTTATGGTTCTTATTCGACAAAATCGAATACAACATTTGTTAGTAACATTTCGTTTAGTCTCTAAGCATATACGTTTTCATAAACTGTGCCAAAGAATCAGAGCTTCTAAATTAGTATACAATATGATTAAACTAATAACATACTGATAAGCAAAGGCATCATCTGAGAACATCCTAATATAATGCAACGTGTTTATTTATACTATATCTTTTTACTAAAGATTTACGTTTTTCCGAGTGATCCGGCGAAAAGTTCATAAGGAATCCCAAAATTAAAAAAGCACCTTTTTCTATAAACTTTATTATTTTTCTAGAGACGTTATAAATTTCGTACAATACTTATTATTTTGAGTACAGTTGAGTTTTTATCAGCAATGCTAAACAGCTTAGTTGTAGAGTTTTTGGCAGGATCTCAGTCTGTCATTAACAGTTATTGTCTTTAATCTACTAACTGGGGTATTGGATCTTATATTGTGTAATTTTGGTGGCATTTTGTTTGATATAATTTGGTTATTGTGCAGACGTGAAGTATATTGGAAATAATGATGCGACATGTTTATTCTGAGGTGCCACGAAAACTCTTCTAGGAAGATGAGCCACCCGTTTTGCTGGAGCTTAGAAACGTTGACACAAAATTAAAAATATAACTTATCACATGACGCTGGCAGAATTGTATATGTAAATCGCAGATTGCCATTAACCAAGAACAAGAATATTTTGGGTAAAATCAAATAAATCAAGTGAAAAACCATTGATGGAAAATATGAAACATAACACTTATGTCACACATAAGCTTCAAAGTTTTGTAAGCACGCTATGATTTCTAATCATAATAATCTACTTGGTCAAATCTATTTGTATCATAATAAAGTAGGTAATATCAAAGCAAAATATTTATAAGCTCACTGTGTACTATGAAATATCTGTTTGACTATCAGAGATCGTAAGCCACGGCTATCGTTTGATACGCCTCCCCGTGTGCTGTTTTTGGTGACAAACATCCAGATACTGTCTAAAACACTCACCTTATGCGGCCCGCTAGTCTACAAAGAACAGATTTTATCTATCTTATTACAATTTCGTCGTGCGAGATAACCGTAAAAGGGGCTCAGCGCTGTGGTTTATTATAAGAATACAGGCAACTGGATGTGACATGTATACATACAGTTTTGATAATAATTTTACATATTATTATAAAACGCAACATATCTTTGTTTGTTAGATAATGCGTTTGGAATTTTAGAACCATATACCTGATAATACTTAATACGTAGATATGTAGTCTGACCAGATTTTAACATAATTTATTTTGTTTATGTTAAGTAGATCTTGTTTGTCTTGTCTTGTCGAAATTGTTTCATATTCAATTGAAGCTTATGTGTGACATAAGTGTTATGTTTCATATTTTCCATCAATGGTTTTTCACTTGATTTATTTGATTTTACCCAAAATATTCTTGTTCTTGGTTAATGGCAATCTGCGATTTACATATACAATTCTGCCAGCGTCATGTGATAAGTTATATTTTTAATTTTGTGTCAACGTTTCTAAGCTCCAGCAAAACGGGTGGCTCATCTTCCTAGAAGAGTTTTC
Source organism: Samia ricini (assembly GCA_014132275.2). Classification (NCBI taxonomy): domain Eukaryota; kingdom Metazoa; phylum Arthropoda; class Insecta; order Lepidoptera; family Saturniidae; genus Samia; species Samia ricini. Next base: position 9,195,270 of record AP028161.1, read on the forward strand.
GTGGCACCTCAGAATAAACATGTCGCATCATTATTTCCAATATACTTCACGTCTGCACAATAACCAAATTATATCAAACAAAATGCCACCAAAATTACACAATATAAGATCCAATACCCCAGTTAGTAGATTAAAGACAATAACTGTTAATGACAGACTGAGATCCTGCCAAAAACTCTACAACTAAGCTGTTTAGCATTGCTGATAAAAACTCAACTGTACTCAAAATAATAAGTATTGTACGAAATTTATAACGTCTCTAGAAAAATAATAAAGTTTATAGAAAAAGGTGCTTTTTTAATTTTGGGATTCCTTATGAACTTTTCGCCGGATCACTCGGAAAAACGTAAATCTTTAGTAAAAAGATATAGTATAAATAAACACGTTGCATTATATTAGGATGTTCTCAGATGATGCCTTTGCTTATCAGTATGTTATTAGTTTAATCATATTGTATACTAATTTAGAAGCTCTGATTCTTTGGCACAGTTTATGAAAACGTATATGCTTAGAGACTAAACGAAATGTTACTAACAAATGTTGTATTCGATTTTGTCGAATAAGAACCATAAGTTAAACTTTGGCAATATCACAACGCCTACTACCTCTGAGAATATATTAAAAGCATCCACAGTTCTATGAATATATTCCAAAGATAATAAAGAATAGGTACATAGGTAGTATATAATATTAACGTTCTTCCGGTGATACTAAAGGTACGGAATCCCTTATGACAAATATTTTATTTCATTGGTATATTTGTCGTAAAAGGCGACTAAGGGACACACCAGGGGATAGGCAGCAGTATCCTCTCACAACCACAAACACGTACTGCGATCACCAACATGCCTGTCAAGTATGGCTATTACGGTAATTCCCCCTTTTTGTGGAAACCTATGTCCAACAGAGGACGTCTTTCAGTTGAATCAATGAATAATCAATAAAATTCATAAATATTAGGAAAAAAGATAGAGGTCCGACAACCTGTATGATTTAAATAATATTAAATTTAGTCATTACTAAAATCTATTACTTCTAAGTACTAAATAAGTGGGGAGAAGATTGTCTATGTTTTGTTTATTTTTGATGACATGTTTTATGGAAGCAGATTTTGTAAAGAATTATACCAATCCTTACTTTACTATTGAGAAGAAGACAGGGAGTCCAAAATGTTTAAAATTAATATCCGAACGACCCCTAATGTAATCGCATCCTAATAGAAAAGCTTAAAGCTACCTACTCGTAAGCATGTATGCTTATTGTATAAAGTGTTTGGAGTAAAAACTTATTTGGCGGCGATGAGCTTTTCTCGTTAGGGTCATGAGGGTCAATAGAGTCATGTTACCTATACTATGTCGTCAGCCGTCAACTGATATGTCAAGTATAACATGGCGCTCACAGATAAAATAACCAAAATCTTCCACAGCCTATCATATGTTTCGATTATGAATAAAAGATACATAATATGAAATTGCACATAATTATTGCTCGGAACGCCAATGGCTGTAAAAACCGGGCAAATGTTAGATATTGAATGTAAAGGTTGTGTTAATAATTTCAATTGAGAAATTATAACATTTTTAATTACTCACAATACAAATTTAAACATTTAAGAAAAACAGTTTTTGAAAAGTATTTTGAGTTTTCACCTCTGTCGGCACAGTCCTCATGGCGTGGTTTTTAAATCATTAACATGGAATCCATAAAACATGGAGACCAAAAGGTCATACAAGCAATAATTGCCCAAACCCAAACTATGAGGTAATTATGCGGACACGGACCTAGTTCTGCTTGGCTTGTTACGACCGTTAATAAAAAAAAAAAAAAAAAAGTAATTAAAAATTATGTAATTAATAATAACAAAATAAGTGTTTACAAAATAATTGAATATATAGATATAAAAAATTTAATAGAAGTAGATTTAAGCTCACATATGCAAAAGAAGATTACTAACTGCATAGCTGCTTGAATTGCTATTATAGGCAATTTTTTCCGACGCAAGTCGATTTAAAATCTCCAATCTAAAAAAAGGTGCGGACCCAGTCTGCAGATAGTTTAATTTAAATAAAAAAAAAAAATCATTAACTAGAAGTAGATAACTCTATATATATATATACATTTTTTTTAATATTGTCGATAAACATAATAAATATAGTTTAGCAGTTATAAAATATGCAGTGTGTAGGTGTTATTCCAGCATGACATCAGATGTTAGTCGCGGTGCCAATCCTCAACTTCGAAAGGTTAACATCCTATGAGCGTCCGTGCCTAACCGAGCAACCAATAGAAACCAATAGAATTCTATCTAAAAACTAATAACACCAAAAAGCGAGTTCGTGGAGACGACTCTATAAAGCAATTTTATAACATGTAATTGTTTTAGAAACACGAACCGCCCGTCATTCGTTGCTGTCAAGGAAATATGATCATTTCATCGACGAATTTTATTCTTAAAATAGTGTCATTTATATATATTTTGATACTTAAATGTTTAAATATTATAATTCATTATAAACCCAGACGATCACAAACGACATGTTTCTTACCCACACAGTAATATTTAACTTCTTCATATAAATTGGTAATAATATTATTGTATCTATATTCATTAGAGATATTGATCTTTATTTAAAAAATATATTAACCGACTTCAATAAGGAGGTTATCAATTCGTCGTTATGTTATTTTTTGTATGTTTGTTACGCGATTTCTCCGACAACTGTTGACCAATTTGTATTTTTTTTTATTCGAAGGAGTACAGTCGGAGTCGGTTAGTTAGAGTTAAGCAATGTACTCATTTATAAATGAAAATGAATGAAACTGCCTAAACTTCATCACAATTACATTTAAACTTAAATAATTAGCGACGCACATTTACATCACGTTGTTATCCGTAAGCTGGCACCGATTTCAAAATTTAATAATAGTATTAAAATAAGGGACATATCGAAATTATCAGAAGTAGAATAATTAGCAAACATTAAGATTAGAAAGTAATTATTTATTTACTTTTTAGTGCATTTTTATAAAACATTCTTTTGAAGTTTTTAATTAAAAAAGTTTTTTATCAGTTAATTTTAGATAAATTCCTATTTGAAAATTGAAATATTTGAAACTTTTAATTAATTACGCAAACGTTTTTTCTAATAACTAACATGTAACTTTCATGTTTATAATTTTAATGATTACCTAATTTGTAAATGTTTAATTACATCTACATCGAGGAGAGATTGGATAGACGATGTAATATTTCGTATCAAAGCTTTCACTTCGATCAGATATATCAAACACGATCCAACTTCTCGATAACTAATAAACACTTATCATTTATCATGTGTATATAGATTGTTACAAATACGGCTCGTTATAGATCTTATAAATGTAAGTAATAAATAAGAAGAAGTTTAATAAGTTTGGCAGAAGAAGCATGAAAGTAAGATTAACGAAGTCTGAGAAGTATGGCTGGAGTGATGATTGACAAAGTCAGAAATAGTGTGATAAGGGAACGCTGTGGTGTGGTAAAGGATGTGGTGACCAAAACAGAGAAAGGTATGCTTAGTTGGTTAGGGCATGTAGAGAGGATGGATGAGAGAAGATTAACGAAATTAATTTATAAGGCGGGGGTGAATGAGCAAGTCGGTAAGGGTCGACCTAGGCGAACGTATCTAGACCAAATCAATCATGTGTTAAATAAAGGCCAGGTAAAAAGTACTCATAACCGACGAGTATGTATGAAAGCGCTCATGAAAGTAGAGGAAGCGAAAGAGGTGTGTCAAGATCGTAGCAAGTGGAAGGACGTAATCTCTGCCTATCCCCACGGTAGAAAGGCGTGATGATATGTATGTATGTAATAAATCAAATTATATTTATATGCAGATATAAGCGCATAGAGACACGTTGTTGAAATTACAGATGATTTCGTTTTAAAGTTGTAGGTGTTTTGCATTAATCATAACATTGATAATATTTCATGCGTTTTTAAATTATAAACAACATTGTCGACTTTATATTATAATATTGTTTCTTCAAAATCGATATGACTATTCTTCAAGATATCTAATATAAGTTTTGAATTCCATTCAGCGTTTAATGTGATAGTAATACTTAAGTTTTATGAAAAAAGTGTATTTAATTTAGGCATTAAGAAGACATGAATAGCAAAACGAAGCGATTTGAACAGGTAATAATAAGAGTCTGTTAAAATACAATTCGGCTGACGACTGTATGGGAATTGTGCTGATACGTATATATATTGAAAAGTTAGCGTAGCAGTTGTAGTAAGGATTGTGCGCATTTTGCAGTAGTGACGGCAGGGCGCACCGGCGCAGGACTCACCACAGGGATGACTCGTAGACGCCTCGGCGCGACGCACCGCTTTCGCTACCCTAATCACATTACCTCACATACCCACAACTCTACTGACCTTCGCCATACTTATAATAACCCCTCATTTATTATAATTTAATTGATAAACTTAAAGTATCAAGTAATTGAAAACTTACCCTAATAAATATTGATCATTAAATTCCTTTCACGTCTCTATAGGAGGCCACACTGTATCAGAAACCTTCACTATTAAATGTTCAAAACATGTTAGTACCGCGGTATTCCGTATTAAATAATGTTTACAACGATGCAGTCCAGCAATGTGATAGCGCACAGGGGCGCAACGCGAGCGAGCGAGCGTCGCGACGTCGGCGGCGCTGAGCGGCGTGTGCGCCCGCGCTAGCGGTGGGGCCGACCGGTCGCAACCGGGCCGCGCTCTCACCGCACCGGCCGCGGCCGCCCTGCCACAAACCTTACCTATAATCACACTTGACACCGTGCCGCATTCGATTTACAAGAAAGTTTCACATTTCTATGTCATTCATGCGAGGAAAGTCACGGAGATCCGTCGCAACACTCTTTTTCCCGACATTAATTATACGTAGTCTTCACATCGGTCGTGTCAATACAACTGCAACTGCCTTTCGGTTTACTTTTACAAAGCCTATTAGAATTAATTTAATTAGGGAATAACAACCTACCGCTCTTCTTGTGATTGTTATTTTTACACGACCGCAAAAACTTAATACTTTTAAATATTCATCGCTCTTCAATTTTTCAAGGAAGCAAAGTGACCCAGTTGATAAGACACGATGTTTGACGAATTGAAACACAGTGAAAGTAATTACTAATTCTTTGCGTCAAAATAACAAGAACGATAATTTCGCAGTCACTTTTTGTTCTTGTTATGCCATACAATCAACAGCTAATTTAGTTATTCAACATTAAGTGCTTAATACACGTAATAAAATAATAACCATCACCCATCTTTGAATACACAGTGTATATTTTAAAACAAAACAAAACTCCACCTACCTAACAATTCAAAACTTTGAAGTGTGAGTTTACTCACGCTTTGTTATGCGGACGTCATGACGAGGCATATTTAATTACCGGTAAAATAATGATAACTTAACCAATTTATATTTACATGCCGAACAAAATAATCTGTTTTTATCTGCTAAATAATTTTTAGAATATTTTTTGTTAATAATGAAAAACATCACATTCCTCTCGATAATTCTGATTTCAAAGATTTAAAATTGTAAGTAAGGGTTGTTCAAAAATAACATATGATATTGTAAATATTTTTGACATCATTACAAAAGGTTTTAAATTAAGATACTTATATTAACGTCATAAAAACCTCTAAAAATACCCACGTATTTATAATTTTTTAAATTCCTTCATATTACAATCTTCTTTGCCTATTACAAAAGTTAACGTCTCCTATAGTTCAAGATTCACGCAATCGATTCGCATTTGCACGATTTTTTTCTTTTAAGTCATAGATGTAAATTCTGCCCAGATATACATTTTATTATAATAAGTACCGCGTTTATGGAAAAAGTAAGTACAATATGTCGGTAGAAAAAAAAATAACTACTATCGCATTATAATTTATAATACACGAGTAAAGGCATATGCAAATCTAGTTTTAAAATATGTAAATTTTATTTTAGACACATAAATAAAGCCTAGAATTGACTATTGTACAATTAAACAACGCTGTTCATCCAATGATATTTCCAAAGTAGGTTATTTACTTGCCACTAATTAATTTATTAGGCACATAACCTACAAATTCTAAAAATAATCGCGTACTAACTGCAATAATGTTGATACAGCCACATAAAATATTTTACCACCTAACGGTGTGTGCTCATACCGGCAATTAAAATCAACATGAAATTAATAACTAACACACACTGATTATATCAAGTTAATTAGTTTGAATAGGTAAATTATGGCTAATCGAGAATCGCAATATTCACGTAAGCAGGGAAACTTCAATAAATAGGTACCTAATAAATTAAATTACATTTTGTGAACGACTTAGTATAAAATACCTAATGACTTAGTTAAATAGTTAAGCTCACTTAGCGTCATTACTCGACGAGAAACAAATATGTCGGTCATAGCATTTTTCTAATTTTAGGTTAATGAAAATCGAGTCACACTGATGCTGCTTCCCATACTACAAGTAAATGTCAGAGTAGTTCACCCAATTATACCCGGAAAGCTTTGAATAGCTTAGCTAATTGGCATAAAATACATTACAGACCCAGTAAAAGTACAGATCTCATTTAAAACTATTTTTTCTGTCATTAACGCTAAATTATTATCACATCTTTAACAACTACTATTCGATTATTTGATACTTTATGATTAAGTTATCAAAAACAAAACATTACAAAAATATTTTTCAATAAGTTATAATATACATATTACGTTTGTATATACATACTCGAATATTTGTAACGATATAAATAGAAATACCATGTCAATTATTTACTATTCTCAATTTCCAGTAGAAAGTTGCCGGCCGCAACCGACAATGGTACTACACTATCAAACAAGACTAGTTTTGATCGAGAGACACGTATCTACGATTACCAATCAGTACAATTAGATTATTTTAATACATAACCAACCCAAATGTTTGGTTTATTTTTAGTTCATTTTTTTGCAGAGGAAACCCCATCGTGGATACCCACCCGCCACGGAGGACAGTAGTAGGGTTATGTAGGAATTTACCACCAAAAAAAACTCCAACTCGCCTTCTCTGCGCCCATATGTGATATCTCCCTAGAAATCTTCCTGAAGTTATTGAGCGCAATTGTAATTTTTAATTGTAATTGTTCTTCCTCGGTGATTTTTTACGATGTTTTCTTCCTCCAGTTCCGGGATTACCTCTCTCGAAATCCTGACCAACATGTTTTTTTACTTTCTATTTTTAATGAGGTTTTATTCCTCGATAATTTTTTAAGAGGTTTTTTCCTAATTAACTACCCACAAGTGAGCCCCTCCGGGATACGTTTTTATAGAGGTTATCTTACTCGCGGTCCAGGTGATTAAGTCATCAGAAAAATGATATAATGACTAACACACTGTAGACATAGAAGCTTATTTAGCTTAGGTATTAGCGGAATACCTATATGGGAAGATTATCAGACTACAACCGGTACCTGATTCATTTTGCCATACGTGTAAACAGTTTATGTATCTACTTATCGCCATACCACAGTTTTTGAATGTAATTAACCTGATTAGTATAACTAAAACACTGTTTGATTTTGCCTTTGAAGATAAAATAACTAACATACTTCATTATCGTACGTCTACTTAAATAATTTGAAATTATGGTTATATTGACTCTCAAATGATGTTACCGGAACACACCCATAGACGTTTGGTGACTGGTTCTTGGTGGTAACTATGTTAGATGGGTATTGAAAAATAGCCTTCCCAAAATGATATGATTTCAGCACGATGTATTCCTTCATCGAAGGCTCTTTTCATTGTAAAATAGCTTAAGTGGATGCGACGCTACCACTGAATCCAACCACACAACCCTTGACTGATCATCACTTAAAATCAGTGCTTTTGGGAACCATAACATATAAGACAGATTATAGACAGACATATATTAGACAGATAGAAATAGAATCACAAAACGTTTTCTATGGCTACTTCATTCGGCAAATTAAAATCTTGTTCAAAATACGTATGTAATGTATGGTATTTAAGGAATCAATTCCCTTTGTATGCTTACTGTCCGTCCGATCCGCGCAGGAGTCCCCCAAGGCTCCATTCTGGCGCCTGTCCTCTTCAACCTTTACATAGCGGACTTACCAGACCTAAATCCGAACCCGAAAGACGACCCGCTCGAAGGAGTGGCGGCTAGTAAGGTTCGTTTAGGTCTCTATGCCGATGACACGATCATTTATTTTTCATAAAGACGTAGAGACATTCTCAGAGCCCTCGTCCAAAAGGCTGTTAAAATCTTAAGCCTTTGGTACAAGAAGTGGCGCATAGCGATTAACCAGGGAAAGATCACCGCGATTATGTTCTCCGTAGAGAAATCTGACCCACCTCGTCCAGTTACTTACCTAGGTGTAGAGATCCCATGGGCAACCGAGGTCAAGAATCTCGGTGTCACGCTAGACGCCCACATGACTTTCAAACCTCACGTTTCGAAATTCAGAAACCGCGCCAACATGGTTATGGGACGTCTTTTCCCTCTTTACAACGCTCGGAGTAAGATAGCCATACGTCATAAACTTACTCTGTACAAAACGGTAGTTAGGCCCGTTCTCACCTATTGCGCCCCTGCCTTCGCTTATATAGATCTGACCTCCTTCCAAGTGGTTCAAAACAGCTTCACCAGGAGAGTCGTAGGTGCCCGATGGTACGAGAAGAATGTGGACGTCCACAGAGACCTCAACCTTTTTTTTTTTTTTGACGAGGGGAATGCATTTACGCACTACTCTTATTGATTACATTAGTAAGACCGAAGTCCCCCAATGCAATTGGTAAGGGGGTGCGGAGGGACGTCTCCGCGCCAGTGTGGGCCTCACCCGACGTGAAGCGTCGGAAATACCCACTAAAGCCCCCGGGGCCGCCCGCCACATTTGGGATGGGGACGATATGAGATAGACAGAGACCTCAACCTACCATCCATTCATTTCATTATCAAGTCCCAGTGTCGCACCTTTTTCGACCGCACAGAGACACACCTGAATCCGCTCATAGCGAAAGCCGTCGCGTACTCCTCCGACCCGCTAGCTCTGAAACCATTTCGAAGACCGCGTAACGTTCTTACCGATCCCGATGATGATATCACGTGCGAAAATAGGATCTTTCCCTTTCAACTGATTCAGTATGCGTGCCAGCGCCCACGCCCGCCTAACCGTCGTTCCCGCTGTCGGGGACAGGTGGCTAATTTTGCTCCCGCACACTCTCCGGGTCCCCCTCAGGCGGCGACCCAAGACGTGTCTCGTTCCCCAACTGGGGATGCTTTTGACGTCGCCGCAGTGACACTGCCCATGCATTGAGCATTACATGCACAACACTGCATACACACTTCTGCACACAACACGCAGGTACATAGGTCCTGTAAGGAACCTTTTTTTTATGTTAAATAAAAAAAATGTAGAGATAGCTAGGATACAACTCGCGATATGGGGGCGGCGGAAGGTTATGGGGGGCGGAAGTCTGTCCCGCCCCCTGGATGTTTGACCTTGGGTCATGCCTCTCCTCAAGAGGCGGGCTAAGTGGTGGAGGGGAACTTTCTCTCCTTCATCCCCACCGGGCCATTGCACTGACGGGCCTGGTGGGTTTGCTGCAGGGGGCGATGCGGTGCTTGCGAAAGCCACCCCGTGTCGCCCCCATCCCAAATGCAGCGGACGGCTCCGGGGGGTTTTAGTGGGTATTTCCGGGCGCTTCACGCCCGGGTGAGTCCCACACTGGCACGGAGCTCGTCACTCCGTGCCCCCTTATCTACTGTATTTGAGGGACTCTGATCCCACAAATACAATAGATAAGGGTATAGCGTAAATGCATTTCCCCCCGTCAAAAAAAAAAAAAGGATACAACTCGCGAGAGAGTTTGCAGACTCAGGTGACGGCCAAGCCGAGGTTCGTACCTTTTTGGTGACCCTTGTGCGCCCCCAAAGTCACGGTGAAGCTGTAAAGGCCCTTCCGGTCAACAGAGTTAGCTAGGTTCGAAAAAAAAGAATTGTAAGCTTACTATTATTTTCATTAACATATTCATTTCAAATATATATAAAAGTTTATTCGGAAATATCGAACATGAGTAAACATCTCGTTTTATACAAAATGACAGTGTAGATAACAAAATGTTTGATTAAATTTGAATAATATGGAAACTCGCGCCAGATCCAGGATCATACTGTGTTAATGCATTTAATTTTATTGATTTCTTTTAAAAGGCTTATTTTATATTAATATATGTTTTATCTTAAGTAGTGATGTGATTACTTTGGACCTCTTTTTTGGGCCAATGAATGTATTATATAAATTAATAAAAATACCTAATTGACTATGGATGCTTATTTATAAAACATAATATAGATTTAAATATATCATTTTATGAATAGATAATTAATTCGACAAATATGTATATTACGAATTCAAAATGTAATTAATTTATTACAATTTATCGCTGCCCTTGAGCATTTGGAATTTATCAAAAAGATAGTCATAAACTCAATTTTTTTAAGAACCAAACCTCTGTGTTTTATGAATTTGCAAAATATCATAATTATTTAATGAACTAGGTACTAATAAGTCTGCGTAATTAAACTATAGATTTTGTAAATATATAAAAAATCTAACACAGTCTCGCATTCAGCAGTTTACCAGTTTTAAGGAATGAATTTCGCAAGAGTACACAAAAAACTGTAACAGTTTCTATGGTCGGTTTCGCTATGAAGTAATCTTCGGGAATGCACTAATAGCCAGTTGCAGGTCGACTGCGGCGTGTAATATGCAATTTGTAAGCAACCATTGAATGATCACGCGATGGCATGACGCTCGTATAAATCAAAGTAGTTATATAAAAATGGTTTAAGTTTTACATTATATTAAATAAAGGCCAATAGATGCACTTAATCAGTTCATTGTACTGTATTGTAAATTCAAAGTATTTTTAATTCAAATCATATTAAAATTGCCTCTATTTGACGCAGTAGGTATAGGTAGGGTATAGGTATAGGTAGGGTATTGGCATAGGTAGGGTATAGGTATAGGTAGGGTATAGGTATAGGTAGGGTATAGGTATAGGTAGGGTATAGGTATAGGGTAGGGTATAGGTATAGGTATAGGTAGGGGGTATAGGTAGGTATAGGTATAGGTAGGGTATAGGTATAGGTAGGGTATAGGTATAGGTAGGGTATAGGTATAGGTATAGGGTAGGTAGGGTATAGGTATAGGTAGGGTATAGGTATAGGTAGGGTATAGGTATAGGTAGGGTATAGGTATAGGTAGGGTATAGGTATAGGTATAGGTAGGGTATAGGTATAGGTAGGGTATAGGTATAGGTCTGGTGGGTTCGCTGCAGGGGGCGACGCGGTGCTTGCGAAAGCCACCCCGTGTCGCCCCCATCCCAAATGCAGCGGACGGCCCCGGGGGGTTTTAGTGGGTATTTCCGGGCGCTTCACGCCCGGGTGAGTCCCACACTGGCACGGAACTCGTCACTGCGTGCCCCCTTACCTATTGTATTGGGGGGACTTCGGTCTCACTAATACAATAGGTAAGGGTAGAGCGTAAATGCATTTCCCCTCGTCAAAAATAAAAAAGGTATAGGTAAAAAGGTAAAGGTATAGGTAAAGGTAGGGTATAGGTATAGTTAGCAGGTAGGTAACTTTTTATAAATTTCAACAAAAGGTATATTTGAGAGAAAATTAAATGATCTAAATAAAGTAACAATAATTTTATTCCTTCTTACTTTCTTGTCTTTGAAACGAAGAAATGATGGCGCATTTGGTATTGCAGCTGAATTCCGTGTCAGTGGACGCGGGTTCGAACCCACCCATGTAACTCTAATATCAGGCGGAGCTTGCGGTGAAGGAAACCATAGCATGGTGGTAAGGCATTTTGTAATAATGCCCGTCTGGGTAGCTACCACCCTCAAATTTGGAAACCTGTGGTCAAATACCAGTTTATTTACCAACCTGGACCACATCGTCACTTAAGAACATGCGGTCGGCGGCAAATTTGAAAAGTAGGTATTTCAGAAATCTATTACTATCGCGTTGCGCCCTAAAGAAAGAGATATATAATACGCAAGGGATGACTGCAGCTCGGGGTGATTTTACCGTATGCGAAATAGACAAAAACATCACTTCGTAGTACCCTGTTTCCTCCTCCAAAACTGAACCGATTTTTAATTTTCTTTCCGTTATAAAATAAGAAAGATTTTGGCTATAGTATCTCTACGCTTTTTTCAATTTTATTCATAAAATTTTTTTGACGACCGTTTGAAAATAACCGTAAATATCGTGCACTTTTTAAAGGCTCCTAGTGCCCACAATTACTAATTTATTGAAAAAATCAAAACGTACTGGCATGGCAGTGGTGGATATAAATTATTTCGTATAAAAATATTTACTATAATACTGTTATCCAGGGAAGAGACATGTGATTACGTTTATATGGAATAAATTTTGATCATATATCCTCTTCACATCAGGTGATATTGTGCTCAAAGCACTGAGCCTATTCAATGTAAAAAAGACAATAATTATTATCCTATTACTCGGCGGTGTAAAAGCAAATAAAAAATTGACATCATTAAATTTCTTAAAAATAAACTAATCCTCATCTAAAACATTCTAGGTTATTCGCATTATTGAAGTACACTCTCGATATAACTAACGAGGACGACAAGCATTATAAACACATATAATAAAGCTAAAGATTACATTGCACAGTTTACGCGGAATTGTAGAAAGCTGATGCCCTTAAAAATGGCCAAGAAAAATACTGGAAACGGCTACATACTTATTACTTATATACCAAATAAGCTCCGTACGTACAGATTCAAGAGCATTTCGGTTGATATTTAAAATTATGGACACTACTGTACCTACTTTGTAAAGCAAAACCACAAGAATGAGTGACTTGTAAATTTACCGATTTTGCACACTTTTACAATATAGTCCTGTCACTGCATACATAATTAAATGGGGTGTCCTTTAAAACGCTTTAAATGTTAGTAAAACGTGTACTGCAAGTTAAAATACCAGGCCACATTAGCAAGTCAATACTGGTGGCGTTAGTGGTCAAAGTAGATCAATGTTACAATTTAATAATAATGATATAGGATATTAATCCTCGACCGCCATTGTGGTCTAGTGGTCAAGGCGTTTTTTTAAAATAAATACGCCATAAATGTTATTGTAGAGATGTATTTGTAACAAAGACAAACCTCAAATTTGAATTCCTTTACTAAAGATACTCGTAAATGAGATTTTATTGCTACTCGTAAATATGTAAAATGGTATGTCCACTGTACCATAAGTCAGCAATGTTCTATTGTGTAAGTAATTTTATTAACCTTCATCAAATAAACTTCTAAATCAACAGAAAAACTGGAAACAAATTTTATTTTAAAATTTTCAATAATGATTATACTATTTTTTATAAATACATATTTTGCTTTTCTAATTCATGATGCGTATTAATTTTATATAAAATAAGAACAGAATTAATTTACAAGAACGTGATAGTGCTACAGCAAACGTGGATCCGCATTCCATCTCTTAAAATTGCAGCGGTGCATTGATGACCTTGTAAGTGGTACCGATTCGCCGCAATATGATTCAAGCCGATCTCAGCTTGTGTGAGGTCGATCGTAAACAGTAGGCATTTCGCCAAATAAAAATAGAACATAAGTGAAATTGTGTAACGAATAAAAGAACAACATTATTTTACAAATATGTATACAGTTTCTTCGATTACTCTACTATTCTTATTTCACTATACTTAGTGGATCTGAGATAGTAAAACAACTATACTGCCTATATACCCTAAAATCTAGTCAGTGTCCAATAAAACCTAACACTGTAATTTTGACATAAATAAGTATTGCATATCTAGGACTAACTTAGGAATAAAAATAATTAAATCTATTTTAATCTTTCAAAAAATCAGTCTAATAAGCTCTGAATTTATTATTTAAAATACTATTTTTGACAATGGTAAATCAATATTTCACTAATACCAGTACCTAAAACTTATATAAAAATTGACAAACCTTAATTTAAGTTAACTACATTAATATATGATTTGCTATTTTGAAAATATCTGTACCTCTCTGTAAGCACTATAAATTCCATTTTAATATATTGGCCTGGAGCTCCTAATATTGGAAGAAGTAAATAGAAAAAAGACTGTTATTAATTCAGCCGGTCAAATTCTAATATGTTGTAAAGTTTCTGATTTGACTAAATTATTATAAAGAAAATCAAGGATTTAAAATTAGATACACTTAGTTCCCTATCTACGTATCTAATATTATACAATGTCAACATTAAAACATTTTTTAAAGCGCTATATGCTTATTTAGATACACCTTATTTTAAACAAAGGATTAAATTATTTCTTTACCATAGAATTAAAACGCCTAAATGTCTTTTACCTCATCAATTATTAATTAATAAAAATATATATTATAAAGATACAGAGGATTTCGCAAACTCTTGAGAATCGAGCAAATGAGTAATGTAGTAAACAGAGTATGTACTAAAACTAGTTACGCGTGGATTTGAATTTTCAATCAAATCTAAGATTGCAAAAAAGTAGAAAGAATGCGGAAATAATACATCTAAATTTTACGACTGGCATACACGCTATAACTACGTATATTGGTTACTAAATTTGATCATAGTAACGTTTTATTTTATGTTCTGACAAATTAAATTAATTATTTCCTTGCAATTTAGCCATAACAAAACTGATTCTTAGCTGTCCTCTTAATAATAAAGGTTTTATCTATTGTTTATTACCCAAGCTTACAAAATAATTATGGTATATTTCAGTATATGGTACTGTTTTTTGTAAAGCTTACATAATTTAATCTTCTTTAGCAAAACCAGAGCAATGCACCAGCGAATTAATAGTAGCAACGGCAACCATATGATATCAATGTCTTCAGAATTTGGATACCTCACATAAAACTAGATTGAAGCGATGATGGCGCAGTTGGTAGTGCGGTCGATTTCCACGCCAACGGATGCGGGTTCGAAACCTCCTATCCAACTCTAAAATCAGCCTGAGCTTAGAGTGAAGGAAAGTATCGTGAGGAAACCATAGTATGGTGGTAAGGCATTTTCTAATGCATGCGACGGTAACTAATACCCTCAAGTTGAAACCTGTCGATAATGACAAAAGTTATGTTTCTGTAGCATCACTTGAGAACCAGTACCTTAAGAAATCGTCACTTAACATAAGGTGAGATTGTGGTCTAAGCACTTAGTCTTTACAGTGTAAAAAAACTAAACTGCTTGTGTACAAAATAACTGAATCGCGATATATAAATATGTCTTCATAATTATAAAGAATAAGAAAAAAAATTGTTTTGCAACATCTATCAATAATAGGTACCAACAAGGCACTATTATAAAAAAAATTGAAAGGTAACGTTAGAGTTTGCATTTTCATATATATTGGTTCTACGTAGTAAGAGTCGAAGTGAACGCGGGTGGAGGGAGGACAGAGCAGAGAGCGCCCTCATTGATCGCACTAAGCGCAGCATCCCCGCGCTTTTACCGCACGCCACGCCGCATCCCCGCTGCCTCCGACGCTAATACAACACTCGAACATAATCGTTAAACCATAGTAGGAGTTGTAATGTTACAAAACATACTATATCTAATCATACGAGTATATGAGATTATTTAAAAAAAAAAACACACCAATTTTGTTGTCCATTTATAAGAAGGAATAAAATAATTTCAAGATTTTTAAAGATATAATTTAATCTCATTTTCTTTTTAAAATAATAAAAAAAAAAACAAAAATAGTGTATACAATGTTTTATTTTGAAAAACATACCGTTGGCTACATTCGTAAATTTAATAATTAAAATGTTCGGTTAAGTACTCAGAGGTAGTTAATGCGATACGCCCAGGGTACGTAGTGAGGACCTCGAGGATCTGAATTGTGAGGTAGACAAGGTCGGGAAAATAACGCGCAACGAGATCGCGCGGAGCGGCTCTTGAATGGGTGGCGACGCACGACGCAAACCGACGCGTCTGCGCGGCCCTGATACCTCCGGCAGTCCGCACACCGGCGGCTCCGCTGCCCCACGGTCGACCGCACTCCGTTAAACAACAATGCTCAAAAACACGCCGTGAATCAAAGAAACCACACGAGACTCAGTCGACGATGCTCGAGCACCAGACGGCACCTGCGGCCGTCTGTGAGCGCTCGTAAACCTGCTTTAATATATGAAAACCATAAAAAAATTAAATTATAAACCGATCGTGTTCGATAGTCACCAGTAGAGAAACGGGAGTGCGGCGTAGGGAGGCGGGGGTCGGTGTCGCGTGGGTCGGGGCGGGTGATGGCGCGGCGTGGCGGGGCGAAGGCGACGGCGGCGGCGGCGCTCGGCGCGGCGGCCTTGCGGCGCTGACATGGGCGGGCGGGCGCGCCGCTCGCTGTTGGCGGCGCCCGCAGGCCTTTTGCTGCTGCTGGGCCTGCTGTGGCCGAGGGGTGAGCGTTCACACACTGTACCAAACTAAATAATACACACACAGTTTATAAACATTAATTTTATGACACATTATTGACATAAGATCATCCAGTCATCAAATACAATAATTAACTATAATACATAATTCACTACCAAAACAATTCCACAAGACTAAACCTTTGCCATATTTCTGAGTTATTGTAACTATACGCATACTACAGTTTCAAGACATTACTATTTCGCCATTTCGTTGCGTTCTAGATCTACAAGCAACAGCATTCTACAAGCAGAAATGCAATAGACAGTTTGCCAACCCATTTATCAATCTACAATGCGTCCAATAAAATAAACACGAAATTATTATATCAAGAACAAAAAGTATATCTTCATGTATCTGTATATATTTGATATTATGAAAAAGAATTATTTACCATGGAAATCAAATGGTCCAACCCTGTTAACATAGCTGATATTATTTTATGGTTTTTATTTGACTTATTAATAAATCATTCACATGATCACCTACCCTAACTTTAGATTTCTTATCGAAAGTTTCAATCCTTATTTTATTTGTTAAAAATAAATTATTAATTTCTACTTATATTTCGCGTGTGAATTCTCGTAACAATTGTATCTTATAATAGCAAAATGATTGTACATTAATTAGGAGCACGCGGTGGTTATCACGAGAAGCGATTGTTGCACCACCTGCTAGACCATTACAACGTGCTGGAGCGCCCCGTGGTAAACGAGAGTGATCCCCTGCAGCTCTCCTTCGGCCTCACGCTCATGCAAATCATTGACGTGGTATGTATTATAACACACCTATTATAAATATGAAATAAACTTTAATAACCATGTTTAATTTATAAATAAACAATCAACTAATGCGTATTAAATTACTTATTCGATTTTATCATGGTTTCCACATTCAGCTTATTTTTCTAATATGAGGTTTTCTTCTTAGTATATCAGTATACCTGTAAAGATCACAATCTCTTCTTTTTCTGGGCAAGCCTGTTTCTATCTTTAGGCCTTTTGCAACGCAAGCTACTCCAATCTGTCAAAAGCAGACCTTTTTCAATTTTTTCCAGCCATCATCAGCAGATTGTGTATCAATCTTATCGGTTGCGTGCACATATTTGTTCGGCGTTTGTTGCCCGCTTACTTCTATTTCTTTTGATATATGATTCGTCTGCATATTTCCTTATTACGGGTCCTATTTTAGAACACATAATATCACCTATTTCATTTCTATCTAAGTGGCTTGCAGCTTACCCGTATAGAACAACATAACAGCATAAGCATCCCAGTTTCGACACCTAGTAATCCTAAACTCCTTCCAAAACCATGGTAAAATTCAAAAATGAATTTAACATTAAAAGTAGTATATATGAAACTCTAAACTAATAAAATCTAAACTAAAACACTAAATATTTTATGCAATAAAAATTAAGGCATTTGTCCGATGAACATTTTCATATACATTTATATATTTACACGTTAACGCATATTAAAGCTAATAAAGAAACTAAAGATTTAAAACTATATCATCATACGAAGATTAACATACTTAGAAAGTCATAAAAAGATCGGTTGTACCAAATTACTAACATTAATTTGATATTCATGGTTATTGTTCAAAGAGAATTGTGTAATCAATTTAGAATGGCATTTCCTAGTACCAATGATTCAAAAGTAGGCATCTTTCATCTTTACATAGAGATCCAGATTATTTAAGATTCATTATCTAGATTATTTTATTAAGGTTATGCTTAGCTAACGTTGATTTATGGTAAAATAACGAAATCACACAATTATGGTATGAAATGCCAATTTATTAACTTGATAATAAAAATTAATGTTTTTTTTATTATTTTTTCGTTTTCATTAACTTATTACTTGAGTTAGACAATAAATTACCTATTATATGGCATTTTACAAATATGACTTTTGGAATTAAATTCTTTATACGCGTAATTAGTATTTTAGATCACGAAAATTAATGTTCGTTATTTTGTAACAAATATATTACAACTTGAGAAAGACCGACAGTTTAAACAAAGGCCAGTCATAAAAAAAAGTTCTTATTCTTGCCTCGTATCGCATACTACCAAAGTACCAACCACACCTTTCAGAATATTGCGGTGTGATAAAATACTCCTTTGTGAAAGAAATACATATGGTGTCTTTCGCAGTCGAAGTTCGCAAAGTTTCACAGACAGAATATAGAGAAAGCATTAAAAAGTTCTAACATTAAAACTATATATCGAATGAGCACTTGCAAGATTTGTTTAAACTTTAAAAATTGTAGATATTTAATAAAATAATAACACTAGATGTCATAAATAGAGACGAAAAAATAAAATTATATTTTAAAAGAAAATTTTAAAGTGATACTATAACTGTATTTTAAATCATATATATATACTATATTGAATTCATTAAAAAAGGTTATGCAGATTTCACGTTTAACGGGTTTATCACCGCTATCATCGCATAACTATTTTTAATGAAATCAATGATTTAAAAAAGTCAATAAATTGTTTGCAGGACGAAAAGAACCAGCTTTTAATTACAAACATCTGGCTAAAACTAGTGAGTACATAATACATAGTTTCTTCTGTGGTTATGTCTTATAAAAAAACATTTAAAAATAGACTATATTAATCCATTAAACTTATATGGCATATAATAAAAATGTATAATATTTTTGTTTTTTTTATTTACCTAAATATTTATGCACGATTCTTCATTTTTGTGCATGTGTTAAGTAAGATGGTTTTTGCATTAAATAATAAGTCATGTTGTGATTTAAAAAGTCACTAATTAAATAATAGCACATCTTATTACAAAAAGTATAAATTACAGTACACCTGAATAAAGTTTAAATTTATATGTATGTGTGTATTTAAGTTTATCACTAAAATATAACAGATTTTATGTTTGTTTATGTATCTTTGTATATTATTTGTAATAATAAATAAAATTAAAGTGTCTGTTTGTAATTTCATTTTATTTTTCTAAATACATATGAATGTATATACGATACCTATAAAATATATACAATACAATTTTTGTCAGTCTGTTTGTACAGAGTAATCTCCGGAATGGCGGGACCGATTTTGACGGGACTTTTTTGGTAGATAGCTAAAGTGTACTTTTGATAATACTTTAAATTTTCCAAAATAATTAGGATACCGCGTAAAAAATTGAATAAAATCCTATTCTATGCACAGTTTTATGGGCAAGTGTTTGAATTTATGAGATATATTTTTATTTTTTCTTAGTAGGTAGTAAAAAAAATTTTGGAAAATAATTAAGGTACCGTATAAAAGAATTAAAATGCAGTGAAGAATATATGAAATGTGGGTGCAGCAACGGGCACACAGCTAGTATAAGTAAATAAAAATAATTACAATTTTGTTCTATTTACACATTTATACAGGAATGGAATGATATGAACTTAAGGTGGAACACTACAGACTTCGGTGGAGTTAAGGATTTACGAGTTCCACCTCACAGAATGTGGAAACCAGACGTCCTCATGTACAACAGGTGAAACTTTAATGAAAATAAAACATATTTAATATTAAATACAATCTTTACTAATATCTTTATCTATACTAATAAATAAAATTGAGGTGTCTGTTTGTAATGTCAAAATTATTATTTTTTTACTAAATTGGTATGAACGTATACACGATACCTATACCAAAAAAAATTATTAAATTTTTGTCTGTCTGTTTGTTTGTTCGGAATAATCTCTGGAACTGCTGGACAGATTTTGACGGGTCTTTTTCTGGTAGGTAGGCGAACTTACTCCGGGTAACATAGGGTACTTTTAGTTTTCGAAAACAATTAGGGTTCCGCGTAAAAAAATAAAAACCCATAAAAAGTGGAATAAAATCCGATTCAATGCACAGTTTTACGGGCAAGTGCTTGAATTTATTAGAAATATTTTTACTTTATCTTATTACAAAAAAAAATATTAGGGTGCCGTATATAAAAAAAAATAAAACGCAGTGAAGAACATATGAAACGCGGGCGCAGCCACGGGCACACAGCTAGTATCTAAATAAATTTAATATTTTACTAGATATTTAGTTAATAAATATTGAAGAAGTGAAGAAAATAATAATGAAATAGAAAAATGAATTAAAAATTATTTACAAATAAAGTGATGTATTTTATTTTCTAATCTCTCAAGCAAAATATCATATTCAAGTTATTTGAATTACTGTCCAAAAAGAACTTGCAAGCATTATTCTACATATTGTAATGACTAGGGAAGAATATTTTTTTTATGTTGGATAAAGATAATATAGTACATTCTTTTTCATATTTATATTTAGCCTTAAATCATCTGAAAATCATTATTTATCTCAATTTGACTCCATCCATTCAACCGAAAGACGCGCACTGCCAGACAGCCTAAGCTGCGCCACTTAAGTTTCGCAATTCTTCGGGAAATGTCGGTTAATTTGGTTCTTCCGCGGATCTCCTCATTTCTGATTCAGTCACGCAAGGAAACTCCGAGCATAGATCTCTCTATTGCCCTTTGGGTAACTTTGAGTTTTCTTGTTGACTAGTTATTTTTAATTATTCTAATTGTGTTCTTGTTGTTTAAGTGCGGACGAGGGCTTCGATAGCACGTACCCAACGAACGTGGTTGTACGTAACAACGGTTCGTGCCTATATGTGCCTCCAGGTATCTTCAAAAGCACATGTAAAATCGACATCACCTGGTTTCCTTTCGACGACCAACGTTGTGAAATGAAATTTGGTAGTTGGACCTATGACGGTTATCAAGTGAGTTCGATGGCCAATCAAACAACATGGTACATGTCATAAATGTCTTGTGTCTTATTATATAGTGTATTTATTTTGCAGTTAGATCTTCAGCTACAAGACGAAGGGGGTGGAGATATAAGCAGTTTCGTCACGAATGGCGAATGGGAGCTGATAGGTCAGCATTATAATATTTTTAATTATATCTGTCATTATCAAATCATAAAGCAAACGACCACAAACTAGCTAGCTAGTAAACCAAGCTGTAAACGACCACAGCTTCAATTTTCAAATTTAAAAAAGAATAATCTGTTAAGTGTCAAAAATATTGGCACATGTTGACGGTCTAAACACCTCGATTACAATTAAATCTTTTAGCAACGTTACTTCAGAAGAAAGAATATCTATTAAGAAATTATATTTTTTGGTAATAAAATAAATAACATTAAATTAATAATCACATGTTAAATATTGTTTCAGGAGTGCCGGGCAAACGCAACGAAATTTACTATAATTGCTGCCCAGAGCCCTACATAGACATAACATTCGCAGTAGTGATCCGACGGAAAACGCTCTATTACTTTTTCAACCTAATTGTGCCGTGTGTGCTTATTGCCTCAATGGCCCTACTCGGTTTCACTCTGCCACCGGACTCCGGCGAGAAGCTTTCACTAGGTTATTTTTGTTTTTATTTTTAGTAACTTCTAATCTAACCTACCGCGTATCTTTCAATTTATTGTAATTTCATTATTCTCGTATCATGCTTAAGTACTAATAACCAACTTATTTTAAGAAATTGTTTTTAAAATTCGATCATAATTATAATTGAAAATTTGAAGAAAAAATACTGTTGTCCAAAAAAAATATTGAACACAGAAAAATGAAGAAAATTGTCTTGTTGAAGTGAAAACTTGTTTAGCGAATTGCGGTAGGGGAAAACATAAATTCGCGTTACCAATGCTATGACGTCAGCCGTCAACATGCTACATTATGTTATATATAACATGGCGGTTAAGTGCTGGCGCTCAGAGATAAAAATAAAATTTATACTTACCTGTGTAAGTATATTATCTATCGTATGTTTTAATTATGAATAAACTACATGTTTTTCGAAAATTTCGAGTTTTCACTTCTGTCGGCAGTCCCCATGGCTGCCTAGTTTTTTTTTTTTTTATCTTTACCTATATATAGACAGTACCAGTGACCCTACTTATTTACTTTATATCAATACAGGTGTCACCATTCTACTGTCACTGACGGTTTTCCTAAACATGGTGGCGGAAACAATGCCTGCGACATCGGATGCTGTGCCTCTACTCGGCACATATTTCAACTGCATCATGTTTATGGTCGCATCCTCTGTCGTTTCCACTATCCTCATCCTGAATTACCACCACCGCCACGCGGATACACACGAAATGAGTGACTGGGTGTGTATAATTTTTTCTTCATATAGTTAGTAATATTGTTAAGCCTCAATATTACATTGATAAAAAAAAACCAGGTTAATATTGTTAGATTGTGATGTAAGTATCAAGTTTTTAAAACACCTTTAGTTCAGTCTATATTTTTGAAAAAAAATCTGGTTGTTATATTAAATAGTCGCGAAGGTGACGAGCATGTATGAAACCGCTCATGAAGGTAGAAGACGCGAAAGAACGGTGGTCTCAAGAACGTAGTATTTCCTACCCCTATAGGAGAGAGGCGTGATAATATAATATGTATGTATGTATTTAAATATTGCGTTTTTGATACAGATACGCTGCGTATTTTTGTATTGGTTGCCGTGGATCTTGCGCATGTCACGGCCAGGTTCGGCGACAACGCCTCCACCAGCTCGCGCACCTCCTCCTCCTGATTTGGAGCTTCGTGAACGGTCCTCGAAGTCGCTTCTGGCTAACGTGCTTGATATCGACGATGACTTCAGGCACGCGCACTCGCAGCAGCCGCCCTGCTGCCGATACTACAGGTCCCTCGACGATCTACACGAACACTACTCGCCGTAAATAACACGGATAAGATAATTAACCCCGCCTCGAACGTTCCACAGTAAACCCGAACCTGCATTTTTCATCTAACTACTGTTACATTCATTCATATAATTAAACTCTTCTATATCGGGTTTTGGATCGCTATTACATCTTATCTGCATTTATCCCGTAGCGCCCTCTGTTCCTCGGCTCTACTTGTAGATACGGTTTCTGTATGAGTGGTAGCTACAATGTTGTTTATGTTTTGTAGAGGGGGCGAAGAAAACGGTGCTGGCTTGGCGGCGCACAGTTGCTTCGGTGTCGACTATGAGCTCTCCCTTATACTGAAAGAGCTCAGAGTCATCACAGATCAGGTAAAATACGAACTACGACAAAATCAATTCAAAATAAAAATATAAAAATGTATAATGTTTTCAATATAACTTCAGATGCGTAAGGATGACGAAGAGGCGGATATTTCACGAGACTGGAAGTTCGCCGCCATGGTCGTGGACAGACTGTGCCTTATTATCTTTACCCTGTTCACAATCATCGCCACGCTAGCCGTGCTGCTGTCCGCGCCACACATCATGGTGTCGTAGCGAGCCGCATCGTTTGCGGTTACGCATATGTAACGTTCTGTGATACCACAAATACTTGTTAAGTTGTGATGTGCGAGAAGGCGCGGGCGTCGACGCCGCGGCGCTGGAGTTGCCGCCGCCAGCCTCGTCGCCCCCGCTCCCTCTAGATATAAGTATACCGCTGACTGCCACCTGTCTATCTTCAACCGATAACTGCCTACATGACACTATATTATCCTTTAACTTTTTCAACGATTCTGCAGTTTCCTGCTAAAAATAAAAACACATGTCAAACATGCGAGAATCAAAGAAGTGCCAAAGAGCCGATATCATTTTCAATAATGATGAACTGACCGAGTAATCATTATTTGCGTTTAACAGAGAGATTCATGAAACAGTATGTATGTAATGTCCTTACCCTACAGGCGCCGGTAAACTGTCGGTCATGCCTTTAGTGATCCAGATAGCTAGATTAGTAACAAATTCCAGTGGTTATCGGCAAGTCGCATTTATCGTCGGTAAAGATATTTTAGCACAAAAAACGTCTTCCTTCATACGGTTTAATGACATGATTCGCGTTTAAAAAAAAGAACTTTGTTAAATGTTCTTCTTTCTTTGAATATTGAACATTCTTATCATACGGTTTAGGATTTGGGCGGAAAAACAGTGGCCCTTTTTTTCCTTTTTATTCGATTCAATGAATCGTCCATATTATTCCTAAGTTTATTTTCGGATGTATTTGTCATTAGCTAGTATAGATCTTTACAAACAATGTTGATTCAATTGGTACAGGTTGTGATATGCCTCGTTGTAAACGAGTCGATATTGTTATAAATGGTAAAAAAAATCCATGGCTATAGCTTAATAAAACATTCGTTAAAAGTTGTAGTTAAACGAAATATTATTTTAATAAATGCATACTTGAGTCTTTCGGAGCGACATATACAAATAATTAAAATTAACTTACGAAATAATATCATGTTTATACTTCTTTCCATATAATTACAATAATTATTTATATGAAGAAAATAATAGTTTAAATATTAGAAAAAGGAAATCTTTAAAATGTTTTCGCTGTTAATATTATTTCACTCATAAACACGTTTATCTACTTTAAAAACAACCGACAACGTCATGTATTTCATTTAGTATTTAGTTTTAATTGAATAAATGCAATATCTACCAGTATTTTGATTATACTATGCTCAGTACTTGTTGCAATGACGGCATCATCGAATCATTATGCCTGCATACATCCACCCACAGGTGGACCTACCGCTCGTCAAATGTTTTACAACTAATCGATATATTATTTTTTACATAAAAACTTTTTCAAAAATAAGTTTTAAAAGTTATTTTCAAACATTGTTAATCTCTCAAAAGGAAAACGTGTTCGTTAGGGAGTGGAGCGCGCGCGGGTACGCATATCGAAATTTGTACCCACGCCCTTCCATTAATGTTTTCCTTTTCCGAGGTGATCTCCATAATCTTAGACGTTTCTTTGGAAGTTGCGGAGCGGCTATGATTATATTTCAATGTTAAAGTCCATTTTTATTATTTATTGTTAATTCATGAACCTCTAGTTAGCGGTTGTGTAACGGCCCTGACAGTGGCGCACATTAACATGTCATTCCTATAGGGGACATCCCTGTATCCTTGATAATGACTTGTTCTGTGCATCCACTTTCAGTCAATAACGAAACACTATTTGTTCCCGTGATTTGTTAAATCGTTAAGGTTAAAACTCTGAATTGCACTTTGTTTATTAATATAAACGAATGAAACAATATCTTGTTTTATTTCATCACTAGCTGTGTACCCGCGGCTGCGCCCGCGTTTCACATATTCTTTACTGCATTTTATTTCTTTATACTTTTTGTTTAGTATTAAGATAAAATAAAAATATTTCTCATAAATTTGAACACTTGCCCGTAAAACTGTTCATCGAATCGAATTTAATTTAATTTTTTATGAGTTTTAATTTTTTTACGCGGAACTCTATTTTCGAAAATTAAAAGTACTCTGTGTTACCCGGAGTAACTTCAGCTATCTACCGAAAAAAGTACCGCCAAAATCCGTCCAGCCATTTCGGAGATTACCTGGATCTAACAGACAGACAGACAAAACATTTAAAAATTGTGTTTTTGGTATAGGTATCCTATCGTGTATACATTCATATCTATTGAGTAAAAAAAAATAATATTGACATTACAAACATACACTTCATTTTTATTTATTAGTATAGATTAAAATCGTATTGAATGAATAACTATATACCACATTAAAAACCCTCATCAAATCGATGTTTATTTCAAACCATATGATTTTATAATCGTTATAATTAAAGAAATGAGGAAAACGAAAGCGTTCAGTAATCATTATTTAGCAAAATACCATAGTACAAAAAAAACTAGTTTTTTAAATGCTTTTAGTTTAAATTCAGAATGTATACTCGTATTCATCTTCAATTTAATAAAGCAAATTCTTGACCTACATATTACGTGGAATTTATATTATCTGGTAGGTAAAGAGTAGAACAGCTTGAAGAGAATCGATTTTATCCCGAGGGATGACACATGCGCAAACAGATCGGAGACTTGTTAAGAAATTCCTTGATCTTACATTAATTTCAAATAAATTAGAAATCTATTTATATTAATTATATTACTACTTGTACAGTTAATTTATTTCATTTATTAAAATTCGAATTCTATACCTATATAAAAATATGTTATTTTGACCTGGATTAATATATGTTTGCAGTCAGCTCTACGTATTGTTTATTTTCGAAGAAAATAAGAAGTCTAATATATAAATCCAACGCGTGTAGGTGACTATTATTTAGTCAGTTGTGAGTTATTCCGCCTTCAGTTTTCCCATGGTGGTTTGTTGGTCGCTGTAACACCCCACATATGCATTTGCGAATCAGTGTTTAGTTCGAAATACATACATTAATATAGATTTTTTATTTTTTCTGGGGTAAAAAAAAATCTTTGTATATAACATTTTTAAACTAAATTAGTGCAATATAAATATTTACGGAAAATCATACCAGAGAATATAATTTCTGTAACTACTTAGATATATGAATACATAGAAATATATAGAAAGTGTTTGTTTTTATAGAAATTATACGTATTTTACATAGGATATAGGGCGGGTGGTTTACTTGTAAAGCGAAGGCGCGCAGGAAAAGCGGGAACGAACGGGTGCGTCCGGCAGTACGCGGCGACATGTCGGGCGGGTCGCGTGTCTTTTTTCTGATAATTGCATTACTGGCCGTCCTATACTCAGGTACTTTTACTTATAAAATAACATACGCCACTGAGAAAAATTAATGATATATATATAATAATAAACGGAGTGCGTTTTGATATTCGTATAATTTAAACAAACCATTAATTTTAATTACCCATGTATATAGATAACATATACTAAACCCAGTAAATTCTAAGCAAAATGTGTTTGCCGATATACAATAAACAAATATAATATACACATACGTAAAATATTATATAAGCTTACAATAAAAACATTTCAAAATCGTATAAATAACAAATATACAGCGTTAAATTTTATATTTACATTTTCTACATAGATCTTATACTAATCATAAACCTATAAAAAATTAATTAGCTAGTATCTAATTTAAATGAATAGCGCACATCAAAATATTTAATCTCTACATCTCGTTTATTGATCTGCCTTCGTTGCAGCATCAAAAGGATGGCTATAGTACATGTATATATAATATACTCGTAGCTAAGAGAATCGACTGTGTAATTACATATTTATAGTTTCATATGTATCAATAATCCAAATGGAAAAATAATAATCGTCTTTAAAAGAAAATATGTTTAGTATGGAAAGTGAATCACAATTATTTGAATAAACGTTAAATTAAATTCAAAAAATTCAGGATGGTGTTCCGAAGACGAAGAACGTTTGGTCCGCGACTTATTCCGTGGATACAACAAGCTCATCCGACCAGTTCAAAACATGACACAGAAGGTCGATGTTCGGTTTGGCTTAGCCTTTGTTCAGCTTATTAACGTCGTATGTATTATATCAATTTCATTTATAATAGTTTAAGTCAAACTTTTCTTCCCATCTCAACTTACTACACATACTAAATAAACAGCTAAATGTTTGAATATTTTAATTATCTTTTTACGTGAAATGTATTTAACGTTTGCGAGGTGATTGAAATTCGTCTATTTTTTAATGGAACATACTAAAGCACCTCAATGCTTAATTTAAAAATAAATAGAAAATCATAGATATAGATAAAGAAATTATGTATATGAATATGAAATTTCATTTTAATAACTTAAAAAAAATATGTAAAAAAAAAACCAGATCGAGTTTCTTGCCTGCTCGTCTCGACTGAGTTGTTTTCCGAACCGGTGGTAGTTTTGTGACGTTCATAAGCGCCTTTTCAGAGTCATCAAAATGATTTTGAATACAAAATAGATGATGAATTCAATAAATGCATTTAAAATGTATTCAACCTGTAAACACTTACATTACAGAATGAGAAAAATCAAATTATGAAATCGAACGTTTGGTTACGTTTAGTATGGATGGATTACCAGTTGATGTGGGACGAGGCAGATTATGGAGGCATAGGCGTACTGCGTCTCCCGCCGGACAAGGTTTGGAAACCTGATATCGTTCTCTTCAACAAGTAAGCTTTTTTTAATAAACTCTTTACCTACTGAAAAAAAATTGAAAATCAAATAATGTTATAAATAAAATCTTTAATTTCAGTGCTGATGGAAATTATGAGGTGCGTTACAAATCGAATGTGTTGATTTATCCAAATGGGGAAGTTCTGTGGGTTCCACCAGCTATTTATCAGGTGAACAAAAGAAATAATTATATTTATTAATTGCTCGAAGTATATCCAAATCTTTGTTATCAAAATCAGGATGAAAATATTTGAAAACGATTAATTTACTATTTTACCTTTAAGTATTTATATATTAGAATATGTATTACAGAGTTCCTGTACTATTGATGTCACATATTTCCCATTCGACCAACAAACCTGCATTATGAAATTCGGTTCGTGGACTTTCAACGGAGATCAGGTCTCACTCGCTCTATACAATAACAAGAACTTTGTTGATTTATCCGATTACTGGAAATCGGGGACTTGGGACATAATTGAAGTACCGGCCTACTTGAATATTTACGAAGGAAATCACCCGACAGAAACTGATATAACATTTTATATAATTATCAGAAGAAAAACTTTGTTTTACACGGTGAACTTGATATTACCTACAGTATTGATTTCGTTTCTTTGCGTGCTGGTGTTTTATTTACCTGCTGAAGCTGGAGAAAAGGTAAGCATATCATACGTACGTAACGTATAAAATGGTTTTAATTTGACAAATTTTTCATCAAAATCATGCGTTGAATTTTAGGTGACGCTAGGTATCAGTATTTTGCTGTCGCTCGTCGTGTTTTTACTACTGGTTTCGAAAATTCTCCCTCCAACCTCTCTAGTACTACCACTCATAGCCAAGTACCTGCTTTTCACATTCATTATGAATACTGTCAGTATTCTGGTGACTGTTATCATTATCAATTGGAACTTCAGAGGTCCTAGGACACACAGGTAAATGATTAATATTAAAAAAATCATAGTTTTGCTTTGGTGCAATTGGGTAAATACATTTTTATTTATTTATAGAATGCCGCTTTGGATCCGAAGTGTCTTTCTTCATTATCTACCAGCAGCATTGTTGATGCGTAGACCTAGAAAAACACGATTGAGATGGATGATGGAAATGCCTGGAATGGGGGCACCACCACACGCGGCTGCAGCTCACGACTTACCAAAGCATATTAGGTGAGTGATATCAAACTAGCGGTTATATCGCTAATACCTTTTTTACGTAATATACTGTCGATACTAACTTCATAGTACGATTGGTGCAAAACAAAGCAAAATGGAGACAATGGAGCTGTCCGATCTGCACCACCCGAACTGTAAAATCAATCGCGCTGGGGGAGCTGGAGGAGAGGTCGGAGCATTGGGTGGTCTCGGGAGTCTTGGTGGGCTGGGCCTGGGAGGCGAACGACGGGAATCTGAGAGTTCAGATTCGTTACTCCTGTCTCCAGAGGCCGCGAAGGCTACTGAGGCTGTGGAATTCATAGCGGAAACACTTACGAAACGAAGACTTGTATATTCAAGTACGTCGATAATCTTATTAATATTTTTTTTCCGTTCTCAAATATATATTTTTTGTTTATGTAGGTTTGCTAAGACGCAATATTATGTAATGGTGTTTTAATATTCTGCCTAGACCTCACGTTGTATAATAGTGGTGTTATGTATTCCTTTATAATTTTTAATACATTTATGCATTTTATTTATTACCAAGTAAAACACTTTAGCGACTGTCTAATTGAAAATAATTTTTACAATGTAATTTATACTCTCCGCATTTATTCATAAGGGCCTATATATAGTATCTTTAGGATTTAGGGAATGGCAACAGTTAGAAGTGCCTCAACCATATGAATAATTGACTTTGTTAAATAATAAAAAATAACATTCAAGCTGATAAATCAAATATTCACATTCACGAGTCACCTTTTTAAATATCCTAAAGTATACCCATAATTTATAATATTAACATTTCTCAACCTTCAAATCCGGCTTCAAATCCACATATTGTATAACGAACCAGAGCTTTCGGTGACGGAAAAGCTATAATGGCGCAGTGAACAGTGCGGCCGTCAATGGACGCTCTCTAATGAACTCTAAAATTAGCCAGAGCTTTCGGTGACGGATAACATCGTGAGGAAAGGATTGTGGTCAAAGCACTGAGCCTATACGTGTAAAAAAACATCGCGATGAAATCATAGCATGATGGTAGGACATGTTCTCATGTCTACTTGACTAGCATCCTCATACTTTAAAACCTATTACCAATCACCGATAAGTGTGTTCCGTCAGTAACGCTTGAGAGCTAATACATCGTCATTTAACATCAGCTATGGTTGCTGTTAAAGCATTGAACTTTTTTTCTACTTGGGAAATACATTTACGCATGCCCCCTGCCAACTCTAAGTCTGGAGTATAATCATTGAACCTAAGCATACACATTGTACATGTTAAAATGTATTATCTAATTGTTAACATTTTTTTTTCACTCTGATAAATTCCAGACTCGTGAGGACTGGAAATACGTAGCGATGGTCATCGATAGACTACAGTTGTACATCTTTTTCATCGTAACAACAGCCGGAACAGTCGGCATCCTGATGGATGCACCGCACATCTTCGAATATGTTGACCAAGACCGTATAATTGAAATATATCGCGGGAAATAATTACCTTATAGTTCTTAAAATATATACTCTCTGAAATCAATTAGTTAAGCGGCTTCCATATAATTTAAGTAGGAAAAAGTTTCCAAATACAATTTTTATAATATTGACTTATAATCCAGACTTGAACACTTCGGATGGCGACGGGAGAAGTCGTCAATAATCTATACTATGGTCGACAAATTTTAAACTGAGTCGTCGGGCAGTAAATGTAAATGTAAATGAAATCTAAGTGTCTGATTGTAATGTCAAAATATTTCGTTTTTACAAATAGGTATGAAAGTACGGATATATGCGATACAAATACCAAAAACACAATTTTAAAAAATTTTTGTATGTCTGTTTGCTCCGGGTAATCTCCGGAACGGCTGGACGGATTTTGACGTGACTTTTTTTGGTAGATAGCTGAAGTTACTCTACGTAACTTAGGGTATTTTTAATTTTCGAAAATAATTGGGGTCCGTATAAAATGTCTGTCTGTTCGCGCTCTTATGACTTGAGAAACCCTGAATAGATTTTCATGATTCTTTCCTTAAATCAAATATTTATTCTTTTGTTAGGGTTATATTATGCATATTGTGTTAAGTAATATTTATAAAAATTTATGATGCCTATACGGCCAAAACTATAATTATCTTTCAATACTTAACCTAAATCATTTAGAATATTTAAGAGATGTAATAGAATACATTGTGGTGGACAGATAATGTTATACGCAAAGGTAATTTTACGTTTACAGCTAGTATATAAAATATATTATATAATTATATATAAAATAGAATTTGATCATTTTGGAGTTATTCCAAATATTAATTATTACAATATATACATACATAATAAATTGATACGAGTATCGGTTCTTTTTGGTAAAAGACTAAAAAAACTGCATTTGATATTTCAAAGTTTGTTATTTAAGTTCATGAGTGTGTGTTCTTCAGACGGCACAAACATATTGAGCATACTAATCTGTTACGTGAGTCTACACTCAAATCTAAACAATTAATTTTTATCTATCGTTCTTTTCCAAATTTCCACACATATATGTTATAATGAACATCAGGTATTCTAGTGTAGGTATACATATAATATTTAGAACATTAGAACTTTATGGCTGTGTTTTTGTATTATAAAAAAGCACAATTTAAGTAGGTAATTAAAACTCTTGTATTAAGTTTTATATACATTGATACCTTGTAAGATTTATGCAACATTTTATTTGTAGGACTACCACTATCCATTTACCAAATACAGTAATACCCCGCTTTACGCGAGGGATACGTTCCGAAAAAAATCGCGTTAACTGAAATTCGCGTATATCGAGGTTTATGATTAAACATAGTCAAAATTTAATACAAAAAAAAAATACAAATCATTTTAATCAATCACTTTAATTTTAAGAGCACTTTATGCAATACATACTCTTATTTTTTATGGAAAAATACATCTATTGTCTTTACATTATGTTTTTACGCACTCTTTCGCGTAATGCAAGGCATTTGAACGCGAAATTTGAAATTCGCGTTATAGTGATACCGCGCGTAACGGGGTCGCGCTAAGCGGGGTATTACTGTACCTAAAAATTACTAAACTTCATTTTAGTTCCTTTCAACATAATAATACCTTCATCTATTTAAGAAAATTAATAAAAAATAGTTATTCTTAACCATAGCAACAGAATAAACATATAAACGGTACAGAGGTCATCCTGATTCACTTGTTTACGGAAATACTGGTTTGTCATACTGAAGCTCGAAATAAACGTTCCCCTTCCTACTCGTTTATTATGTATTTCAAAGAAACTAGAACCATTTACTATTAATATGAATAAAATGCATATAAATTGATCCTATGAATATTAGGTAGGTACCCATTAAAAACGTTCGTAAATTGAGAGTTGCAATAAGTCATTTTTTAGTCATAACATTTCGTATAATTTAATGCATTGGTGAATATTTCTTTAATTACGGTACAATTATGAAAACTTTTATTGTATAACATTATATAAGCACTTTTTGTGCTTACTTTTAAATAAACATTTAATATAACACATAATCTTGGCTAATACTCCAAAATTAGTCTTTGGAAAAATGCTTTCAAGTAATCAGATCTTCCAAGTAATTAGTATTATTAAAAAATGTACTGCAGGTGTGTAAGTATTGAATTAAAATTTATAGTATGTATAACCTTGTTTTATTTTAAAATTTATGTACTACCATAGATAAATTATTATATGTAGTCATTGGTACATACTACCTATGCATATATTTATTTCTCATAACTTTCAATGTCTAATACAAACATATTGAAAGTATGACTATTAGGCAAAATAAAACACTCGTTTGGTCTGATTTTGTTTTATTTTTTTTACTTTATACATAGTGATATTTCTTATAACTAGGTAGTGAAAGTATCGGTCAACCGACTTCTTGTGCAGGCTAAATAAAATTGGAAAAAATAAATTATCGGTTAGTGAAGTTTATTTCAAGAGAATTGTTTGATTTGTATGTTTAAGCTTCTATTATGTCTAAATAAACAGTCTAACTGAAATATGTGAATACATTTTATTTATAAATTAAACGTATATTAAAATTAGGTTCTTAAAGCTATTTACGTAAATTAATCCAGAATTAATAAATTCATGTACTAGTACTACGTATGTACCTACTAATCCATATAAAAGCACATTTACAATACTGTGCGATTCTTTTCTATTATAACCATTATATAAAATAAACACTTTTTATAATCATTACAGTTGTGATCTACAGAGATTAGAACGTACACAAACTTTACAAAAAACCGATTCTTCATTTGAAAGAAATTCTTTTTCCAGTAAACTTAAACGCGTTTCCTGATCAAATATAATAGTAAAATAAAAACCAGTTAAAATAATAATTGTATACTAAACATTTTTATTCATTTTTTTATAGTTTTTGACAATTATGTTTTATTAGGAAATCTTATACAACTAAAGTTATACATACAAAACTGACATTTATATTAACTAATTTTTTCTATTTTAACATGTAATTTTATAGAAAAATGCATTTTGGTTTTAATCGTCACCGTTATCGTAACGCGAGGACGTTGGAGAATATGTCGGTGACGTAGGAGAATAAGTGTTCGGGCCTGATGAAGTAGATGAATAAGCTGGGGATGTAGGTGAGTAATTGGCTGATGTAGGGGTGTATGTCGGAGAAGTCGGCGAATACTTAGATGATGACGGTGAATAACCAGGCGACGACGGCGAGTAGTTCGGCGAAGATGGCGAGTAATTTGGTGAAGATGGCGAATACCGAGTGCTACTTGGATGCTGCGGTGACGATGGTGAATACGCCGGACTTGGAGAATATTGTAGACTAGATTGTGAGTACATCGGACTTGGTGGGGAATATGTTGGACTGCCAGCGAAGGAAGGCGACGTCGGTGAATAATTTGGTGAAGTCGGAGAATAGTTTGGAGATGAAGGTGAATAACTCTGCGGTTTGGGCGAGTAAGCTGGAGATGTTGGTGAGTATGAAGGGCTGGTGGGAGAATAAGCTGGTGATGTTGGCGCATAATTAGGGGAAGATGGCGAATAACTTGGAGAGGCAGGACTATAAACCGGACTAGTTGGAGAATAACTCGGAGAAGATGGCGAATAGCCGGGTGATGTTGGAGAATATGCTGGGCTTGTAGGAGAATATGAAGGACTAGTTGGAGAGTAGGACGGGCTTGTCGGGGAATAGCTAGGAGAAGTAGGTGAATAACTGGGTGAAGTCGGAGAATAGCCAGGACTAGTCGGTGAGTAACTCGGTGACGTCGGAGAATAACTTGGAGATGTGGGCGAGTAAGATGGAGATGTGGGTGAGTAACCGGGAGATGTGGGTGAATAACTTGGTGAAGTTGGCGAATATATCGGGGAATTAGGTGAATAATTGGGCGAAGTTGGAGAGTAAGAAGGACTAGCGGGAGAGTAATGTGAAGATGTTGGTGTGAGACTTGGTGACGCAGGAGCATAAACCGGGTTCGTGGGTGAATATGAGGGTGATGCTCCAGCGGGAGAAGTATAAGGTGAGAGTGGAGGTCCTGGAGAGCCAGGTGAACCAGGCTGTGGTGACCACGCGCTGCTATATGCCGGAGATAAGCCAGAAGCATCAGAAGCACCGGACGGTGAGAATGACGGACCAGGTGTCATACTGCTTCCTACTGAAAAATACAAAAAAACATAGATTACATATAAGTCGTATAGAATCAAAAGTGGTTTTCTACACTTAAACTCATATTTATCAAAGTGGAAAAAATGTTTTGTTTTTTTTTTCTAAAGTATAGCAGTGACGATTGATGTATAAACTGTATTTTAATCTATAGCTAGTTCACTTATATGGCAACATGAAGTTAGTAGCACAAAGTTTAAAAATAAACCAATATTAACATTTGTTTGATGGCGATTGTAGATTGCCGCCTATGATTCTGTACGACTCACATTGGTCCTCAAATTCTAAATATTTCATTTATTAGGTTAACTAAACATAAAGGTGAAAATTTTATAGTAAATTATAATACATATGTGTATATTTTTTAATAATTCAAATGTTTGTTAAATTAATGGGGCATTACAAATATTATATACATAGATATATTCTCACCTTGCCCAGGAGACCAAACGCTGCTGCCGTAACCAGGAGTGTTCTGTGTCGACCACGGTGTCATCAGCGGGGTCATAGACGGTGTCCCGACACCAAAGTACATGCCAGCACCGGCAACTCCAACCCCTAATCCACCCATTTCCATTCCATATTTACATTTCTCAGCATCGAGTAGTAAATCGAAACAGCCTAAAAGAAACAATTCAAGTGAGAATATGTAGACACGGAACTCCTAGAACGCAATCAAATTTTTTTACACGGAATAGGCTTTGACCATAATCTCACTTAATGTTAAGTGACGTTGTGGTCCAGGACGGTAAATACACTAAGTCATGAGGTACTGGTTCTCAAGTGATGACACCGGTACAGACCTTTTGGTATTTGGCGACCGATTTTCAAACTTGAGGGTGGTAGCTACCCAGACGGGCATCATTAGAAAATGCCCTACCACTATACTATGTTTTCCTTCACCGAAAGCTCAGGCCGATTTTAGAGTCGGATAGGCGGGGATCGAACCCGCGTCGTTTGACACGGAATCCGGCCGCACTACATGCTGCACCATCATCGCTTTAACTTATTATCGCTTATTTACCTGTTCCCATTCTCGGCAATTGTCCCATAATTATATTCTCTGAGACGCCTCTCATTGGGTCTACTTCAGCGTGACTGGCGGCATCCAACAATACGTCAACGGTTTCCTCGAACGAGCATCGCATAAGTGCGCCTGTGTCTTGCCTGTTAATCCCGTGACGAGTGATGGCCATGAGATGTCCTTTCGCTGTCATTACGTCACACAACAAAGCGAGGTGACGGTAGTTTACGTAAAGCCCGTAGAACTGCAACACGGCGTTCATTTCTTTCTCAACTGATTTACGTACAGCTTCTATACCGAGTACTTGGAATATTTCGCAAATATCGTTACTGAACGTTCTAATAGGGTCAACATCTCGCTCAGACAACACTTTCATTAGGGAAGTTCCATCAGTTTCCAATAACCATTCCGCAATTGCCTTGAATTCGCCCTGCTCAGTAATAATTATGCGTTTCTTAGCTTCAGTTTGGGGCAAATGCATATATACTTTTGCTATAGCCTCGATACCTTGTAGTGTCATATCAGACAACATATTTGCTTCAATACATCTCAGGAACATGTCATCCTCCATTTTATCGACGGTTTCTTCTTCATTATCTTGGAACTTGCTTTCCTCGTTATTCATAATCCTAATACGTAAAACAAGTTTCTCAGCATTGTCGTCATTAAATATGCAATTTAAATCATCTCCAAACCCAGCATTAATTTTCTCAGCAATTTGTTCCATAGTTAATTTCTTATCAGTCATCCTTTTACGGTCTAATTCAATACGAAGAAGCCATGGAGATATCTTTGTAGGGTCGAAATCGGGCATTTCATAATAGACATTTACGAATTCTTGATCCTCTGCAATTACTGTGTTCTGTGGGTCTGGATCGTAATAGATAGCAGTGTTTGCTGTCACCTTTCGTAATGTTGTATGTTCCAATCTACAAAGAACGTTCTTAGCTTTCTCTGCATCACGGGCAGCTCCTCCGGTTAAAAATACAGTAAGAGATGGCGCTTTAGGTTTCTTTGAAATATTAATAATTTCCTTCAAACGTGGCACACCAAGCGTTACGTTTTTGGATGACACACCAGCAAAGTGGAAAGTGTTCAATGTCATCTGGGTAGCCGGCTCACCAAGTGACTGAGCAGCTAAAGCACCGACCATCTCACCTGGATTAACTTGAGCCTGTTGGAATCTGGTCTCAATTTCTCCAATCAACCACTCAAAGGCAACAGTTGATAACCTATGTTCTTCAGAAACAAACTTTGTACAGAGAGTGGATCTTACCAAACATTGAAACAAAAGTGTAGCATTCTCATTAGCTTGTACAGACAAACGGTCCACGCCTGCTACAATAACACACTTTTTCAAAAGATCCTTAACACCCTGTATAACTCTTATGGGACTCAAATCAGTAGGTATTCTCTTATTGATGTGGAATGTCTTTTGAGCATTCCAGATCATTCTCTTGAAATTGCAAGGCAACACCACTTTGGATTCACCACTTGGGAAGATTTGACGAAGAGTCTCTCTGTCTTTACACAACTGCTCCCATTCACTTTCAAGATCACCAATGACATATCCAGACTCTGTAAGTTCCTTAATAATGTCTTCATTAAATATCCTCTTCAAATATCGCT
Organism: Samia ricini; assembly: GCA_014132275.2. Classification (NCBI taxonomy): domain Eukaryota; kingdom Metazoa; phylum Arthropoda; class Insecta; order Lepidoptera; family Saturniidae; genus Samia; species Samia ricini. The sequence goes on from AP028161.1 coordinate 9,233,353, forward strand.
CATTCGACGGGTCAAATTTAAATTTCTTTTCAAATGCCTTGTTTGATAATTTGACTGTTGGCAAACTCTGAAACTCTACAGTTTCCCCAGCTAACCCATCCTCACCATATCGCAACTGAATTAGTTGTCCGACTGAATTACGAACAGTACCATCATAATGGACCATTACAGATTCCATAGCCTTTATGAGACGACGTTGAATATATCCAGTTTCCGCAGTTTTTACGGCAGTATCAATAAGACCTTCACGACCACCCATAGCATGGAAATAGAATTCAGATGGTGTCAGCCCAGCAAGATATGAATTCTCTACGAAGCCCCTAGATTCTGGACCATAATCGTCTTTAATGAAGTGTGGTAGAGTTCTTTTACGAAAACCGAATGGAATTCGTTTACCTTCTACGTTTTGTTGACCTACACAAGCAATAACCTGAGATATGTTAATATTTGAACCTTTAGAACCAGCCACCACCATAGCTTTGAGGTTATTATATTCTGTGAGTGATTTCTTGGCGGAACCTCCTGTTTTGTCACGAGCATCGTTCAAGATACGATTTACTTGATTTTCGAAAGTTTGACGAAGTGTGTTACCAGGTGTAGGTTCCAATTCCATATTATGAGCTTTTTGTATAACTTCTATGACATCATCTTTGGCTTTTACAATTGCACGCTGAATCTCTTGATAAGTTTGAGGATCGGGCGATAGTATCTCCGATACCGATGGAGTGACCCTCCAATAGTAACCAATTGTTAATTACAGTTTGGATATTACCATAAAAGCGGCCAGCTGTTTCATGACCCAGCTCCAACATGCAAATATGTAGCAAAGATCCTGCTGAGGCACCAAGTGACTTTTTACACAAAATACCCATAAGTAATTCACCATGTTCAACAACAACTTTAGTATCTCCAGGTGATATCCATTTGTATGGGCCATCATCTTCCTCATCAGGATGTGTGGAATGTGTACGAATCATATTCACAGGTCCAGGAATGATCAAAGTAAATATTTGTTTACCAGTCCATAGTGGCTGAGGTTTTAAAATGCATGGTTGTGGAATTTTACCATCCCATGTTGGCAAAAACATCAATAGATTCATTACTTGTTCTTTTGTTAGAAATACATCTCTCTTTGTCATTTTCCTAACAGCAGTAAGAGTATCCTGTACAATACCCATTACAGGTTTGTTCGCTTGTGGAGTAATAATTTGCCTTGGAGTTATGTGAATGTTCTCAACTTCAGCTCTAGTTTCCATTGATTGAGGAACATGCAAGTTCATTTCGTCACCATCAAAGTCAGCATTGTACGGAGATGTACAGCTCAAATTCATACGGAAAGTAGACCATGGGAGAACTTTTACTCTGTGACCCATCATACTCATCTTGTGAAGTGTGGGTTGTCGGTTGAAAATCACTAAATCGTCATCTCTTAAATGACGTTCCACTTTGTAACCATACTGCAAATGTAAATCTGAAGATTTTGGATGAAACCGCAAGTCTATTCTCTCTCCATTATCACGAACAATGTATTTAGCACCTGGGTACTGAGCATTTCCTCTTCTGACTAGTTCTTGCATTCTATCAATATTAAATGGTGTAACTAATTCAGGGAATGTTAAGTTTTGGGCAATGGACCTTGGTACTCCAACTTGATCAATACGTAAATTAGGATCTGGTGTGATTACTGTCCGTGCTGAAAAATCGACACGTTTCCCCATAAGGTTACCTCTAATTCTACCTTCTTTACCTTTCAATCGAGCTTTTATGGCTTTAAGAGGTTTACCAGATTTTTGCATTGCCCTGAAATAACAAAAAGAAAATGTTACATGTTATGTGAATGTAGTAAATACCTAATTTTTTTCTAATTTGCTTTCAGTAATAGTTAAGGATATTCATTAGATTAATAATAATGTGTTTTAATAAGATAATGTTAATATGAAATGTATGATCCATGTACTTACTTGAGCATACCAGGCATGTCATTGTCCACAAATGTTGCTACATGAAATTGAAGCATCCTAATATTTTCAGCAAGAACATGGGCTGCAGCACCTGACTGCTCGTTCCTCATTAATTCATTGTTAGCCTTTATAATGTCCGCTAATTTGTGTGTCAAATCATCTTGATTTTTGGCTGTACCAAACATAACAACAGCTGGTCTAACAGATAAAGGTGGAACAGGTAATACTGTGACAATCATCCAATCAGGTCTGGCAAATTTAGGATCCATACCCAGGATAAATGATTCTTCATCTAAAAATAATAAAAGATGGGTTATCATATAAGCCAACAAGTAACACCTTTACTTGAATATAACTGGTTTGAACTGGTTTGAAATATAACTTTTCATCATGATATTGTATGACAAGAGGAAGTATTTAAAAATTATTGCCTAGCATGTTTAATGAAATAAAAAAATAATAAGTAAAACAAAGATTTATCAGTAAAGATATCTTTTACCTTTTACTGAACTCCTAAACAATTTATGTATAAAAATTAATATTAACTATATACACCTGTTGAATTTTGACTACACAGCTGAATTATAATCAATATGTTGTAAAATCAGAACAACACCTAAGTTTTCGTTTTTTGCTAACAGCCATTGAAAAGTTTATGAATAATTTGAGTGTGGAAATTAGCAAACAGTGAGACTAGATTATTGATTCTGCTCATGGAATAATTTAAACTTCTATGTATTACATGTTCACACTAGAATAGCTTGGTTTCATATTTATACAATATGTTAACTTTGATACAAATTATTTGGTCACTTTTAATGTAAATATATGTCAAAGAATTTGCATTAATATGTTTATTCAGGGTCTCTACTTCTTTGCTCCAATAGGGCCTCACAACTTTAAATCCAGGCCTCTTTTAAGTAAACTTACATGCCTAAGATAAATGTAACAGTAGCATCCTTACTTACCTCAGAAGAAATGAAATCTTAGAATGATTATAAACTAATATTACAAATTGTTAAAAACCTGTAATGTGTTTTAATATCTCCCAAACTCGTTCAGCCGTAACAATGATTTTCTTCTCTTGTGTATCCTCATTTGCATGTTTCCATTCTGCTGTAAGATCTAGACCCTGCCGTCGAATAGAAGGCTGATAGTGACCACATCCACCATGACCAGAGCCCTGTTTGGCTCCTTCACCTTCTTTCATAATATCCATATCCTCTCCACCTTCACAAATCTTTTTTCCTTTGCAAAGATCATACACATATGTTAACCTTTTACGAGGTTGACCTTTTGATTTAATTACAACCTCTTTAATTTTAGGATTGGTCTGAAATAAAGTATTTAATGAAATCAATACAGCAAGTTAAGATCAAATATCTATTACATACTTAAAGCCAATACTTACAGGACTGACAAGTAACTTCGAACAATAAAAACAAACACATCGTAATATTTTTATAGTTTTTGTTATAAATCCAATGTGAAAAACAGGTTTAGCTAAGTCTATGTGTCCAAAGTGGCCAGGGCATTCAGTCATATTCCCCGCACAAGTTTGACATCTAGAACTCCTTTCGATCACCCCTTGCCGCGGGTCCATAAGCCCGCCCAATTTTGGTCTTCCACCCTCCATGGTCTCCGGAAAGCGGATTCCGCCTTCGGTAACTGACATACGCCGCTACAAAATAAAGTCGTCACTTCATATTTGAAATTATGTTTTGTGAATAAGGAAAAACATTTCATGGAAAACCCAGATTTACATCACAAAATATTATTGTGCAAGTTTTGCTGTACATGATTTTGTTTGTTTATATTTTCTCAATATGAAAAAAATGAAGTAACATAACAATTAATTTTATAACTGTTTATATTTTATTGTTACCAAATCAAGTCATTATTCGCCAGTCAATAGTTATGGTGGATCTTATACGACGTAGAAAAGCATTTGTCAAAACAGATAGATTCAGCAAGGATATCGCCTAAAAATTAATTCTATACAAAGAAAATCATATGAATACAATATTTACGCAACTTACGATTTCATCTGGTGACAAAATTCCAAATTGTACTCTTTTAACTTGGCGCAAAGGCGCCTTCGAATCGTTTGCCGTCGCCATCTTGACGGCATATGGAACATATGTTTCGCGTCCCAGAGCATTTCGTCTTTATCCTGTGGTCTTTATAAATTTTGTTGCTCGATACCATCCAGAGACAATCTTTTTTTATGGTAAATCATGGCTATGAATACAAGTTTTTTTAGAGCTTTTCGTTGTCATCTGTATACCACTGTGGACAACAAAACACAGTTCATTATTGCTAGTGGAATCGTTTATTAATCACGTGAGCTTGGAGGGAAAAAAGAATTTGAAGAAAATAAGACATATTACTATAGAGTGCAGTGAATTACAAACTATGCTAGGAACAGTAAGTATTTGATAAAATGTACATACTAGACGCCATTAATATATTATACCTATATTTTGTTCATGTTAATTATGGAGAGTAGAGGTAAAGAGAATCATCTCATATGTGAGAAAAGATAATTAAAGTGTCCATCTGTATGCTATAACAGTTCAAAACCTTTCACGAGCGCGTTTGTGTATCATTGTCGACTAAAGTAATAATTAATGAAAATGTTAACAACTTACGTTGTACAAAATATTGTAGTAAATATAACCTTATAAAATTATTTTAAGAAAACGTGCACCTAGAGTGGTTTTATTTCATAAACTGTAAATAGTACGCTTATTTCTTCTATATCACTTATCACTTCTTTTAAAATCTACCTTGATGCTAATGTGGCACCACCCTAATTTAATGCATTTGACGGGCACTTTTCATATACACAGATGATTATCCTTACTTCTACCCTCCATAATGTTAATTTGAAAATATAGCATAAATAATATAATAGTTACAATACAATGACTTTTTGTTTCTAACTAGCTAACGCTGTTGACCACATTCTTTACAGCTTCACCGTGACTTTAGGGGAGAGTGATGATGACACTCAGCCACTAAAAGGTAGCTAGCACAAGGGTTACCAAAGTGGTACAGACCCTGTCTTGGCAGTTTCTTCAATTACTGTGATTCATTAATAAAAATTACTTCTCTTAACGTATGTGAAGAACATTATTATTATTATTCTGGGAGGGGCTATGCAGGCAAGAGCGTGGTTAGCCCGGTGGATTAATCCGCGTGTCTTATAGACGGTACGACTGAAAGGTCGGAGGTTCGTACCCAGAGTGGGTTACACATTTTTTCCCGGTGGGTTCGCCGCAGGGGGCTACGCGGTGAACGGCGGCGGTGGTTATTACGCTGCGGCCGGACGCGGTGGCGAGGGGGCTCACGTATGGGCAGGTGTTGGCCGAGGCAAGGGGTAAGGTGGGGTTGGAGGCGATGGGGATCGAGAGCGTTTCCTGTCGCCCCACTGCCGCGGATTCCAGGATGCTGGAGGTGGCGGGTCCCGATGGGAAGGTGAAGGCGGATGTTCTGGTGGCAAGATTACAGAGGGTTGTTGAGGAGGTGGCAGTGGTCTCCAGGCCAATGATGCGGGCTGGTGTCCGCCTTGTTGGTCTGGAGGACTCGGTGGGGAGAGAGGAGGCTCTAGCCAGGGTTGCGCAGGAGGGGAGTTGTGGAGCGGATGAGATAAAGGCGGGTGAGATCCGGGTGTCGGAAAGAGGGGTGAGGAGTTTGTACGTGTCGCTTCCTGTTGAGGCGGCACGTAGGGTGGTGGAAAAGGGGGGGATAAAGATTGGGTGGTGCGTGACCCAGGTGCATGCACTTGAAGTTAAGCCGCTCAGGTGCTATAAGTGCATGGGCCTGGGGCACATGAGGTTTAGGGTGTGTGGAGGAGGTAGATAGGGCGGCCCAGTGTTTCCGTTGTGGGGCACTGGGGCACAAGGCTGCGACTTGTGTGGCGGAACGGCCAAAGTGTGCACGGTGTGCGGACAGAGGCAGGGAAGATGGGCACCATATGGGGGGGGCTTTCTGCCTTCCTTAGGGGTGTTGGTAGGGGATTCCTTGGAGGGTATTTGTGGGTATGGTGGATTGAGGGGTTAGGGGACGTGGGTCCGTTTAAGTGGATTTGTGTGTTGTGTCGTCTGTCTTCAGGTATCCCTCTCCTGGCTACATCTTGTTATTGCAACAAGGCGAGTTCAGGAGAGGGACCTATCTCTTTTCTCTTCTTAGCGGAGGCGGGCTCCTGCGTCTTTCTTCTTGGCCCGTCTCCGTTCTGTCCCTCTCTTCCCGTTTCTGTTTATGGGGGGCAGGAAGTATATCCTGCCCCCCGGTATGTTTGACCGTTGGGTCAGGCCTCCCTTCGGGGGGGCGGGTGAAGAGGTGGGGTCGAGAATATTCTCCCCCATCCCCATTGGGCCATTGCACGACGAGGCCCGGTGGGTTCGCTGCAGGGGGCGACGCGGCGACATGCCTTGGCAACCCCGTATCGCCCCCATCCCAAATGCAGCGGACGGCCCCGGGGGGTTTAGTCCCACACTGGCACGGAGCTCGTCACTCCGTGCCCTCTTATCTATTGTATTGGGGGACTTCGATCCCTTAAATACAATAGATAAGGGTAGTGCGTAAATGCATTTCCCCCCGTCAAAAAAAAAAAAAAAAGGGGGCTACGCGGTGCTTGCGAAAGCCACCCCGTGTCGCCCCCATCCCAAATGCGGCGGACGGCCCCGGGGGGTTTTAGTGGGTATTTCCGGACGCTTCACATCCGGGTGAGTCTCACACTGGCACGGAGTCGTCCCTCCGTGCCCCCTTACCCATTGCATTGGGGGACTTCGCTCTCACTAATGCAATGAGTAAGGATAGTGCGTAAATGCATTTCCCCCGTCAAAAAAAAAAGGGCTATGCAGGCAAGAACAGACCTGTATTACTGCGACCTAAGATCTATTGTGATCGCCCCACATTATTATAGCCCACCGACTAGACATACAGTTTGTCAAGAACATAGCAAAGTCAAAATAAGTTTCGGTTTCAGCTGAAAATCATGTTTCAGTCGGACATTAATTGAAACACTTCAAGACATATTCATAAAAAAAAATTGAAAACTATGTATGAATTTAGGTGATGTTACAATAAAACAAATTACAATATCACTATTTTATTGCAAGTATTAATAATAAATACACTTTGGCAGAAATTAAGAATCTAGCTCTGTATGATCATGAAAGGAAGATACTGGCTGCAATTACTTAAATACTCTTTATTTATATTATACTTTAGTGCTGCAGGACCCATATTTGGTATTAAATTCTAAAAAATCTTTAAGTAATGTTGTCCGTCTTTTTTCAGCTATGTCCATTTGATTTTCTAAATCACCCCGGTCAGTAGTTTCCGCTCTTTCAACTTTCCATGAGAGATTTTCAATTTCAGCTTCTAATTGTGCCTGAAATACATTTATTTTAAGATTAGATTTATATCAAGGCCAATACTATAACAATAAACACCAAATCAACAATACTGTTGGCATATTAGTACATCATATTTTATATGTCACCCAATTTTACACTTCGCTTTCTCTTTACGTGTTTTATTCCTAGCCTAATTATACCAACAATTTTATGAACAAAAATGTTATATTAAACTTGCACTTCAACTATGATGATATCATATGAATAAATATATTTGTTTATTTAAAACTGACCTGTTGGTACTCAAACAACTCTTTCCTTGGTCCAACTTCCATATAATATGCATAGGGATAAGTGTACTGTAAAGTATATCTGCAACGCTTTAAAAGTTTAGCAGCATCCCAAAGATATTGCCAATCAATCCAAGTCCCTTCACCTGCCATCACCTGTAACATAATCATAATTAAATCATTATTAAGTAACTTAAAGTATGTTATAAATAATATACAAATTAATACCTTTTGATTAATTCTACTTTTCAAGTTTGCTAATGTTTGTTCTTCTAATTTAAGAGACCGAGCATGATTTTCCCATCTTTCATAATAATGCAAATATTTTTTTAATGCTTCTCGGGCCTGAAAGAAATATTACATTAAAAAATAATCATAGTAATTACTAAATGAAAAATTAAACTTAAAAAACGCAAAGTAGTAATAAATTTTTTTTATAATAATTACTTTTATCCTATAAACTCTTAATATGAATGGAAAACAAAAAATAATAGCATCAATTTAATTACTCTTATTTTTCAGTTCCTTAATTCAAAATAATCCCATATCATTTTCAATTTAAGTTTTTTCTCAATTCTCACAAGTTTCTCTAAGATGGCAGTAAAACTTAACATGAGTAATTTGTGATAAGACTTATACTGAATTAACATAATTAGATTTTGATTTTATATCACAAACCTGAGCATGTTGGCTGTCATTTGACAAATTAGGATCCTCTTTATAACGGCTGCACTCGTAATATTCAGAACCATGTGTCTTCCAATCTCCTAAACAGACCCAACAGAAATCGTGTCTACATGCACCGCATTGCATATGATTGCAACCACCATTTTTCTCTATACAAATTTGGCATTTTGGGCAGTCCTAAACAGTTTGAAAAAATTAATAAATTATCTAATGAACAAATTAATCCAAATGTTTTTCATTAAAACAATCCATTTGAGGTGATCGAAAATAACTCTTGCTATCTGGTTGGGCGGGTAATCCGCATTTTTTTTCTTATTTAGTTTTAATTAGCCTATGCAATGAATCGGGGGTAGTTTTCTGACGCCGGATTTTCGGGTGAGTTGTTAGTCGCCAACCGCTAGCTTACCGTGCGCCTGCGTTCCTTGCGCGCAAACGTCATTCGGCATATTAATTATTAATAATAGCCTACAACTTTTAGTGTGGTGTTATTACTGGTGGCCACCAAGAAGATACGAGCCAACAGGACCCACAGATAAGCAGTCGCACATCATAAATTACGGTAAACGATATACATTTTTACCTGATGGTTCTTGGTGTTAGATACACCCCTGGTTCATTGCAAAGGCTATTCATCCGCGAACCTTTCCAGTTATGGTCCTTTGAGCCTGGATTGTTTCCAGCCTACATTTGTCAGAAAATATTTACCCACTGACCACTTAAAGACAAATTGGACAGTCACGTATCCGCGTATACTGTCGTAAAAGTTCACATCCCGCTACTGGAGCACGACTATTTACACGCCTGCCTATCCAATATCAATCAATATCAGATAATTATTAAAACAATCTTGAACAGACAATAGTTGATTTATATTTGTTTACCTTTGTATGTGCACTAATATAGTTTGCGGTTTCAGAGTCATCTGCACATTTGGTTAACCATCGACGAATAGTAGAACAATCCGTTGGAGCATGATGTGGAGCACCACAGGAAAAACACGTGAGAAGTTCGCAACCTCGGCATTCTACCCTGCGTGCTCCTTCGCGATTGTATGCCCGGAATATCCACTGAAATTAATATTTAATTTTATTAAGATAGTTGATTCAAGTTTTGTTTTAACATGTCTTGCATGTATTAAAACGTATCAGGAATCATGTTAATTTTTAACTTAATTATCCATTAATGTTTTATGATTAACCATATGATTATAATCTAATATTAAATATGTATAAATTTTTCTTACAAAATGCTATGTCAAAATCTTATCATTGGAAGAATGCCAATAAACTGTTATTTTAAATAATTATAATAGATGAAAGTTGTTATCCAAAACCATCATAGTATTCAATACTAAAATGATGGAGATAATCAGAGTGGCCAAATCATTAAACATATGAAATATCAATCTTACAAGGCAACAAGAAAAGCTAGAGAGAATTTCTCATGAGATCACAATGTAGTAAAAACCTTTATCATAGATTTTATATAATTTGACTGATTTGGTATGATGATCTTGGCCATAATTTATCTCAGAGATTGTAATCCTGCTATATATATATATATATATGCAGTTATACATGACACACCACAGTATTACTACTGAACATATGTTATTTATGAGTTACGTATGACACTTACAAGTAGTTATTATTATACTTATTACAAGTTTTAACTGGTTTGTTATAAAGTTGTAACTCCCACATAAGAAATTTTATTAATTAATTCAATAATGGGCATTATCATAAAGAAATGTCATTCAGTTACTATCATTGAGTCTATAAACTTTTCGCAACAATATGATATATTAGAATGTTCCCTTCCATTTAAATTGTGAATTGTAATGTGAATTAGTGCATATTACATACCTGACAATTAGGACCAGGACAAAACCTTAGCTGAGGATGTGACTTTACATGATCTTTAAACATGAACTGCTGGTAGCGTTCACGTAGTGTTGGTTTAGTCACATGAGAGAGAACAAAATCCTCAGGTGCTCTCACTTCACAATCCTGTGCCATACATTGTATTGTATTTGATGCACCTGTAACAAATATAAAGCTTTAAAAATAATAATAAAATAGCAAACAATATTTCAAATTTAGGAATTCAGTTTGTCCAGATTAAAATGGCAACCATCAATTTATTATCATATGAAATTTAAATGGAAGTTAAGACTATACTAAGAATAATAAATCCAATAAATTGACATGATTATGTAAATGGAGCTAATTGTTTCACTTTTATAAATCATGACAGAAAACTTATTGATAAATTATTTTAGTTTTATTACATTTTTATAATCATACAAGAATTTTATAACACAAAACCATTTAAATTTAGGTGATAAATAAAGATCATTATTACCTTGCATAATTTGTACTTCGAAATGCATAGCCCAACAATCATTACAGAAATAGTGGCCACATGCCAGTGCTGCATATTTATGTAATAGGGGAGAGTTTGCACAAACTGCACAGGATGTACGACTAGAACCTGATTGTGATGGGACACGAGGCTTCACATGGCTGTACATCAATACCTCATTTGAATTTTCTTTATATTTATTAATAATTTCTTGAGCATTCCATTCAAATGCATGTAAGGTTACCTAAAAACCATAAATATAAAGTAGAGTAGGGTAAGTTACATCATTTATGACACAAAAAGATCAGCTGGAACTGATTTTCATGACCTTTGATTTGTACCTGCCCAGAACAATTATTAGATAAAAAAAATACACAAAAAAATAAAGGAAATTACTTTTCATAGAGTTTGTATGGCACTTGCTGTTTGATATTTTGAGGATGGATTGACTGATTTTGATGAACTTCTTTGTTCACATTGAACACGAGACGTTTCCTTATGCATTGGAAGAAAAACTAAATTTAATTAAACTAATAACATAACAGTTATTGATTCTTAGGTGGTATGATGTTTGTTACAGAAATCAGTACAAATCACAAATATTTTCAATTTTCAGTTTTTTTTTATACCCCTGATAGCTATGAGGGGGTATATTTCTATAAATAGAACAGAACATATAGGAGTTTGTATTAGAAAACGAATACCATTCAAATTTCGAAAAGCGTTTACCTTAGCTAATGAAGGTGTTATTTGAAGACTATTGCTGAGTAACTCAATCGATTCATTCAACAGTTTATCCACTTCTTCAACTTTTAGACAGGAATATACAAAATACTCAGGATCTGATTTACTACGATCGACTGTTTCCATATCACAATCATCTTGACCCCCATAATAATCGTAGTCGTCATTGTCAGAATATTCCATATCGGATTCAGCAGACATTTTGTTAGTCGGTAAATTGTTAAAAATTTTAGAGCAAATAAAAATGACGGAGAGCACTGAAAGAACTTTTGGAAAAAAAAAAAGAACTTTACAAAAAGGTTATAGTGACTTCAAAGGCATTTTGTATATCCACATATTGTCACGTAAACAACAAAATTTATATAAATGGGACTTAAAATAATTTACTTTAAAATTAATTGTTTGCTGTTTCTTTGATAATCGATTATTTTATTGTCTCACTTTATTTACTAGTTGGCAGAGGTCAAAAGCGTGACCACTTTTTTTTCTACGATTTTACTAAAAGTATTACCAAAAACTACTAAAAACTACTAAATATGTTTTACAGATGTACTTACTTTCTATTTATCAGGCACCATGTCTTTCATATAAAATAAACAAAATTGATCGTTAATCATCAACATGACTATCATATTTTATCTACATTTTTGAAATAAACTTCTTTGCACGCGATGAAAGAAAATTTTTAAGATCACGCGTCACATGATGAACTTCAGAATAAATAATATTGAAAAATGAAAGACGATTAAAAGTACGTAGTTAGAGAGAAAAAAAGTATCAAATTTACAAAGAAGTTTTACTTCTGACACGTGTACTTCCGTTCACAATAATAAAAGTGGAAACTTACAAAAATGGAGTATACATTTTTCTCCTTGCTAACTTTCAAAATAGCTATCACCTTTTCATCATAATAATAGGAATATATAATTTTTGTTAGATAAATACACTCAAGTTCTCAGATTTGTGCTAATCGTCAAAACGAAATATTTTTACTTATTGCTTATTGAACTTTTCTGCTTATTGAACATAATAGATCGCCAACGATTGCGATTTTTCATTTTGTGTTTTCCAAATGATCTAATCTACTAAATTATTTTGACATGCTAAAGGTAAGGTCATAATCTAATAAAAAGTAGATATACATTTAAATGAGTTTCACTGCTTACTGTAGCACCACTACCGCTGTAGTTCAAAGAATGCAAGATGGCTAAAAAGATGAAACTAAATACCGAAGGCAGTTGACTTTGGCAGTTCCTTTTACAAGCTCAAAAATAATTGAAAAAAAGAAGTCAAATTGACAATTCGTCTAATCATTGACATTCAGGAAAGGTCACCTTGGACAAGTACAAGATTTGAATTCGGTTATTTTGCTATTGTTATTTTTGGTGGTATGTAAATACATAATATAATATAAGATTTAAAAAAAAATTATATAGTTCATAGTTTTCATCGCTGTTGTTATGTCATATCGCTAGCCAGATCAGTTTTTTTCTTCTAAATTGAAAAATATTACTCAACAAAGATATTTACTTGCAGTGATACTTATTTAGGTGTTTGGTAATCGTAAACCGCAACGATGGACGGAGCAACATCGCAAAGGTTCATCGGTCGCGGTTCTCATAAAGGAAAGGGTCTAGCTGTGTTTACCAGCGGCGGTGATTCTCAGGGAATGAATGCAGCCGTACGTTCTGTAGTACGAATGGGTATCTACTTAGGATGTAAGGTGTACTTCATTCGTGAAGGGTATCAGGGTATGGTAGACGGTGGCGACAACATCGAAGAAGCTAATTGGTCATCTGTTAGTTCTATCATTCATAAGGGTGGTACTATTATTGGTTCAGCAAGATGTATGGATTTTATGTAAGTTTAATACTTTTTTTTAAAATTAATTTTGATAAATGTTAATATATCGTTGCTTATCAGAGCAATACATAATATAAAAATAATTGAATATTTTATTATTTACTCTTTTAAAACCAAATTTTATTTATTTACTGCTTACAGTAATAAATATATACCACTATGAAAACTAGATTGAGCCCTGAATAAATTTTGGATTTCTCCACTGTGTGGTTATTACTTTTATAAATAAGTTTTATTGTTTAATTGTTATATTCTATAATATAAAATTCATGTAAAATAGTAATTCATAAAAATGTATGTAAAATAGATGATAAATTGAAGATATTTATAGAATATCGTAAGAAGAAGAAGATGGAGTTACTTTGCTCATTTTAAAACAATATAGTTTGATAAATTTTATTAATTATCCTATTAAACAACTAAATAATATACTAATTGATGCATATATACTTCATTCAGCCAAAGAGAAGGTCGTTTGAAGGCTGCCTACAACTTGGTAACTCGTGGAATCACCAACTTGGTGGTAATTGGTGGTGACGGATCTCTAACTGGTGCAAACCTCTTTCGCCAAGAATGGTCAAGCTTGTTAGATGAGTTGTTAGAGAACAACAAGATTACTAAAGACCAGAGGGAAAAATACAAGTATCTACATATTGCTGGAATGGTATACTTTCTAATTTACTTAATACAGTAATACCCCGCTTTACGCGAGGGATACGTTCCGAAAAATCGCGTTAACTGAAATTCGCGTATATCGAGGTTTATGATTAAACATACGTCAAAATTTAATGCAAAAAAATACAAATCATTTTAATCGATCACTTTAATTCTAAGAACACTTTATGCAATATATACTGTTATTTTTTACGGAAAAATACATCTATTGTCTTTACATTATGTTTATACGCACTCTTTCGCGTAATGCGAGGCATTTGAGCGCGAAATTTGACATTCGCGTTATAGTGAAACCGCGCGTAGCGGGGTCGCGCTAAGCGGGGTATTACTGTATATTTTAAGTTCTCAATAAGTATAATTTTTCCTAATATGTATAATATGGTGTTCTATTAATATGTCAATTACCCATAAAAATGAGACAATAGGAAAACAATGGAAAGCTAGCGTAAACGCCAGGTTAGTGCTCAAGGGGTTAACTTTATAGTGTTAACATTTTGAATTAGATCTATGACAGAATGTAGAATTAACTATGTTTCTTATAATATCTTAACATGTTAGGGCTTAAATTACTTTACTTTATACAGTTACTCATTACACTATGTTACTCAGTGGTCACAATATCTTGAAAATGGTTAATAAAATTTAATTCCAATATCTGAAGTTGAAATTTGTCCTATAACATGAGGATGATGATTACAACTGATGATGGAAGTACTATTGTATAGTTTTCCATTGATAAATGTTCATCTTGATATAAGTAAGTACTGTAATGTAATGCAAAAATACACAAATAGCTTTGGATGAAATTAATGGATAGGAGAAGTGGTAAAACACCTTGATCTTACATTATTATTATTTAATGATCATTATCATAAACAGGAGGCTGCGGGCTGCATGCAGCCCTTGGTCGGTATTTGTGCAACCTGCCACATAGCAACCAATTTTGGTAGACAATTACCCAAAACCAAGTTTACATACTATGAAGTTAACTATATAGAAGTATGCAGTATGGGAACATGAGTATAAGTAGAGTCAGTAAGCGGGTTGCGACAGAATTCTCGACTACGGCTAATAACTGCATGGCACGCATTTCCTTTTTTCCCTGCTCTTCCTTGCTTTTTGGTTGATATGATAATGAAGTTTAACATGACAAGGTTCCAACAAGATGATCAGACAAATGATAAATGAAATATTCACACTTGAAGTTATTACATTTGAACATGGTAAAAATACCCAAATAGGTTCGTGTATATTAAAATGTAAAAGTAGTCATTCACATTATGCTACCTGCGTTGCAAATAGAAAATTATGAAATAAGGGAACGTACCCATACTACGTGACGCGTTTAAGGGAGGGGAAATCTTCAAAATACTATGCTCAGTCACAGGAGCGTGGGGGGTGGCTTAGATTTTTGTTATGTAGTCGATTTCGACGAGAGAAATTTCGCACTTTTTCGACCCATCTATGAATACGGCGCGCAGTGTTTAGTGCTTCTTAAACTCTTGTTTGTCTTAAAGTGCTTTTGTTTGTTATGGGATAAAGCGTGGAGTGGTTAGATGTCGAGGTCGTCGATGACCACGTTAGAAGAAACTCCTGATACTATTGCCCACATAATAAGTGATGTATCCGAGTAGACTGATCTGGCAACGTATTTATTGAAGACGTGTGAGACGGATATTAATGTAATTAAACAGAAAACCATTGTTGTTTTCATAAATTAAGTTACGGTAACATTGTTACCGTAGGTACATATTAAATATGTTTTTACATAAGTTTTTCTTCATTATTATGAATTATAAACATGCATGCAGTCTTATGCAATAAACGCCATATTAATAAAGACGAATATGAGTCAAATTATTTTCATTTTTTTCACTTTCTGTCTGCGTACTACGAGTGGTCACCAAGGAGAAGGAGGGGTCGAAAAATCTAAAAAATAGGTCACGTAGTATGGGTACGTTTCCTAAGATAGTTGACACCATGAGCCAATAATTCCAAAACACAACTTCTCTACAACACTTCATTTTAGCTCT
Source organism: Samia ricini (assembly GCA_014132275.2). NCBI lineage: Eukaryota > Metazoa > Arthropoda > Insecta > Lepidoptera > Saturniidae > Samia > Samia ricini. The sequence goes on from AP028161.1 coordinate 9,249,336, forward strand.
GAAAACACGATAATTTTCAATTAACTGCAATAAACATTTTTAGTTGCTTTGAGATCAATGAATTTAATTTGGTTGTTAAAAACCCTAATCGTTTTTTGAAAAAAAAAATGTACTAAGATAAAGTAAAAATATTTCTCAAAAATTCTAGCACTTGCTTATAAAACTGTGCATTGAATCGGATTTCATGCGCCTAAGGTATGCGGAGTCATTTCAGCTGTTTACCAAAAAAAGTTCCGTCCAAATCGGTCCAGCCGTTTAGGAGATTAGCCGGAAAAAATAGACGGATAGACAAGAATTTAAAAATGAGTATTTTTGGTATAAGTTTCGTATATACACTCACATGTATTTAGTAAAAACTTGTTATTTTGACATTACAAACAGACACTTCAATTTTATTTATTAGTATAGATTTACTTTGATATAAAAATGTACATAAAATTGTGACACAGATTAAAGCTTTGTTACAAATATTTTCAGGTTGGTTCCATTGACAATGACTTTTGTGGTACTGATATGACAATTGGAACTGATTCAGCCTTGCACCGTATCATTGAAGCCATTGATGCAATCGTAAGCACGGCTTACTCCCATCAAAGAACATTCATCATGGAGGTCATGGGCAGGCATTGTGGGTAAGGGAACTTTATTTAACGATTATTTTTTAAGTCTAGTAATATTTCTTTGTCTGTTAATATAACTTTGACATTTATTAACCAAAGAGCTACATAAGTGTTAATTTACAATAGTCACTATGACATTATAATCCGACGTAAACATTGAGTATTTACGTATAGGTAAAATGCAGTCAACTATGAAAATATACTTTCATCCATTTTGCAGTATTTTTAAAAGACTATGCTCTTATTGCTAATTTTTCAGTAATAGTGATTCATCTTTTTGAGAAACAAAATGCTCCGTTCTTTTTCTAGGTTCGATGGAAAAAGTGGATTGAACCAATTAACCGTAATGCGATAGGAATGGACTTATGCCAATTCTGTTATAGTTTAGTAATGTTAATAATAATCGTTGTATTTATCTAGATATCTTGCTGTTGTTACTGCCCTGGCCTCTGAAGCGGACTTTGTATTTATCCCTGAAGCTCCACCTTCAGTTGACTGGAAAGATAAACTTTGCGATAAGTTAGAACAGGCAAGCTATATAGTCCAATGAGTCCCCCCCCCCCCACATGTCTTGCCTTCCACTCTCTGTAGATACTTTGAATACACACATTTGTATTAATCATTTAGTTAATTCAAGTATCCTTTTTAGTTTTCTTGCAGTTTACACCGCCCTATGTACTGACGCTACTTACAGTTTTATTTGCGAAGATCCAGCGCCTTTCGATTGGGGGGAAAAGTTATGTGCAAAACTAGTTGAGGCAAGAAATTAATGATAAAAAATTTCTGTTATAACTCACGGGAGCAGGATCGCTTGCACTCATATTTATGTATATATATATTTCTGAATTGGCAGATTCCATTGGCGCTATATTGAATTTGAAATTTAATTTTTTTTTTAATTATTTTTTTGACTATCGCTTCGATGATTGTGGACTGGGTGAATTGTGAACATTTGCATGATTGATCCATTACGTGGGGGGTACTGCTTGTTGCAGTTATCTGGCATTAGTGGCCGCTCTGGCGAGCGAGGCTGATCAAGTGTTCATACCCGAGGATCCTGTCCCCAATAATTGGGTTGAAAAGCTTTGCAAACGGTTGCAGCAGGTACGCTGGATTGATTAGGACTAAACAGTTGTTATAACACATAATCATATCATGTACTTACTTACTTAATTTCGTTTAATAAACATTAGTGCCCGATGCCCGATGGGGCCAACGGGTTCTCGAATGTAGTGTGGGTGTGCGCCCCCCACAAGGTGGCGCGAGACCGGTCGTCGTGGAGATCTTTGAAGGAGACCTATGTCCAGCAGTGGACGTCTTTTGGTTGAATGGATGGATTTAAACGATATTAAATGAAATTATATTTTTATGAATATGTAATAAAGAAAATTAAACGTATATAATTATTATGATTACATTTAATTGGTTCTTGATTATGTGTTGTTACTACTTCTGCTTGTTAATTTCCTAATTCGGTTGCTATGAACCTTACATAATTGTTTTTACCCCCTAAATGCATGGTTATTTTTAAGTTCTTTAATTATTCGAACATTTAATGGGTTTTTATTTTTGAAGCGCAATATATAATAATGTTTTATAGCTCTTTATTATTAGTTAGTTATTTGAATCAGAATCGGGTTTCGATTTTCATTTCACACGAGAGTACATACAAGATCATAATTCACCATAATGGGCTGCAGCCAATGCCCAAGTTTTGAGTAATGCCTTTATATGACAAGGAAATGTTGTTACTATGGGAAACTCAATAGTCAATACACACCCTAATAATAACGTCTAATAATTCTTTAAAGTTTAATAAAAATTATCAATAGATGAATAAACCATATAAAAAAAAGAATTGGAAATTGCGTGACCTTAATATCTTAACCGAAATCCTAAAAGGTGGTATTTGTTGTGATGATGATCATAATTTACTAGAAAAGGTCTGGTCTAATTTAAAAGGCTCCCATGGTAACATTTACTCAAACCCCCAAACAGGTGTAACTCTCCCTTGCTTACGTAAATTATTTATAAAAGTATTTTCACTAAATTTTACTGGGATTTTTCGTACTCAATAAATAAGTTTTAATATTTTTAAGGTCAATTTACATATAAAATGTATATTACTATAGGAAAGGCGATCCGGGCAGCGTTTGAACATTATTATAGTGGCCGAAGGAGCTATCGATCGCGAAGGTAAGCCGATCACCGCTGAACTAGTTAAGAAAGTGGTGGTGGATAACCTGAAGCAAGATACTCGCATCACAGTCCTAGGACATGTTCAACGAGGTGGATCACCTTCAGCGTTTGATAGAATTTTGGTGAGAAGTACTTTTCAGATTTAAAATTAAATTAATTCATCTATTATATAATAAGTACATTACTGTGGTATACATGATTTAAAATTATTTATTATCTGATTATTAGGGTTGTCGTATGGGCTCTGAAGCGGTTATGGCTCTAATGGAAGCAAACCCGGATACGGAACCGTGTGTCGTGACCCTGGATGGTAATCAAGCCGTGCGTTTACCGCTTATGGAATGTGTCAAACGTACTAAAGCTGTTGCTCAGGTAATATGTTTGTTTTTAGTCTGTACTGTATCTATGTATCTTAATCTATACTCATAATAAAAGGCTAGAGGGACGAAATCTATACATTGAAGATATTTCAGAAAATATATCACGAGGGGGTTCAGAATCGACAACAGAACACATTTCGATGGTTTACAAAAAAAATTGTCACTCTGTTTATTAATTTGTTCGCCAATCACGCAAAAAAACTACTGGACCAAATTAGATGAAATTTACGATTCTAGTATATACTCTGTAGTAACATACAGTATATATATATATATATATATATATACATTTATATAATGAGTAAATAGCGTTTATCTATATTCATATTAAACATCACAATAAATATGTGTTTGCTAATAGTATTAGTACCTGGGTGATCGAGCTTAGCGCGATTTTTAAGGATGTGTGCTTATTCAAGGTGTTGATATGCTTCAATTTATCTGTCTAGTCATATTCTAATTTAAAAAAAAAAAACACTTTATTTAACCCCTTGAGCACTTACCTGGCGTTCACGCCAGCTTTCCATTGTTTTCCTATTGTCTTTCTATTGTCTTATTTTTACGGGTACTCGACACATTAATTTAGGCCCCGATAAAATGCTTATTAACGTTAAAAATACTACCGCCGGTCGGAAAACAACCAAGCCATCGAGAAGAGCCGACAAGAAACTAGATGTAGTTTTTATTTCATGTTTTTTTATTAAACTATACAACTCATAAACTACAAAGTTGGTTACATGCACAAAGAATGGTGTCATTTTCAGACAGCACTATCGTTCATAATTTTAGTTATATTATTACACGACGTACATGAGTGCATTAGTCACTACTATAGAAAATTAAAAAAAGTAAAACAAAAAAAAAGTAGAGAAATGAAACAAAATAAAATGGAGAAAGTAAAATCACAGAACGTTAAAAAGAGATTATTATTGGTATAGTTATCGTATATACATTCGTATGTATTTAGTAAAAAAATGTTATTTTGACATTACAAACAGACACTTCAATTTTATTTATTACTATAGACGAAAATGAAGACGCACGTGAAGGGACGTGACGGGTGTTAAATGAATTTTATTTTCCACCCTATAGGCTATGGCCGATAAAAATTGGGACCTAGCTGTGCAACTTCGCGGTCGCAGCTTCGCCCGTAACTTGGAGACTTATAAAATGTTGACTCGCTTGAAGCCACCCAAAGGAGCGTTTGATGAATCCGGACGACCATCGGTATGCGATAATAATATTAATATTAATTGCAATATGTCTATGATTTTTTATTCTATACGATTTATGATTTATTTTGATATATTATGTCCCCCCCCCCCCCCCCTCTAATTGACTATCGCTGTTGGTCTAAAAGGCTTTTACAACCTCGGTTTGGGCTGTTAACGGCTTGGAATTTTCCATAATTCATTCAAAATCACTTTTTATGCGATTTGGGTCCTAAAAAGCCGCTTATGAACGTAAAAATACTACCACCGGTTTCATTGAGAAAAACGAGTAAGAAACACGCTCTGTTTTTTTTTTAAATAAAATGCTTTTATATGTAAACTAGCTGTGCCCCCGCGACTACACTCGCGAGGAATACAGACAATTATATTCTAATAGACAGCCTATATTCTCCTTTTAAATGCAACCCATCTCTACCTTATCTCTATCTATGACCGTACCGTATATTGTGTAATCTTTGGTGGCGTTTTTTGTATGATATAGTATAGTGGCGTTATATTTGGATACGGTTTGGCTATTGTGCACAGGTGAAGTGTATTGGAAATAATGACGCGAAACGTTTATTCTGATGTGCCACGAAAACTCGCATGTTATAGCAAGATGAGCCGTCAATTTTACTGGAAATGTTGACATAAGATTAAGAGTATAGCTTGTAAAATGACACTGGCAGAATCGTGTGTATGTAAAGGAAGGACAGAGTATGCCTTATATATAATGTGAGGATGGTGTTTGGTTTAGGAAGGGTTCACATTAGCGGTGATGCACGTGGGCGCACCCGCTTGCGGTATGAACGCGGGCCGTTAGGTCGTTCGTGAAGAATTGCATTTACCGCGGCGACACCGTATTGGGTATTCATGACGGCATGGAAGGTTTTATCAATGGCAACATCGTTAAAATGGACTGGTGAGATATGATAACTGTCACTTGTCAAATGTTTGAATTTACCTCTTTATTTATACGATAATTTTAGTTAAAATAAAACCAATATTGTTATATTCAATTTGTTTTAAATAAAGAATAAAAAAAAAAACAAATTAGGATTTGAAATATTTGCTGTCGAAATTTTTATGATTTAGATATAGCCTTTGTTTTGACTCAATTAGTTAGCGTCTTTCATTAAATTTCTAATGCAAAATAATAATAATAAAAGAATACATATTTCCAATGATTTCATAATAATGTTACAAACAAAAAATGCGTTCAAATGTCACTACAATTTAAAGATTTATCCGAACAAAAAGAAAAGAGTTACGTCTTAGTAAATTAAGTAATTGCTCTACTCGGCGTTGCTCGGTTTTTTATAACATGTAAAAACATAAATTTTATTACAAAATATTTAGGTCATCAATAAGGATACGCATCCTAAACTTTTAAGTAGGACCAAATCACATACAGTGTCTAAAATATCAATAAAGCAGTTCGAGTCATTTTTGAGTTTATTGTGGACAAACATAGGTGACACTGGTTTATATATATTACACAGAATAGGCTCAGTGCTTACAATTTCACCTTATGTTAAGTGACCATGTGGTCCAAGATGGTGAACACACTAAGCCTAGAGATACTGGTTCTCAAGTGATGCTGCCGGAACACACCTATTTAGCGACAGGTTTTCAAACTTGAGGGTGGTAGCTACTCAGCCGGGCATCATTAGAAAATGCTATGGTTTCCTCACTATGTTTTCCTTCACCGAAAGCTCAACCCGATTTTAGAGCCGGTTAGGTGGGGATCGAACCCGCGTCGATTGACACGGAATCCGGCCGCACTACCCGTGTTGCGCTATCATCGCTTCAACATGTACGTATGATGTATTATTAATGTATGCCCCAGCTTTAAGTCTTTATATATATAATAATAGTATATTTTGTTGGTCTGTGTGTAAAGGTCCGATGTAACCGGATGGGTTGGACAGGGCGGTGCATTCTTGGGCACTAAACGTACTCTTCCGGGTGATAAGAAAAGCGAAATTGCGGCTCGAATTAAACAGTTCAATATACAAGGGCTGCTCATCATTGGTGGTTTCGAAGTAAGTTTTATTAAAATTAAAATAAAAGAATATCTATGAAGCAAGTACTTATAATTAGTAGGTCTAATATTCTTTTTGTTTTTACAATTATATGTTATGATATTCTCATTTATTTGCGTACCTATATCTTCTTTTATTTGACATATTAACCAAATAAAAAAAATCACAAAGTAAATTTTAGAATTTGCAGACCACTTCAAGAGTGTTGAAATCTAAATTTAGATAGTTTATTGTAATATGAGTGAGATGATACATATATGTATATATTTAGGGCGCTTTAATTTGGTGTTAAAAAATACATTAAAAAAAAACTTAATAATAATAAATTAGATATTTCTATATACTCGTGCGACGATAAGTTTTTAGTTTTTTTACACAAAAATGTGTTATTCCCTGATAATGTAGATGTAGATAATATGTAGGTAATGTAGATAATTTTTTAAAATAATTGAAGTACTTAGTTATTGAATTTATCCATAACACAAACAAAAAACAATTTTACATGTCGTCTTTTGTCGAGGTCGAATAAACAAAAATAAAGAGATGGGGTTAAGTATAGTCTAATAATTTGGCACCCAATGTATATTTTATATACGTATTTATTAGGCTTACCAGGCCGGCTTGGAGATATACGAATCGCGGTCCCAGTTCCCGGAGTTTTGCATCCCACTAGTGGTGATCCCGTCCACCATCAGCAACAATGTGCCCGGCACCGACTTCTCGCTCGGCGCTGACACGGCACTCAATGAGATCACAGAGATATGCGATCGTATACGTCAATCCGCTCAGGTGAGTCATTACTTTTTTTTTTTTTTAAGTGATCGATTCTCTTCTAGCGAAATACTTATTGATTCCCATTACCAATGCTATGACGTCAGCTGTGAACATGTCAAATATAAGACTGCGTCTAAGCGCTGGCGCAAGGACGATAAATAATAAAAAAAAATACCTGTCATATGTTTTAATTGTGAATAATCTATATGAAAATATGCATAATTATTGCTGTTAAATGATACTTTATGTTAATAATTTCCATTAAAAAAAAATCATGAAATTTAAACATTTATAAAATAATTTGTTTTTTGAGTTTTCACTTCTGTCGGCAGTCCCTATGGTGGCCTAGTTTTTTTCTTTATAGGTTGACCACAACCTCACCAGATTTTAAGTGATGATATAATGCGAAGATGAACAGATACAAGCAAACTCTCTGACTTGAAATTTGAATGTCGACTTCATAAATGTCAATTCGAATAGGACATTCAACCAAAAATAAAAAAAGTAAACTAAGAAAGAATGTAACTGTCGTCTTACAAAATAAAATTGTTATATTAAAAATTACATAATATGAATGAATATATTTATTAATAGAAATATGACTAACACATGTACATACTTGAGTAGGAAGAGAAAGCAATTAATTGCGTTTTTTTTTCGACCTTAAAAATACTTTATAATTTTGGTGCTAAATTAATTTTGTGTCGTTTAGCGTGGTGTCGTTTAGTTATTGAAATTAATACGCATTTTGAGATGCCGTTAAGATTTTTTTAAGTTGCCAATAAGTTTATTTTGAGTTGCCAATAAGTTTATTTTGAGTTCCCAATAAGTTTATTTTGAGTTACCAATAAGTTTATTTTGAGGTGCCAATAAAACTCACTGGAAAGTTTTCAGCAAGATAACCGCCGTTTTCCTAGAGTTATGATTCTTCGAATAATACTAATACAAAATCGAAAAATACCTTATCCATATGATGCTGGCAGAATTTATATCTAATTAAATTCAATTGTCTTTAAGTAAAAAAAAAAACACTATTAATTGTTTAAATATTAACACAGGGTACTAAACGACGCGTTTTTGTCATCGAAACAATGGGCGGTTTTTGCGGTTATTTAGCTACTCTGGCTGGTAAGTGGTTCCTAATTTTTTTTATATTTATGTTCACCAGATGGTCGAAATAAGCATTATTGAGAATATGATGAAAAATAAACTGTTAAAAAAATGAAACGAAAAAGTAACATTAAAAAGAGACAAACATATACATGTTTGTGTATGATTTAACGTGCGAGTAAATGAGATAGAGTACGTTGTACAGTGTCTCTTATACACGCGGTCTCGTCTTTGTGCGTGTTTTTAGTAGCTTCCTCACTACCAAGAAAAAAAAAGTCTAAAAATTGAATCTAGAAGTTTCCTTTTTTGAAGGTTGGTAAACAGAGAAGAAAAAGTTCTTGATTTGTTGTTTAGTTATATATTTAGACAAATAAATATGGATGTTACTTTAAATTTATGTCTTCTATGCGTTAATAAACCATTCTTGCGATTGCAATAAACTTCGGTCGGTTGTTGGTAAAGGGTACCTGGTCCAAAAAAAATGTTCCGTAATATTGCAATGCGTGCGGTGTAGAACTAACCAATTATAATTATAAAGACTTTCTGTTGTATGTCTGTTAGTGATAATATAGAATTAACAAGCCTATTTACTTCTTTTTTTTTACATAAATTCTGTGACCAAAAGAGATGAGAGTAAAATTTGCGTCACACAATGAGCGACAAAATATAAACTTCAGTATTAGCGTCACGCTTTTGGATTTTTTATTTTTTTACACGTTATGAACTTAGTGCTTTGACCACAATCTTACCTGATGTTAAGTGCCGATATGGTCTAGGATGGTAAACACACTAAGCCTAGAGAAACTGGTTCTCAAGTGATGATGCCGGAACGCACTTATTGGTATTTGACGACAGGTTTCCAAACTTGGAGGTAGTAGCTACCCAGGCGAGAATTATTAGAAAATGCCCTGCACCATGCTATGGTTTCCTCACAATGCCTTCACTGAGGGCTCAGGCTGATTTTAGAGTTGGATAGGTGGGCTTCGAACCCGCGTCCTTTAATATTAAAGGACGGACAGTAGTACGAAGTGAGTAAGAAAGAAGCTAAATTAATAACCTCGCTACCTTTATTTTAAAAAGTAGGCATATAAATATTGTTAAATCTTTCATGATCTATGATATTTTATCCCATTCTAATCATTTATTAAAGTAAATTTATATTTCAAACATAAGTTTCACTTTTGACACGAGTACTCTGTACGCATCCAATTATTTTTTTTTAATAGTTCACGTAATCTGAACAGGTCTGGCCGGTGGCGCTGATGCCGCTTATATATACGAAGAGAAGTTCTCAATCAAAGATTTACAGCAGGACGTTTATCATATGGCCTCCAAGATGACCGGCGGCATACAGCGCGGTCTCATCCTGAGGAACGAGAAAGCGAACGATAATTACAATACAGAATTCATTTATCGTTTATATTCAGAAGAGGGCAAGGGGCTCTTCACGGCCAGAATGAATGTTTTGGGTAAGCTTGTGTTACCTACTGGTATTACTTAGCCTATACTTAGTAAGTAATACATCTTCGATAACTTAATGCATATTCGTAAAAATTTAGACAAGCTAGATCTAAAGAATGATCGTCATAATTTAAGTAAAGACAAGTTGGCCGTCACACGCTTTAGGTTAAGTAAGTCTAATAAAAGCTTTATAGGTAATAGTATTCGGTTTTACAATAAGATCCCAAGTAACATTACCGATTTACCTGACAATAAGTTCAAGTATTATGTCAAGCAAGTTTTAATCTCAAAAGGTTATTACAGGGTGGATCATTACGTGAACGATAGTGATGTCTGGAATTAACCCATATCTCTGTGCTTCCGCTAACATTATAAAGACTATGATTTGTATAGTTTTTTTAATGGAAAAAAAAAAATGATATGTATTATATTTATAAAAAAAAAGAACCAGATCGAGTTTCTTGCCTGCGCTCTTCTTGACTGGGTTGTTTTCCGAACCTGTGGTAGTGTTTTAGACGTTCATAAGCGCCTTCTTAGGGCCTAAATTGGATAAAGATGTTTTTGATTTTTGAACCAGTCACGTAGGGTCGGTGACGGTCGCCCGGGGAGTAAGACAATTTTGCCGCCCTTTTATTTCCATTTTTTATTTAAATCTGTCCGAATTATGAAAATTTCCCGCTCCCACTGCTCTACGCCACTGTTAGTGACGTATGTTTGAACTTAGAATAAATAAAACGTAACGAAAAACGGAAATTGCAACTCTCCTCATTGGCTGAGCAACGTTACCTGTGTGAATGAAAGAGATAGAGATAGTGAAAGTGAGATAGGCAGTTGTGTACTAAGAACCACGTGGACATACTTAACCTTATTTCTTTAATAATTAATTACTGCCAGAATAACTGTAAATGAAATTAAATTTTATTAAATATTTAAGTTAAACGCACGTAAAAAAAAGTGACGATTCCATGTTTTCTTGATATTATAGCTCGACATATGTTACATTTGTAACATGAACCATGGACATTCTAATAAAAAATTTAGGATATAAATAGCCGTGCAAATGTATAAAGTATTGGTATATTTTATGGTGGTATCGTGTGGTGGCGGCTACAAAGAATAGTACCACCCCCATATTTTCCCGTGGATGCCGTAAAAGGCGGCTAAGGGATATAAACCAGGAGATGGCCAGCGGTGTCCTCTGAGTACCACAAACACCTACTGCGATTGCCAACCTGCCTGCCAAGCGTGGCGATTATGGCAATATCCCCTCCCTATTCAGGGAAGACCTGTGTCCAGCAGTGGACGTCTTATGGTTGCATGGATGTATGAATAGATGGATATTTTATGGACTATATTTGTTAAGAGTTACCGACTGTTATTAATTTTTAATGTAATACTTTATTATAACTCTAATTATGATACAGTTGTATAGAATAGTCTTTAAAAAATACATGTTTTAAGCGATGATGGCGCAGCGGGTAGCGTGGTTTCGATGCCCACCTTTTTTTTTTACGAGGGAAATGCATTTACTCACTACCTTTACCAAATGCATTAGTGAGACCGAAGTCCCCCAATGCAATTGGTGAGGGGGTGCGGAGGGACGTCTCCGCACCAGTGTTGGACTCACCCGGACGTGAAGCGTCCGGAAATACCCACTAAACCCCCCGGAGCCGCCCGCCGCATTTAGGATGAGGGCGATACGGGATTGCGTTAGCATTACTCCGCGTCGCCCCCTGCGGCAAGCCCAATGGGCCTCGTCCATCCTTAAGCCCAATGAGGATGAGGGGGGAGAATACCGATGCCTTTTTTTTTTTTTTTTTTGTCGATGGGAAATGCATTTACGCACTATCCTTACCTATTGCATTAGTGAGACCGGAGTCCCCCAATGCAATAGGTAAGGGGGCACAGAGGGACGAACTCCATGCCAGTGTAGGACTCACCCGGGCGTGAAGCGCCCGGAAATACCCACTAAAACCGCCTGGGGCCGTCCGCCGCATTTGGGATGGGGGCGACACGGGGTGGCTTTGGCAAGCACCGCGTCGCCCCCTGCGGCGAACCCACCGGGCCTCGTCCGTGCAATGACCCAGAATACCGTTGCCTGACCCACAGGCTCTCTCCCCACCCACCTCTTAACCCGCCTCTCAAAGAAAGGCATTAATCATCCAAGGGGAAGGGGGGTGATTACTGCTCAAAGGATGTAACCACCTCTCCCCCCCCCCAACAGGGTTCGATCCCCACCTATCCGACTCTAAAATCAGCCTGAGCTTTCAGTGAGGAAACCATAGCGTGGTTGTAGGGTATTTTCCAAGAAAAAAAAAAAAAAAAAATCACTCCGTGCCCCTTATCTAGCACTCCGTGCTCCTTATCTAGTGTACTGGGGGACTCTGATCCCCTAAGTACAATAGATAATGGTAGTGCGTAAATGCATTTCCCCCCGTCAAAAAAAAAAAAAAAAGCGTATTTTCTAATGATGCCCGCCTGAGTAGCTACCACCTTCAAGTTTGAAAACCTGTCACCAATAGGTGTGTTCCGGCAGCATCATTTGAGAACCAGTACCTCTAGGCTTAGTGTGTTTACCACCCTGGACCACATCGTCACTTAGAGAGAGAGAGAGATTGTGGTCACAGCACTGAGCCTATTCCGTGTAAAAAAAAAAACCATGTTATTCCAGGTCACATGCAACAAGGTGGCTCCCCGACACCGTTTGACAGGAACATGGGCACAAAAATGGCAGCGAAATGTCTGCACTGGCTCGTCGAGACACTGCAGCGGGGTCCCGCCAGCGCGCCCGACTCCGCCTGCCTGCTCGGCATCGTCAAACGTCAGTACAAGTTCACGCCGCTGGAGGATCTCAAATCTCAAACTAACTTTTCGTAAGTAGATGACGTAACAACGGGATTTTTTTTTTCTGTGTCAGTCCATCCAGATCAGTGGAAGTCATACTTTTCAGGTCGAGGGCTGCATAGGTCTATATGAAATACTTTTGCGGGCCGCACTTTTATACATTAGGGTAGTTTTTTTTTAATCAATTATTTGAACACGGCTTTTACACATTAGTGTATGTCAGCCCTATCGGAGCATACCCAATATAACTTACAAAAATAACAATAATAATATTAATAAAAATATTAAAAAAAAAAACAACTAAATAAAATTATGTCTTAACTTACTACTTCTAATAATAAAGTTCCGTAGCATACTAACAGAATCGGAACAAATACCATCTATTAATTGACATATTTTTATGAGCTGAAAAACACACAAATTCGCCACATTTCTTTTATGGCAACAACAAGCTATGAAATCATATTTTAACTTGACTAAAACTCTAATTTGCAGTTATTGCATCTGGTTTTCAGAGTTAAAATGAAGTGTTTGTTAGCGATGTTGTGTTCTGATTATCGGTACATGTTTGTCAATTACCTAATTCCATAACATTCTATTAGCAACGTAGTTAACATAATGTGAATCAATATCAATACATAAAGTATATTGAAAAAAGATAGTAACATTTTACTACGTAGGTTCTGATATCATGTTAAAATGTATTATATTCAATTGCCATTTATAATTTACCTGGACCATCTTGTTAGGATTTTACCTTATTAAACTACGTAATAATATAAATCACAAAGCAGGGAAGTGCGGGGTAAAAGGGTAGTGTTGGCCGGGCAGCCGTTTTTGATACTTCTCTCCCGCAACCCGCTTACTGACTTACTTTATAATAATAATAATAATAATTTATTTCCCAAAAATGTTTTTACTAAAATATAAGGTTAGGTCCTGTCACCTAAACTAGGCTTTTTTTATCCTGCGTCTCAGGTGTCAGTGTCTTCCCAATATACAGAATTCCTTACTCTAAAATATTATTCTCATAAATAGAGAAATGCTTTATTTAGCGCACTTTTCTTATGTAAGTGATGTTGCGTGTGCATGTGTTGAGTATATGTGTTTGTATGTGTGTGTTCGTGTGTGTGTGAATGAATATGTGTCTGTGTACTTATCATACTCATTACTCATATTCCCATCCTTATTTTACTTCTATTTAGTTAACTTTATAATATGTAAACTCGGTTTTGGGTCGTTGTCTAGCAAAATTCTTTGCTATCTTCCCAATATCTTCCCGCGGGCCGCAATTTCGCGACCCCTGTACCAGATACTCACTTGCAAGCGATATGCCTTCCCTTTCTCTTTTGTTCTTATTTAGGGGGTTACAATAATATTTGGCACTTTGGAGCCGTTCAAGTATTGCATAAGCAAAATTTTTAATACTTTGACCCTCTACATGATTACGAATTGGCATTATTTTGAATTATATCAACGAACCATCACCATTCAGACATGCCGTTCCCCATTCTATCAAAAACAAGCAAAACATAGACGGCCCGTGTTCAAATTGGTGCTTACGTAATTCTTGAATGGCACCTTCTTCAGCAGATATTATTGTTGGTCATATTTTAAAACATTTCTTTTTTGCATGACCAAAATAAATTGATATTAAGTTATTATAGTTTTAAGTGAAAATAAACATTATCAACCCCTTGAGCACCTTCCCGGCGTTTACGCCAGCTTTCCATTGTTTTCCTATTGTCTTCATTTTTATGGGTACTCGACACATTATTACACCCTAAATTATTTTTCGTATTATGTTTACAGGGTAATAATTTATTGTTAATGACTTGATGGTGATTTTATTAAATACACATATAATATAAGCGTATGTTATTTTTAAGTGTAGTCTTTATTAATTATTCTTCCTTTGAATGAATGTTTTTTTTTTAAATATACCTAATTGTTTTCTTTTATCAGTCAAAGAATACCGAAACAGCAATGGTGGATGAAACTTCGTCCGCTGCTTCGTATTCTGGCGAAACACGACTCCACGTACGAAGAGGAGGGAATGTATATGACAGTCGAACAAGGCGAAATAGATTCTGAGAACGTCATCTAAAATACTCACGTCATACATAATCCAGTGAATATTATGTTTAATATAAGTTTCTTTACGCATACTGCTAGTCAGTTGCATACTGTTTTGTGATTGTTTTATGTAAAAAAAAATTAAGTCGATGTTTCTATTTTTAATAGATGCTTTTGTCGTATTAAAAATGTTGAATAATATTGCGTTTCAAATAAGAATGTGCGCTTCAATGACCTTGATCTTTCAAAGCTCGATATTAAAGTATGGAAAACAGACATATTTAAAAAAAAATGGGCATAATTTTTCATAATTTTTTAGTTATTTATTTGCCCAATTATTAAGGCTACTAACTAATATGCGTTGTTTTAATGAACCATACACACCTATACAATTTTTTCATTAGCCGTGACGTCACAATATGGCGCAGGTCCATGCAAATTTTTATTTGAAACGTATAGTACAAAAATAAATTTATTTATTTCATAAAATACTCCACTGTAATATAAAACTACGTATAATCACAATGCTGATTGAAAAAAAAAGTTTTCATTGGCTAGTTGTTATTGTTAAGTTGCATAGTGTAAATTTAGTTTATATTTTAATAATGATGATTATTTACAAATTAAATTATGTAGGAATGTTATAAAATAATTATCACAGTTTTAATTATATATTGTGTTTAATTATTGTTTTACAGAATGTATTGACAGTATTAGTAGTAGCGACGATTTTTTTAAAAGACAATTATAATTATTATTAGCCAATATTGTAAACATGTATTTTTTGCATGACAAAATAAATTTATAATAATTTATTATAGTTTAAGTGAAAATAAACATTATTTACAGTCTAATAATGAATAATAGCAAAATACTTATTTAATTATAAAGTTTTATAATGACTCGGTTTTATAAATTAAATATGTTTTACTACAATACGAGTAATATCTACATTGTAACATTTATGTTTTGTAATTACATAATAATTATAACTTTTTAATATGTATTCGTCTATTTTTTTTTTAATAAAGCTTTTATTTCAGTAAATAAATGTTTTTTATTACTTTAGCTATCGAACATCATGAACAGTCGTGATATTGTTAATGGTGTTTACATGGTAATTTAATGGTTCTCGAGAATAACGTGTTGCTTCGTGACAATCGAATAATGAGCTATAGGTTCATTGAAGTCCAAGTTTGAAGTTAAATCTTCGGCTCATTACCATATCGAGTAGATCAATATACACTCAATACCTCAGCAATCATCACTTTAAAATTCCATTATAGTAGTTATGTTGCTTTTGTTCAATATTTATATTCAGACTTACGAAATAAGAAAATAATTGTTGTTTTTTTTATACTTTAACATATATCGTACAAATAATTATAATTATCTATGCTAATAAATAAAATTGAGGTGTTTGTTTGTAATTACAAATTATTTTTTTTTTACTGAATAGATATGATCGTATATGTATACACATAACCTTTACCAAAAATGCAATTTTTAAAATTTTTGTTTGTCGTCTGTTTATTCCGGATAATCTCCGGAACGGCTGCAGAAATTTTGACGGGACTATTTTTGGTAGATAGCTAAAGTTACTCCGGAAAACTAAGGGTACTTTTAATTTTCGAAAATAATTACGGTTCCGCGTAAAAAAAAAAAGTAAAACTCATAAAGAATGGAATAAAATCCGATTCCATACCCAGTTTGACGAGCAAGTGCTTGAATTTGTGAGAAATATTTTTACTTTATCTTAGTCTTAAAAAACGCGGGCACACAGCTAGTCATTAATAAATTCAGAAATGACGGCTCGGAAAATCGTAGGAGACAGAGTATGGAGGTTACCCTTTGCCTACGCTAACGCTGTAATTGGTTTTTTTTAACAGTTATTTTACAACTATTCCCTCATATGTGACGGTTCTTCTTACCTCTACCCTCCATAATGCAGAGGAAGACCGAAAAAATCAATTTTAGGTGTCTTCGGGTCGAAATGTGACACGGCGGTAGCGATGTGGTATACCCATTCTCTCTCACCGGGTTTTTTTGTAAAAAAACATGAAAGAATATAAACAATTAAGCACAAAAGAATTAATCACGGTGGTGGTCGGCAACAGTTTTTTGTCAGCGACTCAGTGACGGTCTTGGCCTTTCCGTGTTTGTCATAAGCAACTGATGCGTAACATCGTAGGTTAATATTATGTATTATCGCATTTACGACTTATCGTAAATTAAATATACAATTGGTAGAAATAAAATTAAAGCTTTACAGTAATAATGGTATATATAATAAAGTTAATAATATAGTGACATCTGATCAAAAAATTTATCACATTTAATACATTTTGTAGATAATTTGTATTATTATTTATCAGCTACGGCCCTCTCTATTACAGTCTAACGTAATTTATGGATTGTCCCTAATAAGTAAAAATAGTGATTTGCGCACAAGTGTAATCTGGGAATTATACCAATAAAAACTTTATTGAAAAACATTACATTAAACAGTATATTAATTATGATAAGAATTTGCACTAAGAGAATATAATTCATTTAATTACTTTGGTTTCGATTACATAAGGCTGTAAAGCTGCTTGCATTTGCCTTTTTAATTTTCTGTATTAAAAACTTCTGAATATCGTTTCCTGTAAAATACACAACAATTAAATGTAATAACATAATTAAAATATACTTTAGCTCTAACTAGTCAAAAATAAAATATTTCAATAATTTTGAATGCAAGGTTTTAGACATATATATAACTAAAACGTTTTACTATAATTAAAGTGTGCTCACTGATGCAAATGAATGCCAACACAACAACTCAGGTATTTCCGCAATCAACAAACGGCGTTGACGTTTCGCCGCGTAGCAAGTGAAAGTGTCACGTCGATTACGTTTCTGTCAAAAACATTTTTATTCGGATAAATAATTTCTACCGACTGTGCGCGGGTACGGTTTTTTATACAATATTTTATCGATTTCTCTTTCATAAATTCCCAATATTAGATTTGCTTTTCTCATATTAACCTAATAAATACGTGTTTTTACTATAAAACATTTTGATATTTAGGTTAACACCGGGAAACATGGGAGTTAAACCTGCAATTGGAAGAAAATCTAACAAGAACCCACCTATTTTTAGTCATGAATTCGTGATTCAGAATCATGCTGATATTGTGTCATGTGTTGTTATGGTTTTTCTGGTCGGACTGATGGTCCAGGTACGTTACGCTTCAATGCCACGTAGCGAAAGAATTGTTTTATTTTTTGTTTGAAGACATGTTTCTCAGTATAATGATATTTGTTTTACAGTCAACGAGTCCTATCGCTAGTTTATTTATCAGTTTACACCACAACAATGTAAGTGGAGTTGAACCAAGTAGAGAGGTGCCTAAAGGGGAACCCTTTTTCTATGAATCTGGCTGGAAAGATGGTTGTGCCGTCTTTTTCTACTCTCTCGTGTGTATCGTCATGCATGCAATCCTGCAGGAATATATTTTGGATGTAAGTAATAATGTTTTAAGTTACATATTAGTTTTATTGAAACAAATTTTCTGTAGTCTATAAATATTGTTAGCAAATTCAGAAGTGTAAAAATAATTAACTCTTTCTTAAGGTGTAAAATAACATTTCAATTGTACATTAATTAAAGGTATTATTGGTAAATAAACATTGTAGAATGATAATTTGTTTTATAAATTGTATTATTTTTAGAAAATATCAAAGAAGTTCCATCTGTCTAAATCCAGACTGAGCTCTCTCAATGAATCTGGTCAATTGGTTGTATTTCATCTGGTGACTCTTGTCTGGGGTGGTGATGCTATTCTCCGGGAAGGCTTTGTTTTCAACATCTCCCAGCTGTGGGATGGTAAGGAAAACATGTTCTTTATACATTTTAAAGTGTCAACAATATGTCATAATATTCTATATTTAGTCCATATTGTAGTATTACTCAGTAACTATTTATGAGTTTAATGACAATGTCCATTTGATAGTAATTAGTGATATGTAAGTTAGCTTTATAAAAAAAAATTCCCATCATTTTTTACTAGTTTATAGTAAGATTTATGAATTTGCTATACATTCAATTTGGATCTTATGTATTTTATCCTTTATTATATCCTTTTATCAGTTTCATTAATAACTAATTAGAATAAAACTGTTCCAAATCTATTTCTTATATAATTTTATCATGTTTGATAATTTTTATCTATTGTTTATTAATACTTACATAATATTATTGTTACTACATGTAATACATAGTGTTGTAACAGATGTTACAGAACTATCAGATATATACTTGTGCCTAGGGGAATATACATTACAAATAGATTGTTTTGAAATAAAATAACTACATTTAATTGAATTTATTATCACAAAAACATTGTAACTTATTTTATGAAGTATTCACACTATTATGTATGTAATGTATTGTAATTAGAATAACAAATAAGTATTGATCTACAAAAAATATATTATTATTATTATTAAATTAGTAATTGGAATTAAAACATATTAAATCACTTTTTCAATAAGTTAAAAGGTTAGAATTATTAAAGTTTATTATACCTACATAAATTTATATGTGGATACTAAATTGACATAGTTCTGTTCTTTCAAATTTAAGGATAAGTTTTGTAATATATGTTACTTTTAAAACAGGGTATCCCGTCCATCCGATGACCTTTTTGCTAAAGTTGTGGTGGGTAGTGCAAGCATCGTACTGGCTGCATGTTATCCCTGAGCTGTACTTCCAACGCATTAAGAAAGATGAGTGGGCCGCCCGTATTAGGCATGCCGCTGCTGCCTTTGGCTTTGTGGCACTAGCTTACGGATTCAAGTGAGTTTTAATGGGTAACTTGTAAATAAAATGTAGGATGTACTTTTTTTTTTAATTACTGCAGTTTGTGAACTGAAATGGAACATGTTAAAAATTGGATAAATTGTTAATTTATCACAAATTGGGAGCCATGGATATTCAGAATATTCTTATGTGATACACCAATAAGTGGTTACCTTCTTGGGCCATATCACCACTTAACATTAGGTGTGGTCAAAGTACAGAGCCAAAGCAAACCTAATTTTATGGTTGTTTTTTTCAATTGGCTATGAAAGTTCATCAATTATATTTCAAACTAGCTGTGTGCCCACGTTTTATATGTTCAAATTTTGTTTTTTTTTTTTTAATTTAACCTTAATTTTTGTTTAGCACTAAGACAAAGTAAAAACCGGAGTAACTACAGCTATCTACCAAAAAAATTCCCGTCAAAATTCCGTCACCCGGAACGAACAGAGACAGACAGACAAAATTTTTAATAATTGCATATTTGGTATAGGCATCGTGAATACATTCATATGTATTTAATAAAAAAAAATATTTTGACATTAAAAACAGACACTTCAATTTTATTTATTAGTAGTATAGGTTTGTATTGGTTGTAATGTGATATTTATTGCATAATATTTTCTACTATTAGGTTCCAACGTGTGGGAGTATGCTTGGTTGTGCTTCATTCTTTGGCTGAATTTGTGGCCCATAGCTACAAGCTCAACTCTATCCTTCGAGGTGAAAAGGAAGACTTCCTAGACAAATGTGAGCATGCATTTAAATAAATTCATTCCGTTACAACGTTTCTTTTAAATATATATATATATATATATAATATTTCAGTAAACATTTTTTACTTTAATTGATTTTTATTTAAATCTTTCAACTCTTTTAACTATTTATGAGTACTTATTTGTCTATATATAAAACAGTGCAATTAATTTTTCTTGTCTGTTTATATACTGATTTTCTTTATTTATAAATAAACTTAATTTAGTTATGCAAGTAAATTTTTGATGTTTATTGTTGACAAATAAATAACATATTTTTTTTTGCATATAACGGAAATTACATATTTGGATATACATACTTAATTAAAGACTTTGAAATAATGTTTATATATTACCAGCTGTGCCCCCCGCCCCGCGTTTCATATATTCTTCACTGCTTATATTATTTTTTTTATATACGGAATCCAAATTTTTGTTTAGTATCTAAGTTACTCGGAGTAACTTGAGCTATCAGAAAAAGCCCCGTCAAAATCCGTCCAGCCGTTCTGGAGATTACTCGGAACAAACAAATGAACAGACAAAAATTTTAAAATTTTAATTGTTGGTATCGTGTGTACATTTATTGAAAAAAAAAACATTTATTTTGACATTACAAACGGACACTTCACTATTATTTATCTGTATAGATGACAGATATATTATATTAATAGAAATTGTTATCCGCAGTCCTGAGCCTCGTGAATGGATCGATATTTGTTGTTGTGCGTTTATGCTCTCTGGTCCTGGGCGTTCTCACTTTCTCTACTTCGGGTTGGCTGGCGCTGCGCCCTTGTTATTGCGAGTGGCGGCTCTCTCCATACTTGTCTCTTTCCAGGTGAGTAAACATAATATTGTTGTTATGAATAAAAAGCATCTTCACTTTATTTGTGTACCACCTGTCCCCGCCGACCGTCATAGGGGCCACTTATTAAGTACGTGTCACTCTGTAATTGCCTCCAAGGGCAGTGGGAGTTAAAGTCTACATATGTATACCTTTATCTTGGGGGGGGGGGGGTTGTAAAACCCACTCTTAAGTAATATTTCTACCAGTCGAAATTTATTATTACAAATCTATTTGTATTTCAGATGTATGCATCCTTGCATGGGGGTTAAGGGAGGGTCAAAAATATCCAAAATCATCCTCACGTAATTAATTAGTAGTCCCATACCGCCTCAAAATCAATAATATGTCGATTACCCATAAAAATGAGACAATAGGAAAACAATGGAATGTTGGCGTAAACGCCAGGTTAGTGCTCAGGGGTTAAATGTAGATTTTCTTCCATATCCAAGAGACGAACATAAATAAAATACATCGTAATCAAACAATCCGTTCTCGAGGTATTATTATAGAAAAAAAAATCATTCTATTGAAACTGTATGAAAAATGAATTTCCTTCTTAATCGTTTTCCCTGTAAGTTTTCTGTTGTTGTTTTGATGTTGTTTTGATATTGCTATTCGAGGAGATAGAGCCGACAAATGAAAGGTCATAAAAATCGATCCAGCCGTTATTTTTAAGAGGAAATGCGAGCGGCATTTATTTCACACAAACGTATTCCCCTGTTTTCCTCCCTGGATAATAGAATTGTGGTAAATATTTTTACACTAAATATTATATATCCACCACTGCCATTCCCGTACGTAAAATCGGGTTCAGTTTTGGAGGAGGAATCCGGATACTACGAAGTGATGTTTTCGTTTATTTTCCACAGGTGAAATTAGCCCGAACTGCAGTTGTCCCTTTCGTGTTTTATAATTATTTTCTTTGAAGTGCAACGCGATAGCAATAGATTTCTGAAATATCCACTTTTCGAATCTATCGCCGCCGCATGTCCTCTTAATGAACAGATATGTTTTAGGTTTATATGATGTTCAACTTCATATCGGAAGCTATCAAGCAGAGACAAGAGGCCAAGCAGCTCGCTCAGAACAGGCCCGTTAAGAAGGAGAAGAAAGAACGTCCTAAAAAGGAGAAAGGTAATTATGTTTTTTTTTTTTAATTCAGCCTCAGCAAAATAACTGCACTAATGTTAAATAAAGTATAATTCAAAAATATAAAAAAAAGTAAAAAACGATTTAATAAAATGTAATGGAACTTGGAATGACAAGGACCAATTAAGATTTTTAAAATTCGTAAAATAAAATTCTTAAGAAAAAATTATGTTCTTTAACTCAAAATTGTGATGACATTTTTGTGTGCGTAAAGTATATGTTAATTAACGATTGTTTAGATGTATTTGGTGTAAGGGAAGCATTTATTTCAAGCAAAACCAGGACATCGCACATTTGATTAAGATAAGACTCGTAGAAGATTTGAAAGCGATGATGGCGCAGATGTTTGCAACTTTGAAAATCAGCCTGAGCTTTAGTTGCAGGATGTTATCGTGAGGAAACCATAGCATGGTGTTAGGGCGTTTTGTAATGATGCCAGCTTGGGTAGCCACCACCCTCAAGTTTGAAAACCTGTCGTCAAATACCAATAGGTGTGTTCCGGCAGCATCCGCCCGCTCCCTATCCTTATCCCATTTTCATCTGGGGTCGGCGCAACATTTCTTCCTTTTCCATTCCTCTCTATTTGTAGTAATCTCTGCATTCACTCTTTACCCAAATATATCATCTTTCATACAATCCATACATCTTTTCTTTGGTCTTCCCGTTTGGCCAATACCGTTCTCACAACATGATATTTCTCCCAGCGCATCACATGCCTCTACCAGGACAGAAGACCACTCTTTAACTTCTCTATTACTGACGCTACCTTCAAACTTCCTCTGATGTACTCATTCCTAATCCTGTCCATTCATCCCCCACACATCCATCCCAACATTCGCATCTCAGCTGCATGCAGTATTCTTTCCTCCGTCACCTATTGGGCCAACATTCTTCTTCTTGGATAATGGCAATTTGTTTACACACAATTTCTGCCAGTGTCATATGGCTAAAATGTGTTTTCATTCTTGTATCAACGTTACTAAGCTCCAGCAAAACCGTGGTCCATCCTGCTCGAACTTTACTTGCCATCTACACTTCAAATCAGTTTTTTTTGGCAAAGTGGAAAAAATGTTTTTTTTCTTCTAAAATATAGCAGTATATATGATTGATGTATAAACCGTATTTTAATCTATAAGGTTCACATATACATGGCACATATATGGCAACATGAAATTAGTGCCACAAAGTTTAAAAAATAAACCAATATTAACGTTTTTTTTGTTGGCGATTATGTAGATAGCCGTCTATGATTCTATACCACTCACAACTGGGATCCCGCCAACATTCTAGTCACCTATAATACAATAATATTTACATATTATGTGTGAACAGTGAAGAAGGCTCCAGTTGAAGAGTCCGACCTGCCTGAAGTGGATCAGAATACGAACAAAACCCTCCGGCAGCGGCAGCCGGCTGCGAAGGCCAAGTGAGACCTCGCACACCTCCCGGAAATTACATTTTAATTAATAATAAATTTCTCGTCATCCCGTGTCAAAATCGAGTCTTTCCACTAGTTTTTATTTACTGTTCTATTTTCCTTTCTTCTATTTTCAACATTCTACGTCAAAGCACAAAATAAACTTTTTTTTTTACAATAATATATTAACAAAATTACTAATAATAATAATATCAAGCGCAAATATGACAAGTTTTGTAGGTGTTTTTTTTTTCTATTTTCTTTTCTTTTAATAAACTTTCACAAGACATACATGTACAGACTACGCGGAATATATTAATGTCATTATTAAAGTATAGTGGATACAGGGTTGTAAAAATATATCTCCTAAAAGTGTAAAAAAAAAAGAAATGAAATGAAACGTTTAGGTTAAAAAGTTGTTTATATTTAATATATAAGATGAAGCATGTAGTAAGTAGTGTTTATACACATAAAATATGACAATTCCATTCAGTTGTGCGTTTTATTTTTATTTCTCGTTTCTTATATATTCCATTTCAGATTTAATATTTTTAAATTAATTATATTTTTTATATGTGTTATATTCATTTATGTCTCACTGAATAATTTATATATGTGAGTAAATTAATTTTTAACGCTATGAAATTTTCTTTCGAAATGTTTTAACATAAAATACTTGTTCATTATTATTATATTATAAAATCATTATAATACGAGATTTTAATTATGTGACACTTTAATTTGAGATTGATTCTGAGACTTATGTTACGATAAACTTACTATGTATTCCTAATGTGAAATTGTGCTCATAATAAATTTATTTACAAAATATTTCTTCTTAAGAATTATTGTCAATTTTAAAAGCTTGATGTATTTTCATTTCGGAATAAATTTTTGTAAGTATTTTAATTTTTTATTTTTTCCTAGTAAATTACATAAATTCTAGGAGCAGATTTAACTGCGCTTCGATATTCTGATAATACGATACCGACATTCATAACAAAATAGTTTTGTTTCCGACGTAGTTTGTAAATTTCATTCTTTTTTTTCTAACTGACAACGTGATCACAAAGCAAGCGATTATTCAGTCAATTATAACAAAGATGTCTGTCGGGCTGTATATGTTTTCGATGATTATAAATACCACTGAACGGATATTCATGCGGTTTTCATCTATCAACAGACATTCCTGAGAAAAATGTAAGTGTATAATTCGTTAAGGTTTTGTGTAAATTGCTGGGAATATAACGATAATTGTTAAAGATTTCGGGAAAAATCAACCCGTCTTGGAGTTTTCATCGAAAAAGTTGCCTAGTTCTCGTAAGATATAACAAAATATTGTATAGTGGGATTGTTTCTCTATTATAGGCCTACGATGCCATTATCTTTTTAGAATAACTTACTATACCCATTCTAACCTCTAAATAAATGATCACATATAATGTGGTATTTGTAAAAGTTATTTATACGGATACAGTATTAATTATTATTAAATTAAATAGTTCACTTTTAGCATTTAATTTTTTATTTTAGGGAAACACAGTTTATTTTTGTAATTACTAAACATTATAATACAATATCATACACCCAATAAAGTTTCCACTCAAAACAGAAATATACATAAAAAAACGCATCAGAATAAAATCAACACCATAAATATTTGCTAATAACAACATTAATTGTAAGAATAATAAATAAAAGGATAAAAATACTAATTTGGTCATTGTTATATATTTATTCACTAAACATTTAATGTATCACACTTTGCTCTAAAAATACATTATAATAGCCCTACACCATAAAATTTAAATTAATATCTTAGGAGTTAGCGTAAATTAAAAACTACTAAATCTCTTGGACGATGTCCATTTTTCATTGGATCAATTATCAAACAATATCTAAACTAATAAATAAAATTGAAGATTTTTTTAAAATTTTTGTATGTCTGTTTGTAATGGGTAATCTTCGGAACGGCTAGACCGTTTGAAACCTATTAGATAGATGAAATACTGTGCGTAACTTTGGATACTTATTTTTTTCTAAAATAATTAGGGTTTTGCGTAAAAAAATTAAAAATCAATTTTTTTAAATAAAATCTGTTGCAATGAACAGTTTTACATTTGTGAGAAATATCTTTGCTTAAAGTTAATAGCAAAAAAAAAAAATCAAAAATAATTAGGTTTCTGTATAAAAAAATATTACGCAGTGAAAAATATAAGAAGCCCGCGTTTCTTTACCCAGCTAGTTTGTATATATAAAAAAGTATAGTATATAAAGTCGTGTTACATCATTTACAAATCAAAAACGGCTTGATAGAATTTTATTATCTTTGATTTGTTGGGTTGGTATCCGCTCCGAATAACATAATACCTGTTATAACAGGATAAAAATTCACAACAAAAAAAACGTATTTTCCCAAACATTTTCCATGGAACGAATTTATGGATTCTGATGCGGTACTAAGTTCTGTCTAGTTATCATAATCAAACCGTGTTCAAACACACAACTGAAAAACTGTTGAAACATTTTACCGTAGAAGGTGTGTATAAATTTAAACTTCTATTATTAAAAGAGTGAACGTAGTTCCCATGGAACAAGAAAATTACGTGTATTGAAGACACGGACCTTGGGTAGTAGGTATGTTAATAAAAAATATTCAATCATATCAAGCAGATATAAATAATAAAATATGTATACAAAGTTAAAACTTTGTTTTTGCAGTATTTTATCCATCCATTTAACCGAAAGACGTCCACTGCTGGATATAGGTCTCCCCCAAAGATCGCTACGACGACCGGACTTGCGGCATCCCCATCCAGCGGATTCCCGCGACCTTCACCAGATCGTCAATACAACAATAGCAGTAATTACCATTAGTTTATTATGAAAAGCAGTGTGTGAAGTCTTCTTGTAATTTCTAAGAACAGTAACATTTAATTATTCAACGTTGATAAATAATTCTTTATTATTAGTTGTTATTCGCGCTGTCAAATTGATTACTTTTTGAATTGTGTCGTAAAATATAATAATTCATTATTAGTTAACGTATTATGTGGGAAACTGAAGGTTTTCTATTTACCTATAAACATTCGTGTTTATTATGTTTTTATGTTAAATATATTATATTGAGGTTGTTAAATATCTCCCTTCCTTCCAGCCTTCGTGATTACTGATGAATGATGTTTACTATATGCAAGGTTAGTTAGTTATTAAATTATCGAGTTATTACATTTTCCCCTTATGTATAATTACCATTTAGCATAATGCACCAATTTTAGAATTATCTATTGTCCAGAACGTTAGAGCAATCATAGCTTATGTGAATTGTCAAACCTGTTGAAAATAGTACATTTAAGTGTAATTGTCATCGATAAATGATTGTCGATAAATTCTCAACTTCAAAGTAATAGTAAGCCGGGCGTCGTTTTAAAAGGTCTTACCTATATTTCTTCCCTGAAAATTTGAACTCTGTGATTAAAATGAACACCTTTGTATTGATAAAACCTATGTTTGAGAGAATACAATTTCACAGGGATATTTACTGACTACTACTGCTGACGGATTTTTATGGCGTTTATCGGGTTCATTTAATATATTTTACATTTAGCCGAAGGTGATTGTTAAATATATTACGTTTACAATACTAATACGGGCATGTAGACGTATTCTTACATCTGGGAAAAGGTTGCATCTTCCCGTTTATAGATGTCGATTTAATGAGCGGATCAACCTTGAACGTAATTGTTGAAAATGAAAGTTATCTGTTGTGCGTTTTTCACTACGGGTTTATCAAACGTTCTGGTTTCTTCGCAATATTTCCTTTATCGTTAATTAGATTAAAAATACGGTATGTACGCAAATTTACTGGTACAATTAGGATTCGTTGAAGTGGGTATGATCATATTAATATTATATTGGTTTTAACTGTTCAACTACCACAAATATTGCATAATTTTCAATCCAGTACTACGAATTTTACTGTACAGAAAATGATTTTTATCACTTGAGTGCATTAGGGTAACATTTTAAATAGTTTTGAAAAATAGTGATTTTAACTAACAAAATTAAATAAGAGGCTTCCATGTAAATTTGAACATAATATAAACGAGCAGGCAAACGTAAACTACATAAAAAAATTAAACGATTTTTACATTAATCTAGTCTCTAGTTACACAAATGAGAACGGCGTTACTGTGAAAATAGTTTTATGTGGTAGGTGCTATATTCTTAAATGATGAAATCCAGTACTATCAATAGCCTAACATAATATAGTTTTTTGTTAACACAAATTGCCAATTCGAAGTACCCCGTTCAATTTGATGATAGCTTTTTGCGGATGATGACCGTTATAGCGTCATGCGTGCGATGTTACGCGGCAAGTTTCAGCCGAGACGCTTCCAAAGCGTTCGCCTTATAAAAGGTATCTAGTCGATGCCGTAAAGCCAGTTCTTGCCGTTTCATTGCACTGCATCGACGTCCAACATGCACGCCGTCACTTTCCTGATACTCGGTGCGATCTTCGCCGTGGCACTGGCAGGTTAGTGCCCCTGTTTTTACTTCTGCTTTTACGGTCTTACAAACTTTTTCCTGTGATTCATTCGTCTGAATGATATCCGTTTGGATTAGTAAAGGCTAACACCACAATTTGTTACGCATACTTCACGCCACTTCATGTACTTTTTGTATAGTTTACGTACTTACCAAAGAACAACACGCTTAAAACTTGTTTTATAAACTTTTATATATTTTATATAAATGTGTTAATTCTAAACGCTTCGTGAATTTCATTTTTTTTTTGAAACAATATTTATTGAATATATACCTTCTGCCGGTCACGAATTCATAAGGTCATCATTTATTTAAAATCGTGATTAGTGATGATCTCAACAACATAATCATCCTTATCCGTTTAAAGGTTTATTAAAATGTTCATTGCTTTAATCATGATCACGTTTTGTTAATGAGTAATTAAATCAAATATATTTTGTTTTTGTTAATCAGTCGTCAAAAACTGCTAAATCAAAAATGTCTTTTCGCGCTTGGATTTTATGAAAGTTTCGAATATCGAAATCAGATATCATTATAATAGATATAGATGTAGTTAACAGATGTAGGTAATTCGGTCAAAGCACAACTGAAATTATCACAAAAGTGCTGAAACTATAATTTGATTGTAAATGAGTACTTCATACTTTCTCTCAATTCTAAATTTGATCTACTTTTTTACTTGACATATATATACATTTATTTATTTACATTGACAAAATCTAATTGATAAACTTTCTATGTCTACGTTAATCACGAGCTTTTTAATATTGCATAGAGGTCAATAACCTCCGCAAACAACAGCATTCATGTCGCAAACTTCATGTTCCAGAGGGTCAATATTACGTGCCACGAGCGTATTATACAATTGACGCTGAGGGACATGAGACAGCACCGGTGCCTTTGCGTCGTTTGCGTCGCTCTTTGAACCCCTATCCCTATGCATACCAAGGTGGGGCGAACGCTAATGCCAATGCCGAGGCACAAGCTAATGGAGGTTAGTACTTATTAAGAATTATTCATCCAGTTTTCTTTACAACGTTTTTGTATCTCAATACGCACTAAGACAGCACGTGCAACGGTCGAGAGTCCTTAGCGTATCTATCATTATGACAGTTTTTATCATCATCTGTAGTAATGGTGTTTGAGAATTAGCGTTCGTTATTTCTCGTTCATTGCTATTTCTTTCTTGTAAGATTTTGTAAAAAAATACTAAGCTAATAAGAATAATAAAAAATGTACTTTATTCTATTAAGTAGATACGTGTATTTTGGTATAGAACCCATTAATTTATATAATAATAATAATAAAGGGTTTATTCAATATCAAATATACATTTTAAATTACAATTTATTACTACTGCCAAACTGCATGACAGTTTATTGGCAGATGTAACCTCAGTTTTTAATTACATTTGTCTATAGATATATAAACACTTAATAATAAATATATTAAAAAAAAAACAATACACTTACATACATGCAATACATACATTTACATTAAAATATAAAAAAGAATAGAAAAAAATGAATATAATTAACTTAAACATTTACACACACTATCTAACAGGAACTGACTGGTTTTGTTTTTTTAACTTCGTTTTTTAAAATGATTGTTTTCTAATGTTAATGGTAAACTGTTATATAGGTACTGTTAGGTGTTATATAGGTACTGTTATATAGGTAGGTGTAGATAAACCCCAAAATATAACTGTATGTAAGGAAATTGTTTGATTTCGTAAGATATAATTTAAATTGAATATTTTGATATTGAAAAAATAAATTAGTGTTCACACCATGGGCGAAGTTCAACCCTAATTATTATTATTTCTTAACAATATTGGCAATATTAATCAAAAGTTACTAAATGAAAAATAAAGTAGGCAGCCATGGGGACTGCCGACAGTAGTGAAAAGTCAAAGTGTTGGAGAAACTGTTTTTGCAATGTTTAAATTTCTTATTAAGAACGTGTACCTATTCATGTTTCAACATGCTTCAATGTATCTAAACCAAATTAAAATTAACTTCAAACAATTTTAAATATACTTAAAATAAAGTAGGTACAATCAATTCAAAACCAAATGTGGTAACGTAAATGTGCCACGCCACTACTTAAACGCCATCTTATACTTGAGCATGTTGACGACTGACGTCATAGGTGACGCGAATCTATAAGTTTTTCCCCTACCGAGAATCGCTCAATGCGGCTAAAGAAGTTTTCATTTCAAAAATGAAACTACTTACGATGATAAACACAGAAGAATAAAGTCGTTAGACCCCAATATATAATAAAACTAGCCGTGTACCCGCGGTTCCACCCGCCTTTCATTTGTGTTTATTCTTCACTGTGTAATATAGTTTTTAAATAATTTATACCTCACCTAAAAAAACAAATGAATGAAGTCAGTCTTTTGTTTTTATTAGCGGAAAAAATATACATAAGAGTAAATCGAAAAAAAAAAAATATATAAAAAGGGTCGGGATTTAATTCCATAATACATAGCCTAAATAAATAGCATATAACCATCTACGAAAAATTCCGCGTCGAATAGTAATGCTCCCATCTCGATACGTTCAGTAGTTTTGAGGTGATGGTGCCTCAAAGACATTTTCTTTTTATATATTATATATAGATAGATAGCTTAGAACAACATTCATAAAAAAGAACATTTTTTTTTTGTTGTCGCTACTGAGTACTAAGTAATTATGTTTTTATTCAGATATTTTATTACCTATTAACTAACACATCTTAAATTAAAGATTATTTTACCGTCAACACAAACCGTTTTTCACATGACCGATTTCTTCGTAAATGTATCAAGAAAGAATATAAATGGCTATGCATGGCCGTGAGAATATTGTAAAGTAAACTACGGCAGCGGGTTATCTTTAAAATGAATCCACTATGCATGTCATGCATACTTAATCAAAAGAGTTAATGTTAGTCAGTTCTGTTTCATGCAATGTAAAGAGGAACTGATAAATTTAGAGAGAGCACGCATGAGAAAGACTTTTATTAGAACTAAGTTCTAAGATGGACTAAAAAAGATGCTACTAACAGTTTATTTAGAAATGATAAACTCATAATGAGGCATATATCAAGCATTACTAATATCGGAACCGCTCAAACATCAATGGAGAACGGAGAGGTATATGCTCTGCATATTTGATGACATTGGCCTGGGCTGCTGGAATAGCTGATTACGCAAATTTTTATTATTAAACCAGATTTTGTAAAAAATACTGAAAGGGGGCAAAGGGAGTAAAAGTGTCTGAAATTCTATTTACGTAAAACTTGCATACCTCCATATCCATAAAATAGGGTATATTTATCTAGGACTGCTTAGTGCTGATATGTACTAAATGACGCCGAGCACCTGATTCGAAATCTGTCAGTCCATTAAAAAACAACATCAAACATTATGTATTCAATTTGGGCCCTTTTTTTTTTTTTTTTTTTTTTTTTTGACGGGGGGAAATGCATTTACGCACTACCCTTATCTATTGTACTTAGGGGATCTCAGTCCCCCAGTACACTAGATAAGGGGCACGGAGTGACGAGCTCCGTGCAGTGTGGGACTCACCCGGGCGAGAGTCGCCCGGAAATACCCACTAAAACCCCCCGGGGCCGTCCGCTGCATTTGGGATGGGGGCGACACGGGGTGGCTTTCGCAAGCACCGCGTCGCCCCCTGCAGCGAACCCGCCGGGCCTCGTCGTGCAATGGCCCAGTGGGGATGGGGGAGTGTACGCACTTCTCAACCCCACCTCTTCGCCCGCCTCCCGAAGGAAGCATGACCTAGTTGGTCAACCAGCCGGGGGACAGGATGAGATTCCTGCCCCCCCATAAAGATCAAGAAATCGGGACAGATCAGTGGCGGGCACAGAGAAAGAAGGAAGAAACCCGCCACTGAGGAAGAGGATTGGGTCCCTCCCCTTCACTCACCTTGTCATACATGACAAGGCGTAGAAAGGAGAGGGATACCCAGAAGAAGAGAAAGGGAAGACAACACCACACTCACACACACAAAACACACACTCACAACGGACAAAGTCCAACGACGACGATGAGAGGGGGGGGGGGAACTCCTACATCCTCAAGAACCCCCTCACATAGCGGGCCCACCGCCCTCTCGGCCTCCTCCTCCGCTGAGGATGCGCCTGCGGGTCCTCCTCCCTCAGCCTTTCGTCAGCCTCCTTCTGCATTAAGATGTTTTCGCAGAAGGAGGCGACGACCCCCCAGACCTCCTCGCTGCCGACCATGGCCCTAACAACGGTCGGCAGCGAGAGGTCCGGACCCACCGCCGCCACCA
Organism: Samia ricini; assembly: GCA_014132275.2. Lineage (NCBI taxonomy): Eukaryota > Metazoa > Arthropoda > Insecta > Lepidoptera > Saturniidae > Samia > Samia ricini. Next base: position 9,281,922 of record AP028161.1, read on the forward strand.
CTGCACGACGCGGCTCCTCCCACGCGGCGCACTCCGCGAATGTATGGTGCGCCGTGTCCTCCGCCGCGTCGCAGTGGTGACACCTCGGCAACGGCTCCCTCCTGGCTATCCTGTGCAGGTACCATCCGAAACACCCATGTCCGGACAGCACCTGCACACGCCTAAACGTGAGGGAGCCGTGCCCCCTCCTCACCCACTCCCGGAGGACCGGACGGACGGCGTCTATGGTTGGTCGCCCATAGCGCGCGTCCGCCAAGTCCTCCTGCCACCTCACAAATTGCTCCTCCCTACCCTCAAGCCTCAACCTTCTTATTTCCCCCGGATGTAAGCGGAGCCCACCACCATCCCTCCTCGCTGCCGAGTGCCGGTACACGGCAGCGAGCACCTCCGCTTCTCGCTCCCACGGCAGGGAGCCGGCGAGCACGCAGGCCGCCGCTACGGACACCGTGCGGTATCCGCGTATCGCCCTCAGCTCGACCGTGCGCTGCACAGACTGCAGCACACGGACGTTACGGGAGCTGAGGGCGTCCGCCCACACGGGTGCCCCGTAGACGGCCATGCTCCGCACGACCCCTGCGTGGAGCCGGCGGCACCTCTGGCCAGGCCCCCCCACGTTCGGGAGGAGCCGCCCCAGTGCCGCCGCGGCACCGGCGATGCGCGGTCCAAGTCCCTTAAAGTGGGACTCGAACCGCCATCTTCCGTCCAGGATAAGGCCCAGATACTTCATCTGGGCCTTAACCCGGATCCGGTGCCCCCCCACCGAGATGCTCGCCCCAGGGGGCGGCCCATGCCGAGGCCCATGGAACAGCAGGGCCTCGGTCTTCTCGGCCGCAACCCTGAGCCCGAGCATCTCGATGCGCTTGACCACCAGGGCGACTCCCATCGTGGCCAAGCGCGCCACCTCCTCCCACCTCCCCCCCCGGGCTACGACAAGGGTATCGTCCGCGTAGCAGATTAGGCGCACCCCACTCGGAAGTGCGCCTCGGACGACCCAGTCGTAGCCCACGTTCCACAGGAGCGGTCCGAGCACCGACCCCTGTGGAACACCGCAGCCCGCCGGACGATCGACAACGACGCCTTGATTGTCCACGTAGGACACCTCCCTCCCTCGGAGATAGTCCTCCAACAGCCTCCTCAGATAGTGGGGCACTCCAAAGAACCGGAGCGCCTCCACTATCACTGAGTGCGGGAGGCTGTTGAAGGCGTTGGCGATATCGAGTGACACCGCCAACAGCCTCGGCCGACCACCTCTTCAGCCTCATCAAGGCGTCCACTGTCGATCGTCCTGCCCGGAACCCGAACTGCGCGTCCGCAAAGTCCGGCCCCACTGTGCTCATGTGCAAGGAGATGCGGGAAGATATCACCCTCTCAAACATCTTCCCGACATCATCCAAGAGCACCAGGGGCCTATACGCGGACGGGCAGTCCGGGGGGCGGCCCTCCTTCCCTAGGAGGCACAGGCGGCCCTGTTTCCAGGGCTTCGGGAACTGTCCAACCATAATGCACCGGTCGAACAGTTCCCTCACCTTGCCTCCCAGGTACCTCAGGGCCAAGCCCAAGACGCAGCCCGGGACCCCGTCTGGCCCTGGCGCCTTCCGTCTCCCGCGCAGACGACGTACCACCGTCTCCATCTCCCCATCGCTGGTATGGGGAGGGAGAGGCTCGTCGCCTGCATCGGCGGGAGCCAACGGCGCCATCCTCGGTGGGAGGAACCCTACCGGGTCGTGGGGAAAGAGAGCCCCCACGACCCTCTCCAGTACCTCCGGCTGATTCAATTTGGGCCCTGAGAAGGCGCCTAATCTACCACCGATTCGGAAAACAGACCAGTCGCAAGAAGCCGACAAGAAACTCGATCTGGTTTGAAATAAATGTTTTTAAATAGAATATAAATTATATAATTCATAATAATTAACGGTTTAGCGGAAGCACAGAGAGCGGTGTCATTTCCAGATATCACTATCGTTTTGTACTTTTTCAGTTATCAATGTACTTTTGGACATTAAAACCTGCTCGACATAATGTTTAAACTATTGTCAGGTAAATCGTTAATGTGTTTAAGAATAATATAGTAAAACCTGACACGATTACCTAAAAAGTTTATATTACTAAGCCTAAAAAATGGGATGGATAATTTGTGATTACTTTTGGATATAAAGTATCTCGGCCGTTTGCTATTTCAAACTTTTTGCTAAAAATACATTCAATTATCAAATATATATTATGATATCTATATTTTATAGTAAATTTCGTTTCTTAGCTTAACGTGTTACGATCAAAGTTTATGGTTGAAGGTATCATTATAAAGTATAAATAGTTAATTTATGAAAAAGACCTTGCATGCGCATCATCAATAATTATTATATGTGAATAGATACTTAGTAAAGATTGCCGTTAACATTTTCCATTCAATCAAGTCCTATTGATTTGTTCGTGACGTTTATTTGGCAGCGAAGGTTATGTCGAAGGATTAATTAATGTATTGGCAAATTTATTTTAATTGCCCAACTATTTATTAGTTGCCAGATTTTGAGTATTCTTATAAGTGCAAAAATACATAGTTTTTAGTAAACCTAATCCCTGAGATATTAATTATTTTACGTAAGAGTTGGCACTGGAGAGTGAATATTTAGTATAATTGAGTATTTTGTATGGATTGTTTTTTTGTTTCTAGAATTTTTCTTCTAGTTTATACTCATAGTTAACAGGTAACATTTAAGAATGATTATCAAAATGTATAAAGTATATTGCGTACTTAAACAGATATATTTGAAATAATAACGCACAACCACCCAATGATCTGTCTAAATAAAATATACATTACAATTTTACAATACATAACAATTTAACAAATAATATTAAATTAAATAACAATACATTACATTAAATGATTAAATATACCTAATAGGAACGTTTATTCATTTTTGAAGTGAACTTCTTTAGGGACGTTGAGTTATTTTCGTTAGGGGAAAAATTAATAGATTCGCGTGACCAATGCTATGACGCCAGCCGTCAACATACTACAGTATGTCAAGTCCTGGTCAATTCAAGTATAAGTATAAGATGGCGTTTATTCAGTCCTGGCGCTCAGAGATAAAAATGTGTACTTACGCAGCCTATCGTATGTTTCGATAATACATAAACTATATAAAAATGTACGTAATTATTACTCTCGAAGTTCCTATAGATGTAAATATAAGACAAAATGTTATATGTTAGGTTATGTTTTTTTTTTTGTAGATTAAATTAATCAATTTAAACTCTCAAAAAAGAAAGAAATAAGCCCTTTTTAGTTTTCAAAGCGTGTAGATAGTTATAGAGTATAGTTAACAATACGAACGTGTAGAGCAAGCTTAAAGCACCGAAGCCGCATACGACCGCGACAGTCCGGAGACTGTCTAACGGTTCATAGATTCTAGTTCAACCGTTCAATTACTAAGTAGAGTAACGTAACAAGTACCATTTACCACTATTTTCAACAATCGTATGACATTAATATTTAATTATAGTATATTATTAGTATTATTTAGTAGGTTTCTATAGCAAAGTTATTATATTATTGAAATAATTTGAACATTGATTATTATTAATAGATTAGAGTTATAAAAACTATATACATTTATAAGAAAAAACTGCCGATCAGTGCACTATAATTTTTTAAGAGACATGCAAACTACAATATATTGTAAATTATAAAAAATATCGCGGGGCTCCAGACTCGAAGCTATTTATCCAACGGATAATCGGTTTTATGAATCTCAAAATAAGAAAAGATAGTTTTAGAGAATAGAAATACAAGAGAAAATCTACATTTTAAAAAGTATTCTGAAAAAGAACATTTAAATTTTTATAAAAGTTAGGTATCAATGATCTTATTACCGATATTATGTAGCTGTATATTGTATACCTATTATATGTTATGTGCAGGTTAGGTTATAATTACTTGCGACGCGGTGCTTGCGAAAGCCACCCCGTGTCGCCCCCATCCCAAATGCAGTGGACGGCCCCGGGGGGTTTTAGTGGGTATTTCCGGGCGACTCTCGCCCGGGTGAGTCCCACACTGGCACGGAGCTCGTCACTCCGTGCCCCCTTATCTATTGTATTTGGGGGACTTTGATCCTCCAAATACAATAGATAAGGGTAGTGCGTAAATGCATTTCCCCCCGTCAAAAAAAAAAAAAAAAGTTTATAATTTACTCCGTGCCCCCTTATCCCGTGCCCCCTTAACCTATTGCATTGGGGGACTCCGGTCTCACTAATGCAATAGGTAAGGGTAGTGCGTAAATGCATTTCCCCCCGTTAAAAAAAAAAAAGGTTATAATTTATTTTGTATGAGTTCATTATATTATTTATTATTCATTATATTTATGTATAGCGCTATATAAGTTAGCCAGCCTTGCCCCGGCTGGCACACGTAGTGCACTCTGTACACACAATATCATCATATGTAGACTTTTTGGAACATTAAAATAATAATAGTTATTTCTACGTTTTATTTGGAATGCAATTACATTTTATTACAAGCTTTATACATTAAATGATTTTATTTAATGTTACATTATTTAGTTTTATAATAGGTACTTTCTCAAATTATAAACTACCACGAAACTTACTCAATTACCAACTTTTTTTATGTTTATTGAATTCTAATGTTAACAGTAATAATTTTCATCAAATATCTAGGTATACAAGGAACAGACAAAGTTAAAAGCGTTTAGTATCTTTTCTCCTTTGTTTGTCAAACGATTTTTTTAGTGGCTGATTGCATGAGCTTTACCGATTTAAAAACGAAAAAGTCGGGGGCAGTAGTTTTTGTTATTATTTCTTATAATCTCAGGCTTATCAAAAAATATCTAGAATTCTTCTTACGTAATACTTGAGTGGCCTCTAATGTTTACTATATTCCGAAATTTGTTAGTGAGTTTGTTTGTGTCAATTTCAGAGAACGGTGCAAATGCTAACGCGAACGCAAATGCTCATGCGTCCGCTACATCACGCGGCTGGGGCTCTGGATCAGGAGCTTGGGGGCTCCCATCAGGCACCTTCGGTTCCACCAATCCCAAATTACTCAGGTAACTATCCAATGAATAAAAAATAAAAATAAAATATGAGTCAATAATACCAAAAACTCAACCTCAACTGAATGTGTTCGATTATTCACTAGTTCTAAATATGCGAAACTGAAACAATTAATTTCTATTTAAAATTTACGAACAAAAAGGTACTTAGTTGTATATATATACGAGTATAATCGATTTTTTTAATAAATGACAAGATTCTTTTTATTAAATGTTAAGCAAATCTAGTCTAGGGAGCGGCCAAGGTGCGTCCTATATGCCAAAGAGGGTAGTGAGGACCGGGAACACATGGGGGAGTCTTCTGCCGGCCTCTGTATAAAAAGACGGCGCCCTATTTTAATGGGTGAAGAAGGGAGTGAGGGACGGCAGAAGACCGCTAGAGGAAGGGAAAGGAGGAGGACGGGAGGAGGTTCACCCCACCCTTTTAAGAGGGCGGGAGGCAGTGCTCTACTTCCTCTTGACTTCTTGTCTAAAGACAAGAATGCGAAGAGGAGAGGGATGGGGTATCGTTGATTAGCGGTGGAGATGGGGAGGGGGCAGCTGGTCCCGGCCCGGTCTTTGGGCCTGCCGCTGGGGCGACGCGTAGTGTGCTACACCAATCCCGTGTCCCTGCCAGAAAGGCGGCGGTTAGTACCGTGGGTTTTAGTGGGATACCTGGCGCTTCACTCCGGCCGAGTCCCAGAGATTTCACTCCCGGATTAGAGACGGGCATTATTTATGTATTTAAAATTAAAAAATAAATACTACAACTATTTTAATATTTCCTATTTAAATAATTGTATTTACGAACAGACAAATTCTCAATTTTAATTACGTAAGTAAAATAAAAGTTTGATATTTAAAACTTTAAAAATAAATAGAACACCACCTTTTAATAATGGTGAGAATTGTTGAGAAAATTCAATACATATTGTACAAGTACACTATTTATATGATGCGATGAAATACCAATTGTCTTATACTACCATATTTCCTTATAAAAGTACCCTTTGTATTTTTCGACTCTACCTGGTAAAATGATTAGGTATTAATGTCTTATAATTGTTTCTAAAAATATTACTTAATTTTTATTAACTTTATTATATTTGTTTACCCATAGGCATTGAGAACGCTGAGAAATAATCTAGACTTAACATTGGTGTCGGCTTAATCGTCTTGAACAAGTATTTTCCACCAGTTGCAAACTCACGCCGCGCATCACCTGCGCCTGCGAAATACTACCATGCAACTGCCGGAAGATTTATTTGCTTTCTGTAATTAACAATAAATTATTAATAAAGCTTAATACATATAATAGTTAAATTGTGTTTTAATATGTGTCGTACTAACTTATCATCATTAAATTCTAAGAACAACCACATTTCGGGACATGGTTGCTTTAATTAACGAACGCATCTGACAATTATAGTTAGGTAAGTATTTACAAGCTTACAAGCGATGATAGCGCAGTGGATAGTGCGGCCAGATTCCGGGTCAAAAGACGCGCATTCGAGCCCACCTATCCAACTGTAAAATCAGCTTGAGTTTTCGGTGAAGGAAAACATCGTGATGAAACCATAGCATTTTCAGATAATGCCCGACTGTGTAGCCACCACCCTCAAGTTTGAAAAACTGTCGCCAAATACCAATAGGTGTATTCCGGCAGCATCACTTGAGAGCCAGTACCTTAAGGCTTTATGTTTACCATCCTCGACAACGTCGTCACTTAACATCATGTGATATTGTGGTCAAAGCACTGAGCCTATACCGATTAAAAAATATATTCAAAAAGAAAATATATGAAAACACTATAAGTTTTATCTTAGCGAGAGCGAAAAATAAAAGTTAGTGGTAATTTATTGCTTTTATAATCGCATCAGGCGCCATTTTCCCCATTGCTATTAAAAATGTATTCTTCACTTTAATTTCACAAATAGACAAATACATCAATACAGTTTTACTTAATGTTAGTGCCAGGGTGAAAATGGATCTGGCTTCGCTTTAATATGTATTCATTTTATCGCAGACGTTTTTAATAATAGCAATAGTTGAAATATAAAGATTTGAAGCGCTCAGTGATAATGTAGTCAGAAATCACGTCTGAGATTTTGGTGAAGGAAAACATCCTGAGAAAACCATAGCATAGTGATAGGACGTTTTCAAATAATGTCCGCTTGTCACACTCCCGTTTGAAAACGTTAAGGACCAATAGACGTGTTCCGGCAATTACAAATTTAAAAAAGACATTACTAATTTTCTTGATAATAAGTTCAAGCACTGTGTCAAACAGGTTTTAATGTCCATAGATTATTATAGGGTGAATTATGTGAACAACAGTGATGTCGGGTAATGACTCTGTACTTCTGCTAAAACTGTTTGTTCAATGTATAAATTATAGACAAATAAAACATTTTTATTTCAAAAAAAACCGGATCGAGTTTCTTGCGGTCTCTTCTCGATTGGATTTTTCGAATCGGTGGAAGTTTTTTGACGTCCATAAGCGCGTTTTCAGGGCCCAAAATGAATAAAGCATTTTTTGATTTTGATTTAGTTTATTCTGAGATGTCTGTTAAGCCCTGTTTATACGCAGGTAAGGAACTGATTAATTAATTTTTGTGTGTAAACAATCCGTTAAACGAAGTTTAGTCATAAGCTGCAAGTTAATGATGTACTTAGTGAACAACTAGAATAGGATTGAGCTTAATTTTTCGTTTACTGACCTCCCCTCTGTACAATCTCTACCTGTGGCATATGAATGAAACATTATAGCAGTTTCAAATGAGTTTAATAATAGCAACTACTAATCGATTCATTGAAGAATACGTGAACGTTCGACTAGTTAAAATTTAGTTAATCACTTAGTCAATTAATAGGTGTAAACTGGTTATTACGAGTATATGAGTAAAAATCAAATCGAAATTTCGTATTTCGTTCTTTATTACAGTTTTTTTTCCTTAATGCAACTGGGGTTGCTACTAGTACTTTATTATAAAGTATCGTATATTATTTCGGGTAATCGTACTTCATATTTTTTTGAGAACAATAAAGTACGTGAAAATACTTTATTTATCTGGGATTACTTTCAGCCATGTTAGCGTTCATGAAGAGTTTTAGATAGTTTCTGTGATAAATAGCAAAAGGTGAAAGAAACAAAGTGTCTTTAAATCTGACATTAATGAATAACTTATTTTTAACCTTACTATAAACTGTAAAAATGGTGTGCAGCAGTTTAGCAATAATTTGTTTAAAGTTGCTAAAAGTAGTGAAAATATGTTTTTAAGCAAAATGATAAAGTAAAATAAATCGGGTTTTATTTTGACATCATTTACTTTTTTTCTATCTTTAATAATCAATGTACTTTATTTGCACAAAAAAAGGTGACAACCTTAAATGTAATCCAAAACCACTGCGTTACATCGTAGTGGACATTATTATTATTTCACTCATTAACGAAAAAAAAAGAAGTAAAACGCGAAGAAACAGATGAGAATGAGAATTAAAAAAAAATATTGATAAAAATAATCACTCAATCAATCTACGTATTTATCTCCACAGAATGGGTTTGAATTTATGTTACGTTAAGCTGTTTACATCCTCCTCGAAATGAGAAATCCAGTGGTTGAACAGAAAAAAAAACTAAACATACAGGTTACCGTCTGTTATTTACATCGTTGAATAGTTTAAAATATTTTTTTTTTTCCTTTCCTCCTTTTACGACTATAACCTTCAATCATATTGAATGATTACTTCAAAGACGTACTCATTATCCAATCACGTAGTATTTTCCTTTATTTATATTATTATTTCATTTTTAGTGGTTTTGATCTCTCGAAGCTACCCAGGCGGACATTATTATGATCTTTTATTGGCGAATTCATTTAGTACTGTTATTCTTATTTCATACGAGTATATTATCTGATATAAAAAAATATATACTAAACTTTAGTTACTTAATACAATAATTATAAGAATATAATTAATCGTATAAATAGATTCAGTTGTTTTCGAATTATATGCTCACTAACGGACAGACATATACGGCCTTTTAAAATATTTTCTTAGTACCAAATCGATATGCACTGATATGCAGCTTACCTAATATGTAATGTTAATAATAGCCTATAGCTATTTTAACTAAATTTGTAAAGGAAAAAATTTCTGACTGAAACTGAAATTCATCCATTGAATCGAAAGACGTCCACTGCTGATCTGGTCCAGTTTTCTCTAAACATCTCCATAACGACCGGTCCTGTGCCACCCGTATCCAGCGATTTTTTACGACCTTCACCAGGTCGTCGGTCCACCTTGTGGGGGCCTACCCACACTGTATCTTCGTGTGCGCGGCAGCCGCTCGAGAACCCGCTGGACCCATCGGGCATGTGTTCCACGTGCAATGTGGCCAGCCTATTACCACTTAATTTTGGCAATTCTTCGGGTAATGTTGGTTATATTGATTCTTCTGTGGATCTCCTCAGTTCTGATTCGATCACGCAGTGAAACATCGAGCATAGCCCTCTCCATTGCCCCTTGGGTTACTTTTAGCTTTCTGATTAGATCGACTGTAAGCGACCACGTATCAGTGCAGTAAGTCATCACTGGCAACACATATTGGTCGAAGACTTTTGACTTGAGACACCGCGGTATTTCGCTTGAGAAGATTCTGCGTAGCTTCACAAACGCGGCCCAGCCGAGTTGGATTGACCCGTCATTAATAAATACTATTTGGAATGCCTTGTTGCTTTTGCTTACCTAAGTCCAAAATACGATGGTACGTGTCATGAGTACTTATGCTTTGCGAGAGAAATAAGTGCCATACCGGTTCTCCTTATAAAGTAGAACCTTGATCAGGTTATATTCTTACATGAACGTTTAACCCTATTGAGCAGATTGATCGAATTTTTATTTATGGATTTAATAACTAGTTTTATTATTTTCTATGATATTGTTTGTTTGTTTATCATTTTCATATACCTTTTAGTATGTGTAAGAGGTAATATGTATCTAACTTGTATTTGATTTTGAATACAGAGTCACAAAATTAAATTGAACATGAATTGAGTATAGACGAAGCACAACTCAATCTGATTAGTGGTTTTTATGATTCCATTTAATGTTGAATTCGTTTTTAAGTAAATTGCAAATTAAATTAAAAGTATTCTGTTTACGAATAACCTTTATGTGAGCATGAGTCAGTATGATTTAATTTTTGTCGGCATATGTTTAATACGTTGTAATATGTTATAAAATATTAAAAAAAAAAAATCCTTCAAACAAGTTTGAAACTTATTTAGCGCGCATTAGTGTTGCGACTAGATGGATCAGTGGTCGAGATACTTTTAAAATTGTTTTTGGAATTGAACATTGTAAGATCATTTACGGTTTAAAAATAAGAATTATTTTACAGCTTTGGGATGACACGAAGACAGTCAGGACCAGTTTCGGGTCACACAGTGAATGCAAGTACGTCCGTGGGAGTCGACTCTTCCGGCCGTGGCTATTACGATCAATCTTCTTCCGTGTCAAAGTAAACCGAATCACGGATTATCATTAGTACTTCTTACATTATTATTTACTTAAATGTCAATACAATTATGTAGACTTACATCGGTTAAAATGAAATTCAAGGATACTTGTAATACGAAGCACCGATGTCATGGTTTAATTTATTTATATTAACTTGAAAAAATCACAAAAGTATTCTTATGAACTAATCATTAAAGAACCACATAATCTAACAGCTTTAATTTTTAACTTGTGTATAATTATTAATTGGTATTATCATACTGAATGTTATTAAAATGATATTAAAAAAATAATTTCATGTGCAAATAATCGTGTTTATATTTATTTAAATGTAATAATTGTTACATACATTTACCACAACAAATTTTGCTGTTTTAAGTGCTTAGAAAGATATCACAGTATTGTGCAAATCTTAAAAAATCTAATTTAAGATATTCAAGAAACAAAATTTTAGTTTTAACCTTTACAAGAATCATTATTCAGTACGTGTCGTAATATATTTAGGTTTCTATATATAATTGCTTAACGTGATGAAATTGCATTATCTCTATCGCATAAAAAGTTTAAATAGTAAAATTAAATATTACTTTAAAAAACACTTATCTTAACTATTAATTTCTGCTGTTTAATTGGCATATTCCTGAGATATGAACATTACATAAATATTTGCTAGTTTTAGTTTTGCAAAATCTTTTCTTGTATTTCTTTCTAAGTAGGTAGTACTCTGAATATAAAATTTACCAATTGAATAATGTGTTACTTTAATGAAATAATTCTATTGTCCTTATTTTTCAATGCATATTTAAATTTTCTCAAAAACTTTTAATTACAAAAAGAGCGTAGTTTTAAATACCCGTAAACATAACTCGTATAAAAAAGGAAGTAACATGCGGCACATATAGGCTTTTTTGTAAGTTTATTTTAAATTTTAGTCGTACGGAAAAGTTTTTTATAATTATTCCATTCTTATAGATGTCAAATTTAACATTTTTTGTAAATTGAGTTTTGTAATTGCATGTTAAATTGAATACTCTTACGAATACTTAGCAAAATCTAAAATAAATGTTTCTATTTATGAGGTAGCTCTAACCTATATTGCGGTTTGTTGTACTGATAACCGGGGAATGGCTCTGGTACTGGTTGGGGTGTTGTTTGAATTGGGCCTGGTCCCGTTGGAAATACCGGGCTTTGCACCGGAGGCAGAATAGGCGACGGTTGAGGGACTGGAACCGGTTGCACGGCTGGCACAAAAGGCGGTGTCACTATAACAGCGTCATCGGTTAAAGCCACATCGCGGGTAGACGGTACAAGTCCTTGTCTGAATTGCCCGGGTTGCTGATAAAATTGCGGCGATCCCAAAAACTGCGGCGTTCCCGAAAACTGCGGCGTTCCCGAAAACTGCGGCGTTCCCGAAAACTGCGGCGTTCCCGAAAACTGCGGTTGATAATTCCCCGGAGCACTGTATTGCGTCTGAATATCGTACTGATTCGGTACACCGTACTGTGCGGGTAGTTCCATTCGACCAAACATGTTCCCTAAAAACGGAAATTTGTTCGTGAGTGTCGCCCATAATCCAGTTCCTCCGACCTGGTTACTTCCTTGGTTTCCCCAGAAGAGACGTTGTGATGGTTCTTGTTGATAATTCCTGAAGTCTTCTACATAGGGATCATTTGGTCCGATGTTATACGGAGCTTCCCTCTGCACATTGTATCCTAATGTGCAACCTAGAAATAATTACAGATGACTTTATTAATTGCAGATATAAATTCCTAAAAGTGTATATACTGTTATATAAGCCATTTGATTCATTTCACGTACCGATTAAACCGCACAGCAGTAGAGCAAAGGATGCATGCATTTTCGTACAGTTTTCTGTTTTTCAACTGCGCTTCGATATTGCGTGTCTTTGCATTTATACCACCTCTATTTGCTCCTAAAAGTGGACCTTGAAGTAAAATTCCGTAACCCGATATTGAAAGTGTGAGGTAATGGCGTGGCAGCGCCTCACCCACCACCGGTGGACATAACATCGTGGACAATAGGCGCGACATCTAGGTGACTCGTGCATCGTCGCCCGTGTTACCAAATACACAGGATGTGGAAAACTATTTTATCTAACAAATTAAAGTTTTTTTGTAATTTCATAGCTGATGAAATATTATTTAAAATTTCAAGGTCAATAGATCAGCCACACCTTTAATTTCCATTCCTACAACGAAATATGTACCTATAGCTAATAATCCTCTTTTTTTCTGTCTGTCTGTCCCATAAGTGCTATGAAAAGTCATTTGACCGACTTCGCACTCTTTCGCGAATCTTTTGAATATTTTAGAGCTATAATGCCGCGAATAATTATAAAGGACAAGAGTAGTGTTTATATAGCTAAGTATTGAATGTAACAAGTAAAAGTAAAAGTAAACTAGAATAAGAATAAGTATCTAAATTAAACTTGTGATATATTGGTTCTTGGATTCACTGTACAGATAAAACTTCGGTTTCTGGATATTTAGGTCTTATGTTAATTACCTACATACTATAAACATCGATTAATAATACCATGGATAAAAATAATACCTAAAATAATTTAACATTTTGTTTCATCATAATCTGATGAAGGAGTTTAGGTGTGAATAGAGTATAAACATATTTTTTTGATATATAAAATCATAAAATACTCCTTTTATTGATGGTAGAATATGTCAGACCACAAAGCTGTTGATACATTATTTATCTAAATTAAATTTAACTTACATTACATTTACTATTATGTATAATATAGTATATTACGCATAGGGTAAATCATTGAGATACTATTACAAATTTAAAATTCTTATAATTAATATGAATTATAATTAATTACAATTAATATATAATTATAATAAGAATGAGAATTAATGAAAATATAATAAGGTAAATGTTACTTGTAACATACACTACATACATATTTAGAACATTCAGTTGTTATTTAAGTTCTCAGTTGAAAGTTCGAATAATACGCGGTCAGTGTTTATAATTATAGTTATCATTAAAGTCAAATTAAAATAAAAATAAAAACTTTATTTAATTTAGGCTCTAAGAAGGCGCTTATGAACGTCAAAAACGCTACCACCGGTTCAGAAAACAACCCACTCTAGAAGAGCCGGCAAGAAACTCGATGTGGTTCCTTTTTTTTAATAAACATAGTATAAATATTATTTTTTTATAAAAAAAATACACAAATTATAATCAAAACTAATGTTAGTGGAAGCACAGACATGAGAAGCACAGAGAAGTATTCTGATTCCTATATCAATCAGGGAAAGTTATTTAATTGTCAATATTGTACTATAAAAATACATCCTGTATGTGATAAAGTATATTGAAAAATTCAATGGGACGCGTGTGCGCGTGTTTACTCAACATTATCGGCATTATTCATAAGATAACGAGGAAGGTGTTTGTCTTCGCCGGTTGTCACGGTATTGTCGCTGGTAGAAGTATTTTGCGAAACGTTGCCCAATTCTAGTACAAACTGAACACGTGGAACATAGACTTTATATGGAATAGATATGAAAATTGACATAGTCGTACCACGTTTTTGCTAATAAACTATAAATAAATTGTTTGTATTCCTTTTGTACTTGGTCATAAAGTCATTCAATATGTTTCGTAAGTAGAATGTATAATAAATAATAATAATTATTATTAATTTATAAAGTAATGTGAGACAATGAAAACTTAACTGTAATTCTTCAAATTTTCTTAATTAAAACATTAATATCCTATTTTATTATCATGTACCTACTTGATTTCTACTTGAAAATAAATTCTTGCTTAAAAAACGGCTTTAATTAAGGATGTGAACAAATTTATAGACTAAAAGCCGTGTGTTTGCGGCTCTGTCCACGTAAGTCTGTCTATTGAATCGTATTTTATTCACAGTGCCATGAGTTTTCATTTATTACGCGGAACCCTAATTATGTTCGAAAATAAAACTAACCTAAATTACGCCATGTAACTCCTGCTCTCTGCTATAAAAAAAACTAGTCAAAATCGGTCCAACCGCTCCGGAGATTAGGCGAAATAAACAGACAGACAGACAAAACTTTTAATAATTGTATTTTTTTGTATTTTTATTTTTGTGTATTTTGTATTTAGTAAAACGCTGTAGTTTTAATATTACAAACAGACTCTTTAATTTGATTTATTTGTATAGATTTATAAGAATTTCTATATCATAAGAAAGAACCCATAACATTAACTAAATGCAATGCTAAGATAAACCCGTTTCTGCCATAAGCACCATATAAACTAGGTCTTATAAAAGTTTTGATACCCAATAAAAATATATAAGTTAATATTTGTTACCTACTTTTTGAAATTTACGTATTTATAATACCGTGTAGCGATGTAGTTTAATATTCATATCATATACGATACAAAAGCAAATCGACTAACCGCTGACGATGATGGTCATGTAAATTAACATTTTGCTTCATAAATAATCTATCCCCTTTTTTGATTATGCTTCTAAATTCCCTAAGATTGATTATATTATAATTAAAATAAGAAAATATTACAATAGGTATAAACACATATACAGGTACTCAGGTAGGTTAAAATATGTCCCAACTGACACGGAGTTCGTGCCTCCGTGCCCCCTTACCTATTGCATTGGGGGACTTGGTCTCACTAATGCAATAGGTAAGGGTAGTGCGTAAATGCATTTCCCCCCGTTAAAAAAAAAAGGTAGGTTACAATAAATAGGTTGGATAGCCAATTCTTTTCTCAAATAGACAATTCTTTTATAACTATGGTTGAAATTTATTAGCGGGATGTAGGTTTTTCCCCATTTTTGGATCCTATATGACGTAATTTTGATATTATTTTACGTAATACTGTGAAGTGCATTGAAAATATATAAAAATAGCACGGACTATGAATTCCGAAACGCCACAAAAGTCTATAAAAAGTTTTTTTTTTCTAACTAGCTAACGCTGTTGACCGGAAGGGCCTTTACAGCTTCACCGTGACATTTGGGGCGAGTGCTGAAAGCAGTCAGCCGCTAGGAGGTAACTAGCACAAGGGTTACCACAGTGGTACGGACCTCGGGTTGGCCGTTACCTGAGTGTAAAAAATTCCGCGGAATTATAAACTTAGCTAAACCCTACATTTTATATTTAATAATAATTATAAAAAGGTTCCTTACGGGACCTATGTATCTACGTGTTATGAGCAGGAGTGTGTGCAATGTTGTGCGTGTGACCTTGAGAGCTAAGTAGAGAGTTGTACAAAAGGAAAAAAAAACTGGTAACACATGAGATTGGTAAAATAGTGTTTTTTACGCGATATATGCTCAGTGCTTTGTCCACAGTCTCATCTGATGTTAAGTGACGCTGACGTCTAGGATGGTAAAACACACTAAGCCTAGAGGTACTGGTTCTCAAGTGATGCTGCCTGAACATACCTATTGGTATTTGGCGACAGGTATTCAAATTTGAGGGTGGTAGCTACCTTTTTTTTTTTTTTTTGACGGGGGGAAATGCATTTACGCACTACCCTTATCTATTGTATTTGGAGGATCGAAGTCCCCCAAATACAATAGATAAGGGGGCACGGAGTGACGAGTTCCGTGCCAGTGTGGGACTCACCCGGGCGAGAGTCGCCCGGAAATACCCACTAAAACCCCCCGGGGCCGTCCGCTGCATTTGGGATGGGGGCGACACGGGGTGGCTTTCGCAAGCACCGCGTCGCCCCCTGCAGCGAACCCACCCGGCCCGTCAGTGCAATGGCCCGGAGGGTGGTAGCTACCTAGGCGAGCGTTATTAGAAAATGCCCTACCAAATACCTACAAGAAAAAATAAATGTGCTTGACATCAGTTTTACAACTATGGCCTAAATATTCTTTATGTCACGGAAGTAGATAACGAGCAGATAGTACATGTTCTGGTCGATTGGACCACAGGATCTACGGTCCTTCACGAGGTTGGTTAGTGATATTCCTAAGAATTTAAGTGGCGCGTTTAACCACAACTTTTAGATCGGAAGAAAATATCGTAAACATTATTTATTTCAAACAGTTATGACGTTGGCTCATCGCAGTCAACTCCGGTACCAGTTTTAAATATAAAAAAGATCTGCTAATACATTAATGTAAACTAAGTAATCTTTTTTATATTTAGGACATTTTTATATTCGAAGCTCTTTTGTACACAGATCGAATTATATTAAACGTTCCTATCTATGCGATCCTTTGTCTTCGTAACGTTTAAAATAAACAATTCATTTTATTTGTAAAATCTGATAAGTTTGACCGCACATAATTAATAATCTATATGTGAAAGGGTCATGCTTTGGGGTCAAATAGAGTACGCTTGAGCTCTGCGCGGTACCGGCATAGAATGAGCTCCTGTTTTATGGTAATTTTTGTTTTAATTATGTACAAATATTTCAAAGGTCACAATTTATTACCTATTTTGCAATGTTTGTGTGTTGTATTGAAGTAGGCTAATTACTTTTATCGGAATCTAAGTGTTAGTAGTTTTTGTTATGCCAGACGGACGACGGGACAAATAAAACTAGTCTCGAAACCAAAAGCATCTTTAGAATATCAATGCGGTGATTTAAAGAAATTTTGTTAATAAAATGTATACCTCTCAATGTAGATTACATATAACACTTACAGTGAATAATTTTACGATCGAAGCCATTGTATAAAAATGGAATCAACGTTATTCATCAGATTCAATAATAATATTTATGAATCGTAGCGCCTACTTGTTATTAGTTCAAGGCATCAAAGTATTGTACTCATAGGCGTGAATATTTATTAGTACTTTTGTTTTTAATACATGTCGCAGCAATATGATAACCATTTTGATTTCGTCAAAGATCTAGATTTGTTTAGTAACATTACGTTAATTTAATAGGGTTTCAATCGTCCATAAATAAATATTACGTAATTTCATAAACTCCTTTCAGGGCCTATATAGAAGTTACAGTTTTCTTTTAATGAAAAAAAGTGCATTTGATAAGCCCCTATAACAGTACATATTTTAGTATACATGTCACCATCCACCACGTAACAATAAAAGCTTTCTGTCGTTTCTTTTCAGTAACACGAATTTCTTGACTGCTGGTAAATATTGCATTGCTTGTAAAATAGTAGTATATTAAACAGGACTTAATTAAGATAGCTAAAGTTAATTTATGATGTTACTGCATCCGGTCTTATTTTAGAATAAAAAAATTCTAATCTAGAAAACTGAGATCGACTATTGGGCGTCAGTCAATGCATGTTGTCGATCACACCCTTACAACCTACGGTACATATACTACGGTTCCTCAATGCTTACAACCGAAATACAATAGCATGCCCAGCTGTTATGAATTAGAAATCGGTGTAGCACTGGTGCGTTCGCAAATTAATCCAGCATACATACTCACTTTAATGTCTATATTATGTTGATACAGGAATTTGGATTGGGAAGAAACGAGGAACCCGAACTTCCCTACGAAATTATAAAAGCTTTATTTCATAATTCAATTTTTAATATTATATCTAGAAATTCGGCGAAAACTCTGTTTTTATAATAACGCTGCCCCACATATAATAAGCCCATAAGATAGTACATGGCCCTGACAAGCCTTTGTGGATTTCCATGAAGTAACGAACTTTGACAGTTAAAATTCCAATGTTTGTAGTAATTTAGGCTTCACTTACACTGTGGAATAATAAATTGATCTTCGACAATTATTTGATTAAGTTTATAAAATATTTGAGGAAAAGGTTAGGTTACATTACTTTACTATATATATACACGTTTAAATCTCACTGTTTTTTTAGTGCGAAGGTAAACATCACAAAATATCTTCAGAGGTTTTTAATGGATAACAATTATCTCAAAAATGTATAATTATACCTAAGATTATACATTTACTAATTTTATTTTTCAGTTATACATGAGTAGTAATAAGTTTCCATCCATCCATTCAATCGAAACACGTCCACTGCTGGACATAGGTCTCCCCCAAAGATCTTCACGACGACCAGTCTTGCGCCACCCGCATCTTCACCAGGTCGTCGGTCCACCTTGTGGGGGGCCTACCCACGCTACGTTTTCCAGTGCGTGGTAGCCATTCGAGAACCCGTTGGCTCCATCGGGCATCGGTTCTTCGAGCAATGTGCCCAGCCCACTGTCACTTAAGTTTACCAGTTCTTCCGGCAATGTCGATTACTTTGGTTCTTCTGCGGATCTCCTCATTCCTGATTCGATCACGCAGTGAAACTCCAAGCAAAGCCCTCTCCGTTGCCCTTTGAGCAACTTTTAATAACTTCAATTTTCGTTGTTTATAAAATGCAGGCAATGTTTAACGATAACATCGGTTTTAGCCATACAGAATAAATTTAAATCGTACATATCTAATATTTAGTTAACCTATAGTACGCAAGTTTAGAAGCATTCTATTAAACTGAAAGCTTGTGAACACTTTTACTTACCTACCCTACTAATATTGAGAAATGCTAATAAGCATTTATACACATATTATTTAACCGCCGGTTTCATTATGCGATCTCAATCTGTTGTTACTTACTGAAATTCGAAATTTAAATCCTTTTTTTTTCTAAAGTGTCAAATTAGTTTCAACTAATTCTGAAAGTCTGTAAATATACACATTTGATAATATACAATGCCCTTATCAAAAGATTGTTTTATTTACACTAGTAGGACTTTGTTGAACAGCATAATAAACATAACAACTTGTACCATATACAGCTTAAAATAAACATGTGCTCTAATTAAGTGTACAGACCAACATTTATCATCAAATATAGGTTATTTCAAACGAACCCGGATCTTAATACTTATTCATTGCGTAAAGGATGTCATTAAATACTTACAAGTTATGTTGTTGACGAGCTTTCAAAGATCCAGTGCGGTCCAAGGCTTTAAACACATACATATATCTTTTATGACGTAATTATTTTGATTGAACAACCGCTTCCTAGTAAAGATACATTCATCTTAGTGAATAAATATGAAATGGTAAATATGATTACCTTTACTTACTTCTGTGTGCTGTAAACTGTTACTATTATTTATGGTTTTAAATAGGAGTATTCTCAAACGCTCCTATTGTTAAAAACATATAAAAAATGATAGTAGGAAATACATATATAAAAAAACTAGGTAGCCATGGGGAATGCCAACAGAAGTGAAAACTCGAAGCTTCAGAAAAACTGTTTTTTTTAATCTTTAAATTTCACAAATTGTTATTATAATTGAAATTATTAAAATAACATAACATTTGTCTGGTTCTTACATCTATTGGCGCTCCGAGCAATAATTATTTACATTTTCCTATAGCTTCTTCATAGGCTGGGTAAGTATACATTTTATGATTTTTTTCTGAGCGCCAGCACTTAAGAGGATATCCTAGCGGCCTTTATTCCATTTTTTTTTCCATAGGTTAGTTATTGTAGAAATTAGGAGCCTTTGCAAATGACACAAATGCTCGATTTCTACCGTCATTTTCAAACGTTTCTCAATCAAATTTGATGGATAAAATTAAGTTTGTAAACCTGCCGCCAAATACCAACAGGTGTGTTCTGGCAGCTTCACTTGAAAATAAGTATCTCTAAGCTTAGTGTGTTTATCATCTTGGACCACATCGTCACCTAACATCAGATGAGATTATAGTCAAAGCACTGAGCCTATACAGAGAAAAAAAAACCTCCTATAAATATATATTCTATATACGATTATTATCAATAATACAGTTTAAAAATAAGAACAATAGAAAGTGACGTTGCCTTACTGGATTTATTGATGGATATAATTCGTAAATAAATGTATAACGTTACTATTTTGTAGTTTTATTCAAGATATGTAATTTGTGTACAGTCTCGGCTACAAATGCGATCAGCGAATGATTGTTAGTAAAATGCAAATAAATTTCCAGAGACATCTTGATTGATTTACGACCATCAAACGAGACGATTCCTATCATTATATACTTAAAGTAACAATGTTATTTACGTAATAATCGTTTTTATTTATTTCTTATTTAACTATAGTAAAGCAATACGTCTTAAAGAATTATATATGTTATGGATATCTACCTATTAATACGCCATGCCCTATTGGTGAGGCATGTAAAAAATATTTTATAAGGACAATAATGCAGGAGCTCAGAGAAGTCATGGTTCTAACTCCAGATACACTATAGGAGTATAATAAATATAAAACCTACCACATCGCAGCCCTACACCCGTTACTTGGAAAGCTGGAACCGCACGCATACTATAGTCTAGTCAACAAGTTCAAAAACGTGTTAAATAGAAATAATGCTTCTAAAAATATGCCTGATAGCTCATTCGATTCGGAACGATGTCTAGAAAAAAATGTTTTTTAGGGGTTTATTAACACATAAAAGATTGCGATTGTTATTAACAATATAAGTTAAAAAGGGAATTTAGTTTTTCGTTAATGAAATAATGATATTTAAGGAATTTTGAAAAAAGATCCTGAATGAGAAGAAAATTTCCAATAAAAACTTCCCAACTCCCGGAACTCTAGCTCAATTATTTCTAAAAAATTTTAACGCTGAAAATAGGGCTCCATGTTGTCGTTACGGCATAGGCGCGCCGTCTAAAAAGCAGGTAAATCACTTAAATATGTTTTTATAGTCATAAAAAACAAATTAAAAATTTGTATAAATTATAGTGTAATCTAGATACTAAAACGAAAAAAAACCTCGGTGAAAAAAAATTCTATCGATTTTTCAAAAAGTTACACCATTGTTAATTAACTAATTTTTTTCCAATCTCTGTTTTTATAAATTACGGCATAAAAGTTCAAAATGTTTACCATGTTATTGCATAGGTGAAATTATTTATTTTTAATTTTTTTTAAATAATCTTTTTTATTGTTTACAATCGTTTTTATATTTCAATTGTTTAAATAATTCGTTCAAAATTAGGTGTATACGATACCTATATCAAAAATACAATTTTTGTCTGTCTGTTTATTCCGGATAATCTCCGGAATTACTGGACGGATTTTGACGGGATTTTTTTTGGTAGATAGCTGAAGTTACTCTGGGTAACTTAGGGTGCTATTAGGTGCTATTAATTTTCGAAAATAATTAGGGTCACGCGTAAAAAAATTAAGACACATAAAAATTGAACAAAATCCGATTCAATGCACAGTTTTACGGGCAAGTGCTTGAATTTATGATAAACATTTTTACTTTATCTTAGTACAAAAAAAAAATTAGGGTTCCGTAAAAAAAATGCAGTAAAGAATGTATGGAACGTGGGCGCAGCCGTGGGGACTCAACCAGTGTTTAAATATAATTTGGTAGTTGAAATTATTAACATAACCTAATATTTGTCTGGTTTTTACATCTATTGTTACTCCGAGAAATAATTATGGACATTTTCATATAGTTTACATAATCAAACATACAATAAGATGCGTAAGCATACATTTTATTATTTATCTCTGAGCGCCAGCACTTAAACGCCATCTTATACTTGACATACTGTAGCGGACGTAGGTTGAATTGTTTGAGCTTTCGGTGAAAAGAAAACATCGTGAGAAAACCATAGTAGTAAGACATGTTTTAATAATGCCTGCCTTAGTAGCTACCACCCTCTAGTTGGAAAGCCTGTCACCAACAACTAATAGGTGTGTTCCGGCAGCTTCACTTGAGTTTTCATCCTGAACCACATCGTCACTTAACGTCAGGTTATATTATGGTAGAAAATGGTAAATGCTGAAAGTTATTATTATTATTCGAGAAAGGGGCTATGCAGGCTCAGACAGTCCTGTGTCACTGTGACCTAAATAGATCTATTGTGATATGCTGAAAGTTAACTTTTTACGAAAGCTTTGGAGCAAACAGATCTTAAAATTAGGTTTTATGATAAGCTCAAGTGTTGTTTGTATGTACATTTAATAATTTTTTTTCGTCATTTTATGGAAGATGCACATTTTTATCTCGAATCTGATATTGATATTTTTTGTCTGTCTATGTATTTGTGCGGATTTAACTCGAAAACAACTGATTTTAATAAAATTTTGTACACAGAAAGTCTGTGTCAAGCTGCTAATGATAGGTTATATAGATTTACGAAATTATTTTTGAATTCGTGAACATAATTAACCCCTTGAGCACCTTCCCGACGTTTACGCCAGCTTTCCATTGTTTTCCTATTGTCTTTTTATTGTTTCATTTTTATGGTTAGTCGATACATTAAGGAAAAAACCGATTTTGATAAATTTTATGTGCTTAAAAGTGTATGTTAATAAGCGATTCATCGATTTGAATAAGATTTGGTGTATGGGAATTTGTATATAAACTTGTTGCGTTTAAATCAGCTATGTCCAGTCTGTTTTTAAATTCTGATTAGGCTGTGGCTTCGACGATAATTTCATTTGTTTCGTTTTAGATTATCTAGCGATTAATAGTTTCGAAAACGTAACGTTCACGGAATTTTAATAAAACAATAATGCACTACCAATAAATAATCAAGACATAGTATGTATGTGTTTAAGATAAACAGCAGATCTTATTATATGCGTTACTAGAAAAGTAAGGTTAACTTAGATGACCTTCGTCCGTTTCAGTTTATTAGAAAAATGCCATATTATGATATACTCGTATATTAACTAATTAATGTAGTGAAATATAAATAACCAGAACAATTATAATTGTGTAACTTTTATGATAAAACTAAAAATGTCACTTTTGTACGTAAGCTATAATTATAGTTTTCACATGTGATTTTTATTTATTTTTTACTAGCTGTCTGGCCGCTTTTCCTTCACTGTGTTTTAAATTTTTTAAAACGGATCCCTAATTTTTTTTGGATTAAAATAAAGTAAAAATATTTGTCGTAAATTCAATCACTTGCACGTAAAACTGTCCATTGAATTGGATTTTATTCAATTTTTAATGGCTTTTATTTTTTTTTTTGCGGTACCCTAATTATTTTAGAAAATAAAAGTACCCTAAGTTATGCGGAGTAACTTCAACTATCGATATACCACAAACAGTCCTGTCAAAATCTGTCTAGCCGTTCCGGAGATTAGCCAGAACAAATAGACACAGACAAAATTTTTAAAAGTTGTATTTCGGTGTGGGCATCGTATATATTTTATTTGGTAAAAAAAGTTATTTTACATTACAGGCACTTCTATTTTATTCATTTGTATAGCTAAAGCTAAATCGCGTATAGAGCCGGACAAAAGAGTTCTAAATATTTAATTAATTAGTATTTTGAAAAAGCGCTTAGGATCGATGAAGTATTCATAAACGTATGAAGTCATTGGGATTCCCGCAGAGTTTAAGCGGGGCCTCAACGCGGTATTATGATAAACCTAGCCTTGTTGGTTCATTATCGGTTTTAGTAATACATACAAAGACTTCTATATGTGTATCCTTTAGAATTTAAAGCTTGAATATAATTTAATGAAAAGAGGAAATAACTAAAAATTAGTCTGCCATCCGGCGCATGGGCTTTTATTACGAACTAGCTGTGCCCACAACTTCGTCTGCGTGGAATAGTGACTTTGGGCAGCATTTTTCGGATTTTGGTTTATTCTGGATTATAATCACCGTCGTTACATCGTATAGCCATCAGGGAACAAAGCATACAGGCTGCTAAAATTATTAACACGTGATAAAGCCACATAAAGCTGACCGTGCGAAAAACAGCTAATACTTAGATCCACATCCACAACTTTTAGCGTCTGACCATAGGCTTTATTAATTGTCATCGCGAAACTGGTCATAAGCTCACTGGAAACTGAACTCGTTTAAAACTAAACGGAAAATTGTTTGGAATGAGAGTAACCCGAGGCATAAAAACACTACCACCTGTTAAAATCTTTGCTTCTATCAGGTTTCGCAGAATCAGAAATGTAAAAGAGAAAAATTCACTTTTAATCAAGTATTGTTGCAAAGTTTTGGCGGTCTTAAATTTCTTAGCAGCATTATGGGTACGTACGCCGACTTTAAATTTATTTTATGAGCTGGTAGTCCAGGAGCACTGAGGGATTCTAAAAATTCTACTGGGTAATTGGTAGATTCTTCATCTTTTATAACTCTGTTAATGGAGATATACTCTACATTATCCTCCGAAACAAAGCTCAAAATTTCAGCATTTATTGCTGTTGCTTGGTCGTTTCGTGGACTTAAAATAGCTCTTTCGCAAAGCCATGAATTTTCGCAAGTTGGTATTTGCGTTGCGTTTCCATACACGGATGATATGAGGTCTCGCATTCATGAAACTTCGCAGCATAGGTTTGCGTTTAGAACAAATTTTGCTTGTTCCTGCAGATACACACCGTTACCGATCTCAAGTTACTATAGAGAAAATAAAGTAGCAATAGATACAACAATTTCATCTAATTTGTATCTGGTATGAATAAAACTGTAAGGCTGATATTTTTTATTATAATTTGTTATGCTAGTGCTTGGATTAACTTGGTAGAGTTTGAAATTGTACCCATCCTGACCATGGAAATATATCAAAGGATACTGCAGGGCATCATATGCTCGGTGTGTTTCATAAATACGTTGTAAGCGATCATCATGAGTGCGCTGCACGATGTCACGTCTATGACATTCCTGATTGACTAATATTACTGCAACTTCGTCTGCAACGGGGATATTGTACTTTTCACGATGTTCTTCCGCAGGACGTCTATCAGCCTTATTTATAACTTTATAATTGTTATTTTGGCCTTGTAGGATGGAATCTATTGCGGCTTTGAAACTTCTGACATACGGATTTACTTGATGTAACATATTCCCAAGTTGAAATATAAAGTTGATGTTCAGCTGAGGAAAGTTATGATGTTGTATATGGGCCTGTTCATTGTAATTTGATACAAAATAAATGTAAAGAAATTTTGGTTCATTTTGGAGAAGCAAAGATACAATCAAGTGATAAATTGGCCCTGCACCTTAAAAGTTGGATGTGATATGTTTGACCCCTAAAGATGATGTCATTTGGAATACACTATTATATAAACGGATATAGTCTAAAAATGTTTACACTGAGGATGCTCACAATTTAGTAAAACTTTTATAAAGGGGCTCATGATAACTTTAAATGAGCACTTTGCCACCTGAATAGCATATTCCTAATGGTTCTTTTCTCCATTTTTGAGCATTACAAAACTGACAACATACCACCATACCTACTATAGATGCGAATTTAGAGTAATCAATTCTGGGCGAATACAAATAACCTGTTTTCTTTTTTGTAATCCATGGAAGGATATCTATTTCCGCTCCAGTTTCTGGGTCTTCTATCAAACTTGATAACATTTTATTGAGTATATGCCGAAGTCGATCGGCATTTAGTCGTGACACACGTTGTTCTGCAGTTTCTTTCTTCTTCTCGATCAGCTGTTAATCGAGATTCACAATCTAAGCTACTTTCCAGCTTTCTAGACTGCAAAGTTCGTGCTTTTTGAGAGCTCAGGCGGGTTTCCCTATCAGTAAAGGTCTCAGACTCACGCGATATTGCATGAGCCTTGCGATCGGTGGACAAACGTGCTTCACGCTGTTCCCTGTTCATCCTAACTCAAGTGGCCATCATTCGAGAACGATGTGAACTCAATCGAGATTTTCGCTGAGCTGAAGTTTCTGTAATATGAAACCTGGCCGACGTTACTGAAATGCAGTGAAGTAATGAGAACTAATCTCATCCTTATAGCATTTCTGCTGCACCGGGGGAGGTTGGATCTTTTTCGAAGCATTCTTATAAGAAGTAGTAATTAGTACTAACTCAGCGTTATTTAGTGAACACATACTCATCATAAACGAAAAAATTAAATACTTACAGATTATTACACAGTTCAACTTTATTACAGTTTAATAACTATTAAGACGTAATAAACTAACCTATTAATTATCGAAAATAAAAGAAATGTCTAATATATACATTTATGTATTAATTAATACTAAATTGTTTTTTTAAACATAAAAATTAAGAACTTGTTGTATAAACTTGCATTTACAGTTTAACTAATACGACGTGTTTACCTAATTTGAAAACTAATTAACCTATACTATATACATACAATATGTATTTACAAACCCTAAAATATAAATATGTAAAATAAGCAAACAGTCAGTGTTATCGAATGCAACTGTTACGCCATGAGCCTCCGAAAGCGGCCCGGCTCTCGACGTGCTTTATCTATAATATCTTATTTATAAACAACCTGAATTGCCAGCCTAACCTGAACCCTATTTTATATGAATGATGATATGTGTCTGAGGTCAACTTAAATTGGAATTTTAACATTTCCGAAACCGATCATTTTTAACTTCTATTTATTAACATATTATTAATGTATAATCATACTTTTATATAGACCATTATGGAGTTTAGTAAAGTTTCATACAATGCATCTGAACAGAGAAAGAATTTAGATAGAATAAATGTTCAACGTGATTCTTTAAATTGGCATAACTTTTTTATTTATGTACCGATTGACATGAAACAAACACTAAATGTTAAGTGAAGCTTACTACAATATATTAGTGAAAACTGCATCTAAATCGGATAAGCCATTTCTGAGATTAGCGTGCACAAACGCACAGACAAACAGACAAAAATTTTAAAAATCATAGTTTTGGGTTATATTTGCGTTTATAAAGGTCCTAATAATATTTTTTCTCATATATCTTCCATGTACAGACAGCGATCCGTTACATTTTTATTATATGTATAGATTAGATTACGCTTTAAATAGCGCGCCAATTGTTTTTTATCTGTTTGCCAACATTTAAAGAAGAATAATTGAAAATCAACTGCGCTATTGAGTTGGAACTAAGTGTTATATTTAAAATTTTGACTTCTGTTTGACATAAATTCCATTTGATGTTACACGATTAAGTCTTTTAAGCCTCTCAACTTTTAAAGTATTCCAGTAATTTGCCTTTCTAATTCATATCGTAATTGAATTTAAATGATATTAGTGATTGGAAATACATTTTACAATTGAATTAAATAACATAACATTTTAAGGAATGCATAGGTATATTATATAAAGTAATAATATAAGGATTTATGAAATAAAAGAACAGTGATTTTTCTACAACATTCTAATTTATAATAATATATTGTTAAGAATACTTTGACTATTTGAGTAATTAATCTCAAGTATAAATATCGCACATGTAAATCACGTACGTAATCTCACACATTCTAACATTAAGTCTTCGTTTTTCATGGATGCTTATGAAACAATATAACAGTTATATGCACATAATATATATGCTATCACATTTTTATTTTCCATAACCTGTAACAAACAGAAAATTGATTTAATATTTTATATATAATATATGCAGAAAGAACCACAAATTAACACAACATGCTGTCGGAAATGTAAGTTTCTCAGAAATCTATTGCTATCGCGTTGCGCCCCAAAGAAAGACGGAAGGGACAACAGCAGCTCGGGCAAATTTTACCTATAAAAAAAAGACGAATACAAAACTTTGTAGTATCCTGTTTCCTCCGCCAAAACTAAACCGATGTTTAATTTTCTTTCAGTTTTAGAATAATAAAGACTTTGGCTATGCCTGTACGTTTGCTTGTTTTAATTTTATCCATCAAATTTGCTTGCCGAACGCCAGAAAATGAAGGTAAAAATCGAGCATTTTTTTCGTTTTCAAAGGCTTCTAGAATCTACAATAGCTAATTTATGGAAAAAATCAAAACGTACGGGCGGTACATGGCGGTGGTGGATATATATTATTTGGTATAAAATATTTGCCATAATGCTATTATCTAGGGAGGAAACAGGGAACCACGTTTGTATGGGATAAACACCGCTAGGATATTCTCTTAAAAGTGATGGAAGAGTCTCTACGATAAACTTGGGATTTTCAGTGGAGATAAAATTCGCGTCGTAATTAAAATAGCTTATGATAGTATCTTTATGTTGAAAATCAGTTGTAAATAGGTTTTTTAGGAACGTACATTGATGTTTTTCTATTATTGCAATCAACATAATTTCTGTTTTAATTTGTTTCAAATAATTTAAATACTGTTATAAATTTAAATCTTGTCTAACTACACTTTTCTGTGTTATAGGTTCCACGATCCAGTTTATCAACCATGCTCCAATATAAAAAAAATTAATAATTTTGAAGTAGACAATAAAGAATTATTTATCATTTTTTATAACTATGTTATTAAACACAGATAGTAAAATAATACATTTGTTCAATCTTACCTCCTTTAGTAGGATATCCTGAAGCGTGAGCTATAGCGGAGCTGCTAGCGTAACTTCCACCGGCGCTAAAAGCACGAGCTCCACTTAAAGCTCCTGTGGTGCTCTTAGCAGAAGCTCTTGCAGCGTTTAGGCCGCTGTTCCAGCCACTAAAGTACGAAGGCTTTAGATTAGACAAACTATCGCCATAACCAAAATGGTTTCCACCGCTATAAGTCCCTCCTCCGCATCCACCACCACATCCACCAGATGCTTTAGGTTTGTTATAAAAAACTTGTGTAGTTTTTTCTTGACTATTATAATTGTCTAAGGTAGTAGCTGTAGCGCTTGCTGTAGCACTGGCAGAGGCAGTGGATTGAGCAATTGCAATTGATGGTACATCTACATCAGCTTGTGATGCGCTGACATAATCGTTTGGTTTTTTAGTGTATGTTAAAATATTGCCTTTATTAATAGCACTATTTGAATTATCATCGGTGTTTAAAACGGTAGAGGAACTGATATTTTCCAAGCCTCCTTTATTAACACTAAGATTTGATGCTTCAATACCATCACCGTTTGTTTCAAAGCCAGAAATGGCAGAATCACTGCTTGTTGTACCAACATTCCCATTAGTAGAACCACTATTTGAGTGAATATTTCCGTATTTGTCTTCAGATTGAAGAAGTACTTTTCCACTATACACGTTGCTGTTAAGCTTTCCATCATCATAAGGTTTTAATAAGCCAGGTGGTCCACCAAAGCCACCAGAGTAAGCAACAGCTTCAGCTTTAGCAACTGATGATGAATCTGTACCCAGCTCACTTGATTCGCTGTGCTGACTTAAAACACCACCTTTGTTGTCGCTATCATTTGAAGAAGTTTTGAATTCATTTGGTTTGAATAATCCAGTGGATCCTCCCAATCCAACGGCATATGGTGACAGATTATGATCAGGGTGCTCCTGTGTTTCAGAGTTCGTGTTTATACCAGAACTTACATCAGACTTTACTGGTGTATTATGGGAAGATTCGATATCACTCTCTGTTGAAGCCTCATTGTTAAGAGGCAGTTTATTGACTGTATCATAGCTACTCTCCGTTGAAGCCTCACTGTTTAGAGGTAGTTTATTGACTGTATCGCTAGGTTTTATCTCTGAATTGAAACCTGTTTGTAAGTCTGGTGCAACATTTACGTTGGTTAAAGGAATAAAAGTATTGTGATCATTAGATTTTTGCAATTCTGAAGGTCCACCATATAAACTAGTGTATGTTGGGAGATTAGTAGGTTTGAAAGATTGACTAGCATCGACTTTGGCTGGTTTTAGTAACTCTGATGGTCCACCAAATCCATCTGTGTATATTGGAAGCTTTTCACTAGAAACCTTGACATCGGGACTTGGTTTTGTAATAGCGTAATGTCCTGTATGTGTGATTACATCGGAGTCATCACTGATTGAATATTCGGTATGTGAGACTGCTCCATTATTAGCATTTGTAGAAGAATATGTATTCTCCAACTTATTAGGTAGAAGCGATTCTGGACCTTTATTCAAACCGATAACGTGCGTAGAAAATTTATCATTCGCAGGTTTAAATGGTGCATTTGTATCACCAAATGGATGACCAGAAATAAGTTCACCAGTTTTAGATGATTCTGGGGGTCCACCAAAATTACCTATATGAGTTGGTAGTTTTTGGTTTGAAGGTTTAACATCAACGCTAGGTTTGGAAAAAGGATTCTCTGAATGAGAAAATATTCCAATATTTGAACTAACATGATGATGGGGCACATTAAATTCATGTCCAGCTCCTGTCGGTTCACTTAATCCACCTATGTATGTTGGAAGATGTTGGTTAATTGGCTTTGCAATTATTGGATTTGAAAAATCAGAAAGTCCTGTATGTGTGATTGTTTCAGTATTTATATTGACAGAAGGCTTAACGAGATTGTGTTCACTAGGTTTTAACAATTCTGAAGGTCCGTTGAATACACCGGCGTAAGTTGGAAGATTCTGATCCAAAGGTTTGACTGTGGTAGCAGGTTTAGAAAAAGACGTATGTGCTATTTGAGGAAATGCTTCTAAATTAATAACAACGGAAGGATGACCATTATTTAGTTTATTTGGTGTTGTTGATCCTGTTGGTCGATGTATATCACCAATGTATGGTGGGAGATTTTGCACTAGTGGTTTATCAAAAGTGTCAGGTTTAGGAAGATGCGCGACTGTTCCCGTATTTACACTGACAGAAGGTTTAGTCAGATCAAATTCATTAGGATTTAATAATCCTGGTGGTCCACCGAACCCACCCGTATAAGGTGTAAGATTTTGTTCCAAGGGTTTGATAGCAGTAGCAGCTGTAGTCTGAGGGAATACTTCAGGATGGACATCACCAGGAGTATGGGCCGAATTCAATGTATTTGGTTTTATTACTTCAATCGGTGGACTTAAACTACCTGCAAAGTCTGGGGGGGTTTGGTTTAAGGGTTTACCAAAAGCGATTGGTTTTGCAAAATCAGCAACTCCGGTATGTGAGCTTGCTTCACTGCTGGCGTTAGCAGAAGGTTTCGCAACATTGATATTATTGGGCTGTAGAGATTCTGAAGTTCCAGGAAATCCGTTTGTGTATGTTGGAAGTTCTTGATTCAAAGGTTTGATATCAACGTTGGGTTTTGAATTAGAATTTTGATCTTCGTAAGAAAATGATACAGGATTAACCGTAACAGAAGAATGACCAACACTCAGTTCATTTGGTCTTAGCGTTTGTGTTGGTTCATTAAAAGTACTCGTATCAGTCGGGGGATTTTGATTAGGTTTTCCGAAAACTACAGGTTTTGTAATATCAGAATTTCCAGTATGTGCTGTCGTTCCATCTGTATTAACAGGTTTAGTAGTATCAAATTCACTCGGATTAAGTATTCCTGATGATCCTCCAAAACCACCTATGTAAGTAGGAATTTCTTGATCAGAAGGTTTAACATGAACACTTGGTTTTGATGTAGTCGGATGTATAGCTTGAGATGTATCAAAATTTGAATGAATGTTAAATTCATTAGGTTTTAATAGACCTGGTGGACCTCCAAAACCACCCGTATAAACTGCTTGTTTTTCATTTGAAGGTTTCAAATCATGTGGTGTAACCGACCCTGGTGCTCCACTGAAGCCGTTAAAAGTAGTAGTTGCACTAGAATGTTGAACATTGGGTTTTGTGTATGTATGTCCTTGAGGATATATGGAAGGTTTTTCAGACGAAAACCCAAGGCTAAATCCATTTGGTTTATGTCCTTCTGAAGTACTCACAGAAGGAGTATTGTAAGATGTTCCAAAGCTTGAATACTTGGAACCAAAGTGTTGAGATGGGGAGATTCCAAATTGTATAGATCCAGGATGTATAAAAGCATGACCAACACAATTTGGTGTTTTACAATTTGATAAACCAGTATTATAAGATGGGGCATTATATGGTACTAAATTTGGAGTTTTGTGTGAAGAGGAAAGATAATTAACTTGTAGAGTGTTTAAAGCACCATGAATGGGAACATCATAACTGCTGGGCTTCATTTCTTTCGGAGTTTCTAAGAAAGTTGCAGGTGGTTTAAAACCAATGATGGGACCCGTTGAACTAGTATCATGTAAAGAACAATCAGGTTTCTTGCAATTTGACGGATAATTGTGATCATGACTACCATTAGGTAGCAATGTTCCACACCCTTCAGACGTACAACCTGGCTGAGATTCTGATGCGACGTTTGGATTCTGTAAGTTGTTTTGAGTATGATCAACCGGTATTGCGGGGTTGGTTTTAGCAGGAAAATCATTTGTATTAAAATGAAAAGAATTTATCGATTCGTTCTCTGCATTGGATGTGCAATAACCTGATGAACATTTTTGAGTAGACGCGAAGTTTGAAGGAGCTTTTTCAGAGCCTGTAAGATTTGGCTTATAATTTGTATCTAAAGTGCTGCATTCAGAACCTTTACATCCCAAAGATGGCGTTTGGTCATCTTTATTCAGGAAATATGATTCAGGCTTAACTCCAAACGATTTGTCAGTTTTAGAATAACTTTTTACTTGTTCTAAACTCCCAAGGCTCTGCGACTGAGCTCCAGATATCGTGTTAGCTCCACTTTCATGACAAGCTCCAAAAGAACATCCTGAATATTGTGTGTCAACTGTGTGACCTACAGGTATGTTAGCATTTTTATAACTTTGGTTTTCCTCAACATTATCTGTTTCCGGACAATTTCCATATCCGCAATTTGATTTTTGTAAGCCATCTATAGTTGTGGCAGGTGTATTGATTCCACTAGATGTTTCACTTTTGCCAAGAGCACTTAATGAAGGTACATGATTTTGGCAACCACCAGCTCCACAATTTGTTTCACTATTAATTTCTAATGTTTTTACATTAGAAGGACTCGCTCCGTTAAAACTAAATGAGCTGGAACTGGAACTAGAGCTGGAACTGGATGAAGACGCACTAGATGATGAAGACTTGTAAAAACTTCCCGAGAATCCAGATCCGACAGGTACACTCACTGGGAGCTGTTGACTCTGACCATCAAAAGCACTGCTTGTTGCAATAGCTATAAAAATATAAAATTATATATATACAATAATGTATTTTATTATATGAGCTTTTTGTGCACTTCATTAACGATAATACACATAGTTTCATGTATTACTCGACATAACAAAAAAAAATCATACTGAAACCTGGCATGAAAAAAGTCTATGGTTTAAAATAAAATAAAATTGGTTCAATGATTCTAAAATTAAAACGTACTAACAGACAAAGAAAAAAAAACCTTGCTTTTAATAACATTCAAGAATGTACAGTGATTTGTTGTGATAATCATTACCAATGAGCATACAGCTACAAATATAATTAAATACATTTTTAATTTTATATCATCTGCTACAGAACTATTGTAACATTTTTATTTATTTTTAACAACTTCATAATGTTGTACTTTAAATTACCTTTATTAGTATCATACAACAAATCAAGAAAATAAAAAACATAGCTACTACTTTTTTACCAGCTTTAAGCAATGTTTGAGTCGTTACATGTTAGTTCAAAATCCCCATTTTATTTATTATATACATTTAATTACATTTCTGTAAAAATAAAATCTTTTGTATTGATAAAAAAATACAATGGGAAACAAAATATCAGTAACTAAATCTGCTGTCTATTAAAGTAAGCAATAAATCATACATTTTTTGTTTGATTAAAGAAATTAAAAAAAAAACTAAAGATAGATTATCCCATGTAATTGTGAACAAACATCGAAACTGGGCTAATTAGGTGATCCTTAAATAAAAGTTACATTTAGATCTGATAGTCATTAATATTATAAGATTTATAATGAAAACATTTTATTTAGACTTCACGAACTTTAAATATTGTTATGATTAATTACTCACAATTCTAATATTATATTAAGTCGATATTATACATATCGATAACTTAAAAAACATACTTAAATTAATTACTTGATAATTACGCGTATCCTCTATTTTCTCCTAATCTTACCGACTTCTGTTAAAGTTTATTCAAAATAGCGCTCCTTCACATAAAATCATATTAATAATTCAGTTATTACAAACGTATATTAAAACAAATTTGTTTAAACTGTAGACCTACCTTTTGCAATTCCACCGCCTTTTGTTCCATATCCGTAAGGAGTTGCACTCACAAAACTATATAAATATAGTATATACAAATACCGAAGTTTCATCATCGCGATCTTCTCAACAACAATGCATATAAACAGTGTTCAACTGCTTTTATAAAGCGATACACAACTAAGCAGTCGTTTATATGATGTCAAAAAACCTGTTAGTGTTTACAGCGAATCGGCGGTTGTATTCGCGTAGGCAGCCAATATTGTTACCAGAGTTCATTAAAGGTCCTGCTGCTCCGCGATGTAAGAGGTGGACACTCCACAAATATTACTCATACTTGATAATTGTTAACATGCCAACAATCGTTAGAGGTTTTTGGGAAATCACACGACCACTACTGATCCGTTTTACATGTCCGGTTTGTTCGTTTTCGACGTGATCAACGTACAAATTGGAAAGTGTTTTTATTTTAATTTTAATAAGTATAAAGTGGCCTTTAGATGAATTGTGACTCATTTATAAACAGGATTATTAAGGTGTTTTTTAAAGATATGCATGTTTATGCACTGTTGATTCTCGGCTATACCTAAGTTCTTTAGTGAATGACTGAAAAAGTTCTAAGAGTTCTAAGAGGATTATTTATTTATTCACGCATTTCTGTACTCAGTGCAATTTGCATCTAACTTTAAATATGCAATTACGTTGTCAAGCAAAAGCAAATTGAACAGCAATTTAATGAGCAAATCTGATTACGATTTAGATAAAATCTCTTAAAATGATATGATATTATTTGCTACGTAACTTTACTCACTGCTCACAGTCACAGAGGTGAATCGAAAAACACGTAAAAATTTCATTTAGTAAGATAAGTCTGCAAACTTAACCTTTCAGAGCCTCGTTTTATATTCATATCTTAGCACAATAATGGATAACAAGTATTTCAAATTTTAATTGTTTTAGATACATATTTTATCAAAATTTACTATCTCATGAAAAGTTAGTAGATACATATCTAAATATATCTAAATCATCTTGTACGTAAATACAGATATTAGTTTATTTTTTTGAGAATATTACTCCCAGCATTCAGAATTTTAAATAATTATTGAACCTAGATTAGTATTATAATACTTGAATGAAAATACTATATCGCTACTTACCATTACTTGTATTGGACGATGGCAAATAATAGATTTCCTTATTCATTCTCTGATACCTGATACCAACGTATATTTTAATTTGAACTTTGTAAAACTCAAATATGTATTCACTAATAACAATAATACTTACCAGGGTTACGTACCTATGCGGGGTTGCAGCCGTAGAACATCGTACATGTACGCGCGTAAAAGATGATTTCTACCACATTTGAAGTTGTTTTTTGTGTCCCATTTTCATCGAGTAGTTAAACCCTAGGTTCTCAACGTGGACGATAACGCCTTTTTGGGGCTTTAGATGACCCAGATAATATTAGTGGACATTCAGATGATTGAGATAATGCGCAGAATTGACAGATTAAAAATATAGTCTCAATAAGGCATAAAAAACTAAGACTCTAGAAAAAACATATTCTCAAAGAGGGCGATGAGCAAAATAAGGTGAGAAACTGAGGTTTAAGTCAATCTCTACAAAATTAGTGATAATGACAGGTTATACGGAGACCGTATGCGTACATCTCAATGAATCTCAGTAATCACAAAGTACTTAGTCGAGTGCGACATGTCCGGGTGACGTGCCAATCATACACACTTACTATAAATTCTTCTCATATTCAATGCAATATATCAGTCATATTATCTCAAATGATCTTGACATTAACTTAGACGTCATAATACCGAACACATAATCGAAAGTGTTTTATGACCCTCATAGATTCACTTACGATATTATTGTACAAGAAATAAGTTGAAAGTGTGATTCAGGATGGGGGGGGGGGGGGGGAGCGTTGAGCCCATTCGCCCTCCTCCCCAAATCGTATTTAAAATAATTTTGAATAATGCGTAAAACACGTTAATTCATCATAACCCCCCCCCCTCAAACCTCCGAACATTTGACTGTGAATGCGTCTGCATAAAATTGTATTCTTCTGTTATATGTAAATTTTGGGTTTACCCATTTGAATTACGCGTTCTTCTTATGACAGTAGGTAGGTTAGGTGGGTGGGTATATGACCGACGTTTGTCTAGAGGTCAAGGTTTTGAGAGCGGTTTACAGAATACAAGTGGATATATTTTTTTCTTGTTTCAATTATAATTTATGTTTGCAAGATTTTAGGTAGAAATAATTTTCTTTTATATTCCTACTATTTTAGAACTACATGATACATCATAGATCCATGTAAGTAAGTATAGATGTCTATAAACTGTTACATACATAGCCGTATTTTAAGTGACATTCGAATGATTTTTACACGATCTCTTTGAATAAATTTTAGTTAGTTTTAACATACATTCCAGGATTTTCATTTTTAACTACCTAACGCTGTTGATCGAAAGGACGTTTACAGCTTCACCGTGACTTTGGGGGCAAGTGCTGAAGGTACTCAGCCGCAAAAAGTTAACTAGCGCAAAAGTTACCAAAGTGGCACGGACCTCGGCTTGGCCGTTACCTGAGTGTACAAAATTCCGCGGAATTTTGAACCTAGCTAAACCCAACGTTTCTAATTTAATAAAAAAAAACCCTTATAAAACCTATGTACCTGCGTGTCATGTGCAGTGTTATGCGTGTAATGCATGTTCAGTGTCACTGTATCACGCAGGCAGTGGCGTCAAGTCCCTCCCCAGTTGCGGAACGAAGCACGTCTTGGACCGTCACCGGAGACATTCCAGGACTAGTCTATTATAGAACTTGTATGATGGTATGTCTCGAGGTTTACGATATAAGGAAAGCACATGGTAGTCTTTTGATCGAACGAAATTACATAGAAATACTTGACTCAAGGTAATTTTAGTACTTAACTGGTTCGATTGATTGATTCATCCGAAAGAGTCCACTGCTGGACATAGGTATCTCCCAAAAAGGGTGGAATTGTCATAATTGTTACGCTTGGCAGGCAGGTTGGTGATCGCCGACGCGGTGCTTGCGAAAGCCACCCCGTTTCGCCCCCATCCCAAATGCAGCGGACGGCCCCGGGAGGTTTTAGTGGGTATTTCCGGGCGCTCCACGCCCGGGTGAGTCCCACACTGGCACGGAACTCGTCCCTCCGTGCCCCCTTACCCATTGTATTGGGGGACTTCGCTCTCACTAATACAATGGGTAAGGGTAGTGCGTAAATGCATTTTCCCCCCGTCAAAAAAAAAAATAGGTTGGTGATCGCAGTAGGTGTTTGTAGTACTCAGAGGTTCCTGCTGCCTATCCCAGAGTTTATCCCTTAGTTGACTTTTACAACACCTACGGGAAGATATGAATGATACTGGCAATTAAAAGTCCTCTGTAAATAATAATTACTGGATTTTTTAAATAAATTATAATCCTTACATATTACATAACTTTATTATCAAGAATAAAAATGATGGGGAATTTATCATTTTAAATAATAAATTTAAACGATCTTGTAAGCTGTATGTGATTTGACCTATGGTAAGGACTTAAAACGAATTCAGCATAACAAATTTAGACGAGACTATTTAGTGCTCTTAGTAACAAGGTACTTATAGCTTTGAGTATGTGTTTACATCGGATGTGTACAAGATTTTTTTTTATTGCAATATTTTAAAAAAACCTATGAAAACGGATTTTAATGAATTTGATTTTATATACATTTTACGGATATGTTATTGCTATTGAGACCTTGTAAAAAGCTTCATAGCTTTTTAAAACTGTTTATTCGTTAAAGTCCAGCAGATTACCATTGATTTACCTCATTCTTGATTCTGAAACTACTGTTGAAGGAAATATATCAATAATTTGGATTATTATTTTAATGCATCGATACTTTACTGTATTTTTTTCACTCCCTTTCCTGTATTTGAGATTTACTGCAATATGCGGTTCTAGTAAATCAGAAGTACATTAATAAAAAATCTCTAGAAAGTATAAAAGCATCTGGACGAATAGTCGTCAGTAGTAAATCTGACTTCTCAACCAAGTTCATACTGAATTTATCCGTATTATATCATCGTTATGGAACTATATAAAATTCGACCACATTTCCAATTTCAGATAAATACCGATTTTATTATGGTTCTGTTTTTAATTATTTCAAATGACGTTGATATGTGTTCTCACCTATTAAGCGATAAAAGGATTATATGAATTTGAAAAGAAAAATGTAATTATCAACATACATTCGCCAATCATCAGCTCAATAATGCTTGCTAATAAAAAAGTCACGTTCGAAATAAAAATTATATTTTGAAAGTACATTTTGTTTTCCCGCGACCCATTTTGTCTAACTTACAACCTAAATGAAACAAAATATTTATATTTTTTATATGTGACATACTATAATTATTATAAAATAAGCTATCTAAATAGCGACGGTGTTCTAATCTAAGTGCGTATATTACTCAATATATTCCTTTGGTTAATCGGTGATGCGAAGGGTCCACAAGTTATATGAACTCGTCGGGGTCTCGCGGGGCGTCCAAGTCGCGGTAGTGTATGACTGGGCGGAAATCTCCTCCGCCACCCCTTTAAAAATACATCATCTACGTTAGTAGCAATTTAAACCCCTAACAGATACGCAGATCGGACCGCGTACATGGTACAGCGGACGACCGGACTGACCGGAAGCCGTACCCTGTGCGCACATTTAGATACGGAAGTCATTATCCAAGCGCGAAAAAAATATAAATAGCTATTTATGTTACAGTTACGCTGTCACTAGAGCAGAAGCAATTTTTGTGAATCGATAATACGTCCAAACTTGAGCGTTCCCACAAGGCGACTGATAACTTCGATCGTCGGTCGTACCATGTACGCGGTCTGGTCCGCGCGTCTATTACGGCGTTTACGATTCATTCCATTTCATATCACAAACAAACAAACACACACACACGGATCCTATTCAAATCTACTTCATATGCAGTAAAAAAATAAATCTCAGCTTCCCGGGGTCTTTATCAAGGGGTAAAATACTTAGGTTGAAGAATTAAAATGAATACGATATTATTTGTTTATACTTTCAATATTTTATTTCAAACTATTTCCATACATTACATTATGTTTTAATACCATATAGATATCTAAAGTTGTAAATACATTATGGGATGACAACAGCTCTAGATTACAATAGTTTAATAATTCAAAAATAATTAAAACTTATTACAATTGTACAGCTATTGAGTGAAATGTGTAGTGAATATAAATAAATAACTTTAAAAAAAATATCTAACATGATGACACGATAATAAATGATAAATACAACAAACTGATTAAATCAAAATGATCACAACCATTTTAGAATACATCAATTACTATAATTGAGAGGTTTTATACGTATTGTATTGCGAATAAAATATGATACTAAAATGAATCTTATACAGAATAATCATCGGTTAATATTTTAACAGTGAAGTAATGTCGGAATGTTTTTTTTTTTTTTTTTAAAGATGTAACGAATCTTTAATCGTTTAAATTCAGAATATATCGCCATTGTCCGGGAAGTCAAGATCGTTGTATGTAATAAGAGGCCGGGACCGATCCACCGATCCACATTTTCCCTGTAAATCATGTCTTTTTACTCAAAACAATTTTCGCCGAGCGTCAATCATAGAAAAAAAAAATAATTTACGCGTCTATTGCTAACAGCATACTTGTATATAGATATATATAATAATATAATACGACAGAGAAGCAACATAAATGTCAAGGTCATGCAAAAAACGGAATATTGTCTGTTTGGCTGGTGTTTCTTTATAATAAGGTCGCAAGTCGTAATATAATTTTAGGCACTTTGGACCGTAGATATAATAACAGCGTTGCAAAAAAAATTGTCCATACGCGTAATTAACATAAGATTACATTACTAATTTTTTAACTAGATTTTCCATAATATGTATTTTGATAATCTATAAATGCGTAACGATGCAGATTATGTTTCGTATATCTCTTATATACTTATGTAGTTACATTTACAATGTTTTTTTTAGAATTTTCTTTTTAATTAAAACTATTTTATCGTTTTCGAATACAACTAGAGTTCTTGGAAGTTTATTTTTATTTATTTTATTGTCGTTGTAATACAAAATTTAAATAAAATAAAAATCTTATGTGATGTTTTTATGCAATTTCCCTATTGACTACACCAATTTCTCAGTTTATTAAGTGAATTGAAGTTAGTTCGAAATAGCACTCAACTACACTACTGAGTGAACATAACTTAAATAAATATACAATGTATATTTTTAAACTGGTGATATATGTAAATAAACTGTATGAAGAATGAATCTAGAAAATAAGGGAATACACAGGTGACATAATGCTTAATTATCATTCGTACAGTGTGGAAACTATGAGTCATCATTCTGCATCATCAGTGGACAGACTTGAATTCAAATGTATCATATTACATTTATTTTTTTATTTTTTTTATTTTAATTTAGCAGTCTCTTGGAAATTTTAAAAACTTTATAGTTGTGCGACTAGATTCAAACGTCTTTAAGGTTTTTTTTTTTTGGTATTTTGTGATATTTCCGTTCTCGTGGTTTATAGCTGTTGTTAGAAAAGTATGACGTATATTTTAAATTTAGTTATTTACCATTTCCTTATTATCTATCAGATTAAATAAAGAAGTTTTTAGCCCGCCCTCAAGTGACCGCCGTTTAAATTGTAAAAA
Organism: Samia ricini; assembly: GCA_014132275.2. Taxonomy (NCBI): domain Eukaryota; kingdom Metazoa; phylum Arthropoda; class Insecta; order Lepidoptera; family Saturniidae; genus Samia; species Samia ricini. The sequence goes on from AP028161.1 coordinate 9,323,133, forward strand.
TATACGTAAAATTATGGGGAAAAATCCTCAAAATAGGGAGTCTATCTGCTATAGTATTTTTTAAAATCAATTTTTACTTTTTTTAATACAAAATAATTTCTACTTTTTATATAATTTGGACAATATTTATAGCGAATGTAGATCTATCTGGTCGTTTATTTTAAGGCCACTAACTTTTAAAATGTCAGAGTTACACTAACATAATGTTTGAAGATTATTTAGAAAATATCTGGTAGAATCATAAAATAAACTAAAATAACTTAGGTTATGCGGGATATTTTTACGTTATGGAGGTTTTAATTTACAATAAAAAAAAATATTTTTAAGCGAAAATTTTGAATTGTGTTTTCAGTAATCAATTGATTTTTACATATTCAATAATATAATGCTAATAATAGAGACAACATTTGTATTTTCGTTTGAAAGAGTGTGATTAGTGTAACTCATTTGTTATCAATATGACCTTACATAATATATCATAAACTAATGTCAGCTTTCTAACAACTAATTGAATAGAATAAATTAATTGGTAATTTATATAAATTAGGACATTATCTCATTTGTAGATTAAATGTGTTTTGCAAAATGTCAGTTATTGCTATAGTCGTCTGTTAGCACTTTTATGTTAGGTAACGATATTTTTTTTAACGTTCCGTTCAATTAATACATAATTCTATTAATGTTTTCATTTTGCTGACTAATGTGGTAACACTAGTAAACATGACAGTTTCAATTGATAATTACAAATAGGGGGGGTCTTTCAAATATTACGTAAGCAATAATGTGCGGGTTTATGCTTTCCTTATTTTTGATAACATAGGGAACGCGGTGGGCGATGACGTAAGCAATATTTAATTATAAATCCAAGGTTTTTTTTGTACAAAACTATGCAAATGCTTACGTTATCATGGGGGCTTTGTTTAATATTGTTGACGAGAGGGGGGGCTGGGTTTGTTAAAAATGACCAAAATTTTGCGACCTTAATACTTGGATGACCCCCGGTACTTTTAGGTAATAATAATAGGTATAATTTCAAACCTGGGTCTAGAGAAGCGCGGGTGCCGTGGGACGTACGGGGCGGGTGGAGCCCATCCGCCCCAACCCCACCGAGCAGCAGCCGCGCGCGCCGCTGGTCGGACCACCACCACCACCACCGCCACCATAACTACTAGACAAATATCTGATAAGTTAAAGAGATGATGGGATAATTGAGCCCGACCAGCGTACATTTGTAAAAAAAACACGTCTTAGTGAGATGCTAAGGCTTTAGTTGTGTGTACATGAAGGCGGCAGACTTCCAATGAATTAAAAAAAAAAAATCCATCAAAAAAGTCCACTGATGGGTATAGGTCTCGCCCAAAGATCTTCCACCCACTCCTCTCGCGCTACCCGCATCCAGCAGACTCCCACGCAACCTTCGCAATATAAAAAATAGCATGTTGTTGACAGCTGCTGTCATGGCAACGTGAATCTATAAATATTTCCCCTACCGAGAATCGCTCAACGCTGCTAAAAGTTTCACTTCAATAAATAGGACTAAATATTTAAAAAAAAAGTGTGTGTGCGTCTACTACGCGCATATATACGCACGTAAGAAATTATACTTTTTTGACGTAATAATAGAAAAAAAAAACTAAAACGTTGACAGCTAACTTCAGGGTGTAAGACGTGACAGTGTGCGCGCGCGCATCATGTGTTGACCGACTAACTTCAGGGTGTCGTTTTTTTCGTGATGAAACTTCGTGTGTTCACCATCCTGGTTCATACCACATCGTCACTTAGTGAGATTGTGGACATAGTGAGCCTATATCGTATAAAAAAAAAGTTGCGCGTGGATCGTAAAAATTTACTCTTATCATTATTCCCTAACGTCCCAAAAGTAGTGTAACCTGAAAAAAAGAAAACGAATACTTACGGCGCCGGCGGCGGCGCGTGCGTCGCGTGGTGCGGTTGCGGTGCGGGGCGCGAGGGCGGCTCCGGCTGGTGCGGGCGCCGCACGTCGCGCACGTACGCATTGAAATACGCAACCTCACGACGCACCTCATCCACCTACACACAAACGTACTAACCCTTTCAGAACCATAAGGAGGTTGACACTAGCGGTCTGCCCGGGGCTGCGCCCGCGTTTCCTATATTCTTTACTGCGTTTTTGTTTTCATTTTTTTATGGAACTCTAATTACTTTCCTAAGTAAGTTTAGTACTAAGATAAATTAAAAATATTTCTCATCTATACTAAAATTATAAAGAGGAAAGATTTGTATTTTTGTATGTAAACTACCGGATCGATTTGGTATGGAGATAGTTTGAAATCTAGGGAGTGACATACGATTTTATTTCGAAAATTCCACGGGAACGCGAACTACGCGGGTAAAAACGGCGGAGAGTTTTTTATTAAGCAAAAATTATTTTCTAAAATAAAAAGTACCCTAAGTAACCAGAAGTAACTTCAGCTATCTATCGAAAAAAGTCCCGTCAAAATCAGTCTAGCCGTTCCGGAGATTAACCGTTACAAACAGACAGACAAAAATTTTAAACATTATATTTTTGGTATAGTTATCGCATATACGTACATTCATATCGATTTAGTAATAAAAATTTTTTTTTGACATTACAAACATACACTTCAATTTTATTTATTAGTATAGATATACTTTTTTTTTTTTTTTTAATATGTAGTATAAATAATATATCATAAAATAATGGATTAGATATAGCTTTTTTTAGAATTTTGTGGAAATTGTTTTGACAGTCACCAATTTTATAATGGGAAAAATATTTCCCCTGTTCGTGAAAGGGTTAAACGACTATCGTCTGTCCGTGACTTTTTCGGTGTTAAATATCAAATGAGTTCAAGGTGTAACTGTGCCCATATTTTATTTTTATTATTTTTATTTATAAGCCCTAATATTTTGAACTTTTTTTTTTTTACATTGAACATAATTAGGGAATTTGTTTTAATTTTTATAATATATCCCGTAGTTCAGTGTGCCTCTTGGCATACGCCTCCTCCGACATTTTCCACTGGGTATTGTATATTGCCCATATATAGTTTTGCCTTAATGTGTCGAGTACCCATAAAAATAAGACAATAGGAAAACAATGGAAAGCTGGCGTAAACGCCAGGTAAGTGCTCAAGGGACTAATCAAGAGAAAACACAAGTTAGTTTATGTATCTTACTATACACTGACTCTACAATTAATAGCTATATTATTGAAGGTAAGAGAAAGCTATTGCAAAGCGAATGGTCAAAAGAAGTGAAGCATTTAAGTAAAATATATATTAGTAATTTATAAGTAACTATCCATTATTATTTAATTATATCACTTCCGGTACTATTTTAACAATACACTTTGCTAACTTTCTCCGAACATGAATTATTTCAATCTCCTTCGAGGCTTCAAAAATTATGTTGATGACCACTATAAAAGTTTTTTTTTTTTTTTTAGTTTTAATACTTACCTTTTCAGCGTGCTTGTTGAAAATATGTTTTCTGATGAAATCGGGCCCTTTGAACTTTTTGCCACTTAACGGGCACAGCCATTTATCTTTAGCCAGTTCTTGTGTATTCGCTTGTATGAATTTCTCAACCTCCGCGTCCGGATCCTACACGTGCATATAAATGATAAATTTTGTATTAAGGGAAAATAACATATAAATAAAAAAAATATATATCTTCAAGAATACATTTCTAAAAGTTATTTGACGCGAAGCGGCCAAGTGACAAACATTTCGACGTTTCCGATTATAGTAATATTTGATTATGTCATACTTATTTTTGTGTCCTTGATCCAGATATAAAATATTTTTACAGCTTGCAAAAGAGTTGTTGTTAAAATACTCGTCTTGACTAACTGGCAGGTATATTTCTCAAATTTACAAAAAAAATGATATGACACAACATTTAAGTCCATTTTTCGATATAAAAAAATAATAATTTATTTATATAGTTAATTAAATTAATATTTATGTGAATTAATTGACTCGCCTTTATACCAAGTTTATTCAGTTCCTCATCGGAAAGTTGTTTCACATCTTGAAGGAAGGCAGACATTTTTCCCTCGAAAGCCTTGATATAGTCTTGAATCTCTTGCTGATTTGGCTATACATAAGCAAGAAACAATATATCTTCAATATTCGTTAAAAAATGAAAAAGATTTTTTTTTTAAATTATTATAGCTTATTTAGTCAATGATAAAATTAAAAATGGACTCATGAAAAAAAAACCTCTTTCAAATTATGTTATTATTTAGTTCGTAAATCATAGAATTTATTTCTATATCACCACATATGTTACAGCAACTTACGCTACACTTATCACAAAAATAATTTATTTATTTAGTGCGTGTATATAAATAAATATTTTGAATCGTCTCTATGAAATGAACAAACATTTTTTTTTATAATTTATAACAAAAACTCAAAGCATAAAAATAAACCATTTGTAAAGATGGATTTCAAATGATATGTAGTATTTGGACGAATACTTAAGTCTTTATAATTATTTTACAATATATTTTATCTCATATTTTATTGCCTCGGTGGCGCAGTTGTATTACGGTGCGACTGCCGTTCTGAGATCTCGGGTTCGAACCCCGGGTCGGGTCAAGTGGTATTGGGTTTTTCTACTCAATATCATCCCGGAGTTTGGAATTTGTGCCCGATATGGCGACAGGCTCGTCGCCCCCTGTCACATCTGGGACGGAACTAAGCTCGGCGAAATGTGGGTGGTGTAGTTCGCTATTTCACCTCTGCCTAACCCTTCGGGGATAACAGGCGCGAGCTTATGTTTTTATTTTATACTAGATATTTCAATCATTTTTGTTTTGACAACTTTTCACTATGATTTTCTTAACTTTTTCTATATAATCAATATGTACATATATACTTTTATATATTTTATGTACCGAACCATTAGAGCCCAAGAACGAACGAAAACCCGTACTATCTATGATTAAAAAACCCAGTAAATTCGATCAATGATTGAAGTCAAACAAACTAACAGATGGACAGCGGGTCATTGACTTATATATAATACGTATAAGGACTAGCTGAAGCCTGCGCTTTCGGCTGCGCTGTTTATTATCTTAACCATACAGGTAAATGATGATATTGTGATGCGTTTTTTTTTTTTTTAAAGATAAGAACCAGGTGTCCTAAAGAAGTTAAACTTGAAAAATCTCAATCTTTTTATTTATAAGTATTTAATAGTCCAGTCAATCTAGACATTCGAAGGTGCATAAAATCACAAAAAGCTGAAAATCAGTAAAATTGTTCAAAACATAATTATAATTAAAAATAAAATTAAGTTCCCAATCATTCCCCTCTATAGAAAAAATTTTACTCGAGGTCAAAAAAATACGTAATACGTACCAAAGACATAAAAAGTAGATTATAAAATTATCTATAAAAAATGTGTCAATACTTTTTTTCCTATGAACCACCGTTTCTGAGATATAACGATTCAAAATGTTTTAAAAGTTGTTGTCGTCATTAATATGCACACGTCAGAACAAGAGACAGATGTTAGAAGTTACACTAGCCTATATTTATACGCTAAATTATATTATTATAATATTTATGTATATTTATATACAGTAATACCCCGCTTAGCGCGACCCCGTTACGCGCGGTTTCACTATAACGCGAATGTCAAATTTCGTGCTCAAGTGCCTCGCATTATGCGAAAGAGTGCATATAAACATAATGTATATATATATATATATTCATATATATATAATGACTCATGCATATTATGACAACTTTTTGAATCGTTATATCTCAGAAACGTTGGTTGTAGGAAAAAAAAAGTATTGACACATTTTTTATAGATAATTTTATGATTTACTTTTTATGTCTTGAGTACTTCCATGATAAAACTTACCGTTTTGCTGAAAATCGTCAAAAACTCATTTATTTTTACCTTTGATGAGTAAAATGTTTTCGAATACACGGGAATGATGGGGAACTTAATTATTTTTTATTTACAATTATGTTTTGTACAATTTTACTGATTTTCAGTTTATTATGATTTTACGCACCATCACTCTCATTTTTTTGTTGTTGTCTAGATTAACCGGACGATAAAAACAATTGTTCATTAAGTTATTCGTGTTAAAGAATAACCTTATTTGCCGGTGGTCCGGACCGGGCGTGCATGATACCGCAGCGGTTCGGCATTTCATCCTCGTACGGATATTCACAGTGGTTTATAGTAGTCCACCGAATGCACGATACGTAGATATAGGACGAGCCGATCGAGTACACGAGTCAGTTCCGGGTCGGGCTGTTCCGATGCCATTTCCGAAGTCGCCTCCAGCCCCAGGAGTTCCTCCTCCTCGGTGGACGCTTCTTCAATAAGGTGCTCGGTTATTTTGTATAGGACGGGATTTTTTGAGTTCAGACTGAAGTTCTGAAATAATAAAGCTTTTTCGTTTTCAATTTTTACTTACGTATAGTATCTATTAATGTTTTATTTTATATAATTTGGCAACCGGATTGAAATTCGTACACGTGTATAGGTAGAAGGGATATATTATCGACTAGCTGTGTGTCTGCGGCTGCGCCCGCGTTTCATATGTTCTTCACTGCGTTTTAATTTTTTTTTTTCAGTACTAAGATAAAGTAAATATATTTCCCATAAATTCAAACACTTGCCCGTAAAACTGTGCATTGAATCGGATTTTATTCAAATGTTTATTCGTTTTTTTTTTTACGTGGAACCGTAATTATTTTCGCAAATTAAAAGTAGCCAAGTTATCCGCAGTAACTTCAGCTCTCTACCAAAAAAAAGTCCCGTCAATATAGGTCCAGCCGTTCTGGAAATTACCCGTTACAAACAGACAAAAAAAAATTAAAATTGTATTTTTGATATAGGTATATCGTATATATTATACATTCATATCTATTTAGTACAAAGTGATAATTATAACATTACATACAGACACTTCAATTTTATTTATTAGTATATATAGACACAAACTATTTAAATTTATACTGCCCGTACATTTAGAGAATGCCCGTAATTATGCCCACAAATTTCACAGAAACTAACTTCAAAGCGGTCAAGATACGCTACCGGCTGTACGGTTATAATTTTCCTTATTATATAATATTATAAACAAAAACGAAAAATATTCAAATGTATGCTATTCGATATTTACCAGCGCGCAATAATTCCAATACTTTATACCAATAGCACGGAGTATGCTGTTCTAAAGTATATTATTACGGGTTTTTAAAATACTTACGTCGTTCTGATTAGTGCCATCGGAATCGGTGTCCTTCCGTTCGGGCTCCCAGAGGTTGGTCCGTGTGTCGAGTAGATGCGCTAGTCGTGCGGCGAGACGCGCGTCCGCCCGTAGCACGGGACGTTCCAACGTAACGCCCGATACAGGACGGATGCGACGCGCTGCAGGTCGCGGTTCACAATCGCTCCGAGCTCACATTCACGCAACTGGACAGTATAAACATTGCCGAAAAAATGTTACAACTCCGCAGCGCTTTGATCACAATCTCGCCCAATGTTAAGTGACGATGTGGTCCAGGATGGTAAACACACTAGACCTAACTGGTTCTCAAGTGATGCTGCCGAAACACACTTATTGATATTTGGCTACAGGTTTTCAAAACTAAACCGGTGCCGGCTAAGAATAGTACCGCCCCATATCGTTACCGTGGGTGTTGGAAAAGTCGATTAAGGGATGAACCGGTATCATTTAAGTATCACAAACACCTTCCTGCGATCGCAAATCCGCCTGCCTAGCGTGACGATTACGGAAATCCATGGGGCAAACCTAGGTCTAATAGTGGACGTCTTTTGGTTGAACGGATGGATTGCATGCGTTGTTTCAATTAAGTACTATTCATTACTAAGACTACACACCATGAAATATGTCGTGACTATTTATTTAATGAATTCAATACTATCATCATCCATCAATTACCATATTACTTTATCTTTCTTCTTTTTGCCAATCTAATATCATTCACATATTAGTAAGCAGAAAGGTAATTTTTACCTTACATTTGTTAACGCAGCCCTTTTATTAATAATTTAGTGGTGGGCGCTATTGGCCGCGACCCAGTTATACTAATGTAGCCAATATCGTGTACTTCTGTTTTTTTGTAAAATTGTTATAGTTCCAATAAATAAATAACCGCTTCAAAATACATTTATTCTTACACTTTGTACACATCGTCCGTACGTCCGATGGGCTTACTTAAATATAGATCATATATATATATATATATATATATATATATATATTGTGTAACGTACGTTGCAATTGTTACTATTCCCCGCTACATGACCCACCCCCGTTGTCATCCCGAGTATACCGTCCCCGCCAACGTGTCGCACAACTTGTGAGACTATAGTCGAGACTGAATGATAGAGTTTTTGGCGGGATCTCAGTCTGACATGTAGCGGTTTTTTTTTTTCTTTAATTCATTGAACTTGTGTATTTTGACTCTATATCATGTAATCTTAGTGGCGTTTTGTGTGATATACTTTAGTCATTGTGTTCAAGTTAAGTTTTTTATAGAAGATAACGCGTAGTATATATTCTGAGATGCCGACAAAGCTCCATGGAAAGTTCGAGCAAAATGGGCCACCGTTTTGTTGAAGCTTGGCAACGCTGATACAATATTGAAAATACCTTTTGCCTCATGACATTGGCACTAATTGGGTGTACACAAATTGTCATTAAGTAAGAAGAAGACTGAGCGATTTCCAAAATACGTGACTATACCAGTCGTGAAACCTAGCGAGAATTCGGTTCAAGTGGCAGCAGCCATTATTATGTGCGCTCTTGGATCTTGTAACTATGTATAACTCAACCAAAACAATAAGGCGCATGACGGGAATGCGGTTACGACGCCCGAACCCCGCCTCTGACCCCGCGCTTCCAAGTGACGCGCTCACGCACACTAGTCGTGTATTTGCTCTCGGCAGTGATTATCGTATTTCGTGATTTTTGATGTTTTCGTTGTTAGTTAGTTATTATATGTTTATCATTGTGTTGTTATAGTTAATTTTGTTATCATTATATGTTACTAGTTGTCTGTGTTAACAATAATTTGTTAAAGAAAAAATGGGTAGGAAAACAAGTATTCGTGGGGCAGAAAGGCCTCTTATATAAAAAAAATATGTTACTTTTTGAACAAGATTAGATAAATTGGAATAGTTTCAATTTTTTACAATTAGAATTACATAGTTCTCATACCCGTATATTGTTCAAATTCCAGCAGATATCTTTAATGTTTACATCACGTCGGAACGTGACCCAGCCGCGTCGGAACCAGCGTCGTTCCGGCAACGGATCCGCTAAAGCGACACGCAAAAATCCCCCATAACGCTTGCACATCTAAAATGAAATCGTTAATATCATCACCTTTTTTTTCCTTCTTTACAAACAAATAAACTGATAGTTTACACGAGATAATCTTACAGCTTCAACTTCGGCCTTGGTAATAGTCGGGGCTAAGTTCCTCAAGAATATCGAAGTAGTTTTGTGTAGTGCGCGTGTTTGTCTCTTTTCAATGATGACGTCGTTGACTGACTCCGCTTTCTCGTCGTCTCCGCTCTTCTCTTTCTCTTTGTCTTTCTTCTCCTCTTCGGCAGATTTCTTCTCGACGCTCGGCGATTTCGATTTCTCCTTCGGCTTTGGCGATTCCGGTTCGTCCGGAGTCTTCGACTTCGATTTGGATTTACGTCGGTTCGTCGATTCGCCTTCGTCCTCCGAACTGGACGATGATGAACTTGACGAAGACGAACTCGATGACGAACCTGGCGGTGCTGTAATATATATATATCTTTTTAAATGTTATTATTTGAATTTTGTAAGGGTCTTTTTGTGTATTACATAAGTTTTGGACATTATTAAGACCCCCCTTAGTAAGCATCGCTCTTGAATGATTACATAAGCATTGGTATAATTAAAAAAAAAAAAAAGAAGATTAATAAGTAAATATTGCTTATGTGATCACATTACCCCCACCCCACCCAATGATGCTTACGTAATACTCGAACGACCCCTAAGTGTAAAGAAGTTTGTTATTAATATAAGAAAATATATTTTTAGTTGCTTCTTTACTTTTTAGTAGGAAGTATATTTACTTACGTGGCTCTTTCTCCTCTGGTTCCGGTTCCGGTTCCGGTTCACCCGTCACGGAATTGAACCGTGAGAATAATTTAGCTTGCTCTTGTAATTGCTTTAGATGAGGATCTATCTCCATGGTCAGTGGTGCTGTCGGTTTTGGTGATTCTGCTTTTTTCTCCTTCGATTAAAAACAAAAAAAAATGAAATAGTCAAAAGTTTACTAATAAGAGTTTTTGACGGGATCTCCAGTCTGTTATGTAGTGGTTATTGTCTTTGCTATTATCACACTTGCGTATTCGTCCCCTATATTATGTAATTTTGTAGGGATTTTTAATTTATAGTTTGGTTATTAGGCACAGGTGAAAATGTATTGAAAATAATAACGCAAACGTTTATTCGGAGGTGCCACGAAAACACAAAGACGAGCGACTTTGCTGGAGTTTAGTAACGTTGACGCAAGATTTAAAACATATCTTATCAGATGACGCTGGTAGAATTGTGTATGTAAATTGCAGATTGCCATCAACAAAAAAAAAAAATAGAAGACAAAATACTACTAAGTAAAATGATTGAAACTTAAAACATTTGAAGATATGTCTCTTGAATAACATAAATAATCAACCAGTCAGAGATACGCAAAATAGAACCACTTACACATATTGAGTTATAAAAATCACAATGCTACTCTAATAGCATAGTTTATATACTAACAACTGACAATTGTTTCAGCAATGAATATGAACTAGATGACTTTTTATTGATATTCATTCTATAAGATCAAGTTGGGTTAGTAAGAAAGATGGATGTGTGACCCCTGCTCATAATGGACAGGATTAGAGATGCGAATGTTGAGATGGATGTGTGACCTGCTCATAATGGACAGGATTAGAGATGCGAATGTTGAGATGGAAGTGTGACCTGCTCATAATGGAAAGGATTAGAGATGCGAATGTTGAGATGGATGTGTGACCTGATCATAATGGACAGGATTAGAGATGCGAATGTTGAGACGGATGTGTGACCTGATCATAATGGACAATATTAGAGATGCGAATGTTGAGATGGAGGTGTGACCTGATCAGAATGGACAGGATTAAAGATACGAACGTTGAGATGGATGTGTGACCTGATCATAATGGACAGTATTAGAGATGCGAATGTTGAGATGGAGGTGTGACCTGATCATATTGGACAGGATTAGAGATGAGTATGTTAGAGGAACTTCGATAGCGACGCCAGTGATAGAAAAGCTGAAAGAATCGTTTGTCTTTGTATGGACATGTTTTGAGAAGAGACGAAACGCATGTGACGAAATAAGTAATAACTATGAAAGTTGAGGGATGGACTGTAGAAGACACCCAAAGAAAGGATGGATGGAGTAGAGTGTCTGCAGATTTGAAACCAAAACTGGTGAATCAAGAAATGATAGATGTTTGGAAGAAGGCAATACTTTGCCGACCTCAAATAAATTGGAAGCAGGATGATAAAGATGATGACCAGCATAATTTTAATACAAGGAATAAACACATAAAACAGTTCAGACTTAGTAAAACTATTAAGAGTTTTCAATGTAATAGTGTTAGATTATACAATAAAGTCCCAAAGCACATTACCAATCTACCGGACAATAAGTTCAGAAACATGTTAAGCAAGTTTTAATTTACAAAGGTTATTTATAGGATGTATCATTATGTGAACGATGGTGATGTCTAAAAATGACACACTTCTCTATGCGTCTAGTAATAAAGCTTGCAATTTGTTATATAGTTCTAGAAAAAAATAATTAACAAAAAACCAGATCGAATTTCTTGCCCATTCTTTTTGATGATTTCGTTCTTTTCAGAACCAGTGGTAGTGGTGTTTTTGATGTTCTCATAAGTTATAATTTATCAGGGCCTAAATTAAATAAATAATTATTGAATTTGAATTTATTCTATAGGATGATATAAGCCAAGGAAAAGCTTAAAATATATAACACACCTTATCTTCAACTTCTTTCTCTTCCTTTACTTTAACAGCGTCTACATCTATTATGACCGGTTTATCAGAATCAGTTTTATCTGAAATTACAATTATATTATACATTAAACAAACAACAAGAAACACAGCAAAACAATAAAAAAATTAAGCTATTCATATACAAACTACAATAAAGTTTTATTACAGTAGATACTTATTGTTTTTTTTTTAATGTTCCTTATTTGAGAACACAAACGATCATCTGTCAACTTATATAGTTTTAATTTTATTCAAAATGGCATAATTTAGAGATAATTCACTTTAATCTCAACAGAAAATACTTGATATTAAATAGTATATCTTTATTAGATTTCAATTGTCCGTTTCAATTTATACATTAAAAATTTCAGTAAGAATGTATATTTAAAAGAAGATAATTTTACTCAAAAAATTCAAACTGTCTTGTTTTAGTATTAAAAGACATAATTTTAAACATAGATAAAAAAGGACTGTTTATTTTTTTTTATAGTTCCGTTTAATTCGTAATTGTATATTTATGTAACACAGCACATGATATTATCACCTGTTTTATCAGTAGTAGTCACCGTTTCGCCTTGTGCAGGTTCATCTAACTCCTTGAGATCTTCTTCAGTGCCGCCTTCTAACTTTATAACAACAGTATCGAGCAGACGTATCAACTTTTCTGATTTGTCTACATCTACTGAAACCTTATCTAACTCTTGCCCTTCCAGTAGCTCCAGGAAAACATTTAGACGATTCTGAAATCATCCAATGTTAATATTTTCATAATAATAATAAACGAGACAGCGAAATTCTAGATCAGGTCTCATTTTCAACAGACTTCAAAAAGGAGGATGTTATCAATTCGTCTGTATTATTTTTTTTTCTTTTCTATGCGTGGTTTCTGTCATTTGTGGACCGATTTGCAAAATTTCTTTTTTATTCAAAGGAGTACAATTCTTAGGTGGTGCCATTTTTGCCAGATCAGGATCTGATCAGTGGAACTCAAGGAAATTGAGAAAAACCCTCCAATAGTATAGACACTTACACATGTATATTTGTTTCCAAAGCTATGAAGCTAGGGTTCACAGCTATACCGAAAAGTACATATTTAAACCAAAAAGTAGAAAAAAAATTGTATTATAATTAAAAACTAAACTGACTTAAAAAAACTTAAACTATAAAAATGCACTAAAAAATCAGTGAATAATTACTTTATTAATCTGCTTCGTTAGTTTTGGAGTCGGTGGCAGCTAGAGTAAGCAAATGTACTCATTTACAAATGGAAATAACTGCCCAAACTTTATCACAATTGCATATAAGCTAAATAAACGACTAGGGTGATTTTAAAGAACAAATCAAATTTGAATATAATTCGAGACGTGCATTTACACCACTTTGTTATACATAAGGTGGCACCGATTTCAAAATTAATGAAGCAGATTAATAAAGTAATTACTTATTCGACTTTTTAGTGCATTGTTATAGCTTTTTCTTTTGAAGTCGCTTTTGTTTTTTTTTTTTTAAGTTTAGGGGAAAAAATCTGGAATACTTTACATTGTCCATTTAGTTGTTGTTTTTAGTTACTTGTATTAGTTATGATACATAGGGAATATAAGGATTAAAAAGTTTTTTAGTTTATAAATTTTTTTTTATTAAATTAAAACACAACTTTCTAATATATTTTATTTTATAGGGAAATCAAACTTGCCATAATTGAAATATGTAATTTGTAACTAATACAAGCAGTTTAAAGTCTAACCTTTAATGCTGCCAATTGTTCTTCCTTGCGCTTTACAGATTCTTCAGGATGATATTTTATCTTGAACCTAGATAAAACAACTGCTTTAAACAAAAAGGCATTCTTATTTCATATTATAAAACATCTACAGTTATACTAATTATTGCAACATTTAATAAATTAAATATATATTCCTTAAAGCAAAATTTATATAAATAACAAATTGATAAAAAAAAAAAAAAAACAAATTAGTTCATACAATACCTATTATTACCACATTCATGAATGAAAATATATAAAAAAATAATATATTTATATTTCACATGTAGTGTTATTGCACATCAATAAACACAACTTAAATTTCTTATGTGTACTTAATTAAAAATTCGTTCATTGTCTCACCTGTACCACACATTGTGGAAAATTTTAGCCCTAACCCTAACAGAAACGAAACCTGTAGCATTGCGCGCTACTGGTCAACGCGAAACTAGCTAAAACACACACATTTAATTTTTTGCAAAAAGTATATTTTAATTTTTCTAACGTTGTCCAGCAATTCCACACGAATGCTCTGTAGACTGTAGGGAAAAAAGGTTACCGTTAAAATTTGCATAGCATCATTAAAAAATTCTAAGCAAAACATGTGACTTCAAAAATAACTAATGCTTAGAATTTTTTGACTACTAGCAAATGAAATGTACAATTTTTGGATCAATTTTTTTCCATTAACTGCTTTTGTAATATAATTTTTTGTTTCTGAACTATGCACTGTAAAATGTATTTTTATTCGCATTAAAAAAAAAGCGTACCATTCTTCATCCTTATGGGCAATAAAAAACTCATTGAGTTGTTGTCTTCTGAATTCAAGCTTATACTCATTGTATTTTTGAATAGCATCATCCACAGTGATGGAATCATCTTGAGCTGCTAGAAATGCCTTGAACGACATCATCGTTGGTGGGCCATCTACTGCACCCATTGGTGCGGTATCCCTTATTTAAAAAAAAGGCTATATTAACACTTATGACAAGAAAAATCATATATATATTTTTAATAATTGCAAAAAGCAGATTAAGTTAATTTCAGCTAAAACTACTTTAAACTTTTTTGAAAAGTATTAGAAGTTATTTTTTGCTATCAACCCTACAAAAACTTTAAACATTATATAGTTTTATTGTGAGTGCAAAATAAAATAAGTCAATTTTAATCCTTCTTCTTCCTTACATCTTAATAATGCAGCAAAATATTTATGTCACAAAAAAATAGCATGTGACGAGGTTAAAAAAAACTTGCAAAAATCTTTACAGATAGAAATATATTTTATACATTCCATTTGAAAACTTGTCTACTATTCATTTATAAATTGATTTACCTTGCTGGTATTGGTGGTATTGGTTGTCCATAACCTTGATGTGCAGGATGTGGTCCAAAATTATCATGAGCCCATCCGTATGCCCCATAAGTATCATGAGGCATACTTCCATATCTTCTATCATCTATAGGCCAATCTGGTCTAATACGTTTATTAGGTGGGCCTTCACCTCTTATGGGTGAGTAGCCCCGATTCGCACTAGCTCCACTACGATAGTCTCTATAATCAGGGCCAGATCTACCTCCCCGAGATCTTTTGATACAGAAAAAAATATGTTAATTTATCAACTTTATGTACTTAATAATATGGTATGAGTACTTCTGCTCTTTAATTGGATGATATTCTAATAGTTGTTTAACACACCATCCAACAGAGTTAATTGAGGTGTCAAAATTTTAAAGGCTCTTTGAGTGAGAACACTGAAAGCACTCATTTTTGAGTCTTGTAACTCACAAAGTTCAACCACATTGTAAATTAAAAACAGCTTGTTAATTACATATTGCAATTTATTCAATATGAATATGCTAGTAGTAAACAAACATAATTATTTTGTACAAAAATTGTATAGAACTGAGAGGATTAAAAATCAGTAAACACACAAAACTATTTTAAATAAATGAGGAATAGTACCTTGAAACAAGAGCTATGGGTCGTTTATTGGACTTCGGAACTTGGATAGGAAGTTTATGAGGTTCATAAGAATGAGGTTGGGATCTGGAAAATGTATTATTTGTGTAGAAAAATATTTTTTTAATGTTAATAAGTTAAAGTCGTTTAGGGAGTACCTTTCAGGCCAATCTTCTCGTCCTCGCGTTCGTTCTTCACGACGATCACTGTTTCGGTAATTACTGCTGTCCGCGGTACCTCTTTCCCCTCTAAATTTGTCACGTCTTTTGCGATCGTACTCATCATCACTGTCAGCCATTATTGCTTACAGATTTCGTCTATAACTAGAAATTAGTAACCTTTTAAGTAATTATCAGTGAAACATAATAGTAAGTACATAATAATAACATGAAATTTTACTTTCAAATTTTACCTACCAAATAATGCCAGATGGCAGTAACCACAGAGTATATCTAATATCTATGGAATGGACGAATGGACTATATTCTTCTTAGACAATGGGAATTTGTGTACAAACAATTTGTGCCAGTGTCATGTGTTTTCAATCTTGTCAGACGTTACCAAGCTCCAGCAAAACTGGGGCTCATCCTGCTAGAACATTCCATGGAGCTTTGTTGGTAGCTCAAAATAAATGCTACGCATTATTAAATTAAATAGACAAATTTAATGAATTGAAGAAAACAACCGCTACATGACAGACTGAGATCCGCCAAAAACTCACTGGGATGGACTTAGTCCTTGGACAATAAAATAGGTAATAGGGATGCTATTCTTATATCGATTAATTGATAAAAGTCGATTTCTAAGAAATCAAGTTTTTTTTTATTACTTATCTATGATCAAGATTTTTAAATTCTATATCAAAGATATATATTAAAATTCATCAACATCTAGCACTATTTCGATTCAGAAAAAAAAAGCATAAAATTATGTAGAATAGGCTATTATTATGAGTTATTATACTAAGAGTGTAATAAAAATTAAATAAGGTACTTTTCGTTGTAACTAATTGAAAATGTTAATCCTAATTCATAACAATACAAAATAGGTTTTAATTACCTTAATTACAAAGTTTTGTTGCTCTATAAGTAATTTAATTACCATCAAATACTCATCCCGTTTTACACTTACTTCGAGGAAGGTGTTCACTTTTTTAATTTCTACATCTTGATATAATATATAGACTATATATAAAACTATATTATAAGATATTGCTAAATCTTTCACTTTTATTACGATAATATAACTAAATATAAGGTATTACTAAATTTTAAATACTAAGTTTCATAACAACTATAAACAAACTGAATAGAATATTTCACCTCTTCTTATTCTACCTTATATTGATCCATCGATGATAATATGCTCTAAGATTATTTTTACATAACGTAAAGTCCCCTATAAGTAATTTCAATTCTAAATAACAATCACCGCGTGAAAACGCTAGCTGCCATGCTGCTTTAGTTCATGACGTCACTCATTAATTAACAACCTAGTAATGTAATTCTATCCAAAGAAGATCGATTTTTTAATCAATCCGAACCGAACCTAGATGAATTGATTGAAATAAAAATTGATTCTAATAAATCGGTTTATCTTTTAAAATGTATATAATAGACACAAATATAGATAAAATAGTGCTAAGCATATTATTCTTAGAAGTATTATGGAACATTTTATATTATTTTTTCGTTTCAATTGAACATTTTATATTATGAATATATTTTGTCTAATCCTAAATTAAGTAAAAAACTACCTACATTCTTAAGTGTAAATTATTATATGTTTAAAGATCCATTCACTGGACCGACAGTATACAAAAAAAGTTTATAATAAGATATTTCATAATGAAATGTTTCATAATATTTTGAATAATAATATTTATAGCAGTATTTTTCTACTTTAGTATTGTTTTTTTTTCTTTGAGAAATCGATATTTGGAACTTGATTTTTGTGTAAATCAATTCATACAGCATCGATGCAAAACAATTAAAAGATCAGTATTATTCTGACAGAATTCAATTCCTAATTTGTTGATTGATCAGTGACATCATGAACAAAAGCAGCATGGTGGGTAGCGTTTTCACGCGGTAAATTTGAAAGACTTTTTAGGGCATCTAACGTTATCTAAAAAATTAAATTAGGTACTAATTCTAGTAGCTTATTATTATCAAAGGATTAAAATAAGGCACAACTAAAAAATCTGAAATACCCCATTACGAATGTCCGGAGTACACACGGAAGAATGACATTTATATATATTTTATTTCAAATTGGTTTAATTATTTGAAAAAGTGCACTGAAACTAAATAATAATATTTTAAAAGGAAGTAAATTTGCTTTATTAATAAATTAATGATCAAATTCCGGAAACTTTTAGTGTGTCATACGTATAATCATATATAAATTATATAGTCTTTGGTATAATAATGATGTTAAAAAGTGATTGCAAGAATGACTAAATTCCGACAGCGGCACAAGACTTGTTACAATTATCAATCGAGGAAGTTCTTGTATCGCGCTATAAAGGGATAAAGAATAAAATTAATTCATGCATTAGCGATACGTGCAACACACATCGTCATCACATACCTACATAGCCTTTGTCAGGGACTATTTTTCTTTTCTGCAAAACAGATTTAGTTGTTGTCAGAAAGTAAATGTTAATGGGGTTACCTCCACTGGGTCATTAGTTAGAATCGGTGTGCCGCAGGGGTCGATTTTGGGACCGTTTTTATTCCTGGTTTATATTAATGACTTACCGCTAATGGTTAATAACTCAGCTGATATGGTTCTATTTGCAGACGATACTTCACTTATATTTAAAGTAAAAAGAAAAAATTCAGAGATTAGGCACTTAAATAATACACTAGCAAACATTTCCAAATGGTTTGCCTTAAATAATTTACTTCTTAACACTAAGAAAACGAAATGCATAAAATTTATGTTGCCCAATGTGCAACATATTGATTGTAAGTTAGAGATAGAAGGGAATTTAGTAGGCTTAGTTGACAAAACTCTGTTTTTAGGTATCACACTTGATAATAAGTTACAATGGGGTCCGCATATTAAAACTTTGGCAGGAAGGCTTAGTTCCGCTGCTTTTGCGGTTCGGAAAATTCGCCAGTTGACGGATATTGCTACTGCTAGGTTAGTCTACTTTGCTTACTTTCACAGCTTAATGTCTTACGGTATTTTGCTGTGGGGTACAGCAGCAGAGGTAGACACCATTTTTACGTTACAAAAGAGAGCTGTTCGAGCAATATATAATATGGGACCTCGCGAATCTCTAAAGAACAAGTTTCAAGAATATGATATCTTAACTTTGCCCTCCCAATACATCTTCGATAACTTAATGCATATTCGTAAAAATTTAGACAAGCTAGATCTAGTGAATGATCGTCATAATTTTAATACTAGAAGTAAAGACAAGTTGGCCGTCCCACGCTTTAGGTTAAGTAAGTGTAATAAAAGCTTTATAGGTAATAGTATTCGGTTTTACAATAAGATCCCAAGTAAAATTACCGATTTACCTGACAATAAGTTCAAGTATTATGTCAAGCAAGTTTTAATCTCAAAAGGTTATTACAGGGTGGATCATTACGTGAACGATAGTGATGTCTGGAAATAACCCACATCTCTGTGCTTCCACTAAAAACTACGATTTGTATAGTTTTTTATATGACATAAAAAAAATTATATATATTATATCTATGAAAAAAAAAGATGGAACCAGATCGAGTTTCTTGCCGGCTCTTCTCGACTGGGTTGTTTTCCGAACCGGTGGTAGTGTTTTAGACGTTCATAAGCGCCTTCTTAGGGCCTAAATTGAATAAATGAATTTTGATTTTGATTTTGAGTTAAAATGATTTCTGCTTAATTTGCAACAGTCTAAACTAATAGTCGGACCATTGTGGTGATCTTGCGCTAGTTACCATTTCACGGCTGAGTGCCCTAAGCGCTCGTCAGAAAGCCCGGTTGAAGCTGTCAGCAAAGACTACAATATAATACTGGAAAGATATAAGTGTCAGTGTCAATACCTTTTGTCAGGTCAATGGCGTTGATCTGTTGTTAAAAAATTGCAGATATTTGTCTAGGTATAACTTATAAAAAAAGTACTGATTGAGCAACTGGTCACTTAATATCATCTATGTTGATCAATAATTTTTATGGAGAAACTTTAACGATATAATTAATAATATTTTATTCTATCCGTTATTTTCCACAAAGCACAGTAACCGTGATTGATGCTTACTTGTTAACACTTACTATGTGATTGGTAATCTCTTGAAAGATACTTGAGTATAAAATAACTCTATCAGTAATTTCTATAATTTTAAAGTGTAATAAGAAATTAAGTAAAAAATTATACTACTTCTTTATTTAAAATTTATCAAACAAACTAGGGATGATTTAATTTAATATTAAAAAAAAAAAGATCGTTAAGAAATAAAATCAACGTATGTGGTATTAAATAAATAAAAACTCCAGTAGATATTAATTCGTGTTGGTATTTATATTATGAACAGTTGATTTCGTCGGAAGCGTCCCCGCAATTGTCACGGCCATCACAAATAGCGGTTCGAAGCACGCAACGTCCATTCTTACATCTCATTTCACGCGCGCCACAATCACCGTCGCATCCGCTGGGCTCATCACTGCCGTCATCACAGTCCATTACACCATCACAGAATCTCGTCGACAAAATACATTGCCCGTCGGCGCATGTGGACATATCATCAGGGCATTCTAAAACAAATATATTATTGTAATCCTTGTACTTTACATTAGGAGGCGTCTATTAATCACGAGATATTTTTTTTGGTTAATTTATGAACCCCTCCTTCTTTGTGATATGTGGTGTGGTTTTAAACTAAACCCTTTACCCAAAATCACGTATACATTTATTATTTTTAGGTACAAAGTATCATAAAATTTTTTCAGAACATAATCTTTAAATACTTGTAGTAAGTAAGTACATGTAGGTAACATTTAATTTAATTATGTAAAAAATTTGGATGTTTTCCAGCGGTGTTTCAATGTCACGTGCCGCTTTTAGGTTTACAAAGTAGTTTACAAAGGTTTAAAAATTAAAAACACGTGATATTTCACTCCCTCACCCCTTGTGATGTTTTGTGATTTATTCTCAAGAGGTAGGAGCCCTCACCTAGCCCTCTCATTCAAGCCTCACCTAGTTAATGGAGGATCCTGTATATAAAAGGGAACGTCTGTCTGTCTATCTTTCATTTGACCCATAACTCAAGGATTACTAATAGTTTCGGTACATAGCGGGCGGGTGTCGGGATGCCAGCGCAATTTTACTGTAGAAGACATCACATGGCTTCCAGACACCAGCCTGCTGTGTCTCGAAGCCATAAACCGATTTATATAATTAGATTTTTAAACTTATAGGTAATGTATTACCTGGCCGAAATATAAAGATAAAATTGAAGTACATAAGCAAATAACATTACAACCAACGTATATTTCAACTAATAACATTATAGATACTAGCTTCTTCCCGTGACACCCTCCGCGTTGACTTTAGAATTGGGTCTAGAAAGTAACCGTATTATTGTGACTCGATCGTAGAAGAAGTAACATAAGCCAACGTGCAATATTCTCTAGGATTTTTTTCTAGCAAATTATGTCATTGTGATATGTATCTCTGTAAGATTAACATAAGTTTTTACAAATGTTTTCCTAAGGCGACATTTTTTCTACTTAAGCGAAAGCTAAATTAGGATATATTGAAGTCATATGTAACTGAGGGTGAAGACCGCATCCAAATTCGTTACGTAATTTAGGAGGAGTTACCGAATAACAGACACATACTGAAATCGAGTTTGTTTATTACTATGTATAGTACATATTATATAAATTTATGCATTAATAGTATTCACGGGTGATCTATATTAATATTATTATATCTATAATATAGTGGGTATATATATAGTAAGAACCGTTAAGTTTGAGTGAGAACATTCGTAACCCAGTTTCGTGAACTACTGAACGGTATAAGTGGGTACTATTCATTTTACGTTTATAAAGTTTGTATGTCAAAATGTTATATCAATATCTTATTATGAATATAACAATAAAGAAACGCATATATATTTACACACATCTAATAAACGTAAACATTTTTAACTAGACGTTTCAACTTAATTATAGTCATACCTAGTTCATACGTAGTTTGAAACCTCTGACTAGAAAAGAAAGCGTCTCTTCTTTAACTTATTAGATCATGTATCAAATCTTACCAATACCAAACACGCGACATTTAAGAACGCTGTGATATAAATAAGGGATCGTCCATTAATCACGTGAGGCTTCAAAGTCTGAGAAGTGATGCAGTAAGATATCACGTCTGTTTATTTTTTCATTGATCGCGCGATGATTAATAAACCGAAAAGCAGTATCTCAGACCTTGACTCGCCGTTGCCAGGAAACGATTTCCGAACTTTTGGACGAGGTATAATACTTGTATTAAAAATAATGTTTATGATACCGAATACCGAAGAAAGTACATACGATTTTGGATAGCGGGTAGTCTAAATCCTCACCACGTATCACCAAGGAAGAGGGACGTCACAAATATGCAAAAAAAAAAATAATAACACCACGTGGACGACCCCTGAGGATATTTCGCTAACCTGCAGTACAGTTGAGTTCATCGAAACCATCCCAACAGTCAATAATTCCATCGCAGAGTTTCATCTTCGAGAAACAAGATATAGATTGCCCACATCGAAATTGTCTACGCAAGTCACATTCTGAAAATGATATAAATATTATGACCGTCCATAATCTACAAGAATATGTTATTATAAATTTTAGTTCAATAGGTCTTGTTTGGAGACCTCACTCAGAAGACGTAGATTACCTTATCAACTTGCGTTTGTTACACGAAAACATAATGATATTATAAGTTGTCGCTATTTAGAAGCTTTAATGATTTTATTATAGTTGCTACTTCGTTTTATTATCATTAATTGAGCTTCATTTCAATTCACTTTATTGGAACATTTAATATGATTAAAATTACTCCAAACTTGTTTCGCACTTTAAAGACACATATTATGTAAGGAACATTACTAGTGTACTAGTGTTTGCCATTAGTCGAAATTGAAAATTAGAGGGATATTGGAAAAAAAATGATTAACACTAAAGCTCGTAACGTCGACAGCTTAGTAGCTATAGCTTGGTAAGTACCAAGAAAAAAAAAGAAAAGATAATCGGGGTGGGCAAACAAAGTATAAGGAAGTACTAAACTGATTTATATTTGTATATGTATGTATATTCTACATTAATTTTTTTTTTTTTGGGTTTTTGTTGTTTCTTATAAAATCACGCAGGAAATAGTTAACTTCTTTAAATACTATTTTCCATTATAATTTTTAAAAGTTAATCTTTTTTAAACATTACGTGCATCGGAATGGGAGTTAAATGTAACTTAAAAAAAATAAGGAATAATTATTATTTAATATCCTTTTATTTTTTTGTTATTTAACTCGGGCAACACCGGGCAGTGTATATAGTTTATAATTAGATATAGTGTTTTTCTACTTACCGCATTGTAATTCATCAGATCGATCGTAGCAGTGTATGGTACCGTCGCACCTTGAAGCAGCGGGTGCACAGAGACCGTTCCGACATCGCCACTCCTGTGGAGAACACGTTGAAAGCATCAATAGCCGGCAGACACGAACACCCAACTCTCTGTCAACCACTTGACAGGCTTCGGTTTCTAACGCGCACAGACCTCCGCAACCTATGATAAAAACAATATTTACACCGACTTTAATTATTCTAATAGATGCACCATTTAAAACATATTACTAATTTTTATTAAAGTTTTTTAATAATCAAATTTGCAAGATGTTCTGACAAAAGTGCTTTATTTAGGTCATTATTATCTATACTAATAAATAAAATTGAAGTGTCTGTTGTAATGTCAAAATTAATTTTATTTACTAAATAGAATGAATGTATCCACGATACCTATACCTAAAATGCAATTTTTAAAATAAGACGTCTGTCTGTTTGTTTGTTCCGGGAAATCTCCGGAAAGGCTGGACGGATTTTGACGAGACTTTTTTTGGTAGATAGCTGAAATTACTCCGGATAACTTTTAATTTTCGTAAATTATCAGGGTGCCGCGTAAAAAAAATTAAAACTCAAAAAAATTGAATTATATCCGATTTTACGGGCAAGTGCTTGAATTTGTGAGAAATATTTTTACTTTACCTTATAACTAAACAAAAACTAGGGTTCCGTATAAAAAAAAAATGCAGTGAAGAATATATGAAATACGGGCACACAGCTAGTTAATTATAATGAATGTACAAAGTAATAAAACAGTCGTGCTTGCTTGAACTCTATGGAGATGTCTATGATGACCGTTAACGACATGACAAATACAAAACTTGAATGTTTATATTTATAGTTTCTTTTATAGTTTTGGTCTTGGTCACGTATTAATTAACGTTTGCAACATTACAGTAGTACATGAACTGCGATGGTTTTAATTAGTAAAAGAGGAAAGTAATGGTAGGCCGAAAGTGAATATTCCTCGATGTTATGAAAATCTATACTCTATACGTCATACTACTAATAAATAAAATTGGAGTATTTGTTTGTAATGTCAAAATATTTTTTTTACTGAGTAGGTATGAATGTATATACGATACCTATACCAAAAATAAAACTTGTACAATTTTTGTCTGTCTGTTTGTTCCGAGTATTCTGCGGAACGGCTGGACGGATTTTGACGGGACTTTTTTTTGGTAGATAGCTGAATCTACTCCGGGTACTATCGGGAATCTACTACCCTAAGTAGGGTACTTTTAATTTTCGAAAGTTATTAGGGTTCTGAGTAAAAAAAATTAAGACTCATAAAAAAATTAATAAAATCCGATTCAATGCATAGTTTTACGAGAACGAGAAAGTGCTCGAATTTATCAGAAATATTTTTACTTTATCTTAGTACAAAAAAAAATTAGGGTTCCGTAGAAAAAAAAAATTAAAATGCAGTGAAAAATATTGGAAACGCGGGCGCAGTCACGGGGACACAGCTAGTATAAAATATAGCAACTTAGTTTTAACAGTAATGTGATGTGAGATACGAATATATTACCTGTGGGGTCATCGTTGTCTATTGGTTGACGGCAGACTGATTTTCCACTGGTTTCATTCAACATACAAATTTCGTTATTTTGGCACGAACAAAATCTCTGTGATAAATCTCTATTATTTATATCTTTTGTTTTAAGTCTACTTTTACTTTCACTCGTTTCTTTTGGATATGTTTTAATATTTTTACGAATTTTTGATATAATGCTAGATAAAAGAGACACGTTTTCAGTGCTCAAGTATTTAAAGTTACCTATAGATGTGGAATATTCAGTAACATTAAAATCTGTTATTATCGATATGTCTGTGTAGGTAGGTATATCTATTGTTGATGTTTCATTTAAAATATCGGTTGGCACTATTGTTGTACTATTATTTACTTTTGTCAACCCCGTGAAAGCTGGGGTTGTAAGTTAATTAAAATAAAACTTATTACTACGATTGCTACGACCATAACACTAATTGAACACGCGCGCATTTGAGTCCGTTTTTTTAGAGGACTATCACTCAAACCAAAATTAACTACACATCCTATGCGTTTTAAAACATTTCTTGAATCTACTTTGTTTTTGTTCGTTGGATTTATTATCGAATGCAGTAAACTTATGACGAATATTCAAATCAATTTGCTGAGATATTGACGGAATGCATTCCTTTGAATCAACATTAGTATTGTTACTATCTTCATCAGAATTTATTTTATACGAACAAATAGTTTCAAAGTGTTCGTCGTTAATATGATTTTTATTATCATTACTTTCCGGTATGGTTTCTATTATTGTCCCATTTGGCGTTGAATAAGTTGTCGGTGAAAAATTGTTCATAATTGTTCTGATTTCATATTTCCTTATTTTACCCTTACATGAGTAGCAATGCCTTATACCATTATATTCACCAGACTTGTTGATTATTGCTCTTCTTAATGTACTATTTGTCCAAAGATGTGAGCAATATAATGAATTCAAATTTATAGTGTCATCAAGTATTTCAGCGGATAATGGAGTATTGTTACTCTCGGATATTATCATTTTGTTGAGCACATAATATGCTGTAACGTTATAGTATAACCTAGTATCTGAAACAATATAAGTACATTTGAAAAATCATATCCATCTTGTAACTACTATATTTCCAAAAATAAGTCGTTTATTTAATGTATATATTTTAATTCGCTTTATAATTTAAAGGCATTTTATATATTTATAATAATAACTACATACTCGCGGATAACATAAAAATTTCAGTTAGGTACTCAAAGTAATTTTACACTCCAACGATTGTTGAGGGTAATATTACAAGAGGGCGCGAGCTTAGTAATTTAATCTTACTTAAGTTTTATAATATGCTTAATTAAACAAATGATTATATTCAAAATATAGGAATATTATAGGAAAATATCGCAAATATTGTAAAATCATTACCTGAAGATTATGTACTACATATGTGTAACGTTTTAATACGGAATATTTCAACTGGTCCTAGTAAACAGGTGGTTTAATTTCACATCTCTCGGTCAAAAATTAGACGCGAAAAAATACTGATTAAAGATGATTGAGGGTACACAATTGAAATACAAATGATTTAGTATATAAATTTGTAAGAATTCATAAAAAAAATAATTATAAAGTAATTATTCTCAAAGACTTATATATAAGGTATTGTAAATTTTTATATTTACATTAATATACTTTAGCAAAAAAAATCTAACATCTAAATGTAACACAGGTAGGTCAAGAATAGATATAAGGTCAGTCTGATTTCTAGTAAAGTCAAATAATTTAGCAAGTTTTATTTGTACATAGTAGTACTTACTACATATTTGATAATAAAATGTATATAAACTTACATAGAATAGTGATCGTCTAAAACACTACTAATCCTTATTAAAACACTAGTAAAATGAAAGATTAGTCGACTGTAAGATCCACACGACCGCGTCAGTTCGTTATGCAGCCGTACGGCATGTATCGGACTACCGTTGCCAATGACAACATCCAAACAACTTTACGCTAACATCATCACCTTGCAGCGCTCCAGAGTATGAGAGGGATGAATAAATACGCTATTATGAGTGAAGTGAAGGACGAAGCTATGGGGTTGGTAGCACATGGTAGACCATAGTCAGCCGTGTTCACTCATCGGTGACACGTGCTCGGTTTACAACTGAATTGACACCTGTCTTTTTGGATCGTTAATTGCACCTACAAGTGGTATGTTTAACATGTAAATACAATAGTAAATATTTAATGGCGGTATTTTTTTAAAATATAATTATTAATTACCCTTATTTCAATCGGCATAGAAGCAAATATAATTGAATAAAAGTAGGTAACTACTACTAAATACATATGAATGTATATACGAGACCTATACCAAAAATACAATTTTATTTATTTTTTTGCCTGTCAGTCTGTCTGTTTGTTCCGGGTAATCTCCGGAACGGTTGAACCGATTTTGACGGGACTTTTTTTGTAGATAGCTGAAGTTACTCCGCGTAACTTAGGGCTTTGATTTTCGAAAATAATTAAGGTTCTACGTAAAAAAAAATGAAAACAGAAAAAATAAGAATAGAATCCGATTCAATACATAGTTTTACGGGCAAGCGTTCAAATTTATGAGAAATATCTTTACTTTATCTTACTACTAAAAAAATTTTAAGAAAATAATTAGGGTTCTGTATAGAAAAATTAAAACGCAGTGAAGCACACAGCTAGTCATTTATATTACTACTAGATATGCACGCAGCTCCCCTTTCGTAAATTATAAAATTATGGCCCGTGTTTTTTGAAGAGAAAATTAATTCAGTTGAGCGATTCTCGTTGGAGGGAAAATTTATAGCTTCGCGTTACCAGTGCTATGACGTCAGCCGTCAACGTGGTACGGTATATCAAGTATAAGACGACGTTTATTCCTGGCGCCCAGAGGTTAATAATATAATTTATACTTACGCAGCCTACCGTATATTTTGATTACGAATAAATTATCTGAAAATGTACATAATTATTACTCGGAGCGATAATAGATATAAAAACAAGATAAATGTTATATGTTAGGTTATGTTAATATTTCAGTTAACAAATTATGAAATTGAAACATTAAAAAAAAGTGTGTTTGTATTTGTTCTGGATAATCTCCGGAATGAATGACCGATTTTGACGGGATTTTTTGGTACATATCTGAAATTACTCCGCTTAACTTAGGGTACATTTAATTTTCGAAAATAATTAAGTAGGGTTCCACGTAAAAAGATTAAAACTCATGAAATTGTGAATAAAATCCGATTCAATGCACTTATCCGATTTTACTTTATCTTAATATGTAATTTTTTTTTTTTAGGAAAATAATTAGGGTTTCTTGTAAAAAAATTAAAACATAGTGAACAACATATGAAACGCAGGCATACAGCTAGTCAATTTAAATAAAATTGGTAACAGTTTTTATTACCAATTTTCAATAATGATTATGCTCGAATTTTGATAATCAAGCGAACACTAGTTATAATTAGTTAATAGTGACTATTATAGTTTGACAATAATTATTTTATTGTAGTGACCAGTTGCCAAGAAACCACCGGCTCTATTAATTTCCTCCAAGGTTCGAAGGAAGTTGACTTTGTTGTCTGTGAACAAATTCATACTATGCGTATGTCGTCTTCTCCTGTTATGCGATGCGTGTGTATGTGCAGCATCTCGTGGATGCAACCGAGGCCGTCGGTCTGCAGCACGCGACCAGTACCAGTGGAAGGCACGAGTCACAACTCTCACTGCGCGCGCTCTGTGCAGTTGTGGTCACTCGCCCACCTCCGCGCCGCCGCGATCGTTCCTACAAGCTCAGACTTCCAAATACAACTCAGTATTCTGTCACGCAGCCGTCCGTATGCGCGTTAAACTACTGTACGTCGCACAATTTCTCTCGAAAAAAATTAGTATGCGAATGCGACGTTTTTTTATTTGTTACACACGAAAACTAGTGAAATGTTATTCGTTCATTGATCAACGTGCCGTCACTTGAAACCTCGTCAGACTTCATGAGGACATAACAATTAATATTTCTGCTTGACCGAGGTGAGTCTATAAATGAGGCTATAAATAAATCCCTTTTAAAAAAGGTTGTTACATACAAATAAATGTTTTGTCCATTGTTAATGGAGTACATTTTAGAAAAAGCTCTTTTTGGTCAGCATGAGAATATCATATGGCCCACTTCCCACTGAAATCACTGTGCCGAAACATCGTGCGATCACGTTGCGAACTGTTATACCGACTTATTTTATATGGTTTTAATTTTAATCGTTTGCAATTGTAAGTTTGTAAAAGTTAACGAAATGGATAATTATTTATTATTCAACTTTTTTTTTAGTTTGACAAATTTTTGTTCGCTGTTTGTTTGTTCTATGAGTCTCATAGAAAAGTAGTTTTTTTATCTTCACACGTTAGGCTAAGAAATCAAATCATCAAAACTGTAAAAAAACAATTTAAAAGAAAACAAGAAAAAATGTATCACTTTTGGATATAAATAAAAACGGTTAAAATTTTAAAATGTAACATAATTACAAAATGTGTTACAAAGTATTAAAAACATTTATGAAGTGCTCTTACTATCCATGAATAATTGACATGTTATTTCACTCATATTTATATACGTCATTGGTAAATATTATTTTATAATAATAATATTACATTTCCGGTCGCATAACATGTGGATGAATGATACTTATTTAGTTCCTGCGAGTAATATCTAGATTATAAAACATTCGACCCACAGTCATTCTGCCGTAACCCCTTATTCTCACTGTGTGGTATCTAAAAAGTGAAATCTGTTTGGTTGTACAGAATCATGACGTTTCTCCTTGTCACACTTATATCGCCTGTAATCTTTAATGTCAATTAATTGTTCTACGTATTATCAAAGGCATTATTACTAAAATTGTTTCAGGTTTAATTTTTCATTAATTGCGCGATTAATTTATAAAGTTTTTTTTATTAAATTAGTTTGTAAAAGACATTTTATTTATGTATTGCATCATTTCGATTTAAATGATGACTTCATTATAAAATAAAAGTATTTGGTACATAAATCTACATTAAAATATTGTTTTCCTCCTACGTTTCTGTGTTTTTTTTATTAGTAATTTTGTCCTTATAAATATTTTAAAATAACAATTTTCGTTATTATGTTATCGATATGTATATATAATATATTTTATTGGTATACATTTCCAAAAAGGTATTATACAAATATTAATATTTAGTTTTGCAACTACCTTTGTTAATCTCTTCATCACCCTAAGGTTGACTGGTATAAAATGCCTAAGGACATCTCCTTTGTACATAATTGTTTGCAAAAAATGTTATATAAATAAATATTAATATGGGCCATATTGACCTAGGAAACTTTTACATGTTAACTAAGCTTTCAAATTCAAATATTAATTGCAGTTTTGTATGCGATTTTAGATGAATCGAACAAAACAGTTTAGTACTTACTTTGTATTGTTATTACTTTATTTTTTTTACTTTATTACTATTGAATTCAAATACTGTGAAGACGGTTGTTATAAAGTAACTTTTTCTTTTGTGTATATTTTTTTAAAAGTTTTACACAACAAATGCTATGTTAATGAGATAGGATACAATAATACCGGGGAACAATGAAGTATGGTTAAGGGATAAAAAGTATGTTACGTAATATTTCAAATGAAAGAGTTAAAAAAGACGACAAATAAGGAGTACAATAAAAACAACGTTATGTAAATTGTTTTTGTGGTACCTTTGTGATTCATAAAATAGTTTCGGAACAGAATAAGCCGTAACAAGGAGTGTGTGTGTGGGCCTGTTCTAGTTTCCTAAATAAATATATCTAGATTTTTTACGTAACAGTTTCAATTTTTTAAATAAAATTGTTCTCTATAGTTTTTCAAGGAACATAGTGATGGTTATTTTCATGACGACTTTATCAAGGACTAGCTGCTCTCCGCGATTTTACCCGCGTAGTTCCCGTTCTCATGGGATTTTCGGAATAAAAACTATCCTATGTCACTGCCTGGATTTCAAACTATCTCCATACCATCCAAATCGGTTCAGTAGTTTGTTTATTCGTTACATACAAAAATAGAAATCTTTATTCTTTATAATATAAAAGTAGATTTTTTTACACGGAACCCTAATTTTTTTATAGTAAATTTATTTCTTATAAATTCAAGCACTTGTCCGTAAAACTGTGCATTGAATAGGATTTTATTTAATTGTTTAGGAGCTTTAATTTTTTTATGCGGAACCCTAATTATTTTCGAAAATTAAAAAGACCCTAAGTTACCCGGAGTAAGTTCAGCTATCTACCAAAAAAACTCCAGTCAAAATCCGTCCAGCCGTTCCGGAGATTACCCGGAACAAGCAGATCGACAGAAGACAAACATTTTAAAAATTGCATTTTTGTATAAGTATCGTATTCATATCATTCATTGATATGTAGATATATATGTGTACATAGATATTTAGTAAAATAATATTTTTCACATTACAAACAGACACTTCAATTTTATTTATTAGTATAGATTATCCTGAAAAAAAAATCAATTTCGAAAGACGAACAGACAGTCGGGCGTAGATATCTTTCTTTATATAATATTACTAGAACTAGCGGATAACTCGTAGTTTTGTTTGCGTTATATTAACCCCTTGAGCACTAACCTGGTGTTTACGCCAGCTTTTCATTGTTTTCCTATTGTCTCATTTTTATGGGTAATCGACACATTAAATAAATAAAAAAATAATGATCTAATCGATTTATAGCAACGCTTGCCTCAATTCTCCACAGTCCACGTTAAAAAAATATACATGACTGAAAACGTAGTGTGATAATAAAAATCATGATTTTTTAAAATGTTAACAAGTTTTGTATTTAAAACTAGCCATCCTATACGACGATACCCGGATTACATTATGATAGTATTATCAATTTTCCAGAATCTATCAAATTTTTTAATAATAATATTTTAGGATTAATTTTACCTTGGTAAAATTGCGCGCCTGTAAATTTTGTCAAAATCTTTAACAATCCTAGTCATATTATACTAAATTAACACAAAATGTCAATAAATTATATTCTAAAAGCTTCCTCGCGAATCACAATCCCTATTAGCGAAAACTGTATGAAAATTCGTTCAGTAGTGTTTTAGTTTCATCGCGTTGAGACAGACAGACGTTGTAAGAGCAAAATTTTAATAAGTTTTTTTTACACGATGCGGGCTCAGTGCTTTGACCACAATCACACCTGATGTTAAGTGACGATGTGGTCCAGGATGGTAAGTAAACACACTAAGCCTAGGTACTGGTTTTCAAGTGATGCTAGCGGAACACACCTATTGGTATTTGGCAACAGATTTTCAAACTCAATGGTGGTAGCTACCCAGACGGGCATTACTAGAAAATGCCCTACCACTAGGCTATAGATTCCGCACTATGTTTTCCCTCACCGAAAGCTCAGGCTGATTTTAGAGTTAGATAGGTTGGTTTGAACCCGTGCCCAGTGACACGAAATTCGACCGCGCTACCATCTAAGCCATCATTATATCATAATATAAGGACAAGTGTCTGAAATGTAAAATTAAAAATAAAAGAGGTCGAAATCTATTCAGCAGTTCTTGCGTGACACAACGGCAGACCGGCAGATTTTATTTATATATATTTAACGATTGATACTTATTTTATTGTAAGCGAGAGACGGCGCATTAATAAATCGGTATGCTGTAATGGAAATACCTAGTAAACGCTTAGCTTAAAAGATTTACTGTACGTACCTACTTTAATTAAAGTTAGTAACATTTGCTGATTATTTCCGCTAATCATTAATTGACATTGTGTAACATACTTTTTGGATCACATAAATAACACAGTGATAACAGTTGAATTATTGTTTTAATTTGGATTTTTAGAGTGGTAGAAAGATTTTATTGTGCTGGCATCGTTGCCGCAAATATTGTTGCTGTAAGAAAATAAAATTTAGATTACTGTGTTCTAGTCCAAAAAAATATAGTTCATGCCTTGGAGTACGAGACGAGATCTTCCTGACTTCTACTTCAGCAGTAGCCACCTAACATCCAATGGCCTCATTTAAACCTACGGTCCAGTTTAACGTTAGTTATGGTTAGTACTTGACGCTCGTTTGCTACTTTCTATTGTAGATAAAACTATAACTATTTAGTTAGATAATAATATGCTCACAATATTGTGACTATGTTTATAATATCTGCTTAACAGTTAAAAGTTTTTAGTTATTTCAAAACATTAATTTTTTTTTTTTTTTTAATTATTCTATTATTTGGTACAAATCCAACCGAGGCTACTTTCATTCTGGCAAGACGAAAGAGGTTAACGGCGAATTTCGATGTGCCTAGAATTATAAAATTGCTCGGTCCCACTTTGTTCGTACCGTAATAGAATATAAATAAACTTGGCAATTTCTAGTATAACTGTTATTCAAAATCTTGTTTCGAGTAAGCTATGATATGAATACGTACGTGTTGGCACTATTTTATATTTAAAATACAGTTAAAGTGATTGAATTGATAATTTCAAGGATTGAAAATCACGGAGATCATGAATATGTAGGGAATTTAATTCCCTTGATACTTGACGGTTGGACCGTATGTAAGGTTATACTGTATGTTTATATATAAAACACTAATCAGGTACCGTGGCTTATATAGTTCAGACTATATATTGACTATATACTTATATATTTCATTGCATTGTTGAGATGCACGGACCCGACGGCCAGGGAGACCTGTAGCAACGGTTGACCGCTGGCCGCCCGCGGTATAGTACAGGGGCCCAATCACGGCTAACCACCGTGAGAGGCTGCCCCACCATGCCGTGTATAATCTTGGATGGTCTCGTCGTGCCGGTTGGTGACCGGAACGAGGTCCCGGCGAGCTATTCCGGGGGGGTACGGGGCCCTTCCGTCTGTCGGATCAGTGCCTCTACGCAGTGCTCGAGTTGGTGTTGCGAGCATGGTTGCTTTATGTCATGACGAATCTCTTTAACTTCACGCCTTCTTCTTTTCTTCTTTTTATTTATTTGTTACCTATGACTGTGCGAAAGAAAAAGAAAACTAGGTCCACAGCGGTGCACAACCCCGACACCGCCTTTACAATGCAGTTCGCTAACATCCGCGGACTCCATACTAACTTAAATGCCGTCCACCATCACCTAGAGACGGCCCAGCCTGCTTTACTCTTTCTAACGGAGACACAGATCCACCGTCCGGCCGATACATCCTATCTACACTACCCAGGCTACCAGCTAGAGCAAAACTTTCAAGCTAAAGCCGGGGTATGTGCGTATGTATGGTCTGATGTGTGCTGTCGCCGTTTGCACCTCATGTAGGACCCCTCCTTCTCCACCCTATGGATACACGTGGATCTCGGCGTTGAAAACCGAGTCTACGCGTGTCTGTATCGATCTCACAAGGGAGATGATGAGACAGCTCGGCTGCTGTTTGACTATTTAAGCCAGGCAACGGACAACGCTCAGGAGCAGTTCCCTACTGCAGAATTGGTGGTTTTGGGAGACTTCAATGCACATCACGAACAGTGGTTGAATTCTTCGAAGACAGACCATGCAGGACGAACTGCCCATGTATATGCGCTCACGCACGACCTGTCACAACTAGTGACCCAGCCCACCCGGATCCCCGACATAGAGGGTCATCCTAGTCATCCTAGCGAGTACAAAGTGTCGGTCAATGCCCCACTGGGAAGTTCTGACCATTGTCTCGTTGCAACATCAGTGCCGCGTTCCATGCCCCGACCTCCCTCGGAGACCAGGCGTAAGGTTTGGCACTACTCGTCGGCAGATTGGGATGGTATGCGAAATTATTTCGCATCCATACCTTGGTGGCAGCGATGCTTTAATGGGAAGGATCTTTCTGCGACTGCCGAGGCAATTACCGCCGAAATAGGGCTCGGAATGGAGTACTACATTCCTTCGTCCGAAATCGTCGGTAATCGCCGCGGACGCTCTTGGTTCAACCACGAATGCGCAGACGCTTTCAGTCGGAAGCAGATTGCGTATCGTGCTTGGATCAAGGGTCGCGCGAATGAAGATCCTGATCTTCACTCCCTTAAGGCAACCTACAATAAGGCCACTAGGTCCTGCAAGAAGGTTTACATAAGAGCAAATGCTCAGCGCGTTGCACGGATTGGCCAGAAATTGGTCCGCCAGCCAACTAATAGTCGTGCCTATTGGGGACTGGTAAAGGCCGTCCAAGCAAATTTCTGCCATACATCTTTGCCCCCGCTACGATATCCAGACGGATCACTGGCCCACGAACCGCAGGAGAAAGCCACCTTGTTGGCCAACATCTTCGCGGATAATTCCCGACTCGACGACAGTAACGCGCAACCGCCCACAACACCCAACAGCGGTACCTTTATGCCTGAAGTCCGCATCAGGCAAAGAGACGTGCGCCGTGAGTTGTTGTCACTCGATGTTCGGAAGGCCAGTGGGCCGGACGGTATCCCACCAGTTGTGCTTAAAAAGTGTGCAGCCGAGTTGTGCCCGGTATTGACACACCTTTACTACCAATCCTACATCTCTGGTGACGTGCCCCGCGTTTGGAGAGAGGCCAACGTGCAGCCGATTCCTAAAAAAGGAGATCGTTCTGACCCCAATAACTACCGCCCGATCGCTGTAACCTCAGTGTTGTGTAAAGTTATGGAACGCATATTAAATGCCCAACTTATGCGCCACCTAGAAGATCACCCCCTTATCCATGATCGTCAATACGGCTTTCGACCGAATCGGTCAACGGGGGATCTTCTAGCGTATATACTGCACCGCTGGGGGGAAGCAATTGACAACCATGGCGAGGCTCTGGCTATTGGTTTAGATATAGCCAAGGCTTTTGACAGGGTCTGGCACCGAGGTCTTCTCTCCAAACTCCCGGCTTTCGGACTTCCCAACAACCTGTGCCGATGGATCTCCAGCTTTTCTGCATGAGCGCAGATTTCGTGTCCTTGTTGACGGGCATAATTCGCAGCTCATGTCTGTAAACGCTGGAGTACCACAAGGCTCTGTTTTGTCACCCACGTTGTTTCTTCTGCACATCAATGATGTACTTCCCCTGGGGTACATTCATTGTTATGCAGATGATAGCACGGTTCATGGGTGCTACGTCAGTAAGCCTGGCAGTGGAAGGGGAGACACAGAAAAGAGACGGAAGGAACTTGTAATTGAACTTAACCAAGTCTTGACCCGCATATCCACTTGGGGAGCAAGTAACTTGGTTGAGTTCAATGCCAAGAAAACGCAGGTATGTGCCTTTACCCAAAAAAAATCCCCCTTTTCACCCAACCCTACTCTTCAGAACACTCAGCTTGCAATGCGTGACAGACTAAATATCCTGGGAATGGATATTCGGAGCGACCTAAACCTCAAGGACCACATCGAACATGTCATCTCCACAACATCTCGGAGACTCGGAATCCTAAACAGAGTGCGACGGTTTTTCCAGCCCGAGCAGCTGTACCTTCTTTATAAGGCCCAGGTTCGCCCGTGCATGGAATACTGCTCGCACCTCTGGGATGGATCCGCTAAATATCTCATCAATGCCTTAGACAGGTTGCAGAGGCGTGCTGTCCGCATTGTAAATGATATAGACATCACCAACTCCATAGAACCGCTTCAATTGCGCAGGGACATAGCCTCTCTAAGCGTATTTTACCGCTTGTATCATGGCGAGTGTTCTGAAGAGCTCTTCGACCTGATCCCCTCCTCTCCATTCCATAACAGAACCACGCGGGCGGGACTTCGGTGTCACGGTTTCACGGTGACACCCATAACTTCAAGAACCAAAAAGTTTGCTGACTCATACTTTTGTCGCACTGTGAGGTTATGGAACCGTCTTCCTGTCAGCGTGTTCCCTCCTTCATATGATATTGGGTCCTTCAAAAGAGGCGTGAAGAGGTATTTAAGCAGGCCAGCATGACAGCGGTGACTGGCAGTGAACTCTGTTCAGTGTCAGTCATCGCTGTTTTGGATTGCACTGTGCTTACCATCAGGTCCAGTGCAGTCACTGTGCTGTCCATTATAAAAAAAAAAAAAATATATTAAATACTTAGTGGTGTAAAAGAATGTTGTGGTGATCATTTCATTTTTGTCGACTGACCCATTAATGTCATTATACTATATAATATTATAAATTATACAAGTATTATAATATTAACTGTTAAATCAATCATGTGAATCAGTTCAATTGTTCTCTAGTTACAAAGCAACTAACGAATAAACAGTTAGATATATTGGTTTTATATACCATAATTAAAAATAAAACAAACATGTTTTTGACCTAGTTAAAAATTACCCATATACTCAATTATGAATACATAAATTTTTGTTGCACATCATCTGAACGGGAAACTTAGAAATGAAATACCGAGAAAGTTAACCCAATGAATAATATTGAGCAACAGGAAAGTTTACTCCGATGATACATAAAATAGTGTCATAATAATGGCGAAGTGTTTGTTCATAATTGAAATGTTATATAAGATGCAATGACAGAAAGCTTGTTCAGGCCAATCAAAACCAATAAATAAAATTGAAGTGTCTGTAATATCAAAATAACAATTTTTACTAAGTACATATATGATATGATACCTATACCAAAAATACAATTTATAAAATGTTTGTTTGTCTGTCTGTTTGTTCCGGCTAATCTCCGGAACGGCTGGACCGATTTGGATGGGATTTTTTATTATAGATAGCTTAAGTTACTCCGGGTAACTTAGACTTTTATTTTTCGAAAATAATTAGTGTACCGCACAAAAGAATTAAAACTCTTAAAAAAATAGAATAAAATCAGATTTAATGCACAGTTTTACTGGTGGGTGTTTGAATTTGTGAGAAATATATTTGCTTAATGTTTGTAGCAAAAAGTTTTTGAAAAATAACTAGGGTTACGTATAAAAAATTAAAATGCAGTGAAGAATATAATATAAGAAATGCGGGCGCAGCCGCGGGCACGCAGCTAGTCAGTAATACGAACAGTCGTATGCATCAGGCGAGGTGGACTCTCGTTACTCCGTAGTTGTGATGAAATACGATACACGTTTGAATATAGTACGTATTGACAAAGTATACCGTGACCCTGTTACGTCAATGATCGTACAGTTTTATTGGCATAAGTGTTTACAACTAATGTTTTGAGTATCAACCTTCAGTATCATTACAAAAGACTTGATTTATAGATCAAAAACTACTAATAAATATCTAATATATACTAATAATATAATAAAACTGAAGTTTTGTCTGTACGTTGAACGTTCATATTAGAAATTTTTTCACAAAATTTAAATTTTAAACATATATTATAAACAAATTTTGTATGTCTTTGTATTTGTCTGGATTTAACTCGAAAACTGCTTGATATACTTTATGCTTTCACCACAAAGCGGGCGAGACGGTACACCAGCTCGATGTTTCTACAGAAGACATCGTCCGCCCCCTCTGTGTTGAAAACATTAATAAAACGCAAAAATTATTTTCAGAATTCGTAAAAATAAAAACTAGGCATCCATCGCGACAGAAGCGAAAACTTTGAAAGACTGTTTTTTTTTGTTGTTGTTTAAATCATTTTAATAGTTATCGTTTCACTCGAACATTTTTTTTTTTTTTCGGGCATTTAGCGGAAAACTTTTAGATATGGCAATGCAAAAGCTTAGGAATCTGTCATCATACTTACAATACTTTCCAACAGAGATAAATAATAAAAGTCTGACAAATGGTTCTGCGACACCAAGAAAAAAAAATCAAACTTTCCATGGAAAATGCTATGTCGCAGACAGCAGATTTTCCCCTATCGAGAATTCCTCAACGCCACTGAAGAAGTTTTCATTTCAATAAGTTAAAAAAAAAAGTATTCGGCTTTAACTTAAAAACGGGTTGACTGTATTTTGTTTGCATAAATTATTTATGTTAATTATCGGTTGATAGGCTCTATAAAAATTACAAATATAATTTTTGGAAATTAAAAAAAATAAATACAAGTAAAAAATAAAAAAAAAGTCAAAAAGGATTTCTATCGATTTGAATAAAATTTGGTGTACGGGGAAGCATGTGTAGTTCGATAACTGATAGAGTATGTAAAACAAAAGAAAATCAGGAGATTCCACATTCAAGCAAGATACAACACGAAGGCAAAGTCGCAGCCGCCCACTAGTAACATTTATTTATACTATAACGCTTTAGAATAAAGGATAAGGAAGTACATAGGACCGCATGGGACAATAATTTCAAAGTTTGCTTAAAACAAAAATTGTATCCAGCTAAAAATTGTACGGAAAACGCCGACATGACGCACATACTAATTTAACAGAACTTTTTATCAAGATACTAGTAAAATATCAAGTTCAGCTGAAGACCATGGCCTACCCAAAATTTCTCTATTGAGTAGTTAATGTAGATTTTGTAAAGGAAGTTCGTGAGTAAAGTATTTAACTAGCATAATTAAACGCGATCCGTTATTTTCAAGAACAAAGCGTTCTAATTAATAATAATCCTTGTGTAAATACAAAGGATTATTTATAAACCTTGATCGATAAAGCTTCCTTTATGTCACAATGAACACTAAACTGACAGAGTACACTTCCACGTAATTATAATAGAATGTCTTTTTAATACAATAATGCGATTATTTAATTATTCTGGCTAATTTGAAATATAATATTTTTATTCATTTATATATGTATCATCTTTCGATTTATTGTTCGATGACGCTAGACAGGGATCGAGGTGCTTGAAAGATTTTAGAGGAGGCCTATGCCGCTGAGGTAGTCGCCTACAATAATATAATATTTAATTTATTGCATATAATAGAATTAAAGGCTTTTTAATTTTTTATATATATCATATTTGTAGGTAAAGTTATAAGAATATAAGGATGTTATTAAATATGCAATATATAAAAGTTAACGTCTCTATCTGTCTATCTGTTAGTTGGCTTATAACTGGAGAACGATTAAACCAATTTACATGATACTTTTTTAAATCGCAGGTACGTTATCAGGTCAGGTTTAAGAGGCAATAAATATTATTAAAAAAAATGCTGACCATAATTATATAATTCACGCGAGTAGAGCCGCGGGTGCAGCTATTTATCAATAAAACAAAGGAAACTTCTTTGTTTTATAGTTATCAATTAATTTATATTATAATGACTTAAACATGTCAATAGTATTAGATACAATAGTAATAGAACTGTAGTATTTATTTGATTGTAAGAGCACAGTTTTTACGATTCGACATCATAAAAATTAGGTTATTAATTGTGTTTAGGAGTGGCTAACGATGAAATAATTAAGGTATCAATTAGTGCATTGAACATTATGACATTAACACTGTTTCAAATTTAGGTTAGGACAAGCATTCAATTTATTCAATAACTGTGCCAATATGCGTATGTAATGCCGTATATTCAAATCTTATGAGGGTTAGTCTTACATGTTCTTACTGTCTTACAAGATTTTCTAAGTATGTTATGATTTCAAAAAATAATAAGCCCACTAACGAACACATTGATAACAAAGAAAGCATTTTATATATACATATACCTTTTATATATACCTACATTATACCTTCGTATAATATGTAAGGATTCATATTAGATACTAGCTGTGTGCCTGCGGCAGCACCCGCGTTTCATATGTTTTTCCCTGCGTTTTAATTTTTTAATACGGAACCGTAATTATTTTCCTAGAAAAATGTAAGTACTACGATAAAGTTAAACATTTCTCATGAATTTAAACACTTGCCCATAAAACTGTGCATTGAATCGAATTTTATTGAATTTTTTTAAGTGTTTTAATTTTTTTACGCGGTACCCTATTTTCGAAAATCAAAAGTACCCTAAGTTATGCGGAGTAACTTCAGCTATCTACCAAAAACCACTGTCAATATCGGTACAGCCGTTCCGGATGTTACCCGGAACAAACAGACAGAAAAAAATTTTAAAAATAGTGTTTTTGGTATAGGTATCGTATATACATTCATATGTATTTAGTAAAAAAATGTTATTCTGACATTACAAACAGACGTTTCAATTTTATTTATTAGTATAGATGACATTAGATCACATTAGATGACATTAGATTAGTATGGATTTTGAAACAAAATGTTTGGTTTATAATTGATGATGGCGCACTGGTGGTGTTTTCGAATATCACGTCGTTTGATATATAGGTTCGAATCCTTTATAACAATGAATCTGAGCTTTCAAGTGCAGAAAAACATCGTCATGAAACTATAGCATAGTGATTTGGTATTTTCTAATGGATACACATCATGCCTCTCTCCCATTAGGGTAGGCAGATTACACTATTTCACCTGCTACGAACCTGACACACATAATTTGATTTTTCTTCTGTCTTGAGCGCTTTCATACACATTCTTCGGTTACGAATACTTTTCACCTGGCCTTTCTTCAGAAGGTCTACAAAAGTCTAATGTTACCTACAAAACCGTCTAGTTAAAAAAATAATCGTCAAGCATCTACAAATGCGTCCTGATAACGTCACTTGAGAGTCCCACCTTTAAGATTTAGTGTGTTCAGTATAAAACATATACAGTAAGCAATCGTTGCACGGAAGAACATCAGTCGGCGGCGCGTGGTGTCATTCGACTCTGTAACGCGTATACAGTAGCAATTACCACAAATATAAATGTAAACTTACAATACAACATTATGAACGTGTTGACAGACGATGCGCAGTGAAAATCTAACTGCTGTTCAATGAACAATAGAATAATAACCAGTTACTTTGCGTTCAATAGCACTTTTACAATTAGAATAATACCCATAACACAACAATCGGTTACGCAGAACG
Organism: Samia ricini; assembly: GCA_014132275.2. Lineage (NCBI taxonomy): Eukaryota > Metazoa > Arthropoda > Insecta > Lepidoptera > Saturniidae > Samia > Samia ricini. Next base: position 9,364,972 of record AP028161.1, read on the forward strand.
CCATGTGTCTAGGAATTAATTTCGATAAAATATACTAATAAATAAAATTCAAGTGTCTGTTTGTAATAACAAAAATTTAATTTTTTAAATTTATGTCTGCCTGCCTGTTTGTTCCGCGTCATCTCCAGAACGGCTGGACCAGTTTTGACAGAACTTTTTTTGGTAGATAGCTGAAGTTACTCCGTAATAATTCTCCGGAATGTAGTTAGGGGTCCGCGTAAAAAAATTAAAACTCATAAAGAATAAAATCCGATTCAATGCACAGTTGTTTTAATTCTCTGAAACTTACGAGAATTTATGAGAGTTATTTTTAATTTGTCTTAGTACAAAAAAAAATTAACGGCATTAATTAGAGTTCCGTATAAGAAAATAAAAACGCAGTGAAGAACATATGAAACGCGTGCGCAGTCGCGGCACGCAACTAGTTATAACAAAAAACAAGAAACATTTAGTTCAAAAATATGTAACTAACGGTGAAAACCGCCTCGAAATCTTAACAGACAGAAGGTGAAATTGTTATATACTTGTATTTATAGATATATAATTTATAAAATTTTGTATTTAAAAACTAGCTGTGTGCCTGCGGCTCCGCCCGCGTTACGTATATTCTTCACTGCGTAATATAATTTTAAAATAATCATTGAAGAATAATGTTTTGATGGCGCTTTCTATTGAAGCAAATTTTATTCACTATGTCATGAGCTTTTTTTACAAGGAACCCTAATTATTTTTGAAAAAAAAAGTAGCCTAAGCCAAACTAAGTAAGTTCAGCTATCTGTCAGAAAATGTCTCGTTAAAATAGACGGCTGGATCAGGAGATTAGCCGGAACAGACAAAAAAATATTGAAATCGTGTTTTTGATACAGGTATCCGTACATACATTAATATCTATTTATTAGGATGTTATTTTGACATTACAAACATATCCATACATCATTTATTAGGATAGATAAAAATATATGACTGCCTCGGTGGCGCAGTTGTATTACGGTACGACTTCGTTCTGAGGTCTCGGGTTCGATCCGGGTCGAGTGATATTGGGGTTTTCTACTCAGAATCATCCCGGAGTCTGGAATTTGTGCCCGATATGGCGACAGGCTCGACATCTATCACATCTGGGACGGAACTAAGCTCGGCGAAATGTGGGGGTGGTGTATTTCGCTATTTCACCTCTGCTTAACCCTTCGGAGATAACAGGCGTGAGCTTATGTTATATTATGTTATAAATATATGAGTATGTGTGATATGTGTCATGAATTTTCTTTGTTTATGTTAAACGCATATTGAATATTATTTGATTATTGCATTCATAATACATTTCATATAATTATTATCTATCTATATGCGTAAAATATTATGTTTCTCCTATATTATGTAAGTCGAAATGACACAAATATAAAACAATCACCAATACTTTAGTTGAAAATGTAATATGTTAAGAGTGAAAAATAATAACTGATATAATTAAAATAAAACATGTCACATATTACTTGTAAGCCGTATACGTGTCTCGATTCTTCGCTCTGCCATACGTGATTTTATCTAAATTCATCTTCAAGTAATATTTTTTCTATTTTATCTATTATAAAGTAAACTTTTCTATAAGTTATAACAATTAATATTTTTAAGAACTGAATATAAGTCTTAATCTTAATTTACAATTATCTTAATACAATTGAATCTGAACGAAATTTGAGAGCATTTTTAAAAACAAACGATAAAGAAACAAATGCTGACGTCCTATAACGTCAACAAAAACAAATTTTATATTTTCATTTGTTTAATTATCTACTGTTATTAAAAACATAATACGTATTACTCTATCGTTGTTATAAAAGACATAAGACTATTCAACCTTTTATCAGAGCTCTCAGGCCATTGAGGTCAATTGTCGTCTGATTTTTCATATTAACTGCTTGACTTAAGCAAATTATCTACTCACCATTTTTGTTTTAAGAATTCATTTAGTTAGTGCTCCGTAATCCGAACATAGGTCTCTAATTTTAATCACAAAATGATTAATGTTACTGTAAATAATTAATTTTAATATAGTTCCGAAATAGAATCATAAAACAATTAAAGTTCTAATTTAAGCCAAGATGAATTCGTTAGCTTGACGGATACAAGAGGTACGTACTATCCAATTGTTTGTTTTTATATTTAATAGTTAATATTCTTATCGATTAAATTAAAATAATTCAGTTCATATGATATACTTTGGGTTCTTGTTGACCTGGATAGTTGGCATTAGTTGCACGACTAGTCTTTAAGATAATTAGTATCTGTGGTCGCAATAACTCCGAAACCGTGCTGATATATTATTTGGAAACTAATATAATTTTGTTTTTTACTATACAAATTTAACATTAGTAAACTATTAAAGGAATGGCGATTATATATTTTATATATTTAGTATAATAATTTCTTACCATATTAACATTTATGTAAACTGTGATGAATGAAAACTTGGGTGGAAACTTTAATACACGGTACAGAATTGATTTAATTTTTGTTATTACTGTGAGATCTGTAGACGATTTCCCAACGTCCGAGCAGACTACTGACACTATTAATAAGCCACTAAAGATAGTTTGTGCAGCACGATTCGAGTACTGAATAACAAATGAGAAAAATCTTAACACGTTCACGACGTGACGCGTCCTCAACTCATTAAACACTCGACTAATAAATCTATCAAACAAAATACTATATATAATAATAATGGATTCATTCACGGTAATTTAGTATCAAGTTAAATTAGTTAAATATGAAAGTGAATTCTTTTGCGTTGCGTGCCAGTTATTCAGAGATATTTTTCAATTAAATCACATCACATAGATTTTTTCATTCGGCTTCTATAATGTAACTAATGTCTATGGCGTCAACTGCAAGTGTTAACAAATAATGGGGAACCATTCCGAAGTGAGCATCTGCCTACAATTGGTGAAAGTAGTCAGTTCGATGAACTAAACGAAAGTTTTTACAAAGATTTCTGGAGATAACGATCCAGAAAGATTCACTTAAAATTTTCTTTCACTGTATTAATTATGTTATGCAATAAAGGCATTCTATTACACTAATGACTAAATTACATACGATACCAAATTAAATATTTAATTATTTGTTTACAATAAACATAATAAACGATATTCTTAAACAACCAATTAGATAATGAACATTGAACACCCGTGACCGAGTCTTAATTCGACGTTGATTTATAATACTAGATACATTTTACGATTATTTTTTTGTCGTAACTTGCCATACCTAGTTAGGTTTATAAAAATTTTCAATTTTAAATTAGTTCTAAACTGTTTACCACTATTTGCATACATAATAAAATTCTAACGTTTCCGTAATTTGAATACATAACACTGAATAACTACTGAACTGATATGAATACACTTTTTAGAGAAATATAGGTAATATGATCTACTAGAGGAAAAATCTTAAGCTACAAGCGTCTTAAATTCCCGATTTATAATAGTTGAAATAATAAACGTATTTCACGAAACGTAAGTTGCTGGCATCAGCTAATTTAGAATTAATTCTTATTTAAAACTAGCTGTGCGCCCGCGTTTTATATGTTCTTTACTGCGTTTTAACTTTTTTATACGGAACCCTAATTCGTATTCTGTATACCTGTATACCCTAATCCTGTATTCGGTACAGGTATCGTATAAACATTCATATCTATTTAGTAAAAAAAAATTGACATTACAAACAGACATTTCAATTTTATTTAGTAGTATACATAGATCAGTGTTGTATGCACGGCACATAAACAGGAAAGGATGAAAACGTAAATATTTCCTGTTTTTATTTGTATTAAATGGTTCTTTGGTGCTATTATTTGCTAGTTCAAATATTCATATATTTATTGCGACACTTCCATATGATATCTTTGAATGTATAAATATTACCAAATGTATTGCGCTTATTTTACCATAGCAAACATAAATATAATGAATATATAGTCAGACAGTGTAATGACTGTCTTTCGTACATCAGACTATAAACACTAATAGCACACCGCGGGAACGAGTTTTTGCATTATCGCTTGAACTAGTGCATCCAATAAATGGTTACTTTATGCTCAAATATTAATAAACATGTGCCGTGTGGTGCCAGACAAGAATAGTACCTCTCCAGAGTTTTTGGCGGGATCTCAGTCTGACATGTAGCAATTGTTTTCTTTAATTCATTAAACTTGTGTACTTGACTCTATATCATGTAATCTTGGTGGCGTTTTGTGTGAAATAGTTTAGTTATTGTGTTCAAGTTAAGTTTATTATAGAAGACAACGCGTAGCATACATTCTGAGGTGCCGACAAAGCTCCATGGAAAGTTCGAGCAGGATAGGCCACCGTTCTGTTGGAGCTTGGTAACGCTGATACAAGATTGAAAATCTTACCTACATGACATTGGCACAAATTGTGTGTACACACAGATTGCCATTAACTAAGAAGAAGAAGTACCTCTCCATATCTTCCCGCGTATGTCATAAAAGGCGACTAAGGAATATAAACCAGAGAATGGGCAACAGCATACTCTGAGTATCACAAACACCTACTGCGATCCAGCCAAGCGTGGCGATTTTGGCAATGCACCCCTCATTGGTAGAGACCTATGTCCAACAGTGGACGTCTTATGGTATAATGCATATATGGATGGACGTACATATGTAAATGTTTAATATTTAACATACATTCGATTACGATTGGATTGCGCGAACGTAAGATAAACACATCGCTGTGACAACGATCTGAAAGTTGCCAATGTTGTGAAATGAATTGCAAAACTTAAACGTAGGTGGATCAAATACAAAGTCCGTAAACACAACTTCTGCTGGTTTTCAAGTAGAGACCATAGTCGTTATAGAAAGAGACATAATATATGAAATACTATAAAAATATCACATGAATTGATGTCAGATCACTGTTAATTGTAAAAGCGCAAATTTAGTACATATAAGCGATAAAGGATCGGAAAAGAAACTGTTAAATGTGAGAGAAGTACACCAACAAAATTTTTATTATAAAGATTGCTGACAACTTAAATGTAATATCTACAGTACAAATCTTATATAATGTGCTTATAACCGTGTTTATTATACTGCATCCTGTTAAACGACAAACATCTGTTAAAGGAAGGAAAAATGTAGCGAAAGCGGAGAGAACGGCATCGTCAAACATTGTTATTTGGTGGAACCATATTAAGGTTGACTCATTTCGGTGCATCATATTTCGAAATCAACCGGTATTAATTATTCCACTACCCAGTGGCTTTTACTGTACGACAGATATTACCAATAGATCATGAAATTTTACCACCTATTTCTAGCAGTTCCAGAATTGTATATTGTTTAACTTCTATTTACTAACCTACCTAATTTAGTTTACTCAGTTCATATACATTTATTTTCCAATATTTTCAAAGTAAACCTCATTTCATTATCGTACGTATATGTTGTTAGTACGGGAGCTAAGTATAGCTTGCACCCATGTCCGTCTGCCAAACCAGTCCAATGGATCTTCCGATCCCTCTCTTTAGTTTGGCAATCTTCCTTCATTGATTTTTTTGATTTGAAAGAAATTTTTTCTCTCCTCCGCGTGTTCGAAGGTAATATGTCTAGCTCCAGATTATTAGCCCTCTCTAGTAACCAGATACCACATCTGAAGAAGAGTCCGACCGTCAGGTGTTAGCCATCGCCAACCTTTGGTGCTAAACGTTGACATCATTGCCCGGGATGCACATTGCGGTGGTTCTTTCATCGCTGATGAAAATCCATCTAATTTTTATTGTACATTTTAACAAAAATGTATTTATTCTTTCGTTTATTTAAAATCTACTACTTTTTGAAACAAGAAATATTAATTCACTAACGTTTTGAAATATGTATATAATTTAAATAATCTTATTTAACCGACAGTGTAATGATATTATGTTTCAAACTTCTTTTACCTGATTAAGTAACGTAATTGTGGTGCTTTTCTGCCATTCTCAGCAAAATCTATATGCTTACAAATATGCTGAACTTATACGATAAAAATCACTATAAAGACCTTACCATCAGTTTTAGTTTGTTAACTGAAATTCGTGAACGTGATTCATATTTTAATTCCGAAATACTTTTTTTTACATAACTTCATTTGCATTTATGATATTTCCACATTTCGATATTTATCTTATCCATTCAAAAAAATAGTGAAAGTACATTGCTAAGCTTAATTTCAGAGATTAACTTAATAACGAGCTTACGTAAATTGATCGTAGAAGTTTATTTTGATACATCCTTTTATAAATCAGATTTTATTTAAAGTAAACATTTTTCCCGTTATTTATTACTTTGTAGGTCATAAAAAAGAGATTTAACTTATAAAAAAGTAAAAGTAAAGTAGTTTTTTATTTTTAAATCTGAATAACTAAAAAAGTGTTTGAAGTTATTTATGTAATACGCAAATAGTTGAATAAATTTAGAGATAAATATATGAAACACGTGTACCACTGATACCTGGTGACAATAGGACACGTCGGAAGTGTAATCAATCCTTCGAATAAAAAAAAGTTTTACAAATCGGTTCACAATTGACGGAGAAATCTTGTAACAAACGTACAGACGAATTGAGTACCTTCTTTTTTTTTTTAAGTCGATTAATAATACAAGTATATATGTAAAATCATTAAAATTATGTCTTATTTTGTTTTGAGTTTGATTTTTTGGATGTAGTTTGTTCTTAGGCACATAATTGGAAACCCAAAGAAGAATTTGATTGTATCCAAATGCGATAGCGGACTTAAATATTTCTCAAAATATGTAAACTGATAATTTTTACATTGCTATAGATTTTGAAATTTCATAAGTAATCGTTTTTAGGTAAACTTGGGTAAACGTAATTAAATATTACTCATACCGTTTACAAACATTTCATAAATTACAAATTAAGTTATGTAAGTATCTTAGAATAAATATTAGCAAAATCATAGATGATATCGTCGAAAATCATCTTGTTCATTTAATTCTGAATATATACATAAAAGAATTAAATTCTAAAGCGTTTAATTTTTTGGCTCTTTTACTCGTTTTAGGCAAGAAGTCTTAAAAATTTATAGGCATTGCCAGATTCCCCAAAGTTGCCGCCCTTAAAATATTCTGCTCTAGGCTCAAGCCCACTCAGCCTACCGGTAAATCCGCCACTGTTCCAATTACTAAATAATATGCCAATAAGGATAATGTTACATTTTCAGTAACGAGATATGTATATATATTATATCATAGATAAATTGTATATTTTATAGTTTTTGATTATATGTTATATATTTTTCCTTATTTTGTACAATTGGTTCTTTTATATTAAAGTTTAATAATTTACATTTACAGAATATATAGTACATCTTATAAACAGCTTACTATTTTATAAATTATTTCTCTTCTACACTTAAAGATTATAAACACAGAGAGAACGCTTTCAATATTTCAGCCAATTTTGCGATATTTCTTATTAACAAGCAAAATTTAATATTTAGACAGTGTAAATGTTTCAACTATTGTTAATTACTTAATCATATTTTCAATACAGTGTTTAAATAAAAAAACTTTGGTCAAACACGTTGAACATATTTTAATTCAATAGAAATTATTAATATTTGTTTAAATCGATCGTATGTTCTATTCGCTAAAGACTGTGTTTACAATAAATATAGCATTACCTAACCAGCTAAAAACATTACCTATCCAAAGTAACCCGACACTAAATACCAAAATTGTCACTTCAACGATTTTTCATATTTCTAAGCAGTTGCAACCGAGCTAACCTCAGCATTTTTTACATTTGCCGTCGAACTACGAAAAGTCGCGGGTTTCATACGAGTTTAACCATCATGTCGGCCATGGCAATAATACCACCTCATATCCTCCCCTAGGTGTAGTAAAAGGCGTCTAAGGGATAAACCAGGGGATGGGTAGCAGAATCCTCTGAGCACCACAAATACCTACTGCGATCTCCAACCCTCCTCTCAATTGTGACGATGATGGATGATGCATTTCCCCGCTTTTTGGGATAAACCAATGTCCAGCAGTGGACGTCTTTCGTTTGAACCAATTAATCAATAAAAAAAACTTGGAAATTAAGACACTTTTTATTAAATTTTACAGATATTATCGACATATATTTCTTTACAAAAAAATTGCATTGCGTACTAATTTTTTTTCTGCAAAATCAAATAAAAATTTTATTTTACCTTTGCTATATAAGAAACTATTATATTGTACAACGTAATACAAATAATCGTTCGATCATTTTGCCGGTATTTAGAACATACAACAATGCATATTGGTATGTGTATATGCATAATCGCTTCATTTGACGAGTACAATACATTATGTAGAGATTTATTACCTAAATCTATATAGATAACTTGAACAAATTATACAAAGCAAAACCAAGAAAATATAAAACTACCTTGTATATAAAAATATTTTATTTCTGTGTTTATAATACGTATAAGGAGTTAGGAATATTCATATAATATGTACACTATCATCATCTCCCTATGCTCATCCCATATTTATTCGGGGTCGGCGCAACATGTCTCTTCCGTTCCTCTCTATTTGCAGTCATTTCCGCATTCTTTCCCTTTCTAAACATATCATCTATCACACAATACATCCATTTTTTCTTTGGCCTTCCCTTTCCACTATAACATACAATATCCATCCATCCATTCAACTGTGAGATGCCACAAAAACTCTTTAGAGAGTTCTATCAAAATAGTTTTGCTAGAGCGTTTGAAGCAATGAATATAAATATGTAGTGTCATATCACTAATAGAATTATGTATGTAACTCACCGATTGGTATTAAATAAATAGAAAATGAAGTAATCTAAGCTGTTTGACGGCGATTTTGTTTAAGAGATTGAAAAACTATCTGTATGTAAAAATTGTTGCTCCAAGTCGCTAGAAGCATAATTAATAATGCCGGGACAGGCCCCATATTTGAGATATTAAGCGTTAGGGATAAATGGGAGATATGACTGCCTGTTCTGGGTACCACCAACCAATGCGACGAATGTTAAGATTATCAGACTTTCCCATTCAGTATCTCCTCATTTTTGTGCAAATTATTGTAAGATTGGCTGCAATGTGAAAGTGATGTTTCAGTACGTTCATATGAAACCCACTTTACAAGTGTCTTTACTTTTTAATTTGACGTATCTATAAACATAATCGTTTTGTCACATTCTTTGAAGGTTACTGCTAACTCTGACGTAGGTGAAGTTTAGTTAACCTTAGTCTTTAATTATTATATTATAATACGTAGATGCAAAAAAAATGTAATTCAAATAAACTAATACATAATCGAATTTTTTAGTTCCAGATAAATCTGTTTATTATAATAATAATATGAATTTGAAATTTGAAATCGTATTCATAATATCGAACATCGAATTAATTAGTATAAAATCTATTAAAGATAATATGTACCTATCAATTATTAAGAATTTAAAAATCATTAACAGGAAACATTTATCGTAAAATTTAATTTCACTATTTTGTATAGATTTATAACCTACAAAACAAAAGAATTAAGACACGAGAATACAATTTTGTTTCTAAACACGATTGGCTATGTTAGCACATTAATTTTTATTTTTATAACAAATATATTTCGAAGCGATAATGGCGCAGCGGGTAGTGCGGCCGGATTCCACGTCAACCGACGCGGGTTCGATCCCCAACTATCTGACTCTAAAATCGGCACTGAGCTTTCGGTGAAGGAAAACATGGTGATAAAACCATACCATGGTGGTAGGGTATTTTCTAATAATGCCCGCCTGAGTAGCTACCACCGTAAGGTTTGAAAACCTGTCGCCAAATACCAATAGGTGTGTTCCGGCAGCATCGCTTAAGAACCAGTACCTCTTGGCTTAGTGTGTTTACCATCCTGGACCACATCGTCACTTAATATCAGGCGAGAGCATTGTTCCTATGCCGTGCAAAAAAATATATTTTTGATTTTGTTTGTAGTTTATGTGTAATGTGTACATCCTATACCTACTGTGATTAACAAACAGTTCTATTGAACAAATGTATAAAAGCGTTTGCGTCACAGTAATGAGTAAACTACTAAAAATAAGGGAGAATCAGTAAGGCGATACAATAAATATGATTATGTATTATTCTGTATGTATAGTATGTGATTGTGATTATGTGATTAAAATCTATTGAATACAAATCTCATGCATAATAACAATAATTTAAAATTTTTATTCAATATACAAAGATTTGTACCGAATGTATAGTTTGTCATTATTTAGAAGCGAATGCACAGCTTCTAACTAAACTATACTAATCAATAAAACTGAAGTGTCTGTTTGTAATGAAAAATGTTTCTTTTTTACTAAATAGATATGAATGTATACATGATACCATTGCCAAAAATACAATTTTTTAAATTTTTTCAATCTGTCTGATTGTAATGGGTAATATGTCTGTTTGTAAGCGGCTGGAACAATTTTGTTGGAATTTTTTTGGTATATAGCTGAAGTTATTCTAGGTAACTTAGGGTATTTTTATTTTTCGAAAAAAAATCGGGTTCTGCGTAAAAAAAGACAAAAGAAAAATTTGAATAAAATCCGATTCAATTCATAGTTTTACGGGCAAGTGCTATAAATTATGAGGTCTATTAAGGTCTCCTATAAAACAAATTAAAATATAGTGATAAACATATGAATGCGACCGCAGCCGCAGGCGCACAGCTAGTCTAAGAATAAAAAGACTCAAAGGGCAATGGAGAGGGCTATGCTTGGAGTTTCACTGCGTGATCGAATTAGGAATGAGGAGAGCCGCAAAAGAAGTAAAGTAACAGTCATTGCCCGAAGAATTGCTGAACTTAAGTGGCAGTGGGCTGGGCACATTGCTCCAAAACACTCAGGTAACGGCTAAGCCGAGGTTCGTACCATTTTGGTAACCCTTGTGTTAGTTCCTTTTGTGGCTAAGAGCCTTCAGCACTCGCCCCCAAAGTTCGGTGAATCTGTAAAGGTTCTTCAAGTCAACAGCGTTAGCTAAGTTAAAAAAAAACCATTGCTCCAGAACCGATGCCTGATGGGGCTAACGAGTTCTCGAATGGTTACTACGTACTGGGAGACGTAGCTTGAGAAGGCTCCCAACAAGATGGACCGACGACTTGGTGAAGGTCGCGGGAATCCGCTGGATACTGGTGGCACAAGTCTGGTCGTCGTGGAGATCTTTGGGATGTTCAATGGTTCTTTTGACATTTCAAACAGACTCTTCGATTATATTTATTATTATAGACAAGCATGAGTATTATTTTAATTAAAATCAAATGATTAAGTAATTGCAAGAAGTATTGCAATACGCTTAGATAATAGGAATATATTGATAACAAAAGAATACCATTATGTACCAAAGTGCGTTAATGTTGATCGAAACCAATATTTATTGGTTAAAAAAATAGTAAAAAAAAGTACATAGGCACGCAAAAGAAAAAAACCGCATCGGTGGGTATAGAAATAAAGGCGTTATGAATGTGCAGAATTCAAAAGAGATGCAAGAATAGAATGAAATGAATCTCCATTCATTTATCTATCTCAACAATATGATATGACGATGAGTAATGTTGAGCATGACGTGTTGATAAAAGTATTACAACAAACAATATTTTATATAACGAATAAATATATTATTATGATATAAACACAAAAGTTTAAATGTTCGGGGCTTAATAACTCTGAAACAAATGAGCTGATTTAAACAACAAAAAAAAGATATATAAGTATATTTTGTTATAGAAATTAACATAGGATGTCTTTCAAACATAGCTCAGCCATATCGGGATCAGTTTGGACTTTGGGTCACCTCCACTGACTTTGACACTTATACTGACAGACAACCTCAACAGGCAGGCCCCGTTAAGTCCCACTCAAAGGATTTTAACGGTCATGAGACTAAACGATCTCACCTTACGTACCATTTTTTAAACGAGCTTGGATTCTCGAGTTGTTGTATACCAAGGATTGAAGCACACTCTGCCTTCCGTTTCACTCTCTCTCCCTCTCTGCCGCCTTCTTCGCGAGGATAACATACTCTAAATTTTAGATAGAGATATTCTAAATTAATATTCCTTAATTATTAAACTGTATATAGTTCATTTTATACCTTAAATACTAGATTTTCTATTAAGATTCTGATCAAGTATTACGAAAGCATCTATGGGGTTAATTCTTTGCATATTTGTGATGAGTTGAAGGGTGTCTGTCTATGGGGGTCTGAAGGGTAATTCGTAATCATGGATATTTGTAAGATATTTCCTTACAATAGAGGTCAAGACAGGTGAAAATGTCCAAAATTTCCCTTAATGTTTAAAGGCATCGTTTTATAAGAGATTAATTTTAAATTTAGACATTGTGTGTATTACATCGAGTGAAGTTGCTATACTAGGCCGCTCATATTAAGTGTTTGCCATACTACCGTCACTTTCCAACGAAGTCAATGAAGCACGGAGAAAGTGGCGACCTCCACGTCCGCGTATGACTGCCGCCCGTAAAATACGCTGACTCACATGAGTGTGATGTGCATCGCATTGATATAACAGGCAGATTATACGAATAACTCGTTATAGCATACATTAATGATAACGTATTATTATTTTATAACTTTACAAGTAATATGCTTAGATGTTTTGTAATTAGAATATGATGAAATCTAAAATAAAATAATTGAAATATAAGATTAGTATCGTTAGTCAAAAGGCAAATACTTCAATAGTATAATATTATATATCCATACTATACATAACATTATAGTTATATAATATTATAGTTGTTTAATATTCAAATAATTTTTATGTTATATCATTTATCTTAATCTTAATAAAGGCTGATTTTTGCAGACAATTTGCAAATTAAACGATAAAATTATAAATTATGATAAATTATTATTAAATATTATTTATTAGGTAATGTAGAATTGTTATTCAATGTAAGTTTATCTTAATTAAAATGATTACGTAATTCATGGCTACACTATTTGTATCAGATTATGAACTAAATATATGTAATTAACGACATGCTCTTCTTTTTGGAGTTGTGACATGACAAAAAGTCGGCCAAATGCAAATTGAACTCGCGTACCGAAGGTCCCAAATGCACCATCAATATGTGTGTTACGAAAACATTAATGATTTTATTCGGTTCTAAATACATATGGCAAACTCCACTCACCCTTCACCGGTCCTTATTATTTACTATTACGCTTTTATATATTAAATTCTCACTAAGTTCGGCGTTTTTATTATATTTAGCATTATTTATACGATATAGATCTGTTATAATCTGGTATTATTCCTCAATAACTACGGGTAATAAAGTGGGATGGATGATATTGATGACCTTTGATATGGATGACTTTTATAAATAAAGTTATTTGAGAAAAGAACTCTAAAAGACTACTTTTAGCCGATGTAGGGATACTTTATATATTTGAAAAGGTTATGATTACAATTGACTTTCTGGCATCCAGAAAGACGACCGCATCATTATCATATGCAGCTTCCTTGAACTCGGTGCGCTTATAACCTTATTGTTTAAGCTAGTTCTACATGGACGCTGAGCGGTTAGCGACATATATAACTACACTTAACATGAATATTTAAAAGCTCTGTTTTTACATAATAAAGTTGTTCATTAGTGATTGAATCATCGTATGCCATTTTGAGTAAATTACAAATCTTTTCACAGAATGTCTTCCTACGCAAAAATTATGCCAGGATCGAAAACAGTTTTGTTTAAATAATAAAAATTGTCAGTTACGTTTATTATATATTAACCTTAAAAAGCAAGCATTATCGTTTAATAAAAGTGAAAATATTGCTCTATGAACACAAAAATAACCTATTACGTAAAATATGAGACTTTATAGAGTACGTCTCACTTTACGATGTGATGCCGCGCGTTTACATTCTGTGGCGGATACTTTCCGAAATATTCATATTGTGTTCATTCATGTATATTTATTATGTGAAGTTTATGATTATCCCGATATAGGTGGCAACTTTATGATAATACCAATGTCACCCATATATTATTTATGTTAAGCTTCCAGTACAATAGTAAATATAGGTCGTGAGTATCCGTTGACCTGCTTTCACTGTGATTTTAATAATCAAAACGCTTAGTAGGTAGTTGAAGTTGGAAAGTTTCTAATAAGGAAATAAAGTTTTTATTAGGATATTCGTCGTAGTGACGACATACATACCCACGTAATTTCATTTATACATAATTTATATTAGATCCGTTAAAAATAATCAAGCAGTAAGTATTTAAGATGATGATATATTTGAGATGTTATTATATAATATATAACGATAAATAAATGTAAATAATTTATTTTTTTAGTAAAAGTAATTACCATTGAATTACTACATGACACATTGACACATAATATAAAATAAAGTCTTTTGCAGCGTCTGTATGTATCTGAAAGCAATAAACTTAAAAACTACTGAAAGGTTTTACATACTGTTTTGACAAATATACAGAGTGATTCATTAGGAAAGTTTAGATATATAATTTATTTAGGTTTTTTGTTGTTAATTTAATTGATATTCTCTGATATCCATATGAAGCTGGGGCAGGTACGCTATTATTTACGTATTTTTAGAGCTAGTTTCTAGTCTTTAACGTTATCTTTACTAATGGTATAATCAGCGCGGTCACCATCTCGGAATGTTAAATCTGATATTACAAATTTAAAAAATTATTTTATAAATACCAAAAAAAGGTCTCGATTATTTATCAAGAATTGGGAATAGATAATAGTAAAAATTATACACTATGATTAAAATTAGTCAAGATCTCCTTAACTCATTTCGAGACTCACCAAAAAAACTAGGCTACGTAACTACATCAAGTTGAAAATTTTTCTTTGTAAAATTGATCACGCATTTTAAAGTTTAATATATCTAAATAACTCACTAAATAAATTACTTTTTTCAATAATAGGCAATGTTTTCAATAGTACCAAATTTAAAAATATAATTTAAATCCTTTAATATTTTAGTAATGCAGGTTTATTATAGCTGTCACCCGCGAAAAGTATTAGGTGCTAAGAGTCTCGACGAATATTCGGTCAAATTACTATTCATGGCATCTCTAGTAACAACATTTAAAAGATTTTTTTTTTCATTTCAATATCTCTTTGTTTCGTTATTTATACTTTATACCGAACAATTTGACAATAACAATTTTTATATACAGTTGTAACAAATTTTTTTCTTGTTTCAGTGATATTTCCCGTCCTCATTTCTCCGCTATGATTATAAGGATAACATGGATTTTGCAATTTTTTATAAGTATCACCACAATAACACCGCTTACAGGTGCGTAAATTGATCTTTAGAAAATTCTATTTGCTATTAAAATAATTATATATAGGTACCTACTATAAATAAATAAAATTGAACTTTCTCTTTGTGGTACCAAATTAACGTATACATTTTTTTTTACTAAATACATATGAATGTATATACGGTACATATAAGGTAACCATAATTTTTAAAATTGTATTCCGTATCTCTGTTTATTCACGCTTATCTACGGAACGGCTGGGTCGTTTTCGACGGGTGGAACTTAGGCTACTGTTATTTGTGGAAAAATAATTATGGGTGTGCCTAAAAAAATTAAAACTCATAAAATTTAGAACAAAGACTTATTTAATGCACAGTTTTTGTGTCAAGTGTTTGAATTTGCGAGATATATCTTTGCTTTCTGTTAGTATTACCAAACTACTTTTGGACCTGTACAAAACATTGTACATTATTAGTCCATTATTAGTAAATAATTCTATATTACGCACCGAATTAATAGATAGTGTAGAATAAAAATAATGATACGCGGGTGTAGGCACAGGAACAGCTAGTTGCTTAATAAATGCACCCTTATTTTATTTTTAGGTAGTCCCGTATTTCTACCGAAGAGGTCCTTAAATAAACCTGTAATAAAATGGAATCCGCCGACGGACACATGGAACTGGATGATAACACCGCGAAATGATGAACTTTTCTTTGTACCTTCTAACTTTACTCACAAACTGCCACCATCAGCAAACGAGACGAAGTTGTTAGCACATATGACAGCATTAAAACGTAATTATTCGCGTCTTCTTTGGGACAGTGATAAGAGCTCTAACTTACCTCTCTTCGTAGAAAAAGCATTAAAACTCCTCAATCTAAAACAAGTATATTATGAGGTCGAACATTCGGTTATGTCAAGGGTATCGTGCACGGCTTGCAAAGCGGGTGCAGGATTGTTGCAGCACTATATCAGACTGGGTAAAAGTAAAGAAGAAATTAATAAAATGATTTACCAGTTCTGCGTGTCATTAAAAATTCAGTCCGCTCGTGTCTGCGAAGGAATCACGAGATTGTTCGGGGTAAGCATTTGTATTTAAAGTTATAAGAAATAAATTGAACACGAAAATAACTTAGTACCGGTATGGGTATATGCAATCTATACCAGTGATTCCCGGCCTTTTCTTGATGTGGGACCACTTTGATATCTTTATTGGTAACAGGGACTACAATGATTAAGAAAGATAAACTGAGTAAATAGTATTTTTTGAACTCAATTCGAGTAGTATTATTACTTTATTAATAGAATACATTTTTAATGGAAATGTATCTGTTGACTTAATGGAACTTTTAATCTTGCGTCTTTTTGTTAAGTTCGGTAATGCTGGAACTGATATTATTGATCAATGCTACCATTACTCCACCTATTAGACTCCACCAAACCCCACGTACGTACTTCTACCAACCGCGTGGTTACGCTCCCTTGGCGAAATTTGAAATAAATTAGATGAAATATTTTTAAAATTTATCGCCTAAACTTCCTAAAAAAAATTGATATCGGTCGCATCTATCAACCTTGGTAATGGACATAAGATATGATTGAAACCTAACAACGCGGAAATAGTGCTAAGTAAGTATATAACAGGAAGAAGTTCACAATATCGATCAGTGATTTTACCATCTCTGGATCAAGTCCACGACGTGTATGGCTGATAGCCGAATTCGGGAAACCTTCAGTTTTTTGTCTGACGAAAATGTCAATGTGTCGTCACCTTATTACCTTCACATATCAGCAGTTGCTATTAGCATAATATATTAAATTGGAATGTATATGTAGATTCGCGAAAGTTCGTTGGTACATACATAGTTATATTCCAGCCAAAGCTTATAAACGTTATTTTAACCGGTCTAAGAATTATGACTACCAAGACTTAAGCTTTACACTTCAAGGATTACATTTCTAAACTTGATTAAAATATCATTTTATCATTACAGAGTGAAGTAGTGTACGTATTGAAACGTATAACTATAGGACCAGATGAGATATGCAGTTTCGTGATCGGCGACGCTTGCGGCGACGTATATAATCCATATCACGAGTGGGAGGTCGCATTTCCGCCAGTACCAAAACCAGCTGTTCGACCTTTAGACGCACCTATTGACAAGGCTCCGACATTTAAAGTTTTACAAATTTCCGATACACATTTCGATCCATATTATGCTGAAGGTAAAAGATTTTGTAAAAATATGTCCAAAAATGTTACTAAAAAAGCATTATACTCAATATTTTGCAATAAAGGAATCTAGAAGAAACAACAAAAAATAAAATAGGCAGCCATGGGGACTCGCGGGCGTGCGGTCGACTGAAGTGAAAACTTTGGAAAGGCTTTTTTTGTTTAAATTTGTTAATTGAAACTGTTAACATAACCTAACATTTAACATTTGTCTGATTTTCACATCTATTGGCGCTTCATAATAAACAAAAATACGATAGACTGCGTATTTTATATTTATCTCTGAGCACCAACACTTACGACATTCTATACTTGACAAGTAATATGTTGACGGATGACGTCATAAATTTGGTAACGCGAATCTATAAGCTTTTCCTCTACCGATATTCGCTCAACACCGTTAAAGAAGATTTGACTTCAAAAAAACGTTTACTTTATTTTAAATAACTGATTTCATTAACATCCGTTACATGAATTCATTGTTAATAAAGATGTTATCAATTACAGGTGCGAATGCCGACTGCAACGAACCACTTTGCTGTAGAGCTTCAAGTGGTCCGTTACGAACACCAGACAGTGGTGCAGGCCGGTGGGGTGACTATAGAAAATGTGACACACCAAAACGTACTATCGACCACATGCTAAAGCACATTGCTGATACTCATACTGTTAGTAGAACGTTGTCATTTTTCTTTTGTCGAAATAATTTCACTTACGGACGAATTTAAGGAAATTGTAATCATTATAAAAATCATATATAACTATATGTATGTAAGTATATGTATAAAAAAACTATCTCATCCTATGAGAATTCGAATAGGACTTGCATCAAACGTAAAAGATCTAGTATAATGTAGTATTGTTGTGCGACGTCTTTTGCAATTAGTAATGTGTTCGAGTTTGGCTCGCTGATATCGTATTTATAATCTATTGATTTAGTTTTAATGGTTTATATTTAGTTAATATTAGTTTTAGTGACAGTTAAAGTCAAAAAAATAAAACGCAAAGTAAATACAAGATTAAATGCATTAAAGTTAAAGATATGTTTTTTACAGTAGACATTTGTATGAATGTTTTTTTTTTTGTATATAGGATATAGACTACATTTTGTGGACGGGAGATTTGCCACCACACGATGTATGGAATCAAACTAAAGAAGAAAATTTAAAAGTTCTTCAAGAAACGGTTGCTCAAATGTCTGATATGTTTCCGGGAGTACCAATTTTCCCAGCTCTCGGAAATCATGAATCTTCACCAGTTAATAGGTCAGTAATAATATAACCAAAATTTCGCATTAAAGTTGTTTAATTTACAATAGCTTACATAATATACCATGTAATATTTCATTTGAATTAGACAATAACTTCTCGTTAATTGTTTTGTTGTAAAAAAATATTAAATACTTGATGACAATTTCATGGCTGGTCTTGGTTATTTTTGCTTTTATTTTCCAAACTTAAGTTTATTTATCTCTTTAGTTTTCCTCCGCCGTATATATCATCTCCAGAACAGAACATAGCTTGGTTGTACAACGAACTGGACACACAATGGCGCCGGTGGTTACCGACCGGTGTTTCTAATACTGTCCGTCGCGGTGCTTTCTACTCTGTTTTAGTCAGACCTGGATTCCGCATTGTATCGCTCAATATGAACTACTGTAATAATAAAAACTGGTACGTTCCTATTAAATTTTGTTAATGAACAAATATTTTGATGTTTACATTTAAAATTTTAATATAATACATGCTTTTCGGCATACCTTTCATTACTTAAAATTATAAAAAATTTCAAGTTAAAAACATAACAGTGCGTTAGCGGACGCAGGTTCAAAATACTCTTTTACGTTACGCTGGTTTAGGTTGCGTAGTTTTTTTTAGTCAGTAGACTTCGGCTTAAGCTGATGTTAATTAACTCAGTTCCTTAATTTTTGAGGGATGGGTTAGACTGTCGTGTAACCAGCAGATGCATCTTGCGATGCCCGCACGTTCAATGAGCAGATTTTTATCACTTCAACAAAAAAAAGTTCAAAACACTCTATAATGTGCCTGAACTTTCGGGGAAGGAAAACATTGAGAAAACATGGCATGGCAGAGCACTATTTAATGATGCCCGCTTGGGATAGCTACCACCATCAAGTTTAAAAATCTGTCGCCAAATACCAATAGCTGTTTTCCGGCAGCATATCACTTGAGAGCTAGTATCTCTAAGCTTCATTGTGGTCAAAGAACTGAGCCTAAACAGTATGTAAAAACCTTGTTAAAAAATGTATAAACGAGACTTTACATATCATCCATATTTCTAAACAATATATTTTGCTTATATCTTGCGTGTATTTTTTAAGGTGGTTACTAATGAACAGCACCGACCCAGCGACAGAATTACAATGGCTGATATACGAATTGCAGTCGGCCGAGTTTAGCGGTGAAAAGGTCCACATAATCGGTCACATCCCGCCCGGACACTCGGACTGTTTGAAAGTGTGGAGTCGCAATTACTACGCTATCGTCAACCGATATGAATCAACTATAACCGCGCAATTTTTCGGTCATACGCATTTCGATGAATTTGAAATTTTTTATGATCCCAACGACCTAGGTAATTAGTTAAGCGTGACATAATTATGTTTTCTTTGAAATCTATTTTTATTTAAATAATAATACGTACATCTATACTAATTTTATTAAAAGGACACATTTGTGTGTTTGTAATCGAAAAATCTGAAACTAAGAAACCGATTTTAATAATTTTTTCACCAGTAGAAAGCTGCATTATCAGTGAGTACCATAGGCTATATTCTATTTTAAATTAGATATTTAGGTGTTCCCGTGTGAACCCGCAGCATTTCGCTAATGTTTTATGTTTATGAAGTAAAAGTGTAGTTATAGTTGCAGTCTTTCGAATAATTTCTATTATATGATAATATATGAAAATTATTTTAGTGTATTATACTATAACGTAAAGACTTATATTGTAATATAATAAAAGATACTAAATATTCTGTTCTATTTAGGATCGAATAAATCTGCAATTGTAAATGCAAATGTTGAGTAAATACTTACTTATCGTCGTTGTTAAATGAATATCAGCTATGTTTACGTTTTGAAAATTTGCACACATAACATAACCTGTAGCATATGTTTTGTTATAATTTTCTGGCTAAAGGTCGTACCATATTTTTTAGCGATGACAGGTCGCCGTATAATGCTTAGAGCTACATAGCGGTCTTTTTTAAGAACATTTTGTTAATAAACTAGACATAATAGTGAAGATGGCGAAATTTTTAAAAAGTGCTCATCGTAGATATTCGTTTGACAACACATTATTTTATAATATTGCCCGCCTGGGTAGCTACTCCCCTTAAGTTTTTGAAAACCTGTCGCTAAATACCAATAGGTATATTCCGGCAGCATCACTCGAGTATCAGTACCTCTAGGCTTAGTGTGTTTACCATCCTGGACCACAGCGCCGCTTAATATTAGATACAATTTTAGTCAAAGCACAGAGCCTATACAGTGTAAAAATCCTATTCTCTAAAAATATGTTAGCTATAATGGAGTACAATCGAAATGTATTTTAATAAGTAGGAAGGCATAATCATGTTGTGACATAACATTTAAATCAGTGTAAAATTTAAAATTCAATATATTAACCGGATTATGGTTTGTTCATAGGACGTGCTACAAGTATAGCGTATGTTGGACCTTCCGTGTCACCGTACTATGACTTGAATTTAGGATATCGAATATACTACGTGGACGGTGACCATGAAGCAACTACTCGGGTAAGATTTTTTATTCATTCAGCCAACCGAAAGACGTCCACTGCTAGATATAGGTGTCCCTTAAAAAGGGAAGATTTGTATCTTAATATGTCGATTACCCATAAAAATGAGACAATAGGAAAACAATGGAAAGCTGGCGTAAACGTTAGGTTAGTGCTTAAGGGGTTAAACTAGACATGTTAAAGTGACTCTGATTGGATTTGAAAATATAAGTATTAATCTTACAAAATTATCTAGTTAATGGTTTCAACACACACCGAGCGGGTCGGGACGCCAGAGCGATTTTACTATAGAAGAGGACTCGCGTCGACGCGATTTCGCAACATATGATTATATATTTAAATTTAAAAGTTTTATTGATAGAAAAACATTTTGCTTTCAGCAAGTGGTCGACCATGAAACATGGATAATGAATTTAAAAGAGGCGAATCAATTCGGATATCCTATATGGTACAAATTATACTCAGCTCGGTCTTCATATCTAATGCCGGCTCTGCGACCACAAGATTGGGATAAGTTCATCGACGATATGACGTCAAAGGAAGATATTTTCAACTTATATTACAAGTAAGAACAGTGATAAATAAGCGTGCTTATCAGTGTGTGAAATAAAGTGATTCATTATATACCTAATTAATGTGATCATTATATATGGATTGGAGTTAATATTATTACGTCCGCAGTTTGCCGTTAGATTTTCTAAAAAAGAAAGTAGGGAACCTCTAATGTATATACAAAGATGAACAGTAAGTACTAAATTTTGTTTAGTAGCTACTGACTAGCTTTAGTGTTATCAATAAAAAAATGTGCACAGATATAAGAGGCATGGCATCCTTATGTGAGACTGTTTCCACAAGGCTATTGGCAACTTTGGTCTTCCTTCGTACCATGTTCGCGCTTCGATCCGCGCACCAGTTGCGGCTTTAATGGTTTCGCAACAAAGCGGACGGCTCGGGACGTCAGCGCAATGTTTCTATAGAAGGCATCGCGTCGACACGAGCACAGCGCTACCTTTTCTTTTCTATAATTAAATCGCGCTGGCGTCTCTAACCGCCCGCAGTGTGTCGAAACCATTAGCCAACTTGTATTAGGAGGCTTTGAGATATGATGGTTCATTTCATAGTAGGTTGAATAACTATATTAAACTTCAGGCACTATTGGAAGAACAGTCCCCAGCGCAGTATGTGCGACAGCGCGTGCAGGAAGCGGTTGGTGTGCGACGCGAAGTCAGGTCGGTCGCACGATCGGCGTGCTCTCTGCGGCGACATCGAGGCGCGTATCGACGGGTCCACACCCGCGCCGCAAACATGGCGAGCTTGGCTCTACAACGGACTCTCTGTCTCGTAAGTTTTGTTACCTAACTAAATAAATTCCTATACAAACCCTATGTACTTAATACCCTACATTAATTTTGTTTATTGGACAAATAAGCTTAGTGTAGGGTTGCCAACCATACTTTATAGTAACGTATCCTAATTTTATTTTCGATAGCCATACTTTTAGGAATATAATTCTGTATAAAAATATAATTCTGTATAAAAATAAAATATGCGAAAATAATTTATTCCCAATCTTTAGTGTGACGCGTAAAACAAACCACTAATATGGGTAAGCACTGAACTATTTATCAATACTTATATATTATGATTTAGAACGATTAATAATTACTGAGTGAAATTATATACATATGTTTGATGTCAGTGATGTCACTCTTAACGAAACTGTCAAAAAATTTCGTTGATTTTACACACTTCATTCATTTAAACATAACATAACTATAAGCTCATGCCTGTTATCCCCGAAGGGTTACTTTAGGGCAGAGGTGAAATATCGAACTACACCACCCAAATTTCGCCGAGCTTAGTTCTGTCCCAGATGTGACACGGAGTGAGTGGCACAAATTCCAGATTCTGGGATGATATTGAATAGAAAAACCCAATATCACTCGACCCGACCCGGGGATCGAACCCGAGACCTTAGAACAATAGTCGTACCGTAATACAAATGCACCACCGAGGAAGTTATTTATTTACTTAAAGAATTGTATTTATGCGTTAGTAGGTATACCCTAAGAGCATTCATAAATAATGTTTTGAGGGAAAAATATATATTTTTTCAAATACTTAATTTTTCTCCTTTTCAAACAATTTGATACTTTTTTTTGTCCAAAAAAGAGTTGGCAACCCTAACTTAAAGCTGAATGACATCTTAGAATGATAAATGATTAATACCTATGTAAAAAGTAAGATAATGTGTTTATGGTAAACACACCTTCGCAAGCTGTATTTTATCTTTAACTTTTTTCTATCTTAAAACGATTAACATTTCGCTTTTATCTTTTTTAAACTGTACTTACTATACTTTATTAACAAACACTACGACTATGTCTAAAGATACTATCACGAAAAGTGCACGATCAATGTAATAGTGCGAACTTTGATCCATTTTTAATGAGAGCTGGTTTTATCCGCTCTATTGAGACTTGATAATTAAGAGTGGGCTTACTGTTAAGTGATAGTTATCAGTAGTTATCACTCTAATTGCTATCACTCTCAATAAAATATACTTAATTTTCTAAATGAACTTAATTCACCTGACGTTTTGACATATGTTTTAAAATTCTGATTTCATAATTCGGTTGTTGTTACGTTAATCACTCACAATGAACGTTTTTTTCACATATCCTTACCTGTTTCTATGTGTCTATACTTACCTAAGTAAATAACTAAAATGTATTTTCTCTTTATACAGACCTGAGCCTAGTGTACAACAAGTATGATTGGTGGTGGTATTTCAACTTACAGATTTAAACAATGGTATTGTTAAGGTTGGTATGCATTAATTTGGTTGTTGGGTTTGATAGGCTCAATGTTATGCCAAATAGGCATAATAATTGAACTATAAAGAGGCCATCAACACAACGTTAAGTTAAAATTGATTTATTTAATACGTGAACAAAATAAGGCTTGAACCTATTCTTTTACTTGGATTGGTTTTCTCTCACTTTAACCTCTAACAAATCGGTTACCTCCTTGTAGTATTGATATAGACCAATATGATTAATACACACTTTTCTCATTCGTTTTGAAGCTGCTGAAGTGCTTGTAATGAAAACTGAATGTTATTAAATTATAGTTGTATTCCCGCGGCTTGGTTCGCGTATCCTAACGGACAAACAAATGTCTTTTATATAATGTAGAATAAAGGATAGATATACAAAACCTGACCAGATAATATATCTACGATTTAAAAAAGAAATCATACAAATCGGCTCAGTGGTTCACGAGTCATAAACCAACTAACGAACAGAGAGATCGATAGTCATTGGCTTTTTATATAATGATTATTAAAGCAGCAGTCAACAGTATCACTAACTGCTTTAAGAGTATTTATATTTGAGCGAATATCCGGAATCTTTTCATAAACTCATATAAAATAATCTACTGGTCTGATCAAAGGTGTATAAAAGTAAACTTTTAATTTTACATCGCTGCTCCCTCTGATATATTTGGACGGATAAGAAAAGTATCTTGCAAAAACTTCGTAAATTCTTTTTTGCCATATCGTAAACACGTGAAGTCGTCTGTCTACTAATGCATCTGTTCTCATGATATTTCAATACTAACATTTTGGTAAGTCGCTATCTTGGTGGAGGACTGTCTCTAAAATACGTATAGCCGTGTAGTTTTTGAATTTAACACTATCAGTATATGTGTATATAAAAAATATATGCGGTAACGGATTTTAACTTAAATTTTCAATAAACGTGTAAAGGATAAAATAGAAATTTCAAACAATTCAATAAAATTTTATTTATTTCAGGATGTCAATGTTATGGCAATTACCTCAAGTGGCTTACCAAATACCAAAATTCGTGATGGGACTTGGTTGAATATTCTATTATTCTTTGAAGGAAACATAGTTTTATACCACCGGTTATTTGATTTTGATTTTAATCATACATAACTTGATCATACTTCTCGCAGTTACAGTTTAATTTCGTTTATTTATTTAATTATAAAACAATATTTATCTTTACTATGAACACATTATTTTTTAATAGAACATTTACCTTAGTGTAATAAAAAGTAACGTTTTTTGTTATTATTTTATATTTGCAATCTTGTTGGCCTTAAAGTTGAATGTTATTATAGTATTAAGAATAAGATTTGTAAATATTGATTGTAAATTTATATTAAAATAATATTTTGTTAAATGTCTTTTATTAATTTATATTTAGCAATTATAAACAAGGTCTTCGCAGATGTTCAGTCTTCGCTATGGGTTCATTCAAGACTTATATGAGCTCCCATGGGGGAGGGGGATATGAACAACGTTTAGTTATTTAATTAAGCAAATTTAATAAAAATGTCTAAAATTCTGATCACGTTCAAGGGCTCCTATTTAATGTAATTAAATGATGTTAAATAAAATAAGAACAATATTACCATTTATATTATTTGACATATACGTTTATTAAGTCTTTAATATTACCATGACAACGTTAGATATTATATTATGCCAGCTCTAAAAATGACGCACCTCTCTCCTCTCAATCGCCGCACCTCGCCTTATCCCACTCTAGCCTCACCATACTCTGAACCTACTGAACTACCTCGGTTACAATGTTTTTTTTAGCTGCATATACTCGTAGAAGTCTAGGAGTATACTTGATAAAAAATATGTAAGTTATGTATCGTTACCCTACTCCATGAGCGCATAATAGTCGTGAAAAAAATATTAAGCGGCAAATAGTCGCGGGCACGAGCTTTTTATGAAATACCATAGTTCATTATTTTTTGGTAATACTATGATCAAATCTTATTAAAGTTAGTTACATATACAACATAAGTGTTGATTATTGAATTTATGAGAAGCGACAGCTGCGGCTCAGGAACAGTAATATAAAAATCGTATTATAATTCATATTGTTCCAAAACCACAGATATAAAATTCTATACTAATAACCAAAAAGTGTCTCTTACTGTCAACATTATTTTACTGTCTTACAGTTACTAATTAGAATCCGGCATGCGTTGCAAAGGAACTTGGGCGTATGCAGAAAAAATGTATCGTAATTGAACGCATACTTTAGAAGTACACAGAGTACAAACATACATTGGAATTATATCTAAAAAGTACCCTATATTACTACACAGTATAAACTACTATCATACCATATTTCATTAAATTCACTGCATTAGTTGTCGAGTAATTGGCAAACAAATTACGTTTATTATAAGAATGAATAAAATTGAAACGGTAATGGAGAGAGTAATGAATCCTTGGAGTTTCCCTGCGTGATCGAATTAGAAATGAGGAGATCCGCAGAAGAACCAAAGTAACGAAACTGCTCGAAGAACTCCCAAAGTGGAAATGGGTTCCGTACACTAAGCCTTATTATAGGTATAGATTAAACGAACGCGATTCGGGGTAAGATCCAAAATGCATGACAATTAAAACAAGAGTTTATTAAATAAATCACTTTATTAATATCTAATTAAAACAGCTTTAGAGAGCTTTGCAAGCATTAAGACTATTAGAGAGTGAGATAAGACATTCGAGAATATAATAATTCTAAAATCCTGATTCCTGAAGTGTTACATGTTTTGACTAAAGTTAGCGTTTTTACAACGACCATGAATCGCAAAAGGGAAAAAGTCAGTTCGTAAAGGCGAAATTTGAGCATATCAACTGACTTGGTCCCTCCGCCTGTTGAGAAATAATAGTCTAGACATCTAAAATAATAAATGCAGCACACTGTTCTGCTAGTCATTCCGTATTAAAACTTTCTTATAGCTTTGGGTATGTATGTCCCATTCTTTAAAAACATAAAAGATTATTAAGTAAAAAAAAAAACGACTAAACTAAAACTATTCACGACATTGAATTTAGTGAATAAATAAAAACCAGATAAATATGAAACTAATTCAAAATTGGGAAAATTTTCTATTTTAGTAAAAACTTATGTTTATTTTAAAATAGACTGACAGAACAGTACAGCCCAAAATTAAAGACTAAAATGCTTATAATTTATAAACTAAAATTAAAACTTATATCCAATAGCAGAAGGTCATCATTGCTTCACTGGTAAAATAAAACTGTTCATGGTCTTATTAAATTAATATTAACAACTATGTACTTCTTGCTGGGTAAAAAAAAAAACAATATCTAAATTGCTGCTAGAACAAAATTTAGTTTGGAAATATCATGGGCCATGGCGATTGTGATCAAAATAAAATAAAAAAATATATCCCAATTAAATATTGAAAAAAAAAATTACTTGGAACATGAGGAAATGTAATAGGAAACTTGATACCCGTTTTATTTCTGAGTAGGTTTATATTAATTATGTCACCAATTAAATTGACCAATACAATTTTTTTAACAACAATTTTTGTATTCAGTCCCTTTTATTTAGGAGGTAGTGTTGTAGTGCGACTTCCGTTATCAAAGTCTCATAAATTTTATCATTAATGTCATTAAAATACTACATAAAAGGAATAAAATATATACAATATGTTTCATTATTAAAAAATAACCAGAAACAAAACAACTATAATGGGACCAAAGATTAAATATCAATATGAATAATTCTATTCTGTTGTTTATTCCATGTATTTTTAGAGTAAATCGTTAATTTACAAATTCCGTCGAATGTTTTTATAACGCGCTATAATTTAGACACACATTTAAGTCGATTCAAAATTTATAAACGAGTTTTTGATTGTTAATAAGTAAGAGCTGTCATAAAAACAAATGACGAAATATTAGGTTTGAAATAAATATAATAAGACATCATATTGATAATTAATTACATTAATTACAGGACTAGGAGTATTAAAATAGGCACAGGTTCTCGCCAAAAAAGTGAATTTCAAATCTGTTTAAGGATTGTAACTTACAAGATAAATTCAAAACAATTGTGTGATGTATTCTAATGTCACTGGTTTTATATTATATACTGCTAACACATATATTATATTATAAGGAGTTGTTCATTCAATTCTTTAATAAAATATATCATTAATAGTTTATTTTTCCGATCAAAAATCGTATGAGAAATTTAGTACATATAATACCTTTTTTAATAATACGGTTAAAAACCGTAAAACATATGTGTTCGATAAAACGGTTAAAATTTAACCCCTTGAGCACTAACTTGGCGTTTACGCCAGCTTTCCATTGTTTTCCTATTGTCTCATTTTTATGGGTAATCGACATATAATAACGGTAACTATGGTATGTACTTCATTTAAATCTTATGTAGTACTTAATACAATAATATTAAAGACAGTTTTGATGTTGAAAATTGAGTGACGGAGATATTCAATTACTAACAAAAATAAGATGAATATAGCGAAATCGAACTTGAGCTTCATATTAAAAAGTTATATTTTATGGCTTTTGTTTAAAGTGTACCGTTTCCTTTGTCACACTATTGTTTATGTTCTTGTACAAATGTTATTAAAATGTCATTTTATTTATAAAATTCTTTGAAACAAAAATTATTGTAATGTAGATGTCATGTAAAATTTCTATTAATTAAAAAATAAGTATATATAATTCCATCATTTAAAAGTCAATATATTTCAAATTAACTGAGTAAGAAACATAAACACAAAAATATATTACTAATATTATACAGAAAGTAATACGCTAATTAATACGTTCAATAAAGAGGTAAGTAGATAAAATAAATAATAATTGAGTCATCACAATATTCGATGTTGGATAGAAAATAATGAATAAAACTAAATAATACTAAGCTGGAACTATTATTAAGTATGTACATAAAATATTCTAAACCAATCTGAACCATTGATGGCACAGCAGTCAGTCTATTCTGTATAATTATTGTCATGAATTAAATAAATTAATCAGATGTGATAAAACCATAATTTATTTTCAAAGTTAAAACCAGAAGTCAATCATTTTCTGTTAAAATGTGAAGATTTGCATCATTACTTATGCTTTGCGTTACAACCGCATTTGTGTGATAAAATTCTGAATGATTCATTATCAATAAATATACATGTCTAGCAATAAAAATGTATTAATGTCTTATTTATAACATAAATCTGCATATACCTTTGAAAATATTAGGCAAATAATAATTTGGTGAGTATTGAAAGAGAGAAAGAGATTTTATGTTATTGGAAACAACTTTAGACAATATTGCCAGTAATATATGCACTTGCATGTGAAATAAAAAAAATTATTTGACAAAAATTTGTTTTTTTACTTCTGATTTTTGGCAAATGATCACATGAATAATTTTAAAAGCATTACATATTTGCATTCAACAAACTGGAACTATTGGATGTATATAAAAGTTGTATAACTTGGCTATGAATTAGTTAAAATCATCATTATCTGATAGTAACATAGTATCAACATATTGGGTATTTACATTTTGCATACATGTTTATGGTTTTAAGTTACTGCATAGTTTATTACATGTGTGTCATCAATAGATTTTTATATAGAAACGTTTATGATGGTTTTACTACCATGTAATTTATTTCAAAGTAAACATTTCTTAAAACATTTTCCATTTAGGTGAAAATGGACATTTACAAGACTACATGAACTTCAGCGAATACTTGAATGTCTCTTACTTAACTTATTACAAACATTCTGAGGTAAATGACAAAAATTGAAAGTATGTTACTTCACCAAATGGAAGTGTTGTGACCTGTTTTTTTATTGTTTTTTTTTTTACACCACACTTTACAATTTAAATTCCATAAAGATGACCATAATAAAAACAGATAAGCTTAAGGTCAAAGTAATAAGTTATTATAAGAATTGCAAATATTAATGTGATATAAGAAGTATTATTAAATAATGTTGAAGCTTCATCTGGTGAAGTAATATTTTTCAATTTCGTCATACACTCAAAATCTCACGAGTTTTATACAATGGCACAATCTCAGACTTCAATTAACTTATAATCTCAATTTTTTACATTTATGAACAAAGTTACAATTACTTTCATGGCCTAAACATTTCAATCTTTGGATGTGGAATGTAAAAAAAAAAAAACGTATCAACATTAACAATAATGTCCACAGACTGCTTTGTGATGAATCATAAAAGCCGCCTTAAATTCTTTCTACTTTTCTTAGTACCTATAGCAAAATCGGTTTTTTTTCCTTTTTGACGGGCTGGGCCCATTGAGGTCATAGAGAAAGCATTTCCTACCTTGATGTCTTTCACACCGGCAAAACCTGCAGAATTGGTGTAAACATTTTAAATTTGTACATTCAACCCACTCTTCACCTGAAGTCTCTATGGTCACTTTTGCTGGTTGAGTACACCTTACACATTCAAGCTGGACACGGGCATCTAATGAAGCTGCCTGAAATATTATACATATTATTCAAACTTTTTGAATATTTCATCTATACAAAATTAACAATTGAGAAAAAATAGATAATGAATGATAAATGAATAGAATTAGAAGAAAAATGTTTTAAACTAGAAAGAATAATGAACAAGCAAATGATAATACTGTCATGTCATTAAAATTGCTGTTAACCTTAATAATTGGTGGTTAAAAAATAAAAAACATATTTAAGAATACTGGTAAATGCTACCAGAAAATATTTATATCCACATACAAAGAGTGTCTATTCTGAAAAGATTGGTTAGAAGAATTGTTTGTCCGGAAAAGAGACAGTCTATGCTTCTATGCAAACAAATACTTCAATAATTTAATTACATACTATAAAATTTAAATTCACAACTGTAAAAAATGTTCTGTATGTGACTTTGTTTTTCAACCTATGTAAAACCTAATAAACATCCTTTTACCATCATACCATAGTATTTACACCATTAGTAGCTGCTACCTGAGCTATATAAGTAATTTGAGCCTAAAAAAGAGAACTTTGTTTCAAAATATGCTACATTTTAAACTAATCAATAATATCATTATCCATCACATATGCCTCAGGTATAGAACTGTTTGATTTTTGATGACTCAAATAGTAACTTGCAAAAGCAAAACTTTCCATAAAAATGACTTGTAACAGAAGAAATCATATCACAATGAATTAGGAATCAAGCAATTTATACTATGTATTAGTGGTCCTCAAACTGCGGTCGTTATTTGTGCGTGCCCCTGATGTATTAAAACTATTTTGGAAAATTAAGTTTACATGCTATGAAGTTAACTAAATAGCAGTTCACAGAATGGGAACATAAGTAGAAATAGATAGTGAGTAGGTTGTGGAAGAGAATATAACAGCTGCCCACTCCACCCTTCCTTTCTCTTTGGTCGGTATTATCATAAAGATTAATAAGACAAGATCTTAACAAGATGATCAGATAAATATGATTTAAATATTCACATTTGGAGCTAATTCTAGAAGTTATGTAGGAAAAGTACCTAATGTTATTAAGTTAAGTAATATTAAAACAAAAATATATTACTATTTTTTTCAATTTATATTATGTATTAATTCATTATGCTACCTAGGTTGATAATAGAATTTTAAGGAATTTGGTAGTAGAACCATGAACCAATAATTCAAGAACATAACTTCTCTAGAATGACTTCATTTTAGTTCTTAAAAAACCGATCATTTTCAAAAAACTGCAAACTGCAAATTAGTTTTTCAGTTGTTTTGATATCAATGAATAGTTAGTGAATAAGGTCATCAAAAATGACTTCGTAGGTTGTTTTTTGCCATACAAAATCGATGGATAATTCATGTTTGACAACTCATAAAAATCTCTCAATTAATAGATGGTGGTATCAACTACTCAATCAATAAAAGTGCTGCCTCGCAGTGGTATCTCATATTAACCCTCGTGACCCTTGAACAGAAAAGTGTGACATACACAGCTGCTCTATATAAAAATCTTACCTTTGTAAATTTTTTAAATCTATTTGATTTAGGTGTCCCTGGAGGGCTAATAGTTGTGGTGCAAATTGTATTGTGAAATAATTCATTATGAATTTCCCTAAAACATCCAATTTTTAATTTATTTTTGATCTGAATTTCTTTTCCCTTCCTGTTTCTGTTCTCTTGGTTTTCTCTAATACTCTTGATGTATTCTTCATACTCTCTTTTCCTTTTTTTATCACTCACTGATTCCCATATCTCTGCCCAGGTAGCACTAACTAACTTGAAATTACATATATCTTCATTTGATAGATAATTAAATATTGTTGATATTGGTGGCATGGCATTTCCATTTTTATATAAAAGTCTCAAAATATCTATTTTCTTTTCAGGTTGAAATAAAACTGTTTTAACAGAAGCCAATTGAGCCCGTTTCTTGGTGGTCAACTGCAACTCCTGAGGTTCACATGAAATAGAATGTGTAACAAAGTTCAGTTTCTTTGCAGATTTTCTGCATGGATTTAATTTACAATTTCTTTTCACTGGTGTTATTGGGTATGATGCCGATTCATACTCATGATATCGATGTTTGCGGCTATTTGAGTAATCAGAAACTACTTCGTTAATAGAATGACATGAATTTTCTTTATTTTCGTTTACATCAAGGCTCTGTATTTTTCCTGCTATAAGGCTGGTTGGTGTTGGAATAGAACTATAAGGAAAGTCACTCGATTCCGGTTTCTGGAACGGCCTTTTCACACCGGGTCTCAACAGCGGTGTATCCACAGTTTCCTTCTGTACCTTAATTGGATTATAGAGTATGTTAACTTCAGACGGAATATAGTGGGCTGTGGTACACGTCTTATTATTAGGAAAGATGGAATGGTCCAGGTATTCCCCAGATATTTCTGAACATCCCAATGATCCTGGTGTAAGCGACGTGTGATATCCACTATCGTCAGCTTTACAAAGACTATAAGATCCCAGAATAAGTGTCTGTCCATGTTGTTCTGCATAATCCGAACATATATCCACTGCGTTAGCTAGTAACGAACCCGATTGCATTTTTGCTTGTATTTGATTATGGATGCCAACGGTAAGCTTTGGTAAGCTCCAGTCGGGCATCAAAACAAAAGCTTTTTCATCCATTGCGAATGACAAAAGACCATAAAACTCATTATAACTTTAATCTTTGTAATTAAAATTGTACTCAACACTAATACAAAATATAAATTCGTCCTGATAATAAAAGAGCAAAACAACCGCCACTTTTGGCATTCTTAATTCGTTTCCATTTTGTTTTCATTTTCTGAGTTGCCAGTAAGGCATAGAACGTAGTTAAATAACGCACGACTTATTTTATTATTATTTATCTCTACCTTTGTAACAATAATATCTACATAGATTTTAATTATATTATTAGTATTAATATCTAGCACACAGATTACTATAAAAATATATTAGTAGCTACGCTATCTAGAATAATTGATATCATGAGTTCTTGACGAGATTTTTTTTTTTTTTTATGTTGTAGTTTGGTTTTTGTATACAACACAGATGAATAATAATAGTGGGCAATGATTCATCTCTGATGTAAAACTTGCACAAGCAAGGTGTGTTGAAAATAATGATATGGACTGTAAACCAATCCCTCTGCAAGGAAATCTTTATAAAATGGTCACCACTTATTGGAGTACTTAAGATTAGTAAAATAATAAGAAGCTGTGTCTGAAAAATTTCTAATCATGCCCTTAATAAACTGTAAAAATAAATAAATTTATGTACTTCTGCTCAACGACTACAATATAATGCTCACAGATAAGGCTGAACACAAACTTTTAGGCTCAAATAGCACCAAAAACTAGATAATGGCTTTTGCTAAAACTATTCCATAAGTACAGATGAACACGAAACGTGAATTCTAAAATTTTTTAAAACTCCCGTTCATATTCAGCTATTTCCGTTCTAATAGAAGGCTGCCATTTTGATTAGCGCTTACAAATGTTATAATGTAGTGAAAAAAAAGTTTATGAATGTCAGACTTGGCTGCATGATATAGTACTTTTGCAATTTCCTTGAAAAATAATAAATAGAGCAAGAAAAACCAGAAAACCACAGACTTTTGATGTTTTTTGAATTTCGATCATCCCTATTACTAAATTCTTCGTTAATACTTTGAAGATAAATAAATAAACTGGAGTTTTTGGCGGGATCTCAGTCTGACATGTAGCAATTGTTTTCTTTAATTCATTAAACTTGTGTACTTGACTCTATATCATGTAATCTTGGTGGCGTTTTGTGTGAAATAGTTTAGTTATGGTGATCAAGTTAAGTTTATTATAGAAGACAACGCGTAGCATACATTCTGAGGTGCCGACAAAGCTCCATGGAAAGTTCGAGCAGGATAGGCCACCGTTCTGTTGGAGCTTGGTAACGCTGATACAAGATTGAAAATCTTACCCACATGACATTGGCACAAATTGTGTGTACACACAGATTGCCATTAACTAAGAAGAAGAAGAAGAAGAACCACAGACTTGTATTACTCATCTTTGTCACTGAACTAATATGTAAATTATTATTCATTTCTGGTATACAATCTTTGAATCAGGCTTTTCGGCGTGACCTCCGTCTGTCATGTAGTAGCTGCTATCTTTAATTCAATGACTTATGTTATAGGCCATATATTGTGCGATTTTGTTGGCGTTTTACGTAGGATAGTTTTTCTTTGGTTATTGTGTACAAGTGAAGTGAATCTAAAATATTAGCACGAAGCGTTAATTCTGATATACCCCAAGAATCTATGGATGAGGATGAGCAATCTTTTCGTGCGCCCCTTTCAGCTGCAGCAGCTTAGCAACAGTGCAGCGTGTGCTCCCTAACCATCTTTATTAACAAATAAAAATTACAATTTATACTTTAAAATAAACACAGTTGAAAACTACAAACTACACTATTACTAAACTACGAACTAATAGGGGACACGGGAAAACCGCATCAGGGCTATTCCCTTCGACGGTGGCCTCACCTTTGTCCGCGTCTACGGACAAGTCTATTGGGTGAGGCACACAAGGTGCGTCCCTCGTGGAGTAATCTTCTGAGTTCCTGGGAGCTAATCCTGCTATCGATCGGACTCTGAGGGGGCAGGGAGATGCACCCTATCTATACGGGTCATAGACACGGTCCTCCTTCAACTACTTACTCAGCTAGGCGAGGACCGGCATATGAGATCGCGAGCCTGAGGCCTGTGTATTAACGACAAGTGTCCACCTCTTCCTCTCCGTCTAGCGTGCAACGGCGCGATGTTCTGGAGGTGAACGTGCGCCGACATGTCCGCTCTGTGGAACATGTTGGTTGCAAGGCTGCTTATGAATGCATCCAGGCTCTCTACACGTAAGTCACGCGCAATTACGTGGTTGCTGACGTATCGCGGTGCTCCCGCGATTATGCGAAGCGAGATGCTCTGTTGGGCTCTAAGCCGTTTCTTGTTCGTTTCCGATAAGCGACTGAACCATGCAGGGGCGGCATAGGTAAATCGTGACCTCAGATAAGTTTTGTATAAACCAAGCCTCGTTCTCAAGGGTAGCCTTGAGGTGAGCACTGGACGCAGCATTCTCCTTGCCGCTCTTGTCCGCGCGATCACATCTCCTACTGACTTGAAAAAATCTTGAAAAAAGAATCTATGGAATATTTTAAAGGGATTGGTATCGCCTCAGCATTGGTAGGATGTTAATAC
The DNA here is from genome assembly GCA_014132275.2 of Samia ricini. NCBI lineage: Eukaryota > Metazoa > Arthropoda > Insecta > Lepidoptera > Saturniidae > Samia > Samia ricini. Next base: position 9,400,949 of record AP028161.1, read on the forward strand.
AACAGGCAGTGTGCCGTGTGGACAAAATTGTCCCTTAGCTTGTCCCATCGCACGAATATTTTCTTCTCCTAAAATAATGGCAATCTGTGTACAAGCAATTTGTGCGAGTGTCATGTGGGTAAGATGTATTTTCACTCTTGTGTCAACGTCACTAAGCTCAGCAAAACGGTGGCCTATCCTGTTCGAACTTTCCATGAAGCTTTCTCGGCATCTCAGAATAAATGTTACGCGTTACCCTTTATAATAAACCTAACTTGAACACAATAACCAAACTATGTCACACAAAACGATGCCAAGATTACATGATATAGAGTAAAATACATAAGTTTCATTAATTAAAGAAAACAAAGATCCATCAAAAACTCCTAAATATATATTTTTTACTAGTCTTTGATTTAGGGATTCTTTACAAAAAGATTGATTTTTGAATCGATTCAAAATGAAACTTAAAATATCAATTCACAAAAAAATTAAGATCTAAAGATCAATCTCTAGAAAATCAATCTTTTCGTCTTGTTTTTTATGCGTAACTGTTATTTTTCTATTTTTCGATATTAGATCATAATCATCATTTATTGAAAATTTGAGTAAAAACTGTTTTCGAAATAATTTTATTGATAAAACTCGTGTTATTTAAAAAAAAAAAGGGGAGGTGTACTTGGGTACATTCGTAATTGTAAATAATTTTATGGTTCTTATTGAACCAGAAAAAAAGAGCCTCGTTTTCTTAGGTTCTAAAATTGAATCACTGGATCGATTTACTGCTAGATATTGATTTTTAAAATCGTTTTTTTTTTTTGGTTTTAAAACATCGATTCCCCGATGAATCGATATCAGTTCACATCCCTACTTTGATTCGACCTATTTTTTGTTTATACTTTATTGTATAAAATATCATTTTATAAATGTGTCGTTGTTGTTGTTTTTATAAGAATGGATATCAATGTGAAGGATTTGTGCAGACTTTGCGCCAGTAAAGATGAATTTTGTAAAGACATACTAGACGAAAATAATAAAAATATTTTAAAATTGATTAAAGACTTCATACAAATTGTGGTATGTGTTATTGTTACATTTTCCGTGTTTTTCTATCCATACACTTGATTTAGTTGAACTTATTCACTTTTTATTTATAAATTACATAAATTAATTTGAAGCAATTATAAAATTACGAATACACATTACTAACATTACTAATTATTTATTTTTTTACTGTAATACTGATACAAATGATTGTCAATGTCTATAGAAATGAAATTAATAAGAAAAACACTGAAGTTAAATTTTTTAATTCCATTACATTTTATATATATACAAATATTGGATTTTATATATCATTTCAACATGTATAGGTATTTATAGAGTTCCAATCACACAAGAGGTTAAGCATGAAAAATTACTGTTGTAAATTGAAAACATTTAGTAACACAAGTTATAACACAATTAAAGATACAACTGTTGCACAGTTTTTTTTAATAACTTGTAACTAATCTTTGCAAATAATATTCACTGTTTCAGGTATATGAAAACGATAAATTACCAACAAAGATATGTTTGAACTGTGAGGAGAAAATGGTTACATTTCAGTTATTCGTATTGGAGTGTTATAAAACACAGGATTCACTTAGAAAGTTGTATAAAGAAGTGGAAGTGAATGATGTTGGAATAAAGACAGAGAGTGTTTCAAATGGATACACAATTCCTCATATTAAGTCTGAGGTTTGTTAATTTATGATATAATACTTGTACACTTTACATGCTTGCCATACAAGATTTATTAACCCCTGGAGCATTAACCTGGCGTTTATGCCAGCTTTTCATTGTTTTCTGATTGTCCCATTCTAAAACTGCATAAGATCCACAAGTTAGTTTTGTGAGAATTAAAACTTTCGGAGATCATTTTTTTTTGCTTAGGTTTAGTGAGTTTGGGTCAATAATCTGCCATTTGATAGTGACCCTGATTATATACTGATATATAAATTAAAAACGAACAATTTTTTTAAATTTTAACTAAGAGTATAAAAGCAAACATGCTTACAGCACTTGCTCACAAAGTTCAGTGAAGCTGTAAAGGCCCTTCCAGGCGACAGCATTAGCTAGGTTTGAAAAAACAAAAACAAAAAAAAGTATAGAATTTTCAATTATGGTTAATTTTTTACCAACATTTATTAGAACACTAGTACTAATAAATGTACTTTGTTGAAGAAAGTAATGCAAATAAATAAATAAACGGAATAAGAAGAAAATTGTAGAAATTAATTGTAAAAAATGGAAACTGTAGAAAATAATTTGAAAATTAATTACATTTTTTTATATTTTTCACTTCAAGGTTAAAGATGAAACAATTGGTGAAAATATTCAGTGTAAGTATTTTTGATGTGATTTTATATCATTTCTTCCAAATGTTATATTAATTTTCATTAATGTTGTTAACAAAATTATTATTTCTATGCCGCCTGCACATCTTTATTTAATAATGATTTTTAATTTATAATTCCATGTCTATTCATGGTAATCAGAATTATAAATAAATATTGGCTCTAAAATGAGTTTCTTTTTTTACTTGTAATACTTTTTGGTGGGAGATTTTGCTTCACAACAGTATGATGTACATTGAGCTATATAACATTAACTGATTATGTTCTTTGAAAATAAATATAATTTGACTTTTTACTGATTATTTTAATACATTAATTTTTTATATGTATTATAATTAGTGCTACACACTCTGCTTTAAAGTTAAATATTGAAATAAACCCAAATACCCCTTACAGGTGACCTTAACAATGAGGCTTCTTTATCGGAGTTGCTTGTTTACGACGGTAATGAAAACTTCCAAGAGGATCATGTTGATATTGATGACGACGATGACTATTTGGACGACATCGCAATTGCATCATTAAAAGATATTACAAAGAAAAACTTTAAAAAGAAAGTTACATTTGAAAAAGATTCTGAAGAGTTCAAAGAAATACTCAAACAGCCGAATTTAAAAGTAAAAGATTTTGTTAAGTGAGTAATTTTATGAAAATCATGAGCTGCTAATCCTTAGACATTATAAAAGGTCTCTTGGGATGTCTACTAGTGGAATTATAACTCAATAATCAACAAACCAATTTTAATTATATTATTTCCTAAACCATAGATAATATATTCTGGAAGCCGAGTTTTAGTATATATTTTGTTTCATATATGAAGTAAATTAGATGGTAATACTGAAGGCAGATTTTACTGTTGAGTGTCTTTCGAGAAAGATATATTTATTAAAACAAATTATAGAGGTGCGAGAATCACGCAAAAGCACATCTTTTAAATTATTTTAGTCCTTAAACACTGAAAAAAAAAAAACCGGTATCTTAATTTAATATATATTTTAAGGTAATAAACAACGTAGACGAAGATGCGAGTATCAGCTAGTTATTAATATATATTCAAATAGAGGTATAGGCACTTTGTTACATTTAATTCAAATCTGTTGAGGTTCCATCCATTGAACCATAACACGTCCACTGTTGGACATAGGTTTTTCCCAATAAGGAGGAGATTTTCATAATAGCCTGGCTTGACAGGCGGGTTCGCGATCGCAGTAGTTGCTTCTGATACTCAGAGGATGCTGCTGCCTGTCCCCTGGTTTATCCCTTAGTCGCCTTTTACAACACCCATAGGAAGACATGGGGTGGTACTATTCTTAGTTGGCAGCACACGCAGAAATTATGTGATTATATGTTTTTTAAATTACATTTATATAACTGTTTTAAATTCTATTATAGATTGGAATGTAATTTTTGTGAGAACAAAATGAAAACATGGAGCGCACTACGGTATCATTATTTCAAAGTGCACCGGTGTCCGCCCGTTGTGTTCTGTTTGTGTGGTTTCGAAATAAGATCGAAAAGCGTCCTCTATAAACACGTATCAGATCACAAATTGGAGAGTAAAATATTAAAAATAGCGACCCTGGGGGAACAAGAGGATCAGGAAGATTCGAAATATGAACATTTGAATATCAAAGATTTTGTGAAGTAAGTGTAATCTTTTTAATTTTTTCTCTACAGCCAAAGAGTAGGAATCCAAGAAAATCTAAACTGGTTAAAAAACAATAGACGTTCGGTCCACAAAGATACTTTATTCGAAATTAAAATATTACTGGACTTGTATAAATATTTATAAAAATGTAATATGTATACTTGTTCCCTAATAGGGGTAACCTATTTGGTTTTAAATTATCTAGAAATGCAAAAATAAAAAAATACGACTTGATATATTTCAACCAATTTTGTACATGTTAATTTACAATTTTAAAATAAAAGTATACTGTTCTTTGTTGATTATAATATAAAGTACATTAACATTTTTTTTGCAGTTTTGTATGCACGTCGTGCGAAAAAAAATGTTCCAGTTGGTACAGCCTAAGGACACATTGCCAAAGGACACACAAAACTTTGCCGGTTGTTAATTGTGTATGCGGGATAACCCTCAAGTCGAAATCAGCCATGTACAAACACGTACAGGATCATAAAAATCCCAATGTATTCGCGTAAGAGAATGTTTTTATTATAAACTATCTATTCTTTAGAAATCAAGAGATTAATAAAATAATAAAAAAAATCAATGTTATAACATATAGTTTTATAAATAACAAACCATTAGAAGATACCTTGGTCGAGATTATAATTAGGTACACCATAGAACATAAGATATACGTCACAGACATTCATTTAAATTTTCATGTAAATGTGTCCAATAGGTCATCTAAAAATCTCTTACTCTATATCAAGGCTCCTCAATTTTTTTATCACTCGGGCCATAATGGACGATTTAGGAAAATTTCGCGGACCACTAACTGTTACTGTTGTTAACTTTAATAGGGTATCGTGCCTTATTTTGATGCTTCGATGATAATTCCGTTTTAGATTACTATTTTCATTTTTAGAAAACATTAAATTCCCTAAAAAGCATTTTAAATAATAAATTCACGCGCTAGCCGCCATGTTGCTTTATTTCGTTACGGTCACCGGTCAATCAACATCCTAGGGATGTCAATTCTTTTCTAAAAAGATCGATTTTTGAATTCACTTTAGGCCAAGTTAAGAACCAAAATTTTATGTTTATGTATCTCAAATTAAAAATCGATATGAAAACTATGGTATGTAACCGATACTTATACTCAAAATATATATATATTTGTATGTCCTATAAGACATAGCTTTTGTTTATGCCAGGAGATAAATTAGATTTCTATCAACAATAGGTCACAATAAGTTTTTCAGTTATTGATGTGCGTTATTTTTTTTGCACAACTAAGATGTAAGTAAAGTTTTTCATAAACATCTGCTAGCTGTCACTAACGTACGCAAGTATGGTTCATCTTGGGGGAAATATACTTTGTTCGCACGGACATTTAAAAATCGTAAATGGGCCATATTATGGCCCGTGGGCATAGGGTAGAGCACCCTTGCTCTATATAGAAATAAATTTAATAGTGCAAAAATGTAGATAGTGTGTTTTATTTGTAAGTTACGTTGTATGCATAGTACTTAAATGTTATTTAAGTACATTCAGTTACTGCCATAGAAAATTAATGTTTGTAACTTTTACAAAATTATCGCAAAATATTTTTCAATTTTTTTTTATGTAATTTTATGCCTCGGTGGCGCAGTTGTATTATGGTGCGACTGCCGTTCTAAGGTCTTGGGTTCGATCCCCGGGTCGGGTCAAATGGTATTGGGTTTTTCTACTCAATATCATCTCGGAGCTTGGAATTTGTGCCCGATATGGCGACAGGCTCGCCCCCTGTCACATCTGGGACGGAACTAAGCTCGGCGAAATGTGGGTGGTGTAGTTCGCTATTTCACGTCTGCCTAACCCTTCGGGGATAACAGGCGTGAGCTTATGTTATGTTAATTACATATAAATTATAATAAATTTCAGTTGTGATAAATGCCCACGTATAACGACCACGCTGACGGCACTGAACAAGCATAAGATGCGACACGTGCCGAAATCGGAAAGAAAGTACTGTTGCGCGTCTTGCGATAAAATATTCAACTCGAAGGACGCGTTGAAATCTCACGAGAAATCTCACATACCTATTGAAGAGAGAAAGATATATCGTTGTGATGTCTGTAACATGAAGTAAGGTTCTATTATTGAAATTCTACACATAGATTTTAACGTGTTATGTGTGAATCAGATAATAAAATGTTTATTTATTTAATAAAGGTTTACTACACGCTCGTCGGCCGCGTCTCACAAGCGTGTGGTGCACGACAAGATCAAAGGCTACGTGTGTGATCTATGCGGATACGCGTGCGGCACCAACGGCGAACTCAGACAGCACCGCGCAATACACAGCGACGATAAGCCATTCGTCTGCGGGAAATGTAATAAACCGTTAGTTGAATCGTTATTTTTAAACCTATATGTATTCGATATTACACTTTGTCTATGCGTCTCCCAATTGTGTGGTGCTCAATAAGATTAAGGGTTACGTGTGTACTCTACATAGCACCCTACATAGGACACTACATAGCACCGCCGGATACTAGCGACGAGCTTAAATAGTACCGCGCGGCACCATTGGTGACCTTAAACAGTACCGCGCGGTACCAATGTGAACCTTAAACAGTATCGCGCGGCACCAACCGCGACCTTAAACAGTACCGTGCGGCACCAACGGCGACCTTAAACAGTACCGTGCGGCACCAACGGCGACCTTAAACAGTACCGTGCGGCACCAACGGCGACCTTAAACAGTACCGTGCGGCACCAACGGCGACCTTAAACAGTACCGTGCGGCACCAACGGCGACCTTAAACAGTACTGTGCGGCACCAACGGCGACCTTAAACAGTACCGTGCGGCACCAACGGCGACCTTAAACAGTACCGTGCGGCACCAACGGCGACCTTAAACAGTACCGTGCGGCACCAACGGCGACCTTAAACAGTACCGTGCGGCACCAACGGCGACCTTAAACAGTACTGTGCGGCACCAACGGCGACCTTAAACAGTACCGTGCGGCACCAACGGCGACCTTAAACAATATCGTGCGGCACCAATGACGACCTTAAACAGTACCGCGCCGCCGCAATAATATGGAATTTTGGCGAAATCTCATGTTCTTGTTGTGTTACACTATATTATATAATTATAGTGGAACTTTGCGTGATACTGTTTGGTTATTGTGTAGTGTTTTTTTTTTATATTACCTGTATTAATTTAGGGACTTTTGATTTGGTGAACCTATCACCAAGAATAGGTCAGTCCCGTAGTAACCTAAACTTAAAGCCTTGCCAGCAAACTTTTGGCTTCTACAAAGCAAAACAAAAATGACATATATTGGGAATAATAACGCGGAACGTTTATTCTGAAGTGCCAAATAACTACCAGGAAAGTTACATAGCCGCCAATTTGTTAGCGCGTTGGAAACGTTTAATAATAAACAAATTAGAATAGTACATTATTGCAAAGGCCGTGAAATAGGCAATTGCAAGTGGAGTATGAGTATCAAGGCGCAGGCGAGAACTTCACTAATACGAGACAGACAATTGTCATTTCCGCCAAAGCATATCATAAAGCACTATTGCTTTTCTCAAAAGAATTCAGGAAAATAAAACATATTTTTCATATAATACATTTAATTTAATTAACATTCAAAGGTACATTAGTACCATCTTCTTCTTCTTAGTTAATGGCAATCTGTGTGTACACACAATTTGTGCCAATGTCATGTAGGTAAGATTTTCAATCTTGTATCAGCGTTACCAAGCTCCAACAGAACAGTGGCCTATCCTGCTCGAACTTTCCATGGAGCTTTGTCGGCACCTCAGAATGTATGCTACGCGTTGTCTTCTATAATAAACTTAACTTGAACACAATAAGTAAACTATTTCACACAAACGCCACCAAGATTACATGATATAGAGTCAAGTACACAAGTTTAATGAATTAAAGAAAACAATTGCTACATGTCAGACTGAGATCCCGCCAAAAACTCCAATTAGTACCATCTGTGGTGAAAGGCTGAAAGGCAAGCGCATTTATGGCTATCCAGCCACGTGAACGCAATTTGTACTAAGCAAAGATACTTTGGTATGCTGAGAATGATAAAAGTGTTCCAATCAAAGAGTATTTAATAACCCCAGGACGCCGTTTCATACAACATTGCTGGAGCGTTGTAATATTCCAAATTTAAAAAACGCTCCTGAAATGGATTTGATTTTCTTTGTCTGTAAACTCGATACTTCGCGTGTCCTTTTTTCGAAAATAATGACAATATTTCCATGCATGTTTGAGAACGATTTATAATTCATAATTAATTTATAGATTTAAAACGTATTCAAACCTGAAGACCCATATGGACACACACGAGGACACTTCGTACGAGTGTTACATATGCCGGCGGGTGTTGAACAGTCGACGTACGCTTCGTAAACATTTATTGGTGCACGAAGACAAATGCAGACATGTCTGCACTTACTGCAACAAAGCCTTCAAACGAAGGCAGACATTAAAGGTACGTGTGATAAAAAATAAGGTTATTTACATTATGTTAACTAGCTGTTTCCGCTCGCGTATAAATTTTATTTTCTTCTAGCTGTGTGCCCGTGGCTGCGCCCGCGTTTCATATATTCTTTTCTGCTTTTTTTTTATATACGAAACCCTAATTTATTTATTTTTTTGCACTAAGATAAAATAAAAACATTTGTGATAAATTCCGGCACTTGCCCGTAAAATTGTTTTGTATCGAATTTATTAAATTTTATATGAGTTTTAATCTTTTTAAGCGAAACCTTAATTATTTTTGAAAATTAAAAGTTACCCAGAGTAACTTCAGTTATTTACCAAAAAAAAGTCCGGTCAAAATCCCTCCAGCCGTTTACCAGAAACAAACGAAATTTAAAAAAAATGTATTTTTGTTATAGGTATTGTATATACATTCATATCTATTTAGTAAAAAAAATTATTTGTTATATTACAAACAAACACTTCAATTTTTTAGTATAGATTATTCACTGCTTATTTTATAGTTTTTATATATTTTATGGAAATTAATGTTCTGATGGTCATTATTTTTGGCTTAATTCATCAAACACAGGAAAAAATAATTGCACATAAAAAGCAGCTACATTAAAGTGTAGTAAGTTTTTAACAAAATTAGGGTAATTTAGAAAAAAAGAGCCGTTTTTGTTTAAATTCATAATTATTTTCGAGGGTGGGTTAAAAATTTGAAACAAAGTATGAGTTATACATTTGTCATAGGCTGGAGACAAAGATAATACATTTTCAGCCAAATTGAAAGCTTGTCGGGGTCATAAATGGTTGATTTGGTATATGGAAGACCATATATATGTATATATATGGTATATTGATATCCGATAGGTTCACATGTACACACACACTGGTGACAAACCTCTCACGTGCAAGTGGTGCGACGAGCGGTTCGCGTACGCGTCCACGTTGCGCTCACATCGGCTCCGGTTCCATCCGGACAAGATGGCCGCTCAAGGTCAAGACAACTACACGAATTATACCGCACATGTTATGCCAGAGGTAAAACAAATCACATAACAAGTGGAGTGGATAAAGGTGGGCGTCCACATATCCGCATCGTAAGTATCGGACGGATCGCATCAAACGGATTATTTTTTTACAATGCGTCCACAGTATCGGCAGCGATCGGTTTGCCGACGCTACTTTCATTCGTATTTTTGTAGTGTTCGGTGGAATGTGCAAGATAATGGAGGATACGAAGAAGAATTTGTTGTAATTGCTTGTTTGTTAATATGAATAATGACGATGTTTAAATCATATATCTCTTTATACTCTTGCACAACTGTAATTAGTAATGCCACGTCCATGTTGAAATAACACGTGTGAACAAGACGATAATCGCAGATCGAACGAGCGCGCGGAGTCCGTCCATTGGTCGACATTTCGTATGACGTCATCGGCACGCATCGCAAATCTTACCTCTCGGAGCGTCGGGTAGCTTCATACGATCCATACGATGCAGATCAGTGGACGCACTTGTATGACTTCCTATACAAAGTATACTACGATCCATTTGATGCGATGCGTCCGATAGGTACGATGCGGATATGTGGACGCCTGCCATTACACGCCTGTTTGTGTTAATTTTGTCATTTGAAATAAATCAAATGCATTTATTAAAATAAACGTGTTTGTATTAAAAATAATCAAATCTGTTTCAGTTGATTTTGACAATATAACCTTTTTTGTGTGTGTGTGTTTTTTTATTTTAATTTGAGAAAAACTATGGTATTTTGTTACATAAAATTGTAGGATTATAAATTTATTTCGATATTTAACTTTAAATCACTTTGCGCAATCCCAAAAAAATCTTAATGAAATAAATTTGGATAAGACTTCAGTTCACTTTTTAGGATTTGAATCAGTATGATGTAATAGTATGGGTTTCTATTTGTAGCCATAAATAATATACCTTATTTTCATTCATTTATGTTGTCATTTTTCAGAATTACATAAAAGGTGATTCAGCAACGTCGAACGTAGTGGCGCCTGTCGCAAAAAATGAAATTGAAGCAATGTAGATTAAGCGTTATTAGCTGTTATTATATTAAACTATTAGTTTATTTTGGAATCATATTGATTCACACAAAACAGATATCATAGTAAATTGTATTATAATATTTTATTTCGTTAGGCAAGATTTCGTGACTTGCATACAACATCACAACATTGTATTACAATTATTATTTGAATATCGATTTCGTATACATATAGTATAATAATTATTTGAAAACGACTGATTTAACATAGTTCTATAACCGACTTTCGTATTTAATAAACAATTTAAATTATAAACTGACTTTATTTCATATTTCGTATTGGAAATATTACTTTCTCCACAATAAATAAGGAAACATTGGAATACTTGAACGGAGGCCGCTAATGATAATTAATTTAATAAAATGTATTCCAAAGATAAATCGTTTGACCATTCATCCATTCAACCGAAAATCCATTGAAAACTGCTGGACATTCTCTCTAAAGATCTCCACAACGAAATTATTGTCATCATCATCTCCCTACCCTTTTCCCATTTTTATTTGGGGTCGGCACAACATGTCTTCCTCTTCCATTCCTCTCTATTTGTTGTCATCTCCACATTCACTCCTTTCCTAAGCATATCATCTTTCACACAGTCCATCCATCTTTTCATTGGTCTTTCCCTTCCCATGTAACCGTCCACATTCATATCCAATACCTTTCTTACAACATCCTCTTTCTCCCTGCGCATCACATGGCCAATCACCAGGACAAACGACCGCCTCTTAACTTGTGTGTTATTGGCGCCACTTTCATACTTCCTCTAATATACTCATTCCTAATCCTGTCCATTCTTGTTACCCCCACCCGCAACGAAATTATTGTGTCGTGTTTGTAGTACTGAGAGGTTACTGCTACCCATCACCTGGTTTATATCCCTTAGTCGCCTTTTATCACACCCATTGGAATGTATGGAATGGTACTATTATTAGCCGGGACCAAACGGAATTATATCGTTTATAGATGTTTAGAAATACAAAATGCACTAAGAGTACGAAGTACTTGCATATGTATTTCTTTGTCGATCCCGTACGTCGATATCACCTCAACTTGCCAGCGGATGATACAATCGCTAAGTTTTATTGGGTAGGAGTCACACAATTGTACTCCACCGAACAGGATATGTTAGGGTAAAAAAGGTATGCACGTATTTATTATAGTTGTAAAAAATTCTGCGCATAGATTTTTAAAGCTTAACATATCAATACGACTTGTGATTCTACAGTCTGTACTATTTTTGTACTGTATAAAATATGGATAGATTAAAATAACAGTTATCTGCAAAAAGAGCGATATAACTTTGCTGCAACGTCTGACGATTGATTACCACCTGAAAATTCAATCGTATATGGCAAGTTCTTCTTCTTCTTAGTTAATGGCAATCTGTGTGTACATACAATTTGTGCCAATGTCATGTGGGTAAGATTTTTAATCTTGTATCAGCTTTTCCAAGCTCCAACAAAACGGTGGCCCATCCTGCTCGAACTTTCCATGGAGCTTTGTCGGCACCTCAGAATGTATGCTACGCGTTGTCTTCTATAATAAACTTAACTTGAACACAATAAGTAAACTATTTCACACAAAACGCCACCAAGATTACATGATATAGAGTCAAGTACACAAGTTTAATGAATTGAAGAAAACAATTGCTACATGTCAGACTGAGATCCCGCCAAAAACTCCATATGGCAAGTTTATCGTTTTTTTAAATATAGTGCTTCATATATAAATTAACATACATAAAATGAGTTTCAAAACTACAGCAATTCAAAATAATTGACATTCAATAAAACATAATAATAATCTATAAAATGTTAGAGACGGTCAAATCGATAGATGAAGTCGATTGAATATAATATTATTTCAGTGGTACTTTACAGTCCGTGTTTACATACAGCACGTAATAAAACGGTGTGTTGGCTCTTGAACTCCGTTCACCAGTTCATTGCAACTCTAGTTGCCATTTTCCAACTTCGTACTACAGTCCTGTTATGTTGTACAAATACAAGTGGGGTTATTTTGTATATCAAAAAATAATCTTTCTTTTTCAAGAAAAAATCCATGATCTCTGCTTTTATATATTGGTAACACTGAGCGCATCTACCTGGCATGGCATGGCATGAAATATAACTGTTTTCGTTATTTTCATATAATTTATCACTTGTTATTATTATTTTGTATTTGTTAAATTGTTTTCGTTACGTCGTTTTGTTGATATTTTATTGTTATTTTATTGGTAAAATGTTCAGAAAAACTGTTCTAAATAGTGAAACTCACGGGGAATTAGTGATTCGTTTACGTGAATACTTTGAACAGGAACATCAATATGACGGACCTTTGTTACCGTTGTCACAAGAATGACCCGAGTTGCTGAGGTGCTTGGTATTGATAGTTATTGTGACAAAAATCAGTAAAGAATAATTTGGATATTTATCAATAGAGGACAATAAGCTTATTAAACAATGCATATGAAAATGTTACACCAGATGACTGGAAAAAATAAGGTGATCAACAATACGCGCGAAATTTTGACAGAGGATTTGGAACGCGATGTCCACTTTATTCCATATGTGACATTGAATTCATAATTAATCTCTAGGATTGTTCCAGCTATTCTAATAACAATGTAGATACTTAATTAAGGTGTATACAAATAAGTTAATAAACTTTTATGTTTAAAATGTTATTCTTATTTTAGCCCAGTCTAATACTAATATTTACACACTTTAAAATGCCGTCTGCTTATACCATACGCACTTTTAACTATTCATCGATAATTTCGCAGCACTACTAACAACTGTTTGAGAGCTGTCATTTTATTTAAGCTATGTTTTGCAAACTATAGTAGAATGTGTATTGTTGAACTCATTAATGAACTCCATACAGAATGGTATTAGATCAATAATTATACTGAAACCAATTATACAATATTTTTTTGATAAATATGTAAATATCTCTCTAAATATCTAATTATATGAAACGTATTTGAAGTGTTAAGAAGGGCACTAAAGTTAGCGGCTTAGGGGTGACCCTGTATAGGCGAGTTCTCATGTACACTACCTATATAAATATAGTTAACGTATAAGCAATGCGGGTAATATTAAAGTGTCGAAGTCTGAAATAACCTCGAACTTAATATTTTAGTAAGTATATATTCGAATAATGCTTATTAAAACATTACTAAGGATTTATGTTAATTTATACAGATCCACGACTCCAGTGATTTGTACCATATTGCTATTTTATAGTATTTGATATTATAAATAATTTATATATCTATGTATTTTTAGAGATTAATTGTGTGTCAGTAAATATTTAAAGCGATTATATCCCACCTAACGTTTTTTTCTTGGCTAATCTGTTTCAAAACAGATGATTGCAACTAAGGTTGCTACCTTTATTTGTGCAAATAAAGTACAATTTATTTTAATGTATTATTTTGCTTAAAAACAAATTTTTCACTACTTTTAACTAATAACTAACATCATCAATCGCACTAACTGTATCGTTCTGTTTTACGCGAAAATTCATAACACCAACTTGTGTATGTGTACTATACGTAATATGAATGAATAAAGTATTTTCGCGTACTTTGTTGTTCTCATAAAGTACAATTACCCGAAACAACGTACAATACTTTATAATAAAGTACGGGTGGCAACCCTAACTGCAACTAGTTTTACTTGTAGAATGTAATTATTTTTGGTTTTTTCAAGACAATAAAGTATTTGTATAATGTAACATGATTGAATACACATAAGTGAAAAAAGGAATTGAACTTTAGGATATAACCGAGTTTCATGTATAGCAGAGGATTTAACGGATTGTAAAAAAAAAAAAACATGGATTTATCCAATTTTGATGTATTTCATGGTTATGGTTGTCATTTATAGAGAGAATAAAAATATTACAAGACACAAATTTTAATAAAGTACGTAAGAATCTATTCATACAAAAATCTAGAATTTCTTTCGTTACATTTCATTACAATAACAAAATACAAGTAAAACTACTTTTTTCAATTGGATAGACTTTGTGCTTTGACCACAATCTCGCCTGATGTTAAGTAACACACTAAGCCTAGAGGTACTGGTTCTCAAGTGATGCTGCTGGAACACATTTATTGGTATTTTGAGACAGGTTTTCAATGATCTCTAAGTAATAAATCCTTGAAATATCTCAAGCAATCTAAACTCGCTCAATCATTATCGTAATTATTTTTAAAGAAGTTTCTTCACACCTGAGAAACTGGAGCACTATAGAGCAGTCCTTCAAGATCTAACTATCGCAGTTGTTTTCCTTTTTCAAAGTAGTTATCAAAACAGCAGTTTCACTATTGTCCTCCGCACCGAGGCACTGCGTTTCCGTCACATTAAAAAAAAATTTTTTTTTCATCTTTTACTAATATGTTAGTTTATACTCGATCGTTTAATTATGGTTTATTTAAAAAATGGGTTATATCTGGTGTTTGAATAATAATGAAAGGTACTAATCATTCTGCACAAGTTCACATACACCTGTTCGGATTTTAGGTCGGCCAAGTATCACCAACCGTACTATACTATAGGATATTAATTTATGACAACCCTAGCAAAAGTAGCTGGCAATTAAGTACAAAGATAATGATAATATGCTTATAAACTTTCAATTTTTCTTGAACTTGTGCCTTTTTCTTCCACGTTGCATAATCAGAACGGTTTCTTGATTTATCAGGGGTTACTTTTGGTGTAGCGCTCATTTCATATTCTCAAAATTCGAGTAAAACTCAATAAATAAAATAAAGCTCATGACACGATAGTAAAATAAACGGTTATTCTGCAATAAATTGCAATGAATTGGCTGCAACGAATCTTTACTGACTTTGAAAAAATGTATAGTCTGGAAAATTGCTCATTTTGATATACAATCAAACTTTACATTAAAATTACTATGGAAAAACAATTTATTTCACCACTGTTGAAAAAGGTGTCATAAATAGGTGTAAAGAACGGCCGACGTATCTTGGCCATTCTGAAATTAGTTTCTGCAAATTTTTACGCATGTATGTATTCTTAAAAAGAAGAATGTTAGGTGATATGCAGAGCCGAAACAATACTTTATTGGGCCCCCGACGGGAAGAGAAATTTGAGGTCACATAATAAAAAATAGTAACAAAAATAACAATGCATTAAAACTCATTAATATTGAAGTCCTTAAAAATTATTGGTAAATATGAAGTGGAAAAACAAAACCAGCAAGAAAAAAAAAACAATAATCGACTCTTTCACATCCACACGCTTTCAGCGTATTCAAGCAATACCCTTTATAAATTCCACGTTAAAATAGTTTTTTTTTTAGCGAAAAGAAGAATTGATATGTGAGATTTTTCTCTTTATTGGTTAAATTTAACATATTAATATTTTTGTTGCAAGTTCGGGGTCCATTAAAAAAAAACGAAGGTGTCCGGCGCCAAGCGGATTTGCCGGTAAGACTGCCCTGGTAACATGTATAAATTAGCGAATCCAATTTTTAGATTTAGAATCAATAGATTTAAATAATATGTAGCTACCTGCGTATAGTATAATTTCCATAAATAAACCACATGCATTTGTAAGAATTTCAGACCGGTCAAGTTTCTACGGATGTGCCCACTATAATATGGTAGCGTTGCATTTAGTTTCCAGTGCTAGTTACCTTTTTGCGGCTGAATGTTATCAGCACTCGCATCCAAACTCACGGTGAAGCTGTAAAGCCCCATTGAACAGCGTTAGCTAGTTAGAAAAATAAACGAGATTTCAGTCCCTCGAGATTCAGCTTATTGCATCTTTGGCAACATCGTCACTTAATAGCAGGTGACGTTGTACTTATACGCTAAGCCTATAAAGAACTAAATATAATAGAGAATCTCAGATCTACATTATGTAGGGTACTTTTATGTAGGGTACTTTTAATTTAGAGTACCGTCTCGGCTCTCGACCTGGTCGGACGTATCGGCGGTTCGGCGCTGTGCGATTGGAATATAATACCGAAGTCGTGTTATTTCGTTGGCGGTTTAGTTTTTAGCGCTAGGGGTGTTTATTGGGGTGGATTTGTTGGAGGCTGGGATGGATGGTGATTCGGATGGTGATTCTGATGGCGGTACTGCGATGAGGGAGGCTAATATAAAGTCGTCCTTTGGGTTGGGTGAGGATGCTGAATATGGTGATCTTGCTGATCGGGATTTCCCATGGGAAAAATACGAGGGGCGGATGATGAAAAAGAGTGGAGAGAGTTTGGTGGAAGAGATGAAGAAGTTGGCGGAGAAAATGCCGCGAATGAGTAGTCTTTCGCCGGGGAAGCTCCTTGAGTCGGCGGACTTGATGATTGATTTCTTGGTGGGGTTGGAGGGAAGGATTAGTGGTAAAGAGATCCACAAGATGAGATGGTTGGCGATATTTATGTGGAGGGTGGCGGCATATGCTGTAGATATGACGGAGCACGCGAGGGAGGTGTATCGGATGAAGGAGGGTTTGGAGGAGGAGGTGGAAGCCTTGAAGGAGAAGGAGTTGCGGCAGGAGCATACAGCTGATGCTGTGGCGGGCCCCTCAAGTGGTGAGGGGGAGATGAGGGCTGAGGAGAGGCCGAAAGATGATGTGGCTGCGGAAGTGGTCACGGCGGTCATGGGGAGGCTGGAGGGGGTATTGAAAGGTGTTAATGAGAAGTTGGGGCTGCTGGAAGAACAGGTGGCGGGGGGGGGTAGTCAGGGGACTGCCTGTGGGAGTGATGGTTGGAACGGTGAAGGCTGGGAATAAGGAGGTGTCTCGGAGGATGACATCGGAGGGAAGGGGCCTGGCTCCGGCCTCCCCTTTGGGGATGGACTGGGCCCCTCTTCCTGGTGGAGGGAAGGCTGCGGAAGAGGCGGAGGATGTTGGTGGAGGGAGTGTTGAGGGGGAATGGGCTGTGGTGGAGACGAGTGGGAAGAGAAGGAAGGTGGTAAGGAAGGGTGCGGTGCCGGCCCCTTCTGAGCCCCGGGAGGTGCGTGAGAGGGGGACGGTGGGTGTGAGGCCGAGGCTCCCTACGCTGCCGCGTTCGGCAGCGGTGGTGGTCACGCTGCGGCCGGAGGCGGTGGCAAAGGGGCTGACGTATGCGGAGGTTATGGGGGGGGAGGCCAGGGAAAGGGTGGACTTGGAGATGATGGGGGTGAGGGACATTTCGTGCCGCTCCACCGCGGTGGGGTCTCGGATTATTGAGATCCCGGGACCGACTGGGGGGGAGCGGGCGGATGTTCTGGCGGCGAGGTTGAGGGAGTTGGTTTTCGGAGGTGGCGGTGGTCTCCAGGCCTACGAAGCGGGCAGATATCCGCCTAGTGGGCCTGGAGGACTCTGTGTCAAGGGAGGAGGCCCTTCTGAGAGTGGCGCAGGAGGGGGGGTGCTCGGTTGAGGAGATGAGAGCGGGGGAGTAATAAGGTGTTCGGAGAGGGGTGTAAGGGCACTTGTTGTGTCGTTGCCTGTGGAGGTGGCAGTCAAGCTGGCGGATAAGGGTACCATTAGGATCGGGTGGTGTATGACCCAGGTCCGTGCACTTGAGACACTCCCCTTGAGGTGTTACAAGTGCATGGGGCTGGGTCACACTAGAATGATGTGTACCTCGATCGTGGACAGGCGGGACGCAGTGCTACCGTTGTGGAGTCGATGGCCATAAGGCCATGGACTGCACAGCGGAGCGTCCAAGGTGCGCGCTGTGTGCGGAGGAGGGGAGGGAGGCTGGTCACCAGATGGGAGGGACCTTCTGCCGACCTCCTATGAGGCGAGGGGTGTTGGGGGCTAGCGGTGGTGCTGCGGCAGGGAAGGTTGGATAGTTGGGTGGTAGTTGGAGAGTTGAGTGATGGATAGTTGGGGGGTGGTGTTCGGATGGTGAGGGATCGTCCTATTTCTTCAGGTATCCCTCTCCTTGCTACGTCTTGTTGTATAAATAAGGCGAGCACAGGAGAGGGACCTATCTTTCCCCTTCGATAGCAGTGGCGGGTTTCTTCCACTTTTTCTTTGCCCGTCACTGCACTACTCTTCTTCCTTCAATTTTAGGGGGGGCAGGAGTATATCCTGCCCCTGGGTTTATGACCAGCTGGTCATGCCTCCCTTCGGGGGGGGGCGGGTGAAGAGGTGGGGTCGAGGAATATCCTCCCCCATCCCCATTGGGCCATTGCACGACGAGGCCCGGTGGGTTCGCTGCAGGGGGGCGACGCGGTGACATGCCTAGCAACCCCGTATCGCCCCCCATCCCAAATGCAGCGGACGGCCCCGGGGGGTTTTAGTGGGTATTTCCGGGCGACTCTCGCCCGGGTGAGTCCCACACTGCACGGAGCTCGTCACTCCGTGCCCCTTATCTATTGTATTTGGGGACCTTGATCCCCTAAATACAATAGATAAGGGTAGTGCGTAAATGCATTTCCCCCCGTCAAAAAAAAAAAAAAAAAAAAAAGGTCTACATTATGTATTTCAGGAAGTTTTATTTAATAACATATTTATATCTATATATGTAGTTATTATCCGAAACTCTAACTAATCGAGTTTTCAATAATGAAGATGAATGAATTGAAAGTGCATTTTTGCGATACAATGCTCAAAACAGGCAACTTTAAAGTGTTATTGCTCACAATTGCAAAAAAAATATCTAATTGTGTTAAAATCAATATACCTAAATAGGCATAGGAACAGGTTTAAATTTAATTCCGTAAGTCCCAGACTCGGCGAGATTATTTGAAAGTTGACAAAAGCAGTGGCGTAACTCACCCGCGACGGACTCTGTATAAAAATTTTTCGAGAAGCCTGTCTACCCGATATGACGATAACTACGCCCCTGATTAAAACCTAGACCAGTGGTCGTCAAGCTACGCTCCGTGAGCAGAATGCTGCCCTTGGGCGATATTTATGCGGCCCACGATCGCAAACAATTTTGGAGGGCAATACTCAAAACCGAGTTTACGTATATAGTTCATGAATTAGATTGTTAAAAATGACTTCATAGGTTTTAATTGTCGTACAAAATATATGGGGAATTCGCGTTTGACAGTTCATAAAAATATGTCAGTTAATAGATGGTATCAACTAAGCAATCCATAAAAGTGTGGCCTGCAGTGGTACCTTACATTGACCAGAAAAGTGTGACGACCACCCGACCTAGACTACAGAAATATTATTATAACATTTTATGAACGAATACGATCCTTTCCTCACTCTTCTGCTATTCTTGCTGTAATTGATAATTATTTATATATTTGATAATCTCTCGTTTCGCTTGGATTAAAAAAAGGTTAATCTAACTCTATGTAGTTGCTATTTAGAGCTATCAAAATTGATCAAAGTAATTAAAAAGCTAACATAATGTGCCTTTATAAATAATATATTTTACAACGTTCAACAGTAATCTATACTTACATAATTCATATTATAAATAGGAAATAGTTATTTGCTTGTAATCGATAAACTCTGTAATTAATCAAGCGACTTTAATATATTTTTTATCATATTTCATTTTAAATTAGATATTTCTATGTGCCAAGAGCCGCAGCGGGTCGCTAGTATATTATGTAATATTTATAAGTAATATATTACGGTAATCATTTTTCAAGTCACCAAAATTCATACGTTAATTGAAAACAAGTAAAACAGAAATACTAGAGGTATGTATAGGAGCAGCAAACAATTAAATTCAGCATTTTGTAAACGTTTTTAGAACTTTATTGTTAATATAAAAGGTAAAAGTGATATATTGCTGTTGGATTCGCTGAGAGATAAGGGTAGTCGGTCGCGAGACGCAAGTGTGCTGGCGTCACGCCAACCGTTGCGACTTGTGACTACGATCGCCCTTCCCCCTACCTCTATTACACTGGTACTGACTGCTTATTACATTTTTTATTATTCAAACCTATGTTTATTTGAAAATTTTCTAATTTCACTACTCCACTCCTTTCGAGTGTTACGTAACCAAAGTCAGAAATAATAAACAATATTTAGTAAGCATTGGTAAAATTTGAAACAAAAAAGCAAATAAGTATATATTGCTTTCGTAATTACAATTCATCCGTCCCCGATATCTTCAAAAATAAGCAAAGGCATTAATCGTGGGTCGGGGGCGGGGGCCACTTGTTCATTGATTGATGCTTACGTACTATTTGTCCATTTTAAGTATACCCGAGGATTCATAAGGTTAGCTTTGAGAGACTTACAGCCCAGCAGTATTGCCCGTATGGGCGGATAATGAAGAAAAATATTATTGTATTTCGGATTCAACAAGGACAAGGTTTGATTTGATGCACTGTCCGTGGAATTCTATTTATCATGTAAATAAACTTAAATGATACTTGAGTATTAAATCAATGCGGACATGCCATGTATTTCTATATGTATTTAATCTGTAATGTTACTATCTAAATGATTTGATATTTAATTTCAAAATTATGATTTGCTTTCAATTTACATTGGTAGACTGACTGACTATGCCAGCATTTTGTATTGTGTGAAATTGCTTCTTACGTAACCATATTAAGGGTTCGTTTTTAAAATCGCTGTATTCAGTGTATTCTGTAACAAATTTCATCACAATTTTTTTTTTTATAAATAACAAAACAAAATAATATTTAAATTCATTTAGTTTTATTGTACAATTTGAATAAAGGTGAAAGAAGTAGCTAAATAACTGCAGCAGTCTGTCAAAATGAGAGCGCCCGCCCGTCCTTCAGTTCTCCGTATCTGTATGCTAATCAAAATCGAAGGTGACTTATAAATTAATTAATCGTGGCGTAGAAATAATAATAGTCAATCCGTTAATAGTCAGTAACAGAAATAATATCAAAGTTTGTAAAGTTTGTAAGATTTGTTTTAAGACGTATGATTTATATATGGAAAATTAACTAAGTAAATAGGTACCTTCGAGAAATACGTTTAAATTAGATTATTACATATTTGAATAGTGGAGTTTCTCTTTCTATTCCAGAAATGGATATTGTTTTACTACAAACATGGACAAATTTAAAGTAACAGTAGAAAGAGTCATTTTTTTATGGAAGTTCTGTTTACATATTGGTCATTTTATATTTAAGGACAACATGATCTCCAATTTTTAATCTGTAATTATAAACTTAAGCGTTTTGCAAACATGTTTTTTTTTTTGCGTTTCTAAATTTGTCTAGCAGAGTGTTTCATCAATATAATCAAACACCTTATTTCGTTATTAGTGATGTTACGATTTTTTTGTATTACACGCGAGGAGTCAAATTTAGTAAAGATACGGGCTTGGCTTGTAGGGGTGCAAGTGAGGGGTGTCGGGCGCGGCGACTCGGCGCCCCTGTCTCCTCAGTGCCGCGGAGGCTGCGAGCGATCCCGCCGTCTGCTCCTAACTTCAATATTCTGCCAAAACATTGTTAAATATTATTATAAATACCAAATTTCTTCTAATGAATTTGTAGTTCCAACAAATCCTTTGTCTATTCAGCAATTAAACCTTTACACCTTGCCACTTAACATTTAGTCATATAGTGATAAAAAATAGAGTAAGAGTAATAGCGGATATTATTTTAGACATTTGCATTAATTAGCCATTTTAATATATGTTATTATGATGACCCGAGTGAAGATCATAAATATAATCTTACGTAAGTAAATATTCTAATTACGTACAATTAAAATAATTCTGGCTACATAGTCGATTGCCGAAATTTAAAGCTTATGTTTGCATGTATATTATTAGAATTGAATAATAATTAATATTATTAAATAGTAAAGGAAATGCTAATTCTGCATTCTAAGTAATTCTTCATTTATTAAAGGGAGCCTAGTTAAATAAAACTGTAAGAAACAAAGATTCAGTATAAATCTATAAATAGAATTTACTAATACATTTGTGTAAGTAAATTCCGTCACTTCAAATACTATATTTTTACACCAACCATTAATATCCATTTTAGTAGGTAGTTCACATTTTTGAAATAACTTATACCTATTAGATAAAAATAGCAGATATAGAAAATTAGTAGATAAAGATAGAATATATATATATTTACTTAAGTATCATTAGAATAAAATAAGTAATGCATTATGGATCTAGTAGTGTAGGCATTAAGGTAAAGTTTGTCGAAGGTCTGCACTTGTTTTGAAGAGGGTCGTCTCTCGAAACAAGAGCTCTTCGGCCTGTCCAATTATAGGTGTTTTCCTTGAGAGGTATTGTTGTTATCATCGTGTTTTGATGGTTCTTTGGAAATTTTCCCTCGTAGATCTGGAACTATTTGTTTTCTCGATAAATAACTGCGCCCAATATTTGCGTTTAAGTACGTATATAATTTATCTATACGTACTTATATATTTATCTGTATTCAATCTAGACCTTGTTTCAAGCTTAATAATAGATCTATTTAATTAAAAAATACTTAAGACGCCCATGGCTTTTGAATACATCTAATAGATTAATGTTTGATTTACATTATAGAATTAAGTGTATATCTATGTACAACATGAAATAAATGATATAATCACAAAAAACACTATACCGAAAGGTCATCTTTCAGACAACTGGAAAAGTGCCAAAAACGGAAATTAACTGTCGCACACTGTACGTAATTTATTCAGATAAATAATTATGGCTGTGTATCAACCACACTGCAATATATACTACGAAAGGAGAATACTTCGCACTCTTATAACAGTGTGTACAGTAAACCTGCTCTTATTTGGTGTGTGCTTTGGTGAGTCCACTGAGAGTGGAATTAAAACTATAACCAGTCGAGAAATTACAAATGCTACTGTTAAAAACAAAACGGTGGAACGATTAGAGATTACAACAGTAACTCCAATCATTTCAACTACAAATGAAAGTATAAAAGCGACTAAAGTATACGTAGCTACGACTGAGGGCCCGAGCGCACGCCATTCAACCGCTAAAGTGTACGGAAGCACAAAAAGTGTAGCGAAAAGTGCAAGAAGGCAAAAGCTAAACACTAGTTCTAGTGCACTCGGAGCAGCGGCGCATTCACCAGCGCGGCTACAAGAGCGCCTCGGGGCTATAGATTGCGATCTGCCAGTACTGCCAAGAGAATCACGTCTGTGGCGGGGGAATGAAACGCACGAGTTGAGTTTACCCGTCACTGTGAGTATAATAATTTATTTTGTACGTGAATAGGGTCAACTTTATAACTACTCAAATTAATTCGTTTGTTTTTTTTTTGTTATATTTGACCTTTAAAAACATTTGTGATATGATATAAGTGTAGTGTGACAGTTCACATAAAATAATGTATTTTTGTACAAATTCGATTAACTTAATCTGGTAAACAATCGATTTAGCAGAAATATAAATGAAAAAAAAAAAGCTTCAGTATTTATGACTCAGTAAGACTAATACTATTACATATTATAATTTTCTATTATAAGGCTTAAATTATATTACCAATTTGCCGCAAAATAAGGATTTGAAATTTAATTTCAAAAGGTTATTCTAGGGTGGATTATTGCGTGAACGATAGTGATATCCGGAAACTACACTCGCATCCACTGATAACGATTGTATAAAGTTTATAATAGTATATATACACAAAAAAAAAAACAGATAAACCAGATCCAGTTTCTTGTCAGCTCTTCTCGATGAATGGATTGTTTTCCGAACTGGAGCTGGTGTTTTGGGGTACACAAAGCGCCTTCTTAGAATCTAAATTGAATTAATAACTTATTAATTATTATAGCTTACTAAGAGTTAATTATTAATAGCTTCAGTGTTATTAATAAAATAATTTTATTTCTTAATCTTTTAGTAATTTTTGGGCTTATAAATACAAAATGTTCTACGCTAATCAGATGATTATTAAGTGGAGGAGAAATTGGAAATACTACTTCTATTGTTTAATCCCAGCTTAGGATTTCTCTGACTTGATAACATAGTCGCTTGTTTTAATTGTAGGATACTTATTAATGTGAAATATCTAAGAACATTATTTACTTAATTATAATAAGCTACGAGCTTATTAGGTACATACCTAGTTTCATTTAACATTTGTGAACCATTAGTGATACTGATTCAATTTAATAGTTATTTCATAAAACATACCTATTTGGTACAACTTCCACAAGTTTCGTATAACGAAAAATAAGATAATCAAAAGTATTAAATTAAGCTTTTCTTATAATACATACATATAGTCCTTCATTTTACTTCCGTATCCAAAGTTCTTGTTCGCACAAGTTTGATCGTGACAGTAGCATGAAGTATAGCGAGGTCGAATACATAAACAATAAATCGTTTTAGTGTCGGAGAAATAAGGGAAAAAAACCTTTTGCCTCAGCGTGGGAGCCATATTTATTATTTTAGCCGAGAAACTCGTTCAGTTTTAATCATCAACTTATATACTTGATTGGAGTATAGGTACCAATATCTTATACGAATCAAATGAACTGAACAGAGATTTGTACCCTCATTCGATTTTACAAATGTGTAAATTTAAAACAGTAAAGAATAATTGTATTAAATTTTTAACTGCCTCTGTCATTATTTATCGATTCAGTGTATATCTATTTTTAAATTTGATCTGTGAAGAAAGAAATAAATAATCATTAGTTTACTCAATGTCTATTAGAATTTATTTAATACTACCTGTGTGCCCGCGGCTGCGCCCGCTTTTCAAATATTCTTTACAGCATTTTTTTTTAATACGGAACCTTTATTTTTTTTAGTACTAAGATAAAGTAGAAATATTTCTTATAAATTCAAGCACTTGCACGAAAAACTGTTCATTGAATTGGATTTTATTCATTTTTTTATGAGTTTTAATTTTTTTACGCGGAATCGTAATATTTTTCGAAAATTAAAAGTACCCTAAGTTACCCGGAGTAACTTCAGCTATCTACCAAAAAAAAGCCCCGTCAAAATCCGTCCAGCCATTCCGGAGGTTAACCGGAACAAATAGACAGACAGACAGACAAAAAATTTAAAAATTGCATTTTTGGTATAGTCATCTTGTGCACGTTCATATCTATTTAGGAAAAAAATAATAATTTTGACATTACAAACAGACACTTCAATTTTATTTACTAACTATATAGCGTGCTGCCTCAGAATCAATAAATGTTTTGGAATTAAATTCATTGTTACTTCCAATGCGTGACGAAACTTCTCGAGTTCATTTAGGTATTCCTCAAAAAACTGTTCTATACAAACTGTACGAAGAAATGAATGAATTCTGCTATTCTGAACGGAGAGTAATCCAAATGCCAAATATTATTTAAAAAAATCGTTCCAGGCGTTCATGAGATATAGATAATGTAACAAACCTAACTTTGTTTTATATAAATAATAGATTTTCGTAGTACAGTTAGGTAAATCTATATCAGTTAGCACAAATAATGGAATAATGTGTACACAATTATGTGGTGCGGATGGCCGAGGAGTGTGTGGGTGGAGGCGTTGGCGCTACGCAGGGTGCAGCTGAGGAGGATTGCCCCCCAGTCATAGTGTCGTGGGAGGGGTCTGCTGACATACAGAGTGGAGATATTCTTATTGTCCGCATTGCCGACTCCTTACTTCTTGAAACAATCGTTCAAACGGAACTCAAGAACCGCTCCCTTGAAAACAATACTTCACGCTTTGGGGACGACAGGTGAGTTCGCCTTAATATAACCTTGCCTTTACACGATATGAAAATGAATAAGTACCTATTTCCTGAAACAAAGAAATATCAAAAAGCCTTCAGTTCATTTGTAACTACGTGGTATAATAAACGTTAACTTTATATGAATAAGATTTATGTCCAATGATACAACTAAATCCAATTCTACTGGATTATTCAATTAAAATTATTTGCCGATTCATATTAATAAATAAATTTATTTGCTGATTAAATCAGACTACAGTTTCTTGTTATTCTTAAATCGCTGATTATTATGATATAAATAGCTTATTAAGAGAATATGCGTTCGGCGACAAATTTGAAAAATTGGTATTGTAGAATTTGTTTGCTATCACGTTGCGCGTCAAAGAAAGAATTATAAAACACGAAAGGGACGTTTGCAGCTCGAGCTGATTTTACCTATGCAAAATAAACTAAAACACCACTTCCTTTTTCCCCCTTTTACTCCTCCAAAACTAGGCCGATTTTATTTTTTCTTTCTATTATAGAAAAAGAAAGACTTTGGCTGTATCTCTATGTTTTGATTGTATTAGTTTAGTCATACAAACTATTTGACAGGGCTCTGAAAGCGAGGGTAAAAATTGAGCATGTTTTCATATTTTCGTAGGCTCCTATGTCTAACGACAATTAATTTATAAAAAAATCAAAATGTACATGCATGGTAGTAATTTATTATATGGTACAAAAATATTTATCATAATGCTATCTTCCAGGGAGGAAACAAGGGAATACGTTGGTGTAGAATATACGCCGCTAGAATATACTCTTAACACTTATCATTTTCCCCGCGTACAATCAAATAACTTAAAGCCAACTGTTTATTTTTTTTCTGGTATATCAACGGTTGCGGTTCTTGTTATCACCGTAGGCAACCATATTATTAAAGTAACCAATACAACATTTTATTACCACTTTACGAGGTTTGGGCGCCTTTTTTAAAACGTAATATCCAACAACAAGAATTTTAAAAGAAGTGCCTTTATTGCACCTCTCCTTTTTATGAAAAATATGCGTGTAAGATATTTTTACAGAGTGCGTCATAAGCCTTTGCAACCGGCTGTCTATCAAGTGACACGGCAAGGACACGAGCATTGTGATGTCTCGGATGGTATGCTGCTAGACATAACTCCATTAGATGAGCGTGGCGCCAAACTGTTCACTCTATATGATAAAGATCTCACTGTTGGAGTTAATTTGTTAATAGGTAGGTATATTCTAAAAAATAATGTTGTTATTTATTTACATAGCTCAAACTATGAAACTCGTGTATTAGACAATATGTTTGGAACTTAAATGAAATAGTTTATATGTGACTATTGCATTTTAAAATTTGAATAAAATTTGGTAGCGAGGCAGATGTGACGCATCAAATGTCATGTCGTTTGCCATCATAGCATTCAAATCGGTTTAACCGCCACGCCAATAAATACTTTACATCGAAAACTTTCGAAATAACATCCCAAAATATTTAGTAACATCTTTAAACTCCTTACAAATACTTCAAAGCACTAATCGTATTTACCTTCTTGAAGCATCGACGGGTATAAGCACACGTACGCTAGCTTAAAATATATTGGCAAGTTCAAAAGCCCAGAAATCGATACTTCTGAATTTTTAAAATGTTCAGCTTGTTTCACAATTTTATTACTGTAACCCTCTGCCAAAAACGTTATTGATGTAATTTAATTTGGTAAATAGAAAATGCAAAATCCAAAAACTTTATTGGTAGGTATAAGTTATAGTCCGAATTGATGGATAGTGGTTCGATACTCCGTTTTGTTGCTGTAAATATATGAGACAAAAGTTAGTCATTACCCAAAGTATTTTATATTAAATTAACTGTATTTGACAGTTTCGTTCGCATAAAATTCACTGGATTATATCTCTTAAATATACAATGGTTTATCTATATCAGATTGGAAAAAAGGGCCAAAAATATCAAGATGAGTGTCAAGACGGCACCAATTACTCATATGACAGGGAAGATATATTTACGAGTATGAATTTACTATTTTTTAACTTAGTGGTAGAACATTTTCTAATAATGGCCGAATGGGTAGCTACCACCATCAAATTAGAAAACATGAAGCCAAATACCGGCAGCATCGCTTGAGAACCAGTACATCTAGGCTTAGTGCGTTTACCATCTTGGATCACATCGTCATTTAACATCAGGTGAGATTGTGATCAAAGCGCTGAGTTGATAAAAAAACTACAGTCCGTACAATATAAGTAAGCGGTCCGGATACGGTCCATTTGGTGACCCCTGGTTTAGGTAAAATGATTTTTTTTGTAAACGGACACGGAAAAGTGACTGCACTTCATCTGATATTAAACAAAGTAAAGGCCAAAAGCAATGACGATTGCTGATAGGTGTGTATCTATCGACAGTCGCCATCATAAGGCCGGTCTACCGAGACTAAAGTACCATACACTTGCTAATCTCGGAACACGACGCACATCACTATCACGGAATATCCACAAGTGTACGGTGGTTGCGATCCAACTCAATTGCCCTACATACCCCAAGCTGCGGAATCTATACATGCGCTAATCCCGGAATGCGACGCGTCGCTATGGCGGATTTTTCCTTAATTAACTATTATTCTTGAACTCGTTCCATAACTTATGTAACGTAAAAAATAGACATAAAAAATTCGCTAGAGAATAAATTTAGGTAAAATCTTTTAAAATAATTGTAAGAACTCTAAAACATTACACTACACAAATAGTAAAAATATATCATGAACATGACACATTTTCCATAAAACCTTGTGAGTTGTGAGTATATCGTGTGAATTGCGATGTAATGCCGAGATAAACCAGAACTCGGAAGGAAGTTTAATGGAGAGGAACCGTCTTACAAAGATTTTATTGTACGTCGCTATAGTATTTCTATCTGAAGTTTTATTTTATAATAACATTTATTTTACTTTCTTCATAAGTGTGTAAGCTTTTGAATTTCTTCTATGATTTCTTTGTTTTAACGTGGTGTTTTAAAATGTCCACATGCCCATATTAAATAATTTAAGTACACATTAAAGATTCTTGAAACTCATTGTTAATTAAATTAAATTTCCGTTAAGATAAATAAAGTGCTAATTTTAGGACTATGTATAATTCATTGTTTATTTATGAGTAACGAGACACATTTAAAATAATTATGGTTTACTTTTAACGCATTTAGACATTATGTCGAAATAAATGTTTTTGATGAGTTTTCTTATTGGAGTTTATTACTCTAAATGGCTTTCACACGTAACTACTAACTACCTATTCATAATTATGAACATTATATAAAGACAAAAGTTTTTTTAAACTGTGCTAAAACCAGAATCTCACCTAATGTTAAGTGATGATGTGTGCAAGGATGAATAAACGAATCCTAGTGGTACTGGTTCTTAAGTGACCGTTCCGGAACACATCTATTGGTGTTTAGTGACAGGTTTTGAAACTTAAGAGTGGATACCATTAGGGGCATTATTACGGAATGCCCTATCAACATACGTTTTGATTATTTTTTTTTAATAATGTATAGGCTCAGTCCCTTAACCGTAATCTCAGGTGATATTGTGTGCCGATGTAGTTTAAGACAGTAAACATTTAGGTAGAGGTACTTAGGTAGATACTAGCTCTTAAGTTATGCTATCGGAACACACATAGATTTTTGGAGACAGATTTTCAAACTTGAGATTGGTAACTAGAGCCAGATGGACTTTATTAGAAAAAGCCCTTAACCCCTACTATGTTTTCATCACGATATTTTTTTTTCAACTAAAGTCAGCTTCATTATAGAATAGGATATATAGGATGGATTGGATCCTAAATCTATCGTAGAATCCGACCATATTAACACTGAGCCATCACTACTTTGACAAGAGTAAAGACATCACATTGTAAAGACGTTAAGTAAATAGTTCGTGTTACCTAGGAAGTAAGGCATGTTATTCTATTTGTTTAGTGGTGTCGGACAACTGGGGTTCCCAGTGCGTGCGTTTGAAAGTAACTGTTAAGTCGGACAACTGTGGAGAGTCACAGGACTGCACGGGGAAAGGTGTTTGTTACACCAACGTTTCAATGGTACGTTGTTTTATGTATTTTATATTTCGATGTATACTTATATAATAGTAGAATGGAATAGCATACTGTGACAGTTATATACGCCTATTATATATCGAGTTAAAATTGTTTTTTTTTTGTATGGAATGGATAAACTCCAAATTTACCTAACTGATTTTAAAAATTCTTTCATCTGTAGAAAACTACTTCATCGGTGAGTAGCATAGGCTGTATTTTTTTAAATGACAGATTTTGTAATAAATAAATGTCACGCGTGAGATCTGCACGGACTACGAACATACGATTTTTTTATCTTCATTCAAGATGCATTTTATGTACTAACGAGCTATAAATAACTATATCAGTATAATGAGATAATCATATCAGTACTTTAAACATAAAAATCCGTAATAAAGTAGATTTTATTGGCATTTATAAACATATTTTCTTCTTTTAATTTGAATTAGACGTAATTATAGAAACGTACATAATTCATGTATACATGTGTATACAATATTTAGTTCAAACAGTTATTAACTTAATAAACGATTATGGTATTTCCATCCATTCATCAATTTAACCGAAAGAGGCCCTCTGCTGGACATAGGTCTCCCCCAAAGATCTCCACGACGACCGGCGCCATCCGCATCCAACGGATTTAGTATTATTTAATGAATATCTATGATTTGATATGGTATTTAGTTAACATTTATTATTCTTGAATAATTAACAACAGTCATTTGGTTATCTTTAATTCTCCAGCGGAATGTAAAATAAGCCTCCATTTATAGTGAAACTCACGTCGAAAGCCTTTTACGGGAATTCAGTGGAACAATTAATGTACTCTGGCTTTAAATCTGGCTTGATGTATTTATATTTGTGATATATAACTATTATTTATACTTTATTGTAAACGTTACGAAACACAGGTTTGTCATTATGTTAATTTGCTATGTAGATAATTACTAAAATAGTTTAATAACACAGGACTTTTTCTGGCAAATAGCTGAAGTTACTCCGTGTAACGTAGGTTATTTTTATTTTTCGAAGATTATTAGGGTTTCGAGTACAAAAAAGTAAAACTCCTGATATTGTAAATAAAATCCGATTCAATGCATAGTTTTAATGGCAGGTATTTGAATTTGTGAGAATATTTTAGCTACATGTTATTAGCAAATAAAAATTAGGGAGAAAATTAGGGTTTCGTGTAAAATTAATTAAAACTCACGAAATTGTGAACAAAATACGATTCAATGGTCAGCGCCATCAAAACATTACTTTCCAATTATTACTTAAAAACTATATTACGCAGTAAAGAATATATGAATCGTGGGCGGAGCCGCGGATACACAGCTATTAATATATAAAGCGACATATTTGCTCTAATTTATCCGTCAAGCAGGATGTTGTTTCATGTGTAATTTTAACAGTATTCGATTGTAAAACGGATTCGAGTCACTATTGAATTTTTTGTATCGTATATCTCATTTTAATAATTTCCTACTTTGTCGCCTTTGATTATTATACCATTCATATATAACTGTTTATGTAGGATTACTTAGGAATGAAATAAATTATTTGTATGTGATTGTTGCGCTCATATTCATATAATTAATTGTTATTTTCGATTGATCCCTTATTAATGTATGATTTATAGCAAATTTTTAATGTATACAGTAGACAATAGACTAGAAAGAAAACTTTATATTTATCAACTAGCTGTTTTTTATAAGGAAACCTAATTATTGTACTAATTTTTTTTCCCAAGGAAAGTGTAAATATTTCTCATAAATTCAAATACTTACCCGTAAAAGTGTACTTACAATCGAATTTTACTCATTTTTTTTAAGTGTTATTATTTTTTTTACGCGGATCCTTAATTATTTTCGAAAATCAAAAGTACCCTAAGTTATGAGGAGCATTTGAAACTACCTACCAAAAAAAGTGCCGTCAAAATTAGTTTAGCCGTTCTGGAGATTAGCCGGAACAAACAAACAAACAGACAAAAATTTTAAAAATAGTACTTTTAGTATAGGTATTGGATATATATATTCATATATATTTAGTTAAAAATTGTTATTTTGACATTACAATCAGACACTTCAATTTTACTTATTAGTATAGTATAATATTGACAATATCCAGTTTTATGGTATTTCATACTAGATATAGAACCCAGAATGAATAACTATAAATAACAGTAGTAATAAATTCGTAGGAAGGGTACGAATGCCAGTGTTGTTCGGGCTACGTGGGTTCGCACTGCGAGGAGAGAGATGCATGTAATTCATCACCCTGCTTGAATAACGGGATATGTGTCGACCTCACGCAACCTCTCAGCGGCAATGCCACTAACTTTCGATGTCTTTGTCCTTACGGTGAGTAAATCTCTCTAATAAAACATATTCAATTCAATAAATTGGTTTCTTATAGTGGATAATAATAAAGACCATACAACAATTATTTTAAATCTTATAGAAAAGTTTAGCAGGAAAGAGGAAGCCCATATTTTGTTCTTCACATAGCCTGAATCTTATCGTAAACGCCTAGTTTATATTTCGCAATATAATATTTGATATTAATAATGCAATATAGGTTATATAGGTGTATCCATATACAAAGGACCAAAGGAATACTGAGAAATTTTGCCTAATTTTCAATTACATGTGTGATGAAAACAAGAATTCATTTATGTTATTATTGTGTATATTTATATGGCCTTATTGGGGGAGACCTATATCCAATATGGTTGAATGGATGGATGGATATTTATATGTACTGTATTACCTTAAACAAGAATTAGGTTAATAGATACTGTATTGTGCATAAATAGGGTTAATATATCTGGAGGTAAATAAATGCCTTTCTGCAAAGCTATATTATCTATAAAACTATTGACCTAACTATATGTATTACTACGCACTACGTTAAAAATGGACGCATGGTAGATAAGATTCATGAAAACGATAACAAAGTACATTTGGTTAAACCGGGGGGCAGCAGAGATATTAACTTCCCTGGGCATTGATATCACTCCTACATGACTTTTTTGTAAACAGTTAGTGTTAACGAATATAACAATTATAACACACAATATGATTTTTGTTAGTTTTTGTCTGTAGAATGATTTTCGGTTGGAAAAATATTAGGAAAAAAATATTGTTTCAAAATGTAGCTGTGAGCCCGCGACTGCGCCCGCGTTTCATATATTCTTCACTGCATTGTTTTTTTTAGTACCCTATTTTTAGTATTTAACCCTGTTTTAACCCTATTTTTTTAGTGCTAAGATAAAGTAAAAAATAATTCTCTTAAATTCTAGCACTTGCCCGTAAAACTGTGCATTGAATCGGATTTTATTCAATTTTTTATGAGTTTTAATTTTTTTCGCGGAACCATAATTATTTTCGAAAATGGAAAGTACCCTAAGTTACCCGGAGTTACTTCAACTATCTACAAAAAGAAGTCTCGTCAAAATCCGTCCAGCCATTTCGGAGATTACTCGGACCAAACAGATAGACAAAAATTCCAAAAATTGCATACATGGTTTACATATCGAGTATACATTCATATATATATATATATATATATATATAATTTTAAATAATAATTTTTTAATAAAAAAAATAATAATTTTAAAATTACAAACAGACACTTCAATTTTATTTTTTAGTATAGATTACATACTACATGGGTTATTTTTAAGTACATGTATGGACACGTTTATGATTATAAAGGTGTTCTAACGCAACTACATGTGTTCAAAGTTGATCATCCGAATGGACGGGTAACTAGTTCATGCTAAATTTATCAAAGTTACCTTCACACTTGAATAAAAAGGCAAAAGCATTTAGCATATGATAAATATGATAATTCGATTTTCGCTGTTAATACGATATTTAGAACTTGTGAATGTTACTAAACTTGGACACAATTAACATATTCTGCTTGTTAAAATTTAGGTTATCATTATAATGATAAAAATTAATACAATATATACTAATAACTAATTTATTTATTTACTTTCCTTTTGATAATTTATGATTTATATCAACTACGCTTGACGATCTAAAAGAAGTCGATTTATTTTTTTGTTATTTACTAATATGATTTATTAAATTACCAGCTGTCCCGGCGAACTTCGTACTGCCTCGAAATCAATAAATGTTGTGTTATTAGCTGAATTTAATTTAGTTTTCTTCCAATTCACGAGGGAACTTTTTGAGTTCGTGGGACGAACAAAAAAAATCATCAATATCAATAATTATCGAGATATCATTAAAAAAAACTAAGAAAAAAAAATATTTCTCCATAAATATATACTGTCAATTTTTCCGTTGTGTTGATAATTATTCTGCTATCTTGGAGACAAAGCTGACAAATCAAAGATCACAAATAAAACGTCTGTTATCCCGTTTTTGAGTTATCGTGTAACGAACCCGGATTTATACCTACAAATACAGTGTGGGCCCACCTTCAAGTGACCGCCCGAAATATTATGAAAATTATGAGAATTTAGAAAATAATTTACATCTAACCATTAAAAAAACGTTTAAAAAAACCTAATATTTTCACTTAAACAAACATATTACATATTTTGAAGTAACTTTTATGTATGGGTTTAAAAAAAAATCAATGAGAAGCTAAGACCATTCGTGTGAAAATACACTAGCATATTTTGTTACCAGGCTTTACTGGCAAAAGGTGTGAAAGGGAACCGTGCTATTCAGAACCATGTATGAATGGTGGATCATGTATAAACATTGCCCTGAATGGAACGGCGACGTACCACTGCGCTTGTGTTGACGGTTGGATGGGGGCGCGATGCGAATTTTCCGTCAACGGGGGCGCCTGTGCATCTAATCCATGCATTAAAGGCATTTGCGTAGAGCAAGTTGATGTAGACAGGGAGGGACCAGATTATCGTTGCTACTGTCAGCCTGGTGAGTAATTTTTTACATAAATTACCAGTAGCGTAGCTTGTCCTAGACTGGCCTTGTACCTGAATTTAACTTTTTATGAATTTTTGCTTTGATACGTCTGGGGCCTTGTAGCTCCGTAGGCCCATATCATTGATACGGCTGATACAATAAGTATAGCGGTAGTTACACCCCTAATTTGTAAATTGTAGTGTCATAATAATAGGCTAACTTTGATGGAAAATTCACAAACTCGAGCGAAAAATGCGAAATAGTATTTAGACCCAGTCTTTTAATTTCATACACCACCAAACATAAATGCTTTAGTACTCAATCAATGTAATCAGTTAACGAATTACGGTCGAGCAAATTCGCCTCTGTAATTTATTGGAAGCGAAGTTAGAGTTGGAAGATTGCCCGAAACTGAGCGACCTTGTAAGTTGTTTCATACCCCAAAGTGTCTAATAGAATGCGGATTTTTATCAAAAATGTTAATTATATACCTATAAATAGGATCAACACTTACTTTTCTATAATTCAACATTATTATAAAATATATTACTTTGAAATACATCTTATAAAAATATAATTTCCTTAGTTTGAATGTACGAGATTTATCTGCAGAAATATTAATCCAAATTTGAAAGATGTTATGTTATTGTTACCAATATGCGAACGGAGCTGCAGCTAGAGATAACATTAATATATAAAGTAAAAAGAGAGATATGAGTTTATAATTTATTTGAAATAATTATGCTAATGCAAATTAAATGATTAAATAAATTGTGATAAAAATGAATTTTATCATATCAAGTGCTAAAGCAAGAATATATTTGCGAAAGTGGGAAGAAAAAGCTCATATAAAATAGTAGACACCATAAAGGTGTACGGGCTGTGCATTTTTATAGAAGGATACCAGTGGGCTGATGAGATGAGGCATAAATTGTCGAGAACTGCTTACTCGCTTGTACACTCGTACCGTAATAAAACTATCTTAGAATAGGTTTAGAGGTAAATACGAAATATTTGTAGTATTTATTCGTTTGCAAATGCTACTCTAGAATACAGATAAAAATGAAATACGTCATATTTGTTAACGACGTATTCGTCGTTTATTATTTGTAGATAGGGTTGAGTTTTTTTCTTGGGGAAATGATTTACGCATCCCCTTACCAACTTAAGCAGGGAGTAAATGTCCCCGGTTAAGCTGGTAGAGGGTAAGTGGGACTTGCTGGCGTCAAGCCCCGGGAATACCCACTAAAACACAACGGTGTCGTCCGCCACCTCCCTAGGACGACACGGGATCATTCCTGCATGCTCCGCGTCGCACCGGCGGTAGGCTCGACCTGATGTTGAATTGGGCCTCTCAGACAGGGTTAAGTACGAACGGGATACTCTAACATGACCCTGCGGAAACGCATTTATTCTGACAAAAAATGATGATAAAAGAAATTTAAAATTTGATACGATTGCAGGTATGAATACGGCTAC
Source organism: Samia ricini (assembly GCA_014132275.2). Classification (NCBI taxonomy): domain Eukaryota; kingdom Metazoa; phylum Arthropoda; class Insecta; order Lepidoptera; family Saturniidae; genus Samia; species Samia ricini. The sequence continues at coordinate 9,437,635 of AP028161.1, forward strand.
GAATATGAAAAATAAAATAACTTTTGACAAATGATAATAGAGTCGCGTAGGAACATTAGAATAAAATAAAGAGAGAATTGTATATAACATTTACAAATATATTGTGGTGAATTAATCAGGGATGTTCTATTCCTGAAGGTAAAGAAAATTCAGTTTGGGATAAATAAAACGCCCCAAGGGTAAATTGTGTTTCGGTGTGTGGAACTTGAAACATCTTCTATTTTGTTAGGTCCACAAACAAATATACAGAGAGGTATTTTGTAACAAACTTGAACCCATAAGTATTATATTAATAATGATAAAAAAAATTATATTGCTCAGCCGGTACTAGAAATTCGACTCTTATCATTATTGTAAATAAAAAAAAATGGAACTGCCTATATTTTTTTATTAATAGAACTAAAGCTTATCAATAGCTAGGTATTAAACGAATATTAGGCTTGTGCAGATACTATCCGAACATGGTTGTTTCGGGTGGTATCTGCACAAGATAGCTAGGAGGGAGCCGTCTGCGGTGTGCCACCATTGCGGCGCGGCGGAAGACGCGGCGCACCACACGTTGGCAGAGTGCGCTGCGTGGGAAGAGCCGCGTCGCAATGTGGTGGCGGCAGTGGGGTCTGATCTCTCGCTGCCGGCGGTAGTGAAAGCTATGGTCGGCAGCGAGGAGGTTTGGAGGGTGGTCGCCTCCTTCTGCGAACAGGTGATGTTCAGGCGAACAGATGACCCAATGGCGGGTCCCCTTCGTCGGAGGCGAGTTGGGCGGGGGAGGGCACGTGCACGCTACGCGCGGAACTTCCCCTGCAGTAGAATGCCAGCTGCTAATTTTTCTTCTTTTCTTACGTGTTCTTTGGTTCTTCAAGGTATCCCTCTCTTCGCTATATCTTGTCCCTGGACAAGATGAGGAAGAGGAGAGGAACCTTTCTTCGTTTCCTTTTCTACCTTCTGGTTTTTCCTGTCTGTTGCAGTATGCAGGTTATTTCTTCTCTTCTATCTCCTATTATTTCTTCTTTCGTCTTTTCTATGGGCGGGCGGCTCCGGGGGGTTTTAGTGTGTATTTCCGGGCGCTTCTTCACGCCCGTGCGAGTCCCACACTGGTGCGGAGACGTCCCTCCGCACCCTCTTACCCATTGCATTGGGGGACTTCGGTCTCACTAATGCAATGGGTAAGGGTAGTGCGTGAATGCATTTAGTTTAGCTAGACTATCACTGATAAAAATAGGCTATATTTATTTTCATTATAATTTTTATATCCCCTGTGAAGGTTAATATTTTCGTGGTACGTGGGACGAATATTCATTTCATATTCAGCGTTCGGCATATTCGGCAGCTATACCGAATGTTCGGCGAAGTAGTAATCAAATTTCTCACTTTATTAAGCTGTATATAAATGATCATGATTAATAAATTGTAAATTGTGTTTTGTTTTCATGAGGTATTTAATTAAATATCTAGTCCGATGTACTTATGATAATGTAGCTATATTTTCAATATTATTAGACAAAAGAAGAAACTTATAAAAATTTTCTAGCTGTTACAGACTTTGGAAAGAAAAATCACCAAAACAAAAGCACGTACGCGACTAAATTTTGCTCCGTAATATATAACGCAATGCAGGAAGATTTAGCGGCAATCTACACGCTTTCCGTAAACTAAAATGTATAGTTGTAGTTTGGGAATCAAGTATGCCGAATATGCGGCAAAATGTTCGGTCCGGTAAAACTTTGCCAAAAATTTAGTTACATGCCAATGCCATATTCGGCACATATCTAGCTGCCTATAATTATGAAGATGCTACAGATATTAAATGACTCCTTTTGGGCTTTAGATGGAGGAAACTTTCGTGACGAAGTAACATTAAGCTGTATACATTTATGTGTCGGCTTACGCTGCAACTTAATGTACTTCGTGTTTCGTATCAGTATAAATGGTATGAGATAACTTATTACTGGCCATAGAGTTGAATGTTTATCATTTAATACAAAATACGTAACATGATAAATATTTTCTTGTCATAATGTATAAAAGTTTAGTAAATATTAATTGCTTATAATTTATAAATTTCGTTAATGTAAATAAACGAGTAGTTTTATTTGAACTAACGTTTTAACATTCATAATTGCTTGTATTAACAAGTTTTAAAATTCAACCGAATCTATCAATACGTTAATTTAAATATATTTATCTCCACCATGTCTTAATTTAGAGTCACATAAAATGACGGCGGGTTTACTTGTAAAGAGAGAAAATATGGAGCAAAAATTGAACAAGTTAATGTAATCAGATCATTCTTTGGTCTAACATCTATGCCTTCTTATCTAGCGATTACCGGTGTTGTTCTTGGTAATGTACATAGTTATAAATTAAATAAACATATCTGTAATATTAGGTTACACTGGCGAGCGATGTGAACTAGAATATAATGAATGTGAATCGTCACCGTGTGCCAATGGCGGCACGTGCACAGACCGTGTTGGAGATTTCGAGTGTTCCTGTGGAAGGGGCTATACTGGGAACACGTGCCAACAAAAGGTTAAGATGGTTTTATTAATTTATTTATTTTTCATTCATAGTGAGCACTATACAGGCGACATTGAACGGGGCACATTACTCGTATAACCGATACCTGTTGGAGCCAACGGGTTTTTTGAATGACAACGATGTAACTCAGCGTGGGTAGGTCGCGGAAATTCATTGGATTCTGATGGCGCAAGACCGGATCGGATGATGTTACATCTATTGATGAACTAAATTATGTGATTTTATATAAAAACCACATTCTATCATCATATACTAAACATAATAATAATACTAAATATGTTTGTAAATTTCATGGTATAGGTAGATCTATGCTCGCCGAACCCATGCCCCTCTCACCGTTTTTGCGTGGACCGAGGCAACACCTACAGCTGCGACTGTCCCCACGGATATGTCGGTGACGAGTGCCACATTCAGACTAGATCAGTAAGTACTATTGTATATTAAAAGTAGTCTTAAGATTACTTAAGTAATAGTACGATTTGACAAAGTTCGAGGTATAAATGATTGTGAAAGTTAGTTTATAGTGCATTCAAATTCTAGATTAGCCCTATGCAGCACACTTTTTCTGGAAGCCTTTGCTTAGGATAGAAAAACAATATACATCTGGGAAATAGTCTGATTAAATTATATATCGTCCATTAATGTGTCGAGTCGAGTACCCATAAAAATAAGACAATAGAAAGACAATAAGAAAGCAATGGAAAGCTGGCGTAAACGCCAGGTAAGTGCTCAAAGGGTTAAAGGTTCAATTTCACCTATCCTGTTCTGCAATGAGACTGAGCTTTCGGTAAAGGAAAGCTTCATTTTTAAACTATAGTATTTTCTAATGTCCACTTGGGTAAATAAAAATCAGTCGCCAATAACCTATAAGTATGTTCCGACACCATCACTTGAATCAAAGCAATTACAAAATCACTGTTATGATATTGAGAAAAACTTGGAAAACATAGGGCCGTTTGATTGCTACAAGTTCTCCGTTGGCTTAATCTACCAGTCAATAATACTAACCCTAAAGTAGAAGTAATCTAACTTAGAAAAAAAAGGAGTAAAAATAAAAAGCCAAATAAAATTGAAATGTTTGATAATGTATTCGGATTGTTTAGATCTTGCAGTCTTAAAAAACATTAGCTTTTCTAGTCATTTGCATTGAATACAATGTTGAAAAGAGAATTAGATTATAAGTACAATTTATAGAATGATCTGGAAATAATACCGTGTCTTATTTATAGGCCTGCGACAACAATCCGTGCGCTCACGGTGGCACATGCTGGAGCACCGTAAATTCTTTTTATTGTTCATGTCGTCCTGGTTACACGGGGAAACTTTGCGAAGGTAAATTGTTAGATATTCAAGTACGTAATTAGTAAAATATATTTTTGTCTAATTGGTACATTATTGTTTAATAATGAATGATAATATGAACATAACATACGAACTTTATATACAAGATTGTCTTTCGCAATATTAAAACTTACAATACTCAGTGCTTATTTAATTAACCACTTCTTGTAATAATAGGTGTTTACTTAGTAACAAAACCGCATTATATGTTATCTGTTAGGTAATTTATAAAGAAATTTGTTTGATGCAAAAAAAAAATGATTCGATGTAAATTAATTGTTTAGTTTGAAAGATATCGATATTAAAAGTAATATTTTAGAGTACATACGGTTTTCTTTTTAATTTTAGAGGACTTTATATTGGAATCGGTAGTGAGTGGAGATGAGAGTATTGAAACTGAACCTCAAGGTGCAGGCTCTGTTAGAAAACTACGAATGCCTCTTGGCTTGTATCACGACCGACTGCACAACGTATATATCGCGGCTGGTACTCTGGGCGCCGCTATAGCTATCGTCGGAGTGGTCGTAAGTTTTCCTTAATCTTAGAAATTTAAGATAATTAAATTTTCACAAACGTGCATGGAAATATGGAAATATTGTCATTTTATTCGAAAAAGGAATACGCGAAGTATTGAATTTACGGACAAAGGAAATCAAATACATTGCAGGAGCGTTTTTTGAATTTGGAATATTACAACGCTCCAACAATGTTGTATGAAACGGTGTGGTGGGATTATTAATTACTCATTGATTGGATCTCTTTTATCATTCTTGGCATAAAAGTAAGTCCCTTTGCTTAGTACAAATTGCGTTCACGTGACTGTATAGCCATAGATTTGCTTGCCTTTCGGGATAGATGGCAAATAGAAAATTGGCGGCAAAGCTGAAAATTCGTCTGGATTTGTTATTTACATACTTAATATGTCGATTACCCATAAAAATGAGACAATAGGAAAACATTGGAAAGCTGGAGTAAACGCCAGGTTCTCAAAGGGTTAATAAATATAAATTTAATGATTAAAACGAGTTCCGACTGTTCAGAGAGTGAAATGGAGATTTATTGTACTTCACCAGATTTAAGACCAGAAGCTTCCAGCAAAGTCAGAACAAATATACATGAAAATTTTGTGAGTTAGAAAAACGAGAAAACAGTGAAAATTTTCTCCGAAACAGTATTTTCAACAAACAAACATAAATGTACCGGGGAAATCAATAACATTTTCTTATAGTAATTGCCGCAAGATGACTAATGTAACTTGTAATATTAATTAAATTACATGTATTATATAAAAAGTATGTTTTATTTCCCTGCATTCTTTTGAGAAAAGCACTATATATGCCTCGGCGGAAATGGAAATTGCCTGTCTCGTATTAGTGAACTCATACTCGACCTGTAATTACCTATTTCAGAGCCTTTGTTCAATGTACTATTATTCATCAATCCTCCTAAATTACTTGTCGGCACCTTATATTTTTAGATGGTATTTTGCAAGAACCGAATTCATAAGGCTTAAAGTAATGTTATAATTCCATAATGGTAAATCATAATTTTTTCCATTTTTTGGACATGCATTAATTGTATACGATTACTTTAATCGTACATATCAATACCAAATTTTACGTGGCTGCATTTACATCGCGATGGAGTCTGCTTACTTTTGATTTTTTTTTTATATTCTTCCGCATTCCGGGTCTATTATTACTAGTTCTATTATTCTTCCGAAAAAAATATTTTCGAACCCTAATTATTTTCGAAAGTCAAAAGTATCCTAAGTTATGCGGAGTATCTTCAGCTATTTATAAAAAAAAATACCGTCAAAATCGGTCCAGTCGTTCCAGAGATTAGCCGGCACAAACAGACAGAGAGACAAAAATTTTAAAAATTGTGGTTTTGGTATAGGTACCGTATATACATTCACTGGTGCTCGCGGCTCCGCCCGCGTTTCAAATGTTCTTTAGGTGTGAGTGAAAAAGTGCATATGACATTTCATTTATACCTAACCAAAAAAAAAAAAACAAATGAAGAAAAAGGAGAGCCTTTTATTTTGATTGGTGTAAATAATGTACATAAGAGTAAATCGAAAAAAAAGAGAAAGGGCCAATAGAATCCAAAAAATAAATATCCTACATACTGCGAAAATTCCGCGTCGAACGATAGTAGTCCCATCCCGATATGTTCGGTAGTTTTTAAGGTGATGGTGCGTCAAAGAACCCCCATTTTCCTTTTATGTATTTAGTAAAAAATGTTGTTTTTTATATTACAGACAGACACTTTAATGTTTACAGGTTACAGCGTGCCATTGTCGTGTAAACAAGACGTACTCGCGTTGGATGTCCCGGTTGTCGCGCGTGGCTCAACCAGGACCACCGCACCACTGGCTCCAGGACAAGCGCTCACCTCCCTCCGCCGCACCGTTTCCACCGCCTTCAGCGGCTCTAGACTCCACCGACATGTACTACACTCTCGACTTCAGCGAGAGTCAGAGTTCACCTCTCATCCAATAGCAATCATTTTCTTACACCTCGGAGGGGGAAAGGTTCAAAATTCAATTTTGAAATAACCTTCATCGAAGCGAGTCATTATTTAACTAATTTTGATGAATTAACATCAATCATTGACAGGTTTTTAAAATATCACGATAAACTGTTCCACGAATATCTAATTATTTTGAAAGATAATTGCGACAAGAAGATGAACACAACAGCGAAAACAAAAGCAACAGCAATTTTGTTCATTATAATCAGACATAAGTGATTAAGTTAATTATATAAATTGTATCTGTTTCGTATTAAAATTGAAATAAAAAAAAGTCTTTTTGTTTATGCGAAGTAAAGTTATTGACAAACAAACGATCGCGCAGGTGACTTTTGAAATAGGCCGTCTGTTCGTATAATTTCTTCCTTCTTGGTTATTGACTGACTCATGTATTACCTAGATTATTATATAAGTATTTATTGATTTTCCAATAGGCATTCAATAATTTTATTTCCTTAGATGCACTAAATTTAAATATTACAGTTGAATATATGTATTTTATTTAGACGCTACTGAAAATTTGATGACCGAGTAAGAGGGTATTGTACTTTCAACTTCAAAGAGCGGTTGTATAAAACAAAATGTTCTCTATCTAAATTTCCATCAAGAAAGTATTGCCAGTGTCATAATTCGTATTTACAATAAATAAATTTATTGTAAATAAAAATGCGAAGCTATAATACTATGTATAGCTTCTAGTATACAACTTTATTCTACAGTGATAGCATGATATAGTGCAGCGCCCGAACAATATTTTTATTCCAAACTACAGGTCTAGAATTAACCATTAATACATATAAAAGTTAAGCTTAAATAAAAAACAATATTTCTTCAAAACTTTACAAATAATCTATCAGAATTCACGAATAATATGGTTTGTTAAGATTTAACAGTAATTTATGTTATGCCTGTTAAATGGTCTTAGATGTTATTTTTCATAGATAACCAAGAAAAGTATTAAATTTAGTACTCATAGTGTTATTATTTATTATATAACCTATAGTGTTTCAATGTTTAGCAAATATTTGACTGATCTTCAAAGTAGAGAAGTTAAATCTGTCTAGATAGCCTTTGTATATCGTTAGGCGACGAATATTCAATGATATTATAAGTAAAATTATTCACTAAAGTGGTAAATTATTTTTTATCACATTAATAAATCTTATCTCTCTTTCTCTCTATACGCTTTTGTGAATGTAATGCTTCTATGTGTAAATAAATCGTTAATTAATTCAATGTTACCTAAGATTAAATATTATTGTATTATGAAACTGTTGTTTTATTTTTGAACATCCTTAGTTTATCTATACTAATAATCAATAAAATTGAAGTGTCTGTTTGTAAGTCAAAAAAATTTTTTTTTACTAAATAGATATGAATACCATACATATACCCAAAAAAACAATTTTTAAAATTTTTGTCTGTCTGATAATCTCCGGAACAGTTGGACGGATTTTAACTGGACTTTTTTTGGTAGATAGCTAAAGTTACTCCGGGTATTACGTACTTTTAATTTTCGAAAATAATTAGGGTACCGCGTAAAAAATTAAAACTCCTAAAAAAATCCTATTAATGCACAATTTAACGGGCAAGTGCTTAAATTTATGAGAAATATTTTTACTTTATCTTAGTACTAAAAAAAATAGGGTTCCGTATAAAAAAATTAAAACGCAGTGAAGAATATTTGCAACGCGGGTGCAGCCTTGGGCACACAGCTAGTAAGTATATACATATATATTTTAAATAATCTTCCTCGTAGAATAATCATAACCCAAAAAAAACTAATAGAAATGGATGCGAAAATATAAAGTATCAATTATCTTTTTAAACAGGCGTAGGAATTAACTTTACTTTTAAAATTAATGGTACTTAGTCATTGATCATCATTCGAATAATACTCATGACTAGACGTATAAAAGTGAGTACTCTTATGGCCTTTAAGATGGTAAATATCTACCTAAAAAGGCAAGTAATTGCCATAATAATATTATAATTTCTATTGAATGTAGCACAATATTTTCTAACATTCATGCACCATGTTTGTGGTAATAGGATGACTAGTTCCGGTAATAGTTGCAACACACAGCTGCCGTAGGTGATAGGAAAATTCCGCCGGCGTCCCGTCCGCTATGTGTCGAAATCATAAATGCATAGTTGGGTTTTGTAGTAAATGTTTTTGTTGTTGTAACCTTCGATGTCCTACCAATGTTTATAGATTTTTGACAGTCACTACCAGATAAAGTTCTATAGAGAAAATAAGACGTAGAACTTTTATTCTTGGACCATTATGTACTTACCATATGTAATTTACTGATATATATTGAAGGTATTAAATTTGTTCGTTATTATCGCGCACAAGCCGCATTAAAGATGCTTAAAAAATAATCGGGAATGTAATCGATCATTAGAAAAGTAAACAAGGGTGATGTTTTGAAGAGAAAACATTTTTATTTAGATTATAAACTTTGATAAAAATAATTATATTAATAATATTTTATGACAACTTACAAATAATCATCATATAAAAGAATAACGTAACATCTATTCGAATGATCCATAATTATAGAGTAAAATGTTATAACGAAAATGTGCTACCACTTTCGGTTTGTCTTTAACTAGTGTGACTAAACCACGGCAAGTCGTCAGGCGTTCGTCGCCGAGGTTCGCTTCTCGCTTCACGACCCTCCCAAACGTTACACGAATCTATAAAATTAGCAAGTCATCTCTCAAATAATACACATAATAAAACTCTGATTATACATTGCACAACCATATAAAGCGGGAAAGCGACCGGCGACGCGCTCTCCTAACTTAGTAGTTACCTGAGTTACGTATTGTTATTCCTACTAATATTTTGTGACTTATGACGAGATTCTGAATCACGATCTAACATCATTGTAAGTAAATATTAAAGCTGCACAATTTATTATAGTATAAAATAAGTACATATACAAATACTTGGATACGTTTAATTATATAAAAAAATATTGTTAGAGTCCACCCACGTAATGGGTATTCAGACTTTGAGCATTTCATGTTTAAAATATTACTACATGATGCAAAGAGAAATTTTTAATTTCATTGTAGCATTTCGGATATATTTAATAACAAGTGTAAACGAGCCTAAACAGTGGAAGAAATAAAAAACATCGGCACGAAGCCGGCAACATATATTTTTTTTAAATAGTAATCAGAATCATCTACATTTAAAATTAAAGAGGTTTCACTTATTTTAATAAATATAGGCGCATACAATAAGGCTCTTGGTTATTTATATAGTGCGAAAATAACCGATGTTTTTACATAATGAACATAAACAAATACATTAAAAAAATATATTAAATCGAAATAAGTACATAACATCATCTTAATATAAAATTCGACGCCTACCTGTAAGTCACATATGACGATCTACGATTAAAATTATGTAACTAAAATCATAAAGTATGCTAAATTATGTCATAATATGGCAGTTAATCGAACCGTTCGCACTAGGCACATTTCATACATTTAAGGCAAATTTGTCTGCGGCCAATATATTTATAGTTTAATCGTATCTAATAAAATATTATGATTTTCAAAATATAGTAAATCGGTGGAGAAAACTTAGTACAAAAATTATATTGTCTCTGCTGATGTTTAAAACAAATAGAAAAAAAGAATATATTTTTTATGATTTTCGTGAATAATAAATACCAATCAATCAATCAATATGAACAACGATCGATTTCTTATTTGCGTACGTAATTGTTTGAATTCATTTAGGAAAGGTTAACAGCGTTAACAAAATATGACAATCACGATGAAGAATTTCCATATTCATTCTGAATGAATGAAATCTTAACATATAAATAAGTCTTGGACACAAAATATTTTTCATAAACTAAATTGTCATGGCCCGATAAGCTACGTAACGAAATTCACTTTAAAATAACAAAAACTAATATCAATAAAAAAAATCTTACCTATAACTAATACATAAACCAATCCCAACGGTGATAATGTTGTGATGTTGTTCGAAACGATTATATTTGTGACTATAAAATGACTATGAAATAAAATATAATATTATGCAAGTTTGCTTGGATTGTCATTTTAAATTCGTGCTCATTACTACACGCAAAATTAATTATGCACACACATCTAATCAGAAAATAAATTTACCATCATATTTAAGTATACAATGTACTTTTTAATTTTGAAACAATGAACTCGACGGTTTTTCTTAAAACTAAAATCAATCTTTAGGTACTAAATGAATGAATTGAGCGAGCTTATAAAGCGAACTTAAGCTTACAAAACTTAACAAATTGGATGGCATTTAATTTGACTTAACTCACTTATATATTTAATACATATAATAATAACATAATTATTATGAGAAAGGCACTTCAGGCTTCTATGATTTTTTTGTGACAATAATTTCTTATTTTAAACACCATGGCAAGATTAAAAGGTACCTGTTAAACATTATCTACATACCTAATATAATATAATTAATAACCGAGTGAATGGCACACGCGTTTTTATTTAGCAACAGATCAGCCGCTCATTTACAAATAACATACAAATATTATTCAATAAACGAATAAATCATCTCGTATAATCAAAACAATATTTTTTGCCACCACGTCACTAGAGATGAACTTCATTATAATTTCATAAGGCACTTATAATAATAATAATAATATATATTTACAAAAAAAAGGTCCCGTTTCTGTCATTACATAACGAACAAAATAAGAGATTTGTGACATTAAGTTTCCTCAAAACAATGTTACACGATGATAAATGACTTAAAAGTAAATTTCAATCTGAGATCGACACTTCCTGAGACAGAGACTTATTCCATTAACGATTTTCACTATTGGAATGTTTGTTAATCGTTTACCGCGTAATTTATAAAAGTCTGCAGATAATTTTAAATGTCCACCGTGTTGACAAATATTTACGTATGTATTTGTATGTACCAAGGCGTAATGCGCACTGGATTGGATATGATCAAACGAGTTTGTTCTGGTGTTAATGGTCCAGAGGCAGTTCAACAAAGGTGATGTCATAAAGTCGTTCGTCCTCGGTGGCGCCTGCAGGGTGAACCTCCAGAAGGAATAGATCTTCGTTACAATAATACGCCAGCATATCATCGTCAATTTTGGCCGTAATCCTGAAATTAATTTAAGTTTATACCGACCGACTATCAACACAAATAGCATTGAATCATTATATTAAAAACTGGAATCAAATATTAATATTAAAAATTGTTAAGTGCACAAACATTATTATTAATGTAGTGAGAGAGCTTAGCACTAATGCAAATTAAGTAGGAGTTTGTCGGGATCTTATTATAGTGCCGCGTCGGATTGTGATTAAATGACGGACACCTGATATAAGCTTTATTAATTGAAAGGGTAACCATGGGATTTTTGTATTGTATGTGGGTACTTAATTTAAGCGTAGTTAGTGGCGCGCTCTCTGGACAAGCGATGCTCCATTAACGCGAGGCGGCCGGTGTATGTATTTACTAATATAAAATAACTTCCCGAGGCCAATATAAACTTACCCTTTCTTGTTCTTTCGATAAAGATTATTAATTGCCGAACTTGAAATTTTGTACTTATTCTCAATCTGAAAATAAGCAAAAACAAGAAATTACAATGAACCCTAGCCTTTTTTTAAAACCGAGACGATTCGTCTTCCGAGTCAAAAATTTTGAGTAACCAGTTTAGCTGTGTCGCTATGAAAATTTAGTCGATCGCGTATTCTAAGCTCAAGTTCCGGTGCAGCGGCCGGCCGCGCGGGTGTTAATTACAACATGCAGTTATGATGATCGTGTGTATTGTATTAGACAGGGTTATAAAGCGCCAAATCGGTTACAGCGGCGAACGTACGTGTGCGGCGGTCTCGCGCTTCTCCGGCACGTCGAGTCACAGTCTCGCGACCGCGACCGGAACGTCTCGGAGAGCACGAGACCAACGCTCGCGTCGCGGACGAAGCGTCTCGATTCCTTTGTACTTTACAAATTAATATTCAAATCAAAACGAGTACGTTTGAGAAACCGAGAAAGCAACATAATTTATCTCGCTTCCTCGTTTTGTGCGGTTAGCCGATATCACCAGGGTTATTTTTCGTACTATCGCTAAAACAGATACCCCTCAACAACATGCTACTTCGAACTTTTGTTGTGTTGAAGTATCGTGTTGCGAGGGATGCATATTAAAAATAAATAACTCACAGCATGTAGAAGGCCTTGTGTAGTGGGTGGCACGACGTGTAGCGCGGTGTAGACATCTTCAGTGTCTTGACGCACGTAAAGCATGACCCGTTCGCTGAGTGGGGGAGTAGCTGTGCGAGCACGCTTGCCTAGTACACCTTCCAGCTCTAGAGAATCTTTACGGTCGCTGTAAGGTGATAATGCACCCACTTCTCGGTACCTGTAAAATTAATTAATATATTTAACACACAAAAGAACCAAAAGTAACTAATAAGCTATGGGCACTGCCCATGGAACTTGAAACTTGGGAAAGGTCTTTTTATGTTTAAATTTCATAATTTGTTAATTGTACATAACCTAACATTTATCTGATTTTTAAATCTATTGGCGCTCCGAGCAATAATTATCCACATTTTCATATAGTTTATTCATAATCAAAACATACGATAGACTGCGAAGTATATAAGTTTTATTATCTATCTCTTAGCGCGCCAGCACTTAAACGCCACCTTACACTTGATATACTGTAGCATGTTGCTACAGCATGTATGTGCATGTTGCACAATGTCAGCTACATTGGTAACACGAATTTTTAAGTTTTTACCCCTACCGAAAATCGGTCAACGCCGCTAAATAAGGTTTCACTTCAAAAAAAAAATAAACACTAATTTATGGACGGAGCCATTACGCTACGAAATTGATCAAAAATGGATTTAAATTTTCCAATACAAAATTGAAATATACTGGAGACTCACCCGGGCGCATCTGGTGGAAAGTGATTGTGAAATTTAAGTGCGGGTGCTTGGGGTTTCGCAGGGTGTAAGAGGAAAGGCGACGCGCCCTTCAGATGCGCTTCAGCCAGTGCTGAATCATCGTGTCCATAAAACCCTTGGATGTCCATTCCAGCTAATTTGTCTATATCTTCAGCTGGGCTGAACAACACCGGTGGTTTCGTTAAATCGCCATCGAGTAAAATTCACTTCGCTCTGTCACCGGATGGTAAATTTCATCAAGTTTTTTTCTGTTTGTTGCTGACATTTTTCTCTTTGCAGCTCTTCTCTCTTCATCTCGCGTCTTTCTTTCCGCACCCTGTTAAGAAAATGAGAAATAAGTCATATCTGAAGTAGAAAAAAAAAATCACCAATTTGAAATAGGTACTAATCATTTATATTATGTTACCTTATCACAAAATACTTTAATTTGACAGTAGCCCCTGTGATAGACTTGGGTATCTCGAGGGTCTTCGAATGTGTCTATTTGGATGTGCAGTGGTAAACCCTGAAACAATTTGAAACCCTAAAATTATTTTTAATAGGCGTGGATTCGTGCAATATGCATTCCCGCGTTTCAAATTTTAAATTGATTATTTTTACTTTCATCGGCTAGACAGTCATCGATTTTGTCAAATTAGTCAAATCAATAGTAATCCGAAAGAGTTTTACGAATAATTGGACAATTAAATATAGATTTTGAAGCTATCATGCTATTTCTCCAAAAAATACGGCGTTTCCTTTTGAGTTGATCATATCGGTAAGCCGTGCTTAAGTTTTATGTTCATGTAATCAAAATAGGTGTTATTAAAAGAAGGTTAGGAAAGTAAGGTTAGGAAGGTTAAGAAAGTAAATGAAGGTTATAAATGAAGGAAGAATATAAAAGGTGTTATTAATTAAATGAATAATTTTTAATAGGTGTATCAAAACAGTGGTTAAATTTGTAGATATCCTTAACTACAGAATCGTTTGGCCACAGAACACTTGTTTCAAAAGAGAACCAAAACATCTGTTAAATTTTAGGCGTTCAAGATAAATTAGTATTCGTTCACCATCAAACACAGTGATCGGTAAACTTATTAATAAAAAGATCAGAACAGTAAAAATATTTTCCTTCTTTGGAGGGATATTTGCCTGAAATATATTTGTGAACTATTTTAAAGTAAGGCACTAAAAATATGATTGACATAGGATATTTGGCATGTTATGCAACGATTTTTACTATCAAATTGGTAAAATAATGTATGAAAAGAATGTTATGGAAATCGTGCAAATTCCTGGTAAAATTGTTCGCTGTTGACAGATTCGATTAGTTTTCCCCGACTCCTGATTTAACCTAAATGCGAATCCTTCTACATTTAAACCAGCAATATCGCAGAAATTGTTTTTGTTAAGAAGTGCGACAATTGTAGATCGATGTAGCTATTATTATGACTTCAGTATTGCACGCAGTTTTCAAAATATTTTAACCATTTTGAGTTATCAATTAACCCTTTTCTTAACGTTGGAAATGTGCACTTGTTTTGGAATTATTAACAGTTTTAATAAATGTCCATAAAGGATACCTAATTGCAATAAATTTACGAATAAGGAAAAAAAAAAAATACACACGTGTCTGAATCGAATCGCGTTAAAACGTCTTAATTGCGTTCATTCGAGGTCGGCATTACGGGAGCGCAGCGCGGTGTGCCGCGGCGTAGTAGCGTCATTGCGCATTGGATAGGAGGTAATTGAGAAACTGATAGCGGACTGGTTCGATATCAGCGAATCAAGAGTAAGCCGCAAACGAAAGCCTTACAGCGAGAGCCTTACACACCCGTCTTTTCATTCAATAATTATGATATTACATACCCTATGTATGTAATACGTAATATAAATTACATATTGCGTTTTCATGGTTACTATTTTTTGACCTCAAATAGTTTTTGGTACTAACAGAATTAATTAAACTAAAATATTTCTCACAAATTAAAACACTTGCCAGTAAAATTGTGCATTGAATCAGATTTTATTCACGATTTCATGAGATTTAATTTTGTACGCGGGACCATAATTATGACATATAATTAACATACAAATGTATAACAATTGTGTGTAAGAAAACATAATTTCCATCATATCTTTACTACATTTCCTTAAATTCACTAGAATTAAAGAAGTCTAAATTTACTTAGGCTTTAAACATTGATACAGGCATTGATTGACCAGAAGTTGTTTTGAAATGTAAAGGTTTATCGCTAGTGACTTGTACCGTTTGCGCCGCCCATGCCCGTGTATCGCCCTGTGGTTATCGAGGCGTCTCCGGCGACAACGCGGTTACCGACCTCATGCATTTACGTCGTCCTCATAGTAACATTAATTTACATACTTTCAGCTTTGCAAACTAATTAACATTTTGCAATAGATACAAAACGAAATGATGTTCGGATCATGTCGACACGATTACTAAGTTCTTAAATTCTTATTATAAACTCCATTGAACTGCACTTCTGTGCAGTTCTGTCAGGACTTCTGTCTTGCGCGATTGTCGTTAGTAGAAAACTTTGCAAAAAATTTTTTTCTCGTAGTAACATTTTAAGCTTATAGATTAAACATATTTTTTTTTAAATATACATAAAAAAAATTATATGCCGCACAAGTAATGGTAAAAGTTTATACACACAGTAATATATTGATAGATAATTTAAAAAGATCACTAACTTTGACTCCCTTTTGACTGCTGAAGTCCGTACTTAAACACTGTACAGCAATGTTGATCTGAAATAATGAAAAGAATAGTTTGTTTAAAACATTCAATTTATGACTTTTATCTAAATATTAAAATCAATATCCGTTATTTTATAAACACTAACATTATTAAGACAGGCGCCGCACCACGCCGCCGGTTCGGTCCGGATGTTGCGAACGAGATATTATAGTAGCATGTGGCGCTAATAAACTAAGACAGAGCCTTTCGATTGTACTACACATGTATGTATAATAAAGCTCATTAATAGGTGGACAGGATTAGCTATAATAATATAGGGCGGTTTTAGTAAAGGTACAGTTAAGGACGATCCTCGGTGTGCATGGACGCCCGTTTATTACAACGATCCTATGGAAATGACTTGAGTTTATGCCGCCGATACTGCCAGTAACCACTAACCGTAAGCATTGGTTATACTGGAAAATAACTCGCATCCGGTCTTGTTTTACTACCTAATAATAAATAATTATAAACAGCCACGTTATAATACAGAAACTAAGCAAAAAGATTTAATAAATTATTAACAAACAAAAAAAAAAAAACTCGCATAAAATTTAGCTCAGTTCTAATTTATATTACTTAAAAACTCAAGGTTACGTTTTAATTTTCAATTTTATGATTAGTAACAAAATTATGATTCGTCGTCGTGGCAGTCGTTAAAAGCTGGCGATTACCTTGACTAGAATTAGCATACTGTCATAGAATTGAGGCTATTCCGAGCCGACTTTTAATTGTTGATGAATATTAAAAAGGCTATGTACATTATCAATGAAGTATACCTACGTTTTTGCGTTAGCAAAGCAGATATACTGTATAATTTTATGTAAGCAATTAAAACACTGAATGTCGTTAATTATTCAATAAAATAATAAGTGTTCGAGGCAGAGGCGGTCACGTCCTATACCGCTGCGTCTGCAACGCAGTCGAATATTTTGCAGTAATATTTTTTGTTCCTTTAACAAAAGTTTCTCAACCAAATAAGGTTACGGGACTCTATTTAATTACGCTGTAATAAGTTTAATAAAACCGTGATCTGCATTTTAAATGTATACTGTAAAGTACACAATGCTTTGTTTCAATACCACTGCAAATAATCGGAAATCGACATAATATAGCGACGTCCTACATAATTGGATAGAGTCGCTAAACCACATTCCCTTTATACTTTTTTTATAATTTAATGTTTTTAATGATATGGGAAACTTTATTAAATTTTTCTTTATTATAAAATAATCTATCTATCTACATATCTATATGTATATGTATATTTATAAGGAAAACAGGGTTCCTTAGCCGCACCATCACCTCAAAACTTTTTAACATATCGGGATGGGACTACTACCATTCGACACAGAACTTTTCGTACATGGTTATAGGCTATTAATGTTTTTTTGATTCCATCGACCCTTTCTCATTTTGTTTTTCGATTTACTCTTATGTACAATTTTCGGCTAATAAAAACTCAACACCTTACCCTAAAGACTCTAATTTTTCTTCTTTCATTTGTTTTTTTAGGTTAGGTATAATCGAAATGTTATATGCACTTTTTCACTCACACCTAAAGAATATATGACTGGCGGGTGGAGCCGCAGGCACACAGCTTGTATAATGTATATAGTCATTCATACCTTAGCGGCGCTTTCCAGTGGATTCCAGTAAACTGCGATGGCGTTATGTGCCACTTCTTCAATACAGCCGGCGAGACCGATACTGTTCTTAGTGTCTGCAATATAAGAAAAGTACTTATAATACTTGCGAAGGAATTTAAGATTTCGATTAAGATATAAACAGAGGTAAACGTCGTTATTGATAGGAGTTTATTCGCGTTGAATAATCGAGCTAACAAGTGTGACTTCATGGTGTGGTTTCCATATATAGGCGTTTTAATATTGATGTATATCATCAAGTGATTAATATTCATAGGTCGTGTTAAAAATGTGTCGCCGCGAGTATATTTTATTATAATATACATTCATTGATTTTTAATAAAATCGCTTTCACAGGGGTCGTAGTTATCTTGTTGTTTTTGTCATTCGATCTAAGCAGTTCGTATTAATTTAAAACATTTCCGCTATGTCGATAAACAAGGACGATAAACAAATAATAATATCCATATAATCTCGTATTCTTTCCGGAAATCTATATCGTATATACGTTGAGGAAATGGTGATAAATTCACGCCTATAATATATAATTACCTTCTAGGGGATATCTGGGGGTTACAAGTTGAATTACTTTCTAATTGCTTTTCAGTAAGAACATAATTACATTAATTAATTAATTACATTAATTTTATTAATTTAAGTAGGTATATATTTAGATTAAAACCAGGATTCTTTTACAATATTTATTTATTTAAAACTCTGTAATGGTTACAGTCACGGAAAAGACTTTACCTTCTCAACCTCATATCTTAAAATAATCGAGAGAATTCAAATAACCCTGACGAATTGTTTTGTAAATAATAGTTTAACAATTTACATAGTTGCATTGTTTTCGAAACGTGAGATTATATTCGATGAAATATTTTTTGAAGTTGAAAACTTCTTTAGCGGCATGAGCGATTCTCGGTAGTGGAAAATCTTATAGATTTGCGTTTGACGTCAGTCGTCAACATGCTACATTATGTCAAGTATCATATGACGGTTAAGTGCTGCCGCTCAAAGATACATAAAAAAAATATAATTACGTAGACTATCGTATGTTTTGATTGTGAATGAATTATATGGATATTTATATAATTATCGTTCGGAGCGACAATAATTGTAAAAAGTAGTTATTCCAAAGTTTCGATATTTCGCTTTTCGATTTTTTATATCATATGCCTAAAAAATCTTTAAAATGCTAAAATTTATATACGTTTGTTTGTTCGACGGATTGTAATAAAATTTGTTATACAGGACGAATATGTTAGGAAGTATGGCATTTAATATATAGCCTGATTTATGACTAAGGAATATGTATGACAGGTGTTGCCTTGTCTTATATATTTAAAAAATGATACAGAACGAAAGCAGAAAATTTTTAAGCATTAATTAAATTATAATTGAACTTTACATAAATAGTAGGTATTTGAAAAACTATTTACATAAAATAAAGAACCCGAAGTCTAGTTAGTTTACAAGGTCTAATAAACTTGTAACTTGCACAAAATAATACAAACAGCGTTGTCATTTCTTGATGTTGTTAATTACCTAAATATAATTTATTATTTAAACCGCTAGAGTAAAATATTTACATAAATTACGAAATTGTAAATGTCAATATTGAAATTAATAAACCTGAATTCTTTTTACCGAAATTTTTTTTCCATTTTTGACAGGATTATTTTTCCAAACGCAAAGTTATTTATATATTTTTAGTTCATTTATATCGTAAGGATTAAATTGAATAAAGTAATTTCAATTTTGAATTTTTGTACCAAGCGAAATGTTTTTGTTTAAGAAATTTTGATAGTACTTATTCGTATAAAGCTTCTCATTAGGCCTTCTTTTAAGGGCGACCTCCTGCTAATTTCGGGCATGGAATCGACTTTGGTTGGACCAGACCCAAATTTGGTCTTCTAAATACGGTAACAGAATAATAATAATAATGGAATACACACAACTGCGATTTGGCTACCAAATTAATTTTGTTTTTGAGAATTAAAGATTTTAGGTCTAAACTAATATTCTGACTGTATAAAATGTGTAATACTATATTTTAACCCACATCTCTGTGCTTCCGCTAACATTATTAAGACTATGATTTGTATAGTTTTTATATGAAAAAAAAAAATGATATGTATTATATTTATTAAAATAAAAAGAACCAGATCCAGTTTCTTGCCGGCTCTTCTCAACTGGGTTGTTTTCTGAACCGGTGGTAGTGTTTTAGACGTTCATAAGCGCCTTCTTAGGGCCTAAATTGAATAAAGGTGTTTTTGATTTTGATTTTCAAGATATCTTTATTGTACAAAAAACATACCTCAGAAACTTCTGTTTTTGGTAAGTGCGAAATCTCTTCAATAATTGTATACTACTACTTAAGCGTATCTATATCTAGACGTCGACAAGACCCACGGTAATGATGATAATTCATAGTAATGATTCAACAAAAAAACGTTGCAAGATAAACTATCGAGCTTGTAAAATTAATAGTCAAAATTCATTTTATACTCATCACCAATAATTAATGATATCAATTATTAAAATCATTAACTTTGTATAAAATCTTCATCGAGGTTTAATAGAAATGTTGTTTGAAATATTGAGTAGCTGTTTTATGGTTTAATTATGATCGAGTCTTTGGTGCGTATGTAGGTAGTATAAGTAACCTTGTACTCTCCGGTTTAAATAGAGCCGAAATGTACGGTTTGATGTATTTTTATCATTTAATTAATGTAAATGACTTTCAAAAGTGAGTAAAATAAAATTTAAAAACAAAACTTAACTCAACGTTAAGGACCTATATAGGTAGTCGTCGTATATTCTTTTCTTAAGATACATTATACCAACTCTACAACGAGTCTGAGCTTTAATTGTAGAAAAACATGCTGAGAAAATCATAACATAGTATTTTCTAATAAGTTTCACTCATGTAGCTACCAGCCTCCGGCAGTATTATTTGAACACCAGTACCTCTAAGGTTAGTGTGTATACCATTTTGGACTAAAATGTCACTTAACTTCATGTGAAATTGGTGTCAAAGCTTTCGAGCTTTTCTAGCCTATACATTAAAAATTCATTGCCTAATATTAATTCAAGTGTAACGTGATTTTTATCAGTTCAACATATTTTAGCGTTTCTAGCGGATGTAAGCTCGGTAATAATTTAGGTCGCAAGTCTTAAATTAGTAGACAGACGCGGGGGTTTGTTAGTGTGTTAGTAATCTGCACATTGTCGCGTGGCGGTGACGCGTGGGCGGCTACCTATCTGCTTGGTGTTCGCTAGCGATCTGTGCGGCCGCCCCGGCTCGTCGTGCGCTCGCTGACGTGTTTATTACCACTAAGACCGTAGCCGCCCGCCCTCGAGCTGCCTTATTGTCTTAACAGTTGCTCAAATTTACGAGTCTGACAATTCTGTACTAATAAATCTGCCCACTTGCATCTTGAACTTATACGAAATCCGAAAACAAGATAAGTTCGAAACGGAAATATGAACTGTTTACAAATTCACGATTACAAACCGATGTTTCATGAATGGTCATTTACTAATTTTGGTTTGGATTTTTTTTTGCGTTATTTGTTATGTTAAAAAATAAAACGTGTCTCATTTGAAACGATTACGTTTGTAATGTTGTGTAACACACGCACGCGCAGATAAATACATACCTGTGAATTATACTTATTATTTCTAATTACATAAATACGCTATTAAGCCCATGGTCTAACCTCCATGAATCAGAGATCCATAGATAGGCCCATAGTGGAAATAAAAAAATATTTAGATATATAAAAATTTAAGAATCAGAAAATAAATTATCTAAGTCAATGTACGCATACAGTAAGTTATTTGGTAAGACATATTTTGAAGTTTAAAAAAAAAATTAATTTCTGCTGTAAAATCTCAGCGCTATGGCCACTATCTCAACTGATATAAACTGCGATGTGTTGCAAGTTGGTAGCACGTTAAGACTAGAGATACTCACTTTCAGGTTATGATGCCGCAATAAAGCAAATCACAATTATAGGTGCTTAGCGACAAGTTTTCAGGCAGGCATTAGAGATAATGCACAATTACCATGCTATTTATTATTTACTGTCAAACTAATACATATTTGAAAACTAAGGTAATTGACTTGTTTCTATATATGCGTATGCATATGTGTTAAGGTCTAGTCAATATAGTGATTGATAAACATTTCGGAGGCATGTCTTTGATTCACGATAGACTCCGAATGTAAATACAACAACAGTTAGCGAATTGTATCATATAAAAGTACGATAACATATCTAAATATTTTAAATTCATATGAACCTATAAAACATCCAAATTTTTCTTTAATCAGTAAATGTAATACAGTGTCTGGTAGAAGTTCGTAAAACCGTAATTTAGTAACCTCTGAGATAAATCTTTAAATCAACCTACACAGTCTACTTGCATGTTATCGTAACAGTATTGTATTATAATAAAAAAAATCCGACGGTCCATTGATGCGTAGTATAATATAAACGAAAACTGTCAAAAGCGATAAACTTAGAAGCAAAGAAACTGGCAACAACAAGCAGCCGACACGCGATATAAGAAGACATGTAAGTAATCGGAGAAGGTATTGTGCGAAGGCGAGGTGCGTTGCGTCCAACCTCCGTCCCCGTTCCCTCCCTCGCCCCTCTGCTTTCACACGCCTGCGCACAGGTGTCTGATGTCGCCCTTGACGCGGCTCCCAAGTTCGTTTCGTATTCAGATGTACTATGCTACATCTTTTACATCGATATACAACATTCATAGTTTTTGTAATAAAACAAGGAATTAGTACTTTTTGGAGCGGCTACAGCAGTCATTCTGCATGATTTTACCCAACAGGACGCTTTTATATACTGAATACTTTTGTTTATGTTTGATTTTTATTTGTCTAAAGTAAATTCAACTTAGTAATTATTATTTACATTCTACAATACTTAAAAAAGTCATGTCAGAAAATTAAATGACTATTAAAAACTTATCGGAAAATATAGCCTACTTTTTTAAATTACTAAAGTACTTATTTTTTATAACATGTGTGTGCATAATATCAGAAATAGCTTCACAAATTTCTAATTAATCAGTAATAAGAAAAAAAGAATTAAATAAAAAACAAAACTAGACAATTACGGATTTTGCCGACAGAAGTGAATAGTCACCCTTTGGAAAAATTGTTTTTTACTTTTTTTTTTCAATTTTTAGATATTGGGTTTAAATGTCCTATTTAAACACGACTTCGGTATTTCCGGAAAATTGAATCTGGTCACACTGGTTGTCTGTCGGTGTCTGTCATTAGCATGTCGGTGTTGCGAACCCAGGAGTGTTTCCCCTACCGAAAATCGTTCAAGGCAGCTTAACCCCTTGAGCACTTACCCGGCGTTTACGCCAGCTGTCCATTGTTTTCCTATTGTCTTATTTTTATGGATACTCGACACATTAAGAAGTTTTCACTTCAATAATATCTATAGATGATGAACGTATAAAAGCACGTAGTAACAATTACCTAACGTTAATATTATGATTTATTTTTTGTTCTTATCAGTTCCTTTTAGTAATTTAAAAATCATGATAGTTGCTTTAATTATTGTATGTAAATTAAACATTCTTTTATGCTGGAATATTCCTAATTAATATGATACTACATACTATTTCCGATTATTATGTTGAATAACAAACTCTGTATTCCAGACGTTTAATTAAATCATAAATTGGCAGATTTAGCAAGCTATAAAATTGATTATTGTAAATGATTTCGTTTACAGAGATGAGGAATATGAGTTCCAACAAATTACAATTTTCTAATAAAAAATCACATTCTACGGTGTGGCTCATTCATCAACATAATTTAACAGCTCATCAATTCATAAATAATTAATGTAAAATGAATTAAAAACGTACATTCGTTATTTAAAATATGTTTGATATAATGAATACAATTAATTACACTTAAATATAATATAACGCCTACATTAGTTGAAATGAAATATACTTATAATAATTTTATATTCAAAACCGAATGATAAATATTATTTATGTTTAGATGTTATTTCATTCAAAATAATAACTACAACAAAGAAAAAATAAAACTTAACTAACATCAAGATAAACTAAAAAACCTTGACATTAAACTTGGCCTGGCCGTGCGAATTAATGGCTTCCATGTTTTTATTTTCCTTGAGATTAAATTTATAGGCAGTACTTATGGACGCGACGTCACTTATTACAAATGCTACAAACATCACTGCGTTATGTTAGTATATATTAAATGTAATATATCAACGCTGTTTATATGAACAGATACAATTAATTTCCAATAATTTTATCGATGACGTAAATATTCGATCGGCTCCAAACATTAATAAAATAAACATGATTTTCACATTTACTTTTACGATCGAACTTCTAAAAGTCATTAGCATTATCTACTTTATATATAGCGTGATCAATTTGGATGTAAATACTTCTCAAAACATATCGGTTTTGCGATTGTATCTCGTGTTATTCTGAATTATCAAAAACAATAATTCTCTAACTTTGCCGAGTCTTGTGCATGGCACAACTATTAGCCAGTGCTCATATAGCAATTAATATGTTAATCAGTAGTGATAACATCACCGTAATTATGACCACAGCTGACTATATTGTACGATTAGGTAGGTGTTTATATCTTCTTTCCTCATTTAAACAACTCTGCATGCCTAAGTATATGTGTCAAACATTTGCATACACTTTGAAATTTTCATTTAAACTGTATTTTATAACAAAGTAGGCGCGCAGATTATAAATATTAACATTTATGTTGTTGTACAAATAAAATCGACTGCACAGAATTGACTTAAAACTATACAAGTGAATAAAGAACGTATTATTTTTCTATTATATAAGTATTTTATACATTTTATAAATGTGGTATCTACCATATCTTTTTTTTATTGAGCGCAGACAAAAGCAATAGAAAAATATTTTTATGTATAACTCTATAATATATTTACGTGTATTCGTGTCAAATACTTAATTATATAGTTGGTAATATACATTGAAGCAAAACTGAATAGAGATTATATAAAATAAAATCATGTAAGCAGGTGGTTCGACTTAGTCGTTAGTAGGAAGATTTCTCACGAATTTTAACGATTTCCTGTTAACGAGTGAACCTTAGACTTCATAGCATGGCGTCTGATATCTTAATTTAATCATTTGTATAACTCTAAATTGTGAAAATTCCACAGTAAGATGTGTATCCAGCCAATGTTGTAATTTGTATAAAATGAAGCACGCAGTAGTTACAGCCTGCGCACGCGCATTGCAGTGCGCTGGATCTAGGTAGCTGATGGTATTGGCGTTTATTTTTAGCCGACGCGATTGATAGGTTCTCCGGCTAGTGTGGGCCGTGGTCGTCGTGCGCGTTATTTATGCAAATGTCCTAACGAGATATAATAGTGGGTAGCGGGACTAGTGGGGTGCACGGATGCGTCTGTACGGCGCTTTGCCTCGCAGCAGGATAATTAGAATCTACGTGCCGAGCGGGCGCCACCGCGTCATGCTACCGTCATCCGTTGCCGCCCAAGCCCTCATCGTACCTCACACAAGTACTAGTGTACTGTGTCGCCTCGAGCACGACTATGTTTTTTGCCCTGTCTAAATGTTTCCATCTGACAATTACTTGTGTAATAAAAACTTTGTATTCATTGTTTTCAAAATTATTCTCTTAACGTAAAACGTGTAATTAAATAAATATTACACGCAATATAAGACGCTTTTTGTTTGGTTATTTGCTGGTAAATAACTTACCGGCATCTATTCTTTGTTTCACGGAGTGTTGCCTTCCGTGCCAGAATTGCCACGCTTTAATTTCATCCTCTGGTGACTTTTCCTCTCGGAACATCAGCATTACCACACTCTGAAACAAAAGAGTAATAGGTAAATTGGGGTTTCCTGAATTTCATTTAATTATAAATATCAAAAACAAAGATTTGTAATTTTTATAACGACTGTATAGACTCAGTTAAAAACTGACAACACAGACTTATGTTCTTGTTTCATTTATTGCATATTTTTTAAACTTAGTGCCGTAAGCATTTCACGAATACGTAAAATGTGATTATCTGCGGTCTGCTATTAAGTTAAACGAGAGCGATTATGTGG
This sequence comes from Samia ricini, assembly GCA_014132275.2. Classification (NCBI taxonomy): domain Eukaryota; kingdom Metazoa; phylum Arthropoda; class Insecta; order Lepidoptera; family Saturniidae; genus Samia; species Samia ricini. Next base: position 9,463,582 of record AP028161.1, read on the forward strand.
TTAAAGAAGGAATCTTAATTCATACGCACTTTAATTTTCATAAATCCAGCGTGAATAGTTTTGGTTTACTTCCGTTTCACCGCAAAAAGTAATGGATGCTGTTTAAACGATTTCTATGTATCAGTTAGAAACTGACGTTAGAAAGAAATAGTCCGCATGAGGCGTGGTGAAGGTGAAGCCATGTAGGGCTAACGACTAGAAAGCACCATTGATCGTCACCTTGGATTGATGGATCGGTGTGACGAGCTATCATACTCGGCCGCACCTAACTTGAGTTCCGTACTAACATTTATCGAATGAAACAATTTCATATATAATAACACTTATTGTAAATTATTAAACATTGATATTTGTATGTATACTTTCGGAATAATAAAAAACAGTCTCGATGTTTTGAATTAATTAATTAGTACTTAAACATGAGAAAACACAAACTATTATTTCATATTTTTTGGTATGCTATAATTAAATTTAAAATACATACACCAATCTTTAACAACTTTTGTAAAAGCTGCAGATATTATTAGTTTGCCCTAACTGAGTAGTTGTCTACAAGTTAACTTAGATATTCGCATTATCATAGTATCATGAATATGTATAGGAACCGATAAGCTTAATAGGATGACGGACTCGGTATCTGAAATTGACAATTAAATTGGAGCTGCAATTAAATAACGCAAGGACTTCTAACACCGCTCGAATTGAGTGTTAACTATTCCCAATAAACAAGTTGCTTTAATATAAATTAACAATTTAAAGAGCAAATTGTAACTATAGGTGTATCATTTTAACAAGCGGCACGCGGACTTTCTCCGAATATCTGTTGATTTTTGTACCGCGTAAATCCAACGGAACTATGAATACTAATCAATAAAAATAGCCCATGTATAAAAAATTGTAACGGTTCTTTCCACCTCTACCTAATCATCTCATTGGTTATAATAAATAAACATAAACATTTACTGCTTCATTAGAATTCCCTGGTCGTAAGCATTTGACAAAATGTATTAGATATGCTTAACTGTAAAACTAAATTAACTGTTATACATATAAAGCTGGGATATACAATATTGAAAAGCAAAACGATTAAATTTAAAATTCAATTACGTGTTTTGATTATTTTAATATTAATTGTTGGTTCATATTTTAGTTGTAATGACAATTCTACGTTTATAGTAACTGTTGTATATTGTATTGTAAAGTTATGATTCATAAACACTTGCCAACTAAATTAGAGTGTAACTCGTAATAGTTTACGTAATTTAGTGCCTATTCCAAAGTTGCAATTGGTAGTGGGAAATGTAGGCTATTGTTGCATGACAGAGATATAGCGGCAATCCTAAATGTTTAAATTATACAATTTATCAGTGTCTAGTATCTACAAGTTTGATTTGATTATGGATTAATTTGTTAAAGCGCAATAGATACATTCTCGTATTATTATTACATATATCCTCGTTATTGAGATTAATAAAAGCTTAGAATAAAAAATCGGGTACTCGAAGTACTAATTCTACACATGCAAACATATACTAGATCTGTCTGTCTGTTAACTTTTTACACCTAAGCCACTGAAAAGATTTTGTTAAAATTAGGTAATGAGGATATAGACAGCAAATTGTCTGAACTCTACGCGGGTAAAGCCGTGGGCATATAGTTATTAAAATATATGCTGAAACACATTAATTTCAAACTGTAATTAAATTGTTAATACATCCTCTATTTGTTAATTTCTTGGTGTCTATATAACATTACAACCTACCTACAACTACAATTTAACCAATAATTTGAAGACAACATTAATTAACCAGGTGATACAAGCGTATATGTTTTTTTTTATATTTCATTCGCATAGTACCTTACGTATTTTTTGCTATTGATCATATCATTTATAATTCGCAAGAAGTTTTTTTTTCTTAAATATGATATATGAGTGGATAAAGTAACATCGTCTACCTACTTTACTTATTTATACGTTATATATGCGTAGGCGGCTCGCCTGTTCGGCCAACTAATTGGATTTTTAATCCAAATTGACGTTACGTACTCTCTTGCAGCATCGAATGATGTTAAGTTTGTATCATAACTGTAACGTTATCTAAATAAACATAGACAATTAAAAACGAATTTAATTTAAATAAAGGTGAAACGAAAAATTAATTAAAAAATACTTCTATCCATATAGACTGTTTACATTATATTCAAGAATAAGGAAGTGAGATACAGTTTAAAACAAATTGTACTCGTATACGAGTAGCTTATTATTAAAACTTCCTCCAAATCGAATACAAGTCTGTATGTAAAAAATCACAAGAAGACATAATTTATATAATACACATTAAGATGCGCAACAGGTAAATACTTCAAAGTAATTTTAATTTGTAAATTAAACGATAATGGCGCACTTATAAATGCAAAAGTCTCTAAGTGGTCGACGCCGAAAAACAATAAATATAACGATACCAAAACGACAATTTTATCAAGCACTCGGATACATTGCATGTTTCACAAGAGAGCGCCCACAGTTTCGGCTTCTCGGACCAGTTACTTCCAACTTTTCGGCCCGTCAATTAATTAATCGAGTGTATCGACATTCGACCCGATTTCAGGAGCTCGGTTGACAATCCGAGTTATCTGATTAAGCACGCTTTCTCTCGTATGCGACACACGCCCGAGCACTGTTCTGCTCATGTGTCGTTCATTATGCTCCGACAACCGCTTCGTTTTAATTTCGTCACTCTATTTGAATAAATAAGCAATTGCATATGCATAATACCTTATATATACATATACGCAATCAGATGATATGTATCTACTCGAAAATGACAGTTAAAACACTCATTAATCTCGAAAGGGCGTAAACAAATTGGAATGAAAACGATTCAGTTGTTTGTTTAGTCGGAATCTTATATTACGGAACACTATCATAGGAAACTGACAATTTAATTAATTATTATCAGCAGGTACCACAGCTAAATTTGCTTGCCGTCGAATATTTTATATACGCTTCCATCTTAACCTTCAAAATTTATAAAGATGTATTCAAATAAACTATACTTCCGCATGTTTATAATATAATATTTGGTTAAACGTATAATATTCTTCACATAATATTAAAGCAAAAAAAAGAACATTCAATTTTAAAGTATAATAGAAATATTTGCAGCGCATGTAGTCATCTGGCTATGATAACGGTTAGCATATCTCATTGATGCTGTTGGTGTCAGCAATACCCGAGAAGGCACTAACTGACTACACCTGTCTTATTGTTACCTATAAATTGACTTAATGACGTCGCGTCGTTAACTTATCGCCGCCTCTAATAATATGTCTGATATAATCTGAAGCTACGGATATATGAAACTATGCGGTGTAACAATGGTTAAAGTGGAATTTCGATGAGTCAGCTTTTGTTCTCATATTTTCCTACGTACAATAATTTTATAAATAACTTGTTGTATTTTGAATCTGTAAATATTTTGTTATCAGATTATGCGACATTTGTATTATAAGCCACTTCCTCGTTAGACGCAAATCCGCAGTGTCCATCCATCAACCCCTATCTACATTATGACAATAATTTATGTTAGCTGCGCTGTAAAACTATTTCGTTCGGTGTTGAGCTTTATCGATTAAGCTAAAGTAATGTCCTCCGTTTCGATACAGAATAACTGATACGGATATGTCTGTTGGTTAAGTGCGCTGACCGTCTGTGCTAGTTGTGCTAACGCCTGGATTATTTCCTGCGAATGTTCTCTGCAATGAACAGCGGTTTCAACATAAATTCTAAGCGAAACTGTGGGTGTAGCTTCTACGCGTTTGCCTCCGAGTCACTATTTATTCTACATCCGGTGAAAAATGTCTACCGTTCAACATTTTATACCGTAAACAACATGACTTTACTTTTATCTATATATACATACGTTTTGAATTACACTATGTTATTTCTTATCTATCTATCAGATAATAATCTATAGTTAAATTGCATTCGACTAGGTCAAAATCGTTTAAGCTTAGAAGTATGTAAATTAAATAAGGAATTTATGCAGTTAAGTAAGTTTTATAAATTACTAATGGCTACTAAGATAATTTGAATAATCATCGATGGAGCAACTGCAAAGTAGGTATTAAGCATATAGGAAGGTTATATGTATATATGTACTTTTTGTTATTTTGTTTTGTTTTGTTTGAAATGTTCACGTCTAGGATCGAGAAAACTATTTATTTAATTTACAAAAGAGACCACTTATCGATGCATATGTCAACTTATATCAAAATAAAAGTGTACCTTTCAGTGTAAGCCGAAATACATTATTGGTAACTTTAATATTTACTATTGTATTCCCTACTTGATGTAGCGAATGATGCATGTGTTTTTCCATATTTAAACATGTTTGAACATTTGCCAAATCAGTGCATAAGTTTAATTAAGCCCTGTGACACACGAATAAGAGCCTTAATCATCTGCACAAAACGCAAAAAATCAACCCAGCTAACATAGTTTGATTGTTAATTATTGTTTGGTAATAATTATTTATGCAAAACTAGCATAGAACCGGACAATCGGTATCTATATTGTAATCTAATATAAAAGCCATTCATTGATAGACGTAGACACAGGAACCATTATTTTTCACAAAAGTACTTAACAATGCAATGTGACAGATATGATTGATTTGAAAAAGCGGTGATACGGAATTAATTGCTAACCATATCTATGATGGTCTCCATACAATCGTAGATTCATTTCGAATATGTCACTAGTACAGTTTTGCATAATTGGTACTTAAAACTTAAGACTTGCTTCATCTACCTATTGTAGTTATGAAACCAAATAAGTTATACAAGTAAGAACACGTGGAATCTTTATTATATAAATAGTAAAGTATTCGTTCTAGAGTGTTCATCATTAACATTTCTGAACTAATTTAATGCAGTTTTCAGAGTGCTAAACCCGTAGAATAATGTAGGCTATATTTCATAGAGGTTTAAGTAGTAATATATTAATAATAAAATTATAACTACGAAAGATTAAAGGGACATTACTTTTAATCCCAATAAGATACCTAATTTCCAGATAATATCAAAATTATATTCACAATGTTCCGAGCATGCATCCATCTATCCATTTTACGTTCACTGCTGGACATAGGTCTTTCAAAGGTCTCTAGCGACCGGCATTGCGCCACCCGCATCCAGCAGATTCCCGCAACCTTCACCAGGTCGTCGGTCCACCTTGTGGGTGGCCTGGCCTACCCACGCTACGTCTTCCAGTGCGTGGTAGCCATTTGAGAACCCGTTGGCCCCATTGGTTCTGCGAGCAATGTACTCAGCCCACTGCCGCTTAAGTTTAGCATTGCTTAGGGCAATGTCCGTTACATAGGTTCTTCTGCGGATCTCGTCATCCCTGATTTGATCTCGCAGTTAAACTCCGAGCATCAGCTAACAATAAATATTACAATAAAAATTGAGCTTAATAATAACGAGTACGCATTAAAGTGATAGAATTAAAAGTTGCGTAGCGCCCACTGACCGCTATATTTCGATTAAACTGTAGCAATTCTTACGAGCAGTCGTGCGTCGGATTAACGTTCAAAGTCGCTTCGTAACACTAATCTACTCAAATGTCGAAAGGAAATGTCAGATTGTAATGTGCAGTGCCCTGGACAACGCTTGATGTGGCTTAAGATAATGTACCTACCGCTAAGAACATAGCTTTCAATCACGCCCTTTTATTGCGCTTTAAATAAGTAAATAAATGTACATTATACCTACACGCTTTTACGTTAACACAAAGCTAAGTTACATTTACATATGTAGACTTACATACCTTAAAGCTTTCAATTAAAACTACGTCTATAAGCCAATTCATGTTAAGATTTTTTTGCAAACATTGTCTCGTGACTAGAGTGTTTACTTTAATCGGCGCTTTGTCTTTCTTTATGATATCATCAAATCAATTTCAAAAGATATTTTATGCGTCAGACACATAAACACTTATTTCCATTTAGGTATATTTATTCCGTTTTCTTTGTTCTGAAATGAGGAAGAATGTTTAATACTTTATACATACTATAATTGAGTACTCTTTGTGCATGTCATATGTAAAACTGCTCGTAATCTATTTCTACGAATGTGTATATGTTGGTATATTACTGGATCTATATATTGATCGTAAATATTAATATAAACGACTTTGAGTGATTTTTGTGTATTTATGTGAAAATGACACAGGACGATAATGGCCGTTGCATTGTAAAATGCATTGATCGAAAACTACTAAAACTATCGTAATAACAAATAAAAAACCAAACGTTAATAATATTTCCATTAATTTATATTCAATAGGCAAAACAATAAAATACTTAATTACCTTTGTCTTATGTATTTGTCAATTTATTTTATTTTTAATTAATTGCTTTTAACAAGCTTTATTATTATTAATAAAACAATTTTGGAAACAGTTCAATTAAATTTTACAATGGCTGTTATTGATAGCCAATTATTAATAGATAGGATCTAATAAGAATAGATACTAAGTCACTTATACGTTTATACATCATATGGATAAGGTTGATATTAATTATTGTTATGACTCATAATATTACTAAATATTTGAGTTTAATCAATGTAATCTTACTGATTAGGGACGCCAGCCGGATAGCGATGTTATCAAGGATTGACGCTAAATATGCACGCATTGTGACAGCCCGAATATCGAAACAATGTGGACTCCGCATTACACAATGCCATTTACGTCCAGCTTTACTGTCACCCAACATGAAGAATTGGAAGTGAAAGTTATTCAAGATTATTACGTTTACACTAATTAGTTTAATAACAAAGTTTGTTTAAAATTATATAATAGATCTATGCTAATAAACAAAATTGAAGTGTCTGTTTGTAATATCAAAATAACATTTTTTTTTTACTAAATACATATGAATGTGTATACGGAACGGCTAGACCGGTTTTGACTTTTTTTAGGCTTAACTTTAATTTTACGAAATTTTTTATGGTTCCGCGTAAAAAAATCAAAACTCATGAAATTGTGAATAAAATCCGATTCAATAGTCAGTTTTACGAGAAAAGTACTTCAATTTAAAGGAAATATTTTTAATTTATCTTAGTACCAAAAATTTTTTTTTGAAAATTATTAGGATTCCGTATAAAAAAATTAAAACGCAGTGAAGGATATATGAAACAATGGCCCAGCCGCGGACATTCTTATAGTTTTTAATTAATGTATGTTTTATAAAAGTTCAGAGTTATTAAAACAATAAATAATTCTTACTTATTATTCAAATTAATTGTGGTTGGTTTACAAAAATAATCAAAGTCCTTAGTTTTCGGAAAGAATTAACGCTAAATTACGCTGTAAATTGAAGCTTCAATTTGGTGGTATATCAGTCTAGTTGTTTTTAGATGATTAGTATTACGAATCGAGTTATTACGGATAGTTATGTTATTTGAGCGATTACATAGACGCCTATTACCGAATAATACGTAATATTTCGAAAGTGTAATAGTTATTAAGTAGCGTTAGGCGAACCTGAAACCGAACGTGGAAAATTCACGCTCGGTGGAGCGTTGCGCGTACGCACACCGTTACCGGCCGTACCGTTTGTTTGGGTTTTTCTTTAACTCATATTAAAACTATAAAAAATATATGTTCTAAGCCGTTGATTTCAATTATTCTGAATTCGAATTTTAAAATAAACATTTTTTAGAATTCCTTAAATTGTTTTTCTTTAGCTATAAACATTACTATAAACTATAAACGTACTCAGCCATAAGTATTTTTTTTAAAACCAACATCACAAGTAACTTGTTGTCGTTAACATGGTTAGATCCGTTCATAAATTAATCGAATGACATGGATAGGTTAAAAACGGAGGTATTTTCTACATTTAAATAAATAATATCTACACCTCCTACTAGCTTTAATATTTTATTATTGCTTATATTTACTTAATTTGAAACAATTATTATATCATGAAATTAATAACGGTAAATAATAAAAGATATGTACTCAGTTACCTTTGTGATAATTATTATCCAGTCATTTTAAAATACGACAGCGAGCATAATTGATGTAAAAGTTTAATTTATTTTGATAAAATTAATAAAGTAGCCATGATAATACAGGTGTTTTGTGCAAGTGCAGAGTTGTAAAAAAACGGATAAGAGAATGTTTGGCGTGCTCATCAAGGATTATTTATGTATTTGTAGAATTTGTACTGAGAATAATTCTTTCTGTAAAATTTGTATTGTCGACATTAATATGAGTATTATAATAGAGTGTGTTCTATATAATATTGTTTAAAATAATTTGTAAGCCTGATATGTGTATATGTGTAGAGCCAATTACGAGTAAAATTGCACTCACTTTTATTTCTTGTTATATTGATTAAAAGCGTATGAAATGATTTTTTTTTGTTGTGCCTACTGCGATTTTTAAATCATTTAATATGAGTATTTGTTGTATATTAATTTTATTTCATTGGAGAAACTATTACAGACACCATAATATTATAATTAATTTGTTTTATCGTCAGTTGTTGGAGTCATCTAATATGTCTTTTCACGCCTTACAGAATAATGAATAAATATATTGGCCTGAAGGCTATTCTACAATATTCTACATACGGTGGAGAGGTAAAATAAGATTATGCGAACAACTTATTTCTGTTAAAACGAGTGTCTATAATATAATTTTGGTTCCTTAGTACAATAAACATAATTCTATTATAAAAAAGAATAAGAAAATAAAGGTTAAAACATGAATTAAAGAAAATGTTAATTAACAACTATAAATGTGTCGAAAGACGAAAAAAAAATTTTTTTTAGTCAACATTAATTAATCAATATGTTTGATATTATTAATATACAAGAGAAGGTAAAACAAAAAGTAATTATTTTAGTTATAACCGAAATATTGTCATTAAGGCCTATTAAAAAACGTAATGATCCTTTCCTCGGGCTTATTCTTTATATCTTAAATAAAAAACTACATTTATATCAGTTTAGTAATTTTTAAACAAAATATACGATTGCAAATACAAATAAATACATTAATTATTTATGCCTGTAATTAAAGTTAGTACTCACATATTGTGATTTTATAATAGGTATATAAAAAAGTAACTAGGATATTCGAAGAATTTTGTTCCTAGAATACAAAAAAATAATTAATTATTATATATCGGCATACAATTCACGTAAGTTACTTAAAAAGTTGTATCGGCATAACAATTATACTTCAATACAATAATAACATATTGTCTTATATTATTTCTTATCTGTGAGGAGACCTATGTCCAGAAGTGGACGTCTTCCGGTTGAATGGATGGGTCGAGGGATGGACGTTAATTATGTATATATTGGGATTCTTAAACTTAGAAAATGATTGTAAATAGTAACTCTTCGATATATATATATATATATATATATATATATATATATATATATGTATATATATATATATATATATATATATATATATATATACTTAATTTATCTAATAGAAATTAAAGTATTTAATTGAAATAATAAATATCCAGTAATCAATTAATTATTTACGAGAATTACTAGCTATTGATGAAAATGTAAAAATATCTATATCTACATTTACATTCACCTTTATGAAAACTAGTGTTTATTTATTCACGAATTATTTCAAAAAAAAAAAACAAAAAAAAAATGATTGTCATTTCAAGAAATGCCGTTACCGCTTTTCATTGTATAATTTTGTAATTTATAATCATTAACGTTTTTCTGATACGAAAGGGTACTGGGAGATGGCGGCCGGAGGGTGCAGAGAGACGGTTAAAATATGACGGCAACTTATATTAAGATATCTCAACGTGTGATTGATTACAGACATGATTGCAACTACAAACAGCACGAATATTTTGCGTAAGATATTTTTTTTTCCATCACGAGAGGCCTTTCTCGTGAAGTCGTGTATAAAAATTTCATTACACCCGAGTGCCCTTTGTGAGAAATATTCTGACTTATATGACAGACAGCCCTTCACTCGTCAGTGTCGATGCAGTCCGCGGAAAGGCGATTGCCGGTAGGAACTGTTCAGTACACCTATATGCGATCGTTACAATTCCTCATCAACCATAATATAATATATCTTCAGTGTAAAAGGCACCATTAACGATTGCCTTAAAAAGGCAAACGGGAGCAATCATTAAAATCGTGAAATATCAAAAAAAAAGAGAAAGAAAATATACCACAACGTGTCTCGTTACGCGAGTTTCCGTTGCTACGAAAGTAAACACAATGATGTCAGTGAGTATGTATAAAAAAAAGCGTCGTGTAAAAAATGCTCTGAATAAGTATGTGCGCTTTGGACACGCAACCCGTGTAACTCAATTTTATTGTTACAACTAGTTGTACCTACCTACTAAACAAATTAAACGGAAGTTTACTATAAGTATCGCTTAAAAGGTACCTATAAATTATATGAGTATGTAAATTAAATCGATAGTTAACTATAAACATAATATTTATACTATATAATCGTAAATTTACAACGCGCCATATAACGAACCTTTAATTATTATAAATAAGATTATTTCCTGAATAGTTACTTCATTAGTATGTGGGGTAAATCGTTGTAAAATTGGTAAAAAAATCACCATTGCGTTCGGTGTATTTGTAATTCTTAACAAACACGTAACAAATTTTTAACGAAAATGATTGATATTTGCATTCGAAGAGGGGCATTAATTATTAATCAATGTAATAGAGTGCTGAATTAAATAATTTAAAGATTTTTAGCCATGGCTTATGATATGGAGTATGATTTTGACGATCATAACAGAACACCCATGAATAAACCCGCTTTAAAAATTTGGGTTTTACAAGGCACTACTCCACGTCTTATAACCATAGCGTGAAGTTTACGGTCTAATTTAATAATCGGGTTAATTAAAAACAAATAAAAACGGACTAGTAATTGGTAGGTTTAGCGCATTCACACATACAAATTCTCCGTGTTTTTACATTTATAATAAGCAGATCCTTTTCCTATGTTAATATTAAGTAATAATACTACTCCCGTTATGATAATGAGGTCTTACATGATTAGTCAAAAAGATATTTCTAAAAGCTTCTTACATCGTGTAACCCTTGCGGGTTTCAAGTGATACAAAATATTCAAAAGCGACATTATACCTTTACTACAGATGATTAATTGCAACAGTATTATTATATGATTGATTGATAAGTTTTATAATATTTTTTTGCACTAAATATGTACGTTGATGTCTTTTTTATTTTAATGATTGTTCGCGTTTTTTTTAAGTCAACATTTTAAAATGATATTTGTCAATTTGTTTTAACATGTAAATTAAGGACGAGATGTATGTGAACAACATTTTATATTAACCCCTTGAGCACTAACCTGACGTTTACGCCAGCTTTCCATTGTTTTCCTATTGTCTTCCTATTGTATCATTTTTATGGGTAATCGACATAATAAGCTTATTTTAATTTATGACCGTTGCCTGTTATAACGACAATATAAAGTACTTTTTTTACACATATAAATTGGCGATTTGGTCCAGGATTAAAAAAAATCTTTATTCAATTTAGGCCCTAAGAAGGCGCTTATGAACGTCTAAAACACTACCACCGGTAAACACACTAAGCCTAGAGATATTGGTTCTCAAGTGATGCTGCCGGAACACCTATTGGTATCCTGCGACAGGTTTTTCAAACTTGAGAGTGAGGGCTACCCAGGTGGGCATTATTAGAAAAATGCAACCACCATGCAACTAGTACTTATATGGTTAAAAAATTTAACTTAAAAATTATCTATAAATTTATTTCATTGTGGAGAATTTTAATGTCAACACTTTTTAGTTACATTTCATTCCCAATTTAATTGTTTTAATTAGGTAATAAATCTCAAACTGTTGTTGTTCGTCGAAGGAAACTTGCATGGTGATAGTATCAGCGAAACAAAGTTCTTGCCGAAACAGAGGCAAACACCTCAAGTAATTACAATTCCCCGACATGCACGCGTCCCGTTCCCAAGCGAGATCTCACTGTTTACTAAAATTTCTCAAGTCTTAACCGTTTTATAGCACGCAAATCGTCATGAATTGGCATCGCGTGCAGAATTAAATTGTTAACCATGTTTGATAAAATATTAAACATTTTCCTTTACCTATAAGTATGAAGCTCACGATTATTTTTTGTTTTTGTATGTTCATGAAGCTCTGTGCTTGAAATTGAGGAAAATGTATGTGAAAAATCGATTAACTATACAAAAATCGATTATAATAAATTAATTACACATCGTCGCTTCCCATATCTAGTTGTTTGATCATCTGTGGTCACATTGATATTTGCATGTTTATGTCAATTATTTTAAAGAAAATTAAGTCAATTATTATTTCTATAATGAGAAAAGTATCCTTCGATGTTTTTTTGTTATTTAGTTATACAGTTTTCAGTATTAAATTCAGTGTGATTAATTTACCTAATAAAATATACCTATATTTTATTTGTTAGAACGCGCATTAGTGGAACTACTTAACTGATTTGAAAGGTAGTTTTTTTATTATGACTGTCGTCGTATTACAGTATTAATGAAATTATTTTTATCATAATGTAGAACGGGTATTACGTAACAGAGACGATAATAAAATGCTAACAAGACGAAATCTGTACATTGAAGATATTTAAGAAAAAATACTAAGCGGAGTTTCAGAATTAAATACAGAACACATTTCGATGGTTTAATTTTTTTTTGTCTGTCTGTTTATTAATTTGTTCGCCAATCACGCAAAAACTACTGAACCGAATTCGATGAAAGTTGGTATTGACAATTGCATCCAGGGAGAGAACATAGTCTGCAAATTGTCTCTTCACGTCTTTGACCAGTGTGTGCCAGTGATGACATACGGTACTGAGACGTGGTCGCTCACAATGGGCCTAATAAGAAAGCTTCAAGTTGCAAAAAATGCGATTATCCGCAGAAGAACCAAAGTAACCGACATTGCCCGAAGAATTGCTAAACTTAAGTGGCAGTGGGTTGGGCACATTGCTCGCAGAACCGATGCCCGATGGGGCCAACGGGTTCACGAATGGCTACCACGCACTGGAAAAGGTAGCGTGGTTAGGCCCCCACAAGGTTGACCGACGACCTGGTGAAGGAAGGTCGCGGGAATCCGCTGGATGCGGATGGCGACCGGTCGTCGTGGAGGTATTTGGGAGAAACCTATGTCCAGCAGTGAAGTTCTTTCGGTTGAACGGATAAATGGAAAGCCGCGGGCACAGTTAGTATATAATAAACTCCGGGTATTTATTATGTTCCTATAAGGCGAATGTCAAAAGTGTCGTCTTAATTATCGGTCGCGGCTACACAATGCAGATACGATTGCGACGAGATAAGCTACGCAAGTACACGTATACCTATCTGAATCAGTATTGAATGCGATACGGTGTTCGTTTTACTGTGTTGATACTGCCGCTCGGGCCGGGGCCGGACTTGCAGCCCACTTGGTTAATAATAACTTCAAACATAAGTCGCATTGTATCTCAGATTACTACGATCTAAGCCCATTGAATCGAGACAAACGTGTCTTGAATCTTCATATAAATATATTATAAGAAAAATAATAATGTATCGAAGTTTTATGTGTAGATCTTGTGAAACAATTGATTTGAAGTGGAAAATTGAATGCATTTTGAAGGAATAAAATTTACTTATGATTTAACAAGATACCAGTTTATTATAAAAAAAAACTTTTAACTCTTAAATTAGTTATTTATATTTTAACTATCGTAGTATATTATAAGATGTTATTTATGAATTGAATTACTATAAAAAAAAAACAAAATCAAAATCAATACCTACTTCGATGTTTAAAACCAGACTAACCGAAAGTGGATTTTCTAGTTTAACAAGAGTAACTTGTTAATTTGTATGATATTGTGCAGTTTTATTGTATCATCAAAAGTTCACACGAAGACAATGGTAATTAATTTACTTAATAATTTTCTAAGAAATTTATAGGAAACAATAAAAAGGGATTTCCGATTTCCACGACGAGATGTTGGTATATTGATGATCAAGTTCCCAAGAGATAATTGGTTCTTTGGTCACGCTAATGTACCATTATTGTATTGTGTGCTTTTACGACACAAATCAATTAGGTGCATAAATGGAATACCTATTATTTCTCATAATACCATACAATTATTTTAATTATAAGTACAGAAATTATAGAAAGAATTTTTATATCAACATATTTTCTGTAATGTCCAATTTATAACATTTAAATGAGAAAATACAGATGCTAATGTGGAGCATCAAACAAGTGGTTTAAAATTTTGGTGACAAATGACAGCAAAGCCGCGTCCTGATTGGTTCGTCCGAAACAATGCGAAACAATACATTACTTTAATTTTTTTTTATTGTATTTCGATTCTCTGATGATAATATGACGATACTGACCACAATTACTTTGTTGATATAGTTGTTTTGTAGATCGAATCAGTGACTTATAAAAATATAAAAGTGAATATGTTGCAGGCCACGGTAACCAGGAGCGGGGTGAAACTGATACAAAATACTTGCGGTCGGACCTTCCCGAGTCTTAAAATATGTTCATGTATGTTTGTATGTATGTGTACCGAAATGGTTTATTTTGCTCATTATTCTTTCTTTGGTTATAACAAATTTATAACAAGTATATTGTAAAGTTGTAATAAAAACGAATATAATAAGTGACAGACACGATGAAATTTTTAAAATACTATCAAATATTCTGATAAGAATATCTGAAACTAAAGAAAAAATTAAAACTAAAATAAAAAATCTTAAAATATTACTGAAATATCTTCGGTTTTAAAATACATATTCCCAATGACTCTCGATATAAAATGAAAATAAACGCAGCTTTTATATTTCAACGAATTATCAGAACGTTGAAGTAATGATATTTTAGTGTTAGATGCGCGAGTCGCGACAACACCGCGGTAACGTGGGCGCGCGTAGGCTACACAGTAAAATTATACTTGTTACATTCCGATCATAAACATTACCACACATCGATAACATTTCCGCACACCGGTAATAATTTAATACACTTTATTTTACGATAAATGTTAAAGTTCAAATTAATAAATTGTCATGTTTTGACGAGATACCGTTGAATAGGCATTTAACGATTCCCAGTGGGTGAGCCGCCGCGCTGGGCCGCGCCGAGCCGGAGCTTTCTAACGTCCACGAGAGATAAACATCCGGCCACTTAATCGTTAAACTCGATAAGTTTTAATTAAATTCAATAATTAAAAAATATCCTTGATACATTTGACCATTAACATCTTAAATCAAGAAAGGTTTTGTCCAAATATTTTATTTAATATGAATATATTACGTATTCATATTCCAACTAGTAAATCTGTTAGTCGCTAAATGCTAATAGTAGATAAGATTTTAAAATCACACAGCGGGTGACTAATACACGATAATTATGCATCTCTTAATTATATTCCTATACCTACTCATTAAAATGATACACATTATTAAAAAGTTTTTATATAAACATATTCAACTAACCTTAACAGTTTGATTCTTAAGTGGCTTTTCTGGATCGTGAATATACTCGAGAGTGATCCCGTAGAATTGGCCCTTGTTTATGTAGGTGATACGGTCATCTTCACGACGCTGGGAACTGCTGCTTGCTGTCTCCAAATGATACTTGAAGCCGTACGGGGAAAACCTGATATGAACAAAAAACAAACATTTTATTTCATAGGCAGAAAACGACATCGCTCGACACTCTCAGACATAAGATTTCTGATAAAAACAAAATGTTGCGCATTACGGAGTAGCACAGTAGGCTAGTTGTTTTAACGTTTTGTTGGAACATAAAAAGCAAATCAAGAGCTGGTTTCTGGAACATTTAGAAAAAGTGCGATTTCTTCTTCAAGATACTTATCTACGGATACACGTTCTCGACAATAAAGTTTCCATGAAGTAATGTAATAACCAGTGCAAAAAGTGTAAATCTTAATTGCGCCGCCGCCAGCATTGTAATGCTTGTCAGCGACAACGTTACATAAAGACGCATAGATCCAGTTCGTAATGCGAAATGAAAAACTGTGTTTTCTCGTGATTTCCTCAGCGTCAGTTCGACGGAAGGAAAAACTGCTCTGGTTTATAGTTTATCGCGTGCCCAGAGTCGTTAGTGAGACCACTTGTGCTCGCACGGCACACCACAAGTAATACGGCGCGGCGCTTGTCTCACAAAGGATTCTCAGCCCACGCGACAACGTAACATCTCAGAAAGTAAAAACAAATATAATGACGTTATTAGATCACTTTATTTAATATAAATACATAGATATCATCACGCCTTTCTCCCATGGGTTTAGGCAGAGACTACATCCTTCCGTTTCCATATTGACACACTTATTTCGCTTCTTCTACTTTCATGAGCGCTTTCATACATGGTCGTCGGTTTTAGGTACTTTTTACCTGGCCTTTATTTAAGACGTGCTCAAATTCGACGAGATACGATCGCCTAGGTTGACCTTCAGCTAGTAAATTCGTTTCGTCAATCTTCTGTCGTCCAACCTCTCAACGTGTCCGTACCAACTGAGCATTCCTTTCTCTATCTTGGTTACTACATTCTCTACTACACCACAGCGTTCTCTTATCATACTATTCCTGATTTTGTTGATCGTCTTCACTCCAGGGCTTGTATAAAACGTTGAAAATCTTTACATTGATATAAATTACATTATTTAATAATTTCATAAATTTTCCCCGAAGTAATAATACTGATATAAAAGTGTGCGTCAATCAAGTTCTGCAGTTGCATCATTACTTAAGCACATTCAACAAACAATTTGGTAAGCAGGCTCGTTGATGTTGGCGATTTTAAACCGAGCTCGAGAAGATAAAGGCCGTGTAATGCAAACGCAGAGCGACGTTGACGGATCGGTCACAGCGGTGCTCGCCTATCTGATGCTCTCTAAGTGATTCCAAACGCAATTTACATTTGCGACGTTGTGCACTGTATTGTCATTTTGATTTCCACTATCCTTTGTTTGCCAATACTTGATGGACTGTTCTTGTAGCATTAGATTATTTCGATACAGTAATATGTCAAGTAATGAATGAGCAACAGTACAATTAATTGTATTCATCATATTCAAGACAACGTTGTATTATATATCCTGAAAAACGCTAGCTGTATGTATGTGTAACCAATTTTGGTTGTGTAATAAAATTTACACATAATACATAGCGTACAATGCATGTACATTCATCTTCTTAAAATACGATTTCTTTGTATATGGTTATAAATAACACATTGTTTTCCAATGAGCTTCATTACAAATTTTACCATCATAGTAGTCGAAAAAAGGAACTTCCTGAGTGAAGACGAGGGCTGCACCGCACCTTTCATGAATAAATCAAGGCGAGGCGCGGAAATTGATGAGAGCGCAAAAAGTCTGGAAACGTATCGACAACAAAGTGTCCACAGTTAAAATGCACCGCGCGATAGTGACCGAGGCACTCGCGTCCCGCGGAGAGGCACTGCGCTCCACTTCCAAATAAGATGCGCATAAATACCACTGAGATATATGTATGTTACATACACGAGAAAACAATATAAAAAAAACTACGCTTATTTTCGATTTCTGATTCTGATGTATTTTGTATGATTTAAATTACATACATATATTAGGTTATCAATACAAATGCAAACATTGGTATCGATTATCGAATGATATCGTTTTAATGTGAATTTGACATATTAAATAAATTTTAGTAAGTATAAAGATTAAAAAAACTTAAAACATCATTTCTTATTATACAGTCTTCTCTTCAGTCACTTGGGTGGGACAAAGGGTAAAGGGATTTCTAGATCTCCTAGTTATGAGAAACAGACTTCTCACAGCATATTGAAGTAAATATAAGTTATTAAAATTAACAAAACGCAAAAGTAATGTCATCCGTACGTACATTATTTCGTCGACTGGATAAGCGCTAGGTATGTTAAAATCTTCAATATAAAAATCATATAAGCCGTAACATATTTTAAGAACAGGAACATGTAAATGTTTTATACTATTATAATGTCTAAAACGATCAATTATATTACGCTCAGAAGAAGCTAACGAGAGCACAGTCTTCAAACCCACTGATTGCCGGGTGTATTCGTCAGCTTACACGCACTCACAAACATGAAATCCATCTCTATATTACGCTGCGGCAAGGTACTCATTTTGCAAGTTCTAGTTAACTTTTTAAGTTAATAAACATTTATAATTTTACTCATAATTATGTCTTTATCTATAAATATAATGTTCTCAATAATTTTCGTCATTTCTTTAGGAGTATTACACACATTAAAAAGAAATTCAATTTCAGTCGAAAGGATTTTGTACATAATAATAATATTGATTTGAATATTTACGTTAACTTTCCTCGCTGTAGTTAAATTCATATTTTGGTATTTTTAAAGTTCTACACTATATGACAGCGTCCACAACATCTTTGAAATTTGAAGAGAGATTTACTTCTAGTTTGATCTAAATGATATATTCCAGAGCCTGGTTTAATCATTAGGTAGTGATTTTAATTATTCTATTTAAAAAAAATAATCGCTTAGTTCTTGATAGTCTATACAAATGATCGGTGTGGCAATTTAGTATTATAAGATAATATTTGTTCTACAGTATTACTTTTAAATAGAAAACAGTTTTTGGTAAATTTTTCGATATCCTTATATGACTTATTTATAACACGAATATATATTATGTGTAATTACAACCACTGGATGCAATTTATATAGTTATAAAATAGAGAAATGTTTGTATCTATGTTATGTACTGCAATCTTAGATGTAATCAAAAAACGGAATTAAGTTATCGCTTCAATACTTAACGACGGTGTTGGAATGTTATTTTAAGTGTACATTTAATCGGTTCATAGTGACAGGCGTAAACTTCGCGTGTACACGGCAATCCTAAAACTTGGTCTCTATATACCTACCTTTGTATCGCTCCATGTACATATTAAAACCTGGTAATGAATTTGTAAATTAAGAGCCATATCTAAAGTAACCGTTTTTGAAATTAACACTACATTTTACCCATAATTGATTATTATATTTTACATTTTGTTCTGTTTATTAGAACCGACTTAATAAATATACAGCCAATATCACTTATTGAATCATCTAATTTTCTCGTAAGCATTTTTGGTATATTGATGATATTTTTTTTTATAACATACGAAAACCGGTATAGATTAATTAAACAATCCTGTTATGCTTGATTTGGATTTTATGTTTTTTAGTAGTAAATAAATTACTAATGATAAGTGTTGTAGTATGTATTATTCTGCCGGTGTTTGTTTATTGCAGTAAAAACTTTATGTTGGCTTACTTTGCTTGATTAAGTAGTCGTTGCTTTTAAAAGCTTATACTTGAATATGTAATAAGTAAACAGTATCTATTTGAGAAATCAAGTGGATGAGTATTAGTTGAGTATTAAACTGACCGTTAAATAAAAGTTCAAACAGTGAGGGGTGTCAGATGAATAAAACGCAAGCCAAGTGCCGGTTATCGGTCGACATACACGCGGGTATCGGCACCGAATGTAATTTAAGACTGTAGAAGCGACCGAGCTATTTGGCCCAAATGCAAGCAAGTAATTATCGAGATAATAATGCTAATGCACTTATCATGTCGACGAGTGTTTCCGCCGCGTCGCGCTCGCGCCTTCCATTTCATGTAACCACTATTATTTTCTTCGAATTATATTCACCCACTTACTTTGTCATAATTAAAATTAGGAAAACTGATTGTCTATACAAATTGTATATTAATTAAGCACATTTCAAGTACCTACTGTTGTAGTTTGAATTGATACCTATTTTATTTATATATTAAAAAACTTTTAAGGGTTATACGATATGCTCTATGTAAATAACAACTTACATTTTAAATATATAGTATTAATTATGCATTAAAATATGTGAATGTCTTGTAACTAATGCTAAAGATAAGCGAGCTAAAAAAAATTAAATCGAAAAAATATCCTCGAACAAGAAACCGCCAG
The DNA here is from genome assembly GCA_014132275.2 of Samia ricini. Lineage (NCBI taxonomy): Eukaryota > Metazoa > Arthropoda > Insecta > Lepidoptera > Saturniidae > Samia > Samia ricini. The sequence continues at coordinate 9,483,691 of AP028161.1, forward strand.
GTAGAGAAGGAGCCTTTTATCATATATGAATATCAATCGTGATTGGTAAATAATATTGATTATGTATGTATAATTCCGAAATATTTATCCGAATTTCATTTAATTTACACAATTAATTTTATACAATAAAAGTACGTGTAATAGATAATAGAAATAATTAAAATTAAAAAAAAATAATAATAATATGCAAACAAGAAGTATAAGAAAACGAATACTTACGTTAAATCCGTTCGCTGCAGTCCAAAGTGTTTGCGTGTAAATTAATTATTTTCAGTATTTATCGGTTACTTAATACGGGGCGTGTGAAATACGCATTGCTCGGGGCATATTAGTCGAGTCTCGAATAACAACATGTTTAAACTAAGCATACCCAGTACCTAGATATACATGTTCTACCACATACTTTCTGTTTGCAGAGTCAAGTTAATATGATTTTTTCCTGTTCCAAGCAGCAGTAGGTAAGTTGCATCTCACTAATATATGTTGGGCATAGATATTTCACCACCTAATATTATTTATTACAAGGATCCCCTTATAAAATATCCTGATAGAGATATTTTTATTGAATGTCAAAATTACAATTTGTTTATTGTAATTTTTTGTTAATTAAATATCAACGTTTCCCAACATATAGCCTCACTATTCTGTCAAACATCTTTGCTTTTTTGGATATTGTATATACTTAGCGCTTTCAATACGATCTAATGATAACATACTAAGCCTAGTGGTAATAGTTCTCAACCTATGCTGCCGGAACACACCTAGTGGTATTTGGTCACAGGTTTTCAAACTACAAACCTAGGCGGGCATTAGAAAATTTCCTACCACCATGCAATTCAAAATCCAAATCAAAAATTCTTTATTCAATTTGGGCCCTGAGAACTCGCTTGTGAACGTCAAAACAAAATTACCACCGGCTCAACCCAGTCGAGGAGAGCCGGCAAGAAACTCGATCTGTTTTTTTATTTTTTACATTTTTTAAGTTATTAAAATTATACAATTCATAATAACAATAAACGATTATAGCGGAAGCACAGAGATTATATATGTTATGGGATAGAATTAACAATACATTCGTTTACCCGTTTATTCATTTAAATAATAACCTTTCTAAAACCTCTCTCCTTTTGTCATACGATTAAATAAAATAATAACTAAAAAAAACAATCAATCCACAAGCAAATATACGGATCTACATTTACACTCCTAATCAATATTATAAAAGATCCAACCATTCTGAGTTATCTAAACGATATTTCAACAATTATAACCCATGTAATAAACTGGTATACATTTTTCTACAACAGTCATGCGTTTATTATTATAAAATTCATTCACATTTCACGTCAAATTATCGTTTTCAATATTTCCTCTGGTTAATAGAAATGTCCTCTTGAGAACCACAAAACTCGTATCATTCGATATTTAGTAATGCATTATTGATATAGTTTTTATCACTAATTTAATAATTTATTCATATCTCTAAATTCAATTATCTAAATGTCTACTACTGTGTCGATAATTACTAGGCAATTTAACATAACCACCTATTCGTCGTTGAAATGTGTAAATAAAGTGTCTTTAAAATTTACGTTGTATGTTCCTTATTGTTTGAATAAAGATAACTGTACTAATAAACTACATATATGTGTGTATGTATGTATGTGACAAATATAATTGAATAAACTTTTGAAAGTAGAATGTGTGTAAAGAAATCGTTTGCTTATGAGAAATAGGTCAATAGTTAAGGAGAAATTTATAACCTTCAAAAACGTCTAATAATGTATCAAGTTATTGATAGGAAAAATATTTTTTTTTTAATACTAAAGAACGAATGAAATTAAACAATAACTTCCAAATAATACAATACCAAAAATGATTAAATAAAATAATATTACTATTCATTTAATTTTAGAACACGATGATAATAATTGTGCATTTTTAATGACTTGAATTAATTTTATTGGTATTTCACGTAGAAATTATCTATTGGAAAATGATCAACAATCAAGATCGCTTTCAAATGCAATTATTTTTAACAGTTAACGACCGTTATTTCATCACAACGCGTTGAAACATTAAGCCATATTAGTCTTTCAAAACCAAATTAACTTGTCAGTTTAGGAAATTACTAATTCACATCCACTTTTCTTGGTGTATTCAAAGATCACGAAACACTATTTAGCACCTTTTAAAAAAAAAAAAACTATCCTGTCGAATAGACGTAAGGTACGTACGTGAAGTAAATAAAGTGTTGCCGACGTCAGGTAAACATATTGTACACTTTACTTCTTAATAAGCAAAGGTATCTTGATACAGAAAAATGACCATTTAAAAAAGCCTCTAATGGTAAAAATTATAGAATATAACTGATAGAGAATTGTTGTGGGGCAATCTAAATTTAAGAAACCAAAATTTAGAAACTTGTCACAGTATATTAGCAGAACCTTGTTTAAATGAACCCAAGAGATTATTTGATTTTATAATTTTAAACCCACCAGCAATCCCTTTGTACTCATGTAGAACGGGGTACAGTGGAGCTAATATGTTCCTTTGAATAAAAGCTCCCAAATATAAGTAAATAAAGAAAAAGATAATAATGTTAAACAAAATTTGTCAATATTTTTTTTTCATCATAATTTGACTTTATAGTTTACCTATCCGTGTTAAGTTACCATATAAACAAGTCTAACAAAATATACTGTACCAAAACGAACATTTTATGTGAGAACCGTAAGTTTGAATATGTGTAGGTACAAAATCATGCATTTAAACAATATCATAGAGTAATCGTTTAACAGCAAAGAATACTAGGAAAATTTAGTTCTTACAGTGTCTAAATTGTCTTTGGTGGCAATGCGTGTGTTCGAATACCAAACATAAAATAAGGCTTCCAGGAAAGGGCCACAATATAACAGTCATGCGGGGAGGTGCAAAGTGGTCGGTCAATATGTTTGCTTGACCATGCTCACACCAACAAATTACTTACATATATGTAAAGAAAAAGGTTACAATTAAACATATTTATATCTTTGAATCGTATACTTGATTTAAAATACCTAATAGGTAAAGAAGAAGATTTATTTAGATAATGAAATTCCTATATAGGAAAGTATTTAAATTAAAAAAAAAACGGATGTGCTATTTGAACTGACTTTAACTTTTGTCATTGGTAGTTGTAATTATATGATATCATTTAAGAAATCGTGTAATATTTAATTTATTTTATAATTTTAATAATTCCAATAATTAACTTTTTCTTAATGAAAGTATGCATATGTTATGTATGTATGTATAAGTATGAAATGCATTTACGCACTACCCTTAATATTTAATACTCCCTGTATTTATTTTGTAATAAATAAACCTATTTTATTATTAATAAGTTAAATTTTTACAATCATAAGTAATATTTTTTACTGTAATGTGACAAGAAATATTTTATTAGCTAGTTTCAGAAACAGTATTCATTTAAAAAAAAAAGAATAAAGAAAAAAAAAAGTGTAACCAAAATTAAACTTCTTAATCAATCAATGCTGGTTTTGTAGAATTTTTTTTTTTTAAATTGAGTGATTAAAACCCTTCCTGAAGTTTTTGGTGGGATCTCAGTCTGAGATGTAGCAGTTGTTTTCTTTAATTCATTAATAAACTTATGTATTTGACTCTATATCATGTAATCTTGGTGGCGTTTTGTGATATCATTTGGTTATTGTGTACAAGTGAAATTTATTATAGAAGATAAAGCGTTACATTTATTCTGAGGTGCCGACATAGCTCCATGGAAAGTTCGAGCAGAATGAGCCACCGTTTTGCGGGAACTTGGTAACACTGATACAAGACTGAAAATACATCTTACTCACATGCCAATGGCACAAATTGTGTGAACATAGAATGCCATTAACTAAGAAAAAGAAGACCCTTCCTGTCAACAGCGTTAGTCAGTTCGAAATAAAAATAAGTGATTTTCGTTTCAAAATAAGTAAAAAGAAAAATTATGTTTGGCTACAGAATTTCACACCACAGATAATTGTGTACATTTTAATATTTTTAGAACAAGTAGATTCGATTATTAGATATTGGAAATTCTTAACAAATTTAATTTACGAACAAAACGCAATTGCATTCATTCGATTTGTGTATTATCTGTGAAATAATTTATTCTACAATCGCTGATTTATTACCTACTCTTTTTTATATTAGCTGATATCAAATTTTAACTTATTGTTTTTTTTATATGTAATGTTACTTAAAGTTTCGTTTTCATTATATACTACATACATAAATACGATTTTACTGTTGAAATATTCGGCTAATATTCTATTCATTTCTTCTTCTACATACGACAGAGATAATACATTTACATAAAAATAATAATCAGATACGCTAAAATATTAAATGGAGTCTGAAGCGAAGTAATAAAATTCAATTAATGACCATGTTAAAGTAGTTAAAATCACGAATTTATGGTTTTTAAAGATTACGTTACGTATTTATTTCAAGCGAATATTTCGGTATAAGCTATATACCCAGTAAATTACTTATATGTATATCAGTTTTATATATATATATAACGCCATCTATGAATAATCGTCAGAAATAGTTTTTTTTTCAAAAGTTTTCTGTAAATAAATTATGCTAATTTAATTTTATCTTATTTCTGCTGATTTCACTATTCATACTATTAAGCAAACACATATTCATTATGATTTTTAATATGAATATAGATAAATGCTATTTGCGCGTTATATAAATGTATATATGTATAAAAAAGTATTCTAAATGTTACTACAGAGTCCATACTAAAATTATACCAAACTTCATCCAATTCGGTCCAGTATTTTTTGCGTGATTGGCGAACAAATTAATAAACAGACACAGACAGACCGACAGACAGACAAACATTTAAAAAACCATCGAAATGTGTTCTGTTGTCAATTATAAACTCCTCATAGTATTTTTTTTTTAAATATCTCCAATGTACAGATTTCGTCCTTTTATTATAAGTAAGTATAGATAAGTTTTGTTAAAGTAATTTGCGTAATTTGTGATAAATTATAATAATTTAAAAATACTATAGAATTAAATATTGGCTTCTTTACTGTTTATAGGAATTAATATGTAATTGGAATTTGTATTTATTATTTCAATTTTCAACAAAATCGAGTAGTAATAATGATTACTATCCACATAATTATTTTAAATAGGTATCGATATTTATATGCAACTGGCAGATGTTTCTCACGGCGTGCCTTAACCGTAGTTCTCTCCATCGGCTTGAGCTGACATAACGGAAACTCACCTAATTTGCGCAATGTGGAAATTCCGAACGTCGCGTCACGTCGTCAGAAAACTTGATTTCTACCATTTCTATACGCTCTTAATGGATAATGTATTTCCGTTTTTGATAGGTAGTATATATTCTTATATATATCTTATCATCTATATATAGATATACAAGCAACCAGCCCCGGCTGCGCACGGGTATATAGAAAATTCTAATTAAAAAAAACCGAGGCAGCCATGGAGACAGTAGTGAAAACTCGAAACTTTGGAAAAGCTGTTATAAGGGGTTTTTAATGTTTACATGTCATCATCGGTTAAATGAAATTATTAACATAACCTAATCAAAAATCAAAATCAAAATTTATTTATTCAATTTAGGCCCTAAGAAGGCGCTTATGAACGTCTAAAACACTACCACCGGTTCGGAAAACAACCCAGTCGAGAAGAGCCGGCAAGAAACTCGATCTGGTTCTTTTTTTTTGTCATATAAAAAAACAATACAAATCGTAGTCTTAATAATGTTAGCGGAAGCACAGAGATGTGGGTTAATTCCAGACATCACTATCGTTCACGTAATGATCCACCCTGTAATAACCTTTTGAGATTAAAACTTGCTTGACATAATACTTGAACTTATTGTCAGGTAAAATGGTAATGTTACTTGGGATCTTATTGTAAAACCGAATACTATTACCTATAAAGCTTTTATTACACTTACTTAACCTAAAGCGTGGGACGGCCAACTTGCCTTTACTTCTAATATTAAAATTATGACCATCATTCACTAGATCTAGCTTGTCTAAATTTTTACGAATATGCATTAAGTTATCGAAGATGTATTGGGAAGGAAAAGTTAAGATATCATATTCTTGAAACTTGTTCTTTAGAGATAATATTTAACATATAACATTTATCTGGTTTTCACATCAATTGGTGCTCCAAGCAATAATTATGTACATTTTCATATAGTTTATGCATTATCTAAACATACGATATGCTGCGCAGGTATAGATTTTATTATTAATCTCTGAGCGCCAGCACTTAAACGCCATCTAATACCTGAAATTCTGTAGCATGTTGACGGTTGACGTCGAGTGGTAACGCAAATCTATGAGATTTTCCTCTGTCGAGAATCGCTCATTGGCTTTCTATTGGATAAAGACGTTTTTTTTTTGGTTATGCAGTTTTAAGTATATCCCGAATGAACAAAAAACAATTTTAAATCTTTGTGTAAAAAGTATAGATAAATATACCAGTATGATATCAGTGGTGTCTGCTATAAACTCCGAAACTACTTAACCTTAAAGAAATTATGCACACCGTGTGTGATTTGGTCTAAGTTAAAAGATACGATAGTTTTTATCCCGATTAGAAGCTTTAGATATTTTATACATATAGATCTTTAGCTAGCCATATCTTTAGAAAAGAGCAACCCTCGAGTTTCTTGCTTGTTCTTGTCTGGGGAAATCTGTCTTCCGAACGAGCTGTATTGTAATAAAATATGACATATAACAAGTGTAATGTAACTAAAAAAATATTTTAGTGATTAGATATTGATTAACGATGCAATATTATTGAAAATAGCAAAGAAGACCATATTGTTCAGCTAGCATATATATAGGTATGTAAATGTTTTTCCATCCATTCAACCGAAAGACGTCCACTGCTGGAGATACGTCTCCCCCAAAGATCTCGACGACGACCGGTCTAGCGCCATCCGCATCCAGCGAATTCTCGCGACCATCACCATGTCGTCGGTCCATCTTGTGGGAGACCTACCCACGCTACGACTTCCAGTGCGTGGTAGCCATTCGAGAACCCGTTGGCCCCATCGGGCATCGGTTCTGCGAGCAATGTGCCCAACCCACTGCCACTTAAGTTTAGCAATTCTTCGGGTAATGTCGGTTACTTTGGTTCTTCTGCGGATCTTCTCATTCCTGATTCGATATACTCCAAGCATAGCCCTCTCCATTACCCCTTTGAGCAACTTTAAGCTTCCTTATTAGACCCATTGTGAACGACTACGTCTCAGTGCCATATGTCATTACTAGTCATTACACACACTGGTCGAAGACTTTCGCCTTGAGACACTGCGGTATTTCGGACGAGAAGATTTTGCCTTTAAGACTTATAAAGACTTATTAGACTTATTTTAAACTTATATTAAGACTTATAAATATTTCTCTGTCTATGTATTTAAATAACATGTATATAATTACTTACAGTTTAGCTATTTGTATCTTGTCAGCATCGTTTTGCCTGCCGAAGTCGTGCCAAGGGCGCGTGCGTGGCGTCTGGGCGGGCGAGTGATGCGCTGACGGTGTTCCCCGCCCGTCTTCACCGACGCCTGGCTGCTGGCATATTACCGTGTAGTCGAACGACTGCGCGGATAATAATTTATTTTTAAACCTACTAAATTATATTAAACAATTATAGTGTACGTTAAGTAACTAGGTATTATTTATTACTATTTGAAACCTTACTTGATCTTTATTATAAATTTTTGTATTATATACTTCTAATCATTTCGTGAATATTGAATATATATTTTACCAATCTATAAAAAGAGTAATCTATACTAATCAATAAAATTGAAGTGTCTGCTTGTCATATCAAAATAACAATTTATTACTAGAAACATGTGAATGTATATACGATACTGATACGACTTTTTTTGGCAGATAGCTGAAGTCACTCCGTGTAACTTTGGGTATTTTTTCGAAAATATTTAGGGTTCTGCGTAAACAAAATTAAAACCCATGAAATTGTGAATAAAACCACGATTCAATGCACAGTTTTACTGGCATTTTTATGGGTAGTGCGTAAATGCATTTCCCCCCGTCAAAAAAAAAAAAGAAAAAAGGTATTTGAATTTATGAGAAATGTCTCTATGCTTAATGTTAGCAGGTTTTTTTTTTAATAATTTGGGTTCCGTATATCACATTAAAACTATATTACGCAATGAAAAATATAAAACGCGGGGGGCAGCTGCGAACATACAGCTAGTTTATAAATAATTTAATCTAATGTTACTTTGCTTATCAATGCAGTATAATATCTGTCATTATTAATTTGAAAAAAACGTAAATTCAACGATTACATGTTTACCTAAATCTGTTACAATCGTAAATATAAAAAAAAACTACAACGTAATATTACCGCAACGTAAGTCATCGTCACGGTAGTATGCGTAAGTCCAAAACACAGAAAAACTTCTCATAACAATTAAATAATTTAATTAATTAATAACTTGACGTCAACTAAAGTCAATGTAGATATATTTGAAAATACTACCAATTATATCTATTTACTTCCTCAAAATCATAACAACTAATTTACTCAAAAGTGACGTAATTTAAAATTCAAATGTTTTATTTAATATATCTATGAGTATCTGGTTAAACATTATTCAAGTATTATAATTTAATTTAAAGAATATGTAATAGGTGTCTATTCTTATTTTAATTAATATAAACTTCGAAGACAACCTCTGTGTTTATAACTGCAAATTCAAATAGTATCATATAATGTAAACTCATATATTGTTAGTACAAGTTTTTTTTTTTTGTTTTTGAAATCTCTTTAAAACTGAATACTTCATAAATAGAAGCTTACATCATCGACTTAATAAATTATTATGTGTTTATAAAATCAATTTATTTTATTTGTTATTTGCTTCCGAATTGACATTTTTTTTTCTTCAAAATAGGAAGTAGTTCATAATTCAATTTTATTATTCATTAATTTCTCATACGGACATGGAAATAACTCAGGTAAAGTAAATATGGTTTCGCAAAGCTTGTTAATTAACTATCATTAAGCGTAAAGAGATATATGTCGCAATACATTATAATTTATGTCTAATTTGCCACTAATTAATGATAATGATCGCACATTAAAATATCGGTATAATTATGTCATCATCGAAACCAAGTACATATTTAGGGATTTATTTAAAAGCATATTTAAAAAAAAAGAACTTATTTGTAAAAACCTACTCTAATAAAATTACAGCTATTTCGTTGCGTACTGCTTACGATTTATCATTTAGTTTTCATAATATAATAAATAGATACGTTATATACGCATACTAAAAATGCAATTTGTTTATTTTTGAGATCGTACACCAACACCTACACATGATTACTCGATAAAGCAATTCATTTGAAAATAAGCTTTATTCCTTACGGCAGAGGTTAGTAAATGGCTAATATTAAACATTTTGATACGTGTGTTATATTTATTTACATCAAAATAACCAAAGACGAGTTGTAAAATGTCCCTAATCTAGATCGCTCAGGTGTTTAAACTGAGTAGGTGGAATTCTCGTGACCGCCACACCTTGGATCTCTCCGCTCCTCTAAAACCACTTAGTGCCTATTCTCATTATAATCATGTCAGATACATAATTTATATTTGTATAGATCGTAGTTTTAAAGAGTGAAATACGATTTGTCTACAGGTATTTGTCCAAAAATCTCGATATGCCGTTAGATCTATTGTCATTACTTCAATAAAGATTTTATTTCCACATAATTTAGTTACTATTGTTAAAGTGTATTTAATACAATTTATGACAAATAGATTCCGACAAGCACATTTGAGTATTATTTTGGATTCAGATGTCTTATAAGATTTTCGTAGTACCATTTTCTAAGGATGATAATTTAAAAACTATGGCTAAGAAACAACAAACTATCTTCACATTTAAGTTCGTTTCAATGAAATACTTACATAATTATTTACGTAATGAATATTTGCTATAAAACATGAAAAAATCATCAATTTAATGTATAGGGATTCGAGAGCGCGGGTGGGCTTAGGCAGCTGTGAAAATCGTTTAGGGCCCTGAAAATATGACTGACTGATGACTGACGGGTTTGTTGCTGACATACTACACAATGTATTGATGTATCTATATTGAAATGTAGGTATTATATAATACTGCAAAATAATGTGATAACCGCATATAGTCATGTTTCCTGCTTAGCAAGAAAATAGCTATGCCTAAATAACTTGAATTTAAATGAAAAAGTACATAACAAAACGAATAATATAATATCGTCTTGTGCATAGTGTTTAGTTTGTGTTTGTATGTGAGTGCGTGTGTGTCTACGCGTGTGTATGTGTGTGTGTGAGCGTGTGTTGCCTGCCCGCCCGCGCCCTTAGGTATCCTTGCACCGACCTGCTGAACGGCGGTGTGGTCTCGCGGGGTTACGGCATCAGCACCGATCCCACTGTCCGGTGATGGTAGATCTACTGTTAGACCCGCAGCTGCAATCACGCTCTTGCTGTGATAACGAGGGGCTGGATATCTATCACTGAAGGCCGATGTTGTCGACTCTCCATCTCCGTAAGGTGGCGCTGCTCTCTGTTGATAACCATCGGCCACAAAGTACTCTCTGTAATAAGGCTCGCCGGCAAATGTAGCGGGCTGCCGGGAGTATTGGTCGCTGTAAGGAGTGGGACTGGGAGTGCCGGGTGGCGCAAACATCTGAGCCGCATACATGGCCGGGTCCGGTAGAATCGAACCGGTCGACGAGGCTCGGGACGGCACCGGGGACGGCGAGGCCGCTTCTCCAGGTTCGCCGACCGCCACCTGCGGACACACGCGCCTGTTACACGCGTTCTCCCACGACAGTTGTCCGGTTCGCAAAGTTGACGCGTACATGCCGCGTCGAAACACAGTTCACAGCTTCACGTACACTAAGGTCGGTTGTTTTAACACGTTCACGATAACGATTACAAATAATTCCGAATGAGAACAGTGGTCCATAGGGAACGCCGGTGTCCGGGAAATATTGTGGGCGGGCGGCGCTGGCCGGCCGGGATAGGGCGCGGGCGGGCGCGGCTAGAGCGTCGCGAGCGCGATGCTCGGCGCATCGTACGCAAACCGCGATAAATAATACATGAGTGACCGTTAGGGTAAGTGTGTGAGTGCGTGCGCGCGCGACGGCGGCGTACGGACGTGTGACGCACCTTATGTCGCGGCGGCTTGAGCGCGTGCGGCTCGGGCTCCTCGACCACCTTACGGCTGAGATCCTCAGGCTCGCGCTTCACGAGGCCCGCGTGGAGTAGACCTGACAGTTCGCCCAGCTCCGCCCCGTGCGCGCCATTGGCTGCTTTCAATGTTCCGCCGGCCCTGCGGAGGGGAGACAAGCCTGATTGGCGACATTGCGCGCGCGCCGCTACTTGCAGCGACCTCGCGGTGAGCGCGCGCAATATTCTATCGCTATCATTCTCACTTTGCGTGTTACGCACACACAAATTGTCACATGGTATTTCCCTAACCAACTGGATGCAATCATTTGATTATCATTATTACTAGGTATAGCACAATACTATATCTTTTCTCTTAGTACACCGCCATTTTTAAACTGAAACGGTTTATTTTTATTACTATTAGTTGAATAAAGTTTAGTATACTGATAAGTAATAAAATTTATTTTTCTTAATAGACTTAATTTATTTTTTCCTATCTATTTTGTCGGTATTTAAAATTGTTTTAAGCTCATTTGAATAATGTTTTTTTTGTAATTGATACCTTTTTTATCTGTTCAGAAATAAATATATGACTACCATTTCTATCATATGTTAAATTAAAAAAATAGTAGGTAATTTTTGGTCTTATATTTTGACTTGTTGATTGTTCAATTTTGTCAACATTTGTAATCATTGAACTCTAAAAATGAGCCAGAGCTTTCGGGAAGGAAAACATTTTAGGGAAACGTAGCAAGGTGGTAGGGCATTTTCTAATAATTTTCGCCTGGATAACTCCAGTCCAATCTCAAGTTTCAAAACCTATCGCCAAATACCAATAGGTGTATTCCGGCAGCATCATCTGAGAAGCAGTACCTCTAGGCTAAGTGTGTTTACAATCCTGGACCACATCGTCACTTAACATCAGTTGAGATTGTGATCATAGCATTGAGCCTAAACAGTGTAAAAAAAGTCAATAATGTTTTTAGTAGGTAACTCTGTCTATCCGTTATTATTTTTTTATTTATTATTCTTTTATTACAAATACATTTTTGACTTTTATAACAAACTAGCAACACGCCCCGGTTTCGCACGGGTATTTATAAATTTAAAATTTAAAAATGTGTTATGTTACTCATCGATAACGTAGCTTTCTTTGTAGAATTTTGAAAATTAAAATACTCTTTGAGTTAACAAACAAACAAACAAAAAAATACAATTTTATTTGTTAAATAATAGTATACCTAGATAAGTGTTTTTGAAGTATCCTAAATAATTTGCAAACACCCAATTCAGCTTTTCTTGCGCGCAATATATTCTGATAATAACAGAATCGCAATAAATTATTTGAGTGTGCTTTATACGAATGAGATCTTGTTGTGTATGTTGAACGCATCGTTTAAAAAAGCACGTTACGTAACAGGCATCGTCAAACTAAATATAACTTCTAGCCAAAAGACGAGTCTGTGTAGCATATCCTCGAAGCAAGTTCCATATGTTAGTAATTTTCAGATGTTACCTGTTAATCTTGCCTGATGTTAAGCGACGATGTGGTCCATAATGGGTAAACACAGTAAGCCTAGAGGTAATGGTTCTCAAGCGATGCTGCCAGAACACAGCTACACACACCTTTTGGTATTTGGCGACAGGTTTTCAAACTTGAGGGTGGTAGCTACCCAGACAGGCATTATTTTAAAATAGGTAGGGATCTGCAAGCTATTTTATCCTTCACCGAAAGCTTAGACAGATTTTAGAGTTGCATAGGTGGACTTGAACCCACGTCTATTGATGCGAAATCCGACTGCACTACCAAGTAAGCTATCATCGCTTCAAATGTACACCTACTGCTCACATAATCAATAACAATAGCCATAACAAAGTATAAATTCACTTCAACTCAATATTGTATTAGAAAAACACTAAAGGTGGTAATTTAGAAAATATAATATGTAAAATTTGGAGTAAATCGTTCATTATTTTGTAAATAATAAAGTATTCTTTATAGTACCTATAATCGAAATAATTTCGCTATATGATGTATGTAAATAATAACCATCTATTTTCATTAATATTCTTGAAGCGATGATGGCGCCATGTCAATCTATTTTATTTAAAACGTATAAGGTCTTTAATATTGATATGGTCATTAAAAGATGTAGTTAGGTTAGCTAATTACATAATAACTTAAGACAGAGGGTCCCTTAAGTAGGGACTTAATAATTTCACCGACTTGGTATTACATGGATCTCACAACTTTTAACGGTAGAAAAACTAAGTTCCGAGACTTGGTTTTTTTACAAATTTTGTTTTTGATGGCATCTACTTTTTTTATTTCCCGGTACTCACATACTCAACTATAGCAAGTCTAATCTCATACGACGACTTAATATTCCCATACATAGAGATTGACAAAGAATTAAATAAACACGAACTATCCTCAGGTATTGGGACAACCCAGTGTGGACAAGGATGGTCATTCAAATACAGTATTTCCGAATCCATTGCGACTACTAGTACTGGTACGAAAAAGTTTTTTTTTGTGCAGGAATACGATTAATAGTAAACGTGAATTTAAAGTACTTACTAAAACATTACAGGTACACTGATTCATTAACTGCTTCATTGTTATCTAGATTTATGTGGAAACTCTGTTGTGTTATATTTTGCTAATTGCTAATTGCTGAAAACAAAACTGTACAACTAAATTTTAGAGTAAAATTGTTTACCGAACTAAGTATTTGGATTTTTAATGCAATCAACATTTATTAAAGTAAATTGTGCTTTATTGGTAACACACTCAGTTCATTTTCATCTGCTTCATGTCCTTACTAGTACTAATATTCTTACTAACTGTATAAAAAAAAACTCCACTATTTTCGATTAGTACTTGTTATTAAAGAAAATTTAAATTTAGTTACAAATCTATAAACATCGTATACAAAATATTAAACACACGCAGTTTCCCGTGAATTCACAAAATTTAGCCATTTCCAAAAAGAAATCCTGTCATGTCTAAACTTCCATCCCTCGTTATAAACGAAATATAATCTGGTATATAAACCAGCCACCACAGATAGAGTTTCTAGTTGGGTGTCGAATCGAATATTCCGGCAATGGACCCCTACTATATCCAATGGAACAAAATATCGTTGCAATCAGAGTGAGAATGGGACGTCCCTGTGAGACAGCAACACATCTAACATAGTACTAAATATTAAAATATTGCTAGGTCTTTTGCCTATGTCGCTAAGAATGCCACTCGATTACAACAAGAGGCTTACGCAATGATTGGTCTAAAGCAGAAATGGTGGTGGTATCCACCACGGAAGTGAGGAATGTGCCAGCAGTAGCAGTAGCTAGTACAATCCTGGATCACATATCTGTAGTCATCCAAATGAATGAATATGATGTATTGTTACATTTCCAACGCGGGCAAAATAAATATAGATCTAGAATGAACGAACTTGATTCATTTTATTGTTTTCGAACTTATTATTTTTAATGTATAAAGTAGTCTTACTGGCCATAGAGTCTGATAGTTGAAAAGAAAAAACATTATTTTATGTACCTACTGATAATTGATGTTGATGAGAAATCAGATTAATGTCATGTGCCGTATATAGAGGAACAAATTTATAACGCATTTACTTATTCTGTTGCAAACGAGACAAAATGATTTAAAGCCTATCTAACACACTCACTAAATTTTTGACGTGAACCATCTTTGGCGCGCTTTGGCGCTTAAACCGACTTACTATGCGTTTCAAATAAGAATGTGCATGGACCTGCGCCATATTGTGACGTCATAACTAACGAAAAGTTATATATGTGTGTGTATGGTTTATTGAAACAACGCATAATAATAGTCTTAATAATTAGGCAGGTAATTCACGAAAAAAAAAGAAAAACTATGCAAATATTTTTGTTGCTTTCCATATTTCTTTGTAGAGCCTTGACAGATCAAGGTAATTGACGCGCACATTCTTATTTGAAACGCATAGCATATGCCGTGACGACAAATAACCAGACCCGGTACATAGAAATCTCTACTTTTAAAAAATAGCCTATGTTACTCGGTGATACTGTAGCGGGTGAAAGAATTTCTAAATTCTGCTAATTATCTTTATCCATAAGAAAGATAATAATCATTTTTACTTCTTTATATAAAACTATACACCGTGTGGTACCGGCTAAGAATAGTATCACCCCATATCTACCAGTGAGCGTAAAAGCAACTAAGGGATAAACCAGGGATGGGCACAGCATCGTCTAAGTATCACAAACACTGATATCCCCAACCCGCCTGCCAAGGGCGGTGATTATGGCAATTCCCCCCTTTTTGGAGGATACCTATGTCCAGCAGTGGACTTCTTTCGGTTGAACTAATATAATAGTATGGATTTCTGTATGTCGTGGTATGCCTATAAATCTGTATATGTTCAAAAAGTTGTGTTATCAGTTATCTGTCCGTTGTATTTTTTGGATCACCACGGGAATCTACTAACTACTGCTGTCACATTCCTTACTCCCGTGACAGTAGTACCCCTTGCCTTATACCTGTTTACCACCAATCATCGCGGATATCTCCTGATGAGACCGAGTAGCATTCCCGGCTAGACACAAAGTCTAATTATGTATAATTTAGGTTACTTCTTCGCTGACATCCTGACCTGACTCTGATTGCAACAGTTCTCTGTTCCATTTGAGACAGTGGAGTTAGGATAAAAGTACACCTGTGCTTACGCACAAACTGACGTTTTTTTTATCGCTTCGTGTGATATCTTCTGCACAAATGACAACTGCATATTGACAACGGATTCTATTTTTTTTACGTACGTCAAAGGCCAAAAACTGAGGAACAAATTCATATATATACCCACTGCACATCGTGGATTTGTACGTTACACGCAAGGTACATAGTGCTTTTATAAGGCCATATGACGAGTTTTGTAGAATATTCATGCAGGCAACAACCCAAGCCGAGATTTGTATAAATGTCATGCCCTACTGCAAGTTACAATTTGCCAGCTGAGAGCTTTATCAACTAGCCACAAACCCTTGATAAAGCTGTCATATCAAGAGTGTTGACGCGCATAGTTTGAAATCTTTACTAAACAACTTGAGTGTAGTTTTTAGATTAATTCAAAATTGAGCCCGAAAGAGAATCTGCTATATATCATTTTCGCTATGAGCTAAGATAAATTACCCAACAACAACAAAATCAAACAATATGAACAAAGTTGCGTGCAGGGGCCAGTGTTTTCATATTATAAATAAGTATTTTATTTGTCATGTTATCATTTGTTTAGGTGTAATCGCGGCCAGGTCCGCAAGTGGCACGGGGCGCGGCTTTCATCGACCGTTGTCAGTGCGCACCGATTTATGATAATTGAAGGCGTGTTTCGTCGGAGTTCAGATGTTTATTTTAGATAACAGTGTCTCTCTGGGTACTATTTCATCCGTCTGAATCGGTCGGGACGCGCGACCTCCAGCGAACTGGACACATCACCGTGTCCAATCGCAATCTTTGCTCGTTCTTTACAAATTAACACACGCGATTCGTTAGAGAAACATGATTAGTGTGAAATCGCTCTTCCGATCAAACAAAAACTCGTAAAACAAAACACAGGTATATCTACATCGGGCAAATTTTCGTTCTGAGATAATAATAATTTGAATACTGAAACGGTGGATCGAATTTGTAATTTAAGAAATTGTTCAAACTGATTATTGAGGCGACGACGACTATGTATTGCGAAAGTTGTAATTTCTTAAAAATTTCAAGCATGCGTATTAAATTATTTTAATCTCGAATTGATGTGCCGGCGGGCGAACTGGTGGAGGTATCGTTATTCATATTCATACGAGCTCTTTACAATGGGGTGTTTGCTTGTCGTTCATTGTTGGCGCCTACAAAAATGATACACAAAGCGGCCTTCGTTGACAGCTGAGATATTTCGAGCGCTGTGGGTTTTTAGACTCTTACTTGAGTTCGGGCAAACAAACATTTATAATATTGTCTAACCAGTTAACTTTTTAATCTGATAGTGGCTTATTCAGATTATACCTATATTTCAATACTTTATTTTTACAAAATGCTTATTTGAAGTAAATATATTAAAGAAACAAATTATCTCTAATTCTCTCTCCAAAATTTAACAAACATAAGTTATTTTAAACTATCAAAAATATATTTTACTATTAAAAAGTCTGATGTAAAATAAAACAACTTTAAAAATGTTTCTCATTGCATCAGGTAGCAGAATAGTAATTCTCAAACACTAATCTGATATCAGTGTCATGTTGCATCCGATTAACATAACTGTAAACGTAATAAAAGATGTGGAATAAGCACCATCTCTAGCTACTTTGTGTTACGTTTTACATGCAAATATATATTCTCTTATCTAAGTTCCATCTGTGAGCCGCTGGGATGCAATTGCCATTATAATTATTTGCAATGTTTTTACTTAACACCCTTTCACAGATGACGAGACACTGACAAAGCAAAAGCTTGGGGCAAAGCGAACCCTCGCTTTATATAGGTACTCATATTGAGCGATATACTTCTGTAACTTAAAAAAAATCTATTTGAATATTTTTACTTTAGATTTTATATGAATCGGCTTTGACGTTTTCAATTAAAATGCAAAATTTTATTTATAACTAAAATTACCGGCGGCTATGCTCACATATAAGTTTCCTATTTTTTGAAATATCTAATTTAATTATGTACTACGTAAAGTATTCAATATAATTATGCAAAATATTTAGTAGTCAACAGTTTCTTTTAAATAATGGTAGTAATGTAAATTAAATGTTTGCCAATTTTGTAATCTATCGTAAATATGAAAACGAATATCTTTCCATTTTTCTTTCTTTATCTTCTTATTCTTATCTACTTTTCCAATAATTTATGTTAATTCAAATCTAGCCAGAGAATATATATATGTCTTTAAAAAAGAACTACTTAAATCGGTTCATTGATTTTCTAGTTATAAAACAACTAGCTGACAACTAAAAGAAAGTAACGTTAGCTTTCACAATATATTAGGAAAGGATATTTCCAATACTTATATACTTTGTACTAAACGAAAAAAAAAATCCTTGTCTAAATACATATTTAGATAACTAATACAAGTTACAAAGCAATTATATGTATTTTTTTTTATCACCCAAATACAATTAAAAAATAACCAAACATTTTTTTTAACCTATAATCGAACGAATCAATGAGTAAAATTCATTATAATCGTTGTAATTATCTACAATCAAGGGATGAGATAGTTTATTACCAGTCGGTTGATGAATTGATTAGTTACTATTGAGTGGTAAAACGAGATGAAGGAGGCGCTTACAGCGGATGCGAGCGATGTAATTCCATTCTATTTGAATATATCATTCGGCTAAATGTAGGTTTATTGCTACTTTTCTCACGGAACTAATATATTATCGAAAAATAATTGAAAACGATTTCGCCATTTGTCTGAGTCATTAAACCAAATCGTCCGTTTAATACATAAAAGTAAATCAACAACAATCCATCAACAATCCGTTAGGCTATAGCTAGCTATAATTGCATAGTGGAATGTCGATCCGATGTCCCCTGCTCTAAACCGGACGGTATTTATATATACACGTGTCTTAGTAGCGCCATCTAGCGAGAAATTATACCGTACGCATAGTAATACTATTATATATTGATAAAACATATGAAAAGCGTCAATAAAACATGTGAAAATCGTCAAATACAGCGTGGCGTTCAAGCTCCTTGGACACTAGTGGAATATTTACAGGTTTTTATTTACAACAGTTTAGATTATTAAAAAACTAATAATAATTCAGTGCAGCTGGACAGTATTTCGCTTACTAAAGACATAATGCGACTTCTTCTTAAACCGTTTCAATGGGAAATATTCGCATGATTAAAGGGTGGTCAAGAATGAATGTCCAACCCCAATATATCGCGACGCGATGACCACTACTATCAGGGACATAACGTTGTTACTATCTTTTTTATTCATTGTCTTCACAAGGGGTCGGGTGTTTTCAAGAGAATTGAATGGTATTAACTGCTATAACATTAACAATACAGACTTATCTTCAAGATGAAACCGGTTCTAAGTCTCAATGGGTCACACGGTTCCAGCTCCCTGTATTTTTTCAAACTACGAAGTAACTAACGCACTCTGATAATGATTTGTTTATGCTTTACATACAAGTATTACATTAATTTTTATATACTTTAATTTTGATTTAATTGACAAAATATAATTAATTTTCATTCAATAGAATCTAAATTACATTTAGTGATAGCTTCGGCAATAGCAATTAAATATGAAGGTATTTTCTAATATCAAGTTATTGACACCCACAAGCGTGGAGAAACTGATTTCCCGTTAGTACGGCAAGTGCGAACAGCGACAGGGTCAAGAGGGCGAGGCCCTCCCCAGAGGCATCCCGCAGCGCGTTTCTATGCTAATCTTAGTATTAACATTCGACAACCACCGACAGCTATTAATGGTTATAGCCGCCGTTTCCACTTAATATCTGCAATATCCACGGTCCTGCGCAGAGCTTCGCCCGCGCACACGCAATAAGCTTTACGAAACGTTTCGCACCCACGCGTACAAAGGAATATGGACTAAACTAGTTCATTTCTACATCAATCGAGCATTCAATTCAAATAATACCAGCGATTTAGACAACAAATACGGTACGTCAAATGCGGCGTTGCACTTAGCCTGAGCGATTAGCATACAAACGTATTCGAAGACATAGAATGGTCGGATGGGTGCGGGCGAGTTCGGGTATTCGTTGTTATTTTGAATGTATGAATTGAACGGCGCGTTGAACCGGGCGCGTGGGACGCGTGCCGGCAATGACTCGAGACAAGTCCTGGGCGTCCTTGTCAATGTGAGCCGCTTCCATCCACATCCGTCTATTGTCATTATTTGTATTTATGCACTCCCGTAAACAGTGACAAGAATGACATGCAGAATGGAGTAACCCGTGTCAACGCATTCCCGAGCGTTCTCAGTTCGTATTATGATTGAGTTCATCTCTGTCAGGTTATCTTGTGAGTGCGTGGGCATGTGTTTATTAATGACATTACCGGGATTTAGCTGCTGCGAGTGGATGATAACAAAGCATTATTTTTCTAACATTGTAATTAATCGTAAATTAATTAATTAGCAGTTATATGTTTGTATAACGTATATACCTGATACTGCTTCAATAATGTCTTGAAAGACATATTTTTTCAATTTTCATATATCAATATTGTGGACTGAATTGTAACAGCTTAATAGATTTTGTAATGATGTCAGCAATTTACTAAGTAGCGTGATTCATAACAGAACTATTTTATTAAATTCTAAACTTAATATGTTTGTCATTCATTTTAAGTTTTAATTAAAACTGATCTACTGTTAAAATATTTGAATTAAAGTATAATATGTAAATTATGAGTCTAATAGTACTGAGCTTAAATTACAGAGCTTAAAATGAACATTTTAATGTAAAATTTGTAAATACGTATGTATACATATTTATAAAAACTGGTACTTTTAAAATTACTATTTTCATACAATAAACGAGTTCCTACCGGGTAGTATTTATAAGTACAATAAAATGTTCATAAATGTTTAAATGGTTTGTATGGGGTCAAGTTAACATTATGCACTCCTTGTACTGGGATGTGTCACGGCGCTGTTCATTTCTACGTCGCCATTCAAAGGATTCTGTTAACAACCTCTTTCAAAGACCGAGAATAATTGGATCGGGGTCCTTTTTGTATGGGAATAAGTTGAATTCATGGATATTATCTATTTTATTCATTTGGGTTTTATTAAAAAAGACGCATTTTCGTGAATAGGTCACACAACAACGACAGTTAAATACAAAGAAAATAACTTAAACTAAAGTACGCGAGACGTCAAATTAATAATAAAATTTCTATATAAAACAACTTTCTATATAATTACCGAATTATAACGGTTCTTTTTTAATAATTAAGTCATTTATTGTAAAAAAAACGAGTCAAAATTTTCAATAAATTTCTACGAGCGTGCAAAAGGGACAGGAGATTCCTTAAAGTTGCGAACTGTTATTTCGTTAATCCCGCTATACGTATTCAAATGAGCATCTATGATTTATTGAGTGGAACATTAACATTTTTATTATTTGTTATTCTTACACCTTTCGTTGGGGCCGGAAGCCACGAGGCGTCTTGTCTCAGTGTACTCGCCCGTGAGACTTGAGCAACAAGCAACCCCGCCTGCAAATATCTCTCGGCGTACCTACACAAAAACCCTTTTCACAAAGCTCGCGCATTATCATAGTTTACATATAAATTTTACGCGAATTTATTCCATATTCACCGTGCCTGGAGATTCGGCGATTATAATGATAATTACATCGACACACTAACGTTCGATTTGATCTACGGCCGTGAGAATCGACGATTGATTTTCCGCGATCGTTTTGTGATTCCACTTGATTGTCAGACATCGATAGCTATGATTAGATTTGCATATACAATTATATTTTATGTATAACTTACTTTTACACTGTCCGAATGTAATAAATTATATTTTATCATTTTATGTATGTTTTAGGATACATATTATAAAATCCTGTTTTTCAAGAATTATTTTTGCCAAAATTATTAATTTCTATATTATTTAAATAATTAATTTTCATGTTTAAAATTAATCACACTGCTATAATGGTTCATTATAATGATTTTACTCATACATATATGTAATGTAGGTTTTATTTTATATCAAGTCTATCATCACTTGAAAGTGGAAAACTACATCCATTAGTTGGCTATAAAAATAATTGTTTTATCATTGAGTAAGTAATATATAATATTATTAACTAATAAAGTGACGAACCCATTTCCATTCAACCTTGCAAGTGTTAGTTCATGAAGCAACTGTTGTACCGTAACGACCGTAACATATTTGCTTGTAATAATGAAAAATAAGTTCATTTTCTGACTGTTGTTGGATAATAAAAATGAATTAATGCCAATATATATTCTTCTTTGAAAAAATCAAGCCATTTATAGAAATATCTACGAGTTTTAACTGATTTCGGCATGCTGACATAACACAGCGACTGGAAATTAATCCTAGCATTTCTGGATATTAATTTTTGTGTCTACTTTCCGTCAGATACAGTAGTCAGTTGCCAAGCGTATATAATAAAGCATAATTCAAATAAAGCAATAAATATTGATCTTACGGCCAAACATCAACGAGTTTTGCATCCTTAAGCAAGTTATGGTGTGTATCTGGTGCCAATGAGGGCAGCTTGTAGTAATCCGTGACGAGAGCTGACGGCTGTTGGTCTTCAGCCACACCAAGCACCACGGATGTAGCTGAACTCAGAGGATGTTCAGCACCACTGGAGTAGTACGCGCGCCAATTTTCCCCGCCCACCTCCATCATCTCCTTGCGTCTCCTATAAAAACACCAATATAAGACTTCCAAGTTTATTCAAACATCAAAACACAAATATGCGCGTAAAATTAGACAAGACTATTGAGTTCATCAAACCGATAGTGTAAACATAACGTAAAATACTGGTATCCCAAGCCTGTAGTTTTACGAGTCCACTACAACTTACGAACCAGTCATTAGGCGTGACCATTTTGGTACGGATACTGACCTTTGATGTTGCTCACAACGACGCGGCGGTCGTTTCAAGTGACGCCTGCTTCGCTAATTGTTGCGCATACAGGGACATGAGTCAGCGAGCTCTGTGTCAGTGAAACGACCGTCACGTTCAACTACAGTATCGCAGCGTATAGTCTAATTTCGCATCTTTTTGCAATTGTGTCCAACCGTGGCCATACGTCACACGGATCGGGTGATGCAACCTGAAGTAGAACAGGTCTGTACCACTCGCAGAACCGGAAGGATACGAGGCAAATCCCTGCTCCCTCGCTAACCAGTTTAGGTTGTGTGACGTCACGCCCAGCGGTATCCGACGATGCAGACAAATAAATAAAAAATGTTGGAAGCACGCGTTGGACGGGTTTGACCGGATCGTAGTTCTACCTGATTCCTGTTCCTGGTTGCGGATTCAAATCGTGGCATATTTGTTTTGTACTATCTTTGATAAACTTATCATAATCTATTATAATCATTTGAAAGCTGTGTGTTATCTTCATGTAGTATTGCCGCCTTGACATTCCGGACTAGCACCATTAAATCAAGAAATTATGTAATTATGTTGTAAAAGATCCTTAAATATAGCTAAGCCATATTAAATGCTGTAAGTATTTCAAACCAACAATTTTGTGATAACTTAAATTTTAAAGAAAGTTTATTTAAATCCTTTTTTATCGCAGGCTGGTTTTCACATTATCTAAAGTCATACGAATTTTGATCATTTTTAAAATAACATATTAGCACCAACCAAGAATAAGTAGAATGTGCGAATTGGATCAGAGAACTGGAAAAGCCAGCTTCTGGCATCCAACCAGCCGAAGCGTGAGTCATTTGACGAGTTAACTGGCAAGCCGTGGTGCAGGGGGCCGGGCGGCGCACCCGCACCACGTGAATGAGATTCCGGTAGGTGCGCACGTAAAAATCGTGCAACGAATCTAACAGGTTTGCTGGGGTCCTTGCGAGGCCATCGGGACTGGTCTAACCTGCCCTGCGCAGCTGAACTTCGAATTTCCGATCGTTTCCTATCATGTTCGCCTCGATTCGAAACAAGCATATGAGCTTGTTTGCAGTAAACCTGATTTGTCGCCTAACGCTTTTAAAAAAAATTTGAGAACATGTTTATGAATAATTCGGTAAACATCTATTTCTGTATAAATCGTTGAACTAATAAACAGTTTCCAATATGTATGCATATTCACTGTGTGTAGAATAATCAGAAAGTTTAATGTGCAGCTGTCACGAAGACGTGACGAATGCCAGAACGGAATGGTTGCGTCGAAGCCAAAGGGTTGAAGACTTTGCTTTACAAACAATACATTCGCCACGCCCGTTCATCGCACAATCGATTCTTAAACAACTTAAGTAAATGTCATTGATAACACTTTGTATTTATGCATTGTCGCTTTAGATAAATTTAATAAAAACGTAATAAGTTATTACCACAATTTGCAGTAGTATGATCATCGTAGACGATTAATTTAGGCTAACAAATTGATTGGTGATCTTTGGATTTCAGTTAAACGTTCAAATTTATTTAATGTGCCTTAACATAATTAAAACTTTAGAGTGAAATATTTGAATTTTATTTGGACCTATATTGATTTCTGTTAGAAATTGATAACGAAAACATTTATAACTAGTGCAAAAGTCATTGTAATAAGAATTTACGATGAAATTAGTATTGAGTAAAATTATGAAAAACTTGAGAATTAATTTAAATAAAATGAACATCTATCGGGAATTCATTTATAGATAAGTACATGAATCAGTCTTTAGTAAATTATCCATCTACATCTACGAATATATGTATTTGTTATAAATTAATAATTTCTTTTTTAATGTGTGCACACCAAGTTTTTTATTGTGCGTATAAAACAATAAATACTATATTCACTTCAAATTCGGTTTAACAGTGATTCGAAGATATTAAAAGCATTAAAAAGCATGCGGCAATTCTTCAGCAATATTCGAAAGACAGTACATTGACGATGGTCGGTGACGCGTCCACCTATCGATCATTCGGTTCGTTAATAAACAACAAGATGGTGTCGCAGGCCGCTTATCTGCTGTTCGGGCATGTGGAAAAATTTGGTGTAGGTGTCGTAACACGTAGGGTTGCGTGCGATGGTCAACCGAGCTTATCTCCCGCGGTCGTTGCCACCCGCCTTCGTTGATTCATTATTAATCGGTTAATTAAATCACAAAGAATTTTAAAGCAATTACAAATAATTCATGTGTGTAATACAAACTATAATTTTCTTATAAATAATAATGAAGGCATTACTTTATGTGATTCAATTGAGAACTTAAATGGTTACTTAATTGACTTGATTTGTTGTAATTAGTTAGCTAACTCAGTTGTTGATGAAAACCTCGTATTTACTTCTGATACTTCGACTATAAATTCGGTCTTCCAATGATGAAAACCACAAATCAAAATTTAACAAATATTTATGTAAAGCTATATAATTATGTACAGTCCTCGCCCGTTGGTTGAAATTCCACAAAAAACATCTAAAATTTGAAGGAAAATGATATATCTCAATTTTTTGTTATTTTGATAAAACTAAAAACTCATCAATAGCTACTACAATTAATAAAACTAGTTAATAAACAAAGGGAAAAAATGTCTTGAACTATTTTGTCTTTGCTTATTCCTATTATTTATATCTCTTATTTATATATATAGAGTATAAATGTCATATAAAATAGCTATATGATGAGTTGCAATATTCGGTATATTTGTATATGTAACAATGCAAAATATAGGATATAAATACTGTTATATAATATTCTTATTAACTATCTATAACAATAACAGATGAATAATAATAATACAACATATGACATCAAAAAAAGGGTTTTCTATTTTTAAAACCAATAGAAAGTTCCGTAATTAAAGATGCGTAAAATAAATATTACTGGAGAAATTTTTGACGTAGAATAGTTAACCTATCTCAGTTGCAATAACCTCTTAGATACATAGCCATATACGAACGAGTCGCATTGCAGAATATATTGAATCACGCATTAGCTATGGAACTGGCTATGCGGCTTCACCTATCCCATCCGGCAGGTGCAGTAGGTACGTACCATCAAGGGAAAGTGTGGGGCGCGGCTTGGACTTATCCATGTTTTATCATTCGTGATAAGAGAAAACTGTCTAACCCGGCTAAAGACACATTGCACAAGAGAAATATTAGTCTCTATATGCTTCAATTGGAAATAAATGATCACAAAGCAGGTACCTATTATTACTTAACTGGAAAATTAGCATTAGACGCTCATAAATCGTTTGTACATTTTCATATAAGTACAAAATTGAGTAATATCACTAAGAGCCGATTTTTTGATCCGTAGTCAAAGTTACCGTATCCATTTGTCAATTTTACTATTACACAAACCAATGGTTATAATCACAATGCGTTTTTTTGATGACAAAATCTACTATGGTTAAATTTAGCAATAGTTATTTATGTTGCCAGTAAAATGAACTGTATAATAGTATACTTTTGATTCCGGTATTTTTTTTTTTGTATGATCATTCTGAGTAAAATGTGTCAGGGTCCATAATTCGAGTTGTCGAACAAACATTACAAAAAACAAAGGGTCGAGCTACTCTCGAACATCTGTGTCCATTATTGTTTCTTGTGATAGTTTTGTAATGATATTAGCTTTTTTTTATTTCGTCTTGTCTAAAATGATATTTGATTTTATAATTTAATTCTTGAATTTAATATATTTTACAAGGCAAATAAATATTTGTACGAACTTGATATACTATACATAATGGAATACTGAATTCTTATGAAAAACAAAATTCATAAACAAAAATATTACGAAAAAGATAATAGATAGCAATACGTTGTAATTATTTAACAAATTATTTTATATAAATTAATCTTATATAATGAAACTTCAAATTATCTGCTTCAAATGTTACACAAAAGCAATGAAACAGCTGTTCGCACTAGAGTTAACCATCCGCCATTTTGCTAACCCGACTGGGCTGAATGGTTAATTTTTTTAACAAATAGTCACATTTTTGACCAATTGTTAGCTTAACTATGTTTCAAAAAACGCATCAGGACATTATTTTAACCATTTGTTACAAATCTAACCATTTCTCGAGTTGACTACGGATCAACAAATTGGCCCTAAACAATTGAGTATTAATTAAAACAAAACAAAATGTAATGAACACCTGTCAGGAATTCGTTTATAAATACATTAATTAGTGTTTAGTAAATTAACCGTCTACATCGAAAAATTGTGACATAAATTAATAATTACTTCTTTTTTTAAAGTGCAGACCAAGTATTTGTAGTGTGTGCATAAAACAATTAAAACTGCATTCACTTCAAATTCGGTTTAACAGCGATTCCAAGATGTTTCAAACATAAAAAGCAAAAGACACATTACACGATAAAAACATTAGGCTTTATACGCTTCATGTGGAAATTAATGGTAACAAGGTACCTACTGTTACTTAACTGGAAAATTAGCATTAGACGTTTCCAAATAATTTCCACAATGTTGTATACTAAAGGAAATACCGAGGAAATATCACGTTGAATCTAATTTTGAGAGATGATAAACCTGAATATATTTTACAAATTATCGCTTAATTGCTAAAAATGTTGATATCGGGTGCTAATTAATTGAACATGATACCGCTGTAAACTTTGTACAGTCAGGATCATTTAACATGTTGTTACTTTACTGGAACATAAATATATCCAACTGGAACTTGCCCGCGGCTTTGCCGCATTAATTCAGATATATAGTATATCACTTCTATGCGCCAATCATCGTATACCTTATGTATTCATAATAATTGCCTGAAAATTTAAAAAGTGAAAATAATATAATAAAAAAAAAATAAACAATGAAATTCGCACTCACATATATTAAGTTACTAGTAAAGAAAGGTTACTAAACATTAGACGAATATTTCAAAGATACATGCATGTTGTTGTGACATTACTTGAAATTCTGTGCTGACTTCTGAAATTTGTAATATTGTGTTATTATTATTATCAAATTAAGTAAATGTAAAATTTTATGTACAAAGTTGAGTCTTTTTGTATTGTTGTGTATAACTTTGTTTTACTCTTTTTATTTGAACGCCCACAGTTGGTTTAACATAGCGACTTAATCGGATATAACACCTCTGTACGTAATAATGAACACGTGAAGAAAATAAATGATTTGATTGATTGATACAATTAAAAGAATATGGTTACTGTGAGTCAACTGTGAGAGACATAATACCATATGACGAAGTTTTCTCTAGTATTTTTGAAGAACTACATTCATCATACTACTACACTACTTCTATAACTACATACATCGTTTTGATGTATCTATTATCTCAAGGTTTAGGCTACATAAGTCATGAAAATTAATTCTTGACGACTTGTATATATATATTGTGATTTTCTACTCAAAAGCTTTATCAATCCTTATATCTAATACGTATTTAAATTTAATTACTTAGTAAGCGACAATAAAAAATGCTTAATAAAAATATTCACTAAGCAAATACCGCCATCTACAGGAACAATATAAAAATATCTTCAGTTACCGCTATTTGAAATCACGAATATTTTGTTTCAGTAATCACTAATTAAAAGTATAAAGAAAAAATCATTAACAAACTGTTATATTATTTATTTAAAATAAAACATTTATTAATAGTAGTAAATATAAAGTAATTAAAGTCGTTACTAAGGAAACTCTAGCTCTCTAATATAATGAAAATATGGGTTACGTTTTTTTCTGAAATTATCACAATATTTAAATAACGTTTAGAATTTCTGTTATTTTTCGAAAAAAAATTTCTTCCAAGTGTATAATAAAAAGGTCGTAAATCGCCTTTTCTCACAAGAAAACTATTCTTACATAAACAACGAAATAAAATGACAAAAGTTATATAATCTTTTTTTATTTCGTAATTTTGTATGTATAACATATGTAATCGAAACATTATGTTCTCAATTGTACTTTCTGAAATCTCATATCTTTGATACCTATACACTGAATTATCATGAACTGATATAAATCCAAAAAAAGTTTAAACCTTTAATTCACAGCGCTAAGTGCTAACTTGTAAAACAAATTTACTATAAATTCAATTTGTAATATTATCATTGAAATGTAACAATTCTCGGAATAAGCAAACGTAAACTGGTAGCTAATAAAAACTAAATTACTCAAGTGTACATACTGTGTAAACACACATCGAGGCGAATGATTTAACTACTTCGATAAAAAGCAATTGTTTTTAACATTACAAAGCGAAAATGTGTCATTTATTAATCCATTTTGTATTCCCACATTAAACGTAACGATTCGAATTGGAATGCGACTGTGCTGCATTTCGTCAATTAAAGAATTCGTTTGGCTCTGCGGACTGTACGCTGCGCTGGACGCACGCTGTTATTGCAACAAAAAAAAAACTAACATTCTTCATACCAGTATAAATAAATAAGGGATGAGTACAGACAACGGGCTACGAGCAGCCACACAGAACAAACTGAACGTGAAGTATTTTCGACAAAGGTTTTTTTTCGCGACGCACACTGACGAGGAACGCATATGCGATGATTCATTTACGGAGTTCTTCACCGTACAAGTATGGCCAACCTTATTACTTCTGTTCTCTTGGCAGCATTATGTACAGTGAACAAGAAATGTTTTCTCAGAAATATGCGCCCACGCAGATTAAAGATGGAAACGTAACATGGGCACTAAATAAGTCATGTCTCCTGTCTGCTAACTAGTAGCGCTCGAGTAATTTGAAAATTTAATGGCTGCAAATAATATATACGCCCAACGATCCGATTTTACACAACCTACCTAACTATAGACATAACTGCAATGATTCTTTTTGTTAGTATAAAGAAACAATACTGAATCGATCTTGCCGTGTTAAAGGAAATATAATTTTTATATTAAGTTTCTAAACTATAACCTCAATGTATAGATTAAATCAATGAAAATTACTGAACTACGCATTATACTTTTGTAGGGAAACAGTAGCTGTCATACAGTTTACCGAGTAAATTATAACTAAAAGATAAACAGACTGTAATTTACTTTAGATTTAATCATTACTGCTTGATACCTATCAAGAATCGTAATGATAACAGTCTTGAACCTTCATCGAACACTGCTGTAATAATCTGAGGACAACATTCAGATACATTCAGCAGTTTGTAGATTCGAAGATTATTTTAGACTAGCTGTGTGGCCGCTGCTACGCCCACGTTATATATATTCTTCGCGGCATAATATAGTTTTTAAGCAATAATTGAAAAGTAATGTTTTGATGATGCTCTCTATTGAATCGTATTTTGTTTACAATTACATGAGTTTTAATTTTTCTACACATTATCTTCTTAAAAATTGTTTGTACTAAGAGAAAGCACAAATATTTCTCATAAATTCAAGCACTTACCAGTAAAACTGTGCATTGAATCGGATTTTATTCACCATTTCATGAGTTTTTTTTTTTTTTTTTTCGCGGAACTCTAACAGTTTTGTGATAAATAAATGTAGCCAAAGTTACGCGGCTATCTGCCAGAAAAGTCCCGTTAATATCATTCAAGCCGTTCCGGAGTAATCTCCGGAACAAATAAACGGACAGACAGGCAACAGATAAAAATTTTAAAAATTGTGTTTTTGCTATTTAGTAAAAACTGTTATTTTGATATTACAAATAGACACTTTTTTTTTACACAAATTTTACTTTTTTATTTATTAGTATAGTAGATAAAGATTATTTGGATTGTCATATTACTGTAAAATAAATGATAGTTGTAATTAAAAAATACAATTAATATAAAAAAATATTGTGTAACGTTCTGATGATGTCTTACATCTAAAATCTTATATGTATGTATGTATGTATACTTCACTATTTTATATATGATAACAGGATTCACACAAAATGTCACAAATATAGTTTACCTACGGTAAGTTAATTGAAGCATTCAAAAATTGACGTTTGACGTGGACTTTATAATTCTATGAAAGACGCATAAAATCTTTATTATTTTTTTTATCAACGAAACCGTTGGTTGACCGTTGAATGTCTGTGCTCACTAAAGACATGACGCCCGTAGTGGTTCCATTTGAGAAAAAAAAACAGAAAAGTTCAAATTTTGATGTGTTATTTTTAGTTTTACTACACTTAGTTCTTAAACAAATTTCGAATCCTATATTTAACCGTATAATTTATGTAAACTTAAGTTACGTTTATTTAACCCCTTGAGCACTATCCTAACGTTTACGCCAGCTTTTCATTGTTTTCCTATTGTCTCATTTTTATGGGTAATCGACATATTAAAGTATGCGTTAAATTGTGTTTGGCATTGAGAGTTTTTTTTAATAATTCACTCTACACCTAATAGTATCAATACTAATAAATAAAATTGAAGGGTCTGTTTGTAGTGTCAAAATTATTTTTTTTACTAAATAGATATTAATATTCGATAACTATACCAAAAATACAATTTATAAAATTTTTGTCTATTTGTCAGTCTGTTTGTAATGGGTAACTACCGGAACGGCTGGACCGATTTTGACGTGACTTTTTTTGGTAGATAGCTGAAGTTACTCTATGTAACTTACGGGTACTTTTAATTTTCTTTAATAATTAGGGTTCCGCGTATAAAAAAATAAAACTCCTAAAAAATAAATAAAATCCGATTCAATGCACAATTTTACGGACAAGTGCTTGAATTTATGAGAAATGTTTTTAGTTTATCTCAGTACCAAAAAAATTTACGAAAATAATTAAGGTTCCGTATAAAACGTAGTGAAGAACATATGAAACGCGAGCGCAGCCGCGGGCACACAGCTAGTTTAAATACAAAGTGCTAATATATTTGACATATTGGCTTGCCGACTATATTTATAAAATATTGATTACAAATTATGTATATTATTTGCTGAGAGTAATGAATTGAATCTGATAACCTCATGTCACTCATAACAAATAAAACTCAAATAAAGTCAAGTGAAAATGAACTTTATTCCCATATAATAGGCTGAAATTTGATTGCCTATTTACAGATATATGACCTTACGTAGTAATTTCTTACGGCCATTGATACATGTCCTTTAAGCCAAAAGTGATTCAGTGTTGTGTATCTGCCGTGTGGCCGATCAGTTAACAACAGTTTTGTTGATTATTGAATGGGAATATACGGATATGAAGACAATAATGAAGGTCGGAAAACACGCATATTTATTTACCGAATACCGTCGCTACAACTCGGCTTCTAAAGAGTCCATTCCACTGAGTAAGTTTATTAACGCCTAGGTATTAATAATTACTCCACGGCGCAATCTTTGCATCAGACCTTCCAACCACTTGATCGTTTTAAAGTAAATTATCCTTAACCACCGTTAAATTCATAAACACGCAATATCAACATTTTAATAACTTTTATGTTTGTTAAATTGTATAAACATTTTGAATAGTAAACAGGCGAAAGAAAGTTATTACGTTAATAGTTTAAAAAATGAAGAATATGAAACAGACAAATGTTTCGATTTCACCACAAATCAAAATGAAATATATAAGCCAAGTTGCGAGCATTAAACTCTATTTAAAGTCGCGTGAAGTGTCTTTCTTGTTAGAATTATGAGCTTAGAAATAAGGGACACCCGTGGCGCGAGACGTACTCTAAACTCAGAATAAATGCATCATTTCCGTTTTGTCTGACTTTTCTAATTTGAATGGCCGTGTGTGGTCCATGTTCATTGAACAGAGTTACTCAATAGCTTACAGAAAAGAACCTCCTGATAAATCAGACACAAATATAATAATACAATCGTAAATAATGTATAATATTTTAACTAATAAAATACATACTTTCTATATAATATAGACCTCTATAAAATATTTCAATAAAACCGAAAATTTCTTCTTAATACTATATAGGAGCCGAGTTTGGAGCGGCTGACTCGCATTGGTGATTAAAGCTCGTACTTTTCAATGGAAATGTTAATGTTCTCGATTGTGTGCTAAACTTGATACTCACAGCACGGACATTTGAACAATGATACCATACCTATAAATTTCATATCTTTGTAGGAATAAAAAATATATAAAAGGCAATATAAATGAATTGGCTACCCCTTAGTGTGGCGACAGTAAAAATTTTAGTACGTTATATTTTTCGATGGATTCGGCTGCTGTTATTAAATAAGCATGAAGATATAAATTAGGTGCGATGTCGTCCACGCAAACGTACAAAACGACTCGCAAACGCAGCGAGCATTGTATCATGCGAATTGAAACAGGTTGTGGTCGGCAGGTATCTATATAACATGATTTATGTCCGATTACATTATAGTCCTCTGACTATAATTAAACTTCGAAACTATTATCCCCAAAAGATTAGCGACTCCACCCACGGAATTAAAATAGTACTGATTTAACACATTTCTTAACTATGACATTTTATAATTTAAATAACATTTCGTAGTAAGGAGCAAAACGAACGAATCATTTTTTAAATATCGGTATTTAAAAATGTATTAAGTAAATAATACATCAATTTTTCAACTAGTACCGCTACCCAAATAGTACACCATTTATGAGTTAATAGCAAGAAAAACCGTTCTAAGAAAACAGTTTGAAAAGTGTACAAAACGATTAAGAAATGCCTACACACATAGACGAGTCAATAATAAAATTTGTAAAGCGAATGTAAATATTTGTCGCATTAAGATAATCATCGGGAATTGCGTGTGAAAAAAGCGTATAAAACAAAATTAAAAAATGTTTTAAAAAAAGCCGCAAGTGTTACTTTGTGCTGTCGGCGAGAAGGCGGCGCAGCGACGCGGCTCCACAGGACGAATGCGGCCTCTTAAAAAATATCAGACGACTCGTCACAAGTCTGACAATTGTGAGAACGCGATCAATTATCTTGTATAAATAGCAATTGCCAACAACAAAATAAAGTATGAAATAAACTGTGCAAGAACATTTTCATTATCGCTCCTCGGTTGAAATGGCTTGTCAATCATTTTACAAAGCAATCAACGTGGCCACGATGGCAGGGGACCAGATAAGCTTTTAATTACTTCAGAAAACTATTTACATACTGCGGGAGATACTCTTGGATATATCGCAATTAGGGGCGTACACTTTTATTCCTTTTAAGCCTCGAAGTGGCTGAATTCATTTCGTTGGATATCATCAGTTTGACGCAAAGATTAAAAACACTTTCGAAGAAAAATGGTAATGCTTCGTTCTCACATCACAATTCAATATACAGTTTATATAAACCGCAAAAAAAAA
This sequence comes from Samia ricini, assembly GCA_014132275.2. NCBI lineage: Eukaryota > Metazoa > Arthropoda > Insecta > Lepidoptera > Saturniidae > Samia > Samia ricini. The sequence goes on from AP028161.1 coordinate 9,517,957, forward strand.
TAACAGGTTTATCATATTTTATACAGTTACCATAACATTTGTAGATTAAACTAATTCATATTATGATTAATGTAATATAAGTAAAAAAAATATATTATACTAAAATGTTTGTTGACAATTAATAATATCGTTTATACCCAGCTATTTGATTAAATTGAAGTTGGATTGTTATGTTTTATGTTATCCATTTATTATGTGTATATATTAGTAACGTTATGCAGAAATTATCTTAAACAGGATTCTGAGTGTATGACATCGCGAATACGTTGTATTTGTGACACCTAGTGATTTCCCTCGGGAAGGGGTCTTTGCCTTCGCTATGGAGCATTGAATTACAATTTAGTATTGTTCTTATAAGACCAACAAATGTTTATATTTATATAAGTATTGATTAAAATAAAATAATATTTAATAGTTAATTCAATACGCTTGACGATTGATCTATGTATACAAGTTGGTAAATGTTCACTATTCTCGATTTAAACAAGCTGCAGGATAAGTATAATGCGACAAAACGGCGCGGCGCCTACTAATTGCGGAGGTTGATAATCTATGAGTAACCTGATTACACACGAATTGAAATATTTAATATTCTACTAAATAGTACCAACTACTAATAATGCAAACAAGTATTTAATGCAAAATATCTGTTTCATTTAAACTAAACTATAGACTATAAAAGTTGAAGTATAAAACAGCACTTCTTAATTTAGAACCTAAATAATTGGCTATTTGATGACATTTTGAACCTATATATCTATAAATCATATCGTAGTAAAAGCCGAATGCGACTAAAAACCTTTATTATTGATCTGTAAATAATTTGGTCGAGTTCAGCCAATCATAGGTTTTCGCATCAATGTTAAAAAATCATCAGCTTTTCCTGTCTTCACTCTCCAAATCCTTTTCACCTGGTTAAAAATAATAGATGACTGCCTCGGTGGCGCAGTTGTATCGCGGTGCGACTGCCGTTTTGAGGTCTCGGGTTCGATCCCCGGGTCGAGTCAAGTGGTATTGGGTTTTTTTTTCTACACAATATCATCCCGGAGTTTGGAATTTGTGCCCCATAAGGCGACAGGCTCGCCCCCTGTCACATCTGGGATGAAACTAAGCTCGGCGAAATGTGGGGGTGGTGTAGTTCGTTATTTTACATCTGCCTAACCCTTTGGGGATAACAGGCGTGAGCTTATGTTTATGTATGAAAAAATAATACATTGTGTACTGTAGCCCTTTAAACGTTATTGTAGGCCATTGCAGTTATTCTCAACTAGTCGCTAATTTATACTAGCCCCAGATTACAAGAAATTAGTTATAATTTCAATATCCACGTTCGTTTTCGCGGTTTCATTGGTTATTGTAAATCATATATAATTTTGACTTGTATTTCCGTTTAAGGTTTCCGTACGTAATATATAATTATTAGGCATACTGAAGTTTTAAACCGTTTCATTTTCAAAGTCTCGACCTCTGTAGCCATAAAGTGCCTAATATTTTATCTAGTTGCTTTAAGCTTAAAGTAGTTCAAAAACTTTAACATATCAACAAGTACCTACTTGAAAATTATAACAAATAATAAAAAAAAGTTATTGTATTTTTAAATATTATTGAATGATGGAACCGTAATCATCATGTTAATTTGAAGAGATTTTTATTCTTTGCGAAGTAACAATGTTAGATACTTTACATGTAATAGTGTAAAATAAAGGTCGCCACTCGATCACCCACCCAGCCTTCGTGCTATCTAAATGCAAATCGGATAGGTTCGGTGGATGTCCACGATAAATCAGTCTCAGGGGCCAAGCTCCGTTATCTGCTAGATGCCGCAGCACTCCGCAATGCGAGTCGCTCCGGTCGATGTCGCCTTAGGGCAAAACGTAATTATACCCTACACTTCACCGGCGACATATAAAATCTTCATGGTAACATCTGTTTCTGATAAAACGTGTTAACTTTTTAAATTATCTATCTTAATAAAATATAGATTTAATAGTTTTTAATCAAACAAAACACATAAAACTTTTATTTCTAGACGACATTCAAAATAGAAAATTAAAAGTATCGTATCTACCTATAATAAAAATGTAGAAAAAGTATTTTAGACAAGTTTTATGACAATGAATGTAAATGACACATACATATATTCTAATGTTTAAAATTAATACATTGATACTAACATGCATAACACTTAACGTCGTTTCAACGTTGCTATTTTTTTCTTTGTATTTTTTTTATTTATACAATTAACATTATTTACTAGAACTGAATAGATACTATTGTTTAAAATATTTAGTTCGGTGGTGAATTAACGGAGTTACATATCGAGCAAAAATACAATTATTATCGCATATATTTAGTAAACATTCAAGTGTACTTAGGAGCGAACGCCTTTGGTATAAATCTCATAAACAATAATAATCATTAAGGAAAAATATTTTCTAACTCTGATGCCAAGTGTATGTGGGTTGATAATATTAGATATGCATTATGCGGTGGAAGACGACCCCATAAAGATAACCAGACATTTTTTTTTCATTGTAACAGTAAATTTCTAAACTCGGCTATCATTTTATTTTGTAACGGTATCTTTAATTATGGACATATTTTACAAGTTACGCTTAGGTAGTCGGTATTCTATTGATAACTAAATTTTAATGCTATTGCACAAGTGAATTTGAAAATTGTATTATAAAAAAGAATCTGTAATTAATTCAATAGCACGTGCAATTAAAAAAGAATAACGAAGTAGGTGATAGATAACTATTTTTTTACAATTCTAAATAGTCAATATGAATAGATAAGCAGACATTAATTTTTTTCTTAACCCGTAACATTTTTACATTGAATTGAATTGAATTGAACATTTTAGCATTTATTAATAATAATTAATAAAGATAAATATTTTCTGTAAATTATACATATCTATAAACTTATTTTAAAGGTTTTAGTCATAATAGGATTATTACATGCATTCTTATTAGAATTATTTCCATCTAAGTGAAAAAAAACGACTAATACTTGGTAATAAGGGTTATATTTTCCATTTTATTATTTGGTCTCGAATTAAAGCTCTGTTTGGCTGCAATCAGATAGGGACAAATAATTGTAGTTCAGCAGTCACGTACGATCTGACTTCATAACAGTTTTTATCGGCTTGTTCTAGTGACTGGAATCTAATTAGATTCGCTGCGTTCGAGTCTAAAGATTAAAAATTATCTCGAATCGCAACGAACGGAAATGTCTCTGTAATAAGATTGTTTCTGTTACACTTTTTTTTCTATCTTCCGTTCTCATTTGCTGCATGTCGTGTTCATAATATCATTGAACACGCAGATGCATACTAATAATCTATAACTAATAGGAACCAAGCCGTTTATCTTTATAAGAAATCGTGAGCTTATGTATTGCTTGACAGTTGAAATATATATATTTATCAATTAGAGATACTACATTTTTGTGTATGTAATATATCTTATTACATGTTTAATAGATAATACTTTCCTTCATACTAATGATTTAAAATATTTTATTTAAAAGGATTGGATGAAATGTGTTACAGCATTTTTGTTTATTATAAAGTTATACGTACGTTATAAGTAAACGGTATGCTTTTAAGCATACCGTGTATAAAATTAGATAAATTGTTTTTATTCATTGATTTATATTACTCTACAAAGATAATAAAGCTAAGAATCGATATGATATAACAGATACAAGATAATAAGTAATGCATTGGAATTTTTCGTCAGTATATTTTAATATGATATAGCTATTGATTTTATAAATAAATATTCTGCCTTCAATATATACTCAGCTTTAAAAGCAATAAAAGTATGTTAAATGTGACATATACTTAAATGTTTCTTCTAAGATTAAAATATCGACTACTAGTCTCTGTAGTTCTAGCCTTTGTTCTAGTAAAAAATTTTAGCACTATATAGTAAAAAATACCACTGCTCAAAGGAATTTTGGCAGTGAAACATGTTTAAATCATAACCGCTCACTTATTAATGAAACGCTTAATATGTCAATTACCCATAAAAATGAGACAATATAAAGACAATAGGAAAACAATGTAAAGCTGGCGTAAACGCCAGGTTAGTGTTCAAGGGGTTTTCAGTGTTTTCCAAAGTTTGTAGTTTTTTGCATCATCTCTTCATATTTTATTTTGATATGAGATACTAATAAGAATAAGAATTATAGTCCCGAGAGCTATATTTTCTTAATATGCTAATAGTTTTATTATCCACACACAAATGGGTTTTGCATATTTACACGAAGTAGGAAAAAAAACATTCTAAACTTTTTGAATACCAAAGACCTTTTAATTAAGGTTATATGATGTATCCTAAATTTCATTCGAACATGTAATACTACTATGGAAGGAAATTTTGAGATAGTTTTAGATTCTTCGTCTCGTTTAACCAGAAAATGACATGCAATTAATGTTACACTATGTCTAGCTAGTGTCATAAGCTCTCGAGTACCTATAACTAACAATACACCAAAATATCTTGGTGGCAGGTTTTGATCTTAGAGATGATACCTCGCCAGACGAATACAACATTGAGTTTCACTGAAAACAGAATTTAGAATTCAAAAGGTCTTCGTTCGAAGCCATTTCGATCAATATCATTACTGAACCAATTGCTATTTTTAATAAATTAATTATTTTGAATTAACAATACATTTTTTTCGAACTAGCTAACGCTGTTGACCTGAAGGTCTTTTACTGCTTCGCCGATCTTTACAGCGAGCGATAGAAACAGCCGAAATAAAAATTACAATGTATCGTAATAGAAATTTCTAACATAAACAAGCCTTTGAAGTTCAGCGTTCATCCTGATAGGTAATTAATAAGTTCGATTTACGTGAAGCAATATTCTACTCAAGCTATCATTATAAAGAACTAAATATAGAGGACTGATGGAAAAGACGCAGTTTTATGCATACGTGGACACTTAGTGTAGACAATTATGCAAAAAAGAGACTCGGATTATATTGCCCGATCTACAACCGGATAGTTACGGGAATTTATTGCTCTATCCCGTGTCTAACACAAATCCATTGCTATATGTAGTCAGTAGTTGCTTTTACCGTAAGCTTATATGTATTTTAATAACATAAACTTTTACAATAATTACATAAAGTTTTATGACTATAATTAAAATATATACATTACCTACAACTTACAGAAAATAATTCTTCGTAACAATTCGTATTTAGGATATAACTTAAGAGGATATGCGAGCGGCGTTTATTCCATACAAACATAGTCCCCGTTTCCTCCCTGGATAATAGCATTATGGTAAATATTTTTATACCAAATAATATATATCTACTACCGACATGACCGTAAGTTTTTTCCATAAATTAGTTATTGTAGAAACTAAGAGCCTTTGAAAATGAAAAAATGGTTGATATTTACCATCATTTTTAGACGTTCGCCAAACAAATCAGATATAGCATAGCCAAAGTCTAACTTATTCTATAACTGAAAGAAAATTAAAAATCGGTTCAGTTTTGGAGGAGGAAACAAGGTACTACGAAGTATTTTTGTCAGGCCGAGATGCAGTTGTCCCTTTCGTGTTTTATAACTCTTTCTTTGGGGCGGAACGCGATAGAAATAGATTTCTGAAACACCTACTTTTTAAATTTGTTGCCGACCGCATATCCTTTTAATAATTAAACTGCTTCTTAATTCAAATTAAAAGACATAACTTACTTGTATGCCAATTACCTACCTTTTTATCGACTCAAAATAGTTTATGTAGCAAGATTTCAATTGTCATGACTCACATATACGAGTATATTATCTATTTCTGTTTTTCAAATTAATAATAAGAAAGAAGTTATTTGAATTCGATATTAGATCTTTATTACTCAGACTTATATTAGGAAGATAACCACCGATTTAATCGTTTAAAAAGGCGTTGCAAATTAACAAAAGTTAAATTAATTTAAACCCCTGTTAATCGTGGGAGCCACCGTCATACCATGCGAATGATAATTTATCTCCAAAAGCAAGAATAAGTAATAATTATAAGACCATTTTGCCAGTGTGTCCGTCATTAACTTAAACGTACAATGTTATTTTAAGGGCTGTAATCGCTGCTCGGAACGTTCCGCAGCGCTTTTTTGCGTTTACACTTACGAAAGACTATGCATTTAAACGCTTGAATTATGAAATTACAGTGCTCAGTGCAAATACGGGATGTGGATGCACATATGTATACATAGTTTTACTTATAACTCCCTACATACACTTCCGGTAGTTATGATGTACTCTGTACAGAAACGAAGAAGTAATGAACGCATTATTTTGAACATTTAATAAGTAAATATCATCTAAATGTAGATAGTTATAGTAATAATGAAAACAGAAATCTTAGTTTAAGATTAATTTATGTTTAGTAAGTATATCTATCGTATTCGGATAATTTCTAATAAATTATGTAATTTCAGTTTTCGATGTTTACTAATATTTTCAGAGATTATTAATATATTTAAATTTGATACAATATTTAACCCCTTGAGCACTAACCAGACGTTTATGCCAGCTTTCCATTGTTTTCCTATTGTCTCATTTTTATGGGTAATCGACATATTTTAAAAAATATCGTAAATATTAGTTTTATTTGATTACTTTACAGTAGGTATATTTGCATGACTAAATACTTCTCCTACATACGACGAACTATGAAAAGAATTATATTAACAACTAGCTATGTGCCTGCGGCTGCGCCCGCGTTTAATATGTTCTTTGCTGTGTTTTAATTTCTTTATACGGAATCCTAATTATTTTTTTACAAGATTTTTAGGACTAATATAATTTAATATATTTCTCATAAATTCAAGTACTTGCCCGTAAATCTGCATTTAAACTAATTTTATTCAATTTTTTTTACACGGAACCCCTAATTATTTTCTAAAATTAAAGGTACCCTAAATTACCCGAAGTAACTTCAGCTATCTACCAAAATAAGTCCCCGTCAAAATCTTTCAAGCCGTTCCGGAGATTACCCGTAACAAACATACAGACAGACAGACAGATAAAAATTTAAATAACTGTATTTTTGGTATATGTATCGTATATACATTCATAGCTATTTAGTAAAACAAAAATGAAATTACAAAGAGACACTCTAATTTTATTTATTAGTATAGATTACACATGAATACAATTGCAGGACAATAGACAAGACATTTATAGAAAAAACATAAAGTGTGTATAAAACGAATTAAATTACATTCTTGCGTATATTCGTTTCTATCGAGAAATCTGGATACCTACTTCATTTTGTTGATAGACCATAAGCAAACAATGACGTCATCCCAAACCCTTTGTTTTACCAATCATAACTTGTCTCTCTCTCTCTCTTTCTTCATCATACATTAATAACAATATGCACTTTAACCGGAAATTAATCAAGAAACATAATCATGCAAGATAATATATTGACTGACTCCAGACAGATAAATTGAAACAAGTATATATTTTATTAGCTCACAACAGTCGTGACGGCTTTTATAGTTGACCGTATTTTTTAAAATCAATATTAGCACAATATAAATGAGTGTCCATTGTCTCAGCCAAGAGTATCCACTTACCTATTACTGCTTACTGACATATCCTAATACATTACGTAAGCCCGACACCCAGAAATAAAAGTTGTCTACCTATAGATGAAATCGTTGTATTGATTCACAATGCGTAAATTTATTCTGTTTATGACAGGCGAGCATAAATTCTCCGCGGGACTCGGATGCTGCGAAACAATGCACCTCTCCCCATACGGCTATTGTCGAAGCAGAGATATTACTGTAGGTCGCCGTTACGTTCACGGACACAGGGCAACAGAAGGGTTGATATAACAATACAATGATAGGGTTTCGCAATCTTCACTTAATAACAGAGGGAAGATGGTCAACGGCACCGCTCATCGTCTAACCGTGTGAAATCAATGCTAATAATTTACAATCGTGTAAAATGGCAGAATATATTTTAATTTTATTGAAATTATTTTATAATACTAAAACTAATATTAAGATAAATCAAACTATGTATTAAAAAATTTATACGTTTTTACAAGAAAAAAAACTATCCAGACAGAAGAGAAAATTAGAAACTTTGGAAAAACTTTTTTTTTATTATTTTTATATTTCATAATTTGTTAATCGATATTATTAACATAACCTATTATTTAACATATACCAATTGTCTGATTTTTACATCTAGTGGCGCTCCGAGCAATACATTTTCATACAGTTTATAATCAAAACATACGATTGGCAGCCTAACTATACATTTCATTGTCTATCTCTGAGTGCAATACACTTAAATGTCACCTTATATTTGAAATACTGTAGCATGTTGACGGCTGCGTCATAGTATTGGTAACCCGAATCTATAAGTTTTTTCCTAACTAGATTCCTTCAATAGTGCTAAAAATAATTAAATTTATCTTCGTTACAGGTATTTAAATACCACAAAGTTTATTTCTTCGAAGAAATTTAATTGACGGATCTTGTCGATATTAAAACCGGCGTAATTTAATCCAATGCTTATTTAACAAACACCTGCAAGTAACCGCAAAATTACAGGCTCTATGACTCAGCAGGCTAACGCCTAATACAATCTACAATGGATCTGAAGTTCTGTGGACTCGGTGGGGTATATGTATGTGATTGCCAAATTACTGGGTACAAAGTTTTATAAGTACAGGTTGCCTGTGACCCTCTTACTAACGCTTATTACCTATTATCTACGACCACATTGGTTTTACACCTAACACACGAGAAATAGAAGCTGGAGTTTAAGTATTTTTTTTATTACTTTTAACAATAGTACCTATCATTTCCTAAACTATATTTATTAAAACTAAATAATGATCAATGTAATTAAGCACTAAAGTGTATTTTCATTTTCTTCTTTTGAATAGACCAAGTAAAAGTATTTAAATTATTAATTGTTATAAGGAAAACATAATGTTTAACTATCTACATACATAGGTATTATTTATTACAGTGTTTATATTATAAAAAAATATAGTCAACAAATGTCAATTGGTTTTTTTTACACGAAATAGGCTCAATGCTTGACAACAAACTCTGATGTTAAGTGACGATGTGTCCAGGATGGTAAGCGCATTAAGCCTAGAAATACTGATTTTCAAGTGATACTGCCCGAACACACCTATTGGGGACAGGCTTTCAAACTTGAGGGTGGTTAGCTACCCAAGTGAGCATTGTTAGTAAATAGAACCACAATGCTATGGCTTCCTCACGATGTTTTCGTTCACCAAAATATCTTAGACTGATTTTAGACTTGAATCGAAGCTCGAACCCGAGTCCATTGACGCGGATCCCTCCACACTGCGCCATCATAGCTTTTGAAATCCTATCCGAATTTAACAGTAATAGTGACAAAAATGTACATACTAACTGTGATTGAATTTAACAAATAAATAATAACATTTTTCTAATTACAAAAATACGCCGGGTGCACAATAACCCTAAAGCGTTTCGTACCCTAATAAAGGGTTAGGACAAGAAAGCGACAAAAAATTAAGAATCGCCCCGATGAGCCATTATCTTCGAGCGTTAAAAATAATATGGCCATAGGGCAAAGTACATTCATGCGAGCCGCGTCCAAGAGCGCTGCATTTGAATATACCATTGTGACAAGTACCCCTTCTATGGGCCGGACTTCACACGCTCCCGGCAGGTAACGCAAAGCAACCCTACATACACCGTACTACCAACACATGACCACACGCTTCGCACTACATACTGCGAATAATAAATCTTAATACACCATTAGAATAATACATTTAAAATACAGACACATGTATAAGTAACGGTGATTAATTGTTTAAAGGAACTGTAAATCAACATCCACAGAAAATGAATAATACGTTAAAACTTAGAAATGCTACAATAGAATTTTAGTCACTTTAATACAATATGAAATGTATGAGTAACTAACTGTGTGCCTGCGGCTCTGTCCGCGTTTCATATGTTCTTTACTGTGTAATATAGTTTTTGAATAATAATTGGAAAATAATGTTTTGATAGTGCTGTCCATTGAATCGTAGTTTTAATTTTTTAAACGGAACTCTAATTTTTTTTAAACTTAAAGATCTAACTTAAAGGTTTTTTGTACTAAGAGAAGGCAAACGTATTTCTCACAAATTCAAAGGCTTGCCAGTAACACTGTGCATTGAATCGGATTTTATTCACCATTTCATGAGTTTTAATCTTTTACGCGGTACCCTAAATATTGTAGAAAAATAAAGGTCACGTGGCATACGTAAGCTACCTGCCAAAAATGTTCAGTCAAAATCGCTCAAAATCGGTCAGCTATCCGGAGACTAGCCGAACTGACAGACAGACAAAAATATTTTAAATTGTATATTTGGTATAGGTATCCTGTATACATTCATATGTATTTAATAAAAAGTTGTTAGTTTAATATTACAAACAGACACTTCAATTATATATATCAGTATATATAACCAATTTCTAAAACTAGGATGCCCGCTATATCAGATAATATATAAAATAAAATCATTAAAACATCTATTTGATCGCAGACTCTCTTTTAAACTTTGAAATTAGCAGTGTCGAATCAAATTAGCGAGTGTCAAGATTATTCGGACCGACTATTTTGATGGACGTCTTTTAGCATTGTTAGTATACCGTGATTGCTAATAATACAATTACTATTGGCAAAATTAAAATTTATTATAAATCAACACAATATGGGGACTAATTTTTGTAAAATATCATTCAGAATTATTTTAATCCATTTGAAAAAACAACCAATAAAATATTATAATGAAACGTGTTTCTAAAGGTCATAATTTTTTTAATGATTTTTCACTATTTAAACACTCTTTCTAATATAATGTAAATAAAAAATTGGCTATAGGAACTAGTATGTAGGTTTATTTTATTTTTATTGCAGACGCAGAACTTTTATCAAAGCAAGATATATGTGTAATATTATAATGTAAAGCCGCTCCTCTTTGGATCTGTCTATCGTTTGTAATTGAAAGTCGTTAACTAAAAGAAAGTAATAAATTTTACATTCCTTCCCGTTAGACGATTCGTTTGCAAGTAAGATTTGTTTAGCGGCTTAAAAATCATATATTGATATTTATTAAAGAATTTTTATTTACGCATTCAAAAGCTAAGAGAATTTCTTCCATAATCTTCCACTTTAGTAAATATTAAAAAATAGTTTTAGATTTTAATGTAACTCTATATTTATCTATATCCTACATAGATATATGCCCCAGACCAGTGGTCGTCTACACTTTTCTGGTCAAGGGCCATAAAGGTCAATGTGAGGCCTGCGGACCACACTTCTATGGATACTATGGTAGTTAATACCATCTATGAAAATATTTTTATGAGCTGTCAAACGCAAATTCCTCATAGATTTTATGTCACCTATGTGGTTTTGATTCATTTTCTACAGAAAGTTTTAGTGATATCGCAACCTGCAGTTTGACGACCACTGCCCTAGACCCGCATCTAGCAGTGAGCGTCCTTCGGTTGACTGGACTGGATGAATTCCTACACTTAAATATACTATGTCATAATAAATAAAACACACCAAAATGTGTTAAATAGTCTATTTCAACGATGGTATTATTAAAATGAACATTGTCCTGGATTGGATTCTTAACTTGGCATGTGCAAACGCTTCTACTTATAATCAACAGAATATTTACAAAAACAAAAATGAGCTATATTTCTGGAACGTAATACCTCACTCTTCAGCCATATTGTAAATGGTATCTAAATAAATTATAATAGTTGTTCATTGTAACACTGTACGAGCTTATATTATCATAATAATCGGACACACAAATAACATTAAACCTGCTTATAATACGCTCACTAAAAAGTAAGTTAATTTTATTCATAATGTCCACCTGTTACTTGTACTTTCAATAAAGAACGCTGACAATGTTAATCGTTTGTAATAAAATATTTCCTTCGAGGTGCCTCAATGTTAAAGCTATCATTGATGAGAATTTAAAAAAAAAAACGTACATGTGAAAAATTGACCTATACTTACTTATTTAATTATCATATAAAATAATTCATTCTTAAATACAATTTTGAAATTATTCCGTGGGTTGACACTAGTAGCGTTGTGCTTCACACGACATTCGTGTGTATCCAGCTTTACTGACGCAAGAAGCTCTAGAAAGTGCGCACACCAATAAATACTGGTCCGATTATGATCTGCGAGGTAACTCTGAATACAGTAACTACTTATGTATTCACACAATTCGTGGTTCACGTATATAATAATCGCTTATGTCATTACCATGAACTTGCTTCGACCGTGTAAATTATATGATGTGTAAAAAAATGGAAATTTCATGGTTTGATTGGAGATCGAATACTAGCCAAACCATAAAAGAATAATAATTGATGAATAATAATAATAATAATAACGTATGTGTATTTGAACTTGTTAACAATCAACAGTTTTTAATTGTTATGTTTGTTAAACTAAAATTAAAGTATAAAACTGATTTTTGATGTGAATCGTATTGGAAAGCGCCTAGATATACAACGCAAGCTCATGCATGGCCTGCATTCCTTACTGCACTCTCTTACTAAGAAAAGCGTACGCAGCATGCGTGGGATTCCCAGGTACGGTCTGAATAAATGGAAAAAAAATCTAAGTATACATTAGTAGACAACGGACACTAATATAATTGTATCCTTGACGATTCTTCTACAGTTTAAATTCCTTATTGACCGACTGATTGCTACAAAATCATTTATTCCGAATAAGGATGTGGAAATGCCCGTCATACTCGAAGCTGTTCTGAGATAAAGTTTTTTTTTAATAATACTTACTAAAACCCTAACTCAGACCCTAAAGTTAATAATGTATGTAAGCTATAATACACGTTCATACATATTACCCGAATAGTCCGCATATTTGAAATCTGATACAACTTAGATTAGGTTATTCGATTAAAATCCCTATGGATTTATTCGACAACAAATTGCACGCTCGCGGCACGTGTTAACAGAGTACCTAGCTCTGCTTAAGATAATCGTTATTAACCGTATTCAAATATCAGAATATCTAAATACGACACGTCGACCGTCGTTCATATGCGTAGGAGTCAATATCGCAAAATGTTTTTAAATGTAGGTCAATCGGATATCGACTTTACTTAATTGGATTTAGAAGTAATTGTAGGTAACTCCATGAAGCGTTTATATTTTATGTTTTACTATACCAAAGCCTATGATTATGATACTCAGGTATGATTTATTCTTTATTAGAAGCAATTTAAGACGATAACTTTTTTTATTTTAACGAATTTCAATGTCGATGTGCTGTTTCAGTAATAAGTACTCGTATAAATTTGAAAATGATTCATCTTAAAATTATATTAAATAGACTTTACCTTTACCTATACCAGAAATACAATTTTTTTAATTTTTTGTCTGTCTGTTAGTTTGTTCCGAATAATCTCCGTAATGGCTGGACCGATTTGGACGGGACTTTTATTGATAGACAGCTGAATTTACTTCAAGTAACTAAGGCTATTTTTGATTTTCGAAAATAATAAAGGTTCCGTGTAAAAAATTGAATTAAATCCGATTCAATGTACAGGTGGTGTACGGGCAAGTGTTTTAATTTGTAACAAATATTTTTACTTTAACTTAGTACTAAAAAATTTAGCAATAAATTACGGCTCCGTATAAAAAAAATTAAACGCAGTTAAGAACATATGAAACGCGGGCGCAGCCGCTGTTACGCAGCTCGCTACTAGCTAGCTAGTAATATATAAAAAAACATAGCTTAGACAATAATGAATTATTATTTGGAAGTCTTTATTTAATATACCTTTCAATGTATGGAAAAATAATTATGTAAATAAATCATCGATTGTAATCAGTAGGTATTTACTTTCACTATTTACGAATTGAATGGCACCCGTTGAGTTACGTTACATAAGGTATCCTTACTGACAATCTATATCACTATCATTTAAAATTAATATCAAGTTTTCAAAGATGAAATATTTATGTAGATATCGATTTACCTAATAAATAATATGTCCAATAATTTCGAAAAAATATAATAGTAAAAAGAACTGGTTTCAACGTTTAATATCAACGTTATCAATATTAGTCAACGTGATAATTCATGCCCACAAATAATTTTACTAATTAACTGCTACGAATTCACAATTTTTTCTGGAGTAAAATAAAATCAAGACATTTAATGTAGATAGGTAGTTATAGTATATATGTATATGGGATTATTAACTCTATTTTCAATTTACGTACAACATTTACATTATTTTCTGTTGACATGTATTAGAGGTATTTATGTGTGTATATATCGTTAGAGATATATATGTATGTATATATAATTCGTAAGACAACTACACATATGTCTACTTTCACGCGACTCGGGCGCGCCCATATTAATTGATCCCGTTCTTCGTCGAAGCTTTATTTATTGCCCTCACCGGTGATTGTGAAAAGCTTTGAGTGTGTACATTAGTTGTATTTTTATCTCTCATATTCGATCTGACGTGTGACACACGAGAGTCGAATGAGTACGTCTGGTCACCATGAACAATATTCACTCAGTAGGATTTCCACAAAAATGATACACACTGGTTCAGTTGGTATTCTGGTCGGATTCCGCGTCGATAGACGTAAGTTCGAACCCTCTTAACCAAATTAATAATGAGCTTGAGCTTTCAGTAAAACACAGTGAGGATAATAATAGCATGATGTAAGGCATTTTATAATAAAGCTACCACCCTAGTGCCAATAGGCGTTCTTAGTTTGTTTACCATCCTGGGTAGCATCATCATTCAACATCAAGGGCGATTGTGGTCAAAGTGTTAAGTCTATACAGTGTTAAAAAAATTCGTCTGACTCGAAATTTTTCATAAGAAAATCATATATCCATGAAGAATCTTTGATGTCCATCGGCTACACTCGATAAGTAAATAATAAGAAGAAAAAAAAACAATTATTTGACAAAAAATTGAACGAACGCGCGTCGGTGTTTTAAGAGAGATAAACATAAATTGTTTGCACAACGACCGCCGCCAAACCCAATATTTGATATTCGAAAATACTATTCTAATGTATGTTGCGGTACATAGATACCACTCTAAGCATCTGGCACATTAGCGGCTCTTTTGGTCTCTATTTATATATTACGTGACATTTTAAGTATAAACATTAAAAAAAAATAAGATGCAAGGTTATTTTGAAACAAATTTACTATTTCTTTTCGCACATATTTTAGTTATTATTTTCATTTCATATCTATAGTAATAAATAAAATTGAAGTGTCTGTTTGTAATGTAATTATTTTTATTACGAAATAGATATGAATGTATATACGATACCTATACTAATAATAATTTTTTTATATTTGTGTCTGTCTTTCTTCGACTTCGAGAAAGAGGTTAATCATCGATTCTAACTCGAGCCGCGTTCGGAAAGGTACGCATAATCTTCTCGTCCAAAATACCGCAGTGTCTCAAGACGAAAGTTTTCAACCAGTGTGTGTTGCTAGTGATGACATACGGCACTGAGACGTGGTCGTTTACAATGGGTCTAATAAGTAAGCTCAAAGTTGCTCAAAGGGCAATGGAGAGGGCTATGCTTGGAGTTTTACTGCGTGATTGAATCAGGAATGAGGAGATCCGCAGATGAACCAACGTAATCGACATTGCTCGAAGAATTACTAAACTTAAGTGGCAGCGGGCTGGGCACATTGCTCGCAGAACCGATGCCCGAAGGGGCCAACGGGTTCTCGAATGGCTACCTCACACCGGAAGACGTAGCGTGGGTAGGCCCTCACAAGGTGGACTGACGACCTGGTGAAGGTCGCGGGAATCCGCTGGATGCGGGTGACTCAAGACCGGTCGTCGTGAAGATCTTTGGAGTAGACCTATGTACGTATGTATGGACGTCTTGCGGTTGAAAGGATGGTGTATGTCTGTCTGTTTGTTATGTGTAATCTCCGGAACGGCTGGACCGATTTTGACGCAACTTTTGTTAGAGAGCTGAAGCTACTCCGGGTAACTTAGGGTACTTTTAATTTTCGAAAATAATTATGGTTCCGCGTAAAAAAATAAAACTCATAAAAATTTGAATAAAATCCGATTCACACTGCACAGTTTTACGGGAAAGTACTTTAATTTATGAGAAATATTTTTACATTATCTTAGTACTAAAAAAACATAGGGTTTCGTATAAGAAAAATTAAACGCAATGAAGAATATATGACACGCGGGCGCAGCCGCGGGCACACAGCTAGTTATGAATTAGTATAATATCACATTATGTATGGGCCAAATATCAAAGTACTATTCATGAATGTAACAAGCACAAGGTTTCTTATTCTTAAAACTTTATCATAATATTTTTACATAAAAGCGGTTGTTCAAACCTTCAAAATATAAAACAAAAAAATGGACTTCCACGAATATTTTTAATTAAACTTGAACAGAATGTTTTTCGTATATGCTATTCGTATATTTGTATCTGAGTATTGATTGAATATCGTTATGTCAGTGATAAGTGACAGAAATTCAATTTGCCGACAAACATTTTTGATAGCAAACTTTGCTTTACAGTTTGTAAATAAACAAACTATAAATGGTACATTAAAATTAGTAATGCAGTTATTATTAGTACTGATTAATTAGTAGATACCTATCTACCTACTAAAGATTAAAATGTATATATGTATACTATACTAGCTGTGTGCTCGCAGCTGCGCCCGCGTTTCATGTATTTTTCACCGTGTTTTTTTTTTATACGGAGCCCTTATTATTTTCCTAAACAAAAAAAAATTGATAAATTATAGCACTTGGCCGTAAAATTGTGCATTGAATCGGATTTTATTCGAATTTTTATGAGTTTTATTTCTTTTACGCAAAATCCAAATTGTTTTCGAAAATTAAAAGTACCCTAAGTTATCCGGAGAAACTTCAGCACCAAAAACGTCCCATCAAAATCTGTCCAGCCGTTCCAGAGATTAGCTGATACAGACAGACAGACAATAATTGTAAAAAATGTATTTTTGGTATAGGTATCAAAATATACATTCATTTCATTTAGTCAAAAAAAATTTAGAATGTTTGTATTTTTTATTTGTATTTTGTTTTTTATTTGTTAGAATACTGTTTGTAATGCAAACAGACACTTAAATTTTATTTATTAAGTATAGATAACGTTATTTGTGAATTGTAAACAATATTAATAACTAACTTTTGACATAATTCAAGTTTATAATATTGAGTGTGGTTGTTTTATAATCAAAATTTTAATAAATAACGCATTAGGTAAAAAAACGGCCACGCTTCAGGTCTCACGGTCAAACTCGCTATAAATCTGTTGAGGACGGTGCCGCGAACCGACGCGGAAGTATCTCGCATATGATATTACCACCTAATTATCCAACTATATAACTGAGAATCGAAATATTTAAATAGTTGGGTCGTTAACAAAAAAATATATAGTAGGCATTTTAAAATTACATCACACAAATTATAATATATTTACGTCATAAACTAACACGGCTATTGTTTTACTGCCGGTTTGAATAAGTGACCTCAATCCATTTTATCCGAAATTTCAATCTTTTTTACTCTAAAGTGGAAGTTTCAGTCAGAAATACCGATATATTTTTGGTTTGATCTCAATCTTAACTTTTAAGTTTCGATATTAAATCCCACCGTTAGGCCACTTAATATATCTACTTTTTTAAATATTTTGACCACAATCACCTTATGTTAAATGACGATGTGGTTCAAGATGGTAAAGACACTAAGTCTAAAGATACTGGTTCTCACGTGATGCTGCCGGAACACACCTATAAGTATTTAGGGACAGGTTGAGGGTGGTAGAGCTACCCAGGCGGGCATTATCAGAAAATGGCCTACCACTATGCTTTTTGTCCACCCCTCACAATGTTTTCCTTCATCAAAAGCTCAGGTTGGTTTGAGTTCGATAAGTGTGCTCAAACCCGCGTCCATGGACGTGGAATCCGGCCACCCTACCAACTGCTCCATCATCGCTTTGAAATATAATTTTCAACGGTGGTCAAAAGAATAAAAATAACTTTATTCTCTATAAAATGTACAATATTGTTAAATGTTAAATTTTTATTTTGTAGTGTTTATAATATAAATTTAAGTAGGTTTACTTCTAGCGGCTTTTAGCTCGACATTACCTTTTTTTCTTATCTGTGGAAACGATCAAAAAGCTTGTAAGGGACAATTATTATTTCATTTATTTTATTCGTTTCTAATTTCGTGTCTAATCTAATCTAATTTGTTATAAAAGTATTGTTATAATCAAATAACATTTAATATAATTAATTACCTTAACAATATTTATCTACATCCGTAACAATCAATTTATTTTATATACAAAGTGAAATAAAAAAAAAAGATCAACTAAACACTTCTCCATTCGAACTGGGCACAGATAAAACACATAACTTATAACTGTTATTTATCTACATTTTATGTTAATTGTTATCGTTATTTTGTTTTGTTAAGAAAACTGTTTTGTTTTTCTCATTAAAAAAAATGTTCCAATTCAAGTTCGTGTTTGTATAAGAAATGAGTAGTTCACATTTTCTCAAAATTAAAAATTGTTTACTCTGCCTTTCTTTATTCGTTATTCTTTCGACCCTGAGAAGATGCTTATGAACGTCGATAAACTACCACCGGGTGGGTGTAAAAAGAGACCAGTCGAGAAGAGCCGGCAAGAAACCCGATATGATCTATAAAATGTTTTTATATATAACATAAATAACAGTTCATAGTTACAGAAGCACAGAAAGGGGTGTTATTTCCAGACATCCCAATCGTTTACGTAATTCGCGATTTACAAATTATATTATATCTAAGCTATAAGACAAGTATAATTAACGATAGCCGATACGTGTTAAATGCCCATCGCTAGTTGTCGTCAGCCGGTCAGACGAAGCTTCTAAACAAAAAGCTATGCAAGCGGTAGTAAGCAAACCAGGCGAGATATCAACAGGTGAATGGTGATCGGATCCAGACGAGCATATTCGTCCCTTTGCCACTCCTTAAAGCGGACTTTTAACAATTTCCTCATGTTATTAAGTAATAGCAATATTACTTAAATAATACAATAACAGTTTATACGATATTTTTATTATGTGCATGATATAGAAATTTGATTTCTGACACAACTGACATTGGTCTGACAAAAACACACATTTGTTTAAGTACCATATATTCAAATAAATATATACCCATAAGTTTTCGTAAAAAGTCCTAAAGCGACTATTAATTGCTCTAAAATCATGTTAAAAGAAGAAATTGCGATTTCAAAGCAAGTCAAAAATCGATTAATTTAGCAGAAAATAGATAAAGTTAAATTTTACTAATCGAGCTCTAATTTTTTTTTACATTAGAACTATTGTCCGTACAACATTTTAATTTATGATACTTACAAAATAATCATATTTACGGTATCAATTCACATAAAGTGGTAACGAAAATTAATTAAATGTTTTCGAAACAGCTATAACTATCCACACAAGTAATACTATCAATCACTAAAATACATCTTAACTTTCATTGATAATGACATCGTGCATGCATGAAGAAAATAAACTTTGATTATAATAAATCAAAATTTGACAAATACTTCGCGTGACGACACAATTACGAATAATATTCAATTTGAATATCATATGTACGGTAACATAACCGATATGTTATTATTATTAAATTAAAACAAGCTTAAAATAAACTTCACAATAATAAATTATGCGTAGTAACCTAATAGTAATAAAAAAAATACATCTACTGTTACACCCATCTCCGAGAGATACCAGTTATAATGTTATCACAATGATTCAATAAGCCGCATTGTTTGAGCTTTGGTCAAGAAGAACAAGTCAGACAATAATAATCGAAAATACCTGTGGAACGAGTCGAAAACTGGTCGCGGAGAGGGCAGCTGGGCAACCCCGCATTAATGTCCGAGAGCGTTTTGCATGACGCTGTCAGGTACCGGTCACTTGACGGGCTCGTCCAATAAGGGTCACTCTTGCACAATGCGATGTCCGTTCCACCCTGTCAAACGGTCCACCGTTGGGGTTCGATTTTGGAACAGGTTCGCGTCGTTATCGACGGACGCCGGGCGGATTCATTCAGTGCGCGGTCGGCGTCAGTGCGGTCCGGGTGCGGCGTCGCTTAGTACTGCTGCTGCGTCGTCGACCGGTCGCCCCACACGCCTTGGTGAACGCTCACTCAGTCCGTACGCTGGAGAAGGGTGACATCGTGGCTCTTCCTCTTTGTATACGATAGCATAAAGGGTTGTCTATCTTTAAGCAGGGAGCTTTTGTGTTTTTTTTCTTCATTTATTCTATATAACAAGGTCAGGTGGCCATTATAGACGAATATTAAACAAGAAACACAAAACTAAGCTAACTAAATTAAGTGAGTCAGAAATGGCGTCATCGAAGTATACGACCATGCAGTCCGAGAAAACGTAATAGAAATGTATTATATACTATATATATATACTAGATAGGTTTTAGTCACATTTCAAATGATATTAAGTGACGATGTGGCTGAAAATGGTATACACGGTAATAGTATCATAAGCCCAGATGATATAGTTTATAAACGCAACGTAAAACATATAGGTACAGATGTTTGACGACAGATTTTTTATATATACCGATAGCTTTAGCTAGTCAAACGGACGTTATAAAAAAATAACTCATTCGTAATACCATGCTATGATTTCGTCACGACTTTGACCTAATTGTAGGATTCGAATCCATGTCGATCAGTACGGCATGCGAATACATTATTACTTTTATAAGGATAAAACAAAACTTCAGGCCAGTTATCATATTATGGTTCACAAAGACTATGGATACGAATTACTTAACCAAGAACAGGTTCATTAGTTTTACTATAAATGCTCTCCAATCTGGGGCCACGTCAGTGACCCCGCCAAATCGCGCAAAAGCAAAAAATAGCGGCACGGCTGTACCATCCTTTTCTCGAAGCAGTTTAGGCCATTTTCAAACCCCTATAACTTCGTTGTGGATAAAACTAGAAGCCTGAATTTTCAGTAAACAAGCAGGCATTGAATAAATACGGCATATTTCAAATTTAATTCAATTTGAACCAGTAGTTTAATTATTATAATTAGTCAACATTTCTTAGTTTTGTCACTCACTGACTGACTGACTAAACTGACTGACTAGGGATTATCAAAACCCTAAGGCACTTCTAGCAGACATAGAAGCTTCAAATTTACAATACAATTAGTGTTTACCATATCAATATTAAAAATCTTTTATGTTTTAAATAAAATAGATTGACTTGGCAATCGCTTTAAACAATCTTATTTAATATAATATGTATTATTTGTGAGATATATCGTGTCTTGATACGATGGCTAAGTCAATCTATTTTATTTAAAACGTAAAAGTTTTTTAATATTAATATGTACACTATAAGATGTTGTTAGGTTAGCTAATTATATACGTAATAACTTAAGACAGAAGTTCCCTGCGTATTACATGGATAGCACAACTTTTTACGGTAAAAGAACTGAGTTCCGAGACTTGATTCTTTTTTTTCAAGTTTTGTTTTTGATGGCATGTTTTCTACTAAATATCAAAACAAAAATTAAAATAGGAAATCTATTTTTATTTTTCTAGATTCTTTATAAATATTAAAAATAACATATTGAATTCCAGAGTTAAAGTCCCAAATTAGCCATAAGAAAAATACGTTTAGAATAAGATCGATAGCATGAACAATTCGCAGAAAGGTAAAACTATTAGTATATTATGTTAGAAGGAAATTCAAAACCATGATTTTTAATTTTGATCATGATAAAACAGCGTGAGAAAAGTCAAGACGATGAGAATTAATTAAAGTAATGGTCAAAGGAAACATAAAATGTCGGTAGAGGCGAGGTAATTAGAAGCCGAATTTGAACGCAGCCATAGAGGCGTGGATAAACATACTGATGCGGAAATCATAGTCTATTGCGCCTAATTTACCTAAGTTAATTTTACGAGCACTATTATTACATAAATGTATAGTTATTGAATCGATAATTTGATACTAAGATATATCTTGCAAAGGTGATGTTGACCTCGGACATAAAAGTAAGGTTTTCTATTATACATAGACAAGCCTAAACGTATACAACGCACCACAACCCGTGACCAAAAATTAGTGAGACAATGGAGCCAGACCAAACCTTGCAAGCCAACCTCTTTCATTGCCCCCACATAGATATTTTAGTCTAGTCAGTGGTCTATTAGGCGCACCATGTTAACAAACATCTTCACAGATAATTCAAGGTTTGACAATTTCAACTCTCTATTGCATTTAAAACTAATTCAAGATGTCATAAAGCCTAAAATAATTTTCAAATAAAAAAAGCTTATAAAAAGTTGCGATCATCCTAAGTTAAGAATATCAGTAAGTCGTGAGAGCGTCTTAAATAAAAATACTGCTACATTGTTTTTTTAACATTCATAACATCTGTCCTATATCTTTAATGTTACGCTTAAACTTTGATAAGACATGAAATATACAAAAGGATCGCAAAGATGCATCTGCGTATTCTCAATGAGGAAAATCTAAATTTGAAAATCATGGTGCGGGGTAACTTTAAACATTAGCAGTCTTACAAGTCAAAGCTTTGGCTTTGAGATCCAATATAAGAGAAATGTTTAATAGAGTATGACAAATTTGTCATTTGTTTCGAAATTTACGGCATTACGACTTTCCGCTAAATTATCTGTGTGGATTCCAATATGTTTTTAAAGTTCCATTTGAACGTAGAGTCTATAAATGTGAATTTAATCGAGAAGAAATCGAGATGAAATCTCCAATGTATAGAAATATCGTAATCCTTAACAGTATGTGATTTTTTAAAAGTACGAATAGTATATAGATTTCAAGCAATCTACACAATATATAATTCCGATCTTTGCCAAGATTTTGCTATAAAACTTTTTGTTACCAATGGCCGCTTACAAACTTAGAATCAATACAGAGAATTTCATCTCATTAAATGTTTTCTACAATAAATAATAAGATGTGTATTTGTGCAATTATTTGACCACAGTGTTTATTGTTCAATCATTTTAATATCACATACTTTATATAATAGAACCACTTTGGAACTTTAGAATTGACTTTTGATTATCCTTATATATATTGAGTCCTTAAATAAGGATTCCTTGAAACATTGAGAGATACATAATTGTCGAAGGAACCCTGGGTTTACTTTCTATAATAGAAAGACTTTGGAACTGTGGAATTGACTTATGATTAACCTTATTTATATTGAGTCCCTAAATAAGAATTTCTTGAAACATGAGAAAGTACATAATCGTTGAAGAAACCCTGAGTTTAAACTGATATATAATTTAAAAACTGCGCTGCATATATATAAATAAAATATAGTATTATAAAAATGTGGAAACGCAGAAATAAAAAATTAACATTTTATGTAATATAAGCAAAGCTCTACGTAAGGTAGAAAAAAAATAAAAACAAATATACTTATAAAATATGAATTTTATTTATTCATACTCTCATAAAAATAAATGTCACATCAACATGTGCGAGCAGGCAACGGGCATAAATAAACCAATCGTTTTAGCTGTAAATTTTTCTTCAAATGTTAAAAGAAAAAGTAGCAAACAAGAATATATTTAAATTATTTTAGACATACACATTGGTACGCATTACCAATTATACAAAAAAAAAATGCCTGAAACTAAGAAAAATCAATTGAAATCAGTCGTAAACTATTTGGATTAAATTAAATCCCTTCAATAAATGGAGACCAACGCTTTTACGTTTGCCGTCTCCATGTTATATTATAACGGTCATTAATTCACATCGGGTTATAGATAGCGAGCGATTTGGAGCTTGTTTTTTTTATCGTTTTACATAATTACAAAATTATGCCTTTTATTTACGAGTATGTGTATTGCGCCGGACGCGCCCACTCACAACCCGCTAATATTGAGAAGCTCGACTCTGAGATTGATCGCCGCTGGTATCTTGTCATATTCATTTTCTAAATGGCTAAATGATACTATCTTGCTAAGTAAACAGCTAATGGGCCGACAGATACGAATGTTTATAGTTTTAACGTAGAAACAGATTGAAAATGTTTAATTTCCGGTTGATATTCCATTCTATTAATTATTTTTCTGGCATGCCTTTTAAGGTGAAATTTAAACTTGCGTATTTCTTTTATAACGTTTTACTTTAAGTGTATTTGGTACATCTAAATGACAGTTATATACGAGTCTTTTCAGGAAGAAACACTGATACGGATCACAAGTCACAACATAAAATTTGTAATAAAAGGTAGAATATTTACTTCATGTCAAAGATAGTTTTACAGCTCAAATATGATGATAGTTTTAATTTCAGCAACTGATATTCAGGAAATTTAAATAGAACAGGATAACGCTAAGCGCATACAAATAGGTCGACGCGACGATACGTCGTGTAACGTATAACAATTGCAATCTAATATACCAAATACTATTTCTTGCTGGAGTAATCCCAACAAATAGAGCCAACGGTTTTAATAGAATCATTGACCCATCTTGGTGATGGTTTTTCAATTCTTTTAATATATATTTATAATAAACGTCATTATATATACACACGTATTATATCAAGGGAACTGCATCAGAGTGTGTATTCACGTAACGAGCACAAGTGCCAATTTTGGCCAGTAATCGCCATAAGTATAGTGAGTAGGTAGGTAGGTATACTTTCGCGAACCGAATGCAATAATAATTGGAGGCTCCGATTTATCACGTTACTGTTCTCAGAAACGCCTGAACAATTTTATATAAGCCCTTCACGTCGACCGTAAGCACGAAAATATCTCAAGTACACGTAATTACACACGTCGAAAAAATATATATGCATGGGAAGTTAATAATGCAAACATTTTTTTTCCTTTACATTTCGTATAATTTCAGCTATGCTTTTGAAAGAAAAGTTTATAACGAATTTCCGTTTTATAAACTGACCCCACTGTCATAAAGAATGGACATCGTCTATTAAAGAGGGTTTAATTTTCACAATGCGATAGCAGTACCTTCCCACACTGGTCATCCGTGGGTACTGGTCATCGGCGGTCATCGAAGGATTTATTTCAGTATTGTCTACAGAGCAAAAAATAACCCTTTGGCATTACGAATGAATTACAAAGGTGCACAGCAAGAAGACCCCTTCATTATAGGGACCGTTACTATTCATTGCAAAAATAAAAAAAAATTACAAACGTAAACTATACAATATCCCATAAGGTGAGTGCTTCATTAAACATGTGAATATAGTAAAACTGTATATTTCTCATATTTATCGAGCGAAAGTACTATTAATAAAAAATATTATTGAGGTTTGTTGTAGAATAAATGAAATGATACAGTAATAACGTTTATTAAAATTTTTTTCTCTTGTTTCCGGTTTTTAATTTTATTGTAAAGATTTACCTACCTAAGTTGATTATCGAACACTTTGATACGTATATTTTAGTAATTTATGCTTATTCGACCTTTTGGAGAAGGATAAAAGCAAATTCGGGTGTAACATTAATCTACATTAATTTTAATTACTTAATAATCATTATCTTGTCACTTGTTACGTCGTATTGGCCCGTGCGAAAAGTGTTTCTTCGACACTACTAATAAATACAACTTAACATTATTGGAATACTATATGGAATGTAATTACATGCATTACTGTGAATTACACAGTGTTTAACTGTTTTAACATTAGAAACCGATGATGAATACAACTTTCTGTGGCCCGGTGCACCCGTCGGGGCATAAGGCGGGGCGCATACGATGCAGACTCTACCCGCCACGGAGAGTATATTATCGAGAAGCGGAGAAAGTCGACGTGATCATGATAAGCAGTTTACCGTCGATAAATTTATGCGTCCTTTGTTTCTTTTCGAAGATTTATCAATAAAGAACTTCTTTGTATGTGTTATAATAATTCTTCACGTATTCCACGGTCGTTATAAAAGGTCAGGTGCTGCGTTATACGTCCTATTTATTGTAAATTTAACTGTACTTAACTCAGAAAGTTAGAATAATTTCACTATTTCTATCTATCTAGTTTCAATATATAATGTTTATACGTAGCTCAAAATGTACAAGTGTATTATAAGTATTAATTTAAATACACATACAAATATAATATACTATCTAAACTAAAATAAACAAAATTCTGTCTGTCTGTTTATTCCGGCTAATTTCCGAAACGGTAAGACCGATTTTAATGTGACTTGTTCTGGCAGAAGCTGAAGTTACGTGGCGTAACTTAGGCCACTGTTATTTTTCGAAAATAATTAGGGTTCCATTAGAACATTACATAGACAAATTACGGGAGAGTTAAAAAAAATATACTAATACACGTATTTTATTTGTTACCTAAATCACTCGCACCTTTTATAGATTATCTGAAATCTTATTATGAGAATTAATATGTTATATATAAATTGATTATGCAGTAAATCATATGGTAATAATAAAACCACGATTATGCATAACAAATATACTCTTTGTTCCTGATGACCTTCAGGAAAATTACAAAAAGAACACATTCACATTGGCAGACAACTCCGTCTGAATTTAATGGCGACATGTCGTAAATCCATAAAATACATGTATTAAATGCTACAGCTCCGCCTGCGGATCTCCTCGCAAACAACAATGTCCACAGTATTTAATTTCTCATTACGTTATCTATATATGTATAAGCAAAGATAAAACAGTTCTGTTAATTCAATTCAATTTTCTTGTATTTTTTTCATTTAGTAGCTATTAATTGTAATTCTGATGGTTGAAATTCGACGAAAACTATGACGAAAAAAATGTTCCCAAATTAATAAATAAAAAATAAAAATTAACTAAATTAAATAAATAAAAATTCCAACATCACGTTTCTTGAAATTCTAGTTCTGACTGCACGATTCTTACGAGAGAGCAAATCTGTCTTTAAAAAGGTATAATTTTAATTGGTTGAATAGTTTTCAAATTCAATTATTGGGCACACATTCATATAGAAAGATAGAGAAAGATATTTAATGCAAGGATTTTTTTAAAATCAGTTTTATCATTCTAATCATCATTCTCCTGCCTTTTCCCAACTCACTTGGGTTCGGCGCAGTATGTTTTCTTCTTCCATACGTCCCTATCAGCCGTCATCTCTTCATTCAATCCTTTTTTTTATATCATTTCTTACACACTCCATCCACACTTTCTTTGGCCTTCCTCTACTTTTCCATCCTTCCACATTCATATTCATTACTATTTTACCCACATGCGCTTTCTCTCTTCTCATAACATGTCCATACCACGACAAACGAGAATTTTTAAAACTTATTGGTTTTATCATTCTAATAAGCATATCAATTCTAATTAAGTTTCAATATGAATTATATGATTAGAGTTTGCGAAGGACAAACAATTTTCAAAGTAGATATACAATTCCTACGTAGCACATACCTAATTCTGTACAAGGAACCTAAAATAAATAACCTCAATTTTAGATAATAGTTTTTTATAGTAATTATAATTGTTTTCTTCATATTTAATTTAAATATAAACGTATACATTCTTATTCACATTGGAAAAAATGACGCGTATAGAATATATTTACGGATTTAAATTAGTCTTCAAATTTGGAATACAAATTTTTTCAGCTAAATTATTTTTTTAATATAAAAATGTTATAAGGAAAATACTAAAACTATGATATGTACCAACAACATCCTTATAAAGTTGGTTACGTCATGCTTTAATATTACTATTATTAAAACAAATATAACGGCTCCAACCTCATTATATTAAAAGTCTTGTTTAGATCATGGTGGGTGAAGTTTTAAAGTTAGTTAATACATCGCTTATTATGCCTCTGTGGTAGTCTATGGTCAGATTCTGCGTCGGTAGGATCGAATTCACCTAACTGATTTTAAAATTAACCTGAGCTTTCGCTGAAAGAAAACATAGAGTATTTTCTATAGTACCTGCATGTCTAGGTGGTAATACCATCAAGTTTGATTATCTGACGACAAGCACCTATAAGATTGTTCCAGCAGCGTACTTGAAGTACTGGCCGACAACAGAACATAGTAGTTTGATAGTTTAAAAAAAATGTTTAACTGTCTGTTTATTAACTTTTTCGTAACTTTGGCTACGTCGAAAAAGACTGCGAGCGTACGCCAAGATTTCTTAATGTTCCTATGAACGTTAGAGCGAATGTACTCCGTGAGGCGGTGCACTTGATGCGCATAGGAGTGTCCGGCTCGGAAACCGAATTGTTAGAGAGGCAAAAGATTTTTGTCCTTTATGACCTCTAAGAGTCGGTTCATAAGGATCCGCTCATAGAGTTTACCTGTTGTATTGAGCAAGCTGATAGGACGATAACTATCGGGTAACCTGGCATCTTTGCCAGGCTTGTTTATACCTATGACCATTGCTACTTTCTAGGCGGCTGGAAAGTGGTGATTCTTGATGGCTGCATTGAAGATCAGTAACGCGATCAAAGGGGGTAAGAAGCTTGAGCACTTCGTTCCTGATTCCGTCTAGACTGGGAGATTTTCTGGGATTAAGTACCTTAATCGCGAGTACTACTTCGTTACAGGTGACAGGTGAGCGGGGAACAACCGGAGGAAGAGCATCGAGACCCTGCACTGTGGACTCAATAACATCGTGGAGAACGTCAATGTTATCGACAATGTACCCTACATTGTTGTGCGAGGCTTTCAGCTAAGCACTCGGCCTTTTCAATATCGTCAAACGCGGGTTGCAGATCCTGCGAATTTCTGACCAGGGAGTTAGTGGATGTAAGTGACGGAACGGTACGTCTTCATTGATAATGCGAGCATCTTTTGGTAATGACATATATTTCATCCAGGGAGCGAACATAGGCTGCAAATTGTCTGACTTCCAAGGGAGTAAAGCGGCGGGCACAGCTAATATCTAATATTTTTAAGTATTCTTTGTTCCAATGTCTATGAAACGCTTTACTAGTAAAATAATTTAAAAATTTAATAATCGCTGGAAAACATTAGAAAGAAATCAAAGAAACATCAAACATCAAAGAAATCGTAAACTCAATTTCTAGTCTAATTAGTTTCATGAATTCTTAAACAGTTTCCTAACGGGTAATGCCGATAACCATACCTAAACAGACACAAACACACACACATGTTTATGACAAAGTAATCGAAGCTACATTGTTAATTGCGTACATTTATGAATTTAAAAATGTGTGGCATTTAAATGCCAGCCCGGTCGCCATTTTTGTACTTACAACGACAGAGAGAGAGACTACTATCACCTTGAACGCGACTTAAATCTGACAGTTCCGAATGTCACTCTCGCCGGTAGCAATTAAATTGAAATCAATGTGTCTCTCTCTACGTTTTTATTTCGCTCGACATATTATGCGTTTGAAATATTTGTTAATTGTGCTTATTGTTTACTAATAAACTTAATAAATGTAAAGCTAGCTTTAAACTTTATATGTATTTTAACATATTCAAATTCAATAAAGATAATTTAGGTGTACCCACTGTTGGCAACCCAACAAAATATTGTAATTTTTAAAGTACTATTAAAACTGAAAATAATGTCACAAGCAAATACTAAAAAACTGCATTAAATCAAATTTATGTATGTATGTTTACTTACCAGAATTTATTTAAATTACTTACGAGTTAACGTTTTAAACTCTGCTGATAATTTTGTAAAAAAAAGTCTCAATAACATGAGACAAGACACACCTATCTCACTATAAAATTACATTCTTACTTCCCTATTTTCAATATATACCTACATAAGTAATTCTCTTAACATTTTTCTCTATTGTTAATTAACATACTCTATTAAAATAATCTTCACCGCTTCTTCATGGGCACTACCCTTATCATAATTTCTAATCACGACGATTCGTGGTTTTTGTAATAAACTCCTATAATTATGTTTTTTTTTAATTATCACGGATATTCTTACATTTTTAAAATATAAAAACAATGGAACCTATATCTAATAATATTCTTTAGGATTGCATTTAGATACCTTTATGTGTGCCTAAGTATTTTAATTCGAGAATGAAATATCCATCTCAAATCATGTAACGCATTGCGAAAGTTTTTGAACTGAGGATAACACATACAGATCTGAAAAATATGTTCAACACGTACCGTTACGGGCATACGATCGAGAGATAAACTTCCAGAACACCTTAACCAGAAAAAAAGTGTGACGGTGTACTAACGCTGCTTCATTCACTTTAAGATAGTCATCGTTTCTTACCCGGTACCGCTAAATTACATTTCTAGTAGCCGAGTGGTGCGTTTACGAGCCACTTTGAAGATGCTTCGGTGTTTCCATAATGGCTATTGCAATATTAAACGGACAGATGTCCGAGCGATATCAACGTATTCTCTACTGTGTAATTTTTGTCCAAAGGAGATACCGTGTCCAGGGTCAAAAGGAAATCGTTGATGCTCGGTGCCTAACATTTTTCGTGTATCTGACATCCATCTTTTCTTAGAAAACCGTCATATAATATCCTGGTGATATGGACGAGAACTGTCATTTTTATAGCTTGACATTTAATGTTATTGTGTTTATCGTAAAACATAAAAAAAAAATCTCGCGATAGCAAGACACGCCGTTACCGTTTAAATGTTTTGAATGCTTGATATTGTATTTCGTGTTTATAAGAGATACGTTACTTACCTATCAGTAGTGAGAGGAGCTGCCAGCACCGCCTGACAGGGTAGGTAGTACATCTCGTCAAACTCAACTCTGACATCAGGCCAATGAATCTGACCACCCTATATTAACCTCACACACTACTCGGTAGCCGTCAGTCATTCGAAAGCTGCTATTGTGATTACATCGTCTACAATTCGTGCTTGTATTCCTACTAACAGATCTTTATCTCGATACGTATGTTTGAACTCAATTATTTATAAGTTACGCACACATATCACAGACGTATTATGAAAACTCGATCAATTCTAAAGGAGTACATTATTTAAACATAGAAATATAGTACTTAAGTGAGAGTGATAATTTATTGGATGGACATCAAAGCTTATTCATAGGAAATTTATTCTTTCTTATTACGAAAATTAAAAAATATACCTGAACGAACTAATCATAAATTCGAGCGCTTAAGCTGAAAATCACTAATTTATGATAGGTGCATTCTAATAGCCAATAAATTTTGGTGAAATAAATCTAAAGATACAACAACATTCTCGGTGATGTAACTGACCGGTTAATAGCCTCCGGTAATAATTTTATTATAAACCTAATAAACAGACAAATTACCACAGTCGGAATGAAACTTTCGCAATCAGAAAAATAAGTGCGGAAGCGATCGGCTCAGGCCGCACTGATTAATCAATCATAAACGTTATCATAAAACTAATAAGCAGGCGCGCAACCAGATCTCGTATTGAACAAGGTAAAAAGATAAATGAAATATATCGTAATAGATTTCATTATTAGCCGACTTTGTATCTAATGTATAGATATTGAGGGGGTCACATCCCACATATTATGTACTTCATTACGTATCTGGTTTTTAATAAACCTGCGATATCCAAACGAATGCCGCCGGCGACTCCGCCATACGGAGTAGACCTCTACCATCACCGCATTACAGGTCGATGTTGTTATAAAATTTATGAGGGCCCCTATTTTGGAAGCTAATTAAAAACTTTTGATAGCGGTCAGAGAACTTTAAACACGTGAGTGATAAAACTTCTGGAGAAATGATTTAAACCGTTCTCTACTCTGTACAAATAATTAGAATCGTTCTACCTCTGTTCATTAATTTGTTACGTAATAATAATATAACGTCTTTTATCCTCATATCACGATTTCATTTGTTTATGCATGACCCAACAAATTGTCATAACGATATGGGTAGATACCAATCAATAGAAAAGTTTTAAATTGTACTTAATAATAAATTCGAATGGTCAATAAAAATTAACGGACACATACTTAAAATCTATTTTTATGAAAAGAGATAAATAAATGTTTTTATTATTAGACTGGGGCCGATAAAATATTAATTCAGTAGACTAATAACTTAAAATATTTAAATTTATTTAATACTGGAATTCATACAAAATAAATGATCAAAATTTGACAATAAATTTTCTATTATTGTTGATTAGATACTGTAGAATAAACATTTTATCGATTTTTCTCAGTTGTAATTTTAATTATCATATCGAGAAATATTAACTTAACGTGAATAGAAATGATATTGGCGAACCCTTTATATATTTATATATTTATACGAAATCAAACAAGTAACCCAACAGTGGAAACTGAAAACGAAAACTCTGCGCATCGACTTTTTAATTTTAACCAAAATAAACAAACGAAAGTTTAAAAAATGACAATTTATAGAAATCATTTAAAACAAATATAAAACGCTAATGCAAGAGAAATATATCAAACGCATGAAAAGAATGTACGCGAGTAAGGTTATCTGTCAGCTAGCTAAGACTTTACTAATG
The DNA here is from genome assembly GCA_014132275.2 of Samia ricini. Taxonomy (NCBI): domain Eukaryota; kingdom Metazoa; phylum Arthropoda; class Insecta; order Lepidoptera; family Saturniidae; genus Samia; species Samia ricini. Next base: position 9,550,612 of record AP028161.1, read on the forward strand.
AACGTCGCGCGTCCAACGGGTAGGTACTAAATATAAACGGGACCCAACATGGCAATATTTATGGTGACCCCGTGCGGTCAACACGCTTATCAGGGCCACGGCATGTAGACTCGAACCTCTTAGTGCTAATATTTTTAATAGACCGTCTTATCAGGTAAATAATAAAGTATTGTCGCGGTTAAAAGGCTAAATCTGTTATTGAAAATATTTGACAAAAAATACTATGCTCGGCTTCAGAATTGACTACAGAACCCATTACGATAGTTAAAAAAAATTGTCGTTTATTATGCCAATGCCAATCACGCAAAAATATATCTCATTCGTAGAGTTATTTAGTTATATTTTGATAGATCAATATTAACCTTTTCATGTCTTAATCAAATAACATTTTTTTTAAATTATTGTGGAGATTAACAAAAGCTTAGAGTAAAATTATGATATTCGAAGTACTCATTCTTTTTCGGTGAAACCGCGTACACCAGCTTGCTCTATCTATCTGTCTGTTAACTTTTTTACACCTAAACCACTGCAGAGATTTCGATAAAATTTGGTAATAAGACAGATTGCATCCAGAGGGAGAATTTAGGCTGCAAATTGCCTGAATTCCACGTGGGTCAAGCCTCGAACATAGCTAGTACTACATATAAATTTTATTTTATTATACTCAAGTAAATTATTACTCTTAATCGATGATATTTTGAATTATAAAATGAATCACTGGTTACAATGGTTATATTATCCGATTCGAAATATCAGGGTTAAATATTACTGACATAAACCTTTGTTTGTTAATGGTTTCGTGGATACCATGGTGATGGCCACACATTTAACTGTTCTCTACTTGCCATTTAGTACCGTGTAAAATAATCACACTGAACCAATACACAAAAACAAATCTTAAAAAAAAACACGAAAAAATATTTTCTCGTAATTTCCGGGCTAATTCATTTCGGTGTCTTTATATTTACTGGACAGTTATTCAGGTCAATTATATATTTATCTATAAACTTAATAAACGTCCCACAAGTTAACGGTGCTCAATCAAACACACATAAATTATGTGTAATAAATAACATTTTGTTATATATTTCAAGTAATTTATATGTTATGTCTTCTTATAATTCCTGTTGAATATAATTCATAAATATAAGTCCCATTCATATAAATGTACAATATAAAATAGCAACTTCATCCGTTAGAAATTCACAAACATCATAATGTTAATCAATTAAATCGTAATTTATGTTTCCTTTTATATTTGTATTATGTAATAATATATTGACTAGTGTATTGAATGCCAATTCCTATAAATTGGTAGATACACGATCGAAGATATCTAAACATAGCCAAGAAAATCAGTTGAGCAATTAAAATATACCTATAAGAACCGCAATGAAGCCGAACTGATTTATATGGCGAACATTATTAGTAGCCGAACCCAAACGAAATTGATTCTAATATATCGGTTCATTACTTACAATGCGACTTTGACTGGGACGGATCGTAATTCCAGAACTTTCTATGAATTCGGACACGCAATTTATTTCCGACGAACTGAGTCGGCACCGCCGTCATTGGATCTTATGATTTCTAACTTAACGCTCACAATAATTTGCATATAATCAATCGACGCCCACGGCGTATCATTTAAACGTAAATTTACTCGCACCTTTACTGCGTTTAGTTGAAAAATCTCTCATCGACACGATTCGCATTAATCAAACATAGTCAATAGGTAACTTGCAATCGTATCGAATCACAATCCAATGGAATAAATTTATTTAATGAGTCGTCTAAGTGGTACGCTCAGTGCTTTGTAATAACCAAATCACGTTCGTTTTTTTATATAGTTGGCCATATAGCGGTGACGAATAGCGACAACCTGTGATGCTCAATCTCCAAAGATTTACACTCAAAGTAAATTACCATGAAAGGTGAAAAAAGTATTGAGCAAAACGTTGCATCGTGGCGTCGTGAATAATCATCCCGCATATTCTCCTTTTGTACTTACAGATTGGTACTGTTTACCAGATACATACGCATATAAACAAGCAGAACATATTTATTATAAGACCACGTTGGATAATTTGAAAAAATTAAGATTTAACATCGTTGGGTGTAAAGTATTATTTAATTGCATAGAATTGAAATCTACCACTCTATCAGAAGTACATAATAAATAAACTCATAATCGTGCATTTACATATTGTCTATTCATAATAAATAAAATACGCGTTTAATGTATGCACTAAAAGTGATTAATCAAGTCGGTTCAAGCATTTCCAGTACAAAACTACATAGAACAATTACTACTTACAAGAGATAATAAAATGCTACTGTTGGACTCATTACCTTACTCTGAAATGCAAACCAATATTAAATCGTGATTTAGATCACGCCATATTCTGTTCATCTCGGAGCTTTATTTTATTGGCGCTAATTAAGCTTCTTTCTCGCGATCGGATCTTCTCAATGCTGAAACTAATTATTAGTTCTCTGTAAACTTTTTGTCTTCCCCGCATGAACAATGGAAACGTGACTGCACTCGTGATTCAGAACGCATTATTGCGTCCTCTCCGTTGACCACTGCTTTTGCAATACACAGAGGTTTTAAGAATCAATATATTACGTCTTTTGTTTAACGTTTTTTTTTCTCTAAAGTAATACTTACATTCTCACGGAGCAACAATGAAATGTCATAAATAATAGTTGTAATTTATATCCTTACTATTAATACAGTTATTTGACCAAACGAATAATAACGGCCATTGTTAATAATTCATAGCGTATAAATTATTATATCACCTCCCTTATTGAATAATATTTTAACTATACATATAGTTTTAATAAATATTAGCTACAATACGTCTGAATACTCCTTTGCAATTTGTTCTAAAGTTTTTTTTTTAATGATATTCGAACTTTTGCCACCCAACTATTAATATACATTTCTAATACAATGGAAAAAAGTTAATTCATTCAGTATAACCTAAAGGCCTTAGTAACCCTTGTGCTTGTTACCTTTTTGCGGCTGAGTGCCTTCAGCACCTACTTTCTAAGTCACGGTGAAACTGTAAAGGCCCTTCCGGTCAACAGCGTTAGCTAGATAGAAAAAAAGGGATTTGAGCCCGAGTACAATTATTAGGCACATATTCCTGCTCCAGCAGTTGCACAAAACGTGCTCCGATCCCCGTCTGGGGAAGCTCTTGTAGCCACTGTCAGCGCAATACAGTGACACCGCATGCACTATGATCACATGCAACATACTGCACACTACACGCAAGGTACGTAGCTTCTGAATGGGGACTCTAACTTCACAGGTTTACTGACCGTTAGGTTAGCTAGGGCAAATTCCTCGTAATTGTTAAAACGGGTAGCCGCCCAAACCGAGGTTCGTACCGTTTTGGTGCCCTTGCGCTTGCCTCAAAGTCCAGAGAACCTGGCCCTTTTGGTCAGTTTAAAATAACAATTATGAAAAACCGATAAATTCTTATCTATCGCCAGTCGATATCATTTTTAGACTATACTTTATTTAAAATGAAGTGCAGTCATAAAAAAAAAATAATTATAATAAAAAAGTACATCTGAAGTACTATGGATATATTAATATTGAAGTATTTATAAGTTATGCAGCTGAGTTAATAAAATACGATTAGCTAATCCCAGCAAAGGGTTCTCTTATACACGGATTCAAATGCGACTGTCAATAGAACGGTTATGGTAGCGAACTGAATGGCCATAAATTGTAAAGATTAAGGTCAATAACGCTATGGATATGATAACTGCGAAATAACGCGCACCGTGGTTATAGTTTTATAGGAATGTTTGATCTCTTTCAATTACTTCTTAATTCAAATTGTTTTACTAACTTTTGCACATTGACACGGAAATGCCACCAAAATTTCATAACACATACGGAATTAAATAATGCAATTTAATAAACAAGGAATCCAACTTTATTGCGGGGAAAAAATACTTTAATTAAGTAACGATTTTTTCTAATAATTATTAAAAGCAAAGTATAGGTGTAATTAAGCGCAAGTATTGGAAAATAATTATTATTTATTTATCATCCAATATTAATTCATACCCTTGTTTGAAGCCTCATATAAAGCAGCGTTAGTCACTCTCTTCCTATTTAAAAATAATATAGTGTTTCTGATGTTTGTTTATTTATAAAATTAAATAGTTTAACGGACCAACAATGACGCACTATGCCTAGTCCAATGGATGTCTTACATGTTTGCAAAATGTATGTATTTATACCGATGTTAGTAAACATCGGTTAGTATACGATCCAAAAATAACATACCTTAAACTATCGTAATGTATGCAAAACCGATAACGGTTTACAAAACCAGTTTTAAATTTAAAAACTACTTATTTTCAGCAGCTGATACTAGTGCAGGTACTTGTTTTGTATTTTACGACTTTTTACATTAACAGTTTTATTCAGTTGTTAACATATTCTATATAAAAATGTGTATTTTACATTCGATATTTACCATATTGCACTATTGCTCGTATTGGTTAAAATGTCTTTATTTTAATATAATTCCTTTATTTCATAAATTACTTAATAATCTCTTTAAAACTACGCCTCACTTTGGTTTTACGCAGGTAGATGATATAAATATTAGTAATTAATTTGTTGAAAGGACATAACAAAATAAAATAGACAGGATAAATATGACACAACAGTTTTTTGTAGCAAATTACATACTACACTACAAAAAATAGAAGTAGTATTAAAAATATTATTTATATACAAACTACTATTGAATTGTTGCTAGTTTACAAAAAAAGTATTGGTAACTAAGTTAAGGGCTGTCCGCTCACACCGTGCTATTATTTCTCGTACTTTTAGCATTTTTGCACTCGTCGTAACTTATAACTTAAAAGTTTTAACTAAACGAAAGAAAGAAATCTTGAATAATTCATTATCAAAGTTGGATAAAAATTAATATCATAATACAAATTACGATTCTATCCGTGTTTTGATTGACTAAGTTATAACAAAAATAGTTGTTGTAACAAAAAATAATAGTTAAGTAACTATAATAGTTAGACGGACATCTTTGTGTGTAGTGATGAATGAACACTATAAACATGTATTACATTAAAATTTATTTAACACGGGTCTTAGCGCGATTTATTTATTTACCTGATTATCCCAACGTTTTGATTGGCATGCACCAACCGTGATCACTCAACTCAAACGCCAATCACTTGATCAAGATCCACGAGCTTAAAGTATTATCCACCAATCGATCGAAGGGATTGAAATTAAAAAAACATAACATTTTCAATCGCGAGGCTGGATACAAGCTGTCTTCTGCGTGGAATCTTGTAATAGGGCACTTAAAGGTTCGCGATTTATCGTCGTAAGCATCGCCAGCAGACATTCTTAGTGTCGGATGTTCTGATTATGACAAATATGAAAATCAAATGGATCTATTTGAAAAAAGTTCCCTTAACGCAGGTGGCGACGCTGTATTCCACTAGTCAACCCGTCGTCACCTTGATCACGGTTGGCTCAACTGAGTCGATACGTTGGGATAAAAAGGTTATTCAATAAATCGTTAAGACCCGTATTAAATTATTTGCATTACGTAACGCTAAAATTTAAAACTAATATCGATTGCATTATTTTATGTAAAATCAACAGTTTTCGCAACGTACGCCTACTAACGACTTTTATAGTTAATTTTTTTTAATGCTTTGTATAACATTATTGTAATTTTCGTAGGAATTTCTAATAAAAAAACACAATCCATATAACTCACTAACAGTGAAGTTTTTTTGTAGGTGAAAGAAGTTAAGTAGCCTTTAAGTTCATTAATTACAAACACACAAAAGACGAAGTCTTTTCTCTTATGTTAGTTCAGATTAGACAGTGAAATATTAATTACGGGATTATAGGAGTTTGAGTAGTCCGATATATTTGACTGTTTTTTTTTTTTTATCACGAACTAGCTGAGTGCCCGCGGGGCGCGCCCGAGTTTTATATCTTCTACAGTACAATTTTTTTTATAAAGAACCCTAATTTTTTGTAGGACTAAGATAAAGTATCAATATTTTTTATAAATTTAACCACTTACTCGTAAAACTGCATTGAATCGGATTTTATTCAAATTTTTATGAGTTTTTTTTTTTTTTACGCTGTACCGTAATTATTTTCGAAAATCATAAGTACTCTAAGTTACCCGCAGTAACTTTAGCTATCTACCAAAAACGTCCCGTGAAAATCGATCCAGCCAGCCGTTCCGGAGATTACCTATTACAAACAGAGAGACAGACAAAAATTTTAAAGATTCTCTTTTTGGTATAGGTGCCTATATGCATTCATATCTATTAAGTAAAAAATAATAATTTTGACATTACAGACAGACTCTTCAATTTTATTGATTAGTATAGATATAGTGAGTAAGTACAGAATAGTTTTGATGAGTTTTTTACAAACAGACCAGCCTTAGAATACTTGGAACGTAACGTAAGTTAAAAACAATTTACAATGCAATGTTTATTAGGGACAAAAATTTTATGGAATAATATTCAAATTTAATTTTCTCCGGTTCGAAGTGGACGAATAAGGAAAAAAATATTAAAAAAGAAATTACGCTAAAATATCTCTTTGTTGTCAATTTTTACCCGACGCTCTGGGTTTTTAGTTTCGTCATTACGCCATCTTTTAGGACTTAATACAGGCAAATAGCTTTTATAACTGGTTATAGTAGGAAAATTCCATGCTCAGATGTTACTACTATAAAGCTATTAATTACGGTTAATCGTTAGTAATCCCAAGTTTTGATTTTTAAACGATCTCGAAAATATGATATATTATAGTGTGATTTTTTTGTTGTTTAATGCCGTGTTTTTTTTTTTACACGGTATGGGCTCAGTGCTTTGACCACAATCTCACCTGATATAAAGTGACGACGTGATCCAGGATGGTAAACACACTAAGCCTAGAGCTACTGGTTCTCAAGTGATGCTGCCGGAACACACCTTTTGGTATTTGACTACAGGTTTTTCGAACTTGAGGGTGGGAGGAGGGTGGTAACTACTCAGACGGGCATTGTTAGAATATGCCCTAACACCATGCTATGGTTTCTTCATGATATTTTCCTTCACTGAAAGCTCAGGGTGATTTTAGAGTTCGATAGATGTGTTTGAACCCATACATTGACGCGAAATCCGGCAGAACTATCCACTGCACCATTATCGCTCTCAAATCATCGTGTCACATCGGCTCAGAATAGTACCACTCCATGGGTGTCGTAAAAGACTACTAAAGAATAAACCAGGGGATAGGCAGCAGCATACTTAGAGTACCGCAAACACCTAACTGCGATCGCTAACTCGCCTGCCAAGCGTGGCGATTATGGCAATCGCTCCTCCTTATTTAGCGGGAGATTTATGTCCAGCAGTGGTCGTCTTATGGTTGCATGCTTGGATTCCCATTTAAAATAATAAGACGAATAAATAAGTAGGTAGCATTAAATTCTAAATAAAATGTAATTGGGTAATTTATCGTCGTATGATTAGAATAAAATTCCTGTGTAATCTTTCCATACAATTATACAAAGATATTTCATTCAAAATATCATTATAATCTCCTCAATGGGTAATTCAAAGTTTAAAAAACTAAAATTTTGAGTGTGAATATTTTATTAACATCAAATTTGAATTTAAAAATTAACATAATCTTAACTTCTTTCAGGTTGAGAAGAAGAAATGAGACACCAACAACACAAAAAGGGTTAAAGAAACCCAGACTTAGGTACATAACAAAATATAAATTAAGATTACGCTTGAAAACTTTTATCAAATAAATGAAAATACAAACGTTAGCGATGCTTTTTTGTCACATCGTTATGCCAATAAATGAAAATTTTACTGCTCAAAATTGCAAAATTATATGATTGCTTGCAGCAGTTCGCATAAAAATGGAAAAGATACGGTAATGTTTTTATTTTTTAATATTAATTCAATGTCATGAAAAGTAAATTATTTGTATCACTTCTTTTTAATACTTACAAGTAATTTAAATTGAAAAGTAGACAGAACATATTTTAAAAATAGTAAGGAACTGTAATAATAAAAATTAACTGATAAACAATGGTGTCGGAGACTAATTGAATTTCCATTATTTTTTTATTAACAAAAACGTAAATTTCAATTCATTCTATCTCCCAAATGAAACGACAACAAGCGTTAAGCATTCTTTACAGTAAATATATTGAATACCATACATTATACGCAAAATTAACCCACAATATATAACGTACCTACTCTGTAAGAACAATGTTATAACAGAATTAAAAATACACCTTGCAGCGCCACCTATTTAATGTATCTCTAAATACAAAGGCACTTAGTGACATCTGTTTTGCCACTGAGAAAACAATATTGTTATTTTTTGTGTATAGATAAAACTTATTGGTAATAAAATTAAATTAATAGATATTTCTACTTATTAAAATCTGTTTTCGTAACTGTATTTGTAATTCTTTATATTTCATACTAGCGACACGCCCTGGCAATGCACGGGTATATAGAATTATCATTTTTTTAGACCAATGTTAATCAGTGACAGTACCTGATTATAGCTTTCTACAGGTGTAGGAATTTTAAAATCGGTTAAAGTAGATTTTGAATTTTACCATAACAAACGAAAAATAAACTTATAATAGTAGGTATAGATAAACAAAAATAAAGCCTGTAATTATTAAATGAAACTTTATGTCGAAAACAACCATTAAAGTTAGATAAAGTAGATCACATTGCATAAGTAGCTAATTAGCCTCGTATATAAGAATATATAAGGAAAATTAAACACCATAACAATAATAGATCCGGCAAAACTTTAACATTATATCGTTCAGACTTTTGGATGAGGCAAGCGAAGATCATAGACGATCGGATAATTATTATGACCGATACAGGCGTACTATACAATAAATTTTGGTAAAAAGTACTGCAGTGCTATTTAGGACGAGTTTCTTTGCTGGCCAGGTTTATATATATTTTATGTAAAGAGAACCTTCGGGTTTTTTTTTATATATTTTATATCTAAAATTTAATTCAATTGTCCTCACGACAATAGGAAACTCTATCATTGAGTCAAGACATTAAAGGGTTGAATCCCTAAACAAGCATTTATTATTGTTCTTTAATGAAGTGTTGACATTTTGTTGACCGTAAAGTTGGCATCTTCTATCTATAATTAACTTCAAATCTATTATTATTAAGTCTTCACATAAATGTATTTTTTTTTCATTAAGAAATTATCTTCGTATGAAATAATGTACCTTAATATTTGCATTACTGTAATTTTCAAGTAACCTGATTAGTATGTAACGTAACAGGAGCGAGGACAAAAAACAAGACTGAAACGGCTATGAAAATTGTTTATAACAAGAGCGGAGCCTGCACAGCGAGTAATTGTTGAGAAACCTCTTTTTGCGAATTGGTTAATCAATGAATAATAAAATGTAAGAACATTGGAACTTAAAGTGTCAAACAGCAATTTATATAATAAGCACCGTAAACTAATTGGTTATATGTTTACTGGTTTTAATATTCTATCAATAATTTCATTAGAGGCTAAAATTACTCATTCTCATTTTTGAACATTCAGTTGAATATAGTGACCCATTAGTGATCATTTAAAGGGATATGAGAAGAGCACAGTCTGATACGAATGATTTTTACTTAAAAACAACTTATATTGCATAATTACATACATACCGTTTTAAAATTTGTCTCGAGAGACTTAACATTCTGAGTACGCGTGCATTGCAAAAGTTACCTATTATATGTAATTATGTGGCCGCATAAACCAAGCATTTTGCTGTGCAGACCCCAATTATACTTAGCGGACCTCTTAATATTGTTATACCATACATTATGCTGAGGAAATGTCGAGATTTTACTAGAATTCATTATTATTATAATGCATTAATAAGTATCATTTTCAAGTAATCATAACAATTTAAACATGATTCATAAAATACTAATTGGAATAACAAAAAAGTTTTTCCTAAATAATTTTAATAACGTAATTATTTATTTTGAAAATAATTCCTACTTTCAATAAAACATTTAGAAAAAGTAATTAGTTAATTATAAATTAGTTTTAATCAGATTAAAGTTTCATGTCTACTCAATTATATTATAGTAAGTATTGAATGCAATAATATGCCTCAGACCGGATAAAGTGAATATAACAAAATGCATGTTTTTGTACCTAAAATCAAAATATTCTAAAAAGTCAAAAAAAATATTCGGACATTTATTTGAGAGTAAAATATTAAAAAAAAATCTATCCTTTTCCAGATGTTAAATTACAAAAAAAAAGACTTGCATAAAACCGAAATAACACCGTGTACGTCACCTGAAATTAAATTAAATTACTTGTTTAATTTTTCTTCAAATTTATCTACAGTAAATTTCATTTCATAGTAAATTATTTGAACGAATTGCTAATAAAGTAAAATATAAAAACGTATTTTGTGTGATGGAATCCGAGGTCAAAGCTTGAAAACAAAACACAATTTCAAAGATCGCGCTACTAACGACATCTATCTAATATTAAGGGAACTTTTATTACAACTAATAACTACTTACTTACTACTCTATAGGGAGTTTTTCAACTCTGTTCGGGCGCCGCAAGTAATTTTTTTTACATTGCGTTTTTTATAGATTTTTATATCGTTTTTTATTGTTTTTTTTTTATAATATCATGGAAATTTACTAACACTTTAATAATGCACTAGTCAAAAATATATCTAAAAATTTTAGACAAGCATTATAAACAAGAGAAATGAAGCTATGATGGGTCACTATACTCACGTAGTAGGGTCGGATAACACGTCGATTGACGTAGGTTCGAATCCTCTTAAGCAATTAGATAATAAACCTGAGTTGAATGAAAACATCGCGACGAAACCATAATATGATGGCAGAACATTTTTTACATAACATAACATAAGCTCACGCCTGTTATCCCCGAAGGGTTAGATAGAGTTGAAGTAACGAACTACACCATCCACATTTCGCCGAGCTTAGTTCCGTCCCAGACGTGAAATGGGGCGAGCCTGTCGCCATATCGGGCACAAATTCCAGACGCCGGGATGATATTGAGTAGAAAAACCCAATTTCACTTGACCCGACCCGGGGATTGAACCCGAGACTTCAGAACGACAGTCGTACTTTAATACAACTGCGCCACCGAGGCCACATTTTTTGTTGCCATCAAATTTGAAAATATATCACTTGAGCGCCAATACATATCGATTTGGCTTGTTCATGATCTTGGGTCATATCGCAACAATAGGTGAGAGATTGTGGTTAAAAGTTGTTAAACCTGTTAAGTACAAACAAAAAACAATGTCATGACAGATTTTTCATTTCCATCATTACCATGTTTCGTGCTAAAAAAAAAGACTGATTGGTCTCTCTAATGCTTACGTCTCGATATACTCTAAATAACAGATATTTTAAAGGTTAGAACAATGCTAATCGTAGTAATCGTACTTACGAGTTATAAGGATTTTAGAGCTTCTAATTTGAATGTTCAAGTATGTATATACGGAAAAGTATTTGTTGCTATAGTAAGTTACTACGTAGATACGATTTTTTACACGGTATTGGCTCAGTGCTTTAACCACAATCTCACCTGATGTTAAGTGACGATGTGGTCCAGGATGGTAAGCGCATTAAGCCTAGAAATACTGATTTTCAAGTGATACTGCCGGAACACACCTACCTATTGATATTTTGCGACAAGTTTTCTGACTTGAGGGTGGTAGCCACTTAGGCGCCAATTATGCTATGCTTTCCTCGTGATGTTTTCCTTCATCGTAAACTCAGGCTGATTTTAGAGTTGGATAGGTTGATTTGAAGCCGTGTCCATTGCCGCAAATCCGTCCACACTACCAGCTAAGCCATCACTACATAGATATTGAGTTTCTTCATATTTTATAAGCTATTAAAACAATGTTCTGTTTTTATTAAGTATATAATTTAAAGTTTAATCCCTAGACTTGCTTATTTTTCCATATTTTGTAAAAAAAAATTAAGACGCGTGTATTAACGCGGAACTATAGCGGTTGAATCCTAAAATTTATAAATATTTTAAAATGTGGCACAAATATTTTGTTTTTTGTTTATAGTAATTTGTTTTTACTTTTTTAAACTGACTGTAAACATAACAAAAATTACTATCATACAGTAACCGCAAGCTGATAGAACTAGTGTAAAAATATAAGGTAGTTAAATTTCAAAGCTTTCAGATTTTATATATAATAATTTGAATTTTGAATATGAGGTCATGGTTTGACCTTCACTTGTTTATGTTAAGGAATTAATTTAATAAAATTAAATTAGTTTACCTTAACAATAAATTAAAAAATCTGAATATGGGTTATCCGATTTAACCTATATTTTAAATTAGTTTCTAAATAGAATCTTATGTTTACCATGATTTTCATTATCTTGAAACCATTTCACACTGTAAATACATTTTGTCAACAATAATTACAATAATATTGTGTAAGCCTAAAGTTTAAAAAATTTGATATTCAATTACTTATTTAGTTTAGTCTTCTAATTTGTCGTTATTACTATTTTGATACAATAAATTATAGTTTATATAATATGCATTGGTTCTACAATAAGAATCATATGCTTCTACTCTATATGATTGTGGACATTGTTTACTATTTACAGGGAAAGAATATCCCAATATAATAATATCAGGAATATATGAAAAACCAGCATTTTTTTTATATACGATATAGGCTCAGTGCTTCGACCATAATCTCACCTGATGTTAAGTGACGACGTGGTACAGAATAGTAAAAACACTAAACCTAGGTACTGGTTCTCAAGTGATGCTGCCGGAACACGCCTATTGGTATTTGGCGGCAGTTTTCAAACTTGAGGGTGGTAGCTACCCACGCGGGCATCATTAGAAAATGCCCTGCCACCATGCAATTAGCTTGGAAATTTAGTTTGTATATAACATTTAGTATATTTATTGCGTCAGAATTAGTTAAGCAATAGTTTCAAGTAAACTTAACAAGGACTATATTAATTATGAGATCTAAGCCACTTTCATGACTCACTCAGTGTTCACGATAACGATGTGTCGTTTGCGACTGGGAGCTGTATTCAACTATAATTGATAATGTTCAGACAATAGATTTAACTCACTATAGCTGTCACCGCGATTATTTATAAAACCTATATAATACAGACATAAGTACTTATTATAGGTAATTATTTAATAATACAAAAACATTAATTGTTTATCTTGTATTAGCGTCAATGTTATTTTATAGTTGTTTTATATTTGTCCAAATATATATAAAATTGTATGTGAGCTTTATACACAGGCTATTTTATACACATTTGGACAAATATAAAACACCTGTTTAAAAATTGTTAACATTATTCAAGCGGTGACACGAAATAACAAATCCTTATTGTTCATTTGGTATGTTATTACAATTAATTACTTAATTACGACATTAAACTCTCTAAATCATTACTATCTTTAACACTAAACTAATATTTAAACCATGTAAATAAAATGATTTACATTTTCAATATGAATATCAAAATCGATATTGCGTTTGTCATATTCTATACGTAATCGATTTTACCGCAATACCAACCCACACAAAAGTATAAAAATGCATTCAAAGACAAAAATATATAGCGATATATTTTGTTGAGTTCAAAATAGTTCCTACATTGTCAAATAAAAAATAGACATAAACGCTGTACAAATTAAATATTAATAGTATTATAAAATCGGATATAAATTAAATTAAAGCATTTTATTTTTATTTAATTACGATATGAATTTTCCAAGACATGCTATAAAAACTTTCGTAATTGCCATAACATTTTCTATATGAATCAGTTGTTAATTTATTTTACGGCTCAAACGAATCTGATTGATGGATGACCGAGCTGACATATAATGTACGTAAATTATTAATACACGAGAGAACGCAGAAGATACAAATCAAGAAAAGAAACAAAAAAAAAGTGAATTAATAAATAAAATCTTCTTGTGTTTTTTTTAATTTGTTTGAATGATATATTGTTTTATATGAAAGTATTTAGGTAACCTTCTTTAAAATACCTAATTATGTAAAATGTTCTATGTACGTGTAAATTCTAATTTAGTAGGCAAAGAGATATTATCAATTTGTGTCTAACTATATAACAATAAAGTTTCAATAGTTCCTAAAGAAACTGTCCGAACGTTTAATCTACGAACTTGCGTTTCAATCGCACTGTACAAAGCGCGCAGACAGTCATAATCGTAAATTTACCGTATTATAAAAGCTTCCAGGAATATTTAGAGTTTTAGATGCATATAATAAAACCGAATACTTGATGTAACTTTTTGCCTTACATTATGTTTAATTGTTTTAAAATTTAGAAAAAAACGATAAAATGATCAAACTAGTAAACAGTACCAACGGGCCTATTTTAAATTAAAAGAAGTAAAAAGACCAGAAATCGTGGCATTCAAGATAAAGATAATGATTAATTTTATTTATACCTATAATATTTAATTACGATATACACAAAAGTATCTTGAAGGAAAAAAGGAAGGCTACTCGTAAATATAAATATAGTCACATAAATTATAATAATTATTTTTTATAAACTGTGATAAATTTTAATCTGAACGACGACGCTACAATTAACATTGGTCTAACTATCTACCAGTTTGTATATCTTGACTAAGTCGTTAAGTTTAAATAGACTTTAACTTCTATTAAGCGCAATATTTATATCCCTAGGCGAATTAACAGTCTATTTGGAATCTTATTGGTGAGTAAAACCAGTTGACTGCAAGTTACCGTCGAATTAAAAAATAAATTTCATAACAACTATAAAATAAGTCTAGATTTGCCTTGAGCACTTTAATTATAATTTATTTTTATGATAATTAATAAATTTTCTGTGGACATGTTTAAAGTATTTTCGCTTATTTAGACCGTATTATTATCTGCTACATATTTTCTAATTGCAGAGCGGACTTTGGAAGACAAACACTGTATGAATTCTTACATATTTTTTAGTGTAATATCAAAGTCGAAACTTAATTTAAGGGTCCCGTACGTTTTATAAAAAAAAAGAAGTAATTTACAAATTGTACATTTCCGTTCACTCGGTAAGCGTACTCTAAAATAGTAGGTAGGCATTATTAAATTTCTGCACGATTGGAAACATAAAAACACCTCCCGCGGCGACTGCCAATGGCCGGTTGATCGGAATGTTAAGATCATAATTTATGTTTTTTTTTTTTCAGATTTTTAATTTTTTTTATAAGTTCAATGAAAATCATTTCAAAATATTTATTTCATAACATAAAAATGTATTTTTCTGTTGTAATTTTTTTTTTAAAATGCCAAGGTTATAAACCCTGAAATTATGTCTTAAAATCGCTTACAAGTAAAAGGGACCATGATTATGCATTAAAAGATTTTTTAAGGTTAATAATCATATAGTAAACTGGTATCAATTGCACCTAAGATTAAGTGGGCCACAGTAATTTATAATTACTAGTTCAGTAATTCTTCTAAGAATGCCAACTTATTTATTTTTAGAAGCTATTTTATTAGCTTTAATGTTATAAAGTGTATATAGTATTATATATAGATAGTAGTGAAATTTGAAAAAAAAAAAAAACAGAAATAGGGAGATTTAGTAATCACTAAATTTCTTTTTACAAGCTCAGTCAATCGACGGAGAAGGACTCGCTGTCATGTACTGGGCCCCTCCACTGAAGTACGGTGTAGGTAATTAACTACAGTTATTATATTAATACTAACGTATATTAATGACGAGTGTATTTGCCTACTCTAATGGGAAAGACACGTGACGCAATCTTGGAATTTACTCGAAAAAAAAAGACTTTTCACTTCCAAAATTTTGGAAACAGTTTTCATTCCTCAAATTGAGTAATGATTATGAATTTCAATTACGGGGCTAACTCTGTTATTAATAAATATTACATGCAAGCGAAACCGCTGGCACAAATATTATCCTACCCATCAATTTATCCTGTGTTCTTTTCGGATTATTGACTACAGAAATAGTAGGTCTGCGGTGTGGTGTGGTAATTACAAGCGGGCAAAACGTAGTTTCAAATAACTGTTTAAACAATCTCAACCAAAAAATTATTAAATCAATCATTAAACACCCTGAGGGGTTAATAATTATTACAGTACAACGTAGTGACTGCACATAATACCGTTGTGACAGTCTAGTAATAATAATAGTAGCAACTACCTGCGTAATGATTTCAACACACAGCGAGCGCGAGACACAAGAGCTACGTTCCTATAGAAGACGTCGCGACAAAGCGAGTCAAGCGTGTCACCTCTTCTTTAGTAAAATCGCGCTGGCGTCCGTCCCGCTCGCTGTATGTTGAAACCATAACACACAATGTGCGATTACTATACCTACATAATCTTTATTGGAACAGTTACTTCATATAAAACATTAGAAAAGTGACTAATTTTAGATTTTTGTTCTAATGGTCTACGCAATACAATTCTATATCTTCATCTTAAAATGTTTTTTTTTTGCACAGTAAAATAGATTTTTTGGGAAAATTTAAGAAAGGAATGCAAATCAAAATACCCTTTTGGTGAAGCTTTAAGTTTCGGAGTAACTAACTTCGGTGTAAGTAACTGCCTCGGTGGCACAGTGGTATTTGGAAGTAGTTGGGACGGAATTAAGCTCGGCGAAATGTTAGTGGTACAGTTCGCTATTTCACCTCTGCCTAACCCTTTGGGGATAACAGGCGTGAAATTATATTTATGTTTTGATTACCTATTCGAATGGATCTAGAATAAAATTAAGTCTCGAAAAAAAAACAGACTTCACTCAGGTTCAAATTAGATCAAACTTTATCAAAAATATTATGCTAGCGTTATATCTTATCATATAAAAAGTATTAGACAAAGGTTTTTTAGGCTTTTAGGCTTTTTTGGGGTATATTAAATTTAGGTAAATTGTATTCTATGATCATATTATAATGCGTATTCTATTATACAAAATAATACATGTAATAAGTTATAAGACTAAAAGTAATTAATCTTGATGAAATAATAACCACTAATGCTTTACTCTTAATAATTTAATGATGATAATTTAATTCCTCTGAATGAGAAGGTCTTGCGGTCAGAACAGAAACGGTCTGAGTGGAGAACCTCTATAAATAAAGAAATTTACTCATTTGTGAACGAATGGAGAGTGGACCTTGATCTTAAACACTGCAAATTGAAAGCCAGACCACCTGCGGCAATTCAATATAACTATTCTAAGAGAATTCTCACCTGGCCAAAGTGTAGTCGAACGTTTGTGGCGAAGATAGGTTACACCAGCCTTTTACGAGTACACGACAAAGCAGAACATAAGAATACCTAAATTTCTAACAAAAGAGTTTTCATGCGGTCGCTGTAAACGAAATCGTTTAGGAGCAGATGATAATGAATTTAATGATTATTTAACCACTTGTTTTCCTTATTTAAGACGAAATATAATGAGATAAAAAAGTAAGGTAGTTAAGGTACATAACATAAAGGACTCAATTATAATAAAAAAAGGAAACATTATTATTACAAGCTTATACATTTTTCTCTCATCTGACTAAATGCTGTATACGGAAAGAGCCTTGACAGATTCATCGAACTTTTGGCGCGAGTGCTTAAAGCACTGATCGAACGCAAGTACACCAAAGGGTTCGAACCACGGTTTGGACTGCTACCTGAAACATTAATTCTGCGGAACTTGCTCCACGCTAAACCTACGTTAGTTAAAAGAAGCTACGGATCTGGAGGTCACTTACAGAACCCGTGTACCAGAATGTATACTAGAAGTAACCTCAAATTAGCCGTCCCATGCTTTTAGGCTTGGTAAGTCCAATAAAAGATTGTAAGGTAATAGTGTCAAGCTCTACAACATGATTCCAAAGCATTTTTACCGATTTACCTGATAATAATTTTAAGCATTATGTCAAACAGATTTTAATGTCCATGAGTTACTAAAAGGTGGATCATTACGTGAACGATAGTAATGTTTGAAAATGACACCCCTCTCTATCCATCCGCTAAAACCGTTTATTGGTATACATGAATTGTATAATATATACTATATTATACTTAAAAAAAAACATTTAAAAGAAAACCAGATCGAAATCTTGCCGGGTCTTCTCAACTGGGTTGTTTTCCGAACCGGTGTGGTAGATTTTTGACGGTGCCCGAACTGAATAAAGAATTTTTAAATTATGATTTTTTTATTTGTGCAGATATTTGGTGCGCAGTGTAATGCGTGTCATGCCAGCACGTAAACTTTGTCACTGTATTACGCTAGAGGCGGGTACAGAAAAGCCTTTCGCATATTGAGGAACGGAGCATATTCTAGGTCGCTGTCAGAGGAAGCTCGAAGGTGTTATGTATTGTATAAATACATATTCATGCAAAGAAGAAAAATAATCATTGACGTACATAATCATATATCTATGGATAAGCCAATCAAATTGTTTAATCTGTTACTGGAAATTAATTTGTAAAATTAACATTATTAAATATGAAATTATTTAAATAAATATTAATTTTACCACTACAATATGTTTAAATATATTTTGTGTTGAATTAGTTGCGATACTATTTCCATACTATCTTCTAACACTATTAACCCCTTGAGCACCTTCCTGGCGTAAACGCCAACATTCCATTGTTTTCCTATTGTCTTTCTATTATTTCATTTTTATGGGTACTCGACACATTAAGCAATTTGCAATACAATTTAATCCTTACTGTATGACCATCATATATCCATACTGATGTGTATATCGAATAACAGTTACAAATAATTATTTATCTTATACATATAACAGTGGTTAATAAAAATTGATAGCTTTTAATATTATAGTACGTGATGTAGGTTCAAATGACGATTCAGAATTTAATGAGACACATTAGTTTGTTCAAGCTTGTGTGCCTTATATAGATAACGTTTGTGGTAATCATTGTTACTGGTGTCCATTTAGAGCCACGAAGGTGGGGACTTCTCGTACGTTATTAAATAACTAATTCGCATATGTATTTTGGTATTAATTTATTTATGTTTTTACATCTTCTTTTCTACTGTTTCATTACAGTGTTTTGACTACAATCTCACTTTCAGTACACAAAAGATAATAAGGACGCTAAACCAAGAAATACTGGCTCTCAATTACAAGATTTCTTGTCTGACTGGACAACGACCACTATGCATACATGGTAAATTTAACCCCTTTAAGTTTCTATGAGCCACAGCAAAACAATAAAATAAATATTAAGTTATTCCTAAAGATATCGTCTGTAATAATCCGTTATATTAGTTGATTCTCAGTTGAATATACGAGAAGAAATATATCATTTTAACATGCCTTATATTATATACTAATATAAAACTAACAGGACACACGCTGGATTTTTTTTTATTTTTCAATAAAATATTCGCAATTTAACGAAAGATCGAATTACATTAAAATCTTAGAAATAAATAACTGCATCATAAATAAAAGAAATAAAAACAATTTTCATAATATTTACTACAATCTCAATTGCTTATAATATTGACAGTAATATCGTAAGGTACAATAATACAAAGATTTTATATATATATATATTTACTAAAAAAAAATAAAATTGAAGTCTGTTTGTAATGTCAAAATTATTTTTTTTTTACTAAATAGATATGAATGTATATACGATACCTATACCAAAAATATAATTATTAAAATATTTGGCTGTCTGTCTGTTTCTATCGGGTAATCTCCGGAACGGCTGGACGGATTTTGACGGGACTTTTGGCAGCTGAAGTTACTCCGCGTAATTTAGGTTACATTTCATTTTCGAAAATAGTCCGGGTTACGTTTCTTTTAAATATTTAATTTCATAAAAAAATTGAATAAAATCCAGTTTGAATGCACAGTTTTACGGGCAAGTGCTTTACTTCACATTATCTTAGTACCAAAATAAAATACGAAAATAATGAGGGTTCCATATAAAGAAAATTAAAACGCAGTGAAGAATATATGAAACGCGGGCGCAGCAGCGGGCACACAGCTAGTATTAAATAAATAAAATCTGTATCATAAGTAGGTACATATTTTCGGGTTCCGCAGTAGGTACACAAAACCGCCATCCAAAGTGAAAGTGTGCAACGCCCTGTTACTCCGGCGTTTTCTCATTCCATAGTTAACTCATGGCCTTTCCTCCTACAATAATTCATACAAATCTTTTACTCGGTATTTCAAAATACTCATATAATTTTACACGACGGTAAATTACGAATTAATTTGATAACATCAAGAAATTCCGAGCCGCGCTTTAATACTACTGCGCTTTATAATATGCACATAAATAAATACGTCTAAAAACTGAATTGTGTTAGAATTTCGCTATTCTAGTTCCTTTACAACATACTAAATTAATATTTTTATTGAAGTAAAAACTTCTTAAGCCGCGTAGAGGGATTTTCAGTTGGGGAAAAGCTTATAGATTCCCGTCTCCTATGACGTCAGCCATCAGCGATATGCTACAATTGGCGTGGACGTTGAAGCGGGCGCTTTTGTCACATCTGAAATATTTTTCCATAAACGCCAGAATAAAATGTGTATAAGTTAAAAGACTAAATTACAAGACAACCCTAAATAAGGCCATGAATAATCAGACTAAGAGCTGTTAGTACGTGTATTATTAATTTCTCTTTATAAAAAGTTTTATTAAAATTTTCACTTCTTTTGGCAGTCCCCCTAACTGCCTAGTTTTTTTAATAGTTGAATACTAAGACTTTTTATTAACTCGGTAAACGTATATCTTGTGAAGTCACCATAAAACTTACTATAAAAATGTTCATATTAACATTAGGTACATTCTCAACATTACAAAATGATATGTTTAATGTATCAATTGTATTGTTGCTTGTAAGTAATAATAACAACGAACGCGATTATTGTTATTATCTCATAATAGTAAGTAATAAATCTATAGTCAGTTTAACAATATTAATATTATATTGTATATTAATTTTAACGTTCAATTATATGTAAATATTTTCGTAGAAATTATTTGATACATAAGTACGACATCATACAAAAGATCTATTTTATATCATAATAGAATATGTAGTAAGTTTAACTACTAATTTTTTAACATTTGCGACCATTAGTAATTGTGCTTAAATTGTCAAGAATATTGTGGTGTGTGAACGCATCAACACAAAAGTGTAACCTCTACGAGGCGTGCGCAGCAAGGTCACGAACGCGCGTGCTCGTCTGTCGTGACCCGCTCGCGCGCCTCTATGTCTAAACCAAATCATAAAACTAACACCTAAACCAATAGTCAGAGAGTATAATTTGATTTGCACATGAATCTTAACCTCAACGAATCGCTATATCGAATATACCATAGTGTTTTAGCCCAATACTAAAATACAACATAGTCTAATAAATTCAAGAACGTTAGCTTTTCGTTAAGGAGTATATGCCAGCCATAAGAAAAAAATATCGTTTACGAAAGAATTCACATTAACATTCGCTTTGATAATAATATTCTGTTGTATCATTAAGTCTATCATTACATGTATTAAGTTGGAAAAAGCTATACAGCTGTTATTGTGAACGTGCGTAAAATACAGAATTAGTTGTTTTAATCATATCCAATGAAGTACGGTGAGCTCTAAATCTAATCATATATTTTTCACCATCACATTTTTAAATTGAAACTTGCATTATTATTAATATTTTTAAAATAGAAATGACTCAATATTAACCTACACTAAATAGCAACACGCTGAGGTCATAATACATGTTATATGCAAAAGAAACCAACCTATAACGCTGCGTGTACAGAATTAAAAAATGGTTCCAAAATTTCAATTCACACAGAAAGGAGACCGTAATAATTTATGGGCCATAATTATGAAGAATTTGTAACCGTATGACTGCGTAAAATATAAATAATTATAAAATGTTTCTAAAATATATATTTAATCGTGACTATCTATTAATATAAATGTTCAAAGCAAATCTAAAACAACAAGCTTCTATTTTCCTTATGCCAAAATAAAAATAAAATAAAAAAACCGTTGCCATTTGCTTAAAATGATTTATGGAATATGAAACAATCTCTACATGAAATATAGAAGTGAATAGTAACAAATACATCAAATTTTTAACGAGGTTCACCGGAACAAAAAAAAATGACTAATAGTAAGAAGTGTGTACCGCGAGGTTGAATAAATGTAAGTGCGGAAGGCCGTGAACTCGGTTACAACGTCGAGACAACGACGCGATGTAATGCGAAATTGTTGTACCAAACTACGTAATATTAAGAAACGTGCTTCGGCTTGAAAGTACACATACTTATATGTATTTTATTAGCGACAATACGCAATGTATTCTTATTCATCTAAACAGTATTTTATGTTATTATTGATCCAGCCTTAATGCAATCTATAGAGAATACTTTTATTTGTTCGTATGCGATGTAGGAGACAATTGCAGTGATGTCGACAAATATTTCTGGCCAAACAAAAGTGGACTTTCTCTAGTTTTATGTTATGATAGTAATTCTTCTTAATATTAGCATTATTGAACTCCTTGGGTACGACACAGGTAACATATATTATTATTATCTAAATGGTGAGTAATGGATCTAAAATAACTACTAGTGGACACAAAATTGACTAAACTATCCTTATAAGTAGTAATCGCGTAGTGGTCGTAATTCCACCACAATAATAATTGAAAATATGAAGGGAAATTTCTGAAAATGCTTTATGTATAAAACTAGATAAAAATCAAAACCTAAAGGCGTTGACAAACATAGGAGTAATGGATTTCCGCAAATTTTTTTTTATACCACTAAAGTAGTAAACAGGCATACGATCCCCCTGATGGTAAGCGGTCACCGTAGCGTACAGACGACTGCAACACCAGAGGTATCACGTGCGCGTTGCGACATCACCTTCATCAATCGAAACAGAGAAGAGAAAGGTACTGAACTGATTTATTTCATATATTCATATCATTAAGGTATGTCAGAATTAATATGAAAATCAATAACTACATGACGTCACACGTGTTCATTTTTAATTGAATTGTCAAGGCTTAAATAAAATTCAGTAACAAACATCTCGGCATCAATAAATATTTCAAAGAACCTACTCAAAAATCCAAGCATACTATTATTAAAATACACCATACGAATGCCATTTAATGATTGTTTACATCCAAAAAGAAAAACAACTGA
Source organism: Samia ricini (assembly GCA_014132275.2). NCBI lineage: Eukaryota > Metazoa > Arthropoda > Insecta > Lepidoptera > Saturniidae > Samia > Samia ricini. The sequence continues at coordinate 9,573,957 of AP028161.1, forward strand.
AGGTTTTTTTTAATTGCATATTATTTTTAATTGATTTAAATTTAGCTCACAATAAGAAACGATACGCATCAATAATAACAATAAAGTTTATTCAGACAATTTTTACAAAAGTTTACCACGAGACATAAAAAATAACATTAACCGTGAAGATGAATTATAAATGATGTACATTTGTTTCAAAGTGAAATAATATATAGGATAATAGTAATAATATGATGTGTCGAATTAGGCTATATTATACTCAACGATGGTCTTGTTTTTTTTGTATTTAAAAGTAATCATAGGTATAGAGCAGTTAGAAGTAACGGTTGACGTTCGTATGCCATATACGATGGTCACCACCATCCGAGAATGGGATACATTATTCAGGGGGATCATTTACATCGCGTCGTGGTGTACGTGGCGGATTGCAACTCCTTGTATGTCCGTCGTGGCGCGCACGGAACCCACTATGCCGTACAAAAACCTCTCCATATTACCCCGTGAGTTTTACTCTTTTTAATACACTCAAAGTATTCGCTTAATGATCGAAGACGACATCCATAGATCGCATTCAGTTATCAAGATATAGTTCTTATTCTTGGAAGATAAAAAAAAAACACTTTATTTGTAAAGTTAACCGTTATACCATAAATAATTTATGTATGTGTTTTATTATTATTTTATGTTTAAGTAAATATTATTAAGAATTATTCGGTTAATATATGCCTTCAATATTTGGTGAAAATCAAATATGAACCTCAAGTTTCATTCTGAAATCGAAGGATTATAAATTTTCTTCTTATTTAAATCTTTTTTTTTTAAATAAAGACGATTAAGCAAATAGAGTATCATAAAACTCATTCCATGATTTTTTTTTCTTAACGAAATATATCTCAAAGTCCTTTAGCCTATCACAGGATGCCTCGCAAAACACAATTTTCAAGACAAAAGTAGAAAGAGACAATGAATCTCATGAGACAGAATTCATTTCAAAAATTTCCTTTACTGTTATTCACAATTAATATTAATAGTAAGCCACCCACAGCCGGAGTCAAATGAATAGAAGGGGTATTATCGGTCGTCACTGTCAAGTATTATTATTTATTTGTTACTATAAAACTTCAATGGGTCAATTTGAGCTCATTGTGACTATTATTATAATACATCGTGACTGTGGTAAATAATGTTGGAGTAATTTCAATAATAACGTTTCAAATATTGTTTGAAGTATTAAGTATTGTTTCACGAAACTTCAGTTGACAGAAGCACATAGATCATTCAGTTAACCACCATGCAACTAATCGTTTGATGTAGGTACATCAAATAGACATTAAGAAATTAATTTTGAAATAATTAATTAAATAAGTAAATTAACATTGAATTGAAGATCTACTTAAATAGCAACACACATTAATTATCTATGCAAAAATAAACGAATTAAGTAAGTTTTAGAATAAAATTTAATCTACAAAAAATATTTAAAACACTATCAAATGCTTTTAAATAATTCGTTGTTTTAAGGGTAAAAAAACTGGTTATAATTTAGAAAAAAGGAATAACAAAAATATTTAACCCCTTGAACACTTACCTGGCGTTTACGCCAGCTTTCCATTGTCTTCCTATTGTCTTATTTTTATGGGTACTCGACACATTAAGGATGTTACGATTGATTTTGAGAGAAGTGTTTAGATTAATTTAATGTTGGCAATGTGTTATAATAGTGGGCAATACAAATATGTAAGTTTACATAAAAAATATTTAATACAAAAATAATTTTTAACAACTAAAACCGACTTTAAACAGGAAACTATAAAGTAAAAATAAATTTACTTACCACAAAGTAATAGATATTTCGATTTAGTTAATATGAAATAACTAAATAATTATTTTGAAGTCGGTGCCAAGTAAGACAATAACTAGGTATAGGTATATCAATCTTTCTAACAACTGAAGCTAATATTAGTAGGTAGTTATGAATGAATATCTGTTCTGTGGTCTTATATTGTCTTGTTTAGGTGATTTTGTTTTTATTCTTCATTATTGTTCTTGTTGTACCAACTGATTTTGTGCTTTCTTTTAATTTAATACGTTATTGCTAATTATATCTGTCGTAATTTCAAATTAAGTACCTACGTAGGTCCTACTTAGTCCATCAACCGATTATAACGATAATCTTATTATAGGTAGATATTTATTAATATTGAAATGTCATCGAATTCAATTTTGAACATTTCATATCTTGAGTACATTTGTTATGTTAATAGTTACTATATGTCTAAGTTGAGATCAATGTTCTTTCATAATTCGGTAATGTTGTTGTCAACCTTAAATATGAAGCGTCCATCGTAAAGTTGTTGTACCATTTACTTGGCACCGACTTGAAAATTATAAAATAATTATTTAATAATTTCAGTTTAACTAAATCAAAATTACTTTGTGGTAAGTAAATTAATTTTTAGTTTCCGGTTTGAAGTCGGATTTTTTTTGTTAAAATTATTTATTTTACTATTTTATGTTATAGGTAGACCTAACAAGGATGCTTCTCGAATGACGAAAGGACAGCTACTTGAGACAGAAAATGTTAGATGGAAGCGTTTAGAAAAAAATAAAATCAAAACTAATGAAAATATACTTTGAAGGCCAGGGAGTGACATAGGATAGTTTTTATTCCGAAAATCCCAATGGGAACTACGCGGGTAAAATTGCAGAAAGCAGCTAGTATTATTATGCGATTTCCGAATTAGCTACGATTTTCGAAGGTTCCTCTCGATTTGTCTAGGATGCCATCATCAGATTTATTCATCATTGAACCACCCTTGGGTTATCTCCTTTCCAAGAAAAAAAAAATCATCAAAATCGGTTCATAAAGGACAAAATTATCCGCGAACACACATATAAAAAAATATATACGGTTGAATTGAGAAACCTCCTTTTTTAAAGTCAGTTAAAAATACTTGGAAAATGATGGCTTTCCCAAACTTTGATAATCTTAAATTTTACATATTACATTAGATATCCGATACAGTGCGAAATTAGAGAACTAAATTAAGAGTTTCTTTCAATAAATCTGTAAATATATCATTGAAGCAATAAGTTTTTTAACAGTTTATTTCAAAGATTACGTAAGCTATACATTATATTTTGATAAACTTATAGAGTAAGAAACTCGTTGTATCATAATTATATAGATAAACTATTCCTTATATAATAAGTATAAGATCAAGTATCAAAATCAAATTATACTCATCATTGAAAAATTTAACGAAAATACCTATTTCTAAAATGTTTAATTGATAGCACTAAAGACCGTAAATAACAAACAAAGAAAATAAAATCAGTTAACAAAGAGAAAGGAAAAATTACCTAATAAACTGTACTTTAGTACTAAGTTCCTAAGTTTTGTCTATTCATATATTACTTATTAGCAGAAGATTTATGTAATTTTTTAATATCTCTTTATCGTAAATGTAACAAACAATCTTATTTGTACCCATATAATTATTTTATCCTCAAGATATGCGTACGAGACCTATATTATGAAGCAAAACAAAACCTTTGCAAAAAGTTGTTTATTCGGCAGTCGGTATCGAAGTAGCAATTAACTTTAATAATTGCATTGGCATCCGAAAATATTCGTATGACGTAGAACGGAGTGAGAGGTGCGCCCTTGCACGGGTCCTTGCCACAATGTCGTCGAAGTTCGGACACTATACACCCTGCTCTCAAGCTCCAAACAAAATCAGAGAGAATGTAAAACCTTACAGTATTTATTTAAAAACAGCTATAAATATTACAAGGCATTTATATAAATTTAATAGCACATATTTTATGCGAAACATTGACGTCTGGAGTCGAATTACCTATTACTCTATAAACAACTTTTATTTAGGTTTTTTTAATGATAATAACAACGTGAATTTATGATCTGTTTTTGTGCCTAATTATCCTTAATAAATTATACTATAAAGTAAAAGTAAGTTATCATCCTATCGTAATACTGAAGGTAATAAATACTCTGTTTATTATGGGCGTCTGGCAACTAAAGACAAAGTACCACAGGAATTAAATTAATGCCAATAATAAAATATATCGTATTGTATATAGATTACAATGGGTAGTAGGCCATTAAGCCAGAACTATATACATGTCATAGGTTATAATGAAAACAATATAATCTAACTTTATCTGCTTGTAATTACAGCGATAAAATAGATTAAATATTATCTGGATAACATAATATTGAAGTAGATATAAATTATAGAAATTTATTAATTATTTATCAGTTTGTCTCAATTTATGCTTCGAATACAATATAGCACGTGCAAGAAACCAGCCCGCGATTGTCAAATCAACACACAAAGCCGTAACGTTATCTCGAACAGCAGTACATATTCATGTACCTAAATTAAATATTTACTCCTTAATTTACTTATGAAATAACTTTAATAAGTTATAATAAGTTTTTTTTTGTAATAATGATTTGTTAATTGTATTTATACAAAACTATAACTACATGGTAAATGTACATTGAACTTCTGCAAAATGTAGATATCACGTTCGCGATGATCATCATTGCGTCGCACTATGTCATTGACGTCAGTCAAGTAACACTATCAGGTCATCCTTTCATTTACACAATTTACACTTCGATTCATCTTTGTCAAATTTTTGTATACATCGCCAATGCACAAACATATTCTATTAGCGACTCACTATAAAATAACAATAAATAATCAAAGGTTTGGACAAAGCCAAACAAATATTCTTTTGCTCATATAGGTATGGTCATGTGTGATGTATGCGTGTGAGAAAATAAAATATATATTCTAATAAATAAAATTGAAGTGTCTTTGTAATATCATTTTTTTTACTAAATAGATATGAATGTATATACGATACATATACCAAAAATACAATTTTTCAAATTTTTGTCTATCTCTCTGTTTGTTCCGGCTAGTCTCCAGAATGGTAGGACGGATTTTGACAGGACTTTTTTTGATAGATAGCTGAAGTTACCGTAACCATACTTTTAATTAGATAGAAGATAATTAGAGTTCCGCGTAAAAAAAAAATGGAAACGCAGTGAAGAATATATGAATACGGGCGCAGCCGCGGGCACACAGCTAGTTTATTAATAAATCTACAGTTTACCAGTTGATAACTAAAGTTTGGACACGTCAATGACCTCCGAAAAAAGAGGCACTACCGGTATTCGCTACCATGGAGATGGCTAATACCATCGCGAAAACCTCGAGGTTCCTAGATACAAACACACTGGCTGATCTACGTATATCTTTGATTCAATTTATTTTTAGTGTGAATTACAAAGAACTAGCCAAGAATAAAATTGACGTCTTTAACAATTTGAACGAACTATCTCATACCCTTTACAAATTAATCTCTTTGTGCCATGTAGAAATGTAAGCGTAACTTGTATGTTTAATCTCGTTGATTATTTACATAATAATGACTATATTAGCCTTTCTAAACAGCTCTTAAAACGATTGCAGTCCTAGGAACACTCACGTTACAAGGCGGGGTATGAAAAATTTTTTTTTTTACTGGAACGGGATCTGAACCTACTCAGTATAATTGAGATTCAATTGCAGTCATGAAGACCTCTATATTTTCATGTTACGTTTAAAAGACACTAAATTTTAGGAAGACAAGAAATTTTAACAGACGTTATAACAGTTCAATTTTTTGATAACGCTGAGAGTTACCGTAAAGCTGTGACTCTGGGGTGATTTGGCTTTGTCATTAAAGATATGCAAGACATACAAATTAAAGAGCTTTTCGAAACACTAAGATACAAATAAAAAAGCAAGCATCATTCACAGTACAACTTGTTCACAGCTTTGACAAGGTATTTTGCAAATCCGGCGCAACCAGTATTCCGTGTTGGAGCGAATTTCATCATTATAAAAAAGGTACAGTTGACGTTGAACGTGAAAAATCGTTGTGTAATGATCATCATTTTGAGTCTCCGATTTATAAAGCTGATAACAGACTAGGTGATATTCCCGGAGTTCTGCAATTATATCGAATATTCAAACCTAGGATGGTGAGAACGTCACAGAATGAGGTCGAGGTTAAGACTGGATAGGATGGGAAATTAACATTTACACGTGCGTACACAAGTAAGTATACTTATTATTAACTTACAATAATTAAAAATTTATAATTACAATATTCTAGAACAATCATTAAATAATATTGAATTATTTGCATCCTCACCGGCACTCCATCTTTCAAGAGATTTATAATAGAGAATCTCTAATGATTTGTTACTTTACTGATCCAATGAACTAGTTATTGTTAATTTATTTTTTGTTCTTCATTTAATTATCTTTGTTAACATTTTTCTATTTTCTAATTGCTTCATTTTTAAATTCTAATATAATTGCTCTTATTTATGTGTTTACGTATTGCTTTGGCAATTGGACTATAAGTAATATTTAATATTGTTAAATTCATTTACCTTTATTGGTGTAATTGTTTGTTACCTTAAATAAATTTAAAAAATAACTCAAATTAGGTGAATGTTGCGTTTATGTAAATATGTTTATATCCATTAACAAGTTCCTTCAGCCTTATTCTTGTTTCTCTTCAACTATAAACCAACTAACTGTAATAAGGCCCAGAAACAGTTCTATTACCTCCACGTGAATGAATATAGCTAACATGTATTTCGTAACAGACAACACGACAAATCTAATCGACGTTATATGTGACACAGTGGTATATCCTCTCATATTGGTAAGTATATCATAACTTAATTATAGTATACCACGGTTGGAAAGACAAAGAACGAATTGTGCAAATCACCCAGGACTTGTTTCAATGCAACTATTTTAAGCAAGTGTAAGAGTGGGTTGCCCATGATAGAACATTACCAGGTGACATAAAAGAATCTACCACAGTGAAAGTGACTTTTATTTACTGTCTAATTCCAAAATTGAGACGTTGCAACGGATTATTATGAGACTCTTTTTATCATATCATATAAGATGGTCGTAACTCAGTCAGACATTGAAACTACCACCGTGCACAAACACCACCCCATATTGATTTGTGTGAAACTTTTGACATAAGAGATTAATGATAATTAAATAGATAGATAGATTAATAATACAGGTGCTTATTACTTACTATAGCATTTGTTAACCGAAATGACAGTTAATAAATCTTCAATACTAAGCGATTACAGCCTCTCATGAACGTTATATTAATTAACATTGTGTAAAATATGTTAAGACCTATAAAAATACACAAAACAGTAGATTATATTATTTATTTTTAAGTATTGTATTATATGGTTTCCAAACTATAGGTATAATTTTTTTTTTTTACATAAATTATATAATATAATAATATTTTTTTAATTATATCTAGGACACAAATTTAATTAAAAAAATCAGCGAAAATGCAATATTTTTTAGATCTTTGGGCGCTGAAAGTATAGGTTTAAAATCAACGTCTTAAAGGAATTTTCTTCGCTGACTAAGTTAACTACCAAAAAAAAAAACTATTTAGAAAAGGTTCTCTCATCTGGGTCCACTGCCTTACAGGCAGGTCTGCTATTCCAAGTTTTACTAGAATGATAAACTCAAGACAGATCTTTCCCGCTTTAAGATAAAAATATAAAAACCTTTTAAAATTTAAACATAATTGCAATCTCAAGTCTAAAAGTCGGGAATCCCTTGAAATAGTTAAATTCCGAAGTAAACATACATCGTGGTTTTTTTTATCTTGAAATACAAATATTATTCTCAGTGTAATCTCATACAAGACTAGACCTAATCAACGGTGAACTAAACAAAAAACTTCTTTAAGTCATCGACTTTGGTATTAGTAAATTAATTATTAAGTACAAAAACTAAACCAAATATACTCATTACCATTAACAACTAGTATTGAAATGATTTTCGTTTTTTTTTTCTATAACTGACTACACTTTAAACATTAACCGATCCCACAATCTTTATTTTCATACATAGATACCCAATAATAATAAACACGGAAATGTGAACGTGCAATCAAAAATTTAATTCTCTACATAAAACTGCAGTTTTAACAGTTGAACTTTGTTGTGTTTATAGACACCCATATATTACTACTATAATAGCAAGTCATATAACGAATGAAGTTAATAAAAACGTACATTCATATATTCATAAGTTAAGGCTAACCTTGTTATCTTCCGTTCTTCTCAGTCACGCAGATCGATACCACACTCTCTGTCTTTATCTCACTAATAAGCTACAAGCCATTATAAACTATACAAACTCATAGGTACATATATCTTGTTCAGATATGCGCTGTCAATGTGATGAATAAACAGTTTCTCCGATTTTACGATTGAATGATCATAGTAACCCGTCTATGCAGTGTTTCAATAATTTAAAAGCTATTTAAAAATTGTATATAAGAAAACTTTTAAGAAATAAAAAAAAAACTATTTTAATATAATTGCTTCTGTAAAATTAATTACAAATATTAAAACTTATTTTATTCAAAGACCGATAATTCAATTAATACAGGTGTATTACATAATAAAAAAGTAATATAAAGCTGGTTTCCTTCGATTTAAGCATTTGGGAAGGTCTTTACAATAACAATAACGATCTTATAGTAGCCCCTAAACCAATGAGTTTATGCGCAATAAAAAAGGATATATGGGCTCGTAGATATGATTTTTATATTTCATAAAAATTAATTTAAAAAAAGTATTTAGTTACTGTTAATTCTCATACCATTCATTCGGGTTTTCATTCAAAAATATGCACCAATACATTTAAAATCGAATAATTTATCCTAAAGAAGATAAGGCTTGATATTAATTATAATTAACAGTAATAAATATGAGGTCACACATGAGTAACATGATCGTCAAAAACTATACCAAAAATATATCAATACGGGGAAAGGAAGTATTTGGCCATGAAAAATTAACGAAATATATACTGTTTATAAAAAAATCTGATATGGTAAATGCCAAAGTTTATTTGAATATAAAAGTATTAATTGAAGTTAATTTATAAAAATATTAACACAGTAAGAATATATTTTATTTAACTATGCGCATTTTTAATTTATTTCAAAACTTACATACATATATATAATTTTTTTGTTGTTATATATCATTTACGTGACAAAACATTCGTCGCAAAGAAATCGCGCAATGAAGCATTATAAAAATTACCAAGAACCTGTTTGTATATTCAAATTAACATTTTATATTATTCCCAAAGCAACGCCTGCTATTTGCAGGTTAAGTAACTAATTAAACTCATTTCAGCGCCGTCAAAGGTTTGTTATCGGAGGAGTTTTAGAAAATAAATACTGAAATTTATTGCTTTAAAAAAAAAACAATTTCTTTTTAATATTTAGGTATTTTACTACAAAATGTTCAACATAAACAAGATCATAAATATATTCATATCTACGTTATTGAAATTCGAGATGAGAATTTAGACGCAGAATAAAATATTACCTTGCTCATAGATAAGGTTATTTGTTATTATTATAAATATAATTATTAACAAACCGTACATAAATACCGAGCCTAAAATTCCAACACCGTAAACCCAATCGAAATGTAATCCAACGACAATGCTAACTAAAGAGTTCTTAGTCTTAAACAAATCGCTGTAAATACATATATTAATTAACAGAACTTAAACGGATAAAGGGAAAACAACGGAACCTAACCATATATCATTGATGAGACTCTAACCACAAAGGAATCCCCAAAGGGCACGAAAAAAAAGTTGCATATCTCTATGAATATTTAATTTCCTTTTCGTCGCGTCGACACTTTTATTTTATATCCTATTCACTGGCATTATAGAAATCATTTTTTCTTTGTCCGAAGGTCGTGAGCGCATTCTGTTTTTCGAATCCGAACTTTGATGTAAGATAGTAAAGCCCTATAATGGATTTGCTGTTGTACGCTTGCGGTTGCGGCAAACAAAAAGATAAAAATATTTACCTACCGCTATATATGGATAGGACTCTTTATTTAAATATGGACCACGTTATTTATTGCAAATTATACGAATTTAAATTGATAAAGACGTTAGTAAACTGTAAACTGATATTATTTTATTATTACTTAATTTAAGTAAATTGAGAATACATATCATTCGAAAACCAAAACATCATCATTACGCAATAATTTCTACCAAACGTTTTAAATTACAAATATCGAGCAATTGGTATAAATGTGCTTTAGTAATCGACCCGTAAGTAAGCAAAGTTATAACGATTAAGTACATTTTTTACTCCGTGAACTGATTTTCTTTTTTAGTAGTTATAGTTTTAGTGTTATCAACAAAAAAATGATGATTGAATATCGATCATTAGGTCAAAATTAATAAGTTATATTTTTGTTCCATTTTCAATATCTCACACAAATAGTTTATAACTAACATTCGCGTGTACAATTAAAATTAATTTTAGACTGAGGGAGATATTTAACTGACAACCTTTAGGAAATATTTCTGGCGTGACAATTCAAAACAACTGTTTTGTCTATTTAATTGTCTGAACTGAATATACAGCAACAGAATTTAATCAAGATTCTTGTTTTACTTGTTAATTTTAAGACAAAAACCATTATATACCTAATATACAACAATATCCTCGTTATCTCAAATATCCAAAGGCTCACAAGGTTAACAACTAAGGCTACTTACTCATATAGTAGATATCTTTTAAAAAAAAGAATGATGCATTCGAAGTAAAGTTCGACTATGGTCATTTCACCTCAACGACACTTATTACAATCTTAGGCTCTGATGTGAACTCATTCGGAAGGTTGAAACTAACATTAGACACTCATCTATAATTCTATACTAATAAATAAAATTGAAGTGTCGGTTGGTAATGTCAAAATTAATGTTTTTTACTAAATAGATATGAATGTATATACCATACTTATACCAAAAATACAACTTTTAAAATTTTTATCTGCCTGTCTGTTTGTTCCGGGTAATCTCCAGAATGGCTGGACCGATTTTGACTTATTTTGATAGATAGCTGAAATTACTCCGGGTAAATTGGGGTACTTTTAATTCAAGAAAAGTCATAAAAATTTGAATAAAGTCCGTTTTAATGCACAGTTTTACGGGCAAGCCAAAGCTATAATTTATGAGAAATATTTTTACTTTATCTCAGTACTAAATTTTTTTTAGGAAAATAATTAGGGTTCCGTTTAAAAAAACTAAACGTAGTGAAAAATATACGAAACGCAGGCGCAGCCGCGGCACACAGCTAGTATACAATATGTTCCAACAGAATTACAGGTATATTAATAACCACAGGCTCGCCCCCTGTCACATCTGGGACGGAACTAAGCTCGGCGGATTATGGGTAGTGTAGTTCGCTATTTCACCTCTGCCTAACCCTCCGGGGATAACAGCTTATGTGTATGTATGTATGTATGTAAAAATTAAAGACATAATAAACTTTCTAGGAAACTCTTTTTTGTGAGATTTATTAGAACTTTTTGATTAAACTATTAATACACTAAATCTTTTTGTCTGTTTTTTTTTTCAAAAATATAAGGTTGTTAGTCTAATGGACCTTTAGAGCTTCGCTGGATTTATATGCCGAACGCTAAACGACTATGAATACTCATGAATGAATGTTCAGCCGAAAATGGCAACCAGTTTAAAAGCACCACAATGATTAAAAGCTCAACTTGGCCTGTTGAGCGTATAAAAGCTTCTTTTTTTTACATTTACTGTTTTTATGTTTAATTACAATTGTCTGTTTATTGTGAGCTTTAACGTGTACTACAGTAGTCTCTTCTTTGATTAAAAAACAGTTTGACTATTAACTAATTTAAATATTAACACAAAATAACCACTCAAGTTGGATATCAACAACTTTTAATGCTCTAGTTCACAATCGATAAAATATATGAAAAAATAAGATTGTAAATTTGTAGGTAATTACCATGCCAAATATTGTTTAATTCCGTTTAAAAAATATTAATGGCCGATCCACAATATGCTTTCGTTATAAAGAAATTTTATCCCCCGTTGAGATTTCTGTCGGACGCTGGCTCGTCGATGCCTAAAGTAAGCCATCAATGTGTGCGTGTGTTGTGTATATTTATTATAGTGTGTTAGTGTGGTACCTTCAACCTGCATGTGATGGGAAATGAACCCTTGAGCGGGGAAACCGTTTTTTTTTTATTTGCACTTGGACACCGACATCAGGTAGAAAGGTTGATCGTTAATTTTTAAAGGACACACTAAACTTTTGAAGGAAATCACGAGGTGGCTATTGACACTGCGCGGTAAAGAACCTCGATATCTGTACGATATTTATAAACGTGTGTAGTCATTGTGAATATAATACTAAAATTAACATTACTTTTATAATACGCAGCTTACAATTAAATGTAAGAACTCATTAGTATAGTGTTTATATTTAATGCATTCGAATTAAGTATTCACATTCAATTACATTTGAATAAAAATACCAGAACAACAGCTATATAAAGGAATTAACAAGTGTATTGAAAACAGAGGAATACCTTTTGTAGCAGAGAAAAAAAAACGTGATTCAAATCATACGTTCAAAGAACGTCACAAAACTCTACTCGTACGGAACCGTGGCATTTTAAAAAACAGTTTATCGATCAACTGGTTTCTTTAATTAGTGTAAAATACTTCGGAGATAAACAAGGCAAAGGCTGATGTCACCAATGGCTCGCCTCATATAACTCGGTAAGGCAACATGCGCGAGAGCTCGTTGATGTCTTTTGCTAAGAACTTTACGCCGCACGCTTTCACAAGTTTATTGATATCATTTTTGGAGATTTTTATATAATATGTTATGAAACTATTGTGCCAAAATAACAACATAGTAAAAAGGATTTGTCCAGTTATTATAATATATATGTAGAAAATAAACAGTGATCTTTTCATAATGTAAATAAGCAAGAAATACCTAAAAATAAGTATAAATATATATATTAAGTAAAACAGTGCATTAAAGGGTTCATCTTAACTTAAAAAGAATCACAATATATGAGAAACCAATGACATAGCATAGGATATACACTATTAATAAAATATAGCTTATTATGGTAAAGAATATTTAAAAAAATAATAAAGTATGGCAAACTGTATAAAAAAAGTCGACGTTCACCGATAAAAGGAGCACGCAACTGTTATGATTACCAAAAAAAAAAAAAAACTGTTTACTGGCCAAATAATTACACAAAATAATGATTGGGACGGAGCTCGGACGATGGTAAGCCCATCTCGAGGGCTCGCATGCCGCAACAAGCGCGAGCGAGGCAATAAAATAAGGCTATAGCGGGGATCGAACGGAGTGGAGGGACGTAGCGTGTTGCCTTCGAAAGAGCCGCAAGTTAAAAGTTATAGCGACTTAATGACTTCAATTTTTTTTTATATAATGATCATAATTAATAGAACCTCCTTTATTAACATACCCCTTACATTTAACTATAAATTTTCAATGGCCGCTAACAATACACACAAAACCAATATTGATTTAAGTAATCAACATCAATGAACCCAATGACGGTCTTCACTAAGCAGTAAATCAGTGACAAGAAACAGATTCAGCAATCACATATCTTTTAAAAAATGATAGCATCTAATGCACTATATTTTGTCGAAATCACTTTTAGAATTTCTATATGATATACTACAGAATATTACAACTAATACATTTCATCCCCTAATTTAACAAAATAAATGAATACGAAAATATTAATAAGTATGAAATCGCTTACATCTTACATACAGACCAAGGGATAACAAAAAGTCATCATTAAAGTCTTGGAGGCGCGGCGGGTGAAGCTGCGCAGCCTCTCGACTCGAGTCCTAAACGATTCAACCGAGTTTTTATCACTTACCAATCCGTATCGAGTTTATTTATTCATTTTTACTTAGAGCTCTCCTGTCCTACAACACCCTTATCAACTTGAGAGAATATTCAGAATTTACGTACTTTTACAATATGTACTCGAAACGAACGTTATCTTTTTGTTCAATTCTACATATAGATATAAAACCGATAATCATCATCATGTCTGTTTTAATTTTTTTTTATCAGACTCAACTAACTTTTTATAACTTGATATTTTTGAATTTAATAACGCTTTTCCTTATCTTGTATTTATATTTTATACTTCCCTATGAATGTGATACAAAAAAATACGAAAAATAATATTTATGACGATACGATGGAGTTCATTTTAAAAGAGAACAATATTAATTGTATACTTGATAGATTTATGCTTAATAAATATAAGGTTATTCGAAAAAATAAAATAATAAAATTGTAAACTAATCAATGTTTCTTGTTATTCTTTACGTTGAATTTAAAATTAATAATCCACGAATACTAGGAATTTTATTGGTTTAATCATAAAATTATGCTGCCTTGAAAATGAAACAGAATAAAATAGAATTAATAACAAAACTGTAAACGATTTTATGAGATAATAATTTAATTTATGAGATAATGAAATAATGATACATTTAAAATAGTAAGTTATATTTCATAGTGATAGTATAATATAAAAAAATAATATTTTTATGTTTTAACTGAATATAAGACATCAAATAGATAAAAAAGAGCTCCAAGAAAACACGACTAATTAAAAAAAAGTTGACTATTTAAATAGTGACTGTCGCTATAATATACTATATTGCATTCAATTCATTATTAAACTAATCATTAGCTCGACCAAGTAGTCAAATAAAGCCAAATAAAACAACAAATGTCAGCTAACATAATCTTCATTAAAACTTCTGACGTTTCATCGAAGAAACTTTTATAGCAGAATTGTTTAATTAAAAAATATATATCATCATTCAAATTATTTTATTTTTAACGTTTGTGATTTATCGAGTCGTTAGAAAAATTAATACCAAGTCGAGATAAATATTAGGACAAAAACAGAGTGTTTTTTGGGGATTTTGGTGTCCATGTCGGTATACTATCCTGCGGTATCATACGAATACTAATTCGAACAACGCACATTTCCCCTTCTTATAATATTTTTGTAACTATATTTTAATACATTATTAATCATTGTTAATGATTTAAAATTGTTGTAAAACAATGAGTGAATCGAATGAAGAATTTCGATACATTTCAAAAATTTCATTGGAAAAAATGTAACATAAACCACGAAAAAAAATTGTGACATTTATGAATCTAATGCAGTGTCAGTAAGAGTAGCACAAAGTTTGTTTAAGCGTTTTCAATCCGGGAATTTTGATGCCAAAGATGCACCTTACTCTGGTCGCCTTATTACAGATAAAGTGGACGCCAATTTTGAAAAAGTGGACCAAGATGACATATAAGTAGTTACAACATAGCTAAGAACTGGAAATTGACCATAAAACAGTTTTGACACCATTTGAAAAAAGCTGGTACACAAAAAAGCACAATAACATTCTTTAAAAGAAAACGATAAAAAAATAACATTCAAATTAGCTAAATATAGAAAACAAAAAAGTAAAAAATAATATTTAAACATTCTAAAAACATCCATTTAAAGAAAATGTTATGCCCACAAGCAAGATTTTACTGGGAACAGTTTCGTTCCAAGAATGCTTTCTTAATATATTTTGAAACTGGTCGTATAAAGAGATAACATATCTACAACATATAGATTAGCTAGTGGAATACTTGATTATGCTAAGTGATTTTCCTCGCAACAAAGTTAGGGCCAGTTGAAACAAAATGTTGATGTTTCGTAAAAATTGTTACAGTGGTAGAAAAATTAGTTATCACAACAACTTTTATTTGCTTACAATAATTTTATAACACGTATTGTTATCGGTTTTCTTAATAAATTAATATAATTTATAAGAAACTCGTTAATATTTTTGGGAAATATTGTTATAGAAATCTTTGCCTAAATGTAAATCTATATTCGAGAAAAATCTAAAGAAATTATTAACTTATTGTAATTGTTTTTTAAAAAATCAATAAAAATATATTTGTTAAGATTTCACGTTACTCAGATTTATTTATAGATATTTAGTCATTTATATATTAGAATAATCACATACATGCTGACACCAAAAACATTACAGAAATATGTATGTATACTTTATAAAGAAACTTACTGTGACAAAACGCCAAAAATAATACCTATGTTTTTGTAAGGATAAATATTGTAAAATTAACATTTAGAACTCGTGTTTAACGATAATTTCCCACACTAATATTGTATTTTTTGTATGTATCTTAATGTCTTAAGGGTTTACTTTAAAAAAGGTTCAAGCGCATATATTATATATAAACCTTAATATCCAGAACTAGACAAATAATTATTTGAAAGATATGAAAATACGCGATTATTTGATATTAAATTGTAATCTAAGTAGCAACTACATATTTTATCCCCTAATTTCGAATACAGTTTCTCTTGACTAAATATCATTTCTACCATTATAATGAGAAAAAGTATGTTTTATATTAACGTATGTTCGATCAAGCCCTAGTAAACTGGCAGTTATTTAAGTAATACACGTTTATATATAAATTTTGTAGTCGGCAAAAAATCAACAACAGCGATTTGTACTTTCTAACATAGTATTTTGGGCAAAATATCATTGATATTACAAAAGAAAAATATGAACAAAATAACAAATTACCTCTAAAAAGTTCGTACATTTCTCTTATTTAGTAAGGAAACTACATGGATGATATCAGTGTTAATATTCAGGCAATAATACATTTATGGATATCAGACAAAATTTTTTGAATCAACTTCAAGTCTATTATTACAGCAACAAATATGTATATGTTATGTCATAATCACTTTTTTTGTATAATAACATTTTCAAATAAACCAATTTCTTTTTGAGACCAACTTTCGTATATCTAAATAAATAAAATAATTTAATACATATTATAATTTAATTCTAAATGAAACTTATAGAACTTATTTATTGAACCATAGCTAACGCAATTCTGACTCCATTATATAAGTTATGTTCTATCGTACTGAACTCGATCGAACTTAATCCGCTTCTCGTACAGTTACCATCACAACTTTGGAACGACTTGAGATTTCATAATAAATACCGCCTAAATCGATCTCCGGTATAGTATGCAGATAGTAATAACCGATGTATGTGTCAAGTTAATAGCTTGAATAGTTTTTGAGTTATGTCATACTGTATACGCAGATAGATACCAAAAATAATTGGTATATGAATTGCTACCAGGAGAGCCATATGAATTAAAAATTAATAGGCAGTTTTTATTTCATCCTATAAATGTATGAATCCACAAAATCGTTCTTTATCATAGAGAATTATTATTCTGTTTTATCACCTTAATATGTGTTTCCCTGAAAATCTGAAATTATGGAATTAAATTCAATTTATACATATGAGTTTAGATAAAGGTATTTGTAATGTTTTTATATATTATGTTATGCTTTTTTTTATCAAATCCATCATGATTTTAAATTAATAACACATGACTAGTAAGTAATCTGACCGCATCTATTTCTAAGTAACTCAAACGTTCGTTTAAAGCGGGAGAAGGTTATGAAACTGGTCTGAATGGTAAGTCGACGTAACCAATTTTACAACATACTACGTAGAGATGGAATACGTCAACGTAATGCGATATGAATGACATGCACATGGCTGCTTTTTGTGACAGTTACGTCGTGGTCCGTAATTCATATACTTTAAAAAGATATTTCATTACCCGTTAGTAGCACAAAACAAATTATAATTATCTATGAAAGAAATTATTATGGTATTATACATTATACTCGGTGTTAGATGCAACAGCTTCCTTAGGTAGGTAGTTTAATGGTTATTTTATTATACTTTATCGCTTATTTTACTTGTTTACTGTTAAGAAAAATTTGAAAAATTAAATGTCAATCCTGACTAATACAAAATGTTTTTTTTTTATTCATATATAAGTAAGAGGTAATATCAGTTTGCTACATCACACCATCAAAATGTGATCTTATGGTGGCTGGTTGGTTCGAACATAGCTCTCGCGCGGCAAGTTCAAGGTGAGAGCGTCGCTCCGCCCACACGCGCCGCGCCGCTCCTAGCGCACAACCGTTACACTGGACCTCAGACACAAATACTTAACTCCACACATAACTCACATACATTGCTTTTTACTAGCACCAGTACTCGTGTACGAAATACACCCTCAACTGGACTTAGTAAATCCAAATTTACAAAGACTGCTTCTTCCTTAAATACCACTTAAGTTAACAATTTCACAATTAAGAAATAATGCTAACAGTAATTATTCATAAATTAAAAACACCATTATATTACATTAATGGTAAGAGGAAATCATACCTACTTTAAATACCTCTTAACATTTCAAAATTATTAATCGTACATGCATATTTAAAGTCGTAGGAATGTTTACGTTCCACTGTAGCGGAATTTCCCACTATCATATAGCCGACACCTGGCAACAGTGGTCACCGCGATTACCATATCATCTTATAAGACATAGGTAATAAAATACGATACGAAGCGGTTATGTTTATGGACGCAATCGTTAGACAAAATTAGTCAAATAACTTATCTACGTCTTCGTTGAAGTAGTAAATTAATATTAACACGTTTAGTCAAGACTATAAATAAAATTAAGAAAAGATCACATTACCTGGGTATAGTGATGACTTGTCCAAGCTCGTCGACCATGTGGTCCGCAAGTACGAGGACCGTCGGCGGCTGACCAGGAGCACCCACCACCACGGAAACTCCACCATCCACTAACTGTCCGGTCCCACTCACCAACTGGCCATCTTCGAGTTGTCCACTGATCATCTCAACACGCTTCTGATCTGGTGTAGTCGTGTATATAACAGTTTGTTTCTCATCCTCGTAAATCAGGTCTATTGGGGTTTTCTCGTCGATTGAGTCCATGCCCTGATCGTAGACGTCGGGTTGGACTGGCACCTTACTCTCTGTAGCGTACGCTGCCAATTCATGCGGTGAGTGTCTGTAGGAGTGTGCGTCCGGCGGATAGCCGTCATCGGAGTCCATCTCGACTTTGTGAGGATAGTAATCGTGCGCAGGTTGTACGGGCGTCATTGTGGCGAGCACGGCGTGTGCGGGCGCGGGCGAACGCGGTGCTGATGACGGCGAGGCGCACGCTTTGTGCGCACGCGAGCGCTCATCGCAGGCGCCTACTGATGCCGGGGAAGCGGACATACCGCCGTGCTTCGGCGTAAAGGGCGACGTCTTTGTGCGGGCGGAGGCTCCACTCAGGAGCTCCCCGCTCAACACTTGACTTCAACTTCTGCAAAGGAAGATATATTTCCCGTGCCATGAAAATAACAAATACAAAACTAGATCCAGTGCTATATCGAGCTCGCTTTACTTATTGTCCCTATATATTATTTATGATAACTTTAATAAAACATAGAGTTGTTAAACATAACCCGTTAAATCAAGCTACTTAAAGAGAAATTCAGCAATGATTTTGTTTGCTTAACCGTTGCCACCTTAAATGCGATTTTTTTAAAAGTGAAAATACATAAAAAAATAATAATAATAGCTTTATTTGAACTTCACAATAGGTAGATATAAATAATTAATTTGATATATAAAGTATACAAAGTAATCTTAACAAATCTACTACTCATGCGATTTAATCTCCCTTCTAATGTGGTAAAAGCCTCCTCCAAAGAATTCCATTTTTCCCTATCTTTAGCGATGGTCATCCAGCCTCTTCCTGCTTTGGATACAATCTCGTCCTACCACCGGGCGACCGGGCGACCACTACTTCGCACGCCATACAGCCCTTTCCATTTGAAAATATATGGGTATACGAAAATAATCACAACAATATCGACAGTGATATTGAAAACAAAGAAATTTAACTGAGTAATATAATTTATTTATATTCCAATAGGAGGATAATTACTAGCTAGGTATAGTCTGAAAGCGATTCGAAATATAAAACTTCTAAACTGAGTACCAAAAAAAAAAATCATCAGTTGTCATAACTCTCATTAGTTATATACCTATCCCATACAAATAATCCCTATTTTATACGACATCATTATGAGAGGAATCCGAAGCAAAATTTGAACCATACATTCGTAGTGTCGGAATATAGAGAATATTCCGAAAAAAAAAATTGCAATAAAACTTGATACAAAGGGCGATATGAACCGGACATGCAAGAGATCAAAACGAATTGTTTACAAATTCATGTTTAGTATGAATCTGAGACCGCCCCAGTAACAGCTGATTCGAGTCCAGTTAGAAAAGAACAAGTATCAAGTGGCACCTGACCGGCAAGAAGCGACCGAACTTGTTCAGCAGCCTCTTCGCCGCCCTGGTCGCGGGGTCCAGCGTGCGCGCGCACCCACCACGCTACGGTACAAACAGGTAATAACACTATTGTATCCACGTGCCTGTCAAACTCGTCAGTAAACAACAAGTCTTCCACTTATATGAATGACCGCGTTTTCAAGTCCCTTTGTTATCTCACTTTTCTCTGGTTACAAATGACGTAACAATCAAAACATTACAACACTTGGTTTGAATTACCTCCAACAATTTATCGAGCAAATTTGAAATTGAGTTATATTTACTATATACATTTATTATATCTACGAACTTACCAGTAAAAAATGCTCAGTTGTCATTATAAAAATCTAAAAATAAAAGAACTGCCTATAAAAGTATAGTAGAGACACCACTCCGTTCTCGATGCATTGTTGCGGAGGCTGAGGCTCAGACGAGTAAGAGAGATGAAAATATGATAATCTCACAAACGTAAGCGGATAGGAGATATAAGACATTTAAGACTACGCTATGCCTATCATACGCGCATTTAGGAATTTCTCGAATGAGCTTCGTTCTTTGTCTCAAAACATTTTTTTAAAACTGAAATGACATGTTCTGATATGTTCACAATATTACTTATTCCAATGACATTAATAAAAACAACAACACTTTGCTAATATAAAAAACCCTCCTATATGAAAAGCGTTATCATTGCTTTCTTCGTGTATTTATATAAACATGAATTGACAGTAAAAAAATATTTAAGCAAAACCATACGAATAAAAAATATGAACAATTTGACCATTAAGGCGCCTCGCCGCACTTTGCTGAAGGAGGAAAAATAAAATTACAAAAAGGCTGTACCGCCGAGTCGGGCTGTCCATGTGTGCGCTGTCTACACATGTATATCTGAAGCTCACAGGCCACGTCGTTATGAGACATAAAGCGCACGTATTTCACTCACACGACGAAAGAATTGCTTATGTGCGTTGGCGTATTAGATTCATACAACACTTATTTACATTAAGACTGGAGTTAGTTATGCTTGTCATAAATATAAATACAACGATTTGTATAAAATAACATGCAATATTTTTTTAAATAATCCTGCTGAAACATACATTCAAAGGCAAATGTACAAAATTGTAACAAACTATATCAATAAAAAGTTCACGATTTAAAATTAAATAACGAATAGCATCTAACCGTTACACCGTTTAAGTAACATTAAGTAATAACAAGAAGCAGAGCGAGCTCGTCATCGCACTAGCAATAAGGTCTGGGGCGGCAACGACGCAGGCGTCCTGGCGCAGGTCGTCACGCACGCGCTTCAAACTAGTATCGTGACGTCACGGCCCGCCCGGCAAAATTACAAAACCGGCCGGGCGGCGCAACCGACCGCGCCAACAAGAGGCGCGGGCGGCAGCGCAGTGGCGGACGCGCTGCCAGCCGACCCCGACGCGCCACCGGCGATTCACATACCGTGGGCGGCGTCTCGACGCTAAACGCGGCGCGGGCGCGGGCGCGGGTACTCGAGCACGCGGCGAGCGGCGCTACGGAGCGCGGGCGCAGGTGCTCTGAGCGCAGCAGCCTCCGCGCGCCGGCGCCGCCGCCCTCCGCGCCTCCCCGCACACCCACCCGGGCCTCGCTCTCGCACGCACCAAAACGACGAATTTATCTTCTCTGCATGCTGACCCTCCTTACCGAGGACGTTGCCCAGGGTGTCTCACTCAGACCCTTATTTCATGCAAATTACTACAGCTTATTATATTAGATTAATAATAACTCAATATACATGTGTATGGGTTATTTTTTTTAAATTAGTATTTTTGTTTGTGTATTATTAGTTAGTGCTGCGTCAAGATGAAACAGATCTGTTTCTGATAAAGCACAAAATAAGCGCGGTGAAGACAACGACGCCCGAATCAAACAACGTCGTCGTGTTGTATTTCACCGGGCTCCGGTCACCCGGTCGATGACAACGATTACAACCGTTACAAAATCAGAGAACTGCGTCGATGGGATTGGCTAACTTTACACAACTTCCCCTTTAGGATATTCGTACAACATATCGAATTAAATATCAAGTCACTTCGAAGTTGCGTAACAAAAATATATAGTTTCATAAATTAAAGAGACGTTTAAATCTTTTATAGAATCTCTTGAAACTTTGTAAAAATAAACTTTATGTATAAGTATAAATTGCGACTAGTACCGGCTAATTAACGTGCCATGAGGAAAAGATTTCTTTTATAATAGGACAATGTTACTACACATTTAGTTTGAACTAGCTGTGTGCCCGCGGCTGTGCCCGCGGCTGTGCCCGCGTGTCATATATTCTTCACTGCGTTTTAATTATTTTTTTACGGCACCTTAAATATTTTTCTTAAAAAAATGTAGTATTAAGATAAAGTAAAAATATTTCTCATAAATTATAGCGTTTGCCCGTAAAATTGCGCATTAAATTGGATTTTATTTAAATTTTTATGAGTTTCTTAACACGGAACCCTAATTATTTTAGAAAATTAAAAGTACCCTTAGTTACCTGGAGTAACTTCTGCTATCTACCAAAAACGTCTTGTCAAAATCGGTCCAGTCGTACCGGAGATTACCCATTACAAACAGACAGACAGACAAAAATTAAAAACAAAAAATTTGTTATCGGTCTCGTATATACATTCATATCTATTTAGTAAATAAAATTAATGTTGACATTACAAACAGGCACTTCAATTTTATGAATTAATATAGACAACATAAAATGGTGGTGATTGCTTGCAATAAGTAGCCATCCTCCGCGTCGTCTGTAATACTAACAGCCTACGACTCTGCTAGCTCATAGCTTATTCTATAACAAATATACCTAATGTAACAAAAAATAGCCACTAAAATCAAACCAAAGAATACATATGTAATTTAAAAAAGAATCACGTAGGTTAATCAGTTTAGTATTTTTCAAATCATATGTGCACTAACAGACAGACGTTGACTTTCTAATATAATGTTTATATAAGCAAGAATAGATGATACAAGGGTGTTCAGAACTAAAAAGTCCCGAAACTGCGAATTTGCAAGGAAGAAAATGATCTGTAATATTTAACATTTTCATTGAATCAAAACAAAGTCCGAATTAATTTTCTTTTTTCGTTATCTTGTGTCGAGGCATAACAAACACTAAGTAAACAAATCAATAATAAAAACAATCAAAATATATATATATATATTAAAAAACCAGTTTCAAATTTATAATAATACAGTCCAAATTGTAATAAATATGATTCACCACAACAGATTGTGTATTAAAAAAAGTGTGTGTACTTTTGTGCACACGTAGAAGTTCTTTGACGTAATAATAGAAAAAACTATTATAAAATGTTGACAACTAACTTCAGGGTGTTGATTTTTCGTGATGGTGTGCGCGCGCATCGTATGTTCACTAGCTAACTTTTGGGGTGTCCTTTTTTCGTGAAGTTTGCGCGCGCATCGCAAAATTTACTCACATCATTTTTTCTAACGAGCCAAAAGAAGTATAACTTCAATAATTATTCCCGTTTATTTTGCTGATGCTGAATTCAACATTTTATATTTTCAAGCGTGATCCTTAGCATGTCTGGTGAAACAGTCAATAGAAATTTCTCTCTATCAGACAATCTCTTATAGAACTGGCCTTTGATACGGTATATTTCTTTATATTTGGTCTTTTGAAATCAATATTTGCAATAACTTTTCTATACGGGTTTCAATTGTTTTTAAATGAACTACAATGCTGCTTTAAAGTAATTTTTCCTAACGCATGTAATCAATACTTCAACGTTTTAATCCCGTTTGAAGGCCGTTTACCTCTTCAATTTCAAAATAAAAAATGACTTTGGTTAAGATATTTGAAAGAGACCTATGTCCAACAGTGGACGTATTTCGGTTGAATGAATTGGTTATCAATGAAAGGTAATCAATCAAAAGTGTTTAAGACTGAACATATTCGTAAAACTCCATCAACAAAGTGGCCACTATTAATTCAACCTTAACTTTAAATACTGAAGGTTCTTACTATATAAAATCGTAGAACAGAAGAGGAACAACTGCCGTCAATATGTATAAAAAACAGTAGGTAATTCTTTGTCTTCTGTTGATACTATATTTACGATTAATTCAGTCTGCAAATATAGCAGAATATTTTATTCTATATTAATCGTAAAACTATAAATTATTTTATCGTGGACTACGTGTACAAATATTATTCTAAAATAAAACCATAGACAGCTATATCTTTTCCTTTATACATTAAAGCATTATACGCACCTGTTGCGCATAACTTTCATTAGTCAATAAACAATTCTTGGAAGTGAAAAAATTGTTTTCAATCTCAAATTTTACTGATAGGCACAACATTTTAAGATTAATAATACAATTATGATTTTATAATAACTTTCATCGAAAAACTGGATACAAAACTATGTATACAAACTCCGTCTACCTGTAGTAGCGGCCCAAATCGCGCTACAACCCTAAACTGAAGAATTTTTTGCAGGATACAGTAAATCTTTATGCATTTGGAACACGTCTTGATTTCTCATCAATTCTAAAATCTCAAAATAATTCCTTTTGAGCACTTTAGAGCCGTCAATTTGTGAAGCATTGTGAAATAAAGTTCGGCCTAAAGAACTTGTATTCGTTACCGTAATAAATTATAAAAAAAACGCAAAGTTAAGTTCTATAACGGACATTTTTCTATCTTTGTTTATGATCACTTCATGGAACAGATAAGTTCAGCTAGGTTGAATACCGCTGAATGTACATGCCTGTCACAGGGCACACCAACGTTCTTACGATTGTAGTGCCTTCGTACTAGTGACCATTTTCCTGAACCTGTGTAATGTTATTGCCAACTGTACTTAAACTTGCTTATTAATTAAGCAAAACTTACACTCATTCATGTATGAAACAAGGGAAACATCTCTCGAACCACGAACGCCACACTGCGGGCGGACCTGGACGTCAGCGCGATTTTCCTATAGAAGAGGTCGTGGTAGAATCGCGTCAACGCGATGTCTTCTGCTTCTATAGAAACATCGGGCTAGCGTCCCGACTCGCCCGCTCTGTATTGCAACCATTAATGTTATCAAGATGAATAAATGGTCAATATGGTAGTAGGGTGACTAGTACTTAATTAATTAATTGACAACAAACTAAGTGAATAACGTAATAAAATATAATACCTACATAAAAATAATTATTTCATTCAGGTAATTAAATTCTGAGATACAAGCGTTTAGTTTTTAGTGGAGATCAAGTTACTACGTTCTCGCTATAGGATAAAATTAAAATATTTAAAAGTTCCTTATTTTTGATCAGAGGTTTATTTTATTTTCTGTGGTCTGTCTTATTTATAGCATTTTTGATGAGATAATAAAAAAAACTATATGTGAACATCCCTATTTATAATTTTTACCACTTTTTACAACAATATCGACTCATCATAGTTACAAGTTGGTTACGAAACCTACCTTTTTTCTTTTGCGTTTCTACCAAAACGTGCAATGGTCCATCGATTAATAATAAAAGAAGAATGGTCTACCAAAATACCTAACGAATAATTATTTATCTCGATTTTGACAATACCTACTAATTTTACAATTTGAATTAATACGCTAGTACCCATAGCTAATACACTACAAACCTGCCTACTAGGTACTATATTCTCAAATGACAGAAATTATTTGTAACACTCTATATTTATGACTTATCCTATTTGTCAATAGAGTTTTTACTCAATAATGTTAAGAATAGCTATGGTAATGTCTAATAACTTTATAAAGGTTACATACCAACAGTTCGGAAGATACGAGATCCTAATAAGGAGTGCTAATGAAAAACTAGCTTCTATTAGCAGTTTCGCCTGAGTAAAGTTATTGTCTTTACAGTCAATTACCTAAAAATATTTATTTACAAAATGCGAAGTTTGTTCATACGTAAACAATCTCTTTAAAGTTAAAATACGTAATACCGTCTTAGTAGTCTGTGGAGTTAAACTATTTATTTGTAACAGAAAGTCGAAACACAATTTTTTATATGTTTTACTTCAGATTTCATAAGATACTTCATCATCTCTATTAAATGTGATTTTTATTCGTTGCAACTTTATGTTGTGTCGTAAAAGCATCCACAAGTACCGTCCTTTATTATTCGTATAGAAACTTCTTTAAAAGTGATAAATATATAGGACCAAGATATATGTAGATAAATCACTCCACACGTTGATGAAAATCAAATATAACAATTTTTTTTAATTTTTGTTTAAATAAATAAAATAAAAATATTCTAATCAATATTAATTTATTTCTCGGAACCTGTATAATTTTTTGTTACACTTTGTTGAAAGCGGCGATGTCGACACTCTGAACCTGTAATTAAACAAATATTAATTAATTAATTACACTTAATTTATTATATCAAAATTATAATTTTTTTATTCGACTTACAAAATCTTCAATTTTTTCTATCTCTTCTGTGAGCCAATCAACAGAGACCTTATCATCTTCAACAACGCAAGATATCTGCAGTTTGTGAATACCATAAGCTAATGGTACTAGTTTGGCTGCTCCCCATAGAAGTCCGTCTGTACCAATGGCTCTGACTGCTTGCTCCATGGCTGCCATATCAGTTTCATCATCCATCCCACGGCTTCACATCCAAAATTATGTTTGATTTTGCAATCAGTACAGGCTCTAGAATAATCATGATATGATTTATTAAGCAAATTATCCAAATATGTCAAGCTCAAAGACATTCATTACAGTATGTTTTCTTTTTACATGGAATTTTTTTACACCACAAGCTCACCTGATGTTAAGTGTCGATGTGGTCCAAGATGGTAAGCACACTAAGCCTAGAGGTACTGGTTCTCAAGTGATGCTCCCGGAACACACCTATTGGTATTTGGCGACAGGTTTTCAAACTTGAGGGTGGTAGCTACCCAGACGGGCATCATTAGAAAATGCGCTACCACAAGGCTATGGTTTCCTCACGATGTTTTCCTTCACCGAAAGCTCAGACCGATTTTAGAGTCGGGTAGGTGAGGATCGAACCCGCGTCGATTGACGCGGAATCTGGCCACACTACTCGCTGCGCCATCATCGCTTAAAGTCCAAGTAATTTAAAAAAATACTCTCTCTATATTACCAAAACTGAAACGTACATAAAAATACACTAAATATTTTACTAGCTAATTCAGATAAATGCCTCTGTTTGCTTTTTTGAAACACAACTATTTTTTTTTCATACAAAAATCATTCTCCAAACCAATAGCACATTCAAAATAATTAAAGCACAACGGCTTGTCAAAAGCAAACAAAATTGTTGACTACATTTTTGATATTTCATTTCTTAAATATCCTTCATAATTTGTAAAACTATAAACTTCATATTTTTTTTTGTAATTAGTTTAAATTCATCATACAGGTAGATGCATAAAATAATTTTATTTATAACTACAACAATTAATATCACATAAAAAATCTATTTATCAACTTGTATTCAAATATTTAAAGTTACCATAATATTACATTTTACTTTGCTACTGATTCCACTATACTATACATAAGTAATTAATTATTTCGATATACTGTACTTTCATAGTTTATAAAAAATATAATTTTAAATTTAAAAACCATATTTAAAATTAATTTTCTTTATATTTATGTACCAATAAAAACACATACCAGCACTGAATTATAATTTAATGCTTGATATAATGCAGTTATGTATTGTCTATACTAATAATAAAATTGTAAATTTCACGTGTCTGTACATATTCGATTTTTGTGAAAAGAATTATTCTAGGGACTAGGGACTACGCACGGGACTAAAAATAGGTATTTAAACACATTTCTATCGTTTTTAGAAATGTCTGTCTGTTTGGTTGTGCAGGTATTTATTGGAAAGTACTAAGTATATTTTAAAAATTAATAGATAAAGCATATTTCGGAGTAACATCAAAACTTTATTTCATTAAAATCGGTCCGCTCTATCAAAGCTTTAGTAATTTAAACGACACGCGACGATTTTAATATGAAAGAAGAGTTTGTAAGTAAATACGTTTTAGTCTTATTCGAGAACAAGAGAATTATGGATTGATTGGAATTAAACATAATGACATAATATAAAATTTATGTGTAGTATATAAATAATGAATCAATAAGACAATAATAAATGAGAAAACTATATTTTGATATTTTTATATAGTATCTAGGCTAATTCTAGACGTCATCAAGTTTCTGGTGGTTCTAGGAGTCATTTTATGAAAATAGTGAACTGACTTTCTATTATGATATCAATAGGTAAAAAGATGGCGCGGAACATAATATTATTTCATTCTAACTATAATTGGACTGTTTAAGTTTTGTTTATTTATGATGACATGGGGGACTAAGTTTTATGAAAGGTAATTACGTAGGCAAATTATATATGTATTTCTGTCGATTATTCATAGATGGCGCTATACTTATTTTTAATAATTTGGACTGTTCTGGATGATAACATACATAACCTATACACATAACAAAAGACTAATGGGACAAAATCTACAGATTGAAGACAGAAGATTTTTATGTACATTGTGATGTTTGAGAAAAAACTATACAGGGGATTCAGAATTTATTACCGGACACATTTTGGAATTATGGTGTGATAGGCGGAACGGGACGGGAGGGGAGAATATAGGTTGTCCATTACAATTTAAATGTCTGAATTTAACGCGAGCGAAGTCACGGGCACAGCTAGTATATAGTATTTTCGTAATCAAACTTACTTTTAGACTTCTTTGCATTATATGCAGCTAAACGTTCCTCCCTTATTTTTGCAGCTTCCGCACTCTCCTCCTCATCATCGGAACCAAATAAATCGACATCATCATCATCATCAGACGCATTCGCATCACCTCCTGCAGGCTCTTTAGACGTAGTTGGAACTGGAGCCTGGAAATAAATAAGGTTAAATATTTAGCACAGCTATTAGTATTCAGATTTATGTAGCAGTTATGTTTATCACCAAAGTGAATGCAGTTCCTTTTGATGTTGTTCTTCTATTTAATTAATATTAATCTGTGAGTTAACCAATCCCGCCAGTGTCATGTGAATATTTTCAATCATTTCGACTGTCCCTACTTACAAAACGACATGTCTAAAAACCGACGTTCACAGGAAAGTGTAATGAATATTGTAATCACTCTATTTACATTTTAATATTTATTTTTTCTGCAATGTTTTATTCGATTTTTGCAGTTTTTGGTGCTATATATACATATTTTATTATTTTTTTTCATGAAAAATGTGATAGATCTCAAGTCTCGGTCAAATGTCATTTTTGACATATCACTTTGTACATAGGGACCATCTATTTGTTAACGCTTCTAATCTATAGTAAAATGGTACCATATTATTCCATGAAGTTTTCGTGGCACCTTAGAATAAACATTTAGCACTTTAAATACACTTCACTTTAACACAATAACCAAACCATATGAAGTAAAATGACATAATATATGGTCAAATACCCAACTTAATGAATTAAATTAAAACACAATAATTGCTATATTACATACTGAGATCCCACCAAAAAATCAAATCTGGCGTTAAATAAAGTACACTCCTATAATGATAACGACATATAACACGATGACCTATATTTACTACACCTATAGCCTCTAGACCCCTGTTGTCACACTTTTCTTATAAAGAGCCACATAAGACAATGTGAGGTACCACTGCGGGCCGCACTTTTATGGATTTGAAAGTTGATACCATCTATTAATAGACATATTTTTATGAGCTGATAAACACAACTTTACCGTAGATTTTGTATGGCAATAACAACCTATGAAGTAATCCCATGAACTATATTTAAACTCAGTTTGGAGTCATTGTCTACCAATATGGTTTGCGACATTGAGGGCCGCACAAATATCATCCATGGAAGAGTATTTGTGACTGTTCATTGTTGTGCTGTTGTAATTAATAGAAAAATATAATAGGTGCAATAGGAATTTGACAAATGCTATGAATGTTTGTAATTAAATTATAGAAGTGGTCATATATCCAAACAAACATTTACTTTTGAAGTTGAAATAGCAACACCCCCTGAAGATTCTAAGTTGTCAACTCTGGCCTGCAGGCTGATGACTAAATTGCGCAAATCATCGATAGCTTTTTTAAAGTCCTTGTTTTCCTTTTCTAGGCTTCCTATTTTCTTGATCAGTTCTGTGTTAGGAACTCCAGCTAATGTTGCTACACTATCCATCTGAAATAAAGTTTTTTGATATTTAACTTTTTAACCTAATTATGACAATATGCTATAAAATCATAAATAATAAGTATACAATTAAATTAAAAAATTATTTAATCCTTTACTGTTAAAAGGCGATCAGAGACTCAGAGTTTTATGCAGCAACACATGGCTAGTAATGGATACTCCTAAAAAAAATATTTATTTTTTTAAATTTTGATAGACACTTTCTCCGTTTTATAAATATAGTTTACGAATACATTAAATACATTGTAAATTGTATTTTGTAAACCATACCATTTAGTTAGGATTAAAAAGTCCATAAGTCACTTTTTCAAGTTAAAGTCATACACTTTGCACATAAGGTCTTGATTATAAATGAAGAAAATACATTTCAATACTCAAAAAACACTGTGTAAGTAAGTGGATGAAATAATTAGACAACACATACAATTCTCAAAAACTTACATAACAGATGTCACAAGTTTTGTAAATCTGCTAAGATAATCATTTGAAATTAAAATATATGCTATACTAATATCACTTAAATAAATAAAAAAAAATCTTAAAATAAACAATAATACTTTAGTTTTATAAAGAAACTTTAAACAATTGAAAAATTAAATAATTTCAAAATAATAATCAGTTCAAAAACTTCCCATAAAATGTCTTTAAGTGTATTTTAAATCACCTCGCACATTTTCATAATTTAAGCTAGATAATGCTTATGAAGTAAAAATTCAATATTTAGTTTAATATCAAATTCTCCAAAAATGTATGCAAATTTTATTTCTTTGTTACACAAAAACAAAATTGCACACAGGAGTCACAGACGCATAAATATATGTTTATAATATTAACTTACACACTCCAAGGAGTTTTTAATATGTTCTCTAGCTTTTGCAACTTCACTGGCTAATGATGACTTGGTTATGGAAAGAGGAGAATCATTTACCTGAAACAGAAAACAGTTAAGAATTGTTTTCATAATAATTAAAAATGTTCTCTTATAACATTTTTCTTATGTCAATAAAATAAACATAATCCATTCAAGCAAGGTTATTTCCATAAACAATGTGAGAGCTGATAGACATTTTAGGGTAGGTTTTTTATACTATTTAGACTCAGTGCTTTAATCACAATCTCAATCATAAAATCAATAGTGAAAATTTGGTCCAGGTAAGTTATAATTATTGGAAATTAGAAAAAAAAACATATTTTGTTGTTTGTTTGTAATATTATTTAGTATTTATTTTGAATATAGATTTTCTATTTTATATATCTCTCTGATATTAATTATTGTGAATCAGGATGTGAAGCTAGTCTAAAATAATTTTCAAGTGGAGCAGTTATTTAGTTAATATCAATATATATTTTAGATTTATCTAAACCAGTCACTGAATAATTAATTTACCTTGTACAAGGATTCATAGTAGTTCTTTTCAGCATCATTGTAAACATTCTTGTCTAACCAAACCTTCTCATGGATTAAGACAGACATTCTAAAAATAAAAAACACAAAAATCTTAGAACTATATTTAAGTGAAAATGTATAACAATAATATTTTTTAATTTAATTAAGAATATTAAGAGTATATGCGATCAGCAACAAATGTGAAAAGTAGGTATTTCAAAAATCTATCTCTAGTGTGTTGCGCCCCAAAGAAAGAGTCATAAACACAAAAGGGACAACTGCAGCTCGGACTAATTTTGCCTATGCAAAAAAGATGAAAACTTCACTTCATAGTACCCTGTTTCCTCCTCCAAAATGGAACCGATTTTATATTATCCTTCAGTTATAGAGTAAGAGAGACTTTGACTAAGTCTCTACATTTTGCTTTTTTCGTGTTAATTCATCAAATTTGTTTCACATAGGTCTGAAAATGACCGTAAATATCAAGCATTTTTTTCATTTTCAAAGGCTCCTAGTTTGAAAATGCATGGGCATGGCAGTGATATATATTATTTGGTAATTGTGGTATAAAAATATTTATCATAATGCTAATAATGATAATATACATGGAGGAAACAGTAGACTATGTTTGTATGGAATAAACACTGCTGGCATATCCTCTTAATTGATAGTTTTGTGTAAAGACATGAATGGTCCCTTGTGTTATGAGTTAACACTTAAATCAGTATTATGATTATGTTATTTAAACTATCCTATTTACTTATTAGAAGAATTTTCTAAATTTCTGTGTGATACAAATGTGTAAAAATATTATGGATCAATCTGTTGATTAGAAAGGGTAACAGTCAAAGGAAGTCATGAAATATACAACACATCTCAGACTACCTACAACATATGCAAATTTTAAGTTCTTATGTTATCAATTAACAGATATAAAGACAACAATAAACCAGAATAATAAAGTAGAATTTATATATTAATGTAATACTGTTTATAAAAATATAAGGGATTGATGTAAAATAATATGCATTAGTAAATATTTCCAATTTCATTTACTGATAACATATTTTGTGAATAGGTTATGTTTGACGAAGAAATAAACTTTTTTTAAATACAAGAGCCATAATTTTGATACTTTAATTTATTTAGTATAGCATTTCTAGGATAACTCTTATTGATTATAAATAATTCAACAAATGTATTTATGTATATTCTAAGACATTTTCATCTGGTTTACCTAAAATCACAAGGCGGTAAATGAATTTTTATATAAATACATTTTAAATTACTTTAAATGATAATTTATCAAATAATTGAAAAACTTACTTTGAGTAGTTTGAAATAAACAGCCAAAAAACAAAATTATAAAATAAATTTTATAATAAAAATAATTTGAACCACGTAACCACGATCAAACTACACTTTCACGACTTTTAAAAGAGATTTTTTTTAATTTATTGTGGTCATGAATGTAGGTTATTTAGAAATGAAATACTTTTATATTTATACGCACGTAAGTAGTTGTACTTCTTTGACGTAATAATAGAAAAAACTAAAATGTTAACAGCTAACTTCCGGGTGTTGGTTTGTCGTGACGATGTGCGGGTGCATCGTATGTTAAGTAACTAACTTCAAGGTGTCGTTTTTTCGTGACGATTGCGCGCGCATCGTAAAAATTTCTCTCATTATATTTCCCTAACGTGCCAAAAGAAGTATAAGTTCAAAAATTTCTCATCTTCAAACAATGGAATTTAGTTAGAGCTTTCCCAGAAGTATTTGGACATTTTAAAATTCTTGCATCGGTAATTTTTTTCATAACTAAATTATATTAAGTAAGTTTCTTACACTTTACACCCACATTACATTATGTATGATAAGTTAAAGAATTAAATACAAGAAGTAGATTTTACATAACAAACTAAAATCCCGCCGGAACTCGTCAATATAAATCACAGATATCTACCCAACAATATAATACCGAAAATAGTGATGGAATCGATTACAAAATTGAAAATCGGTTTGTATGGATTGCTTTTAAGAAAAAACTGTTTTGATAGGTTTTTATTTACTTTAAAAATACTTCATAATTAATCACTTTAATGCCTGTTTCAATCAGTAGGTACTTAATAAAACATTTTCTGAAAGAATCGAGACATACAATATAAAAAAAGTGAGCTGTTGCCGGACGCCTGCCATATGTGAAACTTTAAAACTATTTTGTACAACGTGTACATATAAAAAGATATTTTATGAAGAGAAATAAATATGGCATTCTGAAAAAAAAACAGATTTTTAAAAGAAAAAGATTATTGTTAACTTAATCAACATTTGTATTCATTTAATACGAATATTTAATTTACAAAAAATATTAAGTGAAAATTCTTTAGACGCGAGAGCATAATTTCAAGGTCACACACAACGACCGTAAGCGTAATAGATGTTTCATACTACTATATGGCGTTACGACGCGTTACCACCCCACCACCAATCGGTCTGATTTACCGCATTAGATATTTTTAGGTTTCTTTTTACCTTGTATTGACGTGGACTTTATAATTTGTGTATTTTGTACTAAAATGTGAAGACGTAAAGAGAAGATTTCAACCAAGCTAGGTGTCTGTGTGCTGGAGGACCTCAGTCGGATTTACTCAATATATTAGAAATGACGCAAGTGTGATATAGACTATGCGTCAAATGCATCACGTCGCTTATGTCTGGTCTATTACAATCTGTAAACTTGCTTATTCTTCAGTGTGAAGTTTCTTTGTTTATTATAGTGCTTGAATGTATTGCACCACAAAGTAATCGGTTTCTTTAAATAAAAATCGGTATAAAAGGTTTTACTTAAAACAGGTATGGTTTTTTTTTTAGCTACAGTTACATCAGTAACTGGAAACATGTTTGAAGCAGTGATGCTTTAAGTCCGGTAGTTACCGTTTCATACGGTAATATGGCCTTCAAATTGCACAATGTACGGCTTGCGGTCGAGTGGTTATTACCGTACGCTAAAATACGTTAATTTCATTACAACAAACAAACGAGCATCTTTCACACGCTATTTTTACTGCTCATAATGTTAAATGTTTCCTGCATCATACTAGATAAGACAAATGAAGCAAAACAGACTATTAATGATGAAAGGTGTTTTGTCAAATACAGATTTCTCCGTAAATATGTTTTGCAATGTAGAATCAATGGCACCAGATGAATTTTGGGACAAAACACTATAATATCCAGAACCGTTGTTTTTAAAATTTGCCAAAATTTGTTATTGAAATTCTTTCTTTCCTTCCACACACAAATGCCAATTCTTAGATAATTTTTAGCACCGTTAACTTAATAAAAACAAAATCTCGAAACCAGCTCATAACATCCACGATCAACGGGAGGCTTTTGCCAAAACAATGTATTCGAAAACCTAAAAACTGCGTAAATATTAAACCAACGCCCGAAATTATCACGAAAATTAAAAACTGTCTTATAAAAGCGAATGAAGATAATGTGTGAAACTTTGTATATTTATTGGGACGAGAATATTAGAAGTAGTGCCTTTTTTTTTTTTTTTCAAATAAATGTTTTTGGTTCAGGAATCCGGTAATTAATTGTCAAATACGGTATTTTTTTTTCAATTTTTTACGATAACCCCAAATGAAGGTAGCGGCAATACCAGAGATGACTAATAGGAAATTTTGGCGAGATCTCAGTCTGTCATATAGCAGTTGTTTTCTTTAATTCATTAAATTTGTGTATTTGACTTTATATCATGTAATCTTGGTGGTATATTGTGTGATATAGTTTGGTTATTGTGTACAAGTTAAGTTTATTATGGAAAATTACGCGCAAGGTTTATTCTGAGTTGCCGATAAGGTCCATGAAAAGTTTTAGCAGGAGGAGCCAGTTTTGCTGGAGCTTGGCAACGATGATACAAGATTGAAAATACATCTGATGGCACAAATAGATAACACTGCCACAAATGGTTTGTACCCAAATTGCCAATATAAGAAAAAGAAGAAAAGATGAATAAAAATAGGCAACATTGATCTGATATCACTTTCAAGTTTCATCTCTGATGTGCGTTGTTATTATACGGCAATTATCGTGTTATACGGTTATATAATTAAGGTCGTCCAGCAAAAAAAAAGACGGTACACGGCAATGGTTCCCGTATCTTGAAACACGCCAATCAGAGTTCAAGTGAAATCGCATATAATTAATAATACAGTCGGGTAATTGACTTTATTCTCTATACTTTGTCAAATAAAAAACGCAGATATGCGGATAGGATAGTATGAAAGAGCATTTTATTTGAAATCGTGCTACCTCTCTTCGATTCAGGTGACTACTGAGTATTGCCTGTTTTTTATGCCCAAATTGAAGGCCGCGAAATTTCTACTTTACTCTGACTACACTACTCTGCTCACTTTGATTAATGTCATGTCAAGATGTACGAAATACGCACGAGAACACACATTACAATGACACCTGTCACTTATACCATCATGTGTAGCCACCAGGCGCTGGCAAATAACTCTTCGCGAGTTTACACAAGTCTTCAGTATACTTCAGGCTTTAAAAACGTTGAATTAGGCCCTCTAAAAAATATATTATTACTCCATCATGCTAACTCTGAGTGTGAAACAATATTTAGCGCCGTAAATATAGTCAAAACGAAATGACGAAGTAAAACATCACTTCTACCATAAATAAATAACACGATGCTTGTGAAACAGTATTTCAGACGTGAAAGATAGCTCAAATATAATTTTAAGAAAGGAGAAGTAATGACCATCTTTCATTTAAGACATTTTTTTATTATGATAATTGTGACTATCCATTAATGACTAATCCATTGTTATAGAGTCGCAAATATTTATTTTTGAGTTGTAATAATTATTATTTTATCAATCTTGTACGGAACTGTCAGCGCGTGAGTTTACTTAAACTTACTTGGTTTACTTAATTTATTTTTTATTACTGTACAAGTATAAAACAATTACATAAAACTGTATAGGTATAAAATAAATGCGAAAATTTAAATTTTGCTAAAAATTTGTATGAGACACAGCAATTTTTCAACTTTTACCCCAAAACACGGCAATTCAACCATCCAAAACACAGCAATAAATTTTTATAGCAACGCTGTCTCTGATGTCACTTTATGCCATGTCCATGCTTTATTCTAGCAATGTGTAGTAGCGGTTTTTGTCATAACGAAACTAAAACAGCTATTGGTTTTGAATAGCAGCTTCTGAAACTATTTATTTCTAATAGCAGCTTTCTATCCAGTAAGTAACCAGTTTTATTGTTTACCTATTACAAAAAAATAAATAGTTATTTACAAAGCTATTTTAAACAATACAGTATTATTCATATCCTTTTTTACACGGAATAGGCTCACTGCTTTGACCACAATCTCATCTGATGTTAATCGACGATGTGGTCTAGGATGGTAAATATACTAATTCTAGAGCTGCTGGTTCTCAAGTGATGATGTCGGAACACACTTATTGATATTTGGCGACAGGTTTACAAACTTTAGGGAGGTAGCTATCCAGGCGGGCATAATTAGAAATGCCCTATCACCATGCTATGGTTTCCTCATAAATGTTTTCCTTCACCGAAAGCTCAGGCCAATTTTAGAGTCGCATAGGTGGGAATCAAACCCGCATCGATTGACAGGGAATCCGACCGCAATACCCGCTGCACCATCATTGCTTTAAAATCTAATCAAATAGGTTAGATACGTTGTGTATTTAATGTTAATCAAAATTGCCCTTTACAACATATTAAAATGAATATCTAAAGAAGATATCAGAAATATAGGTAATATATACGTACCGTTGGAAATTATAAAATGTTTTTACCAGAAAATGTATATTTAACAATGCGACACGCTACGATAACTACTTTTTTGCACTTTTTCATCGCCTTAGTCGTTTAATTTATGGTCTAAAATTTAAATGACATAAGCAATGTATTCCAATAAATCGCGCCAATTCAACAAACCGCACATGCTATCTTACAATGCTTCGTTTTGTATCTCACTCACGCGATCGGTCGAATTCGGAGTCGCTTCGGATTATTTCATTTTACCGGTCCGGCGATCTGGTGGAGTGTATAGTCCAACCACAGCGATAGCGGGTTTGCAATCCTACCATATTATAATCGTTACATCTTATAGTAGTGATTTGTTCTCATTACCTATCATTCATATTTAGTCAGCATACAACCTGTTACTCAAAATAAATAGTTTCATTTGACAAGAGAAACGTATAACCTGCTACTGATGCGATAAATAGTTTCAGATACTAGCTATCGTATAAAACGCTCACGACTAACTTTATGCAAATCGCTAGTCCATAGCTCTGTGGCTAGGAGTAAGTTGTTGATATGTGCAGAATGCTGAAATAACCTCTTTTTTGTTTTGCTTTACATCTCAATCTGTGATTTTATTATGTATGTTACGATCTGCTAAGAGTATAATTGTTTTGTGGTTATGATTACAGTACTGTTACTGTTGTGATTACAGTGTTCATTCTTTGAATAGTTTTTCGTTATTTAAGGCATTTTACTACAACTTCCTAACCAAGCAAATGTAATAATATCTGTTTGTAATTAATACATTTCGACCGCGTGAACCTCTCAAGGATATAAATTAAGTACAATGATTTGTAAAAAGTGTAATACTTCTTTAAGTACTGTCATGTTAAGGAAAAAAGATGTATATTGCAGCACCTGTTTTATAGTTAATATTAATCACAAATTTCGTTCTTGTATCGGTAAAAATAGAATATTATCTTCCAATGAAAATGTTTTGATATGTGTGTCTGGAGGAGATGCTTCAGTTGCATTATTGGATTTGATACATAATGGAATATCTTTAGATAATCATAAAAAGTTAAGAATAAAGCCATTATTTTTGCATCTGAGTAAGTATGCTTATCCTTAAGTCTATAAAAAATGTTAATGTGCAAAATTACATGTAAAAGTAATGAAGATTTTCTTTTCAGCAAATGGTAATAATAGTACAGCAGAGGTAATTATAGAACAATGCCAAAAGTTCAATTTTAATGTTTACATTGTTGACATTTCTGCATATTTTATTAAAAACTTACAAGTTTCGAATGTCAACTGTATCCCAAAAGTTAATCAAGAAGCACAAAACAAATTTATTAATATGGTAAAAGATATGCCTCCCTCTGTATATAGTGATTTCTTGCCCAAAATCAAAAGAAATCTGTATATAAAGTATGCAGAACAATTACAATGTAGTTACATATTTACTGGTGAAACAAACAGCACTTTAGCTATCAATTTATTGACAAATCTTGCTATTGGGAGAGGATCTCAAGTTCAAAATAACATAGTAAGCATAATCTAAACACTTTATTAGTAATATTGAAAAAGAAAATGATTTATAATGTAACATCTCATTACAAAGTGGAGGTTAAATAATTAGCTTCGAGTCTTTTCTATTATATTTTATATTATATCCTTATTATATTATTACCTTTGCACGGGTATATAAAAATCTTTAATTAAAAAAATATAGCCTATGTTACTCACAGATTACATAGCTTTTTAGAGGTGAAAGAATTTAAAATCGATTGAGTAGTTTTTGAGTTTAAATAAAAATTCAATCTTACCCTTTTAAACAATAGTATAGGTGGTTTTTTTTGCCACTTATAAATTAATTGTTTTTTGTTGAATCTAGAAAGCTAAATAGAACCCTGGTTTTTCTAATATTCATTTTTCAAACAGGGTTTTTTGGACAACAGGACTGAAAACATTAAAATTCTTAGACCTATGAAAGATATAAGCAAAGAAGAATTAAAATATTATGTTCATATCAAAAGGCTAGTTCCTGTGCATTATAATGATGAACAAACAAACAGTTTACATGCTGCCATCCATAATTTTGTGACTGATCTTCAAGAAAACTTTCAGTCTACTATATCAACAATATGTAAGACAGCTGATAAAATTGGTCTAAATGAAGAAATTTCTAATGTCACTGTGGAAAAATGTGTATTGTGTGAGGTATGTTCAAATAGCATCAGGTATATATATATTCATTATTTATGTGTTTTAGCTAGTTGTATTTTTTTCAAATATGACACTGTTTACTCTTATTACAAAAATGCATTATACACAGTTTTGTTTCCTATAGTGTTTTATAATGCATACAATAATACTATTATATATTTAAAAATATGTAATTTTTTAAAATGAATAAGAACTAACATACCTAATACTAACTCATGTAATCATATATTTTATAATTTTTCTTTATAACTTTAACACCAAACTTAGATTTTGTCCCTGAAAGAATTCCAATTTTCTTTGACTAACAACACTGCATTTATAAATATAAAGTATTTCAAATAATTATTATTTATATAAGCTTCATATGTAGCTATAATTATACTTTAAAGCAATGATTGTTTCAGTAATAGTGTGGGTTATTGAACATTTTATCTTTTCAACATTTGTAGTCTGAAAAAGTAAAATAGATATAATATATCTTTATATGTTTAAATTTGTTATTATTGATAAAGCTGAATAATCTATGGTATCACTATCATGTGTTGCCAATTATAAAACAGGCTGAGCAGTCTAAGTCTATGAGAATAATAAATATGTACTTTTATATGATATAAGTATTGCCCTTAGACATTTGTATAACATTTTGTGTCATTGAGGTTTCAAATTTTCACTTTATGTTCGTCATTCCAAACTCAGATCTGTATGTAGGCTTAATATAAGCACAGAGCTAACATGTTGCTAGATCTGATGAGAACCATTTAACATATCTTATGATACCAAGTTTCATATGGTAAAAGAAACACCTTATTTATATTTTGTAATTTAATGTTTTAACATACATAGTGACACTCAAAACATTAATTGATTGTCTGTTTTAGAGTGACTTGACCAAGAAAGAATTAAAACTGACAGCCCTTCAAGCTACCAATTTTTCAAGAATGGTGTCGCATTGTAATGTCCAAGGGTGTAAAATGCGCAAATGCATACGGTACACTCTTGGAAAGTTTTGATACAGAAGAAGAAAATCAAAAGTTAATGTTTCCTTTAATTCACAAGAGACTCTGTTACAGTTGTAGTAGAAATTATTCTGAAATTAATCCTCAAACATTACCAGTCCATATAGAACAATTGCTGCACAATGAAAATGTGTGACTCCCTTGAAGTAAAAAAAACCTCATGTTAAAAATAACATTAAAAATGATAATGTATTGATCTGTTTGTATACTTAAAATTTTATCTACAAGTTAACAATAAATAAAATCTAATACCTCATGCAGTTGTATTTTCTTATGATGAAAATATAGTTTCAGTTTAAAACAAAATGGAGCACAACTTTCGTTACTTGGACAGGTTCACTTTAATTACCAAAATGTGGCCACAGCGCCAATCGCTAATGTTTATAGACTTCAACTATTAAAAATGTGTTATATACTTATATATATATAATATTGCTAGATTCTTTTTTAAATTGTATCTTTGAAGTATTCTTCTCTTTTATATTTACTTTTGGGCCAGATAATAAATCTGATTTGAAATAGAATCATGTAAATCAGTTCAGTGATTCTAGATTAGGGATGTCACCTATTTCGAATAAAATAGTTTATTTGTTTTACGTATGTTACTTTCTTGGAACCGTAAAGTATTACGTCTGGCAAATTTCTGAAGTTAAGGCTACTTTTATTTATAGAAATGGGGGGGTACCGGGTAAAAAATTAAAACTCATGAAATGGTGAAAAGTAACATATACAATGGTTCCTTTTAGTAGCAAGTGATTGAATTTATGAGAAATATGTTTGTTTTTTGTTAGTACCCAAATAATTTAGACTCTGCGT
Source organism: Samia ricini (assembly GCA_014132275.2). NCBI lineage: Eukaryota > Metazoa > Arthropoda > Insecta > Lepidoptera > Saturniidae > Samia > Samia ricini. The sequence continues at coordinate 9,615,815 of AP028161.1, forward strand.
AAAAAAAAATCATGAGCTTGTGAACAAAATCCGATTCAATTGTCAGTTCTACTGGCAAGCGTTTAAATATATGAGAAATATCTTTGTGTTCTGTTAGTACTAAAATAATTTAAGACCTGTATAATAAAACAAGTAATAGATAGTCAAAAGTAAGCACATTATAGGTCCCCATTCGACGACTGCAACCAAAAAAACACTAGTTTTGGCCGTAGTTTTCATGCTAGCTAAAAAATGGAAGCAACCGTAGCTCTGTCGTGAAATATTCTTAATGAATTCATACGTCTAAACCACATTTTTACACTGTATGGCTCAGTGCTTTGACCACAATCTCACTTGCTGTTAAGTGACGATGTTCAGGCTGGTAAACACACTTAACTAGCGATTGTTGAGTTTAACGCGTTAAGTTGTTTGTGAAGTCCCCACAAAGAAAATGGCAAAAGAGTTTATGAAAGTACTACAACCTGATCGAATTTCTGCTGTAAAACAGGAATGCTTGTGAGAATGTGACAATTAAATATGAAAAGTGTCAATGTGCAAACGAGATTTTTCGATTTCATTCATCATGTAATTTTTTTAAATTTTCGCGTTCCATATTTAAATGCAGTTATTTAAAACGGGTTTTCACGCGTTACCTTTCCTTTTTTCTATCCCGACGTTTCAACGGGATAGTTCATCAAAGTACCCCTCAACGCAGCAGGCGATGCAGCGCACCGCCAGTCAGCCTGTGACCACGGTTGGTGAAACCCAGCCGAAACGTCGGGATAGAAAAAAGGAAAGGTAACGCGTGAAAACCCGTTTTAAGTAACTTCATTCATCATTATTCTCATGTCTTCTTCCCAACTCACTTGGGGTCGGCGCAGTATACTATCTTCTTCCATACGTTCTTATCAGCCGTCATCACTTCAAACTACCTACTCCTTTTTCTTTCATATCATTTCTTACACACTCCATCCACACTTTCTTTCGCCTTCTTCTACTTTCCATCCTTCCACATACATATCCATTACTATTTTCCCCACGTGCGCTTCCTCTCTTCTCATAACATGTCCATGACAAACGGGAACCTTTCAACAACTGGCGCAACTTTCACACTACCTCTAATATATTCATTCCTTATTTTATCTATTCTTATGACATTTCTGATGGACTTATATATCCTGCCCGTCAATTTAAGAGGCATAATGGAGTCGCAAATCACACTAGAGACCTGTCGCCATTTCATCCAACCCGAGTTGATTATTTGCGTTATTTCGCCTGTCGCGAGGACAATTAATTTAAATGTAGTCTATGTAATAAATTTAAAACGAAATGAAAATATGACAATAATCTATACATAAAATAAAACTGTAACTAGGCCAAATCTGTACATTATTTTTTTTTGAGAATTATAATCGAGGTGGACTTTGTTATCGGTATAGAAGCCAAAAATATTTTATTTAGAATTTTTGTCTGTCTGTCTTTCCCTGTGTACGCGTTTCACTTTGAATACTTTTTGTCCCATAAAACGTAAGGGGTTCTCCAGGATAACGGACAAAAGTCAAAAATACGTAGTAAATGAAATTCTTGAGGGAATTTGATGAAATTTTTTATTTATGCTATAGCAAACAAGTTAGCTGAAATTTAAGCGATATTTCATATCGCTTATACTTATTAAAAAAAAAAACTCCAATCGCTAGGTTTTGACTTGACGTCGTTAGGCCGTGTAGTACCTAAACGTTACAACTCAACTAAATCAATTTAGCATTTTATTGCGAAATTGCGAATTTTATTGATAAATTAGAAGCATATAATCTAATAAGTAAACTAAATCCTACTGATGTGTATGTTTGACTCTTTGTCATGAAGCATTTCAGTTTCATCGAGTTTCAAACCACAAATGATTCTAAAGAAAGTTCACGTCAATAATAAATGCCATGTCGACAAAGTTGAAAAATAGGTGTAAAATTATACGAGACAGCCATAAACAGAATCGTAATACGATAAATGATTACCTATTAAAATGAAAGGAATCTATCTATAATGACGTCAGAATCTTAATAATACGCAAAAATTAATTAGATAGCGCTATTCCTCAATTATGCTAAATTAAAAGTTGCCAGCTCACGGTTCTTTGGCGTTCTTCGTTTTCGACTCTATATATGGATTTGAAAATACTTATGCAAATTTTTATTATCGTTTTACCAGAATAGATACATTTTCATACAATATATTCATTTAACGTAAGTAACGTTTATCTACATTTATATTAAAATAATAAATATGTTTAATGTAGTTATAAATGAATAGTGGAGTGAGCAGAAATAAAACTAAACCAAACCATCGTAAACTATATACATTTATATATGTGTATAATTCTGAGGATTATTCACAGATGGCGCTTTACTAATTTGTTCAATAAATTCACGTTCAATAAACAATGAACGAAATCTGTACATTGAAGATATTTGAGAAAACAACTATGTAGGACTTTAGATCCTACTACATGACACATTTCAATAGTTTTAAAATATTTTGTCTGTCTGTCCGTTTATTAATTGGTTCTCCAATCACGCAAAAACTACTCAACCGATTTCGATGAAATTTGGTATTAAACTTGGAACTCTATAGTACCATCTGACATACTTTTTACAGATATATGTATTTTCATAATTTATAAATAGCGTTTATCTAGATTAATTAAAAAAATATTATAATTAAGTGTATGCATAATAACATCTATACTAATATTGTAAAATGTAAAGTTTGTGAGTTTGGATTTCCGGGGTAATCTCCGGTACTACTGATCCGATTTTGAAAATTTTACAGTTAGAAAGGTATATTATAATATAGGCTACTTTTTATTCTGGTAAATATATATTTTCAATAATTAATCATAGTAAATGTAATTACAGGAGGTAATAATTATATAATATAGTGTCCATTTCAAACCATTCAAGCTGATTTGAAATAAAGGAACAAAATCTATAGCATTTTCGCATAACTTTTATTCAGGCCCTATTAGGGCAAGAATGGCTGGATGTATAGTTTTAACTCAGGTGCCCCGCGGGAGCTAAACGCAGACGGCGGCTCAGTCCGGGCACCGCACCGGTGGCGTCTGGACTCTGCCGCATTGCCAAACCATGGGGGAGAAGGCGCAGGGGCCCTGACCTTCCATTGCACTGGGAAAGTTGTCTGGTAGATGGCCTGGTCTGGCCGGCGAACCTTCACCGCGTGTGACGGGATAGAACATAGATAGATAATATATTAGTAACGTTATAGATTGCATCTAGACGCAGAATATAGTGTCTATTAAAATATATTTGTCTGAATTCCACGCGAACGAAATCGCGGGCATAGCTAGTATAATATACATAAACCGAGGGGTCTCCCTTACATTCAAAAATATAAAAATAATAATTAAAAAAACCTGCTACTTTAATCATGGTGCGGGAAGATCCTCCCTGGCCAGCAAAGTAGCTCGTCCCATATAGCACTCCAATACTTTTTACTATAATTTGTTGAACAGTACGCCTCTATAGGTCATTGTAAGTTTCCGATCGTCTATGATCTTCGCTTGCCTCATCCAAAAGTCTGAACAGTAAAATTTTATAACGTTGCCGGAACTTTTATTGCCCATAAGTTTATTATATTTAATAAATTGTCCGTCGAATATCGCTTGTGCTTCATCACCCATAGTGTGTCTAAATTACATTGCTTCATGTAATCATGTAAAAATTGGTTGAAAGATCGTTTTATTATCCATTGTAACGTTCAATGTAAATAAATTATAAATTACCAAACACTTAATAATTTCACCACTAAATAAAATAGGCCCGAATCTACGATTTTTTCGAACCAGGGGCAGAAATTTTGTAGTGGCGTCCCTGTCTCCAGTGTTTGAGATAAATTATTTAAAAACTCACAAATATTACTACTCTTATATAAGTACTTTTGATTATCTGTTACCTAATAACTTGTTCATTTGTGAGATTCCATACAAAATTGACCACTTTTAACCCCGACCCCTTTCAATTTGACTGAAAGATTACTACAATTGTTTTACCCATCTCAAAAAAGTTATGATTTTTTTCAATAAAACGGCTTTTTTTTTTTCAAATTTTCATAACTTTGTTACAAATTGGCCGATGGAGAAGTTTTGAAGTCTCCCGAACGAAGAGGCTGCTTTGCCGATCTCTTCATCGAGCGAGATATTGCTCGAAACGTGATAGCCTAGGTAGCAAAACTTGCTGACTATACAGACTTGCTGTCTAAGAGTTCGCCGTTAAGCAAAAGTTTGGGTTGTTCTGAACATCCTTGCGCTAAAATGACAGTTTTTTTACGATTACTGAACACCGAGAAGAGATCACATGCTCTGATAAATTTGTCCATCAGGTTTTGAAGGTGAGCCTGAACGTGGGCGACAAAACCAGCTCCATCAGCGAAGAGAAGGCTGTTTATAAATACATTCTGGCTTCCATACTCACGTGGATCAAACTGCACCAGTTTTAGAAATTTCGGGGGGTATCTAATTCTAACAAAGACTAAATACCACCTCTCTCTGTTCACGGTAAAAGCCTTGATCAAGTTAACAAATGTGACGACTAATGCATTCCCCTTAATTGCTCCCGTCAAAATCTAACTAGCGTTCCGGATATTAGCCGGAATAGACACAAAAAATTACAATTGTTTTTGGTTTAGGTATAGTATATACCAAGGCTGCTCAACTTTTTCATCAGTCGAGCAAACAGATGTTTCAGAAATTTTTGGCGGGCCACTAACTGTTACTATTTTAGCTATAATAAGGTATTCTGCCTTGTTATACTACTGTACACCTAACTTGGTACGAATTTTACTTACACGGGCAATTCAAAAATCGTAAGTGGGCCACATGGCCCTTGGGCATGAAATTGAGCAGCCTTAATATATAAATTCATATTTAATTAATTAAAAATTGTTATTTTGATATTACAGACATTTTAATTTTATTCATTAGTATAATAAGTTAAAACAATAACATTTCAGAGTGTGATCTATTCACATTGGTGTCGTCAGTTTATGTCGTCTAATGCCAGATTCTTCAGGAACGGAATCACTCGGAAGAAATAAAGATTGACAGTGATGTCTTTAACTCAGTGCGCTATCATCGTAATCAAAGCTTAACTTAATGGGGTACTGTTTTGTGGTCTCTATCAAAGTGTCTTATTGAGAACTGTTACCATTACTTACCTAAATTTAGCTACATCTGTCAGTTATAAAAATGAGATTGAATAGCGAAATGAATATTAAGAAATATGCAGCATACTGGAGTAAACAGTAACAGCATTTTTAGTTTGGGGTCATTATATTTGATAATTACCCCATCGTTATCATATTAAGTAATATTCTATTCATGTTAACGTTTGAAATATAAATACATGATGCGTTAAACCTAAAATAGTCTTAAGTGTTATCGGATCCAATAACGAAATATTTGACAACAGATTTTCAACTTATGAAGTAGTCTAGTATGAATAGATTACCATTTGTCACTCGAAAATCACTTTAAGCTTATTTTGATAAAAACTTGATGCAATACCCCTTGAATCACTACAGGTGTAATTACTAGGCTATAAATATGGCCGTCGCCTGATCATGTTAATGTCGATCGCAAAACTTAAAAATAGTAAAAAGCACTTTAGGTAAACGCATCATAAAAAAAGCCAAAATATTTGTGAATTACGTTACATATGTAAATTTATTATTCTTAAAATCATATCATTGTACATGGAATACAAAACTAATTTTAAAAATTGTAGTTTAACACTAAGTGTTCCCAGTAAACGAGTATTCATTTTCCCCTGCATTTGGGAGTTTTGACAATAAATGACCTTTTAAAATCAGCCGTATATGTCAATTCCTTGCCAGAGTTAGGGGGAATGACTGAAATTTGTTATGTTATGGAACCGGTTACTTGTAAAGTAAATATCTTACCATGTTGTGTAGGCAGCCAAGTAAAATTTAAACCAAGATAAATCCGTGTATTATGTTAAAGACAATACACTATTATGCATTTTATCTATTTAAGGTTAGTTTTACGTTTTTGCAATTTCGTACCAACAAGGAAAATTAATAAAAAGAATAAAATTATGGGTTTATGACAGTTCAAAACATAAATAATAATTGAAAACATTTTCAGGCAAAGTTAGTATTGTTTATTTAAGAAAATTTTTATGCAACAACTTGAAGTTATCACACTAAAATAAATTATACTCAATGAGGCTCGCTTTCAAATTGAAGAGATACCAATTTCATTTTAGCTAATTATATTATGTATAAGGATAGCTAACGTAACTTATGAAAAACATACTAATAGAAACAATATTTAAATCCGACATTTATCTAATATTAATTAGAATTACTGGTTTCTTTTGTAAAAATATATATATATATATATATGTATGTATATATTATATAATGAAAGAAAACGATTAAGTAATCATATTAAAATTTTGTATTTATATCACACATATCTACATTTTACTTCTATTACATAAATACAAAATTTTAAACAAGGTAATTTTACCAACGGAAAGCTGCTAACCAGTATTTGTAAATGGTATGCAGATGTGTTACCAATATCATATTATACAAGTAATTACAATATAAATACCATAGGTTAATAAATGCAAAAGATCAAGTGCAATGAAACTTGACATTTTATCTGTACCTCAAATGAATATCTAGAGAATTTCACGTACAAAAAATCAATGTTCAGTATTTACTTGCGACAGTTTTAATCCCCGCCCACCACAGAAATACTCTCATCACATATTCTATAGAGAGTAAATGAACACTTCCTCGGAATTATATAGCAGTTTCTATCTGAGATAAAAACACTTTGAAAACAACGAATAAACCAGATTTACTAATAATTAACACTAAATCATATTGTCTTTCCGAATTATTATTTATCATTGGAATAAAACCAATGATTGTCGGTTGAATATATAGTAAGTATGTCAATCACTGTATGTCCCGTGTATTAACACCGACAGTGGCCTTGTTTGGATGTTATTTTTTACATTGTCTCTTCTGGAATCTTGTACAAGTACATATCAATATATAGCATTATAAAGAGTATTTCAACTCTTAAATTATATTATTCTGCTGCATTTACTGGTCCTTGTAGTGCATTAGGAGTTGGTGAATTAGATGACGCCATTCTACCTTGCTCCTTAACAATTGGATCTGTAAAGGAAAATGCATCTTCGTTTTTTAAATACAATAGAAATTAAGAATGAAACACACTGCACAGAACTTTTAGTTTTCTGTTATATATATATATATATATATATATATATATATATATTAGTTTAAGGTTAGCAAATTACAATATTTTTTAAGGTAAGCTCACTGTTCTCAATTATGGAAAACATATATTTATTTGAAACAATTTGCAGCATTTGACCTCAATCTTGTAGTCTGTCAAATAATTATGTTGCCACAGATATTGAGAAGCTAAGTCTACAATAAAACTATAGTTCAACTGATACTAAACAGAAGTGTTATTATGTGGCAATGGTTCTATAAATCATAATCTTCTTCTTCTTCTTGTGTTTTTTAATGGCTCTGCACGGCTTGTGTCTTAGCCAGTGTAAATCATAATCAATATTTAGTTTAAATAAAACCATGGCAACCATATTATATAACATTAAAATTGTTTAATAATTCTAACCTATTCAAACTGATACTAGGGTAACATTGATTATGTTTTATCATAATTTTTTAACAGTTTTACTACAAATTCATTATACACAACTAAAATGTTTACATTTTGCTGTCAATAATGAAACAAAAGTGGCTGTTTTCATATTTCTTGTCATAGCTACCCTCTACAAATCCTATTACTTTCCACCAAATTGTAAACATTTCAACATTAGTTCATATTTTATTACGTCGAGGTATGATAAGAATAATTTAAAAAACACTGTAAACCTATTAGTCATTAAAAATTAAAGTATTTGAAAATATATATACTAATAAATAAAATTAAGTGTCTGTTTGTATTATCAAAATATTTTTTTACTAAATAGATATGAATGTTTATACGAAACCTTGACCAAAAACACAATTCTTAACCTCCGGACAGGCTGAATGCATTATGACGGGACTTTTTTTGGTAGATAGCTTAAGTTACTCCGAATAATTTAGGGTACTTTTAATTTTCGAAAATAATTAAGGTTCCGCTTAAGAAAATAAAAACTCATACTAAATTTAATAAAATCCGATTCAATGCACAGTTTTATGGGCAAGTGCCTGAATTTATGAGAAATATTTTTACTTACTTAATCATAGTACTAAAAAAAAATTATGGTTCCGTATAAAACATTGAAATGTAGTGAAGAATATATGAAATGCGGGCGCAACGTCGGGCGCACAGCTAGTTAATAAAATATAATTTTAGTCGGGGAGCAAGTGATTTAATTTAAGCACATTGACATATGGATTCAGCTAAAAACTCTAATGTAGGGTTTGTTACACTTTTCTTGTCAAAGACCACTGCGGGCCGCACTTTTATATATTAGATAGTTGATTCTATCTGGTACTTGACATATTTTTATGAGCTATTAAACAGGAATTTTCCATAGACTTTGTATGGCAAAAACAATCTATTATATTTATACTATGAAGTTATTTTTGGCAACTTAATTCACTGTCTATTTGTAAACTCGGTTTTGAGTCATTGTCGACGAAAATAGTCTGTTACGTTGCGGGCCGCATACATACACCGCATGCGGCCCTGGGGCTGCAGTTTGACGACCCCTGCTCTAATGAATGTGTGTTATGACATAATTATTACATTAATTCACATTATTGTTTTTTACGTATTAATACTTATGTGGGTGGTAACAACTGTGTATTGAGCTTTCTGTGTTTTACAATCAGGATGATATGATGCAATGAGTGATTGTGACATATTTTGTGTTGGAAAACTGCACCTGCATTTCATATGTTCTTCATTGCGTTTTAATTTTTCTATACGGAACCCTAATTAATTTTCAAAACTTTAAGCAAAGATATTTCTCAAAATTCTAATACCAGTAAGTAAAACTGTGCATTGAATCGGATTTTATTCACAATGTCATGAGTTTCAATTTCTCTACAGGGAACACTGATTTTTTTCTAAAATCAAAAGTACCCTAAGTTAAGCAGACTTCAGCTGTCTAACAAAAATAGTCCCGTCAAAATAGGTCCAACCGTTCCGGAGATTATCCATAACAAAAGTTTGTACAAGTATTTTGTATATACATTCATATCTATTCAGTAAAAAAAAAATAATTTGGACATTACAAACAGACACTTCAATTTTACTTATTAGTATAGACAAATTAATTTTATTGAGAAATCTTATTTCACATAAAAATTATTGTTACCCTATTATTTAAATCTATAACATAAAACAGTTATAAATTAATAAAATGTGACTTACAGAAGTAAGGATGTTCCATAGCTTCACGCGCAGTGTAACGCTCGTAGTGATCATAACGCAGAAGACGGTCAAGAAAATCCAAGGCTTCAGGAGAAACCAAATGTTGGTTCTCTGAATGTATAAATCTCTCCCACCGTTTACGAGAATGTCTGTTAATAATTTATGATATCATTTAATAACGCAGCAAAAAAAAATTATGAATATCAGATTCTGCTTGGAGAGATATATTTTGAATATAAGAGCATTAATGTATTCAACTTCTATTGTAGTAATTCGGAAAGCAAACCATAATTTCTTCAAAAATTAGCACCTGTCTTAATATTGACCATATTAATGGATTTAATATGTAGATTCATGTAAATCTTCGACTACCAATTATTTATTAAAGGCTAAATTTGAACATTGTTTAAAATTAAAAATACATACCTGCCAAGAATGTCATTAAATCGAGGATCTAGTTCTATATGATATTTATCCAAATATTCAAACAATTCCTCAGTTCCCAGCACCTTTGCTATACGTACAAGTTGATCATAATTATCATGACCATGAAAGAAAGGTTCTTTACGGAAAATCATTGATGCCAACATACAACCTAATGACCACATATCTAAAGAGTAGTCATACATCTGATAATCAACCAAGAGTTCTGGACCCTGAAAGAAGTAGATAGTGATAAAGTATAGAAGTAGATAAGTATGTTTTACATACACCACACATCATTATTAAGCATTTTTTTTTTTCTAATAATAAATAAGGTAATTAAACCACATGAGAAACAGAAAAATAACTATGATTTACAGAAATGTAATTTATTATTTGAAGGCCTTTTATCTGGATAAATGGTTGATGCTACATGAAGATAAAAAATGAATAATCTACAGATTAGTGGTTAATTTTTATTGGGCTAACATTATCTATACTAATATTATAAAGAGAAAACATTTGTATTTTTTTATATAACAAATAAACTTAAAAAACTACTGGACCAATTTGAATGAATTTGGTATGGAGATAGTATGAAATCCCACGGGAAAGGGAGCTAAGCGAGTAAAAGCGCGAAGAGCAACTAATGTTTTATAAAGTAAGACTTTATGACATTAGATTAACTCAAAACTGCTTCTTCTAATAAGTTGTACTGGGTTATTAAAAACCTATGGACTGTAGGGAACACGATAGATAGTCATATTGATATTAGGGAAGTATTATTTACATAAAACCATTATCTATATTCATACCTTAAAGTATCTAGAAGCAACACGAACATTGTAGTCTTGCCCTGGATGGTAGAACTCTGCTAACCCCCAGTCAATAAGACGTAACTTTCTATGGTCATGATCAATCATGACATTATGGGGCTTTACATCTCGATGCATAATACCCATACTATGGCAATAATCTAATGCCTTCAAAAGTTCATATAAGTAATATCTGTAAATGTATAACGGTTTCTATGTTAATTCACAATCACAAATGTAACAATTTATTAAAAAGATATGTTAATTTTATAGAACTTGAGACATTTCTGTGTAAAATTGTGTACTTATTTTAACTATAATCTTAGTAGCGAAAGTAACTCTTTATATTATCATCAAGTATATACCTAGAGCTACTGCATAGCTTTCGTTAGGAGTATATTAAGAACCTAGTATGATCATGGAAGCTATCTAAATTTTGAAATAAATTATTAATTTATGCCAGTTTAAAATCAATTTACAGTCAGGAGTAACTGGGGGCACTGTTATTAAAAGCATAAGTTAAAAAAAACGCAAGGTTTATTCTGTAGTAAAAAACAATAACCATAAGGACATAATCACATTTGTTAAAACCCATTTCAAAGGTATTTAGGCTAATAGCTAATGTTAACATAAAAGATTAAGTAATAACATAAAATATTAAAAAAAATTAAAAGTTGACATTAAGACAGATACAGTATAGGCAAGATTAATAATTAAACATATCTTTGGTCTATTAATATTCCAGTGAGACATATTCACAATATAAATAATGATCCAAGTGTAATTATACAGTTACATTTATTTACTTAAATTAATTAAATACTGTAGATTATTTAAGTGGGATCAATAGAAAAGTTATTAGGGAGAAATTAGGAGGAAAAATGTGATCTTAGTGTAATAAATATTTGAAAATTCTTGAAATAACACCTCTATTTGAACAATCTTTTTATGCTTTGCTTCATGACATCTTTATTAACAGAACTTCAATTAACTTTCACTTACAAAATATTTAATGTATGAATCATTACAATATCTATCAAGTCCATAAACTAACAATTTAGATGTAACATATAACCCACCTTATATCATAATCTGACAGAGTCTGATATAGTTGCTTAAAGTCAGTGTTATTAACATGTTCAAAAATTAGCGCTGGTGTACGAGAAACAGGATCTTTTACTACAGCTTGTAAAGTTATTATATTTGTGCCACCTCTTAAGTTTTCTAATATTTTTATTTCTCTTTTTATCTTCTTCTTTTTAACAGGCTGAAATTTGAGTATGTAGAATAAAATACATTTTTATTTGCACATAACACAAATTTAAACAAGGAAAATATTTATTATAACATAATACAAAAGTGTTGGGCTTATGCACACAAGGTTCAACCTCAGCTTGATTGCTGCACTGAAACTTCATATCAATATTTTATCTCATTGTCAACATTGTTTTCAATGATTCTAAGACCTGATTATAATTAAAATATGTTGTAGCATGTATTCTAACACATTAATCGCTCAAAAACCAATAAAAATTTAACAATAGGAAAACAATTGAAAGCTGGCATGGTGTTTGACCGGTTAAGTGGAATGTAGAATAAATAATGACGATAGGCAAGTCAAGAAGAAGTTGTCCTTGCGTGTGATTTGATTGTATTTGTAAAAAACTCACCTTCAATATTTTAACTACACACTTCTCATTATTTGTGATATTTATTGCTTCGAATACTTCACTGTATTTTCCACGGCCCAATTTGCGGACCAACTGATAGTCTTCTTGGTTGCCCCAGTCCACTACATAGCTCTCGTAATCCCAGTATTCCCTTGGACGTTGTGAGTTCACATCGGCATATACCCGCGCTCTACTAGGTACTGCCATCGTACTGTACCTCTGCCAACCTAAGGTTTTATCTGGGATAGTCTTTCCGGAAATCGCGAATGTCTTGAGTAATGATACTGGAAGAACAAATAACTTGTGTCAAATTGTCACATTTGAATAAATAACACTTTCAACAACTTGCTTAACACTTTTTGAATTAAACAATGACCTATGAAATTTAAAAATGAATTACGAATCACTGTTCAATTAGAGTATTGTGATGTATAACCTAAAAACGACATCCAGCTCACTACGATTTGTGAAATACAAAAGTAACTTTTTAGCAAATATCACTCCTTATATACATTTTACGCGATCCTTAATCAGTTGTTATATGTGTTATTTTTGGTAGAATCTGATAACATGATATAAAATATGAAAGTGCCTTCGAAATGAAAAACGCACGCCATTACTTGTCAAATAGTCAAATGTTCAGTAACATCCATACCTAAAACATTACTGTGGTTAATCTTATTTTATACTATACAATAATTTTAGCATACATTGAACTCTTCCAAAACTAACAAATAATTAAACTATAAACTACAAAATTCACTTTTATTAAAACTAAACCGGCTCAAACCCAGTAAAATTTCAAGATGGACGCCCGCCCGTCGCCCACCTATCGAGTGTTGCCAATATAATGTATTTGGAAACAGATCTTGATGTTTATGAAAAAAGAGCTAAAACAGAACTAAATATTTTAGTTCAAAAGAGTTCATTATTTTTTAAATGAAATTAACATTTTAATCATTGTTTTATACTGTATGTCAGTAACTTTATATGATAATGTTTAATAATATTAAAAGATTAAAGCAAATGAGTATTTAAACGAAGAATGTTTCATGGGATAAGAAAATTAAAAAATGTCACACAAAATATAATTTGTTATTCTCGTCAAAACAATTATTTTTGAATGCTTTTCCACCTTTACTTGGTTCTTCTTCATTCGCCCTTGAGTTTTCATAAGTTGCCATTGTACCTATTTTTTTAACAAACTTCTTTGAGCACTTCATAATTGAGACAGCATTTCTTGACTCGTCGTAATATAGACATAATCGTATTGGTGGTGTCATTTTAAAGTCTGTTACAGGATTTTATCTTCACAATATTAAATTGACTAAATACCCTTTCAAATTAAGCGTTTCAAATCAAAGCAATGGAATCATTGAAAGAGCAAAAGAACACAATTCTTTGGAATGATTGTTGTTAGCCATATCTTGTTACAGTAAAAATTTAGTATAAAATGCTATTGTTGTTCTTCTTTTCTCATAGGGAGAATGGTGATTCTATTGAGTTGCGTTTCTACTTTATTGATGAATTATTCGTTACTCCCCATTTCCTGTACCTGTAATGTTGTTTTTAAAGTTTTCATGCTAAGAGGTAAAATTATATGAAGAAAACTTTTTTAAAATTAAAAATAATCCACTTAAAAAGAACATATGTAACTAAGAAAGTACTATAAAGTAAATAAATAATTACTTTTTTAGTCTACTTCTGATTATTTCAATATACTTTAATAAATTAACAATTTTGACAAAAAATTGAAAATTGGTTTACAATTGACGAGAAATTGCGTAACAATCATACAGATGAATTGACGCAAATACGAGCTAACTCATTGTAAAAAGAGCTGAAAGCTCTAAAGCTATATCGGCAAAACCAGGGCAACACTGCACCTTTCCCCTACGAATATTTTTTTATAATCTATTGTACCCATGAATACAAGTGTATTAAGCCCCACTTAAAAACGTTCATAAAAAATCAGTGTCCCAATAAAATGGTAACCCTTGTGCACTTTATTTCAGCACAATAACCAAATCACGTAAAACAACAGCAAAATTACATAATATAGAGTTCACGAATTAAAAAAAACGTGTGTACAAGGGAGATACACGTGTCAGAAAGGAAACTTCTTTGACAATATTTTCTTTAAATGAGACAAATGAATAAATTATTAGTAAGGGATAACTTCTATAGTGATACTTATATATACAAACAATCTTATAATAAACTATATTTAATTGTACAATCAATTGCTATTAATGTTTTTTGGCGGTAAAATGTTAAATATTAATTTTTTTATTGCAAAAATGTAGCTTACCCCATATTATTAATAAATTTATGTCAATTCTGATAATGCACATTTTACTAGGAAGGTTCTAACTATAAAAAACTAGATTTTTATGGAACAGCAACACGTGTTTATCGAACTAAAAATATATATTTTTACGACACAATGTTATAGGTAATGTTGTGCAAATAAAAAATATATATAATGTACAATAAATTACTTATACTTGCATTTCCAGTTATAGTTTATTTCGTACCAATCATACTTTTGGTATAAAGGTTTACGTTCTAATCACTATTTTAACGAATTGCTTTTATTAAACTCGACTTATGTTGATGTTGCAGGGTCCAAAATTGATGTAAACCTGTAAAGTCTAAATTAGTCTGAAATGAATTTCTTAAAAGATTATAGGCACCCAAAATTCAATAAAATTACACGGAAGTTGCAGTTGGCACAATAAGACATTTTTGACAAAATATAGTAACATAGTAATCAGTAGCTCACATTAAGTAAGATATTTATAATCATTAGTGTTTCTAACGAGATTCTTCAAGCGACTAGACTGCAGGTTCCTTTCTAGATGATAGTAACGGAATCAGGTTGAGCCGACATAAAAACTATTCTAGTTGTTTTCAACATGCGTTTTGAGCTGGAGCACTTATGCGTATGCTTCAATATTGTAACTGACACCGGACTCTCTGACATCTGATTATCCATTATACCCTTTTTAACTAAACGTAGTTTTACCAATTAGTTATGATCCATTTTTCTTTTGTTCATACTTATTCAAGACGAAAAATGATAAATCTATACTACTTATAATAAAATTATAAAGGGATGAAATCTGTACATTGAAGATATTTCAGAAAAAAAAATACATTGAGGGGTTTCAGAATCGACAGCAGAAACATTTCGATGGGTTTTAAAAATTTTGTCTATCTGTTTTTATTAATTTGGTCGCCAATCACCCCAAAAACTACTGGACTGAATTGGATGATATTTGATAGGTTTAGTCTATAATTAGTAGTAACATCTAGAATACTTTTTCACCCATATATGTATTTACATAATAATGTATTAAGAGCGTTTATTTAGATTCACGTTAAAAACCACAGTAATGAAATATATGGATAATAACATTGTCAATAAATAGTGAAATTAACATAAATAGAATAAAATTAAACCTACATAAATTGTTTTTATATCATTTCAAAAGGAAACTTTTCCTCGGCTATTTATATAAGGCGTTATAACTATTATGTAACTGTTAAAAATTTTGAAACATTAATAGGACTGTGTATGAAGTGAATTTGTATTTATAGGTTAAACTAGCTGTGTGCTCGTGTCTCTGCCCATCCATCCATCCATCAATTCAACCGAAAGACGTCCACTGCTGGACATAGGTCTCTCCCAAAGATCTCCACGACGACCGGTCTTGCGCCAGCCGCATCCTGCTGATACCCGCGACCTTTACCAGGTCGTCGGTCCACGCTACGTCTTCCGATGCGTGGTAGTAAGTCAATTCAAGAACCCGTTGGCCCCATCGGACATCGTTTCTACGAGCAATGTGCCCTGCCCACTGCTACTTAAGTTAAGCAATTCTTCGGGAAGTATAGGTTATCCTCATTCCTGATTCGATCACGCAGTGAAACTCCAAGCATAGCCCTCTCCATTGCCCTTTAAACAATTTTATTTTTTATTTTTATTTTATTTTTTATTTATAAAAAGGAAAACTAATTTTAAAATGGGTGAAAAGTCGTCGGATTTTTTTAAAAACTGAAATAGGTACTTAGCACTTTGGCCACAATCTTACTTGCAGTTAAGTCACGAATCACGATATTCAGTGAGTCTATATTTTATTAAAATCGTCGTTTTACAAACACAGAATTACACGCGCACGGAGTCGCGGGCAGTTAGTATACTATAAATCCCTTTCACAGTTGGTTGGTTCGCCTATAGTATACCAAAATTATAGTGGAACTAATAATTACACTTAATTCAATAAAACACCATTTTTAGGGAGTTAACATATATTTCATACTCATTA
This sequence comes from Samia ricini, assembly GCA_014132275.2. NCBI lineage: Eukaryota > Metazoa > Arthropoda > Insecta > Lepidoptera > Saturniidae > Samia > Samia ricini. Next base: position 9,632,499 of record AP028161.1, read on the forward strand.
TTAGGTACCATATACATACATTATTATGTAGATAAAAGCCTTTAAAATAAATAATTAACAAATGTACAAGGTGCGATAAAATTAGTATAGGAGCATATCGGGCTCAGTTAAGTAAAAACACTAAAATATTTTAATTTTATTGTATGGGTTAATATCATAACGTTTGAAATAAGTATCAACTGATCGAGTAACTTACACGCGGGAAAATGTAGAACATCGATTGACATTTATTGGCCGTGGCATAGCTTATAAAAGACTTCAATATGCCTTTTATTTTCATCATCTGAAAAGAATTCGGCCTAATTGTCTAAAGTGCTAACAGAAGTGAATATAAAGTTTACATTTTACATAAAAAGATGGTAACCAAAGAGTATATAAACAAGAGACGGGACTTCCATACAAAAAGATGAACAAAGTTGAAACATGTACTCGAACCGTATACCAACAAAACAAACAAGTAGGCTGTATCAATACGTGCGACAGAGTCGAATAGGTTTCAATAAAGCAAGACAGCAATAACCGCCATTATTTCCAGTACACGTTTCATACATGTTGATGGTGTGACCACAATTTTATTATAACATTATATAATACTTTTTTTATGTTACTTCATTAAGTGTTCGGTAAGTGCTGTTGTACTCTCCATAAACCACGATTCTGTCTTCTAAGCTCTTCAGGCTTTTTTTGTTAATATTCGACAACTTCTGTCATACTTTTTAAAACTAACCACGAGACGATTCTTCTTATACAAGATCAGATAGTTAGATTGTTGCTGATTTTTATTACAGAATAATATTTAACAAATACTATACGTCTTTTAAATATATTATTATTAAACATTAAACAAAATTAAATTACACGTTAAGATACTTTGTACCAAAGAATACAAGTGTTTTTATGTAGAATGAGGGGGGTAATCTAAGCCATCAAGACGTATCACCAAGGAGAGGGTGTTGCTAAAAACCCCTAAATAGTATCGTTACACGAATCCTAACAAATTGTAGATAAAAAAAAATAACGAAATAATTCTACATCATACTTCTTTTTTTAAATATACTTCTTTGACATTCAGACAGACATTAGATAGAGCGGTTGTAGGAGCTTTTCCGCTTCGCCAGGGTTAGAGAGACCGTGTCGTAGTACTAGGAGGTCGAACTGTTTTTTAATACTACATTTAAACGATCTAAACCTAATTAATGTCACAAATTAATACACACCGTCGCTGGTATAGCCCAAGTTAGAGCTATATTCTTGTATACATTTATTGATAGAGTATAAGAAAGGATAACTTATTATTTATTTTACATTATTTAATAACAACATTTATTTTACATTATTAAATCAGCCTAACATTGAAAGTTTGACAAAGAATGAAAACACACGTTACTGCTAGTAAACCCGGTGCCGGGTAGATGATCAAGCTTATAGCTAATTTTGACGAAAACTGCTTAGTCTATATGATTTAATGTGGCTTAGGGATCGTTCAAGTATTACGCAAGTAGAATTTTAAGAGATTTTACACTCCCTCCCCTCTCTTGGTAACGAAAGCACTGGCATAATTTATGAAAGTATTCATGGTACATTCAGGCCCTCTAGCCCTCATTGTATTCACTAGTATTGAACTAGTGTATCGCTACGGTGTCGCGTGTTACTATATTCACTCTCCTAATCAGTTAACATAAAGGTGCAAAAAACAAAAATACAACAATAAAAAAAAAAAAAACTAAAGACGCGCGTCTCAATCACCAAACACACTTATATGAGTCGCATAGAATCAAAGGCGACTATATACACTTAAACTCATTTTTGGCAAAGTGGAAAAAATGTTTTAATTTCTTCTAAAGTATCACAGTGCTGATTGATGTATAAACTGTATTTTAATCTATAGGTATCACTTATATGACAACATGAAATTAGTGGCACAAAGTTTAAAACTAAACCAAATATTAACGTTTTTTTTGTTGGCGATTGTAGATATAGCTACATTTCAGATTGCCGCGTACGATTCTATACGACTCAATTATAATAGACGATGTTATGTTAAACAGTTTGTTGGACAACTAAAAGCGACGTGTTATTTGATACATTAGTGATATTTAAGTTTTCATTATCCGCTTTAGTGGTCACAGTCATGGCGGATCCGACTAAATAAGTACCGGGCGCAGCGCACAAACCACGCATATGTATCGACCGTGATTCAAACTTTTCAAGATTAACCCTCACACCCATCTCTTTAGTATCACCGTCTGCTGAGCTTAATGTTCCCCCCCAACCGAGCTCGTTGCACGATTCCCTGAACAAATATCATAAGCATTTCAATATTACAAATTTTGAAGCGATGATGGACGCGAGTTCAAACCCACCTATCCAACTCTTAAAATCGGTCTGAACTTTCGGTGAAGGAAAACATCGTGAGGAAACCATAGCATGGTGGTAGCGCATTTTCTAACAATGCCCACCTGGGTAGCTACCACCAAGTTCGAAAACCTGTCGCCAAATACCAACAAGTGTGTTCCGGGAGCATCACTTCAGAACCAGTATCTAGGCTTAGTGTTTACCATCCTGGACCATATCGTCACTTAAAATCAGGTGAGATTGAGGACAAAGCACTGAGCCTATACCGTGTAAAAATATAATATACAGAGCGACAAACTTATCTGACCCGGTGGCCGAAAGCGGAACTAGTGAATGCCATCTTTAAATGTAAAAGTCTGCATTTGTTAACATTGCTGCGTGCGTTTATTGCTTTTACTTAAATTATAATATAGCAAAGGTTTATCTATATATTAATCCGTGAAGCAAAAACTTTGCACTCCTTTTTACGAAAATTTGCGCGGACGAAGGAGTATGAAATTTCACACAATTATAATTTTTATACAGAGAAAATTTTTGTAAAATGATGCGTAAAAAGTACATTAAATCATTAAAAAAAAAACATTAAACACACTACCTTGTATTTGACACACATACACATACTCGCGATTACCAATGCATTATCAATCACGTGTCATTGTCATAATTGACATTTATTTACTGCGTAAGCAATATATTTACTTTTAAGAAGGTTTCACTTTTAAGCAATTGACAAGAAAATGCGAATAAAATTGTGAACATTTTGAAAATTAATTTTTATACTTTTGTAAAAGAAACCATATACTTTAATGAGTTATGGTCGAATTTCGATCACAGGCGAGCACTGATCCATTATATTGGCAACACTAAAAGCGATTACAGCGACGCCATCATCGGGTCAGATAAGTTTGTGGGACTATATTATTATTATTATATATAATTACTTTATACCCTCAACTTCCTTACTTCGCATATTGATAGGATATTCTCTAAGCACTCATTACGTGCAATGTTGGTGCAGATGGTTTTGTATTCGGGATTTCGCGTCAATGGGCTTAGGTTCGAACCAGCTTATCCAAGTCCTAATAAGCCTGAGCTCTCGGGAAAAGAAAACCACATCATCGTGGGTGGGACATTTAGGCTAAAAATTCCCACTAAACTTCCTAATAATAGTCACAAAGTGACCACCAGCCTCATGTTTGAAAACCTGTGTTCAGACAGAACCACTTGAGAGCCAGTGCCTCTAACCTTAGTGCGTTTACCATCCTGGGCCACATCATCACTTCACATCATATGAAATTGTGATCAAATCGCTGAGCCTATACAGGATTTAAAAAAACTTATTTTGTAATAGCATCACTGGATGAAACAGTACTTATTAGCTTACACGCTAAGTTACTATGTCCGGTGGCATCGTCGATTAACACCAAGTGAAGTTGTAGTCAAAACGCTAACAAAAATAGTGTAAACAACAAGTCAAGGGATTAAATGTATATTATAATAGTCAAATTTACCTGTTTTTCTGTTTCGATATATTTACAAATACTTGAACGGGAATCCCGTAGCAGTTGACAATGTTCATAGTCACTGGCACTACACATAATTTCCTTTCATTAAAATCGTGATCGATACGATCGGAATGATCCATTCTTAATATCACGACATTGTTTTGTTTATTATTTTTTTTAAGTTCACTCGACTCTGTTTTATTATCGTACTCGTCCAGTTGCAGGGGAACGTTGCTATCAATTAATGTCGCTTCTTTCTCACGAGACTGGATTTTCGTGAAGCAATCCAACCATAGACAATGTTGCCCTACAGGCGATATCTCTTTCTTACAATCGTGAGCCTTCCACCTTAGTATAAACATTGATTGTATTAAATCATTATTTCTTTTAACCGCATCCGACACATTGCTAACGTCCGTATTATCAATGTATGCCGGTTTGGAGTTCATGATGAATGTAGAATACGGTGATGCCGTAACATCTTCGAAAGAATCTGGATGACCTTCTGCTATCTTAAGGGAGGAATGTTCTATTTTACCCTCGGGCAAGTTTTCGAGGATCCTTCGTGCTCTGAGAACGAAGTGAATCCGTTCGTGTGATTTTAATGGATCGCTTTTGTCCCTCGTCGATATGAGACTAGTTAATATCCACTGTCTACTTAGTAACGATGCTTCTAACAACTCAACGGTGACATTCTCAGTGGATATATTCTTTACTTCAACAGCTAGATTGATATTTTCATGAACCGAACCTTCTATAGATCTGAGATTTCTTGTCGGTGTGACTGACAACTCGACTATTTCCTGTGAAATCATACAAGTTATCAAATTATAAAAGAGGATAGTAAAAAGTGGTACTTCCTGATTTGTGGATATTTGGAGATAACAAATATTTTGGGCCATAGACAATAATAATTTTATTATTATTTTTTTAACAAAATAGAGATGAAACAGTTTATATAGTACAGTTTTCTTCGTAGCTTTTTAAGGGTTTAGTTTTTTTTCTATGAAAATAAATTGAGAATAATTAAATTTATGTAGCAATGTTTATGGTTGAGTTTCAACAACAAGGCGATCATTGATAATTTTAAAATATATATACTAAGTGGATATTGAAGAAAGTATCCTCTACACACGTTTTGACTTGTTCTGTATTTGACGCATATACGCGATTTAACACGAACGAAATCAGGTTCAAGGTCCGACCATACGAATTTTATGTTTATTTATTTTGGTCAATTTAAATTAGAAATTAATATCAAGTAGAAATTACTCGTTTAACCAAATGCAAAGTTTTTAATTTTGTATTTTGCATTAATAGGAAAATAAACTAGAGATAGGATTTTCAAAGTTATTAGGTTAGGGGGGGTTTGAAGTATCAGTTCATGTTGGAAAAGGTGTCTATTCTCCAAAATATTTTGGGAATCCCTGCTCTATCTATATGTAAGGAAAACGGAGTTTCTTTGACGCACCATCACCTCAAAACTACTGAACATATCGAAGAGGCACTATTACCATTCGACGCGGATTATTTAGTAGATAGTTATAGGCTATTTATTCCATCGACCCTTTCATATAATTTTTTGTTTTCGATTTACTCTTATATACATTTTTTTCGCTAATAAAACAAAAGACTCTCATTATTCTTCATTCATTTATTTTAATTTAGGTTAGGTATAAATTAAACGTTTTATGCACTTTTTCACTGACATCTAACCCCTTGAGCACTAACCTAGCGTTTACGTCAGCTTTGCATAGTTTTCCTATTGTGTCATTTTTATGGGTAATCGACATATTAAAGAACACGGGCGTACAATATGAAAGATAAGGTAGTGTGTACTCACAGTGGGCGTGAAGTGAAACACGTGCCTGAGCAGGCGGTACGGGCGCGCGCTCACTCCGGTCTCGTAGTACGCGAGCAAGTGTAGCCGCGGCGCGGACGTGCGCGTGCGTAGGTGCAACGTGCTACGCACCGACGCGCCGCGTGCTACGCCACTCGCTACGACACGCACACGCCGTGCGGCTTCACTACGCCATGTCTCGGAACGCATCGAGCGCTCGTCTGTTTAAATCAATCTCTTATTCAATTTAGTTTTGAAGCGACGATGGCGCAGTGGCGGCCGGTTTCAGCGTCAATCGACGCGGGTTCGATCCCCCACCTATCCAACTCTAAAAATTAGCTCGAGCTTTCAGTCAAGGAAAACATCGTGGCGATTCTAATAATGCCCGACTGGGTAACTACCACCCTCAAGTATGAAAACCTATCGCCAAATACCAATAGGTGTGTTCCGGCAGCATCACCTGAGAACCAGTATCTAGGCTTAGTGAGTTCACCATCTTGCATCACATTGTCACTTAACATCAGGTGAGAATATGGTCAAAGCACTGAACCTATACCATGTAAAAAAAAGTTTAGTGTTAGTTATAATTACATTTATCCTATTATATAATAAACCAAGAATACATTTATAATATTATTTGAACGAATCTCTCGATTAGTGTGTGATGTCATCTTAGGGCCCATATCGAATCTTAACTTTTACCCACTGAGAGTAAAGCAAAAATAAAATTACTTTGTCCAACTGAACTGACACTTAAAGGGTTAAAAAGGATTGAAATTCGGATTTGAATAGGTAAAAACAGATTGAGATCGCATATCGAAACTGGCTAATAAATAAGATCATTACTTAAGATCAGGTGAAATTGATGCAAAAGCTTCAAAGTATTCTATTCAGTTATAATATAAAACTGTATCACATAACACACACAAAAACATGACAAAAGTCAAGTAAAAGATCCATAAGCGATAAAGCTTACCGGAATATTGAGGCGGTTCTCTGTATTTCTCATCATACAATATTTGAAACTGGTCAACGACACTGTCGGATGTTGCAAGACTAATGCAATCGGGATGAGAGACGGCTATGTACAGATTATTCATATCGACTGGACCTACATTCGTGAATTCAACATCAATTGTCCTCATTTCACCGGTCATTATATCTGATTGTGTTTCTGAGAATGTCATCTGTAATAATACATACCACAGTACTCTATAATCGCTTTACCGCATAGTTACATTACACTTATACGAAAAGTGACTTTGTTATCAGTAGGTTTGTAATTAATAATATCATAATAATAGGGTGGACCATTATGTGAACGATAGTGATGCCTGGAACTGATACCCCCCCTTTCTGTGTTTCCGTTAAAACCGTTTGTTATAATGAATTATATAATTTATATTATACTTTAAAAATATGTATATTAAAAAAAAGCAGATCGAGTTTCTTGCCTACTCTTCTCGACTTAGTCGTTTTCCGAACCGGTGATAGTTTTTTGACGTTCATAAGCGCCTTCTCAGCGCCCAAAATTGAATAAAGATTTTTTTTATTTGAATATAGTAATATTATAAAGAGGAAAGATTTGTATTTTTGTGTAGTAACGAATAAACATAAAAACTACTAGACTGATTTGGATGAAATTTGGTATGAAGATAGTTTGATATCCAGGGAGTAACATAGGATAGGTTTTATTCCGAAAATCCTACTGGAACGAGAACTACGCGGGTAAAACCGCGAAGAGCAGCTAGTAAGTTATAAATTAAACGAAAGTTATTGAAGATCCCGTGCGGACTTAAACATTAAACATTTGCAAATAATTGAGTAATTCTCTAAAGCCTAAACCTGAATCGCAGTAGTAATCTTCAACCTAATCCTCGGTTGGCAATTCTAGCAAAAGGAAATTTCGACAGGAATTCTTGGCGTAACTTGATTTGTCATATACTAGTCCGTGTTTGTATTTCATTAACTTGCAATTTACGACGCTATATTACGCAGTTTTAGTGGCATTTTACGTGATAGTTTAGTTGTTGTGCACAAGTGTATTGAAAATAATGAGTCGGAGCATGAATTCTCCTCCTCATGAATACAACAACAACTCCCTTGAAACACTCTACAAATGGCCGCCATTTTTTTTGGGAACAATGAAGATTAGTAAAATAATACCAAGTTGGAGCTAAAGAACTCGTATTCAGGAATATAACCCTAAACTTATATTTTTTTATTGCAATTCAAACCAATGAGAATAAGTTTTTTGATATGGAATTTGCAGACCAACATGGCGGCGGTGTGTCTCAATCAACAAACATTCTATTTATAGGTAAACTTAAATTTTATCTATGTAAATTAAACTAAAATATACTAAAATGTAATTTTTTACTAATACATTATTACGTAATATTTTACTTAAATATTCAGAAGATCGATATGATGGTACAAAAATCTTATTGGCGCTATAATTGACTTTTACAAACAAAAAAATAATTATTTGTAAATCATCAAAATGTAGATAGCAACAGTATTAACTTTTTCAAAAAACAATTAAGAATTAATATATACTCCATCTCTCCTCGAAGGAATGTCCGAATAATTAACAATTTTAATTCAATTCCATAAAGATTTCTTTAACTTTCAAAAAGGACCTCCAAATATTACAAAAGGCCTCTTAGGATTCTCTATAGTTATTTAAATCTATACTAATAAATAAAATTGAAGTGTCTGTTTGTAATGTCAAATTTTTTTTTGTACTAAATAGATATGAATGTATATACGATAAGTATACCAAAAATACATTTTTTAAATTTTTGTGTCTGTTTGTTCCGCGTAATCTCCGTAACGGCTGAACGGATTTTGACGGAACTTTTTTTGGCGGACAGTTGAAGTTAGTCCGGGTAACTTACAGTACTTACCTACAGTGCTTCGAAAATAATTAGGGTTCCGCGTAAAAAAATTAAAACTCAAAACAATTTAATAAAATCTGATTCAATGCAGTTTTACAGGGAACTTTATCTTGGTACTAAAAATAATTAGGGTTCCGGTTAAAAAAATTAAAACGCAGTGAAAAATATATGAAACGCGGACACAGCCGCGGGCACACAGCTAGTATACTAATATAAAAAATCAATGTTACCTGTAAACAAGGTGCTTCTGGAATGACGCTAATATGGAGTCGTTTGTCAGCACTCTTTATCCCGGATATAAGATTGGCTTTTCCATGTATCATGACAGTGTTAGTGCCGTTTTCATTGCCTCCTTCACCTGCATTAATTAGCCTGTAAGAAATTAATTATATTGTTATAGTAATATAGGCACACGAAATCATTAATCATTATGAAGGTTTTAACAACTATTTATTATAGGCGAACGAATCCATTAGTCATTATGAAGGTTTGAACAACTATTTATTATAGACGAACGAATCCATTAGTCATTATGAAGGTTTTAACAACTATTTATTATAGGCAAACACATGCATTAATCATTATGAAGGTTTTAACAACTATTTATTATAGGCAAACGAATCCATTAATCATTATGAAGGTTTTAACAACTATTTATTATAGGCAAACGAATCCATTAGTCATTATGAAGGTTTTAACAACTATTTATTATAGGCAAACGAATCCATTAGTCATTATGAAGGTTTTAACAACTATTTATTATAGGCAAACGAATCCATTAGTCATTATGAAGGTTTTAACAACTATTTATTATAGGCAAACGAATCCATTAGTCATTATGAAGGTTTTAACAACTATTTATTATAGGCAAACGAATCCATTAGTCATTATGAAGGTTTTAACAACTATTTATTATAGGCAAACGAATCCATTAGTCATTATAAAGGTTTTAACAACTATTTATTATAGGCAAACGAATCCATTAGTCATTATGAAGGTTTTAACAACTATTTATTACAGGCAAACGAAATCATTCATCATTGTGATAGTTTTAACAACTATTTATTACAGGCACACGAAATCATTAATCATTGTGAAGGTTTTAACAACTATTTATTTAATTTAAAGTTAATTTGTTACAATATAATTATTAACTATATTTAGTAGTATTTATTTATGTTTAGTTCTCAGAAGCGACTAACTTTTGTAACAGCATTCTGAGAACATCGATTTAGGAACAAGAGACTAATTATATATTAAAATCTAATATTTAATATGTTGGTGTGAATATCTTACTATAACTACATATGTATCTCTTATATATAAACTCCTAAAATTATTAAAGAACCAATAAAATTATAGCAATATATAAGTTAAACAAACTGTAACATATTTAGAAAACCTAACCCTTCTATGTTTATACTGTTTATTTTTACATAAAGCATCAATTCAGCTATGTATCGAATAAAATATATGAATACCATTATTTTCTATAAATTAAGTTGTAAACGTATTGAAAAAAATTATTTAGCGTAGTGTAAGAGTAAAGTTTGATACATACTTATAAGACAATGCTTGAACATTTAGCTGGCCCACTCGTAGAGGTGTCAATGCGAAAGTTAAAACTTTTTTACAGTCACCTTCTAGAAGGATTGACTGATGTTTTTGACCAACAATAATACTGTTGTCAACGACATTTCCAACCGACACTGTCGGTTCGTTACAGTACTCTTCAACAACGCCTTTACTGTTCGGACATGAACTAAATCGCCATAGAAGTTCAACATCTTTTAGTATCAGTGATATTTTTAAGGGATTCCACAATGTTACTGATATTTGAATGGGTTCTGAAACAAAAATATATGCGGTTTATATATTTTTTTTTTTATAAATTTGTGAAAAAACTGATCAATTTTGCAGACTTGGAAATATGATGGATGGATATTGATGGAGAAATAAAATGTAATCTGTCATCTTGACAAATAACCTTGACTGCGTAGATATAGATTTTTAGGTCTGATTGGTCGTAATCGCGCGCGGAACTGTTGTATTCAGCGTGTGATTGGTTAAACAATTCGGCGAATTGTCAATCACTCGCCAGTTTATGTTAAAGATGTTTGTTGGTATTTGCACTTCCAAATAGTTACCAAATACAATACAGACAATTAAATAAACTCTAATTGTAACTTCAGAATTTTGAAAATTTTATATTTAAGTAAACATTCCACCAGAATGTAAATAAACTAAAGAACTTTCGATTTGCGTTGTAAATTCCATTATTTGAATTAAGTGTATGTTTGTACATTGGTATAGTATGATGATTATTTATGAATATACTTTCTGTATTTTAAAATATTATTATCTTCTTTATTTACTGTTCTCTATTATTATGTTGTTACCTCATGTCAAAGTCATGACCATGACCTATCTAGTGGTTGTCGCTAAAATTATGCAATAAAAAATATTTGTACGCAAATGTTTGTGAATTCTGCCGAACTTTGAAGGTCTTAAAACTTGGTTATATATGAAGCTGTTAGTTAGTTCGTGATAAGTATACTATTTTGTAATTTAATGTAGTAAACATAACCATAATTAATTTCACCTGAAGGCTAGATCCGTGAAAATATCAAAATTATATATGTTTCAAGTATTAATACGTTACCTCCTTGTGGCACGACGGGATCACAATCAGTAGAATCGGTGTAGAGATCAACCGTGGGTTTAAAAATCATAGGCACTGATCCCCTGGCGACCTGGAGAAGCATTTCTTCAAGTACACGCCACCGACGTGACTCCACGGCGTCTTGTACACCTGACGGTTGACTCACGTCCGATACATTCCCTTCTACTGAGAGAGACGAAGCCGGACGACGTCTCGGAGAAGACAACGGAGCCGGACCACAACACAACGTAGCTATAGTACGTTGCTCCACCACCGGTAGTGGTAACCATGGCAACTCTGTCGGTTTCTCCTCTATTTCATCCTTCACTTCAGTATTATGCTATAAGATTCATGTACATATATCTAAGAACAGTATTTATTACTTTGAATATACGCTATACTAGCTGGTGCCCGCGGCTCCGCCCGCGTTTCATATGTTCTGTGCATATGACGTTTCACTTATAGCTAATTTAAAAAAACAAATGAATGAATAAAAGTAATAGTATTTTGTTTTTATTAGCGGAAAAAATGTATATTACAAGGCCTGTCTTTTGTTTTATGGGAGCTAATAAATTAATAAACAAACAAATTGAGAAAACATGGCAAAGGGCTCATAGAATTTACAAAATATATAGCCTATAACCATCTACGATTAATTGCGCGTCGAATGGTTGTGGTTTCATGCTGATCGTTCCAGTAGTTTTCGAGTTTACCTCGGACAATAAAACAAACTTTGCTTATATATATATATGTATACAAGACAGGAGTAGTCAAGTATATACAATAATGTTAGATATTGTTTGAGTGCTGACTGCGCTGACATCGGCCATAATAAATAAGTTTCAATTTCATAAGTGCATTTAATGGTTTTATTTTGTATTTTCTGATCTATTCCGTTAGTGGAAACGCCTAATAGTAACTCGTTTCAGTAAAGCGTGTTTTTAATTCGAGATAAACATAATGACTTCACTTCATCTGATGTTAAATAATGTCCCAAGAACGATGACGACACCAGATGTTTTTTCGAATTGACTGTGATGGATTATTTACCATATCAGGACCCAACCTCGCACGAAAGCCCTACCACCCTTTGGAAATATATCAATATTCTATCTGGTAACATTTGTAATGCAACCGACGTCGGTACTGGAAGCAGCTGATGTCCGTTTTACTCTTAATTATTGCAACACGCTAACCGCCAACAGCGCAAGTTGAAAGATGATGGACGCTGACGATAAGAATCGCTGACTCTCACACAAACTCATCTCAATTATCGAGAACGAACTCGAATTACAAATCGTAATCATCTATCGAGAGGTAATCACGTCTATTAAGTTTAGTCTTAGTTTGATCTTACATTAATAAAATAAATTCATCAGAGACACACAACTTTATCGGAGTTATTGAAACTTATAAACTAGAATGACAACGACACGATAATTCTTCTTCTTCTTCTTAGGTAATGGCAATTTGTGTTCAAACAATTAGTGCCAAAGTCATGTAGGCAAGATGTATTTGCAATCTTGTATCAGCGTTACCAAGGTCCAGCAAAACTGTGACTCATCCTGCTAGAACTTTCCATGGAGCTTTGTCGGCACCTCAGAATAAATGTTACACGTTATTTTCCATAATAAACTTGACTTGTACACAATAACCAATGTGGTATATATTGTTCAAATGAGCCTGTTTAAAAAATGTAATTTTAAAGAAGTAATTGAGTAATGAAATGAAATACCGTAGGATTGGAAGAGTAAGCGAGGTGGTGGGCGAGCATATACTCGCGCAGGAATGCGTCTTGCTGGTGCGGAGGCTGCGGGGGCGCGGGGCGCTAGGGGCCCCACTAACCATTGTATGGCTTCTCGTGGGACACGCAACGAACCCGCCAGCCTCCCCAGAGCGAACTGCACATGGTCCGATGCTAATCTCCATCCACGACCACTATATACCTATAATAAATATTGTGTATCAATCCATTTACATAAACTAGTATTGTGTATAGATAATAATCGTTGTTCTTAAAAACCTGTAACCATAATTTTTTTATAACATATAACATTACTACTAAACAAAAGAAAAAAATAGATTAAAACTTATATCACTATTGGTCGGTTATCGACATATTTTAATTGCATACACACTACTATTCTCAGTTCAAAAGGTGATAATTCTCATAAGATATTTTTTAAACAGACTTAAAATTCAATAAATTATTTGAATACTAGATCCTGGATAGTATTAACTCATATATATTCTGAACTTAAAATTCAAAATGTTCGTATTCGCCGTTGATCGTAAAACTAAGAATGTACATTAAAAAACCCTTAAAAAGGGATAGACATAAATAACAAAACTCAATTATCATCTTTATATATATATATATATATATATAAATCTTTTGTGCGTGTGTATGTGATAAGACTCCTCCTTTAGGAGCCGTTGACGGCTGAATTTTTTGTGTCTATTCCTGAGGGTTCGAGAATGGTTTAGATTCACAATTTGGTCCAATGGATAATGTTTATTTAATTAATTTTTGCGAAAAAGTCGCGGGCACAGTCTATATTTATCAAATTATGGATACCTGATAAGCTTGCTTGTAACATCTATACGCGTGTTTCTTTTGGCCAGCTTTAGAAAACCTATGGCCGGCTAATACCATGTGGAATGCATACTTTCTGCACATGGCCTTCGAACCCGGCCCGGACAGAAAACAAAGCGCTGCTTGTTCTAACAGCATAGCGCTTCTTAGATCACTGTCTTCTGACGTCATACGAATCAATTGTTTTGCAGCTTCACCGTGTAATCCGGAACTGGTCAAACACAAAGCCGATAGTAATGTTGCTCTAACCGCGTACTGGACCATTCTGAAAGTAATTCACATAGATAGAAGTGTAGCAATGTATAAGGTAGGGCAGCAGAGTCTAACTGGATCGCAAACAACGTACACTTGTGAAAAACCTGTTAAGGAACGTCGCGTTCCTGAATCGTCAAATGCATATCCCTATCTAGAAGTACATAGTGCTGAATTTATGAAAATAGACATGAGAAGCCTCCTAGAGTCTAGGTAGTAAATGTGAACGCGCACTATGATTTAAAAAAAAAAACTTCATTTATGCAATTATGAACACTGAAGAATGGAATGAATCTTAAACTGAGTTACACTTGTATTTATACGAAGTTACATGTGACGTGATGTCAGGGTGGAATGTATGGTCATACGAAATAGTATGTTGTATTCTCGCTAAACCGTCAGACGATCTCTTCTTATAAATAACAATCCAAAGTGACACCATACTAATTACTGGGAACTCAAAGGTGGGCATGGCATGATCTGAGTGTACTAATATTGTACGAAGAGGTTACGGGCGTGCATAACTAGGTTCTTAACGTGGACGATTACGCCCTCTTGAGGCAGTAGAAGACTCCAGAGAATATTTGAAGGCATTGAGATAGCGAGAGGGGGCGTGAGCAGATGAAAAATATAGTCTAAAAAAGGCAAAAAAAACAAAAAAAAGCTAAGTTTATTAAACTAACTTTAGAAAAAAACATATTCTCTAAGCAAAATAATGTTGAAAAACTGTGATCTAGAGCAATAGTTTCCAACCAGTGGTCGTGACACAATATCGACCGCGATTTCAAATTTCGCGGACGGTGCATCCGAATGAGTGCTCGGTTGAGTAGTTTTGAATAAATTATTCCTACGTTTCTCGAACTCGTGAAGATACAAAAATTGTATTTCTAATACATATATTTCTATTGAGATTTTATTTTTGTATTGATTCAGTTTGTCCCTGCTATTGACGAAGAAATCAATGTGGACTCTAATCAAGAAAAAATTGAGAACTATCGCTGCAAAGGAAAACTATGAATGTAAATCATGTTGGCTATCCCAGTATCTCGCGACCAGTACCGGTTTGAACGAGTAGGACAAAACAACGATACTGTCTTTTCAAGTTCTATATAAACTGGTATACCTATAATCATTATTGACTATATTATGTATACTTATTAAATGTATGTAACTTTGAGCTTTCTAATTAGGCCCATTGTAAGCGACCATGTTTCAGTGCCGTAAGTCACCACTGGGGCAACACATATGGGCCAAAGCCTTTTTTCTTGAGACACTATGACATTTCGGACGAGAAGATCCAGCGTAGTTTCCCAAACGCCGTCCAGCAAAGTTGAGCTTGACGATCCTCTTTTTCGAACTTGGACTTTTGTCCCAGTTATACCTTTGTTCCAGTTATACCTTTATCCCAGTTATACCTTTGTACCAGTTATACCTTCGTCCCAGTTATACCTTTGCACCAGTTATACCTTTATCACAGTTATACCTTTGCACCAATTATACCTTTGCACCAGTTATACCTTTATCACAGTTATACCTTTGCACCAATTATACCTTTATACCAGTTATACCTTTGTCCTAGTTATACCTTTGCACCAGTTATACCTTTGTAACAGTTATACCTTTGTCCCATTTATACCTTTGTCCCAGTTATACCTTTATCACAGTTATACCTTTGCACCAGTTATATCTTTGTACCAGTTATACCTTTATCCCAGTTATACCTTTGTACCAGTTATACCTTTGCACCAGTTATACCTTTGTAACAGTTATACCTTTGTCCCATTTATACCTTTGTCCCAGTTATACCTTTATCACAGTTATACCTTTGCACCAGTTATACCTTTATACCAGTTATACTTTTGCCCCAGTTATACCTATGCACCAGTTATACCTTTGTCGCAGGCATACATAACTGTCAACAATTTCGAGCGTAGAGTCACCAACTTTTATAGGAGTTGACCAACTCTTTCGGAGGCACTACTGTTTATATTTGACTAATCATAAAATAGATGATTGCATTTATAGTAGTTGAAAGCATGAAGTATACTAAAAATATTGTTATTAGAATAAAGGCCGTTTTAATATAACTTAAGTATCAGGCCAGGGTCTATGGGATGGGCAGATCTGAATGATGATTACGTAAGCAATATTCGTTTCATATCTTCGTACGTTCTCTTTAAAATGATACCGATGCTTACGTAATCCACGGAAGGTAAGATCTTTGAACAAAACTTAGGTAATATTTGTTATTAATACCTGCATGTATTGAGATAAGTAACAATACTCTCCTCCATATACCCATGCGTTTTTCTGTTAGCGTCACCCGCCATGAATGCACTAATGGCAGCCATTTCCAGGGCTCCGGCGTAGCAAAGCCATGCGCTGTCGGCATAGAACTCCCTTTTGGCCGTGTGATAAGTATCAAAAGCACGTTGCCATTGTCCACATAGAAACCATAGGTCTCCTAACCTACGCAACTGAAGTTCTGGACATTCGCTAGTATACCTACAAGAAAATATATACCATATTATTAGTAACCCTGTACAAATCATGGACAAATTAGCATAGATAAATAAAAGAAATTATAAAAATCTTTCAATAAAAATAATGTAACTTTCATTGTAAAAGTGAATCCTTATAATTGAATTTTGGAATACTTAGTAAATTCACTTGAATGAACTATTTTACTAAAATAATAGTTACGCCCCTTAAGGAGGCACTCGTAAAAATGAAGGAGCATGTTGCGCTGACGGACTTGGAGATTGATAATCTCTCGAATTATTGAGATCCCGGGACCTGGAAGGAATGAGAAGGCGGAGGCTAGCGGAGCGACTCAAGGCGGCTGTATCGGAAACTATGGAGATCTCCAGACCGGTAAATCGGGCAGACGTCCGAAAAGCCGGTTTGGAGGATTCCGTAACGGCCGATGAAGTCATTTTGGGCCGTCGCGTTGATTATGGGGTGCGAGCCATGACATATTAGAGCTGGCATAGTAAGAAATAATTGGGGGAGATTGGGAGCAATTCACTTGTCCCTTCCGGTGGCCGCGGCCAAACAGTTGGTTGAGCTGGGTCAAGTACTAATAGGATGGAGCGTGGTACAAGTCCATCTGCTTGAGGCACTGCCTATACGATGCTTCAAGTGTATGAGCCTGGGAATCACACGTCCTATTTGTCCAGCATCAGTGGACAGAGGTGAGTTCTGCTTTCGCTATGGGCAGCGAGGGCACAAGCTGGCGGAATGTGGAGAAGAGAGGCCAAATTGTACGCTCTGTGCGGACTCTGAAAAGGATGCTAAGCATCAAATGGGGAGGTTTTTCTGCCAACCTCCGGATCCGGCTAAACCGGCAGGATTTGCTGCCCGTAAACCTCGGAAGAGGTCAAGCGCAGACGAAAGGGGTGATGGAACTTGGGAGATGCAATAGGATCTTCCGGATGTCATCAACCTGCCGAACCAAGGGGGAAGGGGCGAGGGACCTGTCCCTCCATTACACTGGCAAGGTCGTCTGAGGAGAAGCCTTCGCCGGGGCTGTTCCTATTCGCTGAGTATGGGAATAGCATTTGCTAGGTTATCCGTTGAGGGAGACACGGGCCAGTATAACAGAGATACCATATCCGACACATATACCTGTAGAGGGTAAGCATGGGGTTTTAGTGGGTATTGGTTTCGGCCCTTACGTGAGTCCCACACTCTGTTCCGTGCCCCCGCACCGAATAGGTTATGCGTAAATGCATTTTCCTATGAAAAAAAAAAGCTACGCCCCTTAACTACAGTTATCTGTCGAAAAAAGTCCCATTAAAATAGGCCCAGCCGTACCAGAAGTTAGCTAGTACAAAATTTAAAAATTAAGTTTTTGGTACAGTTGTGTACATATTCATATTATGTATTCAATTTTGTTTATTTGTATACATTTTTTTTCTAACTAGTCAACGCTGTTGCCTGGAAGGGCCTTTACAGCTTCACCGTGACTTTGGAGGCGAGTGCCGAAGGCACTCAGCCGCAAGAATGTGACTAGCACAAGGACACCAAAGTAATACGAACCTCGGCTTGATCATTACCTGAGTGAATATTTGTAATGATATTTAGCTACTACTAAACAAGTAAAAAATGTTACATACAGTGCATGTTATTGTTATGTATATGTATATACTATGTATGTACGCACCGCTCGAGACCGAGCGACACCTATTCAATAAACAGTGTATGCTTAACCACGTAACGTTTCACTTGTCCCGCACCCCGACTTAACATTGGCGGCGAGATACCCACATACATAAAAAAAAAATGTCGACTTTTCGGGGGGTTTTATCCACGTTCGACCACAGTGTACAGTGTTGGAAGAGTTTTAAAAACCGATTAACACAGTGGTTTATCGCAAACGAGCTCGAAGGAAAAGAAGCGGATAAGAAACGGCGGGCGATCTTGCTCAGTACACTCAGCGACGGTTCCTACAAGCTAGCAGCAGACTTAGCATTGCCAGAGGAACTCCAAGATATACCGTACGATGGAATCATCAAGTTATTTGATAAACATTTTACGGTTACAAGTTATGGATTTTCCGGGAGATACAATTTCTATTCAGCTGTTCAACAACTGGACGAAAAACCTCATCAATGGGCAGCCAGATTACGTGGGCTGACTGCCAACTGTGGTTTTCGTGACATCGAAGAAATCCTGCGTGATAAATTTATAATGGGTATGCTACCAGGGCCCGAAAAGGAAAAGTTGTTCGCGCAAGATATCGAGGGTTTAACCCTCTCGAAAGCCGTTGAGATGGCTGAAAGCGTCCGTTGTTCACGAGCAGCGGCTACGGCGGCCAGCAGCGTCATCGTATCCACCTCCCAAGAAGAAAACGTATACAAGATACAGAGGCAAGGCAAAAAGAGTACAGTTCAAGAAAAGAAAATAAAATGTAAGGTGTGCGGTCGCAGCAATCATGCTGCATCTCAGTGTCGCTTTGCCGAGTATAAGTGTAACAAATGTAATACAAAAGGACATTTGCGTAAAATGTGTAATAAAGTGAATTACATGGAAGCGAGCGAGGTGAGCGATGACGACGATGACGGTAAGTTGCTTAATATTCGTTCTGAGCGTGGTGAACCTTTGACAGAAGTTGTAATCTTAAATGGCGTTCAGTTAACATTTGAAATAGATAGCGGATCCGGTATAACAGTAATATCCGAGAAAACATACTATGAGATGTTTCCGAATATTCCTTTATTAAATGGCAAAAATTTATATTCATATAACGGTACCCTTATTGAATGCATAGGCATAGCTAATTTACCAATAACTTTTAAAGGAAAGACTCATGAGGTCAAAGTACATGTTGTTCGTAAAGGTGGGCCCCCGATTCTCGGCAGAGATTTCATGGTAAAATTTGGATTACAAATAACGACATGTAATTTTATTAATACTACGAACGAAATTGAAAAGTTACAGTTACAATACCCGAAAGTATTTTCAAACGTATTGGGTACATTTAATAAACATGAAGTTAATTTAAGATTAAAGGATGACGCTAAACCTATTTTTTGTAAAGCACGCCCTATTGCCTTTGCATTAAGAGACAAAGTTGATAAAGAGCTAGATCGATTGATAAGTTTAGGTATCTTAACACCTGTTGATCATTCAGAGTACGCTTCGCCGATTGTACCGGTGCTTAAGCGCGATGGTTCTGTTAGGTTGTGTGCGGACTATTCAATAACAATTAATAAACAATTAATTGTTGAACATTATCCTTTACCAACAGTGCACGAATTATTTTCTAAACTACATGGAGGTCAGATATATACGAAATTAGACTTATCGATGGCTTACAACCAATTCGTCTTAAGTAACGAATCACAAAATTATACCTGCATAAACACACATCGCGGATTATATAATTTTACTCGCTTAGTTTTTGGTCTTTCGAGTGCACCTTCAATATTCCAACGAGCTATGGAAAATTTGCTCGCAGGTATGGAGGGGGTTCTTTGTTTACTCGATGATGTTTTAATCTCAAGCATCGACAGATCCAGTCATACGCAAAAAATTTATGCAGTGCTAGAACGGCTGCAAAATGCTGGGTTAACGTTACGTCAGGATAAGTGCGAATTTTTTAAAGACGAAATTAAGTACCTGGGCTACATAATAAATAAAGAGGGATTAAGAAAATCTCCAGAGAAAGTAAAAGCTATTCTTCACGCACAGGTTCCTTCAAATGTTACCAAGCTTCAGTCTTTCCTAGGATTAGTCAATTATTATAGGAATTTTATTCCCGGGGCGTCACGCATTTTAAGTCCACTTTATGAATTATTAAAGAACAAAGTTAAATGGACGTGGACAAATGAACACAGGGATGCTTTTTTAAAAATAAAAGAAATGTTATCATCCGATCGGGTTTTAGCTCATTTTAATCCTAATTATAAAATAATTCTTACGGTAGACGCTTCCCCAACGGGACTGGGAGCAATTTTGTCTCAAGAAGATATTAACGGTATCGAAAAAACCCGAAATGATGTTTGTCTAAGCCAAGTTATAAATTTTGTTAATCATGGTTGGCCTAAAAAAGTTCTGGATATACGTATAAAACCATATTTTTTATGTCGATCACAGCTATCGGTCGAAAACGGTTGCCTAAAGAGGTCATAAAGTGATAATACCTGAAATACTAAGGAATAAAATATTATCAGAATTACATAGGTCCCATTTAGGAATCGTAAAAACCAAAGAGGAAGCTAGAGCAAGGTTTTGGTTTCCCGGTATAGATGGGGAGTTAGAAAAAATGATTAATTCGTGTAGTGTGTGCACACAGCTACGACCATCACCAAGACGCGCGCCACTAGCACCCTGGCAGTACCCGCCTAAACCATTTTTTAGAATACACATTAACTTCCTGGGTCCAATTAATAACAGTACTTATTTAATAGTAGTAGACGCCTACACGAAATGGGTTGAAGTGTTCGACATGGGGGGTGCAACAGGTTCTTCATTTGTAATCGAAAAACTTTATGAATTCATGTCGAGATTCGGGTTGCCTCATACGATTGTCAGCGATAATGGTACCGCGTTTACATCGTTTTTGTTTAAACAGTTTTGCCAGTCAAATGGAATTTGTCATATGACGTCACCAGCTTTTCATCCAGCTAGTAATGGTCAGGCTGAAAGTTATGTTAAAATTGTTAAGAAGGGTATAAAATCGTGCATGATAACCGCTAATAGTTCAAAAGACGCGAAACTAAAACTTTTAAAATATTTATTTGATTACCGGAACTCGATTCATTCTGTCACTGGGTTTTCACCATCGCAATTGGTTTTTGGTCAAAAACTTAGGTCGCGAATAGATTTTCTAAACCCGAAAGACTCTTCAGCATCGCTTACATCGCTAGCAAATCATGTAAAAGAAAAACAGTTCTTGCAGTGTAAATTTTATAAAGGACATAATAAAAACACCTTTAATATAGGAGATTCGGTTATATACAAAAAATTTGGCAACAACAACAAATTCCAGTGGTTGAAAGGAACTATAGTGAAAAAACTAGGCAAGGTCTTGTACATAATTAATTCCGAGATGGAGGGGTATTGTCGTAAACATCAAAATCAAATATTACCCTATAAAAAGAATATGTTGAGTAAAAACACGTACGACAATTACCATGATGACTTACATGTTGCCATACCCGATCAACCTTTAGACCAAGAGCCGCGAGGACCGGTAGAAGAAGGATCGATATCAAGTTCGCAACCATCAACCGAATTATCTAGACACAGCACCAGACCATTACGTAATATTCCGCCGGTCAACTATAAACAATTCTTTTAATTATGTATACATTATCAAATTGTAACAACGTTGTAGGGGGAGAAATGTTATGTATATGTATATACTATGTATGTACGCACCGCTCGAGACCGAGCGACACCTATTCAATAAACAGTGTATGCTTAACCACGTAACGTTTCACTTGTCCCGCACCCCGACTTAACAGTTATGGAATTAATTAATTCACCCTTCTAATGATAGATAAATCTAAAGTACAATTATGGAGTTGCATCACTTTGAACAATGAACAACATATGTATATATAAATAAGAAAGGATGTTTTTAAACGTGTTTTAAGATCGAAGTGCATTTTGTGGAACTTAATATAATTTATACAAATTCCAATTACTTACACAACAGTGTTGTTTCCAGTTGAATTACCTGCTTTGCCTGTACCAAACCATCTCTTTGTAGCTGACAATAAAGATCTACTCACACCTTTCCTATTAGCAACCTAAAAAATAAACCATCTAATAATTTTACACCAAATCAAATTCATATATAATTTTACGTGAAAGTATTGAAACTGTACATTTATTTACACGCAAATAATTTTATAACTGACCAAATCTGACAGTTGAGATATTAGTTTTTCCAAATGAGGCAGCAACGCTTTTAATGCGTAATCATGTAAAAACTGTTTTATCGCTTCTATGTCAGTTGAATTCAAAGCAGCGCCATGAACTTCTGTAGATAAATCAACGCCTTTTGCACTCACGCTGACACTCTCCACACTTCCAGAAAAAGAATGTGTCTATAAAGTAGAATATAATTCATAAAAATAAAACCCAACAAGCAGAAGCTGGTATAATATAATCTTTAAGATTTAATTTTACACATTGTAATGGAATAAATGAGCAAATATCACTTATATCAGGTAAACATTTCATTTAACTTTAATAATTCATATCATTAACCCCTTGAGCACTAACCTGGCGTTTACGCCAGCATTCCATTGATTTCCAACTGTCTCATTTTTATGGATAATCGACATATTAAGATATATTATAATTGATTCAAACGACTAATCGATTGATACAATAAAACAGCAAGCTTAGAAAAATTATAAGGTAATAAACACATTGTTTTTTTTTTTCATTCCTGTTAAATTAATTAAAAAAACAATTGATAATAAATCTCTAGTAATAAAAATATATACAGTTAGAGATTCAATAAAGTGCTTTGACAAGAAATAATTTAATAATTCACCAAAATCGTTTATTTGAATTATTTAAATTTGCATTATTCTGTTACGAAAATCTGTTTATAGACTATGTAGCTGATTCAGATGGAACGATTGTACGATTCAAATTATTTTCAATGAAAAAAAACAATGTTCTTTAATTAGATAACAAAATATACCTTCATCACAGCAAGTAGAAATTCGTTAATGATTTTTGTGTGCTAAACTTTTTTGTAATTCTATCTAAGCAAATATCAGCACATACATAAATAGCATAATAAATAGCCTAGTACACATTATCCTCACCTGCAAACTGTTAGCATTGTCATAAACGTCATTCTCTGAACTAGTTAAAGGATGATTATTGTCTTGTATAGAACCGGACACGGGACTATCTTCACCTAATACAAATCAAAAATTATTAATTGATAACTTAATACATAAATTCAGCCAAAAATATATTTACAACACAAAATAACGTTAATTACAATATTTTTATACTATAAAATTAAACAGTGGAATTGTTTAAAATCTTGCTTCATTTCTATCCGCCAAAAGATAGTAAATAAATGTGCACATACAAACCCATAATTATCCCTGACGCTTGTGGTTCTGGTGGTGTAGTCGCTAGATTTGTTAGAGATGATGATTTATCGTTCTATAAGCAAAAATAATGTATTAATTGAATTCATATCATAAATACATTAATTAAAGCTCTCACAGAATGATGATCCAATACAGATTCTTCTTTTTTAAAAACGGGATATTATTATATATTTTCGACGATACGATTGAGAGAAGATTAACGAAATTAATTTATAAGGCGAGGGTGAATGGGTAAGTAGGTAAGGGTCGACCTAGGCGAACGTATCTAGACCAAATCAATCATGTGTTAAATAAAGGCTAGGTAAAAAGTACTCATAACCGACGAGCATGTATGAAAGCGCTCATGAAAGTAGAGGAAGCGAAAGAGGTATGTCAAGATCGTAGCAAGTGGAAGGACGTAATCTCCGCCTACCCCCACGGGAGAAAGGCGTTATGATATGTATGTATGTATGAAAATACATTCTATCATTGATATTATGACTGAATATGGCTTTCTGCATCGTGAGACTCAATTTTACAGTAAATTCAAACTACGTATTAGATGGAAATTTTATGTTAAATATAATAAATATGTTGTACTCAAAACTATCGGGCGCCCGTGACTTCGTTTACATGTTTTATTATGATCTGATCTAAGATGATCTGGTTTTGTTTTGTTTTTCAAACTTACACTAAATTTCATTAAACTCGTTCAAGTCCTATTTGAATTGTTTGAGGTTTATTCTGACATACAAACATAGAGATGGACGGACAAACAAAAATGTTATTTATAAAACTTTTGAACCAATTTTGTTCGAACATATTCCTTGTTGTTTAGATATGTTTTTTATTTATAATTTCTAAAAATAATATGATGAATAGCTAATAAAATATATGATTTTATGCGCAAAAGTTTTATCAAAATCGGCCAACCATTTGAGTTTAAGCCAAAATAGATACCTTAATCATTTTTTTTTCATATTCTTAAAACTATAGCATATTAATTAGTCCTTGACATATATATATATATATATTAAGTTTCATCAAAATCAGTCAAGCCATTATTCAGTTAAATCCAGATATAAAGACAGACAAATATATTTCATCTCAGGGTCAAAATTCGTAAGGGCTAAAATAAAAACAGCCAAAACTTGCATTAATATTACATTTAAATTCACTTACATATGACTCGGGTGACCTATTAAGAAACTGACTCCATAAATCCATTGATACATTCGAATCCAGAGTACTCTTTGAGTTGATTGAAAGCATAAAACAACTGCTAGCTCCAAAACTCTGTTTTAATGTTTCAAAAACACTTTCTGCTCTGAAATAATAAAACGTTGTATGTAAACTAATAAATACACCACAGTTAAATTGATACAAAAGTAAGGTACATACATACATTAATTTCAGTTATTTATTTTATTGAGCTGAATAATTTCGTAGATTACTATAATAAAACACAATCACTTATGTAAAAATTCAAAAATGTCATTAATATAATCTAAATAAAAAAAAGTATTTATTGACTTTTACTTACATACCTTTCTCTTGGCATAATAGAGACATCATGTAAAAGTAAGTAGGATTTTAATACATTATTGTTAAACCACTTGGGTAATTTTGGTGGAGCAACATTCTGTAGTTGGCCATACTGTTGATTTAATATATTAAATGTATCAATGACATTCTCTTCATGTGCAGCTCCCACTATTATGCAAGATATGAAATGTTTTGTGAATTCATGGTCCGAAGGAAATTGTACTTCCAAGTATGTTTCTCGCCAAGCATCAAACCAATAAGTTGTTTGAGGCACATCAAAGACACGATTTTCTGTGACAAATGTTATAATTTCGAATAATATGTAAATATGAATAAATAACTATAATAATATGTATAACTAAATATACTAATAAATAAAATTGAGGTGACTGTTTTAATATCAAAATAACAACTTTTTAATAAATACATATGAGTGTATGAACGATACCTATACCAAAAATACTATTCTTATCTGTCTGTCTGTTTGATCTGAGTAAACTCCGGATCGGCTGGGCCGATTTTGACGGGACTTTTTTGGCAGATAGTTGAAGTTACTCCACGTAACTTTTCTTTTTCGAAAATAATTAGGGTTCCGCGTAAAAAAAACTTACACCTCAGGAAATTGTGAATAAAATCCTATTCAATGCAGTTTTACTGGCATTTAAAATAGTGAGATTACTTAATTTTAGTGTTTTTTTTAATAATTAGAGTACCATATAAAAAAACAAAAACTATTAAAACAGTTAAAAATATATAAAACGCGAGTGCAAGCTGCGGGCACGCAGTTAATAATATAATAGATCATTATTATTTATAATAGTAATTGTATCATCACAAAAAGAGTAGTTCTATTTTTGTAGCACAAGTTACATTTCTTTTAATCTGTAGATTAGGCTTTATATATAAGTAGCTCAAGCTTGATTTCCGGCAATGCCTGCTCCCGCACACTCTCCGGGCCTCTCTGAGGCAGCGACCCAGGACGTGTCTCGTGCCCCTCTGGGGGGCACTTGACGTCGTCGCCAGCGCGATACAATAACACTGACCATCACACGCACAACACGCAAGTGCATAGGTCCTGTAAGGAACCTTTTTTTTCTTTTATTAAATAAACATAAAAAAAAAAGTAGAATTTAGCTAGGATCAAAATTCCACGGGAATTTTTATACATAGATAATGGCTAAGCCGAGGTTCGTACCACTTTGTTAACCCTTCTGGTAGATACCTTTTGCGGCTGAGTGCCTTCAGCTCTCGCCCACAAAGTTCGTTGAAGCTGTAAAGGCCCTTCGGGTCAACAGCATTGGCTAGTAGAAAAAAGAAATTTCAGCAATGTGATAAAATTATGTTTGGGAACACTAGAGGCAGTCATGATTGAGCTCCAGTGGGAGTTGGTGTGGATCTAGTAAAAAAAGTGAAGTGTCTACAAGTCTATATAATACTAGTTGAATAGAAAAGGCTATCTGGACTTTCAATATAAAGAGAGTTTAAAAAGTCACAAGTGGGTGTCACATTGTAACGATGATGCCCCATAAGCACATAACAAATATTCCAACTATTAAATCTTTGGTGAAGCTAATTTTGCAACCTTATACAATAATTATACAAATAATTTAGTTCTCTCGGACCTTTTTTTTTTTGACGGAGGAAATGCATTTACGCACTACCCCATTTACGCACTACCCAATTTACGCACTACCCAATTCACGCACTACCCATTTACGCACTACCCAGTTCTCTCGGACCTAGAATTTGGCAGCATGGAACTAGAAATGCCTACCTCTATGAATTGAATCATCTTAAATGTCTACAATTTTCATACTGAAAACATGTTACTAAATTTGTTGTATATCTTCAACAATGATAGTATGTACATAATTACTAACAAACTGCTGTAGCGGATGCACTAAGTCGCGCTACTGGAGGGTCTACTATCCTCAGTAATAAGGATAGTGTAAACTCTCCTTCAGAGATGAGACTCATTAAGCGAACAATGAATGTGCGATCCGCCCCTTTCAACATGGCTGCATGCGACGACCAATCATAGGTCAACTCCGGCGCATCGATGGTAGTCCATGATTGATAAATATTATTAACTACTAATAATTGTAAATACTTGGTAGCTGCGACTACACAAGCCATTACGCATTTCTCATTGTAAATTGTAGCTGATTATACCGTCAAACAAATATTGAGTTTCCATTATATAAAATATAAAAGTTTTACATAATCAAGTATTCAAATACTAGACCACATAACACGCCCACCACACTGCCATGCATGGCTTAAAATATTAATTATGACATAATTTACTTCTTACAATCTGTTTTGTTTGTTTATTTTGATTTGTACATAATTTTTAATAATTTGATTTAAAAAAAAAAGAAGTTATTAGGATGTATTAATTAAATTGATGCCCATAAGATATTTCAAATTTATTAGTCTACTTTTATTAAAATACCCTTCACTAAAAGCAGCTGACAATATTTTCTTATTTAATGTTTAATGGCAAATTCTCTTATGCATTTATAGAATATGGTTATAATTTGTTTTTTAAACATTTGCAATTTAATATGACATATTTTGAGTCATTTAGGACTGTAACTTGATTTCTATTATATCTAATCTTGATTTAGGTATATCTTGATTTTTTATTTGAGTTATAGTTTCATTTTGAAAGTGTAATATAAATTTTACAAATATATTTCTTATCAAAAACTATATCATTTGATTACCTACAGACTTTGATGAAATGAAAAAGACAGGCTACCACTGTGAATTGGTCTTTGAAGTGAAAACTTTCTCACACACCTCCCACAAAAAGCTGTAAGAAAATCTGAAACTAATTTATTTGTGGACTTAGTGATTTTGTTAATCTCACCTAGTTCTACAGATAAAGTTTTATCACTGTAATTATTTAAAACAGCATTGTTTAATTGTCTTCTGGCTTCAGTTGGAGGTAAAGGTTTCCAATTTATATCTCTGATAATTAATTTCCATTTCTTCACAGTACAAACACTGCCCCCTGGTTCACGAAATTGTCCTGAAAAAATATTGTTTTAATTGAATAAAACTCTTTTTTGCCCTTTCAATACCCTTTCTTGATTCAATTTGGTAAATATTAATTTATATGTTAATATCCAAACCATTATAATTGCAGGTCTTAGTTCTATAATATACAAACATTTAATATCACAATCTTAAAGTTTTTGTAGGCAGTAATGTACAAACTCAAATTTGTGTAGTTTTTACAGTGTTAGTAATTATATGGGCATTAAAAATTACTTATATTTTTAATTCTAAATGAAATCTGCATATCTGTAAATGACGAGGATATATCCTTATGGTTAAAATTAAAATTGTTTCCTTTATTTATTCCTTATTGATATAACAATGCAGTTCAAACGTACATAAGTATCATAATGTAATCATAGGACCTAAATCTAGTTCAGTTTATGTAATTTGAATACTTGGTAAGTTACACCTTGATCTCACCTAAAATAAATTTTTTTTTGGGATTGAAGTTCTACAAGAATATTTATTTATACAAATTGAAAATTTGCTCAATATTACTACAAGGTAGCAATATATTTGAGGATGTAAATGTATATATAAAATGTCAATGTTGTTAAAGCATTAATTAAATAAATAGAGGTATAAAAACTATACAAATATTCAGGATGATAATATGCAAAGAAAACTACAGAACATTTGAATAATTTCCAATTCAATTAAAGAGTGGTAGAAGAGAAAATAGTTTTGTTTACCATTTTATGTTCTCATTGAAGTTACTAAATATGTAATTTTCATTAAGTTAATCATTGTGCTATTTTGGTATTCCCACGGGAAACACATATACTACAGATTGTGTGTGATTATGCATGATAATTGATAAGTACTAAACAAAACCTTGTTTTTAAGTATTTGAATGTCTTTAGAAGGCAACTAAAATAAGTGTAATAAACTAAAAAGTCAAGATTACCATCTGTTTCCAATGTTGTAAATGGTTGTAAAAGCTCCGGAAATGATAAATTATTTTTTGATACCACATTTTCCACTTTTTGACTACATAAAATTGCAGTAATAGGTGAAAAAGAGCTCTGAATAAATTCTTGAGCTGTTTTACCGAATCTTGTCATTTCAACCTGTAAAGGATTCATTTATTATCATATATTTTCGCCACGTAAGATTACTTTATTCGTTTTTTTTTTTCAGTAATAATCACAAATATTTTTTGGATATCCAATTATTTTAGATCAGAAACCTTTTTTTAGATATTTTCTTAGTATTGTAGTTTTCAGATTCCTTTTCACTTTTCACCAGGGTCTCCAGTTTGAATTTTCGAAATTTCCCCATAACAGTAAAAAAATTACCCCAAAATGAAACTATTTCGAAAACTTTTCCTCAAATATATAAACTTATATATTTTTAATTACCGTTTTTTTAATCTGTAACGATTATGAATCCATCTACTTAAAGCCCAACATTGTATAACATTTTCAAATATTCAGTGTTCTAATGAAATGACGGCCATTTGTTATAACTATTTAGGACATTTTTTTTTTTACATCACATAATTCACTCTCTGTGTCTTTATTTTCAATACATTTAACTTGAACAATTGCGCGTGCATTAGTTGAAACTTTTTTAGCTAGGAGCTGTTTGTAAATTTAATTTTCAATTAACGGTGAGTTTTTAAAATGGCAATTGTGTTTCCTCAGGCCAGAAGCAAATCATCGCAAGCAAGCAAGTTTAATTATTTATAAACTATACAATATATAACTCTCTTTGTCTTATTCTCCGATTTATACTTTTACTCTCTCTTTTGTAACTAAATCTGGAGACTCCTTGGAATTACTTTAAATTCTCGTTAAATTCTTAAATTGCTAAGTCACGCTACCTACAAAGTTTCAATTCAAAAATATCAGTTAAAATTTGTAATTTTTAACCCTTTCAGGACCATAAGTACGCGGAGAGTAAATATTACCATACAACTGTTTGTATTAGTTTTGTAAACATAGAGTATATGAAAATCACAAAATGATGCATTTGTAAGTCTATCTCTTTTAGAGTTTTGTGGGAAACATTTTTTCAATATTTTTCAAATTGAAATTCGAATATTGTTATAATTAAATAGACAGCTTCCAATTTTACAATGGGAAAAATGTTTCCCCTGGCCGTGAAAGGGTTAAGTAAATGATTTGTACAAAATTAAAGTTCTGATATAGAAGCACCAAATTTACAATCTTCATCGTTCTATTAATTGACCGGAACATGGAGGTTTTTTAGGTTTATTCATACGATACATAATTAGACTCAGAATTATTAATTAGATAATTAGGTAGAACAAGACTGCATAGTAACTTTAAAAATATTTAAGAACGTTATGAAATTATTTAGGGATTAAGCGAGTAACAAAAGTACAATTATGATAGCGTAATTAAAAAATTATTTAAAATATATCAATACAAAAGAATCCTTTTGTTTAAAATATAGAAGTTTGATTTATTATTAAAAAACATTAAAAAAAACATAATGTCAAAAATATGTATCATTTTATTCTCATTTATAGTAAGAATTATAATTATATTTATTGTAAGGGGCGTACTATCTTCATCTTTATTAGTGCAACAAAAATAAACATAAAATACTTCTCCGAATTTCCTCACACAGAATTTTTTCTCCCAATGTTTTTACCCAAGGATTTCGTTTCCCCAAAAACATAATTTTCTTCAAAATTGTGAAAAAACCACCTAATCTGAAAACCCTGCTTTTCATAGAGTGCAGCACAGTGGCAAAAACGCCAATAACTGCGACAGATTAAATAGTACTAGAGCTGTAGCAAACCGTATATATATTTTCGGTACTGAGTAACGGGTACACTGTTTGATACCGTGTGTTATGGATAATAAAATAATATCCCATTTTATTACTGGTCATCAGAGATAAATAATAAAACTAGCCATCATTGTCTTTTGAAGTAACATGTTAAAACTTGTTGTAATAAAACATAAAAGATATTTTAAAAGAACTGTGAATACTACTAAGCAACCATGTAACGTGTCTGTTCAATATACAAAACATAAAATTAATGTAAATAATAAAACATCTTTTGTTCGATCAATCGACCTACATAATATAATCACCGACACCGAGTACCGAAACGTTACTCGCGAATGTATTTCGTTACTCGTATATTTCGTTTTTGTGTACCAATATTCGTTTAATTAATTCTTCATAAAACTGTTTAAAATCGCGCAAGGACCATTGATGCCTGAATTGGGTATTTGCATGAAAACGATATAATAGTAGAAATAAAATAGAGCAATTTTCTGATTTGGTATATATAATTTCAAATCAATCTAAGCAAATAATTGTAAGTAAATAATTAAAAAAGGTCATACTGAACTCGTCTACTTATCGTAAACTCTGTCATACTTTCCAACAAACTTTACTGATATATATTATTTTTGTTTTATTCAAGAAATGCTGTTGACCATAAAGGCCTTTACAGCTTCACCGAACTTTGTGGGTGAGTGCTGAAGGCACCCAGCCGCAAAAGGTAACTAGCTCAAGGGTTTCGAACTCTCGGCTTAACGTTACCTATGTGTAAAAATTCCCGCGGAATTTTAACCCTACCTAATCCTTACCATTTTTATTTAATAATAATAATAACAAAAAAGGTTTCTTACAGGACCGGAGAGTGTGTGGGAGCAAAGTTAGCCGCCTGTCCTCGGCAGCAGGAACGACGGTTTCGCCGGAGTAACTTCAGTTATCTACCAAAAAAGTCCCGTTAAAATACGTACAGCCATTCCGGAGATTACCCGGAACAAACAGACAAAATTTTTTGTTACAGGTATCGCATATACATTAACATCTATTTAGTAAAAAAAAAATATTTAGATATTACAAACGGACATTTCAATTGGTTCACCTTCTCCAGTAATTTCCAGATTAGTATAAAAGTGCAATAAGGAATATTTAGGTCATATGTAATGTATTAGACATTCAATTTTTCATATGCATAAAATTGCAGGTACTAGTTTAAAATAAATCACCATTTACAAAAATAAAATTTTTCTCATAAAAATGACTGCAAATCTAAAAAACAACCAAATAACTATACACTTGCATTTGTGGTGATGGCGGCATTTACCGGAAAATGTGTCGCAGTATCACTGAGCAGCCTAAGTAAGCTAGGTAGGTAGATTATTACGATAAGGATAGGTGAATAAATAATAAAAACAAGATATTAAGGTCCACATGGTTTATATTAAATGAAAATTCATTTTACAAAATTGAGATATATCTAATAAATTGATTGAAAATAAAAATATTTATGAAAATTTACTATCGCAAATAATACGAAAACGTATAAATCATGCGTTGCAAGCAATACATGTCTTACATTAAAAAAACTAAATTTCTTAAATATTATCAGTGAAATAAAAAATAATATATTTCATCGTAATTATAATAATAAAATTAAACCGTTCCAAAACTATTGTTTTGACTCCATTTTTATACCTAGTATACTCTCATTTGAATATTATAAATCACAGATTTCAATTATCTGCACCTTTATATTATTTTGGTAGCTTTCAATATGTCATATGATATACAGGATGCAATGTCTTCTATGTTACACTAGACACGATAATATAGAGAGTACAGATTATTCATATTATAACAATTTCAAGGCCACAATCATGGAAATAGTTAGTATTTAGTTTTATATCAACAACAATCAATGTACTTTTAGTTTACACGATTTGAACTTCAATAAATGAAGTCGTTTATTTTACAATTCTAAAAAAATATTCTCAATTAAAAACAAATCTTATCATATGTATTTAGCTAACATTTTACTATAGCTATATCGGTAAGCCAGGTAGCTGAATTATATTTTATAACTAGTCTAGTGCGACATAGAAGTCTTTGTATGAACGACACTCAATGAACACATATTACTATGTGAATTATATTAAAATAGAAAGACAAAACATTCGATCCACATTATTGTGTATATGTTACGTTACATGTACACCATGTTTTAAAAATGAAACTTACATGGGTACAATGGGGACAAAACGCAATGGAAGTTGAGTTAATTATATAAAATATATAAGATTAAAAATTAATTGTTAACATAAAGAAGATTCAATTTAACTCAACTAAAAGGTTATACGCATAATTTATTTTATATTCACGTAATTCACAGTATTTGGTTTTTAAACTTCGTTAGTAACATATTATTTTCTATGCACTCATTAGAATCCATCATTTCTGATTTGAATTGTTAGTTATTTTTTAATAATTTAATATTTAGTTACTGATTTCGAAGATATTATTCACGTAATATGTATAAAAATACCTTTAAAATGTGGATACATGGTACCAAACATGAAATTTAATTAATGTCATATGTACAGATTTACTTTGTGTGCTATAATGCACATTATAACCTTAAAATTATTATATATAATTTCTGATTATGTATACAATTAAACTAACGGTAGAGGCGTGATATCCATTTGTTTCAAAGGAATGTTACAAAATGACCTATCATATTATTATGAAAAATTATGTAATTCAGAACAATTATTTACTAAATACTTTCTATAATATCCATTTCCCAAACAGTCCACGAAGCATACAATTATAATATACACGTACGAGTACGTACATTGGATGCGAAAAAAAAATCATCAAATTAGTCTCTAATCGAAATTATAGACGACCCACTTTATAAAACCAAAACAAAAGTAGTATATTTTAGTGATTTTTTTAGATTTATTTTTATATAAACAGTCAGCCCAGCTGTTGTATAACGACACCGGTACTAAAGAACTATGAAAAACAAATAAAAAAAATAAAATAAAGGACATACAATTAATTATTGTAACAAAAAAGTTCTATATTAGAACTATAAAATTATATACTCTTCCGTAATTAGAAATGAATATTGCATTCAAACAAATTCAATATATAAGGGATTGTTATAAAAACTGTATTTTTATAACGGTTTCAAAGATATTTATGAAAATTATTCTTATTGCACAATTTCCATACACGATGATGTGAAAATATGAATCCTTTAATCGGACATTTTACATGTTATAGTCATATTTATTGACATGTCATTATCAATTTTTCACAGTAATATAGTGCTTTATAGTAACATCATTATAAAACGGACTACAACAGAAGCGAAAACAGCAATAATAATCAATATTCCAGATATAATGGTATAATTACACGATATTTTTATCTTTTCATACATTTAAACATACAACCGATGACAGCATAAGAAATGTGTATCAAAGTAATTAATTTATAAAACGTTAAATCTTTACCTACTATAATCTTATATGTAACTTATTCAAGTGTTACCATATAAATTTTTTTTACAAACTAATATAATAATAATCGAATTAATGGACTTCATATTCAAAATATTAAAGTAAATGTTTTTGTTGATCTGCTATTTCACTGCAGCGGCTTTGAAGGCTACTTGCACTCTGTAGAAATGTATTTTTTTATTCCATATTTTTTTATAGCTCACTAGAAATAAGACACGTCTTAAACGTCGTGATTATTCTAGAAGCATACACACAATATCTCAGCACCTTACATTTTATTTAGTGTATATCATTAAAACTAATATTATTCAAAGTTCGAGTTGAACATATTTATATTGAGTTCCTCGAAGCTGGCGGTTCCGCTTTGGTCAAGGATCTGAAGCATGTCGGACAGCTCATGTGGGGCGTGCGTGTTCTCCGCCGGAGCGGGGGTGCTCCGGCTCCGGGGCCCCCGGTACCCGTTGACCCTCCGCCTTGCCATGACCACATACCTGCCATACGAATCAACTTGATTAATTCTCCTTATATCTAACTTTTCAAATTGATAAACACGTTTGTTAATAATAGAAATTTCATGAAATTAAAAAAAAATCATATGGACACCAACTTCGTAAGGGTTCATTCTATTATTAAAAAAAAAAAACCTAGAAAAGTATATTTTTCAAATACAAATGTAATAATTATCCGAGCAACGCCAGGTAGGACATCAAAATAATATATAAAGAATTACTTAATATTTGAAATTAAAAAAAAAAGTTGTTAAAGCTAAGATAGTAAAACCAGAGTTAAACAGACAGTTTGTTATGTCTGTTAGGTCTTAAAATGACCACTTACGTTTTCTTTATAATTATTTACAATATATATACACCATAATAAGAAAGTGTTATTTTTTGGTACATCGAATAAACAATATGGCCGCCGACACAACGCGTCACATGGAAAGTGTTATCGAGAAAAAAAATCCCTTCTTTTTTTATAAACATCAGACACGCTTTATGTTTTTTTTATTTCTTTTATCGTTTGTAATGTTTGTATAAAATTTATCTAAAAAAATTGTACAATAATGAAAAGAAACGTTATTAATATGTCGATTACCCATAAAAATGAGACAATAGGAAAACAATGGAAAGATGGCGTAAACGCCAGGTTAGTGCTCAAGGGGTCAATAGCATTGAATTGTAGTAATCTGATCAGTCAGGTGATCCATTCGTTATTCTTAAGGATTAAATTTTGATAAACTGACCGTGGGGTGGATGCGTCGGATGCGCCGAATGTGGGTGGTGGTTGTGGTGGTAGTGCGCTGGTGGTAAGTAAGCGGGCGCAGGGGGGGAGCGAGCGGGGCTCCCCTCAGGCGCTCCGCCCGCACCAGTGTCACCGCTGTAGGCGTAACTCTCGCCACCACCACCGGCGCCTCCGCCGCTCTGAACAACAATATACGACATTTGGTTACGAATCCCCATAAGAATAAATACAAAAGTTGGCAAATTAAACAACAGTCATACAGCATAAATGATGTAAATATTTCCATATACAGGTGAAATCGAAATTGGCAACAATTAAATGGAAGCTTGTTATTATATTCAGAATATTTTTAAATATGTTTACTGAAAAAAAAAACTATAAAACATGCACAATAAATTCAATTAATGTTTAAAAACCCGTAGCCGTTTTGCAGTAGTCGATGACCCGGTAACCATGTAGGTAAAAGTATCAGCTGATGTGTGCGAGCGGGAGTGGGGTCATCGTCCGCTGAATACCCATCGCACGGGTTTTGATACTTCAATTATAAATATTTAATTCAATTAATTATTTTACCATATTATTTTATGCTTTGAACATATTCAGAATTATAATTATAAGCGCCCCATTTAATTATTGCCATTGATTTATAAGTCACCCTGATTTCAAATGATAAAGCAAGATCTGTTACATTTCTAAAATAGTTTTGACTATTCATTATATATATACTATTTTTTTTTATTAATTATGAGCAACGCGCTACATTTAAAAAAAAGGTGCAATGAACAGTAGATGAAATTGGGCGGTCGTACAATTCCATATTAAATTTTTTTATTGGTTAATTTTGTGCTAAATGATTTTTGTTAATTCTGAGTTTTATCTGAGAATGAAATATATTAGTAGTATCAAATGAAAAGCGGAAAAGTAGCAAAAAAATAAACAGAAAATTCAAATGTACATGAAGTCATGAATTTCTCTACCAGCAAAAACAACTAAAAATATATATAAATAATAAAGCATAAACGTCTATAGGTAAAATTATTGTATGGCTTAGAAATCTGCCACTGGCGTACTTTGCCACTTAAAAACTGATATGATTTTCACATAACTGGTATTTTACAACCAGTTCTAAACTTAGCGATATAAAATATATTGTGTTTGTAAATAATTATATAGATTTTAATACTAACCGGTCGCAGGGTGGTCCAGGTGGTGTGCGGTGGCGTGTTCGTCGGCCGGTGGGGCGAGTACTCCGGCGCGTAGTGAGCTGCATAGGGGGGCGCCACCCCCTCCCCGGGGGAACGTGCGCCAGCACCGCCCCCGCCACTACCGGCTGCATTTACAGTCCCACTCACGGTACCTAGACATAATATGCAGTCATTCTCTACCTCTATTATTAAAACAAATCTAAAAGTAGAATAATTAGTCTGAGACATAATCAGAGGTTATTTTTTTTGTTTAACGTTATCGATTGTGAAATATCTGCAATTGAGCTCTACTATGGAGATTGTACCTTAACTCCTTGAGCACTAACTTGGCGTTTGCGCCAGCTTTCTCTTGTTTTCCTATTGTCTCATTTTTATGGGATTTTTATTTCAAATAAATTAATGTAATTTATATAGAAGATAGAAAAGAATGAAATTTATCATTAAAAAAAACATGGTAATAAGAAATGCTATAAAAACTTGCTGTTTGTGATTGTGATTGTTATCATAATCTATACTACTAAATAAAATTGAAGTGTCTGTTTGTAATGTCAAAATTATTCATTTTTTTACGAAATAGATAATAAATATATACACAATACCTATACTAAAAATACAATTTTTAAAAGTTGTGTCTCTCTGTCTGTTTGTTTGTAAAGAGTAATCTCCGGAACGGCTGGACCGATTTGGACGGGACTTTTTTGGTATATAGTTACCCCGGACAACTTAGGGTACTTTTAATTTACGAAAATAAATAGGGCTCCGCTTAAAAAATATAACTCATTTGAAAAAAAAAACCGATTCATTGCAGTTTTACTACGGTTAAGTGCTATATATAATTTATGAGAAATATATATTTTTTTTAGGAATATAATTAAGGTTCCGTATAAAAAAAATTAAAACGCAGTGAAGAATATATGAAACACGGGCGCAGCCGCGGGCAAACCACTAGTGTTACAATAAAAAAAATATACAATACTTACAATAATTTACATGTGGTCTCATGGTCATTCTAACCTAATTTAGATTTTGAGGAGTGTAATTTCAAATGTATATATGTTCGGAATATAATCTGTGTCGTTTTTTTTATATGTTATGCTGTGTTTGTTTAGTCTGTGTGTTCCGGCACCATCATTTACCATCCTGGACCACATCGTCACTTAACATTAGGTGTGATTGTGGTCAAAGCACTGAGTCTATTCCATGTAAAAAAAAAATTAATAATATATATATTAAAAAAAGCTGTCCACTTACTAGGTGTCCCGTGGTGCTGATGCAGCGCCGGAGCCTGCGCCTGATAGACGTCACGATGACGTAAGTGGTAGTCGTACCCCTCGTCGACGGCGGCTTCTCCACTAGTATTGCCTAGGGACCGACTGAAACCAATTACAACAATACTTATCATATATTTCTATTTTATATTAATTTTAATTCTCTAATCAAGTTTCAATATTTCCCATAAGAAAACCAAGAAACTATAGTTTTTCTTTTTTTTTAAATGTTTTATAATTTTTCTCCTGGGCCAAATGTTTTTTTAGTGTTTTATATAACGCGTATGATAGTTTTTTAATGGCACACGAAACCATAAAATTAAAAAAAAAAAACATTATAGCTCAAAAACCAATGACTGATTTACATTATTCTCTTTTTTTATCGTAGATATATACTATCTGGTCAGATTTCCGTTAATTTTTTGTTATGTTAAATAGTATCTAAGATCATATAACAAAAGTAATCTGAATAATAGAAGAAATAATCATAAAAATAAATGTATATCTGTCTGTCTGTTGTAATAGTTGGCTTATAACTCGAGAACCACTGGACTGATTTACATAATTCTTTTTTTAAATAGTAGATTATTATCTGGTCATATAGCTTGTATAAAAATACGTACGGATAATATACAAATTATGTATAAAACTAACAAATACTCACTTAGCCAATGTATTTGTGCAGACGATATATTCGACCTCGTCATTGTACGGATTTAAGAAAGCGAAGGCCGACGTCCGCAACCAAATCCACTCTCTGTTTTTAGTTCGAAACCGATACATTAACGAGATGATCTGACCTTTCAATTTTAATACTGAAACATAAGCATTATACGGGTAAAATTAATAAGTTCTTAAACATTATTAAATAGGTAAAATTTTGAGAAAAATTACTAATTTCTATTATTCTAGGTTATATAGGTTTTGCATTTGACTACAATTTCGTATGAAATTGAGTAACGATATTGCTTAAAGCGGAGAGATTTTCATACTTGAGTTTTTTTTTAAATAACATAAGATTTTAAAACCTTTTTAAAACCTACTTACTATATTACATAACATAAGCTCACGCCTGCTATCCCCGAAGGGTTAGGCAGAGATGAAATAGCGAACTACACCACCCACATTTCGCCGAGCTTAGTTCCGTCCCAGATGTGACAGGGGGCGAGCCTGTCGCCATATCGGGCACAAATTCCAAACTCCGGGATGATATTGAGTAGAAAAACCCAACTAATACTACTAATAATACTAATGTAGTACTATATTACACCTGTAACTTATTCTATAATTTATACTAAACATATTTAGGCCTATCATCAGACGCCAAACACGTCGCTACTTAATACATATATCAGGCCAAATTGCGATTAACTTATAGAGAAAAAAAAATATTCAGAAAATGTTAAATTTACAATTAAAAACAATATGAGTATGCTTCATAATCATTTTTGTTAAAACACTGGATCTATTCATACAATCTAACCAGGCCAGGTATGTAGAAACTGTATTATTAGCTAACCAAACCAGGTAAAATCAGATTTTACCTAACTTTTTTTTTATAGACCATGATTTCACCTGATGTTAATTGACGATGTGGTCCAGGATGGTACACACACTAAGCCTAGTGGTACTGGTTCTCAAGTGATGCTGCCGGAACGCACCTATTGGTATTTGCCAACAGGTTTTCAAACTTGAAGGTGGTAGCTACCCAGGCGGACATTATTAGAAAATGTCCGACCACAATGCTATGGTTTCCTCACTACGTTTTTTTTTCCTTTATCGAAAGCTCAGGCTGATTTTAGAGTCGGATACGTGGGGCTCATACCCGATTCCATTAATGCGGAATCCGCCGCACTACCAACTGAACCTTGAAAGTGAACATATCGCAGTAACTTTGATATTTTATATCCAATAATATTGCGAGTGTTAGTTAGTGCACTAACTGGGCACTGTTGCCTGTGTAAATATATCCACAACATTGGTGTCCAGGACACAAGAGAGTGCAGATTCTTGTAAATACGCAAACGAAACAAACACCAAAGCACATCTTGTGCGAACGTGATCCATTACACCCATACGCAACCGAGTTCTGGGTAAGCACGCGTTGCTCCCGGAGGACGTACAGACACACTTTACTAATCGATCACAAAAGATCTAACGCAGTGATACAGGACTGTCCTAGCCCGCATAGCATTATTTTTTTTTTTGGGGAAAAACATAGAAAGTGCTTCGTGCCTAAATTATATAACAGTTTACCATTATCATGACAAAACAATAATTTTACAAAACGAATTTTTAAAAACAAAACCAGTCAGTTCCTGTTACATAGTGTGAGTAAACGTTTAAGTTAATTATATTCATTTTTTTTTTTCATTCTTTTTATATTTTACTGTAAATGTATGTATTGCATGTATGTAAGTGTATTGCTCTTTTTTTTTTAAATATGTTTATTATTAAGTGTTTATATATCTATAGACAAATGTAATTAAAAACGGAGGTTACACCTGCCAATACACTGCTATGCAGTTTGGCAGAAGTAATAAATTGTAATTTAAAATGTATGTTCAATATTGAATAACACTTTATTATTATTATTATTTCGAATAATAATAATCCTTAATACTATGAGCCCTCAATCGCGTAAGCATACCTTGATCGAAGTTATCTCTCATATGCTGTTGGTCTTCAGGGTGGTAGAATTCGTAGCAGAGTTTCCCCAAGAGGTCTGCGGGCGCGTATCCTATCACCTGAGTGGCGCGCTGGTCCGCGAACGTGAACCTACCGTCGACCGAGTGTCGCGACACGAACTCCACCCCTCCGTTACACAAGCTGCTTTCAGACGCATTAGGAGTCGAAGTCACCTACAATACTTATGCATATAAATCTTCTGTGCGTGTGTATGTGACTAAACTCCTCCTAAACGGCCGAACCGATTTTAATGAAATTTCCTGTGCCCATTCCTTAGGATTCGAGAATGGTTTAGATTTACAATTGCGGTCCAATGGATAATGTTTGTTTAATTATTTTTGTGTTATATATATGAAACTCAAAGTCGCGGGCACAGCTAGATATAATATATTGGCTGCTCTCCGCGGTTTTTCCCGCGTAGTTCTCGTTCTCGTGGGATTTTCGGAATAAAAACTATCCTATAATTTCATCCAAATCGCTAAAGTAGCTTTTAAGTTTATTCGTTACATACAAAAATACAAATCTTTCCTCTTTATAATATTAATATAGATAATATTATATCATTATAATAATTAAATTATAATTTATTAGAGCAAAAATTACATAATTCTTGTACGTTATCAAAATAAACACAAAAGTATTGGGAACATAATTTAATAATTTTGCACATCTGCCCGACAAACTAGAAATCCCTGATCTTGTCAGTAGGTATCGCTCTGACAAATGTCCCGACGGTCTTTTCAATATTTAACATATTACAGATATCTATACTAAAAAATAAAATTGAAGTGTCTGTATGTGATGTCACTTTTTTTACTAAATAGATATGAATGTATATATGATACCTACCTATACTATAAATACAAATTGTTGTGTCTGTCGGTTTGTTCCGGTTAATCTCCGGCACAGCTGGACGAATTTTGATAGGACTTTTTTTGGTAGATAACTAAAGTAAAAATATTTCTCATAAATCCAAGCACTTGTCCGAAAACTGCGCATTGGATCAGATTGTAATCTTTTAATATTTTTTACGCGGAACCCTAATTATTTTCGAAAATCGAAAATGAAGAGTACCCTAAGTAATTTCGGCTATGTACCTAAAAAAATCCCGTCAAAATCCGTCCAGCCGTTCCGTAGATTACCCGGAACAAACAAACAGACAGACAAACAAAAAGTTTTAAAATTATATTTTTCGTATAGGTATCGGATATACATTCTACTGAGTAAAGAAAAATATTGTGGCATTACAAACAGACACTGCGATTTTATTTATAAGTATAGATGTCATAACAATATGTTGAGAAATTAATCTCTTATTGTTGTCATGGTGATTGTTTATTTCGATCGATTATTTTATTCGGTAAAAAACAGTGCGATGTTGTGTGCAGAAAGGAAAAATGAGAAATCACATTGTTTTCGCGAGTAGCTGATTTTAGATTAACTCTTACAAAATCCATTCATTGTTGTCGCAAACTATAGACAATAGAAGCTTTGAAATACATGGCTGTAAACAAATACCATTGTTGTGAATAGACTTATCTATTACCATCAATGAAATCCATATATATATATATATATATATATATAAGTAAAGTTTGTTTTCTTTGTCCGAGGTAAACTCGAAAACTACTGGACCGATCAGCATGAAACCACAACCATTCGACGCGGAATTAATCGTAGATGGTTATAGGCTATATATTTTTCAAATTCTTTTGTACATATTCCACTTCAATTTACGCTTATATACATTTTTTCCGCTAATAAAAACCAAAATACTCTTACTTTTATTCATTCATTTGTTTTTTTTTTAATTAGCTATAAATGAAACGTCATATGCACAGAAAATATGAAACGCGGGCGGAACCGCGGGCACCAGCTAGTGTATAACAATGTGAAACGAAGTATCTACCGGATAAATATTAATTTTGATAATAAGTTCAATATAGATATATTAGATAAAACTTACCTGTAATCGTCCGATAGCCACCAGACAACAATGTGACGAATGGAGTTCGTCTTCAACAGGTCGATCCATCTGCATACCTGGAAACAGATCTAATGTCCCAAAATGTGTAAAATTACGCATGTCCTCGTTTCGGAACAATTGTAAATAAGAAGAAAAAAAATGTATTTACGTTAAAAAAAAAAAATATGTATGTAAAAAACCTAACCAGCCATGGAGAGTGCCGACTAAAGTGAAAATTTGAAACTTTGGAAAAAAACTGGGTTTTCTTTTAATGTTTATATATGTAATATAAGTAATGTGAAATTATTAACGTAACATATATAGTTTATTCACAATCAAAACATACGATAGGCTGCGTCAGTATATTTTTTTTATTATTCATTTCTGAGCGTCAGCACTTAAACGCCATCTTATGCTGTTAACACACGCACGGACCGGACCGCGGACATGGTATGGTCACCAATCGCCTAACTAGGGATGGGGCATAAGAATTCACAAATATCGAGGTCCAAGAGATCAATCTTTTTTCGACTTGTTTTATTTGACTTTTTATTCATAAATAGTATTCTTCCAGTAGTTGAAATTATACTATAAACATCAATTATTGCAAAAACTGTTTTATATTAAGAGCAGTAAAGATCATCAATGGCAACTAAACAAAAAAAAAGAAGAATGCCTAACCTACTCAGGTAAAATGACGCTGAACTGATTTAATTTTGCCTATTTACAGATGATCATCATATCATAGAAAACAAAGGGATTCTTTAATAATCGATACTTTATTAGCTTGAAAGATCGATCTTTTGGACCTTGATGTTTTGTGAATCGATTGACCAAGCTTAGATGGAATCAATTCAAAAATCGATTTTTTTCGGAAGGCAATGATAACCTCGGCCGCCTGCGGTACCATGTCCGCGGTGCGGTCCGTACGTGTGTTAACCGCATTATACTTGACGTAATGTAGCATATAGACAGCTGACGTCATTGCATAGTCGGTAACGCGAATGTATAAGTTTTCCCCTACCAAGAATCGCTCAACGTCGCTAAAGAAATTAGTTATTTCACTTCAAAAACAATGTACGTTTGCGATACACCAGACACTACCTGTAGGCGGCCAGTTTTTAATATATCCCGTGCAGTGTACAACTGCGTAATTGTGACCGTCGTGTGAAGGTCCGAGCGAGTTGCGCGCTCGAAGCCGACCGAGGTGGGCTCCCTCTGCTGACCCACCGACGCGCATACGACAGATGAACCCGCGACGTGACCCCATCACCTGACGCATCGACGCTGAAATATAATATCAACTATAACTCTCCCAGAAATCAACTTGGCATCTGAGGGGAACGTGCCCCCCCCCCCTCCTGTCAATCAATCAGCTTATGGTTTCGCCATACAGCGGGCGGGTGGGGACGCCAGCGCAATTTGACTGTAGAAGAGGTCGCGCTTGTCTCGTGTCTAAGCGATGACTTCTATAGAAACATCGCGATGGCGCCTTAACCCGTCCGCCGTATGGTGAAACCATTACTGTTACACGTGATGCGACCTTTAGGATTTTTTTTAATACGATTCATAGTATAGAAAGAAATATATTTTTTAAATCGATGAATTGTTTTTTAATGAGAAAAATAAAACCGTTTTGTTATTTTCTGTAGATCA
Organism: Samia ricini; assembly: GCA_014132275.2. Classification (NCBI taxonomy): domain Eukaryota; kingdom Metazoa; phylum Arthropoda; class Insecta; order Lepidoptera; family Saturniidae; genus Samia; species Samia ricini. Next base: position 9,677,110 of record AP028161.1, read on the forward strand.
AGCTCTTGAACAAACTTTATTAGCTCCTGGGTGTATAATTAAAAAATAGTGTAATAATACATTTTTACAATTATTATGTCTTTTCAGGTTTTATCTATATATGTATATAAAAGCAAAGTTTGTTTTCTTTGTCCGAGGAAAACTCGAAAAACTACTGGACCGATCAGCATGAAACCACAACCATTCGACGCGGAATTAATCGTAGATGGTTATAGGCTATATATTTTTCCAATTCTATTGTACATTTTACTTTTATTCATCCATTTGTTTTTTTTTAATTAGCTATAACATATGAAATACGGGCAGGCCGCGGGCACCAGCTAGTTTTATATAAATGTAATCCCGGTAACACCGGGTAGAACACATAGTTGTATACATTGGTACTTGATTAAAAATGCCAAGTTGCCAGTTTGTTTCATTGCCCAGCCTATATTGTTAAAAATAATAACTTTTTATGCACTTCGTACTTCGCTATTACATCAGAGCGAGGTGCCTGGTTAACTCCTGCGAGTTGTATAATTTACTTTAGATTAAAATAAGACACGCTGATTTCTTATTATTATTTTGCAGTACAAATTTTTATATAAAAAAAAAACATTTATATAGATGCTAATTATGTGCGCCGTAGTGGCGTCTATAATTTTAAAACCTTCGAGAATTATATCATCGAATTATTATTTCATTTTCTTGTTGTATTATTTTAAATAAATATAATTCGGGCAATGACATTTCATTATTGACTATTATTGACATTGACATTATTGACTAGCTGCTCTTCGCAGTTTTTTCCCGCTTAGTTCCCGTTTCCATGGGATTTTCGGAATAAAAACTATCCCATGTCACTCCCTGGATTTCAAACTATCTGTATACCAAATTTCATCTAAATAGGTCCAGTAGTTTTTAAGTTTATTCGTTACATACAAAAATACAAATCTTTCCTCTTTATAATATTAGTACAGATAATTTAAACACAAGCTCATTTAATATAAAGTATTTCGCTTAAAGTATTGGTATACTAAAAAACGTTTCGAAATGGGTATAAATAAAAAAAATTATAAACTTACATTGATGACCTTCCTTTTTGACAGTTCCGGTCTTTAAATCTAGTATCCGACCAGTATTTTGTGGTTCTTGAGTGCTCAACTGCTCTCGAACTTTTTCTACATCATCCGGATGTACTTGATCATACAAACAAGAGGAATACCATTCTCCCTAGAATTATTATTTGACATGAAAATTTATACCAAAAATATTATATTACAGGTATTTATAAAAAAAAACCACACTACAATGAGAGACTCAATTATCTAATGTTACTTTCCTATACACCACTATTTAAATGATTCTTACAATCAATACTAGAGTTAAGAGTAATTTGATGGATAATTATTGTGCATACTGCATTCTGATACTGCACGAACTATACTAGTTTAGTCATAATTTATAATGTGGCAGGTTCAATTTTTCATAGGTACATAAATAAAATAATAATGGAAATATCTATGACAAATTATTTTAAAAACTCTTCCTTAGTAAGTAAAATCAAATAATCATATGATCAAAATATAAATATACAAAGAAAAAACAATTGTACTGAATTGTTTTTCTGAATCTGAATCTATATTTTTTTTATTTGCTGCTATTTATATGCTGTTAATGTTATCAATTAAAACATTTATTTTTTTCTCAAATTTTTAGTTAAGAATACAGTCCAATTGCGACCACTATGTGAACACTAATTGTCTTATTAAAGGGACATTAAAGAACAGGACCCTTAAAAGTAAAGGAATGAAAGTGAATGTTAGTAAAACGAAAGTAATGGTATTTGAAAGAGAAGAAAGTATGACAAATTGCGTAATTTCGATAGAAGGAGACAGAGTGGAACAAGTGAAAGAGTTTGTGTACTTGGGATCAAAGGTTACGAGAGATGGAAAGTGTGACGATGATATTGCACGAAGAGTTTTGTTAGGGAATAGAGTGAATGGGGCCCTGCGTTACTTCATGTGCAGCCAGAAAGTGACTGAAAAGGCGCGTTTGGCTGTGCATCGAGGAGTCCTGGTCCCTACATTTAGGTATGGTAGTGAATGCTGGGTTTGGCAGAAGAAGCATGAAAGTAAGATTAACGCAGTGGAAATGAGAAGTCTGAGAAGTATAGCTGGAGTGAAGACGATTGACAAAGTCAGGAATAGTATGATAAGGGAACGCTGTGGTGTGGTAGAGGATGTGGTGACCAAAATAGAGAAAGGTATACTTAGTTGGTTTGGGCATGTAGAGAGGATGGATGAGAGAAGATTAACGAAATTAATTTATAAGGCGAGGGTGAATGGGCAAGTCGGTAAGGGTCGACCTAGGCGAACGTATCTAGACCAAATCAATCATGTGTTAAATAAAGGTCAGGTAAAAAGTACTCATAACCGACGAGCATGTATGAAAGCGCTCATGAAAGTAGAGGAAGCGAAAGAGGTATGCCAAGATCGTAGCAAGTGGAAGGATGTAATCTCTGCCTACCCCCACGGGAGAAAGGCGTGATGATATGTATGTATGTATGTATTAAAGAAACTAATTTTTCAGTGTTTCAATATTTTTACGCAGATACACACATACAAATTGATGTTTACGCTATCCTAAAAACTTATATTGTTATTTTTTCACTGATGCTCTAAAATCTATCTTTAGTAAAAATTCTAATTTCAAAGTAAATTGTAATTTATGTTACATAAAATTCTGGGTAAGCATGTGTTGTTATCGGAGGAGGTACAGACACTCTCTGCCAAAAAGATACTACAGTATATTCAGGTTGTAGGTCTAGGCAGTGAGCTTTAGCAATATAGGGGCGATCACAATAGATATGACTAGGTCGCAGTGATACAGGACTGTTTAAGCCTGCATAGCCCCTTTTCGAATAATAATAATAAATACATAAAATGTAATAAACAATTTACCTGAGAATAGTTAAGTACTGGCGCTATACTATCACTGACATATATTACACGTCCAGTGTCACAACTAACAACGAACAAAAATCCATCGGCAGCTTCTAAGATTAAATGTTTAAGTTCTTGATCTGTTAAAAATGAGGGTTTATATGTGCCATCTGTAGAAGTATTTCCTGTACCTAAAAATTGGAAAATATATAAGTAGCCATAGAATACTTCAAGCAAATATTATTTACTACAAAAACACAATCAATTACAGTAATACCCCGCTTTACGCGAGGGATACGTTCCGAAAAAAATCGCGTTAACTGAAAATCGCGTATATCGAGGTTTATGATTAAACATAGTCAAAATTATTTAAAAAAAAAATACAAATAATTTTAATCAATCACTTTAATTCTAAGAACACTTTATGCAATACATACTCTTATTTTTTTACGGAAAAATACATCTATTGTCTTTACATTATGTTTATACGCACTCTTTCGCGTAATGCGAGGCATTTGAGCGCAAAATTTGACATTCGCGTTTATAGTGAAACCGCGCGTAACGGGGTCGCGCTAAACGGGGTATTACTGTAGAGTAAACGTTTACTCAAAAAGGTCCCCTGGTACTTGTGCGACATTTAAACAAAAGCTTGCGAACAGTTCCTAGTTCCATTATTTTTATTCTTATTCGAGAAAGGAGCTATGTAGGCTAAGACAGTCTTGTGTCACTGCGACCTAAACATATCTATTGTGATCGCCTCCATAATTCTAAAGCTCACTGCCTACACCTACAACCTGGATATACTGTAGAATCTTTTTGACAGAGAGCGTCTGTACCTCCTCCGGGAACAACGCATGTTTCCCAAGAACTCGGTTACGTATGGTTCCTAGTTCCATACAAAAGAGACTAATTTGTATCATTGTAAAAGTTTACTACAAAAAAAGGTTTTTTTTTTTTTTTTTTTTGGCAGAGAATGCCTCAGTCCGCTTTTTGACACTAATAGTGTATACAGAGTATGATAAAATAAATAAATATTGCAGTTGTGGTGATTAAAACAACACTTTCAAAAAGAAAAAGGTCAGAACAAAGTAATGTACTCTTACCCATTTTTAATCATTATAAAAAAGTAGATACTATTATTAGAAAAAAATAAAACTATCTTAGACTTTTGAATACTATACCTCTCAATGCTTTCATATGAGCTACTGCCATACGCAATATGGTGAGTTTGTCAGGTTTTCGAGCCAGGGCTGAACATGTCGGAACCATGTCGGATAGTTCCGTTATATATGCTGTCATCTTGTTTCTTCTGCGGCGTTCAATTTCACAGTGGTTTTCACGGCTAAAATGTGATTAAATAATAGAACATTCAGAAAGGATGCCATTACCATTACTTTAGGTAACACACAATGTTACATGCAAGGGATTAGTAAGTTATGTGTGTTACGATACAAGGGAGCTAAGTTGGTCAATTACACTTGAAACTGTATTACAGCTCTAGTACAATTTACCGATGCTCACATATTTCACTTACCGTGTGATGCCGGCCAAGAATAGTACCACCCCATATTTTCCTAAGTATCCTTCCGAGTACCACAAACACCTACTGCGATCGCCAACCCGACTGCCAAGCGTGGCGGTTATGGCAATACCCCCTCTATATTAGGGGAGACCTATGTCCAACAGTGGACGTTTTTTATGGTTGAATGGATGGAATGGACATATTTCACAAGGGGTTATTTTTTAAAGCAAAAACAAAGACATCGTTATAAAAACCTTTATAAAGCGACACTGGTACATAATTCTTGTTATTTATTAAAAGAGACCATGATAACAGGGATTGACTAAATATGATGCAAAGCTCTGTTTGCGAAGGAATACCACCAGTCATAACTATCATATTATGTTTTTCAAGATACTAGTTGATCAAGATATACTATTAGCTGATATTTTTGCCAAACAAAAAAAACATCACTTGCAGATAAAAAAACCATGTACAGACACAAGCTGCATACAGATATTAAGATACTGCAGTTTACAATATATGTACTCATTGCATTTTGGTTATATGAATACTTCACAAGCAGAAACCTTTTTTTTTTATAAAGCTGATTCTATACAAATTTAATCACATTATGTTCCTCAATATTTCATGGTTTACATAAAGTATTGCGAGAAAATGAGTCCATTATTTTTTTTGTTTGCTTAATTCACTATTATCGCTACAATTTGCCCAACATAATAATCTGTAAAGAGATATAGAGCGATAGAATTATTTTATCCTTAGATAATATTGTCTATAGATTGGAACGCCTGAAGTAAATTGTTTTTTTTCCTAACTAGCTAACGCTGTTGACAGAAAGGACCTTTATAGGTGCACTGTGACTTTGGGGGCGAGCGCTGAAGGCACTCAGCCGCAATAAGGTGACTAGCACAAGGGTTACCAAAGTAGTACGAACTTCGACTTGGCCGTTGGCCGAGTGTAAAAATTCCGCGGTATTTTGAACCCTAGCTAGGCGCTACATTTTTTATTTAATAATAATTTAAAAAAAGGTTCCTTTACAATTTTAAAATTTGTCTGCAGAGGAAAAAAAAAATCCTCCGAAAATATGACCTTCTCCTATATAATAGGTATCCGGAGTATCTGACTAGTCTGATAACATCGATGAAAAATGTGTTTAACTCATTATTATGAATATTTTAAGAGAAAGTAGCGCACGCTTGTAATATGATAAGACACGTTTTTTAATCAACATACACAATATACAATGAATGGCGCGATTATGGGAAAACCATTGATGAATGTAGGTAGACACTATAATGAGAATTCACAACAAAAGCAATATACCACACACGCAAGAAGGGTTTCTATCCCAATATCTTATTTAACATGTTTTGTTTGAGTCAACAAGTAAATTAACAAAAATAAATCTCATGTATCATTGTAAATTGCTCATTAAAAATTAATAATAGTTATCAAGAATGTTATTATGTTAGCACAAATAAATATGGAATTGTATAACCTCGCAAATCTCTCCTTATCTTGAATATTGTCCTCCTCCATCCTTGTATATTTTCCACCACTTGCGTCGTCTTCATCGGACCTTAAAAAAACAGAAACCAAATTTATATTTATATATGGTAGCATCTACAAATATTTTTCTTAATAAATCATAATGAAAACTCCTAGTGAAAATTAACTGCATAAAATACGTACTTACGTATAAATACTAGGAACTTAGGAGTATATGATGATAAATAATAATTAATAATAATAAAGAAAAAGAAATAAAACCAACTAAAGACATATTCAACTAAGGTTATTGTTAAAGTGCCACAATAAATTTTAGTAATGTTTAGGATAACCTTGAAAATGTGTTAAATACCATACTGTGAATGTAGAATAGTAGCAGTAAGTCGGTAAAACAAGTAGTTCCATGAATGCATAAGAGTAGTATTAATACTAGAAAATCAACGACTGAAAGTGTAAAAAATGTATTGTATCACACTACTAATGTCTACCTAATGATTGAAATTTTGACTGAATTGAAAATTTGAAGAAAACTACTTGTATATGTAATTAATATATGAAATTGCCGTTTTGCCCAAGAACTGGCCCTTTGATCTCAAATATCTGGCGTTTAGTTAGGAATTCCAAATTTAGTGATTCATTTGTTTTCGCACCATTTGCTTTTTCCTTGAAATCGTTCTGTTTACAAAATGACAAACTTAAAATATCTCGTTATTTATCGGGAATACGAGTTCCACCGTAGCACCAACGCTGCTGAGACAGCTCGATGGATTAATGACATAGCATGGTACATTTTTGTTGCCGTTCCGGAATTTTGGCCTACGTAAAACGCCCCGTGGAAGGCCGGAGACCCTATAGTTGAGAATGTAGAATTAAAGACGATCATGGAAGCGAATTTATCGCAAACCACGTCAGAATTAGTGACAGGCTACGGTGTGAGTGATAAAACTTGGAAAAGTGAGTAAAATGGATCCCTTTACAACAATCGGACGTTCATCACAGAAGACCGGCCTCCGAGTGAATGTTAACTCAGAAAAAAGGTACTGGTGTGTGTTTGGTAGGCCAGTATTAGTGTCATACACTACAGCTTTCTAATATCTAACCAGGTAATTACGGCAGATGTGTATTGTCAACAATTGCAAGCCATGATGGAAAGCTAGTAGTGGCAGAAATATTCGTCCGAGGGACAGGCTAAGAGACGATTTTGTCCATATTACCTATTCTGATGTTCAAACTTTTATCAACACCTTAACGAGACGATGGCAATCCCTCCAGAATATTCCATGGATTCTCGTGGCACCTCGGAATAAACGCTTCGTGCCCATTATCTTCTAGGCACTTCACTGCCCGTCTAGGTAGCTACCACCCTCATGTTTGAAAACCTGTAGCCCAAATACCAATAGGTGTGTTCCGGCAGCATCCCTTGAGAACCAGTACCTTTTTTTTATTTTTAACGAGTGTAATGCATTTACACACTACCCTTACCTATTGCATTAGTGAGACCGAAGTCCCCCAATGCAATAGGTAAGTGGGCACGAAGGGACGACTCCGTGCCAGTGTGGGACTCGCCCGGACGTGAAGCGTCCGGAAATACCCACTAAACCCCCGGGGCCGCCCGCCGCATTTGGGATGGAGACGACACGGGATGGCTTTCGCAAGCACCGCGTCTAGGCTTAGTGTGTTTACCATCCTGGACCACATTGTCACTTAATATCAGGTGAGATTGTGGTCAAAGCACTGAGCCTTTATCGTGTAAAAAAAACTTGTACACAATAACAAAATAAAAACTACAATACGCAAAACGCCACCAAACACACAATATGAGTTTCTATAACACAAGTTATTGAATTAAAGATAACACCCACTGCATGACAGATTGAGGTGCCGCCGAAAAACCGGTATAGATAACAATCGAGACTAGTCAATCTCTTTACCCCACTGCTGCTTCACAACAACACTTGAGCTCATACTCAAGGACAGACGGTCGATAAATTAGAGGACTGCCTCTGTAATGTCTCCGATACCCAGCATACTCCCTGAATCTTGGTCTAACCGATGAACTCTTGTTTCGGAATTTAAACTACTTCTTGGAAGGAAAACCAAACCAATGTTATTGATTTTCATTCCAAAATTTTTCAACAATTATATCAATTAAGCATGGCGAAGGTGCAATAATGTTATTACCTTTAATTGATTAAATATATAATTATATTTTGAAAATTGGAGAAAAATCATATGGTCATCACATAAAACATATCATGGAGTGGTTAATGACGTGTTAATAAATTAAATTTTTCCTTTATCATTTTTGAAAAAGAAACACTATTTTGAAGCTTTTGCTTAGGAACACATATTAATGATTTTTTTTCTTTCATAATGTGATTATGTTCTTTGACGTTGTAACATAAATGTATACTAATAAATAAAATTAAAGTGTCTGTATATAACGTCAAAATATTTTTTTTTCACTCATATATATATAAATGTATATACGATATACCTATACCAAAATTACAATTTTTGAAATTTTTGTCTGTCTGTTTGTTCCGGGTAATCTACGGAACGACTGGACCGATTTTAACAGTACTTTATTTGGTAGATAGCTGAAGTGACTCCACGTAGCTTAGGGTACTTTTAATTTCCAAAAATAATTAAGAGTTCTGGGTAAATATTTTTAATTTAACTTAGTGTCAAAAAAAATTGGGAAAATAGGGTATGGAACCCTTATAAATAATTAAAACACAGTGAAGAATATATGAAACAAGGTCCCAGCCGCGGGCACACAGCTAGTTTACAATATATATATATATAATAGCTGAATGTGTAATGGAACCCACCAAAGAGTTGTGAGATTTTTTGAAAATCTAATTTTCTTAAGAATTTTTTAAGATATTTGTTGTATCAAAGTTCAAATCTCAATAATCTTTAATTTTTTCTACATTACTAATAATAATGCTACTGGGTATTTTTTTTAATGTTAAGTGCCCTAAAATGTTTTTAAATTAAGTTTTAATTTAAATAATTCTAAATTATGTTCCCGTGCTAAAATATTAGCCTCCATTTTGCTTTAGTTCATGACATCACATATTAATCAACAACCTAGGGATGTCATTCTTTCCAAAAAAGATTCAATTAAAATCGAAGCTAGACTATTTTCACTTGATTAGTTTATTAAATGGCTTTGCTGTCAGTTTTTCATCACTTTGTAAATTTCAACTATCTTTTTTAAACCACTAAGATGATAGACAAATATGTCTAATTATTGATTGATGATAAACAGTTTCTGTAACTGATGGGCACTGAGTGCATCAGGGGGGTATTTGGAGCATGCTCCCATTTCTAAAATCTCTTCACTTATTATTATTATTATTATTTTTTTATAATGCACAGCACAGTGACTGTACTGGACCTGATGGTATGTACAGTACAATCCAAAACAGCGGCGACTGATACTGAACAGAATTCAATGCCAGTCACCGCTATCATGCTGGCCTGCTTAAGTACCTCTTCACGCCTCTTTTGAAGGACCCAATATCGTATGAAGGAGGGAACACACTGACAGGAAGACAGTTCTATAACCTCACAGTGCGATAAAAGTAAGAGTCAGCAAACTTTTTGGTTCTTGAAGTTATGGGTGTCACCGTGAAACCGTGACACCGAAGTCCGGCCCGCGTGGTTCTGTTATGGAATGGAGAGGAGAGGATCAGGTCGAAGAGCTCTTCAGAACACTCGCCATGATACAAGCGGTAAAATACGCTTAGAGAGGCTATGTCCCTGCACAATTGAAGCGGTTCTATGGAGTTGGTGATGTCTGTATCATTTACAATGCGGACAGCACGCCTCTGCAACCTGTCTAAGGCATCGATGAGATATTTAGCGGATCCATCCCAGAGGTGCGAGCAGTATTCCATGCACGGCCGAACCTGGGCCTTATAAAGAAGGTACAGCTGGTCGGACAAGAAAAAACCGTCGCACTCTGTTTAGGATTCCGAGTCTCCGAGATGTTGTGGAGATGACATGTTTCAATGTGGTCCTTGAGGTTTAGGTCCCTCCAAATATCCATTCCCAGGATATTTAGTCTGTCACGCATTGCAAGCTGGGTGTTCTGAAGAGTAATGTTGGGTGAAAAGGGGGATTTTTTTTTTTTTTTAAACTTTAATATACTTGTAAAGACAGCTCTCATTATTTTTGTCTTCTGTGTTTATCAACAGTATTTTTTTTTCTTTGACTGCTATTGATAGCTTTAGTTAATAATAAAATAATTTCAAAACCATTTTTAACCTCACATCTTTAACCCCTTGAGCACTAACCTGGCATTTACGCCAGCATTCCATTCTTTTCCTATTGCCTCATTTTTATGGGTAATCGACATATTAATCTGATGATTATTACCTAATTTCGACAACTGTAAGAATACTAGTTACTATTAAAAACTGTAAAAAAGATAGAGAAACTGATAAACTGTAAATTGTGTTTTCTATTTTGTTACATCACTTACCCTATCGATTACTAATAGAATATATAAAAATTATATTTTATAAATTCATTTTCTAATTTTAGGACTTAGAATTAACATATTTCATTTAGTTATGTTGAAAAGTACCTTATTATAAAAGTTTATTATATATTTTTACACTCATAGTAAAATAGCCTATTGTCATCAAACTCAGATACAATCAGTTATAGTAATGCATTGTTTACTATACCAAGCATGCAGTATAAATACCAAGATTTAAATAATAATACATTACAATTTATATTATAACAGCAAAGGAATGTACATTGGAACCTTGATAAGCCTATGAAGAAATTCTTACTGTTATGAAACTCACCCAACACTACCAGCACGGCGTTTTTGTAAATCCTTTGCTGGGTCAGCCCCTAAAAATAGTGAAGACTTTTTGTAACATAAGTGAACCAATAGTTATTATAGCAACATTTACATTTAATTCCTAATTGTGAAATATTATTACTATTATGTAACCAACATATAAAATATGTGTAACCATTTGTAATCAGTGTCAGACAAAATTTGTTTTTAATTTTCAAATACTTTATACTTCCTTAAATAATTGTTGTGAACAACGTATGAGTAGTTAGAAAAGGTTAAACAGGTTAAGAAACTTTAAATATTAACAAGCATAAAGTAAAATTAAAAAATATAAATAACTAACATAAGCTGTAAGGTAAAATATATACTCTATATACCATAGTAAAATTCCTAGAAACATCTAACCAGAATTAATATCCATTAATAAACAAGAATAATTTACTATTTATATTACAAATAAAATAAGGAGTAACTTTAAACAGAAAAATCGAAACTACTTAGCTATACATATAATATATGAGGCCTATCATTATTGTTAAACTTTTACTGCCATCTGAAAAAAATAACTTTGAGTACAAAGTAAAATTAAATATTTACTTTTAAAGTAATTAATAAAAGTGAAATTATATAAAAACGTGCTCTCTTATATGGTAGGTTCTCAACATTTGGTCTTAGTCAGCATAAAACTTTGTAATTACGACTTTACTTGCAAACTAGATATTAATTTTATCAAAGGTAAAAAATATGATTAAATTTTACAATCTTAAAAAAAAAACGAATAATTTTACAGAAACCTAATTATATATTATATAGTAAAAGGCATAAAATATAAGGTCTTTTCTAACTTGATAACAACGCGTCACGCGGAGTATGTCAAAATGAAAACTAGGTCGATATGACGACCTTACGTATTGTTACAAGAAACTATACAACAAGCATTACAGACGTAAATATGGTACAGTTAATACTAATACAAGCGTTTACATTTCCTGTGTTGAATATCTCCAAAATCAAATAATATGCAAATGCATCACTCACCGGGGATAGTGGGAGCCAAGGCAGACATCGGTCAATAAACTCATTAGTACACGTTTTAATACCACTACGTAATATAAAAATATATTGTTCTTCAAGAAACAAGTGTATTTACAATAGCACAAAATAAACGTGTTTACCAGATTTCAATACAATACAAACGCCATTTTCCATAAGAAACACAGACTAGTAAAACAAACCACAAATCTGCCTACGCCACAAAATCCGTCAGCAGTGTTGTCACTTGTCAATCGTTGTTGTTTATAATTTATTATGATTATGAATACTAGTTCTTTAGCTCCAACTTTGTTTATTGGGATCTCAAGTATTATGTAAGCATCAGTTGTGGGTGGAGTTCTATGCTTTACTTATTTTTGGTGATTTCCGGGAATACGATACACTTTTATCTTTCTCCTGTGTACATGTTGTGCGTACCCTACACCATTCATTTCGACGGGCGTGATGGGCATGGCGTATGGGTCACCTGATTAGACGTGCTTATAGACCCTATCCATGCCTATTTCTTACGTTTATGGGGCTAATAACAATACCGCTTGAGTATTGTAAGTTCAAACCTATCTCCCAAGCGGTTAACACAGGCTGACGTCATGCGGTCAGTTCTATTTATCGGCCCTGTCGAGTAATTGTTCTCCTTCCACGTCTAGGATGCTGCTTAGCAGGATCCTCTGTATTAATGTAACACTAACTAATCACGCTCCCATTGATACCAAAACAACGAGACACATGGGAGTGATTTTTCCCCGCTTCTCTCTGCGTTTCGTCAAATAGTGTTGCTCCATGACGTAAATGTCTTACCTCTCATTTTTTTAACACTGCTGTTAAAATGATAAAAGTGAAAAACGCAAAATTTATAAAGCAACAACAAACAAAAACTTGTAATCGGAAAACTCAAGTAGGTAGTTTAATAATCCTTTTATTTTTATGAAAACAAAACATAATCGTCAAAATCCAATTCTTAAAATCAGCCAGTATAATGTATATCTTTCCGAGAATAAAAAGACTGTTGGTATATTTAGGTTTTGAAGATTGCACACAGGAAAAAAAAACTCATTACTTTTCACCATCTTATTTTATTGTTAAATTATCGTTACTAGGAAACAGTATTTTCTACAAATAAAATTGTCATAGACTAATATAGATTATTAGGTATTATTATAAACTAAATACTTCAACAAAGACGTTCCTAGGAACAAAAGTATTCAGACTTGCCGTTTCTGTAAATAACGAGTGTTGCTTAGAGTTTTTTATGTGTAGGTATATTACATTCTCTTTGAGTGTACGTACAATATGCTCCAGTAGCAATACAAGACGTTGTCCATTCCTCATTTACGGAAGCTCTTGCAGCTGCTGCTAGGGAATACAATAATACTTCACACACTAGTTATTCAAATTATTAACACAACCTAACATTTGTCTAGTTTTTAACTCTGTTGGCGCTCCGAGCAATAATTTTGTACATTTTCATATAGTTTGTTCATAATCATAACATACGATAGCCTGCAATTTATCATCTATTTCTGAGCGCCAACACTTTAAACGCCATTTTGTATTTAACATAGTTACTGTAGCATGTTGACGGCTGACGTCATAACATTGATAACGCGAATCTGTAAGTTTTTTCGTTACCATAAATCGCTCATTGCCACTTATGAAGTTTTCACTTCAAAAATAGTAGGTAGGTAATTCGATTTTTGAAATAAAAATTAGTCCGTCTATATGGACACTCATGATAAACGACTGGCTGTTTGTTGATTTTGACAATGGCATATCGACTACTAGGTTTGTAATGAAGTATGAAAATGAAAGTATTCAAAATTATAATTTTTACAAAGTAATTAGCGACATAAATACTTAATAAAATATGGCCGGAGAGCACGAGACGTTATCAGATACGGCTACAAACTGTAACTTTCAATCTGCATCCGAAACATTGTCTGACAATAATCAAGCCAAATTAGAGACTTTAGAAAAAAAAGCAGTTCATCTAAGGTAAGATCAACGTACATAAACGTAACTTCTGCTAACAATGGTTGTTTCTATGATTTGCATGTATAGTTTTTATTTTGAAAAAATATTTGTATTTTCCAATATATAAAAAAAGGAACCAGATCAAGTTTCTTGTCGGCTCTTCACGACTGAGTTATTTCCGAACCGGTGGTAGTGTTTTGGCATTCATAAGCGCATTTTCAGAGCCTATAGGTTCTGTTTAACACTGCTTGTTTCTTTTCATTACTTCATTAATAATAAATTACTATGAACTTAAGAGTACGTGGTAATAACATATTACAATTACCTGGACTACTCAATTCATTTTCTTATTTTTAAATGTTGCTGAAGTTTACATTTTTATTATAACGATGTAAAATATTTCATAAAAAAACAATTAATTCTGATGTAACGTAAGCGTAACTATTATAACAATGATCATCGATGATACTAATAAATATAGACATACTAATAAATAAAATTGAAGTGTCTGTTTGTAATGTCAAAATAACAAATACATATGAATGTACATATATACAATACCTAGACCAAAAATACAATTTCTAACATGTTTGTCTGTCTGTCTGTTTGTTCCGGCTAATCTCCGGAACGGCAAGACCGATTTGGACGGGAATTTGTTTTGGTAGTAGATATCTGAAGTTACTCCGCATAACTTATGCTATTTTTTATTTTTTGATAATATTTAGGGTTCCTTGTAAAAAGTTAAAACTCATAAAAAATTGAATATTGCACAGTTTTACGGGCAAGTGCTTGAATTTATGAGAAATACTTTTACTTTATCATAGTACAAAAACATTTATAAAAAACGATTAAGGTTCCGCATCAAAATATTAAACGCATATGGAACAGGGGCGCAGCCACGGACACTCAGCTAGTTTTAGATATAAATCAGAAAGAGTTGGCTGAAATTTTGATGACGTCGCAATTTAAAATGTCGACGGAAGGAATTTATTTTAAACTAGCTGTGCCCGCGACTACGCTGGCGTGGAATTCAGGCGCCCCGTCCCGTCCATAAAAAGTATCTTATGTATAATATAGCTTTCTAACAGTGAAGGAATTTCTAAAATCGGATCAGTCGTACCGGAAATTACTCCGAACATCCAAACTCACAAACTTTTACCTCTTTATAATAGTAGCATAAGATGTTCTTACGCATGCACTTCATTATTATGGTGTTTTTAATGAATCTAAATTTTTTTTTCTTCTAACCTAGCTAATGCAGTCCCTATTCTTTTTTGAGGCGCAACGCGATAACAGTAGATTTCTGGAATAACTACTATTCCGACCACATGTCCTCTTAAGTTTATGAGAATTGACGTTACACGTATCTATTATGTTTTAAGCTTTTATATTTACAGATTAGTCTTGGAAAAAGATTTTAAAGCCGCTGATTTAAAATGGAGTTTATTTGTGGCAGCTGCTTTTAGTTTTCGTTACGAAAACTGTCTTCGACCTTTCCCACCGGTTTTTATGAAAAATGGAGTCAAGAACATGGACGAATTAGTATTATAACACTTCAAATTGATTATTTATACATTTAACACAAATACTTAAACTAAAATAATCTTATAAATCGTTTTCTTTTTCTTAGCTTAGTGTGATAACTGATGTACCAGCTTTGGATTTAATATTGCAACAGTTAGATAATTTGGATTCGTTACCTAACATCAGTGATATTATAGACTTGTTGTTTTACGTCCTTGTAAGGCTAAAGGAGCCAACTCTAAAAACAATTCCACCACAAGGGGTATGTATGATGATTTTTAATTCAATGAATACGATTACGAGAAATTTCGAAATATTGTTATTTTCCCTGGTGTTATTAAAAAACTGTTTTCCCTATTGCGCGTTCAGGGCAAATATTTCATTTAAACTCGGACAAAAAAAAAAGAACCAGATTGAGTTTCTTGCCGGCTCTTCTCGACTGGGTTGTTTTCCGAACCGGTGGTAGTGTTTTAGACGTTCATAAGCGCCTTCTTAGGGCCTAAATTGAATAAATAAATTTTTGATTTTTTGATTTTTTTACACGATCGATGTCTGGCATCAATTACAATTGCGGAGCAATTTTTGACAGAAAATTATAAAATAAACCATTTATTGAGATCCATAATATCCATAATTTGAAGAGTGCTTTACCCAGCGGTGAATCAGTATTATAAGTTGACGAAGTATAACGATTAATATTAACTTTCAGTACGAAAACGTTTTGGCGTGTACGAATTCTATAAAAGCAGCTTCGACACCGCAATACATATTTCAAGTGGTCAGCACTTGTAAATCTAATGCTGAATTAAAATGGAAAGAACTATCAAAGAATCACAGTGTTTTCTACGCTTATCATGGAAATCGTTTAGAAAACTTCTATTCCATATTAAATCTTGGTGTGCAACATTTCAATAAGGTAAGAAAAACATCAACATAAATTAAATCTACGCGAAACAGAACTATAACTTCAATGAAACTCCCGGATGGGCTCATCACTAGTAATGTGAGTAAGAATGCCCCTACAGGCGTAGCAGAGAACCTCGTATATTTATTTACTTGTTATTGTACACAGGCAAATGACATATTAATAAAATCTACCTTGTTTTATCTTCTATTCATTAGATTTTTAATTATTTTAACAGGCAGACGAGAACATGAAAAAACCATGCGCCAGATTTATATTTGTTGCTTCAACTTTAAATACTTTGTTTTCTACCAATTTAAGTTCTAAGCTAAGTTTTTCTATATATTTATGTGTTCTGTATCTATATGCTTCAGTTTAGTTTACTTAATTTTTCCTGACCATATTTTTATATTTATAATGCTGTTTATATTATTTATAACTTATTTCTTCAAGAAGCACAGTCATGATAAATAATTATATGAACTGATTGACAAAACTTGTATTATGATATTAAACCTATATCATTTTAATGTTTTATAATTAATCTACAACATATATTGTTATTACTTTAGAATGCTACGTTAAATAATGGAGTATATCTATCCCCCGAATTGAGTGTAATTCTTCCGTATAGTCATGGTGGATTTGGTTGGGGAGCAAGCTGTATCGGAGGTCATTTGTCTTGTGTAGCTTTGTGTGAAGTTATTGACGCTCCTGAAGGTATAAATTATCAGAAGCCTGTGGTCGCTGCGGGTTCGTAAAACATACTAGAACATATATTTCGATGTATTTAATTTATTATAGTATAAATACATCAATTTATTATTTAATATTTGGTTTCAATAGTCACGTACTCTCTCCCGTTTAAGTTAAATCAAATTTAAACGTTGTTTATACTTGACATTTTATTTGATGACTAATGTATGGTCGTAGTTTCTAATTTTATGCAAAATAATTATGTCGCCCGGTTATGATACAATAAATAATGCTTCTATTTAATCACTTGTTCCAAAATTGTTTAAGTGATGACTAGATTAGATGATGTCTTGTAATTTTAATTATAGACTTGTGTAGTGTGGCAGTGATCATTTATTTTTTAAAATGTTTTTATTACTTTTACTATTAAGAAGTTTAAAAGGAAACTAATAACGTTAACTTAGAATATGATAATAATAATAGTAAAATAGAAGACATTTTTATTACGCAGTAGTAAAAATGATAAGACTTTTTCTTTTTACCAAAAAGTATAAGGTCTTAACCGTAGAGATTTTTTAAAATAGGATAACTTGGAAGTGAGATATGTATGTTCTAACAATGTAGTTCAATAATTATATACGTAGTATGTACGAATAGAAATTTCATCGCCCTTTCTCAGGGATAAATCATTGATTGACAAAAAAATGTTATTAGTTTATTGAGTAAAATATGTTTGCAGAAAATATTTCGGGTGATGGTGTATATGAGGGCGTTAAAAGCAAACATCTAAAACAAGCTTGCGATGAACAAATATCGCAATACGTCATAACAAACTGTGACTTGGTGAGAATACGCTACTTATTGGTGTATGCCAAACAGCCCACTCTAATGAGATTTCCAATGACAAGCGCCAGTAGAAATGGTAATCAATATGTTACATTATTATTATTAACTAGCTGCATGTCTGCGGCTGCGCTCGTGTTTAACATATTAAATCATAATTTTTGTCCTCAAATTATTTTCGAACGCGTGGTAACTTAAGCTATCTACCAAAAAAAGTCCCGTCAAAATCGATCCAGGAGTTCCGGAGATAAGCCGGAACAAACAGACAGACAAAAAAAAATTTAATTGTGTTTTGGTATAGGTACCGTATATATACATTCATTCATATGTAAAATTTGTTATTTTGATGTTACAAACAGACACCTCAATTTTATTTATTAGTGTTATTATTATTGTTATTAATTAACAGTTTTACATTCATTTAAGTACCGAAGTAATAAATATTTGGTCATAATCTAATTGTTTTGAAATTCCAGCTGGTGGACTACGACAATGGCTTTCGAGACATAAGCTGTTTTCAATACTTCTGGGATATGGTCTGATGTTGGCCACTATTGGTTTCGCAAACAATCAACCGGTTCATTACTATTATAAAATACTATTGAAAAAAATTGGGCGTAGCTTTAAACTCTGTAAAAATCTAATCGTATTTTTATTATCTCATGCGTCTGTTTTGGTTTTTGTGATGAAATTGAAAAGTATTTTTCTCTGTTCAAATGTCTTATGAAGTTCTTGTTCTACCATTTTTACAAATATAACTATATAAGTTTTTAATTGTCACACTTTTTAAACAAATATACATATTATTACGCATTCGCTTGATTTTTATTATTCCCCATAATATTGTATAAAGTTTGTCACTACTTAAATCTATTGTGAAATTAAAACAATGATGTCCAGTCATTGGTACGAGGCCCTCGTCATGCGCTAGCGAGCAATCATTGTATGATCTAGTTTTTGTGAGTGGGTATGTTGGGAAGGCTACAGTAAGAGCATAATAATATCAACTGTCGCCGCTGGTCATGCACTGCATTAAATCGTCAAAAAATAATTTTGCTTCGTACGAAAACATTTCAAATGCTGATTAACGTAATCATATATTTTTTAACTATGACATACACACTAGCGCAAGACCCAGTTGCAAATTTAGCTCAAGGCCGAATAGTGGGGGTAAGTTGATTGATTTTTAATATGCATTGCAATTCTCTATTAAATCCACATATGTGCTATGATAAATTTCTGTGGACTGAAATTCAGTTCTGTGACTCTCGAGTTATAAACTCACTAACAGACAGACAAAGAGACAAGTCGCGTTTTATGAACTAATCATATAGTGATAATAATATTGATTGGTGCACTAATGACCATTGACTAACAGAATAATTCAAGTAATGTAGTAATTAAACATTCTATAAATTTCAGATTAAAGTTTACACGGAGAGCTCTCTTACACCAGTTGAAATATACTTTGGGGTGCCGTATGCTATTCCACCAATTGGAAGATATAGGTTTTCGGTAGGTAACTAGTTATTTGGTTTTAGCAGAATGTGTAACTTAATATAAAAATCATTATTATATTATATCATATAAAGAGAAGTATTTGAAAACAAATAAATGATGTTAAAGGCACCCGAACGTCACACCGGATGGAAGCAACGAACATTTTTCGCTCATCGTATGCCACCGCATTGTCCGCATGAAGGCGCCGACGAAAGTAAACATTCGAGTGAAGATTGTCTTTATCTTAACATATGGACTCCACGGGTAGGATATATGAATTTACTTTCTGAATTTAATGAATTAATACAATGATGGATGGACGAGGGGTCGAATCCCTATAAGTCATCTTTCGATGAAGGAAAGAGTATTGGAACTATAGCACAGGTGTAAAGTACATATTTTATAACGTGGGTTACGGCAGCATCAATATATAGCCAGTCACTACCTTCGGCCACATTGTAACTTGACATCTTGAGATTGACTTGATTGAGATTGTTGTCTAATGCTTAACCATAAAATATGCAAAAATTATCTAGAATATACATTGATACATGATTGTAAAAATGAGATCCACGCATACAATATATCCATATATACTATTCTTAAAACCTGAACAGCCGAAGACTAATAAAACTTCTAGTAATAATACCAATATACGATATAATGTAGATGTGGCGTTTGAAAGTTTCATGAGAACGCAAATCAATAGCTAGATAACAAAATAAATATGTATACCTATTGGGAAACATCTGACTATACAATTTTTCAGGTAGCCAGCAGATGGAATTTCTCTACCTGTAGTAGTTTTATTGTATACTGAATCTTGGACAAAGGTTGGACCGGCTTTACCTTGCCAAGATCTAGCTGCTGAAGGTTTTTTGTTGTGGTGACAGTGGCATATCGTTTACATTTGCTAGGTTTTTTTACTTTGAGATCAATCACAGCTCGAGGTAATCTAGCATTACTAGATCAATACGTCGCTCTATTGTGGATACGGGATAATATAGCTGCTTTTGGTGGTGATCCAACTGCTATCACTGTCATTGGTCATTCGGCAGGAGCTGACAGTGTATTACATCATCTAGCATCTCCTCGATCAACAGGTAAAGTAAAAGTGTAACGTTCTTTGAAGACTAATGAACCTATTCAAGTATATAAACTTCTCCACTTTTTATAAGTTTTTTTTGTTTTTGAATTAACCTTATATTGCTCTATTTTGTGTAGAATAAGAAGTTTTTATTCACGTAAATATTAATTATTTGCAGGATTGTTTCACAGAGCAATTATTATGTCTCCACAAGATATATGGAGAATAATAGATGAACGGCAAGCAATGAATTCTACTCATGCAGAACTTGTATCACGGCAAGTGGCTCGAACTCTTGGCTGCACTGGTGATACCGATCAAGAAATTCTGAATTGCATGCGAGCACTTCCACTTACTGATATTATTTCATCTTATTCGGTACTGGTTATTTAATCTATTGTCGTTCTGAATTAAATTTAATTAACATTAATATATTTTTTAAACATTGAAATATTTTAGAATGCGAATTGGAGTACGTACATGCAACCAGTACAAGATGACTTCCTACCTAAATCAGAACAATATTTACCAAATTCATTAATAACCTCATTGTCATTGACTAAGCAGTCACTGAAACAAATTGACCTACTTTTTGGGACTACGGACCTTGAGGTTTTAAGTTACAATGGTTAGTATATATGTATGTATATAGTACTTCTTAACAACATAAATATGTAAAAAAGGTTTTTTTTGTTATACCATAAAAGTGACAAACATCCACCTGGTGGTGAGCGGTCAACGTAGTCTAAGGATACCTTTTTTACGCAGTTCTCAGTGCTTTGATCACAATCTCTTCTGATGTTAAATCACGATAAGGGCCAGGAACAGGATGGTAAACACACTAAGCCTAGAGATACTAGTTTTCAAGTGATGCTGCCGGAACACACCTATTGGTGTTTCGCGACAGGTTTTCAAACTTGAAGGTGGTAGATAGCCAGGCGGCATTGTTATAAAAAATGACTTACCACCATGCTATGTTTTCCTGTGGAATAGGTGGATTCTTACCTGTATCCATAAACCCAGAATTCGGGCGCATTATCTTCGCCTGTTTGACGTAGATACGATCGATAACTAAACTATTGAAAATAATCCTTCCATACTATTTATTTCAGATAAAAAGTATGAACAATTACTAAAACATAATGTATCATACATATCGGAATATGCTGATAGAGAAACGATACCAGAGCTCTTGAGACTATTCTCTTTGCAAGAGTTGACAGATTTTTCAACGGTTATATATTTGTTAATATCATTTTTAAAAGTATACCATTGATAATCATATTAATCGTGAATTTATTTGTTTAAGTTGGTACGTGTTATCCGATGGGAATATTGGAATGGGAAAATGCAGAAGAATGTTATTGTAAGTGTTGAAAATTTAGCAAGAATGGAATCGGCAGCAAGGTGGGGTGCGGGTGCTGCACTGCTGGCGGCAAAATTAGCACGACGGTTCACACGGTTATATGTCTATCGTTATTCACAACCAAATAGTATTGATTTGTATGGTAAACAATATAATTTTACAGGTACGTAATTTTGTGTTATGAAATGCTTAAATTTATGGATAAATGAAACATTCGTTCTCTTTAATCATAGGAGCTGTACATGGATCTGATTTATCGCTTCTTGGAGATACGATGATGTTACAAATAGCTCGACGACCACCAACTGTGAACGAAAAGCGGATGTCATCACTTTTTCGAAAATATTTTGTTAATTTCATCAAGCATCGGTTAGTAATGGATTTCTAAAATTACGTGCTTTAAGTTAGTTCAGAGTCTTAGAATAGATTATTCGTTAGGTCCCCAGATGATGAAGATCGATGGCAAATGTATAAAGTAGGAGATGCCCAGATTTATGAAATTCGAAGTAAAGAAGCTCTATCGACATTACGTCACAGTGCGATTAAGGAGACCACATTCTGGTTGCAGTATTTGCCGGAAATCTCCGGTCTACTTTCTTCATCTGCAAGAAGTGAAGAATTAAATTTAAATCAAGGTAAATCAATTCAGTTACAACACACATTAGATAATTAATTTCTATTAAATTATAATTTACACACTGTAATACTCAATAGTAATTACATAAAATTATACATGGCTTGACTATCGTGAATAAAAATATTGTAGTCTATGATTTTTAATAATGGCTATTAAAGTATTATAATAACAACATTACTACGTAGAAATACTCCCCAGGTTTTTCAATTCGGTTTCTCATGTACCACAATTTTTATCAAAAATCTAAATTAAACTTAATTACACGTATTTCTTTATTTTGTCAAATGTTATAACTTTACTTAGTAATGAAGAGTAAAATTGTCAATACCTGTTTTTTTTAGTGTCAATAGTTTAGAAAGTTCTTTCAAAGCTTTATAAATACTATATAGCTAAACGTATATTTTTAATAACGCTCACACACTTTTATAAAACTTTTCGGACGTCAATAATAATAGCATTATATTAACAGAACGATACACGTTGAGTCTTTCCTTGCCTTGAACTTAGAGCATTAAGAAAATTAATAATCCACGAATTGTATAAACATGCAAAATACTGCACATCAAATACATTATATGAGCCAAGAGCATGTATGAGACCAAGAAGTTACTATACGGTGCCTTTTCCGTTGTACGTTGTAGTTGTGGATTTTGATACTCTTAATTATTATGTTATTTTGATTTTAGGTGAAAATAGACTACGTGGGTGGTGTTTTCGCTATGTGTGGCTTATCCATAGTTCTACTTCTACTGTTATCGGCGTGCGCACTATTGTTGTACAGACACCGTTTTAGACGCTATTCAGTTGCTGATAATTCATTAAACTGATTTCATATCACACTTATTTTAATAATTATAAATAATAATTTCTAAACTAATATTTGTTTTCTTAATATGTCTATGTTTTGGTTGGCACTGCGATCTTTATTCAAAACCTAATAATATAGGTGCTTTACAATTTCGATCATTAATTTATACTTGTAACAGACTGTAAGTACTTTATTGCTAGTCGATAAACTCCAAATCTAGATTTCTGTAGGTACCTTAAATGTAAGTCTGCTATATCTCTGTAACAATAATAATTAAATTCTTTGTCTGCTATGTAGTAGTCCTCGTTTTAATTCATGAACTTACAGTATTTTACCTCATATTATAGATTTTTTACGTGTATTATCGCTGTTAGAAATAGGTAATGAAATTTATATAAAGTAAACCTCGTTGATCAACATAGTATATTTACATATAGTACAAGGGTTTTTGTTTTAATACAGTTTTTCACTCATATTTTAATTGTAATACAAGTATAGTATAAAGTGTCTGCTATATTAAATGGTGATTTAGTTATTATAACTATTTTTCATTATTGAATCCACGCACAATCGCTCATTTTAATGAGTTGAAACTTGTCACATTAACGTTGATGTAGTCCGTGTATACCTAAAAAGTGCAGTTAACAAAAAAATCCAATAGGTAGTTAATTTAACTTTTTAATTATTGAGTTATTATTATCAGTAAGATATCATTAATAATGAAATAATATATTAAATGTTTATGTTAATTACATTCAATACTAACGATACTTTAAGAAGAGATACTTTTGCCCAGACATAAACTATAAAATTACTTTTGCAGATTCCATAAAAAATATGTGATACAATCTTCTTTTATTATTGATCAGTATTAAGAATCATTACAAGGACGAAATGATTTGGTAGATTAGATAATTTGGAATGCAGGAATGCAATTATAAAATTGTAAACACTCACGATAGATCTAGTTGGCGGTGTCTTTGGAAAACGCCAACGCCTTCAACTGGCTCCCGCATGCCGTGATACTTGAGGCGTTCCGGTATTGCAGTGTCCCAGTAGTTGAAGAATTATCTAGAAGGCAGGAAAAAAGTTGTCACGCCGCTGTCTCTTCAAGTTTTAATTATGGAGGGTAGAGGTAAGGAGAATCATCTCTGTATATGAAAAGTGTCCGTCGAAATTCTTTAAATTAGGATGGCGCCACATTAGCATCAGGGTAAATTTTAAAGAAAGTACCAAATCAATAAGCGTACTATTCACAGTTTACGAAATAAAATCACTCTGGTTGCACGTTTTCTTATAATAATTCTTAGAGTTATATTTACAACATTACATTGTACAAAGTAAGTTTTTAAAATTTTCAATAATTAAATACTTTAGTCCACAATGACATTAAATTTTTTTAACTCGGCATACTTCAATTCGTCTAGAATTGCTACATTCATACCATATCCCTTTCTCTACACCACCGCGATTGTAGAAGGTTTTTGAACTGTTATTTATAACTTACAACTTTTCTCCTGTATGCGATGATTCTTCTTTCCTCTACCCTTTATAGTTTTAAGGCACAAAACTCAAAGGGGCTTGAACCTAGAGCCGTACAACAAGTTAATAAACTAACCAAAAAGTTTTATTTATATTTTAGGTGGGTGCTTGGCGCGATTTTGGTCTGTCATGTTATGGTCCTTGTTTTAATTCATTATTTTGCAGTATTTGACTCTATATTATGTAATTTTGGTGGAATTTTACCTGACATAGTATAGTTATGATACACAAGTGTAGTGTAATGAAAATAATGACACAGAGCGTGAAATCTGAAATGTCCCTATCATTCCCGTTGTGGTCGTAACAGAAGACCACCATTTTGTTACCGCCATTCATTTATTGATAGTGTACCTAACGTCTGACTTGGCTACATGGACTACATGGTACTTTTGCCTTTTCCTTAAAAAAGAAGAAATGGAACAAAAAAAAGATTTTAAGGTTATTTTTAGGGATTGCGACACTTTCCAAATAAGATAGATTATTGTATCGATTCAAATTGATACTTTGTGAATCGATTCACAAAAACATACTAGGAATAAGACATACATCTTTTGAAAATAGATCTTTTTTTCTTGTTTTTTTTTTTAAATAACTAGTATTCTTTTATTGGTCGAAATTAAATCATAATAATTCATATATATTATGGATAAATAACACTATAATTATCCATATTTTATCATTTTAAAATAATTAGAGTTGTTTTTAGGAGCATATCAAAGTGAAAAGTTTTTAAAACGATTTTATGACTTGCAGTACACTCGAAAGACTCTTGTAAGCCTGCAAGTGTAAGTCTTTAGTTGCTAAAGATATTTGTTTGCTATCTTAATAGCATACAAAAAACATTTTGAATCTCACAAAGAAGCGAAAGAAACTGACCACAAGTCATCTCTTGAGTTTTTAATTAATTTAGGGTAAATCTTTTATAAATTAATATAATTCTTAATTGTAAATAATTTTATGTTTCTTGTAAACCAGAAAAAAATAAACCTCTATTACCTAGGTTCTAAGATCCAGGGGTCGACGCGGTGCTTCCCGCTATCCCCATCCCAAATACGGCGGACGGCCCCGGGGGGTTTAGTGGGTATTTCCGGACGCTTCACGTCCGGGCAAGTCCCAACACTGGTGCGGAGGCGTCCCTCCGCACCCCCTTAACCCATTGCATTGGGGGACTTCGGTCTCACTAATGCAATGGGTAAGGGTAGTACGTAAATGCATTCCCTACGTCAAAAAAAAAGGTTCTAATATAAAAAAAAAATCGATTTTATGTTCTTAAGGATCGATTTTTCGTTTTCAGATCGCCATCCCTGCTTATTTTGTTTGACCAGACATCAAATAGTAGTTTAATTAGAGATAAATAATAAAAGTAGTTCGATCATGTTAAATTGCTAACTTTTGTAAAATCTTGGCATTGATTTTTAAGGTAAAGTCAAAGCACAAAATATAGGTATTGTATTTCCCAATATAAACAAACAATGGCTTTAGCTGTACAAAGACGAGCCAACGTAAGTATTTGTCTACTTTTATAAACAATATAAGTTACAAGTAAATATATGTAGGTAATAACTTTTTCAGTAGTCATTGCGCATTGTTATATTCGCCAAATTGCTTGGAATTGGGAACTAAATAAGGAACATGCAGTACAGCCGAATAAACATTTCAGAATGTGAATTATATTAATAATACAAGGCGCCTTATATTATAATTTTAATATGAAAATCTATTGCATACACCTTTACGAATTTCACCAATCACGTGTAGTACAAAAGATTAAAGAAAGCCAAAACTGCCTAAGTAAAATCTTCACAATTTGGGTAGAATTTTTCCTGTCTTTGATTTTAGAGCACTTATAAATATTATTGTTACAATTATAATGTTTTATAACAAGTTCATGTTTTATATTCATTTTAATGTTTTAATTGAACTAAATAATAATCAGGGAAATAAAACCACCAATTGTCAAGTATCTAGCAATAGCTTATTTTTAAATAAATATTTGTTTTATTAACTCCACAATTTTTTTATTAATCATCATTATTATTTACACAATTATAATTATTAATCAATACTAATTACAGGTTCGGCTTCCACCAGAAGTCAACAGAATATTATATGTAAGGAATCTACCATATAAAATATCAGCAGAAGAAATGTATGATATTTTTGGAAAATATGGTGCAATTAGGCAAATTCGTGTGTAAGTAAATAAATAAATCCAATATTGTATTTAAATCATTGAAATAATTTGTGTGTTCTTGTAGTGATTATGCATTATTCATATTTATAACAAAAACTAATATTGATAAAGATATATTGAACCTTGTTAGATAGATATGAAAATGAAATAAATAAATACATTATAATAAACAAATAACAATTTATATTTATAATGTGCTAGTCTTTTTTATTAAAGTATTTTAAAATATGACCAACTTACATAGTCTAACTTGGAAAAGCTATCCATTTCTCATAAACTGTATTGTTACATGGTGGAAATTCACAATTACAAAAGATACACAAATTTACAAAAATATGTGAACTTTTTTTATCCTCAGTTTTTTTATCCTTTTAAACATTAAAAATATTATAGAGAATACTCTATAATTTCACATAATGTAATGTGAAGTAATCAAAATATAATGTGTAGGGATAATAAAATCCACAATGATGCTATAAATATTAGAAATTAATTAAACTGTTCATCACTAATTATTTTAAAATGTTTACTTTTTAGTCACAGATTGCACTAAAATATTTACTTGCATACATAATAAAAAATTTTTGGACTATTTTTTTATTTGGGACTCTAATTATTTTCCTATATTTTTTTTAGTACTAAGAGAAAACAAAGATTTCTCATAAATTCAAACATCCTCCAGTAAAAGTGTGTATTGAATTGGTTTTTATTCACAATATCAGGAGTTTTAATTTTTTACCCAAAATGCTGATTATTTTTGAAAAATAAAAGTAGCCTAAGTTACATAGAGTAAAAACATTGTTCTACCAAAAAAGTCCCGTCAAAATCCATCAAGCAGTTCCAGAAATTACCCAGAACAAACATATATATATTTTAAATTGTTTTTGGTATAGATACCATATATAGAGTCATATGTATTTATTAAAAATTTGTTATTTTTATATTACAGACTCATCAATTTTATTTATTTCTATTGAAGTGTCATCCATAATCTGAGTAGTTTTACAATTTTTTCTTTCAATTTGCAAATATCAAATATGTATAGAATAGTATAATCTCCTTAGTAGCTTTACTTTTGCATCTTCCAAACAAATTGAAATATTTTAATTAATCGCCATAAAGGCTGATTTTCAAATATTAAAAAATATTGTTTCTTTAAAATATTTTTTTTTTACAACATTTTAGCAAAAAGCTTTTAATTATCACTTTTATATTATAAAAGGAACCTATAGTCCACATTATTTCAGTTACATGTTGATAATTTAATGAGGAATCTTTACACATTCATTTTCTCTATTTCAGTGGTAATACACCGGAAACTAGAGGAACTGCATTTATTGTATATGAAGATATATTTGATGCCAAAAATGCTTGTGATCATCTGTCTGGTTTCAATGTATGCAATAGGTATTTAGTTGTTTTGTACTACAGACCTAATAAGGCATTCAAAGGCATGGATATTGAAAAGAAACAAGAAGAATTAGATACTTTGAAAAAGAAATATGGAATATCCTCTGAAGATCTTCGTAAATAAATTTATTGACTTTGTGAATTGTTATTATTTCATTATGACATAAATAAGACGTACTCGTACATCATTCATTTACATGATCTTTTGAAGGAGAAACAACCATCTATACTTTTAATAAAACAGTATGGGTGAATTCTGTAATTTCAAATATATTAGCAAAAATAGATTCCTTACGCTTTAGAACATGTTTCAATGAATTGAAGTTTTTGTTTGTTTATAATTACACAAAAATTCAAACCATGCCGCATGATTATAGGCTTGAAATTTACAAACATTATCAATGAAATAGGGGTCAGATGATCCCATGCACAAAAATGGCCCCCCCAAATCGTAACCTTCAGCTGCAGAGGCTGTTGATATTTGAACGTGGAGTTTTTTTTCCGTCCTAACAACGGCAATTCTGTTTATTGACGTGTTCATTTAAGTAAAAATGGAAAAAAAGCGATTCGTGTATCGCTATTTTTGTAATAGTTATGTACGCATAACACGCATGAAAATCATAGGTGAATATGTATATCTAGTTAATCTCCACCTCCTGCGCACCACTAACGATCCAATAAAAGAGTGATTCTAACATTATAACTCTTCCTGTCCCACCTATGTCATAAATCCGTATAAAAAAATGGTACTTATAGACCGGGCGCTGGATAGAGTTGAGTGTGCAAAATGTTAAGACCGCAGCATTGTATGGTTTTAAAATCAAAAACGCATGCGAATTATGATTATGAACAGCCAGGGGGTGTATTTTTTTTTTACACACCCCACCCCAATATACCTACTTTGGTATCATAATAATTATTTTAGTGGGAATATCAACTTGTTTTTTATGATTAAAGATACTTACAGCTAGACAAGTGAGAAAAGAACAGAAAAAATAAGAACAAGAATTATTGATTAAAAAAAAAATGTCAAAAAATCAAAAAAAAGCAAATTTCAAATTTCAACATATTAAAATTATAATAAATCAATAGGCTTTAGTAGAGTTTGGTCAGCATTCACCCATACATATGTTTGTGCTCTTAATAGATGTAAATGTAGAGCATTTGATGTGCAAATAACCTAAATAAGCCGAAACCGATATTTTTTACAGAAGGAAATTAACTAAGAGAACGTTCAAGTATCGCGTAACGATTTTGGGGGAGAAGGGGTCTAGTGAAACGTTACGATGCGTTACAGGAGCGGGAGGGGAGTTTTGTACTACGCGTAGCGTAACATTGTTTTAACCCTTCAGAACGGTCGCGTGAGTTTTTTTCTCAAAATTTCAAGTCGAGTGACCATTTGAAATTTATTTTACCTTACAAAATTTCTTGCTTGCTTTACAGGATAGTGAATTTTTTTAAAACTCCTAATGTAAAGATAAAAAAATTTATAAGCAAATGTGATAGTTTTTCTAATCACTCCACTAAAGTAGGTAAGAAAAAAACTCCGCACTTTGGATGGCTTCGTTATACTTCGGTCTCATACATATGAAGAACAATGGCGGATAAAGCAAAAATGTGTTAAGGACAGGACCAAGTCAGGAAAATGACGTTATTAAATGTATGATTAGCAAAAAAAATTTTTAGGACGAAAAAGAAAAAAATATAGGAATTTCTTGCTTTTTTAAAAACAAGATCTTTCAAATGTTAATAAATATTATTAACGCGATTAAAACAATAACATAGGTGTATTAGCGACTTTCCGCCACATAATCGTGACTTCCCGGTAAAAAGTGGTCACTTGGAGGTGGTTACGTAACGTTTTAATATGGTAGAAGGCTGGGGGTAAAACAAAACGTTACGGCGCGTTACATCAGGGTGAGAGGGTCAAAAATCTTCAAAAATTGCGTTTCGTAATACTTAAACGCTCTCTTATACCGCAGTTCATTAGCCGTTGAGTTTTGTTCTTATTTCTTTACCATAAATTAAACATTTGATTTGTATCAAGGTTTAATTCACATCCTAATGACCGACGAACACCTTGGCGTTACGATTTTTTTTTCTAAAACTACGTGTCTCCGTGAGTTGAGGGGGGTGTCATTTCGAAAGGACAATCAACCCCAATAAAAAACAATCATTATTAACAACCCCCCAAATTCGAAATGCGAATTTCAAATGCCGACCCTAATAAAATAATTTTTTGCTGCGGTGGCGTTAATACGTAAGTACCAATAAAATCAATGTATGTTTGTCCACTATGCAATACTAAATTATTCATCTCATTATGATAAAACTTTGGTGAGTTGTTCTACATACGCTCGACAGATCCTGGCTCAAAAAATAATATTTCCGAAATTATACAGATGTAACCAGAGACTATTTAAAAATAAAACAAATGTTGAATAATATATCTTTATTACCACATACAAGCAGACTACAAAATGAGTTAAGAGCAGAAATAACTTTGAACATAAATTGCATCAATTTGCTGAAAATAAGACCCTTATTAGAAATAGTGTACTGAAACGTGTTCTTTCCAATAGGGAAAGAATTTGATGTTAATTATTAAAATTAATATTCCAGAATTATACATAATGAGTCTGTCTTTTACAAATCAAATACTGCAATATTTAGCGCTATAAAATATAATTGTACAATCAAAGACTTGATGTGGATTTTCTGTTGGAATAAAGCTTTGCATGCAATGTCGCAGTCTCCAGAAGGTTCAATGTTCACAGCTTAATTGCGACAATGTGATTACAGGATACATTCGACACATCTTATATATCAAATATCGCGAAATTTAAAATAAATTTATAAATAATTCGCACTACGGTAAAATGTGTTGCTAGTACGTAGCGCATAAACAACCAACCAGCCCACAAACTGTATATAAGCATCTTGTGAATAAATTCAAAATATGTTAAATTATTGAACAAAAACAAACACGACAGTTCGGTATAATTTGTAAAATAAATTTTACAGTTATAGAAATTAATGTAGCCAAGAATTTCACCATAATAAAAATCAATAACGTATGTAAAATAGTTTTTCTTTACTTTCGAGTGATCGATGAGAGTAAGATGATATTAATAAAATAATTATGTTATAAAAATAAAAACAATAAGTTTTACTATTTCATAATACAAAAAAAAAAAAATATCGAAGGTAATCATTATAAGCAGTTAATTTAAAAAACAATGATTATAATGAGTCACTAATTACCGATATGTCCAAGATTTTGGAATGCTAACTGCAAACAAATTTAAAATAATGTAGCCAATGAACATTTCTATTAAGTTGTATAGAAAATGCATGGAACACGAAGAATTAAAAGTTTTTGGGAGATTAATCATTTTCATTTTTTGATTTTATTATTATTGATATCGTCTGTTAACAACACCTTTAATTTCAGTCTGTATATTAGTTTCAGTGTAAGAGCTTTTACAAAAAATATTTGTAAAACTGTTTTTAACTATTACCCGTACATTTAAGAATGGGATTGAAAATGGCGTCGCTTCTGTTCACCTCTCACTCGCACACTGTCGCTATCTATACTCACACTCTCCGGTACCGACTGCAACACAAAAAACCGTTAAGATAACCGTTTTTATTATTTTATCCCTGATGGCCGTCTTTTATATTCGTTACAGTCCAGTTTTTAAGTTCTAAGTTTCATACTAATTGTTGATTTTGGTTGTTAATATTATATTTAAATAATTGTTATTGTTGTCAAAATGTTATTGTTAAGTGTTGTTAGATATTTTGGTAGTGTTGTTCATTGTTACACTGTTTGTTAACAAAGCATTGACGCGGGAAAGTATTACATAGTGATGCACGTAAAGTCGTGTATAATGTAATTAAGTATTTTGAGACGGAGAAAAATCTGGGTCGTAACCACCCATTGTAATATAGTAATGCAAGAGCGGGAATGGCAACAGGCCAAATCTAAAAAAAGGTGATTACCATTCATCAATGGGCAAAATTTTACAAAAGATATAAAATAAAAATTAATCCCAAACATCCCTCCTAAGAGCATCGTGGTGATGGACAATGCGCCGTATCACAGCATGCAAGCTAACAAAACCTCCATCAGCAGTTAATCGAAAGGCTGATACAAAATTGGCTATGGGAAACTAAAATACACTATTTTACAATTGTTAAAAAAAAAACATAAACCAAAGAGAGAATGGAAATTTTAGGAAAAGAATTAGAGTTCCGCCTATAAAATTAAAACTCATGAAATTGTGAACAGAATCCGTTTCAATGGTTAGTTCTATTGGAAAGTATTTAAGTTTTTAATATAAATATTCATATACCTACTTCCGCATAGATATTTTAATTAAGTGACAATCCACTAATAACAATATTTTTTAACATAACGTTATAGCGATATAACTGTAATTATATAACGTTATATTAAAATATATCGTTATTAGCGGATTGTCACTATAGATCCTGTGTTTGCTGACAGTACCGATATAATTGGCCGCCATTTTCTATCCAATTCTTTAAGTGTACGGGTTGTATATAACTAATATTGATTACAATAGTTGCAATAGAAACTTCAAAAACAGCGGTTTATCAATTATTGTAATTAAACTGTGGTCTTAGTATTGTGTTATATATAATTTGGACGTATTAAGATTTCATGGCAACGAGTTGATTAATTTGTTTATAAGTTATAACGGGCCCAAATTCAATTTGTTAAAGCTCGTTTTTGTTTTATTTTTCTAGTCTAATTTAGCGAAATGGTGGCGGCATGTTGTTAAAATCTTACAAAGAGTTTTTTATTACATGAATAACTGAGATCCCGCCAAGAAAACTCATATGTGGGAGTTGTATGTATTGTTGCTATAATTAGCTGTGAACCGTCGACCTTACAGAGTTAATCAAGATACATTAGAATAAAATATGTCCTTAACACTAAAACTACAGTATCCAACTACACCCCATTATACGAATACACATTCATAATTGATTCGCGACTGAGAAAAACATTTTTTTTATTAACCAGATCGACGATTTAAAATTTCTTATAATATCGGGTATATTATTTATTAATCGTATATGGGTTTATAGCTGCTAAGAGTACGTTTATTATATTAATTTAAAAAAAAATCTGTACGTACCTAATGTCTTTATTATAAATTTTAAGATGTTATTTGGAATTTTTTCAATAACAAATCGTTTAAAGATCGTTTATAAACGTTAACAATATAGGTAGTATGAGATTAATATATCAGTGTTTTTTACAGGATGTAACAAAAAAATTTTTTTTTTCTTTCAGAAATAACCTAGTCGATTTGATAATAATTTCAGACTTATCAATGCCTTAACAGCGCAAATATAATGTCAAAAACATTTTTGCCTAAAATTCAAATATCCAAAAACTCATAAGTTGGCGATCCTAATAATAATAATCAATTTACATTGATATCTTTAACAAAAAAAAAATAATTAAAAAAAAAAAACAATTTAACAATTTAACCCTGTTATAATTTTTTGTATCAAGTTACATCCTGGTTTTTCTTCATTAAAAAAAATTATAATAATAATGAAATACAAACACATAGAGTTATAATGGAGACGAGTTAAGTGGTAGCGCGACGCGCTCTGCCTTCAGATATTAACTGTTCGTTTAAGTATATGTCGTCGGCTGTGGACGTGTCGATGAGGTCTAGAGTGATCAAGGGCTCGTTAGGGTTCAACGGGTCCTTGCCGACTTCCTTACAGATACCAACAAACTGTTGCTCGACGCACAACTCTTGGAATCTAATACAGTCTTCTACAGTCCAGTCTTGATGAAGAGGCCACACATCTGTAATATATTATCAGTCACATTTCTAAATCTACACATATATATAGTCGATGGACTCCAAAAAATATATAGCCTATAACCATCTACGATTAATTCCGCGTCGAATGGTTGTGGTTTCACGCTGATCGGTCCAGTAGTTTTCGAGCTTACCTCGGACAAAGAAAACAAACTTTGCTTATCTATACATATAATAAAAATGTAACAGATCGCTGTCTGTACATGGAAGATATATGAGAAAAAATATTATTAGGACCTTTATAAACGCAAACAGGACCCAAAACTATGATTTTTAAAATTTTTGTCTGTTTGTCTGTTTGTCTGTGCGTTTGTGCACGCTAATCTCTCAGAAACGGCTTATCCGATTTAGATGCCGTTTTCACTAATATATTGTAGTAAGCTTCACTTAACATTTAGTGTTTGTTTCATGTCAATCGGTACATAAATAAAAAAGTTATGCCAATTTAAAGAATCACGTTGAACATTTATTCTACCTAAATTCTTTCTCTGTTCAGATGCATTGTATGAAACTTTACTAAACTCCATAATGGTCTATATAAAAGTATGATTATATATTTTATTAATAATAATATGATAATAAATAGAAGTTAAAAATGATCAGTTTCGGAAATGTTATAATTCCAATTTAAGTTGAACTCAGACATATATCATAATTCATATGAAATAGGGTTTAGGTTAGGCTGGAAAAGCAGGTTGTTTATATATGTAAGTTAAACTGTGTAATAATCTGTAAGTATTTAATTTTTTTGTTTATGATGAGTATGTGTTCACTAAATAACGTTGAGTTAGTAATAATTACTACTTCTTATAAGAATGCCTCGAAAAAGATCCAACCTCCCCCGGTGCAGCAGAAATGCTATAAGGATGAGATTAGTTCTCATTAGTTCACTGCATTTCAGTAACGTCAGGCCAGGTTTCATATTACAGAAACTTCAGCTCAGCGAAAATCTCGATTGAGTTCACATCATTCTCGAATGATGGCCACTTGAGTTAGAATGAACAGGGACCAGCGTGAAGCACGTCTGTCCACCGATCGCAAGGCTCATGCAATATCGCGTGAGTCTGAGACCTTTACTGATAGGGAAACCCGCCTAAGCTCTCAAAAAGCACGAACTTTGCAGTCTAGAAAGCTGAAAAGTAGCTTAGATCGTGAATCTCGATTAACAGCTGATCGTTAAGAAGAAAAGAAACTGCAGAACAACGTCAGTCACGACTAAATGCCGATCGACTTCGGCATATACTCAATGAAATGTTATCAAGTTTGATAGAAGACCCAGAAACTGGAGAGGAAATTGATATCCTTCTATGGATTACCAAAGAAAAACAGGTTAGGTTTTTGTGTTCGCCCAGAATTGATTACTCTGAATTCGCATCTATAGTAGGTATGGTGGTATGTTGTCAGTTTTGTAATGCTCAAAAATGGAGAAAAGAACCAAATGGAATATGCTATTCAGGTGGCAAAGTGCTCATTTAAACTTATCATGAGCCTCTTTATAAAAGTTTTTCCTAAATAGTGAGCATCCTCAGTGTAAACATTTTTAGACTATATCCGTTTATATAATAGTGTATTCCAAATGACATCTTTTGGGGTCAAACATATCACAGCCAACTTTTAAGATGTAGGGCCAATTTATCACTTGATTGGATTTTTGATTCTCCAAAATGAGCCAAAATTTCTTTAAATTTATTTTGTATCAAATAACAATGAACAGGCCCCATATACGACATCATAACTTTCCTCAGCTGAACATCAACTTTATATTTCAACTTGAGAATATGTTACATCAAGTAAATCCGTATGTCAGAAGTTTCAAAGCCGCAATAGATTCCATCCTACAAGGCCAAAATAACAATGATAAAATTATAAATAAGGCTGATAGACGTCCTGCGGAAGAACATCGTGAAAAGTACAATGTCTCCGTTGCAGACGAAGTTGCAGTAATATTAGTCAATCAGGAATGTAATAGACGTGACATCGTGCAGCGCACTCATGATGATCGCTTACAACGTATTTATGAAACACACCGAGCATATGATGCCCTGCAATATCCTTTGATATATTTCCATGGTTAGGATGGGTACAATTTCAGACTCTACCAAGTTAATCCAAGCACTAGCATAACAAATTATAATAAAAAATATCAGCCTTACAGTTTTATTCATACCAGATACAAATTAGATGAAATTATTGTATCTATTGCTACTATATTTTCTCTATAGTAACTTGAGATCGGTAACGGTGTGTATCCGCAGGAACAAGCAAAATTTGTTATAAACGCAAAGCTATGCTGCGAAGTTTCGTGAATGCGAGACCTCATATCATCCGTGTATGGAAACGCAACGCAAATACCAACTTGCGAAAATTCATGGCTTTGCGAAAGAGCTATTTTTAGTCCACGAAACGACCAAGCAGCAGCAATAAATGCTGAAGTTTTGAGCTTTGTTTCGGAGGATAATGTAGAGTATATCTCCATTAACAGAGTTATGAAAGATGAAGAATTTACCAATTACCCAGTAGAGTTTTTAGAATCCCTCAGTGCTCCTGGACTACCAGCTGATAAAATAAATTTAAAGTCGGCGTACCCATAATGCTGCTAAGAAATTTAAGACCGCCAAAACTTTGCAACAATACTAGATTAAAAGTGAATTTTTCTCTTTTAAATTTCTGGTTCTGCGAAACCTGATAGAAGCAGAGATTTTAACAGGTGGTATTGTTTTTATGCCTCGGGTTCCTCTCATCCCAAACAATTTTCCGTTTAGTTTTAAACAAGTTCAGTTTCCAGTGAGCTTATGACCAGTTTCGCGATGACAATTAATAAAGCCTATGGTCAGACGCTAAAAGTTGTGGATGTGGATCTAAGTATTAGCTGTTTTTCGCACGGTCAGCTTTATGTGGCTTTATCACGTGTTAAACAAGTTCAGTTTCCAGTGAACTTATGACCAGTTTCGCGATGACAATTAATAAAGCCTATGGTCAGACGCTAAAAGTTGTGGATGTGGATCTAAGTATTAGCTGTTTTTTCGCATGGTCAGCTTTATGTGGCTTTATCACGTGTTAAACAAGTTCAGTTTCCAGTGAACTTATGACCAGTTTCGCGATGACAATTAATAAAGCCTATGGTCAGACGCTAAAAGTTGTGGATGTGGATCTAAGTATTAGCTGTTTTTCGCATGGTCAGCTTTATGTGGCTTTATCACGTGTTAATAATTCTAGCAGCCTGTATGCTTTGTTCCCCGATGGCTATACGATGTAACGACGGTGATTATAATCCAGAATAAACCAAAATCCGAAAAATGCTTCCCAAAGTCACTATTCCACGCAGACGAAGTTGCGGGCACAGCTAGTATATATATATATATATATATATATATATATATATATATATATATATATATATATATATAGATTTATATAGAAATACACATGTATCGTAAATGAGATTTAGATTAGTTTAGGATTTAACATTAACGTTTTATTGTATAGTGAAATAAGGAAATTTCTTAACACTTCTAATTCTTTTTACTCATTTTAAAATAGTACATCTACCATATTCAGTCTAAAAATTAAATTTATCTA
This sequence comes from Samia ricini, assembly GCA_014132275.2. Lineage (NCBI taxonomy): Eukaryota > Metazoa > Arthropoda > Insecta > Lepidoptera > Saturniidae > Samia > Samia ricini. The sequence continues at coordinate 9,714,886 of AP028161.1, forward strand.
TTATATTTTTTTCTAAAACAAAAGACATTTTCCTTATTAATTTTACTTAATACGACATATTATACAATATATCCTGCACATTGAAATATATTAAAAACAAAACAATACATACATTTTAATTCAATATAACTGTACTGCTTAACTGCATGAAGCAATAAAAAAAATATTTTATGTAACAGTTTTACGTAAATTTTAAAATAGAACTACGTGGTTAATAGAACCGTAAAACTACTATGAATTGTGGGGCATTTTGTAGGTATTTTGATGTTAACTGTTAAATACTTATATAATGTAAATAACTTATCTAATATATATATATATATATCATTGTTACTCAGAATTAAATATTTATTATAAAAAATTTAGCTTCTAATTGAAGATTACATTCATCTACTTTTGAAGGAAGCGCATAAGGCACTAAACTGAACGAGGTAACTAGCGCAAAGGCACCAAAGCGATACGGGCCGGCCGTTACCTAAGTGGAAAAATCCACGGAACTTGTCTTAACTAATTCCTATTATTGGTAACGTTTTTTTTTCCCTCAACTAGCTAATGCTGTTGACCGGAAAGGCCTTTACATCTTCACCAAACTTTGTTCGAATGCAGAAGGTCCCTTACAGAATCAATGTGCAACTAGCGGGATGTGCATTTAAATAAAATATCGATATGATATATCGATATGTTGTATCGATACTATGCGACAAATAAAAAAGTTAAATTTGTCAAAATGAAGTAGAAATAATTTTGTACTTTTAATTTTGTTCGATATATCGAATGAAATCAATCGATATTATAATATATCGATATTAGCTTATTCGATAACATCGAGTTAATTAGATATATCGATTATTAATTGAATATCAATATATATCGTAAACTGCTACCAGTACATACATGTTATGTGCAGGAGTGTGTGTGCAGTGTATCGCGAACCTCTATGCTTAGTGTGCTTACCATCCTGGACCACATCGTCACTTAACATCAGGTGAGATTGTAGTCAAAGCACTGAGTCTACTTCACGTAAAAAAGAGTCTCGTCAAGCGTTTTCACAAAACGATACATGTGATATATTCAAGAAACGAGTTTATTTATTTATTTATTTTACTAGAGGTGAGAAGTTTTAATAAGCTATTAATACTTCGTAGTACATTTTAAAATGATTTATGTGTTGTTTACAAAAATATTTAATTGACGTCAATAAAATCAGCTATGGAAAGAGAGAGACAAAAAAAAACTTTGTTGAGACGATGTTTATTTCTCTTTGTGAAAACGTTTCGTTTCTCTGGGGGTGAAAGCAAACTTGGGTATGTATTAATGCGAACTGATTACCGTGCGCAGTTGTATTACGGTACGACTGTCGTTCTGAAGTCTCGGGTGCGATCCCCGGGTCGGATCAAGTGTTATTGGGTTTCTCTACTCAATATCACCCCGGAGTTATGAATTTGTGCCCGTTAAAGCGACAAGCTCACGCCCCCTGTCACGTCTGGGACGGAACTAGGCTCGGCGAAATGCGGGTGGGGTGTAGTTTGCTATTTCCACCTCTACGTAACCCCTTGGGGTGACAGGCGTGAGTTTATGTTATGTTTTATGATTACCGTGAAGTCGGGCCTTTATTGCCTGAGGGGGCAACGTGCGCGCCAGCGGACACGCCGCCGGCACCGGCCGGAGCGCTGCCGTCGCGAACAGCGCCAAGTCTCCGTAATCACAGAAATATACAGACACCATCTCGGACGATACGGCCCCGGCTATCGTTACCCTGGCAACAATTAACATATAGCATTTACATTCTATCAACTTTTATTAACACATTCAACCTGAATCCAATGTTGGACATAGGCGGGGGGGCGGGTTGGCGATCGTAGCCATGTGTTGTTGTGCACATCCCCCTGGTTTATCCCTTAGTAGGCGACTAGGGGATTACGACACCCAGGGGTATATATGGGGTGCTACTCTTAGCCGGCACTACACGGCAATAAAACAACGATAAATAACGATCTTGTTAATATAATTGATAATTAATTACAACAATTTTTAATAGTAAAAGTTTAAAATTCCTCTTTACGTCTCATTTATAATTAACTTGAAATAAGATGTCACAGTAAAAACGAAAAACAACTACAATAGCACATTAGTTGGCAAATATCATATCTCAGGAACAATGAATATGAAACTCTACCTGGATAATATAATAAACGGCTTGACCGATTTTGACGAGATTTGGCATAGATTTTATCATGAAAATGTACATAGGATACCTTTTAAAACTTTAAATAGCTCCATCGAGTTACATAGCCTTTCATTTATACCAAGAAATTTAGCTAGCACGGGCTAGTATTTAAAAAAAAAAAAACCATATGTATCTAAGTCCTATAGTTATGCAAACTAAAACCAGACCACAAATTTTTGAAAATAGTCCTTGTAGTTCCAATCGTGGTGTTGTCACACATCGATATTTCTATTAATGCCAAAGTTACTTAGTTTAAAACAAATGACATATTTTTATACTTGTTTATTACACAAAATTAATTATCTCAAAGCTAACATGTCGTGTGTCAGTTCTAGTTCCCACGGCCGTGACCGTTATTATTATAATAGTAGAAAAAAAGATGTGGTGTCACGGGACACCGGGTGGGAACGAAGTTCCTTCGGCTAATGTAGAATCGACACAATTTGCAACAAAAAAAATCGTGCTCAATTTTATGAAGGTTTTCTTGATTTTTTTCTTAAAACTTGCTGATTAGTTTTTATCTAAGTACAGGAAAGTATTTAGGAAATAATAAATTACGTATAATAAAAAAAACAGGCTCGCCCCCTGTCACATCTGGGACGGAACTAAGCTCGGCGAAATGTGGGTGGTGTAGTTCCGCTACATCACCTCTGCCTAACCCTTCAAAATCAAAATCAAATCAAAATCAAAATTTATTTATTCAATTTAGGCCCTAAGAAGGCGCTTATGAACGTCTAAAACACTACCACCGGTTCGGAAAATAATCCAGTCGAGAAGAGCCGGCAAGAAACTCGATCTGGTTCTTTTTTTTTCATAAATATAATATATATAATTTTTTTATGTCATATAAAAAACTATACAAATCGTAGTTTTTAGTGGAAGCACAGAGATGTGGGTTATTTCCAGACATTACTATCGTTCACGTAATGATCCACCCTGTAATAACCTTTTGAGATTAAAACTTGCTTGACATAATACTTGAACTTATTGTCAGGTAAATCGGTAATTTTACTTGGGATCTTATTGTAAAACCGAATACTATTACCTATAAAGCTTTTATTACACTTACTTAACCTAAAGCGTGGTTCCGGTCAACTTGTCTTTACTTCTAGTATTAAAATTATGACGATCATTCACTAGATCTAGCTTGTCTAAATTTTTACGAATATGCATTAAGTTATCGAAGATGTATTGGGAGGGCAAAGTTAAGATATCATATTCTTGAAACTTGTTCTTTAGAGATTCGCGAGGTCCCATATTATATATTGCTCGAACAGCTCTCTTTTGTAACGTAAAAATGGTGTCTACCTCTGCTGCTGTACCCCACAGCAAAATACCGTAAGACATTAAGCTGTGAAAGTAAGCAAAGTAGGCTAACCTAGCAGTAGCAATATCCGTCAACTGGCGAATTTTCCGAACCGCAAAAGCAGCGGAACTAAGCTTTCCTGCCAAAGTTTTAATATGCGGACCCCATTGTAACTTATTATCAAGTGTGATACCTAAAAACAGAGTTTTGTCAACTAAGCCTACTAAATTCCCTTCTATCTCTAACTTACAGTCAATATGTTGCACATTGGGCAACATAAATTTTATGCATTTCGTTTTCTTAGTGTTAAGAAGTAAATTATTTAAGGCAAACCATTTGGAAATGTTTGCTAGTGTATTATTTAAGTGCCTAATCTCTGAATTTTTTCTTTTTACTTTAAATATAAGTAAAGTATCGTCTGCAAATAGAACCATATCAGCTGAGTTATTAACCATTAGCGGTAAGTCATTAATATAAACCAGGAATAAAAACGGTCCCAAAATCAACCCCTGCGGCACACCGATTCTAACTAATGATCCAGTGGAGGTAACCCCATTAACATTTACTTTCTGACATCGGTTTGTTAAGTAAGAGGCCAGGAAGGAGACAGAGGTTTCAGAAACACCATAATGTTTTCGGGGATAACAGGCGTGAGCTTATTTATGTAATAAAAAAAAATCGTAATTCAAATTATCAATTAAAATAACAGAATATGTCTCTTTATTTTTGTTTGACAACATAAAATTACATAGAAAAAGAGATAATTACAAAAAAAAACTTCGTTCCAAAAAGTTTATTATTATAATTAATTCTTATTAATCAGTCTCGTCATTAAATTCTATTGCTGAGAGAAGGAGAAAGAGAAAGGTATTATACACTACTCGCTTGTGTATACGAGTGTCGCGCCTGCGCACGTCTCATTTAACGGTTTTTTTCTTACGGTTTTACTATCACATTTTTTTCAGTTCGGTCGCGCAGCAAAATCCCTATCTCCTCCAAGGAACCTGCCATAGGGAACTTCATTCCAATATTAGTTTTTCTTTACGAGATATTTGTATGTCGAATCGTTTAATATCAACAGTATTGGTGTTTTTTTTTATTTATTAAATATACACTAGTTACCTATACCAGGACGAATCCTTATCATAGTAAGCCGTGTATAGTTCCCCGCTGACTGGACTCGTCGGGGCTTCCGATTCCGGTATCTTCGGGCATTCGACTTGCAATGACGACATCATCGTCTGAAGCGTGTGCCTCGAGCTGTTCGGTTGTATCTACAAGGAATAAAACATAAATATACTCCGCTGGATTCTCTTTGAGTAGTGAACAATAATTAAGTTTTAACGAGTAATTTTGCGTATACACTAATATCAAAAAATTTATTGCCAAAAATATACAAAATTGTGTTTCCGTTATACCTGGACGGCCATGTTTCCCTTAACTGAAACCTCAAATTTATTATAGGATATAATAAATGGTTTTCAATCTATGCCATTATCGCTTGCAATGAAATGTATTTCCTAATAATGCCCGCCTGGGTAGCTGCCACCCTCAAGTTTGGAAACCTGTCGCCAAATACCAATAGGTGTGTTCCGGCAGCATCACTTGAGGAACAGCACCCCTAGATTTAGTGTTACCATCCTGGACCACACCGTCATTTAACATCAGGTGATATTGTGGTCAAAACACTGAGCCTATACAGTTAAAAATAACAGTCATGAAGACTGCCAACAGAAGTGAAAACTATATCTCACAAAATAATGCAAAAAAAAAGAAATAAAACTCATATCCATATGTTTAGGTTTTGAACCTACGACCTTGCTTACGCGTGATTATTAAGCCGCACGATCAAACCGATAGAACAAACGTTCATATATTACAAGCTATTAACAATCTGCATACGCTCTCCACAAAAATGTTCGATTAGACCTTTCTGTTTAGGCGATCGAGTTGGAACCATGAGATTGTAAGTGTCAAGGCAATATGTATAAAGTGGCATACGACAAAGTTCCATGGGTTGGCCGCCATGGCGATGTACACGTCGAAGCAGCGTGCAGGCGCGGGCAGCACCGGCGGCGGCAGCGTGACGGCGCGCTCGTCCGGCGCCGCGCCGGCAGCGCCCGAGCTGCTGCTCCTGAATATACGCTCCTTCTTCCTGTTCAACGCCTCCACGTGGTCCGTCGTCTCCTTCTGTTCATCTTTCAACTTGTCACTGAAATAAATACACAAATATTTATTTCAAAATAAAAACAATCTTTATTCAATTTAGGCCCTAGAAAGCGCTTATGAACGTCTAAAACACTACCACCGGTTCGGAAAACAACCCAGTCGAGAAGAGCGCAGGCAAGAAACTCGATCTGGTTCTTGTTTTTTATAATATATATCATTTTTTTTATATAAAAAACTATGCAAATCATCGTCCCAACTAATGTTAGCGGGTGCGCACAGAGATGTGGGTTAATTCCAGAATTAATTCACACATTCCAGAATCAGTTAATTCACTATCGTTCACGTAATGATCCTTTGATAGGTATCATATTACGTACTATATTTTATAGTTATTATATTATGTAAACATATAAATTAAGTCGACACAAAAATGAGCACCGGCACGTTTGCTTTCAATATTTTATCTAACCCATAGAATTTTAAAATTATTAGACAGTGAGTAAGAATCTAATGTTATATCAAAGTGGAGCCACGATCACAGCTAATATGTCTGTGAGCTAGAAAAATAAAGAGCCACTGAAATAATAAATTATCAGAAGTGGAATGAAACTTATGAAATGTACAGCAGATTCCAGAATTAGCTTCACATACATTTATTGTGTTCTTAAACAAGATGGTTACAAAGTCCGACTCAATTACGATCACCATATACATGGTGACAAAGCATGTTATTCGCTTTACACAGTTTCTACTCACATACTAATTAAAATAAACTATTCATCATCAATGATGACCTTTTGAGATTAAAACTGGCTTGACATAATACTTGAACTTATTGTCAGGTAAATCGGTAATGTTACTTGGGATCTTATTGTAAAACCGAATTACCGAATTTACCTATAAAGCTTTTATTACACTAAGCCTAAAGCGTATTCATCAATTAAATACACACGATGATATATATATGTAAGTACTCAGTAAGTTACTTTCTATTTAACTTATTATATGTTTACAAGTAATAAATTTATAAATATATATACTAGCTGTGCCCGCGACTTCGTTCGCAAAAATTAATTAAATAAACATTATCCATTGGCCCAAAATGTGAATCTAAACCATTTTTGAATCCTCAGGAATAGGCACAAAAAATTTCATTAAGATCCGTTCGGCCATTTAGGAGTTAAGTCATGTACACACGCACAGATGATTTATATATGTAAAGAACATGTGGTTTTGAAATCAATGGCAATAATTAAATGGGAGCTTATAAATATGATTCATTATCATCATCTCCCTACCCTTATACGATTTTCATTTGGAGTCGATGCAACATGTCTTCCTCTTCCATTACCCTCTATTTGCATTCATCTCTGCATTCACTCCCTTCATAAACATATCATCTTCACATAACCCATTCAGTTTTATTTGGTCTTCCCCTATAACCGTCCATATTCATATCCAATACCTTTCATACAACATCCTCTTACTCGCTGCGCATCACATGCCCATATTGGGACAAACGATTGCTCCTTTTAACTTAAAATTATAATAATAATATAGTTAAAAAATAATTAAAATAATAATATAATTGAAGTATCAAAACTGTGCGATCTATTCCACGGGCGATGACTCCACGCGCGCTCGCGCACCTCATCTGGTAATTTTACCTACACGTTTATCAACCGCTGCAAAACGGCTACACGATTTTGATACTTTAATTGAATTTATAATGCATCTTTTATAATTTTATTACCTATTTTTCCACTAAACTCATTTAACCCCTTGAGCACTAACCTGGCGTTTACGCCAGCTTTCCACTGTTTTCCTATTGTCTCATTTTTATGGGTAATCGATATTAAATAATGTTCGTGAATATAATTACACGCTCTTAATGTACTATTCACATTAATTTCAATTTCACTCCGTATACACACATATAAATAATGCGGCGACAAGTAGCTACGGGGGCTGTTGTTGGATAAACTTGAAAATATTTCTAATGTGTTTGTTTTTTTTGTATTTGTTATAAATAATCATTTATTATCTGACATTATATGACAATACATTCCTTCTTTCGTTTCTTTACTACACGAAAATTAAAAAAAAATAATCAAAAAATGATACGCAAAAAGACATAATGTGAGGGTAACTAGCACATATCATTCAGGTGAAAGGATATTCAGCTCATATACTGAGCTGATATGCTGAATGTTCGAGAAGAGATAATAAGCGCAATGTGTATGTGTAATTAAACTTTACTTACTTTTGCAAGTACTCGTACTCCATCAAGATGGCGTTGTTGACGGAGGCGAGAATGTTCTGCGGTCCCGTTCTGACGAACAGTTCGACGTGCGGCGGCACTTGCAACTGCGTGTTTGTAGGCGCGGTAGGGCTGGCGGGTGCGGGCAACGCTCGGCAGAGGACTCGCGCCCCTAGCAACAGTTCACGAAGCCGCGTCACCATACCGTTGGCAGCGCGCTCCGCCGACCCTAACCGCACTTGTATCGCCTGTACAAACGGAATATCACTCATCCTTTTACACGAGCGCTCATTTTGAATCTGGGTTAGGAGGGGGGAGGGGGCTGTATGCTGCTCACGTCCGTAAGCCTTACCCCTCGAGAATCCTAAGTGGTACTAAACGAGCAGCCCCACTTATGTGAGGCCACGGCCGCGTCTTGTACCAACCACCCTTCGAATTAAGTGATGCCGCCTGACTTGTCGTGTTCCGGTGTGCCGTTCAAAGAAGCCTGTCTATATGCGGGAATATTTTGGAATAGCTGTATGGTGGAGCTGGAAGCTGAATGATCGTCATAATTTTAATATTAGAAGTAAAAACAAGTTGGGCCGTCCCACGCTTTAGGTTAAGTAAGTCTAATAAAAGCTTTATAGGTAATAGTATTCGGTTTTACAATAAGATCCCAAGTAACATTACCGATTTACCTGACAATAAGTTCAAGTATTATGTCAAGCAAGTTTTAATCTCAAAAGGTTATTACAGGGTGGATCATTACGTGAACGATAGTGATGTCTGGAATTAACCCACATCTCTGTGCGCACCCGCTAACATTATTAAGACTATGATTTGTATAGTTTTTTATATGACAAAAAAAATGATCCATATTATATTATATTTATATAAAAAAAGAACCAGATCGAGTTTCTTGACGGATCTTCTCGGCTGGGTTGTTTTCCGAACTGGTGTGTAGTGTTTTAGACGTTCATAAGCGCCTTCTTAGGGCCTAAATTGAATAAATAAATTTTGATTGATTGATTGATTGGTGGTTGTCGAATTGTTTACAGCTCTTTTAGAAGGGTGAATAGACATCTTTTGGTTGAGGTCGTTCCAACTTAGGCCTCATCTGACTTACTCAGGTGAAATGGAGGATAAGCGTGTGCCTTTTTATGCATTTTATTTTGCATATATATAGATAAACAGGTTCAAAACGAATGTAATGTTATTTGCCCTATAACAACAGAACAGACTATTGGATCTTAAAATTCTTTGAAAAAAGTCGGTTTTTTTCCTTCAAATATTCAAAAATGATTAATGTCGAATTTCGACCACTAGCACCAGTAATAGTAAAATAGATAACCAAAATAAAAAGTGTTCAATTTAGTGAAGTTCAGCGCCATCGCCATTTCAGCCGAAAGGCGAACACTGCTAGAGAGAAGCTGCGATGATTGCGCAGTGGATAGTGCGGCCGGATTCCGCGTCAGTGAGCGCGGGTTCAAATCCTTCTGAGCTTTCGGAAACATCGTGAGGAAACAATAGCATGTTGGTAGGGCATTTTCTAATAATGCCGGGCCTAGGTAGATACCACCCTTAAGTTTGAAAACCTGTCGCCAAATACCAATAGACACCTATTAGTCTAAACGGAATTCCGGGTCTATGGACGCAGGTTCGAACCCACCTACCCAACTCCTTAATTAGCCTGAACTTTCGATGAAGGCAAACATAACATGGAGGTAAGTCATTTTTTATAACAATGCCACCTGGCTATCTACCACCTTCAAGTTTAAAAACCTGTCTCCAAGCAACAACAGGTGTATTCCGGCAGCATCTTCACTTAACATCAGGCGAGATTGTGGTCAATGCACTGAGCCTATATCCCATCCATCCACTACTGGACATGGCTCCCCCCTAAAGATAAGGGGGCGAATTGCCAGAATCGCCACGCTTGACAGGCGGTTTGGCGATCGGAGTAGATGTTTGTGGTGCTCAGAGAATGCTGCTGCCCATCCCTTGATTTATCTCTTAGTCGCCTTTTACGACACCCACGGGAACGGGTGGTACTATACCCCATAAAAAAAACCTCTCCCCATGAACTGCACAACGACTGGCCTTGCACCACTCGCATTCAACATTCAACCAACTAAGATATTAACGTCCAACTCACTCGGTATCAGCGCAGTATGTTTACTCCTTCCATACATCCCTATCAGATGTCATCTCTTCATCTGCTCCTCTTTCTTTCATATCATTTCTTACACACTCCATCCACACTTACTTTGCCCTTCCTCTACTTATTCCATCCTTCCACATTCGCTTCCTCTCTTAACATGTCCATTACCACGACAAACTGGAACCTTTCAACTTTTCTACCACTGGCGCGACTTTTAAACTCCCACTAATTTATAAGAAAAAAAAAACATACCTGATGTGGATAGGCGTTCAATGCGGGTGAGAAAGCTTGTAATGGGACGAGGGAAGACAACGGCGCCCTTAGGATTAACCCGCTGTCCACCAGCTGAGTCCGCACTGTGCCTTCGCCGTCCAACCCACTTATTATTGTACATCGAACCCTGAAATTATATTTCATATAAGCCGTGTGCCCGCGGCTGCGCCCGCGTTTCATTTATTCTTTACTGCATTTTTTTACGGAACCCTCATTTTTTTTTTTACTTTCAAGATAAAGTAAAAATATTTTTCTTAAATTATAGCACTTGCCCGTAAAACTGTGCATTGAATAGGATTTTATTCCAATTTTTATGAGGTTTTTTTTTTACGCGAAACCCTAATTATTTACGTAAATGAAAAATGTACCCTAAGTTACCCGTGGTAACTTTAGCTATCTACTAAAAAAGTCCCGTCACAATCGGTCCAGCCGGTCCGGAGATTACCCATTACAAACAGATGAAGACAGAAATTTTAAAGTTGTATTTTTGGTATAGGTATACATTCATATCTATTTAGTAAAAAAAATATATTTTAGACATTACAAACAGATACTTCAATTTTATTTATTAGTATAGATATCCCTCAGATCAATATTCACGTTGTTGTGACTCATGTATTACGTAATCAAAATTAAGGATATTTTTTACTCCCTCAGTAAGCAAAGTTCTTACCTTAGTTATAATAACTTTGCATAATAAAAAAAAACTAAATGTAAATAAGTAAAAATTGGTTACGTCATTAATCAAAAATAAGCAAAGAATATATTGACACTAGCAAATGATTCTGCGATTCCAAGAAGAAAAAAAGCAAAGCATAGACCTCATTGAAGCTTACGTAATTTTAATTGAACGACACCTTATAGGTTTAGTGTTTGAGTAAAATCTCGCTTGAAATGGCCTAAGATCATAAAGCATTTTGCCAAATGTGACTGACTCTCAAGTGATGTTTCCAAACACACTTACAAATATTAGGGCGATAGTATTCAAAACTTGATGGTGGTAGTTTACCAAATGGTTAACAGAAAACGCTATCATAATGTATCGTTTGATAGCGATATATTTCTTTCAGCGGAAGCTCAGAGTCTCTGTAGGATATGTGGATTCAAACCTAGATGTATATAACATGTTAACCATAAGGGACCAATAACCCTTTAGAATTACCAGGACAAATCCATTCGCTCAGTGTAAAGCTGAAGAAGGCCTGAGATGCTCAGTAGGAATCAGCTACGAGTATTAGTGAAAGTACTAACTGGGTACTAATGTTTTAAAAAACAAGCACATGTACAACATTCGTGTCCAAAACACAGGAGAGTGGACATTTTGTGAATGTGATCCATTAATGCCCATACGCAACCGAATTCTGATTAAGCACGTGTTGTTTACCTGGGGAGGTACAGACACTCTCTATCAAAAAGATTCTAAAGTAACAATCAGGTCTAGACTAAAAGCTCACCTTTGGTAATGTGGGAAGATCTAAGTCTAAGTAGCAGTGATACGGGGGTGGATCGTGGTTTTTAGGACAATTTATTAGTCCATTTCTCCTTGGAGACCCTAGGCCAGTCTACTTATTCCCACGGCAGGAGTCTTCTAGATTGAATAATAATGTAACGTGGTATAGTCGACGCATTATGAACTGAGGCTACGGGTCATAAATCATATTTATCTGTCTGTCTCGCTCGCACTTACAGGTCTTATGGAGATGTGTATATCGATAACGGGATGGGTACGATCGATATGCTAAATAATAAAGCGTAAGTAACGTAATGAGGGTTATAACAAAAAATCTTATATTTATAGAAAAACAGTGTGCCATACTCGTTCGTAACGAGCAATCAGGAGTCAGAGTGCTAATGAAGGGCACGATGACGCACCGACCCCACGTGCGCCGGTAACTAAGTATCGATATCGGATTGCATTGCGTGCACATCCCTACTGTCAGTCACATTTATTGGCCGACGACTCAGTTTCAAATGCGTCGACTATAGTATAGTGCAAGACGTACCAGTCTCCGGCGAGTGTTCTGACAATATAGAGGGTGCCGGCGTTTGGTGCCGGCGCTTGCGGCGCGGCGGGCAGCGGCCGCCGGTACGCGCCCGCTGTCAGCAAACCCAACGCGGTGCGCACGATGTCGGCGCCGCCCGCCCCCGCGACACCCACACCCGACCCTCCTCCGTCACGCAGCCCACCTCCACCTCGCACAGCCTCTGTCCACCATCCCGTCCATAATCGTACTATAACACTACCAGATTCCTAACGCGCTGTCACATTTAACTACGTGTGACGTCATCCACAACTTTTTTATACTGTATAGGCTCAGTGCTTTGACCACAATCTCACCTGATGTTAAGTGAAGATGTAGTCCAGGATGGTAACACACTAAACCTAGACGTACTGCTTCCGGAACACATCTACTGGTATTTGGCGACAGGTTTTCAATCTTGAGGGTGGTAGCTACCCAGGCGGGCATCATTAGAAAATCCCCTACCACCATACTATGGTTTCCTTCACCGAAAGCTCAGGCCGATTTTAGAGTTGGATGGATAGGTGGGGATCGAACCCGCGTCGTTTGAAGCGGAATCCGGCCGCACTACCCGCTGTGCCATCATCGCTTCAAAAACACAAAGTTTATCTTACAAAATCTTCTAATAGTTCATTTAATTTATTAATTCTTCTTTAACTATTAGTCACAATAAGACAGGATTAAATATTTAATAATTCAATAAATGTTTTTCCTTAAGAATACCTATAAAAATAACGACACTGAGTGTTAAAGCTCATATTATGAGTATTTATCTCCAAAAACAATTGAGTGGCCATAACTCATTTAGAAAATCCCCAAAAACAACATTGTAGTTCGCATTTTATAACATGTTTTAATATGTAATCTTTATAAGGAGATTTTTTTTCTCTTCTTAACAAACTGTCATCCCGCTACAAACACAATAATCATTATTTTAAAGGGAATAAATAGTAGCAACAATAATAAACGCGTTTACCTGTGTAACAGTGAACGCTCCGGAGATACAGAAGTCGTGAATGATCTCTTTGTTAAGGTTGAGGTCGCGTAGCGTGGACGTGTCGTAGAGGACGAGCGCGACGGATGGGTCCGCGGGGTCGGTGCGGGGTCCGGGCGCGGCGACCAGCACCTCGCCCGGTAACCGACGCCGCACTAGCTCAGCGCCGACGCTGCTCGCTGCCAACTCCTCAGCGCCCTCCAACCGGCACAGAATCGCCTGCCATACGCACGCGTTTACACTATATTTCATGAAGCGATGATGGCGCAGCGGGCAGTGAACCCCTTCCCCATCAATCGACGTGGGTTCGATCCCCACCTATCCGGCTTTAAAATCGGCCTGAGGTTTTGGTGAGGGAAAACATCGCGAGGAAACCATAGCATAGTGGTAGTGCATTTTCCAATGATGCCCGCCTGAGTAGCTACCATCCTCGAGTTTGAAAACCTGTCGCTAAATACCAATAGGTGTGTTCCGGCAGCATCACTTGATAACCAGTACCTAGGCTTAAGTGTGTTACCATCCTGGACCAGATCGTCACTTAACATCAGGTGAGATTGTGATCAAAGCACTGAGCCTATTACGTGTAAAAAAAAAGAAAAAATAGGCATACACCTCAAAGACCCCATCTGGCTACGGCCTACGACTTTCTCCGACATCCAACTGTGGATTTTCTTGCACCAGTTGCAAGCGTAATAAAGTGACCACGTTAATTAATAACATAACTGTACCCAAAAGGTATTATACCCAGGCATATTATACACAAATACATAGATTTTGTAATATTCATTAACCACCGAAGGTCTAGCAAGGGCAAATTTAACTGGATATATATCTTACTAGAGCTGTTCTCTGCGGTTTTACCCGCGTAGTTCCCGTTTCCGTGGGATTTTCGGAATAAAAACTATCCTATGTCACTCCCTGGATTTCAAACTAGCTCCATAACAAATTTCATCCAAATCGGTCCAGTAGTTTTTAAGTTTATTCGTTACATACAAATCTTTCCTCTTTATAATATTAGTGTAGAATTAGCAGCTCATGCTACGCCTTAAGCGCTCGCCCCAATTCTCGGTGTAGCTGTCAGCATTTAGTCAGTTCAACAAAAAAAAAAAAAAAAATATAATAATTGACTGGTGTTCAATTTATTCAAAACAACATGCTATGTGAATATTTTAATTAAATATAATCTGTATACTGAATAAAATAATGTATTCGGCTAAGTTAAAGTTTTTGTTAAGTTAAAGAGAGGATTTTCTATCCCTTTCTTACAAAACGAATGTAACTATGAATAACTTGTTCTAGTACAGTATTATTTATTAAATTTTATATTTTATTGAAAAAAATAAATAGTTAACAATCCTATAGAAATATCGTTTCTATACAAAAATACATCATAGAATTTCTTCAATATTTTTAATAAACGTTGAAACAAGAAAAATAATAAAATTATTAGGAGGAAATAAATAATAATAATAAAAATAAAACAAAGATAAATAAGAAATAGGAAATAAATGAATATATACATGAAGGGGTTTATTTAAAATATATATTATAAGTAAAGTAAAGAGGGACAACAAGGTTCGGGTTATATGCCAGAGGTGCGTAGGGGACTTAAAAAAAAATAACAGCAAAATGTAAAATCAACTAATATAGTACCTGCGCAGCCAATCTCCTGAATTGTGGTTCCAATATTTTTATCTTATTCAAAGGCACGGTGTCATCGTCGCCGTGGTCGCCGAGGAACACGGTCGCAGTATCCTCGTTAATATCTAATATTTTTGCTCGTTGCCACCCCCCGTCATCCATATTAACCGCATACCTATAGACAAATGGCTTGATAAATATTACACATATGAGATTAACATAAGACATTTATAAAACTAGTTTATATTAGCAGCTCTGCCAACTTTTAATTTTATATGAAAAAAAAAAATTGCATTCTGTATCGTAAAATTAAATGTACCGGTTTTATTACGAAATAGGTTTAAAAAATTTAAAAGTATCTCATTGCCAGAATAGAAATGTGAAACAAAAATTTCATAATTAAGTTAAATTTCTGTGGCAATAATTTGACATTTCAAATGCATATTTCTACATCGACTAAGAACTCCATAAATATTATCAACATTTTCAGACAAAAATCATATTGTATAACAGATCTAAAGTATACTAACGATTTAGAACAAAAATAGCTGATTAAGGAAATCTAATATCATCACAAATAAAAAAAAATATTATGGCAATAAAATAGCAAAGAATAGGTAGACAAAATATAAGTTCGCGAAAATTATACAGAAATGGTTGTAAAAAGCTGTTAAAATTCCGCACATATGTACCTCTTGTACTGTGACCATAATGTTAGGTTATTTATAAAACATACTGACAGGTTCATTTATCACCCAAATTTTATCCTCAGTAGGAATAAAAAGCCCGGAGCTCGGCACGTTCAGAGAATATTTAAAACTAATCAAGAATAACTTCCAAACATTTCTTATAATAAGTTTTAAGTATTCAAAATAAACTTAAGATATGAGTCATTACGAATCTTTTGCCACCTCATTGGAGAAACAAATTATTTAAATTAAGTAGTGAGTGCTGCGTATGGCAGAAGAAGCATAAAAGCAAGACTAATTATGCAGAGATGAAAAGTATAAAAAGTATAGCTTGCATGAGAATAATGATTAATCCTCTCTACCAACTCTAATCCGGAAGTATAGTAATATCTCCCGGATTAGAGTTGGCAGCGAGGTATGTGGAACATGGACAGCGTACCCACTAAAACCCTACGGTACTGGTAGAGGTCGACTTGAGCGAACGTATCTCGACCAAATCGAAGACATTCTAAAAAAAGACCGCTGTGAAAAATTCCAGTAACCAAAGATCGTATATGAAGCGCTGATGAAAGTACAAAAAACGAACGCCTTATGTCAGAATCCTAGCAAGTAGAAGACTATGGGAGAGAGGCATCATGTTATGCAAGTTTTGATATCTATGCTAATAATAAAATTGTAAATTTCACGTGTCTGTACATTTCCGATTTATGTAAAAAGAATTATTGCATGGGACTAAAAGTAGGTAATTAAACAAATTTCTATCATTTTTAGAAATGTCTATTTGTCTGTGCAATTAGAAAGTACTTAGCTTATTTTAATTTTTTTTTAAACCTAGCTGATGCTGTTGACCGGAAGGGCCTTAACAGCTTCACCGTATCTTTGCGGGCGAGTGCAAAAGGTAACTAGCACAATGGTTCGAACCTCGGCTTGGCCGCTACCTGTATACATATATATTTTAAAAATTCAAATAGCTCATTTTAAAGCATATTTCGGAGTGACATCAAAACCTTATTTCATTAAAATCAATCCACTCAATCAAAAGTTATATTAATTTGAAAGACACGCGGCGACTTCAGTTTGAAAGAGGAGTCTCTAAGTAAATACGATTTAGTCTTATTCGAGAATAACAAAATTATAAATTGATTGAAATTTAACAAAATGACATAATATAAAGTATATGGATAGTATATAATAACAAAAATCTACGACATAGTTAATAAGAAAACAATATTTTAATATTAAATTTTCACACAACTATCTAGGCATTATCTATTATATTAACTAGGTATTAAGAAGTTATTTTTTGAAAGTAGTAAACTGAATTTCTATTATAATATCAATAAGTATAAATATGGAGCGGAAAATAATATTATTTTATTCTAATTAATTGGACGGTTCATGATTTGTTTAATTTTGAGGACGAAGTGTTATGATGTGATTACGTAAGCAAATTATATATGTAATTCAGACGATTATTCACAGATGGCGTTATACTTATTTTTTAATAACTTTGACTGTTCTGAAACATTACAAGGGCATAGATAACATATACTTATAATAAAAGACTAACGGGACGAAATCTGTACATTCAAGATATTTGATAGAACAAAAACAATGTATGACCGGAAAAACTACGACAGGAAAAATTTTGATAATTTAAAAAAAAAATGTCTGTCAGTTTGACTCTTGACGGGACGGGAATTATCTGAACTCTACGCGAGCGAAGTCGCGAGCACAGCTAGTAAATAATAAAATAAAACATAGACACATTAAAAAATTAACAAACAATAAATGAATCTGTTCTCTCTCTATCAGTATCTAAATTGTTTGAGGAAAATAATATCATGTGGTTTATTTACAAAATAGCTACTTCTCTTTTATTCAATTACATTGAATCGCACCCACCATGCATTTTTTATAATCATCGATCTGTCGACGGATGTACCGGAGCTATCATAGTACTTTGTCATATCCGCTAGAAGTACTTCAAAAATGTCCTGTAAATATTGATAAACATTACAACCAACGTAATTGTACTTTAATGGACGTCTAGTTTGCGTATAAACAGTGCAAAATCCGATAACATTATATTCTGAGAAAATTCTTTAACTTTATATTATTAATGAGTAAACTTTGCAATATGTCTATTTTTGATAGTAAAGGGTCGAGCCCAAATCTCGCGAATTTTGCATCTTAATATATGTAAAAAAATTATGTCGATATACAGTAATACCCCGCTTAGCGCGACCCCGTTACGCGCGGTTTCACTATAACGCGAATTTCAAATTTCGCGCTCAAATGCCTCGCATTACGCGAAAGAGTGCGTATAAACATAATGTAAAGGACAATAGATGTATTTTTCCGTAAAAAATAAAAGTATGTACTGCATAAAGTGTTCTTAGATTTAAAGTGATTGATTAAAATGATTTGTATTTTTTTTTGTATTAAATTTTGAGTATGTTTAATCCTAAACTTCGATATACGCGAATTTCAGTTAACGCGATTTTTTTCGGAACGTATCCCTCGCGTAAAGCGGGATATTACTGTATTTTATAGTACATAGTCTTGTACCAATAATATTTTATTACATATTTTTTAGACTTAATTGATTTTAAGCCTTTTAATATTAGTATTTACTATTTTGGTTTTTGTTGCTAAACAGACGATAGTTTAAAGATGAATTTTAAATATAAATATATTGGTTATTTTATATTAGAATTTTCCTTTCACACATTATGAAAAAAGCAAAGATGTTGGTTTATAAAAATGTGATTCTAGTTATTTTACATAAGAAACATGCGCCAAGTTTGAAAATCGAATACGTACGCTATATTCTGCTCCGATAATCCGAACCCAGATTTCCAAGGTTGAGTTAGCAACGGTGACAAAAACATTCCAAAAATCATCGTCTGGAAATAGTAATGCTGGCAAATCTGAGTCTATAGTGTCATCTATAACTGTCGAATCTACGGTGATGGGTGGTAAAGGCTCCTGAAAATATTTTAAGTTATAAAATAATCTAACAGTCACTATTTCATTTCATAGTGCCTCATTAGAAAAAAAAAACTATATAAATAAATACTGACCACGGTAATCAAAATCAAAAGAACTAAAACTGTTCAATGTTATCATAGCCAAAAAGAGAGAAAGAGAGAGAGTACTAAAATATGACGTCACACGTGGGTCGTACAAGCCTACCAAAGATTTCAAAAGCTTGTACTGTTCAGATTTTTATGAGCCGAATAATTTTTTTTTTCAGTCTGTATATTACATTTAATTGTATGATTCACTTCCTTGTTTTCAATCAATTAAATAACACTTAATTATACTATTATGAGACACATATATAGTTATGGCGAAAACTGTCTAATAAATAAGATAATTTTTTAAATAAAGAGTACCTATAGAGTTGCGTTTTTACGCAACATAGTATATTGAATAGAAGTAGTTTTAAATTCAGTGTACAAAGTTATAGCTGAATATTCACATGCAAGAATGTTTTAAACTCGTAAATCCTATTGAGTTTAAATCAGTTTAATTGATATTTTTGATTAAAAAAAAGGGGCAACTCCTTTTTTTTTCCCTTTTTTTTATTGCAGTTATTGTGTATTCAACAACAATAAAATTGTAAAATGATTTTGTTGTACAGTATGTAGTTTGTACAAATAATAAATCTATAGATATTCAACTTTCTAAGCAACACATCTGTGCACCTTATGTGTGGGCTCACTCTTTTTTTTCTGTCTGTACTTACTTCTCTGTTAATTAACATCATAAGTATTAACTGACATAGCTATTATTCCCTATGTTCATTATTTGAACTTGAAGATATAGTTTAAAAAACCTACAATTTTTTTTTAAATAAATTTTCAATAGATTTTTTGTAATTGTTTCTATAATTTACTTCACTAATACACATACATAAGCTTTGTAATAATATGAAATATGTACTTATGTCTCGAAATTTTTATTTAACTATGACTTGAAGTAAAACGACATACATAGAAATTGTGCCTTTATAAGTAAAACTGTTAGCAATTTTTTAACCAACTCAAGTCGATTATTCAAGTGTTTGCACTGATTTCAAAATTATTAATGGTATTAAAACAAAGGATATTTCGAAGTTAGAAGTAGTAAATTAATAAAGTGTTCACGCTCAACATCTACACGGCGCGATCGCTGGAACGTGAACACATCGAACTCAACGAACCAATCGATTTTAAATATATAGACGTTAAAAAGCACTTGTAAAATTAGTGACGAGATTAAACACGCACAAACAGTAAAAATCGCAAAATATTTTATTTCTCAACCCGTTCATGTCGCTGTAAAAAGCCTATACATAAAGTAATTTTTTATTTACTTTTTAGTCCATTTTTATTGTTTATCTTCAGAAAGTCGATTTCGTTTTTTTATTATAATTAAAAAAGTTTTGTAATTCTCGAAGTCTCCTGTTAAGTCGAAAAATCATTTATACAGATTACATTTAGCAATGCCCTTGAAATTAGTTATATCGGAAATTTCACTTTATATATGTACCTATAATTACGTACAAAACAAAAGATTTACAAGAGAAGCTGTTATCTTAAAATGAACTAAAAAATATATAAACTAATATAATAGAGGTAAATATGTTTTACCTCTTTACTAGGAAGAAGCACTAATAATCCGTTTACAACTCTGTCTTTTTTTATTAAAGGGCAATGTTCCACCAATTCCTCCCAGTTACCGGGTAAATTCTCTCCATACTTTTCTCTGGAACAATAATCATACAACTTCTAACATATATGTATAAGTAATATTAGATTCGGCAAAAATAATAACTGCATTTTTTGTTTTCAAAATATAAGAAACCCTTAAAGGAAAAAGTCATTAAAAATATTGTAATTCATTATAAAAGCAAAGGGGAAAAAAGAAGAGAAATCACATCTTGAGCCCAGTACCTGAAAGGATCGACCCTCATAAAATCCATTTTTTTTTTATCAACACTGGAAACAATAGAAGCCGCAATAAATGGCATTTAGGTTGCGAAACATGTGGTTCAAACACCCAGAGAGTTCATGTGAACAGACTCATAAGAAAATAAGCAAAGGTTTCTCAGTCATTCAGGAACCCCTTTGGTCTATTATATTAACATCTACAGTTTAATAGCTCAAGTTTGAACCTTTTGCAACCTTTTTTTTTTTGTCAAAAAAATGTATCTAATGGTTTGAATACAAAAAAAATAATAAATGTGATATTTGAAAAAAAAAGGAATTTTTACATTTTTCTTTTAAAGATATTTTTGGATGCTTTAAGGACATGCTAACAATTTTTTATTGTCTTTTAAATTTAGAAAGCTAGTTTTACACAATATATTAAGCATTACGAAACAATTAATATTTACTGAAAATGTTTTTTTTAAACTATTATAAAGCCTGGTAAAACAATGAATTTTCATGAAACATTTCGATCACCAAATAATAAATGTTTCAATTCATAGATTATGTTTGTTCAGTTTTAACTTATAAGCAGCGACAAATTGTTCAGTGCTTATTTGTACCAGTGTTTCGATTTACGCGGCACGAAAAAAAAATTGAATTTTTGCATGCTTTATTTTTATTTAAAAGTATAAAGTATATCTTTAGAAAATAAAGTAGTTAAATACGTTATTATAAAGTATGGTTGGCAAACGTACTCAGAGATAACAAAAAAAATTAACTACACGTGACATATGATGTAACTATTCAGTAAACAGTATTGTATATGTGCAATATAACCTTATTTCGTATAACAACACTGCATTTTAATTACCCACAAGCTTTACCAATAGATGCAATGACTATACTATTAAAACTGAATGCTTATAATTATCGAATTTATTTTCCCACTGATGTAATTAAAAAAAAAGTATACAAAAACAATCTTAATGCTTCTAAAGTAACATCTATATACCTCATCAGAAAGCATTGCCTAATAGTTGTTTGTAACTGTTACAACTATAGGTTCGACATTATTTTGCTAACTCTGAACTTAGTTTCTGCATGAAACATCACGCAGAAAGAAAAATGTTCACATAATAAATTAGTTATTAAAACTTATCAAAATGTTAAGTATAAATTGAAATTATATGTGGCTAACTACAGTAAAAAAAAACCCCTTCCACACAAATTTTAGTTCGACCAAGTCTCGAAAATTTTAAATAGGTTAATTGCTAATTTTCAATTTGTGACATATTTGGTAACAACACCGGACCTATATAATAATAATAATATATTTATGTCAAATAAAACCATTTTAACGAAAACTAATATTAGACATTTCCAAATTAAAAAAAATCATATTTTATATATTTTTTATTTACCTATACAAATGTGGCACCTTAATCGCCCAAATCCCCGCCTCATGATCCGCCATCAACTCCACGAGGCAGGATATAGCCTTACTCATAGAAGAAGTCGGCACACCTTTCGCCTCAGAACTTTCTATAATAGAAAGCAGTTTAACGGCTGCGACTTCTTTTGCCAATTCCTCAGTAGGAGACGAATCAGGATAGGAACATGCAGAGTAAGATGCTCCTACCTGTTTTCAAAGCTTCAGTAAGCAATTTTTGTAAACTGTACAACATATTTACACTAAAATAATATACAGAGAGGAACAAAAATTCCAAAAAAAAAAGATATACCCTCCAATCATAACACTATTGAAAAACAGAATTAAAGGTTCGTTCTTTAAGAGGACATGCGGTCGGAAAAGAAGGTATTTCAGAAATCTATTGCTATCGCGTTTGGCCCTAAAGAAAGAATTATAAAAACACGAATGTGACAACTGCAGCTCGGGCTGATTTTACCTAAAATAACGAAAACGTCTCTTCTTAGTACCCTGTTTCCTCCTCAATAATTGAACCGATTTTTAATTTTCTTTTAGCTTTAGAATAATAAAGACTTTAGCTATGACTGTAAGTTTTTTTTTTAATTTTATCCATCAAATTTGTTTGACGAACATCTGAAAATGAGGTAAAAACCGAGCATTTTTTTTGTTGACTCCTAGTTTCGATAGCTAATTTATCAAAAAAATTAAAACATACGGGCATGGCGGTGGTGTATATATATTATTTGATATAAATGTTTACCATAATGCTATTATCCAGGGAGGAAACAGTGAACTACGTTTGTCTGGGATAAATGCCGCTAGGATATTCTCTTAATGAGTTGTCATTGGAAACATATATTTAGTACTGGATGTCCCCGCGGCTTCATCTAAATTCAAACAATTTCTTTTCTCCGTCTGGGTGCAATGTATGTCATAAATTACCAAATTTCATCGAATTCGGTTCAGTAGTTTTTGCGTGATTCGTGAAAAAATTAATAAACAGACCAACAGACAAAAAATAAAAAATATATTGAAATGTGTTCTATAGTCGACTGTGAAGCCTCGCATAGTATTTTTTCTTAAACATCTTCAATGTACAGATTTCATATTATTAGTTACTCTGGCCGGCGTTGCGGTTGCGAATATTTGTAAGATCCCTAATATATAGTATACTAGCTGTGTGCCCGCGGCTGCGCCCAAGTTTCATATATTCTTCACTGCATTTTTTTTTATACGAAATCCTAATTTTTTTTTGGTACTAATATAAACTAAACGTATTTCTCATAAATTCAAGCACTTGCCTGTAAAATTTGCATTTAATCGGATTTTATTCAATCTTTTCTGAGCTTTAATTTTTTTTACGCGGAGCCCTAATTATTTACGAAAATTAAAAGTACCCTAAGTTACCCGGAGTAACTTCAGCTATCTATCAAGAAAAGTCCCGTCAAAATCCGTCGAGCCGTTACGGAGATTACCCGGAAGAAACAGAGCAAAAATGAAAAAATGTTTTATTTTTTTAATAGGTATCGCGTATACATTCATAACTATTTAGTAAAAAAAAAAATTTTGACATTACAAACAGACACTTCAATTTTATTTATTAGTATAGATTAAGAAATGAATATAGATTCTTACTTTAACGGTACACTCGTAAATAACAGAGCCACGTTTTGGTCGCATATCGAGCCCTTTATAAACAGGTTGTGGAAGACCCAATTTTTTGCAAACATATTCTAATTTCTCCACAGATGTCTTATTACTCATCGATGAGAGTTCTAAACTATATGCAGGTGCCACATTTATTACTGGCTCTCTGTTTTCCTAAAACAAACCATTTGCATATAGGCAACTTTCAAGCCTTAAATAATAACAACACAACGGATCTAAAAGCTGACTATGAATTTTTATTAAATATTTACACAGCTAGTAAACTGCGTAAACCATATCTGAAAAGTCTATCATATAGCTATTTTTACGTTGCTAATTCCGCTTCGGATGATTTTCAACTGTCATACTTTTTGGAAGCTGTCAAATACTTAGACCAAAAAAATAATTCCAAACCCTAATCACTTAGTTAATCGCCTAATAGCTTAGGTATAAATAAATAAATGTAAATAAGGCAAGCTCGTGTATATTAAAATTTAATTCATTTATAGTTTCTAATCAAAATTTATATTTGACAGTTTACAAAAACAAATGACAGCTGAAAATCCTTTGAAGTAGAATTACCAAAGTAATAATATTAAGATATTATAATAATCTAATAATAAAAATAATAATATATAATAATAAGGATTTTTTTTTTCAACTTTTTTTTTCTAATTAATTGCTATTTAAAACTGCTCGTATTATTATAATTACTACGATACACTGGCTGAATTGTGGAATCATACATCATAAATCATTAAAAAGTAAAAATTAAAAAAAAAAAGCAATACAGTAATACCCCGCTTAGCGCGACCCCGTTACACGCGGTTTCACTATAACGCGAATGTCAAATTTCGCGCTCAAATGCCTCGCATTACGCGAAAGAGTGCGTATAAACATGATGTAAAGACAATAGATGTATTTTTCCGTAAAAAATAAGAGTATATATTGCATAAAGTGTTCTTAGAATTAAAGTGATTGATAAAAATGATTTGTATTTTTTTGTATTAAATTTTGACTATGTTTAATCATAAACCTCGATATACGCGAATTTCAGTTAACGCGATTTTCTTCGGAAACGTATCCCTCGCGTAAAGCGAGGTATTACTGTATTACTAATATTAGGTAAGGATTTCTGAAAAACAAAATAGGATTTGATTAATAAGATATCTGAAAGTCTTCTAATTTACAATAATCATTCATTTAATTTTTAAAACATGTAACCATAATTAACATAAAAAAATGAGAATAGACTTACCAAACGTTCATTATTCACAGCCGGCAGTTGTAATGGTATCACATCAACAGTATTCAAACGATCTCTAAGGTTCGAAAGCCTCTGTGATGCCGATACTTTTCTACTTGGTTTCGCTTCACTATTATTACTAGTGTCAGTCGACTGCTGGTACTTTAATATAGACGAATGTTTTTTTTTACACGGAATAGGCTACTTTGACCACAATCTCACCTGATCTTAAGCGACGATGTGGTCCAGAATGGTAAACACATTAAACCTAGGTTCTGACTGGTTCTCAAGTGATACTGACGGAACACATCTGTTGGTATTTGGAGACAGGTTTTCAAACTTGAGGATGGTAGCTACCCAGGCGGGCATCATTAGAAAACGCCCAACCACCATGTTTCCTCATGATGTTTTCCTTCACCGAAAGCTCAGGCCGATTTTAAAGTTGGAAAGGTGGGATCGAACCCGCGTCGTTAGACGCGGAATCCGGCCTACCCACTGCGCCATTATAGCTTCACTAATTTTTTTTCACCAACTTTATTAAAGCACTCTCAGACCTATTTGAACCTACTTTACATACGAGACGTTCGACAGATGAACTGAATAAGCTATTCACGTATAGGGTGACCATACGTCCCGTTTTTATACGGGACTGTCTCTATTTTTCAGTAATCGATCCTGTTGTGTCCACTAAACAAGCTCCGAGACCTGTCCTATTTTCTAAAACACCATGAAGATTTCGAATATAATCGAAAATATATCATTGAAAAAGAATGTTATACTTTTACTTAAAATAAGTAAAATCAGCTGACTTAAAACAAATTTCTTCCTTTGACAAATATTAATATATGTAAGTAACTTATTAATTTTTGTAATATTTTTTTTTACATAATAAAAACCTGCTAATTGCCGTAAATAAGCTGTTATCCAGTTTTGAGTAAAAAAATAAATGGTCACGTTATGAACAGGCCTCTTGCCTCCTTCGATTAAATTAAAAGGTAAATATACTACACACTGTTTGTAGGAATTACATTAAATACCTTCAAAAGTAATCATTAAAAGTAGGTATAATAAGTGAAATCTGACAAACCTCGTCGACGTATGTTTTTGTATCTTTAGCTTGTACGGTATTGGGAATCTTTGAAGTAGTTTTATCTGGAATTTCAGTCGTCGGCGTCTTAACCGTTTGTTTTAAACTCGGTGCGATATTTTTCGTTTCGTTCGTTTTATTATAACATTTAACATTCTAAAATAATTAATATCATTTTAACTATATTGATGACTAGCTGTGTGCACCCGCGTCTGCCCGCTTTTCATATATTCTTCACAGCATTTTTATACGGTACCCTAATTTGTTTTTAGTTTTAATTTAGATAAAGCAAAAATATTTCCCATAAATTCAAGCACTTCCCCATAAAACTGACCATTGAAACGGATTTTATAAAAAAAATGTTTTAATTTTTTTCGCGTGACCCTAATTAATTACGAAAATTAAAAGTACCCTATGTTATCCGGAGTAACCTCAGCTATCTACTAAAAAAGGCCCGTCAATATCCGTCCAGCCGTTCCGGAGTTATCCGGAACAAACACAGACAAAAATTTTAAAAATTGTATTTTTGGTATTGGTATCGTATATATATCTATTTAGTATAAAAAAAAAAAATTACATTAGAAACAGGCACTTTAATTTTATTTATTAGTATAGGATAGCTTAGTAATTCTCTTTTGAAATTTATTAGTATTTTTCAATTACAATAAACTCTACATATTTCAAAATTAATAGTTTAGATATCCAGTTTGTCACTATTAAAAGCATAACATGTATTAATTCGAAATAAACAGGCATACTCATATAATTTAATTTAATTGTACGAACACTACTTTATACATTTAGAAACAAAAAAAAAAATAAACTTGCCACTTTAAAGTTACCTTGTAATTATTGTTATTTGGAGTACCACCATCAGCTCTGTAATATTGTTTCGAATACTGGCTTCCGTAATTGAATGAGTTATTTGAAACTGGTTTACGCCATGAACCTTGCCTTTTTGGAAGTCGATTCTAAAATATTAAAATCACCATATGAAAATCTAACTGAATTGTAATTTAAATCAGGTGTAGCCCATATAGTTGTTCTCCAAGAAAACTATATATTAAATGGCACATTGAGATTCCTTATTCAAACAAGTTTTTAAATCGTCCAATAAAGATTGTGATCCAGTGTAATGGATGGGGCCTATTTAAATTATTCGAGTTACCCATCTGACTATAATTATGTCTCGTGTTCAAGTGATCCAAAGATTATAACCAGTAAATAACACAACAAGTACTTAATATGTCGATTACCCATAAAAATAAGACAATAGGAAAATAATGGAAAGCTGGCGTTTACGCCAGGTTAGTGCTCAAGGGGTTAATGACAAATTTTGACTTGCTATTCGAAAATGTCAAATATTGCATGATACATATAATCAAACACTTGAATAGTATATAATATAAGAAGAACATCATTATACTGTTTAAAAAAATAATAATTTAATAGTAATAATTAAATAAACTAATCTAACTAATTAAAAGTAATCCTTTTTAGATTTTATAAGGTACATTTATGTACTTTATCTACACCATGACCTGTGTAAACACTTTTTATATTAAAAAAAATATTTACCAAATGGTTAAATCTAGGTGTAGACTTTTTGCTTGGTTTCTGTCGAGACACCATAGACGCAATATGTTGTGTTTCTTGACTAGCTATGGCATCAACATACCATTCTCCATTATTCTGAGATACTTTGAAACCAGGTACATCTAAAAATAACTTATCAAGTGTTGAATATCCGAACTTTTTATATGGAATCCATTCACCTTGTAGTTCTCTATAGTCCCCTGAAAACATTTCAAATAATTATTTACCATACTTCAAATTATATTTAGTACTACTAAACTCTTATTTATGACCATATAATATAAAGCAAAACAAAGAGTGTATAATCACTCACATTGGCTTACTGGTATACATATTAAAAATCTTTTCATGTTGTCATGTTAGCGGTGACTAATAATTAATTAACGTATAAATCGCTGTTGTTGAATTGGACTGGATCTACTATTAAGCAGAATACCGACTTTATGTTATTCTAGATTTTTTTAATATAATGTACTTGTGCAGCAGATAGAGCTTTATTATGCTTAATCATTATAATCCATATTTAACCACAGTATTTACATTATTGAGTACATGATATTAGAGGAGTTGAGGCGAGTATATAGATCTCTAGCCTCAACTTTAAGCATTCCATTATTAGTAGAAAACTCTTCATTTGCAAAATTAATCAAATACATATTATATAAAGAATTGTACTGTAAGAAGTGGGTTCTCGAATGGCTATCGCACACCGGAAGACGTGGCGTGGGTAGGCCCCCACAAGGTGGACCGAAGGCCTGGTGAAGGTCGCAGGAATCCGCTGGATGCGGGTGGCGCCAGACCAGTCGTGGATATCTTTGGGGGAGACCTATGTCCAGCAGTGGATGGCTTTTGTTCGAATGGATGGAAAGAATTGTATGTCCAAAAATCATGCAACTTTACTATATTTATTTTATGTTAATTTTTTGAATAGTGAAATCTCAGTCGCATATCCCCCTTTTGATCCAGCACACAGATTAGTACAACTGTGGTTCACCAACACTTATAGTTCTTATATAAATGTGATCGATGTATAATTACTTACTATTACACTGTTTAATTGTTAAAGCCCCTTTAACAGATATCAGAGTGGCTCGTAGAGCTTGAATAACTTGTTCTTTATCTGCCATATTTCCACTGAAATTAGATCATTTAAACATATTTTCAAAAGAAATTATTGAAATATATTGGTGTTTGCGGAGATTGCCTTCAGCACTCGCCCCCAAAATTATGGTGAAGCTGTAAAGGCACTTCCGGTAAACAGCGGTAAACAGGAAGAAAAAAAAAATATAATGAATAATATAACATTTATGTAGCATTTAAATATTCAACTGCTTGGCAAAGTTTGCAAGCTTGGCTTAATAAACCACAATGTCAGGATGTGCGATCGAAGATATTTCAAAGACAGAAAAATTAACATATTTACATATTAACATATTTAATGAAACTACAGCGTGCAAGAAATTTTTTCAAGCATTCAAGCTTCTGCTCGATATTTTATGTTTAAGAATTATCGATTAACTAAATATAAAATAATTTTATATGAGAAATATAGAATATGCTGTTGTTTCGATTATTTAACTAAAATTAACTAACTAAACATTATTTTTATAAAATACTAGCTGTACTACCTGAAATTGCTCGGGTTACATTTATGTAAAAAAAAACAATAATATATTGAAACAAAACTTATAATCCTCATAGTCTATATATTTTTTAATTTTATATATTAAACTAGCTGTGCGCCAGCGGTTCATATATCCATCACTCCGCTTTATTATTTTTTTACGGAACCCTTATTATTTTCGAAAATTAAATTTACCCTAAGATTAATAGAGTAACTTCAGCTATCTACAAAAAGTCCTGTCCAAATCGGTCCGACCATACCTGACCCAAAACAAACAGACAGACAAAATTTTAAAAAATTGTATTTTGGGAAAAGGTATAGTATTTACACTCATATCTATTTAGTTAAAAATAATGATTTTGGCATAACAAACATACACTTTAATTTTATTTATTAGTGTATAATATAGATTGCATATGCAATAGATTTAGATCTATGAGTTTTATAAATTAACATATAACATGACCTGGAGTAGACCCTGGGATACTAGTATCCGCAAGGTTTATTTACACTGTACAGATTTAAACCCCTAAATGTAGTTTCCTAAATTGATCTGTAACATTTTTGGTATATCAAAATTTGATATAAATAATTAATAGGTTATTACAAAGGTTATTCATATAATTTTCTTGCCTATTTTATTATTGGTGTTGTTACAAAACTTCATATTCATCATTTTTTAATGCATTTTCATAAATATATCTATAATAAGTACTTAAAATTCTACTACAGTTAGTTAAGTTATGATACTGACACTATATATGTAATTTCAAACAAGTATGAAATACACATTTACCATTCTACAATTGTAAATAGTTCACCACAAATTTCACTCAAGAAACATTTCTTGTGTTAGTTAATTCAGATCTAAATATTTTCAGTATCTAAGATAAAAGAATGACTGTATAAAACTGGCTGTAGAATGTATCTGGATAACAACCAGTTCATGGGTTCAGTGCATGATCCATCACAGTTTTTTTGTCAAGTGCAGAACATTTTGCTGCTGTGATGGAAACTAAAAAATTAAAGAATTCATCATGTATACTCATGAAAATTTGGAAATCTCTTGAATGTTGTTTTATTCAAAATTTGTTTACTTAAGAATTATTCCATTATTGCTTATATATTAGATTGCAAAATATATTATTTTGTTTTTCTAGTCCAATGCTTCTCAACCTTTTTTAATTTTTTTCTGGTTCCATGAGAAGCATAAAATTATTTACAATTAAGAATGTATCTAAATACAAGTAAATGTATGAAAGATTTTCACTTAATTAATTAAAAACTCATGAGATGGCTTTGTGGTCAGTTTCTTTTGCTTCTTTGTAAGATTCAAAATGTCTTTTTGATTAGTATTAAGATGCAAGACAAATATCTTGTCTGATGGTTAGTAAACGCTTACAGTGTTAATTGGATGTTTACTACATTGTGAGTATTTCAAGTATACCGACTGCCAACCATAACATCACTTTGTACCTTTAACTTTGATATGCCTGTAAAAACAACTCTAATTTTTTTTAATGATAAAAGATTAAATAAGTCTATTGTCTTAATATAACTCTATTGTATGTCCCTTTTGATTTGTCTGAAATGGATATACCTATAAATATGCAAAGATAGAATAGTTTAGTATCTTTTCTTCTCAGTGTTTTTTTAATTTCAATTGATGAGCTTTATCAAATTTTTTTGAAAACAGTTTTTACCTCAAATTTTCAATAAATGATGATTATGGTCTAATTTCGACCTATAGAAGAATACCAGTTATGCATTTAAAAAAAAACAAGATGAAAAATGATCAATTTTCTAAAGATTAATCTTTTAGATCCCAATTTTTTTATGAATTGATTCATAAAGCTTCCATTAAAATCAATTCAAAAATTTATATTTTTTTGGAAAGAATTGCTCCCCTAATTCTAACTTCTCTGTCTTGCTGCCATTACCAAAATAATTTACATATACCTACAGTGGAAACCACCAGATGTATGCATACCACAGGATAGGAATTGCTGCTCAAGTATATCATTAATTTCTATAAACATATTATCTAATTACTTTTTACAACAATCTATTTATTGCCTACATATAGCCCTAAACTTTAATAACGTAGTGAACATTCTTAAGTTTAACTAGCAATTTACTAAAAGTTTCTCACACCTGTTTTAGAGTCTACACAAATATTAAATGGAGTGCAAATTGTAGAGATTACATCATTTTATTTGTATAATAATGAAAGTAATCAGTTACGCTTTTCAAGCAAGAATAATTATATAATAATGTTAACTTAAAGGCTTGATTTTATGAAATAATTATTAATATTCATTGTTTTAAATATTTATGTCTTCTTACCATATATATGTACTTAATTTATATTTAAGCTTCAGTATTTATTAAGAATAAATAATTGATCGATCGAATAAAGAGTATTTTAATGAATTTACTTATATTGAAAATAAAAAAATAGCTAAGTTACATGTATTTCTAGTGATCAGCCGGTGACAACGAAAGCTGTAAACTGTTGAGCAAACTTCCGTACAGCATTACAGGGCTACAACCTTATAATACAAATACATGCATCAGAACTGCTCCTGAAGGCTTACCTAAAGCAATTTGTGACGCGTAAGCAAGAGAAATCAGATCATTTCAGCATAATAAAAACGCTTTCACAATTTGGCACATATCAATAGTCACGTAATTTATATCTTCGCTCTTAATAATTTATATCTTACCAAAGTTTTTATGTGTTTTTATTATATCTGATTATTACTGAAAATAGGCACGTAATTATTAATTTCAATTTAAAACAATAAAACCAGCTGAACACCGAACACGAACTTTTTTTACTTAGTAGCACAGACTAATAATTAGGGTGACCACTATCTTCTCAGCAAATCTCCTAAAAGGGTAGCCAAAAATTACTAACGCATTATATAAATCTACTAAGTTTCTACTTATCAGACAAAAAGGTGACTCATATAACATGAAAATTGATGAAAATCATACTACGCTGCGGGTGTCTACAAATCGTGAATCTCAAAAAATACACTACAGAAAACCTTAACCACACATCAATACTACTACCACCTACAAACATTTATAATAGTTTGGTAGTATTGCACAAATGGGCAGGGGAGGGGTTGTGGGCTCGAGTTTTGATTAATTGATTGACACCACAATATCTGACAGGTACCCAAACTCTTCACCTTCAGTAATAGCTGTTTTTTTTATGGAATAAGGGCAAACGAGCAAGCGGGTCACCTGATGGTAAATGATCACCGCCGTCCATGGACACCCACAACACCAGAGGAATCGCAGGTGCGTTGCCGCCCTTCGACCTTTGCTGCTTGTTGAACACAGTAGATCTCCAATGAGTGTTTGCGATTTTATAAATGTACTGTGATATTCTATAAAATCAAATCTACTAACTTCTACTAAACCATTTTCACCGAATAAAGATTCATAATTTAGACTCATAATCTGCCAAAAAACTAGAAATTTACTAAAAGTAGTAAAACTGCTTGTTTTTATTATTTATCTCTACTGATAGTAGTGTACAACAGAGATAAATACATCTAAAAGTACAGAGGCAAATCTCAACGGCGAGCGGTATTGCGTTAGGCACACCAACACGGGGCGCATTTCGTGGTTCAAAAACCATCGAACATGAATAACGAATGCTCGATGAAAAAAAAAAAAATAGCGCTGCCCACATTAGACGCTTATTCAAAGCAATCTTTGCCAATCGTCATTCATCAAACAGTACATAGTAGAATCAGTCGCTTTTTTCTTTTTTTTACCTAGCTAACGCTAGCTTATCTGGTCAACAGACCAGAAGAGCCTTTACAGCTTCACCGAACTTTGGAGGCGAGTGCTGAGGACACTCAGCCGCAAAAGCTAACTACCACAAAGGTTACCAAAGTGGTACGAACCTCGGCTTGACCGTTACCTGCGAATCATTCACCTGCATGGAATAATAATACTTCTACCAAGCAAGATTTCGTAGAGAACGGATGTTTTCTCTATTTATTTCAAAAATGTGTAATTTCTCTCGCAATACATTTAATGTATACGGCCGTACGTGACCGACGAAACCAAGCTTGTAATATCTACCTTAGGGTTGAGGTACGGAGGGAAAGGCTAATAAACCGAAAATTTACTTCAGTTTATATAAATCATTATTATTAGGCAATAGGGACAAAATCATTTCAACGTATATCGATAACAAGTTACTAAGGAAGTCTAGCCACGCTCTAGCTTTACAGTCATACAAAATGTATATAATATAAACGTTTTCCTATATAAAATGCTGTTTTCATGTATGTACAAATACAATAATACTGCAAAGTAATCGTAAACAGATTATATAAAACATAATAGGTTCAAAAATTAGGAGTTTTACCATTGGTAAAACTATCCAGCGAAATAATAAGCAATTAAAATAAATATATTAACATAAATTACGACATAATTAAATCAACAAAAACATTATTTTTCATCTACCCAACACTACACCTACTCTATGTAAATCACATATTGCGCCCCCTGCCTTCGCTTACACAGATCTGGCCTCCTTCCAAGTGGTTCAGAACCGCTTCACCAGGAGAGCCGTAGATGCCCGGTGGTACGAGAGGAATGTGGACGTACACAGAGACCTCAACCTACCATCCATCCATTCCGTTATCAAGTACTAGTGTCGTGCCTTTTTCGACCGCGCAGAGACACATCCGAATCCGCTCATAGCGAAAGCTGTCGCGTGCTCCTCCGACCCGCTAGCTCCGAAACCGTTTCGGGGACCGCGTAACGTTCTTACCGATCCCGATTGGGGACAGGCGGCTAATTTTTACTCCCGCACACTCTCCGGGTCCCCCTCAGGCGGCGACCCAAGACGAGTCTCGTTCCCCAACTGGGGATGGTCTTGACGTCGCCACCAGCGCGATACAGTGACACTGCCCATGCATTGAGCATTACACGCACAACACTGCATACACACTCCTGCACACAACACGCAGGTACATAGGTCCTGTAAGGAACATTTTTATGTTAAATAAAAAAATGTAGGGATAGCTAGGATACAATTCGGGAGAGAGTTTGCAGACTCAGGTGACGGCCAACGGTTTTATCTTTTTTTCGTGGGGAAATGCATTTACGCATCACCCTACAAACTTAAGCCGGGAGTAAATTCTCCCCGGCTAATTTAGCAGGGGGTATGTGAAACTCACCCGGCGTGAAGCGCCGGGAATACCCCTGCCACCCCACGGTTTTGTTTTTAATACTTTTTTATATTAAAGACATTTCAATTTTATGATTTTCTATTATTATGTATGTCATGTAACTAGATACATAAATTGAAGAGTTTTATTAAAACACTAGATGTGCCTGCGACTTCGCTCGCGTGATTCAGGCGTACCCTCACATCCATATTTTTTTTTGTTCTCAAATAAGACTAAAACGCATTTATTTACAAACTCTTCGATCATACTAAAGTCGCCGTGTTTCATTTATATTACTATAACTTTTGATAGAGTGGACCGATTTTAATGAAACAAAGTTTTGATGTTACCCCGGAATATGCTTTATAATTATCTTATTGAATTTTTAAAATATACCAAGTACTTTCTAATTGATACCTGCACAGACAAACATTTCTAAAAATGTGTTTAATTACTTATTTTTAGACCCTTGCAATAATTCTTTTCACAAAAATCGAAAATTTACAGTTTTATTAATTAGTATAGGTGAGTAGTCAAGCCCTTAAGAGGACACGCGTTCGGCAACAGATTTGAAAAGTAGGTATTTCAGAAATCTTTTGCTATCGCGTTGCACCCCAACAGAAAGAAAACACGAAAGGAACAACTGCAGCACGGTCCGTTTTTACCTATGCAAAATAGACGAAAACATCACTTCGTATTACTCGGTTTCTTCCTCCAAAACTGAACCGTTTTTTAATTTTCTTTTAGTTATAGAATAAGGAAGAGTGGCTATTCCTCTACGAATGTCTGAAAATAACGGTAAATATTGACCATTTTTTTCATTTCAAAGGCTTCATCAATAATTTATGGAAAAAATAAAAATTTATATTTGGCAAAAAAAATATTTACCATGTTATCCAGGGAGAAATCAGGGGACACGTTAGTAAGGAATAAATGTCGCTAGCATATCCTCTTAAGACACAGAGCTAGGTTCGGTTGTGCAGGTATTCATTACACAAATAAGGAATTTTTCAACCTCGAGAATAAAACTCATTTTTATTTCTTGTTTGATAGTAAATTTTATGTCGCGTAAGCTACTCGCATCAAACTCATAACAGACGCTTCGCGCCGTGTGCTGAATAGTATAACGCAAAGTTACTGATATGCAATTTAGTTGATTGTTGGTAACCTCGTCAGAGAAAGGCCGTACGAGTCTAATTGAATCAGGTAGTGTGGCCAAAGGGCGTGGCGTTTTTTAAAGTGTTTCCGCCTTAACGCTTGACATATTTTATGTTTAAGTCTTTTTCAAGTTTATTATATCCAAAAAAGTATTTCACAAGTTTATTAGGTATATTAAATAAAACACCATTCTATATTATAAATATTACAGAACTGAATATATATTAATTATAACCAATAATAAAGGAAAACGTCAGTTTCATTAAGGACCAAGTTTACAATCCAAAGTATCAAAATGCAAACTGACTTGAAAATAATTTTATAATAATAGAACAAAAGCAATCTCCATTACCGAGAGAAGAAATAATCAATGCTAAACAAAGAACAAATGACATGAGAAACTTAAATTTTACTTCTTTGCCATGTAAAAAGTTAAAAGAGCTCTGAATAGTTTAACTCGTTCATTATATAGAAGTTACAATATTTTTTTTTGCAGAAATGTACTCCCAATACATGTATGGGATAAGTACAATCTACATTTTATTTCTTTTTTTTTTTTTCAATTTTTATTAAGTATTTTTATGATCGGGATCTATAAACAATATTACTGAAGTTCAAAGCAAAATAATAAGATTATTACAAAATCTTGTAACAAAAATAGGTAGTTACTACAAACTTTCAGAACTTAAAATTTGCAGTTAGTCTTTCTTTGTAGCTTGTTGTTTAGCTTGATGGGCTTGCAGCACAGCTACTGCTTCATCCACTTTTGCCTTCAGAGATTCTCCATGCTCTAACATATGAAGAAGCTCAGAATTGTCAATTTCTAAAAGCATACCAGTTATTTTACCAGCCAAATCTGGATGCATTCTTTGAATGAGTGGGAAAAGCCTTTCACCAAGCATTTGCTTCTGTTCTTGAAGTGGGGCTGCAGCTAACATAGTAGCCGTTAATGGTTCCTGGCCCTGTATGTGAACTGCAGGCTGCGGAGCTGGAGGATTTCGCATATTTGCAGTGTATTTATAACCAGCTGGACGGCTGCTTTGAGTAACAAGAGGTGCACGGATTGATCCAGCCGTGCCAGCAACACCTTGTTGTCCTGTGATTGGTCTTGCTCCTAGAGAAGTACGTAATGCAGCCTGTGTTGGAGCTCTTGGTGGAGGACGGTAGGGTGGTTGCATATTTGCGTAAGCCGATGCAGGTGTTTGAGTGCTTGGTCTTACAGGTGGTTGGGCAGTCCATCGGGGTGTAGGTCGTATTTGCGGCATTTGTGCTGGACCATAAAAGCGTTGTGCAGGAGGTATGGTGGGAACAAAGTATCCTCCTGCACTACTTGGTTGGAATATCTGACCCATTTGTTGCATACGCATACTTGCCATGCGTTGCATGTACTGTGAAGTCAAATGGGCTTTGCGGTCTTCCTTGCGTTGAGCTAAAGCAACATAAAGAGGTTTTGTTCCAACAATACGTCCATTCATTTCAGTAACCGCTTTTGTGGCTTCTTCAGGAGATGAAAAACATACGAATCCAAAACCTTTGCTGCGACCATCCTCCAACATGACCTGTAAAAAGAGATATATGAATAAATATATATATAATATTTAAATTTCTATAACATCAAATAATTATTATTTTTCAAACCTTAGCAGAAGTAATAGTTCCGAAAGGTGCAAATTCTTTACGAAGGCGCTCATCATCAATTGTATCATCTAAATTCTTAACATACAAATTAACTCCTTGGTAGCGAGTTAAACGCTCAGATTTTAATTGCTCAAATTTTCGTTTTAATTCTTTTTGACGCTCTGCTTTTTTCTGGGCTCGTCCAACATACAAGGGTTTTCCTTCAACTAATTCCTTGCCATTCAACTCCATACATGCTCTTTCTGCTGCATCAGGATCTTCAAAAGCGACAAAACCAAAACCACGTGAAATACCATCATCCTTGTACATTACTTTGTGACTTGTAATGCGACCATATTTTTCAAACATATCTTTCAACATTTCATCTGAAAAATCTTCTCCAAAATTTTTTACATAAACATTGGTGAACAACTTAGCCTTTTCACCCAATTCCTTTTCACGCTCCTTGCGAGGAATGAATCTACCTACATATACTTTTTTTCCATTTAGCAACATACCATTAACTTTTTCAATAGATTTATTAGCTGCTTCTTCAGTTTCAAAGTGAACAAACCCATATCCTTTCGAAGCACCAGTTTCATCTTGTGCTACTTTACAGCTCAATATGTTCCCAAATGCTGAGAATGTGTCATACATAGCTTTATTGTCAATAGTTTTGTCAAGGTTTTTAATAAAAACATTCCCAACTCCAGACTTGCGCAGAGAAGGATCTCGTTGGGACCACATGATTCTAATAGGTCTTCCTTTGATAATATCGAAATTCATTGAATCTAAAGCCCGCTCAGCTGTAAAAAGTATTCAAGAATTAAATTTATAATTTTTACTAGTTTTACTTTTGCATCAATATCAACAAAAAAGAAACAATTTTCTTTACAGCTTGTAAACATTGAACACATTAAGAAAATAAATCATTAAATTACAGGATAAAGGATACATGATAGGATGCACAAATAATTCCAGGATATGTTGAGACCAACTGCAACACTATACATCTGTTAGAGGTTATAAATATAATTTATAACTTCATATCTAAAGCATATGTAAATATTACAAGACAATTTAAGCTAAAATAAATTTAATAAACACAGTCATATGATGAAATATGTAAAAATACTCTAGAAGTTGTGTAAGTTATTCCTTTAATTCCATATGTGGGTAGTGTTTTTTAATGTTTATATAAGCAAATCCACACTAAATACAGATTTGTATAATACAATAATGATGTATCTTAGTTTTATGCTTTTAATGGACTTTGGAATGTGATACATAAGTAGTAAAATCAAAGTAAAAACTGGATATCTAATTTATATAAGGTCATGAACTATCTAGTTCCGATTCTATAATGTTAAAGTTAGAGAATCGTAAGTAGTGTAATACAAAATACATTTAATTATTTTATGACTTGTTATTCGTAGAAACAAATATTAAGACATAGCCTTGTGGTGTTAAAATAATTGCAACATATTGTATTGAACAAGTGTATTGTGTAATGTTAGTATGAAATATTACAGTACTTACCATCAGCAGGCTGTTGAAAATTTACATAAGCGTAGCCTAGTGATCTACGAGTTATCATATCGCGACAAACGCGAATAGAAAGAACCGGACCAGCAGAAGAAAATTTTTCAAACAACATGGCCTCTGTGATGTCCGAGTGTAAATCTCCGACATATAAAGACGCCATCGGGTAATTAGGTGGACCAGGATTCATCTTGAATATCTTACTATTGCAGTTTTACGTAGACATTAACAAAATGTGAGCAATGAAGAACTTCACTTTCTCTAAATGACTATAGCATTCCTTAGACCACGTTGCACGCTTACGTATACCAAATTAAAATCAAGTGATTCCCGTTTATTTTAAGTTATTTTTCTATTTTTTTGGGGTTTTTTGTATTTTATATTTTTTTTTTATTATTTTACAAGAATATTTTCACGAAATTATGAGGATTGTGTGGCCTATTCAAGGGAACACACAACCTCACGTGAACACACCTTGCTCACCAAAGGAAAAGGTGACGTGACGTTTGACAAAAAGTAAAAATGGCGTGTCCGACATGCAAGTAGTGTTGTTCCAAGTATATTATTTAAGAAACGGATAATGAAATAAAATTTATAGCAATATTATATTAAATTGAACTTATTATCTTTATTATATAAATAGACAAAGCTTTTTACTCAAGTTTACATTATTAAAAAATAAATAATTATAATAAATGAAATAATATTTTATTGTCTTAATAATGTTATTTTTAAATCATTACAAATTATTAATTTTAATTAGTGCATCAAAATATATGAGAGGTTTATGATAGTAATATACACTATACTGTAATTTTTATTTATAAACATATATATCTTTGCATAAAGAGGCAAGGTTAATTTTTTGTTTGCTACGTGTGGATGTACTTAAAACCTATCGTACCTACCTATTTTTACCAGTAGAAACCAACTAATTTTATTATTCATCTCTGAAATTTACATCATCAGCGAGCAACATAATTGAAGATTCCACGAACATGATAAAATTGCAATCCAAAGCAGAGACAAATAATAAAATAAATCCAGGGTATCAAAAATTTATTTTTACAGTTAATATACGGCGTGTGTATCCAAGCACATAAAATAGTGTAGAACCTACTACGTGTTTATAACAAAGAAGTAGTAAGAAAACTAAATGATTTACCTACATGATTTACATAATGTTTTTTTTTATTCCAAGCATTTCATATTTCAACTTTTACTACTATTTTTGACGATAATATTCTAATATAAACTAATTTTCACGTGGCATTTTCATGTTATAACCTTTACTGTTAGTAACACTGGATTTGGTTCAACACTACTAGGGACACCGATTCTTTCCGAAAAAGATCGATTTTTTTTATACTGTAAATTAAATGGTATTTTGCTGTGGGGTACAGCAGCAGAGGTAGACACCATTTTTACGTTACAAAAGAGAGCTGTTCGAGCAATATACAATATGGGACCTCGCGAATCTCTAAAGAACAAGTTTCAAGAATATGATATCTTAACTTTGCCCTCCCAATACATCTTCGATAACTTAATGCATATTCGTAAAAATTTAGACAAGCTAGATCAAGTGAATGATCGTCATAATTTTAATATTAGAAGTAAAGACAAGTTGGCCGTCCCACGCTTTAGGTTAAGTAAGTGTAATAAAAGCTTTATAGGTTAGCTTTAGGCGATTTACCTGACAATAAGTTCAAGTATTATGTCAAGCAAGTTTTAATCTCAAAAGGTTATTAAAGGCTGGATCATTACGTGGACGATAGTGATGTCTGGAATTAACCCACATCTCTGTGCTTCCGCTAACATTATTAAGACTATGATTTGTATAGTTTTTTTTATGACAAAAAAAATGATACATATTATATTTATTAAAAAAAAGAACCAGATCGAGTTTCTTGCCTGCGCTCTTCTCGACTGGGTTGTTTTCCGAACCGGTGGTAGTGTTTTAGACGTTCATAAGCGCCTTCTTAGGGCCTAAATTGAATAAATAAATTTTGATTTTGATTTTGAAACTTAATCAATTGAATCACAAAAAATGAAGGTGTAAAAGATTGATTTCTAGAAAATTAATCTTTTTTCAACTTGACTTTTTATTAGTAACTTGTATTATTTTATTTGACAAAATTAGACCATAATCATCCTTTATTGAAAATTTAAGGTAAAAACTCAAAGGTCAATAGAAATTAAACAACAAAAGACAAACAGTCTGAGGAGAAAAAGATACTAAACGATTTTATCTTTGCATTTTTATAGGTAAATCCATTTCATACAAAACGAAAGTGAGATTATAATAGTCAAGCTTTTATCGGTTTAAAATAGAGTTATTTTACAAGTAAATCAAAGTTAAATGTATAAAGTTTTTTTATGGTTAGTAGTACACTCAAAATACTCTTGATGTAGTAAACGTCCAACTAACACTCTAAGTGTTTATTAACCATCAGGCAAGATATTGTTCTGTCATCTTGAATCTTACAAAAAGAAGCGAATGAAACTAGTCAAAAACACACTTTTAATCAATTTAATGAAAATCTTTCACACATTAACTTGTACTTGAGTACATTCTTAATTGCAAATAATTATATGTTTCTTATAGAACCAGAAAAAAATAAACCTCTGATTTGCTTAGATCGAATCTACGATCGTTTCACTGAATCAATTCAGTTCTTAATATCGATTAAGCTAAATAACTTCTTTAGGCCTTAAAGATCGATTATTTGTATAATCGCCGTCAAATCGCCATCCTTGAACACTATTTCTTTCCTTGTGTTTTCGCTTACTGCGAAGTGGTCAGTGTTTTGATTAATCGAGTTTTTTTTAATGAATCTTTTAAAGTTTTGCGTATAATATACGTAATTTGTTTATTTTGTATGAATGAGTATTGCGTTGCAATTTTATTTTTCATATATTTATTTTAGGTAAATCTTTTAAAATGGGTAAAGGGAATAATATGATACCAAATGGCCATTTCCATAAGGATTGGCAAAGATTTGTGAAGACATGGTTTAATCAGCCAGCTCGTCGTCATCGTAGAAAGCAGAATAGAATAAAAAAGGCTAAAGCTGTTGCTCCTCGTCCTGCGGCTGGCCCTCTAAGACCCGTTGTTCGTTGCCCTACTGTGCGTTATCATACAAAAGTTCGTGCCGGCAGAGGATTTACCCTACGTGAAATAAGGGTAAGCAGTTTATCCTATTATATTATAGTTTATTAATTTCCACCTTGAACAAATAATCCATTATTTTATGTTTTATAAAATTTTCATAACTGATGTTGATGGATTTCAAAATAGAATGTAACTCATTTTTAGAAATACTGTTTTATTTTGTAACATAGAAATATACATTATGCAGCGTATGGAATATTTTTCTATTAAAGAAAATTGAGTGCTATAATCTCCAAATTCTATTAGGCGGATATATAATATAGAATTCAGATTGTTATGTATTGTTTGTGTTTTGATATATACTTAAATTTGCTAAACAAAGTAATATTTCAAAACACAAAATTAACATTTATTGATTTACAGGCTTCTGGATTGAACCCTTCTTTTGCCAGAACAATTGGTATTGCTGTTGACCCACGTAGACGCAACAAATCAGTGGAATCATTACAGATTAATGTTCAAAGGTTGAAGGAATATAGAGCTCGTCTTATTCTTTTCCCGAAGGGCAAGAAGGTATTAACAAAACAATTATAATTTTGAATCTGCTTATGTTTACTATATCCAATTTATAAATAAACACACAAAGAACATGTAAAATAGAGCAAGGGTGAGAGAAGTTAAATTTAAAATATTGACCAAAGTTTTGTAACAATACTCATTAATTATAATTTATTAATTATTACTATATTCCTGACAAAACTTCAATGGGTTAAATATCTAATTATAGTTTTTGTTTTTAAGAAGAAAGAATTCACACAATCTTTTTTATTTATCATGCTAAAGTTAACTTGTACTGTATTATGATTGTTAATAATATTAAGTATGAATGTTTATTCTTTCATATGAAAATTCCCTAAATTATCTATATGTGCTTATTATTTCTGAAATATGCTTTGTCAAATTAAATATATTAAATTGTTTAACACTTATTAATTATAGGTACTGAAGGGTGAAGCTAATGAAGAAGAGCGCAAACTGGCTACTCAGTTGCGTGGTCCCCTGATGCCAGTACAACAGACAGCACCAAAATCTGTTGCTAGACCCATCACTGAGGATGAGAAGAACTTCAAAGCTTATCAATACCTTAGAGGAGTATGTATATTTACATAAATTATAATATTTTTCCTCATTCTCAAGAACAGATAACTAAGTGATTACACTTTAAGTTGACTAAATGAACAAGTGACTGAAAATATTTATATATTAATTAGCAACTATTCAGTCTGCTTCGGTGGCACAGTTTACTGTTTTAGTATTATGGTTAGACTGTTGTTCTGAGGTCTTGGGTTTGATCCCCTGGGTCATGTTAATTGATATTGGGTTTTTCTACTTGGTACAATCCCGTAGTCTGGGATTTGTGTCCGATATGATGACAG
This sequence comes from Samia ricini, assembly GCA_014132275.2. Lineage (NCBI taxonomy): Eukaryota > Metazoa > Arthropoda > Insecta > Lepidoptera > Saturniidae > Samia > Samia ricini. Next base: position 9,758,232 of record AP028161.1, read on the forward strand.
GCTCGCCCCCCTGTCACATCTGGGATGGAACTAAGCTCAGCGAAATGAGGGTGTTGTAGTTCTCTATTTCACCTGTGCTTAACCTTTTGGAGATAACAGGTGTGAGCTTATGTCATGTTATGTAACTTTTTAGAACTTTTAACTTTCGAGTTTAGCTTTTGATTCAAAAATATTTTCCAACTGATCACTGTATATTTACTTGTAAAAATAAGTGTGTTCCATCGATGTACATTTGGGAATATCTCTCTCTCTCAGTAGAGGCCACACTTTTCTCGTTATGGGCCACGTAGGTCAATGTGTGGTACCACTGTGGGCTGTACTTTTATAGATTGGGTAGTTGATAACATCTATTAATTGACATCCTGTTCAAATATATTAGCTTGAAATGCGAATATCTAATTTTTCATTTATCTGATCAGCTTGTTCGAATTTTGACTTATTAAACTGCATAATAATATCAACCAAAAAGCAGGGAAATACGTGCCCGGCAGCAGCTGGCAGCTGGTGTCGAGAATTCTCTCCAGGAACCTGCTTACTGACTCTACTTATATTCATGTTTTCATCCTGCGTACATCAATTTAGTTAAATTTATTGAAACTTTAAACTCGGTTTTGAGTCATTGGTCTACTAAAATTGTTTGTTATGTCACGAGCCGCACAAATACCGGCCAAGGGCCGCAGTTTGACGACTGACACTGCTCTTGATGTTGCTTTATCCCAATCCCAATGAACATACTGGTGTTGTTACTAGTGTACCACCGAAGGTTCGGTTTCGGCAAAATTTTCAGTTTCGGCCGAAACTTCACTCGTGACGAATCTTTATTATCACTTCTCGGGTGAGTTTGTGCCTCGTGTATTAGTAGCCATGACTAACTTGTTTTAAATCAAATTGCAGTGATTTGGAAAACAATTTTGTTTCAGAATGTAGAGAATAGGGCGCACTAAAAGTTTCTGAAATTGGTCACTTACATTAATAAAATTTAAAACGAATTATGGCATTGGAAAGTTGTATTCTATGCATGTGCATAATTAAAATGCAAATTATAGATTAAGTATTTGCCATTTTAAATGTAGACAACATTACCATGGATTTACTCATAAATTTTCGAAATATGATTTACTACGATTTTAAATGTCATCAGCAGATCATTGTAAAATGAATAGTGATTGTTAGCGAACATTTGATTGTAGAATTTTATTGATCAACTCTGTAAAAATTATCTGAATTGCCGAGAGCCGGAACTCTGGGAGTCTACTCCTCCAACTGCATACCGACTAATCGTTTTGTGAGACGAGGACGGGAAACTGTTTGAACGCAGTGTGACGCGCCGCTTGTTCGAACACCTGACCTACGTTGGACCAGACCTATCGAGAGTGCAGTTTGAGGTCCGGGAGTGACGATCCTGCGTTTTAAGATCCTCTCGGAGCAACTGGTATCTCAAGGTGGAGTATTGCTGGGAGTGTCTAAAGACATCGCCAATGCTTTTAACTCCTTTCCCTGGGAATGCATAACAGAGGCGTTTAAGCACCATGGGTTCCCTTTGTACGTCCAGCGTTTGATCCAATCATATTTAGAGGATAGGCAGGTTACATGCATTGGGCAGGATATGCTCACCCACAATAAGATGTTCCACAGCAGTTGGTTTGGAGCAATATAACATATGACACAATACAAAATATGATACAACGGGTACATTTTGCATCATGATAATACCAAATTTCACATGGTCAAATAGACACAAATTTTTCGGATAAAACGTTGGATATACTCGTAATTGGGTGCTGCATAGTGCTCTTCTACCTGGTGCCGCTGTGACCTGCTATGCGGATGATATCTTGGTGACGGCGCGAGGCAAGTCTTCGGGATGCTCTTGTCAAGACGGAGGCCATGTGCTTCATGTCGTTGAAGTCTACATAAAAGTGGGCTCCAAAATTAAGTACTTCAGATTAGTTTTGGATAGTCGTGAGACATTTGACTATACCTTAATCAGTTGGCACCAAGGGTTATGAGGTGTGCCTCTGCGCTGGCCAGCATTTTGCCTAATTTTGGGGATGGCCAGTTTCGGCTGCCAAACACTATACTTAAGAGTGGGGCAAAGCATGGCGCTTTACGGAGCCCCAATGTAGCACGAAGCCCTGACACCATACGGCACTACTCAGGAAGCTTTAGCGCATGATGGTAGTAAGGTTCATCAGCTGTAACCGTACCGTTGGGTACGTCGCGGCGTGCCTGCTGGCGTGCTTCTTGTCATGGGCGCTTGTTGTCCACTCCTGGGTGGATTTGTATGCCTGGCATGCTGCAGTGATTACTCGTGTGGTGAGCGAGAGGGAGGCACGAACAGCTCTCCTGCATACTCAAGTAATACTATGGCGATGGCAGGATGCGCTGGTCTCAGGGTAATCGAGGCAGTCCGCCTGTTTTTTGAAATGTGGGTGAACCAGGACCATAATACGCTTACTTTCCGGTTGGCTAACCGGATATGGGAGCTTCGACAAGTATTTGCACCAGATCGCCGGAGGGAAGCCTACCCCCTAATGTCATTGCAACGGATGCGAGGTCGACTCCGCCCAACATACCCTGGAGTGCCAGGCTGCCAACATACCTGGGTGATGAAACACAGAGAGCTTCTGGCTGTTGTGGGTAACGACCTCTCTCTATCGGCTGTGATTTGCTCTATGGTCGGTGGAGACAGGGTATGGAGCACAGTCCTCTTCTTCTGTGAGAGCGTTCTCTCGCAGAAGGAAGAGTTGGGCGGGTGAGAGAAGGAGCGGTAGGAACGAGGCACCCACGGTTCGCCGCAGGTATACTGGCCAAAATAGAGGTAGTAAAGATCAAGGTATCTTCCTCCAGAGTCCTCTATAGTAAGCCTGCAGGCAATGAACGTGGGGGCGTCTGTTGCTGAGCAAGCAGACTCCCGGGATGGAGAAAGACGACAATCATCGCTGTTTCCTTCCAAGAAGCTTAGGAAGGATGAGGGTCAAAGGACGCTTGTTAATCTTACACTTTATTCTACATTTACTATATATTTTGCACAGATACAGAATTCAAGTTTTAACTGAAGGATTTGCCTCCTTAAAAACATAAATGTTTTTTTTAATAACATTAGCAATTAAACTACTCATAAACTATCATTATTACTAGATGATAATTTGAATTTTGAAATTGACATTGAATTTAGCATATGATGAGGCCTGAACTAGTATACTTTCTGGTATTTATAACCATGGTATCCATTCTTTAGAAGAAAATTAATCTTAGTAGCTCCTTTTTACTCATATTACAAATAATAATAATAATTATTATTTTTATTTATTTGTTTATACAGTACATCTCTAATGTGTAATTCGTAGTCCCACAAAACCGTATTATCGGTTTGCTTGTGGGATGTTATTCCTTAAGTTAACTGAAAAATAAAATTTACAAACTAAAAACACATCAGTCACTATTTTCCTTATTAATTTTTCAGTACGTCTAAGGACGCTAAGGCCTCCTCCAGCATTTTCCACTTCGAACGATCCTGTGCTAATCTTGTCCAAAGAGGACAAGCTGTCTTCTTATGTCATTAATCCATCTCCTTCCCTTGTGGACCTCTTTTCCATTTTTTGCCATTCTTGGTGTCCATTCAGTTATTACTTTTGTCCATTTATTTCTTTTGTTCCTCCTCATATGACTAGTCCAATTCCATTTAAATTTTTTCGTTCATAGTATTACATCCTTTATTTTGGTTTTATTTTTTATTCCAGTAACTCGAATTTTATCTAATATTTTAAAACCTATTACATTTCTTATCATACTTCTTTGGGATGTTCCCAAATTTTTAATATATCGATTACCCATAAAACTGAGACAATAGGAAAACAATGGAAAGCTGGCGTAAACGCCAGGTTAGTGCTCAAGGGGTTAATATTCTTTTGCGACATGGCCATGATTGGCAACAGTACATTAAGCAAGGGAGGATACAGATGTCTAGTTTTCTTTTAATATCAATATCATAACAATAATTAGATAGGCACTGTATGAATATAATACAAGATCCATTTGAGAGTGCAGTATAAACAAAACATGTACAACCAATGCATTTTTTCCTCGTCACTTGCATTTAGTATTAAAAATATTGCTTAAAACCCTAGTTCTTCTAATATATTTCAAATTCTGTCTATTAAGTAATGCCAATGATTGTTACAGGCTCGTTCTATTGCCAAACTTGTGGGCATCCGAGCCAAGCGACTGAAGGATGCGGCAGAAAATCCTGATGATGTCACTAAAGCACCTACAGCTGTGAAGGAAACTAAACCGAAAAAGTGATTATTATAAATAAACTCTGTTAAAGAATTTATTGTCTTTTTCTTAACATCTAAACTCTGATTATAAAATTATTTTCCTTTTTTTATTGTAGAGAAAGTGCACGCTTAGCCTCGTTTTTTACCTGTTGGTAAGTGTACAAAGATAGACGGTGTATCCGCGTATATCTAGAAATCGTTTGATCACTCCTGCTTTGAACATTCTCAATCTATGAAAGGATAGAAGATATGATAAGATATATCTTATGGGTGGATGGTCACTGGGAGTGAATTCGACAGGGAATTTGGCGACAGGTTTTCAAACTTGAGAGTGGTAGCTACCCAGGCAGGCATCATTAGAAAATGCCCTACCACCATGTTATGGCTTACTCACGATGTTTTCCTTCACCGAAAACTCGGGCCGATTTTAGAGTTGAATAAGTGAGCTCAAACACGCCTCGATTGACGCTGAATCTGACCGCACTGCCCACTGCGACATCATCCCTTTATTTTAATTTGCAGTTCAAAACCCTCTTATTAGCAAAAAATTACCTAACAAATCTGTTTACCCTACGTCCCGTCCTCAAAAGAAGCTCCGGAACTCCCATCAAGTCCGTTTTCAAAACCCAGTGTCTTCGAACGCGCAGACACCATTTATTGAAAGTTTAAGGTAAAAACTGTTTTCGAAATAATTTTATTGATAAAGCTTGTTAGTAGAAATTAAAAAAACAAGAAACAGACTGAGGAGAAAATATCTATAGTATAGTTATATCTATCTATCTATATCTATATTAGACTAAACAAAAGAGATACTAGAATAATCAATCTTTTATCATTTTAAAATAATTTGAGTTGTTTTTACAAGCGTATCAAAGTTAAAAATATAAAGTGAAGAGAGTTTATGGTTGTCAGTACACTCGAAATACTCTTGATGTAGTAAGCGCCCCACCAACAATGCAAGTATTTACTAATCATCAGGCAAAATATTTGTCTGTCATTTTAATAGTAATCAAAAATATATTTTGAATCTCACAAAGAAGCTAAAGAAACCTCCTCATGAGTTTTCAATTAATTTAGTGAAAATCTTTCATACCTTTACTTGTGTTTGGGTACATTTTCAATTGTAAATAATTTTATGGTTCTCATAGAACTAGAAAAAAATAAACCTCGATTTGCTACGTTCTGGGATCGATTTACTGGATCAATTTATTGCTAAATATCAATTATACAAAATACATTTTTTGTTCTTAAAGATCGATTCTTCGATCAATCGATATCAGAACGCCATCCCTAATAGAGCCAGTTTTTATTATTTAAGTAAACATTTTCGTACCTTTGTATTTGTTTTAATACATTTCTAATTTATAGAAATTTGTGTTTTTATTCGAGGTAGAAAAATTAACCTCGATTTTTCTGAGATAAAAGATCGATTCACTGAATCGATCCAATGGTAAATATTGATTCTTTAATTAATCAATCTCAGATCACTATCCCTAACCCGAAACCCCTCATAGTACAAGCCGTCTCGTACACGCCACCCAAAGATGCGACGACCGCGTAACACCTTGACCGACCCCGACGATAAGGTCACTAACATGAATAAGATCTTCCCGCATCAACCGCGTTTACTTGCGTGTCAGCGTCCACGCCCGCGTAACCGCCGGTGACGCGCGGCTAACTTTGCTCCCGCACACACACTCCGGCTCCCCCTCCGGTGGCGGCCCAAGACACACTTCGGTTCCCAACTGGGCAGGCTCTTGATGCCGCTACCAGCGCGATACAGTGACACTGAACATGTATTAAGCATTACAAGAACAAACTTCACACACACTCCTGCACATAACACGCAGGTACATAGGTCCTATTTCCGGGCGCTTCACGCCCGGGTGAGTCCCACACTGGCACGGAGTTCGTCCCTCCGTGCCCCCTTACCAATTGCATTGGGGGACTCCGGTCTCACTAATGCAATAGGTAAGGGTAGTGTGCTTAGACTGTATTATTTTAATAATATTTGTAAATATTTTGGATTGTGTCCTTGGATCAGCCAGAGGTCGTGGTTGTGAATAATATTTTATTCGGTTTGTGGAGGTTGTACGGGATAGGATCCCCCTTCCCATGGGCGATTCTTCCAGGATGATGGATAAGATCCTGCTGTTGATTCTGTGTTCTTGCAATGAGGTGCGGCGGTTTAGGGCTCTGACGATCCGTAGTCATGAGATGAGGGAGGAGCTTCAGGAGAAGGTGGTGAATTTGGAGGCGGAGCTGGAGAAGTTGAGGGTGGCGGAGGAGCAGCGAGGGCGGAAATGCGGTGTGGATGTGTCAGTTGAGACTGAGCTGGGGGAAAAAGAGGGGGAGCAGGGGGGTTGTCAGTGTAATGCTGGGGAGTTGGGGGGGGAGCAGTTGGAGGAATTGGATTCCCGACTGAGGGAAAAGGAGAAGAAAGTGGAGGAGCTGGAGATCTTGTTGAGGATAAAGGAAAGGAAGCAGATGAGTAAGCAGTTGGTGGATGCTGCGGTGGGTCCTGCAGATGGGTTCGAGAGTGGGAATGGTGAACAGGTGGAGGAGCGGCCTAGGGCTAATATGGCTGCTGAGGTGGTGGCAGCGGTGATGGGAAAGTTGGAGGGTGTTTTGAGTGGGGTGAGCCGTAAGTTGGAGGTGTTGGAGGGTCAGGTGGCGGGGGTAGTTAGTAGGCTGCCTGCTAGTGTAGTGGCCGGAGCGAAGAGTACTGTGGTGGAGAGGGGACCTAGGAAGAAGGTTGTGGAGAAGGGGGGGCCGGCTCCAGCATCCCCTTTGGGGATGGACTGTCGACCTGACGGTCGTGCCTCCTTCTGAGGCGGGCGAAGAGGTGGAGGGGAACTATTCTCCTTCATCCCTACCAGGCCATTGCACGGACGAGGCCTGGTGGGTATGCTGCAGAGGGCGACGCGGTGCCTGCGAAAGCCAACCCGTGTCGCCCCCATCCCAAATACAGCGGACGGCCCCGGGGGGTTTTAGTGGGTATTGTGGGTTTGAGTCCCACACTGGCACGGAACTCGTCCCTCCGTGCCCCCTTACCCATTGCATTGGGGGACCTCGGTTTCACTAATGCAATGGGTAAGGGTAGTGAACAAATTTGATAATATTTTTCAAATAAACACGTATTTCACTGATACTTCAACTGATTTAAGGAGATCAAACACCACTTAGAGGGAGAGAGATAGACAGTTATTAATTTAGAATATTTTTTTTATTAGTACAAACATTTACAAACTACTTACATAATTTAATAGCCACTTCCAAAACGTTATGGCGCCATCTTTTGACGAATTATATAAACTTCATAAAAGATTTAACATTGACGCCTTAACAGGTAGTGTGTAAATGTATTTCCCCTCGTCAAGAAAAAAAGGTACATAGGTCCTGTAAGTAACCTTTTTTTAATGTTAAATAAAAAATGTAGGGTATACGTTTAAAATTCCGCGGAATTTTTTACATGCAAGAAACGGCTAAGCCGAGGTTTGTACCGCTTTAGAAACCCTTGTTCTGGTTACCTTTTTGCGACTGAGTGCATTCAGCACTCGCCCACAAAGCCGCAGTGAAGCTGTAAAGGCCCTTTCGGTCAACAGCATTAGCTACTTACAAAAAAAATCAAAACAGCATAAAAATTATGAGTATTATCGAAAAAGCTTTCTTATTAAAGATCTGAAAATAAAGTTAATTATTTAAAAGTAAAGAATTTTATTCTTAAAATAATCACAGCTGTAAAATAACCTGTAAAGGAAATTTGTTCCTCTGACATGCATAAATAAAAATGTTATTTTGCACAAAATTTTTACTTTCTAATAATAACAAACTTTTTCGTAATAAGAACATTACAAAATGTGTTGTTTTCATTGAAAATTTGCTAAACGATTTAAATAAACCGATGTACACAGGTGACTTTGAAATCAATGGCAATAATTAAATGGGAGCTTATAATTATGATTATGAATAAGTACAAAGCAAAAAATAAAATAGTAACAAATTAAATTAAAAATATATAAATGAAGTATCAAAACAGTGCGATGCTTATTCGGCGGGCGATGACCCCACTCGCGCGCACATCAGCTGATAATTTTACCTACATGATTACCGGGTCATCGACAACTGCAAAACGGCTACGCGATTTTGATACTTTATTTGAATTTATAATGCATGTTTTATAGATTTATTTTAATACTAACTCTGCCCGCGACTTCACTCGCGTGGAATTCGAGGGTCCCGTCTTCAATTCCATAATTCACCGGAGTTGGGTCGGTAGTTTTTGCGTCATTTCGAACAAACAGACAAAATGTTTTCTGTAATAGATTCTGAATCCATACACAGTTTTTTTCTCGAAAATCATCAATGTAAATAAAAAAATTTAATTATCCAATCTGTAGATTTTCTCCCGTTGGTCTTTTGTTATATGTATAGGTTATCTACGCCTTGTAATCTTCCAGAACAGTCAAAATTATTAAAATATAGTATAGCGCCATCTACCATTAATCCTCAGAAATACATATAAAATTTGCTTACGTAATCACCTTTCATAACACTTTGTCCCCTATGTCATCAAAAATAAACAAAAACTTGAACCATCCAATTATAGTTACAATCGTAGAACTGAATAATATTATGTTCCGCACCATATTTTTACCTATTGATATCATAATTGAAAATCAGTTCACTACTTTCATAAAATGACCCCTTAATAAAACACCTAGAGTTCCTAGATATTATATAAAAATATTGTTTTCTAATTTATTGTCTTAGATATAATTGATTTATATACTATACATTATTTCATAATATACTATACATTTTGTTCAATTTCAATCAATCCATAAATTTGTTCTTCTCGAATAAGACTAAAACGCATTTACTTACAAACTATTCTTTCATACTAAATTCATAAAAAGTCTTTGGTTGCCGCGTGTCATTCAAATTACTATAACTTTTTATAGAGTGGACCGATTTTAATGAAATAAAATTTTGATGCTACCCCGGAACATACTTTATAATTATCTTTTTGAGTTTTTGAAATATACTTAGTACTTTTTAATTGATGCCTGCACAGACATTTCTAAAAATGATAGAAATGTGTTTAATTACCTATTTTTAGTCCCTTGCAAATCATTGATATATAGGTTTTTATATATCAATGCTTGCAATAATTCTTTTTACAAATATTGGAAATGTACAGACACCTGAAATTTACAATTTCTTTATTAGTATAGATTTTATCCAATAAACATATTTAAAAATATTTCTGAATATAATTACAAGCTCCTATTGAATTATTGCTATTAATTTCAATTTCAACTGTATATAATATGCCAAATGATTTTTCTGCTGCTGTAGATGTTACATATAGGAATAGTGTAGAACAGTCATGGGTAAAGTACGGCCCGCGGGCCAACTCCGGCCCTCGAAAGTATTTAATCCGGCCCGCCGAGGGTCCATCGACATGGATAGTAAGTCTATGGCCCGTTATAATTACGTTTTGGCGGTCGAGAAGAAAAAGTAGATTATACTTAGTAGAATAATAGATGCATAACCTCCTATAGGTGAAGCTAAACTAGCCGCGCAGTTCATGTGATGCGTAATACTGATCTGACTGATGATGATGATTAAAAGCTTTAACACAAAATGCATTTTTTCTATAATTCTGGCCCTCTTCTAGAATTTCTTAAACTTTGTGGCCCGCCATTAAAAAAATTTGCTCACCACTGGTGTAGAATAATACCCAATATTTATAATTCATTCCGTTAGCTCGCATCCTAGCATTTCATAATTGCTTATTCTTTTCTTACATAATTGGTGAACAGTCCATGTCTGCATTATTTTAGGATGAACTAGATAATAAATTGAAGAGAAAAGTTTGGACCTATGTTATATCAAAGTATAACTCCAGAAAGGAATGGTAAACTTTTCACGAAAATTAAGGTACCTATTTTTTTCCCAACTTTATATATAGCAAGATCCTACGATGGCTAGACCTCCGTTATTTTATAAAGATTGCAAGTTTCTCTATGTATGTCCACACACAGGTAAGAACTATCCTAGACTATTAAATTTTGGGTAGTGGTCGTTTTGACCGGTAAAAAATCGCACCTTGAATTCGTTATAATATAAGACTGTTTTTATATATTTTATTCAGACTAATAGAAATAATGAATGAGAATACATAAACTTTCCAGCCTTTATAAAATAACGAAGGCCTGGTCGCCGCCAGCTCTTGGGCAAATGAAAGATTAAAATAATATGACCAGTTCAGTAAGTAAATTTGGAAACACAAAATAAACATTTAGGGAATTTAGGAAAAGGTGCTATAAGTTCGAATTGCTTCGAACTGAGTTGCCATGATTATATTTGTGTGTTAACCTATTATAATTAGCTCTTAAAAGTGAAAGAAATTACGGTAAGTTTGGTTACGGTAAGTTTGGTCAATGAGGACCCTGAGTCACAGAGCCCGGTGCGTGGATCTAGTTCAAAGTAACAGGTAGACTACTGATTTGTCTAAGGATTGATGTATTAGAGAAAAAAAAACACTGATTTACCAGATATTTATAAAAATTTTGCTTTTAACATTCACAGCATCCCAAATTTAGTTTTATTGTAATTTGTTTTGTAAACTATGTATGACATTGAAAACTTAAATGAATAACATGTTTTTATCAAATTATTTAACTCTTGAAAGACATTTACCTTATGTAGTAAGTAAAAATTATCTAACTATTATGGAGGCACTTATCTCGTTGCTTGTAATTGTTACTGACAACATTTCAAGACAATATATGCCAGTAATAATTCCATAATTAAATTTGGTTATGATACTCATATAGTTTATAAATTTTACCATTTCTCATACCAAACACACAAATTTACACTAAGCTATATTTTTAATTAGTATATAAATAAAAAATAAAATAAACCAGTGACTATATTTTACAAAAGATTGCCTTGTTGCTATTGAAGAACTAAGCCAATTTTATTTGGTGTCATAGTAGGGCACCTCCAGTTATATAAATAATATTGCAGATTACCATCACCTATTCCAAATTTAAGAGGTTCCAGGAATTCTTTGTTCTCCATCAAGTCCAATGCATTAAAAACATCAAAACCCAAGTTTCTCGCTGAAATTAATGCATCAAGCATCAAATCTATCCAAGGTGTTTTTGAAGATACATTGTAAAATGAATATGCAGCTTTCAATGTTTTATGCACAGGATGATAAACTACAGTGGATGGCAGAGTATAATAACTAACAAAGTCAGTTATTTCGCCACTAGGGGTTTCAACAATGAAACTATCGATGATACCAGCTTGTGGAATAAACCAATGTTTAAAATCTTCTTCAGAAAAAATCGGTGCCAGATCAAATTTCTTTAAATAATCATTAAGGAGTTTGACAACCTTTTCACAATCCTGAATTTCCATTTTACGAAATCCTGGTGTTTTTGGCATATCAGGCAGCTTAAACAATTTAAGAGTTCTCTGCATGGTCATATTTCTAGACAAGTGACTAAATTTAATATCAATGAGCTTTTTTGGATTAAGAGATCTATGCCAATAGCGGCAAGTAGCAATTGGTTTAGGCAACACAATTCCAGCAGTGTACACACCCTGAAAGACACCTGTCAAATTCACTCTACGGGTTATTTCTCTGATCAACACAGGCGCTACACGCTTTGCACGAAGTTTTTTATGAACACATAAGAAGTTAATTTCAACAACACTTTGCACATGATCATATATTCTTAATTGAGCAGGAATAGCAGAAATAAAACCCACCAATCTACCAGACTTTATTACCCGAACACCACAATGCCATTCCATTCTCCAGCCAGGTGGCTGAAGGGCCCATTTAAGAAATTCAGTCTGATAATCAAAACGGAACATGCAGTCATCATCTTCAACATAATTTTCATTAAGTAAAGTATAGAGCTCTTTTAATACTAAAGGTTCATTCAAATTCAATGTGTCCCATATAAACCCATCGGGCAAAGTATAAGGTTCTGACCTTATTTCCTCAGTGGTTTTAGGTGGCTCTATAGGTTCATTGGAAAGTATTTTTTCGTCCATTTTCGGTACGGGTTGTGTTGACCAAAATTGGTAAGATTTATGTAAAGCTTCTTCAGTGGTTTTAGCTGGTTTCTGCTGCAAATTTAGCACTTCCATTGCTATTTTCAAATCTTTAAGAGAAATATTTTGGTGACCATCGCTTGGATCAGCCATAGATACTACGCCGTCATTAACTGTAGGCACACCGTGATCGCCATCTCCTCCATTGCGTTTCTTCTTGTTTTTATTTTTTTTCTTTTGATGTTTATCTTCATTTTCGTCATGATAATTATTAGACTGAGATGGCTTCGAATCATCCATTTTTAATAATCCCTATATTACAAATGAGGTTATATCTGAGGTTAAAAAACGATAAGTAGCATTGCCAGCATGAATTTACAAAAATGGATGGTCGTTTCGAAAAAGATACGGTTTACAAAAAAGTACCTCCAGAATCAAGAAAATAAAATATTATGTTATTCATTGTTTTTTTTAACAAATACCAAATTTACATAATATATACACTAATTATTTCAATGAATTGAGTACGCATTAAAAGAGAAATCTTTTTACTAGAATGGCAAGTAGGGATGATCAATATTCATCGATGATGAGTAAACATCAATATTTAGCTGGAAAACATAGATGTTTTCACATACAAACTGAAACTTGAATTAAAACAAGATTTAAACTTTAATTGAAGTAATACCACGTTGTGAAGAATACTAAAGGCAATTGGATTTAAATTTAAATGGTGTCAATCTAAAAGAAAAGTATTAATCAAGCGATATGACATAACTGCTTGGCGTGCAAAGTATTTAGAGAGAATGAGGAAAAATAGGATAGTAGATAAGAAGCCAGTTGTGTTCTTAGATGAAACATATATTTATCCTACATATCACACTCAAAAATATTGGCAAAGTGAAGAAAAACAGGCAGTTCTAGTTTCTGACTCGAAGGAAATAGACAATTGGGCATGCTGGATCAAAAAATAGATTTATTGCCAATGCACTTCTGTTTAAATCAAAGTCAAAATCACGATAATATGAAAGTGACTAATTTTTTAAAGTGGATGAATGAAAATGTTGTGCCTAACTGACGGGGGGAAATGCATTTACGCACTACCCTTACCTATTGTATTAGTGAGACCGAAGTCCCCCAATACAATAGGTAAGGGGGCACGGAGGGACGAACTTCGTGCCAGTGTGGGACTCGCCCGGGCGTGAAGCGCCCGGAAATACCCACTAAAACCCCCCGGGGCCGTCCGCTGCATTTGGGATGGGGGCGACACGGGGTGGCTTTCGCAAGCACCGCTTCGCCCCCTGCGTGCCTAACTTACCTGCAAATTTTCTAGTAATAATGGATAATTCATGACATTAATAAAGGGTCCACAATGACAAGTTTGAAATCTGCAATGCAAGACTGGTTAAAAGATAAAGGTATTTACTTTGAGTTACAGTTGTATATGATATCATTAAAACAAATAAAGATCCTCCAATTTATACCATCGATGACTTGTTAAACAAGTACGGTCATGAGGTACTAAAATTATAGCCTTATCCTTGTGATCTCAACCCTATAGAGAAAATATGGAGCCTCGTGAAAAGAAGAGTTGCAGAACACAATGTTGCCCAAGATCTAAAAGAGATTGCCAAATTGACAAAAACTGGTTTTGCAAGCATTACATCTGACGAGTGGAAAGTGCAAAGTCAATACATAGAAAATCTCGAAGACGAATATTTTAAAAATGATGGGTTGTTGGATGTAGAACTGGAAAGGTTCATTATATCAACGGAGAGTGATAGTGATACTGATTATGATCACTCAGTGATAGCGATTGCTCTATGAATGGAATTAGCCCCTTAGATGATCATAATTATTTTGTGAAAATTTAATTAACTAATTTATTGTTAATCACTATTAAATATTGTATAATGGCCGATCACTGCCTGTAGTTTCATGTTTTATTAATGAAAATGACCTTTTTTTTTTTTTGACGGGGGGAAATGCATTTACGCACTACCCTTATCTATTGTATTTGTGGGATCAGAGTCCCTCAAATACAATAGATAAGGGGGCACAGAGTGACGAGCTCCGTGCCAGTGTGGGACTCACCCGGACGAGAGTCGCCTGGACATACCCACTAAAACCCCCCGGGGCCGTCCGCTGCATTTGGGATGGGGGCGACACGGGGTGGCTTTCGCAAGCACCGCGTCGCCCCCTGCAGCGAACCCACCGGGCCTCGTCGTGCAATGGCCCAGCGGGGATGGGGGAGTGTACACACTTCTCAACCCCACCTCTTCGCCCACCTCCCGTAGGAGGTATGACCTAGTTAGGTCGGTCAGCCGGGGGGCAGGATATACTTCCTGCCCCCCATAAAGATGGAAAATTCAGTGATAAATTCAGGATAGTTCAGAGACGGGCACAGAGAAAGGGGAAGAAGCCCGCCACTGAAGAAGAACAATTCTGGGTCCCTCTCCCTCACTCGTCTTGTCTCCAACGACAAGACGTAGAGAGGAGAGGGATACCCAGGAAGAGAAAGAGGGGACAGACGAAGACACCAACAAAACAAACAAAAACAAAACAAACACAAAACAACCACGAACACAAAACCACCAACAACCCACCCCGGGGCCCTACAACCGTAGGAAGCCCCGGACATATCTCGCCCACCGCCCTCTCGGCCTCCTCCTCCGCTGAGGGTGCGCCAGCGGGTCCTCCTCCCTCAGCCTCCTTCTGCATTAAGATGTTTTCACAGAAGGATGCGACGACCCTCCAGACCTCCTCGCTGCCGACCATGGCTCTAACAACGGTCGGCAGTGAGAGGTCCTCCCCCACCACCGCCACCACTTCGCGGCGCGGCATCTCCCACGCGGCGCACTCAGCAAAGGTGTGGTGCGCCGTGTCCTCCGCCGCGCCGCATAATGAAAATGACCTAATAAATTGATACCATTTATATTTTATTAAATTCTTTTTTTCTAATTATATCAACACATCCAATTTCATCAAAATATAGTGACTGCGGAGTAGTAACAAAAAGTCATAGAACCATTCGCATAAAATTTCACATGAATAATTTAATTACTTTTATACCCATACGAATTTATACTCGGCTTGAATTTTTTTTTTTTCATGGTCTTTTTTTTCGCTATTTGTGATATTAAATTCATATACAGTGCGTTAAAATCTGTCTAACATATTAAGAAATCAATGTTCTCTCCTAAAATCATCTCCCTATTTTTGACTTTATTTATTCTGTTTTAAAAGACGTAACTGGTAACTTTATGTCTCGCGACTGCAGCGCTGCGTTTGCGCCTGCGGGACTTTTTTGTGGCGCGAACCAGTATTATATTGTAGTCTTTGGTGCGAACTCTACCTACAATGCAAAAAGAATCGAGTAGCGGCTGGAGCTCAAATTATAAATTTCTATTTACATTTACCTATACGATTATTTAACGGAATAATAAATATAAAATATGTTGTCGGGAGATTACTTTCTTTTATTCATTCGTCTAGCGGAGATCAGAGATGAATAATAATGGGCATAATTGTGAGACATTCTTACTTAGTCCTCAAGAGTATTTTTAACTGGCCTATTCATTCGAAATAACTGTGCTTGGGCTTGCTGCGGTTCGGAGTACAGCCTTCAGGGACACCTGCGCAAATCACAGAAAAAAACTAGGCATCCATGGGGACAAGTGAAAGAAGTGAAACATTGGAAAAACTAATATTTTTAATGTTTAAATTTCATAATTTGCTAATCGCAAACGTCGAGAAGACTCGTAGAGGCAGACGCTCTATAAAATATAGGCCTCAAGCACACGATCACAAACGCCGGCCTTCGCCTGTCTGAGTAGGTAGCCCGTAAAGATCGGGTACAACTTCCTGATAATTCGATCGTCAGCTGGATTAGCTCCCAAAGTAACACACAACGAAGAACGCACGCACAGGGGCTATGCTCTGAAGCGGTTTTCCCGCACTCCCCATTTAGGTTAAGCTAGAGTAGTTAGCTTTCCTCTCCTTGCCGTCGCTCGTGAGGGCGATGGTCGGGAGCTCTAGGGCTTGGGCGGTTGTCTCTTCCTGTTCTGAAGCCGTCATGCTCGCAAAGGAGGAGGCAGAGCGGGAGAGGGAGCGGGCAGCACCCCCCAGCCGAGTGAGGCGTGTCACACGCCGGGGCACCGGACGCAGCCGTCCGGGCGCCCGTCGAGGTCGCCAAGCCTCTTAAAATAATTTGACGTCGGACCTCTCGTGAGGTATGGCGCTGTCAGGGCCTCTGCAGAATACATGTATAATGTGCTTCCGGAGGCCATGGCATCTTTGCTCCGGTCCCTAACGTGGAGTGTTTAGTCAGTCGGTTACGGCCAACCTGGCACACGGACACCAAAAGAGGGCGTCTCTCGCAGAGGGGAGTGACTTGGTGTCTTAGTCTGTCGCGAGGATCATACGTGTGCAGAAAACCTGGTTTTCGGCACACATCCGAGCGTTCAACGAGTAGATTTCAACCACGAAAAAAAAAAAAAAAAGAGTAGTTAGCTTGTAAGGTTGTATGTAAATTGTTATTATATAAGTTGGATTGTAAGATAAACTTTGTATTAAGGTTTCAGGTACAAACAAATCTACAAATACATAGTGTATTTGTAGATTTGCAGAAAAAAAGTGGTCACACCGTATCACAAGCAAATATTTTATTTGCCGTTGGTAAAGGATATTAAAATAATAACAAAGACAAATATTTAATCCTACCCGATAAAATCGATGCAATTTTGAAAGCAGTTTTAATAAATACCCATAAAATATTTTCCATAGGACTGCCAACTTTAAAAATTAATATTCAAATGCAAAACTTGTATTTTTGATACTAATAACCAGTATAGTACTTCGAATCAGATGACTATTAATTATAACTACACATACTTCGCAATCGATATTGAAAATGAAGTTAGTGCCGAATATAATGAAAACTACAAAGAAAAAAAAAAAGATATATTTAGGGTAATAAAAAATCAAAAAGACAAGCCTAATAAAATTTTAAATAAAAAAAGATAAATACTTGTAAGTTGGTGATATATGATAAATTAAACAATAATTGTTTGCTATATTAAAATTTATTCTAATAATTGTAATACATAACCTGTTGTTCTATTTTGTAATCAATTTTGTGTTAATAACACAATATTGAAAACAGTACACCTTATTATAAAAACAAATAGCATATAATAGCTCTGATAAGAGCACATTATTTTATTAGGTATATGTTATTCTAAAATATTGCAAAATGAAAAACGAATATATTATGAACATACACATACAATTAATATGAATATAATGGACGTCACTTTAGTACGTAGTCAAGCAGTGGTATTGACTTCTGTCGCAGATTTTTTGTCAGCTGGTGGATTCAACACATTTGCCTCGTTTTCTCCGGCGCCATTTTCAACTTTTTTATCGCTCTTTCTGAATTTATCATACCTGCACATATTAAAGTCTGACATTTAATTGTTAATGAAGTTCAAGTTTTACATACTCAATTATAACTTTTAAATAACTGAGATGTGCGATATGATAAATATAACACAGTGTATATATTTTTGCTTAATTCATTTACAACAACCATTAATTATGTCCTAATTTTGTTAGTCGCCGAAATTAATACGAAATTAATGACTAAACAATTAATGATAAAAAAAAAAATGATATACTTGAAAACAATGTTTTGCTTGATTAAAAACAAAACATTAGCCACTACTTGAATTTCCCTGGACTCAATTTATAAACAATGCCATACAAGACATACAAATTCACAGTTTTGTGATATTTATGTCCATACATGAAATAGCAGACGGTTTCATTTGATTTGCAATGAATTTATTGTTGTTTATGCAGTGGCTAATTTATTGACTTAGTACTCTAAGCATCTATGATTACAAACATTAAAATAGTCCACAATTAATATTGAAAGTATATCATGAGAACTACCTTTCGTGATAATTATCACGTATTTACTAAAGCATTAAAATTTAAACTATTTATATTACATTCTAAATAGATGTTACCTGCCCAAATCATCATCATCATCACTCCCCTCATTGCCTTGAGGGTCAACTTCCCGTAGTAGTTCCCCTATATCTTTATCGACATCTGCCCACAGAGTTTATCTTCACTACCTGTTATTCACACATCAATATTTAATCAAACAACATTAGTACGAACGGAAACAAAATCTATACTAATAAATAAAATTCAAGTGTCTATATTTTTTTACTAATTAGATATGAATATATAAATAAACAGCGATACCTATACCAAAAATATAATTTTTGAAAATTTTTGTCTGTCTGTTTGTAAGGGGGTATTCTCCGGAACGGCTGGACCGATTATGACGAAACATGTTTTGGTAGATAGCTAAAGTTACTTTTAATTTTCGAAAATAATTAGGGTTTCGCGTAAAAAAAATAACAAAACTCATAAAATTTTTAATAAAATCCGATTCAACGCACAGTTTACGAGCAAGTGCTATAATTTATGAGAAATATTTTGACTTTATCTTAGTACAAAATTTGTTTTAGAAAAATAATTACGGTTTCGTTTAAAAAAAATTAAAACGAAGTGAAAAATATATGAAACGCCGGCCCAGCCGTGGGTACACGGCTAGCAGTTAAAACCTTGAAATACTCACCGGAAACATTTGATGGTTCAACTCCATTGTCTAATTTCTTCTTATTTTCATCTGCACTCTCAGTTTTATCTGTTTTCACTTTATCTCCAGTTTCAGCTGAGGTACTCTCTTTTTCTTCTTGTATGAAATAAATACATACTTTAATTAGTGTTTTTTTTTTTTTAAATAAACTATACTAAATCAGCTATAGACTTTATTAGAACTCAAGAATAATAATGAACATAGAGTGGAACATTTATCAACAATCATTGTGAATATGGTTTACAAAGAATTTAGCTATAGCTGCGACTTCTAAGTACCAATTAAGTAGCGCATCCCTTAATTTCTAAAATGTGCAAAAGATCTAGAATTTTTCAATTATAAAAATCAATAAAAAAAATGAAACTTTAAAAATATATTTATTAACATAGCTAATGCTGTTGACCGGAAGGGCCTTAACATCTTCACCGTAACTTTGGGAGCGATTGCTGAAGGCTGAAGGGCATCGAAAGTGGCACGAACCTCGCCTTGGCCGTTACCTGTATAGAAAAATTCCCACGAAATTTCGATCCTGGCTAATGCTTAGATTTTTTTATTTAATATAAAAAAAAAACAAAACAGGTTCCTAACGGGACCTATATACCTGCGTGTTATGTGCAGGAGTGTGAGTGCAGTGTTGTGAGCGTAAGCTTAATGCATGTTGAGTGTCCAAAATAATCATAGCATGTAATAACATGGGATAGTATGCATGCATGATGCATGGTGGTAGGGCGTTTTGTGATGAAATTTTTGAATTCTAATTTGAATGAAATTTTCTCGCAAGTTGGAAAACCTGTCGCCAAATACTAATACGTGTGTTCCAGCGGCATCACTTGAGAACGAGTACATCTAGGCTTAGTGTGTTTACCATCCTGGACCACATCGTCACTTAACATCAGGTGAGATTGTGGACAAAGCACTGTGCCTATACTGTGTGAAAAAAGTATGTAAGAATTACTTGGTGTTGGTGGAGCTGCCTGTGTATACGCTCGGCGTGTTTGCGCAGCGTGCGCGTGTCTCGGTGCTGCACGTACCGACCAAGGTGTATACGCATGCGGCAGTGTCGCCTGAGCGCTTCCGCTTCCTCCGCGCCACCCGCCTCGGCACGCGGTAGATAAACGCGACACAGCTCACACCACCACACCTACACACAAACACCACATTATATTATATGAGTCGTGTAGAATGGGCTATCGACAATCGAGGAGCATTTTCGCAAAACGATAGGTTTTTATTTTCTCAGGTAACTATGGAAAGAGAGACATAAAAACAACAAAAAAAAATCTTGGTTGAGACGATATTTGTCGTAATGCTTTGTGAAAACGTTCCTCAATTTAGCTATCTACAATTGCCAACAAAAATGGTTTATTTTTAAACTTTGTGCTACTACTTCATGTGGCCATATAAGTGAACTAGCTATAGATTAAAATACAGTTTTATTCATCAATCATCACTGCTATACTTTAGAAAAAAAAATGTTTTCCACTTTTCAAAAATGAGTTGAAGTTTAGATAGCCGCTTTTGATTCTATACGACTTATATACTTGAAGTTTTAGCTCCTATTATTCGGCTGAGTTTCTAAAAGCTCGTCCCAAAAGTACAGTGAAACCCCTAGAAGTCAACAGCGTCAGATCGGTAGTCAGTTCAAAACAAATTAAACAAAAAAAAACATGTGGCAGAAGTGAAACATCTTTATTCTGTAAGACAAATTATTAGTTAGAAACATATAATCAGAGACTGGGAAAGAGATAAAAATTAGTATGCTTATTTTAAAAAATAAACGTCATTTCCTCAACAACCAGTATAGGACAAAGCCCTTATTATTTTTGTCTCTTTTTCTCTCATTTTCCAGCAGAAATTTTATGATGTCATACATTGAGATTATTGTGAAATATAAAACTATACAAACTGCTGCTGAATTCTTTAATTAGCTTATTTTCAGCACAAAACAGAATTTAATCTATAGTGGTATCATACCTCTAATTTTTTTATATGTTCACTGCCAATGTTTATCTCTACTTTAGTCTTCTTTGGTGCGGCTTCATCCTTCTTTTCGCCACCAGAATCATCTTCGTCTTCAACTTCTAAAAAAATCGGCCATTTGTTTACAATCGTTTTGTAATCATGAACAAACAAAATAAAATCGCATACAAACCATCAACATCACCAACGGAGTCGAGCGTCATAAAATTATCCAAATCAACATCCATGCCTTCGTCACCGCTGCCTTCTGCTTTGGGGCTTGCGCGACGGAGAGTTTGGCTCGCTTTTTTCTGTATGAAACAAACAAAAATGATAATTACAAAGTTTTAAACAAGGCATGCCGGAACGACAGAAATGATAATAACCTTGAGATGTTCCAAGGAGCAAATGTGATGTTCATATATCATTGGCGAACGGAAAGTGACTCTGCATATGCGGCAGAATGGCATGAGGAACCGTTTCATGGCACGATGCGTGTCGGTAAGATTGTGGGCATGACGCGTAGTGCGGTGATTAAGCCGGCAGACTAAGCAAAACGTGGTGCGCGCCGCCAGGTCTGCGCCTGCAGATGTCTCTAGCTCTCGTTGCGCGCCGCGCTGCGCCACGCGCATACGCAGTAACTGCACCTTGTGCCGCCTAGCAACTGCACTCATCGCAGCACGGTGCTTGCTTGACAGTAGATGTTTCGAGTACCCCTGCACACCAAAACTTCTTCTTATCTACATTGTTTATATTTTTATTTGTTGTTTTCTGAACAAAATAAAAATACTAACGGCGAAGGTGGCGCTTTTATCCTTGCAATGTACACAGATGAGATTAACGTAAGAACGCGGACGTGGCGCTGGTGCATCTGAACCAGCGTCAGGTTCCTTGTCAGTTTCTTCTCCTTCTACAGCTTCATCACCGTCTGATGCTTCCACTACGGGCTGCTATTTAATCATATTTCTTATTTTAATATCCATTTTGAAATATATACTTTCAGTAATCTATTAATATAATCAAACTGTAACTAGCCCAAATCTGTACATTAAATATTTTTTGAAAATTATAATCCCGGCGTCTTTGTTATCGAAATAGAAGCCAAAAAATTTTGTCTGCCTGTCTTTCCCTGTGTACGCGAATCACTCTGAAAGTACTGAACAAATTTTCACGAAACTTTTCATCGACTTTCAAACTACCAATGATTCTAAATAAAGTTCACGTCAATAATAAATAACCATGTCGACAAAATTGAAAAATAGGTGTAAAATTATACGAGACTGCCCATAAACAAAACCGTAATACGATAAATAATTACCTATTACAATGAAAAGAAACTATATAGATTATATGTGATGACGTCAGAATCTTAATAATGGGCAAAAATAATTAGATAGCGCTAGGCCCCATTTTCTCTATTGAGCTAAATTATAATAGCCACGTTGCCAGCTCACGGTTCGTTGCATGCGACGTTGACGCTCTTCGTTTTCGACTCTATGTGGATTTATTAACATTTATGTGAATTTTTATTAAGTGTTACCAGAATAGATAGATTTTTATACATTACATGCATTTAAAACTATTTTTTTATACATTTATATAATGCGTAAATAGCGCTTATCTACATATATATTAAAATAATAAATATGTGTATGCTTAATCTAGTATTATAAATGAATAGTGAAATGAGCAGAAATAAAACTAAATCAAACCATCATAAATTATTTACATTTATATATGTCTGTAATTCTGACGATTATTCATACATGGCGCTTTACTTATTTGTTAATAAATTGGACTGTTTTCAAACATTACAAGAACATAGACAATGAACGAAATCTGTACATTGAAGACATTTGAGAAAAAAAAAAACTATGTAGGGCTTTAGATTCTACTACAGGAAACATTTCGATACTTTTCAAATATTTTGTCTGCCTGTCCGTTAATTAATTTGTTTGCCAATCACGCAAAAACTACTCAACCGATTTCGATGAAATTTGGTACTCTATAGTAACATCTGACATACTTTTTACACATACCTATATGTATTTATATAACGTATGAATAGCGTTTATCTAGATTCAAACAAAAAATATAATAATTATGTGTATGCATAACAACATCCATACTAATATTGTAAAGAAGTAAAGCTTGTGAGTTTGAATTTCCAGGGTAATCTCCGGTACTACTGATCCGACTTTGAAAATTCTTTCACTATAAAAAAGTTATATTATATATAGGCTACTTTTTATTTTGGTAAATATATATTTTAAATACTTAATCATAGTAAATGTAATTAAAGGAGGTAATAATTATATAATATATTGTGCACTTCAAACCATTCAAGCTACTTTGAAATAAAGGAACAAAATCTATGGCATTTTCGCATATCTTTCATTCAGGCCTTATTACGGCCAGAATGACTAGATGCATAGTATCCACTCAGGTGCTCCGCGATGTCTAAGCGCAGACGGTGGCTCAGTCCGGCCACCGCACCGGTGGCGTCTGAACCCTGCCCCATTGCTAAACCATGGGAGGAAGGGGACGGGGGCCCTGACCTTACTTTGCACTGGGAGTTGTCTGGGAGATGGTCTGGTCTGGCCGGCGTAACCTCCACCGCGCGAGACGGGATGGACATAGAGGTATATTGAGGACATATTGGTCATGAGATAGATTGCATCTAGACGGAGAATATGGTCTATATATTAGAATATGTTTGTCTGAATTCCACGCGAACGAAGTCACGGGCACAGCTAGTACTTTCATAAAATTGTATCAAGTTATTCATACAATTTGTAAATAATAACTTTCGCAGACATTTTTAATACCAATTCACAATATTTATTCAAAAAGTGTACAAGTAAAAAAAACATCCTCAAAAAGGTTAAACATTAAAAAAGAAAAGAAGACCAGAAAACTTTTTTTTTTTATTTTACACTACTAGCTATGCGCCCGCGTTTTATACGTTCATCACTGCGTTTTAATTGTTTATATAGAACCCTGATTCTTTTCCTAAAATTTTTTCACTAAGATAAAGTTTTCTGATAAATTCAAAGTTGCTCAAAGGGCAATGGAGACGGCTATGCTTGGAGTTTCACTGCGTGATCGAATCAGGAAGGAGGAAATCCGCAGAAGAACCAAAGTAACCAATATTGCCCAAAGAATTGCTAAATTTATGTCAGTGGGTTGGGTACATTGCTTGCAGAACCGATGCCCGATGGGGCCAACGAGTTCTCGAATGGGTACCACGCATCGGAAGGCGTAGCGTAACGCCCCGTAAGGCCCTCCACAAGGTGGACCGACGACCTGGTGAAGGTTGCGGAAATCCGCTGGATGCGGGTGGCGCAAGACCGGTCGTCGTGGATAACTTTGGGGGAGACCTATGTGCAGCAGTGGAGTCTTTCGGTTGAATGGATGAAAATTCTAACACTTGTCCGTAAAACTGTGCATTGAACCGGATTTTATTTCATTATTTATGAGTTAATTTTTTTACGCGGAACCCTAATTATTTTCGAAAATTAATAGTATTCTCAAGTTACCCGGAGTAACTTCAGCTATTTACCAAAACAAGTCCCGTCAAAATCCCTCCAGCCTTTCCGGAGATTACAAACAGACAGACAAAAAAATATAAAAATTGCATTTTTGGTATAGTTATCATATACATTCATATCTATCTATTCAGTAAAAAAAATAATGTTGACATTACAAACAGACACTTCAATTTTATTTATTAGTATAGATTATTATGCTATATGGGTTTATGAATAATTCTAATAGTGAATGATTGAGTTTAATAGAATTGAGACAGTGTAATGAAGGATGTAATAAATAACTAACTGACCTTGGGAGATTTAATCTTAACTTCTTTTTTTTCTTCAGTGACTTCCTCTTTCTCATCAGCTTCCCATTCTTCTTCTGTGGAAGAAGCTTCTTCCTTTGATTTGATAGAGCTATTTCATAGAAGTGTATTATTAATTTTTTTTATTAAAATGTAATATTTAAATACGCAGAACACAAAACAATAATGAAATTGATGATAAAATCAATCATCTGCCTATAAACTTGATACATAAATTTAAAGGCTTAAACTATGTTAAAAATTACAGTTGTAATAATTTACATATGATTTTAATGTTTGGTCTTTTCAAAGTTTCTTATCAACATTTTATGAAGGGAAATATCTGTAATAGTATCCATCTAGGATAATACTCCAAATGAAGTTGTACATTCTCTGTTTGTATTTTTTATAAATCAATGCATTGTTTGCAGTTAGTGTTTGTTCAGAATATCATTTGATGTTAAGTAATGATATAGTCAAAGGCAGGTAGGTACCACCCTATTCTAGAAAAGGAGCTGGATTTTTCTTAAGTACTTTTTTAGGTTGCCAAAATCACAAGGGAATGAGGAATATGAATCAAAATCATTTTTTGCCTTTATCTGCTATTTCTATATGCATTGAATGAAAACTATACATCCATTTAATATTTCAGAAAAGTATAGTACAAAGTCTTGGTGTTTTACAGTTCATTCTTTTTATACTTGATTAAACAAATCAAGAAATTTTGATTATAAATCCTCACCCATTTACACTGCTATGATGCATAAACATTACTTTTCAAAATGAGGTCTCATAATTGACACGTTAAATGTCTTTGCTGGTTTTCTTATTGAGGGTAGGCAGCAATGAGATTTTTTGCAGTTGCCTATATGAAAATATTCCAAACACATATTAAGCTGCTGGCAGAAATCATTAGCTAAATTTCATTTCAATATCAATCTCAGTAGCATTATACAGTTCATGGTGTCAAAAAAAATCAGTGCATTATCAACTCTTAATCTGCAGATCTTTCTTTTTTCTTAAGGACTTGGTGAAAAAAATATTATAATTAAAAGCATCTGTAGTCGTCATGTCGAATTACCTTCGCCCCTTGATGGTTCTGAATCCACGGGTGTAGCCGAGCGATCTTTCACCAAATCGCCTTGCGGTAAAGGAGGCGCGCGATCGCGGCGCTCCACGGAAAGAAGCGCGTGTGCGTATCGGACGGCCACGGAATGAGCGCCGCGGCCGTACCGCTATGCGAGCCGGTTCTCGTGGCGGACCCATTCCGCTTGGCTTGCGGTAGCTCTCACGCGGAGGTGAACGCCTTCTTTCCTCCCCACCAAAAGACCTTCTCTCGCCACCATAACTTTCTTGTCTGGCAGCGTAAGATCCGCCGTAATGGCCGCCGCCATCATGGCTACGTCTCTCACTTGAAGATCCCTGTACATAACTCTCTGTGTTTCTAACGTCGTGTTTTACAAACAAATCACATAACCATACACACGGAATATGAAATATTCCTTCCTTTTATGTTTTAGGCAAATTATGTGTAATATAGTTCTAAAATTCTCTCTACTTCAAAACGTTTTAAAGTCCCAATAATACTCAATATTTTTTTCTCTTATTCTCTAAATACAGTCATTTGGTATTAAACTTTGTTTACCAATTAATGGAGTGCAACTGTCTAATCATAATATGGTGATATTGAACACAGTCACAAAGTGGAAGAGTAAAAGACCAAGACATTGGTAAAACCAAGGACATTTCAAAAATTGTTATTGATATTTTAGGCTATACACCCATGTTCACACTAAATATGAAAGAACAAATCAGTCTTATAATATCTTCTAACTTAGTTTTTGTTATACAAATTTTTATTTGTATGATTCAGATCATTTAAAACAAATTTTGTTACAAAATCCTTTGTAATATTACACCAAGGTCACATCTGGGTTACAAATGAATGATAGGTTTAGTATCATCTACACCATAATATAATATTCCTCAACCTTTTTTTCTCAACTCATAAGAAAACTCCATACATTTAGATAGTCTCAGTTGAGTTATAAACATCCACCTCATTCTTACTTTGTTCGTAATAATAATATCATTATTTTCCTGGAGTTTATGACAGTACAGATCTGCTCTGCAGCACTGAACTTGACACATCAAAATCCTTTAATATGTTCATTTATGCTTCTTCTACTTCTTTCAATAAGTAATAAATTATAATCCTGTAATACTACTGTACCATTCCATTTTGAAATAATACTGTGTTGCCTTTTTCTTTCATATATTAATTTAGATGTGAAAAACCATTTAATTGTATGGATAACAATGTACTAACCTCCATCCTCATTCTTTTACGTTCAGGGGATCCCGATCGACCTCCATAATCACGATTTGAATAGTTCGCAGAACTTTCCTGAAATATAAACTATTTATTTGTTTTCTTTAAAAGAAATTAACTTGTGAGGTTTCATACTATTGTCTCATATAGACGATTGGTATCTCTA
Organism: Samia ricini; assembly: GCA_014132275.2. Classification (NCBI taxonomy): domain Eukaryota; kingdom Metazoa; phylum Arthropoda; class Insecta; order Lepidoptera; family Saturniidae; genus Samia; species Samia ricini. The sequence goes on from AP028161.1 coordinate 9,785,568, forward strand.
ACATATAGAATTTTTTTTATGAAGTATAGAATGTAATTTTAAAAGATTTTACTAATGTTAACATTTAATTTGGTGTAAATAATGCAAAAAGTAATCATACTTTTGACTATAACAAACAAAAATCTATTATAACTTACTGCTCTGTATGGTTTTTTATAAGAATCTTCCATTCTGTCACGGTTGCTATGGTATCTACTTCCACTACCACTGTTATATCGTGAATCATTATTGTACGAATAACCACCACCGCCTCCTCCGCCACCGCGTCCTCCTCTACTTTCATATGAACCTCTGCTACTACTTCCTCTGTATGTTCCTCTATAACCCGTGCCACGTCCACCACTGTAGTTACCCCGACCATAGCCTCTACCCCGTGAAGTCATCTAGTCAAAATCAAATTTAGGGGTTATACAAGACTGTAGTCTATATATATAATATCTTTATATATATATAAAGATATATCTCATGACCACTTTAAATCGTTTATAACAAACAGAAATTGATTGTTGTGTAGAAATACAAATTCACCTCATGATAAATCATTCAACGTAATCTCTAGACAAATAATAACGTAACAAAATATTAACTAAAACCTGACCAGATAATGTATCTAGGATGAAAAAAGAATAATATAAATCAGTTCATTGGCTTTTGAGCCATAATGTTTTTAAATCCTTTTTTGGATACGTGTACCGTTAATAAACTATCATACACATTATATAAATGCTATTAAAAATATAATTTGTTCGAGTAAAATAATAATAAAACATTTTTCTTATTGATAATATCTAAAGTAGATTAGATAATAAAAATGAATATTATTGTAATAGAAATAAGCATGAGATATAAAATAAAATTATGAGAGATAAGTGAGCATAGTCCTCTGCAACTAAGTTCTTTAGTTCCGATTTGTGACTTCGGGATCGTATTTAGATTTTCTACATCTCCATTGTATATTTTCCACTACTTAAAAACTGTAGAACAAGTTACTCAAAAAGCCCAACAAGTATTGCAATATAACAATATCAAGCATCATCCAACGCATGGAAGTGAATCTTAATAACCTACAATATTAACATAATATAATATATAAGGTAAATATTCGGATGAAATAGCAGTGAGATATTATAAGCGACGGCGTTCCAGCTTATAAATAATTTTACTGAATTATTAGAAATTTCATTGAGTAATTATTTTCATGATACCAGCTAAGATGGCGACGGCGTCGCTAAAAAGCGTCAGATAATCAATATGCAACAAACACAATTTTCTTACATAGCTAAAATATTAGAAATATTATAGGTATACTTTATACTTACTGTCACAAATTAGAGTAGATAAAAACAGGAAAAATAAAGATCGTCCAAGACACTTCTTCAATTCACTTTCCTCTTTTCAGTAATTTTAACCAGAGCCAGCCGCTGCGTTAAAACTAGGTTGGTCCATGGAAGGGCACCAACTATCGATATATAAAAAAATCGATATTATTGTAATAGATAATCAAAAAATAATGGCGATATTTTTAATTTCTATTTATTGAAATCGATATTTTTTAGTCCGTTATTATACTTTATAATAATTATCATGTATGTCACTTATGAGAGTAATATTTTTGTTAGTTTCATGTAAACTAAAGCGCGCAAGTTTTGAATAAGTGCTGCGTCTACTTCAAATGGATTCGTTCTGAATATAACGATAACGATATTTTTTCGATAATCTTCTTCAATAATTATCTCAAATTTATCTTGTTAAATTAATTTGATCCAAAAATTAAAACTAACAAAGCAAAGTAATATTTATTTTAGTAACTTCCTATTATAAAACTTCTTGTATGAAAAATACAAGGTAACAAATTTAATTAAATTACGACACGGAGCGTAAAGTCTTAGATATCTCCAAGAATCCTTAATTTTTAACAGTGATTTTATTTCATTAATTTTCATGAAATATTTTTGTAATACAGGAAATAGTAAATGGTAAAGTTTAAGAAAAAATACAATCAAATTGGCATCACTTGGTGCAACTCCTATTAGAAAACATGATTATGACGTTTGCGTCTATTTAATGGCAACTTTAATCCGCTAAAATTACGTTGAGAACTCTAGAGCTACATCGGCTTAAAACCCTTCCTTACATACATACACGTTTTATTGTTAATATCTGCATAGATGTATTATTATTATTTATTTCTGTATTACATCGCACCGCCATATTGATCTAATTTGAGGTGTCATTGGCACCACCGATTAATAATAAAAGAAACGTCGCATCGATAATTCCGATATAAGGAAAAAAATCATCGAAGCATTCGAATCATTAAATAAAAATATAGACTTATAAATTGTTTCCAAACGATACATATATTGAAGTGAAGCAGGTTTAAAGTTGTATAAGTTTACAATCAATTATTTTCGATACAATTTTCAATTTTTATACATTCACTCATGCCATTACATACAAATATAATCATAATAAATATAAGCAAGTTTAAAAATTAAACATATGTTTAAATTATATTTTATTTAATTCAGCATTATTAATTTTTTTGTAAATATGTATAAAATAATAATTGTAATATTAAATTAATAATTTTTACGTAATTAATGTTACTCATTTTATTTTTGATAGTTATATTAATTATTTTGAATGGTAAATCTACATGATATGAGAAAGACTAAAGTACCAACTATGTAGAATTCATAACGGTTGCTGGTAAATGTTATTCAAATCATTTTTTATAAAATTCAATTATTTGATTTCAGTAACTATTATTTGAATCCAAATTATCTTGAAGTAGAATTAAAGTAGTTATGTGCTTAATTGGCAGAAGAAATGAAAATCAAATGAAAAGTGTCCTCCGAAATGCATTAAATAAGGATGGCACCACTTTAGCACCAGGGTAAATTTTAAAGGAAGCGCCAAAACAATAAGCATACTATTCACCATAGATTAATATGTACATCTATTATCTAGTTCTATTCACAGTTTAGCTTTTACGAAATAAAATCACTCTACTTACACGTTTTCTTATAATAGTTCTTTAAGGTTATATTTACCACATTATTGTGTACATTGACATTTTCAATAATTAACTACTTTAGTCGAAAATGATATAAAAAGTAGACAAAAAGTTGACGATTTCTGAGAAACAGGTTTATAATTTGCTTTATGGTCTACTTGATCTGAAATATTAATATTTCTGTAAAAAAAAAAAAACAACAGTAGTATTTATTTAGCAATTTTATAAACATTTTGACATTTCGTAACTAAAACGTGTTACCTAGTGTACCTACTGTACTTAGTACGTAACACACCACTACACATTCCGCACTCATGTTACAGCAGAAGTTCCCACGCGAAATGCCAAAATGCTGACAACGTAAAACAACGTACCGTGGGACAGTGAAACGTTGGAAAATGGACAATCTCGCTCGATCGCCTGAGCTAGCAGGTTGCATTTTAGGTTTAAGTATTATATTGTAATTAGTTTGTAATAAAATTATAAAGAACAAAAATTGCCTTTTTTAAAACCTCCTACTGACGGTCAACTACGTAATTGGAGCAGTCAGTAGGATAGTCACATCGGTGCGTGAGATCTAACTTCGATTCCCGCCCGATAGTCGTATTGTCAACGCGTTGACTATCTACGAATCTACGAGTAGACCGTTGGAGCATACAGAACCTGTTGTTGCTGAGGAGGACATCATCCAATCATCGATGAGACCACATATGCAGAACCTTCTGTGAGTTTAGATTTAGTTACACATACTCTATTGGTTGCTATTCCCTATCCTGGTAATAGATCATCCTTATAGTTTATTCTAGTTGTATACTTATAGCCAAAATTTTTCCTCACGGAAAAATACGATTATTAAGCCGAATCAGCGGCACACTATAATAGATAAGTTACGATTTAATAGTATATTGGAAATTCCCGAAACTGAAATGGCTCAATCCGACAATAGCGTCGTCATTGAACAAATTTGGAAAGCCCTCAGATTAGTACCGGAGTTTAACGGAAACTTCTATATTTTAGTTAGATTTTTAAATATTTGTGACAACTTAGTTTTAGAATATGTACGCCCAGAAAATCATCTAGTTACGTCAGCTTTACTGAACGGAATAATCGATAAAATTACCGGTTTAGCCGCCAGAACTTTAGCCACCAATGGTATCCCGGATAACTGGCAAGGAATTAGAAATATTTTAGTTAATAGTTTCTCGGATCACAGAGACGAATGTGCCCTTTATACAGATTTATCTCAATTGACCCAAGGTATCGATACGCCTAACGTGTTTTACGAACGCGTACAGAACACGCTCAGCACAATCATGACATACATTCAATTACACGATTCGGTTGCATCTACAGTGGAAGCTAAGCGAAAGCTATACAATAAATTAGCGTTACAAAGCTTTACGCGAGGTTTGCGCGAACCGATCGGATCACGGGTAAGATGCATGCGTCCGGAGACATTAGAAAAAGCCCTTGAATTTGCACAGGAAGAAATAAATGTAGTATACTTACAAAATAAAACCATTCAATCAGGAAACCCTAGAAAAACTCACTTACCGAATAGTTATGAAAAGCCCTTGAACACATCGCAACAAAATTTCCTACAGTTCCGAAGTAATCAAAATAAGCCTAATTTTAATTAAAATTTTAACAATAACCCTTCCCTTAAACAGAGTCCTTATAATGTGCACGTAGCACCACGGCCTTCACCTATGTACAGACCTCAATATCAGGGATTTTCGCGAACACAACAGGAGATGAGAGCGTTACCACATTCTGATATGTCTACCGGTTTCAAAATTCCCCCTCGTAGCAATTTTCAGCAAAGCCGACCAAACTTACCTGTACCTATGAGTGGCATAAGTCACTCGAAACTTACCTTTGATTGGACAGACTGACAAAAGACAAGTTAACTTGAATGAGGCAAATGACTCTTATGACTATGATCATTACGATACAGATTACTCACAATACTACCATGAAGAAAGTACACTATATGTTGAACCTGAAAACTTTGAACAAGATTACGATCCAAATTTTCAGTGGGATCCGAGTTCGAGCTCCCCAGAATAGAACTACATTTACAGGGTAAAAGACAACTCCCTTATATACAGATTCAGAATCCACCATTAAAATTGCTTATTGACAATGCTGCTAATCAGTCATTTATCAGCCCGGAAATTGTAGAAAAATATTTTAATAATTTAGAACTATATCATGATCCATTCGAGGTCACAAACATTCATGCAACAACCAGGAACGAATTTTCTATAATAGTCCCTTGTTTTTCCGAATTTCAAGGTCATGATCCAATAAAAATTTTCATTTATAAATTTCATGACTATTTTGATGGTTTAATAGGATGGAACCTTTTAGAACAGTGGCAGGCAAAAATAGACCTTCAAACTCGTACTTTAAGAACTGAATTCACTTTTAATAAAATTCGGATGTATGATTCCAAAACTGTTAATCTATTTGAGACAATTATTCCTGCACAATCGACTCAAATAATTAAAGTACCTATAAGTATTCCTCAAGGTGAAGTACTAATTAATCAGCAGTTAGTTAATGGGTGTATTATAACAGAGTGTCTATCTACCGCGGAAAACAGTAAATGCATGATAGAAATCATCGCCCTAAGAAGGCGCCTATGAACGTCTAAAACACTACCACCGGTTCGGAAAACAACCTAGCCGAGAACAGCCGGCAAGAAACTCGATCTGGTTCTTTTTTTTTAAATAAATATAACATTTTTTTTTGTCATATAAAAAACTATACAATCGTTGTCTTAATAATGTTAGTGGAAGCACAGAGATGTGGGTTAATTCCAGACATCACTATCGTTCACGTAATGATCCACCCTGTAATAACCTTTTGAGATTAAAACTTGCTTGACATAATACTTGAACTTCTTGTCAGGTAAATCGGTAATGTTACTTGGGATCTTATTGTAAAACTGAATACTATTACCTATAAAGCTTTTATTAGACTTACTTAACCTAAAGCGTGGGACGGCCAACTTGTCTTTACTTCTAATATTAAAATTATGACGATCATTCACTAGATCTAGCTTGTCTAAATTTTTACGAATATGCATTAAGTTATCGAAGATATATTGGGAGGGCAAAGTTAAGAAGATATCATATTCTGGAAACTTGTTCGTTAGAGATTCGCGAGGTCCCATATTGTATATTGCTCGAACAGCGCTCTTTTTAATGTAAAAATGGTGTTTACATCTGCTGCTGCACCCCACAGCAAAATACCGTAAGACATTAAGCTGTGAAAGTAAGCAAAGTAGACTAACCTAGCAGTAGCAATATTCGTCAACTTGCGAATTTTTCGAACCGCAAAAGCAGCGGAACTAAGCCTTCCTGCCAAAGTTTTAATATGCCGACCCCATTGTAACTTATTATCAAGTGTGATACCTAAAAACAGAGTTTTGTCAACTAAGCCTACTAAATTCCTTCTATCTCTAACTTACAATCAATATGTTGCACATTGGGCAACATAAATTTTATACATTTCGTTTTCTTAGTGTTAAGAAGTAAATTATTTAAGGCAAACCATTTGGAAATGTTTGCTAGTGTATTATTTAAGTGCCTAATCTCTGATTTTTTTCTTTTTACTTTAAATATAAGTCAAGTATCGTCTGCAAAAAGAACCATATCAGCTGAGTTTTACATTTACATTTACAAACCCCATTTACATTTACTTTCTGACATTGGTTTGTTAAGTAAGAGGCCAGGAATGTGACAGAGGTTTCAGAAACACCATAATGTTTTAGTTTCAGTATAAGTGTACTGTGATCAACGCAATCAAAGGCCTTTCAGAGATCGTAGAATACACCTATTGCATCCTGCCAAATCTCCCAAGCTCCCAATATATGACTTATTAACGTTGCATCAGCGTCAGTGGTAGATTTGGATTTCGTGAAACCAAACTGCCGAACATCTAAAATCTTTTCTGCTCTAAAGTATTTAACTAACTGATTAAGCATAATCTTTTCGAAAATTTTACTAATCGATGGAAGTACTGAAATTGGTCCATAATTTTCAAGACTACTTCTGCAACCTGATTTAAATAAGGATACCACTTTACTTATTTTCATTAAATTTGTATGTATTGTAATTTAAATTCAGTTAATTTAAATGGGTTTTCACGCGTTACCTTTGTTTTTTTCTATCCCGCCGTTTTGGCTGGGTTTCACCAACCGTGGTCACGGGCTGACTGGCGGTGCGCGGCGTCGCCTGCTGCGTTGAGGGGTATTCTGATGAACTACCCCCGTTTCGTCCTTATTCTTTTATTTGATTTGCATATTTTTAGATAAATCCATATTAGACAAAACAAAAGAAACACTTACATAATCAATCATATGTAATTTTAATATGTCGATTACCCATAAAAATGAGACAATAGGAAAACAATGGAAAGCTGGCGTAAATGACAGGTTAGTGCTCAAGGGGTTAAAATAATTAGAATTATTTTACAAGCATATCAAAGATAATGATATAAAGTGATTTTATGGTTATCAGTACATTCCAAATACTCTTGACGTAGTAAGCATTTAACTAACACTGTAAATGTCTACTTAATGGTAAGTATTTGTCTGCAATCTTAATAGTATACAAAAAGACATTTTGAATCACACAATGAAGCCAAGAAAACTAACCACAAAGCCATCTTATCAGTTTTAATTAATTTAGTGAAAATATTTCATACATTTACTTATATTGGGTACATTTTTAATTGTAAACAATCTTATGGTGCAACAACAAAAGACTCGATTTCTTAGTTTCTAAGATCAATTCACTAGATCGATTCAGTTCTAGACATTGATTTAAAAAAAATTGTTTTTTTTTTTGGTTTTATACATCGATTCTTTGATACATCTAACTCTGATCTGCATCCCTAATTAGAAATATCGATATATATCCGACACCCTATTATGGGCAGTCGACAGATGCATTTAAATATCAATATTATGATCATATTTATTTTTTTGTACTTTTCTTTAGGTATTGTAACTTGCGTATAACCATTTGTCACAGAATAACATAGTAAAACCATTTGTATTCTAAATCAGTGTATAAAGTAGTAACAGTGCTCGGAAACTTATGAAAATTTGAACTACTGTGGGAGTAATGCAAGCAAAGAAACGTTATTTACTCTTGTTTCTTTGTTGTGCTTTCGTATTGTATTATTATTTTGGAAGTCAATATTTTAAGTCTGTATCAGTTCATAGAGGTAAACTAGATTTGCCGTCATTTGCTACTTTGGATGAATTATATGTATCCCCTTCACGTGAGAAAAGACAACCAGCATCAACATCTCTAACATGTCGAATGGAAACTTGTTTTGATTTTAGCAAATGTGGAAATGATCCGAAAATATATGTTTACCAAAGTGAAGGGCCAGTTAGTACCTCATATCGTAAAGTATTATCAGTTATAAGGGAATCACAATATGCGACTAGAGATCCTAATGCGGCTTGCTTATTTGTACCCGCAATTGATACGTTAGATGCTGATCCTCTGTCTCCAGAACATGTTTCGGATATTGCTACACGTTTATCTCGTTTGCCATACTGGAAAAATGGTCAAAATCACCTTATATTTAATTTATATTCTGGAACTTGGCCTGACTATGCTGAAGATGCCTTAGGTTTTGAGCCAGGTGAAGCTATATTGGCACGTGCTAGTGCTTCAAAGACTATTTTCCGTGATGGATTTGATATATCTCTTCCGTTATTTCACAAAGAACATCCAGAAAGGGGAGGTATGCACCCAGCTGCCACTGGTAATCCATTTCCAGCACCCAGAAAACATCTATTGGCATTTAAAGGGAAAAGATATGTACATGGGATAGGAAGTGAAACAAGGAACTCTTTATGGCATCTACATGATGGAAATAATTTGATATTAGTAACAACTTGTAGGCATGGTAAATCTTGGAAAGATTTGAGAGATGAGAGATGTGATGAAGATAACAAGGAGTATGATAAGTAACTAAATGTATTGTTTGTTTAATTTTTCTTTGTGTGATATTATAACTACTGATTGAATTGATATTATAATTGAAAAAAAAATTGTGTCATGAAAAAAAATGTATAATAAGTTATAAACCCTATTTCTTTTCTTTTATTAAAATTTTACAAAACATAATAATATACAAATTTTGTGCTAGAATGTCTACATTTTTTCACTGGCATTTGGTGTTAAAATATTTTAAAAGAATTATAATCATTTCAGATTCGACTATGAACAGTTGCTAGCTAATTCAACATTTTGTCTAGTCGCACGAGGTCGGCGTCTTGGTTCCTATCGCTTCCTTGAAGCTTTAGCTTCGGGTTGTATACCAGTTCTATTAAGTAATGGTTGGCGTCTACCATTTGATGAGAAAATCGATTGGAAACGAGCTGTTATTTGGGCAGATGAGCGCTTACTGTTGCAGGTAATTTATCTAGACTAATGAATAAAATTAAAGTGTTTGTTTGTAGTAATAAATTAACAATTTTTTACTAAACACATATGAATGTGTTTGTTTTTGTTTAAAACACACTTTGATATAAATAAAAAGCAATTATTAAAGTGTTCAAGTAAAGATTTACATATAAAATTTTTGTAACGGGATATTCCTAGTTTTGTTAATGTTTTCAATTCCAAGATATATTCTTGATAATACTGTAATCATACACATAACATTTAAACCGAAATTTAAATCAGTTCTTTTAAAAACATTAGTATGGAAAATTGCTGTTCACAAAATTTAATTCATTATAGATATTTCTACTTTTACATTAATTTACTTTACTTTCGGATCTACATAAACTTACTGTGGGGTCCAGAATCTAAAGTAAATATCATATTCATGTTACAAAAAGAGTAGTTTGAGCAGTTTGTGATGTCGTATCACAATCACTAAGGTAGAAATTTAATGGATATTCCCAAAAACATACCTAAGGTTACTTAAAGTGACCAGGACAATATAATACTAGAAATATTCACATAATACTCATTGTTTTAGATTTAGCTAGACAAAAGTATCTTCAGTAATAGTTCTAACATAAAATTGCAATAATTATATTACTCTAAAATAAATAGGATAAATGATTATGTGAAGGATATCTGAAAATGACATTACACAAATAACATTAGTGACTGTGTACTAATGTGACTAAGTATTAGTTATTGATGTACACATTTCGAATTTTTTTCTGATTCTTTTTAATAGATGGAACTTTTTCAGAACCAGTAGTAGTAGATAAGAATGTTACTGTTAAACTACATCCAATTAATATCTCCATCCATCCATTGAACCAAAAGTCGCCCATTGCTGGACATAAATTTCCCCCAAATAAACGGGGGATTGCTATAATCGCAACACTTATCAGGCGGGTTGGCGATCGCAGTAGGTGTTTACGATACTCAGAGGATACTTATTCCCTGATTTATCCCTTACTCACGACACCCACGAGAAGATAAATATGTTGATACAACTTTTTATGCTTAGGTGCCAGAACTAGTGCGATCAGTGCCTCCTGAACGAATCCTTGCAATGCGGCAACAGACACAGTTCTTATGGGAACAATATTTTTCTTCGATTGAGAAAATTGTCTTCACCACAATTGAGGTGAACTCCATTGAAATATTTCTTATACAGTAATGGGCACGGATATTGAGCGCTCGCGAAAAGAGTGGGGGATCTGTTTGCGTATTGTACACTTTAGGCAAAATAAATAGTTTCATGATTTATTTTTTTACATGATAATTGTTAAAGTAGATATGTAATTACTTTTTATTCAATTATTATTTCCTTCTGTTTATTTACACCAGTTCTGGTTCAATGAACAGATACTATTTATAAAATAAAAATAAAATATTTTAGAAAATATGTATATTTTTTATATGACATCGACAAATAATAGGCTAGAACAAATTCTCTGGGAATAGTCATTCAGATCAGTAGACCGTATTCTAGTAAATTGTTACAATATTTATAGATGGTATTAGATACTTGTCATAATTCTGCTAATAATACTTATAGGAGGTAGGTAGTAAGGATTCATTTTATTATTTTATTAAATAAGTTTATTACATCACAAAACATAATCTTCACAAGTATATTTTTATTCTAATAATTCTATGGTCCATCCAATAGGTGATGACGAGCCCGTGATGACGAAAAATATTATAAAGAGCCTAAAATTAAGAATTCGAGTCAAATTAAATTGCAAGGAAGTATAAGTTTTGTAATTTTAAACGCAGGTGAATACAAAAAGGACGAATCACGACTAGTGGACGTTGGTCTCGTCCAGTCAGCCATTGCAATCTCAGTGCTCAAGATTCGTGCCAATAGTTATATGCAAATGTCATCATTTTTAAATTATTCCTGTAGATTTTTTTATGCAATGAGAATAGAGAATGAAGAAAGAATATTTTACAAGCTTGTAATCATGTTTTAGTTGATATGTTTCTCATATACAGATTTTATTAGAGCGTATACTCGCTCACAGAACATCGAAACAACGTGACGCTTTAATTTGGAATGCAGCGCCCGGTGCACTCGGAACTCTAGCAACATATGGAGATTCCCGATCACATTTTCCTATAATTACGCCTTTACTGCCTGCCCCACCAACTTCATCAGCACCATTATCTCCGCTCCCGGCGCCAACATTTCCTGCAGATACTCCTCCTTCCACTCCCGGTAATACTTTCACTGCATTATTATACGTACAGGCGACATCGCCGGCTCTACATAAATTACTCGGAAATTTAGCGACTAGCGAGTTTTGTGAAAAGGTATGTTAAATTTGTATTGTGATGACCTAAAATAATGCACCTATGTAGCAGGGATGTTTCGGATGTAGATTTTTAACACCTGCGGAGGCTGATGCGGTTGCAGATTTTTGGAGGCTCGCATTTGTTGATGCGGTTCTTTGTACTTTTATAAAAGCCTCGGTGGCGCAGTTGTATTATGGTGCGACTGCCGTTCTGAGGTCTCGGGTTCGATTCCCGGGTCGGGTCAAGTGGTATTGGGTTTTTCTACTCAATATCATCCCCGAGTTTGGAATTTGTGCCCGATATGGCGACAGGCTCGCCCCCTGTCACATCTGGGACTGAACTAAGCTCGGCGAAATGTGGGTGGTGTATTTCGCTATTTCAACTCTGCCTAACCCTTCGGGGATAACAGGCGTGAGCTTATGTTATGTTTAAATTTTTGCTTGTCGCGATCTGTTATACTTATCTACATAAAGTCGCATTAATTGTTGCGGATGCGAAAATCATCCTTACTATGTTTATAATAATACGGAAAACCATCTCCAATTCAGTTCAAGACGTTGTAATACAACTACAGAGGTTTAATTTTTTCAGTTTCTAGCTTTTTATTACATGGTAAATTAGACACCAGTTTATCTAATACACAGCCGTCCATTTGCAGATATGTCTCATCGCGTATAGTCCTCTTTATCTGGGTAACATATCTCTGGATACTAGTGGAGATTACTGGGAAATGATATTTCTAATTATTGTAACGTCCTGTTTGTGAAAAAGAAAGTTTGTCGTTTATTATTCCAAATGTTGTTAATTTGGGAAAATATTCAACCTAGGCAGCTGCCTATCTGAACTAACTAGTTCGGATCGATTTTGATCATCGAAGAGAATTCGCAAAATATCTATGAGTGCGACCAAGTGTTCAGTGATGTCACGAGTAAATTGGCAATATTAGTGACGCATCTACATTACACACTAAAGTGTACACTATATTCGTATGTAATAAATTATTTAACTGTACAATATCGCTTGTAACGTTATTTTAAATTTAGGACATTATCTTTGATTAATAAACTACTATATTTTGAGTAAACCTATTTACTCGTGCCGAACTCAGCGTCGCTTCGGTTGACACAATCCAGTCAGTTGCACGAACAATTCGATCACATTTCGAGGAGTAGTCATGCCTCTTAAAGCTTTTTTTAGGTTTTTCAGTCGTATTTCTATCGGTGTTTTCAGCTTTATAAGTTTTAATGGTTACAATTAGTTTATATTAATTGCATTATTTTATAAATATCTCGGATGCACCGCATGTAATATGCGATCCACATTGTCATTAATGTAAGAAAACGTTTTCGTGACTTTAGTGCAATATATTTCTTACTAAAAATGACATATGTATTACGTCTTTGCTTAGGTAGTGTTGGTTTGGGACAGCGATCGAGCAACACCGTCCTTAAAATCTCTATCAAGATTAGCCGGTGATATGCGTGATCCTCTTCCTGTGCTAGTGATAGACGCGACGACTCATTACCCAGGGTAACTATTACAATATAACGTACAAACTATGCATATACTTTACAAATATCGTATCGTTTTTAATGAGAAATACTTGTATAAAATCAATATTTACTATATTTAACGTCTACATAATTTCTAGGGAAGGTGTTTCTGCAAGATGGCAACCACTTTGGGCAGTTCCCACTGCTGCAGTATTCTCGTTAGACGGCGATGCCCCGCTACTAGCCGAAGAATTAGATTTTGCATTTTTAGTTTGGCAACATTTTCCAGAGCGTATCGTCGGCTATCCAGCTAGGACACATTTTTGGGATGAAGCGAAGGTGAAAATGAAAAACACAACCATCACAACACAACTCATCCACTTACAGTTTTCATTTTATAAAGTTTTATTCGCAGCTAGATGCATTTGCTCGTCGCTTGAGCCTCGACCACGTTAATAATATCATTCGCCATAAACCATTATGATAGACGTTCTTTAAACATTTGTCAGATCTCTGTATTTTGATCTATATTGGATAAAATTCCAGATTGAGCCAATTAACTTTGTATTGTTCACTTGAATAATTCGCAGCCCCGGGTCTAGGGAGGGAGCAAACCCGGGCACTTGCCCCATGCGACAGTTTCAGAGGACGCCAAAACCATAAATATAATATGATTAAAAATAAAAAAACTTGCATCACAAATTATATTCCTAGTATACGGAAGACTGGTTGAAAATTTAGATCTGCTGAATGTAGATTTACTATATTTTTTCTCGGGTAAATAATTTCATTGTCAATAAGTGAAAAAGTATTACAAACGCCTGACTGCTATCACTAAAATGGGCCTCTGAAAATATGAGTCCTTAAAATTAAGGTTGCCCGCATTACACTTTTCGATTTCCCATAAGAATAACAAAGAAAAAATATGGTTTTCCCTTCTAATTTTTATAACTAATGAACGATAAACTGCACTGCATTGTTCATCGTATATTTAGGTAGAGTATTGAAGGCTCTACAAAACAGGTCTATAGACATTTTACGATGATTTAACAATATGTACATACGAGTATATAGATAACAAATAGTATGTAACTTTTCAAAATGGTACCCTCGTCGCCATTCCATACCCGTACACTCGGCTGTTAGCTGTAACTCATCCCCCACCCCCTTAAATCTAGCAGTAACGCCACTACATTGAGATTACTCCAGGACCTTTTTACTACGTACGATAACGCTGTGGAAAGAGCTACCCAGCACAGTCTTCCTCCAAGGCATTCGACATTCGGCTCTTCAAAAAGAGACTTAAAAACGCTCTTCAAGGTCGGCAACGCATCGGCAATACTCCTGGTGTTGCAGCTGTCCATACGGTAACCATTTACCATCAGATGGGCCGTGTGGCCTGTTCGCCGTCCATTGAATAAAAAAAAAACGTATATTGTGAAGTTGTAGAAGAATAAATTGAACGGGTGTTGATGGTGTTTAGAGTGCATGGGGATACAGTAGCAAGTGGGGCGGCACGTACTCGATGGTGCTGCCGGGTGCGGCGCTGGTGCACCGCGCGTGGCTTGCGCTGTACGCGGCGAGTGCGCCGGCGGCTCGGCTGGCGGTGCGTCGCGCGGGGAACTGCGAGGACATCCTGCTGAACTGGCTGGTGGCGCACGCGGCACGGCGCCCGCCCCTCAAGCTAGCACAGCGACGCCGGTACAAGTCCTCGCACCACCGTTACAGGTTCCTCTTGTTTTATCTTGTTCCATGAAATAGGAGGCAAATTAGCCAGCGAATCACCTGATGGTAAGTGATCAACGCCGCCTATGGACACCCACAACACAAGAGCAATCGCAGGTGTGTTGCCGGCCTTAAAATTGTTTATAACCAATTAATCTCCACTCAAATACTATATCAATATATTAAAATGAATGGTAGGACGGTCTGTTTCCGCGTCAGTCGACCCGTGTGGTTAATTAAATAAATAATTAATAACAATTACTTGAATACTTTGTTGTAACTCCTGTAAAATTTTTGTTATGATAGCTGTATTTTCAGCGAATTAACTAATTATTATTTATTCACCATTCTCATACCCTGTTCCTAACTCACTTGGAGTCACACGGTATATTTTCTTCTTCCATACATACTTACCTATCAGCTGTCAATAGCTCTTCATTTGCTCCTTTTTCTTTCATATCATTTCTTATACACGCTACACATATTATGATAATTTAATGGCATTTACACAGTATTGTTAGCATAGTAATGATGCGAGGCGTGAATTCTGAGTTCTCACAAAAATTCCTTGGAATTTTTAGCTACATAATCGCAGTTTTACTGTATCGTTTAAGTATTGAATACTCAAAATTATTCACATGACACTGGTATAATTGTGTATCTCACATATTGCCATAACCTAAAAAGGGAAAAAAGAATGTCTACATTTAAATAACGACGCAACCTCTTTAATTATTGAAATGTTGTAGTAGTCGTATTGCGATCATAATTATTATTGAAAAAAAAAATTAAAAAAACATTTTTTTAATGTCCGTCTGTCCTTGTTCCTTAAGTCCGTCAATAACTACTAAAAGAGAATCAGTTGAAAAGCAAGCAAGTTAAAAGTACTCAAATATTATAAACGTAATTTAATATGGATATAAATATGGATTCGGATCAGTAAAGAGGATTAACTAAAAACACCGATCGAGTAAGTCAAATCAATATTTGACTGTACAAATTATGGCAAGTGAAAAGCTCACGCCAGAGATTCTTCCCCTACTTCGATTATTTAAATCAAAAGGTAGTCAGTCTAGTTGAATTAACTGTGACTTAACTTTATATTACAACATTTGTCGTCTGTCCAATTGAACCTTTACGTATCATATGTGTTAATAATACTCTATCGATAATTACTAGGACATTAATTTGTAAAGTAGGATGTCTGAACATATTTAATTTTTATTTTGAAAAAAACTTAATCACAAATTATAAAGAAATCGTTAAATATTTAGATTTTGTAAAAATGAAATACGTTTTCAGATCATCGTGGAGTGATCCCGAACATTTTGTTCAACGGCAATCGTGTCTGAATACATTTGCGACAACTTGGGGATACATGCCGCTTATGCGGTCCGTGCTCCGGCTAGATCCGATACTCTTTAAAGACCCAGTCTCCACGCTGCGGAAAAAATATAGAAAAATGGAACTTGTGACTTCGTAAATGTAAATCATTATAAAATGACTTCTTTATATATTATAATAAATATATTGGATACTGTACAATTGACTATAATTTAATACATATACACCTATCTGTATATATCTAAAAACATAATAACAGTATTAATAAATAGTTATTAGAATAATAAATCATTGGGCCATCGAACTGCAAATGGTAAAAGCATTACATAAGTAGAACACAAGCTGACATAACGAATACCTTACTCGCTTCGCAACTACATCGACAGCCTTGGCCTCGTTGGGTTTAGTCGCGCAAGCGGCTTGCAGCAAGTCTGTTGCACACTCTATACCGCTCTGAACGCTATGCTACGGCAGTTCTCTCGAGTGGTTTGCGCGCGAAGCCGTGGCCATTGCGCCTGTTCAGTCCATACAACTGCGTTTGTCTTTTAGGTAAAAAAAGGTTCAAATTTTTTTAAATTATAACTTCATGGTGTAAAGTTTTTCATTTGGAATTAATATTCATATGACTTGTGTTTTTAATGGTATTCTTTCGTGTTTGTTTTTTTTTTTAAATTATCAGTCATCACGTATTTATTTATTTAAAAAATAATAGTTGGAGAATAATAACAATAAACATTAAACCCGACTATAAAAGTTCAGTTATATTAATTTTATAATGAAATCAAAGTGTAATTTGGTCTGCACATGGTTTGGATTACAACTTATATATTACATGAATCTATATACGGTTATAGGGATTTCATCATTCGCTGAGTAATCATTTACTAAAGTTGTAAACACAGTTAACTAACTTAAAATTTACCATAATTGGAGCTAACATATACCACCTGTATTCACATATGTGAATCACACCTGATTTTTTGTGGTAAGCACGTTATTTTTTAAAATACCGACTTTTTATTGGAGACATATAACTACAATGCTACCAACAAAAACCATGTAAACACGTATTGATATTAAAGATAACATATTTATAACAAAAATTACAGAAAACTGGTAACCCTTTTTAATAATCAAATCATAATTTATAAAATTATCCTCATGACTTGTTTCATACATTACCCAATTATAAAATATAAGTAAAATCTTGCAAAAGAATACAATAATTTTCATGTAAATCAATGTTTTCAAATTATAAGTCTAAAACATTAACTTTTACTGCGAATAAGAAAAAAAATCAAAATATGTTATTACAAAAAGTAAAATAAAAACTAATAAACCTTGGTTTATATACAAATTACAACTCTACATAATACAAAAGGTAACGTCTCTGTCTGTTCCTTAGTGTGCTTTAAAACGAGAAACACTGAATCTATTTTTAATTTTATTTTTGTTTAATTTGGTAATAATACATAGAAAAGTTATAAGGATAATATTAAATTAATCACATTGAAATCAGCGAACAAAACGTAACCGTGTTGAGAAATGCGTCAGTGTTTCCCAAGCTGGTTAACAAACGCGTTGGAGTTAATAGACGGTTTATTTTAATTGTTCCTTTGAAAGAATTAACATCAACAACCAGTAGATATCACTACCTTGTGCTACTATAAAGCAGGAGTTACAAACAAATTTGTATAAAATGTAAGGGATATTTAATTACATTATCATTCAGAAATATATTAAAACGATTTTGTGGATGGTACAGTTCTCGGATGTATGATACACGTTCAAAATATAATGCAATAGTCGTTGCTTGGCTGGGATAGGAAACATTCGAAATGCTCCGTAACACCTTTTACCGACTATTTAACGTCCAGATTCCTGAAAATTTACTGAAACGTGATGAGAACTTTTCACAGGATAAAGATCACTCAGTGAGCGATGTGAAAGAGCTATAACTAAAGTTTATATACCTGACACGAAATGATTATTTACCAGAATTACCATAATATTCGTAGTCGTGGTATTACTAGGTCCACACATTTGGTACATTTGTCATAACTATTGGGAGGGAAAATAACGATTACGATACATTATGTGGTGTTGCAACCACCTCCATTAAACTGATTGGATGTGTATAACCAAAAAATAACTAGGTACTTATTTAGAATAACGACCTTATTCTTTTACATATTTCGTTTTTAAATAATGATAAATTCAATTTTGGGTCTTTTTTTAATGTATTGGTTTATTTTATATATCTTCTTTACACGAGCTGTGAGTTTTAATGTAAATAAATAAATATAAATTTACAACTACAAGGTAAGGCACAAAAAATATTTGGAACATTTCGAAAAAGCTACATGTAAAATCTCAATATCTAAAGAACATGCTTCAAGTTTAACTATAATCTAAGTAAATTATTAGGCATCTCTAATCAAGAACTTAAAATGATTAATTGACTCCGAATGAATCATTAAAGGTTTTAACATTTTTACTGTATGCCTTATTTGCACGTAAATGAGTACCTCTTTATATTTAGAGCACGCAGCTTCGAAATTGAAATTTGAATTGGAATTATAGCATGTGAGAGAGTGTAAAAACAAATTACACTGTACGCACGAGCGCTCCTACGAAATCATAAAAAGTGTTCTAATAAAACATGTGGTAAACTGTAGAGATATTTTTCTAGAAACAGAAGTGCTCTATTTACATAGATCTGTTTTTAATTAACTGATTTTTATTAAAAATTTAACATAAAAGTATCTACAAAAAATAAACTTATATTTAGGTAAGTAACGAAAATTCTGAGCGCTTTTAAAGGCACATTGACATTAATACATGTTGGAAAAGTGTCTGCTTCAAAGGAGTATTTTTTATTCGAGCTCTTCATCTAATGTTAACGACAACGACCGTCGGTATATGAAAAACTATCGACAATTATCATAATCATGCTGGCATACATCTACTTCGGTTAAAGTTGGTAGCTCTGGATTTACACCTCTTTATCCTGGATCCCGATGAGTCGAAACGAGTCATTGTATGGTGATCACGACCTGGTCCAAGATAAAAGCCCTATATAGATCTTTCTTGTTCCTTCAGTTCTGAGAATCGCGAATATTTACTTCCAATTCATACAATCATAATATGCAGTATTACCAGCTTCTTAAAAATTGTCGCCGACAGCATTTTTGACTGCATCGGACCATCTTATCAGTGCTCTTCCTCTGCCACGTTTGCTTTCCAAGGTGTTATTAGATCAACATAACAATTACGATACTTCAGGGTTTATGTTTGATGTTAAGCGAAAAAGAAGGTACCGTTTTTTACTCAACGCTTTAAATTCATATCTTCTGATTGTTATATTTACTAAAGCAAATAAGTGATGACTTAAAATATTATATAGGTATCTATTTACAAAATTAGCACAAAGCTGGTATAAAACATCGTAAATCAGTTTAACGAAATTGTGTAGTGTAAATAATTGCCTATTATTCTAGTCATTAGGTAATTGTGTAATAATATCGTTACATGATTGGATTTAACTATTAAATATTACTTATTTTTGAACAAAAGTTCTTAAATTTAGGTTTAAATTGCTGAGTCATTAAATTATTATGATCATTTTAAACAACTTTGAATACATATCGATCATTTCATCAACATTTTCAGGATGATCTAGTTTTATTTCTAAATAATATCTAGGTACTAAATAAATACAAAAAATATTTGACAGCGCCGTGATTACGTAAGTATTTATAAAACTTCACAATATTTTATTTGTACGAATGTGTAAAAATATGTTGAAAGCAACAGATTGTTAGCCTTGTACGTTGCCTTGGTCATAAAGGTGGCGGAATGTGCGAACACAAGTTAATTTATAGGTAAGTACTAAATTTTAGGTCCAATCTACAATTTAATACCTGTAGCACAACTATGTTATGTTGAAATGTAGAGTAAAACGCTTGTTTACTCAGTAATAAATCTAAGGATTAAAATGTTTAATGTTTTTAAATATTTAATAACGATTATAATTAAAAACGTATTAAAATATTATATACTAGCTAATTAATTGACTCGTTGTTTAATTCTGACTCAGGAACGGCGTCAAAGTGTAAATTGGAAATGGCGTGCAACGGACAATGTGCCGTATTTACGACTCTTGTTGTCATTGTTATTATCTCATCATGCATCACTGCACAGCCGGTTAGTTTATTTATTAATTGATTACATAGGCTAACTTTTAATACCATATTCTAAACTTATATTCAATGATGATATATGTTTTTCAATTTTCACCTTCCATATTTAGATTCAATTATTGAATATCGAGTCTTCACGCGTTACCTTTTTGTTTTTCCTATTCGTATACCAACCGTAGTTACGGGCTGTCTAACGGTGCGCGGCGTCCTCTGCTGCTTTTAGGGGTATTTTGTTGAAATACCTCCGTCGAGATAGGAAAAAGGAAAGGAAAAAAGGTAACGCGTGAAGACCCGTTATTCAATAATTGAATCTAATGATGATATAGTTAGACGTAAAGAGTATTTATAACACGTTAAGCAAGGGTGAATTAAGTTAACACGGAGGGTGTAAGACGAGTAATCAACGATTCTATGGTAATATAGTTAATCACAGCCTTTACAAATTTATGAAATGAAAACTTCTTTAGCGGCTTTGAACGATTATCGGTAGAGGAAAATCTTATAGATTCGCGTTACCAATGCTATGACGTCAGCCGTCAACATGCTACAGTAAGTATATCAAGTATAAGATGATGTTTAAGAGCTGGTGCTCAGAGATAAACAATAGGTAATAAAATTAATACTTACGCATCCTATCGTATGCTTTGGTTATGAATAAACTATATTATGGAAATGTACATAATTATTGCTCGGAGCACCAATAGACGCAAAAAACAGATAAATGTTTTCTGTTAAATTTTATGTTTTACATATTAATAATTTCAATTGACAAGTTATGAAATTTAAACACTTAAAAAACAGTTTTTCAATGGTTCAAGTTTTTTTACTACTGTCGGCAGTTCCCATGCCTGCAAAGTTTTTTTTTCTACTTCATGAAGACATTGGAGATATTATTAAAGATACGAAAAAAAAAAAAATCGTTGCCCGGGTGGGAATCCGATTCTTATTTATAATGCTTGCTCAAATGGGGCACTAAGTTGTTACGTTCTGTTATAAGGCTAATCCGTCTCCGACGCTAAGTCTAGATGAAAGATTTGCAACTGCCGCAACATACCTATGGGTGATGACCGACAAGTTTCCAACTTGAGGATGCTACCTAACTTAACAAGACCAGTACTTAGTACAAAACACTACATGTTTACACTTAGCTTTCATTATGATGGATTTCTTCATCGAAAGCAATGTCATTGAGATATTATCATCACTTTCCACCTTCATATATAAGGGTTCATTCGTTAATTACGTAAGGATAATTTTGACGATTTTTGACCGCCTCTACCCCTCCATATTAGGATACATAAGATTTCTCGAAGAAAATCATTCAGCATCCTGAATGGGAATAGTTTTGACATGTAAAATATTACCTAAGAATGGGTGTAAACCCATGGAGGGTAACCTCCTCCCCACAAGATAAGCGTACGTATAGATTTTCTTAACCCCCCTCCCCCTGGGGACCCTAACGTAATTAATGAATAACCCCTAAATTTCCATAGGACGGAGTGACCATTAATTATCTAAGTGCTATTGATATTTCGTTTGAGTATTATTAAATTATTTTATCGCAACGCATCATGGTTTTATAAACCAAACTATAAAATCATGTTACATTTAATTATTTATGGTATCTCTTATTGCCTATATTGTTTTCAGCCATCTGCCGACGATATAATACAAAAAGATCGAACTAATAGACAAGTGGCCATAAAAGCAGGATATGCCGTAGCGACAAAACCAAAATGGGGATTCTTTGGTACAATATTTAACCTTATAGTACAGGTAACACCAATATACATTTGTTATAGGTAATTAACATATTTTTAATATAAATAATGGTAGGTATAATTTTCTCCACAGCAAGTCAACGATACTAAAAGTGCCTACAGTCAAGTTTCTAATTTAGTCAGTGGACAATTTGCTGATGAAAATGTGAGTAGATTTTATCTATTTAAATATTATATTTCTGTTTTTTTTTGCACATAGCGTATAGTTGGTTATAATTATATAATCATTTGTATTCTATTTACTACACTGTATTTATCAACTATAAAGGGTTAGTTAAAATATATTAAGGTCATTTATCGGGATAAAAACTATCCTATCTTATAAAAGAGACATAGTGCCAGGGGCGTAACTATAGGCTGGCAGAGCTGGCAATATGCCACGGGCCCCGGTCCGATGGGGCCTCGATCCGTAAATCTGCGAGCTCAAAAGAATCCTAAGATTTTGGACTGTGGACTCCCGTCCTACATAGTGATAAGAATAAGGTATGCATCGTTCTGAAATGAAATAATATTAATTTAGAAACATTTTTATTACAAAATTATAAATGAATTATACGCACAATACTGCATACACATTCCTACACACAACACGCAGGTACATAGGTCCTGTAAGGAACCTTTCTTTTTGTGTTAAATAAAAAATGTAGGGATAGCTATGATACAATTCGCGAGAGAGTTTGCAGACTCAGGTGACGGCCAAGCCGAGGTTCGTACCATTTTGGTAACCCTTGTGCTAATCACCTTTTGCGGCTGAGTGCCTTCAGCACTCGCCTCCAAAGTCACGGTGAAGCTGTAAAGGCCCTTCCGGTCAATAGCGTTAGCTAGGTTCGAAAAAAAAATTGAGAGTTTAATATTTATTTTTTAAATTATATCTTATGTCTACAATTGTGCACACCAGTCTTGAAAGGGTTAACAAAATTCAGTAAAAAATTAAAAATACAATTAAAGTTAGACACGACTAAATATTCGAACACTTTAGTGATTTATTAAATTCAAATAAAAATATAATTTTTAAAATTTTTGTCTATCTGTTTGCTCAACGTAATCTCCGGAACGGCTGGACGGATTTTGACGGGACTTTTTTTGTAGATAGCTGAAGTTACTCTGCGAAACTTAGGGTACATACTTTTAATTTACTGAAAAGAATATAGTGTTTCGTGTAAAATAAAACTAATACAAATTTGAATAAAATCCGATTTAATGTACAGTTTTACGGGCAAGTGCTTGAATTTATGAGAAATATTATTACTTTGTTTTATAACCAAAAAAGTAATTATGGTTCCGTAAAAAAATTAAAACGTAGTGAAGAATATAAGAAACGTAGATGCAGTCCGTGCAGTATCTGCAAACGTGCAGTGGCACACAGCTAGTAATCAACAAAATACATGTGTTCTAATGAAAGTTGTGTTTTAGGCAGTAACAACGTCTTCGCCGCCTAGTAGAAATGGGACTACAGAAACACCAAAAATAACAAGAGCTGAATTTCTGAAAATACTGGAACGTAATCTTATAGGACTGGCTCGTCTACGTAATTTGGAATGGCGAGAGGCAAAAAAAAGTAAGTTACAGAATTACGCCCTTATACAATATTTTTTTAGGTTACAAATTATACACTAGCTTACATTAAACCTTAAGCATTATTTCACCCTTATAAAGGTATCACCAAAAAATAGTTATTTGTAAGCGAGAGTCAACGTTCCAATTTTGATGTACCTATTACCTTCAAAAGCATATTTTCAAAAATGTTCCGTTATAAGTTTACAGTTAGAATAATACAAACAAATAGTTATGTGTAATGTAGTCTTACGTCAGAAAAATTTGTTTTTTGTCCATATGGAGAAAAAGTTTAATATAAGTGTATTTTCCTAACCGGTTGCCTTACCGCCTTGTTATAGTTTATTTACGATACATTGTAAAGATAAAACCCTGTCCTTTATAACGTCTGATACAATTACCTTTTCAATTCATTTACAATTAATCAAATCTTTACGTTACTTAATGATTTTTCAGGATTCAGCAACGAATTTACGAGCATATAAGGATCAAATATTCCGTGGAAAATATTCAAAGAACAGAAGATAACAATTACGAGTAATATTATCGAAAAACCTATCAATAAATTATTTATAATGTATACAGGAAGAAATGTATTGCATCATGGAGGTACTTCATACTACAATTTCTGTACTCAATAAACTTTAATTAAAATATTTCAAGAACGAATGAACTACACATAATATGCATATTATAGTGGTGCCATACCTACATAATTATATTTAAAAAAATAAAGGATGAAACAGAAGAACAATGATTATTTGTAGTTAGCTACTTCATCTCGAAAATGAACAATAAAATATGATCTTGATTAATTAATTTGAATACAAAAGTTATATGTCATGATAGTGTTAATCAGCAGACTTATACAGGGTCGGACTGGGCCGGAAGGGCACGGGTGGCTGTCCACAAGCCCGGGGTCCGTGATTAGATGTTGGTAGATGGGATACTGAGATACACATAAGAACATCTAAAATATAAATTTCGTTTTATTTTTAATATCTATGAAACAATGTAAAATGTAATGGATTACGCTATAATGATACACGTCTAAATAAGTTGATATTTCAACCATTTCAACCATTAATCGAATTTTTCTATTTCATTTCTCTCTAATTGTATGAACGAACTATCTGAGTTAGTTTTACATTTAGGTCGCAATAGCTGGAACCTAGCATGCGCGGACCTCCTATCCTACGGTTTCCGCAAGCCAGACCCGTGAGGGGCCTGTGCAGGCTAGAGCCCGGCTGGCAAATGCCACCTCGACTGTATAGCCAGTCCGATTTTGGACTTATAAGACATTAGACAATGCTGTATGCTGTGATATATTAGCAAAAAAGAGAGTTCGCGAGATTTTTTTATTAGTAGGTTTCGATCAAATTTATTAGGTATTAGTGTTTAAGGGTGAAATTTTAATATAATTATATAATACATTTTTGATATAAACTTCTATAAATAATTAATTAGAAAAAATTAGCTGTGTGCCCATGGTTGCGCCCCCGTTTCATATAGTTTTTAATTTGTTTATACGGAACCTTATTTTTATTCCATTTTTTTTTGCTACTAACATTAAGCACAGATATTTCTCACAAATTCGGTCAGTAAAACTGCATTGAATCGGATTTTCTTCAAAATTATTCTTCTTTCTCGTGGCTTTTCTCAACTCACTTGGGGTCGGCGCAGTATGTATTCTTCTTCCATACGTCCCTATCAGCCCATCATCTCTTCATTCACTCCTTTTTCTTTCATACACACTCCATCCACACTTTCTATGGCCTTCTTCTACTTTTGCATCCTTCCACATCATCATATTCATTACTATTTTACCCACATTTTATTCACAATTACATGAGTTTAATTTTTTTTACACGGAACTAATTATTTTCAAAAAATTAAAATAGCCTAAGTTACACGGAGTAACTTAGGATATCTGCTAAAAAAACAGACAGACAAAAATTTTAAAAATTGTATTTTTAGTACAGATCTCGTATAAACATTAATATGAGATTCAGACACTTCAATTTTACTTATTAGGAAACTTAAAGGTTTGAATTAGATTTGTATGCTAACATATATTTAAACGTCTTATGACTTTAAAAAGCATTAATCTTAATATTATTCAAAGAACAATCGATTAATGAGTCGTTAAATACTAGAGTATTTGTAATTGCTAAAAAACCAGAGAATATTTTTAAATGGAAACCACAATAAAATAACCATTTGATTAGTTGATATTGCTTTAATGTACAGATCACAATTCAAATATCTACATCACAAATGTAACAGCTTGAAAGAATATAAAATCTTAGAACTCTCATGCCATATAAATTGATACTTATTAGTCTTGTAACCGCTTTATAATCACATAATTCATGTGCTGACTGTACTTTTATTTGTAAATATATTCAATATAGCACGACACTCCGGATACAATTCGAAGTGATTACGCATTATACCCCTTTTTATTGTTTTTTTTATAGATTCTTGGTTCAACATAATTTGTAAGGCTTTTTCTGAATTTAAAAGTAATAATTCAGAGGATGTCATTTTAATATTACACTTATCAGCTCCATCTACCTAGAAAAGTCATTTAATGCTGTTATTTTTCATTACTAGTATTATTTATAAAACTAGGTATATGTTTTTTATAACTTACTTTACACAAAAATGAAAGTCCATAATGTTCATCTACTATCGGCCAACTTTGTTCTAAAACATTTTTTTGCCAGTCAATTAATTGTGAATTTACACATAATCGATTATTAGCCGATAATAAACCAGCCCAAAGTTCAGAACAAAAATGTGGAGTAATCGGTGCCAACATAATAATTAATGCCCCTAAAGCTAGTTCAAACTCTTTGCTTTTGGCAATTACTTCAGGTGGTATGTTATTCTGTAAATTAAAAAAATAAATACGTTTATATTTATTTGGTTTTATGGTAGTTTTTTTTATAACTATGCCATACCATTTGTATCATATATTGAAATCAAATTTATTGTAAATCTATTTTACATTTTTATTAATGTAATTTGCTAAACGGTTGAACATATTCAGTAGAACTTTAAAAAAGGTCTAAATATGCTTTTATAACACACTGTCCACATTTATCGGAATATTTAATTAACAAAACGAATTACTTCAATCACATTTTTTTTTCATATTAGCATATGTTTTTTTTGTTCCTTCATTTGTTATTTTATTATATCTTATTACTATATTACGATGGCGTGTGCATTCAATTACTTACTCATTATTAAGGACTAAAGGGATATTGTTGGATATTCTTGTAATTCATATCTCTAAACCCGTAACTTTTGGTTACTTATAAAAAAAATGAAGTTAGTCTAAAATCGCGAGGCTCTATTAAATCTATATATCTATCTATGTTAAAGATCAGAAAACTGCGCTTCAATATAAACGGCAATAAAACAACATATTGCAGTGAAATGATTAATCATTACAACATATTCCTAATTAATTATACGTACAACGGTTCAAAATGCGTCATTTGATACAACTCTATAAAAAAAGTATTGCATAAAGTTTAGAGTTATATAAAGCAATACATACCCTCAGAGTATTTGTTAAACTTTGTAATCTTGATATGCCAACACTGATCTTCTGAGTATATTTAAAATGGTATGTTGTTGTTGCGATGATATAATTTCGAGATTCCCATATTTTGCGCTCATATTCTTCAAACGTCATATTATTCAAAGTATTTACGTCGGTAACGGATTTGCGATGTTCTAAAAACTCTCTCATTGTGTACCAAAGCCGTCGCTGCCAATTCAACACACCAGGGAGAGCTGCGAAATATTGAAGATAAATATTTGACGGATTTGATGAATCATTAAAAAATTTAACCCACTAAACGTGATGCCATACAAATCTGTACACATTTCTTTACAAATCTACCCGCAAATTTATACAAGTTTCAACTTATTCTATTGAATGCGTCATACGTAGGTAACGACTTCGTATTTAGTCTTGCGCGCTTCAATCACAACGCGTCCTCATAAACACTTATTGAGCTCTCCATCTTCAGTCATTCTAAACAATGAAAATATATTTTTCTGTATACACTAAGCACATATACAAGCAAGGATGGTAAGCAAACTAAGCTTAGAGGTACTGGCTCTTGAGTAATGCTTTCGGAACACATCTATAGTTGTTTGGCCACATATTTTCAGAGTTGGGAATTCAAATAAAAAAGAATATTCAATTCAATTTGGGCCCTAAGAAGGCGCTTATGAACGTCTAAAAAACTACCTTTTCTACTCAGTATCATCCCGGAGTTTGGAATTTGTGCCCGATATGGCGGCAGGCTCGCCCCCTGTCACATCTGGGACGGAACTAAATTCGGCGAAATGGGGTGGGTGGTGTAGTTCGCTATTTCACCTCTGTCTAACCCTTCGAGGATAACAGGCGTGAGCTTATGTTATGTAAAAAAAACTACCACCGGTTCAGAAAACAACCCAGTCAAGAAGAGCCGGAAAGAAACTCGATCTGGTGCTTTTTTTTATAAATATAATATATATCATTTTTTTCCATATAAAAACTATACAAATCATAGTCTTAACTAATGTTAGCGGAAGCACAGAGATGTAGGTTAATTCCAGACATCACTATCGTTCACATAATGATCAACCCTGTTATAGCCTATTGAGATTAAAATGATATTAGAATGGTAGCTAGCCAGGTATTAGAAAATGTCCTATCACCATGCCTGAGATTTTCTCACGATGTTTTCTTTCAATCTAAGTTCAGACTCATTACACAATGCGACAAGTGCATTTCAATCAACATACAGAGATCATTGCTTTAATTTTTTTCAATCATTGTTGACTCCGTACGAGACTATCCTATTCTTTTTACAACAGTTGCTTCGGCCTACTTAGTTGATACTCTAAAAGAGCGCAAAAACATTTCGTAACACCTAAATTGTATGTAAAATTTCAGATATAATTACACTGGCCAACACTAATAGACACTTGTTACAGTTGTTATTTTCATTTATATCAGTCTAACGTTTGAGCCTTTTTATAACTTGTGGAAATTCATTTACGCATCCCCCTGACAACTATACCGGGGGAGAGTTAAATCTCCCCGGTTATAGTTGGCAGGGGGTATGTGGAACTGGCCCGGCAGAACCCACTAAGTGGTTACTAAGTGATTGAACACCACCAACACCAACGACCAACAGCCCTCTTTGCCGCCGCGTATCGGTATACGGCGGCGAGCACCTCTTCCATCTCTCACAGCAGGAATCCTGCAGGCACAAAAGCTGCCATCGCAGACACCGTCTAGTAACTGCGTATCGCACTTAGCACCACCGTGCATTGCGTAGAACTCAACATGCGGATATTATAGGTGCTAAGGGCATCCGCACACACTGGTGCCCTTAGACAGCCATGCACCTTACAACGTTTGAGCCTTGCCGCAGCACTAGTAACTGCAACTGCAAGCTACCTTTCGCCAACAATATATCGACTACCATCAATACTCTTGAGCCACTCGCTTGATCATGCTTAACGTAATGACATAAACTTTAAAAGAGCATATTAGTTAATCATAGTTGATAATGTTTATGTTATGATAACATGAAAAAAATACATACTTACATATTTAATACTTCAACACATCAAACGATTGTTTTAAGATCACACAAACTTCCATCCTATATGGTTATATCCATAATCTTTCAGCACAATAATAGAATTTATTAAATTTGCGTTGACAAGAGTCACTTTCATATAATTAAAAGTAAAAAAAAAAACTCTTTAAATACAAAATGTTTCAACTTACTGTCATCTGACCAACGCCTAGTTGTAGTTGGGGGAACATCAGCAAGTATAAGCAATCGGGTTGTATCACAACCATAAGTTGACAGCAACCTCTCTGGATTTTCTCCATTATATTTAGATTTACTCATTTTTTCCCATTGTACCAAGACAGATTCTCCTGTACCTATCTCCTTGAAATCTTTACCAACTTTTTCAACATTCTTTGCTGGTATATATTTACCTGATGATTTTACCTTATATGATTGGCCCATAACCATTCCTTGTACTAAAAGTTTCTGAAATGGTTCTTCACATTCTGTCCATCCAAGTGAATGTAAAAAGTAACTCATAAAACGTGCATAATATAAATGCAAAACTGCATGCTCTTTACCTCCAATATAAATGTCAACTGGTATATGGTTTCGTATTTTTTCTTTATCAAAGGGCATTTCTTTATTGTTAGGATCTAAAAAAACGATAAAAGTACCAAGAAGAGTCAACAAATGTATCCATAGTATCTGTTTCTCTTTTAGAGAAATAGACTGGCATTTTGGGCAATTGCAGTTCACCCAATCTTCAAAATTTTGTAATGTTTGTGAACTACAGTGAGATTTCATTTCTGGTAATCTAATGGGAAGATCTTCATATGAGACAGGAACAGTTCCACATTTTGGACAATGGATTATTGGTATAGGAGTACCCCAATATCTTTGCCTGGATATCAACCAGTCTTTAAGTTTTGAACTAACAAAATATCCTCCAACATTCTTGCTATTTGCTTTATCAATAGCTCTTTTGTTCTCTATTGCTCTGTCAATAATAACATCACTTTGTGTACTTGGTATGTTAAGTGACAATGCAATGTTCAAATCATCTTGATGAATTTTAGGACAAGCAATGAAAACATCTTTACCTATTGGATAATTAACACTATCAGATATATAAACTGGCATTTCAGCTTCAGTAATTGGATTTTCACATTTTAATACTAAGTTTGATTTATCTTGTAAGTCTTGTAATAATGCATGATTGCTACTCATAGTCAGAAAACTACCATGAATGAATTTGTAAGGTTCAGATGTCCACACGTCAAATTCTCTGGTGGTATTATTTATTATCATTTTAAAAGTAACTACAACTCCATCACACTCTCCAATCCAATGTTTTTGCAAATTTATAATGTCCTTCCAATTATCTAAATGTTCACTATTTAATCCATCATATAATTTTTTGGCATACTTTGTGGTTTTTATGAACCATTGTGTAAGATATTTCTTTTCAACTTTGGCACCAGATCTCCATGAACAACCAAGATCATCTACTTGCTCATCAGCTAATACAGTTTTATCAACAGGGTCCCAATTCACTTGTGCCTTAAATAAAAAGAATATTATTACAGCTTCAAAGAGCTCAATATAATAATTGTTTTAAATAAAGCAAACATAGCTATATGTATATATATTTTAAATCACCTTACTTTGATAAGCCAAACCGTTTTCAAATAATTTTAAAAATATATATTGAGTCCATTTATAATAATTAGGATCACATGTAGATATTTCCCTATCCCAGTCAAAGTTAAAGCTGAGCTGTTCAAGTTGATTTTTCATTGACTGTATATTAGTTTTTGTCCATTTATGAGCTGGAATATTATGTTCAATTGCTGCATTTTCTGCAGGTAAACCAAATGCATCCCAACCTATAGGATGAACAGGATTTTTTCCATTAAGCTTTTGAAATCTGGCTATGGTATCAGATATTGTATACACTCTTACATGACCCATATGTAGGTTACCAGAAGGATACGGAAACATTGGTAAAACATAGTATGGTTTATTCAGATTTTTATTATCTTTTTGTGCTACTTCAGTTGACCAATGTTTTTCTATTTTCAATTTAATTTGGGTATCAACTTCTTCATCCTGCGAGTAATATTCTCAAATTTAAAAGAGTAAAAAAACAATCTAACAAACAATTTAAATTAGGTAGTAAAATTACACAAATGGTATATTAAATACAGTAAATATCTGCAGATAAAAAGATGTATTACTATTACAAAAGATATTGTTGTAAATAGTATAAAATTAATGGTAAATAAAGATTGATCATTTTGTAATTATAGTATTAGCCAGTGTTATTGTATTTTGATATGTTCTTATTTTTAAGTTGCACTCAATAGTTTTTTATTTCAGCTAATTTAATATGTGTCCGAAAAAGAATATTTGTATTACAATGGTATGTTGGTTTATAAGATATATAAAAATACACGAAAAATCTCACCCATAATTTTAAACTTGTTTTATATCGTTGAGCTGACAAATAATTATATGAAAGTTTCAGCAAATATTTATTAGGTTTTTGAATCTTCAGCTGAAGAAATAACATTTTCCTTAAGAATAATTTTATTTATAAGTAACTTTTTTAAATATTTAGCATATATATTACACTAAGTATGTGATAAAATAACGTGTTGAATATACTTATCGACTTATATTTATTATTCAGTCGAACTTAAGTATTATTACTTATTAAAAATGCTTAATTTTAAAACTGTTTCAAAATTCAAAATATAATACACAATATAACCCATAGATAAAACACTATAATTGAAAATATAACCTAACCTAACCTAGGGATAGCCCAGAATAGCTTATATACATCGTTGTTTTTGTTATAAGATCGATATCAGTATGATCGATAGATCAATGATTGGATGAAAAATATTAAATATTTGTTTCCAAATTTATTACAAATAAAAGTAAAAATTTTGATGACATAGACCCAATAAAAACATTCAAATTGTAAAATTTTAACCAAATAAACAACCTACAGCACCTCTTTGATAGCAACCTACAAGCAACATCTAAACGACTTTTCAAATTATTTTTCGTAATTCTAAAATAAAAGAAACATACTATAAATTCTGTTTGTAGACCACGGTAATTTTTATTTATCATTTGATATCACTAGCTGACCTACAAGTAGATGTTAGTTTATAAAAATAAAGTAAAGGAAGATTGAAAGACAAAATGGTGTCAAAATCGATTGAAGATGGAAAACATTGATGTTATTATTTCGATGTTCAATGGATATCGTTGTTTATTTGTCGAAATTCACATCAATGTCAAAATTGATTTTTTCTAATATAGATCATCCCTAATCTAATCAAAAACTATTTTTGTATTCCATTTATTTCAATCTTTTTATTTTGAGTAAATGTAAAATTAATAAAAATGCGTAGTTTTTCCAGTATTTTTGTAAATGCAGATTGGTTGCAGATGTGCCGTTTTCACACATTTTGGTACTTTGCGTTACCTTCCCGAGCTCGCAATATTGCTGTTATGCGATTTGGCATACTTTCTAATAGGTATTTAAGCGATGCTGCGGAATGTTCTGTCAATTCTCTA
Organism: Samia ricini; assembly: GCA_014132275.2. Lineage (NCBI taxonomy): Eukaryota > Metazoa > Arthropoda > Insecta > Lepidoptera > Saturniidae > Samia > Samia ricini. The sequence goes on from AP028161.1 coordinate 9,818,660, forward strand.
TTAGAGCTTCTTTCATTTAACGTAGCAATATTGGCGGCGGATTCTGCTGACGTACACGTCGTCCCATGCATGGTCAATGGGGTTTAAGTCTGGGCTGCGTGCTAGCCTCTCCAAGTGTGTGATACCGACTTCTTGAAAATAGGCAAACCTTATCGAAGTTGTATGGGGACGGGCATTGCCTTACATAAAACCAACATTTTTGCCCATTTTCACTAAAAATGATAATCATTCAGAATCTCAGTGACACCTTTCTGGAGTTAAAGTACCATTTTCTATCACCACTAGCTCAGTGCGGCTTTCGGAAGAAATTCCAGCCCACACGTGGGCAGAATATCCGCCGTATGGTACTATTTCTTCTATACAGACTTGGTTATAGCTCTCTCCCGGTCTTCTGTACACTCTTTTCCTCATGTTGTATTTGTATAAACAGAATTTAGACTCGTCTGAAAACATAACTTTTGACCAGTCATTGACGAGTTCAATTTTCGTGTTCAAGCATTGTCAGAATCCTGGTACATTCTTCAGGGGTTCACATGATGACTTTATCATACTAAAATTTATAAGGAACAGATATAGATTTTTACCTTTTTTTAAGTTATTTCTGTATTGTAGAATTACAGAAACATTTTGAAACAACAATACATCATACTGAAAAGCTCCGTCATACCTTAGTTCTTAATTAGTTCTCAATCCTTAATACATTAAAACGGAAATCAACAAGTGTCTACATAAAACCAATAACAGCGTACTCTACTTTCTACATTACAAAATAATGTAAATACATACATATCACTACGCCTTTCAGTAGGCAGAGATTAAGTCCTTCCACGTGGTCGATTTGATCAAGATAAATTACAATTTGTTACCTTGCATTTTATATATACAATAGGAATTTAGTTTTACAATAGAAAGTTACTGAAACATCGATTACTTTGCTTTGAATGTTAATTTTTGGAACAAATTCATTTAACAAAATATTGCCCGAAATAAATTATAAACCTTTCATCATTATAATTTATTGTTTTATATTTATGTCTCAGGATTTCTAAATAAATTTATCAGAATAAAGAATAATTTTAGTTTCTTGAGACTGGGTGATAAATATATTTTTCGATGATATTCTAAAAAAATATATCGATATTTCGACAGTTGGTGCTCTTCCCTAAGTCAGGTGTCATATCATATTTGTTCTGCTGTAGTGTACTCAGTACTGTAATTTCTTTATACTACCGTGAACTAGTAGTAATACAAAAAAGATTTCAGAAGTACAAAAGTAAAAATGGTATCACCGAAACCAGATGATGCTTCTGAAGAGGCGAAGAAAGTTGTAGATGATGCGAAAAATTTTATAGAAAAAGCTATTGCCGATATCGGAAAGACATCGGCTACAAAGCAGCTAATTTTAGGAACTGCATCAGGATGGTATGTAATAAAAATTTGTTTGTTAAAACTATATTCGTTTATTATTTTTTATATACTTGAAAACATGTTTTCTCTTTTTTTCATAAGCCTTTTATGAGCGAATATAATTAAAAAGTTATTTTAATAAAGTGTAAATACGGTATGATGAAATCAATCCACTGCTTGAAGTTTATGACTCATAAGCTAAGTTAACAATGAAGTCATTAGAGATTATTGTACAACTTAAAAATATTTTAACCACTGATTAATGTGTTAAAATAAAAATACTTCATATACATAGCATATGAAAAAACTTTAAAGGTGGCATCCACCGCTGCCCTATTATGCTTTTTCCAATACATTGAACATGTTAATCTGATTTTTTATTTAATGAAAGAATAATTCTTTATTGTACTTGTAAACTGGTGGTGATGATATTAAAATATTTGTTCCCAGTTAATTAGTATTCCTCTACAATAAAAGTATTAGTAAATTTGATGAACTACATAAAATAAATTAATAAGGTTTTAAATAAATATACTAAATTTGTGTGCATATCCTTATGTCTCTCTTTTACATTGGGAAGAATATGAAAAAAGATAAAAGAGAAATAATGAATGAGGTCATTAAGAATCATGTCTGGGCTATTTCTTCCAATACCCTAACTAAACCAAGAGAAGCTGGTCTCAGCACATTGTTATAAAATAGCATAAATGATTTTAATTCTTCTTTTTTTTAACTATTGATTCCATCAGTAATTTATGTTAAGGCATTCATCTTGTTTCTGGCTATTGTCCAAATTTATTTGGTGTCAACCCTCCTAATGTGTCTGTAATAGTATATACATCTTCACATTTTATGAATAATTTTCATGAGTTTTATCATATACAATAATTGTTATCATACTGATTTATAAATATCAGGGTAAAAGCACTATTTGGTTTTATATTAGCTGATTCTTAAATATGATATAGATACATATATCTTATTACTAAAACAGGAATTCCAATATGTATCTTGGTCATGTATGTGAACATTTTTGGTTTTATTGACATCTTTACACCTAATTATTAGTGATGTGTATTTCTGATCTTTCTAGTCATTCAAAGAATTATATCATTTAAGACTTTCCAAATGGGGTAGATTGTCTTTCTCATAGTGAAACCTATTAAATGTTTTACTTTTACTTTGCAAATACTTACTTGACATTACTAAACTTGCAACTGGTTGAGGGTGTAGAGCCACTCATTATAAGTAGTTAATTTTATGCTGGTATAAGATTTAAACAGTGTTGGTTAACTAACACTGCTATGATATTTTGAATATGTTTTATTTTTATACCAATTGGTGTAATTGATTATTTTAACAATTTAAAATTTAGAGTGTTATTAAGATTAAGGTATGGGTATGAAATTACATTTGATTTGGTATATATTATAGAAAAACCAGTTATCATAATTAGCAATAAATGATATGTGAATAAAAGTTGTGAATGTTGAGATGATAAATGCAGAGGAGAGTGGAAGAAAAAAATGTGTTGTGCCAACACTACTTAAAGTAGGACAAGATAAAAAAAGATGAAGACAATAAATTCCATTTCTAAATTGAATAGTAATATTTTCTGTTTCTCTGATGAAAAGTTTATTTTTTAATAAATAGTCTACAAACTTACACAACACTTGGTGTAAATTATTTTATTTTGTTGAATTTTCTTAAGCAATCAATTTTTTTTTTGTATATTATTTATCATCAGTTGATCTTAGTGATCATGGGTACTTTTGTATAGACTCTATACTATTTGATTTTTGTTACTTTTAGGATAACTGGTTATCTTTCCATGAAAGTTGGAAAAATTGCAGCAGTTGGCATTGGTGGCAGTGTAATTTTATTACATATTGCTAGCCAAAAAGGATACATTGATATAAATTGGGATAAGATTACCAAAAAGGTGGACAAAATCAGTGATAAAATAGAAAAAGAAACTACAGGGCGATCTGCAGATTGGTTTGAAAAAGTAAGTACACAATGTTGTTTATTGTTCATTATATATACTTTGGATTTTGTATAATCTGTTCAGAAAGAGGGATTCTGTTTGTCATGCTCTTCAGCTGCTGTTCTTTATTATCTTTTTCATTTTACGGGCCGAGTATTTAAAGAGTGAAAAAAACTAGGTATGACAGGCCTTATACGGGAAAGCAATGTTCGTTTTGCGTGCGCACGTATTTCGAGAACAACAATCGATCGCTTATTCACGTTAGTCTGCTATTTCGGGTTTATTATGAATTGCGCAGTATTGGGGAAACCTCCAGTAATGCCACTATCCTCGCGTAGATTCAGCCATTCAAAGCTACTGTATACACAATAGGCGATATTCATCATGGTCGTCCAAAAGCAGCAAGAAAGAACCCATAGAAACATCGAGTGGGTCAAGTTGGCCTATAAAATTCAGATTGTTTAAAAGTTGAACGAAAATAATTATATTCTAAGATTTAAATATGTGAACGTAATGTTAGAGAGAAAGGAAAATTTTGACATTTCTATAGTGACAAGGCCAATTTTCATTAGTACGGTTATGTGAATCGACAAAATAGCCGATTTTGGGCGGAGAGCAATCCAACATTATTACATCAGCGCCCTTTGCATAGCCCCAAAGTGACAGTTTGGGTGGCAGTAACGCCAAAATTCATTACTGGATGGATTTTATGAAGACCAAAGCTCTGCCTGAGCGGCGCTACTAAGATGGTACGCAATATTTTTCTCCAAGACTTGATTAGAGAATGTGAGTACTACAATTCCCTTTGTTGGCACCAGTAGAATGGAGCGACGGAACATACTACTAAAAATGCGCAAAAATCGATGGAAGAGTTGTTTTCCGAAAAAGTGAATAGAAGTTGTAAATGTTGAGATGATAATTGCAGTGGAGAGTGGAAAAAAACATTTGTCAACCAAACTTAAAGTAGGACAAGGTAAATAAGATGAAGACAATAAATTCCATCACCATCACCGCATAGTCCACTTGATTTGTTTTGTAGAGTTCTCTTATAGGTGTTGTATATGAGAGTAATCTAAAAAGTTTGGTGGATTTAAGAAGAAATATTGAAGGTTTGAGTTTCGCCACAACAATGGGCGACATTTATTTAATAAAATATTTAAAAAATGAAATTTCGTTCTTTGTGTACATTTTTATATCAATAAATATATCATATCATTATAATCAGTATTTTTTTACTATGATTGGAAAAAGTTGGACCGTCCTGAGATATCCTGTACCTTTGTTGCAGCTAGTTTAGCATTTATCTATTGAGTTATACGTTAACCTGTTTGTTGAGCAAGTAACTGAATAATTGTATCTAAAGGATCTTGAAAGCTTCACCGGATGTGTGGAGAGCACAAAATACACAATTCTAGGCACCTCAGATTAGCTCTTTCACTGTGTGTAACTTCCTGAAATTAATATCCATAGTAATAACAAAATTGTAAATTTCACGTGTCTGTAGATTTTCGATTTTTGTGAAAAGAGTTATTGCAAGGGACTAAAAATACGAAAAAATTTCTACCATTTTTAGAAATGTCTATGTATGTGCAGGCATCAATGAAAAAGTACTAAGTATATTTCAAAAACTTAAAAACATAATTATAAAGTATATTCCGGGGTAGCATCAAAACTTTATTTTATTAAAATCGGTCCACTCTATCAAATGTTATAGTAATTTGAATGACATGCGGCGACCAAGAAGACTACAATAAAATAATCCTGCGGCGACTTTAGTATGAAAGAAGAGTTTGTAAGTAAATGAGTTTTTAGTCTTATTCGAGATTTATGAATTGATTGAAATTGAATAAAATGTTATATTATTGTATAGTATATTATGAAAAATGTGTACTATATAAATAATTAATTTCTAAGACACAATAAATGAGAAAACAACATTTTGATATTTTTAAATAATATCTAAGAATTCTAGGTGTTGTATTAAGAGGTCATTTTATGAAAGTAGTGAACTGACTTTCAATTATGATATCAATAGGTATAAATATGGTGCGGAACATAATATTATTTCGTTGTAACTATAATTGGACGGTTCAAGTTTTTGTTTATTTTTGATGACGAAATGTAATGAACGGTGATTACATAAGCAAATTATATATGTATATCTGACGTATGTCTGGTGACTGATGTATATCTGATTATTCATAGATACTATTTCTTAATAATTTGAACTGTTTTGGAAGATTAGAAGACATAGATAACCTATAACAAAAGACTAACGGGACAAAACCTACAGATTGAAGAATGAAGATTTTTATTTAAATTGATGATGTTTTTTTACACAGAATAGGCCAATGCTTTGACCACAATTTCACCTTATGTTAAGTGACGATGTGGTCCAAGATGGTAAACATACTGGTTCTCATGTGATGTTGCCGGAATACACCTATTGGTATTTGGCGACAGGTTTTCAAATTTGAGGGTGGTAGCTACCAAGGCAGGCATCATTAGAAAATGCCATACCACCATGCTATGGTTTCCTCACGACGTTTTCCTTCACCGAAAGCTCAGGCCGATTTTAGAGTCGGATAGGTGGGGATCGAACCCGCGTCCATTGACGCGGAATCCGGCTACACTACCCGCTGCGCCATCACCGCTTCTAACTATGTACGGATTCAGAATCTATTACAGAACAAATTTTGTCTGTTTGTTCGAAATTACGCAAAAACTACTAACCCGATTTTGATGAATTTTGGTATGAAAGCTGAGACGGGACGGGACGCCAGAATTTCACGCGAGCTAAGTCCCGGGCAAAACTAGTTAGTTATATCTCATTAGTTAGATCGAATAGTAGTTCAGGGTTCATTTCGGGAAGTCACACACAGCAAAAGAGTTAAAACTGAGGCGCCTATAATTGTGTCTTTTGTGCTCTCCAAACATCCGGTGAAGCTTTCAAGGCCCTTCAGGTAAACAGCATTATTCAGTTAATGCTCAACAGACAGATTTGTCTAGAGGATACATTTCCGTTTGCACTTCAAGCTGAGGTACAAACATTGGCTCCTGGTGAAGCCATGGCAGTTACGATTTTCGGATGAGTGCACAAAACTTATTGAAGCTGTAAAAGTCTTTTAGCTCAAAGACGAAAAAGGAATTAATTAGTCTGTAAAGTAAATGGACAATTTGATTTTTTTTTCGTCGTGATCATTTATTCCATTTTTAATTTGACAATAGATTAATATTCGTAATGTGGCACACAGTAGTTACATGCCAACTATAACAAAATTTACAAATTTGCTTATAAAAACTATTTTAAAGTATTTTTAGACTTAAGTAGCACTTGAATATAAATGCAGTAGGATACAAAAGGTATTTTACTCTTTTGTTTCCCAAGTAGAGTACAATAACACAGGTGTAGAATGGAAATGATTATAATTCAGGTTCCACAAGTTTTTTATAACTATCCATGTGCACTGATTGGAGTATTAAGTTGGTTATATGGTTATATTCTTAGCAGCTTTTTATGAATGATACTTCCATACAATAATTACTGTCTATATCTTCACTAGTACCTAAAAACAGAATGACAGAAATTTATGTTTTTAATATTTGCAATGTATTTAAATTTCAGATTTCATTTTAGATTGTGTCACTAGCTTAGAATTTACTAATAGAGAAGTTACATATTTAATTTTTTTTGCATGATAAAATAAAACAAATGTAAAACCCATGATGTTAGGAATCGCTACAATAATTACTTAAGCATGTTCATGTTCATGGTTTACAAACAATTAAAGTTATTATTGAATACCAAACTTTCTTAGTTTTAAAATAATTTATTTTAGTACCTACACGTAAACTTTTAATAAGATACTGGTTGCTATCATCAAGTCAGATTATCAATATTATTTTCTATTGGTATTCTATTATTATTATTATCTTTCTATTATTATCTATTTGAGATTAATATAATAATATATAACAACATAATTTCTCATTCAAACGATATCATTCTTTATAAATATATTTTACAACAGATGTATATTTGTTTACAATTTAATTTATTTTGTTACAGGTATTAATGTTTGTCAAAAATAATTCCTATTATTCGGCAGGTTTTACTGGAGGATTTCTATTTGGTATTGGATCCTCATAGATATGTAAAATTAATTATTGTTATGTGAGTTTAATGTAATGATAATTCATCCACCAATTTACTGAGTAACATTTAATCATAGTACAGATTTTATTTTAAAAGTAATTAGAAGTAGTATTTAGTAACCAGGTTCTTATTATGACATTTGGAGGAAAGAATCATAGATCATGTGTAAAAGACGCAAAGTTAAAGTTTCATTTTATAGTTGGTCATGTTATTGACATTATTTATCCAGACACTAACTATCATTACATAGACAAGTTTCTATTTCTTATTACTGCGGCGTAGGTAGGCGGGAAGGATAAAGGTATTACTGTAGAGCCTAACGCTTCTATCGAATAAAGTAATAAATAAGACGAACTGAAATATTCGCAAATTGCTAATGCGCTGAAACCTTGTCACATAACGTCCATGTGACGTCATTAGCAATTAAAAATTTCAGCTAACAAAAAATATATTATTTAATTATTATTGTCTTTGAGATAAGTATAAAATAATTTAATAAGTGTTTTTTAAGATTGCGGCCAGGCGTATTAGCAATTTGCGGGGATTATATGACCTACTATATATATTTCAGTTTTTGGTAATGTTCGAATTATTGTGTTTATATCATTCTCAAATAAATATAATTGAGATAGTCTCAAAAGTTTTGTTATGTACCTTAATTGTATAATAAAATATTAGCGACCTACAGAATTTGTTTCTTTTTTACAACTAAGTTAAGACTTACTAATACTAATAAATTTACTAAAATTACAAAATGACTGGTTTTGTTAATTACTTACCAGCGTGACTACTATTGTAAAATTGTAATAAAAATCACGTTTAGTATGATCATAAGTGCTGGCAGGTTTTTTAATTAATATTGTTTCTTTGTAATTGGCGATTGAAAACAACAAAAATCCTTGAAACTTTAATGTCCTATAAAATTATCCTTGTATATTACAAAAGTAAATTATGAGTTTACTTGAGTAGAGACGATGTTCATTTTTTGGCCTATCAATCGTCTAGTCTTATTAATATTAATAAAATGTTTCGAAATTTGCCAAGTTACATTTGGAACTTTTTCTAATCTAATGCTGGAAATACTATTTCCAATAAAACAAAATTCTATATTTTTACAGGTAGAAAGATTTGTGGATAGAAAACTGGATAAAGCAGAAGAATTATTAAAGAAAAAGGAAATTAAAGCCAAGAAATGGTATAATAACTTTACTGGAGATGACCATTACCATGCTACCGAAACTCATGTTTTTTTAGCTTCCTTTTTTGCAGGCATGGCTATCGGCCTCATTTGTGGCAAATAAAATATTAAATAACTTAAAGAATCTTTATGTGTAATATTACCAAGTAGTAGTTTAAATTATTTATTAATCGCACTATTATGTAAGCTTCATTAAATTATATGTAGTATGTTATAAGAGAAACATTAACAACAAATAAATTATAAAGAATATTGTTTTTTAACTCTAATCAAAATACGTTAAACTAAACCAGGGGGGATTTCAGATCTGAAATAAAACTGGTATGCACTTTGGAAAATGTGCAGTGGTTTTAATTTCTTATTTATAAATTTTTGGTATTATGTTTACCCTATAGTATATTTGTGACATGTTGATTAATATCGTTTTCAACGTACGAAACAGGAGTTTTGAGATGTCTCAAAACTCCCAGAAAAACTAACAAAGAACCATTATTTTATTAGAACACGTTAGTAAAGTAACGTAACCCTAAAAAACTGATTGAGTTATAATTGTGTTAAATAATATAAAAAATGTAACGGATTACATAAAAATAGTAGTTAGTTGTTTTATGCTAGGGTCACACTTGTATAGTACACAGGACAAGAATAAGTTTCGTTGGTAGTCGAGAGGTGAGGGAATGCGTAAATGCATGTCTCAAAGGGTCACACTTGTTGCAACATATTTGTCGCGACAGTGGGCAGTGATCTCTACTGACTGGTTGGTGCTATGGTCGGTGGAGAATGTGCATGGAACGTGACGGTAACATTTTACGATAGCGTCCTAACGGAGAAAGAGGAGGCAAAGACGGGGAGACCATGACTATCTTGGATCACCGTAGGAATACTGGTTGCGGATGAGATACAAAAACTCAAAACATCTTCACCAGCGGGCTCCGTAATAATCCCCTGGGCAGCAGATGCAGGGGTGCGTTAGAAAAGTGCAGTGCGCTTTTATTTTTAGGTAATAAATATGGGGAACACTTTTCTACATCTAGACGAGGTTCTTTACACCTGACCGGGTGAGCAGGATAGCGGTGAAGCCGCTGCTATCCTGACTCAGTGCGCGCTGAGCAGCCTTAGGGTTTTAGTGGGTATTCTCAGCGCTTCATTTTGGGCGAGTCCTACATACCCCTTTCACTCGTGAAAAAGAATGTGTAAATGCATTTCTCTATGTAAATAAAAACTAGTAAAAGTATACTGGGTGTGTGGTCCGTTATATTATATGATACAAAAAAGTTATCTGCTTAATATGGATGATTAGGCATGAACAACAGGCCAAACAAACGATGTAAATTATCAAAAAAATCTTATTCTTGGATCGATTAAAAAATATTAGGTAAAAGCAGAGAAAAGAAGACAGTTTTGTTACTGAGCAAACCATATCATGAGCGAGTCATGTCATAGGTATTGTTGAATTTTCAGGATTTTTTTTGTAATCTAGCTAATGTTCTTGACCGGAAGGGCCTTTACAGCTTCACCGTAACTTTGGGGGTCGAGTGCTGAAGGCACTATCCACAAAAGCTAACTAGCACAAGGGTTCGAATCTCGGCTTGGCCACTACCTTTATTTAAAAGTTCACGCGGAAATTGATCCTAGCTAAACCCTAATTTTTTTATTTAATAATAAAAAAAGTTTCCTTAAAGAATCATTTTCCAGGGCGATTTTGGTTTTTATATAGTAGGCTAATAGCCCTTCAATTATTCTTTTAACTTCATTAATTCGGAATATTTGACTCTATATTATGTTATTTTGTTGGCACTTTACGTGATATTGTGCAACAGTGCCGTTTTTTATAAACATTGACATGAAACGCGAGTTCCTAAGTGTCCCGAGGTAAAAAAGATTTTATAAAATGACGCGCTATTATTATACAGAGTAAGATATATGAAAAGTGTTCCAAAAGTCAGACGTGACTGCACGGTCTATTACCTTTGGTAATTCCATACAAAGGACAAAAGTATAAAGTAGGGATTATTATTATTCATCTATGGTGAGGGATCTTCCGTGGTGCTTGGCACGATTTTGGTCTGTCATGTTGTCGTCCTTGTTTTTAATTTATTATTTTGCAGTATTTTACTATATATTATGTAATTTTGGTGGTAGTTTACGTGATCTAGTGTAGTTATGATACACAAGTGTAGTGAAGTGAAAATAATGACACTGCGCGTGAATTCTGAAATGTCTCAAACATTTCTGTCGTGGTCGTAACAGAAGGCCACTGTTTTGTTACCGCCATTCATTTATTGATAGTGTTCCTAACGTCAGACTGGGCTGCATAGTCTACTAGTACATTTGCCTTTTTTTTGAATAAACAGAACAAAACCATATTTTTTTGTACCAATTATGATACTTGTTCGCATTACAGAAAGTTGATAACTCTTCATATACATTTTCCTATTGATATAACCACCTTGCTTCATACTTTAAATATGAATGTATATAATTTATTAGCTCTGTATATAAATACTAACAATATTAGAATCTAGCTTTCCTTTTTTCTTTTAATTATACCCTACTGATGTTATCAAAATTTTGCTTTTTCGTAACATCCTATGCTGTTTCCCTAACTTCGTTTGTCGGATGCTTCTTTAAAACAAGATACTGGCATATGCGTCATTAACGCTTTGCCGAGTAAAGAAAAAAAAAAAACAGGTAAAAAGTAGGGATCTTCATTTATAAAAAACATTTCTATAAATCGATATTGAATATCGTTGTTCAATACTTTGCGATATATCGTATGCTTAACTCAAGTCTACCAGTTTATTATTCATCTCTGTCTATCAGTACCTCCAACTTAAGGTTTTATTAATGAAATATAACATTGTTAAAAGTGGCATTTGTGTAATCTACCAAATTTTTGTGAATTTTGGAAAATAAATTCCAAGGAGTCATCATCAAAATAAAGTAGAAATAGCGTAATTTTAATTTTCTTCGATATATTGTATGTATGGATAATATCCGGGGATTTTATGTTTTATCATAATTTATCGCTGTATATTACATATATCGATACCATATGATTCCAAAATATCGGGAAGTTCTACATTACGGCCACAGAATAATATTACTTCTACCGGATTACGGCTCGATATTTAATTGAATATCGATATTTATCAAACCCTCTCTCATCTTATAAATAATATTATTATTTTTAATATCACTTTATTATTTATGTCTGTTCTGTGTGGTTCTGTGAATTGTGATCGAACCAAAATACCACGACTATTCATAAACGAGTTAAAAAAATATTCGATCTACTAAAAACAAAATACATTGTTCTACAATTACTATTTTCTTTTTCCTTACTAATTATACCTGTCAACTCTGTGAAATTAAAATTAATATTAAAATATGTGTGTCCATTTACTTGATAAAATATTGGTACCTCTATGGCTTTCAAATAAACATATCAAATAGGGTTATATATACTTCATTATAAATTATACAAAATAAAACAAAACGTCCTATATATTACGTATTTATTTATATTTTAATCAAAGGTACAATATATTACATCGTCCGAACGCTATTACCATTATAAATAATATTTAGTATATAAGAACCACGTTAAAACTCATAGTTTTGATGTGAATTGGGATTTGATTGAATACTAATATTACATTAACAGTATTTGAATAGTTTGGTAATTACGTATTCGTTAGACTAGATCGTGTTCGAAAATTGTTATACTTGCGAATTGTGTATGCTTCAAGATGGCAAACAATACTTCCATCGAAGTACCAGATTTATGTGAAGACAATAACAAACAATCTACATTTAAAAAACGAACCAAACTACCTAGTAATGCATTAGCGTTATATATTAAACTTTATTGCAGTAAAAAATCCTCAAAAAGTTCAAAGGTAAAATATTTTAATCATATACAATATTGTTTACATATTCTTATTTGTAATAGTTTATAATATTTACTATTTACTAAAGATAAATTGTGTGTTGATGTGCTTACATTAGTCAAAATTATATTCTACTATGTTTATTTTCGAATTGAAGCAACTTTTCAATTTTAGTATTCATCCAATGTAATAGAAGCTACTAAATCATGGATTACTTTATGTGACAAAGAAAAAGAACAGTTTTATAACAAATACAAGGAGTGTCAACAAAAACATAGACAAACCGTTGGCAATTGTTTACAAAAAGCTGAACCTTATATGAAGAAAAGAATACATAAAGGGTATTTAACTATGTATTTATAAAATAATATAATTACTTGGATATCAAATTAAAAAAAAGTAGTATGGTCAAATTCTCTCTAAAATTAAGTACAACTATGTGTCTACTGGTCATAATATGGTAAGATATCTGTAAAACTAAGATGCCTGAGCAACAAATCCTTATTAGATTTCTAAGTATTAATTAGTTCATAAAATTTATAGGTGTGATATTGCTAACCAAAGTGTGATCAGTTAGTGAACTAAATAAAACTCAATAACCACAGTAAGTTTGAGTTGGGCTGATCATTTAAAATATTTCTCACAGCTGAGACAAGACTTGACCTGACAAGACAAAAGTTGTATCAGCATTTTGTGTTTTTTGGCAATCCACATTTTGCAGTAGTAAGAGTAACATGTATTTTAACTGTTACTTCTGTACAAATTGTTAGTTATTTGAATGACTTGATTTTATAATTTATTATAAATATATTTATTAATATAGTTTGTTTAAATTGTATCTAAGTATTAAGTTTTTTTAAGATCACAGAAAAAAAATCTTCAGTATATGAACATCAATCAAGAATCAAAAACTATGATTACTGAGGAGAATCTAGTAACACATGAGGAACAAGGTTTTATGGATACAGCAGAACATAAAAGTGAAATTGATGACAGTAATATATTTCATAATAAGTAAGTTTTAACTATATTAAAATTTATATGACTTAAAAATAATGTATAAAAGCAGTATGAGGTACTATGGAAAAAATTAACTAAAAACATTTTTTTAATTATATAAAACAGAGTATGTCATGTAACTTTAGCTTTGGAACTAGTAGCTATGAATCATATTTTGGAGAGCATTGTTTTATTTACCTAATTTGTTTTTGGATGGTTGTCAGAACTGACCTCCCAATAGAACAGTCTGATATGGAAAGCAATCAAACATATCCAGCAGAAGAGTCTTCAAACATATATTTCCTGGAACCAACACCACCAAGTATAAAGTTAGTATTCTTTTATTATTATACTAGCTGTCTGCCTGCAGCTGTACCCGCGTTTCATATTTTCTTCACTGCATTTTAATTTTTTTATACAGAACCCTAATTATTTTTCTTTGAGTACTAAGATAAAGTAAAATTTTTTTGTCATAAATTCATGTACTTCCCATAAAACTGTGCATAGAATAGGATTTTATTCAAATTTTTATGAGTTTTATTTTTTACGCTGAACTCTAATTAATTTTGAAAATTAAATGTACCCTAATTTACCCAGAGTTACTTCAGTTATCTTCCAAAAAAAGTCCCGTCCAAATTGGTCCAGCCATTCCGGAGATTATCCGTTACAAACAGACAAATGTAAAAAAATTGTATTTTTGGCATTGGAATCATATATAAATCATTCATAAATATGTAGTAAAAAAATAATTTTGCCATAACAGACACTTCAATTTTATTTATAGTATAGATTAAACTAACAGCTGCTCATAACTTAGTTTATGTAACTTTTATTGATTAAAAGTAGTCCCCTGGCCCTAGTAGACTGTCCTGCAAGACCTTACGCCGCTGCCCAGTTCATCGACGCGGGAGGAGAACTCAGACTTCGGCTCCCACTCTCCTCCACAGCACCTCTTTTGCAAGCAAAAATTTCTCGCAAATCGAGGTGAAGGTGTTTCACCCGTTTTTACTTTTCGGCCAGCACCTCACCAGGTCGAGAGTGAGAGATCGGGCCCGATCACTACACACTTAACTATGCTGCTTTTCGTTCACGATTTATGACTTTCATTGTATAACATACCTATTTTAAAAATGTAAAGTGGAGGAGTATTTACATAGTTTTTAAATTTTTTAGGTCTGGGAAAGAGTTGTTTGAAATTATAAAGGTGATAGATAAACAGAATAATTCAACATGGGTTTCACTACCAAATAAAGAGAAATGCCATCACAATAGAGCAGTTCTTACATTAAAACAAGATTATATTTTAAAATATAAACAATACTTAGAACATTTAACACAAAGAGAACTTTTTGATTATTACAATAAAACTTTCTGTTAAAAACATTTCTATTTTATTTTAATAAAACCAATATATTAAATATATAATAACCAAATAAAACCTATCTATATAGGGCATTATATTTAATACTTCATTTTTTTTAAAATCTTTTAACACTCCACAGATATGTTCTTGAGAGTCAACACAATTTTAATATTTTATTTTAGAACAAAAAATAATTTAAAATTATTCCATCCATTCATTCAACCGAAAGACGTCCACTGCTGGAAATAAGTCTCCCCAAAGATATCTACGACGACCGGTCCGTATCCAGCAGCCTCGCGCGACCTTCACCAGGTCATCGGTCCAACTTTTGGGGGGGCCTACCCACGATACGTCTTGCGGTGCGTGGTAGCCATTCGAGAACCCGTTGGCCCCATCGGGCATCGGTTCTGCGAGCAATACGCCCAGCCCACTGCTACTCAAATTTAGCAATTTTTCGGGCAATCTCGGTTGCTTTGGTCTTCTGCGGTTCTCCTCATTCCTGATTCGATCTGATATCTGATACCTGATGCACTCTGCGTCCATCGTTTGTAGATACTGCTTAACACCAGACAAGATATTAATTTATCATTTTACTGGTATATAAAAGATATTTTAATATGGCAGAGAGACGAAGGAAACTGACCGCAAAATTAAGTGGAAATATAATATATCTTTTCTTGTGTTTGGGTGCATTTTATATAAATGTAAATAATTTAATGGTAAAAGATCAATTAACTGGTTCGAGATTACACAAAATACGTTCATAATATGAAATATTACAAAATAATTTGAAGAATAATATTTATATTAGCATTTTATCTATTTTGTTTTCTTCGATTCTTCGACTCGATTCTTAATCGATCGTTTGTACGACGGTTTTTATTCCAATCAAGTCATTTAGCTTGATTCGAATAGATTAAAAAATAAATATTTTAGGAAAGCATGCCATCGCTAGGTTGTTGATTAATATGCATTTCCCCCCGACAAAAAAAAAAAACAAAAGGTTGTTGATTAATACGTGACGTTAAATATAGCATCATGAGGGCTAGCGTTTTCGCGAGGGAATTTATAATTGAAATGACTTTTTTGAGAACTTATCTTATCTTATCATCGAAGGAGCTAAATAAGGCACAAAAAATTCTCTATTATTACTACAGTACGTTCACTGATAAAAGTCGCTTCGTTCAGGGGTTGGTAGCTCTGATTACTTGGGCTGCGTCTTTACCATTTTGTGTCAAAAATTATGTTAGACAGAGAAGTTTGGATAAATTATGACAAAAGATGAATTATGGGTGACTAAAACTTAGTCATTTAATTTAAGTGAATTATAGTTTCATGTTCGAGTATTGAAACGAAACATAAATATCAATACTATTGACCGACATTTTACACAGCGCTAAACTAAGAAAAGCTCTCAAGCCTGATTTTACATAAAAAAAAAACAACATTTACATAAATATCTGCTAATCACGTATTCATAAGCCAGTTTCAAGTGTGGAGCCATTACTCATGTAACTTTAATATTTAATAACTACTGAAGAGCGAACATGAAAATGTTCATTATCATTTTGTTAGTGTTCGTTAAAGAAAATGTCATTTTGTATAACGAACGTTAACAGAAATATTCGTGCTTGCTCCTATCAACATGTTAGGATAGATTAATTATGAGAGAAATTTTAAGTTGAGTATTAAAAAGGGTAATCTTCATTCGAACACATTGGGTGAACTAATGAATAAACTAATAGAATACAAAAAAAAAACATCTATTCAAAATATCCTTTAGTTTTACGATAAAATCTTATAATCTGAATGATCTAAACTCTAAAGGATCGTCACTGTCACTAGTCAAGTTCAACCATATTAGCGATCATTTTTATGTACTACCCATGTCTCCAAAGTATAAGATACGGAGAAGTCAGTGCCGGATTAACTACGTAGCAAGAGTAGCAATTGCTACGGGCCCCGCATGTTTAAACCCACTCATCTCTGCCCGAGTAAATAAATGTATTATGTATTGAATTGTATTTTTACCACTTTATACTTAAGAACCCATAGCAGATCAAGGGCTTTTTGAAGAATTTGCTACGGGCCCCGCGCTTGCTTAATCCAGCACTGGGAGAAGTTATAGTGAACAGACTAATACATGAGAATCCGGAAATGGATGGATTATATATACAATAATTACCCACTTAATATTATATTATTTAATAAATAATAAAATTAAAGTACGTTGATTATACTAATATTTCCGATAGTCTTTTATCGTTGAGCAATGTTTCAAACTATTTTGTTATCGATTTCTGTAGCAAATCACCAATCTCTAGTAAGTCTGTGAACATCACTTACGACGTCGAGGATATCAACTGTCAAAACGAGCCTCGATCACACACGGAATGCTTTAGCATCTTTAGTAAGTCTGTGCCACAGAACAATATTACTCCTACCGGAGGTCTGTGCACACGGAATATCAAATTTTGTGTCGACGGTTTCGTGGATTTGGCTGTCGTAATAATGACTACTAAGAAGTAAGAAAAGTAATCGATGGTGTATATATTAGACATAAGTACTTATAAATTATATATTTTCGGGTACTTATGTATTACCACCACCTCAGCAAAAATTCTGCCAATGGAATGGCCAATAAAAAGATATCTTGTTCGCTTATAGAAACCTTGTTTTTTGCACAGAGCAACCTTGTTCGAATGCACACAAAGTTATCTTTTGGTTTTCTTGCTGCCTTGTTGTTTGCTGATTTGTAACCCCATATTTTAGTGCCATGACATGAAACTTGGTTATATTGGTAAACGTAACTTTTGGAAATGTAATTTACGAAAGTGTGATTAGCAAGTAGGACTTAGAAAAGACAACTGGTTTGAGTTAAGCAGAATTCCATTTTATTCATATACTGAGATTATGAGATTCATATACTGCTGGTGCGAGGAGTTGATGTCGATTAGATTTTGTAAAAAGCAGATTGATTTATCAGATAAAATTGTTGTACATTATAACAAATACATGCGTGATTTATGTCTTATATATGAAAAAAAAAAAACAAACATGAAGATGTTTGGTGGCTTATGTAGAGAAATAAATGAATCATTTATTGTCACTGTTCCTAATAGAACTGGTTCTATCTTCCTTGATAAAATAATTGAAAAAATGCAGATTTACAATTGCACAATTTATTTTGAGAGTTGGAAAGGTTATCAAGCAAATAGAATAGAAATAGAAGGATTTCATCACGCTAAAGTAAATACAATTTTATTGATCATGATACAGGAGTTCATACACAAACAGTTGAGAGGATGTGAGGCATTGCTAAATGGAGAAATAAGAGACAGGGGGATATAGAGACATCATTTGGAATCTTATATATCAGAGTTCATATGGTGACAGCATCAGTTGAAAGAAAATAAAGACAGTTTTGAATCCATCTTAAATTCTTTATCGGTCTATTTTCCATCTACATCATAATAAATATTTTGCTTTTAAATAAAGTTTATGGGACTTTTGCTGTTTGATAAAGTTGTTTGATGTTTAATAAAGGGGGTTGCATTTGAAATTGGCATCTTTATACATGTGATGAGTCGGTGTGGGGGGAGAGGGCGGATGGGGTGACTACCCCTGTAGCAATTCCTCCCCGCGGAGAGGCATAGTTACTGAAATATTCATGATCAAAGTTTTGATGATATGTCACCTCCGAACAATCATTGGTAATTTTGTATATTAGCAACTTGATTTTTGTTTTTCATTTCTATAATAATAATAAATAATTATAAAACAGCAATAAATATGTATAAAACAACACAATTATCATATTATAAAATTTTAAAAATGCACATATGAAAGTAAATCATGCTCCACTACACATAACTTCAAACACATTTAAAAAAAATTGTCTCCGCGTGTTGAGGGGGGTATCATTTGGAAACCCCAAATTCGAGATGCGAATTTTAAATGCTGCCCCTTTTTAGTATGGTATTAGAAAAAACCACTTTTATGACTTAGAAACAAGTATTTTTGGTTAGAAATAAAAAAGTTCAGAAAACTGATGATACAATTTAAATATATCTGGTGAAATCTATTTCTAGTATTAGACTAATAATTTATCAATTGGTTATGTACTATTTTCTTTTTGATTTGCAGATATGGTCTCATTTTACCAGATAAAAATCAGCAACGACCACTCACTTTCCAAGCTTCAAGAAATGTATTTGGAAATGATTCTGACTCTGATGATGCCACAAGTAAAAAGCCCGTGTTGTATAGACCAAATGAGAGTAAACTTAAACAGGTAGTCGAGTTGTATTACAGTACCCTGCTTTTCATCATTCATATACTTGACTCTTCATGAATAAAAGTTTAATCAATGACTCTCTTACTTTTTAATTAATTATACTTAAATATAAATTTCTGCATCTTAAATTTTAGAACCCTAGATTTTACATTCTTAAAGGCTCATTTAAAAAAACCAGTTGGACACTCTAGGCACCTCCATTTCAGGTGCACTCATTTTTGTTTATAGGGGACACCAAAATTTTATCTCGCATTTAAAAGTGATTGCTAAATTAATGCTTGAAAAATAATTTGTCCACAATACACTATAAAATGGCAATAAAGTACTTAAAATATGTTGTATAAAGAATTTCTTTTTTTAAATCATTAAAACTTATTGATTGCTCTACTAAAAAATGGTTCTTTTTGTTTAATGTAATATCATTTTAATTGTTTATTTAAAACAATATTCATTTATATAGGCAAAAATTTCACAAGATAAAGCATTACTAGAGGACCCAACAGTTTACCAATATGATGAAGTATACGATGATGTAATGGAAAAGAAGGAGAAGGAAAAGGCAAAAACTTTAGAAGACAAGAAACCACGTTACATAGAAAAATTAATGAAATCAGCTAATAAACGAAAAATTGAAAATGAACGACGAATTGAGAGACAGGTAATGAATGAAACAATTATTCATGTTATAATTTATTTAATAGATGGTAGAGGGAGCATGTACATTATTCAGTTTTAGTGTCTAATCAATTAAGTGATTTAAAAATGTATTGATTTAATGTGTAAATTTATTATTATTGGCACTTCTTGAAAACAGTCCCTTTTAATTCAACTTTTATAGATTCAAAAAGAAAGAGAAAGGAAGGGGAAGAATTCAAAGACAAAGAAGTTTTTGTGACTTCTGCTTATAAAAAGAAAATAGAGGAAATGAAATTGGAAGATGAGAAAGAGAAACGCGAAGAATATTTGGAAAGTATAGGAGATGTCACTAAACAAAGAGATTTAGGTAATCCTTTAACTCGCTTTACACTCTGCACTCACTGTATTAGTACAATCCAAAAACTAAACTATTTATACTACATATTTTGGAAAAACAAATGAGTCCGCATGTCACCGTGTAATCATCGCTGCTATTTATCATGGAATGAAGTTTTTGACATTCCCTACAATTTTTACTTGTCTCATATTATAGTTATTTGCATTCACACTAATTGATACGATGCAGTTGTCCAAATTCATGTGGAAGCTTCGCAATTACAGATGCGCAACATCCCTAGACCAAACCATATAGCCATAGCATTTTACTGTAACCACATTGTCACTTATCATCATATGATGTCAATTTATATAGATTTGTTCACGATTCAATTTATGCAAATGTCTTGAGACTATTTATAAAATGATTATACGTTAATACTATATAACATAAGTAATATGATACTAAATGATTCTCTTGTCAATTGGTTCTTTGGGTAGATTTAGATGTAAGGTTTTTTTGGGTATAATTTCTGACTTATTGTTAATTTTAGGTGGTTTTTACCGTCATTTATATGAGCAAAAGTTGGGAAAAGATGAAAACAGTGACAAAAAAGAAAAAAAAAACAATATCAGATACTTCAGCAACAGAAATTACCGATAATACAACGGAAACGGATAATATTTTGTTAGATAAATCAAATAAAAGGAATTACAGAAAGAGAAAAATCTCTGAAAATAAAACAAATTTATCTGACGGAGAAATTGGAGCATCTGATGAAGAAATCAACAGGGTAAACTTAGTAGATATAAAATTAGCGAAAAAGTCAAAGAATAATGAAAATATAGATGCTGATTCTGACTTTTCTCAAGATGATTCAAGTGATGATGAGATCGAAACGAAAAATAATGATGCCATAGACATTTTGCCTGAGAATACAGCCAAAGAGGAAACTTGTGCTGAAACAAGTTTGAATTCTAATAAGGAAATTGATAGTGTTGCTAGAAATGATGAGAGTAAATCAGAGGAGGACAAACCTAAAATTGACATTTGGAAAAAGAGAACTGTTGGACTTGTATATCAAGAAGCATTAAAGAGATATTACGAAAGAAAAGCTGCTAGAGGTAGTTAAATAGAAAATTTATTTGAGAACAACTACAATTAATTGTATAACTTATTTTATTATCTTCAAACCACGACGTAGAGGGCCTTGCAGTGAACTGAAAATAATGATTATTTTAATAATTTTATTTTGTAAATTGATTACAATAATTTTTATATGATATCATTCATGAATTATTATTTATACTTATTCCTTCCTATCATTATTAGCTCAAAGCAACAAACTGAAGCAGCAGCACTACTTTGAACAAAGTTTAAAACCAAATTTAAGATTTTTGAGTAGAAACAAGTTTTGTACATTTTAAACAAGTTCTTGCAATTATTACATAAATAGAATTTTAGACATTCCGACTTCGCCTCTCCCTGGTTATGATAATTTAAAAAAACCACTATGATTATGTACGCATTGTCAGAACCGAGTACCTCTAGGCTTATTGGGTTTATCATCCTGGACCACATCGTCACTTAATATCAGGTGAGATTGTGGTCAAAGCACTGAATTTATACCGTATAAAAAAATTTTTAGCAAGTCTGTTTAGGTAAACATTGCTAGCCTAGTTACCATTCAGACTACCTGGCCCCATATACATATCATCAAAAATAAGTAATGAATTAACTCCCGCATGCCATTCATGCTTACGTAATACCCTTCATGCTAGCTAATTTTGTTATTAAAGCTACTTTTTCAGATTTAGTATATCTATACTAATAAATCAAATTGAAGTGTCTGTTTGTAATTTCAGATTGTATATATGATACATATATAATATTATATATATGATACCTATACCAAGAATATAATTTTAAAAAAATTTGTCTGTAATGGGTAATCTCTGGAACGGCTGGACCGATTTTGACGGGAATTTTTTTTGGTAGATAGCTGAAGTTATTCCGGGTAACTTAGGGTACCTTTAATATTCGAAAATAAATAGGGTTCCGCGTAAAAAATAAAACTCATAAACCGATTCAATGGTCAGTATTCCGGGCAAGTGTTATAATTTATGAGAAATATTGTAACTTTATCTTAGTATGAAATTTTTTTTAGGAAAAAAAGGTGTGTAAAAAAATTATGACAGTGAAGAATCTATAGGTAATCGCGGGTGTAGCCGCGGCCACACAGCTAGTTATTATATAAATGATTATACCTATAAACTCAGATACGGGATCGTTTTCGCCTTCGGCTCTCATTGTTCCAGTAATCTCTTCATTTTCGACCATGGGCAATACGAGTTGGACGAATTCGGGCGTGTACGGCGGCGCAATCGCGTCCAACACCTAAATATGTAACTCAATTGATTGATTCATCCGGATGAGTCCACTGCTGGATATAGTTCTTCCCCAAAAAGGGGTGAATTGGTATATTCGTCACGCTTGGCAGGCGGGTTGGCGATCGCAGTAGATATTTATGGTGCTTAGAGGATGCTGAAGCCCATCCCTTAGTCGGCTTTTACGACACCCACGGGAACGGGTGATAGTATTCTTGACCGTGCCAGTTACACGGAAGATACACTAATAATTGTTGCTTGAAAACTAATGCGAGTTTATCGGTTTCGATTTATGAAACTATAGTTTCTGGATATTTTTATTTGAAACATCTTCGAGCGCGATGAGAGTAAAATTTCAAAGTGACGTCACGTGATTAGCGTCGGAATATCAATCTCACGTTTCAAATATGAGAGTACAAATAGTAGTATTTAATAAACGAGAAAAAGAGACAAAAATAATAAGCACGCTATTATATATTTCTTGACTGTAGAATTATTATTATGTTTCCCTCTTTGTGTTAGTATTCATTTTTGGGGAAGCTTGAACTGTATTTTAGAACACATAGCTACATATTTTTTACATTTTTCTCGGTCACTAATATGTAACATAACATAAGCTCACGCCTGTTATCCCCCAAGGGTTAGGCAGAGGTGAAATAGCGAACTACACCACCCATATTTCGCCGAATTTAGTTCCGTCCCAGATGTGACAGGGGGCGAACCTGTCGCCATATCGGGCACAAATTCCAAACTCCGTGATGATACTGCGTAGAAAAACCCAATACCACTTGACCCGACCCGGGGATCGAACCCGAGACCTCATAACGGCAGTCTCACCGTAATACTACTGCGTCACCTAGGCAGTTCACTAATATGTATGCATTACTAATAATTTATCTTACAGATTTAAACTGAGGATTGCCAAAGAAGTTTTACTTTTGACACATGTAATCTGTTCTTTTTTTTTATAAATAATAGAATACTGAGTGGAGCTACCACAGAAATTACTACTCTCTCATACCTTGTAATATCTTAACAAAACTAGAGAATATTTTTAAAGAAATTATAACGCAGTCGGCAAAGAGTAGAAAATTATATAGTGTGAGCGAAGTAAGTGTTATGAATGACAGATAAGAAGATATAAGATGGTGTAACGTGTCATATCTGGAGTTTTTTTTTTTTTACCTCTGTAATAAAATATCTTATAAGGGAAATATCAGTATCTCCACGTTGCCAACATTGCTTTATGTATCTTAGCACGGGTACGACGCATCCACGACTCAATAAGTTTACCATGCGATCTAGAAGCATTTTCTTTAATTCCAACTGAAAAATAATAATATAAAATATGTCAATGAAATAAGAATATTTTTCATTTTGATTCTGTATTGTATACACAGGAACATTAAACAATAATGTATGTAGCTTTTATCATATCACTTATTTTAGTTTTTAATTAGGATAAATAATAGGATACTAAGTATTATGTACATAAGTAATAAATAATTTAAACAGACTAAAAAGGAATATAGTATATGAGTCGTATAGAATCATAGGCGGTTATCTACAATCTAGCTATCTCCAATCGCCAACAAAAAAAACGTAATTCATTGGTTTATTTTTAAACTTTGTATTATTAACTTCATGTTGCCATATAAGTGAACTACCTAAAAATTAAAATATAGTTTATATAACAATCATCGCTGCTATACTTTAGGGAAAAAAAAACTTTTTTTCCACTTTGCCAAAAATGAGTTGAAGTGTTGATAGCCGCTTTTGATTCTATAAGACTCGTATATCAAGTTATTTTAAAAAGATATCATTTTTAGTGGGTATTACTTCTGAGCAAGTTATTAAATTGTCAAGTAATTTGTTAATTATGATTTTTTACAACTATTGCAAAATGAAACGTCTAAAAATTGTTGATAAATTTTATTCAAAAAATATTGAATTTCTCTATTTGTTTAAAACAATTTTATAAACAAATTACGTAAAAAATCATAACCTATGTTAACTACTGCCATTGTTTAATGTGAACAAAGGCATAACTAAATATTACTCCTAAAAAAAAATTATCAACCATTTTTAGATATTTTATTTTGCAATAGTTAAAAAAAACATAATT
This sequence comes from Samia ricini, assembly GCA_014132275.2. Classification (NCBI taxonomy): domain Eukaryota; kingdom Metazoa; phylum Arthropoda; class Insecta; order Lepidoptera; family Saturniidae; genus Samia; species Samia ricini. The sequence continues at coordinate 9,843,445 of AP028161.1, forward strand.
AACAAATGAATAAATTTTTAAGAAAGTTGCGTCAATGGTTGAAAGTTGAAAGGTTCTCGTTTGTCTTGGTATGGACATGTTATGAGAAGAGAGAAAGCGCATGTGGGTAAAATAGTAATGAATATGAATGTGGAAGGATGGAAAAGTAAAGGAAGGCAAAAGAAAGTGTGTAAGAAATGATATGAAAGAAAAAGGAGTGAATGAAGAGATGACGGCTGATAGGGACGTATGGAAGAAGAAAACATACTGCGCCGACCCCAAATGAGTTGGGAAAAGGCAGGAGAATGATGATGAATAAATTTTTATGAACTTTTATCGCAGGATCTTATGAAGTATATATATCAAAAGGGCTCCACAAAGTTTAAAATTTTTAGGCCATATTTATTATTCCATTTTATCCCATTATTTATGACAAAGGAGATTGGGAAAAATTTGTTAGTTGACAACTGAAGAACTTTTTGAAAAATGGTGATAAATCTTTTTTTTCTACGGGAATCGATTCAATCAAGTGTTAAGAGATACTAGAATTTTTTTGTAATAATTTTTTTTGACAAACTCTCTTTAGCGTCGGCGCGCGCATGCCGTAACAGCCGCGTGGAGCCCTATTTTCAACGTCAAATTAAAATTATAAATAATGGAGATAGGACTTTCGGAAGTCCGAACTTTTTTATCGGAAATATCCTTCTCTTTAATGAGCTTTTTTCAAAATTGCTTAAATATTAATATTTTTTTAATTATTAACGAAAAAAACGAAATACCATTTTGTTAATAATAATTGCAATTATTTTACCTGCACCAAAATCCTTCAAAAACATTTTTCTAGAGATGATTCCGAATCGAATGAGCTATCGCTCATATTTTTCGTACCTTTATCTCTATTTTTTCACGTTTTTGAACTTATTGACTAGACTAAGAGTCAGCAGTACCAACAGTACATTTATGTTTGATTAAGTGATATTTATTATACCTGTACTAAAATTTCCAACTCTTCTTGTGGTGATTCAAATAATTGTACAAGCAGCTTCAGTAGTCTGTGATGAAGCAACTGATGACATGAGGCGACCTCGTCCAACAGTGCTAAATGTACTGGACAATGTTCCGTACATAGTTTAAAATATGATGGTTCGGTGACAACACATTCAACCCACACTAGGACACCCATACCAACTACAGGAAATCTATGACAATATAAACATTCTAGTCAATTCTCCTGTAGAGATATTCCTTCTTCTTTTTGACCCTTAATTATCCCACTTTCAAAGTAGCTTTTTTTTATACGGTGTATGCTCAATGCTTTGACCACAATCTCACCTGATGTTAAGTGACGATGTGGTCGAGGATGGTAAACACACTAAGCCTAGAGGTATTGGTTCTCAAGTGACTGCTGGAACACACCTATTGGTATTTGGCGACAGGTTTTTAAACTTGAGGATGGTAGCTACTCAGGCGGGCATCATTGGAAATTGCCCTACCACCATGCTATGGGTTCATCACGATGTTTTCCTTCACTGAAAGCTCAAGCCGATTTTAGAGTCGGATAGGTGGGGATCGAAACCGCGTTGATTGACGCGGAATCCGACCGCAATACCCGCTGCGCCATCATCGCTTTAAACTTTAGATATAGGTCATGCAAATCTCACTGTACATTTGTGATTGACTTGTTTTTAATATTTGCTTGTACGTATATTGAATAATGTTCTTTTGAATAAAAAAATAAAAAAAAGAATATTGAAAAAGATAGCTTGATATTTTTTCAGATTTAATCTTGAAAATCAGTCTTCTAGGGTTCATTCTTTCAAATCCAATTCTGTCAATATCACGTCGATAGAACTATATAATATTTTTCTCGTTTTCATACTACGTAATAGCAAAATGGCGGCAATTTTGTTACAACTATCTGGGTAGTTTTTGCATAGCACATTTTTTCGTGTTATTATTTACAATACATTTCACTTATGGATAATGACCAAACTATATCATGTAATATCCCACAAAAAAATCTATAAGTAAAATATATACATTTATTAATAAAAAAAGATTTTGCAATGAAATATAATTCTGAAAGTTTTGTAATAAATAACGATGATGCTTTTTCCATCACGTTTCATATATTCTTCGCTGCGTTTTATTTTTTATTATACGGAACCCTAATTTTTGTTCAGTACTAAGATAAAGTAAAAATATTTCTCATACATTTAACTGTGCATTGAAACGGATTTTATTCAATCTGTTAGACAGTTTGTTATGACAGACAAAGAATTTGAAAATTGCATTTTTGGTATAGCTATAGTATATACTACATATCTGTTTAGTAAAAAAAAAATATTTTGTCGTTTCAAATAGATATTTCAATTTTATTTATTCGTATATCTATAGATAGGAACAAAAATTCTGAAGTAATTTGAAGGTAATGCTTTAAAATAGTTAATCTAGATTGAACAATGATAAACGAGACTTACCTGATGCAGTGGTAAAGGGTGGGTAGTTCCGCAATGAGCTCACTCGAACTGGCCGAGCTGCTGCACACGGCGTGCACTTTTTCTATAGCTTGAACAGTTGCTTTTAGTTCATCTTTGACGGGCCTGCCTGGCGAATGGCTTTCACAAACACTGGCCGCATACGCCAAGAGATACATGTACTTTGATTTGTGTTCAGGATTTAGTTTGCTCCCTAATTTGAACAGTGAATCGACGAGAAGCTCTGCGAAATACATACTTTAATGTCGAATAATTGAGGAAATGACATTAACACTTCCAAACAAGCGGAATGGGAAAAATCGCGGTCGTGAACGCGATCATTGTGAGTGCTTAGTGCAGTGTTTCCCAACTTTTTCTTGATGATTCTTTTTTTTTTCAAAATCAATTTGATTAACATTATTATTTTAATAGAAACATTTTTCTACATAGTCATCTTTTCAATTAGTGTGGTCTTGCATCTTAATGTTACGCCGCCATATAATTCTATCAACCGCGCGGCGAAATTACAAATAGTTCGTGGACCATATTGTGGATATTGCGGAACAAAGGTTGAAAACCACTGCCTTAGGGCATGTACCCAGACTACGTGACTATTTTTTTAAGATTTTTCGACTCCTCCCACCCTTCGGTGACAGCTCGTTGTTTATGCCATGATCCCCCCCCCCCCCCCCCCCCCCCCCCTTAAAGTTTTTACGTAGTATTGACAAGTATAATTTTTATTCATTTCACAGAACTCTCGTCGACTTGCTTGACAATTTCACCGCCAACTGTGAGTTTAAGAAGCATTAAACACTGCGCGCCGCGATATTCCAAGATAGGTGGAAGAAGCGCGAAATTTCTCCCGGCGAAATCGACTACGTAACAAAAATCCAAGAAAGCCCCCCCCCCTCCAGCTCCTCGCTCCTATGATTGAGAGTAGTATTTTGAAGACCTCTCTCCCCCCTTAAACGGGTCACGTAGCCATGGGTACTGTTAGGATCCTCCAGTGTACCTAAAAGGGATGACAGCGCTACCGCTCCGCGTCAGCCCCTTTGCTTAGTAAGCATTATAACTCTTTATATACTAAGTCGCGACAACAAGAAGGCTAGTCTAATTACACATCTCTCGCGCGATACGGTTGCTTTCGGGTCCCTATCATTATTGTAAAAGTGTAATTGTGTTTATTAATAACATTCTTTTGTAAAGTTTAAATAACCTTTTTTTAAAAAGCCTTTTGAAAGGGACCCCGTAACAGTACGTTCCTTTAGTGGAACGCACCCCATAAATACGTACCTAAAAATTGAGGGATTCTTAATAGATGCACCGGAGGCGGTTCCGATTGTGTATACGCTCTGAACAGAACTGATATATCGGCCGGATTGAGAGCGCCACGGGACAACATGGCTGCCAGAGCTGTACGAGCGTTCCGCCAAGACTCGCCAGCTGTCAGTGCCAACGTGATGGGTGTCACGTCGTGGCCACTGCACGGGATATATCACATACATTTTACTCTTTTTTTGAAGTGAGAAAGTTTTTAGCTGCGTTAACCGATTCTTGATAGGGGAAAAACTTATAAATTTTTCTAACGATGCCCACCTGGATAGCTACCACCCTCTAGTTTGAAAATCTATCGCCAAATACCAATAGGCGTGTTCCGGCGGCATCACTTGAGAACCAGTACTTTTTCGCCGCCACCTCCAGGGTGGTCGTCAATTAACATCAGGTGAGGTTGTGATCAAAGCACGGAGCCGATTCCTTGTAAAAAAAAAAATAGCATTTCAATGCTATTACGTCAGCCGTCAACATGATACATGTCAAGTATGAGATGGCGTTTAAGTGCTCGATTATGAATAAAACTATATGAAAAATGTAGACAATTATTACTCAAAGTGCCAGTAGATATAAAAATCAGACATATGTTATACGTTAAATGTTAAGTTATTATGTTAATAATTGAAATTAAATTTCAACATTAAAAAAAATAGTTTTTCACAATTTTCACTTCTGTCGACAGTCCCCATTGATGTACTAGTATTTTTTTTATTTACTACACATAATACATACATACATAAATTCTTTCTCCCGTGGGAGTAGGCAGAGATTACGTCCTTCCACTTGCTACGATCTTGACACACCTCTTTCGCTTCCTCTACTTTCATGAGCGCTTTCATACATGCTCGTCAGTTATGAGTACTTTTTACCTGACCTTTATTTAACACATGATTGATTTGGTCTAGATACGTTCGCCTAGGTCGACCCTTACCGACTTGCCCATTCACCTTCGCCTTATAAATTAATTTCGTTAATCTTCTCTCATCCATCCTCTCTACATGCCCAAACCAACTAAGCATACCTTTCTCTATTTTGGTTACCACATCCTCTACCACACCACAGCGTTCCCTTATCATACTATTCCTGACTTTGTCAATCGTCTTCACTCCAGCTATACTTCTCAGACTTCTCATTTCCACCGCGTTAATCTTACTTTCATGCTTCTTCTGCCAAACCCAGCATTCACTACCATACCTAAATGTAGGGACCAGGACTCCTCGATGCACAGCCAAACGCGCCTTTTCAGTCACTTTCTGGCTGCACATGAAGTTATGCAGGGCCCCATTCACTCTATTCCCTAACAAAACTTTTCACTCAATAGGATATGATAATTATTACCTCTGTTGGGCACATCTGGTTATTTCTTGTCCGAGTCTTTTCATAATCGCACCACCTCTAGGCTCTTGTGATAGAATGTGTACAATTACTTGACTATACACATAAGTGTGAGCGCCGTGACATACCATTTTCTGTAATAAAACATTTAAAAACACTTAATAATTATTAGAAATTTCAATTTCAAATATTCATATTTAATTTTTTATGTGTTAAAAACAAATAGATATGCAGTTTAAGAATGTAAGTGAAAACACAATTATAAACTATTTAAAATAATAAGATACCTACTTACAGCACATTCATTAACACTATTTTGCCAGTCATCGGAACTTTGAAGAAATCCGACTATAGCTGATTTTAAAACTCTAGAGAACACCTCAATTTGTTGTGCCGCTGTGGATATACTTGTAATTTCGCCTTGAAAACCAGCATCCGATATTAACTGGAAAGTAGTTGCACATTGTCTTTAACAATTTATATTACATTTTTTTTTATTTAACCCCTTGAGCACTAACCTGGCGTTTACGCCAACTTTCTATTGTTTTCCTATTGTCTCATTTTTATGGATAATCGACATATTAATTACCAATAAACCTATTACAAAAAATATACATCTATATAATGCCACTTAAACCTTCAAGGTTTGTCTGTAGCAATTATAATTTAGAAAATAATCTATACAAATCAATAAAATTGAAGTGTCTGTAATAACAACTTTTTACTACATATGAATTTATATACGGTACATTTATATAAAAAAAACGATTTTCCAAATATTTGTCCGTCTGTTTGTTCTGGCTAATCTCCGGATGAACTGGACTGGTTTTGAGGGACTTCTTATGCCTGATTTCTGAAGTTATACGACGTAACTTAAGTTACTTTATTTTTAAAGTAAATTGTTAGAAATATCTCTGCTTTCTGTTAGTATTAATTAACTAAAAATATTTTTAGGAAATACTGTGTGGTGCCGCGTAAGAATAGTACCACTCCATATCGTTCTCGCGGGTGTCGTAAAAGGCGACTAAGGGATAAACTAGGGGATGGGTAGCAACATCCTCGTGAGTCTCACAAACACCTACTGCGATCGCCAACCCTCCTGCCAAACGTGTCGATTATGGGGTTTCCCCCTCTTTGGGGAGACCTATGTCCAGCAGTGGATGTCAAATGATTAAATCAATTTAGGAAATTAATTAGAGTACCACTTAATAAAATTGAAACCCATGAAATTGCGAACAAAAATACTATTCAATGGGCAGTTTTACTGGCAAATGTTTGAATTTATGAGCAATGTCTTCGGGTTTCTGTTAATACCAAAAACAATTTAGGGTAAAAAAAATAGTGATAACATTATTTACTAAAAACTATATTATGCAGTGAAAAACTGTGCGGAATGGAAAATATGATACGCGGGCGGAGCCGGGACACAAATCTAGTATAAAAAAATAACAGACCTTAATTGTGAAATTCAGCATAAGGCAATCAGGGTACTCTTCAGCTAGGCGATAGATCAAAGATCGCCATGTAGGATGTTCAATCATTTCCGTTAACCATGCTGGTGTCTGTGAAACATGATTAAGAATTAAGAATGAAGTTATTTTAAACCACAACAGCTTAGTGGTAGTGTGGTCGGATTCTCCGATAATGGATTATGAATCCATCTATTCTATTCCATAAGTCTGAGCTTTTGGTGAATGCAAAAATATCAATGGTTATTTTTTTCTTTCAAAAAATATATAAAATAGTTTTTGTTATAAATCCTTCACAATTTTTATTTCCATAATTACATAAGTCATTAAATTGTACTAAAAAGTGGAACAATTCTGGATTTGAAGTGTCACAATATAATGTTTATTCAATGCTATTTCGTCCATTTCACATACTATAACTGGTATTTTAGGTGACTCAGGTTGAAGTCTAATAAAATTTTCGTTTCACTATAAAAGTATTTTCTTTTATAAATTGTTAATATTATCTTTGTATATAAAATATTATTGATAAGTTATTCGGCACATACTTACTTCACCTTCTTCAGTGAAAATTGTGTCTGCCTTTTTAGGATCAAATGTTTTCAAGATCATATCTTTTAAATGATTTTTTTCTACCATTGCCTGAACTTCTGTCACTTTTACTCCTAGGAAAATAATATTTTTTGTTAAATTTTGCACTATTGGGCTAGCAAGTTAAGATAGCTGTACTTTTAAAAAGAATGAAATACTGATAATATGCTTGGGTTAAGTAAGGTTTGAGTTGTGTTAGTGGCCGGCGAGTATTCCGATTTCTTTAATTACTTTCATTTCCATCACTACTTCCTTGATACTTAGTTTTACAATAAATCACAAAATAGAAATTTGGACAATGTACATGCTTAATTCACCTCACATGAATATTTATTGATGTGAACACATTAATGTAGGTATATCAAATATATAGATATACAATGGCCTGTTAGAAGTCAAATTAAGATTTTTTAAACCATAGTATCATATCATAACAGTTGTATTACGGTACAACTGTCATTCTGAGGTCTCAGGTTTAATCTCTGGTTCAGCTCAAGTGATATTGGGATTTTCTACTCAGTATCATCCCGGAGTCTGGAATTTGTGCCCGATATGGCGACAGACTCGGTCCCTGTCACATCTGGGACGGAACTATCCTCGACGAAATGTGTGTGGTGTAGTTCGCTATTTCGCCTCTGACTAATACTTCGGGGATAACAGGCATGAGCTTACATGTTATGTCATATGAATTAATATGAAATTTATTTGTTTGGGCAAACAAAGCATTTGAATGGTCAAAATAAAGTGTTGTTTATTTACATTTACCATAAAATTCAAACAATCTGTTATAAAGTAAGTTTAAAATTTTATATTCTCTTTAAGCTCAACTTACTGTATGTTTAATTTTTTAACTATATTACTTACTGTCCTATTAACGTTCAGTGTAAAAATTAAGATGGATATAGTAATAGAATAGAATATAATAGAATTATTAATAAATACCTCCAAGTATAAGCCATTCAGCTAATAAATTAGCCATTTGGGCTACTGCATTATAATTTATAGACAATTGTTCAATAACTTGTTCTGGGTTGCCCCCGGCTTGGAAATAGCGCTTCAGTTGTCCAAATATACCAGGTTCCATGATGTAATCAGGGGTTTTGAATTTCTCTAAACATTCATTTAATACTTCTTCTGGATTTTCAATAACATCTTCACTTGCATCTTCCTAGATAAAATAAAAAAAAAAACATAATTGACATTACACTGAAGCAAGGTGGTACATTAAGTGTTTATACATGTGTACAATAATTTATTTTGTAAACATAAATCCTGAAAAAATGCAGATCTAAAATACCAAATATTAATAATGTATTATTTACTTCATATTGATTGTGGTTAGGAGCTTCCCAAGTTCGCTCTTCTTCATATTGACTTGGCATTTTGAGATATTTTCTATGTTGATCTCTTGTAAATTTATACAATAGATTACTGTCTCATTCACAACTAATAAATAGCTCAAGTTACTGGTTTATTATATTTTTATAATAATAATTAATAAAAACAATTATCTATTTCTTCTTCTTCTTGTGTTTTTTAATGGCTCTGCACGGCTTGTGTCTTAGCCAGTGTCAAGTAAATTTTCCCATGTGTCAATTTATGGCTTGACAAGGTTTGAGAATAAAATCGGTTTCAAACATTATGTACCTATTTACAACAAAACGCGGGAAACATAACGCGGAAAACAAAACCGCGAATAAAATAAGAATTTAAAAAAAATCAGAATAATAATAACTAAAACATATTCAAGTAACTAGTCCTACAGTTTAATGCTATTATATACAATAAATTTATTTATTACATTATATACAGAAGGTTCACAAGTACTAAGTAGTAAAGAAATGTTAGTAGGGAAAGGAATACAAAGAGAGACTAAAGACTTATAGAGAGAAGAATGGTCATACAAGGGACAAGAAAGGAAAACATGATTCATGTCACAATAGTTCTCACCACACTCACAGGCAGCACTATCTACAATGCCAAGTTTATGTAAATGTACGGGAAGACAAACATGGCCGAGACGCATACGGATTAACACAGAGGTGACAGTTTTACCAAAGGACATTTTAGCAAACCATGGCTTCCTGGGAACTAACGATTGCATAGCATACAGAAAACGTCCCTTGATCTGACCACTCTCTCTCCAGTACATATTCCATGAATCATGGAGATATGCGCTAGGTAGGGCAGTAAGATCATGGCCGAAAATCCTGTAAGGATACATATCGCCGGTCACAGTAGCATCATTTGCCAGAGTGTCAGCTTTCACATTTCCAATAATGCCGCAATGGCCAGGTATCCAGCAGAAAGTAACAAAATAGTTATTCATTTGGCATTGCAACAGCTTTCTTTTACATTCAAATAGTATATGAAAAAATGGGTTCAATTTAACTGAGAATTTTGCTAAGGTCTGTAAGGAGCTTAACGAGTCCGTAAATATCACACTATTCCTGAGTTTGAAAGTTATTATATATTCAATAGCCTTCAAAAGACCAAAGCATTCTGCCGTAAAAACAGTGGTTTCTGGGGGTAACTTGATTTTTTGAATGATATTGTACTGTTTGTGAAAGACTCCCACGCCAACACAGCCAGTAGAATGTTTAGAAGCATCAGTAAAAATATGGTGCCAATTTGGCCATTTACTATTTACAATATGATTAAAGTTAGCATTCGCATTAGTATCAGACCTTTCAATATTAAGTGAAAAACAAATGTTCGGAGATAAAAGAAGGCAATCAAAGGGAGAATTAAATAACGGCAGTAAACGAAAGGTATGTGTCGGAGCTTGTATCGATTTAAATTTATTTAAACTTTTTAACAGGCAGGGTAAAGGCTTGTGAGATGAAATAATTTTTTGTGAAAGTAATTCAAGTTTGGAGATTAAGGGATGATTAGAAAATTGTACAATACGGAAAACAAATCTATCAGAAAGATATTGTCGTCTTAAGTTTAGAGGAGGGTCACAACATTCTGTTTGGAGGGCATTTATGGGAGTGGATTTCATTGTACCAGATATAATTCTTAAAGCCTTAGATTGAATCAGGTCTAACTTTTTAAAACCGGCTGCACTTCCCGGATCTAAGAAAAAGGTACCAAACTCCAGCACGCTTCTTATAGCCGCGTTATACACCAATCTCATTGTGGCAGGGTGAGCACCCCACCAGACTCCACTAAGGCATCTTAGCATATTTAAATTCCGCTCGCATTTAGTAACAACATATTCACAATGAGCGAGGCCTGTAAGTTTACGGTCAAGAACAACTCCCAAAAACTTTACTTGATTTCTAACCGGTAGTTGTATATTATCATATATAACAGTAGGGGGGTGATGATTTCGAGACTTAGTAAAAACAACAACTGTACTCTTTGAAGGGGATAAATCTAGGCCATTAGTATCCATCCAGATTTTTAAAGAAGATAAAGACGATGATACGTTCTCTCCGGCAGCGATTATAGACTTATCAGAAGCGTACAAGACCAAGTCATCCGCATACTGTAGGATACTAGTTGTATCACCCACGGAACTTTCTAAGTCATATGTATATATGTTATATAACAAAGGACTCAGCACAGACCCTTGAGGTAAGCCCTTCCAAACCAGTCTACTCGGTGTGTAAGGGTCCCCGACATCTAAAATAATTTTTCTTTCTGAGAGAAGATTCAAGATAAAGTTAGTTAAAATATATGGAACGTTTAAAGTGTCTAATTTTTTTTTAAGAATAGGAAGAAGAACATTATCATATGCGCGGTTAATGTCCAAGAATGCCGCAACTACAGATTTTTTGTCTGAAAAAGCGTATCGAATATCAGTAGTGAAAATTCCTAAATTGTTAGCCACGCTTTTTCCTTTTCTAAACCCAAACTGCGTTTGAGAAAGGTGTTCACTGTTTTCAATAAACCATTCGAGTCGATTTTTGACTAAATGTTCAGCAACTTTAGTAATAACCGATGACAAAACAATCGGTCGATATGATTCAACATTACACTGTGCTTTGTTTGGTTTTAAAAATGGCAACACCATTTGACTGCGCCAAGATAAGGGAATATCGCCAGATGTCACAATTTTATTTATTAAATCTAAAAAGTAATGCATTCCATTTTCACCAATATGTGACAAAAAGGAATATGGAATACCGTCTTCCCCAGGAGCACTGTCCTTGACATAGTCTAAGACTCCTTTTAACTCAACTAAAGTAAAAGGGAAATTTAAAGATGAAGAATCATTGATATTACTTGGTGAGGATGCGATAATATTTTCTTTATGTGGAACGGAAGCAGGAGCCAGACGATCTAGGAATTGATCAGCTAATACAATAGGAAGAAGAGAGGTACTAGAGGAGTTTATTGCTGATCTAAATCTCTTAATATTTTGCCAAATAACCGACGATTGAGTCTCAGGCGTTAGAGAGCTACAAAAACGCCTCCAACCCTCAAATTTCTTTTTCTTAAATAGTTTCCTTGTTTCTTGCATTATATCTTCAAGGGCTTGATAATTTTCGAATGTCATGTTATTACGATAATTCCTCTCAGCTGTTTTCCGTCTAGATATAGCACTAGTGCATTCATGATCCCACCACGGAGGTGATAACAATTTATTGTTACGTGCCATTTTTTTAGGAAAAGCACTGTCAGCAGCTTCTATCAAAATGGATTTAAAATAATTTGTATCAATGGTATTTTCACTGTGGACAAATTTTCCTTCCACTAAAGTTGTGTATTTGCCAATTGGAATCTATAATTTTATATTTTAAACGAGGTTTTGAAATAAATGATTTGTTTATTTTATTACAGGGGAAAGAAATAATTATAGGATAATGATCACTATTGAATGTTGAAGGTAAAGTAGACCAAGATAAAGAAGATGCTAAATTGGAAGTGCATATTGACAAATCTATAGCACTAGTCGCTTCATCAGGCTTAGAAAGACGAGTAGGGCAGCCAGAATTTAATATACACAAATTATATGAGTCTAAAATGTCTAATAATTCACAGCCATAACAATTGGAGATTGAACTTCCCCAAGATGTGTGATGAGAGTTAAAGTCACCTAAAATCATAAATGGATGAGGCAGAAGTGATATTATATTTCTAATTTCACTGAAAATTTGTGAAGAAGGGTGTGGAATATAGATAGAGACATAACAAATATGGTTAACAACAGCAGCAATGATAGAGAAGTTATCACTGTGTGCAGGAAGAGGAAAAGGAGATATAATACAAGAGTTTCTGATAAGTAGGCACACACCAGCATACCCATCAGCCCTATCATTCCTTAAACAGGAATAACCAGAGATTTTAAATGTAAAATTTGGCTTAAGCCAAGTTTCTGATAAAGCAAGAATAAAAGGTTTAAAAGTATTTATGATGTGTATGATTTCATGTTTTTTGTTCAGTATGCTCCGACAGTTCCATTGAACTATTGTATCCATTGTGATTATTATTAATGTATGTGTTTAATAAGGGGGCAGCGTTGGTCGGTATTTTAATATTAGACTGTGAAAGTAAATTAATTAATGTGGTTATTAAATCAACTATTGTCTGTCCAGTCTGTGTGTCAATGTTTGGAGGTGTTTGTAATGCACAACCATTAGATGGTTGTGGCATATTGTAGTCTCTAATAAGAGAATTGTGAGCTATACGATCATAGCCTTTATTTTGTTTTGGAGGGGTTCTGGGTTTAGAGAAAACTGTTTTTTTATAAGATATAGTGCGTGGAGGTGGAGAACCGAGTACTATAGTATTTCCTTGCTGAGATCTGCAAGGTGTAGACACCAACACATCTGCATACGATTTTGTGATTGGAGGGTGTAATTTTAATGCCTCGACATAAGAGATGCTATTTTCTGCCATAGAGATTTTTATTTGCTTTTGTCTGGAGTACTCCGGGCAACTTTTGCTTGTGGCAAAATGGAGCCCAGAACACAAACAGCAAGAGCCACGATCTTCTTCAGTATCACAACTATCACCAGTGTGGCCTTGACCACACTTATAACACCTGGGCTTTGATCTGCATTTGGCCTTGGTGTGACCAAATCTACAGCAGTTGTAGCACTGTATTGTAGGGTATGTGTATAATTCTACTGGCAATGAGTTAAAACACATAAAAATGCGTTTAGGGAGGACTTGGCCATCGAAGGTCAAAACAACTGTTTGTGAGGGTTTCCAGGTTGGTGTGTTATCTACCATGACTTTATAATTCAGTCTCCTAGCTTTTATAATTTCACCACATCCAATGGGTACATTAGTATTCTCTTTAATGTCCTCAGGAGACCACTCAGCAGGGACTCCCCTAACTAAACCCATTCTGGTAATATTGAAAGTTGGTATATAAGCTTTCAGTCCATTATTTGTTAAACAACTTGAATTAACAAAGCTGTTGGCATCTGAATAATTACTAAAAGAAAGTGTCATTTTATTTCGGCCTATTCTTTTCAAGCTACCATTTATAATGTTGTTAAAAGCGTTTTTCTTTAAAAATTTACCAAACATTACTGGATGCAAAGTGGTACCATCATCCTCCGCTGACTGTATTTTGTGTACATGTACAATGTAGGGACCATGATCATTGCTATCATAGCTAGCCCTGCCAATTTGTGTCGGAACTTGGGAAGGAGAAATATAATTAGAAGGGATAAATGAAGGTAGAGAACTAACGGGTGACTCCATAAATTCATTAATATAGCAATGGCAGTCTGTGCTTTTAAGCGAATCAGAATCATGTTTTCTTTTACGTTTGTTACAGTTTTTACAAACTTTATGTGTATTTACTTTACGTTTCAATTTTCTATTAGATAGAGAAGAACAGTCGGAATCCATACCCGATTCGTTAGAAACGGTCACAAAAGCACCCACGGGGGGCACAATGCCTCCCCCCGGGTCTGGTGGTTCATTCATTTATACAACAATAAAAAACTTACCCTAGGCAGAAAATACAATTAATAAATAAACAAAATACACTAATCTAATATTATTTACAAACTATCACTATTCTGATCACAAATTATAATATATACAAAATTTATAATAAAATACTCAAAAAACCGCGTCCGTCAAGTTCGAAGGTTTCCCGCGCTTTCTCAATTATCTATTTATTAGAATATTCCAATAATAAAAAATAAAGCAATAGGTATTTAATATACTCTGGCATGAAAACATAATAGGGTTGGGATTGACAAATAGAAATAGGTCGTGAATCGATTTTTAAACCACTAAATCAATTTTTAAATTGATATCTAGAACTAATCGATGCTTTGAATCAAATTAGAGCCTTTCTAGGCAGGGGTTCGATTTTTTTTATGAATCGTTAAAAACTATAAAATTATTTACAATTAAGAATGAAATTAAACACAAATAAAATTTTACATATAATTAATTTAACAACTCGAGACACGGATTTGTGCTTAGTTTCTTGGGTTTCTTTGTTAGACTAAAAATGTATTTTTTTTATAGTAATAACGTGTCAGACAAATACCTTGCCTGATGGTGAGTAAACATTTACAGTGTTAATTGGAAGTTTCTACATCAGAGGTCTTCAAATGTACTGTCAACCCAAAATCGTTTCACTTTTTATCTTTAACTTTGATATGCTATTAAAAAAATCTCTAATTATTTTAAAATGAAAAGGAGATTGATTTCTATAGGGTCTTTTTCATTATATGAACTTACTTATAAATATTCAAATATAAAAGAGTTCACTAACTCTTTTTTCTCAGTCAGTTTTTTCTTCTTCAGTCAGTCTTCTTTTGTTGTTTAATTTTTAGAAACTTTAGAATTACCAACAAAATTATTTCAGTTTCTCCCTCAAACATTCATCAAATGATTTTATCGTATAATTTCTACCAATAGAATAATATTAGTTACGAATAAAAAATAAGTTAAAGAAAGATAATCTTTCTACAGATTAATCTTCAGAATCTCGATGTTTTTGTGAATCAACTCATTTAACTTCGATTCGACACGATTCAAAAATCAATGTTAGATCGCATCACTGAAATATAACACAATTTTTTTGAGCATGGTTATTGGTTCTAAGGTCTTTTTAGCCTGTAATATTTTAACATAAGTTTTACTGGTGTTACCAGCACTTACATTTCTTTTAAGTTAAAGTAAAAGTCATGTCTGGTAAAAAGTCCCCAAAATCACCACTATTTATAGAAATGTTCGAAATTAATATCCTGTGTTTACGGTAGCGTGTTGACTTTTTTATATTCAGTTCCGATGAAGCGATGATGGAACAGCGGGTAGTGTGACCGGATTCCGCGTCAATCGACGCGGGTTCGATCCCCACCTATCCTGCTCTAAAATCTGCTTGAGCTTTCGGTGAAAGTAAATATCGTGAGGAAATCATAACATGGTGGTAGGGCATTTTCTAATGATGCCCGCCTGGGTAGCTACCACTCTCAAGTTTCAAAACTTAACGCCAAATACTAATAGGTTTGTTCCGGCATCATCACTTGAGAACCAGTACCTCTAGACTTAGTATGTATACTATCCTGGACCACATCGTCACTTAACATCAGGTGAGATTGTGGTCAAAGCACTGAACCTATTCCGTGTTAAAAGAAATTGAAAATAAGAAATAAGCTTTACATATAAATAGTAATAACATTTGAATCTAGCTTCTCTTTTGTTTCCTTTTAATTAGTGCATCCTACTTACTGAGCTTATTCAAAATTTTTATTAATATTTCATTTTGTTTCCTTGACTTCATATATTGTATTCCACAGATAAATAATAAAATTGTACACTACGACAAAACAAGACACTGATATATGCGCCCACTTCGCCTTGCCAATCGTAAGAGAAAGAATAAATGTTAACTTAACTATTTAAATATAAACTTTTCTTACTGAATACGATTTTCCGCCTATATAGACCTTACCTAGTGTCAAGTCTGGTAGAAACTTTAAATTTAGTTTAGTATACGACCTAAAAATTAAGTAAGATTCTGCATATTCTTACTTAAATACCTCGGACCCCTGTAGCTCAAGAGAACCATATCATTGATACAGTGGTACCTATGCACCTATAACAAACCCAGGCACCGTATCGGATTCAAAATGAATTGTTCATTCAAAAAATTCAAGACGCCTTTCACTAAAATGATTCAGAGAAGAAATGATGGTTTTGTGGTAGTGTGAGCGGAAACCGAGTAGATGGTCGAAGGAAGTGAGCTCAAATCAACCTACCTATCCCTATTCGGTCTATTGTATAATGAGTCTGAGACAGGGCCGTAGCATAAGTTGATTATTATGATAATATTGACAAGGTAGGGCTAGGATTAGGATAGGGTTAGGATTTTTAAGGTAGGGGCATTGCCCCACAATGCTCAACCCTATGGTCATGGTTTGAGATTTCGACAAAGGAAAACATCGCAATGAAACCATAGCCTGGCCTGGTGGTAGTGCCTAACCTAGCTAGCTATCACTCTCAAGTTTGAAAATCTTTCTCCAAAAACCTATATTTGTGATCCGGTAGCATCACTTGAGAAATTGTTCCTCCAGGCTTTGGGTATTTTGATTCCAGATTATTCTCTTCCATTACTCGTTAGAGCAATGGTGTACGACGATAGATGTTAGAATGCTATCATGACCGCACACATTGACACGAAATATTGACATCTTCTTCTTCTTCTTAGAGTATGGCAATTTGTGCCAGTGTCATGTGGGTGAAATGTGTTTTCAGCGTGACCAAGCTCCATCAAAACGGTGGCCCATCCTGCTCGAACTTTCCATGGAGCTTTGTCAGCACCTCAGAATAAATATTACTCGTATTCTCCATATTATACTTAAATTGTACACAATAACCTAACTATATAATACAAAACGCCACCAAGATTATATGATACAGAGTTAAATACACAAATTTGATGAATTAAAGAAGAATCTTCGTAGCAGAGGCGGCGTAAGGCGTGGAAGACGTGGGCGACCGCCTACGGCCTCGCGGTCCGAGGAGGCTGGCGCCAGAGCCCAATTATACATATTACTACCTGAGTAGTCGCTGCTCCGCCCGCGTTGTATATATTGCATATACATCGCAAAATGTACTTCGCCCTCATAAACTTATAGTCTTACCCCTCCACTGCTTCGTAGTATTACCTAATTGCTTATTTTAATATGTTTGTTATACATACCCATTCCTTATTTATGTATAAACAACTAAAGATACCACAGAAAGTATTTTTGGTAGAACAACTTACCAAAGTTTCATCATCATGATCAAGGATGAATAGTTTAGGAGTGCAAAGAGGACAAACATATGTAGGGCGTTTTTGTGTGGCCTAGTAGTAGCTGATTGTTATAAATATATATATATAGTTCCTTTATAATTTTGTTCTCCGTTTGGTCTCACCACAGTTTGGTAGAAGGAAGGAGAAAGTTTATTTTTAGCATACTTGTAATATATTCAATTATTAATAGGTAAATTCTTAATGTAGGAATATGATTTAATGCTTCTAAATTGAGGTTGGTTAACTGGTTAAGGTAAACATAAATAATTAAATAGTTTTCTTTTTGATCACTCTTTTAATGTAGGTATGAATATTTTACGTATTAGGTACTGTATACATACATTATAAGCATTGCCATGTAATAACAAAAATATACCTACGTACCGCTTACATAATTATGTTTATGTTTATTATGTTAGGTTAAGTTACTTCTTTCGAGGTCAAAAAGATTGCTTACAATTATTTCCTAAATGTATGTTACATTTCAGTTTTCTCAAAAAAATATTATAATAAATGACGATTTACAATAATACGGGAAGGACCATTCATTAAAACAATAACCCTATTTTGTATTAATGTATTCTATATAGTGTCATTGGTAATAAATATAAACAGAAAGCCTTTGGGAATTATTAATGCACAATCACTAAGTTATGACGTCATTTGTAACGTTGTAATTAAGACATATTTTCAGAAAATTACATGTAAACCTTTTATGAGAGTTAATAGTATTATGCTGATGTCCTGTTGTACGAAATAAGTTGAAGGCATTAAAACTTGTAAGTAATTTATCTGTTAGAGACATAATTAAAAAATTATTTTGTCAAAAATAGATTCGAATAATTTTGAAATAAACAATGTTGTCAAATTTTCCTATTAAATTAATGAAATAAAAATATCTATATTAACACGAGGTTATTGGTGTTTAAATGTCATAGTCGTTTCAATCCAAATTTCTAAAATAGACTCACGGCCGATTTCAATATGCGACCTCAATCTGTTTTACAAACTAAGATTCGAGATTTGAATCTTTTTTTATTTTCTTCAATCTCTGTCAAGTGTCAGATCAGTACCAGTGATTAGTCAGAAATACCGACATATTTTTGTTTTGATCTTAATCTTAACTTTTAAGGTTTGATATTAAAACCCGTCGTTATACAATAGATACATAATATACTTCGTAATAATATACGGTCTTTATTACATAAACACAAATATCTATAATATGTGCACATATAATTTACATAGTTAAAATATAAGTCATTTTTAAACACTAGGTTTAATTATATTGTTCAAATAAATTTATAAATTTAGTTTTGTAAAACATTATTGAATCTCGTAGGCCTATTTTTTTAAATTATTTGTAAGACATAGGTTCCGTTATAGTAGATAGTATTTACAATTAAAAGTTAATACTGTACATGCACCTATATTTATATTTTTGTTAACAGTAACAACACATTGCACGTAGGAGTGTTACATAATAAATAGGACAAGACCAATATTTAAACATTAAAAACAACGAAACTGTAAAAATACTGCATTTCACACCATAAATATAGTGAACACAAGTATTGTTCCAGAGCATCAACGATTGTCAAGAAACGATTTATAGAATAGATCTATAAATTGCTGAATCTGGAACGCGACCCCACCGAACCGAGTCACTGTGACGGATGTTTGTTCATATTTATGGTGATTTCCACCATTGCGTTATCTAATTAGATATTTGGTCGCAGCTTAATTTTTGGTGCTTAATGTATTAATAAAATATAAAAACGAAATTAAAGTCATGGTGCCAGGGCCAACAAACGATGTGGCGGCTATGTTACAAAATTAACTGCGTTGTATGTTATGTATTTATTTATAACTACTAGTGAATAAATTTGTGCATTTAACTAAACGTAGCAACCATCATAAATTTGAGATAATAATTGTCTTAAATAATGTGCCTTTATGGAATTTACTTCTTCAGAAATACCGAAAGGAATCACATCAAAGCTAACGAAAGTTTGAAAGCGCATAAGAGCTATTAGTGGACAGGAAACCACAGGAGGCATTGCTAAACCTATTTAGTAAAATATACCACCGCTACTTTTAAAGTATTTAATAAAATACAAAAAACAAAAATCGTTGTTATCCTATTTGATCGCACTATAATTATATTTGAAGCGGCTATAGGCTTAAACGTACACCATTAGTCCCTTTTACCTATTATATTTGCTACAGGGTTTTTTGGAAATTGCCTTAATGTTTAATGTGTGAAAATATTATATGTTTTAATAAAAATATATAGCAAGAATCCGTCTATGGTTCATGTACGGATTTCTCTTAAGGAGATATGCGAGGGGCGTTTATTCCATACAAATGTAGTCCCATGTTTCCTCTCTGGATAATAGCATTATGGTAAATCTTTTTATTAATATATATCCACCACCGCCATGCACGTAGGTTTTGATTTTTTTCCCCATAAATTAGTTATCGTAGAAACTAGGAGCCTTTGAAATGGTAAACATGCTCGATTTTTACCGTCATTCAACGTTCGTCAAACAAATTTGATAAATAAAAACAAAAAAGGGAAAACGTAGAGGCATAGCTAAGTCTTTCTTATTCTAAACTGAATGAACATTAAAAATAGGTTCAGTTTTGGAGGTGGAAACAGGTATTACGAACTAAGAAGTGATGTTTTCGTCTATTTTGCGTCCGGATAATCAGCCCGCGCTGCAGTTGTCACTTTCGTGTTTCATGACTTTTTCTTTGGGGCGATAAAAATACATTCCTGAAATATCTACTTTTCAAAATTGACGCCGACCGTATATCCTTTTAAATACTCGTCTGCGCGACGAATTTGTTTATGGTAGAGTAGTTAAGCGCGAGACTATATTTCTTCTAGAATATTAGTAAAATATTCATATAATTATGAATATCGCACCGACTTTGTTACCATATGAAAATATTAAATTATTTAATCTTGCAAGAATTACTACTATTCAATAATATTGTCAAAAACCCTAGACGAGGGTCTGTCTCGTGGCAATGCGTTTCAACTTTAAATGTAAAACTTCTTCATACAACAAGTTTTGATACAATATTCTTGTATGTTATTTTGTGTAAACGCATAGTTACACATGTGGTTTGTTGTTGGGTATTTAAAAAAAGGAGTTTGTGAATTACATTGTATAGAATAGAATTAGGTGGGTATAAATTAGTTAGTATATAATTTAAAAATTCTATTATAGTTGCAGGCAATATAATAGGTCCCTTTGTATTAATGTTTGAACACGGTGAAGCTGTAAAGGCCCTTCCGCTCAACAGTATTAGCTAGTTAGAAAAATAAAAAAATAAAGACTGGTAGAGGTTTGCTTTTATTCTATAGGTAGGTATTCTTTTTTATACACAAAAAAAAATACTGAAAGAATTGAAATCAGATAATTTAAATATATATTAAACAGTTATATCTGTAAAGGCATTTTAAGTTGTAAGGTTTTATTAAATTAATAAGTATTAAATTGTCGTTTTCTTATAATGGCGATGTTAGACTTAGGTACTATTTCGAATTCAAACAACAATCGAATATAAATTATTCGTCTGCCTTTGTTTTTTTTATTATTTCTTTGCCATATTTTTCTTAAAGATGCGAATATACAACAATGCGAGAATTTTCAAGCGAGATGTCTATTGTAATAATAATTTATCATTTCGCGCGATATTAGATCAAAAAATTTGAAATTTTCATTACGCTATAAAATGTTGTGGCAATTAGTAGCTAATATGTACTTTGCGACAGACTTGATAGTTGTATATATTTTATATATCGTTGCTTTTGAATTGTTCATTGCTTATTCACATAATTTTTGTATTCTTTTATTTCATTATTTTGGGCCACTTGGAACAATGCGAATGCTTGGCCAATGAGATCTCAATTTGTGTTAACATTGAGCCCTCCACGCTTCAAATCCAGTAGCAGTAACAAAGCAATGTTTCAAACGTCAAGAATAATCACTGTAGGTAGTAAAATAATAATCTGTAGTTGTGTACAATCGACGTTGGAAATTTCTTTAGTCAACTGATTCCTCTCAAAAAACCCCTAGACAATAACATCGAAATAAAATCGGTGTCACTTTGTAGAAAAACAATATAAAACGGCAGCTTACTGCTAATACTGATAATATGTAAGTGAAATACATACATACGTATATATATGTATATTATTAAATGCCTATACCTATGTATATAGGTACCTTCTTCTAAATTTAAGATTGAACAGGCAAATTTTTACCCTGCTTTTTTGTAAAACTTTTCCACGTGATAAAATTTTAAATAGATTAAATTAATTTTTTATCCAACGATAGTCATATTGTTTATTATATTATTCAAGCTTTTTAATATACGTAATTATTTTACGTTTATTGAAAATAATTTATTTTCGGTTTTAAATATTTTTTTTAGCATTTCAATATCGATCGATCGTATCGAAGTATGAATTTATGGAATTGAATAATGTAATGTAAGCCCGTTGCATCATCTTACTTGATTAAAATATCTCAATAATCATTTACACTATTGCATTATTATAGAATAAATATTAAGCACGTGTTTGCAGAAAAAAAAACCAAAATGTATCAAAGTTAAGGCACTGATTACGGAATACTAATAGATAAAATATCAACGTTATTCACGTTAAAAAAAAAATTTTAGAGTTCACTAATTTGAATTTACGTCTATTTTATATTTATGTCCGTCTACGTAGGTACATTTGCATTAAATCTAATTAGATACCGTTTTTAATTCATGTTTGGTCCCCATTAGGTTTAAACAAAAAAATTAAGAATTATGGTTTTGCAGTGTGTTATATAATTAATTCTCTATAGAAATTAAAGAAATGGACTAATTATAATCTGAAAAATAATAGTAATTAATACTTGTAAAAATGTCTAAGTTTAATCAAATGATTATGTCTATAATGTGCCTTTTTCTATAGGAATAGTAATTACTTCAATATACCATTACAGTATAATATACGTTTGCTTAAGAATTGAAGAGCTCAAATTTTATCTATCACAGTTTCTTTATTGTTTAACTGTTTAAACGTTATCGTTATTTATAATTTTTGTGTAAAACATGATAATATTTTTATAACATATTTAGAACATTTTCGCGTTATCCTTTGTGATGTTAGACTCAGACTAAATATCGGTCGAAGTATTTATAAATATGGTTTATAAACATCATATTCTTATTATCTACTTTATTTGTATTAGGCGTATGAGTAAAACCACTAATGTCCATTTTTCATCCATATATAACTGAACTAATGCCATCTGTTAGATCTTTTTAAAAGATTTAATATACTTGGTTTACAAGTTATGTTTAGAATTGTTTCATTGAAAATGGAGTTTTAAAACTGCTGTTAAGTATAAAAACGTTACTGTCCTGAAATTTTAACATGTAGGTATCACTATGTGAATTATGCTGCAGGGTTAGATATAAAGAACATCTAACAAAACAAAAGAAACCTTATTCGAACGACTATTAATTAGAAAATATGAAGTGCAACTAAATATCATTCGATTAGTTCACTCGGTAAAGTATCGGTACTGATATTTAAAAATGTTAATTGTATTGGACAACGTGAAAACGATCTAAAAGAGTTATAGTGGAGGTGAATCTGACGGATGTAATACATTGATGGGTCATGGGATTCAATGGGGATTGATCATTCAACCGAAGAAAAGTTGACGTGTTAGTCATATGGTATACGAGTTTGATTTTTTTATAGAAGTGTGCTGAAATAAACTAGTACATAATGACGAAATCGGTTTGATCTCAGAAATAATTAATGAATCGGTGTGAGCACAGTGGTCCAGAAAGTCGAGATTTCCAAAAGCAATTAAAAATGAAGCTACGTGAAAACGTTCTAATGACGAATAATACCTTAATGATTTTTTTTCTTTTTATACACTTGTTGTTTATTTGTCTTTTGGCTGATCAGCGATGCCTTTAAATTTTTAACCCTTTATATTTATTGCTTTGTAGCGTAGAATAATTTGTCAAATTTATTGTTTGTACTCAAGTATGTTTTACTTTAAATACTTTTGTTTTAGATATTATCGAACTCTTATTTTAAATGTTTCAGTTTTCGGAATTTTCTTATTTACCTTAGAAACATCTCTTTGGGTTAGATAAATGTGTAATATAATAAACGAGGCGTTAAAAACCTCCCGATTTAACAGATACACGATGTTTCATTTATTTTAATAAAACATTTTACAACACTATGTACAGCTCTCGAGAGAATGAAACCTTAAGGGTGAGGCCAAACGAGCGCAATTATGTGATTTGTGAGTAGCGTATTTTGCGTCGGGTAATTTACAATTTAAACTCGGAAAGATCGCCAAACGGGTGTAATCAATTCCGTTACATTAATTACATATCTTCGTTCATTCAGTTCCTACGGAGTGTTTGTGTTGTATGGTGTGATGAATCTTTTAAAAAATAATATGTATTTATGAAGCAATACATTATAGAGATATAGAATATTTTTGTTGGTTCGAAAAATTAATATATTCTTGATAACAATTCTCAGCGACTTCATGCCAAGTATTCTGTTTCACAAACTTATTACCATGTAATTTTTTTTGACAAAATCTATAAACATGGTCGCTGTTTAATCGCAACAATAAATTGTTCCGTATCAAAAATTGTTTGGTAAAAAAAATATGTTTAAAAATGTCCGCTTCCCTAACTCCCCACTCTCCTGCACCCGAACGTTGCACATGTCGACCGAAATTTAGTTACCGGTGTAAGTTTACAGATAACCTTTTTTGCGTTGTCATGTGAAACAAATTACACTCTTATATGATCCCAATGCACTGTCGATTACGCGTTCGCAAAATACATGTCTCACAACTAAAAAATGACGCTCGTTTGCGTTCGCCTTAAACTGTGCTTTCTATTTCGATCAAGGGTGATCAGAATTACAACGATATTTCAGATTATAAGGTATTCGGGTTAACATTATAATCCATGATAATAACGTAGTTTCATTTAAGAAGCAAATCAATTTTTATACTATCTACATAAACATAGTATTATTGTAACGTACTTATACTATATATTCAGATAATTTTAAAAAGCCGTAACGCTATTTTATAGGTAAAATAATAAAACTTGAGCCTTGAACCTTTTCTTGAATTCTTATTTCAGCATAATGAGTTGGTAACTGACCGTTGCTTATAATACTCCTTAAAACTAGATAATATTTAAAACTTAATTTCTCCATGAAATATTTACAACTTAGTAATGGTTATTATTTAAAAAAAGTTAAAAGCTTTCTATCTACTACTATGGTATCTATCTTAATTCAAAAGACAAAGGTAACTATTTTCATAAAACCAATTTAAGCGTATTAACAACATTAACTAATAATATAAATAATTTATTCTTTATTAACACCTACATACACAATTGTAGTCTTTGGGATTATTAAATTAACAACAACGAGGTTATTGTATAACATAGATACAATAAACTAGAACATCTATGTATCTATCTACTCGTTGTACATTTCATTGTAGTTGGAAAAGTTTAACTTTAACCGTGTAATTAACTAATCTAAACTAAGATTGCTCTTTTTTTTCGCATACTTTAAAGCATAATATACATAAATATTTATGGATATATTTGTGAACAGACAGCATTTTGTGTCATCATATTATTCGCAATGAAATATTGTGCAGAGTTTGTTATAAAATATTTATAACGTAATAAATATAGTGTACTGAGAAGTGATTCGAATAGAAAGCGTATGTTTAAATCAATGAAGACGGTTGATTGGTAGGGCGAAGATATAGTTTAAACGTCTGGACGCAACAGATGCAGGTCTACGGCGACGTCTCTCCGTTGATTACGAACTAGACGAGGCTGATGTAACGGTTGAATTGTGTCGCCGAGTAGTGCGGTATCCTCGGCAAGCGAGTCCCCAGAACCGTAGCCACGCTCTTCAGCGGCTTCACCTTCGCACCATGACGCAGAAACTGAGCTTCCAGAACCGTCTACGTCTATTTCAGGTTCTACGTCAACGGAACAGCTTGCACAGACTTCTGAAATAAAATTGAACCATAATTTTATGTACTGTAATGCATTGTAAGCATTACAATTAAAATTATTATTTATCTTTAACAATGTTTTTTTTAAACGTGAATTAATTTTTGCGAAATTCTGCGAGGAATATGTATTCATTAATATGAATAAAATACATTCATTACACGAGGTATCGAACATCTAATTATTAAATATAACTACATTGTTTTAGAAACCAGATCGAATAGAGATCTACGTAATTTAAACCATTAATAATATTATATAGTGTGCAATTAAAAATCTGTAGTTCTGTATTTATTGTGTAGGTACATATTCTTTATTTTACGTAGACATGTAAAGAAAAAAATACGCTTGTGTATGCTTTTAAAATTATAGTCTTCGTTTAATTTCTAGCCCGGAATAAAAAAATCTACATTACAGGAGAACATGCTTATTGATGAGAGATGCGAATGACATACAAAATAATAATAGAGTTGTGTTGTAATATGCATATTTGCACGTACACATATTGATGCAAATAAAGAAATAAATCACTAGTACTTTTTATAGAACGAAAATCTTTATTGAATATTATTTTTTCTATTCATATTAAAAATAATTTCCCGTACGTATCTTATAATCTGTATTGATGATAATAAAAAATGAGCATTATGATAAATTAAAACTTAAAATAGAAACAACAAACATTACTTAAATACGTAGATCATTGTAAATAGGTTAACAAATATGGAATAAATGCAAATGCGTAGATAAAATAATGTTTATGATGTAAATCTAATTACACAACACCTTCATTAACACATCAAAAAAAAAAGGTAGGAATCAGACATAGACGGGACTGGGGATAGTTGAAAAACTATAGGTACACATTCCACATCGATAGGGTTGTTTAGGGTAGGTTTAGGACTCACGCAGCCGGTGCCGGCCTGATATTATGGGGGCTCTCCCAAGTTCTTGGTCATAGAGAGGTCGACGACGAATAGTCTTCATAAGATGCTGCAATTTTGTAATATTCGCATATTTATACCTATGGCAATGACGTTTATTTCATTAAATAATTGTTAATATAATATACAAGCGTATAATATAATAATATTTAATAATAATATATTCATTATTAGTAGGCAGTAATTTATAAAAAATGTTATAGGTAAAAAAACTGGTGCATATTTTAATTATCAGGTGTAGTAAATTTCTTTGACAAATAACATTATTATGTAACCAGTAAAATGTATGATAGTTATATATATATATATATATATATATATATATATAATATGCGCGTTGATTAGCAGTTATTTACATATAAATATAGTTAAAATAATCAATGTTTGGATGCCCACTGAAATCATAACAGAGTATAAATATTAGCAACTAACCTGAACTGTCAGTAGCAAGCCGAGGCGGTGTATCCTCACGATCTGTTGGAACTACGATAACTACCTCATCATCTCTAGGCGAATCTCCATTACGGCTTGTTGATGTTCTAAAAGTATTCTTTTTATACAGCAATTTAAAAAAAAGGGTATAGGTTTTTTATTATTTAGTAAACTTGTCAGTAAACTCTCACGCATAAAAAAAATAAATATAAAAAGAACATTAGTTATTAAATGTTATAATTTATTTTCCAATACATCTATCCATTCAATCGAAAGACCTTCACTTCTGGATATAGTTCTCCACCAAAGATCTTCACAACGATTGGTCTTGAGCCACCTTGCATCCAGCATCCCGAGACCTTATAAGGCTATAATAGTTTGGCATAATCACCGTCAGGTATTTGTGGTACGTAGGGGATGTTTCTGCCCATCCCCTGCTTTATCCCATATTCGCCTTGCACAACATGGACTGGAAGATATGGGGGGGGGGGTACTATTCTTCGTCGGTACTACTAGGGCATAATTAGTTTTACAAAAATAATATTATATTATACCTATCACATTACTTTAGACAAAGTAAAGTTTGTAAAGGTACAGTTTAAATAAAAGTTATGATTCTTACAAATTACTTACTTCACAATAACTTTCTTTCTCATAAATCTCGTACCGAGATCTGAGTACCCTCTATTCATCGGACGTTTTTGTTGTACGGGAGGAGCTGATGCCGGAGCCGGTTGCTCAAATGTACGGGACACCGGAGAGTTCGGCTCTGAGAATTGTTTATCCACGAGAGCAGGTCGCATTCTTACAGTTAGTGTGCTATCCCCTGAAGTCCCACTTTCCCCTTCATTTCCGCCCGTACCTAATCTTCGATACGCTCTCCTGTCTTCTCTATACATTTCTAATAAATTATCTAACTTACTTTCTATATCATCTACCTGAAATTAATAAAATGATAAATTAACATGTTAAATAATCATAAAAGAATATGGATAACTATATATTTTATTAAAGTTTAATTACTTGTCTTTCAATTTTAACTACTCTGGAAGCCAGGCTGATTTTGGATGCGTAGACATCTTTAGCCTTTGATCCTTGTTTACCAAGTATTTGATCTAACCTGCAGAATTACAAGATAGAAAAAAAGTTAAGTTAAGTCTTCGGCGAATTTTAATCGCTCTATTTACAAATCTAGTAAAATGTAAACATGAAATTTAATGAGATTTTATTATATATAATTTCGTATCTAAGTATCATTTTAACTAAAAGATCTTACTACACTTATTATATGAATAGATCTGAATATGATATTGCTGAGCAATTAGTTAGAATCATTTTAAATACGAGAGTGTTTGTTTTAATATAATTTACATATATGGAAACAAAATTTAATACTTTTGTATTTCTATAAATTGATTAATTACTTGGTTCAATTTTTATTTGCAATAGATCGATACGTTAACTCGTATAGTGTAATTACTTTGTATTTACGGCAAAGTGAAAATTGGTAATAAACTATAATTATTAACCTAAGTTTTACAATTTAAGAATGATAATATATAAAAATTTAACTACATTGAAATGTTCAATATTCACCATACAATAAAATATATTTAATGTCTACTTTCTTATAGGGGCTTTTGTTTGTTAAAAATATATTCAACTAAAATCAAACTAAATGTTGTTGTGAAACTTATGACAACTTACCTGCACTAAAAATAAAATAAGAGATATAGAGAACATAACTGAATATATACATATCCTAAAGTCAATGATCTGTGCCTGAATTCAATCTTATAAAAATCCAAGCATGATATAGAGTATGAAGATGAAGAAAACAAACAACGTCTATAATATTACTTGTAAATTAATAAAAACATAAAGAATAATAATGTTAGTTAATGCTTAGAGTAATAATATTACGTTGGTAAAAATAAAGTAATTTTGACGTATTTCTGAACAAGGTGGATGCTAACTCTCGTCCCTGTTTTTTAAAATTTTATTTATAGGGAAAATAGTGTTGGAAGAAAGCTAAAGTTTAAATATAATAACATACATATATCTTAAAATGACAAGCTAGATCATTCATCTCAGAGCCATGCATAACAACTGTGATTTGAGTTAGCCAAGCAATGTCAGAGTTGCAGTTTTAAAACGCCGTGCATTCATTCTGTTATTGTATCTTTGATGTGTACATGAGATATGTAGGTATGTATAAACGACGGCTTCTTTATTTAATAAATTGTAAAACTAGTTATATGTAAAAATCTAAATAATACGTATTTCTAAATAAATTTCTTCAAATTCATTACAATACTAAATGATTTTTTTTGTTGCGTCGATAATGTTAACAACGAATTTAACATGCATTTAGATAATTTAACGTTAATATTAATGAAAATTAAAAAGAGAACTTATAGAGGATTTGGTTCCTTAGAAATATATAAGAGTCTAGAAAAAAAAAACAAGTTTAGCTTTTGAAACTTTTGATCTTTTTGCTTAGCTTTACAAAGTGACAAAGGTAAAAAGGTCCGAATTATTCTGTAATAGAAGCGTGCTTTACTAATTACAGACGATTACCTACTAGAATCAAATATTTTGAGTGACTTACCTCTGGTTAATGTTAATGCTAAACGGTATAAGGTCTAAATATACACTAGCATGTTTTACATTCAAATATATAAAATCTTAAAATAACTGCTTTTTTAATTATATAGTTATTCTCAGTTAGGTACTCATGATACCCTATTTTGACTGGTCGTTATTTGGGTTAAGATCAATAAACCTATGCATTAGCTCTGTTGTTGCATATATATAAATAGTAACAAATATGTGGCTAGTTGAAGGATTGATATAGTTGAGTTCGTAAAAATTTACAACTATATCAGACGTCAAAAAAAATAATTGTAGATTGCACGCATGTGTACGCCTACGGTTCAACTATTTTTAGCGGCATTGGCAATCTGCGCGACTCTGCTGAGACCTGCGACCACAATAACCACGGTTGTTCGGCAGACAATAATTTCATTATTGACATTTTTGAAGTCGATTTAAGTACCACTATATAAGTCCAATTTTTACAAAATAACTTTAATAATTTTCTACTTAATGTTTTTCAATCCTATTATCTATTATAAGTATTAGGTACGTAAGCAGAATTTTATACATTTTTACCTCTCCTCCCCACTCACCTTCTGTAAGCAAAAACATTTACGCTCCTCTCCCCTCATGGTAACGTAAGTATTAACATTTTTTTTACAAAATCTTAATAAACTTGATTTGTTTCTAGTGTTAGGTAGAGTTCACCAAACTAACAACGTTTTTCTATTGAGAATTAAATGCAGCTGATAGAATCATTGTATTGCGGATACTTCACTAAATCATTTCTTTCGGTCATAAAGTATCGAATAGAGAATACGTTTGGTTTATTGGATGCAAAAAAAGGCATGGTATACGAGGTGTATTACTTTACTTATTAAGATCGCGAGTCAAAGGATTGGAATTATGGTGGAAGTTGTGTATATAATAGTCAGTAACTAAAATAAGTAACACTGAAATAAGGTGAACATTATGACAAATTACTCCGTAGGTATGTTACGCAACTTGTTTTGATGTCCGAATAGTCAAGAGTCTATTGAAAATCGATTGGATACATTTACTTATTTGAATTTAATAATTAATGCTATCGGTGGTAAGTAGGGCTGCCACTTTTTTTTATGTCAAAACAAAGTAAGATTTATTTTACTTTATTATTTTGCTCAAAGACATATTTTTCACTTCTTTTAGCAACTTTTTACAAATTACTATACTATTATCGCTAAACAGCTGCACACCATTTTTACAGTCTATACTGGTTGAATTAAATGAATAATATATTGTATCAGATTCAGATTAGACACTTTTTTCTTTTGTTTCGTCTTTTGCTATTCATACTCTCTAAAACTGTTCTTGAATGCTGGCATGGCTGAAAGTAATCGCAGAGAAATAAAGTATTTTCGCGTACTTTATTGTTCTCATAAAGTATAAAGGGCAATTACCCGAAATACCGTACATTACTTTATAAAAAGTACGGGTGGTAACCCTAGTGGTAAGTGATGGAAAACATTGCGAATAATACTCTACGCTTGAGAAACGTTCTATTTGTCGTTTATGGGGAAAACAAAGAAGTATCGATTTCTCCGGGTTTCAAACCGCTATGATTTCGTGATCATGATCAGGTAATGATCTTTCATTACCTACATCCAGGCCGATTTCTCACCCTGTAGTGAGACATTTACAATATAGTTAAATAATTATCATGTATTTTGATCATTATTTGAATATTCGGTTCTTTTAATTATGTCGTATTATGAATTGTAATGCGTTTATATCGGCTACAGTATCTACAAATGGATTGTAGTTACAAAAGGTATTTGTTTACAAAATTTAACAAATATTGTATGTTTAGTAGGTAAACATAACCTCAATCGGTCAGGTCGTTCATAAATGACATTTATAAGAAACAGACGTATGAATGATTATATTATGTTACATAAATTTATTTAATAATATATAAAAATGTAATAAAACATTCGAATAATCGATTCAGAACAATTTATCGAAAGCAAACAGTTATCAAAACCATTATCGGTTTTCTGTTACAATCACGTGCTGATCCAATCTATTAAAAATTACACGGATTGCACAAATATATTTAGACAAGTTATAATTCTGGTATGAGTTATGTAAAATTCAAAAGGAATATTGTAAGAGCTAAGTTTAATTAATATAAATAAGTAAACTTTTTCCATATCGTTTCCGCGGGTGTCGTAAAAGGGATAAACCAGGGGATGCGCAGCGGCATCCTCTGAGTATCACGAACACCTACTGCGATCGCCAACACGCCTGCCAAGCGTGGCGATTAAGACAATTCCTCCTTTTTTGGGGGAAACCTATTTCCAATATTGGAGGTTTTTCGGTTGAAACAATTAACATCAAAAAATCATTCAATGTGAACTCTTTGAATCATTTTCTTGTATTTAATTTGTGTAACATACTAAAATTTTTCATGCGAAGATGCAAAAAACAGATGCAGTTTATATTAGCTATATAGTTTTTTTTTATTACATTACATACAATAAATACAGATTAACTTTTTTCTTGCTGATATTGTATGTGCCAGAGACATTAACCTAAACACAAGTTAGACTTTTGAACGATGAAGTATTTAGTTACTTATGAAAACATAATAGTATCCGGCAATTTTACCATTTTTAACCAATATTTGTAAAGCATTACAAATTACACGATAAAAGAAGAATAGTCACTAAAAAGGTCTTTGTTGATATTATCGCGTTGATGGGAGACCAATCGAATATCTCTCACTTGTCAAGATTAGAACGGATTGTAATGCGCAGCTCTTTTTTTTCAATTGGCGAATTATAAATAGTATTGTTATATCTACAAAAAGCTAAATTCACTGAATTAAACTGATGTGGTAACTTTTATTAATAGGATATTTTTTATTTGTCACGTAAAAATATTGATATTACTTAGTCTATAAATATTTCAGTGCCATAAATTAGTGAACTGAAATGATAAAATCAGCATTGTTTTTTTTTTGCATATTGAACGTTTTTAACCCTTTCGTGAGGAGTTAAGCTAATTTAAATACATTGAAACACTAAAAAAAAACCTTTCATTGTAGTTAATACACCCTATATTTTTTTTATGTTAGACTTATATATGCTTAGGCGGTGTAAGGCGTGAGCGACGTGGACCAGGGGCTTCGCTGCAGAGCCCAAATACTAGCTGAGTCTCCGCCCAAGTTGTATATATGGTGTTTGCACTGAGTTGCTGTCGCCGGGGGGGGGGGGGGGGGGGGGCGAGGGAGCCTCGGGAGCCTCGCAAAATATACTTAGATCACATCAAATAATGGTTCGGCTTCATCTTGCTCCACCACTGTGCTTATATAAAGTGAGAGTAAATGAAATTTTGTCCGTAGCATGTATATATAATAACTACGTACATTTGTATGTTGTTAACAGTATACAAAAATATTTCAGGTTAGTAGTACTGTTTCTAGTTACATCGATATAATATAAATTATGTATTCATTCATGAAGCAAAGGTGTGTTAACAATTTTGTTTTAATTTTTATCTCCATGTAAATAAACTATTTATATACATAAACATACGTATTATCTTTCAACATACATATTTTTACAATACAAATACGGTAAGACTTTGCCACGTGAAAGAAGCTTATTAAGTCATATTGATAATGTCACGTACATTATGGACAATAGCCTAGATATGTACGAGTATAAGCAAATCGAGAATGCGTGTTATGATTTGTATAAATATTAAGTAAATAATGGAGTTGTTGTTATATTACTCTTAAAAAATGTACGGAAATGAAAACCGTTTTTTAACAGCGGAATATTCGTATTTTTATACAACGATAGTAATGTTATTACGAATAATGTAGGTCTAAATGATGAATGAAAGAGCTGCAGGCGAGAACCGGCGGTGCAGAGTACAGAGAATGCGATAGACGACCTCTCATCTCACCTGTACTGTAAATTCTTGGTTCTGTTCAGCAGGTCAGCGTGCCCAGAAGAGTATTGCTCTATCACGTCTTTCACGTCGTACGGTTTCAACGCTTCTCTAAATCTCTTGCGCGCGACAAAATACTTGAGCTATACGGAAACAAAACACAATTCCTGATGGCTAATATTGTACGTAACTACATATAAAAATCATTCGTGAATTCATGTATGTAACTTATGTAGTTTGGATTAATTATTCGCGTTTCTTTTTTAAGTATAATTTGTTATGTTTTGAATGTTTTCATATGAGTCTGAACTAAATATTTCAAATTGAAAGTATGATGACGCTAACCCCCTAAAATAATAACATATTTGTTCTACTTCAATATTTGATAAACAAGACGTTTTCTTGTCTATACCTGTGTTGAAAATTTGAAGTTAACAATAACAAAATAAATTAACCAAATGGGCGAACATGCAAAATAATTATACCTTATTATTCGGAATTTTGAATAAAAGATTGTTACATTTATTGAGAAATCAGGCCTAATTATGCGAATTATTTCACTGAAAAATTCCTTGAAACAAGTACGTAATGTAGTAAGTAAATTAGTGACGTAGTGCGATTATGTGGTAGTTTTTAAGTAGGCATATTTGCAGTGTGCCCGAGTAAAATTCATTCGAAGTTTTCAGTGTCAAGGCAACTTCCAAACCGCTGTCATAATATTTACATAATTGTTTTAAATTTACCGCATTGCCTGGTTTTGTCGTAATCTTGATACCAGCGATCTAATATTTAAACATATAACTAAAGTAATTATTATAATATTTTTTTAGAAGACATCTTAAGGACATACTGCCTATCATCTACACATACGACAAATAGGCGATTTCGAAGCAGCCAATGTATTATATAGTAAATGCGTTATGTAGATAGGTATATAGCTTTGCACACACTAACTACTACAATACAAAAGTATTAGATTTGAGGTCACTTACTACTAACATTACATTACAAGACAGAATAGTTAAAAGTCCAGACGGAAAGTATAAATAACATAGTAGGTAGGTATATGATAAATGCGAGTGCATGGTTTAGAACGGTTCGCTGGTTCGCTGTAATACCTAGTCTGGACGTTTTTCACTCGGCCCAGCAAGTCCACATGGCCCGCGGAATATTGTTCAATAACGTCCTTGACGTCGTATGGCTTTAGTGCTTCCTTAAACTTACGTCGGGCGACAAAATACTTCATCTGCCAGAATTTGAGAACACAAAGAGTTGAGAGCTATAATATTATGACTATAGAATTATCGCACACGTAGGTAATATGTCAGGAAGCCAATTAAACTTAATGTACTTACTTCGTAAATATGACGCAAACAAGCTATAAGTTAAGATTTTTAGACATGAGCCTTTCCTTTTTACGTTTTACTAACCTAACCATATTTAAGTATTTATATTTTACATCCTGAATGTAATCTCTTGGCTTGTGTAATAGACTCGACGTATAATAATTACATCTTGCCGTCTGTTTTAAGTTTCCAGTGACCGCCAGTCGTAGTACCGACAGAATAGAAAACTATAAATTTAAAATATCCACCCTCGATGATCAATATTTGGATTTGTTTAAAGAATTTTAATTTTGTGTGACACGATATCACTGCCGTTTGTTTTTTAACTATTAAAAAACATTACTGCTTAAAATTGTTTTCGGTTATTGTTACCAGCCAACATACACAGACGCTATATTGTTAAGATTACCGGCTTAGGAATATAAGTTTGGTTAATACATTTTAAATATTTGAAACAAATTAAAATTGCCCTTTGTAATATAATAATATTTATAAATTATTATTAACTACAAAATATTTCTATGCAGGTATAACTTAATATAATAAAACACATAAATATTTAAATTGTACAGTTGAGTAAATTGGCTCAAATCATCGAAATGTATTTGATGATGAAGTTTATAACGTCAAAACATTATAGTGCATAATAAATCATACCTAATGACAATTACGACTTATTTTTCATTATTATATTAATAAATTCAATATATGTCAAGCGAGATTCGACACCGCTATATTGAAACCAGTGCGATTTGGCCGATGTCAGAATTTTATCGAACTATGTATCGGTTATTTAAGATTGCATGTGTTATTTAAGATTTCGACATCAGATATTTGCGTCGTATACTTATATTGGTGGTCAACCACGCTATTTAAAAAAAAAAGGCATACCACGGAAAGCTTTATTCATGAACTTAATTTACTTTGATGGATAAAGTTACACATAGTGTGATAAGGAAACGTTGCGCTGTGGTAGAGAATGTTGTGACAAAGACAGAGAGTACTTAGTTGGCTTGGGTACGTGGAGAGGATGGACGATATAAAAACTGACGAAACATTATTCATAAGGCGAGATTAATAAAAATAATTTTTAGCTTTGGTCTTATTTATTCTTTGATTATTGTAATTTTAGATATAGTTTATTCTGTTATTAGTTTGCATAGCACCAAATTTCGGTAATTTATTCATTACATAATTATATTTATTTAATACTAGCTGTGCCCGCGACTTCGTTCGAGTGGAATTCAGACAAGTAAAAATCGGTTGAACTTTTTGCATTTGAAAGAGTTTCAGGATAAAAAGGTCTAGCCGTTTGAGCGTGAAAAAGTAACAAACATTTAAACTCATGAATTCTCGACTTTTTTTTCTAACCTAGCTAATGATTTTGACCGGAAGTGCTTTTAAAGCTTCAGCGAATTTTGTGGGCGAGTGCTGAAGGCACTCAGCCGCAAAAGGTAACTAGGACAAGGGTACCAAAATGGTACTTTCGTGGTAAAAATTCCGCGGAATTTTAATCCTAGCTAATCCCTACTTTTTTATTTAATATACAAGAAAATGAAAGGTTCTTTATAGCACCCATGTACCTGCGTGTTGTGTGTACAGTGGTGTGCGTGTGATGCACCAGTGCATGGTCTGTGACATAGTATCGCGCTGGTAATGACGTCAAGAGCTTCCCCAGTAGGGGAATGAGACACGTCTTGGTTCGCCGCCGGAGAGGGACCCGGATTGTATGCGGGAGCAAAATTAACCGCCTGTCCCCGGCGGCGGGAACGATGGTTTCGCAAGAGTGGACGCCGCCAAGCATATTTTCTCGGTTGATGAGGAAAGATCTTATATGCGCAAGTGATTTTGACATCGGGGTCGGTGAGGATATTTTGCAGCCTCCGAAGCGGTTTCGAAGCATTCTGATCGGTGAAGTACGTTACGGCTTTACCTATGAGTGGGTTCGGGTGTCTCTGCGCGATCAAAGAAGGCGCGATACTGGAACTTGATTACAGAATGAATGGAGGGCAGGTTCAGATCTCTGTGTAAGTCTACATTTCTCTGATACCCCTGGGCACCTACGGCTTTCCTTGTGAAGTGATTCTGAATCACTTAGAAGCAAGCAACGTTATAGGCAAAGGCAGGGGTGCAATTCGTAATGATAGGTCTGACTACCGTTTTGTAAAGAGTAACTATATGGCGGAGGGCCATTTTGCTTTTGCAAATGTACAAAGGGAAAAGACGCTCTCGGCTTTATAATATTAGTAGGATTTATTGATTTACTTGAACATTAGTCATCTCATTGAAACTTATAACACTGCTATAATAAATTTTGATTTTGTCAACGGTACAAACAGATTAAGGGTTTGACAGCTGTGACGTCTAAGAGTTTGACGGCGGCAAACTTGAAGCAGACAAGTTACATTGTATTAAACGTAAGTATTTATTGTTTGTATTAAATGAAACGTATTCGTATACCTACTAAATAATGTATAAGTAAACTTAAATATTATGACGAACAAAACCGGCCCTTGATTGTAGATTTACGTACATTTAACATTTAATATGACTTTAAATAGATATGTACATTATCTTCTAATTTGATTAAGTTTCTGTCTCATAATGAATAACTATTATATCTTAGAATCTTGGAAGTTATTCATTTAAAATTCGAGTTTATAATATACTTATATTACGATGCTATTGCATTTTCAATTATTAATGTCAGAGTATTTTTTAAACGTAATGTAATATAATTTGCCATAAATTAGACACTCGCATAGTTAGTATGCACGTTATAGAAATAAAATTAAAATATAATATACTTATTTTAATAATTGTATAATAATAATGTGTACGGTGTTTAATAAACTATATACTTAAATTATTCGAAAATAAGAAATGAATTCTATGTTAGATGCACTAGAAGCGACATTTTGTACTGAAACATGGTAAAAAGAACTTAATAATGAATTAAGGAGACCAAGGGAATTATTCCATAATACAACTAGATGTTATCGTTGTATTAATAAAAATACAATCTTGATTCGGTTTAATCTGTGTTCTTCCTTTTCTTTTTAACCAATAGCAACTAAACATGTATGTATATTATAATATATATACGATTCTGCCAGTATTACGCCGATAAAATTATAAATAATTTTCTAGACAATTCATACAACCCTTTAGACAGGCAAATAGAGAAAACAATTTTAGAACTTTTCTGTGAGTTTTTGTGACAATTTAGAAATCGTTTATTTCGTGTTTTCATTTCTAATACGCTTTACTTTTTCATAATTCACGTAAATTACTACCAATACTTTGTAATATAAGGTTAAATTTCGAACTTTTATGAATAACAAAATAAAAAGCGATACCTATTACAGACTGAGATCTCACTTAATTTATTATCAAATTACCAGTAGTGCTGCCAACTACTTTTAATATTTTTTATATAATTAATTGAGACGTCACTGACCAGAAATGACAGATTCACCACAATAAATACATGAACCGAACGAAGGCTTCATTATGAAATAGGAAAGTTTTAATACATAATTACTCTTCTAGTGAATACATATAATCCATTAATATATAAAAAAAATATACCGAATACTAGTTGTAAATGTGTAAATCTGTGATTATTAAAGAATTTTCATGAAATAAATTTCCCTTTATAATTAACTTTAATTTGATACATACCTTTCTTATAAATCGTATAGCGGCTTTATGTCTTGGTGTTAAAGACACACAGCGGGGCTCCTCGTCTTCGTCTGTAAAAAAAAGATAGAACAATTCTGAATTCAATGATTTAGAATAAAACTATAAATAAGTATATAGAGTTCTGGCATAATATAAGAAAGATCATTGGTTCATATTTATTGTGATATTAGTTTTTATATAATGATTTCTAATAAGAGTTCTTCAGAGATACAGATTGTACGTGAAATGTCGCTGGAATGCTGGAATGTCGGTGGACCAAATTTGATCCAGAGAGAAAGTTTAGTGATTA
Organism: Samia ricini; assembly: GCA_014132275.2. Lineage (NCBI taxonomy): Eukaryota > Metazoa > Arthropoda > Insecta > Lepidoptera > Saturniidae > Samia > Samia ricini. The sequence continues at coordinate 9,882,215 of AP028161.1, forward strand.
ATTGTTTAGGTCATCATTATAAGTAAACCGAGATGTAGATGTCATGATGAGTTGAATTTGTAATTAAAATAAATTGAAATAAAAATATTTTTCAACACACTTGCTCGTAAAATGACTCTTATTGCAACGAGTTTAGGGTTACATTGTTGCTTGTTAAAGACGCGTACATTTTGCTTTACATTTGGAGGATGCCGTAATAGTGCTTTTTACTTTGCATTTTCTTTTATCTCAGCAAAGAGTTTATTTAAGGCTTAAAGCAGTGAACATATTTATGCTAAAAGTTGACTGTTGATCACAATCTTACCTGTGGTGTAGGGGATGTAGCTTAAGATGTCAATACCCTAAGCTTAGAGTAACTAGCTCGCAAATGATGCTACTGGGCGACGCTTGCAGCCCCTTGCTGACAAATTTTCAACATGCGCTGATAATTAACCAAGCTGATATTAAGAAATGCCCCATCATCTTGCTATGATTTCATTACGATATATTCCTTTACCGAAAATTTAGGCTCATTTAGGATTCGAAACTGCGTCGATCAACGAGACATCTGACCCCAGTACCACTTAGGGCGGGTTTAAATATCGATTCTTAAAAGCTAAAATTGAGATTAAACGAAAAAAAAAAAAAAAAATGTTTTTCTGACTGATCACTGACGTCGCTTTAAAGAGAAAAAGGATTGGAAATTCCGTAAAACATATTGAGATCCAATAATGAAACTGGCTGTTAGCCATCATCGCTTCAATCGTTTATCGTATCAATGTTATAATTAAATTGCAATAAACTAGCTTCGCACGAGTACATAGAAATCTTTAATTTAAATATTGAAAGCTTATGTTACTCAATGATAACGTAACTTTCGACAGGTGAAAGAATTTTAAAAATCGGTTAACTACTTTTGAAATACATCCTAAACAAACAACTAAAAACTTTACCTCTTTATATACCTAACTAGCCGTGTGCCCGCGGCTACACCTGCGTTTCATATACTCTTCACTACGTTTTTTTTTATACGAAACCCAAATTATTTTCCTAAAAAAAATTGTACTAAAATAAAGTAAAAATATTTCTCATAAATTATAGGACTTGCCCGTAAAACTGTATATTGAATCGGATTTTATTAAAATTTTTATGATTTTTTTTTTACGCCGAACCCTAAATCTTTACCAAAATTAAAAGTACCCTAAGTTATCCGGAGAAACTTTTTTTTTATAATGCACAGCACAGTGACTGCACTGGAGCTGATGGTAAGTACAGTACAATCCAAAAACAGCGGCGACTGACACTGAACAGAATTCACTGCCAGTCACCGCTGTCATGTTGGCCTGCTTAAAAACCTCTTCACACCTCTTTTGAAGGACCCAATATCGTATGAAGAAAGGAACACGCTGACAGGAAGACGGTTCCATAACTTCAGCTATCTACCAAAAAAAGTACCGTCCAAATCTGTCCAGCCGTTCCGGAGATTAGCCGTTACAAACAGACAGACAGACAGATAAAAATAAAAAAAAATGTATTTTTGATATAGGTATAGTATATACATTCATATATATTCAGTAATAAAAAAATACACACAGACACTTCATTTTTATTTATCAGTATAGATATAAGGTATGTATAGATTATAATTCTAGTAATTTCTTAAAATTATCGTTTTTTTATAAACAAAGTAACATTCATTTGTGTTCATATTATGTATAACATTTTTTTTTCAAATTATATATATATATATAATAGGGGGCTGCCTACTTCATAAGTTCCTGTTTATCCAACTGCGCGCGCATCACTTACTCAAACATTGGCAAGTAACAAGTCCGAGCGGTTAATAAACTTACGTTAGGCTGGTTGTACACACGTGAAGTGGATTCAAATACAAGGAACAAATATATAGAGATGTGGCTGTTTATTTATAACAAAAACTCCTTTGAAAATTCTACTTTTGCTACCATTTTGCTAGAATGTTGTATATCAGTGATATACGTAGTACATACCTACCATTAAATACAAGTGTGTTGAAAAACGTCATGCGAAACGCATGAGCCTTATTAGACTCTCCGTTAAACTCATAGAGTCGATTACGACACGGGTCACAATTCACCCTTGAATGTTACAGTATTAGCTGAGATTACTAGAAACATAATTTACTCTTATAGTAAAATAGATTAACATTAGTTTAAAAAAAAAGTTTACCCAATATATACGAACAGTGTAGCGTACATATGTGACAATGTGTTTATCGAGTATTCATTATTTTAGTTAAATGGTGGTTAATAAACGCCCATGTTTAATTCGCTACAATCATAACTTTAAATACTGTTTTTTCACTTTCATAAATAGGTATCTAGTAAAGCGCATAATAGTTATTACATAAATAATTTCTATTTAAATATCGGAAAATTATTTAGGTATAATAAAATGATGATTTAGGTTTGATATGGTGTGTAAATAATAAACAAAATCGTATGAGTAACATATTTTATTATTTTATAATAATGTTTTGAAAGTAAGCCTAGGTTGCAATAAAATATTTTATATATAGTACACGTACAAAAAAAATAATCTGTCAGTTTTTTGTAGAAAATTCCAATGTAAACCTTAACGTGACTGTGTTTTGACCATGCTACACTAATTTAAAAAATAGCACAGTTTGCCAGTTTAGTACGTAATATCTTTCGTAATTACGCAATTACGATGTCGTTAACGTGCCTGTGATAACTAAATGTGCATAGGTTATTGTATTTTAACTGTCATACAAACAAAACCGGGCACAAAGAAGTCTCCCACTTTTGGATAGAATTAGGAATTTGAAGAATACACACAATAAGTAAATGTTTTTCTAAAAAGACAAAGATCGATTGTTTCAGGTTTTATTTGTATTTGAAGATATATACGTTGCCAGAACTAACCTTTTCTAGCATGTTCGCGTCACTCTAATTATACGATAACTATCGATTTATTGTCACTTTGACTATAATCAGTGTAACCTACATTGGTTGACATAAAAAATGGTAGTGAACGAATTTTATATTGTAACTAGATGTGTGAATGCGAGCGCGGCTGCGTTTCATGAATTCTTCACTGGATTTTATTTTTTTTATGGAGAACCCTAATTTTTTTTTTGCTACTAACATTAAACAAAGATATTACTCACAAATTCAAAAATACCTATCAGTTAAAGTGTGCATTGATTTGGATCTTATTCACAATTTCGTGGGTCTTAATTTCATTACGAGGAACCCTAGTTATTTTCGAAAACTTAAAGTAGCCTAAGTTCAATTCAGAGTAACTTCAGTTATCTAACAAAAAGTCCTGTCAAAATCGATCAAGCTCTTCCGAAGATTACCCGAAACAAACAAACAGAAACACAAAAAATTTAAAAATTGTATTTTTGATTATAGATAACGTACATAGATTAATTCAGTAAAAAAATGTAATTTGACATTAAAAACAAACACTTCAATTTTATTTATCAGTATAGAAGTATAGATGATTTGGGTTACATTTTGTAAAGAAGATATTCTATAGGTTAATGTATCACTTTTAATATATACAATAAAATTTACTATACATTAGGACAACAAATACAAGGTCATTTGAACGATGCGACGCATAATCCTCATATTGAACTCCAGTGTAGAGAAATAAATACTAAAACATAATTATTACGTGGAAAAGTAGATTTATTAGTTGTTGAACGAGTTTATACCTTGTATTAAGAGTAACTTCTGGGGTATCTTATTATTCGTTGTATTAAAATGTATACTATGTATTATTTGTTTTTATATTATATTTTTATGTAAATTTTGTGATAATTGTCAGTAAGCATTTTGATATTTTTATTTTATGAAAGTACCTAGTATCAATACTACCTAGTATTGATGTGTTGTAAATTTATTATTCTTGTGCTGTATATTAAGTATGAGTAAAATAATGTAAAAATAATATATTTGATGTCATCAGGATATGTCAGATGTTTTCAATATTTCGTTTAGTATAACATTACATGTTGTATCTATTGTTAAGATATTAAACTATTCAGAAGCGAAGTGTAAGAGAATCTGTTACGGATAGAGTTTTTGAAGTAGCTATAAGGACAGTTTTATATGTTGTTGAAAGATTGGCAGAGGCGGTACATCTTACCGTCGGAGTTTCTTTTGGAGAGTGCTGTTTCTGCCACTGAGTCCTCGCTGTAGGAAGGGTTGAGGGGTCGCGTCCGCACAGTGCGTCCGTTCGTCGCGCCTGCCAGACACACGCAAACTTCAAACACTACCTCTCGTTTCGATCTAAGCTTTTACGCAATCTATTTACCCATTCCGATGTAATATCGTTCAATTATCACTTATCATAGCTGTTGATTTGCATTCTCGCTATAAATATTTATACGGTCGGTGTCAATTTCCGATCTGTTTTTGACTCCTGAAATTTCAATCTCTTTTTTCTCTAAGTGTCAGTGGTCAGTCAAAAACGGGTTTTTGTATTGATCTAAATGTAAAAATAAAGATTGAGACCGGCTGATATTGCTATTCATTAGAAGACGAATGAAGCCGAGCAAGTTAGAATAAACATCTGACATAGACAAAACATGCGATCAGGGATAACTAAAAAACGCTAAGTTAGTCGATCAAGTGAACCTATTTTACCCTTTGGTATATTTATTATCTTATTGTCTAATCATTTTTCTTTGTAAAGATTAACTAATTATAAATATGGCTTGTGCTGTGTGGTGTCGGCTATGAATAGTACCATCTGTGGGTGTCGTAAAAATCGAATAAGGAATAAACCAGGGAATGGGCAGCAGCATCCTCTGAGTTTCACAAACACCTGACTGTGATCGCCAATTCGCCTGCCAAGCGTAGCGATTATGGCAATCCCCCCTTGTTGTGGAAGACTTATGTCCAATAGTGGACGTCTTTTGGTTCAATAGAATAGAGAAATGTGGCTTATGGACTGTAATAATATTTACTTGTAATTAACTAACTACGTAATCCTAAGTAAAATATATGTACCTAGGTAAAAGTAAAAGTCAATTCAAGCTTAAGATCATAATTATCATAGTATATGGATGAAGATAATGAACGAGTATTCGTGAGGTGATGTTTAATAAAGTAATAACCTAAAAGGATTCCAGTCGTCCTAGGCGAACGTATCTCGAATAGATCGAGAGCGTTCTGAAAAAAGGTCAGGTCAAATGCATCTGTAACCGAGAAGCATGTATGAAAGTAGAAGAAGCGAAATATGTGTGTCAGGATCGTAGCAAGTGGAAGGATGTTGCCTCTGCCTCCCCTTATAGGAGAGAGGCGTGACTTTATGTATTTACAAGTACAAAAACGTTAACACACAACTATTGGGTAGCTACGGGTTTAATTTCCACGGTAATGATTGACACTTTTGAAATATTTAATCCAGTATATAACAATGTTATTTGTGTAGCCACCGTATTAACTTATCCTTAATGGTTCTGACTCTGACTGACCAGATGATATATACGAATCAAGTTCCCTACCTAATGACCGTATCGTATGAAAGTGAAAATATAATACGAGGAAAGCCTAAGAGGACACGGGGTTGACGACAAATTTGAAAAGTATGTATTTCAGGAATCTATTCATATCGCATTACGTCCCAAAGGAAGAGTTATAAAACGCGAAAAGGACAACTGCAGCTCGAGCTGATTTTACTTATGCAAAATAGACGAAAACATCACTTCGTAGTACCCTGTTTCCTCCTCTAAAACTGAACCGATTTTAAATTTTCTTTCAGTTATAAAATAAAAAAGACTTTGGCTATGCCTCTACGTTTTGTTTTTTATTTTATTTTATCCTTCAAATTTGTTTGACGAACGTCTGAAAATGACGTTTCTACAATAAAAAAAAATTATGGCAAAGATCAAGACGTACGGGAATGGCGGTGGTGGATTATTTGGTATTAAAATATTATGCTGAATTATGCTATTAACTAGGGAGGAAACAGGGGACTACATTTGTATGAAATATATGCCGCTCGCATATCCTTTTAAAGTAGGCGGTCGTCAATTGATTTAAATTGTACAACATTGAATGAATGCCTAACGAAGTTTGTGAGACGCGCTACTGACTGACAAAGTTTGTTCATTGTAATGTTACCCTATCTTATAGGTTAAGTTCTGTATGCCCTATCTACACTAATATTATAAAGAGGAAAGATTTGTATTTTTGTATATAACGAAGAAACTTAAAAACTATTGAACCGATTTGGCAAGGAGATAGTTTGAAATCCATGCAGTGACATAGGATAGATTCCGAAAATCTTACGGGAACGGGAACAACGCTGGTAAAATCGCGGAGAGCTACAAAAATATAGATACAAAATCAACTTAGCATTGTTTTGTATGACAAATAGTTATTTTTCAAAGATGATTTCGTTACGCGTGATGCTATTAACATTTTACAATTTAATTATTCATAATCACACTTTCTAAAGCGTAGGTACTGAAAATGTAATTTAATGATATTTGTAGTCATGATTTATTATTAATTAAATGAGTAATTGCCTACAAATATAGCGAGAATGCAGATTACCAGCCTATGTATAGAAAACCTATTGTTGTTTAATTTCTAACGTACAAATTATAAGATTAAAAAAAAAGATAGAATACTTACATTGGACAAATATAATTTAGATCGGATTGAAAGTTTAGTTTCCTTACGAACAAGAACACGAACCCGACTGTCTGCCTGTCAATCCGCTGTTTTTGTTATGTAAATGCGTGAATTAGATTCGCCATTGACTTCGCAACCTCGGTTTATTTATATGTATGTATGTTTATGAGTGTAAATGTAGTTTTCTTAAACGTTAAATACGAGTTCGTTTTCTCCTGAATTATTAAATTCTAAGAAACACTTTTGAGACCTCTATATTTTCGTAGCGTATACACATTTTAATTTCACACTCCAAATGAGATAACTATAGAATTAAAATTCCATTAACTTTGTTGTTTTAATGTCACATAATCCAAAGAAGGACTTAAGTATTATCCCTCAAATGAATTTTACGCTAGAGTACAGCTTATGCTAAGTAGGATTCGTCTTTCATCTCGTTGTTGTATTAAAGAGCTGAAGAAAATTACTAGGAAAGGAGATTTACTTTTTTATTAATATTATTTAATCGGCATATTATTATCTAAAAAATCTCAGTTTTGGGTTCATTAGCTATGTTACTTTTTTTAAGTCCATAACATCTTTTTAAGATTTGTATTTATTATTTATTTTATTATAGTTTACTTATAAACTAATATAACATATTGTATACACAGGGAAAAGAGACAATAATATTCTATTGATAATTATAAGCCTCCAACTTTGTAAAATTATTTTTCTATGATTACTTTATACAACTTTAGTATTACAGAGATTACTTGTAAAGTATCTCTTTAACCTATTATAATTAGGAAAATTATGTTTTGAATGTATTCTATTACGTATTAGTATGTATTCTCCATACGAATCAACACCTAAATAAAGAAGTCAATGCAGCGGTGGCCGTTTAATGTCTCAGGTAAAGTATTGATCCATTTGGTATCTCACTCCAACAAAGGTGCAAATATATTTTGAGCCTATTAAAATCGATGTAGTATTAATTAACATAAACTGATTGTTTTTTTTTTATTCATTTTAAATTCTTTTGTTTACGACGACGTACTTGAATTAATCGTGAATAGAAAGGTGAAGTGCTGCAGGTACTTAGGTACATATTTGCATTCATTGCCAGCACAAACAAGATAGTGAATGGATTCGCTATCACTTCCGTGACATCCGTGCGTATCATTGATAGATAACAAAAATACCTACTTGTTACACACATAAAAGAGTTACAAAAAAAGAAGCATAAGCATAAAACATCAACATGTAGGTTTACGTAAGTGCTTGGTGGAGGTACGAAAATAAAGATACTGGCCAAGTTTTATGATGGCAAAAAGTTGTTTACTAACATCAAACGGGTTTTGTATTTTTGTGATCACGTTATCGGGATACAGTATTTATTATACACAGTTCTCTACGCGACTAGATAAAATTTAGGTTTTTTTTTTTAGAATAATACACTATACAAAATAAAATACATATCGTTTAAAGTAAAGAATATAATATACAATAGAGAATCACATGATTAAGAAAATACTTAGATGTTTCTTTATGAAAATAAGTTACGATTAAAAGTATTATGATTCTGGATTTATTTGGTGTTTAACAATGATAAATATTCCTTTTTTCAGAAAACATGTCATGATATTTTTTGCAATTATATATATTGCTTCTTTAGTACGTAATTACTTTTGGGCGATTTGTAATTTATGACTCTCATTCTTTGTTCGCCGATTTTTTTTTCTTTTTTGTACCTAATTGTTAAATATTATGCTTAATATAGAATTTATGAGATATTAATAACAATATTCAATTATAAAAGAACGACTAAAATGCTTTTAGGATATAAATTTTATACGCCATACCTATATAATATCGCAAATATTTGTAAAAACGTAAAGGACAACATAGACTTAAAACCCATATGTTTGTTTTACTATTAAATACATAAAACTGTTTAAAATAAACAGTACAATTTTTTGTGGCAAATGTTAACATTTTATTAAAACAAATAAATAATATATAGACGAGAAATTTGAATTTTAAACAATCGTAATGTAAACATTATATTATAGTTGCACTGTAAACATTCATTGTTATTTGAAAATAGTAGTTGTCCTAATTTTAAAATAGTGACATCAAAGTCGTAGTCGTATAAGTTAATAGCCATCGTATTTTACTTTATTGTTTAAGTTACAGTTGAATTCAAAATGTTTTCAGTATATAGATGCAAGTTATAACTTGTGCGTTATTGTAAAAATGTACATATATATTTACAACAGTATGAAAAATACGATTTGCCTCGGCGTCCATTTTATTCATCATCGGACAGATGTTCGAAGTATCATATCTCTTATATCTCATAATAAAAAGTCCTTTAAAATAAAAATATTATACAAGCGGTGTTGATGGCGGGAATGAAGAGAGTTTCGTTCACAATATTTTAAATGCAAATTGAGTTCCTGGAGGCGTCTAGAGAATAAACACCGCAATGATGAAGTAGTTCGCACACATGGGAATGTCGATTGTCGAACCATGCGTATATAATTACCTAAGATACGTAAATTAAAATGCATTTACTATATAAACTGTCCGGATTATACTTATTAGATTAAATATTACAATATATTAAATGCCTAATTTAAAAACAATCGCAAAGAAGTAACTGATGTCATATTATTATGATTTTATAAAAAAATATTAAACATTTATTCAAAAATAATAATGTTTTCAATACCGTAAGAATTATATCGGTTCACAGCATATCTTTGTACTATGTGGCGAAGGAATCAACATGTAATTTGGGAATTGTTACTGCAGCCGTACTTATAAACCTCAAAATACAAATGTGAGGTCCTGGGAATAGTAGGTTCTTATGAGAACTGCGCTGAAATACCTTCTGCCCTAACTACCACTACTATGGATAGGAATACAGATGACAGTATGTCATTTCCGCAGCAGAAATGAGCTCAGCGGTGATGAAATTATATTAGAATATGTCGTACTCTTCTCCATACTCTTAGTAACTCTTACTTCTCACTTTCTGTTAGTTTTTATGTAGACGAATTGTCAGTTGAGATAATATTGTGCAATATTTATTTAAGAATTGATGGTAAAAAGGTAAAAGTAGTATCTATTCAAAAGTATTATTATTCAAAAGTATTAATTAACTAGCTGTGTAGCCGCGGTTGGGCCAACGTTTCATATACTTATTCGTCACTGCGTTTTAATTTTTTAATACGGAAACTTAATTGTTTTCCAAATTTTTTTTTGTTGTATGTCATATGTATTTAGCTAAAAATTGTAGTTTTGACATTGCAAACAGACGCTTCAATTTTATTTAATAGTATAGATTTTATAATAGTTAGCGTAGCATAATAATATGTAACGAAAATAATTTTAATATTTGAACAAATAAGAGAAAATTGTTTTAGAGATAATACGATAAATATGTACGAATAGTTCTATCCAAATACTTGACAGTAATGACTTATGGGCTGTAAATAATTTGGTACCGCTTAGTGCGTAAATTGCATGTAAACGTTTGTAATTGGATTATGAATTATAAAGTATTTATGAAATGTAATATTTTTTCCAAACCTGCTACTAGCGAGGACAGGCGGACGTCGGCGAATAATATCGCTTTAAGTTTTGTTAACCAAATTTTGTTATAAGTCCAATTAAATTTACCGAACAAATAATAATAAGTATAAACATTAAATTGTTTTTTTAATTATAATGTATATTTTACATAAAAAAAACCTATTAACTATGGGACATGCATAATAAAAATGCAAAGCAATGTAATTAATTCTTTTTTATTTCAGATACATTTGACCGAAATGAGAATGAAAGCCTTTTATCAAGCCATTCCATTAATAGTAATGTTGGGTATCTTCTACCTACCTAAAACTAAGTCGCTTGTAAAATGTTTTAATCGATTTTATAAACCTCTGTCTATGATATTAAATTAACTGAAATTTACAGCGCTATTATGTATTACAGAATTCTTTCTTTTCTTTTGTCATCCTTTGCATTTTAAATTACGCGAAAGCGATTATTACTCGGAAGCCATTTGGTCCACAAAAAGCATCTTATGGCCATACTAGTATAATGTATTGTAAATTATTTCAAAGCGATTATCGTCTATGCGTGTGCATTTTATATCAAAAAGTGAAAAATAAAATAGAAAAAAGTTAGAAGGTAGGTAAGTAGGATGGCAGCATCGTAACTGGAGCTAAGAGACGCAGCCATTATTGCCGGACGTCCGGTCTCAACACTACGTACATATGTATTCGCTTTTCGTGTATTCACATATTTCTGAAAAGTTTTTACTAATAAGAATGAATAAGAAACGCAGCAGAAGTTTATCGTCTGCAATATTGTCATGCCATAGTGCCGTCTAAAAGATGTGGAATAGAACCTTTGAAGCAGCTTTTCCAACAATGGAGCAGGCAACACGCCCGATCCCCTCCCGTTGTACGATTATCTAAGGAACAGGGTAATTAATCACATCACTCTCCATTTCAACAAACTTGTGTTACAATCAAAACTTTGGATCGACGTTCAACTGTTTCTTTGTTGTGTATCATGAGTTAATTTTATTTGAAATTGACTTCGGTAGTGCCTTGAAGATATGAGATGAGTGATGCCTGTATTTGTCATGTAATTTCCGTAATTTCTTGCTTTATTCTGAACTTTTGTTTCTTCATTGTTTCTCTTGATGTAATAGCCAAGTATTCAATTATAATGTCACATCTTCTTACCTTCTGGTCTTTCATGTTTCTTTGTCTGTATCAATTTGGTTTGTATTGAATTTGTATCATGTTTTTTGATATCGATAAAGCGATTTCAAAGTAAACTGATATTGATTAGATTATTACTAAATTATTGTTTTGTGTTTATTATGTGCATTTATGGTTCGCGTTCCTACGTTAATTCAATTCAGAAGATACTAATAAATATGTAAACTGATAAAGTTCAATATATATATACATATATACGGATATCATTATTAAGCTTTTTCTTTTAATATGGTTTTTTAATGTTGGCTAGAAAACTTACCGAGATTTTCAGCGCTGGCGTTGACATCATATCTGTGCGCTGGTTTTGAGTGCGGTGCAGGAGAATGCAACGAGGTGCTCTTGTGTCTGCGGATCGTCGGCAGTCTCGACACAAAGGATGCATTGTTCTTGAATGACGCACTCATCACTCGACTGTCAAATGTACAACAATACTATGTACATCGTACATAATTCTTTTCGGAAATGATCTCTTGATCCTATGTCAGGTATATAATTATTATAACCAAATGTTATATAGAATAAAATGTCATATTTTATACCGCAACAATATATTTATTTGCACCGTAAATAAATTAAATCGATTTGCTACACATACAAGACAATATCCAGTTAAGTGTAATGCATTATGTATTAGAACGTGTCACTGTTTATCTTTGCGATTCCTAATAGGGTTGGTCGGTGCACGTTCCACGAATATTACATCGGCTGTTTCTAACAACAGAATTGGTTATAGACTAATAAATGTAATAAACAAGGTTTTGTGTTTACTATTTATGTTTTGGATATTTACCTTGTCTGGGGACTGGGAAGCGGTATCTGATGTATTTTCCATGTGGCCACGCTTATAGAATGCTCATCGGCTGCGTAGCATCTCCACAGGGCTTGTATGAGCGTGGCTGCTGGCTGACGTCTTCGTATCATATGTTTCTGACGTTGCTGTTGTTGAACTTTTAGTGCGAACCCAGAACCCAAAATACCCTAAGAAATATTAGATAAATATTATAAACTATTAGCTTATAATAAGTAAAAAATTGTAGTTACAAATTTAGCCTTTCCTTACCTAACCTATAATAGAAGCCGATATCTCCCATTTTATCTTTTCGTTATCGGGATAATAGTTTAAGAAACCCTGTTTTACATTATTCCTCAAAACATACATATCTCTAACTAGATTTTAGTAAATATTTAGTATATATATAAGATTTAAAACATCTACTACACTACTCACGAAGTAGCATCGACGAAGTACTTTTCGAAACTGACTCGTTAAACTTCGTGATGAGTATATTTAGCGGCCCTAGTTCGCTATGTGTACAAGTGACAGTTGCCATTGCAATTTGTATTTTTGCTTCTTACAAGTACGTGCGTATTTCGTACATCTCGACGCGAACCGAAGTGAGCATAGTAGTTGAGTCCCTTTGTGTAGAACGTTTAGAGTCCTTTGACTAGGGCGCATAAACCGACAACGATCGGAAGTCGTCTGAAGCGAGCGAGGTCGCACGAAGCGAAGCGATTTTCCCTTCTGTACTTTCGTATTTGCTTAATTTCGTTCAACTTCGCGAGTAGTGTCGTAGAGGTATAAGACATATAATATGGTGAATAACGATTAAAAATAGAAATAGATATGTTTAAACCGCACTGTGGTTACAGTTTTTAATATACTAAAAATGTAGTAATAAAATGTTGATGAAAAGGAATAGGAACAATAGGATAGTTGTATAATTTGTTGAAAATAATATAAATTAATTATGTATAATACGTATGCTGAAAAAATATTTCATTTAGCTATAATTTTTCTGAGATATAATAAGCGCTTAAACTTTATGGCGGAAATCGAAAGAGGATGCTCTATGGCTTTTACGGAAAACGAATGTTACCATAGAACTTGTACGAATATCATAAAGTATTACATATCTCTAGTATACAATTAAAATGTTTACAATGCAAAGTGATGATGACACAGTGGGTAGTGCGCCCGGATTCCGCGTCAATCGACGCGGGTTCGATTGCCACCTATCCGACTCTAAAATCGGCTTGAACCTTCGGTGAAGGAAAACATCATGAGGAAACCATAGCATGGTGGTAGGGCATTTTGTAATGAAGCTCACCTGGGTAGATACCACCCTCAAGTTTGAAAACCTGTCGCCAAATACCAATAGGTGTGTTCCGACAGCATCACTTGAGAACTAGAACCTCTAGACTTAGTGTGTTTACAATCCTGGACCACATCGTCACTTAACATCAGGTGAGATTGTGGTCAAAGCACTGAGACTATATCGTACAAAAAAATACAATTTCATTATTTTTCATTACATTCTAATTTACTTTTCAGTGGCCGCCAGTATTTATTTATGATCTTTTTTATGAGACATAACAATAAAAAATAATCACTTCAAGATCCTTATTGTTTTAAAATAGGTACAATGTTTTTTTTTTTTTTTTTTTTTATTTATAGGCCCCCCTGACATGATCAGGGACTTTGGCATCAACGGGTTTTAAATAAAGTAACAGCAATTCCCCCCAATTCCCCTTTTTTCTTTATTAGGCTGAATATTTTGCCTCTTATGTCTTTCCTTTTTTTCTTTATTTCTTTTGTCTTTTGTCTCTATTTTTTTTTGTCTTTCTTTTTATCTTTTACAATGTTGAAAACAGAATTAACATAGGCGCAGACAGAGTAGAGGCCAATGTTAGAGGGAATAGCCCTGGAGCGATTCCCCGTCTTGGGGTACCACTTCATCATCACTTAGAAAGTTTTTCCGTTGTTCTTGCGAGTTGCGACTCAATAGCATAATTCATTGACTGTAGTTTAAATATGTGTTAACCAATAAATAGAAATTAAGGCCGCTCGAGAATATTAAATCTATATTAATAAATAAAATTAAGGTGCATGCTTGTAATAGCAAAAGACAATTTTTAAAATTTTTGTCTGTCTGTCTGCTTGTTCCGGGTAAACTCCGGAACGGCGGGACCGATTTTGACGGGACTTTTTTGATTGATAGCTGAAGTTAATCCGCATAACTTAAGGTACTTTTGATTTTCGAAAATAATTAGGGTTCCGCGTAAAAATAATTATAACGCAGTGAAGAACATAGGAAACGCATACAGTTAATATCTCATATGATTTATGTTTATCAATTACTCTTTAATCAAAGAAGCGATGATGGGTCAATGGTAATTGAATTAATAATGATAATATCATAGCTAGGTACTTGAGCATTGCGTAATGCCCGTCAAACATCTGTAGAAATGTTGCCGGCAGCATTACTTGTGAGCCAGTACCTTTTGGCTGAATGTGTGTTCAATCCTGAATAACATTGTCACTTAACATGAGAGAAGATTCTGGCGAAAGGAGTAACAGCCCTATAAAGATTTAAAATAAATTAATTGCGAAAATGCTGCTCTATTGATAGTAGGTGTTTCAAATCACCAACCAACGTGTTATGACGTTGTATGTTTTCGTTATAATTACTTTTCTACCTTGCCATAGTCGCCTCGCAAGCTGACCTTTACTTAGTAATGAGTCATTCGTATATATTGGTATAGAATCACAAATTAACGGAATTTGAGTTTAAAAAAAAATCAAGAACGTAACGCGTTAATCATTGTTTGGTTTTTATTGCGTTTCTTTTGTTAGTATTAAATTATCCCTGAAGAGATTCCGCGCATGTGGGTAAAATAGTAATGAATATGAATCTGGAAGGCCAGATAAGTAGAGGAAGGCCGAAGAAAATGTAGATGGAGTGTGTAAGAAAAATGATATCAAAGAAAAAGGAGTAAATGTAGAAATGACGAGAGATAGGGACGTATGGAATAAAACACACTACGCCAACCCAAAGTGAGTTGGGAACAGGGCGAGAGAATCATGAAATTATTCCCGATAACTGTAACTTAAAAAAAACGATTAAATTTAAATGTAAGCCTAACGAGTTGAGTATGTTAAACCTTAACATGAATGAAAACACTACAACAATCTAGTTAATAAATAAAGTTTGGCTATTAAACAGTAAAAATAATGAAAGTTATCAATGGTTATTTTTTACATATTTGTTATATGAAGTTTATCTACGTTTCTCTTTGTTACATTTATATAACGATCGATAATAATGATCGTACTTAACATATTAGGCATATAATAATCTGTAAGTGACACTCACCGCAGGGAGTGCAAAAAACGATATCCCGAGCAGAGCGCAGAAGGAGGCGATGAATTTGCCCTGCCACGTCTGTGGCACCATGTCGCCATATCCGACAGTGCACAGCGTGATCTACAGTGATGTACCATAGTTAAATTAGCATCAGTCTATATTATATCATTAAGAGTATATACAGGCGGCGACGAATTTGAAAATAGCTATTTCAGAAATGTATTGCTGTCTATCGCGTTACCCCCCTAAAAAAGGGTTATAAAACACGAAAAGAACAACTGCAGCTTGGGCTGATTTAACCTATGCAAAATAGGCGAAACATCATTGCGTATTCCCCTGTTCCCCCTTCCAAATTAGGCCAATTTTTTTTTTTTATTTTTTTTCATTTATAGAATCAGAAAGACTTTGCCTTCTTGTTTTTATTCATAAAAATTATTTGACGGACGTCTGAAAGCGACGGTAATAATTAAGTATTTTTGTCATTTTCAAAGGCTAACATTTTCTATAATCATTCATTTATAGAAAAAATCAAAATGTAAGGCCTTGGCGATGCTGAATATACATTATATGGTACAAGAGTATTTACCATAATGATAGCTTTATCCACGGAGGAAACAGGGCAATACGTTTTGTATGAAATAAACGCCGCTCGCATATCCTCTTCATTGTTCCAATTCGATTTAGATGAATGTTACCACTCATTTAATATTTAAAAAATATAATTAACAGGTATGTTGATTCCTATTTTTTTTCCGCTGGATATTATAAAAAATATTTTGGGAAAATTCAAGAAATAATATCAATAGTACTTACAACGCCCCACCACAATGCTTCAGCAAAATTTTTGAACTTTGTTTCCGCGACGTCTTTTTCCGCTAAATAGACTAGAAATGATGCAAAAATCAACCCGAGGAAACCTATGTATAGTGTGGTGATCAATTCCTGAAAAAAAAAGTTAATGTTATTATTTGGGAATGTTATAATACAAGGGAATTTAATAAATAAAGTCAGCTAATAATAATAGTATAATAATAAACATTGAAAATATGAGAAGACAGTTCACTTTAAATTTTTTTTTTTTTTTTCGTAACAGTCGTTCTCTTTAAGATTAAAAGCTAGATTTTTTTTTTTTAAATATGATTTCCGGACAATTTTCAGAATTAATACAGTACATTTGAAGTGATGATGGCCCAATGGATAGTGCGGCCGGGATCCACGTCAATGGACGCGGGTTCGAGCCCACGCATCCAACTCTACAATCAGCCTTAGCTTTCGGTGAAAGAAAACATCGTGAGAAAACCATAGCATGGTGGCATTTTCTAATAATGTACGCCTGGGTATTGACCACCCTCAAGTTTGAAAACCTGCCGCCAAATACCAATAGGTGTGTTCCGACAGCATCACTTGAGAATCAGTACTTTAGGCTTACCCTATACCACATAAAAATACACTGTCAATGAATCATCGTTGCTTGTATAAATTAAGGGTATTAAATTATTTTATTATTGATATTTAAGAACGCCAGTAAAAAAATACGCATTGTCAGAACCAAGTACCTCTACGCTTAGTGTATTTACCATCCTGGATCACATCGTCACTTAACATCAGATGAGATTGTGGTCAAAGCACTAAGCCTATACCGTGTAAAAAAAAGTACTCATAATACAAGTATAATTCAGAACTCTATAAATTTTAGTAAAATCAATACTTATTTATGAAATTTGTAAGTTTTCGAAATATATATATATATATATATATATATATATATATATATATATATATATATATATATATATATATATATATAACACTTATGAAAAAAAAACAAAATTTGCTTGCTTTTTTTGCTTTTTCGGCAAATAACAACGTGTTGAAAAAGTGCTTGAAATTAAATCGACGCTTTTATATTTGAATATATTTGAAAAGTGAGTAGGCATCATATACGAGACATTTTTCAATTAAACGCACGCGACGTGTCACCGTCGATTTTCAAGTGTATATTATTAATTGCTTAACTGTTCCTATAAGTTTTAAATACTATATCGTTTGAAGTGCAATGTCTAATTTAGAAAAATCTGTCTAAGTCCTGTTATATAATGATGATAATAAGGTGTTTATGCAATCCGTAGGTAACTCTAAATTATATTATGGTTATGATAGTTAGTAATTCTTTAAGTCGCGATAAGAAAAACATATAGGTACATTGATTATCTGCTATAGAATATTAATGATTCGTTATTAATAGAGTCTATAAGAAACAATAGTTAACGTAATTATACCTGGGTTCATTATTTCAATAGCATGATTATTCGATGATGTTGCGGAAATTATTGGTTCTTATTAAGTTGTTTGAGAAGAGATAATAAAAATTTGACAGTAACATTAACTGAAGTAACTTTGAAGAGCGTCGTTAAAGCAGAAAGCGGCCTACATTTCGCTCGGTGCGACGCTGAGGAAACTGAGGCTACGAATACTTAGTAAGGTTTTACATAAAAATATAGAGACTTCAATTTACGAAGAAATGAAAAAAATGCAAACAATAGGCGCGATCACTTCAAGCTCTTCTATGTTAATCGTGATGTTAGAAAATGGAAATAGAAAAGAGAAAAAAAAGGCTATTTATTTTTTGGATTCCATCGACCCTTTCTCATTTTTTTATCAATTTATTCTTATGTACAATTTTTTCGCTAACAAAAACAAAATACTCTCACATTTCTTCATTGATTTGTTTTTTTTTAGGTACGCTGTGAAGAATAAATGAAACGCGGGCGGAGCCGCGGGCATATAGCTAGTCCTAATAAATGTACTATACACACTTGACGTTGTTACGCTTGTAATAACAGAAATTATGGTAATATAAATTACCAATTTGAAATGTCATATTTGTTACTTCTACGTTGACATCGGTTGTATTGGTGAGAACACTTATGGAATTGAAACCCCAAAGGTAATATAGTCGAAAGGAGCGCGTAATGCGACAGTTGCTGGGCTTTATTTGCTCTGCATTGTCATGCAACTTTAACCTAAGCCGATTGTGAACAGATATTGAGTCTCGCTTTGTGTTGTGTTTACATCTATCTACGTACTTTGTATACAGAGGAAATTGCGGCCAGATCCGCAGCGTGCGGGGGGGTGCTTACTCAGCATACTTATGCAAGAACTAGTCAATTTACGTCAGCTTCGCGTTGGACAAGGCTTACAAAAAATGACACTGACAGTGTGGTTCTATTTTTAGTTTTAACATATCTATTTTTAGCTTTTGAATGTCATTCTATACAAGATTTATTTGTCTATTTTTTTGTTACGATATATAACTAACAATTATGATAGATAGAGACCTTCCCATTGTTTGTTATAAATAGTTCACGATGTGTAATATAGTTTCAGCACCCTGGAAACTCGACCAAAATACGTAGCTATTGTTTTTTTATTACAACAGATGTTTCAGTTCTATCTATTGATGATACAACAGACTCTTGTGTACGATTATTAATATGAACATGATGGAAATAGTGTGTTTGGTGATCTTATGGAAACGTCTAAAACTCAGGCCGTAATAAAATTTGGCAAAGCCCAGACAAGTAAGCCTTTATCGATACGAAATGTCAGTTCGACGTCGGATATCAAACTTCAGGAACGCTAACCGGATTACGTCTAACGTAGTTTGTTTACATTCGATTGATCTAAACGATATTCAATTACAAATAGTTATTTCACGTAGCAATGATCTCCTTAATGATAATTATGATTTGATAAAAAAAGTAAAGAAATGGCCACGCCACATTTATTACTGATGTAATGTTATATCTGAGGCGATGATGGGCCAGTGACAGCGGATTCGTCTGCCAAATCGAAAAATGTGAGTTCTTATTTAAAAATTAGAATAACCTGTACAATTTTCTTTCAAGCAAAAAATCATCACATCAGCATGCGTATATTTTAGACGTTTTCAAATCTGTTTCTTGAATATGTACATTTTAAATTAGCATGTTTTGTGCCATTATTTAACATTTAATCTAATTGTTTATTGGATAATAGAACAAAATTGAGATATATAATTTGTAGCGGTTCTTTTGAAACCATTTATAAAAAATGTAAAAATTATGTTGCCGCGAACTTCTGTCCCGTTGCTCCGAACGAATACAACATTTTGCCGTTTTCAAGAAATGTTCGGTTCTTACTATTCAGATACTTTTTACAATACAACTTTAAAAATCGTTTTTAAAAAGAAAATAAATACAAACTGTAAGGCAGAATGCGGATGGTTTATCACTGGACTGATGTTTGATTCGTTTTTTAAAGTACAAGCAAACGTATTGACCGCTGTTTAGTATTTATCTATCTAAGCCTGTTCTATAAAATAATATTATGAGTCGTAAGTGTTCAATTAACCATGCGTATTTAATGAATTAATCATCACGCACAAGAGTAATTGTTTGGTTTCGTAAAATTAATAACTGGATATAAATCACTCAGCTTCGGGCGTCTGTTTTTAATGATTGTGTGTAATAAGTACGTAGGTGGATTTCGACACATAAACTGAATGAGAAATTGTAAGAAGTAGGTACGCATATTTTTCATGCGGTAATAACATCAAGTTACGTGTCATCGTTAGATATTATGCTTCGTTTTCATTTTGTATTTTTTTGTAATCCAAAGTGAAATTGATAAATCTTCCATTTTTTTTTTTTTTCAAGTGAAAACTTCCTTAGCGGCGTTAAGTGATTCTCGGTAGGGTAAAAACTTATATTTAGATTCGCGTTACCAATGCTAGGACGTCAGCCGCCAAAATGCTATAGAGTATGTTAAGTATAAGATGGCGTTTAAGTGCTGGCGCTCAGAGATAAATAACACAATGTATACTTACGCAGTCTATCGTATGTTTTGATTATGAATAAACTACTATTGTCACTTCAGTCGGCAGTTCACATGGCTGCCTAGTTTTTTATAAAACCATATTCCACTCATTTTAGCAATCTCACTGAGAGTTTTTTTTTATTTGACCTCAGCGAAATAGCTGTTTCATCTGTTTCATCTGATGTTAAATAAAGTATAGACCAAGGACGACGACGACGACCTTTGATAAATTAGAATATATCCAGTCGGAGTCAACATGCCGGCTTATATCTATTACGACTAAAACCACTTCTAAGTAGATCTGGGTATACGCTCTCTGATTGTGGAACGCTATACGTTGTCCCAATGGTAGGTTTTTTAGTATGTTTATTGTGGTTGTTACCCAGTTGGTCAGGTTTAACTAAAATACTATAAAGTATACATTAAATTCCATAAATAAATCCTAATATGATTGTTTCTGACACATTCCATCAGAAGATGAATGACAACATGCAAACTCCGCATGCCGTACAAAACGGCAAAAGGAACTGTTACTTTCAAAATAAAAACTTTCGTGATGGAATATGTCCTTAACGTAACTTAAGCAGTAAAATTACGAAAGGCCTTTCTGTAATTAATTAATTTATACCGTTTGTGATAAACAATACTTGGGTATAATCCTACAAGGTAAGAATAATCTGGTTATATATGTAGGTTGGAAATATCATGCAAGCTACGATCAATATTGTATTTTCGTTCGGAAAATAATTATAATAAATTTTAGTTAGGTACTTGAAGAGACGATAGGAAATGTAAACTTAATAATAATAATAAACTTCATAATAAAAATAGTCGATAATATTTTTCTAGTCGTAAACGTTTTTTATAATAATAACCACACAATTTACTAAAATAGAAGATGATGTTGTTTTTTCTAGGTCAATGTAGATTAAAGCCATGACAGATTCGAGTAGCCGTTGAAAATCATATTCATTAAGAAAAAAATCGTCAAGTTGACGGATGAATTTACGTAATCAAAATAAGTTTATAAACAATTAGTTCGTTATGCTCGAAATTCGTGAACGCTACGTGAGGGGCACAACGGAAGCTCTGCCAGCGTTTCGACTCAAAAAACTAGTTGCTAGTTACATCCGTATTTAAGTAAATAAAAGAGTAAAGCGTACTTGATCCCTGTACATCTCGAACACATAAGCAGCTTAACAAAAGTTATGAGACGGGCTAGTTTTAGCTCTCACTAATGCAACGGCATTCACTTTATAAAACCACACACGTATGTCTATAATATAGGAACTTTAAGTCATACTATTGTGCTTACGATTATTTTTAGGCACTGAAATTCACATAATTAGAAAGATAAGCTTCCGTGTTTCCTTCCTACCTTTGGCTTAGCATTTATGAATTTTAACTAACAAATAATTGATGTAAACTTGATTAACATTTGGAACTTTGAAACGAAAATGTTAAGTTATTCAGATCTTTCTAATTTTAAAATTTAATCAAATATTTATCTCTGGTAATTATTTAAATTAAATCACAAGCATTTTAAAGATTTAATTAATATAAAACCGAACTTTTTACAGCTTTATTTAAACCTCAATTTTCCTTAACTACTTTTTGTTAGAAATAAAGACTTGTCGGGAGTAATACAATATTGGTAGGTAATAAAAGTTCATTAATTATATTTGGTTTTTTCTCGATGCGAATCTACTTCTTGTGAACTCTCGTTGTCAAGAAAACTTTTGCATATACATGATAGATTTCCCTAATCTATATAAAATACAAACGATTTAATATTCGTTACGCCTTACGATAATGGTTATAACCAGTAGCAAGATATTTCTAGGTTCATATTGTTAGCTGCTTCGAAAATGAATGCGAATTTAATGTGTTGATTTTACAGAATCATTGATAAAACAAATGTGCAGTGAGACACTGGTGATGCTTGCGGACGAGTTTGCAACATGTTGTTAGATGGGCACTAGATAATGCGCTACCCCTATGCTACGGCTTTAATAGCGATGTTTTTTCTTCCCTTTGTATGAGCCCTTTGTAGGATCTATGCGGTATGTTCGAATACGTACATAAATTGCGAAAGTTTCATTTCCAGAACTGCCTAACTATATTTTTATGCATGAGCATTTATTATATGAATGTGATGAAAGCATAATTATATTATCTATACTTATTACCAATCATCTTTTTTTTTCTATACATTTATATTTATGAAGAAAGTTGAGGTGAATAGTATCCATAACCGACGGGCATGTATGAAAGAATTAATAAAAGGAGAAGAAGCATAAGTCGTGTGTCAGGATCATAGCAAATGGAACAATCTAATCTCTGGTTCGTAAGAGAGAGACATAAAAATGTATAATTATATTTAGTACTAGTTTTTCCGCCCGCGGTTGCGCTCGCGTTTCATATATTCTTCACTACGTTTTATTTTTTATACGGAACCCTAATAATTGTTTTAGTACTAATATAAAGTAAAAATATTTCTCAAAAATTCAAGTACTTGCCTGTAAAACTGTGCGTTGAATATGGTTTTATTAAATTTTAGGAGTTATAATTTTTTTACGCGAAACCCTAATTATTTTCGATAATTAAAAGTACCCTAAGTTGTTGGAGTAACTTCAGCTATTTACCCAAAAAATGTCCCGTCAAAATCCGTCTAGCCGTTCCAGAGATTACCCGGAATAAACAGACAAGCAGACAAACATAAAATTTTAAAAAATTGAATTTTTGGTACAGGTATTTAGTAAAACAAATTAATTTTGACATTACAAACAGACACTTCAATTTAATTTATTAGTATAGATGAATATATAAGAAAGCACATAATACTTGCTTTATTTAGAATGCGATGTATATATTAAATTATATATTTGGTTCGTCGAAAGTTTCTATGTGGAAAAAATATGTCTGATTTCGAAAGAAATTACTTCGTTAATTAAAACGTTCACAAATGTCTGTATTTTTTCATAATTCTAACAGACAGCTCATATTCAGAGGTTGCACTGGCCTTAAGAGATCTGGCCATGAAAGCAATTAAATACCTAGTTTAAAAATTATAAAGTTCAAAATGACAAAAACTTTTCTTGATTCTAACCTGGGAATAAATAAATTCATGTTCCGAGGCCAGACAGGCTCATATATCACTCAGATATCAATCTCGATAATATCGATTCAGTAATTAGACACCTGAAAGCAACGGAGTAATTCTTATAATTTTAACAAATAATTTCTATTTGTTTAAGATACTTTTTTACTTTATTGTAATTGGGTAATATGAAAATATTATAGGATTGTTTTGCCCATTCAATTCTATAGACAGCAAATTATTAAAATAAAACTATAGGCTACTAGGATATTTATATTTTACAAAATCTATTTGGAACTTATTTTGTTGCTTCTTACCGAACTAGAATTCGAAAGAATTATTCTTATGCGAGATATTAATCTAACTTAATAAGTTTATGAATGAATAAGTTTAAGTTTATGAATAAGTCAGTCCTCCTAATTCCGTGTTGAATTTCATAATCAGACATAACATTCATAGGTATGTTCGTGTCTGTAACTTATTATAAATATTTATTTAATTGTGTAGATATAATTTTCATAATTAAATTTTCTGTTAGCGTGTATATTCGTAAAATGAAATGACGGCATGCTGTTTTTAAATATTGACGATTTATTTTAGAAATTTATAATTGTAGTAATATCCATTAGTAACGGTTTCAAACAGGAAAGTAATATAAACCGCAATCGGAACAGTAACTGAAGTTCTAGAAACATTGCCAACATCAAACTTGTATCTTACATGGACGTAAAACTTTAGTGTATTAAAAAGTACCAAGTGTTCGACTGGTGGTAAAAAACAACTTTTTTAATTAAAATCTTAACTGACTTCAAAAGAATACACTATAAAAATGCACTAAAAAGCCAATAAATAATTACTTTATTAATCTAGTTCGTTAATTTGGAAATCTGTGCCAACTGCTTATGGATAACAAAGTGGTATAAATGTACGTCGCTAATAATATTCAATTTAAATTATTTGTTTTTTAAAATCACCCTAGTCCTTTATTAATCTTATATGTAATTGTGATAGCTAGCTGTCACCGACTTTAAAATTAACGAAGCAGATTAATAAAGTAATTATTTATTGAATTTTTAGTGCATTTTTATAGTGTATTCTTTTGAAGTCGGTTTTGTTTTAATTTAAAAAAAGTTTTTTTTTTTACTGCGTTTTAGTTTAAATGTGTACTTTTAGGTATAGGTGTGAAGCCTAGTTATAATGAATATAAACGAATATATGAAACACGTGTAAGTGTCTATAATATACGAGGGTTTTTCTCTGAGTTCCACTGATCAGATCCTGGTCTGGTGGATCTGGTAGAACACCTCGGAACTGTATTCTACCGATTAAAAAAATTGCAAGGCGGTCCACAAATGACGGAGAAATTGAGTAACAAACATATAAAAAAAACAAGCGAATTGATTTCTTAAGTCGGTTAAAAACAAGCCGAATTTCTATCTCTATTTTTATTAGTAAACTAGCTGCGCCCGCGTTTGACATGTTCTCCACTGCGTTTTAATTTTCTTTTATATGGAACCCTAATTATGTTCCTAATTTTTTTTGTACTATGATAAAGTAAAAATATTTCCCATAAATTCAAGCTCTTGTTCGTAAAACTGTGCATTGAATCGGATTTTATTTCATTTTTTATGAGTTGTAATTTTTTGTAAGAGGAACCCTAATTATTTTCGTAACTTAAAAGTACTCTAAGTTACGCGGAGTAACTTCAGCTATCTACCAAAAATGTGCCGTCAAAATTTGTCCAGCCGTTTCGGAAATTACCTGGACCAAACAGACAGACAAAAATTTGTCAAAGACAATAGACAAGGTAAGGTAAGGTTTGTAGACGAGGTAAACAGAATGAACGAAAAATCGATGAAAGCTCTAGACAAACAGACGATAAGAAAATAGACAACGTAAAATAAACACGCAAAGGAATAATTTCATTATCTTCTTGTCATTATTGTTGTATCGACATTACACAGTAATGAGTTTCAAGGTTATTTGTAAATTTGTGTGCACTTAGTAATATAAATTGTTATGGATATTTGAAGGGAAATTATCATTATTGATTGATTGACATTAATACACACTACACAGCGGAGAAAAAGGTACTGAACTGTTTTTATTTCTGCCTACTTTTATTTTTACTGCAAATAAATTTATTTTGTAATTATATTTTTTTTTTTTGCCGGAAGGGCCTTTACAGCTTCACCGAACTTTGAGGGCGAGTGCTGAAGGCACTCAGCCGCAAAAGGTAGCTAGCACAAGGGTTCGAACCTCGGCTTGGCCGCTACCTGAGTGTGAAAACTCCCGCGGAATTTTTATCCTAGCTAATCCCTACATTTTTTTTAATTAATATAAAAAAAAAGGTTCCTTACAGGATCTATGTACCTGCGTGTTATGTGCAAGAGTGTGTAAGCAGTGTTATGCGTGTAATGCTCAATGCATAGGAAGTGTCACTGTATCGCGCTGGCGGCGACGTCAAGTGCCTCCCCAGTTGGGGAACGAGACACGTCTTGGGTCGCCGCCTGAGGGGGACCTGGAGTGTGTGCGGGAGCAAAATTAGCCGCTCGTTTCCGGCGGCGGGAACGGCGGTTTCATAGGTAGGTATTAAATATATACCCGAATACACTGCGTATTAACAGTTACAAGAGCAACTAAATCACAATTCGGATGTTGAATCTATTGTATACGAAAACTCTTTACGTTGCAATGATATTTCTATATAGTAAATATATTAAAAGTCCCGTTTGTTCACCACATCAATAAATTAGCTATACAAAAAAGGATAAAATGGGTTAATTGAGTAATTGTAATTACAAATGAAGACTTACCTGTCGATGTGCGTAAACAACTGAACCGAGTAATTTCCAAGTTCCCCCACGTCGATCCATTCGAACCATACGTAAGATTTGAAAGAAGCGTAGACCACGTAGCGCTGAGGCAGCGAAAACTTGTCCAGATGAACCCATACCCAAAACCACTAAAGACGCCAGTATTGTCGTCACATCTGTGCCAAAATATTAAAACAACTATTTTTGAACGTAAAGTGTCAAAAGTATTTCTTTTCGTATCAGATCTATTCAAAAATTTAAAATTAAACTGTCTCTGTAAAATTAATATTTTTGCAATAAGTCAGTCTAAAGATTATTATGTTAATAAAAAAATACATTATTCGAATTTAATTTAACTAAGAACAAAATACTTTCCGAATAGATTTCTCATAAACGTAAAAATATGATTTTTTATGACTATAATCTAAGTTTCAATTTATCATCCTTTTTTCTCGAATTTCAAAGTCTTATTTCATGTAACATTTGCACATCGTTACAAATATGATCTAGCTTTCCGATATTAACTATAATATATAAATTATAAAGTAATAAACGAGTCGATTTTGGTGTACAAGTTATCTAGAATCTACGATGTTAAGAATATAATAAATAGAATATTATACATAGCCAATATATACATATACTCCAATAAACTAGCAATAAACAAGCATATACTCCAATAAAACTCTAAAACATTATCGGTTCCTTTTTAAAAACATAAATTCTATTTTTATTACATTTTACTAGGACATGCTACTCATATTTCTTATTTTACTCTAATAATATATAAATATTCTGCTGTCAAAATTTCATATCATTAGTAGTTTACAACATAACGTACTTTGAAGAATCAGTTAAAGCTTATTTTATCTACACATATATGTGCATATATATTTCAATACCATAATAACTATATATGTATACTGTATACATATATGTACGTATAAGATGCTGTTTAGATACTATGAGACAGACGTCTAGTATTGATTTAACCGATCTTATTTTGCGAAGTTGTAACAGTTTCAGAAAGTGAAAGTTCGTGGTGCTGGCATCCGTTGAATTTATTCAGATCTGAGTGCTTGGTTTCCTTTGTATAATTTGATAGTATTCGGATTAGAATTTCTCTTTCGTTTATGTTACTGTTTATATACCTCGCAATTAGTTGGGACTGTTCAAAGCAAAATAAAAGGATTAATGTTACTCAAATCAACTCAAAAATGGGAAATTACAAGGAAAGTTTATGCGTAATGAAACACAAGAATGAAAAATCCAGATTCGTTCATTAATTAATGCAAAAATAACGTTTATTTGCCTTGAACTACCATAAAAAATATCGAGTAAAATATATTTGTATTTTATTTTTACTGGAAATTAAATTAACATATTATATCAATCATTTTGATTCATAGATATAAATAATCACAATATAAATAAATAGTACTACAGTATCGTATTAGAACCTAACATAGCTATAAACCATCGTCTCGAGAAAAACAACTATATATTGTGTGAATATGACCTCAATTTGTGAAGTCGTTCAGAAGTTACACGATCGCCAACAGACAAAACGACAATTATATATATATATATATATATTGACAATCAAAAAGCTCAATCGTTAAACCCACAGGTAGCTACTTACATAAGTGCCTTCGTTCAAAGCAAACCTTTTCTATCTTCATGAAAAATCCAAGAATACTCGCGATTGCAATCTCTTAAAATTTTTAAGTAAGTGCTTTTGCCTCTTATAACATTAAAATTGCTTTTTAAGCTTTCAATAAGTGAACAGAACGGCTTCACCGTTCGTTAATTAGTTTTGCATCAGTAATGCAGTTTTTTAATTTCGTTTGACGATTACGTGCTGCGGGTAAAATACGCAGATTGCTTTAAATGTCTGCTAATATAAAATGTTAATAGATTTTATTTTCAGGTTTATTTTATTGTCCTCGTGCGGAATGTCGTGTGGCAATGTTTGCTGGTTAGAAGGGTCTCGAGCGAGTTTATACCCTAGTGGGCGAAATAGCGGTCGCACGAAACGAAACTAGCGCCTGGGGAATGCAGACTGAAAATGCGAAGGTCACAGGCGACACAGCAGATTGCTGATGCTTGAAATAGGTTACTTTATCACGGTTTTTGAAAGAAGGTTTTAATTAGACATGGTTATGGTATCAATGCATTATATTCTTAATTTCTAACTGTGGCATATTACACACGTAAATTATTTAAATTACTGAAACATTTTCATAGTTATTTACTATTATATAATTTTATTATTATTCAACTTTATAGTAATTCTTAACTCTTTATCACATAAAGTAAACTTATTTATTGTGTTAAAAAAAATGGATTAATCAATTTCTTTTTTGTTAAACCTACCTGTGTTCCTATCTCATTTGCATGAAGATTTCTTAAAAAATGGAATTACTGAACTATTTGAAACTAGAATAAAAAGTTTATTAATTCAACTATGTACATATAATCATAGATAAAATGAATAAAAGACTATGATATTATCTAATTAATTATATTAAGTTGAATAAAGAAGTACTTTTATTATATTTAAACAATTATTTATCGAGTGGAGTAAAAGCGCAACCAAAGTTTTACTATAGTAAATCATGTTATAATTATTAATACAGAATCACACTTACCGATAATACAGAAAGGTCGCCTCAAAAATTTGAGGCGACCTATTGAGCCTTGATACCGTGATCTGCATCCCGATGACCATAACCTTTAGAGAAAAAAGAGTGAATTTATGTTTTAAACATTTTAATTTATTGATAAATGTTTCTAAAAATTATGAATATTGTAGGTCATGTTACTAAAATAATATTATTATAATTAAATCGAAGTGAAATAGTATTAAGGCTTATATTATCAGAAATCATAATAGTTATTCGATGAAAAACTCATAAATTGTTTTTTAAAATAGAATATACAATAAGTAAAATATTGAACAAATGTATAAAAAGTAATCCGTTTATTCTGATACATCATCTATACTATTATATAAAGAGCTGAAATTGATTTTTTGTTTCTTATGGACAAACCGAAAAACCACTTAACCGATAAAAATTCTCACGTCTGTAGAAAGGTGCATTTCATAAGATAACTGTATATCTTTTTAATTTGTGTTCGAATATTATGCTGTAGAATTCTATTAGGTATAATAGTGTAGTTATATATGTGAACACATTTTGGACTAGGAAAACTTGTGAGTTTAAAATAAATGGTTCGGATAATAGTAGGATAAAACTGCACTTATGTAGGTGGTTTTAACATGAGATGTCGCGTGACATACTAATTGGCCGAACGAAAGCATTCTCATGTACATCGTCTGTTGCACAAAGTAAAACTGTACCTACTCTTTGTACATATGTACCTATAATAAATTACATAGCCTCACTATTTTCTATGAAAATTATATTTAATTAATATGTTTTTCTAAATAAAGCATTTTTTTAAAGTTCATATTTATATGTAATTATTTCGTATTTTCATTAGGATAACAGACATTATTTTTAAGAACGAATTTTAAATTACATAAAAAGCCGGTAAGTGTATATACAGCAATACAAAAAGCAATCTTTTTTTATTTTTAACTTTTATGCACAAAACTATAATAAACTAATAGTAGTGAGTGAGATTAGAACATACAATTTTTTTTTTTTATAATAAGTCAGTAGCTGAAAAGACAAGTACATATTAGTTACTTAAATATATGTTTTAATAGCGATTTTTATATTTATTTCAGGAAGTAGGTATGTATTATTTTCTTTATATATATAAAGTAAATATATTTAGACCATTATTCAACAAGGTCGACCCAGAAAGATCCTTCCTAAAACCGAGTGATCCACCTACTCGCGTAAAGGATTACATAATTTTTTAAAGCTTATCTTCGTGAGCAGTGTTTATTTTATTTTCATATATTTAAAAAAAAAACAGACTCGGCAAATGTAGTATAAGTAACGGAACTAAAAGCACGACATGTATATAGATACATCAATCTATTAACCGTATAAAATTCGAGTGCGTGTTTCTATTTTGTTTTTCCTGTCAATATTTATACACTATGTTTTAATCGGTTAGTTTTTACATTTACGGCTGTATACAGTGTTTGTTTTTTTAATGGGCGAGCGTGGAGAAATCCGTTACTATAGGAGATACACAGAAACTCTCTTAGGAAACATCGTGTATTAAAAATTTTTATGTAACCAATTTTGGAATATTTGAGCTTTTTTTATGTGTAAATTACTCATAAAAGTGGATACATTTTTTATTAAATTAAAAAAAAAAAAAAATCTTATACCCTTTCTCTGTATCTTGTATGTAGTTTACAATGTATATATGAGATATTATATTATATACTAGGAAAATCTTTTCACGGAAGTAGGCACGAGCTTAATCACCACGTCAACCAAAGTTATTGAAATAGGTACCCTAAAAGTCCATAGTTCTGTATTGTTCTCATTGCATTAATTAATTAAAAGAAGTTCGCGGAGTGTTTTGCCTAACCATTATCCAATAAATAACATTTTTAATTAAGCTCAAAACTATTAAACGTATGTTAATTCTAAAAAAAGTCATAGATACATTGTATGTATAGTAATCATATTGATTATAATTATATCAGATTTACCTTAGAATAAATTCAATAGCGAACCAAACAACCACAACAGTCTCCATGTAGAAAAGAACAATGCCCGCCTTCGCTTCGTATTCTTCAATAGTTGAGAATACAGATAGTGACAAACACATAAAAACCATGAGGAACCTGTGTGGAGAATGGCGTTCATTAAACTCTTGGATATGTATGAAAGTTTTTATTGTAGTTAATGAAACCCTTTAATAACATTTAAAACTGCGATTGTTTTTTCAAATTCTATATCTTATTTTGTAGACATTACAAAAATTATATAAGGTTTATATACCTTCTAAATATATATTTAACTCATATAAACGCTTCAACGTCGATGTGAGCATATATGAAGGCAACATCTTCTGTTTCAACTATACTAGAGAGAAATAATTATATTAGAAATCATCTGCTAAGTGTACAACTGGATTTTGTATGTTTTTGATGATATACAGTGACTGTATTTGTATACTATAAAACTAATCGAACAAAGGGAGGATAAGGGTAATAAGAACGGAGAATAATTCTTTTAAGATATTTTGTTTTAAAATCAAGTTGTTCATTTTTAATGTGTACACATAATCTTAAGCAAGTATTTAAGCCAGGGCTGCACAGACTTACTGAAACTAGAGAGGGTACTCAGATAGATTATGCGCTAAAAGCGGACCTCTACGAATGAAAACAGGTGTATAAAAGTTAAGAAAAATAACGTAATGATATAATTTTTTATTCGAAACATGTTGTTTTACAGAGCTAACAATGACCTTTTCTTTTTGGTTCCAAATTACTTGTTGTCTATAAATAAAATTGAAGTGTCTCTTTGTAACGTCAAAAGATTTTTTTTACTGAATAGATATGAATATACATACGATAGCTATACCGAAAATACAATATTAAAATTTATTGTCTGTCTGTTTGTCCCGGTTATTCTCTGGATCTTTTTAACGGGAGTTTTAGGAGGGAGCTAAAGTTACTCCCAGTAAAATAGGGTACTTTGTTTTTCGAAAATAATAAAAAAAAAATCTTTGCTTAATATTTAAGCGAACATTTTTTACAAACACATATATTATAATTTATTATTAAATTAAATTTACATTATTTTACGTATTTTTTATTTATTATACATATTAAAATAAAGTATATATTGAAGTTCAAAGAAGTAGATTAATAAAAATAATTATTTCTTTACTTTTTAATGCCTTTTTATAGCATATTCTTTTGAAGTCGGTTTTTTTGTAATTTTTTTAAAAAGTTTTGTTTAATTTTCTATTAATTCGCAGGAGGGCCGAGCCGCACGCATTTTTACAGTATGCCGCAAATGGCCCGCATGCTGCGGTCTGTGCAACCCTGATTTAAAATATAGAGCTTTGTATTGATCTTGTAAAATGCTGAAATATATTTTCAGAAACCAAAAGGATACTTACACAAGCATATGATAAACGACTGCCTTATAGCCTCTTGGTCTTTCAAGGAAATTGTAGAACTTGGACTGTAGGCGGCGGTAACGCGCGTCGCGTCGCGTAGCGCGGTAGCTGAGCGGCTTGCCAAGTAGCGACATCCGAGGCGTCGCCAGCCGGTCGCCGCCACTCTTACTCTCACTGCAACCAATGATACAGCAACTATGCTCTAACTTTGCTAGCCTAATCAACATCCGGAAACATTATCAGAACAAAATATTTTTTTCTTTAGAAAACAAGATGTTAGTAATCGATTACTTTCATTAGTACTCACTGTAGCTGAAATAGAATTGATAAAATTAGATCGGACAAGCTTTCAATAACAGTTTTATGATTAATTATACATGATTTATTTCAATTGTAAACTTGGTAATCTTGTTTCGTATTCATACGTTATTAATATAGACTTTCAGACAAAATAATAAATATTGGTATACTTGTAATAATATTAGATAATGAATCTAAATAGAAGATTTAATTATTTACTGTCACCTATATGTGATTCTTCTCTATATCTTCAATTTTTTCTAAAACAATAACTATTTTTTATTGTTTTGATAATAGTTTTTTTGCTATGAACCATTTCTATAGTACCTAATCTAATTACTGAAATTTAGTAAGTAGGTAACAAAAATTAAATATTATTTAAATTTCTTATACCAGGACGTTAACGTTGTCACATCAAGATTAAGTTAATTTAATTATGTACATGATAATAATCCTCGTTTCCATAAAAGTATAATAGAGATATTTATGTACAATCTAATATTATAAACAGTATATAGCTATAATAGTCATGCATATTACTACACAATACGTCTTCTATTTCATAAATGTGCGGTACTTAACGTGACATTAATCAGGAAAGCAGTTATTTGACAACACCAATTTGTAGTTTTGATGTGCCTGAGTAGCTATGGTTAGTTCAAGGACTTATGTTCTTATCCAAAAATGTACTTATAAAACTGTAATGTATGATGTAAATATATATAAACAGTTATAGGACAATTTTAGTGCTTACTATAGGACAAATTTTAGTACTCACTTTGCTCTCTACTTCTCATGTTAGGAAATCTATGATAAGTAATCTAGATATGAATATAATAAGTAACTACACTTAAAAAGCCGTAATGGATGTAGTTTTGGTGTATAATAATTAGAGTCGAGTACATGCTCAGTTAATATCAGGTGAATTATAATGAAACGATTTCCTAAATGTACATATATGATAAGCAATTTAAGTAACATACACGAAATAGTAAATCTATTAAAGATAGGGTGCTCGTTTATAGTTGTCTGTCATCGATAAGGCGAACGTTCAATACAGCAAACATCTATGTCAGGGCAGGGAAGTTATATAGATATGGAAAACTGTTAGACTATAACTCCTAACTTCGTGTAAGTAGGACGAGAAGTTTGGAAGTGATTTTGTTAACGCATAAGTACCTGTTCTTGCACATATTTCGGATGAACTCGACTTTTGTAAATCGTAGTGCAACGTCTTTATATACAATACAATATTACCATATTGTATTTATTGTTTTGCTTTGCATGACTGTTGTAGAAGTAAAAACATATAATGGAAATATTTGCAGTAAACTACGTTTCACTGGTGAAAGAGAACTGATATGAACAGAAGCCAATACTATACTAACTTATTTGCATCACATCCACAAGAAGCGAGACAAGCAACATTCGCTATACTTTATTGTACACTACATATTATAATTATAATGAATTCTCTCGAAATTGACGGTCCACGAATTTAAAATCAGGTGCAACGAATTGGTATGTCGTTTTTTGGCTACTTATTGTTTTAAAACTGTAATAAATAATAATGAATAATTTAAAATTTTCGGTACATATGAACGAATATATTATTATATTTTATTTGTCTCTTGTAAAATGCCTCATTCATTCAAATGTTATGTATGGAATAAATATGATTTTATTATGACAGCCGTTACGAACGTACCATTACAAAACAAGAGAATTACTTTTAAATACGAAGTCATTGTGCTGACAGAAGTGTTATGGTGGAAATAAAAAGAACAGGATCCTCTAAACATTCAGCTGAAATATTCTAAGGTACACAACATATACCGTTGTTCACAAGTGCTTGTAAAAAAATTTAAATGGTTTTTGAAAGCAAATGTTTTAGTGATAAAGACTTTGGTTTTAAAATACACTTATATATTAGGGGGGAATAAAATTCTTTTTTTGTCTTGGAACCACATTGAAAAACTTCGTTTAGATGCACAAATTAGGCCTCTGAAAATATGAGCCCTAATATTTTATATTAAGATTGCCCGTATTACACCTTTCGATTTCCCATAAGAATAACACAGGAAATATTTTTTTTAAAGCTTTTTAAACCATTGGCCGATAAATTGCACTGCACCCATCGAATATTTTTTGTAGAGAATTGAACGCGCTACAAAAAAGGTCTGACGTCATTTTTCGTAGAATCAACTCAGTCAAAAGTTATTCCAGGACAAAGCCAAAGCTAATATATATAAACTATAACTATATACATCCGACGAAATAATGCCTTAAAAATATTGTCACGGAAAATGTAAAATTTAATTTAAAAGACACAAGAAAATGATAATTCTATTGGCGCTTCTCATAAAAATATTAAAACTGGCTGGAATTTACGGAACAACTTCCTCATATTAATCAAGTTCCGAGTGCATGATAAGGGCACGTCGTGTTGACATCAAAGTCTGTATCAAAGTTTTGCCCTTAATTATTCTCTCGCCATGAATTTGATATTATGTATTCTTGTAGTTAATTACTTTTGGCGTGAAATTAGTCTTGCAGGTAAATTAGTTTCTGTGCAATAAGCGAACACACGTAGCGGTTTCACTTGATCAACAGGAACGAACGTACTTATATTATATAATGTTTTTATTGTTTTGTTTTTCAATGATAAAGTTTGTATACTTTTTGACCTCATCTAGAAAAGTGTTCTTTTAACATTATACTCACTTTTCAAACCTTATCCTAGGCTATACAACAAAGGTTTTTCCCACGTAATTTGTTATTCTGTGTTTTTTTCTTTTATATTTAAAAATTAATTAATAATGCTCTGACGAGTTGTTTTGGAAACGCCCGCGAAGATATCTAGTTTAAAAAAGTCTCTTTCCGTACCTAGAACTGTAACGCGTACCCGGCACAGCCACATATATGTATTTAAATAAATAAATACAGTTGTAAATTAGCAAATAAAAACACTTGTATTAAATAAGCATTCAATTTAATAACATCGATCTCATTTTTTTAATTTTTTTTTTACATTCTAGTTTACTATACCATACAAATTATATTATTTGATCCCACAACTTTAACTAAGCGATTTGAGAACGTTCAGTTGCACTCAAATACATCTCATTTCCTTTTTTTTGCGTTGCTAAAAACTTTTATTGAAATTATTCTATTAGCCGATGCATTTTCCCAAGCTATTGAACTTTCCATTTGTGATTTCTTTTATCCACAACTTTGCAAATCATTATTTGCTTTATGCAGAATTTTATTTAGGTAGGTACTTAAAATAATAACACTGAGATAACTAGGCACATTTATAATTCAGTTTTTAATTACGTTATTACTTAGACTATGGAATCGTTTTAGGTTATCTTGATGTTTTAAGGAAGAAGTGTAGTAGATATATTTTTTTACAAAGTTCCAATTCCTTTTTGTAGGTATCCGGTGATTAATAAGGTATTAAAAAGTGTTATATATTGTACTAGCCGGGTGCCCGCGGCTGCCCCCGCGTTTTATATACTCTTCACTTCGTTTTAATCTTTTTATGCGGAACCCTAATTATTTTCCTAAGTTATTTGGTACTAAGATAAAGTAAATTTTTTTCTCGTAAATTCAAGCAATTGCCCGAAATACTGACCATTGAATTGGACTATATTCACAATTCCATGAGTTTAATTATTTTTTTACACGGAACCCTAATTATTTTCTAAAATCAAAAGTACCCTAAGTTACCGGTAGTATCTTCAACTGTACCAAAAAAAAGTTCAGTTAAAATCGGTCCAGCGGTTCCGGAGATTACCCGGAACAAACAAACAGACCTAATTAAAAAAAAATTGTAATTTTGGTCTCCGTATCCGTGTATACATATATATTATAATATATAATAAACATTCATATGAATTTTGTAATAAATTGTTATTTTGACATTACAAGCAGACGCCTTAATTTTATTTATTAGTATAGATTATATAATATAAGAAATATAGAAATAATAATTTGAATGTATGTATGTCGACTGGAGTATTAGGATAAGTTCGCAAAGTAGGATATCTCAAGTTTAGGTAATAATAAAGTAGGGATAAATCAATGGTTGTAATGACCTTGTGTCCTTATTCTATAGAGCTTATGAATGAGTTTTATCACATTTTATTAACCAAAGAAATTATTTTATGGTAAATCACAAGTTAATCAAGTGATAGTTTCTCTCAATGGTCATGTTGGAACAACGACTCACTTTGTATCAGCTAAGAATTTAATCTGTACTATCTAAACTGATATTGAAGTTTGTACAGACGTTTGTAATGTCATTGAATGATATTTTTTTATTAAATCCATATGAATGTATATACGATGTCTGTCTGTCTGTTTGTTCCGGGTAATCTCCGGAACGGCTGAAGCGATTCTGATGGGATTTTGTTACATAGCTGAAGTTACTCCGCGTAACTTATGTTAAAATAATTAAGGTTCTGCGTAAAAAAATTAAAACTCATGAATTTCGAATAAAATCAGATTCAACGTAAAGTTTCACTGGTAAGTGTTTGAATTGATGTGAAATAGTTTTATTGTATCTTCGTAATGAGAAACGAACGTCTGAAAATGATGGTAAAAATCGAGCATTATTTTCAAAGGCTCCTTAGTTTCTACAATAACTTATTTATGGAAAACAAAACAAAACGTACGGGCATGGCGGTAGTGGACATATAATATTTGGTATAAAAATATTTACCATATTGCTATTATCCAGAGAGGAAACACAGGACTACGTTTGTATGGAATAAATGCCGCTAGGATATCCTTTTAAGATCTCTAAAATGAACGATATAAGTAGGTACATATAGCTGAATTGTAGTGATAATAGTGTGTGTACAATTTTGCCAAGGATGTCGTTTTTTATAACAACCATCAAATAATATTATGAAGAGCAATACAAATATCCTATAATAAATGCGAATGTGAGGAGTTTGTTTGTTTGTTACGATTTTACGCCTAAACCTGGGCTGGCTGGGGTTTAGAGACGTATAGGTTCTATGTGTTTCTGTGTATAGTATTTTGCTGTGGGGTATAGCAGCAGAGGTAGACACCATTTTTACGTTACAAAAGAGAGCTGTTCGAGCAGTATACAATATGGGACCTCGCGAATCTCTAAAGAACAAGTTACAAGAATATGATATCTTAACTTTGCCCTCCCAATACATCTCGATAATTTAATGCATATTCGTAAAAATTTAGACAAGCTAGATCTAGTGAATGATCGTCATAATTTTTATATTAGAAGTAAAGACAAGTTCGCCGTACCACGCTTTAGGTTAAGTAAGTCTAATAAAAGCTTTATAGGTAAAAGTATTCGGTTTTACAATAAGATCCCAAGTAACATTACCGATTTACCTGACAATAAGTTCAAGTATTATGTCAAGCAAGTTTTAATCTCAAAAGGTTATTACAGGGTGGATCATTACGTGAAATAGTGTTGTCTGGAATTAACCCACATCGCTGTGCTTCCGCTAACATTATTAAGACTATGATTTGTATAGTCTTTTTTAAATGAAAATAAAAATTATATTAAATTTATTAAAAAAAAAGAACCAGATCGAGTTTCTTGCCGGCTCTTCTCGACTGGGTTATTTTCCGAACCGGTGGTAGTGTTTTAGACGTTCATAAGCGCCTTCTTAGGGCCTAAATTGAATAAAGATGTTTTTGATTTTGATATCGCGACTTTTTGCAGAACTGTCGCTTAGAAAGACTAGTATTTTTTAGATAACTTATATGTTCAATAAACGTAAATAAAAAAATGTATAGTTTAATATAACCAAAGACAAACACGACTGTAGACCATCAGATGAAACAAAGTGCACGTTATAGGCTAGGTTCGATATCAGAATTATGACCATAATTTTGAAAGTTAAAATTATCTATCTTATTTAATAACAGATTTTTCATAGTATTTGATTCTGAAATTAAAGGTTAAATTATTGGCATTGGCATTTGAATATCAAAGTAGTATTGAATATGAAGTAGGTAAAAGTGTGTATTTCTTTTCATAACTATAGTGACTAAAAGTTAAAATATATTACATTAAAATCTATTTTTTTTATTGTATGCTTTGTGTGAATTACAGCTCAACTACAATAATAAAAATAGTGACATTCGATTTAGAGTTATAAACATGTATGTACATATGTCTTTAAAAATATTTTTTTACAACATATCGAAAATGTTAATTTATACAATATCTGCCATATGCCAGAAGTTTTTTTCTTTGCAAGTTTATTACAAATAAATTTTAAATATAAGTACATTTAAAAAGTCTGGGTTTAAATACAATATTCGAAAATACTTGTACTAAATTGAGGTAGGTACCTTAAGAAATAAATAATTGCGACATAAAAAGGCATATTTCGCAGAATTTTAAAATGAAATATATTCTCTTAAATTTTATTGTAATTACGGTATTACGATGTAAGGTGAATATTAGTAGAATTCTTGTTATTTAAAAAGAAAACGCTTCTAGTTATTAAATTTACAATCTAACTACAAATTATGATTTTTAGCAAACAAAAAAATATATTGTATGAAATTGTTATTTTATAAAATATTATAGAAGAACATATTATATTTAAAACTAAAATCAGATTTTAGTTATTACATTTTCTAAGTAAAACTACTGATGAATATTAAATAATAATTAATTTACGGTAATAATGTTGGGATTACCTATGACGTATAGCATCTTCATGTACCCGAACACGCCTTGCAGATTTCATTTTCACCTAAACATTTTATGCCAATAAATATGTTATTTATCATAACATTGGAAATATTTTACCTATAATAACAAGAGACGAAACAAGCTTGAGTTTTAATTGTAATAACAAACAGAAAAGTTTACAACTTTTCGTTTACACCCGTTGATTGTTTCGGTCAGCAGCAGAGAGATAGATCAACATTGTTCTTTGAGTTTATGTAGATGGATGTGTACGGGAGACGACGTGTATATTATAATATTTATGTAAATGTGAACTTAGTAACGTAAATAAATTGATTGATGGTTGTATAGTAGAGTACCTATGAAACACTTTTCTTAATTCTTCGTTAAGCCGAACGTTCTTATGTTAATATTATTACATAGAATTATTATTTGATTTTATCCTTTAAGGTTGTGTTTAAAAAAAATTAAATGAAAATTTGTTTTTTTTATAACATTATTTTTTTGTTTATATGATATTAAAGTGGAAAATATTGTGGGTAATTACCACATTATTATTATGTAAATAATGAGCATATTCGCGGTGGCGCGACAATTCCGTAACCGCCGCGTCTCGCCGCGCCGCCTCGTAATATTTTAATCGCGTAATGTAATATGAAAAATCTGTTCGACCAACGCTAACTACGTTAAATGGTAAACTATCGATCGAAATATAAAAGGGTACTTTGAACGCCATTAACTGAAGTAATCGTTGGCAAGTTATGTACAGAGGCACAAATAATAATACAATATCGAATGGACATGCTACTGAATTCAATTTTTTCTCTGATATTAAATTCTAGGGCTATCCCTCATCGCTTTTATTGTTTTCTTTCTAAAATGCCGTCGTGCAAAAATTGAAACACCAGACATTACTTACGTACCTTAAAATTCACAGCCAATCTAAACAACTGAAAACTGACATCCATAAATATTTACATTCCGGTAGATGTGAGAGTTGTAATCGTGTGCGTTATGTTGTACGAGCTAGAGACGACAGCGTAGTAGGGTCGTCGAGGCGGTCTGGCGACGGCGGGCGGCGAGCTCGCGGCACGTGGGGACCGACTCCGGTGTGCCGGCATAATACCCGCCACTCATCAGCTCAGCGCGATGCCAGTCACGGCGACGACACGCACGGTAGGCGATTCCCGACTGACGCGTCCGTTAGTACACGGCCCGCCCGCCCGCCTTTCGCGCCGCCGCCGATCGCCGCACCGCCCGCCCTACCCTCTTCTAATTCTAATTGTTGACCACCTCTGCTGATTCAGGTCATCGTACCTGCATTACAATTCTTTCCTCGAAGGGAAACCCGGCTAGAATTTAAATATTTAATAATGTAAATCAATTTATACCGAGATTACGTTATTACAGTTTCATGAAACCCAACTTGCAGGTAACTAAGGCAATCATATCATTTATTTAAGAGAAAGAAAGAGTCTTAACAAAACTTGATACAAGTTAGATAGCCGTATGTACACTTTAGACTCACATGGAACAAGATAAAATTCTAACATAAATTCATGTTATTTTTATCAAAAATGTTTTATATATATATATATATATATATATATATCTTGACTAATAAATAAAATTGAAGTGTCTGTTTGTAATGTCAAAATCACATTTTTGTATTAAATACATATGAATGTATATACGATACCTATATCAAAAATATTTTTTTTCATATTTTTTGTTTGTCTGTCTTTTTGTTCCGGGTAGTCTCCGGAACGACTGGACCGATTTTAACGGGACTTTTTTTTGGTAGATAGCTGAAGTTAATCGACATAACTAAGGGTACTTTTGATTTAAAAAAAATAAATAGGGTTCCGCGAAAAAAAAAAATAAAGGTCATTAATAATTGAATACAATCGGGGATTTTACGGGAAAGTGTATGAATTTATGAGAAATATTTTTACTTATTCTTAGTACAAATTTTTTTCTAGGAATTAAACAAATTTAAATTACAACGTAGTGAAAAATATATGAAACGCGGGCCCGGCCGCAGACACACGGCTAGTAATAATTAAATTGAAGGATAAATACAAAAAAATAAACACAAAGCTACTTTCACTCTGTACACTTAGTAATACTATTGCGGCCACTGTGTAACCAGACTTCACTTGTGTAGACGATTGCGATCTATTTGAATACGGAAGGACAATAGATTATGAATGATAAAAGTTTTAAACACGTAATAAAATCTGTTATTATGACGTAGTGTGGACGTGTTTCAATACACATCTTATGTTGGTTTATTATAATCACA
Organism: Samia ricini; assembly: GCA_014132275.2. Classification (NCBI taxonomy): domain Eukaryota; kingdom Metazoa; phylum Arthropoda; class Insecta; order Lepidoptera; family Saturniidae; genus Samia; species Samia ricini. The sequence continues at coordinate 9,923,926 of AP028161.1, forward strand.
TACTTAATGTTTTAATTTTGTCGAATAACATTTTATATTTTACACTAGTTATTATAGACGAATAAAACATAATGACTACATGTAAGTTCTTTCTGTCATGACAGTTTTATTTCTGTTGATTATCTAAAAATTTACACAATAGTATAGGTAAGAAAAACCCAATGTATCTAGTTTTTACTAGATAATCCTGCCTGTTAATCTATACTTATAACAAAAGGCCAACGAGACGAAATCTGTACATTAAAGATATTTAGGAAAATATACTATAGGAGGGAGGGGGACTTGAGAATCAACAACAGAACACATTTCGATTGTTTAAAAAAAAATTGGCTCTCTGTTTATTAATTATTTCGTCAATCATGCGAAACTATTGAACCGTATTCTATGAAATTTAGTAATGAGATATATTACATCCAGGGGAGAACATAGGATGCAAGTTGCGTAAATTCAAAGCGGGTGAAGCAGCGGGCACTGCCAGTAATTAATGAACATAATATTTCTGCCGGTTACTCGAATTTTCTCACTTTCGTTCATAATTTGTAGATTTTTCCAGGACCATTACAAACAAAAAACAAATTAAGTAAATACGTCGTTCGAATTGTATAAACCTAATGTATAATTATATCTTATATAAAATAACTAAATAGGTTTAGGCGTTCTCAAGTAAAACGATTTCCACTGAGACTCTTTTTTTATCTGTTGAAAACATAAAATAATACTTTTCGTCCGGTGATCGAAATTCAAACATAATTCAATTCATATAGAAAATCTGAAAAAAATTACTGCTTTCAATTTTTTTTATTTATAGCACTAAAGCTTATCAATGGCTACTGAACAAAAAAAATGGGATGATAAAGAAAGGAGGAAAATATTTATTTATTTATTAAAGTAACAACCAGTCTTATACAATCCATAAAAATAAGTTAGTATAATACAAAAAGACCTAAATTACCGTAAATTAAACAGTGGTTTTGTTAAATTAAGTAAATATGAGGTAAAATTTGCGGAGAATAATATTGTCGCTTCAAATCAAATTAATTAAATATTAAACTATTATACTTTTTTATTCTTAAATGTAAATAATGAATTTGAAAATATATCTATTTCATTTATATAATTATTGCAATATTTACAAGAACGTTTAAAAAAGGTATGCCTTGTATAATTTTTTTTGGTAAATGGTATGTGAAATGTATGTTGCAAACGTGAGGTAGAGCGAGGAATATTAAAATCTATTTTTTTAAGATAAATTAGGAGTCCATATGGTTATTTATAATTGTATATAATAAAACTGTACCTAAATATGTACGTCTAGATTGCAAAGTTTGAGTATTATATCTTAGAATTCTGTCTTTATAGTCCGTATGAAAAAGTCGAACGCGGTAATCTAGTGATTTAAAAAAAAATTATATTTTCTCAATCAGCTCTCAACATGTAGTCCATAATAACTAATAAGGACTCCAAACTACACTACCAAATTCTAAAACACTACGAACGTAAGCATTAAAGAGAACCTTTAATGTAATTATTTTCCTGAAGCATTTACCAATACGACGTATGAAGCCTATTTCTTTAAAACTTTTTGCTCCAATGTTATCAATATGAACGTTAATGTGTAGCTTCGTATCAAGTGTAATACCTAAGTCTCGGATAACTGTAACACGTTTAAGTTTTTTATAGTTTCATAAAAATCATCTGATTATGTTTAAGATTAAAAGTTACTACATGACACTTATCGGTATTTAAAGATAATTGATTATCTGTGCAATAATGTTCAAATGTATGCAAATCCTGTTGCATTTCTATATAGTCGTAAATCAAATTAAGATGACAGGAATTATCAAAGGATTGTAAATAAAAAGGGCCCAAGTGAGATCCTTGGGATATTCCTGATGGAATACTTAAAAATCTAGATTGCTAACGTAGGATTCAACTCATCTTAAAAGATCTCCATGCATGCCGAATCTAGATAATTTATTTATAAGTACTGTATGATTTACTTTGTCAATAGTTTTGGAAAAATCAGCATACACGGGGTCTACCTGGCGCCCTGTATCAAGAGCATTCAAAATAAAATTTGTATATGAGGCCAAATTAGTGTTAACACTTTGACCGCGAACGAAACCATCTTGCTATATTGCGATACTATGACAACTTTGAGTAGTTAATGCAGTTGTGACATTCTTTTCGAATATTTTTGCAAATACACATAGTTTAAATATTGTTCTATACTCTGTTACATCGAAATATCTTGAACTGTTTTATTTTGGCCTATTTATACATAGTTTTTGACTCATTTTGTCACTGAGTTTTAGTGGTAAATTAATTCAAAATTAGGCTATAGTAATATATACATGTACCTATTATAATTGTTTGACAAAGAACATTGATAAAACAATACCGAGTAAAATCATTACACTAATTCCGCGTGAAGTCTGGTTTGGCTAGAATAATAAACATTTACATTTTATTGGCGCGTATTCGATGGTTTAATAGTCAATTAGTCAAAGCATTCGTTTGTAGAGCATTTATTAGGATTTAAAGAAAAGATTTCTTAGAAGAGAACTCGCGAGTTTTTAATGGATAATTATGGACTTAGCATTAGTTATAAAATTACTGTCGACTTTTCACTACTTATTTTACCAGTAGTATTTTTAACATTGGTAATATGTACTTACTTATACAAGCAGTTAAGACAAAAGTTTCGAAAGAACACGGTTTTACAGCTTCAAGGTACTGTGAAACTGAGAAATTGCGCACTGTTTTGTTCAGGCCTGTGGTTTTGTTATGTCAGAGAGAAGAGTTCTTTTGATTACTTATTTTCTTCATGTCTTTTTTGTTTCATGCTGATTGTAAATGGGTTAATGGTTTTAACACACAGCAGGCTTATCGGGACGCCAACGCGATTTTAAGGTCGAAAGTTTAAGAAAAGGTCGCGCTCGGCACGCGTTGTCGTCCTGTGGAAATATCACGCTGGGGTCCCGACCCGCCCGCTGTGTGGTGAAATTATTATTGTAATGGTATAATGGTATTGAATATGGCATTGTAACAGTCTTGCCATAAGAAATTTAGAGGTAATATATAGTTCGTTCAGTTATTTTACCTCTAGCCGTTAAGTTGTCGTTCTGAATATTATGTTGCCATGTTTGATATGTAGATATTATTCACCATGATTTGATTGAATATACAATTTGAATGAGGTTTTGATAAACGGGACACATTCCAAATAGACCGACCGGAAATATGAGTTATCACAGCAAAAGAAACTCCGTAGCTACTGGCCACTTTGGTATGAGCCTAATATACATAAGTTGTGAGGTATATGTTTCGTTAAAACCAATAGCTGTACATCAATAAAAACAGCATAGTTTACAGGTATTTTATTTCTGATTGCACATCAATCAAAATCGTCTTTTTTGGAAACGTATCCTTTTTTTTTTTGAGGAGTACTCGGATGGAAAAGGTATCCTAGCTTAGAGGTTTTACAATGGAACGAAACTCAGCTTGGGTTGTTATCAGAGATGAATAATAATTTCGTTTATTAACGGACCGGAACAATACTGTATGGATGTAATGAGACAGTATTTGTAATAGAGTAAAAATAGGCTACTTTACTGAGTGAAAAATTATAAAAATGTATTAACAATAAAATTTTTAGTCGTAGTTAAGTACACTCTTAAATGTAAATATTTAACTGTGAGAGATCGATTAACTAGATTGGCATTATACAAAATACGTTAACAATATGAAATGAAAAAATAATATGAAATGTACCGTAATAATTTATAGAACAATATTTATAACGGGGATTTATCCATTTTATTTATATTCTATTCGATTTTTTTTTTGAGAAATCGCTCTTTTGGATATGGATTTGAATCTTTTCATCTTGCTTCGAATCAAAAGTAGATCTTTTCCTGAGGGAATTATATCAATAGGCTGTTGATGTTGACGTCACAAACTAAAGCAACATGGCGGCAAGCGTTTTTGCACGACAAATTATAATTTTAAATTGAAATGACATTTTAGGGTACTTACCGTTATCGACAATAAAAACTCTAGTAGCATATACATTTATCAAAGGATCAAAATAAAAAAAACGACAAAAAATGGTGAAATAACCTATTGCTATAGGTATATAACATTAGGTCGAACTTGAATATAGAAATAACACAATATTTTTAATTATTTCCAGAGACGAAACTGAGTACCCCAATACCAATCTTTTGACAAAATGCCAAATGTTCCAAATTAGTTTAATCAGCCTTAAGATAATATATTCTCAGCTTTCGATGTTTAACGTATTTTTATTGGATCAAGTTGTAAACCTCACAACGGGCCACAATAATAAATCAATTGATAGACAATCTTTTTCGAAATGTGCATACTTTTGTACACATTTAAAAAACAATTACATAGAAAACAACCTACTAATAGGTGGTCTAGTAATAACTACAAATAATGGTGTAGTAACTATTACTTTTAAGTGGTACGTATTATATTTGTAAACAATGAGAGGCACATGACTGATTTGTTAACATTACCTCCTACGCGTTTGGTGTATTGCTCGATGTATTAGAGAATGTATTACTAACGGTTACATTCTAATATAACAACACCTGATGTATTCAGTAACTTGTTCACAAATTTATGATTCCAAGAAATACCTGGACTGTTAGGTAAACACTCAAAATTTATTAATAATCTTGGTAATCATGCTGGGGTAGGCTGGAAATTAGCGCTATTTGGTAATGCCATACGCACCAGCTGAGTTTGCTGTAAAATGTAAAAATGTCAAATATCTATAAATTTGTGTAATGTCAGATTTCTTTTGGCAATATTGCCGTAATAAATTATAGTTTAAAAAGCAAAAAAGAACATGCTAAAATCAGTACATTATTTTTTAACAAGGATGATTTGTTACTTTTATTAGTTACTTATACCAATGCAATTAACTGTCACACCCAGCGTTGCCAGGATTACATCTAAAAAAAAAAATTGTATGCCATTTTTTTTCCTTATTTTCAAAAAACTGCATCAATACGCTTGCTCATCGTAGCTGCGAGTAACATGAGGGAGTCGTCGACGATACTCCAAGCCCAATAGTTTTAGAGACCTTACTCGTCCCCGCATCGGTCGTGCTCCAGCCAGCAAAAATCTTTTTAAATATAACGCTGACTATGCAGTGTTTTATGCAACTTTTACTTATCTCGAAATATTGATTAATTCATATTATAATGTTGAAATATTAGAAAATATCCCTTATTTGTACTAGATAATAGCAAAATCAATGCCAAACGTGCGTTGAAGCCATACGTTTCGGCATTGGGAGGAGGACCTGGCAGACGTGCGCTACGATCGTAGCACCGTAGGCGCCTTCCGTCTGGTCCTTCAGAAATGGATGGAAAGGAGGTACAGCTGAATCAGCTTCCGTCTTGTGCAGATACTATCCGGACACGGTTGTTTCGAGTGGTATCTGCACAAGATAGCTAAAGAAAGTCGACAGCGGCGTGCCATCGCTGCGGCGCTGTAGTGGATATCGCGTAGCGCACTCTGGCGGAGTGTGCTGCATGGGTCGAGCAGCGTCGCAATGTGGTGGCGGAGATGGGATCGGGCCTGTCGCTTCCGAGCGTGGTGAGAGCCATGTTCGGAAGCGATAGGGTCTGGCACACTGTGGCATCCTTTTGTGAGTAAGTCTTGCTACAAAAAGAGGCCGCAGAGAGGGAGCGGGAGGAGGATCCCTTGGCGGATCCTATTCGCCGCAAGAGGGTGAGTGGCAGATGGGCACTATTCGCCCGTGCACTTCTGACACATTGAGCCAGCCACCCGTCCCAAGGCTCTCTCCTCCGGAGTTCTTGTTCATACAAGAACCCAAGGAGAGGGGCGGGATATTGTGACTGGCGGCGGGAAAGAGGGGGGTTCCCCCTGGACGGAAGATACGAAGGGACTCGACTCGGCATGGCAGCTTGTTTACCTGGGCAGGGGACGACGCGGTGCTTGCGAAAGCTATCCCGTATCGTCCCCATCCCAAATGCGGCGGACGGCCGGTTTAGTGGGGCGTTTAGTGGGTATTTCCGGACGCTTCACGTCCGGGAGAGTCCCACACTGGCGCGGAGACGTTCCTCCGCGCCCCCTTACTTATTGCATTGGGGGACTTCGGTCTCACTAATGCAATAGGTAAGGGTAGTGCGTAAATGCATTCCCCTCGTCAAAAAAAAAAAAGATTGTTTACCTGTTACCTTGGTCGGCCAGTCGCTGGGGCGTTGCGTAGCATGTCACCATATCCCGTGTCGCCTCCCAGAATGGCGGCAGATGGTACCGTGATTTGAAACTCATATTTTTCAATACTCATTGAAAAATGAGTCTTTTGTTTTTATTAGCGCAAAAAATATACATAAAAGTAAATGGAAAAAAATTTTACAGGGTCGATGGAATCCAAAAAATAGGCTTATAAAATTTTTTGCGTCGAATGGTAGTCCCATCCCGATATGTACAGTAGTTTTGAGGTGATGGTGCGTCAAAGGGACTCCATTTTCCTGTTATACATATAGAAGAAGATAGATATTACTGAGCCCGGAACGTGACGCGCCTTAACTGTCACTATGATAGATCTTTCACATATGTAGGCCGAGGTCACGATCAATTGGTCTTTAGTTGCCGTACCATCCTGCTAACTGTTGGATCTAGACTGGCTGATCTCAGCATGTGACACGTCAAAGCGCGCCACTGCAGAGTTTCTCAACGTGTGCACAGTGGTCGCGACATACTTTTTATATATTTATAGCCGCGCAATTGTTATAAATTCTCAATATTAGTCTTCTATACGTTGTGGATATTTTAATACTCTTTAAAATATTACGAATTAATAATAACGAAATAGCTGCAAGCTGCAGTGACCACTTCCTATTAGGCTGTTTTTTTACATAGCGCCATCTGGTTATTATATGTACCTATTTTATTGTGATTAAGTATGTCATATTCATTATTTGCCTATGCGCGTCTAACCAAAGGCTCGAAATCGAAACGACTTTACGAGTGAATGAAAGTCAAAACGGTCAAAAAAATCATAGCGTGACGCAACTATATTGTACTTATTCACCACACTACTCGGAATTATCGAAATTATATATCTTTAATAATAATAAAACTGTAGTTTTTTCTGTATTTAATTTTTATTTAGAAATTTTGTGACAGGTATAATATAATTATAATTTAGCTTCTACTCATGTTGAATCTAACATGAACAAATTTTTATGTCCGAATTTAACTCAAAAATGGTTTGACCGATCTTGATGAAACGTTGTATCTAGAAAGTAGTCAAGATGTTGATAAGATTTTCGAAATGATTTGTAGAATTCTTTCAATAATACTTAAGAAAATATTTACTACATTATATTTACAAATGTATAACAGCCTTAAACCAAAATACATAGATACGACTCGCATTTGATTATATATTTCTCAGATTATTTATTTCTCAGAAATAAAGTGACTTTTCACCGCTCTGTTATAATGTGTCAAAACGGCCATTATCGCGTGTCGCTACCATAGTTCACTTGGAGAAAGAGAGAAAAATTGATTGGTAGAGGTTGAGTACGTCTACCGTACGTCGAAGAAATAACGTTGGGCCAACATTTACACTGGTCTATCATACGTCGGAAAACAGTGTTGGACCAACATACCTACGCCAATTAACATTACCACTGTGGTTCTCTTGCACTAATTATTGAGCGGAGTGCCTTAATAAGCGCTCGGAACAAAGCCCTTTGGGTCAACAGCGTAGTAGCAAAGCTTATCTTAAAAGATAACACACAATCCCTGGATTATATATGAGTACATGATTAGCCTTATCTCTCTTTAATTATTTGAATAATATTTAGTGGTTGTATCCTTTATTCAAATAAAAAAAATACATTAAGTATATAACATCATTATAATTAAATAATACTTACAATACTAAATAATAGTAGGTACTTAATTATTACTATTACCTAAAAAATGATAAATAATGAATGCCGTCCAGCTCGCCGCCAGACGGGAAGGTTTCTAGAAGGTTTTCAACATTGCCACGTTAGATGGCAATGGTTATACTAATACTTACTTAAATATTGTATAAGCTATAAATATTTCAAGAGGTTCAATTTTTACAATTCAATACTTTGCACGTAAACTTGCCGATATTTCTGCTGTTAATTTGTTTTTATTTCGTATAAATACTTGTTTGTAAAATATTAGGTACTTATTATTCATAAAATAATACAATAAAACAAGACGACACAACATCTTGCTTGTGTGAGTGACTGTCGCACATCCCCGGCTTCAACCTTTCACGGGGGTTTGTCCCTTTGGGTTAGGTTGAACAGCTAGTGCGTAAATGTATTTTCCTCGAAGAAAAAAAAAGGGGTTTGACCCCCGTCGATTGACGTGGAATCCGGCCACACTACCCGCTGCGCAGTCATCAGTTCAAAAGTAAAGCTTATGAAAGTAAAATAAGCGAAAGACGAATGTCAGAAACGTAGCAAGTGGAAGGATGTAGTCTCTGGCTACCCTTATGGGAAAGAGGCGTAATCGTATGTATGAATGACTCCTGACGTTTAAAAAGACAAGGTTCTAACAAGATGGTCAGACAAATGATGAATTAAATATTCTTATTTGAGGCATTTGAACATGATACTAGAAGCTACTTAGTAAATGTTTGTTAAAAATATTGTTTTTTATCAACATACACTATGTATCGACATATATGTCGCATTCCTATTAAGCCTACGTTGCCAGAATATTATGAAATTAAGTAGTTGACACCTTGAACTAACAACCTAACAAACCCTAATTATTTTCCAAAAAATATTTTTGTACTAAGATGAAATAAAAATATTTCTCATAAATTATATCACTTGCCCGTAAAGCTGTGCATTGAATCGGATTTTATTGAAATTTTTGAGTTTTATATTTTTTACGCTGAAGCCTAAATATTTTCGAAAATTAAAAGATAGTGGAAGGAAATGAAAAACACGTAGGTTATGTCTTAATTTATTCTTTCTTTCTTTTTAACAACACTAAAATGAAAGATAATGGAAAATGGTAATTGTGTTTTTTTTTTTCTTCAATTTATTAGGATTTTGATCTATGGTTCCAGTTAAATGTGTTTAATGTTTATATCGCAAATATGTACATATATATTAAGAATTATCCACCTTTTTTCCATTTTTCACCGTGTGTATACTCAGTCATTGGTTTACCAGATATACCACAAGTTCCAATACCTACTCTTCCTGTCAAATTATCAGGAGATGCAAATATACTTTTCGTTCTAACGCCGGGTTTTTTTGAAGCTTTAGTGTGGAAATTTAGCCATTTGTTTTTCTCAGTTTCCCTTTCCTCTTCGATTTGCTTAAATCTTTGCTGTTTTTTTTTTCTGTTTCTTCTTTTTCAAGTACTCTCTGTTATAGCCTTTTCCATGTCTGAAAGTAAAGGTTCAATTACATTAACTGTACCAAATATATATTATTGTTGTTAATTTTAATTAAAAAGTCCGTAATTAAAAATATTATTGTTATAAAAGTTTTCTTATAATATGGCATTATATGAATATACCAATCTAGTATTAATTAATTTCTTTCCAATTTAAGTAAACAATGCCTTTGTATTAAACATCTCGATTGTTAGTATGTACGTAGCCCTATTTTATTAACCAACTTCAAAAAGGAGGTTATCAATTCGTCTGTATGTTTTTTTTTTGTACGTTTGTTACGGGATATCTTTGTCATTTGTGGATCGATTTGCAAAATTAATCTTCGATCGAAGGAGTACACTTCCGAGGTCCCATTTCCACCAGATCAAGATCTGATTAGTGGAACTCAGGAAAATTGAGAAAAACACTTGAATATTACAGACACATTTTACAATATATTTCATACATTTGTTTCCAGTCCGAAGACTCTCGAAAACAGCTTATAGACATGGGTCTATAATAATTCAAAAGGATGTTGTCACCTTTTTTGAAAAAGAGGACCACAACACTTCTGTGCCACGCCTGTGGCATTTTTCCCTCGAGTATAACGAAAAGAAAGAGCTACTGAAGTGCCTCAAGTATCAGTTTTCTACCCGCCTTCAGCAGCTCAGCTGTTATTCCGTCATAACGCGGCGCCTTGTTGTTCTTGAGCTGTTTGTGAGCCATTCGAATTTCGTACAGGCTGACGTCCGGGATATGTTTATGGTTTATGGATATGGTATTCATGTTGATGTGTAAAGCTGTACGTAGAACGTCTCGACTTACCTCAAGAGCTCAGGCCTGGAGGATATGATTTTACCGTCGTCAACCTTCAGCTTGATCACTCGGCTATGTCCAATAGCCAGATCGCTAGCCAAAAGTTTAGAGCTTTTGTTTCGCTCTATAGCCTTTAGTATATGATCGGTATTATACCGTCGTAGGTCGCGTTTAAGAGACTTGGAAATCTGTCTAATGAGCTGCCAATGTCTATTAGCATCGACTTACAACTGCAAGACCATCTCACGTTTTTCCTCCATGAGCCCGAGGGTAAAGTCAGAGAGCTTGGCGGTTACGTAGAAACGTATACGGCATACTTAGACCCAACCGTATGGTCAGCTTCCACAAACCCTTCATTGTACTCATCCACTTCGCTTCCCAGGCAATCGAAGCGGTTTTGGAGTTCGAGCTGAAAGCTCTCGGGGTTTTGTATTTGGACGGAGCGTAGATTTCATCAGACGGGACCTCTTAAGCTTGATATTCAGATTCAATGTGCGTCTGACCATACGTTGGTCGCTACCGGCTTTTACCGAACTGATCACAGATACATTATTGAATATTTGCTTTTTTGTCGTCATGATGAAGTCTATCTCATTCTTAGTTACACCGCTGGGACTCATCCAGGTCCACTTCCTGTGTTCCCGCTTTCTGAAGGAGTTTATCATAAAGAGTTACTCCTTCTCCATTAAGCTGGCCAGTCGGTGGCCCCGGTGGTTCCGCCAACGTCCAACTCCAAATTGCACTCGCAACTCCTCACCACTTCGCTTTCCTAGTTTTTGCGTTGAAGTCCCCCATAGCAATGGTATAGTAGGTTTTGTCACTTGTATGGCCTGTGTAATGTCCTCATACATAGTCCCCACTTTTTCGTCGGAGTGTGAAGAGGTCGGGACGTATACCTGGATAACCTTCAAGGAATACCTTTTGATTATTTTGAGTATCAGGAACGTCACCCTGGTCGACACACTCTCGATCTTCACCACGTTGTTTACAAGGAAGTTGCGGACGAGGAACCCGACACCACCTTGATATACTGACTTGACATGTCCATAGACAATAAGATGAATATACTGATAAAATTTGTAGATTAATAAATACTATTATATTGTTAATTATAATCATTTTTAGATATAGGGGAAATTATGTAAATAACTTTTACGATCGACTTTTTCCGAAGACTTAAATTATGAAGCTTACTGAATCATTGTATAACAAAAGTAATCCAATTTGTAATTACCTGCTTTGGTCATCCATATTCATTTATATGGAAAATGGAAAATGGTAACCCATCTGCTGATATGAATAGAATTAAAAGTTTCTCACAATGAAAGAAAAAAGTCAAAACCCAACATTTTGATGCAAGAAATAAGTAAATATTATTTATTTCAATACTTACTTGCTTTCGTCGCCACTCGAAGGTCTTTTTAGATTTGAAATTAAAGGTTTGACATCTTCAGAAGATACAACTTCTAGTGAGCTGTATCCTTCAAATTTTACTTTCAAATTATCTCCCGTCACATCTTCAATTGTAGCCTCATAGAACCTGTGATACATAAAATTTTAGTACTCATCTTGGATTCACGTACTTAGGATATAACAATTTATTTTCAGCTCCATCTTTTTTTTTTCATTAAAATTACATGTATATTAATTGACACAATAGCAAAATTAAAGCTAGTTCAAATTGTGTTACTTTTGATTAAGTCCTTATTTGCATGAAAATAATTCTCTATGATTCTTTATTACATATGTACCTTAGTAATATGAGGTAATAATAAGTATTGTTTTAGAGATTTATATATTTTTGCAAGTCACTAAAAAATTATATTCCTACATTTAGTTACAAGTTATCTACATTTTTATGGTCAAACACCTTTATATGGAATTCTGACTTGGACTCCACCAAGCATAAAGTGACCTTCGCTGTTCAGTCTCTGCAGTACTAGCAGAAATCACTTACAAGTAGTGGCTTCAACTCTTGTGAACTAAATGCCTTGTGCTTCTGATCACAGTCTTCGTACCAGATGTAATGCAATCACTGTTCCGTACATTAGTAAAATGTGACAATAGATGTTTTCATAAGATATTTTAAGAATGTTGCAGCAGGACCATGGTAATGCCCTACTTTTATTTATCCTCATCACTATTTATACATAAAGACATAATCATATTTTTTGTTCAGTCAAACCTTTATTTATACCTATCCTAATTTACAGATCATGATACATTTTTTTGTCATATTTCTTAAATTACTGCAAAAAACATAAGCTGTTTTTCTATTATTACTTTGCATTACAAATTTTTATAAAATAACAATTAAATAGGCAATATGTAGTTCATAGTGAGGATTCTAAATGGGGCAATCCACGTCAAGCAGACAACCTAAAAAAAATTAGGTCATGAATTTTGTTTGTACTCTGGTGTACACACAATTTTTTTTTCCTATAATGCTTTGAAGCTGAGTTATGAATTCTTAAAAATGTAGTAAGAATGAAGTCATGAATTCTTGGATGCTTATTACCTGTATCAATTAATTTGTAAAAAAAAACTAAAAAGTATTGATTCTTATAGTTAAAAAGTTGAGGTTTTTTAATTTTTTTGTAGATTTCTAAATTTGAATTTTTTTACTATAGTAAACGGAAATGAAAACTACAAATCGATGTTTGAGTAACTTTGACACTTTTTTTCACATATTTTAACTTTGAATAAAAGCTTTAAATGTACTTATTCTGCACAAAAAAAAACGTGATCACCAATAGTTTATTTATTTAACACTTTTTGCACACATTTATGTACAAAGGCGGACTTAATGCCTTACGCATTTTCTCCCAGTCAACCTTAGGGTGGTGAAGAAAGCAACAATGGTAGGTGCAAAACTACGTAATAATATTATATACTTGTACACAAATATAATATTATATACATACATAGATACCAATATAATAAAATACATACCATATATACATATAATACATACATACATACATCATATAAACAAAACAATAATTAATAGAAAAGTATTTGTGCGATGATTCTGCTAAAAAATTAGTATAAAGTTGCCGCACCCTGGCTTTAAAAGCCATACGGCTCGTGGACATCCTGATTTCCAAGGGAAGTGCATTCCATAGAAGAATAGATTGGATGTAGAAGAAAGAATGTACTAAACCGGAGGTATTAGGAGGACACAGAAGGAGAAGATTATGTGAAGAACGTAGATTAGATTATGGCTAGAATTTAGAAATTGAAAGTGCGGTGTTAAGTAGGCAGGTGCATTAGGAGAAAAAAATAACAAAGAGTATAAAGTTGTCAACGCCCGCAAACTCCATCGCTGACATATAGGTAGCCAATTTAGCTGCTTGTGATAAGTCGATACATGGTCGTACTTATGAAGGTTAAAAACGAAATGTATGCAATTATTAAGAATGCGGTCAAGTTTATCGAGCAGATCAGCATTGACTTTGAAGTAACATAAGCATATAGAGCATTTAGACTAAGAGCATATAGAGTAAGCAATCGGGTTTATGCATCAATAGACTGGGTCTATGGGTCAATGGATGTGGATTCAAATCCTCCTATACAACTCTAAAATCAACCTGAGCTTTTGGTGAAGGAAGACATCATGAGGAAACCATAGCATGGTGGTAGGGGATTTTCTAATAATGCCAGCCTTGGCAGCTTCCCACCTTCAAGTTTGAAAACCAGTCGCCAAATACCAATAGGTGTCATACGCACATAACACATCACATCATCACTTGAGAATCAGTACCTAGGCTTAGTGTGTTTACCATTCTGGACCAAATTATAACTTAAAATCAGGTGAGATTGTGGCCAAAGCATTGAGCCTATACCAAATAAAAAAGGATAAACTAACAGCTGGAAATACAAGAAGATGAAACAGAAGAAAATATAGACGAGGAAAATGATGCAGGACCATCTCATGATGAAGCACTTAGGCCCTCGAAACAGCTCTCAAGTGGTTTGAAAAAAACAAACAGAGAATGATACTGTGAGTTTACTACAACTGAAACGAATTTGTGATTTAGGAGCAATGAAGAGAAAAAGTGGCTTACATTAAATGACAATTATCAAGCATTTTAAACCAAATTAAACTTATTTCATTTCATGATTACCAAATGCAAATTATCACATATTGTAAACAAATTATACGTACATATGTATGTACCTAAATATTTTATTTCTAAGGCTACGTAGGGTGCTTGCTTCTAAGTATTAACAATTATAACATATGTTTAATTATGTATATAATTCAAGAAAATATGTCTGGTAATAAGCTACATATACATAGCTAATTAGGGAACTTTCTATGTTGTGTCACAAAATAGTTGAAAACATTATCGTTATACATTAAAACTTACATGCCATCAGCTCTCCATTTAGCAAGGCACTTTTCACCCACATTCCATTTGGCATAAAACTTTTCCACAGCGTCATTTTCCGCGGCCACCAGCAGGGACGCTGTAACATCATCATCATTACTAGAACCATGAATATTATGAACTTTGGGATCACCATCTTGACTTTTTATAAGATCTTGTGTCAATTCAATTACTTCCTCCAAATCAGCTTTTAACTTCAGGAGCTCTTCATTCTGTGAGTCGGTAAGCAACGCTGCTTCTACCTGTGTAATAAAGAATGTATGTAAATACGGAATGATTCTATAGGTTCTTTTTTGAACTTAATAAGTACATACCTGTTGCAATTGCAATTTATAATTCCTTAAATCATCAGCCATTGAATTAAGAAACTATTGGTTTTTATTTGGACTAAATAGATTTCGTCAAAATATATACCACAAACACATTTACTTTATTTTATTAGGTCCAATATTTTCCAAACAATTTGTCAAAATTGCAATTTATTGACATTAGTATTATTAATGGCCCTGGGTTCAAGCCCTTTCGACCTAACTGACATCAGAATTATGCAGTGTTAGCAACAACAAATATTTACTTTAAAATTCCCAAACTCATTTTTAAGTTAGTTAGTAGTAAAAAAAAAACACCTTATAAATATATTTAGAGTGAATATTTTTTAAAACTCTTTATTAATTGCTTGTTTAATATGTGTTTCCAAAGTAATTTCTTTTTTTGAAGTTATACTTCTTTTGGCGAGTTAGGGAAAAATGATGAGAGTAAATTTTTACAATACGGGTGCAACCGTTACGAAAAAACGACACCCTGAAAGTTAGTTAGTCAACGTTTTAGTTTTTCCTATTATTATTTTTTTCTGATTCTGTATTATTACTAAACATCTTTTTAGTAGTTGAATTAATTAAACATCATGCAAGTTCGATAATTTCGTTGCACTAAAAATCAGACTATTATTTTACATTGAAAACCATTGAAGTAAAAACTTCTTTAACCGTGTTGAGCGATTTATGGTAGGAATAAAAACTTATAGATTCGCGTCACCGATGACGTCAGCCTTCAGCGACATGCTAGGCTGTCAAATATTAGATGGCGTTTAAGTAGACGCTTTTGTATTGCCACAACTAATATATTTTCCAGAAATGCCCAAATAAAATGTTCGTGTTACGAAACCATTACTACTAAAATTATATTATATTATAATTATAATATATAATTTTTTTATTTATGCCCGTAAAATATAAAGTCTCTAAAGAAACCCCATTCTATTTACTCTTAAATTTAGCCATGAGTGCAATTTCTTAAGCCCAGCTTCCTATCTTCTCTGCCTTTTTTTCTAACTAGCTAACGTTGCTGACCGGAAGGCCCTTTACAGCTTCACCGTAACTTTGGGGGCGAGTGCTGAATGCACTAGCCGCAAAAAGGTACCTAGCACAAGGGTTACCAAAGTGGTACGGAACTCGGCTTGGCCGTTACCTGAGTGTAAAACATTTGGGGGGCGAAGCACGTCTTTGGTCGCCACCGAAGGGGGACCCGGAATCTTCTCTTCCTCCTATTTCTTATTTCTGTATATGTAGGCGACGATACTTTGGTAAAAATATTTGTGGCATACGTGTTTTCTGCTGGATGTTCGTACATTAAGCTACCTAAAATGAATGAAATTCCATAATTTATAATAATATACTCATGCATTTCAATTTCTTGGGCAAATCCAATATCTTTCCTTGCTCAGGCACCATTTTGGGAACACTTGTATGAGACGCAACACGGCGGCAACTAGCACCGTTGGTATCACGATATATGTTGCGAACACGTAGAATACAGGTAGCGTAGTGTACACTAATTTTATTATTTATCTCTGGTGTACAAGCTTTATACAGAGGTATATGCAATACTCGGCGGCAACTAGCCTGCGACTCGTGTGGGATACTCGCCGCTTATGACTATTGTAATTAATTAAGGACCTAAGCCTAACTTTCGACATGATTGAATTAAATCGAAATTTATTTCAATTAGCTGTAATGCGTATTCTTGAACAATTACACAGCATTAAAATAAACTAATCTCGATAGAATTATTCATTCGGAATTTATAATCGATAAAATGTAGGTTCGAATCAGGAAACAATTAGTAAGGCAGGAGTATTACATTTTTTTGTTTGCCGATACTTAATAATCAATTCAAATTGTACGAAGTAAGCGTATTCCATTAAAAGTCCTGAGGTAATACACGAAGTTTCAAAGCAGCACAAATCGAAGTCATCGGATCAATACTCCACTGATTCAATCCTGAACACTGAACTCTTCGTTACGACGATATATTACCGTAATTTAATAAATAAAAGGGACACATTCAAAAATGAAAATATTTTATTGTTACAAATATACAATGTGCAAGTTATATTTATTTATAATACATATAGCAAATAAAATTCAGCGTAATTGCATAATCTCACATTTATAAACTAAGCTTAAGGTTTCAAAATTTTTTCGCATATAATCCTACGCGCGTTATCGACAACTTTGGAATTATTCATTTTTTATACGGCTAATAATTAAGCTGTTTTAAATGTTAGTAAAGCTCCTGGAAAAGCTCTTCGTCCGACGTTTACGCTGGCATCTGCTGCCAAAACTCAGCGTGCGCCAATATGGGTTTATGCCCCAGCGTGGGACAGAGGACTCGCTCTATGATCTGGTGAATCATATCAGGACCCGTGTGGTGGCCAAGGAGGTCGTTACCCTGGTATCGCTAGACATAGAGGGGGCCTTTGATAACGCTTGGTGGCCGGGCTTGAAGTCCCAACTCGTAGCCAAGGAGTGCCCTAGGAATTTGTACGGTATAGTCTCTTCATACCTGGAGGACCGGAGAGTAGAGCTCAATTACGCCGGTATAAAGGTGAGTCGGGAAAGTTCCAAGGGATGTGTCCAGGGTTCTATAGCTGGACCGTCCTTTTGGAACGTTATCCTAGACTCCCTTTTGGTGGAGCTCGAATCCGCGGGAGTGTACTGTCAGGCTTTTGCCGACGATGTCGTTCTGGTGTTTTCCGGGAAGGAGGTCGGACCAATGCAGGAGCTCGCGAACCGGACTCTGCAGACCGTGATGGACTGGGGTGTCAAATTTAAGCTTTCTTTTGCACCACGCAAAACCAAGGCGATGGTGCTGACGAGGAAGCTTAAGTTTTACACACCAGTCCTCATCATGGGCGGAGTCCGGATTTCGCTTGAGAGTGAGATCCGCCTGCTTGGTCTGACCCTCGATAGCAAGCTCACTTTTAAAGCACACGTCACCGCAGCCTGTAAAAAGGCTGCGGACATCTACAAACAACTGGCGTGTGCTGCAAGAGTGAGCTGGGGCTTGAACTCGGACATCATCAGAACGATATACGTAGCCGTCATTGAGCCGATCGTGTTGTACGCCGCAAATGTCTGGGGACCCTCTGCGGCGAAGCTCTCGCTTCGCAAGAAGCTAGACTCGCTGCAGAGGGGCTTTGCCCAGAAGATTTGCAGGGCGTACCGCACGGTCTCTCTGACGGCGGCAATCGTGCTGGCAGACTTGCTCCCGCTGGACCTCCGGGCCCGGGAGGTAGAGAGACTGTACCGTGCAAAACGTGGCGAGCAACTGGACGAGATCGTGGTCGATCGTGAGTTGGAGCGGCCCGTTCCATTTTGCCAGTATCCTCACCCAGCGCTATGCGAGGGCGAAGCGTACGAGAGCCTAGAAGCCCCCCTGGAACAGGGCGGCTCCCAGATCTTCACCGACGGCTCTAAGATCGCCGGTGGAGTGGGAGCCGCTTTTACTTGGTTGAAGGGGGGCAAAGAGTTCAGGTACTCCACGTTTCGCCTAGAGCCCTTCTGCACGGTATTCCAGGCTGAACTGTATGCGCTCTATAGGGCGGTTCAGGCGGTTGAAAAATCACGGGACCGGGAGGTCGGCATCTTCAGCGACTCAAAATCGTCGCTGGAGATGCTGGCCAACCCGGCACCCCCACACCGCCTGGCCCTGGGAGCGCAGCAGATGCTCCGGGAAATGCGTGCAGAGGGACGCTCGGTTCGCCTACACTGGGTGAGAGCACACGTCGGCACCTCAGGTAATGAGCGAGCCGACGAACTGGCAAAAAGGGCCGCACACAAGAAGACCGCGGCAGACTACGATCGGTATCCGCGATCCTACGCGAAACAGGCCATAAGGCGGGACACGATTAGGCAATGGCAGGTGCGTTACGAGGCCTCCGACACGGGGGCGGTGACGCGGGTCTTCTTCCCAGAGGTAGAGGCGGCCCATAGGGTGTTGAAGAAGACCCGTTTGTCACCGACCCACGTGCAGATCCTAACGGGTCACGGGGGCTTCGCAGCGTACCTGCATCGTTTCAAAATTAAAGATAGTCCCGCGTGTGCCTGTGATCCGGATACCGCCGAGACAGTCCTACATCTCTTAGAGGACTGTCCTAGGTTCGGCTCGTCCAGGTACGATCTCGAGTGCAGAACTGGGGCCAGGGTGAGAGCGGACGTTCTGGCGGAAATGCTGCTGGACGAAGACCACCGCCCAGCCCTCTTGCAATACATGGATCGTATAGCAAGGGGTGCTGGGAAACGTAACAAGTAAACGGTGGTCTTAAGCTGGTGGCCCTAGGGAATGTGGTTTCGGGATCGTAGGTATAGTTTAGCCATAGACCGTGAAAAGTACTGAGGTTTGCACCACAACCGATTTCGGTACTGACCGAGCATAAAATCCGTTTCTGTTCTGGTAATGTTTTTATGTTTAATTTTAATGATAAGTGTCATACAGTGAATGACAAAATGTAACATGTATATGTAGACGTAAGGAATAAATAATGACTAAAGAAAAGAATAAGAATGACAAAAGAGCACAACCAAAATCAATAGTATTGGCAACAGAACAAGCCCAAACAAGAAAATATGAAAAGATCAAAATAAAATATAAGTAATTGGCAAAAGAATAAGCCCAATCTAAAGTTAACAAAAGGGAATGGGGGAAGTTTTTGTTTTATTTTTAGATTAGTAGTAAAAAAGTCCCTGATAACGTCAGGGGGGATATTAAAAAAAAAAAAAAAAAAAAAAAAAAATGTTAGTAACATTAATGTTATATAAAAATAACATAATACGATGTTATAGGCTATAGTGAATACATTTTAGATACGATAGGTATATGCATTCAGCCCTTTAAATTCAGTGTAAGGTAGGCCAATATTTATATTGTAAAAAATGATAATAAGTACTGTTATTCCCCATATATACCCAATAAAAGTGTTCCGTAGTCATTCACAATTTAGCGGTTACTATTACCGCAATTATTATTACTTTCCCAATGTCGACTCTTTCTTGGAACATATTTGTGTGAGAAAAATAAAGCAAGATGCAAGTAAAATTTTTCAACTATACAAATCATTGTTTACTTATTTTAGTTACCATACAATCTTTCAAAACACACAAATACCGGGAAGCACGAATGAATAAGAATATAAATACGATTAGTTCGATTAGTTGATGCGAGCCATGGTTTTTGGCCTTGCTGCTCTGCCAAACGCCTTGCACTTTACCCCTACTCCGCGGCTGACTGTAATGCAACATGCGATAGATAGACAAAAAAGTTTGAGGCGATGGAAAAAAAAACTACCCACCTAAGTAATTAGTCAATAATATTTACCTTATTACTAAGAATATGCACTATATTGTTATTGGTTGGTCCTCAGTATTATTTTGTCATTATTTTAATATAACTTATATAACACATTTTCTAAATTATGATCATCAAAATTTTACATTTTCTATCAAACTCCCTAAATAACATAAGAAATATTAATTTGTTCAAGTTAAAAAACGATAGGACTTATGGAAGAGCGGCCTTAAAACCGTCGCACCCGTTTCTTCTTCAAATCAATATACTTTTGAATAGGAGCCTAGTATTAGTTTGATTATATATAGTAACTATCTCTGTGCCCGGGTTTCATATATTTTTTCCTTGCGCAATACAGTTTTTAATTTTATTATCCGGACCCTAATTTTCTAAAAATTTTTTGCTACTAACATTAAGCAAAGTTCGTTCTAACAAATTCAATTACCTGTCAGTATAACTGTGCATTGATTCGGATTTAATTCACAATTTCATGAGTTTTAATTTTTTTTACTCGGAACCATAGTAATTTTCGAAAAACAAAAGTAACATACGTTACGCGGGGTAACTTCAGCTATCTACCGAAAAAACTCTTGCCAAAATCAGTCTATCCGTTGCGGAGATTACCCGGATCAAACAGACAGACAAAAATTTATAAAATGTATTATTGGTATAGGTATCGTAGAAACATTAATTTATTCAGTAAATAAAAAAAAAAAATTGAATTTTGATAGATCGTGCATTTTATATCAAACAGGTGGACTGGACTACATACCATTTGATGCCTGCTTATACATAAAAAAAAACATGTTCATATAAAAATCAAATATGTCACAACCATCACAATTATCTGAATTCACTAGAAATAATCATTAAAAATTTGGGCTAGACAAAACATGACATGATTAATAAATACATTTTTTTATTAGAATTATCATTTTTTGATTGGAGACCAAATATTTATACGTGAATAATTTAAAACTCATTGCCACTTAATATAATTATATTGTATAATTTAAACGCAAGTTATTGAAGCGCATTTATTAGTTTTAAACTAACTGTCTACATTAACTAAATGACTTTGTAGCGCTGTGGATTGATGGTACCGACGTCGAGATGCGAAATCCTCGTTGTCGTCATTCAGTCTTTCTTGCTCTAACGTTATATCCGAATGCACTGGAGTCACCACCAACTGTTCATACTCTAGTGGACGTCGCCTGTGTGTTTAAATTGAAATTAAATAAAAATTACATGTTTTCTATTCATATTGTGGTATAATCTAGCCGTGTGTGCGCCCGCGGCTGCACCCGCGTTTCATATATTCTTCACTGCGTTTTAACTGTTTTATACGGAACCCTGATTATTTACATAAAACATTTTGGTAGTAAGGTGATGTAAAAATATTTATATAAATTCTAGCACGTGCCCGTGAAACTGACCATAGAATCGGAATTTTATTCGAAATTTCAAAAGTTTTAAGTTTTTTACGGGGAATCCTAATTATTTTCGAAAATTAAAAGTATCCTAAGTTACGCGGAGTAACTTCAGCTATCGACCAAAAAAAGTCCCGTCAAAATCCGTCCAGCCGTTCCGGAGATTACCCGGAACAAACAGACATACAGACAAAACATAAATAATGTATTTTTGGTATAGGTATCGTATATACATTCATACCTATTCAATAAAAAAAGTTAATTTAGAAACAGACACTTTTAAACAGACACTCAAATTGTATTTATTAGTATAGATAATCCTCGGAAATTGCTAATCCACTGGTGGGGTACCTTGTCACATTACCATTCAAGTGACGTCATACGCAACTAAAAGTAGGTACAGCTAACCAAAATAGTGTAATAGTTTAATTTATAAACATCAATGAGTTCGATCAAGATCGAATGTTAAGTAAATAATAATTTATATTAAATGTTTTTATTTATTTTTATTTTTATTCAATCACTATAAGTGCAATGATAGGAAACGATTGAAATAATTCAAAAGTGTAAAACTAAAAAAAAAATGTCACTCTTCTATGCAAACGTATTAAAGCGCAAAATAAGTAAATGAATAATATTATTACACATTTAGAATCAATTGCATTCGGAATTGTTTTCCGTTCGTTTGTCGAAATCAATAATTACGTTAATGATAATTTAACTCATCCAACATTGTTGCCGACGGTATTGTTTATTTAAGGCACCTGCGTGGGGCTGACGCCATTAAAATGGCGGCCACACGCGTTAGTAATTTGCGGGGAATATTTGTATTATAACGTAGTAAGTATTCTGTAGTAGTGTTGCAGAATAAAAATTAACAAAATTTAAAATAAAAAATCATGTATCTATTAAGCCTAGGGCAAAAAAATATTATAACTCACCCAATAAGATGCAAGAAGGATATTTTCAACCAATGGAAAAACCGGAACTCCGAGGCACGTCCTGGTTTAACAGCAGGGTTTGCTGCACCAATATACAGCCAAACAAGCCATAAAATTGTCAGACAACCGAGAGCATACACCCAATGTACCAGGAACATAAGCAATAATTTAATTGCAACCTTTGAAAGATAAAAAAAATATGTTGATAATTTACGAGTCGCTTATTTTAAAATGTTCCTAAACTAG
The DNA here is from genome assembly GCA_014132275.2 of Samia ricini. NCBI lineage: Eukaryota > Metazoa > Arthropoda > Insecta > Lepidoptera > Saturniidae > Samia > Samia ricini. The sequence goes on from AP028161.1 coordinate 9,946,829, forward strand.
CTGTTTGTTTAATTTTTGAAAATGTGAGGAAAAAAACACTGTTCCCAATTTTTTTAAACTAATTAAGAATGAGGGATTTTAAAGTGGAAATGAATAACCAAGGATCATTCTTTGATCTGACAAATAAGTGTTTAACTATTCGAGATACAACGGCGAGCAATAATATACAATAAACTGATGGTCTTTTTTTTTAAAAAAAGTGCTTCAAATTCAGGATTTGAGATCTGGCTTTAAAGGAAATACGACCAAATTCAAAACATTTAAAGTTAAAGGTAATAAAATTATTTACCATTTTGTCCTATCGAATACTAAGAATAATAATTTGGAAAATAAAAAGTGCACTTACCCCAATTAATGAGAGCCATCGATTACAAAGATGTGAATACCAATTTTTATTTTTGGAATGTACACTAATGTTCGGTCTATTGACGTCACCGTTCGCCATTCGTCCATTCATTATCGCAGAGTCAGTTGGCGATGGAGTGAAATCCTGTGAAAATCGTTTATAACTGTTCAAATATTTTGAATTGTTTAAATTACCATTACCATTATAAATCCATATGACAAATTACCATAGTGATAACTATTTTTTACATACCCCTATGTTTTTATGGCGGATTCTTTCCGGAAATAGTAGATCAAGGTCACTTCCAGTTGCCCCGTAAACTTGAGTGTCTCGTTGCGAATGCCCTTGGAATCTAAAAAAAAAAACATGAGTCTCAAATGGCAATAATTAATATAATAATCACTATAAAAATTTAGTTCTTTGTGATAAAGCTATGCTAACTTCAATCAGAGATACGTTTCAAAATGAGATCAACAATGTTATATCTCTTCAAATGATTTAAAATTAAAACCATACTAAGAAACGGTGTAAATAAAGTCCTTATTAGAGGTAAAATAGACTTGCTTGAAATGTTTATAAATTATAAATATGAATGTTTAAATTATAGTCAAACGAATGAACCGATTTTAATTTGGTAGGTATAGAAGTACATTTAGGTTAATTTTCATAACTCTAAGTCACAGCAACTCAACGAAGTGAATTGTAAATAATGATTTGATTTTTTTTCGTAAATACTTGTAATTTTACTGGATTGTAATAATTTTAATCTAAAAGCCTGTTATGTGTTCCGTGACAAAGTGATTAACCAAAATGATGTGTTTATACAACCACTGAAAAAGTCCTTTAGTCGTAAATTGCAAGTTAGCAATTTAGTGAACAAGTATTGAACTTATTTTTTCGTTTACGGACTTTCCTTCCCGCACCACACGTATTTCCCTCGGTAGGCATGGGTTATGAATTAAATTTTGACAAGTGAAATAAAAACAACTGCTTAATGAATTGCATTTAATTAAAATTTAGTGGAATACTTGTGAACGCTCGTCTACTTAAAATTAACTACATTTTAAGTAAAAACTTTAGTTAATCACCATGTTACTAAATGGGTGTAAACAGTGCTTAAGTTATCAACTGACATTAATTGGAACAATGTTGGTAGTGTAAAAAAAAAACAAAACAAAGCTAGCATACCTCATTTCACGTTTATGTTGCAAATCAAATGTTTGTGCGAGCGCAAAATATGAGTAATCAATACTAGCGTATGTGATGAGAAATGGCATTGTGACTATGGGTGCTAGTTTGTTTATATCACCGATTATGATGAAGGTTACTGTTATTGTAGCCACTACTACCATCGAGTATATTGGTACTTTATTCGGTCCTCTCTGAAAAAAGTTCACATAAAATTTCAATTCATAACCTTACTTTTCATTCGTTGATAAATAAATCTCAAAATTTTAAAGTTGACACTCTATAATTAGTAAAGTATTGTTTTATTATTATTCTAGTGTATCATGTATTGTTGTCATGTGATTATGTTTCTCTGTGGTGATATTAGCCTGTAAAAGATATATAATACGCAAGAATAAAACAGTTCAGTAACCTTTTTTCTACTCTTCGTCAACCGATATTCTCTTTTTTTTAAAGTAGGTTACTTGTCGAATGTTGTGTTTTCAAAACAACCATTTTGAAAACAGTTTTACTACTCACATTTTCAACAGATATCATGATTGAATTATGACCACCAGTGCTGCCAGGCGTACGACTTAAATAGTGTTTGTACGATTTTTTCTAAATTTCCTCTGTGTACTATCGCATTACAGAAATCGTACGCAAAAGTACGACTTTTTTTAAATGTGACTTTATTTTGATCAATAGTATGATATTTATATTTATCTGTGTTACTTGGGTACTAAAATATGATTAGATTATAGCATGCGGTAATACATGCATTTTATTTTATAAAATTCACTTTATCTTTGATTCGGTTTACATGAATTACTGGATTTCCTACCAGATATAAATAATAAAATTTTCTCCACTTTATAATGTATGTGGGGTCACTTTAGCCTAAATTACTTGTTAACAAGGAATTCTCAAATTAGTCTAATAACTAATTTTAATTATATAATGTATTACTATACGTTGTCGGTTTTATCAAACTGTATTAACAGTAATCAACTTAATTGACGAAATAGGTGCGATTGAACTTATTTTATAAAATGTCGATTGAAAAACTTCACTCCAAAGAAGAACTTGCTAGAGAAGAAAGAACTTCCTGTGCCACAAAAAATAACCATCTAGCGCAAAAATATACCAATAATGGTAATTAATAAATCCAGGTTTAAAATACGTACTATTTTTTTTATGTTTTTTTACACGGAATAGGCTCAGTGCTTTGACCACAATCTCACCTGATGTTAAGTGACGATGTGGTCCAGGATGTTAAACACACTAAGCCTAGAGGTTCAAAACTTAAATATGCGACTTTTTTGCAAATGATATACAATTTTTTTAATAACCTGGCAGCACTGATGACCACTGACGAATAATAGTTTTTATCTTTGTCTGAAATATGTTCCGTTACGTTTAACAAAGATAGATATGTTTAATAATATCAGTTGCAGTAAAGGACACTTAAAATTGTCAAGGTTCCTCAGGTCAACAGCATCTAGTCAGTTCGAAAAAAAGTAAATGGGACTCTTTTAGTAAAATAGTCATATCTAGCAGTGATGAATAAATAGCGATCAATTAAATCGTTTTAATTCGACGAAAACAAAATTGATATGACTTGAATGAAGATGCTTTATTAACTAAAAGCATGAGTATGTGTACTAGAAATAATTAAAATAAAGGTTATTCTATAAGGATACACACACAACATTAAATACAACTTATACTTAAGAAGAATCTTGCAAAATAAGTAATATAGTCTAAGCTTACAGGTTTTACCATGCTTTTACTTGTGTATGGAACACATTAAAGCTGCAATTTCCGGTACTTCTGTTTTGCGTCGTCAAATCATTCATTCTACTAAGTTATGTTTTACTTACATTGTTGACATAATTTTATATGGAAGTTGAATAAGACAGTATCGGACACTTACCCCATGTCCTAAGATTTCTAATCCCGGAATTACTTTTTCATTGGCTATGCTTTGTAACACTCGTGGTGTACCATACATTGCTCCTAGACATGAGCTCATAGAGCTTACATATAGACCTGCTAATAACAGAACAGTGGCCGCTGATATATCCGTTGTTATTGAGAAGTTTGTTAGTAATGCTTCTCTGGTGACCGTTGCAGCTAATGTTATAATGAACATTAGATAAAGAAAAGTCCTGGAAATTATATAATAAATAAGGCATTTCATTGATGTTTATTTTGTTAAAAAACAACATATTAGGTGTGCATGTGTTGCCAGTGAGACGGCACTGAGACGTGGTCGGTTACAATAAAGGCCTAATCAGAAAGCTTAAAGTTACCCAAAGGGCAATGGAGAAGGCTATGTTTGGAGTTTCATTGCGTGAATGAATCAGGAACGAGGAGATTCGCAGAAGAACCAAAATAACCGACATTGCTCGAAAAATTGCTAAACTTAAATGGGTATGAGCTGGGCACATTGCTTATAGTACCAATGCCTGATAAGGCCAACGGGTTCTTGGATGCGAGTGGCCTAAGACCAGTTGTCGTGGAGATCTTGGGGCCAGACCTATGTCCAGCAGTGGATGTCTTTCAGTTGAATGGATGGATGGTATAATAAAATACTGAGATACAAGCATTTATAGTTTTTGGTGGGAATTGAAAGCCTTTCCCAAAAAAAAACGAATCTTAGTATATAATTTGTATGAAGCGTGTATAGGGTAACAATTTTACTTTAGTACACTCTCTTTCTGTGACAAAATCTAAATGCTTACATGTTGATTGTTTTTATCAGACTTTAATTTTGTTTTCCGTGATCATCCTTTTTATATGTTTATATGAAACAATAATCATCCCTATTGCTATTAAAACCTTATAGGAAAAAAATGTTCTTAAGGCTTTAAATATAACATGACAATGTATCTCTTAACTACATATGGCATATAGTATGTAGAAAAATAAGACTTACTACAAAATAGTCTCATTTCAATATAACATTTACAAATACATTTTGAGGTGTAGTATATTTCTACTTTAAAGGCCAAGTTTTTTTTTTGTATTTACATTAAAATTACAATTACTGACTATAATCAATACATGCACAGTTAGAAATAACAATCGAGTTTGTTGCTGCCTCTTTTTAATGAATGTGTTTTTTTCACAACCAGCTGTAGTGTTTTGACAACCTTAAGTGCCTTCCGAGGTTCTCCATTGAATCAAGAACTTTTTATTTAAATTTATTCTGATTTGATATACAATATAGATGTAATAAACTGATGCTTACCCAGTAGTAATAGCTGCCAAAGAGCCATTCGGAATATTGACTGAAGGATTTTTCAAGTCTCCACTCATGTTAATCCCTGCTAATATACCAGTAATAGTTGGGAAGAAGACACCGAAGCATTTGAACCAGGTATAGTTGTCTTGGTAGTTAGGCCATGTGTTATTTGCTATTGTTGTTCCTAACCATCCCGTGAACTGTCCATGTACGCTTCCTGGAAGAATAACAAATTTATGTAAATCACCTACATACTTTGACACTAAATAAAAATACAGGTTTAAAAATAATGTATTTATTATTCTTATCATTCCCTAATATAATTATTAATATGTATATCTACTCCATAATTCCTCTTGAACAACTTCAGATTACAATAAATGATAATTACAGATAAGAATTGGAAGATTGTTTTTAAAATAGCATCAAAACTTTGAATTAAAACAGTAAAAGATTTCCGATGTAGAATGACAAAATAAGTTTAAAAATTAACCTATTCCTTTTGAAAATATGTAGCGTAAAATATGTAGATTAATAATAATTACCAGGAATATTTGTAAGTGATCCAAGAAAGAAATCAAGTGCAGCCAATAATATGACAACAAGCAGGACAAATTGTAGTTTAATGACCCACTTGACACCTGCTATATTAATTGTTCCCAACAACAGTACAGCGGCGACTGCAAAACCTCTTGCAGCCCATGTATTGTCTGTGCTTACCAAATCTGCCATTGATTCACCAAAACCGAAAACATTTAAAGCGCACCCTACAGCCTGGAAATGATGTATATTTGTTAAATTAAATAAATGAGCTCCAATAGTCACATTATTCTATACATTCAATAGAAAATTAATACATTAATTAAGAAAAAATGTTATGTTTGTTTAATGAAATAGATAAGTTTGTGTGATTATAATAAAATATTTAAAATAGCATGTAGCTTGCTAGATTCTATACTAAAATCACCGCTTACTATTATTATAAGCATTTGAGCAGCTAATTTACATGTTTGTTAATATGTTGATTACCCATAAAAATGGGACATAAGGAAAAAAATGGAAAGCTGGCGTAAACGCCAGGTTAGTGCTCAAGGTGTTAAAAGAATGTAAAATACTTTTCATACATAACAAACTTTTCATATCTAAAGCACAAAATCTATTGATTTAAAAATAAAATATAGCAATACCATTGTATACATATACTAATTTGTATAAATGTTAGTATAAGGGTTACAATACCTGACCAAAACAATATATCATTCCTAATGCACCACCCATTCTAGAGCCGAGAGTGTGTGCCAGCAAAAAATACACTCCTCCACTTTCAATTCTGCATCTCTCACATATACCGACTGCTGATAGAACTGATATCAATGCTACAAATACTGTAAGATAATCAAAATATTAATTTTGATAAAGTATTAACTATTTTAACATCATTTTGTACAATATGTAAAAAAACTTAATAAAATTCTATAACATGGTTTATTATGATTTCAAAAATTTGTTAATTCCAATTCTATAGCATTGACTCAATAGAAGGTAAATCTTATTTTTCATAAAAATATTCGTCAAATATATTTTAAGTATATATACTTTAAATACTAACCAGTAAATATAACTATAATAACAGCATTAACTAATCCCGCTTGTCCAACAATCCAGCCAGATCTTAAGAATACAATAACACCAAAAATATTGATAAGGCATGAAGTGAATACTCCATCCCATGTACCAAATAGTACAGGTTGGGATATAAAGAAGTTTGATTTCCACCAGGGAACATCACCCTGAAATAAATAGTTATACAAATACAATTAACCTAATCATTTTAGAACTAAGTTTATTCTTATTGTAGCCTAGCTGTGCCCGTGGGCGTGCCGCGTGTTATATGTTCTTCACTGCATTTTAATTTATATGGAACTAATTATTTTTCTAATATTTTTTTAGTACTAAGATAAGGTAAAAATATTTCTCATAAATTCAAACACTTGTAAAACTATGCATAGAATTGGTTTTTATTATTCATTTTTTATACGGAACCCTATTTTTTTTAACCAAAAATACCCTTAGGTGGAGTAACTTCAGCTATCTACCAAAAAAGTCCCTTCAAATTCATCCTACCTGTTCCGGATATTACCCAGAACAAACAAACACATAGACAAAAATTTTAAAAAATGTTTTTTTGATATAGGTATTGTAAGTATTACACTCATATGTATTTAGTTAAAATGTGTTATTTTGATATTACAAACAGACACTTCAATTTTATTTATTATTAGTATAGAATATGAAGCTGTATGAAAATTATTTACTTTTCAAATGCATTCAATAAAATGCATCATATTTGTGAATACACTAGTTTTGGGTACAACAACAGAAAAAAGATGCAGGTTAATATTTTGTAATGATAAAATTATCAGATTTATAATATCAATTGGGTTTCTGGCTATTGGATTTTAATAAGATTTATTTGAACACATAATTATAAAATAATAGATGCATAATCTCTTACCATACTTGAATATAACTTCTAAAACAAAAATTTGGCCTAATAGTTTATATATTTTAACTACTTTTCATCTATGATATATAATAGCTTTGTATTGAAGCATAAAACAAAAATCAATGCATACTTAAAATAGTTCAGTTTCAAGTATCATTTATTAAATACCTGCATGTCAGCAAAGATTTCATTTGCTCCAGAGGCCTGATGCCCACCTGTGCCATATTGTGATTCATTGCCTAAATCTACGAATCCGCCTGATTGCCTTCTCATACGAGCTCTATCGAAATTGGGTTCATCGCTGCGGAAGCTATCGATGTCTAGTTCACTTCTTCTAGCGCGGTTATTTTGATCCATTTTTAAACTTATTTAGAAAAGGAACATTTTAAAACTACACTTATCACAGAACCAATTCTAAAATACTAAATTTACACTACCAACGATAAACTACCTACATATGAAAATAATTATGACGTATTCACAGAACAGAACAGATGTTATTTTGACATTGAATTAGGGTTGCCTTATAGCTTCCTTTTGTTCGCTGCTCGTATACCTATCGATCATATGTGTTATTTATTGCCGGCTGGCAATTCTATTATTTTGATAAATCTTGAAATGTGGAATTTTTTTCTTTTTGCCTTGTGTATGGTTAATATATACATATATTATACATATCGATCTTAAATTATTTTGAAAAAATGAGAGTTGTTTTTAAAAGCATATCAAAGTTTTCTAAATGAGGGAAGAGATTTTAGAATTGGCAGCACACTCCAAATACTCTTGATACACGTAGTGTTCACTCTCATCTGAACTAAAGCAGTATGAGGACTATCGTTTTCGGAAGGGAATTTATAATTGAAAATTGAAATTTACTTTTAAAGACACTTAACATTCTCGAAAAAAAAATAGTAATATATCTAACATAATTATCATAGAAGAATCAAAATAAGGCATAATAAAATAATGGTGATATAACCTATTGTCGATGATTATATTATATTTGGTATCTTGATTAAAGTTAGTTTAATATTTATATAAATTTTATGATATTCAAATTGAGTAACGGCAGTTCGTTTTACTATATCATCTGCTTTTGCATTTGATTTTAATAAATCACTGAAGCGATTAAATATTTATAGTGTCTAACTAAATTTGTATTTATAATTTTCACTAAGTGTTGTTAAAAATGTTAAGATACTTCTAAGCTCACGGCTTCGCAGGCCGGGGTCCCATCGCACTGGGGCCCGTGACATTTTACCAGCTCTGCCACCCTACAGTTTCGCCACTGGTAAGACGTAATTTCAAAACAGTGGACCATACTGCTCAAAGTTTCCGTGGAGTTTTTTCGGCTCCTCAGAGTAAATGTTACGTTTATTATTTACTAGCTCATCTCCACGATTTTACACGTGTAGTTACCGTTCGCGTCGGATTTACGGAATAAAAACTATCCTATATCACTCCCTGGATTTCAAACTATCTCCATACCAAAAATCATCCAAATCGGTTCAGTAGTTTTTAGGTTTATACGTTACATACAAAATACAAATCTTTCCTCTTTATAATATTGGTATAGATAACTAGCTCTGTGCCCGCGTTTCATATATTCTTCACTGCGTTTTAATTTTTTTATACGGAATCCTTACTATTTTTCTAAAAGTAATTTAGGACTAAGATAAAGTAAAAATATTTCTCATAAGTTAGAGCACTTACCTGAAAAAACTGTTAATTGAATCCGACTTTATTAAATTTATTGTGAGTATTTTATAATCAAAAGGTACAGTAGTAAGTTACTCGGAGTAATTTCAGCTATCTACCAAAAAAAGTCCTGTCAAAATCGGTCCAGCCATTTCGGAGAATAGCCGATACAAATAGACAGACACACAAAAAAATAAAATTGCATTGTTGGTACAGGTATCGTATATACGTTTCAATTCATATATATTTAGTAAAAAATAATTTAAACATTACAAACAGACACTTCAATTTTACTTATTAGTATAGATAAACTTGTACACAACAATCAAACTATATCAAACAAAACGCCACCAAGATTAGATGATATAGAGTCAAATACACAAAGCAATGAATTAAAACAAAATAACTGCTCCCGCCAAATAACTACGATATCTTACATATATTATTATAACAGGTTTTATAACATGGTAATAATAATATATAACGGCTAAGTTGGGACCCATTCCGTCTTAGTGCGTATTATCAAAGGTGAAACATAAACGTTACTATCTTCAGGAAAAATATATCTGAAAGAAAAAAAAAAAACAGGTCGACCACATTCACTCAGTTACTTCACACAGCAAAATTAGTGAATGCGAAAGTCAAGAAGCACTAGAACTCGTTTGAATCATGACCACTATACAAATAATTAAAACATTTCTTAGCCTAAAAGAGCATAATGGCCGCTAAAAGAGCATAATTATATAGTCGCAGGGCCGTAGCCAGAGTTCAGTTTGAGGTAGTGGCTAGTGCTGTAGAGCTGTGCTTACAGGTAGGGCGGAAGTAAAAATGTTACTTGTTCTTATCGGATTAATCTATTTTGTCGTAATAGGTTGGGAAAAATGTTTCTTCGCAGTTTATGTAAAACTGTAGACATTTTTTTCCAAAGTTTATTTACATTTCATGACAATATATACTCGTTTTGTTAGATAACTTTGCGATCTTGTAGGCAATGCCATGATCCCGTTGCTGTAGAAATTCTGGGACTTCTGGTAATAAAACGCGACAAGTAGTAGTTTATGAAAAATATTTTTACTTTATCTAAGATATACTAAAAGGCCATAACCTCATAATCACTTAAAATGTAACATCACAGATTAACCAACCAATCGACCAATTTTTATGGGACGGTTTTTGATAGATAGCTGCAGCTGCTTCGCGTGACTTAGGGTTCCGTGTAAAAAATGTAAAACTCATGAAATTGTTAACAAAATACAATTCAATGGACAAGACCATCAAAACATTATTTTGTAATGATTATTTAAAAACTATACTACGCACTGAAAAATATATAAAACGCAGAGCCGCAGCCAGAGATCTGCTTACAGATAAAATTTCAACTTGAACACTTCGAAAAATAATCGATTCTTTATTAATTAAATCGTTTATTTCTAACCTAGGCAAATTTTCAATTCGAATCGATTCCAACATATTAGTTTTTCGAAAGAATCGCCACCCCTAGATTATACTTATCTCTGAACACAACTACAAGAGTTTTTGGCGGGATCTCAGTCTGACATGTAGCAATTGTTTTCTTTAATTCATTAAACTTGTATACTTGACTCTATATCATGTAATCTTGGTGGCGTTTGTGTGAAATAGTTTAGTTAACTTGTGTTCAAGTTGAGTTTATTATAGAAGACAACGCGTAGCATACATTCTGAGGTGCCGACAAAGCTCCATGGAAAGTTCGAGCAGGATAGGCCACCGTTCTGTTGGAGCTTGGTAACGCTGATACAAGATTGAAAATCTTACCTACATGACATTGGCACAAATTGTGTGTACACACAGATTGCCATTAACTAAGAAGAAGAAGAAGAACACAACTACCTCATATAAAATTCTAGTTAAGATGCCATCTGTGGGCATAATAAATAATAATTTTCATTTGATATGATTTTTGTGATGAACCGTAGTTACGTTGTAATCGTTGGATGTTAATAGGATTGTCATTGTTTTCGTCATATAAAAGTACGAACATTGCTTAGCTTACTACTATCAGTTGATGGTATTTTTTAAAGTAGGGCGTTGGCATTTTAAGTTAAGGAATTGCCCCACAATGCCCCCCCCCCCCTAGCCACGGCACTGCCTAGTTACCACAGTTCTTGAATTCTTGTTAAAACCTCCTAAATTGTAGTTTTTCAGATTTCTCACTAAAAAGTTTGAGTCTTACGGACAATATTTCATTATCATCATCTTCTCCTAACCGTTTTCGGTTATGTCCTTTTTCAGAGTTTAATGAATGTGCCATTCGTATACATGTAAGTGGTTGATCTTGGCTATAAACTATCGATCACATTTTGGCCAAATTAGATTACCGTCAATCCCTGCATTTAAACTATGACTTCAACATATTTTTTATAGAATTGCATGAAATAATGTTTTTTTTACAAACTCTTACTGGATGAAATAGAGGATCATTTGAAATATTGGCATTAGGCGTTATTGGCGCATTATAGGCGTTAGGACGGATGAAGTGGCTTGTACAGTCCATTTGTACAGTGATCCTATCGTTCACTAATGATTCAACTCTTGAAATTATTAATGGATTACCCTATTCCCGCGCCTCCACTCCCGTATCTTATTTTTTATTACGAACAATTAATCACTGCACAATTTAGTTTGAAAATATTCAATGAAAAATAATGTTTTGATGGTTCATCATAGTTGTTATTTAATTAAGAAGAAAAAAAAAACCGAACCCTATTTGTTACAGGCCTTAAATTATTTTTGGTACTTACAGAAAGCAAAGATATTTCTCACAGATTGAAACACTTGCCAGTAAAGATGATTATTGAATCGGATTTTGTTCATAATTTCATTAGTTTTATGTGTTGTCTGATTATTTTTCTAAAATAAAAGAAGCATAAGTTATTATAATTTCAGTTACCTACCCGAGGAAGTCCCGTCAAGATCGGATCAACCGCTTCTGAGATTAGCGGGCTATATATAAATTAATCGTCTCTGTGTTATATTTCTGTTGAAGAGAAATTCAAATCCTATAATTATTGTAATACGTCAGGTCTGAAAAATGATTGTTCGGTTGCTGTCTTTATCTGCGAAATATTCTTTTTCCCTTATCTTTAAATGTTTTAAACTTGGAAAGTATACGATTTTACTAATAAGTGGCAATAAATTACTTTGAATGTTACTTTTGCGTATCTGTCGAATGTATGTAAAATGATAAAGCCACATTTATCATTTAGACTTGATATTCTAGTTACGCATTAGCAAGATATTTGAATATGATATGTAAATATAACAAATGAAAAAAAGACAAGAAAATGAATCATGTTTTGCATTATTAAAATATCACGGACGATCAACGATAACTGATACAATCACAATAAATGTCTATACACTGTTATATTATATTCTTTCAAGAAAGAATACTCGTATATTAGTTCTATACGATTTATAGTTATCGTTTTAGATGAGAGTTATAGTTCATGCGATCGCGTGGCGTTTGTGAACATCATGCTATTTTAAGTTCCCAAAATTTTATAAAAATGTTTAGATATCGAATACATCGATCCAAAAAGTTTTTTTTTTAACCGTCTAAATGCTATTAACTAGAAGGGTCTCCTCAGCTTCACGGTATTTTTGAGGCGTTGGGCACTAAAGTAGTCAGGCGCCGGTTTAGGCTACCTACTACATTAATTTCGCTAAACCTATTGTAGTTGCAAAATACTCTAGGGATCTCAAGGTCCCTTAGACAATCCATGTATCTGCCTGTAGTGTGCAGAGCTGTTGCGTGCACTGTAATGCGTGTTATGCAAGTGCATGAGTGTGTCACGGCTACAGGAGATTCCCTAGTCAGGAATCGGAACATGTCCTGGGCAGCTGCCGGAGGAGGCACTGGAATGTGTATTGGTGCAAAGCGTTGATGGCGCAATTGATAGTGTAGCCAGATTTAGCGTCCATAGACGCGGGTACGAAGCACTATCCAAGTCTAAAATCAGCCTGAGCTTTCTGTGAAGGAAAACATTGTGAGGAAACCATAGCATGGTGGCAGGGGATTTTCTAATAATGCCCCACTGGATAGCTACCACCCTAAATTTAGAAAAACTTTCGCCAATTACCAATAGGTGTGTTCATCAATTGAGAACCAGTATAATTTAGGCTTAGTGTGTTTACCATCCTGGAAAACATCGTCACTTAACATCAGGTGAGTTGGGGTCAAAGCACTGAGCCTATACTGTGTAAAAAAAAAAGTTGGGCTCTCGTCTCCGGATGGTGGGAACTACATATGATTGCACGGGCGTGGTCACGAGCACGCTTTAGTTTTTGATTCAGTTCTCAAGTTTTACTTCATCCTTGAAAGATAATGATTGACGATTGAGCTGGCCACGATAATACACCAGTGTTATTTCTTTAGTTAGCCTTTTTTTTGTGTGCGTGGGCTAGCCACGATAATAGACTCATGTTATATTTGCAGCTTACCTCGTTTATTTAGTTGAGCATCATTGAAATGAAGTCTTCATCTAAGCGTTGTAAAAATATACACACGCATGGTTTCAGAACAATTTTTGCATATTTATTTTTTAGCCACAGTCCTATTTACGAAAGCGAGTTCAGATATTCGATATTTGCTATTGCCGAGCCAAATACCACAGCTGAATTGTTGACGAACGGCCTTCTTAAACATATCGGAGCGCTGTACAGTTTCTACGACTTCAATGTTTTCTAAAACTTCTATTGGTATCAGAATTAAAATTATAAACATTGACTTATAATATTACTATGAGTGTAAAAAATAAATATAAGTGTAATAATAAGGTATTCTCCCTGTAATTAAATCAATTATATTAACAGCTAATATACCTATAATCAATAGTCGATCTTTAATCATTTTATTTAAATAATTAGTTTTTTTACAACCACATGCGATATTACAAAAATTGTAAGAGACGACACTGAGAAACTTTTATCAATGTAAATTTTGTACATAAATTCGTGAATTAAATGTATCCTATATCCTTTTCCGTATCCCTGGCAACGTGTATGCAAAATTTCATGATGTTCGGTTGAGTAGTTAAAGCGTGAAAGCGAAATACATAAACTCACATTAGCATTTGTAACATTAGTTAAGGTTTAACTTTTTGCTATTCATCTCTTTTTAATTAATGATAATCATGATTACCTGTTAGTAATCTATAGTAATAAATAAAATTGAAGTGTCTGTTTGTAATGTCAACATATTTTTTTTTACTAAATACATATGAATGTAAACAATATTTATACCATAAACAAAATTTAAATTTTTTTGCCTCTCTTTTTGTTTAGGGTAATCTCCGGAGCGGCTTTACCGATTTTGACGGGACTTTTTTTTGGTAAACAGTTGAATTTTCGAAAATAATTAGGGTTCCGCATAAAAAAGAAAACTTATGAAATTTAAATGAAATTCGATTAATTGGTGAATTTTACAGGCAAGTCCTTGAATTTATGAGAAATATTTTTATTTTATCAAAGTACCAAAAATAATTAGGGTTCCGTATAAAACATTAAAATGCAGCGAAGAATATAGGAAACTATGGTGCGGTCACGGGCCGCATAAATAATAAATATGAATGACTGAATAACAGGCCGAGATACCGCCAAAAATTCCAACATTTCTCTTTGCTAAAGTTATGAAAAAAGCCAGTAACTTTTATTTAGCTCACAAGTTTATTAAAAGTGTCCAATAAAAATCGTTTAAGTTACTCTAGCGGTTACGTCGCTGTGATTTATAGCCAATAAAAATATCCTAAAAAAGCAGCGTGGCTAATCCTTTCATTGGCTCTTCCAAATATTTATTTATAAAACTGCATTAGGAGTTAATTAACGGAATATAATATTATTTTACAGTTACAGAAAATATACTATTACATGTACTATTGCTGTTATAAACTAGTAGCTTATATCCTATAAGAAAAGTTTCATTAAAATATAAATTACTTCTGGAAATGACTCGAGAAAACTACATAATATTAGTGAAGAGTAAATTTGTAATAATATCCTGTAACCGCCGGCATTTCGTAAGGGTTTGAAGCGCTATCTTAATCGTCCAGCGTTTAAGCATATTTATGTAGCAATAAGTTATCAGAAGGCTAATTACGGCCGCGAAACCACCTGTCCGCTATCATCTGTACATAGGCCTTCGCATATACTTCCGTCCGTCTTACAGGCGGTCCCTCCCCTGAGGTGCGATTGGTCGGCGAGGAGAGTGCGCGCGCAGTGGCCCTCCTCGTGATCGGGTGTGAGACGCTGCGAGTTCGGAGGAGCCGGTCGCGACCGTGATGCGGACCCGAGGACAGTGCTGTCGAGACCACGTCGATAAGTTATCGTCGCTTCAACAGCACCACAATAAAACGCCGCGATCGTATTATTACGCGAATAATGCGCATTATAGAAGAAGATAACAAATTTAATATTTTTTTATTTTAAACTCGTGCCGACATTTAATTACTAGTTTAGAATAAAAGTTTATTTGGCACAAAACTTTTTACAAACAAAGTACTTTACAAATAAAGTTTTTTTAGTGATTAGAGTAACTAATTACTGGACAGCCGTCGGTGATGTGACATGGCTAAGCATAACCAGCACATGAGTTGCGGTCGGGCGCGATGCTCACGTTTTGCGTGGGCTGGATGCGCGTGGGCATGCGCGCTGGTTATCGCCGTGGCCGCCGATGCCCTTGCTGATGTTGACACGTCCACTGGGCTTGGTGATAACACGTTGACTAATTCAGGTAAGATATTATGTAAATTTAATGTAACTAGCGTATCATTGTTATACTTATAGTTTGTAGAGTTTTTATAAAACTAGTTAAAATAAATAAAGTTAAAGTAATAAATAGCATTAAAATCATTGATGGAACAGTAGAAAAAAATCAAAATTATTATTTAGTTTAATTATTCAAATTATCTGCTTTGAAGCGACCTCTGGATAGGTTATTATTCCATTCACGATTCCGTACAAGATAATGTATGTATAGACTTCAGTTTTCTTCTCATAGAACTTTAATTTAAGAACATATTAGCTAAATATTAATATGTGTGTACATTGAAACACACGATTTATTGACACACACACACACACACACATAACAAGTAAGATTTTGATATAATTTACTATAATAATTATTGATTGATCGATTATTGCTGGTCATCTTTTTTAAACTACATATATTATAATTAGCATCGGATGCCACCTCTTTACCAATGCAGAATCAAACCTATTCAAAATGCTGATAAAACAATATATTCACACAAACCTAGTATTAAAAAAATCCTTTTTTTCGAACTGTGTATGCTATTGGTCTAGAAGGCATTCGCTGAAGGCGCTCAACCAAAAATTGCAAACAGTGTAAAGGCACCAGCATTGTACGAAGTTCTGAGTGGGCATGACCTTGTTTGGCATTCCTCGCGGAATAATCCTGGCTAAACCTATCCGTTCGGTCGAACTGTAATCTATAAAATATGCGTTCGTATATACATAGAATTAACACACAAATCTATACGAATATGTATGTATTTGTAATCAAGGAACTAATATCCGCGTACTGGTGAAAACGTGCATGTGTGTGGTTCAGTATGTTCTATACTAGACACAGTAAGGCTTGTGCTTGGAGCGTAGACAAAAATAAATATTTACGCAGTACAGACCTGACGGTTAAGGAGAATCTAATATTGTATTCTTGCTTGCAACTACTGCACGAAGTTTGCCAAACAAGTCTAGTACTAATTAGTGTCTGAGTATATAACGTATAACTGCATAGTTTTAATACTTTGACCATAACCTCACTTGATGTTGAGTGACGATGTAGTCCATGATGCTAAGCTTAGAGATATTGGTTCTCAAGTGATGCTGCCGGAACATACATTAGTCTTTGGTAACAGGTTTTTAAACTTGATAGTGGTGGCTATTCAAGCGGTCAAGAAAATGTCCACAACCATGCGCACATGTAATACGACACTTGATAAAAATATAATATCTGTTTTTGGTAGTTCGTTTTGCAAGATTTACTAGTGGACTACAATGGACAATGTTTTTTTTTTTTAAATTTCAATTAAAGCTTTCGTACGAAGATATTCAGATATTTCTATAATTGTTTGCGTATTCTATAGTTGTGGTCATGGATAGAGCCATGTTGCACTAATATTTACATTTTAAAAACTTGTTTCCACAAAAAATGTTGTTAATGTTTCCTACCTTTATTATATTTTTATATATTGTCTCTTATATTATGTCATATTTTTTAATATATTAAATGTTTCAACAATTATACACAGGTAATTGGTGTAATTATATCTTAGCCTAAATTGGAAAAATATATTATATTATTATATGACTCTTATTATTTTGAACAAAAAAAATCATCATTTTTATGTCGTGTAGTTTTTTGTATTGATAAGACATCTAAATAATAGAACGTTTATAAATAAATATTTATGTATTCACTCAAAAGTTGAAATTAGTATTTTTACAGGTAAAATATAGGTACTTAATGTACTAGGGTTACATATTGATACAAAAGCATTAATATAATATTAACACGCAAAGGAAAAACTTTGTACCCCTTTTTAAAAAATTGCGCGGACTCCTCCTCCTACTCCTCATGAAATTTTGCACACTTATAGTTTATATAGAGAAGGAGTGCAGAATGCTAATTTTTTTAATTAAGCATAAAAATACATTAAATTAATAAAACAATACAGTTCATACACTACCAATAGTTGGACACACCACACATCTATCATTATCCCTTTTTATTACCAATCACATGTCAATGTCAGACTTGACATTTAATTACCGTGTAGACGGAATATTGACTTTTGGGAAGGTTTTACTTTAAGTAATTGACAGTGAAAATCAAACAAAATTGTTAGCGTTTTTATCAATTATGGTCGAATTTCGATCATAGACGAGCACTAGTAATGATAGTTTCGTATTAAGAGTATGGCAGTGAAATGTTAGAACTTTGTATAGTACAAAGGTTCTAACTCTAATATGTATAATATTAAGGAAGAAACGTATTTGACGGATACTTTCTTGCTTATTTATTCGGAATCTGAAGCCCTCGTGAAATGATTTCGTTTCGTGACGACTGTTCAGTGGGCGGTGACTAAACAGAACAACACCTACTTATTATATCAGTACATAATCTTTGAAAAGAATGTTATCTTATAACATATATTTGAGTATATCTAATAATGACTTTTCCATTTGTATCATATTCTACATTGTCTGTTATTGATCCAATCTTACGTAAGACGTCCTAAAGCATATTTTACATTATTTAATTAAACTTAATTTATCATCACATTTTGACGTTTTTTTAAAATCGTGAAAGATATTTGCCACGTAATGGTCAAAATGTGATTTACACGACAGCTTCTTATTGCAGAATAAAATTAGTAATTCATTACATTGTGTAGGGTTATTTAAACAATAATAAGTAATATTTTTGATTTTCGGACATCTGGGAATGATGTTTTTTTCTCGTATGACGGGTGACGGCATTGTACGTGATCCCAAGCACAGTGCAATCCAGAAACAGTGGCGATCGTCGAGAGATCCGCTATCCATCGTCAGTCGCCCCTTTCATGATGAATGAATGAATTCTTTATTGTACCAATAATCTGTACACCGGTGAACTTAATGCCACCAAACGTTTTCTACCAGTTAACCATCGATAATGTGGAAATGACATTAAAGAAGGTAGTGCAATTCGAAATTTGAAAAGTAATAACTTTATAGATTTAAATATACATATACATATTGTACATACAAACGAATACATAAATATATAGTATATTATATTATACATATATTATATTATATAATATATTATACATACTAGTCGTGTGCCCGCGGCTGCGCCCGCGTTTCATATATTCATCACTGCGTTTTAATTTTTTATACGGAACCCTAATTATTTTCCTAAACTTATTTTATTACTAAGATAAAGTAAAAATATTTCTCAGAAATTATATCACTTGCCCGTAAAACTGTGTATGAATCGGATTTTATTCCATAATTATTTTCGAAAATTGAAAGTACCCTAAGATACCCTGAGTGACTTTAGCTTTCTACCTAAAAAAAGTCTGATCAAAATCGGTCCAGCCGTTCCGGAGATTACCGAATACAAACAGACATACAGACAAAAAATTTAATAATTGTATTTTTCGTATAGTGGTCGTATTACAAACAGACACTTTAATTTTATTTATTAGTGTAGATATAGATATATTCATGTCATGCTGACCGTAATCGCTGAAATTTGTGGTGTTGAAAATATAGTCTTTAGATTTATTTGACTTAAATTAGCATATCATACATATTTAATATGTCTAGGCTAGTCGATGACTACGACTTGATTACGTAAAAATGTTTGTCGTCTTATATCGACTTCAAATTATCTCTGTCTAATTTCATCTAATGCGTTTCGGTAATTGGTAAATATAAGTTTTTATAATGCAAACTCAAAAATACTTTATTCAGTTAAAGGCCTGAGAAGGCGTTTATGAAAGTCAAAAACACTACCACCTGTTCGGAAAACAACCCAGTCGAGAAATGGCGGGAAGAAACTAGATCAATAAAATTCAAAGTAGTAATCGAATTCATTCAGTCGAGAAAATTATTCTCTGGAATTAGGATAAGAAACTGAACGAATAAACGATGATGTCACGTTTCTTAACCGGGTAACTACACGTGTATTGTTAAGTTGTTAACGTTAACGGACGGACTATCTGAAGGTGACAGGATATGTTCTAATGCTCGTTTGGTCGTCACCTAAATTGGCCTAAGTGACACTTACTATTGTTAGGGGGAATTACGATTTCCTTTATATATTTAAATAGGCGATGAAGGTTCGATTAAACTATGTAACAATTGTAATTTATTTGTAAAATAACCCTTAATTAACCAATTTTAAACAATATTTTTTAATATTACCCTGAAGCTAGTAAGCAAAGGTCTACTTTAGACACTTATTTCAAATGGTTACTTTATTATTTATTCCATAATACATAAAATAGTTCAAAACTTTTTCTCCTCTGTTTATTAATCGATTATCATGTCTATGTACCTATGCCAGTAGCTCTTGTCTCATTAATAAAAATTAAGGATATAGTTTGTTCAATTTTCAAATATTTTAATTAAAAGCTAATAACGAGGAAGAAATCATTTTAAAATTACGTTTCTGATCGCGTTATATCTTGATACTTTTATAATATAATCGGCTTCATTTGACTCATTTTGTATTGAAATTACGTTTACGCATTTCGTTACAAAATTAAAAGTATGTTATTTCAGATTTTCTAAAGTATTGTACTGATTACTCTAATATATCTTCGCTATAAGAATCTATTAAAAATATTATAAAATTTGTAAAGCAAAAGTAAAAAGTAAAATGTTGTATGTTTTAAAAAATTATAAAGAACAACGAAAAAAACCGATCAATATCGGTTCAGTGGATTTAAAGATTCGCCTGAATAAAAAAAAATATAGTATATATACTAGTAAACAAAACTGAAGTGTCGGTTTGTAATGTCAAAATACATTTTATTTACGAAATAGATATGAATGTATATACGATACCTATACCAAAACAACAATTTTTAAAAATGTTGTCTGTCTGTCGGTGTATTCCAGCTAATCACCGAAACGGCTGGACGGATTTTGACAGGACTTATTTTTGGTAGATAGCTGAAGTTACTCCGCGTAACTTAGGGTACTTTTAATTTTTGAAAATAATTAAGTTTCCGCGTAAAAAAAAAAAACTCATATAATTTTGAATAAAATCCGATTCAATGGACAGTTTTACGGAAAAGTGCTTGAATTTATTAGAAATATTTTTATAATACTTTATCTTAAAACCAAAAAAATGACGAATATAATTAGGGTTCCGTATAAAAAAAAATAAAACGCAGTGAAGAATATATGAAATGCGGGCGCAGCCGCGATCACACAGCTAGTATAATTTATGTATGGTATAGCTGCGTTTACTATAACTGATATTTTACTCGCAACTCATGTAGCAATTATATTTGTTTTCAATTATCTGTATGTTTTCACACTGATTATTTATTCTCTGTAAGAAAAACTCAAACTTTTATTATTACTAACACTACAAATTAACATGTGCCTAGTGACAAGTTTGGAGTTAGTTTTTTTAATCTTAAACTGTCTATTTAATATTAATGTTTGCTTGGACACTGCGTCGATAGATGTGGTTTTAAATTATGTTCTACAATGAACATAAGCTTAACCAAGATCTGAAGGAACATCACCATAGTATAGGTAGGACATTTTCTAATGTCTGAAAGGTTAACTGTCACCTTTAAGTTTGATAATATACCGTCAAACACCTAATACGTAGGTTTCGATTGTTTCATCTGAGAGGCAATGGCAGGCGTCTTGGCTTAGCATAATTTGATATCAGGTGAGATTGTAGCCAAACACTAAACCCATAATATCTCAAAGAAAAGGTTAAATATATAAGCATTTTCCAAAAATGGGCTAGGTTTTATCACAGGCAACAAATACGTCCATTAGATAGTAATTTGGAACGTTCACTTCAAATAACGTCTTCGATAAATCTGCTTGAATGTAAATGTAAATTCGAAATCTTGGCAAGCTGTATTCAGGTGTATTAATAGAGAACACCGTCAATTCAGATTTCATCTTGAATACTATATGTAACTGAAATCGGTACTAACTAAAGATATCGATTTTGAAAACAACTTTTTTAGGTATTAGAGAAAGGTGAAAAAAAAAAAAAAAGATTTGATCCCCTAATATTGTGATATGTGGCACAAATAAATACATTCTTTTTTTCTTTCTAATATGAATTCTAAGTTATTATTTTTTTTTTTTTTTATTTTTTCCATAAAAGATACTTAAGATTTTAAGACTTTTTTTTATTCCCTATAATTGGCGGCAGAATTCGTTTTGTTTTCTTGTATTTTCACTCGCAATATGTTTCTCGTTAAACAATTTTGAGTTTACCTATAATAATAATAATACAATAAAAAAAATGATACTAGGTACTCAATGAATTTATTTCTTTTAATAAGTATAGAGTTTCCGAACTGAGCTTTAGGAGTGATGTATGAAAAATGCATTATTCCAAAACACTTACACTAATGATATTTCCCCATCGTAAATCAATTATAAGTAGGTAAAGTACGAACGAAATCATATTAATGCTGATGCCCGTGCATCAAATAGTCAAACATAGCGATGCCAGTAATTTGGCTAGTCATAAATTATTCGTTAAACTGAATTACGCGAGTTGAAAGCATTCCATTACTGTCGGATGTTGACCATTTTCATTCCAAAACAGCTTATGCACAGTAATAATCTGTATGTTGAATTCTAATAAAATAAAATCAATATTTTGTATTAAACGATAATTAGACTAAAAAACGTCTAGTAATAAATACTACTTTATGTACTGCTAGCTGTGTGCCCGCGATTCCGCCAGCGTTTCATATATTTTTCGCTGGGTAATATTATAGTTTTAAAATAATAGTTAGAAAATAATGTTTTGATGATTCTGTTCATTGAATCGTATTTTATTTACAATTGCATGAGTTTTTAGTTTTTTTACACGGAAGCCCTAATTATTTTTCTAATTTGTTTTTGTACTATAGTAAGAGAAATCAAATATATTTCTCACAAATTTAAGCTCTTGTCAGTCGAATTGACGATTTAATGGTTTTTTTTACAATTTCTTGGGTTTTAATTTTTTTATACGGAATCCTAATAATTTTCCAAAAAAATATTGGTACTAACAGAAAGCAAAGATATTTCTCACAAATTCAAATAGGTATCTGCAAACTTTGCATTGAAGCGGGTTTTATTTACAATTTTCATGAGTTTTAATTTTGTTACGCGAACCCTAATTATTTTCGAAAAACGAATGTAGCCTAAGTTCAGTGGAGTAACATCAGCTATCTATCGAATCGGTTCAAACGTTTCGGAGATTAGCTGGAATAACCAGACCGATAGAAAAAAAAAATCAAAAATTTGTATTTTTAATAGAGTGAAATTCTTCACACTTCAATTTGATTTAATAGTATGGATGTGTAAACAGCGATTTTATTGACGGTATTTTTAGAGCAAGTAGTCAGTTTTTTACTTAGCTATATTTAGTCGAGTAATAATTTATTGTCTATCAAGGGATTACCAGTAAAAGTTATGTTGGCAAATAAAGGGAATAAACTCAATATGTTTCTTAAGATTCACATTAAAAACAAATATGCATAAAAAGATTTTAATTAACTATGCTACTATGGTTAATGCTATGAGTATTATCAAAGTGGTTATAAGTAGTTATAAATTGTGTTACCTACCTAAATTATATTATTCGTCGTTTTTAACTTTTGAATTCATGAAAATAATCGTCCATAAATTATATGTCACAGCAAGTTTCGACAGAAGTGCATTGAATTTGAACGGGGGTGCATATAAAATATAGAGACTCCTTTCAATAAAGTTAGTCGTGTAAAGCGAACGACAACGGAGAACACTAACAAATTAATCAAATTTTCACCTCAGGGTCTAATATGAGCCATGATTTCTGCCGGTTAACAATAGAGGTGGTGGAACTGTCGGATCGAAGTTGAATCACTACGTTACAGTGGGAGAGTTCCTTTGTTATTGAACCGAGTAATGAAAGCTTTGGCTGATAATAATTTACGAATAGCAGAAGTGTCTTTCGGTTTATGGCGAAAATAGGGGTACGAGGAGCATTCCAGCGGGTGAGAGCGAACGGACAGCCACCGTGTCGGTCGGCGTTGTACCGGCGTCGACTGACAACCGCGTCGACAGCAAACTAAAATAATTATCATTATTGTCCGTAGCCATGGCTAGCGCTTTAATTGTTCATTTAAATTTGCAACGATGATACCATTTCCAAAACTATTTCGCCGGACGTTTATTTTACACTAGCCGGTTCCACTGCCGTTTTATTGTTCACGGTTAATGGTCTGAAAAATAGAAATGATTCGCAATTTATATTATTATGTTATTGTTTGTTGAGTTATAATTTGACAATAAATTGTTCACGTACGTCTTTTATTTAGATTCTCATAATATCTATATATATACTTTTAGGTTTGTACTATGTTTCTGATAAAAATATCGTGAATTAGAAGTATTATGACAGTAAGAGAACACGTTAAATAATTGTAATATATTAAAAAGAAACAGAATCTTTACTTATCACTAGTAGTTAGACATACTTAATAATGAAAGGAAAAGCCTTGATGTCATTTATGACAACCGGAATCAAATTTTCAGTATTAATTCAGTTCCGTATTGCCAATGTTTTTCATATGTTTAGAATTTTTTGACAGCAGTGCGTTTGTGTAAGTAATTTACACTAGAAATATTTAAAGTATATAATTCCCGAAAAATGATATAGATTGAAAACCATTTGTTAGTAACACAAATCAGAGGATATTGAGTCGATATTTCAGTGGTCTAACGATTCAACCATCAGCAATACGTGCATTATTATAATGGATGCAAATACGCAATTATTTTTTTTTTTTCATGTGACTTTTATCTAATAACATATAATAGGGTTTTCCTCTTTAATAACTCTTCTGAATCCAGTAACATTAAATTATTTTAAGAAAAATAGAGTAGGTAAATGTCGACTTTTGTATTGTAAACAACAGGCTATTTTAGTTATATTAAAAGCAAGTAGAGTACGCGTGTATAAACAAAAACAAAGCCATAAGGGCAACTATTAAGCACGTAGAGTGTTTCGCGTAGTTATTGTAATAATGTTTTCTCTCGCTCGTTGGGGCACGGTGGTATTACAAAATGAAATTACAAGAGACGTTCGCGAAGTCCTCCCGCGGCATTAATTTGTATCAAGAATTTGTAGAGATTTAGCTAGAGCCGGGACGAAGTGTTCATCGCAGCCGGCGAGCGTTAACACTTATTAAGGGGGTGCATCCCTGCGACAGATGTAAGGGAGGACCCGCCATTTGCGTAATGCCAGGAATGGTTACACTCGATTTAATAAAACTCCGACAACATTTCATTCTGAAGAATTTAAGAGTCAATTCGTTTTTAAACGCCACATTGGCATAGCGAGAAAAAACCGTGAGCCGAAACGTGCCCGGAATACATTGCGAAAGCTTGGATTTCTTATCGGTAGCAATTGAGATGAGTACTTATGGCTTTTCGAGTGGCTCGGCTTCGTTTAATTTGTTGTTTCAGCGTGGAATTTTTTATTAACGTCTCCCCTCACTTTACATTATAGAGGAACGTGGCCCTTATTGACGAGTCAAGGTGAAGACAAAGTTTTGCATCGTGTTTTTCGTTTGAGCTTTGTCACGGCGGCTACAAAGGCCGTGAATAGTAAACAGATCGATGATTATAGCTCTGGTGACATAGTCTGCGGTTTACCTGTTGAGCAGTTATCTCGTGTATAGACGAACATCGATGATTGAATCATAATTGATTACGGCTAGCAATCCCTTTTCGTTTGATTTAAGAACATATCTAATAATTTTTTCTTATACATAAATAATTTCAAACAAAATTTTAAATAAAGTTAAAATATCTTACTCGTTGATTTTTTAATAATAAATGCTTCTGCCATATATTATGATTAAAACAAGGGTTTAAAAGTCTAATAATACAATTAACTTTACAAGTTGGTGGTAGCGCGCTTGGATACTGTGTCAGTAATATTTTGACGAAGAAAAACATTATGAAGAAATAAATATATACTGATTGTAGTGCATTTTTTTAGCTGGTTATAAACCTCGAGATGAATATCTGCCGCAAAGTTCTAATTGGTATATTCCGGATTGGAGAGCGCTTTTTTAGTCTTAGCGTATGAGCATCTTCATTTACATTGTAACGTCGTGTGACGTTTTGGTCAAGTAGTCTTCTATAAAGACAATTAAACGATTTTTTGTGCTTAGCAAAATTGTTTTATAAACTTCGTTTTGCATTGGCTATAACTAAGTATTTCTGGAAACACATTTTTATGTCCAAACATATCTTGTTACAAAAGCTTTTTAAATATTTTAAACTATATGTTAACCCTATTTGATAGAATTAATCTCTATTTAAACTCTATTTTAGTTTTTTAGGTAAAATATTTTAGTACCATGCCTTTTTAATATAAAATGATATTATTATGATGTAATTTGTATGTAAGTATAGCAATGATATATTCTTAAATTAAATGTACTAACGTACACTCCTAATTATAATGATTAATTTCTTAAAATTGGTTTAATTCATTTAGCAATACCTCTGGCGTACAATATTTTCTAAACAAATGATAATGTCGCTTGTGGAGCAAAAGTCTCATCAAATTGTTCACACACAGGGATTTTTTCCACACTCATCTTATTGGAGAGATTGCATAAAATTATAGTATAAGCCCAATTTTACTTGCAAATATAATCACATTATGTCCAAGCTTTGTGACAGAAATTAATAGCAACAGAAGCGTGCGTAGATCGCAAAACAGAAGGGGACCACTCAGCAGATGCTTATCTGCACACACGCGTTCTGTTCTGACAATATTTTCGTTAGTACGCGCGAATGTAAATAGGTGCTTATTCTCTGACTTACTTATTTGTTTGGGGCTCCGGCTGTGTAATTACCCATACGTAGCAGTATTCGTATACCTGCTTATGGGTGTAGCTTCAATAATATTTGTTACCGGTATATTAATATCAAGATTTTATCGCTTAAAAAAAGCAAATTGACCGCTTTTGTGGTTTGATAGTGGGCAAGCAGTTTGTTAGTTCAGTTCATCTATTATCATCTATATTTGTGGTTGTTTTGATATATTTAAGAATTCGCGGACTAGTTTTATGCATAACATACAAAAAACCACAATGTGTCGAGGTGTATTAAACACTCTCAGTTATATTATTATTTTATAACAGTGATACATATGTATTGTCACGTTAAATAGTGCGATGTAAAAAAGATAAAAAAAAACAATACAAGTTTGGAATAAATACATACTTAACGTTAGTGATTTCGCATTGAGTACATCCGCGTATCCATACCGTCTCAAAGCGTCTTGAAGCGATGATGACTTGGTTGATAGTGCGGTCGGATTTTGCGTCAATGGACGCGGGTTCAAACCCATCTATCCGACTCTAAAATTAGTCTGAGCTTTCGGTGAAGGAGAACCCTCAAATGTGAAAACCTGTCGCCAAATATGAATTGGTGTGTTCCTGCAGCATCACTTGAGAAGCAGTACCTACGCTTAGTGTGTTCACCATCCTGAACCACATCGTCACTTAACATCAGGTAAGATTTTGGTCAAAGCACTCAGCCACTCAGCGTGTAAAAAAAGATGGGCTTATTTTAAAGATATACTCCTATAAGAATTATAATACTAAACTATTTTGAAAAATCGTATATATTATTTGTTGATACAGATATGAACTTCTACAAAGTTTTTTTAAAGATTATTTTTTATACCGTAATTACTATAATAAAAATAGTTTGGGGTTTGATCAGCCAGAGTCTCAATGCACTCTTCACTACCCGGTATATCTTATCTAAAGTCTTTTTTCACGTAAAAAGTACATAATTATAACTTAGATTTAAAAGTATTATTACTTGTTTTAACTGCAACTTTGAATCAAACGCCTGCGTTCATGTTAACATGTGGCGCGTAAATGTCCCTATATGTAATTAATAATCGATTTTAGCTTTTCGACCATAGTGGATGGCTTGCGTGGAACCCTTCGCAAATCTTAACCAACTCAAAATAGAAGTCCCCCTGGGACAGCGCCACCGTGCACCGTGCCTTTTAATTTGTGAGCGTTAGGGGCGCCCGCAGCTTCACCGTTCATCTTGTGCGTTTTTATACTTTTTATTTCTACATTTTCTACGATCAATAACTTTTTTCATGCCGCCTTGTCGATAAATACGTACTTTAAATAAAATATTACCCAGTAATCCAGTAATCACAAATTTAACTAAGTTGATGGGATTTTCTTATTATTTATTAGGTGCATAAATTTAAATTATAACAATAATACTAATTATAATAAAGTTTTAATGTTTGCAATATTTATTATAACATAGCCAAAATTAAAGTTGACTTCATTAAGGGAAAAATATATATGAGTGTGGTTAATTAATTTACGATGTCATCTCATTAACGTGTTCTATATTTATTTAATTTTGTCTGATCGAACGTAAAATTTACTTTGAGAATAATGTATCAAATATACTATACTATAATACGATGCATATCAAATATGAATGTGAACGCTAGTCTCTAGAGTTATCTTAGGAAAGTTATTTATGTATCCATATAAAATTTTCATAAACAAACTATGCTTAATCAGATTGTTTTGTTTTAAATTATAACATTAACAAATTTAAGTATTAATTTATAATGGAAGCTGGGTTTAAAATGCTCGTTGTAAGGTTATAATAATAATATAATGAAATTAAACAATAGGACATGTAAACAATCAAATTCTAGAACTAAGTCTAAAGTGTACATGTCTCAAATGAGATAGTAATAACATAAACATGGTGTATTTCTAATCCAAATATTTTATTATAATAGAATAATTTACAGACTTCGACGTGAATAAAAAAAATCTCAAAATATTATTTCTGCGCATTACTCTTACATTGCCAACATATAATAGGGTATACGATTCCCCTGTCGAATTTTTAATCACGAACCGTTGATTTCCTTTGGCAAGAGTTGTACCACGGTGCCTCGGTGCTTAGGGCTCTCCCAGTCGTTCAACCAATACCAGAGTACCCCGCATAGATTTAAAATTCATATCGTACAGGCGACGTAAATTACTTTTCTTTGTTAACTATTATTCTTTGCCGAAAGTAAGAAAAATTAAATCACTTTTTTAAGGTGAAATTAAGAATAAAGCATGTTTCACAACATTTACAAATAGGGAATAGGATGCAAGATATTCTTATAAAGAGATTAATTATGCCATCAGTGAAGTAGCTTCGATAGGGCTAGGTTCAAGCTCAGGGGACCTTTAGACCTTCACTACCAAACTAATCGAACTTCTGATAATTTCCCTAAAATATTTGTATTGTTTGTATATTGTTGCTAAATTCTCTCATTTAATATTTATTCACTTATACATAACATATTGCTTTCATGGTTTTATGACAAAAAAACTCAGCTTTTTGATAAAACTTACCACACTTATTACTTAACTTACTCATGTGTATAAACAACATCGAACTGAATGTATTAACATAACAAGACTGAATAATTTGAAAACTTACACAAAAGAGTAAAATACTACGGCACTGTATATCATCGGTCATTGAAAACCTTAAATATTCATACTCGATAATGATTTTATAACATGTGAGTGGTGGAGTGGAACGACTTAATCCAAAATATTAACATAAAACACAATACCATGCTAATATATACATATATTATATGCCAATATTATCGAACTGAAATCTTTATTTAGTATTTTATTCAGTAGTTTCTGCTTTTACATGTAAATCCTTCTTTAATATTAATATAACAAAAAAAGAAATAAAAACACGTGACGCTATCACTGAATCCTCCTATATTAATTTGGTTCACGAAAAATTCGTAAACGTTATTGGTACAATCGCAGCCGCTCCCCCGGCATAATATGAGAAGCCAAGTCCGGCGTAATGTTTATTTGATGCATGTAATCGCCACATGATGTATGGTGTACAGGCATGTAGTCAGAACTTATTTAGGAGGCACTATTCACTTTAATTTTTTCAAAATTACAAAATGGAATATTAATTACTGTAAAATATTGTGAAACGTGGTGGAGTTATTGGATGTTATCTAGCTGATATAGCACATGACAATAATCAGCTTAAAAATAATACTGTATATTCTAATCAACCTTTAATCACCATTTTATCTTCATCTAATAACAGCAATTTAAACAAAATAAAAAGTTATTTGCCTGTTGACATGATCGTGGAGGTGAAAATTATTGACTGAAAGATTATCTTTAGTTCACAGATTGTTCAAAGTATTTTAATAAAATTATGATCTTATTTTATTCAATAAGTATTGAATTTTATAATCTTATTTTGGGTATTTATTTATTTATTACACCAAATACAAATAATCTTAAAGACTAAAGACCGTTGCCACGTGAACTAAGACAACATGTATCTCACGCGGTAGTAATAGTTGTGACCAAGTTATATTTATTGTAACAATTAAAAACAACTACAGTGCATTAAGATAAACGGTACAAACTATTATTAATACAGAAATAATTAAAAAAAAGGCACTAGCTTATGAATAATATACATATATATGTCCCTCATATCAAACAATGATACCCATAACTTATCATAGAGTTATTTATGTTTCCGCCAGTAATAATGCCTCAGTTTGAATATAATTTAAATTGTGAAGCCAAAATTTAATTTTCATTTTGCATTTATGTTTATTTAAATGTATAAAACTCAATAATCTGTTAATTTTCTTTACTATTCTACAGGATAAAGTCTAATATTGTTTATATGCAAAAGACGTTTTTTTTATAGTGCGGAACTGGGTTAATAATTCTGTGTCTGTGGCTTCTCTTTGTATCAGTTGTAAAAAGTACTACAGTATTTTCTAAGGACTAGCTTAAGCACAAAGATCTGTCTTGCTGATAAGACTTAAGACTCAGAAAAGAGTTGTTCGGTAGGATATTTCATGGATTTTGACAACATTACCTTTAGGACATCTCTTTGTGCTCTTTCCAGATTGATAAAAGCAGACTTAAATGCTCCTACCCATATTGGAATGCAATATATTAAAAGTGATTCAACTAACGAGAAATACACGATCCTAAGATTTTGAATATCTGCAGAACATCTTCATTTTTGAACTATGTATATTATTTTTCGCATGTGCGAATCACATCTTAAAAACTCGTCTAAACAAACCCCTAAATATTTTATTTCATTTGTCTTTTCAACGGTAGACAATTACATATGGATCCCAATATACAAGTATGTCCATTAATGCATAGTGAATTTTCTAAGGGTCGAGTTGAGGAGGTGATATAAAAAGCAATATATATGGTTTTTACTAATATTTAGCGTGAGATATTTTTTCTTTAACCACCCATTATAACTCTAAGAACCGTTGCTGCTTGTAACACAGCCTCAGACCAAGAAGGACCATAAACTAGCAAAGCCGTGTCGATTGCATACGTAAATATATTTGTATTAGGGAAATTTAGCTGACACAAATCAAGAATAACAAACATAGTATTCTGTTCGGAGCTCCACAAATTATCAATGACAACAGTTTGTGTACGATCCGTAACATAGTATCTAAATATCTTGAGAGCTTTAGCTCTTACACCCAACGTTTCCATTTTATTCAAAAGAGTGGGAATTTTGAATGTTTCTTTTGAAATATCTAGAAACATACCTAAGCACTTATTTTCTCATACAATTTTTGAACGAGTTCATTTGCAAATGCAAATTAATTATTTGAAATTATATTATTTTTAGTTAAACATTTGACTAGGCCATCGTAGAACGATTTTCAACGATTCAACGATTTTCGATAAAGCAGGTAGAACAGAGATTTGTCTATAATTATCCATCAACTTTATTAAGAGAGTATGATAAACGTTTGTGGGTCCACGGTGATCTGATTTCCTTTATTACATACCTAACCCAAGCGATTGGTGGTCGATGGCGTTCGTCGCCACTCACTCACCGACTGATGTACGTAAGGTTTATGATGATTATTCTATCAAAATGATGATTTATTACAGGATTAAGCAGGCTTGTGGTTCGCCCTACTGATGTTGGATTTATTTGTAATATCATACAACACCATTCTCGTGTTAAATTGATAAGAAATCTGTTGAATGCTGATAGTAAAATTATTTGTTACGGTCGAGTAAAAATATTGTAAATCGGTTTAATATAGTTTCTCCTTAAATTATCTTTTTATTGTTTTGAATATACGTACAGGATATATTTTTTTTACTTTTAGGATCAGATTTCACTTATCATAAGTAACATTGAATATGTCTATTAGTAGGTTAGGTATTAAAAATGTACAATGGAAACATATTAAAATTAAATAAATGTTTTCTATTACAATAACTATTTGTAAGTATTTAGTATATTTACAAAGTAATCAAATGATATTAATAAATTGCTCTAGGCAAATAGCGTTGTTTTAATAATAAATAACAAAAATATCTAAGAATAATATTGTAAAATAATGTAACAAGTAAAATACTGTATTATTTTGACGTACAAGGAAAAACTTTATAATTCTGAAACAGCTAGAAAGAAGTAATTTAATATACCTTCTCTCCAAGATTTAAGAATTTAATATTGGCAGCAGGTTGCTTAAATGAACGGATGCTTTTTTTTTCGTTACCATAATTTTTAAGTCCAAGGTAATCTAATTATGATTCAAGAAAAAATTGTGGTTTAAAATATAAGATTATATTTTACGTTTGTAATAAATAATGGCCCATCGGGTAATTGTAATAGAAATAAAGTGATAATTGTTATAAATATACTTTATATTTTAATGTTTCGTAGATTTTAGAATTTCATTAATGTGTCGAGTACCCATAAAAATAAGATAATAGGTAAACAATGGAAAGCTGGCGTAAGGAAACGCCAGGTAAGGGGTCAAGGGGTTAAAATATCACCAGATTTTAAGCGATAAAGTGAGTAAGTCTAGAGGCTTTCAGGATAAACTGCAAGAAGAAACACAGGTGATTTTACTCTCAACTTAAAAGTGATAAAAATTAGCCAAACGAACATAAGAAAATATTCTAATGCAGTGCTATGGTTACAGTAAATGTGCTTTTGTTAATTTGATAAACGATATTAAATATTTACTTAGCGACATGCTGAATTTATGAGTTCTATTACTAGCTATAGTTTCTTGTCAATGTCTCGAGATACTGTTGTAAGAGATAATAAAGGTAGACCGACGACCTGGCGAAGGTCGTGGGAATCCGCTAGATGCGGGTAGCGCAAGGCCGGTCGTCGTGGAGATCTTTGGGGAGACCTATGTCCAGGAGTGGACGTCTTTCTGTTGAAGGGATGGATGGGTGGAATATTGTACATATATTGTGATTCTTTATTTATTCAAAGAGAGAAAACAATAGCACTTTTGAGATTATACATAGATGAAAAGAGGTTACACAATACTATAACCAGTTACAGTTTTCTACTACATGTACTTAATAAAAATAACTGGTTTGTATATGCATTGTTTTATTATGTTTGTGGTTGTATATGTTTGCGTGCGTGTGTATCTGTGTGTGTGTAATATATTGTTACACTTATTTCCTTATAAAATATTGTTGTTTATAATTCGTTTCCAGTAAATTCTGATTGGCCTTGTTACAATGGAAATACACGAATGCAACCTGTTTCTTTTCTCACTACGTCAAAATGGTTGCAGAGTTAAATATTTAAGTATGTTTTGCATAGGCAAAGAATTACGTTGAGAGATCACATGCTCCGCCTATATTTATTCTGATAGACGTGTTTGGAGAGACATCAAATGAAATAGTAATGATTAGTTACATAATTTATCGAATTATTTAAATTGATGAGTAAATTACAGAATGATTTTTTAAAATATAAACTCACTTCATCAATCTTGTTTATATTTTCAGTTCAAAGAAACGTTACGGAATAAAAAATAATCATGTTATAAGAATGAAGTCAATCTCACTACTCAGTACCTACTATAGTATTACAATTTTAAAGAAATTTAAGTTGTTAGAAATCCAGGTCGGACATTCTTCCTAATAAATAATGTTTTGTGTTAAGCTTAACACAAAAATACAAAATGCATAACTTCTAACTTCGGCCAAAGAATAACACAAAGACGCCATTTAAATTACTTTAATATAAGTTTGTTTCTTTGAATCGCAATGTTGAGGGGAAATTTTCGGAATTTATTTTAAAACATTTCTTGCAAAGAAGCTTCCGACATTGTCGGGAGTTAGACAGACTACAACATGTAAAAAGTTAAATATAATTCTGGGAATAAACTTCGCACGGCCCCAGGACTAGACACTGAGACCACGCGAAGTTTATATATCGTATTCATGAATTTACTAGATAAGACTAGTTGCTACTTGTTATCCAGTTTCTTTTATTAATACACGTTTCATTTTAAATTATTAGACTTCTATTATTGCTTTCAACCTAACCGTTATATTATGTATAATTAAAGTACCTAACTAAATAATTTTAATTTAATTTCAAAGTTTAATATATTGCAATTACAGTGGGTTACTTACATTTTTACTAGGTGTCCTGGTGAACTTCGTACCGCCTCCGAATCAATAAATGTTTTTTTGTATTACCTGAATTAAATTTAGTTTTTCTTCCAATATGTGAGGGAACTTCTCGAATACGAGATACGAACAAAAATAAAATCATCTAAATCCGTTTTCGAGTTGTAATAAAAAAAGCCGTCCTTGTAAGATGTATGGGAAAATGATTTTTTTTTCATAACATTCTTTTCGTGAATTTTTCCTATGCTTTAATAGTTTTTTGTATATTCGCAAAGCAAGGTGGCTGAGATCGTCAGTAAGGGCCGACCTAGGCGAACGTACCTCGACCAGATCGAAGAAGTCTTAAAGAAAACCCATAACCGTCGAACATGTATGAAAGCGCTCATGAAAGTAGAAGAAACGAAAGAGGTACGTCAAGATCGTAGCAAGTGAAAGGACATAGTCTCTGCCTAACACCACGAGAGAGAGAGAGGCTTCATATTGTGTATTTATTAAAAAATCTCAAATTCGGACAATCAATCGGATATCAATCTGACAAATCAAACATCATAAATATCGGTCAAGCTTGTTTTTGAGTTATAAATGGTTATAATTATAATAACATGTACATAAAAATAATCTGTATTATGTTACAGATATCTTCTTAGCTATAATATATAGTTATGTAACATTTATTGTTCATTGTCGTTTTAAAAATACTAAAAGATAAAAAAGAATCTTTGAGATTTCAACAAAACTTGATAAAGTGCAATCCTAATAAAAGGGGTAGGTAACATGGCCCGCGGCGACCATTGATTCAAAAGGAAGACAAGTAGAAAGTTTCCCGCCGAAGACATGAAATCATAGAACGATTTCTTTTACGACTTCGGTTTCAACTTCATAGCGATGAATTATGCAGAAAGGAGAGCGATTTCCTGCGATAAAAGTCGTAACACCCTAGAGTGTTCTAAAAAGAACTTTTACGAATATTATGATAGGAGAATACGTCAACCTACATATATCAAATGATTTGTGCGGTGCACTGTTCACTGTCTTATTGTTGTTTTTCGATAAGACTATGTTCGTTCAATCGAAACCTTAATAAGGAAATGTTTTTTATTTAGAATAAAGTTTCATCCCAAGTGTTGCATAGTGTTCGATAACTATCTTTAGATTTCAATAAACATTTTATTTCCAGTTATTAAAAAAAGAAAGAATGGAAATAAGTCGAACTCAATGCATACTGTTGTATTACTTTATTATTGTTACTTAAATTATTACCATTAAATCATTATTAGAAATTTAGTATTAAATTATTATATTTATTGTTATTATTAATATTATAACCATTGGAATCACAGAGCAATATTGTTGGCATGTTAAAAGAAGAAAGAGAAGGAAATTATATGTAAGAAGTGAAGAAACAATACAGTAAATCTAGACATAGGCAAACAAAAGTGTAAATTAGATTAAAGTAAGATCAAAAATAAGGAACAAGATAAAACAGTCGGGAAAAATCAATAAAGTTTAGATCAACAATGTCCCGGATTATTTTCGGAGAATTCGGAGACCATACATTAAAAAAAGTTATTAACATAACGTTTTAATACCTAATGTACTTATGTATGTGTCCCGATGACGGCAAGACATTTATCCGACCTATCGATAGTAAGTAAAAATATAACAAGCCTGGGGTGTTACTTAAAATTTCGCAAGTACAAAGTATTGCTCATTGATACATTTAGCTAGGATATGAATGCAACAAACGTAAACTTTTTTATCATCGATGTAGGTTAAACGAACGAACGAAGATGATCTTGGCGAGTGCTTTTTTTATATACAAAACTGGTTACAATTTTTAAGTTTTACAATAGTGACATTTTACAAAAACTAAATTTAAATTGCCCTTTCTTCGCGTAGTTGCAGACCCCAATAATTCTATTATAGCGGTGTGTTAAATAAATAATGTAAAAAGCCATTCAATATAAAAAGTAAAGGAATCATAATATTAATAACAAAAAATAAGCAAAACTTTGAAGCAAAAAATTGAAATTATTAACAGCAAATAAAAGTATTTACAAGATATAAATCTTGTAACACAGGGGTACATGTTATAAAGATTTTTTTTATTAACAATAATACCCGACTTCAAAAGAATAAACTATAAAAATGCACTAAATAGTCAATAAATAGTTTCTTTATTAATCTGCTTCCACTGGTGGAAATAGGACCACCTCGGAAGTGTACTCCTTTAAATAAAAATTTTGCAAATCGGTCCACTGATGGCGGAGAAATCGAGTAACAAACATTAAAAAAAACATGCAGACGAATTGATAACCTCCTCTTTTTTGGAATAGGTTAACTAAAAAGATTGAGTATTTTATATAGGTACAATATGCGTGATATATACAGACATGATTGAAATAGAAATGAAGAGATCCGCAGAAGACCCAAAGTAACCGACATTCCCCATATAATTGGTAAAAACTTAAGTGGCAGTGTGCTGGGCACTATATTCACATTACCAATGCCCGATGAGGCCAACGGGTTGTCGAATGGCTATCACGCACCGGAAGAGGCAGCGTGGGTAGTCCCACCACAAGGTGGATCAACGACCTGGTGAAGGTCGCGGGAATCTGCTGGATGCGGGTGGCGCAAGACCGGTCGTCGTGGACATCTTTGGGGGAGATTTTCATATGTTCAGTAGTGGACGTCTTTCGGTTGAATGAATGGTGGATGGATGGATGGACTCTATATGGTTAGCGCTTTGACTACAATTTCACTTAATGTTAATTGATGACTGGTTCCGAGATGGTAAACACGCTAAGCCTGGTTCTAAGCAGCCTGGCTTGTAAGTGATGCTACCGGAACACACATATAGGTGCTTGCAGATAGATTTTAGAACTTGAGAATGTGTATCAATACCACATAGTGACAGTTAAAAACCAACAAACCCAAAGTCAGCCAGCGTAAAACATCTACTGGAAGAGGGCCCCAATCAATAGATCGAATCACATCAGCCAAAAATCCTGTCTACAGATCGCTTCTTAGAATCTGTCTTCAGATAATAGTCTTCAGATCTTAGAATAGTAAGAGAAGCGAATGAAATTAAAAAAAAAACAACAAATTCAATCGAGAATAAGGATTAAAATCTTTGGTGTGGAATCCAGTGATTGAAAAAGTAATACCTCGCAGGCGATCAACCAAGATTAAAATGGATGCAGTGAGTATAGTGTGCCAAAATAAAATTAATGACTATAAACATACGAGGGTAGTTTCTAATAATTAGCCCATGACGCAATACCTTAGTCGTCTCGTGACCACGGCCTTTGTAACCAGGCCGAAACGTCGAGAAAATAAAACCAGTGCGCTTTCTAGATCCGAGAATATTATTAAAATTTTAGGGAGGGTATTAATAAATGCTCTACGTCAAATCAAGCATGGATACTGTAACCATTTTATCTAGCTTGCAAATACACTTGGCCTATAAGATATAGATACATGCCTAGTTTGTAGGACAGAGCCTCCACTGTAATCACTTTAACTGAAATAAATTATTATTTCTTGGATTGGTCTCCGAATAAATGCATATAACTATTAAAACAAAAGAAAAACTCACGAAAAAATAATTTATGAAGTGAATTCATTTTTTCATACGGGTTTTATGCAACGGATTTTTTGATGATTGATAAAGAACGGATTGACTAATTTCGATGAATTCGTTTTTTGTTCATCTCGGATTCACAAAGTTTCCTTAGGAATTGAAAAATAAAATGAATTTAAATCGTACCTAGCTGGATAACACAACATTTATTGATTTTGCGGCGCTATGAAGTTCGCCGGGACATTTAGTATTACATATTTATTTACTAGATGTAATAAATTTCCTATTATTGGAGGAATTTTTAACTATTTGGTATTATTTTCTAAGCATCTCCTTTTTAATTGGCACTGTGCCGCAGTAGGTAAGCGAAAGCGACTACACTGGCAGCAGTCAGTAGAGGGAGCGAGCGGGCTGTACCGCGCGTTCTGAATACCTAATGGACTAATATTAGTTGTTAGGGGAGCTTCCTTATAGGTGAGCAGAAAACTTCAGACAAAGAACACGTACCAGTGTGGCTACTTTTTAATTTTTTATAGTTACGAAAACCAAATAAATATCTACTATTTATTATTGCTTGTTATAACTATACACCCTACGTTTCCATGGGTTTTAATAAGTGATTTTTTTGTCCCCCTTTACCTCAGACTGTCTGTACTGTCTTTGTATACTTATATATATTTTAGTTTGTCTTATTTTGTTTCCTTTATTTATGATTTTTACGTTTTTGGTTTTTTCCCCTTTTTAGTGTTATCGGTTGGTTGGTCGCCATGTTTGTTTTCTTTAATAAGTGATTACTATTATCAAATAAAATGTACTTTCATTTGTAGAAATGAGTATGGATATTCTTCTACAATTACATATTGTAAAGTTGAAGGATAAACGTATTTATTTATATTGTGTAACTAACGAAATATTTCATTAACTTTTTTTGTTTTATTTTAAATCACTACTAGTAACATTTATGGTATTTTATAAAAAAATTTTTTTTATAAAATCCATAACTACCTCCCCATAGAGATTTATCGTGTCGCAACACCAGTTATCTAAATTTAAAAAAAACATAAAAAGATTCAGTGTCTTTATTTGTGTACATTCACAGTACTAATTGACACATGACAAATTTGTATGACAACATATTATTAGTTCTTAAAAAATCCGTAAGATGACGTTTAGACTATGATCTACCTTTGTCATAATATTTCTTATATAATCGAAACGATAGTAATTATATATTTGGACTAGTAGTATGTTTACGCTAGAAACTGTACATATGAAGTTGCATCAAATGCATCCAGATAGAACCGGATGCGTAGCACGGACCGCGTCGGCCATGCTTTGTAGGGAAATAAATCCATTACCGTAATTGGTAGTTAAAACGAGTTATCGAAACTCATCTCGTTTTTTAGTTGTGAAGTGAACTTGGATTTTTGAATTATTATGTACCAAAGTTAACATACGCTATGGTAAGTTTAATTATGAATATGTTTATTGAATATTAACTTTTTAGAGGAGACACCTTCTGGTACTTATTTTATTTCCAACTAGCTGTTTCCGCGACTCCGCCCGCGTATCGTTTTTTTTTAATTTCGCGCAATTATTCACTGCCTAGTATAGTTTTTTTAAATAATTACATATTAGACAATAATGGACCCTATTATTTGTATAGGTCCTAAATTATTTTGGTACTGACAGAAAGCAAAGATCCAGTTCACACATGCCTAGCACTTGCAAGTAAAATTGTAGATTGAATCAAATTTTGATTAACATTTTTTTACGCGGAACCTTAATTTGTATACCAAAAAATTCAGAAACAAAACAGAAACAAAAGGTTCAGAATGTCTGAGACCCTTAAATATAGAAACTAATAAATAACTTTATGCCTATAACTAACCTGTAAATATTCAGTATTTCTTGCCAAATTTTTGGAGCTTTCCAAACATTTACAAACATTACTAGGTAAATTCATATGTAGACACTAAACTAGTTATTTATTAAATATCTTTTAATACATAATTTATAATATTTGTTCTTTATTTCTCAGTCAATAAAATGTACTGGATACCAGATTGCTAAACAGCGAACGCGAACGCATTCCGTGAACACAGTTCGCTTTACTTTGTTATGCTAATCTTCATAATTCTTCAGATGAGGGGAAGTTCGAGGAAGTTACTTTTTTTTTGAAAATAACTTGTAATTCAGTTGTAATTTTTGTAACTTACTTGAATTATGTATTCACACAAAAATTACCACGGGAAATATAGATGAATAGGAAAAAAAAATAGACATTTATTCACTTCTGATTAGAAATTACAAGTAACATTTAAATTCAGTGTTAAAAAGATAACTTTATGAATATTTCAAACGTATATAACTAATTTATGACTTAATATGAAACAATATTGTTTAAACTCTAATTTTCTAAGTAGCTGATGCTTTTGGAATGATTCCAGGTTTATTTGTGTTAGGATGTTGTTAGAATAACAAAGAAAACTTCATGGTTTTGTTTGTGACCGTCAAAGTAAATATTGATATAGAGTTTAGTTTGTTATGAAGTGAAAAAAAACTGTGTGTTGGCAATTTGTCCATTAGGTTAATTGTGCAATTAATCTTTAATAACAATATGTTCACGTAAACTTATATTAATTTGTATTCGCTTTGAATGTAAAATGTAACAAATAAAAAAAAATCGTATTTCTACAATATTTTTTAATGTGTGAATTATACTTCAAATAATAATACTATACACTTCAAATAATAATTGATAGAGGTATATTTGATTGTTACACGCTTTACATTCAGTTGATTATTGCTTATCTTTGATGTCATGGAAGAAGGACCATGGGTTTGATTGTTTATTACGTAAGCAATACTTATTTATCAATGCTTACGTTACTATGGGGATTGGGTGGGTTGTGTTAATAGTTTATTACTATAGCTGATAAGAAGAAGAGGAGAGTTAAAAAAATCTAAAATTCTACATAACACTTCCACAGCCCGTTAGAACTGTGGGCTAAAATTATTTTAATATTTATCTCTTTTAATGATATAGGAAAGAGCTAGAAAATGATAAAACATTTTGTATCCAATCGGGCATTACAAGTGGGAATATAAGAATGCATTGTAATACATTGACTAAAAACGCGAAATATGATCAAAGTATTAATTAATCATGTTAAAGTTAACTAACATTGGATCTATTACTATGTTGACTGTTCGACAACGCTGCTACCTTGTTGAAATTAACAAAGAAAACTTCTCGATCGGGTCCGTCTTACCTGTAAACACTAAGTAAACTGGGCGACTTCGGAACTTATCCATTAACTTAAGTAAAATCTGTAGACAGCATCGGGAGAATAGTACCTCGACCGTCGTGTTAGCTAGTTTGAACGTTAAATGAAATTTATGACGTTACTATATTGATTGATTGTCGAGTTTGGAATTGTTCATATTTCACTGCTGTTTTGTTTAATGTTTTTATAAATATCATTTATTTCTTTTTCCTTCGTAGTTTTTTTTTTTCTTGGGTTTACTACTACGACATAATATGAAATGGTGGTTGACACTTGCTACAAGTTTATTTTTTAATACTATTCAAGAAGCAAAAACAATGATACAGTGTTTATATGTTAACACTAGATTTGTGGCCGCGGCTGTGCCCGCGTTTCATATCTTCTTCACTGCATTTTAATTTTTTTATACGAAAACCTAATTATTTTCGCTTCAATTTTATTTCTTAGTATAGATAAAAACGTGTATCTGCCTGCCTCTGTGTCTATTACTTGACATATAACTCGATAATTACGGAACTGCTTTATCTGTTATTTGTTTCTCTGTTAAGGTTTTAATGTATAATTTTATATTACGTTAGGATATTTAAGACCTTGGAATGTAAGGTGCTTACTAATTGTTGACTATTTACTATTAATGCTTATTATCTAAAGATACCATTTTTTTTTAATTACAACCAGTTTTGTTTTATATTTCAAAGTTTTTGTTACCTATTGTCATTTTAGTATAAAATATATTATACAAATGTAGGCATTAATATAATTTGTTTCAATAGAAGCATTTAGATAAATGTTTTTTTTTAATTAAAATTAAATATTCTGCGATCTCTGGGTCCACAACTTTTATTATATTGGAGGTTTAATTCGACTTGCGTCAGAAAAAATTGCCTATAATATTTCAAACAGCTATGCAGTTAGTAATCTTCTTTCACAATTATTTTATGTGAGCTTAAATCTACTTCTATTTTACATCTAAATTTTCTATATCTATATGTTATCTATATTATCTATATGTTAAATTATTTTGTAGACACTTATTAGATAAATGTTTATATTCCTGTCAACATATGACGCGTAAACGTCGCTTATCATAATTGATAATTGTTTTTAACTTCAGCGGCTGATCATATGATTTGGAATTGTTACATTCACTCCAATATGTAGTGTAACTACAACCTGTCGTAGATCCTATTTATCGTAGATCTAAAGAGAAGACTGAAACTCATATTTCACCCTCAAATCTCACTGTAGACAAATAATTTTGCCATGTACACAGATTAACTAACATATCAGTGATTAACGAAATAATAACTAAGCATTTGAGAGGTATAAAGGAAAATAAATGAAATTTTTGTGAAATACTGCGAGAGATCATGAAGTCGTTCAGTTACATAAAAATGTAACGTAACTTTCCACTCCTTCTAATTACATACCTTAAACCAAAGTTCAATCTTTATGAAATAATCATTAATTTAAACTTCCGACGTTCCTTTTGACTGCGAGAGGTCTAAAATGAAAAATTACTTCTTGAATTTTTACTTCACTTAAAATCAGCACAATGTTGTAGTCGACGGCCGCTTTATTATTTATGACAAGGAACACGAAACTCATCTCGAGTTATAAACTTCTTGGAATTTCTCCTGAAGTAATACAGAGCTATTATTATGATGTCCCCGCACGAAAAAAAATGTCGTTGTGTAGCGTCTTGGGGTCGGGTATAGCAAGGGCCAAGAGCGGTAGACGTCATGACAAGCGACGAATATTAGAGTTCGCAGGGGTGACTTACATATTTGTATATCATTTTCATCATCTGAATATCGGAATTTAAATCGAATAGTTGTTATCATAATAGTAAGTAATTTGTTAGAAGCAGTAAATTATTTATATTTTACAAGCAGGTGCCCGCGACATTGTCTACTTGTTTAAATCGTTAATTTCCTTCTTTTCTTTACACATTATAAGCTCAGTGCTTTGACCACAATTTCATCTGATGTTAAGTGACGATGTGGTCCAGGATTGTAAACACACTAAGCCTAGGTACTGGTGCCCATGTGATGCTGCCGGAACATATCTATTGGTATTTGGCGACATGTTTTCAAACTTGATGGTGGAAGCTACGCAGGCGGGCATCATTAGAAAATACCCTACCACCATGCAAACTTTTTCATAACCTATCAGTTTTCAAAAGACACGTGTATCTAATTCTATTCAACACGATCAAAACTTATTTTTACTTATTATTTTTTATATCTATCCAGCCATACTTATGGGCAAACAGACAAAAGTGACACATTTAATATAACTTTCATTTATAATATTTATTATAACCCATTTGTAACCTAGTAACGTTTATAATTAGTACCTATAATTTTTTTACACGATTTAGAAACGTTTGTGATTAAAATAAATTACACTTTAAGGTTCTATTATTTAGTACACAATTATTTGGATTAAACACAAAATATAAAAATTGTCTATTATTCTATACTATTTTTACAAATGTATATTATAAAGGAATCTATTGTCCTATTAACCGACTGGAGCGTTTGAAATTTATTCTTTATATCCACAACGTATCCGTCGGTCCTTTTACGACTATTAGACAACCATAAAGTTTTATCGTCTCTCTTCATTCGATTGTCATTGCAGGGACTTGCTCTTGTTCACTCTCTGAATATTTTTTAATGATTTTAAGTAACAATTTTACCATTGTACATGTAATTTTACGTTAAAAATACTTTTATTTTATTTTATTCTATCCACATACAGTGCGTGCATAAAGATCAATGAATAACAACCGAAAATAATGACATTTGTATAAAACCGTCCTCAGAAAATATTTGATAAACATTCAAATAAAAGAAATGCAGCAATGTTGGTATACTTAATACATATACAGTCGTATAAATCTCACCTAGCAAAAAAGAAACATGCGTTAAATGGCTTACGACAATAAAAAAAGTTTCCGTGATGTTTTTCTTCCAAACCACTTAACAAGCTTGGCGCACGTAGACATGTTTGTGTCTTGCTTGCATTATGACACCGGGTTACAATAAGATTTAGAGGGGACAAAGTGAGGAGACAACGCGGCGCCGAAGACTTTGGTATAACTATCGCATAGTGTAAGTGCCGTGTTCTACTAGTCTAATGTGAACGATCTATTCCACTCATTGAAGCATAAAATAAACATTCATCGGGTTGCGTAACTGTAATTGAGAATTACACTTATACGTATATTCAGTAGTTCCTAAGAATTTATCATAACATATCATAATAATTTTGTATTCATTTATTAAGCAAAATACATTTTTAGAATATATCACTTATTTTCATATTTATGATAACTAAATAACAAAATTATGTTTAAATTGATTTGGGTCATGTATATCAATACAAGAACATAGGCCAGAAGAGTTGTAGGTTTTGTAACAAAGTTGTCAATAAGAAAAGTTAATAAGGAAACATCGAACTACACATAAATCTCGACCATATGAGTATATGAAGTATAAACAAACAACGACTACAGTTATTAACTCAATGAACGTTTTAATAACGAATAAGTAAAAAAAAAGTATAAATGTCAAAACGTACTGTGAAACTTAAAAAGGCATTAGATGCATCTCTCGATATTAGGAAATTAAATGTTGAGATGAAATTGTTTTGATGTGGAAGAAAAAAAAAATTTATAATAATAATCACGCGCCCTTCGTTTGTGTATAATTTTCGTTACTGCTTAA
Organism: Samia ricini; assembly: GCA_014132275.2. NCBI lineage: Eukaryota > Metazoa > Arthropoda > Insecta > Lepidoptera > Saturniidae > Samia > Samia ricini. The sequence continues at coordinate 9,991,725 of AP028161.1, forward strand.
CCCCTTGAGCACTAACCTGGCGTTTACGCCAGTTTTCCATTGTTTTTCTATTGTCTCATTTTATGGGGAATCGACATATTAACAGCTATACAAAAATGGCAATGATATGTAAACTAGATACTTCTTTAGGTCCTTGAGCAGTACGTCAAAAAAGTACATTTATATTTAATGCTTGTTTAATTCCACAAAGTAAATCTGAAATAATATGTATTGAGAAGAAATAAACAACGGAAAATGTATAATTTTGCAAATATTAAATTGTGAATATTTTAAATACAATAAAACTTAAAAGTAAAGTAAGGTAAACTAATAATTATAAAGAACCTAACACTTAAAAAAATACGTATATATGGAGCAAATGAATGTCGTTTATATAAATGATACCTTCGATACAAAGCGGGTTTAGTCATAAAATAAATATCAAATATATTAATTCTATTGCACGATGAAAAGTCAGCACTTAAGATAGTGAAACTGAGTTAGTAAGAACACAGCAGGCGATGTTTCAGCTCCGCGTAATATACGCTAAAGGTCCGGGACAAGACAAATGTGTTTTCTCTCGCTTGCTATTAGACGCTTCTCTGGGTCTACGCTCTCATGCGCCCCCCGGCTCTTGATTGAAAGCGATGGCTTATTATTAGATTTAAGACTGGTAAATATAAGTTTTTCAAATAAATTAATGTCGTTGAATTGTCTCCAGTATTTACTTTAATATTGATAATGGAATATGTCTACTCCAGAATAAGTGGCAACGTTATGAGAACGAATAGAGTGGTTACTGAATTAAGAAAACTGATGTTGGCATGTAAGTTATTTACATATCAACGTAACTTTGATCTCAACTGTTGAGGTTATTGATATGTGGGATATAATGATAGAATTAAGTAGTCTACAGAAGAGTATTTACGGTAATTAAAAATTTAGATATAAAATAGTTTTCCAGCAAGACTGATACAATTTTCTCGCTAAAACTATAGTACAAGATTATTTAGCTGTTCCCATGAGATACATGACGTTAAAAGAAATTACTAAGCTTGCATTACATTTTATTGTGAACATGGTAGTATTACTCTTCATCTTGGAGACCGCATAGTTTATAATTTAATAGAAAAGACTTTGTTAAAATTTTTGAAAATGTATTATTAGACGTTAATATAAATAGCAGAGGTAATATGAAGACAAAGGTGGCAGCATTCACGTCGGAGGTAGTTAGTAGCGCAAACTAGCTCGTCGTCGGCATTTGCGCAAATTGAATTTGTCTCGAATGCTGAGTGGAGTTGGGCAAAGCGTACTACCGGGTGCCGCGCCACGTCGCGCCGCGCCGGCCGATGGGCATCGCGCTCACCCCGACATGGACGATTCAATTACTGTCATAGAATAATATCTATACACATTCATTTTTCTATAACCGTAATTATATAGTGTAACCAGAGTTACTGGTACATGTACTTCTAAACTCAAACTTGATGAATAAAGTTCTCAATATTCTATACTCATATAATTATTTATTACTCCATTAGATTTGTTGTGCTTCGAATTTAAAAGGGACGATTATGCATAGATTTATGTGCTTTTAATATATCGGCTAATGGCCTGCCAACAATGTACTAAAATATTAATAAATTACTTTTTCTTAGTAATTGCGTGGACTTTTGTTTAAATGAATGTTGGTAGTTTTATACTCAAGACTACGTCACTGAACGATACAACTACTAACTTTCATGTTGTCACATCCGTGTTCACACAACGAACGCTTTTAAATTGTTCATTTCATGGACGATGTTTTAACAATCATTTACAGCGAGGGTAATAATAACATTGTACCATGACTTTGCCTTTTATCGAGTGTTAGCGAGATTAATGGCTGGCTCGTCGCACGCTCGCGGCAATTACACGCGCAATGTGGCAGAGCCCGCGCTGGCAATGCCGCCATCATGGTTTTGTTGTGTTCATCAGATGAACGAATGACGCAGACGAAATTCCGTAAGGACACATTTGGGTTATGATCCTTGGCGGCATAACAAGAAAAGTCTGTTTGGTGCAGACTTTCGTTATTCAGAATAATTAATTGTGGAAAATAATATAGTATTATAAAGAATTTAGTTCACGGTTTTTATAATTATTAGAAATTTTATGTACTAACGTAAATTGAATTAATATTAATTACAATTACAATAATAAAATTATCCTCACTATATTTTTAATTTAAACACACTGATGGAGTATTACATGATTAATATGTTTTAAAACCTGTCAGATTTAAAAATCTTGGATATACTTCAGAACAATCCCGTTGATAATAAAACTTCCGGTAGATGTTTCAGTCAATTATGATGTTGCGTCAGTGAAAATGATTATTGAGTTATTTCGCATGCAAATTGATATTTTTAAGGCTATCTTATGTTAATGTCGGTCAATTTGTCAATAGTTTTCAAAGTTTAAAATAATATATTTACTTTACTATTAGTGCCGTTGCATGTAACCAAATAAATATGACTTCGTAAATATATTCATTAAAAATGCTAATTCATATATTTTCTGTTTACTAACTACGTTCTCATACATATGAAGTAGACACTCATTCATAAAATATTCAAAACCGTTTCACGCTTCTTAATTATCTGTGTTTGTATGATGAAAAGTTTAATATTATGTTATACAGAATTTAATGTTTGTGACCGCGAAAACCAAATTTTCGTTAATTGTGGTTCTTTCAACTAGCTTTTAGTTTTTGTTTATACTGACCAATTTTAGTAGAATATTTTTTTTAATGAATATAAGTAATATACAACCTCTCACTATGTTAATTCATCGATTTTTACTGCTGTGATTTTAAGTTTTACTAGTCAGGCATATTAATGTTTCCAAGTGTAATTTGGATCATTACAAAGAATTAGGAATTAATTAATGCTATATCATTAGAGCAAAAATAGATATTTGCTAAATATATTTGTGTATAATTAAAATTAACTGCCTCGGTAGCGCAGTTGTATTACATACGACTGCCGTTCTGAGGTCTCGAGTTCGATCCCCGGGTCGGGTCAAGTGATATTGGGTTTTTTCTACTCAGTATTATCCCGGAGTTTGGAATTTGTGCCCGATATGGCGACAGGCTCGCCCCCTGTCACATCTGGGACGGAACTAAGCTCGGCGAAATGTGGGTGGTTGTAGTTCGCTACTTCACCTCTGCCTAACCCTTCGGGGATACAGGCGTGAGCATATGTATGTATGTATAATTAAAAATCACAGAAATTGCCGTAATAGCCACGAGTTCAACTACTTAATTAAATACTAAATCGTTTTCCTTTCTTCTACCCTTATAGCTACTGCCGTATAATTATCTGTATATTTAAAAATTAAATGCAACAAATTTTGCATGTTTCAAACATTTTTAAAGTAAAAGTGTCTAGTGGAAAAACATGGAACAATTTTTTTTTACATTTGAATTGGTTGAATAATATATCGCTGATTTTAATAGGCACTTGCTAAGTTTTTGTTTCACTTGACTAAAGTATAGAAATACAGTGCGGACATAAGTATGTACACAGCGAATGTTTGCCGAAGTTTCAACAGTAATGCAGACCGTTTGAGTGTTATGCCGCGCTCCGCAGTCGCACAATGAAATCGTTTAATGTTCACACAGTTCTCTGTGTTCACTGTTAATGGCTTAACGAATTAGGTGATGCTCTTGTACCGATTTAACTGGTTCACGAGTGGAGTTTCCTCAGTTTACTTAACAGATAGAGCCTTCCCTCATATTTTCCTATATTATCTATATATTGTACATATTTATTTCGATATAAGTTTTTATTACAATCTTGACTTTACTACTCGTATAAATGAGTCGTATAGAATCAAACGCGGCTATACTCAATACGATATACTCTATACTATTATATAAAGAGATTTTTTTTTATCCTTATAGATAATATAGATACTACTTATCCAATTAAAAAAACACATTTTTCACCTGTAGAAAGTAACACTGTCACCGAGTAACATAGGCTATTTTTGTTTAATTAGACATTTCTATATACCACTGTGGAGATTTAGTGCTATCAATAAAAAAATACATCGTCACAGGCATCGTCGATGGACACTGTTAGTGTTGTGTGTTGTGGCTATAAAAATATAAAGACCAAACGGAGGTAGTTCATCAAAATAGCCCTCAACGCAGCAGGCGACGCCGCGCGCCGCCAGTCAGCCCGTGACCGCGGTTGGTAAAACCCAACCGAAACGTCGGGATAGGAAAAAGAAAAGGTAACGCGTGAAAACCCGTTGTTAAATAATTGCATCAATAAAAAAATTATAAAAACAGTATTTTACTTCAAATGTTCAATGATAATTAAGGTCATATTTCAATAACCCCGGATCTCAAGTACTTATATTGACATAGTTTCCAACGTTAGTATATTTATTTATAGGCATCACTAAAATAATTTTAGATCGTAAAAATACCTTTTGAAATAAATAAAATGAAAGATTTTAATATAAGCCCGAAGTGGCACATATTAAAGGAATATTAATTTATGTCATATTTATTGAGTTTTGTTTCTAACTAGCTGTGTGTTCACGGCTGCACCCGCGTTGTATATATTCTTCACTTCGTTTTAATTATTTTCCAAAAATAAAAACATTGTACTAAGATAAAGTCAAAATATTTTTCATCAATTTTAGCAATTGCCTGTAAAAAAACTATCTAGTGAATCGGATTTTATTCAATTTTTTTATTTTCGTAACGAAATTAATTTACTAATTACTAATTATTTTCGAAAATTAAAAATACCTTAAGTTATCCGGAGTAACTTCAGGTATCTACCAAAAACAGGTCTGTCAAAATCGGTTCAACCGTTCTGGAGATTAGCCGATTCTAACAGACTGACACACAAACAAAAGTTTTAACAATTGTATTTTTGGTATAGGTATCGTATATACATTCATATCTATTTAGTTAAAAAATTGTTATTTTAACATTACAAAGAGTCTCTGCATTTTTATTTATTAGTATAGATGAGTTTAATAGATATTGTTTTGAAATATCTTACGAAATACTGTAATGAAGTTTTCTGTACATTACGCTACAGCATTTTGACATTTACTTGGAACTAGAGTACTTGTTGTTATTAGACGTAGCACGTAGTATACTGTAGCCGCGTAGCCGCGTAGCACGTGTAGACACAATACCCGTCAGCTGTGCGTTGCAATTACGTGCCATATGATACACAACTTGTAACGTTGAGAGAACAAACGTAGAACATAGAGGCTATTCCAGGCTTTCTATTGGTTTGCGTTTACACAGAACATATGTTAATACTAATTTATTAAATTATAGTTTTTAAATTGTATTATTATTTTTATTCGTCTTTCAAACTAAAATCAACGTAAAAGATTCTACAAATTCTGAAAGAAAGTAGTAATTACCTGTTTTGTTAAGTATGACAATAAATCTATTTAGTTTAGATTGTTTCTCTGTATGTTATTACAGACAGTTTTTCTTATGATTATAAATTATATAATATGATTCCAAAGAGATGATGAGTCAATGTTAATGCTTTAGATCAAAGCGTTGGCGGACGTAAGTTATAGTATATAATATTTTTTTGTAATAAGCCTTTTTTAGTGAAGAGAAATATGGTAATGTAATCATCATCATCATGTTTGGAGGTCATTTTTTACTCTTCACCTGGCCCAACAACCACTCGCAAGCGTGAAAATCTGTCGCAGATCATCTACAGGTGTATTTTGCCAGCGTTACTTGTTTAGCGTGTTTACATTCTTGGGCCGAATCGTAAGTTAAAATTAAGCGTATAGTATAAATAGAAGAACTAGATAAAATGTTTTTTTTTTTCATTTGTATATCCCACAGAAGAAATAATCCTTTACATTATACAATTAAACTTTTACACTTTATTAATCGAAAATGAAATAATGTATAAATTGCAATCTGCTTTCAATCCCTTTCAATAAACAGTTTGGGCAAATCTAAACATAAGGTTACCAAATCTGCTAAGAGGCCCATCTCGCCGGTACGTGACTGAATCAAAACGAATTTGTCCCGGTAAAGCCGCAGCTTTCTTCACACATTCGATGGACAGATAGAGATAGTGGTCCCTTCCAACGAATGGCCACACTAAATCCTTAACACTCAACTACATCGTGACTCGCAACGCGCCTTTTATGTTTACTTTGTAAATATAAGGTTCTTCAAAAGATACGTATCATTTATTTCATCTATTTCTAAATCGAAGAATGCGAACATGTAAATTATCTTAAAAATATACAATTATATTTTTTACTTAATTCATACTTAAAGATGATAAAAGCTTATTATAGATTAAAGCTTTAAGTTTAAAACTTACTTGAGTATCTTCACTTAGTTGGTTCCCGAGAAACAATGAATCGTTTTACATTATTCTTTTTTTAAATTATAGATTCATTTACTGATCATATTTTAGCTAATATATGACATATACGGAAAAAGTTCTTATTTATACGTGCTAAGCTAAATGACTGTGCTTCATCTGATTAAAATAATAATTACTTTATTGACCATAAATATTTACAAAAATCAGTGGTGCTCTATTAGCTAAACTAGGCTAAACTAGGCTCTCTTATTATAATCCTTAAATTATACAATAATTATTACAGAAATATGGGTGGTTGTGGTTATGTCTGTGTATATATATATATCTGTGGATGGATGTGTTGTGCATGGGTGTGTTATGCATGGGTATGTGATATGTAAAGGAGTGTGTTGTGTATGTTTGTGTGTTGTGTATTGGTGTATGTTGTGATATTTTGTTATTCTTCTATGTAACAACTTACAGAAATTTCTCATATGCTTTCTTTTTTATTGAAATAAATCTTAAATTAAAAACATACCGAGAATAATAAAGTACGGAAATAAGTGAGAATTCCATTATGTCAGCTTACATTTAACACGGCTAATGTTTCTAAGTAGGTCTGGATCATAAAGTAACAAAGTCGTTGCGATCACCTCAATTCTATGGTCTGGATATATATTTGCGTATGCTGGAACACAACGCGCCTTACTATGTCACTATAACGGGTTTTTCACTATGTGTATAGTGATTACGACCCAGGTGGGCACGAAAGCCCTATCACCACGCTAATACGTTGGCAAAAACTAATGAAGTACTGGAGCAAAATCGCTGATAAAATAGTCTTAATAAATATAAATAAATCAAGTATAATAATAATTGATTTACTATTAAATAAAATACATTAAATTGTAAAAATGAATTGCACTGAGTTTGTACGAGGAATAATGAAAAAGAATCGTTAGTCAGTGTACGAGAGCAAACATGTCTCACGAGGCTTCCGCCAGGTGCGAAGATGTTTCATGATTTAATTTGGGACTTAGGGATCTGTTGTATTGAATCTATTGAAGCGTGCAATCTTTTTATCGCATTCGTTTTTATCGATCGTTGGTTTTACTTACATTAATGTTTTGTGTACTAGTAAATATAATGATTATTGACCCCTGTGTAACATCAGGTAGATTTGTAGTAAAATAGGGTTTGTGTATAGAGTCTCAGAATAAACTTAATATGTTAAGTAGTGCTTATTTAAACAAAGAGATTTGCATGTTTAACATATTTAAAAATAAACAGGGACGTTGCTTTTATAAATTACTTCTAGTTGATATGTTATAGATGTCTTTGTCAATATCTAGAAAAACTTAATACGACAACTTAATAATTGCGTAGATTTTTTGACCAGAAATACAAATTTAATATAATAATTACACGCATTAAGGTGTAATAAGTTAAAATAATAAGGTAAAAATAATTTCAGTATAGTTCATATTCAATATATCAGTTGATAACTGTTTTATTTCTGGACGAATGAGTTTCGAAATAACCACATAGCATACAGAAACTGAACAAACGTACAAAAACAAAATCATGCATCGTTGGGCACGCCGCGAGCCGGTGGAAAAATGAATGGATATTTTGTTATAATTGCAACCTCAGGCACACAATACAAAATGCCTTTCGTAATAACCGGTATTTAATTTTTATTTAATGGATTAATCGATATTGTTTATCCGTGATAATAAACAGGTAATTTTAATTTGATCTCTGAATAAATTAAGGTAATTTTTGTGCATGTAAACGGAGAGACTGTAACGTTTATTTAAATTATTGCCCCAGACAGATAATTTTTTTGTTATAATGTACATGTAATATCTACTGTAGATCACAGCCGAAAAATATATGTTAACATATTAATTTTAAAGTTAAAATGATCTACACTCTTACGTCAACTTTTAGGTTAGTTTAGCTATACCTAGTATAATTTATCGTTTGTTATAACATAGAAGGGTGACATCACATTTCAATAAATTTTCCTAAATAAATCAAATGTACGCTAGTAAAAAAAGTGAAAATAAATCTCACTATGTGTACCAAATTCAACAGTTTTGTCAAAATTCAGTTAATATTCAATTACTATAAACTATAAACTACCTCTGATTTTAGAGGATGGTATAGATAAAAAAAAAATCGACTCAACTTTCGTTACAAATTTTTGGTAAACTGTCATCAAGAAGGTTTCTCTACAATGGATTACACGAAACATATTTATTAAACATTCGATCCGATATAATTTGAACAGTTGTAGTAACAGTAATTCCATTTTATGTTTAGAATAAAAAAACATAATTTAATATAACAGTTTCGATTATTTATCTCTATATGTAATGTTGTATATAGTAGGTCAGGTAACAGCTAATGTTAGAGTAGAAGGTGCGGGTCAGTCGCCGTCGGACAGCGGCCGCGTGTTAAGAATACCAAGCAGTTACATCACGGCAGCATGGCAGGCCTCAGCTAATATTGTGCTGACTTTGTGCACTAATATACACCTTATATATGTTGTTTTATTTCCTTTATACGTCTCAGCAGTAAGTTCTAATTCTTTTTTGTGGTTCGTTAGGTTCATTTTTTTTAATCCTTGATGTAAATGTAGGATGTGACATCATAGCGAATGGACGGAAGCAATGACACACATTTAGTACAAGACCATTAAATTAGTATGAACTCATTAAACGAGTAAAAAATTAAACCGTACACTGTACAACATTTGTTTACCTATTTTACTTTATTAAACCCAAAAACGTGTTTAGTTAATTCTGTAGATACATATACATATATACTCGTACATGTTTTATTCAAATTACGTTTATATATATTAACAATTTCACAATACTTGTTTGTATATATTTCATGCTTTACCTGAAAAATAATGAGTATTAAATTTATATATAAAACTAGATGTGTACCCGCGGCTGCGCCCGCGTTTCATATATTCTTCACTACATTTTTTTTTTTATACGGAACCCTAATTTTTGTTTCGTCCTAAGATAAAGTAAAAATATTACTCATAAATTCAAGCATTTGCCCGTAAAATCGGATTTTATTCAATTTTTTATGAGTTTTAATTTTTTTACGCGGAATCCTGACAATTTTCGTAAATTAAAAGTACCCTAAGTTACCTGGAGTAACTTCAGCTATCTACCAAAAAAGTGGAGTCAAAATCCGTCCAGTTGTTCCGGAGATTACCCGGAACAAAGAGACAGACAGATAGACACAAACTTTTAATAAAATTGCATTTTTTAGTATAGATATATAGGTAGGTGGATACGTTCATGACCTTGATCCTCCAAATACAATAGATGAGGGTAGTGCGTAAATGCATTTCCCCCCGTCAAAAAAAAAAAAAAAAAAATTCATATCTATTTAGTAAAAAATATATTTTTGACATTACAAACAGACACTTCAATTTTATTTATTAGTATAGAAAGTATAGATTGAACATTCGTTATTAATTTCAAGACACGAATCTGACTCGTCATTTTGCTATTATCCGAATTTGAATGATGTAGACTGATCTATCATTCATTTATCAAATCACTCTAGCTAATTTCGTTATTAATTGCCCTAATAGTAAAATGTATATATTTACTACAAATATTAAATATTTTTAATAGAGTTAAGGGCAATTTCTCTTTCGTTGTATGTTAAATTTAACATTAAAAAAATGTACTCGTTTATATATTATATGTAAGACGATCGATCGAAATATTATAATTTTTAACTCTGCTTCATTCAAAGATATTCCCTTAACATTACGTTACCCTGAAAATAATATACCCAGTGCGTAACTTTTCGATTCTTTATCGTACCGTTGAAATCGTACTTTCTTTGTGAGTAATCCCTCCACGTTTCGGGAAAGTCGCCGACGAAGATAGAGCACGATCTTCACAAATAATGTCACATGCGATTCGTTTCAAACGACGTGACTGGCATCGCCGCGGCCGCTCGCCGTGCCGTGCATAATGGGATAAATGCGCTGCGGTTATGTGCCCACACATGGCCCTTAAATTAAGTGGGCACTATTTACTGCACACGGTGAAACTTCCTTCCTAGCTTGATTAACTAGATTGTGTTTAGTTAGTATTTGTTTATAGTTGCACTGAAAGTTTTCTTCGCTTTTTTAACTGTTGCATTAATTTCAACGTTTGTTGTACTTGTTGGAAAAGAGAAATAGTAAAGAATAAGTTCTTTTGATTATAGCGCACCATGAACGTATTTTTTATTTTCATTTGTAGATATGAAAACAGTGTTTAGTTTTGTTTTTTTTTACTTTTACTAATACATCTGCGACATGTATGAAACGTCTTGAAACGTCTCAAGTAAAATATGTAATTTGAGATAAAGCGGCATCCCATTCCAGATAAGAATAAGCACGACCCACGTCGAGAGCCATCCGACTCGTTACGAGCCGCCCGAAGCGAGGTGTGATACAAAATCATCAATCTTTCCGAGATTGTACTATTAAATGCCTCTCCCGTTCTTCCCTCGAACTCCAGACCAGAAACAAATGTAAAAAGTTGTGTGATAAGTTCAATTTGAATTTGTAAAGCCCCTTTCAACGTTTCTCGCCTGTTTATCTCGACGAAGAGAGAACGGAAAATACAAAAGTAAGAGATAGGAAATGAAGAGGCGGAAAAAAGTGTCGGGCTCAGAACAAACACGGAAAGTTGGCGTTATCCGGGAGACAAGTTAAATCGCAATTTATTAGGGCGTAGCAGTGGGCTTAGCACCGTTACCGGAGGACGTGTGAGGCAAGTCCGCGCACTGCTATCGCCGCACCGGCGTCGATCACTCACCACTTATGCCTACATGTCACTCCTAAAGTAATTACTAAGGGAATTTTATCTGTTTAACAAATACAATTAGTTGAACCATCAATTGGATTAGCGATATCTTTGCTTGTACCTAGTAAAAATGTTTTACAAGTGAGATTTCGATTCGATGTCTTCTTTATGTTTGTACTGCTACAAGTGCCATAGATTGCTTGGAGACTGAAAAAACATTACACTATGTTATACATACCACGCACCTTCCTTTGAGAAGAAGCGTTGCGGACATTTATACAGTAATATTACGAGTACTGACTAGATATTCTTCTATTTATTCATTGTATGTAGCAAACAATGAAATAATTTAATATAATGTAGGCGTATATAATAACATTAACTTGAATGATTATTAGTAACATAAGAAAGAAAAATTCTGCACAAACTATAATGGTATGTTTACGTAAAACGATGTAAGCACGTGCTTACGCTTTGGTTTTACTATCGCGCATCTTCAGGAGCCATTCACAAACTTTTTATATACCAATATTCAATTACGTCTCCACGGCGATGTTTAAACGTATATTAATGTATTGGCTTCAACAATATTTGAACAAATAAATTCATTCTCGCTACTATAAAAAACATTGTATTTTTACTGGTTTTTATTATTAGTACTAAACAATAATATAATACTTTGACTAGTTGAAATGGAATTACGGAATCAGCTATTTAAAAAATAATGTCAATATTATTATTTTCATTAAAATCTAAACGGAGCGGTAACCATGGACAGTTACAAAAGTACTAACTAGCTACGTCCAGCTTCTCACTTTTTCAATCTTTATTCGGAATATCTGCTAATTGTGGTAGACAGTAATCTGATCTGCTCCCGTGTGCAGATTTCATTATCTACAGGATCGTGTCGACGGTCCATACATATTCATACGGTAGGCAGCGTCGTTCCTAGCGCACTACTAAGCCGATGTCGTTATGAACTCATTTCTATTTTCCCTTTTTGTACTTTGTTCTTTAACCGATTTCATCTGGGTAGCGTAAGAATAAAACCTACGATTAATGAATTGACAATATTCAATTGAATTAATTATTCATAAAAAAAAATGTTTTATTTGTTAAAATAGTAAAAAAAAATAATAGTCAAAACAGTTTAAATCTTTTTATAATTAATGCATTTAAAAGACATCAATAATACACCCTTTATTTACAAACAGTTACGTTTTTTTTTACACAAACATCTTATCTATACTAATAAATAAAATTGAAGTGTCTGTTTGTAATCTCAAAATATTTTTTTTTTACTAAATAGATATGAATGTATACACGATAACTACACCTAAAATACAATTTTTAAAATTTTTGTCTATCTGTCTATTTGTTTGGGGTAATCTCTGGAATGGCTTTACGGAATTCGACGATTTTTTTTTTTCGTAGATAGCTGAAGTTACTCCGGGTACTTATAGTTTTCTAAAATAGATAGGGTTCCGCGTAAAAAAAAAATTAAAAACTATAAAAAAATCCGATTAAATGCGCAGTTTTATGGACAAGGGCTTGAATTTATTAGAAATATCTTTACTTTATCTTATTACAAAAAAAAGTATTAGAGTTCCGTATAAAAACATTAAAATGCAGTGAAGAACATATGATACGCGGGTACAGCTGCGGGCACACAGCTAATATTATAATAACGTTGGTGTCATTATGTATACGTTATCTATACCAAAAATACAATTTTGAAAATTTTTGTCTGTCTGTTTGTTCCGGGTAATCTCCGGATCGGCTGGAGTGATTATGACGGGATTTTTGTTTTTTGGTACATAGCTGAAGTTACTCCACGTAACTTAAGGGACAATTTATTTTTCGAAAATAATTTGGGTACCGCATAAGAAAATTAAAACACATGAAACTGTGAATAAAATCTGATTCAATGTACAGTTTACTGACTAATTTGTTTTTGTGACAATTAGTTTCTCTTAGTACCGAAAATATTAAGGAAATAATTAGGGTTCCGGCAAAAAAAATTAAAACGCACTGAAGAACATATGACACGCGGGGCGCAGCCGCGGGCACCCAACTAGTCGTAAATAAAAGCACAGAAATGTGACTTAAAACTGCTCATTTAGTAACCAAGTGGACGATTGTTTTACAATTTAATTAAAACTAAATTTAATATTACTTATTGAAATAGAATAAATATTTATAGAATTTACTACTTCAACGAGCAATCGAGTTTATTTCTGTATCAAATCACCGACTTAACTACGATTCCAGTTCCTGTTGCGGAAAGTTCTGGAAACAAACTTTTTAATTAGTCTGCGAGGACAAACAAGCTGTGTCTCTTAGTTCTTCGATACCTATGTATCTGAAAACTTGTCTTTCTAAACTGAGTGAAAGCCGTTTCCTTATTTAGTTTGTGTTAACATGTGTTAAATTATTGAGTTGTTACTTTGTATTAGACAATTTATTTGTTCTATTACGTTGTTATTTTTACTATTATGTAGTTAAACTTATGTTAAATTACTGAATTGGGTTATCTTATATTTATAAAAATGAATTCCTGTTCGTTAGTCTTGCTAAAACTCGAGAACGGGTAAACTGATTTGTCTAAATATAGAAGAAATACGCGAACATTTTTTTCAACAATTTCATTATCCCATACGAACTGTTCCGGTCCAGCCAAATAGTGTCACTGTCACAAAGGATTGATTGACTTCTTGGCTGTCAAATATTAATTGGTGTGTTCTTGATTTTACTTCAAAAAATTATTTCGTTTCAAAAAGAGAACTTTCTTAATAATGCCTCACAATTATTCCAACGACATAAATTACATTACATTGAATATACTGCTGTTTTTTACATATCTTAGATAAAGATGGGCTACAACCGGTACTGATTGAAAGAATTATAGGTAAGTACTTAAATCTGTTATACGTTGATACGAAGTTCACCCTTTCATCTAGTAAGATTATGTATTTAGTAAGCACATCACTGTATTTCTTTATTTTAGAATTAGAATTATAATAATAATATATCAGAATGTGTTTAATATGTAAACATATGGGATCAATATAATTAATTATTTTGTCAACGCATAATACTACATATGATCGTAGGTGTATTTGAATCGTGCCGTCTATGCTAGAAATTTACTATCATAACACGATTGTTTGTATTATGGTGAGATGCTTTGATGAATAGTCAACAAGCTGAGGTATGGAGAACATACATAATTATGTAAAACGTTATTGTTTTATTATGATAACACTGACGTCATGTGCAGTGTGTATACAAGTATCAAACACCTGAATGAAAATAATTAAAGTCTTAAAAGTTAATATTCAGAATGTAATTCATTATTACTATATGTATATTAAGGTATATTCAATCTTTTTTAATAAAATAAATACCTAATCTATACTAATAAATAAAACTGAAGTGTCTGTTTGTAATGTCCAAATAACAATTTATTTCTAATAACATATCAATGTATATACGATACCTATATCAAAAATACTTTTTTTTTATTTTGTATGTATTTTTGTACCGGGTAATCTCAGGAACGGCTGGACCGATTTTAACGGAACCTTTTTTTTAATATAGCTGAAGTTACTCTTCCTAACTTAAAGTACTTTTGATTTTCGAAAATAGTTAGGGTTCCTCGTAAAAAAATTAAAACGCATAACAAATGGATTAAAAAATCCGTTTCAATGAACAGTTTCACGGGCAAGTGTTTGAATTTATGAGAAACATTTTTACTTTACCTTTAAGGAAATAATTAGGGCTCCGTATAAAAAAATTAAAATGCAGTGAAGAACGTGTGAAACGCGAGCGCAGCCACGGGCACATAGCTAGTATGTATATATATGGTAACTCTTAACGTAATGACTAAATGAAAACAGAATTAAAATAATTTGATTAGAGTTAAACGATAATTAATTGCAACGGAAAGCGTTGTAATTATAGTGTTAATTTGCAAGTGTCGGTGAGGTGGCGTGAACTGTACTGTCGCGTCGTATCATTTGAATTATGTCCTACACGACCAATGCTATGTAAAATTGTCCACATATATTAAGTTAGTGAATATTCATACAAAATCTAGTAATATTATTTTCGTAAAGTGTCCGATCAGTGACAATGAATCAGTCCGAGAAGTCGAAATATTTTTAGCCTGATCCTTAATTTTTAAGAATCGGTATTGAAACCCCCCCCGTAAGAGACGCATAAAGGCAATTTTGTACCTAACTGTGTACTATATCGTGTAATTTTGTATGGTGTGTATAATTTTTATGTCACATCATATAAATGTAATGGCTTGCACTTTGATTTTCTGATCAAATTAATGTTAAAATAATAAAAATGTTATTTTTCAATCATTTGAAAACAAGTGAACAGATACTAAGGCGATATTTAAATTATGACTTTTGTTACACTGTAGTGAAAAAAATATTGATTTTAACGAAATAACAATCCAATCTTTGTATGCCATTTTCTTTGACATTTTTTTAAAATGCATACGTGGTACATACATTAAATTAAAAAAAATAAAAGTAAAGATGAAACAGTTTAAGATGTTTTGCACCTTTGTTTATCCAGCAATTTCTTTTTAATTATCATAAATTGGTTGAGATTTAGTGGAATCGATAAAAAAATTTGGAATCGTTTTTTTTTCTGCAAATTTTCAATAATACTACTAGTACGTAAACTCGTAACTTTATTAATTTTATCGGTCAATGAAATAGTTTCTGTTGTATGGTGATATTATTGTCCAGGTAGGACATAAGCTATTGTGAGTGGGAGCGCAGACCGCGACTGCCAGGCGCCACAATTACACAAGCCTCCGTAAATCATAAACATCAACCCTCCATTTAATCCAAATAGTCCGTCGTTAGTCGAGCAGCCTGCGTCTAATTTGTCTCCTGTAACTGGAGAATAATTTATTATCATTAATTACATGACAATAGTTATTATATGAGTTTGTTGTTCTTGTGCGCTCTGACGCTGTCTAAATTCTTTTTATAGTTAACTAACTACACTAATTGAAGGGTTCTCTTTTCGATGCTTTTACTTTATCCCCGGACTTCCTTACTTTTCCATCTTATTATATTTTGTGACGTAAATTAAGACGCGCATCTTGACTCAGAACTCTAGTGGTTAAATTGATATTATAAAGTATGATATAGTTATATCACAGATCTATAGAGACAGATCCTAATCGCTATGAAAGATGGAAATAAAGTATGTTTTGAAATATGAATATAATAGTTATCTATTTTAAAATAAAATAAATAGATATAGAATAAAATATGATTTCAACTAATTTTCATTCTATGATATAATAACAAAAATACCTATGCAGTTCTTATATGGATTTTTATAAGAAACATTCGTAACAATAACTTAAAATACATGATAAAACTAATTTAAATTTGAATCATTATGCAAATATGCAAAACTTATGTAAAATAATTCATTATTATAATCGTAATATTTTACAAGTTCGGAAAAATAAATGAAGATAGAGCGTTATACACTCAATCGTTGAGACTAGAAAAATCTACCGGTGGTTTTTCTTGAAGTTAAAAAATTTGGATGAGAAAAATGTATGGCATTTTAAATAGCTATGCACGTAGGCGCATTGCAGATGTATGATCTGTTGGTACTAGATAATGCTATATGAATATGAACCTTTTGAGACCCAAAAATATTTTCAAAGTGCCATCAATACATTTCATTTAATTTGCATGGATTTTAGTCCACTACAGAGAGTTTTCGCTTTTATGAATTTTTATTTGTAGCTTTTAACTACTGTGGTTGAGTTCTTTATATATTTTTAAATCCATTTCACACTATCGGTGGAATGTCCATTTTAAAATCTACGTATTTTAATACAAACTGATTATTTGAGTATTTTAAATCATTTTAATGTTTTTTCTGTACAGACGAAATCAGTATAGCGTTGATATTTGTTTTTGTTATGTATTATAAAGAAGGAGGTTATGGTCATTTGACAAACAATGGAAAATTGTCAGTGCAAAAATTATGTAGAGAAAGGATGACGCAGCACCGGCCACATGGCGCGTGACATTATGCCCTACATAACTGATGAGTTTTCAATGGGCATTTATTCGCAGACAATCTAGTACTGTCAAACGGTTTACCGCTACGCAATAAATCCTAAGTTTTTTCTTACCAATATATTAAAAGATTATCATAATATTTTTTTCTATTTTTTCTATTAAATGTGTTTACAATTTAATTTTATAATCAATATTATATTCTATATTAGATAAATAAATAACAAAGTTTTGCAAGATTGCAAGAATTGCAAGATATTAGTTAATAATATCATGTTTTTCTCACATAAGGTTGATATTTTTTGTGATTTGAACTCAAAGCGATTTTCGGTAAGTGATTAAAAAGTATGCACATTACAGCGGATCACTTCAATACAGTTGTGCAAAAAAAAAATTATATTAAATATGAAATACTTGGAAAGTTTAAATTAGAAAATGTTGAGTGTCAATATCATAAAATCTCTTGCAAATTTTACAAATAAAATTATTACGAAGCTATTGTGCATGGTATATAGTATGCTATTTTAACCAAATAACATAGTATTTATTATATATTTGAATAATAATTTTCCATGGTTGTGACAAATTTGCACACATTGAAACAGGCAATTCATTCGGTCAAACAATGCCGTACAAAGGAAGAGCAGCGGACATTCACCCGGTTCGGTGCACCGTTTTTCCGCCACTCAACCTTTAAATTGAAACAAAATCGTACACCCATCCAAATTGCCGTTATTCATACGCCTCAAATGAAAAACATCGCTTTGATAAATATACAATTTTAATGTGTGAAAATATTTACTCTATCTCTATAGTGGTAAATCTCCGTGTTCCTAACTGAAAAAAAAACTACTGACCGAATCGTTATAATTTAGTTTTCAGATAAATATAATTAGTGAAAAGATAGATATTTATTTATGTTTTTCTCCTACATACATTTAATAGTAATAATAAAATCTATACTAATAAATAAAATGTAAGTGTCTGTTTGTAATATCAGAATATAATTTTTTTCTAAATACATATGAACGTATGTACGATAATAGGTATGAATGTGAATTAACAACATTCAATTGAATTTAAATAGTAAAAAAATCTTGTCAAATCAGTTGAAATCTTTTTATAATTAATGCATTTATAAGACATATCAATAATAATACACTTTAATCAAAAACAGTTACTTTTTTTCACTAAACCTTTTATATACTGTCTATACTAATAAATAAAATCGTGTCTGCTTGTAACGTCAAAATAACAATTTTTTACTGAATACATATGAATACGATATCAATACCAAAAATACAATTATGAAATGATTTGTCTAACTGTCTGTTTGGTCCGGGCAATCTCAGGAACGGCTTTACGTATTTGGACGGGACTTTTTTTGGTAGATAACTGAAGTTACTACGCGTAACTTAGGGTGCTTTAATTTTCGAAAGTAATTAGGCAAAATAATTATGGTTCCGTTCAAAAAAAAAAAAAACAGTGAAGAATACATGAAAAGCGGGCGCAGCCGCTGACACACTGCTAGTTGCTAATAAAAAGTAAGAAGTTAAGGAGGCCAATCAAATAAAAATCGCAGTCGTAATAAAGTACACACATGTTTTTGGTCAAGTTCAAGTTTTACGCAAGCAAAATTAGGAGAGGTTTATGTTTTACTTATGACTAGCAGTGTGCCCGCGTCGGCGCCCGCATTTCATTTCTTTTACGTTGCGTAAAATAGTTTTTACTTTTTTTAACGCTAATTATTTTCCACAAGTTTTTTTTTGCTACTAACATTAAGCATAGATATTTTTCACAGATTTAATTCACGAATTCATGAGTTTTAATTTTTTTTACGCGGAATCCAAATTATTTTTTACTAACAAAAATACCCAAAGTTACGCGGAGTAGCTTCAGCTATCTACCAAAAAAAGTCCCGTCAAAATCGATCCAGCCGGTTCAGAGATTACCCGGAACAAACAGACAGATAGACAAAAATTTTAATAATTGTATTTTTGGTATTAGTATCGAATATACATTCATATGTATTTAGTAAAAAATGTTATTTTGACATTACAAGCAGACACTTCGATTTTATTTATTAGTATATAGATTGTTTTTTTATTTTTTTAAATTATGCCAATACTTCATGAGTGGAGGAGGGGAAAGCTTTGATTTCTTCTGCTTATAAAGGAAATGGGAGTCTAAAATTTTAATTACGTGATACCGAAACGACCCATTTTGTGAAAAAAAAAAAAACATTTTTTGAGAAGTACAACATAAAAGCTAACTATTTTTTTGGTATTATCATACTTGTCAGAAAGAGACATAAGTAATCATTATTCAAAGGTGCTAAGCAGTCGGATGTGTAGTGGGTACTCGCCGATGCGGCAATCTCCTGGGAGAAGGACGCAGTCGGGAGTCTTTTGATAAATATTTTATGCTACTTGCGACTCTGGCAACAAAACAGCTCGAGATATTTCTTCTTGTTTAGATTAAAATAGTTTGTGCGCTTTTTCCTACGTGCCCCTTATTTATATGCATATGGCTCTTTTGTATGTCATATCAATAAATCTCTTTTTAGAACATACACTTAGGATATGCATGGAGGTCCTTTCGCCCATCAGCGAGTGACGTCGACATTTGAATTAAGTAGTTAAGTATGTAAGAGTAGGGAAGATAGCTAGGTCGTTTAGATTGTTAAAGCCAACTTTGAAATCCACGTTAATCCGGATTTAGAGCTTGTAGTAATTTTTGTAAAGTTGTTTTGAAAGGAAGAAGGGATGCGCATGCGAAAAGGTCTCATTGAAAGCAGACCGGATAAAGAAACTGTGTTGTTATAATTTCGCAACACAGAGATTAGCTAAATGTATTCTGGCAAAATTCCATTCACATACGTTTTTTAATTAATAATAAACTTTGTGTTAAAGCTGTGTCAATTTTTAAAAACGTTTCTGACCATGTAAATGTTATAGAAATGGTATGTTGTGATATGTGGTACAAATCTGTTTAAAATACTCGCAATACCAATAAATTTTATTCGATATATATATATATATTTCATCATTACTACATTACTACATTTATATTTTTAGCATATCCCGAAATATGCAGCATTTCTTTATATGCAGCAAGATTAAAAATGGAAAGAACTTATACTTAAGCTAATACGCACTACAGTGGAGTTTTGTCCTTGAATCGCTTCAGAATCCAGTTTTCATTCTAGTTATTTAAGGTATTATTTATTGTCTTTGACTACATCGTTTTCACCAGTCCACATCAATCACAGACATATTAATTGATTTAGGACATAGTTTAATGATAAAACAAAATATGTTGACATCGTTTATTTAATATAAATATATTCAATGTTTGATATTATATAGGTACGAACTCCATAACAATGGTCATTTTTATGTTTTAAATCATAAATTAAATAAATTCTTTGAAACTTCTACTTAACCCTAGGAACTTTATTCTAATGTGTGAGAGAGAATTTTCTTTTTTATGCGCTTCCGTAACAGTTAAATAAATTAGATAATCCGGAATTTACGCTGACACAGACACTTGGGAACTTTGCGATGTTGTCAACACTTTTTTATGTGTGTGTTTAGCTAACCCCATTACGTTGATTCAGTGTTTACGCATAATATAAAATAATGTAAAGTTATATTCCATTCTGAGAGTTACAAGCATTAAAATAGTATCAATTAAGAGACATAATTATATTTGTACCTAAAATAGTTACTCGTATATCAAGAAACCGTGGCCAACGGGTTCTCAAATGGTTGCCGAGTATCGAAAGACGTAGTATGGTCAGGGTGAACTAACGACCTGGTGAAGGTCACAGGAATACGCCGAATGCGGGTGGCGCAAGACCGGCCGTTGCCGATGCCTTTATGGGATACCTATGTCCAGCAGTGGGCGTCTTTCGATTGAATAGATGCTTAGAGATATATATGTTGTATTGATATAATGTTTCCAAAACAGATAAGTCTTAAAGCAGTAAATAAAATTAAATTGTCTCTTTGTATTTTCAAAATATATTTTACTAAATAGATATGAATGAATAAAATCCGATTCAATGCAGAGTTTCATATACAGGTATTAGAATCTGTGATAAATATATTTGCTTAATGTTAGTAGCAAAAATATTTTTGTGAAAATAATTGGGGTTCCGTATAAAAAGATTAAAAACTATATTAGGCACACAACTAGTTAGAATTAAAATATTTATTGTCTTGTTTGCATATAGTCTCATATTGTATACATTAAAATAATTGCTATGTATGTATGTAATGAGTTATGTGGTTGAAGTAATAATCTGTGTAGTGAGGTAATGAGTGTTTATCGAAACAACAAGCTTAATAATTGCTTTGTAATAAAGAGTATTTATTATATTAAATACAATGTTACATCAAAATATGTACACAAAATAACTACTTCTTAATAACTTAACTTACTAATTACATATTATATTTTACGCATCTGTAATTAAGGGAAACAACATTTAAAGCTATTGCTTCACTTTATTTCTTTGTACTATGTTTTTATATTTAGTTATATCTTATTAAGTTTTCAATATAATGACATCTTATAAATCATTTTTTATATGTATTCATTGTTTCTTAGTCAACCATCGATAATATAGAGTTTAAAAAGAAAATACACATATTCTAAATAAAATGAGCTTATAAACGGGAAATTGAAATGAGGGATTAAATAGCCTTCATTTACATATATAACAACCAAATTCATACGTTGAAAGCAGAAATAATTTTATCCCCTTTTTTTGATAATTAAAATAATATTCCTAAGTCATCTTGGAATAAAAAAAAACTTTATTCTACGATACGAAATCAAAGCAACGGTTTTTCCTCTCATTTTTATAGTTTCCTGTTGGAAAATTCACACGACTAAGAAACCACTGCGATAACGAGAGTAAGCACCAACTGAGCTTGGTCGCTTCGTTAAATCAAAATTTATTTTTTGTATGTTGGAAGAGATTATAGGACTTTGAGTTCTCAGAAAACACCTTCCCGATTATTTAAAAGAATAAAAAAAAACTAGAATTTGAAACATATAACAGTAATTACTTGTACCACCTGAATGTTATATTAGTTATGGTGATATTATTCATATAATATAGCTAGCAGGTGCCCGCGGGTCTGCCCGCGTTTCATATGTTCTTTAGGTGTGAGTGAAAAAGTGCATACAAAATTTCATTTATACCTAACCTAAAAACAAATGAATGGAGGAAAAATGAGTCTTTTGTTTTTATTCGTGGAAAAAATGACATAACAGTAAATTGAAAAAAACAAAAAGAAAGGGTCGATGGATTCGAAAAAATAAATAGCCTATAACCATCTACGAAAAATTCCGCGTCGAATGGTAGTTCCATCCCGATATGTTTAGTAGTCTTGTGGTGATATTGCGTCAAAGTAACCCTATATTCTTTATATATATATATATATATATATGTATGTGTATATAGAAAATAGATTAGAAGAACAAGTGGTTTATACGGAAAGTTTTAATATCAGTTCCGATTAGATTCAGTGTCAGGAAGGTACCCGGATAGCATTGGTTGAGTTGGAAGGAAATATTAGATGAATCGAGCTTCGAATACAAATATGGGGAGATAGGGAAATCGGATTTGCCAGCAGTCCCAGACGTGTCGTGTTATCGGAATCTTTTTGTGGGGTATATCACATTTTAATAACATAGAATTGCAACATGAGCTAAAAAAAAAACTAAATAAAAAATACAGTTTTGTCTTTTAGTCCATCTTCTGCGTAATTACCGCGAAACAAGTGATACTAATATTTATTTAAGTAGAATGTAATTAGTAACTTAGTGCTTATATAGTAAAATAAAGTTACTTTAATATTCTTAAAGTTACTAATATGTACATTTTGTAATCGAGAGAAATAGAATTACTTTTCCGGACCTGATATTATTTATATATGATGTTATTGTAAGAGAAAAACCACAGTACTCTTTATATGTAAACTGTAAAGGTTTTACCTTTTTAAATATTGTATAAATATTTTTAAATAATTTTATAACTTAATTATGACTTGTTAACTATATGTGTTGTGTTAAATAAATACTAAAATTATTTTGTATTAATTACATTTTTAGTAAATGCTTAACAAACATAAGAGTAGAAGCTGACCACGGCAGGCATGCGCTACCGGATTGTTCTCTCACTAATTAAATCTCGCCGGCGACGGCGCGGTTTCAAACCGACAGCCTCTTAATTATTGTTCCGGCTCTTAACATCTGTCTTAATGTCACTTACCATTTAATTCAGAAATTCTTTAACTTCCGACCATGATATTAAAGTAAATTTCTTCAGATACAATTTCAATTATCTGCAAGGTTGTAATGATAATATCTTCAATTGTTGTAAACGAAGGCTTTTATGTATAATATGTAATTCTGTATTAACATGTTACTGTAAATTACAATGGAGTTTTATATCGCTTTAATTTATTCTGATATTTTATAGTGTGCCTTTATGTAACTTATAAAAAAGTTATATATTGTTTTCAACATCAAGACTTTGCAAACAATTATCATCGATTTAAAAATATTCATAAATAATAATAGACGATCATTTTCAAACGTATTATATTTAAAAAAAGAATGATTTATTTTTTGCCTTTATTCGACTTGTTGATGGCTTTGTGATAGTGCTTTAACAGTCTTTTCTTACACTATAAAGGCTTTAACCACAATCTCATCTGATGTTAAGTGACGATGTGGTCCAGGATGGTGAACGCACTAAACCTAGGTACTGGTTCTCAAGCGATGCTTCCGGAACACACCTATTGGTATTTGGCGACAGGTTTTTAAACTTGAGGGTGATAGCTACCCAGGCGGAGAGCGTTAGAAAATGCCCAACCACCATGCTATGGTTTTTCTCACGATGTTTTCCTTCACCGAAAGCTCAGGCCAATTTTAGAGTCGGATAGGTGAGTATCGAACCCGCGTCGAATGACGCGGAATAGGGTCGTACTACCTGCTGCGCAATCATCTTTTCTGACAATGACAATAGTTCTATAAAACAACAAAGTTCTCTTAGTATTTTTACAACAAAACAAATGACAACAAAAGCTTTTAAACTTACTACTTAGTTAAGGTTGTAATACTGTTTAAAGTTGTATTGAAAACTAGCTAAGTCTTGCAATTATCACTTATCATCACATGAAAAACTTGATGTTTGCTACTTAACTTAAAAAAAAAAACCAAAACATTCTGCTTAAACACCCTTAATTATGTATCTTAAACCTCTTTACGGAACAAATAATCATTATTTATAACATACGTACGAAGATAATTTCCCTCATCGTGTATTGAATGTATTTTCCAACAGACTTAAAGGCTTTTATTGAACCGGGGAAGTAACTGCAAAAACATCCGAAAGTTTTTAATTTTCTTACTGGTATACAAATTGGTTCCTGAAGCTACAAAAGAAGAACGCGGCCGCTCCTCCCGGCCGGGCCGACGACCGAATACAAATTAAGAGGCTGCCTACGTTCTCGGAAAACTAGTTAATGTGTGCAACGTCTAGATTTCAGATAGTTCTGAAAGCAAACTGACTGTTTCATGAAAGTAATAATTATAGATTTTGTTAGTTGCTTATTTACAACTGTATCAATATTTTATTTTGTGTGATGAAAATTTATATAAACTTACCGCTATTTTAGTACCTAATAATATCAAAACAAAAACATAATATTTTTTTTTAAACTAATCAAAGAAGATATCACCATGGTGATAAACGGTTAAATAAAGTATTTTTTTAATAAAAAATAATAATAGACAGTATGAAAATAGTATACTTAGTCTCTAGTATATAGAAAGAGACGTGAAAATTCTATATAAAAGTCTATTTAAAAAATGTAATTAGCCAGTCGCTTCGAGCAGCCTAAGGCAGGCTGTACCTACCGAATACTTTCTTAATTATTTTTCCGCTTCTGGCTCTGAATTAGGATCCAAGTAGGTTTCTACGTTAAATTAAATATAAGAAGAATTCTTATAATTTTACTTATGGTACTGTACTATTATTTTATCTAGAGACCTCTATCTTTACCCGTGGCCCCGATAGCGTACAAGAAATTTGTAATCTTAATTATTCTTACATTTCCATAATTCTTCTTCTTTATCGGAACCTTATGACAGTACGCCGGTCGATCTTCTGTCTTCCATTTACAGACCTGGAATTTAACGCCTACAAACACTTCTCTTGGTTTAAGTGGCACTATATACATGTAAGTTATTAGTAATACATTTTTTCTTTTTTGAAGTGCCGATGACGCAGCGAATAGTGCGGTTGGATTCCGCGTCAATCGTTGCGGGTTTGATTCCCAACTGTCCAACTCTAAAATAGGCCTGAGCTTTCGGTGAAGGAAATCATCGCGAGGAAACTACCCTCAAATTTGAAAACATGATGCCAAATACCAATAGGTGTGTTCAGGCACCATCACTTGAGAACCAGTACCTAGGTTAGCTTAGGTGTTTACCATCCTGGACCACATCATCACTTAACATCTGGTGCGATTGTAGTCAAAGCACTGAGCCTATTCTGTGTAAAGAAAAAAATAAAATGTGTGTAGCAAATACACAGATGTAATTTCTATCTAACGAGAGAGAGGCGTGATGTTATAAGTATACATATATTGTTAATAACTTGTCTTAATTTAATGGTATATATATATTACAGTCTGACCAGAGATAATTAATTGGTGAATTAAAAATATATAATCATACAAATCGGTTCAGTTGTTTACGAGTTCTGAAGGCACTAACTAGAATACATTCTGTTCTTTTTCCATTTGTTTTTTTTAGTGTTAAAATACCGATAGTGATTCAATAGGGTCCGAAATAAAATGGCCGAATTTAAAACTTTGAAGATTTAATAAAATATTACAATAACATGTCAAATTTATTCAATAAACATTTTTCTCTGTTAAATAAATAATATTTAACATTTGAAAGAGTACGACGTTTTTTCATGCTTTTTATTGAAAGGGATGTAAAGTAAAATTCATTTCATACTTCAGAAAATGCAAAGCAAGTTTGGTTTTGAAGGTATATGAAAGGGCATCGTACAGCGGGTGGAAAGTTTTAATATCGGTACGATTGGATTCGGTCAAAAGCAAGACTCGAACTTATATAAATGAGGTTCATACATATATTGATGACACATGTCAAGATATTACATATTTAATTTAGTAATTTGTTAGTATACCTTTATCTTTACGATTAATGCATTAATTATTTATCTATACTTATGCATACTAACAAATGAAATTGAAGTGTTTGTAATATTAAAATAACAACTTTTTATTAAGCAGATATGAATATGCGTAACCTATACCAATAACACAATTTTTAAAATCTTTGTTTGTCTCGCTGTTTGTTCCAACTAATCTCCGGAACGCCTGGACCGATTTTGAAGGGATTTTTTTTTCAGATGCTACTCTGGGTAACTTAGGGTAATTTATTTTTCAAAAATAATTAGAGTTCCGCATTAAAACTCACGATATAGTGTACAAAATACCATTCAATGGACAGCGCCATCAAAACATTATTGTCCAATGATTATTTAAAAACTATATATTACCCAGAGATGAATATATGCAACGGGGGCACACAGGTAGTTTAAAAATATAATTAAATTAAACGGAGGAAGTAAAAGGACATTATGAAAATGTTTCGAAACCATTCGTTTAAATTGTGCTAGTCGATGTTTTTTACTAGAGATTATTTTTTGGCTGTCCGACTGCGTCAATAGGGCAGGAGGGTGCGTTGCGAAGCGTAGAAAATTGGGGCGACTCTAAATCCATATTCGATCAGAAGGATCTGCACTGAGCCGATCTGACAAGCTGCCGATCTGTTTTGCATTTATATAAACAGCTCTTTACCTCTTTATATCTGTACCTTCGTTTTTCTTCGGAAGATATATATTTTTCGACAGACGTCTGTTGTGACACTTTGTGATTGGGTAACAGCGCAGTGATTTTAATTTTTATTTGTTGCTTTTATTAAATATTGAAATTTGATATACCACCTTAACTTAAACTGTTCGATTTACTCACTTCATATTAATGATAACTGTAGTTTTCTTTTAGAAAAGATAAAATGAAATAAGGAAAGACAAATACCTAGTATTTATAAGAGCTGAAAAAGTTTTGGTAATTTGGAAAACTTTAGAAAACGATTTGATAATTTCCGTACATTAATAATATAATTATAATATTTCTTATTGTCATAAAAAAGGTATGTGTATGATGTTAACAAAACAAATAAAATAGTTCATAGAAATACACAAGTTATTATTCTAATATTCAAAAGTTGTAATTAACTGTTATGTTTATGTTTAAAATATAAATATGCTAAATAGAATTTAAAAAAAAAAATACAAATACATCAAATTTGCATAAGTAATCTTAGATTATCAAGAGACTTTGGAAAATAAATTAATCATAAGTTGATGAATGATAAGTAAGATAGACGGAAATTAATTCTATTGTCTTCGATTTGAGTTGATTAACTAAATAGCTTATTTACTTAATTTTTTTTTAAACTGTCTTGCGTTTAAAAAAAAAACATTATTAATACGAAACCAATAAAAGTAGTAGTTATTTCGGAAGCGGTTTATGGTATTCGTGGGTGACAGGAAGCGAAGCGGACGAAACGGCCGGGTAGACCTTCATCAACCGTTTGACTGGTATTAAACCCAGGCAATTGTTCTATCGCCTTGCGTTCCACACTTACAACACGTATTTAACACTAATTTTATAAATCACGTGTCACCTCGAAAGATCTGATTAATTAAAAACTAACCATTAATTAAACACACATCTACATTACAGCTACGGCCGTATTAAATAAACAATTAAAATTGTTGAAAACCTTCCATTTCGAGCGCATATCAGAAAACAAAAAACTGTTTGTTTAAGAGGTGTAATTACAAAATCCCTCGTGTACAGAATTTTCCGATGCTGCCGCGTTACGGACGAGTACGTGCTGTAAAAAATAATTCGACGCTCTCTCTCTCTCTCTGAGGATCGTTTGTAAAACGTCACGCGTAAAACATATTATAAAGCCAATAAAACGTGTTTACAAGGGTGAATAGAGCCCACAGTTCTCGGGACGAGGCGTTCCGGTTTCCGCGCGATATCCGTAAACATTTTAGCGCTGCAATAAATTTAACATTATCCAAGTCGCGAGACGTTCTGTTTTCGTTCTTACCGAGATCAGTTGGTTAACGTTTGTAATCTCGGTTTTCTCGGATTTTCTATTACTCTCTTATAATCGTTATTATACACGTATTTTTTATGGTTTTTGTATATTTTTGAATTATATACGCATTTGTATTACATTTCTTATAAAATATTGACATTTATAATTAAATAAGAAATCATATTTCAACTTATTATCAATACGGTACAAAGTGTTGTATTTTATTTATCTATTTAAAGTCATTTTTATGCATGGGAAATTGAAAAATATATGGGATTTTCCTGAATATTTTTGATTAATAATTATAAATAACTTCTACAACATGGTAATTTTTAGGCACATTTATTTGTATAGAAGTAGTAAGCAATACAAAACTAAACTTCGGCAAATTAATTCCGGAAGGGTTTTGTGAAGTCGGAAAGTACCTTACCTCAAATTGGTTGAAGAAAATAAAAACCCCTGTTTCTCTTGGAATTGACAAGGGTGCGAGTTGAACTACTAAGATGGGAATATTGTTTTCGTCATAGGCCTTCCACTTACTTTCATTATATTACAAAAACACTTCTTTAAATGTTATAAGATTTGTTATTTCAATACCGAACATCTCTGTTATTAGCTAGAATATTGTTAATTTGTTCTAAACTATTTCTCATTTCTTTTAGTGTTTTATTCTGAATGTTTGTCAGTATTTAGTCAATACTATTATTTCATACAATAAACGTTATAATATAAAAATAGACAATATTTTGGAATTCTAATGATGGTGTCATTTACAATTACTTTCATCATTGTGCGTGAGATTGAAAATAAATTAAAATTATCCCATTAAGATTTATTCAGTGTTGTATTAACCTATTCCAATCTTGCAGTCCCATCAATTCTCAAACGGGGCAACAATCAATCAATACGAACGTTGTACGAATATAAAAATATACTAGCTAAACCCGGCAAACGTTGGCTTGACCGTGTTTCTTTTTCTTCTTAGATAATGACAATCTGTGTACACACATTTTGCCAGTGTCATGTGGGTAAGGTGTATTTTAAATCTTGTATCAGCGTTACCAAGCTCCAGCAAAACGGTGGCCCATCCTGCTCGAACTTTTCATGAAACTTTGTCGGCACCTCAAAATAAATGCTACGCGTTATTTTCTATAATAAACTTGACTTGTACACAATAATCAAACTATATCACACAAAACGCCACCAAAATTACATGATATAGAGTCAAATACACAAATTTATTGAATTAAAGAAAACAACAGCTACATGACAGACTGAGATCCCGCCAAAACTCCCTGCTCGTGTTTATAAAATATATAAAGAATAATATTGCCATGGCAACGGTTACCATAGTATTGGCCACCATAGCAGCCGTTATGATAGCGATGGTTGTTTATCACAGGTCGGTTCAGGTGTATGTGATCATAGATGAAAGCCGGTTTTGGATAAAATTTGCGTTAAATGCGTTTACTCAAACGAAACCAAAAATATTATTTATCTCCGAAACGATCTTAAATAATCACATTATGAAAATATTTCTGCACAATTGATTAAGATGAATAATGCGGAGTCTAATATTACTTTAACAATAGATTAATCAAAATCACGTCTAGTATCTGCATTGCAATGCCCCTTTGCAACGTTGATCCACTTTTCTACGGATGCGAGATTAAAGGGGAGAGTAACAAAATGAGAAATGAAACGATTTCAGGACGCATTGTTAGACGGCTGCCCGCTGTCGGATTTATGACAAAGAACAGAGGATGATTCAATCAGGCTGGTTCTTTAGTTTGTTATATTCATGTTACGGCCATCTATTAGACTTATTGTTACAAACGCGTTGTTTTTTTACTACATTTCTCCCATTTTCCCTCTCTTAGATTCAGTTTATAGTCTCTACCGTGAGCCCATTATTGTTAGTTATTCTGAAGTTCGTTATCTGATTTTTGTAACTTTGACGTCAAATACTCATAACAAATATTTTGTCTGTAGATTAGGTTATACCTATGAATACCCACATTCAATTCATTTTATATTCTATTCACTAATATTGTTTAAAAATTGTGAAGATGCCTCTACTTTATAGACTTATTCCAAACTAGCTGTGTGCCCGCGGCTGCGCCCGCGTTTTATAATTCTTCAGTAAATTTTAATTTATTTATACCGAACCTTACATATTTTCCAAATATTTTTTGCTACTAAAATAAAGAAAATATATTCTCACAAATACAAATAGCTGTCAGTAAAAGTGCATTGAACCGGATTTTATTTTCGAAAATTAAAGAAGCCTAAGTAACACGGTGTTATTTCAGCTATCTAACAAAAAAGTCCCGTGTAAAATCGGTCCAGCCGTTCCAGAGATTACACGCAACAAACAGACAGACGAAAATTTAAAAAATTATCTTGTTGGTATAGGTATAGTATATACATTCATATATCTATTTAGTAAAAAAAATATTTTCACATTACAAAAAGACACTTCGTTTTCGTTTTTTTTTTAAATTTTTATGTCATTTTCCAAAATACTCACCCAATCGATACGTACACAAGAAGATTCGAAGATAACTATATCGGAGGTACATATATAAAAACTATTTCTTTACATCTGACAACTCAAGCCTTTTTTCTATTCCTTAAAACCACAGACCTAGTTGAGCATAGCGAAAACATATTTTGTCCATGCTTAAAACGGCTTTATTTTGGTTTATAACATAGATTATCTGACTTTCAGTGTTTTAATAGTGACGATCACGTAATACAAAATTATACTCATTTACTTTCTTTGTTCAGTTTCGATCTGGTTATTTTTGATTAAATATTTTTTCGTATAATTAGAATAACAGTTGCGTGTGTTTTAAATATTATGTTAAATATGTTGACGAGTTTGAATGTTTGTGTAAAAGGGCAAAGTTTCGGCAAATAGGTATTCAGTGCAGGAGAGCAATTTAAAATTTAAATATTCTTAATGTCTCCAAGTTGTCTCAGCGGGAGCGGATCAGGGGTCGCGGCGGAAACGAGAGAACGGCTTCCACTACATCAATCACTCGCGGACGGTATCCCTGAGAACATTTGTAATTATTTGGCTAGATGTACCTATTTCATTACTCTATTAACACTTAAATAGCCTATTATTTGTTTACGGTTCATATTATTTATAATAAAAGTGTTTGTTTGTAATATCAAAATAACAAATTTTTACTAAATACATATGAATTTATATATGTCTCTATTAGTAATAAAATATATATACGAGTATCTATACTTCTACACTAATAAATAAAATTCAAGTGTCTATTTGTAATGTCAACATTACTTTTTTTACTAAATATATATATATACGATACATATACCAAAAATACAATTTTTAAAATTTTTGACTGTCTGTATATCTGTATGTAGTGGGTAATCTCCGTAATGGCTGGACCGATTTCGACGGGGGTTTTTAGGCTGTAGTTACTCCGGGTAACTAAGGGTACTTTTAATTTTCAAAAATAATTAGGGTTTCGTACTAAAAAAATAAAACTCATAAAAATTTGAATAAAATCCGATTCAATGCACAGTTTTACAGGCAAGTGATATAATTTATGAGAAATATTTTTACTTTATCTTAGTACTAATTTTTTTTTAGAACAATAATTACGGTTCTATAAAAATATGCAGAGAAGAATATATGAAACGCGGATGCAGCCGCAGACACACAGCTAGTTTGTTATAATTATAGTACTCTTAGCTATTCAAAGATTCGCTTGTACCTCTATGTATATTTTGGCAGAGTCGTGTTTGCTCACAAATGTTGAGGGGAAATGCTCGTCTCAAGTGACTCTTGAGTTCGCCGAGGGTCCCTGAGGTGACGGGCACTGTCTAACCACCAGGTTACAGTCCATCACATTGATACACCTCGACCACTTGGCAGTCGACTTTATACAGCAATTACTATTTATTTCTGCTTTTGATTCTGAAATGAGAGAACCTTAATTTCAAATTAATCATAAACTGAAATGCGTACATTCAGTGGTAAAAATACTAGTAAATGTGTAGTTAGGTAAGTATATGCAACATAGACAGCGTTCGTTATGTCCGATCTGTATACATATCTATGTATTCTTTGTTGTGCATGAGTAACCCAATACACGAGATTGGTGATATAAATTTGAACAATACTGATACACTATTTTAAATTTGTAATTGAGTTTATTTTTTACTTTTTTGCTGTAAATTCTGTTCTATTTTTAGTTTTATGTTAGATATTGTGTATATTTAAAGAAAAATTGATTATAAGGAACCGTTTTCACCTTTTACAGGACATCATAAAATATCTATTTCCTTTACATGTTTAATAATTATCGTTATAATACTATTCATTTATGTTTGAATATGTTTGTATATATAAATGATTTGTAATTTCACGTATAATACTATAAATTCAAAGTGGGTAAGAAGAACGCGTGACGGAATTCAACAAATAATTATTCGTAACATTTTCTCCCGTATAGGGTGTGGAAACTGTCAGCCGTCTGGGACACAATGGATGTGTTTACAGGAAATCAGCGTGAACTCTGAACGGGTACGCGCTCCGGTGTCTGCCTCGCCGCAAACATTTCCACTACAATTACAATATTATGTTAACAACATAAAATAAAACGTGTAGATTACTAATACATTGTATGTATTAGAATTACTGAAACCTTTCTATCTAAGTATAATAGTACTGTCATATTGTTCCACGTTTTAGGTATAACTACTTTACTCCTAACTTAAACGATATATCGTATTGCAAAGGGTTCATTTTTGTTTAAGTTTTGATCAATTTTGATAATAATAGCAAAAAAAATTCGCCTTTTTGGCATAAAACTCTATCCAACTGCTATTATACGCTCTGTTTGCATTTTACAAGCTATATACTCATGAGTTTGACGAAAATAGGAAACGTTAACGTTAGATTTGATTTTATCGCATTAAAATAAAAATAACATAAAACACTTTTTCTCATCTCTTTAATGAAAAATAAATTAAAATCCTACCGTTATGCTATAAATATCTGTTTTATTATTTTCATACATGTTACGATAACATAATGAAAATTCCGATTTAAGTTATTTATTATTAATGTGATCTCGGATTGTTGGATCTTCTTTAAAAGTAGCCAAAAACAACCAACAAGAAGTCTATTCATCAGATGAAATGTAATTGAAAATGTTCGTCCGTCGACAACGACGTACTTTTGATAGGACTCCAGTAATATGATTGGTAAGAAAAGTGAGCTGGTTGAGGCAATTTATTAAATTCTTTAAAATAAAACTTATTACAATTGATCGATTTATATTAAAACTAGGAAACAGCAGTAGCTATTTAAAGTTTTGAAGCGATGGTGTCTTAGTGGTAGTGCGGTCTGATTCCCTCTCAGTGGACCAAGGTTTGAAACCTATTCTATTCGTATTTAAAATGAAAACGTAACAATGTGTTTATTTATTTATTTTTGTTATATTTTTGTTATATCCTTATTAAAGCCGAGCACAGCATACAATATTTTAGTGCATAAAATTTATACAGACTAATAAGGGATACATAATTCAATATTTATTTATAAATAAGAGGTTTTAAAGAGGCCCAAATAAAAAGACAAAACGTCGATACTTTGTAAAAAAATGATATTAAAATTTTCACAAATGCGTGAAATTTTTGACTGTTTGGGTAAAGTTTAGGTAATGTCTACTTACCACCTTCAAGTTTGAAAATCAGTTACTAAGCTCATATTGTGAGTAACATCACTTGAGAACCTCTAGGCTTAGTGTGTTTACCATC
Organism: Samia ricini; assembly: GCA_014132275.2. Taxonomy (NCBI): domain Eukaryota; kingdom Metazoa; phylum Arthropoda; class Insecta; order Lepidoptera; family Saturniidae; genus Samia; species Samia ricini. The sequence continues at coordinate 10,026,021 of AP028161.1, forward strand.
CTTAATAACATCGTCACTTAACATCACATGAGATTGTGGTCAAAGCACTGAGTCTATTAATTTATAAAAAAAAAACTAGTCAGTCGTGAAGACTGCTGACAGAACTCGAAACTTTGAAATAAATTTCAAACTTTGTTTTTTTTTTTTAAGTTTAAATTTAATAATTTGTTAGTTGAAATGTTAATTAACATATAACATTTTTACATCTATCGGCATCCCGAGCAATAGTTATGTGCATTTTCATATAGTTTATAATAATAATAAAAACATACATAAGTATAGATTTTATTATTTTTCTTTGAGCGGCAGCCATATTTTACTTGCCATAGTGTAGCATTTTAAAGTAAAGTCCTGGTGAGGTGGTGGTGAGGCGAATCTATAAGTTTGTCCCCTACCGAGAATCATTCAAACCTAATAAAGGAGTTATTACTTAAAAAAATTAGTGGCAGCACAAAAGTATACGTAGTAGTTCGTAATATATTCATATTGAATAGATGTTATGAATAAGTATTGCATGTTGTGAGTATTATCTACGTGTTCAGTAATGTATTCAAATATGTATCAGGCCCCATCCGCACCATGTTCTCGTTGTTATTTTATTTCATAGGCGTGACGGCGCACACGAGCTTTATTTTTTCGCGATACAACAATATCATATTGTCCTACTGCCGGCAATATATTTTACCATCGTCACAGACGAGTGTCGCTCTGAACATCAGACATACATAAAAAAAGAAAGATTTTACTTCCAAGAAAATACTACTTACATACGAAATATAAAAACAATATTATTATTATTATTAAAACTTTAAAAACAATAGCTTCCTAACATACCAATTTCCATGGATCATTATTTGTTAAAAGCAAAAAGCTTAATAGCTTTCTTAATCCTGGTCGAAATATGCATATTGTAATTTTATGGTCGATGTTGATTTGTATAAATTTCATTTTACAATTAGTGTGCGATCGAAATTTCGATCGAAAGATCGAAATGTTTTAGGTGAGGTGTAACGTAAATTCTTAGAAATTTATCAACCATTTCTATGACTGTCAAGTATACTATATTGTTAATAACGTTAGTACACGTATTAGAAGAAAAATTGTTTCACATAGGACAACCCTGTCTGCGCTCTCGGCGCTCAACGGATATTGATTACTTGTCTGTAAGGAATACAAATGTATCAAGGAACTGTGTTCCAACGTTTCTGTGCGATCCATTCTTTGTGTTAGCGACTAACATTAAACGTCATAGTTCTAAACTTAGAATTTTTTCAATTTTGTTGAAATTAGTTGCCCAATATTAGTACATACTATCAAATAACAATACAATATATTTTTCAAATTTTATTATAATTACATAGTTTGTTGAAACGAAACCTCTTTTGCGCGCGATCTGAGTAATATTTCAAGCTCATATAAGCATAAGATAATAGCGTCACGATTTTGAATTTGATGTGTAACGATTTTGATGTGTAAAAGTACACAGCGCGAGAGAAAGAGACAAAAATATTATTATTTTAATTGTAGAATTATTATCTAATCTCCTTTTTATGCGATATTCAGTTTTCAGGAAACTCTCGCATGGCTGTATTTTAGAAAGTGGGTCTACATATTTCTTATCTTATCTTTTTAATTAACAGATTTAAACTAACCATTTCTAAAGAAGCTTCACTTCTGACATGTGTACTATGTGCACGCATTCTCTTTTTATCACGTGTAAGGTGCTCCACGCGCATATATTTTGTTTTGCTATATTTTGAAACAGCAGTTAAATAAAAACTTTTAATGTATTTTACATTTACAAATTCTATAATTAATGAAATCTCGAATCAGGGAACAAACAGATAGATGTGGGTAAAGAAAAGTGAAATAAAGCAAAACAAGAAGTCGAACTGGATGAGGGGACTGTGTTACCGCTGGGGTGGTTCTTTCGTAGAAAAGCCAGTTTCCTTTAGTGGCAACAGATAACGATCCGCTGCCGACGACAGAATACGTAACTCCACTCAATGAATCTACACTGCAGCTACATAATAAATGTACTAGGTACCTATCAAAATATATGCAATGTAATTTTAAAATTTAATGATTAACTAATCATATTTTTGTAATACTCATTTAATTTCACCGAAAACTTTTAATTTGATTTTGTTTAACGATCATGAACAATGATAATCTTGAGAATATAATTATTTTGAAGTCAACGATTCTACGTATATAAAACGTTTTCTATGTCTATTCTGTTTTTATTTTGTAGGATATTTTTTGGAATAAGTGACAAAACGTGTTCTGTTAAATAAAAAATTTTTTTTGTCTAATTTTGCAATCCGATTGTCCTGAATCCTCGTATGATTGTCTCGGAATAGCAAAACATTTTCTGGCTACAATTCTAAAGTAAACGCGGACAAAGTCACGGGCGGAAGCTAATCTTTAATACAAAGTCATGTAAAGGTAAAATAGTGTAATATTATTGTATTCATTATACAGTAAGGAATAGTTTGATTATATGCGTGCGTGATTCGCAAAGGGTGGGTGCCGCGGGAATGCTACCCGTGACCTGCATCTATTGCTTGCTGGATACAGAACGCTACGTGATACAAATTCTATTATTGTCTGATCAATTTACAAACATGTGGATTATATATTATGCCTTACGATTATAGAACTAACGATTTACTTTTTTCTTACTTTATTTCAAATACCGGCGAGGCTTTAAATGGTAATATGCTAAGCACGGAGTGTCGTGTCTCGAATGACTTAGAGGTTTTTATTGGTAATTTTTAGTGCTAAATAGCTAGCTAGTGTGGTGAGGAGTACTTAGTCTACCGCCATAGTATGGTGTTATTCACTTCGTCGAAAACTCTAACTCACTAGATACTGGATAAAATCCGAACTCACGTCAATCGTAGTCGTGTCCGACTACATCATTGCTAAGCCATTATTATAGCTGTAATATAGTCATGTTACATCTCCGATTATATTTACACTGTCGGAGTGCGTTCGCCAATGAGGGCTCTGAGTACAATTTCGAAGTTAGGTGAAAAATACATATTTTAGCTATAAAAATGATAGTAGTAAAAACTTGCCGGACCCTTTATGTCACACAATGGACTGCCTCGGTGGCGCAGTTGTATGACGGTATGACTGTCGTTTTGAGGTCTCGGGTTTGAGCCCCGGGTCGCGACAAGCGATATTGGATTTTTCTACTCAGTATCATCCCGGAGTCTGGAATTTGTGTCCGGTATGGGGAAAGGCTCGCCCCTGTCACATTTGGGACGGAACCTAAGCTCGGCGTAATGTGGGTGCAGTTCGCTATTTCATCTCTGCCTAACCCTTCGGGGATAACAGGCGTGAGCTTATGTATGTATTTATATTATATGTATTTATTTATTAATTATGAGGAATGACTTCATAAATGCAGGGCAATTACAAATTTAAGATTTAATAGTATATTTCTTTACATGTATTTACTAGTTGGTGTGTCACGTGATCAGAGAATGGCAAATACTTTGGTCAAAGGTTACAATGTCATACAACGTGGCCTTCAGGCAGCAATTAGGCGGTAGAAATAAGGCGGCATACATAAATTATAGTTTGTCTAAGCTAACATGAAACAAGACTTAATATGTTACAGTTTAAATATTAATTTAATATTAAGAAATTTTAAATGAAAGATTAAAATATAACGTACATCTATAACAATAGTTATAACTTCTTTATTTTCAGATTAAAAAATAGCCTTTTTATTGTGACTCTTATATTATAATATAAGTAATACGTGGGTAATTTTCAAAGGTAAGCAATGAAGTAATAGATGATTGGTAGAGGAGTGCGGTACACCGCTCAGTGAGCGCTTAATAGGCGACATTACCATTCTAAGTCGGTAGGTGAGCAGTAACCGGGAATCGACCAATCACCTTCTCAATATGCAGTGTGGAACCCGTTAAATATTAGCTTTTCGTATTGTGATTTAAAGCATGTTTAAACTTTTTCATTTATAATAAAACATATACATAAAATATATGGTACCGTATAGCATTGCAATCAAATACGTAAACACTACCTACTAAACTAATCTAACTAAAAACTAGTTTCTCCACAAATTTTCTATCGAACTGTGGTATGAACTTAAGTAATCCAATATTTTAGGTTAAAGAACGATCGATATATTTTTTACTCTGAACCCGCTAATCGTGGAAAGTGTCCTTGGCAATCGATTGAAAATCGACTTATGCGTCATAGTTGGTTGGTGATCCATGATACTTTCTTTTCTCGAAATCTCAAGTTCGTATTATAATTCGAACTAACTTTTTTTAAGACACATAGTTGAGTAACTAAACTAATGTAAGTTAAGTTTTATACGATAGCAAGATATGTACAGTTATACCGTATACTCGAATACACAATATGATAATAAATAAATATGTATTACGGTCAAGTCATCAAGTAAACTCAATTTTGAAAGTTTCATAAAATTAAAATGTATGTAAAATAATTGTCTATATGTAGCGTTTTCATAATAAGAGTTAACTGTAAATTTATAAAATGAAAAAATGAAGTCTCCTTAGTTCTATATGACAAAATATAAAGCGTAAAAATTATTCTTCTTGCTACAGTTTAATGATAAAAATAATTCTGGAAATGCAATAGTAATTGAGAAGGAATAAAATTACATGCCATTCTATATTTTTGATATAAATTTAGAATTTTATCTAATATCTAGTTTCCGGATTATTAATTCTTTAAATCTCTTCCACGTTTATGTTGATTTATTAACAACTACACTTAAAAGTGTTCATAAAACAATGAGTTATGTGATACATTTTTCAAATTCTATACGTAACCATTGTACAAAAACGAACCCAAGAGGAAAATATACAATATATTTCTCTAGATACGAGTTTACCTCTCAAGTACAGAATACGAATTTAACGTGAGCAGAATATAATAACAGCATATCCGCATAAAATATTCCCCGATAAACTGATAAAAAGCGTATTCTGGCATGTCAGAGCAAAAATTGCCAAGCGCCGCGTCTCTCGGCGCGCCGCATTGTGCCCGAAATGACACGCGAAAGGCGTCGAGAGCGGCGCGTTCCGACCCTCACAAAAGGCTTACAGATGCGCGCACCAGAAGATTTTAATGAGGCAACGACTGTGTGATTTTATCGCGTGTGCCTTAATGAGAAATAACCAAGCGCATCCTCTTTGACTACGCTGCCGTGGAACTGTCAGTAAAAATATTACAAGTCCTGTCACGCATTTAGGTACTACGCGTCCTAATCATCAATCGATGCACTAAACATATCATAAAAATCTCATTGGAGATAATCAAAAATGTTCCCTATAATGTTATGATTGTACAATTTTATTTTTGCAATCGCTAAAAGGCTTCGCTTTATGTAATTTCAGTGGTATGCAAACAGCCTTATATAAATTATTATTTTGAAAGTGATATTTAAATAAAATAAACATCTAAGTAAAAATCTACTATATTTTATATAAATACTTACTTCAAATATTTCTTACTTTCAAGTGATTACACTCGTTAGTTTTTCTTAAATATCGTTTGATGAAATCAGCTATTAGTTTAATGAGGTTTTTTTTACACGGAATAGGCCTAGTGCTTTGACCACAATCTCACTTGATGTTACTTGACGATGTGGTCCAGGATGTTAAACACACTAAGTCTAGAGGTACTGGTTCTCAAGTGATGATGTCGGAACACACCTATTGGCATTTGGTAACAGATTTTCAAACTTGAAGGTAGAATCTACCCAGGCGTGCATCATTAGAAAATGCCCTACCACTATGCTATGGTTTCCTCATGATTTTTCCGTTACCGAAAGCTCAGGCCGATTTTAGAATCGAATAAGTGGGTATCGAACCCGCGTCGATTGACGAGGAATCCGGCCGCACTACCCGCTGCGGCATCATCGGACGTACATTCATCCGAACGAATAGTACCTTGACTTTTAATTATTTCATATTTCAAAAATAATTTTAATGTATGAGAACTACGTCCCGTGGTTCCGCGTTTCACGTTTCACAGTTGCTCGTATTTTTGTTACGAAATAAGATTTATTCTTTCTTTTAGACGTATCTGTAAAACATACTGATAAAACGGTTTTAAAGTTACCTCGTATCTTAAATCTTTCAAGTTTACTTAACGACAAGGAGAAATCGCGTCGATAAAATGTTCTCAATTTACAAAAGTAATAAAGCAAATTATACGACGAAAGGAATCCACGACCGTGAATACACTAGCCAATTTTCATCAATGCAAATCACGTTGTCGACTCGTCAACCCAATTACCAAGAAGTGAATTTAAATAAAGATAAGTATCGCCCTCGAGGAGACAATGCTAATAGGAGTTCGAGGCGTGATAATAGGCTTCGACTGGGGTTTGCCGGTGGTGCACCGCAGTAGGTGCTTTAATTAGACCCCTCGACTTACGCTCGTGAGCTCGAAAACGCTTGTTCAATTACTGATTAGCTTTAAGATACTTATTATGCAAATGGTTGTTGATTTAATCATACTTGTTGTTTTGTTTCACTTAATATTTTTATTTATTTTTTAGACGGTATAGGCTCGGTGCTTTGACCACAATCTCACCTGATGTTAAGTGACGATGTGGTCCAGAATGGTAAACAAAGTACGCTTAGAGGTTTATTTATATTATTATTAATCATTCAGACATCTATTATAAAACAGCTTAATTAAACAAATTGTAAACACTTCATCATCATCATCATCATCTCCCTAACCTATTCCTATTTTTATTTGGGGTCAGCGCAACATGTCTTCCTCTTACAATAAGTTCAAGTATTATGTCAAGCAAGTTTTAATCTCAAAAGGTTATTACAGGGTGGATCATTACGTGAACGATAGTGATGTCTGGAAATAACCCACATCTCTGTGCTTCCACTAAAAACTACGATTTGTATAGTTTTTTATGACATAAAAAAATTATATATATTATATTTATGAAAAAAAAAAAGAACCAGATCGAGTTTCTTGCCGGCTCTTCTCGACTGGGTTGTTTTCCGAACCGGTGGTAGTGTTTTAGACGTTCATAAGCGCCTTCTTAGGGCCTAAATTGAATAAATAAATTTTGATTTTTTTTTTTCTTCCATTCCTCTCTATTTGTTGTCATCTCTGCATTCACTCCTTTCCTAAGCATATCACCTTTCACACAGTCCATCCATATTTTCTTTGGTCTTCCCCTTCCCATGTAACCGTCCACATTAATATCCAATACTTTTCTTACAACATCCTCTTTCTCCCTGCGTATCACATGTCCATACCAGGACAAACGACCGCCTCTTAACTTGTCTATTATCGGCACCACTTTCGAACTTCCTCTAATATACTTAATTCCTAATCCTGTGCATTCTTGTTACCCCCCACACATCCATTTCAACATTCGCATCTCAGCTGCATGTAATCTTCTTTCGTCCGTCACCTTTATGGGGTAACATTCTGATCCATACAAGACGACAGGTCGTATTATGTTCTTGTAAATCTTCTTGTATGTTCTTATATGAATAATAATACATTTTTGATTAATAAACCGAGTAGATAATATTATTAGTAGTAGATTAATAAGAAACGATCAAGTATCACGCTTTAATTATAAAGAAATTACTCTTTCGTAATACTTCATTACTCCAATTTAGTTGTTGAGATATTATATTATATAATTTAAATCTTCGTTTTAGAAAATATTACACACCAGTATACACTTATAAAGTAACATACAAACTAGCACTGGTTAAACTGATATATGTTTATTTGTATACGAGAACGAGATTTTACCGTATTGGTTGAAATACATGAGGACTGAATATTGTGAAGTCATCGAGGGTCGGCGGTCATGTTCCGGTCAGTTAGGCGGAAATGCGGAAGCAGATGTTGACAGACTCTGGCGTTCGCTCCGCCCTTACACGTCACCCTCGCTTACCAACAATGCTGTTCGACAACGAACATCTATTCAATCTTGTCATACTGCGCAATCCTGCCTTATTGTGAACACAAATTAATTTTTTTATGATGGTCTACATTATGATTATATAGTAATGTTGTAATATATAAACCAACATCTCTGTGCTTCCGCTAACATTAGGTAAGACTATGATTTGTATAGTTTTGTATATGAAAAAAAAATTATATATATTATATTTATAAAAAAAAAGAACCAGATCGAGTTTCTTGCCGGCTCTTCTCGACTGGGTTGTTTTCCGAACCGGTGGTAGTGTTTTAGACTTTCATAAGCGCCTTCTTAGGATCTAAATTGAATAAAGATTTATTTGATTTTGATTTTAATAGATTATTATAAAACGTAACGCTTTAAATAGGTTTGAGATAATATCATATCATTTATAAAAACATCTTTATAAGAATGAAGGTAAGAAATAGTGTGATAAGGGAATATTATGTTGTGGTAGAGGATTTAAAGTCAAGGATAGAGCCTTTCCTTAATAAATAGGTTTGGACACATGGAGAGTATGAATAGAAGAAGATAAGAAGATTAACGAAACAAATTTACAAGGCGAGGTTGACTGGGCAAGCCGGTAAGGGTCTTACTAGGTGAACGTACCTGGACCAGATTGAAGACGTTTTGAAGAAAAACAAAAGTACAAAAAGCATGTATGACAGTAGAAAAAGCGAAAAACATGTGTCAGGATCGTAGCAGGTGGAATTATGTAGTCTCTGTTTACCCTAATGGGAGAGAAGCGTGAGACGTAATGTATGCATTTAATATAATTAAATTCGTTTTATAAAATAAATTGAACTACATACCTAAAAAAAAAATCTACTCACATTTTGCAAAACACCGGCAATAGTGGATTCTACGGTCGCTTTTACCAGATGACTCGCTTTTACAGTCAAAATTTGAACGATTAAACCTGAAGACCCTTTCACCAGCTTTGACTTTTAAGCTCGGTAATAATTCAATTGAAGTAGAATTTGCTAAAATGTTTTTTTATATATTTATTCATTCATTAATTATTGATTAAAAGCTTATATAGAATATGGATGAGAAACGAATGCACGCAGGAGAGATGCGAATGTTAAGATGGATGTGAGGCGTGACATGATTGGGCAGGGTCAGAAATGGTTATGTTAGAGGGAGTTTATAGGTGGCAACAGTGATGGAAAAGGGCATCGTTTGTCTTGGTATTGACGTGTTTTGAAAAGAGACGAAACGCATGTGACAAAAAAGTGTTGGTTGATGGATGGAGGGGAGAGGACGGCCAAGAAAAGATGGGTGGAGTGTGTGAAGAAAGATATGAAAGCAAAAGGGGTGAATTGGCCGATAGAGATGTATGGAAGAAAATATACTGCACTGCATAAATAACTTAAAATTAGAAACAGGATAATGATGAGGATGATTTATAGAATACTTACAAAAAATACAAATAATAAATATTATATAGGCCAAAATAGAGTATAATTTTGTAAGAAACAGACCCGTCGAATTAGTTGTATGATAGATGTACCGTCGAGTGAAATGAATAATACACATTTACACAATACGTCCACTAAAAGACAATAATATGTTACTTTATATCTATTTTCCGTATTCACTCAGGGTTTATGTATCTCGAATGGTCACGTCCTCGTTTCGGCGTAGGGTAAAGCATACAAATAAGTGAAAGTCCGAAACCGCCCAAACACCCGACGCCATGTTCTTTATCTGCGGATCTCTTAAAAGAATTTGATCGTATATGAGAATATTACGAGCAACATCTGTGACAAGGGACGTATAAACTTAAATATTACGCTACACGATTGTGGTTTCTCTAACTGTATTTATCTAAAATTAATATGGTGACAATGTTGAATAAGAATAGAGTTTCTTACACAAGAGATATCATAATATTATTGATACTTTAAGTAGCTTGTTTTATGAAAAAAAAAAAAAAAAATTATATTAAGTAATAATACAAAACCATATATTACATTATGAAACATTTCGTTTCTGAAAATAAACCTCGTAGAATCTTATTGAAAGTATATGAGTACCTTTGCATATAATAAAATCTAAAAGTTGGAGCGCTTATAATTACTTTATTGTACTAAAATATTGTATGTGAAAGTTACAATAAAAATTAATTATTAGATTATGTAAGGCATCCCCCAACTCACAGAAGGATAAACAACTGTAGATGTTCAGCACAACCTACTTATTTATGATATTTCTTCTCCAATATATTTTAACAACTTAACTTCGTTTATTAGATTAAAAAAAATCATAATTGTGCCTAATCTTTTATAGGAGGATTTGTCCAAAAAATTACAATATACTGTCGTGATGAAATATTAGATTTCCTGTAACAGTATATTTTTATAACATTTATTACCTACATAAACAACGCAATAATATAACATTTTTATATGAATATCATTTTTATCAATAGATAAAGGACAATGCCCTTTCTAAAAACACAGCTTGTACATTAAAGTGTGATTTTTCATCGGTTGCTCGAGGAGGATATTATAACGAGATAGCTGTGTTGCCGCAACCAATTTGTAAGCATGGTCCCTGTCAATTTACGGTTCGTCGCAAAGGTACGCGATCATAACCATCGTCTGCGATTTATCAAGGATTTTTTTTTTAATAGTTATTCAAGAAACAATTTTATTAATAGACTGTGTGTGTTTACCTGCGTTTCATATATTCTTCGTTGCGTTTCAATTTTTTTACGCGGGACCCTAATTATTTTCGAAAATTAAAAGTACCCTAAGTTACGCGGAGAAACTTCAGCTATCTACCAAAAAACGTCCCGTAAAAATCGGTCCAGCTGTTCCGGAGATTACCCGAAACAAACAGACAGATAAAATAAATAAAAAATTGTATTAAATGTTAATACTCTTTTATAAAAATATGTTCATTTTTAATATGCAGAATTTAATTAATAGTTTATAAATATATATTAATCTAATGTAATTTGGTGGTGCTGAAGTACGTATTTATGTATGTACTATTTTTACTAGATTGTGTATTTACGTGTTTGTTGGTATAGATGACAATATGTTTTATAAATTCTATTAATAAATAGGGATATAAAATTTGATTATATATTGATTTGTGAAATATCTGTGTAACTTTTTCACATAGCTAGAAAAACAGAGGTTTTTCGTACCTTATATTAAAAAAATATTTAATTAAGTAGCGTTTCCAAAGTTTGAATGAAATAGTAATACTTGAATTATGAACGATCGTGATGTCTAGAAATGACACCGTTCTATGTGTATGTAGCAACTTTGTAATCTATAAAAACTAGATCGAGCTTGTCGGCATTTCTTTATAGCTGGATTATTTTCGGAACCGGTGGTAGTATTTTAACGTTCATAAGCACCTTATCAGAGATAGACCAATTAATGCGTATTAAAAACATGAATAGTTAAACGTCCTTATAATATCGAGCTAACCTCGGTCGGTCACATAGGCAATGTGACTTAAATGAGGAAGTCATTAATATGTTTAGTTATATTTCACGTTCAAATTAAATTGAAAATAACACAATATGTGTAAATAATTCAACTTAACAGTAAGAGTTGACTCTTGAGACTGGGTTCATTCATGTGAATTACTTATCTACATTTTTGTGCAAAAGATTTTTATTTTACACTGTATAGGCTTTGACCACATTCTCATCTGATGTTAAGTAATGATATGCTCCAAGATGATAAATATGCTAAGTATGTACTGGTTCTCAAGTGATGTTGCCAGAACATACATATTTTTATTTGGAGACAGGTTTTAAAACATGAGGGCGGTAGCTATCCAAGCAGACATTATTAGAAAAATACCGAAAGCCCAGGCTGATTTTAGAGTTGGATAGGTGGACTCAAATCCGCGTCCTTTGACGCGGAATCTGAAAGCACTACTAACTGCGCCGTTATCGCTTCAAGTATACTAAATTTCACTTTAAAACACAAAATTGTACAAGTCTACATACGATTCGGTTTCGGCCGAAACTGTGACCCAGGTCGAAGGTTCTTTTTCGGTTTCGGTTTCGGCTAAAAATCGTGTTTCGGTCGGACACTAATAATACCTAACAGTAATCAGTGGAATATAAATATTAAATAAATTTTAATAATATTGTTATTTTAGGTTTGTGTCAAAATGAATAAATAATACAATAATATTTCTCCATTAAGAATGTTTAAGGTGGACCGACGACCTGATGAAGGTCGCGGGAGTCCACTGGATGCGGGTGGCGCAAGACCGGTTGTGGAAATCTTTGGGGGAGACCTATGCCCAGCAGTGGACGTCTTTCGGTTGAATGGATGAATGGATGGAAGAATGTTTTTGATTCTGAACTTAGTGAAAATATGAACCCTAGTGATCAAATAGAATCTGTGATATAAACACTGACACTTTTTAAGTTTCAGTGCAGCAATCAAGCTGAGGTTGGACCTTTTTTGCATAAGCGCAACACTTTTGTTTTATATTATAATATGTATTTTTTCTGTGTTTAAATTTGTGTTGTGTTTTATGCAAATAAAAATTATTCTGTTCTGTGTTCTGTTCTCTTCTATTCTAATTGAAAATATTTAAATTATTTTTTGTATTTGAACATTATAATATAATAAACAGCAGCTTCTATACATATCATAGCTATTTATTTTTCCCAAGGCCTTTCCTCGAATTATAATGCCAGGCCAACTTTTGTTATTTCCCAATACATGGTGATACTGTCATAACATTTTTCAAGTTATCGGGGTTTCTCGCCATATTGTATTTCGTAACTAGCCAAGTCCTATTAATTAAATGCAAATTAGAAAAAAATCGTTGCCCGAAGCCTTAACGCTTAACATAGAATCAATTATTCACCTATTCAACCATGATGACTGTTAAACAAAATAATTATCTTGGACACGAATATATATGTGAAAAGAATTACATAAAATAATCCGTATTAAACTAAACAAAAAATATCAGTTATCTCACTTAAACTTCACTTAAATTTCAATGTGATTTTATCTTCTTTTATCGAGTTTATATGTAACGAGAACATCACTTCGTAATACCCTGTTTCCTTCTCCAAAAGTAAACAGATTTTTAGTTTTATTTCAGTTTTAGAATAATAAAGACTTTGACTATACCTGTACGTTTTTTTTTTAATTTTATCTATCAAATTTATTTGATGAACATCTTAAAATGACGGTAAAAATCAAGCATTTTTTCATTTTGAAACGCAGTGTTCATACTCCCGAGAAACCACCAGCAACAATGGCCTAAAAGTGAAGGGAACTACGAAATCAATACGAAATTGGACGATCCCGCTTAAGTAAATAGAATCTGCTTATTTATGATAACCATGTAGCTATAATATTTTTTCAATTATCTTGGGTTCACAGCAGAATAGTGTGAAATACCTCAAATGGCATTATTCAGGACCCATATTTTTATTCATATTTACTGTTCTTTGTATCTTATCATACCCATCTATCTTACCGGTTTCTCCCGTCCATTGGAACACAAATTTCATGACGTCAGAGTAGACATACACCCGCGGTATTTAACAACGGAATTTCAACTTAGAGTTTTAGCTAACTAGATGTGGATTAGAAACTTTCACAGTCAGTTACTCTGTTTTACTTTACAGAAATTTTCATATTAAGACTATAATCATAATAGAAATCATTTATTGTAGAATTTAAATTGACGATGATTGACACAGTTTCGGACTACATTTCGAAGTGATGACGGCGCAGTGGATAGTGCGGGCGGATTCCGCATCTATGGACGCGGGTTCAAACTCACCTATCCAAATCTAAAATCTGTCTGAGCTTTCGATGAAGGGAAACATCGTGAGGAAACCATGCATGATGGTAGGCCATTTTCTAACAATGCCCGTCTGGGTAGCTACCACCCTCAAGATCGGAAACCTGTCGCCAAATACCAATAGGTGTGTTCCGGCAGCATCACTTGAGAACCAGTATCTAGGCTTAGTGTGTTTAGACCCTAGACCCCGTCGCCACTTAACATCAGGTGATACTGTGGTCAAGGCACTGTGCCCATATACTATGTAAAAAATACACTATCAATGAATCATCGTTGTTTTTATAAATTTAGAGTATTAAAATTTTAATTATAGATATTTAAGACCGCCAGTAAAAAAATAATCTAAGGCAAGCTAAGAGCTATGTCAGCAGTTGATGACTTTCAAATGACCGCTCCCGATTTGCATAAGGGCCAACTTTAATAGGAGATTATTCTCGAGTTAAGAGCGTCCAACGTTGCGGTCCCATTCGTTATTAGTTTTGGAATATTTAGGTGAACCACTTCCGGATATTATTATTGGATTTAAATCAGATTGCAAATAAACAAGTATAATTTGATCATTTGATACTTGTATGATATATTTTTATACACTTAGAAAAGTCGATCTGGAATATAATTGTAACCATTCTAAAATGGTATAATAATATCTATAAGTTTTCGCAATATCTAGTCACGAATGTACTTTATTTAATTTAGCTTGAGATTCGCAAACTTACTCCACAAGCCAGGGTCTTGTATTAGTAGTACCTAGTTCATTATTATTTATTATTACAAGGCTAATTGCCATGTCATGATTATTAATTTTTTTAATAACTTGTATACGTATTTTACATAGATATTATGCATTAAAAATCACGAATAAGCATCGATACAACCTCATAACATAGTAGATTTGATACAAATTATGAATAACATGAATGCCCTTAGGTTCAAAATGCAAATGCAATATTTAATCCAAAGGGATAATAGTGGATGCTAGATATTTTTTATTACTTCTCAAAATTTTAATGGAATTAAAAACAACGGCAATCATTACTGAGGCTATGGCTATTTTTTATAAGCGCCCGTAAGAGAAACTTAGTAGTAATATTCAAGTATGTTGCTCTACAATATTGTAACACTTAATTAACAAGTTAAAGTTAGATAAATTTACAAAACGTTTTAAGGTAACCACAGTTTTATATTGTTATTTGTTAGGATTCAACACGTGCATCTACACATGTTCTTATTAATAACAGTGGTTCATATTAGTCGTAACCATGGTAGGACCGACGTCTTGCTATCGGTGACAAAGGGATTATCAGCCGCCCCCGCTGCCCCGCTGTCTGCGGTTTCTTAATTAACCTCCAAATACCCTCGCGCTCACCACATTGCTTCGTATGGTATGTAAGACTATTGCTAACATTACCCTTGTTAATTTTAATGTACGGTATTACTGTAACAAACACAAGCTCTCTTCTTGACAAACGCCTTATTAAGTTAACGACGTTTACTTGTATTTATGTCATTGTTGACTGTCGTAAATTGATCCACTTGATGTATGTTTATTTAATTAATGTATTTGTATTTTAGTTTTATTTACCCCTATATATTTTTAAAATAAAAAAAAACATATTTTCTGTTCAATTTTTTTTACACCTAAAGAATTAGTTTATATAACAATTTAAGAACTATAACATTTAAATGATCTTCTATCACGGCGTTATTTATAGCAGATTTACAACAATACGAATAAGCTTACATCTTAAACTGTGTATGGATTTATATTTACCATAATCTGGATCTTAATAAAATATCGGTACCTACTTAAAATTCTGGAATTAATATGTAAACATCAGAATCAATAACTAATTAATTCATTCATTCGTATAAAGTAATAGGGCGTGCTTCAAATTGTAATGGTCGATTTAGATCAATTGGGTTAGGGGCATCGAAGCAGAAACCGGAGCGTGCTTAGCACTAATACGATCAGGTGAGTAGCACGCTTTCATCTTCACTCGAGTATAAGACTCTCAGAGACATATTCAACAAACATACATATATAGCACAATCATGGACCTTGTAGAATTGTAAGAAAAATGGCAAAAGCAAATGTATGGAGCTAACATGTCGCAATTTTTAACTCGATATAGCTTTTACAATTGTAATTTTGCATTATAACATTCCTTTATATTCAGATAATTAATAAAACTCCAACATATGTCTTTTAAAAGCGTCGCATGGAAACTTGCAGGATAATGGGATGATTACTTCCAAATAATCATTATTAGTCGTTTCAATACTTACTTGTAAAACAAGGAATTTGAATAGAAAACTAAGGTACGCCAATTTGGCAAGTCGAAGACAAACGCATTTAAAATGGGTGAAGCAGAGCAACGGCCATCTATCGTGGAGCTTGATAAACGACGACATTATTCCTTATCGCCCACTCAATTTGTTTAAAAGCGTTTTGCTTTGATAATTTGAGAATTACAAATCGTATCATCTGACGTAAAAATGTTCTCATAACTGTAGAAACTCACTCGTTTCTTGATAAGAGCGAAGAGAAAAATTTACTCAATTCATATAAATTCATGTCGTTCGGATATACTCCATCCAACAAAGAAAGATGTAGAACGTGACTCGTCGAATTGTGCGTATATTTTAGACACTGTACGTAGCTTATGATTTTTCCGCCTTTTACAACGAGAGAGATAAACGGAGCTCGAAAATTAAGTACCTATATGTCATTGTCATGAAGTTACTTAATTCTATTAATTATTATCTTATTCATTAAACATGCCGTTTATATTTAAGGTAAGATTATTCAGTGTTATTCTTTAATATTACCTAATATTATTGTTTCAGTGGTGGAGGAACCGGAGTTTACAGATGTAATACAAAACGTCACTGTACCGGCCGGTAGGAGCGTACGTCTTGCATGTTCTGTCAAAAATCTTGGCTCTTACAAGGTAATTATTGTCTTTTCAAATTATTGTTTTCTTCCTAATTCTATCGAGATTTAGTCAATCGAAACGTTATCACATTTTAGATAACCGTTACATAGGTTATTTTACATATATCGATTTGGTTTATGCAAATGATATTTTCATTTTAAAAGTTTGTAATAAGCAAGCGGGGTATCCGCAACGCGGCCTCCGCCAGGCGGCGTCAATGTGCCCGCGAGGAGCAAACATAAAATAAGAGGCATTTTATCATTTGATTTAGATCGCGCTGTCATAATAAAGTGTCCATATAAATGGAGGAGGATATGATTTACAACCACACTCCCGATTTTATTTCAAAAATTTTCATATAGCTATTGTGGTTTAAAAATTAATATTCTTGGCTTTATTTTAAAATATTGTTTTTTCTTCTTCTTATTATAAAATAAGTTATGATTTTAGTACTAGTCGAAGTATTCTGTGAAACGATTTGTTTTAAAGTTCAAAGTTCTATTAGATGAAAGATTAAGTACTATGTTCGGTTGTATCAAATCTCTGTAATGAGAGATAGGTTGCAACGAGACTAGTTTCAGTGAGTAGACGGCGAGTCGTAACTCGAGTGGCGACAGCCGGCGTGACCGGACGGCCGATAAGCCGCAAGGTGACGCTGTCGGCGGTTAACTGCCGTAACCGCATGCTCCCATCGGTGGGGGAGCGGTTTATTTGGTTCCCACTAGATCTCCCCGACCGCCCTCTGTTAACCAACGTTGTAAATTAGTGTTTTCTAATTGGAAACAGTCAGATGTTATTCGTGAATTTTAATATGTTTTATGGTTGTCTCATTTTGAGATTATTTTTAACCAAAATACTTTATAAAATACGTGACTGTTTTCATCACAAAATGTAAAGTATTTGAAGTACATTTGTATGATATAAAAAAGCGATGTAAGAAGTATATAAAATTCTTCTATTCTTATACCTATATTATATTATAAGTATTCTATTCTTATACCTTTAATTTAAAAAAAAACTAGGTAGCCATGCGGGCTGCCGACAAAAGTGAAAATTTGAAACTTTGGAAAACTGTTGTTATAAAGTTTTTTAATTGATATTATTAACCTAACCTTATATTTAAGATGTAACATTTGTCTGGTTTTTACATAAATTGGCGTTACAAGCAACAATTATGTAAATTTTCATATGGTTCATTCATTATCAAAACATATAATAGGCTGCGTAGGCATAAATTTTATTATTTATCTCTGTGCGCTGGCAAAAATACGTCATCATATACTTGACATACAGTAGAATGTTGACGGATGTCATAGCATTGGTGACGCGAATCTATAAGTTTTTATTCCAAACGAGACTCGCACAACGCCGTTAAAGAAATTTCTACCTTAAAATCACACGTACGTTTCTATTGATTTCCATTTGACCAACTTTTTTCTTTATTTTATTACATTTACTAACGTCTGAGGCTGACTGTCTGCGATTTTGAGCGCAATAAAAACCAAGATAGTATTCTCTTACTTCTGAAATAAAGGCTTAAGTTGAGAAGCCATCACCGTTGTTCTGTATTGACAACAAGAAGCGGATTTTCCCGAAAGCCTCGCCTGTGCCATTAGTTTTCTCGCGTTGGTTAAAGAGATTTCCATCTTCGGCTCGTATTTTTAGAATTATTGGCTCATGCAAAACATTACTATGAAACTACAAAAAACTAACTTTTTAAATTTATATGTACACAATATCGATTAAACTGAACTTAATAAATGCTTCTAAACTGACTCTGACTAATACTGAAAATCTTATTTAATAATCTTTTATATCTAATAATAATAATATTTACAGTTGTTAGGATTTATGTAACCGTAGCTTGATTTTTTTTTTGTTATAAAATGTCTTAATAGTTCACATATTACCATGCTTTCATTATCTTATTAGGTATTGATGCAAATAATTAATCTCAAATAACTAAATCGTAACGTTTACTTTATTAAAGTAAGGAATGATTTTAGAAAAAATAATGTTAGTAAAATAACCTAACTGTTATACTTTTAGTTTGTTTTTTAACTAGCTAATGCTGTTGACCGGAAGAGTTTCACCAGGTTACCAAAGCAGTACGAACCTTGGCTTGGCTGAATCTGCGTGTAAAAAATTCCGCGGAATTTTAAACCTAGCTAAGCCCTACATTCTTTGTTTAATAATAATAAAGGTTCCTTACAGGGCCTATGTACTTGTGTGTTATATACTGAAGTGTGTGTGCAGTGTTGTGCGTGTAAAGCGTGTATGTTCAGTGTCACTGTGTCGTGCTGGCAGCGGCGTCAAAAGCCTCTGCAGTTGGGGAACGAAGCACGTCTTGGGCCGCCACCGAAGGAGGACCCGGAGTGTGTGCGGGTATACGTTTAGTATAAGTAATTACCGTAGAGAATTAAGCCTATACTAATTACGGGAGTTATTAAAATTGTATCATGTCTTACTTTATAATTCATTTTCTAAACACTAACACAAATAGATATTTCACGTATGTACGTAAGAATCAAATTTCATGTTTTATTTCAAACCATAAATATTCTTATAAATATATAAATGTAAATTGTTCGTTTCTTATATAGTATAAACACATATTTCCGATTGTGGCATTTTAGTACCTCTATAAGATCTAATTAGGAAATTAAGGGGAATTCGTTAATTATACTTTTCATAATAATTTCTTTTCTTTCCTTTTTATAATAACATAATTTATTTTTCTGTTCATATTTCGATCTTTAATTATTTTGAATATGCCTCGAAGTGTTGACAAATGAGCCAAGGATTCTAAATCTTTAGATAAATATATAGGAAGACCGAATTAACTAATAGCAGAAGTAGCAAATGCTTCAGGCACTGGGTTTCTATTGTGTGTGGAATCTTTTTAATAGTACTAAATTTACTCTCAATGAATCTAAAAATGTATTTGGTTCTATCTGTGGATAAATAGGCAAATGTAAAACATGTCAAGACATTTTTAACGCCTGTTCGTCAACCAGTTTACTTACTTTTTATTGATGTTAATATGATATAATGTTAACAGTAAAAAAATATTTAAACAATTTTTTTTCTTCACATTTTCAATAGTAATTATAAACACCGGGGAAACACTTTTTATCGTAAATAAATTTTTAAAACAAGCAGTAAAAGTTTGTGCAGTGCAAAAATCTGAGTTAAGTGAAAAACATTTTTTTTTTTATATACGAGTATACCCATAAGTAACTATGATATTCGAATATTGCAACTCAAAATGCTATTCATGAATATTATTCTTCTTCACATTTCCTATTTTATGCAAATATTGTTAAGTATGCGCACGTAGCCGGTTCATCGGCATGAAATGTCAGATAGACGGCAATAGCACGTATGTGGGTTTGCAATAACATGCCACAACGAGTAGCAGCTATGTTACAGTCGCACCGCATGCGAACACCGCCTGTTCAAATTCTGGCATATTTCTCATACCTTATACTGGTTGCCGCGTGAGTAAACTGAATCCAAGATGGTATTATAAACAGAGCTCTTGTTCCGATGACCACACAACGGTACGGAATTTAACAATTATGTTCTCTGTTCATACAGTTGTTAACCCGATTATATCGCATACGTGTTTTTGCGTGAACACTAAACTCAAAAAGGGAAACGTGTAGGTAAATGTCTATAGGGTCGATCAAGTAATACGTTAGCAGAATTGTAGAGATTTTTGATTCCCCCTTATCACGTAAGCATTGGCTTAATTTTGCTACAATATTCTCAAGTAATTTAATTTTTGTAGGGATATCCCGTTGTTATTTTGATATTACAAACATACACTTATATTTTATTTGTTTGAATAGATTAACGAACCATTGTATGATGCTTTTTTTGATTCGTATATAGTTTGGCAAACGACATCATTACGTGAGTTTAAAACCTAGGCTCTCAACAACGTGGGCGTAATGCCCCTTGTGGAAGTAGAAGACACAAAGAAAATTAGGGGGCATTGAAATGGGGCACAGATGGGGCATAGGCAAAATAAAAACAAAGTTTAAAAAGCCAAAAAAATTAAGATGGGGGGACTCTAGAAAAAAATTTAGTCTCAAAGCAGGCGTTGTGTAAATAGGTAATAATTAATACGGTTGAGAACTATGAATCCGAATCCTTTAACTATAAATAAGAGGTTCTTTAAGAGGACATGCAGTTGGAAAAGTAGGTATTTTAGAAATATATTGCAATCACGCAAATTGGTTGAGTAATTCTCGAGTTATAAACCAACTAACGGACAGACAGACAGATAGACGTTGTATTTTACATAATGTTTTTTGTTAAGCATAAAACGTCGATAGTTCTGTTCTAATATAATTAATTTACTATTATAAGATATCTATCATTTTATAAAATAATGTACTTTATTTAATAACTAGATATGCCTGCGACTTCGCTCTCGTGCAATTTATATTCTAAAAGACAGCCTATATTCTATCTATCTATGTCCCGTATCTGTTACATTTTATGCTTCTAATTCAACTGATTGATGATTTCGTAAATAATACTTATAGCGTTTATAAGTATTTGTAAAATAAATAATGTTGCTAATGAACGTTATTTACGGTCATTATACTGGCCAAGACATCGGTTCAAAACCTGGCGATGTATTTTTTTATTCGGATTTTGTAAAAAGTATAGAGAGATGCCGGTCAAGCGGCCCCGTGATACCGTGTGATGCTGGTCAAGAATATTACCACCTCATGTCTTACCGTGGGCGTCGTAAAAGGCGACTAAGGGATAAACCAGGGGATGGGCAGCAGCATCCTCTGAGTACCACAAATACCTGACTGAAAGGACTTGGCATCAACATAAACGACGAGTACATAACATACCTCCGCTTTGCCGATGATATAGTGGTTATGGCTGAGACCGCAATAGACCTAAGTACGATGCTCGATAACCTCAGTAGAGCCTTCGAACGAGTTGGTATTAAAATGAACATGGATAAGAAAAAAAACCATGTTTAATACACCTGGGACAAACTGTCCAGTTAGGTAAGTCCAACTTCAGAAAAGAGGTTAATTGTTGAATCCAACTCGGCTGGGCCGCGTTTGAGAAGCTACTCAGAATATTCTCGTCCGAGATATCGCAGTATCTCGAGACAAAAGTCTTCGACCAGTGTGTGTTGCCAGTGATGACTTATAGCACTGAGACGTGGTCACTTATAATGGGTCTAATTAGAAAGCTCAAAGTTACCCAAAAGGCAATGGAGGGGACTATGCTCGAAGTTTCCCTGCCTGATCGAATCAGAAATGAGGACCGAAAGGAGGATCCGCAGAAAAACCAAAGTAACCGAAATTGCCCGAAGAATTGCCAAACTTAAGTGGCAATGGGCTGGCCACATTGCTCGTAGAACCAGTGCCAGATGGAGCCAACGGGTTCTCAAATGGCTGCCAGGTACTGGAAGACGCAGCGTGGGTAGGCCCCCACCAGGTGGACCGACGACATGGAGTATGTCGCGGGAGTCTGCTAGATGCGGGTGGCGCAAGACCGGTTGTCGTGGAGATTTTTGCAGGAGACCTATATCTAGCAGTGGACGTATTTCGGTTGAATGGATGGATGGATAGAGAGATGGATAGCTTCAATTATTAGCTAATTTGTCTGCCATAGTACAAAAAAAATCATCAAAATCCGTCAAGAATTTCAATTACTATAAATTTTTGTCTTTTGTCCTGGAGAAACCCTTGCGTTTTATGGGACAAAGAGTATTCATAAATCAAAATCAAAATTCTTTATTCAAATTTGGGCGATGAGAGGGCGCTTATGAACATCAAAAAACTACCACCGGTTCGGAAAACAACCCAGTCGAGAAGAGCCGGCTAGAAAACTCGATCTGGTTTTTTTTAAGTTATTAAAATTGTACAATTTATAAAAACAATAAACGGTTTTAGTGGAACCAAAAAGAGTGGTGTCACTTCCAGTCTTCACTATCGTTCACGTAATGATCCACCCTGTAATTTTTTGGATATTAAAACCTGTTTGACATCGTGCTTAAACTTATCGTCAGGTAAATCGGTAATGTGCTTTGGTACCATATTGTGGAACCTGATACTATTGCCTAAAAAGCTTTCACTGGTGTTACTAACCCTAAAGAAAGGGACTGCTAGTTTGTGATTACTTCTAGTATTAAAATTATGGCGGCCGTTTGCTATATCAAACTTGTTTAAATTTGTGAGGACGTACATTAAATTATCTAAGATGTATTGTATGTAAATGTTATGGTACTTTATAATATCAGATATCACTGTGTCATGTTTCGTCAAAATTGGTCCAGTACTTTCAGAACGATACGCGTACCCCGTACAGGCAGAGAGGCAAAAAATTGAAATAAAATATTTTTGGCTACTATATCGATAACGAATACCATGCCTATTATAATTTAAAAACAGTGTTTAATGTATAGATTTGGCCTAAATACAGTTTTATTATATGTAATAGATATCTATTTAAAAAATACATTCATAAAGTGCCTATTACGGAAATACAATGGTAAGTACATCACTTTAAATCGGACATCAACATTTTCTCAAATTACTAGTTAATTAAAACAAGTGATGTAATAAACTAACGTTAATAATATTTACGTGTATCAATTTAAATAATTGTAGTACGAAAACATCATAGAAAAGCTTGTTTATGAATCACTCCAATACGCAGAGTTATAAATTCTAAACTATAACAAGAAAAACACCTATAGTTGTTTGAACCTATGAACTCGTGGTTATATGTATAACACTACCGAACATTCTAATTTGCTTCCATATAAAAATAACTTATTGAGTGAACGTACCGCTAAGAGTTTGAAAGTCCTCAGCACAAATCCGCAATCGAACAGATCTGTAAGTGGGCTTTTAGTAGAAGTAAGCTAAGCCGTCTTGTACGTCTTATGCTCGTTCGTATCTGTCTACTCCATTACGTTAGTATGACATTGCTATACGAAGTGAATGTATGTAACGAATGCTGAATAAAATATGTAGGTAAATATATCTAAGTGCTTATCACATAGAATTATTATACAGATTTCTCATTTAGGCTTACTTAATAAATCTATACAAATAAACAGAATTGAAGTGTCCGTTTCTTTTTGGTTTGATATTTCAATGTAATAGATTTTTACTAAATACATTTTTGTGTCCGTTTTTGGACGTGAATTTTTTGGTGGAGTAACTTAGGTTACTTTTATTTTTAGAAAACAATTAGGGTTCCGCGTAAAACGATTAAAACTCATAAAAATGTGAATAAAATTCGACCGATAAAATCTGCACAATTTTATTGGGAAGTGTTTGAATTTGTAAGATATGTATTCGCTTTCAGTCAGCACCAAAAATAATTAGGATATAGCGTGACAAAAATTAATGAAATTGTAAACAAAATTTAATAAGTGTTAACAGTGTTATTGGCTAGTGTTTTAATTTGTGAGAAATATATTTGCTTTCTATTAGCGCCAAATATAATTTAGGACATTCTTCGTTCATTCTTTTCAAATGATTATTTAAAAAAAAATAATTACGTCAATAATAACCTAATAATTGCGTGTACATAT
This sequence comes from Samia ricini, assembly GCA_014132275.2. Taxonomy (NCBI): domain Eukaryota; kingdom Metazoa; phylum Arthropoda; class Insecta; order Lepidoptera; family Saturniidae; genus Samia; species Samia ricini. The sequence continues at coordinate 10,050,343 of AP028161.1, forward strand.
ACATATATACTAATAAATAAAATTAAATTGAAGTGTATGTTTATGTAATGTCAATATATATAATACATTATATATGAATTTATATACGATACCAAAACCAAAAACACAATTTTTAAAATTGATGTTAGTCTGTCTGTGTGTTTGTTCCGGTTAATCTCCGGAATGCCCGAACCGATTTAGACGGGACTTTTTTTGCTAGATAGCTAAAGTCACTCCACGTAATTTAGGCTACTTTTATTTTTGGAAAATAACTAGGGTACCGTGAAATAAAATAAAAAGTCGTAAAAATTTGAATAAAATCCGATTCCTTTCATAGTTTTACTGGCAAGTATTTGAATATGTGAGAAATATATTGCTTAATGTTAGTAACAAAAATTTTGGAAAATAATAAGGTTTTTGTATAAAAATAATTAAAAATTATATTGAGCAGTGAAAAATACATGAAACGCGGGCGCAGCCGCGGGCACACAGCTAATATATGATTAAATATAAATGCGAACCAAATATAAGGTAGGGTTAAATTTATCGAATATTATAAGAAATGTAAACGTAAGTGATTACGTATCCCTTTATAACTTTTTGTTTTGATGTCTTTCGCGAAATATTATTCTGTTTGTTAGATAATCCCATAAATAAATCTGATAAAAGGAACGTAAGTGCTATATTTAATGGACTATTTTATTTACTGTTTTATTTATGAACTACTATACTATTTTTGTTATTTTTCACTATAATCCTTAATATAAAAGTTTCTTAGTTATCTAACATAAAAAATAAATAGTAATTGTTTTAGTAAAACGAGAAGACTTATTTTAAATCTATTTCGTATGGCTACAATACATTGTATATGTTTTATCTCGTAAAAATTTTTTCGAATGTAAATAAACACTACAGTAATTATGTGTACATTGTAAACTTGAACATTACACCACTAATTAAAGTTATTATATAGGAGAATAAAACTCAAACAACTGTCGAACAACTCGAAATAAACAAAGCACGGATGATAATAATAATAGGCAAAGACGGAGCTCCTTAAACGTTCCATAATTAAATCTGTCGTAATATTATTAAACACGTCTAGGAATCATCTCCTGCGGCGACGGGGTCCGTCGTTAAAGAGGTTCTGAGCGGTACGCGCCAGAATGGCTAAAGTTTGCAACGAGTCCATTATAAATCAAACGACGCCTTCGAGGCATGTCCTGAGGGACGCGAACATCTCCCGCTGTGCCCCGAACTTCAACTTTGCCTCCTTAATGTCCCAACAATTAAGATAAAAAGAACGAAGGGCCTAAATTAAAGGTGGTTAAAAGATAACAAGTTAATAGACCGCTCTAACCTTAACACCGAAAAAATTATTCCAAAGACTTATATAAAGAAAAAATGATCCTCATTCAGTGTTGATAATATTTTATAAATGTACAAAAAAAAACTTGTCCTGAAACTTGTCACATTTTCCACGTTTAAAATTAAGCAAGCGGATTATTGGGAGACGCGATGATATAACATTTAACTTTCATATGTGAATAAAATTATCGCAAGCGTAAGGAATACAACATTTACGAAAACCACAAAACCACAAAAATAACTTTTTTCATAATAGCTAAATACCGTGATTTCTTTCAATTGACAATACTTTTTTGATGTTCTACGAAGAGGGAATTTTTTGAAATGGGTTAAAAAATTACTTATAAAAATATTTAATGAGAATATAGGTCTATAATCCAGAGCATCTGTCTAATAAGAAAAATACTCTTAATATTAACTGATTATTTTGTTTATACAAGCTCAAATTGAGGATCGAGGTCAATGATCATACAATATTGGTTATGCAACTGGTTTACGTAATAGAACGGAGGCTTAAAATTGTCAACACAGGAAGGCTTCTTACAACTAGGGTCCACTCAGATTTAGAAGTGATGTATGCTCACACGAGGCCATATCACCCCGTCTTGACGGCGGATGGTGCAGCTACTTCGTTAAAACCACTTCCGCTCTCAGCGTTAAGAAAAGCTTAAAGAACAAAGGTCTATGTAATGCTCTATAGGAAACACATTGTTGTTAATGCAACAAAATTACGTACCTATTCGATGGTTAGATTTCATTTCCGAATCGCTAAGTTCGCATCGGTGTAGTTCAACATTATAAAACGCAAACTATGTACACACAATTTTAATTATGAATAAAATTAGTTACCAATTTTAAATTTCTGTTCACGTTTACCTAATGAAATTACGAAGTACCTACATTAACATCATTCAGATTATATTACATACTAGCTGTGCGTTCGCGGCTGCGCCCGCGTTTCATATATTTTTTACTGCGTTTTAGTTTTATATACGGAATCCTAATTTTTGTTGTAGTATTAAGATAAAGTAAATATATTTTTCATAAATTCAAGCACTTGCCCGTAAAACTGTGCAGTGAATCGGATTTTATAAAAAAAGAATATGAGTTTTATTTTTGTACGCGGAACCCTAATTATTTTCGAAAATGAAAAGTACCTTAAGTTACCCGGAGTTACTTCAACTATCTACCGAAAAAAGTCCAGTCAAAATCCGTCCAGCGATTCCGGAGATTACCAGGAACAAACAAATAGACAGATAAAAAAATTAAAAATTGAATTTTTGGTATAGGTATCGTAAATCGTATCTAAATAGTAAAAAAAAAAAAAAAAAAATTACATTACAAACAGACACTTCAATTTTATTTATTAGTATAGATATTACATTACATTATTTTTCATTAATTGTCTCTTTAATTTTGATCTGTATGTTAACAGGATAATTACACCATAACACAAGTTAGGAAGATTCTGAAATCTCACAATTATTTTGCACAATCCATGCCATGAAATTTACGAACTTCGTCAAGTTCAACGTTTAAGGCTTATCTTAGAAACGATTACAAGATTTTGATTCCTATTTAATTTTATCTTAATTGTTCAAACTGTGAAAGAGAAGTTTCAGTAATAACATTTCGAGTTATCACAGATTTCTGTTAACAGCTTTATTCATAATTGTTCTTAATTACATAACTAGATAATAAACATATTTATCTTTAATAAAACAAATAATATCGGATAATTACATACTATATGGTTCAGAGTGTTGGATTAGTAAGCAGATCGATGAGAAATGACTGCTTATAACAGATATGCTAATTTTGTTGAGATGTTAAGTATGTTAGAAGGATTGTGAAACTGGCATCAGTGATAGAAAAGCTGAAAGTGAATCGTTTGTCTTAGTTTTAAGAAAATACATAAAAACATGTCACAAAAAATAATATGATTATGAATGTTGATAGATGGAGGGAGAGAGGACGGCCAAAGAAAAGATGACTGTATTGTGCGAGGGAAGATATTATGGGAGGGCTCATAAGGATGGATGTATGGAAGAAGAAAACATACTCCGTCGACCCCAAGTGGATTGTAATTAGGGGATAAGAATTATTAAAATAATTAATCTATTATTCATACAAAGCAACAGTTATTATTAAGTATAAAGTAATAATGAAAATTAACTGGTGACGAATTCTTAATTACATAAATTTACTATTTTGCCGACCTAGCCATTGTAAAATAGTAATCGAATCGGCAAAGAACTAATTAATTTCTTTAAAACATAGTAGTAAAAAATTTGTCACTCACGGAGTTTGGAAATGAGCCTAGTTGATTAGGCAGTACGTGTTTTAATTGTACGAGTCATTCATACATACAATGAAACATACAAATAATACAGCACATACAATTAAAACACGTACTGCCTAATCAACTAGGGTCATTTTTAAACTCCGTGAGTGACCAATTAAAAATGTCCGTATTATTATAATTTACTAAATTTCACGATACTTCACGGTTTTGTTTCTGTTTAGACAGGATAGGATGTAAATAAATTTAGCGTCTGAGCACAAGTCCACTTAATTAAACTATATATGTAAACGTACCTGAACACACTTATAGGTATTTAGCGATAGATTTTTATCTTGAAAATTGATATTACCTTAGACTTAATTGTAATATTCGATGAGCATACATCTATCGATATATTTAATGGTTAAACACAATATAACAAAGTCATCTCTTCAAAATTATGACTAAATGTGCACTCCAAAAGCAATGATGAAGAAAAATAACAGTTTAAAGGCACCGGCGATATGCAAAAGTTATAAAGGATTTTTATTCATATTATCTACGTAGTTGTCACAAAAACGGAACAAATTTCTAACAGTATATAAAAAAGTTGTTGATAGAAAAATTACGAGACGTCGCGCCGCGTCATAGCGGCGAAGTGCGGTGGCTGAGGTTTGTAATTAAATCAGTGTAGTCCAGAGGGATACACTGCGGCGACGTGATTAGATTAGACGCCGGCCACGATTACGCAGATCAGATTTATATCACGTTGCCTGAAGGTAGCGCTGCTATACATCAACTAATCATTATAACCTAAATACAAAAAAAGACATGCATGTATTAATTCAATTCGAAATGATAAGATTAGTACTGAGTGTTTCAGAAAAAGCTTAAAGGTGGCACCTGTGACAGAGAAATTTAACAAGTTGTTGTGGTATAATAATGGCGGGTAATAGAAAATATTGTGTCAGAATGTCTATTAACACATAGCGCAAATGCAAAACTACTTAACCGATTTAAAAAATTCTTTCACCTGTAGAAAAATACATTATCAGCGTATAACATAGGTTATATTCTAATTTATATAGTTCGCTATATGTATACGCGAGTCGTTAGTGTAATATAATGTAACATATAATAAGTGTATCCATAGATTTAAATAGACTCAGATCGGCCTATAAATTTTGACGTTCTCATCGCTATTATTATCTTTTTATTTATTTATTTATTTATGTATAAGAACTTCACAGCACATTCACAATAGTTATAAAAAACATAAAATATAATTTTAAAGTGCCAATTAAGAAGTAATACAGATTACATTTTATAAACAATATACATTACGCGTGTATGGATGTGAGTGTATATGTATGTGTGTAGGAAATGTTGAATGTGTGTGTCAATTATTAGATATTAAATCTATTACCTGACGTCTGCAACTAACTTTAATCGGACCGACTTTAGGAACTGATTACGACTAAGGTGGAAAATATCAATGTCATGGAATAAATTGTTATATTGTTTAGTAGATCTGTAGATAATAGAATTCTGAGCATAAATATGCTTAACAGAAGAAATCTCAAACAGATGAGGGCCACGAATCCGTTTGGTAGGTACTCTAAAATTTAATTTACGCAATAATTCTGGACTGTCTATCGCCGAATGTACGATATCATAAAGAAATTTCATGTCGTTTATAATTCGACGCTGTTTCAGAGATAAGATGTTATAACGCTTTAAATTATTGTCGTAGTCAACAGGTTCGTTCTTGGTTTTTGTACTAAGAAATTTTAAAAACTTACTTTGTATTTTTTCCAACCTGTTGTCATGTGTAATAAAACCTGGTGACCAAATGGATGACAGATATTCTAGACTGCTTCTCACGTAAGAAAAATAAAGCATTTTTAATGGTTGAACTTTATTAAAAGGCTTTGTAACTCTAAATATGAATCCTAACATTTTGATAGCTTTTTGATAAATGAAATCGTAGTGAGTATTATAAAGTAACTTTGAGTCAATCATTATTCCCAGATCCTTTACACAGCTTACAATTTGTATCGGTAGGTGAGTTAAAGAATAATTGTAATTGATTGGATGGAGTTTGCGTGTGAAAGTTATAGAATTACATTTTTTTATATTAAGATCCAACTTATTAATTTTGCAGTAGTCACAAAGTCTATTTAAATCCTGCTGCAAGAGATGACAGTCTTCAATATTACGAATACGTTTGAAGATTTTAGTGTCATCTGCATACATAAGATAATCTGCATGTTGAAAGCATGAAGACATATCATAGACATACACATTAAACAGTAACGGACCCAGATGTGATCCCTGCGGGATGCCCGATGGGATTACTTCGAAACGGGAAACGTATGTGCCTAAGCGAACTGCTTGGTGTCTATTACATATATAAGAAGCGAACCACCTCAATAAATCACCGTGTACTCCGAGACTAACAAGTTTTTGTACCAAAATTTGATGGTTAATTCTATCAAAACACTTTGAATAGTCAGTGTAGACTGCATCCACTTGGTAGCCCTTATCCATTTGTGCAGTTATATAATCCGTGTATACTGCCAAATTAGTCTGAGTCGACCTCTTTTTCATAAAACCGTGCTGTGCTGGGGGAATAGACATCGCAATTGAATTATATATTTGATCATGAACTAATAACTCAAATAATTTACTGAATGTAGACAACATTGAAACTGGGCGATAGTTTTCGACATTAGATCTAGATCCAGATTTGTAAATTGGTGTTATAAATGCCTCCTTCCACTTCATAGGAAAAATACCTGTTGACAGGGACTTGTTAAATAATATAGTTAGAGGTATAACTAGGGCATCAGAACATTGTTTAACAAAGAGGGAATGTTGTCGGTTCCTCCACCTTTGTCAGAGTCAATTAATTTTAAATATTTGTGAACTATGCTTGAAGATAAATGTAATGAACCCATGCTACTTAACAAATTAGTTTTTAAAGGGATGTCCGTAGAGCATTGTGAGTTATTATTACTCGTGTAAACAGACTGAAAAAAATCTAGGAATAGATTACACATATCTTCGCCATCGTTCGCTGATATCATGCCGTAATTTACTTTTGCAGGAAAAGAATGTGGGTTTTTTAAATTTTTAACATACCTCCAAAAAGCCTTGGGATTATTTTGAATAGAGAGTTCACAATGTTCAATATAGTTTCGCCAACATTGTTTTTGCATTTTTTTTAAAACGTGTTCTTAGCAGTGAAAAACTGTGATAATCCGAAGGCAACCCATATTTTTTCCATTTTTGGTGGTATTTATGTTTTTCTATAATAATGTGTACTAGCGGCTGCGAATACCATATGGGTCGAATTTTGCTAGTTTTAAGGTAGCAGGGAACGTGTGTATCAATGGCCAACTTTATTCTTGCATAGAAAATGTCTAGTGCATCGTCAATAGATACGTTACTTAAATCATATTCCCAGTTATAAGAGTTTAACTTAGATTTTATACTGTCATAATTTGCGTGTCTGAATTTATAAACGGATTGTGGGGTATGTTTTAAAAATTTTAGACTGACATTTGGAAATTCTATGTCTAATGCTGGATGATGAGGTAGGTCTTCTTTAACTATCGGACATTGTGATCTAGTGACAACTGCGTGGGTATTACTAAATATTAGGTCTAGGAGGTGGTCGTTATCATTTTTAATTGTATTATATTGGGATAAGCCCCAACCTGATAGTATTTCAACAAATTCTTTTTGATAGTCGCTGAGATTACTGGAAGAAGTTATCAAGCGGGTGTTATCATCATAATTCCAAACAATATGAGGTAGATTGAAATCACCAAGGAGCAAAATATTATCATTACCGATACCCGCTAAATTACATTTTTTTAAATATGAATTGAGAGATAACAAAAGACTATCTCTAGCTAAGCCCGAGCCTGGTAAATAAACACAGATAATGTGCAGATTGTTTTCGCTCCGCAAAGCATGAGCTTCAATTTTTAAATGCATAAATTCGCAAGGGCCGGGTGTGTATACTGGATGGACACGTTGTGCATTTATTTCACGACGCGTTAACAACATAACGCCCCCACCAACCTGTCGCGTGTTGCTTGTCTTAGGTTTGAGGGAATCAGTAGATCGATCCCGACGATGTACCTCGTATCGTGCATCAGATACTTCAGCGTCATTGACGCCATCTATCAACCATGTTTCACAAATACCAATGATATCATAATTATGATTTAAAAGACCTAGTCGAAACTCTAGTGTCTTACCTCGAATACTACGTGCATTTTGAAAATAAACTGTAAGATTCTTATGTTTCATTGTAACGGAAAAATAGTCGCTGTGTTAAAATTACTTGAATAAAAGTTAAGGTCGGTATGATACTGTTCATTTTTATATGCAGGAAAAATAAAAATATGTGACGTGTTCTTGTGGTTTTCAGTTATGTGTTTTGAGCGTGTAGGAGATATTTTTGACATAAAATGATTATATGGTATGATTATACTTAAAACTATTGTGTACAAATGTTGACTGGTTACAAAGCGTTTTATGAAGAAGTATTCGTTTGTGTAGGATTGCATGAAGCTGCATGATAATTCGATCCCACAGCACGCAGACTTTCTAGCTGGTCTTCGTTGTAAATGCGAGTAGCAGGGAAGTTGTCGTTTCTCCTTACATAGATTTTTTTGTGTTTCGAGTCCATACATATCGAAACCCCAATTCTTTGCAAATTACTCTTGTTTTAGTAAGGAGATCCTTGTTTTGCCGAGTAAGGTGTTCGTTTATATATATTTGTCGATCCTCGCCTGGAATTCCGATATTAATGCTGGACAACCTTCTATTTTTACGTGCTTTTGTTAGTAATTCATCTTTCTTAATCAAGGAGTTAAACTTTACTATCACGGACTTGGTTTTTGTTACAGACTTGTTACGCGGTGTAATACGCGTTGCATACTGTATATCTTCATGGGAAATCTCTATTTCTAAAAAATTTGATATGGACTTTCTTATTCATACACCTCACATATTTTCTTCGACTAACAAACTTAATGTCTCAATAAGCTACCACTGTATGTCTCGTTCCGTATGTTTACTAATATATACAAATAAAACCCCGAGGTTCATGTTAAGCTAGTTTATTCAGTCCTAAAGAATTACAAAGAGCATGAGGAATAACATCAGATTGCGTAGACAGGCTTTATTTACATTCTATTTAGTTACCTTTAAGGTCGCTACTTTAAAAAGTGTACATATAAACATTATGTAGCCAGGCTCTTGGAAAATTTCCATGGAAATATTTCCATGTTAAATCGTAAAATATAGGTAAGCCTTGTTTAATATCAGTGAGCCCCAGGTTACGCCGCCAAGTCAGGTCGTCGTCATTAGAGGGGTTACCGTCCCATTGCATAATAAAATGGGCGAAGTTTCCTCAAGTCCATTATAAATTAGACAGCGGAGAGCCGCATCACTTAAGATAGGTAAGATTTGACCTGGCACGAGTTTTAGCTACCAAACTTCCCCTTACGCTTTCGCTGCGATCTTGATAAAAAAGAACTACCCATGATTCAAACTTCAAGCTGGATTTAGATATAAAGAATGGCAGTCGAAGTTTTAAAAATTATGTGGTAGCTAAGTAAAGTTCATTTTTCTTATAATATCTTAAAACTTTAATTAATTTTATCGATTCTTGTATTATATAAGTTTTACTTTGTTTAGTTTAGTAGTTTTGCACCGATCTGTCGCCTCGTCTTGGATGAAGTTTGAAGTGCCCGCAAGTTTCCGAATATTCTCTTTAGTAGATTTTATGAAAATATTTTCAAAATTTTATGGTGCATTTCGACAATGTCTTTTTAAATAATTCAATTTGATTTTAATAAATAATTTAGATGTTAAAAATAAAACCACTTATTAGATTTACTACAAAAATACTGTGTATTTATTTATATGAAAATACTATTAATTATTTTTAAACTTGAACGGCAACTGTTTTTGTTTATCGATCTCTCGATGGTGGCCGTTATTTTTGCATTGTCGATAATATCAGGTGCACTGATACGATACGACTATACGGGTTTATATTAAAAACGGAATCTTTTATTTAAGCTCATTTTAAGTAATTCATATATGTATATTGATAATATAGTATGGAACAGGGTTTAGATAGTGATGATTTGTGTATTCATTTGGTTCTCAAAGAATCACACATAACGTTCAGTGACTTCAAAACGTCATAGCTTTCTATATATGTATATAGCTAGCTATTATTACGATTTCTCGGGAGTTTATATTAAACCAGTTTACGTTAGGTAATACGTTTAATGGGTTTATTATATGTGCATCCATTAGCAATTGTTGTGGTCAGTAGATAATTTAAATTTGAATACTTAATGTCTGGTATCTTTTTATATCTTAGCTGAACGCGAATTCTCTTAATTACAAAGACAATGAAATAAAATTGCAGTTTACGATAATATTATTAAGTATTTCTTCATTTAACGCGACTCTTGAGTTTCAAGTATTCATTACTCTGATTGTTACAATTTTAGTGAAATGCGTTTGAAAATTCAATGCTGTGGAAATAAATGCAAAGTGACAAGTTTCTTACATTTTAAGCGATAATGACATAATTATGTAAATAAATATTTTTTAATCTATTTTTTTAATGTTGTGTAAAAATATATCTAATTTATATGTTTCACATATTAAAACCTTGTATGAACAGTTACAAATACATTTATATTCATAAAGTAGTTACATTTTTATTTAGAAGATTTTGAAACTTTGACAAAACAAACGTAGGCTTTAAGAAAATAATTTTACGAGAATATTATTAAAATGCTGGTTAGTTAAAAATATTAGCTAAGTTCAGGTAGATACGACGGTCTCTACTACACCTTTAGAAGAGTCTATTAATGTAGATAATATACTATTATTATTCACAAAAAAAATATGTTTTCGCGTAAAAACGATATTTTCTTTAATTTCCGTTACGTCACTCGTCCAATTGAGAGAACGATTGGAAATCATTGAAGCGAGATATTCTCCACACCCCTACATTCTCCCAATATATTTTTTCCCGTCGTTTCTCTAAGTCTGACAAACGAAATTAAGTTTTGAAAACCATTAGCTACAAATCATTTCGCATTACTGATTTATTAGCCCAAATTAAGATTTATTTAAATGACTTAAAACTTATGAAGGTGTGTTTTACTGGAAAAAATACCATTATTTTTACCGTAACATAATTTCAACGCCTCCTTGATTTTAGCCATCGATATTGTCATTTATATTTCTATAAAAATATACCAAGTAGCGACTTTAGCACTGAAAGAAATTTAAGTACACCCAAAAAAAATTAGCTTTTTCTAATACTTGTTTCTACGTTTAAGAAATGACTTATGTTTAAGATAACTTAATACTGATCACTCTGAAGTATTCTTATGCTATTAAAGTTATAATAATTTATCTAAAATAATCTTCAGCAAATGGTCTATATGACAATGACAGAAACATTAAACAATTGTCTGTACGATTTCTGAACAAGCATAATTAACGTACCAATAAGTAATTTTAAATATTAGTAATTTACTCTTGCTAAATTCGCAATTTATAATCATTTAACCCCTTGAGCACCTTCCCGGCGTTTACGCCAGCTTTCCACTGTTTTCTATTGTCTTTCTATTGTTTCATTTTTATGGGTACTCGACACACTAAACATTATAATATAGTGTTTTTCAGTAGTTATCGCCTGGGTGGCGCAGTTGTATTACGGTACTACTGTCATTCTGAGGCCTCGGGTTCGATCCCCGGGTCGGGTCAAGTGATATTGGGTTTTTCTACTCAGAATCATCCCGGAGTCTAGAATTTGTGCCCGATATGGCGACAAGCTCCGCCCCTGTCACATCTGGGACGGAACTAAGCTCGGCGAAATGTAGATGGTGTAGTTCGTTATTTCACCTCTGCCTATCCCTTCGGGGATACAGGCATGAGCTTATGTTATGTTTATCTGATAAGTGTGTTAGGCAAAGCGGCTTTACAAAAGTATACCATCGACCAAATATTTTAGGTTAGATGTGTGCCCGTGGTTCCGCCCGCGTTTCATATATTCTATTCCACACAATTCTTCACGGCGTAATATAGTTTTTAAATAATTATTGGCAAATGTTTTGATGGTCAATACTTTTTGACCCTAAATTGTTTTTGCTACTTACAGAAACCAAGGATATTTCTCAGAAATTCAAACACTTGCCAGTAAAACTGTGCTTTGAATCTTATTTTGTTCACTATTTAACGAGTTTTAATTCTTTATGCGGAATCCTAATTATATTCCTAGAATCTTTTGGTACTAAGAGAAAACAAAGCCTTTTCTCACAAATTCAAATACTTGGCATTAAAACTGACCGTTGAATCGGATTTTATTTACACTTCCAAGAAAAATATAGACGAATGTCCCGTAGTATGTATGATATATAAAAAGCTAAAAATAACATATGACATGCATAGGTGGCGTGGATGCACTTCGAGCAATCAGCCATATTGACAGTCCATAACCACGTAATCACGCGTAATCCTCGTGTAAGCGTCACACACGACAAGCACAGAACCTGGTTCTTACACATATCCGATGTCCGTGAAGAAGACAGAGGGCGGTACATGTGCCAGATTAACACTGTCACTGCCAAGACGCAGTTCGGATACCTGCATGTCGTTGGTAAGTTTTTGTTATCTCTAATTTACAATTGAAAATTGATCTCTCGAAAATCGAGACCGTTCTCATGTCCTAATTTTAGTGTTCTCTTTTTCTCTTACTCTATTTGCCAATTAAGAAATTACTATAGAATATAAAATACTTATGAGTCTTGTTTTTTTAATGCATAACAAATTTCTGTTAAATGTCATTTTTTAAACTCGTTCTCCAAAGCTTTTTATTATTTTTTTATACTTTGCTCACAACCTCACCTGATTTTGGTCGAGTATGGTGAACATACTAAGCCTAGAAGTAATGACTCTCAATCAATGGTGCCAGAGCACATTTGAACGCCAACATTGGAACTTGGTGACAGGTTTTAAATTTAAGCTACCCAAGCAAAAATTATTAGAAAAGTTTCCATCTATGGTTTCCTCACGATTTTGTCTTTCACCCAAGAACTCAGATGCATTATTTTTAAATACGTAGGTTCGAATTTATAACCATCGACGAGGAATATGACCACACTACCAACTGAGAAATTATCGCTTCAAACTTTTTATAAGCATTTATATGTTGATATAATTTGTGAAAAGGTTAAAGTATCTCAAATTAAAACATTACAAAACGTTAAACTTTAGAATAATCTATAAAATAATTATACAAAATGATGAAAGAAAATATCCCAGCCCAAGGTGTATGAAAACTGTAGAGTTAATTAAAAAGTGAGACATGAAATGTGACTTGTAAAGTAGACGTTGTTTACAGTACCGCCGACGATAGACGACTCGTTGAGTTCGAGTGATGTTATCGTTCGAGAGGGAGCCAACGTGACCCTGACGTGCCGCGCTAATGGCTCGCCAAAGCCTACCATCAAGTGGAAAAGGGACGATAACTCAAAAATCTCTATCAGTAAAGGTCACTCCGGTAAGTCGCTGATCGAATTAGTTGCATTCGTTTTTTTTTACATCTATACTAATCTATACGTCAAATTTCAGTTTCGGATTGGGAAGGGGAGATACTGGAAATGGCGAGGATTTCTCGTTTAGATATGGGCGCTTACCTTTGCATCGCCAGCAATGGAGTTCCGCCTACGGTGTCAAAACGTGTCAAAGTCAGCGTCGATTGTAAGGCCCGATATATTTTGTATAATAAAACACTCTACTCTATTAGACATCATGTCTAATATCATTGTATTTCCAGTTCCACCGATGCTATGGATACCGCATCAACTCGTTGGCGCTCCGCTTTTTTACAACGTCACGTTGGAATGTTTCACTGAAGCTCATCCGACCTCGTTAAATTATTGGACAAGAGACGATGGCCACATGATACACGAAAGCCCAAAGTACCACATGGAAAATACTGTTGGATTACCCGTTTATAAAACACATATGAAATTATTAATCAGACATATAACCAACGAAGATTACGGTACATATAAATGTGTAGCTAAAAATCCTAGAGGAGAATCAGATGGAACAATACGTTTATATAGTGAGTTACTTTGGAAATTAATTATAAACTGTTACTAGAGATGGGCTGAACATAGGTATAAACAAATACGAATATTCGTCCGAACATTCGGTAATACTTTAACTAAACTAAACATTGAGACGAATAGTCGGCTTACTTGATTCCCATACTAAAACTATACAAGTCTGTATTTGTTTATGGAAAACGCGTAGATTGGTTGTATGGTAGCATATACTTAATTTATTACAAAAAAAATGATTGTAATTTAAATATGGTTTAACTCAAAAGTAATATTTTCATAAGTTTCTTCTTTTATCTATGACAAAGAAATAATGCTACAATGTCATAGGCGCAATAAAAATACACATTTCATTAAATACCTAAATAAACTTTAGACTTTGGAAGACTTTGAAGCTATTAATCATGCTTAATTAATTACAGCTTAGTATAATGAAAACTTGTGATTTAGTCGAATACGAATGTTCGCAAAAGCTTCAGAATATGCCGAATAACAAATATGAACGGAATATTCAGTCTCATCTCTAATTATTATATGAACACGGAGATGTGTAATTAAACGAATTAATCTCTAATTATTTGTTTAGCTTCTTCACCTCCAACAACTACACCGGATCCTCGAGCTGTGACAGTACCACCACCATCACGACCACCTCGCCGTGACACTCCATTTACCGATAAAGGTAATTACCATAATTACACACACTTATTACACATAATATATTAATTAAATATATTTTAAAACCAAAGTACTTTTTATGGTCAAATTAAATGCTAACAATTTATTCGAAAATCAAGTTACTTGAATAAAGACGTATAAAGATCTATTTACATTTTATACAGTTACCTTTTAGTTAGAACTCCGTATATGTCGGCAAATCCTCTAATCGTATTTCAATAAAGTTTAATTTGTACTAAGCATTTAATAGTCTGGTATCATAGTTTTGACTGCAAATGGTTTTTCGTATCTCAATAGTCAACATTTTGCTTAGTCATAGCTATAAGGTACATAAGTCCAAGACATATAAAAACCATAAAATTTGAATTCATCAATGATCTGATTAAAGATTGAAGTACCTACTAATTTTATAGAAAATAAATAAATAGTTATAACATTCGAGGTCACGTTCAGAAATTAAAAAAAAAAAACAAATACTTAAAAGAACTCTTGTGATAATTAAACCAATTATTTACTTGTACAATTTTCCGTGTTAATAAAAATAACTACAACGTAATTTACGTGGTCGAATGAGTTTATTAATTACCGATATTGGATACGATAAAATACAACGGAACGACATTTTTACGCGGACAGAGTCCGTTTATTAAGAGATAATATTACCTTTACGAGTTGTATCCCCGGGAGACTGATCGGTTTGTTTTCATTGTTTGTTACTGTGTTCCAGTTGTTATTAGTGGCTGTTACGTTTGTTTATAGATCATAAACAGTTACGACGATCTGGTTGTCGCCACTCTCATTCGGTAGTTTGTTAACTGGTCTTAAATATTATGACCTATCATAAAATTATAAACAAGTCCATAATAATATAAACAAAATGGTTTATGAAGTGATTACACATTGTCAGTATTATGTATAAATATAAAATATATTTATGTTCAGTTAATTAATGGATGATCGCTCGTTTAAAAGGTTTTAACATGTGTTACATTAAATAAGCGGTTGTAGTTAATTATAATAGAATATTTTTCGTTCTTTACTGTTAACGTCGTACATACTTAAATCCGATTTTAACCTTCCCACGTCGATTTACTATTGTTTAATGATCCTGTTATTATTTATTATTAATAATATAAACTGAAACAGTAATGTAAAAAGGGTTTTCGTTATGTTACATATTATAAATCTATACGTAACATAAAACAAAGTAGCTTATCTGGTAATTTGCTAATTTTAGTTTGCTAGTTTAGGTAACCACGAAATTGGTATTGATACAGTTTCGACACTCAGTTACTTTTATTTTAAAACTAGCTGTGTGCCCACGACTGCGCCCGCGTTTCGTATATTCTTCATCCCATTTTTTATTATACGGAACCATAATTTTTGTTTAGTACTAAGATAAAGTAAAAATATTTCTCATAAATTCAAGCACTTCCCCGTAAAACTGTGCATTTCAAAAATTAAAAGTACCCTAAGTTACCCGGAGTAATTTCAGCGTCAAAAAAAGTCCCTTCAAAATCCGTCCAGCCATTCCCGAGATTACCTGGAACAAACAGACAGACAAAAATGTTAAATATTGCATTTTTGGTGTAAGTATCGTGTATAAATTGCTTATCTATTTAGTAAAAAAAAAATTTTGACATTACAAACCGATACATCAATTTTATTGATTAGTATAGTTGAGGTTTAAATATCCAAATTATGCGAATTAAGCTTTTGTGTAAATAGAAGAAAAGGCTTACGTGGGCTCAAGAGTGTATCATCATGATATGGTTCTTTGAAAATCCTAGAGGGAACTTCTCGAGGGTATATCTCTGTCTCCTAGAATTGACTCACAGTAACTAAACTACTTACTATATATATAAAATATACTAAATAAATATCTCTTTGTCCACCCAAGTAAACCCTGACATCGTAGAGGGCAGTAGTTAGGTAGCTATATTAAATTTAGATGTTGTGGGCACTCAGTATAGTACTAGCTGTGCTCGTGCCTTCACTCGCGTGTAATTTACAGACTTACCGTCGTGATTAAAAGATTGTAACATTTTACAAAACGCCAATATAACTGTACTTATATTTATTTCTAACCAGAAGTATGTATACTAAATTTGATACTTTGTATTTCGAAAATGATGGTCTTTCATACATTAGTTCATCCCTTATTTTACACCCTTAGAGGTGAAGTTTTCGAAAATCCTTAACTGCTTGCTTATTGTTGCTTACAGCATAGAAGGCATCTAATGCAAAATTTTTTTTTGGTCCAACGACTTAAACTCTGCGTTGATGAATCAGCCAATCAGGACAAGTAATTTTATATAGCTATATAGATAATATTGATAAAACATTTTCATTATAAAAATGTATAATATATAATCTGTAAATTGTTTATAACATGAGATTTAATATTCGAACTTGTTAGGTACGCGTCAGTGTTTCTTATATAAGCAAGTCGGCTATTCCCGGGCACGATGCTCGCCGGACAACATCTTGCGCCACAACCTATTACAGCCAAGTGTTCACTTCCGCTTTCTTGTTACAAACTCTTAATAAGCTTTGTAAGGCTAACTTTTTAAGTACGTCAATATTCATATAAAAAGTTTATTACACGATACATAGCGGTTGTGATAAAACTGTTACGATATTAACGTTCATATAAAAAGAAGTTCAGGCCGGTTGAACTTATATTTAGGATGTTGGTTCTTTTTTCGTGAAAATTTGGCGGCGATGGCATAGCGCGGCCATTGCATGCCGTATCGACGTTTAGTTTTTTGTAGTCATTAAGAATTTATGCCTGGTCCGCAGCCCCACTCGGCAATATTGCGCAACTTTTCAATAATGTTAGCTGTAGGCCGACTGTCTACCATATTGAATCCGGTGACTTTAAGGTTTTTGCGAACGCGTTATTAGTAGGAATATGGGAAAGAGTTTATTATTTTCAATAGTATATCTTATCTTATACTATTAAGTGAGTTCTTTTGTATGTATATATCTATATGTATCTATATGTAATTGATTTTTACAGTAACGGCTGTAAAAATCTGAATAAAACTTTAAGCTTTAATCTTTGTTTACCTCCACACATATTTGTTGTCTTTGAAATCGAATATTTATATTTAAAACTAGCTGCGTGCCCGCGGCTGCACCCGCGTTTTAAGTATTACTTACTGCGTTTTTTTTTTACGGATCCCTAATTATCTTCCTTAAGTATTTTAGTAGTACTAATATAAATTAAAAATATTTATCATATATTCAAACATATTCCCGTAAAACTGTCCACTGAGTTGGATTTTATTAAATTTTTATAAGTTTGAAATTTTTGTTTACGTGGAATCAAAATTATTTTCGAAAATGAAAAGAACTTAAGGTACGGTTACACGGAGTACCTTCAGCTATGTACCAAAAAAAGAAGTATTTTTGATATAGGTATCATAGTTTATCGTATATACATTCATATCTATTTAATAAAAAAATCTATTTTGACATTACAAACAAACACTCCAATTTTATTTATTTGTATTAGGCGGTAAACAGTTTAATATATTTTTTTCTGTGTTTATAAATCAATTGTCTTTTCTTTTTTAGTAACTATTGATTAACATTAATGTTAACGTATTGTTCTGCCTCGATGACGCAGTTGTATTACGGTGCGACTGCCGTTCTGAGGTCTCGGGTTCGATCCCGGGTCGGGTCAAGTGGTATTGGGTTTTTCTACTCAGTATCATCCCGGAGTTTGGAATTTGTGCCCGATATGGCGACAGGCTCGCCCCCTGTCACATCTGGGACGGAACTAAGCTCGGCGAAATGTGGGTGGTGTAGTTCGTTACATGACCTCTGCCTAACCCTTCGGGGATAACAGGCGTGAGCTTATGTTATGTTATGTATTGTTCAATAATATAGTCGATTTTGTTCAAATAGAAACTATTATTAACTTATCACAATGCTTGATAGTTCAAATTCATTTATAATCATTCATATTGTAGCGATAACTGAATATTTTTCTGAAATTTATTTTCAAAAATCATGGTTGATTTGGTGATTTGATTTTCACGTGGTCGTTGGCGCGTTACTAAATACCTAAGGAAGTTAAAACGAAAGACAAAACTATTAATAGATAATAAATATAATACAAAGTTGCGTTATTTTAACTTAAATTTTAAGATATTAGTTTTGTAGAAACACTTCCCCATACGTAGTATAATATTTACCGATTGGATTTTATACCGATGATAGCGCAGTAGATAGTGCGGCCAGATTCCGCGTCAACGGACGCGGGTTCAAACCCACCTTTTTTTTTTTTGACGGGGGGAAATGCATTTACGCACGGGTTCAAACCCACCTGCCTATCCATCTCTATAGTCAGCCTTAGCTTTCTGTGAAAGAAAACATCGTGAGGATACTATAGCATAGTGGTAGGGGATTTTCTGATAATGCCCGCCTGGGTAGCTACCACCACCCTCAAGTTCGAAAACCTATCGCCAAATACCAATAGCACACCTATTCCGGCAGCATCACTTGCGAACCAGTATCTAGGCGTAGTGCGTGTACCATCCTGGATCACATCGTCACTTAACATCAGGTGAGATTGTGATCAAAGCACTGAGCCTATTCTGTGTAAAAAAAGATGTGTGTACCAAATACACGGAAGTAATTTCTACCTAATCTCACGAGAGAGAGGCGTGATGTTATAAGTGTGCATATATTATTGTTAATAACTTGTGTCTTAATTTAATGGCATATACATTAAAGTCAAGACCACACAGATAATTAATTTGTGAATTAAAAATAAATAATCATACAAATCGGTTTAGTTGTTTGCGAGTTTTGAAGGCACTAACTAGAATACATTCTGTTCTTTTTCCACTTGTTTTTTGGGTCTTAAAATACCGATAGTGATTCAATAGGGTCCGAAATAAGTTGTCCGAATTTAACGTGTTGAGTACCCATAAAAATAAAACAATAGAAAAACAATGGAAAGCTGGCGTAAACGCCAGGTAAGTAATCGCTCAAGGGGTTAAAACATTGAAGTTTTAATAAAATATTACAATAACATGTCAAATTTATTTAATAAATATTTTTCTCTATTAAATAAATAATATTCAACATTTGAAAGAGTACGACGATTTTTTCATGCTTTTTATTGAAAGGAATGTAAAGTCGATGTTGTTGATGAAACTGTTTAAAAAGTCAATGTTTCGAGATAAAACGCGGTGGTATTTACGTGTCTCATGACACTAAATTAAGTATTTTCGAAATCATTTTTAAGGTAATTAATGGCTTATTGAAAAATCGATGATGATATATTTACATCCACAGCCTGTGATGGGTGGAAGACATGGTTTTACTCGTGGTTTTATTGATTGCTGGGATAATCTATCATTTTGGAAGCATAGACCATTGATAATTAGAGATAACATGTATTACAACTTTGTCTAGAGACATTATGTGATAGTTGATAGCCAAAAGTTGCTGAACAAATCTCTGACAATGGCTTTGTTATATTATATTTAAAAAAAACTTTAAATTACTTACTGATTGAACGTGAATTATTCAGTAAATTAAAATTAGAAAAAGCGTCAGAACTAAATTAAAAAGTAAGCTCTCCATTTACGGATATTATTTGATGAAATTTAAATTAGTAAAATATAAAGTGCTTTAAAGTCTGTTAATAAGTCTTAAAATTCACCTAAAACACAATTTCTACTTGTTCAACCCCGCATCTAACCAGTTATTCATTAATTTTATTATCTACAGGTACAAATTATAAATCAAATTTGAACGAAATCGATAAAGGGAAACAGAAGCCCGACGAAGGCGGTGGAAAGAATCACTTTAATTGGGTGGAAGGTGCATCACAAGTTACAGGTAAACAACATATCCATAAATAATTATATCGACATAATACACAATTGACAAAATAATAATCATTGTCGAAAATAAACTTATGACTAAAATATTAATATTTTCAAACTTGATTTGTAGACATTGTCAATTGACAATTGTCAGTGAAGTCTGAGCAGCTCGCATTCAATGATAAAAATATATAACTACTAATAAAATAATTATTACATCTCACAGGTAAAGCAGATTGGAGAAGAAGCAATTTATTTGTTTTAATTTTATTTATAGTGCTTCAAATTATTCATAAAAAATATTGTTAATTATCTCATGTTACTCAATATCGCTGTCCATTTTTTAATACGACATGTTTACTCATAAATAGATTATTTAGTTAGGCGCATATACAAAATATAATTAAATTAAGTAATTAGAGCTAATGAGTTTACTTTTTCAATTATTATTGTAAAATCATGTGCATTTTTTCCACTGTTTCGTTAGAATTATAAATTAGTTTTCTTTTATAGATTTAAACAAAGGTGTAAATTCAAATTTTGAGTGACGTATTGAAATGATTATAATGTACTAATAAATATATCATAGAACTAAATATTTATAAAATACAGATGTATTTACGAGTAATGTTCAAACAATAGTATTGGAGCTTAGAGCTTTCGAATAAATCAGCTGTCCGCAGAACAAATTGTTAAAAAAAAATAAATATTTTTAGTCATTAAAATAATGTCATTGAAAACAGGTAAATTAGAATAGAAATATAAGCGATTCACTATATATTAATATCATTCATGAACAATTTATATCCGTACATATGTATAAGCGTTGTTGTTAATTATATTTACAAATATAAGTATTGTCATTATATATGTATAACAGTTCCTTGAACTAATGTTGAGATAAGAAAGTATATTATATGTATATTTAATAATATCTCGAATCAGCAGAATAATGTCATCTGATAAATTTTAAAGTATTCTGCTCAACTGCAAGTAAGCATATACGTACGTACATTTTTGCACATCTACACTATTAAATGTAAAAAGTGCACAATTATCATAGAACTTTTATTTTTAATATAATATGTGTAAAATAATTATAGAGTAAGACTGATTTTTTTAAATCTCTGTTTTAGATGATAATGTAGGTAACGTATCTGTAAAATTATTTTACTTGCTTGATTTTGACCTCGTGTTCGCTGTGATAAATATTTGAAATATGAAATAAATTTGGGTAATTTTCTTAAATTACAAAAGCATTTTTATCATTTCTGATATCATACTATCTGTAAGAAAATGTATTATGCATAATGGACATTTAAATTAAATTTAATTGCGCTTTTTACTGGAAATAGTTTACTTTTTATAAATATATTGTATTTTATGCAATTTTTTATATATGTTGGTGGAAAGAGGTTCATTATACTTATTTCGAAAAAAACAGTGTTAAAAAAATTTGATCGTGTACAAAATGAACGTTTGCCTGTAAATTTGATGAAGATGCATTCACAGTCAATTATAATAGTTTGTATGTGGTAGTCTCTATGTTACCTTCAAAATACGTTGCCAAAATATTATAAAGCAAATATTATTAGAGTGAATTTTATGTAAATCTATATATTTACACTTATATATTATTTGTGTCAAGAAATACAAGCAAGTTGTATTAACCTTACATGTATTGTTTAATTTTTTTTTATGACAAATTATAGTCAATCGTTGCCGTACTTTCGTTTCAAAATAAGAACGAATATATAAATAAAGCTTGTTTGGAAAATTGTTTTTTTTTTTTTATATATATAAAGCTACCTTAACACAAAATACTATGAGCTATGAAAGCTTATGAACTGGCAATAAAAATTATATTATAAATAAAGATGTTTTTTATTTTTATCTCATTTACTTTCCTTCGTACTTTGATCGTTGAAATAATTTATTTAGGCAAAGTTACCCTCCATCATATTTGATGGACCGAAATGCTCGCAAACAATCTGTGGCAAATCTCTGAAGATTAGGGCTGGCTTTGGGGCGCCGAAAAGGCTCCAACTACGTATGGCCGCTCGCCAACTCCTGTAAGCCAATATAACTTCTTTTAAATGTGTTTTTGATGTAAAGAACACATTACTGTACGCATCACTTTCCGAATTCCAAATCTTTAGTTAAATTAGCTTTTGATTTATACGGCCCTAAGTTTGTGGATCAAATGAACCACCTCCCTATGCATACATTTGTAAATAAAAATACTTTGTACAGCGTTGGGTCTTTTTATATTTATTTTTTTTAATAATGTAGGTAATATGTAAAAATATAACAAGTATTAACTATACAAATATTTTTTTTTATTCGCTCTCACCAAAATAACTCCACTTAATCTTTCTTACGTTAAATAAACTACAGTCGATATAGAGTTAGCTTTTGATTTCGCCACACAGTGGGTAGATCAGGACGTCAGTGCGATGTTTCTATAGAAGACATCACGTTGACGTGAGCCGTGTGCGACCCCTTCTATATTACCGCACTGGTGTGTTCCGACCCACCCGATCTGTGGCGAAACCATTAGTGATTCCGGATCGCGGCGCACTTTTCACAAATATCACTATAACGGATTTTTCACAAGTTTACGGTGGTCGAGATCCAGGTCGACTCAACTTCTTTACCATCCCGTTAACTATCGGATCTACAATGTTTGATCACGTAACGTGAAGTATGTCAATATTATAGGTTGTTGTTACCATATCAAGTCAAGCAACCAAGTCATCCAACCAAGTATCCCCAGATTCAAAATAGAATAACTATATGACACGCGTTTAGATTTTACATTTAGGTCTAAATGAATATGATAAAAGAAAATTACATTTTATGTACCTACTTATAAGTACTTACTTAATTTTTCAAAAAGTATATTTACAATAGAAACTTTTAGCATAAATAAATAAAAAAAATTACAACAGGAAATAGGATTAAGTGTAAATAATAATTATTGTTTCCACATATACCACTTACTGACAAACAACAATAACTCATGTTGTTCACATGAAATAAAATTAATTTGGGGAAGGCTGAATAATCTATTTTCTTTCATCAAAATGACGGTTGTCGTAATATTAGCCTCATTACTTAACAGGAATACGGTAGGCGTGGACTTCCGTCGAAACCGAATATCGCAGGACGAACAAATAAAATTAACGCTTATTGCCATTCACCCTAAATTACAGAGGTCATTTTTCATTACATAGGATAGAATTTAAGATAGTTGTATTGTAGTCATAATAATAAATAATTGCATATAAAAAGTAATAACTAATAATAAAACTGAATTTGTGTCTGTACATTTAATTTGTTTTAGAAATCTTGTAACAGATATCTATAACTATGAGTTTAGCAGTTATCGCATCTGGCATTAAGAAAATCGTCTGTCTGTATTTTGTTTATTTTCATATATACTTTTTATATTCAATATAACTGAAAAACGATATGACCGACTTCGATTGTTTACGGGAAGCATTCGTAAAGAAACAATGCATATGCTGTAAAAAAAATTATAATTTTTAGAACTCGTAAAAAATGCGTTCGAATATGATGTCGCGGGCACCCGCTAGTTATCCAAAAAAAGATTCTATTTATAAACTTTTACGACTCACCACGACTATTTTTGCGATCAATCATTTTTTGCAATCGAGTTATAAACCGATTATTTGTTAAGCGGATATTATATTTGGAAAGTAATTGAAGAATTACTACGAAGGATTGACAGTGAACTTAAGCATTCTTAGACAATTTTAAAATAAATTGATATCTAATTTAGTACTGTATTATTTCTAATTAAGTTATTGTTTCTAGGTTTATTTTATGTCTAACTCAAAACCTTTGTACATGACACCGATTAAAACAAAGTAAGCGGTTTGCGTTTTAATAAAATAAAGGTAAATTTACACATCGGCCAAGTGAAAACAAAGCAATAGAAACGAGGGTCGGCGATCGTTTCGGTCCACATGGAAGCCTCCATAATTTTCAAGAGGCAAATTAATCCGAGCACGACTGGCCTGATCGGCGTCGGTCAGCGCGTCCTCGCATACTAATGCTATTGTTTATCGAAGGGGCTAATCTGTGCGTACCAGCCGTCACTGTCCACCCTTGAAATTATAACGGATCACTTTCGGCCTCATCTAATCCGCCGCCCACCACCGTCAGCTTACGTGCTTCGGAACCCTATCACCATCGCCTATATTGATTATGTTGTTTCAATTAACACATATAAACCATATGTGTAATAACAACCTATTATAATATTAAGTCACTACATGCCTCAATTTTGTAATATATATTTTTCGGTGAGAGTCGTTCAATAATAGTTCATTTACCCACAAAATTAAGGCACAAAGGTTTTAATTCTATAATTAATCCGAGTGAACTACTTTAGTGAAAGAAAAATTGCAATAAATAAAGATGTCTATAGCTTATTCGACTTGAAACCAGTGTCAAGCAGAAAATATATAACAAAGCATCTACGTATAGGTGTTATGGTAGATGTACCTTTTTCTAAGAATTACCAACCAACGTTTTGTAAGTTTAGTCTATAACGGCTAAATTATAGAATGGAATTACTTTTGATTACAGATATACTATGGACGACTAGGCTATAAATAGAATAGACAGTCAATACAGTAAAGTTAAAAATCTCCAGCTTATTTCCAAATATGTATAAAATAAACGAGGCGAGCGCTTCCCCCATTATATTTTAATATCCCTTCTAGTAAGAAAACGCACAATGCTTATGAAGTCGGTTAAAAATAGTAATAGTTTATAAATAACAAATTTACTCTTTCGCTAAGAATCTTTCATCTTTTTTAAGCCTTTATTTAGCTAAGTAATCCTCTTTAGCGTATTACTGTATCCAATAGAATAAAAATTAATATACATAATAATATATTCGTAATTACTCAAGTGGTCGATATTTGATATGACATTTTTTTTTATTGATGAAGTGTCATCGACAGATTAGTGAAACCTATTAAGCAAAAAAAAATTGTTTGGTTAACGGCAAAATGACAGCATTTTATCTGATGTTAAAAAAGGACAGTTCAATATCAATAACAACCGCCGGCCTACATCTACCACTGCTAAGGCCTCTATGTAACTCTGGATATAACACTTAGTCTTTAACACACAGCGGATGCCTGGGGATGCCAGCGTAATGTTTATATAAAAGACGTCGTGTCGACGCGAACCAATCGCGAGCATTTCTATAGTAAAATCGCTATGGCGTCTTGCCTATTTTTTGGCCCTAAATTGTTTTAGAACTAACAAAAATCCAATACACTTCTCAAAAAAGTTAAACACTTGCCAGTAACAGTTTTGCTTCATCAGTTTATTTCATTAGTAAATAGGTCAGTTTAATTTCATTTTTACGTTTAATTTTAACAGCCACATTTAAAACTCGTCATAGGTGACACGGTTAGGCGAATCGCATTTCGGGATCAGTAATGGTTTCAACACACAGCGGACAGCCCTGGACGTCAGCGCAATATTACTACTATAGAACATAATGCGCTCGAGTCACGTCGGCATGCTCTAGGTCTATATTTATCTACTACTAATGAAATTGTGATAAAAATACGATTCAAGGAACAGCATCATCAAAACAGTATTAGCTATTTAAAAACTATATTACTCAGTGAAGAATACATAAAACTCGGGCAGAGCCGCGGGTACACAGACAGCTGTGAATAAAATCCGATTAATATGCACAGCTATCAAAACATTATTTTTCAATGATTATTTTAAAACTATATTACGAATATATTGAAACGTGTGGGAAGCCGGGCATACAGCTAGTTTGTAATAAAAATAGCGGCGAACTTTCTACGAGGTGTATGCGCTTCTAATTCTAGACTATTAATTTTTAGTATTATTCAGTTTTATTATGGTTATTCATTTGTATTTAATATTGTACTTTATTACTGAGAGAATTTCAAACTGAGTGATAATAAAGGCAACCCTTCGCGCTACACCTTTATTGTTATCGAATAAAAATAATAATCCAAGGATTTTTCGGGATGATCGTAAATTATAACGGGATTCAAGGGGCTGGCTAAAGAAGGCTTTCACGAGGCGAGGCTGTGTTATGGTTCAGTTTGTGATACACTAATGTCAGAGTACATTTTTTTCAATCGTTCACTAAAACTAAGAATTGTTTCTACAAATATTAAAAAAAATATTTCCTAACAACCAGATAAGAGTGGAAATAATCGAATACTAAATACAATAAAAAAAGATGAATTACCATTAATTAATTATTATTACTGAAACAAAACATTATATTTACATAAATATAATAAGAGTTTATCAACATTTATTTACGGAATTAAATATATTAGATTTATATAGATCATAATAGAAGTCATTTTAGGAACAATGTTTTTTTTATATAATGTTATAATTTAATAGTTCTTTGTAATTGATGTTTTGTAGTGTAGTAGGCATAGTAATTACAAAAATTTCCTAATACTGCTTCTTTAAAATAAGTATAAAATCTTAGGCATTTTCAAACTATTACGAAAGGACTATAAAATCTAAGGGGTTCCAAATAATAAAAAATATTTCAAACAGCATTTTATTAATAATTAAGCAACGCTCTAAGCACGACCACGACATATTTAAAACGAATGAGACCGTAAAGAGTGCCAGTGTGACAATAACCAGGCCCTTAATGCATATTTTTGACGGTGTGAAGCGCTGAAAATCCACCGATACCAACAAAAGTGGCAACAGAAACTAATGAATTATTCATACCGGCGGCCCGGTGCATGTTCTATCACTGTTTTATCTATTGCGGGCTTACGGGGGCGGTCGCGGTCTGCTCTCGCACGGTCTCCGTCATACAGCGTCGCGCCGCGCGTCGCTTCGCCTCGACCGCGTCCCTGCGTACAAGGGTTAACTACCTTGCAACCAACGGTTTTAGAACCGTTTGAGAAGACATGATAAGCTTTATGATGCAAATAAACGTTACCTTAATGTAAACGCTAACCGTAATTTGTATTCACAAATATTCTTTGGTTTGTTAAATAATTTTACATTTTATAAACTCCTATTGGACATTTTAACTTAACCTAGCTCCACGATAGTATTACGAGCTAGCTGTGTAACTGCGGCTACGCCCGCGTTTCGTATATTCTTTACTGCCTAATATAGTTTTCAAATAATAATTGGAAAATAATGTTTTAATGGTTCTGTCCATTAAATCAAATTTTGTTACAAATTCACACAAGATTCACGCGATTTTTACGCGAAATCCTAATTATTTTCGAAAATATAAAAGTAGCCTAAGCTACTCGAAGTAACTTCAACTATCTGCTAGAAAATAAAAATCGGTACAGTAGTTCCGGGGATTAGCCTGAACAAACAGACAGACAAAAATATTTAAAATTGAGCTTTTGGTATATGTATCGTATTATATATGGATGTATATAAATTTAGTAAAAAATTGTTATTATAATATTACAAACAGACACTTCAATTTTAATTATTAATATGGATAAATACAACTAATCTAATTTAGCTTACTTTATGGAAAGTTATTGTTCCTACATATTAACGATAATATGAAAAAAGGAATTGATACTGTGCCAGATAATAAAACTTCAAGCGATATTAAATCTAAAAAAAACTTACCTAAATTCTGGAGATTGCTATAATAATTAATTTTTTTGTGTATTTCATACAGTTGTATTTTTTCGTAGTCTCATTACTGCAAGACTAATAAATAGATTTTAACGTAATATCGGAAGTAAAAATACGAATTTAGGCTATACAGTTTTAGGCTTTTTAATATTTCTTAAGAAGTTATTATGAAATTCTTAAATGAGATCGAATTTGCGAATTACTTTAAACAAAGCTAATATATAAAAATAAACTTTTGTCTAGCTGATGTTCCGGAACGGGATATAATACTTTTAGTGTTTTATTGAAACCATATATGCTTTGTTTGGATCAAAATTTTCTCTCTCTTTTTTATTTTCATTCTGATTTTTTAAATTAAATACTGAAAATAACTTATTTAAAAGTGTAGTAAGCCGTGTCTTAGAATCTGCTGAATTCATTATTAGTTCCTCATTGCAATTTCAGCATTTGAACACAGAATATGTATGATATATTCTACATGCGTTGTGTTTTACCTATTGATGCTTTTTTGCACAATATAGGTTCAGTTCTTTGACCACAATCTCGCCTGATGTTAAAGTAACAATGTGGTCCAGAATGGTAAGCTCACTAAACCTGGGTACTGGTTCTCAAGTGATGCTGCCGGAACACACCTATTGGTATTTGGCGACAGGTTTTCAAGCTTGAGGATGGTAGCCTCTCAGGCGGGCATCATTAGGAAATGTCCCATCACCATGCTATGGTTTCCTCATGATGTTTTCCTTCACTGATAGCTCGGGCCGATTTTATGGTTTGATCTTAAAATTAACTTTTGAGATCCAATATTAAAACTCGCCGTTATTCAGGCAGAATATAAATTCGGAATTAGCAATAAACAAAAACTAATTAAAATGAATTTTCCTTGCATAATAGTTATGTTTAAATAATAAAGACTATGATTAGGTACTTACTATTAATGAGTAATGAATTTCAATGCATACAGCCGGGTCAACGTAATTCCTTCTAATTATGTTGGTTTTATAGTGATAGATAGATATATTGATCGGCACTAATAAATAATTCATCGATAGAAACCGTAATTTTATAGACAGTTGAAAATCTATGTATAAAATACGTGAAACTAAAACTTAGGATCCTTTTTAACAAAATTACGCGGAGTTTCAAATTTGGCGTAGTTAAGTTTATACGAAGAACAAAGAGAAAGCTAAAATTTACATTTAATATATTTATTATAAATTTTTACATGAAATTATGCATTGTTTACGTTCGTACTGCTAATGTCAGTGTCACTAACGGATGCCTATACATTTTCGATCTTAAAATCAGGTGAGATTGTGGTCAAAGCACTGAGCCTTATACCGTGTAAAAAACCGAGGTTCATGGCATTTTAGTGCCCTTGTGACAGTTACGATTTTCGGCTGAGCGCCTTAAGGGCTCGGCCCAAAGTTCGATGAAGCTGTCATGGCCCTTTCGGTCAACAGCGTTAGTTTGATCGAAAAGAACATTATTAAGTAGATAGAATGCTTACGCAAGAAAAACAAAATTATTAGCATAAAATTTTTTTTCACACACTGCAGACTCTTATTCCGCGCTCTTAATTTGACATGTTTTTATTAATGAATGAATTCTCTTAAAATGTAGAGATAAAAAAAAAAACTTACATCTACGTGAGCTTAATAACTATTTAATTATTTTTTTCACTTTAAATATATGGGTGAGTTTATATTAATTTTTCTTTTTCATTGTCATTTTTCCATCCTCTTTTATGGTATTTATCATCCTGTCATCTCGCCTCTTTAGCATAGTGTATTACAATATTAAAGTTTAAGTAATTACGGTCGCATTTTGATTAACAGTATTATCCGGTATTAACGTTCGCGTCAAATTACTTGGATATTATTGTTTTATATGAGAAACTAGTAAATTATTATGTTTTTAAACTCTCTTTTACGCCATCGTACAGCCGTGCGGGCAGACGCGACGACGCGGCGCGCCACCAGCTCCCGTAAACAAGATAAACTTGCTCGCATAACGTACAGGTCCGCTTCAAACGACAGCTTAGAACACCAGTCACATACTGATCGCAAACATTGCTATATACTTGCTTAAATATATTTTATCTATAAAACTATGATGACAAGAACAAATGACGATTACGTATAGGTACGCTCCTCATTGATATATCGTTATCAATTCAGTATTTTTAACATACAATGCACGAATTAAAATTTTGCATTGTCTGAACCATTGTATATAATGTAAAATATATTATAAGTTCCTATATTAATTTTTAATATTGTTTATTAATATGAAATCTAAAATAAATCATTTGTCGTCTACAATTGAACCATTAGTGTAACGGGAGACATAAATCTACAGAGATTTCATTGCCCATATACGGCGGTGATCCATGATCTCGGTGGTAATTTCAACGCGGATTATCTCTGGTGGCTTTCTTTTTAAATCACATAAATAAACATATCCAATCTCTTTTACCTGTCCCTACACGATTTAATGTTGTTTATCGGCTGTTAAACCGTTTTTGTTATTAATTTTATCACAATACAAATCACCTTGATTCAGTGTTTTGATTTCACAAGCTTAGAGAAAGAAAAATCACAATAACGTTTACAAAGCCATTGTTTTATTTTTTGTTCCTGCCTCTGTACATTTCTGCTTTTAATATACTACGCTAATACTATATACTAATGAGTATATATTTAAATAACAGAAGTACTCTCATTATAATACAGAGTTTCATATGTTTTAATTTCAAACGAAGTACAGTTTGTAGTCAGCGTATAATCCGGTATATTTATTCGTACATCTGTATATCTGTCTCGGTGGCGCAGTTGTATTACGGTACGGTACAGTACAGACTGTCGTTCTGAAGTCTCGGGTTCGATCCCCGGCTTGGGTCAAGTGATATTGGGTTTTTCTACTCAGTATCATCCCAGAGTCTAGAATTTGTAGACGATATGGCAACAGGCTCGCCCCATGTCACTCGGCGAAATGTGGGTGGTGTAGTTAGCTAGTTCACCTCTGCCTAACTCTTCCGGGATAACAGGCGTAAGCTTATGTTATGTTATGTATACTATACTGTGATGTATTGGGTATAATTATTTTACATTGTTGTGAATTTGGTGAGCACCAGTAACATTCCAAATAGAATAATTATAGTTTATTAAACATTATAATATCCTGATGGATATTAATACTATAATACTTAATTTGTAATAATAAAAATGAAAACCATGTTTATCTTACAAAGGTCCGTCCTGTTCGGAAATGAAACCTACATTCCGCTGTTGAATAGTAGAGTTTACTAACGCTACGTCACAAGGCCTTTCATTAGTCTCTCTTAGTTTGTCACACTGACAATCATGCTAGTAGAAGAAAGGAATCAAGATAGATCTCATCCATTATTTTTTTAAACACTTTAGAGCAGCTATGAGAGTGAATTTTAGTTGTAATTTTATACGGATTTCCAATTATCTGTTATATTCACATGTCGTTGCAATATATTGTAGGAAATAACAAAATGATTCCTTTATATGAAGTTGTAAATTTTTTGAACAAACTCTATAGTAAAATGCGACGAAATTTATGACAACATTTATGAAAATTCTGTGCGTTTACATTTTTTTGAATAAAACGTGTCATCGAGCTATGTTCAGGGATTTGCTGAAGTTGCTATGTTAAAACCTGAGTGGACGCTATATTTTTCATTTATTTTTTCCTTTATAACTTGACAATTATCAGCGTATGATGTATCTTGTAAATATTTAGATATTTAATTATAATCTATACAAAAAAAAACTAACCGTCTTTTTCTATATAGCATCAAAATAACAGTTTTTACTAAATATATATGAATGAATGTACGGCAGTTATATAAAAAATACAATATTTACAGTTTTTGTCTGTCTGTCCATCTGTCTATCTGTTTGTTTCGGCTAATCTCCGGAACGGCTGGATCGGCTTTAACGGGACATTTCTGATGGGTAACTGAAGTTATAAGATGTAATTTAGGCTGTTTTATTTTTACTTTATCTTTAACATAGTTTTACTGGGAATTGTTTTAAGTTGTGAGAAATATCTTTGCTTTCTGTTAGTACCAAAAATAA
Organism: Samia ricini; assembly: GCA_014132275.2. Taxonomy (NCBI): domain Eukaryota; kingdom Metazoa; phylum Arthropoda; class Insecta; order Lepidoptera; family Saturniidae; genus Samia; species Samia ricini. Next base: position 10,082,471 of record AP028161.1, read on the forward strand.
TTTAGGGCCTGTATAAAAGATGGAGGACATTTATTAACAACGATTATTTAAAAACTATATTACGCAGTAAATAATTGTTCGGAATAGAAAAATCGGGTACAGCTAGAATGCAGTAACATTTAATCTTGTGTTAAACCAACAAATCTGTTATTCATAATTTACAAAAAAAACTATGCTTTGTATAAAATACTAAACTACAAAAATATGAAATAAATAATATTTACTCTAGAAACAATTAATATGTAGATTACCCATAAAAAATGAGACAATAGGAAAACAATGGAAAGCTGGCGTAAACGGCAGGTTAATGCTCAATGGGTTAAAGAAAGTATAAATAAGTTAAGAGATAATATTCCTATTCAACTGGAAACTGAATAGGCGAGCTAAGGAACGAGTGGTAATTGTTTGACTGACTGCTACTTCCTACTTATGGCAAACATCTTGCAAGGCTCGCCTTGTCGTCTGCGAACTATAAACAACTTTAGCAATTAAACTTTTATTCGAGAAGTCGATATTAGACGAGCTATATTCTGCTTATCAATAACTTCGCCTCACGTAAAGTTTACGAAGATTTCACTTAGGTCAAATTTAAATATGTAAATTTAGATTATTTAGTTTCTGAGCATATTTGTTTTATTCAACTAACTATATTTTCATTTCATTTAGTTTAGATAAACTATTGAAATGTCATTGCAATAGTTCATCCTAGTTACCTACTTCGTCGACATTGATTAATCTTCATCACATTACATTATATGATGGCAATCTCGAAGAAATAAGTGACAATCGTCGAAAAGTTTGAGTTCGGTGATTCTATTGATTTATTGGTTAAATAATCAAGAATAAGCTTTGTTTGAAATAAGAACATAGTTTAGACAAGCATCATATGTATATCATTATGTCATATCATCTATACATATAATAAAAATGTAACGGATCGCTGTCTGTACATGGAAGATATATGAGAAAAAATATTATTAGGACCTTTATAAATGCAAACAGGACCCAAAATTATGATTGTTAAAATTTTTGTCTGTTTGTCTGTTTGTCTGTGCGTTTGTGCACGCTAATCTCAGAAACGGCTTATCCGATTTAGATTCCGTTTTCACTAATATATTGAAGTAAGCTTCACTTAACATTTAGTGTTTGGTTCATGTCAATCGGTACATAAATAAAAAAGTTATGCCAATTTAAAGAATCACGTTGAACATTTATTCTACCTAAATTCTTTCTCTGTTCAGATGCATTGTATGAAACTTACTACTAAACTCCATAATGGTCTATATAAAAGTATGATTATATATTTTATTAATAATAATATGATAATAAATAGAAGTTAAAAATGATCAGTTTCGGAAATGTTATAATTCCAATTTAAGTTGACCTCAGACATATATCATCATTCATATGAAATAGGGTTTAGGTTAGGCTGGAAATGCAGGTTGTTTATATATGTAAGTTAAACTGTGTAATAATCTGTAAGTATTTAATTTTTTTGTTTATGATGAGTATGTGTTCACTAAATAACGTTGAGTTAGTAATAATTACTACTTCTTATAAGAATGCCTCGAAAAAGATCCAACCTCCCCCGGTGCAGCAGAAATGCTATATTGCTATGTCGATGAGATTAGTTCTCATTAGTTCACTGCATTTCAGTAACGTCAGGCCAGGTTTCATATTACAGCAACTTCAGCTCAGCGAAAATCTCGATTGAGTTCACATCGTTCTGGAATGATGGCCACTTGAGTTAGGATGAACAGGGGGGGGACCAGCGTGAAGCACGTCTGTCCACCGATCGTAAGGCTCATGCAATATCGCGTGAGTCTGAGACCTTTACTGATAGGGAAACCCGCCTGAGCTCTCAAAAAGCACGAACTTTGCAGTCTAGAAAGCTGGAAAGTAGCTTAGATCGTGAATCTCGATTAACAGCTGATCATTAAGAAGAAAGAAACTGCAGAACAACGTCAGTCACGACTAAATGCCGATCGACTTCGGCATATACTCAATAAAATGTTATCAAGTTTGATAGAAGACCCAGAAACTGGAGAGGAAATTGATATCCTTCCATGGATTACCAAAGAAAAAACAGGTTATTTGTATTCGCCCAGAATTGATTACTCTGAATTCGCATCTATAGTAGGTATGGTGGTATGTTGTCAGTTTTGTAATGCTCAAAAATGGAGAAAAGAACCAAATGGAATATGCTATTCAGGTGGAAAAATGTTCATTTAAACTTATCATGAGCCTCTTTATAAAAGTTTTTACTAAATAGTGAGCATCCTCAGTGTAAACATTTTTAGACTATATCCGTTTATATAATAGTGTATTCCAAATGACATCTTTTGGGGTCAAACATATCACATCCAACTTTTAAGATGTAGGGCCAATTTATCACTTGATTGGATCTTTGATTCTCCAAAATGAGCCAAAATTTCTTTAAATTTATTTTGTATCAAATAACAATGAACAGGCCCCATATACGACATCATAACTTTCCTCAGCTGAACATCAACTTTATATTTCAACTTGAGAATATGTTACATCAAGTAAATCCGTATGTCAGAAGTTTCAAAGCCGCAATAGATTCCATCCTACAAGGCCAAAATAACAATGATAAAGTTATAAATAAGGCTGATAGACGTCCTGCGGAAGAACATCGTGAAAAGTGCAATATCCCCGTTGCAGACGAAGTTGCTTTAATATTAGTCAATCAGGAATGTAATAGACGTGACATCGTGCAGCGCGCTCATGATGATCGCTTACAACGTATTTATGAAACACACCGAGCATATGATGCCCTGCAATATCCTTTGATATATTTCCATGGTTAGGATGGGTACAATTTCAGACTCTACCAAGCTAATCCAAGCACTAGCATAACAAATTATAATAAAAAATATCAGCCTTACAGTTTTATTCATACCAGATACAAATTAGATGAAATTATTGTATCTATTGCTACTATATTTTTCTCTATAGTAACTTGAGATCGGTAACGGTGTGTATCCGCAGGAACAAGCAAAATTTGTTCTAAACGCAAACCTATGCTGCGAAGTTTCGTGAATGCGAGACCTCATATCATCCGTGTATGGACACGCAACGCAAATACCAACTTGCGAAAATTCATGGCTTTGCAAAAGAGCTATTTTAAGTCCACGAAACGACCAAGCAGCAGCAATAAATGCTGAAGTTTTGAGCTTTGTTTCGGAGGATAATGTAGAGTATATCTCCATTAACAGAGTTATGAAAGATGAAGAATTTACCAATTACCCAGTAGAATTTTTAGAATCCCTCAGTGCTCCTGGACTACCAGCTCATAAAATAAATTTAAAGTCGGCGTACCCATAATGCTGCTAAGAAATTTAAGACCGTCAAAACTTTGCAATAATACTAGATTAAAAGTGAATTTTTCTCTTTTAAATTTCTGGTTCTGCGAAACCTGATAGAAGCAGAGATTTTAACAGGTGGTAGTGTTTTTATGCCTCGGGTTCCTCTCATCCCAAACAATTTTCCGTTTAGTTTTAAACAAGTTCAGTTTCCAGTGAGCTTATGACCAGTTTCGCGATGACAATTAATAAAGCCTATGGTCAGACGCTAAAAGTTGTGGATGTGGATCTAAGTATTAGCTGTTTTTCGCACGGTCAGCTTTATGTGGCTTTATCACGTGTTAAACAAGTTCAGTTTCCAGTGAGCTTATGACCAGTTTCGCGATGACAATTAATAAAGCCTATGGTCAGACGCTAAAAGTTTTGGATGTGGATCTAAGTATTAGCTGTTTTTCGCATGGTCAGCTTTATGTGGCTTTATCACGTGTTAATAATTCTAGCAGCCTGTATGCTTTGTTCCCCGATGGCTATACGATGTAACGACGGTGATTATAATCCAGAATAAACCAAAATCCGAAAAATGCTGCCCAAAGTCACTATTCCACGCAGACGAAGTTGCGGGCACAGCTAGTTATGTCATAAGAATTAGCCAAGTTAAAACGGCCTTTATCTAGGCAATATTTTTTTATGTTACATGCATATTGTTCGCGAATTATTTTATTCACATAAATAAATACTAGGAAAGTTAAAACAAAAATTGATAAAAATATTAAAAAATTCTCAATGTCTATTGATAATAGCTGTAGTCTGGATTCAATTGAAAAACTTTGCTTATTATAATTTTTATGTGTATAAGTTTCACAATTCACGTATGTGTTTTTAAATAAAATTCAAATGGACTTTTTATTATACTTTTGAAATATTCAATTGAGTTTACTGCCAATATTATATACATATATATATAAAGGTAAGGTCAGATTCTTACTCACAAAATCCACATGGTGTTCCCTATTCTCCAATTTGGGCGAGGAATAGGAACTGCTTTCGCATTACTTCTGCTTCGATAGGTAGGATATTTATTGAGGGCCTTCCTTCTGCGGTCTGAGAGACCGAGAGTTCAGAGACCCCGCTGTTGGTTTGCTGCCAAAATACTTTCTTGGACAACGCAATAGATGCAATAATGCACTATTGAATAAGTATGTTTTAGTATCCGTCCTCTAAAAAAAAGGTTTTTATAATATTAATTTTTATCGTAGCTTTGAGCTTCAAATTCTTCGACAGTAATGTTTGAATTTCTGGAAGGGTCTTGGATTATTATCTTAGTAGTTTTGTTATATTATTTATAACTTGTGTTATTTTGAAGACATTGGACGTTATATAGTTTATTGTAATAATAGTAATTAATGTATTTATTCTAAAGCCAGGCTAAAATTGAATAAGCGCTAGTGCTTTTGTCAAACTGTTGTGTTGAGGATCGGAACTTCAAAACAAAAGAGAATTGAAATATTTCAATATATAAAATTAAATACGTTATTAAATAGTTATTTAATATCCTGTGGGTACTTTTAATTAAACCTTCATGACCATAAGATGCCAGAGTAAATATTACCACCATTCAACTGTATGATTTAGTTTATTGAACGTACATTATATGAAAATCATATAATAATGCATTAGAAATTGTAGGCTTTTTGTATTTTTGTGGGAAATATTTTCTTTCTAATTCGAAATTCAAATAACGTTATTATTAAATAGACAGTCGCTACTTTTACAATATGGAAAAATGTTTTCCCTGGTCGTGTAAGGTTCGTGAAAGGGTTATTCAAATTTAATATTAGAACATAATAGATAGAGCCTAATATTGCATATTTATAATTTAATACTAATTGCTATATTTTGATACCGGTTTATGTCTTATATGATGAACTCTAAATAAACTGATATATTCACATGTATGTATGTTCGAGTAACTTCCTGGATACAGTCTCTCACCGGTCGACATAAATCTCGCTGTATAGTAATATGAAACGCTTCAATATCGCATACCCTTCCCGTATCGTAGATGTTGCCTCACTACACACTACCCGCTGAAATTGAAATTATTATAATAAGAAACTAGTTGGGATTACAATCCCAAAAGTAGATTCGGTATACATAAGTAAACTTACTGAGGGTATTTTTTTATAAATATAACATGAAATATGTTTTCATTTACATGATAATTACTTGTACTTTAATTTCAAAACTAAACTGAACGTTTCATTTTTTCAATGATTTATCTCGCACACAGTAAACCTACCAATTTATGAAGACCAGAGTAAAAAGTAAAAATTATTTTTTTATTTTAACCATATATATTTTTACCTAAACAAAATAATGTTCTTACCATTACCCAATTACCAAACTTTTACCCTAATTATTATAAAAAATATATTCCAATATGAAAAAAAAAATTGAAAAACGATGCCAGATAAAAGCCCCTAAATAAAATAATTGGAAAGAAACGTTCATCCAGTTATATAACAGAAATATACAGAAATGTGATACTTATGTTTAGATCACATGCGAGCTAAATTGAATACTGATGCTAATCAGGTAATTACACTTTTATCTATCCGATAAAATTAAACTAAATTAAACGTGTTGGTCTTAAAATTTTCAGAAAACTACCACTGTATTTAAAAAAAATATCATTAGAATTTAATAGCAATAAAATAAATATAATATCAATATCACACCTCGAAATATCTATTAATAATTTCCTTTAATCCGTTATTACTGTATTAATAGACTTTACAACTGAATAACTTTGATATACAAAGCCCATACGAACACCGGAGGGTACAAGTTCTCATTATATGAATGCATTGAAGCAAATTATGGTAATCTCGGAAACCTGTTCTGTTTCAGCAATATTAGTAGATACACAAACATAGGTGCACGCACCCCTACTGGTCCGCTGCGTATTGCTCTGCTTACTCAGAAGTTTCGAGACAATAATAACTTGTCAATTTCAATGTTCGTGTTTAGAATTATCTCAAGTAAGATTAAGATCGATACAATTTTATGCTTAGCGCCTTGATTGATAAAGTTTTATTTTTTTAATAATATTAATTTACACTGTAAAGTCTATTAATACATTTGTATCATTATTTTTTATTTTTGTTACATTTTCAATATAGTACAGCAATACTTAAATTAGAGTTAACAAAATATATATTTAGTTGGAGTTTTTCACAAATGAATAACTCAGTATCTTTCATAAGGTAATGAATAAAGGAGAAAAAATATCAAAATAAAAATACACATCATAAAAAAAAACGTAATTCTCAACAAGATATTCCTCATTTCCAGTGGTTGTATAGAAAACGATGATGGCAGCTGACAAATTAAATAAACCAATACTATTTCTTCATGTCATGTTACGTATGTGACGTGTTCATTGACATGACGTGGAACTAACTTCACACGTATTGGACGTTTGGCGTGTTGCGTCACTTCACTTCGGCTAAACCAGCGTTCTTAATTCTCTTCAAACACTATTTTATCATTTAGTTATATTAAATTATTTTATCACTATTTTATCATTCAGTACAGTTTTATAATAAATAAATATTAAATATATAATATATAAATATTACTTTCAATTCTTCTAGAGCTATTATTATATTTCCTTCGTCAATCGGTATTAAAATAAATTAAAGTATTCTTTGATTAAAAAAAGTAAAACAAAATTCATAATTGAAATGAAACATTTGAATGTTATTTCATGATCGTGTCACGCGATGAATTTCAAAATATTAGCGTCACGATTATGCATATTAAAAACCAGATAGAAAAAGTAGGTAACGAAAGAGAAATAATAATCGAGCTATGCTTTTTGACTGTAGAATTATTATTTTCTTCTCTCCGTTGTAGATTCGTTCCTTAGAAGTGCACATATTTTTTTATTTCTTTCTCCGTGTCTAATAATTAGACTTACAGATTGAAATTGAAAATTGGCATAGAAGTTTTACTTCTGACACGTGTACTCTGTTAACCGTGCTCTTTTTTATTCTAATCTGGTCGTTGTAATCGGTATCTGGTTCATCTGTTTTGAATACATTTCAACATAATTAAAGTATTTCCAAGAACGTATTTTACAAAATTAAGTATCATTTATTTTTTGTAGGTTTAATTTTTTGTGTTATCAGAAATTTCACGTGGTTGAAGTAATTTTCCGCGAGCGTGGAGCGGAAATTACCACATAGTGTAGTGACGTGTTCGACAGACGTCACGTAGCCGGATCCGAGAGCGCAGATCCTTATATCCAATTTCCGGGCGTTTTTGTTGGAAATGAGAATTAGCTGACATGACGTGACGGAAGGCTAAATATCAATGTCAGGCGAGACCCGGCCATCGGACTACCGGCGATGGGTTAATTTAATCGATAAGATAATAATCTAACTGAACTCATAGAACGTATACATTATTCCTATAGGTTCTAAATATAGCCGATTCACGGCAGCGAGGAGGGCTGGTGGTAGGCGTTCAGACGCATAGGTTGAGAGAGGGCGAGCGAGGGTAGCTGTTTTTCGGCAATGGAAGGAGGTCCTGGCAGATGTGCGTTACGGTCGTAGCAGTGTTGACGCCATCCACCCTGTCCTCTAGGACTGGATGAAAGAGAGGCACGGATCATTCAGCTTCCGTCTTGTGCAAATTTTATCCGGACACGGGTGTTTCGGGTGGTATTTGCACAAGATAGCTTAGTGGGAGCCAATATATGCTTGCTATATACATATATATTAAGAATATATTAACTTATATATTCCTTGTGTAAAATATAATAGTATGTACATGTACGTACATATATTTATTTGTTTAGATAATAAAAAGTAATTAGTTTTCACGGAAACAGAAAAAATATATAATTATAAACCACATTAGCACATACCATTTATTGATTACAATATTAGTTATCGACCCAAAACCATGTTATTATGTATAGTTATAACATTTTATTTATCTTAATAATTCAAAGGGTAAATTCAAATATAAACTGCATTGAATATTTCGTAAAATAAAAATTGTTCAACTATGTCTCATAGGTAAAATAGAGATGTAAACAAATCTGGTCCTTGAAACTCCTTGAAAAATTGGTAAGTTTTTTTTTATTTAATACATTTCTGCCGTCGGTATTTGGCCGTGGAGAGACTCTACGGTGTCACTTGCGAAGTCACTGGAGCGACAGTAACGAACCCGCCGATTGCCGGTCTGCACCTCTGAGCTTCAAACATGACTCTCTCGCCTTAGCTCTCAACTTAAAAATGGTATACAGAATTATTACTGACTTACTTTTCGTGATTTGTGTATAATTTTTAAGACATTTTTTTAATATATCACAACAAAATACTAATGTAAGATACCACATTAATCATGGAAAATGTCGAATATTCCAACTAATCGGTTACTTACATATTATTCCTTGACTATTATCTATTTATATAACAAACTTCCTTTACCTTGTTTCACTAGATGAATATGGTATACACGTTCTCTTATTATATGAGAAATTGTACTTATTGCCAAAAGTTGTTAAATTATTGGTAAGTAATAAATATAACAAAACAAAATTTTCCAGGCATACCATTCATATTATATTTAAAACATAGTAGAGAATGAACCCTCGTAGACCTACCTTGACTACCTAGACTACTTTGTGGTTACCTGTTTAATTTTTGATACGAATTAAACAAACCAAACCAAATACCATATATAAAAAATCACTTAGTAATATCGAATCGAATATTCATCATAAAAGCTCTAAATGTGGGAAATATGCGTACGAAACCCATTAATATATGCTACGCGACGTTTTATTGAAAACCAGGGCCGATTTATATGAAAAAATATTTTTCGACTCGTACCGTGCGTTCCTTGAGCTCTCTTACCCTGTCTACGGCGGGATGCAAATACAAGATTCCTTTACTCGAACACAATAGAACGTAATGTTGAACGCCGCCACTGGAAAATGTTGAGATAAGTTATTTGTCTGTTAGCATTACAGCGAGTACATTACGATATACCGCCGATGTGAATGTATCGAATGTAATGTAATTCACCGATATCGATATTTTTAGAAATACATTTTATATCTTAAACTTTTTGCATATCACTCCATATTAAGGTTTCATTTACTAGAGTATCAACAAACTCAAGCGTAAGTTGGACGAATGTCGACTGATCTTACTCTATGAGCAATCATAGCAATGCGTACCTTTTTATTTTAATCCACGAAGTTTAAGCAACAAATATTAACAATATGCGTGCGGAATCGTACCTATCAGGATCGTTTAAGACGACGTCGTCGGTTAGTTAATGTGCTAAGAGAAGGAAAAGTTTCAGGTAAGCAGCATCTTCTTTCCCGGGACGTGATCTGCCTACATTATGTACAGAGTTGTATTCGCCTTCTGTAACCACTATTTACAATGAAAGAAAACACGTATATTTAGGTATTTTACACTTATGTAGTGAAATATTAATATTGTCTGAGTTTATAATATGCTCCTTTCTTTTCTTATTTCCTTTTTGTATTAATTTTAATACAATTATTTTCGTAATTTGAGTAAAGAAAGTGTTGTTAAATATGTTTACAGACATATAATTAAATTGTACTATCGCCAAATATTGTTAATTAGCTACTAATTAGTGTATTGTATTAATAATAATGTAGGAATAGTTATGTAAACATTGAAACTTTAGTTTGCTTACTCGTATTGTTATCCCGGTACTGTTCTCCGTCATGGGACTCGGTGAAGATGAAAATATAATAATAGAGGCGCATCAAACGTGATGTTATTAAGGAGTTCCGTGACTGGGGTTGAGAGATAGGGTGCGGGTTGCGGCCCCCAACACAGCGCGGGCGCGCACGCATTCAAACCGTGAACCGAATACTCATTTAAATGCAAAATCAACTTATCTATAATATTTCTACGCGATACTGATAAAATATTTTTTTTAAATATAAATCAAGCGATTCTAACCGCTGAACTTCGATTGTTTGTTTCGGAGTTCAATTATTTTAACATAAATATGTGCATGATAAAAAACGGATTAGGGACATTAGTTAAATTTAACTACTTTATGAGAGAATGAATTTTCAATTTAAGGTTATTTAGGTAATAAAAAAAAAGTCATATTGTAATATACCTTTATAATATTTCCAAGGATCTTTGAATTCATTGTAAGATTCGCATTACTGCCGTATACAAATTATATAGAAGGCCACTAAATATTATAATTTACATATGTACATCAACTAGTTGAACAAATATTTGGCTTTAAATTGACTGTAGCGCGAACTGTAATATAACATGGTTTATTTTTTTTAGGTTTATGCTTCATGCGTATCCTAAAACTACTAGTTAAATTTAGACAATTATTTTCCCAAAAATATAGGATTTAAAAAAGATAGGATTATAAATATAGGATTTAGAAAAGCCACAAGTTTTAATATTATAATTTCTTTCCTTAGAATTTAAACAATCAATAATGATAATCAGTGAAATTATTCAATAAAAAATAAAGGATAAAGTGTAATAAACAAGTACAACAAACTATGCGTTACTGTGCATCGAACAGACAATGAAATCTTCGATCGGCGTGCACGGGAAAAAGCCTTTTATTTGTTTTTGGAAAGAAGCAACGCCCGTCGGCGCCTAATCAAGAAGTTGGCCGGGACTTGTGCCGCTAACGAACAGGTGTACCTATAAATACTTTCCGGGGCGATTGCTTCAGGCTTTAATCAGCGCCGCGGTACCACTTTACCGCTTTTCATCGGCTCCCGACTGACCCGCCACAGCCGATTGGAAACCCACACTCTCGGGATTTACTATTGTAGGTAAAATGTAAGCGCCGTTCCCGCTTTCTCAGACTATTTATATAACATTCTTGGAAATAAAAAATTCTATTCCTTCAAATTACAATTCGTAGTAATTATGTCTATTCACAAGGAATACATTTTAAAATACAATGTAAATTAATTTGAATACTCTCTCTCTCTATACGAAAATATAATTGTTGTATATTTAAGACTAATACTATTTACATAGATAGCGCTTTGTGTATCTTGTGTGGATATTAATAAATTATGTCGAACAAAAACGCGTACTAATAATACTGAAAAATTGATATTATTATACAAGAGAGAATCCGAGGAATAACAATATGCTATAAACGCAACACACCGTGTATGTACGTTCTTTCAATAGGTAGAGTAAGCTCAGTTGCTTTTAATTGGCTCCGCGTCGCTTCGCATGGTTTGTCTCGGTTATATTGCGAGGCAACGCTTCCTATCCGGCGACACCGCAAAAATGAATTATAACTTTTACAAAACTGATGCAACTAGTTAAAATTAATAATTGTTGTACCTGTATATATATTTTATATAAATTATAGTCAAATACATTAGAATCCGCTTAATACTATCACTGTTAATACGATTTCTCGCATAATACGCCATTTTACACCAGTCCCCGCAACTTCAGACATGTTCTCATACATTTCTTAACGCGATTACTGCGATTCGTCATCCCGTTTAATACACCTAATAAAAACACGTAAGAAATACAATCAATTGAAGATCTTATTGAGAATGTGAATTACACACAAAAAGAGGCCCTAAGTGATAATGATGAAAACGAAGATGAGTCAACTCCGATTTTGTCAAACGCCCAGGCATTATCAACTGTTAATGGTTTAAGACGCTATGTAATTTCTTTGAATCAAAGCGAGGACGCACTGCAAAAGTTGAACAATGTTGAAAATCTTGTAATTGCTAATGCATCAAAATCTTTCTGTCTAACGAAAATATGTGATTAATTTAAATAACGTAATTATAATTACACTATTTATTTAATGTAATTTATAAATGTATAATTTAATATCCACATGTCCAAAATTACAATACAATACGCAATAATAGTACGTTTTATTTTCCCTATCCCGCATAATACGCGTTTTTGGTTGGGTCCGTGTGAAATCGTCTTAAACAAGTTTTACTGTATTTGTTTCCATGCCTAATTGTATCGTCGACTACAATAATTATGAAGAATTTGACAAAAATAAACAATTTTCAAAAATGTCTATCAACTAGCCAGCTTCCGAATAGCTACTGAATAAAATGAAATAAGGAAAATCCGTTATGAACTGTAAAGTATTAAAATGTTTTGTCTATTTATGTTTAGATACATTCATTATATCCAACTAGGTATATGAAAAAGGATTTAAAACGATTAAAAAAATAAAATAAACTATACAAACTTAATATGTCGATTACCCATAAAAATGAGACACTAGGAAAACAATGGAAAGCTGGAGTAAACGTCAGATTAGTGCTAAAGGGTAATCCCTATGTGTATATTATGAATGTAAAAAAAATAATTGAAAACATAGCAAATGAAAATTTACAATGTAAAAAAGTCACACTATTTAGTGTTTTATTATTTACAAGTAATAGAACGCATACTTAATGTATACGTATATATTATGAATGGTTATTATGAATACAAATAAATCATAGTAATCGCGGCTCTTCAAGTAAATTAATATAAAAGTTGTGCATCCTACGTGCATTAGTATTCAGAGTCTAGTTTCATATAACACGGAAACGAAAGATTTTAATGAAAGCCTGATATCTCGAGAATTATATAGAGTTGCTTACAGGAGAATTAATTAATTTTATTAATTTACAAATAGTGACATCGGATAATATTTCTCGAATTTATTAATCTTTGTGGCCAATCTTTTATTATAAAACTAAATATATTGAATCATTATAATAAGGATATAGTGACCATTACCCATACCGCCCATTATGTCATATTTAAAAAATCTTTTATGAAAAGATAGGTTCAGTTTTCCTTTGTTTTATGTACCTATTTATTTTATGGGAGCGTAATAAAACTACTATATTTATAGTCTAACCAGCTGTGTGCCCGCGGCTGCGTCCGCGTTTTATATGTTCTTCACTGCGTATTAATTTTGTTATACATAACCCTAATTATTTTCCTAAAAAAATTATAGTACTAAGAAGAAGTAAATATATTTCTCATAAATTCAAGCATTTGCCCGTAAAACTGTGCATTGAAGAGGATTTTATTCAATTTTTTTATGAGTTTTATTTTTTTTTACGCGAAACCTAATTATTTTCGAATATTAAAAGAACTCAAAGTTACCCGGAGTAACTTCAGCTATCGACCTAGAAAAGTCTCGTCAAAATCAGTCCAGCCGTTCCGGAGATTACCAAGACCAAACAGACAGACATACAGATAAAAATTTTACAAATTGTGTTGTTGGTATAGGTGTCTCATATAAAAAATTATTTGGTAATTATTCATAATTATTTAGTAAAAAAAAAATTGACATTACAAACACACACTACAATTTTATTTATTACATTTTTATAAATAACAGATTTAGCTTCAGTCCGCAATTTGCCGGCGTTGACTTTAGAAACTGTCTGCTGTGAAACTGTGTTATTGTGAGTCAATCGTAGAAGATAGAGATATACCATCGCGAAGTTATCCCTAAAATTTTTGAAAAACCAGAACATAGTAGAATCTAATTTTATGTAAGCCATGAAAATAGATTTTTGGGCAACTAAGATACAAAATATTGATATTTCTCTACATAAAAAGTCTTCATTAAAACTTGAACATCTATTGAAAAATATCTTATTAATTTTGAAAACCGTATCAAAATTCGTTAAGTAGCTTAGAAAGAGTTAATAGAGTTAGATAGATAGTTAGAGTTAGATAAACAGACAATCAGATCTGGCAATTATTTTTTGTTATAAATTCAAAAGCATAATGTTTTCAAAGAAAATAGATGAAACTGGTGTCTCGATGATTTTTTTTCATTAGCTTTACAATTAAGTAATTAAAAAAGTGAAATGATTATAAGGTAACATAAAAAGAGTTTTGTTAACAATTATTATTAGATTGCATATAAAAAGTACTAAATTACAAAGCGCTTAAAACAAAACTAGCATTTACAAATGAAATACTTCTGCTATTACTTAGATAGCATGGATTTTTTTATAAACGACCAAATGCTATCTACATACATTCTTTACAATGTCACTAGGTCGATGTATTACCTACAATGTTTACAATCATGTTGTAAAATAGTTTACACAGTTGAAAAAATATGATATCGCATAATGGAACATGGTTGTATCAACTTTATGTAAATAATTGAAGTCGGTCTTTCATCGAACCGTAAAGTGCTCGCGGCAGCTGGTGTTTCTTTAAGTACCTACTTCTACTTCTGCGGTCGGAGCCCAACGCCCTAGCGCACTCCTTTAATTATTTGCTCTTCCCATATTTCATTATGAATTGACAATCTTTATTCAAAACAAAATATTCATTTTAATGGAAACGATATGTTGCAACTGAGTAAACGTATTTAATTCTCTAATTAAAATTTTGTTGGTTTTTATATTATTTGTTTGCTCTGTGTGATGCCGGCTATGAATAGTACCACCTCATATCTTCCCGCGGGTGTCGTAAAAGACGACTAAGTGATAAACCAGGGGATGGGCAGCAGAATTCTCTGAGTACCACAAACACCTGACAGCGATCACCAGCCCGCCAACGTATAAGTGTGGCGAATATGGTAATTTCTCCCTTTTGAGGAGACATCCATCAGTGGACGTCTTTTGGTTGAATGAAAGGATGGATATTATTGGCTTGATGTAAAACAATATGATACCATTTTTTAACATCTTGAGTTCTTAGTTAACTAAATTGTATAGTTAAAATTAGTAATTATTTTTTGTGTTTCATTTATAAACACAATTATTTATTTAATAAATACCTTAAGTATTGAAGTACTATACAGAACGTAAATTTGAATTAAAATAGATAATTCGTGAAAGAGAAATTATAGCAACGTAAGTACTATGTAATATATAAAACACTAATACCATAATACTTTCCCATTTCAATAGAGGTAATAATGTACGTAAATGGAGAACTTGCGCTGGTATCCCTGCTGTCGCCGCACTATACGCCTTTCTGGCCTCATTAAATCTCGGTATTTGTTTAGGACCGCAACTCAAACACGACGTCACTCCGCCAGAAATAACGGATTTTACGGTTTAAAATATTTAGGTGGCAATTTTACCTGAACGCATTTATGACAACAAACAATTCCGTTTTACTTTGAACCGACACGACTCGTGGAGTGAGGGGCTAAGGAGACCATTTAAAAATTATTTTTAATATCCCTCTTACAAGAGTATAAAATAGTATAAAGAGTAGGGTCTAAAATATTCAGGAAGTTAACTTCTAGAAACGTCTAGCTGCTGCGAAAATTATCTGGCAATGGGTGTCAAAATTTTGTCTAAATAATTAATTTTCGACGAATTAAAAATTCTACGAACGACACTTCAAAACAATACATAAAAAGTATTATAAGTTTTTTTATTTGTACACGGTAAACGTTTATTGCAATTGTAAATTTACTGAACTTATTCTGAGGTTTAAAGTTGTTTTCAAAATTAAACTTTTGAAAATATAGTGCTGTGTCATGTAAATGTGAAAGCGATATATGATTGTGTACGAACCACGGAATTGTAAGTTTCAGCTATTGTTAGCAATATTTGAATCCAATTTTTATTGATACCTCACTAATCATTAATCTCGCATTATTTAATCTAAATTCGATACAGATATAATGCCTTTATCTACATAAACAAAAAAAGTGAGTCTAAATTTTTTTACGGTTTTTAATGTATCGGGTCGTAGGTAATGGTCACCACTGTTCTTACTATCTAGCAAAAATATTTACTAACTACCCAATTACTATCTAACACACAAAAAAAAAAACATGGCTAAATTGATAACAGTTTCCATTGAATAGTTACATAATTATAAAATAAAAGGCCTATTTTTTTATATCTTCATAGTTTTATGGCATATGTCATCATAAATTATCACTTTCGCCAGCGGATACAGATATAACTTTTATAGTACAAAGCATTCTATATAGGTTTAGGCTTTACTATTTACTATTTTTATGTATTTATTGTATTTAATAGATTAAAGTTGTCTTTACCATAATATCAAAATAGGAAATAAATAAATATAGGATCACTGAATATATGTAAGACATAAGTTATCACTGCATAAATAGAATGCAATAAATAAATTTTGTAATAATGTGTCGACTTTAATAATAATGTAATTATTACGGTGGGTTTTTTCTTCGTGGGTTAATTTGAGAACCAAACGTACTTTGATTTACTAACGCTTATTATGAAGTAAATAATTAAAATTTTGATATAGATATCTAGAGTTTATTCAGATCATTAAACTCATAACAAAAAATAAGAGTCTTCTAGATTAATGATACTCAATAATAAGTTAATAAGAAAAAGCAAACGATTAAGTTTATTGTTAGTTTTCTCAGAAGCGCGAATATCCAGGCGTATAAGCAAGACATGACTTTTGCAAGTGCTTCCATATGGTTCTAATTTGAACAAAAGAATTTATGTGATTATGTTTTAAATAATCTGATCAATACACAATAGATTCCGTCAACGTACGTACGGGTAATAAGCGACCGTCGCGTGGAAAACTCGTCAGAGATCTCTGCCACAAGCCAAATGTCCCAATTGCAATGTTGCAGGTTGACAGAACAAATTTTCATTGCAAATTCTGTCATCGCGCGACATGCATAGAGGGTAAGTTTACACAGACATGTAGACGTCAAAACTAAACGAACCGAATGCGAAGGCACGCGTCGCCTCGCATCGCATTTCAAAATATCACAATCGTGGATATAATACGAAACAGCGATAAGTTGAGATGGAATAACCGGTCATCACCCCATTCGTGTCAAGAGTCATTAAATTTATGAAAATTCTAGCATTGGTTACAAATAATTCTCCGGATTTCACTTTCATTTAATAATTTGACAACACTATCAGCTAGTAATGATTGTACAATTTATGTTAAGTGTAATGATTATTCTTGCTAATATCAAACATCACAATAATCCTATCTAAAGTCAGTCAAAAAGTTACTATTCATAAGGATTGGATTGTACATCGACTACTGCTACTGCTTTGAGTCTGAAAAATGTTTTTGTAGTTTCACATGAACAAAAAAACATCATGTTCTCCGCATTTGATTGAGGCATGGAGACTGGTGAGGTGATTATCTCAATACCTTCAAGGAGATCAGTACTGGATAATGCGACATTTACAGGAATATATTGTCTTTTTTTAATACGATTAGGTTCAGTGTTTTGACAACAATCTCACCTGATGTTAAGTAACGATGTGGTCCAGGATGTTAAACACACTAAACCTAGGTATTGGTTAATATAAACTCCAAGTACTCTACTCCACACAGGACTTTGGAGTAGGTGTCTACTCCAAAACATAGATTCATCTCATTACATCAGCGTTGTTTTAACTTAATAAATTGGAATACCTACATTAAAATATCAAATAGGTACAGATAGATCATTAAAGTACTATAGAGTTTTCGGTTCTCTAATTCGTATAAAATTTTTAACGAATTCAAATTTTTCACCAGTGTTACCTGATGAATTATTAATGAAGTTATGTTAATTTCCAAAAGTAACCCAAGAGTATTGGTTAAACATCAAATTCAAAATTTGTTTCATTGCTATTAGAAGAGATAAAGATGTTATAAATATTTTAATAACATAGGATAATAAAAAATCTTCACTCTCGTGATATTATATCACATATTTAACGTTGATATTATGTTAAACTTGAATAAAATTCTGAAATATTTTTTTTAATACATTAAATATCATATTGGTAAACGTCAAATACAGGTAATTGAATACACGATGAGAATTCATTATGTATTCAATTACCACATAGGTAATATCGTTTTTTATCTGTAAAAGCTGTCTATTCGTACAGTCGACGCGGGATGTATTGAAATTGTGATTATATCAGAACAGGCATCGTGACGTATGACAGACGTGTTTGGATTCATCAATATTGTAATAACTTTATTTAATTTAATAAAATGATTTTTTTACGCTTACTACAACCAGCTCTCCTTTTTAATTAACGACAGGTTAAGACTGGTAGGACTGTGCTCCTACCAGTATCCTTTTGCTTATCACAGGAAACATGATTATCGTTGAGCAGACAAGATAGAACTTGTTCCTTCCGTTACTGTGCAAACTCGTCATCCCAGAAGCGGGTTCGTCCGAGGGTCCGGCTTTCGACGCCTAAGATGAGAGGAATATAATCTCAATAAAAATTACTCCGAGGGTTAACATTGAAAAAGAAATCCCCTCTTTAAAAACCATCAAGTTAAAAAAGTATAACGACTGCTGAGTTTAGAGGGGCACTCGTCAGTAGTCACAGGCTAATGCGTAAGTGATTCCCGTTGCCCGTTGCCCCGGTAATTAGCGCTAAGGAGCCACGTTGATGTTTTAGTGAGCACAAAACCCATCTTCTGTCTAGAATATTTTACAATTTAGTATCAACGTATCAATTCTCTATGAAAATGGCAACAATCTTGTAAAAGAACTTTACCGAAAGTTTTCGCGACACCTCTGAATTCAACTAAGGTGTTAGTATTTCCAATACACTTAATCTGTATACAATAACCAAACTACGTTACCAAAAACTCATGCTTTGAAAAAATTAATCGAACTACATAACAGACTGAGATCCCGCCAAAAACTTTAATTCAAATTTGTAAATTGTTGTTTTTAACTAAGAGTTTACTGCACACAGCACGAGTACATACTTTTCTAATTTTCCTATACTTTTGCACTTGGCGTAATCAAAATGTTGAAATAGAATGACAGCACTATCTTCTCTTGCTCCTAAGCTCGTAAAACACAGAACCGATTTATATGAAAACCTTGTTATAAGAATAATATTGTACACGTTTTAGTTTATATTATATCACCGCTTAACCTCTCGAGCACTAACCTGGCGTTTACTCCAGCTTACCGTTGTTTTTGTATTGTCTCATTTTTAGCGGTAATCAACATATTAAAATACTTTATTATTATTATATCATACAATATTTAAGTTAGTCATTTTGTAGAATATAAGTAACTGAATAAATGTCGGCAGCAACAGTTCTTATAACTGTTTCTTTTATTTAATTAATCGTAATACGTTTCAAAATCAATAATTAGGTATTTTCTGGGTTAAGTAATAAATTTCAAAATGTAATTCCGTTAATATCTCAGGTTATCTATCTACTAACTAGATATATTCGGTAGTTCACAAATATTTTAATTGATCTGCGAAAGTTAATAACGTAAACATAAATTCTCTGCATAAAGACAGTAAGCAGAATTGCCTACCATTAATTACAATATGATCCCTATTTTTATATCTGTATTAGTAATATAAACAAAACTTTTAAATACGCAGCAAATCAAGTTCAATGATTAGGCGATGATATATCGATCGAGCCCTTGATGCGATAACAATTTGCCGGTCCGTTCGACACGAGAGTCCCTATGCAAATGACCACGCTCCATTTTCCGCTCGGGGCGCGCGGCGGCTGTGCTGGCATACGGCCTCGGAGGGGGGATACTGCATGCCGGATGTTTCGCTGTCGTCGCAGGAAATTGAGAGCGCTGCATAAATTCTGAACCTACAAACCAAATTTGATTCAACCTAATCCGGATATTGATACGAAACAAACATCGCTGTTGAATATTTTAATGATTTTATGTTATAAATATTATTTTCCTGTGGTAATATAAATGGCTTTCTCTTGTATACATACATAGCTGCCGCATAGCTTAATGATTTTGTATTAGTCATTATATTTTACTGTGTATCCATAAGCAACTTTACTGATACAATTTATAAAGCTCAGAAACGTGATGATGTATTTATTAACTTACTTACTTAACTTGGTTAGTTGATACTTGAAGTTGAGCGCAAGCCCAACTGAGTTACGACTATCAAACACTCTGGACCATTTCAGCACGTCATGTTTCATGAAAATCAATTTCAACATTTCCAAATCTAAAAATATTGTCATAATCATCTATTATAATGTTAAACAAATGAAAGATAAATACTTGTTAACTGGTTTAGATATACTAAAGCAAATTGATCTCTCGCAAGTTGAATAAAAACTTATAATTGTTTTGGTATATATTTATTTATTGTGTTTTTGCATGATGTTAGATGGTCCAATAGTTTTGTAACTCAGAACATAAGAGAGTGTAGGTTCTGTGAAATCGCAGACGAAACACCAAAGCATATCTTGTGTGAATGTGATCCATTAATACCCATACGTAGCCGAATTTTGGGTAAGCACGTGTTGCTCCCAGAGGAGGTACAGACACTTTCTGTCAAAAAGATCTTAAAGTATATTCAGGTTGTAGGTCTAGGTAGTGAGCTTTAGCAATATAGGGTCGATCACAATAGATCTGACTAGGCTGCAGTGATACAGGACTGTTTAAGCTTGCATACCCCATTTCCGAATAATAATAATAAATCCTTTTATCAGATTTTCAATTTGATTCATTCAAACTATGTTTACCAAATTCGACTGAAATAGTGGTTTGTCAGTGGGTCCTTCAAATATTAATATTATTATAGCAACGAGACGCAAAAAGTACAGAGAAAAAACATCCTCGTAGATTGATCTAGTTAATAAATAAATATATTTTGAAATTCCGCAATGTATGCTGAGTGCCACTAGAGTGAAATATTGTCGGGAAAATTGAATACGTGCAAGAATTTGCTAGCATTTCTCTACCTTATATGCAGACTTACCTATAGAAACCCGCAAGCTAATGGATGTCGTCTATGACTCGCGTATGACTTTGATTTTTTTACTTCTGAAATGAAGTTTATGTACGTTTTAATGGTAAAACAGAATCCCTTGCTCTCAAAGTTTATATATTTAAAATAGAGAATAAACGTATTAATAGTAAATTATGACTATCATTTGAAGACTCGTTAATTTTACTATAAAAATACATTTAAAAATAAAGAAACTTAACTGTTTAAATACGTGACATGGCGAAAAAAAAACTATGAAAGTATTGAACTTTGACATGTTAATTATTTTCATGATATTAACAGATGATATCTGATTAAGAAATAATAAATATCAATTGATGAAGCGAATAGTTTTTCTGCTATCAATTAATCATTTTTGTATCAGAAAACCGAATTCATTTCCCACATTTAAATCACAAAGATAAGCCAAGAAAAAATTGCTCGAACGAAACAAATATTTTCGCATCGAGGAAAAGCTAGATATGATAAAAAAAAATCCAATATTAAAATTACTCGTTGGCTCTTTGCACCTGTTCTCTGTGATTAAAGTGTGTTTCTTGCAAACACTCGGAACGAAGGCGACGTCAAATGTAAATGTTGGTCTAACAAAATCTTTTGAGGTGAACCAAAGGAAAAATTTACAAGGTGGCTTCCCTAGTTTGTGTGTTATTTACGTGTTTTCACTCTCCAAAGAGAAAATATCAAAGACCATTTCGATAAATAAAATGAATAAGGAAAAAAAATGTTAGACAATTTGTCAAAGAAATAGTATGAAATATATATAGTACATCAAAGTAATTAAAAACCACAGTATTAGCATTGTCAACCACCTTTTTTTTTTTTTTTTTTTTTTTTTTTTTTACCGTCCGCCGCATTTGGGATGGGGGCGATATGGGATGGCTTTCGCAAGCACCGCGTCGCCCCCTGCGGCGAACCCACCGGGCCTCGTCCGTGCACCCCTCCTCATCTCGTCTTGCAACGGCAAGACATAGCGAGGAGAGGCCACCACCAGCCCCCCATCACCCAGCCTTCGCCATTACGGCGGAATCCGCGAAAACGGTGCCCTCATCGACGGAGGCCAGCAAACACCCCCCCCCCCCCCATGTGATGCCGGTCCTCCCTCCCAGCATCAGCACAAACCGCACACTTCGGCGTCTCCGCTGCGCACTCCACAGCCTTATGGCCGTGGACCCCGCAGCGGAAACACTGTTGCCCTCTATCTACAACCACCGCACACAACGCCCGTGTGTGCCCCAGGCCCATGCACCTAAAACATCGCATGGGCTTTGCCTCAAGTGCACAGACCCGAGCCACACTCCAGCCAACCACAACCTGCCCTCTCTGTATCAATCTTAATCCCGCCTCTACCGGGAGCGACATAAATATCGCCTTGGCCCCCCCTCTCGCAATCCTGACCGGACCTGCCTTTACAGACTCCGCCCCTATCGCCAGCTCCTGAGCAACCCGCCACACAACCTCGTCTGACGTCACTGAGTCCTCCAGGCCCTCCAAGTGGACCTCGATCCGCTTCGTCGGCCTGGAGACCTCAGCCACACCCTCCATAACCCCCCGCAGGCTGGCAGCGAGGGCATCCGCACGCTCCATGCCACAGGGACCCGAGATCTCCAGGATCCGAGCCCCTGTTGCAGTGGGGCGACACGAAAACACCCTCAATCCCCAGATCATGCAATCCCACCTTCGACTTTTTTTTTTTTTTTTTGACCTAGCTAATGCTGTTGACCGGAAGGGCCTTTACAGCTTCACCGAACTTTGGGGGCGAGTGCTGAAGGCTGAATTCCAATCAACTTTATATTTAAGTGGACTTGTACAGTCTACACAAAGACCTTATGGAATATAGTCACATATGCTTTCACTATTGAAAGCAATAAAAATTGCTTAACGAGGTCATCAACATAAGTATATAGCAATGCCTAACGGGTCCAAGTGATTTTATCGACACTGAATAGAGCTAGGTAGTACTACGAGGGTACATTAAATTCAATAACACGAGTTAGGGAGTTCGACGCTCGCTCCGACCGTCTTCAAAATAAGTAAAGAAGAAAAGTTTCGAAAAACTCCGTTCAACTTGTACCGTTGTATGTGTAAAAAAATTTACAAGGCAAAATATTAATATTTCTGCTTGTTATAGGTTGAGGTACTCCATATGATTATATGTTTAAGTTGTTCTTAAATAATAAAGTTCTAGAAAAAAAAATTACTCCCTTTGTACAACATTTAACTTCTTCTGGTTTAAGATTTTCAATGTGTCCTTTAGCAATTAAATATACTCCATTATTTATACATTTTACAGTAAAACAAAAGGAAAACAGTTCACGGGTATCTTGATCGTTTTTAACTCAAAATTTAATCAAAATAAAAAAAAACTTTATTACATATAGACCCTGAGAATGCGCTAATGAATATTAAAAATATTACCACCGGTTCGGAAAACAACCCAGTCGAGAAGAGCCGGCTAGAACCTCTATTTGGTTTGTTTTGTACATACATATATAAGTTCTTTTCTATAGAATTTTTTTTTCTAACCTAGCTAATGCTGTTGACCGGAAGGGCCTTTACAGCTTCACCAAACTTTGGGGGCGAGTGCTGAAGGCACTCAGCCGCAAAAGGTAACTAGCACAAGGGTTCGAACCTTGGCTTGGCCGCTACCTATATCATAAAAATTCCCGCGGAATTAAAACCTAGCTAAACCCTACATTTTTTATTTCTTAAATAATAAAAAAAAGGTTTTTACAGGACCTATGTACCTGCGTTTTTATATGCAGGAGTGTGAATGCAGTGTTGTGCGTGTAATGCTTGATGCTTGATAATGTCACTGTATCGCGCTGGTGGCGGCGTCAAGAGCCTCCCCAGTTGTTGAACAGAGCAACTCGAAACTTTGGAAAACTCTTTTTCTAATGTATAAATGTTAAATTTAAATTTCATAATTTGTTTAAAGAAATTATTAATGTAACCTAAAATTTAACATATGTCCGGTTTTTAAATGTACTGGCGCTCCTAGAAAAATTATATACATTTTCATATAGCTCATTCATATTCAAAACATACAATAGACTGCGTAAGTATAAATTTATTATATATCTCGGAGCACCAGCACTTAAACACCATCTTATTTATTATAAGAAAAACTAACAGCTAACATTAAAAACTTAAATTAAAACCAAAAAAATACAAAAGGCTATTCACAAGTTTTCACAAATATTATAATTTAAATGATGATAAATACTTAGTATACTGTAGCATGTTGACGGCTGACTTCATAGTATTGATAAGACGAATCTATAAGTTTTTCCCCTACAGAGAATCGCTCAACGCCACTAAAGTAGGTAGTTTTCACTTCAAAACTTCCTTTCCTTAACGTAACCTACGAGTATATTGCATTCTCATTCCTTGTAAAATCTACATTTCATCGGTAATTAAAATACCTGGTGAGATGAAAGAATACGAATTTTAATATGTCAAATCTATAGATATTAACTTATAACCATTCCGCAAAAAGTACACTATATGATATAAAAAATGATTTCAATTAATATTATACATAATTTCTTCGGTGAATAATTAATAAAAAAATTGTACATAATGTCTATAATTACGAAGAAAATGCAGCAACTTGGTATTCATTTCATTAAGCCATCATTATAGGCGCCATGTTTTTTAAATGGTATTGATCGCGCGAAACCGCGCTCCATATTAATTACCAGACTACAATGTTTTCATAGAAAATAGGGATATTCTGAGAGCGTGCCTTTAAAAAAAATGGAATACCTTTACTTCAATAATAATTATAGTACATAGTATTTGTACGTCAGTATTTATCACGATTTAGCGTGTACTTTAAAACACTAATAAACCTTTTTTTTTTAGGTTGTATATTTATGAAAACATATTTAAAACAAAATCAAAGAAATCTTTATTCAATTTAGGCCTTAATAAGACGCTTATGAACGTCAAAACACTACCACCGGTTCGGAAAATAACAATGTCGAGAAGAACCGCCAAGAAACTCGATCTGGTTCGTTTTTTTATATTTAAATACAAAATATAAATATACATATTATTTTTAAATAAAAACTACAAAAATCATAGTCTATTATAAACTATTATTATTATTCTCTGGTTACAACCATTGTTAACGGAAACACAGAGAGGGGGGTAATTTTAATATTATAGTTACGAATAGGATATACGTTTCTACTATATTTTCTTCTTTTTTTCATACTTAAACATCTATTTAATATAGGAGGACTCTTTAAAAAACATGTGAATTAAAAAATGACACATTTATCTGTATATTTCGAGAAATTCTTTAAAAGCAGTAAAATATATATATATATTTTTACCTATAAACTTTGCTAACATTCCTTGTTTTGTTCTTTGATATATTGATAGTAGTAATCGAAAAGTAGCGAAGATTTAATTCGAAACGCCTATGGGTTAGTGCAATACTGAATTAGCTTCAGTCAAGCGGTCCGATGGCGTGCCAATAACCAGCACAATGCGGTACACCTAACGACGACATATCCCCTACAACACAGAACAATGACTACAGATATATCACTTGTCTTGTTTCTACTGAATAAATTTCACTCTGATCTTTCACTATCTTCAAACTCAAGGAATTGGAAATCTGTAAGAATAAATTTGTGTGCATAATTCAATAATTTTCTCTTTGATCCTTGAAAACTTCATCCAAAGGCTATTATGTGGGTACGACCTGTTAAACTTGTATTACATGGGTTTTCTTCCCATTACATTACATTTAACACCAAACAGTTTGAAGTGACTTCTAATCATAATTTATTACACATTTGAATAAACACATTCATACATAAGATGTTTTATTTATCAGTACATCACATGAGCGCAATAAAGAGCAATACAAAGGTTATGACAGGAATTAGAAACTTAAAATGCACTAAAAATACCTGATATTCATAAAATGGTATAAGGAATTTAAATTAGTTTATTGATAACACATTAAAGTATATTATAACCGCTATACGTTAGTAAGAGTACCTACTCTTGTGAAATATTACTTTTTTTTTTAATTCTCTTTGTGTATTTTTTTTTGTGTATCCGCAGTAACCCCCAACCTCGGCGAGGCGGGTAATAAAACGAAGCATTCCACTTGCAAGTCACGGACTAGATTACCCCGCGGGACACACGATACACTTCGATGTGCCGACAGCCCGCTTCTATATGTTATGATATTTTATCCACCATGTTGATTAATTTTATAATCAATATATAACTTATAGTTTTTTTTGGTGATTACTTCTTTAGCGGCGTTGAACGATTCTCGGTAGGGGAAAACTTATATAACCAGTCAAATACCCTGCTCTGAACTAAATATGTCAACAAATTAAGACCACCCTTTTCCGGGAAACAGTTCATCGCAAGGAAAGGTGGAGGTGCGTAATGGTCATAAAATACGACCGGATAATTATCATTGTGCTTTCCTGCACGACAAATTAGCCCACAGTAAATTCCGATACAAGGAAATGTAATTATAGGTTCGAGTCGTTGAAGTTGTTCTTTATTGATTAAATAGGTTCTTGTAGATTATTTCTGTAGGTATTGAAGGTTCTACTTTTCAGTAGACTCATACAAACGAAACTGGTTTGATCAATTAGACCTTCAGTGAATACTAGAAACAATAATTATTTACATATGTTTCGATATATTTACTAGTTAAAACAAAAGGTAACAATTTGTAATCTACGCCTTAACAAATGTTAACACAAACTAACCATTTAAGTGGCCACAAAGAAAAAATATGTCGTATCAATAGGCAAGTGGTCGAATACAAGAGTTAGCAAATTGAATTGAATAAAACATACAAGTCCGCTAACGAGCCACTGTTTACCCAAGTGGACACTAATTGGCTTAACCAGCGGTCGGCACCGTCATCGTCAGAGAACTAATAAAATGTTTTCTCTAGAACGGATATGACTATCATTATTTACTCATACTTTTGTGAAAATAAAGTTTTGAGACATTATGACAATATAACACGATCATCGTATTTACCTACAGACTTTGCAAATATAATCTGTGTAAACTTAGTTTAAATAATTAGAACATAATGTATTAAATAAAGATCTAGGCTAACAAAACACTTACAACATTTTTTTACCTTAATTTTGAAATTACATTCTGTACACTGTAAAGTGGGTATTCTAACCTTATACAGAGTTGTTTGTATAGATTATAGATATTTTTTTATAACTTAAAAATCAAATTTATTCTACAGAACTTGCTTTACAAAAAAAAGCCGAGAGTAACGGCATCATTTCATCAAATACTTAAAAAATAAGATTGATAGCACAGCCCTAATTATTATACTTACCAATAAATTAAAACAAATTTAACTTGATATACCTATACCGGATGATAAGAAATGGTACACACGGAATCTCTATGCTAACAATTATCTGAAAAGGTACGTGCTTATTAATTGCATTGTAACAAAAGATGTGACAAAGATCGCTTTCTCAGAATTATGATCACTTTGAAACGATGGTGATTTCATGGCACCGGTTTTGGCATCCACATTAATAGGCAGTTAAATTGACTGTAAACGTAGAAAAATATTATGTACAAATAGTAGCATAGAATAGTGGAAGATCAATTCCCATTATTCGACTGACTGCATACTCAAATGAATTTAATACCGAGGGTCATTGGTGTAGTTCCGCAAACCTATTTCATAGCTAGGCGTATATTTAGATTAGTAAATTTTTGGATTTAGGTTACATTAGATTAGTCACTTTGTAAATTTAGGGTATTTTCTGTGATGTGTCAAGTCACGTCAGCGAATTTCTGGACAAAAGTTAACCCAGTAGCGGTAAAAATATGTAACCAATATATATAATGAGCAAGCGAGCTGCAATATCATTATTTAATGTTAGGGTTTGTTTATGTAGAAAAATTAATTATTAAAAAATGTGCCGTTTTTTGCTTTTAGAATTCGTTAAAAATTTTAACCATTCGTATTCTGTGTAAAAACATGAAGAAACTTATCCTATTTAACGTGGATCTGTATTCTATTTGAAACTACATTTAGTAGGATGACTAGAATGAAAATGCAATCACAGCGTCGTGGCTCTAATGGTGCAACTAAATAATTATTTTCCTTCTCAGTTAGAATAAGTTAATATTATAGTGTCGTGTTTGAATACGTATTAAATTAATCCAATACTACATAAACGACAATTTTGTTTAGCTCCTTAATTTGAACGTAGTTGGCTCTAAGTAAAAAGGCATGAATGCCAAAACAAAAGTAGCTAAAAATTTGTCAATTTAACTATACTAATAAATAAAATTGATGTGTCTGTTTGTAATGTTAAAATAACAATTTTTTACCAAAAATATCTATATAAAATTCAACTTTTTAAAATTTTTGTCTTTCTGTCCGTCCGAACAAATGTTGCGGGTCATCCCCGAAACAGCGGGACCGATTTTGACGGGACTTTTTTGCAGATAGCTCTACTTAATCCAAGTAACTTATGCTACTTTAATTTTTTGAAAATACTTAGAGTTCCGCGTAAAAATTAAAACTCATGAAATTGTGAATAATAAACCCGTTTTGTGGTGAGTGCCTTAAGCACTAACCTCCAAAGTTACGGTAAGCTGTAAAGGCCCTTCCGGTCAACAGCATTAGCTAGGTTAAAAAAGAAATAATAATAATAAATCCGATTCAATCAGTTTTACTGGCAGTTTTTTGAATTTGTGAGAAATATCTTTGTACAAGGTTAGTACCAAAAATGTTTTTGAAAATGATTAGGGTTCTGTATAAAAAAATAAAAACTATATTATACAGTGAAATTATATATATAACTCAGCCGCGCACACTCTGCTAGTTATGAATAAAATCCGATTCAATGGTTAGTTTTACGGACAACTGCTTTAATTTATGAGATTTTTTTTTTATTTTACCAAAAAAAAATCAGGAAAATAATTAAGGTTTCGTATAAAAAAATCGAACCACGGTGAAGAATATATGAAAAGCGGGCGCAGCCGTGGGCACACAACTAGTGTATAATATATCACAAAATACTTTAATAGTAATGAATGATCGAAAATTATTATAATCTTTAAAATTAATAAACTTCAAGGAAAATTGGAAACTTGAAATAACAATATTTTAAATTTTCAAAATCAACTAAAAATGTTGCATGAATATTCTAACCGTAAAAGTAATTTAAAGGTTATAATATAAGGCGGAGCGGCGACACGCGGCAGATGGGCGGGCGGTGATAGTGCCCTGTGACATCAGTAGCTTGTATCTTGTTGAATTTGCATATAAATTGTATCTTCTGGTCAGACTTCCTACCAAGACGGCATACATCTACGATATCTCTATCGCCGAGTAAATTATATTTATTTGTTTTTCTAATGTAACTAGTTCAAGAAAGGATTTTGTGAAAAGTTTAAAATTTTACAAGCAAATGTAATCGTGTAAAATGTATGACATAACTTTACTCGTAGACCCGAAACTTTGGAAAAGTTGTTTTTTTAAAAATTAAATTTCATAATTTGTAAATTAAAAGTATTAACATAACCTAACATTTACCATTAATATTTGTTTGGTTTTTACATCTTTTGACACTTCGAGCAATAATTATGTCCATTTTCATATAGTTTATTAACCCCTCGAGCACCTTCCTGGCGTTTACGCCAGCTTTCCATTGTTTTCTTATTGTCTTTCCATTGTTTCATTATTATGGGTACTCGACACATTAATAATCAAAACATGCGATAGTCTGCGTGAGTATAAATTTTATAATTTATCTTTCAGCACCAGCATTAAACGCCATCTTATAATTGACATACTGTAGCATGTTAACGGCTGACATCATACCTATGGTAACACGAATCTATAAGTTTTTTCTTACCGTGAATCGCTCAACGCCGTTAATGGTTTCACCACACAACGGGAGGGTGTGGATGAGTTTTTGCGACAGAAAGTCTCGCGCACGGCTCGCGCTCAGTTCGCGTCGACTCGAATTCTTCTATAGAAACATCTCGCTGGCGTCCCGATCTGCCCGCTGTGTGCCGAAACCATAAAGACTTACAGTATGCAAAGATTTATCATCGCATATTAATATGAAATCTGAAAAGTCATTTTCTTAATGTGTAGGTAACAATAATCGGTAAAGTTAAATATCTTTATGCGTATCGTTACTAAGCAAAATTAACGGCTATATTAGTCTTCATCAGCGACGTTTCCCGAACGATACGACGCAATAAAACGTTGAAAAGAAACTAATTTTTCAGCGAATCATCTCCGGACCCAGTGAAGTCATCAATATTCATTTTGCGGCGCGCCTCGAAACAAACACCTTTCCGCGGGAGCACAAGGTGAACTTCCTTTGAAGGGAACTATGCTGGGGGCCGTAACGTTGCATAGAAGGTAACTCAATTTATTTAGTTAATTGGCTTGTTTCACCAGTGGTAACGGGTGCAATTAATTATCATACGTTCCGGAAGGGTCCTTCATTAAAAAAATATTTTGTAATATATTTACCTTACTAACATTATATTTTAGTTAGGATTTATTATATTAATGTAGTGGTCCCTACGAGAGATTACGTCTTTATCACAAGACATCAATACGACTTTCTTCGGTGATGTGACGCTTATAATGGTTAATTTAATACTACAAAAAATAATGTTTAGTCATGTTTATTGTTACCTAAGCAACTATTCTATTTATTAGAAATTAACAGGATTTTTGTTTCATAAGATTGTCACTCTATGACAGCAGATGATAAAAGTTATGATTAGTATATGGTTATAAAATTACTATGCGATTATCGTCAAATCCATTAATATTCTAAATGGGAAGCTCAGTTGAATAATTTGGAGCTAAGTCCGAGTGAAGTATCGATAGTTCGCGAAACAGTCGCACTACTGTCCGTAGCGAAGCGCACCCGTTCGCGTCGCCGGCACTCGCCGCAGCATTATTAGCATATAAATAATTTTGTCTTATATGTATATCGTTGAGGAACTGTTTTAATGAATAACAAGTAAATAGAATTATTTTATAGTACAGTATTTGTGAATATTTTAAAAATAATTCTATAGATTCGTTAAGTTTTAAATATATTCACTTACATAATTTTTTTAAGACAAATGCAAAATAATATAGAACCAATAATATTGAATAAAAGTAGACAAATACCTATATTCTAATAAATACTTTTCCTTCTTGGCGTTACAGTAAATATCAAGGCTGGCGGACTGGGATCATTAAGTATTATGCAAGCAAAATTTTAGATATTTTTCGCTTTCCCTTGTCAACATTGACATAATTTTTACAAAATCTTTAATGAACTCGATTTGTTCCTAGTTGATGCTTGAAAAATTCTGCAATTTTCTTAAATACGATAAATTTTTTGAAATACTTAACTCCTAGATGGGTCTGGAACCACGGTAAACAATCGTTAGCTAAGAACACATTGTCAAATCACACGATATTAGATCGAACAATTTAAAACAATTGAAAATCACGCGCCCATGGTAATTACCTCCCCTTATTTGTATGTTTCCTGCTTTACTTTAAATGCACAAAAGCGAGTAAACAACAATCAGTTATTTCGGAAAAGCCCTTCGAAGTATAGAAAAGTGAGATTCCCAAAGGTTTAAAATCTGAATATATAGTAAATTAAAAGAAGCGAAAGTTAAATGAGTAAAATATTGTATATATTTAGACACCCTCGTCCTCCATCCGTGTTATTGAAAATAAACAAAACATAGGCCTCTCCATCTCCTCTTGATGCTTACTTGATCGGCAAAACTTACCAACTCCTTGCTTCTTGTTTTTTATAGGGACTCTCGACAAGAATCATATCAGCCGCATCATAACTATACTACTAAATTTATAAGTTTACGAACATACATCATCTTTCATAAAATTATCTTTCAATCAATTCACATAGCATTTTAGAAATCTCATTAGGATTTACTAGAAACCTATGGAACATTCTCACATCTAAGTTTAAATTTATCAATAAGATCTAGTCTAATAATATTCCATCAAAACGTGATACACATGTTAAAAACAAAAATCCAATAAATTTTGTGGACACTATTAGTATTAGTTTTGTGGCGTAAAAGAACTGATTGGTTTAAATTGTCTAAAATAAACATAACATTTCAATTTATCGATGTTAATCAATATTAGGTGAGAAGATGTAAGTCAAAGTTGGGTCTAGTTTCCTCTAATTTCTAACGCCAGACGACAGTGACCAGTCGTATTCGTAGTAGCCAATGCACGTACGCAGCTGTAACGTTCAAATTGAGCTGTCATTACTGCGGCCCAGTGCCAAATTGCGATATCCGCTGCTTTAACTGCCGTCGTTTGACTCTTTGCATACCTTTCCTAGTATATTACAAAGATAGATATATAAATGTTCTGTATTGATCATGTTATGTTTGACTAGTTTTATTTACTTATTTTGTTATTTGTTGTTTTGTTACTAGGTATATGTGATGATGTTGGAGTTTATTCGTAAGGTATGATTCTATTCATATATTTTTTTTCGGAAGACCCATTATTTATATTATTATTTCAAAAGGAGCTATGCAGTCTAGTGTGGTGCTGGTTAAGAATAATACCACTCCATATCTTTCCGTGGGTGGCGACTAAAGGATAAAACAAGGTATGGTTAGGAGCATCCTCTGAGTACCACAAACACCTGACAGCGATCGCCAACCCACCTCCCAAACGTGGCGATTATAGCAATCCCCCGTATGTAGGTCGCAAGAATCCACTACATGCGGTTGGCGCAAGACCAGGCGTTTTGGAGATCTTTGGGGAGACCTATCTTTAACAGGGGGCGTGTTTTGGTTGAAAGGATGGATTGGATGAATGCAGACTAGAACAGTCCTGTATCACTGCGTTCCAGATAGGTCGATTGTGATCGTCCCACACTAATAACCTCACTGCCTAGGCCTGCATCCTGAACATACAGTATAATCTTTTCGACAGAGAACATCTGTACTTTCTCCAGGAGTAACACTTTCCCGAAACTCGGATGTGTATGGGTATTAATGGATCACCTTCCTACAAGGTGAGCTTCATTAGTAACATTATCAATAAAAGCTGTCGTGCTGGACTGCGAAACGTTTCAGAACTGGCTTAAGCAAATTATTATTATATATTTATCGCTACATGTATAGTAATCGTAACCTACCTAAAAACCACATCCATGCGACATTCTGACAAAGTTACAAGTTTAACTTTAAATAAATAAATACATTATAATTTTTTTGAACGATTTACTTTTATTTTTATTTTTTTGTAAAACCTGTATTTCGTTTAAGTGCGTACAAAAATGTATCGGGAAGCGATGGTGAGCACCGTATTAAGACACTACGTCCATAGAGGTGAGTTGGAATCGACTAAGTTTTCATTCAATTTCGGTGATCGTGATAAATCCAAGCGCGTTTGGCTACCTATTACGCTCAGGTAAAATATCTACTGTCAAGCACCTATAGAAGTGTTCTGACATCACTTAGGAGCCTATGACTTATCAACAGGTTAGATTGATAGTCGAACGTTAAGCCTATTCGGTATGTCCAACTTTGAAAAAGTGGTTAATCGTCAAATCCAACTCGGCTAGGCCGCTTTCATGAAGTTACGCATAATTTTCTAGTCCGAAATACATACGCAGTGTTGCAAGACAAAAGTCTTCGACCGTTGTGTGTTGCCAGTGATAACATACAGATGCTGTATGCAGGTGCCGTGAGACCGGTCGTTGTAATGATTTTTAGGGGAGTTCTATTGCCAGTGGACGTCTTTTGGTTTAATGGTTGATTGGTTAAGCATAGAAAATAGAAAACATCAAAATTTAATAAATAATTTCTTTAATAAACATAAGGATTAGGGTATTTTAATTGTATTGATTGTTTTTATGTGTGTAAGGAATTGTTATTTGTGTTAAACAAGCTGCGTGCCAGCGGGTGCTCCCGCGTTTCATATATTCTTCACTGCATTTTAATTTTTTTTTTATACGGCACCCTAATTTATTTTAGTAATAAGATAAAGTAAAAATATTTCTCATAAATTGCATAAGCGCTTACCCGTAAAACCGTGCATTGAATCGGATTTTATTCAATTTTATTATGAGTTCTAATTTTTTTATCAGTACCCCTAATTATTTTCGAAAATTAAAAGTACCCTAAGTTACTTGATCTATCTACCAGAAAAAGTCCCGTCAATATCCGTAAAGCCGTTCCGGAGATTACCCGGAACAAACAGTCAACCAGATAAAAATTTTAAAAATTGTTTTTTTATTTAGGTATAGTGTAGTGTATAAGGTATACATTCATATCTATTTAGTAAAAAATTATAATTTTGTTATTACAAACAAACACTTCAATTTTATTTATTAGTATAGATAATAAATACAGTTATAATCTATTTTTCAGTTTTAACACCGGGCGTTCGAGGAAAAAATAAATACACGCGATATTTCACTGCAGCACCCCCTTGAGATATTTCGTAATTTTTTCCGAACATATACATATACGTACATAATACATATGCACTATTTTCGATTAATATCTTATCTCAGACAAATAACATAAACACAAATGTAAAAGGATAGTTTGAATTTTTATAAATGATGTCTATAATGTTAAGAATACCGTTCGCGGGTTTCGCTCGATGATCCCGGCTCGCTCATTACACTGTCCACGGAAACAAGCCACTCATGTTTATTTTACTGCAATGAATTTCCTGGCAATATTTTCTTCATTTTTTTTAATTTTGAATACATTTGAACACAATTCACCGTGGCGGTTGTACGCCCCTGGCAATCTCCAAATTGCCTCTTTATGTGCAGATGTTCCGACCCTTGGATTTTCCGTCTTTTGAATGTCGTTTTGTTGTTAAATAACGTGCTCTTTTTATTGTAATTGAGGTTTCTGGTTCATATTTACGTTACTTTAAAACTTCATTACAAAAATCGTAAATTTTTTATTGTAATTAGGTACGTCACATCTATGAGAATGGAATATACTGTGGTAAATTACAACGTTACTAATAGGTGGTCCATATTTATTGTTAAATTTATTTCAATATTACGTATAATAATAAACTGTTAAGCGTTAACAGTATTGGTTTAACCGTAAATACTCAGTTCATTCTACACAAAATAATGTTATACTACATTACAATACTTTTTTAATTAGAAACAAAAGCGATTTCAAAAGAATATATTAAAAAATGCACTAAGAAGTAAATAAATAATTATCTTATTAATCTACTTCTGTTTACTTTGATATATCCTTTGTTTTAATACGTACTGTAGTTACTGTTTAGTACTGTAGTTTTAAGGTTCTTTGCTTAGCCTTTGCGCGTGAATGCGAATGTTGCGTATGTAGGGTGAATAAATGATAGTCCATAAATATACACTGAATTACTATTACTGAACTACTGAATATTACTACAATTACTATTAACTAATTTAGAAAGTTACGTGAGTTAACGGCGGAGTCCACACAGCTACTGACTTTGCACTCGCACTTCGCAATACCGAAAATTATGCGTCAGCATTGCCACCACAATACCATTAATAATTTTGAAATCAGTGCTAGCTAACGGATAACAACGTGGTGTAAATGTACATCGCTAATTATATTCGATTTTGAGTAATTGTTCCTTAAAATCACCTTAGTCCTTAGGATAAGTTTATTTAAGCTTATATCTCATTGTGATGAAGTTTAGGCAGTTATTTCCATTTAATCATCATTAGTGCAGTTTGCACATAAATAAAGTACATTTACAAAAAAAAAAAATACTTTTACTTATTATTAATACTACTCGCTATACCTTATGTTATAACCTTATGTTATGCTATAACTTCCATCAACAGATCAGCAAAATAAGATGGTGACTGTAATACGCAAATACTTGAACAGCTTTGAAATTGTAAGAGTAAGCAATTATATGAAACACGTTTAAGTGTCAATAATATTTGGAGGTTGCTCTCGATTTCCCTGAGATCCACTGACCAGGCCCAGAATTAGTGACAATGGAACCACCTCGGGAGTGTACTCCTTCGAATAAGAAATCAAACTTTACAATTTTTTTTCTCAATTAATGGAGAAAATCGCGTAACAAACATTTAAAAAAAAACATACAGACGAATTGAGAATCTGCTCCGTTTTCAAGTCGGTTAATAAACACACATCATCATCATCATATGCTCCCAGTTTGTTATTTGGAGTTGGTACAGTATGTCTTTTTCTTCCATGCATCTCTATCAGCCACCATGTGTTCATTCACCCCTTTTGCCTTCATATTTTCTCTCACACAGTCCATCTTTTCTTCAGGCATCCTCCTCCATTCCATCGCTCAACTTTCATAATCATCACTTTTCTTTTACATTTCTACTTCATTCATCATCATTCTTATGCCCTGTTTCCAACTCATTTGGAGTCAGCGCAGTATGTTTTCTTCCATACGTCCCTATCAGCCGTCATCTCTTCATTTACTCCTTTTTCCTATATATCATTTCTTACACACTCCATCGATACTTTCTTTGGCCTTCCTTTACTTTTCCATCCTTCCACATTCATATTCGTTACTATTTTACCCACATGCACTTCTCTTCTCATAACATGACGACAAACGAGAACCTTTTAACTTCTTTACCACTTGTGCAACTTTCAAACTCCCTCTAATATTTGTACTTCGTTATAAATAGTAATATATAAAGAGAAACATGTTAAATGGTATTGTTCCTTTTTTTATTTTCTGATCCTCTAAGACATCTTGTATTAACAGTATAATAAGAAACAACTGTTTCAGGAAATATTATTATTATGCAGCAAAATTATTATCATACTTATAACAATCAAGATAAGCTATGGACCGTCGAAATGAAAAATCTACAAACAAATCTTGTAGAAATTACTTTGGGGTAAGTCCTTTCAAATTCAATCTGAGGCATTTAGTAAAGATCACAATAAAATTACACTTTGCACAGGATTCCTCCTCATTTATTTTTCCGCCGAACGAATTATTACTCGTGAAGCAAATTAATTTCTTAGTATTATACTTAATTCAAAATCTGAATAAATTTGAACGAGATTTCATAAAAAAAGCAGACCGGATTGAGAGCCCGCGGCTAGCGGCAAATTACGTCTTTATTTACAAGAAGCTAAACATTTTTATCTCACTGAGAGTAATTGAGACGCGGAGTTATTATTTGAATATTTCTAAAAGTATTCAAAACAGAGGCAGTATAAAAGTATATCAATACATTTTTGTTTGTATCATATCTTTTAATACAATGAATAAAAATATAAGACACAGTCTCACAAAGCCACATGAATCTTAACTACTCATGTGTAATCCTTAATTGTTTTATTCAATTTATATATTCATTCAAATATTTATAACAGAGTGCTGATAGACGCTAGTGGCCGTGGTAGAGTGCTGGTGGTAGGGAGGGCATTTTAATTTATGGTGTTAGGGCATTTTCAAATAATGCCCTCCTGGATAGCTACCACCCTAAATAAATAGAAGCAGATAATCTAGGCTTAGTGTGTTTACCCTCCTGAACCACATTGTCACTTAACATCAGCTGAGATTGTGATCAAAGCACTGAGCCTATAATACCGTGTAAAAAGAAAATACAGATCTTATAATGTTGTTGTAATATCTTAAATATTTTTGTCAAAACTAGATATGTAAATAAATTATTCTATTCTGTCGTCTGTCATGATACAGTTACGAGTACTCTGAGGAGCTGTTTAATATAATTCCCTTTTCTTATTTCCGTAATGGACTTGCGAGCCAGTTTTACAGTAACTTTCACAAAACAAAATGTTGGTTCTATTTTAAAATATCGAGAAGCTCCTTTTCCTATGCTATCGGACCTTTTAAATGTAACATGAAAAGATATTTGTGCAAGCAACATGACATCTGTGACCGGCAATGGATTAATAATATCTCGGTGGTACAATGTTATCAGTTTATTGTGTTTTTATTACCACTGAACCACAAGATATCATCTAAAAAATTTAAAAAGATTCAATAATTTAAAATTATTTCAGAAGAATTTAGAAGTTTTTATGAAAACAATAGAACTATCTTCATATATAAATTTATATGAAAAAAAAAAATTATTTATGAATAATAAGGAAAAACAATGTAAAAAAGAGGTCATTCAAATAATTAAATAAACGAACACTGTAATTAATGCAAAAACATATTTATTTAAAAGAAGTTTCTCCCAACCATGGAATTATGAATTATCAAGCAACGACTTTGTTACTGTATGCTCCCACCGTCAGCTATTTATTTATTCACCATCAAAATAAGAAGTATAACTGTAAAGAATACAAATGTTGTTTTACTTCTTACTAGGAAATTAAAGTATATAAATGATTTTAAACGATTAATAATGTTTAAATTAGAAAATTAAAAAATAATGAAAAGAATAAAGCATAGATACATGATAAGTTTCAAAAACAATATAAAACATCAAGAAATGTATCAGAATCAGCAATTTCACAGTACATTAAAATTTTAAAACAAATTAAATAGGTAGTTAAGTAAAAACATTGTAATATATAATCAATATAAAAGACAATATCATCAATTACACTATTTATAACAGTGGTCGTCAAACCGCGGCCCTCGGGCCGCATGCGGCCTTCATCCTATATTTGTGCGGCCTGTAACTTGTCTCAACTCAAAATCTAGTTTACATACTATAAAGTTAACTAAATAGAAGTACGTAGGAAGGGAATATGGATAGAAGTAGAGTCATTAAGCGGGTTCTGGAAGAGAATACTCGATAACAGCTAACGTCTGTCCGGCCCACCTTTCCCTGCTTTTTGGTTAGTGTTATTATGAAGTTTAATAAGACAATAATTCGCTAATGCATTAACATATTTCTAGAAGCTACCCAAATTGGTACCTAATGTTTGTGTATGTGAAAATATATTTTTTCAATGTACATTACATTATGTATTCACATATATTCCCATTACGCTACCTACGTTACTAATAGAATATTATGGATAAAATAATAGAGTTAGATAAAGCAATAAATTCAAAACACAACTTCTTTAAAAAACACTTCATTTTATCTAAGAAAACCCACCATTTTCAATTAACTGCAAATTAGTTTTTTAGTTGCTTTTAAATCAATGAATAGTTAGTGAATTAGGTTGTCAAATATGACTTCATACAAAATCTATGGGGAATTCGTGTTTAACAACTTATAAAAATATGTCAATTAATAGATGGTATCAACTGCCCAATGTATAAAAGTGCTGAGCGCAGTCGTACCTCACATTGACATAATTATGTGGCCCT
Organism: Samia ricini; assembly: GCA_014132275.2. NCBI lineage: Eukaryota > Metazoa > Arthropoda > Insecta > Lepidoptera > Saturniidae > Samia > Samia ricini. Next base: position 10,121,964 of record AP028161.1, read on the forward strand.
TGAACAGAAAAGTGTGACGACCACTGATTTATAACATCAATAACACAATCTAAAAATGAAGATGGCTAAAACTAAGGTTTTTACTCATTTTTCGAAATATAATTTTTGTTAAAAGTTACTTGCGTAATAATTTACTTATTTCTTCCGCGCATTTATTATGTATCTATGAATATACTTACATCTGGATCCTTATCGTAACAACATTTGTGTACTTCGAACGATCTTTCACATTTATCTTTATTTGGTGTATCTAAAAACACATTATTTGTAAAAATTGTAAGTTTTAAGATACGGATCAGGAGTCGGCAACCTGCGGCTAGCGAGCCACATGCGGTTCTTTGAGCGTGAAGCTGTGGCTACTTATATATGAATAAATAGATATTTTTTTTATGAATGGATAGATTAGTTTTTTTTTTAATCAAAAAACTTTATTTATGCAAGGACTATTTTTATTGTTGCCAAGAAAGTTTTTTGTGGCTCTTCAAAAACTTTGAAATTTGGTAAATTGTAATTTTTGACTCTTTCGACGCAAAAGGTAATACTCCTGACCTCTGATACGGATAATTTGCTAAAATGCAATGTGAATTGAAAAAGTCCCGTCAAAATCGGTTCAGTGATTTCGGAGATTACCCGGAACAATCAAACAGACGGACAAAAATTTAAAAAATTGTATTTTTGGTATATGTGTCGTATATAGATTAATATCTATAGTAAAAAAAAAACTATTTTGACATTACAAACATACAAACAGACACTTCAATTTTATTTATTAGTATAAATGATATGGCTGATATGGCTTATGTTCAAAGCCACTAATAATAAATAAAACGGATAAGGAGGAATAATGAGATTATACATAGACAGACCTTAATTAACCGAGAACTTATATTAGATTCGATAAAAACCCGGTTTCGCTCGGATGAATACAAATACACAATCTTTTACAAAATGTAGGTAGATAGGAACTGTATCTTCACTGATACATGTGAATACCGAGTGATCAATATGGCGACTGCGATTTTCACCATTAGAATTTAACAAAATACTCGACAATGCGAATTTTGTTTTATTATATTATTCAGGTAAGATATCAATCGAGTCTACCGTACCCCTTGACCGAATTATTAATATAGAAGATTATATTAGGACAATAAATCTAACAGAAAATATTACAAATAGATAGATAAAATAAACTCTTACCTAAATGTTTACAAGAAAATATCATCCGTCTCGCTCTCTCACTATAATCTTCAGGAATCAAACTAACCAGCATTTCGTAATCGACAATGCCGTCTTCGTCGGCCTTGAACATAATTGAGAAATAATTATTTTTCTTCAAACAAGTCCATATAGTTTTTATAATTAAACAGAGTATCGTCTGAATTATTACCGAGAGTGACACACATTGTATTATAAAGGGTTTTGAACAAGATAATGAGATTAAATTGTAATTATTAAAGAATTTGCTTTAGAAATTTTTAATTGTAATGAGTGCAGTACAATTTTGTATTTCGTAGTATTAGAATAAACTTTGACAAAGTTGTCATTGCATGTGCCTAAAAATTTTACTTACCATCTAGTGTCTTAAAGGAATAATGTGAAACATCTATCCGTCCATTCAACCGAAAGACGTCCACTGTTAGACATAGGTCTCCCCCAAAGATCTCCATGAAGACCGATCTTACGTCATCTGCATCCAGCGAATCCCCGCGACTTTCACCTGGTCGTCGGTCCACCTTGTGAGGGGCCTACCCACGATGTCTTCCGGTGCACGGTTGCCATGCGAGAACCCTTTGGCCCCATCGGGAATCGGTTGTAAGGGCAATGTGGCCAGCCCATTGCCACGTCAGTTTGGCAATTCATCGGGCAATGTCGATTGCTTTGAATCTTCTCCGGATCTCCTCATTTCTGATTCTATCGCGCAGGGAAAGTCTGAGCATAACCTCTCCATTAATCTTTGGGTAAATTTGAGCTTTCTAATTAGGCCCACGTCTCAGTGCCATAAGTCATCACTGGCAACACACACTGGTCGAAGACTATTGTCTTAAAAAACACTGCGGTATCTCAAACGAGAATATTCTGCAGCCCAGCCGAGTTGGATTCGCCGATTAACCTCTTTTTCGAAGTTGGACCTACCTAACTGGACAGTTTGTCCCAGGTATATATAACTTTCAACAACATTGAGAGTAGAGCCACCGTTTTTCATTAACAAAAAAAAAAATGTGAACACTTAATAATAAAAACGAGCTATCTCTAATTCTTTGTGTTTCACTGCTAACTGAAAAGAGGCTTTTAAAAATAACAAATATTGAATAGGTAATGTGATTCAGTGTATATATTCAGTATATTCTGATCATAAATGTTTTTTTCAGAAAATAGTTTAGTGATACAACTACAAAAACTTACCCCAAACTAATCTCTTTGGATATTTAATTAATTGTAATTTAAAAATTACAACGGTCACTTTAGAAAACCATGTATATATTGTCTATTATAAGCTTGAATAAAATTGAAGCACGATTAAATGTTTCGTCTTCTGGTATATTTATTAATTCCACATTTTAGCTTGGAGCGGGTAAAAAAATGAATCATTTATTCTTATTTGATCGTTCCATATAGTGATCAGATGTGATTAATGTAGATTTTTATATGAACAGTTAAGTTTTAAATACTCTGTTCATAAAGCTTCTGACATAGTTTCTGTATAGTAGTACTTTCTCCAGACACCGTCTGAATTTTGACGAATTCAGAATAAAAAACTAGGCAGCCATGGGGAATGCCGACGGAAGTGACAACTCCAAACTTTAGAAAACTGTTTTATTTTTGTTTAAACTTCATATTTTGTTAATTGAAACTATAACATAACCTAACATTTAGCATTAGTCTAGTTTTTGATGCTCCGAGTAATAATTATGTACATTTTCATTCAGTTTATTAATAATCAAAACATACGACAGGCTGCGTAAGTATAAATTTTATTATTTATCTCTGAGCGTCAGCACTTACACGTCATTTTATACTTGACATGATGACGGCTGACTTCATAGCATTGGTAACGCGAATGTATAATTTTTCCTGTACCGAGAAACGCTCAAAACCTCTAAATAGATGTTTACTTCAATAACAAAAGTAAATTTTATAAACTAATTTAAGATACATTATGGGAATGAAAGAGATTTAAATTAAAAATAAATTAAACGTCTGTTTATATCTAATTTCGTGTACCGACAGGGGTGAAGAGAGAAACAAACAGAACGTGGATAACTCACAATGCCCGCTTCCTCCATAAGGCAAAACGTATAGCACTTCAATTTTGTATCCTCCTTAAATATGCCGTTTTCACAATTCGTTATATCCTCTGGGGGCAAGTGAGAATAAAGACCTTTAATGTACACACGCTTTAGACTTTGCATATCAAAACAAACGTAAATAGTTGTTTACAACAACTTAGATGAACATCATTATACATTTTACGTGTGTACTTCATTTTTATAAGGACTAGAATTTAGTCTACCATATTACTCTGCAATTAACTCCATATTTCGTTCAATTTCTATCACGTGATCAGTGAATTACAAATTTCTCTTATATTATAGGGGTAATATAAAAAAACTAGGCAATCATGGGGACTACTGACAGAAGAGAACACTCGAATTTCGAAACTTTGGAAATTCAGTCTTTTTAATGTTTCAATTATAGTATGAGTAATTAATTTTTTTTTATTTATTTATTTTATAACATGTAAAATTTGTCTGGTTAAACATCTATTGACGCTTCGAACAATAGTTATGTACATTTTTATATTGTTTATTAATAATTAAAACATACTGGTGGGCTGCTAAATTATAAACTTTATTATTTATATCTAAGCCCCAGCATTTAAACGCCATTTAATACTTGAGATACTGTAGCATGTTGACGGTTGATGTTATAGCATTGGTATCGTGAATCTATTAATTTTTCCCTACCGAGAATCCCTAAAGAAGTTTTCACTTCAAAAACATGAACATATTTTAATTTAATAAAATAAAAAGATTTCCAATACAATCCATGTAAGATAAAAAATCATAATTTAAGAATACGGAAATAATTGTTTAGTTTTTTTTTGTTATATTTCTTAATCGAATGCCCTGTCTGAACATTTGTAAATCTGTGTCCAGAAGCTTATCGTCGATTGTTTCCCGTCATTCGCATACTAACAGAACAAAGGAGAAATGAAATTTTCTTTTCACTACTCACCCTCTGCGGCTCCGGTTTTTGCAACACACTCGTCATGAACAGTTTGTATTATTTCTTTGATTTCCTCACTGAAAACCTGAAACACGATTTACTTATACATGTAACCAATTTCAAGGGATCCTCTGTAATACTCGACTGTGGTATTTCATCAGAACATAACCGAACAATACAATATGTTATTTATATGAAATACAAAATAATATTTACATCTATTCTAATTTTCTACATTTATAGCAAGTAATTGAAGTTTTTTCAACAAACCATTAACTACAACAGAAAAAATAAAAGCTTATAATCTAGAGCTATTTTAATTAATAAACATAGTCAATCTATATATTTTTATTGATCTCATAAAACAGTTTTGTGATTAAGTAGGTATTTATTATGGTCTACTCTCATATGCTTTTGTGAGAACCTTTGGGAAAAGAAGTCGTTTCAATATTAAAAATGAGATAACATTCTCAAAGAAAGTATTAAGTCGTGATTCCGCTGGGACCAACCCAATGCGCATCAACTTGTATCATAATGTTAAATATTAATTTTTATACTGTGAGCCTGTCTCCATTGTACATTTTATTTGTCATAGTATGAATAAGTTAGTTTTGAAGTCTATTCTGGATGTCATTATGAATATATTCTTATATTCCAGTGATAAGGAAAATTACAATGGTTTAAATATTAGGTACTCAAGAATACGGCTAGATTATTTTACAATAAAACCTTTGTTCTTGAAAGATGACCAGTTTTCATGGTAAGATTTAATTTTTTTTTATTGTTATCACACCTCTGTAAAAATATTACAAACTGTGTAACCTCTGATTTTCTACTATATATAACAAAACACTTATTTACGCTTAAATTACTAACCTCTTTGTTTTATTTTCAAAGTGTTTTTCTGCACTTAAACATGGCGAAAAAGTATCAAAAATGATTTCTAATTTGTTTATAAATAATATTATCTCTTATTAGTACTACTATTTTTAACTACATTATAAAACACCAGAGTGACTATTCCCAAATAGACTTAGTATATTTAAGTCGATCAATATCGTGTATCATTGGAAATATGAATAAGAGTCACGAACGATGGTCCCACGTTATGCATTAGGTATTCGGAGACGACGTTGAGCAATAGTGTCTCTCTCGAACATTCTGCGCTGACGTCCTATCCGTCAGTTAACGTGTCGGATGCTCAGTGCAATACATAAACTATCTTGTGAGAAAAATAGAAGCCGCATTATTAAGACTAAAATATCATTAAAGAAATCATAAAAAGTCGTTACCTTACACATAAGTAAAAGGTGCGTATAACACGATTATGAATCAAGGTAATGTTTTTTAAGGAATATCGAGGATCTTACCGGTTTATCTTTAACCCCATAAACGAAAGCGAGGAGCGAGAAAACTACAGGCAGTGACGCCGTAATCATTGCACTGTTGAATTGCTTTTAAAAAATTGGCAATTCATCATATATATATATAGCGTTTTTCAGTTCTGCGTACTTGAAACCAGTAGTTAGCTAAAGCTGGCAAATAACACACCAGCAATACCTGTTGCAACTATAAACTGTTATTATGTACTTTTAGTATGCGTGAGTGTGTAATTAATCGTAAATGTTTCAGCCGTACACTATATTTATGTCTTTATCCATGAAATTGGCGTTTTTCAAAACCAGCCAGTTTGTAATTTGATGCCTTACTGTTGATTTCACATTCAAAATAATGTTATCATAACCCCATAATGTTCTTTCTTCTTTCTGTGAAGGTATCATCTTAATTAATGAAATAGTGGTCATTACATACAGTTCTAAGAGTAAGAAGGGATTCAGGTATTTTCCCAATCTTATATAAACTTATCAACTCTCTAGTAAAAAGGAAGTCATCTTACTAGAATTTTCCATTGGGCTTTTGTAGCACGACCTAGTCATTATTTCTAATGCGCTTCTGTTGAGCATATTTACCAAATTACATCGTATAAAATGTAACTCTTTAACTAAAATGTAATTAACTTTAACTATCAACTCTCCTTTGCAAGACACTGCTTCAACTGATTTGAACTATTTTCGGAATTTGTATAACATTTTCAGAAGCCATTTATTATGTACGATGAAGTGGCAAAATTGTCTATCTTGTTCAATATAATTGTTAAGTAATATTCAACTTCACACTTTATTTAGGATAATCAAGCAACTTTTGTTAAAATAACTAAAATACATTAGGTAATAATAGTAGCCCATGCTTAAATTAATTGATGTTTGTTGGTCGAAACCGGCAACTCCACAAGATTTAGTAGGTAAACAAAGGTCAGAAATTTCCCAAAATCAACAATACAATTTTCTTTTTTTGAACTAAGCTTAAAAAGTTTTTATTATTTGCAATTGAGGAATTTATTTTAATATTTATAAATTCAAAATTTCGCATATTCGATTATCTTGTCCGTGTGGATGCTTATAGCGTGTTCAATCGACATGAAAAATCCATTAGAGTTGTTTGCGTCGGCAACTGGGCTGGTAGGCGGCGCCAGTGACCGTGTCTAAGCGGATTTGTTGCAAACCTGATGATTGCATCGCTGCATTTATCGTATTATAAATCAATAAATCTTGTTTAAAGAAATATTTATTTGCAAAAATAGTCATTTTTGTATGTAGGTATCTTAAAGAATAATTCATAAGGGATCGTCGTTTCAAGTAAGTTTCTATCTGTTTATTCTTTGCTTATTGTTGACGGCGTGGCGAAAGGGGGTCAGAATAGTGATTACGAAAACAATATAAAAATATTAATTTAAATATTTTTGATTAAATCCTTAGGATGAGTACGCCATTTCGGGTTTAAATAATTGATTTAAACTTATAGTTATCTCATTTTCTAATGTAATATTCTTCTTGAGAACTACTTATTACAACACTTCTAATATTCTCGATTTCAATATTTACATTACCAAATTAGAATAGATAATCAACATTTAAAATTGCTATTAATATATAGGTCTATTACAGGTAATATATTTTCAAAGGGTATACCTATTGCAATATACGTTAAATTTATATAAGATAAGACCCTTAGACGAAGTTGCGGGTACCCGCTAGTAACAAATAGTGGAGCCTTCGGTACAGGTGTTTAGTATTAAAAAAAAAAAACAACTCGGTGCATAAAGTAATGTAAATATACTGGCTCACTGTTTAAACAAGTGCAAGAGCTAAATACATGAATGGTAATATAAAAATAATTTACTTATAAAACGAAGACGTCATTAATTTACGAAGATATGTATATATAAATCGTTTGAAGATAGTGAGAAGAGACGAGAGGGAGAGATGTCATTACGCAATCAAAGTAGTCGAAAGCCACAGCCCGACCGCAAACGCCACCGCCCGACATCGTCCGCTAACGATGAGTGCTCTCGATAAAAATTAAAAACACGTGCAAGCCTGAGGAAAGTTTTAATGAGAGTACTTGGCTCGGCGTTCTATAGACAGATGTACTTACTTATATTATATTTAAAGGTAACAGTAATCTATACATAAAAACTTTCCACTTTATACTGTGTTTTTTATAAGGTACTAGGAGCTTATGTCTGCGACTTCGTTCGCGTTGATTGTATCATTTTTCTAGAGAAAAAGATCGGGAACTTTAGGAGATTTAATAAAAACATGCACGCATACAGCCAAAGACTGGGGGAGTTAATATACAGGCAGCTTCAAAGATATTCTGAATACCTACCTATTTTTAATTTCATTATTCAGACCAGTGGTCGTCACAATTTTTTTTTTCGAACCTAGCTACACTTTTGACCGGAAGGGCCTTTACAGCTTCACCGTGATTTTGGAGCCGAGTGCTGAAGGCACTCAGCCGCAAAAGGTGACTAACACAAGGGCTACCAAAATGGTACGAACCTCGGATTGGCCGTCACCTGAGTGTAAAACTCTCTCGCGAGTTTGAACCTAGCTATTCCCTACATTTTTTATTTAATATAAAAAAAAGGTTCCTTACAGGACCTATGTACCTGCGTGTAGTGTGCAGGAGTGTGTTTGCAGTGTTGCGCGTGTAATGCTCAATTCATGGGCAGTGCCACTGTATCGATTTGCAGTTAATTGAAAATGATCGGTTTTTTGGAGTTAAAATGAAGTGTTTTTAGAGAAGTTGTGTTCTGGAATTATTGATTACCAAAATCGTTTGTAACATCGCGGGCCGCACAAATACCGGCCTAGGGCAGAAGACGACCATTAGTTTATACTTTTAAGAAGGAAGTTAGTAATTTATGTAAAGCATTGGCAAATTGTGTATTTTTAAGAGATGTATCAATTTGATGTGTGCGATTTGAAGGGGGTCATGATCACTTTGAACCCCACCTCCCTCGGAGCACTCCTGTAAAGTTTAAATTATGCTCACTGATATCAAAGTTAGTTAACATCCTGGATGCCATTTTCACATTTAACTCTTTCCTGTATTGGAATATTAAACGTATGCCTATAATTGTTTTAAATTCTTTTATTTAAACATAGGTACATATTATCTATTTTATTCGAAATATACTTAAAAAGAAATGAAAACGCTTAATCTTACTTTAACAACTGAAACAATCTAAAGCGATAAAAATAAAACTGATTTACAACGTAGCACTGAAATTCTTTTGGCAAGGTGCATTTCCCATTTTATCCATACTGTTACTTTTTCATGAAACATAAAAAATCCATTAGATTTGTGCGTTGACTTAACCAGGAGGATGCACGGCGCATAGCGGCTAGCATCGAGACCGATAGCAGTTGACCGTGTGTAAGCGGCTTTATTGTATCTCTGTCAGAGTAGCTACCCATATTGCGAATTCCTGTCTATCATTATAAATAGTACATTTCATTCCGTCGTGTAAAATATTTTAATTCGTAAGTTCTTCAATTTTTTTTTAATTTATCTTTTATATCAGGTGCGTTGGGTTGACCTTGTGTGTCTCTATCATTATGAAACGGTTGGTTAGTTTTGAAAACTATACCTACTATCCTGGGTTCTGCTTTAAGTTATTACACAATCATATGCCATCATCAGCTAGATCATGAAACCATCTATAATAGTGGTCCTCACACTTTTCTGGTCAACAGCCACATAGCTCAATGTGAGGTATCACTGCGGACAACACTTTTATAAATACCATGGTAGGTGATATCATCTATTAATTAACATATGTTTATGAGCTGTCTAACGCGAAATCCCCGTAGACTTTAGCCTATTAAGTCATTTTTGACAACCTAGTTCACTAACTACATACAATCTCGGTTTTGAATCATTATCTACCGTAATTGTTTACGACATCGTGGGCCGCCCAAATATCGTCCAAGTACCGCAGTTTGACAACCTCTGATCTATATATTGATTACAGTCAACATTCTTTATAATTCTATAGCCTAGATATCTGAGACTTTCTGACGAAAGCTACAAAAAAGATTCAAGTTGGACAGTGACAAACTCTAACATTTCTTCATCGAGCTCGACAAAATGGCGTCACTTCGTCTGATGTAAAATAAAGTCCAAAAACGATGATGATCTGGCAATAGATTAAAATCTATTGACAATTCGCATTATCATCCCGACTTACATATATTACGATTAAACTATGGGTACGTTTGGATATATGACCCTTGCTGATCCCGGAACACGACACACCAATCCATCTCTATGGTATTTCACCAAGTGCATGGCAATTGCGGCCCAGTCGGGCACGAAAGCCCTACCACCCCGCAATATAGGATATCAGTATATCTTTACTCTAGATAGCATAAACAATAATACTTAAGAGCGGTCGAATAGATGAACGTTTTATATTCAGTGTATATCTATACTAATAATAAAATTGTAAATTTCACGTGTCTGTACATTTTCGATTCGTGAAAAGAATTACTGTAAGAGGTTAAAAATAGGTAATTAATCAAATTTCTATCATTTTTAGAAATGTCTGTCTGTCTGTGCAGGTATCAATTAGAAAGTACTAAGTACATTTTATAAAGCATATTCTGGGGTAAGATCAAAACATTATTTTGTTAAAATTGGCCCACTCTATCAAAAGTTATAGTAATTTGAATGACACGCGGCTACCATAGACTACAATATAATACTGCGGCAACTTTATTTGAAAGAAGAGTTTGTAAGGAAATGTGTTTTAGTCTTATTCGAGAACAAAAAAAAAATGATGGATTGATTGAAATTTAACAAAATGACATAATATAAAATTTATGTATAGTATATAAATATAAATAATTAATATCCAAGACATAGTAAATGAAAAATAAGGGACTGGACGGGACACCTGAACTCCACGCGAGCGAAGCTGCAGGCACAGTTAGTAACCAATATTACAATAACATTGCTCAAAGGCTTTATTGTTTTACAATTCTTTATAAAAGTATATTAATGAAAGAATCTTAAGTAACTCATATTTTTCATTAAAAAAAAAAAAAATCATTTTTAATTTAAGCTTAGTGAGTATTGTTCACCAAAATATAATTTAATTTCCGTTTTCTCTGTTATAACAAACATCCCCTATTAATTTTTTTTTTTCAAAAAAAAAGTACAAAAGCTTTCATTTGTTAGAGCAATATGGTAGATGTTTTTATTGTTCTCAATAACCGTCCTTTGGCTCGTGTATTCGAGTAAAAACAGAAATAAATTGTAAGAATCTTTGCAAAACAATAGTTCTGCTGGAAATGGTGTAAGCGAGAAAAAGCCGGATGCAAATGCCATTCATATTAATTAGCAAAGCGAGACGGGGCTTTTACGAAATTAGATCGTGATTTCGCTGAAGATTTATTGTTGTGTTTGAAATGGTTTTCGGAGCAAAGGTAGCCATTTAGACGCGAGCAAATTGGTGTTGTCAGAGTGAGCTTTAAATTGAATTGACTGAAGTCGCTTGTTTGCTTTGAAAAGTGACTCATGGTAAAAAGGTAGAAAGCTACTAATTTATTACCCACGCACACGACATAGTAAATTGAAATTATTGATTACAAACCATACTTAATCAGTGCGAACGAAAGAGGACAATTTAGTTGAAATTAAAAAAATAAAACTAAATATAAATTTAGGAATTTCATTTATTACAAAAAAAAAACAATGCTCGTAGAAAAAATCTAAAACACTCATAAAATTATATACTGGCTAAAATCCATTAAGGACAATGAATTGTGGAAGTGTTATCAATATTACATACATATTTGAATATATAATAAATGCATTTTCTTTAATTTTTTTCAACAAATTCTTATTACTCAGTTTAGAATTTCAGACAATTTTAACTTATATTGTACCGTTAACTTATAATTTCACAATTAGTAAATAACTTATAAATGAAGAAAGTAAAAAAAAAAAACAAAGTCCAGTCTATCAAAAAGTATCTAAAATTTCTTCTATCATTCACAACCCACCCGCGTATAAAAAAGACAACTAACTAGATGTAATTGAGGAAGTATTTACGTGCCCAAGGTTTTTACCAAAGTCACCATGTTCACCTTGAAACAACATTAATAAAAAAAACGAAAGACAGGCATGATTTCTTGCTCGACTGATCTTGTCACTTCTGACTTAGTCTAATATTATCAAATGTGTATAGACCAAGTTACATAATTACGTTAATAGTATACTTTACACATTAATAAAATAATACATGCATAATATAAAGGGAATAACAGACATATATTTTACATCCATTTATTAACCGATATGTTTTTTTGTTTATCAGCTCAGCCATTGATGAGTTTTAGTGCATATAAAAATATTGGAAACGGTCAGTATTCTCTAAATATAACATTATAATAATGCCGAATTTGATATCACTATTTTCTAGTTATCCACGTTGATTTTTTTTAATATGAACATATTAGTGTCACTTAAATAGTTAATGTAGATAGATGTAGATTTTTATATATAAAAACTATAGTGTATATATAAAATATATTAAACTATACATGTATTCGCAAAAGGAATTAATACGCTTCCAATACTTAGTTCACAATACGTAATTAATTTACCATATAATAATAAATTTGTCGTAAAAATGTAACAAGGAAAATCATTTCAATCAATAAATTGCACAACAGTCAATACAGAATTATGCCTACTTTAATAAAAACAGTTCATTACATAGTGCATATTAAACTAAATCACATTATTACAAATGATTTCTTCATATTTATAATTTTAACATGTAACAAAAATATTTAACATTGCTTAAAAAACAGTAAAAAAAATCACATAAATCAAAGACATGTTATTTTTATTATAAATGAACTTCAATAATTCCAAAAATTGTTTCTATAGTTATTAAAAACACAACCAAACACTATGATAAGAATAGAGATTAAGGTGTCAATTATAATTTAAGTATAGTCCGTTCACTATGACTTGTCCCTTGACTCCCTTTCCTATATGATGGCACTACAGACCGTCATTGGAAAGTCAATCGACTCTGTCAAATCCAAGGGCTGTGATTTTATAGTAGAAATAAGGGTTTTTTATTCCTTTAATCATGCCAAAGACGTTTAAAAGCAATGCAAGAGACATTGTATTGAAGGTTCATGCTTTTTGTAAAAGGGAAAAAGCTTGTGTGTTGACATGACAGGTTAGTAAAATCGAGTAGTCATACCTTTATATTTAAACTCCGTAAAATTTGATAGATATATTTTATGATCTTTGTATATATTTTGTATTATGGATATAAGTACGATAATTACTATCTATCCTGAAAGTAGTAAGAAAAAAGCAATAGGGGCGGAAGGGGAAAAGAAACTTTAGAGATGATTGCATTACACCGGGCAATAATTACCAATTTCAAATTAAAATGCTACTTCTCGCTTTTTGTTATCGTCGCTCGTCATTACATTATGTAATTATCGTTACCTTCTAATGTTTATTTTATTTATTTTGTTTGTGGCAGATATATCCGAAAAAAACCGTTATCAGATTCATGAAGGTAGCGGTGGTTGATGCAGTTTCTTCCCAATAAAAATTAGAACCCTAGGAAAAATACGCAACAAAAGAAAGACTGTAAAATTGGATGACTTCGAGAAACAAAATCTCGAGAAAGAATCATCGAATTCAAATAGAAAAAATCTAGTTCAAAATGGAAGTTATTAATTTAGCGACATGATAGTACATTGGCGATACAAGTACATAAAAAATTATAGGTAATTTGCTTGAACTTGACTAGTGACTCCTTTAGATCATTCAGATTGTAAGATTTTTTTATCGTAAAAATAAAGTATATTTTAAATAGATGTTTTTTCAATGTGTTGCATTATTTTATTATGGCAGTTCACATAACGTGTTCAAACCAAATGTATATTAATCGAGATAAAATTTCCTTGCAAATTAATTTATTATGAGGCTGTTCCAACGAGGGAGGACGAATATTTCCGTTTATATTAAAATGTCATTTTATATGACGTACACTAGTGGAACATTAACGAAAACGTTCGTGTTTGCCCTTAGTGGATATTACATATAAACGTTAGTGAGTAACACCAGCATACACGAAACTGATTTATGAACATACATTATCTGTAAATGGTTTATTTAAAGACTGAGCTTTCCTACATATGAATAGTAAACTTTGACAGCTTCTTTTAGTTTAAGAACTGTGTGAAATGTCCGTCAATATCATTTTTATTAATGTTTGAGTTTCGTTTCAATAACTAACTAGTTAATTTAGTTTAGTTAATTATAAATCCTTTTACTTAAATTAACGGGGATAATCTTAGTCACACAAATAATTTTTAATCACTGTTTATCTAACCTCCCTCGTTTAATCTAATTTTTGAGAGGGACTAAATGGGAAAACATGCAACCCTCCCTGTCATAGCTACCAAGTCCTGAACGAAGGTACTTTAAATAGTGAACGGACTCTAACAATTGATTCATATGTGACATCTAGATTTTGACTGAAAATTTTTATTACTACTAATAGGAGTTACCAATCAGTCCAATAATTACAGAATCGTTAAAATTATAACTTAACCCTCTTAACAGTTATACGAAAAACGTAAGACTGAAAAACTCAAATTGACTAAGATCATACAACGAAAATACGTGTAAGATAAATGCCCCTTAAATAAAAGCAAACAAGAATTTGTTTAATAAAAAAAAGTAAAATGTTACTATTGGTAAGTTATTCAGAAATTTGGCACACTTATTTGATAGCTTCAAAATTAACGCATCGTTACATAAAATATATGTCACTGTACAATACAATATACACAAGATCTTAGATATGTTGTGTTAATATTTTTCTATTTAAGGGGCAATACGAAAGTAGATCCTTGATTACATGAATAATGTAAAAAATGTCAATGTCTAATATTTCTCCTAAGACTTCACAATAATTCTATTGAACACGTCTATTCAAAATTATTTCATTATTTACTACACTCATTATTTAATACACTACACAAGCTGTTTTACAACATATTATAAAAATATTACAAATGTGTCGTTTGGTTTTAAAAAGATTCAAATTGAAAAACGATATTTTTAAGTTTTATCTAAATACCTAATTATTTATTTAAACTTTTTTTGTTTTGCGCAAATGATGTCAATTTAAATATCGAAACAAAATAATCTTATGATTTCGTCGTGAAATAATATGATTTCTGTAAGCTGAGAACTAATTATTTAAATTCGATCCTTATCAAACGAAACGCCACAACTAAGTATTTAAATATTGTTAATGAATCAGTTTTACACTGTATACTTAATGTTACTTTGTAACAACTCAATCTATCACGAATTAAGAATTATTACAGCAACAACCATGTCATTATCTATGTCATGTCAAGTATACGCTACAAACTATCAAACAAGGTTGAATATATGTGTAATTGAAGTTAATTTAACAACAGCAATTAAGAAGCATTTAATTAACACGATTTTTAAGTACTTAAGAATTCTGAAATCAGTAATTATTGCATTATAATTTTGGAAATAAAAAAAAAGAAAAAAACTCCGCATAATTATATGAAATTAAATTCTGTACATATTACATTCAAGTGAAATGTACCAATTAGTACAGTTATTTCAAGTAAAAACAAACAAGCGATCCGCCAGAGGCGAGAAGGAACTTTTTCAATATTCTAATATGTTTCATAAAAATTACGCAAATTTTTCAGCTGCCAAATATTTATTATATATTCAGGTTAGGTATATATATGTCATAGGTGTTTTTGCCTTTGATCACAATAAAATTTGAGTAATCATGTCCCCGAAGGTGGTAGTTTTGTAAACGACTGTTGTAACACTGGACTGGCTCTCAATTATAGTTATTGAGGGCTTGGCTACAAATTCTTAACATCACGACGGTAGTTAGCCAGACGGGAGTTATTTTTTTAATTTGAATTCGGAAAAATGACTGCGACTCATCTGCTTTTACATAACATACAGTCTAAGCACGATGACTATAGACGATAGTTGAAAATTTATCGACGGATGCCATCATCATCCCAACCTACATGAAATGTCAGAAATAAATTGAATTGTGTATCTAAACTTCTAGTAACTTTGTATCTGAAGCATTTGAACATATAAGTCCATACCGTAGTAATTATAGTTTTATAAAATACACGTAATCGACGAGCATAGATGAAAGCGTTCATAAAACGAAAGATGTTGTATCAAGATCGTACAAAGTGGACCTGATGCTATACATGTATGTAGAATGTTATATAAGATTCAACCTAATTACGATAAGAACACGCACAAATCATATTCCTATTTGCTCTTTTGTATTGTAGTAATAATGTAACCATATAAAAAAAATATTAACTTTCCCACTATAAAGTAGAACAATAACAAAATCATAACTATTTCATGTATGAGAATGCACATAGATGAAAAATACTGAGCTGAACTGAATGTAGTTTATTGATTAGAAGAGAAAGGCTTTCTAATATGGCTTAAGCAATAATATTGGCGTGCTTTTGTTAGGTGGTGAAGTGTCCTGAAGGAAATACCTTCTTTCTTCTCTCGGGGGTGGGGCCCTATAACCTTCGGACTTGCGAGTTTTTAGCAACTACATGCGTTTGGCGTTCCCATTGAAGGCTCCGTGGCAGGTGAACCGCATACTGGATGAATTTACAAACTGCAAGGTGCGCCATCGACATCCAACAGTGCGGCGAAAGGAACACCAAACATGGAACTCTCCCAGCTGAGGGATCCCATGCCAGGTGCTTCCACCTCGGTAGAACCTGTGTGGGAGATCATCTCAACCCGAAAAAGATACTGCGTCTACTGAAATAAAGCAGGCTAAGCTAAAGAGTAATCCGCCGAGCAAAAAGCGTCGTTCTCTAGCTCATACGGAGGCTAGATGCAGAATGCGGAGATGGGAAGTAGGTAGCCAGAGATTGGCGAAGCTCAAAGCGCACAATTGCTCACTAGGCGAAAAACGCTGCCTCTATACACTATCTAACACCTTTCCAATCCATCGACTCTATGAGCGGCACTGAGCCGCGGCATCGAGGACCTCGTCCACGAGGAAAACGCGGAAACGAGCGTGCCGACAAACTTGCCAAAAGAGCCGCCGATAAAAGACAACGTCCGACTACGACCGGTGTCATACACAAAGCGGATAATTAGGGCTGCTATATTTGAGGCCTGACAATCGCGCTAGGAGTTTTCCAGCACTGGGGAGGTGACGCGAGTTTTCTTCCCAAAGGTGGCTGAAGCTCACCGGATAATGAAAAATACTCGTTTGTCCCAACCCATGTCTGTGCATTCACAGGCCATGAGGCCTTCACGCGTACGTGCACAGATTCAAACTTAAAGACACCTGTTGTTACACTATCCAAGATTAGGCTCGTCTAGACAGAGAGACATGACTGAGATGCTTCGTGGACAAAAAAAAAACAATATAAGAAACTAATTAACCAAAAGAAGCAACAATGCTGGAGGCCCTTCTGTACAAATATAGAAAATACTATTCAGGCAACAAAGATCAAGATTATCTTGTCTAAGAAACCAGACAAGATTCTAGGTAATTTGAAAAGCCTGATAGAACCTTTAGCAAAAGTCATACCTAAACTTGTGAACTCCTTTCAAATGAATATACATTGCGTTATCATAAGCACCCGGGAATGAGAGCTAACTCCCAAGTGTGACATCGGTGGGCCAATGCTCACCGTGTCGTCAGCTTGGGAAAAGTTAAATGGGCCATCATTAGATTCCTCTCACACAATAGCGCTAGCTTGAATGGAATCTTCTAACGATTGCTGCAGTGGTGTACAAGGGAAACTGCATAATGCCTAGTAGCTATCACACAGGTGTCTAGCACACAAATACACACCACCTCTACGATGGAGAGAGATCAAAGTAATATTTATACCCACCTGGCAAAAATGACTATACACAGCCGAAATTCTTCAGACCCTCTCAGCCATACCACATTCCTGCTGAAAGTCCTGGAAAGGCTACAGAGACATAAGGACATATGTCCTGCCTAATGTACCAATTCATGCTAATCAGCATGCTTACTGTATGTGCAACTAAGCAAAATCTGCAGTCCATAGTGTAATTACACACATTCACAGGAATTAACACCTAACAGGTAAAACTAAACCACCAACAATTAAGTTATAATTATACAATTATTTCCCTTAAAATAATTGGCAGAAGCTATCCGGCAAAAAATTATAAGGCTAATGAGTTAATTCGTCTCAACATGTTAACTTCAAGAAATATAGGTCCGATTTTCAAATTACTTATTATATTGTGTTAGATGTTAGCCCATTTATAGAAAAGGGAATTATCTACCTATACTTCATACTATGAGCCTAGAGACTCCTGTGATTAATATAAATATGAACCAACCTGGAAAACTGTTGGTAAGTATGTGAAGCAAGAACAAGGCATATATAGTTCAAAATTAACCGCAGGTGAAACCTTAAATCAGTGTTATAGAAAGTAGATATACAGATTTGCCATATATTATGTATATATTCTTATAACAACCGAAGGTTCAAATTACTGGAAAACGAACAGCCGTAATACGAAAAGATAAAAAACCAGAACTATTTCGATAGATTTTACAGACATTTGTCAATACAATTAAAAATATAAAACCCTGATGCGTTTATCATTCAAAAATCAAAACTTATATTGATGAATACATAAGAGTTAAATTTATAAATACTATAATACACCAAAAATATGCCACTTATGGTCTATTATAAATATTTACTTAGCATTGATGAAAATTGAATCCCTATAACCTACAAAGTACCTAATCGTTATCACAAAGTAATTATTTTATTTAATAATACTTTTCCTATATATAAATAGGTACTTTTCACGTGGCAAGATTTGTTATATTAATAATTTTAATAAATATAGTGAATAATAAAACCTAATTATATAATGTACTTCTTATACAACAAGAAAAAATGGTATCAGCAAAAATTTTCACTTGAACATATTTTAAAAATTGTGTAATACATGATTATTTCATATATTTATTATCTCCTCTTACATTATTGTTAATCATTATTTAGATGTAGAATATAATCATATAAAAGTAAGAGAACTGACGATTACAACTGAAAACAATAACATAAAATACTAGAACCTTCTTATTAACACCCATTGTGGTTGCTAGTTGTTGGTTATTTTGTTTAATAACTTTATCTTAACAATGAGCATCAAGTATTTTTATTTCGCAGAATGATTGCAAAATGTAACCCATAGTACTAATATGATATGGCTACTCCTTTAAATATATAGTTTTAAGTTTTTTTTTTTTAATGACATTTAGTAGCAAAGGTGACAAAGTGAATTATGTATCTAAATTTATAACATAGTTTTCTGTTCTTTAATTTTTAACAACCATCATTTACAGTTCAGTGTAATAAATAACAACAATAGTATATACGTATGTATTGTTTGTACTACAGCTGGCACATAAAACAGTTGAGAACCCTCTTGTACTCTATATACTGAAAAACTACATTGCAAATAACAATAGGTTAGTTGACTAGTGTTATTTACTGAAACCTACAGACTTGAAGATACAGAAGTGAATAATATAATTACGTATACATATGTATACTGAAAATAAAAAACTTATAAAAAGCACGTAAAATGTGACTTCAAATATGTAGAGTCTACTGTGGTGCTGTTAAAACATTACATAGGTACCCATTCTGGGGTTTATGTTTTGCTTATTTTTGGGCTTGAGGGTCTCTGAATGTTGATTACCTAAGCATTATTTACTAATTAATCTTGCTTTTTTTGTTTCAAATTATGCAAATGCTTACTTAACCATGAGGAGAGGAAGGAGGAGCTATATTTACTACTAGCTGTGTGCTCGCGGCTTCGTCCGCGTTTCATATATTTTCACCGCGTAATATAGTTTTAATAACGTCCATGAATTCAAAATTTCATGAGTTATAATTTTTTTACACGGAACCCTAATATTTTTTTTTTAAATAAAACCAATCTAAGTTACCATGAGTAACGTCAGCTATCTGTCAGAAAAAATCTCTTCAAAAACGGTCCAGCCGTTCCAGAGATTAGCCGGAACAGATAAAAAAAATATTATTGTGTTTTGATATAGGTATCGTATACACATTCATATGTATTTAGTAAAAAGTTATTATAATACAAACAGACACTTCAATTTTATTTATTAGTATAGATTGCTTACAAGGGGAAGAGGGTGTCAAAATAACTAAAATTTTTCTTAAGTAATAACTAAATGGTCACTTTCTTTCTAAGAGAAAATTAAAATGCATAAAAGTTCCTCATTTTTGAACAACTTTTAATTTTGTTTTTACTGGTCAACCTTATTTAAATGTCATCTGTTTTTTTGATAAAACAAACAAATAAATCAACATCTCTAATATTATTTACATGGCAGTGTAATAATAATATTCATAAATTTCAACAAACAAACAAACACTAAAAAACCTCTGTAGTACATTTATATACCTTTGTATTATACAACACTAGGTAGTTACAAATACTGGATTTACGAAAACTTACCTTTACAGTGTATGATGTAGCGGTCTACTAAACTTTCTCGGTCACAAACATGGTGCCGGTAGTGGAATATCGATAACTTTGCACACTTCTAACAGGAAATTTTTCAATATTGCCGCCTGGTTGTTCTTATTACCATTCATTGTGACCGTAGGTATAAAACTTGGTTTTATTATATGTGTATCATTACCATATTTACTGAGCAATTCTGATCCACGTTCCCCGTTCGCACATTCGCTGATCGGCTCTGAGTTAATATTAAATTTGTTAGCACACTGAAACAAAGTAAACTGTTATTCATAAATAAAACATTCACGATTAAATATATTGTCTTTTATGTATTATGAAAATCCTATTGAAAAGATATTTCTTCTTCTTCTTCTTAGTTAATGGCAATCTGTGTGTACACACAATTTGTGCCAATGTCATGTGGGTAAGATTTTCAATCTTGTATCAGCGTTACCAAGCTCCAACAGAACGGTGGCCTATCCTGCTCGAACTTTCCATGGAGCTTTGTCGGCACCTCAGAATGTATGCTACGCGTTGTCTTCTATAATAAACTTAACTTGAACACAATAGCTAAACTATTTCACACAAAACGCCACCAAGATTACATGATATAGAGTCAAGTACACAAGTTTAATGAATTAAAGAAAACAATTGCTACATGTCAGACTGAGATCCCGCCAAAAAAAAAAACCGAAAAGATATTTATTGTTCCATCATTAACACAAGTGCAACCTCTTTAGTAAAATCTTGTTACATCCTGAACCCCATTGGCTATGTTTTGAAACCATTACCTAATTTAATTTATCATCGATGCTCTTTCTGAACATAACTAAAAATATATTACAACCCAAAAAAAAGGATTTAAAAAAAAGTAAGTAGTAAATTATTCCTTGATTAATAAGCAGATAGATAATATTGTATTTTAATACAAGTATAAGGATGTCTGTAAAGATAAACTAGTTATAATAAGATTCTGAAATAAATAACAATAGAGGGATAAATAAATACAAGCTGAAGTAGAAATATTACGAGGAAATTAATTACAAATAATATTTAGAACTAAAATTATAGTAAATGACTTGACATTCTATGGGTAATAAATAGAATGATAAGGTCAAAAGTATTAGCTACTAGAATTGCAAACAAATAAAATTTATTTAACACTAAGCTATTTCTACAAATAATTGAGTGATAATATGTAATTTTGATACTAATGAAAATGAGATAGAATAAAAAAGAATATCTCAAATAAGTGTCATACCCTTGTCAGAGCGTTGTCCGGGTCATCATTATTTGAAATCATACAACTTGTAAACTTCACAGCTGTGGTCATATTGTTCAGAGCATCTATAGAACAAGCATGAATTTTATTTGCATAACATTCTACTTCTCCATGTTGACAGGTGAAGTAATATTTTCCATCATGGAATTTGGTCTGTAAAAAATTAAAGCATTAAAATAACATCCAATAATCTCAAAAATTTGCATATAATAAAACATATGTTCTGAATGTGTCTAATTTATTAAAATCATTAAATTATAATTTGTTATTCACACAACAGATATAAACTGTTCATAAAATCCACTGTAGTTGGTAAAGGAAACTAGTATTATTCAAGTCATCTGAAAAAGAATACTAAGTCACCTTCAATGACAACAATTACAATAGCATATCAATAATTAATCATGAAAAATACATACTGAAATGAATGCCTATACTTACACTTTATATGGGCAATTATTAGATTAAATACAAATTGTTTTATGTGCCTTAAATAGGCTAAAACCATCGAATACATCAAAATTTACTCACCATATCTAAAATATGTCTAACTAGCCTGTATCTACGAATTGTAGTTACCTATTTTTTTCATAGAAAAACGCAACATACTTAATAGTTTGAGTAAAGTGGCAGAGATAAAATAATAAATGTTATTGCTAGCTAATAAGAAAGATATTTAATATTTTCACCATATGCATAAGTAGTCCTTTTTGCCCTTAATATGCACCAGATTGTATAATGTTTTACTAAAACCCTAAAAGGGATGTAAGACATCAAAAACAAATACATAGTAAAATATTTTACTTACCTTAGCTTTACCATAAGGAACAATGTCACACTAAGGAATTCTGATAGTTTCTCTGTAACAGGTTCCAAGTGTTTTATGAAAAAGTGTTTAGAGTCAGGACACAGAGCTTCATAATACACCCTCACTTTGACTTTGTCTTGTTTGTGTTTATTAAATCTATCATCTTCCAATTCCAGTAAGTCAGACTCAATCTAAATGAAATTCATGAAACAAAGATTTTTTTATTAATAAAATATGACTTACATCAATATGAAATATAAAAAGTGCCCAGTATATCATTCTTACTTTATATATGATGTATTATAATATAACCATATGTAACAGATGCTTAGTGATGTAACAAAAATAGAATTTATATGCCCATAAGGTTACAACTTCCAGCTAAGTTTTGGACATATATATATTTTATCATAATATACTTACCTCTGAAAATTTTATCAATGGTTTATCAGACAAAAGTCGTAACAACTGCCACATAATTAAAATTAAAAGTATACACACGATCAACCTGTATCGATTGCAGGAATAAAAAGCCATTATAAATAAATTTGGTTTGTGTCTTATTTCACAACATAAAGAAATTACTATTTTTTATTTAATTAAAATACATGTAAACTAAAATGGCATTTTATAATGGACACTAAATTCTACGATAATATTTTATCTCTTATCAAAACGCAACCTGTACAAATTGGTACAAGAAAAACATATTTTCTTTTCTGTTCATTACTTTTTAAGAAGAAAGCAAAAGTACTAGACCATGCAGCCAAGTCTGACATAAGGTATATATTTAATAAATATGATAACAAAATGGTGGTAGCAATTCATTTCACTTGTGTACTATAAATAAACTATATCACGCAAAATGCCGACAAAAGTATGAATTAAAAATAAGGTTGCAGTCCGTTCACTATAAAAAGTCCCCTCGTTCAGGAGTTGGTAGCTCTGACTAGTCGGGCTACATATTTTCCCTTTGTCTCCCAAAAAATAGAGTAGACGGAGAAGGATGGATAAATTGTAAGATTAATTATGGGTAACTAAAATTAGCCATTTAATTTAAGTAAACTATAGTTTGATTTCGAGTATTGAAACGAAACATAAATATACTATTACTGTAGCAGCGACCACTAAATATAAAATTTTAAGATCACTGCTACTGGGAATGGGAACTATGTCCCTTATGGCACAATGGGCCAGGCAGCTAACAACCGGGGACAAATTGGGCTTACACCGCTGAATCCTCCCTCACCAACACCAGAAAACGGGAAAATCTCCACTGACCTGTAGGTGACTTGGGTTCCAGACCTGGAAGCCGCGTGCCCTGTATCCAGCGCAGCGCCGTCCACCGATACACATAAATTTTACACACACAAAAAGTTTAACGCAACGTTCACAAACACACAGTGTATTTATGCGTCCGCGGCGGCGGATATCGAATAGCAGTTATTTATGGTGAATATTAATGGACGTTATTAACAATCACATTTATTTGGTACGATGTTCAAAACGCAAAACTATAATTGTAATGTGCGCTATACCGCGCGGTAAAATCCTTTTTTTCATTGCGATGAGGCGATTGGTCGAGATCCTTTTGCTTTTCATTGGTCAAAAAGCGCGCGCGTTCCAAATGAGAGAATTCCCGTCCCCGATATTGGTAAGACAAGGAATTCAGCAATGATCGGCCCAAACAACGCCCCCGGGTTGAAAGAATGCCTTTCAAAAAAGACTTATAAAAATTACAAAAACTACTAAATGAATATGGTAAAAGTTTAAATAAAGAACTATAAGAGTTCTATACAAAAAAAAAACTAAATTATGTTATAATTAAAGTATAGAAATACAATATAAAAAGTTAAACTACTATTGTGTCGGTAAAGGACACAAGCGAATTATAGGACGTGTAAGTGTACCAGATTTGGTTTTTACTTGAACTACACGAGTTCGACGATCCGTCCCTGGATAAGTCTCCTGAATAACACCCAATGGCCAATACAAAGGAGCCGTGTTGTTTTGCATTATTATAACCACGGTACCCTTCTTAATAGGTGTGGGATCAGTCAACCATTTTTCTCTTGCTTGCAGAGTATGTAAATATTCCACACTCCACCTACGCCAATATGATTGAACTAGCTTATCTAAAAGTAAATAACGCGAGATCAGATGATCTACCTTATCAGATACCGGAGCAGCTGGTAACGAACCTAAAGGAACTTTATGTAAGAAATGCGCAGGAGTTAACGAAACCGGTTCCGACGGGTCGGGACTTATGGCATGCCCTAATGGACGAGAGTTAAGTACTGCCTCGATTTGACAGAGTACGGTGAGTAGTTCCTCATAAGTGAGGATTTGACGACCAATAACCCGAAATAAATGCGTTTTAAAAGTTTTAATTGTGGCTTCCCAACCTCCACCAAAATGAGGTGCGTTTGGAGGTATCATTTGCCAACTAATATGTTGATTCGCTAGTTCACAATTGAACTTTTCCGTATAATTTTGGGAACGAATAAATGTTCTTAATTCATTTAGATAAGTACGTGCACCTATAAAATTTGTGCCATTATCCGAAAATAATTTTTCAACTGGACCTCTACGTGAGAGGAACCTTTTGAGAGCATTAAGAAATGACTCAGTAGTTAAGTCAGGAGCGACTTCTACATGGACTGCTCGCGTTGTAAGACAAATAAAGGTACAAATGTAAGCTTTCTGGCTTTTTACTCCACGCCTACGAGTCAACGTAATATTAATAGGTCCACCGTAATCTAATCCCGTGTGAGCGAAAGGCTTTGATAACTGTAATCTACATTTAGGTAAACTAGCCATCACGGGTGCGATGCAAGCCTTTGGGCGAGTTTTAAAACAGAAATTACATGCATGAACGCGAGATCGCACAATATTACGTCCTGACAAAATCCAATAACGTTGTCTCAATAAAGACAAAAGCAAATGAGGACCCGTATGACAATTTTGACTATGCGTATAGTCAATTATCAGATTAACAATATGATCTTTCTGCGGTAAAAAAAGTACTGGATGTTTATGATCAAAAGTTAGATCTGAGTTTTCCAATCTACCTCCTACTCGTAATACACCTTTGACCAAGATAGGTCTAAGTTTTTGAATCTGCTTTGTGCATTGTTTGCCAGAATGTATTGCTTTTATTATATCTGCAAAATAGACTGCCTGCAATGATCGGATAATGACTGTTTCAGCTTGAGCCATATCGTCTCCGGTAGGAAAACCCCTAGAAGTGAGCTTCCTAATAAATCTCAAAATGTAAACGATAACTCGTAAACATTTTTGCCAAGAAGAGATGCGTTGAGCCGTAACATAAAAGATTGGCAAATCCTGCTTAACCGCAGGAAAAGCTACAGTTTTCATTTCGAGTATATCTGAATTAGAAAAACTATCCGACTTAAATGCCTGTAATAGCCAACCAGATGAGGATTGATTAATCCAAGATGGCCCTTTAAACCATAAAGGGTGCTCTTTAAGTTGGGCAGGAGTCAGACCACGTGACAAACAGTCACTGGGATTATCCTTGCCTGAAATATGATAAAAATGAGATGCATCAAGGTTCTCATGAATTTGCGCTATGCGATTCGCCACGAAAGTTTTCCATCTATGTGGACTAGAGTGAATCCAATGAAGAGTCACGGTTGAGTCGGAAAAGGCCAAAACTCGCTCGATTTTATAACGAGACGCATAATTTTGTAACACTAATTTTACTAATTTGGACATTAATAATGCGGCGCAGAGTTCCAAACGTGCTAAAGAAATGGATTTTAAAGGCGCAACTTTTGACTTAGCGCATAACAAATTGACATCCACCTTAGATTCCGACTCAATATGAAGATAAATTACACACCCATATGCACGTTCACTAGCGTCTGCAAACGCCAACAAGGTAACCACGCAGTTCTCTATAACACCAATGTGGCGAGGTATACTAAGACGTGTCAATAAAGGTAACTCATCTTCAAATGTTTTCCATCTATTAACTATATTTTGAGGCGGTACCGCATCCCAGTCAATTTTTAATACCCACAACTCTTGAATTAAAAGTTTTGCGTATAAAATAACCGGGGCTGCAAAACCTAGTACATCCCAAAGTCTAGCGACCGCGGATAAAATATTCCGCTTAGAGCAGACTTTATTACATGGTGTAATATCAAAAGTGAATGCGTCGGATTTAGGTTCCCATTTGACACCTAAAATCTTTTGACTAGAGTCATCAGTGAATAGGACCGCTTGCGGGTGCAAGTGAGTTTCCGGTAAATGGGAAAGTAACTCGCATGAATTGCTCGACCACTTCATAAGGTCAAAACCGCCAGCCTTAAACATACCAATCAGCTGTAACGCGACTTCAGTAGCCGTGGAAACTGACCGCTCACTAGAGACTACATCGTCCATGTATAAATCTTTTCGAAGAAGATTTGCAGCTAAAGGAAAATTATTATATTCATCATCGCATAGTTGTTTCAATGTACGCAGTGCCAAAAAAGGACTAACTGACAACCCGAAACAAAACTCGATTGAATTCGAACATCTGCAATTTATCGTTTAGATTGAACCGGTAAAGCATTCTCAAATATTTGCAGTACTCAGGTTTTATTTTAATTTGCAAGTACATTTGTTTCACATCCGCACAAAATGCGACAGGGAACAAACGAAAATGTAATAAAATTAGAAAAATGTCACCTTGTAAATTTGGGCCTGAATGTAAAGCTTGGTTAAGGGATAAACCTTTATTTGTACGAGCGCTCGCGTCCAAAACTATTCGCAGTTTGGTTGTTACTTTGTCATTACGAATGACTCCATGGTGAGGTATAACATAACCTTCATCATTAACCTCACTGACTGGTGATAAATAGTTCTGTTCTAAATAATCTTTAATCATGTTATCGTAAGCAATTCGGAGCTGGGGTGAACATTGAAGTTTGCGTTCTAAAATAAAGAAACGTTTTTCTGCGATCGCTAACGAGCCGCCTAGTTCGTGAGGATACGATTTAAAAGGTAGCGCGACTGTATACCGACCAGAGGAATCACGTGTAGTATATTTATAGAAATTCTCGCACTCTTGCTCTTCACGACTAAGGCTAGCTGTGATATGAGAAGGTACCTCTTCCAGTTTCCAAAATTTATGAACGATATCGTCGATCGGAGCACTTGTAAATGCACAAAATACCTTAGCACGAGTACGCTCCGACCTGACAAGCGCAGGAGCTTCTCCCATAAGAATGAAACCAAGTGTGGTTTCCATAGCATCAGGTTGTCCGGGCGGGCCGTATAAACGACCAGAAAGTAAAAGGCGTAAGAATAACTGAGCACCAATTAACATTTCTATATCACCTGGAACCTCAAAAGTATCGTCCGCAAGCGGCACACTTGACAAGTACGATAAATTTGACTTGTCAATTTTGCATGTAGGCAACCTGTCTGTAATATTATGGACCACTAACGGGCGAATTTTATACAACAGGTTAGCATTAAAACGCGACGAGAATTCGAGTTCGGTCTCATCCTTGACAAGGTTCAAACCACCACCGAATCCGTGCACTGAAATTGGAGCAACAAGAGGAAACGATGGCAAAGCCAATCGCTTCAAACAGTGCTCCGTAATAAAATGATTTTGTGATCCGCTGTCAATAAGACAGCGAATCATCTGCTGACGGCCACTTGAGTCGACAACACGAACACGCGCTGTGGCCAATAACACCGAAGAAGGAACCAAGCTTGAACAGGTCGAGGTGTGTACCCCCGCATTATGCGAAGAGCACAACGAAACCCCACCGTCAGCTGATTCACTTATTCTTGTATCACCAACAGACGACACCTCGGCGCGACGCACAATCGGAACGTCAACCTTAGAAAAAGATTTTACCTTATTCGGAAAATGTAGTAAGGTATGATGAGTTTCAGCCTGACAGACTTTACAAACAGACTTGGAGTTGCAAGCTGGATATTTATGAATAAAACTCAAACATTTCACACAACCGTTATATTTTTTAACTATATTATAGCGCTCTCTCGCGCTAACTTTTAAAAATTCTGTACATCGATAAAAGTGATCGTGATCCGCAGCACTACATAACGGACACGTCATTCCCGCCGCCACTAAAACACGCGTATTTTTCGAAGTCACATTTGGCCTAAAATTTCTAGGCACGGGTACTTTGCCATGTGACTGTACATTTTTATTTACCGCAACATGAACATCGGACCTTTCTAATATTTTAGCCTGCTGCTTGATAAATTTTACGAATTCTTGATATGTCGGAACCTGCTTGTCACGTACGGAATTCTCGAATAAACGAGCAGTTTCAATATCGACTTTTTTAAGTGCCATGTATAAGTAAATAAAATCTAATTTGTTATTAATGTCTAACTTTTCGAACGCACTTATAGAAATTGAAAATTTATCAATAAACGCATCTAAAGTATCACTCGAAGGCGTTTCTATTCTTTTGAAATTAAATAACTCGTCTAAATACGAAGTTCCTAACAAACGAACATCTTGATATTTTTTTCCATTAAAGTATTAAATATTAATTCATAATTAGCGCCTGTCGGAGAAATTCCCGCAATCGCATCTAGCGCCTTATCAGTAAGTTGACCGCACAGATAGTACACTCTCTCCGAGTCCGACAGCTGTTTATTATTATGCACGACATTAGTGTAACATTCAATAAACATCGGCCACTTTTTCGGATCGCCGTTAAACTTGAGTAATTGAATAGGCGGTAATGTTACGGAATTATTATTAAACTCCTTTTGCGGTTTTACATCTATTTTTAATGAATTAATTTTATTTTGAACATAGGAATATAACGTATCGAACGATTCCCATTGTTTAAAACAAGGTTCATAAACAGGATTATCTTCCATTTTTAATACATTTAAATCTTCAACTATTTCCAAAAACTCTGTTCGTAACGTTAAAATATTACAAGACAAACTTAAAAAGTTCGAAATATCATTCGTATTATCACTTAAACTTAAAGATGAATCATAAAAACTTTGAATTTTAGCAAAATACGAACGTAATCTAGCTTCTTGTATTTTAATTTTATTACGTCTTTTTGTTTCGGCCATGGTTGAAATTCAATAGAAAATATTAAGAAACGATAATTATCTATAGACGTTACACGGAAATAATATTCACGATGTATGTGCACCTACCTACGTAATAATTGTTAACCGAGTCAGATGGTACACTTGCACGCCACTACATTCTATGAACTACCTACTTATGAACCAAGCGAAAAAATATTGTAAATTTTATTTTTATATATTATTTATCAACAAAAAATATTACGGATACTAACATCCGGCTTATGAAGGACCATTAAAAGATGTAGCAGCGACCACTAAATATAAAATTTTAAGATCACTGCTACTGGAAATGGGAACTATGTCCCTTATGGCACAATGGGCCAGGCAGCTAACAACCGGGGACAAATTGGGCTTACACCGCTGAATCCTCCCTCACCAACACCAGAAAACGGGAAAATCTCCACTGACCTGTAGGTGACTTGGGTTCCAGACCTGGAAGCCGCGTGCCCTGTATCCAGCGCAGCGCCGTCCACCGATACACATAAATTTTACACACACAAAAAGTTTAACGCAACGTTCACAAACACACAGTGTATTTATGCGTCCGCGGCGGCGGATATCGAATAGCAGTTATTTATGGTGAATATTAATGGACGTTATTAACAATCACATTTATTTGGTACGATGTTCAAAACGCAAAACTATAATTGTAATGTGCGCTATACCGCGCGGTAAAATCCTTTTTTTCATTGCGATGAGGCGATTGGTCGAGATCCTTTTGCTTTTCATTGGTCAAAAAGCGCGCGCGTTCCAAATGAGAGAATTCCCGTCCCCGATATTGGTAAGACAAGGAATTCAGCAATGATCGGCCCAAACAATTACATATATATTTTGTATAATGAATGTTTACGGAAATGTTGGTGCTCGCTCCTTTTAACATCTTTAGGATAGAGTAATTATGAGAAAATTTTACTTTGACTATTAAATAAGATAAATTTCTTTCGGATAGATTAGGTGAACAAAGTAATGCGATACATAAAAAGAACATCTATTCAAAATGTACTTTATATTCACAATAAACAAATTTTACTATCTGAATGATCTAAAGGACCGTCACTGTTACTAGTCAAGTTCAAGCATGTTACTTATCATTATTTATGTACTTGTTTGTCCAAAGTACAACATCATGTCTCTACATTTATAACTTCCATTTTGAACTACATTTTTTTCTATTTGAATCAAATTTGTCGCAGCGATTGCCACGTTGTAGTACGACCACCCTTGTAATCAATGTCAGTCTTTAATTCCACCATAAATTTATTTAGGGTCGGGACTTCTTTCTCGAGATTTTGTTTCTTGAACTCATCCAATTTTTCCGTACTCGATTTAATGGATAATCGAAGGTTTGTTTGCTTATTCCTTTTTACAAAAAGCACGAACCTACAATACAATTTCTCTTGCATTACTTTTAAACGTCTCTGGCATAATTAATGCATGATGAAACTCTTATTTTTACTCTAAAATTACAACGCTTGAATTTGACAGAATCGATTCGTCTTTCCAGTGGCGGTCTATAGTGCCAACATATAGCAAAAGGGAGACAAGGGACAAGTTATGGTGAACGGACTGTACATTAGATACCAAATCCCCAAAGCATCCACAGTAAAAATAAATAATAAATAAATTTCTTTCTACGAAAAAGGCAAATATACCGAAACCATACAGCCAAACCTGACGTTAGGCAATTTTTCGTACAACACAACAGAGTGGCGACGTTTATTATTTATCTCTGCTGGTGACCTCAGACTAATAATGTACAACATCTCTGATAATCGTTAGTTCCCAGGAAGCCATGGTTTACCAGAATGTCCTTTGGTAAAACTGTAACCTCTGTGTTAATCCGTATGCGTCTCGGCCATGTTTGTCTTCCCGTACTTTTACATAAACTTGGAATAGTATATAGTGCTGCCTGCGAGTGTGTTGAGAACTATTGTGACATGAATCATGTTTTCCTTTTTTGCCCTTTCCATTGACCATTCTTCTCTCTATGAGTCTTTAGTCTCTTTCTATTCCTTTCCCTTTCTTTACTAGGTAGAAATTGTGAACCTTATGTACATGTATTAAATAAATTGATTACATATAATAGCATAAAACTGTAGGACTAGTTACTCAAATATATTTTAATTACTTATTTAAATTATTCAGATTTTTTGAAATCCCTATTTTATTCGCGGTTTTGTTGTAAACTGGTAAATAATGTTTGAAACCGATTTGATTCTCAAACCTTGTCAAGCCATAAATTGAAACAAGGAAAGATTTACTTGACACTGGCTAAAACAGAATCCGTGCAGAGCCATTAAAAAAAACACAAGTAAAAGAACATCTCCGTTTAATGGTGTGGCAAAATGCAGTAATGAATCGATAAAACTCTGTACAGATTTCAAAGGACCTAGAACTTTCTTAATTGTTTTCTACCCACAATTTATGTTCACGTTCGGTCTAATGTGAATTTGCATTCGATTGTATTGAATTCCCTCGACTGTGATCTTTGTTTTTGGTTGACTCAAAATATTCTATTTATGCATATACGTACATATTTAGACAAGCTTGACCTTGTAAATGACCAGTATAATTTTATTACAAAAAATAAACATTTAAATAACGTGCACTTCATAGATAATACACTAAAACGCGCACTCTCTAGAATACAAGTTCATGGTTAGTCATTCTTATCAATATCAAATAAAATCCATTTAAATAATATGTTTATCCGTTTATTACTCAGTTAATTGTAAAGCGTTAAATTTTTCTACAATATAAAAACCGGCTTTTACTTGTCTTCCACCAAAAAATCGGCCGTTCAAATCTACAACCGCCTTAATAGCACTCTCAATTCTTTTAAACTCTACGAATATTCTGACGGCTTCATCTGAAGGGGCATTTGGCATCTCGAAAATAAGCACTTTGATAACATCTCCATATTTAGTATTACACTCATCTTTTACCTCTGGTTCTAATTCTTCATCCACATCACCGGGACCGACCATATTCTGTTTAATTATAAATAGGTTATAACTTAATTTGTATTGAAATAAATACTACTTGATTTAATAAAACTAAATTTTAAGTACACTTATCTACACGCGAACTACCGTTTTACATGATTTCGCTTTAATATGGTGTATAAATGAAAGAATTTTGAAAAACTATTACTAAAATGTTGTTGAAATATTGGTCGATGACCGAACTGAATCAAGATGTTTTAGAATTTAGATAGAAAACCAATGATTCTGATTAAGAGCAATCTGAACCAGTTACATTCACAGCGAAAGCAATCAGTGTGGGCCTTGAGTTGGGAAGAAAATTAGGGAATCATTTTTACAATGTGACACGAACGAATGTTAAACAAGCTCTTCATTTGCAGCGAGATATTAACAGATGCTTAAGTCAATATGAGGAGGTCTATAAAGATTTAGCGACATAACCTACGTAATTATTAATTACAGATTCTTCCTGAATTCATCGACTGCTAAACCAAGATGCAAAAGGAATGCTCAAGTGAAGATGAAAGTGACAGGAAAAAAGACTGGTAATTCTTGAAAGTGATGACAGCAAATAAACTTATTATATAGTACTTTGGCCCGCGACTTCGCTCGTGTGGAATTCAGACAATTATATTCTAATAGACAGCCTATATTCTCCTTCTATCTGTACCTATATATTCTTATCTATATCTACTACTACCATATCAAATATCATCAACATCCGTTCAGTGGTTTTTGCGTAAATGACGAACAAATTAATAAACAGACAGACAGACAATTTTTTTTAAACTATTGAAAGTTCTGTAGTCTATTCTGAAGCCCAGCATTGTATTTTTCTTAAATCTCTTCAATGTACAGATTTTGTCTCATTAGCCTTTTATTATAAGTATAGGTTTAGTTTCTTCAAGATTTCTTTTATTTTATTTTTGTTCCTAATTCATTATATAATTCAATATGTTGGTTTTTTGAGATGTTTTACTTAAATAACTGGATTGATAAAAATCTGAGATTTTATTTTAAACGCTTTAGTCGTGAATATGTCTTCACTGTAAGTACCTAACTACACTTGTAGTTTAAACATCCTATAAGAAAAACATTTACAATACTTTGATATCTGCAACAACTTACTCTTAATAATACAACTTTGCTTGGTGATTTCATAATCTCTGTGATAGAAGGTTCCAGTTTAGAACCTTGAGGTGAATTTGATGCATTGGGTGAATCTGAAAAAAAAAATGTATTGTCCATGTCAAAAGGGAAACTTTCAAACTGTAAACTAAAGTTATTTAAATGATTGACAGATAAATTGTAAGGTGATACATAATTCTTCTCTAAAACACACAATTTATCATTAAATTGCTTCGGTAAATAACTTTGTCTTTTTTTTCTTGTAAAATAATAATACTAACCTGGTCCCAGAAGTGATGGAATTGCAAAGCTTGGTGGTGGCATAATATTATTATCCTTTTCATGGATAATCCTTCCACCTCGTTTTGACGTTTTTTCTACTTGTAGGGCTACTGACATGCCTTGTTCCTTTTTACCTAAACCTTGACCTTCCTGTAAATTTAAACAAACAAACAAATTTAAATAAAACTAATATTTTGAAATGAATTATTGTGAAAACATTTTTAGTTAGTGCTATAAAAATGAAATAGTTTTATAGGTTTAATACACACATTAAACACAAATTACTTGTACCTTAAATCCATATTTGGCCATGATTTTAGCAGCAACAGAACCAGCACCATATCCTCCAATTGAGAAACCTGCTGAAGGTGAAGAAGAAAGAAACTGTTGCAGATGGAGGAGGGGGTGAGGAACTCTCTACTATGAGTGAAGGTGGTGGAGCTATGGCAACACCTGCTCCACGTTTTGATATTTCTTCTGTTTCTTCCTCTTCTGGTTGCTGAAATAAACATAAACCATCAATGAGTTTCAAATTTCTTCAAACACTGCTATGGCACACTTATATTAAGAACAATAAAAACACTATTAATTCAGAAATTTAGTTTTTTTTAATTAAAAGAAAAAAGAAACCATTTGAATATGTAAGAAGTAAAAAAAAAACACCATGGTTGTAAATGTTCAGAAAATAAATCAAAAAGATATCCGTTTTTCTACTGACAACATACTGTAGCAAAAAGCTTCAAAATATGATGTGTCATTTATCTTCCGTATTAAAACACAGATAAGCAGTGAATGAGTGGAACTTGCTTATTATTGTATTTAGATTTATTTCATACCTTATGTCAAAAGGTAATTCTATCTATCTACATAACATAACATAAGCTCACGCCTGTTACTCCCGAAGGGTTAGGCAGAGGTGATGTAGCGAACTACACCACCCACATTTCGCCGAGCTTAGTTCCGTCCCAGATGTGACAGGGGGCGAGCCTGTCGCGATATCGGGCACAAATTCCAAACTCCGGGATGATACTGAGTAGAAAAACCCAATACCACTTGACCCGACCCGGGGATCAAACCCGAGACCTCAGAACGGCAGTTGCACTGTAATACAACTGCGCCACCAAGGCAGATTCTATCTATCTATATATACCACATTTGAAAATAGTAGTATTTTATAGGTTTTGATAATCAGTATTTGACTGGCTTTTTGTATCAAAGGCCTTATATTTATTAACAAATTTTTTTTAAAGCAGTATGGGGCTATAAATTTTATTTTCTGTAACTGGTGGTCATACAATACACAATGTTGTGTATTAATTAGAGATACAACAT
Organism: Samia ricini; assembly: GCA_014132275.2. Lineage (NCBI taxonomy): Eukaryota > Metazoa > Arthropoda > Insecta > Lepidoptera > Saturniidae > Samia > Samia ricini. Next base: position 10,157,140 of record AP028161.1, read on the forward strand.
TATTTTAGGATTTATTTCTTAATTTTGCTAATCAACCACTCTTCATAGCAAATGTAAAGACTGTTGATCCATAGAAAGTATCTGACTTTTAATGTCTTGTAGTTTAAAGACTCTAAACGACTATATGTTTTTTTAAATTGTTATTATCATTGACAGACAATGACCACTTATTTTACCTTATATTTACATGCCACAATCTTACCATAGGTACAAGTGTTTTTTCTGGAATAACATTATCTTCATCATCTCCAAACCTGCTTTTACGTTTTCGTTCAGAACGATCACTCCTATCATTATTACCATCACTCTGTAATCTTTTTGCCTGCATTTCTAAAATTTGAAATTATTTTTTATTTTGAAACAAATGAACTATTTAAATTTGGATGTTTCGTGCCTATTTTTTTATATTAAGATTAAAATAAGTTTGGATATACTAATTTATTTTTATTTGGTCAAATATATTCAGTATTAGCACATGTTTTTTAGTTTTTATTTCATTTAATTCAATTGGTTTGTTTAAGAGTAGATTTTATTTTATCAGAATTTGTTAGAATCAGATTTTAATATAATTACCATGAAAGATAATCATTCCATTTTTAATTTATCTGCTACTCTTTGATCAATCAAACACTTTGTTTTTTCTATTTGTCTAGGGGGCCTTGTATCCTGAATAGGCCAGTATATACTTATACTGTTTTTTCAAGCAGTCTTTAATGACAGTTATTTATAGTATTGTAATAGAAAAAATATTTCCCATTTGAATTTATCAACCAGTAATGATAAATAATTTAACATCTCTTTTAAATCAGCTTAAATTAAAACTTACCAACCAATTTAAACCTTAATTCAAAGGAGTAAGAACTCTACTTAGAATTTTCAAACAATGCTAAAGCTTTTCTACCGTTATAAAATATTAATCCCTATAAACTTAATAAAAATTTAGTTACCTTTAGCTACTTTTTCATAATCATTTGGCCACATAGGATCATATTCATTGGTTACATTCCAATCAAAGTCCCTCACACTTGAAGATGTTGTTAATGTTTTATTGCATCTCTTTGGACTATTTGAATTTGCATCATCATCATCTCTTTGTTTACTTTTTAAATCTATTACTGGAGTTAATACCTGTAATATAAGTATATTTGAAGGGGTAACATTTATCACTTATCATACTTATCAACGATTTTTTTTGTTATAATATAACAAGTAATAACAAACATTACTAAAACACTTAATTCATTTTATTAACTTCTATCATGGATTATGTATGGACTATGGACATGGATTATGGACTTCTATCATGGATCCTAAAATTCTATAATAGCACAAATATAAATATTACTGCCCAACTTGGTAAAAGAATTCAATCAAAGTTGAATGTTTTTCCAACACACCTGAATAGAAGTAACCATCACTATATTGACCAATAAGTTGGGCAGCAAAAAGATTTATAATATACAATATTTTGGATGTAAAGAACATCTACACATAACTGATCAAAATAAACAATTTAATAATTTATTGATATTAAAAATGAGTTATCTTGGTGCTATACACAAAATCCTTAAAATATAACCCTCTTGAACATGTATATTAATTATGTAAGGGGTGTAAAAGGAAAAGTGCCACTTTCATAGTCTAAGAATTATTCCAATCAAACAATTTTGATCATTTAATTAGGTTTGTTTAACATTGTTACATATTTTTCATATCTAATCCTCCAATAAAAATTGTATGTGTTTATAAAATAATAAAAAAATGGGTTTTTATACTTTGTAAATGTAGGCACAGTAGTGTTTTTACATTAAAAGCCAGTTTTAACTGTTTTTTTTTGTGAGACAGTTCTAGCTTATATTAAAGCTTGTAAAAAGAAATGGATAGTGGTGTTTATAGTTTTATATCCTCCACATATGTAATGAAAGATGGGCATTTCTTAGATTTTCAGTAACATGTTGTAAAGTGAATTTTAGTGAGTGTACCTAAACTATTTTTGAATCAATAGATTATACAGAAAAAACAAAATTCTCTTTGAAATAAACTGTAAAATGCAATTTTAAGACTGGTTTCTTGTAAATTCAATTTTTGTTCTGACCTGGTTGGAGCGCCGTAATGCTTCTCTTTTAGGTTGCGTTACTGCAGCTTTTTTTAGTTGCAGTTGTGACTGTAACAACTTAATACCTGAAGACATCCTGCTACTTTTTCTGTTGTACGTGCTTTAATAGTGTCGAGATCGTCGTAGAGAGACATGCTTCTTTATTTCTAACACCGTGCATATATTGGAAAGAGAACTTTTTCATTAAGGGCCAATAGATATTAGATTTATACTTAAACTTTTTCTTTGACGAGTTTTTATAGTGCCGAATTCAATTTTAATTGTATTGGTATTTTGATAAGCGAACAACACAGCACAGAATAGGACATAGATAATACACGAATACTGAAAGCCACTGACTGACCCATAGATAATACACTAATACTAGAGAAACTGACCGTCACGTCAAAATTTATAGAAACAGCCTGAACGACTCGATCGTCTTTTTTACTTCTTGTGTTTTTAATGGCTCTGCACGGTTAGTGTCTTAGCCAGTGTCAAGTAAATCTTTACTTCTGTCAATTTATGGCTCGATAAGCTTTGAGAATCAAATCGATTTCACACATTATGTACCAATTTACAACAAAACACGGGAAACGAAACCACGAATAAAATAAGGATTCAATAAGAAATCAGAATAATTGAAATATGAAAACATATTTAAGTAACTAGTTCTAGAGTTTTATGCTACTATATACAAACAATTTATTTAATACATGTACATAAGGTTCACAATTTCTACGTAGTAAAGAAATATTAGTAGGGAGAGGAATGGAAAGTGAGACTCAAGACTAATAGAGAGAAGAATGCTTATACAAAGGACAAGAAAGGAAAATATGATTCATGTCACAATAGTTCTCACCACACTCTTAGGCAGCACATCTAATATGCTAAGTTTATGTAAATGTACGGGAAAACATACATGGCCGAGACGCATACGGATAAACACAAAGGTGTCAGTTTTACCGAAGGACATTCTGGCAAACCATGGCTTCCTGAAAATTAACGATTGCACAGCACACAGAAAACGTCTCTTGATATGACCACTCTCTCTCCAGTACATATTCCATTGATCATGGAGATATGCGCTAGGTATGGCAGTAAGATCATTGCCGAAAATCCTGTAAGGATACGTATCGCCGGTTACAGTAGCATCATTCGCCAGAGTGCCATTTTTCACATTTCCAATAATGCCGCAATGCCAGCAGAAAGTAACGGAATAATTATTCATTTGGCAATGACATTTGTTGTTGTAATGACGACAGCTTTCTCTTACATTCAAATAATATAAGAAAAAATGGGTTTCATTTAATAGAGATTTTTGCCAATGCGACTTGCATAATGAGTCTGTAAATAACACTCTATTCCTGAGTTTGAAAGTTTATTCAATAGCCTTTAAAATAGCAAAACATTCTGCCCTGAAAAGAGTTGTTGCTGGGGGGGGGTAATTTGATTTTTTGAATGATATTGTACAGTTTGTGAAACACTCCCATGCCAACACAGCCAGTAGAATGTTTAGAAGCATCTGTAAAAATATTATGCCAATTTGCCCATTTACTATTTACAATATGATTAAAGTTAACATTTGCATTAATATCAAACCTTTCAGTGTTAAGTAAAAAACAAATTGTCGGAGATACAAGAAGGAAATAAAAGGAAGAATTTAATAACGGCAGTAAACGAAAAGTATGTGTCGGAGCTTGTATCAATTTAAACTTTTTAACAGGCAGGGTAAAGGCTTATGAGATGAAATAATTTTTTGTGAAAGTATTTCAAGTTTGGAGATTAAAGAATGCTTAGACAATTGGACAATACTGAAAATAAATCTATCAAAAATATATTGACATCTTAAGTTAAGAGGAGGATCACAACATTCTGTTGCAGGGCATTTATGGGAGTGGATTTCATTGTACCAGATATAATTCTTAAAAGAATTATTGTATCTAAGAAAAAGGTATCAAAATCTAGCATGCTTCTTATAAGCGTATTATACACCAATCCCAATGTGGCTGGGTGAGCACCCCACCAGACTCTACTTAAGCATCTAAGCATATTTAAATTCCGTTCGCATTTAGTAACAACAAATTCACAATGAGCGAGGCCTGTAAGTTTACGGTCAAGAACAACTCCCAAAAACTTTACTTGATTTCTAACTGGTAGTTGTATATTATCATATATAACAGTAGGTGGGTGATGATTTTTGTATGCGCAATGAATGTCCAAGACTACCGCAATAACAGATTTTTTGTCTGAAAAGGCGAAACAAATATCGGTAGTGAAAATTCCTAAATTGTTAGCCACACTTTTTGCTTCTCTAAACCCAAACAGCGTTTGAGAAAGGTGTTTACTGTTTTCAATTAACCATTCGAGTCGACTTTAACTAAATGTTTAGCAACCTTAGTAATAACCGATGATAAAACAATCGGTCGATATTATTCGACATTACACAGTGCTTTGTTTGGTTTTAAAAATGGCAATACTATTTGACTGCACCAAGATAAGGGAATATCGCAATAGCAAAGAGACAGACAGGTACTAGTAGAGTTTATAGCTGATCTAAATCTCTTCATATTTTGCCAAATAGCCGATGAATGAGTCTCTGGCGTTAGAGAGCTACGAAAACGCCTCCAGACCTCAATTTTTTTTTCCTTAAATAGTTTCCTTGTTTCTTGCATTATATCTTCAAAGGCTTGATAATTTTCGAATGTCATGTATCAAAATGGATTTAAAATAATTTTTATCAATGGTATTTTCACTGTGGATAATTTTTACTTCCACTAAAGTCGTGTATTTGTGCTAATTAGAATCTATGATTTTATCTTCGAAACGAGGTTTTGAAATTTATGTTTTGTTGACGAGTAGGGCAGCCAGAATTTGATACACATAGGTTATATGAGTCTAAAATATTTAATAATTCATAGCCATAACAGTTGGAGATGGAACTACCCTAAGATGTGATAAGAGTTAAAGTCATCTAAAATCATAAATGTACGAGGCAGAAGTGACATTATATTCCTAATTTCCCTGAAAGTGTGGAAAACGGTGTGGAATATATGTATATTCCACAGACGTAACAAATATGTTTAATAACAACAGCAATGATAGGGAAGTTATCACTGTGAGCAGGAAGAGGGAAAAGAGATATAATGCAAGTTTCTGATAAGTGGGCACACACCAGCATGCCCTATCGTTCTTTAAACAGGTATAACTAGGGATTTTAAATGTAAAATTTGGCTTAAGCCAAGCTTCTATATAAAGCAAGAATAAAAGGTTTCAAAAAATTTGTGATATGTATGATAATTATAGACCAATTTCAGTACTTCCATCTATTAGTAAGATTTTCGAAAAGATTATGCTTAATCAGTTAGTTGAATACTTTAGAGCAGAAAAGATTTTAGATGATCGGCAGTTTGGTTTCACGAAATCCAAATCTACCACTGACGCTGGTGCAACGTTAATAAGTCACATATTGGGAGCTTGGGAGATTTGGCAGGATGCAATAGGTGTATTCTGCGATCTCTCAAAGGCCTTTGACTGCGTTGATCACAGTACACTTATACTGAAACTAAAACATTATGGTGTTTCTGAAACCTCTGTCTCCTTCCTGGCCTCTTACTTAACAAACCGATGTCAGAAAGTAAATGTTAATGGGGTTACCTCCACTGGATCATTAGTTAGAATCGGTGTGCCGCAGGGGTCGATTTTGGGACCGTTTTTATTCCTGGTTTATATTAATGACTTACCGCTAATGGTTAATAACTCAGCTGATATGGTTCTATTTGCAGACGATACTTCACTTATATTTAAAGTAAAAAGAAAAAATTCAGAAATTAGGCACTTAAATAATACACTAGCAAACATTTCCAAATGGTTTGCCTTAAATAATTTACTTCTTAACACTAAGAAAACGAAATGCATAAAATTTATGTTGCCCAATGTGCAACATATTGATTCTAAGTTAGAGATAGAAGGGAATTTAGTAGGCTTAGTTGACAAAACTCTGTTTTTAGGTATCACACTTGATAATAAGTTACAATGGGGTCCGCATATTAAAACTTTGGCAGGAAGGCTTAGTTCCGCTGCTTTTGCGGTTCGGAAAATTCGCCAGTTGACTGATATTGCTACTGCTAGGTTAGTCTACTTTGCTTACTTTCACAGCTTAATGTCTTACGGTATTTTGCTGTGGGGTACAGCAGCAGAGGTAGACACCATTTTTACGTTACAAAAGAGAGCTGTTCGAGCAATATATAATATGAGACCTCGCGAATCTCTAAAGAACAAGTTTCAAGAATATGATATCTTAACTTTGCCCTCCCAATACATCTTCGATAACTTAATGCATATTCGTAAAAATGTAGACAAGCTAGATCTAGTGAATGATCGTCATAATTTTAATACTAGAAGTAAAGACAAGTTGGCCGTCCCACGCTTTAGGTTAAGTAAGTGTAATAAAAGCTTCATAGGTAATAGTATTCGGTTTTACAATAAGATCCCAAGTAAAATTACCGATTTACCTGACAATAAGTTCAAGTATTATGTCAAGCAAGTTTTAATCTCAAAAGGTTATTACAGGGTGGATCATTACGTGAACGATAGTGATGTCTGGAAATAACCCACATCTCTGTGCTTCCACTAAAAACTACGATTTGTATAGTTTTTTATATGACATAAAAACATTATATAAATTATATTTATGAAAAAAAAAGAACCAGATCGAGTTTCTTGCCGGCTCTTCTCGACTGGGTTGTTTTCCGAACCGGTGGTAGTGTTTTAGACGTTCATAAGCGCCTTCTTAGGGCCTAAATTGAATAAATAAATTTTGATTTTGATTTCATGTTTTTTGTTCAATATGCTCCTGCAGATCCATTAAACTATTGTATGCATTTTAATTTATTGTATTCATATAAGGCCAGCGTTGGTCGGTATTTAAATATTAGACTGTGAAAATAAATAAATTAATGTGGTTTTAAATCGGCTATTATTTGTCCAGTCTGTTTGTCAATGTTTGGAGGGGTTTGTAATGCACAATGTAAATGCAATGTAATGGGTTTGTAATTTTTTTAAATGTTGTGGAATATTGTAGTCTCTAATCTCTAAAAGAGAATTGTGGGCTTTACAATCATTGCCTTTATTTTGTTTTGGACGGGTTCTGCGTTTAGAAAAAACTATTTTTTCTAAGATTTAGTTCGTGGAGGTGGGAAACCGGGCACTATAGTATTTCCTTGCTGAAGTCTGTAAGGTGTGGACACCAACACATCTGCATACGATTTTGTGATCAGTGGGTATAATTTCAATGCCTCGACATAAAAGATGATATTTTCTGCCAGAGTGCTTTTTATTTGCTTTGGTCTGGAGTACTCTGGACAACTTTTGCTTGTGGCAAAATGGAGCCCAGAACACAAGTAACAAGAGCCACGATCTTCTTCAGTATTACAACTATCACCAGTGTGGCCCTGACCACACTTGTAACACTTAGGCTTTAATCTATATTTGGCCTTGGTGTGGCCAGTTGTAGCACTGTATTATAGGATATATTGTGTATAATTTTACTGGGATTGGGTACACATAAAAATGCATTTTAGAAACCATAATTCATATAAACAAAAAAAACTTACCCAACGCAGAAAATACAAGTAATAAATAAAGAAGCAACACTAATCTAATATTACCTACAAACTATCATTATTCTGATCACAAATTTGAAAGTTTCCCGCGCTTTTTCGAACGACTCGTAATAATTCCAAAAACGAGTCGTAACTGAAGCACAATAACAATTCGTAGAATATAGGAACCGGGCATAAATCATTTCAGTGAATCCAGTTTCAATACTATAAAATCAAGGTTTTTTTTCGTTTCGATCATAAAACTTTTTATTATTAAATTGTACTCTAACACAAGTAAAGTTCTGAACTTTTTATCTAATTAATTAGAGAGAATATCTTTGTGGGTTGTTTCCTTCACCACTTAATGAGATTTAAAATTTCTTTCTTCATACCACCATTTAACTGTTTTTTTTTTGTATAGTTGCTATTAGCGAGACTTACTCCTAATAATAAAATTTTGGAAACAGATTTCTAGGTCAACTAAATAGTTCAATTTTTCAGAAATCAATCTTGTTGATTAAAAATTAAAGTTTTTCGGAAAATTCGCCATCCTTATCATTTCTTCTTTTAATCAAAAGGAAAAGGCAAGAGCAGAGTAAATTATGCGTCTAGACCATGCAGCCAAAGCTGAAATTAGAAGCAGAGATAAATAAGATTACTTAGGAGGACTTCATTGCTCTAACAAAGTGAGAGCCCTTTGCAAGAATTTTTCAGACATTTGAGAACTCACGTTCTGGGTCATTATTTTCAATATATTTCTCTTGCCCAAACTGTATAACGTAAAATACCAGCAAATTATGTAACATAAGGTACACAAGTTAATTAATTAAAAAGAAAGCCTACTTACTAGATTGCAAACAAAAATGCGGCCAAAACAGCCTCAATGATACCATTTTAAATTATTTAAGACGTTTCAATGTAATGTCATTTGAAAATAACATGACTTACCCGGTGCTAATGACATATACCAGGAACATTTTAGAAGAATTCATTGCTGTATAGAAATTACAATTGAAAATTTTATCGTGTGAATTATTAATGAAAACTCTTATTAACAATGGGAACAATCAGCAGTAGAGATACTCGACGTATTAGTTTTGATAATACATTTGCTTTCAATTCTGCTTTAGCTGTTCAAAAATGTAATGAAGATGAAAATTTCATAGGATATGACTCCGTGGTAAAATTGTGCATTTATTGATATGTTTAAAAGTAGATTTCGTGTAGGGCTGTTAATCATTAAAAGAGGTCTTCTTCTTTTTTGTTACTATAACTTTGAATTATTTACGGTACAATGTAAGTAATGTATGAGATATAAAAATATTGAATAATTTACTTGGAAATGTGTACCCCATCACCTACGAGAGCTACGAGAACTACCACTTGCACGGCAAGGTACCTACTTTAGATATCGTTAATATCTTTCCTCCGGAGTTTTAATTTTAATAATGTTCTTTTAGATTTTATTTGTTATTATAAATTAATAGCTTATTAAGTGTTAGATTAGGATTTTTATACTTATACGAACGAACTTATACGTGAACAATAGTGATGTCTGGAATTAACCTACATCTCTGTGCTTCCGCTAACATTATTAAGACTATGATTTGTATAGTTTTTAAATGAAAAAAAAAATTATATGTATTATTTTTATTTTAAAAAAAAGAACCAGATCGAGTTTCTTGTCGGCTCTTCTCGGCTGGGTTGTTTTCCGAACCGGTGGTAGTGTTTTAGACGTTCATAAGTGCCTTCTTAGGGCCTAAATAGAATAAAGATGTTTTTGATTTTTATTTTAGATTTTGATTTTGATATGTAGGCATGTGTGTCACTTAATGTTAAGTGACGATATTGTTTAGGATGGTAATCAAACTAAGCCAAGAGTTACTGGCTCTCAAATTATGCTTCTGGAATACACCTATTAGTTTTTGGCGATAGTTTTTCAAACTTAAGGGTTATAGCATTGTAACAAAATGCTCTACCTTCATGTAATCGTAGATATATAAAAAAAACTAGAGCATGAAAACGAAACAATGGTTTCTTCATTTATTTTTGTGGTTGCGTTGCTTTATGTGTGAAATTTAAAATCCCTACCATTAGAGGCTATCAAAAATGTAGTTACCAGAAAATGAAGTTTAGCTTGTTTGACTAAATAATTATCACCAGTACCTCTATAAAAACAAAGCACTTTGTATATAAAATAATGTATATTTCACTTTTTAAATATTACATTATGTAATTTGGATTTTTGCATAGGTGTTAGTGAAGTTACCAGAGCATACGTTACTGAAATAAATTACGGCTGATTCTTACTATTTTCTATATTGAGTCATCAGTCAGGTATCGTATCATATCTTTATAAACGGAAAACAATTTCAGTAAGTTTGAAAGTAGTAAAGAAAATTGAAAAAAGTATTAAGATGATCGTACGGTGCCTGCTTGTCTTCATTTACCAAAATTATAAGCCGTAAATTGGTACGTATACCACCAAATAGTTCTGTAGTTCTCGAGAAACTAACTAACGCTAACTAACGGACAGATAGACGTTGTGTTTTATATAATGTAAAGTATGAGAAGATACATAACAAAAGTTAAAATTAATTATAATACAATGATAGTAATTATATTTGGAGAGAAGATTTTGAAGGTGCAATGGGGAGTCCTTTGTGGGTCCTATTGTTAATTGCATATGTCCTAATGCCCTAATCTTACCACAGAAAACTACAGACGAGTTAATATATAAAGGAAGAAGAGAGGAAGATATAGTAGAACCACAAGATAATGAAGCCGATTATTGGTCTAATAGAATTGAACATCTTAAAAAAGAACATAATATTATCAATGAAATTATTGAGACGAAATATGGTAAAAAAATCGAAAGTATAAATAAAACTTATGCACCGTCTAATATAACCGAAGAAAAAATGCAGAGAATTAAACCATGTTTTGAATGGCAGGCCAAGGTAAATAATATAAATTTATAAAACCTTTTTTGAACCATTTATATTTGAAAACTATCGTATACACTCACTATAGGTATACCAATGTATCGATAAGTACTGGGTTTAGGTAATAACATCTTTTATTTGGGTTTTACTAAATTACCAATTTGAAGTAGACAGGAGAAAATTTATGTTCACAGACAATGAGATGCTATAAGGAAAATCCACATCAACCTTTACTGTGTTCTGCGATAGTTCAAGCGTTTAAGCACTCTGTTACTTCATGCAAAATTGAAGACTAGCCCTCATCTGTTCAATATTTAAATAAATATGCTGTGCTGTATTTACTTTGTGTTTTGTACCCATATTATAATTGTAATTGCCAGTATTGGTTATAACAACAGTGTAACATTTATGACCAACAGTTATGGCAATAATATGAAACTCAAATTTAATTCAGTACGTAACAACGAAAAATTTCATTGTCTTTGATTTGTCTAAGCTAAACAAATCCAAAATGTTGTCTAAGGCCCTTCTGACATTGCGATACGTGTAGACAACAATTCTATGATCAGATATTTATATCGTGCGAGTTTTTTAATGAATGTTCGTACATTAGGCTACGCAAAATAAACGAAATTTTATCTTTTGTAATATTATACTGACGCAATAGGATGTTAAAAGGTGAAATAATAATGACGAGTGATAGAGATAAAAAGTCAATAACAATTCTTTATTTTATAGAAATAAGAAATGGAGGACTAAGAGAAGATACTGAATTCTTTCATATATCGCAATAAAACTTTAGATGTAGAGTTTTTGTTGCTACATAAAAACTACAACAACTTTAAACTTCGTGCATAAATTTAATATTTCTTCTTTTTACACGCCATTTCGGGAATACTTGTGAGAAACGCGACACAGAGGACCACCTATGATGATGATGTCCTCTCTATACGTTTTCGTTGACGGCGACATCCTGTCAGTTTATAACATTCGCATTTCTCGAATGTGACTTGCAAAGCTGGATTTGGTTTTAAAAATCCGGTTGCATATGGTACAGTGAAGTTTCCACGAGAGTTGTACGTATAAACGTAGGAAGGCTTGGGTCGAGTTTTTTGGACCTGGCGTTTGTTGTCAAGATCTTTAATTCGGACGCGTTCAAAATTTCTAAAACTCGAATTGACTACATTTCGCCATTCCGATAATTATCGCTTCGGACTACTCTCCCCAAGTAACCGAAGGTACCTACTTCGTCTAGAGGTCTTCTTTTGTGGTAGACAGTAGTCACATTTGCAGATTTTCCTCGTGAAGGTTGTTTCATAATCTGGGTTTTAGGACAGCTGATTGTTAGGCCGAATTTGCGACAGGATTCGTCTAAATTGTCAAGATAACTTTGCAGGCTCTCCAGATGATCGGCCATAAAGCAAACTTCATTAGCACTATTCTATTACAGAGACCTCCACACCACCATAGTTGGTATCGCGATACATGCCGCAAACGCACAGGATACAAGTAGCGCAGTGTTCTGACCCTGTATAACTATTATGGAGGGTAGTTTTTCCCTATGATCATTGTATTGTCATTTCACACTGACAGTAGGCCTACTTTTGTGAGTAAGGTGTATTGAAAATAACTACATGAAGCATGAATTCTGAGATCTCACAACAACCGCCTTAGAACGCTATTTAATAAATTTAGTTGGAGCATTAGAGATTAGTAAAATGAAATGTAATTTGGCCTAAATAACTTGTATTCAGGGTCGTAATAGATCATAAAAAAGGCCTTCATTTAGTAAAATATATCTAATATTATTATTTATAGGCTAGCTCAAAGGACTAGATATTGGCACTTGTTTGGTTTGTCTGTAGTCTTCTTTATTTTTACTTCAATAAATATGTAATTTTGATGGCATTTTACGCGATATAAGTATCCCAACATCTTCCATGAAAAGCTTTGTGAAAAGTATTCCTAACGTTAGACTTGGCTGCATGGCCTAGTGTACTTTTGGCTCTATCATTAAAAGCTATAAATCACAACAATGGTAATATTTCCCGTTGGTCTCGGTGAAAAATTTGAATAATAATGTCAAATAAAGTGATAAAATGTCTTGAGTAGAAAAATGTGAGCAGTTTTCGATTTGAAAATGAACACAAATGAATTAAATTTGGACGATAATTCTCCATGTCATACTATATTAGATAAAATAAATGCTATAAACGAAAATGTCAAAACTAAGGTAGTATATTTTCTGTAATTTATTGTAATCTTATTTCATCATACAAATTTATATATATGGTTATTTTAGGCACCAGATATTAATGACTTTACTATTATAAAACCGATTAGTCGTGGTGCTTTCGGTAAAGTGTTCCTTGCTCAGAAAAAAAATAATAAAGAGCAAATGTATGCCATTAAAGTTATGAAAAAGTCCGATATGATAAACAAAAATATGGTGACACAAGTTGTGACAGAAAGAAATGCACTGGCTTTATCAAGAAGCCCATTTTGTGTTCATTTGTTTTACTCACTGCAATCAACATCATCTATTTACTTGGTAATTATTTTTTTTGTGTTTTTGTTTTATTGTATTATGTATGTAATGAACTAATAAAGATTATGTATATGTATCTAAGGATCTATGTGTCTATTTATAGTTATTTTATTTAAAAAAAATGTTTTTTCTCATGTTGTTTTTTAATTTTGACAAAAATCATAAATTTTGTATGTATATAAGATACATTTTTATTTGACAGTGCAAGTAGTACAATACTTTAGATCCAGTATCTACCTAAAGAATCCCAGTAAATATCACCGAATGCAACTTTAGGCACTACTGAGAATGAACAAAAAACATTTTTTAATGCTACAGACCCTAAAGTTCTAAACTCCAATTTCTGTAAAATAATCATATTTTACAAATTTTTAATAGCAAGAGAGACCGTAGATTAAATTTAAAACTAGGTTCAACGTGTGCTTGGCACACCACTATATTGTACTGTAGTAATTTTCAGTTGCTATGTATTATAAAGTACAGTATGTTTGTACTTTAATAAAACTTAGAACATTTGAAATATCAATTTATTGGATAAGTTTGCTATGGATATCATCAAGCAAATATAAGTTTAGTACTTATACTCTAAAAGAAATATGAAGTTTACCCTCATTGACAACTTTTGTAATTCATACCAATTTTGTGCCAATTATGTCCAAAAATTTAAATTACAATCTTGAAATCTTGTCTCTTAGTATTTTCTCAAAATCAATTAATCCTATACCAAAAATACAAGCTTTAAATTTTTTGTCTGTATGTTTGTTCCGGTTAATCTCCAGAACGGTGTTCCTGGTAATCTCTGGAACGGCTCAACTGATTTTAACAGAAGTTTTTTGGTAGACAGCTGAAATTACTATGGGTAACTTAGGGTACTTTTGATTTTCGAAAACAATTAGGGTTCCATGTAAAAAAAATAAAACTCTTGAAATTGTAAATAAAATCTGATTTAATGATCAGTTTTAGGGGCAAGTGCTTGAATTTATGAGAAATATTTTTACTTTATCTTAGTACCAAAAAACTTTTAGGAAAATAATCAGGGTTCCAAATAACAAAATTAAAATGCAGTAAAGAATATATGAATCACGGGTGCAGCTGCGGATAGACAGATAGTTTAAAATAAAAATAAGTGTTTAAACAATGAAAGATATTTCATATATTTTTGCAATTATTTTATTTACAACATTACAGGTTGCCAAATAAAATTACGTATGTTCTTAATATATTTTTCAGGTCATGGAGTATATGGTTGGAGGTGATCTGAAATCTCTCTTGGGTGTATATGGTTTTCTTGAGGAATCAATGGCAGTGTTTTTATATTGCAGAAGTAACTTTAGCACTAGATTATTTACATAAACATAACATTGTGCATAGAGATTTAAAACCAGATAATATGCTGATATCACACTCTGGACATGTAAAGTTAACTGATTTTGGACTGTCTCAAATTGAAGTACATAGAGGTAAATATTTGAGTCACAATAGAGCAATTAATGGGTATGTTTTTGATGATTTACCTGTGATGAAAACTACTTTGAAATTACTCAACAAACTCGGAATAACATATTAATAAGCAATTTCCTAAAAAACGATTAACCAATATCGGTATTATATTAGTTTGTCTCTCTAGATTAATTAACTAAATCCTTTATTACACATTTACATTTTGTACTTTGATAAGCTTAAATCACAGACAACTGGTCAGACTCTGGAAAGACATTCATATAAAAAACTTAAACGTGTTAGATAAGTAGTTATGATTATTTTCATTCATAAATTAATTAATTTTAATTACTCATGTATTACAGATTTAGAAATATCTGATTTTGTAAACCAGACACCAGGGTTAAACATGAGGACTCCTGGTCAGCTACTATCACTCACCTCTCATTTATCATTTGGTTCTGGAGGAGGAGACAGTACACACAACTCTGTCATATCCAGTAATGCCTGTGAGAACCTTCTTGATGAACTTAAAAAGACTAGTATGACATTCCTCTTCTAGTTATAAATTATTATTTTTATATATTCACATATTAAAGGCGCTTATTATATAAACAAATATATTAAAATATTTTTACTTTTAAATTCACAAAATTTTAACTAAATCAAAGATAAGTTACACTGTAATTAAAATAAAATGTTACGATAATAAATATAATAATAAAATTTTCAGGTAAACTAAACAGTCTATTTGATGGACAGAACTCAGCTATGTTAGACCATTCACAACTATCAGGTATACATCCATTTTTAAGCGCAGAAAGTATTAATTTGGATGGGAACTTTGTAAGTATAATTAATATAAGTTGTAAATTAACCCCACGAGCACTAACCTGGCGTTTATGCCAGCTTTCCATTGTTTTCCTGTTGTCTTTCTATTGTCTCATTTTTACGGGTAATCGACATATTAAAGTAGCAATTCTATACTGATGTTTACCATCTTAATTTTGCAAAAACGTATACTTATTCATAATTAGTGTTGTTTGGATAATGGATTATTTTTATTAATTGATTTTAAATACAAGTGAAATCTTATGTTATCAATTACTAAATTACACATCTGTAAATTTAAATCAATAACATTTCTTTTTGTTGTTTTCAGTCCGAAAATTCTGGTGTAGAATCCGCAAGCTCATATTTTACATGTGAGAGTTCTAAAAATAGCAACAATTCGAAAGCCAGTAAGTCTACGTGTAATGAGACAGATTCGTCTGTGGGTGAATCTGCTTTATCATCAGATTCTCACCATGACGAGTCCACTTCACCACTCTGTCGAGGACAGTCACACAAAACAATGCAAAGGTATGAATCAATTGTAACCGTGTATGACTAAAACTATTTAAATTTTTGAAGATTTTGGAACGGAGCTCATTGTTTTTTACTATAGTACGTTAGAAAGAGATAGATGAAAGAGTATGAGAGAGAGGGTAGAGGTGCGACTACCCTTCTAGATACTTTTACTATCTTATAGTTTGTTTACCAATGCAGGTGTATGTAAGGTATATTACCGCACAATAGATATGCGGTAATTTAATGTAATGAATAAATTTTATTAATTTTTTCACTCATTCATTCAACCATAAGACGTCCACTGCTGGACATAGATCTCCCCTTATCGTTAAATCATCGTCAAGCTTGGCAGGCGGGTTGCCGATCGAAGTCAGGTGTTTGTGGTGCTCAGAGGATGCTGCCCATCCCCTGGTTTATCCCTTAGTCGCCTTTTACGATACCCACGGGTATATATGGGGTGATACTTTTAGTCGGCACCACACAATGAGTAAATGTATAATTTGTTTATATTTTTTATCGATCGATTGATGATTTTTCGGTGGTCGGCGCTGTTTTTGGATTGTTCTGTGCTTACGATCAGCCACAGAAACGTCATTTTGCAATGTTATTATAAAAAAAATTGAAGGTTTATGACCATAAGTTTATAAACAATTTTTTTTCATAACTGTCTTGCTTTGTTGTGTTTGTTATTTAATAATAACCTATACTATAAATGCGAAAGTGACTCTGTCTGTCTGTCGCGCTTTCACGCCATAACTACTGAACCGATTTAAATGAGATTTGGTACACAGATAGTCTAAGAGCCTGAGAAAAGACATAGGCTTTAACCCGTTGGCTATTGACCTTGCTCAATTGGGCAACTTTTTTGAAAATGACGGATTGCAAAATATGACTTACTGACATTTAACTTTTGGCGCTCAATTTCTTGACAAATGGCACTTGACACTTTCTTTTTATACACAGCACTTGAAACTTAGATTCATAACGCACAATCCTTCACTGATACAACAATTATTTCCGATAAAACGGTGGTCCATTACGTCGAAATATGGACAGCGAAATTCACAGAAGTGAAATCCATAGATAATGTAAACAAAGACATTGTTTGCTTATAAAAATATTTATAGAAAAACCAGAAACAATTTTTTCTACAATTCAATTTTAATTACAAAAATTAAATTTAATTCAATTTGTTTTTAAAAGAAATATTTTTTTATTAATAAATTTGGTACGTAAGTTATTTTTCAATAAATTATCAGGCCCATATATGGCGCTACAATAAAATTACACTTTTATTAGAAAAAAATTCTAGTAAGCAAAAATATATAAGAACTGAAATAAAACAATCCTAATAAGTTTATGTTCTTATTTTATTTATTTATTTGCTGAAATACTACAAAGATTATGTCTTACTTATCTTTTCCTTTGGTTCAATTTATTCCTTTTTAAGGAAAAGGCAAAGGTACTAGACAATGCAGCCAAGTCAAACGCTAGGAACACTATCAATAAATGAATGGGGGTAACAAAATGGTGGCCTTCTGTTACGACCACAACGGGAATTATTGGGACATTTCATGCTAAGTGTCATTGTTTTCACTTCACTTCACTGGTGTATCATAAAAACACTATATCACATAAATTGCCACCGAAAGTACATAATATATGGACAAATACTGTAAAATAATTAGTTGAAAATGAAAACGAAAATATGACAGACCAAATCGCGCCAAGCACCCATCTAACATATCTACGTATAAAAAGTTTTTTTTTATTTACCGCAGAATAATAAAACTCCTTGCAGAAGCTTGGCCTATCGCAAATAGGCGCCTCGCTGTGTACACGTTACACAAATTCTTGCGCGATAAATATCTATTGTGACGTAGTGAAGTTAAAGTTTAATTTATAAAATAATCTATAGCTTATCCTTACAATTTCTTTCTCCTTCTTGTATACTTGTCTGTACTGTAAATTGTTAGCGTAACACAAACCATTTTTTACTTTTATTAGTTGTTCTCTATAACACCATCTACTGAATTATAAAAGAAACCATGAACTAATCTAAATATCTGTTCCAATTTTTATGCGATGTAAATTACGAAGTATTTTTAAAATATTTTTTTCAATCAATTGTGTAGAATAATTAATGCATTTTTATATAACTGTTTTTATTATCTTCACAAAACATGTTATAACGCCATCTAATGAATATAAAAATAACAGTATAAAAGAAGTATAAAATAATAAAAGTCAATATTTTGATCAAGCTCAAATACCTGTTCCTAATATTTTTGGGTACTTTGGATCGAATAAATATTTGAATTTATTCAGTTACTTGTAATATTGCCGATTTCGAACTCGGGGATTAGGTATTGCAGTTTTGTTACTGATTGGTAGTAATATTATACAGTGAAATCTCCATAGCTCGAATGCGAAGGGAAAGGCTAAAAAATCGAGATACTTGAGACTTAATAGGAACTTCGAGATATGAAGATTTTAACTTGTCAAATTTTAACATAAACAAGCGCAATTTCTAAGAACATTTTTAAAATAAATTACATACATTGTACGAAGATCAAGGTTCAACGAAGACTGATTTTTAATAAAAAAAACGTGTGGCAATTTATACCCGGCCTTATGACTATGTTACTCATAAATATGAGTTATGAATATGAGTTTTTATATTTTACAATAATTACAGAAACATTTTAAAACAACAATACATCATAACAGAAAGTCCTGCTGAATTAGTTCTTACTCCTTAGTAAATTAAAACGGAAATCAACAGACATCTACATAAAACCAATAATGGCGCACCCACTTTTCTACATTATAAAATAATGAAAACAAAGCATGGAATATAGAATAAATCAGTGAAAAACAAATTAATTTAACAAAATTATATTCGAAATAAAATATAAAGAATTTATCATAATTTATAGTCTTACACATTGTCTCAAGATTTATAAATAAAATGTAACAGAATAATGATAATTTATATAATACATGAAACAATTTTCATGTCGAGAAGTACATAAAAATATTTTTGTATTTATTTTTACACTCATTGTAAAATAGCCTATTGTTATTATTGTTTCATTACAAATTAGTTGTACTCGACATTGCATTCGACATACGAAAGTTTGATAACAAACGAATATACAGTTTGGGAATAGCAAACATACTTTACATTCATGTATTACTTAGATTACTGTAATATTATACTGTAAAAATATAAAAATATTTGTTGTATGTTATCGTTACTGCTTAGAAACAGTATATTTTAAAATAGTAAAATTAATAAATATTTTATAAATTTAATAATAAAATTAATATAAATAAGTTGAACTGTTAAATGCATTATTCTAAATTTTGTTATAAAAAATTCGTTAACAAAATTAGCCACAACACAGAAGCACACCTATAAATATGACATTCAAAGTTTGTAAAAGTTTTACCTCAAGGGTGTAAAATAACAATAGGGAATAGGGGATGAAAGGTTGTATGGAAATATGTAAGGTTTATGTGACTGTCAGATAGACAGACTGGGCGCCGTAACACGTTAAGTATGAAAGCGGTTCATCCTACCATAAGAAGTTATCCCTTCAAAAAAAAATTACGGTCACCAACCGGGCAATTTATTGTGTCCATAGTATGCCTATGCAGCATAAGAAATATCAATCAAATTAATATGCCCAGTTTCAGAGCGAAAAAGCGCAAGAGAATTTTAGATTGTGACGGTGATACGCCAACGGGCATCACTAGTTTGCTTGAATCAAAGGAGAACCACAGCGGCCTCACGCAGGAGATCATGGCCTTAGAGCTCAGTCAGAACACCCCTAAACGTATGGCGATTCATCCAACTCCAGACAGGCGTAAAAATCCACTTAAAGGGGTTTTAAAGAAAAGGTACAAAATTTAGTTTAAATCTACATGATAAATCTATACTAATAAATAAAATTGAAGCGTCTGTTTGTAATGTCAATTTTTTTTTTGATGTGAAACATCTATAGCCGCACATAAAACCGATTTCTGGCGTGGCGACGCATGCCGTGGCGACGCGTTGCCACGCTATATGATGGTAGATATATACAGTCCATTTATTATTATATTAAATAAATTCGTAAATCTTTGTATTGAATGAAAATAAATGTTTATTCAATAAATAGTCATCGTTATCTGGAAAAAAAAATCGTAATATTTTATTTTATCATTATGACATACATATTTAGTTCCTATCACAATCTGTTCTTTTCTGCATATTACTTTTACAAAATAATGTCGATCTTTCACGTCTGCCAGGCGTCCCGTGACGGCTCACATTTTTTTTTACCAAATAGATATGAATGTATATACGATACTTGTTATACTAAAAAGACAATATTTACAATTTTTGTCTGTTTGTTTATTCCAGGTAATCTCCGGAACGACTGGACCGATTTTGACGGGACTTTTTTTGTTAGATAGCTGTAGTTACTCCGGGTAACTTAGAGCACTTTTGATTTTCTAAAATAATTAGGGTAGCTACCGCGTAAAAATAAAACTCAAAAGTTTGACAGTTTTACGGGCAAGTGCTATAATTTATGAGAAATATTTTAATTGATCTTAGTGCTTAAATCGTATCGCATAAACGTTCATATGTATTAAAAAAAAATATAACAGACACTTCAATTTTATTTATTAGTAACGTTTTTTAACGTGTGCCTTAAATGGAAATTCTTCTCACGCTCCGGGAGATTACTTACCGAGTTAATATTAAGAGCTCAAATTATTAGGTTTTTTTCACATATATTCAACAAAATCTTATGCCGTTAAAATTGTCGTTTATAGAAAGCACATGTACATTGCATAGTATATATAGCAAGGCTGCTCAACTTTTTATTACATTCGGGCCAAACGGACGGTTCATAAATTTTTTGATGGGCCGCTAACTGTTGCTATTATTAACTATATAATGCCTTAAAAAGATACATTCAAATTATACATTCTCGCGCGTAAACGCTAGCCTCCTCCATGTTGCTTTAGTTCGTGACGTCACTGATTATCAACATCCTAGGAATATAAATTCTTTCCGAAAAATACGTTTTTAATTCACCTAATGAAAAAAAAAATCGAAATGAAACTATGGTATGTAACCGAGATATATGTTTTCAGCCATAGCTATTGTTGTAATATATTGTTTATGCAAAGCGTTAAATTATGTATTGATAGCAACAATAGATCATAAATATGTTGTTCAGTTACTAATTATGCAGTAATTTTTTTTACGCAACTAAGATCCAGGAAGAGTTTTTCATAAACATCTTATGTTAATGAGTGACCGCGTACGTAAGACTCTAATTGGTGGGAATATACTTACGCTTGCCATTCAAACATCGTAGCCGGGCCACAATAGGGCCCGCGGGCATAGGGTTCACCGCCCTTGATATGCAATTAATTACAGATTTTCATAATTGAAATCGATTTAACAGATGGGTGTCACAAAACGATAGTCATCATTTCAATGTCGGTGTGATATTTTCAACACCTGTATCGAACAGCAAAACCCTTGAATCTAAAAAGAGAACGAAGGAAACTCGTTTCAACTTACCGAAAGACGATCTATCAATTGCTAATGACAATTCTACAGTTTTTAGCAAATATATCTCAAATAGTTTAGAAATATTCCCTACAAGAAGGTTAAGTAGGGTAAGTATAGATCCTATAACAATTTTTTGTATATTATAATTAATTTAAATAAAAAAAATTCTAATCTATTATATTCAATTGAAGAAAATTTCTAATTTATATAATTTGTGTAAAGTTTGCCTTTCAATGAATCATTGATTTATATTTAAAATTTAAAACCATTCATCTGAACAACTTCAAAAGCTATAATTTTTGACTGTGGTCATCAATAAAAACAGATGATTTTGTATCTAAATGTGATTATTTTCAAAAACTACAGTAACTTTTTTTTATCATCAATGAACGTCATGTCAATTGACAAATGATTGGATTTTCACTAGTTTTGTTTTTCGAAAATAATTAGGGATCCGCGTAAAAAAAATTAAAACACATGAAATTGTGAATAAAATCCGAGTCAAAGCAGTCACAGTTTTATTGGCAGGTATTTGAAATTGTGAGAAATATCGTTAGTTAATGTTATTAGCAAAAAAATATTTTGGAAAATAATTAAAGTCCCGTATAAAAAGAATTAAAAACTATATTAATATGTCGATTACCCATAAAAATGAGAAAATAGGAAAATGACGGAAAGCTGGTGTAAACGCCAAGTTAGTGCTCAGCAGTAAAAATTTGTATGAAACGCCGCGTTTAACAGCTAGTAAACACTAAAATTTTGTGTGTTTTACACATGCACATACATACTTGTTTTTCACTATTTGTAATTTTTTTAGGGTGAGTGCAATAGATCTCCGACAGAGTTGCAAGAGATGTGCAAAACACCATTAACGACACCGGCTCAAACGCCTTACCGTACGCCTAAAAGTGTAAGGAGAGGGAATCCCATGTCAGACCAGCGTATTCTGGGAACACCAGACTATTTAGCTCCGGAGTTGCTGTTAAAGTGAGTAGAATTTTGAAGTGAAAGCTTTAGTATCGTTGTGATTTAAAAGTCGATGAAACGAAAAAGCGACAGTACGTGTTTGTGCGCGCACGCGTAGTGCAAAGCTTGGTAAAAGGCATCACAACAACCGTGATGTTTTGTATACGTTTTTTGAGGGTTTCACTTCTACCACGTGTGAATTGCACACATTTTTTTTTAATCTATAAATAAACTCTTATCTATCTATACTAAATAATCAATCTGTAGACAATGTGTTTTTTTTACAGATTTTGTGACCGATGTCCATGTTTTAATTTCTAATTTTTTTTTGTCTGTTGTCTCTGTGTGTATGTTCAGATTTAACTTTAAAACGGCTTAATCGTTTTTGATGAAACTTTGTACACCAGAAGTATATGTCAATGAGAGGTTTTAGAAAACATAATTTTTTTTAATATAAAATTCTGTTTGGATTTAACTCGAAAACAGAATGACCAACTTGTATAAAAATTTGTGTGCTTAAAGTATATGTTATTAAGCAATTGTTCAGCTATAATAATGATGAATTTCAGTTTTAGCAATTGTAAAAAAAAAAGATGCACGGAAAGCATTATCTTATTCGGTAACTAATAAGCTATGAAAAATAAAACAAATTCAATTAAAAAAAAATCTATTCAATTTAAACCTTGATAAAGTGCTTATAAACGTTAAAATATTACCACCGGTTCGGAAAACAACTCAGTCATCAAGAAGCTCGATCAGGGGTATTTTTTTTCCAAAATCAGGATTTGTCACATTCAGTCAAGATAAAACACATAAAAGTAGTCGCGGTCGTCTGCTAGTTTTTTCAAATAGCGTATAGATAAACTCAGTGCTTTGAACACAATCTCACCTGATGTTAAGTGATGATGTGGTCCAGGATGGCAAACACACAAAGCTGGTTCCCAAATTATACTGCCGGAACACAACCTATTGGTATCTGGTGACAGATTTTTAAACTTCCTAGCTGAGTAGCTACCCAGGCGGACATCATTAGAAAATGCCCTACCACCATATTTTCCTCACGATATTTTCCTTCACCGAAAGCTCAGGCAGATTTTTAGAGTTGAATAGGTGGGCTCGAACTCGCGTCCATTGACGCGGAATCCGGCTGCAATACCCACTGCGTCATTATGGCTTCAGAAATGAGATATAAATGTGATAATTGCAGACAAGGTCACGGTCCCCCGGTGGACTGGTGGGCGCTGGGGGTGTGTCTTTATGAGTTCATGACGGGCGTACCGCCTTTCAACGACGATACACCACAAGCTGTCTTCAATAACATACTCTCTAGGAGTGAGTGTACTCGTTTTATGTTTAATTGCAAATAAACCATGAATCTATCCTAAAGTATTTGCGGTGTGCGTTATGGTGGTGCGGGTGACATTAGACAAACCGTTTCTTTCCACTCTTTATACCTTGTCTAATATGTTGATTGGTAGTTGTAAAATCTGGTATCAGTTATTAATTACTGTAGTGAATTAAATATCTTATTGTTACCTTACAAAAATGTCTTTATCTATACTAATAAATAAAATTGGAGTGTCTGTTTGTAATGTCAAAATTGTAATTACGATATACCTATACCAAAATACAGTTTTTAAAATTTTTGTCTGTCTGTTTGTTCCGGGTAATCTCCGGAACCGCTGGACGAATTTTGGCGGATTTTTTTTTTTTGGTAGATAGCTGAATTTACTTCGGGTAATTTAGGATATTTTTAATTTTCGAAAATTATTAGGGTTTCACGTAAAAAAATACCATTTATAAAAACAAATTACGGGGAAGTGTTTGAATTTATGACAAATATTTTTACTTTATTTTAGTGCTAAAAAAAATTAGAGTTCCGTATTAAAAGAAAACGAAGCGAAGAATATATATAAAACACAAGTGCAGCCGCGGGCACACAGTCAGTTTTTATATAAATCCATCCAACAATAACAAATTACATTAAATAACATTAAACAATAAACAGTCCCTAGTTTTTTTTATTGTATTTCTTTTTAGATGTCCTCTCTCTCCGTTTCCTATTCAATTTTTTTTTCAAAGTATTTGCTATACCTACTTCTATCACGTGCACGGTGCTGCATGCCTAATATTTTTAGGCCATAATAATACCTGATTTTAAGTGACGATGTGTTCCAAGATCGAACACACGCTAAGCCTATAGGTACTGGGCTTGATGTCATGATATATAGATATAGATGATTTTTCAACTTTAAGGGTGGTAGGTTTGAATATTGCGGATCATCATAATATGGTTTTATCACGGTATTTTCTTTCGCTGCAACGAATTGTGTAGGTGGATTTGAAGCTAGATCTATCAGACGACATTATCGACGTACCAAGATAGCTTAGTTTTATTTATTGACTAGATATCGAATGGCCGGAAGAAGATGAAGCCTTATCGAAAGAAGCGGTCAGTGCAATCGAATCGCTACTAACTATGGAGCCAAGAGAAAGGCCTGCGGCGGAACAAGTTCGCCAGATGCCCCTATTCCGGAACATTGACTGGGAGAATCAGTTAAATGTCGAACCTCCGTTTGTACCCACGCCAGATGATCTACACGACACCGGATACTTTCAAGGTGATCTAATAACAATCTATACTTATGATAAATGGCTAACGAGACGACATCTGTACATTGAAGATATTTAATAAAAAAAAATATGCGGCGCTACAGAACACATTTTAATTTTTTTTGTCTGTTTATTTGTTCGCGAATCACGCAAAAAACTACTCAACCGATTTCGATGAAATTTGGCATGGTAGTAGTTTATACTCTGTAGTAACATCTACCATACTTTTTACACACATATACATATATATGTAATGTAGGAATAGCGTTTATCTAGATTCGTTAAAAAAACCATAATCATGAAGTGTATGCATAACAACATTACCAATAAATAGTAAAACGAATAGAAATATAACAAATTTAAAGCAACATTTTCACGTTATTCCAAAAATCTCATCTATACTTATAATAAAAAAGGTAACGAGACGAAATCTGTACATTGAAGATATTCAAGAAAAAATACTATGCGGGGCTTCAGAATCGAATACAGAACACATTTCGATAAATAAATAAACAAATGACTGTCTGCTTATTAAGTTCTTCGTCAATCACGCAAAAACAACTAAACCGAATTCGATGAAATTTAGTAACGATTGCATCCAGAGGGAGAACAGGATGCAAATTGTCTGAATTCCAAGCGGGTAAAGCCGCGGGCACAGCTAGTAGTTAATAATGCCATATCCAGATATTTGTTCAAATTCTAACAACTACTTCAAATAATGTATACTTTTGTTAGTAATTTTTCTTATGTACTTTTATTTTTATTGTTTAACTGAATTGTTACAAAAAATTGAATTAAAAAACAATTCTAAAGTACCCATTTAGGTGTAACATAAAAATTTAATACAAGTTTACCTTTTCTTTAATATTAAATAATTCAAATCATTTTTTAAATATACTAAATAGATATAAGTCATTATGTCTTTCTCTATTGAAAATGTTTTTATCTTTAGCTTGTGAGAGATATTAAAGTGTAATATTACTAATGAAACATTTTTGTAGCAGTTTAATACTTTACGTTAGTTAATTTTGTGCTTGAGAATGTTCTCGATTTTAATAATATATTTTACTAGCTGAGTCCCCGCGGCCGCGCCCGCGTTTCATATATGCTTCACTTTTTTTTTATACGGAACCCTAATTTTTGTTTATAGATATATTTCTAAATAAATTTATTTCTCATAAATTCAAGCACGTGCCCGTAAAACTGTGCATTGAATCGGACTTTATTAAATTTTTAATGAGTTTTATTTTTTACGCGGTACCCTAATTATTTTCGATAATTAAAAGTACTTAGGTTACCCGAAGTAATTTCAACTATCTACCAAGAAAAAACGTCCTTCAAAATCCGTCTAGCCGTTCGGTAGATTACCCAGAACTAACAGACAGACAAACAAAAACTTTAAAAATTGTATTTTTGATATAGGTGTCGTATTATAAATTCATAAACAATTACAATTATAAACAAAAAAAAAATTGAGAATACAAACAGACACTCCAATTTTATTTATTAGTATAGATGACTCATATAAAACCATAACAAAAGTTGTGATACTTTCGCAAGTAACTTCAAGTAATTAAAAAAAATATACAACTGTGAACCAGATTCAGTGGCGCTCTACAATCAAACACTTTTAAGAATATAATATAATAAAATATACAGTAGACACAATATTGGAAAAAAATTGTCAGTTTTCTCATTTGTTATATTATAGGTCCGACTTATTTGCCAGCTTTGATTTGATACAAACTTATTTTATGATTTACTTGAAACGTGTCTAACGATCGTTCTACGCTTATTCTTCTATGTCGGATATAGTCGCGCACTGAATATGCAGTATATATATTTGTTTAATTTTTTTTCAGCTCGTAATATACTACAGCAACTACAAGTATCTAATTTCGACATTTAATCCAGCTTATTCCTAGATAGATTTTATTATATTGTTATCCGTTCAACCGTAAGACGTCAACTGTTAGGCATAGGTCTCCCCCAATGATGGGGGCATTGCCATAATCGCCACGCTTGGCAGGCGGATTGGCGATTGCAGTAGGTGTTTGTGTGCTCAGAGGATGCTGCTGTCCATCCTCTGGTTTTTATCCCTTAGTCGCCTTATACGACACTCGCGGGAAGATAGGGGTGATACTATTCTTGGCCGGCACTACACGTGATATCGTTAATTTATGTAATATTTATTATTAGTAATATGATATGTATAATTAGATGCTGATAAGCAAATACAGTATCAACTCTCAAAATAAAATAAAAAATCTCGATATATTGGTGTTAAACACGTATTAAAAAATAGTGTTGTTCGATATAATGTAATGTTCCTATTTTAAAAATGGCGAAAAAAAAAGTTAAAAACAAAATAGGTTCTAATCAGATAAATAGCGTGCTAGCGTGTTAACATTTTTATTTAATTTATTTATATCAATATTTTAAATAAAATCAATCACTGTTATGAAAAAATAAACATCCCTTACTAATATATATAGTAAATTTTCTATATTATTTAAAATATGTATATCAAAATGTTTAACTGCCATTTTTTTCAGATGGTGATCGCATAGATTGATACTAAATTGGCTTATCAGTATTCAATTTATCCATTGTTTTTATTTGACATAAACTGTATAATTTTGTCAAAAATGTTTATGAAATAGTTTTTATAAATGAATTGGCGGGGTTTTTTTTTTTTTAAATAAAAGAAATCTTGCGTTTCAAACGCCATTCTGTGTAACTAAATATACGGACCAAGTGTACTGCGAGTAGAGTGTCCATTATTTATCGAATGGCCTTCTTCAATTTAGAATAAACTAAACTATTTGTTTCGAGTGTTTTTGATTTTACCAGTGTAGGTAATCTTCAATCCTACACTTACCATATTGCTAATTTTTTTTCTCAGGGTCAGCTTTATACGCTGTACAATTAAATCCAAAGTAGAATTTTAAAGTGAGTAGGAAAAATTGGTTCATTTACAAAAAGTACTATGAAATGTATGGAAAAAGTATCATCATATTTTAGCGTAGAAGCCCTAACAATAGAAATTATTGATTTAAGACTATAAACATTATATCTGAGGAAATAAATCGATTTGATAAATAACGAACACTCTATTACTTGCTTCTTGTATATTTAGTCATATTTGTTATATAGTCTGGTTTCAAAACTGTGTACAGTCAATTAGTTATAATATTATTAAATTTAATATCATGCTGTCAATGAATTTACTAAATATAGCTTTAAAATGTGCATACATATGTTCAGACATAAAAATAAAGAGTTAATAAATTTGAATTGTTTTATTTTAGAAATCTTAAACTAAATTGGCACAATTTTCCATAAGAGTTATCATAAATACATAGGTATCAATTGATCAAGAAAAACAAGGTAACATGATAGTGTTGTTCTTCTCAAAATAATTGATTTACAAATACTAATTCAGCACTGGAAATAATACAATTGCGAATGATTTAATTTACTTGGAATTCTTTTGTATCCACGGCAAGAATGCTGTGACGCGTGTGTACACACCAGGGTACTGGCCCTTTCCGCAGCCAATACCCCACGAAACGACACCTACTTGATTCCATACACCTCCTTCGTTCACCATCAATGGTCCGCCGCTGTCACCCTGCGAAAGATACCTCAAACTTCATATGGTTGTTGAGATTTAGATACGCGGTGCGTGTTCACAGTTTGACAAGCGTTCCCGGCCTTGGCACCGCACTGAGTTAAAACTTGACGGACGCTTAGCGCAGTATAATCATAAGATATACGAGGGATTTAATGCTATTGAAACCTATAATTTTGACGCTTACGATAGGGAAAAAATGTACCTAGAATCGGAGAGAACCAGGATAACTAAAAAAGTGACTGTAACGTGAGAAGGACCCTCATTGCACTGGTTCAGCGGAGGTGGATACAACGGGAGTGCATCAAGTTATTTTTACATTGTATAGGGTCATTGCATAGACCAGAATTACACCTGATGTTAAGTGACGACGTGGTCCAGGATGGTTAACACACTAAGCCTAGAGGTACTGGTTCTCACGTGATGCTGCCGGAACATACCTATTGGCGACAAGCTTTCAAACTTGAGGGTGGTAGCTATTAAGGCGGGCGTTATTAGAAAATTCCCTACTACCATGCTATTGGTTTTCACACGATGTTTTCCTTCACTAAAATCTCAAGTTGATTTGAAAGTTAAATAGGTGGGCTCGAACCCGCGTCCATTGACCCGGAATCAGGGCGCACTACTAACTGCACCATCATCGGTTTTCTCTTGTTGTTGATCGCCCTCTCAGGGCGGGCTGGGTTTTTGGGAGCCGCTGAGGCAACACGGTCTAGTATAGAAGCGATCCCGTTGCTCCCCGCCTATACAAGCGCCGGACGGTACACCGTGTGGTTGTAGCGAGTATAAGTGGGGTACCTATGAGGGTTTCCACACGTAAAAGTAAAAAAACACAACTGAGCCAGACTGATTGGTACGCAGCTACTATAAACGTGTTTCAGATTCAGTCAGTGTAAATCAGAACTACTTAGAAACCTCAGCCATGGTAAATGCAGGCCGTTATGATGATGCCAACTGTCAATAGATTCTCATCAATTTATTAATTCATCGGTTGTCATCGTTATTGCAATGTATCAAATGAAGTGCAGTAGTTTTGCAGAACTTGGATAAAAAAATATGACGTAGAACTCCAAGCAGACCTAATCTTAGATGCTTGGATGGCTTGAAATAACATACCGAAAGTAGATCTGACTTAATTGGCATATTGCAAAAGGCTACGTCCCCGATTATAGAGTCTTAGATGATAATGATGATTGTATCTAAAAATTATATTGAAGAAATCCGCTTCTGCCAATCTAGTTTTATTTTAGATCATATAAGTCCTTACACTACAAGAATCCATGCTCGCTTTTCCTGCGCAAACCATGTGATCAACTATACCACCGGGGGCTGCTGCACCGTACTTCAAACGGCACTCTGAATTTGTCCAAATAGGTATAGACACTTCTTGGAGCACCGAGGGTTGAGGACCACCTGCAAGTGGTAGTAAAGTAAAGAGTTACGGAACAAAAATAAAATAATTTGTGTCTTGATTTTTTACTAAATAATAAATACTAACTCTCTCGTAAGCTTCCCCAACCGATGACAGTACCGACTGCACCAGAATATGCTCTTCCTCCGCTTGGTAGACAAATTGGTCGAATGTTTTTGGTGAACGTTACAGGTTGGTTTAACGTTAAAATTGCAATGTCATTGTACTGTAAAATAAAAGTTATACTAAATTAAAGGTGTATTTTATGACAATGTATTACTGATTTTTTATTTTTGAAATTACAACACATTATAGGCTGAATGTGATACAAATTTAAAATCTATAATTTTTTTCAGGCATCTGTAGGTATAATAGACAATGCACCTAATATTTTAATTCACGCAAGATTACACTAAAACAGGTTTTTTTGTATACTTATGAGTTAAAATATTCCTTTTTGAGAGAAACCAGAAACGTTATAGGTAACAACAGCTTTTTAAATCCAATATTCCTATAAATTGAGAATATAAGTTTATATTTATACTAGCTACGCCCACGGCTTCACGGTATTCAGACAATTTGCAGCCTTTATTCTCCTAAATGTTACTATAGAGTATAGTGCACTTTACGCGCTGGCACCTGTCTAACGGATACCTGTAACCTTGTCCAACAAGATATAGACGCTATTGGCAAATGGGCACACGACAATGGAATAACGTTAAATACAGAGAAAACAAAATTATTATATTTATATTCTCCCTATTTACCTTTAAATAATACCCCTTCTCTATTATTTCCTCATTCTTTTGCTTGTTTTCATGATAACCTAAATAATTGTAGGTGCAAACCGATAGAAAGAGTTAAGTGCGCAACATATTTGGGTATGAAAGTTGAGGAACATTTTTCTTGGGCGGAGAATATAGACTTTATATGCAATAAACTGAGTGTTACTAGGGAAATTTTATCATCTAAGTTACCGAGTTCCTACTGCCACACTAAAACTACTGCACAACTCCTTGTTAGAATTTATTTTGGGTCTCAACTGCTATGGGCTAACATTTATAACTTATATCGATAAACTAGAAAATATCCAAATGAGGTTCATAAAATTACTTGTTGATAAAAAAAAACTAAAATGAAATTTAAACACGATCACTGCAAATTATTTATAATAGTATTATCCTACCGGTTAGTATTAAGCATAAATACCTTGTACTCGTTAAAAACCATAGTAATAATACCAACGGTAAATGTTATTAATAATTATAATACAAGAGCAATGGCCGCGGGTAAATATGTACCGAGAGTTACCATTGTGTATGGAGACAGAACTCTCAAAATGCGAATCCTGTATATATTGAATAGTATATATTATTAATTGTATATATTGAATAGTTTACCTGATGGTTTACTCGCAGACATCAGAGAAGAAAAGTTAAGTTTAAAATTACGTTGATAGATTATTTTATAAATATTTTACCATAATAATAGTATTGTTTGAAATAATGGTACTCTAAAAAGTATATAATTATTTAAGATAATGTAATACCATGGCCTGCAGTCAAACTGAATGTTCAGTTTTGTGGGTCAGTAACCTATATTATAACATGTAAACAAGAGTATAAATAAATAATAAAAAATAATAATAAATAGACTATATAATCATACCAAATTTCATCTAATTCGGTAAAGTAGTTTTTGCGTGATTGGCGCACAAATTAATAAACAGACAAACAATTATGTCGATTCTGAAAGCCATCATGATACTTTTTCTGAATTATCTTCAACGTACGGATTTCGTCCTTTTAGCCTTAGATTATAAGTCTAGATTACTGGGTACTGGGGGAAATGGGGAAGACTAAATAATTTTACCAATGTGCGCATATCAAAGCCCCGATGTCTGACGACTCTTTTGATCTTCCTTTCAACATGCTGCGTTTCAGAGTTTGTACGTAAATTATAGTCTCCTAGTCTTGCTGTTAAACGCGCTACATCCCATGACGTCATGCTGGAATAAAATAAAAAAAAATAAACTAGGCAGCCACGGAGACTGGCGACTGAAGACTGACTCTAAAATCTGGAAAACTGATTTTTTACTGTTCAAATATCATAATTTGTTAATTAAAATTATTAACATAACCTAGCATTTAACATTAGTTTGATTTTTACATCTATTGGCGCTCCGAACAAAAATTATGTTCGTTTTCATAAAGCTTATTCATAATCAAAACATGCGATAGGCTGCGAAAGTATGAATTTTATTATTTATCTCTGAGCGCTATCTTTTATAACTGAATTATAGTTCTGACGCCATAGCATTGGTAACGCGAAACTATTTTTCCTCTATCGAGAATCACTCAACGCCGTTAAAGAAGTTTACAATTACATTGTCGATAAGGTATATAAAGTTTATCTGATTAATAATTTTGAACCTTCGATAAATATGCTCGTTTCAACTTTTATTGTTTGTTATTTGCGAGTTTTATTAATAATAATACTAACTGTGCTACACAATGTGCTGCAGATAGTACATGTGTATCATCAATGGCTGAACCGCCGCAGAATTGTCGGCCAGCGTTAAACAACGCAACAATCCACGGCCATTCATTTAATTCTGCATTATGACCGCCCACTATACGCTCTTCATCTTGTACGTCATGTGTGCTTTCATAAGCCTGAAAAAATAAAATATAATTATAGATTTTTCTATAACTGAACGTTATAATTAAATTTTCAGCAACTAGCTATTAATTACCTCTCTATGGAATGATTTTAGAAAAATAATAATTTTAACTCTTTGGTATCTATACCTAAATATAAATAGATGAAAGTAAAAAAGTTCAGTTCTCCTCTGTTTATGAATCAATTTTTTATATTTTTTTAAATAGTACCTTGTTCACGCTCAATGTCGTCACGGCGCGATCTCTGGAACGTGAATGCATCCTCAACTAACCAATCACGATTTCAAATATAGTCAGTTAAATAGCAATTGAAAAAAACGCAGAAATTATCATAAGCCGTTGCATGTAGTTTGTAAAAAGCTTATACATAGTTATTGATGAGCTTTAGGGATGTGAATAAAAAAAATAGAGTCTGTTTTGTTTTCCAATTATCAATAACGATTATGGTCGAATTTCGATCACCAGAGGAATACCATTTTTTTTACTTTTAGTAAAGTATATTTTAAAATATTGCAATATAAAATAAGAGTCATAAAGTGGATGGATTTCTATAGAAAATTAATGCTTTAAAACATTTTATCAAACTAGGAAAGCTTTCTTATTATTTATTATTAATAATAATGAGTACATACCTATCTGAATATAAAAAATGAAATAAATTAGAATATTCACATACCGTAGGGCCATTTTTAATTCCACAAGCACCATTCACTGTAGGCTGTGACGGTTTGGTCGGTTGTGTTGGTAATGCACCTGGCCAGGGCTAAAATCGGATATTATTTAGTTCAAATAGTTTAATTTTTGACTGGTAATTTTGTCTTTTATTTTAAGAATGTACCGTTCACCTGTTTTGTAGTGGGCTTAGTAGAAAAAGGAGGTCTAGTTGCCCAAGTTGTGGGCGCAGTTGTGCCAACATGCGGAGGTTTGGTAGTAATTCCTGCAACTAAATTGAATAAAATCCTACACAGTTTTATATTTAACGGTTATTGCTAAATTATAATTAGTATAAATATTAGTATAAATAGTCTTTTAATTAGCGATACCATTATTATTATTATCTCCTGTTAACCTATGTTATTTTAAATATAGCCGTAACCTTCCTAGAAACTATTTATTAAAAAATACTTTTAAATACCTACAAATATGTATAGTTACATTGACAAACATGTAAGGAAATTTTTGACTGTAACAATATTTTATTTTAATCTTTTTTAAATAGTTTACTCAGTCATTTATTTTAAAATTTAACCTTAATAAAATATGCTTATACTTTTCTCTAAAAGAAAATGTGTCACTTTCATGTCCATCATTCATTGTTTTGTCAGATGTTTCTCTTGTTGAGTCACAGTACATATTTTTCAGAGTCTGCTCGCTATCATTTACGTTTTTGTCTCTAATTTGACTTTGTACATATAAGTAATATTGATGATGTTAATTTGAAGCGGAATTATAGTAAATTAACTACATTTTTTCTAATTCTAAATAAGTTATTATTATTTAAATATACTGAAACCCGGAATAAAAATATGGAATTCACTTACCAAGAGAAGGCGGGTGTGTTGGTGCTGTGTGATCTGGTGGATGAGTAGGTAATGGAGGTAAAGTAGGTGGCCATTGAGCAGGAATTTGACGAAATCCAGCAATATCATTGTACGTCCACTGAGAAGTGAGTGCAGCTGCTCTACCTGGATAACTAATAGAAAAAAACAAATCTACATAATAAAATCTTTATTTAAGCTTTAGCACGATTACTATAAGTAGCCATTTATTATATCTTCTTCATGAAAAAGGTATAAAAGATATATTGATTAGCAGTGTAGCAAAAAAGTCAATTAAGGAAAAGGATACGCAATAAAGGCTAAAATTTTAGAACCCAAAATAAGTGGTAAATTAATATCTCGACGATCCTTTTTCGATTACTAAATAAAAATTAAATTAGTATTTCAGATAATAATTTTGATGATAATTTCTTGTTTTCCAGAATTCGGTTGCGTATTAGTGGATCACATTCACACAAGAAGTGCTTTGTGGTCTCGTATGTAATTCCACAGAACCTGCACTCTCTTGTGCTCTGGACACCAATGTTGTGCATATGTTTGCTCAAACAACAGTGTCCACTCATTGCCCTTACTAATAGTCTTAGTTGATTCCTACTGAGCATCAAGACTTCTTCAACTTTGCCCTTAATAAGCTCTTTGGTTTGATTTTGTCCTGGCAAAAATGTTGTCCCCAAAAAATAGCAAATAATTATAAATAGCAAAAGTATGTTGATCATTTTAGTCTACAAAAAAGAAATAATATTTATACATTTAAAAAAAATTACAGTTAGGCATTACAGTTAGTTAATTTAAGGATTTTCTAAACATTTGTAAAAATATCGAATATAGTGCAACTAGACTTGTAACGTACAAGTAAAGTGTAAGAGAATTAATGACCTCCTCTAAAACCTACAACCGCTTGAAAGAATCGTGACATATCATCAAGCAATCTTGCATATAGATAAAGATTATTTACCTAGAAATTTGGAGGTTGCAGTAATGTTAACTAACTGTGAGTGCTAAACATACTTTGTGTAAACTTACCCTGTGATTTGTATTGGCGGTAGTTGCACAGGTAGAATTGATGGTATAATACCCAATCGCTGTACATTAGGCTCTTGCTGCGGTGGAGTACCTATGGGTTCCGTACAACATACACCGAAAACCTTAAAAAACCGGCATTAGAATATTTATAATGAATCCTTTAGACTTAACAGTTGATCTCACATTTATTGATAATTAAAAAAGCATCGCAAAAAAAATGCCCTTTCAATTACATAAAATGTCAAGTGGATCAATTTGAATATACCTCCATATTATCTTCGCCGATATAGCTGCAGGTATCGTAATGACCCATCGCCCATCCATCCCAACCGGAAAGGTCAGCCACTTTGAGCAGTGGATAACAATCTCGAAAACTCTTGCACGTACCTTTTTTGCTCAAACTCGTTATACATTCGATACCGAATTCACCCTTATCGTGCTGCAGAAACAAATTTATCATAAATATGCCTGATACTAATAAGTAGTTATAAATGTAAATTGGGGGCTTAAATTGTTGTACATTATATGATAATTACGATTTTATAACTTTATTAAAATAAATTAAAACATCTATATAAATTGCGTGGCGACTCCACTGTACCTGGCTTGCCCTCAAATAATAAAGTTGTTTATGAATCGTATTTATGGTTTTCATTTTATTTTATTTTACGTAGGTATTAATTAGGACTTCAATTTTCAAAATCTTGTATTTTTTTTGTTACGGCGTGTATCAATTTATTTCGGTTAATTGTAATTTGGGTTTATATCATAAAAGAAGTAATGGAGTACCTATAAATTGGTTTGTTTTTTGAATTCTGAGTTTCATGAATTTCGTTAATAACCATAATATAATGTTCCGATTAGTTTTATTAGTTCCAATTACAGTTATAACGTATTGATTATTTTTTAAATTTAATTATTTTGGATGTTTTATAGAGTTAAAAACTACCTGTGTGGATTTTAAAAATAAGAATTGTTTTCCATCGCGCGTAGAATTCCTTATCTCACGTTTTTCTCGATCCACATGAGCTGAAAAGAAAAAAATATGGATTTTTGACCTTTAAATTACAACACGAAAAAGAAGGCGAGTCACTTACAGGTAGAAATCGCCTCATTCATTTACTCGGTTGAGATAGTAAATGCCCGAGTAATCTATACATATGTATAGGTAGGTACTCATAATAAAATTTTAAATTTCACGTGTCTATATATTTCCGATTTTTGTGAAAAGAATTATTGCAAGGGACTAAAAATAGGTAATTAAGCATATTTCTATCATTTTTAGAAATGTCTGTCTGTTTGTCGGGACGGGATGGGACGGGATATAATTATCTGTATTACACCCGAGCGTAGTCGAGGGCACAGCTAGTATCTAATAAAATTGTAGCTGGGCCAAATCTGTACATTAAATATTTTTTGAAACTTATAATCGGGGTGGACTTTTTTATTGATATAGATGCCAAAATTTTACACGGGTAACGCAAATACCATTTTTAACACAGGTACCAGCTCAAGCCGAGGCTCGTACCAATGTGGCTACTATTAGTTGGCTAATATTGTAGGCTGAGTGCTCCCTAAAATCCGGTGGAGCTTTTTTACACGGTATATAGGCTCAGTGCTTTAACAGCAATCTCACCTGATGTCATGTGGGGCTGTGGTTCAGGATGGTAAACATACAAAGCCTAGATATTATACTGGTTCTCAAGCGATGCTGTCGTAATACACCTGTTGCTATTCGGCGACATTTTCTACATTAAGAGTAGTAGCTACTCACGTGGGCATTATTAGAAAATATAATGCTATGGTTTCCTTACGATGTATCTTTCATCGGAAGCTCAGGCTGATTTTATGATCGGATAGACTTGAACCTATGGACACGCCATTGACGCGAAATCACACCGCATCACTAACTCCGCCGTGATTGCTTTACTTCATTCTGGTGTTTTAAGCAGTTATTTTTTTAGAAAGTAGGTAGATTTGAAGGTGAAGAACTATCGTAAAAATCAGGCGTAATTACTATTCCGGAGACAATGTAAAAACATTCCTCAGATACCTATATAAAATACATGCCTAAGTGGATGCGTTGTAAACATACATACTATTTATTTCTCTGCATATAACGGTTACTTTTATATTGAAGTGTTTTCATTGGAATCCACGTTGACAAGTGAGCGGCATGCTAATTCGATGTGTTGACCTAAATTGGATACTAACAATTTATAAAAAAACATCCAATTTTTTTTTCCTTTGCATATTATTTAATTTTGATAGTTTATTTTTCAATTTATAAAGTATTAGGTTTCGCTGTCATGATTTACTATGCGAAATAGTTTTATGTCAGATAACATCAAGTAATGTATAATATTCATCAAATTATGTTTTTATCCGAGAGAAAATATTTTTTTATGAGAATGATGATAACAACAACAGGTATCATTTTCTAAGGATTAAGATACTTAATACCCACTTGAAAATATATTAAAAGATTAAATAAATAACAGATATTATTTACTTAGAAGAGTTGTATCGTTTAACAAACTTTATGTATTATAATTCTATCAAATTTGACAAGTCAGTCCATTAACAAAACCCCACGTAGGAAACGAAAAGAGACAAATTACTCTTACCTTTAATTCAAGACGATTATAAAAATCCAGCGTAATTACTTATGTTAATCTAAAAAAAAAATTCTGCAGTTCAGCTTTATTTGACAAGTAAATTTCGTTTGGTTTAATATTTTCTCGTAACGCGTGTTCAAGCGAAATTATTAGAGAAAGTACTAAAATATGATTTAAAACAGTCATACTTTATTTCTCCAATAAGATAATAAATAATACGATAAATTGGACCTATGTATATAGTACCGACCTATGAATACAGTAATTTTCTAATTCTATCAAATGTCTAGATAATATTATAGTACGTTATATTAGCTTAGTCATACAATATTTCTTGACTTGAATATTTCTTTAGTTGTTAATACTAATAATATGAACTTAAAAGCCTAAAAATCTAGTTTTTTTTTTATTATCATCGTTTAATATGCACTATATCCCGTATTACACGTATTTATCATTTATATAAATATTTATGTTCCTTAAATTATATTTAATTTAAACATTTAATCAACGCACGTAAAGTACAACGTACAAAGATATTCTATTACTTTGTTAAAAAATTAAACGGTTTTGCAGTTTAATTATTAAGTTGTACGAAAGAATTTAACTTAAAAAAATGTTATTTTCGTTTTTTCAAAGACTACTGATGTTATATCAAACATCAATGTTTTCTCAATTTTTAGCATTTCCTACTCTGCTTGTCAAATGATTTTTCTTTTTTGTGTTTAGTTTTATGTTCCATCATTTTTCCTCAAACTTTGAATGATGATTATGGTCGAATAAGAACACAAAAGAAATAAATATAGATATTTCGATTACCCACAAAAATGAGACAATAGGAAAACAATGAAAAGCTGGCGTATACGCTAGGTTAGTGCTCAAGGGGTTAAATATAGATAAAGTCACCGGTACAGATTAGTGTAGAATATTATTTTTGTTTTGTTTTTCTATTCCTTTGTATGGGCTTTTTCGCTTAGCGACAATGATGCGTCGTAAGTACAACACATACGTTCATAGACAGGTGATAAAATTTACAATTCACATTAACTTTTTGCTAAAGTTAATGTAGCTACTTTGAACAATAACTTAGCTCTCTCGGACTATAATTAAAGATGTGAGTGGATAAAAGGCGCATGATACAATTTATAAAAACTGAGAAAATCAACAACAAAATTAAAGTTTTGATACATATTTTTTACAAAATAACTTCAAGTGGAAAACAAAATAAACGAGAACAAAATATTCATAGCTCCTTTATAAAACTAAATTAAAAATGAGACAACTCTTTCAACGATTGCTATCTTTGAAACTGTGCTGAAATCAAGTTATTTTAAAAATTAAAGTATTCTTATTTATATGAAATTGTCATTTAACGTATTTTTTTTTAAATGTTACATATCTTTACTTTGCATCTTATATTAATCTGATTACATATGATAAAAGCTGGATTTTAAGCGACGTTTTTAGTGATTTAAAACTATTGAGAAATCTTTTTATAAATGTCAATGTTATCTAAGTCAGAAGGGTATTTATAGGTAGGTACTTTAAATATTGGATCGCGGGACAAAAAATAAAGAAACAAGTCTTGTAGTACCAGTACTTACCGTCACTTGTCAAACGACATTTTTAATATACCTAGATTCATATTATTAGTGTCCTTACATTCTATCATTAGTTTTTTTTCTCCTAACCAAAACAATCTTGTGAACTTGACATTTATTTTGGAATGTGTAAATGACGCACTCCCTTACTGCACTATTTAAATGTAACTTATATATAATAGTCTATATGTCATATATATACATAAATATATACCTATATATTTTTCATCCTGTATAGAATATGTACACTATATTTATTATATCCACTATAAACTGTAAGTATGTACAAAATCAATAATTACATCCGATTCTGAGAATATTAGAAGTATTATTCGAATTCCATTAAATTTTAAATGCTTTTGTAAATCAACTAAACCAAACATAAAATAAAGGAAACCTTAATTTATAAAGGAAATATGTAAGTTGGTCTATATGTAATTAGTACGTATATACTATAATTATTTGACTCATCGAACATTATATTTTCGAATCAGGATGTCATTTCCATTGGACGCAGAAGTCTAGCGTAAGTTGTTGCTAAAACGACCAAATCTCTATAATTATTAGAGATCGACCAGTGATCGAAATTATACTGTAATATAAAATTTTTAGGAAAAAAATCTGTTTCATTTTTTTCATTAATGACAATAAAGTTCTTCACTGGCCACTAAG
This sequence comes from Samia ricini, assembly GCA_014132275.2. Taxonomy (NCBI): domain Eukaryota; kingdom Metazoa; phylum Arthropoda; class Insecta; order Lepidoptera; family Saturniidae; genus Samia; species Samia ricini. The sequence goes on from AP028161.1 coordinate 10,197,477, forward strand.
AAAAAAAATAATCGGTGGACAAATAGAAGAGGTGGAGTTCCTAGAGATCTCAGTCTGCTATTTGGTAGTTATTGTTTTTAAGTTATTAACTTGCATATTTAGCCTTATATTTTGTAATTTTAGAGGAGCTTTTTGTGATATAGTTTGGTTATTGTGCACTAGTAAAGTGTATTGGAAATTATAATGACTCGAAACGTTTATTCTGAGATGCCACAAGAACTCCATGAAAGTACTAGAGCAAAATGTCCTACGGTTTTCCTGGACCTTGGAAGCATTGGTACAAGATTGAAAATATAATTTGTATCTACATGACATTGGCAGAATTGTGTATGTAAATCATGGATTTACAATTAATTAAGAAGAAAAGTGACACTAAATTATTTTGTCTTTGCCTGTTTATATATAAATAAACACTTACAAAAAGCCGACGTAGTAGTCCTTGAGAATTGATGTTTGAAATATGAGTTACACACACATTGACGATCAAGTATTCTAAATAATTAAACCTGATTTCCTGGAGCTTATAATGAAAATATAACGACCTTTAAAGGTTCCTAGATCCAATATGAAAAATGAACACTTTATTGATGTTAACGATATAAAAGAAACTTTATAACAATGAGTGTAGATATTAAATTGTAGTGAGTGTTCCTTTAAGTAACATTCCTAGGTATGTCAATACACGCGATCTCAATACCTTGAACTTGATACCAATAAGAATGCATTTAATATGCCTATATGGCGGAATTGAAATTTAACAAAATAAGTTTAAAGAGCGAGTTAAACAAGTTTAATAATTATGTATATTCATGTTGTTAATTATGAATGTAAACGATTTTACATCGATTATAAACAAATCCGTACTAAGATTTTTATTGATTTTTAGATTCCGGTTCAAGGATTGTAATATGCGAAAATATCAGCTTAATAATCTGCTTGTTACAATCTCGATCAAGTGAATGTCCTCACGAACAACGACAAAAAGTGTAACTAGTACTTAGCAAATGAATCGTCGTGCGACGTACGGACAATACTTTGATTGATGTGCTTAATTTTTGATGTGTGGGCGTAAGAACATTTGCATTGAATTGATCCTGCACATTGGTATTTCTAATATAAAACCCACGTGGTAGGAAGTTCTAAGTAATGATCGATTCAGGTTGATGACCACCTTCCTTCGCGCCAGACTTGTTTTGAAACAACATTTTATAATTACGCGCTACATCTGGTTAACAGAAATAATTAGAATTTAGAGTTTCGCAATAAAATATTTAAATTTATCACACACCGTTTTTATATTAAAATAACATTTGATTTTATTTTCGTTCGTAATTTTACGAGTGACGAATAATTTGCAAATTTTTAACTTTCTCTAGCCTCGAAACCTCGGACTAATATGTACTGCGCATTGTTTCACTGTTTGTTCACATATATGGGTTTAGCACTTTTACTTCTTGGACTCTAATAGTAAAAATAAACATTACTATCACAAGAGTCATGGCAGCGAAATTAATGCACCGAATAAACCAGTATTAGCTACCTACCGTAATACTGATTAGGCTATCATCATAGTATCTTTAGCCACTAATAATTCCGTATTAACAAAGGCATATATTTAATTTGTAATTTATTCACATTCTTACTGATATCTTTAGTTTGAAAATAGTCATTAATAATGTATGCAGTATGCAATTAATCGCTTACCGTTAATAATAACTGCATCGTCAGTATAAAAAGCGCCATCCTTAGAAGAGAATCCGATCTCATCTGCCAAATCGTTTCCATAACACAAAGCGAACAGCCCTAACCAGAGAAACAATAGTCCACTCCCTGGCATTTTGCTACTAAAGTGGCGTCTATTTACATTCACTATGCCTTGTAGTAAGTTTCTGAATAAGTAGTATCAAATTGTTAGTGTTCCGTTTTTGATGTGCACCTCGTAAGGAGTCGGTTCGCAAAATGCTTCGAGGCGTCTTGGCTCTGTGCCTTTATAATATTCTTATACTGACGCTCTACATTAGTTTAAAAAAGATAACAGAGCTTTTTCTCCTTTTGTAGTGAGCTGACATTATCCAAACAGCTTATAAAATATGACGATCACTTTGTCTCACGCTTGAAATGGTATTATTGATTGATGATGTTATGTCTCGATATTCACGCGGTAGGTATCATATGGAAGAGTGATTTTTGAGATAAATGAATAATTACGTATGCAACAGTAACGGTGGCTACGATTATTACGCATGTGTTACATTGATTAGGTTTACATTAGTAATGCTTATTAGTCGCAACATTTAAAATTGATTGGAAATTTACTGTAATCATTCATACTACAGTAACTACGTAGAATGGCAGGGTAGCGCGTTCTGTACAAGATATACCCATAGAGTCAGAACTTGGTTTTTTAACGGTGAGAAAATTTACAAACATAATATCCTTGGTTTTCTTTCCATATATTGTGTATATTCCTCCGTTGCCAATAGTACAGGATGTAATTTTGTTTGAGGATACGATTCTTTACTCGCTTAATCTTAAAAGTAGGTTTACATTATTAGATATCTTGAACTGTTGATAGATATTTTTATTTGATAAAAAATATATTTTTCGTAATAGTCTATTACTGAAAAGACGAATCAACGAATTTTAGGAATGAAATAACCGATTTCCGGAATAGTTACAATTAGCATGTGTCATATTAAGTTACCTACCTAAAAAAACAAGATCCGAGTATCGAATTATGAAAAGATTATAAAAGCAATTGCGATCATATTTGAAAATTCTTTTCGTACATATTATTCTTTAACATACAAAATATTCAACAAAAGTTCAAGCAAGTAATTAAGTAAATTAGTTAATAAAAAAATAACATCAAAAATTATGAATGAAATGGAAGACCTACTTTTAATTAGCGGTAATTAATTGTTTATTTATAACTATGACAAATTGAAATGTAATAAACCTTTTCTGAGATACTAAATTAAAATAATATAAACAAAAACTCGTACGTCTGTATTTTATGTTAACTTTTAAACAGAGAGTAACTAATAAAAAAATATTAAGCTGCAAAAAATAACTTAAAGTACGAAATTAGTCTTTTGCTGTTAACTGAGATCCTTAGAATACTTTTTAAATAAAGGATATTTCTAAGTTTACAAATTTATTCACGACTATATCTAAGTTTAGTTGAATCATTACGGCAAGGTAAAATTGTACTCTACTAACTCACTAATATTCTCGAACACATATTATAAAACACTAAAATTCTCGTTTCGTACACATCTTTTTCAAAAACCTATCATCTACTCTATGGATTCAGAAACGTGAGAAATCAGATCTCGTGAGACGGTTCACAAATTAGATATTGCAATCTAGTGAATGGGATCTCATAATCCCGCAGAATCCATCTTAATATGAAATCCTGCGATATCTTGCCGAATTATGTGCACCACTCCCGCAAATTTCCCGTATTTCAAATGAAATCATTGCAGGATTGCAATTCTTATTAGTCACGCTGCTTTATTTCTATGTAATATGTATGACATTTTAAATAATCCAATGTTCACTTCATTTTACTACTCAAAGAATATTTGTCAAAATTACTAACAATCAATCTTAAATTATCGTTATCGTATATTTTCTTGTTTATGTCACAACAATGACACGAAAATAAATCAAAGTCGATTTTAATAGGTGTAGCGTAAACACGTAAACCGCAAATATCCAAAGATGTCATTGAACTTCTGCATAAAATTCATATTATGTAGGTATGTTGATTATGCGACTGAATAAAGGAGACTCCAATACAAAATATTATGTTTAATTTATACCACAAAAAATAAGATGGAATACTCGATAATGCGTATACTAGACGTACATGAACAAACAGCTAACATTAGATTTAAACTTGTTCGTTATTAGCTTCATTAATCTTCTATTTGTACCGTTATTCCAATGTCGAAGATGTACGTTTGCAAAAATTTAAATCTCAGACTTATGTTTACTAAATATTTATTTCTGTATGAAAATATATCGCGTGCTGAATATAAAAAGGGCTTATATGAATTTAAGCTTTTGGCTATAAGTATCAAGCGCATAAATTCATATACGCCCTTTTTCAATTTCAAACGAGATATGTTTTCTAACAAAACTGTCAACTGATGTACAGCCAATCACTTCCATCTATACCAAAATCCCAAACATGAGTGCAATTCTACCCGAGGCCAGTTTAATATCGATGTAAACCCTGAGGACTCCGAATGCTTTATCTCTTAATTTTGTCACACTTTTCAGAACAAAATACTGCATTACTTAGCTTGGCTTAGCTGAGATTAAATTTTGCTGATTTTTTTACTCAGGTAGCGGCCAAGTCGAGGTACGTACCTTTTCCTCCCGGCTGAATGCCTTAAGCACTCGCTCCAAAACTCGATGGTCCTTCCGTTCGGTTTGTAATAAAACTGAATTTGATTGAAACGTACTCAAGATGCTATCACTTTATGTAACATTATTTGGATAGTACCTAATCTGCAATTATAAACACTGTTTTTCAGAATGTAGATTTAGTTTTAACAGCACTCTTGTTCTCTATTTAAATAAGGTTATACGCCGTCATAGATATTGGTTCTTCTGTTATCGAGTTCTTAAGTATCGTAAAAGGCAAAAAAGCTAGCAAACGTGTATAGTTAATTTAATGATATTAATGTATTAAATCGACACAGTGACACGTTATTGCGTGTCGTGTGCCGGGAGTAGCAAATGGTCTATCTAGATGCTTTAGTAGTGGTATATGCAGATTGACGTTATGAGACTTCACATTAGATTGAGTGCACTCACTTTGCCCTGCCAATATAAAAAAGTGTGTGTGTACGCACGTAAGAAGAGTTATACTTCTTTGACGTAATAATAGAAAAAACTAAAACGTTGACAGCTAACTTCAGGGTGTTGATTTTTCGTGACGGTGTGCGCGTGCATTGTATGTTGACTAGTTAACTTCAGGGTGTTATATCTTCGTCATGGTTGCGCTCGCATCATAAAAATTTCTCTTATCATTTTTCCCTAACGCCCCAAAACAGGTATAACTTCAAAAACTAGCTGTTGTGTAGCCCTCCATCCATCCATTCAACAGCAAGTCGTCCACTGCTAAACATAAATCACCATAGCGACCGGTATTGCGCCACCTGCATCCAGCGAAATCCCGCAACCTTCACGAGGTCGTTGGTCCATCTAGTGTGTGGGGGGGGGGAGAGCTAGCTACGCTGCGTTTACCGGCATGTTGCAGCAGGTATTCGAGAACAGTTTTGATTTCATTCTTTCTCCGAGCAATGTCGGTTACTTTGATTCTTCGGCGGATTTCTTCATTTTTGACTCGATCACCCAGTGAAACTCCGCACATAGCCTTCTCCATTGCTGTTTGGATAACTTTGAGCTTTAGTAGCAGTGTAGTGTTACTGCATTATATACCTCACAGGTATTTAAAAGTACGCATTAGGAAATATTTTTGGCAACCAAATTCACTATTATTCTCATAACCTTTGCTTTTATTTAATAAGTCTAATTGAACAAAATAATCATGTAAATTGGTTGTTTTTGAAATATGCAGACAAAGAGATATTACCCCTTCTAATGTTATTTATTACAGTTTGAAACATGCACATAGACGTTATTGAATGTAGAAATAATTCATCCCGCTTGTGTCGGTACCTCCTAACCGAATATAATTAAATTGAAACTTAGTTATAATTAATTAACATTAATTGTATTTGACACGCGACATTATTCACAAGCCATGATAACTGTGTATATATATATATATATATATATATATATATATATATATATATGAACTCTACAGACGCATTTTATCGTACACATGAGTGCGTTGTAATCATACAGGTAATAATTATACGAGACTAGCTGTGCCCGCGACTTCGCTCGCATTTCATATATTAAAAATTAAATTCGACCAAATTGTGAATCTAAACCACACTCAAATCCTCAGGGATGGCCACAAAAAATTTCATTAAAATCGGTTTATAGACAGAAGATTTATATTTATAAAGACTAGTTGAGTGCCCGCGACTGCACCTGCATTTGATATATTCTTCACTGCGTTTTATTTTTTTTTATACGGAACCGTAATTAATTTCCTAAAAAAATTTAATATTAAGATAAAGTAAATATATTTGTCATAAATTCAAGCACTAGCCCGTAAAACTGTGCATTGAATCGGATTTTATTGATTTTTTTATGAGTCTAATTTTTTTTACGCAGAACCCTATTTTCTAAAATTAAATGTTCCATAAGTTACCCGGAGTAACTTCAGCTATCTACCAAAAAAAGTCCCGTCAAAATCCGTCCCTCCGTTCCGGAGACTACCCGGGCTTTGCCGACTTACCGACTTTAAAAAATTGCTTTTTTGGTATAGGAATTTTGGATACATTCATATCTATTTAGTAAAAAAAATACTTTTGACATTAAAAACAGACACTTCAATTTTATTTATCACTATAAATTAAGAATGCTCTCTACGGTGACAAAGTTTGCATGGAAAGGTTTTTTTTTATAAGATACATTGTAATTACCTGTTGTTATTCTCAGAAGTACATGCTAATGCTATCATACTTTGACTTACTATTTGATACTACAATTAAACCCTTCGAAATTGTTTTGATAGGTAAATAGCGAATATGTATCAACTTATTACTTTTCGAATTGTCTTTAAAAGTATAGATCGTAGCTAAAAGATTATTACCTAGCTGATTGGTGTGTGCCCGCGGCTTCGTCCGTATTTTATATATTCTTCACAGCGTAATATATATATGTATATATATTATGTAATATGGAACCCTAATTATTTTACAAAATTGTTTTAGTTCTAACAGAAACTAAAGACATGTCTCATAAATTCTAGCACCTGCCAGTAAAACTAACGACCACTGAATTGAACTGAACTGAACACAATTATCGAAAAAAAAAAATCATTTTTAGCGTGTTTCTTATCTATGTAATAATTTCCATCCAAGAAAAACAATATTCCAAAATCTTTTTAATAATCCATTTACTTTTTTAATATCCATACTTATGTTCCAATAAAAGCAACCAAAATATAATTATCAACTGCAGAATGACAATAATTCTAGAATTTATCAATCTCCAAAGATCCAATTTATTATGCATGACTATTAATTTATACATAACTCGATGTCTGCATTATGATTGGAGAAATAACAGTAATTTACGTCAATCTATCTGTTATTCACTAAAGCAAAAACGCCTGCTTTAAACTATATGTTTATTACTTATGTTAAAGGCGCTCTAATAAATATTAACTAACTTTATTTTACAATATAAATTACAATAAGATATTGCTAATTATAACATATTTTTTATAGGCTATAACTTAGGTTTAATAAATATTATTCAAATGCTTTACATTTAAACTCTTTAGCGCCTGACACAACGAGAAGGTATCGTATCGTGTGTACGGAATCTTGAAGGTTAAAATTAACAAAACCAGTCTTTGGACATTGCTGCAAGATGTTCTTATTCGCATTAAGCTGTCAAGGCAGACTTTTTCATAGAGCATAATAATTTTTCCAGCTCTTAGTTTTTATCGCTTTATCAACAACTGTAAGTAGGGTTATCAAATTTATATTTCAACTATAACAACAAGTGAAAAGTATAAAAACAAGAAACAGTGAAAAAAATCCATGATATCACTGAAACTTATGTCTCAATTATAGTAGGTCATTAAGAATAATTAATTATCTATGATTTTCTAAAATAGTCTAAAATAGTTCTAAAAAAGTCAAAAGGTCTATTGCACTTTAATACATTTGGAAAAGGCTTAGAATAGAGTGGACAGGATTGAATTTTGGGCGATATATTCACACTGAGGTCACTACGAGAGTTCCAGTGCTCGTGTCAGAATAAACGGAGCCTACACAGACTGGTTTCACATCGATAATGGTGTCAGATAAGGATGAGTAGCATCATCCGAGATGTTTAACATATTTATAAACAATGAGTTCAAAGATTTCAAAGATAGTGAATATGGATTGAATATAAATGGTGTGATTGGTTCGCTGATGGCAACCGGATATACTGTCATAATTGGCAGAGGAGTTTCAGGTAATGGCCAATATTTTACAAAGAGCTTAGAAAAAGGAACACAGTGAATGTTAGTAAAACGAAAATAATAGTTATTGAAAAAGAAGAAAGTAGGTAACAAAATGCGCAATTATGATTGAAGGAGAAATAGAGGAACAAGCGAAAGACTTTGTATACTTGAAGTCAAAGGTGGTACGAGATGAAAAGTATAACTATGGTATTGAGTTAACTTTGAAAGAAGAAGCAGGAAAGTAAGATTAATGTTGTAGAGATAAGAAGAAGAATATGGGTGTACTAAATAAGACATGGTAGATAAGGGAAAATTGTGGTTAGGTAGTGTAGCGACAGAGATAGAAAAAGGATTACCTAGTTGATTTGGGATCGAAGATAATAAATTAAAGAAGATTAACAAAAGAAACTCATAAAGCCATGGCAAAAGTGCGAAATACGAGCATGAAAGCGCTCATGAAGAAGCAAAAGACGTGTGTCAATAAAGTAGCAAGTGGAAGGATGTAGTCTCTGATTACCCTCATGGGGGAGAGGCGTATTGTATATGTGTATTATTTATTAGTCAAATAATCTACATAATAACTTTTTGGTAATTGAGTATCAAACGCACCCCCTGTGTAACGATAATTATAAATTGATGTGAAGTTAAGGATGCATACATTTTTCTCTATTAATTTTCCCCAGAGTCCCCCTGAAAAAAACGTCAGGAATCTTGACAGTCGGTAACTCCTTTTTTTATGTGGAGAAAATGCGTTAGCCATCCCTGTCGTCAACCCTAAATCCGAAGCTACAATGAGTCATTAAAACTATAACTTTAAACATGGATTTATGCGAATGATATTGCGTATCAATTACTTTATTTATAGGTAAAATGTATACCTACGTAAGGAATATTTTATGAAATCTTTTTCTTCATAAATCAGTTAGTCAGTAGGAGTTCAAAATACCGTGGTAATAAATGAATTAATTATGAAAAAATCATTAACATAAAACAAAAAATGCTTTATAAAATTAATAATAAGGCGGGAAAGCAAAAGAGCGATGGCTCTAACTACAAATCGCTTAAATACTAGATACGCTAAATAATCAAATCCACTTACCAATCTGAATCCAAGCAAGCACCCACAACCTGGAAAGCTGCCGTCGCAGGTTGATTGGTTATCCTTAGAGTTTTTCTTTATAATAATTATTATGTAATAAATGCATTGACAGTTTTGAGTTGATTGAAATGAGTTTGAGTTTTGTAGTGTGGTAGAGGATGTGTGACAAAGACAGAGAAAGGGATGCTTGATTGGTATGGACGTGTAGAGAGGATGGATGAAAGAAAGATTGACGAAAAAAATTTACAAGGCGAGTATGAGTGGGCAAGCTGGTAAGGGTCGGCCTAGGCGAAAGTATCTCGACCAGATTGAGGACGTTCTGGAGAAAGGCCAAGTGAAAAGTACCCGTAACTGAAGAGCATGTATGAAGGTGTTTATGAAAGTAGAAGAAGCGAAAGACTTGTGTCAGGGTCGTAGCAAGTGGAAGGATGTGGTCTCTGCCTGCCCTTATGGGAGAGAGGCGTGATTTTATGTATGTATTTAATTATGAAAGCATGAATGTCAAGTCCGTTGATATTTTTTTCTTTCTTCCCTTTTCGATAATTGATTGAAAAGCATAGCCAAAAAGGTCGTATGTAGGCACTTTTAAACCTCACGGTACAACATCCAAGTGGCAGGAATTTAAGATGCAGATCGCGAAGAATGTTTACTTATATAGCATATTTAGTATATTCAAACAACTTAATTGACCCAACCAAATTTTTTTATTTTGATTTTGTTATAGTGTCTAATAAATATAGTAACGCTCAATGTTTCCAATACATATGATATTTAACGTTAACTTTATCTCTATTAAGTAAAAGATTTTTTTGGTACATAAATCGATTGAATAAAATAAAATACGCAAAGACGGTCAATCTGTCTAGGTCATAATTATATGTTGTAAATCAGGTTTTGCTAACGTCACTTAGTTCTTACATAACGAAAGATTAGGAGAAGAAAATAAATTTATAGCACTTATTAAAATAAAAATTATACATTATTTTGGTGTATCATATAAGTATGGTTTTTCAACATTTTCTTGGAAGATAATAATCAAACAAAGCACCTAACCGAGAAATTATTAAGTAATAAAATTATCAATCCGTAAGTTATATAATATAAAATTATTTGTGTAGATTTTATTTTATATCAAATGATATGTTAACATTAAACGCAAACGTGGTGCAACGGTCAAGGATGACTACCTAGTTCATGATCTGACTAAAGAAGCAGAGGTCGTTACACGTTCCGACCGAGGCCCTGGTTTGATGGTTATCCCAACCAAAAGATTCTTGCGGATGACCAATAACTAGAAAAATATAGGTTTAATAAGATTTATGTGTAGCTTAATTTTTCAAATAGAAGAGTGTTTAATGAAGAAACAGATTCTGGTATCAAATGTTCTTCAAGACAAGTCATGAATACGTAGTTTTATAATTAATGTTATTTATTTTCATTCTTATACTTAAGATATCTCTCCACTAACTATAGACCTTAAAACCCACAGTACAGAATTACAAATCACAACCAACACACATACTCTCATGCGAAGATTAATCCAGCGAATAAAAGAGCTAGAGCTAAAGCCTTTAAAAATATCATTACATAAGTGGTAAATTTACAAAAAAGTCAAGATAGTAAGGCTTTACATGTATGTCAGTTATGCATGATTTTAATAAATTTATCTAACACTATATTAGCAAAATGTACACTAACTATACGAAATGTATTGAATTAAATTGAAGGACGAATGACAATATTGTGCCCAACTAACACTCAATTCGATCCAGTTTGCCTTGAGACCTCTGGTACATCTGATATGTCTCCGTACCCGATAAACACAATAAGTAAATCCAGCTTCAAAGTAAAATTCATAATGTTATTTCTTTCTTTTTTGAAAGAAAAAAAAGAACATTATTTTCTCTTTTTGACAACTACGGTCATTAACAACCACAGATTATAATATATAGTTTATTATAAACATTTACCATTTTGGTAAAAATAGTATGCAAAAATCCACCCTGGTTTAGGCAACCTTTTAAGTTTTTAGGAAATTTATATAATGGTTTTAATTTTCAAATGCTAGACAAGTTAGGTCTTTTCCACACTTGAATTAATTACAATCAGTTTTAGTGATGAAGTGGATTTTTATTATGTTCTTGTCCCAATATGCAATCTAGTGATTTTTTCTAATGGTATAAGAAATAAGAAGTTCTTTGCGTAAATGTATTTTTTGATATGAAATAACAATGCCGTATTTTCTTTCTACCAATAATCTTCTTTCTTTTTTTTTAATTCGCTGTTGATTTATTTAAAAACCAATTATCAATCTCATTAGTAGCATGTATTGCCTCAATATCTGCATTTTCATTACCGACTATCTCTTGATGACTTGAAATCCATATAATTTCAAATGTTTTATTGTCACTGAGGAGGTTTATCATTATTTGCTTGATTTGTATAATAGGAGTGTGTACGTCCTTTGCATTTTCAACATTTTTTATTCTAAGAAAACAATAACACAAAGTGAATTTCATAACGCTAGTACAACTATTAAAGACTACGTATAAGTAAGTAAGTATACGGGTTAACCGTGAAACTAGAATTTGGTAGTTCTTTTTTTTTTAATAACCTTGTTTAATTATTTCTCGTCATTGCATACGATGATTATTATAAAAAAACACATAATATTATAAGATAGGTCACTTGTCTGCTGAGCAACTTTATACCTAAATTACATCCATATCATACAATATTTTACTGCTTAGAATATGTCTTATTATAATTTTTATCAAATTACATAAAATGTAAATTTAACAAACCAGTAGCTGACATTGAAGGTTGTGTTATGTTTTATGCAATCAGCTTTTAATAGTCGGTTGATAGCGTTGACTACAGAGATTAGTGCGCGTTGCTTAGCAGCCGGTGTTAGCACAAGAGTGATGGTATAAATTTTATTGTACTACACGTTTGTTTCCTTCCGTCAGACAGTATAAAACATAAAAGATTTGTTAAATTACTCGCATTAGAATAAAGTATTTGAAGAAGTGAAAATGTTCAGAATTTTGTTGCTCTGCACTGTTTTAAGTGTGTGTTGTGGAAAAATAAATATTGGTATGTTTAATCTCATTTTTTTATTACGGTATTAATTTATATTCTAATGCATGCATTAAAAATAACTTATTTTATAATGCTATTTTTTTAAAACATTTTATTACTAGCTATAAATAAACGCTACCAAAAAGTCAGAGTTATTTTGATAAAAAAATGTTTTTAAATAGAACTTCAATGTAATTTAATTTGAAATTATTTTCGATATGTTCTGCGGTATCAACGAAAAACAATCGACATAGTGTTTCAAAATTGAAAGTAAATTACAGATAAAGAGTTTTAATAATTTTACCTATCATTGATGTTTCAATCAATTTGATAAAGATTGTCCGTATTAATGACTAAACGTTACATAATATTATGTATTTCATAACGGAAGTATTTAATTTAGCACAGGTTTTACTATTGTTAGTTTAAATATTGTGCCATTAAGTGTCCTCTACTAGGATATGTTTCAGTACAAATCTTGAATCCTAAATAGTATGTTACAAGTGATACTACTTGATTTTGCCTATTTTAACGTGAGGATGTATGCCTAGATTAGAGGACTTAGTTACTCTTGTAATAGAAATACTAACAAATAAAACTGAAAGTGACTGTTTGTAATATTAAAATAACAACTGTTTGCTAAATACGTATAAATGCGTATACCAAAAATACAATTTTAAAATTTTTTTCTCTCTGTCTGTCTGTTTGTTCCTACTAACTTCTGGAACAGCTGGACCGATTGTGGCAGATAGATATCTTTCTTGCAGATAGCTGAAGCTACTCGGCGTAACTTGGCTACTTTTATTATTCGAAAATTATTAGGGTTCCACATAAAAATTAAAAATTGTGAATTAAATCCCATACAATGCACATTTTTATTGGCAAGCGCTTGAATTTGTGACTAATATATTTGCTTTCTCTTAGTACTGAAAACATTTTAGGAATATGATTAGGGTTTCGTATAAAAAAATAAAACTTAGGAAATTGTGATCAAAATATGATTAAACCATATCAACATTATTTTTCAATGATTATTTAAAAACTATATTACTCAGATAATAATATAAGAAACACCGGTGAAGCCGCGGGCACACCGCTAGTATTATTATAATAAAATCAGTAAGCTGGAATTTACCAGCGATCTGAACAGGAGGACTGTAATATCGGCGTAAACTGTAAAAGAGAGTGTCGCTAGTTGAGTGTGTTGATTGTTGTGTATTAAATTATTAAATTCAAAAAAATTAGTGAATTATAGTTTTATTTTGTGGAGCACAATGCTTGTATTATACAATATATATCATGACAATGACCAAAACAAAAATGTTATTCATATACAATAACTTATAAAAAGTTTTACTATAAAATAGTTTATGTATGTTAACATCTGATAAAAACTGTAGGTATGCAAAAAAAAAGGAAAACGCTTAAAAAATCTTGTAAAATAAAACCTTAACCTAAGATTAAATTATAGAGCAATAGCTTGTAAAAATAGTAAAGGTAATAACTTGTATTTACGTGTGCAGATCCTTCGCGATCTATATGTAAAAAGTATGTTTACATTAAAAACTTGGAATTGTTCTGATATATTTGTTATCTACAGTTTATTTAACATAGAGATTATCTTACTTTACAGAAAAGTATTTAAAAGTATGCAGCCGAAACTCTTTAGACGTGAACGACTGCATGGAGGAAGCCGTGCGAAGCGGTTTACCCGTTTTGTGCGAAGGTATAGGAGAATTAGAAATTCCCGCACTGGATCCGTTTTATCAAAAGGAATTGAAAGTTGAATATAAGAATAATCAGGTATGTTACTTAATAAAAATACAGTCACTTTATATTTTGGTGATTCCTTTAGACAAGCTTTATTTAGACTTTAATAATAAAGTAAAACCAAAAAAATATAACCTCTAAATTTTCATATTTTACTTCGTAGTAATACTAGTTATACGGTTCATTTCGAGGTGTTTTAACTTAATACTTGATAAAGAATATGTAACACATATAGAACACAATACAGGAAATAATTATCATGTGTTTTTTTATTGTGTATTATTTTGTACGCTGATGTTTTAAATAATGATTCACTGCTGCGTGGCGAGATCCTAGCATGTTCTTTTATTTAATTTTTGTCTGTAAAGAAAACATTTATCTTCGCTTCGACCCTTACGCTTATTACGTCAGCACAGTTGATTCCAAATATTTGTATCGTAAACTAGCTGTATGCCCGCGGCTCTCCCCGCGTTTCATTTATTCTTCACTGCGTAATATAGTTCGATCATTGGAAAATAAAGGTTTGATGATGCCGTCCATTTAATCATACTTTGTTCACAATTTCATGAGTTTTAGTTATTTAACATGGAATCCAATTTATTTTCGTAAAATGTTTTTGATACTAAGAGAAAAACTAACCATTGAATCGCTCCAGCTATCTTCCAAAATAAATTCCGTCAAAATCTCTCCAGCCGTTCCGGAGATTAGCCGGAACAAACAAACAGACAAAAAAATTAAAAATAGGTATTTTTGATATTTACATTTATTCAGTAAAAAGTTGTTATTTTGATATTACAAACAGACACTTGAATTTTATTCATCACTATAGATAAAAAGTGTGTAAATCTAAAAAGAACGTCTACCTAGCAATTTCTGATAATGTAACACACACTGCATCCTGATTCCATATATTAAACCTTTGCGTTCAGAAAAAGCTTTCTTTATCTATAAACATCTATATATATCTTTATAGTTTGTAAATAATACAGTAGGTACACCGATGCGACTTGCATATCTTCAACTCAATAGCATTTTTCACATTTGGGCCTGTTAATTAAAAGTTAAAATAAGACATCAAGCCCTTCTATTTAGTTGAGAAATTGCAGATTCCAACTACACGCAAGATGGGTTTTTATATATCTGATCAGTATGATTATCAGTTATTTATTTGTCTGCTAAATATTAAAATATATTAGCGGGTAAGTTAAATATGCACGTATACTAGTTGCTTAGTCTGAAACCCTGCAAAACAAATCTAGATTCAACGTACGGTACGTTAGATCGTCATAAAAATATGGCCACGTACTTTCCAATAATTGAAGTTTAAAACCAGTAACCTTCTAAGCTCGTGTCATTAACCACATTTTAACTTAATATCAAGTATAGTTATGATCAGACGCTAACGCATTTGTTACACAACATATTTTTTTTACATTACGTTTTCCAATTATATTAAGGAAACAAGGCATGTAGTCAGCCTCTTTTAAAAATAACCCTTTTTAATAGGTAGGGAACTGTTTAGACGTTTTGTTCATAATCTGACCTGGTATTAAATGAAGGTGTGGTCAAAAATTGTAAACACGCTAAATCTAGTTACTGGCTATTAAAAAAACGCTACCGGAACATATATATAGATCTTCAAACTTGACGCTGTTATTTAGCTTGGCGAGCATTAGGAAATACCCTACCACCGTGCTTTGCTTTTCATCTTGATAATTTCCTTCAACGAAAATTCTGGCTTATTATAGGATTGGATAGATAAATTCGAACCAACGTTCATTAACGCCGTATCCACACTAACCACTGAGCCAGTATTGATTTCTCTAGTATATATTTCGTATATGATAGTTAAAACTGAAAACATACTAAATTACCTGCAAATTGATTTAATTAGTCAGCTTCAGTGGTCACTTAAATACATATGTATATATGTATTAATTAACGGCCTCCTTACATAATTAAAGTTGATTTTCATTGTCTTACAAAAATAGTCCATTATATTATAATCTAGGTATGAATAGTAAAATAACGTAGCGCTGTTAATTGTGGGATCTTGATGAATCAACATAAATAATCACATATACAACATGAATCACGTACATGATGTGTATTATACGAGTTCTATACCTCAGTTCGACCTTGTTTACGACATAATAATACCGTGAGGGGTCTTTCAAATATTCCCTAAGCCGAATTATAGTTTTATTTTTTCGTGATCAAAATTTTTTTATTCAATTTGAACCCTGAGAAGGCGCTTATGAATGTCAAAAGCTACCACCGGTTCGGAAAACAACCCAGTCGAGAGGAACCAGTAAGAAACTCGATCTGGGTTTGAATGTTTTTTTTAAGGATAATATGAATTCCACAATTCATAATAATAAACGGTTTTAGCGGAAACATAGGGAGGGGTGTCATTTCCAGACTTCAATATCGTTCAAGTAACGATCCACCCTATAATAACATTTGGACATTAAAACCTCCTTGACACAGTGCTTAAACTTATTGTCAGATGAATCGGCTTTCTCATTATCATATTATAAATATTGCTTAGTCATTTTATATTTATTCGATTTCACCGGTAGTCTCAGATGAAAGTGATCGATAGGTGTTATACAATCCAAATATTAAAATCCAATTTTATTATTAGTTGTATAGTTCCGAAGAAAAAAAAACCAGATCGAATTTCTTGGCGGTTCTTCTCGATGACTGGATTGTTGTTGCGAACCAGTGGTAGTTATTTCGACGTTCATAAGCGCCTTATCAGGGTCTAAATTTTAATAAAGAATTTTTGAATTTTGTAGTTATTACGCAAAGATCTTAACCCCCCTTTAAAAGCAAATACTCAAAATTAGTTACGTAATAACCATTCAGACCCATCTTCCTCCATGTAATCACAGAAGCAAAACTTTCATGAAAAGATTCTATGTAAAGTTCTATGTAAAGTGATGATGTTTAATTATAATATTGACCATTTATAATTGTATAGTTCCAGAATATAATATTTGTATAGTAAATTAATCAAATAACAAGAAAAATTTTACAATAAGAAAACAATTGGAACTGGCGTAGACGCCAGGTTCTTACTTTAACAGTTAAGCTGAAATAGTTATATAATTTTGAATAATTTTATATACAAAGCAAAAAATACTTTATTATTTTTTATTTATCGCTTTTTATATTTGTACACTTATTTTGTCTTACAGAGCAACTTAAGTTGGCTCTAACGAAAATCGAGTTCGCAATCTTTAAATCAAACAACTTAAAAAATATTGTTTTGTATGTATTATAATAGGTTTTTTTACATACTTATATACAATAATTGTATGAATAACCAGTTACACTTGTTACTTGCATAATTTTAGACCAGTAACTTGTAATAAAAAACTGTGTCATGTATCCAAAAACCTTGACAATGGGGCCATTCAAGTAAACAGAAAATGTAGACATTTTTAGCTCCTCCTTTTCCCTTTGTCAGCAAGAGTAACCAAAACTATTAAATAAACTTAAAATAAATTTTTACAAAATCTGTTTGATAAAAATTGAATAAATAAAAATTGATTACGTAACCATCATTCAGTCCCTCCGTTCCCCATGACATCAAAATATCATGTCAAGTAAAGAACAGATAACACTGGTCGCCAACTAAATCCTCCTCGAAAGAAAAATATTATGGGTATGAAGAGTTTTAACTTGCTAAATATGAATATATATTTATTTCATCGCTATCACGTGTATATATTTTTAATTAGGTTTTTTTATTGCCCAATATTTAATACTTTTTGTGGCGTTCTCACACTAACTTAACTTTATTACATTTGGATCGTATTTATGGCATAAAAAAGGATTCGAACTGATAGAAAAAGATAGAACGATACAGTTTGATTGCAGTTGTTTTAACGCTGTCTGGTATCAAAACCAAAGAGAAACTCAAAGGAAAGTGGTAGTATCGGTAATTGCAGAACCTATGAAAGAATAAAACGTAGCAATAACAACTTTTTATTGATTTGTCTAAAATCTTGTTTGAAAGCCGTTCCATGATGGGCAAAAAACATTTTTCAGAATCGATTTCTTAGTTACATCTAATATTACTGAAAATAAAATAGGAAAATATGGAATTGATAATGGAGTAAATTCCGAAAAAATCACATGAAATGTTTGTGCTTATTTGAATGTTGTAATTACATTAACATACATTAACTGAACTACAAAGTACATTAACTGAACTGTAAGAAGGATAGACCAAATAATATTTTTTTTTAGTAAATGCTCAGCTATGAACGATAGATAAACATTACTTAGTTTACGATTAGTACTAAAACCCTGACTACGCAAACTGGAAAGAAGTAATATTTTAGGTCTGCAAATAAGAGAACTTTTGAATGAAAAAAATAAAATTAATCCCTTGGAACCCCATTAGGAAAGGAAAAGAACTTTAAAATAGAACGTTCTTACCAGAAAGTTTATAGTAGTATAAGTGATTTTTAATGTATCGGAATAAAATATTACAACTATTTTTGCTAAGTTATTAAATTCTCAGTTATTCAGTTATTAAATTATTTCAATTTAAATTCGTTATATTAAAATATTCATTACAACAAATATATACGTGATACGAATGACATGTACCTAATCAGGACTATAAAATCTATAGGAAAAATGCTTAAAAGTTAGAAGGAGGAAAAAAAAAAAACAAATTTTGCAGACCAGTGTAATCACCCTTACCCCGCCCCTTATTGATGCGTACGCAATAATTGCCCCCTACACTCAGTGGCGTAACTATGCCGTGATAAATTAGTTGTATGAGGACCCCGTAAAAATCGTCACATTGTAATTTAATTTTTAATAAATCATTAAAGTAATTACTAAATCGTTTAAATCTTTAGTTGTGTCTAACTTTAACTCTATTTATAATATTTACTAAATTTGGTTAAAAATGTTAGGACACTTCTGAGCTTGTGGCTTCGCGGGCCGGGACCCTATCGGACCGAGGCCCGTTGCATCTTGCCAACTCTGCCGCCCTATAGTTTCATTACTGCCTACAATGCATGTTAATTTTTTTATGTAATGAATATTGCTGTTATATAATAATAACGCTACTTTACACGTACGTGGCCTTTTAAGGCCAACTTGACATAGCTTCTCTCCGCGTGCGACTACAACTGTTATAAATGTTTTAATCCTATGATTAAAGTAAATATTTTTTTGATTGGGGCGTTGCTAACACTTATTGTAATTTAAGCTACTGTAACGGTTGATTTTAATATAATTTGTTTTTGTAATATTTAATATATTATTATTATTATTTATATATCTTCATTTTATTCGTTAAGAAAACCCGAAGTTTTCCTATTACTTTCTATTTATGTCAACTGTCAATTTTATATTATATCATACGCGGGCGCTCTGCGAATCGAACATGAGTTTTTTAATGGTTCATTGAGGCCGTTTATGACAGAACATTTTAAAATACGAACGTCGAAAATGAATAGAATTTTAACGTCATTAAAAATAAGGGTCATTTCAGTATTAGTGCATTATCTATGGTGAGAAGACGTAATATAAAGGAAAGGGGATGTCACTATTTTATTTAGTGGTGAAATTATTAAGTGTTTTGTAATTTATAATTTATTTATATTGAACGTTACAATTGATAACAAAACGATCTTTCGACTAATTTTTACATGATTATATAAAGTAATGTAATCAGACACTATAAGGATAATGAAAAACAAGCTACACTCGACGGACAATTTATTGAATATAGTAAATTTATGGACAATAAAAGATCCGGTAACACTATACTATAACCGATACAGGCGTACTGTTCAACAAATTCTGATTAAAAGTATTGCAGTGCTATATGGGACGAGTTTCTTTGCTGGCCAGGGAGGATCTTCCCGCACCGTGATTAAAGTAGCATGTCTTGTTATTATTATTTTTGTAATTTTGATATAAATTGAATGTAAGGGAGAACCTTCGTTTTTATATATTATATTATTTTCATTTCGTTTTTATTTATTATTCTAAATAATTCAATTGTCCTCGCGACACCACTTGAAGTCAAGACTTCCGTTAACAAAAGAGTTGTATAGACTATAAAGAGGTAATGTGATAAAATCTCGTAAAAGAAATTGCCTTTAATTAAAGGAACTTTTTAAAAATTAAAACGGCACAAAATAAAACATGTCTAAAGTTTATTCTAAAGGTTTAAATTTACGACTCTGTCTGGAGGAGAATATCATATAATAGACAATCTAAGCTAATATTGTGGTGGTATTTCAGATTTCTACTAAAATGCTGCTCAAGAATATATTTGTCGAAGGATTAAAGAGTGCCACCGTACATAAAACAAGGTAAACATAGTTTTTTTTATTTACCTTGTATACTTTAAAATATATGAGGTTTGTAGTATCATATATTAATAGTTTTACAAGGCAACCAACTATCTAGTAGCAACGAGTAACAACAATGAACATATAAAACTATCAAAGTTTAAAATCAAGGTGAAAATGTATTAAATATTCTAATTTAGAGGTCCTACTGTTTTGAATATAAAATCGTCTGCCTACATTCATAAAAAATCCTTAACTGAATCATATAACATATCAATAAGAGAGACGGAATTCAAATTAAATAATTTAAGTAATATTTTAAATATTTAATTTATTGAGGGCAATGCGTAATTACGGTTTACATATATATAAGATTTTCGTTCCTAAAATCCAATTCAGCCCCGTGTCCCACCGAATATATAGATAATACAAATAAGAGTAATATTTAAAGAAAAATAAAAATAAATCATATTTCGTGACTTAAAGTTACGTAATTTATGGGTAATAAAATTTCAGAGTTCGTGCAGATGATGACCGTCTACATTTAGAAATTGATATGACTGCACCCGAAATAAACGTGAGAACAGATTACGAAGGCAGCGGCCAATATAATGCCTTAAAAATAAATGCCCGTGGCATGGTTAATACTACAATGAGTAAGTTAATGTTATATAATTTGGTTACCTTTACTTTAAACTAGTATAAACCTTATATAAATTTCATTTGACGTTCATATCATCATCGTCATAGGCCTAAACCGTATTTCCAGATGACTTAAAGCAGGGTCTGTGTGGGGATGGCAGCTTCGTTTGTGACTAACGGCTAAGGCAATTTGGAATCCAGAATCACTATCACATACAGATAGGCCCTTGGGCAGTTCCGAATTTTACAGTTTTTTACTATCAGACCTGCTGCGTTTTCGGGACAATGCATCTAACCAAGTATTGTGTATTTTGTGATAATTGGTGAATCTGTCCCAATGGTAAAATCAACGGCAAAGGATATCAAATCTTGCTTCACGCTATTCTTGATTTTTAAGAAGGAACGGTCCAGTAATTAATTACCTTATGTAAACGAGAAAGCTGCATCCGGTACACATTGCTAAGCCAACATAACCTCTTTGACTTTAGATGAGTTGCGGTAAGCGGCCCTATGAGTTCAAGAACTCTCTCGTTCGTCACCTTATCTCTCCATGTGATTCCCAGAATATATCGTCAGTGTGACGTTGCACGATTAGTTACAACACAATTGTTTTTTAAATAGGTACATACTTAATACATAGTGTATTATGTATACTTAATTTGAACTGCAATGGAATACATGATTTACTGATTGTCAGACTTGTTTTATAAATTGTATATATAAATCGAATTTACTGAACAATTCAGCGTTTTGGTATATGAAATGCGGATAAAGCTTTTACAAAGGAACTAGCCTTTGCCCAAGACTTCATTCGCGTTGTTGTGAATTATGTACCTTTTCGGTTTATTGTCGGTTTTACTATTTATTAAGTTGTCCAAGCGTAACAAACAAATAAACGAAGCTCAAATTCGCATTTATGTAAACTATAGAGTTAGGATTTGAAATGGGTTACTGTGAATCAATCGTGGGAGCTACAGATAATTACGTCATTATGATGATCTATTTAGAATTTTTTAAGATCCACAATTCTCTAGTGTAGGTCATCTTTTTGATATGTCTCTTAAAATGTAGCTTAAGTAAACCATCAAAAATATCTAATGTCGGTGAAAACCGCATCAAAATCTGTTGTGCGATTTACAAGAATGTAGCTGATAAGCAGACGGACAGATTCGGAAATCGACTTTATTATATAATATTTATTAAATGTTCGTGCATCACATTTCATCATTACCTTGTATCGACTTTTTAATATCTCTGGAAAGTTTCTAGATAACAGCAGTACATTAACCAATTGTGATACATAGTGATGTTATTATGTTAATAGGGGCCGTACAAATACTACGTACTTTTGTTCCACCCAAAGCTCGTAACAACTTCCCCCTCCCATAATTACGTAAGCATTCGTATAATTTTGAACAAAAAAACGAAGGTCAATCAGTAAATATTGCTTACGTAATAAACATTCTAAACCCTCGCCCTCTTGTATCATCAAAAGTAAACAAATCATAAATGGAGGGGGAGGGATGAATTTATGCTTACGTAATATTTTAACGGTTTCGTACTGAAACAAGCCACTATAACGGGGTTATAGCTTCCAATTCCTAAGCGTAAATACATATTATGGCTATGGAAATAAAATTGCAAGGATACGCTCACTGGCTAATTGGGCCTTTTTATTTTGTTCAGGTGACTTGGTATTCACATGGAAATTAGATGGAGTCCCCGAGAAAAATGGTGACGATATATACATGCGTATAAAGTCTTTCTACATGCGACCTGACGTTGGAAAAATGCAGAGTACGATGACTAACGACAATCCCGAATCTAGAGACTTAAGTAAGTAGACTGTATGTTAGACGGATGTAGTAAAGAACATCTTTTATCTTGAAGAATATAGGTATAGCACACTATATATCCATCCATCCATTCAACCAAAAGACGTCCACTCCTGGACTCCTTCAAAGATCTCCACGACGACCGGTCTTGCGCCATCCGCATCCAACGGGCTCCCGCGACCTTCCACGACACTATATATACCTAAATGTAAATATATGTTTACATTTTATTTGATATATTCCGTTGCCGTGTGATGCCGGCTAAGAATAGTACCATCCTATATCTTCCTGTGGGTTTCTTACAAAGCGAGTCAGGGATAAACCAGAGGATGGGCAGCAGCATCACAAACACGTACAGCAATCGCCAAGCCGCCTATCAAGCGTAGCGATTATGGCAATCACTCCCTTATTAGGGGAGAGCCAGTGGACGTCTACGTGTTGGTTGATTGATTTATTGATTTAGTTGTATTTTGATATTTCCAATATAATTAAAAATATTACAACCTGGTTGACAGGTCTCAGCCCAATATTTGAAACGTGGCAAGTTTTTTTCTAAATAATTTTTAATACCCTAAGTACCAACTACAAATCTACAACCTTGTTTATTTAGATTAGATTTTTATATTAAAATTGGAATAAAAAATTGCATTCTATAAAATTACTTAAAGAACAAGAAATCATGGACACATCTCATTGTCGTCCCATAAAAGGATATCAAATCGCGCTTCACGCTATTCTTGATACTTAAGAAGGGACGGTCCAGTAGATAATTATCTTAAGTAAACGACAAAGCTGCTTTCGGTGCACATTGCTAAGCCAACGTAACACTTCTTTGGTGAGAAAACTGTTATGACGGTATGAGAGAAGAATTTAATTAAAAAAAAAAAAACTACTAATTTTATATTTTACATTTACAGCTGATCTTGGAGTCAGATTCTTGAATGAGAACTGGAGGATACTATACAATGAATTTTTGCCATTTGCACAATCAAACTGGAACAAAACTGGTACACGCATTGCCAATAACTTGTTCATGAAAATACCTTATGATCAAATACTACCACCTAACTAATTAATTTGAAAATAACGGTGACAGTTACCTTGTTTAAATTACGAGCTTACTGTGATATTTCATTATCTTTTAGATTTCCTTGTACTTACATATTATGTCTTCATTATCTATATTATAACAAACAGGATAACAAAAGTTTTACATAGCAGCTTTCATAAAACTAGGTTCTCTAACAATTATTTACGAAATTCTAAATGAAGAAAAACGTTGCAGAAAAATCTTATTTGTATTATTGGTTATCATGGAATATATAGACGGAAGTTATTTTAATAGAATACCTAATAATAATAACAAAATATTACTAAAGACGGATCATGGTTTTGTTTACTGAATTTATTTTGGAGTTAAACATTTTTCTTACTTACGATCAATTTATCATTCAAGGTTTATTTTTACTTGGATATTTAGTTTAATTTAAAAATGTCAAATTGCTTTAATTGTAACTTTTTTTAAACTTTGACAACCAATTCTTTTACTTCACATTCATATCAATAAAATAATGTAACGTGGAACAATATAATATCTAACTAGCAGTTCGGAACGGCTTTACCCGAATTACATGTACCATATATTAAAATAGGTGAAAAAAAATATATATAAAAATAATAATTTAATAATTACTAATTTTGCCTCGTAAATCTCCATTCCTTTTTGAACCCAAGACTAACACCAGTATGCATGTAATTGTATTATGACAAGATGGACTTATTTAAACAATGAAAAAGCATTCGACTTAGATGAAAAGTTTTAATCATAGATTAGTTAAGACATTATTAATAGATTTAGTTTTGGTGCAGATAAGTAAATAAATAACCCGACATATTCATTCTCAATCACATAATCACCCATTGTCATACACATATATTTATTCTTATTTAGTAGGTACGTCAGTAATATTGTCACAGTTATCGGCTCTCTTTTCGGTAACATTTTACATGTTATTATTTTCTTTCAATATCCATACTTCTCATTTTTTTATTTATGTTTTTGTTTAAAGTAATTTGCTCTGTTCGGGTTAATTATGATGAATTATATATGTACATTATAGAATTAATTATATTTTACTATTTGTAAAAAAAATTACATGTAAATTGAAATTTATAGCTGTTGTTTTCTTAAAATAAATAAATATATTGAAACGTGTTTATATTTTAGGTTTATACATTATTTTAAATGGCTAACCTTTTTGGGTACGTTAATGATATGTATTTTCATAAATGTGAAAAGAAACTTTTAATACTGAATTACTAGAAAAAATAAGTATTGGTCGAAATCCATTCCACCATGGTGGCAGTTCTTGTTTTGAATTCATTCACTTCGGTATTTGTCCTCGAATTATGTAATTTTGGTGCCTTTTTTACACTATATAGGCTCAATGCTTTGACCATAACTTACCTACATATATTAAGTCAAGATGTGGTCCAGGATGGTAAACACACTAAGCCTAGAGATACTGGTTCTTATGTGATGCTTCTGAATTACAACTTAATTTTTCAAACGGTTTTCAAGCTTGAGGGTGATAGCTATCCGCGAGCATTAGAAAATGTCCTAACACCATGCTATGGTTTCCTCACGATGTTTTGCTTCACCGAAAGCTCAGGATCCTTTTTAGAGTTTGATGGGTGGGCTCGATCCTGCGTCCGCTGACACGAAATCCGACCCGGCAGCGTCTTTAAACCTTTGCAGCGCTCGTGTGCCACCAACATCCTAGTGCACTTTGAGTGCGTTGGCGCCCCGAGCGACGCATCTTTGTAGGTGTCACGAGCGTCACTCGGCTCCCCTAAAGCCCTGCGCCCATTTGCGCTGCACACTCTGCACTATAAGTAAAAGATGCCTCTGATCCGACCGCGTTACCAACTGCGTCATCATTGCGTCATTTTGCGTGATATAGTTTAGTTATTGTGCACAAGTGAAGTACATTGGAAATAATTACACGGAGTATGAATTCTGAAATGCCATGCTTCTGATAAACCTTTAACTTCGATATGCTTGTAAAAACAACTCTACTTATTATAAAATGATAAAAGATTGATTGTTGTAGTCCTTTTTGTTTTGTCTGGATTTACCTATAAATACGCAAAGATAAAAGAGTTTATTATCTTTATCTCCTCAAAGTATTTGTCTCTTGTTGTTTAATTTCTATTGACGACCATTGGTGTTATCAATAAAATGATTTTGGAAATAGTTTTTTTTACCGCAAATTTTCAATAAATGATGATTATAGTCTAATTTCAATCAATAAAAGAATACTACTTAGTTTACTTACTACTAATTAATAAAAAATATCGATTTTCTTGAGATCGATGTTTTAGACCTCAATGTTTATGTGTTTCGATTCATAAAGCTTCATTTCGATTTTTTCGGAAAGAATCGCCATCCCTAGTGTTTAACGCGATTTTGGTTTGTCATGTAGTCGTCTTTATTTTTAATTAATTAACTTGCACTGTTTGACTATATGTCATGTCGTTTTTTGGTACCATTTAGTTATACTTGGTTATATTGCACAAGTAAAGTGAATTAGAAACAACAACATGGAGTATGAATTGTGAGATTTTTCTAACCACTCCCATTGGAATCGCTATAACGGAAGTCCGCCATTCTGTTACTGTCTGGTTCCAGAGTCTATTAAATGTTCTAAAAGTCAGACTTGGCTGCACGATCTAGTATTTTTGCCTTTTCCTCAAAAAGGTTTTTAAAAAAACTGCTTTTCCCTTGTCAATTAGGAACATAGACCTAGTATAAGGGTACTTGGCGCAATTTTGGTCTGTCATGTGGTCATCCTTGTTTTTATTCATTATATTGTAGTATTTAACTATATATTATGTAATTTTGGTGGTTTTTTACGAGATATAGTGTAGTTATGATACACAAGTGTACTGAAGTGAAAATAATGACATGGAGTGTAAATTATAAAATGTACCAAACATTCCCGTTGTGGTCGTAACGGAAGGGCACCATTTTATAACCGTCATTAATTTATTGATAGTGTTCCTAACGTCTGACTTGGCTGCATGGTTTACTAGTACCTTTGCCTTTACCTTAAAAAGGAATAAATGGAAACAAGGGCGGGATCTCAGTCTGTCATGTAGCGGTTGTTTTCTTTAATTAATTAAATTTGTGTATTTTACTCTATATCATGTAATTTTGGTGGCATTTTGTGTGATATAGATTGGTTATTGTATACAAGTAAAGTTTATTATGGAAAATAACGCGTGGGATTTATTCTGAGGTGCCGCACAAAGCTTCATGTAAAGTTCTAGCAGGATGAGCCACAGTTTTGCTGGATCTTAGTAACGATTGCTACAAGATTGAAAATACATCTTACCTACATGACATTGGCACTAATTGTTTGAACACAGATTGCCATTAGCTAAGAAGAAGAAGAAGAAATGGAAACAAAAAAAAAGACATAGTATAGCGAAAACATATTATATTTTGATAGGAATGGCAATTCTTACTTGATGATATATTTTTGAATCGATTTAAATTAAGAAAACATATCATTCTTGTAAGAAAATTAATGATAAAAGATAAAAGATGAATTTCTCAAAAATCGATCTTTTTCGATTTGTTTTGTTTGTTTTTTTTCGTAATTATTATTCCTCCAGTGGCCTAAACTACAACGTAATTTATTAAAATTTAAGGAAAAAAAACTATTTTCTAAATGTTGTTTTTTTTAACACTCAACCTCACAAAAAAAAATAAACAAAAAAAAGTATTCCGACTGACAAACAGAGGAGAAAACAAAGATAAACTATTTCATCTTTAACTCTTTATATACAAATTCCATGGTCATGGCACTTTAATATCACAAAAAGGTGAAATTCGTTTTATTAGTTTATTAAGTAAAATCTCTCATAACTTTACACGTGTTTAGGTACATTATAATTTTATCGATATAAAAAATTAGATTTTGGTCATAGAAATAATTGATTGTTTAATTCACTTGCAATCGTCATCCCTATTGTCTGTTTTTTAAATGTCATAATTCCGTCTGTGACTTCTGTGTTCACAACTTTACATCAATCAACATTAATTTACTTTTACAATTTACAACATTGGTCAATGTTTACAGGTTATTAGTTAGTTTTTATTTCTCGTGAGTTGTGTTTTATTATGATTTAATAAACGCTGAGAGATGGGTGCCAAATTAAAATATTTAGTTGCCGGTTTGCTTAGGTACTGGCTCATTCACACAGATTATTGGCATACATTATCCAATAGAGTTGAGATCGCTACCCCTTTAAACTCATGGAAGAGGTTAATTGAGGGAGTTTATTTATATGATCACAAAATTAACCCCTACGATGGAGATTCCTTCCACGAATCACCAATAATGCTGATAACATTTCACTATTTTCTAAAAAATATTCCATATTTTATTCCTCTTCTTTTTACGTTATTGGATCTCCTCACAGCACATTTATTATACAGAACGTCTAAAGGTTTTGTTCGAGTTATTATGACTTGCCAAGAGAGAAGTTGGCTTCAAGTTCAGAAATAGCTGAGGAGTCAAAAGATATGCTCTTGAAAGAGGCTCAGTTAGAACAAACTTCAGAATATGTACTATCTGTTTATTTATTTAATCCATATTCTGTGTTAAACTGTGTTGGAATGACAACAACAGTTGTACAAAATCTATTGTTAGCTGCTGCCCTATGTGGAGCTGCAAATGGCAATGGTATCATTGCTTGTACATTCTTAGCACTTGCTACACACCAAGCACTGTACCCAGTTTTATTAATCGTACCCGTAGCAATGATTCTTGCTGAGATTAATAAGGGTTGTCATAAATGCTCATATATAAGAACTTTACTGGTCTTTATATTGAGTTGGGGATTTCTAATTTACATCTCTGCATACATTATGGACGGATCTTATAACTATGTTTATAACACATATGGATTTATGTAAGTATTATTTAATACATATGAAACTTGATTAGTAATTAGTTACACAGAAAAATTTACACAACTTACTTGCCAAGTTTGGTTATACTTAAGAAGATTGTACATTGACTTACATTTACTAGTTTTTATGCAAAAGAAAAATAATAAATTTACAAGAAAAAAAATCATTTTAATCTCCTTGAGTTTTACTACTATATTTCTCAAATTAACATTCTATCTCTATTACAGATTGACGGTACCAGATCTGAAACCTAATGTTGGTTTGTTCTGGTATTTTTTCACTGAAATGTTTGAGCATTTCAGGCTGTTGTTTGTATGTGCATTTCAAATTAATGCATTAGTTTTATATATAGTACCACTCACACTGAGGTTTAAAAGAGAACCAATACTTCTAATTACTGTACTACTGGCACTCTCCACAGTCTTCAGGTCCTATCCTTGTATTGGTGATGTGGGATTCTATATGGCTTTTGTCCCAATGTGGAGACATTTGTTTACATGTAAGTAAAGTGTATGCTTTAATGGTTGTATATGAAATATTGGATCATTGGATAATTCATATGTTGTGCTGGTGAATAAAATTTATACTTACACAGCCTATTTATTGTATGTTTTAATTGTAAATTAACTATTATTGCTTAGAGTGCCAATATAAATGTAAAAACCAGACAAATTTTATGTGTTGATAATTATTAACATATAATTTCAATTAAAAATTAAGAAATTTGAACATTAAAAAAAAAGTATCCAGTTTTCACTTTTGTTGCTAGTGCTCATGGCTGCCTACTTTTTTTATTTTATTTATTAAATAGTACACGCCTACATGACAATCTATTATATAAAATTCATAATTGTATTATACATTTTATTGAAATGTATTTAATCTTTTTATTATTTCAGTTATGCAGCAAAAATTTATAGTGGCATGTGCATTTGTTATCACATCAGCTCTCGGACCGACAGTTTGGCATTTGTGGATATATTCTGGATCAGCTAATGCAAATTTCTTCTTTGGAGTTACTTTATCATTTGCAACTGCACAAATATTCCTTATAACTGATTTACTATTTGCATACATTAAAAGGGAGTTTACCCTTAAAAACGGGTCTTCACGTTTAATTGACGGGAAGCCAGCCAAATTAGTGTTACGATAATAATTTACACTAAATTTATTATACCACAACATAATTAATGTACAAGTAAGTACATCACAAATAGTAGCTTACAATTACAAGTAAGACTTTTTACTTATGTAGTTTAATGAAGTAATTAATCTTGTCTATCAAAAATTGTATTAGTCATTATTTAAGTTACTAAAAATACAAGTGGTTAAGTTTTCATTGTATTTAAAAACATGCTGTGAAAATTTAGTGGTAAGAAGTAGCAATCATACATAACTAATAAACAAACTAGAATTATATCTTATAGGCTTTTTTAACCAAATTCTTTTTTTCGATTAGTAGAGAGAAGTTTAGAGTAAATAAATATCTTCAATTATGATTTCTGTCATATAAAATAATTCATTCTAAGTATTTTTTGTATATACATGTGTATTTGTTGTATAACATGTTGATTTTGTATCCATCGTTACTTAAATATAGCCTTAGAGAGTATGCCAATGTTTACTTGTTTAGTATCTAATAATATACACTGAATTTATTAATTGTAACATACAGATTAAATTGAATAAATTATATTAATCACAACATGTCACAAATATATTTTATGTGATAATAAACATGATTTTATTTGTGGTCAGATAAAATATTATTTTATTTTCATCTTATTACAATTGCAGAGTAAAATTAATATTAAAGTTATGAAAATGTACAATTCATTACATGTACAATTGTACATTCAACCATACTGTTATCTGTTCAGTTAATATAGAAAACAGTATCAATTTCATTACACCTAAAAAAATTAGTAGTATTTATTTATTGAATACACAAATCTTATTATATATAATTTTTTAGGTATTAACATGACTAAAATTTAAATGAAATATAAAATAATATTTTAAAATAAATTATACATAACTAAATAACTGAAACGAAAATATAATGTATCATAAATTGTCTAGTTCAATTATTTGTTGAAAATAATCGACCCCAAATAACAAATTGTGCCAAGGACTACGATGATGATGATGATGGATTATTTGTTGAAAATATTATGTTTCTAATTATTTTATGGTTAAGCTTTACATTTTATTTTGATTTTAGAATATAAAAATTCAACTTTTTCATTTGTATTTTACAAATTATTTTTATTATGGTTCTATGTTGTGAACAATTTTTATTTTATATTATAATGGTCTTATAATTTGAGATCAATATTTTGGTTATGTTATTCTTACTGTATAAAACTGAACACAATACTGCTTTGATTCCTTAGTTATATAAAGCATTACAAATGTATTTATTCTACTTATGTCAAATATAATTTTATCGAGTGTCATTTAGAACTGTGCATTGTGTGGTTTATAATTTTACCAATATTTTATGCATG
Organism: Samia ricini; assembly: GCA_014132275.2. NCBI lineage: Eukaryota > Metazoa > Arthropoda > Insecta > Lepidoptera > Saturniidae > Samia > Samia ricini. Next base: position 10,228,845 of record AP028161.1, read on the forward strand.
ACAACTAAAATGTGTTCTTTTGTATGTAAATATATGTTATGGTTTATTGCAATTAAATATTATGAGCAATTTGTTCGATGTTTTATTTAATTCTAATGCAATTCATTGTCATTAAGGAGCTGAAGTAAATAGATATGGGTACCCGATTTTACAATGATTCATTATCTTATCTATATGTATTCACCGTGATCCATATTGTAACACACCTTACGTTGAAACAACGTATCTGTTGTTTTTTTTTTGTTGCTTTTAAAATGAATGTGTAGAGTGCTACATTGTGTTAATTATGAAGACTATATATTTTTATATGTCATTATTTACCTGTAAGTATATATAATTTCAAGTGGTGGTGTTTTACCGGACTTTGATACATTTTTTATTAATTATATACCTATGATTAATTCTTAATACATTAATGTTGGTTGTTTTTTTACAAACATTTAAGCCTTTACGAAGAGTTTTTAAGCAGTCAGATATTATATCAAACAATATTTTAAATATTACAGTAGCGAAATGTGCAATATTACCAAGTATTCCAATACAGTTGCTACCATGCTATAGAAATAATACACCAGAATTAGTAGCGCCTAGACGTCTCGATGTGTTTCTATCTCTACTGAGAAAATTGGAATTGAACTCTCAACTTGATATAAGGATGCTTAGTACTGCTTTACTCAGAAGGTAAGTAATTAATTTGCCTACACTTTTTATTTACAGGCAGATAATATAATAGACACACTGTATAAGTTAAAATCCTAATGAATTAACAGAGCCAGTATATATTTAACTACCTACCTATAAGTAGAAGAACACTAATATTGATTCTCGACGATGTTCGTTATTTTATCGATCCATAATAGAAAATATGTTTCGAATATTTTACAAAGTCTTGTAAGATCTTTAATGTAATGTAAGCTTTAATGAAATACATTGAATGTAGAAAACTATTATGGTATACATACTTGGATTTTTTTGACACGCATTTTACATTTTATAGACTCTACACTAGTGCTTTGACTACAATTTCACATGATGTTAAGTGACGATTTGGTCCAGAATAGTAAGTACAATAAGCCTAGAGGAACTTGTTTTCAAGTGATGCTCCCGGAACACACCTACGGGTATTTAGCGACAGGTTTTCAAGCTTGAGGGTGGTAGCTACCCTGGCGGGCATTATTAGAAAAATTCCCTATTTGCTGTTTCCTCACGATGTTTTCCTTCACCGAAAGCTCAGGCTGATTTTAGAGTTGGATAGGTGGGCACGAACCCGCGTCCATTGACGCGGAATCCGACCGCACTATCCACTACACCACAATCGCTGCCCTATAATTTTATATATTCTTATCATGCATCGAAATATAAGCTGCCCGCAATTATAAGTATTTTACCAAACACTTTCACAGAAGAATTGTTGAAATATAGTGTAAAAAGGCAGGACGAGATTATTTTTTAATATTGTGTTGTTCCTCAATGAATTTTCGTATCGCTGTAACAACTCCCTTCAATTAAAACGACTAAAGTAGTTTTAGTAAGCGAGTTTTAATAAATGTCTACTTATTAAAAATAATAAAACAACATTAATTTCAGTCTTCGCCTTGACGGGATCGAGCGTACCTCCGGTAGTGCCGTGGAAACTGAATTTGTATTGCCGTTCAGAGCGTCCGGCTTTCAGTTTCATAAATATAAGTTATTGATGGACTTGTTTTTCTACCGAGTCAAGATCTAGTGGACTTCGATGAAATATTGACATTATCTGAGAAATGCCTGCTGCATAGAGTGCTGAGTTCAGGAGTGCGACAGTGGGAGAGAGGCGACGAAAATATCGTGTGTCCGGTGTCAATACAACAGTCTCAAAACATGGTCACGCAGAGTAAGTAATAATAGGTGAGGACATTAAAATTAATTAACACTTATTGTTAGGAACAATGCATTGTTTATTCTACAATCTTATTAAGATACTTTCTCCTATTTTACGGAATATATGCATGTATTATGTTAAAACTTTCTAATTTAGGTTTCTGCACGCCTTTCATCACATTATTTACATATTTCGATTAAAATAAAGCATTAGATACGCACAATTCGTAATTTACAGTTTTTTTGTTGCTATATTAAGGAATAGATTCTTATTCAATGTTGTACCGAGGTATTCGATTTTAATCAAATCAGACTATTACTAGAGATTTTTTAAATTAGTTATTTGGTTAACAAAAATTAAATTGAGTTAAGAATATCGCAAATTCTTATTTATTTACCTTCAGAATGAGATGCAGGTATATTATTGGACATTTACCTTTTTAGATTTTATTATTATCATAAAGTCACTTGATTCATAATTTGTAAAGGAACGCTAGAACGTAATCAAATATGATTAGGCGCGTACCTACCGTCCGGGTTATGTTCAGTAAATATTTTTTCTATTTAAATTATCTCTTAAAATTCTTAATTATGCCAGGAATTATGCTAGGTATATTGTATTGATATCGAACTTATCATTATTTTAAAGTTATTACCCTGTTAATAGTTAGGTATAATTTTAATTAAAATCAGGACCACAAAACGATAACGAAATATGAGTATAGGTAGGTACGTTGTTATGTTACTCGTAATAGTTGCATGTTATTCAGTGGCATATTTTATATTAATTTGACACAGATTAACTACAAGTTTACCTTGGGTTTTACTTTTATTAGAATAATGTACTTATATTTGTTCAAGGAGGCACTTATTTTCACTTAGGGTCCGTTCAAGTATTACGTAAACATGATTTTATACATTTTGAACTCTCCCCTTCCTTTATGTTATCATTAATAAGCAAAGTTCTTACCCATAGTAATGTAGGAGTTAGGATAATTTTTACAAAATCTGCTCATGTAGGAATAAAAAGTAACTAAGAAAATATTGCTTATGTCATTACCATTCAATCGGTTTACATGTCATCAAAAATAAACGAAACGTAGCTTCGCCCGCTCCCACTCTATTGGTGCTTACGTAACACTTGGACGGCCCCTTAACAAATATATATTTTGATTTACTTAAACCCCAATGTAAAAAAAACGTTGTTATAATACGTTTACAGTATACATAGCAGATGCCCAATAGAAGAAGGCGTTATACAAACCGAATGGGGGACAATAGCTCCGGGGACTTTGATGTCGGCCGTCGCATCCGCATTGGAATATCAACGAGTCACTGTGTCTGATATTTTAAATGCTAATATATTTAAAGAGGACGTAGCCGAGCCGTTGATCACTTCGGCTGTGCAAGATTGGTTTGATAACATAGAGACATTGGATACGAAGAGTCAACGTCAGTTTGAATCTGTCGATATTGGGAACATTTGGGTCGCTACGCTCGCAGGTTGGAATACTTTTTACATCGTTCGTCTTTAATATTACTGGTTCTTTTTTTTTAAATAAACAAATCATTTATAAGATTAATTTTTTTATTCATTCGAATCGGTACTCATATTTTGAAATTATATTAAATTGATAATACAAAAGCTGTATACTTTAAATATAACCAAATTTAAAATAACAAAGAAATTAGAAATTATTAATTTTCGATAGATAATTATTTTACATAATTAAAATACTGAGATTTTAAAAAAAATGTTTTTAGGTGATTTAGCTGAAGTTATAGTCAATCAAGGACCCAGAGTGGGATCCGTACCGCAACGAATGGTTATCGGTAGTAATAACAGATGGAATGATACATTATTACCTAGAAATCATTACATTTTTCCACAAAACGGATCAATTATCGACTGGCACTTTACTGATGCAGAAATTTTGGCGGGAATAGATGGTATTAATTTATCTAATTTCTCAATACTCCGTATCTTAAGAAACAAAATATAACTAAGTGCATATATATGTTTGTAACATAATGCTTATTCAAGATTGACTTTATTTTTGGAAATCATTTTTATGCATTATCTATACTAATAAATAAAATTGAAGTGTCTATTTGCAATGTCAAAATGCTTTTTTTACTGAATAGTTATAAATGTATATACCAAATATATAAATACCTATACCAAAAATCAAAATGTTTGTCTGCATGTCTTCTGTTGGTTCCGAGTAGTCTCCGGAACGGCTGGACCGATTTGGTCGGGACTTTTTTTGGTAGATACTAACATAGCTGAAGTTACTCCGCGTATTCGAAAACAATTAAGGTTCCATGTAAAAAAATATTAAAACTCATGAAATTTTAAATAAAATACGGTTCAACGCACAGTTTCTCTGGCATGTGTTTGGATTTGTCAGAAATAGTTTTCTTTTATCTTAGTAGGTAACGAAAAAAAATTAAGGAAAATAGTTACGGTTCCGTATAATTTTTTTTTAAATCAGTGAAGAATATATGAAACGCGGGCGCAGCGGCGGGCACACAGCTAATATCGAGTGTTTTGTCCAACCAGTCAGTACTATATTTAACTATTTAGTTTGTTATTTCAGGTCTTATCCTAGCGCATTATATTGCACAGTGGGTTGAACAACGGAGAACGTTAAGGCTTTCTCAGGTAATAGATATGTATTACTCCAATGAAGGAGTTTCATTCGACCCCAGAGTCAAAGCTTGCAACAGACAATCCCTTTTTACGAATATATTCAACAGTTCAGACCTTTTTACCGAAGCGTCTCGTTTCGCACACGTTCTCTCGTTACGGCAAATCACCGTATACATACCTGTTGAAGAAATGGAGAGAATTACCGACGCAGCAGTTACTGCGTTCATAACCTATTTACGTAAGCATTACAAATAGTTATGAATATTTTATTAGTAACTTAATACTCTTACATATTACACAAATGAATATTTATGATTTCTATAATTATGCACTTTTATATAACTTAGGGTAAGTTCGAGAAATATGGCGCACTGTTAGCCTTTTTGGAAATAATGCGAAATTTATGAGATCAAATTATTAGATCGAGCTAGAAATGTAACATGGCCTGGTAGTCCATATTGGCCAGCTATGTGTTGATCCATAACGGCGGAAGTGACGTTTTTGACAAGTATCATATAAAATAATAAAATGCTTGAAAATTATTAGTAAGTTTAACCGTGAAATTATTAATTAGCTATGTAAAAACAATTTAAAGAGAAGGCAAACTGGAAGGAGTGAAACCTACCAAAAAATAACATCAGATCCCCTAAATAGTTGCATACACTAGACACACGCGGTCTTGTTGGTATGTAGGGATCGAATGAGACTAAGAGATAGGGTGCGGTCCAATATGACGAATAACTTATACCACTGGTGTTGGTTTTTTTTTAGAAAAATAATACTGGACATATTGGCCGAATAAGCTATAATACCCGAAACTACTCTAGTATTAAAAAATTTAATAATTCAAGTTTCGGTTGTAATTTTAGCATCTGTATTAAGGCAAAATCATAAAGATTGCCAAATGGGCCTTACGATACCCGTCATGGATTTGATTGTCGCTACAGACGGTTCATGGAAGGGTTATGATGTGGAACAATTTATTTCGTAAGTCTTGTACTTGATAACAAATAAGGCATAATTAATAACAATGTTTTTTTATTTAATTTAAGATATTTTTTTTTATGTTGAACTCAGTTATTTCTGGTTAGCTGGAGGTGAACGCTATTGACTGCACTTATTTGCAATGGTGGAGCAAGTCCATAATTTGATATTTGAATTGTGCATAAGTGAGGTCTGTTGAAACTAATCACACTGAGCGTGTATTCTGAAATCCGTAATTAGTAAAATAATAATAATCTAAGTTAGGTCTAAAGTACTTGTGTTCACGTCCGTAATAAATTATAAACAACAACAACTTTTCATATTATGTTCTAAGTATTTTATCTCTTTTTAAATTTTTTGTTGTTTTTTACTAGTTAATATGCCCTGTTATTTCCAGGTGGATCGGTGGAGCACTCGAAATGAATCTAATGCGTAGTACAGTATCGCTACTTCACGGGAACACAGGACAATGGATCGCCCCACCTTCGAACAACATGACTGCGTTGTTTACATATATGGCAAACTTTACAGAACATTGTAAGTATAACATTATGTAAATAACATCATAAAAATCGATCAGAATAATAATCGTCAATTTCCAAAACACTGAATTATGTTTTTTTTTTTGTTAATAATCTTATATTTTGATGAAAAAAATAAACGTAATAGTTAACGTAAAAAACAATATTTTATCAGTATGTAAGTTTTAATGTTAATATTTAGTACCTATTAGCTCAACCTGATATGTAACGATAAAGGTTGATTATTATTAGTAAATCAACAGTAATGTGATTTTACATATGAATTTTTAAGTATTACTTTACGCTTTCTTTTACTAATCTCTTTGAATTTGTACTCTCAAGTTATTTGTGGACAGTAATCGTTAACATTGCTTATGTTGCTGGGATGATAAACAGACTAAACCTAAAGGTACTGACTCAAGTGATACTGTCGTAACATACTTATTGGTGCTTGGGACAGATCTTCAAACTTGTATGTGGTAACAACCCAGGCGAGTATTATAGAGAAGAACCCTACTGCCATGCTATAGTTTCTTTATGATGTTTTCGTTCATCGAAACGCTGACAAACAAGGAGGTAAAAAAAATCTAGGAAGCTAACTGCGACTGGAAGGGGACTAGCGGCAGACGTGAAAACTCGAAACTCTGAAAAAATTGTTTTTTAAATAAAATAATTTCAAAATTTGTTAATAGAAATTACTAGCACTGTGCCCGCGGCTCCGCTCGCGTTTAAAAAAAATGAGAAAAGGTCGATGGAATCCAAAAAATATATAGCCTATAACCACCTACGATTAATTCCGCGTCGAATGGTTGTGGTTTTATGCTGATCGGTCCAGTAGTTTTCGAATTTACCTCGGACAAAAAAAAAACAAACTTAACAAACAAACTATTTATATAGATTAACATAACCGAATATTTAAAATATAACATTAGTATGGTTTTTACATGTGTTGGCGCTCCGAGCAATAATTACGTACATTTTCATATACTTTATTGATAATCGAATTATACAACAGGCTGCGTATAAAGTATAAATTTTATTGTTCACCTCTGAGCGCCAGCACTTACACGCCATCTTATACTCGACACGCTGTAGCACGTTGACGGCTGACGTAATAACGTTGGTAATGCGAATCTAAAAGTTTCCCCCCTACCGAGAATCCCTCGACCCGGCTAAAGAAACGGTACACCTTATTGTTACAGGGCCTAATCGCTTGAACTTGCCAAATATAATATCAACAGTTATACAACATTCACTGAACAAATCATTAGCGGAAATATCAAACAAAGACAGTGCCGGTCCGAGTACTGTAGTCTTGATTATAAGTCCTAGCGACAGACCTTCTTCCACTGATATAGAACGTGCTAGAACACTCATGTCCACACTGAGGACTAGTTACTTCGATGTGTATTTTTCTTACGTAGCTGAGGATGTTACAGACTTCCAGAATGTAAACAACGAGTATATGGATTATTCTGAGCTTTTTATGACGGTAAATATTGTTTATCCTTCATAATGTTTGAGACACTTAAGAGATCAAGTGAGACGGTTCGATATAAAATGTATTTATTATGTATTTAGTATTCTAGCGTTTAACATACTATGTCTAACATGCTATAAAACCTCACAGGGGGTCACAAATTTGCAAAAAAAAAAAAAACAATAATCACGTAATTAATGGACGATTTTTAAAGTAAAGAAGTTAATTGTACAATTATTTGATTTCGAGTTCGAATGCATTTGAATAATGTATAGATTTGTAAGTTTATACCAACTGTGAAACATCTATTGGTGCGCGTTAAGTCGACTCGTATACCGTGTGACGGCAAACGACATGACGTTTGTTGTTTCACATATTCCAGGAGTCCCGTGACTGCCAACTTTATTTGACATTTGTGTTGACATATTCGGTTTGTTGATTCAGTGATTGGAAGCGATTCCTGGCTTAAAAAAATGAGAAGCTACTTTTACGCTAGTGCGGTCTACTCGTGCACTTAACTACAGGCATTAATACGATTCTTACACGTATCCCAGCTATTTACCTCTTGTTCTAACCTTTTATTCTATTTCTATTTCTACTATTCTATTTCTATTTCTACCTTTATCTATTTAAGGAAAATATTTACTAAAACTTGGCAATAAAATACACTTATCACATTGAAATGGACTCACGTAAATCTTTTCAGCGCTTCGTAGGCTATAGCTTATTTATATTTTAAAATATATAGGGGTACTAGCTGTGCCCGCGACTTCGTCCGCGTGGAATAGTGTCTTCGGGTAGCATTTTTAATTATTTAGGCTAATTATTTTACAAATAAGACACATACGGTTAAATACTTTAATGAGCTATTCACTGCAAAACGCTTATTAAATTATTTAATTACAATAAAATGTTCATTGTGTACGGCGCGGCGCGGTGCTTGGCAAGTTTCTTACTCGCGTTAACTTCAGTTTCACATGATTCCGTAAACGTTACATCAGAATAGCTCTAATATTTTGCATCTTGTCGCAAACTTATGAAACAGTCATATACAACACACCTTACATATTTCTATACAAACTTTCATCCCCTATTTCTTATTGTTATTTTACACCTCCTTAAAGGTAAAACTTTTATAAACTTTGAATGTAATATTTATTTATCATGAATCAATAGCAAAAATAAGTTTCAAGCTTCTAGCTCTAAAAATGACGGTACTTCCATAATACTTTTCATCCCTTACAACCCTTTTTTCGCATTGAAAAATAGCCTATGTCCTTTCTCAGGCTTTAGACTATCTGTGTACCAAATTTCATTTAAATCGGTTCATTAGTTTTAGCATGAAAGCGCGACAGACAGAGTTACTTTCGCATTTATAATAGAAGTCAGGATTATTTTCCGTACAGGCCACATCAACGGCGGTCGCTGACGTCATAGATGTAGTCGACACGTACCTAATAAAAAGTACCATACCTATGAGAGTGCTCGGAGTTCAGTGCCCTTTCAACGGTACAGTTTACGAACAAATCGAGTACGAAGATTTTGTACTGCCGAATCGACAGACTTATTACCGTATACACCCTTTTTATTTAAGGGGCCAGTCGCATGTTCAAGTACAGGTGAGTCAGAATAATTATGAAGACAAATCGTAGTTTAGACCTATTCATACTTCCATATTTAACAAAGTCGTAACACCGTTATTATAGTATAAATAAGAAATAATTTACATAAGCATTCATTTAACCCTTCATATATTTTTTTACATATATTTCAGATAATATAATTACCATTAAAAAAATTTAATATATGGATATGTTAGGAAGAATGCAACTTTGGAAATGTTAAGTATTAATAAAAGAATAAGCCAGACCTCGTAGCTTCGTTCACGTAATGTAGTTTTACCTGAAATAATCTATTCTTATAGACATAGATATATAAATAAAACACTCGAACGGCAGTAATCACATATGGAGTGAAGTAATTGAACATAGATTATTCCATGGGTTACTTGGTGTATCGAAATAAATTACGCTTATAAATATAGACTTCGAAGACTTTTATTGTTTTTACGTAACGTGCATTCGAACACCAATAATAATGTACTATTAAAAAAAATACAACTTTAGATCCTGCTCGCATAATTTTAACATAGTGAATATAAACTGGTCACATACGTATGAGTTCAAAATAAATATACTTTAGTGTTATCGAAATACTATAAAAAGCTTATACATAGTTAATAACAAAAAAAAATATTTAAGTCGAATTTGAAAAGATTACATATGTATGCTAATGGTTTCGCCAAACAGCGGGCGGACGGGGCTCCAGTGCATTGTTTCTATAGATGAAATCACGTCGTCACTAGCCAAAAGTGAGCCGTGCGCGACCTCTTCTATAGTAAAAGCTATAAAATCATGATATGAATAATGTTAATGTTATTTTAGTTTCGTAACGACGGACAGGGGCAGCTGTTGGTGTGTATGTGGCGCGGCGCTGACGCTTCACACAATTGTCAAAGAATTGTGGAACGGGAGACGCACGTGTTTAATATCAGCACACCTTGCCCTTCGCCAGAATCTGTTTACCGGCCCATTTTACTGCAACAGCTGTTACTACAGCGAATTTGTGTGCTAGTAAGCAATTTATATTTGGTATAATACCTAACTTTTTCGAGTCCAAAAATATCTGTGAATCTGCCAAGAGCGTCAAGACCACAATTTGGTCAATAGCAAAAAAAAAAAACCATTCACTTATATATTATATCTATTTCGGAATATATTAGAATTTATAAATTATTTAAACAAACGATCGAATATAAAATTTAAAAAAAAATCCACATCAGATTTAAACTTATTATAGTATAAACTTTATTTATAAAAAAACTTTTCTGAGCAGTAAATACTGAAGATTAACCCCTTGAGCACTTACCTGGCGTTTACGCCAGCTTTTCATTGTTTTCCTATTGACTTATTTTTATGGGTAACACATTAAGAGTGGAGTACACAACTATAACGTATGTTTTCCATTAATGTTATTTCCCAATTTAAAAAATATATTTAAAAAAAAAGCTTTTCCAACTAGGCCCCGGGAGGATTCGAACCCCCGATCTCCTGTTTACTAGACAGGCGCTTTAACCAACTAAGCCACGGCGCCGATATCTAACTGAATGAAAATATCGATAAAAATATCTAATAATGTGAGACTAAATATATCATTTTGATAGTATTAAAAGATTTAATATGTGTGAATATTAATTACATTTTCTTTTTAAACAATAGAGTTCAGTTATAAATTAATAATTGAAGTTTCTTAGAAAATCTATGGGTATAAGTCAAAAATTCTTTAACTTAGTGCTTATTATTGACTGTAATATTTGGTGTTATTAAGATTTCTTACGGTAACAGATAACGACTGTCGCCTTCCTCATCAAGTGGGTTACTACATACGTCACTCGGGACTTCGGTGTCTACCGTTAAAAGGATCTGGAAATATGCCGGCATTTCAAGGAATAATAATAATATTTTGTACATTAATTTGGTTATTAAATATTTTTGATTAATAAGATTAGTTTCATTTTTAAATTATAGTCCAAAAAAAGTTATTTTATAAAAATATAGCTTAGTTACCCCTGGTGGGACTCGAACCCACAATCCCCGGCTTAGGAGGCCGATGCCTTATCCATTAGGCCACAGGGGCTTGAGTGGTTTGTTTTAAATTATGTATAAGTATTAACATACACAGTTGTTAATTTACAATAATATAAAAAAAATATAGAAGTCGTACTAAAATAAAAACTTTATTATTAAACATAAATGTTAACAAGAAGTAGAATATATTTCAAATGCTAAACATATAATAAAACATATTTAACCTTTCCTGAAGTGTTGGCACACACATCTGAAAAAGATCGAATAATTACTATGTTTTCAAACTTTAATAACATTATACCTAATATTTATATAGTAACGGTCGTATAGATAATAAGTACGTAATCTTGTAAGTGGTTCTCGGCCACTAACAGACAGAAACATGTTTCCTTTTAACATTAACCCCTTGAGCACTTACCTGGCGTTTACGCCAGCTTTCTTTCCATTGTTTTCCTATTGTCTTGTTTTTATGGGTACTCGACACATTAATATTATTACTGCTATTTTATTTGGAATTATTTGACGTGATATTATTTTGATCATATTAATATTAATCATTAAAACTGATTCAAGTAAAAAAATATCGAGATATAATTTCTTCATGATTTTATTTGTCATTGTCTGTCTATTTATTACTTCAATTATTGTAACTCGAGAACCATTGAAACGAATTTACAAAATTATTTTTATAAATCATAACTTTATTTTCTAACGACATTTTTCGTAAAACCATATAAATTATCATAATCTTATCAAGTTTCCACATGTTATAAGATCATACAAACGTCAAACGTATGTTTTATTTAATTTAACAATAAAAATAATCAAATAATTAAGAACGTAATTACAATAATGTAACCCAAACTATGAATAATTTTGTAAATTAATATTTAGCGCGCTCCATTTATTTATTTTTTATCTACTTAGCAAAGTAGGAAAGAGTCGCCAGATTAAAATAAATAAAAAACGATAAGATAAAAGTACAACATTCAAACTAAATGATAAACTGAATAAATACTGAATAGGTTTTGTAATTCGTGTTTAACAATGTCACCCTTTATTTTTTACATGCGTTTAATAATTAATCCATTATTATAAACCATTGGGTATTCAACAGGTACGATGCAATGAATAACTGTGCAAAAGTAATAATCCTTATTGGCAAGCGGAGTAACGAGTTCTGTTTGTAACATAACATTCGTTTTGTTTACTTCGAGTTAACAATATTTTACTAAAAAAAACCGGCTTAAAAGAAGTTGATTGTTGTCATGTGAACCTGCTCAACACCTGTATTACGTCGTAGATTGTTTAAATATTTTCAAAAAAATATCCAAATAGTATTTTTCTAATAATACTTTTACAAGTGATCTTGACTATTCTTATTATATCTTATCTAGAAAAACTTTGAATCGGTTACCTATTTCAAACAAGGAATACATTTCTTTGATCTATTATTTTCCTTTATTAGGAATTTTACGAGTAAAAGACCATACTAAATGGATAATATTATATGAATAATATCTTAAAGCTTTTCCAATTATTTAGTTTTTGCGGCTGGTATTATAGATTATACGTTGAGACTGCTAATTTGCAATTTTTGGCGGGATCTTAGTCTGACACGTAGCAGCTGTTTTCTTTAAATTATTAAACTTGTGTATTTGACTCTATATCATGTAATCTTGGTGAAGTTTTGTGTGATATAGTTTGGTTATTGTGTACAAGTGAAGTTTATTATACAAAATAACGCGTAACATTTATTCTGAGTTGCCGGCATAGCTCTATGGAAAGTTCAAGCAGGATGAACCACCGTTTTGCTGGAACTTGGTAACGCTGATACAAGATTGAAAATACCTCTAACTCACTTGACACTGGCACAAATTGTGTGTACACAGATTGCCGTTAACTAAGAAGAAGACTGCTAATTTATATTTTTTTTAATTTTTAACTCGAAGTTGTCAAGACCCGTCAAATGAAGGTATAAGTAAAGTATTACTCGATTTCTCCGTCAATTGTGGACCGATTTGCAATTTTTTAATCGAAAAAAGAGTACACTTCCGAGGAGGTCCCAATGTCAAAATTTGTGTTTTTCAAATTTATAAATGGTATTAAAACAAAGGATAAATCCAAGTTAGCAGAAGTAGACTAATAAAGTAATTATTGATTTACTTTATAGTGCATTTTTATGGTATATCCTTTTGAAGTTGGTTTTGTTTTTAATTAGAAAAGTTTTTTTTTAATTTTAACACTATAGTTAATAAACATAATAAGTGTGACCAACGGATATAAACCGTGAGATTTCTGAATTTGCGGATTCATACCGTGGGAAGCGACTTCGCAAGGAACCTTCATCAAATCTTTTGTAAATTCAGTCTTGCTCAATACTTTTAATTATAATAACATAAACGTATTGTAATTAAATAAATCTTTTTTATTAAATTGTCGTACCGCATATCGTAACTCAGGCAGAGAATAAAAAGATACTTAAAGTATTTTTTTTCTAAACTAGCTGATACTGTTGACCAGAACGGCCTTTACAGCTTCACCGAACTTGGTGGGCGAGTGCAAAAGGCACTCAGCCACAAAAAGTAACTAGCACAAGGGCATCAAACTGGTACGAACCTCTTGGCTTGGCCGTTACCTGTGTATAAAAATTCCGCGGAATTTTAATCCTGGCTAATCAACACATTTTTTATTTATTAATAATAATATTTAAAAAAGGTTCCTTACAAAATGTACCTGCACGTTGTGTGCAGTCTTGTACGTGTAATTCTTGATGCATGGTCAGCGTTACTGTATCGCACTGGCGGTGATGTCAATCTTTTCTTAAGAGGATATCTTAGCGGCATTTATTCCATACAAAAGTAGTAAGTAAGTACATCCTCTGTTTCATCCCTGGATAATAGTATTACGGTAAATATTTTTATACCAAATAATATATACTCACCACCACCATGCCCATACGTTTTGATTTTTTTCCATAAATTAGTTATTGTAGAAATTAGGAGTCTTTGAAAATGATCTCAATTTTTACAGTCATTTTCAGACGTTCGTGAAACAAATTTGATAGATAAAATTTAAAAAAACAAAACGTACAGGCAAAGTCTTTATTATTATAAATCTGAAAAATAAAATTAAAAATCAGTTAAGTTTTGGAGGAGGAAACAGAGTACTACGAAGTGATGTTTTCGTCTATTTTGCATATGTAAAATCAGCCCGAGCTGCAGTTGTCGCTTTCGTGTTTAATAATTATTTCTTTGGGGAGCAACGCGATAGTAATAGATTTCTGAAATACCTATTTTTCCGACCGCATGTCCTCTTAACGGTATGAAAGTTAATATATGGTAGTGCCATCTAGTGGCAAGTTAAAATAACAGGGATAATAAGAAGCTTCTCCATGAGAAAAAACTTTCAAGGTTATCGGTGTTTAGTTATCTCAAACCCAAAAAACTTCTACTTTTATATAATAAACAGATGTGTATTTTCGACCAGAGATAAGTTTTTTTTGATTATCACGACTTAATATTAAATGTGTATACGGACGCCATCTTGTGTGTATTATTTCTCTACTTATTAAGAAAAAATTCATGGATAGATTGACAATATTCACGGATAGATGGCGTACATATTCATCTTGTAGCATCTTATTACACTAGGTAGGTACGTTAAAAAATAATACGAAAATTGAACTTGAAAAAACAAAAGTCTCTTCCGTACCATTATTGGTGTTCTTACACAAAAGTTCTCCTGCAGTTTTTTTTTGATAAAATCAAAATATCAATAGATATATTTCGTTTTGCCAAAAAGGTTTTCTATTAAGTATAGTATAAAATTACTAATTTTTAACAATGTTCCATTTTAAATCATAGTAATTTTTATATGAATTGATAGGTATTCAAAAGTTTCATCCTTAAGTATAACGACTCCGTGGCGCAACGGTAGCGCGTCTGACTCCAGATCAGAAGGTTGCGTGTTCAAATCACGTCGGGGTCAATCGCAAGATCATATTCAACTTTTTGAAATAGTAAAGTAAAAATTTGTAAACACCCAAATTTATATATTAATAAGTAAAACAAAAACTTTCTACCCCTTTTTACAAAATTTCGCGGACGGAGGAGTAAGAAATTTATCACACTTATCAGGGAAAGAGTGCAGAGTGCTAATATTTTTTTTTAATTATGCATAAAAAATACATTAAACCAATAAAAAATATTACATAACTACCATGTATTTGACACACACACACACACACGATTACCAATGCATTATCAATCACGTGTCATTGTCGTACTTGACATTTATTTACCGCGTGAGAAAAATGTTTACTTTTAAGGTTTTACTTTAAGCAATTGACAAGAAAATGCGAATAAAATTGTGAATATTTTTAAAATTCATTATAACTCTTTTGTAAAGGAAACCATATACTTTAATAAGTTATGATCGAATTTCAATCCCAGGCGAGCACTAGTTTATTTTAAAGTACGCCGCACCGTATATTCCTTGAAGTGCTAATACTACAGTTCTCAAGTAAAACCTCTTTACATCTGGTAATTCCGTGACTTCAAGATTCTTATTATACCGACATTTTGTATGAGTACTAAACCAAGTAATACCTACTGATATAGTTTTATAATAGTAAAACAAGAAATAATTATAATAAACACTCAAATTTATTTTAATGTACGTTGTACATTGCTCCTTGAAGTGCTAATAACTACAATGCTCAGGTAAAAACCGCTTTACATCGGATAATTCCGTGACTTCAATATTCTTTTTATACCGATATTTTTATATGAGTACTAAACCAAATAATCTAATATGTAAACATAAAGCAAACGTGAACGTTACTCGTGTGTATGGTAATTGATTATCTATAAATTGTATTTACAAACCGAAATTCATCAATTTATGATATTTAATTTGTTTTTAACAAGCAATAACTTCTGACTTGTGACTATGAAAATGTACGTAACACTTACCTCATGAAGTTATTGGGTGGTTATGAATATATTAAAGTTTATTGTACTAAATTTTACTATCATAAACTAGGAAGTAGTAGGTAAATAGGTCCTTAGGTATATATTATACAACAATTATGTTACACAATCGAGATTTTTTATACATATTTAGTTATTCTAGGTTGTGTGTCAATGCCTTTGTTGGCCCCTAAGCACTAGGATTTGGGGCGGATGACGATCGGATGGTGTGTGACCGGGGTATTTTAAACTTGAGGCAAACCTTTTGCGATGTTTCAAGTCTATGGGCCTTTACACACCCGCCTACTTTATCCTGTAGGACCCGATCGGGAGGGACTATCCTTCTAGTGCGGAGTGGAGTGCACAGCCGAAAGGCAATGCTACCTACTTTGTGGGGAAGCAGGATGCCATTATAGGCAACACATGGGTACTGCCTATTGTCGGCCGCCGATTTCGGCACGAGAATGTCAGGGAGGATAACTCGCTAGGGGGTTGGAACGAAAGACGTGAGATGATGTTGCAGACATCAATGGTAATAGATTCCGGAAACTAAATGGACAGATCTCTATGTCTCTTATATTTCGAGAAAAAGGTTAATTGTCGACGTAGTGAAGGTCGCGGGAATCTACTAGATGCGTGTGGTGCAAGACCTGTCGTTGTGGTGATCTTCGGGGAGCCCCACGTCCAGCAGAGCACGTCTTTCGGTTGGTGATGATGATGATACATATTTTTTGTGTTTGAAAAAACTGCAAAATCAGTTAATTTAATATCCTCGTTAAAAATTTACAATATAATCTACCTTGATAAGTATTAGCTATTATTACTGATGACGCAAGAAAAAATACTTTGATCCGGGTGTCATTGTGTAAATAATGTTAAAAAATAATGTTTTAAAATTAACTTTAGTCATGTAGGTGTGGTATTAACGTCATCATTGTGTACTCGTGACAAGGCTGAAAAAGTTTGTTGGCATCTTTTAACAATTAATGCCACCGCAAGTTTTACTCTTCAGTCATTATAACAAAGATTAATTTCTTTTTACATTAATACGAGCTTCGACGTTTTAAACATGCACTTGGAAATATGCATTCTTTACAAGTTTGAGCTGTGATGACCTCGCTACGTTTAATTATGAGATTTATTTCGTTACCTTTAAAGACTATTTTTATTTTAAGTGCTACATCAGGCAGACGTTTCGCTTTTAACTTGGTAGGCCGTCTGCAGTCATGTGACTGGCATACGTGTATATTGGCGCCTTTACAATGAATCGCATTCCTACAATATCACACAGACGTAAATATTGTAGTGTGTTTTCCCGTATAACAACAGCAATTTGCGTGTATAAATAAGAACACACCTTCTCTGTAAATGTGTGAGTGTGTATAGTTTTATTTGTGTTCAATTTGGAGGTCATGAAGTGATTGGAACACGACTAAAACATTTTTTTTTCATATAACAGTCAAACACGATCGTTTATTTAACACTATATTAGCCATGGTTTCGATCGACTCTGATAATTATTGCCACTCTCGGCTTATTTTCAGCGATGTAGTCATTCGCTTTGCAATTTTTTTCTAGTACTGAAATTTTCCGTCTAGGTGTCCGATTGGGTCGTTTTGTATGGAGGCATCGGCTTTTATGGAAGTAAGTTTCGTCACGTGATTGCAAAAACCAAGTTATTTGTCTGATATTCAGAACTTATATGCAAAACATTTTTCAGAGAATACGTGACGTCAGTAATCAAGGAACTTGACGCAAGTGGCCTAATGTATTCAATGTATTTATTAGAGACAATTAAGTTTTTATGAACCTTTCAATGAAGTTGACCCTCATTCCATTTGGTGTGCGTGAACGAAATCACATTCACAACAAGCAAAGTAGTTACCTACCTACCTATTGTTATTAATGTATTTAAATTTGAACACTTGTAACTTACGTCATCGATCCGCTTTCCTGTTATTTTAAAATTCCTCAAAGTCCGTTAACAATAAATAACATCCCATTTATAATACTCCAGGCTCATTTTATTAGGATTAAAACTCTTAAGCAATCTTACTTTCTAATTCCAGCCAAGGTGATGAATTCATTATAAACATGTTCCCATTAATATAATTGTTGAGGATTAATTAGTATTAGCTTATATATATGGCCTTCGTTAAATTATCATATTTTTCTGAAGATACGAGAAAATGTACTGGCTAAATGTTAGTCTAATTAATTATTTTTTTATATTGTTGTTGTATAGTTGTATGTATTTACGTACGTATGCATAATATTAACACATCAAAATTAAATATTTTCAATTCTGCATATTCTACAAAGTCTTCAGTGAAACTTTTCCTTATTAATTCTTGATTTCCTTGTAATATATATAATTCTTTTTGATTTTTTTGTTTTATTTAAATTTAATAGGTAATTAGATACGAAACCTTAATGTATAATTGTATATAATCTTTTGTAAAATGACGTGAAAAGCAATATTAGATTTAGCCTTGAGAATGACGCAAATACAATGAAAATCAAATATTAGCTGAGTTAACATGACAACGGATTTATACCTGCTGAAATTTGATATCATCCTTAAAAATAAGATTATTACCTATTTGACAGCAAATTTGTATGTCAGGTTAACCAAATCTTGAATAATCTAATTAATTTCATTACGAAGTACGTTCATTTCATTTAACTCAATTACGTTAACATTATTATAATTATATTGTTAGTATATTATATTATATGTTTTCTAAATAAAATTATTACCTAGGTACACCCGAAGAGTTACTTTTGATATATAAATTCACATTAATATTAAGCGTCGCTGAAGTAGGTACCTACATTTCATATTTCAATTAAGTTCTGTAAAGGAAAGAAATATGAACGCATTACAGGCTGAAAATCAGTTCCTGTTGTTTTAAGGATCTAAAGATGATGCAACAAGTTTTGCAATAATATCATTTTTCTTTTTTATTTGATTTGCATGAAAGCTACTGTCTATTATATTATATAATTTTATTATGCAAGGAATCTGGGACTACTGAAGTTCTTGGGAGATATTTAGTCATTTAATAGTTTTTGTTTTGTGTGTTATTATGTTTAGTACTCCACTGGAAGTATGTGTTGGTTGTAGATCTGAATTAAAAGGTTGCTGCCTTTTCTTTAAATATTATTGTATGTTTTATTCTTGGCTTTCTGACCTCTGTGAAAAATCGAAATAATGTGTAAATATTTTAGATTTTTCTTCGTTCTCAGTCTTAGATCAATCTGACAAGAAGAAGAGCTTCCAGAGAAATATACTTATTTGTAGACACAAAACACACAATACCTCTTGTCATTGATGGTACTATACAAAATATTTACAAAAATCGAAACCCCCCAAATCGCCACCGCAAGGAAACGTAGACAGAAAGCTGGAAGCATTGCCACGTTCTATGGTAATGTCAGAGACCGAAAGTTTTAATTATTGTAATAAAAAAAAGTATAGATTTCTACAAATAAATTAGTACATTATACTAAAATACACACCCACCATAGCATATACAGTACTGAATTACGTTATTAATCTGGGACAGTAGGTAATTGATCGGCGAAGCTGAATCGTAGTCATAAGAAATTTATAGGCACGTGTTTGAGATATTGCATTAAAACATTGTTTGTTACACAATAGTCATATGGAAGAAAATTTTAAGTAGCCAAATTTACAATAATGAATAATAATGATTTAAACTTCAATTTCAAGAGCTTATACTTATTATAGATTTATATATTACTTAGATACTTAATTTATTTAGGTATATTGATTGTTGCTTGGAATATTTTTTTTTCGTATTACATAAGTGAAGTACTTAAGTACCTATACTTATTTATACTGGTTGACTATTAGATATAGAGGTACTTAATGCAAAAGCAGTTTCTACTCTCTGGCCAAATAAGTGAACGCCGCGGTGTATTTAATCAGCAAGAATCTGATATTCCTAACCTTCACTATTCACTCGTATTATGTAATAGTCTAGTCAACAAGTTCAAAAACGTGATAAATAGAGATAAAGGTCCTAAACATTTTTAGATATTTCATTTTGCAATAGTTATAAAAAATCATAATTAACAAATTAATAAATTTTTATGAACTTTTATCGCAAGATCTTATGAAGTATATATAGCGCAAGAGCTCCACGAAGTTTAAAATTTATAGGCCAATTATTTATACCTTTTATCTCATTATTTATGCCAACAGATTTTGGGAAAAAAATTGTTCATTAACAATTGAATAACTTTTTGAAAAATGGTGATAAATCTTTTTTTTTCTACGGGGCTCGATTCATTCAAGGGTTCAGAAGCTACTAGAATTTTTTCAAATTTTTAAAATGACATTTTATGTTAGAAAAAAATTATTTCTTTTGATAAACTCTCTTTAGCGGCAGCGCGCGCATGCCGTAACATCATAATGCGGAGCCCTATTTTCAACGTCAAATTAAAATTATAAATAATGGAGATAGAGTTTCGCGCGTCGAAACTTTTTTATCGGAAATTTCCTCCTCTTTAACGAACTTTTTTCAAAATTGCTTAAGTGTTAATATTTTTTTAGTTATTAACGAAAAACTAAACATCATTTTTTTTTCATCTTATTTTGTTAATAACAATTGCAATTTTTTACCTGCCCCAAAATCCTTCAAAAACATTTTTTTAGAGGTGATTCCGAATCGAATGAGCTATCGCTCATATTTTTGGGACCTTTATCTCTATTTACCACGTTTTTGAACTTGTTGACTAGACTATAAGGTTTCCCACGATAATAAATAATCATTTAGGTGTATACTTTACGAAAAAAAGTACCTATTTTAGTTCAAGACATATTTCAACATATGTATTTGAGATTACTGTGCTGCCTTTCTAGGAAGAACTTACAATGACTCAAGGTTAACTTTGTCTCCAAATAATTGAAATATATTCTACTTGTGCACATTAATCGAACAATATTACGGTCAAATAAATAATTGTCATTTTATATGGATCATATGTTCTCTGATATATTATAATTATTTTATGTTATATCTTAAATGTCTGGACATAAAGGGTTTTGTCACATACATTTATTTCATTGTAACATAGTTATTTTGATGAGACTCTTCCCGTTAATATAAAGACATTTGAAATAATATTATAATGTTTTTAGGCTAGCAAATTAATTGCGGCGCGGCTTTGTAATTTTAGCTGTATTTATGAAACAATTGACAGTCACGAGTTGTGCCAGCAAGCAATGACGTCGAGGGGCTTGGTTGGCTTTGCCAATCAGAGACTGCCAACGGCTCCATGCGTCACAATCATATAATTATTCATTATTATTATTGTCTTCTATACGATACTTACCTACTAACTGGATGGGAATTTGAATTTTGCAAATTGTTTCTGACTCGATTTACCTATAATTGTTATTGTTTATAAATTTACGAAGTGTAATTCCAAACTAATACATGCACCTAGGAACCTATTTCTACAGTCTGACAAACATTAAAATAATCACGTTTCATGGAATTGTAAATGTAAATAAATCAGAGGTGTGTCAGTTAATGAAATCGTTATTACCTAACGAACCTAACAAAAAGTTTGCCTCAATTGTCTTGAAGTACCTATATACCTACTTGTAATTTATCAGGCAAGCATAAAATAATTATTGTTGTTAACAGACGAAAACTATAGGGAGGTATAATAAAAAATGCAATTCAACTGTTGATGGCGTCGATGCTGATGCAATAAAACGTCGTTCTTGTGCCAGTTTGCTGTTTAAAGGTGTGTGTTGTTGGCTGGGGGCTTGCGCGCGCGCACACAGGCGCGCCCACTCGATGTATTAGTTCTCGTGTTTCAATACACGTGCACAAGAACTGTGTAGTCAGTGTGCGCGCCACACCTCCGCAAAACATGCTTCGAGCAACGAACGCATGACTTTCCAAATGTTTGTGACGTCACTGATTTCCTTCGGATTTTCAGAATTCAGTTATTATTAGAATTATATAGGTACCTAGAGTTATTTAGGTAAAGCTTTATTTTATTTGAAGTACATATTTCTAACTGATGTAGTTCATCCATATATTCAACCGAAATACTTCTGCTGGACATAGGGATCCTCCAAAGATCTCCACGACGATCCATCTTACGTCATCTGCATCCAGCGAACTCTCGCGACCTTCACCAGGTCGTCGATCCACCTTATGGGGGGCCTACCCATGCTGCGTCTTCCAGTACGGGGCAGCCATTTGAGAACCCGTTGGCCCTATCGGGCATCGGTTCTACGAGCAATATGCCTAGCCTATTGTCACTTCTGCTTGGGAATTCTTCTGGCAATGTTAGTTACTTTGGTTCTTCTGCGGATCTCCGGATTGGTATAGTATCTAGGCACATTTACTTACAAATTTTCGCACGGTATCAACTCGCACATGGTAAAATTTGATTTAAATCGACTCAGACTAATAAAGAATAAGTTTAAAGTCTTAGTCTCAATGTTTTAAAGTTTTCATTTTCCACAACACGATTACAAATTAATCTAATGATTTGCCTTAAACCTCACGTATTTATGTTTATTTTCCGTCGAGACTATGTAGGTACATTTTTATGAGGAATGATATAGCTACAATAAAATGGATTCATATACGATGTAGATATCTCATAAAAATATTTCTCCCTCATGATATTTCTCTATTAGAATCTTTATCTTGTTTGAATTAATTTATAACTGGCCATATGAATATTTGACGTAAGACCCACTGAGCCATTGGAATTAATGAAATTCTTACAAAAATTAATAAATCGAATTTTTTATCACGAAGTAGTCAAGTAAAAATGTACTCAGAAAATTAGGTAATTAATACCCATAGAGAACTTAGCCTATAGTATGTATTATTGTTCATTTGACATTCCTTTGTTATTCCATTGGTGTCAATGAAGTCAAGATCCAAGCGGCTGACAAACCGTTTAAATTGTTTTAATGAGAGCTGTTTGTCAAACGATGGAATTTTCCGCGTGCCTTTGAATTGAAACAAATTCGCATTGATACGATATATGAAGTTCGGAAAGCTCTTTATTTGAAATAATAAACGACCGATCGTAATAAAATTAGGGAGTACATCAGGCACTAACTATTTTACATTACTTGATTTAATATATTTAATGTATTATATAAGTATAGTTACTAAGTACACACAAAGTTTATTTAAACACCTGGCTTCTTTGTCACCAATGTAAAGTAAGTTTAATAAAATAAAAGAATAAAAAATAGCAACTGAAAAAATATTGGAGCAATAAATTATACATAAAACATGTTACTTATATCAATAATGGTGGTGGGTATTGCATTGGTATTAAGGTCTTAGGTCGTTCTTAAAACGAAAGCTTGAATGATGATGCCTCTGATGTCTGATGAATCTATAAAAGTTCAATTTTTTTTAGTTTCAATTCATTTTTAGGAGTAACCTCTACTTGTTTAGAATCAAAACGTTCGGTTAATCTTCATAATATTGGTAAATTGTTATGACATTGATATGGTATTGATTTTGAGCTACCAGCAACTATTTTTGTTTCGATTATTAGTTTAATTGTAAATTATGCATTAAAAACATTTCGAAACAACTTTGACATTCACAATGTAAAAACTCATTACTAGTTTTATTAAGTAAAACTTGTTTATCATGATCCTTGAATTTATGATTCGGCTATCGGCATATCAATAATATGCTTTACAAAATTAATTGGGAATTCTAATAAACGGAGGTGCTTGGTCATTCTTTTGTCAAAACAGATACACACTTACATATATTCGTCATATAGGAAAAAAGAATCAATTTTTTAGGTACTTTAAATACAGGAAATGAATTAGTTTCATACAAACTATTTTTATAACTAGTATTATAGACATTTATGAGAGGTATTAGTTGATGGTTATACCCTTAACAACTGTAATATCTGGTTTAACAATTGAAGTTTATTGGCCAGTTCCAGTTGGGAGAACTTTTAAAAATGGGGTACATTTCAACAAGACATTATTCACTTTGGAAACAAATACATTCACTACGACGAGTAAAGTATTATTTAAATAGTAGGTATCTATTAGAATTTCGAAGAATACAACCTTAAAACACTGCAATAAATTCTGTTTTTCCAAAAAAGTTTTTATAGCAATGTTTAGCCCATTAACAAGTAATTATAATTTACTTTTAATTTTTAAGTTACTTGTTTGTCCATATTTACTACAATATAATATAACTGGGGAATAATTATCCGTAGTCCATCTCAATGTTTTATTCCATTTTTAGGTTAAATTTACATCTGTCATTGGCTCATGACAAGAATTATTAGAGTATCTACTGTAAATGTATAGTAGAAAAACATAATTTAGTCGAAATCAGATAGTAGAGAAAGCTTGTATTTTTGTATAACTTTAAAAATGTTTAACTGTTTTAATAAATAAGTAAAACTAACATTCCCCTCAACGTCTCTTTGTGTAACGTTCAGTATTTGTTTGTAAAGTTTGTTTATATGTATATTGTATATAAGTATCAATTATTTTATGATTAATGAAAATAATAACGTAAAAAGAATTCATAAATTATAATCCGTAAATATTCTTCATGTCCTTTTAATTATCCACTCCATAGAGACACAAGTGTCATAACCTCAAAAGGCAAGAAAAGCTTTACATCTTTTAAATAAATATATAACTAACACGCTATTTGAAAACACAGTACCTACCTATAATTTATACATTCTATACCAATATCATTAAGATAGATTAACACGTTATTTTGTTGTCTTACTTCTATTTCTCTGAATTACATACATTCATATTGAATACACGTCTCCAGTGTCTTTTAATTGGTATTTATTGTGCCATATAGAGTGGCACTCGTGTGTTGCTATAAACATAACTAAGCATTTCGACCGGACAGTGTGGAAAGTAAAGCTTTCACTGCGTAGGCTTTACACGCACACTCAAAGGTTTAAATTCATAATAAGTAATTTTTAAGTTAGTATTTGAGTTTTGCACACAATCGATGAAATCTATATTTGTAATAAAAGGCTAACGAGATGAAATCTGTATATTAAAGATATTTAAGAAAAAATACTATGCGGGTCTTCAGAACACATTTCGATAGTTTAATTTTTTTTTGTTTGTCTGTATGTTCATTTATTCGCCAATCACGCAAAAACCACTGAACTATATTTAATTTGAAAACGTTCAATATAATATAAAATATTCTATAAAACTTTACCAAATTAAAACTGATTTTATTTTTACCTATATACGTTTATGATGTGTTTAATTATAATTAATACGAAATTTAATAATAATGTACTAATCTTAATTGTAAATCAAACTGCGTGCCATCATCGTATCACATAAAAAAAAATACATACAATTTCTGTATCTAATTACTATATAGGTAATATACGTCACACAATTACAATTCGATAAATTTAAACAATAATCTTTCAGTACAAAGATATTGCGATACCATTTTTTTTATAAATATAATAATATACTATTTGAAATTAAACATTTAAATGCCTATTAGTCAAAATTAATAATAAGTACCAAGCCCGTTAGTAAAATACAACATTTTACGTTGATTCAAGAACGGGGCTACGACTTTTAAATTGATGAATTTCATATTCCTAATTAAATATAATACCTCCAAATGTATTCAATAGTATATGTTATCAATATTTTAAGTGTTCTGTAGTAACTGATGAGAACGACGAATTTCTTCGCAGTATCTCAAATTGCATTAAATACGGGCGCATCAATGCGCTTCAGTGTTTTATTTCATAAACATTGCATTGTATTCAATGGTCGAATGGAAAATCACTGCATTTGAATCGACGATATTTGAATAAACGTATGCGCCAGACGTGATATACAAATGCATGCCAGTCTAATTTCTTTAAAGTTCTAGTTAGAATTTGTATTAGGTACCGAGAATACTTAATGTGTTTTGTAACAACATTTTTTATTACCATTACTATGTAAATTTATATTATAAATAGATAAAGATAAAAAACATTGCAAGATATTTTTTTCCACTATTTGTTTAGCGATTTACTTTATTAATAAAATAAATGCAAAAAGTTAATTTTCAATAAACGATTCTCGACCACCAGGCTAACATGAGTTATCATAAATACTTAAAACCTAGTCAATTTAAAATATTTCATAAATACAATTAAATAGATGCTAACTGAAAGGAACTGCTGCCGCCATTGATCACGAAATTCCGCCGATCAGAATTAAAAAAAAATGTGGGATAAAATTTATTTTATTTAGCTATAGTTTGAAACAAATGCAATAAATACCTACTATTCTAGACAGTATAAACAAAGGTTGCAATATTGCAGATCGGAAAATTCTATTTGGTAACGTCCAGTATAGAAATATTCAAGGCCTTAATAATTGCAGCAATGCGTTTTTATTTATTGCATTGGTGATTCTCAGAACCACACTCTGCTTTTATGAAGGAATAATTTAACTTCTGAAAGGAGTATTTTACTAAAATTAAATAAAGTTTTTTTATATTAAAAGATAAGAAATACAGATTAATCAACTGTTTTTAACATCTACTCATACGAATACTGAAAGTATTTTGTAATAATAACACATTTCACTCATTATTATGAATAGTTCAGATAATAAGCTAGATATTTATGTTCATAGGCAGGTCTTCTTAATGCTTGACAAAAAGGAACTGACAGCAAAGCATGATTAATTTGTTTTATATCTCAACTATAGGTAATTAATAAATTAAAATAAGGATTTTTTTGCTGTTGTCAGCTACTTATGATTGGAAGTTATGTTCTAAGTATTTTAATTTAAAGGTTAATATAATTATAAACCTTCAATCGTAAAATTACTGGAATAAGCTGTTTAAATCTATAAGTCTAAAATTACAATTGTTTAATACAAATATTAAACATAATAAATACATTTAAAGTTGTGTAACATTGTTAATTTTATTTTATTAATTTTTACGTGTGACAATGTTTCTCCCTTCTTCATGGTTGCTCGTGGCCATAGCACGGCGCCATTGTTATAAAAAAATAAGTTACAATAAACCTAAATTTATAATTTCATAGATGTGTTACTTAACAATGATCAACAGATTTTTTAATATCTAAGGTACCAACCTTAAGGTACGTACCTTACCAAGGTACGTATTTATAAAAAAAAAACTAATGAGGTACCTCTTTGCCTACAATTATAGATAGATACCTACAATTAAATAAAATTGTTTGTAGGTACATATATCGTAGTTTATTGAAAGCTGCTTTGCGCAATTTAACCTGTTTAGTTCTCGTTCCCGTGGGATTTTCGGAATAATAACTATCCTATATCTCTCCCTGGATTTCTAACTATATACATACCAAATATCATCCGAATTGGTCCAGTAGTTTTAAGTTTATTCGTTACATGCAAAAACATAAATATTTCTTCTTTATATTATTAGTATAGATGAATGTAGAAACATAGGTAGATATTTTAATCAGATTATTTATACCTAGGTACCTAGTAAAATATAATGAGTGTAATAGGGTTGACTAAACGTAATTAATGATAAGTCACTATTGACGTAATGTTATTTCATCCAAGGCTGTCTATAGTCCATATCGATACTCGGTACTGATTACCGTTCGCTGTGGAAGCTTGTGATTGGCTGACGCTGGAGGCCCGGCTGGGGTGTGGCGAAACGTGTTAGTTCGCTTCCTTCAAAATGCCACTCACTCTTTAACTTTCAAGGTATGCTAATACAAAAACTACTCCAGGAAATAAATCACTAAACTAATATAAACTGGTTTTTTCTTAATCGACTATTTCAACCGGGTAGTTACCAATTACCACAGATATTGTATCCTAACTAAACACGTGATGTTTTTCATATTTTTTGTGATCGTATCATACGAGTTTGCTGAGTCAAGTTGTATAGACACGATCGTACGAATGTCATACGATTAGGTATATTATTTTTAATAAATGCAGTCGTCGATATTATTAAGTCGGAAATTTAATAACTAGGAAATTGAAAATAAGCAATTAAATATTATTATAAAGACTTCAATAAGCCATCAATTTTACTAAAAACTCGATTATTACACGTTCAATAGACTCTAAAAATATTACTTATTATGATTAATACAAAATTTTACAAATAACAAGGATAAATATATAAGTTATACTTAACATTTTTTTAATATTAACCATCCAGATACAAAATATTTATTTTAAATAGAGTCCGATCAAAAGTTATGCAACGTAGGCAAACGACAGACGATTGAAATAATATTCATTTCGCTGAGTTTTCGTGAGCTAATCAAATATCCATACTAGATGAAATATAATTATATTCAGTAGAATTACAATTGGCTTGGCATTTTTTACACGATATAGGCTCAGTGCTTTGACCACAATCTGACCTGATGTTAAGTGACGATGTGGTAAACACACTAAATCTAGGTACTGGTTTTCAAGTGATGCTGCCGGAACACACCTGTTTGTATTTGGCGACAGGTTTTCTAACTTGAGTATGGTGGCTACCCAGGCGGACATCATTAGAAAATGCCCTATCACCATGCAAAGTAGATAATAATTTACCTAGACACGTGTAGTTTTGTTTCAGTTTTTATTAGGTATCAATTTAAGTCTGTAGCTAAATATTAAAAAATAATTACTAATGTAATAAATAATTACTACATTAATTCAGTTTTTAGAACGATTTGAATCTTTGCTACTGCCAAATTTATGTGTATAAAATAACACAGATTTAGTTCGACTAGGAGGTTGCTCCAGACCTTGGACAGTGACCCATGGGGGCGCCCCTACCATATGGTGTTGGGCTTCTTGCGTCCCTGGGCCCCCCCGGTAACACGGACTCTTGAGCCACGACTGTTGGAGGACATAATGGCTGCTCTATTCCCGAATGGATCAGGTATTGTGCTCCCTTACACGGCTGCGTTTTCCCCATCTGAAGATGAAAGCGATGAGGCTCTCGAAATCACCGAGGCGGAACTGAGCGCAGCCACGAGCAAACTCCAGGCTAAGAATACTTCACCCGGGCCAGACGGTATTCCGGGCCGAATATGGGTATTGGCGATGGAGGCTCTGGGCGATAGACTCAGGAGACTGTACAATGCCTGCCTGGTGGCAGGCCTGTTCCCAAGCCAGTGGAAGACCGGTAGTCTCGTCCTGCTACATAAGCAGGGACGACCTGTGGGATCGCCGTCAGCTTACCGTCCCATAGTTCTCCTGGATGAAGTGGGGAAACTGCTTGAGCGGATAATCGCGCGACGGTTGACGCGTCATCTTACCGAGGTGGGTCCTGACCTCTCAGAGACACAGTTCGGGTTCCGGGAGGGCCGCTCCACAATTGACGCAATTTTGCGTGTCAAGGCCCTCTCGGACGAAGCGGTCTCCCAGGGTGGAGTACTGTTGGCAGTGTCGTTGGACATTGCTAACGCGTTCAACAGCCTGCCCTGGGAGTGCATAACAGAGGCCCTCAAGTATCACAGGGTCCCACCACATCTCCGTCGTTTGGTCGGGTCGTACCTCGAGGGTCGTTGCGTCACATGCATCGGGCAGAACGGCATCACCTATCGCAGAGAAATATCGCGCGGCATTCCACAGGGGTCGGTTCTCGGCCCGCTCCTGTGGAATGTCGGCTATGACTGGGTGCTGAGGGGTGCCCTTATGCCGGGCGCCTCTGTGACGTGTTACGCAGACGACACTCTGGTGACGGCGCGTGGTAGCTCGGTCAGGGGTGCCGTGTGCCTGCCTCGTTACAGCGAGTGCTGCCCAGGTGGTCGAAAGGATCAGGAGGCTTGGGTTAGAGGTGGCCCTCAGTAAGACGGAAGCAATATGCTTCCATGGCCCTCGTAAAGCCCCACCTTCCGACACACACCTGGTCATTGACGGAGTCCGTATACCGGTAAGGCCCACAATGAAGTACTTAGGTATCACGCTCGCTCGACAGCCGCTGGAACTTCACGGAGCACTTCCGACAGCTGGAACCCAGAGCTATGAAGTGCGCCTCTGCTCTTAGCAGCCTACTGCCCAACTTGGGCGGAGCCGGCTTCAGCAGCCGCACCCTATATGCGGGGGTGGTGCGATCCGTTGCGCTGTACGGTGCGCCGGTGTGGCACGGGGCCCTGACGGCGTCGAACGTTGCCATCCTGCGCAAGCTGCAGCGACTGATGGCCGTCAGGGCAATACGTGGCTACCGCACAGTATCACACGACGTGGCGTGCCTCCTGGCGGGTACACCACCGTGGGAGCTCGTCGCCCAATCCCAAGCGGCAATGTATCGATGGCGGCTTGAGAGACTCTCACACGGCGGAACCATTACCCCAAGGGAGAAAGAAGTCCAGAGAACCCTCTTTTGGCAGGAAGTGCTGTGCAAGTGGAAGGAGGAGCTGGCCTCCCCGAACGCAGGCCTCAGTGTAGTGGAGGCAGTTCGCCCTCAATTCAAAGAGTGGACAGACAGGCCGCATGGGTCTCTCACCTTCCGTTTGGTGCAGGTGCTCACCGGCCACGGTTGTTTCGGCAAGTACTTGCACCAGATTGCTGGAAAGGAGCCCACACCGCGATGCCACTGCTCGACATGCGAAGTGGACACTGCACAGCACACGGTAGCCGAGTGCAGCGCGTGGGAAAGCGAAAGGCAAGAGCTCGTCGCGATAGTCGGAGAGGACCTCTCTCTCGCTGCCTTGATCCGGAGCATGGTCAGCGATGAGAGGTCATGGGGTGCTGTCCTCCACTTCTCGGAAAAGGTTATGTCCCAGAAAGAGCAGGACGAGAGGCTGAGGGAGAGGGCGCCGGATGCTCCTGCGATCCGACGCAGGAGATTCGGTCGCAACAGAAGGAGGGGCGGAGGCGACCGACAGGATCAGCCCCCATGACCGATACCTAGGTGATGGGTGCGGGGGCGCCCATTGCCGCAAAGGAGGTACCCGCGTTGGGAAGTGCGGTACCGGTACCACACTGCCGCCGCTTCACCCGTAGTAGAAGCGTGGAGGGAGGGATCAATCGACCTCCCCGAGGTGGGGGCTTCCCAAACTAATGGGAAACCCTAGCGCATGGACAGAGTTGCGGCGCATGCTCGCCGTTATCCCGCGACCCTGCCCACTGTGCGCTGATGCGGCCGCGGGGTTTTAGTCGGTAGGAGTCCGACACTGTTCCCTTCTCCCGGGGACAGGAGACTTCTCCCCTGTCTCCGGGAGAAGGGTTCGTCCATGAGGATTTCCCCGCGAAAAAAAAAAAAAAAAAAAAAAAAAAAAAAAGGAGGTTGCTCTACATTTTTCATTGTAGCCAACTTAATTTCAAAACTATTTAGCTAAATATTTATATGTATCTTGTAATTTATAGTAACATATGTTGTACTTCCCTCACGTACTTCATATTATTATTTCGTTTTATCTTATTATTAAAAGTGCTATTGTCTATTTATCTTTATTATTTGACCACTCACCTTTCTGATGAAATATTATGTTAGATTGAAATCTACGAATAATCTTATCAGTGACTAAAAATCTTAATGAAAAATAAATATATCATATTGTTTTTCGAATGTGCCGATAGAAGATAAAATTCTGCACACGTTACAAAGTTTTTAGTATTGTCGTAAATATTTCATCGTAATGTAATAAAGGGGAGTGGTCCTTATCAAAACGTATAAACTGTGCCGACAGACTGATAACGCGTTTTGCCTTGTTTTTAAAATAGTATATTTAAATAACAATTAAGAATGTCACATATACTGACAGAATTTATTTCTGTTGTAAACTTTACGGATATTAAAATGATTTTGAATGTAACTAAATGCAAAATATAATAAAATCGCTTGCGCATTCTCGTGAGAGTATTCCACAGTTAATATGAATATTTCAAAATAAGGAAAAGAGAACTAGGCCATTAAATTTCAATAATTTTTTTTATTTTTATTTATATTTACCGTATGATGCTACGGTAAAACTAACTTAAAAACTACTGGACCGATTTGGATGAAATTTGGTGTGGAGATAGTATGAGATTTTATTCCGAAAATCCCACGGGAACAGGAACTACGCAGGTAAAATCGCGGAGATCAGCTAGTACTTAATAAAATATGTCAATAAATATACAGTATATTAATTTTACATAGACATTATAAAAGGTAACGACATTCTGTATGTTTGTCAGTTAACTTGTACTCAAATATAAGTAAATTATATACCTAAGATTTAGTACATACATTTTTACCTTAGGTAGTTAGTGTACGTATAAATAGTTACGGGAAAAAACAGTCAAGAAAATCGTCACTAAATTTACCAAATTGCGAATCGTGTGGAGTCCCTAAAGATGCCAACCGCTTATTGATGGAATGCAGTCGTGGCATAACAGAATACTAAAACAACTAAATCTTAACCTTTAAATCTAGGAACCTTTCATGAAATTTTGGTTTTGAATGCAAGCGTCAAAGCCGACATTTATGGAATTTCCAGATAGCGCAGGTAGGTATATAAAAAAAAGAAGTCATCATAAATGACCATTGTCGCATTCCTTGAAATAACATTTGGAATCGCGAGATGACCGAGATTAATTTAATTTCAAAGAAGGAAGGTTCCGTGTGTCTGGCAACAAGAAATGCTTAGATCAAATGATCATAAACTTACTAAGTATGTACCAACCTATTCTAGTTCAATACAATACAATGCTACTCGTTCAGTAGGAGGCGGGTCTCTGTTGATAAATGTGCGTTGTCTACTAAATTACTAAAGTGATTATTATTGATTCGACATTGGACAATCGATCAATGCGAATGTTGTGAATTTCATGATTGCCACGCAGTTGCTATAATGCAATAAGTTGAATAAGTATACACATTTACAAATAGTTATCGTACGGATACATTTTCGTAGGTATGCTTCATACAATCTATTGAATAAATTTTAATTTACACTGAATACGGAATTATAAGGAGTGTAGCCGAAGTTAAGTAGAAAAAACCGGTTTATTTATTCAATTTGTTCAACTTAGATACTTGGTATATCTATGGTTATTAGCATGGCAATAGTTTTGTTTTTATTTTCGTTAAGAAAACTTTTACTGTTAATTTAATTGTACCAGATATTAACTATACAAATATCAATAATAAAAAGAAATAAAATGTAAAACTAACGTTATTGATTATTCAGTTGTTGTCTCAATGCTAATCTTATGTAACAGCATGAAAAGAGTTAACCGCGATTATCTAGGTGCATAGGTGTTAGTGTGTTACGCTGATGACACACTAGTGCTGGCACGGGGGAAGTCGTGCCGCCAAGCCAAGATTCTGGCCACGGTGGTGGAAAGGATCCGGAATCTGGGTCTGGAGGTGGCGCTTCATAAATCTGAGGCTCTACTATTCCACGGGCGTCGGAATGCTCCACATCCGGGATTCTGTATCGTGGTAGGGGGAGTGTCCATAGCTGTCGAGAAGAGAGTGAGATATTTTGGTCTCACTCTCGACAATCGATGGACATTCGAAGATCATTTCCGGCAGTTGTCCCCCTGTCTAATGGGCGTAGCGGGCGCGCTAGCTCGTTTGCTCCTGAATCTGGGGGGACCTAATCCCAGCTGCCGGAAACTATACGAAGGTATTGTGAGGGCGATGGCTCTTTACGGGGACCCCGTGTGGGCGTACGGCCTGCCGGCCTCAAACGTCGCTCTACTTCGAAGGTCGCAAAGGGCGATGGCCGTCAGAGTCGTGCGTAGTTACCGTACGATTTCCTTCGAGGCTGCCACACTGATGGCGGGATCCCCACCATGGGACCTGGTAGCGAGAGTCCACGCGTCTTTGCATTACAGACGCGTGGTGGCTCTAGGCCGGGAAGTTAACCTCGCCTCCCGCGAAATGGAGGCAATGAGAGACCAGTTACACCAGGTCCTCGTGGTGGAGGAATGGAGCCGTCGACTCAATGTTCCCAGCTTCGGCGTGGTAACGGTGAAAGCCATGCGGCCGGTTCTGGCTGGATGGTTGAAAAGGGGGCACGGCACCCTAACATTCTGGCTGACGCAGTTACCTGAGAGTAACGGCACGGCTGCTTTGGGAGATACCTGCGTCGGATAGGCCGGGAACTGAGCGAAGGGTGCCACCACTGTTATGCAGTCAGGGATATTGTGCAGCACACAGTGGAGGAGTGTCCCACTTGGGAGGAACCACGTCGGGAGCTGGTTGCGGTCATCGGACCCGATCTCTCTCTCCCGATAATCGTCGTCAAAATGCTTAGCAGCGAATCGGAATGGATCTCCGTCACCTCTTTCTGCGAGACAGTTATTCTTGCAAATAAGGTGTCGGAGAGGGAGAGAGAGATCACATCGCAGATCCCCTCCCGTCCACGGAGAACTGGGCGGCGGCGGCGCCATGCTGCCAATGACCTCAGACCACCCTAAATATGGTCTGCGGGTGACGGACAACGCAGGTCTGTCACCCATATCAGCCGAATGCTGCGCAGGTGGGGGGGGGAGAGGCGTACTGTGCCGTGCGCCTCTCCATAAGGAGGTAAAGGGGGGTCCAAAAAGACCCCTTGAACACTTGAAAGGGCCCCTACTCTTTTGAGGGACGACACCGGCCGGGTCGAGCGGGTAGAAGTACAGCCTTGCAATTCCCGCTCCCCGGCCCAAAGGTGTAAGAAGGCACCAAGGAATTTTAGTGGATATTCCCGGCCGCCCATCTTGGCCGGGCTAGTCCCACATACCCCCTATCTGTGTAAGTTGGGAGGGGGATGCCTAAAAGCCTGCCTTGTAAAAAAAAGGTACATAGGTGTGAAAACAGATGACCTGCATTCAAACATGTAAATTCTCAATCAAGTTCGTCATGAACTTGTGACTTGTATTAAAATCTGTACTGAGTTACAGTACTTTTCTAATTAAAAAAAAAACAATGAAATTTTAATCGCTTTTTTTAAAGTGGTCTTATAAAAATAGATTTTTTCCTGGTTATGCTTAGTGTAAAAAACAAGTTATGTGTATTTTAGAATTCCGATGTTTAGTCTCATTGATAACAACATTGTCTGGTCTCATATGAGTTTATTTTTATATTTTTCCAAATGTACGATGAATTATTGAACTGAATTAACAGTATAAGAAACATAACATTATGTTATTTCAAAATTATTAAAATTTAAAAACAAGTCATTGTTCACAGAGCAAGAATCGAGAAATTATGTCACAAAAAAGCGTTTTTAGATTTAGCAAAGCTAGATTTTTTATTATTACAACCCAATAAAACTAGTTTCAATTGGCGGTCGTCTGGTTTAACTTGTTAGCCTTTTTGACTCTTTATTAGTATGAGATAACTGGGGTGCACATAAGGAGCCTCTTCGAGAACCACTTTTATTAATTAAGCGATAACGGCTTATTGATACATTAGACGTTTATCGATGTGCGAATGAATCTTACAATTGATTTGAACTTTCTATATAGGTCATTATTATTAAGAAACCAAAGCATAATTGTAGAGGAACTATTGGTAAGTTTAAGTACCCATCCTTAAGAGCCAGTACACGTTCTAAGTTATAATAGCAATCTGTTATTTATACACACAGTTCTACCTCCTGGTGGGGTCCTCCCCATGCTGAATAGAAATTTTTCACAATCTTTAAAAAAAACGATGTTCATCTTGCTAGAGCATTCCACGAAGTTTTTGTGGCACCTTAGAATAAACGTTCCTTGTTATTACACATCACTTATTTAAATAACCAAACGATAACATGCAAAGACAATAATTACTAGGTTTCACTCAGGTAACAGCCAAGCCGAGGTTCGTACCATTTTGGTAACCCTTATGCTAGTTACCTTTTTGCGGCTGAGTGCCTTCAGCACTCACCCCCAAAGTCACGGTGAAGCTGTAAAGACCCTTCCGGTCAACAGAATTAGCTAGGTTCGAAAAAAAAAAGAATTACTAGGAACTAGAGGGAACCAAAACTCGAACATTGTTTTCGTCTTGTATATTGTTACTAAAGATATTTTTTTTATGCTAATTGAAACTTATGCTTGTAATTCAGTATATTCTTTTTACGAACTGACTAAACGTTGCTGAGGGGCCTTGACAGCATCACTGGACTTTGGAGCGAGCGCTTAAGATAATCAGCCGAAACTACTAGCTGGCTCAAGGACACCAGAATGGTATGAATCCCGGTTTGAGCTAACACTTGTGTCAAAAATCTGCGTAATTTACTACAATGATGTCAGCCATGCGTATTGCGCAGTGTATCTTGCGTGTAATGTGCAGTATGATGCTAGTGCGTATAGCGTGTCATTGTATCACACTACAAGAGTTTCTCCAGTTGAGGACGGAGCACGTCTCGATCTGCTGCCGGAGGGCTCGAATGGCAAATCCAGGTTATTTTACGGGTAAGCCACTAGGAGAGCAGAAAAAAAGAGTTTGGAGTTATGTAACCGGACGTTTAAATAAATCCGTTTTCGTACAATTATGTAGGTTAATCTTTTCCTAAATTGGCCTTGAATATTTTCCTAGAATTTTATCGCTATTTACTCCATTAATTCATAATGAGAAAGCAATACTTTTACTACGTTTTCTTCAATTCATTATAAATTAAAATTAGTGAAAGAACAATAACATTAACGTATTGATGTTCTCTGACAATTTTCTAGGCTCTACAACCGGTCTCATCTTCCGTATTATTAAAAACTGTATTTTATAGTTATTACAACTCGAATTGAACTGTTTGTTTCATTATTCACTGTGCGATTTGCGTCAGTACCAACCGCTGTGCATTGTGTTTTGTTTACATTATATTCAGTTTAACGATGTTTTATTGTTTTCATTAAATGATTAAAACAGACACCATGCCGTTACTTTTCACAGTTAAAATTTGCGTAAAAATAGTATTATTGTTTGTGTGTTATGAGTCATGTATTTAAGGTAGTTTTTTTTTTTGGGAACCGTAATAGTTGTTCACCATGAGCATAGATCAGGTATGTTGAGTTTGGTAGATCTGGAAAATTGTTGCCAGGCTGCACCCTAATACGTGTCTTATATAAGAGACGGGGCCTGGTCTTTCGGCCGGGGCGACGCAGAGCGTCATTATAATCGGAATAACGTGGAATGGATGCGTAAATGCATTTCCCTACGTAAAAAATGGTAACTCATGGTAACTAATGGTAATGGTAATGGTAAAACTAAAAGGAAACAGGAAATGTTAAGCATGGAGAATTTTGAGATTGTTTGTGATTTTACATGCTATAAATATGATTTCTTGAACTCATCTGATGTCTATAGTATTATCAACGATAGTCGTGTATGTAATTACTTTTGTTTTAATTTATTAAAAAATATGTACATACATACTTAAAATTTACATTAACTTAAGTATTTAATAATGTATATAATAATAATATACATGTAGTATTGACCACAAAGTGACTATGAATAATTGTTTGCTTTTAAGATTTATAACATTATTAGTGGAAGTGATCACGTATCCTATATTATTAGTCAATTATAATTAGCACACATGCTTCGCGAGTGAAGGTTTTATGGAAATTCACCCGCCTCTGCTGGTTACATGACATTGAGTTTGAAAATAACTCAGCGTTACCCATTTTTACGAAATCTGATTGAAGCAGTCGATCATAATTCAGCGGCGTCTCTAGCCCCTGTAGAGCCCGTGTGCAACCAATACATTGGCACCATCTAGTAGGCGCTCGATCATAATGAAATACTTGATATTTTCAAACGGCAATTCGGGTGCAGTTAATGGTGTCGGAAACAATCGGTACATGAGTAACAAAAGTATTTTCTTTTTTAGGAAGAGGTTACAAGATTTTTTTTTATCTTTCTAGTTATTTGAGAAATATTTCATTCATTCATTCAACCATAAGACTACTGCCCACTACTGGACATAGGTCTCCTCTAATAATGGGGCGGCGATTGCCATAATCGCCAGCCCGGAGCGATGCATCTTTGTAGGTGTCACCCTGGTCGCTCGGTGGCCCCTAAAATCCTGCGGCCGTATGCGCTGCATACCCTGTACTATAAGTAAAGACGGCTCTGTCATCATTAGTAATTTACTGACTTCAATAATGAAGCAGATGAATATAAATTAAATACTTCTGTTTAAGTACTTTCTGTCAAGTATTACTCAGAAACCTCATAAATATCACTATAATTATAAACAGTGAAAGTATATCATGTCAGACCACATATGCAAACTCCATAAAAAACATTTCTTGTAAACTTATTTTTATACAACAAAATCATTATTTAATATTTTTTTAAATAAAATAAAGTAAAATATTGATGACCTGTTTAGAAAAACAAGTACCACAGAGAAACACTATTCTTTGAGAAAAAAAAAAATCAATATATGCTATAATGTATATTTGACAAAATGAATTACATTGAAAAATGCACTGTAATCAGATATCATTATTTTCCCATTCTTTGTATAGACCACTCCTGTTGGCAGAGGGGGCAACGATTATTTTGTTTCACCCAGAGTGAACATACAGCAAAAGTGGAAACTATGGTTGCATTCGCCCCAAACAACCACGCAATCTTGTTTTCCGTACGAGTCCTTTTTGCTTTCACCCTGGCATCGGAGACAGGCATCTGAAATCAATAAAATATTCACCGATTATTTATATCATTAATTCATGAGCCTAATGAATCTTTTTAAATCTAATCTTGACAATGCCAACTTTTTGCTTTTAATTTTCATGTACACAGCGAACATTATGTTATGTAATATTTTAGCGTGTCCAGACTTTATAGCATAATTGGAAGATATCATTTTTCAGATATTGCGTCACTCACACTTCCTGTTATCTAGTTTAAAAAGACTGATTACACTAGATAGCATATTTTTGTAGTAAATAAGATCACGTTCACTTGGCTTTATCCTAAATTGAATTCTTAAATTATTTCAGTTCTATATATTAATACTAGCCTTATAAAAAAGGAATAAGCAGATCAAATTTAGTAATATACATAACTACTGTTTAAGATTTACGCAAAATACATTTAAAAAGGCTACCTGTTAATTATTGTCACGTGTTTGACTACGCAATGTATTTACTAGAAAATAATTAATCTTAATTTAGCAACAAACGTCAACGATACATTCTCGACTAAAATAAACCCATTGTGTTTGAAAAACACGATAATTCATCGTAATATTCGCCAACTATGTATAAAATATATTCAATAGATATACATTGTGTTTTCGTCATAATAAAATATTACAGAAGTGTAGTAAATAATATGCCGCCTGGGTCCGGCTAAGAATAGTACCATCCCTTATATATCCCAATATCCTCCCGTGGGGTGTCGTAAAAGGCGACGAAGGGATAAACCAGGTGATGGGCAGCAGTATCCTCTGAGAACCACTAACACCTACTGCGATCGCCAATACGCCAGTCAAGTAAGGCGGTTATGGCAATCCCTACCTTATTGGGGGAGACCTGTGTCCAACAGTGGGCGTCTATCGGTTGACTGAAGAATGAACAAATTCAGTCTTTTCATATTAGTAGCGCAAGCTGCGCTATCTAATGACTCGTGTAAAGTAATAGACTTGTTAATGTTGAATTTATAATTTAATACACAAGTAAAGGAGATCTCGCCGTCTTAAATAGACTAGAAAATACTTCTATTTACACATGCGTATATTTAGTTATAAATATGACATTCTTTTGTTTGTTATTTTATAAATGGCATATTTTTTCTATTTTAAAATTTATAAGTAAAACTATTCTTATATAGCTTATATCTCTTTTTGAATTCCCGTAAAGTGGACACTCTTTAAATCTTGTTCAGAGGATAAAAAAATTCACAAAAATGACAATTATCGCGTTATTTGTTATATCCTCATCCTTACATTATATAAAAGGCATCGTCTGACCGTTAGTAAACGCGAGAGGAGCCGCGAGAATACCGTTAGTTATAAAATACAAACTTAATATTTCAATAACAATTGGTATGAAACAGATATG
The DNA here is from genome assembly GCA_014132275.2 of Samia ricini. NCBI lineage: Eukaryota > Metazoa > Arthropoda > Insecta > Lepidoptera > Saturniidae > Samia > Samia ricini. Next base: position 10,268,961 of record AP028161.1, read on the forward strand.
CGTAGAGCAACATACAAGAATATAAAGAGCTACTATCACTGAAAAGTAAAATCCAAAAACATTGACAAGGTCTCAACTGAGTTTTAATTGAGAGTAAAGACCAATAAAAAATATCAAATTTATATTAATGATATAGTCTGCAGATGGGCAAGTTTTACGATTCAGTAGTAGGTACGAGAAACTAAAATACATAATATTTTCTAGTAAAAATAATCTGTAAATATGACCATTTAAATTTTAAACCCTCAGGTATGACACATCCAGGACATTTATTCTACATTATAACGTGTGTATTTTTATTGAAAATTTAGGTCATTTATATGTCGAGTTCGTTACGATCGTAATATGGTACACGAAACATTTATTTTTCTATTCTGGACGAGGATATGTTGTAAGTTGTATTCCAGACAGGCTTTTTATTTTATTGTGTAACCGTTATGATAAGTCATTTTTTAGTTCTTTGGGATTTAAAGTAATATTTGACCGTTTTAACATACTCATGTAATTATTATATGTATTTCATTTTTAGCAGCGTATTAAAAGTAAGTAAATTGGTATACCGGAGAGAAATGAACCTACATTTTACTTTATGAGCTAAAATGTAAAATAGAAATGTTTAGTGAATCTGTAATTTTATCGCCCAAAACAGAAGGAAGTACGTCAAATGCGTTAACCATGAAACCAAAATATTAATCACGTAATTTATTTAGACTACCACACCACAGAGTTTGTGCCAAAACTGTTACGACGGACTGATTTATTTTATTTTTGTTATTTAAAAAAAAATATACAACCTTTTCACTCTGCGTTCGTTTTTCACAGACAAGACCGTTATAGTATCAATGTCATTTCAGTTTAATTTGAAATAAAGATGTGTGCTTGTCAAAATTTTTAAAATTATTTCAAATCAGTTAGTTGGATTATTATTGTATTATATATTTTAATGAAACCTGAAACATCACCTTTGATTAAATTACTGGTGATTCAAAGACCGTAACTATGAAGTAGTTCAGATTTATTGAAAAGTGACCGACATCCATTTAATGGTATTTGTTTAAATTATATCAATAAAGGGGTGTGTTCGTTCGTATTGAACTTGCTACCCGAGATCAATAAATTTCAATTGTAAACACAACGCCCCTAATAATGTTCAATCAGATCTCTCGTGAGCGTTAACATTCGCACGTCAACAAGTAATTCGACATCTTATACTTGCGTCTATAGTACATAATTATGTTAGTTTTATTTGCGACTAGCTGTGCCCGCGACTGCGCCCGTGTTTAATATTTTCTTCACTCCGTTTTAATTTTTCTATAAGGAACCCTAATTATTTTCCTTAAAAAAATTGTATTAAGATAAAGTAAAAATATTTCTCATAAATTATAGCACTTGCCCGTAAAACTGTGCATTGAATCGGGTTTCATTCAAATTTTTCTGACTTTTATTTTTTTTACGCGGAACCCTAATTATTTTCGAAAATTAAGGTACCCTAAGTTAACCGGAGTAACATCTGTTATCTATCAAAAAAATCCCTTCCAAATCGGTCCAGTCGTTCCGGAGATTACCCGGAACAAACAGACAGAGACAAAAATTTAAAAAATTGTATTTTTGGGATAGGTATCACATTCATTCATATCTATTTAGTAAAAAAAATAATTTTGACATTACAAACAGACACTTCAATTTTATTTTTATTAGTATAGATATGATTTCTAAAATAGGAGTTTTTCCAATATTCATATAGAAACTCTTTGATATTTACTAATATTATATCATAGGACCGGTGACTGATGGGGACAACGGGTTCTCGAATAGCTACCACGCACCGGAAGACGTAGCGTTGGTAGGACCCTCACAAGGTCGACCGACGAACTGGTGCAGTTCGCGGGAATCCGCTAGATGCGGGGGTACAAGACCGGTCGTCGTGGAGATCTTTGGGAGAAACCTATGTCCAGCAGTGGACGTCTTTCGGTTGAATGGATGGATCGACTATATCATCGTGGTCCTTGGAAAATATAGAGAGTTTCATGAGCAATCTTAATTTGATAAGCACATAGTTTGCATTGATGAGCACATCAATTTTTAGCCTTGTGTTAATTTTTACTTAGATACTCTTCGTGATTATAAGAATTTCGGAACACTCGAAAACAAAGTGATACATTATGGTCCGGCGCGTGTTCTTCGCTTTTGGTCATAGTTTTTAACACATCCATGGTAACTGGCAAAATCCAATTTGTTTCACGGACGATAAATTTTATTTCAGATCATCTATTTTCTAAGAAATCATATTTAGCTTTTATTAGTGACCGCTCCTGTGTTTTATGCTACCTAGTTATAACGTTACTGTTTTTATATAGGTACTGTAATTATAATGAAATATTTGCACAAATCGAAAACGTTTCCTTTGTCACAGAGAAGTGGCTAGAGATTTGAGTTGTATAAAATATAATAGCTGGTACTCGCGGCTCCGCCCACGTTTTATATATTTTATAGGTGTGAGTGAAAAATTGGAAATAACATTAAATTTATGATCGATGGAATACAAAAAATAAATACAAAAACGAAAAATTCCGTGTTGAAAGGTAAAAGTACGTCCCATCCCGATAAGTTCAGTAGTTTTGAGGTGATGGTGCTTCAAAGGACCTTTCCTTTTATATAGATAGATAGATTAAGTAATTGCAAGCGTTAAGAGAGATAAACACACGATTAGAATCGTCAGCAGTGGTTTTGTTGACTTAGAAGAATTGATTTTAGAGATATTTATGCTCACAATTCATGAAACTATCAATAATTTTGTATGATTTGCTCTCGTTTAACTCTTAAATCTTTATTTTCATTTTATATTACAAAGATAAAACAAGAAACAAAATAACAGATATATACAATGTCAGTTTTGTTTTGAAAAATTAGGATACATAGAAGTAAATAGAGAGGAAGATGTCGAAAACCTTATTAACAGTTATATTTTATGAGCTTTTCTTTTATACTTTTACAATGGACAATCCCTTTTTTAAAGACCAGCCGTAACCTGCCATAATGTGACAATCCCATCGAACCTGATACCTTTCCTTCATCACTTTTAGATCCTGGTGGAACCGCTCTCCCTGTTCCTCAGTATAATTACCTAAATTATCCGGCAATTTAACAAGACGATTGCTCATATTTGCTCCTAGAGTCTGAAAATTTGTCAGCATATTTTGTACAATTTCTTCACAATTTGCTGCTTTATGATTACCTAAGAAATTTTCGAATAACACAAAACTTTACCAAGATATACTTTCCGAAACAGTCATAACTTTAATCAAATTTGTGTCTTTGATCAATTGCCGTATTTAAAAACCCTAAAATATTCACCTTTCAACTTTTTAAAATATAATATATTTAAAACCCATAAAAACCATAGCCAATTGCCAATAGCAAACAATAAAACCCATAAAGTACTGAATGTACTTTCATAAATATAATCGTAGTTTGGGCACTAAAAAACATAAAAATTGGCAAAGATATCCAAGGCAACACAAAAAAAATCTTGTAGGGCTGTGTTACGATTTGAAACTCGATGAAATAATATTTTTTTTTTATTAAAAAACGTCATTAAAGAACTAACCGGTGAAATACATTTATTTCGTAGAAATTTTTTATTTATTTTTCATACAGGTAAATTAACATTTCAATTACACGTGATTATAAATGACGACTTAAAATCCTATAATAAATGCAGTTCGTTGACTTCCGTGTAAGTCTTAAGAGTATCTCAGATGTCAAGGACTACTTTAAGTAAGTTACACTATGGCATTTATGAGAAGTCAAAGATAAAAAACAATGCTCGTATAAATATTTGTAAATGTGTGAGTTTGTGTGTTGCATGTGTAAATGTAGTGTGTAGCAAATTGAATATAATAGTCACATTATCTAACTGTAATGGTGTATACAACTCCTTAACATTTTGTTTTACATTATAATAAAAATTTAGTAAAAACTTTCTTTTGTGCAGAGGTGACTAGGAAGCAGGGGGATATATTATGCACGTGAAAATGTTTATTAAGTTTATTATAAATCTATGAGACCAATATGGTAAAACCTCTTGAAGCTAAGCTGTAGGATTCAAATGAGCACTTGCCATAAGTTTCCTTGTTAGTAAATATTTGGTGTTTGAGTAGAAAATGTTTTACATTTAACGTAGTTATCAGAAATATTTTGTGACGTCACATTGAGTCGTCGATGTTGTTACCAATTGATGTCAAAGTTAGTTTATACCTACTCGAGGATATTATTTGACAACAAATAAATAAGTGTCAACAATACCAAATGATAAATAAAAGAGAATTTATACGATGAGGTGATTGCTCCCGCAGACCTATCCCATGATCTTGTGTAAATTTAGAATGGGGTGACATTTATAAACACAAACGTGACGTAGGGTGTACGTGGGTGTACAAATGTTTACGAAATTATCTATCTATAGGTACCTACTTACTATCCCTTACTGTTGATAATTTATATGCATTCAAATATAGTACCATTTCTACCCATTTTTGCAATCATATATCGTTTCTAAAACTAAATTCATAGTGCAAATTTGAAATTTAAAGAGATACCCATGAAATGTTTGTTTAAGAGTCTGCATGTTTGATGGTTACTTTTATCGTTCTTTAAGTATAGAACGACGCAAAACTACATGGTTCATTTAGCACTATGCAGTTAGTGATTTTAAAGTAGATGAAAAAAATGGATATAATTTTTTTTTTTAATATATAAGTAAATGTATGTGTAGTTCTTCTAATTGTAGTACTCATTTTGTAACTAGCTGTGCGCCATTGACTGCGCCCGCGTTTCATACAAATTTTCTCTGCGTAATGTAATTTTTTTTTTTGTTATACGGAACCCTAATTATTTTTCAAACTTTTTTTTACCATTAATGTGTCGTATCCATAAAAATTAAACAATAGAAAGAAAATAGGAAAACAATGGAAAGCACTGGCGTAAGCACCGGGAAGGTGCTTAAGGGGTTAAAATTAAACCAAGATATTTTTCTCAAATGCAAATATCTGTCAGTAAAACTGTACATTGAATCGGATTTTATTTAATTTTTTATGAGTTTTATTTTTTTTACGCGGATCCCTAATTATTGTCGAAAATCAAAAGTTATGCGAAATAACTTCAGCTATCTACCAAAAAAATCCGAGCCGTCAAGCCGTTCCGGAGATTAACCGGAACAAATAGACAAAATTAATAAAATAAAAAATGTATTTTTGTTTAGATATCGCATATACATTCATATGTATTTAGTAAAAAAAATATTTTTACATGACAATACGAACACTATTAAAAAATTAAATAATTTGCAGTGTCTTATAATTTCATAGTGAAGCCATCAACGATTGGTAACCTTAGGATCGCTTTATTTCAGGGCAAAGACCCCGGTTATGTAATCATTGCATGAACGGCATGAACCGTGTAGCGAAGTAGATTAGTAACAAGTAAATGTGCTTACCTTTACATAACCTTAAATAATAAAGAAATTATTGACCATTTTTTGTAAATAAATAGATATGAATGTATATAAGACACCTATAACAACAATTTTTTTTTCTAATTTTTTTCTGTCTCTCTGTCTGTTCGTAATGGGTAATCGCCGGAAAGGCAGTATCGATTTTCACGGGACTTTTATTGGTAGATAGCTGAAGTTACTGCGTGTAATTTATGGTACTTTTGTTTTTATGTTAATAAAATCCAGTTCAATGTACAGTTTTGCTGTCAGGTATTTGAATATGTAAGAAATATCTTTGCCCAATGTTAGTAGGTACCAAATTAGGGTTCCGTATAAAAAATATATTACGCAGTGAAGAATATATGAAACGCGGGTGGAGCCGCGGGCTCACAGCTAGTGAAAAATATATTTACTTTATATTAGTACTAATTTTTTTTAGGAAAATTATTATGGTTCCGTATAAAAAAAATTAAAACGCATTGAATAATATATAAAATGCGGGCGCAGCCACGGCCACACAGCTAGTAGTATAGATAGTAGCTCTTTCGTTTTAAACGCATCAAGTAACTTAATATTAGTAACTAGCTGTGTGCCCGCGGCTAGGGCCGCGTTATATATTCTTCACTGCCTTTTTAATTATTTTATACGGAATCATAATTAACTAATTTCCTAAAAAAAATTTTGGTACTAAGATAAAGTAAAAACTTTACTCATAAATTCAAGCACTTGCCCGTGAATCTGACTATTGAATCGGATCGGAGTTTTATATTTTTTCACGCGGTACCCTAATTCGAAAATCAAAAGTACCCTAAGTTACTAGGAGTAACTTCAGCTGTCTACCAAAAAATGTCCCGTCAAAATTAGCCCCGCCGTTCCGGAGATAACCCGAAACAAGCAGACACAAAATTTTTGTAGTGATAACTTCTTATGGGAGGGTAAACCGCTTCGTTACGTAACGCGTTACGGCGCCAGTCTGTCTGGCTTCCCTTTCTCTCACGCATACGGTAGCGGTAGGCAAGCTCCTCCTCTCTCACTCTAACACACATAGTTTAAGTTATCACATCTGTCGGGCGTCCCGAGACGTACACGTTTTTTTTTAAATTGTATTTTTGGTACAAGTATTGTGTATATTTATATGTATTTAGTAAAAAAAATTATTTTAACGTTATAAACAGACACTTCAATTTCATTTATTAGTACAGATGAAACAATATGCTTATATTTAAACTGCACTTCGACTCTTCGACGATATTCACGTACTTAAACACATTTACATTGAAACTCCTGTGCAAGTACATTCGAAGTCGGCACGAACATATATTAACTTGAAGTATTCGCATAATACGGACACGAAATAGTACACCTAATAGCGATCGCGTAAGTGATATTAAAAATTGAACTAGTGTGTGTTAACATCGCTTTAGTGTGATCGTAAATTTAAACCTGACAGAGATGTCAAACATTGCTGAATACAATAGTTTATAAAATAATCAATACATTCATCACACTCTTTTGACTGTTATTTTAAGTTATGGATAGGCCTCGCCCTAGGCGTTATATCTTATTCAATGTTCATAATTAATACTGTTATAATAATTGAAGCATATATATAATTTATGCTCGATTTTTATTGATGTTTAATTTACTAAAATTTGAATAGCTCAAACAAAATGTTTATAGCATCTGTCGCTATGTGAACCGTTGCGTTGGTTCGCACACTTTACGTCTAGTACTTTTCCGTTAAGGTCTCTGTACACGTTATTTGGTACCGACAACTGTTTTTTTTTTCTTTCCTCCTACCTCAACTATAGAGTTATCCATAACTCTGTATACTCGTAAAAGATGAATAATAATATTTTGAATTATTAACTAGAAACCGCGGTTTGAACGATCTTTTTCTATGAAATGACCACGCTCTTTATCTAAACTACCTTTATAGTTATACGGGGCTATGTGGTGAGAGCTTAAGGCATTCAACAGAATTAAAAATAATAATTAACGTTTTATATAATTTATATTAATGAAATCAAGCGAACGTAAATAAAATTAATACCTTTATTATACTGAGAAACTAGTCTTTTTTCTTCATAACGTTTAAGTACCTAGTTATTCTTTTGTATACAGCTATATTGTATTATTCATTATACAAGTATGTACATAAGTTATGTACGTAAATGTTAATTAGGATTCCTGTTAGTGACAATATCGTCATGGCAATAACTAGTCCCGTAATCAACTTTTCATATTTGCATACTTTTACGTTAATAAGTTTTTATTAACCTACGTCAATTTGTTTTTATTGTTAAATAGTTTTGTACGACCCTGTATGACATTAATGATATTATATAACGTATGAATGTGCTTTAGTGTAAACTAGGGTTGCCATCTCTTAATATTCATATATTACAGAATGTTAAAGTTATTCCAGTATAAAAACAGAGCATAATAAGTAGGTTAGCATGACAAGACAAGACTTTTTAATACCCAGCCCTACCCAAATAGTTCAGCCGTGGTAGATATAGGCCGGCAAAATGACAGTCGACAGATTGTAATGTTGGCTTTCGTTTATTACACTCCAGGTCCCCCTCGGGCAGTTGCAAAAGACGTGCTCCGGTCCCCATCCGGGGAAGCTCTTCCAGTCGCCATCAGCACTAAACAGTAACACCGCATGGAGAGGCGCCTTTATCTATAGTGCAGGGTGTGCAGCGCACAGGGGTACAGGGCTGTAGGCGACGCCGAGCGACCCGAGCGACACATACATAGATGCGTCACTCGGGGCGCCAAAGCTTTCAAAGACCCTGCGCCCGATTTATGATCGACACCAAGCGGTAATAGTTAAAATTGCTTCCCGATATCAAAAACTGCATCCGAATTGTATATAAATGTAAGTATTCCATTTTGACCGCGCGCCTACTAGAGGGCGCCAGGATATTAGGTGCACATGAGCGCTACAAGGGCTAGAGCCACCTCTGACCGTATGGACTAGTATCACACGCATCATACTGCACACACATACTTGCACAATACACGCAGGTACATATAGGTTCTGTAAGGAACCTTTCTATTTTACAAGTTTAATAACCAATCGGTTAGCTAAAGCAAATACCGCGGAATTTTAAACATGAGCAGCAGGTTAAGCTGACGTTCGTATCATTTTAAAGCTGAGTGCCTTAAGAGCTCACCTCAAAGTCCGTTGAAGCTATTTTTCTGATGACAGTAAAAAAAAACAGGTCGTTTATTGTTCTTGGACTGCACTTTATTTAGCATCAGAACGAGTGCAGTTGTTTGCCGTGCCAAAATATAACAGACAATAACAAAAAATGATTTATTGTCTAAAAATAATAGCAGTACTACGAGCCGGACCGCAACGTCAACAATATACGGAATTATTCATACAAAACTTGAAGACAGGCCTGAAGGATAAAGATAATCTATACTAATAAATAAAATTGAAATGTCTGTTTGTAATATCAAAATTATTTTTTTTTTTCTAAAATAGATATGAATGTATATACGATACCCATACCAAAAATAGAATTTTTAAAATTTTTGTCTGTCTGTTTGTTCCGTGTAATCTCCGGAACGGCTGGACGGATTTTGACGGGACGTTTTTTTTGGTAGATAGCTAAAGTTACTCCGGATAACTTAGTGTACTTTTAATTTTCGAAAATAATTTGGGTTCCGCGTAAAAAATTGAAAAAATCCGTTTCAATGCACAGTTTTACGGGCAAGTGCTTGAACTTATTTGCATTTTTCAGTATTTGCGTAGGTATTTTTGTTATTTGTTTATCAAAGTCCTATCTACATATCCATTGGAATATTTGAATTAAAATTTGTAACATAATACAGTAAATAAAACATACTCTCGAAATTGTAAGGTCCCTTCAAAACATTTTTTTTTACACGGAATTTGATATGAAGAGGTACTCATTCTCAAGTGATGCTGCCGGATCACACCTATTGGTATTTGGAGACAGGTTTTCAAACTTGAGGGTAGTAGCTACCCAGGCAGCCAATATAGAATGCCCCGTTTTTATTTATTTTTTTACGAGGGGAATTCATTTACGCACTACCCCTACCAAGTTCATTAAGAAGACCAAAGGTCTCCCCAATGAAGTTAGTAGGGGGGTGTGGAGAGACGTCTCCACACCAGTGTGGGACTCATTCAGCAAGAAGCGCCGGAAAAAACCAGCTAAACCCCCCGGGGCCGCCCGCCGCATTCAGGGAACGATACGGGATCGGTGTCACATGCACCGCGTCGTCCCCTGGGAATATAGAAAATGCCCTACCACCATGCTATGGTTTCCTCACGATGTTTTCATTCACCGAAAGCTCAGACAGTCTTTTAAATACATATAAAATTTACCCCTTCCTACCTGTGTTTACACTTTTTTATCTGAATGTTTCTCATTGTTCAGATATTTTCATAATTGATCAGTCGATATTATTGCAACTCTTCGATTAAATGGGAAATCTATTTTTAGTAGTTGGTTTTATTAGCAGTTGGTAGTTCGATTTGTACTCTTGACAGTTTTACAATAGTGTTAGGAACAGAAACGGTTTTTTTTTTGGCTGAGTGCTTTAAGCGGTCACTTCACAAGTTGAGTGAAGTTATCAAGGCACTTCAGATTAATTGCATTATTCAGTTCCTTAAAAGAAATAGAATAACTGGAGAGGCTACAGATCTGGTGGCCTGTATTAAACGTTATGCCCCAGTGTGGCTAACAGTAAAACATATTTGGATTTTGAACGGTTTCTGAACTTTCTATATAAAAAGAGTTGATACATGTATTCTATGCTCAGATTATTGGTTACCTTTGATAATATATGGAAATGGAATTATGAGGACTAAAGTGAAATAGACGACAAATAAAGAACTAGTTATCTTGGTATCTCTTGCTCTTGGTTAGTATTTCTATTTTTGAATTTCTGCACCAAGTAACTGTAATCAATGCTGTAATCGTTTAACTACAATCGCACACTTCCCTACAGATAATTAAATGCACAACTCATGCTATTTAAATGAATGCACATAATAATAGGTACTGACCAAGACAACGATCGGATATCACAGGAATAATAATAACGAATCGAATTTACTATTTGCAACAAAAACTTTAGGAAGAGCTTGTAAATTATTATACAATACGATATCAATGTTGAATGCCGATAAAAATAGGTAATCGATAGCCGATAGCGTTGTGAATTCACCACCTCTTTCATGTCGTACTGATTCGTTCCAATTTCACCAGTTAGTCGATAGCGTTATGTGAATATGTAAAGACACACATACAGACTGTGCATAAAATATGAATAAATATTTACAACGCGAATAGTCGACATAGATCGAGAGAATAGGTTATGCCACAAACCTAACAAAATTTAATATGGTTACTGGCGCTAAATAATTTTGAACACATTAAAAACTTTTTATCAAAATTTTGACACATTCACATTCTGAGGAGGCATAACGTTATAATAATTAAACCTGCGAACCTTATTCCTGAAGTAACTGTTTTTGACAAATCAATACTTTTTTTGCAACAATTAAATGAATGTTTCATGTTCCAAGAGTTTTACTTTATTGTTATGTATTAATCATTCCATTTAATCTATCATCAAAACATATAGTAAAACTCAAGTGTTTTATATGAAACTAGCTGCTCTCAGCGATTTTACCACGTAGTTTCCGTTCCCGTGGGATTTTCGAAATAATAACTATCCTATGTCACTCCCTGGATTTCAAACTATCTCCATATCGAATTTCATCCAAATCGGTCCCGTAGATTTTAAGTGTATTCGTTACATACAAAAATACAAATATTTCCTCTTTATAATATTAGTGTAGATTAGTTTAGCATGCTATTTACAGTGGTATAAACATAAAGAAAGTAATTATACGATACGTAATCATGGTTACTTTGATAAATATCTGTGATAAAATTTCAATATTTGCAACGCGTTTACCCACGTCTACTCCAATAGGTAGTATTTTATTTGTAAGATATCAAGATGACCACTTCGAACCTTGTTCCTGCAACCTACATGACGTTTTTATTGCGGATAACCTTTGGCGAAACAATGATCAAATCCACTATAATAAAAAAAACAGTACACAAAAAACAAATAATAATATATTTTAAAATGTTGTTATTCTATATATAACAACAGTTGCTAGAATACGCATCGGTAATAAAAATTTGATTGACTGGTCAAGATTAGCTGGACGTGCTTTACGAATCAGTCATAAGTATGTAAGGATTTTCCATGGAAAAATAACATGAAAAGTAAAAGGACATATTAAAATTCATAAAAAGGATAATAATTTAATTGTTAGTATGAGGTATGATTTATGCATTACTTTAGCCAACACATCGTGCATGCAAATCCAATCCATGGCTACTCTGAAGCACGCAACTTAAATAGCAACTAGCATTATATACAAAGTGTGTAAATTGGCTTTATAGATTTTTCTGTACTTCTATTTATCGATTTATTCATTAATGTATAGGGTAAAGCTTCAGCGAAACAATTATCCCCAAAGCTTTTCCACCTTTAGTGGTTTTGAAGTAACCAAAACACGATCTCTAAGAGGGCAAAATCGGTTATTACGTCAAGAGAAGTTTTCTTATCAAAAAGATGATTTATCGATACCAAAACTAAGCAAAGAATGATTTTTTATTTATCGTGAAACCTAAGAATATGATGGATGTTTTAGGTAGTGACTGATGTATAGTTTTATCGATCGCCCCATTTATGTTAATATGTTCAAGTTAATAATTATTCAGTAATACAATATCACTGATTATTGTAAAACAAAGAGACTAAATGTAATTTTAATTTATTTAGATATTCAATTCGTGAGAGAGTTTGTACACTCAGGTAACGGCCAAACCGAGGTTCGTACCATTTTGGTAACCCTTGTGCTAGTTACCTTTTTGCGGCTGAGTGCCTTCAGCACTCGCCTCCAAAGTCACGGTAAAGCTGTAAAAGCCCTTCCGGTCAACAGCGTTAGCTAGGTTCGAAGAAAAAAGTATTTTAATAAATTATATTTTGCAAAACCTTTAATATAATCAAATTGAACTGCGCCAATAATCCCAATTATTTGACATGCTAAAAACTATCAAATTAACATACTTGAAAGAAACATCATTACTTAAATAGAAACGGTATAAATCCATCAATTGAAACAAGTTGGCTAATAATAAAATACACCGATAACAAGATATCTTCAGGTAAATCTCTAAATTTCCCATAAGTCCGGACGGAAATTTTTTAATCGTATTTTTATCTGAATTCGTTTCTGATAAGATAAGACACTCCCACTTTGACGAGACGCGTGACACATTGTCGTCTTTATACGATTTACGTAGTTGTGTTATCTGTCGGTCTTCCTATCCGTGTGAAAAGCTGAAACAAATTATGCACATATATTTTTTCACAATATCATAACTCCATGACTAACTAGTCTTATTCATAAATCTCTCATATCAAGATATGTATAATATACATAAAAGTTATGATGCATAGACTAAAATTTTTGCCTTTAAGTACGCTTTATAAATAAGATAATGGCTGTTGATGTATTTAGGACAAATATTGTGTATTTGTAAAATCACCGACGCGACGTGCGATTGTTTTTACTGTAAAAACGCATCGAGCTCGAAGCGGTGACTGCCTGAACGTATGCGCATATACGTATGCCGTGCGAGCGCAGAACATTCGAGATTTCTGTCTGGGCCTGTTCTCGTATTTTTCCACTGGCATTTTTGAATCTGTGACGTATGTGTGCTTGTATGTTTATCGATGTGCGTCTGTGTGGCGTTGCCGCGGCGGAGTTATAACTCCGGACTTTCGTCATCAAATAATGTAATGAATATCGATGCTTATTTAACATGACAATGTATGAACATAATATTCTGAACATTATAATCTACTAAATTATAAATTATGCAAATACATGCACATGTTTAAATTTAAAGAATTTATAAAGATAGGTGTAATACTTTTTAAAATTAATCTACCTAATATAAAATTATAATTTTATATTTTAATGAATATGCACTTGTAACTAGTATTATATAATATAAATTATATACTAATATCAGTTAGGAGTTTGTTATATTTGGGAAAAGTTTTCATGAAATAATGCTAAAAAACACACTATCGTCTAATAATGTTTTTGAAATGTATTTAAAAACTACTTCGTTGGTTGTATTCATCTTGCAACGAATTCGGGTCACCCACATCCATGTTTTATTTTCGGATAAGGGTTATTTTAGAGATGACACGTCATTAGTACCGAAATGTATACGTTATTATATTACCAATACAGATCACCTAGTACTCGATTAAGGATGAAGTCAGCTTCATTATCAGATGAATTGAAGAGCTAGAGTTTTATTATAAAAATTCGTAAGATAAAAAATTATTTACCTGTTGAGATTACATAATATTATATATTCCTTGATATGTTACTCTGGATTGATAAATCGTAAATGCGTATGAGCTTGAAAGCAGAGCTTTTGTAAACGTGCGTCGGAGAGAGCAGACGCCATTATCAAGGCAAGCAAGCGCACGTGACGTGGCTCATGCGCTCATTCATACATAAATACTACACATAAATACTTATAATACGTAGGTCATATGTCGCGAAAGATTGAGATTACAGCTTTCGAAAGATATTGTGGATATTTCAATTCATTTAGATTCAAGGTACATAGAATATTCACGGTTAATAATTCTCGTAAACTTTTTACTATCCCAAACACTACAGTACTTTTCCAAGGTATGCTACTTTACATATAAAATGTTTGGATGATTCCAACGGAAAGTATTAATGATTCGATGAGATGTATTATTTATTTATATGCAAGATATTAATTAGTCTTTTGAAAAAATACCTACACGATTGATTTCTTCATTCAATGAATTTCTTTATTTTTCTAATTTTAATTTAGCTATATATTCAAAGTGGAAATACAGTAATACCCCGCTTAGCGCGACCCCGTAACGCGCGGTTTCACTATAACGCGAACTTGAAATTTCGCGCTCAAATGCCTCGCATTACGCGAAAGAGTGCGTATAAACATAATGTAAAGACAATAGATGTATTTTTCCGTAAAAAATAAGAGTATGTACTGCATAAAGTGTTATTAGAATTAAGGTGATTGATTAAAATGATTTGTATTTTTTTGTATTAAATTTTGACTATGTTTAATCATAAACCTCGATATACGCGAATTTCAGTTAACGCGATTTTTTTTCGGAACGTATCCCTCGCGTAAAGCGGGGTATTACTGTAGTCTTATTATAGTCAACCCTGGCAGTGTCAGTAAGGTCAAAGCCAGATTTAGAGTTATCATGATCCGAGTTTCCTAGTTTACCAAGGACAGATAAAGTTATCATTCGACAATAAGTACACAATAAGGCTGTGAAATTAGGCACAGTCAAAATAAAAACGAAAAGACTGTGTTTCCTTATCAAACGAAGAAGTTAAAATTCACATTATAATGTATGAAATTCGAATGTTATCACAATTAAAATATTGCTAGAACTAAAAATTAAATATAACATTGCATTTATTTTAACACTATCTTATCAAATTCTAAATCAAAACAACTAACACTATTTATTCATAATGATTTTAACTAGTAGGTACTTTTAGAATTGAAAAGATAATATTTTTCTTCATCAAAACTTACAATATTTTACCTACTTAGTTTTAAATAAAATAACAAGATCTAAAAAAATGTAGAATCAATACCATCATCGTTAATTTCAAATAAATGTCATTTGTATTTCAATTGTTTTTAAGCCGAAAAATAAATTGAAAGGTTTGACAGTGATACATACAGACACATTTCATTCAATTGACTTGCGTTCGTTTCAATAAAGCTGCATTCGATGACGTGTACGACCCCGCCCACAATTGTATAATATAATATAATAATAGTCCTATTATTATATAGGTACATATATTACGAGACACACCGCAAAAAAACCACATACCCGCCAAATAGACGCTCATTCAAATGCCAAAGATATTATTAATAACAATACCTTCATATGAATGAGAACTACTGCAAAATAAAATATATAATAAACACCTATTATCATCCAAGTAGAAGGAAAAACTGCGCATTCCTTTATTACTAATTATTGTTCACCCGATGGACGTAATTTGGTCAAAAAAATATTAATTAATAATTAAAATAAACTAAAAGATAAAGAAACTATAGTGTTATTTACATCTTTGCCTATTTCAATACAGATTAGTCGACATTTTGAAGTTAGAGTACGAACTTATTTTGAACCAGAGCTGGATTGGATTATCCATATAATCCATATATATTTAGGCAAAAGCCCTGCACTTAGAGCAAAAAACCAATATATGTGTGTGGGACTCCAAAGTGGACGAATTTTTTTCCTGTTGTTTCTAAACTGTGGTACTGTGTAATCGACAAATTTAAGGCCATTATTACTATTAGATAAAGGGCCTGGTAAATCCGGTTGTGCAATGAGCCGGATAATTGATTAAAAAAAATTGTCAATTGTACCTATTGATAGACATAATGCTATGGCATAGCAGGGCATTTCATAGTGAATTCTTCCTGCCAGAACCAAATACCTAATTCACATAATTCTTTTTTTAATCATAGAGTCTTTTGGTTTGGTATATATTAGTCAATATATGGAAAAAATTATGAGGATAATAGTATCATAAACGACACAAATAACCACCGACATGTTATCCAGCAGTATTTTGTACAAACCTTTAATTATTTAAAAGATGTGATGCAATGAATAATTGTTTTAAATGAACAGAACCGTTGAGCACAGCTAGTATGATCTACAAAGGTTAGCTAGGGCTATCCTTAATTGAAGACAAAAACGTGATACGAAGTATATCGTCTTTGGTAGAGTCCTAGAGTTAGGTAATATAACAAACTGATTTTAATTACAATATGTTGTTTCTATTATGATATACATTTTTTTTTAATATTTAGAGTTTATACTCCGTCTAACGAAGTATTAAAAAATATTGCTATACGCAAGAAGGAGGAAGCTGTTGGATGAATACTATGCATATTATGAGAGACACACCCCTCAGACGGGACGATGAAAGGGCAAAGAAATCCGGTTTGTAACCTGACAGACATGTTAACTGACCGTTAACTCAGTACAGGTACTGGTAAAATATTCTTAAAATCCCATTTTCATATTGAAATGTTATGTAAGGTACTTAAAATAATATTCTTTCTTTTATTTAAACATTGAAAAATCATTTTCTTTCTAAAAGGTTTAAGAATTTGAAACGGATATAGCAAATCATATGCGATGGATTTCCGCTAAGCAACTCCTTCATCAATCGAAGACTTAATATAATTACCAAAAATTTATAGATGTATAAAAATACAATAAATTAGGAGTGGTGCCGATTAAGGATTATAAATATGTACATAAATTTAAATTTAGTAGATATATTGAAATACGTATTCAACTTAACGCTAACAAGAAAGCTTTTATGAGAAATTATGGACAAGAATGAAAGATGAATTTTATGGACCAACGTAATAGTCGTTGGATAAAATTTCAATGTTTTTTTTTACTAAGGTTTTTTTAAATGGCATTTTAAGGTTATTTTTTAAAACAAAATCACATATGTTATATTTTGTTATGAGTTACGAGAAAGTATATTTTATAATGTAGATATTCAAGCAACATGTATAATAGTATACTCGTACATGCCTAATCTAAACAGATAATTACTTGTTCGCATAGAAATTAAAATTCGAATCTATTATTAAAGTTTAAAGTATGGAAAATTTGAATTTTTAGGAGAATCATAAGTCAATTTTATTACACTACTGTATAAATTCTAATAACCTTTATAAACATATATAATTATTCATTCAGGTGCAAACAAGTGACGAGCGAGTGTGCGTGCTTCAGCAGTGTGCACACCAACAGAGCCTCCACGCACACATTAAATCCGCGGTGATTGGTCGAGTCTTGCGGGGTTATCGCAGAGGCTCGGGGGAAGCCGAGGCACCGCCATAGCTAACTTTCCTATATAAAACTGCGCTGCCATCTGCAAGTTTCAATAGTTAACTTGAGCTCTGAAGAATTCGGTACGCGCTGCCAATATTGTCATTTATAGAGCACACTTGTAAAAACTGAATGTTGTACACTCTTGTAAGACTTTAGCGGGAGATACAATATTAAATCGAATGAAAATTTATTTCGTAAACAATAACACATAATAACGCGCCGGTATTCAGTGTGTTTTAAATTGGGACTGTGACCTAGCGTTCGTGTATATTAAATGGCGAAATAGTAGACTTTCATTATAAGTAATAAAGAGTGATATGTACTGTTTATTGTTAACACGCGATCCTGGATTTTAATAAACTCTTAAAACACGGAAGAAATAGTGCAATCAAAAGTGTTATTTTACATAGACATTATCATTTCGACGTTCCTTGATCTTCAAATAAAATTGTATTTGAATTAAAGAAGAGAAGACATCAAGATGAGCTTCAATAAGAACAACCCCAACCCTATGGGGAAGATTATGGGATATCTAAAGCAACTCTCCACCGAAATGGTAAGCATATATAAATAACATTCAAAAGATTATTTGAAACAACACTGCACAATTTGAACTTTATATTTTACATAAACAGGAATATTATTTAAATAAAAAGGCATCACTAGCTTTAAAATGGACAAATTATAAATATTCTTATGAGTTATGAGATTTATCTATGATACAAATTATCACAATTCGTTAAAAATTCTGTACTATTTAGAAAGGTCTCGATTGTTTGCAGTTTGCAGTGCGCACGTTCTTCGCAAGCGTCTGATACCTTGAGCAACGATTCTATCCTCATAATGTAATAAAAAAATGTACTCATACAGACATATATTTATTTAATATGTTAATTTGCAGTGAATATTTTTTAAAATTTTTAAAATTATGTAAACAGCGCAGGCGTGAAAATTTGACACGTAAATGGCTCTACTTTTACAGTTTATTTACTGAAAAAGAAGCAAGTGCTGTAAAAACATTTGAGAGTTAAAGTATTGATATTTAAACTTACAAACTAATAAGGGCAACGTTTACACTAACCTCAAAGCAAATGTTATATGTTTACCATGTAACATGATTTTATAAAATGAGATCTTCAACTTAAAATTGATCCGAATAAAGTTCAACGCATCAAAATAAGGTCATATAAATTCTCCTATATTTTCAATACACATCAAAATATTATTTAGAAATATAATAGTCAGAAAAATTATTTATTCGGCATAAATTAAACATAACTTTTCTACTACTATGACACTACAACATTACATTTGTAACGCTAATGTATTTCCATTGCACAACAGATATTATAATGTCAAAATGCGATTCTAGCGCCAATGACAAAACCGAACTGTATTTCAAATCACGTTCATGGTCGTTACACCCGTTTCTGTCGAATCTTTCGTTAAAACAGCGTCCAATTATATTCATTGAAGTTCAATAGATGGCGTTAAAAATAATATGGCCGAAGCAAGTATGACGTAGTGTGACGTATACAAGCGTGACGATCCGAGCCGAGGGACCTAAGCGCTGCATCATATAACTACATCAGTTATGTTCAGAAGTAATATTTGGTATTAAAATGGTTCTATTTGAATATTTTCAATGACTAGATACAAGATATTGCATATGATTAAAACGTAGTTTTCATTGTAAAAAATATTATACTAGATACATACAAATATATTCAAGATTTATACGAGTATTGAAATGAAAAGATATAACATTGTGGAAAACTATTGCTGCAATTCCATTATATCAAACACAAATCTTGTAATCACAAGTAATAAAAACAAAAAGGTTGCTATAACCACAGTTTTATAGTGGCACTATTATGGCCGCACCCATTCTGACAACAAACTCAAGGTTCCAATTGATTCCAATATTCTATACATATATTTACTTATTTCTATACCTAGTGTCTTTATACAAGGGACTACCCACGTATATTCAAATTGTTTAGACTTATCTTGTTTAAAACAAAAATAAATAATATAATTTCAAAACGTTGCTAATACAAGTTCTTTTTATAAATATGAATAGCCCTAATAAATATAAATATAATAATAAGTTTTCAGCCCAACTATGCCGTAAAACTCATTTTAAGTTTTAAAAGCGAGTGCAATCGACAACAAACTGCTAAAATAACTAAAAAGTACCATTCTAAGTTCGATTGCATATATATATATATATATAAATGTTTTCATATTTATAAACGTGTGAACTTCGGAGAAGATTCCTCATTATGTTCTACCATTATACCAGTAATTTCACTGTAATGTTGATTAATAAAGTAGAGGATTATCTAACTTTATTACATTTATAAAGAGCGGACCTACAACAAATTAAAGCAAATAATAATAACAATAACTACTTTAAAAACAAATATTTCTTAATTACAAACAAATATTTTAATACATCTCTATACAATAACACATTGTAGTTAAATCTGCCATTCTTTTTATTTATATTTTGCGTACATAGAAGCAAATATAAAGTCTGATATAAGTTAAAATTTAAATCTATGAAATTATTACGGGTATGTTAATAAAAAAAGAAACCGATTAGGATCGACTACCAACAGTACGAATACTTTGTATATAGGTGATTTTTGCTTCTTGACTATTAGTTGCATACATACATTAAAACCTTAGTGACACGTATATTATGTATAAATGATATAAAAATCAGTGAAGATTTTTAATTATGTATTGACGTAGTTGATCGGGTCAGGGTGAACGTTTTGCATATCATTAGGTTATCTAAAACATGCAGTAGTCATATGATACTTTGTGGTCTATAAGCTGCTTGTTTTCTTACTGACCTCTGGCTTGGCTTCCTCAGGAGTCTTATCATCTTAAACAAATTACAACGCACACTTGATAGCCGATATAATAAATAGGGTGCGTTTGCGGATGATTACTTTAGTATCGAATGTCCTATTTGGCTGAGTGTTTAACCAAGTATATATCATTATTGTGTAACAAAATCAATTAGACCCATCCAATTAATGAAAGAAACGAGCAATATTAATCAATGTGTGTTTTTGGTCGTTTCAGGGTGGGAGCGAGCAAAGTCGCCGCGGTCAAGGCGACGAGGAGCGATTGTACAAGGCACGTGGGCCCAAATACGCTCGAGTACCGTCACGCCCAACACTTTCTACGTCAACGACATGCACATCCCTTGCAACTACCTGCGGATCCCAAGGGACACTCGTACCAAACTACGATCCAATCCCTGAAAACGTTACCACTGAAAGTAGCAGTGAAGACGAACAGGACTCCTTTGAAAAAACGCGTCGTCATTTTCAACAATTAAGACAGATCAGTTTAGGAAACGAATTCAAGTACAAAATGGAAATGGAAATAAAAAGCGCTAAAGAGGAAAACCTGCGTAATTCCATTCCCTTTGTGAAACAGATAAGCTCGGAAGGCCCTAAAGTATTGACGGACTATGCTATTAACGGAGATATTCCACCATATGCACCCACTACAAAGAAAATATTTTTTTGGACACAGGTGAGATGATTTATTTTAAATTAAGGTATATTCTATAATTACAAATAACATTTTATTAACCGTTATGTGTATACCCAATACTAATTTAGTGACTAAGAATAAACAGTTACTTGGTCATAAAATCGTTTGTTTCTTCTATGCCGTAGTCTGACTAGAAGAAAACAAGTTCATTGTAGTAAAATCTGCACAATATACATAGTTTAGTTTAAAGGGCATAGAACACTCGATAAATAATTGTTTGCCATTTTCTGAATATCCGATGCTGTTTATGAACGCAGAGGTATTTTATACATGTATTTCTTTCAACACAAATAAGGGTGAAACGCCTACAGCGTTGCCAGGAAATGCTAGCAAACAACGTTTGCAAAAACTGCATCACACAAAAAACTTCTTTTAATCTGACACGTAAAATGTTAATAATATAAAATAAAATCTATTTGCAGTTGCTGGCCGCATTTGCTGTGTCCGTAGGATCACTGAATGTAGGATTTTCATCTGCCTACACTTCACCTGCTCTGCCCACCATGCATGAAACTATTGAAATCAATACAGAACAGGTAAGACAACATTCAAAATTCATTAGGTAGATGTGAAACACATTAAATTTAATATTTTAAGATTATTTGTTCTTAATATATTATTCTTTTTAATATATTATAAATGCATGAAATTTTAATGTGTTAAATTGTTTTTCTTTCAGAAAACTTGGGTTGGTGGACTTATGCCATTAGCGGCTTTAGTTGGTGGTATCGCTGGAGGACCGCTAATTGAATATCTCGGAAGAAGATTCACTATAATGGTAACAGCTTTGCCATTCTTTATTGCCTGGATGTTAATAGCAAATGCTGTCAACGTATATATGATATTTGCTGGACGTATTTTTTGTGGAGTATGTGTTGGTATTGTGTCTCTCGCCTTCCCGGTTTACGTCGGAGAAACAATACAACCAGAAGTTCGAGGATCGTTTGGATTATTACCAACAGCTTTCGGTAACACGGGTATCCTGTTGGCGTTCTTCGTAGGCAGTTATCTAAACTGGTCAAAATTAGCTTTCTTTGGAGCGGCACTTCCAGTTCCGTTCTTCCTACTTATGCTCTTAACTCCGGAAACTCCACGATGGTACGTCACGAAAGGACGTGTTGAAGATGCACGTAGAGCTCTTCAGTGGTTGAGAGGAAAAAATGCAAATATTGAAAAGGAAATGCGTGACTTAACACGCTCTCAAGCTGAAGCAGACAGAACCGGTGGAAATGCTTTCAGACAACTTCTGAGCATGAAATTTATTCCTGCTATCCTCATATCATTAGGATTAATGCTTTTTCAACAGCTCAGTGGAATTAACGCAGTTATATTTTATGCAACAACAATTTTTAAAATGTCAGGCAGCAGCATTGACGAAAATGTATCAAGCATCATCATTGGTGTTGTTAATTTTGTGTCGACTTTTATAGCAACCGTTTTAATAGACCGTTTAGGAAGAAAAATATTGTTGTATATCTCATCTGTATCTATGATATGTATGTTAACGATACTGGGTGTTTATTATTACTTAAGAGATGCTAAAGTAGATGTCAGTGCTTACGGATGGTTACCGCTTGCCTGTTTAGTCATATACGTATTAGGATTTTCGATCGGATTTGGACCAATCCCTTGGCTCATGTTAGGAGAAATATTGCCTTCAAAAGTGCGGGGAACTGCCGCGTCACTAGCCACCGGTTTTAACTGGACATGCACATTTATTGTCACAAAAACATTCCACAATATAATTGAAGCAATTAATATGTATGGCACTATGTGGTTATTTGCTGTTATATGTGTGATCGGACTACTCTTTGTGATATTCTTTGTACCTGAAACTCGCGGCAAGAGCCTGGAGGAAATCGAGAAAAGACTAACAGGTGGCTCCCGAAGAGTGCGCAATATTAATGGTAATAAAAACGCACCTAATGTATGTTAAGATTTTGGCGTTAAATTTACTTATGTAGTGAATTACATTCCAAAGTATATACAAACGCTTAGGATTCGTTTGTAGGAAGGAAACCTTTTTCGGGAAGGTGTGAATACTGCTAACCGTATAATTTTGGTGCAGGTTGAAGACTGATTCGGAATGTAGCCATAGATTACTCTTATTTGTAAATATGTGTAGTTATTAGACGTTACTTTAGACAACGCTTGTCGTAAATAGTTCCTTTAGAGATAAATTAATTGTAGTTCACTATATACCCAGCTGAGTTCCTTGTAAATTATTAAGAGCAACTGGATGGATCTGTTTTACAAAACTCGCCGCCATTATTTACTACATTATGCCTTAAAATCACTAAAATTAATTTATGGTGCAATACTTTTTCTTGCTCGGGCGAGGTAACTGATCTGATTAGTATAAGTGATGTAGGTATAATAATATTATAAATAATTCAAAAATTACAATAATTTTTGATTATGCTGCTAGAACAAATACAAACATAAAAGATTAACAGTATTTTAAACAGATTTATCTCGCTTGCGTTAATAATTAATATTGTCCTTGGATATGGTTCCATTTTATACTTAAGGATCTGTAATAACTTTATGTTGAACATGACAAATATATTTTATTTATTCTTAAACCAAATGTTTAAAGTATCTAGTTTTAATACGGAACAGTGACTATTTGGAGCATGGTCTTACTATAATTGTAACAATTTTTCAATTCATGTACTGTGAAGATAATATTTATTTGATTTGTTATTTTTTTAATACATAATATTTATTAATATAACCACTTGCTTTTTATTTTCCTATGAGTAATTAATTTAGCGAATCAAAATAAGACACCCTCACAATTTAACCAATAATCTTTAATTGATGGTAATATCCAATTTTTGCCATGAATTTAATAATACAGTAGGTAGTAGTAGTAGTAGGTAGTAATATTTTTGATGTAAAGTAATCGCTATGAAGCGTTAGAGTCTCGAAATAAAACGTAAATCGCTAATATTCTAAAACATTATAAATATATCATATTAGCTGTGTGCCTACGATTGGGCCCGCGTTTCATATGTTCTTCAATGCGTTTTAATTTTGTTATACAGAACCCTAATTTTTTTCCTTAATTTTTTGGTACTAAGATAAACTATTTCTCACAAATTAAAACACTTGACAGTGAAACTGTGCGCTAAATCGGATTTTATTTCAAAATTCATGAGTTTTAATATTTTTACGCGGACCCCTAATTATTTTCGAAAAAAACAAAAGTACCCTAAGTTACGCAGAGTAACTTTAAATATCTACCAAAAAAAGCCCCGTCAAAGCCGAACCTGAGATTACCCAGAACTTTATCTTCGAAAATAATTAGGATTGCGCATAAATAAATTAAAACCCAAGAGATTGTGAATAAAATTCGATTCAATGAACAGTTTTAAGGGCAAGTATTTTAATTTGTGAGTAATATCTTTGCTTTCTGTAATTACTAAAAAAGTTTAGGAAAATAATTAAGGTTCCATGTAAAAATATAATATGTCGATTACCCATAAAAATTAGACAATAGGAAAACAATGGAAAGCTGGCGTAAACTCCAGGTTAGTGCTCAAGGGGTGAAAAACTATATTACGCAGTGAAGAATATATGAAACGCGGGCGCGGCCGCGGGCTCACAGTTAGTATTGTAATAAAGTTCATAATATTTAGAGAACACATTGTTTAGATTCTGCGTTTTAGATTAAAAAAAATCGTTTAAACAATAAATATACCTTAAATGTATGTGTAAATTCTTGTAATTTTTATTAACATGCCAACTATTTGCGTTAAATATACAACCTATTTCCATTTAGAGTGCGCCAAACAAAACTGATGATGACGTAAAAAGTACATGACAAATAGTATTCCATACACACATTTATTTATGTGTGCGTTGTGTCTGCTTATTTGCACACAAATATTTAATGTGACAAACTTGAGAGTCACTCTTTAAATAGAGCTTGTAATATTAGTTCAATTTAACTATTTGAATATTCGAATTAGCGCCAAAGCTATTCTTCGAAGTATTTTTCCAATACTCAGGGAAATACCGCATGTAACCTTATTAAACAAAATAATTCGTTACTCTTCTGAAGGCTTCACTTAGTAACTAATACATCTATTACGTATTTGAGAAAAAAAACCACATTATTTTTAAAAAGTGTTTTTCAGACATAAATGAAATAGATACTAGGTATTTTGAGGTAGCTGCCTATTAACCTAAACGAACGAGAATACCTTCCAACAGCAAGTTGTATGCCTGAGACAAGTGCATACTTTTGGGATCTCCAACATCAACAGGTGCCGTCCCTACGTATTGTTTTTAAAGATGGCCGAGTGGAGATTTACATTAATTTATTTTCAATTATGATATAAGCATTAACAATGGTCTTTTGCCTTAATCAATTTAGTATCTCGTCAATCCTTTTGCTCATTCTGTTCGCGGTAATGTTTAGAATAGTTCTTTTAGACGGAATAGGCTCAGTGCTTTGATCTCACCTGATGTTAAGTGATGTTAAGTGGTACTGGTTCTCAAGTGATGCTGCTGGAACACACCTATTGGTATTTGGCGACAGGTTTACAAACTTGAGGGTGGTAGCTACCCAGGCGGACATCATTAGTAAATGCCCTAACACCATGCTGTTTTCCTTCACCGAAAGCTCAGGCCGATTTTAGAGTCAAATAGGTGGGGATCGAACCGCGTCTTGAATATCTTTCCCCGTATCTTTGAATATCGTAATAGGGTTATTGGAATGCGCTGGAATGATAGATTTATACTAAAAAGCACTGCTATACAATTAGTGACGAAGGATGCCTTTGTACCTGAAATAGTTCTTTAATTTCAAATACCTAATTCATTCTTGATTTTAACACGGCTTTGACCACCTTACCATCTCACCTGATGTTAAGTGACGATGCGAAGATGAATGACAAACACACTAAGCCTAGATTCTCAAGGGATGCTGCCGGAACACACCTATTGTTATTTGGCGACAGATTTTTAACTCGTAGCTACTCAGGCGGGGACTATTAGAACTTGCCATATCACCGCTTCAATAAGGTGTAATTGAGAGGCAGCATAAAGTATATTATATGCAGACATTGAAAATGCAATGTGCAACAAGTCTTCGATGTGTGTAAGTACAGTATTAAACAAATAGTCAACTGTAAATGTGCACGGCAGATGATTTTAATGATCGTGTATACAAATTGTTTATCAGAAGTAATTTAATGTCTACATGATATGCAAGTAGATGGTATATTTGAACAATTGTTTACTGATTTCAATGAAAATACGTGATGGAATAGATTTGGGACAGTTCAGATGTGTCTATTCTTTGCTTATATTTTTGATGACATGACGGACGGGAAGTCTGAATGGTGATCACGTAAGCAATGTTTACTTCATTATTTTCAATTACTTAAACAGATTATGAAAAAAAAAAAAGTAACGTCAACCAAATTGTTAACTAGCTACGCCCGCAGCATCGCCAATATGCAGCCTATATTCTTCTGTTTTGGGGTTTATAAGTAAAAAGGATTTGAAAGGGGTTTATGCGGGATAACAATATAACGATCGATCGCTACTTTATAATAGTCGTAACTGTTATGGAGACTGTCACTTCTGACGGTCAACACCATCATTGGATATTTGTATAAATATGAACAGTTACCAGTATTATTTGATATACACACATTATTTGACAGTCACAAAAACTAAATGGCAAAAACGATCAACTGTCACCGTTATCCGTACACATGGGTAGTTGTACTTTCGCCACCATAAATTGTTTTTCTACGACGGTCACTTATAAATTAAATGAATATATTCCAGTTCAGTTCAGTTTCACTCTCTTCAAGTTTCCTTTGATTTTTAAACGTACTTAGTACTTTCCAATTGCTGCTTGCACAAGCAAACAGATATTTCTAAACATGATAGAAATATATTTAATTACGTACCTATTTTAAGTCCCTCGCAATAATTATTTTCACAAAAATCGGAAATGTACAGTCACGTGATATTTACAATTTTACCTACTAGCTGTACACTCGACTTAGCTCGTGTGGAATCAGATAATTATATTCTCCCGTCCCGTCCCGTCTAATGAAATAATATCATGTTCGGCGCCATATTTATATCTATTGACATCATAATTGAAATTCAGTTCACTACTTCCAAAAAATGATTCATTAATACAACGTTTAAAATGCCTAGATGATTGTGTGAAAATTGAATATCGAAATATTGTTTACTTATTTACTATGTCTTAGATATTTATCATTCATATAATATAAATATATTTTACATTATGTCAAATTGCTCAAATTCAATCAATCCATCAATTTTTTATTGTCGAATAAGACTAAAACGTATTCATTTAACAACTCTTCTTTCATACTTAGGTCGCCGCGTGTCATTCAAATTACTATAACTTTTACAGAGTGGACCGATTTTTAATGAAATAAAGTTTTGATGTTACTTCGGAATATGCTTCATAATTATGTTTTTGAATTTTCATAATATACTTAGTACTTTCTAATTGATACCTGCACAAAGAAACAGACAGATATTTCCAAAAATGATAGAAATGTGTTTAATTACCTATTTTTAGCCCCTTGCAATAATTATTTTCCCAAAAATCGAAAATATACAGACACGTGAAATTTACAATTTTATTATTAATATAGATATATAGATAAATAAGTTTATTATTTGAAATATTCTTATTCAAGAAATAAATAGGTGACTTTTTAAAGAGTAGATAGAGTTTAAGCTCGATGATTTAATCATTTAATACATGCACTTGTGCGTTCACTACAGATATTTTTTATATTGTTTACTTTTTTCCTCGCTCTTTCTTTGCTTTAAATTACACTTATTATTATAGTTATTATAAACTTAGATCGAATTATCTGTTTAATACATTCCTATATGTACGGTTTAAACGAGCTTGCCGCCGAGCGAGCCGTGTGGTGCCGGCTAAGAATAGTATAATCCCATATCTTCCGCTGGGTGTCATAAAAGTCGACTAAGGGATCAACCAGGGGAAGGCCAGCAGTATCCCCTGAGCACCACAAACACCTCCACGATCGCCAACCCGCCAGTCAAGCGTGGCGATTATGGTGAAGATCTATGTCCAACATTGGACGTCTGTCGGTTGTCTCATGATGATTATGAAACGAGCTCCGTTGTTAAATATTAATAGTCATGAATAACGTTTTAGTTTTGTGCGTAATATAAATAAAATCATCTTTTGGGAGTTAAGTTACATGAAAAATACGGTTCCTTGTTTTCGCATACTCACGCTAAAAAGTGAATATCATATTTAAACATTACAGAATAATGTATCTAATATATTATTTATACTTTGTGTACGAACAGCGGATTGGAAATATGTTCAAAACGTCATAAGCACAACATATAACTTGTACAAAGTACTTTTATTATCCATATCCAGCCTCTATGTGAAATATCAACACGATCGTTTTTTGTTTTATAAAACTCGAAACTTTGGAGAAATTTTTTAACATTTAATTTTCATAAATTGTTAACTGAAATTACCACATTTATGATATAACATTTGTCTGGTATTTACACCTATTGGCGTTCCGAGCAACAATTATGTACATTTTCATATAGTTTATTAACCCCTTGAGCACTTACCTGGCGTTTACGCCAGCTTTCCATCATTTTCCTATTGTCTTATTTTTATGGGTACTCGACACATTAATAATCAAAAGATACGATAGGCTGCGTAAGTATGAATTTTATTATTTATCTCATCATAGCGTTGGAAGCACGAATCTTTAAGTATTTCCCCTAGCTAATTTAACTTATATTATAATATCCAAATAACGGGCAATTATGCTCAACACGATCCGGGATCGAACCCGCAACCTCTCCGTTCAATAGTGGGGCCTACTACCAAAAAGCCTGGCATTTGTAATTTACTCTATAATGTAATGAAATATTTAAATTAGGTATTAAAAGTAAATCTAATTGAAATAAATATTGTTCAGTTTTAGTAACTAATATCAAGGCACAGTAACTATTATTAAAGTATTTGAATGATATATTATTAAAACGAATTTAGTTTTTTATAGATTAATAACGTTCATTTAATGGCCGAAATTAAGCTATACCCACATACAACTGAAAATTTGATAGAAAAAAAAACATTTCATTTTATTGATAGCACTAGAGCTGGCTAATAGTCTGTTATTAAATAAAACAGAATATGTTGACAAGCAGAGAAGAAAAAAATACCGAACTGTTTTAACTTCGGCTATTTATTTATAGATTAATTATTAAGTTGGTTTCAAAATTTAATACGAATTATTCGAATATTGTTTCCCTAGAGGCTAGAAACTCCTTAATTTTTAAAATATATACTTTAATATTTATCTTAATAATATTATTGTTCAGTTCATATATGAATTGTGTATAAATATAATATAAACTTCAATACATTTGTTTTGAATCACACAGCCTCGAAAACCAATCAGTTTCGTCAATCAATTGGTCCCATATATAATGCACTGAACGTCGCAAGATACTCATTTCTTCAGTAGCTTATGTCGGAAGCACTTTCAGTGTGTGTTTGTGAGAAACGATATTTAACATTATTATTTTATTTAAGAAGTGCCGACCGTTTTATTCATTAAATAAACGTGACATACATAATAATTATGAAGATTTTAATGAGAGCGGATACACATTGCAGTATAGCTGTAAGAAGTGACTATGACCCGAAATATACATTTTCACAGGTGCGATTTTTACATTTAATATTATTAAAATGGAACGTTTATGTTTTAGTAATATTTTAACATGATATTTATAATACGTATATCAAAGAATAGAAATTGAAAGGTTAGTGGACGCTATCTGTGTGAGAGTCGCCAATTGTCTTCAATTAATTAAGCACACACTAACATTTGCATCATTTATTGTCCCTTTAATTTAGAATGAATTTTAAGCGAAGCTATTATTATTAAAACGTTTGTTAATTTTAAACGAAAATATTAACTTTTTTTAACGCATTGAGACATTTTTATAGTGGAGAAGGGAAATTATGTAATTATAATATATAGTTAAAATGTATAATATATCCCATCTTTAATATTCCTATGTAAAAAGGCAGTCTTACCAGCACTATTTCCCTAGGCAAGTTTTTTTAGCGTTAATTTATCTATCGTACCATTTTTGGTTGTTAATAATATCCACTTCCATACATGCATTAGTTACGTAAGTGACATAATAAATACCAGTAGGAATTATCAGTTCTAGTTTTAAAACTTAACCTCTTCTCTTTAACTCCTGTATGACTGTACAAACGATATCTTATTTAATAGTCCATTTGTTTTTAAATTTAATTAACTTTAGTACTTTAACCTTGCGTCATTAACTTAATACTTTTCCTAAAAACATGAGTTTAAAAATGTAGATACTTCACTATATTTATATTAAATTATAAAAAACTAAATTACATTCAATGTTCTCACTAAAAACCAGACAAGATATTATAACAAGCCTGCAAGTCGATAAGTATATTCTATTCTGCTTGATACTATATTAATTAATTTGGTTGATACTTGTGCATAAGACGTAATCAGAGTTGATGATTACTTATTAAATGAGTATCGTGGGCGGTTCGCATCACATCCCGCACACACCTCCACACAAAACAAATAACGTCACATTCAGTACGTGCTAAGTGAACCTGTGTGTAGTTGTGGATTTCTTTTATTAGTTCCATTTACAAAAACATGGTTTCGAACTCATAACTCCGGCGGAGTGTGATGCGTGGGTCGAGTAGCGTCGCTGTGTGATGGCAGACTGATAGGACCGGACCTCTCGTAGCAGAGCGTGGTTAGAGCCATGCTGTAAGCAAGTCTTGCTACAGAAGGAGGGCGTAGAGAGGAAGCGGGAAGAGGTTCCCTTGGCGGATTCCGGTTTGCTCGTGCCCTTCTGCCATCTTGAGCCAGCCACCCGTCCCAAGTCTCTCTCCTCGGGAGTTTTTATCCTTAAAAGAAACCAAGGAGGGGCTGGCCTTTTGGCTACTGGCGGGAAAATAAGGACTGCTTAGTACCGAGCTCCACTGTACGGAAGATAGAGAAGACCCGACCTGAAATAGCAGATTATGCCTGCCATGTCTTTTGGTCGGATCTGCTGCTGGGGCGACGCGGAGCATATTGTTCAATCGCAAGCGGCGGATGATACCGTGGGTTTTAGAGGGTATTCTTGGCGCTACACGCCGGGCTAGTCCCACATACTTCCCTGCCATCTATAATCCGGGAGGCATTTCTCCAGAATTAGGGTTGGCAAGGGGCATACGTACATAAATTTCCCACGTAAAGAAAGTGCACTCATAATAATAAATACTAATTGATAAAACACTTCAATACTGACTGATTTTCTTCTATATACATATATTTTCTAAGATCTTCAAATTTAAAAATGTTCTTAAATGTGTTTTTTTTTAATATTTTGAAACTAAGAATAAGCAAATTTTCAAAATCACAATTCCAGATCTTAGCCGCAATAGCAGTTTCCATGGGTTCAATGATTATTGGGTTTTCTTCAGCTTATACATCACCAGCATTAATCACAATGCAGAACAGTACCGTCATATCAGTCTCAAAAGAACAAGTAAGAGTAATTATAATAATTTAATAACTATCTTTATAAATAAAACAAACGGTTTGTCCTTGTGCGTTCATAGACGATCCATTCGATTATAATGAAACTAAGATGATTTATTGTAAGGTCGTGGAAATTTCTAGCACAAAAATCCATGGTATTAACAAAAATCCTGGCGCCGGGTACAAAGGTATTTTATATTTAACAGATATTATTACCCCTTTTCCGCTTGATGTTACAATAAATTTGTGTAAATATACAATTTATTAACAACTCGACCACGACTATGTCTATCGGAATCACTGTTTCAACAAAACAAAAATAATCTTTAAAGTGGTGTCTATGAGCCAAATCATGTAAAAAATTATACGTTTACTACAGGTGCACCAACGATCAATTATACAAAGATTTATATCTTTATAGGCTACCATTGTTACTGTATTAGGTACATTTAATATAAATAACATTCATATCTATTTAGTAAAAAAAATCTGACATTACAAACAGACACTTAAATTTTATTTATTAGTATATATATTGATAAGTGTTCGGTATTAGAACAAAAATGTTAATGCTGACAAAAATGTTAATCCTACTCATATGCATTTATCACCTAAACTAATATGTCAGTAATCAAGAAATTTAAAAAAAATGATTTTATATTGTTCATTTTTAGGCCAGTTGGATAGGCAGCTTAATGCCACTCGCTGCTCTTGCAGGCGGTGTGATCGGTGGACCTCTCGTGGATTATATCGGACGTCGAAAAACAATATTGTTTATCGCGCCGCCATTTTTCCTCGGATGGATTCTCATAGCTACAGCGAAGATTGTCCAAATGGTTTTCGTTGGCCGTGCTATATGCGGCTTGTGTGTCGGAATTGGATCACTCGCTTTTCCGGTATACCTCGGTGAAACGATACAACCCGAAGTTCGTGGAACATTAGGATTATTTCCAACTGCCATTGGAAATATTGGTATATTAATTTGCTACTTGGCTGGTAAATATTTAGATTGGTCTCAACTTGCGTATTTAGGCGCAGCTTTAAACATTCCTTTCTTTATTTTGATACTCATTATACCAGAAACTCCACGTTGGTATATATCACGTGTGCGGATGGAAGAAGCTCGAAAAGCTTTACAGTGGCTCAGAGGAAACAATACTAAAATTGATAACGAAATGAATGACATTGCTTTATCAGACGCGGAGACACGGGCAGATGATACGAGTATTAAAGATCTTTTAAGCATGAAATATATGAAGGCTATTTTGATATCTCTTGGACTAATGACTTTTCAACAACTATCAGGAATTAATGCAGTTATATTCTACACAGTAACGATATTCCGGATGTCAGGTAGCTCAGTTGACGATAATTTGTCAACAATTATAGTGGGAGTTGTAAACTTTGCGTCTACATTTGTTGCTACAGCATTAATTGACCGAGCTGGACGTAAAGTTTTACTATATATATCTTCAGTGACTATGACAATAACCCTAGCTATTTTAGGTACATTTTTCTATTTTCGCTATAACTTGGAAATAGATGTTTCAACATTAGGCTGGTTACCTCTAACTTGTGTTATGATTTACTTACTAGGATTCTCATTAGCTTTCGGCCCCATACCTTGGCTAATGATGGGTGAAATTTTACCAGCAAAAATAAGAGGTAGTGCGGCTTCTATTTGCACTGCATTTAATTGGCTCTGTACATTTGCTGTTACTAAAACGTTCCAAAACATAATCGATGCTATAGGCCCAGCTGGTACTTTTTGGTTATTTGGAAGCATTTGCTTTATCGGTTTATTTTTCGTAGTAATATGTGTGCCCGAAACACGTGGTAAAAGTCTTGAACAAATTGAAACCAAAATGACTGGTAGATCAAGTGGTAGAACACGAAGAATGAGCTCTATAGTTAATATTAAGCCATTACCAAATGGTTGCTAGTGCTGTAATTATGTAAAATAATAAAAGGAAAGAATGTCCTAAGATACACTAAAATTATGATAATATCCAAATATTTTTTTTATATCTTAAAGCATATTATGGTGAACACAATATGAATACAGTAAAATCATTTTCATGCATTCAACTTTTATGACTGCTAAAAATATGTAAAATTTTATAACAATAGAAAGATGGAGCAAATATGACAATTCAATTTAGGTTAAGCATTGATGTCTACTTTATATAAAAGCTGCGTAAAAATTCCAAATAGTGATAAAACACAGAATATCTGTGATAAGTTATTAATAGATCTTGATTTAGTATTTAAGAAGTACCTGGGTGATGGAGAGAAAGAAGTCTTTTGAATATAAAAACAAAAATTACACAAAATACCTATCCTGATATACTTACTTAGAAATATAACTATGTACAAAAGTCGATGTAAATGGCTAAACCTTTTTTGAGAAATATATTACATACGAGTATATATAAATTATTTAAAAATAATTAAAGAAATATAAACTAAGTATTCCTAATTCAAATTGATGTTCTAATCCTCTTGCTATTATTGTGACATTAATATGAACAATAATAAGCATGCTTTAACAAAATCTCATAATTCTTTCTCAAAGAAAGAAAAAAAGAGCTTCAAAGGATATGTATTTATAATTTAATAATATAAATTTGATTAAATTAAATCGTATATAATCCATTAGATGTTAATTTGTAAATAGCAGTTTGTACTATATATAAACTAATAATATACCTTATGATATGATTTATAAATACTTAAATAAAACATATATATTTTTTACTAAACTACCTAACTTTTATTTATAAATACCTCCTCTAATTAATAAAATCAAGTTTAGTAAAAGTTATGTCACGTTTATATGAATACTTGCTGTCTTATCTAACATTGCATAGTGAAAATATATTTAACCCCTTGAATACTTACCTGGCGTTTACGCCAGCTTTCCATTGTTTTCATATTGTCTTATTTTTACGGGTACTCGACACATTAATTAATGTACTTTAGAAAAGATTTTGTGGTTTGTAATTGCAATTGATTCTATGTATCTTATTTAGTACTAGCTGCGCCCGCGACTTTACTAGAGTGGAATCCATGCGTCCCGTCCCGCAAAACATCCTATATATAATATAGCTTGCTAACAGTGAAAGAATTTCCGAAATCGGATCAGTAGTACCGGAGATTACCCCGAACATCCAAACTCACAAACTTTACCTCTTTATAATAATAGTATATACGTTCTTATGCATACACTTCATGATTATGTTTTTGTATTAAATCTAAATAAACGCTATTCATACGTTATATAAATACCTATGTGTAATAAGACGTCACTATAGAGCAACGGTCCGTAACAGGCGGACCGCGGTCAGTTTGCGGACTGCGAAAGGTCGAACCTCGGACCGCCAAATAGTGTAATGTACTGTATACCAAGTATAAATTAATACGTAGATAAGGTATAATATACATTTATTTTACAAGTACCTACAACTGATATGGTTTTGATTAGTTTGCTATCTAGCCTTTATGTGTGTGTGTTTGTGCAAAACAGTTGTATCTATAACTGATGTTATTTAAATATTCATGGTGTTTTTTTCTGGACCCCGTTAAAATTTTCCCACAGTACCTGGACCCCAACTTAAACTACTAGACGACCCCTGCTATATAGTATAAACTACTAACAGACTAAATTTCATCGAAATCGGTTTAGTCGTTTTTGCGTGATTAGCGAACAAATTAATAAACAGACAAAAAAAATCTACTAACACCATCAAAATGTGTCGTAAATTCTGAAGTCCTACATAGTAAGTAATATTTGAGAACATTTCAAATTATTAAAAAAATAGTATGGCGCCATTTATGAATATTCGTTAGAAATACATCGACTATTTTGCTTACGTAATCACCATTCATAACACTTCGTCACCAATGTCATCAAAAATAAACAAAAGATAAACCGTATAATTAAATTACATTATATTCCCCGCCATATTTATCTATTAATATTATAATTGAAATTCAGTTCACTATATATATAATATTTATGTTACGTCATTTTGTTCAATTTCAATCAACCCATCAATTTATTGTTCTCGAATAAGGTTAAAACTCATTTATTTACAAACTCTTCTTTCATACTAAACTCGCAACGTGTAATTCAAATTACTATAACTTTTGATAGAGAGGACCGATTTTATTGAAATAAAGTTTTGATATTACCCCGGAATTTGCATTATTTGAATTGTTTGAATTGTTAAAATATATCAAGTACTTTCTAATTGATACCTGCACAGAAAAACAGACAGACATTTTTTTAAATGATAGAAAGGTGTTTAATTACCTATTTTTAGCCCCTTGCAATAACTCTTTTCAAAAAAATCGAAAATGTAAAATACTGCTATTGTGACACGTTTCAGCTCATCTCAATTTAACATCAGGTGAAGTGTAGTCATTTTGCCAAACTCGAATAAAAATAGGTAAGATTTCCGTAAGTCGATCTGACGACTTGGACTTTGCTCAGCTTAAGCTAACCAAATGCTAAGCTTGTGACTATAAATTTGATTTGTGGAGTTAAGACTGAGATAAACCTGATTACGCTCTATAGACTTCACCCTAAGTGCGCTTACCCGAACGGGCAAATACGCGAAGGCAAGACGACTGTGTCACACGCATGCGGATACGATGGGAAAAGATGGAAAACAATAAACGTTGTTTATAAAAATTGACTTAAATAAATTTCATACTATGAAGACTTTTGGATGAGGCAAACGAAGGTCATAGATGACCAGAAAATTATTATGACCGATACAGGCATACTGTTCAACAAATTCTAGTAAAAAGTATTCCAGTGCTATATTGAAGGAGTTTCTTTGCTGGCCAGGTTTTTATTCATTTTTTTTTTCTTGTATAAATTTTATTTAAATAGAACCTTCAGCTTTAATATATATTATACTATTTGAATTTAGTTTTTATTTCTTAGTGTAAATTTATTTCAATTGTCCTCCCGACACTGTGCTCTCACCCACACTGGTCTTGCTCCATATCAATAATATGTTATCTTTAGGTCTTATTTTAGAAAGCCTACTTGCGGTCGGGAAAAAACAAAAAGGAGGCGGGAGAAACTTGTCACTGAACTTAACCAAAGCTTGCATCGCATATCTTCGTGGAGAGCAAGTAACTTGGTTGAGTTCAATGCCAAGAAAACTCAGGTATGCACGTTCACAAGAAAGAAAGCTCCGTTTTCCCTCCATCCTACTCTTCAGAGTGTGTCACTTGCAATGCGAAACAGGCTCAATATCTTAGGTATGGATATTTACAGCAACCTTACGTCCAATGGATTACAATGGTGGTGTTATCTCCACAACATCCAGGAGACTAGAAATCTTGAACAGGGTGCGATGGTTTTTACACCCAGCCAGATTTGCCTTTTATATAAGGCACAAGTTCGGCCGTGTATGGAATATTGTTCGCATCTTTGAGATGGATCCTCTAATTACCTCCTTGATGCCCTGGTTAGGTTACAGAGATGGGCTGTCCACATTGTAAATGATGCAGACTGAACCGCTTGAGCTGAGCAGGGACTTTGCCTCATTAAGCGTGTTCTACTATCTGTATCATGGTGAGTGCTCTGAAGAGCTGTTTAATCTGATCCCTTCTTCTCCCTTCCATACTGCCATACTGTAAAGCTGTGGAACAGTCTTTCGACCAATGTATTCCCCCCTTCCTATAGCATCACGCCCTTTCAATACGATTCAAAACTAGTGTTAGCAAACATCGAGATCATATTCTTGAAATTTATAATTCAGCAGCTTGAAAAACTTACCCATAACTTGAACGCGGGCAAATTGCACAAGTATCACATTCAACGTCCCAACTCCACATAGCTACTGCGTTCCATTTTTTTAAAGTGAACATTTTGTCAGACTTCTGGCCATCGTTGTCACCACGATCTAGTACATCGCAGTCTTCGCCAGACATATTAAAACAGTTAAAATATCACAAACAATATAACTCCACTCTTTGTTTACTAAAAAAACTAAAGCTTAGAAAACAGCTGTCAATTACTTTTCTTTGTAATTAATTTCGGCCCTGAATACAGGTTTTTAGGCCGAATTTCGTATTATTTTACTAATCTTCAGTGCTCCAACATTGTATCCATTTGTTAAACGTTCCAAGTTAATTTGTGAGCTTATAAGATCTTAGAACTCTTCGTCCGTCTCATCATTTTCAATACGAAATGTACTTGTGGACAATAACCAAACTATATGGCGTATAACTTTACCAAAATTACATAGTATGGAGTATACATGGACATTCCACGTCAAATTGACCATAATAGTTTTCGAGATATTTAAAAATTAAGATTAAAAAACTTGAAAAATAGCGAAATTTTGAATGTTGCATAACTATTGAAAAAAAAAATTGCCTTTTGCAGAACTTCGTTATATGATAATAGAAAACTTGTGACCAAAATTTATTCAAATCGAAAGGGGTCAATTTCAACTATTGTTCGATTTCACATGGAATGACCACATATATATTTTTTGTGTGTGGGGAAATCCTCCTAGGATATTCACCTCCGTTGCGCTACAATGGGTGGATTATGTCGAACTTCTACCGACTAAAAGCTCACAATACTCTGTACCTTAAGTCCGGGGTAGTCCGACGCGTCAATGCAATCCTCATACCACACCCGGATAGTATAGAGTATATAATGTATATATACTTCAA
Organism: Samia ricini; assembly: GCA_014132275.2. NCBI lineage: Eukaryota > Metazoa > Arthropoda > Insecta > Lepidoptera > Saturniidae > Samia > Samia ricini. The sequence goes on from AP028161.1 coordinate 10,307,409, forward strand.
GTTAATGTTTTAAAAAAAGAATTACTACATGGCTTAAAAATCACATCAAGAACTCAAGCTACCTACTTTTGTTGCTTATAATTTATTACAGCCCTGAATAGAAGATCTTTAGTCCTAACTTCGAAATAGTTTACAATCTTCAGTGTTCGACCGAATCGGCGGCCCTTTGTGAAAGTGCTCCAAGAGAGTTGTAAGGAGTTCTCAAAATTATGCTCCATGTCATTACAAATGTTATGGCATTACATAATCATCAATCAATAAAGTCAGGCGCAGCAGCGTCTTGTAGTGCCCGTGTGCGCTGCACACCCTGCACTATAGGTAAAGACGCCTCTGGTCAGATATCTATTGTAAGTTATTAAATTTAAAACAAGGAACACCTACGACATTAAAAACCAGCTTTGTTGAAGCTAGGGATGGCGATTCGATCCGAAAAAGATCGTTTTGAAGTGAAGTTTTAAATATTACAGTTTAAGATTCACAAAAAAATTGAGGTTCAAAAGATCGATCTATAGAAAGTCGATCTTTTTCTACTTTTTTAAAAAATTCGTAACTAGTGCCGAAATTGGTCGAAATTAGACCATAATCATCGTTTATTGAAAATGTGAGGGGAAAAACAGCTTCCGAAAGAATTTTATTGATAATATTAAAGTTCTTCAATAGCTATTAAACAACAAAAGAAAAACTGAGGACAAAAAATAAAACAGAACTCTTTTATCTTTGAATATTTATAGGTAAATCCATATTGTGGAAAACAAAAAGGGCCATATAATAATCAATCTTTTATCATGTTAAAATAATTACAGTTTTTTGTTTTTAGGTTTTTTTAGATTTTTTTGGTCCTTAAGATCGATTTTTGATTAATCAATCTCAGATTACGATCCCTTGTCCAAGCACCAATAGGTCCGGTAGCATCGTTTGAGGGCCAAACCAAACCACCAAACCTTTAGGTTTAGTGTGAGTTGACCTCGCGGACCACATCATCACTTAATACCAGGTGAGATTGTGATCGAAGCGGTTAGGTTAGACAATTAAAAGATGTACATAAATGTAAATAATAAACGGTATTACTATACCCTATTTATTAGTAAAAAAAACATACATTCTTATAATAATAATTCTATAAACGGTTTTGTAGGCGAAATATTTCGAAATTTTAACGCATTAAATAATAATTTAAAACATACTTGTTCATGCCTACTTATAATAATGGTATATTTCAAATAGAAAGTTATCTAATTATTTAAGTAATAATTAAATTAATTATAATGAAAATTAAAACGTTCTGTAAATTGTAATAAAAATCTTTTCATTTTTACTTTGAAAGTACCATTAAAAGTACATTATAAAACAACCATTACAAAATACTAACAATAATCGGTAGGGATTAAATTTATTTTAATATAATAATTAGAATTCTTTGTGCATTATAAAGAATAAGGCAGACAATAAGATGGTAAGACTGCCACTTATATTTCCAGAACCACTGAAACATCCCAACTCTTCTACTTGCACTTGGTAACGTATGTTATACGGGAATCTGCACACTGAGTTGTCTGGAATAATACATTATTTCAAAATAGTCGCATGTTATTTTACCTGACAAGTAAAAAAAATGTAATTTTGTATGAATGAAATTTTTAAACACCATTCGATCCTTAGATTATACAGATCAACCTATAGAGTGGCCGCAGATAAGACAGAAATAGTACAGCTTTTGCAACCTAAAACACTGCAACCCACCATCGCACTTACAGTAATACGGGACTTAAATTAAAGATCAACGAGTCACTGCCTCAAAACGAACTTTTGAAACGAATGAATGAAAAAAACGAAAGCACTACAAGTTTGGATAACCTTCAAGTTTGCCAAGAAATAAAAATCGGCCACGGCGACAAGGCCCAAAAAAGGTGTAAAAAAAAAAGCGTGTGTCTACTTATGTAAGCACGTAAGAAGTGGTACTTCTTAGACGTAATAATAGAAAAAATTAAAACATTGACAGCTAACTTCACGGTGTTGGATTTTCGTGAAACTTGAGGGCGCATCGTAAAAATGTACTCTGATTATTTTTCCCTAAAGCGCCAAAAGAAGTATAACTTCAAAAAGACTATTACTCATACGCAACCGAATTCGGGGTATGCATGTGTTGCTCCCGGAGGAGGTATAGACGCTCTCTGCCAAAAAGATCTTAAAGTATATCCAGACTGTAGGTCCAGGAAGTGAACTTTAATAATGTGGGGCGATCACAATAGATCTTCTTAGGACGCAGTGGCATAGGTCTGTTCTAGCCTACATAGCTCCTCCCAATAACAATAGATATATTAGCTTAAACAATTAATAACTACTTTCATGGATAGTTAAAGAAAGAAAGTAATATTATTTACAAACCTGTGCAAATAGCACTAGAAGCAGCAGTCCCACCAGTGTCAGACTGTACGGAAACATATAAAGGTGGACAAGAGCCAATGGTCCAGTAGTTATCGCAAGCATTTTGTAAATTAATCTCTACGTTACCATTAGCGGCTAGCGTCTCACATGTTATCGCGTTCTCATCTTGTCCCACTACTGTTGAATTCCGCCTTAAAACACAAATTACAAAATTGTTTATTTATTTAGAAACTAGTTGTTTCTTTATACAATCTCAATAAACTAAATAAAACGAATAACGATTTTGCACTGTTAACCTTTTAAAACATTGAAAATTTGTGTCTTATAGAAGATTGGGGTATGGACGGATACTGCATAAATGTAAAGTGTTGATGGCGCACTCGATAGTGCGTCTGGATTCCGCGTCAATGGACGCATCTATCCAACTCTAAAATCAGCCTGAGCTTTTGGTGAAGAAAAGCAACATGATTGGGCCATTGCATAGTTGTAGGGCATTGTCTGATGCCCGTTTGAGTAGTTACCATTGTAAAGTTTTATAATTTCTTGCTGTGTCACAGCACGTGAAGCACAACTCTTTTAAACTTAGGATGTAAAATTATTGAGCTAAATCGTAACATCAGATTTAGTTGTAATCAAAGCGCTCAACTTATATTTACGAATTCATTGGTTTATAGTAAAAAACTTATTATAATTTTTTCAAGTTAAGGAAATATACCTTGGTTGCGGACACTACGCGAGTGACAAATTATTAAGCTACCTATTCCACTGCCACTTCGAGCAATTCTTACTCTTCTGTTATCATGATGAACGTAGAAATAATTTGGACTGAGTGAGTAAAAATTGATATAGCCAGGTTCCACATAATCGTCAAATTGTCTGGTACCGGATAACGCTCCGGTATACTCAAATCCACAAGTAGGGTTAACTATTCTTCTTCCAACTGAAAATACGAATATTTATGCTTACAATTAGGTACTTTATTCATTGTAATATTATGCATACGTATTGGGGTACTTAAATTTTATTTAAATTATTTTTCCCAAATCTTACCCTCCAAATGCTGGCAGTGGATAAGAGAGAAGTCCTTGTGAAAGTCGGGCGCTGTAACTCAACTCTTAAAACTGAAATTATACTTGTTCAGTTTACCTGAATATAGGTGATTATAAAAATAAAATAAAATGAACTGGTATCATTTCATTTTAATTACAAAAATGCAAAACCCATGTTAAATGTATAGTAAACTATAATATTATAAAAATTGCGACCTTTTAGTTAGCTACTGTCATCGCGAGGACTTTTTCTTATCCACATCCAGCATTTGGGAGGGTAAGAGTTAGAGTTGAAAAAAACATTTTTTTAAGCATCTTAATACACATTTAGACACCCCAGGATATTAATGACAATATACTTTACACTGGAATCAAAACCCATTGCTTCCGCGTTGATGATATACCAAAGCATTATTAATTCAAGACATAGTTGTTTATTAAAGGGCTTTTGCTAAAGTTATTGCCCATTATAGTATTCTTATACTACTTTTCAATCAACCATATTAAATAGCCATAATATTATGTACTAGCTGTGCCCGCGACTTCGCTCGCGTGGAAATCTGATAATTATATTCTAACAGACAGCCTATATTTTCCCTCTAGATGCACTCTATATATGTACCGTCCTGACCCGTTCGGGCCCCTACCCACGGAGAAGGTCACCAGGCCAGACCAGGACAGACAGCCTTCCCAGAGCAATGAAAATCCCCCGCCCCTTGCCCCCTTGGTTTAGCAATGCGGCTGAGTCCAGACTCCGTCGAAACTATGCAACAGGCCATTCTTGCCCTAATAGGCCTGAATGGCTTTCTCACGGCATACTACCCGTGTTATGATGAGTGTCATCTCCCGCCGCAGCCCTATAACGACCTTATAACCCTGCTCCCCACACCTAAAACATTGGCCTCCCCGATCTACCCCCAAAGGACAGACTGAGCGAGTGAGACCCAAACCCAAACAATGGAAGTAACGCTGGGGCATAGATCAAACCGTTCAGGCAGCGCACGCCATTTTATAGAATTTTTGCCAACTTCAATTACATTTATTGTGATTTATTATTGTAAATACATATTCATCAAAATAAAAAGTAGCCTACACACAATAAACCTTTCTAAGAGTAAAAAATATGTCTCAATTGGATCAGTTGTACCGGAAATTAACCCGACATATAAACAATTTTTTTTAAGCCTTTTATTATTATAGTATTATTTAGTATAGATTAATTAAATTATCTACGTCCTTCCAATGTTTCATAAGAGTTCAGCGCCAGTAAAGCGCCATTTATGAATAATCGTCAGAAAAACATTTTTTTTAAATTAATGTAAATAAATTATGTTGGTTCAATTTAGTTTTATTTCTGCTCATTTCACTATACATTATAATATTATTAAGCAAACACATTTTCAGTAGGATGTTTTTGTATGATTGTAGATAAACCCTATTTACGCATTATATAAGGGTATATAAGTATAAAAATGTAATTTACATATTAGTACGGAATATATACTACAATCATACCAAATTGCATCCAATTCGGTCCAGTAGTTTTTGTGTAATTGGCGAACAAATTAATAAACAGACAGACAGACCGACAGACAGGCAAAATTTCTAATAACCATCGGAATGTGTTCTGTTGTCGATTCTGAACCACCTCATGGTATTTTTCTGAAATATCTTCAATGTACTCTTCAATATACAGATTTCGACCATCTAGCCTTTTATTATAAATATAGATTTAGATAAACATTTGGAAAAATCAGTGTTACTAAACTTTAATTTTAGCCCATACTTAAATCTTCGTCTCTTAGGCTTGAAAGTAGACTTATTTATAAATTACCTGATTGAATTCTCTCCAGTATTGGTCTCATAATAATATCCGCGTTAGTTCCTGCTGTTGTAAGAGCTATTGTTCTGATGTCGTTGTGCATATCACGCACCAAATTCCATATGTTATCAAACTGGTTTGAAGAAGTTGCAAAAAGAATTCTTAAATCTGAAATAAAACATCGTATGTTACGAAATATATAAACAACCTTAGTATCATAATTATAATTTATTACAATAGCACTCACCAGGAACTGTTTCGTTGAGTATACGAGCTTGCTCCAGAACAAGTTCATTATTTTGCAAATTACCGCTATTGATTAAGAATAAAAGTACTGTCGAATTACCACCAACATAGTTAAGAACGCTTTCATTTCTCAGTTGATATTGCATCATGAACCTAATGTTTGTTAGACTGGTTTGAAGATTAACACCTGTCAACACTATTGAAAAAAAATTATAAATATTGTTCTTATTATTATTCTTAATGAAAATAATTATATTGATAATATACTACTTACTACTTTGATGAACTGCCAATGTGTAGTTTGTATGAAAATCAGCTGGAGAAAATGTTGTATTGACTACTACACTCCCGTCGAATGCATTTAACAGAGTTATACTGGATCCAAATTTACCAACTTCAATTGCTTCTACTAAATGTGAGATAGCTGGATACACAGCTTGATATTGCCATGAAGAATCAAGTACAATATAAAGATTTGTCTTCAAACGGAAATCTACAGTTGCTGTTTCAGACGTAACGCAGCTCAAGTCATTTAAGTTACTGCCTACAAATAATTTGATATTTTACTTTAGTAACACAGCTATTAAAGATATAAATTTTAAATTAATGTGTTTAATCTTAATAAATCCTTAAACGTACTTGTGTAAGATTGGAAATTATTTACAGCACTGGAGACAAGTTGTTCCAATCCTCCGATTATAGTTCCTCGAAGTGGGATATTAGTATCCAAGGCAGCAGCAAAAGCAAAAGTTTCACTGGCCAACTGAGTATTCGTTATGTAAAGCTGACTTAGTTCACGTCGATTACACGCCCTTAAACTAGGATTCAAAACGCCGTTCTAAAAAATCCACATTATTACTTGTAAACAATATAAAACCAGCTTACTAAGTTAATATTTTATAACGGTTAGAAATACATACTCTTGGAGAATAAAACATATCAAGAAGTTGCGATAGTCTCAAAGAACTGTATGAACTTAGGACCGAAGATATAACACTGCCGAGAACAAAACCATCAATATCTCCGCGTATTTCTGGATCAGTCATTTCAACATTATTGCGACTATGTAGCATGAAATAACGTGGTGCTTGAGTACTGTTCCAATTTCCTGCTGTGCCGATAGAGATGGATGAACTTCCTCTATCTGTTCCTTGAATAAGTATAGCTTCTGCCAAATCACCTGCAAAATTAGAGTGAAAATGTTATTAGGACGAAGTTCCTTACGGGGCCGTTGCGGAGGGGTACCCTAGTCGGCAAAAAACGTCCATAACGTTAAAACAAAACGTAAGATTATTGTAGCTGTAATTAAAATTCAGCGAAATATGTATCGCTTCCGTGACGCAATTGATCAGCGCGTTCGGATGTTAACCGAAAGGTCGGTGGTTCGAGCTCACCCGGTGACGTAATTTTTTTTAAGTTTACGATACAACAATTTTTCATAACTCAATACAAAAATCTCACTTTTAATGTTTATTTTACACAAAATTTATCTATCTATAAGTAGTCAATCATAAAACATTTCAATATATTTCTTCTCTGTATGTTTTTTATTTAATATTGACGTACTTTAAAGTTATTTAAACAACATATTTAGAAATAGATTATTTTTAAAAAACAAAATTTTTGAATAAATATTTTGATCGAATTTCCACCACTACGCAAATACTAGTTATACTTGACACATATTTTTTGTTTTTTTCCTTTTATATATAGCATATGTATGATGGCTATACCGTGTCTAATGTATAGTCTACGTGATGAATGTTATTATTGTTGCAGTTTGCTATTATTATTATTATATCATATTATTATTATTCACGTAAATAGCTGTTTCTTTGTATATTATTATTGTACTAGAAATAAGAGATGGCGCTTTATCTTATAATATTAAATAGGATTCTCACTGAAGTAATTTGTTAAACATTCAAAGTTTGAACACTAGATGGCGTCGCACGATGTTTAATTGTTGGTATAAATTTAAAATAAAATAAATCAAATTTACATCAAATTTGAAATACAATTAATTTCAAATAACCATTTATGGTAAACAATTTTAGTTGTGGTAACACAAAAGTGCCATCACTTAAAACCATCTCACACTTGACATGCTGTGACAGCTGATGTCATAGCATTGATAACGAGAATCTTTTCAACGCGGTTAAAGAAGTTTTAATTTAAATAAGAATGCCAACGAAAAATAAAACTCTACCAAAGTTTTACACTTACCCGACAATGTAGCTGGATATATAGACGTAACACTTTGTTGTACATTATTGTAGTTCAATACTGATCCCTTAACAAGTTCCAATACGGGAACTTGCTGTAACTGTGTACCTGCAGCGATTCCTGCTATAAGATGTCCAGCTGATAGTGCACCCCACTGGAAAAACTACTACACCATCTAGTATAGGGCATTGACTGTCCCCGAGCAACTGTCGCTCTAATTTCGCAGTACCATAGTTTGAGTATTCGACGTCATTATTTGGATCAAATTGTCTCATTTGTCCATTCTTGTCAGCGGTTTTTCTAAAATTTAAAGTTCATAAAAACATCCACAGAATCAGGGATTAAAGTTTGTATTGATTAAAGCTAGTTAAAATAACTTACAACGGATGGGATGCATCTAAGATTTCAACATCATCACTTATAGAACGTCCAGTTCTCATAGCACGATATTGAGACAATTGGTTACAGCTGCTTTCATCGCCTCTAACTCTTGCGTCTACTGTAGTGGATAACATATGATGAAGATTACACTAAAAATCCATAAAATAATATCAATAAGTAATTTACTACTTAACGATGCTCTATAAATCAAAACAAATTGTAAGTAATTGAGCAAACAATTTCATACCTTTAGTACAGAATTCACAGTATTATTTGCTATCACCTGCAAATTACTAGGAATAAGTCTTGTAAGCAACAACCTATGCCTGTGGAATGAGTGGAACGTGGGTGCATAAGGTAATACAATTGATGAAGTTCCAAGGATTGTTTCCGGTTGATGGAATTCAATACCATCTTGCCTGTATCTGAAATCGGAATTTTATTCATTAGAAAAGGGTTAAAAAAAATTCTTAATCACAACTTAAGTTGATCACAAGGCTACTTTGTTTATTGAGACAGTCACCGATTGTTGTATCATGGTCCGCATCCGGATCGTCGAACTTTTTTGTGCGAGCCCAATAATTTTGGAGAAAATTTATTTTTCATGTCAAACATACAGACCTTAGGTCTGAAACTTTGCACAATTTTTGGCTCAACAAATGTGAAATTTATGAAGTGGCATTATATAAAATTACTAGAATTAAAAATACTTCGTAATTTACCAAGACTTGTATAATATTAACTTACTCTCCACAATTGCAAACAGGTGATTCAAAGCGTAAAAATGTAATTTCGCACCTTAATAATTATCTATGTCATTATTGTGAGGTATTCTCATCAATCAATGTATCTATTTGCAGTAATTTTATTTTTCATTTGTTTTGTTTGATGTTTTTAAATATTTTGCATGATAAAAAAGTAATGCAAAATTTATTTTGCTTTCTAACTTGACATTTTAAACTTTGGTTGCCCTTCATCGTCTTTGGACTAGATTGCGATAACATTAATACATTCACTCCTGCATACTACACGCAGGCACGTAGGTCCTGGCAGGAACCTTTTTTTTAATATTATTATTAATACGTAAAAAATGTAGGGATAAGCTAGTATTAAAATTTCGCTGAATTTTAGGTACCAAGCCGAGGTACGTACCATTTTAGTGCCCTTGTGCAAGTTACTTTTTGCGGCTGAGTGCCTTCTGTACTCGCACACTAATTTCAGAGAAACTTTAAAGGCCCTCCTGGTCAACAGCATTAGCTAGTTTAGATAAAATGTGTTTTAGATTTGAGAGTGACCTCCAATAAAAATAATTGGTGACTCCTAAAATATTCTTCTAGTATTCTTATAAAAAAATACATAAAAATCTATATACTAATAAATAAAATTGGAGTGTCTGTTTGTAATGTAAAAAAAATTTTTTTTTACTAAATGGATGTGATTGTATATGCGATACCAATAACAAAAAATATATTTTTTTAAATTTTTATCTGTCTGTTTTTTGTCCCGGGTAATCTTCGGAACGGCTGGATGGATTTTGACGGGACTTTTTTGGTAGCTGAAGTTACTCCGGGTAACTTAGGGTACTTAAAATTTTCAAAAATAATTAGGGTTCAATGTAAAAAAAAATAAAAAATTGAATAAAACCTGATTCAATGCTCAGTTTTTCTGGCTAGTGCTCGATTTTATGACAAATATATTTACTTTATCTTAATACTAAAGAATTTATAGGAAAATAATTAGGATTTCGTATAAAAAAATAAAAACGCAGTGAAGAACATAAGAAACGCGGACGCAGTCGCGGGCACACAGCTAGTACTTAAATATATTGTTTCTACATTATGTCCAAACATGGTGGTTACTTAAATAAGTACTTACGTATGCAGCAGCAATGCAGATAGCTGTCTCAAATCTACATTGACATTAGGGTTATCTTCAATTTTACGAATAATATCAATGAGCACAGGTATAGTGGTAGGTGGTAAGTTGTTTCTGTTTAAAAGAAGTGGGGTCAAAATAGCATTCTCTAAGCTCTGGTGCAATGCTGGTCTGCGCTGTTAGCTGAGCGTGTATGCTGTGACCAATTGTAGCCAGTAATAACGTTGGTAGCCAGAACATGGTGATTACTGCAAATAGAAAATCGAATTGAATCAATTAGATGTTTTTAAAATTAAATTTTGTTTAACAGGCTTCGAATTTTTACTATTTCTAGTTTTAATATGATAGAACTAGTCGAGCCAAAAATCTATATTTATAAAATGCGTGACCTGGCCGATTCATTAACACAGAGATTAAACCGCTGGGACTATAAACTTAAAATTTTAGCAATAGGTACCTCTTATGATATAAGCTTCCACTAAGAAACGATTTTTGGAAATTTTACCCCTAAGGGGGTATAATAAAGTATAACCGCTGTATGAAAGCTCGTCATTTTCAAACTAAGAAACACGAAATTTCATATACAAACTTCTGGATAGAAATAAATGTACATGTGTATCGTAGTTTTCAAAAATTTACCTCTAAGAGGGTGAATTAGGGGTTGTAGTTGTGTATGGGAAGTTTATCATTTTTGAAATGAGAAGCATGAAATTCATTTAGTTTTATTCGTGAGGGAGAATATAGGCTGCAAACGGTTGAATTTCACGCGGGCGAAGCCACAGCTACTAGATAAAAAAACACTATGTTTTACTAAAACTACTTAATCGTTACCTGTTTAGTTCAAATAGATCATTTATGAAATAGCCATAACAAAAATTATTTGTAATTTTTCAGATACTTCAAGGAAATTAAACAAAACATTTTTGATACTAGAGCCGTATAAGAATTACTATAAGTAAGTAGTAGATAATGATATATGTAATAATATCGATGACGAATTACAAATGGTATTCACGATTATTGATTTTATCAGTAAATGTTAGGAGCGGCCGAGGAAATCCTTGTTCTAAATGTGTAGTATTGCACTAAATTATTGATTTTATTATTAAGTGTCAAGTTCTAAAATATGATTAAATTATCAGAATAAAATAAATAATAGACACAAAATAGTAGTTTAATTCTTCACAATATCAAAATTATAATCCACATAATTAAGATTATTTCTGATAATTTACTAAGAGGATTTTACATAATTTTTACTATAGAGATATCCAGTGGTTTAGGTAAAATATTGCAAAAAAACATACTATTAATATTTTTATATAGACTTAATCCACTAATATACTCATAACTTATTTAATATAACTTAAATATAGCAAAGGCATGGCTGGACAAGGCAACCATTTATCTTCCCCAATTTGTCATCCAACGGACATAAACGATGTCTTCATAACGCCTAAGAATTTGTGTGTTTATAGGATAAATTTATATAACCGTTTTTAATTTAGCTGTTTTGTTGTCCAAAGGTAATATTTTGGTGATTTATTCCACCCATAGTTATTATTAAGTGTGTATTCTTATTATGCGATTATCTATTGATTAACCTAACAACTACTTAAACAAGAACCTCCTGCGCTATAAATACAGGTTAGCTCAAGGTTCACAATAAAATTGTTACTCAATTCATTCTAACACTATTTGCGCGCTCTAGTTTTGATAAGGGCTTGCACTACGTTCAATTCATAGTATAGTTATGTATACGTGTTTTATGAATCATCATTTAATTATTCATTAGAAAGTAATTTCAATCATTTAATATTCAGTTTCTGAAACCCATACGTATGTAATCAATTCAATCAATAAAGAAACGTAAGTTTGTGTAATTATTTATCAAGGACATCAATTACCTAATTTGAACATTTTAAAAATTATTTTTGTACAAGCGAGAGGTTGGCAATCTTTTAAGCCTTTCTTTTTTAACTGCTTTTGTACTTATTTATTTAAATATCTTGTAATATTCATAAATTATCAAGTTTTTAGTAACTAATCGAACAAAAATTTTCATAGGTTAATATGAAGTAAACCTAATAGGTAATAGGTACTAATCAACTTACTCATTATCTTGTATAAAATGTACTTACATTTGAGAATAATAAACTAACGTATTTCTCACTGCCTTTGTCCGATACAGGTCTGATAAAAACACAAAGGCTTAATCACCATGCATGTCCAAAACACACTAATATTATTTGCAACACAAATACAATCAATAAATAAGGGAATTTTCAATGAAATCTGGTATCTATCTCGTGGGCCTCTCATGCGGTCCAGACTCGTCCAACAGCAAAGCAACTTTTAAAATAAAAGGGTGCCAGGTATATCCGATAAGATAATGGAAAACAGGTCTAGATAAATTCGTAACGAATGATAGCCTTACGCTGAGGTACTTGTGCTCGTATCTGTTTTCGCTAGTGATTACAGTGATAACTCCCGATTAAAACTGAAAGTGAACACTGAGCTGTTTGAAATAATACGGATTTACGGTAACTCGAATAGAATTGTCTCTGTTGTATTTCGATTTTGTTTTTAATGGAGCATTTAACTGTGGAATTATATTTTTACAAAGAATTTATAAACCTAAGTTCTCATAGCTGACGTTTTCACTGTACGATGGAAATGATATTAGGAATTTTTTCGACTTATGCTGTAACTCATAGACAATAAAAAATTAAATGTATGCTACGTAAGTAATGTATGCTAGTATTTTTTGGAGTATAATTCCATTTGGTTATTATTCACTAGACAAAAAAAAAATACGTTAAAATTGGAAATACCATTGTTAAAAAATAAACGACGAGGATGGGATTCGAACCCACGCGTGCAGAGCACATTGGATTAGCAGTCCAACGCCTTAACCACTCGGCCACCTCGTCATATGCCAACAATGGTTAATTTTATCAACACAAAAAATAGAAATAAATATTAAAAAGAACAAATTATAAAATTTACAAATAAGAAACTAATTCATAGCATTAAAACTATATCGTAATTATTTTATATGAACAAATTTCTTAAGACTACACAGTTATCCTAATTCTTTTTTGTAAAGCAGTAACAATAGCGACAAATTTAAATGATGATACATATTAATAATATAAAATATTATTGATCAATCAAACAATTTTAAAGTTATTTTAAAGGTATACAATTTTTTTCTAGTAGCGACCTCTATGTGGATTCCACGATACTTAAATAAAAAGTTGGTGAAGTAGTATAATTTGGCTATATCCACCTGGACATGGTATCACTAGATGGCGTTATAAAGTAATAAGGTTCTTTAATTTGTTTACTTTGAGCATAATAGTTGTAGAGAAAGTTAAATAGGTAGATATTATCTGAACAAAACATACGTCAATCTATGTTTTTAATTTTTTTATTTAAATCCATTTGGCTAAAGTAATATTAGGCATGCCCTACATAATAAAATAGATAATAGCAATATTGTTTGTAATTCCAATACCTAAGATAAGTAGTAACAAATTTTTGAGAGTTGTGATCTTATGGGATTATTATCGGGATTTGATCTTTTAGTGATGCATAATTTAATGTTTCCATCAGTTATATTAGCATTTTTGTTTGCGTAAAGTAATTTGTACATTTGCTTATACAGGACTTAGAACTAACAATTTAACAAAAAAACGATTCTTTCAATACTCTCCTAGAGAAACGTTAACCTCCGTAAAAACGCTTCTTAGTATATAAAAATACTTTGCTGAGGTGAATAACATCAAGATGATCGACCCCCAGGGTCAAACGGTCAGTTCTACGTGCGAGTTGAAAGAGGAATGCGTTGCTTAGCAACCATTAGAATCGGCGGCAGAGGGGCGCTTCTCTCCGCCCATTCACAAGGTTGCAGCTCCAATTAAGCGAGACATAAACATAAATAAACGTTGCCTTGGAATAATGACAGCTAATAATAATACTTGGCTAAAATTATGTTCATGTAGGCTCCTCTATTTTCGTACGTCAACATCATTTTTTAAATGTAAACTATAGTATAATGAAATTAGTTTAATTTATGCTTGTATAGAAAAATTAAAAATTTAATTATGCTTGTAAGTAATTTTAAATTACAGATAACATTCTTTTGTCTCTTATCGGCCATGAGACGGTTAAAGGCAAGATTTTTAGAAGCTGTCTGTTCATCTATTGAGGGTGTCCTGTACACTGTACGTTTATAGAATAAACTTTCTAATTGTGTTTAACTTTATTCTCGATTAATTTAAAAGTTTAGTTTCATAGAAATGCTTGAATTTTATAAGGTTGTTTTTTAATATGCCGACTCATGTATGTTTGCATAATTATGTAAATTTATACGGTTATGTAAAATACAAAAATAATGTAAATATATGTAAAACAATGTATCTGAATAATAACCTTTATTTATTTATTCCATTAATCATCGATTGTACGTAAAACAATAGATACGATACCTGCAAGGCATGTTCTTAATATTTCTCAATATCGTTTAAATCACTAAATTCATTAGGCTTATTGATTAAGCTGCCGAGAATATGTCGACAGTGTGTAGTCTAGACGACTTCTTATTTAGATTAGCACGTTACGGTGCAGTGCACGACATTAGGTAAATTTATTCGTACAATCGGTTCGATTACTCCTTTGGTTTCGTAACATGGAATCTCTATAAGATGAGAATGAATAGGGCGCTTGTAGACAAATAATTTAATTTATTTCGTTAGTGCATCTACCAGTAGCGAGGGGTCATAAGACGCGGATTCCCATCACATTTGAGATATCTAAATCTAAATATCCCATACCTACAGTCTTTGAGAAAATAGATGCCCAGAAATTTATTTACACATATTTTTATTTCCATCCACAGCTGAATATATGTATATAGGTCTCCCCCAAAGATCTCTACAACGATTGGTCTTGCACCAGCCGCATTCAGCAGATTCCCGCGACCTTCACCAGGTCCTCAATCCAGCTTGTGGGAGGCTACCCACGCTATGTATTCCGGTACGCCGCAGCCATTTGGGAACCCGCTGGCCCCGCCCCGTCGGGCATCGATTCTACTAGCAATTCCCACTTAAGTTTGGCAATTCTTCAATCAATGTTGTTTACATTTGTTATTATGCAGATCTCCGTATTTATTTATTTTTATTTATTTATTTATTTCTAATTCGATCAGGCATTAAAACTACGAGCCTATAATTATATAAATATGTTATTTTAAAAACAACGCTGGGACTGGGTAACAGAGTTTCACTCATAGACATAATATGTTTTCGGTCTTTACTAGATCTATGGTTTCACTTACATAAAATTACTTTACCTTAAATTACGTCAAATGTTTGTCAGTTTACATATTTGTAGGTAATTCATAAAGGAAGAAAAATAACTTGCATCGATATTAAAATATCTGTGATCAAAAAACTTACATACGTTGATAGGCTTACATCATTTACTTACATCCATCATACTTACATCATTTAAAATATTTTCATAAATACTAACATCTTTATTTTATCATTTCACAAATCTCATCATTGTGTATGGACACTATCTCTTGAGACTTAATACTATCAATTTCTTAACAAAATAATATTTAATTTGGTTTAACTTTAATCGCATGGTAGATGGATATTTTCAAGTGCTCGACTACGATAGTTTTTATTGAAAAAAAAAAACACTTTAAACAAGCTGGGCATGTAGACATGTTAGCGGCCTAATCACTTACTATTTTTCGTTATCAAACGCTTCCTTCTAAATGCAACAGTTAAAAATTCCATTATTGTATGTAGTAGAAATAAATGAAAATTATTCATATTAAATTTGCGTGTATTTATGATTTATATTGTTATGGATGTACTTATTTAATTTAGTAGACAAAAGTTGTAATCAAGTTGAAAACATCCAAAACTTAAGTTTTATTTGCATTTAAAATATAAATGTGAAGTGGCTTTTTAATTTATTCATGATGTTAGTAATTAAGTATAATATAAAATCAAAGTTTGCTATTACAATAACCATATAATATTGTAAGGATAAGTAATTGGGCAAAGGACTTAAGTTTTTAATGTACGGATTTCAAACAATTATAATTACACGCAAGTGTCGTCACTTTAGTAATTTTTATAACAAACAATCCCAAACATTTTAATTCATTAGTACGTTCAAGTTTTTTTTATATTGTAGTCACTACTTCAAACATTGAAATAGTCTTTATTACTTCTAACCATGAATTAGACAATAGTTAGTTTGTCCTTAATTTTTTTAGTCAACAAACTAAACTTACTTACGTTCGCATGTAAACAATCAAAGTTAAGAGTTTATTAAATAGTCACAATCTTGATTAAGTCTATTTTCTTTTTGAACGGTTTAAAGAAACAAAAAAATTGTCATTTACAGGTAGGATTATGTATGTCCAGTGCCGAAATCAACCTTAGCGTTGCCCCTGGACACTGTAGAAATGTAGAATGTAGAAATTATATAAAATACAAATAAAAAAAAACAATTTTCTGAAAAATGCAATATAATTAGTTAATATTCCTACGGATTTATATTTTTTGGATAATAAAAAACCATTTTCGATATCGTGAAGGATTTTTTTTCCTCAACCTCCAAGTTTTGCCAGAGTGTCCCTTGTATAAATCCGGGTTTGATTATATCATAAAACTGTGATTTTATCACGAAAGTGAAAGCTAATTCAGACTGCATATTAAATTTACTCACAGGTGTCGGATAATGACAGTGGCCAAAAATTTACTCAGGTAAAAAGCATTGGTTTAAAACAATTGACAAAAGATTTAATACTATTTACTTCGTTGTAAAATGAAATTACCTTTATAACGTAACCCTTAATTGGTTAACCCTATTTAAAATGTTTCATGAGCACGCTTATTATTTCATAAGAAAGTGACTGCTAGGAAAGAAAATTAATATTAATTTATATTTTAGTTAATAATATTTTGTTCTGGTCTACGTTATTATGTTAGAAAAGATCTCGATTCATTTTTCTACCTGGCATTCTCTGCTTAATTTCTTTTCCATTTATTAACAATAAATCGAATACTTTTCGTCGAGTCGTTTTCTGGTATAATACCATTTCCGTTCATGCTTATTCCATTACCAATGTATCACTTGAATATTAACTCTATTAGAATTCCATCTTCAAAATAAATTATAGTTGAAATAAATATCATCAGGACACTTTTATATGATCCTTCTATATAGAAAACTTAACCTAAATCCTTCTATTAAGACTCATAAATTAGAAATATCCAGAAAACTATAATCGATCTGTCGAGGTGAACAATACGCAATAAAGCCAAATGGATGGCAATGGAAACCTGTTTTTTACGTGGGAAATACATTTACGTATCCCCCCTGCCAACTCTAATCCGGGAGTATAATCCCCACGGGTTAGAGATGCCAAGGGGGTATGTGGGGCTCACCCGGCGTGAAGCGTCGGAAATACCCACTAAAACCCACGATACCACCCATCGTTTAGAAGGGGCGATACAGGGGGGATTGAGGAACATGCTCCGCGTCGCCTCAGCGGCTGGACCGACCAAATGGCATTGCAGACATAATCTGCCATGCCGGGTCTAGCCCCTCTCTATCTTCCGACCAGTGGGGAGCCCGGTAAAAAGCAAACCCCCTCTTATCCGCCTCCAGCCAAAAGGTCCCACCCGTCTCCTCCTTGGGTTCATGTAGGGACAAGAATTCCGGAGGAGAGAGACTTAGGACAGGTGGCTGGCTCAAGGTGGCAGAAGGTCATGGGCAAACCGTGTCCTTCTGCCACCCACCCTCCTGCGGCGAAGAGGATCCACCAAGGGATCCTCCATTCGCTCCCTCTCTACGACCTCCATCTATTACAAAACTTCCTCACAGAAGGAGGGCACAGCGTTCCAGACCCTCTCGCTGCCGAGCATGGCTCTCACCACGCTCGGCAACGAGAGCCCCAGTCCCAACTCTGCAACAACACTGCGACGCTGCTCGACCCACTCCGCCACTCTGGCGGAGTGTGCTACGTGGTATACTCTGCAGCTCCGCAGTGGTCCCTTGTCGGATCCCTCCTAGCCATCTTGTGCAGATACCACCCGAAACAACCGTCTCCGGATAGTATCTGCACAAGACGGAAAGTGAGGGAGGCGCGCTTCCGCGTCATCTACTTTCGAAGGACCGGGCGAATGGCATCTACGATACTACGACCGTAGCGTTCATCCGGCAGGTCCTCCTCCCTATGCCGAAGCGCGGCCTCCCTCGCTCGCCGCCTCTCCACCATCACCTCTGCATGTGTTAAGTGGAGCCAACGGGTCATGCCGGCGAGCACCTCCGCTTTACGCTCCAACGGCAAGGATCCTGCAAGCACGAAGGCCGCCGAAGCAGACAACGTGCGGTACCCACCTATCGCTCTTATAGTACGAGATCCGGCTGCAGAATAAGTGCGGCTGCAGAGTACATGTATTATTTATACAATATCAAATTAAAGCTAATTTTTTATGTTTATTATTATATATGGTTGCCTAATTAAATCTGGCCGCAAATAAGGGTTACTGGACCCTTGTTCATCTTTAACAATAAAGATGGTAAATATTAAAGGTACAGAGAAAGGAATTAACGCGTAACATCACTAGACAGACGAGTATACGCAATATAGTCAAATACCTAGCTAAATACGTTATATAAAAAGGAATCATGTAAATTGATGTAGATAGAGTAGTTACCAAGTTATAAGGTAAACAGAAAGAATATGTTTAGTAATGTTAAGTATATGTTTAGAACTATAACATTAAGAGGTAATGCTCTAACATAAAGTTCATTTTATGTATAATATTAAGCCATAAAACATATCCTAAAGATAAATTCATAACACTGGCTTTGTACGAGAACTTAATACACTTTGACTTTTATTAGGAGTGATGTATTATCGCATCATAATCTTTTCTTTGTCGATACTTTTTATATAACGGAAACTATTATCCGTTCAAAAGGAGCGGTGCGATACCTTTTATAGTGAATTTCAAAAGCACAACGTAACTTTACCAAGAGCTTTTTCTGGTTAATAGATTTTCTAGTTTCCTTTGTAAAGAGTTAAGTGAATTTTATTTTTTCTACGATGACGTCATTTTTATAACGTTATCATCAACTTAATGCCTTAACTTACATTAAGTAGGGTAGGCACAATATGTATTCCTGAGTGTCCTAAGCGCTTGTCCCAAAATTCGGCGAAACATTAAAGGCCTTTCTAGTGAACAGAGATATTATTTCTTCTTACACTTTCTTCTGTCAGCTGTCATCTCAACACTCACACCTTTTATACATACCTCATTCTTCATTCATACCTTCTTCGGTCTCACGTTACTTCTATAATCTATACTAAAAAATAAAATTGAAGCGTCTGTTTGTACTGTCAAAAAATATTTTTTTTACTAAATAGATATGAATGTATATACGAGATATATACAAAAATACAATTTCTTAAAATTTTTGTAATATCTGTCTGTTTGTAATGGGTAATCTCCGGAACGGCTGAAGCGATTTGTAGGGGACATTTTTTGGTCGATAGCTGAAGTTACTCCGGGTAACTTTTAATTTCCGAAAAGAATTCCGCGTAAAAAAAATTTAACTCGTAAAAGTTTGAATAAAATCCGATTCAATGCATAGTTTTACGGTCAAGTGCTATAATTTATGAGAAATATTTTAACTATATCCTAAGTACTAAAATATTTTTTGGAAAATAATTAGGGTGCCATATAATTAAAATTTAGTGAAGAATGTATGAAACGCGAACAAAGCCGCGGGCGGACAGTTAGTAAGTATATATAAAAAAAGCTTTTCACTAAAAAACTCTTTATACAACAAATGAATTTCGAAATGGTTAAATGCTGTTGACTGGCAGGGTTCCAAAGTGGTACGTACAGACATCGGCTACGAATTTCTCTTAGCTACATCTAAGTTAGAGGAACTACGGATCTCAAGGTCCCTTCCAGAAGCAATGTAAATTTTTTAAATCAATCGTCTGTTCTTAGGTGGCATCGCACTTTATTAAAATTATTTTTGGTTCAACTAAATTTTAAAGCAAGTAGTTAAATGGAGTAGGATATATAACCAAATAAGTAAGCTCCATATAAATCGAAATCAATACGTATAGTGAGCTCTCTTCAATTCAGAACTGCTTATCAGCGACAATCGCCGAACTGGGTAGAGAGCGGGCACTAAGTTCGCCATCTTTTATGATATCCGATCCGATATTTTGTCATGATTTTAAATTATCTCCGCATTATGATATAACGTAGAAATTTGTTATTTTTAATCTATACTAATAAATAGATATAAAGAGGTAAAATGGGTTTTTTGTTTGTTATGGATAAACTCGAAAGCTTCCAATTTTAAATATTCTTTCACATTTAGAAAGTGCAAGTAGAGTAAAATATTTATCATCGGTCCGTATCACTCAACTTATAAATATAACGATTCTCAGTCGTTTCATGAGATTTACTCATCAGTTTCTTAAATTATATTATTATGAAGTTGTAAGTTTACTATAAAATCATGAAATCACTACTAATTCAGAGGTATGTCTTAAATATGTACTACGTTAGTGATGTCAGTGATAAATTTGAATTATAAGATTAATTAAGCTGTCCGAGAAAAGTTATTTATTTTTTTCCCATTTAATTTAAAAAAAAACGGCACATAGAAGCTTCTATGCTGATCCCTTACCCCCAAGTATTTTTTACTGCACACGTTAAATATGGACTAAAATAAATTCCTCTATGAATTTATATGACTGAACGATTTAAAGAGGACCGCAAAAGCTTACACGGCCGATCTTCAATATAAGATCAGGCAAATTGTTCGCAGAAGAGTGGAAATGTGCGGCGAAGCGAGCAATAAGCTTTCGTACGGCTTTCAAGACCGTAGACTTTCGCCCACGTAACCACTACAAATGTTCTTGCAATCTATATATAAAAATTACTTGTCTTGTTTTACTGACTCATCATCGCAGAGCCTAAACCTCTGGGCCTATAAACTTGAAATTTTGACAATAGGTACCTTTTATGATGTAGGGATCCACTAAGAAAGGATTTCTGGTAATTTCACCTCTATGGGGGTAAAATAGGGGTTGGAAGTGTTTATGAAAAGTTCATTATTTTTGAAGTACCTAAGGAGCATAAAATTTCATGTCTGCATATATTTAAAAGTAAATGAGCACTTATATCGCTGTTTCTCAAAATGTTAACCCTAAGAGGGTGAATTAGAGGTTGCAAGTTTGTATAGAAAGTTCGTCATTCTCTAAGCAGAAGCATGCAATTTCATATATAAGACTATGTTAGAAATAAATGAACAAGTGTATAAGCGTTTTTTTTTTTTTTTTTTTTTTCAAAATTTTAAACCTAAGAGGGTGAAATACAGGTTACAAGCTTATATGGACAGTTCGAAATATATCTATATAATAAAAAAGTATGTCCTGATTGATTTATCAACGCAGTTTTTCTGGCAGGTATTTAAATTTTTGACAAATATCTTTGCTTAATGTTAGTATCAAAAATATTTATGAATAAAAAAATAACATTCTGTATTTAAAAAAAAAACTATATTACGCAGTGACAAATATATGATACGCGGGCGCAGCCGCGGGCACACAGCTAGTATTAAATAGTGTATTTTTAAATCTTTCAGTAATAAAATAATATAATCGGTAAAAAATAAGCCAAATAAATTATAATTACGTATCCTTTTGCTTACATTTTATTAAAGACACATTACAAATTATACATTTAAGAAAGGGAAAAAAATTCTATTTCTTTGTCAGTTAATATATCGAACCATAAAAATCGATTTATGTCTTTGTTTTTCAATCGCACATTTTTAATGGATATTTTATTAAGAAAGGTAATAAAATAGTATACATTTATTACCAAAATATTATTCGCAGCTAGTATTAAGTATTTCTTTAAATAATAATGTTTACGGTATAAATTCATTGTGGGTAATTTTTCTACGTGACGCGTCTCCGCGATCATAATGATGGTTATTAATCTTGTTTGTAACATACATTTTATTGCTTCGGCGAGTATCAAATCGATGTTTTTTACTCTTTTATCTAATTTTATTATTATTGTCATATCTGTATTTTTCATAATCTATGTTCACCATTCGTGTATTGACGTATTTGGTTTATTGACTGTAGGTACTACTCGCAGTAACATAATTACAGTAAAGAGAAAGGGAGATAGTTGATCCGCATAATTATGGAAAACACAAAATAGTTAAGTAATTTTTTATTATAATTTCACTGATTACAAACTAGTTTAAAATGAATTATCTTATTAAACAGACTTATGGCTAATTTTAACAGTTTGTAAAAATAAAAAAGATGTTGAAAATAGTCAATTAAGTTAGGTATATTTTTTTATAGCGGAGGTTTTCACGTTTGAACAAAACAAAATGAAGTCCTTAACACAGATCACGTGATAGAATTAAAGCCATTGTATGTTACTCGGAATTAGGATTCTAGTAAATGCCAAATATATCACATTTGTTACATCGAAATGGATGAAAATTCTACACAACACAAGAGATCGATTCCAAAGGAAGCCTCAAAAATGCACACTTTCTAATACTTACTTTTGTTATGTCGTGTTTACCCGTCTAGACGTCTTTTACTAACATACTCATTTATACTTACGAGTATAATAAGGGTAGAAGGGTTTTTGCTTATTTTTGGTGGGGGTTTGAATGGTGATTACGTAAGCATTGTAACTTTAGAGTCCGATCGACAGCCGGATTAGCTCCCAGGATAACTCGGAGATTATTCCACGAGGGACGCACCTATGTGCCTCACCCAGTTATCTTGGCCGTCGGCGAGGACAAAGGAGAGGGTATCGTCACAGGGAATACCCCTGAAGCGGTATCCCTGTGTTCCTCATTAGTTGTAAGCTTAGTGTTAAGTTAGATGTTTGTTTAAAGAAATAATAGTAACAATCAACAAAGGTGAGTTACCTTTGATAATTATAATAATTATTTGCAAGATTGTTTCGATTGCGCCTAACTTAGTACAAAACTTTGCAATGAGGGAGGTTCCACGAGATAACTTTGTCAATGACATCTTATTTATTTACTCACAATCGAAGAGTCAAATATTTCTAAAAATACTCTAACTTAATAATTGGACGACCCCTCATTTCAAAATATTTATTGTAAGTAGAAATCAAGACGATATAGAGATAAATTGGTTTCTGTTTAACAGCATAAACTCATCGAAATAGACTGTCAAAGTTTCTATTGAAGTGTCTAGAAATCATCATTTCCTGCAGTTGTTTAATAGTTGTTTAAATTAATTGCAATACTCGCTAAAGTTACCTAATTAGTGCTGAGTGACAGCCTGGAGCGTGTTTCCGCATGAACTCGCCGAGATCCACTCTTCCCTTGCCAATTACCAAGCTACTTACTTTGAGAGAGCCGTCGCCATTTTTACCGTCTCTTAACTTAAGATACCAGGCAATGATCAGTCGTTAAATTATTTTTGTGTGTGATTTATGTGTACGAATGACTGTTTCAAAAAAATATTCTATTTGAAAAATACTTTACAATCAGAAACAATAATTGCCCTATATTGTATTACATCCAATTTTAAGAATAAATCTAAAAATGCTCAATCATCAAACGATTTCAATGAAGAAAAAATTATTGGATTTCGCCCATAGGTAATAATAAGAGAATGATATTAACTTTATTTATGTTGACTATGTTGTACATAATAAAAAAAAAACATTTTGAAGCGATGTGATGGTGCTGCGGGTAGTGCGGCTGAATTCCGTGTCAATCGACACGGGTTCGATCCCCACCTATCCAGTTCGAAAATGGGCCTGAGCTTTCTGTGAAGGAAAACATCGTGAGGAAACCATAGCATGGTGGTAGGGCAGTTTCTAATGATGCCCGCCTGGGTAGCTGCCACCCTCAAGTTTGAAAACTTGTCGCCAAATACCAATAGGTTTGTTTCGGCAGCACAACTTGAGCACCAGTACCTCTAGGCTTAGTGTATTTACCATCCAGGACCACATCGTCACTTAACATCAGGTGAGATTGTGCCCAAAGCATTGGGCCTATAATCTTATATATATTTAAAAAAACCTTTTTTAAAAGGTGTGAGTTTGTACAAAAATTGAAACAATATTTTTTTAAATATTGACCATCTAAGAAATTGTAGTTTTTAAACACGATTTAGTCATTAGGTATGTAAAGACTGAAAGCAGCCTCTATGAATTTTAAAACACAGGACCTTAGTCTTTCAAGAGTTTAAAAATACTACATTATTTAAAAACTATCCTCGGAAATCAAGAAGGTTGATATTAGTGTCTCTATCTTTGTATTAAAATAATTTAAGCGCCTTGTCGAAACATAAAAATCTTATATATTACAACGTCCGACTTTAAGAACAACCTACTCACATGAGCGCACCTAATCCCTTTAAATTTGTAACAGATTTCTGTTCGTAACTAGAAATTTAGTAGAATATATTATGTCTTTGCCGAAACTTTCATATCACTATAATGCATCATCTGGCTGTCTTAAAAAACACTCCCATAAAAGAGTCTGCATCGCATGTGTCAAACTTTGTTTAAGCAGATTCTTTTCAACGGCTTTCC
This sequence comes from Samia ricini, assembly GCA_014132275.2. Taxonomy (NCBI): domain Eukaryota; kingdom Metazoa; phylum Arthropoda; class Insecta; order Lepidoptera; family Saturniidae; genus Samia; species Samia ricini. The sequence continues at coordinate 10,332,074 of AP028161.1, forward strand.
GGAAGACGATATAGCGTAAGGGTATAAAACACTTCTTGACATACATTCATTCAACGCGGTCACGTATAGGCTTTATAAAGTGAATAGGTAATATAAACTTTTATGACGGCCAAGGTTCATCCATATATCTCTATATGATACTCGAATAAAATAAACATAAAAGAGAACGAGAGATTCCGATTTTATTCGATCAACAATTCACTTTCGTATGATTTTCGTATACGATATTAAATTACAAAGAATATCACGATTTCTTGCAAAAAAAATCCCAAGATGTAGTATAATAATATATACATTTACATTGTAGATAAATGTAATATAGGAGGATACATTTGACGAAGAACCTAAATCAACTTTTCGTGAACATCTGATTAAGTCTATAAAGTAAAATTAAAAGCTTAAGTTATTTATTGTTATTTGCTTTTTTATTAAATTTAGAAAAGTAAGCAGTCGAACACTTAAAGTTAAAAAAACTAAGACCATTGAACTTTAACAAAGGCAATGTTTTCAATCATACCTATTTAAATTCAAACTGAGGGTTACATCTCGGTTATTTTAGGTAAGTGATAGAGATAGGATTATTTACAACAAAAGTAAATCGTAATAAATCATACGAAGATAAAGTGCTTTTGGAATTTTTTAAATAATGATCTCTTTATTTTTCCTCGTGTTACTTTATGTACCTAATAATATGAAGTTAAATCTATCTATAAAATAAATCTTTGATTTAATAAAACACATGTAAATCGACGAAATGTTTCTCAAGATAAATACTCTCTGATATACAAACAGACACACAGATGTTGCTTGTAATATTAAGGTAAATGTTAGTGTAACAAAAGAATAGGTCTACACAATGAAGTCTAATTACGAGACGGAAGAAGCAAGTTCCATCCCACCTGCCTTAGCCCAAGCTTGCACCACTCTGTGTTCCTTCTGGAACCATACCGAAACGAACGCTGCCTGTCCAGATTATAGCTACCAAGTAAACAGGAACATGTCTCCTCCAAAAAGGGGGGAATTGTTATAATTGCTACGCTTAGCAGGCGGGCTTGCGATCGCAGTTAGAGGTGTTTGTGGTGCTCAGAGGATGCTGCTACCCATTCCCTGGATTATCCCTTAGTCGCGTTTTACGACACCCACAGGAAGATATGGGGTGGTACTATTCTTAGCCGGCACCACACGGATGGATTAGATCAAACAGGAATCGATTCCCTCAACCTAGGGGCCTTTCAAATATTCCGAATATAAGCATCCATTAAGGGTTTATTTGTTCAAAATTATGGCAATACTTTGTAAATAAAAGCTTTGCTGACTATTTTGTTTCTTATAATCATTGTATACTAACTGTGTGACCGCGGCTCCGCCCGTGTTTCGTATATTCTTCACTGCGTTATAAAATCATTGAAAAACAATGTTTTGGTAGTGTTGTCCATTGAACTGGATTTAATTCACAATTGCATGAGTTTTCGAAAAATAACAGTCTAAGTACGAGAAGTATCTTCAGCTATCTGCTACAAAAAGCCCCGTCAAAATCAGTCCAGCCGTTCCGGAGAAAATTGTGTTTTTGATATAGGTATCGTATATGCATTTAGTAAAAATTTTAATTTTGATATTTCAAACACCCTTTAATATAAATTGTAATTGCAATGTCGAAAATTACTTTTTATTGCATTTACATTATTTGTATAACGGGTATATGTATATACGCAACGAGAATCGACTTTAGATAACCTCGAGTACTAAGACTTGTCAGTTATCCTTCTGACATTGGTCCTTAGGTTCTTGACCTGGCTGGTAGGGTCTCCGCCCTCAGCGTCTGTCCTCCAGTCGCCCGTGACGTCAAATACACAAGGACAGGAGTCCAAACGTCAACTAATGTATTTACGTTTATATAATAGAGAGATAGGTATCTATTCTAAAAATCTAGTCTTCAATTGTAAAAAGGACTTTGAAGTGTCGTATTTTAAAAAGACAAGATGCCTCTGCCTCTATGTTACCATAAAATTCTGCAACAGTCTCCCGGCCGCTGTGTTCCCTCCTTATTACAACATTGTGTCCTACATATGCTCTGCGGACACTGTGCACCTGGTCACTAGTCCAGGCAGGCATAGCAGCGATGACCGGCGTACGATTAATGACCTTTGGTTTGTCGACGCTGGTTTTCGATTATTCTGTGTTTACCATCAGGCACAGTGCTGTTATTTAACCATGCTTGTTTACAAAAAAAGGTTTATTAATCACATTAACTACTTATCAAACATTATTTTACCATAATTTATTTAGGTTGATAACAGTACAATAATATAAAACAGCTAATGACAATGCCAAGCCTACAAAATTATTGTCCCTACCTGTAATCAACCGCAACATGCATTAAAATAAATGCAAATTACAATAGAAGGTTAACATAAAACAATGAATATTATGACGTGTTGTTACCAGTTCAAAATTTTAACTTTCATAATTTATTTAACCCCTTGGGCACTTATCTGGCGTTTACGCCAAATTTCCATTGTTTTCTTATTTTGCCTTTCTATTGTCTTATTTTTATGGGTACTCGACACATTAATAACAAAATTCATTATACTACAATGTATAATAGAGACACCGTTTACAAATTTGTAAAAAAAAAATCTGCGTCATATATTATGTCTATAATTAGCTTCTTACTTAACCTCTTGAGCACTAACCTGGCGTTTACGCCAGTTTTCCATTGTTTTCCTATTATCACATTTTTATGGGTAATCGACATATTAATTGATAAAATAATTAAGTTCAACCTATTGTAAGGAATTCGAAAGTCCTCATATTTGTTCAATTAGCTTCATTCACTAATATCCTTAAATTTTGATTGAATATAAACTAATATAATAAAAGATATATTAAAAGTTGATAGTATGTAATTATAATTAATAGAAAAAAACATGAAAATCGGTAAAATAATTCGAGTTAAAAAGCCAACTAAGAAACAGACAGACAGACAGAGTCATGTTGCTATTTATATAATGTAAAGATATGAAATGATTATAAGAAATCATTAGTATTAAATTAGCACCACTACATTGTGGTATATAATCTCATGTAAATAAAACTATTCAATTTAGATACATTTTTAATTGCATGAATGTTGCTGTTTTTTTTTTTTTCCATTTCTGTAAAAAAACTATACTAAAAAGGATATAATTATAACAAAAGAGGACAGGACTCGCAATTGCAAATAGTTCTTTACATCACCTGCGCGTACCCTCCACATGCCTCATATGAAAATACTCATAAAACAGTCACATTTTTTCACCCTCTATGTCGACGAGACGAAAAGTTCTCCACCGCGGTGCGGCGTGAAGCGAGGTGTACTACCCCGGGGCCTTTGATAACTCATGAAAAATTCAAGCGCTCCCGACAATATCACTATATACACCCATATATATACATACATACATAGTATATATCTGTATCTTACGGATGAATTCATCGCCACTTCCCCGTAAAAACAAAGAGTTGAGAATTTAAACGATTGTAGTTAATATTACTGTTCCGTAATACAATGAGGATAGAGAGGATAAAAACAGTTCATTGCAAGTCAATGTTAGTCAACAGATTTTTTTTACTTATTCGCTTTTGTGCTTTCGATAAACAAAAATTAGAAACAGTTATTTTTTCATCAAATTTGTATAGAAAATTTTAAAAGATTACAGTCGATTTTCAGCCACCTTGCTAACACAAATTAAAATAAATACGTTTAAAATATTAAGAATCTATTTACAAAATCCATACTATACCTAATGATCTAAATAATACTTTTCTACGTATAAATTGAATATTACTTTTTTAGACGAATTCGTATGTACATACATCCGATATATCAAATTCTTATCAAAAGAGATTACGTGAACAGAACATTCTACGAATTCAAATTATGTAATAATTATACATAAAAAGGTACGTAAGTCTTTAAAAATATTCCATCTACTTTACTTGACATACATATTTATAAAATACAACATGCACAGAATTTTTATGAAATATTTAAATGATAGTCAATGCAAATAATGGCTCTAGAAACTTCAGAAATGTTAAGTCTGCTCGTATACATGCAAATCATATACCCTTATTCTGATCATAGAGTATATTTATTCTCATAAACCCATGTAATAGTGCAATCTCAGCGCCCTTCTTAGATAGCTTAAATATATTGCCTCCATGTCTACCAAGAGCGGTAAATTGACGGAAAAATGTTGTTGATTTCTCGCACAGAATAATACACATTTCTTCAACAAATATACATTATCCCAATAGATTTCACAATGAAGCGACTCGTAGTATTGGATTGAATATAAACATCCTAAGGAATAAATTACGTTAGTTTTTAAGTAACTCTAAATTTACTTAAAACTCACTTATTTATTCAAATGAATGAAACAAATCATGAATATGTACTATAACATATTATCCTAATGGCAAGCATCAAATTTTTAACAATTAAATTGTTGCGGTTGACATAAATAAGACTTGATACCAAAACACTTCAGCAGGCGCGATCCGTTTCGATTTTGGAATAAATCATATTAGCAAACAATTCGTCCGAAAAGTGTTTTGAATTACGAAAAAAATTGTCTGAGTATTTTGATATTATTGAAAAGTATTTATGTAAAAGCATATATTTGACTAAGCATCTCATAAGAAACGCATAAGTCAAAATGACAGTAATAGATACGAAAAAGTAGCACATCAATAATATAATCAGAACAGTGTACACTTTGTTTAATAGCAATTATATTTAAATGGTAGAATGATTAAGAATAGAGTTTAAATAAAAAACAATTAACGAGTAAATTTGTATGTAATCCGAGTTCCCATTTATTTCGTTCCAATCATTTCATTTATGTACCTATTCTCTTCCTGTAAATATATTCTATGTAAATCATGTCATTAGATGCAGCTGCGATCGAGTTGCGCCTTACAACTAATTGAAAATAAATCTTGTTAGGATTCAACTTGCCAGGAGCGAACTTTCCCTCAATTTTCTGAGTTTCAAGTAATTTTGTTGTGTTAGGTAGCTCTACAATCTGATATAAGTAATAACAAGATGGATATACTTTCATATAATAATAAAAATTAATGCAGTAACATACATTATACTAATTAGAAGAGTTAAAGGCTATGAAAAAAATTTCCAATAATTATGTTGGTTTTTCCCTTACATAGTGCCATGTTTCAGTGCATCCCCTCTTGGATTTAACTAGTGTTTAGCCAATTACCTATTTGTAAGTTGGATGGACGTCGGTAACCGTTATTAACAGTTTGAATTAACATTTTTATAATAACAGAATTATAACGAAGACTATTTAATTTTAACAAGTCCAGTATAAACAAATGTTCATTAAAATAGGAAACACCAAAAGTTCGTTCTTACTTATTAACCCCTTGAGCACTTACCTGGCGTTTACGCTAGCTTTCCATTGTTTTCCTATTGTCTTTCTATTGTCTTATTTTTACGGGTACTCGACACATTAATAAATAATTAATATTTATTTTAATTAATACGAGCGGTTTTGTTAATCTTTGCTCTCCAAAGGCCCCTTGACAAATTTTCCTACAGGCACCCTCTAGGACAAGCTACGACACTAAATGTAAATAATATTTGTAAGATAAAAATAATATATAAATTATTAAAAACATATATTATTGCATTGCTAGCCGGAATAGGTCCCGTTCTAATCAGTATACCATTCTGTGCAACAACATTATTAATTTTACGTTAAAGAAATAACGATAATTTTATATTAAAATAAAAAAGTAACTTACGAGTGTATTAGTCTACCTAATAGATCGCCAGGCGAAGTGTCAGATGTTTAAATATAAACACGATTTATATAAGTCATGAAATTACATAATCCATTAATACTGTAATTAGGTACTGTAAATACATAGTTCTGTAACTACATACTGTACTACAATTGTAACTACATTGTAACAAATTTAAATTATATTATTATGTTGAATAACAATAACAATTTTATTGAGTAAATTTGTAGACGATATCTTTAAATGGGCAAGATTCTGTATAAAAATAGCATATATGTTCCAACGGTTCCTAATGATACAGAATTAATATTTAAGGTGGATATGTAACCCCTCCCAATGAGACATTAATGTCGGTATAGCGTGAGAGCGTTCACCTGCTACCGAAAACATATTATCAGAGTAAAAATACACAAAGCCGGGTAATTTTTTTTACAAAAAAGTGAAAATTTCTTTAGCATCATTGAACGATTCTCAGTAAAGGACAAACTATATAGATTCGCGTTACCAATGCTATGTGACAGCAGCTGTCAACAACATGCTACATCATGTCAAGTATGATGGCGCTTAAGTGTTGGCGCTCAGATATAAATAATACAATGTATATTTACGCAGCCTATCGTATGTTTCGATTATATATAAACTATATGAAAATAATTATTGTACGGAACGACAGTAGATGTAAAAAAGCAGACAAATGTTAAATGTTAGGTTATGTTAATAAATATAATTAACAAGTTATGAAATTCAGACAGAAACCAGTTTTTCTAAAATTTCGAGCTTTCACTTCGCCTGTCAGCTAACTTGGTTTTTTCCTTGTGTGAAATATTGTGCATAAGACATCGCATAAAGATGGGTCATGAGATTAAATCTCTCCAGTTATGTTTGCCTAATCTAAATATTCAACTCATAGTCGAAACTTAACAAATTTTAAAAATGTTTAAAAATTGTCTTTCCGAATCCGAACGATCCGTTTCTAGAAATTGAAGACAAAGAATTTATTTAGTCAATAAAAATAATACAATTCAGTTACATCCTTATTCCTCATGGTACAAAAATTGAGCAGTAAATTTCTTGTCTTATTTAAGACTAGTTGTGTGCCTACTGCTGCGCCCGCATTGGATATGTCCTTCACTGCGTTTTTTTATTAATTTTTTTACGGACCCTAATTAGTTTCCTTAATTTTTTTCGTACTGACATAAAGTAAAACTATTTCTCATAAATTCAGACACTTGCCCGTAAAACTTTACATTGAATCGGATTTTATTCAATTTTTTAAGAAAATCAAAAGTATCCTAAGTTCCGTGGAGTAACTTCAGCTATCTAACAAAAAGATCCAACAAAATCCGTCCAGCCTTTCCGGAGATTACCCAGATTAAACAGACAGACTGACAGGCCAAAATTTAAAAATTAGAATTTTTAGTATAGATAATCGTATGTATTTAGTAAAAAATTGCTATTTTGATAATACAAACAGACACTTTAATTTTATTTGTTAGTAGCATAGACAAATTATTGTACAGTAGTATAGAAAAATAGATCTGTGTCGAGTAATGTAACTTCTATGAAACATTCATAGCATCTACTCTTTATAATATCTCCTCTACTTTATAAAATTAAAAACGAATATTGTTACGTTATCCATAACGAATATAACACGTTTGTGTGTTAACAATAAAAATATAAGGATATATTTCCATATACCAGTACTTTTATCGGTATAACAAGAACTAATTATAAATATTAAGGAAAACAAATATCCTATTAGTAACTTATTATTATGAAAACAATATCTACATATTGTATTGCATTAATTATACCTATGGTTTTAGATCAATCTTGTTATTGTGCTATATTTATTTATAGACTAGCTGTGTGTCTGTGGCTGCAACCGCGTTTCATATATTGTTTGTCATTATAGTTTTAAATAGTAATTGGATAGTAATGTTTTTATGGTGCCGCCCACTTAATTATATTTTATTCAAAATTTCATGAATTTTCATTTTTTACACGGAAACCTAATCTCTCTAATTTCTCTAAGTTTCTTTTGTTACTAAGAATGATCAAAAATAATTCTCACAAATTTAAACAACATGGATGCTTCAAGTTTTTTTTTCCCGGAACCCTAATTTTTTTTTTCGGAAAAATAAAACTTGTCTAAGTTACTTCGGAGCGGATTAACTTCAGCTATCTGCCAAAAAAGTCCAGACAAAATCGGTCCAGCCGTTTGGACTAACAAAGAAAACAATAAATCCAAGTAACATAATTTCAATGCTGGTACAATATTTTAAAATAAGAACTTTATAATATTTTGAGCATAACAGTTGGTTGCCTTTTTTTCTCGATCTGACTAAATGCTGTTAACTGGAAGGGCCTTGACAGTTTCATCGAATTCTTGGAGCGAACGTTTGAAGCACTCAGCTAAGAGGATGGTAGCTATCGCAAGAGCAATGATGGTGCGATTTAAAAGCGATGATAGCGCAGTTAGTGTGGCCGGATTCCGTGTCAATTGGCGCGTGTTCGAACCCACCTATCCAACGTTAAAATCAGCCTGAGCTTTTGGTGAAGGAAAACATCGTGAGGAAAACCATAGCATGGAGGTAGGGTATTTTCTAATAATATAATTTTAATAGGTGTGTTCCAGCAGCATCACATGAGAACCATTACCTCTAGGCTTAGCGTGTTAACCATCTTGGACCATATCATCACTAAACATCAGGTGAGTTTGTGGTCAAACACTGAACCTATACAGTGTAAAATAAAGCACCAAAGTAGTAAATCATTTCACATAAATTACACGGAATTTGTCATGTACGAATATAAACGGTACAGTCAACAGCGTCTTTCATAATAATGGTAACACTAAATATTTTAGCACTAATTAGATATAACGGATATATTCTCAGACTCACTATCTATATAATAACTATAATATCTTTATTATAAATAACAGTTTTAATACTCGCCACATCCTCGAACGTAAATTAAATTTTATGTGAACCACACACGGCGATCGAATTGCGTTTTGCTAATTGAAAATAAATCCTATTAGGGTAAAATTTCCTGAAGCGAATTCTTACAAATGTTTTCGAGCTTCGTCCAGTCATCCTTTTTAATGATTTATAAAAGTAATAAGAAGAGAGAATTAAAAAAAGTAATGTCTTTGTCGTTTCCTATAGGTGTGGTAAAACTTTGTAATTAAATCCTTATTTACAAAAATACTTTGTAAAACGGTCTTAATTAAAATAAACAACTTCAGAAGAATGCTATAAAAAATAAGTAAATTATCACTTAATTAATATACTTCTGTTTAATGTAATATATCCTTTGTTTTAATACTACTAATAATTTTGAAATCGGTGCCAGCTTACGGATAATAAAGTAGTGTAAATATACGTCGCTAATTATATTCGATTTTGATTAATTGTTCTTTAAAATCTTAGTCCTTAGGATAAGTTTATTTAAGCTTATATGTAATGTGATGAAGTTGAGCCAGTTATTTCCATGTATAAAATAGTACATTGATTGACTCTAGCTGGTACCGACTCCAAAATTATTAATGGTATTCCATCCATCCATTCAACCGTAAGACGTCCACTGTTGGACATAGTTCTCTCCCAATAAAGGAAGGGGGTTTGTTTTTTTTGCCATAATCGCCACGCTTGGCATGCGGGTTGGCAATCGCAATGCGCAATGCGGGATGTTTGTGTAATGAATAATGGTAAAATAAAACAAAGGATATATTAAATAAAAAATAAAATAAAGTATATAGAAGTAAATTAATAAAGTGATTATTTGTTTACTTTTTAGTGGATTTTTATTGTATTTTATGAAGTCGGTTAAAAATAACACAATATTTATTAACGTCATATTTTCTAGTCTTTGGTATTATTAACTCCGATGCTGGAAACCGTGTTAAGGTTTAAAATTTGTATACCTAATTTAATAAAGACGTACACTAATATTGCGAACTCGAAGATGTAACGTGTTATTAGTATCTACTTTTGAGTTTGAAGTGAAATTTCTTGAAGTGAATTTTACGATTAATTTTTATTATAAATTTCAAACAAGTATTATTACATCAAGAAGATGCAAAGTACAATTATTTTTGTTATAAAAGTCACAGTAAAACTGCGGATTATTTTGTGATTGCTGAAATATATTTTGTTGTCGAGGTTATATTTACGATGTAAAAAGCAGCTTGAATAGAGAATAAACGAAAGGCAAATATTTCTTTGATGTTTTTCTTTAGTATTGATGTTGTTTGGAAAACACAAGGAACCCTGCGAAGGGTAGTTAAATGAAATTTGCCTTGCACATAAGTGAAGAGATGCTATTACCCATTCATGAAATAAAACATCAAGGGAGAACTAACTTTGTTAACCTTACAGATTTTCAAATTTGAGGGTGGAAGTTAGCCAGAACTTTTAGCATTAGAAAATGCCCTACGACGATACGAGTATACTAAGCCATATAGAGTAATAAACTACATGTGTACTTAAAAATAAAATTCCAGATGTCCTTGCTTTACATTGCGTTATTCATCGGCAACATTTGGTTGCTCGAAATTTAAATAAACGACTATTTCAGTTACTGCAGTATGTTATCAAAGCAGTCAATAAAATCCGCAATAGCTCTTTGAATGATAGATTATTTCATCAGCTTTGTGTTACTTATGACGAAGATTTCAATCGTTTGCTGTTTCATACTGAAGTTTGTTGACTATCAAGAGGCAATTGTCTGACTCGATGTTACATTCTGTTTGACTCTGTGATGTTCTTCGAAACAGACAAATAGACATAAACAGACTAAGATACAGAATTGCGCAACGAGCTAATTACATCAAGGAATAATATAGCTTACATGACAGACCTGTATAAATTGCTCAACGACATGAATCTTCAACTGCAAGGCGATGAACTAAATATACTTAAAATAAAAAATGTCATTGCTGCTTTCGCAGCTAAACTGTTTCTGTTATAAAATGGAAGACTTTATAGTTATCAGACAAGTGTATTACTCCCAGTGGTACAACGTACATGTATATTTTTTAACAATATCTCTCTTATAGATACAATGAAGACATAGATTATACAATAGTTTCTACACAAAAAGGATATCGGCAGACGTGACTTCACAATTTTCCGCATTTATCAATATCCTGCAGTAACGAGAACTTGTTTGCCTACTGTCAGCATTTAGAAAACCTCCACATTGACTTCACCGAACGATACTAGGACATTTTGAACTTGGAAATACCAGACTAGGTGTTGGATCAGTTATCAAATGTCAACACAGGAATATCACCTCAGCTGGAAGAAGAACTTATAGAATTGACGACGAACGAGGAAATAAAAATCATGTACAAAAATGGCTACCAAGAGTTTTGGCTACAAAAACCGATCCCGCAATTGTACTCAGGATTGTGGTCAATCGTTCAATGATTCTTGATAGCTTTTCCATTGTCATTGTTTTGTGAACATGTATTTGGTGCAATTGCAAAAAGAGTGTTACCGAACGTGGTGACTTGCGGCTGTTCTTGAGTAAATTGGAACCTGATATTAACAAACTTATTAAACGGCACCAGATTCATCCTTCTCATTAGTTTTTATATTAAAATCGATTATGTTTGTTTTTGCTGAATAAAATATACTCTGTCTGAATACTATAAAGTTGCGTTTCAACAATCATTCTCATTGGCAGGTATAGCCCGCTAGAGTTAACTTGAGACCTGAACGCCTTTGTGTACTACCTACCGCGCTCAGGATTCGAGTTCACTTTAGCGGGTTGCAATAAAAGTCACGTTTAGAATGAACGTTTAATCTCCGCTGATATAGTTATCGATAATTTATATAATTTCAAGTTATAGTGGGTTTTAAGTAGGTAAAAAATAATTTATTTTTCAAAGTGGGCAGTAGACAAAGTAAGTTTGGGGACATTTGCTATAACTGCTCTAGCAACTGAACTTGAAGCCAACTCGAATTTCCAACCATTAGCATTGTCCTATCTTCGGCTACGCAGTCGGTAATAAACAAGTAAAATGTAATGAGACATTTAAGAATTAAGAAACATTAGTTATTTCCTTATGGCAACTAATACGTCAATTAGCTCGTTCAGGTGTTTGTGACAAATTAATTTCTGTACTTTGAAAATAATTTCAATAACATAAAACACATGTCTATTAAATAGTAGTTTATTGCATTAATAAACTCATAAATATATTTAACCCCTTTTTGATAATCTATGTAGCTTCATTATTAACTAAAGTTGAAAAGTTACCAATTAACGATTTTAAATCTCCAGTTAAGAAGTCGTTTAGCTAATAAATTTTCGTTATTGTTACCTTTTTTTTTCACGAGGGGAATGCATTTACGCACACTACCCTTACCAATCGTTATTGTTACCTGGGTTTTTATATTGTTGTACAAAAATCTCTATTAATTTAAAAAATAAGTACTTAGGTTTTGTAAATAAACAGAATAGATATTCTTTTAGATCTTGGCGTTTGGGATAATATTAAATCAGAGTTGTAAGGGAGTTGCAAAAAGAAAAATAATATTTGAATGTTTTTTACTATCTCAGCTGATTTTTGAAAAGCTACTTTTAAATACACTTACAACACTCCAGACGGACAATTTTGCATTGACAAACAATTAGGTTGAGTTTGAGTATAATTCTTTGTGTAAATGTTGTTTTTTTTTTAATTTAATATGAAATAATAATCATTAGAATACGGAAAAAATATGAGAGAAGTAAATACGTGCGTGCGGTAGAGGTAAAGAGGTAGGTATAAATGTTTTTTTAAATTCCCTATATTAATACAAATACCTAATTAATACCTAATACCTACGAAATAATTTCAACTAAGGATAATCTATAAATAAATGCATGTTACACTCAATGGTTAGTTTCTTTCTAGCACTCATTACGGTAATTCGTATTGACATTTATTTTATCGAAATACTATGTTTTTTTATAATTGTTTAATACTGCTCTTTGGGCTAATAATTTCAGTAAACGCACAAGATGACAGTGAGTATCCTGAATATATGCTAATTACTGGCAATCATTTTCATAATAATTAAGTATTTCATTTTTTTAGATGCAAATGGAATCAATATTTTTGAAGGCCTATCTCTTGATGAATTGGAAAGGAATTTTTATTTGTCCGATGATCAGGTACAAATATCTTATATATTTATAGTATATTTAATGCTAGCTTTTACAGGTGATTTAATATGGATTTTAAAAGTATCAAATATTCATTAAGTAGGTATTGTACAGTCGAATTTCCATTTTTTTCTAAATTTCCTAACGTGTTTTTATTTCTTGCAGTCATCGTCGTAAAGTATTATGAAGTCATTTTTTACTTTTAAAGTTTTACAGTAGTCTCTACTGGAATGGTTTTTATTAAATAGACATAAATTTCAAATATTTATTACATCGACTTTTCGCAGACATGTTTTTATACGTTTAAATTGCCATACTTTGAACCACCAGTTTAACACATCTTTCTAATAAAAGCCTCTCGCAAATTAACCTCTGAAAATTAGCAATGCTTCCATCCGTTCATTCCTTCATTCCATTCAACCATAAGGCGTCCACTGTTTGACATAGTTCTTCCCCAATACGGGGCGGGGGAGGAGGGGGGGGGGATTACCATAATCGTCACGCTTGACTGGCGGGTTGGCGATCGCAGTAGGTGTTTGTGGTACTCACAGGAGGATGCTGCCCATCCTCTGGTTTTTTCCCTTAGTTGCCTTTTACGACACCCACGGGAACGATATGGGGTGATACTATTCTTGGCACCACACGGCAGAGCTTATTTTGGATTATTGTTTCCTAAAACGCGAACTTTATTATGAGTATAATAAAATGCGGATAATATAAACCGCGAGTCAAAACAAGCAATTAACTCAATTCTCTGATAATCATATTACTCACTCTGGAGTAAATTTTTATCTACAAATATTGTTAGCATTCTCTTTACAATATCCGTGTTATTATTGTAAATACCTTGTTATTTATTCTGGTGCAATTTTGTCCGCTCATTAAATTAATTTTCTTAAAACCTTCATATTTATCATAAGAAATTCGTAATGCAAAAAAAAAAAAACAAATTAGTTTATTATAATTTACGCGTACTTATTTGAATTACGTAGAGAATTCAATATTCATTTTACCGTCTTCTGTTTTATTGATTCATTTTTGTATGTTTTGCTTTGTAAAACAAATGTGCAACATCCAATATTATTGGCACGATTCGTGTCATTACCAGTTTCTATTTAGACTATCATTTTCCAATCCTTTTGTCGACTATCGGCGGGTTTTAATATCGAATATAGCTTTTAGATTGAGATCAAACAAACTGATCACTGGTATTGATCTGACACTTTAGATAAAAAATGTATTGAAATTTCGGATATTAGTAGATAAAAACACATTGAGATCGCATATTGATACCGGCTGTATGTAATTTTTAATGTTTTATTCTAATTTTACCGAATTATGTAAATTAATGCAGGTGCAAGAAAAAACAAAATGTGAAGATACAAGTTTATTATGAGTCTCTGTGCCCGGGATCCAAAAATTTCGTTAGCACTGAGTTAAGCGCAACTGTTCTGAAATTAAGTCAGTATTTGGACATATTCCTTTATCCATACGGAGGAGCAAAGGTAATGAAAAATACAACCACCATTTTGTTTTTTTTTAAATCACACTAGATTTGCTTGTGACTACGCTCGGACTGATGTAGATTTTATAAATCAATTCAAGAATTTACCTTATATCGTTTTCTTTACCTCTGATAACATTTATAACAAATTTCATGACTATCGCTTGAATAGTTGAGGCGTGAAATTATAGCAAATAAATAAACTCTCATTTGGTCTCATTAGTCAACTGTAGAATATTTCAGTCGTGAAGGTTTATTTAAGATTTAAAAAAAAACACACCTATTGATTATTCATGATAATGGATTTTTTGTACACTTGGTTACAAAATAATGACTTTTTCTACTTACACACAAGCTTACTTAGGATTTATTTCATGTTATCCTAACCTGAAACCTCAAATTACATGTCAAAAATATCTAAATAATGTTATTGTATTTTAGATCGTAACTGAACATAATAATGTCAAATATTCCTTTAAATGGAAGTAATAAAAAAATCCTCTTTATCAGACAACAGAAAAAGACGGACATTATGAATTCCAATGTCAGCACGGACCTTTGGAATGCTATGGCAATAAACTACACGCGTGTGCCATTGATATCATTAAAAACATGACTACATCGGTGCTATTCAACGGCTGTATGATGGAAAGTTCAGAAAATCTTGGTTCTGATGATATAACAGCTGATCAGGTATTTATTATCTTCTAGACATAAATAATACTTAGCAACCGATTACTCTCTCCGAAGATTGACATCCACTGTAAATTAGAGTTAAATTCAACATGAACTAAACTACAGAGTAGAATAAATGTAATGTTAATATTAACCATAATATTTAGAAATTCCATAATCGACTCCTGTGCACTAAAATACTCCTAAAAGTGTGATTAAAGAAAAAATGCAAGTAATTTAGGAACAATATTATGTAATTGTGTGTATTAAAGGATTTACGCAACAAAAATTTTTTTATGAAAAATAATATTAAATTTTATTGGTGCTATATAACCCCTTGAGCGCTAACCTGTCGTTTACGCCAGATTTCTATTGTTTTCTTATTGTCTTCCTATTGTCTCTTTTTTATGAATAATCGACATATTAATGAGGAAAATATGTTAATAATGACTCAATTGACAGATTTCATTAAATCAATTGCAATCGAAGAATAAGAACCGTGTGTACTTAAATTTGTGAATATGTATTCCGTTACATTGCAGAATATACGTAAATACTAAAAGTATGGTATTTGTGAACAAATTTTTCTAAATGTTAACATTGATTGTTCTTGTTTCATTGGTATGAAATTATCATTTCCAGTGCGGCATTCGTTTGAAAATTGATTCAGCACCTATTAAAGAATGCGCTAAAGGCGACAAGGGTTCAATACTTCTCAAGCAATATGGAGAGGAAACCAAGAGATTACATTTACATTATGTTCCATATAAACTAGTCAACGGGAAGGAATCTAAAGATTCGGATTTCATGGACGATGTCTGTGCGGCTTTTGTAAATCCTCCGCCTCCTTGTTCAACACAACCGTTAGATTATAATATAGTTGAATGAAATTCAAAAATATATCTCCAATCATTAGTACATTGTATCTGGTTATATATATTTAATATCGTTATGTGTAAAATTTATTTGCAAAGATTTTTATAAAAGAAACAATAGACAATTTACTTCATTAATTTTTTTTTTTGTTTAAATCAAAGCATTTGTTCTTTTTTTTTTTTCCAATATTTCAACTGTTTTATTATTCAGTTATTCTGTTGTTTTTGATTTTTATTATATTAGTAGCTGTACCTGTGACTTCGCTTGCGTGAATTTCAGACATTTATATACTAATAGACAACCTATATCATCCTCCGTCCCGTCCCGTCCTGTCCCAGCTCCTTGCAATGTTTTAGAACAGTCCAAATTAAAATAAGAATAGCGCCATCTGTGAATAATCTTCAGAAATACATTTATAATTTACTTACGTAATCACCATTTATAACACTTCAATGTCCCCCATGTCGTCAAAAACAAACAAAACGTGAACCGTCCAATTGTAATTAGAATTAAATAATATTGTGTTCCACGCCTTATTTTTCATTTACTATGTCTTAGATATGAATTATTTGTATTCTATACATAAATTTTATATTATGTCATTTTGTTTAATTTCAATCAATCCATAATTTTTTTGTTCTCGAATAACACAAACGCATTTACTTAATAACTCCTTTTTGATACTAAAGTCGCCGCAGTATTATATTGTAATCTTTGGTTGCCGCGTGTTTTTCAAATTACTATAACTTTTGATAGAGTGGACCGATTTAAATGAAATAAAGTTTTTATGCTACCCCGGATATACTTTATAATTATCTTTTTGAGTTTTTGAAATATACATAGTATTTTTTAATTGATGCCTACACAGACATACATTTTTAAATATGTTAGAATTTAATCGTTTAATCACATATTATTGGTTTAATAATTATTAATAGTTTAATCATCACCTTATTGTTAGTCCTTCTTTTCACAAAAATCGACAGTGTACAGACACGTAAAATTTACAATTTTATTATTATTATAGATAACTATTATCATTCATCAGTAGCTTAATATGATATCCATAAAATTTGATTTAAAGTGTATTTAAATACTTATTATAAACATACAGTCATAAGTAAAACTGATTACTAAAATTAACATTAAATTAAATTTGAGAAATAGAACATTTCTATTAACATAATATTTATTAACCGATCAATCTGAGTCAATCAATCAATTCTTAAAAAAATATTGTTTGTAATAATATTTATTTTCTTATTTACATTTCTTACCAAAAGCTTCTGATACTTTAAATGTGACTATAAAATTCATAATGAGTATTAGAATTGATTGTGACCATACACATATAACTACTGTCTATTATAACATACCGGTCATCCGCTAAGATTGAATTTTATTGAAGTGGATCTCTAAGTGATCCAAAAGATATAAAACTATTGTATGTAAATGCAAGACCTGTGACGGTAGACGCATACTAATATTAATTTAAGCTCTTTATTAAAAACGAATATCATGTTTTTTTTATTCACTTCCTGATATATTGGTTAGATATTGGTGATTCTATTAAGACAAATTTTTAATTCCTGTTCAAGACCTGGTAACAAAGAAAAACATGTTTTCAAAAGTTAAACAATGAATTAAAACGGACGATTTAAAATAATAATGGACAAGAAGATTTTTTAATAAAAAACAAAACCGACTTCAAAGCGATATACACACTATAAAAATTCGCTAAAAAGTAAATAAATAATTAGTTTATTAATCTACTTCTGTTTACTTCAAAGGATATATATCCTTTGTTTTAAACATATATGAAACACATGTAAATGTCTATAATATTCGAGGGTCGCTCTCGATTTCCCTGGGATCCATTCATCATATCCTGACTCGGTGACAGTGTGACCCAGGAGTACCTATACCTCTTCGAATAAAGAAATATATGAAACACGTTGTACGTGCCTATAATATTCAAGTGTTACTCTCGATTTTCCAGAGTTCCACTGATCACATCCTGACTTGGTAACAATAGGACCATTTTCGGGAGTGTACTCATTCCAATTTAAAAAAAAAATTGCAAATCGGACCACAATTGACAGAGAAATCGTGTAACAAACATACAATAAAAACAAACAGACAAATTAGAAGGAAAGGAAAAGGTCCTTTTTTGAATTCGGCTAAAAATCACAGAAATAGTAGGCAGATATCATATTATGGACAAAACTGTTATGACGATAAAATTAAAATAAGATAGTGATGTTCGGAAATGACCCTGCCTATGGTTCCGTTAAAATCTTTTGTAATTATGAATTGTATAATTTATACTAACATAAAATACGTTTTAAAAAAAAACAGATCGAGTTTCTTGCCGCTCCGCTTCTTCTCTTCTGGATTATCGAACCGGTGGTAGTTTGACGTTTATAAACACCTTTCCACGGCTCAAATTTTATTATTCTAATTCAATGTAGAATTATAAAACAATGTCTACTGTGTAATTTACACTTCACAGGAAGCAAATGAATTATCATCGTGAGGGTAAAGACCTATTTATTTATAATACCAGATAAGGTAATGATTTGGGTATGTAGGTAAGTGTGTAGTGATGATAATAAGAGTTTATCTGCTCAGTTCGAGCTTCCTATCGTAACGTGGTCACAAGTTATTCTCGACACTTTTCTTTGTATCATTTGCAAGATTATTTGTTAGTCTCACGAAGACAGCGATACGATGCTTTTTAAACGTATACTGTTTGTTTATTTTATAGAAATTACGTTATGTAAACAAACACATCTTAGGAACAAATGTGAGTTTTGACTATATTTCATTATTTATTTCTTTTTTATCGAGATGGAAAATAAGGGATTAATTCCTTTATGTTTTTCTTTCATTCATTAAAGCTGTTAAATAACATCTTATAAAAATAGAACAATTTCAGATAATGTTACCGGCGTCTCTGTTTCAAGAAATACCACTACTTGGGAACAGAATTCGATATATATTACTTCAACAGTAAGTATATTTAATATAGATATGCCTTAGAAATATGAATCTTCGAAAGAATCAATTAAAAAATTATGAGTTTTAAGTGTTTATTCCAAATTGTTTTTATTGATAACATTAAAGCTGGCCAATAGACACTATTTTAAAATTAAATGTACTTAATTACGGATACAACTGATACCTAGTAAATTAAAAAGAAAGTCTGTTGACAAACATAGATGAAGAAGGGACTGAACTGTTTTATATTGGTCTATTTATTACCTATAGAATTAAGATGGTTCAAGGTAGGGATGTTTTCGAATTTCATTACTTCTAGGGGCTCAAACGTTTCCGAAGTAGAAAGAAATCCCTGAAAATACACTGCATACACACTCCTGCACATAACACGCAGGTGCATAGGTCCTGTAAGGAACCTTTTTTTATTATTAATGTGTCGAGTACCCATAAAAATAAGACAATAGGAAAACAATGGAAAGCTGGCGTAAACTCCAGGTAAGTGCTCAAGGGGTTAATAAATAAAAAATGTAGTGTTTAGCTAGGATTAAATTCCGCGGTAATTTTGGAACACAGTTAGCGGCCAAGCCGATGTTCGAACCCTTGTGCTAGTTACCTTTTGCAGCGAGTGCCTTCAGTGCACTCGCCCACAAAGATACGATGAAGATATTAAGGCCATTCCGGTCAACAGCATTAGCTAGGTTAAAAAAAATGTACCTATAATAATAACTCTAAGATAGTCCGTATTTCAACCTAAGTTTCTTTTGAGCCACTGGTAGAATCAAGAAGTCCTCTGCTATGAACCACATACTGTATCTATATCATCTATCTAAATGTAATAAAAAGAAACTAGGTACGTATATAATTTTTTACAGATCCCAAATATAGTAGTTGATAAGAAAGTGAATATAAAGCTGTTCTACGAAACGCTTTGTCCGGCGAGTGTAAGGTTCTTCACGGGGCAGCTGAAACCTGTTATGGAGAAAATAGCTTCTTACGTTAATGTTGAACTTGTGCCTTATGGACACGCTCGGGTAAGGCTGATTTAAAACTCAATATAAATAAACCTACAAACTAAAGATAATCTTTTTATTTGTAGTTGGCACTAGCTGTATGCCCGCGGCTACTCCCACTTTACACAATTTTTTTTCCTGTTTTTTTTTTTTTGAGAAGAAAGCAAAGATATATCTCACAAATTCAAACACCTGCTAGTAAATCTATGCCTTGAATCGAATTTTATTCACATTGATTTTGGTTAATAAAAATAACCTAAGTTACGCCGCGTAACTTCAGTTATCCTGCCATCTGCAAAATCCGTCAAAATAGGTCCAACCGTACCGGAACAAACAGACCATATTTGGTAAAAAGTTGCTATTTATATATTGCAAACAGAGACTTTTATTTTATTTATTTGTATAGATTAGAAAATTGTGTCTCGTTATTAATCTTTCATTTTAAACGGGGTACTTACTGTCTATAACTAATTTGATTCACATCATAGTCACATGATAGGTTACCTCGTTTATTTCTTCAGAAGTTTAATCTATGTGTGATTGGTCGCCTGGTTATTGTGATTGGTTGTATTTAAAGTACTTTTTAATTTGTATAAAAGTAAATCATGAGTTGAATAAATGTTGTCAAATAAAAAAAATATGCACCTAAACCTTGTGATTCTTATTACAACAAAAGACTGTAGAAATAATAATGAACGCGTTTCAAGATTAGTTTAATAAAATGTTACACTCAAAATTTGAATATGTACATCATATAACAAAATTATATTTATAACAATACAAGCAGAAAAATATTCTGACAGTAGATAATTCCGTGACCAAAGTATAAATAATAGTTTTAAATAAAAAGAGATTTTCAGCAAAACCGTTTTAATAATTATGATAATATTTATTGTAGACTTTTCTCGGTCTTCTACAATGTCACTATTGAATAAAAACCGTATTTTCCTGGACTTATAAAAAAAAAATTAAACGAAGTGAAACGTGAAGCGTAAGAAATCATCCGTTGTTTTGTTTTATTTCGTTTAAATAGTGAAAATAAAAACTAACTGTCTCCAAATTGTTTTATTGATAACACCTACTAAACTAAAAAGTAAAAAGAACATAAATGCATAAAATCATGTGGGAAGTGCATTGAAATTTATATTGTTTAGTGAATGCGTGTAATTAGGTTACTAGATAGAGAATTTAAGCACTCTGTTATAACTTCCAAATGATCGATGTTTTAGTCGTTGCACCTGGTGGACGCAACGACTGACTCCTGAATGACGTTCTAAATCATTACACAACACGAATTTTACACAAAGTGAAAATCACTTCTAAATTGCCCTCCGCCTTAATTTCAGACGTTGAAATTTCAAAACGAATATAGATTTAGATGTCAGCACGGTCCCGATGAGTGTTACGGCAACATGCTCCACGCGTGTGCCGTTGACGCTATACAGAATACCACAAAAGCTGTCCTCTTCAATGCTTGTCTAATGCAATATTCTCCGTATAGGAACGACAACGGTTTTGATTACATCTCCATATTAAATTGGGTAAGTGTTCAATTGTTTTTCATTGTACCATCCTGGACTACATCGTCACTTAACATCAGGTGAGATTGATGTCAAAGAACTGAGACAATTCCGTGTAAAAAAAACTTAACCCTATAAAAGGTAAACACAGCAGTTAGCTGGGTGATAACTGGCCACAATATATTTTCGAAAATCTCTCTCATAGTGACACGTTTATTCACGTCGCACTCCGGGATCAGCAATTGTATATCTAGACCTACCTTCTAGATGCTTTAGAAGTGGTAGATGTAGGCCGCCATGATGATGATGCTTCTCATCTGTTAGGTATCATCATTGTTCTTTGACTATACTTTATTTACACATACATGACACAATGCGTTAAAGCGATAATGGTTTTTTAGTCATGTAGGTGGATATCGCGTCGAAATTCGAATCCACCGCCCTATTCTATAGTCTGCTTAAGCTTTCGGCTAAAGAAACTATAGTTATGTAAAACATTTTGTAATGGCATTTCTCTAATCAGCACACTCAAGTTAGATATTTTGTCGCCATAGGCGTGTTCAGACAGCATCACTCGAGAGTCTAGGCTACATCGTTATTTAACAAAATTAAAAAACCTAATTAATTTTAGACAAAAAGATTTATTTTTTTTGACGAAAATGATTACATCAGACTTGGATGATAAATATTTTAGTATTAAATTTACATTAAATCGATTCAGTTATTTACCCAAAAATTTCATAGTAAATATTTTGTTTTATAACTGACGACTTCTTTTCATTAATGTATTACAGTGTGGCTACAAACTCGACGTATTCATCAACGGCGTGTGGGAGTGTATGAACAGTAGTCGTGGACCAATTCTTTTGAAAAATTACGGCGAACAAACACACGCAGTAAGACCACGATATGTGCCCTACCTCCTCTTAGATGGGTCCATGCAGTACGAAGATGCAGCTCTCGGAAACTTAATGTTTATTATCTGCCGAATGTTGCATCCGTCGCCGCCATCTTGCTACTCTACTTAACATAGGTAAATTAATCTAAAAGGCGGACCCCGGGACCTTTTCGGCTGCTACCCAGGACATACTTCGATCCTCAACTGCGGAGTCTTCTATGCCAACTGCCATCGTGATACAGTGCATCACACGCACGTAAATAGATTTTGTAGAGGACCTTGTTTTTACTTTTGTTTTCTCCATTAACCATCATAGGGTTTAGGTAGAGCGAATTCCGAGGACTTGTTGTAACCCAGTGATTCTCAACCCTTTTTTTTGTTGCGGCACATATTTAACGATTTCAAAATTTGGCGGCACACAAAGAAAAAGATAAAAATTATTTACTTACTAAAAATAAAAATATTTTTAATGTGAAATTTGAGCTTGATGTTTTTTGATAATTTCATTTATATTTGGTCGTAAAAATGACAATGCTACTCTCATATCGTCTTCTACATTTAACAACCTTGATCTTTTTTTAGTTTTAATGTTGGTTAATGCTGAAAATCCGAATTCACACAAAGAAGCTGTGGAAAATTGTAATAATATGTTTAAAGCTTTTTTGGCTATCATTAAATAATCGCATCTGATGTTAATCCCAAATGAATTAATTGATTCTTCTGAATGTTTTAAAATTAAATCTGGATTATTGGAAAGCAAAATGAGTTCTTCCTCTTCATTCAAAGTTAAGTCAAATACAGAAGTATCCGTTATGAGAAATGGATTACGAACCCAATCAAATTTCTTAATATCTAATTTTGGGAAATAATGAATAATTCTCTACTCTAATGTTGTCAAATGATCAACAAAAATTAATTTAATAGTTTTATAACTGTCTTTAGGGACTGACTCAAACTTTTCTAAATTGCCTTCCTGAGCTTTATTTTTCCATAAAGTTACTTGTTTTTTGAATACCACCAGCTTATCGGTTGAGTTTAAGATATTTTCATTAGGCCCTTGCATACTTGAATTGATGTTGTTAAAAATATTTTTCTTTTTAAATTATATAATTTAATAATATTTACATTATTATATATTTGCAAAATTTGGCGGCACACTTTTGAAATTTGGCGGCACAGTGGTTGAGAATCACTGTTGTAACCAAACCCAAGCCGAGGTCCGTATCAAAATCATGTCTGTAAAGCTGCCAAGGCCTCTCAAGTCAAACTCTACTTACTCAGTCCGAAAAAAAAACTAAAAGAGCTGTCTACCAAAGTGCTCCCTCATGTTATACTAGGGGTGGGTGAAACGACAATGATGTTAAAATGTGTTTGTTACCACTAGGAACGCAGCTTGGTCGCGTTGAAATTCATTCATACGATTTTTTTAAGAATCAGTTATCAATATTTGTTTGTGTGATTTAATTTATGGAATAAGGCTATGAATCTTTTTGTACATCACTGCTTCATATTGTCAGTTTGTTTCAATTATACAATTACATATTCAAACAGCTTTTAAATGCTCGTTTTTTTCTTTCTATATACGTACGATTAGTATTATTTACTATCATTTAGACATATTATAAGTATTTTATACTGTTGTTATCATTACTTATATTTTTTGAATTAATTAATACTCGAGCGAGACACATATTGCAACAAATATAACAAACAGTTTTTTTATTAATTCTTTAATTGATCTAGTATATATAATATTTTACTGTAAAATACATCGTTACCATTTGTTTTATGATGTGTATTGACATAGATTAATAGTTATTAAGAAAAGTCGTAGTACCACATGTCTTTCGATAATGGGAACAGAATAATACGGGAAACTTTAATCCTATTACAAGCCCTCGTATCCGGCATCTGTACAAAAGAGAATCAATTCGAAACGCGCAATATCCGTACCCTTGCGTATCGTGGTGCGCGAACCACTGTAACCGAAAACATAAACGATGGAAGCCATTGTTCTGTTGGATAACGAGACAAAGTAAAAGGATAACCGAATCTCCCGGGGAATGCTCGGATCTTACCGCATGTGGGCACATTCCGACAAAGCTACTGTTGGCATGTTTCAACCGCGAAGTTACCACAGTTTATATAACACGTTACTCCAGAACTCATATATGTAATACACGAATGTAATTTTACATTATATTCACTGTATTGGTCGTTTTAATATTTTTACTTTATCTCATTCTAATTTGGAAATTGACTGCATGACATCGGTGCAGTATAAAAATTACAACTGCCATGAGACAATTTTTTTTTTTTTTAAATACACATAAAAAAAAATTATAATAGGTAAAGTAACTTTATGTAAAAAAAGTGTTTAATTACATACGTAATTAAAATTGATTGGAACTATTGCGGTATCTACCTTAATATGTTAATTCTATAAATTTATCAAATATAACTCTAAACTCATTGCTAAACTAATATGGATATTCTCAAAACCATTACTAAATTTACATAAAGTATTTAAATACATATGTATATAATGTAAAGTATGTAATTTTTTTTAAAGATTAAAACTATTATACGCAGTTTTGCCAACACAATTGTCTCAGGCGTTTAATTAAGTTTCTTGTAATACAACACACAAAGGGTCTGTCTGTCTCTGTTTAAATCAAACTTCAAGTAACAGGCGAATGGTATCCATCGTTTACTGTCACACTGATGATTCAGATCAAAGAAATTCTCATTTCGTTATGACTAAGAATAATTCTTATTGACCATAAATGTTACATTAGGTACTTACAACAAGAATGCCATCGGTAATGAATCTCTTTTTA
Source organism: Samia ricini (assembly GCA_014132275.2). NCBI lineage: Eukaryota > Metazoa > Arthropoda > Insecta > Lepidoptera > Saturniidae > Samia > Samia ricini. Next base: position 10,357,372 of record AP028161.1, read on the forward strand.
TGATTATGTTTTAAATTAGTTTATGTTATGTACTTGCACGATTCATGTGAGCGCATTAAAACATTTTTGTTACGTAAAATATGTTCTACTATGCCCTACTTTTGTTAAAAATTATCAAAAATAATAGAAATGTTGTTCCTTTCTTTACTAAGTAATGATAATCAGGCAAATAATTGTTTACTTTCATTATAAAGTATAAAGTTGGCAGACAGCCCGACGGGAATCAAACAAATTAATAATACGCTGGATATTGTTCAAACAACCAACTTAATCTAGAATCGAGGAATGCCCCTGGGTCCAATTACTACGTAGGGTGTAGATATCCAACATTGAAACTAAAGAGTAGATACTGGTGATTACGTAATTATACGATAAATATCAGGTTCGACGAAGTTTTTAAAAGTATATAAAATTACAGGGTTTTTTTTTGAATAGATGAGGATAAGCAGTTCGTGGTTGGAAATGCGTAGGTACAGTGTTAGTACATACTTATGTATTAAAAGAAGTTATGATATTGAGAGTAAACTTATTTCTTTATCCAAAATACAAACATTGGGTTATAAGTTATTACCAAATTGCTACCAAGGTAACGCAGTTATTATTTTTTAAAATCTTATATTAATGTTTTGCTACAATACCGTCAAACTAGGCATTAAAATCAATGCTTATCAGAAACCTATTAGCTAATTAGCAATCTATTAGTCTTGTTTGGTGTGCGGTGGTTATAGGCCAGTAACCATTTAAAATCGAATAGATATATAGATAAAATAATTATACTTCGCCATTACCATTACCTTATATAATATAATCATATAATATGTATGGATTAAAATTATAATTATGTTGTAAACTTTATAACTAAAGGGATCGACTCAAATTATCATAAATTTAAGGACGCTATTAACGGGAAATCATAAAAATCACGTGTCAAGTGTTCTAATGAGTCGAAACATCCATATAATAATAATAAATTTCAATTCAGTTCACTTTTTTATTTCAAATTTTATTACATTCTCATTTATGTATTATATATCTACACTTAGTATATTGCATCATGTTGAACTCAATCTAAATGGATTAACCCGGATCAAAGTTTCCGCGAGTTCTAAGTTTACTATCCTACACCCAATTACTAAAACCAACTGTGCATATATATTCACATATAAAGTCCTACGAACTTATCTGTCCCGGTGGCGGCGTCGCTGTAATCGCTTTTAGTGTTCCCAGTATATACTTTTTAGAATAAAATTGGGTAAACACAATATACATATTATAGTGCTTGAACATTTTTAATTTAAATGATAAGTCATGATATAAAAAAAAAAGTTAAGATAAACAATAAACACACGTTGCTGTGATCCAACAGGAGAATATTCAATGAAAGGCAGACTTGACATATACAGATGGCGTTCACTAGTTCCCCTTTTGTCCGCCGGGTTAGATAAGTTTGTCACTCTAAGCATTCATACAGTTTTAAATTGTATAGACTGTATCGGTAATGTTAGCATTATTAAGACGATTCAATTTGTCAGTTATTTTAAATTATTTTAACGTTGCTTATTATTAATTAGTTATTCTACTTTTAAATGTAAAAATGTCAATACATTTTATTTATTATAATTAAGAAGGTTTTATTATTTACGTATTTTATCTTGATTGAATGTTGTATGTCCTGATTTTGTTTTGTTTTTTATAACCGTTTAGTTCGACACATGATTCCTTTTACGCCATATTTTAAAATCAGATATTTTGTTATTTTATAATTATTTTTGAAATGAATATCAAATACTATATTGATATTTTTTATAGCCTATCAACCGCAAATTAATATTTACTTTACTCACACAATATTCTATCAAGATTAGGTTTACCCGTTATAATTATAGACGAATTTGATTGATTTAACCGAAAGACGTCCACAGCTGGACAAGGTCTCCCTCAAAAAGGGGGGAATTGCCGAAATCGCAGCGCTTGGCAAATGGGTTGGCGGTCGCAGTAAGTGTTTGTGGTAATCATAGAATGCTGCTGCCCATCCCCTGCCCATCCTCCCCTTTTGAGGGAGATCTATGTCCAACAGTAGACGTCCGTCTTTCGGTTGACTCAATTAATAAATAATTCCTATATAATGATTTATTATCAATTAAGCAATGGTTGTACCATGATGATATGTCACATGACTTTACATCATAGTACAACCACTAATATCCAGTGCTTTGTAAATAACAAACATTATCATTTCTTTATAACATTTGGAATAATAAAAAAAAAATACTCGATCGTTTTTTATTCGTTCCGTTCGCCATATTCGTGAACAGCTGAGAAAACATACGTACCACAAATACACAAACTAGTTTGTCCTCAATAATTTAAACCTATTAAAGTGCCACGCGTATAAAACTAACTAAACGATTGAATAAAACGACAATGCCATCATAATAAATATTAAAGCAGGAATCTTCACAATATTTGTGATTAAAATTCAATGTTCATCGTTCGTAGAAGGTCAACAGAATCGCAATACAATGCTTAATAAAACTTTGCGATATAAATATAACTTTAAAATTAACCATTATCATTCCTTTCAGCAAAGCTAATTTACGTTTTCAACGTAACAAAGCGAATAACTTAAAAACAGGCAGACGGACGGGCAACAAAGTGTTCATAGAGAATGTTTCCGTTTTCTCATTAATACATATGGAATCCAAAACTAAACAGAACTGTTGATTGAATCGAAAGCGCTTATGCTAAATGAATAATCTATTGAATTTAATTTAATTTAGTATCTGTTTGTAATATCAAAATAACATTTTTTAATTAAAAACATGAATGTTTATACGACATGGCACCTATACCAAAAATTCAATTTTTTAAATGTTTGTTCGACTGTCTGTTTGTTCTCCGGAACGGCTGGACCGATTTTGACGGGTCTTTTTTGACAAATAGCTGAAGTTACTCCGGGTAACTTGGCTTCTTTGATTTTTCCACAATAATCAGGGTTCCGCGTAAAAAATTAGAACTTATGAAATTGTGAATATAATCCGATTAAATGCACAGTTTTACTGGCACATGTTAATTTGTGAAAAGTATCTTTGCTTTCTATTAGTATTAAAAATAATATCAGGTAATTTATTAGTATTTAAAAAACAATTTGGAAAAAAGACGATTGAATGGTCAGTTTTACGGGCAAGTGCTTGAATTTATGTGAAATATTTTTACTAAGATTAGTACCAAAAAGTTTTAGGAAAATAATTAGTGTTCCGTGTAAAAAAAATTAAAACTCATGAAATTGTAAACAAAATACGATTCGATGAACAGCACCATTAAACGATTATTTAAAAACTATATTACGCAATGAAGAATATATGAAACGCGGGCGGAGCTGCAGGCACACAGCTAGTCTATACCAACAAATAAAACTGAAGTGTCTGTTTGTATTACATACATATGACTGTATAAAAGATAGGTACCTATACCAAAAATTCAATTAAGAAAACTTATTTGTCTTTGCAAAAAAAAAAAATATATAAAATTTTATAACGATGATTAATTGATACTTTTCCCAGAAATATACGTTTAAATACCGTTTTTTTTTTTTTTTGTTTCAATTGAGTTTGTATTATGTCCATTGTTTAGACCTGACCAAGTCGCAAAATAGTATGAAAAGATACCTTCGTCTATGGGACATCCACTCAAGTATAACTGGATATATTTTTAAATAAAGTTTTATATTATTTCTTGGAAAAGAACACCATTCTTTTGAGAAAACTTCTTAAAAAGAAGTTTGAGACTGTGTTTGAAGAAAAAAAAGTTAAACTGCCCAAATATAAATGCCATGGTCGTTAGACGAAAGGAAGTTTCTAAATATTACCAACGTCCGTCGTCCACGCGAGCCCATCTATTTATGAACAAACAAAGAAAACGAATGTAGAAAACTTTAAAAATGTTTCCTGCTTTCATTTACTATGAAAAAAGAAAAATTCAAAACGCTCTACAAAAATTTCGTAAAAATAAGTGACAAATATAATTATTATTTCAAGTGTAAATTAATTTTTACATTATAAATAATTTAATTACACGTGATTTTCAACATTTTTACAACAAATTTGAAAATAAAATAAGTAGAAACGATGATGGCTTAGTTGATAGTGCGGTCGGATTTCGCGTCAATGGACGTGGGTTCAAACCCATTCTACCCACCTTTAAAATCAGCCTGAGCTTTCGATGAAGGAAAACCATAGCTTGGTGGTATTTTCTAATGATGGCCGCCTCTATAGCTACCACCCTCGAGTTAGGAAACCTGTCGCCGAATACCAATAGGTGTGTTGCGGCGGCATCGCTTGAGAACCAATACATCTAGGCTTAGATTGTTTACTATCCTGGATCACATCGTCACTTAACATCAGGTGAGATATTGGTCAAAGCACTGAGCCTATACCGTGACAAAAAATAAAAAAAAACCTTTCGATATTAGTTAGTAGTTTTTTAAATATGTGTTTTTTGTAGATTCGTTAAAATGTTACCGATAAAATCAAAATATTATCTAAATATACCTATTACCTAATAATCATCAGAAACTAAATTATAAACTTAATTTGTAATCAGAATGCAAAGCATTTCATTGTGTTGTATCCGTAATATTCTGTTTAATTTCTAACGTAAGAATTTATAATACTACATTCTAAAATCTAACGCGTCAGATGTATAATGGCAAAACCATTTCAAACCACGTAAAACATACTAAGCCTTTATAAAAACAGCGTACCGTGTGCATTTTTCATTTGAAGCATTCATGTTTCAAATACGTACTACGGTTATATTCCCGATTATTATACGTGCTTTGACAAACCTTGCATGTTAATTAAAAGTACTATATACAAACATTCATATGGTATATGTATAAATAATTACATTACCACAAGTAATGCGGCTGTGCGGCGCGGCGTGACATATTTCTGCTTATGTGTCTGACTTTAATTTTCCTGTATAATTTGTACTCACATAGTCACTTAGTTAGTACTTATTAATAAATTATCCGTTAAGCAATATATGTCATATTTTATTTATAATTTATTATAAATCTAGATGAGGATATTGATGCGATTATGGCCAGATCGGATACTGTGTCGAACGACGAAAATTCGAATTTAATTATTTTCAGTAAAAGGACACTTCGTGAGGAAACCACAGCATGGTGCTGGGTCATTTTCTAATGCAAACTAAGCTAAGGCTAGCTAAGACCCTCAGATTGGAGAGCTTTCGACCTGTGTGTGTTTTACATGCTTACAATTCGGGACCATATCATAACATAACATCAGGTGAGACGCATAAATACTGGATACAAAATATTAAAGAAGATTTAAGAAAGAATAAAAATTATGTGTTGTATTCTTTTACGGTTTCGCACATATTATGCTTATTTATTGCTTAAAGCTAAGCAATCTGTTTGTAATCAATACTTAACAGTATATAAATGTTAATTAAGAATTTGAAAATGAAATAAAACGATAACGAATATAAATATATGATTAAAGAAAAGTTTCCAGTAAACTAACTATCACTATATTAAATAAATTTATATCAATACTTGCTGTGCGCCCGCGGCTGCGCCCGCGTTTCATACATTCTTCACGGCGTTTTAATTTTATATACGCAACTCTAATTATTTTCCTAAAAAATTTATAGTACTATGATAAAGTAAGTATATTACGAGTATTAGTGAGAGCACTAACTGGGCACTGTTGTTTAGGCAAGCATATGCACAATATCGGTGTCCAGAACACAAGAGAGTACAGGGTCTGTTAAATAGAAGACGAAACACCAAAGCACATCTTGTGTGAATGTGATCCATTAATACCCATACGTAACCGAATTCTGGGTAAGCATGTTTTGCTCCCGGAGGAGGTACAGACGCTCTCTGCCAAAAAGATCCTACAGCATATTCAGGTTGTAGGTCTAGGCAGTGAGCTTTAGCAATATAGGGGCGATCACAATAGATCTGACTAGGTCGCAGTGATACAGGACTGTTTAAGCGTGCATAGCTCTTTTCCGAATAATAATAATATATGTATGTTTATTTACAATAGTATCCGGTTAGTATATTTTATTTTTACTTCGCGTAACTTTTATTCGTAAGTTTTTACGGAAATGTACGCCTTATAAACTAATAAATATTTTAATTTACTATTTATTTATTTGGGAAACAAACAGTACTTTACACTTAAAACCAAATATAACATATATTAATTATCATAATCAAATAAATTTTCCACATGTTACATAAGCATACAATGCCAAACGAGGAGTATCTATTATATTAATTTGACAACAAAAAAAACAATAAAGTTATAAACACATATAAAAAAAGCATAAACATTAACATGATATAAGAAAATAAAAAAAAATATGAGGAAATACAATATGACAATTAAATTGCAAACAGAGAAAAATTTAAATGATAAATAATTATTTTTGCAATTCATTCTTAACAAAATCACTCTTCGTTTGAATTAGTTACTTCGGTATAAACTAATGAAACACGATCTGACGGGGTTGATACTAAACGAATTGTCGTTGACTTTATTTAACTTTCAAGAATAATATAACAACTTTTTCCTGTTAGAAAATAAAACAGCTTCATTCGCTAGAAAGTCACAAGGGACTAACAAGTGTATGTGAAAATGTAACCGTAAAAAAATAATACAAACGAATCAGACAATAAAGTTGTTAGATATAGCCCAAAGTCAATATTTCAAAACAAATGAGTTATGAAAATATAACATGGAAAATACTAAAATAAATAATATAGATTTTAAAAAGGACTAGACACTACCTACTTGAAATGAAATACTTCCTCGGAAGTCTTACTTCATTTTTCTGGAATAAAATCTTTTATTGAAACCAATACCTGAACCGCAAATGTTTAACGTCAAAGAATGGATATAAGATATCGATTTGTTGTTATTGCTTCCTTTGTAATAAGTATTTAGTTTTATTATTATTTACTACATATTTATGTTGGTCTATAGTATTTGTATACGTAGGCATATATTTTTATTGGATGTTAATAAATTTTAATAGTGTAGAAGCAACTAGATAGCAACTTTCTAAGGTATTAGGTAATAATATAGTTAAAATTGAGATTGCAAAGGTATGTGAAGTCTAGATAACTTTTTAAAACTGAAACTTCAAACCACATAGGAAATCTCAATAGCTCTACTGTGTCATAGCAAAAACTATGCAATAACATAGCTAACATATCCGTATTGTATTTAGCTTAAATTGAATTCTACAGCTGGTGTCAATTATTCAAGAGAATCTTCATCAAAGAGAATTTAATTATGTAAATTATTAATAAAAAGTAGGTAATAGTAGTAAATTTCGTAACAATAGAATTATCTCATTGTCGACAACAAACGATGACGCTGGCAAGTTTAGCACTAGCGAAGGCCACGGACTGGCATTATTATGTTAATTATGGTAGCAGTATATGGTAGTAATATACAGTACAGCTAATGCTTATAATTGCTCTAATTTTACAGCAACACATACTAATGTTAAACATCGATTCGTAAATATTGAAAAAAAGCTTAAGTTTGATCATTTAACCATGAAATATTTAAAGGTAATCAAGCTAAATTTGAACATTTCTTTAACTTAACCTTCTAGTACTCAAAAACTAACCTTATTCTTTTAAGGATCATCCTTAAAATATTTTATAATTGTAATAATTTTATAATTGTATACGCCCTTTAAAACGACTATCGAACTGGTAATTATGGTATTTATGTAATTAAGTATTTGCTTAATAATTAATTTCACATTATTATACATAGTTACAAGAATGAATGATGGTTATATACACAGACTACCAAGTGTTTATATAGTAGGTTTATCAACAACATAGATTCCAAAGTAGTTTAACACACTTAAATATTTTCTCCTATGCAAGTTAAAACTATCACTAGTTTATAAAGTAATCATTTAATATTTTTATAATAGCTTATTTAAACAAATAATAATTAAAAGTTTTTTTGCATTCATTTAAGTATCTTAAAGTTGTACAGATTTGTTAATACGATTGTTTAAAAAAACTTTAAAACAACACGAGTACTTTAATTATTAATTACAGATTAAAACCTACAATCTATACAATAATTATTTGTCCTTCATTAGTATGATGTGAAAATGCGAAGTTTCCGATAAAATAACATTTAAAACCATTAAATGATTTAGCTTATTATTTAAAGCATCTGCATTCACTAATCAAATAAAACCAACGAAAACAATTAATATGAAACTCAATTTATTTTTTATTATCTACAACAATTGCTTACGTAACTATATGTACTAATAAGGTAATTAGAAACTGTTCAATATAGCTGTTATTTATTTTATATTATTACATAAATAATTTAAGAAAATAAAATTATTTAGAAAAAATATAATAGTTTATCAATTATATAAGTTTTGGTAACAGATTAAAAAAAAATAAGGAGATACCTATATCCTTTATCCCCAATGTTGACTTGGCATGGAGCCAGAACGCGTGCCAACATTCAACAGCCGTGTGCAGTCCAGACGAATAATGAGTTTCCATACAAAAGTGTATGCATTTATCATCATTGTTACGTTCACTGCCATAACAAGACAATGACTGCGATAAGTAAAGTATGAGATAGTTTTCATTTTGATTAGTTTAGATACCAGCTCGATATGAGAATATATTTTAAAACCTACAACATCGATATATATATAATATAATCGATATTTATAATCGATAATTTCCCTTTTATGCTAATTTAAAAACACTATAATCGATGCTAGTTTTCTTTGTTAACACTACACCAATTAATCTGCGAACCTACACATACGCACAATGTTTACTTTAACTCAATCAAGTAGATACCGTTTTAAATCTATATCTATACTAATAAATAAAATTGAAGTGTCTGTTTGTAATGTCAAAATAACAATTGTTTACTAAATGCAACATGAATACCTATACCAAAAAGAGAATTTTTTAAAAATTTGTTTGTCTGTTTGTACCAGGTAATCTCCGGAACGGTTGGACCGTTGGGGACTTTTTTTGGTAGATATCTGAAGTTACTACCCGTAACTTAGGTTACTTTCGATTTTTTAATAGTTTTCATTTTTTTATGCGGAAGCCTAATTATTTTCGAAAATTAAAAGTACCCTAAGTTACACGGAATAACTTCAACTATCTAATAAAATGACCATCAAAATTGCTTTAGCCGTTCCGGTGATTACCCGGTACAAACACACAGACAAACAAAAATTTAAAAAATTGTCATTTTCGTATATACTTGTACGCATTTAGTAAACAATTGTTATTTTGACATTACATACAGATTCTTCAATTTTATTTATTAGTATAGATGTAGATAGTTAAAAAAAAGGTAGAGTTACGTCAATTTTGTAATCAATGTTATTCTCTATTCTGTGTTTCTATTAATCTATATTATGTATAAAATAGTTGTAAGAAAACTATGAAATCCTAAAATCTAATAAAATATACGTCGTATCATAAGATGATGTGGTAATTAGCTTATATCTAGAACGGATGGAGTGAGGTCAGCTTTCATTAACGATGTTATCGTTCGTATGATTTAGCCAAGGTTCAGAGGAAATCATATTTATTTATTATTTGAGTTATGTTTCGATTATTATAAAACGAAATTTAAATCACTCACATCCTTCGTACAAGTACTTAGATCGGCATATGATAAAAGAGCAAATAAAATGATTTTTAAAACAAGATATCTATCTATATTTCTATACTAATAAATAAAATTGAAGTGTCTGTTTGTAATGTCATAATTATTTTTTTTTAACTAAATATATATTAAAAGGTTATACGATACCTATAACAAAAATACTTTTTTTTTTGTAATTTTTGTCTGTTTGTCTATTTGTTCCGGGTAATCTCCGAAACGACTGGACGGATTTTGACTGAACTTTATTTGGGAGATAGCTGAAGTTACTCCGCGTAACTTTTCGTAAACAATTAAAACTCCAGGGGAAAAAAATAATTAAAAGTCATGAAATTGTGAATAAAATCCGGTTCAATGCACAGTTTTACTGACAGGTATATTTGAATTTGTGAGAAATGAAAAATATTGGAAAATAATTAGGGTTCCGTATAAAAAAAATAAAACGCGGTGGAGAATATACGAAACGCGGGCGCAGCCGCGGGGCACACGGTTAGTATACTTATATACAATAATAATAAAGTAGACTGTAGTGGAATCAGTACCTATATGCTACTCGTACATCCACTTTGCAGTTTCGCGGAAAATGCAAAATCTGCGGTGTTCATTTGTATGTATAAACCACAAGTCGAAATATAGGTTAGTTAGTTAAAGAGAATCAAATTCAAGATTTAGGTAACTACTACGTACTGCGGTTTAAATGAATCATTAGTCTGTGTCATGACAGAACAGTCTGTGGCAAACATAGACTTCTCCGAGTGTAAAACTATTCCTAAATAAAAGTACATTTATCGTCATAGTAACAATGTAAGGCCTAGCTTACCTCACAAAAAAAAAACTATATAAATCTGTATGGCAAACTATAAGTGGCTAATGATTACATTGTGCAATATGAGATCGGTTAAAATGTAAATTACTTTACCTGTGTGTGAATCACTCGCATATAACGTAGGAGCTGACCATACAAACTTATTACACAGAAATGTTTTTTTTTATTAACGTTGTTATATCGACGTCCTAATAACGGCTAATAATTTTACGAACTACGTTAACCTGATGAAAAATGTAAGTGTTGAGAAATTAACACTGCTGACGTATGAAACTGACGTAGTAACTTATAATATATTTTTTTTTTTTTTCGTTTTTTGAAAATAGTACTTTGATAGTAAATAGGGCTTTCGCCCCCGCCTAAGTAGCGACTATCATGCACACGGTAAAACCCGCCATAGTGTGCCAAAATTTTCGGCGCGTCCATGAAAAGGTAAGGTGGAATGTCTCTGTGTAGAAAAAGTGTCTGACAAAAAGCGTTAAATTAGGCTGGTACCAGTGACGTAACTATATGATCTGAGGCCCGTGGCAAATTAATTGGATGGGGCCCCAGTAAAAATCGTCACGTTGTAATTTGATTTTAATAAATCACTAAAGTGATCACTAAAGCGTTTAAATATTTTGTCGTTTTCTAAGTTTAATTATTTTTATAAGTTTTAATTAATTTTGTTAAAAATGTTAGGATTCATCTGAGTTCGCGGGCTGGGCCCCGTCGGACCTGGGCCCGTGGCATTTGGCCAGCTTAGTCACCCTATAGATACGCCACTGGCTGGCACTATTGTAGCCCTGTACCTCTAGGCTTAGTGTGTTTACCGTTCTGGATTACATCGTCATTTAACATCAGGTGAGATTGTGGTCAAAGCCTATACCGTGTAAAAAAAATGACACCAGCTCTTTATGCCACTTTGGAGGTATTCTGGATAGTTATTTACTGTTTATAGACACTTTTTCTACTTTCCCTTCATACGAGAAGTTCCTCCTTCACTTTAGTCTCCATGGAAGCATCGCATTCCAGTATGGATCCAGCAATTAGGAAGGTGGTAGGGCAAGAGAGTGACTACATTGCATCCACCGTACACTTGTGAAAAACTTACCATAGATATGCTAATGTGTATCGTATTTAGGTATGATGCGGCATATCCATATCTGCCTAGACGCTCATTAAGAGTCATGGTTCATGGCCTATACTTTGTTTAACATCAAATGAAGTGTAGTCATTTTACTGTACCTGTTTAAAAATTCTTTAAAATTATTCAAAATACGAATCATTATAACGAATAGGATTAGTTTGATAATTTCAGAATCCATTTAGTAAGTTCAGATTTTATGGGATCATGGCACAAACTCTCAGTTAACGGTGTATCGTTTGTGACATTAGGATGTAATAAAAATAAATGTCAATTATTGTTTTTATTGCGTTCGGGAATCAAAGCCAGTAGTAACCTTCATATGTCACAATGGTGTGATGAGGTAATCGCTATGTGAATCGAATGCCAAATAATAAATTTAACTACCATGACTGAACAGAATTCCGTTTTAGAATGCAAAATTAATTCTTTTGTACGATGTTAGTGTGATGTCTGCTTTTCTATTTATTTTCTTATTGGTTACAAACATAATCGTAGCAAATGGTAACGTGAATACCGACTTCTCAGTTAAAACACATTCCAGATTATATTTTATTGAATCTCTCCATAGAGATATACGAACCTCTCTATAATAGACAATAAGCATGAAGTATTCACTAACAATGTGTGTCATAACGTGTGTTGGAACATTATAGAAGGATGAAAAGGACGCGCCTTCGTGATGACGTCACGATGTGGGCAGTTGATTCATTCATCCGCGTCCACGCCCGAAGTCGACTGACGAGTCGTGTAGAGAGAAGCCGGTGGCTTACGCATCAGTAACAAATTGTCTGCAACCTTGTCTGACCATATCAATGCATCACTATTGTACTGACAATAGATATAACATTTGCTTGCCCACGAATTGGCTTACATATAATTAAAGAAAAAATCCCATTACATACATACATATATTGTATCTATCAATAAAATTGACATTTGAAAGGCAGTTAGAAATTCATGGCAGGTATATAGTTTAAGGGGATATGCTAGCGGCATTTTTTTTTCATACAAGCATAGTCCCTTGTTTCCTCCATGAATAATAACATTATGGTAAATTTTTATACAAAATATGTATTATATATCCTCCATCGCCATGGCCGTACGTTTTGATTTTTTTTTTCATAAATTAATTACCTGAAACCAGGAGTCTTTTATAATGAAAAAAAAAAATAATAATATTAAAACAAAATCTAGAAGCATAGCCAAACTTTTTCTTATTCTGTACCTGAAAAAAATTAAAAAACGGTTCAATTTTGGAGAAGGAAACAGTGAAGTGATGTATTCGTCTATTTTGCATAGGGTAAAATCAGACCAAGCTGCAGTTATTCCTTTCGTGTTTTATAACTTTTTCTTTAGGACGCAACGGGATAGCAATAAATTTCTAAAATACCTACTTTTCAAATCTGTTACAGACCACATGTCCTCTTAATCAGCAATTACCTATGAAGTTAATTAGCATGACAGATAATGACAATCTCCACAACATTTAATTCCCTAAGTAACTATAATATCAAAAATATATTACACATAGGTTGTAGTATATTCGACGTGAGACTTTTATGCTAAAAAAACCAATACGGAAAGATCAACTTCATTCAAAACTATAATAAATGTTTTAAAGATATATACACTGCTGTATTAATAAGACGTAAACATACTTCTGATATAGAATTGAATGATATTATGATAATGTTATTAAAAATAATTAAGAATTTACGCAGTAATATGACGTGACGTTGCGGTGACGTGTTCTTATATGAGTTTGTAACAGTCACCTTGTATAAGTAATCGGTTATTATAGATATAACTTCGTTTTATCATCTTATTACAGATCTAAAGGATTTTATTGAGCTGTGCTGGAGAAGTAAGGCGTTACTACCAGTAGTATTGTCTGCATCACACTTAATTATTTAAAATGAACTAATTAGAGAAATAAATATAGAACACTATGTTTACTTTAAGCAAAAAAATTAATTTAGCAATTAATTAATTACATTATCAAAATATTAAAATTGCACTAAATGATTTGAAACGATATCATTAGGCATTTTCGAGTTTGTGCGTACAAATATAATCCAAAGATATAGGTTTACCAATACCAAGAATTACATATTATTGATGTTAATTACGTAAAGGCTATTATTGTTGTATTTATGAAGACAGGTAATTAAAATGAAGATAAATTGACTGGCTGAAATGTAGATAGATCACTGATGATAATATGATTTTTGATTCCAGGATGTCTCTTGATGATCTTTGATTTAATCGGAAATATGGACCCCTGTTCGAGTATAGGCCTCCTCCAGCTTCTCCCACAACTCCCTGTTTACCCTTACTTACCCAAAGTTATCCAGTCGCGCCCTTTCATCTGTGTTATAAAGCAATCCACTTATACCGAAGTATAATTATGTTATATTCCAAAAGTTATAATATCACGATGATCATTTCTTGGAAATCACAACTTCCTTATTATCAAATCAAATTACTGCTAGCAAAAACATCTTGAATTCTGATCAAATCGTAGATGTATAAAAAGTGTTTCGTTATTTTATTAAATATTAATTCCAACTAGAAGTAAGTACATATCAAATTTTAGTACCTATATTTGGTTTTGATAGAGTTAAAAAACCCATCTAACACCGACTTCCTGTGGAAAATGTAATACTTTTTTTAATTACTATTTATAATTAGCTTTATACGTAAAAAAAATTATACTTTTCCTCAAATAGTTTCCAGTGCTGCTATGCGAATGGAAATTTAACATACGTTTAAATTGAGATGATTTAAACAAAGCTTTCGTATTTGCCAAACAAAGCACGTTCATTGGCGTGCGTAGTATCACGCTATGGCCATCCTGCGCGCATATTGTACGAGTCCTTCAAGAAACCTGTCAAGAAAGAAAAGTGATTTGACATTAGTATATTAATAAGCTCGCATACAACGGAGCTTTCTCGGAAAAAGTCCAACGTTGCGACGTTTTCTATTGAATAAAGAATAACTTATCTTACATATGCCCTTTGACTAAAAGTTCATCGCACTCCAATTTGAATACAAATGCAACAAATTTAAAGTCACATCCTGTGTTCATTAATGTGCATGAGTGAGGCGCATATGCCACGAAAGCATTAATCACAACAGTGATAAGAAGTTCAATGGGTGTGCAAATATGTTTTATAATGAAGTAAATCACAACGGCCATTATTCCCATTGCAAACTATATATCAATCAATTTTAATGTATAAATAGTAAACATGTCAACAATAAATTACTGATTTCAAAGAATATACGTTTGATTATTGCTATATCAATATTTCGCTTGAACTGTATATATTATTATAAATTATTTCCGTATTAAATAAATTAATTAATTATCAAACTTTATTTTTTGATCGATAAAAAACTCCGTTTAACAGTTTTTACAAATATTTAGTAGTAGTAATGTTTGTTTCAGTACTTGGTGAAGAAAGTTTGGTAAAATTAAGTAGTGTTTATCATACTTTTTCAACATTAGATTCTAATTGAAGTACAGGCGGTTTAGGAGACCCTTAAGTTGCGCAGGAGGGACACGGAATACAGTACGTAGGTAGGGGTGAAGAACCTGTGTCCGGGTCGCCCGATAAGCCCATGTTTACTAGACGAACATTTTAAAAACCATAATATATAATAAATAGTATACACCGCAGCATTTGACGCTCATTGGCATTTGATAGTTCCGTTTTGTTTTGGTTTCTGTAGTTAAAATAGAGCGCAATCAGAATAGGCTATTCGAGATAGTAAAATGAGCTCGATTGATCCCAATTACTGAAGTCGTAGGTAATATATGGTAATCACTCTACTCTATACCGAAACAAGCCACTGATTATAATTCTTAATGTCCTAAATACCTAAAATATAGATTAACATGTAATTAATTTTGATGTACCGAATTCGAAAAGTGCCAATAATATTTCATTACAATTGATAATTTTAAATGAGTTAAAAAGTACTTATTATTTCAAAGAAAACGAACATTTATTTCACACCAGAACAACACGTATAAAATAATTTACGGGTGAGTGCTCGAATTTATGAGAGAAATATTTTTACTTTATCTTTTTACAAAAAAAAGAAATAGGGTTCCGTTTAAAAAAAAAAATTATAATAGCTGTGTGCCCGCGTCTGCGCCCACGTTTCATGTATTCTTCACTGTTTTTTATACGAAACCCTAATTATTTTCAAATTAAACTAAAATTGTATTTTATCGTATTGTATCGTACATTCGTATCAGCAAACACTTCAATTTTATTTATTAGTATATACATACTCGTACATGTATAACGTATGATTATTATCACACAATTAATATTGAAACTTTTGCGTGTTTATCTACAACGCTATTAATCAACAAAAAAAACGAATAAATTATCATTATTATACGTTATCTCTAATCAAATTTATACACAATTTGAAAATAATTTTTTTTATGCATTTATTTATATTCTAATTTGTTTCTTACATATTTGTACGTGTATTGCGATTGTCAAACACTTAAAGTACAACTTATTCTCATAAGTAACTGTAAAACATCTCCAATATTTAAACAAAGGGTTTAACGAACGATTCCGAAAGTCATTTCAAATAAAACAACCTTTAGTTACTAAGCGAATTTCCTTTAAGCTAGCTAACATTTCAAATGGTCAAACATTTCATGAAAACTTAAAGAAACAGAAATGCATTTTAGAATAATAATTTTGATCTTATAACACGTCCAATGACAATAAACTGGAATAAACAGTGCAGGTTTCGTGCTCAACTGCGATACCATCCACATGGTCAAAATCATATACATATTTTTATGGAAGTGCCTGATGGTAAGTGCTGTACAGTCCCAAAACAGCGGCGACCGTCGCTGGCGGATTAAGATGTCTCTTCAAGGCTCTTTTGAAGGACCCGATGAGGTAGCAAGGAGGGAACATGCTAGCAGGGAGTCTATTCCACAATTGAAGGATGCGGCAAAGATTGGAAGTCGCAAACTTTTTTGTTCGTGCCGAGATGGAATCTACCGTGTATCTGTGGCACCGTAGACCGGCGCGCGTTGGTCTGTCTGTTTTCGCTCTGTCTTACGTCTGAGGTCAAAACCCGCGATATTGAAACGTTTTGGCGCGTGGTGTTCTGGGATCAGCAAGGATCATGCCAGATCAGATGGCGACTATTGATAGCTTCCTATCTATCAGCGATCGTCATTGTTCTTGAACTGTACTTTATTTGAGATATAGTGTAGTCATTTTTCCGAGTTCGTATAAAAAAGAAATAACATTTCACCAAATATAAGATACGATGTCGTTGATACAATTAATAAAAGATATTTGTAATACCTATACCTATTTAAATATTAATCATTTAAATCAGATTTAAATCAGGTTGTAAAAGTAGTCTTAAATAATACACTAGCAAACATTTCTAAATGGTTTGCCTTAAATAATTTACTTCTAAATACTAAGAAGACGAAATGTATAAAATTTACGTTGCCCGATGTGCAACATATTGATTGTAGGATTGAGATAGAAGGGAATTTATTAAGCTTAGTTGACAAAACTCTGTTTCTGGGTATCACACTTGATAATAAGTTACAATGGGGTCCACAAATTGAAACATTGGCAGGAAGGCTTAGCTCCGATGCTTTTGCGGTTAGAAAAATTCGCCAGTTAACAAATATTGCTACTCCTAGATTAATCTATTTTGATTACTTTCATAGCTTAATGTCTTAGGGTATTTTGCTGCGGGGTAGAACAGCAGAGATAAACACCATTTTTACGTTACAAAAGAGAGCTGTTCTAGCAATATACAATATGAGACCTCGCGAATATCTAAAGAACATGTTTCAAGAATATGATATTTTAACTTTACCCTCCCAATACATCTTCGATAAACTAATGTATGTTCTTAAATATTTGGACAAGCTTGACCTGGTAAATGATCGTCATAATTTTAATATTAGAAATAAAGATAAGTTGCCCGTCCCATGCTTTAGGCTAAGTAAATCTAATAAAAGTTTTATAGGTAATGTATTCGGTTTTATATTAAGATCCCAAAAACATTACCGATTACCTGACAGTTCAAGTACCATGTCAAGCATCTCTTAATTTCAAAAGGTTATTACAGGGTGTATCATTACGTGAACGATAGTGATGTCTGGAATTTACACCCCTCTCTGTGTTTCCGCTAACAATGGTTACAACCAGAGATGAATTAAAATAGTTTATAATAGACTATGATTTGTATAGTGTTTTATTTAAAAATAATATGTATATTTATATTTTGAATTTATAAATAAAAAGAACCAGATCGAGTTTCTTGCCGGCTCTTTTCGACTGTGTTATTTTCCGAACCGGTGGTATTTTGATTAAAAAATATCGTTTAAATAACGTTAGAAAGAACTGCAGGCATTGATTTGTTTATACGTTGCCGATAAGAGACAGTAACTACAACGTTATTAAAACTATTACTTTAAAATTCTCATATTGTCATAGTTATATGTTGTTTTTATAAATATATGCTATACACAGTAATTGTTAAAAGTGACAAAAAAGGTATTTAGAATTGATTTTGAAAAACAATAATATTATTATACCAACTATCAACGTTCGCCGGGCTGTGACAACATTGTTATCGGGTATAATTATTGTGAATAATATTGCGCGTCAACAGAGAGAAAGACAATACACGCTTGTACAAATAGCTATAAAATCTAGCAACACATCGGCGTTGACCGCATCCTGTGATAGGGCCACACCGCCTGCTGGGAAGATAAACGCTTGTCGGTCGACTTCCGTCTCGGATAATATCCCAACATAACCTCTCACTCGACCCAAAACCAGTCTCCACAATGATGACCGTTAACTGTAAACTGTTACATTTGGTATTATATCTTATTTGTTTTGTTCTAATCAATCATTCACTCGTAAAGTTTACTCCATATAAACTTTTAGACTATTTTAAACTTAGGTTTGAAGATTTTTTTTTTTCTTTTCGTATATCTTAAGCTTAAATTATTAGAATTAGAAACCTTGCCTAAAATATTTAAACAATGATGTTGAAATGGTAACACTGAAGAGGCCTTTATCAAAAAGATGCCGTCTTCTGTGCCTAATCTCTTTGCCCTTCTGATGATACAAAATCGAAATAAAACACGTTTGAAGGACGTAGAATAGAATATATATTGTAAACAGTAAAAACAGATAAGCTTGTGCTAAATTAACTCAGGAATTTAAAAAATTACTTTGCCTCAAAACAGACTACAACAACAGATGTAATTGCTTCTGAATACAGATCGGAATAAACTTTTTTAATTTAACCGTTTTGAGAGTCCTTTATGACCACCGCAGTGCTGAGCTTTAAAAATAAGCATATGTTCTTCATGAATTCTCCTCCTTCACTCCTATTAATTGACCGTGTATAAATGTTATTGGTGTGATTCCAAATAGTATATATCTCCATTTAAAAACCCTAATATTCAAAATTAACGCCAATATTTTCATTGACTTTTTCATTATGCTTCAGAACTATCAATATAAAATTATGAAAAATACTGGCATACATTTCTCTATTCAATAATTTAATTGATAACTTATCCATATAAGCGATTAAGCGATGATGGCGCAGTGGGCAGTGCGGCCGGATTCCGCGTTAATTGACGCGTCTTCGATCCCCATCTATCCGACTCTAAAATGAGCTTGAGCTTTCGGTGAAGGAAAACATCGTGAGGAAACCCAAGCATGGTGGTAGAGCACTTTCTAATATTGCCCGCCTGGGTAGCTACCACCCTCAAGTTATAAAACCTGTCGCCAAATACCAATAAGTGTGTTCCGGCAACATTACTTGAGAACCAGTACCTAGACTTAGTGTGTTTATCCTGGACCACATCGTCACTTAACACTCAAAAGCACTGAGCCTACATCGTGTAAAAAAAAAGAAAGATATCAAAACATCATATTTTCGAATAACTTTAAACTATGGGCCAGCCTAATATTGAGTGGTGATAATACAGTGTCATCGGATATATTAAGGTCAATTGCCTTGCTCGATATGTTGGGCTAGTCTCAGATAACGTTGTTTGAACGGGCCTGCTACTAGCTATGTCTAAATAAACATAGAATATTACCATTACATAACTTATCGAAGAACTGACACCGTTTCTCCTAACGAACTCGATCATATCAAATGAATATTAAACATTCGAAGCGAGATAGATATCTTTGTGATTGGTTTTCAGATTTATTTCTTTGGTCACGCTCGAATAGTTTGCGAAAGGATTTATTTGCATGACTCGGTACAATCATACTTTAACGTTTACTAAATTCATTATAATCATTAAAAAACCGTGAACCATCGACATACGAGTGTATTACTTTTTTAAATTCCACTTGTGACTCCTTCATCGTATACGGTGATTGATATTAGATATGGACAAAAACTGGTTTTTACCTGAGCGATGCTGCCAATATAGAAGGGTGTTTGTTTATGTAGATCTTTGTTTTTCTTTTATTTTTTTTATATATTCTATACATAATGTAATAATAATAGATTGAATAATGAATACGGTACTTTTGTGTACAAGTTATTTAATATTGCAGTTGCGCATTCTACGCTATGTGACGAAATCCGTGACCCTTTAAAGTTTTTAATGTTTGTTTGTACCACATAATTGTAAAGCAGAACGGTTTCCTTTGTATTATTATTTTCATCTAATCACTTGGTTACACTCCTCGTTGTAATAATGAAGTAATAGTTCGTCGCCATTGTCTTTGCGAAATCATTTCAAAACTAATTCTCGTTAAACTTTACAAAACAGAATACATATTTATTGATATTAAACTTTTGTCTTACTGTATAATTTTCTTATTATATGTACATACTTGTGACTTGATTTCATTTTACGGGTTTATAATTGTTGTCTTGACCAATTCAACGGGTCGTAGTTAACTATGTGGACCAATATATTGATTATATTCTACATCGGCCAATATTACACTGATTAATTTGATCAGCTTCCCATACAGATCCTTGACTGTTATACGTTGCAGACATGTTATTGAATTTTATTACAAATCAATGATATCTAATACATTTCTGATTCACATATCGTAATAAATGTAAATAGATATAACGCAAATCAAAAGAAAAATTCTAGAACGTACTGTTCCTTCTTAAGTATCATTAAATCAAGTGACAGAAAGAGATAATACGTCCACACATCGGGTAAAGAGAAAAACTTTAAATCTATAATCTTAAGCAAGTTTATATAAAAACAAAACAAATCAGTATTTGTGGATTACTAAAAAATATAATTTAAAAAATATAATTAATACTAGCTATGTGCCCGCGGCTGCGTCCGCGTTTCATAAATTTTTCACTGCATTTTAATCTCTTTATACGGAACCCTAATTATTTTCAAGAATCATAAGTAGCTCTAAGCTACTAGCAATAACTTCAGCTGTCTACTAAAAAAAAGTCACTTCAAAATCGGTCCACCCCTTCCGGAGATTACCCGGAATAAACAGACAGAAAAAAAAAATGAAAAATTGTATTTTCGGTATAGGTATCGTATATACGATCATATGTATTTAGTAAAAAATGTTATTTTCACATT
Source organism: Samia ricini (assembly GCA_014132275.2). Lineage (NCBI taxonomy): Eukaryota > Metazoa > Arthropoda > Insecta > Lepidoptera > Saturniidae > Samia > Samia ricini. Next base: position 10,378,686 of record AP028161.1, read on the forward strand.
ACAAACAAACACAATTTTACTTTTTAGTAAAAGTAAGAATGAATTACATCCAGTAATTTTTGTCGTAAAACCACTGGTAAATTAAGTAAAGCCGTACTGACATTATTAACGTTATGAATTTATTATTAAACTAATTCAACTTAGTATCAATTAGTTAGTTGTCGTATTAACAGTTACTGTACTGTACCAGTGGCGCCAAGCTCTTTGGATGTACTGATGTCATGGTCACGCGCAGTTGCGTCACAAAGCAGAGACGAACGGCAGAGAGTGCGATAACTACGAACAATGTAAACACGGCCTTACCACGCCCGTTCCACTGGCCTGGCTGACCACTGATCTGGCTACTAACGATCTAGGTTAGGAGGACTCCAATCAACCTTTCAATTACATAGTCACCAAAATATACAGTCTCAATTTACTGGCACGTTTATTAATAAAAGTAATAAAAATGAATAACTTTCGGTAAGAACTCATTCTTGTGCAACTAAAAGATTACCTATTGATACTTTTTATTCTTCTGTTCGGTTTCTATAATTACTGAAATTATGATTTATCACAGTTATAACATATTTATTGTATTTTAACATTTTATTTTCAGTCTATTTTCTGTAAATGGTTTTAATAAAGTTGTTTAGGATACGTTAATTTTAGTTGATAAATTTACTACAGGTACGTATGTATATTTCGTAATTAAATGTACATTATCTAGCAATTTTGTTTATATAGCAACGGTAGTATAACATTCTTTTAACGATTAATAAAAAAAATAACTTTCAACAGTAAATGTAATCCTACCTATATAATTTCTATATTATGGTGAAATTACAAGAAGGAATTTTTAGCTAAGATCAAAATGCCGCGGAAATTTTTACACTCAGGTAACAGCCAAAAAGGTTCGTACCACTGTGGTAAGTCAGCTTTTTGCGGCTGAGTGCATTTAGCACTCACCCCCAAAGTCACAGTGAAGCTATAAAGGCACATCCGGTCAACAGTTTAATATTGGATGGGTATTTTTCATATGATGAATTTTCTAAGAAACGCAGGATTCTATCTTAGTGACAGAAGCCATGTCTACCGCCCCTGGAGCGGCTCCGGATGCTCTGTTAAATCTGACGCCCCTTCATGTACATGTAGAGAAGGTGGCGAGGTTGACGATGCACAGAATATACGACCTCGGGAGGAGACAATGGATATCCCAGTCCATGAGATCTTTCTTAGACTTAGTGATAGAAACACCAGTTTTAGGGATGATATCAGATATGATGATTCCTGAAACTAATCTTATAAAATTGTATGATGTCGAAATTCCTCCACGTGACTCCTGGTTAAACAGTGAGATAACGTGGAAGGAAGGCAGTTTACTGTGGTTTACCGACGGGTCCAAAATAGGACTTAACGTAGGCTGTGAAATATATGGAGAGCCTAAGTTTAGTCAAACAACTAATCTTGGTAGTTTTGCCTCCATTTTCCAGGCAGAGGTATACGGGATTCTAGAATGTTCCTGTATAAATCTGCAGAAAGCCTACGTGAACCATACAATATATATCCATTCGGATAGTCAAGCCGCTCTCTTGGCGCTGGCTTCGGACGCAGTTGAGTCGAAGCTAGTTGTAAATTACGTGGCAATGCTAAACAGCCTGGGTAAGAATAACACGTTGATTTTAAGATGGGTCCCCGGCCATGCAGGAGTTCCCGGCAATGAAACTGCGGATGCGCTTGCAAGAGCAGGAACTATGGAAACCCTAATTGGGCTACTATACCTATAAGGCTATAGAATCCTGGAATAAATTGCCAGGACAAATTCATTCCAAAGAGTTCATCAGAGCATTCACTCAGCGGAAAGCTGAAGAAGCCCTGATGCTCAGTAGGAATCAGCTACGAGTATCAGTGAGTGCACTAACTGGGCACTGTTGTTTGGGCAAGCATATGCACAACATCGGTGTCCAGTACACAAGAGAGTGCAGGTTCTGTGAAATAGCAGACGAAACACCAAAGCACATCTTGTGTGAATGTGATTCATTAATACCCATACGTAACCGAATTCTGGGTAAGCATGTGTTACTCCCGGAGGAGGTACAGACGCTCCCTGCCAAAAAGATCCTACAGCATATTCAGGTTGTAGGTCTAGGCAGTGAGCTTTAGCAATATAGGGGCGATCACAATAGATCTAACTAGGTCGCAGTGATACATAACTGTTTAAGCCTGCATACCCTCTTTCCGAATAATAATAATAAGAAACGCAGCATACAGAGTATTATCAATAGGGACAATATAAGCAATTACTAAGCCGATTTTCGATGACCGGCAGAAAGTTATTAAGGCTGTAAATTGAATAATGAAAGCACGTAATTCCTATTAAAACAACAAACGAATAAATTAAAAGGATTCGATGAAGCGAACATGCCAAATACGGATGAACAGTATTAAATTTAATAATTATACCATCAACGTAGCAATGTAACTACGCAAGACTGTTAATATTCATGGGGATATTAATATATATGCATATTGTAAGTAACCGAATATGGCAACATACTATATATGTGTAGTAGAAAGCTTGTGTTTTCCATATTAAAAGTCTTAAAACGGAAACTCTAAATATCCTACGCAATCGCTATTAATATTCTCCTTCATAATGTATGTCACTGTCACTGTACATTTAAGCAGCTAAATTTTTGTCTATAGTAAATATCACAACACTAGCTTCTACCAGCAACTTTCGGCTATACTTTACGGCTATAGAATCGGATCCAGATATAAACTGTTTTATTGTCAGTCAACTGTAGAAAGAGATTTGCAATTGCTAAGTTTTTGTAGGGCGTATGAAGAATTATATATGAGACTAGCTGCGTGGCCGCGGCTGAGCCCGCGTTTCATATATTCTTCACTGCGTTTTAATTTTTTATACGGTACCCTAATTGTTTTACTAAAAAAAATTGAGTACTAAGATAAAGTAAAATATTTCTCATAAATTGCCACTTGCCCGTAAAACTGTGCATTGTATCAGATTTTATTTAATTTTTATGAGTTTTGTTTGAAAATTAAATGTATCTTAAGTTACCCTTTTTTTTTTTTTTTTTTACAAGGGGAAATGCATTTAGGCATCCCCCTCTCGACGTACTATAACGGAGAGGGGGTATGTGGGACTCACTCGGCCAAGATGGGCGGCCGGGAATACCCACTAAAACCCCTTGGTGCCTTCTCACACCTTTTTGGCCGGGGAGCGGGAATTGCAATTGTACTACTACCGCTCGACCCGGCCGGTGTCGGCCCCTCTAGAGTAGGGGCCCCTTCAACTGTTCGAGGGGTCTCTTTCGGACCCCCCTGTACCTTCTTATGGAGAGGCTCACGGCACAATGAACCTCTCCCCGCAATCAGAGTAACTTCAGCTATCTACCAAAAAAGGTCCAGCCGTTCCGGAGACTACCGATTACAAACAGACAGATAAAAAAATTTTAAATTTTTTATATTTACTATAGATATGGTATACGTTTACCTACTTAGTAAAAAAATAATTTTGACATTACAAACAGACACTTCAATTTTATTTATTAGTATAGATTATAGTAACATAATAGATTGAAATAAATATTGCAATTACCCAGTATAACGAAAATAAATATGGAGGAAACAATAAATAACTAAATATTTCCAGCACTGTAATATTATTAATTAAGATAAACATCAATATATTTATAGAAGCATAAAGAAGCGTTCTCTTGAACTGTATTTGCGAATTTTTAACATGTTATTCTCTTGTGACACGTGACATTGTGGCCTAAATAGGCATTAATCGTTATAAGCAATCTAAGTGAAACCAATTGTAACAAAATTCTCACAATAGTGACTGAATATTAGTACCTATTTGAAACGATCACGTGCGTTATCACAATGTGTCGTTAAATTAAAGCATGTGTTTGCACATTGCAATTGGACTAATCAGAAATGGCGGTTTGAAATCGTGAGAACTGTCGAAATAGAAATCGTTTGAATAATTGCCAAACTCCCTATATATATTGCATTAGTTTCTTACTATTAAAATTATGCGCAAAATTTTCAGAAACATGGTGAAGGGAGATTTCATCCATTAAAATGATTACTGTTTTGAAATACCTGTATGTCATACGTATGGCGGTATGATGTAGTTGTCACAAAAGTTATGTACAATTGTATATATTTATCCCTTCCACAACAAAACCATGTGGGCGCTAGTTTACGGAACCGATAGGTTCAATCTCAGCAATAACAAAAAAGTTGGCAAACTGTAACCTTGCTGTACCACGTACTTGTGATATAAACTCCTTAGCAGCTTGTTCCCCCTTCCTACGATTTCTGGTCCTATAATAGAGGTTAGAAAGGCATCTTAGCAGGCTGGCTTGCCTGTAATGACTGCCGACTGTCACCGACGTTTACCCGTTTTAAGACGAGACCACACTTATCTAGAGGTGTTGTGTATAAACACTATGCCAAGCTAACTTCTTTTTTTTTTTCACTCACTGCATACTTTTGGTCCACACTCTTTATTTGATAGATAAAATGCCAATTTCCCCTTTGATATTTGCTTTGAAACTAAAAAATACTAAAAACTTAGTATTCTGAAATAGAAATAAAGGTTGTTATCATATTTTTTTAACCGTCTTATTATTAAATGATTTTACAAGAACAGTTTTTTGTTTACAAAGTTTTTTCAGCAATTCTTGAGCTGTAATTGATTCGAAATGATGCAATATTTTACTATTCATATTTTACGATAAAACGTCGACCTCGGCGGAGGTCAAGCTCCGCTATTTAGCGAGAATTAAAAAAAATGTCATTCATTGTCATACTTTATTTCTCAGATGTATAGTACATACTAGTCCATCCAATTTCGCTACAGAATGAGCCAGTTTGATTAAATTATCGTAAAACTTTTCATTTCAATTTCTAGAAATTAGTTTGAAATATTACTTCTTAACCAGCAGCAGCGCCTCACTTTTAAATTGCAATTGATACCATTTATGATCTCAGCATGCTATATAAAGTAGTAAGCTTTTCGAACTATTATTAGTGAAAGTAATTAAATGAGAATGTTTTGTAAAGAGTGTCATAGTCATGGTATTTCAAATAGACTTTACAATCGCTTTGTTGTCCTTCACGCTCATAAAAGTTTATACAAGTTGTCTTATTGATGTGGTAAAACATTGCTTCTTTGTCTTCTTTAGCCCGTGTTAATCCACTGCTGGAGATACGTCTCTCCCAAGTCGCGCCAATTCAGTCGATCCTCGGCCGTGCGAATCCAACCACTCCCAGCCCAGTCTCCAATAGCGTTGCTCTATCTAGTAGGTGGGTGTCCCGTACTACGTTTTCCCAAAGGTGGTCTCCACTCGAGAACTCGTCTGCACCATCGGTTAACGGTTCTTCGGCATACATGACCAGCCCACTGCCACTTTAACCTGCCAATCTTAAGAACTATGACGGTGATCTTGGTTCTCTGGCGTATTATATCGTTTAGAATTTTATCGCGCAGAGAAACTCCTAGCATAGTTCTTTGCATCGCGCGTTGAGCTTTTTTCTCATTTACTATAACTGCAGAGGATATTAAAACTCTTATAATATTATTAAGAAAAATAAGAATTTAACAAATCTCTAGCAAGGGTTGAAAAGCACTATTTATACTTGCATGCATACTCTACATTCATCAGGAATAAAAAAATTGTATCGTAATTTTTTTAATAACACATTTACATGATATATTCGTCAGTTCTCGTGTTCGTATAGTTTATCTTGTAATCATCCCGATATCCGACAAGCGTTATCTTATCTTTCATACGTTCAAATATTCAATCAGATTCAGTGCCAATTTCACATCCTGCTAATAGATAACGACGCAAACAATTTCATTTTCCGAGCTCTAAATGAGAATATTTCATAAATTCTGGCCATTAGTGTGAACCAGTTTACGTCAATTTGTCTTTCACTTTGGGGGATTTTGTTTGATAGAGCAATAATAATTAATCAACGCGCCGAGAGGTCTGGTTGGGTAACTCGAAGCGGACCGAAGAATCCCTATTTACAACTTCCTTTTGAGAATTGAAGAGACATTTAACATAAAAGGATAAAATTGAACTTTCTAACTTTCGAGTAATTTAAATATTTTATGCGAACGTTACAGCATGAATACTTCCAATGAATTATTGAACAAATAGTAGGTACTTTTAATGTAATTTTTATCAAAATATTTTAAATCTAATAATAAGATACACTTATAACAATATCATTTAACAAAATATGTATTTTTATCATATAACGTCTACCATATATTTTCGATAAATAGGTTTACATAACCATGTGTTACTTAGATTACTTTGAGAGGTTAATAGGTTTAACTTGTACATAGTATCAGAATTTATGGTTATCTAAGCCAACAATTATGGCGGTATCCCAACACGCTGTCTCGGGATAATTTCTTGTTCAATAGCTTTAATATTTAACACTTTGCCCTCGAACTGCGGGATAACCGAATTACACAGGCAGCATTAAGGTAACTCCGGTAACCTTCAATAACAGAAACATGAATAGAAAATGTATAAACATAATACAATAAATATGTAATCAGATAATTTTATTTGCGGTTTGTGTAATTTAAAATAGTGTTGTTAAAAGAGCAGAAGTAAGACAAAGCAATTTCTACAGAGTTTTATTTGCTACTTTATAGACAAAGTATACAAACAAAGAACTTACGACAGTATGACAAAACGTTTTATTGATTTCTTACGCAATAATAAATCTCGTCCTCGCATGCCCAACGCTATCCTCGAGTTGAAAATTTGTTGCCAAGTATTTATTGATATGTTCCGGCAAAAGTACTCAAGAACTATACCATTTATAGTCAGATCGTAAAATAACATCAAGTGTATTTAGAAAAAAATACCAGTTTTCAACACAAAAGATAAACAATGAATTATATAGTACATTCTAACAATATGGACAGGTACTTGAAAAGTTCTATTAAGTATTAATCTGCAACAATTAATGATCATAAACGAATAGGATTACATTTCGTGTTTATGTGTGGTATGAATAGAGGTTTAGTATTAAAAAAACGTGTTAATGGTTTTAAGAAGCGTTTTAATTAGAGAAGTTAGCATGGCAGTGTTGAAGTTAGGCAGTTGGTCGAAGGGCACACAGAGGAGCGTAGGTAGAGGGACTCGACAACAGCGACAGTAATTATCGTGGTGTCGGCGTGTCGACGACTCCCGGCAGATCGTTCACCCCGAGGGTCGTACAATGCGCGTAATATGCAACAGACGGGATCGCACCGCACCTATCACAAATCTGGAACTAAACAACGAACTATACGCATACACTTTCGAACAATTAGTTCTATCGGACGATAACTATACAATTGATCTATACTGATATGCACAGTGATAGATATCCATACTACACTATCATTCTAGTGGCGCAGTGATTTTGTAGCGAATTAAACCATACTTAGCTATTATAAAATAACATATTCCAAAATAGCTTAATGTAAAATAAAATAGAAATGCAATTACTATTATACATATAATATGTTTTAGAGTATTACAAATTTAAATATTTTATGATATGAAACAAATTATATATTAATATAACAAGAAGGTGAAAATATGTTATTCCAAAAATGCGTCTGCTGACCATTTATTTATGTACCACTCACAAAATATAACATATGAATACTGACTGATATCTACAGACCATAACATCAAAAACATAAGTAAAACAAACAAAACCTTTGTATTATTTTATACAAAGGTACAAAGATACTAAAAGGAAAAAAAAAAAATTAAACTATACCTTCCTTGGTTAACGGACTGAGTTATAAAATGTACCACAATATTCGGTTTTTCCATTTGTACGTATATTTTTACTACGAGACTAATATCCTTATAGGAAATGTGTTTTTAATGCTTTATTATAATAATACAATTTGAATTAGTAAGTATAATATGTCGCAATAAGGCGAGACTTTGGCATGGCAGCCCGCTAAACGCGCTAGCCACCGTTCACGGCCGCCAGCCGCCCACTCGCCGCTTAAACCCATATAAAGTATATCGCTCTTAACAGCAAAATAATATTAATACTTTTATACAACTGACTATGGCAATACACTAATTGGGAAACAATCATCTACAAATGTTCTTCACAATGTAACAGGCACGTAGCTGGCTTAGCTATGACTTATATATGGGCCACAATTTAATAATAATCAATACTTCTAGTGAAGGAGTCATGTTAGTAATATTTATACATATTACATACACACATAACGTCACGCCTCTCTTCTATACGGGTAAGCAGAGACCACTTCCTTCCACTTGCCACGATCCTGACACACGTCTTTCGCTTCTTGTACAGTCCTAAGCTCCTTCATACCAAAAGTACCCACAACCGAAGAGCTTCTATGAACTATCTGTACTAATAAATAAAATTGGAGTGTCTGGTTGTACTGACAAAATTATTTTTTTTTTACTAAATAGGTGGTGTAACCTATACCAAAAATACAATTTTTAAAATTTTTGTCTGTGTCTTTTTTTGTTTGTTCCTGGTAATCTCCGGAGCGGCTGGACGGATTTTGAGGGGACTTTTTTTTTTTTGGTAGATAGCTGAAGTTACTCTGGCTAACTTTTAAATTTAGAAAATGATTAGGGTTCCGTATAAAAAAATCAAAACGCAGTGAAAAACATATAAAATGCGGGCGGAGCCGCGGGGACTCATATAGTTTATAAATAAAATAGCCCTTTATTTATATAATTAATTTGTCCTCAACCGGTTTATTTTTATTCCAGCTTGTCCTTCGAAATAGGCCTAGAGACATACATTATTATAACAAATATGAATACATATTATTTTGTCCTTGTAACTGTAATCGCAAGACGTTACTTTTAAACCGACTAGAAAAGGAGGAGGTTATCAATTCGTCTGTATGTTTATTTTTGTATGTTTGTTGCGCGATTTCTGCGTGATTTGTGGACCGATTTGCAAATTTTTTATTTAAATCGAAGGAGTATACTTCCGTGTTGGTCTCGTTTCCACTAGATCAGAATCTGATCAGTGGAACTCAGGGAAATTGAGAAAATCCGTCGAATATTGTACACACTTACACGTGTTTCCTATATTCGATTCCAAAGCTATGAAGTAGGCTTCACACCTATACCTAAAAGTACATACATAAACTAATAAGTAGAAAAAAAAAAAAACTTTTTTAATTAAAAACAAAACCGACTTCAAAAGAATAAACTAAAAAAACACACTAAAATCTCAATAAAAAATTACTTTATTACTCTGCTTCGTTAATTTTGGAGTCAGTGCTATCTAGAAGTAACCAATGTACTCGTTTATAAATGAAAATAACTACCTAAACTTTATCCCAATAACATATAAGCTAAATAAAGGACTAGGGTGATTTTAAAGAGCAATTGAATATAATTAGTGACGTACATTTACATCCCCTATTTTTATTCATAAGCTGGCACCGATTTAAAAATTATCGAAGCAGATTAATAAAGTAATTATTTATTATCTGTTTAGTACATTTTTAAAGTTTATTCTTTTGAAATCGGTTTTGTTTTTAATTAAACAAAGTTTTTAAAACGTTATGACTGTATAAATTTGCCTGAATTTCCTGCTCACGTGGATCTAAGACCAGGTATATGTATCACGATGACGTCTTATAAATTTAATTTAATTTTTGAATTTTTGAATCGTTTATGACATATATATGGTGTCACGAATAAATATTACTTTTCTGGAGGATGATCATTTCAAATGTTCGATATATTTGGAATCGATATATTAATAAACTAAAATTTCCATTTTTATAAACCTCATTTTCGTATCTGTGTTTCTTAAGACAAACCTTTAAAATATTTCCATGTTTAATTAAAAATTTCATACCATTTACGTCGTTTGGTACTTTATCTTTCATTCATATATGAAAAACTACCAGCTTACCTTTTTAAGAAAATAAAAACAAAGATTATCCGTAATATTTTACAGTTTGTGAGCGTTTTTTGTTTAAATAAGCGATACAAGCATAGGATTTCTACTGATACTAGACTATATTTATGTTATAGATAGTATGATGAAGCCAATGTCTTATTGTTCTACGTACTTTTGAACTAGTATATCAACATTCTGCATCGGGTGGCACTAGGTAGGTGCCTACTCAACTTACCTTGAAATGTTCGAACAAAAGATTGCTTGCTCTATTCCCAGTATTTTTAGTAAATAGGTACACCTCTACATGTTTCTTTAGTTCAAGATGTGATATAATAAAATATTCTACCTTGTCTTTTCAACTCTAGTTACTGTACGATGATTTATGTCAATACATAAATAAATTACATCCAATTTGAAGCTGATTGATGCTACATCACATTCAGTTACGATGTACCTACCTACTGTTTTATCGACTGCCATTTACAATTTCCGTATCTGCTCAGGCTACATTTACGACAAAGTTATTTTTTATTTGTAATATTGTACTATGTTAGCATGTTAAAGGTATTTTTTTTATTATTGAAATAATTTAATGTGAAACAATACAATTTGTTTAAGATCTACATAACAACAATCAATAATTTAAAGGTTATAATTTGTAAAACAGTAGTCCATGTAGTTTCCATCTCAGCAAATTTAAAAAAACTTCCAGGCGTGCAGTCTCTTATTAAAACAAATTCAACTCAATAGTTTTACAAATTTATGTTGAAAGAGGTTTACTTAAATTACATTTATCAATACGGTCAGTGTATCTGGATGGTTTATAGGGAAAGGAGAAGACCAAAGAAAAAATGGATGGATTGTATTATATGATATTTAAAACAAATTAATGAATGGGAAGATGACTTCAAATCGTCTTTCTTTTACATTGTGGATGGAACAATATACAAAAAACTGTTGTTTTTAATTAGCCTGATTATCTATACGACCAAATGAACTTAAAATACATTTTAATAGCCATCTTGCTATATAAATATCAATATTATCAAACAATCTTACTATAAAAGTGGTCTAATTGAAGCGAATGTTGAAGCACGGAAGATATTTATCATTGTTTCATTAGTTGCTAGTCGCGTACATGAATGAAACATTGTTTGTTTGTCTCAAATTATCTTCTTAGAAACCGGAGACATTGGTAGCTTAGCATTAATAGTAAGGTGTTTCACATACAAACTACCTACGTATAATTATTAAAGTACGATATAAACGAATGGAAGTTATGTTTACCTAAGTACGTTATAGAATGTCATAAATTACAAAGTTCATTGGACATTAACTACCACTTTCTTATGTAATGTCAATGCTTCTAAAAAAGTTAAAGCGTTAATATGAACCGTAGGTACAATTTTTCCTATCTACCTGATTTGTTAAAGAGTTCTTTGTTTAGAAGGCCATCGACTTCCTTATCTGCTTGCGTCCTAATAATCTACATGTACCGCGACGCGGTGCCGTGAGGAGAACTCAAATTTATTGTGTTATTTTTAGATACGTACTCTAAATATAAGGTAATCATAGCTCCAAGGAAAATGAAAAATATATCGATGAAGGTTTTTCAAATTATATTTTTGCTACACTCCTACAATAGCAAATACAAATTAACGCAAAGAACAGAACGCTTTCAGTGCATTTAAAGTAAAAATTATATTGATTACTTTAAATACTTTCTTAGCATCATTTTAAAGCCGACTTTCATCGCTTATAATTTAAAAAAATTATAGGTACTGCTGATATTAAAGAATAATACGGGCATAATTTTTCGATATTCTAGCAACTTATAAGTACTAAATAGGGGTTTTTTTTCTCCAAATTGATACGAACTCATATTCATATTTCGAGTACATATCGCTACGGATCTATGACTCTGGAGTGCTGGGTCTTACAAGGTTCCTCACGTTGAAGGTAAAAGAATTCGCAGAAAGCGACCACGAGGTGAATCGATCGGATAAAATTTGCTCTGGGCGGCTTATTGCATGAACGCACCCGACTAACAGGCGTTCGAGACGAATGGCGGAATATCATGAGGGAAATATGAACAGCCTCTGACTACATTTTACGACCACGGCGTTGCTCTGTGATGTGTGGATATTTCTGAGGTGAAAAAATTTGAAGCATACCTACCTTAAAATATTCATTCTTATAATAAATACATACCGCAAAAAACAATCAAACATTACAAATAGTATGTATAGTGTAAAATTTACAAAAATCTTCTTTAAATACATTTGTAATAAAAAAATTATTTGTATTCAATATTTCTGTTTTCACAAGTTTATAATTTCTTATTTTAAGTCATTCCATTTAAGTAAGTAAACATATAACATTATTTGTTTTCTACACACATATACAAATACATAAAATTGAGTGTCTATTTGAAATATCAAAAAACAACAATTTTTACTAACTACATATGAATGTATCACGTACAAAACAAAATAAAAAAAAAATCATCTGTCTGTTAATCTGTATGTCTGTCTGTTTGTTTGTTCTGGGTAATCTCCGGAACGGCTTGGCCGATTCTGACAGGGTAGAAAACTGAAGTTAGACAAGTACTTTGATTTATCAAAATTAATAAGGGTTTGAGCAAAAAAATTAAAATTCATGTAGTGTTGAACAAAATCCGATTTAATGTACAGTTGCAAATTGCAACTGTTTGAATTTGTGAGTAATATATTTGTTTTCTATGAATACCAAAATTAATTTAAGGGAGAAACTATATTACGCAATGAAGAATTGTGCGGAATAGAAAAATACGATACGCCGGCGGAGCCGCAACCATACAGTTAGTTATCTATACTAATAAATAAAATTGAAGTGTCTGCTTGTAATCTCAAAAAACATTTTTTTTACTCAATATATATGAATGTAGATACGATACCTATAGCAAAAATACATTTTTTTTTATTTCTATCTGTCTTTTTGTTCCAGGTAATTTCCGGAACGGCTGGACGGATTTTGACGGTACTTTTTTTGGTAGATAGCTGAAGTTACTCCTGGTAACTTAGGGTAGGTACTTCTTATTTTCGAAAATAATTAGGGTTCCGCGTATAAAAAAAAAAATTAAAACTCCTAAAATATGTAATAAAATCCTAATCAATGCAAAGTTTTACGGGTAATTTATGAGAAATATTTTTACTTTATGATAGTACTAAAAAAATATTAGGGTTCCGTATAAACAAATTAAAACGCAGTGAAGAATATATGAAACGCGGGTGCAACCGTGGGCACACTGCTAGTAAATAAATAATATTAGAAAAAAAAAGTGTTATATACATAATCTTATGTAACTAGTAAAATGTGTGCTCCAAAAAAGTGATTACAGTGTGTTTGCTATAGTCGCATGCACGCCATACGAATGTGTTGGTCTGGGATGTTTGTTTGGGCGGGCGTCTGTCGGGTGTGGTCGGTCGACTTGCTACTTACTCAATAAATACGACTATACATAAACCCACTCAATTAATCATACTTAAGTATAATCTAAACAAAAAATATACTTCCGTGATGCAATAACACAGTTAGCTAATACGTTATGTCGACATATGTATGTAACTAACCAAATCGTTATAGAATTCATAAAATACAAGCCGTATCGACATCTCTACATCTAGTAATTTCTATGATTAAATGTATCATATCTTTTAAAAACAATACTTTAGTGGAAGATGTATTTTAAGAAAACGTGTTGTTAACTATTTTTTTACACCTTAATTTACTATGGTCCATTGAATTTAAGACGTTTTTATTTTATGCTGTTACACTTATAACGTATTCAATATATCCCGTAATGTATCTAATATATCTGTATAATTATATTAAAAACATGACTATAGAATCAAAATCAATGAAGTGTTTTCTCCCTTTTACAGGCAAACTGACTCAGAGACGGTTCCTTTTTTCATTTAATATACTGATTATAATTATACCATGAATTTCTTTAAAAAAATTTTTTTATCCATTTTATTCATTAAATATAAAAAAATTAGTTTAAATTTCAAGACAAAGAGTTCATATTCGTTTATTTTCCTTTGGTTTAATTTAATATTAAAAATATATAATTAAATAGCATGAAATGGAAGTGTTAATTGTAATTGGAATATCCATAATTACTACTAAGCTAAATAAGTACAACAAAATTGTTGAAACATTCGGGTATACCGTATTTAACCCCTTGAGCACCTTCCCGGCGTTTACGCCAGCTGTCCATTGTTTTCCTATTGTCTTTCTATTGTTTCATTTTTATGGGTACTCGACACATTAAAATAATTTTATTGTTTTAGAAACACTTGACAACCTGTATAAATTGTTGCTACAGGAAGATAATTACAAATTGTAAATAAAGTATAAATAAATAAATAATTAATGTATGAAATGTTTATAATATGATACAAAATTCACGTAAATATATTACACAAACTCTTCTACTACATACTATTATAGTTTGATGAAACGTGTGTATTGTTCAACAAATTAGACAACGAAATTAGTTTGTGCGGGTACTTTAAACGTGAAATCGGAAGGCGAGGGGCATCGAGCGTCAGGCGCGAAAGGAGTAGACCCAAAATAGCTACGTGACCCGGCCATTGACTTGGTTTATCCTAATCCGTCCCACTACTCCAGTTCAATCGTCGACGCGCGAGACAAATCATGGCAAAATCGTTCTTAGTTTATGTTCTCAGTAAATGTTTTTAAGATATTAAACATTTAAATAGTTAGTTCCTAATGAATTTAAAAGATAATTATACTATTATGATTAGAATGTTAACACATTACTTGGGAAATGTAAACTGTAATTGTTGTGTTGACGTCACATTGGCACATTTATATAATTAGAATATACAGAGCAGTCTTTACCTATAGTGCAGGGTGTGCAGCGCACACGTGTGCAGGGTTTTAGGGGGCGTCGAGCGATGCTTGCAATACCTACAAAGATGCGTCGCTCTGGAATGTAACTATGGGCTCAAAAGGGTTTGAACCCAGGGCCGTTAAACAAGTTAATTTAAAAAAATGCGTCGTTCGGGACGCCAACACTCTAAGACCGTGCACCCGTGTTATGGCCGAGGCCGAGCGCGGTAATGGTTAAATTGCTTTCCGACATCACAAAATTATATCCGAATTGTCATTTGAAAATATAACTATAAGTGTTCCATTTTGACAGCGCGCCTGGTAGAGGGCGCCAAGTTATTGGTTGCACACAGGCGGTACAAGGGCTGGAGCCGCCGCTGAGAATATACTTACTAGCGAACTGCCCCAACGAACTTCGTTGCGCCTCAGATTGAATAAATATTTTATTATTAGCTGAAATAAATATAGTTTGTCTTCCAATGCGCGAGGAAACTTCTCAAGCCGGAAAGACAAACAAAAATATTTCGAATTCAGTTAACCTGTTCTCGTGATCTCAAGAATGCGGTTCCATGGGAACTGTATGAAAAAATAAATTTTCTTCAGATTTTTTCCTGATATTTTAATACTTATTCTGCTATTCGGTATGAATACAAAGCCAACAAATCAAAGATCATAAAAATCGGCCCAGTCGTTTTCGAGTTATAAATGGTGCAACTAACCCGACTTTGTTTTATATGTATGTTGATTAGAGTTTGGACGCTATTATCTAAATGCCCGAATTGATCATATAATATATTTATTTCAAGACGCCTGCCAACTGCTCCAACTCTGTTTGTGAATCGACGACAATTAATACAGAAACATTGAAAAGCCCGTAATGAATAATTTTATCTGACGAAATTATTGTAGGTTTTGAAATAATTTTTGCACAACCGAAACCAACACGATATTGTCCTGTAATAAACAGCTAAATTTTCAGTGTAATAATGATTGATTTTGTAACAACTCAACAACTGTGTAATTTTGTTATCGTGTAACATGTAAACCACTTAATATATGAACTAGGGCAAGTTTTTACGTACTCATGTATGCATAATACGTATGGTGACTCTTAAAAGTCATAAATTGTCGCAGTTGCATGTTAATAGATACAAGAATAGATTCAATCAGGTCCAGTAATATAGATATAACACGCTAATATTATGATATTTAACAACTAAATGTCAGCCTCCAAAAAAAAACATCCGCAAAATTAGGTACAAAAGTTCTAAACACAACTGTTGGCGCTAACACCAAAATAAATTAGTATAGAGAATCAAACGGAAAGCTACGCAATATGGGTTACGTTACGTTATTATTATTATCATTATACATAACAGATGTAAAAACGCGGTTGTTGAATAAAAATAAATATCTCCTCCTTATGGTCTACGAAAACAAACATACGGCCCTGATTCTGAATTTAGATACAATACTGCACATTTCACCTTTAGCATCGTTCTGATATTTTATGTGTAAGTTTATAAAGTACATTATTGTTTATATAGTATTTTGCCTGGTTACTGCAAATTTCAATGTAAACGAAGTGAACCTTCATTTCTCGTGATTTTTTCATTCACACTACACGAGCTGGCAACGTTCCGGAAAGAGTGATGTAATGCTTCGTATTCGTATTGTTCACCAGTATAAATAAAAAATACTGCTGTTCCTTATTACATGTTTAATATTAGATACTGTTTTGCGATCATCTATAATATGATATTCTTTTTCCAATAAACCTCTTGAGTTTGTCTTTGCATGTACCACACAAATGGTAACACGAATTTCACGTTTTAGATAATCTAAAGATAAATGGAATTTGTGGTTAATGTTTCCACATAATGATTGCTTTCTGATATATATGTTGTACTATTCAAAATATATACGTATTTCTATATTATGGCTATGGCAAATGTAATATAAATAATTTATGAAACTGTAATATTATTTACGTAATTATAGTTCGATGTCCATATTTTAATAATTAGTATCCCGGATTTAGTGTGTTTGTTAAATCCGTTTTTTCAATAATTATTCGTTATAAAAAGCTTTTTATATTAACTATAATATAAATGTAATTACAAAATTGTAAAAATAACTACCTAGAAACTGAAAAAGCATCGTATAAATAAAAATTTCCTATAACTGTAGATGTATAATAGAAAATGTACTTTCATGATATGATTTTTCTTGTAATGTAAACTAGGCCGACTAGGGGTGCACCCAATTAGTTCTAATTGCCAATTTACCATTCGGAATATTTTACGTGCCTACGCTGTTAACTCGACCAACGGTTTGAATAAACTTGATATGTACACAGAACTATAAATAGGTTACATGTTACAAACAAACAGTAGTTATTATCAATTTGGAAGCATTTCGAAGTCAATGAATTCAAATTTACCAAAACATTTTTCTATTGAAACTATATTTAAAACGTAGTTGTGAAATAAAACAAATATTTTAAAATACTTTTTACTCTTAGAACCTACTAACTCGATTATTATCTAGCATTAGTCTTTCAATGCTAATCTGATGTTCGAAGCAAGAAATGTTAAAATTGGAACAATAGCGATCACAGATAGCAACAGACAATCACTACATTACTCACTTGAAAGTCTAGCACTCGTCTTGTAGACTAACAGGTTCACCCAGACTTGATCAGAGCGTATTTGTAAGGTGTTGAACGTAACAGACGAAAAGGATAGGATGTATCATGTAATTTCAAGCTAGCCTATACAAACAACAAAACGTGTAAATAAATTAATAATAGTTGGTAAAATCAAACGTATTTAACATGTTTTGATAGAAATAACAAAAACAGGTTGTTAGGAAATTAGAAAATCATTTTCAGTCTTTTCCTGTGTTCATGTTATTTTTAGCGTGTTCAAAGTTTATTAGATATTTTATAAACAATAAACATTTGCGAAAGTGTAGATTACTCACTTTATCGGGAAACGTATAAGTAAAAAATATTGGGCTTTAGCGCATGGTTTTTAGACTTCAACCAGTATAGAACATGTTGTAGGCCAAAACGATGCGACGACAATAACTGTAGGTCTGTCATGTAAATGGTAAGAGCTAGTTTAAAAAAGCACTTTATTCCGCATCAGATAATGTCAGTTTTTTCTCCAGTATTGAAACTTAACAAAGTATTTATATATACCTCTATTAATTTTATGAGTTTTACATATACAACTATAGTAATTCCGTGTGACAAATATCTCCTTGATCTGTACTATTGAACTATTTTATTTTAAAACAAAATAAAATATATCGCATATTTAATACGACACCATTCTGCGTATGTTCAATTTTAATCCGAGCTGACATGTAACACACTTTCAACTCGGGAGTTCACACGCTTTGTTAAAAAACAATGACTCTCTACGTTTTTTTTTTTGTATTCTTACAGACGACCTTTGTTGATTATAAACAATATTATTATGAGCTTAATATAAGAAATAATGTAGCGTGTGATTTTTTTATAGCATTTATTTTGTAATGGACGTTCGTAACGTATTATTGTCAAAACAGGGTGAGGATAGCTGCATTGTTTATCAAGGTTTTGATATTTCGATTAGAATAATCGTATTAAATATGGAATGAATGGTGAAACTGCTTCTTAATGTGCCATAAAACTATTCATCAACAAACACAAGGTTTTCGCAGCGCTTCCCACGTCCGCAGAATTGGTTTACGTCAGTGCGGCCATTACGCCCAAAATACACGCCACGCGAACACTGGATCCGTTTAAAAAGCGTGTCAATCAATTTAGATTAGGCTTGCTATAAACGCTAGAAATAGTTATAAGTAGTTGTAGGCAGTCTGATTATTAGAATCAAGTATTTGAAATGTTTCAAGAACGTGGTTTGGTAATGGGCTATGCGCAGTCAATTCCTTCAAGGTTTTGAGTTCCTTGTTGTTATGTCGAACAAGCAAATATTTTCGTTCTACATTGTTAAAATATGTAAATAAAACTTATTTACTTTGAAATTGATAATTAGATATATGAAAACACAGTGCTAAATAGATTTCGGAATGTCAACTAAAAAATGCTGACTCGTATATACATTCATACCTATTTAGTTTTATTATTTTATTATTATTTTGACATTATAAACAGACACTTCAATTTTAATTATTAATATAGATAGATATATACTATAAATTCGCCTCTAAAAAATTGTTAAATAAGATAGTAAACTATGACATAAAAAAATTAAATATAATAATTATAATTGTTATGCATATGAAATGAAAACAACAAGTTGTTTGCAATATTATGCTGAATGACATTTTATCAGGTACAAGTAACGGGTCGGTATTAATTTCTGCGATTGCGATTTATTCAGAGGTTGAGAGATCGGATCATGCGGAGCGTGTTATGAAAACGAAGACCGGTTTCGAAAATATTTCAATTGAAAGCCCTCGACGTCGCGTATGTATAATTTTATTGTGCTGCCCGAGATCGGTTGCAACATCGACAACTCTGTTATAGTCTTCAATACGTCCGATTGCATCCGGATAATCAGGCTAAGTAAATCATTTTGATTTGAATTTATTTATAGGCATAGATAGATTAAAAACATATCATTTACTTAATGGCAATCAGTGCGTTACATACACAATTCTGCTACTATCACGCAGACAGAATATTTTTTCAATATTATATCAACGCTTCAATAGTGCAAACCAGTGACCATCTTGCTAGATGTTCAGGAAATGTTTGCCTCTAATTCAATTTATAATACAGTTATAATTATTATTATGATCACATATAATAAATGATATACTTCGCTTGTGTATGTACAATAACTATGCTATATTTCGCGAGGATTAGCTAGGATCAAAATTCTTCTACACAAAAAAATATTTCTACACAGGTAACGTCAAAGCCGAGGTCCGTACCACTTTGGTGGCCTTCTGCTTGTTACTTTTACGGTGAGTGCCTTCAGCACTGGCCCCCAAAATTACGGTAAATCTGTTAAGGCCCTTCCGGTCAACATCATTAGCTACGTTAAAAAACTATATTTCGCAAAATTCCCTGATATAGAGGCTATAGAGTGAAATAAGGCAAGTTCATAAATAAAAAATAAGGTGCAAATTTCATGACAAAATGATATCACGGCAAAACCCCCAGATTCATTTCATAAACAAATATCATCATAATTAAAAAATGTTTGATTTACGCCATCAC
Organism: Samia ricini; assembly: GCA_014132275.2. NCBI lineage: Eukaryota > Metazoa > Arthropoda > Insecta > Lepidoptera > Saturniidae > Samia > Samia ricini. The sequence continues at coordinate 10,398,787 of AP028161.1, forward strand.
ATGATTTTGTACATTAGTCATTAAGTACAGTTTCAGATTCTCTCTTAAAACATTCATACAATTTAAGCCTTAGGTTATGTAACATACTTATCAGATTCGGCGAGCAGGTGCTACTGTTGCACTCTGCAAAGAAGTAATTTTGCAAAATGTCTGCAGTCAGCAGTCATAAAATAAACAACAAATTTCATGTTTCATTTCACTTCGTTATGCAAACTTTACCTACCTACTTACTATTGGGTTTACAATGACCCAATTATTTTACACGGGCCGTGAGAAACGAGTTAAGTTAGAACGTATTAAAACACTATAGATAACATTAGAAGTACCCACATTATATTAATATCTAATGCATAATACAAACTTGACAGGAAATATACTGAAACAATGGAAGATAACTTTCATTCGACGCACGCATACTTTAATATTGAATACTTATCAATTATGTATTTCGTTATGAGGGGTTGTTTTTCACGTCACGCATGTAGAATAGGTAATGATCAGTGACGAAGTATCAATATATCAAATGTCAGTATCAACAAAGTAACGAGATATAGTAGTACGAGAAGGTGGAATCCAAAATTATATTGTTTTTATGACGTGGCGTATCTTACTCTTTCTTCATCTTTATTCTCATTCCCTGTTCCCAACTCACTTGGGGTCGGCGAATAAGTTTTCTTCTTCCATATGTCCCTATCAGCCGTCATCGCTTCATTTACTCCTTTTTCTTTCATATCATTTCTTACACACTCCATCTACACATTCTTTGACGTTCCTCTACTTTTACGTCTTTCTACATTCATATTCATTACTCTTTTACCCACATTCGCTTCCTCTATTCTCCTAACATGTCCATATCACGACAAACGAGAACCTTTCAACTTCTTTTATGGTCGTAAAATTAAAAATTAAGTACAGCGCAACATTGATTTTAAAATCTTATACGATGATAATTTATGTTTAAATACTATTTTCTGCAACGATCACTATAATTTATTGGTTATATACCAGATGTATTACTAATAGAAGTCTTAACTTCTTTGTTCTCGTAAATATAATTATAACAAAACTTCACAATTATAACAACGGCAACAAAACATTCATGTAAAAACCTTTACTAAAGCTAATAAGGAAAATATAGAGTAATAAATATAAGATATGTAGTTCCAACGTGGCAGTTAAAAGGAGAGGCCCCATTCCATTTACCTGTTTGTATATTAATTCGCTTATATATAAATGGCTCATTGTATATAAATTAGATTGCTGCTAAACACGAGTAATCTAACAAACATGAGTATTTTATTCTTGCGATGAGGTTATTAAACAATTTGATGTTAGTCCTGAAAAGTATAATTATTATGAAAACAGGAATAAAATATTATTTTCGTTGAAAATATACATTTTGAATAATTAACATTGGTTTATGAATTGTATATATAGTTGCATTTTATTTAAAATGCTAGCGATGTGCCCGAGACTGTGCCTGCGTTTCATATATTCTTCACGGCGTTTTAATTTTTTTTAATACGGAACCCTCATATATTTTTAGTACAAAGATAAAGTAATAATATTTCACATAAATTTAAGCACTTGCACGTAAAATTGTGCATTAAATCGGATTTTATTGAACTTTTTATAAGTTCTAATTTTTTTATGCGGAACCCTAATTATTTTCGAAAATTAAAAGTACCATAATTTACCCGGAGTAACTTCAGCTATCTACCAAATCCAAATCCCTTCAATATCCGTTTAGACATTTCAGAGATTATCCGAAACAAACAGACAAACATTTTAAAAATTGTATTTTTGGTATAGGTATCGTATATACATTCGTATTTACTTAGTAAAAATAATGACATTACAAACAGACACTTCAATTTTATTTGTTGTGTTAAAAGTAAAATTTAAGAACCCGTTTTAGACATATGCTTAGTAAATATAATGTCAAGAATTTATTTCTACTTATATATAAACGAAGTAATTTACAAAGCTCGAAGGAATTTTCACAATATGCCTACTAATGTTTTTTTTTTTGAGTTTTTTTGGTGGATTCATTCTTTCGTGTAGCAAGTTCTATTTACATTAATTCATTTTTTGCGTATATTGACCCTACATTATGCAATTTTTGTTCATTCATTTAGCGTGACATAGTATGGTTATTGTTCACAAGTTAACCCCTTGAGCACTAACCTGGTGTTTACGCCAGCTTTCTATTGTTTTCCTATTGACTCATTTTTATGTTTCTATTAAGTGGAAATGATAATGCAAAACGTTTATTCTGAGGTGCCAGTAAGATAGACGCCTAGAGCTTTGAAGCACTTAATAATAAAATAAGGTTGGAAAAATATCTTACGGGCAGAATTGTTTATGTAACTCACAGATTGCCGTTAATGCATATTGCATGGAGGTAGGGCATTTCCTAATAATATCCGTCTGTATAGCTATCACTCTCAAGTTTGAAAACCTGTGGTCAAACACCAGTAGGTGTGTCATTTCCGGCAGATTTATTTGAGAGGCCTATTACCTATTTATTTATCACGTGAGGGTTGAGAGGGGTTTTAGAAAACATCACTAAACTTTACAAGGGGGGGGGGGGGTTACGGAGAGGTATAACGTGTATTTATTATTTTGTGAAATCCGTGGTGTCTAAGCCGAGAAGCCGCGCGTGACCTTGACCAGGCATTGGCAGGTAACGATTTACTAAAAATTCCAGAATCTAATTAGATTATATCTTTTTTTAAACATAATATTCTAAATATTGATATGATACTTTACAAATAAAAACATGTGATCTTTAGTAGGTGGGCAGGAGATAGAACGAAAATCTCACCAGGCATCACCAAAGGTTCGAAACTAGTTAGCTGAACTAGCTAACAAAAAACTAGGCAGCCATGGGAACTGTTGACAGAAGTGAAAACTCGAAAATTTGGACAAACTGTTTTTTAATGTATTAATTCTATTATTTATCTCTGAGCGCCAGCACTTAAACCTCATCTTATACTTGACATATTGTAGCATGTTGACGGCTGACGTCATAGCATAGGTAACGCGAATCGATAAGATTTGCCCTACCGAGAATCGCTCAACGCCGCTAACGACGTTTTCACTTGAATAACATCACGTGATTAATGGACGTCAATCTTAACAACTCCATGTTTTTCTTCTGTACACTATGTACACACGGATACGATCCGTGTAAAAATCGAATTACCGTTAGACATGACGTGTCATCGCAACCTCATTACCGGTGCCGGCACCGCGGCCGCGAAACCTGTTCTTACGCCTCACGCTTTAATTCTCTACTTATGGTACAATTACTAAATTCGCAACACTGTCGCTGCAACATGAACTCAATATATACGATAACTCTTTGCGGATACGTGTCAGTTGGTTTTGAGAACTATTAGTAACATATGTGTAGCTAACTAGCTTTGCGCGCTGCTCTGTACGCGTGTACTATTTTTATTCTTTAAAAAATATTGACAGCAATAACCTTTTTTTAATATTCTAGGGTTTAGATAAATCAGCGGTTCCCAAACTTTTCTTGACAAGGGGTGACCACTTTGATTTCTTCGTTGGTAACAGGGGCCATGAACATGAAAAACAAAATAAATCAATAGCAAATTATATTTATTGAAATCTCAATAGTAACATACATTGAAACTACAATGTTTGCATCTATACTTCACAAATTCGACCAAGCACTCATTCGATGTACGGTGATGCACCGTCCCCAAAATTTTAAATAGTTCGCGTACCATATTTTGGGTCCTGCGGACCACTGGTTGAGCATCATCGATTTGAATTATTGCCAGACAATGTGATGGTGATAGTTTATTTTTATTTCACATTTATCTTCATGATTTTGGTCAGATAACGTTTAAACTTATTTTTAAAAATAGAATCATGTAAATTGATTTAGGAGGTAAGGACGATAAGAGTATATTTAATTGGTAAGGATATATTTATTATAAGAATGATCGAATACGAAGTTTAACTTTCCAAATTTTTGATTAAAACCAAGATTTAACTGGGCACATTTATAGTTTCCTGTATGTTTAATGAGACGTTAACAATCTGTCAATTTGTAATAAGGTTAACATGTTACTACAGATTTACCATGGTTAACAAAACGGAAATATACATTAACATTTGATAATAGAAACCTTACATAATCTAGAAACATCCCAATGATTAAGTTATGCTTTATCTGATAATATTTGAACTATTATTATTTATGTTTAAATAAAATTATTACGTAAATTGTAAATAAATGATGGTAATCTCATCTTAAGTAAAATATCAAATTTGTTAAAATTATTTCTTTGTTTATAGATCAAACAATAATAGGTTAAGAAGTTTAACATGTCTATTTAAAAAAGAGTTGAAAACGGATGAAGTAAAAGTTATAAAAAAATAGTTGATTAAAATACGCAGAGTCAACAAATACAAATATTTTTATTTCCTCAAAACATTAACAAAATAATATAGCCTTAACTCCAAATTAGACAGTGTCTGTAACTTGGAAGCCTAAGATACCAAAATAGATGTACCATACAATTGTTGGTGGCGCATTTATGTCTTAAATAAAATACAACAATTAAAGGAAAAGGAATTTGAATGTCAGGCTACTACATGAAAGTGACAATAGTGCAATTTACGTAAGGTCAATAATGTGAAAGCTTTAGAGAAGACCGTATCTAACGATATTAATAAGTCTATTTAGTAATCACAGTTTAAATTTTAAAATACCCAAAAGATTTCTGTTTTTGTTATGTTCATTCAACTTCTGACGTAACTGAAGGACCAAAACAGTGGAAAATTTAATAAATATTATTTTAAAATTCAATTATCAACTCTATTGTAAATAATTACTGATTAATTTTGAAAATTAAATAGACATATCTAATATTTAAATTGAACATGAATTAATAGACTTATAATCTTAGGATTAATTTTTCTCTTCGCAAAATACAATTATTAATTTAATACAAAGAAAAATATGAAATACGTTTTCAAAATTCTTTTGATTAATAACGATTACGGAATAAATATAAATGGTCGCATACTCTTATAAAGTACGCAGATACAACTGGTAAAGTAATAGCGTAACTTTATTAAGGACATACTTTTTATGCCAGTGTGACAAAATTAATTAACTGAAGGAACTGTACAATTCATTTTTGTTTGATATTAATATATTCAAAAACTAGAAAGCAGCAGACTACATTTAGCATTGTTGTAACCGTTCCTCGAAGTTAAAATTACAACACTGACATATTATAGGTATAGTACCACTCAAATGAACAAACGGTATAAAGGTGCTATACAGCACAGGCCAACAGAATTTCATCACTTGTACGTTTTTTTTATATCTGTATAGTATATGTAATTTAGTTGCTCAAAGGGCAATGGAGTTATGAATAGATTATGCTAGGAGTTTCACTGCGTAATCGAATCAGGAATAAGGAGATCCGCTGAGGAACCGACATTGCCCGAAGAATTGCTAAACTTAAGTGGCAGTGTGCTGGGTACATTGCTCCAAGAACTGATGCCCGATGGGGCCAACGGCTTCTCGAATGGCTACCACGTACCAGAAGACGTAGCGTGGATAGGCCAGGCCTCCCACAAGGTAGACTGACGACCTGATGAAGGTCACGGGAATCTGCTGGATGCGGGTGGCGCTAGACCGGTCGTCGTGAAGATCTTTGTGGGCGATCTATGTCCAGCAGTGGACGTCTTTCAGTTGAATGGATGGAAGAATAGAGTATATGTATCTAGTAACTACTAATTAACATGATTTTTTTTTTATATTTATACTTTAAACATTATATATTTTAAGTAATAACTATGTTAAGTAATAAGTGTTAAAAATATTTGTTAAAGATTACCAATATATTTCATTACGTTCATTGTAAATGGCAGATAACTTTCTTAATATCTAAATTAAAGAATAAAACTTCGTTATTGTTGAGCACCATTCACATGAATGTAAGTTGTACATACGACTTCGTTTGCATTTAACAAAACTACTGAAGAAATTTAGGGGAAGGCAAAGGAGATAAAAAAGGATAAACAAAAAAACAATATATTTTTAATGTGTTCACGATCAGCTTGAAAATTTGTAAAAATATAACGATCATGTTATTTTCAAATGTAATGTATTAATATGATAAATAATAACCCCTAAATATGTCCATGATATCTCCTAATATAACATAAATATTGCAATGTTTTGGTAAATATTAGTGTGTAATAAAATAAAACTTTTTAGAGAAAACATCTGTGATTAAAAAATGAATAGTGTAAATCGGTTAATTGGTTCTAGCTTTATATATATACATTAACGTATATAAACATTACCTTTTATAATATTTAAGAAAGGATAAAGAAGTATTATGCTCATAATTGATATAACGAAACAATTTACACGCTCCAAGAATAAAAAACAGTTTTAAACAAAGACAGCCAAATCCAAATATTATTGAAAGTAAATAGTCAATGACGTCATGCAATCAATTTACTTGTACTAGAAAATTCTGCTATCACTAGCTGGTAATCAAACAAGGCAGATTAGCAGCAATATCATATTAGATAACATTATAAATCTTAATATTAAACGCAAAATGTATTTACTAAATGAAAAAAAAAAATGTATTTTATAATAGCAGTCGTCTCTGACTTTCTTTGAAGGTCATGCGACAGGACAAAGACCGGTAGTTAACAGAACTCCACGAAACGTGTAAATTCTTGTGTAATTCACTCACACATAATTCTAAGAATTATGTCATTTACTATTCACTAAATGCATAAATGAGCACGAATGAGTCAACGGCAATGACGTTAAAGCGGTAATGGATTTCCAAAGTAAAATAGTCACCGTTTTAGGACCGTAATTGTGTCCAGGAATAAATGATCAAAGTACTTTGAATGATGCACAACGATTTTCCATATAGACACCTTAATATATTTAAGTGTTAGGATTAATTTGTTAGTCGAAATCCACTATATCCACTAATAACAATCATGGTCTTTGTTGCTATGTTTTTATTACTTAGTATAATTATACAAAATTAACATAAAACAAAACCCTTCTTTACGACATGCTTTATTGATGACGTGCACAAGTCTAAGATGAGGACTGCCTTTCAAGTGGAAATTATTAGGTACTCGAGAATTGGATTTTAACCCAAAACCAGTGCGTAATCTGTTTAGTTTACAGCTAAATAGATTAGATTAGAAAAAAATCCTTTATCGTACTGCTTTTGATCTGTATACCTTCACTAAGAGCTGAAGGTTATAGAAAAATTTAAAACTAAACTGACGTAGATTCAGACGTTCTGCCACTCATCTAATATCGGGATCAAGCATCAACCTAAATGAATTAGGAGGTTCAAATATGCTATTATCTAAGTATATTCCACAGATTTATTAATTTAAATGTTTGTCAATAACCAACTTAGCATACTTGTAGCTTATCATGCATACTAAAGGACATTGTAATACTAGGACATTTATATACATATATTTATTCGCATCAATTGTACTTCCCGTCAAGTATAATTGATGTCACTCGTGAGCAAAACTGTACAGTAAAAAGGATTCATACTATTAATATGTGACCTTTTTAGATCTTAAACTACATTAATATTTTGAAAACGAACTAATAACAGAATTAAGGAAATGAAGCAAATATTTACACTTGTTTGCATACAAAATCAATAACATTAGGAGTATTTGAAATATATATTGCATGATAAACAAGGACTTCCAGCTAAACTGATTCATAAGTTGTTATCTAATCATCGCTTCCTCTGCTACAATTCGGTTTGCTATCAATGTCGAACACTTCTCAAATTTAACGAAATACAAGGAAAATGTATTAACGCAAATGATAGAATTATAAAGAATCGAACAAAAAATATATGATGCTTCTGAGATTTAAAACCTGCTGTAATCTGACTATTGTTTATTCTTACTGAAGTAGGTTTATCTCCAATTATAGTCAAGTATTTAGTATGACCATATACCTGGCGAGAATTGCTTTTGACTTTTTTAGAACAGAACAATTATTTTTTAAATACTTAATAACCAAACTGACCTACTGACTGCTTGGTACACATGTTTGTTATCAACATTGTTTTTGCTATTTTAATATAAATTCGTTGTGCAATTTATGTTTTATTTTCATAATATCACATTTATTAACTATAATATACTGATAAAAACATTATACTTTGATTATTAATAATTTAGTATACACACACAATAATCTCTTACATTCGATTTGAATGTAAAAACAAATTAGCTAATTATCTACTGTCTGAATCCGTCAACTAAGTTACAAATTTCGAGATTTCGAGAGAATTCGAGATTAAAATTCAATTCCAAGCTGAAATTAAAAAGAACTAGAATAAACGCTATTTGACAGAATTCTATAAAAGGTCCAGTGTATTTACATTATTTTAGAGTCACTTTCAAATTACATCATAACATACTATTAAACATTAAACTAATAACATATTTATGTGTAACACTATGCTTCCAAGAAGGGACTTAATCAATTTTCAGGATCACAATTGTAATAGTGAAATGTGTGACATATCTATACCAATAAATAAAATTGAAGTGTCTGTTTATAATGTTAAAATTATTTTTTTTGCTAAATAGATATGAGTATACACGATACGTATATATATATATATATATATATATATATATATATATACGTGTACTATATATATATTATACCTAGATCTGACTAGGTCGCAGTGATACAGGACAGTTTAAGCCTGCATACCCCCTTTCCGAATAATAATAATACACGATACGTATACCAAAACCCCAATTTTTTAAAATGTCTGTCTTGTTTGTTTCGGCTAATCTCCGGAACAGCTGGACGGATTTTGACAGGACTTTATTTGGTAGATAACTGAAGTTACTCCGCATAACTTTTAATTTTCGAAAATAATTAGATTCAATCCGATTCAATGCACAATTTTAAGGGCAAGTGCTTGAATCTATGAGAAATATATATATAATAGATACTTCATATTAGTACCAAAAAAAAATTTGAAAATAATTAGGGTGCCTTATAGAAAAATTAAAACGCAGTAAAGAATATATGAAACGCATACGCAGCCGCGTCAGCTGATTGTTAATATTTTCAATGTAACGAGGAATAAAGCAATATACGTTCATTTGAAACACAAAGAACTTTGTAGATATTGTAGTTGACTATAGAACTATAGATACCCATTTAAAGTATTCAAATAATAGGCGTAACTAGTTATAATATGTACACATTTACGTTTGACGTCCACTGCATCTGTGTGAGTAATGAGATATGTTATGTATGAACCGCTTATCGTTCGGCAGGAAGTGGCTTGGTTTATTATTCGTGTCGTGCATCGTGCGGTTGCGTGCGCGGGCGCACTCGCCCGCACTCCACAGTAAAATTGCTACACCTCTGCCCAGGAATATGGAAAATTCTAGTTCTTAGCAAATCATTTACCTGATAGATAATATATATAGGTGATTAAATTACTAATTTAAAACTAATTCGTATTAATTATATTTGTTTTCATAAATTCCTAATATCATTTAATTAGTCATTAGTTAATCATATGACAAATTAGTAATTTGTTTCTGTGAATATACCTATTACATAACATTACTAGCTGTGTCCCCGCAGCTGCACCCGCGTTTCAAATATTCTTCACAGCAATTTTTTTTTTTAATACGGATCCCTAATTTTTTAGTACTAAGATAAAGTAAAAATATTTCTCGTGAATTCAAGCATTTACCCGTGAAACTGTGCATTGAGTCGGATTTTTTTTTACTTTTAATTATTTTACGCGGCGCCCTTATTATTTTCGAAAATTAAAAGTACCCTATGTTACGCTGAGTAACATCAGCTATATACCAAAAAAAAGTTCCGTTAAAATCTGTCCTACCGTTCCGGAGATTACTCGCAACAAACAAACAAACAGACAGACAACAATTTTAAAAATTGTATTTTCGGTATAGGTATCTTGTATACATTCATATCGATTTAGTAAAAAAATATAATTTTGACATTACAAACAGGCACTCCCATTTTATTTATTAGTATAGATGAACGAATTGTAAACGTACTTTTTTTATGAATAATAGATATTTTGGACTATGTAGTGTTATAATTAGCTTTAATAACAAGCTTACATTAACTGTGTCGTTTGTATAAAATTAACGTTTCTTACAGTTAGTTTAAGGAATATGTGTACATGAGACCACAAACACTTTGATTCCCTACATCATCCCTCTTTGTAAAAATTTATTATTTATACACTCATGGACAAATTTAGAAGAACAGTAAAAAAGGGTTGTTATTTTTATCAATGTTCTGTTTAAGTGTTGGCCATTTATATTAAATACCTAATACAAAAATAACATGACTGTAATAATTTTATCCAATTTTTAAACTAATTGTATAAATAACTGGTATTAACAAAAATTCTTTTTTGTTTTCGCCTAAATATGTGCACGGGTTTATTTCTAACTAGCTGTTCCCGTCGAGCCACTCGCGTATCATATTTTTTGTGGTACACAATTATTACTCACTGCGTAATGTAAATTTAATATTTATTTATTTAGGAAATATTTTTTACAGGCCCTACATTATTTTTCGGTACTAACAGAAAACAAAGACATTTCTCACAAATTTAAACACTTATCAGTAAAGCTGTCGATTGAATCGTATTTTGATCACAATTTCATGTGTTTTAATTTTTTTAAATTTTTCTCAAATTATATTTGGTACTAATTATATTTCTCACAAATTCAAACACTTGCCAGTAATACTGTGCATTGAATCGGATATTGTTCCCAATTGGAGGAGTTGTAATTCTTTTTCTTTACAATAATAGCCTTAGTTACGCCTTATAACTTCAATTATTTGCTGGAAAAAATACCTGTCAAAATCAGTCCACACATGCCAGAGATTATACAGAACAAAAGAAACAGACAAACAGACAACCGTATATACATTCAAACATATTTAGTAAACAGTTGTTATTTAGATATTACAGACAGACGCTACAATTTTAGTTATTTGTATAAATGAAATATTTTAAAAATACAGTAAGAATTTATTTTAAAGATTTTTTAGTCTTAAGACTTAAGAGATTTTCAAACCCCACATCCTCTCAAAGAACATTTATACAGTCCGTAGTAACACTTTCTTCCGTAGTAAGGATATGGGTATGTCAAAGGATACTTAGTTTAGTAAAATGTATTTTTAATATTACATACCATAAATTTGTTTTTTTTTTCTAACCTAACTAATGCTGTTGGCCGGGGGGCCTTGACTACTTCACCGAACTTTGTGGGCGAGTGCTGAAGGAAAAGATAATTAGCACGAGGGTTACCAAGTGGTACGAACCTCGGGTTGGTCGTTACCTGTATGTAAAAATTCCCCCGGAGTTTGAATCCTAGCTGATCCTTACATTTGTATATAATATAAAAAAAAGGTTCCTTACAGGACCTATGTACCTGCGTGTTGTGTGCAGGAGTGTGTGTGAAATGTTTTGCGTGTGATGCTTAGTGTCACTGTATCGCGGTGGTGGCGACGTCAAGAGCCTCCCCAATTGAGGAACGAAAAACGTCTTGGGTCGCCGCCGGAGGGACACCCTGAGTGTATGCGGAAGCAAAATTAGGCGCCTGTTCCCGGCGGCGGAAACAGCGGTTTCGCGCGCGTGGGCGCTGGTACGCATTTCCTCGGTTGATGGGGAAAGATCCTATTCGCGCAAGCGATTTTATCATCGGGGTCAGTGAGGACGTTTCGCGGCCTCCGAAACGGTTTCGGAGCGTTCGGATCAATTGAGTACGATACGGCTCTAACTATGAGTGTGTTCGGGTGTGTCTCTGCGCATCAAAGAATGCGAGACACTGGGACTTGATCACGGAATGAATAAAGGAACAACTGGGGGAAGAGCGTCTAAACCATGATCCGTGTTTTCTACAACGGAGACGTCAATGTTGTCTGTTACGGGGGAACATTGCTGCTCGAGACTAGCGGCTAAGCATTCAGCTTTTTCGACATCGTCAAATGCGGGTGGAAGACCCTGTGTGTTTCTGTCCAGGGGAATCCATAATTTCTTTATAGGTACATATAACAAAATTTATATTACTCTACTACCTACAATAACTTCACTATCATAATATAATATTCATACAGTAAGCTAAACTGAACGCGATTGTTTTATACAAAACTCGCTTAAAATTGAAGCCAAAAAAATATATGTGTGCGTGTGTGTGACACGGAATTATATATTCACCGGCATGTAAAGAACGACGTACGTGGCCGTTCTGAGTGTTATCATTATATGATTATACTTATGACAAAAATGTTCTATGTAATGCTATGCTAATCTACTATGCTATTGAATGTTAACTATTAGACTCGATTAATTTCATAAACGAATAACATTAAATACTTTTTACTTCTACTCAAGCTCTTATATAATACTTATACGTTATAACATATATACTTATATAATTATATTTATAGTTAGTATTAATTAAATTGTCTTCTGCTAACTCATACTTATTCCTAAGTGTATGCTATTAAAATACTAAACTGCAGTCAGTCAACTACAACCAGTCGGCACAGTCAATAATATGAATAACTCGTAGTTATCGAGACGTTGAGACGTTGACTGGTAAATTAACTGCCTGATAGCATTTCTTACACTGATAAGAAATAATCTTATATAGCTAGGTGTAGACAGACGTATCATTTCCTTAAATCAACTGAAACTGGAAGTAATTACATATCTAATAAGTAGGTACGTCGGACCCGGCTGCAGATACAGCCCGAGAGAATTTCCGATAATACTAAAGTTTTAAGGGTCAGTCCAAGTTATATTTGTTTAGGATTGCAAGAACGTACGTGATCTCAAAGTAAATTCAACAATATAATACCCACTAATATTACGGATTAAGCAAATAACGAATGTCGGAACATTTGTAATATATAGACTACCTACATCATAGGTTTAGAGCATCTTACCAGATGACTTAAACCAGCATGTGTGGGATGGCAATTGCGATTATGACTAAACAGGCCGATTCGGGATCCACAGTTACAACCACATCACTTGAAGATAGGCCCTTGGAGAATCGTGGGAGGAGGGAGGACTTACACATAATATATTTAAGTATCAAAAACAATAAATATATGATATATTATATTATATCTATTGGTATTATATTTCATAATTTGCGATGTTAATGTGTAATCCTAAAAAAACATTTCCTATTGCATGGAACCGTAGCATTTGTTTCAATACATACAAAAAGTAAATCTACCAAGTGTACAATGGAATTTCACAAAATTATGCGTGATGAGTTAGGAAACGCAAATATTCTCGTTTATTCCTTATTTACACATATAATATATTAGTTTATTATTCATAAATGTATTTACTTACTAAAATTTCACTGTAAATAATGTGAATGCCGTCCAGCTGGTCGCTAGAGGAGAACGTTTCCAGAAGACTGACCACGATATATGGCAATATCTCAGACTAAAAAACATAAATTCTCTTAGTATATGAGCAAAACTGTACAATATTGGTCAGTCCTCTATTCGCATAGGCAGTGATATGTGTTGCAGGAGGGCTGCAACGTAAACCGGCCAATTCCTGGACTGACTGGTTTTACTGCAGGGTGTAACTGCAGGTCATCAACTCATCTTGCGGCCTCACTGATAAACGTGACTAAACACGTTGGTTGATCGGCGAAAATCCATCGCGTACGTTTCGCTTTCTGATTAAAACATCTATCAGGAAAGAAACCGCTGCGTACGACAAACGTAACTTCCGCCATGTTTAATTACGCCGCATTCATTAAAAAAAGAGGAAGTAAAAATAAGGATAAGAGCGTTTTAATATTGGAACTCTGAGTAGTAGATTAATTAAAGTACAATTAATTCATTGACAATTTTATGAGTGTATTAAACCTACCTATATTATTTCGAGAATTTATTATTAAAGTCAGTATGTGCACTACTGATAATATACTCCACCTTTTGTATTCCTTTTATTTCGGCCTGAGTTAATCGTGCTTAGATGTCTATTGAAGTAGTAATTGTACTTAGTACAGCCCTTGATATTGCAGGTAAAAAGTGATTTTTTTCAATTTTAATATCATTGAATCCAACGAGACACAATATCGTACATGCAACAAATTGGAGGATGTACAAAGTATCATTGACTGGCAAATGAGAATAATTTACCATACAGACAAACTCATATTACTTTCGTGCAAAATATCAACATACTAAACAACCAATGTACTCTATAATAAGATACAGACAAGTACTATCTAAAACATAAAATCATTTAAAACCTAAGTGACTTCAATCCCGAGTATTTGTCATATAATGTGTCGTTACTTAATTTATTTTTGTTTTTTCTCCGAAGGACAGTATAATGGTACTTCAATAAACAGCCAGTCAAGTGTATAAAAACATCTTTGTAAACGAGACGAGAACCATTTGCATTGCACTTAGCAAGGATGCGAAGAGCAAAAAATAAATAATGAGACTGTTAAGTCTGGCCGCGGCCAGACTCCAGATATGTTTTACACTGGCTCATATCCTCACCACTTTGGTAATGTTCTAGGAAACCGGTCTACCTATGGTACTAACACAACTACTCCATTTTACGTGTAAAAAATATTTGAAGAATATAATTGTGATATTTAAAACGTACACGTAACAGGGACAGTAACAAGCCAATAAAAAAATTAAAATACTGATGTATATTTATTTTATCTGCACGTTGTGTTACTTTACGATTAGTAATGGCTATGTCAGTGATTAAAAAATAATATTATTAGTACTAGCCAAATGACAGTGGTTAGATAAAAAAAAGGAGTTGAAATTGTCTAAAGAGAACCGGATGAACCAATCAGGGTTATGTGAGTCACACGCATACAACGAAGAACTGCGCTTCACGCACCCAACTTATAATATGTTGTGAGAACCCTATTCTATACTCATATATTATCTACCTAATAAGGTCGACTGTTCTCTCGCTCGCACATGACGCGTTGACAATGAGAAACAAAGAGCTGAATATTACAAACCGGAGCATTTGTCGAGTTGTAGCATTTCTCGTCTTATAGCAAATGTTATGACGCGATGCCACCGTATTGAAGCGAGTGTAAACCACAGTAAAATACCGTCCACCTGTTAAATATTTAAACATATTATATAAAGTTAACGAATTAATAAACTGATTGTCTGATTACAACTACAGCATAAGTGAATATCAACTTACTTAATAATCTGATTTAAACATCTGTTATTTCAATATAAGGTATATTATTCGTTTGAATGTATTGCTAATTTAAAATTCCGTAGCCTGATTTGTAGCAGTAATTAATTTGTTAATGGTATAATTAGTATTACACAAGATTAATTTGTTTCAAGTAGGTACAGGTTTATGCAGCAATGGTTTTTTTTATTTCAAAAGGAAATTTCTTCATTTTCGCGAAGTTCTTAAAATCGACGAGGGTAAAGACTAATTAATGATTAGTAGAAAAACACTTAATTACTGTATAAATAAATGCGGTAAAGAATTATTAGCTGTGACTAGGGTTGCCACCCGTACTTTATTATAAAGTATTGTACGTTATTTCGGATAATTATACTTTATAAGAACAATAAACTCGGCGGAAATACTTTATTTCCCTGTAATCACTTTCAGCCATGTTAGCATTTACGAAGAGCTTTAGAGAGTTTCTGTCATGAATAGCAAAAGGCGAAAAACGAAGGAAACAAAACGTCTTTGAATCAGATAAAAATGAATTACTTACTTCGACCTTAATATAGATTGTAAAAATAGTGTGCAGCTGTTTAGTAATGATATTTATTTGTTAAAATTTGCTAAAGAATGAAAATAGTAAGTTTTTAAGCAAAACAATAAAGTAAAATAAATCGTACTTTATTTTGACATAATGTACTTTTTTCCCTACTTTTAATAACCAATGTACTTCATTTGCACAAAAAAAAAGGTGGCAACCCTAGCTGCGACTAAGTATTTACTATAGGCAATATCAAAAGAACAATGTTTATTTAGGTGTCTAATAGCTATTTAAAGTAATGACAATGGCATACATAATTTCGAAAAAATAACACTAAGAGTTAATTGTTATTAGCAGTAGATAACAACATAACATAGACATGAACAATCTGTTGTAAATTGTAACAGATTTTTCTTGGTAAAATACGTGTTATTGCAAATGTAGTATTGAGCACAATGTCAAACGATAGCGGCTCAATTGTAATGTCACTTTTAAAATGATGTTACTGGATTTAAATTGATCTGTTGGTTGGTGTATGTTGCATAATCGTTCTTGAAAAATCGCTTTCTACGACAAGGCGCAACTCCGACACATTGTGATAAGGGGACCTTATGTAAATTTCTGGTTACGGTGAAAATATCATGATTGCATTCATTACAAGTTCCACGCGTACATTATAAATCTTTATTTTTATTATTAAAGCGATATAATCTTGATAAAGGGATAAAATCTTCATATATATTACAAACATTTAGCGTTAGGTTTTGTATTTCATACGATAAATTATGTTTTTTCTTTTAATAATAGAATTTATGTACAAAGTAAACAAGTAAATATACTTTTCTAACATAGAAAAAAAATGCTCTGCATTGTCTTTATCTAGCAAAATAGAAGTACACCATTTCGCCTCGTTTTAATAATTTCATAAATGAATAGTGTCCTAACACATTTACGAAATGTGTACAATTAACTACAATGGGAAATACTGAATTTAAAAAATAGAAAAACCTTAGTCGCATTTATGTGACAATTAAATACTAATACATTTTTTAATCGTGTAAAATTCATCAATTGCAAGATATTGTGTACAAAGCTGTTTTTACCACAGCATAAAGATAGATTAAGTAAGGTTAGATAACATTACCATTAATTCACCTGTCAACACCTGTAGTCTTGAAACTGCACCTATTTCGTTTGTAAACTTCCATGCTAATAATTTTTGAGGTGAAACAAGTCGCCTTGGCAGTTAAGCCGACTGGTATACCGTGAAGGTAAATGAAGTGTGATGTTTCACAACAGCCGGGATTTCCTTGACGGCCAACATTTTTTTTAAATGTACTTCATTTAAAAAAAATTAGGTCGTTACGCACTTCTCTGATATTCTGAAATAACTTAATACGTCGATCGATTACCCATAAATGAAACAATAGGAAAACATTGGAAAGCTGACGTAAAACACCAGGTTAGTGCTCAAGGGGTTAAACAAAAAACACAATAAAAATCGGAATTCCTTGCAAACAACATTTAGGTGAGCACAGTAATTTATATACTAGACTAGGTCCTTATTTGTTAACCGAAGAGTCTCTTGTATAGTACTCGAACGTTCTTGAGTGGCATGTTTTTTCTCCCATCAGAACAAATAACCTTCAATTGTAATACAATATATAACATCATTTCATCGTTTATGATTTTAGATAGACTCCAGTTCTTCATTTGTAGAATACATATTTGGTTACCAATACGGCATAGTGTTTACTAATGACTTTATACACATATTTATTTATACTGTATAAACACTGCAACTGAGGTCTAGATTGTTTGGATATTTTTCAAATACGCTCAAATTTTGATATCAGTACTATATATAAGTATGTATGTACCAATGTAGGTCATACCGCGTCTCTTCTGCTGCTGTTGTAAATGTATAAACAAAAAATAATTTTTGATGGCAGTTAAAAACCATTTAAACTCAAACTAGATAACCCCCGGATCGATCACTATCAACATTGTGTATCCACATATAATAAATTCCAGTCTGATGACGCAAATCGGTGCATTTCTAAATTCCTATTCCGGCCGTGACTACACAGGCCTGTGTACATCATCTATTCATCACGACACGCTTACAAATTGTTTGTAATTATAATATGAACTGCTGTCTTCCACTTACTTACGCGTCGACCTTTAAACTGGCAGTTTAATTTTAAGTATATTCTTTATACGTTTTTAATTATTAAGGTCCCGTTATACATAACATTACAAGGAACCCGTTTTATATTAAAAGAATCATTGTCCGCTTTATCAATATCTCTGAAATTTTATCATCCACAACGATATTAAGACAGCATTACAAATATACTACGTTTTTGTGTTATTCTTGATAACAATATTCCTTATCTTTTGATATTTCCAGTTCAACAATAACTCAATGTCATAATAAACAAAAAAGAAAATAGTTTTTTATGTTTCTTATCAATAACTTGAAATGCACTAAACAAATATTGTATCTACATAAACTTGATACAATCGAGGCAGTTCAACAGATAATTAACATTTTAGCTCGATTACCATGTTAGATGAATCTGATAAGTAGCTTACGTAATCATTTACAACTTTGCAAGTCATCGCTTATATAGCTTATATCAAGCTTATATAAATAATCATTTCACAGTAATGTAAATTTTCCTACACTATAAATAAATTCTAGTTACATTTCATAATTCATAATCTCATTTATATTGGACAAAATTTGTCATTGTCACCTAGTTAACTATGATGAACGGGGGTGGAGTGAAGTGTGGGGGCAGGCTGACGTCACTCCCCGCACTGGCCAAGCTACGTGCGCCTGCACCGTCTATGTAGGAGCACCCACGTTCACTTTCTATAGAATTACTTCTGGGCTCTTAGCATTATATAGCGTTTCCTCTAAGTATAACTACTGTTTGCACAGCTGATGTTCATTTGTCCATAATTTTTTATTAAAACTAGTCGTAGTGATCATAGTAAGAATTTCATAAGTACAATTTTGCAAAATAAAAATCTATATTTCACTAATATAGGTATTATATGATAAGTAGGTATGAACTAAATTATTTATTACGAAGATATTGGACTGTGACATAAAGAATTATATCAACAATCAATAACAGACCACACTTGTTTGTTTCTAAGCTTCTTTAAATTTATATGTTCATTACTGATTCTAAATAATTTGTCGATAGTACAATATAACTTGTTGATTCTATTAAATAAAATAATAAATAAATTGCACCCTGTCATAAAATACGATTAATTTCAAATGGTGTTTTATATAAATTTTGATTTGTAGTAATTCCTTTTATTAATTTAAACATGTAAGTAGATCAAACTCGATTTGATTATATCAAATAAAATAAATAATTTGCACTTTATCATAAAATATGATTATATTTAAATTGTATTTTTATCATAAGTGTAGATTTTTAGTAATTCATTTTATTACTTTAAATTTGTAAGTAGCTAAAACTCTATTTCCGGCAAGGTGAGAAAATAATGTTGCGCAACACTAGAGGAGTCAAGATTGAGATTCAGTGGGAGTTGGTGTGGTTCTAGAAAAAAGTGAAATGAAATGTCTACAATCCTAGTTGAATAGAGAAGGCTATCTGGGCTTTCGATATACAAAAAGGTTACATAAGGTTATGTTTCCTTGATTTCATAGACACTTCTCAATTCAACTCCATATTGAATTAAGGACGAAGTCGAATTGGTTCGTGGTTTTCGATTAATCTGCTAAGCGGCTACATCTAGTTCACCTATATCGATCTATTTTCATTGCCCACAGTGTATACTCCTTTCATTGGTACTGTTAGTTGACGTGGATATTGGCCGTTTGCCATCGCGCTAATCATGACTCAACTATATAAACACCTGATACTTAACTATGGCAGCAAGACACGTTTCGCATATTTCACTACAATTAACAACATAAGTAAATCACATACGATCATTGTTAATGAGTTCCAAAGTTTAGAATATTTGGTTTCTGATTTGAAAAAATACTACCAATAATTGATTTGACATCAACAAAATGTATTTTGCTGATTTTTTTTAAATGACTAACATGAATAAAGGCAACCTTATGTTAATTATTAAGGCTATATGTATCGATGACTTACCAGTGATACTATAAATTATAATATATTTGATAGAAGTGTCATTAATATATTAAAGTTAAAATTATCATGTAAACTAGTTAAATTACAAATAGTAGAAAGAACCCAATTCGCAAAACCGGTGCAAAACGCATGTCGAAAATAACCAGGCAGTTTAGTCATTAGGGACCATTTATATGTAGGCTCAACCTAATTCCTTTTTGAGCACGTAAAGGGACTCCACAGTCTTGTAGTAGATTTCTTCTAGTTAAAAAAAGCAATATGGCTGTGAGGTGCGGCGGGATCCTTAAAATCGCTACGTGTCTTCGGATCCCACAGTCCTTATTTATAGGTTAACATTTAGGTAACTTCGTTGAAGCTCTTTTGTGGGGCACGTACGAAACTAAGAGACCTCACTGAGAGCGAATCTAAGTGCCTCTGTTATAGATTAGACTGATACAAAAAGAGTAAAAAAAAAAAAAAACTACGTCCTATTTTTCCGTCGACCTTTGAAGCACATATAAAACAATGTTAAAATATGTAGGCGTTTTTATTGAGAAAAAGATTTCGCCGAACAGTTGTACCATATGTACGTTACATGCGTGTTTGTTGTGAAAATGTATTCGTGTAATACGTTAAAGTCGACATTGAACTTATTGTCGGTAGGTAGTGGCTGCGCAAGGAAGTTGGCAAAGCACCAAAATGCTGAAACAGTGTTGAGCTGCGAAAGCTTCGTTGTTTTTACTTTTTAACGCTCACTTTGGTTCGTAGACAAAGCTATAGAGTTATTAGGAAAGTTAAAAAATAGTAAAGTATCATAATAAACTTTCAATTTAGTGTATAAGTAAACACATACATGGTTTTTATTGCATTTAATAATGTAGATTTAAACAATTTAATTACGTAAATAATTTCAAAAATATTATTAACTAGCTGTGCCCGCGACTTCGCTCACGTGGACTTCAGACAATTATTTATTTATTTATTGGAACAAGCTATATCTTACAATAGTTAACAGCCACATTAGAAACAAAAAGCCATTTACAAGTCCTCGCCGTTAAGTAGCAAATTAAAAATCAAGTGGTTTGTTATTACATTACAACATATTACTGCACGTACCTAAAATAAAAATTAAAAAAAAAAGTTGAAAGATTCTAATTAATTACTACTTACAACCGCCATCACTAAAGAAGATGCTACTTAAGGATGTTGATGCCTTATTTGTGTTAGTATTAAATAAATCTAAATCACTAATTTCAAAATTATATTCTAATAGACGGCCTATATTCTCCCTTTAGATGCAATCTATCTATTTACCTCCCCATCAAGCCCTCTACCCGCGGAGGAGGTCATCCCGGCAAGACCAGGCTACCTCTCAGACAGATTTCCCAGCGCAATGGAATTTCAGGGCCTCGTTCCTTCCCCCCTTAGTTTAGCAATGCAGCAGAGTCTAGACCACGCCGGTGTGGTACGCGGACTGAGCCGCCTTCTGTGCTTAGTCCTCGCAGGGCTGAGCTGAAACTATGCATCCAGCTATTCTTACCCTAATAAGCTCGAATGGCGACCTGCACAGCATAATACCCGTGACGAGTGCCACCTTCCGCCCTACAATGAACGACCTTATGGTCCTGCTCTCTTCACCTAAAAGATTGGCCTTCCTGATCTACCCCCAAAGGACAGACTGAGCGAGTGTGACCCAAGTCCAAACACCAGAAGCAACGTTTAGGCAATTGATCAAACCTTTCAGTCTATATTACAGAATTTTTGCCGACTTCAATTACATATTTTGAGATTTATTATTGAAAATGTTCCAAAATAAAAAACTGTATAAAATATACCTTTGTAACAATCAAGAATTTTCTAAATCGGATCAGTAGATTAGCCCGAACATCCAAACTCACAAACTTTACCTCTGTATAATTTTAATATGTGTAGATTGTATGAAAATTTACTATGAAAATATTTTTTTACTCATTTACTATGTCTTAGATATTTTAATTTATATATTATACAAAAACATATTTTATATTATGTCATTTTATTCAATTTCAATCAATCCATCAATTTGTTGTTCTTGAATAAGACTAAAACACTTACTTACGATGGTAAGTAAAAAAAGTTCCGCTGCGTGTCATTCAAATTACTATAACTATTGATAGAGTGGACCGATTTTAATGAAATAAAACTTTGATGCTACTCCGGAATATGCTTTATAATAATTTTGATTTTTTTAAATATACTTAGTACTTTCTAATTGATTTAGAAATGTCTTTAATTATCTGTTTTATGTCCCTTGCAATTATTCATTTCACGTGAAATTTACAATTTTATTATTAGTATATAGATATATACTAATAATAAAATAGGTATAGGTAAATAGTAAAAAAAATGACTAAATTCGACCGACAACTTTGAATTTGAATCAGCAATCATATTTAGATGTCATTGTTCAGTCTCTAATTAAATCAATAAAATTTTCTTGTAGGTTCTCACATACCTACTTACAAAAGCTTAGTAGGTAAGTACTAAAGTTAAATTACCTACACTTAGGTATATAAAAAACACAGCCAAAACATTGGGCATTCATAGATATTCCAGACGCATACATATTTTATGATTAATAATTCTAGAAATATCATCACATTTTTATTAACAACACGAGATTGGTTATTACAAAGAGGACATCCCCTGAATATTGATTAAGGGCTGCCCTCATAGTCTCATATCTTATTTAATGAAACCTATCTCAGCGGCTTTGTAACGGCACACACAATCTTTTTAATATTTGACATTAGAAATATTCATAAAAATAAAAAGAAATGAAACAATACAAATTCACTTTATTCATGATATTCTTAAAGATATAATAAAAATCTGATACCTTTATTTTTAAACTTAAAATCTATATATTAATTTAATAAGTAAGTGTAAATGTTGTTTTCTATCTAGAAATGTGAAATTAGAAATTACAGTTCTTATATATAATGTATGTTTATTTGATGAGAAAATTAATTTGTATATCTATTCTTCTATCAAACCGATTAGAAAACTCTGAAGAGTATATCATGTATTTAAAAGTCCACCAATGAAAAACTTATATAACAGTCAACGTTTCAGATACACAAATAAACCAATAACCAAAAATAAACCACGATTTGGAGCAGATCTTTTAACTAACGCACTGCCCGAACATTATCTAATATATTACAGTTTTTACATTGTTATTGTTATTTTAATATTCGATTTGATTTTATTAGTATCTTAAGTATTTAAGATAATATTAGAGACAAATGACTACAACTTAGGTAGATTTGAAGCGATGGTGGCGCAGTGGGTAGTGCGTCCGGATTCCGCGTCAATCGATGAGGGTTCGATCCCAACTCTCCTAATCAAAAATCGGCCCGAGCTTTAGGTGAAGAAATCATTGTGAGGAAATCATAGCATGGTGGTAGAGCATTGTCTAATGATGCCCGCCTCTCTATCACCCTCAGGTTTGAAAACCTGTCGTCATATAACAATAGGTGTGTTCCGGCAGCATCACTCGTCACTGAAATTGTAGTCAAAACACTAAGCCTATACCGTGTATAAAAAAGGAGAAAAAACCTATATATATTCATTTTTGTTACGAGGGTGAGTTCAACACTCATATATTCATTAGTAGTTGATTCTTTTACTTGTTAAATATGTAAATTGTAAATTGAAATTAATTATACCAGACTACTCCATTGATACCCATACTCCATATATTAACATCATTGATAACAGCAAACTTATTGTCAATAGTTTCCTACGACAAAATTCCCGTTATAACCCCAAGCTTCCGTACAACATTCCTTACCTCATATTATTTGAGTTTGCATAAGTAAGAGTAATCGTTAACAAGTCTATGCTTTGTCTATGTTAATGCTTATGACATAATACAATTGTGTTGAAGGAACAATAGATTGTACTCTGTCATCCTATGTTAGGCTTTGTAGGACTACTAAGCAAATAGAAAATGTGCGTCACTTCATTACCATAATACAGTTAGATTATAATTATAACAGTATCATAACTTTAGGAAACCTAGATATGGGATTGTGCAGTATTATTTGCTGCCGGGAGCTCCGTTTATTGTTCCTTCTGGTTTCTCCTGTTATTCTTCGAGAACTACAGGTTTATATCGATCTTAAAAGAGGTTTGTATTTTATCAATTCCAAATTACTTTTAACAAATTTCATCAATAATTTCAGCAAAATTCATTGTTCATTTTCCACTGGAATTTGTCAAGTGAGGAGTTTGGATTTGAGAACATAAACAAAAAATATAAACTTGTACCTTCAAGTGGATGAAATCCTTTAAAATATTTTTATTAAAATGCATTTTTAATATAGCAAAATAAAGGGACTATCGAGAGATTTACAATCTATCAAAGGTCACTAATATCATTGCAATTTGTGGAGCGTTAGCATCTAGAGATAATAAATATAATGGCTTATTCTAAAAAGCGAGAAACCAAAGAGAATCACAAGACGGGATTTCACCAAATGCGTGATAATCGTGATCCATTTGAGCACAGAAACCATACTAACCTGCTTGATAAAGCAAATACATGTATATAATATGAAGCTCCGTTATTATAATTAACCCTTAAGGGGTGATATAAGGGATGAGGTATAGAAGTAAGTTCAAAAAAAATATTTTTAGAAAGATAAATAAAATAAAAGTAAAAACTTAAAGATATTAAAGTTGAAGTGTTATTATAGCAGTTTATTTTAATAATTGAAAGCGTGAAATTAATTTATAAGGTACGCAAAATATTATAACTATAGAATCAAACTTTCCTTCTAACAAAAATAAGGGAAACTATGGTTCTATATTGAATAACATATTTATGGTCATGAATAAAATCATTGTTTTAACGATACTTATTTAATATTGCCGATTTATTACGATCGGATTCATCTAAATAGATAAAAAAAAAAACCCAAAACACAAAAATAGTTGGATTATTGGATTACAGCGCAACAAAACTATTACATATTTGAGCATCTATAAAAATCATTCAAATAAAAACGTGTATATTTCGTATGTTTTAAATTCTAAATATTTTTGATGATCAGAATTGTTTGCTTATCCGAAAAAAAAGTACACTTAAGAAACTTCAAAATTATGAATTACCATTGCAACAAAATTTCATAGACAGGTTAAAAATAATTTCACTTTTTAAACCCCGGTGTACTGTATTTATACTTGAATACAAGTAAAATAATTCAGTCGACATTGCATGTTACACAGTACCACTAATTCAAGCACGCAAACTAATAATAAATAGACACGTACGAAACGACCATTCGTGATATACTATTCGATATGGTTTCACTTCTGATGAGTATGTAAAGTACTTGTTGCAAGAAACATTGACTTGCATTGTAGATACTTTCAGAAACTAGATAGGTTTATAATTCTGCGTTTGGTTGATGCGATGATGGCTTAGTTGGTAGTGTGGTCAGATCGAACCCTTCTATCCAACTCTATAAATGGAGCCTGAACTTTTAGTGAAGGAACACATCGTGAGGAAACTATATCGTGGTATAGGAAAATTTTCTAATAATCCCCTCAAGTTTGAAAACCTATCGCCAAGCACCAATAGTTGTGCTCCAGCACCATTACTTGACAAGAAATATGACAACCACTAGGTTTTGTGCATTTAATATCCTGGATAACATCGTGACAATATCATGTGAGATTGCAGTTAAAGCAATGAACCTGAAAAAGGAAAATGAGTATGTTTCATAATGACTTCATAGGTTTAACATGTGATTACAATACCTTGTTACCTAATATTAAAGAACGTTGGTGGTGGTTAAACGCAGGTGGTTAAACTCTACGCTTAGAGTAACTGGCTCTTAATGGTCCTGCAGGAAACACATATAAGATTTTCAACTTAAGGTTGGATAGCCTTATAACCAACCATCGTACAACAGTTTTATCGTGTTTCCTTTCATCAAAAACAGAGATTTAATACAGAATTCGAGCCTCCGTCGACTAACGCAGGTAAGTGAGACCACTAACGTTGCCTTCACTACGTCCATCTTCTTGCTAGGATGTAGACATCCCAGCAAAGCGCAATTGACGTCTCTTGCTTTGCCTTACTGATAAAAAAAAAATGTCGGTCACAGTAAACACTTGATTAATAAAAAGATCCATTGCTTAATTCCGCTTATGCAACAACTTTTATAAGCAAAAAACATCATTTCG
This sequence comes from Samia ricini, assembly GCA_014132275.2. Classification (NCBI taxonomy): domain Eukaryota; kingdom Metazoa; phylum Arthropoda; class Insecta; order Lepidoptera; family Saturniidae; genus Samia; species Samia ricini. Next base: position 10,425,006 of record AP028161.1, read on the forward strand.
TGTTAAGCTGTGAAGGCAAAATCCTCTGGACAGGTGGTTTCTTTTCTGGTGGTGAAATATTTAACAAATCTTGGAGGAATGACTATTAATTTAAAAAATCTAAAAATGTTTGGTCCATTATTTTCAAAAAAAGTCAAAAAGTTCATTATTTTCTACTCAAAACAATGTAAAAACCTCTAGAACCGTGCGAGGAACGTAACACCTATGCTGTTGCTGCTATATCGCTGGCTGATCCAGCGCTATCTCTACAAGATATTGTAGGAATTTTTTTGTAGAATTTTTTTTCCCCCTTTCACATCTAATAATTACAAACTATACTTATCGTCAACGTTATATTTATTAGCATGATGTAATAACATCAAATTACTGAATGAGAAGTCGAAATTACCACTGTTACAACGCGACAATTTCCAATAGTTAATCAACTTCCCAACGAATAAAGTATTGCAGAATACCATTTAAATCGAAGCTGAGCTGAGAGCATTGAATGTTTCACAATACCGTTTAACTTCAAACGTGTATTGAAATTAAGTTTAATTTTGAAAAACGTTTTATGTAATCATTATTAATTTTAGTAATTAAGTAATATTTACCAAAAATATAAAATGACGAATCGGATTTATATCTTTAATATTTTTACTATACATCATTTTATTTCGTCTTTATGTGTTTGTTTGAAATTCTAATATGGTGTTTGATATCCAAGAGGTTCATTTTAAAAGTTTAATTCATAAAGGCGATGTCATCATTCGTTGACCTTCGAGAACGGAAGGCGTTTGTCTATCGATGGGACTGTTACCATAATGTGCAAGTGAAAATAGCTGTAATACAGACTGCATAAATATTTATATCGAGGACCGATACCTATACATAAATGTATGTATTCTTTCCGTGGCTGTGTTTAAGGAAAAATACAGTAAAAAATTATGTAACACAGCACGCACGTACCTACAATTGCATTTTGTGTATTCCATAGGGACAAATGCCGTTCGGTCTAGTACCTAATGATATAAATAATTATATAAAATAGAGGCAATCATTATAACAAATCCAGAAACGATAAAAATAAAATTATACGTGCGTGTTGTAAACAATACGAGCTTTTATTTTATGTTCCTCGGAGCATAGTTATAGGGCGGTGAACCTTAAAATTTGACTTTCAAACAACACCAAGGGCTCGTAAAAGGCTCAAGAATAAAAATTTTACAACAAAAATGTCTATTGAATAAATTTAGTATTCGCCATTGTTTAAATAGAAAAGGACGTTGTTACTTTTATGATAAAACACATTGTATATGACGGAAGTAATGTGGATGAAACCTGTTAAACACGTGGCAGCATTTCAACCAGAGGGCCTGCAATACAATGGTTGTCTCTCATTTTGTTATTGTGTATACTACGTACGCACGGAAGCAAAACACATGTTCTTCATCCCACCCGCCAACCAACACACAATGTAATATCATATGCAGGCTAAATCATCCCCTAATAACTTTATACAAAAATAGTCTTTTCTAAATATCGTACACTTAACACAAAACGGTAGCTTAGAAAATAATATAGAAAAGCACTTAATAAATTGTAGTCTCAGTTATTCAACTAATAATGCATAGAATGCTCTTCGATATTATCTGGTCATTGTAATAAAAGCAAACTTCTAAAATTGACACTCTTTCGGTTACTCAGGTTAATCTTCGTTTTTTTTTTAAATCTATGAATCCATAATTAAATTTTTAGTTATCAGACAGTTTCGACAATTAAAATCCTGAATTTTACGCTTAAAATAAAAAAGCACCTAGTAAATGCAAAAAGGTTCATCTGATTAATTGTGAATGAAAGAAATATAATACTCATTAAGCTATTTTTTTTAACCCCTTGAGCACTTACCTGGCGTTTACGCCAGCTTTCCATTGTTTTCCTATTGTCTTATTTTTATGGGTACTCGACACATTAATATTGTTAACATTAAGTGAAATTTTTTGACACCTGCATTGTATGTATTTGAGCTGTAACATAATAGCCAGAGTTGTCATTAGGTGGGGATGCAGACAAAAAAAAATTAATGACTACCGCACAAAATATAACAACTGAACTTGGTAAAAAAACAAAGTCAAATTATTGACAAGAAAGCTAACGCTTATTATGACGCGCCGCCACGTCTGGACATCCAATGTACCTAATCACAAAACGAACCATATTAAGATTCAGTCAAGGCAAACGCTTCCTACACACTTGCACAACACATACTTAATAGTGCATTTAATAATAATGAACAACCAAGTATTTAAAGATTAAAATCACAGTGATTACAGTCACATCGGCGTCACAGCTTTGTCCTAATTACATATAGAGAAATCTTTTGTATCGAGTGGAAGCAGTTATTCAGTGTTAATTCAAAAGCATTCAATTTATACAGCAGCACACCCGCATTGATTGTTTCCATGAGAACGTTCATGTGAACCGAGAACTAAACCATTCATTTTGCTGGTATGGGCTCTCTGTAAGCAGCCGTTATTATACAAAACTTTGTGCTACAATTGTATATGGCATATTAAAACACGTGTTGCACTGTAAAAAGAATTGAAGGGTCGTTGGACACTGCAAGTAGATGTTTTATATTCTTAAGAGCTGTTAACATGTTGTCGTTTAAAAAATATGATTGTTTTGTAATATTATTTATATTAGACGGATGTGTAACGAATATAACGTATATTTATAGTCGCCCCACACCCCACACAGCGGCATCATATATGTGCGCGGGAGACTTATAGAGACGCGACACGCTTCTATTACAAGTGAAACCTTGAATTGAACCACTCAATATAAAAGCAAATGTCCTAAATAAGAAATAAATACGAGTACTTTACAAGCAGAAAACATCGAAGCGATACACGTACAATTATCCTAACATATAATATTGAAATATCTATAAAATAAATCATCTCTCTTTATTGTTTCTATATCTTACAGGAAAGTTAGCTATTAATAATTCAGTAGTAAAATAACAACTTAATTTCCACTGTATTCCTTAGCGAATACATTATACCATAAGGAAAATAATTCTGTTTACATACCAATCACTTAAACAGACATGTTTTATGCTATGAAAATGTTATTAAGTAATTCTTCAAGGTTTAGTTATGTTAGCAGAGCCTTTGGTTAATAGGCACAAACCACTGAGCCGAGACTAATCTAGTCACAAGAAAATATATAAGGTATTCCAACACCCTGCAGATAATGTTTGAGCAGATTAGCTCTTTTCTAGGCCAATAACGGCACCTATACAGTAGTAGTAGTACCGCACAAAAATATCATTGTTGCACGGCTTTAAACTCAATGTACAATTTTACCGCAAAATACTCAAAGATTGTTCGCATCAAATAACATAATATAATGTATAAGTAGTATAATAGTTATTCGAAAAACAAGGCTTTACTCACTACTAGCAGTGCCCGCGACTTCGCTCGCGTGGAATTCAGACAATTATATTCTAATAGACAGCCTACATTCACCTTTTAAATGCAATCTATCTCTACCAATATATCGTTTTTTTCTCTATGTCCTGTCCAGGCCACCTCCCAGGCAGCCTTTCCAGTGCAATGGAAGGTCAGGGACCTCGACCTTTTCCCTCTTAGTGTGGCAAAGCGGGAGACTAGACCCCCGGACTGAGTCGCTGTCTGCGCTTAACCTTCGCCCTAATAAATTTAAATGGCGGCCTGCACATCATGTTACCTATGTGATGATAAATGTCACCTCCCCGCCACAGCCCCACAATCAACGGTCTTATGGCTCCGCTATCCACACCTAAAACATCCTCCACATTGGCATCCCTAATCTACCCCAGAAATACAGACAGGGCGAGTGTACCCAGGCTCAAACACCAGAAGCAACGCAGAGCCAATGGATCAAACCATTCAGGCAACGCACGCCATATTATAGAATTTTGTTGAAATAATTTATTGAGATTAACTATTAGAAATATGTATATAATTTTTAAAGAATGTAGATACATGGTATTAATTATTATATCCTTAAATACACATATGTATGTGTAAAAAAGATGTTACTATACGGTATAAACTACTACCATACCAAATTTCAACGAAATCGGTTCAGTAGTTTTGCGTGATGGGTGAACAAATTAATAAACAAGAAAACATTTGTTTTGTTATCGATTCTGAAGCCCCGCATAGTATTTTTTCTTAAATATCTTCAATGTACAGAGATTTCGTCTAATTAGCCTTTTTAACCGACTTCAAAAAAGGAAGTTTTTCAATTCGACCGTAATCCTAATCGGTCCGGTAATTTATGAGTTTATTGTCATACATACAAAAGTATTATATTAAAGTATTATATATATTCTTCACTATTTTAATTTTTTTAATACGGAATTGTAATATTTTTTAGTACTAATATAAAGTAAAAAAAATTCTCCTTAATGGCACTTGCCCGTAAAACTGTGTATTGAATAGGATTTTATTATTTTTATAAGTTTTAATTTTTTTTATGGGGGACCCTAATTATTTTCGAAAATTAAAAGAACCTTAAGTTATACAATATGAGTATCGTATATACATTCATATCTATTTAGTACGAAAAAATCATTTTGACATTTCAAACAGATACTTCAATTTTATTTATTAGTATAGATTAGTGTAGACAACCATTACCTGCTAGTTAATTTGAGAATGATTTTTTTCTAAACGTTTCTATCATTTTCCGTCTCAAGTAGTGGTCGTTACATCATTCGAGAAGCACTCTTGTTAGGTCTACCCATCACTTAAAATTGTAAAATCAAATAACTTTAAAAAAAAAACCTAGGTCAAACAGGAAACTAAAAACAAAAAAAAATCACTTACCACAAAGTAATAGGTATTTTGATTTAATAATCAGAAATTAATAAAACCATTATTTTTTTTATTTTTAAGTCAGAGTCAAGTAAATGGTACAACAACCTTACGATAGACAGTTCATATTTAACCCCTTGGGCACTAACCTGGCATTTATGCAAGCTTTCCATTGTTTTCCTACTGTCTCATTTTTATGGGTAATCTACGTATTAAGGTCGCAGACACTTCAATTTTAATTATTAGAAGATATCATACTTTCATGTAATATAAAGTTAACAAAAACGCAGATGAAGACACAGGTGTCAGTAATTCCTAAAACACTAATGATACATAAATGAATTAAGTAAGCCTATCCTGCTGTAATAAAATTAATATAAGAAATATATTGGAATCAATAGTAGTCGCATACATCTTACGTTATGGTCCATCAGCTCTGTCTGCCATTTACCAGCATGCATCCAGACTCCAGTAGGTTACCCGTGTCAAACAGCAAATTTCTTAATACTTCCTTTACGTCCTGGCATTTAAGCCAGCTTTCCATTGTTTTCCTATTCTCATTTTTATGGGTACTCAACACATTAAAACATAAATAAATACAAAGTATTTTTACCTACAATTAAGATAAATAAATAAATCAATTAAGGCTCCTGTGGTAGCATGTTTTTATAAAGCATTGATTGACATGTTAGATCTCTAAAATGGGACAGAAGGGTCATAGAAAGAAAACATTGTGATAAAACACTGAATGAATATAAATCATCTTCCATCCATCCATTCTACCAAAAGGCATCCAATGCTACACACATAGGTCTCCCCCAAATATCTTCACGACAACCGGTTTTGTGCCATCCGCATCCTGACATTAATATATAAAATGCATCTTTCAATGTTTGAGGTCTTGAGGTTTTTTTTACTGTGCAATATCTGAACTGGTGTACAAAATATGTTTGCACCACAGTATGGTGACACCAATTCATTGGCAATGGTAAATTGCCAAATTTGCTTGTATATATCATTAATATGTTGATTACCAATAAAAATGAGACAATAGGAAAACAATGGAAAGCTGGTGCAAACGCCAGATAAGTGCTCAACGGGCCAAAAAACAAAGTATTTAATACCACTTGATACAAAATCCTAATAATCTACTGTACCCAAATATTACAGGTAGCAAAATATATAGAAATACAAGATATTTAACAAAGAAACAGTAAAAGTAAGAATTAATATGCATTTTAATTACCCTGCAACCTATTAGTTTTCTTTGACAATAAATCTGGTAGATATTTAGCACATCCCTACTCACAGGCTTTTGTGAATCAAATTATGAGAATAAGTAATAAGTACCTATCAAAATAATTTGTATGAATTATATAAAAATTGGCTTAAATTTATAGGAAATAAATAATAATATTAGTGAAAATACTTTGTTTACCTCTATTGTGTAGAATAAAACTTCACTTATTAATCTCCCACTTAAAACTTTTATTATAGATACTTTGTTATATGTATTATCACAAATCCTGGTAGACTTTTAAAACACAATCACGCAACTGACAAATTTTACCAAATTCCTTGATTATTGATTTTTCATATAAACATAATTTACATACTTAACACAATAAAACGCAATGTGTAAAATCTTAATCATCGCACTTCACTCTACACAATTATTACAATATGTTTATTGTATATTGGATGGCTTTTTAATTTCCTAAATTGTCCTTGCCTTTCCACAACTTTAATCTCATGAAATATATACAAAGTTTACTAATATTAATTTATATTACATGTTTAAAAGAATGCCACTTTCACGAAACATCCCTATACTATGAACAAATTCAAGCGAATCATTATGCTTTTGGCATTTCTGGTGTGCCATTACAATGTTTTGTTCATTTTTTATGACTAATCATTACTGCGGGAGTATCTACCAGTACTAAAGTATGAAAATATAAGATAAAGCACCTCGATTGGACAATGGTATGTATTAAAGATATTAACAACGTGATATGACGCGCTCGAGACCGCCGGAGGCTCAGCGGTCGTGGTCGGCGCGCCACCGCCGAGCTCCCCATTGGAGACGACCGGCTGTTGAGCAGATGCGGGTGCTGCCCCGCCTTGCCCTTGCAGTCTTACGAGAAAAAACACCACATTACACACTAAATATTAAAGCACTGTACAACAACAATAATTTCTCTTGTCTGTTTCAGGGTTAACGTTCATTTCACGCACAATTTCGGCAAACATGTCGTTTACGTTAGTGCGACTCTTGGCGGTGGCCTCCACAAATGGGCAACTCCACATCTGCGCGAGCGCAGAGCCCTCTGCATGTGCCACCTCGCGCTGGTGTTCCAGATCAGCTTTATTACCACTAGTAAGATAGGCACGCGCTCTGAACCTTTTACACGCGTTATCAACTCCTTCATAGGTTTTATATCTTGGAACGTTTGATGGTTTGTTAAAGAATATACTACAACAAATCCTTGGCCATTTTTTATATACAGATCCCGCATCGAGGCGAACTGCTCTGTGCCAGCGGTATCCAATATTTCTAAAACACACGGCGAATTGTCAACTTCTATTTCTTTTCTATAGAAATCTTCTATTGTGGGGTCATATTTCTCCATGAAACATCCAGACACAAACTGCACAGTCAAAGCACTTTTTCCGACCCCACCCGATCCCAGCACTACCACTTTGAATTCCCGCATAATTGTGTCTTATAAATCACACTTGCGAAACTTCCACACAACGTTTTAGAAACGTATTCTCAGTGTGTGCTATAAAAATGTCATTGCTATGTTGGTTTATGACTCACTCGGATCCGATCACTGAGTAACGTCCACATAAAGGGAGTTAATTGATAAACACCGACGCCATTTTACTAGGATGAGTTGCAAAACAATTTTGATTGCATCGCGATAATTATTAAAAAGATACAAACACGGAAGCAAACATATACCACACTGACTTATTCCCCGCTCAACACAAGTCGATTCGACAAGAGCAGCAAGTTGGTCAATGCACCTTGTTGCAATGGTTTGATTGGTGAATGGAAAATAGCCCTAAACGGATGTCAATGTTACCAGTATTTAAAAGAATAATTACCTTATTGAACCAAGAGTTCAAAGTACAAGTTGTCTAATTTATTTAACATAAATTCAAAAAATAACTCATGTTATGTATTTATTTTACAGCACTATTAATTTATAATATTTAATATTATCTTAGGGGACTTTTAGATTAAAAATACATATCTTTTTTTGTGTGTAATTTCCCATTTTCTTAGAAACATATTAAAGCTTTGCAACTCCTAAACGGAAATGAAATTTATGTTAATGTTGGTATGATTCTATATCATACTATTCCCGAAGTACTATACTACTATACTATATTAATTAATTGTTTTTTTTTCTAAAACTATTTACATATCTAAATGAGCACATCATTTGTTCTATAATATTTATTTAAAATTAGTATATCATTAATATTTTGCAAAATAGTAATCATGTTTAAATGAAGAGAATTCTTTAATAAAATGTTGCCAATAGATTGTCTCTTGATTATGTATTGTGATAAAAATATTAATTAAGCTTTTGTGGAAAACTAAGATAATCATAACATACTATACTTACTAACAAAATAAAATAAATACGTACGTATTTTAACGTAGAAAAGTCAGTAGAAAATTTTGCGCGAAAACATTTTCTCCGAAAGTTCTTTATCATCAATAAATACTAGGTACCATTACATAGGTACTTTCTATGAAGTTGTTTTACTTAGCATACCTAAATACCTACCTCACCTACATTCAATTGATAACAATTTTTTGTGTTACAATGTATTTCGAGTTGTTTGAGTTAACAAATATACCTCAATAGCTTCATTATCTTTCGAAAAGACGTTTCTTTACTTTCACTCATTATTTTTCAATCATATCTGTATTATATTTTCTAAATAGTAAATCCTGTGAATCTGCCTTTAGTCCTTTTAAATTTATCACAACATCAACTATGAACATTTTATATAAAATTCATATAATTAACATTAAAGCATTCGTTTCTTATATTAAACATCATAATGAGTTTTTGGCGGGATCTCAGTCTGACATGTAGCAATTGTTTTCTTTAATTCATTAAACTTGTGTACTTGACTCTATATCATGTAATCTTGGTGGCGTTTTGTGTGAAATAGTTTAGTTATTGTGTTCAAGTTGAGTTTATTATAGAGGACAACGCGTAGCATACATTCTGAGGTGCCGACAAAGCTCCATGGAAAGTTTGAGCAGGATAGGCCACCGTTCTGTTGGAGCTTGGTAACGCTGATACAAGATTGAAAATCTTACCTACATGACATTGGCACAAATTGTGTGTACACACAGATTGCCATTAACTAACTAAGAAGAAGAAACATCATAATATATGATCTAATAGCATATACGATATAATAGACTGTTGAACATGAGTTAAGTGTATTTAAAATAAGTTTTATAATAGTAACCGTAATAGTAAGGATTATAAAAACTTCGCAAAAATTCTAAAAGAAGAACATTTTGTTAGAACCGTTGACAGAGTAAATTACCGTCAACGGTTAGAACACTGATTCTTCTTCTTCTTCTTCTTAGATGATGACAATTTGTGTACAAGCAATTTTATGCCAGAGTCATGTAGGTAAGATGACTGTATTTTCAATTTTGTATCAGAGTTACCAAGCTCAAGCAAAACGGTGATCATCCTGCTTAAACTTTCCATGGAGCTTTTTCGGCACCTCGGAATAAATATTACCCGTTATTTTTCATAAAAAAACTTAACACAATATCCAAACTATTCCACACAAAATGCCACTAAGATTACATGATATAGTGTCAAATAGACAAGTTTAATGAATTAAATAAAATAACTGCACATTGACTCCTGAACACTCGTTGAAGATTGGAAAAAAACTAATTGAAGAAGGCGTAAGGAACCAGTATTCATGGGCATAATAAATTATAAGCACAATATTCTTTAACTCCTCCACTGAGTGATGTAAACCGACTACAAAATTAAGGACCGGTTTATATCGATTACTTTTAATAAAAAACCGGTTTTTAACAGTTTCTTAACTTCAAAATAAAAAAAGCTTTTTTTTACCAGTAACGTAAATACGCCCAAAAAATTATTACAGGTTCCCCACAATCCCATTGTGACCAAATAACATTTCTGGGAGCCCTAGGTGTACCTACAGCTCTGACACTCTTTCCGATGAAAGACATATGAAATGTATTTAAAGACGTTAATGTAGTATCATTAATTCATTAGAAATTATACTATACATACTGCTCATATAAGTATTCATCTAAAAGAATCGTCATGATTTATATTATTTATCTCTGATCGTCATCCTTACGGATATTACGTGTTCTGTTTAATGATTTTAAATGCCGTTTCGATTAGTATTACAATAGATAAAATATTGTATCTTTGAGATCAAATATAAAACATAATTTGTAACTTTACGAATCAATATTAACATATTTCAATTAGTTTCTGCGAAAAGTATTTTATGTAAGATTATGTATTTTATACTTATAGTAAAGTAGCCTATTGTGAGGGAGAAAGGGACAGATTTTCAAACGAGCTAAATGTGCCCGAATCTTGTATATATATTCAATAACTCATAAATGTCGCAAGTGCCATGAAGAGTCGTTTACCTGTAATATTGAAATTTGCGGTCCTACACATTCTTCGGTGTGCAGTTTGTTTGTTTTCTTGTTTGTTTGTTGTTTGTAACTCTTGAATATATCGCTGTACAAAGTAATCGGTATTTTTAAATAAAACCGGTGCTTTAGGTCTTTCTTTAAAACCTTTTTTTCTAGAATCGGTTCACATCACTACCTCCCATAGTATTTAGAAATTATAAAACGTTCTATTTCATTTTGCATTTATTTCAGGTGATCAAGAATTTATCAATGCGAACAAAAATAATCATACCATATTGTGATAATAAAATCTCATAAAGTTTTGCATACGAGGATTTAGGCGCTGCCCTATTTTATAAATTAAAAGTAAGTATACATTTTGATTGCTGAGATCATCTTGTTCGGAATACAAAAAGCCGACAGGAATTGACTGTGTTATAGTACTGGCTTGTAGATAATGTTTTCACGAATGATTGTAGATTCTTCATAAACAAAACTAGTGACTTAATTCGTAGGTTTATTGGTAATGTTTGGTAGATAAACAGGCGTTCAAACCTTTCCTGTTTAACTTATCATGTCGCATAATGGAGGACAACTGACGGTTTATGTGGAACTGAACCCATTAAAACCCCCTAATTCAGTATCCATATCGTCTATTGACAAATACTCTGAATTGCTTTAGAAAGAGTTCCTCCTAAGGTACCCATCGCTTTCCGCAACCTCTGTTCTAATTTATAATTTATGAAGTTTTCTTCGTCTGATTCTATGTTCACGTACCCGTCCCTGTGATTGTTTAAAAATTTCTTCCACTAATTTTTATTTATGAGCTTTTAGTCCTTGCTGTTTTTTCAAAAGAGTTTTTTCTGCAGAACTGTTATACAAAACGTCATTTTTATTTTCTTAAATAGTGATCTCCAAAAAAGAAAAGAGTCAAACATTTCTTTTAACTAAAGCCCAAGGTACAAATTAAAAAAATAAATAAAGTGAAGCAGTATTCATATTCTCTGGTCTTATTTCCAAAAGTTGTATTTTTGTAACCCTACCTTCAAAACATGATGTTCGATACAAGATAGAAGAAATTTTATATTCATAGTTTGTTTGCAATATTAGATAGAATTTACTTTTTATTAACAATAGTTTGTTTGTTGAATGTATTAAGGTATAGATATTGTAATATAAAAAATAGAATTATTAAGTAAGTAGTTAGGGGGGTATAATAAAATATAATAAAGTTTCCGTTTTAATGGAGTGCTTTTATTAAATTAATAAATTAATTAATTAAGGATCGAGTCGCAGGTGGATAATCCTGAAGGGATTAAATCTCACCATTGAAAGGAAATACAAAGTTTGCACATGTATAGGCAATGAAGATGTTAGACCTTTAATCTTTAGGGGGGTGGAATCATACTAGTTTTAGATTTTTAAAAGTTTATTTCCCTGGATCTGGGAACTTATTAATATACAATACATAAATTTTCAAATTAAAGTAAAGAAGGTTTTAAATACAAAATGCTACTCAGGGGTAGAAAATACTTAATATTATCAGACTGTACTAGTCTGAACTAAATATTATTAGACATATATTAGCGTGAGGTCAAAAATACACTCTATAGTAGGTGTTAAAAATGAGAATAAGGTTAATAAATAATTTGTTACCTTTGCCTCCAAATTTAAATGAAGTTTCCCTACTTATCCATAGTGAGATAGGTCATCATGAAGAACAATCCTTCTGTTGGGGACACACATAGAGAAATTTTTAGCCTTTATAATATAACAAAGGTCTGGCTGTCATTGGTTCTTGCTCTATGATGCATTTTCTTAGCATCGAGTTTCAAATCACCTTTATCTTTAGTCTAAAGAAGATTCACTTCAAAAAATTATCTGATAAGTGTTTAATTTCAGAACTCAACATGTCACACAAAGCAACACCTTATTCTCCAAACTTTCCACCTAGTCAAGGTTATGGGCCTCCGTCAGATGATGAAAAGAAAGTCGAGAGTTACCCTTTGAACCCTCAAGTTGGTTATCCCGGGCCACCTCCTGGACACCTGCCGCCTCCTGGACCTGTGCTTCCACCAGGTGCTCAGCCTCTACCAGGAATGCACCATAGCTTTCAGCCTGGTATGCAACCCGGCTATCAACCTGGTATGCAACCTGGTTTTCAGCCAGGTTATCAACCTGGATACCAAAGCGGCTATCAACCTGGGTTTGCTGGTTATCCAAGCCCTCAACCTTCTGGATATCCTGCACCGGTTGTACAGCAACCAGTCCCGCAAGGCCCCCCAGGTATTGCTAATTTTATAATTAATCTTATCACATATGAACTATATATATAATCTATGTTATTCTTATTTTCCAATGTCATTCTTCACATTTGAAATGGGATTGGAAACTTCAGTGAATTAAGTAATTAATTTAGGTTTGAGATTGGATTTTATAACTATTAATATATGGAAAATTAAATAAAATTAATAATGAACTTAGTAATTATTTTAGCCAATTAGACTAACAGATTCTAATTATCTGTTCTAATTCTGTTTCATTCTCACTGCTATTATAAATGCGAAAGTAACTCTGTCTGTCGCGCTTTCACGCCAAAACTACTAAATCGATTTAAATGAAATTTGGTACACCGATAGTCTAGAGTCTGAGAAAGGACATAGGCTACTTACTGTTTAATCCGTAAAAAGGGATGGAAGGGGATGAAAGGTGGGATGAAAAGTTGTATGGAAGTATCGTCATTTTTAGAGATACAAGCTTGAAACTTATTTTTTGGCTGTTCATTCGATATAAATAAATATGACATTCAAAGTTTGTAAAAGTTTTACCCTCAAGGGTGTAAAATAACAATAGGCAATATGAGATGAAAGTTTGTCTGGAAAAATGTAAGGTTTATGTGAATGCTTTATATGTTTGCGACAAGAGACAAAATATTAGAGCTATTATGATGTAACATTTAAGGAGTCAGAGAACAAAATATTTAACCCAGTCTTCAGTCAATCGTCAAAGTTATCTTGCATAAAAAATGATCATTTCTTTCTGCAAGTTCACAAAACAATTGCACCTAATATTTTTTGGATTCCATGGAGCCTTTCAATTTTTTTTTCAATTTACTTTTATGTACATTTTGTTCTTCGATTTACTCTTAATCTGCTATTAAAAAGACTCTCATTTTTCTTCATTCATTTCTTTTTTTGTTAATATTCACTTTTTCACTCAAACCTAAAGAACATATGAAACGCGGGCGGAGCTGCGGGCACAAACTATAATAGTAATATATATAAACTAGGTGACCTACCGCATACTGCTCGGTTTATATTTATGTTAAAAAAGGATTATTAAGTAATTTAAATGTATATTACTCCAGAATTTTTGTTTTTGAGTTCAATCCCCACTACACTATGATGCGATGATAGCCCAGTAGATAGTGTGGGCGGATTCCACGTCAATGGACGCGGGTTCAAACCCACCTATCCAACTCTAAAATCAGCCTTGGCTTTCGGTGAAGGAAAACATCGTGAGGAAACCATAGCATGGTGGTAGGGCATTTTAAAATAATGCCAGCTTGGGTAGCTACGACCCTCAAGTTCGAAAACCTGTCGCCAAATACCAATAGGTGTGTTCCGGTAGCATCACTTGAGAACCAGTATCTAGGCTTAGTGTGTTTACCGTTCTGGACCACGTCATCACCTAACATTAGGTGAGATTGTGGTCAAAGTACTGAGCCTATAACATGTAAAAAAAACACACCACGATCTAAGTGTATATAATTTCTTTTTTATTAAATTAAATTTCTATACTAAACAATTAAACTATTTCGCAACATTGTATTAACCCCTTGAGCACCTTCCTGGCGTTTACTCCGGTTTTCCATTGTTTTCCTATTGTCTTTCTATTGCTTCATTTTTTATGGGACCTCGACACATAAAACATTTAAAAAATCGATGATAATCGATCAAGTGAATTGAAAATAAAAACAACAAATATTAAACATAAGTGTTGGGTTGAAAGTAATTTTAACGGTCTTATCAAGCTGTGACAGAGTAGTCAAAATACAAAAACAAGGCATTTTGAAAAATTCAGACAATATCTTATTTTGCACATAGTTGCCACATCTGTCAATACATTTCATATAACCAGTTACTCTACACGCAGAAGTTAAATAAGAAAGTTATTATTTGGACCAAATTTGTAAGTGAGATTTATGTACCTCAAAATATACACAATCTACTTACCCGGATTTGGCGGAATTACAATATGTAAAAAAAAGGAAAAAAGATATTAAATAATACTAAAAATATAAGTTAAACAACAAGAATAACAACTAGAAGTGTTTTTTTTTTTTTCATCTTCAATAAATTTCATTAATATTAAAATAATTTTCTTTATTAATTTATTTTATTCTTTTTCCGTTATGAATCGTTTTAGATAAAAATCTATTTATTAAAAAATAACATAAAAATCACGCAAGTGTAACGCCAATTACTATGTTACTATCCGTACTGAAGTGTCATTGTGGAGAGAGTGATAAGTGAAGAGGACGCACATTTCTTGGTAAATATTGTTAGTTAAATCTGTATGTTAGTGAAGTTTTTGGCGGTAAAAACGTAATATACTTCGCGGTTCACATTTCTGCGCAAATTTTAACAGGCTGTATATAATAAGATGTTATAAAAGAGGCAATAATCGACCGACCAGTCTTACGATGTATTAAACAAAATGTAAGGAAAACACCTTTGTGATTTTTTTTTTACACTGTATAGGCTCAGTATTTCGACCACAATGTCACCTAATGTTAAGTGGTCCAGGAAGATATATTAAGCGTAGAGGTACTGGTTCTTAAGTGATGCTGCAGGAACATAACCTATGGGTATTTGGGGACAGGTTTTTCTAACTTGAGGGTGGTAGCTACCCAAGGGAGCATTATTTAAAATCCCCTACGACCAAGCTATGTTTACCTTCAACGAAAGATCAGACTGATTTTAGAGTCGGTTTGAACCCGCGTCTATTGATGAGAAATCCGGCCGCACTATCCATTACACCATCATCATAATCATTGTATCAATCACAAACATGTTCTCTCTCTCTCTCTCACTAACCCACACACGCAGATACTCATACGTGCACACAACAATTACGTCAAGTATTATTCTTTATTTTTTTAATTAGTTTTGATGCGAATATTCTTATTATTTCCCATTCATTATTTCAATTTAATTATTTACTTCTTTCTTTTTAATTTAATAGGATTTAGTTTTCGATATAGTTCTGTTTTATAGTATAATGTAATTTTTATAGTTAAGATCATATTGAAAACAATTGTATTATATTCAAGTGATTTATTTTATTATAGGTATTTCGTTTTGGTTTTACTATTTATCCTTTTCAAATAAATTTGGAAATAGTCTTTGGCTAATCCAATATGTTAATAATTATTTTAGTGAGTATGTAATTAAGAGCTGTTTCTATTTCTGTAATAAATTAATTAATAAATATTAAACGCAGGCGCAGCCGCGGCGACACAGCTAGTTTAATTACCAATTGAATTATAAGAATGTTTGTTTATTATACGATGTTATTACATTTAGTCCTTGTCTTATTTATATTGCATTAATTGAACAAGACAAAGCTAATGACACCTTTTACTGATAAGAATGTTGTTTACGATGTTGTTACGCACTGTTACTTGCTTGAGTATCAATAAGACTTTCGATTAATAATGTTTTATTCTGTGTCATATTACTAAGTGACAGTGGTCTTAATGAAGTTTGTAAAAAAAAAAAACAATTTTTATAAATTCCAATTAATACTTTTTAATTCAGTGCAATATGGTCAACGATAAATCAGTTCCTGATAATAAAACATTGCATGAAAATATTTTCGACCAGAATAAAATTAACTCTGCGAAGTGGTCAAAGTTTAAGCGTTGTTTTAATACAAATCGCGTGAACTTGAGTAATATCAAAGAAAAGCGTATATATTTTGAAACACTTAGTGTTTCTAGTGTGAAAAGAAGTCTGTGTAGAATTTATAAACGTGTTTTCAAATCACGACACAGTGGTTACGAGCGTTTTATGTCTGATGAAGAAAAGAGGTTTATCTATAGCCCAGATAAATACGGTGTGGTGGAGGGTGTTTACTAACTATTAATTGGTGTATTATTTAAAATACTAAATTATTTTATGTATGTATTTAATTAAGTCTGGAAGCATAATTATATTTCCTTCTTGTATAAGATAATACAGGTAGGTACTATGTGTGTTTGTCGAAATAAATGTGACTAATAAAAGAAATTAAAATTTACCCTAAAACTCCGGGGGATTTGTTGCACTAATAATTGTGGATACAATTTTCGATATTTCATATAATTTAACCATTTTTTGTGTTTTGTTACAACACAAAATTATGTTTTTTTTTATAAAAAATATTTTATACCAATATCTGGATTATTGTAATTGTTAATGTAAGGAATTTATTATTTACAGGTGGCTGGATGAGTATACCGCAAGGGCACAGCAATTGTCCGCGCGGATTGGAATACCTTTCTATGATTGATCAACTCTTGGTTCATCAGAAGGTTGAATTGTTAGAAGCGTTTGTTGGCTTCGAAACAAATAACAAGTATGTTATAAAAAATAGTATCGGCCAAAATGTTTATTGCGCCGTTGAAGATAACGACTGTTGTACAAGGAACTGTTGTGGTCCGATGCGTCCGTTTGACATGAAAGTAATGGACAACTTCAGGAATGAGGTATGAGAAGTTTGTTGTTCAAGTAATGTCCATAATACATTTCAGATTTTGCTCTAGGTTTAACCCCTTGAGAACTAACCTGGCCTTTCCGCCAGCTTTCCCTTGTTTTGCTATTATCTCATTTTTATTGGTAATCGACATATTAAGTGGTAATTATTGTTTCGAAACGAGATTCCAAATTAACCAAACCTCGGGAAAAGTTTTTTGGGGGGAGGGGGAGGGTGCTTAAAAATATAATGTAAAGTGTTATAGTAAATGTGACGTCTTGTACTAGTTAAATCCACGACATATATTCAAGACTTTGAAAATGTCATTTGATGATTATGTATGTATGTATATAAATTGCTCCAGTCTAAATGGTGTTGTTGATTATATGTACCTATATGGTAAATATTAAGATTATTACAAGTTTAAATGTGCTTTAATGCAATTTTTTTTTTTTATGAACAATTTTATGACCGAAGGTCGTAAAAGACAATTGGTAAGAACATTGCGGTTTATTTTACTGCTAAAATGAGAACACTGGCAAAAAAATTTTGACACCTTAATTGTTCAATTAATTATGTTTTGGATGTTAAAATAATGGGCCGTAAAAGACATTTTTGCTTGTGAATTTGCAGAACAGATTAGGTAGGTCGATAGAAAATTGAGTAAGACTGCATTAATAACTCAATTTCGCCAAAGTATCCTTTATGCTCTTTTGGCTTGCAGCTTGCTTGCTTATCCAAATGTGAGAATATTACTGACTAGCGGTGTGCCCACGGATGCGTCCGCTTTTTATATATTCTTCGCTACGTTTTAACTATTTTATACGGAACCCCAATTATTTTCCTAAAATTATCTTGGTACTAAGATAAAACAAAAATATGCCTCATAAATTCAAACAGTGCCTCTAAAAGTGATCATTGAATCGGATTATATTCACTATTTCATGAGTTTTTTTTTTTTTTACGCGGAACCCTAATTATTTTCGCAAATTAAAATTACCCAAGTTACCCTGGGTATCTTTAGCTATCTACCAAAAAAGTCCCGTCAAAATCGGTCCAGCCGTTCTGGAGATTACCCGGAACAAACAGACAAAAATTAAAAAAAAAATCTATTTTTGGCATAGGTATGATGTAACATTCTATTTAGTAAAAAAAAAAATTTACATTACAAACGGACACTTCAATTTTGTCTGTTAGTATAGATTTAATAGAAAACGAAAAACTAATTTGTGCATAGTTATAATATTTAATTTATCTCCCTTATAAATTAATCACAGACATGACATTCATCGTGCGTTATTATTTTTAAACGATTAATGCAAGTACAACGAGTACGTGTTGATAACCCAGCTAAATACACATCGAAATGTACTTACTTATTTATAAATATATAGTGCACAGTTTATCATTTATTAAACTGAGCTAAAGTGATAGTTAAGTGTTAAGTTTACTTATCTAGGTCATTCACATCCACCGTCCGTTGGCGTGTGACTCGTGTTGGTGTCCGTGTTGGTTGCAAAGTATGGAGGTGACGGCACCGCCGGGCACCGTGATCGGTTCCATCGAACAGGACTGGTCCATCTGCAAGCCGTGTTATTCTATAAAAAACGCAGCCGGCGACGTCGTACTGCGAATCAAAGGACCGGTCTGCACTTACTCGATTTGCGGGGATGTCGAATTTCATGTATGTATATTATTGCCAAAAAAAAAACCAAGCACAGAAAGAGTGTGACTGGGCCAGATGGTAAGGGTCGTCTTAGACGGACGTATCTCGACCTTTTTTTTTTTTGACGAGGGGAATGCATTTACGCACTACCCTTACCTATTGCATTAGTGAGACCGGGGTCCCCCAATGCAATAGGTAAGGAGGCACGGAGGGACGACTCCGTGCCTGTGTGGTACTCGCCCGGGCGTGAAGCGTCCGTAAATAACCCACTAAACCCCCCGGAGCCACCCGCCGCATTTGGGGGGCGATACGGGATTGCGGTCGCATGCACCGCGTCGCCCCCTGCGGCAAGTCCACCGGGGGACGTATCTCGACCTGAAGAAAAGCCAGGTCAAAAGTACCCGTAACCGAAGATGTATGAAGGTGCTTATGAAAGTAGAAGAAGCTAAAGACGTGTGTCAGGATCGTGGCAAGTGGAAGGATGTGGTCTCTGCTTACCCTTATGGGAGAGTCGTTATTTTATATATGTATATATTTATTATAGCTTAATGTTAAGTACATTGCCGGCTGGTATGGCTAGGCCGTAACCATCGTACACTTGTGAAAAACCCGTCATAGTGACACTTTAATGGTTGCGCCACACAGCGGGCGGAACTGGACGCGAGCGCGATGTTTCTATAGAACACATCGCGTCGACGAGAGCCGAGTGAGAGCTGTGCGCGACCTCTTCTATAGTAAAAGTGCATTGGCGTCCCGGTCTGCCCGCTGTGTAGCGCAACCATTAGACGCGTCACACTCCGGAGTTAGCAAGTGTACATCCAGACCTACCCAAGGTTAGGAAAAAAAAATACATGTATAATAATATTGCAAAATTAAAAATAATAGACAGCCCTGGCGGACTCCCGATAAAAGTGAAACCCTTAAAAAACTGTTTTTTTTTAAGTGAAATTAATAATACACGGGCAACAGTTCTGAGTCTGATTACTTATGATTTTATATAGACAACCAACGTAATAATTAAATAGTAATCGTTTCTACTCGAACATTTTATTTGGATGTTTATGGGAAAATATTGTAGATGTGGCAACACAAAAACGCCATCATATATTTGACAGACTACATCATGTCGCTGAAGCGTGACGTCATAGATGACGCAAATCTATTGACTTATTCCCCTACCGAAACTTTCTCAACGCGGCTAAATAATCGAAATCCCCCATAATAGCCGGTCGCTCCAAATCTAAAAGAATATATACCATAATTAATCTGAGAGTATGCGCGTGTTGCGCGTACAAACCCTACGTCTATCATTATATTTTATTGAAAAAAAAAATTACATTGCATAATTTTTTTTTAAAATTAGACTAAATTTCGTATTTCCAGGTGTATTCGAGTGATGGTGAAACGAAAGTTGGCAAAATAACGAAACAATGGTCGGGATTAGCGAGGGAGGCCTTCACTGACTCCGATTACTTCGGGATCAGTTTCCCTCTGGATCTGGACGTTAAAATTAAAGCTGTTTTACTCGGAGCATGCTTCCTAATTGTGAGTAACCTATACATTTATATCTTTTTCTTCTTCTTAGTTAATGGCAATCTGTGTGTAGACACAATTTGTGCCAATGTCATGTGGGTAAGATTTTCAATCTTGTATCAGCGTTACCAAGCTCCAACAAAACGGTGGCCCATCCTGCTCGAACTTTCCATGGAGCTTTGTCGTCACCTCAGAATATATACTACGCGTTGTCTTCTATAATAAACTTAACTTGAACACAATAACCAAACTATATCACACAAAACGCCACCAAGATTACATGATATAGAGTCAAATACGCAGGTTTAATGAATTAAAGAAAACAAATGCTACATGTCAGACTGAGATCCCGCCAAAAGCTCCATTTATATCTATACTAATAAATAAATTTGAAACATGGGAGCGTATTCAGAACAGCAAGGATAACGTTTTCATCTGGACATTATGAGATTCAAAGAACGTTATCAAGGTCAATACAATGAAAACATGATGAGAGACTATGTCTGGGATTTATTGAAATAAAGTACTTATGAAAGTAATAGAAAAAGTAAAATTGTGCACTTTTAAATTGTTTTCCACTTTTTTGTAAGTTATTTTGTTAGTAAAACACAATAAAAATATTTAATTGAAAGGTTTCATTTTCAATTAAAACTTAAAACCACAGACTTTGAATAATATCGTTCAATCGGTCTCCTAAATACAAAAGCTATTTTTTTCATGTCATATATTTATTTTTCGTTTAATTACGACCTAAAGTGTTGAGTCAAAGTATTTAAAGTCACTTTTTGTGTTGACCCGTGTAATCCAACTAATAGGATAAAAAGTAACTGGTGTTATAGATTGACGCTAATGTGTGTCGTGACTATTTGTTTAAAAAAATAATTTTTGGTTTATTATACTGTTATTAAAAGCTTTAAACTTTTTTTCCTACATCTATAACTATTATGGGAACCAAGTTTGATCTATGACTACAAGGTCTCTATTATCTATATTTAAAAAATGTACTAATATTTATCATCCCTTTATTTCAAATTGAATTGAAATCAAAAACTTTGAATCCAATCAAATAACTATATCACAAGAGTAGAATAAATATTAGTTGCAATCTCACAATTTATGGTCAAATTGTTTCATTTTAAAAGTTTAAAAACTTTTAAAATATTAAGTTTTAAGTTATAATATTATATATATTTATGAAACTTACTTAGTTTTACTAATTTACAAAAAAATATACAATAGTATATTTATTTAATATGCATACAATTATTAAATTGCAGGATTTTATGTTCTTTGAAAAAGCTGGTAACAAAGAACGCGACGGCCCGGGAATGTTGTAAATTGAATTAAGGTTTATATAATATTTTTGTAATTATCGCATGGAATTGATTTGATGATTAATTTTGTATGTAACTCGTATGTATTTTAGTTGTATGCACATTTAAAATCTCTTTATGATCTGTACAGAACTTATATCATTACATAAATTCCTTGTGTATTATGTTGAAAACCACATAAGATATTAATACCATATATTACCAAATCGGAATTCAATGCCCTCAGACATATACAGTGTTTATTAAAAATATTTTCATCAAAAATTGGACACAAATTGGAATGTTTTGTACGGTGTTCTTGATATGTCATCTAGTAATTTTTATGTGTTGTGTTCATAAGCTTATTTGACTCATATGGTATGTAATATTTGTGGCATTCTATGTGATATAGTAGTGTGATGTTCATTGCAAATAATGAAATGAACATAAATTCTAAGATGCCACAAAAAACTTCGAAAGCTAAACTCTAGATGCGTTGAAACATTTACATAAGATTGGAGCGTCTGACTTGGCTGCATGGTCTAGATCAGTGGTCGTCATACTTTTCTGGTCAAGAGCCATATAGGTCAACACGAGATATCACTGCGGGCCGCACTTTTATAGATTGAGTAATTGATACCATTTATTAATTGGTATATTTCTATGAGTTGCCAAACGCCAATTTCCCATTATTTATGAATGACAATAACAACCTATGAAGTAATTTTTTCACAACCTAATTCACTAACTATTCACTGGTTTCAAAGCAAGTATTTTTTTTTATTCTGCAGTTAATTGAGAATGATCAGATTTTCAGAGCTAAAATGAAGTGTTTTCAGAGAAATTGTGTTCTGGAATTATTGATTCGTGGTGTCAAGACACATAATTCCATAAATATTTTAGTAGCAACGTAGGTAGAATAGTGAGAATGAATGTGAATACATAATGTATATTGAAAAAAGGATAAAAATATTTAGTTTTACCATATACAGAATTAGGTACCTATTTAAGATATTTTTTACTACATAGGTATAAATACTATATTAGTATATTAGCTTCAAATGCTAATATTTAATTCATATTTTGTTTAATTGATTTGTTAGGACCTTGCTTTGGTAAACCTAATAATATCAACCAGAAAGCCGAAAAGGTCGGATAAAAGAAAAGTGCGGGGCCGTTCATCAAATTAGTTAACTTCATAGTATCTGATGATGTGATTCATTGTCTACCAAAATTGTTTGCTAAGTCGCGGGGCCGCACAAATATCAGCCAAGGGCCGCAGTTTGACAACCACTGGTCTAGGTACCTTTGCCACGACTTTAGAAAGGAAAAAACAGGAACCAAATAATATTTATAAACCCAAGGGAGTTCTTGATGCTACTGTCCTTATTTTTAATTCATGAACTTGCAGAATTCATTTCGATTTTATGTATTATTATTTTGGAGACATTTTACGTGTTGTAGTTTGGTTATTGTGCAGTAATGGTTCATTAAAAACAATGACATAGGGCGTAAATTCTAATATCTGCCACTGGAGAAAGCTTTAACAAAGGGACGCCATTTTATTAGAGCGTTGTATGAAGAGTGTTTCTGACGGCAGACTTGGCTGCATGATCTAATATACATACCTTTGCCTTTTCCTTAAAAAGGAATAAAAATTATAATCCTAATATTTATATATCGTAGAAGCTGATAATAAAACATGATTTTATATGTAAAAGACTATACAAATGTAATCTAGTTGATAAATATGTTACTGAATGCTTTCAATGTTGATAAATATTTAAAAATGCTTTGGAGATATATAGTAACACATCTTTAACTAAGTCATTATCTTTTTGTTGAATTTTATTGACGTCTAACGTTAAAGAAAAATAGTTCCTTTTACATAATAAAATAAGTAAATAATTTCACATTACAACATAGACGGTTGTAGACAACTTTACTTTGGTGATGCCGGCTCAATGGTGGTGTAGTCAGGTTTCGCTTAAAGCGATGTAGGTTTGAATCCACCTATACTATAATGTTAGTATCTTAGGTGAAGGAAGCATTGTAAAAAGAGACCATGACATAGTAATAGCGCCTAGCTCCTTAAAAATACTTAGTCTGAAATTCTGTCGCCAAGCATTGATAAATGTGTTCCGGGACCATCATTTCAGAGCCATTTCGTCACTATACATAAAGTGGGACTGGGGTTAAACACCAAATTAAACACACACAACTCATACTTACTCAATACCTAATAGGACAGTTGACTGGTTTTTAATTTATGTAAACAGGACAGTATGTATATCATATACATATAATTAACTATGAATGTATATACTGAAGACATTTTTATTCGGTTAATACAGTTTAAATGTTTTTGGTGGGGATTGAGATAGGATAACTCTGTCCCTCTCCCACAAAATGAATATTTTAGTATAAAACTTGTATACACAGGTAATGTGTGACGTCATAGCTTGTTTTACGGTCTGTCTTTATTTGATATAAATCATTCTATTTATGATGTAGTTTAAGACAATAAATTATAATTAGTCAACATCCCTATTTGATATATAAACATACATATTATGTAACATTAATATTAGAAATAAAATGTGTCACTTGTCCTTTAACAATATAAGATAGTTTGTTTGCATTTAAAAACACCAAAGCACAATCTAAATTTGTAATTGTCTACACAAATAAAGGGATAATTTTTAATTATTTTTTTTTTGTAATAAATAATTACTCAAGGGTTGTTTGTTATTTATAGATGGTACTATATATAGCCTCACAATATAATTATGAATTTAGGAATCTCTACGGTAAAGTTTTTATTGATTACTTTTTCTTATTAAATAAAGTGTTATTTTATAATATTAATCATAAGCACAAATTTGTGATTTTTTGATAATGTATTTTTTTTTTAATATTGTCTTGTTTTGTTAACATTTTATGTTGAATTTAGTGTGTAATAAAATTCATATGAAACGTCTAATAATGATAATGATATTTACAGGTCTTATGATATATTTAACCAAATGAATACTTATTGTAGTTTTAATCAATTTTGCTATCGTATTTTTTTAAATAAATGCATGAAATTTTTTATTAACATATTTTTATATACTCGTAAATCTACTAATTCTTGATATAATAGAGTTTATACTTTTTTAATTTTATTTAAAAAATATTTTCAATGATCTGCTTTAAATGACGGTTTATAAATCGAAGGAATATATATTTAACTTTGGTTCCTTATTATATAGCACTAGGAATCAAAGTTGTAAATTATACTTTTGTTATTAATGTTTATGAATGTATTCAGTTTTTTTTTTTTTCTGTTACATAGGTAAAGGATCGAATTAAATAAGTTTCTGTACTATGATATAATTCGTATATTCACGACAGAAATTTGAAGTTGGCCAGATAAAAATAAAATAAAACCACTTTGTTATATTTACATTGTCGCTGTGCTTCAATAAATAATGGTATAGAGTAATTAATTTAAATAGGTAATTAATTTGTATGAACTGTACCTTCATTTTTAAAATAATATACATACATACATATGCTCACTCCTGTTATCCCCGAAGGGTTAGGCAGAGGTGAAGTAGCGAACTACACCACCCAATAATATACAATACCGTATAATAACTATTGTGGAACTGATATAAGCTTATTAATCTATAAGGAAAGAATGGAGCGTTTTGAGCCTTTCGATGCGATATTATTTTCAATGCCCACTATTATTTTTCACTAATTTCAGAAATTATGTACTTATATAAAAAAAAATATAAAAAGACAATATACAGTCCGTTCACTATTAAAAATCCCCCGTTCAGGAGATGGTAGCTCTGACTAGTTGGGCTGCATATTTTCCCATTTTGGGCCTCCCAAAAATTAGGGTAGACGGAGAAGGTTGGCTAAATTGTGACAAAAGATTAATTAATATTAACTAAAATTAGCCATTTAATTTAAGTGAATGTCTGGGTATTAAAACGAAACATTAATAGCAATACTATTGACGGATATGTCACACACCGCTAAACTAAGGAAAGCTCTCAAGGTTTATTTTACATAGGAAACAACATTAAATACGTATCTGCAAATCATGTAAATATTCATAAGTCAGTTTCACGTGTGCCATTACTAATGTAACTTTAATATTTAATAACTACTGAAGAGCGAACACGAACATTGTCGTTAATATTGCGTTAGTGTTCGTCAAAGAAAAGCAATAAAAAACCCTAATTTATACTTTAAAATCACAGCGCTTGGATTTGACAGAATCGATTGACTTTCCAATGACGGTCTGTATTGCCAACATAAAGGAAAGAGAGTCAATGGACAAGTTATAGTGAATGGACTATAATGTCTATTTTCAATTTGTAAAATTGTGACATGTATGTTTTATGACACGACAAATACAATCTTTTAAATTTCAGAACATGGATAATCCATCTATCCATAGAACAATTGAATTTTCATTGTTCCTTGAATTTCGATATTGTTATTAGATGAAATCAAACAGGCATTTTATTATAATTTGTATAAAGTAATTAATTTTTGTATATCAACCTCTAAGTTAGCATACTGCGACAATCTATTTTTTCATATACATTTATTTAATTTTGTATGAGAGAAAAAAGTAAGTTTAAAGGAAAGATTGTTTAATAAGTCATGTTTAATTTCCTACAACCTCTTTCTCCTCATAAAAAAGCTTTATGTGAAAACGCGTATGAAGAGCGCGTAATGCCTAATTATTATTCAAGTACCTAGATATAAAATGTAAAAAGAAAAATTCATTTACCTATGTAACTTTTTGAATTATACGATATTGTACTGTAGTTATTTAGAAATGAATATATTATTAAAAGCTTCAAAGAATACTACATTTTTTAATTTCCTTACCTGCCCTACTGGTTTATAAATTCAAAAATTCTTTATCCAATTTAGGCCCCGATAAAGCAAGCTGCATGATCTGGGCATCTCGGTTCGACCGACTGTGACAGGGTCAAGGATCGTGGAACGGAGCAGGCGGATGTCGTTGCTGCCCGGATCATGGAGGCTATGGGCGATGGCATCGAAGTCTCCAGGCCGAATAAGCGGGCTGATGCTCGCTTGATGGTGCTGGAGGACTGTGACGTATCCTGAAATCAGGGAAGTGGTATCCAGCCGGGCGGGAAACGGGCGAGGAGATTACGATGGGTCCCATTCGGGAACTTAGGTGGGGTCGGGGAGGGACTGTTATATTGTAGTTCCCGATAGTGGCCGCTAGAATGGGGGAGGGTACCGGTCGGGGGTAGTATGTGGCCCGAATCCAGCTGCTGGCGGCAATGCCCATGCGTTGCTATCGTTGCATGGGCTTGGGACACACCCGCTCGATCTGCCCCTCGGGGTTAAATAGGTAGCACTTTTGTTACAGGTGCGGGGTTGAAGACCGAGGTGTTCAGTGCCGAGACACTTCACTGTGCGGATGAAGGTCGCGACGCGTCACACTCCATGGGCCGAAACTTGCGTCGCTGGCCATTAAAGCCGGATTTCGTGCGCGCGGCATCTGGACTTCATCACATTGCTGAACCTAGGGTGGAAGGGGCAGAGGCCCTGATCTCCGGTTCCCCTGAGGAAGCCGTTGCATCGGGGGACTGGTCTTGGTTGACCGGCACTACACCATAAGCGGGTAGGGGCTTGGCATTTTGCAGGGGGCGACGCGGTGCTTGCGAAAGCCACCCCGTGTCGCCCCCATCCCAAATGCGGCTGACGGCCCCGGGGAGTTTTAGTGGGTATTTACGGGCGCTTCACGCCCGGGCGAGTCCCACACTGGCACGGAGTTCGTCCCTCCGTGCCCCCTTACCTATTGCATTGGGGAACCCCGGTCTCACTAATGCAATTGGTAAGGGTAGTGCGTAATTGCATTTCCCCTCGTCAAAAAAAAATAAATAAAAAGGGACTTGGCATTCGGGCTGGATTATCCATCCGAGGGGTATGTTGCGGTGTATGTTTACGATCCCGTGTTGCCCCTCCTTGTGTGGCGTAGAGACGATCACTCATAGAGTTTTAGTGGGTACTACCACTGATTTTGATGACAGATCATTATTTTTTTATAATAGGCTCTTAAATCTATATCATAAACTTATTCATTTATGTTAACTCTGTAAGGTTACACGAGTATATATGCAGGAGACTGGGTAATGCATAGACTAGACAATGGATAGGAATAAAAGTAAATGATAGTAAAACCAAAATAATGGTTTTTAAAGAGAAGTGGTGGCATGTCCATAATACTCTCATCCCTTCTTTCTTCTGGCCACCCATAATCTAGCTTGAAATGCCTACTGCAACGCGCGATCGCGTAAAACAAATTAATCAAACTCAAATATCTAGGAAATATATATTCAACATTACATTAGTCTGCATCATTTTTTCAACTTCCTTAATAACTGAGCTGCTTCTTTACTTGCTAAGTGATCATCATTAGTTTTCGCTGGATAACTAGCTGCAAGTTTAAGATAATACTTTGCTTGATCCTCCTTCTGTAGTTTCAAATAACAGTTACCTAATCTCAGTAGATTGAGACTAAAAAATCTTGGTTGTGCTGCCTCTGCTCTTAGAAAATATTCAAGAGCATCTTCATAACTTGAATTTGGTGGTGTAGCAAAAAATAGTTCAGCCAGTTTCCTTTGATGCCAAGGCATTTCTGTGATTTGATAACACCACTCTCCAAGCATATGTAATAAAGTGGCATCATTTGGATTCAATATAACAGCAATCTGTAGTAAACATTGTATTAATTTTATCAATATTACAAGTGTGCTTAAATCAAATGTTTATACAGTGTGTACAAAAGCTTAAGAACTCACATCCATGTGGGCCTTCACATTTTCTAATTGTTTTATTCTTTCCTTAATACCTTCAAAAGAGCTTTTAGCGTCTAACAATAACGCATACCACTTGTGAACAGCAAAGTGATTTTGATGATTTTGAACAAGTAATGATATTATCTCAAATGCTTCATATATGAAATTTTTCTTGTCTCTCATATCACATTTCGACTCTTTTGACATATTGTACAAAGCTTTGCAAATACGCCATTGCACCTCAACATTTTGTAGATCCTGTAATAAAATACATAATAAACATTATTACTTTTACAATTATTTTTTAGTCTCTATTAATTTAATCTATCATAATAACCATCACATTGGTACAAACAAAATTAAATTGAATAACATGTCTGACTACCTTTGCACCTGTTATAGTAAAAAAAAAAATACAAGCAACTAGTTAAACATAAGTTATAGATATTTGCATTTTTTTTACTTTTTCCTACAAAAAGCTTACAAATTAACAAGGGATTACAAATAAGCTATAAAATATCTTCCTGATTTTTTAAAGTCACAAATGATTAAATAAACGTAATTTCACCTCTGAATTCTTGAGCAACTCATAGCATTCTCCATAATGACCATTATCAAAAAGTTGATCAGCTTTATCTAAAACAGAAGGAGCAATTTGCAGATTGCTAGATTCTTTATTAATTTTTTTTATTGGCCATATGAAAATTAGACTTGCTGTTAAAATAGATATATTGTAAGGTTGTTCCACATACTGAAATAAATAACAAATTCAGTAATTTTATTTATTAGAAAATCAAAATTGTCCATTTACTAGTTAAGTTAGCATTCATTATATATCTCTAACATATGACACAAAATCCTACTTCTGCCATTCTCAATCTTTTTAAATGTTGACTCTCTCCTAAAAATAATTTAAAAAAAAATAATCACCATAAGTACATAATTATGATTGAAATTACATATAGGTAGTTTTCCAAAAGCTCAGGTTAGCAAACCTTTGTCCTTATGATAGTGATAATATCTTTATTATACAATTTGATCCAAATATTTCTATAAAAATTAGCACTGAAGGCATTTAACAAGACTACCCTATTATTATTCATCCTCATTTCTGACAACAACATCAAGTTCAAGTGACAAGTAATGTCAATAGGTAAAAAATCGTTAGGTAAGTATTTTGTATATAAACAGCTTATTTAGGAACGTACCTGTGTAAAAATTCTTTGAGTACTTGTTTTATACAATTGTCCATAAATTTGAGTGAATTTTATTAATTTAATTACAGAATTAACTATAGCAGGAAACTGCTTCATTATTTTTACGAAGAGCACAAAACAAATAACAATTATGTTCAAAAAAACGTTTTACAGCAAATCAAATCTTTATAAACAATGAAACATTAAAACTATCAAGTATCAGTTAGGGATGGCGATCTAAGGTCAATTAATTGAAGAATCGATCTTGTTGACTAAAATATCGATCTTTATGAAACAATATTTACAATTGGATCGATTCAGTGAATCGATTTTGTTTCCCAGAAAATCGAGGCTCATTTTTCTGCCTTGATTAAAATCACAAATTTGTATAAATTATAAAAGTGCTAAAACAAATACAAAGGTTCCGAAATTTTCACTTAAGTAATAAAAAAACTTGTGAGATGGCTTTATTAGAGATGGCGTTCTGATATCAATAAATTTAAGAACCAATTTTAAAGAGAAAAAAGACATATTTCAAATAACCAATATTTAGCACTAAATTGACCCAGTAAATCGACCTCAGAACCGAATATATCGAGGTTAATTTTTTTGTGTTTATAAGAAAACCATAAAAATATTTATAATAAGGAATGTACTGAAACACTAGTAAATGTATGAAAGATTTTCACTAAATTATTTAAACTCATAAGATGGCTCTGTGGTCAGTTTCTTTCGCTTCTTTGTGAGATTCAAAATGTCTTTTTGATTACTATTACGATCGCAGATAAATATCTTGCCTGATGGTTAGTAAACACTTACAGTGATAGTTGGACGCTTACTATATTAAGAACATTTCGAGTGTACTGCCAACCATAAAATCACTTTATACCTTTATCTTTGATATACTTATAAAAGCAACTCTAATTATTTTAAATTAATAAAATATTGACTATTATAGTGTCCCTTTTGTTTTGTCTGATATGAACTTATCATAAATAGGCAAAAATAGAAGAGTTTAATATCTTATTCTCCTCAGACCGTTTGTCTTTTATTGTTTATTTTCTATTGAGGAGCTTTAGGGTTATCAATAAAATTATTTCGATATCAGTTTTCACCTCTAATATTCAATAAATAATGACTATACTTTAATTTTGAGCAATAGAAGAATATTAGTTACGCATAAAAAAAACAAGTCGATTAAAGATCGATTTTTTAAAGATCAGAAGCTCTTTAATTCCGTCATACTTGAAAGAAAAACGCCACAGGCGTGGCAAAGAAGTGTGGTAGTCCTCTTTTTTTAAAAAGGCGATAACACTCTTTTGAAAAATTATAAACCCATCTCACTTCTAAGTCATGTCTATAAGCTGTTTTCGAGAGTCCTCACGAACCGACTTGATGACTTCCATGACCAGCCTCCCGAACAAGATCCCGAGATACCGCAGTGTCTCAATACAAAAGTCTTCGACCAGTGTGTGTTGCCAGTGATGACTTATGGCACTGAGACGTGGTCACTTACAATGGATCTTATTAGGAAGCTTAAAGTTACCTAAAAGGGCCGAAAGGGCTATGCTCGGAGTTTCTCAGCGAGATCGAGTCAAAAATGAGAAGAACCAAAGTAACCGACATTAGCCGGAGAATTGCCAAACTGAAGTGGCAATGGGCTGGCCACATTGCTCATAGAACCTATGTCCGATGACGCCAACGAGTTCTCGAATGGCTGCCACGTACTGGAAGACGTAGCGTGGGTAGGCCTCTATCAAGGTGGACCGATGACCTGGTGAAGCTCGCAGAAGTCCGCTGGATGCGGGTGGAGCAAGATTGGTCCTCATGGAGATCTTTGTGGGAGACCAATGTCCAGCAGTGGATGTCTTTCGGTTGAATGGAATCATTTCGTTCGAAATCTTCGTAACTGCTTGAACTAGGTGATATGACCGATTCCTTTTCTTTGTTTAATATTCTCTTTTCTCTTCTCTTCAGAACAAGGAAGTTGATTTGAGATACAGATTTTGTGCTCCGTATCATTATCACTTATACATAATAACTAAACTGTATCACGTAACACGCAGTATTCTTGAACTAACATTTTTTAAAATATTTGAATGAATATTATAAGTCTCGTATTTTTAGTTACTTTTACATTTTAGTTAATTTACATTTATGTAGTTATAAAAGGAAAAAATTATTTTATTTTAGTATAATCTAGACTAATAAATAAAGTTGCAAATCGAGAAAAGTGTCTGTTTGTAATGTCAAAATATTATTTTTACTACTTAGATTTGAATGGATATCCGATACCTATACCAAAAACACAATTTGATTAAAGTTAATTTCAAAAAAAATTAGCAAAACTATTAGGGTTTCGTATAAAAAAAATTAAATGCAGTGAAGAATATAAAAAAAGCGGGCGCAGCCACGGGCACACAGCTAGGTATTTTATACAGTAGTTTACGGATTCGTATCCGGAAATAAATAAAATTATTCTGCTAACTTTTGTTATTTATCTCTGTTAATACCTATCTATAAAATAAATAATAAAATGGTAACACAAATCGAATTTTTTTTTATGGGCAAGTATTTTCAAAAATCAATTCTACCCGATTCTAGGGCGGGGGTGAGAACAATTCGTCTGACTTCGTGTCCGTTGACAGTTTTTGTGAGTAGTGAGAAATAGTGGATTATGAAATGATAGTTTGATCTAATTTGTAGCATTATCATTATGCAGAGATCAGGTAATATTATACTAAAACTATATATCAATTTATTATCTTTATTTAATTTGTCCCATAAATTCGCGCCAATTGTTTTTATTGTAAAACAGAACTGGTTACATTTATGCTATCTGATAAATCTTTTCGAGGCAATGTTTTCGTCATTTTATTTGGACTTTTCCTTTTTTTTATACTATATTTGGAGTTTAAATTTTATGGATTAATTATTGTTTTGTATTAATACAATTTTGTTTTTCAAAATTGAATTAATACATCTTGTAAATAAAAACTGTGACGTTTCCTATATTAAGTAAGTATAAAAGTTTTTAAATTACCGTTACTAACGTAATGGTAAAGGAGAGTAATACTAAGGTAAAGGACGAAAGGTTGAAATTTTCTCCACAGTCAAGTAAATTATCAGACAACATTTTAATTATAACTTTTCAATTACAAATGTTACTATTATACTGTATATTTGATTATGACTTCATGTGTATATTTTTAAAGTACCTAACAGTTTGTGACCTATATTATTTCATGAATTGTCATTCTTACAAAAATAATAAAATCTACTAAAATTAGCATTCTGAATAATTCCACTGTTCTGTTTTGTTGTGATTCTGGAACAGTACAAATGAAATTATTAACAAAAATGATTCAGTTATGCAATCTGAAAGTTAAAAGTCACTTGTATAAAAGTTTAGTCTCATCTTACAAAATGTACTACTTTATTGATTTGAATGAAGATTTGATATTCTAATATAATAATAATTAAAAACAAACAAATAAATATTTTTTACCTTTTCTTGCTTATCAGTCTGCTTAATTATGTGTTATAAAAACGACACACCAGCTTTTTTGTTTTGTTTTACTATTGTAGTACATATATTTGTGTTAAGACGGTCACATGACCCTATCTTAAAACCACAGGTATTGATTTTCAACATTATTATAATTCTATTATTTTAAGTGTAATATGCTAACATTTATAATAACAAGAAGGTTTAATTTATTTATTAACTAGCCGCGTGTCCCCAGCTGCAACCGTGTTTTATATATTCTTCCCTGCATAATATAGTTTATAATTTTTTACATGGAACTCTTAATTATTTTTCGATTATTTTTAGTATAAACATTAAGCAAAGGTATTTCTCACAAATTCTAATACCTGGCAGTAAAACTGTACATTGAATAGGAATTTATTCCCAGCATAGTCATCTACTTTATCTTTTTATGGTACAACATTTTTTGCTTTTCAATGCTATCAATCAGTAATAGAGGTCTTTAGTTAATGTGTATGTATATATACAATTTTGTTTCCCTCTTCCAATTTTGTTGATATGTTTTATGTGCTTTCCTGGAGCATGAAAAGATTTAATTGCTTTGACCTAATTGCCTTGAAATATATTTTCTTGGACTATATTGAAATTTGAAATATATTGAACTCGAACATTAGTGGCATACATTTTTTATTGTTTTTCGAATGAAATGTTTAAAATTATCAATTTTTCATATTATATTATATCATATTATATTGTCCATATGATTATAAATAAATCTAGTCCAATATTTTATAGATTATGTGCCTACAAATTTCACTGAAGAAACAAGTGTCACCTTTTATAAAATTAATTGTTTACTAGAAAAAAAAAATGTTTAAAAAAGTATTTTGACTTGAAACAAAAATAAAATCTCGGTAACTTTTATCTACTTATTAAGGTTTTAATTGTGAATTATGTTTATATAATTATACTTTGTTTAATTATATTTCAATTTACAGTAAAATTCACGAATTGAATTTTAAATTCCTATGTATTTCCAATAGAAGTATATAACATTATTTTCATAGCTCCAATCAAATAAAATTGCTATTTTTTACAGTAAGTAAAATTTTGTTTTTTAAAGAGATTTCAATTTTATCATTGTCCATTATTTTACAAACATTTAAAATAGAAAATGTAAGCTGCATGATGTTGTGGGAAATACAAGTAAAAATCATTCATATTATGACATGTTAGTCAAACTAGTCAATATCTTCAACCACAAAAAATATTTTATAAACTTCATAGTGTTTGGTGTCAATGTTAGAGTTTATTAGATTAACATAAATTAAAAATATAGTTTTTTTTTACACAATATGGGCTCAGTGCTTTGACCACAATCTCACCTGATGTTAAGTGTTGTGGTCCAGGATGGTAAACACACTAAGCCTAGAGAGAGTTAAATAGGTATTGGAATAATATTAAACAAATAAATTCTAAAAAAAAAAAACAAATTTACAGTTAAATAGGCAGTGTGGTCATAGTTAATGCTGATTATTTTTGTGGACGACTTCTTAGTCCGTAAAGGTATTGTGCCGTGTTCACTAAGCGTGTGACCTCATCCTGGGATGTGCCTTCACGCGGAAACTGACCACTGCGTCGCTGTGTCACTGTAACCGACACCACATCTCGCATTATGGTTTAATCTAGATATATTGTACTTTGCGACATATTGACCTTAAAATAATATGGTTTTCATTTTTTACATTTTTGTTTACAAATAAATACAATGTCTGTTTGTAATATCAAAATAACAACTTTTTATTAAATACATATGAATGTATATACGGTACCTATATTAAAAGCACAAGTCTGTTAATCTGTTACAGCTAATGTCCGGAACGGCTGGACTGATACGGTTTTTCGGTTAGATAGCTGAAGTTACGAGTAACTTAGGCTAATTTTATTTTTCGAAAATTCCACGTAAAGATCATGAAATTGTGAATAAAATCCGATTTAATACACAGTTTTATTAGCATGTGTTTGAATTTGTGAGAAATTTCTTTGTTTTTTGTTAGTACCAAAAATAATTTTAGGAAAATAATTAGGATACCGTATGAAAAATTTAAAACTCATAAAATTGTGAAAAAAAATAAGATTCAGTGGACAGTTTTATAAAAACAATTTAGGGGCAAAAATAGTGACCATAAAAAAACATTCTTTATAGTTATTATTTGGTGAAGAACTGCGGAATAGAAAATATGCAGGCGGAGCCGCGGGCACAAAGCTAGTTCGTAATAATCCTTAACAAGCTGTAAAATTACTTCCCTCAATTGAAGCTATTTTTGTAGATGCACGTGCAAACTAAAATAGAAATTCTTTGAAATACCGCCGTTTTATAAGACCAAAGTAGGTACCTACCGAAAATTTAATTAATAGCGAATTAGATGTGCCGTCTTCTTGTTATCTTCGGCAATGGATTTGACCTTCGTTGTACAACATTGAATTTATGCTGCAAAAAACGAAATAAAGCTATTAGTAGGCAACTAAGGCACTAAAGTAAACATTTTTTTTATTATGTTAATTATAATCGCTCGAACATTGGAGGTACCTACATTCTATTTAACGACATGCATTCATAACATAAGCGATATCATGTGAGAAGAAAATTGACCTCAGAGGGCACGCGTTCCTACTTCATAACGGCCACGGTTACTGTACGGAATCTGACGAGTTGTGAATTCTCTGCATGCATAGAAATAAACTCGTAGTGCATTTGCGCGCACTGGTCGTGCCGACGAATTCAGTTACCGTCGGGAAGCGTGCAAACTGACTGCTCTCCTTGACTGTGATGCGTTAACATTCACTCGCACTCCAGGGCCTAACTTAGTTCGAATCAAACCAGTCCATATAAAATAATATTTTAAACTTTGTTACATTGTCAATATTTAACATTAAAACGGGGACGTGAAATAAGTAGTTAGTTCTCACTTAGCCACTTGTCGAAGTCGTCGAATTAATCTAGTGGCGTGTGTGATTATATTTAACAAACAAACTTAAATTGTTTTCAAGATCAACGAGTCATGCATTCTTGTTGTGTATTGGATTTAGACTTTTATTGAATTTGGTTGTAATCTGTAAACGTGGATATATTTCGATGGAATCCTTGGATTTTCAATTGCGTAAGAATTAAATATAATATTTTCATATAGTTTTTTATCGTGAATTTATCTATAGCTTGAAAGAAAGTACGTAGGTACATTGTAACAGATAGCAATTTATTATTGACGTCTCATCAAAAGTACGTAAAAGATAACAATTATAGACATCTCATCAATTTCATTGCTTCATCGAAACCATCATTGAAAAGCACTCATCATTTGTTTTATTTGTCTGCAAACGTTGGGCGATTGACATTAATTGAAAACAATCGGGATTTCAAAACAATGCTAGCATTGCCAGCAGCATACCAGGTTCAGTGATTCACCTGTGCGTATATTGATTTGAGTTTATATAAACAATCAGTAGTATATATGCTTTACTTTGCAGTAGATGCTTGTGGTACAATTGTATTTTAAATATTTTATGAAAAATAAATTACAAGGATAAATTCGTTAATGGAATTCAGTTACGTAAGCACTGATAGTCTGGAGGACATAGGTACATGCTGTCTTCCTTGTTGTGGTATGTAGGAGGAATTACATTGTCTTTTTTTTATTCTTATTTATGACGATAAGTAAAATCTTATGTTTTTTTATTGGCTGAAATTGTAACCAGTTGTCTTTTTTTGTTTCATGTGGTGGTTTCAACAATGGATAAAAAAATTAGCGGTAAGTTCTTTTTTAAAAATTTTTTTCAAAGTACATATTTAAAGTAGATCTCCCTTAATATACAGACCGAGTATGTTATTAATTTATGCATTGATATCAATTGCGTTATATTGATATCGTAAAGGAATTATTAGGTCGGCAGGACCGTTGTGTTACACAGTGCACGTATGGTTAGCGTGTGTCGTTTGAATTACGAGTAGGAATTTGCGACCGCTATTTGGCCCCCGGGTATATCAGACTTGCGTCGCGTCGTCGGTCCCATCAGCAAGCAGTATGGTACGTAATTGGTGTCCCTGAGGTGAATGCTATTTGTACGAGTTCGTACTATACTTTTAAAACGATGGCCAATGCAATGACACAGACGTTTGTTATCCAACCCGGCACAGATTGTTTTATTGTTCCAGTAAGCGAATTTGTAATCGCGGTACGGTCGTTTCGCTGTGACTTATAGCTTGTTTTAATAAATATTGTTTAATGTTTAATTCGATGTTTTCAACGTTCCAACGTTGTCACACTTTACCGACTGGTTAGAAATATCCAATAATATATTGCGCGCCTCGTAAATGTATTTGCGTTTGGTATCCCTTTTCATTCCATAGAACGAATGTTGTTACTATTTTTGTTCCTTGCTTCTTTCTGTAAATGGTGAACACGTAGAATGTTTTATTAGTGAGGTAAAGTTAGATTTCACTTTTGTTTTATATAGATACACAAACGGCTTCGCTTTTTAATGCGGAATATTTTTTAATGGTTCATTTGAAATCCGTTTACTGTTATCAATGGTAATTGTAGGCCAACGTTTGTCGTAATCGGTCGATTCAACCCGCGCGGTCTTTAGTCGGCTCTCCTCCGGATGTGATTTGTCGACTGAAAAATGTGGTATCGCGTTTGTAACTACTGTAACGCATATTGCTCTGTAATTGTAACAGTATGTTTTCCTCTTTAGCAGTTGACGAGTGTTGTTTGCGCATCTGATTTATATTTTATATCAAATAATAAAAGTAACGTTAGTGCACATTATTAAGTTATCCATCAGTGATTTAATATGACCTCTATGTCGGATTCACCTTTGAATAGATCCAGAAACAGACCTGTTTTAGCTCGTTACAAACCGAATGCTGCCGTTTCAGATCAGGTAAGCTTAAACATTCTTTACTTTTAAGTGTACAGGAAGTTTTTAATCAATAAATATGATGTATGTTAGAGTACAATTTACAGATTTTATTGAGTTAAGTTATGATTTTAATAATAAAATTAATCGAGTTACTATTATATTGTGTTTTCCTATTAGTACGTGACTAAATTGTTAATTACTTACGTCGTATGCATACTGTAAGGACTAAAGGACTGCTATTATCGGGCCACTACAATAGAGGTCACTCAGTTAACACACTTTAGTTAACGATGCATCGAAGTATAAAAATACTTGACAGTAATTGACCTATAATAAGTTATAATGTATGATTTATTTTTATTAAACATAAATTTTGTAGAGCTTATTTAATTTATGTGATTGCAGTAAGTTGTTAGTGTTAGT
Organism: Samia ricini; assembly: GCA_014132275.2. Lineage (NCBI taxonomy): Eukaryota > Metazoa > Arthropoda > Insecta > Lepidoptera > Saturniidae > Samia > Samia ricini. The sequence continues at coordinate 10,463,666 of AP028161.1, forward strand.
GACAATTACCATGATTCATTGTAGGCGCAGTATGTTATTACTGATACACGTCGTTACACAAATGACTAACGAAGTGTAACGAGATTTGGCAGATATATAATCCATAATAATATGCGAAATCCTATAAATATCATAAATTAGTCACCTTTCATTAACATCGTAAACTTATATTTTCCTTCCTGTTATTGTATTAAACACCGCCTTGTCTGTGTAATTTGAATTAAAGAATAGAAATAGTGGAAACTGTTCAAAGTTGTTACTCTCAAATATTCATTGTTTTGTATACGTAAATTGATATTATTCAAATGATATTTGATTATAACCTAATATAGGTAACAATGAGTCTCATGAAATAAGTAAAAATATATTAATACAGTTTATTGTGTTCGATACGATGCATTAATTTATAACTAGTTTTGCCAGCGGCTTTGCTCTCGCTCACATCACTTATTTATAATGTATTTTTTGACGTTTAAATACACGATTTTTTATTGTCCTAAATAAACCAGCAAATGGGTGTAGTTAATGGGATAATAACAAAAAAATCACATATGATATTTTCAAGTTCGTAATTCGTATTACCCGCCGAAATTAATTTTATCTACTAATGGCTTCGCCACATAGCGTGCGGATCTGGAAGCCAGCGCGGTTTGACTGTAAAAGAGGCTCCACACGGATCGCGCTCGACTCACGTCGCCACGATGCATTCTATAGAAATGTCGCGTTGGCGTCCCGACCCGACCGCTGTGTGTCGAAACCATTTGATAGCACGCCAACTGGCGCCAACAATAAAAAATATCACACAAAAAAAAAGAAACTGCCAAAGATTCTAGTTGATTTCGGAAACAATAAAATAGATAATAAAAATAAGTACAAAAATAGTAAAATAAAAATAAAAAATAACACTGAATAATAAACCTGAGGTTTTGAATAAAACGATGAAAATCTACATCATTGCTATGCATTTAAGGGTTACATACTCAAAAGTTTTGGAAAAAGTCTTTGTCGACTTAATTCAATATTACTCTCATAATTTTTATGTGTTACTATATTGAAAAATGTACTAAAAACTTCTTGTAAATCTTGATCTTGTAAATCGGTCCGGTGGTTATCAAATTATAAACCCGTTAACTTGTATATAGAACAGACAGAGGTTGTCTTTAATACGTAAGCATATTAATTAATGGGTAATAATGGTAAAGAGAGAGACTCGTGCCCACAAATTGATTATGATTGAAGCGAGTCTGATGGAATTTAATTAATATGCGGTCGCACAATCCAAGATCAGAAATGCACATCATATACTCTTTGAAGCGATTACGGCTTAGGGGCAGTGTGCTCAGATTCTTCATTAATTTGAATCTATTGGTTAAAGATAACGTTTGCTATGAAACAATTTACGGTGCTTGAATCTCATTAGGTTCAGTGTTAGTTGAAGTTTTTAAGCAAGAAATAAACGATTTTCAATAGTCGATCCATGGCAAAATTATTTGTGTTTCTATGACATCGTTTCTAAATTTTTTTATGCTGTGGCGAGAAAGAATAAAACAAGCAGTATTTGGATCTTCTTCGTGTCGCATGCATGCTTACAATAACACATCGAACTTTCCCCGTGACATGTGCTAAACATTTATGGCTAAGGCGACAATAAACCTGAGTTTCTACGTACATAAAGTAACTGAAACGATATGTTTGCATAAATTTTTTTTGTGTGTTCTACTAATTCTACTAAAACAATAATACATTATTGTTTTGCCTATTATGAAGGTGTTTTAATATGCTAAAATGATACCTAGTGACGAAGTGGATGTTTAAGAGGACATGCGGTCGGAAATGTAGGTATGTCAGTAGTCTGTTGCTATCGCGTTGCACCCCAAAGAAAGAATTATAAAACACGAAAGGGACAACTGCAGCTCGGGCTGATTGTACCTACGCAAAATAGACGAAAACATCACTCCGTAGTACTTCCGTAGGCTCCTAGTTTCTACAATAACTAATTTATGGAAAAAAATCAAAATGTATCGGCATGGCGGTGGTGGATATATATTATTTAGTATAAAATATTTACCATAATGTTATTATCCAGTTAGGAAACAGGGGTCCACATTTGTGTGGAATAAATGCCGCAGGATATCGTCTTACGAAAATGCTCTAAACAACTTACTTATAATATAATTAAGGCAACTTGAAATTTACGTTATTGTTGCGTTGTTATAAATGATATCATGAAAAATCCCACTATATTTAGGATAAAGTAAGTTTGTTAAATACCAAAAAAATAATTTTATACAAACAAAATTTGATGGATTTGGTTGTTAATAAAGTTTTTACTATTTTTCTCCATTTCATTGTTTTTTAGACAAACTAGCGGACATCCGCGTCTTCGTCTACGCGTCTTCTTGATTGAATGTAGGGTAATCTGATTTTGGTTCGGTTTTCATAGCCTATTTTTACTAAACGACACATGCTTTAATACAATTTTTTATATATAATTTCTTTGAATATTGTTGATAGTTTGTCTAGCCTACCAATCGCTAATAAACACATATTTTATGCAACCAAAATGCTATGAAAATAGGTGGATCTATTTTTTTTTACTTAATAGATATGAATGTATACATGATACCTAAACCAAAAACGCAATTTTTAACATTTTTGTCTGCCCGTCTGTCTGTCTGCTTGTTTGTTCCGGGTAATCTCCGGAACGGCTGGAAGTATTTTGACGGGACTTTTTTTGATAGATAGCTGAAGTTACTCCGAGTAATTTCACGGGTACTTTTGGTTTCCGAAAATAATTAGGGTTCCGCATAAAAAAAATAAAAACTCATAAAAATTTGATTAAAATTCGATTTCGGTGCACAGTTTTACGGGCAAGTCCTTGAATTTATGAGAAATACCTTTACTTTATCTTAGTACTAAACAAAAATTAGGATTCCGTATAAAAAATGCATTGAAGAATATATAAACCGTGGGCGCAGCCGCGGGCACACAGATGGTAGATAGAATGATACTCTTTACGACTATGAAATTTTAAATTGTTCGTATTTTACATATAAAATGCAATTAATGTGCATAGAGAATACAAATGAATACTAAAATACTATTTATTTACTACTCGATTTGACGTTGATAATCGTTTCATCGATTTCGGTTAATAAATTATTAGTCGATTACTCGATGCAACCTGTACATAATTGCTATAAGTTTATACAAGAACGTCATTGTATTGAAATACCTATATATGTGTATTTATTTTGTAGACGAATATAAATAACATTGAATACTTGTGTGATTGCTTTTGATGTATGGCATCTGTGTAAGGTTTAAATAATACCTTTATTGACATGTTTGAGTAGCTACGTTATACCCGATGTCCTTCACATCGATGCTGTGGAAGTGATTATTGTGCCAAGTATAATAATGCTGTTCTATAATCTCTCAATTTTTAAAGGATTGATATTAGCACATTTAGAAATTATGAAGTCAAGTTTCTAGCTTATAGTCTCTTCAGACGCGCAACGACCTGTTTGATTAGTGTATGTTAATTTTTTTCTTAATTATTTCAACATTGAGACATTACTGACACGGTATTATTATTATTATTATAAAAAACCTATGCAGATTGGGACAGTCGTCTATCAGTCAGCAACATGTGCTTATTCAGAACTGCAAATATGCAACAGGCATATGGGTAATAATGTATCACATTCATACAAGACGTTATTTGGCATTCCTTCCGCAGTTTCTCTCTGCAGCAGATCCTGGACTCTCTTGTCTTTAAATCTCCAGGATTGATTAAAACGACATTGTCAGTTTTGTGCTATCACCACCTAATACTCGTAGCTGATTTCTACTGACCATGGAGACTTCTTCATCTCTTCGTAAAACCCCTATTAAGCTTTTTGGAATGAATTATGTAATATGTAGTCAGTAGCTAATAAAAATGTTGTGAATGTTTTGTAATATAATGAATATAATTAAATTATTCAGTAAATTAAATTTCAACTGAAATGAAATGTTTATAATGTATGTGGTTCATGTATTGAACTTTGTTTTGAAACACTGCTTGTTAGTGCGATCGCACGTGCCTGTTTGGTTTAGTAGCACGTTCGATGTTAGCACTAACATAGTGCTTGGTGATAAATCACGAACATATAATAACCTCTTTCATCGGTTATTTTAAGTATTACGGTACATCACCGCCCAATATTTGAACTACCGAATATAATCGGACAATTAATTATTTAACTCTATTAATTTTTCTTATCTGTGTTAAACATGATATATGTATAATTTTTTTGTTTGATTACTTCATATACTTTTACCTACGTAACGACGTTGGGCACTTGTTTAGTAATTACCAACCTAAATAGTTTTATCATCCTTAATGAGACGGTACAATATTGACTTGTTGAAAGGTCTCACTTATCTTTCCAAGTATGTATTAGTCGCGATAACAAACCGAGGTTTAACTTAAATTTAAACTTTCAAGTTTAATTTTTTAGGTATTTTTTATTTTTTAATATTCCGAAGAAAGAATGTAGCGTGAATTTTACCTTGATCATTTATATGAATATTGACATTCAGACTAGCAATGGTAGAGTCTAATGCTTCAGGCGTATTACCTACATAGCTACCATTTTTTTAATACGTTATAAGTTCAGTGCTTTGACCATAATCTCATCTGATGTTAAGTGACGATGTGGTTTAAGATGGTATATCATCTAAGCCTGGTTCTCAAGTGATGCTGCCGGAACACATCTATTGGTATTTGGCGACAGGTTTTCAAATTTGAGGGTGGTAACTACCCAGATGGCCATTATTAGAAAATGCCCAACCACCAAAATACCATTGCTAAACATAAGTGGCAGTGGGCTGGGCGCATTGCTCTCAGAACCGATGCCCGGGTGGCGCAAGATCGGTTGTCGTGGAGATCTTTGGGGGACTCCTAGGTCCAGCAGTGAACGTCTTTCGGTTGAATGGATGGATGGATGGTCCTACCACCATGCTATGGTTTCCTCACAATATTTTTTTTAATTTCACGCTATTTTTTTTTATTATTCTATTTGTGCATCATAAACTTGTAACTGTCGATCAAGATTGTTTTTCCTGTACAATTTTACATTATAATACAATCTTTTTATTAATACACGAAATGAGGAAAAAATAATAAAGGCATGGTTTTTACCCTTATCCGTAGTAATAATGTTTCTAAACATAGTTTTGATTACACTAGTGAAGTCATGTTTACGCTTACTGGCTATGGGTAGATCCACATCTTTTATAATATCTTTCAACGTGTTTACGGTTCAATAGCCCCTATGCTGCTTCGAAAAGTACAGTGAATTGTTTCTTGAACTACACTTGTAGGTACTGTTAACACTTCTGTAAGTACTTTATAAATGAAAGTTTACTACTGATCTATGTGTTACAATGCTAGGTGGATCACTCTTCTTCTTTATTGTTGGCTTACTAATAGAATTCATGTTTTTAAATACGTAAAACAGTTCATAAATATAGGAACAGGTATTTCTTGATTTATCTGTTGCAGATACCATAGATGTAATTTTTCATACGTGTATGATGTAAATAATATGATGTAAATATGCCAAATGATGTAAATAATAGAGATATTGTGAGAATTTTTTTTGGTTTTATTAAGATTGACCACACGGCAATTTCAAAAATCATTGAATTCTGTATTTTAATTCGATGTTTGAGATGTTAATTATTTGCAGCAATACTACTGCAAGTATACAGGTACTTGGGTGTAGTTTTGTATGTAATTGTATTTATATTTTTTTGAAACTATCAAAACAACGCGCAAATTATTAATTTTTTCTAACCTATCTAATGTTGACCGGGAGGGCCTTTACAGCTTCACCGAACTATGTGGGCGAGTACTGAAGGCACTCAGCCGCAAAAGGTAACTATAAAGGGTTTGAACCTTGGCTTGGCTTAGCCGTTACATCTAATCACGCGCACATTCATGTTTTTGTTGACGTGTTACCAATGTAATTTACTTAGATATTAATAATAAGTCAAAATAATAAAATAGCATTTTTTTTGTCTGATATCTATGATTTTTTTTTAATCATACATGAATTCTGCGACTAAAGTTTAGTCTTTTATTTGTTTTACATATTATGTAGTATATGGAAAAAGTGATGGGGGTAATAGTACATGAAGTGAAAAGATAAAGAAGTGACTTGAATAAAAAAATTAAACATTTAATTAAAGCGTTAAATAATCTAGTTTTATAGTCTAGTGCATAATTCTAATAAATATACGCAAACGAAACTGCTGGCAAATCTAACCAGTGGTGGATTTAAGCTTGCTGCCGCCTTAGGATGTTTATATGCCACCCTTTTTAATTATATGGAAGTGATTATCAAAATGCAGCATCCAAATATCAAATATTTAAATTATTGAATTTATGTTTTAATAAATTAATTTATGGTTAATTACACCTTTAATAATTTACTTTAGATATTATTTGAAATATGAATTATAAATTTAAACATACTTTAAAATAGACAAATATTAGGGCTTTTTTTAAATTATCATTTCTTCTTCCTGGTACTTGATTAGTTGTCTAATTCGCGTCTTATGTATATTTTTTCTTGAGATATTAGTTGCATCATCATAAGATAGACCACAAGACTTTATTATGTTGAGATAATTGATTTTCAATGCACTCAGCTTTATGATCAGTATTTGGTATAAATTTTGTGAATCTTTCCATTTTAAAATTTGGGGGTACAGTAAATGGTGCCGTCCATAAAATGATGCCACTGCGTTATGCTAGTACTTAGTATGCCTATTATAAAGACTTCTAAATGTGTACATAGGTATATCACATGGCATAGATTGTAGTATTATCCCAATAATATTATCGACTAGCTGTGTGCCCGCGGCTGCGCTCGCGTTTCATTTATTCTTAACTGCGTTATAACTCTTTTATACGGAACCCTGATTGGATCGGATTTTATTGAAATTTTATGAGTTTTTATTTTTTTACGCGGAACCATAATTATTTTTGAAAATTAAAACTACCATATGTTACGCGGAGTAATTTCAGCTATCTACCAAAAAAGTCCCGTCAAAATCCGTCCAGTCGTTCCAGAGATTTCCCGGAACAAGCAGACAAAAAATTTTAAAAATTGTATCTCCGGTATTGGTAACGTATATATATCACATGTATTTGTTAAAAAAAATATTTTGTCATTACAAACAGACACTTCAATTTTATTTATTACTACCTATAGGTTTTTTGATGCTTAGCTAATAACATAACCTAGCGCCACCTAGCGTTGGCACGTAAGTGAATGCACGGACCGACACCTGCTACATTAATGCATTCAGCGCACTAATATACTTCGCTAAAATGAAGCATAGACCGACTGTTAACATTTTCAATAAACTATGTACCGTTAGATGGCGTTCGAACATCACATATAATTTTATATTAGTGTTAACGTTATTCACGATATGAATATTTTAGTAGGGTCCAGTAGTATCATATAATTTTTATTTATTATAGAAAAAGTTGATATTTTATTGTGGAAGTGTACTTTTCGTGTATTTAGTACAATCACAAAGAAATTTACCACTCTTAACCCCTTGAGCACACTTCCCCCCCGACCCCACCAACCCCCCCCACCCACCCGCCTCCCCCCCCCCACCACCTAAATTGGCGTTTACGCCAGCTTTCCATAGTTTTCCTATTGTCTTCATATTTTCTTATGGGTAAATCGATAAATTAAGACAACATACAATCAGAAAATTAGATTTTTCAGAAAAACTATTGTTATCGCGTTGCCCTACAAAAAAAGCAAAAGGGACAAACAACTGCAACGCGGGTAGAATTAACTAAGGAAAATAGACGAAAACACTTCGTAGTACTCTGTTTTCTTCTCCAAAACGGAACCGATTATTAATTTTATTTCAGTTTTAGAATAATAATGTCTTTGGCAATTACTGTACATTTTGATTTTTTTACTTATATCCATCAAATTTCTTTAACGAACGTCTGAATGTGACGGTAAAAATCGAGCATTTTTTTCATTTTCAAAGGTTCTTTTTTACAATAACTGATTTATCGGAAAAAAAAAAAAATATACGGGCATGACGCTGGTGGATATGTATTATTTGGTAACTAAAATATTTACCATAACATGCTATTATCCAGGGAGGAAACAGGGGACTACGTTTGTATGGAATAAGGGCCGCTAAGATATCTTCTCAAAGTTTTGTGTGTTTTATCTTTATTTATATTAATTTTTAATGCACGTAATGAACATATCTACGAAGAAGAAATGTATATCTACTTGTTGGTAACTAGCTAATTGCCTGTCTCAACTATTTTTAAATATATGCGGTTTAGTGACGCCAACGTCACAACGTAACTATACGTTAAGTATTAACCTGGCCGAGTGCCCTTGCGTGTCGTAGGTTTGAATCATACAACGAGTACAAGCTTTTAATGAAATATAAGTTAATCTGAGGACCTATTGTTTAGTAAAAAACGATTTGGTTTAGTTTTCCTTGTTACCTTTAACGTTTGGCTAGATTGTTTAACCTATAAAATACAAAAACCGTACTTTGGGATGAGCTTTGATCCTAGCACTAAAATAAAAACATTCTCAACTCACTAAATTCAATAACCGAATAAAAACAAAAAGGCACTTATTTTTATATTTATACTATAGGTAATTTGTGGCGTAGTTCAAACTGCATGTACATTATGTACATTTAAAAAGACTATTCAAGAAGATTTGCTATTGAAAGTTTAATACCATTGATATGGATATCTATTTGGTTTAATTATGTAGTATGTAAGAAGATTATTTGTTAGTTTTCTACAAAATGTATGCATTATATGACATGAAAACCTCACGGTCTTTATATCTATTCCATAGTTTATGACGGCTCGAAATCTGCGAAAGTTGCTGACATTAATATAACACTTATACATTGCAAGTAAGCATACAAACAGCATAACTTTCTGTGACCTAAATAAAGCACAAGTTAGTCGCTCAGTGTAGCGTAGTTGATTAAACATATATTAGATAATTTTGTACCAGTCACCACTTTATATTATGACATCTGAGATGTCAGAAGATGATCCGTTCCAATGATGATATCAAATAATGATAGTTTTATACCAAAGGATCGAGTATTTAATTATATCAAAATTTAACCTATTTATTTTCATTGTATATTTATCCTAAAGGGTTGTTTAATGTGTATTTAACTCGTATGTAATATACCGGACGAGTGATTTATAACGAGCAATACCACAAATACAAAGAGCTAGATTGAAGTAGGGGTCGTCTTTTGGACTGGCGGGAATGCCACTCTGTAGAATTTTGACAAAACTGTTCTTTAATACTTAATAATTTTCAAATTATGTAGACGTGATAATAATCTAAGATCATACTTTCATTTTCTTGTAATTAATTTTATTTTCTAATAAAATTCTTATTTGCTGAAATATAGTTAAAATAAAACGATTTTGTTATAGTAATAATACTTATCTGGTAAAACGAATTTAATTTCTTGATAGAGGCAACCTTTATTTTCGTGAACTGTCAGTGACTCTGAAGTATAGGCAGAGATATATATTACTTGGTGATTCCTTATTCAGTACGGAATTACGATTCTAGTATAATATTGAATTCATTGCTCTTGCAACTGGATGTTTACGGTCGCAGAATGGGGGGTTGAGTACGCGCTTGCGCGGTGAGGCGGTCGATCTCCACAACCCATGTGTCAGACCTTCCCATGCGAATAACACGTGTGTACAAGTTGAGTATACAAGACCACCGCCAATACCTAAAACAATTATTAGGCATGTTTTATATTATCTAACTCATTATTGTTACTTCCGAAACACTATGTTATCAAACGGAATAAATACATTTTTATATCAACATGCAGTGCAAACTAGTAACTATTCGCCGTAGGTAGTTGCCTTAAACGCACTTCCGCTTATAGTCACTCATCGCTTCTTAGATTCAGGCCATTGAACTAGAAGTCGCGTTCTAACTTCCTTTTCGTTAGTCGCAGGCTGGGTATTCTAATTTTTTTATTCCTATTGAATGAAAGTATCAATCAGGTATGCAGTTCTGCAAATATGCAATTATCACGTCCTCCGATACCTATTGGACCTATAATATTTACCATAGTAATAGATTTCATTAAGGACTGCAGTCTGAACTCTTCTCACTTCAGCTGAGCTCATTTCACTCTGAACTTCAGCTAGAAGTTTGACTGTTGCTTTCAAGGTTGGAATTTTAGATATTGTATCAGAGAAAGTGTCTACGTATTTCGAACTAAAAGCTTGAGTATTCTTACTTTGCTGTAACAGGTGTGATGATGTTTTTTTTTCACCAAAACTAGACCTAAATGTTAAGGGTTACTTACAACTAGTACCTACACTGATTGTGTCCATTTATTATTCCTTCATATTAGTCGTCAGTAACGCTGTAAAGACCGGTAAGGAAAACTATAAGTTAATTTTATTTCGTCTTTACGATGAATTTCAAATATTTCTGATGAAAATTATCTATTAATTTAACAAATTTTCAGAAAGACATAAAATTGTTTATTTTCAACCCTACTTCATTTACTTTGAAATATGCCGATTAGGGCATTAGTAGTAGTTATGTAAAAGCTGCTAAGACAATAACTAACTAACATTGATAACTCTAATGGCTAAGGGCGGACAATAAAAATTATGTCTTATTAGAAACTTATTTCAGCTGGATATTTCTATGAAATCGCATATTAAAATAATATACAATTTATTGCTGTTTGAATTCAATGATAATTCAGTATAAATATTGCAACAACCTGATACAAATATATATTATAGCTAGTGATTATGGGTAGTAGTGATACAAATAATGTGTTGACCTTGTAAGAGAACAAGCAACAATGCATTTTCAACCCTCTGTTAGGACAGACGTATGGCAATAATCCAGAGTATTAGTGGGGTACGACAGCGTTGTCGAGCGGTGGCGGCGGCGGCGACGGTGACTGCGGCGCATCGTCGAGCGCGGGGCGCCGCTTCGTACTACTCCTCCCGCGCGCTCGCCTGCACCGTTCGAGCTGTCAAACCGCCTCCGACAGGCACCCGGCTTGAACGCTCCTAACTCAATCGCTAAAAGTTGCGATCGTTTCGTAGTGCGCATTCAGTGACTCAGTGTGTGATTTTGTAATATTCGCATGTCTGTGAATCGTTTTAAGAGATGAACGGCAGCACAACGACGGTTACCGGTGGTGCCGTCAACGGGACCAATAGTGCTTTGAACGGGATAAGTGCTGCACAGCGGACGGCGACACTCGGCACACCTAGCAGTTACTCGTACACTTCTACCGGGTCTTTACTCGGCCGTGGTGGTTCTGCTAGACCCGTGCCCCCGCCGACGTTACCTAAATATAGCGGCTCATTTAGTGCTGGAAGTACGACCGGGCTCAGGGAACGTGACAGAGAAGGTACAGGTGGTTCACACCGGCTTGCCAGTCTTGAAAGACTAGCACTTCGTCAGCGAATCATCGAACAGAGTTCAAATAATCAGATTCCAAATACGTTATCAGTAACAACTAATGGTGTGCCCACGTCTGCCACCGTTACCCTTACCGACACGGCTACGGTGAGTCCCCTAGCTTTTCGTACACCCTCTAATACTTCCCTATTTTACGCACCCCGAAAATGCTATACTAACTTTATTTTAGTGTTCAACCCTCTTGCAAACGTACGTACAAGCTCCGTAAGCTTATGTTGTCTCTCACAAAATATCTCCAAATGACTAAGTGCTCTTATAATTACTTTGAAATTAAAATGCAATTGGATTCCTATATATAGAATATCTATTTGAAATGCTACATTTCTTTGTTGATGTTAAAATGATTCATCAACGTATGGTCGAATCAGTTTATGGATGACACTCAGTACATATAAAGTGATCTTAGATATAGTTTGTTTACAAGGAGTGCATCGATTCCATAACCACATAGCAATGTCAGGTGTTGTATTACGTAAAACAGTACATGAAGTGTCAGCCATATTGGATGATTGGCCTATGATTATATCTTAAAGCCTTCAAATATACTTATAGAAAACAATATGATATTAACTATAGACGTTTTCATGAAATTTATTAGTTGATTGGTCCTTTAACACCTTGAGCATTAACCTGGCGTTTACGCCAGCTTTCCATTGTTTTCCTATTGTCTCATTTTTATGGGTAATCGACATATTAACAGTGTTTATTGGTTTAATAAACAATCAACTCATGTGTTCTAGACGATTGCTACATAGGTATTTTCATGTAAAAAATTAACAATATTTTAAGGGAAAGTTCAGAAAGTAGTATCTTTAATGCAGTGTTATCATTAAAATACGTGTGGACTTATGTTTTATGTGTACTCATTGATGATTATTCATCACTGATGAATAGATTTATGTTGACGAATTAATTAACTAATTGAATCACTTCCTCGAACCATCCATCCATAAATCAACTTACGATTTGTTCTATACAACGGTCCATTAAACAGAAATTCAGTAAATTGTTATTGACGAAAGTATTTGAATATTGACGAATCTATTTTCTAATATCATAAGTAAATATATTTACCAGAAAAATTTATGACTAGATAAATGTAATTTTCTCATAAGAAAGTCAACATACATACTATTATATTAGCGTTTCTTATATGAAATCGGTTTTGCATAAGGAATTTGCTAGTGCTATGTAGAAACGAGTCTTTGTCGTGATCAGCATCCATGATGCGAGTGAGATTATGTTGTTTCGCGTTATTTTGTCCTGGGTAAAGACATAAGCTGCTTGAGCGTAAGCGGCCTAAGCGTCTCACCATATTCCCACGCAATTCCTCATACGACAAGACTGGTTCGTGGAGAGGGAGGGGTGAACGGGTGACTGACCCCCATGTCTACAGGGTTAAAAATAACATCATGCTCGACGACCATTCTGCTCGCATGTGTCGAATTCAATAAACAGGCATTAACTGTTTCAGGGTCGCACCCTGACCCGAAAGTTCTTCATACATTAAAACTTATAATTATGGATTCCATGATTTATTAAAGTATACTATAAATATTAAATTGAAAGTTGAACATTGAATTTAATCTTGTATAATGAAATAATATTCAAATATTCTCATATTAACATTTTGGACGAGTATCATTTCCTTAATTAAGTTAGTTTTTTTTTTTAATTTGTGTATATATTAACTGTTTCAAAATATTTAGAGTACAAACATAAATAACCAATACTGGTTTTAGTGAATGTTTAGAATAACGTTTATAAAGAATTATTGTTTTGTTTTACATTAAATCCTGATGAAATACGTAGATATATTAAATAAAGATGAGACAGTGTTCATACTCTCCTCAGAGTATCTGTAAAGGACGCTTTGTCTTTTTATTTACCGGAGTTTTTGTATGAATTTTTCTTATCGGTCACATGTTATCGGGACGGCTACATTGACAGTCATAGTTTAAATAAAATGTAGTTTCTCCATAAAATATATGAAGTCTGACTATATAAAACCAATGCGTCTTTTAACAAACCAAATTTGGCTTTCAGCTTTTCACCAACTGGTAAAAGCGGTTGGGGCACGTTCTCCTCTTGCGTTATAAAATTCGATTCGACAAAAACCAACAAACTTTTGGAGATTTAAGTGTTTTCAACTTTCACGCAATCGCGTTAAGATTCATTTTGTTATTTAAAAGTGATTTCGTTCGCCCCCTTTGGAACAATCGCTCCTTGCTTTTGTGTCTGTGGGCCTATGAGTGTGACGGGCTCGATCCTTTTGCCTCTATATCTATAAGTATACATAGCAATAATTAACTACGTTGTACCTGAGTCAGCGTGTGTTGTGTCACACGTAGCGATTTTATATTGTTCGAGGTGAAAAGTATGCTATACCCTTATCTGCAATTCCGACAGCGACGTTTCAGTCAAATTTACCTGTTTTACCTAATATAGAAAATATCTGTAATAATCGAACTAATACTGTAGATATTATTGCTAGATGATTATTATGATAGTATTATTTATGTATTATTTAAAAATACACAGATCGAAATAGATAATAAGTATTTACCAACAATTGTATTCAATAAAAAGACATTCTTATATTGCCTTGGCAATATTATTGCTTTGTGTTTGAGGTTTAAATACAGTACCGCATGTATTCCACGGACAACAACGACTGGATAATATTGTTCAATCGTAATAATGCTGGCTTGCATTTATAATACTGTGCGATGAAAAGTAATTTCTAGTTAAACACACTAGCTGATTTTTAAAAGCAAAGTGATTAGGTAACTTTCAACACGTGACTGACTTTGCACGATCATACATCTCAAGTTGTTTGCTGGATATTTATTGAAAGCGAAACTAAACGAAACGATAATGGCGCAGTGTATAGTGCGGCTGGATTCTGCGTCAATATATGCTGGTTCGAGCCCACCTATCCAACTCTAAAATCAGCTTGAGCTTTCGGTGAAGGAAAATATCGTGAGGATACCATAGCATGGTGGTAGGGCATTTTCTAATAATGCCTCCTGGGTAGCTACCACCCTCAAGTTTGAAAACCTGTATACAAATACCAATAGGTGTGTTCCGGCAGCATCACTTGAGAACCAGTACCTCTAGACTGTGTGTTTACCATCCTGGACCACATCGTCACTTCAGATCAGGTCACTTAACGTCATAAGATTGTGGTCAAAGCATTGATCCTATAACGTATATAAAAAAAGTATATAAATTTTTAAAACAACATTCCTTCGTTGTAAAAATTATCACCCCGTGTGTAAAAGCTTTAAAACTATGCTTGTGTGCCACGCCAACCGGCAGCCGGTATCGCTGTAACTTAACCTTAAACTGACACAGTCGTGAATGGTGTTTCATATTACAACAGTTAATCTGTTTAAAAATATCACTCGAATAACGTACTTTTTTCATTTGTAAGTTGAATTCATTAGTTACAATCAAATAAAGAGTGATTATCAAATAAACGATGAATATTATGTTGTAATATTTCCATTACGATGTTAAATCGATATTCGAACACACAGCAAGACGCCAAAAGTATTCATAACAGACAAACAAACGTTTTTGTGGACGGTGCGGTGCAGTTGTGTTATATTTAGTGATTGTGAATGTTTAGTAAAGAAACGTGTTATTGTTTTAAGAAACGTACAAGTTTGAGATCGGTCTACCTTCGCTTTATTTCAATTTATATACATATGTGTGTGTATGCGCGTGTAGTTGTGAGTGACATTTGTATGTGTACAGAATGGCAAATCGAGCTTTAGCTAATGGCAATGGACATCAAACAAAGTTGGCTAGATGCTCAAGCAATGTAGGTGATAGTGCTGGTGACAAAACAAAAGTGGGATGGACAAGTCCTCGCGATATATGGAGAAACTTGTCGTTACGTCGAAAGGCAGAGGTGATTAAAATATTCTATAGTAATGTTATAGTCGTGCAGTTGATATGCGACAAGTTAGTTGACTTTAACTGCAGCGATGCCGTGTCATATTGATTCACTCGATATCAGTTGCGAGCTATATAATTAGATCCAGTCTACATTGGCGCCCGTAGATATATAACCAATTGATAAGTTTAACCCTTAGCAGATGTTTTGTAAATAGATAGATAATTAATAACTAGGACGCCGTTCTACTAAATCATTGGAATGAGTTTGTGGTTCCCAAACAAGTCTATTGATTCGCGTCCCATTATTTCTCGCAGAACAAATCGAACTATCCATTTCTTAATCTTCAACCGTTGTTCGGTCCGGTCATTGACTCGTTTCTACATAGTCTTAGAAGTAGCAATCGCACTTGGCGCCTTGATGTATTGCATTATCTATGAAATATGTCTCACTCGTCTTTAGTCCTTTTACCGAGCTGTCGTTTATCTTGTTACACTGAATATAAAACCTTATTGAATGATCAGAACAAACAGGTTTGTTGATTGTGCTATTCTCATAATACATTAGTTTGTTAAAAATATTGTTAAAAAGTATAATAATTTAGTAATGTTTTTGGTTTTCAAAAAGGTCAAAATTTTCAGTACAGAGCCACAAACCAGATTATATCTCGACTAAAAATCAAGTAAAAATAAGACTGCTAAATCCAATACTTGGATAATATACGGCGTAATTTGTGTATATGTCAATAAAACCCGATATTTATCAAACATTTGTGTAAATTTACGAGCATTTAACAATTAAAATAAAGAACTTTACAACGTGGATTCATTACAGAACACATTAATTGACAAATCTAAATCTAAGCGACTTAATTAAGTATAGTTCAAATTAATAATCACAGTAACATTACACTAAAGTGACTTATAAACCGAGGCGCGACGGTAGAAGATTCTCATTTAGACATAGGGGAATGAATAGCCCTCAAAAATAACACTATTTTCATTGCTTTTTTTCCAAGTCATTTGAGTTTCGCTGGTTCAATATTGTTGAAGTTACTGGTTGTCTATTTATATTAGATATAACTTTTATAAGTAATTCTGTATTTGGAAGCAACATTTTTTGAGTTCTAATTCAATTAATTCATTTTAAACTTACTGATGTCCGTTCGCGTCGTTTGGTGTAAATTAAACGTTGAATTAATTCTACGAAGTTATTTTAGAAGTTATTAAAGCTATCTATAGGTAAAATTGTATTTAAATTCGCCTAATCTTTATAAGAGTTGTTATGGAACAAATATTCAAAATTCACATTTAAGATATTAATGTATATTATCATTGCACATTTATATATGCATATTGCATAGGTAGTATGCTTTAAAATAGCCCTTTGATAGATTTAAACTGTAGTTTAGACATAATTATAGGTGTAACAAGATCAACATGTTAATTTAAGCGACAATTAGTTTAACCTCAATTAAAATTCAAGGACTGGTAATTCTTGTACTATGTACTTAATTACTGAAGTGGAAATGAAATTTAATTGTTTGAATAATATGTACGTAAAACACACCTTTCCAGAAATATTACTGTGAAAAAAAAAAATTAAAACTTTTCAATCAAATATTTCTATAATGATATAGTTATGTCTTATGTAGTTTACTTGTCAATCTTGTCTACGTATAACTGACATAATATGAATAATGCAATAGCGCATACACGCTTATACTTCGATTACGAAGAAACCAACGTTTAAAGTTAGCAGATGAATTTAATAGTATAGATATACGAGTATATTTAGAAGTATAGCACTGCAGGTATATTCACATGTTCATATATCCTTTTCTACTAGCTGTGCGCCCGGGGCTGCGCCCGCGTTTCATATATTCTTCACTGCGTTTTAATTTTTTTTATATTGAACTCTAATAATTTTTTGAGTTCTAAGATAAAGTAAAAATAATTCCTATAAATTCAAGCACTTGCCCGTAAAACTGCAACCGGATTTTATTCAATTTTTTATGAGTTTTAAATGGTTTACGACGAACCTTAATTATTTTCGAGAATTAAAAGTACCCTAAATTACGCAAAGTAACATCAGCTATCTACCAAAAAAAGTCCTATTAAATTCGGTTCACCCGTTTCGGAAATTACCCGGAACAAGCTTACAGAGAAAAAAAATAAAATTTGTATTTTTGGAATTGGTATTGTAAATACATTCATATTTATTTAGTAAAAAAAAATGTTCACATTACAAACAGACACTTCAATTTTATTTATTAGTATAGATATGGATAATAATTTTGGAAAGTACTGTGTAGTTCAATACTTTCGACGAGACAAAGAATTTTGAAACCACAATACAAAATAGAACGATTCCTTATTAACAGGCGTTATTTTTTACTTATATCCTAAGACAATTACAACTGACAGTCGATGTGTATTTCGCAGAACCCACGAGTGTGCTTATTTATACTAATTCTCATGTATTCAATTGTGTTTTACTTTCATTTCGCATTTATGCAATTAGAAAACGTCTAAAGATTTCTAGGTGATTGTTCACTCGCAAGTAAAGGTATGTGAATGGCAATGGGCATTACTTACGACCTCTTCTCATAATAATTATAATATTGAAGATTGAAACTTTCTTTCATGTTGTCATTATTTGTTTTAAGTAGGTATTATGTTATCTTTCATAGACTGTGATTTATTGTTATATAATACAAAAGTAATGCAGTTCTGTGATGATATTTCACGTTACCTACGTAATTAGTCCGTGAAATATCATGAAATATGACCGACATTTTTTTTTTACATGGTATAGGTCCAGTGCTTTAACCACAATCACATCTAATGTTAAATGACGATGTGGTCCAGGATGGTAAATATACTAAACCTAGGTACTGATTCTCAAGTGATGCTGCCGGTACACACTTATTGGTATTTGTCGACATGTTTTCAAAATTGAGGGTGCTAGCTACACAGGCAGGCTCATTAGAAAATGCCCTATCATCATGCTATGGTTTCCTCACAATATTTTCCTTCACCGAAAGCTCAGCCCGATTTTAGATTTGGATAGGTGGAGATCGAATCCGCGTTGATTGAGACGTGGAATCCGCCCACACTAGTCACTGCGCCATTATCGCTTCAATTATTTAATATTATAATATTTACAATAATAAAAAATGATGTTCTAGTTATAAAGAGATAATTCTGAGATTATAGGCCGTAGCAGGCATTAAGAGTATTATTTGTTTAAACAATCGGATAAAATGATATTTTACTATTATAATATAATAGTAACATTAATAACATGAATAATAGAACAAATGTAGCGAATTTGTTCAAAAAATTTAAAATAATTAGCTGTCATTATAAAGTTTAACCACTCCAAGTAGAACAGTAGTGTAACGAAAGTCATTTTAGCTTTGTCACTTTAAGCTTAAAGCAGATAGCAACCGGGCCGGTTACGCACCTTGACGCCAGCGCGATATGAACAGTTGTACAATCTTCTAGTTCGTATGAAACATGTCGGACAGACAGACCCGTCGTGCTCGTGTCACGTTGCAACCCAGCTCTGCGGGAATACAACAAGGAATGCGGAGGAGGGAGGCTTGAATGAGCCGCGCACACGTGAAGTGCAACGCAAATACGACGTAGACGTAGAAGACGTCTGAATCACTTTATATTTTGTTCAAACTGTTCGATAAATGACGTCGAGTGCGTTGGGTCGGTCACAGTGATGTCAGGTATAAATAAAAATAGTACACCACTTGAAAAATAGTCGTACATTAAAGTAAGAGTTATGATTAAAAATAATAGTAAATATTGATTTGTTCAATTTTCTTGTTGTTATTAGTATCAGCTCTGAGATGTCATTTTAGATTTTATTTAGTAATAACACTTTCAGAGAGATTTTGTAATATAATTACTTTTTAATTATATATTATTTATGTTTGATTTATATTTGATAATTTCCAAATTTATATTTGATTTTATCTAAGATATCATTATAGATATCCAAAATCTTTCAAAAATTTTATGAAATTGTTTCAATCGCACGAATTTAAATAATTATTAAATAAACAGTTGCTAAAATAGAACAGGAAGTAACAATTAATTGATTGTACTACTTAACTAAAATTAATTCGAAAAGTCCGTGATAAAATTTTTAGTATGAGATTTTGGATATCTATAATGACATCTGAGATCTGTTGGTAATAAAATTATTTATAGAAGTCTACATAAATAATATATCATTAAAAAATAAATTTAAAAGTAAATTTAATAATTATCAATTCTATCTCAAAGATGATAAAGTACTAAATAAAAAAATCTCGGTAGCCTCTACAAAGATTGGAAACACTGTCGGGTGCTGCGAGTAGGTCAACCCGCGAAGCCGTCGCGCATCTAATGTGACATACGTATTACGGAACTATTCTTTCAGAGTCACGGCGTGTAACCGGCCCGGCCGCTATCTGATTTAAGCTTTAGGCAAATTTTGGCCGATTTCCTCTAACCTCTACCTAGTACCTACGATTATTGTTAAGGTTTAGATATTTGTTTCTATAAATGATTAAGATGCGGATGGTCAAATTATGTTTCGCATGCCATGAATAGTTTTTTTTAAAGTGAATCTGTTAGGATTATTAGATTTTAGTCATTTATGTTATCGTTTATTATGTGCGTCGATGTATATATATTTTTGCATAATTTGTTCGTAGATATATTAGGTATATGTTGGACATTACAAGTGAACGATCCGCTGATACAGTATTGCAGTAAAATAATATCACCATGAATATTCTCACAAGATTGAGAACGTGCGTTTAAAAATGAGTCAGACAGGAAGAGATGGCTTGGTTTATCGCCAGCGATTCTTGTCTCAGAACTGGCGCCTCAAACGTAGTTAGTACAACAAGTATTGCAATTATACGGAGAGTGTCTGTGAAAACGAGTATTTTTTTATCAACCGAGGACGAATCGTCGACGAATGCACCTATGTGTGTGCTTTAACTGAGGCTACTTTGTTTTCTGCTCATGATGTAAGCATTTGCGGTTTAACTATTCCTATTTTCTTATTCACTGCGAACACGTAAGCGAAACATCGTAGAACTCTATTGTCGATGGAGTAAATTAAGTATAGTCGTAACTTTTGTATGTTTATTAGTGACTACCTGCGTACAAACGGCTGCGCCTGCGTATAGTTTTTAAATAATTGATGGTGCTTTCTATTGAATCGTGAATTGTTTAGTCACAATTATATGAGTTAATTTTTTTACATGGTACTTTAATTATCTTTCTAAATTTTTTTAGGTATTAGCCTCTTGATCACTAACTTTTTTTTTTCGGAGGGGAATGCATTTACGCTCTAGCTGTCCAGCCTGACCCAAAGGGTACGAACTTCCGGGAAAGGCTGAAGCCGGGAATGTGTGACAGTCTCTCACACGCAAGTGTGAGAGACTCACACACCTTGTTCACTAACCTGGCGTTTACGCCAGCTTTCCATTGTTTTTCTATTGTCTTCCTATTGCTTCATTTTTTTTATATGTGTAATCGACATATTAACATAGAGCAAAGACATTTCTCACAAATTCAAGCAGCTGCCAGTAAAACTGTGCATCGAATCGGATATGATTAACAATTTCGTGAGTTTTAATTTTTCAATATTAAAAAAATATTAAATTCGCCTTACGCGGAGTACTTTCAGCTATCTGCCAAAAAAAGTCCTGTCAAAATCGGTCCAACCGTTTCAGAGATTAGACAGATACACAGACAGAAAAAACTTTAAAAGTTGTATTTTTGGTATAGGTAATAGGTACCGTATATACATTGAATGTTTTTAGTAAAAAGTTGTTATTTCGATATGACAAACAGACACTTCAATTTTATTAATTAGTATAGATAAATGAACCGAGCATTTCCCTTCGGAGACAATGAGATGTTGTCGAGCTCCAATAACTCGTGCAATGGGCCACTAAACCAGCCAAATAGTAAAAGTAATCAAAATCGATATTACGACATTTGACAGACTATATATCGCACGTATCATTAATTGGACCCTTAATAATAGCTCACATGTGTGCTCACAACGTGCTTATCTATTTATAATCAGATAAGCGACAGTCACAAGTTTACTAGATGATTAGGTGTATTGACAATAATAAATATAAACGGAGTTAGTATGGAGGTAGGTATTTTTATACTTCAGTAATATAATACTCATAGAAGTGTTAGTCACCGTAACGTTGTGTTCCAAGACTTCCAAGTTCAATAGTGTGTCAGTGTGACTACACGCTGTAAACAATATAATAATAAGTAATGCGAAATTTTAAAACAGTTGATTAAATGCTACCGGTCGCGTTAGTTCCAATGTAATAATTATCGTTTCAATTCTATGTTAATTTGTCCTGTTGTTAACGTTTCAATTTTCCTGTATCGATTATTTACTTTTAATGTGATTTTGAAACAACTAGTTTACTGGTAACGGAATCACGGTTCGCAATGCTGAATGCGTTTAAAAAGAGATTGAGTATAAGAAAAATTAAGAAAGGCAAGCTTGATGACAACCTCAATGTAAGTAGATAACATATTTTGACGATAAAATATCTATAAACGGATATTCTTTGTACATTTAGTTATTCGGAGTCATTTATTCGTTTGATAACAACAAGTATATCCTCTGTAAACAAACAAATTCCTTTTCGTCATTGTGTTCTTTGATTATTTAAAGTACAATGTGTCTGTACTTTGGTAAACATATGCTGGAATAGCGATGCGTTAATACCCGATAGATGTACCGATGCGATCACACGTCAAAATAATACATTAATGTTGTTTAATAATTTATTTCTCATAAATCACTTAATGTCTAATGTGTTCACATTTAATAATGTGCACTTTCATTTGCGAACTAGCTGTGTGCCCGCGGCTGCACCCGTATTTCATATGTTCTTCAGTGCGTTTTAATTTTTTAATGTGAAAGCCTAATTATTTTCCTAAAATTTTAGGAAAATCCTAAAAAAAATTTAGTACTAAAATAAATTAAAAATAGTTCTTAAAAATTCAAACACTTGCCCGTAAAACTGGGCATTGAAACGGATTTTATTCTATTTTATACGAGTTTTAATTTTTTTACGCGGAACCCTAAGTATTTTCGAGAATTAAAAGTATCCTAAGTTACGCGGAGTAACTTCAGCTATCTACCAAAAAAGTCCCTTCAAAATCCGTTCGTTCAGCCGTTCCGGAGGTTAACCAGATCAAACAGACAGATAGACAAACATTTTAAAAATTGTGTTCTTGGTATACTCGTAGGTATCGTATATACATTCATATCTATTTAGTAAAAAAAAAATATTTTGACATTACAAACTTGACATTACATTGACATTACACTTCGATTTTTTTTATTGGTATAGAATTATAGATAGATAAGTTTAACGGTTGACCAAAATCTGACTTGATTTAAGTGATGGTGATAGTGATGATATTTTATGTTATTTAGTAGATCCGGGTCTTAAATGATAATATCGGTAGACATCTATTAGGTAAGGTACTTTATACTATATGGTAATAAGCGGCAGTCCGCGGGATTCGCGTGGCGCAAGACCGGTCGTCGTGGAGATCTTTGGAGGAGGCCTATTTCCAGCAGTGAACGTCTTTCGGTTGAATAGATGGATAGATAAAAAAATTAAAACGCAGTGAAGAATATATGAAACGTGGGTGCAACCGCGGGCACACAGCTAGTATATAAATAAGAATCTTATATGTAATAAGTCCTCTATGCACTCTAAATTGTTTATCTGATTATAATAAAACTTCGGTGAGACGCTCTGTAATCGGTAACGCCCGTGAATTTAAGCATATATAAATTAATGTAATTATGTTTGTCCACTATGTGTTTCTAAATCGTTCATCCGTATGTCATGATATTTGATGAGTTGTTTTGCATACGCCCCGCCAAGGGTTCTTTCTTCTTTCCGTAGCACCGCGTCACTTGTGAGGCTGTATAAAAATTATCCATATTGAGAAGAATTACATATTATCTTAGGTTTATTATAAGATAAAATAATAATACCATGCCTTTCTACAGTATAAGTATTAATACTTATATTAAATCAGTATTTTAAAATCAAGTTCAAATTAACGTCCTCATGTGAATCATTGCTTTGCTGATATTATTAGATTCAAGCACACGGTCGTCGCACTTTGCAAAACATTTCAGTGGCATGCTATTTGCATTCTCGCTTTCTTATTTGATCATTTACATAGATAAAATGAAAGGCATTAGTTATTGGAAATATATGTTAAGTTCTATGATAATTAAATTACGTTTAATACGAAAGAAATGTATATTTTTCTTAATTTAATTTTTTTTTTTAATAATCAATCCTTGATTATTGTCATTATCAAATGTGGAAATATTTTAGTAAAGTTGCATATTATACGTTATAGTTTAATAAAATACCAGCAATTCCACTAAAACGGTAAATAGCTTGTAACTTTATTTTATTTTACTTATTTCGTGGATAAACTTATTTTTTTTAACAGTGCTGACATGACACATAATAACTTAAACATGTTTTTTACAAATCCTTTACAAATTACTGTTAAAAAGTCGTCTACTTTAAATTTCTTTTCCATATCTATTATATACAAACCACAATTAGAAACAGACAATTATTTCTACAGGTTTAATAAAAGTAGATACAGGTATTTTTTTGTAAGATTGCACTTTTCATTATTTTGTCACCGTAACGGGATATGATTAGGCAGTTAGAGGTCGTTCACTATATTGTTTGTTAGCGCGTACATGTTACAAATAGTCAATGGGGCTTGGTGTTCGTTGCCAAGATGTGTATCGAATTCACGTGTCATGGCGGGACCCGTTCAATATACATACCGTGACTTACAACGCTTTCGTTCTTCGCACCTATATAATTACCGGTTATTGGCAGGTTTACTCGATGTTGTACACTTTACTCGTCGACGGTGCGTGATATCTTGGTGCACATGTAACTCATGCATTCATACTATACAGTGAAACTGCGTTCCTTCATTTATATTACATACTAGCTGTGCTCGTGGCTTCGCCTGCGCGAAGCTCAGATAATTTGCAGCTTATATGCTCCCTGTAGATGGAATCTATCTGAGTATCCAATTTTATCGAAATCTTTGACTGTAGAATGAGTACTTCGAGTCCACAATTTTTTTACTGTAATCTTTTATTAATCTCCATACTAATTTTAAAAATAATCAAAATGTATTATGATAAAGACATGAAAAGATTAGTATTTATATATCAAAAAGTAACTAAATTAGTCTATGAAGAAGATGTGAGTATTTTTGCGTAATTTGCGAGCACATTAATAAACAGATACATAGACTTCAATTAATCTCTGTTTCTGTAGTCGATTCTGAAGCTCCGTTTAGTATTATGAATATTGATAAACGCTGTTGATACATTATATAAAGACATATGTGTAAAAAGTTAAATTTGTATGTTGTTGTTGTAATGTGTTAAAAGTTATGTGTGAAAAACATAGATGTTACTATAGAGTGTAATATACTACCATACCAAATTTTATCGAATTCGGTTCAGTAGTTTTTGCATGATTGGTGAACAAATTAATAAACAGACAGACAAACAAACATATTTAAAACTATTGGAACGTGTTTTATAATCGTTTCTGATACCCCGCGTAGTATTTTTCCTAAATTCCTAAATCAATGTACAGATTTCGTTAAAATTTTGATACAGACTCCTTAGCCTTTTATTATAAGTATAAATTATATAGAATCTATACTTTTTTAAATTATAGTTCTTGGTTAATTTATATTCGATTTGTGGCTATATTTAATCGAGCGATATTAAGAGTAAGTGTATCATTACAGACTTCAGAAACGGTATTATTGTATGGGTGAGTCATGTGTCGCCGAGCTGTGGAGCCGGTTCGGCCGACTAGTGCATATACACACGACTCCACCTACATACATGTATAACTTGCTATGTATATATATGATTATCTCCTCTAGCGGTTATAAGTCGCGGTGCATATGGTAAATACGGTACCATAAGGAACTTATTATTTCTCTCTGCGACAAGAGTTTAGTGTTAGTGATTCTCATTCAACTGCGCGAAGTTTACTTATTCCCAAGATCAGATGTTATTCATTTAAAGTACTATTTGTTATATAATTATAAATATATTTTATAGAGGTTTTGAAATTCTATATTAAAAACGCAAATAAAACAGTTAAAAAGATTTTTCCCCTGTGGTTGTTAACTGTTTTTTTGTGTTAGTAGTAGCTATAGATGACCTTCAGCTTTAATGAACAAAATTTGAATTTTTATAAATGATTATGCTCGAAATTTTACCACCAGGTGAATACACATTATAAATGTGTACGTGACAAGACTTGTTAAACATACAAATATTTAATTAATATTTCTATTTTCATGATTTATGACATTCCTTTGATTAATGTTCAAGTATCGAATTTGTAGATTTGATATTAATGATATATTTTTCTCTATATTCCAGTTACAAAGTAAACGCGAGTTGTTTTTCAAATCGGACTCGGTAAGCGGCAGTGGAGTCAGTCCATCAGTTCCACCTGTAACGGCGCCAGCTGTGTCGTCCGCTGCGCTCAAAGATGCACTCGCTAAGCGAGCGGCAACGTTACCCGAACCGCACGAAAATAATCTGCACGAAACGAACGGCACCGCAGCGGTAGCGAAACTTAGTAACAGCGTGTCTGTTGATACACCGAAACCGCCTAGTACGGCACCACCGTCGACTCCAGCGCCACCAGTGCCCACGTCAGCACCTCCTGCTGCTCCAGTACCAGCACCACTCAGGACTACAGAGAATATCATTAAGGTAATTAAATTCCATCCGTCCATCCATTTAACCGAAAGACGTCCATTGCTGGACATAGTCTCCACCAATAAATGAATAACAACACCACCAGGGACTAGAGGCCGATTTAATGGTGTGTCGTTCATAAAGGGGGAATTGCCATAATCGCTACGCTTGGCAGGCGAGTTGGCGACGCAGTGGGGTGTTTGTGGTGCTCAAAGGATGCTGCGGCCCATTCCCCGGTTTATTCCTTATTCGTCTTTTATGACATCCACTGGAAGATATGGGATATTAGAATAGACGTTGAAAAATAAAAATGGCCATTGGATGTGCTTAGTGAAAGCTATGTCTTGCAAGTGATTGATTGTCGATTAACCTTGTCATATTTACACTTCTGATAGAGATTTGGAAGATCTTTTATATCATGAAATAAATTAGAGTTGTTTTTGACGTAGCAAAATTGAAATCAGTCTTAATGGTTTAAGGTATGTCTCACACTAGTAGGTAAATAGACCAGTCTGCGTGTGTGCTGTCATTAATGTCCACGGTTTATAATTAATTATCATAAAAATGCCAGTATTAAATGAAAACTTCTAACTATTAAGTAATTTGAATCACGATGTGCTGGAGAACGTACTGTTGCATATATTATAGGTTATTATAGTCTCATAAATGTATATTTATCATTTTAATTTTTAAATATTATATCAGATAGATTTTTAACCTCGTGCCTAATAAAGGTTTTTATATCAACTTTAAACGTTTCTTGATATTATTAGGGAAATGTATCCCTAATATACTGTGAAGTGTATTTTAAACTTACAAAGTTACATGCATTTTTATATAAACATAACATAAGCTCACGCCTAGTATCCCCGAAGGGTTAGGCAGAGGTGAAATAACGAACTACACCACCCACATTTCGCCGAGCTTAGTTCCGTCCCAGATGTGACAGGGGTCGAGCCTGTCGCTATATCGGGCACGAATTCCAGACTCCGTGATGATATTGAGTAGAAAAACCCAATATCATTCGACCCGACCCGGGGATCGAACCCGAGACCTCAGAACGACAGTCGTACCATAATACAACTGCGCCACCGAGGCAGCCATATTTATATTCGGTACAATAATCTTCATAATTTAGTTTTTGGTATAAATGGGTAATAATATTTCATCTAACTTTTTTTTTAACTTTTAAAATTTTCTATTATCCTTCTAATTGAAAATATGCTGACTTAAAAGTTTGTTGTTCTTTTATGTCTTTTATTGTGTAACTTTTTGTAAAATGATAATATATTGGCATCAAATAGTTTCTAATAAAATTAAGTCAGTGGCTTTAAACAGAAATGAGGATATTGTGTTATCGTTTTTTGTATTCATAACTCATTATTTTATCATATCTTTTCAGAAACCCGAGCATCCACCTGTTGCACCAAAACCGGACTTACCTAAGATAGAAAAGCCAAAAACCAAAGAACTAGATGGATACGTTGGATTTGCAAATCTGCCGAATCAAGTGTACAGAAAAGCAGTTAAAAAAGGATTCGAGTTCACGTTAATGGTAGTCGGTAAGTGAAACGTTCATATTTCGCAAATTGGTTGTTATCAGCGGCAATTTTAAAACTATGTTATTATGGTTTGTTTTATCTACACTAATAAATAAAATTGAAGCGTCTATTTGAAATAAAAACTTACTACTAAATACAATAGGATACCTACACTAAAAATACAAATTTAAAAAAATGTCCGTCTGTCTGTTAGTTCCGGCGAACTCATGAAATTTTGAACATCTATGGACAGAACAATAAAACATTCTTTGCCAACGATTCGCGCAGCAGACGCACAACTAGCAATAACCAAGTTTCTTTGGATTATTCGATTTGAATTTAAAACTACAAATATAAATAAGTCCAGTATCGGTCTCTATAAAATAAATACATAATTTAAATGCCTAAATTATTAATGTTTTAGGTGAAACAGGTTTGGGAAAATCGACATTAATAAATTCACTATTCCTGACGGAGGTGTACGACCGGGATAAACATCCGGGGCCTTCGCTGCGAGTTAAAAAAACCGTAGGCGTAGAGACCAGCGTGGTGTTACTTAAAGAGAATGGTGTTAATCTCACATTGACAATTGTCGACACACCTGGCTTTGGTGACGCCGTTGACAATAGCAATTGGTGAGTATGCTATTAATTTTACTGTATTTAATCGAGTATTGAGTAAGAATCTGTAAAATCTAGAATCTAGGTTCTCAACATGGACGTTAACTCTCTCCTTATGAAAATAGAAGACGCAGAGAAAATTAGAGGTATTGAGATAGCAGATTAAAACTATAGTCTAAAAAGGCAAAAAAAAATTAAGATGGGATACTTTAGAAAAAAAAACAAATTCTCAAAGTGGGTGGTGAGTGAAATAAGTTTGAGAAACTGTGATCATATCTAGTAGGTCTGTTTGATATACTATTGACGTAGAAAGTTACTCTGATTTTAACACCACTGTTTACTAAATTACACGTTTAGACAAATTACAAATATAAATGTGAATTTTTTAATGAAGTCTTATGTTCATTCTTGATTATGTTATCATTTAATGAAGTAATCATAACGTCTGAATTAGAAGAAACTGTGTCGGAGTTGTTACGCCCACCGTGGAATAAATAGGGACAAATTGATGATTATGGTCCAAGGTAGAGCGTAGAATGTAAATAAATATAAAACTCGTGTTCAAATTCTTATTATTGCGGAAGTTACCTTGAATTTAATTATACGAAAAAAAAGTAGATTAATGTATCTAGTAGAAGATTTCATAATGTTTAATTTATTAAGGTATCTATTATTAGTTTTTATCTGAGGTAAATTAAATGTTTTTACGTGATGCTTTTTTTCTCTTTTTCGGAAACGAATGTAACAAATCAATTTTGAAATACTATGTACTTAGACGATTTAGTACTGTAACTATTGTATTATGATGATCTTAATTATTTCCATTCTGTGTATCCTGTTGCTCTACTTTTTTTAAACGTTTTATTCTAGTAATGTTGCTGTCTATAACCCAGTCACTTTGGCTACATTAAACGATCATAAGCACGATGATTATATTTTTGTTTTAATAGAACCAATTTGATAGAAAAACGATTTTATATTAGTATAATAATAGACTGGAATTTTAGAGCTATAATGCTTTAAGAAGAAATGCGGGCGGCGAATAATCCATACAAACGTATTTCTCTGTTTCATCCCTGGATATTGGTATTATAAAAAAATATTTTTGCACCATCTAATATACATATATCCACCACAACAATTCCCGTGTGTTTTGATTTTTTCTATAAATTAATCATTATAAATTAACTAGGAGCGTTCGTAAACGCCTTAGTTTTACCATTGTTTTCACACGTCTGTTAGTTAAACTTTGACGAATAAAAACAAAACAAAGCAAAACGTAGAAGGATAACCAAAGTCTTTCTTATTTTATAGTAGAAACGAATAAATAAAATCGGTCCAATTTAGGGGAATACAAAGTGATGATTTCGTTGATTTTGCATAGATATTAATCAACAGTTGTCACTTTCGTGCCTTGATAACTATTTCATTGGGGGACAACGCGACCTCATTACCGAAGCGCGATTGCAACTAAAAAGGATCAGGGATCATCTTTAATACACCTTTCTCCTACCTATACTATGTTTAGATTTAATTATATGGTTAACTAGTTGTGCTTCACCCGTGTAAAATTCTGATCATTTGCAGCCTATACTCTCCTTCATGTAAAACTATATGGAATTTCATGCTTCTTCAAAAATCACAAACTTGCCATTAAAAAATTACAACCCTTATATTTCATTCTCTTAGAGGATTTTTTTTTTTAAAAACGCCGACTCACGTGTACTTTTATTTGTAACCAGTATTGTGTATATTTTGTGTTTTTTTAGTTTCAAAATGTTGAACTTTGATACAACGGTTTATCTCTTATTTTAGCCCCTTAGTGTTAAGATTTCCAAAAATCCTTTCTTAATGGATGCTTACATCTTTAGAGGTACCTATTGCGAAAATTGAATGGTGGTAGGGCATTTTACCAATAAGTGTGTTCCGGCAGCATCACTTGAGAACCAGTACCTAGGTTTAGTGTGTTTAACATTCTGGACCACATCATCACTTAACATTAGGTGAGATTGTGGTCAAAGCACTGAGCCTATACCGTGTAAAAAAATCAAGTTTATAGGCCACGCGGTTTAGGCTCGTGCGTTGATGAATCAGTCAGGTTAAGAAATGTATAATTATATAGTTGGCAACCGATCATCGATTTCGTTGAGTCGAAGTACGAAGAGTTCCTGAACGCGGAGTCCCGGGTGACGCGCAAGGCCGCGCCCCCGGACACGCGCGTGCACTGCTGTCTGTACTTCATAGCGCCGAGCGGGCATGGACTGAAGCCTCTCGACGTAGAGTTCATGCAGCGGTTGGGCGATAAAGTTAACATAATACCGGTCATAGCAAAAGCCGATACGATGACACCGGAAGAGTGCAAAGACTTTAAAGAGCAAGTGAGTGCATTAAAAATTGTCTTATTAGATTTTGTTGTTGGGTTATGGTTTTTTTTTTAATTTAAAAATAATGTGTTCAATTCACACGTGGTAGGAGTGAAACCTTCAAAAAACTTATAATACATACAAACACGTATACAAAACACAACGGTTGTTGTGATTCCCTTTCCCAAGCTTTGTACTGCGCATGCTCGCACAAACACGTACTGTCGCTTTTTCGTTTCATCGACTTTCAAATCATGCTAAAAAAAATTTCACTTTAAAAAAATCAAAAGAAACTGATTGACTAATATTTTATATATTGTATTATATTCGGTCGTATACTAATTTTCGATGAAAATTTCCGAATTTGTCGAATAACGAATATTTGATACATTTCTACGTATAACTAGATATACACCAAATAATTAGACTAAGTCGACTAAAATTTAGATGATATAGCAAAATTTTTCCTCTGTTTGTCAACCGTTTTACTTTTTTTGTTTAGATTCTATTGAAGAGCTTATTGAAGTTAGTAATAACAAAATTTGAAAACAGTTCAAATCTTCAATATGACGTTTATTGCCTAATTTGAGTAATTACAAGAATACTAGTTATAAATAAAAACTCAAAAGAAGTTGAAAAAAATGATTATTCAGAAAGAGATATTTTAAACCTCGATTTTTGTGAATCTATTCATTAGAAATTATGCAATACATAAGATTCATTCATTTATTAGAAAGAATCATCATCCCTACGGAAATGACAATTACTGTTTAATGATGCCCACTTACTGTTTCGATTATTTGTAGAATAAATAAAAATATTTGTTCTTTGAAAACAAATACAAAAAGTATTTTGTAATTTTATAAATCAGAATTAACATATTTCAATGAATTATGTCCAAAAGTACCTTATTAATTTAATTTTTGAAGTTATACTACTTTTAGCGCTTTAGGGAAAAATGATGAGAGTAAATTTTTTGATGCGCGCGCAAGTTTGACGAAAAAACGACATCCTGAAGTTAGCTAGTCAACATACGATGCGCGGGCACAACGTCACGTAAAACCAACGCTCTGAAGTTAGCTGTCAACGGTTTTAGTTTTTTTCTATTACTACGTCAAAGAAGTGTATCTTACGTGCGTACATAAGTACACACACACTTTTTTTCAAAAACATTCATAGTAAAATACCCTGTTGTGACAATGTAAGTGGAATTACAGCTAGTTTAATTTCCATTGTAAAATAATTGTGATATGAAAACCGATAAATAGAATGTTGTTTTTAAAGAATGTTCTGGTATTATTTAGATAATGAAGGAAATCGGTCAGCACAAGATAAAGATTTACGAGTTCCCGACGAGCACCGGCGAAGAAGGCGAAGGCGCGGACGCGACGCGAGCGCTGAGGGCACGCGTCCCTTTCGCGGTCGTCGGCGCGAACACCGTGATAGAGCAGGACGGACGACGCATACGCGGACGGAAGTACCCTTGGGGTATCGCGGAAGGTACATTACTTTTTATATGTAACATCTTTTCCATATCTTTCCTACAATCTGTGGATTTCGTGAAAAGGGACAGAAGTGTGTAATAGGTAGCTGGGTAAACGCGTGCTATTTGATTTTACCAATGAGCGCGCGCGGTGCTAGTCACCCATCAACTATGGACTCAACCCACAGTGTTGTGTTATAAAGTGTGCTGTTATATAAACGAATTTGTATTAATTAATGTATGTACTGTTGATGCAAGTGAGTAATAATTAATAATTATTCGAATAAATATTTTAATATTTAGCTTTTTTTTAATTTTGAGGTTAATTTCTGTCGCTGTTTAATGAATATTTTTAATTTTGATGTCAAATGTGCAACTGCTGTTATTCTCATTCGTATTTTTGTTACAGCATAAAATACAAAACTTCATGTACGTAATTACGATGAGGTCATCATTCTAATTAAGCTATATTTCAAGTAGTGTAAATATTATGATAATTATAATTAGAGATTATTAGAGCACCCTTCACCCACTTGAATTTTAGAATTGGTCTTATACTTTGTGTTGGGTTACCTTTTAGTTTTAGTTTAATATATACTATCGACCCGCTACGGCTTCGCATAGGCGTGTAGAAATCTCGAATTTAAGAGTTTCTACAGAGGATGATTTTCAAAAACCGATGAAGTAATTTTTTATATTTGTACAGCAAACCTATACCGTCGTGATCTCGAATTAGTTTTAATTGCAGTAATGGTCACTTGTGCGTTCCGACCCCGATCCAATCACACAACAACAACAATATGGCTGCCATGTATAGCGACGATTAAAGAAGCGCCCTCTACGATCCGTTCGGTAATCGTGCGTTCAGAAATCGAGTTTTTAAGGATCAAACAATATTTATTCATAACAATCAAAAGAAAAATTGTGTGGTCGGGGGACCCCCGTCAGGAACGAAGTTCTTACTTAAAACAGAAATAGAAAAACAAAAACAAAACTATATAAGGCCTACATGTAATAATTAGAAAATTACTCGTGGTGAAGGAAACATCTTAAATTATTTTTATTATACCTTCATAACTAAAAATTAAACATCGTGCGACGCCATCTAGTGTTCAAACTTTGAACGTTTAACAAATTTATTATTATACTAAAGCGCCATCTCTTATTTGATGCACTAATCTAAGATACGTGACGATTTCTACTGACTCGCACATCGGATATGTGATAAAGGACTTATATAGATCAGTGGTCGTCACACTTTTCTGGTCAAGGGCCATATAGGTCATTGTGAAGGCCCATTGCGGGCCGCACTTATGTTCAGTCAAATGCGAATTCCCTATAATTTAATAACAACCTATGAAGTCATCTTTGGCAACCTAATTCATTAATTATATCTAAACTTGATTTTGAGTCATTGTCTACCATAATTGCTACGTCTTGAGCCGCACAAATACCGTCCGAGGGTCGCGTGTTGTCCGCGGGCCTCAGTTTGACAACCACTGGTATAGATCGTGTATGTCCGTTACGGTTCCGTTCTTGGTTTTATGGGTTTAATTTCAATTTGGGCCGTTGAATTTGGTATTCGTGAATTACGAGTTACTGTCGAATAATAAGAATACCCTCAAATGGATTGAATTTTCAGTGGAAAATTTGGAACACTGTGATTTCTTGGCACTCCGCAACATGGTGATACGGACCCACCTTCAGGACTTGAAGGACGTGACCAGTTCCGTGCACTATGAGAACTATCGTTGCCGCAAACTGGCCGGACTATCCCACGACGGAAGGCCGCATCGCATCAACTCTAACAAGTATGTCATATTTTATTTACATACTAGACGTGTTCCCGCGGCTGCGGCCGCGTTTTTTTATTATTTCTTCACTGTGTTTTAATTTTTTTATATACGGAACCCTAATATTTTTTTTTTGTAATAATATAAAGTACAAATGATTTCTCATAAATTTAAGCACTTGCCCGGAAAACTCTGCATTGAGTCGAATTTTATTCAATTTTTTTATGAGTTTTAATTTTTTTAACCGGAGCCCTAAACAAACTCGAAAATTAAAAATATCCCAAGTTACCGGGAGTAATTTCAGCTATCTACCAAAAAATGTCCCGTCAAAATCCGTCTATCCGTTCCGGAGATTCCCGGATCAAAAAGACAGACACAAACATTTTAAAAATTGTATTTTTTTATAAGTAACTTATATACATTCATATCTACTTAGTAAAAAAGAAATTGACATTACAAACAGACACTTCGATTTTATTTATTAGTGTAGAGATATATACAAACATGATCGAGAAAGACATTATTTAATGTTATGTTTTTTTTTTTTTTTTTTTAAATTAATATTAAAAACAAAATACGTATTATTTCCAATAGTAATATTATGAACTCTATAAAATGTTATTTGAATTGATTATTTATTATCCGAAAGGCATGGTTAGATTATAATTAACAACCTAAATAGACACAGGGTTGGCTAAACTAATTTACTAACAAATATAATATGTATGTTATTGTTTCAATGTTTTTTTTTTTTTTCCTACCATCACCGTGTAAACTAAGGTGATCAGACTTTTATTTTTTTAAACGGGATAGTAATGTTTAATGTTTTTTAGTAATAATAATAATTATAAAGTAAAATTTTCGTTTATTATGTGTTTCATTGCTGCATGTCTGGTCACCTTTCATTTGATATCTCTGTAACTGTCGCTATATAAGCTATAAACAGTTTTTTTTTTTAATTTATATTCCATACATTAAATATAGCTAAGGTAACATTCTTTTACTTGAATGTTTTGTGCTTGGGCATGCAGAAATGAAATAATCATTGTTGACATAATTACTATTATATTATGTGTCTGTCATGACATTAATTAATTATAGTGTATTTTTTTTCCAGAGATTTTTCATAAATTATCTAATAAAATATTATATATTTATTTGAATTAGTTTTAATGTCGAAAATTTTGCAATTATTAGAAGTTTCTTGAGTATAAAAAAATGTTTAGTAAAAATGTTCATGGCGTTTTATTTTTCTTGATGTTCATGAGAGATTCAATATTTATCATAACAACTTGCAGTTCATTCGCTTTCGCAATGGCATTGATAACAATTTATTTACGATTCTCTCACTGTTCAATGTATACATTATAAATCAATGTTCATTTGTGCTTGTTGCAAAATGAAGTCACACTCATTGATGTTATTTTCGTTTTTAAAATAACTTGTGATATATCCGTGTAGTTTCATCCCGATACGTTCAGAAGTTTTGAGGTAATGATGCCACAAAGGACCCCAGTTTCCTTTTATTTGTACACTAGCTGCTCTCCGCGGTTTTACCCGCGTAATTACCGTGGGATTTTTGGAATAAAACTCCCTGGATTTCACACTATCTTCTTACCAAAAATTTCATCCAAATCGGTCTGTTCGTTTTTAAGTCTATTCGTTACATATAAAAATACAAATCTTTCCACTTAATAATATTAGTATAGATAAATTGATTTATAGTTGTTATCAATGCCACTGTACGGTGTTTGTTATATTGAGTCGAGCACAGGCACTTTGTGTCGTTAACTACGGTTGTGTTGCTGTTTAGTTTATGCCCGCAAGGACTGATGAACAGTTTCATGACAATATGGTAAGTCTCGTCGCGACTATAAGTGTACCCTTATATAGTAATTAATTAGAAATCATAGCATGTTGTAAACTCATTCGTTTGTTGTTTAGCTCTATTAGATACGCGTTTTGTGTTTATTTGTTTGTTTATCTGGAATGTTGTTGGTGATGGAAAGTATAAAGGTGTTCAATGTATATACATATAATATTAAATGTATATATATATATATATATATATATATATATATATATATATATATATATATATATATATATATATATATATATATATATATATATATATATATATATATATATAATATGTTTACATTGATCATTATATTATTATACGTTGAGTTTTTATGATGCGTGTTAAGTTTTGTACAATTCTCTATTAATTTGTTTAATGTGTAGTGTACCCATAAAAATGAAACAATGAAAAGCTGGCGTAAACGCCAGGAAGGTGCTCAAGGGGTTAATATTTAATGTATATATTATGATCTTTTAATACAAGTGTTCAGTCACATTACTTTTTTTTAAATGACTGGGCATTTGTTGTTTATAAAGTTAGTCATTATTAATTTTAATGAATATACATGTTTTAAAGTTATTAATTTATTTTTATTTTGTCAACTATTTTTAAGTTAAAAAAAAATTATACTGGGTTAATCACAATCGGTAATTCCTATGAAAATTAATTGGTATCTGTTATCGTAGATTTGTTTTGCATGAGTAATTTTGTATTATTGCTATTTATTAAATAAATTTAAAAAAGGTTAAAGTTTATACATAAATAATGTAAGAAATTTGAAGTGTTTTTACTTATTTCCTATAACTATATATTTCATTTTTTACCCTTAATGTGTCGAGTACCCATAAAAATAAGACAATAGGAAAACAATGGAAATCTAGCGTAAACGCCAGGTAAGTGCTCCAGGGGTTAAACCAATGCATTTTATGTATTGAATAAATATTTAACCCCTTGAGCACTTACCTGGCGTTTACGCCAGCTTGCCATTGTTTTCCTATTGTCTTATTTTTATGGGTATTCGACACATTAATTAATAAACGATTTTAAAACGCTCCCAAAGTTTCCAAAAAAGATCGATACAATTAACGATTATAAATAGAAAGTTACAAATTGGTATTTTTTTTTGTATGTTATTTAAAATTTTGTGCATGTTCACAATTCCAAATTCTTTTAAATTCACATACATAAATAATATGAATCAAATCTTCTTTATTATGTTAGACGACGTCTGTATTTATTGTTTATGTTTTGTATTTTAATGGTATATTGTTTTGTTCTCAGGAATCCTTTGGTACAAATGGAGGAAGAGAAACGGGAACACGATCTCAAAATGAAAACAATGGAAAGTGAATTAGAACAGGTTAGTATTTAGTAATAACGGTAAATAAAATAATCTTTTTAATAAGTTGTTCAAATGACTCATAACAAAATAATTTCATGCCGCCATATTTAATGTGTTAAATGGAAATTGTCTTGTTTATATCAGTTTAAGTGTCAGAATAATATAAATAGAAATCGGTTACATGAGATTCATATTGCTTCAAGTAGGACTATAATTTATCAGTCATATCAGAATGTGGTATTTAATGTAAAAGTAAAGATTAAATTGTTTAACTTTCACAAAATATCCAATAAGTTTTAATATTTTAGTAATCAGCAAGAAACAGTTTCAGCAAATCGCGCCATTAGTAAAGCAATTTTACAATAATAATACATCGTTAAATTTTGAAAAACCTTTTTTAATATTTTATCGCAGTGTAATTATTGGGATGTTCTATATGGGTCCAGAATAATGAAATTTTTTTTTACGGCAATACAATGTGTTATAAATTTTGTTACAAAGTACCCAAGTGGTCGTATGTGTCACCGATTATTAATAGTGCAAACATATTAAGTATGTGGTCCAGGAGATATTTACATTTAGCGTGTTTTATCCATAATATTGTTTTGAGTAAAAAACCTGAATGTCTGTGTAATAAATTTGATTAGTTTAAGAACATTCACAATATTATCAATACTAGATCTAAAACAAGAAATACTGCATCAATACCTAAACATAAGTCTGCGGGTTATATGCGGCATCTAAAATTTGGAACGATTTACCTCATCCACTAATTTTTTAAACAAAATTTACGTGTAAGAAAAATTTAAGAATATATATAGAAATATTAAAAAAACAAAAAATATTCTACAAGAAAAATTGTTCCTTTTTTCTTCTTTTTTTATTTTTTCTTTCAATTCATAAATTGGAAGTCTGTATTTAGTACTATTTAGTCTTTACATTATTTTTGATAAAGTTAAGTTAAATTATAATTTCTTCAAAATATTGTTTTTTTATTGTACGTTCTCGTAATTTTAAAAATAAGCCGCGAAGTGTTTTGAAATATATTCTTTTTGTTATGGCCGGAAAAAGGACTGGCTGAAATCAACGACGTTTTATGACGACAGTCATAAACATGTAGATTTGAAAACCTATCGTAAATATGATGATAATAAATATCTTTTTTTTCTTTCTTCCATATTAATTCATAGAGAACTTAGACTATATATTCTTTGGAGTAGAGGTAAAATGTAAAGTGTTCGTTTTTCTTTATAAAAGAATTCAATACGTACCTAGTTTTTGTATTTATCTATACTAGTAAATAAAATTGATGTGTCTATTTGTAATATCAAATTAACATGAATTTATATACGAGATACCGATACCAAAAAAAAAAAAACTATTTTTAAATTTTCGTCTGTTTTTTTCGGGTAATCTCGGGAACTGCTTGACCTATTTTGACGAGACTTTTATTGGCAGATAACTAAAGTTACTGCGCGTAACTAAGGCTACTTTTTTTTTCAAAAATGATTAGGGTTCCGTGCAACAAAATTAAAACACAGTGAAGAACATATGAAACGCGGGCGTGGCCGCGGGCACACATTTAGTATGTAATATAATTTTACCTCTTTGTATAATAAGTAGTACATATAAGAAATGTTTGTAGAGACAGGCCGCAGTATTGTAAGAGGCGTTTGTTTGTTGTCAGGTGTTCGAAATGAAGGTCCGCGAGAAGCGCGCCAAGCTGAAGGAGTCCGAGGCGGAGTTGGCGCGCAGGCACGAGGCGACGCGGCGCGCGCTCGAGGCGCAGGCGCGCGAGCTCGAGGAGCGACAGCGCTCGCTGCACGCGGACCGCGTCGCCTGGGAGCGCGAGACTGGACTCTCGCTCGACGACCTGCGCCGTCGCTCGCTCGAGGCTAACAGCAAGGAGTACGTATACCGTATATCGAGTCGTATAGAATCATGGGCGACTAAATCGCCAACAACAAAACAAAAACGTTAATATTATTTTATTTGTAAACTTTGTACTACTAACTACATGTTGCCAGATAAGTGGAACTACCTATAGATTAAAATAAAATTTATGTATCAATCATCATTGCTATACTTTAGAAGAAAAAAACATTTTTTCCACTTTGCCAAAAATAAGTTGAAGTGTAGATTAGCCACTTTTGATTCTATACGACTCATATGCGCATTTACGCACTGCGTAGTATATATATAGATGCAATAAATAAAAATAAAATAAAGATAGCAAATAAATTAATAAACAAACAAATGGAGAAAACATGGCAAAGGGCTCATAGTATTTGAAAAATATAACCTATAACCATCTACGATTAATTCCGCGTCGAATGGTTGTGGTTTCATGCTGATCGGTTCTGTAGTTTTCGAGTTTACCTCGGACAAAGAAACAAACAAACTTTGCTTATACATATATATACGAGTATAGATAACAAATAGTGAGAAAACGTTGTTTTTGTCTATCAAATTTTAGACTACAGACGTCGCAATTGTTTCGGTAAAATGTGTGGGTTACTGTTTCTGAAAAAAATTCTTTGTTTCAAACCAACATGTTTCCCATACTTTCCTGCTGAAATACATTTCCGTCAACGTCGTTATATAATGCATTTTAATTGTTTGTAATTAATAATGATTGTTAATCTATTCCAGGGCTGTCGACGGGAAAGATAAGAAGGATAAGAAAAAGAAAGGTTTGTTTTAAATTAATGAACCACTCAGTTCGGTGTCGTACCCACCGTAATATCATCCTCTACGTGACTAACCGCGCTGCGCTTAGCGCTATGGTTCCCCATACACATGATATAATCGATCGAAACCATAAAACTATAATTTGCCTAAAAATAACTTAATTATTGTGTGAAATTAATTTTTCACTTTGATTCTATAGCCATACTATAACCGCAGTACTATGGGATAAACCAAAAATAAAATAAAAATTAGAACAAATTTTTTTACTTCTCTATTTTTTTTGTGGAGAATTTCATTCTAGAATGGCTTCGATCGACTGTAATAAAATAACACCAGAATTCAATATACTCAAATGTATTTTCTTTTATCTAAATATATAATATTCTTCTGAGTAAAATGTTTGTTTTTAATAAGGTAAGTGGTAATGCACTTCTCTCTTCCTTATTAATTTTAAGCACCCTGTAAATATGATAACAATGTATGGATGATTGTAATTGATACGTGAATAATCGAAATCGGTTCGAGAAACTGCGGGCCCACTATGAAATAAATTAATCAAGAAAAGAAAAAAAAATGGATTATTTAGTATCAAATAAGTTTTAGGCATTCATATCTTAAAATAGCTTAAGACACTAACTGTGTAAATATCAATCAATGTAAATGATTATAATTAGCGGAGATTACATTCACATTAACTAATTATTTTAAGGTGGGCCTACAGAATATTGAAGGTATTATTATTATTTTTTTAATGTCTTTTGCACTATACAATAATACTTCTAACCCCCCACTCCAACCATTTATTTTATTTTTGACGTTTCGAGTACAACTCAATTAATGTTGTCCTAATGCGTTACTGATTCGATTTCCTATAACAATTGTTTTTATGTATTAAAATAAACCATTTATACACTACGGTAAATGTATTTTTATTATTTGGCAACAGAACATAATATATAGGGAACATTAATAATTATATATATAATAAGTAATTTAATATTAAATTATTATTATACGTTTAAAATATTTACATAATCTGTGAGCACGATAAATATCGATGCTAAAAAACATGTCGCTTCACTATTGAAAAAAAAACAGCGTCCATAAACTGTTTTTGTCTATGGTTGCCTGTTTATTATAGAACTTAAAAGGCGTGTGCTTATGTCCAAAATAAAATAAATTGTTGAAATAGGTATAATGAGATTTCTCGATGAAGGTTTCTTTTAGTGTTTTGTGTAATTTTTGTGTAACAGTGCCATTTTTAATGTTGTTTAAGTATGTTATTCTGATGGTAACTGCTTTGTCTTGTTCGTATCAGTTTGAGTGTCAGACTAACTGTCAAAGATAGTATTACAAAATTAATAACACGTTAACTATGTAATTGTAATAATTACAATAAAGCATTTATATAAACATTCCCTTTTTTAAATAAACATGTTAATTTGGTATTATTTTATATTTCAATTAAAATTTAATTAATAATTTATGATATACTTTTGCTATAATAAAATGAGTTTGACTGAAATTGATTGAATAATTTAAACAATACAAATTATTGTATTATTATTATTATATTTATGTTATTTTTTTTTAACGGATTGAGATTATTTTGTACAATTTACAGATTGGTCATTTAAGAGTGTCGCTACCGGCATAGTTATCTGATAAGTGATATCTCCATATACATGGTACATTTTAATTATATACATAAAATATATAGTTATATGTATATCTATATATATTCTTCAAGGAACAACGATATAGAGAAGACTTAAAATTTTAATGAATTATTAATCGAAACACATTTATGATTAATATTATTTTCATTTAAGTGCACAATGTAATTTTAAACAGTTTAGTAACGCGTCGAGGTAAACTAATCTTTCATATCAGATTTTAATTATATATTCATAATTTTTTTGTTTATATTTGATACATTGAATAAATCGCTAATATTATTCAGGCCTAATTTTTGTATAATCATTTTCGTATTTGATTTGACCTGTAATGAAAATTAAAAAAAAAATTCTAATTTTAACTTTTCGAAATAGAAAAAAATAACAAAATCGTTGCTAATTACTAGATATTTACGTCCATAAAGTTGCCAAATAGCTTATAGTAAAGATCAGCTGATAAAAAGCTGCAATAAAAAGGTATGGCGTTACACAAACAATTATATTGTTATTATTATTAAAAACTTGTATTTATTATAAATACAGCATTTAAAGTGAATAGATACGCAACTAAATAATATTATATAATTTAGCTTTGGCTCAAATGTAGCCATTCTTATAATAATTGTAGCACAAGAAATATTTACCTAAAATTATTCTTAATTGTGTCAAATATTTTTCACTATTTTCTCTTCTAATATAAAAAAAACGAAAGGTAGAATAATGTAGTTATTCGAAGTTTGTATTGAAAAAAACATTTGGAGAAATTAATAAATTTTCTAAGAGAATAAAAAGAAAACATTGAAAAATTCTAAAAATAATTGACAAAGTAATAATGAATTTTTTGGCTTGTGGTGCCGCGTGCATTCGACTATATAAAGTGTGTGAATATTTTGCACGACGCGGCGTTATTATGCATTAGTGATAGCTTAGTGATACAGTATGCTCATAGGCTCAGTTGTGAAAATATAGCACTATAGCTAAACTATAGCGTAAAATTGCAATATTTTAAAAGAATGGAATGATTGATGATTTTTTAAGAAAATTGACTAGTAATTTTCATATCGTATGAGAAGATACGATATACGTCTTATTCTTATAATACGTAAAATAAATTCAATTCTATTAATTACTTATCCTCGATATACTTGATTATATTAAATCGCGCTTAAGTTATGACACTGTTCGTTATATAATTTAATTTTAAATTCCATTAATAAACTCACTACGTCTGCCTTGCACAATATTAGTATTTAACCAATATTTTTTTTTAATATAATCTCAAAAAGTACTAAACTGATAAAATACAAAAACTTCTGTTTTGTTATTTTTCAATTGGTATCGCTGAAATATTTCCCAGTGTCAGTGTTTGATTTCAATATGTATTTCACATTATAGTGAAACAGTACTTTACTAAAAAAAATTGTGGACAAGTTTTCAAGCTGTCTTCTAACCCCAGCTAAGCCTTTTGAGTGCTCACCACCAAGTTCGTTGAAGCTGTAAAGCGCTTCAGATTAAAAATCATGATTTAGAAAAAAAAAGTCAGTCAGGAGTATCATCGTATAGTCAAAAACTTGAGTTTTTATATCTCAGTATGAGAGTTGGTAGAAAAACTATCGATTTACAAGGTGTAAAAAAATATTAGATTAATTATAAAATCACAAAGCTTAAAACTACTTTCAGTAATATATTGTTCACCTAGCCTATATACTTTACACGCGTATAATTTACATGACTTTTTTTTTTGTTTAAAATTACAAAAACTAACAAGAATATTGGCCATAATTGATTTCAAAAATTTATAAATGTTTAACGGTCATTGTCATAGCTTTAGCGACGATGTATGTGATTATTGTAAATAATACATTTTTAATTAAGATTATTAAAACAAACACGATATTGAACGAGAATACAATAATATGTTATCTATGACATTAGCATAATCTGTATTTTAGCGACCACATTGGTTATTACGTATTCTATATTATTTTCTAAATTATAATATTGATTCCGGATTACATTTAATCGTTCAGGTGTGATAAGGTGATGCTTAGTTTTGTATTTTACGTGGGTTCTTTGCCCACTTTACCGTGAATATCATTTGGTTAGTCATTACTAAGGACATGTGATGTAAGTTGGATGAACAATAGCGTTCGGACGATGTAATATATTGTACCTTTGATTAAAATATAAATAAATACGTAATATATAGGACGTTTTGTTTTATTTTGTATAATTTATAATGAAGTATATATAACCCTATATGATATGTTTATTTGAAAGCCATAGAGGTACCAATATTTTATCAAGTAAATGGACACACATATTTTAATATAGTAAATAGACCGGCAGACTTCCATAAACGGTTTATTTACATCCTGCGAAGTTGTAAGTAATGAACTAATATACTGGATATGCCTATAAGAATGAGTCCTTGACATACGAGAGATTAAATACAATTGAAACTTGCTACTAATTTGAAATTTTATCCACCGAGATATTTGTATTGACTTTTTGAGATCAATCTTCATGATAGTGGGGGTTGTATAAGTTGTAGTGAGTTGTATAAAAATTAATAAGATATAGGCGCTCTTAATTACAAATTAAAAGTTTATAAAATATCTATTTATGATTAACAAGATTTAAGTAATAAACAATGGTAACATTTAACATTGCTTTAGATATTCAAACTGTCACCATAAGCTACTATTATTGTATTTTTTATGATTTGCCATAAAGGATTAATTATCGCTATTGATCGAATTCCGATATGCAGTAACTATATAAAGGTGGTTTCAAGAATAGACCTAAATCCTAAACATTTTTTGTAATTCTTAGTTGCTATTTATAGTCGATAATTATTTTTATATTTTTCTATGACTAAGAAATAAATGCATAGGCGTAAAATAATTATTTGGTTCGATCTGACTATAAATAGCACAATCTTTATTTCTTACTATTATTATATACTTCATATATCAAAGTATCTTAAATTAAAATATGATTAAAAACGACAGCAGTTATTTTGTAAATTCTTTTAACAGTAATAAAAATACTCTTTGGTTAGAGGTTTTTGAGTATTTTGAATCATATGAGCCAATAAAACATGATGTGTAAAATTTTTCGAAATCGTGATACGGCATGGGCTCATAAGGAAACTATAGTGGAGGTCTCCGGTGACCACC
Organism: Samia ricini; assembly: GCA_014132275.2. Lineage (NCBI taxonomy): Eukaryota > Metazoa > Arthropoda > Insecta > Lepidoptera > Saturniidae > Samia > Samia ricini. The sequence continues at coordinate 10,508,558 of AP028161.1, forward strand.
ATGGCGCACGGTATTGGAAATCTGTATTTCTCTACCCGCAAGACCGCGGGGGTCACGGTGCCGGCCACACCCGCGCGCCCCTCTGGGTTATTCCTGAAAGCGCTACGCTTGACAAGGCGCTTGTAAGGCCTAGAAGAATAGCACACAGACTGCAACAAAAAGAAGGACAAGCCAGAACAAGCAGGCGAACGTGTGTAAACTGCTACAAAATTAACGTAGCAATTACGGCAGAAAATAGGCTAAAAACAAGACTAAAAAGATGAGAACATTTTGTCCACAATGCCCGGAGATGCCTTTTCTGTGTATATTTTACTTCAATGTACTTCAATGTACATCATTGGTGTGTTTTTTTTTTATTAATTTGTTTTTAGACGTGTTCCATTTATAATTGCCAAATATTCGGTCAAATACTTGTGGAAAAATTTAATTTTGTTGTAACTTTTTTGATGTTTTTAAAGTTTTTTTTCAAATTTTTTTTTATTATTTTTTTTACTCAATCAAAAATTAATAACTGCCTAACGTGAAATAAAACGTTTTTTTAATAAAACACATTTTGTAAATCTTCTTTTATTTTAAAATCACATCTTGTGTAGTACTTAGTCAAAAAATCGTCTGTCTTTTTTATTCTTACTATTGAAATGAGCTAGTATGCGCAAACTGCTCTCCAGGGCCGCGCCGGGTAAGCTCAATAAAGTTTTGTAAGGACACTATGTCCTCCACCGGAGAAAATTGAGTTCAATCACAAGCCAGTCGCGCGGTCACCGGTGAGCCCTACGGCCTGAACAGGTAGTTACTTGTTGGTGGGCTCCTGTTTCCGCACTTAGACACATTGAAGGTCCGTTGTGCAGACTAAATTTAAATCGGCGTTTAATGTGATAACGAGACTACCATAAGAGCTTATTCCAATCAGCTTATTAAGTACAATAGGCAAACTCTACGAGCGGATCCTTCTGAACCGTGTCCTAGTTGTGATAGAGGACAAAAATCTTTTACCCCCCGAACAGTTTAGTTTCAGAGCCAGACACTCTTGCGCGCACCAAGTGCAACGCCTCACGGCACAGCACATCCTGTCATATTTTCATCGAACCCCAAACACACCCCGGCATACGCTCGCTATCTTCTTGGACGTTGCCAAGGCATTTGACAAGGTCAGGCATGTCGGCCTTGTATTCAAATCAGTAAAGTAAGGTATAGAGGGTATCAGAGAAATGTGGACTTACACAGAGATCTGAACATACCCTCCATCCATTCCGTAATTAAGTCCCAGTGTCGCGCCTTCTATGATCGCGCAGAGACACACCGAAATCCGCTCATATCGAGAGCCGTAGCGTACCCCGCCTATCCGTTAGCTCCGAACTCGCTTCGGAGACCGCGAAACGTCCTTACCGACCCCGACGATAAAATCACCGCCGCAAATAGGATCTTTCTCCATCACCCGAGGAAATATACGTGCCAGCGCCCACGCCCGCGAAACCGCAGTTCCCGCCGCCGGGAACTGGCGGGCAACTTTGCTCCCGCACACTATCCGGGTCCTCCTCAGGCGGCGACCCAAGACGTGTCTCGTTCCCCAACTGGGGAGGCTCTTGACGTCACCGCCAGCGCGATACAGTGACACTGACCATGCACGCACAACACTGCATACACACTTCTGCACGTAATTCGCAGGTACATAGGTTCTGTAAGGAACCTTTCTTTTTATTTTATGTTAAATAAAAAAATGTAGGGATTAGCTAGGATCAAAATTCCGCGGGAGTTGTCACACTCAGGTAGCGGCCAAGCCGAGGTTCGAACCCTTATGGTAGTTACCTTTTGCGGCTGAGTGCTTTCAGCACTCGCCCCCAAAGTTCGGTGAAGCTGTAAAGGCCCCTCCGGTCAACAGCATTAGCTAGGTTATAAAAAAAACAAAAGGAGTCTCTTGACGCCGCTGCCAGCGCGATACAGTGACACTGAACATGCATTAAGCATTACACGCACAACACTGCACTCACGCTGCTGCACGTAACATGCAGGTATGCAGGTCCTATTAGGAACCTTTATTTTATTAAATAAAAAGCGTAGGACTTAGCTAGGTTAAACATTCCGTGGAATTTTTTACACCCAGTTTTACACCAAGTCGAAGTTCGTATCACTTTGGTAACCCTTGTACATAAGAGGGAATGGTTGGTTATTAATGAAGTTTGATCATCTATTATAGTCGAATATCATGAAAATATCAGATAAATTAAAAAAAAAACCAGATTCATATGAATTCTCTTTATTCGGTGATTTATTAAAACACGTACACAGTGTTATTATATAGTTCGCCCCTCACAACAAAATACATTCGTTTCAAGTTCACAAACTGCATGTAAATAACATTACTACGCTTATAGATAAGTACATTATTGAATATGTTTGGCAGCGCTAGGGAAAATATACCTCTACTTTTTTATTATATTTAATGAAAATGCAACTTTTAATATAACAATCACAACAATTTCGACGATACAATCTTATTATGTATAAACAAAGTAACGACAAATTTATTTCAAACATTCAAATACACAGTATGAACGGTATATTTTTAATTATAATTTATGTTCTATCAAAATTATTTACAACTATTATTAATTTGTCGGGGTTTATCTCCTTCAGGGTATATTGCCTAATAGCTATTAAAGAGCAGTATAAATATATATTTATTTCTGATTAATTATAGCGTAAACTGCACTAATGTAATTTGAATTCGTTCTATACTTTTTAATATTGTTATAATTGTTTATTTATTTATATTTGTTTCTCTCATTATTGGTTCATTTTACCACGTTTCTGCGAATCTACCATATTACCATCAAGTATAACTTAATTTATATATAGTTAGTTATAGAAGAATATTACATGAATTAAAACTTGAACAATATATTTTTATAAATATTTAATACCTAAATATATAGTCTAGTAGGTGGTGTGTTTTTCGTATGTAAAAATAATATATAGATAGACATTTTATATTTGCCATATTTGTAAAGTGATGGTAGATAATTATCAAATAACATATTTTTAATATCTTAATAACATTTTGGTGGTTAGAGATATATGACATGAGAACAAAAGCATATATTTGAAAATCGAATTTTAAAGTTAGGTGATAGAAGATTTACGATGAACTATGAACCTAATAACAAGCTAATTTTTTTTTTAAAGGATGATGAAGAAGAAAACTCTTACAACAAAATTTCATCATTATTAAATCTAATTACGCATCTCTTAAAAAGAACTATATTAATATTATATTTAATTGGTAACTATTATTGGTGTTCTTTTCGTGTCAATCTAAATTTAATAATTACTTAAATTGTTCAAATTAAAGGACGTTGTACTAAATCTCGATAAGTATATAGTAATATCACAAATCACTGTATATATCTAAATACTACTTATAATCTAATTGTTAAATTATATGCGGTGGAAGTTAATCATGTTTACTTCAAATTTATTATAGGCATATATTAAAAACCGTACGAATCTATTATAATAGCTTTATGAGGCTAACTAGCTGTAAGTTTGTATTCACGTTTTAGATCCGATATCACTACGCGAGTAGGCACAATGGCACAACTATTGTATTAACCATAGAATTATAACACTCAGAACGGCAATGTTCGCAAGCGGAGTGTCGCCATTTTAAGTTACGTTAAAAAACCAAATACATATTTCTTTATGTGCCGGTGATTACGTAATTCACGTCATTTACACGGGCATATTTTGGCTTCAATGTTAAGCGACTTTTGTATGAGACTATCGGTCTTAGCGTTATTACTCTATGGTATTGACTTACTTAAACTACGTATTTTCTTTATTAAATATTTGTATATTCTATTTTGTTAAAAATAAAACAAGAAATTTATTTTATTTCGATCTGTCGTCGAGGTAGGAGTAATCTGTAACCTCAACTTACATGATTGAAGTAAGTAAAGAGTAATTAAAACTATTTGGCACAATTCAACAGCATTTAATAGATGCGTTTTCGAATAATTTTATAGGTATAGTCAATTATAATAAAAAATAAACATGAAATTCTTTGTTGACGTCCAAAGTAGAAATATATTTTAGGTAATGAAGTTATTATAAGTAAATATAGCTTTGGTGTGACTTAAATATTTTAGCTGATACCACAATATACACATATATGGTGTCTATATTATATACCTAGCTGACTACCTACAAAAACAATATAAGATAAACAAACAGAACATTAATAATTAACTTAACTGATAATAACAGTCGATGTCGTTTTTACACTAATTCATGAATTTAATAAACTTTACTGGCCACAAGTTCGATTCACAACTCTTCATTATAATAAAGCTTTAAGAAGCTCACATTAATCATATTTATTACAAAGTTTTGACTAAGTATTTATATATAATAATAAATTTAGCATTATCATTACAATAAATATAAATCCCTTAATATTATATACCTAAATACTTTACGATAAAAGTAAGAAGGCGAATAGTAAACACTAAAGAATAAACAAGTTGTTATATTTAGCAATAAGTTAACAATTTTAAATAGTTTCTTGAATTAAAAAAATAATAAAGACGACACAGACAGATTAAAAGTTACTAAGTATATTATGTTTGAAAGAAGCCAAGTGTTATATAGACCATTAAGTAGAAAATTAGTTTCGAGCACAGACAGACAGAAGACTTTCACATGATGATAGTAGCGTGGTGCAAAACATCAATTTCTTATAGCAAAAGTGTATTTTATATACTAAAAATAGCAAGATAGTTCTAAATGTAACTGCTATTTATTAATAGCAAGTGCGATTGCTTTGAATTAGGAGTGAGAGATATATAAGGGATTACAAAAATGAGGTTGACTTTCAATTCGTAAATGAAATTACTTTCAATTACTAAAATAACATAAGACGTCCAATAGAACATACAGACGAATACATAGTGCTCTATTATACTACACAACAAAGTAAATATCTAATAGTTTCGACATACAAGCGACAGGTCGGGAGGCCAGCGCGATTTTAATATAGAAGAGGTCGCGCTCGGCTCGCGTCGATGCGATGTCTTCTATAGAAATATCGCGCTGGCGCCCCGATCCACCCGCTGTGTGTAGCTCCCATAAGTGTGCTTACTTGAGTATAAAGAAATAAATAGTTCATGTTTAGTTCAAAAACAACTATTAAATAAATAAAATAAAATTGGATTTTCGTATCCAATTATTAAACTCTAATATAATTATTATCATTGGAGTAAGTTTTACAAATTACAAACAACTGCACATTCTTACAAATTCATTCATCATTATTTATTTTGTACTTTTACATTCCCCCATTTTGAGATAAGTAGTACTATAACTGACCTAAACTAAATGAACACGAACTTAAGTTTATCTAGTGCTAAGCACTATATAAAGCTACTAACGATACTTAAACACTAAATAACGACTGTTACTTCATTGTATTTAGCATTCATGTAAACCTACATATGATATGTTCAATGTTACTGCGACCTATAAGTTTAATAGCGATGGGACTGCCTGCTGAGCGCGAGTCAATATTTATCATGAACACCATTCAGCCAAATAAATGACATAGAGGCATGCAAGGACACGATATAATGTTTGTCCACCGTCTGTGTCGTGTTCGTAACATGAGATTTGGTCTATATAACACCGCTAGGGCGATACGGGAGCCGCTGTTGCAACCACCAGAGTCAATTTCCCTTATTTTAACATTTAAACATCCTCCTGTCAAAAAGATGACGTACGACATCCATTACATAAACACACACATGCAACACACATCTATTTATTTCGTAGACAATCATGCAACGTTTATGGTTTCAGCATACATCGAACGGATGGGGGCAGCAGCGCGATATTACTATAGAAAAAATTTCGCTCGCCTCGAGTTGACGCGATGACTTCTATAGAAACACCGCGCTGGCGTCCCGACCCGCCCGCTGTGTGTTGAAACCATTGCTCGCCGCGCGCATAACAGCTGACAACAACCGTATAATTAAAACATTCAATGGATATTATTTTACTTTAATTGTAATTTATTTACACTGAAGTCTTTGAAACTGAAACTTACGTCGTTAGTGGGAAATGCGATAAACACATTGAAGACGATAGTATTATTTGTGTGTTATTTTGAAGGAATATTGTTATAGTAGCTGTAGCTTAATGTATGTATATAAATTACTGTCATATGCGAAAATAAAGTGAGGTAAGCGTGCGTGCATAAATAAATAATAAAATGTGCAACAGGACCACAGAAAGTGCATAAGGATGAGTCAATAGAAATGTTTATCATAGGTTCAACAGTGCTCCGGGATATTATAATAAATATTTAAATATAGGAAGGTATACACAATTACGACGAATGTCTTAAACATTAAAGAGGAACTTAAAAATATGTTTCTCTGTGTTATTGTTTACGTATTATTAAGTAGTATGTAACAGTGTGTAATATTATGAAAATGTAACAAGTATTATTGTACGATTTCACTCTTTTCTTAGTTTATTAATCACAAATCTATACGAGGCAATTATTAGTGATATATTATTGTATAGGTTATTATATATTTATTTATCGATATAGTATAAATAAATGTTTCCTTGTGATAAATCACGATGCGTGCTTATTAATAAGATTAAATTAGTAAATAGAAGATTCTTATAGGAATATATTACATTTCGTTTAGACGAGTTTTGAATACCACAGCCAAATTTCGTCTGCTCGTTTGTAATCATTAACAAGAAAGATGTAATGTTAATGACGCTTTTGTGTGTCGCAGGTGCTATGCCAAAAAACTCTTAATTCGTATATCGTACTGTCCATCTTTAATTAATTATTGAATTAATTGCTGCAATCTATTTAATAGCTGTCAAAGGACGCTTGTTACATAGATTGTCAGCGGCGGCATCATACGTATTTAATACCCATTATTTTTTGAGTAATATAATTCAGGTAAATGAAGAATATTAAATACATACGTAGTGCCGAATTATAGCATCGTTCTGAAAATATACAAAATTGTACGGCGCTTATTTATTACAGGAGTGATTGTAATGTTGAGATGTAATACTGCTGTCAGAGAAACCGTAGTTATCAATAATGCTGTTAATATTATTTAAGGTACCTATACTAAAGTACTTTTATATTTCTGTACTTTTTGTAAAATTGACGTATTTCGTATGTAAATATTATTTTTATTACGCAGGCATTTATCGACAATACGGCCCCACGAATATACATGTACCTGTAAAAACATTAAATTGCATAGAGGCGTTAATGCTTCAAAAGCCTCTTCACATAAGTGTTCGTACAGACGTTTGAAAATCACTCGATCTTGTCGCTTTTGTGTTTCGAACGTTAGAAATACACTTATTATGTTCTTAATACACGCGGACATGGTATGTTGAGCGGCCGATGTCATCAGTCGCCTAAGTCACAAAACATTGAGGTCCAAGAGATCAATCTTTTTTTCTATAGGTTTTATTTGTCATTTTTTCATAAATAGTATTCTTACAGTGGTCGAAATTAGATTATAATCAACATTTATTACAAAAACTGTTTCCTATTTTTTATAACAGTACTAAAGGTCATAAATAGCAACTAAACAAAAAAAAGAAGAATGCTTAACCTACTAAGGAAAAATGACACTGAACTGTGTTATTTTTGCCTAGTTACAGATTATCATCATGTAGAAAATAAAAAGGACACTAATGATCGATCTTTGTGCTCGATGTTTTGTGAATAGATTCATCAAACTTAGATTCGAATCGATCTTTTTCGGAAAGGATTCTCATCCCTACTTAGAAGGCTGATAACATCGGCCGCCCGTCATACTATGTATGTCCGTGGTCCGGTCCGTACGTATGTTAACACCGTTAGCATTGCGGAAAAGCTAACAAAAACTTTTATATTGTTCGGAGGCGAAAAAAGAAGCAGTTTATTTTGTTGAAATTTATAGTATAGTATAGACCCCAGAAATTGCGAATGATGTCACGTCACGGATGTTATTGTAATAAGATTCCAGCGCATTAGTATTTTGTGAGGATTTTATAATTATCGCTCAAATAATTGTCATTGAAGTAATGGATATTATTTAAACTGGTGGTAACTATAAGGATCACAATGGCCACTTTAGGCCTAAAATTAAATAAAGTTTTTTCATTTATAAACGCCTAGTTCTGTCTCAACTATTTTTGAATATTTGACAGACATATATTAAATAAAATAAATTAAATGAATAAAGTAAAATAAATTAAATTAATGATTTCTATTCCAACAGAATAAATGACGAGTCTTTTTAAACGCAGGTGAACTTTAAAGTGTGGTTTCCTTCAGAAGCATCTGTGTACATTTTGAGGGCATCTTTTTTACAGCTTAGTACATCATTGAAAAGGCTTCTTTATAATCCGAAAGTTGTTTACCGAGCTTGACAGAATATTAAAAATATATATTGTCCCGTAACCACAACAGGCGTAATTAAGGCGAATTCCACGGTATTTTGAAGTCCAAGACAAGATCCATACCACTTTGGTGCCGCAGTACTCTAGCCTTAGGTACTTACTAAGAACTCATTTTAAAAGTTTTGTGAAGCTGTTAAAAGCATTTCGAAAAAAGAACCTATTTAGAGTACTTTAATTTATCTGCCAGTATCTTACACACTTCTGCTAGTTGTATAGGTTTCGGCTAAGTAGAAGTAAAAGCAGCCGTACAATTTTATGCGAATCAGAATAATGCTAAAGTTGGTTTGTGGCGACGAGTGTGTTTTAAGACGTTTAATCGTTTAAAACAAAAGGAAGCTGACCCTGGTCCGGCGCGCGTCGCCCTTACCGCGCCGGCCCGGCCCATGCCGTACTGTCACATGGCTGTGTCGGAGCTGCTCCCCCCGGGCTTCGCGTCCCCGCCACCCCCGCCCCCGGCGTCCTCATCCCGCGCTGTCCCTCGGCCCCCGCCGGACCCGGCCCCACCAGCCGACAGACCGGTGAAGTCCAATTTGTACTGTATCACATCACAAATGTAATTCAAATAATTTCATTAAAATCACAATCAATACAAACACACGTAGTTCTGAAATCACCAATAACGCATTTATCTATGAGTATGATTACACACGTAAAATGTAGTTAATCCCATAAAAAAGAAAAGGTAAATAAACACGTTATCGTCAACTTCCAAATAACACTGTTCTAACATAATATAATATAGTCGTCAATATTACGAGAAACACCATGCACATCAATGTTATTATAAAAGCAATTAATATATTATAATCCATATTCGAAAAATTCACAACAATTTTCTTTTTAATTTAGAATTTATTTAAGAAAATTCAGAAGAAAAGACAAAGAACGAATTGTTCGAGTCAGATAAGTTCTAGCAAAAAATTAAACCATATAGGATACATATAGATGAGACAAAGGCTTGCTTAAAATTTATAACGGGGTAATTTATAAACTTTAAAGCGAACAATTAGTAAAATACCACACAGATTCTAATCTAGGTAAATCGACATCGAAATATCACATCAACAACATCCAAAATTAGCTATCGGTTACTCCACCAAACAATAAAGCTACACTAAATTTCCATTATACTCGTATGTAGTTATCACGTTAAATTTTAGGATTTGTTAGTCACAGGTTGTATTTAAAAATTTTGGTTAAAGCCCAAAATATTACAGAGCTCGGTCGCATTGCGACATGGTACCTACTTTAACCATTTAATACACTATTTTCACTTTTATAAATGGATGCTTTCTGTAAATTAGGCTTCCAATGCATAGGAACTCTCTGAGGCATACACAGGGAATACTGAAAAGGAAATAAAATCAAAAGGAATCAAAATAAAGTGGACGAAGTTGTTTAATAAATAAGGAGCGAATTGGGATATACAAATAAGATAGCTTTATATATATATTTAATTGATTTAGCATTAACATTAAACCTTCTAGCGTTGAAGTTTATATTTCAAATGTATAAATTAGATTATATTTTATTACTTATTTAGCAATAATAATTAAAGGTTTTGATGGGCATGATTACATAAAACATGCTTTAGTATCTACACATAAAGGTACATGAATATTTGAATGATATGATAGTGCAAGACAGAGACAGACCGAGTCGTCCCTTTTCGCTGAAGATTTGTTTATCGCTTTGTCCAGCGGTATAAGACCCTGGAGTGGAGGGAACCACCCGGTGCATGGCGAAAGGAAAACAGAAATAACAAGAAATAAACACATTGTAAATAAAAATGGGAACTTTGAGATTTCAATTTTTCTATTATACTATCAAACTAGATTCTAATAAACTAAAAAGATTTATTCTTGGTTTCCATCAAATATTTCAAATGAAACTAGACGTTATTGTAGTCTGAATTGTATCAAAATTGCGAACCAAAAATAAATCTTGATACTGGAATTACAGTTTTCCACCCTTTCCTGGAAGTCTAACAATCACGAATGAAATATAATCTTTAAAGTACTTAACAGGTGCAACACTCTGGTGCCTTTTAATCACTCCCACACGGGCTTCCCACGGCAAAGGTACCTAAGGAACATTACGTTCCAATGCACTAAAATTTTTATATTTCCTATAAAACTATTAATTAAAAAAAAATTGTGCCACGTGTTGCTCTCATAGGTTATAATTAGAAAAAATGTATATTTTGTAAAAATAATTATGTAGAAAAAAGCTCACCTTGTTAGCGCAATCGAAACATGTTGTAACGACTTTGCTGATAACGTTCATCAGGTGTTTGGTTTCTTGTATAACGTTGTCTACTTTGCTGAAGGTGGCAGCGCGACCTACTGTTGGTTCCTTAACCGTGAACTGCAGTTGCTGAACATAGGTCGGGACTTTATCCAGATGCTCCAACAGTTCCTTTTTCGTTGTTCCTGCGGGCACCTGGGAAACGTATACACTAATTACATTGAGTTGTTGATTCGCAAGACAAAAATGACTGCACGACAAGAACCAGTTTTGAACAATTCACATGTCATAAAATAATATGGTCGATGTTAATTTACTTTTTACAAAATTTGAAGCGGAATTGGCAAAGTAACATCGACCATATCTTTAATAATGGATTTCTGCAAGGTAACGCCTCCATAATTAAATTTGGATCTCATACCTTATGATTTCCATGAATAAAAGCTAACTTTTCACTATAATAGTTAATGTTACCTGGTATGAAAATTGTCTAACAATCTTATAAAGTCGATTGGCTTCTTCAGCAAAGTACTCCGCTTGTGTGAAAAGATCTTGTGTTGTGTTTAAGCGACCTTCACCTTTTGTGAATTGATACATAGCGAAAGCCATGGAAGACATATTCTTTGCTCTGAAAATAATAATGAATATATATTTTGTTAACATGAACCTTAAAATAGACGTATGTTTATAATAGACACCTCTTTACGATATCGTTGTTTTCATCAGCGGCCGCACCTTGCCACTTTTCAGTTTCGGCATCCATCTCAGAAGACATCATTTTCATTTCTAAGCCAGATTTTGCAATTTTTGCTTGTTCATCGGAATCTAGACGTACGGCTTTGAGCGGTTTTACTCGTTGTACCATGTTTCTGCAATTTTTTTGTAAGATTAACGGGTATGTTCAGTACTCGATTGTAAAGACAACTAATGTATAAATATTTACTCCGGGTCTAGGGAGGCTACTATACTGTTGTTTATCGGGTTTTTCGCTTGTGATGTCGAGCAGTTCCCTGGCAAGTTTTGCGGCGTCGGCCAAAAGCCACGCCCACATATCAACAAATACATCAAGGTTCTCCCTTGCTGCAGGGCTGGAAGGATATGCTGCCAAAGTTCGGGCTGCAGTAATTACTTGTGGACCGTATATCCTCAAGTTGATTTCCGCAAATTTTGCACTCACTTGTAGGGTCTCTGACATTGCTATATGTCTGAGCAGTTTACAAACCTGTAAAAACAATATAGGTATTAAGTTCGCGAACAATATTTCACAGTATTCGGTTATACCTACATTATACTCACCTCTATAATGTGATCTAATTGTTCGTGGAGTCGGCTGGCTATACTATGCAGTCTCTCAGATTCTCTCTCACCACAGGAACTGGCTGTAACACATTTTTTTGTTTTTTTATCTCATATATTTGATATTTGAATATTTGTCAATCTTAAGCAGAATATGTGTATATAGTATTTGGTCTTATAGTATATCGGTATTTTTTTTAAAGTGTGTTTTTTCACTGAAGTCTTTCTAAACCCCTGGACTGATTTTGTCCGATAAATAAAATTCTTGTGTATTGTTCCTTAGAAAGGTTAGCTTTGTTTTTAGGTTTATTGTAACAATTGGCCCCTTTACGTAGATAGTTATATTAAGACACTATAATCAGCAGAAGTTTACTACAAACTTATGATAAACAATAAGAGCGTAGAATATCATTGTGTGTAAACTTAATTTAGTTTACCGATATGTGCAAGGTCAGTGGCGAGTCTCTTGGCTTCGTCGGCGAGCGGTGTCAGATCTCTAGCCTGATCCCGCGCGGCTGCGACAAGCGCGTGCTCTAGCTCGGAAGCTGCGCTAGTCGCTCCTGTACAGGCGCTCTCTAAAGCGGCTCCACTACCCACCGTGCCTTGCTCCTCCTGCAAACAGGCACACACAATTAGTAAGCTTCGTATATTTATTTCTTCACATTTTCTTTTACGCGTTATACATTTATTATCCAATTCGATTACTTCATTAAGTACTTGCTTTAGTTAAAATTGCGTAGATGAGCTATGATTATATGACCAATTTCCCAATGCATTAAAATTCTAATATTTAATACCAATGAATATTTTTGAATTTATATGGTACAGTATGCTTAAAAGAGAACAGATATTGACCAAGGAAACAGCAACGGCGACAAGTCTCTCAAGCTCGTACGCTATTCTCTCAGCGAGGGCAAGTATCCTTTGCCGGTGTTCATGAGACGTGTATGCGGAGTCGGTGAAATCGTGTGTCCTTTCGACTAGAGCTCTCAGTGTTCCTGCCAGAGCGCGCCGTCGAGCGGAATCAGCGCCGCCACGAGACCTTGCCGCTCTGACCTGTCCCGACAGCCCTCGCAATGCACCCAACGCCGTACCTGCCTCCCACTGGGCAGCCTGTTTCAATATTTATTTATCAGAAATAATACTTTTATAGAAGGATTCAATTAACCAGTGGCGTAGCTTCGAAAGGGTTATGAGCCCACGGACTCTGACGACCAAGCTAGCTGAACTTACGATAATTAGTCCCACTTTTAATAAATAAATTATTATTTATACTACTATAATACAACACAAGTATAATCATGCAACCGCAATTGAACTTAAAGAGAATTCCCTAAATGATTCTTGTATAGTGCTGTCAAATTTACTCATGTACAGTTTCTTTTTTAAACTGTTGCTTGAAAGAAAATGTTTTTTTACCATACTTATTATTAAATACTCGTGTGAAAAAATATTTTTTATACATAATTATACATGATAAATAAAATGAAAATAACTATAATAAAAAATGGTCTTAGTTATCCTTAGCTACGCCACTGCAATCATCTGACCATATAAATGGCCCAAATATGTAACTTCACCGATATATATATAAATAAAAGTAAATCGATTTTAGAGAAAGAAAATAAATTAAAGGTAAGACGAAAGGAATTGTATTAAGTAAGAATTAAGTAAGTGCGTTTTTAAAAGCCTAGGTTAATCGTATTTACTACGATGCAATAACACAAGCACAATATTTACTTTTATTAAATATACTAGAAAAAAAATGTAATTTCAATAGTACCTTCATATTTAAGCTTCGAATTACTCACCGTGTCAGTTTATGAAAAATGTGTAAAATTTTAATGTAACACAGTAAATTAGCACAGCTGTAAGCTCAGTCAAGCTGTTTCCTAAGCAATTAGAGCGTGGTTTGTGGCTATGGCTAAATTTTGAATAAAAAAAATCGTATTTATAATTATGAATCAATCCATGTATTTCTGTTCTTATCTCAATAATATTTCTAACAAAATTATTCTTTATTACAATTGCACCAAGTATTGTGTTATCTGTACACCTATACATAAGTCATTCCTAAAATAATCTTCAAATTTACATGGTCAGGAATGTAAAGAGAGGTGCAAAAGCTACGAGCTACTCATTTCTAATTAGCTTATAAATACATAGGAAAGCTTTAACAAAAGTCACTAATCACTAGTGTTGTGTTGTAAAGAATTATAATATAGATCTTACTTAATAGTTAGGCGCTGATTAACTGCATTTCATTAAGTAATACCTGATCATGACTATCCGAAAACGGTTTCAACTACAGGAAAAGAAAAATAAAATACGTTTATGCATACATTAATAAAATTAGTTATGTGTAAAAGAAGAATAATCAATTGGCGTAAAGGAAACAAAAATTGGATAAAGTATCACTTTAAATAATACAAAATCAAATTATCACCTTTTATTGACACGTATCTAGTTTGCTAACACACTTACCAGCAATTTCCACTTTAGGCATTATAATATAATGAGTTATTCGCTACATGGAGTCAAACGGAAAAAAGAAATGGTATTTAAATTGAATACACTTTTAATGTAAATTCGTAGTTATTGTTGTCATTATTTATGAACTTGAAGAAATTTGTTCAGTTATTAAATAGTCATGGAAGTCGAATATATATATAGTTCGGGAGATTATAAAAAATTGTATTTTCTATGGAACTGTATATTTTTTAGTAAATTGTGGGCTAGCGTGTTGGGTAAAGCACGTGCTATTTCTCAGGTTGTCTCTATTACCGGGGCAACGCGGTAGAATGATCATGCCATCCCGTATTGCTCCACTAAGGTGGCGGGAGGAATCGGGGGATTTAGTGGGTACACTAATACTGGTATGTAACAGTCCCTCACACTTCCGTGTGAGAGACTGTCACACACCGTCGAATCCAGTCCTTTTCTGGGGGGTACGTCCCTTTGGGTTAGGCTGGACAGCAAGTGCGTAAATGCATTCCCCTCCAGTAGTTACTGGCTAGTTTTATTATTCTAGTCAGATTTACGATACATATAAACACTTTATTAATGGATTTATAAGCGAAGTAGATATTAGTACATATCCAAGCGATATCTGTTTCATTGATTGATGACGACATTAATACGTTTTATATGTATTTTATTAATTTTTGTTCTTGAAAACATCCAAACCGGTGACGTCATATTAAAATTTATTTTTATTTAGATAAACAGTGTAATAATGTAACTTTTTAACAATCTATTATTCAAATTATTTATGTGGTTGTAATGTAAATATGTAAAGTATGACGTTCAGTTGTAGTAGCTGTATGTTAGAATAAATACTGAGCCTGAGCTTTTAATGAAGCAAAACCTCTTGTCAAGCCGTAGTCCACGGCCGTAAACTCTAAATTTTTTTGTTTGTAACCGAACAATTCTGTAAAAAGTGTGTATAGTAGAAACCCGATTTTGTTACGTTGTGGTTTTTGAGACAATTTGAGAGCGAAGTTGAAAGTTGTTCATAAATACTAATGAGTGAAAACAATTTTATAATCTCTGCTGCTACCGTTACAAATATATTATACACACCCTGATTATATACATAAAATATAATAATGGTGTTATTTATTAAAATTTTAAAGTTAGAAGGGGTTGCAAGATTGCCTATCGTGATAAAGCGATCTTTGTCCGATACTCTAGCTGTGCTCTCCACAGCTAGACGGGCATACTGATAACATTTTAAATTTCCCTTGCGGAAACTGGTACAAGTTATATGTTTATTTTCTCATTTATATATTTCTAGGGGTGCCTGCTGGCTTCGATAGACGCAAACCAAATATTAACTATATCTCGTGCTAAATTTCATTTAAATCTGTTCGATCTTTTAAATTCTGAGGAAGAAACATTTATAATTAGTGTTTCGAAATGTGGTGTTAATGTATTCTTCGGACTTCTTGGACGACCGTCACACACTATTTTATAATAATATTTTGAAAGATATATGATTAGACATAAGAACGCAAATTGTCAGCAATCTGTTTTCCCCTAGTACGGGGATATTTTGCCGCTAACAGGAAAGGTTGAAGAAACGGGGCTGTTAGGAACATGCATGAAACTGTGATCGAACAACTGGATCGACTCTTCAGCGCAGCTATTCATCAAGCCAGGATCGATATCGATGTAGGCATCTTTGTCAAAGAGACATACGTAATCACGATCGTCAGGAATCAGATCATCGACATGTTAAACTAAATATAAAGTTTATAGTTTATTATGAATGGGTTTTTTTTTCGTATCATAGTTGCATATTTCGATTTAGAATCTGCCATTTAGAACCATAACAACAAACAGATATGTGAATTTGTCCCTGAGAATTGCAGGAAGTTTTCTAATGAAATATAATAATTAGAACTCATATTAAACGCTAATTATTTTTAAGAATTTTTTTATTACACATTGTAATATTATTCTTAAAAACAACTTTTCTATCATTTAATAATTAAAGAGTGTTTCGTATCAATTTGACCTACGATAAAGTAACAATATAATTCGTTTCGATGCGTATGTTCAATGGTCTTATTAATACTTAGAGTATTTGAGTCTAAAATAACAGTGGGTAATGTAAACTGCAGAAGAGTTCATTCCACCTAGAAACAATGATGAACGAATTTGAGGCTATTATAATCGCCGTCTTTAACGTATGTTTACCATACACAACGTCTACACGTGTTGTTGAGGTTTGGCGCGGTGTAATACCGCGAACTACGAACGTACATCATATCTGTTTAATTTCTTATGTAGCTATAAAAGTCATTAAATAAAGTTGAACAAATATTCTCTCACAATATTTTTTTTATTCGAACGTTATTTCTATATTAAATAATTAATTACAACATAAAATTACGTTTAAGTATTTACTATTTAGGTACATAATACATTATTTGGACTATAATTACAAAAAAATTGTTTCCATTCTACACGTGTCTATATATGTACTAGAATAAGTAATATTATCATATAAACTGATTAAAATACTTAATTTATTAATTTTAAGAAACTCTTCTGCAAATGTGATAGATAAAGAACTTTATTTTTTAAAAAGTAATATTAGTAACTTAGTTTGTTAAATATTAGATGATAATGAATAACATTTTTATACAATAAAATATACAAATAAAAAAAATATAAATATGTCAATTTTACTTTAACATAAAACAAATAAAGTAGTTATGAATGTAAAATCACACTTTACAAATATATACATATAAAAAATTGCCTTTTTTTTCAAGTGAAAGTCTATATTCTGCTCGAATTATATTATTATATAAGTCGTATCCTTGATTTAAAGCGATACCTGTATATTTGAATATAATTTTTTAAGCAGTTAAAAAATAGATAAAGTTTTCTGTGATTATTTGCTCGATAGTAACGTTTTCATCACTCATACTAAGAATAAGCCACAACTTCGGAAAATATAACATCGTGTATTCTCATTCTTACTTTTAGGTTATTTTATTTATTATGATATAATATGATTTATTTTAATCCAAATGTATAATTATTTTAATTCTTTATTTTAAATATAATCTAATTCTAATTACGACAAACGTGTATGTCGTTATTTCTTATAATTATGGATGTGCAAAATTGTTTAGAACTTTGTGCGTAAATTACCAATTTTGAGGTGTATTTCTTGTTATAAAATCCATTTTATATTAGTAAATAAATCTAAATTATACATATCCTTTATCATGACACAGTCTTCGATCATTGAGCATATGAAATACCTACACATAACGTTACTTCACAACGACATTCTAATAAAGCACGTAGAAATACTAACATTTTTGGTTAAACTATTTTAATCTTCTCATTCGTTGTTGATGATCGTGTATCATCACTAATTAACTCACTGGAATGATGTTTAAATATCATTTTCGCTTTATTTGCTTAACTACAGCCTGAATAAAGGGCCTGCTAACGGACGTAACATCAAAGCAAACTTGTGGAGACCTACATAAGAAACAGTTACGATGTCGGATACTTGTGACGTTTAGCGTTTGCGATAGGGTTCTAGTACGGTTTTTGTCAGGGTCCGAATTACGAGGATTAAGTAAGATTTGTATTACGCTCAGGATTAATGTTGTGCCAAGACATGCCTTATTCGGTCTTAAGTATAATGCTCGGTTTGCGAATCTTCGTTTTGTTTATTTAGCTTCTATCGAAATTATTTTTATAAAGACTATGTAGTAAGTTTAACTCAATTGCAATTGCTTAGATTAGTATGGAAGAGTTATTACTGTTATACATAAAGAAAGTACAAGAATTGAATGAGATAGATAACACATTAAAATATTATACGTGCATTGCATGTGACTTAGTTGTTTAAATAAGTATGTAATTTTGTAAATAACTAACCAAATAGGTTATTTGCGCATGTATATTAAAATACGTTATTATTATGAAAACTGAAATTTACATAATGTTACAATTCGTATAATCGAGTTCCCGTTTTATGGCTTATTTTTACGGCATTAGGCGAATGAAATTTTTTGCGGAAGATTTCGAAATAAGCTCGAACATTCAATGAGTCTTTATTAAAAAATCCTTATATAAAGTAATTGTAACTGAAAAATATATTTGCAGTTACAAAAAGACGTATATAATTCTGCTTATAATTTTACACATATTTTCGGTATTTCTTTGATTTCTTTTGTATCTTCATCTTTTCGTTAACAGAATTTGAAAGATATCCCCCACACAATGTATTTATTTTTGGGTGGTTGTTGTAGTTATACCTATATTGACTAATTTTTGTGTACTACTGTACAACTCTCCAAGTTGTTAGTTTTATATTTTGGCTTGTAAATATATAGAAGAGAAACAAATAATGCAATAAATCTCTAGCATTTCATAATTATTTTAATCCGACACTCAATCACTTGTGTAAAACTATAAATATTTACTGAAAATTAAATTACTTCTTTACTTTTAAATATAATTCTTTCATTCTGTGATTGTTTTATAGTAATGTACGATAAATGAAATTTGGAAAACAGATTAAAATAACATCAAACCTCATTCGCATGTTCTTCGTGGCCTGGTAACCCGTCTCGTACCACATAGTGTATGAGGTCCATGGCACGTCTCATCTGACAAAACACAGTGTCACGGTTTTCCCTTGCTGATGAACTACCAGGGTGTCGTAAGCATGTCTGCGGAAGAAATTGTGTTTCAAACTAGACCAACTTCTTTTTTAATAAATAAACAAGTGAATCTATAAACAAAAACGATTTGAATGAGAAACACTACTCAATTATGGGATTTTTAACATAAATATTATTTTACTAATAATAGTTTTAATGACAATTAACAATGGTTAAAACATAAATTATTATGTAGACTAATCGAAAAAGGGACGTTAGATCTACAAATATATTTAACACCTACAGGAAAAAGTAATCGGGAAATGATATTTCAATGTCTGCGGATATAAGGTTCAATGCTAGAGTTACGATAATATATCTAACAATATGTGATGTAAAAACGAGGCGACTCAGCGTCGAGGTAGTGGATATGCCACGCCTGTGAGGTTCTTCCGGAAATGCTGACAAATTGGAGCTTCCGCTATCTGCACAGAATACGTGGATTATTCACAGCTTAAAAATCTACTACTAGTAATTCCTTCAAGAACAATAAAATAAGCCTTATAAATCGGGAATCTATAAATAAAGCCTTGGAACGAATTTTTTAAACTATAATTATCTGTTAGAACGTTTAATTAAATCAATATACCATAAATCTTTCGTATTGTCTCACGTATAATAGTTTTCGTTAATAAATTAACCGGCAATAGCCGCCCTTAAATGTTGAATCGCAAACAAACCATTGTGGCTCCAATTTGGGTATCTGTACAATTGATAGGCCGATAGATATAGCAGCAAATTTACGTAAGTCACGAGACCTCGCCGGGCATTCAGATTGAAAATTTACTGCTATCCATTGGTGTTAATAACAGTCCCTTGGTAGGGTCAAGCTCTATCATTTAATATTGTTCTGAAAGTCTGTTAAATAATGTTCTATCCGGAGACCTATTTCGTTTGTATTTATTTGTTTTAAATCTGTAACAATGTAGAATAGCCGCATAGTATTTTTTTTCCAATAACTAAAGTTGGGACGTCTTGTTGTTGATCTTTCATTTGTTCGTTCTTCCTTTTTACAAATTGTAAGCCTAATTACCTATTATTTAGAACTCATTAAATTCTATTTTTTTACACCACATATTCAGTTTATTATTATTCTGTTTATTACATTTTAAATAACAAATAGTGAAAAAAAGAAATGAATATTATTCATACTTAGAAATAATAATTGTAAAAGTTATTAAATATAAAATTAAATTAAGATCCGTTAAAATGTCCATGTCGGCTTGCGCTGAGAATCCTGTAAAATAATTCATCAACTATATGTTGAATTGGGTTTTACAAATTTAATTGTATTCATCAATTTATTACACAAATATAATTTTGAGATAATGAATTCTAATACTGTCAACGAATACTGAATAATAATGTAAGAAGTTTAGTAGTTATTATTTAAGAGAAGTAGGTAGAATGTATTAGTTTAATTTTAGAAATAAATAAATCCTTAACGTCAAATTTCTAAGTAACCACAGATAAATTTACGGAAGAAGTGCAATTTAAAAATCTTCTGTTTTATTTAATAAAATTTGACGAAAACTGATTAAAACCTGTATTACATTGTTTTTACATAAGCTAAATATAATACTGTATACCTTTGAAGATGTTAGTAACATGAGCGTAGAACGTTCGAGAACATTTCTCGCAGCTGCGACTTGAGCTCTTCTTCTTTCATCACGAAGATCTGCTCGGCGTTCTGCAGTGAGTCTCGCTAGCTCAACCATGCTTCCGCCGAATTCAGTAAACGCGCGGACAAATTCCGCAAAATTTGATACAGACTCCAGTCGATCCAGCGATCGTACCACCTGTCAGAACCACATGAACACAATAAACAATCAACTGTAAGTTTCAACTGAATGTGTATTGACGTTCATAGAAATCGAATTGACATATTGTGCATATTTTTTTATAGTGTTGTTATGCAACTTATACAAATTGCTTGTGCTATTAAAAATGATTCTGTGTAAAATAAATTACTCATAGCGACTTTATTGCCACCCGTCATTTTTATTTTATTTCTTGCTTCTGCACGCTGAACGAAGATTTTATAAAAAAAAAAAAAATAATAAAAGTTTGCTGATAATTTAAGTATATACTTTTTAGAAATATTCCAATACTCGAATTGTATATTGATTGAGTTTACAAAATTGATTACAGATTTAACAAATAAGTTTTAATATGACTGTAAAAATTTAAAATTTCAACATAAGTAGAAAAACGAACTTTTCTTAATGTTTTATCCAACTTTAAAATGTTTTTTTTCTACCTAATAAAATTGAATACCATAAGCAAAGATAGTATTTTTGGTACACGCTTTTCTGCTTGTGCGTTTATTCAATACACTTTTGGAACTTAATGTCGATTATTCCTGTAATTCATATATTTCCACTGCGGCTGTAGATTACGTAATTATAAAGTCGTAAGTTTTTCATTTGGTATTAATTTCATTATTATTAATAATTTGTTACTTTACATATTACATAAACGATCTTCATTCGATTTAATGGCAATCCGCCATTCTTTGCCAGAATCGTTCAATTCTGCCAGTGTTATGTTTGGTAAGTTATATTTTTAATCTTGTGTCACCGCTTCTAAGCACAGCAAAACGTGGTAGAACTTTAGATGAAATTTCGTGGCACCTCAAAATAAACGTTTCGCGTAATTATTTCCAAAACATATTACCTGTGCAAAGTAATTAAGCTATACCACGCAAAACGTGACTAAA
Source organism: Samia ricini (assembly GCA_014132275.2). Taxonomy (NCBI): domain Eukaryota; kingdom Metazoa; phylum Arthropoda; class Insecta; order Lepidoptera; family Saturniidae; genus Samia; species Samia ricini. The sequence goes on from AP028161.1 coordinate 10,530,503, forward strand.
ATTACATAATTTCGGATGAAATACGCAAGTTAATTAATTAAAGGCAAAAATAACTGCTACATGACATACAAACTTCCGAAGAGATAAGTAAATTGATGTTGTGTTACCTTGTCTTTAGCAAGCAATAACTGCCGCACGACAACCATGTCTGCAAGCAACAGGACCCTTGTGACAGCAGCGAGCAATGCGCGGGCAGCTGACACCATCCCGGCACCGTCTGTCCCAGTGCACACACACGCTCGATTGCTCGACCTAGTTCATGTGTGAAAAAATATGATTTATCAAACTCGTACTTGACCGGTGGTCGAAATTTCGAGCATAATCCAAAATTATTCATTTTAGAAAATGAAATTATTAAAGAAAAGAAAACGGTTTTCATTTTTTTTATTGTTGTATATTGAAATGTATAATTATAACTAAATAACACCCAATACCTTGAATTTCTAGAAAGTACCCAAATTCTCATCCGTAACGGTATATTTATTTTGAATTATAAATGAGACTGTTTAAATTAAATTAAGAGCTATTGATTTCTGTAATAAATAAATAGCAGTTCAATATGTGACGTTCAAGCGTTTGCTAGCTAACTAATATATGTGTTTTTAGATTGTGACCTCTACAAAGGATGTAATATTAAGTTTAAATACTTTTAATTTTTGGAAATAATTTGTGTATTGGTTACCCATACTAAAGTAGTTTTATGAAGAATTAACCTCTGTTTTACCTTACATTTAAATTGTACTATGTCTCTAACACTGAAAAAAGGTAAGTTTATTAAGTGGTGTCTATAATATTACAAGATACTTTTAACTCGGAAAGATAGGTACTCGGATTGATTGTAGGATTGTAATCCATGTCGATTGACGCAATGCTTTAGACACCCTATCACATGTACTTAAAGAACCTGCATTGAAACATATTTGTCGAAGATAATAATAATTATGGGTAAGTACCACTTATATTTGATGAGCTTTAACCTAATAAATACACCAAAATTTGCTTTAAAGCTGCAAAATACGAAAGAATAAGTATCCGATGACGCCATTTCGTTAATTCACACTCTCTCTTAATTTTATAACATTATTGGAAACAGATAACTGAGAACCAAATGGAGACTTAACGATTGGTAAAAAGCGATCTGTATAGCGGATTGGAATTCGCGAACCCGCTGGAAATCTCTTAAAGATAGTAGAAAACCCAATCCCAATTAAATATATACTAATAATCAAAAAATTTAAATGCGCAAACCTGCAAGTTATGCATATTGCCAATTAGTTTATATAGCAAACGTGATTAGTACAATTGAGGAAGAAAATGTTTTGGTTATAGATTTATAATATAAATTATATTGTAATATATTCTTACGCAAACTTATTACTTATATATTTTATTCCAATATATTTTTCCTTGTAATATAACGAATTAATTATTGCTTTGTAATATATATTTTTTAATATTACATTACCGATTAAATATTTTGCAATTATTTACTGTATTGAATTTTGTTCTCTTTTCAAAATTCGTGTATACAGAATTAGAATACGTTATAAATACTGGAGTTTTTGGCGGGATCTCAGTCTGTCATGCATCAGTTATTTTCTGTAATTCATTAAACCTGCGTATTTGACTCTATATCATGTAATCTTTGTGGCGTTTTGTGTGATATAGTTTGGTTATTTTGTTCAAGTTAAATTTATTATAGAAGATAACGTGTAACATTTATTCTGAGGTGCCGACAAAGCTCCATAGAAAGTTCGAGCAGAATGGCCCATCGTTTTGCTGGAGCTTGATAACGCTGATACAAGATTGAAAATACATCTTACTCACATGACACTGGAACAAATTGTGAGTATACCGATTGCCATTATCTAAGAAGAAGAAGAAATTATATACTGACTGATATATTTTATTTTTTTATTGTTAAAAACTATAAATGTGTCTGGATATATATCGGAGTTATTGTTAATTGTAGTAAGAGATTATGATTTTAAAGCGAGCGTAACGTGTGTATTTAAACGTAAACAACGTTATTATAGTATATACAGTTTTCTTGGAGAATTACATTTAGATTCAGCGATTTTAGCCACTGTATATTTATGCACAGACTCCGAAGAAGCCATAAACATAAATTTGCTCGTAAACCGTTAATCTCTTGAGAGACTTCATATAGTTACGTATATAATCCAGTGAGTTCCGTAGCATAATGATGCTTTAATATACTCACGATTGGTATTATTTTAACAACTCAAATCGTAATACAATAATTCTGTAATTGTGTGTCATTTTAAATAAATTGCGTGTGAAACATACCTATTTATTGATCACTAGTTGCTCTTCGCGGCTTTACTCGCGTAGTTCCCGTTGCCGTGGGATCCTATGCCACTCCCTGGATTTCAAACTATATCCATGCCAAATTTCATCCAAATCGGTTCACTAGTTTTTAAGTTTATTCGTTACATACAAATCTTTCCTTTTTGTTATATTAGTGTAGATGTATATAAATATTAGCTCATTTTATTCAAAGTCTAATGCAAAAAGTGTCATTAAAAATCTTTATGTTTCGCAGTAAAATTTCATGTGTAAAAATAATTTTCATTTTTATGTTTTTCAAATAAAATTCATTCACAATAATTTTATTAAATTTAGGCCTTGAGAAGGCGCGTATGAACGTCAAAATACTACAGCCACGCCGGTTCGGAAAACAACATAATAATCGAAATAATCCGGTAGGAAACTCGTTTTAGTTTATTTCATTTAATTACCTTCAATTGATAAATATTTACCCACACAATATTCTTGTGGTACAATACACAGGATTTTATATAAACGTTTATAAATTATATGTATCTAATGATATATTATAATATTAGGTAATCTTTTTAATGTTAATTTTTATTTCAATTTATTTCTTAGTCAATTAGTAAGGAAAGATTTCGAACTTAAATATATCTTTATTATAACAATTAAGATATTTATTAGATTCTTTCTCATGTGTAAAAATATAATTTAATACTAACTGAAAAAATTACATAAGGGTTTTTTTATTAGTTTATACATTTTATTACAAATATCTTGTGGTTGTTACTTCGCTAAAATGTAGATAACAGTTAAGATAATTTTAATTAACCCCTTGAGCACTTACCTGGCGTTTACGCCAGTTTTCCATTGTTTTCCTATTGTCTTATTTTGATGGGTACTCGACACATTAAACAAAAATATTGTAACTATTCAAACAATGTGCTGATATATTGTGCTGATATGTGTCGACATTAATAATAAACATCATTGTGGATCTTTAGGAACCACCTAAAAAACAACAATAAAATGGACTCACCGTGTTCAAGATTCAACTTTATGCCAAATGGACCTTCCATTTTCCAAACACATATAAAATTATTCAGTAAAATCCCTTGTTTCTATCTTTTAGTTAAGTCGATTCACACGTATAGCGTTTCAGAAAAATTTATTTATCAAATGATGAATTGTTTCAGAGAGATATTTATTGAAACGTATTATGTATACTTATATCATAATTCCTAAATAAATTTTGTAAATCGGTCCACAAATGACGGAGAAATCGAGTAACAAGCATACAAAAAAAAAATATGCAGACGAATTGATAACCCAGGAGGTTTTGAAATTGGTTAAAATCAACTTTATATGATCTAGAATTTGTTTTTCCCTAAGTAAACTTTTCCTTTGTACTCCTAGGTAGTTATAGCTCCACTAAAATATAAACATTATAGTAAATATCGCATAAATATAACATTATATTTACCAGAATAACACTTGTTTACGTGATTAAAATTGTTTCGTTATTTTATATATGTCATGTAATATATTTTTGAAATCAAAATAGGTACTTTATTTGATAACATTTACGAGTAAATGTATCCCTGCGATAGCAGTGCGAGGTTCTGAAGATTTATTCTCTACCACAACACGTGTGTGTTCCTTGGAAAGCGATTTTCCACACATTAATATTCCATTATACTAATTTATTTATAAATAGGAAAAATATAAAACAGTTCAGTATATTTTATTTAAATTTCGTGTCTGCTTGTCAACCATCTTTTTCTTTTGTTACGTTTATTAGACAAGATTTTAGTGTTTTTAGTGAAAAAATATTTTTCTCAATATATATTATATTGATTAATAAAAAAAATGACAATACTTTATTATATTTCAATTTACATATATAATCTAGTTTAATTATAATTAATTAGTCAGAGCTTTTTAGTATTACAGCAATGTGAAAGTTTATGTAAGTGGGTAACAGTTTTTATCTTAGAAAAGAAATACTCTGGACCAAAGAAAAGAAAAGAAATTATTAAAAATCGACAGCAAAAGTATGGTCGACTTCGATAAATTAATTACGAAAACGGGTTTGTTGTACATCTAGGTCTTATTAATGTGCATAAGGATAAATATGTACAATAAGTAATAGACGTTATAGTAGGGGTCATTGCTGGTTTAGTGGTTGACAGTTTAATGTGTCGAGTACCCATAAAAATAAGACAATAAGAAAACAATGGAAAGCTGGCGTTAACGCCAGGCAAGTGCACAAGGGGTTAATGTTAAATAATTTTATTAATTTCCACTAATTGCCGTTTGAACAAGATAATGTAGGTTTAACCCCTTGAGCACCGTTGAGCAAAGTTGGCGTTAACGCCAGCTTTCCCTTGTTTTCCTATTGTCTTATTTTTATGGATACTCGACACATTAAACAAAAATATTGTAACTATTCAAACAATGTATTACACAATAAATGTATTTATTTCATAATGAGAAAATATCCATATCAACGAAAATATTAAAAGGTACGACTTAGGGAGCGTTCAAGTATTACGTAACGAGTTTGGGCGGCAAGGGGGGTATTCTAAAACGTTACGATGCGTTACAGGGGCGGTAGGCGGGGTTACAACTATGCGTAACTCTTGCTTTTAACTCATCAGAACGATCGCTTAGAGATTTTTTCCAACGCATTTTATAAAACGTTTTATTTTATCAATATTTCAAATGGAATGACCACTTGAAATTTTTTTTTTACCTTATATTATTTCTTACGTGCTTTAAAGGATAGTGAATAATTTTAAAAAAAATTTTTGAACTCCAAATGCTAAGTAAAAAATATATGTATTAACAGATGTGATAGTTTTTCTCATCACTCCAGTGAAGTAAGGTAACAAAAAATACCGCACTTTGGATGGCTTCGTTATAACTTGGTCTCATGCGTGTGAAGAACAATGGCAGATAGAGCAAAAATGTGTTAAGGACAGGGCCAGGTTAGCAAAACGACGTTATTATATGTATGATTAGCAGTACAAATTAATTAGGACAAAAAATCAAAATAAAATTAGAAATCTCTTAATAAATTTTAAATTTAATAGTTAATAAATATTATCAACGCGATTAAAATAATAACATATGTAGGTATATATTAGCGACTTTCCGGTACTTTTAGTCTTTCAGGTAAAAATGGTCACTTATTGGTGGTGGTTACGTAGCGTCTTACTAAGGGGAGGGGTCTGTGGCCTCCTTCTGCGAGCAAGTTATGCTGCAGAAGGAGGCCGCAGAGAGGGAACAGGTAGAGGATCCCTTCGCGGAGCCTCTTCGGCGCAGGAGGGTGGGGGTAGGAGGAGCCATGCTTGGCAGCGACAGGATGTAGAGTACTGTGGCTTCCTTCTGCGAGCAAGTATGCTGCAAAAGAAGGCCGCAGATAGGGAACGGGAAGAGGATCCCTTCGAAAGGAGGAGGGGCTAGACCAGGCTTGCGGCTGAGAGATGGGGGTTCAGCCCCTTCTTACCTGAGGGTAGACAAGGCGAATGGTCCGTTTTGGGCCTGCCGCCGGGGCAAGGAGGTCGACTCGACCAATCCCGTATTACCCCACGAAGGCGGCGGAAGGTAATGTGGGATTATCCGGCGCTTAACGCCGGGCGCGAGTCCCGCATACCATCCTGGTATCTCTAATCCGGAAGCTCAACTTCTGGATTAGAGATGGCAGGGTGTATGTGCAAAGACATTTCCCACTATAAAAAGGGTGTGAGGGAAAAGGTAATGAAAAACGTAACGGCGCGTTATATGGGGGCAGGGGGGAGTCAAAAATATCCAAATTTTGCGTTACGTAATATTCCCTTATTCAAAAATACACGTATCGTGAATTTCATGTAATATTATTATCGTATGAAAATATTACACCAAAGTTGAGGTATTGAGGTAACAGGTAGGGTTTCTTGAAAGTTTAGTTTGTACCTCCTTTCTACAGGTGTTTCGTAAAAGCCGCAAGCGTAGCGATATATAGCGTACAAATAATTCACAACCTGTTTTCACATTTTGAACATAACAATGAGAGTATCGCTAACGAGCTCATTAATTTATATTTTGATGTCGTATTTCAGTAAATCATATAACCTAATTTCAAGTTAAATGGTATACCTGACTTTTAGGTACATTGTATGTTTGCTGTGTACGCGTATCATTGATATGGGGTTTTTATATATCATTGACTCGTATAGTTTATTTGTTCAGGTTTATAATTAATTATAATATACTTTATGTTATGTCATATAGTTTTAGACAATATTTATTTAAAGTTGATAAAACTAGGTAAAATTTCTCAAATCAGGTATCGTGTAAATAGAATTTTACGTTTTTTTTTAGACGTTTTTATTCCCTCTTTGAGCAGTAGTCAGCAAAACGCATAAACTTCCTCTGTTCTGGGAAATCTGCTTACTGTTTAAAAGTAAATGAGTAAACATTGCTTACGTCATCACCATTCAGACTTACCCCCGTGCTTATGTAATAACTGAATGGCCCCTGAATGGAATACAATAATCTTCAAGGAAAAAAAAAGTGTATAAATGTAATAATAACATAGAATATTTATTTTTCTGGGTTATAATAAGATTAAGCTTTAAGAAGCTTGTGTCTTTAATGTACCGCTGTCAATAAATTGAATATTTTATAGCTCGAGTGTCCACACGGCTTTACGGCCTTCTGGTTCCTTTGCTTAGGGAATAAACCGAACGGAATTGTTTACGACCGCCGTGAATTGCGAAAATGTAGAACAGAACGCGATGATCGTTAAATATAAAAGAATCGTATTTGTAATATTACTAGATTTTGTGTTTGTGTATATTGTTTCGTTATTATCATTTAGTCTGCTTATATATTAGAATCCGTTCGTTATATAACCGTATGTAAGAAAATAAACTTACTGTGGCCAAAATTAGTAATTTTTTTTTCAATTCAACAACATTGTTATCCATAGAAAACTATATGATAGTGACTGATTTCTTCCAATTAATATAAATGTAGTAAACATACAGTGGCTTAACATAGTAAAATAAATAAAAAGAAAAAAAATGTAAATATTTACAGTTGCAAATGTTGTTTGTAGTGACTGGCAAATATCAAAAACGTACTCAACATTGTTTGGGTTAACTATTATCAATAATGAACATTATTGAATAAGTTCTGCATTTTATTTTAAAACGTACGTACGATTTTTCGTGTATGTCTGTTTCTTGGTATAATTAAGTTTCACAAACTGCTTTGAGAATCTATGGTAATATCAAAAATATAATAAAACATGTTTTTATTATTAAATAGGCTGTACCTAGTATGCGTTGCAATACTACGGAAATATTTTTTCTTGAGTCAGGACAAATGGATACTCGGTTTAGGAAAGCATAAAAGACAAACAGGCGGGTATATTAAGTAGCATTTGTATGCCCGCGGCAGCGCCCGCATTTTGTATATTTTTCTTTGCGAAATATAGTTTTTTTTAAATTTTTTATACGGAATCCTATTTTCCAACATTTTTCCAAATACCTGCCAGTACAACTGTGAATTGAATCGGATTTTTATTTCGGATTAATTATTTTCGAAAAACAACCTAAGTTACGCGGAGTAACTTCAGCTATCTACTAAAAAAGTCCCGTTAAAGTAGGTCCAGCCGTTCCGAAGATTACCCTTTACAAACAGCCAGACAGACAAAAATTAATAAAATTGTATTTTAGGTATAGGTACCGTATATACATTCATATGTATTTAGTAAAAACTTGTTATTTTGATATTACAAACAGACACTGCAATTTTATTTATTAGTATAGAGTATAGATTATTTGTAATCATAACAGAACACATTGTTAAAAAGGTTGAAAAATAAAGAAATATTGTTGGTACAGATGTTTACTTCTTATATACGTGACTTAGTTGTCTGGAAACATTATTTTTTATTCATTTGAAGTTAAATAACTGCAGTCCAAGAATGATTACAGCCGCCGATATATGAAAATTTACAAACAGTAGCTATTATCATTGCGGTGTAAATCTATCACGGTTAAAGCCTGTTGGGAGCTGAATGCCTTCAGCACTCGCCCCCAAAGTCACGGTGAAGCTGTAAAGGCTTTTCCGGTCAACAGCGTTAGTTATATAGGAAAAAAATCTCTTGGTAGCTCTGAATACACAGTTGGTGATCCGGAAAGTGTTATATGTTACTATTGCGAATTTTTCACAAGTTTACGGTGATCATAATCCAGTTGAACAATATTGCTTTACTACATCTCATAAAAAATTTAGTGCTATATAACTTAGATATGGTCTTAAATTACCTTGTAATCTAATTTAAAAAGTACACTAAGTTTGTTTTCGTAGTTTTCAAGTGACCTTGAAGTGAAAATTCGAAACTTTGGAAAAACTGTTTTTTTTAATCTTTAAAGTATAATATTAGTATTTAAAATTTTATAATTTGTTTCAAAGAAAAGATGTATGGAGTGTGTGAGGGAAGATATGAAGGGGTGAATGAAGATATGGTGACTGATAGAGATGTATGGAAGAAGACATACTGCGCCGACCCCAAATAACAATTGAGAGCAGGACGATGATGATGACGATATGAATTTGTTAATTGAAATTATTATCCATAACCTAATATAAAAACATTTGACTGCTTTTACATCTATTGGCGCTCCAAGCAACAATTAAGTATATTTTCAAAAACATAATTAAAACACACATTAGGCTGCGTAAGTATAAATAATATTATTTATCTCTAAGCGCCATCTTATACTTGACATAGTGTTGTATGTTGACAGCTAGCGTCAGAGCATTGGTAGAGCGAATCTATAAGTCTACCGAGAATCACCCAACGCCTTTAAATCAAACATATTTCACATTTAAAAACGGACACGTCAAATTTCCGGTAGGTAAAATAAAACGCTTATATCTCAAGGTATTATAAAAATGTCAAGTGAACAAAAATTTACAATATGGTCAAAGATAACATGTGAAATCTATGAGAGAAACTAGTTCTTTAGTAATGCTACCGGAATACAATTATTGTACGTGTTTGACGAACGTTTGAAAATGTTCTACTACCATGTTATTCTTTTGTCGCGACGTTTTCCTTCACTAAAAAACCTCACTGTAGGATTCAAAATCATGCTAATACGTCGTATTGCCCAACCGTATTATCTCTGAATTCTGACTTATAACACTAGTAAAATGGAGGCATACTTTGCTAAACCTTGCAAGAAGTTTTTCTGGCAACACAATTTTTTTTTCTATCACTATATACAAAACACTATACTTTGGCAAAATAACGAAACTAAATCATACGTGTATTTTTTAAACTATTTTACATTGCTCGTTTCTATTAATTAAAATAAGATGAAGGATTTTGATAATGGATTAATATGAATTAATTTAAAAATATATTATTTAACGATTTGTTGAAACCTGACATCAGTATTTGCTGAATGTACTGAGTTCATAAAGTCATTCGTTACTGTCACATAAACATGTCTGCTATTGGTTGTTGTTAATGTACTTACCTACGCGTATATGAGAGTACGTGACTTGCAAGTTTTGAATTTAACTTGTTATAATATGAACGGTATGATTTACGTACATAATTTCTTAACATGAAATAATAAAGGATATAAGAAGCTTACGTTTTTATTTACATTAAGCTTGAAACATGTTACTTTATTTTTCTACATTTTATATTTTTTTAGAAGCTGCGCCCGAGTTGTATATGTTTTTCGCTGCGTTTTAATTTTTTTTATACGGAATCTTAATTATTTTCCAAAGATAAAAGTACCCTGAGTTACCCGGAGTAACTTCAGCTATCTACCAAAAAAACGTACCGTCAAAATCAGTCCAGCTATTTCGAAGATTACCCGGAACAAACAGGCAGACAGCCAGACAATGATTTTAAAAATTGCATTTTTGGTATAGGTATCGTGTATATGTACATTCATATCTATTTAGTAAAAAAAAATTGACATTACAAACAGACACTACAATTTTATTTATTAGTATAGATTAGAAGTTTATTAGATGCCATCACCGTCTTCCCAAAGTAGAGTTTAATTTGAACTACAAGACCTTATTTTTGTATATCTATTTTTTTCGGTTCAATCATGTAGCTTTACTTAATGTGTCGAGTACCCATAAAAGTAAGAAGTAGGAAAACAATGGAAAGTTGGCGTTAACACCAGGTTAGTGCTCAAGGGGTTAAACTCGTTTAAATAAACAGGATTTTGTTTTTAACAAAATCTTATCCGCCAGGTACTATAAAATATAAATAATAAGTTTAGTAAGTTAACAACTGGAATTCTTTAGGGAATACCTACGTCCAGCAGTAAATGTCTTTCAGTTGACATGATGATGGTAATCATGATTATCATTAGTCGATGATGATGAGTTGTCAATAACTTGTACCTACATAAGATGTGAGATACGGTTAGAATAATACACAATAATTCGTTACAGAGTTTTCAAAATAAAGTTTAAATATGATATGATTCTAAAGTAGCTATTGTCGTTTACGGGATAAAGAACTGGACTTTATATTTTCCATTTACATAAATTGTAAAAGAATCGTTTGCAAAATACCCAGTCAAATAGAAAAGATTCAAACCTTTCCTGCTATCGTAGTTTGTTTACTTAAATTATTTTTACCCTATACAAACAGGCGCGATTGCTTTAAATAGCACCATTGACGGAGGAGCGACGCTCGGGGTCAGGACCGAGTTAAAAATAGACGCTCGCCATCCGTAGTCGGGCAAGGCTGCGTGCGAACTGAAGCGCCTTAACGCCGTCCGTCAGGTATCCACTACGGGCTACGGCTTAATAACATCCTTGCGACTAATCCCTTCGTATTTGCGACTCGACACCGAGTGTCGGATCAAACGTTGTCCGGAATGTCAAGTGGGAGATATCACTCTTTATAAATATACGAGTGTAATTAAATGGTTTTGAAAAATGTGTATATTTAAGTAAATGAATAAAAATGTCTGTAAAAAAACATATTGAAAAAATTGAGAAACAATGTGATATATTTCTCAAATTATTTATAAAAAACCGTAGCCTAGAATGACTATACATTAATATATAATGTAAACATATTATATAGGTAACCTTAACAAAGAGGAAGAGAGAATTAAAAAAAATACATTGTTTCAGATAGAAATAATTAAAATTAATAAAATTCTAACTGCCCCAGGAAATAACGGTCATTAAAATAAACAAATAAAAAATAATTTGAAAATCTTCCAATGTTTTTGTATAATCTATATTAACAAATTTCGTATTCCAGTTTAAAATTATCAAGCTGTAGCTCAACAAAACCTTTGTATAAAATTTACACTCAGAGAAATACCCTGACAAATTATATGTAATCTTTCCGCAATAGCGCCTTTGTCGTTAATTGTTTCGTTGAGGTTCCTTTGTTAATTCCGCTAAAATTAGAAAATGATTTTAAGCTGTCACATCTCTCGGTATTTCAAAATAACAGAAAAACCTCTGTAATAGTAATATGATTTTTTGTGTAACTAATTAAATACGCAAAGATAATTTATAATATTTTTTTATGGTTAGCTGTCTCAGCGAACTTAGTATAGTAACGCCTCGGAATCAATAAATATTATCTGAGTATTTATTAGCTGAATTAAATTTAGTTTTTCTTCAAATTCTCGGGGTAATTTTAGTTCCAAGAAAGGAACAAGAAATCAGTCTTGTCAGTCAGTTCTTGATATATCTTTAAAAAACCGTTCCATACAAATTGTATGACTTTTCTTCGTAATTTTTGTTTCCTTGTTTTAATAGTTATTCTGATATTAGAGGGCCTTTGGGAATACCAATCCAATAAATTAAATATCGTGTAACTAACCTGACTTTGTATTGACCTAAAAAAAATAATTACATGATAATTACAGTAGGCTATATTTTAAAAATGAAGCAAATAAGGAAAAAAAACTAGACAGCCTTGGGGATTGCTCATAAAATTGAAAACTCGAAACTTTGAAAAAATTGATTTTAATAATTAAATTTCATAATTTGAACATTGAATTTATTAACATAACGTAACATTTAAAATATAACATTTGTCTGGTTATTACATCTATTGACGGTGTGAGCAATAATAATGTTCATTTTCATGTGCTTTATTTATAACTTACTAACTTCATGTGCAGCCACAAAGTAACTTTAAAAGTCCGTTTGGCTGTGCATCTAGGCGTGCTGGTCCTACACTTGGGTATGGTAGTGAATTCTGGGTTTGGCAGAAGAATCGTGAAAGTAAGATTAACACTGAGGAGAAGAGAAGAATAGTTGGAGTGAAGATGATTGACAAAGATTGACAGATTAAGAGAACGCTGTGGTGTAGCAGAGGATGTAGTGACCAAGATAGAGAAAGGTATGCTCAAGTGGTTCGGGTATGTGGATAGAATGGATGACAGAAGATTGACGAAACCAATTTATAAGGCGAGGGTGACTAGGTACCAGCGGCGAAGCGCTCTAATAGCCCGATGCCTTAAAGACTTACTAAAAAATTCGCACAACACTCACTTCACAAACAGAAATATACTATTGTTACATGGTATTATAATAACCACACACTCTTAAACACACAAAAACACGCATACTAAGAACCTGTCATACAAGCCGACAAAAAATGTCGGAATCGAATTCACATATACACGCACATATCACTATAATTATCGACCACACAATGAAAGCCTTAGTGTATTCTATAATCGTAAAATTTTATCAGTTTCCGAACTTGGGATACGTACGACCCCAGTATAAATATACAGAATATTCACACTGTGGTACGGCAGTCCTGCCTAGTGATGCCAACTTCACTGTAATTACAGTAGATGTTCTGTAATTTTAGTTAAATTGTAGCGTTTACTGTTTCCTGTAGTACAAAAATACATTGCATTAAAACTACGGGAATCAAATAAATGTTACAAATTAAGGTTTCTTTGCGAATTTTAAGATTTTGAGCTTCGTTTAATACTTAATTTAATTATAATAGGTTTTGTTTATGTTAAAAGTTGCTTTATTTTAGTCGAATATATATTGGTATCCACTATAAAAAAATAGCTTACAATGTACAAATTTGTGAAAATATACTATTTGCAAGTGATTATTAGAAGTTAATTTATTCACTGTAAAATCATCTTGTTTAAATATAAAATGTTTTTTGTTCCCATCTACTGCAATTTTTACTGTGAAAACCTGACTCCGACTTGGCAACACAGATCAGGCCACATATGTTCTTTACCTTTAGGGATGGCGATTCTTTCCGAAAAAGAAAGAAAGGTGTGATACTACGTATGTATGTATTATTTATAATATAGAATACGATAGACTGCGTAAATATTTGTATATATTTTTTTCTCTAAGCGCCAATACTTAAACGCCATTTTATACTTGACATATTGTAGAATACTGACCGCTGATGTCACAGTATTGGTAACGCGAATCTATAAGTTATTTCCCTACTGAGAATCGTTCAACGACGCTAAAGAAGATTTCACTTTTCACAAATTGCGATTTCAAAATTACTAGGTAGTCAAAGACAACCTCAAAACTTTTCAACAGAATTGCATTCATCCAGCAGGTGGTTGTCACAGACGCTATGAATGCCGTTTTTAACAAAAAGGTATGAAAGAAAAAGGCGTTTCGCAAACACCAGTATGTGTATTCATTCTTTTGTTTAGTGGAGGATGGTTGAACATGAGTGAGGGAAACGCTAACACGAGTTCTGTATTTTTTTTTTTCAGATATATTGTTATTATCTATACTAATAAATAAAATTGAAGTGTCTGTTTGTAATGTCAATTTTGTTTTTACTAAATAGGTATGAATGTATAAATAATACCTATACAAAAAAACACAATTTCAAAAATTTTTGTCTGTCTGTTTATTTGTTCCGGCTAATCTTTAGAACAGCTGAACCCATTTTGACGGAACTTTTTATGGTACATGGCTGAAGTCAGTCCGCGTACCTAAACTAGGTAACTATTGTGTAAATTGTGAATACAATCCAATTTTAATGCCATCCACAATTTTAATGGCAGATATTTGAAATTGTGAGGATTATCTTTGCTTTTTGTAAGTACTAAACATATTGTCCGGAAAATTATTAAGGTTCCGTGTAAAAAAAATTAAATTACTCAGGAAATTGTGAACAGAATGCGGTTCAATGGACTACAGCACCATCAAAATTATTTTCCTAGTGTATTTAATTACAAATCTATTTAATTAAATTATAATCTATAAAATTAATTTCATTACAACATTGTAACCAGAATCTATCAATAATTTTTTTATATAATAAAAATTATATTTCATCTAAGAAGTAAGTGGTACAGGTTTTGTGAAGTAACTCTGAAATGAAAAATATATCTGTATGTATCTTATGAAGATTTATTAATAACTAGCTTTGTGCTCACGACTACGCCCGCCTTTCATATATTCTTAACTGCGTTTTAATTTTCTTATACGGAACCCTAATTTTTCTTTGTAATGAGATAAAGGTGAAATATTTCTCATAAATTCAAGTACTTGTCCGTAAAACTGTGCATTGGATTAGGTTTTTTTTTTCTATGAGTTTTAATTTAATTAAGGTTTTTTTACGCGGAACCCTAATTATTTTTGAAAATTAGAAGTACTCTAAGTTACCCGGAGTAACTTCAGCTATATACCAAAAAAGTCCCGTCAAAATCCGTCTAGCCGTGCCGGAGGTTACCAAGAACAAACTGACAGACAAAAAAAAATAAAAATTGTATTTTTAGTATAGATAGTATACGATAGTATATACATTCATATCTATTTAGTAAATAAAAATAAAATAATAATTTTAACATTACAAACAGACTCTTCAATTTAATTTATTAGTATGGATTAAAATATTTTTCATAAGAGTATAAAACTTTTACGTATTATTCATAATCATGTGTGCGCTATTCTATACGTAGTTGTTTTGTTGATGTTTTATTTTTGCTATATTATACTAAATATAACATTTAAGTAACAAGTTTATGAATACGACCAGTTTTTTATAACCAATAATAGAAATAAAACCTCTTTGGTCTTTTAATTTTAAAATGGCTGTATAACATTCTTACGTTCAAATATCTTGGTTCATTACTTTGAGCGCCATTCCCCTAAAAGCTCCGCGGATACAAGGTCAGCCTTTTCAGAGGAAAAATGAGGGATAGGTTGCACGGGTTTACTTCGGTGTTTCTATTAGTTTTATGAGAACCCGTGTTTTTACAAGAGAGAGAAGACCAAAGTTTTATGCAACATGAACCTTACCGTATACTTACCTAGTAAAATACGAGTTTAACGAAAAATTGTACAATTATGGGAACTGATAAATGATATAATATAATCTCCTATATCTTTGTCAATTTACATAGAGATTTTATTGTAATAATAATAATAATAAATCGAAGCTTACATGTTGTATTATCTATATCTATGCTAATAAATAAAATTGAAGTGTTTGTTTGTAATGTCATTTTTTTTTATTGATTAGATATGAATGCATACACGATACCTATACCAAAAATACAGTTTTAACATTTTTTATGTCTGTCTGTTTGTTCCGGGTACTCTCCGGAACGGCTGGACGTGTTTTGACGAGACTTTTTTGATAAATAGCTGAAGCTACTCCGGATAATTTAGGGTACTTTTAATTTTCGAAAATAATTAGGGTTCCGCGAAAAAAATAAAACTAATAAAAAATGGAGAAAATCCGATTCAATGCACAGTTTTAAGGGCAGGTGTTTGAATTTATGAGAAATATATTTATTTTATCTTAGTACTATGCATTTGTTAGGAAAATAATTAGAGTTCCGTGTAATAAAATGCAGTGAAGAACATATTAAACGCGGGGCGCAGCTGCGAGCACACAGCTAGTTTATCAATATAAATGTTATGATTTTGTGTATTCAGTGTTTTACGGATGTCTAATATTTTTCACATTTATCTATATCTATACTAAAATTATATAGAGGAATGATATGTACTTTTGTATCTAACGAATAAACTTAAAAACTACTCGACTGATTTGGATCAAATTTGGGATGAAGACAGTTTGAAATCCCCCTGGATTTCAAGTAACATAGGATAATTTTTATTACGAAGATCACATGGGAACGGGAACTACGCGGGTAAAATCGCGAAGATTAGCTAGTTAATTTATAACTTTTACATATACATCCCGCGTCCAGCCGGGGTTCGTCGGCGATATTAAGTTTTTAAAATGTTTTTGTCAGGAAAACATCTTTTTTGTCAGAAAGAAAAAAAATCACTTCACTAAAGTTACAAAATACTTGAATCTTGAATAAAAGCACATATGGATAAATATCATATGATATCTTTCGATATCATTTATAAGTTATTCTAATTAATGTACAATAGGATTCTTGTTTTTGTACGCTCTGAATATCTAAACTATAGTTATTTATTTAATTATAAAAATGTACCAATTATTATTTATCTCTCGAAAATAATTTGTTTCTTCGCTACTAGAAATGACACAGCAAAAGCGATATTTGTCTTTACCGTTGCTGAGAGAGGTACTAGGTACTAATTAAATTCTAATTAGGACATATTATCAACTATCTATGCGCCCGCGGACGCGCCAGCGTTAGATATGTTCTTTACAGCGTTTTATTTCTTTTAAACGGAACCTTAATTATTTTCTTAAACATTGTTCAGTAGTAAGATAAATTAGTATTAGATAAAACCTGTACATTTAATCTGATTTTATTAATTTTTTAATGAGTATTATTTTTTTTACGTGGAACACTAATTATTTTCGAAAATTAAAAGTACTGTAAGTTACCCAAAGTAACTTTAGCTATCTACCAAGGTCCCGTCAAAATCATTCCGGCCGTTCAGAAGATTACCCGGAACAAACAGACAGACAACAATTTTAAAAATTTTATTTTTGGTTTAGGTTTCACACATACATTCATACTTATTCCGTTAAAAATATAATTTTGACATTACAAACAGACAATCCTATTTTATTTATCAGTATAGATATAGATTAATGTCGACAATTATTGATATACGAAAAAAATTGACATTCTACTGATACCGTGATTAGCACTTATGATTATTTAATTTACGTGGTTAAAATTATATACGAGATTGGAAAAAAAAATTAAACAACAAGTTTATTTCTTTTGAATAGGTTTTTTGTCAACTCACTGGAGTTATCAAATTTAACCATTTAATCTCAACGTATCTATTTCCTGTGAAACCTATTCAACAAAATTGTAATTTTAAAAACATTGGTTATTTACACGGTATAGGCTCAATTCTTTGACCACAACCTCACCTGATGTTAAGTGACGATGTGGTCTAAGTGGTAAATGCACTAAGAGGTACTGGTTCTCAAGTGATGCTGCCGGAACACACCTATTGATATTTGGCGACAGGTTTTCAAACTTGAGGGTGGTAGCTACCCAGGCGGGCATCATTAGAAAATGCCCTACCACCATGCTGTTGGTTTCCTCACGACGTTTACCATCATCGAAATCTCAGGCCGATTTTAGAGTCGAATAGGTGGGGATCGAACCAGCGTTAATTGACGCGGAAACCGGCCGCAATACCCGCTGCGCCATCATCGCTTTTGTTTTATTCGCAAAGAAGAGTTTAGTTTTGTTTATGATTCTATCTCTTTTATGCGAGTGATGAGAGCAACGTCACAAATTAAAACTGAAGTATTCAGAACTTGACACATTTTAATCGAGTATTGATTCTTTGTTATAATCAAAGTATATATAAAGTTTAAATGAAAAAGAATGTATGTGTAAATAAATGAAGAATCTTATTTACTTATACAATGTACTGTATTTTTTTTATACATTTATTTATATATTACAATTTAGACGATAAGTTTGAAAACGATAATAGTTGCTTCATTTAAAAACTGTGTTGCAACTACCATCGCCCGCCTCCGGTACATATCTTGAAAACTACTTTCTATAATATATATAAACGAGTAATATCAAATTAAACAAATAAAAATGACTATGTATTAGCTTGTGTTGTATTTTAATGAGCTAGATGTAGGCCTGCGCAGTATACCGGTAATGAGGTTTCCGGGCGATGCAGCAGAATATGCAAAGTTGAAAATGTTCATACAGTATTGTTAAAAAAAATTAATGCGCGCCAACGAATTGTATTTTCCTTCATATCTTTAGCAACATAACGAACATGAAAGTATGCATAGGAAAATTATTAAAACAAACCCCACTCTGTTCCATTTTCAATAAGGAAAGAAAAATAAAGAAAAATCGTAACATGATAAAATTATGAGTTTGCGTGGTTGTGACTGTTTTCTATACGATTCAAAATTAATGGAATTACTATGGAATATTGAATATTGATTACTATTAATATGAAAGTTAAAATAATAGGTATTAAGGACGCTGCCCACTAGACTAAAAAAAATTAGGAAAATAATTAGGTTCCGAATAAAAAATTAAAACGCACTAAAGAATGTATGAAACGCGGGCGCACAGCTTGTAAACAATATTTGTTTAATTTTGAACGCACACGTGTTTATTAATATAGACGTCGTAAAACTGATAGTGTATTCGTAAATACGAGTTACTATATAATTTTCAGCACCCGAAATACATGGATTGTCTGAAAAAAATAGCTTGTAAGGAAATTTCGGAAATAATTAAACACGTGGCATGTTTATTATATTATCATTTATATTAAACAAGCTGTGTGCTCGCGGCTGCACCCGCGTTTAATACATTCTTCACTAAATTTTAAGTTTGTTTATATGGAACCCTAATTATTTTCCTAAATTTTTTTAGTACTAAGATAAACTCTAATTATTTCTCATAAATTCAAACACTTTAGCGTAAAACTGCGCATTGAATCGGATTTTATTCAAATTTTCACGAGTTTTAATTTTTTTACATGTAACTCTAATTATTTTAGAAAATTTAAAAAAGTTACGCGGAGTATCTTCATCTATATACCAAAAAAATTGCCGTTAAAATCCGTCGAGCCGTTCCGAAGATTAGCCGGAACAAACAGATAGACAAAAATTGTATTTTTGGTATATGTATCGTATATACATTCATATCTACTTAGTAAAAGAAATGTATTTTGACATTACAAACAGACACTTCAATTTTATTTTATAAAAAAAATTTGTTATATAAATTACTAGCTGCTCTCCGCGATTTTATCCACGTATTTCCCGTTACCGTGATATTTTCGGAATAAAACTACGGACAATCCTATGTCACTCCATAGATTTCAAACTATCTCCATACCAAATTTCGTCCAAAGCGATCCAGTAGTTTTTAAGGTTATTTGTTACATACGAAAATACAAATCTTTCCTTTTATAATATTAGTGTAGATTATTATTATTATTATTAAATATTATATATTTCATTTTCAAAAAAATATAATACAATTAAAAACACAAGACTTAAGAGGAATTCCTTGATTATTTTGACAAAATAAAAATAACAACAATGGATAACTACACAAAGAAAGTGTGGCTTAAATTTGCATTTCTTTCTTTACCATTTTCTAAATTGGTTTCTTAATTAGCATAATAACTGTAAACGCTTAGCTACGATTTTGAGCTCAGTGTTGGGTATATAAAGCTTTATGTGTGTAAGTGGTTTTTTTAACCTTTTGTAGTTTCTAAGTAAATGAAAGAAAAGAATGATAAGTATGAAGAATCTTTTAAAACGCATTATAAAGTTTAATATTATTTGCGTAATCATAAAATATCCACCTCAGCAAATATCCGGCTAATATTTTGAAAAAGAAATATACATAGGTAGGCAAGTACCTACTCAGAATTTGTACGTTTTTATAGTTTCGGGATTGTCATGGCAGTTTGCCAACGAGCATCTTATATAAATATTATTTCATGGCGGGGTTTTCTCCTTTTGTCTGCAGACGTAAATTTAAAAACGATGGCACCAACTATTACGTAACCCTGCGAAGCTGATGTTCATTTACAAGCATATTAAAATAAATTGTGTATAGAGAAACACGTTTTCATTATTTACTTTTTATCTTTATTGCCAGAAATTATGGCATAAAAATTATAAGCAAAAAGAAAGAACTAATTTCCAATCAATTTTCAGTGGAAACTTGATTTTAAAATAACATGATTTATATAAGCAATGAATGTATTCATTAGTTTGTTCTAATGACTTCAAAACAGGATTATAAGTCTGACCACAATAATTAATTAAAAAGATGCTTTGGTTGTATAAGCCGTTCGATTAAATCCACTTGAAAGAGGGTCAGCTACCTGAAGTAAGTATCTAATAAGCTAGTTCCAAGTTGATGGACAATCAAATGTCCTCACTAATCTGTGTATCGCAGTGAGTCCCAACAAATTCTAATTAATACAATTAGCAAGTCCGATAACTGTATTACTGACACTCAACATAATACATACCGCAGTATAAACTATAACGTTCATTGACTGAATAGTCAGAGTAATTTTTCTATATAGTAGGAAATAGCAATCTGTAGTCGGATTTCGAAAATGCATTCAGTTTTTTAAAAACTACAAAAGAATTCTCACGTGGACGAGGATTATGTTGTTTTGAAACACAGTTACAGTGACGCTTTTTATTATAATTATTATTTATAGGTATATTTTAATAATACCTTTGGTTTTAGTAATACGACCTTTAAAATAAGTACCTAATGTACATGACTAAATAATAGGGATAGAAACATTATATGCTAAAAATTAATCTTTATAAAATATCTTTATTTATAATCTGTACTCAAAGAGTGGATTGTTTTCCAAACCGATGGCTTTGACGTTCATAAACGCCTTATCAGGGGAGATAAATTACATAAAGAATTTTTTAATTTTGAATCTTTTGAATTTTGATGAATCTTTAGTTATATTACGACACAGAAAACAAATTAGAGCGTGTATGCAGAGTACACATGTCAGAAGTGAAACTTCTTCAGTAATCATTGGTTTAAATATCTAAGATAAATTATTACTAAGAGATAGATATCAAAGATTGAAAGAGATAAAATATCTCCTATGTTCTACTTCTAAACTACTCGTATAAAACGAGTCATGCGCACGCTTCTTCAAGACTACCCGCCAGACAGAAGAACGAAGCCTTCACCGCGCAACCTAGTCGTGGAGGACTGCGACTGGCGACAAGGAAGCAACAACACATGAACCGCCGAACTAAAAAGTGAAATCCACCAGCCTTAGGTCTGAAAAACTCCAATGACCGGTTCGTGACCACGAATAAGTTACTATGGTCACGCTCTACAAATGCAATAGTATTCTCACCTATACTTGCGGGGGCCAAGATCATGTGATGATTGATTCCTCAAGGATGGCGAACCTCAAAGGGGATAAAATAATATATTTTCAGTGCTTATTATTTTGTATCTTTCTTTCTCACTATGTACGCCGTCGTTTACTATTCAAAACTATGACGCTAATTTATTATAGTTCTGGCGTCTCATATTATTATTAACATCGTGTGACACGACCTTAAAATTTTACTCCCATCATACGCCAGAGAAGAAAAAAGTCTTCAAATATCGACTATAATTTTTCAGATCAGTAAACATACGCGAGGCTGATTTGAATTTTAGTTTAGAGTTGTTTGAGACCGCGCCCTTTCTGCGTATCCTTCCGTCATCTGTTTTAATATTTATCGTGGTGCGACGGTGCGTTCGAACTTTCCGCATGCGGCACTGTACAATCCCGCATTGCTGTAAAACTTAAACTATAAACGAAAAGGTTGTGTTTATCGACTAATTGTTCAAACTTGGTATTTTACATATTTTATTTAGAACGTCGTTATGCTTACTATATAAAACGTAATCGTAGTTCAGAGGCCGGCTAGTAAATTTCAAGAGTAAGTAATTCCGCTATATTCTTTTACAAAAGCCTTCGTTTTATACATGCCATTATAAAACTGGATGTTTGTACATTTTTTTTATAAATTTGTCTATTATACAAATGTCTATTATAGCCATTACTAATCTCGAGGCTAAAATTTTAAAAAATTGTCTGTCTATGGGTATGTTCGGATTTAACTCAAAAACTATTTCACTGAGCCTATATCGTGTAAAACAATATATCACACTCATAGAGCCAAGAAACAATGGATGACAAAGTTGCAATCTCTCAAGAGTAAAACAAAGGAAGAAACTTACCCATTTAAAAAGTTTTCTGAAGCTATTTTAGTGAGGTAATCTATGGGCAAGTTCCTCGCGCAGTTATGACACCTTATTTGGAACAAGTTATTTGTAGGACGTAGGAAACCTTGTTAAAAAGAACTTTAAATATATTTATTTACGTTTTTATTTAGTTTTTAATTATATAAATTTAATTTAACACTGATTTGAATAAATAATAAATTAATTATATTTGTATCAAGAGCATTGATTTTATATCAGAATTGATAAGATTTAAAATATTAAGTACATGGAAATTTCAGCAACGTGGCCTAAACTTTGGTTAGAATTAGAATTTATACCTAACGTATTCTTTCATTTTATAGGTCTCTTGTTGGAATCGAAAATATTGAGTATTATTTTAAATATTCTAAAGTGCAACTTTAATTATTATTACTAGCTAAATATAGTTAATATTAATATTCATTTTTTACTAGATTATGAATATATTGATATAAATTGGATTAAAAAAAAACAATACGTTTAACTTGACCATGACTATTCTCTTTGTTAATTACAAAAAGCGGGGGCTAAATTTTCCCTAAGCATCTCAATTTAGAACTCAAATTTATGTTCGTGAGTCGTACATAAAATAGTAGTGTAAAAAGTATTTTATGCGTCATTAGGCCGCCCTCGCAGAAGCAAAAACCTTTACTTTGTAATTTCAGGACACAACCACGTTACGATAACACATAATCAAACTAACTACGTCTGTCTTACATAATGTTTCCGCTCGGGTAATGTGTTTTTCGTCCAAACAAAACTTGTGTAGTCGCCGCCACTGTTACGTTGTTCATAGCCTTTATCGGGAATGACTTTATTCATGTCGCAAATAATTAGTTAATATTCAAGTCCTTTAGTACTAATTCTAGCCGGCGGAAGATAATACTTTTTTTTGTTTAGCAAGTTGGTAATTTCATATACTAGTCAATTAACTAGTCGATACACAATTTATTTTAGTTTAGTTCCACTTTTATAGACTGTAGTTGTCGTGTATTGGCAATTAAATTGTGTAGCTATTAAATTGATAACATCAAGTCGATTAAACATGTATGTATATTTCGGGATGAAAATAAACCAAAATTTTGATTTTGTTTCAACGCAATTAAGACAAATAGTAAAAACAAGTTTTTACAAAATACAGTTTATTTAATTTTATTATTCAGCGAAAACAACCTAAAATACAAATATATGAAACGCGAGCGCAACCGCGGGCACACAGCTAGTAACAAATAAATAGCCATCATAATGTCGATGATTGCAGTTCACTAAATCTGTTAGATTTCTATGAATTTTAGAAATTTATGTAACTCTGTTGTAATTTCAGACACCATAAATCTTAAACGTGTAAGTTCTTGTCAGCCGTATGTATGTGTTTTGTTAAATTAACTTGAGAACAGTCATTGCTGTTGAAACCAAGTAATAAATTTGTACTAGTGCTCACAGCCGGAGGGTTTGACGCCTCTGGGGAAAACATTTACTACCTTTCACCCACAACGAAGGCGAAGTTATTTTAAAAGGTCAAACTGAAATCGCTCTATTTAAAACTATGTATTTACACTGTAAATGTATACTTACATTTTACGGTATTTCTTGTAAAATTTTCATTGCTATAAGTACGTACTTTATTTTACTAAATCTTAGCATTATTATTTAATACTATTGTATTAATAAATTATAATATGGGACGTCGCGAATCACTGAAGAACAAGTTTCCAGGATGTAGTATATTAACCTTAGCCTCCCAATATATTCTTGATAACTTACTGTATGCCCGCATAATTTAGATAACTTGAACTTCATCAGCATAACTTTAATACAAGGAATAAACATAAATTAACAGTTCCATGTTTCAGGCTTGGAAAAACTAATAAGAGTTTTTTAGGTAATAGTCTTAGATTTTACAATCAAATCACAAAGCACATTACCGTTTTACTGGACAACAAGTTCAAGCACCATGTCAAGCAGATTTTTATTTGTAAGGGTTGTTTTTGTATTGTTTTTTGGGTTATTATAGGATGATGGTGAACGATGGTGATGCCTGGAAGTGACAGCTTTCTCTGTGCATCTACTCATAAAGTTTGTAACTGCTACTTGTAAATTCTAAAAAGCATGCAAAAAAAAAACCAGATCGAGTTTCTTGCCGATTCTTCTCGATGACTAGATTGTTTTCCGAACCGGTGGTAGTATTTTGACGTCCATATGCGCCTTATCAGGGCCTAAATTGGATAAAGTATTTTTGAATTTTGAATTTTAGTAGCAAGATAGATCGTTGGGGGAGACCTACATATGTCTAACAGTAGACGTCTTTCGGTTGAATGGATGATTATGGTTACAATAATATGTAATAAATTAGTTATTGTTGTCATTATTTGTATAGAGTCAAACTCAATTATTTGTCTATGAGTATTCATTTGAAAAAGCTGTACTATGTCGTAACTTACTACATAGTTGTTCGCAGCAATTATGCGATTGAAACTAGGTTACCCACATAAATATATAACGATTTACTGTCATTTGACACAGAAAAAAGGTTATATTAATCACGCTTAAAATGAAATAAAAAATTAAAATTATGACATCATAAATATAGTAAAAGAAAAACGTATTAATTACACATTTACTTGCAATTATACTCTTTAACGTGTACCGAGTGAGTTTATTCTACTAACGAGGTAAATAACTTAGCAATTTTCCCATATACTTTGTGAGTGTTCGTTTCTTAGTTAGCGTTGTCTTAGTGTATTTCTTTAAAAAGTTATTGACTCTTATTAATGTTTATGTGGTAAAATACAATTTAAATTTAGTTGCTCGCTTACCCCTATTCCATAAAACAAGTTTTATTAATACTTGTAATATATCTTATATAAACATGTGTTTGGATTTACGTAAATGCTGTAAAAAATACATATTATTATGTGATGTAAATTTATCAATTTATGATTTTCCATGAACTTTTTTTTTATTTTCACTTAAATCATAATATATGTATGAATAAATATGAAATGAAAAGAGAAATATTATTACTCACGACAAACCACTTAGATATGCATAAGCTCGTTAAGGAACAAATATGTATGTACATTGAATATTTTACGGCGAAAATGGAAAAGGATTTAACCAACCTTTCAGCGTGTAAATCATAATTCAATCCTTCGATCGATTAGTGAAATTTTTGTTTGTATGTTTTAAAATACCTACTTCTTTATTTTACGAGCACTCAGGATAGATAGTGAAAAATGATGAAGTTTTACTTGTTACAAATAAACAACAAGGTCTTTTTCTGTATTAAAATATACTCATATATAATTTAAACGTTATAATACGCTATTCTTCTGTGTTTTTTATTAGCTAATGTTAATGTTTAATTCAGGAGTCCAACATAGCATACTGATTAAAATTTTATTATTTGTAAGAATTTTATTTTATCACAACGAGATTGATTAATTTGTAGTTAGGTTAAAATTATTAGTATTTCAATTTCACATAAGTAAATATATTACTACGGTGAGGATCTATTTTTTTTATAACATTTTATATAGCAACTTATTATACCCCTGAATACCCAATATACACAATCGAGTGTGTTAGATATTTCTAAAAGTCTACAAAACGATGGTCAACATGCTAGAACATTGTAAGGAGTTTTTGTGGCACCTCAGAATAAACGTTTCTTGTTGCTATTTCCAAAACACTTCACTTGTGCATAAAGCTATATCACGAAAACAGATTATAAAAATTACACATGACAGACTTAGATTCTGCCTGATGGAACTCCCATAAGCTTTTTATGCAGACACAGTTTATATAATTTTTTATAACTATTGTCCTGTCAGTAATTGAAATTCGATCATAATCATTACTGAAAATATGAAGAAAAAAACCGCTTTTAATTTATTTATATGCAGACTACTAGAGAGTTAAACACACTTACAAAAATATATAAAGAGAATAAACAAAAGATTTTTGCCTATTTATTTAAAGATGGTTAATTAAATCATTTTATTTAATACAATGTTTTATTTCGACATATATTTACAATTAATATTGTCCAATTTATTTTAAAATTGTATAAATAGTGTATGTATATCAAGTACAACCTCACAAAGAATCAAAAGGCAGTTAAGAAAAGGAAAAATTTACTTTAAATTTTCATTCCATCCTAATAATGCAGGGATTTAAGGTGATAAAAGAAACAGAACATTTATACAATAAACTGAATAATTTACTAAAGTTCGATGTTTTGAAATAATTTCCTGTGACATTTTCAGACGGAGTAACAAATTGCCCGAACGTACGATGAATTTCCGGCGGCCGCGGCCGTTTCGACATTTCCTGAAAATGACGAAGCGTTCACATATGTGACGTAAACATAAATGTGCCTAATAGAGGCCTTCGTGATCAACAGCTATTAGATTTGCGATAGAGATTTCTTGAATTTAATATACCACGACACCCTTTATATTCATAAGTAAAATTATGCGTAGCCATGACTCGTTCTGATTGGTTGGAAGCTTTTATTAATATTGTTTTACCTTAGATTAAGGTTGGATTACACAATAAAGCTTTTGAAATGTTATGAATTTATAATAATTGTGTTGAATTGTTGTTATATAGACCGGTTGGGTTTGTAATTTGCCTAAAGATTATCGTACGAAGGTTTTTTAATCGTTGTTGTTAACCTAACCCATAAATTATTGTTGTTATTATTGTTTTATTTTTGTTATATATTATTATATCATTATTCTTATTGTTGTTAACCATAAATAAGAGAGTGAAATTTATAAGGAATAAAATGAACTAATATATGTAGAAATATTTAACACTTTCTGTGTGCTCGCGTTTCATATATTCTTCACTGCGTTTTAATTTTGTAACGCGGAACCCTAATTATTTTCCAAAATTAATATTACCCTATGTTACCCAGAGTAACTTTCAGCTAGCTACCAAAAAAGCCCCGTTAAAATCGGTCCAGCCGTTCCGGAGATTACCCATTACAAACAGACAGACAGACGGACAGGCAGACAAAACTTTTGAAAATCGTATTTTTGGTATAGGCTTATATATATCCATATCTATTTAATAAAAAAAAATATTTCTTCATTACAAACAGACGCTTCAATTTTATTTATTAGTGTAGATTAGGTTTTAGGTCAATTTACCATGGATTATATTCTTCCACTTGCTACGATTCTGAGACATCTCTTTCGCTTCTTCTACTTTTATGAGCACCTTAATACATGCTCTTGTGTTACAGATACTTTTGGCCTGGCCTTTCTACAGAACGTTCTCGATCAGTCTCGACCATAAATTAAGAACCTTCATTTTACTATTAATTTGTATTATTATAATACTTTGTAATAAATCATTATATCAATCAATTAATGTCTTTATATCTGGATGTTTATCATATAGCTATGTGAATTTAGTTTGTCTCTTAAATTTTATAAAATAATTTCAAAATAACCCTAAGTCCTTCAAATTCCACTTACAATACATACACGTATTTAGTCAAATAAATCAATAATTTGTTTATAGTTGAATAAATATAGAATAACGAAACACTTAAAAACTTATTTACGATATTTTTATGATCGTGTTGAAACACATTTATGACAGTTGTAGCAACATCTTATTTTCGTATTTGTGACTTCCGTGACTCTCTAGTTGTAAATATGTCGACGCGGTACATTTTATTTTGCCCGATAAATAATTATATAACTTTTATCGTGAACGTGATAGCTTCAAAATTACATTACGAGAAACGTTTAAATCGATTTGATTTTATTACGTCAGTTAGGGTAAATATAAATAGGATGTTATTTTTATTCTTGTAAATTAATTAATCCACATTCGATTATAATGTCTACAAAACGTTTTAAATTAAAAACAAAACCGACTTCAGAACAATATACTATAAAAATCCACTAAAAAGTAACTACATAATTACTTTATTAATCTACTTCTACTATAATAACTTCGATATATGTTTCGTTTTAATACCTTAAATTAAATTTAATTCCAATATTATTAATGGTATTAAAACATATGATATATGGAAGTTAGTAGAAGTAGATTAATAAAGTATTATTATTTATTTACTTTTTGGTGTAACAAACATACAAAAAAAACACACACACATACGAAATAATAACCTCCTCTTTTTTGAAGATAGTTAAAAATTATGATTATGATATTAAATGAGTCTAAATTCTAAAGTCTAAAGTCAATTTTTAACCAAATTAGTATTAAAATTCCATAGGCCGATTCAGACCTACTATAAGTTAAAAAAAAAGTGCTAGGTATATTATTTTGTGGAGAACATGACATTTTTGTATTTATATAATAAATAGTTATAAAGGAGAAAATTCACAAAGTATATCACGGTCTGCTTGATAAATGGGTGACTGCGCACAATTTATTGTCCTAATTTCCTTACATACTCTTCTTGCCAAGAATTTATAACCCTTTTATTCTCAGGGGGAAATATAGCTAAGTTAGATACTAGTACCTATACGTACTTAGTTGTAATAAAATCCTATATTTAGGAAACTTTGTAAATCGTTTTATTAGCCTTTGAAATAGGAAAATGTCATCTACTGCTTCTAAAAAAAGAGTAATTGCAATCATTCTGTCCGTTTAGAAAACACGCCACACAGAAATGTTTCCGTTCATTCAATTTGCAGTGAAGCCCTAGAGGACGATAATCTTGGGCTTAGGCCTGTTTGCGTTCCGCTCCGGGTGACTCCCCGTACGATGTACTCTTACGTAATTCTTTTTTCAAATTGTAAATTGTAGTACATACTATATCTTCGTAACCAGAACATGTCGGTTCTCTGCATTTTAAAACTATGTGACCTATTAAGTAGAGAACTTGAGTCATTTATTTTAAGTGGAGTAATTTATTTTACTTGTAGTACTTTTACTGAAAATGTATTTTTTAAACAAATGTGGTACCTAGCTATTTATAATAATGTTATTAAGTATTTGGTTATTTCGTTGGCAGAAAAGGATATTGGTAAGGGCCAGGTGGCCGAACGTCCTCGTGTCGCCCCCACCCCAAATGCAGCGGACGACCCCGGGGGGTTTTAGTGGGTATTTCCGGGCGAGTCCCACACTGGCACGGAACTCGTCACTCCGTGCCCCTTATCTATTGTATTGGGGGACCTCGGTCTCACTAATACAATAGGTAAGGGTAGTGCGTAAATGCATTTCCCCCCGCCAAAAAAAAAAAAAAAAAAGGTGGCCGAACGTAATTGACAAAAAAAAATATTTATTTTATATTATACATATTTTATACAACACGAATGCTAAAGTTAGTCTAAAATTATTATAACGTTATATCTACCTATACAGAAATTAAGAACATTTTTTAAATAAAATAATATAATTATAATATTTTGTTCATTAATCTATGTAATTATTTTTACTGATACATTGTTCAGAAGCATGTATTGTGTCGTCTTTTTCATATGAGACTCGGCAGTATTGCTTGTATCAATTGTAGGTCGTAACTATATATTAAATTCCTTGTAGTTTGTTTGGTTGTATAATTACGTTCATTTATTATAACATATATTAAAGTGTATAGTTTTTGTTTATAAAGTCTAGGATGCTGGAAGTACCTACTTATGTTTTTTTTTTTATGTCCCCTGGCATAACCAGATACTTTGTTACTACTAGTAATTTTTTTTTATGGGTAGGTTATATAGGTATATAGGTACTTTATTAATATAAAATAAATGTAAATACATGTTATAGATTTGTATATTTATTATAAGCTAGCTGTGTCCGCGCCCGCGTTTCATATATTTTTTCATTGCAAATAACTTTTTTAATCCGGAACCCACTTTTTTTAGTATTAAGATAAATAAAAACATTTCTCAAAAATGGAAGTACTTGCCCGTAAAACTGTGCATTAAATCGGCTTTTATCCAATTTTTTATGAGTTTTAATTTTTTTACGTGGAACCCGAAATATTTTCGAAAATTAAAAGTACCCTAAGTTACTTGGAGTAACTTCAGTTATCTATCACAAAGAGTACCGTCAAAATCCGTCCAGCCATTCCGGAGATTACCCGGATCAAACAGACAGATAAAAATTTTAAAAATTGTATTTTTGGTATAAGCAGCGTATTCATACCTATTTAGTATTTAAAAAAAAAATGACATTACAAACAAACACTACAATTTTATTTATTAGTATAGATAAGATAAACGCTGTATACTATTAAACTTTTAATAGAATAATTAAATTGAAACGTATCAATGTATTTTTCTTCACCAGAAGTTAAGATTATTACGGCTTTTGCGTTGAGTGATAGACAACCGGTCAAATTAATGTTTCCCCTGATAAATGTTCAGTGTTCGCTTAAAGTTATAAAGTATCAAATTGCGTGTGTTAAAGAATTTAGCAGTTATTTCACTGAACGAATTTGATTAATAGGACAGTCCACCGATTACGGTTGGCCGTTCGATAACTTCGTACATTATGGAATTGCCTAATGGGAGCGGAAACCGTTGGCAGTTTTACAAAAGTTATAGTCGGTTGGCATTTAACCAGTTACGGGTTATCTATCTATACTAAATAAAATTAAGTGTCTGTTTATAATGTCAACATTATTTTGTTTTACTAAATAGTATGAATCGATATATACGATACCTAAACCAGAAATAAATTCTTATCTGTCTTTTTGTATTGGGTAAACTCTGGAACGGCAGCACCGATTTTGACGGTAGTTTTTGGTAGATAGCTGAAGTTAATCCAGGTGACATAGGGTACTTTTGATTTTCGAAAATAATTAGGGTTCTGCGTAAAATAAATAAAACTCATAAAAGTTTGAATAAAATCCGATTCCATGTACAGTTTTACGGGTAAGTGCTATAATTAATGATAAATATTTTTACTTTATCTTAGTATTAAAACTGTTGTAGGAAAATAATTAGGGTTCCGTATAAAAAAAAAAGTTAAAACGCAGTGACGGATATAAGAAACGCGGGCGCAGCCGCGGGCACACAGCTAGTGTATAAATATTCCAAATATGATAATTAAATTGTTTCTCAATCATTTGCTAATGTCGCAACTAGGTTTTAGATAAACATGAAAAATGTTTTTATGTCTGATTATAAAAAACACAGTTTCAATCTAAACATTTTTTATAATTTATTTGTTCAAGCGGATGTCAAAATTACAAGAAAATGTTATTGTTATAAGATAATAATGGCCGAATACAATATGTGATTTCAATCTGTTTTTAATAAAAATTTCGATCCTTTTTTCCTCTAATGTATCAGATCAACGTTAGTAAAAAATCAGTCACAAAATCAATAAATGTTTGGATTTGTATCAATCTCAACTTTTATGATTCGGTATTGAAACCCACCGTAAGTCGATTTATCATAATCTAAAAATCCCTACAACTTATTGCTTCTTATTTAGTCAAATTACATAATTTCAGTTTTAGTTTAATAATTTATCAAAATAGGTTTTTCTTTTGCGTATTATGTAATTTGCGTGTTGTGTATTTTAATTAACGTGCAACTTTGAACTAGAAAGAAAAACCAACGTCACCTACTTTCTTAAGCTTATTCACACAAACACGAACTTATAGCGCCCCGGGCATTACAATCTATCTGGCATAAAGGACAGCCACGAGAGCATAAAGATGTTATTTGGCGCAAAGCTCGTGGCCATAATCTACAGGCTGCGGGGATCTAGGTCGTATTCGAGGAGCCCATTATTACGGTATTATGCTGATGGTACTCGTTGAACCCGTGACGTCACTCTTGTGTCCGACCGAATGTCAATAATAGAGGCTCGTCGCTTAAGTAAGCTTTCGAATAAATAATATCCACGTATGAAATTTGTGAATAACGTAATTTTTTCATTTACATTGTAGCTATTTTATTTATTTATATTATTATATATTATCGTTATTTATTTACGTAGTTAATATAAAAAGCTATAATGAGATTTTTTTTAAAGCACATTAATTTCAATGACCGCGTTTTTTAAACTTTGTACATAAATAAATGAATAGTATAATAATATATTTTTTAATATTTAGTATTTATTTAAATCAAAGAGTAACGGCCTTCAAAGAGGTAACTGGAAGACATGACGTTACTAAACTATCAATGCAAGTAGCATTCCATGTCAAAGACCGCTCCATCTTCCAAGGCATAAGTGTAATTCCATCGGGTCTTTTGCCATCGTCACGCACTAAGCCAATAGGTTCTATGCTGGCTGGTATATTAACACTGGCAAAAGCCCGAGGTAAAACGTCATTGAGGGTGCTGTGGCGCGAAATATGACCTGCGCTTTTATTACAAGCCAGACCGTGATGCCCGAGCGAGTCGACTATAATACCACAATGGCAGCGATGTGGAGACAAACATGATACCCATAGACGAAGGTAGACGGGCAGCCTGAAAGTGGTGTTATCTAATTTAGTGCCGGGTTCGTGTTCGGTTAGTGTTCGGGGACGGTAATACCTTTAGCCAGAGGCTTGACTCCCACTACTGAGCGGCTAGTAGACAAGTACGAGAACACTAAGTTGACTAAAGCGCCTCGTCCCAACACCTTTGAAAGTATGCAACCTCAGGACAATTTGGTTTTGGAATGCTGTAATCCAAGCATTTTTGGCTTCCGTTAAATTAGATATTTCAGAAATATGAAATTTAGATAAAATATTTAGAACCAGATTTTTATTACCAAACGCCGATGATACGAAAGCCGGCAAGCTTACACAAGAAATGTTACGAATGTCTAGGCCACCGAAACGAATGAGTTATGATGCCTGGGACCAAGACCGATCATCAATCACATCAATATTTAGAATAGAAGCTTAACAATTTTGAATTAAGGTATCACATTTTCTCAAAATGTAATTACAAACTTCTAAAGTATTTCCAAAAAGGAGAAGATCGGAGTACGTACGTAAATTTTGGTAAAAAAGACAATGTTTAACAATTACATATGCTAACTGTGAGTCAAGTACTAAAAGGCGAGCAGACATATCGCTGAAATTTTGAATTTTTTCTTTAGCAAAAGTTAGAATAGATTCATCTAAGACTGGTGCACCAAGTATTCTCAGATGATTGGGATCTAAAAGTTTAATACCTGGAGCAATGGAATTCAATTAATAAAATTGATAGGTTTTGCTCTGTCTGTGTCTATCTGTTGTTTTAGTTTTGTATTTAAACTAGCTGGTACCCGCGGCTACACCCGCGTTTCATATGTTCTTTAAGTGTGAGTGAAAAAGTGCATATAACATTTCATTTATACCTAATGTTAAACAAACAAATGATGAAGAAAAATGAGTCTTTTGTTTTATTAGTGGAAAAAATGTACATAAGAGTGAATTGAAAAAAAAAATGAGAAAGTATCAATGGAATCCAAAAAATAATATATTCTATAACCATCTACGAAAAATTCCGCGTCGAATGGTAGTAGTCGTCTTATTCCGATATGTTCAGTAGTTTTGATGTGATGAAGGACCCCCATTTTCCTTTTATATAATAATAAAATAATATAAATGTAGATAGATTACAGTTTTTTTTCTAGAATTAATTTTTACACTAAACGATTAGTAATATTAAACGGTAATGTAAAATGAAATCACAAATAGGAGATTTTGAAATGGTGTACTACCTCAAGATTGTTTCCTATAGACAACCACCAGAACAAATACTGAACGATTATAAACTTCTACAGCAATATTGACTGTGTTTTAAAGATTTAGTTTCTGAGTTGCACCGCGATTGGTTAATTAGCGGATGACTGCGAAGTATTTTAAAAAATTACAGATATTATATTTAAGGTTCGTGTTTACCTGAGCAGATATTTGAACTTAACTTACCAAAAAAAGGATACATTATTAAACATATAAACACCTTTGTTGATCTACATTTCGATATAAATGAAACGCATTTTACAAAAACTGCAAGAATATAGACTCATATTACAAAAGTCATACCCAAGTTATCCTCGTAATTAAATAAAGTTTTTTAAAATCTATTTGACGAAATATAAAATCTACACTGAATCCTTAATATAAATTTGATATATATACTTATATATAAAGTATTCGAGGGAAATATAAATATATAGAAATGGATATTCATGTACGTACGAGGTCAAAGAGAGTGGAACACACGAGCATATACAAGTTACAATAAATAGTTGATAGTATCATATGTACGGGTAAAATATACAATTTTCTGATGCATTTTCACGTTGCATTTTTCCATAATATACTTGAATTCAGTAGTCAGTGCATTACAGCGGTGAACGGGAATCGATAAATTTAAAATCTTCACGGTTTAAGTTTAAAAAGGTGGTCCCGTACAGTACCTACACTTTATGTTAAAAGCAATGTGAATCAATGCATGTTATACTTTTTAACCGACTTCAAAAAGGAGGAAGTTATCCATTCGTCTGTATATTTTTATGTTTGAAACTCGGTTTATCTGTCTTTTTGGACCGATTTGCAAATTTTTTTTTATCAAAAGAGTCCATTTCCAAATTTCAAAATTAACGAAGCAGATTAATAAAGTTATTATTAATTGACTTTTTAGTGCATTGTTATAGTTTATTCTTTTGAAGTCGGTAAGTTTTTAATTAAAAAAGTTTTTTTTATATCTACTAGTTACCTGTTTCAATCACAAACATTCTTCAAAATGTGAAGAAGAAAAACTGTCTCCAAATTTTTATTTACTGCTAATATTAAAATTTCTGAACAAAAAATATCCGTTGATAAATAGACGAAATAAATGTCTTGAACTGTTTTACTTTTGCCTATTTATATGTAAATAATTGTAAAAATATAAAAATGGAAGTAAATATTTTAAAGCAAAATTATTAACAAAATCAATACAGAAATACTTTATTCAATTTGGGCCCTGTGAAGACGCTTATAGACTTCAAAAACACTACCACTGGTTTGGAAAACAATCTAGTCGAGAAGAGGCGGTGAGTAATTCAATCTTGTTTTTTTTTATATATTATAAGATATTTTATGTCTTCTATGCTATGTATAAACTATGTGTATGAAGGTGTAAGTGTGGAGATGACTGATTGAGAAGAGTGGTAGAAGAAAACATATTGTAACGACACTACTTAGAGTAGGATAAAGTTAAGAGGATAAAGTTGTTTATTTCTTATATATGTAAATCTTATCTATGAAGATATGATTATATTCTATGTATCTTATGTATTCTAATCATAAAGCAAACAAAACTGATAAATATTGAAAATAAAATGAGATAAAAATAGTATGACGGCGCTTTCTCCTTAATGATGTGCTTAGATAAATTTTAAGGGCTTTTGTAATATTTTTGAGAGTGGTCTGCGAACTTTCAGACAGAAATATCCTTCTTAATGAAAGGGCCAAGGCGTGGGCTTAGTGACCTATGTTTTTTATTTCAGTTTCTTTTTAAAATTCAACTCTAATTAATGAATGTTTTAACCCTGATATCAGAATTCTTTGGATTTTGAAATGATTTCTAACCTGAATAATTAGGGGCCAACCGTATTTATAAATTATATATTTTTTTGTAGAGCGAGTGGAATACAACTGTATTTCATTAGAGTACCCAAAATTCGAAAATATATAGTCCAAATTTGCAGTCACGAACTTACCTAAATGCCCGTAGCACAGATTACATTTATCAATTTTGAACAATTCGTTCAATAGTTGTCACAGCCTCTGTGTATAAATATGAAAATTGATGGTTTCATTGGAACCAAACGTCGTATTTAATTAACAGAGTCATCGATTACAGCGATATTAGATATCCAATCGATTCAGAGATTGGCGCGTATCTACAGATAAGCGCGGTGGGAGTAGAATTCGTTTTAATAAATTTCTAAAATCAAAACCACCGAAAACGGGCACAGCCTGCCAAATAGCTGGAACGGGCTTATTTATTCACCCGTATAACTATTTAGTGAGGTTTAGAATGATAGATATATTCGTTCCCTCTGTAAATGCCAATAATATTTTTGGAATTCGGTTATATTAAGCTGTATTACCTTATTTTAATTTTAACAAAGAAATGATCGATTGACTTTATTTATAACAACTCTGACTGAAGACATACTATGGTATGATGAGACCCAGATGTATGTATATATGTAACTTATTATACCTTTTTACTTTTAACTTCGTGTTTGTTTTTTAAGAATGTTTTTGTAAGTAACAAGAGTTAAAATTCTCCGGAGTGTCTCTATCAGAAACTCACGCGTCGTTGGCTTCGACGTACTTTGTTCAGTTATTTTGTGTAAACTGAGTTTATAGTCACTAGAACGAGCTTCAGGATTACACTTTAGTCATCGTTGAGAATAACATTATTCTAACATTTCCCTTTATATATTGATTAATATTTTTATGTTAAATACGTTTTTAATAAAAATATGAACGTGTAAATTGTTATAACTCATATGAAAACTGTAATATCGTGTAAATATTCGAACATAAAAAATATATAATTAGCGTGTTTAGTATAAGTGAAATTAAAAACAAGATTGCAAAATTGCTCGGTTATTTTTAAGCAACCCTTTTTGTTTTGAAGGACACGATAACTGGTAGTCGGGTTTCTGGAAAACAAATAATAAACGTTGACCGTGTAATCTTAAAAGCGACAAACTTTGTTGTACGAGTTGGCCAGTTCAAGTTAAAAGTGTTGTAAACGGAGCGGTCGGGTATCCAATAAAGCTTTCACAACTTATTCTTTATGTTTCATCTGGGAATACTATACAAGGTACATTAAATGTTACCGCTTTAAGTGGCACAATAAATTAGTTGTAGACACAATCTTTTCTCTTACAGACTCTTTAATAACGTTTTCATGTTTTAAAATACTATGATTAGGTCATTATTTTTAACCGACCAAAAAGGTGGAGGTTATCTATTCATCTGTATGTTTTTCTTTTTTTATGTTTGTTACTCGGTTTATCTGCCTTTTTGGACCGACTTGCAAATTTTTTTTAATCGAAAGAGTACACTTCCAAATTGCAAAATTAACGAAGCAGATTAGTAAAATCATTATTTATTGACTTTTTAGTGCATTTTTATAGTGTATTCTTTTGAAGCCGGTTTTGTTTATATTTAAAAAAGTTTTTTTCCTGTTTGAGTTTTGAGTAATGTTATTTTATAAATTAAAATATATAAAATATTAGCTGATCGTCGCGATTTTACCCGCGTAGTTCCCATTCCCGTAGAGTTTTCGGAATAAAATAAAATAAATCCAATTTCACTACCTGGATTTCAAACTATCCCCATATCAAATTTCATCCAAATCGGTCCAGTAGTTTTTAAGTTACATACAAAAATACAATTCTTTCCTCTTTATGATATTAGTATAAAGTATATATTGTAGTGATAAATTATTATTGCAAATATGAATATTTCAGTTGAAGGTTAAAATGGTTTGGAGTGAATTTGAACCATTTATTCGTTGGGGATAATTCGTCAAGGATATCAGCCGGCCATAGAGGACAGCAGATGAGTTATGTGGGACTATACACACTACAAACTTCAAAGTCTATTCCTCCGTGGTTGCTGAGGACCGCAGCCCCCAAAAGAGGCCCCTGCTGAGGTGACAACCACCTCCCGCAACTTCAGCCTCGGTTTTAAAGTTTTACCGAAGTGTTTTATGAGGTTTTCTACCTCCTGTTCCGGGTTTACCCTTTTCGAAACCTCACCTAGTTATTTTTAAAGAGGTTTACTTGCTCTGAATTATTTAAAGATGTTTTATTTGTATCAATTTTTCTCCCTGCCCAGATTGACACCCAATCCTTCGGTCTTTAAACTAAGAGCCCGTACACCAAGAGAACTTCGTTCTGCGAATTGGACATAATATCATTAATCAGTTAAAGCTGTACAAATGAAATCCAAAAAGTAATTAATTGTGAAAATTGTTACATGATATTCATTTTGACTTCTTCACCCAAGAAGTACACACATATGAACTTCTGTAATTTAAAAAAAAATACCTATGTTTTGCCTCAATTTTCCATGTATCTTTATTTTACCTTTCAACTTGTAACTTTATTCTATTTAAGTTCAACGATATTATTTTAAATATATCTAGGTTTACCAAGATATGAACTGTATAATAACTAATTAATATTATATGAAGTACGATTTTATCAATTTTATAATAATATAAGCATGTTTTTTCGAAATCACTATACCAAAAGGATAATATTTCAACGACAACCATACAAAATTTTATTTTTAATTTCGAACATTTGTCCTCAATCCTTTACGATATGGTATGAACATTAACTTCTTAATTATTGTTACATTTCGCTCGTACGATTCAAAGAGAAAAGCATAAAATTGCGCTGGAATAATTTTTACGAGCGTCACGTGTTACATACCTACTCAGTGAGATTTAAACGTGAGGTAGGTAACTTTAGGTAACCGCCTCAGTCGTATTTCTAAGGAATTTATGGGCGGGTCGTGTTTTACGTCTGTAGACATTGGATTTTACATTTGATCATATTTGAACGATATTCTTCTTTCTCATTGCGCTTGCGATAAAAAATACCAAGTGACTGGCAACGTATAGAACTATTTTTTTTTACTCTAAAAGCGTATGTTCAAAGTAAAAAAAAAACAAACGACGAGCAAGGTTGAAATTAATAATCCTATCATGATTCAGCTTGATATCTGATATAAGACAGATAAGAATAATGGAATTAAAATGTCATAAAACTGTGTTTATATAAAATCGTAAAGTTTAAGAAAAATCGTTTACTTAAATGTTTTGAAAGAGAGAAAGAAGAGTTTTACTTCTTTTACTTATTTTTTGTTTTATCAAGATGATAAGGTAATTTTATGTAGAGTTACATAGTTAAATATACATAAAATTAGTGTAAAAACGATGTTTAGTTTGGATATAGCAGAGTTTAATATATAGCAGAGGATTTAACCGATTGATTTGATATGCAATCAAACTGTAAACTAAAACGACTATAAACTAAAACTACATAATTGATTTTACCACAATTTAAAAGGGTGTCATATTCCTTAGCAAAATTACAATTATATTGTATTACTAGCTGTGTGCTGCGTTTTAATTGTTTTATGCGGAACCCTAATTATTTTCCTATAATATTTTTAGTACTAATTAAAAGGAAAAATATTTCTCACCTAACACTTACCCTTAAAACTGTGTATTAAATCGGATTTTATTCAAATTTTTACGATTGTTATTTTTTTTTTTACGCGGAACCCTATTTATTTTCTATAATTAAAAGTACCCAAGTTACACGGAGTAACTTCTGTTATCTACCAAAAACAGTCCCGTCAAAATAGGTCCCAGCCGTTCCGGCTCCCATTACGAATAGACAGACAGACAGACAAAAATTTTCAAAATTGTATTTTTGATATAGGTATCGTCAATATTTATATCTATTTAGTAAAAAAAAAATAAGTTTGACATTACAAACAGACACTTCAATTTTGTTTATTAGTATATAAAATATACATTTTCACTCAAATTGGATTTTACGGATTTTCAAATTTTGAGGCATTGCATGTAATTATAACATATGAAAATAGTTTATAAAAAATCTATCCTTACTGTGTAGAAAATAACGAACCTTCGGAAATAAGACGTGCATAATGACCGTTAAAAGGATAAATTATGTAATTATATTTTGTAAGACGTAAAAAAGTCCATGTTTCTACAATACAATTTTTTTTAGAAAATTAATTACAAAACACTAACTTGATATAAATTTATTAAATAAAAACTAAATCGAAAAGTTTAAATCGAAACTTGTTCAATGTTATATGTAGCCTGGATTGAGGTTGGCTGTACTGGTATAAATAACCAAATAGAACGTTCTACGACTTAACATGAAGGTTTGTCGGGTCGATTGAATAGCGCTCGAGTCTCTTGAGTGAATCGATTAGACAGATCATGGACCACTTCATATCAAAATCAAATTTAATTTTTTTGTCTGTCTGTTTGTTCCGGATAATCTCCGAAACGGTTGGATCGATTTTCACGGGACTTTTTTTAGTAGATAGCTGAAGTTACTACGCGTAACTTAGGCTACTTTTGAATTTCAAAACTAATTAGGGCTGCGCCTAAAAAAATTAAACTCATATAAAATTGAATAAAATCTGGTTCAATGAAATCTTACGGGCAAGTGCTTGAATTTATGAGAAATGTTTTTACTTTATCTTAATATGACATTAGTAGACACGTGTAGAAATAACATTCTCATATTTGTAACACGCACGAAATCGGATTTCTGTCGCATTTACAACTAATGTATTGTTCGTAAATGGGACCCCATAAAACTGGTATAAAAGTAAAGTGATTTATATCCGAGTAACACTGAATGATGTTATCGGTGTGGCATGTGTGTTTTAGTACACATTATACCTATTTCATGTTTATGTATTTCGTAAGAGATTGATATCCGGTCGCATAAAGCGGCTTTTAAAAATACTCCTTATTCGGAGTAGACACTTATATAATCTATTTCCTCAAACAGGTAAAAACACTATTCAAAGCTTTTACTAAATAAAAAATGTAATAATAAAACTCTATATAAATATTTATGTGTTATAAGAATTTATTGACTGACTAGATGTGCCCGCAACTTCGTCTGCGTGGAATAGTGACTTTAGGCAGCATTTTTCGGATTTTGGTTTATTCTGAATTATAATCACCGTCGTTACATCGTATAGCCATCGGGGAACAAAGCATACAGGCTGCTAGAATTATTAACACGTGATAAAGCCACATAAAGCTGACCGTGCGAAAAACAGCTAATACTTAGATCCACATCCACAACTTTTAGCGTCTGACCATAGGCTTTATTAATTGTCATCGCAAAACTGGTCATAAGCTCACTGGAAACTGAACTCGTTTAAACCCGGAACCCGGAACCCGAGGCATAAAAACACTACCACCTGTTAAAATCTCTGCTTCTATCAGGTTTCGCAGAATCAGAAATTTAAAAGAGAAAAATTCACTTTTAATCTAGTATTGTTGCAAAGTTTTGGCGGTCTTCAATTTCTTAGCAGCATTATGGGTACGCCGACTTTAAATTTATTTTATGAGATGGTAGTCCAGGAGAACTGAGGGATTCTACAAATTCTACTGGGTAATTGGTAGATTCTTCATCTTTCATAACTCTGTTAATGGAGATATACTCTACATTATCCTCCGAAACAAAGCTCAAAACTTCAGCATTTATTGCTGCTGCTTGGTCGTTTCGTGGACTTAAAATAGCTCTTTCGCAAAGCCATGAATTTTCGCAAGTTGGTATTTGCGTTGCGTTTCCATACACGGATGATATGAGGTCTCGCATTCATGAAACTTCGCAGCATAGGTTTGCGTTTAGAACAAATTTTGCTTGTTCCTGCGGATACACACCATTACCGATCTCAAGTTACTATAGAGAAAATTAATATAGTAGCAATAGATACAACAATTTCATCTAATTTATATCTGGTATGAATAAAACTGTAAGGCTGATATTTTTTATTATAATTTGTTATGCTAGTGTTTGGATATACTTGGTAGAGTCTGAAATTGTACCCATCCTGACCATGGAAATATATCAAAGGTTACTGCAGGGCATCATATGCACGGTGTGTTTCATAAATACGTTGTAAGCGATCATCATGAGTGCGCTGCACGATGTCACGTCTATCACATTCCTAATTGACTAATATTACTGCAACTTCGTCTGCAACGGGGACAGTGTACTTTTCACGATGTTCTTCCGCAGGACGTCTATCAGCCTTATTTATAACTTTATAATTGTTATTTTGGCCTTGTAGGATGGAATCTATTGCGGCTTTGAAACTTCTGACATACGGATTTACTTGATGTAACATATTCTCAAGTTGAAATATAAAGTTGATGTTCAGCTGAGGAAAGTTATGGTGTCGTGGGCCTGTTCAATGTAATTTAATACAAAATAAATTTAAAGAAATTTTGGTTCATTTTGGAGAAGCAAAGATCCAATCAAGTGATAAATTGGCCCTGCACCTTAAAAGTTGGATGTGATATGTTTGACCCCAAAAGATGTCATTTGGAATACACTATTATATAAACGGACATAGTCTAAAAATGTTTACACTGAGGATGCTCACTATTTAGTAAAACTTTTATAAAGGGGCTCATGATAAGTTTCAATGAGCACTTTGCCACCTGAATAGCATATTCCATTTGGTTCTTTTCTCCATTTTTGAGCATTACAAAACTGACAACATACCACCATACCTACTATAGATTCGAATTCAGAGTAATCAATTCTGGGCGAATACCAATAACCCGTTTTCTCTTTGGTAATCCATGGAAAGATATCAATTTCCGCTCCAGTTTCTGGGTCTTCTATCAAACTTGATAACATTTTATTGAGTATATTCCGAAGTCGATCGGCATTTAGTCGTGACTGACGTTGTTCTGCAGTTTCTTTCTTCTTCTCGATCAGCTGTTAATCGAGATTCACAATCTAAGCTACTTTCCAGCTTTTTAGACTCCAAGGTTCGTGCTTTTTGAGAGCTCAGCCAGGTTTCCCTATCAGTAAAGGTCTCAGACTCACGCGATATTGCATGAGCCTTGCGATCGGTGGACAAACGTGCTTCACGCTGTTCCCTGTTCATCCTAACTCAAGTAGCCATCATTCGAGAACGATGTGAACTCAATCGAGATTTTCGCTGAGCTGAAGTTTCTGTAATATGAAACCTGGCCTGACGTTACTGACATGCAGTGAACTAATGAGAACTAATCTCATCCTTATTGCATTTCTGCTGCTCCGGGGGAGGTTGGATCTTTTTCGAGGCATTCTTATAAGAAGTAGTAATTAGTACTAACTCAGCGTTATTTAGTGAACACATACTCATCATAAACAAAAAAATTAAATACTTACAGATTATTACACAGTTTAACTTTATTACAGTTTAATAACTATTAAGACGTATTAACCTAACCTATTAATTATCGAAAATAAAAGAAATGTCCAATATATACATTTATGTATTAATTAATCGCAAATTACTAAATTGTTTTTTAAATATAAAAATTAAGAACTTGTATAAACTTGTATTTACAGTTTAACTAATAAGACGTGTTTACCTAATTTGAAAACTAATTAACCTATACTATATACATACAATATGTATTTACAAACCCTAAAATATAAATAAATAAAAGAAGCAAACAGTCAGTGTTATCGAATACAACTGTTATGCCATGCGCTTCCGAAAGCGGCCCGGCTCTCGACGTGCTTTATCTATACATATATAAACAACCTGAATTGCCAGTCTAACCTGAACCCTATTTCATATTAATGATGATATATATCTGAGGTCAACTTAAATTGGAATAATAACATTTCCGAAACTGATCATTTTTAACTTCTATTTATTATCATATTATTATTATTATTATATAATCATACTTTTATATAGACCATTATGGAGTTTAGTAAAGTTTCATACAATGCATCTGAACAGAGAAAGAATTTAGATAGAATAAAAGTTCAACGTGATTCTTTAAATTGACATAACTTTTTTATTTATGTACCGATTGACATGAAACAAAGCTTACTACAATATATTAGTGAAAACTACATCTAAATCGGATAAGCCGTTTCTGAGATTAGCGTGCACAAACGCACAGACAAACAGACAAACAGACAAAAATTTTAAAAATTATAGTTTTGGGTCCTATTTGCGTTTATAAAGGTCCTAATAATATTTTTTTTTCATATATCTTCCATGTACAGACAGCGATCCGTTACATTTTTATTATATGTATAGATATTATATATGAACTAATATTATAGATAACACTAGCTGTGCCCGCGACTCCGAACTTTCACTCATTTTAGACTAAGTTTAAAGCAAATTTAACCTATATGTTGCTCCGGGGTATAGACTACTTTCTTTCTTTTACCTTAAATACAAAGTTTCAAATCTCTAAGACTGAATTAATTTCCTTACAAATTTTCATCCCAAGATGTCATTATGCATCCACTTGAATATTATAGATTTGATATATATAAAAGACACACACTATTTATACGTTATATAGATACATATACATATGTATATATATAAGATATATATATAGAATATAAACTACTATCATACCAAATTTCATTGAACTCGGTTTAGTAGTTATTGTTTTATTGGCGAACAAATTCGTTAC
The DNA here is from genome assembly GCA_014132275.2 of Samia ricini. Classification (NCBI taxonomy): domain Eukaryota; kingdom Metazoa; phylum Arthropoda; class Insecta; order Lepidoptera; family Saturniidae; genus Samia; species Samia ricini. The sequence continues at coordinate 10,575,234 of AP028161.1, forward strand.
CTTTTTAGACTTTTCTTATAACATATACATTTAACGATAGGTTTAAAGAACCATGCTGAACTTATGCTTTCAAATGTTATAAAATAATGAAGTTAAAATTAAATTTATTTATAAACTGAATAATTATAAATTTCTTTATGATAAAAGCCATCTTATAAAAGGGAAGCGCTCTTCAAATATTTGTAAGACATATGTGAAAATAAAGTGTGCATAACATATAAGCAACATCAAAAGAATATGTAAGAAGTGTGCTTATGTACGTATTACTTTTTGAATTTTGGGCAGTTTTATTTAAACAATAGCGAGTGCCTGCGGCTTCATCTACTTGTTTTATCTTGAGTAAATGTTTTCTGATTCTGTTTTGTTTTTCATAGCCTATTATTTATTACCTCATGACACACCTTAACGTCCCGTACACCAAATTGCATTCAAATCGATCAAGCCCTTTTGAGTTTTTTATTACTAATTATTCTTTTTAATTTTCTAAAAATATTATTATTATTTTTATAGCCTATTTATCAGTCATTTTATAACAATCGTTTTTTTAGTGTTACTCATTAACTCATAATATTTACAGCCTATTTATATGAAGTTAAAAATTGTAATCAGTCAATGATATAAGATATAGGTAGGTTGGTATTCAAATTTTTTAAGAAAATAGAGTAATTTTATAAATTTCAATTAAATTAAATTAAATTATTCAGACAAAAAAAAAATAAGTGGTAACTAACAAACGATTTAATATTACATGAAAGCATTTAATAGAATTGACTTGTGTTACGAGGACGGGCTTGCTATTGTTTGCATCTTTTGTTTGTTGGTATGCCGGATCCGGTAATAACGTTCGAACATTAAAATTCGGGTCAGGTTGTTGACACAAATTTATGAACGCTTTAGAAAATGGCAGCCAGGTTTTGCGTTAATATAGGTATTTCATTGCACATTAGATATTTTACTGGGTTTTCGATTTTATTGGTATATTTTACGATTTATGATCCGTATTTAATTTTAATGTTTGACAGTGAAGCTTCATATTTTCTACCATTATTCTAATACGTTTTAAATTACCGAGTATTAGTGATTTATATTAATATTAGTGATATATTTTTTATGGTTGTGAAAAAATCGAAGTCGCTCAACATCTGTTGGTGGAATATACCCGAAATGCTGGGGCTAGAAGTTGTTTGATTTTGACCTTAGGGTTATGTATATTGGCATGTTCCATGGTGCACTAACAGAACCGATGTCCGATTCTGCTAGTATGCTATGGAACTTTATTATTACAAGTAGTAAGACATAATTTTATTTAGTTTTTTTATTATTATTATTGTTGTTTTGTAAGTTATATTGGGTATGCTCCGATAGGGTTCGCATATACTAATGTGTAAAAGCCCTGCTCAAACAAATAAATAAAATATATGCATATCATCATGCTACAGCACACATGAAGTTGTTTCTCTACAGACTAATTTAAACAGCGGCCCATTTAGGGTGAGTCCAAACGAGCGTAATTTTGTGAGTCGCGTATTTTGCGTAATATACGTTCGACTGAAATGCGCTTACATCACCAGACGGACGTAATAAATTCATTTGTATATCTACGTTCGTACGGGCTGTTTGTATCGTATAGTTTATGAATCCATTAAAAATAAAATGTTTTTATGAAGGATTAGAAGATTATACAGATTTGGAACATTTTTCTTCGTTAGAAAAATTATTCAATTCTTCATATAAATTATCAGCGACTTCCTGCCATATACAATATATGGCTTAAAAACTTCCATAAACATGGACGCTGTTCTATCTCAACAATAAATATTTCTGTATAAAAAATTTTTTCGAGAAAAAACGTGTTGACTCTTTGCATTCAATTCTAAACTCGCGCCCCAAACTTCCCAATACTCGAAAATCGCATATACCGACGGAAATTCTATTGCACTTATGCGTACAGATAACTCGTCTTCGTGTGAAACGAAAGTTTTGTATGAATCTCAATGCAGTGTAAATTACGTGACGCAAAATACGCGACACACAACTCATAAAATCATGGTCGTTTGGCTTCAACCTTATACTCTATAATACTATTATTTTTGTTCTGGCACCGTATATGTATGTAGATTTATGGTTCTGTTTATGTATACTTTAATTTTAAAAATGTAATTTATTATTTGGCCCTGCTCTTTTTACACGTTTCGGGCAGTTTCAAGTTTTTTTTTTTTAATAATTACATTTATATTATATACTAATTAAGAAAGTTGATTATTAATATTGTAAAGGATTTATATGTTTACAAATATTGTTATACGTTTTAGTTTTAATTTTTTTAAACTAGCTAACGCTGTTAACCGGGTGGGCGTTTACAGCTTCACTGTGATTTTGGTGCGGAAGGCCCTCAGTCGCAAAAAGGTAACTAGCACTTTTAGTTTCAATACACATGAATGATTACAGCAGTTTCATAGTAGTCACAATATTTTCTTAATTGTAATTATACTGCCTTTGTGCCCGCGACTGCAGGCGCGATTCATATGTTCTTCACTGCATTTACATTTTTTTTGTATGCGGAACCCTAATTACTTTCCCTAATTTTTTATTTCGATAAAAAGATAAAGTGAAAAGCTTTTTCTCATAAATTCAAACACTTGCCAGTAAAACTGTGCGTTGAATCGGATTTTATTTGAAATTTCATGAGTTTAAATTTTTTTTTCACGCGGAACCCTAATTTTTTTCAAAAACAAAAGTACTCTAAGTTACGCGGAATAACATCAGCTATCGACAATAAAATTCCCGCCTAAAGCGGTTCAGCCGTTCCGGAGATTATCGGGAACAAACAAAAAAAATAATAATTAAAAATTGTATTCTTGGTATAGGCATCGTATATACATTCATTCATCATATTTAGTAAAAAATTGTTATTTTAACATTGTAAAACAGACACTTCCATTTATTTATTTATATAGATATCAATTCTATGTCAAAGAGTTAAATTTCAACACGTAGCACCGATTCAATCCGTCCCGCATGAAATGTCGCTATTAAACTTTTAATTAATAATTATCAAGATTTGAAATCTAAACGAGTTTTTTCTGTGCTCCTATTACTAATATTAACTATAAATTAATAACGCTAAGAGCGATAGTTTCATACAAAACTTGCTTAACATTGAAGCAAAAAAAATATATATATGTATATACATACAGAATTATATAATCATCGGGACGTAACGGAAGATGTATTTGGCCTTTTAAGGGCAACTAGAAGTGAATTCATTATTTGTATGGTTATTGGCATTCTGACTGTTTCAATTCTATGAATATTACAATTTGGACTATTAATCAAATCGTTAGGTATATTCAATTGGTTGTAAATATAATGAGTTATAAATACAAGTACTATGTAAGCTAATATTTAAATTTAGTATTTCAGCTTCCTTTAAATGTATTTACTTAATTATTAACAGCTTATAACCGTATTTAAAATCGCACGAGATATTTAGTTAACTTAATCCAGTATGTATACTACAGTATGTAACTAGCTGCGCCCGCGGTTACGCTCGCGTATCATGTGTTTATATTCCGCACAATTATTCACTGCATAATATATGTTAAACAAAGGTATCCATTGGTCTTGTCAGTAGATTGCTGGCGGTCATTATTTTTTACTTAATTTACTTGTTATACGCTGCCTTTTGTATAACGTAAATGCATCTTTGCTAACACTTCATTACCCTCTGAACCTTTTCCATATTCATAAAAAATAAAACATAACAAAACTATGTACTAGATCCTGACCATATATTAAATTTACGATTTAAAAAAAAACATAGATCGGGTCCGCGGCTCTCGACTTATATACGTAGCCTTTTATATAATGTAAAGATAACTACTATTCTATCACTAATTGTTGCCCGCGGCTCCACTCGTGTTTCATATTCTATGCATTTAATGTATACCTAACCTAAAAAACAAATGAATGAAGAAAATTGAGTCTTTTGTTTTTATTAGCGGAAAAAATGTACATAAGAGTAAATCGAAAAAAAGGAGATAGGGTCGATGGAACCCCAAACCAATATAGCTTTTAACCATCTACGAAAAATTCCGCACTCAATAGTAATAGTTCCATCCCGATATATTCAGTAGTTTTGAGGTGATGGTACGTCGACGTAACCCCATTTTCCTTATAAATTTGTATAAGAAAACAAAGATTTCATAATTTGAGTTTACAAATTGTCACACAAACAAGATATTGATTTTCGTAAACATCAATAACGTAAGTGAATATTTATTCGGTTTTTACAATTCACTAAACCTTAAGCAGACAATAGAGATATCAGAGAGATTTATAGGTCACGCAAGTCTTGATTAAAACCCGCTGAATTGTTACGTATGAGGGTGGATTTAATTCCACTGCTTTCCATTATTTGTATGTTCCGTGTTAATGAATTTCGTGACTTTTAGTTATATAGAATTCATAATTCGATTTATTTTTGTAGATTTTGACAACTTATGTATTATTTTAGAAAATGAATTATGCAGAGTAAACAAAAATTTAACCGACCGATAACTCATAAACACTGGAAAACCTAAGAGAATAGTTTGAAAATATACGGTAAGGGCAAGAATTTGAAATATCAATTTGCTATGTACCTATCTATATAATTATTTTTTCAACTAATTAGTAACTAGTTACGTCAGGTCTAACCAATGTGTACTAACCCGCAGCTCTGGCTTCCTTGCAAGCAAGTACCATACTATGTCGAACGTCTGGGTTATCATCAGCGATAGTTTCTCCAACGGCGACGAAGCGCTCGACTGCACAACACACGGCAGCACCCACGCGCTGCACTGCTGCTCCACCAGCAGCCGCCTCTCCTCGAGCTGCAACCAGGCTGCTGATCTGAAATAAAATACTCTGTTATTTCATACCCTATATATTATAAGGACTTCTTGACACTGCTAACGTTTGGATACTTTCAAGAACTTTTGATACATACAAAAATAACATCGCACCTGTCTTCCTTCCACTTGCTACGATCCTTATACGTCTTTCGCTTCTTCTACTTTCATAAGAGTTTTCATACACGCTCTTCGATTACGAGTATACCTATTACCTGGCTTTTCTTCAGAATGTCTTCGATCTTGTCGAGATACGCTTACTCAGGACGAGCCTCATCGGTCACCCTCGCCTTGACGTCGATTTTTTTATTCATCCATCCTCTCCACGTGTCCCAACCAATTAAGCATCCCCCCTTCCCTATCTTTGCTACTACATCCTCTACTACACCACATCACACTATTGTTTACTTTATCTATCATTCTCACACTAATTATACTGCTTAGAGTTCTCATCTATACTGCATTAATTATGCTTTCATGCTTCTGCTAGGCCCAGTACTCTCTACTATACATAAGTGTAAGGACAAGCACACTCCGATGCACAGCCAAAAGCGCTTTTTCGGACACATTATGGCTGCTCATGAAGATAAGCAGGGCCTCATTCACGGGATTCCCTATCACAACTCATCGCTCAATGAAAGTCAGTTTCCATGTCTCGTTACTTTTGACCCGTATGAGCGTTTACTAATATTTAAAAATCGTCATCAGTATCAAACAGTATCGACCCATTGTGTAGCATAAGCTTGCTTCCCACCATATAATTCATAATTTATATTATGCACTGACCCCATTTAGGTCTTGGTGTCGGCCCAGTTGGCATAATATTTGAAACATAACTTGATTTATAAGTTATATGCTAATTTTCCGAACGTCTTCAAGCTTATTACTTAGCCCCTTGAGCACTAGCCTGGCGTTTAAGCCAGCTTTCCATTGTTTTCCTATTGCCTCGTTGTTATGGGTAATCGACATATCTTATAGTTATTAGTTATCTTAATGTGCCGATTGCATAAAAATGAGACAATAGGAAAACAATGGAAAGCTGGAGTGAACTCCAGGTTAGTCCTTAAGGGGTTAAGAAGATAATACGGTTAATAAATACTGAAACACTGAGTGTTTCAAGATTTGTTTTTTCTAGCTTATTTGCAGGTTTCTACATTTCTTCTTCTTCTTAGTTAATGGCAATCTGTGTGTACACACAATTTGTGCCAATGTCATGTGGGTAAGATTTTCAATCTTGTATCAGCGTTACCAAGCTCCGACAGGACGGTGGCCTATCCTGCTCGAACTTTCCATGGAGCTTTGTCGGCACCTCAGAATGTATGCTACGCGCTGTCTTCCATAACAAACTCAACTTGAACACAATAACCAAACTATTTCACACAAAACGCTCACCAAGATTACATGATATAGAGTCAAGTACACAAGTTTAATGAATTAAAGAAAACAATTGCTACATGTCAGACTGAGATCCCGCCAAAAACTCTCGTTTCTACATTTGTTTTGGTTTCACATTTTGGGCACGGCCAAAAATAATTAAACAATATAATGTTATGAAAGTCGTATAATATATTATCCATGCTGTAAATTAATAAAATGATTTCTTTAAATGTTTTTTTTTATACCTGTATTATATCCTAGTAAAGATCATACTAGTCATCTCGATGATTTCAACAATATTCTCGCAATATCTATATATGAAAATTCATACCTATTGGACGGTTTGAATTAATATCATCTTGATGCCATAGTTTGCTCGAAGCAATTTTACGATAGATAGAATATGGTTAATTTGAAAAATTTCCTTGCCATAATATATATAGATCAGCTGAGAAACTTTCGCCGATTCTGAATACTTTTCTTGATATTATATCGGTTTGTTTATGTTTTATAACTTTCTTGTTATTTATGTTATATATAGTTATCCATGGTCTAATTACATGATAATGAACAGTTGTCCTTTTTATGTTCACAGTTAGTTTATTGGTATCTATTGATAATTGTTATCCAGAGTTAGTCAGAAAAAAATTAATTAACATAAAAGCAACGAGTTTAAGAATTAAGTGAATGATCTTGGATATACACTAGCTGGTGCCCGTGACTCCGCCCGCGTTTCATATGTTCTTTAGGTGTAAGGGAAAACTGATACCTAACCTAAAAAACAAATGAATAAAGAAAAATGAAAATCTTTTGTTTTTATTAGCCGGGAAAAAATTGTACATGAGAGTAAATTTAAAAAAAAATGAAAAAGAGTTGATGGAATCCTAAAAATAAATAGCCTATGAACGAAAAATTCCGCGTCGAATGGTCTCATTCCGATATATTCAGTAGTTTTGAGGTGATGGTGCGTCAAAGTAAACCCATTTTCCTTAATGATATCGGGTAAAAACAAATAAATTTATAACCAATTTTTTTCGCTTCATATCACAAAGGAATGGCGGAATCTTTTCAGGAAAATGAATATTAATCCTTAGGAGCCCAATGAAATGTTAATATTAATAGTAATTGAATATGCTTGTTTTATCTATTGTTTTCAATTTAAAAGCATAGCCTTAAGAATGTTTCTAGCATTACGGTAAGCTGTAAACACAAACTAATGTAATGTTACTAATGTACTAATGTTACTAAACTAATGTAACTAATGTAATGAAAAATTGACTGTAAACAGCCGACAATGGTACTTCAATATTATTAATTGTTATTTACTATAAAATATCCTTTAAATTAAGCGGTGTTAAACAGTCCGCTCATAACATTAACATAAATTCCTCAACATATTTCAATTACCTGCTGAAGCAGAAACGTATACGCATAGAAACGTTAACTCCGTTTATTTTTTGCTCGGAAAACATTTTAGCTCGGAAAAGTAATACGAAATGCCTTAAAATAATTTAGAAACATATTTTATTTTTACCGAAAGACATAATGACAAGAGTTGGAAATGTCAGTATCAATAATCTTATTGTTAAATAAACTTTATGTTCCTTTACTGATTATATAATGAACATTGGTAAAATGAAGTAATAATTTGAGACTTCGTTTCGTAGTTTGACAATTGCAAGTAGGCCGACATCGCTCGGCGCGAGTTTCAATCAGGGTCAACTATAGATTGCACGACAGCGTCTTCTTTACTACTTGTTGCTTGTTAAATAGTCAGCACGGTGATTATCAGGGCTGATTGTGTTGTACTTCGAGTAGCATCCTAACTCGTAAGTGTCATGTATTTAGTCTTCACGTGACGAACGTACCTGCGGCTCCCGGCGCGTGTACTCATCGTCATCGGAGAGCGCGTCCATTGCGTATGAGGTTATGTCCGGAGCGCGGGCGCTGGGCGCGCGCTCGGCGGCACGCAGTCCGCGGGCGCGCGCACGTGTTTCGTGACGCTTCCGTTTCGTTGCGGCACCGAGCCGCTCCGCCCGCGTCCGTCGCGGCACTGATGCTCGCCCGCCCGCCGTCCGCTTGCTGCCGCCACGCATCGATCCAGCCCTGCCGCCCGCCCCGAGCCTTGCCCCGACTTGATTCGGAACATCCACGTGCTCTCACATCTCATTACTTACGATTCACATAAAACTTCTCTCAAACAACACTAACATTTTGGAAAGTTTTCTTCAATACATATAATATATCAGGTTTTGACAGTTAAAATATAATAAAATGCTATGTAAATGCAACTAAATTCAAAATTGGCGCTGTACTTCTGCATATTGCAATGCGATTGCGTGAAAACATGCAACAGATTGCCGCACGTGCGCGGGAAGTTCTAAAGTCAAACGTCAATTGGCAACGCGTTCGAAATTAATGTAACTCCCGAAATAAAATTACGGTTTTAGATGAAGCGTGTAAAAGTGGCATCTCGTCGTCAAAGCGTCCAGCGACGTCAGAGGGGCGCCATCGACGCAATCCGGCTATAATTTGTGGACGTCATAGATTCTCGTCGGCGCCGGTGGAGCGCCATCTTTGACGTAATACGAAGTGATTAGAGAGCGGAAAGAATCATGGAGATGGTTTGGGTTTGTCGTACCTGCTTGATGAGGGGAAGCAGGGTTCTCTCGATGGAGCGCGTTTTTATCTGTGAAAGATCGAGATCGGGCAGGCCGGCGGCCGCCATGGCTGGCGCGGGCGCGACTGCGCGTGTGCGCGCGCACGCAGCCGCCCTGCTGCCATTGGGCACTCGTGCCCTGTCACGTGGCGACGTCCCCCACCTTTGTACACACTCGTACACACTAGATTGCGTGATTAGTATTAACACGTACTCTTGCGGGCTTTAAAAACTAAACTTTTACGTGTTTTACTTTGTTTTGATTTCGGACGCCAATTTATATAATATATCGTAGGTATGCATACAGGTTCATAGTTATTTGTTTGTTAGTTCTCTCGGGGAAAATGTAATTCTAAAATTTACCGTAGTTAATTCGAGCCATTAAAACGCACTTTTGTTCGCAAACTTTATTTTATCTTGCAAAAATCATCCGAATAATAGATTAAGATTAACTTATCATTTAATCATTGGCACATTATCACATTATTGACAATGATAAAAAATATAACATAAATTTTATAATTATTTGTGATGGCAATAGCAAATACGCATTATGAGATAAATTTAGTTTTAAAAGATCTATAATTACATATTAATTATACAGATGAAACTTAGTAATTATAAATATTAAATTACATTTTTGTTTAATCCTTATGAAATGAAGTGAAACATAAAATTGTATATATATTATAGCATTTTGGCGAGTATTGTATACATAAAGAACGCAATAAAATAATACTAGATGAATAAATAGAGCTCGAATGAAATATTAAATTGATACCAATACAATCTAAAGTTTTTTTTAAATATTTAATATGCAATTAACAAGGAGACATAACTTCTACATACGATTTGATACCTATACAGGTACAATATAGTTCTTAAACAAATAAATTCCTCCAGATATTCAACATTGTTCGCATTATTATTAGTGTTTTTTTATTAAATCTATTTGCTTAAAAAACTTATTAAAATTCTATAACAGGCGATACCAATAAATTACATTTTATTCATTAAACATTTGCAATGTACTTATTGACAGATTATTTATTTCAATAATGATACATCTAAAAACATCTGTAATGTTCACGATCAATGTCTACCAATGACCTAATTCGTTTACTTTAAAATTAAATGTTACTAGGAATTGATTGAATTTAATTTTACTGTTAAATTTTAATAACCTAGTAAATCAAAATAACAAATGAATAAAAGAAATTGCAAAGTATAATAAGGCAAGAAAATTTATAGGTAAGTGAAACAAGGTTACTTATTAAGTACTCAAACGTCACTACTTGAATATACGATCATTATAATATTAATATTCTTATTACGTACTAACATGGCGATTTTAATTTATATATAAATGACTTTCCAACCTGTTCATATGTGATGACAATGAAAGTATTGTTTTTGATAACTTTTGTCAAGATAATCTTTCATTTCAACCCATTTCCTTTAAACCATTAGAGATTGATCCAAAACAATATTCATTATAAAGTACATACATAATAATCATCGTTATATTTATTAATAAACATTAGCATGCATACAAAGTACCATTAGAGATAGTTTTATAAGTTATTTTTTAAATGTATATGTTTGATTTAATTGTAATATACTCCCATGCTGAGCTGCGGTCTCCGTTTATGCCAAGCCTGTTTGGAACTAGTGCTATCCTGGGAACTATCGGACATCCACGGACTTTGTCCGGGCGAGTTGCGAACTTTCCTCTTACGTAGACTCTCAGTAGGTCCCAAAGTCGGCCTGAGGAGTTGTTTAAATCGGAACGGGCCTTCTATATAATCGTCATCGGAACTAAATATCGGAGTGGCTAAGATCTCAGGTGAGTTCCGAAGGATCTTACGAAGCGTTGATTCGGGATCATGGCCAAAGTTGTAAATAATTTTAGGCGGTGGTTCAGCTTGAGACTTCTTTACTAACTCGCTTATTTTGTTGCTGTCGAGGAAAAAAATATTAAATTAGATTTTTTGTTTATCTAAGTGCTTTGCTTAGTAGTGTCTTCGTTTCGAATCCACCTAACCTATCTATACTAAGAAATAAAATTGAAGTGTCTGTTTGTAAAATCAAAATAACAACTTTTTATTAAAAACATATCAATGTATGTATACACGAAACCTACACCAAAAATACAATAAAAAAAATTCTGTCTGTCTGTTTGTTTGTTGGATAATATCCGGAACAGCTGGACCGATTTGTACGGGACTTTTTTTGGTAGATAGTTGAAGTTACTCCGCGTAATTTAGGCTTTTCTATTTTTTTGAAAATAAATAGTGTTCCGCGTAACAAAATTAAAACTCATGAAACTTCGAATAAAATCTGATTCAACGCAGTTTCACTGTCAAGTGTTTGAATTTTTAATATATAGTCTTACTTTATCTTAGTGCCGAAAAAAAATAAGGAAAATCATTAGTTTTCCGTATAAAAAAAAATAAAACGCAGTGAAAAATATATGAAACGCAGACGCAGCCGAAGTCACACAGCTAGTTAATACATAAACGTTAAACTTAAGCTCAAACATAGTCGCTTAACATCAGGCGAATTTGTAATCGAAGTCAAGATTTTTTAAATTTCTTACATAACAGAAAACCTTGTAATCACATCATGTGGAAAAACAAATAGGTATGGTTTGAATAAAAAGAAATAATATTAAATAAAACTTAAATTATAATAACCTACCATTGATTACTGTTCATTCCATAAGCGAGACATGCGACAGATTGTAATAAATATACAATTAGTAATCATGGCCAATAGTTTTTATATTTATTATCTATTCTGTACCTGACTAACCCGCCGCAATGCCGGCTGCACGGCATGTTCTGCCAGTTTTGATTCATTTGAAGATGTCGATCCTCATCGTATTCTTGTTCGTTAGTTGGCTGTTGATATCTTTAATTAAAAATATAAAATTACTATAAAGAACTATTAAGGAAGAAAACATACTATACCTACTAAATCACTTTTGTAATACAATAAATAAAGTATTAAAATCAATGTATATTTAAAAAGAACTTCGATTTAATTAGGTTACATCTTGTATTTAAATGTAACATTCTTAACATTTAAATATATTTTAAACCAAAACACAAGTCATTTTGGCCTGGGGAGTTAGTCTAAAACATCACCACGTTTTATCAGTGAGATCAGGGGGAGAGGCTTAAATAGTTGCTAAAACATCAGGTAATGAACACATCCATTCGTATTTGACAACAAATTTTGAAACTTGAGGGTGGTAGTTACCCAGACAGGCATTATTAGAAAATGTAACAAATTTTTAAAACAAAATTTAGTTAATCAAATTGCAAAGAGTCTCCACAAAATGTCAAACGATCCTTATCACATTCTTATTTTACCTGATCAATTTATGAATACAAAATTGGTCACGAGTGTCTCTGTTTTACAATAAATAATTTTTTGTGCCTTTTAATATTGTTTTATTGATTACGTCACAATTGCAGTTCCTGGGCCATTATACCTACTAACCTGGTGAGTCTGATCTCTGTTTGTTTCATACTCAGCAACGGTTGGTCCCACGGTCTAGCGGGACTTTCCAAAAAAACTCTGGCGATGGACTAATCCATTTTCGAGTAAGCAAGCATGAATGAAGTATAGAAACTTTAATATAAAAATAAATTGATATAATTTACTCGTTCCCTTTTTGGAATAAAGTTTGTGTTTAACTATTATTGTGCATGATTTTAAACTACAAATATAATAAAAAATGGATTGCCTATGAACCCTATAATGTAATTTATTTGGAGTTACATTTTTATTTTGTGGTGGATATAACTGAGCACACGAACATTAGAACAATACAAGATACTATTGAAAGATTGAAGGATTTAGGACGTTACCTGGATAATCGGCTTGCGTCTTGTTCAAGTTGTGATGGCTGCCCGCGTATGATGGCGGGAACCAGTGTGAATCCCGGCGGAGGCCGGTACTCTTCAGGCGGTCTTTGCACATTCTGCAGCTTTATACCAGGCTTGTTCCTTCGTAGGTTTTTGTGAACTTCTTGATTCTTGTTGTGAACCTAAATAATTGAAGATAATTCTAGTTACATCTAAATATTTATTATGTTTAAGCATGCTTATTAGTGTGATGTAATAATTCGGTTTTATGGTTCGAATAATGGAATATAAATTCTATGGCAGCAAGAATCAGCATCAGTATGTACTACCTACCATTGCTTTTTGAACTTCCATAAATAAACATATTTTAATTTAACTGATAATAAACGACGTTAAAAGATAACAGCTTAAAGAATTTAAAATGTTTGGAGAAATATTCACGTATAATATCATAAAGTAATGAAAAAAATACAAAATAATACATATCGTTTGTCAATATTTCTTAGTTATTATAATGATATGCCCTTTTCTCCAGAGGGAGACCTTTATTGACTTTGCTTAACAGTGGGGCATTAATAAGCCTATTTAATACATTATACTATAAATCGTAAGTAAAAGTAAAAAGTGTTTTTAATACCAAAGGACTTTCACAATCCAACTCTTTAAGTGTTGGTGAATATAATCTAAAAAAAAATAGAAACAACTTTTCGTTAAGGTTACTAATTTACTTATATGTTTAAGTTATTACATCTTAACAAAATGTAACGTTGATATTAACGAAAAATAAGCAAGAGATTGTAAAATCTTGTCTTAAATTTACAAATGTATACTTCTCTAAGCCATAAAACCAATATAAATACTAAAAGTAAATTGATATATATATATATATATAATTTTAAATGTATTAATAACCTGTTCAGCAAATGTTTGCAGCTGGACAGCTCGTTCTTGCACCGAGTAATGCTGCATCAATTGCTGTTTTTGTTCATGAGGAGCGAGAGGTGGAGCGTGTTGGGGTGGCGGTGGAGCTCGTCCTTTCGCCCATTTACGACGAGCTGTATATCCCCTGAAGTCTAAATGATACGTAAAATTGGGAGATCTTTTGATAAACATAAGTATCTATGAATTTAAGTACTTTTCCCCCTCTTTGATAGTAGTAACTATTAACGAATTGTAATGATTACGGAAACAAATTTTTTCTCTAATTTTCAGTAATAATTTTACTCGAATTTCGTCTTATATCTAAGGCCTCATATAAGTAGCAAATAACTACTATTTTTATATAATTGTTTGAGTATATAAAAGGACTTATATTAAATTGCGGTTTAAAAAAAAAAAATAATATACAGTCATAGATAACATATTTAGTAGTCTTTGATACAATGTAGTTTTTTGTCTTCCGCAGTAAAATTATGTTCTAATGGTTCTATTAGATTTAACTTTGTTTTATATATGCTTGATATAGAATGTCAGGTATATTAATCAAATGTATGCACGATCTAAAATACTTATATATTTAAATTGAAATACCAATCATTTGAGTTGTGTATATGAATTATATCCGATAATAATGTAGGAGTGGTTAGATACTCACGACTTTGTATAACAACAGCCGCTTTGTTGGTATCTATATTTTCCTTGTTGCCAGAGTTCGTTTCCTGTGTATCACTATCTTGTGACGTCATTTTCCTCAATATCTTCGCTTTGATGATCGCTTTGTTTTTGTTCGGAATACCTGTATATTATTAACACGTGCGTATTTTTTTTATAAATTTACATTTAATTCAGTGTACAGTTTCACTACGTGTATGCAAATAACTCGGATTCTATTTACATCGAGATAATGGAGAACTATACCAAATTGTAAAATATATTTCCGTTATCTAAATGTTGAATAGATTAACTACAGATGCTTTGGTCTATTGAAAAAAAACGACTTTACGATGTTTAATTCTACCGTCTATTCTTAGTACTGCTGTTACAGATTTAGTGGTGACTTTGATGAAGTAAAATTAGAAAAAAATATACGATCTTCCACTAAGATATTACAAAGTAAACAATTTTTTTTAAATACTGTATAGGCTCAGTGCTTTGATGACAATCTCGCCTGATGTTAAGTGACGATGTGATCCAAGATGGTAAACACACTAAGTCTAGATACTGGTTCTCAAGTGATGCTGCCGGAATACACCAATTGATATTTGGTGACAAGATTTCAAACTTAAGGATGGTAGCTACCCAGGCGGACATTATTAGAAAATGCCCTATCACTATGCTACGGTTTTCTCACGATGTTTCCTTCACCGAAAGCTCAGGGTAATTTTTGAGTTGGATACGTGGACACGAAATCGCATTACCAACTGCGCTATCATCGCTTCATTTCATGACCGATATTAATTATTTGAGTTTAACCTGGCTTGTGATAGTTTCTCTGACTGTCGTGCGCCATTTGTGTTCTCTTTGGAATTCCCTGGCAAGTTGACGTTGTCGCTCTTGCAATCGTTTTCTCGTCAACCATCCACGAACGTGCCGTTGTAGTGTTAGCACAGATATTGCCATTTGCGCCTTCAATCGCTGGTAGTAACGTCGGGCAAGCCATCTTCTCACACATGCTTGTACTAATATGACTTTCCTTGTCTATAAATTAATTTATTTTAATTAGCCCGACTGAATCTAATAGGATGATGTGAAAAGTTACATACTTTTTAATAGAGTCGAATATTATGTAGATACGTACCTGCTCTTCGTAAATCCTTGCTAACCGTTCCACGTGATAATACTTCAAGAATACTTTCGATTTGCCGAGCGCCCAGCCATCCATTTTCAACCTTAACAGTAAAAGGCGACTAGTGTCACGACCAGGTTTTACTTCCTCATCGTAACTAAAGGCCAGGAAGCCATATCTATAAGCATACAGTATTTTATATTATTTATAACTAATTTGGGAGTCTACAGAATAACGAAGATATACAGTACATAATACATAAATACAGTAAAACCTATTTAAAAATAATAGTGATTATCCAAAGATCTGTTAAAAGAACTATTCATTAAAACCCCTTATCAAAAACCTCAAGCATTGGCTGAACTAGTAACAAAAAGTGTCTAACACGCTGTTATTTTAAGTTCTGACCATTAGCCTATGGGGTAAATGTGATTTACTCAAACATGCATCGAAATATTTTCACTATTTTCGAAAAAAAAAAACACGTGAAGTATCGAATTTACGGACAAAGAAAATCAAATCCATTGCAGGAACGTTTTTTTTGGATTTGGAACATTACAACGCTCCAATAATGTTGAATGAAACGGCGTGCTGGGGTTATTAAATATTCTTTGATTTGAACTCTTTTATCATTCTTGGCTTTGGTATGCCTCTTTGGTAAGTCTTTTTGCTTAGTACAAATTGCGTTCACGTGGATACAGCCATAAATACGCTCGCCTTTCGGCACAGATGATAAATAGAAAATTGGCGGCAAAGCTAAAAATTCATCTTGATTTGTTATTTTCATAATGAAATAAAAATTTTAATATCAATTAAATTAAATGTAAAAAGTATGTTTTATTTCCCTGCATTATTTTGAGAAAAGCACTGTATATAGCTCGGTGGAAACGGCAATTGGTTGTCTGGTATTAGTGGAGGCCGAGCCGTAGGCGAAGGTACTTCACGGCCTTTGCAATAATGTACTATTAACCGTAGGTGAGTGCTTTACTATAAAAAGTTTTAGTATTTGCTATAATTACCCAAATTTTGTATCATGTACTTTTGGAGCAAATTTGTAAAAAAAATATTATTTTGCTTTAAAAATATAAATTCGTTTATATCATTATTCAAGGACAAAATGCTAACATAATACTTACCTTTTAAGAAACTCCTCAAACGTCAACCGATGGGAGAATCCGTTTTGTCTTATACGAATCGTTTCTAACACTCCAGTGTATCGAAGCTGTTTCATAATATTCGCTGAATCAAAATGTTTCGGTGATCGTGAATCGTTAGGTTTGACGCATCTAATAAATTGAGGTGTGCCGCTGACCATTTTTTGGAGCAATTCCATGAGTGAGTATCGAAAATATGTTGATACAGTCTGCTGAGCTCTAGATTGTGACGCCAAGCCTCGACTATTGAAACGATCCTATAATTAAAAGTAAACGTTGTTTTTATATTATCGACTAGCTGTATTCCCGCGGCTGCATGGTGGTAGGGCATTTTGTGTTCCAGCATCATTACTTGAGAACCAGTATCTAGGCTTAGTGTGTTTACCATCTTGCACCACATCTTCACTTAACATCAGGTGAGATTGTGGTAAAAGCAATGACGTATACCGTATAAAAAAATGCTCCCTCCTTTCATATATTCTTCACTCATAATCTAGATTTTAAATGTTTCGATGGTGCGGCTCATTGAATCATGTTTTTCACATTTTTTTATTTTTAATTTTGTAACTATTTTCCTAATTTGTTTCGGTACTGGAAAGCATCGACATTTCTCACAAATTCAATCACTTGCCACTAAAACTGACCATTAATTCGCATATTTTTTACAGCTTCTTGGGTTTTAATTTTTTTTATACAGAACCCTAATTATTTGCCTATTTTTTATTTGGTACTAACAGAAACACAAATTCAAATATCTGCCAGTAAAACTGTGCATTGAATCGGATTTTATACCCAATTTTTTTTACGCGGGTCCCCATTTATTTTCGTAAAATAAAAGTATGTGTTAAGCGGTGTAACTTCAGCTATCTGCCAGAAAAATCCCGTCAAAATTGGTATGGGCGTTCTGGAGATTAGCCAGAACAAACAAACAGATAGACAAACAAAAATTTTAAAACAAATATTTTTGGTATAAGTATCGTATACGTATTTAGTAAAAATTTGTTATTTTGATATTACAACAGACACTACAATTTTATTTATTAGTATAGATGAATAAACTAATAATTTTAGCATACGTACACGAGTATCCGATGATGGGCTT
The DNA here is from genome assembly GCA_014132275.2 of Samia ricini. Lineage (NCBI taxonomy): Eukaryota > Metazoa > Arthropoda > Insecta > Lepidoptera > Saturniidae > Samia > Samia ricini. The sequence continues at coordinate 10,593,018 of AP028161.1, forward strand.
TCTATACTTCTGTCCATATCTCCTTGTAGCGGTGAGTACAAATTTCCAGTTTTTGTTATCGGACATTGGAACAAAAACCGAATAATATCATATTGACTCTGTCTCATTAATTGCACAACTTCTGGTGGTAAAAAATTCCGATTTTTCTCTAAGAATCCGTTAGCTTGATACACAACGCGGCCAGCAAAATGGTGGATTGCAAAGCATATTGCGTTGGATTTCGGCCTCACGTAATATTTACTTTTTAGGTTATTGTGAAACTTCTCTGCAATTATATTATTATATTACTTTAATTAAGTTGTACGTGGGATATTAACAAATTTATATATAAAATCGCATTTAAATTGTTTTGTTTTTATGCGTTCCCAAAATCACCTTGACCAAAATTAAACATCTGGTTTCTGTTGCTAAAGTCAATGTTGTCGTTAATATGGTCTGATTAGTGTTTCAGCAAATGATATTTTATATTGCAATAAAAATTAATATCCTAAATAATGTGGTTGCCTTTTTACGTTGCCAACTCCGAACTCCGCTCCGAAACTGATTTGTTTATATGTATATGACACAATTTCTTATAATTAAGTAAATACTAATATATAAAGAAACATAGATATCAATTTGTCTTAAATAAAATAAAATATAATAATTTTAACTTATTTAAATATAAAATAGATACGTCAATAAATAATAAATAAATAAAAATCTTATAAGATTCTTATAAAAATATAATATACATTGATTTGTATATTTATTTATATGTTACGATTTACTTAATTATAAGAGATTGAGTGAGAGAGTTTATAGAGACGTGATAGCTGAAAATCACTTGCAGCGGAGTTAGCAGAGTGAAAAATAAACCAGATTATTTCAGCAAAGTATCGCAAAGTAAAGTTTATGCGGACAATCTGTATTATAAATTTTGTATTTGACTCTTTGGAGCAGTAAAACTTCACGTTATAAACAAAAAAATCGATAAGACAGAAAGAGAAAAATAGAACCTTAAATAGTTTATACTAACCAATAAGGGTTCTATCAGTGGCACGTGGAAATCGACTTTCTTCGTCAAGAAGAGATAATAAACCCATCGGTCTCGATAATAACATGTCTAAAACAGGCCTATTATCTGAAAATTCGACGAGGTCTACCGGCACGCCTTCCGCCATATATTCCTGTTGCTCCCACGTAAAAATGTGCTGATTAAAGTAGTACTGAATTTGTTCATTTGCAATATTAATACATAGTTGTTCAAATGAATTTTTAGTGAAATTTTCAAATCCAAATATGTCCAGAATACCAATCGATAGCTGCTCGTTACTGAAACAAAAGGAATCATCTTATATTAAATGTATAATATGATATTAACGTATAATTCCTATGTGATATTGTGAAGCAGCATAGTATTAAATGGCCTAACGGAGTACATAAGTATAAAAATGGCTAAGTATTTCCAGGATTTTATCGTTTGTCTGCCGACATAACTGAATACTCGAAGCTCTAGAAAAAATGCTTTTTTAATGTTTAAATTTCATAGTTTGTTAATTGAAACTATTGACGCTCCGAGCAGTAATTATGAACATTACATTTTATTTACAGTTTATTAATAAACAAAACATACGATAGGTTGCGTAATTAAAAAAAATTGTACTTATCTCTGAGTGCCTGCACTTAAACGCCATCCTATACTTGACATACTGTTGCATGTTGGCGGCTAACGTCATAGCATTTGTAACGCGGAACTATAAGTTTTTTCCCTACCGAGAATCGCTCAACGATGCTAAAGAAGTTTTCTCTTTAAAAATGTTAACTTACTTATTTGGACGATTTTGACAAAGGAGAGCATTGATTCTCTCGACGATCCTATCGAAGGCTCTGGCGTAAAGTCCACGAGCTGTTGCATCTCTTGCAACTGCTGCTTCAGTAGGTGAACTATGTCGGGCTATAGTTTCACCTCTCGCAACTACACTGCTGCTTGTTAGGCATTCGCGAAGATCTGCAGTCTCTACTCCCAAAAGGCATGATGCTATAAAAACAAGCCAATTATATTTGTTTGTCTAAAATTTAATGAAAATAGTTTTACCTAACAAACTTTGTTCATTCAGTTAATTGTTCATTCATTACTAAATACAGTTATTATATTGATTCGACATATATTTTATAATATTTCACGTTATTTATGCAAAAATAGGCAAAGACAGTTTAGTACCTTTTTCTTATCTGTTCCTTAACCAATTTTGTTTATAGTTATAGACGTGCTTTAGCGCTATGTCTTTGACACTGTTTGATTTTACTTGAATTGCGACCACTAGGTGAGAACACTAGTTATTTTATGTTAAACATAAATGCTAGAACTTGAAATGACCTTGTCACCAATCGAGTTGGATTTTGAAGTTCATTAGCGTATTTGAAACTTTATTCAAATGTCATAAGATACAAAATAACTATAACATTTTTGTTTGTTATTAATGTATTCTCTGGCTTTTTTTATACAAAATTAATTCAGGGTAAAAATGAAAACGTGTCTTTGTATGCTAATTTACATCCAAACGAGATATGTATTCACGGTTATTAATTTCTTAAGCATCGAGAATAATTCTATGTATTTTTGAATTGATGTCGGCTTAGTGCTAGCTCGTAACATTTTTGTGTACTTGTCTTTACATTTATATTACGGTGATTGGGTATTTTCTACTGATAGTCTGATAGATAGCTACAGTTGATAATTATTTACCCTTCATAATCACATTCTCTGTCTTTAACTGAAAATATAATGTTAAATGTATATAGGCGTACGTATTGTATACTTGCACCTTTAGTTATTTTAGACCAGGCATTTTTTGTTTTTAAAATGTTTAAGTATTCGACCTCAAAATGGTTAATAACATAGATTTTACGCAAACTAAGTCACTAAATTTTGTCGTGTGGTGCCGGCTAAGAATAGTACGCCATCTTCCCGTGGGTGTCGTACAAGGCGACTCAGGGATAAACCAGGGGATGGACAGCTACACCCTCTGAGTACCACAAACATCTGATGCGTTCGCCAACCCATGCGCCAAGCATGACGATTATGGCAATTACCCCCTTTTTGGGGGAGACCTATGTCCAGCAGTGGACGACTTTCAATATTATCATATATTTACGGTACCTCAAATACCTACCCTTAAATGTGTATTAGTTCTCGAACTAGTAAATATGACACTAACGATATCGTACTTCATTCTCCCTGATTTTAACATGATATTTTGATATGATTTTTATTACTGACGAGACACAATGTGAATTTACCAAATGCAATGTTACATTATTTTAGTATAATTTCGTTTTTTTATTTACCTTTGGTCATCTCTTTTGTTATTTGTATGACAGTTTTTGTAAAATGTGTTTTCTACTATCTATACTAGCTATGTGCCCGCATTCGTGTTCGTCTCACATATTTTTCACTGCGTATTATAATTTTTAAACAATCCTTGATGATCAATTTTTGCCAATTGAATCGTATTTAGTTCAGAATTTCATGAGCTTTAACTTTTTTTGATTCTAAGATAAAGTAAAAAAAAAATCACATAAATTCAAGCACTCGCCTGTAATAAGACCATTGAATCATTATTTTCCCCAAAGTTTTTGTTTTATTATTTTTTAAACATTTATTTACAAACAGACGTCAGAAAAAAAAGTTTAAAAATTATATTTTTGTTATGATATAATATGTATTTTGTAAAAATTTGATATAACAAACAGACACATCAATTTTATTTTATTAGTATAGACATTTTTAGATAGATATATGTATGAATAGGAAACCCGGTTATAATGTATTTTAAATATTTCTTTATTAAAAATAACGGTTATATTTACATTTATTTGTAATATTGATTTTCGCATTTTTATCTCGAATGCATTATTATAATTAGTTAACGTTATTTTCTTTGTTGTGTGATCAACTTTCTGTTATTATAACGATTATGCTTTCTAATGTTAGATAAAAGAAAAATCAAGTTCATTGTGTTGAAGAGTCAAAGATAAACAGTTAGAGACATAATGTTTGCTCAATTATCTTGGCATTAGTAAACCATGAGATCACCTCTGTGCAACGGCGCTGTGTCTATAATGGTCGCTTTGTTGTCTGTGTTATCTTCGCCGGTCGTTTCGCCAAATTCGATGTCGCCGAGGTGTAAAATTGCGGCGAGCATTTTATATATAATTTGAACCTCTTCTTCTAAGAAACCAACTACCTGAAATTTATTTATTGAATCCAATTTAGTATCTATAATTAATTAATTTGATTTTTTCTTATAGTAATGTCAATATTATTACAACGGTCTTTTCAAAGATTACACCGGCACATAAAAATGTGATCTATGAATTTGACGGGACCTACCTATCGACATGTATTTTTTTAGGCTGTATAGGCTCAGTGCGTCACCTGATCTTAAGTGACGATATGGTTTAGGATGTTAAATACACTAAACCTAGAAGTACTGGTTCTCAAATATTGCTGCTGGAACATACCTATTGGTATTTAGCGACCAGATGAATGCGAATCAAACGGGCCAAATAAATTTTAGATTTAGATTGAGCGGATCGAACTATATGAAAATCATACTTGATCCAGGTCCACAAAAAAAGTTTCTCGATTGATGAGTCTGGTCAGATGCACAGATAATTTTTTTTGTGTGCTGTTGTAATCGGACTATATGATGAATGACAAACATGAAATAAGTGGACAAATAAAAAAAAAACGCTAATGAGAATTTAATGACATATTTTAAAATCTTTATATCTGGATTGTGACTTGTTAATTAAGATTATAATACACTCCTTACAGTCGCCAATAAACAATTAACATACAAAAGGATATTAGGTACTAGATTTTTTTAGACTATGTAGACTCAGTGCTTTGACTACAATATCACGTGATGTTAAGTGACGATGTGGTCCAGGATGGTAAACATAGTAACCTAGAGGTACTGGTTCACAAGTGATGCTGCCGGAACACACCTGTTGGTATTTGGCGACTGGTACCTAACAAGGCGGGCATCATTAGAAAATTCCCTACCACCATGCTGTGGTTTCCTCACAATGTTTTCCTTCACCGAAAACATAGGCTTAGTTTCTAGAGGGTAGGTGGTGGAAGTGAATAGGTGGGCACGAATCCGAGTCCATTAACTCAGATCCGACAGCACCACTAACTGCGCCATCATCGCTTCAAAAGATATAAATAAACTCAAAATTAGAAACTTACTTTGAAGGCTTGGTTGAGCTGACGCCAGCGATGAACGTTATGTTCTCTATGTGCTATGGAAAGCGGTTGCAAATACCGATGTCTCGATTTCAGCTGCTCGTCGAGGTAAAATTTCCTCCATTTTCCTTCACTTTCCAAACCATCATACAGGTAATAAAATACATGAAAATTACTTTCTCCTCTGAAATATGACATTCAATAAATAGTAGTATAATAAAATATTATCAATATTTTTTTACTTTCATTTTTAACCAAAAATTATTTTAAAACAAACATTATTGTATAATTTATAATCACTTTAATAATTCCTTAAATATAGCCGCCGATAACCAATTACCATCATATGAACCATCTTCCAGTTTGCTACTCTTTGACATTTTTAACAAACACACATACATGTAATCAAGTAACTCTATTCAAATTCCTGGTGCGAGTGACAACGGGAAATGGAATTGTCTAAAATAAATATATGATTTGACAAGATTCATTCAAAAGTTAGTTTAAAATTATAAGAAGATAAATAAAATACCATAAAATAGCGGTGTGTCAAAAATGATTCCGCCTACTTTAAATATTACCGTATTGTATATCGAACGGTAACTAATATATTATAACAGGTATAATTGGATTGTACAAATCTTATGTTCATAGATCTACTTACAAAGCTTGGTGCACCACTCTTGACTGTTCTAGTAGATACACTGATATCCTAGTTCCTGATATTCGCCCAACCCTCATCATAGACAAATCAAGGTATTTGCCAAATCGTGAGCTATTCGCATTAATACCGGTACGAGCATTGCCAAATGCCTCCATAATCGGGTTTACCTGAAGAATCTTTTCTTCTAGATTACGGTTTTGAGTCTAAAACAGGACAACAATTGTTTCGGTAGTAAAATTCGTGAGTTGTAGGTCATCATTATCTTTTGCCGTAAATAATACTTTTTTATTATAACACATATTAGGACAGAAGTTTTACACTTAGCTAACATGTGAACATGTTTATTAAAAACAAAATCAAAAGAAATAAATAATGTTCAAAACATAATTCATGGGAATACCCAAGAAGAATTCTTCCGCTCAATAGATTTAAATATCAGGTACATTTAAAATGATTTTCGCGGCAGTCGTATTTATTTAGTTTATAACTTATAGCGATGAAAGAAAACAACTTATAAATAAATAAAGTGAAATGTGTATCATTTAATATAAAAAAGAAGGAAATGAGTAATTTAAATGAAGGGGAAAAATAGAAATTGAAAGTATAAAGTAAATGCTAACTAACCTTTGACAAAAATACGAGCTGTTTCAATAATAGATTGGCAGATTCAGTCTTTCCAGCTCCACTCTCTCCAGATATGACTATAGCTTGATGTTGCTTCTGATGCATTAGGGCCTGGTGAGCTGCGTCAGCCACTGCGTATATGTGAGGTGGGTTGTCAGATCTACAACGACCTTGGTATATTTGCTGAGTCTGGAATTTTATACCAATTTCTAGATCTATAAAGATAGTTTTCAAATTTAGAATAACGGATAGAATTTTGTTCTAAAAAACATCACTAGTTTTGGAATTGATTTTGGAAATTGATTAGTCCCGACACCCACTATGACATTTTATAACTATTAATAGGACATAAAAATAATATGACCTCAAAGTATGATCAAACTTTTGTCTTCGAAAATAGACGCACTTATCAAAAGTAATTAGAATAAGTTATAAATCTTGAGTATTCAGTTTTTAAATTTAGAGCCGAAAAACAAATGAAGCTAAATGTGTTAAGGCAGGTGAACAGTCGTATGGTAGGACGTGACTATAACAATGCTTTATAAAATGAAAGGTTCGAAATACTAAAATATTGCTGTTTGAAGAAACTCTCGTTAAGTACCGTGCGCTAAAAAGTATTGTAAATCAATAACAGTTGCCAATAAACAATTGAAAAACTACCTTTGTAGTGTAAATCCCTACATCAGTAAAAGGGTTCACGGCCACCAAAATATCTCCAATGTAAGTGTAAATTTGGTTCTGATTGTAACGTTTATGCAATTGTTCGACAATGGCATCCTCGGTGAGAACTTCTAATGTTGCCAAATCATCCGTATACATCTTCTCCGGTTTAGCTTTCCGATGTGACTTGAGTTTCCCTCGTTTAGTTGTAGCTTCAGGAGCGCGACAACTTCGACCTTCAGCTCTCTGTCGTTTTATTTCGGCTTGGAGCTCATTACGGATCTGTAGTTGCAAAAGCAATTTAATTTATTATGTATCTCGTGGTAGACGTTCTGTTTCCGTAATAAGTCGTGACATACAGCATTCATTATAAATTCAATAGTATTAGTTTAGATAAGTTTTTGTTGAAATTGAAATTGTTGAGTGTTATGGTGTTAAATTTAAAATATATCTTCAAGAATTTACCTTGTCCTCAAAACTACTAACAGCGAGTAGCAGAGGATGTTCCAAGAGTTCCCTCGCAAACGGTCTTTGGTTCATATCCTTAATTAAACAATCAGCAATGAAATCTGTTAACTGCAGTGAGAACTCCTTTGGATGGGATAAAGTCGGTGGAGGATTACGTGGAATTTGGAATAAAGCCCTCATAGGATGCAAACCCGAGAGCGGGGGCTCGCCTTCAGCCAACTCAATTCCAGTTATTCCCACAGACCATACGTCACATCGACAATCATACGATTCGTCCAGTTGTTGTTCGCATGCGATAACCTAAAAGTGTATTACAATGATCAGCAGATCAGCAGAAATTACAATTATATTATTATTGACATTGTTTTAAGGTCCTGGAAAAAAAACCCATCTATTATGTAGAGGCAAAATTTGATCATTTTTGCAATAAATGTACAGTTTATCTTGTTAGTTGATTCTTAGCAAAAATTGGATAAATAAGGTAACTTAGTACAAGGATACCCATTAGAGTAAAGATTTTTTTTATATAAAATATGAATCCATCCAGCCAACCGTAGAGGCATCCACTGCTTGACTAGGTCTCCCTCAAAAAAAAGGGGGGAATTGCCATAATCGCCACGCTGGGCTGGCGGGTTGGCGACCGCAGCAGGTGTTTGTAGTCCTCAGATGATGCTGCTGCCCATCCCCTGGTGTATCCCTTAGTCGCCTTTTACGACACCCGCGGGTAGATATGGGATGGTACTATTCTTAAGCCGGCACCACACGGAGTAAATAGAGTAAACAAATATTAAATGAGTAGGCAATTGTTTGATACATCTACGAAATAAATTGCCTTCGATCTTCTCAATGAAAAAACTTTTACCTCCGGAGCCATCCAATAAGGTGTTCCCACTGAAGTATTTCTCCTAGCAGCCGTAGCGGCCAAGTGCGATGAGACTCCGAAATCGACAAGTTTGACCTCGGCATTTTCAGTCAGTAGGATGTTGTGTCCTTTAACGTCGCGGTGCATGCATCGGTGCGCGTGTAAATGTGTCAGAGCCCGTAAAGTACCTCGCAGTACATAAGCGAGCTGTGGCTCAGTTATATTGTCACCACGAGCCCGCATTCCGGCGCATAAATCTGTCACCGAACCGCCTGTGCACAACTGTAAGTTAGTCGAAAGGTCAATATGATTTTATGTATTTTGTGCAAATATATTTAAGTAGCACAAAATAGGTTCTAACCTCCATGACGAACCATATTTGATCATCGTCTGGATTTGTGCCGCGTTTCAAAAACAAACCGAAGAATTCTGGAATATTCGGATGACTTGACAAGTCACGGAAAACGAGAAACTCCTCTTCGATTTCCTCAATGTTCTCAGCTATATTTTCAAGTATCTGTAAAATCATAGTATAAAATAAACATTAAAACTAACAGAAGGACTATTCGTGCCACGGTCATTATTGTATTTTTATATATTGTGTTAATAACAAAAAAGCTGTGTAGATTGTAGAAGGTAAATACATAGTGACATGTATTGTTACACAGCCTTGACACCAATACTGTATTTTAAGATAATATCAATGTAATTACAACTGGTATGCTAACAATACCACCATAAAAATGAAATGATCTATACATAAGTGAATGTATATAATATATAGTGTGCGTAATATATCTAGATTGTTTTTACAACGGAACGTAACTTCTATGATTATTCATTCGATCCGTAAAATTCTGTCACTAACAGAAAGCTAAGTTTATGTCGTATTTAATTGCCTAAAATAATATTTGTGTTTAATCTATATTTGCGGAGCTGCGACTACGGCTACTAGTTGATAAGAGTAATACGGTTCCTGGAATATAATGTATGTAAGTATAGATAACATTTTCGATAAATTAATTATCCTGTTACATCAACATTCGTTCCATAGCATATCAATAAGTAACAATATAGATAAATTTTGTTGCTATAATTTTTTTGAGTCTTATATAAAAATTACAACAAAAATACAGTTGTAAATACTTTCTCAATTTCACATTATACATTCTTAGATAATCATTATTTAACTTAGCTATTATGATAATTTCAATATTTTTTAGATTGTATCCAAATCCAAATCATCATCTCCCTGCCCTTATCCCATTTTTATTTGGGATCGGCACAACATGTCTTCCTCTTCCATTCATCTCTATTTGAGATCATACCTACATTTACTCTCTTTTTAAGCATATCATCTGTCACACAGTCCATTCAACTTTTCTTTGGTCTTCCTTTTCCCCTTTACCCGTCCACATTCACATCCAATACGTTTCTTACAACATCCTCTTCTTCCTTGCGCATTAAATGCCCATACCAAACCCCATCCCAAATGTAAATACGGGTATTAAATAATGTAAATTATAATATTTAGAAAATTAACAATATGCCTTAAAAAATAAACACTATATTTTAGAAAGTACGTATAATCGATACTAAGATGAAAACTAAATTGAAGTTAAATAAAAAAAAAGGAAGTACCGTACATATTTTGTATCGTAATTTAAGATAAAAAAATTTGATACTTCGGAGCGCATAAATATTAGAAATTACAACTATGCATATAACATATATTTTTCCTTGTAGTAAAGATTTAATAAAATATAAGTTCTATTTAAAACTGCATTTTAATTTATTCTGACATAAAACAAAGCGTATTTGAATATTCTATAAACTCGAAATACATGTAAGAAGCAAGTTTTCTCTTGAATTTCTCCTGGGGCTATTTTGCGTATCGAAGCCCTGCAAATAAGAACGTTATGTTGATTTTAAGTCACGTTCTTTGCAAAAACACCAATATGTTCGTTACAACATGTACCGCGCACCTATAGAATCAAATATAGTGCTACAAAATAATGCTGACGTGATTGTTTGAGGTCGACAACTTTTCCTGTGACTAACACGGATACGCGAAGTAGTTTGTCACGCGATCTGCAACTTAATCAACACGAAATTAGTTTTGCGGTGTTTTACTTTAATTTGGATTGTTTTTGTTAAATTGCGTTGTGTTTTTTTATATCTATCAAAAGTTTGTTTTTCATTAAGACGATGGACGTATTTTATACTATGTTTTAATTATTGAATTAAGATTTTGAACTAAGTAGACAAATGAGAGTTTATGTTAATTTAAAAATGAAGATATAATAACGTCTGAACAGTACGTCATTTTTGAATTCATTAAGTAAAAGGGTATAATTTTATAAAACCAAGAAATCCATTTTTTTTTTGGCAAAAATCTAATATTTTTACGTACAGAGAACTTACTTGATCTTGAAGAATTTAAAAAGATTATAAAGATGCGCGTCTTAATTTTTTTTTTCAACCGGTTATGTTTAACCCCTTCTGCACTTACCTGGCGTTTACGCCAGCTTTCCATTGTTTTCCTATTGTCTTATTTTCATGAGTACTCGACACATTAAGTACAAATTCAATAAAACTGTCGAACGTTGCATGCTTATGGTATATTACCTTTACAGCAACTCTTTTGCCAGATTTTTTATCCCGAGCGCAGTACACTTCACCGTACGTCCCTTCGCCGATGAGCTCTTGCAATGTGAATCGGTCCCGTGGGTCGGCTGCCCTGTCCAGTTCAACGTGCTGGGACAGCCCACGATAAGCCATGTCGCTGCGCATGGCTCACGTTTTCTTTTCACTGCATCTAAAGGCAAAAGTACAACATCATTTGGATTACATACAGTCGTTGTCAAACCAATATCTGTTTTATGTACTTTTCGATAATTTGCATATATATCACGTAGTGTATCACAGCGTGTATTTTTTATAGGCAACAGTACCTACACCGTTTAATGCTCAGAGTCACATAGCATAGAATTAGGAATTTATCACAACGAATTTGTTACTCTATGCACACAGAAGTCTTTTTATGAAAATTTGGCAAGTAAATTAGTCATAAACGACAACGATGAAACGTACAATTTACAGCGTTTGTACTAATATGGATTTAAAAGCTTACTAAAGAATAAACAAAAACATTCAATACATTTCTGCCTCACCTATTCTTCATTTTTAGGAGTGTAACTCTCATATTATGTAGTCATAATACAAGTATAAATGCAAAAACAAACACAGAATACAAAGGCTTCTATTTTCATTATTACACATTTTGTTCTTCATGGACAGTGTATAGTCAGAGATGGTCACCGCACAAGGCATTTATTTTTGAGAAGAATAACTGAAGAGATTTCAAAATGTAAGCATGTTATTACATCCTCTATGATTACAATAAGTTACTGAATTATTTAAAGACCTGATAATCGAAAATCTGTCTTTAAAAATATAACGGAAATCTTTAGAAGAATAGCACATACAAAAAAACATGTCTTGTCAGAATAATCTGTTTAATTTGATTAACTATAAATTGTTTAACTGTACGATTATTTTTAATGGTTATGGCAAAGTATTGCAATAGATTCTGAAAGTGGTATTTATTTAATTGTCATTTAATTATGAATTAAATATGTTACCTAACGTAATTAAATATGTGCTACAAACCTGGGCAGTTAACATATCTATGACTTAAAAGAAAAACCCTGTATATTATCGAATAAGCTGTTCTGAAACTAATGTAATGGAGAATATAGAAAAATGGGAGAATATTTTACATATCTGAATTTTTTTTATAAAAAAGTGATATTTTATCAACATTTCATAATTCTGTAATATCGAAATAAATATTCATAAAATAATTCAGAGCCATTCACAAGTCAACGTTAAAAATCCGAAGCGTTAGAATGTGAAATCTTTAATATTATTCATTCCATTAATATAATAAAGAGGTAATAAATGCGTAATGAAATTAACAGTAATACGATTAATAGTAAATTTATAATAACTGTGAACAATAAATAATGTCAGTTTTTCTAAGAAGATTATTTAAAAAATATAATATGTTTTTCAATCAAAAAAGGATTATATAATAATATCTAACTTTTCTAATATTTATTTCGATAATGTATGTATTATAAAATACATCTCAAGAGGCCAGTATTGTTTGTTTTTAAAACCATATGGAAATAAATTGTTATAACAATTATTGACAACAACCACAGAGACTACTAAATGTTCCAATACATTTTGTTTAAGTTTCGATAGAAACATACTGAGTAATTTCATACTTTTTCTTGTTCTACATTTAATTACTGCGCTCTCCCATAATTTAATATATATACATACGAATTTGTTTTTCTTTGGCTTTATAAGGAATATATCCCGAGACACAATAATTACTTATTTGCTTTACAAAATGCCGTAAATAATTTAACACATACAACGGAAATGGTACCATTGGCCTCTTTACACTCTCGTTTACAGCGTTTACGAAGCGAATTGAATTCATTACATTTTATTATAGAAGTTAAAACAGAATTGCAAGTGGAATTTATACATATTATGTTGTATATTACATATTGTATATACATATTGAATTAATAAAGGAGAAAGTATACTTTTAAAGTGAATCTTTATAGTATTTACAAGCTGCTTGTATCCTGAATTAATATTAAAGACAGATAAATACATAAATGGAAATGTCCAGTTATAGCCTAACCTTACATTTATTTTAGTAGCAGGTATAATGATAATAAAAAAACTTTTAACTTAAACTCATTATCAAAAGTACCGGTTCACTCGATGCCATAATATTTGTTCTTATATTATATTTACTTCTGTTATATCGAATTGGTGTCGAATCTGTCGTAACTAATATGACTTGAAATTGTTTGCTCAGCAAGCTAATAAAGTAGCGTTAGAATGACTTTGCTAATTAACAATTATATTGTAGAGTCATAATTATCTACTGTATAATTATAATTCGCTAAAAGTATAATATTGTTCTGCCAACCGTACAAGTGGGATAAACGTTATGACTGTATAAATGTAATAAGCTTATTTATTTTGGAAGAGTATATAATTTTCTATCAAATATTACTAATCGTTAAATTTAACAATCATTATTTGATAAACATTTTTATCTTATAATAAGTAGTGTCAGCACAACAGGCTTACTTCGTACCCTCTCCGTTAGTAGCTTACATCTATTTCTTTATAAAGACACATGTACAGATAATAAATTAAAAATACATGTAAACTAAACCAATCGATACAGAGAACACTGTGAATCTAAAACATCCAATTAATAACAAGCGCATAAATAGTTATTAAAGTTTTTTGTAAAAATGTAGCTACAATGATAGAAGGAACACGACGTTATCATCCATAATAATGACAAATTAAGTATAGGTACATATTTGTTAAATATTTATATTCAGAAGCGAACAATAATAATGTTAATAAATGAAATGTAAGAAAGATAACAGATAATGTTATAAAAATAACATCATCATATTATGTGCTGGAACAATAATTGTCAACGTAAGGTTTCTAAAAATGCAAAAAAAATTTGATTAGATAAAATTTAATTTTATAACAAAAGTGATGGTAGCAGAAAAACGACATTATGGTCTCGTTCATCAAAACACGTCAAGTGTACATCAACTACTTGTTATTATAGCAGTATTCATAAAATCAAATATATTCAGCAACGAATAGGACACAATATCATTGACCCCGTGACCGGGTGAACCTATGTTGTTTAGTCATAAATATCGAATCATAGATTTTATGACAATGGCTCTACAGTACAACAATACTCTCGATTAAAATGTCATATGGTATGGTGTAAATGGATATGTTACATTCGTAAGTAGGTTAGAAAGAGTTTATGCAATAACATATTAAACTGCACTACCTGCAATTAATGTATGTTAGGGATATTCAAGAATAATGTGAGCAATATTTTTACAAAAATCTTTATAATTTTGACTATATGACATATGGAGTATCGCTATCACCTCTGGGCGGGGGGAGCAATTGGATACCAGCTTGAGCCACTTGACCCGGTGCTCAAAGACGTGCTGCGAGAATTATTGACGATTGAGATTGGAAAATCTCGCAAGCGGTTTAGAACCTTTAAGCCTAAGGTGGGACTTTGCCTCTTTATGCGTGTACTACTGGTTGTATAATGGGTTGTATTCTGATGAATTGTAAGACAAAATGTCGACAGCTAATTTCTACCATAGTACGTCTCGCCATCGGCAGGGAGTTCACCCTCACATCCTGGAGCCAAAATAGTTCTGGAGGAGTTTCCTCCCGCGAACTTTCCGGATGTGGAATGAGCTCCCAGCGGCCGTATTTCTCGCGGAATACAGTATGGTTTTCTTGAAAAGGCGTGTGAAAAGTTTTTTTTAAGGAGTCGGCAACGCGCGCATATATATTTTAAAGATAGCAAAATTATAAAAAAAATAGTGATTACGTTACAATTGAATGGTCCCTTATTCGACGTAAATTTCCTAAAATAGACGCAAAATCAAGTTCTTAAATAATGATGTCGAACGGTGACGTAATTCAATGAGACTGTGTTAATGCTTCATTATGTAGCTCTGTTTGTGGGTAATTTTGTTGTATGTTACAAGGTACAGGTGTAATAATCAAAACTGCGTAATATGAGACACATTTTGAATGTTTGCATAATTAACTGGTCGAGTAAAATTTTTACCTTATAATTAGTATTTTTTTCTGTTTCGTTACTTAAGATATTATGATGATCGTAAAGCAAATATACATCAAATGGTTATATAAACAATATATGATTGGCTGGTTAATACATCTGTTCGATATATTTTTAATGTTCCTTACACCAATAAAATAAAATAAAATCATTAAATAATTCGTTTGTTAATCGTTTATCAATGAAATACATAATAATATGTTAGTTTCTATCTTCACATTCATGGTAAACTACATTTAAATGTCAACTAAGCAGTGTACACTTTTGGATATTCAATATCATGAATACGTATTAATTTAAAAAACTTGTATTCAATGGTATTTAGTTGAATAATTTCTGAAATTAAGTTCCCATAGTTTTTTTGTTGTTTACTTATACTTTTCGTAAGGTAATATAAATTTTGAAACCAATGAAAAGGTAGAAAAGAAAGACAAATTTACATAAAAAATTATTGCCGTACATACAATAAAAAAAAAACGTTAGTATAAATCGTAACATAAGTGGATAAACGATAAACATCTCAATCTGGGTTCACTATTGCGTATAGCACATACCACGTGTAATCCATAACAGCATAAACAACATTAGTATACTGGTAATTATGACGCACGATGCGCCAACAAACGGGGGTTGCCCATTAATCACGTGATATTTTGTCAATTTTTATAACCACCTCCTCCTAGTGATACGTGATGAGGGTTTAGATCAATTCATCTCGTTTATCCAAAATGATGTGTGTATATTTTTCGGTGCAAAGGTATCTTAAAAATATTCAGCATATTATCTTTACATACAGGCAGACACAGATTTACAAATGTGGCGCGTAATCAGATCGCCGCCTATACTATATTTCACATACTTATCACGCTTCAATTTTTATTTCGTTAAATTTAAATGGGACGTAGTAGAAAATTTGGAATACTCTTTATAAACACATGTTCGAAGATCCAGTTCTAAAATTAATGATCGACTTGAGCTGGGAGTGGGAGACAGATGACCGTCTAGTCTGCCACTGCACTCTAACGCGGTGACGCTCACCACCACAGATCTAGTAGAGAGATTTGTCGACTTATTGGCAGATCAAGTAAAGGGAGAATGTGACGTAATAATGACCCCGAAAATACGCCGCCTTCGAATATTTGCCGCGGCTGGCTTATAATCCGCCCACCTGGAAATCCGCCACTGTTTACAGGTATAAATTAATCAATTTACTACTTTTTCGGTTCAGATATCTTGTGATATTTCGTGATTTTTTCCGAATTACCTCTTGCCTTCGTACAAGCCTTACGTAATGAAATTAATAGACAATCATCTACCGGCATTAAACTATTGTAATGTAAAAAAAAGTATAGGCTGTATGACAAACGGATGCGGTTGTGAACCTCGCCGATACTTTCACTGTTTGTTTCGGTCACGTAAACCTACCGAAGGCAAACCAGCGAAGCCAACTGCAAATCGATTATAATAACTGCGATAAATATTAAAAAAAATAATTACACAGTTTCAGTTTCAATTTTTGATTATAGTTCTTCTTATTTTAAAGACTAACTAGCTGTATGCCCGCGACTGCGCCCGCGTTTCATATAAATTTTCACTGCGTAATCTAGTTTTTAATTGTTGTTTACGGAACCCTAACTATTTCTCAAGATTTTTTTGCTACTAAATATTAAACAAATATATTTCTCACAAATTTAAATACCTGCCAGTGAAACAGTGCATTGGATTAGATTTTATTCATAATTTCATGGGTTTTTTTTTTTTTTACGCGGAACCTTAATTATTTTCGTATTCGAACACAAGTACCCTAAGTTACGCGGAGTAACTTCAGCTATCTACCAAAAAAAGTCCCATCAAAACAAACATTTTAAAAATTGCAATTTTGGTATACGTATCGTATATACATACATTCATATGTATTTAATATAAAATTGCTATTTTGACATTACAAACAGACACTTTAATTCTATTTAATAGTATAGATGTAATATAATTATTTTTGCCATTGTATGATAACATTATCTCAGCTGCAATATAGATAAGACAACTAACACAATAACCAGCGTCACAGGAAGTATTAGGATATAAATAAAAGTATTCTGTTATCATTGTAAATTAATAGCGGCTATCTATCCTAATAAATAAAATTAAAGCGCCGACTGTTTCGAAACATACATGTATAATGGAAGACAACAGAACCACAGGACGATGTAGAATCGTTCAAAGAAAATCGATTTTTGTTGTCGTTAACATATAAAAATTGAAGTGTCTATTTTTTTACTAAACACGTATGAATGTAGATGCGATACCTACACCAAAAATACAATTTTTTAAATGTTCGTCTGTCTGTTTGTAACAGCTAATATCCGGAAGGGCTGGACCTATTTAGACTGGACTTTTTGATAGATAGGTGATGTTACTCCGCGTAACTTAGGCTACTTTATTTATTAGAAAATAATTAGGGTTTCACGTAAAAAACAATAAAACTCATACAAATTGGAATAAAATCCGATTGAATGCAAAGTTTTACTGGCAGGTATTTGAATTTGTGAGAAATATATTTGTTTAATGTTTGTAAAAGAAAAATTAACCACTATATTACGCAGTGAAGAATATATGAAACGCGGGAGCAGCCGCGGGCATACAGCCGGTTAATTAATAAAATTATATGATGTCCTCCTTGACGTATCCATATGGATACGCGGAACGACGTAGGTTACGTTGTAAAAATATCGCAGGAATCGCAAAAATCCGAACTATATTAAGCTCTAATGTTTTTAAATAAATTATAACACAATACAAGATTATCTTCACGCATGTGAACAATCGTGGCTAGCGAAACCAACCTTTAGCTTGAAGGCACCGACCACAGTGCAAAGTGTAAAATGTTGAATATGTACACATAGGAAGGCTTAGGGCAGTTCTTTTTAAGAAGGCGTTTAGTGTCAAGGTCTTTGAATCGATATTTTTTAAATATTTATATTCCTTCTTTAAACAGAGTTGCGCAAACTTTTATCACTCAATTGAAGAGATGTTAGACACAGTGGGATAATGTTTAATTACATCACTGTAACTCAGAAATGGATGGATCGTCGTGGAGATCTTTTGGGGAGATCTATGTGCAGCAGTGGACGTCTTTCGGTCGAATGGATGGATGGAACTCAGAAATTGTCTTCCAGGATTGCGCTTTCTATTAGTTAACTGTTAATAGATTTAGACAACCTGAAGTCACTCATGGGTGGCAATATGACCGCACCATCTCAGCTGGTTTTTTATAAGCAAGGATTCTATGCCGACAATTTAATGAAATAAGTTTATCTTATTTCGAGACAGTATATTCAAGAATACAAACGGGTATTAACCGTTAACGTATTTTTTTATTCCGAATATAAAACCTAATAGATTGTTTTATTATAAATAAATAAGTATACAACGAACTGATCACTATATATCGTATTGTGACCATGATACGCAGAATAATTTTATAAAAATGAATTCGTGACTACTGAAAATGTATATGCGTGTTCCAATATTGCTTAAACCATTGAGATCAAACTTATTTGACTTATTTACATAAAGAACTATAATTGATTATCATGCAAAAATATATATATATATATATATATTATTAATATTAATTCCTTGCATGTTAATGATATACCGGAACGTAAATTGCATACCAACTTTAAAAACCTTAAAACTATTTGACTTATTTACATAAAGAACTATAATTGATTATCATGCAAAAATATATATATATATATATATATATATATATATATATATTATTAATATTAATTCCTTGCATGTTAATGATATACCGGAACGTAAATTGCATACCAACTTTAAAAACCTTCGATGTTGGTCAATTCACAAGCGCACAAGGTTTTTCTCACGATTCATATACTCAAGACCTTACTGCTTAAATGAATCGTGTTAATTTAAAACTATTGTATTACATTTTATACATATGAATTAACTCGCGTAAGTACTCTATATGTAGGTTGTTAAGTGTATTCATCCTTTTTACTCACATCGTTCATTTGTTTTTATATTTTGTTACCGATTTCGTTTACTATTCTCATTTTATCTAATGTGAAATCATTATAATTAAAACCTGACCAACTAATATACATATGATTTAAAAAAGAATTTAAATAAATTAATTTGGAGGTTCTAGTTGTAACCGAAACAACTGACAGACAGGCAAAGGTGGACGTGGCTTTTTTAATACGTAGCAATTATGCAAAATATTGATCACTTTTATTCTAAATTCATTTATAAATATTTACTAGCGAAATTTTTTTAACTTTCTTCACTACGATTTTGATCATTCTACTTTCTTGAAGCGATCATGATGCAGCGGGTAGTGCGGCCGGATTCCGTGCCAATCGACGCGGGTCGGGTCGGATCGATCACCACCTATCCGACTCTAAAATTGGCCTGAGCTTTCGGTGAAGGAAAACATCGTGAGGAAACCATAGCATGGTGGTAGAGCATTGTCTAATGATGACCGCCTGGGTAGCTACCACCCTCAAGTTAGAAAAGCTGTCGCCAAATACTAATAGGTGCGTTTCGGCAGCATCACTTGAGAACCAGTACCTCTAGGCTTAGTGTGCTTACCATCCTGGACCTCATCATCATTTAACATCAGGTGAGATTGTGGTCAAAGTACTGATCCTATTCCGTGCACAAAAAAAAAAACTACGTCTGTTATATTCACGTTGACAGCGAAAATAGTAGTAGTAGTAGTAGAATTTACAGAAATGAAAGATATTAATGGCGAAAATTTAAATATGCATCTAATTACATCTACTTATATTCATTTTTAATTATCTGTCCTTACTTAGCTAATATACAGTACAGTTAAATCATTAGATGTAGAATAATACGAAGTTTCCTGTTTTCCGGTTAGAGTGAAACATGTTAATAAATAGATCATTTTTATTAATTTCAATATTCGTTGAGACTATAACAACCACATGTAAAATAGGTGGAACTACTTACTTATTAAGTAAGAGTTATATCAGCAAACTTAATTAAAAATATAATAAAAATAATCTCAGTTGATTGAAACCGATGTGAGAGAATGGTATGACAACACTGACCTGTAGAAAATTCAAGAAAGTTCTTGGTGCGTTTGCCATGTAGTAGTCATTTATTTTAAATCATTTACTTGCAGTATATGACTCCATATCATATAATTTTGGTGGTGTTTTACGTGATGTAGTTATTTTGCAAAAGTATGTTGAAAATAACGACGCGGACCAAAATTCACCAAATTCTGAGTTCTAACAACAACTTCCTTGGAACGCTTTAACAAATGGCCGCCACTTGGTTGGAATACTGAATATTTGTAAAATAATACGATTATGGGCCTAAAGAAGACAAGTCGTCTTCAGGACCGTAATAAAGCATATAAAAATAGAAAATGCAATAACCTCTACATAAAGAACATGCATGAGCAAGAACGTTTTGACAACGCAAAAGAATTTTTAGCGGGGTCTCAGTCTGTCATGAAGCGGTTGTTTTCTTTAATTAATTAAATTTATGGTTTTAACTCTATATCATGTAATTTTGTGTAATTTAGTTTGGTTGTTGTGTGAAAGTCAAGTTCATTGCGGAAAATAACGCGTAGCATATATTCTGAGGTGCCGCACTAAGCTCCAAGAAAAGTTCTAGCAGGATGAGCCACAGTTTTACTGGAGCTTGGTATCGCTGATACAAGATTGAAAATACATCTTACCTACATGACATTGGCATTAATTGTTTCAACACAAATTGCCATTATCTAAGAAGAAAAAAAAAATACCGTTGCCTCAAATAGAAACTGAAATTAAAGCAAATTACCGCCACTATAACTGATATTTATTTTATTACATTTTGAATGATGCATATAATACTTTTATTTAAAAATAAGATTGTTCAAGCTGCATCATCTCAATAATACACTGTTATGGACAAAAAAATGAGGTTTTACACCAATCAAAAAAGAAAATCATTCAATGTTTTTTAAGTAATTTAGTACTCCCTCTAATAATGAGGCCACCGACACTATATATGTATCTATTCTTCTATAACTGTTTTTTTGAACAAAAATTCTCAGATTGTTGTATATTCACATAGAATATAAGTAAAGAGTAAGCAGGTATACTAAGATTTCCTTATAGTAACCCTCAATTGTAGGTATTTCCAATAAATTAAGAAATAGATTAGTTAGTTACCTATACTAAAACTTAAATAATGAAGCTAATATAAAAAAAAATGTGTAACATATTTTCTTTATTATTTATTGGTATAAAATACAACAAAGCTTTCTTATCGCATTTACATCAGTAGATATTAAAACAATCGCCTATAATTTCTTACGGGACTACGTATCTAAGTGTTCTCTTAAGCATCCTTTTTATTATAATATCTTCCATATTACAACCACAATATATTAAATAAATAGGATATTAAATTACAGCGTGCAAACGATAATGTCTATCATTTTGGCTCATGAACGAAAGGGAAATAACTTTGGATCTATCTAAGCTAATAGTCAATTTAAAATATTATCATCAATAAGCGTAATAGTTAGCACCGTTGCCATAAGCGAATATTTCTATCATAATGTAAGAAATCAATTTAATACTCGTTACGGTGTGAAAGCGTAAAAAAGCCATCTTTTTTTATCAAAGACAGTAGCTAATTCATCGCATTGTTGCTCTTTAAGCTAACAATAGACTAATCAGATTGCTCGAAGCGAAAAAAAACCTTCGAACGGGCTTACAAAATGTAAGACAATGGATTTAGAAGCGTTGTTATTTCATTACTACAGTACGATGAAACCTCAGAGCTGCATAATGCAATCCTTTCATGACATTAGAGACCGTCTCATAACACTCGATCACGGTCGTGACTGCCGCGAGGGCATCGGCTGTCAGACTCAATATTCAAGCCAATAAAGTGCTCTATTAAAAGGAAAAAAAAGTAAAAAAAAAATGCAATACAACGTAACTCACGGTAAAAGTTTTATTAAATTTTCCTAATAAAACCATTGCGCATATTCGATCAATTTATATGCTAATTATCATAATATATATAATAATGTCATTAATTTTATTAATGCATATTATATACATTTCCTTATACAGTCGGCAAGTAATGTGATACGACTAATGAAATATGAGCGAATGTGTGAATGTTGCGTAAAATGTATCGGATACATTCAAATTAAATTCTGATATTTAATTTATGATCTTTCCGTGATCGATTATGTTTTGACTTTGAATTTTATTTGATTAATGGCTGAGAAAAACTAGCATGTGATATAACATTTTAGATTGATTATAAGGATGTTCGTGACATAAAACAGATGTATAGAATAAGTCAGTACAGGTAATCCTAAATTAAAAATATACACGAGGATAGTTTGGTATGAATTCTGATTGAATAATCTAAACTATTAAATAACCTAACAAATTTAAATATATCAACATTAAAATACGCTCTTCATAAATTGGATCCTAAAGATCAAGGTAAACCTTGGAATTACTTAATTACCAGGTATTTCTATTCTTACAAATTATAATCAGCTATTTCTCTCTGTGAATGCATTTGTAAGTATAATATAAAGTGACTTTATAAAATGACTATTAATTAAAAAAAAACACTGAACCAATTTACGTTAATATTTATGAAATCATTGTTTTAACCTCTAGTAAGAATTAGTATGTATTTAGTTAATTTATGAAATACATATATAGAACAAGCTATGACAGAGTAAAGCCTCTGACATAGTTGATTTACAATGTAATCGTAAAATTGCCATACTTTGAATGCACACCGCCTAACAAGCTTGTTGAGTTTTCAATGAATCTTGGGTAAAAAAACAATCCACTTTTAATTCTGACGCACATTCACACCGTTGGTAATTAATTGCAAAATAAAGATTTCAAAGTTGATAATCATGGATTATTATCTCTATAATCAAAACTTAATGCAGAAATATTTATAAAGACGTTACGTTACATTATCTTTAGATCTAATATTTTTAAAAAGTATCTTTTTATCATATACAAAAGTTGAAATTACAGTCATTCAAAATATGCAGACAACAATAAGATTTTCATACCGTAACGACCGTATAAAAACCTATTAGTACGCAGTATATTCTACGGTTTCGACGTTAAATTATAATCATTCTTTACGCCATGGCGAGAAATCAATGACCACTTTCTAAACGTTGTCCGGGACGAAGGTACCATTTACTTTTATGTTTTATAATAATTGAAAACGATTTACAGCTGAATTGCCAATTTTTAACATTAATTCACGCTTAATATATAGTATTGTGATAGTAAGTTTATCAGAAGGAATTGAATTTTTTTACGTCATTTTTTTACGTCGCTCCATTGGTGTGATGTGGTTACTGGTCCGTAATTTGAACGTATCATATGACGTGCGGGAGTTTTTTCATACTTATTAAAATACAGCATTCTCCATTGTATAATTAAATTAACAAAGAGTATACTTTAATAGTTTATTATGGTATAATTCAATATTTTAGAAGTGAAAACTTTTTTAGAGGCGTTGAACGATTCTCGGTAGGGGTACAACTTATAGATTCGCGTCACCAATGTTGTGACGTCAGCCGTCAATAAAAAAACAGCCGTCAAATGCCGTATGTAAAATATAGGATGGCGTTTAAGTGCTGGTGATAGATAATATAATGTATACTTACCACAGCCTATCTTATGTTTTATTTATGAATTAGGAAACTGGGTGAAAATATAAATAATTATTGCTCGGAGCCGCAATAGATTTACAAACCAGAGAAATGTTAGATGTTAAATGTGATGTTAGGTTAATAATTTCAATTAATACATTTAAACATTAAAAAGGCCGTTTTTGGAAAGTTTCAAGTTTTCACTTCTGTCAGTAATTCCTATTGCTGCCAGTTTTTTTTCCATCGTTGTGACATTCTATTTTTTTTTCCACTGCTTCTTCTGTTTGTATTCCATATGATGTAAACTTAACATTAATGTTATTGTTCTTTTTCCACTATTATGCGATTTTTTTTACTAGAAAAAGAAGTGTTATTTTATCAAATCGCGCGCACTTTCCTTTGTATTCATATTTTGTGCAATCAAAGTAATCTAGTCATTGAATCAACTTTGACCTTCGTGTAATAAACTAAAAAAAGCGACAAAGATACGCGATTATATGAACTACTTTATTATTAACCAAAAACTATTTACTCAAGGTGACATGATTACAGGCGCTCACTTTAGTATATATAATGTGTTCAGACTCATAAAGAGTCTTTTATTCAATTTGTGTAATATTGTGAGTGTAATTTTATTCAATTTGATGTGCTATTTACATATATTTCGTATTTGCAACCTTACTAACGTAAATTGTACTTTTCAAAATAAGTCTTATTAAAATATTAAATTGATTAATTAAAAAAATGTAAATGAGAACCAGTATATTTAATTAATTCCACTTTTATATAGAATATAAAGAAACTAGCGAATTCGAAGATATTTTTGAAACGAAATTTAATATATAAATGTTACAAATAAATTGTATACCGTTAGTAACACCGTTGAGTTAAATAGTGGGTGGAAAAGTGACAATGTTAATTTTAAATTTACAATACGGATGTGACTGGAAGAACGAGCTAAGGACGATCTGATTCACAAAGGTCAAACGTAGAGAGCATCAGTAATTTGTAAATAAGCAGAGTTCGTGATCTAAAATAGGATATGTCGAATAAAAGATTTAATTTAAAAAAAAAATCAAAATTATACTTTTGATTGATTCAAAGTTCAATAGATTGTGTCACTCTATTGCTTGACAAATTTTGTACCGGGAAAAAAATATATGTCTCTTAATTATTGTCTATGGACTAATTTCTCGGCTTGGGTTCCTACAAGCCGAAGTCCGTACCATTTTAATTCCTTTACACTAGCTATCACTCTCCCGGCTGAGTGCCCGCCCCAAAAGTTTGGTGAAGCTGTCAAAGCCACCCTTCCGGTCAACATCATTTAATCAGTTAATAAAACGAAACTTAGAATATTGCAAAAGATTATACGTAATTGTTTTAGTTAACTATTTTCCCCCCTACTATCTAGGCCTACCTTAAGGCCAGAAAATATATATTTGGTTTCAAAAAAAGAGAATCATGTAAATCACTTTAGTTCTTCTCATGCTAAAGCCGTATAAACGGACGAAGAGACAGAGATTATGCTTTTCAGTGTTATAACATTAAATCGAATGTGAGTAGATACTACAGTTTAATATTCCTAAATTGTACGCTTGAATGCTCAATACGATTTAGCTATCAAACTTATTTTTGTAACAAAGTAGCAATAAGTATTATTATGTTCCAGTGTAAAGAGTGATATTTTTGAGACGGACTCGCATATTATAGAGTATCTTAATTCATAATATTGGCAACCCATTTGATAGGATAATCGGTACTTTTTGAGGTTACTTATAAATATCCATAACTAGCAAAGACCACTTATCATGAGCTACACACATATATTCTAATGCTAATCATAAAAAAAAGGAACACAAATAAAACACAGAATAAAATTTAAGATGGTAAACGTATTTTGAGACTCTAATAAATGTTACCACGTCGATAAAATTGCCCAGATATGGATATTAATGCAAAGGCATGGCTGGCTTGAATCGATCATTAGTAACGGTTCGCACCGGCACAGTTTGTATAAAGCCATTTGCATTAGAAAGAAACAAACTAGAGGAGTAGAGGTACTGCGTTCGATAATGCTCATTTCGATTTATGGAATAGATAAACTTTGCATATTATAATTTGAAATATAAAGTGAAAGACACCATTTAAAATATTCAGATTAATCTACATCAATTTGTCTAAATAGTTACGTAAATTTTATTATATTATTTCGACTTTGTATTCGTTTTATGGAGTTCGAAAGTAAAGTTAGAGAAATTAAAATACACAACAAACGTTTAGTGTTAAAAATACTCCGTATAATGTTAAATGATGATTCACTTGATATGTCAATAATAAAATGTTATTGTTTATCAAGAAGACAATAATCTTTATTACTTTGAACCAATAGGTTGTATTATATTGTATTGTTTACTAAATAAACCTATTCTTAAATTATTAAGGCTCTAAGTTCAACTGAAAGAGTCTGTAATAAAAAAATGTCAACACCTAGAAGAAAACATGTTCAGAAATTGTCAACAGCACAATATAAAATACGGTACTACAGATTTCTCATCGTTTGATGTCACCGTTTATTATAATATATTACGTCATAAGTAGCGTCATGAGCAATATTTGCTATTGAAGAACTCTACAAATAAATTGCTAAAGATGTAAGCTAGCATTTTTTACACGTTATAGGCTCAGTGCTTTGGACACATTCTTACTTGATGATAAGTGACGATGTGGTCCAGAATGGTAAACAGACTAAGCCAGGTTTTAAGTGATGCTGTCGGAACACACCTATTTGTATTTGGCGACAGGTTTTCGAACTTGAGCTGGTGTTATTCTTAGAAAATGCCCTACCACCATGCATAATAAATTACCAAAATAACTCATACAAATTTTTGTTAATGATACTCTAATTACCATAAAATTCGATTTGAATAATTAGATTAAATATTACTAGAGTGTATATTGAATATTTATTACAATATAATAAGATTAAACAATCTGTATACAAATGCATGAATCTAATACAAACTGATATTCGCAAAATTGGATGATTACCATAATATAATTAATATGGTTTACAAAATTATTAAGCAAGTTTAGTGAAGCGTAATTCCCCGTTGTAAAAGTTCGATTAACATTGGCACATTCCAGTAGCCAACATACCGATGCGTAAGTTATTAATATTTAGGTTGTTAATTATTTGTAAAAAGAAAAATGAAGAATTAACTATGTTTCTACAAATCATTCTAATAGTGACTCCTATCCTTATATACCACTTGATACAAACCTACTCGCTACTAATAAGACCAACAAAACATTGACCTGTGAATAACAACAACAACAAAGTACAAATTAGTGTGCAAACTAGAAATTGATATGTCATTTGTTAAATATTATGAAACAGTTATATTGGAAAATATTGCGTGACAAGTGCAAAAAAAGTATGTCGTAAAAAATAAAGCAAAAAGAAACTTCATAATATAATGCTTGCAAAAGAAAATTTAAGGAAACAAAATCTACTAATAAGTTTATTTAAACACTTCTTTAGAATTAACTTAAAAATCAGCCGATATTGTAGTAATTGATAGTACTTAACAACTAATTATTATTGAAGATTATCCATATTTCCAGGAATTTTTTTTTATTCGTTCGTGCGTTGATTGCAAAAACTGTACACGGACAGAAAGTAGGTACGTACATTCAAGTTACAAGAGTTATTAAATACTATAGATATCGGTTTCACATATTGATCAATTGCAATTCATACCTGCTTGCAAGCCTTTAGCTACTCACTTGATTGAAGTGGGTGAATGCCCACTTGAATTATTTACCAAAGTTTAGAAAATGCTGTACATATAGAAAAAAGTCGAAAATATTGGTATTTTGTATAAGATTTATATTAGGTATGTAGTAGTATAAATTACTTTAAAAACAGTAAAAATTCATAGGTTTAAACTGTAAATGAAATTCTTTTTTAATTTACATCTTGTGTTAAATTGAGTATATTACAGATTAAAAGTTAATATTACTTTTAATAAGACGTATATTTATATACATACAAGTAAGTAAAAAGATGTACTTAAGTTTTCAAACCTACTTACATGGTTGGTCATATTATTTTGTAGTCATATTTAGTTCGATTTCCTTTTCCACAAACAAACTATACTGTTCCATTGAACAGTTTATCACTAATAAAAAAATACCCTGATCAAGCATCCAGTCGTTCATAGACTGCCAGTGAACACTGACTAAAGAAGTTACAAATGGCTTCCTAATTACGTTTACTTTTATCTTGACGTGATGACCTCGACGAACAAGCAATGTCACGAGCAAGGCTAATCCCTCACGTTGGTCACATTCAACCACGTGGAAACCATAGTAAGCCTTAATGATCACCACTATAGTTTTGTTGAAACGTATTTACGATGATTTTAACTATTTTGCTTAGCTGTTGTTAGGTGGGCATTGTTATATTTGTACATATATTATTTATCATGTAGGTACATAAATATTTCCTCTGTATTTTTAAAACGGTTTATTTTCATTAACATCTCAATTATATTTTAAAATATCCACAAGTGAAAATAAAAGATAAGGAATACATTATATCTACAGTGATGAAATTGAAGTATCTGTTTGTAATGTCAAAATTATTATTGTTTTACTAAATAGATATTAATGTATATACGATATACCTATACCAGAAACACAATTTTTTAAATTTTTTGTCTATCAGGTTGTAATGGGTAATCTCCGGAACGGCTGAACCTATTTTGACTGGACTTTTTATGGTAGATAGTTGAAGTTACTCAGGGTAACTTAGGGTAATATTTAACTTTCGAAAATAATTAGGGTTCCGAGTAAAAAATAAAACTCATAAAAATTTGAGTAAAATCCGATTCAACGCACCGTTTTATGGCCAAGTGCTATTATTTATGAGAAATATTTTTACTTTATCTTAGTACTAAACATTTTTTAGGAAAGTATTTAGGGTTCCCTATAAAAATAATTAAAACGCAGTGAAGAACGCGCGCGTACGCAGCAGCGTGCAGACAGCTAGTTATAGTAATATTTTTATGTTTTTATTTATTTTTTATTTATATGTTTTTATGCTCGAGAGTTTTCACAAAAATATAAGGCCTATAATTATTTTTACGTTATATAAAAGTAAACGTCACTCTGTCTGTACTTTAGTTGGCTTATAACTTATGAATCACCAATTTGAATTACTATTTTTTAATCTTTATTCGTAGGTATGCATGTTATTTGGGCAGGTTTATTTTCTCAAGCTCTCAAGTGATGCTGCCGGAACATACCTATTGGTATTTGGCGACAAGTTTTCAAACTTGAGAATGGTAACTATCCAGGTGGGCATTATTGAAAAATTGCCCTTCCACCATGCTTTGGTTTCCTTAAGATATTTTCTTTCACCCAAAAGCTCAGGCTAATTTTAGAGTTGGATAAGTGGGTTCGAAACCCCACTCATTGACATGGAACCGGACCGCAATACCAACTGCGCCATCATCGCTTAAAATCATCTGTTATTTTGACACATTACTCGTAAACACTATACGAGTATATAACAAAATTAATATGGATAATATCAAAAGAAACTTCATAAAATGACTATTACCATATATTATATCCTGTTATCTTTACTTTATATAAAATTTATTTTAAAAACACGCTTGCCGTAGTTTTATAATTAACGCGAGCGGAGCTGCGGACACAGTTTGTCGTTAATTATTATGAAAATTTGTAGTAATCGTTAAAAGAATGTTAGTTTTCAAATATCGCAATCGACTGTCTTGGTCCAAATACTAATGTATTTTATAATAAATTATATTCGTATTTATTTGGTGTAATGCAAAAATTATAGATAAGTGAAACTTGCAAGCAGTGGCGAAGCGCTCCTGTAACCCGATTCTTTATAACCTTACCTACTAAAAAATAAAACGCTCACCGTGCACACATTAAATCGTGCATCAAATATAATATTACAACAACACAGTCGTAAACACACAACACGCACACTAAGAACTTCATCATACAAGCCGGTAGCAAAATGTCAGAATTGGATTCACACATCCATGCACATTTCACTTTAATTATCAACCACACAATGAAAGAATTAGTGTACCTATTATGTAAATTGTAAACGTAGCTCATATTTAGGTTGGAAATAAGCCGGTTTGTTCCGGGATATTTATTTAATTATGAATTATTTTAGTTTGGTCGATTATAATCAAAAGTCAATTTAGTAGCCGATGAAGTTCAGACTTTTTATTAAAGTATGAAGGCGAAAAAAAAAACAATCAGTATTATTTGATCACGTGGTAACTAAACTTTATTTTTCATTTTGCGTAAATCGCCATCTTGCAGCGGCCTGTTAAAATCTACGATCACAAAAGTCTACCAATTTTACAATTTATTAGGTTGTCATAATTAATGAACATTGATCACAAGCGAAATGAGTATAACATTTCGTATTTAGCGTGCTAAATAATTTAGACAACTTATCATACTCAACATGCACTGTTTATGTTACTTCAGTGAGGTCAAGAATAGTGAAGTTGGTTAACACTAACTGCGACTGGATATCTTCGTTTAGAAGAACAAGCATCCATTATTCATTACTGTACTAATTTTCAAGATGAAGAAATATGACAAACAGGTAGATTTATGTGCTTCAGCTTTACCGCCTATTTTTTTTATGCCACTCCACTGCTTGCGAGTCAAGGTATTTCTCATATTGTAAAATGACCAGCTAGCAGAAATTCATAGGTAGTAAGTAATAAATCAAGCTAATATCAAGAAATATAAAGTACTAAATTAATTTAGAATGATCCGTAATTAATATAGCAGTGATTCATGATTTATTGTAAATGTATCGAATTCGGACTACATTACGTCAATTGGCATAATAAATTCTATTGTTGTTTAGTCATTGTTTTGTTTTTTTTTTCATCTTCTTTGAATTTATAATATTATATTCTTACTATACGAAACACTGTAATAAATAAAATTGAAGTGTCTGTTTGTATGTCAAGATTTTTTTTTTTTTTTACTAAATAGATATGAATGTAAATACAATTTTTAAAATTTTTGTCCGTTTGTTATGGGTAATTGTATTGTAATTAGGAAAATAATTAGGGTTCCTAATATAAACGCAGTGAAGAAAATAAGAACGCGGGCGCAGCCGCGGGCACATAGCTAGTATTAAATATAATTAACCAAAACAATATAAGCCGTGTGGTGCCGGTTAAGAATTGTACCAACCCATATCTTCCCTTGGGTGTCGTTAAAGGCGACTACAGGATAAACCAGGGGATGGGCAGCAGCATCCCCTGAGAACCACAAACACTTACTGCGATCGCCAATCCGTCTGCCAAGCGTACCGATTATTGCAATCCTCCCCTTACTGGGTAAAACGTGTCCAGTAGTGGCGGTCTAGTGGTTGAACAATAGTAAAGTATATAATCGTCGTTGTCAAATTAAAATCTGCTATGTGCACTTTTTGAATATATCGACGTTTTTAATGTTATGACGTGTTTACTAACTATATTTTCGTATAAACAGACTTCTATGTAAGACTAAACATTATACGGTGAACAGTCGTCACTTTAAAAGTACATAGCATGTGCATCAGACAAAATATTGTCACATAACACAGTCTGGGTGTTATATGTACAAATCTGTAAAAAGTTTACATATCAAATTTTCCTTTGACAGCGACGATATCGGATCATATAGTCTTGTCTAGCGAAATATAAACAAAAAAAAACTAGACAGCCGTGGAATTTGCTCACAGAACTGAAAACTCAAATTAAAATTATGAATATAGCCTAACATATAATGTTTGTCTGATTTTTACATATATTGGCGCTTCGATCAATAATGCATATTTTCATATACATATCTAGTTTATTCATAATCAACACACACGATAGTCTGCATAAGTATACATTTTATTATTCATCTCTGTGCGCCATAACTGAAACGCCACCTTATACTTGACATACTGTAGCATGTTGACGGCTGACGTTGACGCATTAGTAACACGAATTGCTACCTCTACCGAGAATCGCTTAACGCCGCTAAAGAAGTTTTCACTTCAAAAATATGTACCTAAAATAAAATTTAATCGAAGTGTAATTAGTTGGATGTAACATCAATTGACGTATCCACTTAATTGTATAATGAACCTAAACTTTCAAAGTTACCTACCGGGTATTTTCCAATACCCGCTTGGCTAACTACCGATCTAAAGATAAACATCTTCTTCTTAGATAATGGTAATCTGTGTACACACAATCTGTGCCAGTGGCATGTGTATAAGATGTATTTTCAATATTGTTCTGAATAAAAACCTCAGAATAAATGTTACGCGTTATCTTCTATAATAAACTTAACTTGAACACAACAACTAAACTATATCACACAAAACGCCACTAAGATGACATGATTTAGAGTCAAATAGACTAGTTTAATAAATTAAAGAAAACAACTGCTATATGACAGACTGAGATCTCGGCGAAAACATCTGTCGTCAAGACCTTATAGATGCGTTCCAGCAGCATCACTCAAGTGCCAGTACCTCTAGGTATGGCGTAGTATCGCCGTAGGTCATATAATCAATAAGCTTTTAAAATGAGAATGTGGGAAAGTACAAAGTCAATACAGTATAAAAAACATCATCGGTTTCGTGTACAATTCAATATATATTTTGTTAATAAATGGAATAGGATATCTATTAATGAACTGTTGACGCCGTATACAATATTACTTATATAACGCCATAATAATTATGTTTTATTAGAAAAAAGAACAATGAACAATACCATGATATAACTTTAGAAAGGATTTTTAAATATTTTTTTCTCTTAAATATGATATAACTTTGTCAATATTATATATTAATAACGAATAGCGAATACTTATTTTTAATTAATAAATTATCATTATGCAATTATTATTTTTATATTTCGAATGACAGAATAGTTATTTATAACTAAGTATTTTACTTTAATTTTGTATCCGACGTAATCTCTTTCATATCTTTAGTTTAAAGTGTAATATAATATAAGGTTAAAGAATTAGGAAGGTGAAATTGTATAAAATGATATTGACAAAACCATAATCGTTATTCCAAAAATTTGATTTACAAATTTATTATTATTTGTTTAACTAAGTTGGCTACATAATTAGTCTCTTTACGATAGCAATAAATAGCGAAGAAAAATGCACTAATACTTTGGCGTATGACATAAATATTAAAATAATAACCATAGATATATAGTGTGTAGGACTAGCGCCTGTCATACATAAGTTTTTAGCCACTATTAGGTATTTCGAATTATAGTACCTTACACTTAGTGAAAGATATTATGCGGCATGTTAAAAGGTATCGAAAATACCAATTTAATTCTAAAATTGTATTTATAAAAAATTACAAGTAAAATTTTTCACGACATGTTTTCAATTCAAATTTATATTTAGTATTTAATTACCTACGTCACAAATATCATAATATTAAATTAGTCAACACCGATCTTAAATTTAAACACAGTCGTAACAATATTTGTATCATTATCCATTTAAATTAATATTAACAAAATTGGTATTGCAATTTCACAAATGTAGTCAGTGTGTCAATTGTTTTAACAACCTACACTAACAAGCGAATGATATGACCACAAAATTGAACTGTATTGGCTGTCGCTCGTTATTTACTAATTGGTACTTGGCTAACAATTACAGGAAGTTTCCTTTTGGTTCTTGTTTCCAAGAAAGAGCGTTCTTGTTAAATGTTTTCTTTAGTCACATGTTTAATTGAATTAAATAATAAGATTATGATATTACTTATATTACTCTTTTTTTATTTGCATTTGCATTTAATACATACCTAATATTGTTCATTTAGAATAATACACATGTTTTCATAAAATTTGTTTTCTTTAGCTTATCTTGTAACTATATGATTTTTGTTTGCTATGATTAAACTAAAAAATTACTTAACCGATTTAAATAATTCTTTAACCGGTAAAAAGCTGCATTACCACTGAGCAACAGGCTCTAATATCAATACTAATAAGTGTCTGTTTGTAATATCAAAGTCTATATTTATAAATAAATACATGTGAATTTATTATATATATATATATATATATATATATATATAATTTATTTACATATACCAAAAATACAATTTAAAATTTTGTTTTGTCTGTTTATCTTTCTGTCTGTTTGTTCCGGGTAATCTCCGTAACGGCTGGTCGGATTTTGACGGGACTTTGTTTGGTAGATAGCTGAAGTTACTCCGCGGAATTAGTTCCGAATATACTTCTGATTTTCGAAAATAATTAGAGTTCCGTGTAAAAAAAAATAAAACTCATAAATAATTGAATAAAATCCGATTCAATGCACAGTTTAATGGGGAAGTGTTTGAATTTATGAGAAATATTTTTACTTTATCTTAGTATAAAAAAAATTTAGGAAAATAATTATTGTTCCGTATAAAAAATTAAAACGCAGTGAAGGACACATGAAACGCTGGCGCAGCCGCGGGCATACAGCTAGTAGTAGATAAAATGTGAATTGTACATAGGTGTATACAAATCGTGGCATAACATTTAAAACAGTTAAGACATTAATACTATGGCATGCAACTACGGTTTCGACACTGAACGAATTGTGGTATTGCTCTAATCTTTCGGGGCGTATCTCTCGTAGAGAGAAATCTGTATAAAAAAACGGGGTCGATATCGTGCAATTGTAGCGCATCAGTTCATTTGCTCCGATTGACAACTGCCGCGAAGCGACGAAGCGAACGGCGAAATTCTTTTCGACCGCAGCTAGCTGTTTGTATAAAATACAAATGTATGTATTACGAATGTACACAATATAACGATGGAAGCGATGTCACCATTTAGATCCGGAAGAACCTCACCTCCGCTACAACCATAACACGTCGCTAATGTCGCAATTGTTTTAACATTTCATTTACTGTTTATTTGATAGACTTTATTTTGGTTCAGAGTTACCATAATGTGTATCATATTTAGAATATTTCATAGTTTGTTAAATTATTTAGATAAATTATCGCAAGGTATTAAATAATGCACTGATGGTAATTTCGTTTCTACCTAATTTACTACAGGGGTTTATGCCCGCCTTGATCTCGACTACCATGCGCATGGTGTAAAACCCCACCATAGTGAAATGTTTCGAAATCAGTCAATGTAGGTCCAGCAGTTAGTGAGGTGGTGGTAAGGCAATTGAGCCCGACTGGATTTTATTTATTCAAAAAGGATGATCAGTGGCCAATGTACTACCTTCATACAAAAAAATTAGCAGTGGATTTAACTTTTAAGGTCGCATGCATATGTTGTGACCGTAACAATTATTGACAATAAATTAAACAACAATAAAGTTAATGCATATAGTTTTCCATAAACAGTAAGTGTTCAGAGCTACCTAGAGTCACTCTAGGTAGCTCTGTACACTTGCTGTTTCTCTAGGTCCTAGAGGCTTTAGCAGTTGTAGATATAGGCTGACATGATAAAGGTGATCGTTAGCGGTCATAATTTTTTATGGTTTCGCCACACAGCGGGCCCAACGTGACGCTAGCGTGAAATTTCTATAGAGGACAACACGTCGATGCGAGCCGTGCATGACCGCGTCTATATTAAAAGCGCGTTGGCGTCCCGAAACACCCGTTGTGTGGCGAAACCATTATAGACTGTATTGCTTACCTTCCCAATATAAAAAAAAAAGAAAAGAAAAACTATCCACAAACCTTTTTCCATGATGTGTGAACTAATCTATACTTAAACCTGGTCAGAAAATACATCTGGGATTAAAGTCAGGATTATGTAAATTTCTTTAGTAGTTCTCGAGTTATAGCGCCCTGAGGGATAGAGAGATAGAAGTTGCCTTTACTGGTATGAATGAATATATTATAAGCGTACATAGATTTAAATTTATTTTTTATTTAAATTCTCCGAGACTCAGTAAACTGGAAGAGGTAATTAATGACCCTTTGAAATCTAGTAGTTTATAATGTCAAAAGAATTTTTATGAGTCATGACT
This sequence comes from Samia ricini, assembly GCA_014132275.2. Classification (NCBI taxonomy): domain Eukaryota; kingdom Metazoa; phylum Arthropoda; class Insecta; order Lepidoptera; family Saturniidae; genus Samia; species Samia ricini. The sequence goes on from AP028161.1 coordinate 10,629,071, forward strand.
AACAAAAATAGTAAACTACGAAAAAAAAATTGGTTGGAATTGCTTGGTATTTCCTTCTTTACACCCTTATGGGAGCTTAGTAAAAACCATTGTTATATATTCAACGTTAAATTTATGCGGTTACTGTAAACTAACAACTATTCTTGGTGTAAGATAAATTGCGCTGTCTATCATCATCTTCACGGTTCGGGAACATTAAAAGTCATAATTTATTAATCGTATGGATTCACTGTATAGCGAGGAGTGTCAAATAAAATTCACGTGATATTTTAGACTGCCTCCACATAAAAACCAAGTTATGGTGATTGGATTGTACTAAACAGTCGGGTTAGCGAGTTATGATATAATCCTGATGATAAACAATTAATGAACGAAATGATCAATAATATATTATATAAATTAATACCTTCATTGTTTATCTAGCTAAGCCCGCGTCTATATATTTTTCACTACTTAATATAGTTTTTAATTGTTTTATACGGGACCCTAGTTATTTTCCAAACTTTTCTTGTGTTACTAACATTAAGCCAAGATTTTTGTCACAAATACAAATACCTGCCAGCAATACTGTGTATTGAAACGGATTTGATTCCAATTTTATGAGTTTTAATTTTTTTACACGGAACCCTAATTATTTTTGAAAAAATAAAGTTATGCGAAGTAACAAAAAAGTCCCGTCAAAATCCGTCCAGCCATTTCCAAAATTGTATTTTTGGTTTTAGGTATCGTATATATATATTCATATCTATCATTTAGTAATAAAAAAATATTTTTACATAACAAACAGACGTTTCAATTTTATTTATTAGTATAGATAATGTAGAGATGTGTCCCCGTTTTCATTGTTCCGGTATAAAACTGGTGCTCGTACAACAAAACCGTGGGTGCGTTATATGAAATCATGTGAAAAGTCAGACAACAATAACGCATGTAAAACGTTCCCACATATGATAATCATACAGTCGTATTGATTGTAAAAAAAAATACAATGAGCATTCGATTGAATCAGTTTATTCGAGTCGAGAGATTTATACGAGAATGGTACGAGAATTAAGTTAGGGCTGTCCGGAATTTGAACTAAGTAGGTAATTCGATTGATGAAGGCGATACTTTGCGGAAATCCATTATTATAAACAATATTAGTTTGCTACTTACGTTTTAAACGATTTCTAGATGTAACGTCTTTTATTATTTTTTATTATATTACGTTTTACTAAATTGTACAAAAAATATTTGTATTTAAAAAAACATCCAAAAGACGTGACAGCTGAAAATCATTTGAAGCGGAAGTAATAAAGTAATATCAAACATATTATTTAAGTATGTAATTATTATTATTAATAATAAGAATAAATCCGTAATTTATAAAGTTCCCTTTATAGTAATTAAAAATTATTGATATATGTTTATAAATAATCTGTTATGATGTATATAAAAAACGTGTTGCTTATAAATAAATTTAAATTTTATAAACACTAGATTTTCTAATAACTCTAAATACTATTAGATATTTTTCTTTTATATTTGTAATTATTTCTTATATGAATTGATAAATTTCACATCTTATTAAATATACTATTTTCCTATATATTTATCATATTAATACTATAAGAAAATATTAATGAAATCTGGTGTTATTTCTTAAGTCGTAAAATATAAACAATTTTCTTAAATTATTCAGTAAAAGTATATTAACCCCTTAAGCACTTACCTGGCGTTTACGCCAGCTTTCCATTGTTTTCCTATTGTCATCCTATTGTTTTATGTTTACTCGACACATTAATTTGGATTTATGATATCGATAATTAACCTTATCATGTTTATGTTTATAAAAATTTGTTAGAATAATTAAGTAAAAAAATTTTTTTTCATATTTAAATTGACAGTCCACTTTATTGAGTAAAACTTCCTCTTTAATACTCATTACAACCTTTTTTTAAATTAGTCAAAATTGTGTGGTCCAAAACATAAAGGCATTTACAAACTGTTTTATTCCGTTTTTTTTTCACCCACTGAAAAAAAAATCTACAATAGTTTTAGTTGTCACCCCTATAATACAGATGTGCACTGCTCCTATGCAGCATATAGCTAACGGTAATAAGTTATTTACGCAACGTATACGTGCTGTAGTCTGTAGCCGTACCGTGCTGTATGATACACTTATCTCTTAATTATTACTTAAGTCAAGGTTAATATTGTACCCAGTATTCGTCGTAGGTACTCTATTAATCTGGCATTAAGATTATGAGCACGTATGTTAATAACGTAATATTATAAGTAATATAAGTCATTATATAGAACACACTGAAATATGTATATAAACGGAAATACATTAGCGTCAATTGTGTGCTTATGTTACTGAAATTAATAAATCAACTTTAACAAAACTGATCATGAATTAATTTGCAGCCTTAAGATGCAACAAATTAGAAAAGTATGTATTTCAGAAATCTATTGTTATCGCGTAGCGCCCTAAAGAGTAATAAAATACGAAAGGGATAACTGAATTTCGGGCTGTTTTTACCTATGCAAAATAGACGAAAACATCACTTCGTAGTTCACCCTGTTTCCTCCTTTAAAACTGATCCGATTTTTAATTTTCTTTAAATTATAGAATAGGAAAGACTTTGGCTATGTCTTTACGTTTTGCTTTTTGGTTTTTATTTGTCAAATTTATTTGAAGAATGTCTGAAAATGACGGTTAAAATTGAGTTTTTTTTTTTTTTTTTTTTTCAAAGGCTCCTAGTTTCTGCAATAGCTAATTTATAGCGGTGGTGGTTAAATATTATTTGGTATAAAAATATTTTCCATAATGCTATTATCCAGGGAGGAAACAGGGGACTACATTTGTATGAAATAAAGGCCACTCGTAAGCTCTAACTACCTATATTAAGTTATACTGAAATAAAGGATGACTTAAAAAACTCCGTTTGATTTTTACATATTCGTCATTTTATTTATGTAGGTGTTTGTAGGTATTATGCGTTGAGTTTATACTTTTACGATAGCCATCTATTGAGATTAAAAATATTATAATATCGATCACAATGTGATCCGTCTTGAACAGAAAGTTTTATAAATTGCGTCGTATCAGACAATTTAGAAAAATTTACGTGTTATGCAAAATACATTAAACCGAATGATTTGCTTCGATAACTTCCTTCAATAAATTTTTATAGATGACATTAATTCGCTTATGGACTATTCTTGTAATGTATTGAGTATTTTTGAATTTTATATTGACTATCGTTTATTTTTAAAATATTAATTTTTTAAATCGAAATTTTTCTTATGTAATGGTACAAATGATCTAATAGGTAAAACCGTATTCATTATATTAACTACAAGCTTTATCCTCGTTTAATTTGGATCGTGGATTTTATCGACGAAGATCCGTTAGAGAGTTGATATTAAAAATAAAAATGCTTTACTTCTACTATTTGAGATATAAAATTTTAATGTACCTACCTACATCCTTATAACTTAGAAATTATTATTTAACATTTATAAACTAGAGCAAAATTAATTACAAAATAACAAAGTACTTCATTATTTAATTGTTCTTTTATTTCAATATTAGATAAATACAAATTATTTCTTATTAGACTGAATAAAATTATAATCTTACCCGCTGAAGTGATTAAATTTCAATCACAGCACAACTGGACAATCCTATTTTTAATATGGAGGAAGTAAGTAATTATGTATAAGCACATTCACTTTTCATAACAATCGTTTGTTATTGTTTAAAGTTGTATTATCTGGTTACCGGCATGTTTACAACATAGCGCAGAACAAGCGCGCACCGTATACGCGGACAGCCGTCAGGCACATGTGAAATCAGCTGTAGCCTGCCTCCAACGCGACGACCGGCCCGGCCGGCTCGCTAACGGAACGTTGTCCCCCACTCGCCGCAAAACCGCGCTCCAAACTCCATACTCACCGCATTCTACAGTACAGATAAACGTCCAGATAAGATTATCCACCTTGTTTATTTACGGATAAACTGACAACACTTACTAAATTGCAAACGCCGCGTGAGAAACCTGCACAATACATATGAGTTATTGCAAATTTTTATATCAAAAGATTTTTTTTTTATTATATACTGTGTGCATGCGTGACTCCATTGTGAAACTGTTCTTATTTTGCTGAGAAAACTAGAAAGGTTCATTCACATCGATAAGGTATAGTTTTATAGGTGTGTTTTGTTAAACTAAAAACTATTATAGCTCACGCGACTTCACACGATTCAATTAAAACAAAAATAATGATACAGATGGTGTGTAATTATTCAATTAAGGTCTATAGATTTTACTTTCATTGCCTTTCGAATGTTGCTTCATCCAATGAGCTACCTTATTATTACTTGACATTAACTTATTCGATTTCCGTATTTCCATGGTTAAATAACAGAAAAAGTCCTTTACACCGTCTACTTTTATAGGATATTTTTATTGTTACCTATACCCTTTCTTCCAGTACAACAAAGTAACTATAACATAATAAAGAAAATAATCTATTACTAAGCGAATTATTATTTCTTTCGTGCAAATTCCAATGATTTTTTGTGTCAAATCTTTTTTACGAAATTTTAATACATAAAGGAGATAAGACTGGCACAAACAGTTAGCCCCTTGTATTATACAGTGTTTAAAAGCAAATTAAAACAGGAATACCATGAATTACGAGTTATTAAGGATTAATAAATTTATAGTAATACTTTTTTTCCATTCGATCTCAATATTAGGTATTAGAGATGTTATTCTAAAACCAATCAATTTCATAAACGGAATATACATATACTATTATAATACCTAGGTATTAATATTAGAGCGCCAGGGCACCGTTATTTGTCGCTGTTACCAAGTGACACTCGGCGATGAATATAGTTATTATATCGAATATGCTATAACACCGCTTTGACCTCAATCTCTTACCAAAAAATTAATACATTCTAACATAAATAACATAAAATGTCACACCCGACAACATTATCTCTTTAATATGAATGGAACGATTTGAAACAAGTTACAACTACGTTATGAGTTTAACCAATAAAACATCATTTCCTCAATTCTATATACACGGAAATACTAGTACATATGTATTGTGTATTGAACGATGACTTAACTAGGTAACATCTCTAAATTCTTAGCAGAAGCAAAACCTGTGAAATTTAATATTGTGCAAGAATTAAAACAAACGGCTACCAAGTTACTGTATACGAGTATTTCGTAAACGAAAATATGTAAGTATATTAAGCATAGAGAATGCAATTTAATACAAAACAATTGTACTTACAGCTTATTATTTTTAGAATTAAAAGTGGTCTTTTAATTGTGATAAAATGATCTTTTGATTATGATAATTTTTTTTATCATATAGGTATATTAATAAATAAAATTGAAGTGTCTGTTTGTAATGTCAAAGTAATAATTTTTTCACCAAATACATATGATTGTATATACGACGACTCCTATTCCAAAAATACATTTTTTTTAATTTTTGTCTGTTTGTCTGTGTGTTTGTTCCAGGTAATCTCTGGAACGGCTTGACCAATTTTGACGGGACTTTTTTTGGTAGATAGCCGTAGTTGCTCTGTGCAACTTAGGGTACTTTAGATTTTGGAAAAAAGTTCTACGTAAAACAATTAAACCGCAGTGAAGAATATATGAAACGCAAGTGAAGTCGCGGGTATGCAGCTAGTAATTAAATATATTTTTAACTAATTCCGGAAGAATACCTTGCATAACACCACTTAAAAATTCAATTAATAATACACCATATATCTATTCTGTATATATCTATACTAATAAAATGGAAGTGTCTGTTTGCAATGTCAAAATTATTTTTATAGCTGAAGTTACTACGGGTAACTTAAACTACTTTCAATTTTCGAAAAAATTAGGGTTTCATATAAAAAAAATTAAAACGTAGTGAAGAACATATAAAACGCAGGCGCAGCCGCGGGCGCACTGCTAGTTTAATACATGTATTATTCGTCGTCTAAATCAGTTCAGTGTGTGTATTTCTATTTTATAATACATAACATTATTAGATCTTATTACTGATCTCTTTCAAAATTAAAATATTACTTTGGCGATTGAACTATTTAATATATATTCGTATTATTGGATGTTTTTAGATTCGGGAAAACTACTTGAATCGAATTTTATATATAGATATATTGAAATATTGCAAGTTTATGCATTAAAAATAAGGATTATTATATGACAAACCAAAATCGACCAGAGCACTCGAAGAAGCTACATAGTAAATATAGATAGCTTCATCATCATAGATTAAAATATACCTAAATTAAATACTAGACACACACATACATGGAATATTTGAAAATGTAAATGTAATTTTATAAAAAGCCAACGCTATCTATGAAAAATGAAGTAAAAAATATGACAAAATATCTGTGCAATAATTCGTAACTGTAGCTATTTTAAACAGAAATGAATAGCTTTTAGAAGGTAAATGTATCTATAACCTTAAACCTTAAAAGCAAAGCAATAAATTTCTCATACGAGCTCGTATGTTGAATTAATGAGAACCAAAACTTAGTCTGAACGGAATAATTAAATGAAAATCGAATTCACCTTTCTTGGATGACTACGAGGATCTTTTCACTTAGAAATAATAATAAAACCACTTTCTAGATTGTCTTCTGAATGTAAAATTTATTTTCTTAGTTGTTATTTTAAATTCTAGACGCATAGTAAACAATTCAGAGACAATCAACAGATCTCTAATATCTTTAAAAAGCCTTATACGTGACTTGATTTAATTTATAACATTTCTCTGAACAAAATCAGAGAGCTTGAATAAGTCGGTTTTTATATTTTTAAGGAAAAAGTTACTGACGTCATATACAACTACTATTTATGATATTGTGTATTAAGGAAATAATAATACAAAGTACTATTTGTGTGTCCGCGGCTGCGCTCGTATTTTATATATTTTTCATTGCATAATATAGTTTTCAAATACGGAACCCTAATTATATTAAGGAAAATTTGTTTTTTACTAACATTAAACAAAGATATTTCTCACAAATTAAAATACCTGCCTGTAAATCTGTGCATTGAATTTACCTTACTGTACTTTATATGACGCGGTAACTTCAGCTATCCACCAAAAAAAGTTTCGTCAAACAATCAGAAATACAGACTGACAGACAGACAGATAAAAGTTTTCAAAATTGTGTTTTGGTATAGGTATCGTATATACATTCATATCTATTTTAGTAAAAAAAATATATTGACAAATTACAAACAGACACTTCAATTTTTTATTTAGTTAGGGTCCTGTACAAAAAAATAAAAACTATATTACGCAGTGAAAAATATACGAAATGCGGGCGCAGCCGCGGGCACACAGCTAGTATACGTATAGATATATTAGAAGCTGCAACAACATAAATATGATTTGCGTTTATTTTATATGAAGCTACAAAAGTCATCAAACAAAGGCATACAGAGGTACCTACTTAGAACTGGTACAGTTTTATATTTGAAGGTTACTGAATAGGGATTTTATACATCGATACACTTGACATAAGAAATTGTATTTAAGGGACTTATTGCAACAATGGACTATGTAAATAAAGGTCTTTTTTGAAAGGACACACACACAAAGATCTCACATAATAGCTGGAAAAATATCTTAATCCTTTCGCAGAGAAGTGTTGTCTTGAGGGTCACCTTGATCTTTAAGCCTAGCAGAATACGTAGGTACTTTAGCTTTTGACCTTTGTTGTCTACATATCTTAACTTACTTTCCATGTAATTTAGATAAAGTAGATAATGTAAATTAAAAAATAATTATGTTAAATTAAATCAACAATATTAACGTAAATGCTTATTTAATTTTGTGCGTTTCAAAATTTTGTTTATATTATAAAATATTTAATTTATATATAATGTTTATGTTATGTAATAAGGTCTTTTCCACAGATAGTATGGAATTTTTTTTACCTTTATCAGAATGCCAAGTTTATATGATTGATACAATATGTATCTATAAAAATATTCACGACAATATTTTCCAAGCTCGTTATGTGCGTTATGAAGCTTAAATTCATGGAGAATGTTATATTCTAGATATAAAATATTGTATAAAACTTTTAATTTACACCTTTTCTATTGCTTTATCAACAAATTGTTAAAGGAAAACGCCTACAGAAAAGACTGCTGTACTTTTTTGTTAATTTGCTATATAACTATTGTTAGGAGCTAAGAATTTAACATAATATAATAATTTGTTTTTAAAAATTAAGTTTTGACAATTAGTATTTCTATTCAGTTATATGCTGTACTAGCTGTGCGCCCGCGGTTGCGCCCGCGTTTCGTATGTTCTTCACTGCGTTTTAATTTTTTTACACGGAACCCTAATGTGTTTTTTGTAATAAGATAAAGTAAAAATATTTCTAAAAAATTCAAGCTCTTGCACGTTTTTTACTCAATTTGTTTTGGGTTTTATTTTTTTTACGCGGAGCTCTAATTATTTTTGGAAACTAAAAGTACCCTATGTTACCCGGAGTAACTTCAGCTATCTACCAAAAGAAGTCACGTCAAAATCCGTACAGCTGTTCCGAGTAATCTCTGAAACAGACAGGCAGACAAACAAAAATTTTAAAAATTGTGTTTTTGGTCCTAAACCCGTCGTATATACATTCATATCTATTTAGTAAAAAAAATAATTTGAACATTACAAACAGACACTTCAATTTTATTTATAAGTATAGAAATATAGATAATGAAATAGATGTTTATATAAATGAGATAAACTTGTGTATGTATAACGATAGATATGTTTTCTTCGTTATCTATCTATCCTTTGTTGTAACTTGTCAATAGATTATGTTACAGCGTACTAGCTTCTATATCAGTGGTCGTCATACTTTTCTAGTCAACGCTAATATCGGTCAATATGAGGTACCGGGCCGCACTTTTATAGATTATGTAGTTGTTAGCATCTATCATTGGCATATTTGAGCTGTCAAACGCGAATCCCAATAGACTTTGTATGGCAATAATAACCTATTTTGTCATTTTTGACAACATAATTCACTAACTACAATCCGTTCACTATTAAAAGTCCCTTCGTTCAGAAGTTGGTTACTCTAACAGGGAGGGTTGCATGTTTCCCATTTTAGCCCCTCCAAAAATTAGGGTAAACGTGGGAGGTTGGATAAACAGTGATTAAAAATTATTTGTGTGACTAAGATTATCCCTGTTAATTTAAATAAAAGTATTTATAATTAACGAAACTAAACAAACTAGTTAGTTATGAAAACGAAACTCAAACAAAAATAATAATGCTATTGACGGATTTTTCACACAGTCTTAAACTGAGAAAAGCTGTCAAAGTTTACTATGTATATATGTAGGAAAGCTCAGAGTTTAAATAATAATTTACAGATAATGTATATATTCATAAGTCAGTTTCGTGTATGCGGGTGTTACTCACTAACACCCGTTAGTGACTTAGTGGATATGTAATATCGTTAATGTTCCACTAGTGTACATCATATACAAGTACATTTTAATAAAAACGGAAATATTCGTCCTCGCTCGTCTGAACAGCTTCGTGATAAATTAATTTTGCAAGGAAATTTTATCTCGATTAATAAATTTGGTTTGCACACGTTATATGAACTGCCATAATAAAGTAATGCAACACACAAAAAACATCTATTCAAAATCCATTTTGTTTTACGATAGAAAATCTTACAAATTGAATGATATAAAAAACCATCATTGTCACTAGTCAAGTTCAAGCATGTTACCTATCATTTTTTATGTACTTGTGTCCCCAAACTACAGTATCATATCTCTTCATTAATAACTTCGATTTTGAACTAGATTTTTTTAATTTAAATTCGATGATTCGATGAATCTTTCTCGAGATTTCGTTTCTCGAAGTCATCCAATTTTACTATCTTTCTCTTGATGTGAATTTTTCCTAGGGTTGTAATTTTATTGGGAAGAAGCTGCATCTACGTCCACTAGCGTTATGATTTTGATAACGATTTTTTCGGTTATATCTGCCACACCCAAAATACAATATTTAATAGTAATATATTATACAATAAATAAAATAAACATTAGAAGGTAACAATAATTATTACATAATGTAATTATTGCACACATAGCGAGAAGTAGCATTTTAATTTGAAATATGGTAATTATTGTCCGTTGTAATGTAATCACCTCTAAAGTTTCATTTCTCCTTCCGCCCCTATTGTTTTTTTCTTACTACTTTCTGTATAGATAGTAATGATCGTATTTATATCCCTAATACAAAATATACACTAAGAAAATAAAACATTTTTGTCAAATTATACATGGCAAGTCGATTTTAATAACCTGCCATGTCAACACACAACAGCAGTGGCTTATGCTACCGATGTGGAGTGCTTGGGCATGGTACTGTGGAATGTAAGGCGGCTAGAGCTTGCTGTTCGCTGTGTCAAGCACTGGGAAGAGAGCATGAGCACGTGATGGGTGGGGCAGCATGTAGGCCTCCCCCTACGAGAAACGGTGTGGTCAGGAATGGCGATGCTGAAGCTACGGCTAGCCCGCTGTTTGGGGAGATGTCCATAGATATTATTAATGGACGGTAAGCCTTATAAATTTATACAGGGGAACCTCAACCACTCTGCCGCGGCACAAGATCTCTTTGTGCAGAGTGTGGCAGGATGGGAGATTGACTTGGGGGTTATTGCGGAACCATATTGTGTTCCAGACCAGCCCTGCTGGGCGGTTTATACGAGTGGTACTGTCGCAGTTCTTAGTAGTAAGGGCCCGCTGTCAGTGGTGGAGAAAGGGATGGGATACGTTGCGGTGAGATGGAAGGGGGTGGTGGTGCTGGGTACTTACTTCTCCCCCAAACGGTCGTTGGCTGAGTTTGAGCAGTGGCTGGCCACAATCAACCTGGCTGTGCGTCGTGCGGCACCCAGTCCGACGGTTGTGTTGGGGGATTTTAATGCCAAGTCTCGGGCTTGGGGTTCTGCCTGCACTGATGCCAGGGGGGTTAGACTGGAGGAATGGGCTGTGGAGCTTGGGCTCTCAGTACTAAACCGAGGAACGACCCTAACGTGTGTCAGGCATAATGGGGGTTCAGTGGTGGACGTCTCATTTGCGACAGGCTCCATCGCCAATAGAGCGCGCAACTGGCGGGTATTAGAGGAGGTGGAGACCATGTCCGATCATCGTTACATAAGGTTTGATGTCTCTGCCTCCTCGGGTGACACTGCTCCGCGTTCCCGGGGAAGTGACTACGTCAGGTTCCCTAAGTGGGTGCTGAAACGTTTGAACCGGGACATGGCTGAAGAGGCGGCCATAGTACAGAGCTGGCTGCTGCCCATGCAGGAAGATGCTAGCGGAGATGCGCGGGCGGAGGAGTTCCGTAAGTGTCTCATGAAGGTTTGTGACGCCTCTATGCCGAGGGTCAGTCGTCGCATGCGACGGCGTGCGGTATACTGGTGGAGCAGCCAGATTGCAGACCTGCGCGCAGCTTGCTCTGCAGCTCAGAGGATGTACGGGCGTTGCCGTAGACGCCGAATGAGGGACACAGTAGAGGAAGGCCGCTTGTACGAAAAGTACAAGAATAAGAAAAAGGAACTGCAGGAGGCCATTTGCCGTGCAAAGGAAGAGGCATGGGGGGAGATGGTTAGGCTCCTAGACGAAGATTCTTGGGGTACACCCTATCGGTTGGCGCGTAAAATGTTTGTGGGGCAACAACTTCTGATCACGGAGACTCTGGAACCAGAGGAAGTGGATAGGATTGTGGAAGTGTTGTTTCCTGGATCGTACGAGGGGGGAAGGCAGAGGACTGTGCGAACTGAAGGGGTGGTTCATTTGACTGAAGCTCCGCCGCGGGTAACGCAGGAAGAGATGGAGTTGGTCATTGACCGATTACACAGGAAAAGGAGTGCCCCAGGACCGGACGGTGTCCCTGGGCGGGTCCTTGACATTGCCCTGAGGCATTTAGGGGAGCGTCTCAGGGAGGTCTTCGATCAGTGCTTGCGGACGGGTAGGTTCCCGACAATGTGGAAGGAGGGGCGGGGCGGCTGGCGCTGATAAAGAAGGAAGGGCGTCCTCTGGAGGATCCCTCTTGGTACCGGCCGCTGGTACTCCTGGACGATGTTGGGAAGCTCCTGGAAAAGATAGTGGCTACGCGGATTAACCAGCACCTGAAGGATGGGGGACGGAATCTGTCTGACAATCAGTTTGGTTTTCGGGTGGGGAGGTCCACGGTTGATGCCATGCTGGTACTCAAGCGGCTATCTGCGGAGGCGACGGAGGCGGGAGACAGGCTCTTGGCGATATCGTTTGATATCGCCAATGCGTTCAACAGTCTGCCGTATGGTGTCATCCGGGAGGCGCTTAGCTTCTTCGGGGTGCCGGAATATCTGAGGCGACTGTTGAATAACTACTTGGAGGGAAGAGCTGTGACCTTCGTGAATAGTTGTGGGAGAGTAATTCGGCGAAGTATCGAGTGTGGAGTTCCCCAAGGATCAGTGTTGGGCCCATTGTTATGGAACATTGGATTTGACAAGGTTCTTTGCGACCCCCTGCCAGATGGGCTAAGAGTACTTGCTTATGCGGATGATACGCTGGTAGTTGCACGAGGTAAGAAATGGGAAGAGGTTGTGGCTTTGGCGGAAAGGGGGGCAGCGTTGATTGCTGGGCGAATTGAGGAGTTAGGGCTCAAGCTAGCTTGGAGCAACACTTCAGCGCTGCTATTTCACCGTCCGAGACAGGGCCCACCCCCTGGAGCGGCGGTGATGGTGGGTGGTACGCGGATAAGAATGAAGCCGCAGATGAAGTATCTTGGGCTAGTTTTGGATGGTAAGTGGCAATTCGAGGATCATTTCAAAGACCTAGGATCGCGGTTGGTTAGAGCGGCAGCAGCATTGGCTCGACTTCTCCCGAATAGAGGGGGACTAGGAGCCGGCTGCCGTCGACTCTACGCCGGAGTGGTCAGGAGCATGGCCACATATGGGGCACCGATGAGGGCTGATGCTCTCAGCGCCTGCAACCGACGTACGCTCCGCAGCGTACAAAGTGTTGTGGCGCTGAGAGAGGCCTGCTGTTACCGTACGGTGTCCCATACTGTCACCTGCATACTCGCCAGCTCGCCACCATGGGAGTTTGAGGCAGAGGCTCTATCTGCCTCCTACCATCAAACGGCGGAGAAGATAATGCGGGGGGAGGCACTGGCCCCTAGAGAGGCGTTGCAAATAAAGAGAAGGTGTAGGAAGGCGGTGTTTAGGAAGTGGGAGGTTGATATAGCGGAAGCCCGGTATGGGCGGCGGACAGCTGAGGCTATTCGACCGGTTCTGAAGAGGTGGTATAGGAGGAAATTGGGCGATTACCTTCAGGTTGGCTCAGATTTTAACTGGCCACGGGTGCTTCGGTAGAGATACCTTTGGAAGAACGCCAGGAAGGAAAGGACCCCGATGTGCCACGAGTGTGGAGATGAGGAGGATTCGGCGCAGCATGCCCTTGAGGAGTGTGGTGAGTTCGAGGAGCAGCGGAGAGTCCTGGTGAGGGCAGTAGGGAGCGACCTGTCGTTAGGAAGGGTGGTAGAAGGAATGCTCAAGGATGAAGCAGGGTGGGAGGCTGTGGTATCATTTTGTGAAGATGTGATGCAGACTAAAGAAGCTGCGGAGCGGGTCCGGGAGCGTGATCCAGGAGCGAACTCTCTGAGGAGGCGTCGACAGCGATGTAGAGGGCTGCGGAGGGGCCCCCTTCATTCTATACTAATGGACGGTGTTTAGATCTGGTCCACATAGCCACTGAGACAACGCGGTTGAATGCGTTGCCATTCCGTATTGTTCCACGCAAGGTGGCGGGAGGAACCGGGGGGGTTAGTGGGTAGTGACTAGCGCTTCTCGCCTCGAGTCCCACACTAATTCTGGTGTGTGACAGCCTTTCACCCTTGCGTGTGAAAGGCTGTCACACATCTTCGGCTTCAACCTTTTCCTGGGGGGTTTGCCCTGGGTTAGGTTGGACAGCAAGTGCGTAAATGCATTCCCCTCGAAAAAAAAAAATATATATCTGGATAGTTGGAATACAATTCGCGGCTGGAAGACAAAGTTTGCAGGCTCAGGTGACGGCCAAGCCGAGGTTCTTACCATTTTGGTAACCCTTGTGCTAGTCGCCTTTTGCGGCTGAGTGCCTGCAGCACTTGCCCCCAAAGTCACTGTGAAGCTGTAAAGGCCCCTCCGGTCAACAGCGTTAGCAAGGTTCGAAAAAAAAAAACCGAGACCTCAGAACGGCAGTCGCACCGTAATACAACTGCGCCACCGAGGCAGTTTATATAGTTAAGCAGGTGCTTACCTGTATTTTTGTTCATGTTAAATATGTATTACAAATAAATATTATTATAACATATTTCAGTTGGTGTCGTTCATTAATACGAGTTATTTCTCTGTACTATATAATGTATACGTGTAAAAAATATAATAGAATTCACTCTTCATAAAAAAAAGAATTATATTATATTGAGCCTGAAAAGGTTCGGTATCGTTTTCGGTTGCAGCCGAAATTGAGACCCAAGCCAAAGGTTCTTTTTAGGTTTCGGTTTCGGCTGAAAATCCTCTTTCGGTCGGACACTACATATATTCAATTTGAAACACTCAGCGACACCTCTCATCCTGATAGGTAACCATTTATCGTGTTACGATTTTTCATATGGGTAATAGCGGTCTGTATAAAATAGTCACTGGTTATACGGATTTTTATTATTCAAAATAATCATCATTTGACTTAAGACGTGTATTTTTATACAGTTGTGTGTATTGTGGTGTTATTTTGTTTCTTCACTTCTTGTGTCAAATACAAATTATGTATAATAGATTAAAGTATCATTTTAAAATATTTTTGTATTATTTTATACTTTATTTTACTTCAATTTTCTTTGCGCCAGTTTTTTTTTGTTTAGGCCGAAAAATGTCGCTAATGGATAGTAAGTACATAAATATTTTTATAAATTAAACTTTTAATTAAATTAAATTAAATTATTAATTTTAGTTAAATATTACATTTTTAATATTAAATTAAATTTTTAAATTAATATTAATTTTTTTGTCGTAAATTTTATTTTTAGTGATAACAGAAATACAAATAGTTGATTTCTTTATGGCTAATTGTAGATACTCTGTGCTTCTATGTAAGTAGAATAAAAAATTGTTAATTTATTTACAACTAACTTCGTCTGCGCTGTTTATTATTTTAATAATATATTAAACTAGCTGTGTGCTCGCGGCTTCTCCCGCGTTTTATATGTTCTTCACTGCGCATTATTTTTTTTATACGGAACCCTAATTATTTTCCTATATTTTTTTTAGTACTAAGATAAAGCAAATATTTTTGTCATAAATTCAAGCACTTGTCCATAAGACTGCATTGAATCGGATTTTATTCAATTATTGATGAGTTTTTTTTTACGCAGAACCCTAATTATTTTCGAAAATTAAAAGTAGCATAAGTTACCCGGACTAAATTCAGTAATCTACCAAAAATAGTCCAAAAATACCCTAAATAGTCCTGTCAAAATCCGTCCAGCCGTTCCGGAGATAAAAACAAACAGACAGACAAAAGTTTTAAAAATTGCGTTTTTGGTATATGATCGTGTATACATTCATATCTATTTAGTAACAATTTAATTTTGATATAACAACTAGACATTTTAATTTTATTTATTAGTATATATTTCGAGATTTAATTTTTTTTACGCGCTACCCTATTTTCGAAAAAAAGTGACCTTAAAATACACAGAGCAACTTTAGCTATCTGCCACAAAAAGTCATGTCTAAGTAGGTCCAGCCGTTCCGGAGATTTGCCGGAACAAACAGACATAGAAACATTGAAAATTTGTTTTTTCGTTATAGGTATCTTATATACATTCATTTGTATTTATTAAAAAGTTGTTATTTTGATATTTAAAAAGACACTTCAATTTTATTTAATAGTATAGACCATCGTTTCTCAACCGGTGGGTCGCGACCCCTAGTGGGGTCACGTTTGTTATTAAAGGGGGTCGCAGTCGGTTGAAAAATAATAAGACATCGAAACATACAAACTGTACAAAAGATTAATTAAATATTATGATGCAATAAATAACAACATGATAAAATAAACTTATAGCTTACTTTATTTAATGAAATTGTTAATCATTAACATTAACTTTACTATCACGCCACTGTTCTTCCCTGTTATCGCTTTCGCACCATCAGTACATACTGCAATGCATTTAATCCAGTCCATGTTTGCGTTTTGTGTTGCTTCAATAAATTTGTTATAAAGTCCTTCGCCTGATGCTCGACCAGGATTGATTTGCAAAGAAACATATTTTCTTTAATAGACTTCTCATATTCATATCGAACAAAACAATTCAATTATTTAGTTGTAAATATCGACAGCCATTTCATTAATACGCTTTGATATTGTCTCATTAGAAAGGGGTATACTTTTTAATTTTTTAGCCTCTTATTTATTTATTATAGAGAAACAAACAGTCATATCAGCGTATAAAAACAACGAAAACAATACAAACAAAAATACCTATAGTTCCCTATATATTATATTATATATAACAAATATATATCATACATATTGTATATTTTATGGTAAAGGATAAATAACCTGACTCTGTAATTTATATGAAAACAAAACTGCAACTCAAAATAGAAGGCTAAGTATAAATTATTTTTGGAATACATTTTTGAACATTCTGAGAGAAACATTAAAAGGATCAATACGATTTAATACGTTATTGTAAAAAGAGTTTTATACGTCAAAGAATGCTTAAATGGTTTACCTACACATAATATGAAACCCGTTTGTTTGTAGGCTTTATTTCAGACCTTATCAATATGAAGTACGAATATAAGTTTAGAATCCATTAATACACCTAAATCTCAAATTTCTGAAACTCTGTTTAACTTTTTTTATCCTAGTATGTAATCGAAAATGATGGGATTAGGTTTTCTGCTGTAGTTGGTCACATGGCGTTTATCTGAATTTAAAAAAAGGTCATTTAGATGGCATGTCAATACAGCATTTCTTAAACCTTCTTCAAGCTTCTTCAGCTTACAATCTAGTGGATTCCGGATGATTCTAAAAAATTTTGTATCGTCTGCATACAAAAGTGCATTACTGCCAGCAAAATTATTGCTTATATCTTTTACGTATAGGATAAGCAAAAGAGGTGACGATGAGAACCTTGAAGCATTCCAAAGCTAATATTTTTATAACCACATATGAAACCATGTAAGACTACAGCTTGATTCCTATTTTCAATATAAGACTTAGTCCAACGAAAAAAGTCGTCATGCACTATAATTTTCCATAACTTCATTAACAGAATATTGTCTGAAATTTTATCAAATGCTTTAGCAAAATCGGTGTACACTGCGTCTACTTGCCACTTATTATCCATTGCATTTAGGATTATTTCTGTGAAATTTAAAAGGTTACTTTCCACACTACGTCCCTTAAAAATAATGTTGATTTGTCGCAATAATACGTTTTACAGTACTAGAAAGTTGCTGTGTAACTATATTATCGAGAATTTTGCTAAAATAGCAAAGCTTAGCTTAATTTATATTTATAATTTGCGGTTTAGCGTTTTTATCAGCTGGGGGAGCTTTGAAAAAGTTACTATTTATGAAATTAGTTATTTAAAATAATATGTTTGAATGATTGTGACCTATATTATGATAAGTCTGGAAGAAGACAAAAAAATTTTTTGTTTTACAAATGATACAATATCGAGTCATAGTAAAATAAAAAAAAGTCATTAAACATATGAATAATCAATTGAAATATTATTATAATTTTATATTACGAGGTCGGAAGTCTTTTTACTTAACTTTTTGGATTTTTTGTGGGTCGCGACATAAAAAGGTTGAGAAACGCTGGTATGGACTATAGACCATAGATTATTGGATTTCGGGCACACAGCTAGTATATAAATAAAACAGGTATTTACTTTCTTTCAGTGTTTATGGGTTTGTAACGAAGCAATTGTTAAGGATATACGGTTTGCAATGGCGAATACGTAACGTTGAAGTTTTGGGTGAAAAAAGTGGCGCAGTAATAATTGCTAACCATCAGTCGGCATTGGATAGCTTAGGTATAAACATGTTTTATTAAAGAAGGAAATTTTTAAACAAATTTTATTGTTTTGTTTTATTTATTGTTTGTTTTAAATCCTTAATAATATACGAAATAAGTTTAGAAAGTCACAGAGCTATTCTTTGTTAAATATTTCACAGGCAAGTCCATGATTTATTTATGTTACTAAATATTCCAAATGAACATATTGAATTATTACATTTCCCTACATCTTTGTTTAATCATTTTGTATTAGTCGATGTTTTCTTAGGACTTGTCCCTTGATCAAGTGATGTTGATTAGCAATTTTTTGGAATAATACACATGATACACTAAACCTTCCCTTTTGTGATGTTTTCCGAACTCCCTACCCACTTGCAAGCCTCACGTGATTGATTATTCAATGAACTTGCTAATTCACAGCCATCACATACTGAAAGGATAAAATCTGGAACGACACAAGTTAAATTTTATGGGTTCCAACCAGATATATCCATACATGTAAGACATGGGTGACTTATAGATTTATTGACAAAATTCCTGTTTGCGTAAATTATATCAGTGCCTGCAATTTTCGACAGTAATAATAATAGCCTTTAACTCTAAGTGAAATTGTTTCTGTTCATCTATGAAGTCATACAATTTTTTTTACGTTTCAACTAAAACCAATGAAGTTCCCGCTTCGAAATTCGATGTAGTAAGTGCTAATTAAACGAAGTCTTATATTTGCAGGCCTATTCCATGTTTGGGAACACACTGGGAAAATGTGTATTGTGATAAAAAAAGAGCTCCTTTATGCGGGAACATTTGGTATTGCAGCCTACCTTATAGGTAGCGTATTTGTAGATCGTAAGAATGCTCAAAGCGCATACAAAAGCCTGGAAGCAACAACAGACGTTTTAACTAGGCAAAAGGTGAGATCAATTTTAAGATTAAGACAATTGGTTTCTTAACATAGATTAAAATCATTTAATCTAAACTTATATAATAATAAAAGGCTAGAGGGTCGAAATTTGTACATTGAAGAGTACATTGAGGATTTCTCAGAAAAATACCTGAGGTGGTTCAGAATCGACAACAGAACACATTCCGATGGTTTTTAAATTTTTTCTCTGTCTGTCTGTTTGTCTGTTTATTAATCTGTTCAGCAATCATGCAAAAACTGCTGGACCGAATTGGATGAAATTTGGTATGTTTGTAGTATATAACAATGTAGTAACATTTAGAATACATATTAATATATATATAATACGTAAATAGCTTTTATATATATTCATATTAAAACATCACAATAAATAGTATTATAAATAAATAGTGAAATGAGAAAAATAAAAATAAATTAAATAAACATGATGTATTAATAGATGGCTCTATACTTATTTTTTAAGAATTTGTACTATTTGGAAACATTACAAGGACGTAATTAATCGAAACTAAATAATACTATAATAATAAAAGGCTAAAAAATATCTGTATGTCTGTCTGTTTATTAATTTGTTCAAAAGCTACTGAACCAATTTCGATGAAAATTGGTATGGTAGCAGTTTATACCTCTATAGTAACATCTATGTATTTATATAATGTATAAATAGCGTTTATCCAGATTCATAAAAAAAACCATAATAATGAAGTGTATGCATAATAACATCTATATTATGATTGTGAGTATGGATGTTCGGGGTATAATCTGTGGTAGGTAGTATTGATCCGATTTTGTTCACTGTTAGAAAGGTATATTATATATAGGCTACTTTTTACTTTGGTAAATTTTATTTTCAATAAATAATCACAATAAATTGAATTCAGTTCGGTAAAAATTCTATAATATGGCGAGCGTTGCTTAAACGGGTTGATCTATGCCCTGCGTTGTATCCGGTGTTTGGGCCTGGATTACACTTGCCCAGTCTGGCCTTCGGAGGTATAACGGGGAGGCCATTGGTTTAGGTGTGAGGAGTAGGGCTATAAGATCGTTGATTGCAGGGCTGAGGCGAGAGGTGACACTCATCACCATATGGGTAGTATGCTGTGCATGCCGCCATTTAGGTCTGTTAGGGCAAGAGTGGCTGTGTTCATAGTTTCGGCGGGGTATGTACTCTGCCGTCTTACCAAACCAAGGGCGGAAGGGGCGGGCCCTAGACCTTCCGTGCATTGGGAAGTCTGTCTGGGAGGTGGCCTGGTCTGACTGACTGAAGTCGCGGGCACAGCTAGTACTTTATATTTTTATAATAGTGTGTGAAACTTTACTTGATTTTCATTGCATATTTCCAAATGTTATCAAAGTTTTCATTTTATTTTGTTTTCCATGTTTAATATGATTATTAAATTTAATTTAATCTAGAATTTCATGTTTGACATTTAATAATTAGGTACGTTGCCAACATCATAATAATTTTCTCCATAAATGATAAAGAAAAAATTGAGGAAATTTAGTTATTTTATTATAAATGTAAACTGAATGACCTTGGCCTTTTCTAGTAAAACATTAGATAAAGACTACATCTACTCAAACTATAGAATAAGATCAGATGACTTATATCCGCTTTTAAATAATTTGGAAATATTTTAAAGTATTAATATTGCGTTTCATTAATTTTAGACAAAAGTTTGGATGTTTCCTGAAGGCACGAGGAATTTAGAACAAAAAACAAAACTGCTGCCTTTGAAAAAAGGTGCATTTATAATGGCTGTTAAGGCGCAGGTGCCCATAATTCCTGTTGTCTTTTCTCCGTATTACTTCATAGATAGAAAGAAACATATTTTCGATACAGGTAAGTAAGAAATTCGATTTTTTTTAAACGTGGCGTTTTTAATGTATTTACTATATGTATTACATTCCGCTAACCAGCTCTATACGGAAGGATTCCCGGATTAGAGCTAGTAGGGGGTAAGTGGGACATGCTCGGTGTGATGCGCCGGAAATACCCACTAAACCCTACAGTGCCGTCTGCTGCCATTCATAAAAACGGAGCGATTGAATCCATCCGCGTGACCCCGGCAGCCGGCCCGGCCAAATAGCCAGACATCGTCTCTTATCTCAGACACACCCCTCAATCTGTCAGCGATAACTCATTCCCTCTCTAACATGGCTCTTATTCTCGTACAATTGTATTGCAGTAGTAGTCGGAGAGGTGAAGGGCATACCTGAATCCTACATGGTACATACATACCTACATGGTAGGTATGACACGGACGAACCGCGGTCTCCTCTCTCCTCACCTCAGGCGCATCATAGGCGCCGCCACGGGATTTTACTCCCGCTCTCTCTCTGAGGCCTCTTTCTGAAGCATAATATGCTCGCAGAAGGAGGCCACGACTTACAAAGTCCCCTCGCTGTCGATCATGGTTTTAACCACGCTCGTCCCGTCCCGTTCCGTATATGTGTGTAAAAAGACTGTAGAGTATAAACAGTAGTTTATAGTAGTTTATGTTAGTAACATACCAAATTTCATCGAAATTGGTTCAGTAGATTATGCGAATTTGTAGATTGGCGAACAAATTAATAAACAGTCGAAAAAAAATGTATCGTGTACTAGATTCTGAAGTCCTACAAAGTAAACAGACAGACAGACAATATTTCTAAAAATAATAGAAATGCGTTTTATTTAGGTAACTATTTTTAGTCCCTTTTTTTTATTATTATTCTTTTCACAAAAACCGAAAATTTTCAATTTTATTATTGGTATAGATTAGGTATATGTATGTCTCACGTGTGGGCGGACGCCCTTAGCGCCCGTAATATCCGTGTGCTGTAGTCAGTGCTGCGCACGGTGACGCTAAGGGCGATACGCGGATACCGCACGGTGTTCGTAGCGGCGGCCTGTGTGCTCGCCGGCTCCCTGCCGTGGGAACGGGAAGCGGAGGTGCTCGCTGCCGTGTGTACCGGTACTCGGCAGCGGGGAGGGATGGTGATGGGCTCCGCTTCCACAGGGCGGAAATCATGAATGAGAGACTGGAGAGGTGGGAGGAGGCGGTGGTGAGATGGGAGGAGGACCTGGCGGATGTGCGGTACGGGCGGCCTACCGTAGACGCCATCCGTCCGGTCCTCCGGGAGTGAGCAGGGAGAAGGCACGGCTCCCTAAGTTTCAGGCTTGTGCAGATACTATACGGGCATGGGTGCTTCGGGTGGTATCTGCACAAGATAGCCAGGAGGGAGCCGCTGCCTGTGTGCCACCACTGCGGTGCGGTGGAGGATACGGCGCACCATACCCTCGCGGAGTGCGCCGCCTGGGAGGAGCCGCGCCGCGCGGTGGTGGAGGCTGTAGGGCTTGATCTCTCGCTGCCCGCGGTGATGAAAGCCATGGTTGGAAGCGAGAGAGCTTGGGGATTGTTGCCTCCTTCTGTGAGCAAATAATGCTACAGGAGGCAGCGGAGAGGGTGCGGGAGGAGGATCCGGAGGCGGATCCTCGTCGCAGGAAGAGGTTCAGGGGGCGATGGGCACGCTACGTGCGGAGCTTTTTCCGCACGTAGATGCTTCGGGGGGTGCTGGTTTTGGGGGGTTTGTGTTGGGGGTTTGTGTTGGGGGGTTGTTTTTGTGTTTGTGTTGTGTTGTGTGTGTTTGTTTTTCTTTTTCTTCTAGTTATCCCTCTCTTTCCTACGTCTTGTCAATTAAGACAAGATGAGTTTCTTCTTCTTTCTCTTTGCCCGCCACTGCTCTGTCCCACTCTTCTTTTCCTTTTTATGGGGGGCAGGAAGTATATCCTGCCCCTCGGACTGTTGACCATTGGTCATTCCTCTCTCCGAGAGGTGGGCTAAAAGGTGGGGGGCACTCTCCCCCCCCCCCCCCTCCCCATTGGGCCATTGCACGGACGAGGCCCGGTGGGCTTACCGCAGGGGGCGACGCGGTGCAATGCTAACGCAATCCCGTATCGCCCCCATCCCAAATGCGGCGGGCGGCGCCGGGGGGTTTAGTGGGTATTTCCGGACGCTTCACGTCCGGGCGAGTCCCACACTGGCACGGAGACGTCCCTCCGTGCCCCCTTACCTATTGCATTGGGGGACTTAGATCTCACTAATGCAATAGGTAAGGGTAGTGAGTAAATACATTCCCCTCGTAAAAAAATATATAAGGTATGCGTATGTCTATTTGTTAAACGACTCCAAAAAGTAGGAGGTTCTCAATTCGTCAGTATTTTTTTTGCATGTTTGTTACTCGATTTCTTCGTCAAACGTGGACGACAAAATGCAAACGTGCAAAATTTATCGAAAGAGTACACTCCCGAGGTGGTCCTATTTCCAAATCAGGGTCTATTTGTGGAACTCAGGGAAATCGAGAAAAACTCTCGAATATTATAGACACGTGTTTTATATTAATTTTCAAAGCTATTAAGTAGGCTTCACAGCTATACCTAAAACTGCTTAAACTAAAAAGTAGAAAAAAAATTGTGCGGTCCGGGTCCCCCGTCAGAAACGAAGTTCTTAGTTAAAACAGAAATAGAAAAAAAAACCATATAAGACCTATATGTAATAATTAGAAAATTGCTCGTTATGAAGAAAATGTCTTAAATTATTATTATAGGTACCTTCTTATTAAATAAATATACTGAAATATTTTATAATTAACTATTTACATATAAATAAATTTTGTGTAAAATATACATTAGAAGTGAGATTTTTGTATTAGTTTATGAAAAATGTTTTGTATCGTAAAATAAAAATAAAAAATTGCGCCCCCGGGTGGTTTTGAACCACCAATCTTTCGGTTAACAGCCGAACGCGCTAATCACAACTCAAACTCAATAAATAATTACTTTATTAATCTGCTTCGTTAGTTTTAGAGTCGGTGCCAGTTAGAGTTTACCAATATACTTATTTATAAATGGAATAACTGCCTTATCACAATTACATATAAGCGAAATAAAGGACTAGGTTTATTTTAACCCCTTGAGCACTAACCTGGCGTTTACGCTAGCTTTCCATTGTTTTCCCATTGTCTCCTATTATTTTCCTATCGTATCATTTTTATGGGTAATAGATATATTAAAGAACGATTAATCAAAATTGAATATAATTAGCCACGTACATTTACACCACTTTGTTATCCATATGCTGGCACCGATTTGAAAATTAACGAAGCAGATATATAATTATTTATTTATTGACTTTTTAGTGCATTTCTAAAGTATATTCTTTTGAAGTCGGTTTTGGTTTTAATTAGAAACGTTTTTTTGGAGTTACATTTTCAGTGTAATCTTCTTATCCTATGAGGTATGGGATTTAAAATAAAAACTCCGAACACTGATATTATTTTGGTTCTACTTTTAAGAAATTAGCAAATGGATGCATTGTTTTTCAGGACATATCATTGTACAATGCCTAAAGCCAGTACCGACAATTGGATTAACCGTAGACGCTGTGCCAGAGCTGTGCGAAAGATTACACGGAATTATGTTGGAAGCTTACGAGAATCTTTCTTACGAAGTTATGAGCAATTTACCAAATAAAAATTAAGGACAATAGAAAAGTAAAACAACGTAAGACGTTTTCGGGAATTCTTTCAAAAAAAATTAATTTCTTCATTTTTTTATACGATTTTGATCGGACAATAATATTTCGTTTTTAATGGGTCAAGGTGATATCTAAATTTAAAACGTTCCATAGCCTTTATTTTTGATTAGTTTCAATTCTTTGGGAAATAAGGTGATTGTGAATTTAAAAATGTATGTGGTCAGGTATTATTAGGTACATCAGTTACATTATTAAATCTTTTGAACGTATCGCAAAGTTCACCGAACATCTGCATTTACATTTCATCTTTATCATATGTGTTTGGCAATTTATTGTTTTTTTCTCTGCCATAAAATAAATGATGGTCATGGACGAACGAAGAGTTAGCAGTATGCGTATCGAATGATTTGAACTGGATTGATGGAAGATAGGTAGGAATATCATAAAGTGGTTTTATTCGTATCACAAATTACAGATATTAAGAAATACTTGTATGAGCTGCTAATAATAGTGTGATTATTATTGTGTGGGTTGATTAAATTTGTTTTCTTATCATGTATGTATTCAAATGTTCTGGGAGTGGAATAAGAACAATATAAATTTTTGGTTTAATACAGAGGAGATAATATAACTAGTTACTTAAACTATACGATTAGAATAAAATGGTGTATTATTAATTTGAATAAACATAAACATAACTTTTGAATGGTTTTTTTATTATTTTATTGTACCCGTATCATTCGTTTAATCACATACATTTAATTTTATTCTTTCAATTGAATTAAACTTCTTATGTAAAAAAATACCAAATACAAAAACAGTAGGGATATCAATTTTCCTTAAAAAACTGAAACTGAGTTCCTTTGCGTGAAATTATCGCTCAGCAGTTAGTTGATATAAAAGTACGGTTTGGTGTAATTTATCTTTGGCTAGCTGTGTGCCCGCAGCTTTGCCCGCGTTTCTTTATTCATTACTACATAGTTTTTAATTTTTTTACACGGAACCCTAATTATTTTCGAATCGTTTTTTAGTGCCTACTAACATAAATCCAAGATATTTCTCATAAATTCAACCCCCTGAAAGTAAAACATCGAATCGGAATGTATTCAAAATTTAATTAATTTAATTTTTTCTATGTTGAACCCTAATTATTATTGAAAAATAAAAGTAGCCTAAACTACGCGGTGTAACTTCAGCGATCTGTCAAGAAAAGTCCCGTAAAAATCGGTCATCCGCAACAATCAGACAAAATCAGAAAAAACATTAAAAATTGTATGTTTGGAATAGGTGTCGTTCTATATACATTTATTGATATTTCAAACAGACACTTCAAAAGTTAAAGTTACACATAAATAAAGGTTATCAAAAAACAAATTCTTATGTTTACAAATAATTATTTAATAATATGGAAGAAACAAACCGGCTAGACAAAAAAGCGTGGGATCACTTTATATTCAAAAAGTTTTTTTAAATAATCATTTATACTATAAAAATCACTGTTTGAAAAACTTTTAGTGTTCCGAGACAATTTATTGTTGAAATCAAACCTAATTGCAATTAAAATTATCATAGCGATCTGTTAATGTTATATTTTACATGTACGAAAAATGACTTTATCAAGTAAAATTTAGGGTGAGCGAAATAAATATAAAGGCGCTTCCATGCCACGTTATCAGGATCAGCCAAAGCGTCTTAGTAATGGGAGCGAAGAAACTAGTTGAAATAACATTCTAGGCAGAATACCAATAAAATCAATAGCCTAAAATCAGAACAGAATCGTTAATTTTTTTTGTTAAATACTTTATTTACAATTTGTGTAAAAATTTTTGGACTTAATGCCTGAGGTATTCTCTAACAGTCAACCTTGGGATGGTGCAGAGATACAATAAAGTAGGTGCGATGAGAGATAAAAATATGTGATCATACATGGATATATATATATATATATATATATATATATAAATTTAAAACTTAATAATCACAACATACACATGATATAAACTTGTGTATCAGTCCTGATTATAGTAAACACAAAATGGAATAAAATTACGAGGAACGTAGGCGATTCGTCGGACACGATCTGCGCTTGCCGTTCCTGTAGAAGTCTCGTTCTGTCGTAAATCAAAAGAAGGTTGTAATGGCGCGCCGTCAATAATCTTTTATTTTTTAATATTCTCATTCTTTTGCTATTTCATTGCTGTATGCCTAATTACTTATGACTGCGTTTCTAAAATTAAGAACTACCTAAATATTTTCGACATATCCGTTACAAGGACACAAAAAAGTTTAAATCTTATGTGTAAGCTTTGAATGGCTCCCTAGTAGTTTTGTATGTTTCTGTGGTGGCCCATTTACTTTAAAAGTTCATATTTTCTTAATAGTGATAACTTTTAATCTTTTGACATTTCCTGAGCAACCTTTCTTAGCTAGTACTCGGATCTGTCCGTAATATAATCGTATATAATTTTACTTACCATCAAATCTACTTTTTAATTTAATTTTAACCAATTTTTTACAATCTCCGCTAGTTTTCACTATTACCTCATCATTATCTTAGAGTTTCTTATATATGCAGTATAACTATGGATCCGACTATTGAGTTTGAGAAGCTATTTTAACAGTAATCTGTCCTTGAAATGCCCCACGATATAAATGTTAGAGATAATTCTAATATAATTTACTTTCCCTCTCTCCATTAAAAACAACATAATGTTTAAATTATTATTAGATTATGTGCTCGTATATTGAAGCAATGATGGCTCAGTTGGTAGTGCGGTCGCATCCCTATACAATTCTATAATGAATCTGAGATCGAGAGGATAACATAGTATGGTGGTAGAGCATTTCCTATTAATGTCCGTCTGACTAGTTACCACCCTCAAATTCGAAAACCTGTCGTTAATACCTCAAATACACAGTTAAATTTGACAATATGAAAACAATTGGAAGTTGGCCTAAACGCCAGGTTAGTGCTTGCCGGCAATATACTATTCAGAACTTAGTCACTTAACAACAATTGAAATTTTAGTAAAAGCATTGTACTTATAAAGTATAAACAAAGTTTTCCTTTAAAATTATTTATTTCATTTATGGTTTGATAATTCTCACAGTACTTTATGTTTAAATAATATTTAACATTATATAAGGAGGCGGTATGAAATAAATAGTTGCATATATTTATGGTTTTCTTTCAGTTTTAGGACTAGGTCCGCGACAACTTCTCAAAATCAGGTGCATATCGTAGAAAGTCATATGTTGATACGCAAAGTACTCTGGACACTGGTAGCAACCACATTTAATAGCACCGGCGCCTAGTCTCTGCGAAAGAATGTTAAAATAATATAAGGAAACAATTTTAATATCATTATTACGTCAACGTTTGTTTTAGCTATGTATTTCATTTATGCACCTACATTACTGACCGATTGACCTTGGTCATTGTCTGAAACGTGTGTAATGCGCAATCATATGATAACAATAAGTTAAAGATAATAACATGTTTACATATACACAAGTGTAATAATCTCGTTGACTGTACATGTGTACGCGCATTAGTGGAAAACTATTGAATCTATTTGAATGCAGGATTGAATCTTAATAATAGGCAAGCGACAAAAAGTCTAAAATATAAAAATAACAATGTTTATTAGTGATTTTCAAAATAAATATACTTATTGAAAAAACTTTTTCAATTAAAAGCAAAACCGACATCAAAAGAATAAGCTATAAAAATGCACTACAAAGTCAAGAAATAACTACTTCATTATACTTCTGCTTCCTTAAATTTCAAATCTATGCCAGCTTATGGATAACAAAGTGGTATAAATGTAAGTCGCTAATTATATTCAATTTTGATTTATTGTTCTTTAAAATCACTCTAGTCCTTTATTTAGCTTATATGTAATTGTGATAAAGTTTAGGCAGTTATTTCCATTTATAAATAAGTACATTGCTTAACTCTAGAGTTAAAAGAGTTAGAGTTAACTCTAGAGCTAGCTAGCACTGACTCCAAAACTAACGAAGCAAATAAAGTAATTATTTATTGAGTTTTTAGTGCATTTTTTGTAGTTTATTCTTTTGAAGTCGGTTTTGTTTTTAATTGAAATAGTATTTTTTCTACTTTTTAGTTTGAGTATGTACTTTTAAGTATAGCTGTGAAGCCTACTTCATAGCTTTGAAAACCAACATATATAACACGTCTAAGTGTGTAGTACGTGTGACTATAATATTCAAGGGTTTTTCTCGATACCCTGAGTTCCACTGTTCAGATCCTGATCTGGTGGAATTGGGACCACCTCGGAAGTGTACTCCTTCGATTTAAAAAAATTGTAAATCGAACAAATGATGGAGAAATCGCGTAATATAGATAAAAAAAAAAACAAAAGAATTGATAACCTCCTCCTTTTTGAAGTCAGTTAAAAATAGAATTTTTGACGACATCTTGATCTATCATTGTGGTTTTTAATTGTTATTTATAGTCTTGCAATATTTGAGCCTACGTTATGTAATATTGGTGGCTTTACAGTAAATATACTAAAATAAGAAAATAAATAAATTATATGATTATTTGGTTATTACGTTCAAGAAGTACTTTAGACAGAAAATGAATTCTGTGCCAAGTAACCCAACACTTCTTGGAAAATTCTAGAAAAATAACCACCGTTTTGAACCTGTGTAATGATCAAAGTCATTGTCATTGCCGTAAATTAGTATGCTTAAAAAGAACAATTTAATGTTTACTAATCCTTTAGAATTGTAAGGATGTTCTTTAATAACTCCAAGGATAAATTAAATTCAGACGTAAAATATTACGTCTATTGGCTTTATTAGGTAGTAAAATAAAAAAAAATGTTATTCTCTTAATTATTATGTACGTTAATTTAGATTTAATAAATGTATATACCTGTATCCAGAAATGATATCGTTATTGACTCGTTATCAATTAATATTAAGATAGAACCATTTCAGAAATACTTACTTCACCTTCAGTACACCTGAATACACCAGTTGGAATACTTGGTAAGGGATCAAAAGGAGGGCATATGTCGTTAGTTGGCAAGCAGTGTCCGTATTTCCTACACTGAAACAAAAATAATCAATTGCGTATTTAGTTACTTAGCGTACCAAAAATCATGAGTGCATAAGGCGCACAGCCAAAAGAGGTAACTCTAAGGTGAGATTCTAACTTGTGGAGGATTTAGCATTATACTCGTATATAGATTACTAGAATTAAAATTGATATTTTTTTTAGAATTATCTAAATGATTTTGATTGGTAAGGCCTTCACAACTTCAATAAACTTTTGAGGCCAACTATTAACTCTGAAACGTGAGAATGGTAGGTAGCGCTTTTTTCTGTCTAAATACTGGCTACCAGTAGGGCCATGACAGCTTCTCCAAACTTTTGAGGTAAGCGCTTAAAATGTTCACCCAGGGTAGGATAACTAGCGCAAGGACAACAAAATGGTACAAACGTCGGCTTGTACTACTACCTAAGATAAATGGCATGGAATTTACCCTGCACTACCTATGGTGGTTAAGTTAAACTAGGATCTCAAGATCCCTTACAGAAGAAGAAGCCATGTACCTGCGTGCAGTTTGCAGGAGTGTGTTGTGCGGTGAAACGCATATAACATGCATAAAAGTGCAACTGTTTCAACAGGTGTAGTTAGTCGAGAGAACAAAATGATATTTGTTATATGGATTTTACAATGGTATGGCGATAATTAAGAATGTTGTATTTTACTATTAACGATGAATAGTAATTTGGGTATTTGAAATCTGTAAGTAATTATTTGAATTATTTTTTTTTTATGTGAACACCACTGTAAGCATTTCTTTTGTGTAACTTTTGTAATATGTAGACGATGATGACTCAGTAATGGACATAGGTTTGAACCTGAGCTTTCAGTTAAGGAAAACATTGTCATAAAACCATAACACGGCGGTAGGGCATTATACTCCCACGGCTAGCTGCCATCCTCAAGTTTGAAAATCTATCGCCAAATAAGTGTGTTACAGCAACAACACTTAGCGAGCCAGTACCTCTGGGCTTAATATGGTTTCTTTTAACATCAGGTGAGATTGTGGTCGAAGCGCTGAGCCTGGACGATCTACATATTAAAAACAATTGTTATGAGTTAGGAAATATAGTAAAACAAATACAAAATAATGTGATGTTAAATCCTTATTTTGGAAAATAAAATTAATGTGTAATATTTTACACGTTATTTTTGTATCGACTTTTGTTATTATTACGTCCTTAAATACGAAATTGGCATTTTAATCGTAGGCGTATGAATCTCATTCAAAGATTTTGTTAATTCTCGCTCTAACAATTTTTTCAGCAATTGAATCATTGAAAAACCTATAAAATGGCGAAAGTACATTAATCATAGTTCATCCTTCGCTTGATTGAATATACAATTTCATAATAAATTTTCCATATGAAACGGTTATTATGTATGTAACGATTTAATATTAACTTTCTGAGTATGGAAAATATTTATGATATTTTATTTTAAGTATATTGCTCTGTGTAATAATATAATGATACAGTTTTACTTAGCCATCCATTCAATAAAAACTTATTAACGAATTTTCATTGTAAAGTTTAATAAAAATAAAAACTTACATCATAGAACGTTGGAGTAGATGGCTTACAATCACTAGGACTACTGCAACAAGCAGAAGGTTGGTCTGGTTTTTTACCATCAATACTTCCAGTATTTGGAGAGTCTCCTTTATTTTCTCCAGAACCACAGGTATCCGATGAGAAACTGGCAAACTGCGGTAATAATACGACAATTTGCATACGACTAACTGGGTACCATGCAACTCGGATTAACTTCCTGCTCGAAAACATTGCTAATTATTTTACACAGGCGGCGATTTCAATGAATTTTGCCCATTTATTTGAACAGTATCTAAGTGTTTGTATACAGTTTTCATATATCTCATACATCAGTCCGTTATTTAAAATTTATCTACCTAAAAATGTACTACAAACATGTTTGTAATTTTAATAAATGTTTGCCTGATGAGACATCATTGTTGACATTATCGTCTAGACTTTTTGTCATGAAAGAAGTTTTGTCAATGATTTTTAACTAGAAACTCTTCAGAGATTAGTTTAGAAAAAAAAAAAAGAAAAGAAAATACATTTATTACCGTATTTTAGAATAGATTACAAAATTTACAAGGAAATACCACAATTAAGTATATAAAGTAAAAAAAACTCATGGTAATAAGGACTGGCGTCAGCATTTGCCGCTTTATTACTGTCGCCATAAAAACGGCGCTGTTTTTTACATTCAAAGAAGATTCGATGAGAAGTTTAAACTTGGAATATATTTATATAACTATTTCACTTTTTTTATTTTTAAACATGCAACTGCTTGCAGTTACAATACTTTTTATATGAATAAATGTAAATCTGTAGACTTCGTATGTGACAAATTTTTTTTTTTTTTTCAAATTCTGTGTCAGATGTGTATCTTTGCGGATACTAACCTCGAATCTGCGTTTAATAAAATATCTATCTGTCTGTGTGAGTATGTCTGGATTTAACTCAAAAAAGACTAGATCAATGGAGTTTTTGGCGGGATCTCAGTCTGTCATGTAGCGGTTGTTTTCTTTAATTAATTAAATTTGTCTATTTTACTCTAAATCATGTAATTTTGGTGGCGTTTTGTGTGATATAGTTTGGTTATTGTGTACAAGTCAAGTTTATTATGGAAAATAACGTAGCATTTATTCTGAGTTGCCGCACAAAGCTCCATGGAAAGTTCTAGCAGGATGAGCCACAGTTTTGCTGGATCTTAGTAACGCTAATATAAGATTGAAAATACATCTTACCTACATGACATTGGCACTAATTGTTTGAACATAAATTGCCATTATCTCAGAAGAAGAAGAAGACTTAACGAGTTTTATAAAACTTGGTACACGAGAAGCTATATGTCAGGCAGCAATTCATAGACTATAAAGATGTTTAACTCAAAAACGCGATGATCAGTTTTAGTATTATAGCATTCTATGTTTATATATTAGTTAGTGATTTTTATGCTAAATAAACTAATATATATATATACATATGTATATATATATATATATATATGTATTTGTATATATTTATATATATGTATTTGAATGAAATTGGCATGGAAATATTGTGAAATCCAAGGAGTGACATAGGATAGGACATTTTTATATTATATATATATGTATATATATATTTTAGAAATTATATTTTATTAGCAACTAGCTGTTCTCTACGGTTTTACCCGCGTAGTTCCCGTGTTTCCGTTGGTTTTTCGAAATAAAAATGTCCTATCCTATGTCACTCCTTGGATTTCACACTATTTCCATGCCAATTTCATTCAAATAGGTCCACTAGTTTTTTAGTTTATTCGTTACATGCAAAAATACAAAAAATTACAAAATTTTCCTCTCTTTATAATATTAGTATAGATTGCTTGGGCTAAAAAGTGTTATAAATAAAGTAAATCTTAAAATTGACATTATTCTCTCTTTGTAAATAAATAGATATTTAGATGAAATTTGGTGTATGGGAAGCATATCATTAGGTAAATGATTGGCTGCGACGCGGTGCTTGTTGCGACGCGGTGCTTGCGAAAGCCACCCCGTGTCGCCCCCATCCCAAATGCAGCGGACGGCCTCGGGGGGTTTTAGTGGGTATTTCCGGGCGCTTCACGCCCGGGCGAGTCCCACACTGGCACGGAGTTCGTTCCTCCGTGCCCCCTTAAATATTGTATTGGGGGACTTCGGTCTCACTAATACAATAGGTAAGGGCGGTGCGTAAATGCATTTCCCCCCGTCAAAAAAAAAAGAAAAAAAGTAAATGATTGGCTTTGATTCATGATTTCCACTTGTTTTAATCAAAATAAAATACGTTGACGAAGTCGCGGGCACCCGCTAGTTTTATATATATTCTCTAAGTATTATTCACATTATTCATTTTTTAAATACTTTGTTTAATTAAAATATCCTGGTGATTTTTTTTACTTCTCTTCCTTTGTATCCTATCGTCATAATTTGTTTAGTTAGGTTTAGTGATTCTCGAGTTATAAGCAAATTAAAGAACAGACTGACACGGACGCTGCCTGTTATCTAATCTTATATAATTAATGTTCTATAGTGTTCTAACTTTGCTGTTTGATGATATTATTTAAAAGGTCATATCATAATCATATTTATTCATATAAATTATATTGCATTAGCTTATAAATTATCCATTTAACAATAAACACGTATAAATTGAATTGTTGACATGTAAAGAAAGAACAGGAAAATGGTGATTTCTATTATTGAGATAACCTTTCTTATATACTATTTAAAATATACAAAAATGTGAAGAGATAATATATCAACGATAAAAAAAAACTTCATTAGTTCTCGAGAAGCCAACTAACGAGCATAAAGCTAGTAACGAACAGTAAGCTAATCGTTGGTTTTATATGATGTACGGATGAATGCATGACAGAGCATTTGAGTGCATGATAATGTATTTAAATAAGTCTTTAGGAAATTAGGTTTTAATTTTAATATATTTACGAAGCCTTTTAAAATGTTTCAAAACATGCAAAATTTTATAATATGTATCTTTGGGAGCTTCAATTAATGTTATCTACACAATTGTATAAAAAAGTAAAATTCTTTATTGGCTTGTGACAGAAACTCTAAAAACTATGATTTTTAATTCTTTATTTAGAGTTGTTTGCATACCCGTAGGAAGCTGGTGCACTAGTCGGTAAAGTATAAATAATACAACAGAAAAATGTACAATACTTTTATTATTTAATGGGCGGATATTTTGCACTTTTTCTTAAGCTTTTGGAAACTAGTGAACAGCAATCAGCATAGCTTCATCACTAACATAGGCATACCAACTGCTGGAGCACCACTCGCTGAGGTACCGCCACCACCGCTCTCGGTGCCGAACAACCTGTACAACATTCATAGTTCAATAGTTTCATTTCCGCGTCTGCACTTGGTTCTGCTTACGACGGTTATGAGCATTAAGTGCATTATGGTAAGCTGCGAACTGTCAACGGATTACGACCCGGTTGTATTCCTGGGGGCATTTCAAAACAATCTGCTTTGCAAGGTGCATTCCACACACAAGGGGATGGAGGATGCCAGTGTAAGCAACCTGGCCTATTGCAAAGTTCCTCTTCAGTTACAGGTTTCGAAGTTGTACGTATACGACCTCCAGGTCCTATTGTAACAGTATTTTTTGCCAATTCTTTGTCCTCAAATCTCTTCAGTATACGTTTCGTTACATTTTCATCAAATGTAAACACAGGCAGTTGAGATTTTGAGGCATCAGAATAGATGCATTTGGATGAATAAGGAGTGGTTGAACCCACATTTTTTGTATCGCAAATGCAGGCATGAACACTATTAATAGGAGCATTATTTGAACTATATTTAGAACACTTACAACATTTTCCTGTTTTGTCGATAGACTCGTCAGCGGCAATGGCTTTTAATTCGCATACAATAAACCTTTTGCCATTTCCAGACCCTGATTCAGTGTTTTCTCCTAATTTACTACCACCCTGGGAGCTGCGCACATGAGCAGCAAGTGGAGTGGGATCTGCAAGGCCCCGAGCTCGAGCCAGTTGGCTAGGTGCACAAAGCGGGTCGGGTAGAACTAAGCATGCAGACTCGCCTCCACATCCCGTGCGTCGACAGTCATGCTGCAATCCATTACGCTTTATGCAATGGCAGCTATAGTACATTATTCCACCTCGCAATTCACGACTTTTAGTTCTCTTTAACTGGTTTTCTTTTTCATCCTTTTTTTTCGCTGTCACTCTCCTCTGCTTTTGTCCTCTTTTTGGAAAATTTTCCTGTCTGTGAACAAGCATATTATAAATTTGACATATATTTACTTTGCTAATCATTCTTGTCCGCCGTGAATGAGAGCAATAGCATTACCGAGAGTTCAAACAGATGAGAGTGACGTCTCTAAAGCATCTCTACCATTGCGACACCAGGTCGAAGTCACTAAAGCGCGTAACGTAGGTCTTGCCAGGTGGAGGCCGACGTACACACGGCGGACAAGGCGCCGGACAAGGTTTCGAACAGCAGGGGTCAGTCCGGCATAAATATCGGATGGATCCCTGCTGGAAAAACTGGCAATCCTGTAGTCCATTGCGCTTGAATGCCGATCTCGGTAAGCACTGTAGCTAAATATAGAATTACCATTAATCTCTCTCTATATTAATCTCTCTATATTGCAGAGCATTTTAAAATTTAGAGTGATTTATGAGTGCAAAAGCAAACTTTAGCGTTTTCTAGTTGACAATATACTTACTATAAATACAAGAAAATTTAATATTCTAGATTTAAATCCAAGAATCACATATATCGAGTATGCTTAGATTTTGGTGCTCTTTCTATGTAAGTCTCTTTCTGTATGTTTATTAAAGAGTTTGGCGATAATCGTCGTATTTAACATGGAACTTCTCACATGTTCCTTTATTATTACGAGAAGAACAATACTGTAAATACCTCACATTTATTACATCCTAAGACTAGACATAGGCTAGACTAGACTTTACTAATGCTTGCACAATAATTATGCGTTACTGTTGACTATTTTTACTATATAATACCGATTTCTGTTAATTTGGCGACATCATTCACCATAATATTTTATTTGTATTTGTTGGTGTGCTGTATGCTATGGTAAACTAAAAATATTATTACGGGACTTACCGGAGGACCACAGTCTTCGTATTTATAGCACACCATAGGACCACACGGGCTACACCTTAAAAAAATACTCTTATGAACATATTTTTTTATAATATAAGTAATCATGTAAAAAGCATTACTTACATTGTTTACAATTTGTCCTGTACGAAGATAGAAAAAAAATGAGGAGAGGAGACTTTTAAATATTGCAATTTATTAAGAATATATTTAATACATTTAGCACTTGTAAATTTAGACTTAAAATTTTATCTATACTAATTTTATAAAAGAATCACATCTGAACGATGTGGGTTTTGGAATTTTCTGACAGTTTATTTACACTTTTGTCTTTTACGAAAATCCTCTGTTCAATATTTAAAATATATTAATTTATTAATTACCAGTATTTATATATTTATTGCAGCAGATCTACAACAAGTATTATCATGTCTGTAAATTTACGTTGTAGGTTGTATTACTGCAATCACTCATGAATAAAAAGGAAGTATTTAATAACAAGATTGACAAAATATAAACGTTAAATGAAAATGGATCAAATTGGTACATCATTCTTTTAGCTTTTCGAAATAAAACGATAGTTTAAAAAGTCACTTTTATCCAGTTTGAGGTTATAGTCTTAGTAGTGACTTATAAAAATAATGCGTTAACATTTTCCAGACGCATAAATGAAACGATATAAGTAATATTTTTAAAATTGCAATGCCTACGACAGGGATATAAGAACTGGATTGCGACCGCAATAAAGATAATTAAGAATTCGACAAAGTGACTTGCTTCGATGTATAATATTTCGCAATAAAATAATGTATCTATTGGTACTATCCAGTGACCCACTACGATGATGAAAACTGTTCTAAATATCTATTTGAGAGAGATACGAGTTATTGTACCATTATGTCCACTAGGCGGGTTGAGTTAGATTAAAAGCTGTTTTTTAGAAGCAAAACATAATTTTAGAAGAATATGTTCGAAGACGTTCGATATGCTAATTCTGCTACCAAGGTCTCATTCTACAAATTGCAGAAAGAGAATCTGCGTGCGGGTTGGTACAATGTGAGATGCAAGCAATTCTCGATGGCTCGCAAAGTGGTACTGGCAGTGCTTGACACAACGGCGATGCCTGACATCCACTTCTACGGCAATCGTATTGGAGACCGTTTCTTCGGAGGCAGTTACAATCGGTGTATAGTACGCCTCCTTTTAACTCGCGGCTTTTACATCCTCGCAGAGAACCGCATGTATAATTTCTACCCATGGTAAATTATTCTACAACATAATAGTATTGTTTTGTAATATTTGCCTCAATCATTGTTATAACAAGCTTTTTATTACTTACATTTTGTATACTTGGAAATTTTTCAATTTTTAATTTTCTAAATAGTGCGAAGAATTTTTACATGACTGTTTATTACGAATAAACAAATACTACTAAATAAATATATCACTGTTTCAAGTTGGTCATGACTACATTTTTCAGGATACAATAGTATCAAAAGTTATAGTAGTGTGGTCAAAGTATTATTGTTTTAAAATAATAATATAATGAGTATTTCATTCATGTATGCAAAACTATTTGTTTCTAAGTTCTATCAACAAATGCTGGGCACCAATGAAATCTCTATAATTAAGAAAAATTTAAACGGTTTAAATTATTACTTCTATTCTCGAAGGTAACCGAGGTGACGTATAGAGTAATTGCATAGATTTTTCACAGTTCAACAAAATCCTACGTGTGATCAATACAGAAAAGCTCCAAAAATTTAAAAATTTGTAAAAAAAAGTAGAATTTCTTTTTACTTTGTCAACAGCTATTTACACTCTCTTGGACGTGTTTTAATACTAGTGCCTTTCTATCACAAATAATCAAAATGTGAGTGTTTTTTGACCTTGTGTGTGTGTAGTCGTGGGAATCTGCTGGATACGGGTGTGGGGCAAGACCGGTCAAATTCAAAAATACTTGTATTTCAATTTAGGCACCTGATAAGGCGCTATGAAGGTTAAAATATTACCACTGATTCGAAAAACAATCCAGTCACCGAGAACAAGAAGCTCGGTCTGGTGTTTTCTGCATATTTTTTTTTGCAACTTTACAATTGACAATTGTTAGTAGATAGATGCACAGTGAAAGCGGTCACCTCCAGACATTTTAACATCGGTTGCTGTGGAGATCTTTTCGATTTGATAGTGGTTTTCCAATGCTCAAGATTTATAGCAGTCATGTTTATAATTGCCTTCGTTTCAGGAGTTGCGGACCTTGCGGTGGATGCTGCGGACCGTGCGGACCTTGCGGACCTTGCCCCAGCGGCCCGTGCTGTCCGTGCATAACCATCTACACTTGCTGCACCAAAATCTGCTAACGTCTCTAAAGCTTCTGGCTTGAACTACCAAGCCATGGTAGCCAGATCAGGCGCGTCGATCTATCGGTGCTTGTTTTGTGCAATAGTTGTTTCGTGGAAATAAAACTACATTTTAAGCGTATTTTTGTTTATTTTTCAATTCCTATATAGTAAATTACTATAATATACTCCAACAGTAGCTATAAAGTATGGGTCATTTGTCGAGACTACCAGTTAATGCGCAAATGCCTTTAGCATATTGTAATTTATTGCTAGACGGCATAGATAAGTTTTTAGCACAACTTGTAATTTTTGAATCTTGCTTCTTGGCTTCAAATTCAGACTTATAGTTTTATCTATGGTTCAGACATGGAGTCGAGCCATCCGCAGCTTCGGTTTGGTCTTCCAATCTGACATTATGGTTGGTTACTATGAAATATTGTCTCGTTAAACTAAACATTTTAACCTAACCTGACGAAACCTACAATTCCATTTTTCTAATATTTTATTACACCAATATAATAAAT
Source organism: Samia ricini (assembly GCA_014132275.2). Classification (NCBI taxonomy): domain Eukaryota; kingdom Metazoa; phylum Arthropoda; class Insecta; order Lepidoptera; family Saturniidae; genus Samia; species Samia ricini. The sequence goes on from AP028161.1 coordinate 10,668,268, forward strand.
TTTAATTCCTGTTTTACATAATTCGTATTTTTCCTTATGTATATTCGTATTTACATACTGAAGAAACAATACCCTAATATCTGTCACTGTCAGAATATTTAAATTGCTTTCTTTTTCTTATCTAAAATGTTAAACTGTCGCTATAATAAGGTCTTATATCAAAACCTCATTATAAAAAACGTATGGAGTCTCAGCCGGCAAAGTAACTTGTAATCTGGGGATCAGTACGGAGTAAAGCGTCGTAATCATATCGTCGTGTGTATTGAAACAATATAGAAATTGATTTAAAAAAAGGTTATGTTGATTGAATGACTTAAGTCGTTACTAATAATTGTATCATATGCCATAGCGTTGATATTTTAGTAATATTCTACCATCATAAGATAACTGCTTTGTAAAACTACAAATGTAAACTTTCAAACATTTTCGGACATTTCTCTAAACCTAAATAGTCGTGGATTGCATTCAAACCTTATTCGATAAGTGCAAAGTGATATAGACATTTTGTGGGTGTCTGCAGTTACCTCTTTCTTTCAATTTAGTTTATGAACACGCAAGCCCGTTGCATGTAGTTTTTATTATTAGGTAGAGATCCTTTTCGTAGAATTTTTTAATCATTGAATTTCGAATACTGTGAAGTTTTGAAAAACATCAAATTCGATTACACGTTGGGTTCCATACATAAATAAAAGACTACACTTGAAGTTCCATACACTACTCGTATTAATTGTGGGTATATTAACGCACAATTTATCTGAAACTTTAAAAATTGTAAACTTATTTGTAAAGTTTTATAGTTGATAGAGGAACAGACCTGAAGATGAAATTAGGCTAGAAATCATTTACGCTTTTCTATGGAGGTGCAAGAGAAATGATAAATTATTATTAAAATATGAGCCCACATTTAACGCTATAAGATAAAAATGGAACATCAAAAGCATTTTCGCATAAACGAAATCGCGAGCGCCAGCTAATAAAACATAAATCTTATATTCAGTTTCTCTCAGCACTGAACCCAAAATAAATTCCAATGACATAAGACATACGTCACATGTTATTTATTAAATTTTGAAATATAAAAACAACAAAATTTCTGTATGTTTTATCTGATATTTTATTTTCGTTAAAAAAAAACAATATGTGCAGCCCAATTATTGCTTTACCTAGTTACAAGGAACCGCCACAACACATTCCGTGCTGTGCAGTTCAGGTACGTTATTTTTATTTAAAATAAAATCTATAATTTTAGCAAAGCGAAAACTGTAGGCATAATTGAGTTGCTAAATTTTCAGGGTCCTCCATGTCTACCATACGGTATGGATCCTGTTACGCTTCGTCCACCACTTATTGTTCATGACAGCACGTTCGATTATAGACCTACAAGCTGGCCAGGAATGCTGCTTAATAATCAAGATAAGAAGATCCGCTACATGCTTGTTAATTATGAACGACCAGTAAGTAACTTAACAGTCTACTAATACATTTTTGTCAGGCCTCGATTCATTACTGATAAATCTTTCGCGTGTTTAAGATCAATCGATGATAAAATAATATGGCTCATGTTACTTTGCTAAATCCGCTATAAATGATTTTCAACAAATTAGCAGGAATTATCAAAGTAACTTCAACCATGTTATTTACAATGTATTTCCGCAAAGTAACGCCTTCATTAATCGAATCACTTGATGGTGTTTACTATCCGATTGTCCGATCTGACTAAATCTAGCCTAGTGATATGGCTCACATTTAAGTTCCCTTATACTCGTAAATATAAGGAGATAAACTATTTATGAATTAGATTGGGCACCTTTATATTTACAAAAAATAATGTAGAGAATATGAATTTGACGGAAGCTGATTGACATTCTGTAATGTACAAAACATGGTAGGGTCCGTTATACCTTCGAAGTGAGACTGTAGATATAGTTTAAAAAAATCGCAATCTTAGATGCCTTAGTGTGAAAGTAATATAGAAATTAATTTATATATTTCTGAGTGTGAAAAAGTAATTTTCTCTTTTAACAGGTTCAATCACATTATTCATCGTGTTCCCATTCTTACAATTACTAAGGTTAGTAGATTTAATCTTAAACCTATTTCTAATGATAGGAAATCATAATGCGTTTTGCTAACATCCGTGTTTTCAAATCATAACTCAGACTGGAACTCAATACTTCTATTTTAAACTATTGCAGCGCAAGGAAATATAATTCCGATATATCGAGTAGGTACACCAAATATTAAATGGCTTAACTTTATTGGCATAGCAATCGAAATACAATTATAATGTATATACAAATTAGTTCAAGACTTTTTCCCCTTTATTTATTAACTAAATTTTCTTTTTTTTGATTAGAAGCTATTTACGAGGTTTAGTGCAATAAATATTGAAAACATTTTTTTCCTTTTGCAAATTTTAAGAGCGACCAAGTAAGGTCGGAATTCCGATTCGGAATTTTCCTTCAGAATATCTATTCGGGATTCCGTACATATTTCACATACATATGTTTAATTTTGTTCGGAATAACAGGCTACCTATTCGGAATTTCGAATCAGAGAAAACTAAGAACGGAAAACTACTGTATGTTTGTGATAGGTCCATAGATTTGTATGAATTAACTGCATTTGATATTTCGAATCGAAATCTCGAAACTGAATTCCGACTTTTTGTGGCCACCCTCAGTATTGCCCATAGGTCGAAAACTAGTCACTAGTTTTATTAAAAGACGCTATTGTTGATTACATAACCTTTTTGTTTATTTAACTATCGAATGCTAACTTGAATTTCGAATATACAACTGTCAAAAACGTTAATTTTCGTTTGTTTTCAGTCAAATAATTTGGGAAATCGACAAAATTTTATGTACTACATATTGTATCAATTAATTCATAAAATTCAATAAAGAGAATAATGTGTGATCGTGTAAATATGATCGAACAGTTACAAACAATCATGTCAGCAATTCAGTAAGTAATTGTAACGATAGGTATAACCAACCAAATATTAGAACCATTTACTTTCTTAGTTTATTAAACTATGGCATTAATTTAAAAATGTAATAAACTGATTGATTGTAATATTTAAATGAAAAATATACTTAAATTGTTTCTGTAAAGAATTTGAAATCGTAGTCCCTGAATGGTTAAGGCTCAATAACCCAATGTTTCCAGCACTGCAATTTACTAACCAAATCTTTAAAATTCATACACCTTCATTACTTGAATGTAATTAACAACTTATAAAATAAAATCATTGTGACGAAAGTATGGAATTTTCTATCAATATGTGAAGTGTATTATCTAATACATCACATCTTGGATTGGCTTGGTAAAACAGTCATTATCGTCTCTTAGAAAAAGGTCATTGCCAAGTTTTAGACATTTTACAAGTAAATGTTTCTTACTTATTATATTGTTTTGAGAATATTCGTCACTATTTTCCCTATATCTATGTATTTTATAAGATTTATAAACGTCCCTTATTAAATAATAACTTGATTATCTTCCAGGGGGTGCGTGTGGTGATTGTCGAAAGCCGTGCTGCAAACCTTGCTGCCCACCATGCTGCAGCAGTGGAGGCTCGCTCGTCACTGTTTACAGTCAAGTAGCACATATCCAATGACACGATGTCATTTACAATTGCGCCTGATTTATGTACTTACGTCAGTCACAATTAATTTATGATATTATTTAGAAGCTTTACTCTGTGATTTCCTGTGATTTGAAGACAGCATGGTATAAAAATAATGAAATGAGACCCGCCAGCTGTCCTCATAACTACTTAGGGATCAAAATTCAAGTGTTTTGTCTTCATTTTTTGATACATCCTTTGGCATTTTTGAACTGAATAACGCTATTAGATTATGGGCCTTAAGCCATTACCGGGCTTTGTGACGAGTGCTTAAGGCACTCTGCCTGACAGTGGTATATATTATATGTGCATATATATTATAAATCACATATTTTTATTTCTTATCACATCTAGTTTGTTTTGCCTCTGTACCACCCTAAAGTGGACTGGCAGAGAATGTTTCAGGCATGAAGTCTGGCTTTTTACACAAATTGTGAAACGATAAATAAGTAAAATGGTAACTAGAGTGGTAACGAAACCTATGTCCTCTGTGGACGTCTTCCGTTTGAATAGATGGATGGATGGTAAATAGAAAAAGCATATTTTAATGGTAGGAACTTAGGCTTGAATTGTTACCGATAATTATTCTAAGCTAAGATCTATGACTAGTAAAAAAACATTCCTTATAGTTATTTACCTATATATCCTGCATATATTGCTCAAGTATAACTAGGTATAGGTACGGCGTTTGCTGTGGACTAAACCATTTTACATTAATTACATACAATCGATCTAAAATAACTGACTGAAGTTTTATAGTTACTGTTACTATTAACATTAATTTACGTTTTATCCTAAAGTCAAAACAATTTTCAAAAGACATGTCTGTATATTTATTGTCAATACTACGTTTAGCTTAAAAGTTTGATATTTTTGAAAAATTTGTAAGTTATACCCAAAAGATAAAATATTTGTATAACTACCTTTTTTTAATACTTATATATAGGTATTGGGTCAGTGCTTTGACCACTATCTCACCTGATGTTAAGTTACGATCTGGTCCAGGGTGGTAAACACACTAATCCTAGAAGTACTTATTCTCAAGTCTTACTACCGGAACACACCTATTGGTATTTGACGACAGGTTTTCTAACTTGAGGCTGGTAGCTATCCAGATGGGCATTATTAGAAAATACGATACCATAATGGTTTCCTCACGATGTTTTCCTTCACTGAAAACTCAGACTGATTTTAGATTTGGATAGACGGGCTCAAAACCGCGTCCGTTAACGCGGAAATGGGCCTCACTACCAACTGCGCCACCATCGCTTCAAACTTTTAATTATTAAATATTTCTGAATGGTTAATTAGGTGAAATAATTTTTGTTTCAATGATGATTTTTTAGAATTTCAGATTCAGATTACTCAAAAGCATCTCTTGTTTACAGATGCTGTGCTGGCAGTGGGTCAGCCTCCGCGACCTATTGCTGCATTCGACAAAGCCACTATTGCTATAGGCCACCACAGTCCAGCGTGTATTACTAAACATTAACCAACTTACAAGTGAATGCATCAATAGTAATCAGTCTAGCCTTTGTTGACTATTGTAACGTGAAAATGTTAATAAAGATTGTATTTTAAGAATTTATCTTTTATTTTCTAGATCATAACTTTGTATATTTGAATGTAATGTAAGATGAACATGTATTTTAACGCCTAAAACTGTTTTAGGTCTTCCACTACAGAGCGTAAATCTCTTTTCGGATTCACAAAATCACTCCTATTCACACACTAATACCTACCAAGCTAAGTGAGAAACTGAAAATGTCCAACTACCATTCTTTGGCTTCATTATTAAGTTTTTGTTCATTAAAACTATAGGCGCATCTGTAACATGCCTACTCTTTACTCTTGGGAGCTATTGAAACATTTGCCGAATTTGGTTATTTACTTACTCCCCACAAGAGTACAATATATAATTGCCCCTAAAACTAGATGCACATTCGTTCTGATCAGCCAGTGCGCAGTAACTGGTAATATTTTAGTCTATGTAGTAATTATTATTGCTTGTTATTTTGAAATGAAATTTTCAAAGCAATATACAGTGAAGGAACGAGTAAAAACTCGCTCAATTATTTCCTTTAATGTTTCTTCCCGTAACCAACTCGAGATTAAATCGAGCTTACTAGATTTCGGAAATGAATCTAGTAACTTTGATCGCGCTTATAAATAGGAGTAAAGAGGCCAGTCGTGAGCATTGCACAAAAACCTTCAACAAGTTTCGGTTATATTGTTAAATTTTCAAGTGAAACTGTCAAAGACTATCAACATGGGCTATTGTCCGCCTATTTGCGGGCCACCTTGCGTTCCTATGTGTGCGCCAGCTTGCGGCCCCAACACACCAATGCTCTGCCAAAGCAGCGTGCCACCAACGCAGCGTTGCTATCCTGTGAACCCATGCATTAATATCTACAGTTGCCATACGCAAATACTATAAGCAAGAGGACTCGTGATTCAACTGTGTATACTATGGTGACTATTTTATAGTTCTTCAAAGATTATTAATAACAATATTAAAAGTAACTACTAAGGGAAATTTTATTGGTTTATTAAAAATACATCATTTAAAATGATTGCTGTTTTTATTATGAAACACGTAGTTATGTAAACCTACTATTGCTGTAAATGTGTTATGCTAAAAAGTTAGCGAATAATATATGGATGCGGGCTTTTAACATTTGAAATTCGTTTGTACCTATAGTAAATTATCGAATTTTTGTACTTTTCAATATACTTGATTTAATTTCATTCTTATTACATAAATTTAAATATACCATGTAAATTGCATATTTATTACATACTAATAGAGTTGAACATGTAAATATTTTCATATAATTTTATATCATTTCATAGCTTTAACCACAAAACTGAGAATACTTTCCCATATAAATTCTCATCCCTTATTTCGAGACAATAATTTAAGATCCATATCTATATAAACAAATCACCATGGAAATATATTCACAAAACATTCATTATAAATTTTTATTTATTCTTTCTTTATAAACATTAGATATCTACTCAAAAACTATACATATAAAAAATTGAAACATCAACTAGTGCAGTGGGACTTGCACGGAATAGGCACAACCATCTTGTGGATTCTGAAAATAAAAAGTTAGTATTAATTTACTAAATTGCATATATATTAAACTAGATACTCACTCAGTAAAATAATATTTGACATAGGTATTACCTGTTTGACGTAATTGGCTACTTTATACCGCACGTTAGGATTACGACGCGTGAAACATTCTACCGGTGACGCTGCTGGCCTTGTTTGGAAGATACTGTCGTGAACAATTAGTGGCCTACGTCTCGTTACAGGGTCTAGCTCACAATCAGGGCAACAACTGCGTCCAACTGGTAAACTAGGTAAGGGTACATGCGGCGCTCGAGGACATATAGGACGTTGTTTTGGAAAAATAGGCGGTGGGCATTGAGGATTGTAGCAAGGTAAAATGGGCTGATAACACGGTGTCGGTTCTGGACACGGCTGAACCTGTAACAATTGAATATTTACAAACATTTGTGAAAATATTTAACCTAATATATATTTCAACTTACGGGTGGTGGATCACATGACTGGGGAGGTGGACAACAGGGTAATACAGGCGGACAGCAAACTGGTCTTGGCGGTGGATACGGTGGAGGGTCTTTAGGTGGCGTTCGGCGTGGCTTACATGGAGGTAACATGGGAACAATAGGTGGAACCAAATCGGGAATGGCTGGCGCTGGACATGGTCTATACGCAGGCTTGCATGTACACGGTGGGCACGGCGTACAGGGCAACGGAGGTGGACAGCAAGGCTGCCAACATGCTGGAGGTGAAGGACATGAAAGCATGCAAGAACGCGTGTCGCAAGGCAATGTTGCTGGGCATGTAGGGCAAAAACACATGGAGCACATTTCTAATTTTATACACTTTAAAATTTTCTATATTACTTTTATAATTTTTATATATTTATGAAATTTTTATTCCTGACAGATCGATGTTTTTTAAATGCTTAGAAAGAAGATATATTACATTTTCAGACAGTATAAGTTCTATTTTTGAAATTTTAAAAACAAAACAAATTAACCATTACGTATTCATCATACATTTGTCAAAGTTATTTTCCGAAATAGTGACTAGCTAAAATTCTAGTTTCCTTTATGTAAAAAAAATATTAAAAATTGAAAAAAAAGGGTAAACAAAGCCAAAATGAATGCTCCCTTTTATAGTTACGATCCTTGTGTCTGTACAGGTCAACCTTGCGGAGCTTGCTATCCTTGCAGTACGAAGCCATGCGCAGCGTCTCGCAATGACCTGAGCATCTGTTCAGTTTGTCCTGGAGGTGGTTGTTCACCCTGTCCGGCACCAGTACGACCGTGTCCAGAACAATGCCCACCGATGCCAGTATTACCATGCTTGCCTCCATGCCCGCCATGTGACAAGGTTATATCTGAGTTTTATACGATATAGGCTCTGTGCTTTAACCACAATCTCACCTGATGTTAATTGACGATGTGTTCCAGGATGGTAAACACACTAAGCCTAGGTACTGGTTCACAAGTGATGCTGCCGGAACACACCTATTGGTATTTGGCGACAGTTTCCATACATCTTACTTTCCATAAATCCCATAAGTATGTATGTATATATGTTTTACTGACAATTCAAGTGCATTTCTCTCTTCGAATCGCATTCAGCTCTTAGTACTAATTTTTGGCACTCAGTCAATATTCATTTAAATACGAATATTTTAGATATACGAATATTTCGAAACTAAATCTGTCTCAAGGTCACGTTTTTTTATAGCCAAGCACACCGGTGCCGAAACCTATGCCAATATGCGATTCAGTAGCGATACCTTGCTGCCGACCAAATCGTTGCAGACCATGTCCTTGCTACTGCTGCACGGAACCAGGCGTATGTTCACCGAAACGATGCAGTTATCCAGGAGTTCCTGTCTGCTCTAATTACTGCGGACCATGCATGCCGGTGTGGTGAAGGAGTCTTGTGAAAAACACGTGTATATTTTACTACGTTTTAAAACTTGTAATGTTCACAAAATTTAATATATTTTTTGAACTTATTGTTTTATTTTTAATCTTTTTACCTTTAAAATGCTAATTTAAAAAATTCTATATAATAACAGCTAAACTAAATGAAAATTTCCATTATCCAGGACATATTCTAATTCCGGTGCACTTATAATCTTCAAATGTTTTTATTTGTGGTTTGATATGAGCTATATAAATTAACACTTAAGCCTTATTGCCTCATGAGTCGTGGTTTGATCAAAGAAACCAAACGAAAACCACATTAAAAACCCTGTTATAGATTGATATAATGATTTAAAATAGTTTTTCGTCATTACGATTTAATATAAACTACCAAAATGTTTAGTCAAAGTTAATAAAGGTTAGAATAAAAGGGAATTCGTCATACAAACGTCTACCTTATACTCGGTTCGATACCTTTAAGTAACTTTATATCATTTATATAAAACATTGTTACCCTCCCAGTAAAAACGCATTAAATCCATGTGGATCTAAAATTACGCTATGAAAAATAGTAAACAACAATTTTTTTTTTATTAATAATCAACAGCCAAATAAATCATTCAAAAAATATTCATTTATGCATTTAAAGGTATTAAAGATTCATTTGTGTGATCAATATAATATTATACGTTAACGAAACTACGTGCATGCAGAATAAATACTCGTTTACTAAACTTACTAAACTACTTTTTTCCAAAAAAAAAATATTGTTTCATAATACGCAAAAATATATATACAGATAGATCGCTGCCACTAATGGAGGGTATTTTGTACGAAAATTATGAAAATTTAAGTTGATAAAAATTATACAAATTAAGTTGATAAAAATTGGAAAACATGTAAGTGTTGTATAAAATTGTACATTTTGTAATAGTCCGTCAGTTATCTTTTTAGATTGAGTTTATTTCACATTATATTTTATTATAATTACTTTGTTTCTTTTGTTGATATTAATACTTCGACATTTTGAAGTCGAGGCTAAATTCAAACACCTAATCCAGATATATACATACCTTAAATCATGTTCATACTCGTACAGGTCAAACAGAAAAATAGCAAATAGCCAGTTGTTTTTATATGTTTGAGTGAAACGGAATAAGTTTTAAGGATAGAGAGAAGTGATCTTTAAAAAGTTTAACTGTCCCGCATTCACTTCAGATCTCACTTCATGCACATGTAACAAATTACCCATCACCCTAGTTACATCACCTGTTAGGTATTAAGGAAGGGACATTTCATATTATACCAAACGCCGGTAACAACTCAGACGATGTTGGTATCCTTGTGGTGTCCTTATGTTAGTTAGCATTTTCCAAATGAGTAGTGTAAGCCTTCACCACAAGATCAAATAAAGCTATCAAGACCTTTCCAGTCAACAGCGTTAGTCAATATTTTAATCGTGAAACACTACCAGCTTCTCTTATCACACATTAAAACAATTGTGCCTACGTTACAGATAACAGACACTTTACACTGAATAAAAAATATATATACAATGTCAGTTCTACCACGGGGATATGAAAACGACCGACCTTGCCCAAGGTACGGCTCTGTGAAAGGAGAATACGGTATTTATTATAAAAGACCTCGCTGCGGACAGCCAAGACTTCAGCCGTTCCAAAGAGAAGCTGCATCATACAACGAAGGACCTACTAATGCACCGCTCGAAAGGTTAAAAATATTTTTTTTTTTAATTAAATCAAGGCACATGATTATAATTCCGTATAAAATAATTCAAAAGCAGTGAAGAGTATATGAAACCCGGGCGCAGCCGCGGGCACACAGCTAGTTCCAAATAAGTTGATAATAGAATTATTTAAACTAATTGCTATTTGCCAGGCCGTGCTGCTACGATTTCCCTTGCAAAGCGGATTGTTTCAATCACGGAGCACGTACAAGGCCCAGTGGAAGATACGCGCGCACCGTCTGGTACCCAGGAGAATGTCGCCCAACTGTACCACCTTGCCAAGCTTTCACTTGCCCTAATCCACCATATCACCCTTGTTGTTATCACACGTGCAATAAACTGGTGTGAACATTTACCAAACGAACTGTTGCTTGTAAATGCATTATATAGTCGAATTTGTTTTACATTGTTGTCAAATAAACTATAAACCTTGTTATTATAAACGAAATATTAAGTTTTAATATGTTAATTATTACTAATAGTGGTCATAAAGAAACATTGTCACCTTTTCGCCAATTCAATTATATGGACTTATTTTAAAGAAATTAAACTTCCCTCCCTTTCAGCATTAGTTGTTGTCATATTGCAATTTAGTTGTATAGGCATAGCGTTTATTAGAGTAAAATTGGGGAAATCAGCTGAATTATTAACAATAGTAAGCAAAGCTTCCCCCCATGTACCCCCTCCATGATAACGTTGCATAGCATTGCAATCACTGGCATTGATTGATTCATTGAAGCCACTGCTGGACATAGGTCTCCCCAAAAAAGGGGAAATTGTCATAATCGCCACGCTAGACAGGCGGTTTGGCGATCGCAATAGTTGTTTGTGATACTCAGAGGAAGCTGCTGCCCATTCCCTGGTTTACCCTTTAGTTGGGTTTTACGACACCCACGGGAAGATCTAGGGTGGTGGTAGACGACTGGGTACTACTGAGAGAAGGGAAAACTCGAAACCTTGGAAAAAAACTATTTTTTTATTGTTTAAATTGCAATTCAATTCAGTTTCAATTATGTGCATTTTCATACAGTTATTCATAATCAAAACATACGATATGCTGCGTAAATATAATTTTTTATTATTTATCTTTGAGCGCTAGCATTTAAACGCCATCTTATACTTAACATACCATAGCATGTATGCGGCTGACGTCATAGCATTGCAAAGTGATTTTTTTTTTAGTTTTTTCCTTACCGAGAATCGCTTCACGCCAATAAAGAGGTTTTTACTTAAAAAAAAAAGTAAACTTTTCCTTCCTTTTGCAAACAAATTCCTCACGTCATCAAAACTAAGCATAGAACATTGATACCTATTTAATATTCGTACAGTCCGTTTGTGGGACGCGACGAATACTCGACGAGACGACGACCCCATTAGACCCTTCATTTAAATTACTATAAGTTATTATCATGTAGAATACAGTCAATTTAACGATCTCGTATAAAAACTTCTTCAATTAAACGAATACATTCAAAAGGTGTGTGTGCGTGTTTTGAGAACTTGGGTCCCAGCGAAGTCTAGACTCGATACCTAACCTGCAGTTTATACGCAGTTACTTATATTATTCTGGCAGCTTTTAGTTCCTCCCACGTCAATAAGCCACGTCAATTTTCAAACAGTGGACTAGTGGATTTCGCGCGCTTTTCGCGTTCAGTTGCCTTCCTTGTTACTGGATAACGATTTATTCTAATCTATTTGAAAATACGTCTATTCGGAACTGTGGGTCAATTTTTATGAATCACAGAAGTTCTTTTAAATTGAAAATACACGAATGACTACCTCATCAAGATGCATGTTTTGATAACATTTTTTATTTTAATTGTTATTGGTATGTATTTTATTGTTGATTTTTATGTTTAATATATAAATATTTACGTGGTAATGTTTTAGTTATAAAACTGACATCATCTGTACTAATAAACCAAATTGAACCGTCTGTTGTAATGACATTTTTTTTTCTAAATAGATTTGAACATATATAAAAAAGCTAGACACCAAAAATACAATTTTTAAAATTTTTGTCTGTCTGCTTGTTCCGGGTAAACTTCGGAACAGCTAGACCGATTTTAACGGTTTTTTGGTAAATAGCTGAAGTTACTCCACGTTACTTAGGGTACTTATGTTTTTCGATAATAATTAGGATTCCGGGTAAAAAAATTGAAACTCATGAAATTGTCAATAAAATCCGTTTTAATGCACAGTTTTACTGGCAAGTATTTAAATTTGTGAGAAATACTTTTGCTTAATGTTAGTATTAAAAGAAATCTAAAATAATTAGGGTTCCGTTTAAAAAAAAACTATTTTATTAATATATCTTAAAAGATTTAACAAAGTAGCTATTAATTTTAGTACTATTACTTACAAAAGTTATTAAATTATCGTCACAGGATATACTTTTATTAATTGGATTATTATGTCGCACGCACCTGCTTGTTATAATTATAGATGTAGAAAAATGATTTACTTCATTCTTTCCTTGTAGAAATAGTTCAAATACTATATCATTTATAATGACATTTATTTATTTACTGAAACTTTTCCCATTCCAAAGGTTTTGTAACTAATAAACATTCTCTCATGGAATCTGGATTATAATTATATGCAGAAAAACTAAAACATTGTAATACACACCTTTTGTAAACTACTGAACTGGTTTTCATGTTGTTTTAAGACACCCGGTCTCATTCCCGTAAAACATCGAAAGCATTTTCAAGAAAACGAAATCTCAGGCACCGAATTAATGTAAATAAGATTTATAATGTCATAGGCATACTTTAATCCGTGGTCTTATTTGTTTATTTCACATATGAAATGAAAGTCTTCGTTTTCCCCACTACTTTCGCCAGAGAGAGATGTTTTGAAATTTGAACATTGAATTTTTTTCTCGAACTAAAGGACAATAATTTGATAAAATTCCGTTTGGAAATTTTCAAATGTAATATTGTGGCTAAAAGAGTCTTATAAAAATCCCTTTTTAAAACTTTTTATCTATATAGAGTATTCTAAATAAAATTCCTTATCATAACAATGACGTTACATTAACACATGTATCTATATACATCCACACAACTATATCATTATATACCTAAGTTATTACAAACAGTGTTTAAAAAATGAAACGTAAAAAACATTTTTTTGTGAATGTAATGAACAATGAAGTGTAGTAAAGTTTGCGTTGACTTCATAAGATTTAAGCATCATCAGAATCTATATCTATACTGAATAATTAAAAATTGAAGTGTCTGTTTGTAATATCAAAATTTTATTAAATATATATGAATGTTATACACGCTACCTTTACCAAACACACAACTTTTAATTTTTATTGTTTTATCTGTTTGTTCCGGTTAATCTCCTGAACGGGTCGACAAAATACGGTTCATTAGATATCACCATCAAAATATAATTACAAAACAAAATATTATTTTCCAATTATTATTGAAAAACTATATTGCGCAGTGATGAAGCAGTGCAGCATATAAAACGCGAGCAGAGCCACGGCCACTTAACTAGTATATAATAAACGCGAAGATATTCTCAATATTGTTTGACCCAAATTGATATTCGTTTTATACTCAAATGCCCAATGTACCAACCTATCTCACTGAGAATATTTTGATACTTACATAGCTATCATGCGTCATAAATCAATTCAGTTGTATTGTTGTTTTATTGACCATTTAACATCGTTTTTTGACCTATTTGAAATTACAGACACGGTAGATCATATTATAAGTAATGTGTTAAATTCTCGTGTATGGTTCAGTGTAAGATTCAGCCTTATTCTTAACGTCAGTAAACGACATTAACCCAGTTAAGTATATCCATTTAACGTTTTCCTCGGAATTTTTATAAAAGGAATGAGTACATGAATAAATTATTATTGATATTACATTTCTAATGAATTTTTATGAAAATGCGTTTCACTAAACAAATGTAATTTCGAGACGTATGTCTTTAAGTAAGCAATATATGTAATTGTTCGAAAATGGCTATATCGATTTTAATGAAATACTGTACATTTTTAGAAAAAGTTTTATTCTCAAAATTTATCTGAATGAATGTTAATTAAATCTTAAATGGTGATCGGGCATTTGTACTTGCACTTTTTTATTGTAGGTACCTTTTTTTGCAAATTTACATTTATAATCTATAAAGCTACATTCACGTTTGCTTACCGTAACAACAAATGTGAATAAATGATAGTAATCCTTTATGACAGATTTAAACGATGCTGGGTCATTCAGATCATAAAAAATTTCAATTAGAAATTGGTCATTTCTGAAAGAAGATAACGATATTTTTCATACTATGAATACAACAGAACCCAAACGCAATCCAAACATGTGGATGTTAGCGTTTTATTATTCGTCGTAAATAGGTACTTTACTTGTATGTTAATAAACATGAATCTTTATTGTTAATTGGTAATAGTATATTTATTTTATACTTATTTCACACATTTGAGTACAAAGGTAGACTTAATGCTTTTACATTCTCTCCCAGTCAAGTTAATAATTTTTAGTAAACTGTTAAAAGTAGAAAAATAATTGTAACTAGGTCACCTTAAAATCACCATCATCAATCATGGCTTACACAGGCTAACTCTTAATAGAAATAATCTTGTACTGGCGAATTGTGGTTCTTTAGGAACCTTAAAGAAAATTTCCAGGTGACAAATCGCTACCTCCTACGCTAAATCCATATGTCATAATATAGTTTCCGTATGGAAACCAAGTCTAAAGTAAACGGTGATGAAGTTTGCCTACAGTAGCTTAGTTTACTACATTTTAACTGATCCTTATTCAATGGGATCATTGTTTATACTACATAAACGTAGAGAATTAGCTACCTGTAATTAGTAATTTATTTCGGCATCATCCAAGGTAAATCCTAAGGCAAAGGCAAAGGTACTAAACTATGCTGCCAAGTTTTATATTAGGAACACTTTTCTTACAACGCTCTTACAAAATGGCGGCCCTTTTTTAAAGCTTTCCTTCCTAAGGAGTTATTGGGAGATTATTATTAAGAATTATTTTCAATAAACTTTCCTTATACACAATAATCAAAATTACATCACATAAAATGTCACCAAAATTACATAATATAGGGTCAAAACCCAAGTTAATGAATTAAAGACAATAACTGCTACATGACAGACTAAGATCCCCCACAAACACATACTTTCGGTAGTTACTATTGCAATAAAAAAATATAATACAGTCATATTAAAAAATAAACATAGGAAAAATATTGGCTGATATAAAATATTCTATGTGATTTCCGCATATTATTGTATCTTAAGACCACATTTCTGTACGCTTAATCGCTTTAATGTAGGCGGTTAACTCATATACAATACAACTGTATTATAAATAATTATGAACATATATTTCTAAGAGTAAAATAAACACGCTTAAATAACGTGGTAATTTTGTATCGTCATGCATTATTTTAAAGTATGATTTCATAAAGAGTGCGTTTCTAATGTAGCTTATCTACATCGTCTTCTATCTGTATATATATACAACTACAATTTGTAAGCAAATTTATTATAATTGCACATGCGGATATTTATTGTTTTGTATTCTATAACAAAACCAGCTATGATCTAAGCCATAATCTACACGCTACAATAGTATTTATATATTTATTACTACCGTTTTGTATTTGAAAATAAAATGCTTAGCAAAGACCTAAATCTCAAAAAGTAAGCAATTTGTCATATAGCATATCGTTCATTAATCACCTAAGGTTCGAAATGAGGGAGGAGTTTTACCAGAAGGGGGAAGGGGCAGTTAAGTGTATTTATTTTATCGTCAAATATGCGATGTCAATACTGAAAAAGGTGTTTTAAAAATATCTCGTGATTAATGGACGACACCTAAATTATAATAATCTTCTTAATTAGTATAAGCTTTTTTTCTTGTATTGTTTGTAAGTATTTGGTATCAGTGTTTTATACAACCGAGTGTAAAGTAAAACTTTGATGATCGGCGTATTCGTGTTTAAAGACGACGCGAAGTTAATAATTTTCGGAATAAAGCATTCTATGAACAAAAAACAGTATCGATGTTCCAAATGTTTAAAATAATTAAGTTTAAAACACGCTACAACACTGACCTTTCTTAATGTGAACTGTATACAAACTTTACTTAAACAGCGAAATGTTCACAATGAAGTGTAAGCAAATTTTAATTTAAAAACACTTTCCATACATTCAACCGAAAGACATCCACTGCTGGGTATAGTTCTCCCCCGATGATCTCCACAACGACCGGTCTTGCGCCACTCGCATCCAGCGGATTTCCACTTTACACGGCCTAGACACGCTGTGCTTTTCAATACGCGGCAGCCATTCGAGAACCCGTTGGCCCCATCAGGCATCGGTACTACGGGCAATCTGCCCACCTAATTGCCACTTAAGTTTGGCAATGTCGGTACCTTTTGTTTTTCTGCGAATCTCCTCATTCCTGATTCGGTCACACAGTGAAACTCCGAGCATAGCCCTTTGCTCCATTGCCTTATCGGAACTTTGATCTTTCCCTGTGAAACGGCCTTTGACAGAGAGAATGGATTCCAGATACCAGGAATGCATACATCAAAAAAGATCACACATTCGTTAGTAACATATATTCAAAGAGTGACATATATTCAAGTATTACGTACGTAAGGACCAAAGAGTTTATAGTTTATGCTTTATTTTTGATGACAGGGGGGAGGGGGGAGTCTGCATGGTGATTACTTATTTACTTTTAATTACTTTAGCAAGCTTTGTAAAAGTTATATGTCAATGCTTACGTCAACGTGGAGGGTGCGGGTAAGGGCTTTGTTTAGTATTCCTAACAAAAGGGGGCAGCGGGAGAGGAGTCAAAATTGTCTAAAATTCTGCTTACTAGTACTTGAACGACCACAAAAGCAGTTTTTTTTAATTTCCTTACCAAAATAAACTATAAACAGTTACATAAACTTGCTCATTGATCATTATCTAAAAAAAACTAGGCGGCCGTGAGAAGTTCCGACAGAAGTGAATATTCCAAACATTGGAAAATCTGTATTCCCTTTTTTTATGTATACATTTCATAATTTGTAAATTGAAATTATTAAAATAGCCTAACAATAGTCTGGTTTTACATCTATTGGCGCTCCGAGCAATAATGCATTTTCATATAGTTAAGTCATCATTGAAACACACGATAGGCAGCGTACGTATACATTTTACTATTTATCTCTAAGCGTTAGCACTTAAACACCATCTTACACTTCACATACTGTAGCATTTTGGTAGCTAAAGAAGTATGTACTTAAAAAAAAACATAAACCTAATTAAATAACACAAAAATATATTTTTACTACTTCTCTACCTACAATGAAAATATTTTCTGACTGTTTTGTTTGAATTTTTAAATAATGCAAAGTATGTGTAATACAAATAATGGGTATGGTAATCTGTAGAAAATATTGTATCGTTATCAAAAATATTAGAAGTAGAAGTGCATTTATTTATACAACTAGTTGTGTGCTCGCGACCGCGTCCGCGTTTCAATTGTTCTTCACTGCGTTTTAATTTTTTTATTCGGAACCATAATTTTCCTTTGTATTTTTCGGTACTAAGATAATGTAAAACTACTTCTCACAAATCCAAACACTTGCCAGTAAAACTGTGCGTTGAATCGGATTTTATTCGAAATTTCATGAGCTTTAATTTTTTTACGCGGAGCCCTAAATATTTTTTAAAAACAAAGTACCCTAAGTTACGCGGAGTAATTTCAGCTATTTAACAAAAAAAGTCCCGTCAAAATCGGTTCAGCCGTTCCGGAGATTACCCGGAACAAACAAACAGACACAATTTTAAAAATTATATTTTTGTTATATGTATCACATATGCATTCATACGTATTTAGTAAAATATTGTTATTTTTATATTACAAACAGACACTTCAATCGTATTTATTAGCATAGATAAATATATGCCTAAGCAATTATAACAAAATAAAACATTTCATATTGTTTTAGGAACTCTTATTGCCCGCCAGCCGGATATAGATATCAACAGGTTGGTATTGACGTAAATTGTTTGGCACGACGCTTCTCTGAATGTCTACTGGTGTATAATTTTTTATTTTTTTTACAAAGTTTTAATAAAAATTCATTTCATAAACAACAATAACATTACATAAAAAATTTGTAACGTGTTTTTGTGAATTGAACGGATACGCGTTTATATGATTTTAAACTATATTAAATTGTATGATTAGAGTCACGGGTCAGTAGAAATATACGGGCTGAATAATTTATTTATATGAGTATATATTATATGAAACACTAAACTATTTTTAATACTATTTTAGGCTTTGAACACAATTTCATTAAGCCTAGAGGTCCTAACTTTCAAGTGACTACACCTATTGGTGGCTGGCGACAGGTTTTTAAAATAGTAGTAGTGTTAGCTAGCCAATACATTTACGCACTACTCTTACCTATTGCATTAGTGAGACCGAAGTCCCCCAATGCAATAGGTAAGGGAGCACGGAGGGACGTCTCCGTGCCAGTGTGGGACTCGCCCGGGCGTGAAGCGCCTGGAAATACCCACTAAAACCCCCCGGGGCCGTCCGCCGCATTTGGGATAGGGGCGACACGGGGTGGGTTTCGCAAGCACCGCGTCGCAAAAGTGGTTTGAACCTACGTCCATCGACGCGAAATCCAACCCACTATCAACTGAGCCATCATCGCTTTAATTTAGATCAAACTTTAACGGAAACATATGAAGTCGTATCCCTTTAACTTGGACCCGCCAACTGTGTGGCAAAACCATTAATATTGTTGTAAATGAGAGTAATAATTAAAGTAAAAAGTAGTGACGAGTGCAAATAACAAAAAAAATCTCTTAATTTGGGGAATAATTAAGTCATCTTTATAGGATCTGTAACTACTCGTTCAAAATTATTATTGTAAAGAGATATATCCAAACATGCCCGGCAGTACATACGGCGCGGCCGTGCGTCGAGTAGGTATAGCATCGGATGAAAATGCTAGAATTGTTCTATGTACAAATATTCGTACGTAAATATTAGTGCTACATTTAGACACTAAAACTGAAACAGCGATATTATAGTGAGATATATTTCTCTACATAAATAATACGTGCATTATTAACATAAACGATTTCTGCGTGGGGCACTTTATCTACGTAAAACGTGAAAAACGGCGGCGGCCTACCACCAGTAATGACGACGGCAAGTGTGAATAGCCTTAAGACATTGGACTAACAAAATTACACATAATATATTTTTCAGAATAAGACTTATATCAAGGGACAGATTCGGCCGCATCTCGCCAAATAATTTCCATAAGCGTCGGTCTATAATAGACGTAAATAAATACAGTTATAATAATGATTATGACAATAATAGCAGCTGGTACGCCAAGTTACGGACGCCGATGCCATTTCAGTATAACACCCAGACGATTGCCGAGACAAAGGCGCCTATCAAAGTTCCAAACCGAGAGAAGACCCACGGTTCTTCTATCAGTCTGATATGTATATTAAAGAGACTGATAGGAAAAACTTAAATAGGGAAGTATCGTCTGTGTATCCGGGAAGAGAAGTCGTAAGGTCTGTCGATGACAATCATAGAGTATTGCCAATACGACATTATCGACAACAGCTAATGGAAAACAGTCGAGGTAACCGAATATACTTTACTTTACATTACGCAGTTATTGGTGGTGATATTATTGTAGTGGTTCTTGATGTTGCTGAAGGAAAACATTCTAAGGAAACCTAAATATTTTCTAATGATAAATACATTCACCATTTTCGTCGGTCTCTGATGTCACCAATACCTCGTGGAGAGGTTTATTACCTAAAGCCCTTATCTATCCTCAGAAAGACGTATATATTTTTTCTGTAAAAGATGTAATAATAAATAAAATAAATGTAAATTAAGCAATTGAAAATAATTTCGAAATGACTTAATACCGGAAAAGGCCTTGAAATATTTAGCGAAGTTTTGGGGTTAGCGCTTAGTGCGCTCACCCGGGAAAGTGATACCTAGCACAAAAGCACCAAAGTGTTATGGTGTCGGTTACGGATCGGACCGCGGACATAATACGGTGGGCGGCCGATGTTATCGGTTCCCTAAGTAGGGATGGGAATCCTATCCGAAAAAAAAAAAACAATTATTAAATCGATTCGATGTTCGAATCTAAGTTTGATGAATCGGTTCAGAAAACATCAAGACCCTAAAGATCGATCTTTCAAACTAATAAAGTATCGATTATTAGAGTGTCCTTTTTGTTTTCTATGATATGATGATCATCTGTAAACGGGCAAAAATAAAAAACAGTTCACTGTCATTTTTCTTTAGTAGGTGAGGGATTCTTCTTTTTTTTTGTTTAATTGCTATTTATGATTTTTAGTGCTCTTAATAAAATTGCAAATAGTTTCTGCGATAAATGATGATTAAAATCTAATTTTTTACTACTGGAAGAATACTATTTACAAATAAAAAAAAATAGAAAAAAGATTGATCTGATTTTTTGGGAATCGATTTAAAAAATCGATCTTTTTGAAGAAAAATATTTCGTCCCTACTTAGGCGACTTATAATCTCGGCCGCGCGACATACCATGTCCGCGGTCTGGTCCGTACATGTATTAACAGCATTACAACGGAATTTGGCCCACGCCAAGCCTACGGTAATTAAGGGAAACTACGGATCTCAAGGTCCCTCTCAGAACCCATAAACAAGCGTTTGTGGGACGTAGTTTTTATGCCTGTATGCTAATGTATGAAAACAGTTATATTATGTTATTTATTATACTCGAATATCCCCAGTTGGGATTCAAATCATGTCCTGGAGCGCTGGCTGAAGTGTCCCGGCTAAATAAATGATATACAAGGTTTACTTAAAATTATACCGAGTTTTACTTGAATTCTGTTGATTGTCCAATTAACGAAGTAATTTTTTCATAATATTTTGCGTTCATATAACGAATACCACAATTAATGTTTTTACGAAACCTAGTCGGCATTAATTGAATTATAACAATATTTGTTATTTTGTTAACGGCTTTGACACAAACAATTGTTACTTGTATTTAGAAAAAACGATTTAATATAGATAATGTTATTAATATAAATTTATAAACATTTTAGATTTTAACATTTGCATAAAGTGTCCACATGATAGGACGTTAATAGCTAAATTTGGAATGGATCGAGTAATGTTAGAATATCCTAAGCTGCGAACATGTTCGGGAAGGGCTTCTTCAAGATATTTCCATTTCAAACACTTGTACGGACCGAAATTTGGCGATTTACTTGAACAAGGTTCCTATGTTATCGTAGGACAAATCACACACAGGAATCAAGTGAGTTACATCTTTATTAATAAAACAGTAGATAATAGAAGTGTTAAGTGTAATCTAATAAATCATTTTATAGGTTCTTCAAACATGTAAAATGCAAGTGCACGTTTTGATGCAATTTTGTCCTATACCACAATATTTGGTAAGTAGTTGTGATGATGAAGAAAATAAAACATGCAGTTTCACGTGTCGCGATCCACATAAGAAATTACGAGGACATTCAACATTAACATGTGGAGATAATATGAAGTGGACATCAAACTTACCTGTTTGTGAAGGTACGTATGAGAAAATGTCACTCTAGAATATTTATAGAAAAAAACGTCTGTAAAAAAGTCCACGTGTTAGAAATGAAAATTGTTTGGTTAAATCTGGAAGACTAATTATTTGTAAGGATCTAGACTCTAGATCCTTCTGCCCTATCATTAGAGATATATATCTCCACTTTTTAATGATTTGCGGGTCAGGACGACAGCACGTTTTTACTATACAACAGGTCGCTAACGGCTCGCGTCGAAAGAAAAGAAAATAATCATAATTCGACAGTCAAAAAATATAGCGTGCTTATTTTTTTGCTTTCTCTCTCTGTAACTTGTTATCTATGTATGTCTCTATCCGTCCTTTAATAATGAAAACCCAATGCTAATATTCTGACGCGACCCTGGAATTTCACTCTCATCGCACCCAAAGAATTTACACTTCAAAATACATAATTATAAAATTAAGTGTATTTACTGTGATGACTTTTTTTCAGTGCCAACTTGGTGTGACCTATTATCACCCCCAGAACATGGAAATATAACCTGCAAAGGTTCTACTGTACAAAATGGATTTGGTCTTTCTGAAGGTTCCAAATGCCATGTAAAATGCGAAAAAGGTTGGAAGTGGCGAACCCGCAATTATTCTATATGCCGTCGTGGGATTTGGACTCATAAACTAGAATGTCTAACAAAAAAAGTAAAATAAGCTTGTGTCGTTTGAAATTCTAAAGTATAAAGAATTAAACAATTTTGTGAATTGATGTTTGTGTTAATATTATGTTCAATATTTATTGTTTAACTTTAAAATTACATCCAATTGTAAAATATTAAAATGTAATTTTATCCTATATTATACATAAATACTGTTTGTTACGACAATTGTTATTAAGCATTAAAATTATTTGGTGTAATTATTATTTATTCCAAAGTAAATTAATAATTTAGACTGCGACAATTTACCACTCATAGATGATACAATTGGGCACACACACATTATAAATTAATATTTAGAATTTGACAAATATTATTACTCACCAAAATATACATTAATGTGTGCATATATTATAAACAAAATATTAATTATCACAACAAGAAAAAAATAAAAAAGTTTAAACATCTAAGAGAAAAGAAAGAGTTTTAAAAGGCAGCATTTGAAGAGTACTGCATTCGATGCCGACGAAAAAGTTGAATGCATAGCCGATAGCCTCTAATCCCAGTGAAAAAAAATAATAATTTAAAACCTAATCATGTCTCTGTTGTAGAATCCGTCGTCTAAAATTTAATTAAATTTTTTATTGTTTAATAATGTAAGTATTTTATTTAGTAAAAATATATCTATTTAGTAAAAAAAACTTATCCCACACATCTTCGTCGCGTTTCTGGTATGCATTATCAATATGTCATATTGCTTTTTGTTGTAGATTTTGTTACTGATCAACGAGGACCTCTTAGTACACATTTTCTAAAATAATTCTGCTTATTTAACGCTTCTCCGACTATTATAGTTATACAAAAAAAAAAAAGAATAGTAAACACATGCGCGCCTCCTATGTCATTTTATTTGAGCTATATGATAACTTGTTTATATTACGTGGGTTTCTCAATAATTCCAGATCTATGAACAGAGTGAAGTAAAATATTAAGATAAAAATAATTTAAGTTCACTATTTATTCATATAATATAATGTAAATATTAAAATTAACAATCAAAAATATTTCAAGTAAAAGTATGTACAAGTCATTATATGATTTAATTTTAACGTTGGTTTCCGAACGTATAGCATTTAAAATTGGAAACAAGTTTGGCGTTTGTGGCCGTTATTTTAGTCAATTTTGAGATTTTGTTGAAGTGTCATTGAAATACGCAATTTTAATTTGATAAAGTATATTTGTAAACTTAAAATGAAAAACTTTCTTCATTGACATTAAATTATTATTAATTATGGGCAGTAATACAAGTAAAACGAATACGGACACAGCTGTTGCAGTTAAAGACGTCTGTATTAATTCAGATCCTCGTTCGCCCACTCCTGAGATAACACGGACACCGTTGCAGGTATTTATATTATAATTATAAAAGTAAATACCAGTAAGCTGTAGTTTATTTAGATATACCATATAGACCAATCCATTGCCGGAAATCAAAGTAAATCAATCTAAAACAATTTTTGACCAGAAAGCGTAACATTTTACCAACGGCATTATTATTTATCTTTTAGTATTACACGATTATTAGTAACAGTCTGAATATATATTTTATTATAAGTAAGTTATTAGAATTATATGGTGTTTTACTTTTAAAGTAGTTGTAAACTAATGTTATTTCAGTCAGGATAAAGATGTAGATATATGAACAGAAGATGATATGTAGAACAGAATACTTATTTGAAAAACAAATTTTATTACAGGACAAAACAGGCGGCAAACATAACATAACGAAAAATGTGGACTTGAGAAAAACGTTTGAAAATGCACAAGGAAATGAAAAGCTCATTCATAATAATCCAATTCTTTCAGCTGTTATAAATAATCATCTACAATCATATGATCCTCGTTCACCAACACTGGACTTTGAACGCACCCCAATCATCATAGCGTCAAAGATAAATGAATTAACACATAATGATAAGATGGTATTGAGACTTCAGAGTGATGAGTGTGTAAGTCCTGTTTTGGCTAATAGCAATGATGACTTTGATAATTGTGAGGACACCAACAAAATAAACTCTATTTTGCCTGTAAATTTATGTAATGAATTTTTTGATATGAAATTTAATGACACAATCAAAGATTGTGAAGAACCATCGTGTTCATCAAGTGCATCTACAGAAAACATAGAAGATAAGACACATAATATTAGCCCTCAAAAAAAACGAATCAACAAATGCAATTACTAGAAACAAACTTTGATTATATTGACGACAACAATGACAAATTTGAGGATAGTGAAGAAAATATTCACCAAACAGAATTTCTAGAAGTGACTGACGAAGCCATCAAATGTATTCCTGTCTTTAAAATATTAGAACAAGACCCTCGTTCACCTTCAATTGAGATTGAAAGAACTCCTATAGTCGTGCCTAAAGGCACATTTAATACTAGTGATGAAAATGTTGAAGATTTGTCAGATGATATATTAATTAAGGTTTTACAAAACAAAAATGCTGAACTTCGTCAAACTGTCATGAAATCACAAGATAAAAATGAAGAAGGCTTACTCATTTATGAGGATGACTGTGTTACTTACAATGATACACCTAAAAAATGTAAATCAACCAGTAATTCTGGATCCAGAACTCCACTATCTTGCATGAAGAATAAATCTGATGCGGGACACATAAGATCTAAATCAGCAAATCTGCTGTATAATCCTAAAACAGAGAAGGTTGTTGTTCCATCTAAAGTTCCTAAAAGGGTGTCACAAATTCCAAGACTAAAGTCACTTTCAAAACAATCCAATTTACCATTAACCGGAAGCAGCATTTCCTTAAAAAGTTTAGCAAAACATACATCTATTGGTGGTGATTGTGAAAATACTCCACCACAGTCACATTGTGATTTATGGGACAAAAATAATAGTATTGTCCTCTAAAGTATTTTGCTATTTACACATTGAAACATTCTGCTGTCATTTTTATAGACTTGAAGTTAATTCTTCCAATCTAAAATTAATATGTTTATTTTTTATTGAACTTATTGTGATGCGGTTTTGTCCATTTTCAATGTATTAACTATAAAACTGTATCAATATAGATTTCAATAAAAGCATAATTTACAAAATTCTTGATTCTTATTAAAACAACAGTTGTTTTATTGCGCATATTGCATAGCTGTTTCTTTTCTCAACAATATAAGATTTTACAATAATCAATTTAAGGTAATATTAAGGTCAAATAAGGTACATCATAACTAAATTTATACATTGAAATCTTATACCAGTCTCTTCTTATTTGAAAATACAGAATTTCTATGTTTGTTTTGAGTATTATAAGCTATTAATAAAAAGATATTCCCACGTAAAAGTAAAATGTTGAGCACACAAATACCAACAGAAATCGTGGTAAAACTACCATTCCATTCTAATATTCTATTTACCATGAGAGTAGGTTTGAAACAAAATGTGTTATATCTGTAAAAAGTAAGTTAGCCAGATATTTAATTTAATGTTCCTCTTCAGTAACTGAAATTTAAAAGGAGGTAATTAACGTGAGACCTTTGTGTAGTCTTATCATATTCAGTCATTCAATTTACGAACGAATTCTTTTTTACAAAAGATGATGTTACATCATCTAAGATGGTAACACGATTAACATAGAAGAAATACGTTCCAAGTCATGATATCAGGACACCCACAGACGACAAATTTTTAATATTTTAAAGATGGTGGACAGCGGCGTACCAAGGGTTCCAACCAACCAAGGGTTCTGGTGCGAAAAAATAACGTCCTATCCAAACTGCTTACGCTTTAACAATTAAAAACATATATTTTCAAAATAGTTATCATTTACATGCCCTGTTCCGAAATCACTTGGGGTAAGCACAGTAATATTTCTTGTCATTAAGTTTTCGTCACATCAGCAGTCTTGTCTTCATTCGCTCCTTTTTCACATATTATTCCTTACATACGCCATCAACACTTTCTTTGGCCTTCCACTACTTTTGCATCCATTAATATTGAATACTATTTACATTGACATGCGCTTCTTTTCTCATACCATCTCTAAACCACGACAAACTATTTCCTTTCAACTCTTCAGCCACTGGGGCCACTTTCAAAGCCTCTATAATATTTTTATTCTTGATTTTAAAGGTAACAGTTTATAGAAAAATTAAAATATAATCGTTTCAATAAGTAAATTTAGTAACATAATATAAACAACAGTAATAATTTAAAATAACTCCCTGCAAGTAAGAATGACTTTCAACCGAGTTGTAACCATCATATTTAAAAGTTGGAGAAATTATCGCAAGTTCGATTAGCTTGTTGGTGAGCGTCCGAAGGCTCTGGTGCACGGCATCTACTAGCCTTTCCTAGAAGTTTATTAGATAAGAACTGTAGATA
Source organism: Samia ricini (assembly GCA_014132275.2). Taxonomy (NCBI): domain Eukaryota; kingdom Metazoa; phylum Arthropoda; class Insecta; order Lepidoptera; family Saturniidae; genus Samia; species Samia ricini. The sequence continues at coordinate 10,695,329 of AP028161.1, forward strand.
TTTTTCACTCCTCAATTATCACTTGTCAGCAATGGTAAGTAAATCTCTTACCAGCGATTGGATAATTTTTACAAAATATTAATTTTACAATTAAATAAGTAATTATTCCTTACATAAAACATCACTCAGACTACCCCATTTTTACTTAGGATCGGTGCAACACGTTTTCCTCATCCGTTCCTCTACATTTGGGATCATCTCCGTATTTACTCCAATCTTCTACGTAAATGTTACTTTCGCGTGTTTACGAATGAATCAACCGATATGAAGGTAAAGGAAAAGTATGCTGATTAAGTTTTTGAATACTAGGTAACGGTATAATTAAAAATTTCAAAAATTAATTAAAACTAGAAATGTTTCTAATACATTTATTACATACAGAAAATAAATACATAAATAAGCTTGATAATCTTATTAGACATGTAAATATACACAGTAATTAATAGCATACAATATTTTGCGATTCACAAATATATTACGCTTGCAGCGTTGTTCTTTCTTGGAATGGTTTTCAAATTACGAAATGGAGTGAAGATGATATGATCATAAATATAAGCCCCTAAAACTAAAAGTTAGTAGTAAGTAGCTATATCGCGTAATTTTTCCACTTCAAACTTCTTAATTCCTTACAGTCCTCGAAGCACTAAAATGGAAATAATAATTAATATTATTATAAACATGAATCTACATTAAATATTCTACAGTAAATAGAGCAATATAAACACATTATCTTCTTTAATAACTCTTATATAATAATCTCCATTTATTATGCGATAACATAACAACAAAAAAAAAACGGTAACATACAACAAAGCTTTATCCAGTTTTTAATACAAGATTAGCAATAATTTATGTAAATATTTCACAGATACAAATTTGATGATATAAAAGTTTGTTTATATTTAGGTTAAGCGTTTGCACATAACCTTATATGATAAGTGCCGACATGGTCTAAGTTAAGCCTAGAGAATAAGCTCTCAGGTTTTAAGTAATGCTTTAGGAACACACTTATAGAGATACTTTGTGAGACTTCAGGTCGGTAATAGCAGCAATGACCATACTATGGTTTTACCATATTTCCCACTGTATGTTCTGAAAATACGTTGCTGAACACATTATGACCCACCGATCATCGCTTCAGAATTTACTTCTTTTTTTTTAATCTGTTTAAGATTCTTAAAGATAGATGGCGCGCATTAATACATTTGATTTTTTACGCCAAAAATATGACACCAATTTGTATATTATTCAAATATATGGAAAAATAAATACTAAAATAAGTAATATGAAGTTATAACTGAAACAGTGTGAAAGTAAATACTAGTGACCTCACCGGGAGGGGCTCATGGTAAATTATACAAAATCCATTATTTCACAAGGGGTTAATGTACAGTTTATGTTATACAATATGACATATAATTTATGCCAAACAAAAATATTATGTCCGCGTTAAAATCGCGATAATCCCAGTGTTTCAACGGCATTATACCGTGATTAAAATAGGTGGTATAAAATTATACTTGTGAATTGATGATGACTCATCGGTATTATGGTATGATCATAATCGGCTCGAGATTTCAGTGAAGGAAAATATCATGATGAAATCAAACTCTTTGGTAATTCATACTGGCCTCAAGTTTAATAAAAAATCTCTCATCAAGCACCATTAGGCGTTTCCCGCAGCATCACTTGAGAGCCAGTGCTTCTAGGCTTAGCGTGTTTCAACATCTTGGATCACATAGACACTTAGGGGCCCGCTAAAGTATTTAAGAGGAAATGCTAGTGGCATTTATTCCATACAAACGTAGTTCCCTGTGTTCTCCCTGAATAATAGCATTACATTTAAAAAAAATTACCAATTATTATAATTTGATAAACAAAATTAAAAAAAAAGTAGTTATAATCAAAGTCTTTCTTATTCTATAACTGAAAGAAAATTTAAAATGAATTCAGTTTTAGAGGGTACTATGAAGTGAGGTTTTCGTCTATTTTGCGTAGATAAAATCAGCTCGAGCTGCAGCTGTCCACTTCGTGTTTTATAGCTCTTTATTTGGGACGCAACTTGATAGCAATAGATTTCTGAAATACCTATTTTTCAAAACTGTTGCTGACCGCATGTCCTCATAAACACGTAAAATTTTAAACATTAACAAAAATAAGCAAAACAGCCCAATATGGGCTATTGATGCTTATGTAATATACTTGAGCGGCCCTTCAGACGCAAGATTGTGATCAAGGCGTTGTGCCTATACGTCATTAACTCCTTGAGCACTAGCCTGGCGTTTACGCCAGCTCCCCATTGTTTTCCTATTGTCTAATTTTTATGGGTAATCGACATATTAAAAATATCCTACAATAGGTAGGACAGAAGTCTCTACTGATGAACAATGATACTCTGATCCACTAAAGATAAAGATGCGATGAGTTATTTATTTCCGATTATAACGCTTTTGGCACTACGAGATAACTATTATATGTAAATTTTATTTTCGTTCTCATTAAATGGAACAATAACAAAAAACAAAATGACATAGTTATGCAAATTAGAACAAACCCACAATTCGAGTTAAACTATTTGTTTATGTTACAGTCATGTTGTTAGTTTATAATGAATGATCTAGTGATTTTTGCACTCGTTTGTTACAAAAATTCAATGATCTCAAAAGTAACATATTGTGGCTTGGTTGTAGTTTGCATAACACAGTCCAATTATTATTGATCCATTGGAGTTTTTTAATAAAATTTACGCAGTTAACAACTACATGTCTACAACATCAAAAAGCCTTACTAACACTTTTCTATACGATAATACAAATATACGAGCACTTTTAGTTGGTTATTATTTCAACGAAATGAAAGTAATATTTCAATATACAGGGAAGATATTTAAAAATTTAGGAGGTTTTTTAAAAACCTTTGAACTATATGGGAATGTTGTACAAATTCTACGAAATATTAATAAATTGATGTAAAACATCTAATTCGAGAAACGATTTTTTATATCGAGTTTTAGTTAACGTATAACTGATTATAGCTATAATATATGAAAACCACTAAAAAGGACATACGTACGTCTGGTTCCATTATGTGATTATTTATAATATAAATAATACAGAAATGCCAAAAACAACGAAATAGTAATTAAAAAGTAAATAATATATTTGAACTGTAAATAATAAAGAAAATTATTTAATATGATTGTTTTTAAAGATTATTTCCAGAAATCCTATAAATAAACAAGTGTATATGTCTCTTTAAAAATATAAAACATACATTTCTTCAAATTTTCAGTATATTTTTTTTTAAATTATTATAGAATAAACAAATAGAACTAGCGAAATATTTGTTTTAAAATGTTTTACATTCATATTATTTTTAATGATTTGGAATTAGCTTCCGTTTTCGTACGTATAATTAAATTATACATGATTGATTAATAATATAGAAAATTAGCTGTGTGCCCGCGGCTGCGCTCGCGTTTTATATATTCTTCACTGCGTTTTAATTTTTTTTATACGGAACCCTAATTTGTTTTTAGTACTAAATTAAGTAAAAATATTTCTCATAAATTCAAACACATACCCGTAAAACTGTGCATTGAATCGGATTTTATATTTTTTTTCAAGAGTTTAAATTATTTTACGCGGAATCCTAATTATTTTCGAAAATTTAAAGTACCGTATGTTACCCGGAGTAACGTCAGCTATCAAACTAGCTACCAAAAAAGTACCGTCAAAATCCGACAAGCCGTTTCAGAGATTAACCGGAACAAACAGACAGAAAGAGAAAAAATTTCAAAATTGTATTTTTGGTATAGGTGTCGTATATAAATTGATATCAATTTAGTAAAAAAAATGGATATTACATACAGCCACTTCAATTATATTTATTAATAGATATATTCAATTATTATGTCATATTTGGTAAAAAAAAAACAACTAATTATTAAATGAAATAAATAAATAAAATAAATTTGGAATGTATGATACAAAAGAAACGTAACATTCAACTATTCTTATTATCTATTGTTTCATTTAAGAAAATTACCCGGAGTAAGGTTTTAATATTATTATTATGACATTCTATATATATAAAGACTTATATTTAAGAGGTAGGTATTAGTTTTCTTGTTTATCAAAATTCAATTAATTTTACAATATAGGAACAGTAATTTGGGGCAATAGCTTCCAATAAACTATTAAAAAAAAAAGAATTATATAGGTCGGTTATTTAAAACTGGCATATTCACATTACTCACAATTAACATACTTTTAGTTATAGCATGTTAAAAAAAAAATGTTTCATTTTAACAAATTACGTGTAGAGAAACTAATGAAACATTGTCAAACAATCAGTTAGCTATGAAAGTCGTCTTATCTCTTTCCAACTAAACCAATGTTTAGCGGGCTGAAAGAGACAGAGCGTTTTTTACTAGCCTCGATGTATTTTATTTGGATAGTTTTTATTGTAATATAGAATTAAGAGTTACACTTCCAGGTAATACGGTCTAATTTAAGTTTGCAAAAAATTATAACCTTTATTTATTTCAATGTACCCTGATCCGATTGTATAATTTTTTTTTTATCCCAACTGCAGTAAATTATTGCAATCAACAAGGCGTAAGCAACACATGAGTCAATCTATACTAAAATAAAGAAGATTGTAATTTCACAGAACTTTACAGGCCATTCGATTTCTCAATTGGAAAGTAACAAATCAATGAATAAATTCTTAGACAGAACTTATAGTTTATGGATAAATTCAGTAAAACTGTTTTCAACATATGGGAGGTAACATAAAATATGAATATCTCGTAAATTTCGTCGAATTTTGTTTTCATATGTTTCTACAGAAGTATTTTAGCATTATATGCCACAAAACTGCCAAAGGTACACACACGTAGCACCAACAATTTACTTACTGAGATTACTTAAAAAGTAACCAATATATAGGGTCTTTTAGAGAACTTACAGTTTAAACAGACCAAACCTATTTAAGTAAATAAATAAAAAGAGCACGCTGTATATATAGAATTTTGCGAACACTGACAAAAACAGTCTCTATTACGACCCCATAAGCTTTTAAGTGTATAAAAGAGACTTGGAACCTAAAAAATAGCGTTATGTTTATGTATTGCCAGCTTTAGTTAACCGACCTGTATCAGCCTTTACAAAACTAAAAAGTATCATAATATATATATGTAATTTTTGTGATATTATCTATGATAAACATATTCATTATATACAGGTACATAAGTATAAACAAATGCATATAAAATCATACACTAAAAAAAAACCTGTTATTATTAGCACTACAAAAACACACGTCTAACATGAATTTAGCATTAACAACAATATTAGAGATATATTTTAATCATGCGTCATGCATTTCACTTTTCGGATTCCACAGTTTCCGCTCTGGTATCTGTGAATAATGTTAGTAGAATTATTTTATCAAACACATACAAATATATCACAATATATAGTATAGGTTTTAAATATTACATGGTTTTGTAAAATAACGTGTTGTGTTTGCAAAGTAACGTCACCAATAGGTGTGTTTCGGCAGCATTAGTTGTGAGCCTGTTACATTTAGGCTTAGTATGTTTAACACACTGGACTACATAGTCACTTAACATCAGATGAGATTGTGGTCACAACAATGAGTCTATACATTACAAAAAAAGTGTGTGTGTACTTATGTACGCACGTAAGAAGTTACGTCTTTGACGTAATAATAGAAAAAACTAAAACGTTGACAGCTAACTTCAGGGTGTTGGTTTTTCGTGACAGTTGCGCGCGCATCGTAAAAATTTACTCTCAACATTTTTCCCTAACGCGCCAAAAGAAGTTATTTAAAATTGTTTTCATTTACCTTTACCCATATGAATTATAACATAACATTACATAACATAAGCTCACGCTCGTTATCCCCGAAGGGTTAGGCAGAGGTAAAATAGCGAACTACACCCCCCAAATGCCGCCGAGCTTATTTGCGTCCCAGATGTGACATGGGGCGGAGCCTGTCGCCATATCGCGCACAAATTCCAGACTCCGGGATGATACTGAGTAGAAAACACAATATCATTTGACCCGACCCGGGGATCGAACCCGAGACCTCAGAACGGCAGTCGCACCGTAATACAACTGCGCCACCGAGGTAGTTATATGCATATATACTCATATAGCATATGAATTATCTATAATTTAAAAATAATGTAAATCAATTCACTGTTTCTCGAGCCAATTACTACACAGATAGTCTTTTATAAAACGTACCTATAGTATTATATGCTGCACTATGCCTAACAACAAGAAATTCCAAAAAGTTTTTCATATGGATTTTAACCCCTTGAGCACTAACCTGGCGTTTACGCCAGCTTTCTATTGTTTTCCTATTGTCTCATTTTTATGGGTAATCGACATATTAATCACCCAGAACGGTTTTTTTTTCTCGAATATATTTAATATCCAGCTTTTGTTACTTTATACTTTCATTATAAGAGATAAGATATAAAAAAATATATTTTATCAAAAGAAAGTGATGGTAGTAATTTTTGTATCAACTTCATTCACTATTATTCTATGAATATTTCTTACCATATGCTAACTAATGTAAAAAAATGTATACTAAAAATTTGACCAATGAATATATATCTGCGATTTCAAATATTTAATTCAGCCTTCCTTGAGTTATAAGCTAACTAATGAAGCATCACCTTTTATAGTGCGTGAGGATAATCTTAAATATTGCATGTCAATATTCAATGAATAAATTAATATTTCTGTTAATAATTAAAAATACTAACCGGTACACTACTTCATAATTCATAATTACCCTACAATTTTAAGTTTGAAATAAAATTTTAATTTTATAATTGTAAAGCTTTATGTTATTATATATAGAACAAAATAAAATTGTTCAAACAATTCTGTCTATAATAAAGTACGTTATCATTAACAAGATACTTTTGAAAACTTATAAAAGGAAAAAAAAAATGTTTATCTTCATTTATTCAAATATCAATAACAATTGAATTTAAATCGAGTCATATTCATTTGAGTATGTTAATAAATATGTATGCAGTTATTGTAAAATTACAATTAAATTGCACAACAAAATGTATGATTAATTGATTAAAACAAATTTGTTGAATTTACAAAAAATCATTCTCATGACCAAATATGTACCTATAAAGCAAAAAACCAAATACTGTTAGTATGACAAGTTATACATTAAAATAACTTAATTATGAAATTAACACAGTATTAGGAAAAAATTATATATATTATACTAAAATTACATAAATTATTTTGAGGAAAGTATTTTTTACCTTGTTCTTTGTCATCAATATTCTTTGAAATGAAATCACGAAGTTCTGTGTAAGCTTTATCCAAATTGTCATTAAGTATATTTATGTGAAAATTGCCCGGTTCCTGCCCTGAAATTATTACATTTATTCGTGTTATTACATGACTTAACGTGATATCATTTATGTTTAAGATCAAAATTATTAAAAATAATATAAACTAACTAAGTAATAATCATCAAGGATCAAATTTAAATTATAATAGTTATTGAAAATTTTGAGGGGAAACGTATCAATTTATAAATTGAAGGACACTAGATAGTACTAAAGGCACTCAAAAACTATTAAACATGATTCTAAGGTTTTATAAGCCAATTAACAGACAAAAAGACATTCATTCTTATATAATCTAAAGATTAACTAAATCCTCTAATAAAAAAAAATATATATCTTTTTTTTTTGTTTGCTTGATATAATTTATATGCCGCTCCTAGTCCATATATAAAGTATATAATAGGAACCCCATAATCTATAGAAAATAAATAATAGCACATGAAACTACTGCAGACTTTTTAAGCTATACATACTTCTTTGACATTTGGTGCATGGTTCAAATGTTAAGAACACAAACATTTCCGAAGAAGATACAGTTATTAACTAGTTAGGTAATAATTATTAAATTGAAAATATATTATTACCAAATTCGATTTCCTTTATGGCTGTTTCTAACCGCTTCTTTAAAGCTTCTTCATGTTCTGTGTTCCTTGCACGCAGTCTCCTTTCCAACTCATCGATAGATGGTGGCATAACGAACACCAACAAAGGATTAAGATCAGTCCTCTTAACTTGCTTAACACCTTCGATTTCAATGTCTAAAACACAGATCTTTCCTGTGCGTCGTACATCATCCACAGCTTGTTTACTAAACACAGAGGGTATTGATTGATTGTTAAATATTATATTAAAATCCAGTTATTGCATATATTGATATGATTAACTTGGATAGTATGCTTTAAAATTCTTTAATTTGTTACAAGTAATGTTCTTAATTATATATATTATTTCTATTAATGTGAAATTGAAAAATATTTATAATTAATGCTTTATTCATATGAAATCATGGATTGATATATTATCTAGATCTTTCGGCAGGTTTAGTGATGCAAGGTCAAACATGTAAAATTTAGATCTAATTTAAAAAAAAATATAAGTAGATTGCTCTATAAAACTTTACAGTTAGAACTCATGATAAATTCACTTTTTAAAGAAAATCGCAAACAGGTTTATATCATTTTTGGTAGTAGCCCAGCCTTTATCATTGTCTTATTAGACTTTCCCATTGGCTATAGGAAAAAAACCTGTAAATCAGGCAGTCAGAGCAATCTTGTTTTTCTTTTATAGAAACAATTAGTTTCTGAATATATATTCATTTTGTCAATGTTTGTATACTTCATGTGGTATTTTTTTTATTATATCAAAATAAGTAGAAAAGAATAAAAAATTCCGAAATTTTTATGTTTATTTTTAAGAAAATTACCACACAAAAATCACCACTACTATTTGATTATCGAAACAAAAAATAAAGGTGATCATTTATTGATCTATAAAATCAAATATTCATTATATTTGATTGAAGTAAACATGAGTAGTTCTTCTTGATAAATGCTATAAATGTTTTTTATTTTATTTTGAACAGTGAGAGTTAATCTCAGGTTCAAAGTTGATTTATAGGATCTTCCATAAATTTCAATCTGTATATACTTATAATTTACATAACTTAATATGAACTAAAAGTTGAGAAGTAAACAGTGAGTCAATGACTGAATGAAACAGAAATTGTAAATTTGGCGTTAAGCCAAATGTGTTCAAAACAATGAGCACATGGCAAAATGAAGATATTCCAATCAAATTTAATCACTTACCTAGTTCCATACATATTTCCACTAAATGTTGCAGTTTCTATGAATTCGCCTCTTTCTACAGCAGCCATCATATCAATCTTATTTGTAAAATGATAGTGAAATCCGTCTTTCTCACCCGGGCGAGGACCTCGTGTAGTATGAGAAACACTAAATCCAAATTTATCTGGAAATTCTTTCAGCAAACGTTTCAAAAGTGTGCTTTTTCCTGATCCAGAAGGTCCGCATAACACCAGAGGACGAGGACCTTTTTGCACCATAGTGGAAATAACTAGAACATAATATAGAGAAAAACAACTATAAAAAGCCGCAAACGTAACAATATTTTTTGGTAAAAATAAAAGAAGGAAACCTTACATTTTATGATCAACGTGGTGATAAATATTTAAAGATTTTTTTCTTTGTAATTGATTCACATGTGCTGAAAAATTATTAAAATCACAAATAATATGTATTATATTATTAGTCAAGCAGTCAAAGAACTAACACTCAATTTGACTTTGACGTGTTTTTTTATTTGGTTACATTTCTTTCTTCTTTTTACTAATGGCAATCTCTGTACACACAATTTTGTAGCAGTGTCATGTTAGAAAGATGTATTTAACCAAACCCTAGCAAACCGAGCAAGCCCATCCTTCTCAAGCATTTCACGGAGCTTTGTCGGCACCTCAGAATAAATGTTAGGCGTTATCTTCTATAATAAACTTAACTTGAACATAATAATCAAACTATGTTATACAAAGCGCCACCAAGATTACATGATATGGAGTCAAACACACGAGTTTAATTAATTAAAGAAAATTACTGTTACACGATAGTCTGAGATCCCGCCAAAAAATCCTTGGTTCTATTTATTCCTTACCAAGGAAAAGGCAAAAATACCAGACCATGCAGCCTCGTTGACGTGACTTTTTTTTTGGTTCCATTTATTCTTATTCAAGGAAAAGGTAAAAGTTTTAGACTATATTAGAACATAAAAAAATCATGTCAACTTGGCTGTACATATACAAGTCTGACTTTAGGAATACTATTCTATTCAGAAATACGGTAACAAAATGATGACCTTTTAAATATCTATTTTGAACGGGGGTTGTTAGAAGATCTCAAGATTCACGCACCATGTCATTTTATCCAATTTATTTAACTTGTGCACTAAAACTAAATTATATTACGCAAAATGCCAACAAAATTTTGTTTGGTTGTACGTATGATTATTGTGTATAAATTAAGTTAAATATTGGAAAAATAACACGGAAAACTATAAATCATTAAAAGATTTGTGATATCAAAACACGAATATTACGATATAGTTTCGTTATCGTGTATAATTAAAGTGAATTGGAAATAATAAGATGAAATATGTCTACCGAAATGTCACAAAAACTCCAAGAATATGTATAAAATATGAGTTATTACTTTGTTAGTACATTGAAACTAGAAAAACAGAACTGAATCGAGTTTTAAAAAACTTATATTTAACAACATAATGAATTATCGGTATCAACATTCTTGGTGTAGGTTTAGATTTGTCATGTTATTAGGCCTTACTTGTAATTTATTAACTTGCAGTATTTTAGTCCATTTTATATAACTTTGGTGGAATTTACATGATCTAGCTTGGTAATTGTCTAGCAATGAAGTTACTTGAAAATAATTGTAACAAAAAGTCGTTATTTTGTTACTTCGTTGTATGGAAGTGTTCCTAACATCAGACTTGCCTGCATGGTCCTGGTAACTTTGCCTTTTCCTTAAAAATAAAGAAAATGTAGCAAAAAAAAAACAACGTGTGTAATTTAAACCATAGACGAATTATGACTAAATTCATAGACATCAGAAACTAACTCTATTAGGAAATTGAATTCATCCGTTATTTTTCAAACAGTAAATCACAAGTCAGCAAAGAAGTGCAACGGTTGGTAAGCGTTTAGCGTGGTTGAATCTGTTAACTTACTTAAGACACTACATTGTCCTAATAAGTATAGATTAAGCAAGAGTATAATTCTGGTGCGCTACGAAAAAGGCTCATATTTATTGTTCAAGGCAGGAAAATGGAAGTTCAACATAGAAGGCCTAGAGCGGTAAGATTATTTTAATAAAAGCGAATTCATACTTTATTTCAGTTCTTAATGTAGTTATTTATGATTATTTTGTTTTTTTAGGCACATATCCAGAATCAAGAAAACGTATATGTTACAAAAGGAAAATCAAATCTTGCCGTTCCTGTCAAGCGACAAGGATTAGCGGTCCGCGGGGCCTTAGGCGATCTAAGTACAAATGTTCAAATTCAACGTGATATTACTGGAAAAGTGGCTGTTACCGCTGCTGAATTTGAGAAAAAAGCTTCACAAAACCGTGGTGTGACACGCAGGTAATTCGCTAATTCTATTGTGAAAATAAATCATTTTGAATGTTTTAATTTAAACTTACCCACATATGAAATATGTTATTAAATAATTTACTGTTATACTGTATAAGCCAAAATATATTGTTATTTAAAAAAAGAAAACCTGCCTTTGAAATCAATATAAATTTACTTGACTAATTTATGTTAGTAAAAAACTTACTCTTTTCAGGAAACTCTTGAGTCTTAGGTTTTAAGTAATATGTTTTTATTGTGTATTTTTACAATAACAATATTTATTTTTCTTATTTTGTGTTTACATTTATTTTACTAATAAAAACCTTGAATTGGGAGTAGCCAAAATAAAATTACAATTTAGATATTAGTATCCCATAATTGTTTACTTTTACTTAAATGAGATTTGACATGTAGTTGGAACTTCATTTAATCATATCAATTACTGAACACAAAGTGATAATATAGTATGATAGCCTGTTGAGAAATATTATTTGGAATTGTATTATTTTATTTAAAAAAATACTATTTTGTGTTTTGCTTACAGCAATTATAGTCATGTGACATCAAAAATAGACACAGGACTCACTGCCAAGAGCATAATTCAACCATCAGTTAGACCTCCACTTAGACGTGAAGAGAGCACTGCCAGTCTTGCTACAAAAGCCGTGGCACATACTCGGGTAATTTCATTACCTGTAATTAATATATGTATGAACACCCCTAGTTTTGTATTTGGGTGTTTAATATCTATTTGTATGTATATTATTTACTAGCTGTGCTCGTGACTCTGCTTGCTTGGAATTCAGACAATTATATTCTAATAGACAGCCTATATTCTCCCTCTAGATGCTCAATTTATCTAGATATGCACCTTCCCATCCCATCCTGTCCTATCCACAAATATATTTTGTATGTGAAATGTAAAGAAAAATTAATTGTTTTACCTGTTAAATGTACATGTTCTGTTCACCATTCTTAAAGCGTTGATTTTGATATTTCTTCCATTATAAGAATTTTAGTAGATGCTTTTTAGTTTTTAGTTTAAACATAACTATTGTCATGAATATAACTTTCAGTAATAGAAAATATTTTGAATATTTGTAATCTATCGTACAGGCTACCATGAAAGAAACTCTAAACAAACAAAATGACCTAAAAGAATCAAACATAATTCTACTAAATAAAAAATGTCAAGAGGTCAAGAAAAATAAGCTACCTGCGGTGAAGGAGAATCAGGAGTCGAAATTTAAACAAGTCCTAAAAGAGCCGACCGCATCACTAGGGAAATTAAAATTAGCAGAATCTAGAACTGTTTCTGGAGATAAGAGTAATAATAGATTAATAAATGAAGAAAAACCAGAGAGTGCAGCATTTATTGAATATTGTGTTGATGAAATTTCCATCATTTTGCCTGAGGATATTGAGGACATTGACATCGAAGATAAAGAGAATCCTTCACTCATGTCCATTTATGTTAAAGATATTTATAGGTATTTGACTGAATTAGAAGAGAAATATCCCATTGAACCGGAACATCTGAGAAAACAGGTTTGATTAGAATATTTTTTTAATATATTGCAGTCAATAAATACTTGGGTGAATTCAATATTATAAATATTTGTTTTCAACCGATTAACAACTGTATTTTTGTATTTTAGATCGTAGTTACTGGAAAGATGAGAGCAACACTGATAGATTGGCTTGTGGATGTTCAACGTCAATTTTTATTATTACTGGAGACGTTGCACCTAACTGTTGGAATCATTGATAGATATCTGCAGGTATGTAATTAATTGTATTTTGTCTTTATTTTGTTTTACTAGAAAATAATTAATGTCATTAAAAAATTGTCCTTGAACTGGTGAAATTTTATTTATTTGCAAAAATATGAACCACTAGCTGTCGGCCTCGCCCGCGTTTCATATATTCTTTCCTGCGTTTTAAGTTTACATGGAACCCTAATTATTTTCGACAATCAAAAATACCCTAAGCTTCAGCTATCTACCTAAAAAGTCCCGTCTAAATCGGTCCAGAAATCAGACACTTCAATTTTATTTATAATTTTATGTATATAGGAAGTTGTAATTCAGAATTTAAAATTTCATTAATTCCTTTTTTTTATATTAGGCTGTTTCAAATATCGAATGCACCAGGATCCAACTAATTGGAGTGACAGCAATGTTCATAGCCAGCAAATATGAAGAAATCCACCCACCGGATATTACTGACTTTATCTATGTAACTGACAAAGCCTATGATAAAGCGGATCTATTACAATGTGAAAAGGAAATCTTGTCCAAATTGGGCTTTTGTCTTGCTAGACCTATCCCACTTTCTTTTGTTAGGAGGTGAGTATTTTTTTTGTTATGTATGTCTAGTGTAAATTGATACCTAACCTCCTTTTTATTTAGCGTTCGTCCGAAAGTTTAGTTTTCGCCATAAAATCTTTTTTCGGCAGAAATTTCGGTTTGAGCCAAATATTGGCCGAAACCTTGGTCACGTTAAAACTTAAAATTCTTCTGTTAGACGCGTCGCTTGGGTGAGTTTGTGACTCGTGTGATTTTCGGCTGAAAATCCTGTTTCGGTCGGACACTACTTTTTATATTGTTTGAGTATAAGCATCTCTAATGTACCTAATGTGTGTTTAAATTTAAGAACAAAATTAGCGTTTACAAAGTCTAGAATTCTAGATTTTTATAATGACTTTGTTTTTGGATTTTCGACATAAATATTAAAATTCCCGTAATATTTTCTATTCGATTAAGAGTAGACTATGATGAAAGATAATTATTCATATCCACAATATTGATTCAGGTTGTGTATAAAAGGTTACATTGACCAAAATTTAATTAGTAACTATTATGCATACATTGTCTAATTCATTTTTTGTTAATATATTTAGAAGTATCGACAATGACAAATTAAAGTGTTACTCATATCAAAGTGTACCATTGATGGTAATCAATTAAGACATTTCAAATTTATTTTATTTTAGCACAGTAGTTTCTTACCGATTTCAAATATATTAAATACCATTATTATAACCTTTAAAATTTTTATGATATACATAATTAATGTTGTATAGCTTTTTTTTTAGATTTATCAAAGCTAGTAATGGTTCATCGACGCATCATAACTTAGCCAAGTATTTTGTTGAGCTGAGCCTTGTGGAATATACAATGGCACATTATCGTCCCTCTGAGTTATCCGCAGCGGCTGTCTGTCTATCGTTTTATATACTGTCTGATAAGGATATGGAAGATATATGGACACCTACATTACGTTACTATACGGGTTACAATCTCAAGCACATCGATCCTATCGTCAGAAAGCTGGCAAAGATTGTTATAAACGTTGGTAAATCAAAACATAAGGCTGTGTACAAAAAATATCAAGATCCGAAATTGTGCAGAGTTTCGAATCTTCCTCAGTTGAAAGGCGAAGCGATGAACGAATTGGCGGAAACAATTCCAACACTGACATAATTTTAACATAATAAAACTGCAAAATCAACAATAACAAGTTGAAACTTTAATGTTGTTATTTTTAAACGGACTGACTTTTAATTATTTAGATAGGGTTTTTTAACTTGTAGGTACCTGTAATATTTGTTTAATTTAGATGTAATTGTATTTTTAGATTGTAATAATTTTTAATTAAATGTATTAACAAGATTATTAACAAGATATTTGTAATATTGTAGTATGACTTTTTTTTTAAAATATGTTTTAGATGTATAATTTATTGCACAACGTTTGTTACACAACGAGATAATTTTTACGGTGTTTAGGAAAAACATTGTTGTAATGAGGTTATAAAAAACTCGCCAGACTAAAATAATGATATTCTATTATTTTAAATTTGTAATAAATTAATTACGTATAATTTACGATGATCAAGTTTATTATAGCTTCCTATCTATGGATTTTATGACGAGAACTGTGCAAGCACAGTAAAAAACAATTTAAACATTGTACGAAACGGCATGTACCTGATCACTTAAGAATGAAACTGTTATATGATCAAAAGTAGAAGTTCTTTTTTTAGAAAACAATAGCCGTTTTATATGCCAAAATTAGTCAATTTTTTTTTAATTTACTGGGTTATTTTAGTAAGATTTTGTAGAATATATATTTTTGATAATATTGTGATAAGATTGTTGAAATAAAATGTGCTGGATTTTATTTTGTTTTATTTTGATGCGAAGTACAAAGAGTATTTTGTCAGTGTAAAAGATAAAAATGAAGTGGAATCTATTTGGGAGTGAATATAGTGCTAGTAGTAGTTTGGTAGAATGTTGTATTTGTTAAATACTGTATAGGGGCAGTACTTTGAACATAATCTTATCTGATGTGAATGACGATATAGCCCAGGAAGGAAACACTTGAGCTTTGATACTGGCTCAAAAAATATGCTGCCAGGACACACCTGTTTGGCGACAACTTTCCAAATATAAGGCTTGTGTGATGAAAATGCTTATCAACATGCTATGGTTTTCTCACGATGTTTTCCTTCATCAAAAGCTTCGGTCATTATAGAATTGCGTAGGTAACTTAAAACCTACATATATCGAGTCTGAAACCAACCCGAACTAACTACTGAGCCATTTAGTAGGTTGCAGTTTAAGACACATCTCAGTTATGAGATTACTGAATTCCAGGAAACGAATTTCGGTCTAGCGAGCTAAATTAAAACGGTCTGTAAATCAAAATATACAGTGCATAATAAGGAATAGCCATTTGTCAAATACCAAATACCTAATAACAATACCGCTCTGTAAATAGAAAAGTATTTTTTGTGAAAAGAACACTTATTTTTGTACCTATGTAAGTCGTCTACTCAAGTGAGCATTTTTGTATTATACTGAATTGACTAAGTTTTTTTTCGTGTGGGCACTTAATTGTACTGCTTAGTTACGGTTAGTATACACGAGAAAATCTTGCAAATATCGAATACTAAAAATAATAGTTTTGTCTCTAAATTTAATTTTTCTGTACATGTCAACTGGATGAGGCTCTCAGGTTCATCCCTCGTGGAGTAATCTTCTGAGTCACATTGAGAGCTAATTCAGCTGTCGATCGTGTTCTGTGGGATCAGGGAGATGGGCCTGATCTGTAATGTCACTGCACGCCCCTCCTTGGGTTCTTCATAAAAATTAAAACTATATTAATGATCTTTGGGAGATCCCCAAAGATAAAACAGGTGTATCGAACGTTCTTAGGAGTAGAATAGCAAGAATTTTTGCGGTTTGTTTGACCACCGAAGAGGTGAGAATAGAAAAGTATATTTCATTTTGAATTTAGACATGTTTTTTTATTATTTTTATTAAAAAAGATATAATAATCAATTGTAAGTTTATGTGTTGTTTTTGGCTCAAGTGTGTTAACGAGGTGGTTACCGCCATTCGGCTGTCGATATAGCTGCATATCCAACAACAGTTCTCTCGGCGAAATCGCCGAATTTATTAACGTTTGGTGGTTAACCGAATCGTTTTTGAAGCTCGTTTTTTTTGTTTAGCGAACTTCTATTTGGGGACCCGTTTGGACTGAAATAGAATACATTATAATATAATAGCTGTTATTTTATTCCGGTGTATTATTTAGTTTTTAATATAAATTTGGTTAAGTAACATGTTTAATTTCGTAAGTTTTTAAGCTATATGTTTAAGTTATCTATATAATAGTACTAATCTAGTTCAAGCGATGATGGCTTAGTTGGTAGTGGGGTCGGATTTCGAGTTAATGGACGTGGGTTCATTTCCACCTATCCAACTCTAAAATCAGCTTGAGAAACATCAGGTCAAAAAACATTGAGCTTACACCGTGTATAAAAAGTACAATTATAGATTGATTAATATCAATTTACGCGTTACGATGTTTTTGCTTAAACGTATCTCTGTAAATGACATTAAAATAGTAATTTACAATGAATTTACTTAAAGAATTATTTCGCAATGAAAAAAATCAAGTACATTCTATTATTTAAGTTAAGCCAAATAACAAAGGTGTGCAAAATTTCATTAAGCTCCGTTGAGTAGTTACGAAGTTTATCACGGACAAACACTATGAAAGGGATATATATATATATATAGACTAGCTGGTGCTCTTGGCTCCACCCGCATTTACTTACTTTGAGTTTTACATTTATTTACTTTGAGTGAAAAGGTGCATATAACATTTAATTTATAACTAACCTACAAAAACGAATGAAGGAAGAAGAATGAAACTCTTTTGGTTTTATTAGCAGAAGCAATGTACATAAGAGTAAATTAAAAAAATGAGAAAGAGTCGATGGAATCCAAAAAATAAATGGCCTATAAACATCTACGAATAATTCCGCATCGTATGGTGGTAGCCCCATCCCGATATGTTCAGTAGTTTTGAGGGAAAAAGGCTCCATTTCATAATTTTACTTTTGCATATAAAGGTAGAATTATATAAATATATATAGATGTAGCAAAAAAAAATGCATCGTTTTTCCTTACGACAACGACTGAATGGCCTGGGCATGTTTGAGAATTTTTGCTGCAAGTGAATGTTGCATGTTTGCGTACGCAGTCGTTGTAATGCCTGGAAAGCCTGTCTCGTAAATATTTCGCGCACGCAATTTACAGCTTTGGGAATCCTCTTAACGGAATACAGGGGCAGTTAGTGAGCCCCAGGACGTTTATAATTTTAACAGCGCCCACACTAAACCGCTATTGTTCTTTAGATTACTTCTAAATTATTGTATTGTTGTACTCTTTACAATTAAAATATTATCTTGAGAGTAATAATTTACTAAGAATTTATAGAAGTTACACATATCCCTATCTGGTTAGGATCTTTTAAAACCTAAGTAGGTAGTAGTAATTCGTGTCAAATTCTTCCATAATACCAATTTAAGTGTTTATATTAATATTATAAAGAGGAAATATTTGTATGTAACGTATGTATTTTTGTATGTAACGAATAAACTTAAAACTACATCACCGATTTGCATGAAATTTGGTGTGGAGATAGTTTTTGAAATCCAGGGAGTGACATTTTTATCCCGAAAATCCCACGGGAACGGGAACTACGGGAATAAAATCGCGGAGATCAGCTAGTTAATGTGTTTTAGTTAATTTTAGCAAACTCTTAGTTCACGTTTCACGTTAATAAATTTTAATCAGTTTGTGTATAGTAATTAAAATATATCACGTAAAATGGTATCAAATATGTGCTGTGTTTCTATTTTTTAAAGTTTAAGGAATTACATGACATAATTTATGAACACAAAATATGGCGTTTTCCAAAAACAATAACTTTTATAGATATAACATAGATGTTCTCATTTCATATTATTTATTTAACTACTTTGAAATCTCAAATACGTTTATAATAGTGTACTAAGATATTTAACATATTTATTTATTTTCGTCAATTCGAGACGGTATTAAGAGGATATCCTAGCGGCATTTATTCCATACAAACGTAGTCCCTTGTTTCCTCCCTTGATAATAGTATTATGGTAAATATTTGTACAGTGAATAATATATACCCACCTATGCCATGGCCGTATGTTTTGATTTTTTCCATAAATTAGTTATTGTAGAAACTAGAAGCAATTGAAAATGAAAAAAAAAAAATACCGTCATCTTCATACGCTCGCCAAACAAATTTCATGAATAAAATTAAAAAAAAAAACAAAATATAGAGGCATAGCTAAAGTCTTAATTATTCTAATATTGAAATAAAATTAAAAATCGGTTCAGTTTTGGAGGAGTAACAGGGTACTAGGAAGTGATGTTTTCGTCTATTTTGCATACGGTAAAAACAGCCCGTGCTGCAGTTGTCCCTTTCGTGTTTTATTATTATTTTTCATGGCGCAATGCGATAACAGACTTCTGAAATACCTACTTTTGCGACCGCATGTCCTCTTAATGTTTTTTGTTAGAAACCTCCATATGATAATGAATATACAATAGATATAAATACTTCTAGTTTTTCACTTAAAAGTCCGATAATGATAATAATAATCGTAACAATAGTTCTAATAACAATTGATTTCGTAGTTTACATGTAAGTATATTATGCTGCTGTATGTGTAACACTGAAGCAAACATAATTAAAGTGCTAGAGAAAATAGTAATTATAAACATAAGTTATTATAAGTAGACTGTAGGCAATGTTCAAACGATGTAATTTATTCATTTACCGAAGCAATAGACTTTTTGAGGTCGTATTTAGAGGGGCGAGGAGACGATTTATCATTTCACGGATTTTAAAAAATAAGTTTCAATTGAACCTATTATATTTTTGATTTTATTGTTTAGACTTAAGAAGGAAATTAGTAGTTTATTTAAAGTTATCGTAAATTGCCTGGTTTTTTAGAGATTTGTCAATTCGACGTGTACGATTGTGGGAGGGGGTCATGACCCTTACGAACACCTACTACAATGTCACTGGGGTTTTATTTTATATCTAATTATGAGTGAAATGCACATCGCCCCAAAAACTAGCGGGGCAATAATGTCGGACAGTTTGTCGTTAACTACTCTTTTTGTTAGCTAATTAATATGTCGATAATCTATAAAAATAGGACAATTGGATAATAATGGAAAGCTGGTGTAGACGCCAGGTTAGTGCTTAAGGGGTTAACGTATTAGGTATACGAAATAAATAAATCTATTACAAAATGTATTCTCACTGGACACACCCATTACATCTATCACCTATGCCTTTAAATGATAATGAAACATCAAAAATAAACCATATCTTATCAACGTGTAAACTTAACGTTGAAGCTAGTTTTGTGTCGAAACAAAATTTGTTTCATATTGTTATTGTCGTGTTATACTTTTCTACTTAACGTCGGGTCGCAAGTGTCTCCCAAGTAACGTTGCTTCCGTTGTTTTACCAACTTTTAACGAGTTTGTCGGACACGAGTGTAACTGCCGACGACCGGCTAGACTTCTTACTGCACATATGTTACATGGTTCTATGTTATATGCGTGTAGGTGGCTCAGTAACAAACCATTTTTAATAAACCTCTATGTAATTATATCCAAAAACAATTTCAGAAATCAAATGAAAGTATCTCTAATCGTCTGCTCGCAATTGTAGACTGATCGGAACCTGTATTTGTATATTTAATTATAATATACGTACAGAATATTCTTTTACTTAGTTCCTTTTTTGATTCTAAATTTAGTTGTGTTCAAAACTATCGCCTCATCTTTAGCAAAAACTACTTAAAAATGTCTACTATTGCTTAAATTATTTTGAATACGTAGCATAGGGTATTTTTTTTATCTTAAACAAAATTAATTTAATTTCTAAAAGTAATTCTTTGTACTTGCGTACCACTTATTTGTTCATATCTCTTATTATTATTATCTGTTTATCTATTTATAAGCCCTTTATCGTATCATGTTTATTACTGATGTAATTAAAGCTTATCATCTACCGTATTAATTAATGCCATTAATATGTATATGTAACTTAAATATATATCGTCCCTTTAAATGGTTTGAGATCGTTTACCATCTTCACATTTATTTTAATTTTAGAACATAGTGTATGTACTCCATAATCTAATGTGAATTTATGTCATTATACAAGCTGTTTCATCTATAAAACAATACACATCACATATTAATGTTACTAGTCTTATTGATGCTTTGGATGTGGTGTTTGATTTGTGAACCAAATTTAAAAAAATTGGATTGTGTTAACCCCTGTTTATAGTTATTAAAAAGCATCAAAGCAACTAATGTTTATGTTTATTTATTGTATTTAAATCACGTTAATGATGATGATTATTATTATTGTCTTCAAGTAACTGATTTATGTGGTAATATATCTAACAATGTCGAACGTTTATCCTGCTAATTAGATGTCGCGTAATATTTTATTAACCAATATAATTAGCTTATATATATTGCACTTTCAGAATGAACCTGTCTCAACTCAAAAATCAAGATTTATATGTTAGCATATTAAAATGAAAGATTTAAACTATGTTACATTAACTTAATTATATTAAAAAAATTAGATCAAAATTATTCTAACGAACTCTAATGAAAATATTTATAAATTAACCCAGATTTTTAAGAACTTTAATCAGCATCTACCTACTCAAAACTTTATTTTGTTAATTATGCCTCTTTCGTTTTGAAGGGACGATATTATAGTGAACACGAGCTTGTTTATTTAATTGTGATCTTAGAATCGTAGTTTATTAAGTACACATGTAACACGGGCTGTATGTATTAAATTTATTTGCGTATCTGTAGGTAGATAGATTTTAAATTAACGAAATCTTACACTACCTACGTTTGAACAAGTATCACTGGACAATTCCTAACGTTATTTCTATGTAGTTATCAGATTTACACTGAAAATTATTTTACGTGAGCAAAGCCGCAACCGACAGATATTGTGTAATGCAATATTTCAAACGATCCACTTCTATACGTTTATATTCCATTCTTCAAATCTGTCGAGGTAAATTCCTCCAAAAAATAATTTAAAAAAATTGATTATTTAATGTTCAGAGTCCAGAGCAATAATTACGTACATTCTCATATATAATCAATACATACTTCAACGCCATCTTATACTTGATTAACTATAGCATGTTGACGGCAGATGTCATTGGTAACGCGAATCTTGTAAGTTTTCCCAGTACCGAGAATCCGCTCAACTCCGGTAAAAAGTTTTTACTGCAAAAATATATAGGTAAACTACTACTTGTACTATGTGTGAACATTCTTACGAGTTTGGAATTTTAAATTCGAAGCCAATACACATATTAACTATTCAAAATGAATATAATCTTGGTACGTAAGCCACGTCAAGGACTGAACTGAAATGTAACTTTCTATTAACGTTAAAATTGAGTTGGAAATGGGTCGTAGGTGGAGAATGTACAGTCACTGTTACGTAGTACCAAATATCTACTCGTTGCGTACGTGGCAGGTATAGATTTCTACCCACATTTAGCATTTAAATATTGTGCTGTAAACGATAAGCTCTTTGCGATTATCAATGGTGAAATCTGCGGATATGATTTTTAAAGAAGTTTCTAGAGTTGTATTTTTCTTTATACCTATTATTATGAATTGCAGATTTTGAATAATTTATTATAACGTGTGTATATTTATAATAAGTTATAGGTATATAAAACAACTCAATAAAATTGTAACAAATTCAACATTACTTTTATATATACAAATAAATAAAATTGAAGTCTGTTTGAAATGTCAACATAAATTTTTTTTAAATAAATTATTATGAATTTATACACGATACCTATACCAAAAATACAATTGTTAAAATTATTTTCTGTTTATTTCTCTGTCTGTTTGTTTCGGGTAACCTCCGGAACGATTGGAACGATTTTGACGGGACGTTTTTTTGGTAGATAGCTGAAGTTACTCCGGGTATCTTAGGTTACTTTTAGTTTTAAGAGCAATTGCTTGAATTTATGAGAAATATTTTTACTTTATTTGAGTCTTAAAAAAGTATTAGGGTTTCGTATAAAAAAATACAACGCAGTGAAGGATATATAAAACGCGGGCGCAGCCGCAGGCGCACAGCCAGTATACCTATATAAAATGTATCTAAACTATTATATAAAGAAGTAAGATTGGTTATTTTTGTTTGTTTGCTTTAAACTTAAAAACTATTTAACCAATTTTAAAAATTATTTCAACTATTGTATTTTATTTTTAAACTAGCTGTGTGACCGTGTCTGCGGCCGCTTTTTAAATGTTCTTCGCTTGGTTTTAATTTTTTTTATATGGAACCCAAATTGTTTTCTTAATTTTTTTTTTTGTACTAAGATAAGGTAAAAATATTCCTCATAAATTCAAACAATTGCCTGTAAAACTGTATTCATTTTTTTATGAGTTTTTTTTACGCGGAACCCTAATAATTGTTTACAATCAAAAGTTACGCGGATTAACTCCAGCTATATACCAAAAACAATCCAGTCAAAATCAGTAGAGCCGTCCCTGAGATTACCCGGAACAAACAGACAGACAGACAGATAAAAAGACAAAAAATTTACAAATTATTTTTTTTTATTTTTATTAATTTTAATTTTATTTATTCGTGTAGATAGAAATATCCATAAACACGTGTAATGCCAAGCCGGGTCGCTAGTGCCTATATAAAATTGAGAAAATAGTAATACGAACAATAAATATCAGATGTGCAAAATCGCTTATCATCGTTAACTTGCAGATGTTTTGGAACCGTTCAGCGATCCCGGCGGACCGCCACAGTCAGGCTAGCACTTAAAACTGCCGTTAAAAGGGGCACCGTTCAAAAGCGCCGTATAAATAAACGCACCCGAAAGCATCTACCTATGCTGTTGGTTGTATTTCGTTATGATCTTTCATTTTTATTCCCTTACGCGTACAAATATGTATAATATTACCTAATTGATTCTGTATTTAAGTCCGTCCGACAAAATATTTTTAAACTAGCTTCTGAGCCCTACACCGTCCGTGTCGACTTATTCTGTGTGTCGGTAGTAAAATATTATGCTATCGGAAAGTTTCCTCTGGGATTATTCAATAAATACAACCCTTTGGTACTTTATTTTGATACACCTCTTAAGGTTTAGTCTACGTAAGCCATGAAAATTGTTTGTTTTTTTTTGCAATTTTATTTAAAACAAATAGTTTTTTGCTTACACACAAAACTTAATTTCGATACTAGGTATGTTCTATAAAAGGTAAAGTTGTTCTTTCGTTTGTTATGGATAAAATAAAAAAACTACTTAACCGATTTAAAAAATATCTTTCAACCTGTACAAATTTACATTATCAGTATAGTATATCTATATACCCGTGACCAGGGCGAGTCGCTAGTATTATATTTATAAAATAAACCATCCTAGAAAAAATATCTAACTGAGGGTGTTTAGATACATTAAAAAAATAATAATATATATTTAACACCTTGAGCACTTACCTTGCGTTTACGCCAGCTTTCCATTGTTTTCCTATTGCCTTCCTATTGTCTTATTTTTATGGGTAACTCGACACGTTAAACTACTCAATAATTTTCTATTTTATTACTACTTGTAATTGTAAACGAATTAGTTTAAAATTTACTTTAATTGCAGTGTTATTAATTGAAAAATAAACTATATAATAAGGGTTGTTGCGTAGACAAACGTATGACTGTTTGTGACTGCTGACCTTATTGGAGGGCCTCGTGAATGAGTGGAAGCCGTAAAAAACGCGCCTGAGATGGGGTGAAAACTGTCGACGTGCTTGATCCCGCTATACCCGGACCTAGTGCAGTTAAAGCATGTGAATAACAAGTATCGATATTTTAATAAATATATTGTTGATGACGATATTATAAAACAGTTAATAAATAATTATGAAATTTATAAACATTCCGTAGCTACATCAATTTTATTCCAAAATAGTGGTTTACGTTATCAACAAATGGTCAAAACTTATGAAGTTTGGAACATAATATTTGAATAGTAGGTTCTTTTTATAATGTAGTTTAAATATAAAAATCATGAATTTTTAATTGTCTCCCTTTAGGTATATTAAGTAAAAAGGATGTAAAGTTTTTATATGGAACATTGGGAGCTTTAAAAATAGAAGTATGAAAATAATAGAATTTTGTAATTTAGTTTTTCAAGATATTTTACTTAGTGCAAATTTAATTCCTCATTGTTTCCCATTTCTTCGACTGCTTCGTCTCTTAATATTTGGTGAGATCAGCGTAAATTAAATATATAAACTGTCGTTGCCGGCTAAGAATAGTAACCCCCATATCTTCGAGTGGGTATCGTAAAAGGCGACTAAGGGATGAACCAAGGGAGGAGCAGCAGCAAACTCTTAGTACCTCAAACACCTACTGCGATCGCTAACCCACCTGCCGAGTATGGCGATTATGGCATTTCCCCCTAATGAACGACACTGTGAAGGTCACGGGAATCCGCTGGATGCGAACGGTGCAAGACCGGTCGTTGTGGAGATCTTTGGGGGAGACCTATATCCATCAGTGGACGTGTTTCGGATGAACGGAAATTAAAAAAAAATCGTTTGCCTATTTTTGAAGCTTGTGGTGACCCAAGACGTTTATCGTTCCCCAACTAGGGAGGCTCTTGATGTCGCCACCAGCACGATACAGTGACACTGATCATACATCAAGCATTACACGCACAATACTGTATAAGCCTTTAGCACTCGTCTCTAAAGTTACGGTAAATCTGTAAAGGCCCTTTCGATCAACAGCATTAGCTGGGATAGAAAAAAAGAAGGAAAAAAAAAAAATAAACATCAAAAGATTCAGTTACATTAGTTACATATTTTTCCTAAAATATTAATAAAAAAGAATAGATTACTCTTTATTTTCTGCAACCTGTAGCATTAAAAAAATATCTTTTTAACCTTACACTGTTCGTTTAATTATCATCATGGTTTTATTGCATACTTTGCAACTTTAGTGGTATTCTGCATTTTACATTTTCATTTAGTAGATTTAATTTATTTTATTATTAATTTAAATTTATATTACATATATGTTGTGAACAATATAAATTAAGAAACTTTTTAATTAAAAAGAAAAGACTTCAAAAGAATTCACCATATAACGTGCATTAAAAAGTCAATAAATAATTACTTTATTAATCTGCTTCGTTAATTTTGAAATCGGTGCCAGGTTACGGATAACAAAATGGTGTAAATTATGTCGCTGATTATATTCAATTTTGATTAACTGTTCATGATATATAATTAAGTTTATATGTAATTATGATAGCTAGTAACTCCAAAATTAACGAAGCAAATTAATAAAGTAATTATTTATTGACTTTTTAGTGCATTTTATAGTGTTTTTTTAAAGTCATTTCTGTTGTTAATTATAAGAGTTTGTTTTTTCTATTTTTTTATTTTATGTATGTACTTTTAGGTATAGCTATGAAGCCTAATTCACAGATTTAGAAACGAATATATGAAACATATGTGTAAGTGTCTATAATAAACGAGGCTTTTTCTCTATTTACCTGAGTTCCACTACCCAAATCCCGATCTGGTGGAAATGGGTTAACCTCGGAAATATACTCTTTCGATTTAAAAAAATAATTGCAAAGTGATTCAGGTATGACGGAGAAATCGAAACACAAAAAAAAATATACAGACTAATTAATAACCTCCTCCTTTTTGAAGTCGGATAATAAGTATCGATATCGATAAAGGGAATCACTGAGCGGTTGTTATCGTGAACTCTTATTAGGCAGCTTATTTTATTACCTACCGTGGCTTTAAATCAGCTTCTTGGAGACAGGTGGAGCAATCGTCACCGTCTACACGTTTCCCAAAATAAATAGCATCTCATTTGATTTGTTTCCGTATAAAGATTAATACTTTACGTGCTTTAAATGAAGATATGTTTTAACAGTATCGTAGTTGTGATAATCATAAGTTTTGTATTAATAATGTAAATTTATGTAACCCAATACTTTAGTAAATAATAACATTGTTATAATTACCTTAACTAGTGGGTCAACCAGAGGCTATGAATTCGAGTAAAACATTTAAGAAAATTTGAGAAAAAAACTATTAACACTTTTTTTTTTACTATTAACTGATATTTTTTACCTCGCCAACAGTAATTAAATAAACAGAAATAAAATCGATTGAAAAACAGAAGAGAAAAGTATACTGAACTATTTTATCTTTGGCTATTTAAGTATATTGTAATATATATCTAATAGTACTTTAGATAATTTAATATTTAATAGTATTGGATACGGGTATTTAATACTCAAAGTATAAAATAAAATTCGATTTTTTGTCATAACCGTTTGTCTACAATTTGTCTGTTTTTTTTAACAGCCAATTTTCTTAAACAGCCTAAATATAAATTTTCAATTACTTTGAACTTAAAATAACATAATACAAATATTTATTAAAAAAACGTTAAAAGTTAACAATGATTTAATATCAGATTATCATGACAATTCAGGAATTTAATACATAAAATATATAGTGGTTTGGTTTAAAAGCTGCGGAATAATCATGTTACTAAATATACAAGTATATAGACATAATCAATACAAATTCAGCTGAAACCGTTATCTGTAGTGCTGAAGTCATGCCTTTTGTATTGATTTACACGAGAACTAGTTTATCACGGTTAAAAGTAAAATGCACAAGGCAGTTTTACGTGATACATAAATTCTCTCGTTTGTGTGAGACGCTGGTGTGAAATCTAAGTCAGCAACGACGCAGGGTTGGGCTGATTGCTCCATTTATCAGTCTGGGTCAGTCGTCCAAATAAAATAAGACGCAAATTGGCATTGTCGTGAAAGGTGCTCTTGTGGTATATTATACGTAGGTGCGTATATATTTACAATACAATCACGTTGTAATGTAAAAAAAATTACAATGATATCAATTAAACTTTGAATAAAAATAAATACGATTAAGTTTGTTATTCAGTTTTAATCATGATCGCATTAAGAAGAGAAAAAGAAAGGTTTTCATATCAATAAAACGTAAGAGGTCTCTGTTTTGTTTTAATAAATACATATTATTTTAGTTATATTCCCCATTCACAAATTGAAGCGGACATCTCTCAATGACAATAAAACGAATATTTAATTGGGGGTAGAAACAGTACTATTTTGTTGTTTCAAATAATGTCATTTATAAATCATTTATATACTTATGAATGACGTAACTGTAAACCAAAAATAAATTGAACTAAGGTACCGGATATCAAATTTGATTTAATGTAGGTACTTATAAGTAGACAAATAGAAAAAAAATATTTAATAGATTTTCCCAGTGACATTACAAAACGGGCAGTTGAGGCTTTTTTTTAATGGAAACATAAAGCCGGTAGCTATAAGAGGAGCCATAAAACGGCCTATTGTCGATACTAGTAACGCCAACGTTTAACAGAAAGCGATTCTCGAATGCGTCGCGACGTAAAGTATTGCAATCCTGTGGCTCGTTCTGTTGCCTCTTTGTTCTGTTTTACTTTAAGTATACCATATGTATTTCTTGTGTCTCTGAAGGTAATGAATATTTCGTTTCAATGTTTTATGTGGATTAAACTATACATAGCTAATGCTACAGAGAATGTAGATAACATATAATCTATTAAGCACATTTAGCAGTGTTAACATTTAATATAATTTAGGGTTTGCTTAGTTTGTGTTATTGAAAATTTGAGGGCTATAAACTGAAAAGATTTCTTTTATTGATAACGTTGAACATTGTTCAAAATTATTTATGTATATTTAGATGAATTTGTTGTAGTCACATACTAGCTAAAATATAAAATAAATATGTATAAAAAAGGTATTTAATGATTCACAAAATATTATCAACATTTTCATTTAAAATAAAAGGTAAGTAAAGAAATTGGGGGGAAAAAATGTAATGAACAAGCTTTACAAAACGAAGGTAAGGGGAATTAATGAAATGTCAATAAATTAATTGGCTCTCCGACTTAGGGAACCTTTTTTAAGACATATTTCAAAGTTCCCGTGGAGTGATTCCATAAAACGTGGCTGTAATCAAAGAGCGATGCAGGGTCTCTGCGGGACGCCAACGTCGATTGCTGAATCCCTTCCGGTTCCGGCTCGATTCAGCAGTCAACTACCGGTTTAGATTCATAACTCTGATGCTTAGAACCATGTCACACTGTACAAGTGTGTACAAAAATAAATGAATCTCTCAATTTATTTTGTAGCTATAAATATGATTATTAATTTTTATTCATCTTTCGCATTTTACACAAGTCTAACACTCAGAGACGACACCTACTTTAATTTAAAGTTAAATACTTATAAAGTATTATTTTTTATATTAGAAACTCTTGCAAGAAGGCTCTTACACAAAAATGTAATAGTGATTTGATATTAATCATTGTAAATTAGGTGTTTTTTTTTTTAATTTTGATATGTATAATTTTACTAATCGGCTGTATAATAAATAGGTATTAACCCCTTGGGCACTTACCTGGCGTTTACGCCAGCTTTCCATTGTTTTTCTATTGTCTTATTTTTATGGGTACTCGACACATTAAGATGTTCACTAATTTATGTAGAAGGGTATTATTACTATTAAACTGTAGTTACACTGTTTGATTACAAGGTCTTGTGTAGGCTTGTAGGTTTTTTCCTTTCTTTCATCGCTAAGAGAATCTTTGACTTTGTACATCGTAATTTCATTTAATATCTCTTAGCAATCCTTTCTTATTCTTTGAGTCTCTTACAATTTAATTTATTTGTTCATCATAAGTTAAATAAAATGTTAATTATTTAGTTGTAACGAATAGCGGAGTAAATTTTACGTTTGAAGCATCACTTTCAAGTAGAGCTCATCCTAAAAGTTATGTGGAGCCGTGAAGGCCATTCCTGTTAACAGAATTTAGTCTTCGAAAAAAAAAAATTATAAGATGCAAACAACTGTCAGGATCCGAAACGTACTATGAACATACCGCTATATGTAACTATTAAGTATCTGTGTTTGAAAAATGTCTAAAACTGTTATTACGTAATCTATAAAAATAATCAATAACTCAAAAAAAGCGACATAAATTGACCAAAAATTTCTTAAGAGACAGGACCTTTATAAAGTTTATAACAGTTTACTTATGTAGGTATATTTTGATTTGGGATATTTTGTTACTTATAGGGATATTTTGTTTAGGGGAAAGTAGCATGAGCGTTGTTTGAACTACTCAAAACTTCCGTTGGAAATGAAGCGTTACAAAACAGAGCGGTCTTTGGAAACTGCGTTCAGTCACAATATATTACCGTTGCCAATTTTATTATGTAAACTCAATATATCCGTCGCTCAAGCCTGTAATAATTTATGTTTTGTCGTGCCCGGAATAAAAGTATAAATGGTCAGATAGAAAAAAGGCAATTTTATGTTATAAATTTGTTTTAAACAAATCTATTGGTTTTAAGTTTTTTAAGCAACATCTTCCAACGCTATAAAATCATCTCAAGAAGAAGGGTTTAATTAAATGTTAAATTTATTTAATATAGGCAATCCGTGAATAGCATACACAATTTTGCCAGTGTTATGTGGATGAAATATGTTTTCAATCTTGTATTAATGGTTCTAATTAAGCTTGTGCAGACAGGTAGCGTCGCATCTTGTTAGAAGTTTTCATGGAGTTTTTGTGGCACCTCAGTTCCATGTTCTTATTTCTAATTTACTTATACAAAATAATTAAGCAATATTACGCAAAATGCCACCAAAATTTCACAACTTCAATCAAATAACAAAAGAAGGTAGCAACTATTATATGATAGCCTAAGATCCCGTTAAAACTTCATCGTTTCTTTAATAAAAATCAGCTCTGTTTACCCTTCGCAGCGCAGTGCTGCCGTGTCAGTCCACGCTGGAACCCAGAGGTCACTTTTAAGCCATTACTTGTTCATTTGTTTTCGATTTGTTTTTTCCAACAGAAAAAAAAGACAGCGCGAATACTGGCGGGACTAACTTCGGGGCAATCAGCAGGCCCAACTTCGGGAAAGGTTAAATCAAAGGGTTCCGGTTTTATGAAGACTTATTTCAGACTTACCTTCAAGTTGAAATTAGATTTAATCTGCCTCGAAGCTTTAGGATTGAATTTTGTAAACAATTTCGGATACCTCTCTGCAAGTTACAGGCTTTGTTGGAATACCACTGGGAACTCTCTGAATCGTGTTGTTTAGAAATTCCTTTGAAATGAATTCGTACTTATATGAGGTTGAGTTTTAATAATAAGGGCCCGTTACCGTTTCATAGACTCGAAGTAATGATGTACCTACGTATGTGTTATTTTGTATGTATATTTATTTTGTTTTTACTTCAAGTGATAACTAATTAATCCAATGTATGTTTTTTACTTAGAATATATTTATAATTTGCAAAAATGACATACCTATTAAAAATTACATTTAATGTTTACTTTATTCATGTCAAGCTGTAATGAATAATTAATTACTTAGGCATTTATAAATTATGATAGTTGTTAAATTATTTGTATTTATTTTTTCGTTCGTTTAAGTTTCACACAGTTGCGTTTAAGGTGTTCAAATCGTAAGGAAGAGATTGCATCTGGCACTCGTTCTGAAGAAGTGGGGTCACCCCGATTGCCTACAATAGCCTTGAGATCGGACGTGTTTCCCTTTGTACTGAGACTTTTAACTCTCGCAGCTGAAATTCAACACCGTCTGAAAAAAAAAGAAAGTTCTCATAACTGTCACGTTTGCAATTCACGAGAAAATGACAGGATTCGATATGTTGTCATAAAACTATTCGGCCATTGTTTTTAATTAGTAATTCTTACTTTTTTACACTGAATCTTTTTTTTACTGCGATTATTAATTGTAGAAGTTTTAACTTTTGTATTATATTGATAATAAACTAATTATAATATATCATCAATTGAATACAAATTTTTTGTGTATTATAATAATATGTATTTGAGGTTTGTTTATTTTCAGGGATCTGATTTATAACCTCGTATTTTTTTTAAATCATTTGCTATAAGCAATTTCAGGCAAATTTTAGGCAAGGTTGATTAGTTCAACAAAAAATATATTTTCTTTTGTTCAAATAAAAAAAAGCTTCAATATATTCTGAATGACTATTACAGATTTATAGGAGAAGTCAAGTGCAAATATATATTGATATAACTTAAGAGGAAATGCGGGCGAAGTTTCTTCCATGCAAAAATATTCCCCTGTTTTCTTCCTGGATAATGGAAGTAATTATATTAATAATTTTTTATACCATACATATACACCACGACTATTCCCCTACGTTTTATTTTTTTTTGTAAACGATTATCATAGAAATTAAGAACATTCAAACATGAGAAAAAATGCATTGTTTTACCTTTATTTTCAGACGTCCGTCAAACAAATTTCACGAATAAAAACGCAAAACACTTTTCTTATTTTATAATTGAAAGAAAAAAAAAATCAGTCCATTTTTGGAACAGGAAATAGGACAGTACGAAGTGATCGTTTAGTCTAATTCCCATATGTATAATAAGCTCGAACTGCATTTGTTTTTACATTATTCAGGAAAGCTGGGAGACGACGTTCTCCGCTCTAAAATATTTTTAGCTACGTCTATCTATGCTGACTGTACACAAACAAATAGATCTAACTCTGAGTTTCATACCACAACTATTTTTGAACGGCAGGTAAGCTGGCCATTTATTGGCAATACACTTTTTTCATTGTGAAGATTGGTAGCCGATTGGAAAATCGTTGACATCTGTAACCATTTTGTTTTTGAAAGGAATAGGGGTAAATAATAAGCAAGCGGGTCACCTTATATTAAGTGATCATCGCCGTCCATGGACACTTACAACACCAGAGGAATCGCAAGTGCATTGCCGGCCTTTATACATAATATTATACAATTTGTTTATATCAAGATTAATTATAATATTACGGTTAATTCTGCATATTAATCAGTAATAGTACTATCAGTATATTTAACAAAGAATTCTGTCGTAAATTTAGATGAAAGATACTTAAATACATATTATTTAGCTTAGCTTAACGAATTTGCGTTTCTGTTCGGCACTGAACCGTTCGAGTGAGCAGAATTAAAACATTTTGCCATCATCCTCTCTATGGTAGTAATAGTAAGCAAAAACTTTATCTTCCCATAGTAAGCAATAACATAATTTTTAGAAAATCTACATAAGCTATTAAAAGTAAACAAGTATACATTGCCTACGTAATCACTATTCCGGGTCTCCGTCCATATTGTTATAAAAAATCAAAGAATTAACACTCCCATTGATACTTGAGGCTTAATACTTGAACGACCGTGAGAGAAGTGAGCAGAAAATACTGTGAAATAATAAATTATTAATAACATCTAAAATAACATTAAAAAAAAACATATTAAAATATAAAAATAATACAAAGAAAATTCTTTATAGCGCACAATTAAGTAATGTAGGAAAAAATTCTACTTAACATTGATACATTTTGTGCCTTCCACAGTTGACAGTAAATAAGTTTAGATATGAATTATTTAAAATAAAAGATTATGTTAGCATTAGATAATTATTATTTTTAAGATAATAAATTTAAATATAGCGTAATTTAAAGTAATATTTATGTTAGTCCCGTAAATTATTGATTTCTGAAGATATCATATTTTTATATTTTATATGGTAGATTTTTTGAAAAAATTTAATCATTTAAAGAACATAATATCGCGAGGCAGTTATGGAAGGTATCTGCATAAAAAGTAAAACCATAAGCCGTTCGAGGTAAAAGCTAATTATCCCATCGAAGTCACAAGAGTTCCGTCATCAAATCGTACAATCGCTCACTTATACGAACGTTTTCCTGAGTGGGCCTTAAACAGGTCACTTTCGTGAATATACATCATATTGAAATGTCGTATTTTACGATCCATATTAGAGATGGTAGTTTATTCAGACACTGGAAACAAAGGTGTATATATGTGGTGACATTTATAGCACTGAATTGAAGCAACAAGTTCGAATATCACTTGTCTTTCGTATCACACCGGATAAGAAAATAATATCTATCACTATGTTTTAAAATGAAGTAACATAGTTTTTATCTAACAGCAATAATTTGACTTGCAGTATAGAAATAATAAAATGTAGCTTAATGTATGCATAATTCTATTCCTTAGAATAATGCGTATAAACAGAAACAATCTGTACATAATTAAAAACCGAGTGTTTATTGTTTCGTGTCAAACAAGTAAAGCTTTACCACTGAACGTTAATTTAAATAACGGGGATGTTTCACGAGATGGGACGTTTTCTTTAGCGGACATGCAAACAATTAATTACTTGAGTTATTAATGCTGGGCATTAGTTACAAGCGGGCCGCGTCAGCGGTCTCTCGGACTGCCCGCATATCCGCAGCTCGGTCCAGAACGTATTAAATAAATTGTATTTAAATACTGCTTTAGGCCATCGTTATTCTTTGCGTAGGGTAATTAACTATCATGTGTATCTGATATCCACAAGCCACGTAACTAACTCGTGACTAGAAAAAATATATTAAGGATATGGTTGCGCAAAAGTATGATTGTCGTTAATTACTATGAGGGTATTCACTGGATTATGTATCTTTTAAGCATTCAATGGTTCAAGTTAAATATTACAGTATCGCTGGTCCACACCAGTTAAGTGACGATGTGGTCCAAGATGGTAATCACACTTAGACTAAAGGTATTTGTTCCCAAGTGATGCTTTCGGAACACCTATCGAGGTTTGGCGACAGGTTTTCAAACTTGAGTGTGGTTTACCCAGGCGGGCATGATTTGAGAATGTTATTGAGAGCTATTGGTTTCCTTACTATGTTTTCCTTCATCGAAAGCTCCAGTTGATTTTTAGGTGAGATCGAACCCGCGTCCATTGACGCCAAATCCTGCAGCACTACCAACTACACCATCATCGTGTGTTGTGCGTGTTGAAATGACATATGAAAAGATGTGATATGCAATCTCTCAATGGGAAAAGCTGTTTGCCACATGCCCCGAGTGGAGAGCTATGTTAAAAACTAAACTGGAACAATTTAAAACACCGTCGAATTGCTGCTACAGAAACGATAGGATTTGCAAGCCCGACCTCCAGCGGCAATAAATTATTTTTATGATAACTGTGACCTATGTCACGAAAAAAAATTGGATAAGTGAGATACATGAGAGCGCACCATCGTCAGTGCTGAAGCAATCGCTATGGCCGAAATCGGCTAGGAGCATCATCTTCGTCATTTCATGTAATCACTAAAACCTAGACAAGAATACATTTATGTTAAAAAACGAATTAAATTGGTTCTGTTTTTCTCGGGTTATAAGTCTTTTACAAACGGATAGAGAACTAAATAAAGATACGACATTTATTTGTCACCAGCTGTGTGCCCGCGGCTCAGCTCGCTTTTCATATATTCTTCGCTGCGTAATTTTGAATCATATTTTGTTTACAATTTCTTGAACTTTTTTTTCACGGAGCCCTAATAATTTTCCGGAAATTAATTTTTGGTTTAACAGAAAGCAACACTTCTCACAATTTCTAACACTTGCCAGTAAAACTGTGCATTGAATCGGATTTTATTCACAATTTTATGAAATTTGCGCAAAATCCTAATTATTTTCGATAAATAAAATTATGTGGAGTAATTTCAGCTATCTGCCAAAATCGGTCTAACCGTTACGGAGATTAGCCAGAACAGACAGACAAAAGTGTTAAATATTGTGTTTTTAGTATAGCTAGAAGGTATTTATTTAGTAAAAAAATCGATATTTTAATATTACCAAACAGACACTTTCAATTTTATTTATTAGTATAGATTATAACAAGAATATCTAAAACTTATCTATTTGTTTGTAATATAAAGCACGTATTTGACGTCAATGGAATTATTGTTTAAAACAATTTTTGGATTGTCGTATGCCAATCAAGGGTACAAAGTGAATGCCGCGGGCCATGGATTTGGGTAAGGTTGTTGAAATAAAGTTACTAAATACGATATGACGTCAGGCTTCGACGTTGAGTATTGAATATTAAAGAAAGAACTTAACTTTAATTAGAAGATAACATTATTTTATTTTGATGAAGATATCTACTGTAGTTAGTACTTATATGTAGGTAATACATAGATCCATTTACTAGTTTCTTATTTTATTTAGGAGGAGCTACTTAATAGTTTAGTACAAGTAGAATTATTTATAGTGGATCCTTGTTTCTAAATTCTGCCACGGAGGACAGAAAGCAGGTTTTATGCTATTCTATCTACTAAAAACACTTCTTTGACACAAATTGTCAAGTAATACATGTATCGCTTTTGTATTCATCTGTGCCATCAGCGAGCGCAGCTTTATTAAACTGACATGTCTCTACCGTAACTAAATGATAAAATTGTGGTGTTTTTCATCAATAATTTGTAAGGAGGTTTTCTTCTTCT
The DNA here is from genome assembly GCA_014132275.2 of Samia ricini. NCBI lineage: Eukaryota > Metazoa > Arthropoda > Insecta > Lepidoptera > Saturniidae > Samia > Samia ricini. Next base: position 10,731,849 of record AP028161.1, read on the forward strand.
TCTTCTCTATTTTTAACGACGATTTATTCCTCAAGTTAACCCTAAATTAAACTCCTTCGATGCAATTTTTTATACGCGTAGTTTTCCTTGTGGTTCAAAAAGTGCCGCCAAGTTAGATCTTATTTGCTTATTTGCTGATTGACTGTACGTCTAACCACTCGTCAGCAACATGTTCTTAATACTTTCTGATTGTGGACAAATATGCTGGACAAGTTTCTATACCAGGTATTAACCGTCGGTTAAAAATACCATTTTGATGACAGAAATGAGCCTTGGTTAGTGGAGCTTAAGCTGCCTATATTTGTAAATAGAAAATCTTGTTTGTATTTTGTAAAGACAAGATAACACGTAGTTATAAGGTTGTTAATTAATCTCGACACGCCCACGGTCTTGACCGAGCCGGCCAGTGTTGATAGGGTACGTGTAATCTGATAATATACACCTACAGCTTGTTGGGGATACATCGTTCCTTGTCATTACCTCACTACCTACAAATTTATTATATCATGTCGCCTGGGATTATTCGTTATTATTATTTCTTCGATTCTATCTAGGACGTCATAACCATAAACACTGAGTATAGTACTTTCTGGTAATCGGGTTCTGAATCTAGTTCACCTTACGATATGTGATCTAATGACAATCTGACAGACAGTATGGTAAATGTAAAAAATCTAGTGTCTTCTAAATGCATTTCAGGTATACATTATAAGTCATATGGTTATTTTCAAATTAGGCCGTTTTGCAAATCATTTAAGCGATCCGACGTCCTCGAAGATACTCAGTGTTGGACCTCAATTGCGTAATAAATGTCGGAAGGTCCAATCCGGACACATTCCCCATTACGCAAACCTTTCACTGACCGTTAAACTGACGCTTGGATACACAGACTGAAAATAATAAATGTTTGAAAACATAATATGTCTTTAGTAGTAAATTGCTTTGAGAATAAATCAACGACGTATAAATTCAAGTAGAATTGAAGTTAGGATATGTTACTCAAGAGTTTTTAGCATTCCAATAACCTTGACATTAGTATAATTTGTAAATAAACAAGTAGTTCTGAAGAACTACGTGTTAGCGTTAGAAAATCAATATTATTAGACGTGCTCCTGTACCCACCGTAAACGCAATACCTTTAACATGTACCAGCCTGACATGCATTACATTGTACCCTACACCCATGCAAACTACGCGCAGATCCATGGGCTGTGTAAGCAATCTTGAGATCCGTAGTTTTCCTTAAAGCACCTTAGATTTAACGCCGGGTTGATTCTGTGGAATTTACGTCTCAGGTAGCAACTCAATCCGAGGTCTGTACAACTTTGGTGCCCTTATGCAAGTTACCAATCTCTAACCTGAGCACCTTAAGCACTCACCCCAAATGTTCTGTGAAGCTGTCAAGAGCCTTCCGGTTACCAGCATTGAATCGTTCCGAAAAAAAAAAAAACTAGTATTAAAATATTTAGATTCAACCAATTTACTGTTTGCCGTATTATGAATTGCTGTTTGCATTACTTTATACTTGTGATTACTTTTTTTTTTTTTCGTAATAATCACGTAACCGATATGGATTTAATAATCAAATGTACCTTTATAATTTTGTAACACATAACTACTGCCTTTCTCAACCTCGTGCCATGTCCGAGCTTTGACTCGCTGCTTCAATTTAATTCCGTTTGATGTGTTTAATTACTTTGTTCTTGTTTGTGCCTGCTGCGGTCGTTCTAAGTCGAAAACGCTTCCAAAACTGTTAGTATTCCCAAATTAAATGTAACCCACGTCAAACTAACCAGATAGTTTTATACATACAACGAAATCATTAACGGCGTGCTAATAGTTCGGCCGTAGTGCCTCTTGTCAATATCGTCTGATTTGGGTGATGAATATAACCCTTGGCTTTTCTAAATAAATTGAACTATCTATACTAATAAATAAAGATGAAGTGTCTGTTTGTAATGTCATTTTTTTTACCAAATAGATATGAATACGACATATACGACACATATACCTGAATACAATTTTTAAAATTTTTGTCTGTCTGTCTTTCTGCTTGTTCCGTGTAATCTCCGGAACGACTGGACGTATTTTGACGGGACTTTTCTTGATAGATAGCTGAAGTTACTCCGGGTAACTTAGGGTACTTTTAATTTTTGAAAACAACTAGGGTGCCGCGTAAAAAAAAATTAAAACTCATAAAAACTTTAAATAAAATGCGATTCAATGCACAGTTTTACGGGGAAGTGCTTGAATTTATGAGAAATATTTTTAATTTATCTAATTACAAAAAAAAATAGAGTTCCGTATAAATAAATTAAAACGCAGTGAAGAATTTATAAAACGCGGGCACGGCCGCGACACACAGCTAATTAGGAATAAAGACAAGTAGATATCTAATATATCAAATATATACTTAAAATTACAATTTAGTCATACGTTAAAAAATTTATGACGATAATGATATTTTGAGTATTGTTCAAAATTTATTTACAGTTAGTTTTTAACTAACTTTATTCTAGAACTAGCTATGTACCCGCGGTTGCACCAGCGTTTTAAATATTCTTCACTGCTCTTTAATGTTTTTTATACGGAACTGTAATTATTTTCCAAAAAATTTTTGGGACCTTAGTCCCAACGTAATAAAGTAAAAATATTTCTCATAAATTCAAGGGCTTGTCCGTAACTGACCATTGAATCAAATATTATTCACAATTGCATGGGTTTGATTATTTTACGTGGAACCCTAATTATTTTGAATAATCAAAAGTATTCTAAGTTACCGTAAGTAACTTCAGCTATCTACCAAAAAAAATCCATTAAAATCGGTCAGCCATTCCGGAGGTTACCCGGAACAAACAGACAGACAGACCCCTGTCAGCGAAGAAAAAATTGTAAAAATTATACTCTTGATATAGATATCTTAAATACATTCATATGTATTCAGTAAAAAATTATTATTATTTAAATTTTATTTATTAGGATAGATTGGAGGCTTTCATTTCATTATTTTATTTGAATTGATAACGGTTTACATAATAAAATATTTATGATGACAACCACTTTTTTGAATATTTAATACTATTAATAATTATAAAGGTAAGCTAAATAATTACTAAGATATTTGAAATTTGAAAGTAACTGGAGGGCCGCGCATTCCACAAGGACGAACCTGGGTCCATAATATATCTTGTGGGCAGGCAACCGCGATTTGACTGACGGCGCTCTCTGAAAGGACATTTATCAGTCTCACAAGCGGGTTACACTAAACCAAACAACAATGAATTCTCATTGACTAATTATCTTGGTGTTCCTTGTTCTAAACCGCTTTCTTTTGACTAATTGACCTTTTAAAGTTTAAGTGCGGGATTTAATTTAATTTGACTTGGTCATTTTCAGTATTTAGCTGAAGCTCTGTAATGAAATGAAATGGATGAAGTCTAAACGAGCTAAAATTATCTCTAGAATCAACTACTTTTTGGCTAGTGGTCGAATTTTGAATATAATCATCGTTAAATATATGAAGAAAGAAAAACTTTTTTTTTGTTCGTTGATAACATTCGAGATCGTCAATAGCTTTTTAAAAAAACAGATAAACGAAAAAGAAAAACGTGCCTGTACTGTTTTGTGTTTGCCTATTTATATATTGATTTACGCTATTATAGTATCAATAACGACTACTAATGTATTAAACATGCTTAATATGTCGATTACCCATAAAAATGAGATAATAGGAAGACAATAGGATAAGAATGGAAAGCGGCCGTATACGCCAGGTTACTTCAAGGGGTTAAACATGTTAAAAAAATTACATTAATTACTTTAATTACATTTACATTATACTAATACTTGTATTTGTTAAGTTAGAGTAAAATATACATTGATACATTTGCAGGGATTAAGAGAGAAATAGTCTATAATAATACAGAAGATGACAATTATCTATTTAATTTAGTATTATGACAATTGATGAGTATTAATAAAACCATTATAATAAAGACACTTTTTTAAATATAAACTAGAATACGTAAAACTATAAAATTAAAACGATTAGCTATTAAAAATAAAAATTCTCCAAATCGCCGCCACAAGGTTACGTAGCCATTCTATGGCAATGCTGATTCTCTGACCGAAAAAAGGCCAGGCATGAGACGTGTCGACTAAAGGACCCACGAGCTCCCTATACAGGCTACGAGCACTCGGTCCACACGGCCCCAGAGTCTCGACTCCAAATGGCACAAATATATAATATTTTATTAATAAAATATATTCCTTATTTTTGAATAATATAGTCTCTTAGATATTAGACAAAACTGACTAGATATACTACTTATGAAAATGAATGTAAAACGCGGATAAACCAAAGCCTATTTCCGCGCGAAATGCACCGGGCGGTTACAAATTGCTTTGGGCAAAGCGTAAATTTTAATTTTATCTCTAATACCTAAATGAATACCGTGACTCGACATAATAAAAATGTACTTTTTCAACGTTGGCATCGATGCAATCGATCTGTGTATATATTATATAAGTTTGCTCCTTCTTGTAATTTCCCTTTATATAAGAAATTTATAATTAGGTTTGAAAGAGTTCATCCGCAACAGTTTATTCTACCTTTTTCTTCATAACTCGTTTAGTTTAGGTCCCTCTTGTGCCAGTAATTGTAATACAAATAGACGTCAAAACCGGCGTTCATTCGCACAGGCGTCTGATCTGTGTGCAAGTCACGACGGGACAGTTTATTTCAACTTTGAAACTTTTCCGGGACCGTTCGAATGGGGCATAATTTTCATAAGAATCGCGCTGTTGCGCCTCGACGTAAAAATTAGATTCATCAGTCTCTCAGGCACTCTTGCTCGGAATATTCGCTGACTGCCAATTCGATTCGGCTTTGTTACGTATGTGTGAACAATAGGATGTTAACTTTTCCCACATTGAATTTGCATACCTAAATAGATAAGTACGAATGTATGGAAATGCCGTGTAAGATAAAGTATGATGTTAGTAATTTATATATACATTATAGAAGCTTCAACGTTATTTCACTTAATACGAAAATTATACGAACATCTCACTTTTTTATTGTACGATTGTAAGAATAAAAAATGTAATCATAAAGCTCTACTGTCTTTATGTTTGAATAATTTCACTTTGTCTGATATGAGGGCTTTTTTGGATAAGTAGTTGAGAAAAAGGGCGCGTCGAACGTACCATTTACTAATTTACATCAAAATATATATTTACGAATAGGCAAAATTAAAATAGTTTATTCAATTGATTCCTTTTTTTAGTAGTTATATGACGAGTTTAAGAGGTATAAAATCAGGTTTTGCACCTTAAGTGAACACTAGTATGAGTAAATAATTTAACTTTATAGTTTCCTTTATACTTTACTTAGTACTTTCCTCGTGCTCCTCTAGAAATTTATAAGTTACTTAAGGGGTATCAAATAGGTTTCGTAGTTAAACTTTGCTATTATAAGAGTAAGGAAGGGTGGTAAATATGTTATTTATTTAATAATAAGCAGCCACTACAGTTATCGAGCAAACTATAGTTACTGTTGCAATGCTCACTTATAGGACGCTGTTCTTGAAGACATTTGGATTACTTCGTCATCTAGTGCGTGGTGAAATTCATCATAATATTTTTACCGGATCGTTGTTGAGGTATGGCTACAGGAGTTAACTATGCAGCTATGTAGGTAGACCTTTATCATCGATACCCTACAATAGGTATACACTGCTTGCTTTGAGTTTTAAGATAAATTTTGACTAAAACTTGAAATTTTGCATAGATCATTCAATATAAAAGGAATATGCTTTAACGATTATACCCATGAGTCATTTACATTATTGGATGGATACATTTAAGAAGGTTTGTGAATAAATTTGATAAACAAAGGAGAAAATATTTCCAGGCCTGTCGGATGGAATCGCTACACACAAGATATTGAATACAAGCTGGCGTTCGGGACACAAACATAATTTACTTATCTCACGCGAGACCAAAAAGTTTCGCTCAAACAAATAATATACGTTTCCATTGGTGCGGGGAGCACCTGGGCGGCACTAGGAACGGTGTGTCCCCAGGGAAATAAAAACTTTGTCGCACGTCGCTTGTCCTAAAGCCTTCTCAGTCTCCGGGCTTCGCGACACTTTCACCGATTTGCTACCAGCATACAGTTTATAGCTCTGATTCTAAACGACACTACGTTTACGATATTGTTTCGTATTACTGCCGCGTAAACCATGATTATAAAACGTCACCAGAAAAGTCGAGTCTCTTTGAATTTGTATTCACTAGGTCGAGTTATAACAATTTTTCTTATATTTTATCGACATTTTTTTTGGCTGTAAATTCAGTTCAGAAAATAATTTACTCGGTTACAATGTATAATAATTCAAACACTTTTAATTAAGACCATCGGCTTCAGATAATTAACGTCTGTCGTATTACGTTCTAACATAGGAATTTCTTGAAATGCCTCCGCTAATATTACTAGTGTTGAAAGTTTCCGACGTCCCGAGTTCGATAACTGCCCGGATCTCTAGAGGAATTTTTAAATTAATTCAAAGGAAAAATAAAATTAACGAAGTTGGCGTAGATTAAATTATATTCTTTCTTAATGTGTGTCAAGAAATTTCAGATGTAGAGAGCCTCGTATTATTTTATTCACAAGAGGATAGTAGATGGTGCTGCTCCGAGATAATGAAATAACAATTTATAAGCAAATCTTGATAATTCAGATGACTATTCACATCAATGATAGAAGTCGATTTGTAATATTAAGTCTCTGTTAGATTTCCAGTGTCTAATTTAATATACATTTTCTTGTTGATCAAAGGTTCAAAATGTGAAGTTGTTCCTAATCTATTTGCCTATAAAATATATCTCAAGACTTGTTTATAAACTTTAGTGTCATCTCCCTTTCACTCTACATAATCTATAAAATCTTTGAATAAACATTTGCCTTCTTTGCCCTTTTACACTCGTGAAAGGGGTCTGAGAAACTCCCCTAAACTTATTTAAACTTTTACTTTGGGAAATCCTTTTCAAAAGCAGTTTAAATGTGAAATAGAATAAGTACCATACTTATCTGTCTTTCCCGTGGCAAGGTTAGTCGAAATTGATATGGTTGGTAAACAATTATTCAGTAATATATTGTGACATCAATCAAAACGATTGACATTTCTGAACGAATTCACTTTTACTTTTAACTGGATGACGTAATTGTGTTTTAGCATAATTATTGCTATCAGAATATTTCCAGAAATAAAAAAAAAAAATAAGGAAACATCCATAACTTTAAATTTCGTAGCTCAAAAAATAATGACATTTTTATTATTATTATAACACACAATATTAGAGTGAGTATGTACGTCAAATAAATATGTCATATACCAGGTTACAGTTCGTTAAGATGTATTGATAAGGGTAAACATAAATACTTTCTACTAAGGTAGACTTTATTGGAGTATACATGTATAAGAAACAGCTTTGGAAACTCAAAGGATTCAAACTTTAAGTTCGCCCGAAGGTATCTTGACTCATCAAGAAGGTTTTCTAATTTTACGTAGCTTTAAGTGGGTGGCTAGAGATTTGCAAATTATTTTACTTTGGCGGACTCATCAAAAATTGTTGATCTTTCAGAGACTTGTAGTAGGCCTTTTTCTTGCTTGCAGGATTAAAAGTAATTGGTTACATTAAATGCTTATATTAAATTTGAAAATCATAGTTTTCGTTATCACACTGTTATCTATGAATTGGAAGTTACAGGATTTGTTTTTTTTTCAAAAAGTTGAATCACACTTAATATATATATATATATATATATATATATATATATACACATATATATGTATATAATAAAAGAAAGGAACTGAACAGAAATTAGAAAACATATTTTATGTTATAGAGTGTTAATAATTAAATTAGAAAAGCATGGAACGACGAATTCGGTGCTCGTATAAGGTTAAAAATAAATACATTGAGATCAACATAAAATAAGGTCGATGCAAAGTAATGCAGTTTAGAGATCTCCGGCACCTTACTTGGAGTCAATATGCGGAACATTTCCTATTACACGCCCACTTCTTTCCCTGAATCAATGAATATATATAGAGTAATTACAAAGGTAGATCACATTTTAAATACTATTTTATACTAGTCAATATATTAAACTTTGTATGTATTTTATCAGTATTAAGATCAGGACGTCCTTTTTAAATTGCATTAACATTTTAATACTTTCGGAAAGACGCAATGATATGTAATCTAAATAATTTCTTCGCTTTAGCTCTATGTTGAGCGCATTATTATACTAAAAAATATTTACAATTACTATTTGTGGATATAATCAATGTATACACTATTGATAACTTAAGAAAAGCAGAACCGATTTTTATGAATAGGATTTGTGGGACAGGACCACGTCTTCGCCTAGCATAGCAGAATAACAACCAACAACGAAACAATTCACATTTTTTAAAATAAATGTTGATTGCTTTCCAAGAACTATTTTTAGTTTGTCCTGGACTCAAGAAGTTTCAAGTAAATTGAATTCAGCACACAACATTCAAAACATAATGTATTCAAATATTTTTATATTTCATTGGTATATTACAAACATATTATTCGTATTTGATGGAAAATATTCACTATATTCATCACATTATTAGTTTCACAGAAACAAATATTTGATATATAACAAGTAATTCAAAGAAAGAAACACACGAACATAATGATGATAAAATATTTTAAGCAGCTCTATATAGGTCCGAGTATATTTTTATTCCAACACAATTTGTAATGGAAGCGACACGCGGAGACAAGAGAACAAGGCAAAGGCGGGAGTGGGGGCAAGGGGGAAATTACTTGCAAATTCCATTTACGGACTCAGCGGCCACGCGTCAAAGGCGTCTGAATCCGTCTATCATTTGATATTTGGATTATAATCTAAGTATGTTAAGAGAATAGAAAAAAGAATTACGGAGTGTACATCGTTCCGAGAAGATATTACTTTAGCAATTAAACTATTTCAAGAGTTATCTCTATTATAAAAGGTTTCAGCAAATTTTATCTTCAATTTTATTTTATTTTATCAGAAGGAATTTAAAAATATTAGATGATTATTAGATTAGATTATTCTAGATGAAACTAAAAATAGTATAACTTCATAACATATTAAAAAAATAATACGACCTCAAGTTAAAAAAATATTGTTCATTATAGTAGGTAAGTTAATTATGTAAGTTTTTTTTTGTTGAACTGAGCACTGGTATCGTGGTGCCATGATTTGGTGGACAACTGTATCCAATCGCACGAAACAAAGAACTTGCCAATTTAGTTCGGTATATTGTCTTTTATATCAATACGTAACTAGTGACTTGCTATGGTAATTGAAGACATTATAGTGAAGTCATTTGATGGAACCTTGTGATTTGTTATTGGTCGATGTTTTTATTTAGAATCATCAGATAATGCGCAATTATTTTAAGAAACAAAGTATAAAAATAAATAATTGACATTCATCTGTGAGTTTGGTATAAGAACGAATAATATATATTGCTTATATATCTAATAATATATTACATCTATTAGTTTAATGGAAAAGTGAAATGATTTAGTTCTGAATATAATTTAGTGCTGATAGTTCAAAATGTTTGATAATACATAAGACAAGTTTTACTTAAGACTAAGGCAATTAAGCTTAATTATTTACTAATCTATTTAATTGTTTTGGTAACGTGATTCTAGAGAATAAATTTGTGGAATGTTTTCTTGCCAATTTCGATGTCGATGGTTGGTGCGGCCGTGACAGACTTCACTTCTTCATGAACGTCAACTGTGAGCGCAGATCTTGTCCGACAAATCGCCTACGTTCCCCGTTATCTTATTTGATTTTCTTTTTAAAATAATCAGAACTGATACATTTAATGATTCTGTAATTACTGGGGTATTTATTGGTATTCTGCCTGAAATATTATTCAATCAATTACATCGCTGCCATTTGTAGCATACTCACATAAGACGCTATGGGTGATCCTGAAAAGAGGCGACGACGCGCCTTATATTTATTAAAGGTAGTCAGAAAATATAAATCTATACTTAAAACTATAATTTTGCAAAACTGTTAATTGCGTTCAACCTCGCTGATATACAGAAACATGCTTCATGCCTTTTATAATATCTTAGAATAAGTGTAAGAAGGGAGATTTCAGTCCAATGTGCTATTTAATAGTTAATGTTTATACGGGCACTGCAAAATGACGATATTTTGTATGATGTTGAATAGAATCCAAGAATAATGACAGCTGGTGATAGATGAGAATTTACCGGCAGTTACTATTGTCCTGTTGGTCTACATCTACCACGTCTAAGCCTCTAGGTAATTTACTGCCAGATCCTAGAATGCAGTATGCCGAAACGTCTCAAAACAGTGGATTTTTATCTATGTGCGCGGTGGTCTTCCGGGCAAGAAAACCCAGCAGTATTTGTATTTTGAACGTTTGCTAAAGTAAAGAATATATTAAGTACTAGCGAGCGCCCGCGACATAGTCTACGTGACTTATCTTGATTGAATGTAAGATGTCCTTTTTTTGTTATTTAAGATTTTGTTTTGTTTTTTTAACCTTTCAGTTACTGAACAACAGACACATGCTTCTCATATACCAAATTTTAATATCAAATTCGAGATGAGAAACGAATAAAATATACAAATGTCACAAAATTTCTAAAAAAAAAAAAAAAAATACAGACAAAACTTCACTTTTATTATTAGTACTAGCTGTGTGCCTGCGTTTCGTATATTTTTCACTGTGTAATAGACTTTTTCTTTTAAACGGAACCCTAATTATTTTCCAAAACTTTTTTTGCTACAAACATTAAGCAAAGATATTTCTCACAAATTCAAATACCTGTCAGTAAAACTGAAAACTTAAATCGGATTTTATGCACAATTTCTTTTTTTTTTTACGCGTAAACCTATTTATTTTCGAAAAATAAAAGTATAGCAAGTTACGCGGAGTAACTTTAGCTATCTACCAAAAAGTCCCGTCAAAATCGGTTCAGCCGTCGGAGAGTACTCCGAATAAACAAACATACAGACAGACAAAAATTGTATTTTTATTATATGTATCGTATAAACATTCATATGTATTTAGTAAAAAAAAATATTTTGACATTACAAACAGACACTTCAATTTTATTTATTAGTATAGATATATTTAATAACGGTTGTCACGTGCAAATATGTCTTTTTAATATAAACTCTTTCCAATTTTCCATGGTACCTTTAAATTCAATAAGAAGCATGGTCAGAAGTTTTTTTGTTTTTCATGTTTCCGTCATGATTATCAATGAACGGTTCGGCCGAGGAGTCGGATCTCCGATTGGTATGTAAGTTACGAAGCATTACGGCGAACTTACCTCATTACCACTCGACGCCACTAGAATGACAATGGAGAGAATTTTTACTTCATTCACGTCTACGCTTATTAGGTGCTCTGAGACGTCTAGAGGCGAGAGACTTGAGACTCTTCCCCAACCGGCATATTGAATTCTCATCGAATTCTTTTACTTTACTTAACGTTTCTATTATAAACAAAAATTAACGTTTAACTTTTAATTTTCCATTTATCTTCTTTGAAGTTTTTGTAATAATACCACCCACGGCCATGATCCTAAACACAATTCGATTAATCAACGTGTAAAGGTATTTAATTACAATGTCTGTGATTGTACCAATAAAGACATTAAGAAATGAATAATATATAAAGGAATACTTATAGCGTCACTTTGTTTTTTTATCTCCAATTCGTAAACCAAGGCTATAGAAAATATTTTGGGGTATAAAGTTTATCTTTTTATTTAATACTCGCTGTGCCCGCATCTTCCCTCCCGTGTACACAGGGACAGGCAGACACACAAAAATTCGAAATAAAACATTTTCGTCTCTATATCGATAACAAAGTCCATCCCGATTATAGTTTTCAAATAATATTTAATGTACAGATTTGGCCTAGTTACAGTATTATACTTTCTTCTTATAGAGCTTGATAAAGTGCTCCATTACTCTCTGATCAAAGTCTTCACCTCCCAAATATATGTATAAACTATGGCTTAAGACATCATTTTATTGCAAAAAATCAAGTATTTGAGTTAACCAAGTCAAGTGAAAACCCAAAGGCCGATTATCAAAACTTCTCGGGAAGCTGAGATCTTGAAATTTAGCAGGACGGTAAATCTTTTGATGTATTTGTTGACATTTCGAATAATGAATTTAAAATATCGTGTCGGATTAACATAAGACAATGTTGTGTTTGCTGTTAATTTCATACAGAAGACTACGCAAATAGCTGCAAAATAAAAGTTTGCCGTTCAGAAAGATTCAGATATCCCTATTTCCATATCCCGGTACGCATTATGTAAAACATTTAATAGTATGAAATCTTAGGGCAGGAGGTCTACTTTCTACTTATTTGGCTTTTAATTATTTATAACAGACATTTATTTTCATAATAATCGAGGGAAAAATAGATGGTTAAAATTATTTTACAAGATTCACATTATAAATACTAATCAAATACATTAGCAACTCTCTATTTAAAATAAGTTCTTTCTATTAATTTGATGTTATATAATACATATTTTATTAGGAAATACTTAAAAGACGCTTACAGTAGAGATATAGTTAGTCGGTTTATTTACCCTGTATAGGTTCAGTGCTTTCACAACTATCTTACTTGATGTTAATTGTGACGATGTGGTCCAGGATGGTGAACACACTGAGCCTAGAAGTACTGGTTTTGAAGTAATGCTGCCGGGACATACCTATTAGGCAACAGGTTTTCAAACTTGAGGGTGATAGCTACCCAGGCGGGGCGTTATTAGAAAATGCCCTACCACTATCTCATTTCCTCTTGTTGTTTTTATTCACCGAAAGCTCAAGCTATTTTTAGATTGGATAGGTGAGCTCGAATTCACGTCCATTGACGCAGAATTCAACCGCATTCCAACTCTACGCCATTATTGGTTTCTTTATTTGCAATGGACTAAATAATTATTCGCTTTGAATTAAATATAATAATTAAACAAGAAGTATACAATACAATAGCTTATAGTAAAAAATGTAACGTAGTATATGTTTATAAAGTTGAGCTTATGGTTTGTTATTGCCAGTATCTATTCCAAGACGTGTCACAAACCTTTGAGCTATGAATAATTTACGCGATCGCTGCGACCGCAAAGTGTTTATTGTGATAGTACGGCTGACTTCACAACCGCACTCTCATACGAAATAAAACACCTTGATTTTTCCTCTCAATCTCTCGAGGTATGTTTGTAAGCAATGTCTCATACGAAAGATCACAAGTCCTTCGTAAACACACTTGCAAAAATATATTTTATACCGACGGTATAAATACATATGCATCTAGTTTGTACAAACCACTTCTAGAATATTTTTACCAAGACAGAGAGTACAGTGTAAGGATACGCCGTGACGATAATAACATAGGATTTAGTATCTAATGGTATTAGAAATAAGGTTGTTAATAACTTGCCGTGGTCTCTACCGTTCGCTTTGGAACTGGGAATCGAGGGAAGTCGGCAGTAAATAACAAGCGAGATCGGATTATTTCGATAAGATCGTAAAATGAAACAAGGCGCGTCTCGGCGAGAGGTTTTCTTTTTGAATATGTTACACGTTAGCCGGCACATTGCCCACCTACCTATGTTATAAATGTAAAAGTTTGAATTTGCACTTTTTCTTTTGTCACGGCTGCACACAATTTTTGAACAAAAATATGGGAAATTTATAAAGTCATGTCTCGTTCTTTTGCAAGATAGTTTCTATTTTTATTGTATACTGAATAATCTTTGCTGTTTTCTCTACATGAGATAGTTTTGTCATGTTTACATTATCAATCCCCATTGAAAAATATGATAATACCTACACGTTCTTTCTAGATCATTCTTCGGGTTATTTAACAATCTCTATTAATCTGAAAGTTACATTCGAATGGATATTCGAAAACAGTGATTTTAATAGCTAATAGTTTCCATTTTCTTTGTATAAATAGATATGAATAAAGGCCAATTTTAACAGACATATTCAAATATTTGTGTTTATGTTACGCAGTAGTACTTTTTTATTCAGAAAATTTTATAATTTGTTAATTGAAATTATTAACATAACCTAACATATAACGTTTGTTTGGTTTTTATTAGCTCTCCGAGCAATAATTATTTACATTTTCATATAGTTTTTTCATAATCAAAATATATGATAACCTACGTAAGTATAATGTTTTTAGTAATCTCTGAACGCCAACACTTAAATGACATCTTATACTGGAGGATGTTGACGGATGACGTCATAGCATTAATAACGCGAAGCTATGTATATCATTTTCCCTACTGAGAATCGCTCAACACCATTAACCAAGTTTTCACTTCAAAATATATAAATTTAGACGTTATAAGGGCAACCCTATCGCATCGAGACGACGTAGAGCATGTGGAAGCACGCGCTGCGGGTCACAAGCGTCCGGTTGCAATCTTATTTTTCCGGGCGGCTCACTGGCTCGCTGCCGGCGCTTATTGCCTACGTGCCAGTGGAACGGTCGCGCGCCTGTCATATTATTCTATCGACCGACTATCGGTTGCGCTCACACGCCCGTTATTAGTATACCCAACGCTGCCTTCTTCAGATATTACCCGGAGTCGTAAATAAAAATACCGTGGCAGTAAACCGCTTACTCTCAGAGGTAATACTCACTACTTATCACCTTAATAGGACTTAGGGCCAACAAGAATTATGTTGGCCAAGTTTTTGTGGTGCTTTGATAAACTGCTCTTTTTTTTTTCGAATAACTAGACAGTAGTATTTGTAATATATGTATTGTTACAAAAATGATATTTGTTTAGATATTTCATACCAGTATTATAATTAAAGAAAATATTATCAGAAAATAATGTTCATAGATATTGCTGTTGATAGATTGATTAATGCAAAATGCAATGGAGAAAAATTTGTTAAAGAAGAAAGAAAGAAATTGTTTATTTCCACCATATACACAGCACATATTTTATTAGTATATATATACATTATAGTTATAATAACTCCCCATACAGTGCTTAGTTATTTACTATTAAACAATGTGTTAAGCATTTTTTCTTATCTTTTCAAAACTTTTTTGTTGTAATTTTTGCAATTGGTATCTAACCAGTTCTTAATTTATGTGGCAAAAAGGATGACAGTAACTCAATATTTATGATTGAACTTGTTTATTACAATTACGCGAGCAATAGGGTAACAAATGCGACCGCAGCCGGTGTTATTGTCGCCGGCGAATGTTACCGAGGAGACTTGGCGGGAAAAGTGAAAGTTTTTATCTGTGCGGTCCCTGACGGGCCGTATTTATTTCTGCTTCGTCTTCTTGATTGCAGTCGCGATTTAGGGTTGCGTCATAGATTGTCGGGTATTTCTTGATTAGTGATTTGATCAGTGCCTATTATTGTTCTCTCGTCACACGTTTATTTGATACTAAACTTTTATTTTATTACTTTATTAATCGTAGAATGCTCTCTCAATAGCAAAATATATTTATAGTGGCTAGTTTAAGGTAGGGCGTTCACATATCCGCATCGCAAGTATCGGACGCATCGCATCAAATGGATCGTAGTATTCTTTGTATAAGAAGTCATACAAGTGCGTCCACTGATCTGTATCGTACGGATCGAACGAAACTACTGGTCGGCAATGCCAATGCCGACGCTCCGAAGGGCAACTTTTGCGAAGCGTGGCGATTACGTCATACGGAAACGCGTGGACGAACTTCGCGCGCTCGCTCGCTTTGCATCGTCCTCCATTTACCTACGATTATCGTCTTGTTCACACATGTTATTCCAGCATGGACGTGGCACAACTAATTGCAATTGTGCAAGACCATAAAGAGATATATGATTTAAAACACCCTAATTATTCATATTAATAAACAAGCAATTAAAACAAATTCTTCTTCGTATCCTTCATTATCTTGCACATTCTACAGAACACTACGAAAAACCGAATGAAAGTGGCGTCGGCAAATCTGAGCGCTGCTGATAATGTAGACGCATTGTAAAATAATTATCCATTTATTGAGATGCGTCCGATATTAGCGGATATGTGGATGCCTACATTTAATACTCAATATAAAGTCATTGAAAAGTTACAAAGAGTTGTTATATTCTAGATTTCAATTTGATATCATTTTAATTGTAAATGCTTAAATCAAATATTATCAAAATCAAAATAAAACAAAATCGTTATTAACTTTAGGCCCTAAGAAGGCGCTTATGAACGTCTAAAACACTAACACCGGTTCGGAAAACAACCCGTCGAGAAGAGCCGGCAAGAAACTCGATCTGGTTCTTTTTTTTAAATATAATATGCATCATTTTTTCATACAAATAACTACACAAATCATAGTCTTAACTAATGTTAGCGGAAGCACAGAGAGCACAGATTATTCATACGTATTATAAAAGGTACCGTCTCTCTGTCCTTTAGTTAGCGTATAGCTGCAAACATGATGTACATGATTCTTATTTGAATTATAGATCTATGCCCGGCCAAGTTAAAGTATTTTGTAACAATAATAAAAATGTAAAGATAACAATGAATGAAAATGACAAAAATGACCGTCAATACTTTAATTAAACCTATAAATATTTAAGATATATAGTGCAGTGAATACTTGTAAGCGATAGGATTAATTATATAAGCGATTAGAGCCAAAGCGCACACGTAGCATAAAATATTATGTAAATTCAATCAAGTTACCTAATAAGTTAGTTAAAAATGAATTAAGTTTGCATTGTTCAACTGAAGCAATAAACTAAATGTAGTATTTAATGATCTTTATTTATCTTACAAATCTTACCCTAGAAAATTTTTATATGATTCAGACAGTGGTACTCATCTATAATTTGTTTATTCAAGTTCGTGTCATAATAAGTTACTTTAAATCTAATTAAAAAAGTATATGTTCGTATAAAATTCATTTTAAGTTCTCGATGTATCAGATTGCGTAACGAAACCTTCATGCAGTATCTTAAATAATTACCGCCTAGCAGTAGACTGTAAACTCTGATTATAAGTTGATAAACAAAAAAAAAATAATGTGTGCAATTCACACGTGTAGAAGTGAAACCTTTAAAAAACGAATTAGTGAAAGAATGTGTTACCCACCCTGGGTTCTAAGCTCCGAACTTTAAATCGTATCGTCGATGAGACTTGCGGATTGGTTCACTGGGCTAACCGCGCTGTTAAGAATTTGATAATCAAACCCTACCTCCATCAGAAACGTATAGTCGCTTATTCGTTTCGTCAACTTTCAAATCACAACAATGCTAAAGAAGTTTTCACTTCAATAATAAATGTTTTCTTTTCATACGTCCCTTGTAGATTATTAATTTAATGATTATAAAAACTAAATTGAATATGAATTAATTAATGTATGAAATTAACTAAAGAAATTGTTGAAAAAAAAAATACAACAATTAAAATGAACAACCTCAACTGAGTATATTTTAACGGAATACCCGAGAATTAATTTTAGTCGTCTCGGCAAAATATTCTCACCTTAGTAAGGTTAACGATATGTCTAGGGTACCTACCTACTGTAATAATTTTGTTTACTTTAGTCGCTCAGAAATTACTTATATCAAAGCTGTGTTGAAATTCTTACTTTTATAAATTCATTTATTAGATTTAAAAACAAAAAATAGCAGATAGTCTTAAAGCGCTTAATTGGTAGTATATTTTTTACAATGGTCTCCTGGGTAAATCCCAAACACAAGGTGAACGTCGGTAGCCAAGTAACTGTAGGGTAGGGTTTGCGTAACTTTACTAGAGTGCTAGATATCCATTCTCTTTAAGCGTAGTATGTTTTACCACAGGAGATGCCATTACTTAACATCAGGTAAGATTGTAATCAAAAGATCAACCAATTTATTTACTGTTTAAAACAAATACGCTCTCTGTGATTGTTTTTTTTTTCCCGACAGTTTGAAGCAACGTATTTGGTGCGGTTTTCACTTGTTGTTATAAATTTTATCAAGAAAGATTTATAAATTATGGTATAATATAGTGTAATTAATCTTTTGTGTACATAAGCTAAATCTTAAAGAGATACATCACAGTTATGTGCTAGAGTTTTGTGGTCCATTCAAAAACCCTGAGAAGACTTTCCGATTTGTACATATCTCTGCACGATTGACACAAAATACCACAATTTCGCTCCGGACTCAATTGTAAATAAAACGCAGACAAACGCAGACGCTAGTAGTGTATAAATAATAATGAGTTTCATTGAATAGAATAGCACCCAATTTAACAGCTACGCGGCAGAAATATACGTGGCGAGGTGTTATAGCTATTATATCTACAGTAGTTTCATTCCTCTATCTAAAATCAACGCAGTACACAAGATTATGGGTTAAACAGCATCTACCTATAGATGATCACTCACCCACAACAACTATTCAGCATTGGTAAACGAATAAATAAATTTATTTTATAAAACAACGAATAATCTTAATAAAAATACGAGTCGTTTCCATTACTCAGAGTTCAATCTAAAAACGAAAAAGGAATCAGATTCCATTTTAGTAGGTGTTATCGCATCGCGTGGTGGTTTGAGAGCGGTAGCAGGGGCCCCTAATAAAATGAACCGGGGGTAACGTTGTGTTTGTAGTGACGCGGTGCGAGATGATAGATACGGCACGCTTAGTCCCCACCGAGCTCGACTTTAAACTAGCACCGAATAAACTAACGACGGACTGAACGGAACGATTCACCGAAAACTTAAACGTTTATTAACCGTTTTTTTTCTTAAATTGCAAAATAAATAAATACAACAATGATTCCCCTGCTAGTCGAAATTTGATCATATACAAATTTATTGACAATTTTAGGGAATTAATCTATCGTTTTTTTTTTTTATCCATAACACACTTCAATAGCCGGGCAACAAGATAATTGTCAAATAGAGGAGATAAAAATGTATCTACTCAATTATTGCATCTTTGCTCATTTATAAATATGTAATTGTGTTATATGTTTGTCGAAGTAAGTGAACTTTTAGTAGGTATTTACAATTATTGTATAAAAAAAAATTCTTGTTTAGTTATGTAAATTTTTTACTATATTATACTGTCCATTCAATGGTATTTTATTCAAGAATTCATGAGTTATGAATTTTTATTATTTTCGTAAAATAACGCGTAACTTCAGCTGAAAGTCCCGTCAAAATCGGTCTAGCCGTTCTGGAGATTAGACGGAATATATAGACAGACAGACATAAAATTTAAAAATAGTATTTTTAGTATACGTATCACTATATATTGTAGTTATTTAGTTATTATTATTCAAAGTTGTCCTTTTGATAACAAACGGTCAATTCGATTGTATTTATTTTTATGGATGAAGATTGCTGTTTCACTCCTCCGCTTGAGTTGTAATGCTCAGTGGTTACTATTTGAATCGCCTGCGTTACACGTCAATATTTACAAAATACCGATGGCTTTTCAATGTCAATAACTTGAATAATCGAATAAATTTTACTAAATTTGACATCTTAGTCTAAAATTATATTTATTTTACACCTGCTATATTTTGTATCGTTAAGTATATAGAATCTCAAGGTCAATTGGATTATCTAAATCATTGACAAGACCAAAATCAGCGAGGACTGTTTGTCTATACTGATAAATTAACTTTTTTGCTCCAATCTATTCGTAAACAGTTATATTGCTCAAAACTGGGATTATTTATCCTAAAAATAAATGTTTTTTGTTACAATTTCATTAAATATAAAATCTGGATACACTTGTGTATTAGATTTGTTGTATTATTGTGGTTTTTAGTTTTTGAATAACTATATAATTATTAGGAAAACTATAAAACAAGCTGCCCGGTGAACTTCGTACTGTCCAGAATAAATAAGTATTTTGTTATTACCTAAATTTAATTTAATTAAATTAGTTTTTATTCTAATTCGCGCGGCAATTTCTCGAATCCCACAGACGAAAAAAAAAAAAAAACAGATCAAAATTAGTCAATCAAAGATGTCATTGAATATCGTTCTCTACAAAATGTTTGAATTTTTTTTTTTCATTTAAATAAAAATCGTCTATGTTTTCGTTATTTTAATAGTTTTTTTCTGCTGTTTGGGATGGAGATAAAGCCAACAAATCAAATATTATAAAAATCGGTCCTACCGTTCATGAGTTTATAAATGAGATACATAACCCGACTTTGTTTTATATAATACATATTATTTTAAATTTAAAACAAAAATTCTAGTCCATTTTTGTCGTCACACTGTTAATAAAAACAATGATTCGATTAAGTAGGTCATAATTAAACATTAGGTTTAAATTTATCAGTTATAAATACTGATCAAACTCTGTAGCAATTTACTGTATAAACACAAACATTATTAATGAATACAATAAATCAAAACTATCTAATTTTCAGAACTATTTACCTGCATAATAAATAAGCGCAACTAGCACACAGAGTCCGTAGCTCAAACCTTCGTTATAAATAAATCAAAAGTTTATTATACCTAGTTAAGCGGCTACGCCTAAAGTATGCTTGAAAACTTTCAGACATAATTCGCCCATAAGAGATTTTAATTTAGTTAGAAACTCTTTCGTCGAACTCGTTTTAATATAAGTAATATTTAAATAATTTATTACATATGAAATTAAATATATACAGATAAGCAATGAGTTTTATAAATTGAAACTTGTTTTGGATTGTATGAATAAAGTTAATACAAAACTATTGATTTGACTATGACCAGCGTATTTCGAACCCAGATATCTAATTCTAAAATCAGCCTAAGCTTTGGGTAAAGGAAAACATCGTGAGGAAACCATAGCATGGTGGTAGGGAATTTTCTAATAACACCCGCCTGCATAGCTATCACCGTCAAGTTTGAAAACCTGTCGCCAAATATCCATAGGAGTGTTCCAGCAGCATCACTAGAGAACCTGTACTTCTAGCCTTAGTGAGCGTGTCAATTAATATCGGGCGAGATTGTGGTCAAAGCAATGAGCCTATACCGTTTAAAAAATGGGACATCTTAAATAATAATAAAGAAACCTTTTATTCCTTCATAAGCTGCAAACGAATGTAATATGTACATTACTTTGAAATAATTCCCCGGAAACAAAATAGTATTAACTGCGCATTTAATTCATCGCTAAAAAGAGAAGCATCAAGCATTATTTTGCACTCCAATTATATTTTTCTTTATATGGTTACTTGTTTGTATTTAATTAATTCCTAGTCTCCGATCCCCGGAATAAGAGCTTTGGAGGGAAATATACTTGTAATTTGAACGTAAAATACCACATAAAATACGCTTTTACGCTAAGTTCCTGTACGCGAAGAAATTTAGAGACTGTTCTATCTTCTCTTTAGATTATATAAATAGCGTGTATGCTTATAAAAAATCTTAAATGTATATTAAAACAAAGAGTCACTTTTTTATAATCCAAAAAGTAATTGTCGATAGGCATTATTAATTAATAGTAAATTATCAGCAATTGTGGTAATAGAGGTTTTCAGTTATAATTTATGCCAATACGCGATAATAAATTTAGAATTTAGGTTACCTATAATGACCAAATTTACGGCTTTTATAAACAAAAGGCATAGATATTATTTATTACTTTATGGTTAATGTACATCTAGATAAAATATAAAAAAGATATATTGATAATTCTCTACATATTTCACACCCGTTAGCAGTTTATTTAATACACATTTTGAAATGGTAAGGTTATTTTTGACATCTGTAAGTATTATGAGGTCGCGAACAAACTGTTTATGCATCGTCCAAATGCCGCGGCCGTAACTTTGACTTTTTTATGAATATGCGTGTTCTATTTTAATTAAAATTTTCTTCTCAACTCTGAATATTAACGACATCTTTAGCCTCTTATTTCTTTCTCCAACTTTACATTTGAACGAATTATTATATTTAAAGATACTATTATTTTAATGTTAATTTTGCAAGTTTCTCTTATTCGTTAATACTTTTAGGTTTTTATACAGCTAACTTTTGAGTAGAAATAGATCGATATGTGTAACCTTATGAGTAATTCAAGAAGTCATAAAGATGCCGCCACCTCACTGCTTAATATAGCTGCGTTGCAAGAAACAATTAGACAGGCGGGAAAATCATCCTAAAGACAGACGTAGATTTTCTAAGATAATTTGGATATGGCATGAGAGATTATATTATAATTCTACAGAATAGTTCAAATTATTATTTTTTACACATTACATATAGGGTTAGTGCTTTGACCACTATCTCACCAGATGTTAAGTGACGATGTGGTTTAGAATGGTAAGCACACTAAGCCTAGAGGTATTGGTTCTAAAGTAATATTGCCGGAACACATCTATTGATATTTGGCGACAGGTTTTCAAACTTGAGGATGGTAGCTACCCAGGCGGATATTATTAGAAAAAATAGGCTAGCACCATGCTATGGTTTCCTCACGATGTTTTCCTTCACCGAAAGCTCAGGACAATTTTAGAGTTCGAAAGGTGGGGGCTCAAACCTGCGTCCATTGACGCGGAATCCGGCTACACTATCCACTGCGTCATCGTCGCTTCACGTTTTACTTTATGCAATTGACAAGGAAAGATAAACAAAATGGTTAGCATTTTTTATAATTAATAATGGCATTTTTATAAATGGAACGAAATACTTTAATGAATTATGGTCGAATTTCGATCACAGGCGAGCACTTGGTATTCGTAAATCCATGGTGAAGGTGGCAAGTGTCGAATGGCTTGTAATACGGCGGGTATAAATTGTGGAGACACGGTGACGAGCGAGGCGCACTTACACTCGGAATGAGAGATATCTACGCGATGTGCGCCGCTCCCGGGATCTAAAATTTCCTTTTAATTGTTTCACAGAATGTACGTACATACATACATACGTACGATGTTCCGTTATATTACAATTTAGGCTTAGCGCTTTCAATATTACTTATTTTGACATCTTAAAGTTGTATTATTTTTAAGCATATTGTTTGAATCAAATATTTAATGAAAATATTCCTTTATTATATTACTCATATGGCATAGTTGATAGTGCAGTCGGATTCCGCATCAACGGACTCGGGTTTGCGCCCTCTTTCCTACTCTAAAAATAAGCCTGAGCTTTCAGTGAAGGAAAACGTCATTAGAAAACCATAGCATGGTGGTAGGGCATGTTCTAAAAATGGCCGCCTGAGTAGCTTCCACACTCAAGTTTGAAAACCTGTGCCCAAATACCAATAAGAGATGTATTCCGCCAACATCACTTGAGAACCAGTACTTCTAGGCTTAATGTGTTTACCTGTTAACCTTCCTTAATCCTTACCTGTTAACCTGTGTAATCTTGAACCACACCCGCACTTAACATCAGCTGAAATTATAGTCTATACAATGTAAAAAATAATTAAAATCACGATGAACTAGAGCAAGCGCATGAAAATGAGTGTGATCCGTGCATCTTACTTGGAATACGTATAGTTAAGTAAGAATAAGTTTAGATTTTAATCGAAAGAAACCTCGTTTGATACCGCTAGAAAGTCTGTGATATTATGAGCTACGTGGATTATGTGTCATCAATTAAATTAATCCTATGCTACTTAAACATTTACATACTAAAGGTAAAAAGTAAATATTTAAAGGTATTAAAAAAGTATCAAAACTATTCGTAATTCTAAATTAATAACTTGTATAATCTAAAATTAAAAGCGAACGCATTATGATCGTGTCATTCAGAGAATTAAACGACGCTGAAATGAATACGAAAAATTCAACTAACTGCGCTTTGAACACGTTTTAAACTTTTGACATTATGTATTTAAAGTATATCAAATGTATCGCGGGATAACAGCCGGCTTGCAGGGTATTCAAATGAAATTGCATCTTTGCCAAAACTAGCGAGAGAATAGCGTCGCTTACATTAATATACAATAGCATTTCTGACCCTCCTTGCGACACGGCGCGCGGCTCGGTGCGCGACTCGGCGGCCTCTTTGTTTTTATAGGCTGTTGAATAAGCATTAACTAAGTAATTTTGCGAGCAGGTACGAAATGTGGCACGTTTACCGAAGGTTTTTAAGAACGTACGAACTGGCGACTTACTTTAGCTTGATAAGTTTAGTATGTAAATAAGTTGAAAATTGTACTTATCTATATTCTTATTAGGGTTATAAGAAGTGTGAATATACTCCAATATGACACGGAGAATTTCAATTTAAAAGTTTAACTATGGCATATATTTTCTTCCCAGTGGAAATGTAGATGCTAAAGTTATATTCGCAAAAGCGTGTACTTATAGATAATTTATTATCCACTAGCTTATAATAGCAAATTTTTAACTCTTGGAATAACTTTTTATTTAGGGTGTTAATTTTAAAATCGTTATAATCAATTGACTTCGAATTTTAACTTAGTTACAAGACATTGTATATTTTAATATACTGCGGTTTTATTTACTTATAATTTATGAAAATCATTTATTACTGAATGTCACATTTCTTTGTTAACGTGTGTAAAAAAAACGCAAACGCTTTAATTGTGAAGTTCGATGACTATCAGTAGGTAGGTTTTATTAGAAACTAGCTGTGTGCCCGCGGCTGCTCCCGCATTTCATATATTTTTCACTGAATAATATGGTTTTAATAATTTTTTTTATACGGAACCCTAGTTATCTTCTAAGATGTTTTTGCTAATAGCATTAAGCAAAGGTATTTCTCACAAATTCAAATACCTGGCAATAAAATTGTGCGATGAATCAGATTTGATTTACAATTTATTTAACTCTAATTATTTTCGAAACAAAAGTAGCCTAATTTACGCGCAGTAACTTCAGCTATCTATTAAAAAAAGTCTTATCCACATCGGTCCAGCCGTTCTGGAGATTACTCGGAACAGACAGACAGACAAACAGACTATTTTGACATTACAAACAGACACTTTAATTTTATTTATTAAGTATATATAGAACGTTAAATCTAATCACTTCAAAACAAAATAATATTTTCTCACATCCTATGTATGTATACTCAACTATAACACATAGGAACGTGCGTTAATTGTATTAAACAGTTCACTTATAAATGGTATTAAATCAACGGAATCTCATTATCAATGCACTAATGTTTCACTAAACCAAAATATGTTTCACCGAAATTATACGACTAATAGTTCATAATATGCGTTGTACGAACCGGACCGTATACACTGGGCCCACTAGTGGGTAGAGGCTAGGCTTGCATCAATACCAAATGCAATTAGTTGGAGTGCATGGTTTTTGATGTAGTAGAGAGTGCTGATATATACGCTCATGTGTGTGTGTGTGTGTGTCGAGAGCTATTCGAAATAAATAATCAATCGGTTAATCGTATACGGGAGCATATACAGATAGACCCAGTTCGGAGAGAGACTGCGATCGCATCCAATCTACTTTTGTAAGTTTATTGAAATGTTTATCTATCTACGTTCGTTTAAAATCGTATAGATTATTTTAACAGATTACTATTATTCAGTTATTTATGTGAAATTTTCTTCACTCTGTTTTATTGCTTGATCATAATTTTAGATTACTCTATGGGTAATTAATGAGTTTTATTTCCCTCTTAAATGATAGTACTTAACAGACTAATACACGAACAACTTTTGATTTTAAAGACGTCTTTTTGCCTGTACGTTCCTCTAATGGGCTTATAATTCGACGATCGCTAAACCACTTTTCCTCCTTACTTTTTTGTCCCATAATATTTTGCACTAGCGACCTGTCCCGGCTTCGCGTTTACCTAACCATAACAAAGAAACAATTAATTTTACCCCTTTTTAAATATGATAGTTTAAATGAAAATGTTAATTCAGAAATAAATAACCAATGTATAGAATTCTTTTATTCATAGACTTATTCTTCGGCTAAGTTTTAGAGTATATTTAGTTACGTTAGATAATTTATGTGACAACTGAATTAATATGACCATAAAAATATACCTAGAGAACATTCTTTTGCAATACTTTCTATACAAGATAAAATTAATTCAGAAGTGACTATTTAGATACCTTATTTGGTATATAACCAGAATGTAATAAGGAGCATTAATTTTGAGATCTCATAAAAACTCCCTTGGAACGCTTTAGCAAATACCCGCCACTTTATCGGAGCAGTGAAGATTAGTAAAATATTACTAAGTTAGACCTAAAGGACTTGTATTCAAGGCTCAATCCTTACTAATGTTATAAATGCGAAAGTAACTCTGTCTTTCTGTCTGTCGCGCTTTCACGCCAAAACTATAACCCATTCAAATGAAATTTGGTACAAAGTAAAACACTGCAAATAGTTCATTAAAGTATTTATACGTATATGTCTTATTTATAAAATAATTAGCCTAAATAATTAAAAATTCTACCCAAAGACGATGGACGGACTGTATTCCACGCAGACGACGTCGCGAGTACAGTACAAAGAGACGGTTATTTGAGTTTTATCACCGCTGTAATAATGCAATTGAAATAGTGGCTTCAATTCTACTATCAGAATCTACACTAGACGTTATTTTATCTTTCACTTCTTATAGTTTCTTTTGTTTTTTAAAACGAATCGTCAGATAGTATTATCAAAATGTTAACACTCCATAAAATATTTAAGTTTGTGTGTAGAAAAAAAAAAATTCTCGCAAATAATAATTGGCAGTGTCGAAGCGTTCATGAAGAATGCTTTTAATTTTATTAATTAACAAGGCACCGTTGAATCAAGAGTAATGTTGGAAAATAAAATATTTGCACGCAGAAAATCTGTCGATGAATGTTCAACACTGTTGATTTACGATTTCATTAGTCGGGTGCAACGCGACGAGACAGAAACAATATACATCTACAGATAGATAAATAGCTTTAGATAGATATAGATATACTACACGCCTATTGCGATGATTATGCAGTTAAAATTTTCTATTACAGTTATGTCAGTCGAGTACATTATTTCGAGGCGCATTATATTCTGGTTGCTGGATTAACGAATGATATTCTGAAGTTGACTGTAATATAGTAGTGAACCTTTGAACATAATCGATTTACTCAAATCACAATTATTTAATTGATAGGTGCTTAGTTTGGAGAAGAATGAATGTGGAAATTTCAATGTATCTTGTATTTGATGTAATTAATTCGTATTCAAATATATTGATGGATTACCATAGTTTTAATTTCAAATACGTTCCAAATTGTAAACATTATTGAATACTCCATCTCCTTTTAAGTAATAGTATTATTATTTATGAGCACGCGTTGCTACCGAAGGAGGTACATACACTTTCTACCAAAAAGATCCTACAGTATATCCAGGTTTCTAGGCAGTCACCCCGTGTCGCCCCCATCCCAAATGCAGCGGACGGCCCCGGGGGGTTTTAGTGGGTATTTCCGGGCGCTTCACGCCCGGCCGAGTCCCACACTGGCACGGAGCTCGTCACTCCGTGCCCCCTTACCTATTGTATTGGGAGACTTCGGTCTCACTAATACAATAGGTAAGGGTAGTGCGTAAATGCATTTCCCCCCGTCAAAAAAAAAAAAAGGTTTCTAGGCAGTAAGTTGTATTAATATAGGGGAGATCACAATAGATCTAACTATGCCTCTTTCAACCATTTATTTTGTTTTTGACATAAGCACGCCTATGAAGTTCTATAATTATTAACAGGAAACCATGGACAAAAATTGCAACAGTTTATGGACGCTGTTTTTTTTTAATAGTGAAGCGACTTACTTTTTTGCTTCAATATTTATCGTGACAACAGACTATGTAAATATTTTAATTTAATGAAATGTATATTAAATAGTAATTTTAAATATTAAGTTTTGATTAAATAAGCAACTAAAATTAAATATTGAAAATAAAAATTACCTGCTTATATAGAATATTAGTAGGTAGAGTATGTGTATATAGAAAAAGTTATATACAGCAAACAAAACAAAAATGTAGAGAAAAAGTCAAAGATTTGTCTATATGTTGAATCGATTAAAACTTCTTCATAAATAACATTATAGGAAAACGAATCGGTAACGCCACTAACTGAGTTGAACTCGAAATGTCAAAAATAAAATAAATTGCTAGTATACGTCGCAGTGATACAGGACCGACTTAGCCTCTTTATGGATAATTATAAGTATTAATAAGCAATCCTTTTAAATTCATAACGTAAATATTATCTTAATTAAAAAAAAAAATCGAAAAGTAAATCAGTATAAATTGCTTATGTAATCACCTGCCTCCATATCAGCAAAAATAAACAAACGGTTCCTTAGTAAAAAATTGCCGAACACGTATATATATAGTACACATACGAGTTTGCGTATACCTACATTGATTGCGTTTTCCATAGGCGTCATCGCATAGAAAATATTGCGAATGGGTAATTGGATATATACGCCATGCGTCGTTGCCACTCGACGCCGACCGGTGGTGACGCCTGCTTCTGACAGGTCGCTGACAAATAATATGAGTGACTATGAATGAATGCTTGCACCTATTGGATTAAATGCATTTTTGTGCCCAGCACTTCCTCGAATTCGGGTGTTAAATTTTATTCAAAGATAGTTGATTGATTTATCTGTCAGCTTTTACGTATCCTGTATAAATGAAACAGTTGAATTTTGTTCAAGTTGACTTTTTTTTTTACTCAGTAGCTAATACAAGTTTTAGTGGTTTATTGATTCAACAAATTTTAACAGTCATTCTCTTTTATTTCTCGAATTTTCAGTAATATTATGGGCCCATTTAGACAAATAGATGAACACTAGTATAATAAATCGTATCTTATGGATTCTGATTATTCACTAAATATAATTCTTAGTTATTCTTAATATTTGCTTAATTCCAAATTACAAGATATATTCGTTTACCAATTTTAGTACAAGTTTAGGAGAAAGTTTACGTTCCGCAGTACATTGCAGTAATCATACATTTTTGATATGAATATAAAAATCTACTAAAGTTAATTAACTCCTTGAGCACTAACCTAGTGTTTACGCCATTGTTTTTCTATTATGTAATTTTTCTGGGTAATTGACTTTTAAAAAATTTCCATAATATTAAGTTATTGTGTATGTTTCCTAGATTTGACTTTTTCTATTATCTAAGCGCGGGATAGGGACTGAACTTCATTAATTATAAAGTTAATTTAAACTAAGAAAATAAATCAATGTGAGAAAGAACATGATGAATAAAATAAAATATATTCAAAATACAAAGCTGGGGTCTTGCTCTGAAATACGTTTGTTGGAAAAAAGTTAAAGTGTGAGTTAACCCCATCATAATTATGAAAACTTTTTGGATAAATCGACTTTCGTAGGAAAATATTATCCGTGATTTAACTTTTATAGATTGGAATATAAATTTGCTTTAAAAACAAATTATCAATTCTGAACATAAAGAAACTGAACCGTAATTTGATATCGCTAAAAGTATAAACTGTACATTATCTAAGTTAGTTTCGTTTCCCACAGAGACGTTATATATTTCTATTCCTCCGAACGGTGTATTCTCATCTTGTCGTGCGGTAACGAAAATAGTTTTCTCACATTTAAAGCGAGGTGAGGCGGGAACAATTGAATCAAATATTCGCGCGCGATTCGGAAATGCGACCCTGTTCCTCGCGAAACTTCCGATTCGATTTCGGGAATTCACCGATTCAATGGTTACGGCAATACTCCGTGATTAGGGTGAGACGGATAAACCGAAGTATTTTAAGTATAAATAATATCGTAATTAAACTAATCTTAATATGTCGATTACCCATAAAAATGAGACAATAGGAAGACAATATGAAAACAATGGAAAACTGGCGTAAACGCCAGGTTAGTGCTCGAGGGGTTAAACTACACTTTCTATAATCATTTTATACATCTAATTTGTTTATCCAAGATTTGAAGAAACCTTATTTTAATTGGAATAATTATATTTCTAAAGTAGGTATACGTATTTTGGAAATAGTATCATCGTATTTTTAATAGTATTATTTATACATAGGAACTAAATCATAAGGGTTAGTTTTGAGAATATGAATGAATAAGAAAACCCAGTAAAGGAAAATGCTAAAATGTGCATCAACATGTTTAGTACAATTATTTTAATTGTACGTTTAGTCTCTATGAAAACATAGTAAAAT
This sequence comes from Samia ricini, assembly GCA_014132275.2. Lineage (NCBI taxonomy): Eukaryota > Metazoa > Arthropoda > Insecta > Lepidoptera > Saturniidae > Samia > Samia ricini. The sequence goes on from AP028161.1 coordinate 10,762,097, forward strand.
ATACGCGTTTTCAGATAATAGCTATATGTTTATATTTTACATTTAATATAGAAGAGGAAATGGTATTAAATTAGAAATATTAATCGCAGCTTAAAGGTCAGTAGGTAAATTTGTCTACACAAAATTTAAACTATTTTTATGTAATATCTTTTTTTATCTTTTATCTACGTACGAGTTTACAGGTTGAATAGTGCTCCGACGTTTTATTTTCCAAGCTCGCAGTAAAATGTTTTGAAAGGACCGATTTCACTTTACGCTGTGTTGTTCCCGCGCCCGCATGTCTCCCGCCTACCATTGTGAGAGCAACTACAATCGTACATTATTGTTTCGACGGCGTACCTAGGACTCCTTTTTTATTTCAGCTTTAATGCAAAACCCTATCTTTACACGTGATGAAATTAAAATGAAGCTCGCAGTTGTTTTCTTCTTATCTTTACAGCTTTAGTGACTGTAGTTTTAAATAGTGAATGATATTAGCGCGTTTTTATTAATTAGATATTACAGATACTGTCATCGCATTTATTCTGACATTTTGTCCTACTTTTAATATATAAGCTTTTATTAATTTATTACATTGGTTAATTATAGAAAGTTTAGTGTATAATAAAGTCTAGTAAAATAAATGCAAAAATGCACATAACATTTCTAAAATACAATTTCCTTAAACACGAATAAATATGATGCAAATCGGGTACAAAGCGGAAAGTTCGAGCAGCTCTTAGTGGTATTCTAAGAAATACTACAAATCATTGATAGACTCACTACGTTTCGCGGTGAACCGCATTTGCTGTTTGCATTCGTAACTAATCCGATTATGGCGTCACATGCACATTTTACCTTTTATTTACCGTGAATATTTTAAGAACATAGATAATATAGAACAAGTATAAATAATGTTTGCATCATAAATTTGTTATTATAACTACACTAGAAATGTAATGTTATCATTTATTTCCTGTAAAGGCAAGTTAATTTGGTATTTCAAACATACGCAACTTAAGTAACAATCGCAAGACTGGTTATAATAATACATGGAGTTTCTTGGTCAATGGATAGTGACGCCCATTTGGGTTTAATGCACTGATTATGTTGCTATGATTATAAATATATTTATTCTTTAGTATTTTTGGAATTAGAAAACTTGGAATAGTATTTTCATGTTGAGAAATAATTACATGGAATTAGCTGTCGATGATCTTCTATATATATAATGGGATCCTTTGAGGCATTATTACCTCAAAAAACCGCTGAACATATCGGAATGGGACTACTACCATTTGACGAGGAATTTTTAGTAGATAGGTTTATTTGTTTTTTGTTTTCCATTGACACTTTCTCACTTTCTTTCGCTTTAATCTTATGTACATTTTGTCCACTAATTAAAATAAAAGGCTCTCAATTTTGCCTTCATTTATTTGTTTTTTTCACTAACACCTAAATAACACATGAAACGCGGGCGGTCATCAGCTAGTTAAGATATAAGATAAAAATATAGTAAAGAATCCATCTAATTTGATGATAATCTTTGCCTTTTTAATTTTTTTAACAATCTAAATATTTGTGTAGAGTCTTATCTGAAAATTGTGTTCCTTATTAAAGAATAAATATTGTTTGAATAACAGTAAATTTATTATGTTTATATTAGTTCCCAGTCTAAAATTTATCAAGAAGAATATAGACTGTGATTCGGATTAGAGTTGTGAAACTCAGGGTCAGGAATATAAGTAAACTGTTGGTACATGCAGTAGGTGGCTGAAGCTAAAGCTACACTGCAAATCATTAGCAGGATGGAGACGGCTGTGCGGCGGACCGCACTCACTGTTTGCATTCGTAATTAATACACTGTTTGCACTTCTGATTTACGAAAGCGTTCGCCGTATACTACTAATGTGTTAATAGCTTAGAAAATTAACGTAAATACTGTACGATCTGTTTGAGTGTGTATTTTATATCGAATTAATTTTATTTCAATTATTATTTTAAACAATCTCATTTGATATAAAGTACATTATGTGGTAGGTACAGCAGAATGGTAAATCGATTCTAGCGGTTCTGGGTTTCAAGTGATGTTGTCGAAATATTTATATTTCCCCTATAGATGATTAATTATAGACTTACAAACTTGAGGATGGTAGTGTAATTTTTAAATTTTCGCGCTCCCTATTTAAATACAGTTAGAATAGTAGTATTATCAGGCAGATATTAGAAAAGGCCCTATATTTTCCTTCATCCGAAAAATCAGGTTCGTCTATACTACTAAATAAAATTCAGGTGTCTGTTTGTAATGTGATAGATAATTTTTTTACTAAATAGATGTGATTGTATGTACGATACCTATACCATAAATACAATTTTTTTAATGTTTGTCTGTCTGTCTGTTTGTAACGGGTAATCTCCGAAACGACTTTTTTTGGTAGATAGCTGAAGTTACTCCGGGTAACTTTTAGTTTTTGAAAATAATTAGGGTTACGCGTAACGTAAAAAAACCGATAAAAATTTCAACAAAATCCGATTCAATGCACAGCTTTACGGGCAAGTGCTATAATTTATGAGAAATATTTTTACTTTATACTTAGTACCAAATTGAAAAAATATTGATAATTAGGGATAAAAAAATATAAAAGGCAGTGAAGAATACAAGAAACACGGACGCAACCGCGGGCTGGCAGCTAGTTCTACAATAAAATAGATATATTTTGAACCTGTCTTCATTGACGTGGAATCGAAAAACATTGGAACAGAGCCATTATCGCTTCAAATATTCGTAGTAAGTAAATAATAAGAAAAAGTACTAATGTGACTTATTGCTTTCTTTCTTTTTAAGACTAAAAGGTAACCATATCGTTTCTTTCTAATTTTATTACTCGGTATAGTATTTTATCATAATCAATTACAACTACCAAGTAAAACAGGTCCTTCGTTTAATGAAATACTGACGAAATACAGTCGCCAATGTACTAAACGAGTCCTAGGGGTGTGCCTCGCTCATTTTGGTTTCATGAAAAATCGTGTCATGTTTTTCAAACCCCTCTTCCCTCTGCCTTCAGGTCCCTAAATCACTTTCCCGAGGCTCCGTCGGCTGGGCGTGGTGTCAGTTCAACGAAAAATTTGCATGTTTAGCGTAAGTACGTCGACGCACGTCCCGAACAGACGAGACGGATTGTGCTGGAAGACGAATGATCTCGCGACGTGGATCACACCGACACCATGTTTACTAAATGTAATAAAAAAATTGTACTTATGTTTAAGTGTACAAAATATCTAAATAATAAGCGTTATTAATTTACTTAGTATGTGAAATTGAACGTGTAAATGTGAGTTCATTATTGATGACATTTTTTGTATCTGAATATTGTATCTAACGTTGCCCTGGTTTAGCGTTTATGGTGTCGGTCTAAAGTAAAAGATAAAGCGGCTTATATTTGAAATTAATTTTCCACTAATTCCATGTTAGTTACATTACTGCACATTCAACGTTTGGTTACGTTATATCCGGATGCTATTATACTCATTATAATGGGAAATAATAACAATAATTAAATAATTATAAAATGTTTAATTATTATTTTAAGTGTATTAGAGAAAAAAATTAATATATATATTGGTGATTGAAACAGCATAAATAAATAAGTACTAATTAAGGGTTCAAACTAATTGAGTGCGAGTTTATTCTAAGGAAATATATACATGTAAACTTGGATAAAATGTGCGGAGATTATTTCGTTGGACTTTATATTTCAGCTCATTTCATGTTTTTTAATGAATTGTTTATTATGTTATCAATCATTTGTCTGATTTTTCTAAATGGAATGAAATTGCAGTTTCTCTGTTAGTTTTATGGTAATGCTTATTGTAAGAATGTAGCAGTGATGTTAACAATAAGCCTTTATAGTTTTATACATAAGTAAATCTAATCAATTTTTTGAAGTGAATACATAAAAAGTTTAAGTAAAAAAAAACTTACTTTAATTGAATTTGGTTATAACAATAAACGGCGCTGTAGACGGAACAAATTTTAATATAATTCGTTCACAAGTTCAAGTGAAAGCAATAAAAATCCATAAAACTTAGATTTGCTTGTAAAGTTCCGCTTTGCGCTCAACTTAAGCGGAGCGGGTGAAGTGGAACGCATCCGAGACCCTACAAGGAATAGGCGTGTGTGGAATGCATAATAAAGTAGGAGATTAAAAACTACAAAATCTTGTCAATACCAACCGACTCTGGGTGGGACAAGTCTTGATGACGTCACTATCGATTTTCACTTTCATAGGATAGAAATATAAGGGAATGTTTTTTTTTTTAATTTGGTAATAAATTAATTGAATTATAATTAGTTTTGTAAAAAATATTTTATTATATATATAAAATACTACTATAAAAACGTATTTAATAAGAAAAATAAAAGATACATTTTATTAAATTTAAGAAATTAAGTCTGATGTACCCGGTGTATGCGGGTGGCACAAGACTGGTCGTTGTGGAGATCTTTGGGGGAGGTCTATGTCCAGTAGTGGACGTTTCTCAGTTGAATGGATAGATTATACTATATTTATTTATTTTGTAGCTTTAGTTTTATTTATTACAGTTATTTCGATTGTAACTTAGACAATTATGTACACATAAAAAAATCATATATCGTTATGATAATACAAATAAATAAAATTGTATGAATGATTTAGAAAAAGCCTTTTTTTTTTTTTTTGTTTATATCGTTATTTGCATGATACCACACTCCAAAATTGCGTTTTTAAATTGTTAATCATCTCTTTGTTGTTCCGGGGCAATGATATCTGTAATAATTGGATCAGTTTTGCACGACCCTTTTATTGGCAAGTGAATTCGGAGAATAATCTAAGTAACTTTTTAGTGACTTTCAGTTTGTGTTTACTAGATAAATGTCGAATCTATATCATATTGATACGCGGGTACAGCTAGTATTTGATGATGTAAAAAATTAGATATATTATTAAATTAGATTTACAAATAGAACGAATTTATTCTAAGGGAAAACTGCAGCTAGTATCAGGTTAATAATACTGAATCGAAAGTGACACGGCATATCAAGGAGAAACATTAATCAGATATAAAAGAAAACTCATGCAGGCAATCCTGAACTTATTAATTTTTAATCTCTCTGCTGCCAAAAAATAGAAAATACAAATAGTCGCTCCGGTTCAGAGACTATTACAGTAAGTGCACACTTCGGATATCGATCTTTCCCTCTGTCAACTTAGACTTTCCATAATATACACTTTCTTTCTAATGTGTTCACTGTTTCACTCATTCTATTTCTTTTAGTATATTATTAACTAGAGTTTATTTATACTTACAGCCTTAAGGATTTCAGATGGCTATACATATAGTTTGATTTAAATCTATTAAATCCTTTCAATGGTATTAAAACTTCTGATTATTCTGAGGTTTAATTTAAATTATTTTAAACATAGATTTTACTGTAACCGATTATCGATCAACTTGCTATAACAGTATTTTAAGAATATTGTCAATAATCTGAATTCTGTGTCTGTGTCAATGAGTGAAGTCTGTGTCCAATTTTATTTCAACGCTTTAACTAATGGCGGCCATCTTATTAGAACATTATTAGGCAGTTTTTGTGTCTCCTCGGAATTCACGTTCATGTTATTATTTGTAATGCAGTGTAATCGAGCATAATGTAATAATTAAAGTATATGTATTATAAAAATGACACCAAAATTAAGTCTAGTCTATTAAGTTTATTAGTTATTAAGTTTAATTTAGAGTCAAATATTGTAAGTTTATGAATAGCAAATAAGAATCATTACATGGCAGACTAAGATGTCTACAAATTATTTTTTTAATTGTCGGCTATGACACCGATACTTAGTCGCTTACGCAATAAGTCACGTAGAGAGGTATGGAACAAACGATGTTATAGGTTTCTCTCCGAGATAAGATCCGAATTACTGGAAAAAACAGACGTGCTAACATTGCACATTATAATATATCAAACAGAAAAGAAGTGGGTGGGTCACAAATGTCGCAGAAAAGATGGTAGATGGTACTGAAGTGGACACCCTGAAGCGTGAGCAGGCTAACCATGGCATGACTCACGTTCTAGTAGCATTTATTAGAATTAATTCTATGATAAACCACGTTAAATCGTTTGGAATAGCATGCATTACAAGAAACCTACAGCTAACGTTAATCAGCCATAGACTGTACAAGACTTCTTAGTCTTAAGGATTAACTATGCCATTTTCTGCGTAATTTTTAAAACAATTTCAAGCCTAGGCTTGTACCAATTTGCTACCCAAGTGTTAATATTATTTCTATTTTGTACGGCTTAATTCCTCGCTCCGAAAGTTGGGGAAGCTTCTTCAGTTTAGTTATTTAAAAACACAGTATACTGTGACCTATGATTATATTCGTAAATAAATATGATTTTGAAATTATTCATTAAATAACACTGCGTTTTATTTATAATTTACAAGTAATATTGATTTTCTAATTTAAAAAATAATTGCATATAGTAAACATTCAATATATAGGTATAATTTCACCGTTCTCGATATTTCCTTTGAAATAATAAAATGCGTGTTTATTTAGTGGGGAGCAATAAAAGAAGTATTCTTGAAGCGAAGCACGCTGTCTCAGGTGTCGGTTCGTGTCAGAATATTGAAACGATTGTGTTCAGAATCGAGATGCATTTTTATAGTCATAACATACGCAAAAATGGAATTTTATTGGTTGCTTTAAAATTGTAAGGGTGTTTCTCGTTAGCTGCATCGCGTTGGTTCGTTCGAATGTTCGATCATGCAAGAAATGCCGTGTAGAAACGTAATAAATGATTCTTGTTTAGAGTACTAATAATTTAGATGAAAAATTTCTTCACTTTTTGTGACTGAATTTCTTTATCCAGCTCCGCAATGGAAAAATTAACTAGAAATTTGATTGTAGTTAACAGTTTTCAAAATGGAATCCAGACTGTTCGGGGAGTTAGTCACTTTTTCTTATCTAGGTCCTAATTAATTTACCTTGATTTATGCGTTTTTTAATCTTATACTGGTATTTATAGAGAAGTCATAGCGAGAATTTTGTAACTTTTTAAATTAATTTGAAGAATAGTACACTACCTATCTCTGTAGCATAAAAATTAAAATGCTTGAAAACTTGTTATTTTCATTTTGTCAGATTTTAATTTTGTTTTCAATGATCAGCCCTATTTATTTACGGTCTATGTGGGGGCTTGATATAGCCTTGATTTATTTTATTTTGCAGGAGAGAAGCAAATAAGACCCCCACTGTTACTTGAGTTTTATAATTGACAACTAATATAACTTTATTCAGGTAAACATTAAAAAAAAGGATTACACAAATTTACATTGGCTAAGACGAAGTGTGAACGAATTATTTTCTGCATGCGTTGATTTACTTCGAACAGTCTCTGTCTTTTGATGAGAAAATAAAAATAAATAAGTCAACTTATCTATTAGGCATTTAAAGAGAAGACTACAAAATAACAAAAAATAATTATTATGAAGGAAATTTTATAATATTGTGATAATATGTGTTATACTTAACGTATTTAACCCGCGAATGTAAGAGGAAATGAGCGTCTGTATCTAAGGATTCACACGCGAATGAGCTACGCTACAGATTGTTACGAAATGTGGCGTTACTAATGTACCTAATGTTGTATGAAAGGGGTGCTATTGCTTTATCAGAGTCCCGTCGCGGGCTTCGTCGTGTCGAATGATTAGTTGTGTTATTCATGACCTCTGTTATAATTCAGAATAATGTAGTAAAGATTAACTGAAGAAGGAACGCGACATACTTCGACTTTAGGAAAATTGTATACATTTCGGCGGAAAATTTGTATTAAAATATAGCCACACAAATATTTCATTGGCAACACTGGACATCATTAGGTTGTGTATATTCTACATGAAGATTCGTATAATAAGGTTGTAGTTTTTGTCATACAAAATTAATTAAATGCGTTTTTTTTATTCACTCACGGCACGGAAAATATCCATAAGATATTGTACATAGGAATACTGCATGAAGAAATATTTAAAATAAAAATATATAAGCTAAGTTAAATTGCTATCTATCGGAAAAGTATGAATACATTTTTTGTTCAAAAAAAAATTAACCCGGAGGAATTTTTAAAAAAATAATTCATAATAAAATGTTCGCGCATATTTTTTTTTTTCCTTCCTTTTTTTTAAGTTACGTTATTATAAATATATTTCAAACATTTTTACTCATCTATTTACTCATTTATTTACTCATCAATACATGAATATATTTATAGAATTCCTAGATATTGTATTTATTGGAAACAGCTTAGTTTTTTAAATTCGAATTTTATCCTAGTTCCTATAGGTACCATTGGTGTATACGAAAACTACCTTCTGTGCAGTCATGGCTTCATTTCCATAGGCATTAGGTAATTAATATTTACCAGTAAAGTGATCTATTGAACAGGAACTAAATTGTATTACTACTGTAAATCAGTTTTCCTAGTAACAAACTATATCTAACAAAGCGGCCATTTTCATAATTATGCAAAATACTTCAATAGTAACTATAGTTTCTGTGTTCTTACCGCTACTATTATATTTCTTTAGCATTGGAATTATATTATTAATGTTATATAATTGCCGTATTAAAAATGTCTATTACAAAGCTGGAATGCAACAATGGCATCTGATATCTTTATAGTCACTTTGATCTTGAATTGCATACTGCTTGTTATAAAATGCTGTGCATTTATTATCTTCTATCTCGTGTAAAATAAACATTGTCTTTCAATTTAATTTTAGTTAACTAGTATATTATATTCTAATCTAACGATATAACAACAATTCAGCGATAATGGTTCCCGTTTATGAAATACGAATACAATCAAAACACAATACGAATATTTCACGCTTATTAACTTCATTCAATTTGGACATGTATTCGACAAAGTCGCTACATCGGTCCGCGCGCACCATTGATTATAAATGTATCGGTGTATATTCAACGAATGTCATACGTCTGTCTGTCACACGATTTTGATTCGATGAGAGCTTATATCGACTGTTGTTAAATAAACAACAAAAGGCATTTTAAATCATTACATCGAATGTCAGATAAACTCGTTTGTTATTTGTTGACAATCGTGCGTTGTCACACATTAACTTTATGTAATATTTTTTAGTGTATTATTTTTCATATATATATTGTCTTGAAATTTATTTATTTAATCTTTATAGTACACCATTATACACATTTAATATTATACATTTGAAAATATGTAATTAGTAGCGGCCTTATTGCTGATAGCAATCTCTTCGCGGTGTTTTGAGTATATAGATAAATCTAACCTAATAAATACGACATAAATTTAAATAATATGAACTATAACATACATATAATATATACTGTAAAATACAGATAATATATAACTTATAGATTACATTATAATATTACATAGAGAAGAATTAAGAACGAAAGATGTTTCAGATGTACATACATCGCTTATCACACGGTACACACTTAAAACACTCTTTCTTAAATATCCATACAGTCTGATGAAGCTGTCAAGACAATTATAAAAACTTACATATTTACTGTTTTTTTTCCTTTTTTTCGCATTTAATTTAAACATTGAAACGACAGATAGAAATTAATCTGTCATATTTCCAAATAAGCTACCAAGATACAGGTAATTCTACTTTGGAGTTCAGGTGGCATATATCTGTTACAGTGTTGCATATACATATTTCAATGTATAAATTTATGACTTCTATCGATTTTACTTATCATAGGATGAGGATGAGAAGTTGGTGATAGAAAGGAGATTACAATTATTTTTGAGGGTATTAATTATTTTTCGAATTAACATTAATAGCTTTTTTTTCACACAAAAACATTGCAGTGCGATCGCACCTAGTCATCTCTAAGAATCCAGTTCTTGATATAGCACCACAGTGCTTTGTTAATAATTCTTCAGGATTATCATTCACCTGACTCCACATCGAATATCCTGCGTCTTCTAGTGATTGACCTGGTTAATAGTGATTCACAAAATTTTAGTGCGTGGTTAGTCTTTGATTGGTGCTATTATTTTCAAAAAGGTTACAAAATAGCATCTAACTGATATTCCATAAATTCATTAATCTCAGTAACACACAATTGTCTAAACATAATAAGTCTCAAAAAGAAATAAAGCTTGAAGGAAGCAAGTATCTTATACAATTATAAGAATTGCAAACATGTATTAAGTAAATGGGAAGAAACTTCTTCCTCAAACAATATATGTTTTATGTGACTGAAGTTATTTTATAAAACTATTTAATAAAATAACTGGAGTTATTAATTTGACAACAATCAATCAATCAATGACGGCATGTAGCCGGTATTTTTGATAAACGATTTGATATTTATGTTGAGTAGATACTTAAATAAACATTAAGATTTAAATGTTTATTTACTTGATCAAAAATCAATCAAATTACCGTAATACTTTTTATACAAGTTAATTCATATAACTCACCTTTAAGTGTTCTGTACTGAAAGGGAAACATGAGGTCACTAAATCCAATATGCAAAATATTTGGATCAGGAACAGTACTATGTAAATGCTCACTTAAAAAGCTTGTTATTAGTGTAGCTTCTTCTGGAGAATTGATTATAACCAAACTTCCTTCTTCAGCATTGCAGATCATATAGGCATCGTTCCATGATAATGGTTCTACGTGAAATTTGTAGCATTTTCCATTAGAGTTAGGGATATATCCTAAACATAGAAAAATACCTTTCAATTGTTGCAGCCAGTTTGGTTACCAAGTAAAAGAATGAGTAAAATATATATAACTCTGAGTTTTTAAGCTTTAAATAATTGTGTATTAGATACGTTATTTGAAATTTATATTCATATTTATTTATGTACATATTTACTTTTATACATATTATTTATACGCATACCTTGAAAATCGATCTCAGGCAGTTAGAATGAGGGTTCAACACTCCATGTTCTCACTGATCTCATCAGGCATTCCGCAAGAATCACATCTAGGGCCACTCTTATTTAATATATACGTGAGTAAAATAGGTTGCTGCTTTCAATATACGAGGTTTTCTATGTACGCCGATGATACAAAAATATTTATGCCAATAAGGGCTATTGATGACTGTTACAACCTACCCTAAACTTTTGAATGTTAATGTAGCCAAATGTCAGTACATTAACTACTCACGCAAAAAAAATGTCATCAAATAGGATTACCGGATCAATAATATACCAATTATTAGGGGTCAATTTAGGGGTCAAGACGAAAGACGTGTGTCAGGATCATAGCAAGTGGAAGAACGTAGTCTGGAACGTAGTGGGAGAGGGACGTTGTATTAGGTACTAAAAAGGAAATGAGACTTAAATACGTACCGATGTCAAAGTTATCACATTTTTCATGTGTATTTTGTGTCGTTACCATAAATTTTGCAAACGAACGGATAAATATCGTCACATGGTCTATCATCAAGTAGTCCTTCTCTTGTCATTACGACGCAGTGTTCAGAGTCATTTACATTATCAGGAGAACCTTGACCCCAAAGTAATTCTAATACTGTACCTGTCATTGGTTTTCCTTAAAATGCAAAGAGAATCAAATTTACTGTAAGATTAGTTACAGTAAATTTGAATAATAGTTTTTGGCATATATTTTAAATGTAACACATTTACTAATTGAGGTTTTGCAGATATTAAAACATAATAAATGGTAAAAATTAGTTTGAAATATAGAAATTACATGAAATTAAAATATGTCAGAGATAAATTCAATGAATAAGCTAGCGAGCTCAAATCGTGGGGTACAGCGTTCGCAGAAACTACTTCCTAAAATTACAAATGATATTCAAAAGAATATTTATTTACCTTTAAGAGTTACAAACTCTCCATGCGAGAATTTGTTATGAAGCCCGACAAATATAGCAGAGTAATGGGCTTTCATGTTACTTAAAAGTAATTTAAGATTTTCCATTTCATCGAGGGAGTCCGGTATTAGTAAAGAGGAGCCCTCAGCTTCGCAAATTTGTCTAGCTTGATCCCAGGACGTAGCCAAATCATGCAAACGATAAAAAGTCTTGAACGCCTGTGCCCACATGTAGTCCATACGAAATTTCTGCGCTGGTAAATAATGTTATCGTATATTGTCACTCACATTAATGTGTCGAGTACCCGTAAAAATGAAGCAATAGAAAGACAATAGGAAAACAATGGAAAGCTGGCGTAAACGCCGGGAAGGTGCTCAAGGGGTTAATGACATTATAAAAATATATCGCTACATTTGATGTTGCATTTATAACTTACCATCTATTTTATGTTTGTTAGACATTTGAAGTGTTAGTATTAAGTAGAATGTAATCGCCGAATAATATTTTGAACAATATTCCGAAGCTCGCATTATGAATTAATTTTCTAAATATAATACGAATGTAACAAAGTTTAAGAAAAGGAAAATATATATTCTCACTTATTTTTTTTCGATATATTTGCACAAAACGTAATCGTCACAACTGCTTTACTAGTAAACGTGAAATAAGAATTTGCGATAATACAAAAATTTCAATCAAATTCAGTACTCTGTCGCACAGTTGGTGCGGTCGATGAAAACAATGCTTAGCTTACAGCTCCATGTTGTAAATGGTTTATGCTTCAGCCATAAGTTACATTTTTTTGTAGATAGATTTAAATTAATAATCTTTCCAAGATTTTCATAAGTATTACTATTATCAATACAATATTAGGTATTAAAGATAGTGAGCGATTTTCTGGTGACGTTTATAGTGAATCAACGTGTATTTCTAACATTTAACCGAATAACGATTAAATGTATTTGTATTATACCAAAGACTCCATTAGATGTGCGTGAATCGGATAAATGTTATTCCATTAAGATTGACCTCGTTTTTATCCATGTCATATAAACAGCGATAACTTTATGATTAAAATTTTACTACTACTGTTTTAATTTGTTTTCCAAACTTATTGTTTTTTATTTTTTTATGCGGAACCCTAGTAATTTTCCTGATATTATTTTTGCTACTAACAGAAAGCAAAGATACTATCTCATAAATTCAAATACCTGCCAGTATAACTGTGCATTAAATCGGATTTTATTCACAACTAGCTGTCTGCCTGCGCCTGCGCCCGCGTTTCATATATTTTTCACTGCGTTTTAATTTTTTTATACGGAACCCTAATTATTTTCCTAAAAAAAGTTTAGTACTAAAATAAACTGAAAATCTTTTCTCATAAAATTCATATAGCACTTGCCCATAAAATGTGCATTGAATCTGATTTTATTCAAATTTTTATGAGTTTTTTTTTAACGCAAAACTAAGTACCCTTAGTTACCCGGAGTAACTTCATCTATCTACCAAAAAAAGTCCTGTCAAAATCGGTGCAGCCATTTCGGAGATTACCTATTACAAACAGACAGAGATACAACAAACGAAAATTTAAAAAGTTGTATTTTTGGTATAGGAATTGCATATACATTCATATGTATTTAGTAAAAAAAATGTTTCCATAATACAAACACAAACTTTATTTTTTTTATTGGCATAGATAAATTAAAGTTCAAATGCACGTCATATGAAAACTTCGAAACTATTATTAGGTACCACACCACATAGCCCAGAATGCGTAGAAAGATTATTAACCTTTTTATAGAATATTAACAGTAATGATATAATTACCACTTTTCAATTCGGATAAGAAAAAATAGAGCATCAAAAGCATTTTCAATATTAATGTTATAAATCTTAGAAAAAAAATTCATACAATAATCCGTTACTTCATTACCAATCACCAATGCAGAGTAGATGGTGGGTTCTAGTCGTTGTACTGAATCATCTAGAATGATTACGTATAAATCGCAAACACTTAAAGTGCCATTCGAATTCAATTGGCCTGTATCAGTTTCACTTGAACGCGCTTCCAGATATCGAAGTATCAATTTTTCTCATGATCCAAGCCAAAGGCGCGGGCCACTCGCCCGGGCGGTCCTTCCTACACGCTTATTTGAATCTCTTTTCTAAGCGACTTCCTTTTCTGTGAGTGTCAGGTAATTATCTGTGTGGCATTCCAATTTTACGATCGAACGGTTAATTCAGTTTAAATCTCTTCGTGTAATACGTAGGCAGCGTCTAATCCTAGTCCCTCGGAACCAGTTTTCGAGTCGGGCTTGAGTGAACTCGCAATATATGGAGTGAGTTTCTTTATATCTATTTGCGTTTACTACGGTGGATGTTTTTATTATTTGAATATTATTAAACCTAGTTAATATGAAATACAAATTAGATTTAAGTACAGATGTGATTGGATTTAAAACAACTTCTTTTGCATCGAGTTCTTTGGTCAACAATTTACCTTAGTCGGAAAAAATCTTGATTACCGTTCTTAATAAAGGATAAAAATGACGTTTTTATATAAAGTTACTTTAATGACATTTCCATCTCCTTTATGTCGAATCGTGATATCAGTAAATAAAGTTCGTTGCCAACTCATCAGCCGTACTGAGCTTGGATCTGATAAAAGTTGGCTGAAACTTTCTTTTGCGATATCGCCACCTTCGTCATGTAAATTGGACAGCTTGCGGCATGGATGATGCTTCGTTCATTAGTAAATACTGATTAACTCTTAATCTAATCAATTCGCACAATTTTGTTTCCGAATGAGTGGAAAAGATTTAGAATCAGTCGGACCGAGAAATTTATTTATAGCTGTCATTCTATATACCTATATTATGATTCGGCGTATTATTGTACTAAACCCAAATAAAAAAGTACCTAGTGAGAATATTACTACATTTAGAATTATATAGTAATGTTCTGTTTTACTAAATATATAAAGAACTTTTCAAGTAACATTACTTTTTATTTTTCTACCAAATACGTAAAATAAAAATAAATTTGTGTTTATGATAATTTGACTTTTTAAAATTATGAGAAAAAAAATCTGTATAAATTCACACAATTCAACTCAATTAACAACCGTTTCGATTCATTTTTTTATTTATTACTTAAGATATGCTTAAATGAATTTTCTTTTTGTTAAACTTTGAAATTTTATAACTCATAGTTAAAGCGGATTTTAGTATTAATAAATACAACAAAAAACTAAAAAAAAAACTATTTTTTTTAAGTCTTTATTTTACGAAACGATGTTTGGTGAAAGAGACATGTCTCACGTTTAATGTTTGAAGCAATAGTTATTCAATAATAATTTGGTTGGAAACCGCGTTGATCGACGTGGGTTTGAAATTTACAATCTGAACATTTTGACAGAAAAATTACTATCTTTGTATATTTTCTTTATAACACCCGTCTAGTTAGCTACAAATACAACCCTATATGTTGTGCATATTTCACCAATTAATTATAGTTATGATCTGGCATCACCATTTAAAAGACCGTTTGAATAGGCTTAAAGTTTCATCATCTTCAGGCACATCGTCACCAGGTGATATTGTGTTCAAATGCTAAATCCTACCATATAAAAAATACTGCCTATCGCAACGATCTGGTAAAAAAGAACTGATAAGTTCCACAATACAGCAATCAATGTTAGGATCAAAGTAGACAGATAGACATTTAAGGATTTAAAGTTTTTATTGAAACGAACGTATGATCCAAAAAGTAAGCAACTGCCGATACTTTTATCCTTTTGAAACCGGTTAACCCGTAAACCATCTCAGTTTAAGGAGGCATTAAATCGCAACTCAAACAAGAACCGTTACACAAAAGTTAACTCACATATTGCTTTGTGTCACGAACGTTGAAGCGAACAGAATATAGCTAAGGAGACGTCGTGTTAGAGCAAGACGGGGCATGCGAGATGGGAGAATGGGTGTGGAGGGCGTAAAAGGAGAAAAACTACACCGCTAAAAGTGAATGCGGTCGAAAGCCACGCTTATTTTCAGCTTTAAGTGCATGGATTTTTTTTCAAGTGAAGCCATGAGTGTGCTTCTGCGTGCACCTATAATATGAAGGTAGGTTACGATACCGTCTCGTCATAACTGCGGTTTGCATTTGTGTCGTTACATTGTGTCATTTTACTGTGAAATAAAATAAACACCAAAAATCATTCACTTCAAATATGTATTTGCGTTTTGCATTTTGCGTTAATTTATGCTCGCCTGCTTCGCTTTAGGTAAATTAATGATTAGAGTTAACATTGTTAGGGTATTCTATAATGCCCATCTGCCAACACCACCTCAAATCTTTTGGGCGAAATTGGTTGTTAAGCACATTTTTGGTATGTTCCGACAGAACCGCCTGATATTCAGCTAATTTTTAAATTCCAAAGTTAACATTTTATCGTATTTTAAATTGATGTAGGTGTTTTTAAACTGAGGTTTGACTGATGTTGAAATAGATTGAAAATAAATTACACTTATTTTTATGTTATAATAAGATTACAATTTTGAACCGATAATGACGCAGTTGGTAGCGAGATCGGATTCTGTGTCAATGGACGCGGGTTCGACTACATCTATACAACTCTAAAATGAGCCAGAGTTTCTTTAGTGAAGGAAAAATCGAGACAAACTATAGCATGGTGGTAGGAGATTTTCTAATAATGCCCGTCTGGGCAGCTACCACCCTCAAATTTTAATTCCAATAGGTATGTTCCAGCAGCATCGCTTGAGAATTAGTACCTCTAGGCTTAGTGTGGTTGCTATCCTGAACCACGTCGTCACTTAACATCAGGTGAGATTGTGGTCAAAGCATTCAGTCTATATAGTGTTACAGATGTAGTTACATTGTTTTTAAAAGAAATGTATATCTATACACCAACATTTTATTGGGAAATTTTCTATGAAATCATTTACATGGATATTGTTTGAAACATTTTTTAAAGTTTAATACAGCGCTAAAAATTAAGATGAAATTGGAAATAAATTATATTTTCTTAAGGCATGTCCTGCATGGTGCAAGAGTATAGGATTGTTATAAGGCTATACCACTGACATATAAAAACAGTGATCAGTAGAAGATAAATACCAAAAATTGAAGTATTTGCAACTTAACCGGTGATTACGAGATGAATAGAGATATAGGAATAATTTTATTATAGGCTTAGTATAGATACATAAATGGGCAAAGATAAAACTGTTCACTATATTTTTCTTGATATTTTTATAACAAAGATTTATGTCATTCAAGTTTTTTTAAATTATGTAGCTATTTTGACGTTAAGTGTTATCATAAAATAAAATTGGATCACGTTTAACACCTGTTTTTGAAAGAATAATAGAATTATTTCGTGTGACTTCAGAAGATAACAACAAACGTTAAACAAAAAAATAAAGCAAATATTGATAAAATCCTGATAATTGGAAAAAAATGTACATAAAATCAAAAATCAAAATCAAAAACATCTTTATTCAATTTAGGCCTTAAGAAGGCGCTTATGAACGTCTAAAACACTACCACCGGTTCGGAAAACAACAACCCAGCCGAGAAGAGCCGGCAAGAAACTCGATCTGGTTCTTTTTTTTTTAATAAATATAATACATAGCATTTTTTTTTCATATAAAAAACTATACAAATCATAGTCTTAATAATGTTAGCAAAAGCACAGAGATGTGGGTTGTGTGTTAAAATTCAGCACACAAACGCACAAATAAAGTAAGGATGAGTGGCCACGGATTAATTGTAATTAATAAAATACATTTTATTTACTTTCTATGTACGAAATCAAAAGCGATGGTGACCATCATCAGTATTTTTGCCATTAAATACTATTTGAAATGTCGTTTAATAAATCACATCGAAAAAAAAACCATATTTTCCGAATTCAATGAAGCGATGATAGCGCGGTTGGTAGTCCGGTCGGGTTTCGCGTCAGTTGACGCGTGTTCCAGACCACCTATCCAACTCTGAAACCAGCCTGAGCTTTCGGTGATCAAAACATCGTGAGTAAAACCATAGCATGGTGGGAATAGACTTTCTAATAATGCCTCCCTGGGTAGTCACTACCTTCAAGTTTGAAAATCTGTCGCCAAATACCAATAAGTGTGTTTCAGTAAATAATATTTTATTTTATTATTGTTGTCATCATTCGGCCTTTTTTATTTACCTAAGATAAATATTTCAATATTAACAACTAATAATATGCTATATAGAAAAATTGAAAATAAATCCACTTTTAATTTGAACAGTAATATTTATTTTGTTACGGGAATATTTTATAGGCAATAACAATACAATTCACCGTTTAAGGTAAATAAAAATAACGTGTTTTTGACATTCATAACGTTATTGTAGGGAACGTGTAAGTACGGGGCGCACCTGGGGCCCGCACAATGGGCTCGCACAATACCCTCCACGAAGTAAACTGAATAACTTTATTTAAGAACACAATAAACCACTTTTTACTAGAAAGGTCTGAATTGTGTAATGTTACCGCAGATCCCATCGGAAAAATAGAGAAAACTTTTTCTTTTTTACACAATATCACTCAGGACGTATCAATTTTCATGTTGTTGTTATACAATGACTATTTTTCTAGGAGATAATTAATTTTAGTGTTTAATTTATACCACCGTATAGTTTTTTTATTATTAATCTCAAGAAAATGTATAAATTTTACAGATAGTACTCAAGGTAAGAGAGTAAGGCTCAAGGTAACTATGGATATAACTTGGTAAATCCAAAACTGGTTTTGCAGGTTTTGAAGCGATGATAGTTCAATGGTATTATGGTAGCATACCGTGTCGATGGACGTAGATTCGAAACCCCCTTTCCGGCCCCCCCGGCCTGATTCTGCCTCAATCGTCGCGGGTTCGATACCCACCTATCCGACTCTAAAATTGGCCAGAGCTTTGAGTGAAGGAAAACATCGTGAGGAATCCATAGCATGGTGGTGGGGGCATTTTCTATTGATTCCCGCCTGTGTAGCTACCACCCTCAAGTTTGAAAACCTGTAGCCAAATACCAATAGGTGTGTTCCCGCAGCATCACTTGAGAACTAGTACCTCTAGGCTTAGTGCTTTTACCATCCTAGACCACATCGTCACATAACATTAGGCGTGTTTAAAAAAATCTGAGCTTTCGGCGAAGGAAAACATTGTAATAAATTGGAATAGATTTTTTAATGTTCACCTGGTTAAACTAACACCCTCAAGTTTGAGAATCTGTTACCAAGCACCTAGATATATTCTGACAGCATCAGTTCAGAGACTAGGGTTAGTCTGTTAAATATCTTGGATCATATCATCACTTAATATCAGTTAAGATAATCAAAGCAGTATAAAAAAAAAATTTCAAGTTACACTTAATTCAATTAGCATAAATGCGCAACGTTGAAAGTTACATCGTAATATTATGTCACTAAGTAAAATATTGACAAAGACACCTATTGTATAAACATAGTGTAAATGTATGACAGCACATCCTTTTCGCTGTAACTTTGACAATAATTGTTTTCTTAAACAATTTGCTGATTGAAACAGTCATTCAACAAACTTATTTGTATACGAATTCAGGATCCTTGTTGGTTATTTAAAACTTTGACACGAGGAAGTGTGTTGGAGACAAATCGGATTACCGTATTGTATTATATGGCTGGTCACAGACAAAGGGTCTTGACGTCTTATAGCCAACGCTGGTTGGTTCACTTCATTACGACATGAATTATGAATAGAGAAGGCATTAGCATCCATCTGGAGAGAGGACAACTACGAAGCGCTATTGTTATGCAGATTTTAACCGGATGTTCTGCGCACTATAGGTATTTCTTCTAGGATCCATCCTCCTTATAAACGAATTATAACCACAAGTGTTTGTATAGTAGACGAAAATAGATAATAATCATTATTGAAAATTTGAGGAAAAAACTGTTTCTAATATTTTTTATCGATAATATTAACGCACGTCAATAATTACTACAAAAAAAAAACCGTTAATAAATGGAAGACAAAATATCTTGGACTAGTTCATCTTTGCATGTTACGTTTTTTTTATTTTTTTATCTCCTAGTAGTTTTTTGGCTTTTAACCCATTGGGTTACGCCGGTCTATTTGTACATTCAAATTTTATTTATAATATCTAGCAACCAGGTTGTATGCCGAATATATTCAACACTGTCAGGTTCTGATAATATCTCATGAAAAGTATCCTCATCACATATGTTGAGACCAAGGTGCGCTACGAGTCTTTCCTCGTCTGCTTAGTTCCAGGCACATTCTAATAACACGTGATATATGTCTTCGACTCTATGGCATTTATCACAATTGGGTGAGTTACATTTTTATATTTACATAAGATAGTAAAACTTCTTGAGAGCCATATATCCGGAACGCAATCTATAGATGATAATAATTTGGTTTCCGGTCATTACAACGTCAGAGAACCATCGTAAATGAGGAGGCTCATTTTGTAATGTTCTGTACTCAAATCCTTCGTATCCTGAGATCTAAGACCAAAGTGCTCTTTCTTATTCATATAACTTAAAGTGTTTCTATTTTGTACACTTATCTTATGACAAGGTAAAATAAAAAGTTATTCCATTTATCAACGCTAGCTTAAGGTAAGCGGTCGGTCTCCTCATTACCTTATGTCAACATAGCAGAACTATATGCTCTATATCGACAAATTGACGTAATAAGCTGTCAGGCTGCCTTCTTGATCAGAGGAAGTGAGAGCAATTTATACAGTACTGTATTTTTACTATCACTAAAAATAACTAAATGTTAAACTTTTAAGTTTAGAGCATAAGACAAAACTTTGACCCTATTAGGTTATGTATAATTTAACACAGATTGTAAAAATACAGTAAACAAGTAATTTACCAATATATTTATGTGTTTGGTCTATATATTGTATGTATTTGTTGCTTTCTATGTAGATATCTGACAACTCTCAATGTGCATTTATTTCTTGTATTTGTTTTGAACTGAGCAGCTATCTACACAAAGAAGTATTTGTTCTATAGTTCTAAGAATTATTTAAATCTTATTCAGTTCTTCTTTGAAATAATTAATTTTTTTAAGGACTCAGTTACTCAGTATCTAGTTTGTTGTTTTGATGTTATTTTTGTTTCACACTTTTAGTATGATGTTTCATAAAGTGACGAGCAAAAGACACATTTCGAAAACATGAAGGTACATTTATTAGTCGAAAGAAACTTACTTTTTCTGTTAATATATGCTTTTGGACATAGTCAAAGTATCTGAATCGGTACAAAGAAGGTAAGAATGACCGTCCTTAACTCCTCTTTCTTCCTTCTAACTATATGTACTAACGAAAATGATGAACAACGGCCAAATAAACCATCTGATTTGGAAGAAACTAAGTAAAAATATATGTAAAATGGCAATTAAACTTTTCAACGAAAATATTTCACTCTCTACACGTATTTGTCACACATTTTGTAGAAAGATAATAAAAGATATCATAAAATGAAGAGAATGAATTATTTACCTTTTAATGATACCTCCCAAATTTAAAAAATGTATTCTTGTTTATAAAAAGCTCTAACTGAAGAAGATCATGTCGCCGCTGTGAGCACGATACATCGATACAATAACATCTCATAAGTAATATTGGACACACACATGCACACTACAGGCAAGATACATAGGTTCTATAGGAGGCTTTTTTTCTCCTCTTATTTTAAGTTACTTTAGGATGAATTAGGACAAATTGTGCGGAATTTTGGCTCTACTTTTGTGTAAGGTACTATTTTTGATTGAGTGGTTACGTGTCTCGGAGGCGCAGTTGTATTATGGTACGACTGTCGTTCTGAGGTTTTGGGTTCCATACACGGGTCGGGTCAATTGAGATTGAGTTTTTCTACTCAGTTTTTTCTATTTCTTAAAAGAAGCTATTATACACAAATCAAGTAGAATGAGTTTTTGGTGGGATCTCAGTGTGACATGTAACAGTTATTTCCTTTAATTCATTAAACTTGTTTATTTGACTATATTTATTTATAATATTATATATATTTATTGTATAATGTAATCTTAATATAGTTTGGTTATTATTTACAAGTTTAGTTTATTATAAAAAATAAACACCCAACATTTATTCTGAGGTGCCGACAAAGCTCCATGGAAAGCTTGATAGTAACGTTGATACAAGATTGAAAATACATCTCACCCACATGTCACTGGCACTAATTGTGTGTATAATTTTCACAACACAGATTGCCATTATCTAAGTAGATAAAATAAATCAAGTGGAAATTATAGATGTGGTTGAAATTTAAGAATTAAACTTTTGTACTATTTTGTGCTTTTGATACATTTTCTAATAAAGTACTTTACTATGAACAAGTATAAATTTATTGATACAAGAACTTTATTTGTTTTAAAAGATTATCAGCTGTGAGAAAAACCAAAAAAATGTTTTGGTATCCGCCTGAGTTTATTAACTATTGTTGTTATTATGTCAATAAACGTTGTAAGATTCAAACTGTGATGTTCAAAAGACAATAAATACTCAAGGGGATTTCGAAAATATACATAGTATACAAAGTTACCGCTATATTCCTTACAAAGATGTCTGGGACCCTTGTATTTGCAATATTGTTCCTCTGACAGAATGTTCACTTCAAATGGATTTTAACTCGCTAAAGGTTTTAGCTTAGACTACAATTCGCTTGGTGGTAAGGTAATTTCGTAGAGCTCGTCTGGCTAGCTATACAAATCTCTTAAGTGCCAAGTCTCTTTACACATTGGCTTATCATGTTATCCATACAGATCTGTCATGTTATACCATATCATAATTAAAAAACAACTTCAACATCAATCAAAAGATATATTGTAATTAATTTATATTCATTTATTATACAGTTCTGTAACGTTTAATAAAATAATGAATATGTGAATGAAGGAATTTGTCCCGTAAATATCTAAAAACGATATTACAAAATACGTAGATGAATTTACGTTTTAAAGTAAAAAATACTTACAAAACTTCAGCTTCATTAAATTTCAAACAAACAGTTTTTTAAAACAGAAGCACACACGATCCTTTATTACGTATTCGAAACTATATGTATCTATGGTAGTTTTATAGCAATGAAAATAACAGAACCCAGGTAATTTCGCTAATGCAAGTGGTTACACCCTATCTCCACACACAAATGCTCCTTTCGAAGGTACCCATTAAGAGGGTCCACGTGCGGGATATTGTTGACCTACCTTTGAATTTACTATTTTGACTTAGTGATAGTGTTAATTTAAGGTCAGGTCTTAATTGCTTTTACATATGGATTTCTTAGAGAACATAATAATTTAAAATATTTTAATCTTGTTATACTGTGAACAATAGTGTTAGTTAAGATATAAGCAAGTAAATTAAGTAACTCCACCGATGTATTTTTAATAATAAAGCGAATACGTCACTTATCCAATGTTTATTTAAAATTCCTGTCAATTTTATTTACCGAGTATAATAATTATTTTTTTGTGCATAATAAAAATACATTTTTCTATTAGAACAACGTAAGTTTTTTTCCTAGCACTATATTTGGTTGGCTGGAAGAAAATACCTTAAGCCGCTGTATACGACAGAAATGTGCACTAAGGATTAGTTATTAATTTATTATTAACTAGCTGTGCACCCACGGTTGCGCCCGCGTTTCATGTACTCTTCACTGCGTTTTAATATTTTTATACGGAACTATTTTCATTAATTTTTGCGATAAGATAAAGTCAAACTATTTCTCACAAATTCAAACACTTGCCAGTGAAACTGTGCGTTGAATCGAATTTTACTAGAAATTTGATGAGTATTATTTTTTTTTTTTTTTTGAAAAACTAAAGTAAATTTACGCGGAGAAACTCCAGCTATCTAACAAAAAAAGTCTCGTCAAAATCGGTTCAGTCCTTCCAGAGATTACCCGGATCAAACAAACAGACAGACATACAAACAAACAAAAATAAAATTGTGTTTTTGGTATAAGTATCGTATATATACATTCATAGTATTCTTGCGTTTACCCATTTTACCAGGGAGCAGAAACTGTTTTTGTATTACCTCTACTTCTCAGCTGATGCAGGTCCTTCCTTTGAGGACCTTCCTCTGCGGCCTCTGACACTATATCATGAATTACTAGATTTATTATAAAAAAATAACACATAACATTTATTCTGAGGTGCCGATATAGCTTCATGGAAAGTTCGAGCCGGGTGGGCCACCGTTTTGCTGGAGGTTGGTAACACTGACACAAAAATTGAAAATACATCTTACCCACATGACACAGATTGTCTGTACACAGATTGCCATTATCTAAGAAGAAGAAGGAGTATTACTAGAGCATTAGAGGGTGGGGGAGCGGGGGTCTATGCTCTGCTTAATTTTTATGATACGGGGAACGGAAGAGTATAAATGGTGAATAGATACATTAATAATGTTTCCCTATTTACTTTTAATTACTTAAGTAGTGTTTGTAAAGATTTTGTGGGAGGAGAGGGAGTGGTAAGATCTTTACCTGCTATTGGGAAGGTTATTACACAGTATAGGCTCAGTACTTTATCCACAATATTACCTGATATTAAGTGACGATGTGGTCCAGGAACGTAAACACACTTAACCTAGAGAAACTAAATCTCACGTGATGCTGGCGGAACGAGATGCTATTGGTATTTGGCGACAGGTTTTCAAACTTGAAGGTGGTACCCACCCAGGCAGGCGTCATTAGAAAATGCCCCCCTACCACTATGCTATGGTTTCCTCACGATGTTTTCCTTCACCGAAAGCTCAGGCTGGTTTGAAAGTTGGATAGTTGGGCTCGAACCCACGTTCATTGACGCGGAATTTGGCCACACTATACACTGCACCATCATCGTTTAAAATGTCTAAAATTATGTTTACTTAACACTTTACCATCCCCAAACGTTGCTCTGTAGAATAAAATTCTGCAAGTTTCACAGTATTCACATGTATTAACCAACACGTAACCACTTTGAAAAATATTTTTTGTTGTATATTATCTTTCCATAAATTAATTTATCGAATTTAAAATTTAAGTATACCCAAACAAAACTGTCTTGTAAAAATATTTAATTTTTTTCTATACGGAAAAAGAGTTCAGGAAAAATATTTTAGGGTTTTTTATTTATCGTATAATCTGTAGTATAGTATTTAATGTAAAATTATGGCCCGGTATCGTGTATTATCTAACGTAAATCGAAAATATTATATGTATACTTATGCGCTTTGTCTATATTAACTTATATCTGTGAAGGATATGGAAAAGTCGAAGACGCACAGCATCTGTTGGTGGAATGTACCCGAAATGCGGGGGCTAGAAGTTGTTTGATTTTGGCCTTAGGATTATGTTATTTAGATATAGGCATGTTCCATGGTGTATTAGCAGAACTGAAACTGATTACCGATTCTGCTAGTATGCTATGGAACTTTATTATTACAATTAGTAAGTTAAGGCATAACTTTATTTAGTTGTTTTTTATTTTTATTATTATTTTTATTATTTTTGTAAGTTATATTGGGTATACTCCGATAGGGCTGGCATACACTAATGTGTAAAAGCCACGTTCAAATAAAAAAAAAAAATCTTATATCTGTGTTAAGATGCACATTAAGATTTAAATATAACGTTTAAGTAACTGATAGAAGTAACGGGAGTGGTTCCTACTGAATATGCCGTAGATCTTTTAAAAGCAATAAGCCATCTTATTAATAATGGTGGTGGTAATTCACGTTACCATTAAGGGAAAGTTGATTTTTTAAATAAATATAATGATAGCTAAATATAAGTTTCAGGGTGATTAAGCATGTGTATGGCAAATTTTTGCAATACATTATTTGTGTTATTGTTATACGAACAAAGAGGGATATCTACATTTTTCCTTCGATAATATTTTTGAAGTTTCTTTGGCGGCGCTGAGCGATTCTCGGTATGGGAAGAACTTATAGATTCGCGTTACTAATGCTATGACGTCAGCCTTCAATACGCTACAGTGTTTAATAAAAGTAGCGTTTAATTGCCAGTGCTCAGAGGTTATAAAATGTACACTTGGATAGTTTATCGTATATTTTGATTATGAATAAACTACATAAAATATATTTTCATAATTATCACTCGAAGCAGCAATAGATGTAAAAATCAGACAAATGTTATATGTGAAATATTAGATTATGTTATTAATTTCATTTGACAAATTATTAAATTTAAACGTTAAAAAACAAAACAGTTCTTCTGCAGTTTCGTGTTTTCACTTCTGTCGGCAGTCCCATGGCTGATTAGTTTTTTTTTTTTTTTTGTTTATTTAACTTTAAAATCTATTCAGATTTTATAAGCAGCGAACGAGTGTAAATGTCAGATAAGTAATTAAATAAAAATAATTGGAATAAAATACACATCAATAAATGACTTCGTTTATATATAATTTTGTTTTGCAGGCAAATTTCATACATTTATCAAAGGCGTATAGTAAGTAAACTAACGGTTTACAATAAATACACAAATATTAACCAGTTGGAAAATAAAACAACAATATCATATAATTTTATCTAATTCGTGTGATTTCGTAAGACACACACACAACTACGAAAATTCCATGTTACACTTATAATATTAAAATTTACAAAATGATTTCTTTTTTCATAAAATTCAACAATATCAATAAACGTTAACAATTTACAATTCCTTATATGTATATATATATAATTGCAGTTTCTGAAATTTACATCCATACGATAATGCAATTATGTTTTAAATTTATAATTACAATGAGATTATAGCAATAACTAAAACGGGATAGTCGGGTGTAATAATATTAATATGATTTTATTTGGCTACTTTATATTAATATATATATATATATATATTTACAGAAACAATATTACTAAATAATTACTTGGAACAATTATTTAAATATATGTCTGTAATAAAATATTCCTAGAGAACTATATTATATAATTGTTAACTTATAATATTTATGTGGTTTATTTTCATACAACATATAGATAACAATATCTTAAAGCAAGATTTTATATAAAACTAGAATAATGTTTTGTTCGTTGAAAATCTAAATTACAATATGAAATATAATATACATAAAATGTATCAAATAAATTAGAAAACAACATATTACACACATATATTTATGTTTTATATGTTTAATTAAAATTTATACAGTATTATTTTATATTAAAATAATATATAGGTTTTTGTTACAGGTTTTTTTATATTATATTGCATTTAATCATGGTATGTACTGTTAGATAATAATAGTATATGGGCACATTTTATACCAATTAAACATAAATTACAAAAGTATTTATACAATAATTGAAGCGAACAT
Organism: Samia ricini; assembly: GCA_014132275.2. NCBI lineage: Eukaryota > Metazoa > Arthropoda > Insecta > Lepidoptera > Saturniidae > Samia > Samia ricini. The sequence goes on from AP028161.1 coordinate 10,789,417, forward strand.
ACATGAAATACTAATAACTATAAATACTGTTCCACTTACACAACATAAATGTTCTGTCCTAGTATTAAAGTACGAAACTAGGATAATAATTCGCTATAACAAACACTGCATTTGCGTCCAATGTTAAAACGCATGTACAGACGTGCAACTTACGCAATGGTTAATTTTAAAGCTCGTTTAAAAATTGCCGACGTTTTTGAAACAAGAATATGTTTCAATAACTTAAAATGTATGTTTTTCATTTTTCTCAGCTTTAAATGAATTTAAAATAAGTCACAGACGCGTGGACCCGACCGCGCACATGGCACGTCGGACGACAGAATTGACCGAAGTTATGAGATAAGGACGTACAAGTATCAGATATGTTATAATATACAAGTAATGTACAGACAGACAGATTTTGACTTTTATAATATGTGAATTTTAACGTTGCCACTACAGCAGTAGCCATTTTTTCCGTGCTTCGATAATGACGTCTGTACAAGTCTGTGCCCAGAAGGCGACTGATAAGTTCTATCATTCGCTGTATCATGTAGGCGGTCCGATCCGCTCGTATGTTAGGGATTTTAACCACGTACTTAAATAAAAGAGGTTGTAACTTTTAACAAAAAATTGAGGATGATGTTAAAATATATAAAAAAACCAAGATATTATACGTATATGATTTAATATCTGCGGGAAACCAAGGGCTGTAATTTAATCTATGCCTTTTAAGGGAAAGTTTAACATAAGACGAGTAATGAGGCCGATATTAAAAATATTGCGTAAGGAGCGGCATGACTCGCACAGTCGGAGGAAGGCCCTCCCCCTCCTAAAAAGCCAGCGTCCTCAGCTCGATGTCCGCCTTCTCTCAGCGGGCCCTGAAGACTAGATCGAACGTCATTTGTCTCCTCTGAAGCAAAATCGACGTCGTCTTCTTCTCTCGATTTGCGATTAGGTAGCTCCATTTCTGTTTTATTCATGAAATACTATTATAAATATATAAATAGGCTTTTTCACATACTGCAGTCTCTTGGTCTTTATTTGATATATTTTTATTAGTTAATAAAATCTTTTAAAATGTAGAGATGCACAAAACAAAACGACATAGATTTACATGAGGTTAATAACTAATTGTATCTTACAATTATTATTTTTTCCCTTTAACTATAATATAGTAACAGGTTAAAAGCATTATGGCTGTATTAACACATATCTTGTTTTGAAAATTCGTGCTTTTCCAATATGCTGAAATTATCTTTCTTTCATTTATTATTATTTTAAAATTAAAAAAATTATAAATATTTTGTTCGTTTGATACTCAAAACAAGACTAAATGCGTTAATGTAAATTTAAAAAAAACTAACCAACCAATGACCAAAATATTATATTAATAACACTGACGCTTATCAATAGTACATCATTTCGTGTCCGGTCGGGACACACACCTCTAAATAAGTATTTCTTTATGATAATGAAAAAAAACTTCACCATTGTGTGATTTTTGTCAAAGTACAGACGATTTACATCAATTACTGTGGGAGTGTGTCCAAACTGAAGGATTGCGTCATAAAATACTACCGGATTCCTAGAGGAGGATGGAAGAGATAAATATAATTTCAGGAAAACCAATGACACAGGCTGCCAGAATTCTGTATAAATTTGTTTCTTTGGTGCATAAAGTAAACAAGAACTAGATATGTCATATACCATCGACTTCTCCTATGAGCCTGGTAAAGTCATCCAGGGTGCAATGAAGCCTCGATAATTGTATAGATTAAAAAAGGAAAACAAAAAAAATGTTAATAGACAGAGGAAAAAAGTATCAAGAACTGTTTTAGTTTTGCTTTTTTATATTACAAATTTTGATTTTTCAATCTTAGGCGTATAATAACTAATCTATACTGAAATAATAAATAATAAATAAATATAAATAAAATTGAAGTGTTTGTAATGTCATAATAACAATTTTTTATTAAATAAATATGAATGTATATACGAAACCTATACCAAAAATATAACTTTTCATTTTTTTTTCTATCTGCTTGTTACGGGTAATATAAAGTTACTTTTGATTTTCGAAAATAATTAGGGTTGCGCGTAAAAAAAATTAAAACTTATAAAAAAATTAATAAATTCGGATTCAATGCAAAGTTTTACGGCAAGTGTTTGAATTTATGAGAAATATTTTTACTTTATCTTAGTACTAAAAATGTTTTAGGAAAATAATTAGGGGTCCGTATAAAAAAAAAAAAACGCATTGAAGAACATATAAAACGCGGGCGGATCCGCGGGCACACAGCTAGTCTTTAGCACACATAATATAGTCTTTATTTTAAATTTAAAATATAGTGTGATAGATAAAGTAATTGTTAGTTTTTTTTTTAAGGGAACATAAACGTTACAAGTTTTACATTACATACTAACCATATAATCTGATATTGCCCTCTGCATCACCTATAGAGTTTTTTGAGATGCATTTGTAGCCTCCAAGATCGCTTTGCTGTATGTTGCGTATAACTAATCGCATTTGAACGCTATATGCAGATCTGTTGATCTCGTTCATTGAATATTTCTCGTTTGTAATTATCATTTCACCTGTAAACAAAATCATTGTTAACTTTGTCTCGTGGTTTGGAACATTTTTTTGTCCAAGTATTATATATTATTCTATAAATAAAAATCATTGCAAGTATGTTTGTCCTCTAAACACTTCTCCTTAGCTATTCATATGATTATATACACTTCTTTAATTACTTATATTCACTGATATAAACTTCAATGAGTTGGTGATCTGGTTGATTTAATGTTCTTCAGTAAAAATTTAAACAAGTTTGCTATAACAAACAGCCGGCGTAATTTTAATACCAGAAGTAATCATAAATTAACTGTCCCTTGTTTTTAGGCTTAGTCCAATAAGAGGTTTGTAGGTAATACTCGTAGTGTCAGGATCTATACCATAGTTCCAAAGCACATTATCGATTTACTGGACAATGTGTTTAAGTACTATATCAAACAGGTTTTAATGCGCAAAGGTTGGTTGAAAAGGGTGGATCACTGCGTGAACGATAGTGATGTCTGGTGGAATTGACACTCCTCTCTGTGCTTCTACTAAAACTGTTTATTGTTATTACGAATTGTATAATTTTAATAACTTTAAAAAAAACATGTAAAAAAACCGGATCGAGTTTCTTGCCAGCTTAAATTTTGATTTTGATTTTTTAGCGTACGTTCGAGAAGGTTCCTTCCTTTTTCTTTCCGTGGCATTGCAACGTTTGTTAGGCACAGCAATATATAAGTTATGTCATTCTTTAGCTACATACAAGCTTTTAAAAAAAAAATCCCATTATGATTGTACTTTTTATACGTAGAAATTTAAATAAACATTTTTAATTTGTTTTGTACTATTTTTAATAATAATTTCAACAAAATATAACGTCTCTCGAATAATATTAAATAAAGAAATAAGATTTTAATTTTATTTACATAGATTTTCAGTTCCTACATTCATTTGTTTCATCGCCCTTTATTCGATAGCGCAAACCTTTCCGTCCATTTATATTCGGCCACTTCCCACCATTGTCCGGACGATATCGAATTGAAATATTGTTTCGACATGTCGTTATTTGGAACAATACCGTGTACGTTCATGTTATGTACTTTTTGTTATATACCTTAAAGTATAATAGAACGTATAGTTGTGCCTATATTGTTCCACATTAAACTCGTATCATAAAGTCACATGAAAATGTTGACTTTTGAGTGTAAGTGTGTTAATATTATTTTATTCTTGTTTCATTTGCCAGTCAGAAAGCTTAATACCCTACACAAAACAATAGTAATTACGGACGATAAACTGGCACCGCTTTGTGATGGTTAATCCATTTACGCGCAAACATCACCAACCGACACATGTATTGTTGTATAGTACGCTACTCGTATATCAAATGAGAATGCTCATTAAATTAAATTCATAAATGAAAACATTTTAAGTATTTGTTTATTTAGTTTGCATCGTTATTTCGCATAAATTAGGCCACCGTGTTATTTTGTTCTACTAACGAAAATTCTTATAATTTGTTTTTATAATTGTGTTTGGGTTTTTCAAATAATTCAATTTGAATTAAATTCAATTTCAAAGAAAAGAAGTAATTAATATTGTGATACAAGTAGCATAAGTTTGTTAGGTTTTTTAAAATAAAACTACGGTTTAATAGTTAGTCCTGTATTCTTTAAGATATAAGTATTTAGAAATTCACTAAAGACAATTTTTCTTATTAAGCGAGTATTGGTTTAATATATCTAAACATTTTATCAAATGGTTTATTTTTATGAGAGTTCAGCTTGAGCGATTCTGTTGAATATTTGTCGTTGTCTACGTTATTACCGCAACCATGGTCCCGGTCGTGTTCCGTTCGCTTGTTTGTTCTGTACATTAAAAATAGCTTGCATTCTTTTTGCTTCGTTTTATTTTTCGGATGAGGTTTGTTTTTTTTTAATATATTTTTCAGCCGCGGCTTACAAAAATATTAATCTCAGTTGTTCTCTATACATACGTGCTCTATTACGGCGTAATAAGAAAGATCAACGTTGATGAAAGGACAATGGAGAAGGCTATGCTCAGAGTTTCACTTGGCGATTTAATCAGGAATGAGGAAATCCGTAAAAGAACCAAAGTAACTGACTTTGCCCGAAGGATTGCCAAACTAAATTGGCAGTAAACTAGGCACGTTGCTCGTAGATCCGATGCCCGATGGGGCCAACTGGTTCTCGAACGGCTACCACGTATTAGAACATGCAGCGTAGGTAGGCTCTCAACAAGGTGGACTAACATCTTGTTGAAGATCGAGTGAATCCGCTGGATGTGGGTGGCGCAAGACCTGCCGTTGTGGAGATCTTTGGAAAGTGGACGGCTTTCAGTTGATGATAATGCTGTTATGTATTTTATTTTTATCATTTATGTAATGCTAAATCTTATTAAAATAACAGTTTATTCATTTATTGGTTATATATTTATGAATTCTGTACAATACAAATTCGCAATAAAATATTTTTGTTGCAATGTCAAATTTAGATGTGCGAACTAATAATAAATCCGTCTGTAAAAGGGTAAAGATTTATATTCTCGAAGGAAAGCTCTACGACGTATCTGTGATTTCTCGCGCTGCGACGGCTACAGTTTTGTAATTTCCCATGTATAATGGCATTACTATGAGATCATTAGTCAAGATTTCTTTACGTCGTTATCTGCATTATACGATATTGTTGTCAATAGTAAATGTACATATATGCTTTTGCATTTGTGTATACAGAAGGTCAAATCTATAGCTATCCAATTGATATCTCGCCGCTGGCTTAATCCATTTGATCACCACCAGTTCAACCATCTTGATTTATTTTAATCATGCTTACACAGTTAACAATTTTATTACTATGTTATGGTAATAAATTATTGGATATTGGAATATAACGGATACTTTTAATTTAATCATTTCAAGTCAATGTTGAGTTTGTCATATTAGTTTAAGTTTTATATCCGTAGATAGCTTCATTAAACCATAATGAAGTTTGTTTAAATTAAATTGATTTTTAATTTAAGAAAAAATATATATTTGACATGGGAAGTGAATAGTTTTTGTAGTGTTAAAAATATTTCATAACGTAATTGAAACAACGACAGAATTAACAAAAAAGGTGGTGAATAACGTATTATATTTAAAGTAAATGTATTATAATTGTTACATGCATCGAACTGTTATTGTTTTAATTAACATAAAATGTGTTAATTACTGCGGTTAGATCGAAGACACCGAGGGCTGACACGTGATTCTGGCTTGGCGCTTGACTTGTGAATTTGACCACAAATCTGTGGTCTGATCGCTGTAACTGACACCTTGTCCGTGGCTATTTACATCTATTTACATGATACATTCTCTCTTTTGTCCATTAATTGGTTCTATCGAAATCTTAATATATAAATCTCTGATTACACATAGAATAAAAAATATATTTTAAGTAATATTTTAGAATTTTCTAAATGAAAGCGGTAGAAAAACGACACCAAACAATATACAGGATGCGTTCAAATGTTATCACATAACCAAGTGAACTATAAAATCGAATCATTATAATATTTCCCTAAATTACATTTTCTTAGACAAGATTCAGGCTTATGAAATTTGTATAAACTTATAACTGTTATATTTTAACAATTACAAAAAGAGGAATATTTTTATATTCATTGTAATGAAATTTTTTAAAAGTAGATAAAGTCACAATTATTTAGGATAATCAGGATTATACGTAAAGCTTGCCAGTGGATGCATACAGGCAAGTGTATACGAGAGATGGTCACACCCATTCCATGTCCGCCGCGGCCGGCTGCCGGTTGTCCCATCTCGTCACACTCGTGTATTACCTAATTTAATTTGTACTCCCCACAATTTATGTGCCGCAGAAGAGCCGTCTGCCTCCATGTTTGTTGACAATATCCGGACTGACGCGTTAACATCAAGTTTCATTTACTGTTTTTTTTTTGTTCAAAATTGTATTCTGTATCGTGATTTTGAAAAAATATTGTTATAGTCCATGGTGTCATGGAATGTTATAAATATGTATATGTATGTATATTATTTTATTTGTAACGCATAAATTTATAATATTTCTAACCTCAAATTTGACTTTAAAAATTTATTTAACAAGTAAATTACGATTTATGATTGATAAAAATTGAAAAGGATATAGTACACGCCACAGACTCTGGAGAATACCGTAGTTCTAAATCTTAGACCTTAAATTTTTTTGAACTGCTCTCTCTTGGCTAAATGGCTTGGTAAATTGAATTGGGTGGGATAATTGTAACCACGTTTTTTTTAATCATTTACAGCAATCTACAAGTTTGGAGAGTAACGAATACACACATTTAAAGTAACTATTACTAAATGATTTACACTCGAGATTTATTTCCCAATAGGTTCTATTTAACGGTGAATCAAATTCTAAAATAAAATTTAAACTATATCAAATTTAACACACTCGTCTACATTGCGACTTGTCAAATTAGAAGTAATCGATTTCTGTAAATATTTTGATCCAATGTTGACCCTGGTTGACTTTCAACACATCTCAAAATCACACCTGTGTTGTTGTGAAATTTAACTTATTACAAAGCGAATATGACATTAAACATAAAATATTATACTGTTCATTACTGGTAAAAAAATAAATAAATATAGTTACATAATGGAAGTGATGAAAAATACATTAAATGTTTTAATACTTATCGATTATTTATTGAAACCTCTAATAATTATTGAATATTTCACAAAACTGTTGACTGGTAATAATATAACGCAATGGCATTGATTTAAATGAATAAAGTTCGGTCACATACCAGCACCATACTACGTAGTTTATATTTGAGATGGTTAAAATTGAATTTTTATTTATATGAAAACTGCGGTCGATACGTAAATATTGTGAATGTAGCCTAAAGCAATTCCAAGCGGCGAGCCAGTGGTCTTTGTTGCATATCTGTCGGTAATAGAATTTGGTTCGCTTTTTGCGCGGTCGGCCGGTCATGCTGCGTAATGGCCGGCTCGGTTGCCTTTGTAACTGCATCTAAATCTGTCTGTGTTTTGAGGCTTTACTCAGGGTTTCAGCTTTGCACTAACGAATTATTTACCAGTAACATCCTTTGTTACTTGGGTTTTATAATAATAATTTGGTTTAACTCATATCTGATATTCATTTACTGCTTGATAACGTTATAGTTTCGTAACATTGTATAACTTTGGACAGATAGGTACCAGTCGAGGTTTCTTTCTTGTGTGTTTAATGACTTGATCTAATTTATTGAACTTTTAATTATCAGACAACAAAAAAAATGTAAAATAATAATAGTAGAAATACCTATAAATCTTAATCTTTCTATGATCTAGGTTTTGATCCAGCATCTTCGCTTTTTCTATAATAGAATTAGGGACATAAGAATGCATGATAGACTAAACGCTAGGAATCGTAGGAATAAATATTGAAACCGTTATTTGGTCGAGAAAGGTTCATTCAAAGGTTCGTTCATTTTTGATCAAATAAGAAAATACAGATAGAAATTATTGTAAAACACATGGTTACCAAATATTTAGCTTTAATAATCTACTCGAGACTTGGCTTAAATAATTGTAACTATAGATGTGATTAAAGATGGTGTACCTACCTCACGTAATAGTAACTCATTACGCACTTGAAATTATTGTAAAGTATATTAATTTTCAAGTAATTAAAGTTAATAGCACTCGTAGAAAAGTAATCGATTGGATAATGGATGAACGGCATTCGGTTTAAAAAAACACCGCAGCGTTAAAAAGTTTTAACCGTATTGTCAGATTCCGACGGGTGAGGTAAAAAGCCGTGCACACATGTCGCTATGTGGTTCGTTGTGGTCTTGCTACTATACGATACGATGCAGTAGATCGTATGCAGTATGTTATGATACTAGGTCCAACATAGAATGGTAAACGACGATATATAGAGAACCAAACCAAATATATTCATGACTCTAAATTTGAATTTAGTGGTTGTTAGTCTCAAATCTAATTGTGTTATTCCCTTCTATTTAATTAAATAAAACCTGTAATTGAAACATGGATTTTTACTTTTCAACTTTAATAGTGGATTTATTTTTGACTTTATATCTCTGCTTAAATACAATGGATTGTTATTAGTCTTTATTTGTTTGTGTAGTGCGAAGTTAACAGTGCGAATACATTTTAATTAAATGATGAACATATATTTGTTAATGTGTTAAAAATAAATATATCAATTGGATACAATTGAAGACACTTTACTATAACAGTAATAAAATATGTTAATATTTAAAATGTATTTCGTGTTTCCTAGTTTATCAATCCTGTATCAAAAATAACACGTTGTCCGACACGGTACTTACCCACGATGCGGTGTGGGATACAGCGTGCAACGAACGACAGACGACACACCGTATCCCCTAAATCCATCCTTAACTGAAGTTTAGTAGCAGATTGTTTCACACACACTGAACGTATTTGTTCTAAGTTATATACGATATTAGATTCAAGCCTTTTTATAAAGATCATTATTTGTTAGTCGAAAGAAATTAAAGTTTTATATTTTTGTGTTCGTATATGATATTGTGGGTTATATTCATTGAAGGGCAAGATATATAAGTCTATCATAACACCTGTCATATTGTAAGGATCACAATACTGCGCTATTAACAAGATGGATGTGTGGTGTCACAACAATTGATGAAATAAGGAATGAATATATTAGAGGAACTTTGAAACTTGCGCTGGTGATAGAAAAGTTGAAAGGTTCTCGTTTCTCATGGTATGGACATGTTATGAGAAGAGAGGAAGTGCATGTGGATAAAATAGTAATGAATTAGAATGTACAAGGATAGAAAAGTAGAGGAAGGAATTAATACAAGAAATCAAAAAAAGATAAAAATGTACAAAATGGGTTTTTTTGTATAGGTATCGTACATACATTTATATCAATTTAGTAACAAAAAGTATTTTGTCATTACAAACAGACACTTCAATCTTATTTATTAGTGTCGATTAGATGAATTCCAGCTATTTTGCCGAGCCTGTATAAAATAAATCTGTGTAAACTTGACTATTTCATATATTTACATGAAGAAATATATATACAGTGGTTGAAATTACAACTTTCTCCTTTATGTACTCATGAAAACCTATAAAAACTCAAATTAATAATACCATATATATCAGAATTAGCTTCACTCACATTATTATTGTCTACATGTTGGTAAAAAACAAACGAGAAAATAGTAATAGAGTACTAATGGTAATACGCATTTGTACTGCATTTAATCGTAACCACTATGTTTATTGTTTATGGTAAAAATATAATAAAATTAAATGAGCTGTGTTGCTAGGCTATATAGATTAACGAAATTATTTTTAAAATTTAAATCTGTAACTGAGACTTGTAATTTTAATAGATTTTGATAAAATTGATGTGCGCATGGAGTATATGATAATTAGCGACTGATAGGCTATAATAATTTCAATATTTTATATAATGTGATGCCGGTTAAGTCATTTCTTCTGTGTGATATTTTTAAGCTTTACTTCTTAGCCGCTTGGTGCCGGTTAAGAATAGTACCATCCTATATCTTCCCGGTGTCGTAAAAGGCGACTAAGGGATATGAACCAGGGGGTGAGCAGCAGCATACTCTGTGTATCATAAACACCTATTGCGATCATCAACCCGTCTCACAAGCGTGGCGATTATGGCAATCCCTCCCTTATTTGGGGAGACCTATGTCCAGCAGTAGACGTCTTATGGTTGAATTAATGAATGAATGAATATAGAAAAAATTTAAACATAAATTGAATGAAATATGGTGTACGGGAAGCATGTGTCGTTTGATAATATATAGGCTATTAAATATAAATGAAGCCATCCTACATTTTAAACAAGATAAAACACGTAGAAGTCTCGAGAGTCCGCTAGTATGCTAAATAATTAGCTTTTTATCGTCCTATTTGTATGGAAGCTTCATAACGCCAACTGTTTTTTATCTTTAGTTAGTACCGTTATCATCCTGTGCTTACTAATTGATTCCTATTAAATTATTCTTGGATTGGGAATACATTTCTAAATTCATTAATCAATATAATTATTATTAATATTAAATACCTACGTACATACATATATTGTCATGTATGTATTAGTATAAAATATTTCTTTTACAACTTAAAAGAATATAACGAAATTAAAAAAAAAAAAATATAGTAAGTTTCTTTGAGTTTATTGTTCTTCACAGAGTGAGAAGTGTTTTTGTTCATCTGTCACCCGGGTACTAAATAAGCAACTTTTATCCTGGGGGTGTCATTTTAATGAGAAGTAATGAAGTTTCCCGACCCCCTCTGATGTTTTGTTAGGTAACAACCTTATTTGTATTAGTTAGCACATGTTTCTATCTACATTAAAGAACATTTTTCGCTGTTTCTAATTTCGTTTGTACCGTGACTGACAAAGCGGCTGTAAATGTAATGAAAACTTAACGTATATTTTGGCATATTATTTATATTACCAGTACCCGTGACGTTGTTCGCGTGAATTGGAAAATTATGACCAGAGTTTTTTTATTAAACAACTTCTATGTAATGTAATAATAATAAGGCAACTAACGGACAGACGGAGCTCTATTCATTCGCCATTATATCATGTAAGGATAATTAAAATTTCATGGTACTTGGCATATTTATTACTAGCTGTGTGCCCGCGGCTGCACCCGCGTTTCATATGTTCTTCACTGCGTTTTAATTTTTTTATACGGAACCCTAATTATTTCCCTACATTTTTTTCAGTATTAAGATAAATTTATATTATTTGTCACAAATTCAAACACATGCCAGTGAAACTGTGCGTTAAATCGGATTTTTATTCGAAATTTCATGAGTATTCATTTTTTTACGCGGAACTCTAATTATTTTCGAACAACAGAGTAACTTCAGCTATCTAACATAAAAAAAAAACCCCGCCAAAATCGGTTCTGCCATTCCGGAGATTACCCGAAACAATCAGACAGACAAAAAATAAAAAAATGTATATATGGTATAGATATCCTATATACATTCATATGTATTTAGTAAAAGAAAATTGTTAAAATTATTGTACAAACAGACACTTCAATTTTATTTATTAGTATAGATATTAAGTCTTATTTGTTCACATCTCCACCACATCATTTAGTTCATTTATTTTTGAACGGATTTTAGAGAGATTTTTAAGAAACAGGTATGGGCCCAATTCATTGAAATCTAAATGCACCAGAGTAATTATGAATCTAGGTTTTAGCTGCAGGCTAGTGCCGCGGCCGCAGCCGCTATTCTATGGATACGATATATTAACATGTATAATTCGTTGATTAGCAGGTTGAATTTTGAATAGTGTGCTGATTCCGCAATTAAATTAAGTTTTTTAATATTTCTTGGTTATTTCTTGTACATATTTATTTGACTTACATTTAACTTTTTGTAGAATTAGGCTTATATTAATGCCTAAAAATGTATAAATAAACTATAAAAGCTGTGGAGATTTATATTCTGTAAATTATTGCTTAAAATTATAAATATATAAAATTATAAAAATTGTTACAATTTAAGAAGTATTGAAATCAATATGTAATAACAAATCTGTAATAGTAATATTTTATCAGGTAATATATAAAATAGTTTAGAGAAATTCTGTTCATACCACGTAAAATGTGATATTTGAACTGTTTTAATGCTGTACATATCGGCGGGTTTCAATAGCGGATCTTAAAAGTTAAGATAGAGATCAAACCAAAAATAGATCGGCTTTTCTGACACTTAATAGAAAAAAAGTATTTAAATTTCGCACAAACAGATTAAGATAGTATATTGAAACCGACTGACCGTATAAAGGCAATAAAACTTATATACTATAATTATGATTGTGTAGTAAAAGCTATCGAGATACAGATAAGACGCTTAATTTATTAATATCTGGCGTAGTAATATTTTACGTTGTCATCGTCTTTATAATTATTAGGTCGTTAATAAGCCGTAACGTTGGCGCCATGTAATCAAAGCGTAAATAAATCTTTGCAAAATGAAAAGCGGACATGAAATAACCGCATTTTTTTTTCATTTAAATACAACCATAAAAATGCCGTAACTTGTAAGCAAGAACTACCCCAGCGGCCCTGTCAAACCGGATAGTAGAACTGTGAATAACTGCCCGTTTAATGAGTGCCTTAACGCTTCCAATGTGCTTTATGAATAATGAAATTAGTTGCTTATTCCGTTCTTGAGTTTCGTGCTCGGGGCTTAATAAGTTTTATGAGTTACGAGTCGCCATAAACGTCTTCAGCGGTCTATCAAACATTATCAATTAACAATAATTACTACTCAGTATTATCTGATTTTGCGTAAAATGGAACGAGGCTTATCTTCCATGCTGTCTATAGATTAATATTGCTTTGTTTTAAGAACGTCAGTTTTTATTTAATTGATTTATATAAAATCAATGAATCAATGCTGAGTAAACAGCAACAATAATTAGTCCAATAATTATAATTAGATAATATTAGACTTGCTAAGAATGAAAGGAAGATCAAAGAAGATTTGGATGAATTATTCGCAGAGTAAAAAATTGTTGAAATATCAGGTTGAGAGTTTAGGATGAAAACACGGTGTAATTATGCACTTAGTGTGGAATAATCGTAAAGTGATAATAATGATACCGAATAATGAATTGATCGAGGAATTATAAAGGAATCTTTAGCCTGTTAAGTTTATGATTCTTTGTTATTTTTAATGAAATTGTGAAAGGTAGAAATATTATAATTTTTGTTTCGTAAGTTATTAGTATTCCATTTTTAAAATAGAGTGCGTGTACTTATACAAAATGTAAATACTTTTTTGACGTGGTGAATATTAAGAAAATATTTTACACGTTTTAAACGTTTTGATTCAAAACAAAAATTTGAATAAATAAGAGGGACAAATAATTTAAACAAAAAAAAAAAAAAAAATTAAATCGTTTGTATAAAGTTTGAAATACAATAAAAATATATAATTTGGTTTCCACTTCCGTTTCAACTAACTTCATGGCGCTTACATTGTACAACTTCACATTACTGTATGCAACATCTGTTTGAAGATTAAAATTCATTTTCAATAATATCGTATAATTTACCAAAAGAAGTATAACTTCTAGTAAGACAAAATGCATTTTTTTTAAATAAATACGTACCATTTTCCCTGGTCCAATAATTGATTGCTTTTGGTGAGGCTTCAACGTGACATTGCAAGGTTACATCTGTACCTGTGGGCGCTCCCACCAGCTGGTTTGGCACTTGCACCAGAGGATGAACTGAAAGAAGAACAACTATGAGTGTTGGCAATGGGTATCAATAGTAATCAAATTTACTATATATTCTATTAATACAAATGGTTGAAGGTAAAACGAATATTTCATAATCATTGTCTTCTAATGTCAACATTTATATAATAATAGGTGACTTCGATACCACAAATGTATGTATTCTAAGTCAGTCCAATGGGTTGCATTAAAATCGGAAGTTTTAGTAAGTCGTAATATTATTAATAATTGTCATTAAATTATTTCATTTTATGTCATATCATAGATTCTAGCATTTAATGATGAAATCTACTATTAAATATTTAAGAGAGGTTTTGAAAACTGCTCATTATGTCAACACAAAAAGGCATATTAAGCAGCATGGGAGAAATTATGTTCGGAACGTTGTGCTGTATTAACTCCCTAAAATAGCATAAACCGTTGCAACCGCGTTTTTGTTTACATTGCCTTGAGTTCGGACTCTTTATTTATGTGAAGGCACGCAAAGCAATGAACGCATCCCTGCTTTCTGTAAAAATGTTAAGCATAGTATATCGTATGAGAATATCACAAATAAAGTGAGAGGATGGTAGTTAAATAAAGCTTATTTTTTTCTTGTAAACGAGTATCATATTTACTACTTTTATTTATGTGGAAGTATATTTAACTTGAGCACTTATTCGAAATAGTGACTAAGTGATTTGTCTATTCTAAAATATCTGTTTTAATATTTAATAGTATTAGCTTTAATGAATCTCTATTAATTCGTAATTTTGACTCGAATGACAATATCTTGTTGGAATTGTTAGAAAGCTTTCACATCAGTACGTCGCTCGCGCAGAGTTTACAGACGCGCTTCGGTCTCGTACTCAAAACTCTGCAACTGTTATATGTTTACTCACAATGTTATACAGTATTGAATGTATTAATTCTATTATAGTATGAAATTTATTGTATAGGACCTCGGGAATCACTTAAAAACAAGTTTACGGAATATCGCATCTTAAATTTGCCCTCTCAATGTATACTCGATAAATTATTGTATGTCCGTAAACATTTAGACAAGCTTGACCTTATAAATGACCAGCATATTATAATTGTGTCGAGTACCCGTAAAAATAAGCCAATAAAAAGACAATAGGAAAACAATGGAAAGCTGGCGTAAACGCCGGGTAAGTGCTCAAGGGGTTAATACAAGAAATAAACATAAAATTAACAGTTCCATGTTTTAGACTTATTAAAACTAATAAGACTTTCTAGGTAATAGTGTTAGGCACCATGTCAAGCAAGTTTTAATTTTCAAAGGTTATTATAGGATGTATCATTATGAGAACAATGGTGATGTCTGGAAGTGACAGCTTTCTCTGTGCATCTACTAATAACTTTGTAACTATCAGCCGTAAAGTTCTTAAAAAAACATGCAGAAAAAAGAACCAGATCGAGTTTCTTCCTGGTTCTTCTCGATGCCTGGATTGTTTTCCGAACCGGTGGTAGTGTTTTGACGATCATAAGCACGTTATCAGGGCCTAAATTGAATAAAGAGTTTTTGATTTATTTAAATAGCTTGAAAACTAACTATATTTAGCTAAAATTCTCCATGCTATTTTGTAAAGTTATTGTTTTTTTTATTTATCATTTATAATTGTCGTCAGTTTGCAAATATGCCATTACTGGCGAAAGGCCTATGTTGGACAAAGTCTACAACATAATTTACATAATATCAACATTTTAAAATATCAACACTTTCTGTGTTTTCCACAATATTGTACTGTAGCAATGTTTCTCAAGAAGCTTTCTCTCGAGGTACAGTCCTCCATCGGGGATAAAAGTACTATATTTAAATTTGTGAATAAATTAAACATTATTAATTTTATGAATATAAATTAAAAAATTAAAGTTACTACGTGATGTGTTTTATTATCTATTTTAAAAACACACAAACTTTATTCAATTTATGCTTTGAAAAGTCACACGTGGGATTTTAGATTACAATGTAACAATATATAGATTTATATACAAGCGTATTGTTGAAGTTTTTTTTATTATTTTTGTTTAAAAGTATCAAAAAAAAATAATAATAAACACAATACGATTAAATTAAATGTACTTATAAACCACCACAAGTCATGCAAAAATTATAAATAAATAAAACATTAATAACATAAAATAAAACCAGTGTCTTTAAACCAGCTTTTTAAAACTTATTACACAATTTTACGAGAATACTTTCGAGATAAAATGCTAACTCCGACAATACTCCAACGTAAAAGCGTAAAGACTGAACGAAAAGAACGGATTATTTTACAAATGTAAACAATTGTAACCAAAAGCTCTATTTAGAGTGAATTAAGGAAAACGGAATTTTCTTCCACGACCTTAGATCGGGGCTTATTTGCGGTTATTCTCTTTGACCGTCGTTAAGTTCCTTTGGACGGCTTTTACGAGTTTGAGTGGCCAATTTAGCGAACAAAATCTGAACGATCAGAATTTTTGCTCTAATTAATAATTCCAAAGGCCAACGAGGGGAGTTCGTTGCGGGCTTATTAAATAATACAGTATAATGAACATTTTAATCGTAAATCTTATTGGGATGAGATACTCGTTTAAGCAAACAGAAATTCATATACATAAATACTTATTCATATAATTATTGTCATCTTAGTACATGTTGAAACATCTTTATTGTATACCTTTTATAGTTTTACGAATATTATGTTCGTTTTTTAACTTTGAGAGCGTCTCCGTTTAAATAAACTAGAAAATTAATGTTATTTGAAATAATTTGCTGTCATTTTTTTGTACAAAGTAGCTTCCAACTATTATGATTAACTTGAAAAAGTACCGTAGTCGAAGTTATTTCTGAAAATAACTACTAGTCGTAAGCTACTAGTCGCACACGCGAAATAGAACATAAGTAAAGTCCATTTTGGTTAAAAATTGGCATATGTCCGTAAATTTATCGTTTACATTAAAAAGAAAGTGTTTAAGTTTTACCTTTGGGTCATGCTCATTGCTATGTCATCATTTACGAGTCATACTTCAGTAAGCCTACTTGCGGTCGGGAAGAAACAGAAAAGAGACGAGTGGAACTTGTTATTGAATTTAACCAATCCTTGCACCGTATATCTTCATGGGAAGCAATTAATTTGGTGGAATCAATACTAAGAAAACTCAGGTATGCGCATTAACAAGCAAAATCCTCGTTTTCCTCGCTCTCCACTCTTCAAAGCTTCCATTTACAATGCTTTCTAGTCTCAATATCCTAGGTATGGATATTCGCAGTAATGTCAACTCCAGGGATTCATCGAAAATGTAATCTCCACGACATCTTGACATTCAGTATCGTGAACAGAGTGCGGCGGTTTTTCTCGCCCGGTTAACTGTACCTTCTCCATAAAGCAAAAGTTTGCTTGTGCTTGGAATACTGTTGGTATTTCTGGGATGGATCAGCAAAATATCTCTTGGATACCCGGAGCTGGCACGTTATTTCTCATCCTGGCACGAAACAAAAAGTTCGCAACAGATTACTCTGCCGTAACAATCTCCTGGCCGATGTAATCCCTCCTTTCTACAGCATTGGGTCTTTCAAATACAATGTGAAGGAACAGTTGTGCAGGCCAGCACAGCAGATCAAGAGATGATCTTTTGGGGGTTATTGTTGTTTTTGGTTTGTACTATAATTACCATCGTCTGATGGACAGTTCCGTCATTTCGTCATGCTAGTACAAAAAACACCGGCCAAGTGCGAGTCGGACTCGCGCACCGAGGGTTCCGTACAAACCTGTAGGTATATATGTGATAGTTATGGAATTTTTGGCCAAATGATATCCATAACGTTACTATGTGGTAAGCTGGAGGAGCATAAATTTAAGACAAAGATCTATTTATCGTTTTAGTAATCCTTTATTTTATAATATAACTGAAATGCCAAAAAAGTTCTTTTACCAAAGTTTATTTATTTACAAAGTTTTTTAGTCACTATTTAGAAATCTGGTTCAAAAATACTAATTAAGTATTAAATTTGAACTAGATCTGTAATGATGACTGACAAAAGGTATGAATAGTACCATATTCAACATTGAAGTTCGAAAAAATGTTATCTATAGTTGTACTACTTCGTGTAGTGCTGATGTTCATTAACGGAAACATGTTTATGGATGAAAAACATGTGAAAATTCAATTTTGGGTATTAAATAAAAATGTAAGGTTTTCGAAATTTTTCCTTTATGTGTGGCTATTAAACGTTGTTTCATGCCAAATTTCTAGATTCAAGATCGACTGGAAGTCGAGGTCCTTTAGGGTTTGATTCCCTTACGAATAGTTGCGAGTTTCAAAATATGCAGCTTAAATTGCTGTTTCTTTTGATTCCATTGGCATAGAAGTTTTATTTGGTTACAGCTTAAAAGTATTATAGACTTGAGTATTCGATATGAATTTTAATTTAATACCTCTACGCGTACATGAGGAAAGGGGTAGTAAGTTTAAAATTATTAAAAATATTGTTACTATATGATATAATTAAAAATTTATGCTTTCGTAATTTTTCCTTTATCCGTGCTATAAGACATTGCTTCGTACCAAATTTCAAGATTCTGAGTGCACGGGAAGTAGGTTTTGATTCCCTTGCGAGTGTCGAAAAATTTGCAGCATAAACGGCTGTATCTTTTGATTGCGTTGGTTTTAGAACTTTTTTCACAGCTCCTAGAGACAGTAGACCTGAGTATTTGATATGAATTTCAGCTTGATACCTATACGCGTTCCTGAGAAAAAGGGTCTTGACAGACGGACAACAAAGTGATCCTATAAGGTTTCCGTTTTTCCTTTTGAGGTACGAAACCCTAAAAAGAATAATACAGAATATTTTACATTCCATTACATATATGAAATGCGTTAAATGAAATCTTTTTAATATTAGCTCTAACTCTATTTGTGTCAACATTTTTGCTTGTGGTTACATGTGGTTGCATTTTTAGGTTACAATAACGATCGTTCATAAATATTTTGGTATTTTTATTACATTCATAGTAAATACTTTATATTATATTTACGATCAGATCAAGTGCATTCGTTTTGTCGAGTGGATAATAAAAAAACTTTCAATTTAATAAATCATGTATTAAAAGTCAAATAACGTGATTAAGTAATCTGTGGATTTATAAGTAGATAGCGTTCCTCAACGGCAATCAAAAGTTACGGGAAGTTTCCCTGGGAAGGATTCCGCGCGGAATTCTTGAAGTGACAGTTTGATTAACCGAGAGACACGCACACGCTTTTCCCGTTTTCGGATATCTTGCTGTTTATACCTAGAAGGTACCTGGTTTGTTTGCTTTGAAAATGTTCTGAGCAACAGTACTCCAAGGTAAGATTTTAAAATGTTAAAAGATATATATATACCTACTTTTGTTTTAGGAAATTTTATGTCTTTAATAATGTACTTGGTTCTAGTAACGAGTAGTCAAATATCATCACAATAAACTAAAGACACGGGCCTTCCTCAAGTAATTCCACAGCCACCGCTCTTGAGACGCTCGCAATCAGCGTATTTTGATGAACTTCACCAAGTAGTCCATTCACCTTTTTGAGGGTAACAATTAGTATTCTATTTAATTCTTCTTTGTTGTACTAGTAGTTACAAGTGCGTAGGGTAATTTCTCCGCTGAGGATGTTGTTCTCGTCCATGTGATTTTCTTTGGATTTTCAAACTATTTCCTTCTTCTCCATATAAATATAACAGAACCCCGAACGCAAGACTCTAAAGTAACTAGTATGCTAGATCCCGATGCGGACAAAAAAGATTGCAAATTCTTATATTTGTGGTAGCGTGAAGATGTGGAATTGTCTTGCGAGCTGCATGTTTAATGTCATTGCATTGCTGTCAGATCCTTTAAACGAGGTGTATGGGATTTTAAAAGACCGGCACAATAATTATGAGTGACAAGAAAATCTGTCTCCTTTGTTTACTGCTGTTATTGGATTATTCCAAAATTAATATAAGACAAAGCTCAGTCACTTTGCCGTGCAATAACTTAAATAAAAAAAGTAAACCATACAATATTCTTCAGTTGCTATATTAACAAAACGTATCGTATGAGTGACAATAATTCATATTATCAAATTTAGTTTATATAGATACTATAAAAACAATTTGATTCGTTTTAAATTATTAAGTATTTCGGTATAAATTAAATAACCAAATTGTTTTAATAGTATCTATACTAGCTGATATCCGTTTGCTTCGTTAAGCAGAAAAAAAAGATTAATGTAACTTACACGATTTATTTATATTTACAGTATAAAAGTAAATCGTCTGTTAATTTTCTTGACAAATTGTAGGAATACACCAAATTGGTTCAGTTGTTCGAGTGTTATTAAAGAACAATAATCCAAAAATTCATTATATATTATAGGGGCATTTTTCCGTAATTTTTGTGTTTATTACTGAATTTTCTTTTATTACAGTGCATATCAAGACGCTTCCAGTCCAAATATGCACAAGTAATTCTGGATACCTATTGTAAATTAGTAGTCAGACAAAATGACAACACTAATTACAATAACCCTGCAGAGTTTTTCTTTTGTTATTGATGGTGATTTGTGCTCGGTATTCTTTCGTTGTTTTTTCTTTAACTTTAAACTTAATTTACCATCTTTCGCGCGTTTTTGTAACAAGTTAGAGGAAACTCATCGCGTTACTAAGCATTTACAGTCACAAATGAATTGCTTCAGTTCTGTCGCAGCTAAAAAGTGTTTTTATGTTCTCTCACCGTTGCCGCAGTTTCCCTACTCGCTGTTATCTTTCGTTTTCGGAGGGAGCAAAATTTAAATTAAATATTTGAGAGCGTTAATTTTGTCTCCTCATCGAGAACGCGACGCATTCTTTGTGAAGTAATTAAACTGAGTGGAAGGGTTTCAGACGGCAGTAGTTTGTTTGTTCGCTTGAAATTGCGTTTCCTATGAAGCGAATTTCTTGTTGTCGTCGAGTGTGACTTCGTGGACTGTTTGTTTTTACCTATCTAAACGGAATGAATAGCGAGTTCATTTTATTTAGTTTCAAAAGTTTATATCATTGTAATAAATATTACTTATTTCTTATCTAAATATAAAACTACACAAGCGTATTTTATTATCTCTTTGATTACATTGTAATTGTAATTGATATTAAGTAATTTTAGCCAATCTAAACAGGTGAAAAAAAAAACAAAATCGATTATCAATTCACTAAATATTAATACTGATTTGTGCTTCATGCCACCGAATCAACCAAGATTATGTCTACGTTTTCAATGTCAAAACGCGAATATTATAGGAAAGGCTATATAGGGTTTATTCCTATATTTAAGTGGAAATTAAGAGGCATTATTAAGGAGTAATTTATACTGTTGAAAATTAAGGAAAGATCCAAATGGAAAATACAGCATATCAATTTCTTTTTTATATTGAAAAAAAAATGGTAAACAAAACCCAAATAATTCCACCAAACCAGCACAATATTTATTTTTGGGTTAATGTTATTTCTTCTGAGAATAATAGGCATCCGTAAAATAAACAGTCATCTAAAGCTTATGTGACAACCTGTGAGAACCAAGCTCAAAACTACGGTCTTTTAAAACTTCGTTATAGATATGTAACAGGTATAAGCCGGCTTGCATACTCATTTGCTAATTAAAGAAATTATAAATAATAAATATACTAAAAATTAAATAAAGATGGCTTAGGTAGGCAATTAAAATAAACGAAAACATTGCCTATAATATAAAAATGGGCATTAAATCACCATTGATTTATCTAAAATTTAAGACAATAAAAATAAACAATAGTCTCTAAATAAACTAATATAAGACACCAATTCTGTTCACATTGCGAGCCACATTTAGGTGTGCAGGTACTCATTATGTCGCAATTATATTTAGTCCAATATAATTTTATGGCTTTATTTAATTGTAATTATTGGCATTTATGTAATGCAACACATACACATTTACCTTAATATATGTCGATGACCCATAAAAATGAGACCATAGGAAAACAATCGAAAGCTGGCGTAAACGCCAGGTTAGTGCTCAAGAGGTTAAATTTGTTGTTTATTAAACACATACGTATGTAATAAACTATATAAACATATTCGTATATAAAAGTTAAAGAATACACAATATAAATTTTCTTTATAATAAAATTATGAGTGGCAGATATTAATATGTGGACTAAGCATAAGCGCAGTAACTGTAACGTTGTCAGTTCTCAGCAGAAGTAAACAAAGCATAACATTTTCTATATTTATGTGTGTGGTTAGGAACAAATGTGACAAGTTTTATGATTGAATGGTATTTTTTTTTTGATAATAAAAAATCGTTAACGATGACGGATCGCTTGCTAAATATTGTGTGAATATTTTATATGCTTGCTTCGTTTTTCACCCTTTTCCCTATTCAGTTACGATATTTGATATCGTAAAGATGCTATACGTGTTATGATCACATAAATCTGATTTTATGATCGTAATATTGTATTTATTAACTTGATTTTGTTTTAAATATCAGTACATACAAAATCATTGTAATAAAATGGTAAATGCACGTAAACATATTGCCATAGATGAATTATTATTATTAATGCTTTATTATGTTATTTATAATTGACTACTAATTGGTCACAATTATTTATCTTTAATTTACCATTGTTGTTTGGTATTTTATATTGTGAAGGTTGAACAACAATATCATCTGATTTAAGTGACGATGTAGCCTAAAATGGTAACATAGTAAGATTTAAAGAAAATGTTTTTCAATTGCTGGTTGTCTTTCAAATTTGCAGGTGCACCTACACAGTACAAAATATCCGTTCATCGCGCTATAGTTTCATCAAAATATTTTCCATTACCGAAAGCTCAGGCTTCAGGCGTCAGGTAAAATTCGATTAAGCCATGATGAGCTTCATTTTTTTATTTTCCACAATTTATTATTTTCTTAGAATCTTCCCGAGTCCAAGACGAACAAAACAATTTTATCTATATCAGTCAATCCGATATATAGATACTATATAGTCAATCGAAATATCGTCAAAAACTATTCTTTACTTAAGGAATGAATTATGTATCATCATAAAAATCGACACAGCCGTTTTTGACTTGATGTACATGGTGTAACTAACCCGACTTTGTTTTATTTAGATATATTATAAACGTTTTAATACCTACACAGTAATGTCTCATCTATGCGTATACTTTGTACCTTATTACATGTCTTATTATGCAATTGATCCGAGTTAATATAGTTACAAGTCAGTGTAGGTAATAGCTAAGCGTGTCCGATACGCATTTGCATGGAGAGTAAAGCACTACTGGGTATTCCCTGATCACATCATGAATCCAAATCCGAAAACGTGATGACATTGTAAACCATCGAGTTTCTATTATAATACATTTTGTTTTTCACTGTTATTTTAAGTTTTCTATGGTTAATCTTTACCATAATACTAAAAGATATATAGTGTTTGTTTGAAAATATATTTGGCTTAACTTATAATTAGATTTAGTGTCCTAAGCAAAAGTTATTACGACAATTACTGTCTACATTTCTTCTGTGTGATATTTTAAAGATTTACTTCTTAGCCGCGTGGTGCCGGTTAAGAATAGTACCATGCTATATCTTTCCGTGGGTGTTGTAAAAGGCGATTAAGGGATAAAAACCAGGGGATGGGTAGCAGCATGCTCTGTGTACCACAAACACCTATTGCGATCACCAACCCGCCTCCCAGGCGTGGCGATTATGGCAATCCCTCCCTTATTTGGAGAAACCAATGTCCAGCAGTAGACGTCTTATGGTTGAATGCTGGATAGACTTTTCATTTCTATCTGAAATTTATCCCCTTTTTGAAATTAAATTTGTGTTATTTACAAGTGTGAAAATATAGCATCACTAACAAATATCAGTCTCTCATATTTCAGGATCACTATTATTTATACTTAGGGGCCATTCAAGCATTACGCAAGCATCAATGGATACGAGGGTTCTATACTCTGCTTATTTTTGACTAGCTGTGTGCCTGTTTATGTGTTCTTCACTGCGTTTTAATTCTTTTTTACGGATCCCTAATTATTATCGAAAAATTAAAGTAGCCTAAGTTACACGGAGTAACTTCAGCTATCTGTCAAAAAAACGTCCTGTCAAAATCGGTTCGACCGTTTTGTAGATTACTCGGAACAAACAGACAGACAGACAACAATTTTAAAAATTGGTATGGGTATATAGATCACGATTCATATCTATGTAGTAAAAAATATTTTGATACCTTACATACAGACACTTCAATTTTATTTATTAGTATAGATGATATTGGCCCGGGAGCAGGGTTAAATGGTGACTACGTAACCAATATTTGCTTATTAATGTTCATATCTTTGCTTACCTATTGCTGACAAGAGGAGATCAAAATTACCAAAACTTTGTCTACGTAATACGTACGTGAACGGACCCGTATTTCCATCGGATACCGAAAAATAATCTTTGTGTCTTCTTGGTTGGTCCAAGCTTTTCGAGTTCATAAATAATTTACGGGTCTATGCCATCTGTTATCGTAGTTTAAATATATTCAGAGTATCCTCAGCGGTTCTCAACTATCAATGCATATGTAAATGTGTGCCAATGTGTTGTACCTATGCACCGTAGAATACAGTAGTTCTGTACTGATTGGTGATCGCTCGATCGAAGCGCATAAGAGATTAATTTGTCTGAGTGCTGGGAATATACAACGGAGAGTTTAGAAATAGCATTATAATTTCGATGATTAACTCTTTGTTACGTCGCACAAATCATGAATAAATAGAGCTGTGTAAAAGCAAATTTTAATTATTTATTTCTATGTATAAATAGGCAATGGCGAAGAAATTCAATTAATTTTTCTGGTTTGTTTATCATCCATTTTTTATACCTGCTGTTGAGCTTTATCGTTATTAATATATCAATACAAAAAGATTTTATTTTCTTCCAATTTTAAATAATTTAACGGTCGAATTTCAATCACAGGGTTAACACTAAAGTTTTGAAGTGATAACTTCTTATGGGAGGGTAAACCGCTTCATTACGTAACGCGTTACGGCTCCAGTCTGTCTGATTTTCCTTTCTATCACGCATACGGCAGCGGTAGGCATCAATTTAGGTTAGTTTAAATTATCACTTCAGTTAGGCGTCCCGAGACGTACACGTTTTTGTTGATTACATGAAACGTATTGATCTATTAGTTTCAATTATTCAATTGAAACTTTATTTGCTCTCATAAACTAAATACAATAATATTATAAATTCTACATTATACAGTTTTTATTATAATATATACAAAATATGTTTAACTGAATTAATCAAACTTTTGGATTCACATTTGTTTATTACTTCATTTTATAAAATATATGAAGCAATTCGTAGATTTATGTATACTGCATAGAGGTCACACTTCTGTCAGAATAAGAAAAAAACTCATCGCAAAGACAACATTATTTCTTTCATTGGTCTTTTTCATCTACGCAATATGATCTTGCCGACCTTGCGTCCCGATAGCGCTTTTTGATCAAATTATGAGAAATGTTATTATAAAAATCGATATGAAATAATTAACTCGGTGGGAGATATGAATTGCTAATGGGTCATTGAATAACTTTGAGCTCCAATATTAAGGGAAGTGTAAAAGGAACGTCAAAACTAGTCAAACGTCACTACAATAATATTCCATCGTAGTAGATATATACAAGTAGGTATAAATTGCGTTCATATTATACAAGTACCTATAATTTCATTATTAGTTGACTCGTAATTCGTTGAACTGATTTACAGGGCAGGATTTAGTATTATATAGTTGGTTTGAAAATAGGCTCATGCCTAAATAAAAGTGATTTAAAACGGTATAAACATTACTTCCATCTTATGAATATTTAATAGTAGATAATTGTTTTAAATGGAACTCGTCATGTGTAAGCGGAGCCACGGTCATAACTAGTTTATAAGACATGAATACTCATATCAAGTAAAATAGGAACGACGTTGTAATAAATTAGATAGTACCCGATAAGTTTTAATTATGAGATTGGTTTCGTATAATATTTACAATAAACTAGTGTAATAATTGTCTTGGATTCGGTTCAAAACATTCGTTTACATTTGTTTATAAAAAGAAACTGTCGAGTAAGCCCTCAATCAATACATCATTAGTTTTTTTTTAGTCAATAATTTTATTTCCTAAACGTTAATATAATATTTTAAAGAGAAGTGTTCCTTGTATCTAATAATAAACACACTTTTAATGATATATGTGAAATGTAACATCTCTATATTTGTTGTAAATCAATTAATAAAATATCATTTAGGAGAATAAATCTAATATTATCTGAATTTCGATGGTCGACGAAGCAGTAACTTTCACTAAACACCCCCTGTCGGGTACATGCGGCGTACATTCATTCAGATGCAAGACACGCACAGAAGATGATACGTGATAACACGAAAATCTCCCAATTGCTTACGTGTTCGAGACGTCGGGTCGGATCGCGCCCGTGTGCCCCGAACTAAACCGAGCATTGAATAACTCCTGGTTATAAATTAGTATCGTCTGATAAGTGAATTCGGGGCCGCTTTTTGCTCGTACTTCACTCAGGTGAGTAGACTTTATCGATGATTGAATTGATACATGCCGTGAATATTTAAGAGATCCCGTCCAAATTTTTGCTTCGTTCGTGTTAGTAAAGTATTCAAGATAGGAATTTTGACTCGATGACATTTTCTGTAGGTTGGTAGCAGCTTCATGTAAATAAGGTATTATTAGATTGTATAAAAAAATTCTGAGAGCATTGGATAAGATGTATTAGTATTCATTTATTCATTCTTTATAAGTCATTTCCTTATATTATTATTTTATATATAAAAATAAAAATTGACAAAATTCGATGAAGGATCTCATAAATTTGGCAATAAGAGTAAAAATATTACGGAGAATTTCTATTTCCACATACTGTACGTTATTTAGTTTATACTTTTTTTAAACAGCGACATATACATATATTTTAATAATAACAATAAATATTTATTCACAAATATATACAATAAAAGATCAGAGGGTGCATAGAACCCGGATAAAAATATTTTGTGTCCCGAGTTCCATTATTGCAGAACGTTACAGATTTACTTGTATACGTTTATAATATATAATAAAATATATTCGTGTAGTGTTTATATGTATAATATACTTTTATTTAGCATGGGTATAATTAGTTGTGTGTTTGAATTAATAAGTATGTGTTTAAGCTATTGTTTAAAGGATTATAAATTAAATGTCACGTCTACAATCTGATAGCATTCGAATGTAATAAGAAAGTCATTCCAAAATTACAAAAAACATTACCTGGTACAAATTTAGAACTCAGAAGTAATAACTATATATTATCTATGAAGATTATTTAGTAACAAATATTAAACGCATGCCAACTTACAATGTACATGCAGCATTATCCTTTTGCTGACTGACGGTGGTACTCCATTAGCTGCGATGCACAAGTATGCTCCCATTTCTGATCGAGTCACCTTGGTCAGGTTCACAACCTCGCCCTCCAGCGACATTACTGTTAAAACAATAGCATGTTATTGTTATATTATATTGCTTTCAAATGAATATCATTACATTTTAACGAGCAAGACCAAAAAATTCGGTTACATACTGAAATATATTCTTGGCCACAATAATTTGTTTATACATATATCTGTGTCAAATTCTTGTTAACTGATGTGTTAATGCAGACAATGTTAATGCAAATAACACTTTTTCACCGAGTAAAGGGATTTATCATTACGAGGATATGCTAGCAGCATTTCCATACAAACGTAGTCCCCTATTTCCTCCTTGGATAAAAGCAAATATTATAACAAATATTTTTATACCAAATAATATACCACCACCGCCATGATTCATTTTTTCCATAAATTAGTTATTGTTGAAACTAGGGACCTTTGAAATTGAAAAAAATGATCGATTTTTACCGTCATTTTCAGAGGTTTGTCAAAACAAATGCGATGGATATAATTAACTAAAAAGCAAAACGTCAAAAAGTCTTTCTTATACTATAACTGAAAGAACCTAAAAATATAAATTTATTTAAAACCGCACGCCGAACGCCGTCCATTCAGTTCAGGTAAGACAACAGTGCCAAAGTGGTAAAATGAAAAACCGTTTTACGTTCGATGATTTATATAGTGCTTGCTTTACATTTCGTCAATAACCAGAGAACACTTCTTACCGCAAAAGTTGACGAGTTGTGTAAACAAGTGCTGTTAGAGGTTTGAATTTAAGTTGTTTTCCTGACACCTCGCTCAAATGGCACCCGAGTACGTTTACAGCCATTATTCAAACAAGAGGATAAAAAGCTAGGGCAATATTTTCCGAAGGAGCCGTGAGGCGTTGATGGTTTAAAGTGTAGAGCTCTCGGTCTCGACCCAACGACGACGGTTCGTTAGCAAACAATGCTAGGATACAGTAAATTGTGGAGACTTTATTGTAAGTAAAATATTGGATTTTCTTTTTTTTACAACAAAAACAAAAACTATTCTTAATTTTTTTCTCGTTTTCTTTGCGGTCGATTTGATGATTATTTTTTGTTTGCATAAAAACATAGTGATACGCCGCAGAGAATAGCAATAAAATAAAAAGTAATGTAAAATAATAGAACTTTTACGCAAACTTTAGCTATTTTTTATATTTTTACCAAAATATTTATTTAATTGAGCCTCAATAAATGTCACTCATAAAATAACCATTATGGCTAACAGTAATCAAAACGTGTGGTTCTATGTAACTATCATAGGATAATGATATGTCATAGTTATTATAACAAACAATGGGAAATATTGATTAAAGTTAAACCGTTTCAGGTGATATTCCAACGATTCTGAATGAAAAAAAACCAAGAAAATAACAGCAGCACAACTACTAAAGAAAAGCAACATAAAAAAAGAACTGAAAGAAAAATCAAACAAGAAAGAGACAAACAAATACAAGGGAGAAAAAATAAATTACCTCATCGATTGAAAAAAAATGTTATGCTTTTGTACTTTTGTCATGGCTTTAGTTATTTACATCAGAGTACTACAATTAACACAATTCGAATGCGACAAAAAAAAAGTAAAACAGATTACTCAAAGTATACTCAAAGAGAAATTACTCTGTAAAGTTATAGCAACTCTATTGTTAGTAGACTGTTTTCGTGGCGGCTCGTTGAATAAACTTGGCCTGCCAATGTGTCATAAGTCAAGTGATGCTTGAATCGCACGGACTCTTGTGGTTTTCCATAGATATATTAATTTTTACAAGCGACATATTATCAAGACATATTAATATGTCGATTACCCATAAAAATGAGACAATAGGAAGGCAATAGGAAAAACAATGGCAAGCTGGCGTAAACGCCAGGTTATTTGCCGCAGGGGGCGACGCGGCGACATGCCTGGCAACCCCGTATCGCCCCTACTTCAAATGCGGCGGACGGCCCCGGGGGGTTTTAGTGGGTATTCCCGGGCGCTTCTCGCCCGGGTTTGAGTCCCACACTGGCACGGAGCTCGTCACTCCGCGCCCCCCTACCTATTGTATTGGAGGGGCATTAGGTCCCACTAATACAATAGGTAGGGTGAGGGCGTAAATGCATTTCCCCCCGTCAAAAAAAAAAAAAAAAACAAAAAAAAAAAAAGGTTAGTGCTCAAGGGGTTAAACATCAACTTTTAATAGTCTATAAAACGATATCTAAAATTTACGAAACCAAAAGCAAAACTAACTCTCTATCAGTTTCATTATTTCTAACGTATATTTTATACAATTATCACACTAAGTAGAGCTTCGATAAACAAAATAATTTAATAGAATATTACATGATAAATTTAGAAGTCGATTTTAATAATATAAAACTACGTGTCTGGTAGCCCTTACGGTCTACGAAAAGGCAACAAATGTCCACAAGCAGTACTTTTGCGGAGTGCCCTCAAGTTAAATTGAAAACCAACATTTATTTTCGTCCAGCGCTTTTTGTTTCATCAAACTTATAAATTTAATTGAGATTAAAATGTGTCGTACTCTCAAGTTAATTATGATTCTCTATTGATGTGGGTGTGTTTATTTTGACGAAATGACTTTTTAACGGCTCCGGAACTGTTAAAACCTAATGGATTTTCCTATAATTGATTTAACTTCGAGTGTTATTAATTACCATTTGTTTCTTTTATTTTCTTCATTTATTAGAGGTTGTCTGTGACTTCATCGTCTACGTGTCTTGATTTTGTTTTGTTTTTCATAGCTTCTTAGTTACCAAACGACACATTAACAGACAGATAAAAATGATAAACTTAAGATAACTTTCATTAAATTTTTTTTATCTATAATTAATTTTCATAGCTTATCAGTGTCTTATTAAGATATATGTTCTTCATACATACAAAATTTTCTCCAAAACGATCAAACTTTTGAGTTAAACCCGAACACAAGGTTATATAAAATATTTATACAAGGTTTTATTAAAATTGGTTAAACCGTTTTCTAGTTAAATCCAGATATACCCAAAGACAGATAGACGATTTTTTAACAGCCAGATTCAAGATTATTAATTTCTATAATGAAAACCTACAACAGAATTTGTAAAAAAATATATAAATAAATTGAACCTACAGATTTATAATTATTATACAGATTAAAAATTGTTAAAGTTAATGTGTTAAAGTTTTTGTTGTAAAAGTTTATCGACAATATATATTAACAAGGCTGATGATGTTCAGGGGGGTCATATCTGTTTCAAAGTTGTCGAAATAGATGAAAAGCGTAGAATGGTAGAATAGCGAGTTAATTTACATCAGCCGACGAATAAGTTCTCACCATTCATTCGCTTATCTGCATAATTTGGTGTTGAACATGAAACAAATAGGTATGCGACAAGCCGTTGTCACAGGGAACATGTTTTATACGAAACAATATAGGGCAAATTTTGAATAATAACCCTTTGTTGACGTTGTTTCCTGTTCGTATTATAATTATAAAATGTTACAAATATGTATTTAGACTTCCCATATAATGTTTATTGGTTTTAATCCATTCAATATACATACGAGTATTATCTTCAAATATATAAGTACACATTTCTGCGCAAATTATAGATGTTTCATATTATATATAACATAAATGAAAGTGATTATACAGTTGATTTAAAAACAAATAAACATGGTTGTGTTTAGGTTTGTGACAATGGAATATTTATGGACGAAGAAAGCGTTATAGATTTGGATATTTCATTCAAAGTGCAAATATATAGAGTTGGTCATGTGGATGTGAATCGAATGGAGTAGCAGTTCGAAAGAAGGGCACCAGAAAAATCTCAGGCTAGTTATGTATAGTTATGGAATAGGATTGGTGAATTCAAACCTACGATACACGAACTTAAGTCACAAATGTGGAACTAATAATTACTGGATTAAAATTGATGTGGGACCAGTGTTCCTATAATACGACTGAAGAATTTTTAAGTGGCAATCGTTTCCAAATGAAGAGAAGAATAATATGAACAATTTATGTTTTCTCTTTCATCACAATCTCATCTAATGTTAACTGACGATGTGGTTTAAGATGGTAAACACGCACAACTAGTACTGATTCTCAAGTGATGCTGCCGGAACACACTAATCGATGCTTGGTGAAAGAATATCAAACTTTATGGTGGTAGCTGATCAGAAAGGTATTAGAAATTAGCCATCATGCTATGGTTTCATCAAGATGTTTTATTTTATCAAAAACTCAGGCTCTTTACGAATTAGATCGATCGCTGGATTTATACATACATCCATCGATGCTGTAAGTAATCAGACAAGTATTGCCCTATCTTTGATTCAAATTTGTTTTAATGTAGCTATTCGTTTGTTTATTCCATGCGATTATTATTAAAATTTAGTAGGTAATTAAAAACTAAAAGATTGGCTTCAAATATACACTAATATGTAAAGAGATTTTATATATTGTTGTTTATGAATAAACCCTAATACTGCTTAACCGATTTTATAAATTATTTCACCTATAACAAACTACACTATCAGCAAGTTTATAAATTAGAAATTTTTATATACCTGTGCGAAGCCGGGGCGGGTAGCTAGTATTTCTTAAAGCTAAATTATTAATTAAATTCGTATAGGTAATATAACGAAGACACAGCCTTGCGGCTAGAACGTAATAATTGTATTTGAGTGCTTTCTAACAGGGAATTACCAGAGAGTTACCAGAGGTACCAGAGAGCTAATTCTCCATAATATCCAATTAGGTTATATTACAGCATTGTATGCATCGATGCAGTGACGTAATTTTACACTAGAACAGAATCAAACTTTACAAATAACTAACTTATATTACAAACTTCCTTGCACGATAAATCGTTAACTTATCTAAAAGTGGTTAGGGATGCCATTAAAAAACTATATTTGTCAGATCCCCCGAACTTCCATCGTTTGAATATTCGTGAAGAAACATCGTCCCGCGTAATGGATAGCTTGTATTGTTTTCTGCTCAGATTTATGGAGGTAACTTGTAACGGCTTCTTTAATTAGACTTCTTTACTCGAATTGATGATTGTTATTGATGTCGGTAATTTAAAATTGGTCGAGGGGTTTCACCTTGATACTCAATTACGTGTAATTTGCCGACTAGTTATCTGTCGGTATATTATATTAATGAAATATTGGAAATAGATTCAATTTCACTTGAAAGAATTCATCATTTAACAGTTAATATATTTCTCTTTGAATTTCATGTTATTTGACATGTACAATGTGAAGGAAAATGTGAAATTCTAATCTTAGTAGCAGGTAGTATTGAGCTCAGTTCTATGTGGATGTCATTACCGCTAGTACTTTGTTAGCTTAATGAATTGAGTGATGGGAAGAGGAGGTCTGAACAGTGGTAGGGTTAAGTGGGACTTGCTGATTAATCACCCTGTCAGTACTGTTTCAAATTGCTACTCGTCACGAATTTCCTTGTTATATTTTTTAGCTGATGTAAATACAGAACCTGCGTACTTCTAGCCTAAATTGTAAACTTCAATCATTTTTAAACAATTGACTTTAAATCAAAAGAATCATTACCTAAACAAAACCAGATTTTATAGTTTTTAGAAATATTTTTTCCGTGATAATTAATCCAATAACAAGTCACAAACTTTATTTATGATATTAACGTGAATTTACTGTGAATGCTTTTGAAGTATTTGATGTATTTTGTTGATACTTAATAAAACTATTAAGATTATTCATGTGCATGTATGTGCATTCATTGTTTTTCAATATTCGGTATATAATTGAACAATTAACAACAATAAAATTGAAAATTACTTATAACCCCTTATCGACTACTTTATTGAGGAGATGAGTAGGTAAGTAATTATTCCCGGACCGTCTCGAGATTGTAATCCGTCGGGATTAGAAAGGGCGGTGTGAATGGTAATAGGAGTTTCGGAGGTGCTGCGGTGTGATTTACAGCTAAGATTCAATAGTGAATATTTTAAGCTGTAATTTATTCACTTGCGCCAGTTACTTGAAGTTCTTTAGTAGCTATCGATTTATTGCGTTTCATTTATTTTTTCAAATGGAACTTTGAATTGTACATTTATTCTTGATCGCTATCTATACTAATGAATAAAGTTGAACTGCCTGTTTGTAATATTATACTTTTTGACTACATACTTATGAATGTATATACGGTATTTATCCCAAAAACACAATTTTTAAAATTGTACGGCATGACCGATTTTGACGAGACTTTTTTTCGTAGATAGCTGACGTCACTCCACGTAACTTAGGTTACTTTAAATTATCGAAATAAATCACAGAGTATCTCGTAAAAAATGAAAAGTCATGAAATTGTGAATAAAATCCGATTCTATATCTGTTATCTGTGTTTTCTCTCTATTCATGCAAATCATCTTCGCCAGTTTTGACATATCCTAACGTCTTCATGCTTTAGTGCCAGTTTCTGATTGATTTTTATCATTTTTCTTATTTGAGCCGAATCATTTACTTTCATTTATTCGGCTTTTCATCTTTTATTTTCTATACATATTAATGAATCAAGAAAATAAATAATAGTATAAAATTGGCTATCGTAAACATATTTACTACTATAGTCAACTCACGGAATAACATTGAAAGCTAAAGTTTGCTATAGGTGAAGAAACGGTAACCGGGTTAGGTTAAGCTTGCCTACTTTCATAGTTGTGGAATTTGACAAGGGTTGAGCGGTTAACGTTTGTACAATCCTTTATTCTGTAGAATGCATTTTAATGTTTAAACTTTAAATATTAATGAATTGAAATGTTTCACTATAGATATCTATTGTAATTATTCATATTTCAGATGACTTAATTTAGCGTGTTTTTATAAATACGGTAAATTATTCATTTTAATTTAATATAGTTTTATTGGATCAGGTTATATATATATATGATTGTTTCATAATTATAACAGTGTTGGCTGGTATAAACTTTTTTAACTACAAAGAAAAACCGACTTCAAAAGAATACACTATAAAAATGCACTAAAAAGTCAATAAATAATTACTTTATTAATCTGCTTCGTTAATTTTGAAATCGATGATAGCTTATGGATCACAATGTGGTGTACATGTACGTCGCTAATTATATTCAATTTTGATTTATTGTTCCTTAAAATATCCCTAGTCCTTTATTTAGCTTATATGTAATTATGATAAGGTTTAGGCAGTTATTTCCATTTGTAAATGTGTACACTGTTTAACTCTAGCTGGCACCGACTCCAAAAGTAACGAAGCACATTAATAATGTAATTATTTATTGACTTTTAGTGCATTTTATAGTTTATACTTTTGAAGTCGGTTTGGTTTTTAATTAAAAAAGTTTTTTTTTTTTTGTACTTTTTAGTTTAAGTATGCACTTTTAGGTTTAACTGTGACGCCTACTTCATAGCTTTGGCAACAAATATATGAAACACGTGTATAAAATTCAAGGGTTTTTTTTCAATTTCCCTGAATTTCATTGATCAGATCGTGATCTGATGAAAATGGGAGTATACTCCGTCAATAAAAAAAATTTGCAAATAGGTCCACAAAGGACGGAGAAATCACGCAACGAACATACAAAAAAAAAAAACATTCACACGCATTCACTGCTTGAAGCTTGTCTGATTCTCGTTAGTATAATCTACTAACTGCCTAAAAATGGTGAACTGTGTTAAGGATTCGAAAAAGACCGTTTAAAAATTTAAAAATGTTTATATTATTTTAATAAGAAAATACATATTAATCAACTGCTGAACAAATTTATGTAAACGTAAAAAAAAAAGAAAATTCGAGAAAACAATTACAATCGTATTACTCTCAATTTACATTAATTAATTTAAATGACCAGTACGTATGTTTTCCCATAGATTTGTCGATAAGGATATAACATTTTATTGTAAATGTATTCTAATTACATACTATAACACTTCAGTGGTGGCGTGATAATGAAGTTTAAAGTGCAAGCATTTAAACAAAAATTATAAAACTTTGTAATAAATGCTATTTCTATAGGATAAATTGAGCAGAAAAATGATCGTAGTTAACGTTGGTTTACGTTACGCCCATATTGTGCTAAATAATTCGCGGTCAGCACGCAAACGTTAATGCCCTTACTAGTACATAAAATTTGCATGATTTTATAGTTATTTGAAGTTTGTTTAAATAATTTTATTCATCGGCATAATACCTAACACGAAATTATTATGTAATTAAGTTGCCACTGTTTCAACTCGTTGTATTTGAAATAAATAATGACGCTAATCTTCAAACAAACATAAGCAAAAAAAAATATCACAGCACATTAAATAATTAAGGACCAATTTAAACCTACATTTATCAACTACATCAAGGCTGCTCAACTTTTTTATCAGTTTGATTAAACGGACGATTTAGAAATTTTTAGCGTTCTACTAACTGTTACGGTTGTTAACTATAATATGCTATTGTGTCTTATTTTGATTCTTCGATGATAATAAGGCTTAAGATGCTTTTTTTCAGATAACGTTAAGTGCCCTAAAAAGTAATTTTAATGATAAATTCCCGAGCTAGCCGCCATGTTGCTTTATTTCGTGACGTCACTGATCAATCAACATCCTAGGGATGTCGATTCTTTCCGAAAAAGATCGATTTTAATATATTGTTTATGTCAGGAGTACAATTTATTGTTGATAGTAACAATAGGTCACAAGTATGTGTTTCAGTTAGTGATATGCGGTATTTATTTTTACAGAATTAAGATCTAAGTGTAGTTTTTAATAAACATCTTCTGTTAGTGCCTGCGTACGCAAGGCTCATGGTTTGGTAGGAATACACTTTGCTCGCGCGGGCCAATTAAAAATCGCAAGTGGGCCACATTATAGGGTTGTGCAGCCTTGACCTATAACCTATTCATCTCTAAGATTGTAATAATATTATTAAACGTGCCTTTAGTTTTTCCCTGTGGTCCGCCTCGCGATATAATATCACCACCGTCTTCCCTGCGCGCCACACTATTTTCGGTGGTGGAAATCCTCTAGCTTTACAGACTAATTTTGCTGCTCCTCCCTCCGGTACCATCATGTCTCCAGATGTTTCTTCATATATAATATCTGGTGGTATAACTACTTCTAGAAATGCTGTCTGAAATACGAAATATTCTTTTAATTTTCTAAACTAAATACAATTTTCTTAAAAGTTAAATGAAATGTTTTTATCATATTCTCGCCAAATATAAAAAAATAGCAGTACTAAAATAAAATTTATAAACTCTACCCAAATTTATGAAGTAAGTACAAGTTATATGAATTTAACGTATTCTATTAAGTCTAAACTTTAAAATATCTTACGTGAATACATACGCTTTAACTTTGGTTCCATATGGTGTACTAACCTGCATTTTCATAGGATCTGTGTTAACTTGGCACATATATTGTCCTCTATCCTCCCTCTTCACACCCCTAATGTTAAGCGTCCATGTGTTGTAATCGTTATGTGTGACACTCAGTCGCGCATTGTTCGTGATGACGTGCTCGTGAATCGCCAGGATGGCCTTTGTATCAGCCTTTATCCATGCCACCTATCCCCAATAACCCGAACGAATTTAACCCGAGAAAAAAAAAATAACCATTAGAACAGCAAACTAATAAAAAAAATTCACGATTATGACGTTTCGGAATTTAAAAGCAATGAAGACTTTAAAACGAACAAGTCTAATTAAAAGCGAATGCTTCCCAGGAGGCAGGACAGAGTCACGACAACGATCCTCGAGCGCCGGCAACACTATCTTGTTTCGAGAACCGCGCAAAATGCTCTCGGAATTTTTAATTACATTTTCGTCTGGTCGCCGCCGCTATGAGGCGAGCTGCGGGCGCGCTGAAAACGCCCTCGTTTCACCCGCTTTACCGAAACCGTCGACATTGCAATAGAAGCTAATTTCCGCATGGCGCGTAACAAAAAACGAAGCAAAATGTAACGTTTGTAACAGTGCACCGAACTCGGGATCGGTATAAAAACTTTATTGTTAATATACTCTTTAGATATTGGTAATAAATTCTGGCCTTTATAAATTAATTAGTAATTATATATAAATTATAAAGAGTGGAGACAGTAAAGTGCACTAAAAGAAGAAAGGTGTTTCTACTAGTTAAATTTATTATCTGTACTTGTGCATAAACACTAAAAGTGTCGGGTGCTAATTAAGTGCTTATTATTATACAATTTTTCTACGATACAAAGAAATTAAGTTATTACGATGTTCTATTAAAATCTTTAGGGTTTGAAGCACAGTCTACAGCCATTTCCAATGTAAAATTATTTAATATAACTTTTCAATTTTGTATTTTTTTACTGGTTATATTTCATATTTCGTGTAATTTTTGTACCCCGTATTCACGGTTCGCAGTAATGTCAGTTAAGAAGATAATATTTTCCTACATCGTACCGCTTTTTAATTAAAATTATGCATATTTTAAAACTAACAATTGCATCTTTTTAAACTAATTAGCAAAACTGCGATAAGATGTACTAAAAATATTTCCTTCATAATAGTTTAATACTTACTTCCACTTTGTTTGCTCTTTTCCTTTATTCCAACGCAATTAGGGAAGAAAGGACTGTAGAGCTGTTAAAAATGCGATGCAATTCCAAGAAATTTATCCACGAATTCATTTTATTTGCAATTTTATCGCACACTTTTTTTTAATATAAATAGTAAATATATATAAGGAAATATATAATACAAACAAAAAATATTGACAAATTAAAACCCATCCATACCAGCGGTGCATATCGAAGTTTTCGTATCAAACTTATTCAGTTAACTGTGTTGTTTTCTGTATAGTGTTTGTTTTTCTTTTGTGAATATCTTTATAAACGCTTATAAAACTTGAAATAGATACCTAATATTTTCCTTGTTATCTACCTATATACTTAAGTAATTAAATATGTGATAAAGTTATTTGATTTATAACATGATTTTATATAAAATAGTAATTAAAGTTAACACGTGATAGGTATATTAATCTCAATGTTTATTAAGGTTCTCTAAGGGGTTCAAGATGTTCGTTATATCGAAGATATCTTGTATATCGCAAGGATATCGAGCGACTGGTATTAACTGTCCCAAAGAGACTATTATAGAATCTTGTTTCTTGTATCGAATACGTTCACGCATCGAATAATCGTTTATCGCTTCATTTATAGTTTGTTGTGTATGTTTGTATCCCCAAGGGATAGACGGTAATATGAACGCATGTTATGTATCCCGTCGATACGTAATAACTTCTGATCTTTTTATTATTATTCAGAAGTAAAACTAGATGCGATGATGTCGTTATCGACATCTTATCGAAGATGTTGAAAATAGTGGCCTAGATTAACTCATCGGACAGTTGGAGAAAGCTAACTTTCGAGATGATTGAACGGGGACCAAGGAGGCTTGTCCTCGGCTTTATTTTAATTTCGTAAAGTGACGACAATTTTGCAACGTAAATTTCCAAATTAATGAAATCGGTTTATTGTAGTTTAGTTGGCTTTAGGTTTTTGTTCTGACAATGATTGACTTACTCCAGAGTTATATCGCGCAAATTGACGTTGAGTACATAGCAAATTGTATTGTTAAATAGAATGATAAACAGAAAACTAAAGTGCATTGTGAAGCATGCTCTCAAGTTTCATTTCGTCTGATAAGTTTTGTGCAAAATGAAAGTAAAACCCAAGAACATAATATCGTGATAACTTATTGTTTGGTGTAAATGATATTTTCTGTTGTATTCTTGGGTCTTAACTTTGAGCAAGTGTTGTGTTCGGTGCAACCGGTGCGAACTAACTCTACTGTTAATAAACTTATAGTTTATAGTGCAATTATAGTTTGTGTTTAAACTCTATACTAGGATAGAGATTTAGGTACTAAGTGCTGTGGGTTTGAAAGAGTGCCGAAGAGATGCATTGAAGGTTGTGTGCTAAAGAAGTGTTCAAGTCAGTGCATAAGTCTAGGCGTTTAAGATCTATACCATTCAAATTGATTAGAGTAATTGTAAACAAAAAAAATGTATAAATGAAAATTAAAAAAATGTGATTCAAATATTTTGTTTCATTTACATTATTTCATATCGTTTAATTATAAAGTAAATTTTTATTACAAATTATAACGCGTGCCAAAAGCATAAAGGGCGCTCTTTTTAAATGTTTTTAAGTTCTGAGCGATTTTAAGACGAATTGCAAAAAAATGTCTGTGCCCTTTTGATATAAAACCCTACCCAAGTTCTGTGATACGTTTGTTACACGATATATTTATTTATGTATTACGTAATCCTATAATGCTAACATATTTCGAATCTCAATTCGAATTTCAATTTCCGAAATAATAAAAAAATATGGTTTATATGTTGGTTTATTGTATATTGATGCTACAATATTTTTGAAAAATCATAAATAAAATAAATACATACAACTGAAGAAACGTAATGTCGTAAAAGTAAAATATATTCATGTAGATGTTAGTTATAGATCTTAAAACGAAAGTGCCGTTTGATTGAAGAGTGCTCCTCTATGTTCTACCTGTAACGAGTCAGTTTGATACACACCCTGGCTGTGGCGGAGTCGCCACTCACCCTGTAACCGCCCAGGTTATTGACCACACACGTGAACATCGCGTCTCTGCCCTGCGCTATCGTCACGTTCTCCAGAGGATACAGGAAGTCCGGCTCCAGTCCCAGCGCTGGAACAATTTAATAACGTTGGGAATTGTGCTCGGTTGGACCATCTAATTGCATTTGTTTATAGTGTTAGCAGATGTCTACTCGACTCCAGATAGGTTCGTTTCACACGTTATTAATTTAGATGCATAAATTTCAACGTTGGCTTTAAAGTAATTTTTCTTATCTGTTGATTGAATTTTAAAATAATGTCATTTTTTTTATAACTCTATCCATCATCTATTCAACCGTAAGACCTCCACAGCTGGACATAGATCGCCACACTTTGCAGGCGGGTTGGCGATCGCCGTTGGTATTTGTGGTGTTCAGATGATGCTGCTAACCATTCTCTGCTTATCCGCTAATTACTTTTTACGATACTGACTGGAAGATATAGGGTGGTTATTCAACGATTCAAGTCAAGTTTAATTTTTCGATTAAATTTGTCGTATTTATCTGTTATGTTACAATTTTATTGAATTACTAGCTGTGTGCCCGCGGCAGCACCCGCGTTTCATATATTCTTCACTGCGTTTTAATTTGTTTATATGGAACCCTAGTTATTTTCCTAAAAAAAATGTAGTATGTACTACTAAGATAAATTAAAAATATTTCTCATATATTATAACACTTTCCCGCAAAACTGTGCATTGAATCGGATTATATTCAATTTTTTATGAGTTTTATGTTTTTTACACGTAACCCTAATTATTTTCGAACATTAAAAGTGCCCTAAGTTACCTGGAGTAACTTCAGCTATCTACTAAAAAAGTCCCATCAAAGTCCGTCGAGCCGTTCCGGAGATTAGCCGGAACAAAGATAGACAAAAATTTTAAAAATTGCATTTTTGGTATAGGTATCGTGTATACATTCATATCTATTTACTAAAAAAAATAATGTTAACATTACAAACAGACACTACAATTTTATTTATTAGTGTAGATTAGATTGTCCACTGTAACATTAACATTAATAAAAGTAAAAATAAAATCAAATTACAAAAACATATTTATTTTAACATTCTTTTAACCATTACCTAACCCTATCTAACATTACCTTAAAATCTAAGCCACTAGTGTGAGGTAGCCTGCCAAGAACGCTGGCCACATACCGCAGCGTATTATCAAGTTAACCTTTCAAGCCAAATATAGGTCAGCCTTTTTAATTCCCTGTTGAGTTAAATTTACATTTTGAAATATTCGAAACTATAAAATACTTATATGCTCTTTTGTATATAAAGAAAGAGCACACTGTCTCCGTAAGTCTGAATTTTAACTTTCGTCTGCTTATATTAGGATTTAAGAGACGTTTGAATTTAGCGGACACTTTGTTTTACTGTATAGAATACTATAAGTTTACATTTAAAGACGAAGATAACTTCAAGAATTTTATAGAAGATTTATATCCACAAGTTATGCTTTAAAATATGTCTAAAAACTGTCGATCAGAAATCTAATCTGACAAAATTATTACGAGAATGCTTCTTATATTAAAATGACCAAAATACACATAAATAGGTAAAAACAAAATAGTTCAGTACCTTTTCCTCCTTTGTTTGTTAACGAAGTTTCTGTTATTGTTATTAGCTTTTGGCACGAGTTTTAGTGTTACCAATAAATATTTATAAATAGTATTATCCTTTACTTTTCAGTATTGATTATGGCCTTATTTCGATTTCTAGGGCTGGATATAATTGTAGTAGCATTTTCTAGTGTTTTGAGTTTTGATAACTTTAAATTTAGACTATAAGCACCTATTTTGTATTAACAACAACACTTAATAGTCAGTGAGTGGCGAATTACTATGTTCAATCGTATAATCAGATAACATCCGGCGACATTGTGATGAAACGTAAGCCTAAGTACGTAATAAAAAAGGAAACCAATTTGATATGATAATTATTTCTCATACAACAAAAATTCTATTTAATTATAGTATCTATTTATATATACCTAATAATTTTGATATCAGCAAATATGTTTATACAACAAATATCAAGTGTTTATTTTGACTATTTATCGTCGACTTTGGTAAAATTAATTTCATTTAATTTATTAAAAATAAACAAAATTTATAAGTATTTGTCAATTTTTCAGTCAATACGTTTCATGTGAAACGGGTCTCCACTATACAGATACTAGCTGTCTACCCGCGGTTGCGCCCGCGTTTTTTATATTTTTTACTGCCATTTAATTTTTTATTATTAATGTAATCAAAGTTATAAATCTAATTTTATTTTAGTACTAATATAAAGTAAAAACATTTGTCATAAATTCAAGTTCGGCGAAATATGGGTGGTGTAGTTCGCTATTTTACCACTGCCTGTTATCGGGGATAACAGACGTGAGCTTACGTTATGTTATGTAAGCTCATGTATTTAATAAAAAAATGTTATTCTGAAATTACAAACAGACACTTCAATTTTATTTATTAGTATAGATTTGTAAGTATAACTCACAGTTATATAAATCACTCAGACTTATATCTGTTACGTGCTTTTGCGTCGTTTGGACCTCTCTAAATATACACAAACAACAATAATAGAGACTTACATCTCGAAGACTTCGACATCCGAAATAAAGTTAGAGCCAACATTTAACTAGTCAGGCTAAACAAATCCTAGCGTGAGTGAGAAGTGGTGCGAACTGCAGCCGTGGAGTGTGGAGTGTCTCTGGTCTAACTTGTTCTTAACGACTTCAGAAACGTCTGGGAAAATATTTGTTATGTTCGCTCACAGCGAAACGATTTACTAGTTTATAATATGCTATATTATGTATGATAACTTAAAAATGCTTTCAATAGAATTTATATTATTTTATTTATATAATATATGATTTGCCAATATTTCTTATAACATCTGAAATGTTAAATTAAATTTAATATTTTATTTTACATAGTTTATACAATACTCGTTTGTACTTATAATGTAAGTAATTAGTAAGAAATATAAGGCTTTTTTTTATTTTTAATATTTACTAACTGTCTGACCGCGGCTGTGCCCGCGTTTCATATATTCATCACTGCGTTTTAATTTTTTTTACAAAGAACCCGATATATATTTCTTTCAAAAAATTATGACTTTTATTTTTTTTACGCGGATACCTAATTATTTTCGAAAATTAAAAGTTACCCTAAGTTACGCGGAGACTGCCCATTACAAACAGACATACACAGACGGGAAGATAAACAGACAAAAAATTTAAAAATTGTATTTTTTCGCATAGTTATCGTATACACATTCGTATCTATTTAGTAAAATTGACATTACAAACAGAAACTTCAATTATATTCATTAGTATACATTAATCTATATTTCAATATAGGCAGAGATAAAATGGTTTAGAACAACTTTCCTGTTTTTCTTCTGATTTATGATGTGCTTTTTTAATTTAGTAGCGATTGCTAAGCTTAAAGGAGCA
The DNA here is from genome assembly GCA_014132275.2 of Samia ricini. NCBI lineage: Eukaryota > Metazoa > Arthropoda > Insecta > Lepidoptera > Saturniidae > Samia > Samia ricini. The sequence goes on from AP028161.1 coordinate 10,832,969, forward strand.
TTAAATTTTTTTTATTATTCATAAATGATTATGTTCGATTTTAATGTAATTCTAGTAATTATTAATTTTAGATATATACTTGTATAAATAAAGATCGGTATTGATGAAATACAAATCATTTGCACTGTCAATATATAAATTTGATACTAGTTAATATGAATACTGATTTTCAAATAAATCATTTTTCGTTTATTAGATGATTGTTTGTTTTCGTTTATATTAAATGTACGTCTTCGAAATCTGAGAAACGGATAATAAAATACTTCCATGCTTCTGTTGTTTCTTATTATTTATAATAAGGCTATCTTAAACTATTATCGTGAAAATTTCTCAGCATCGTACGGTAATGCATCGTACCACTGAAACAACAATATGCATAATTCACTTCGAGAAGCTCAGCTCCGTTTTCGTTCTGTCGAGTGCCGGAACGAAATCACTGAACCAAATTGGAAATGAAGCGCTTACTAACTCTTCCAATACTTATAGTATCTGTATATACTTATGTAAATGTGATGTTTTTACTTACATAAGGCAATAATATATATAATAAATATTATATATTACGTATACTATTATGAATTAACTAAATTATTATTAATTATTTACTACAAAAATTAATTAAATATTAACTATAATAGTATAAAGTTATTCAACGTTAATGTTTTTATGATCTGGATTTTGTCAGTATTGAAACTAAAAAGTAAAGATTGAGATCAAACCGATAATATGTCGGATTTTCTGAATTATCACTGATCTAATTTCGGAAAAAGTGACTGAGATCGTATATTGAAACTGGACGTACGTATATATTACACATTAATAATATATTTATCTTGGTATTTATAGTACACATTAAAAAAAATATTTTATGTAATATTAGGTTACAACAAACAGTAAAAAAAAAAATCGTTTACTAGTATAATTATTGTTGTGCCATCGAGTCATCATTGTTTCAAAGAGATCGAATAAATTAATAACTTGAAATATTACTGTAACAAACATACTTCTCAGTCTGCAATTTAATAACATCAGCTATTCCCGCGGCTTCTCTTGTTTATCATATTCTCTATTACTCACAATTATTCATTGCGTTATATAGCCTTTAAATAACCATTGGAAAAGAATGGACCCTATTTTTTTTATTTTGCACATGCCCTATATTATTTTTGATACTAATAGCAAGCAAAGAGATTCCTCACAAATTCAAACACTTGGCAGTAAAACTGACAATTGAATTGTTCTTTTTTTTTTTAACAATTTCATGGGTTTTAATTTATTTTACGCGAAACCCAGGTAAGTTACGCCGAAGAACTTCAGTTATCTGCCAGAGAAAGTCCTGTCAAAGTGGGAACAGACAGAATGAAACCAGATAGACAAAAAAAATTAAAATTGTGTCTTTGGTATAAGTCATGTTTTATTCATGTGTGTTAAGTACACTTCAATTTTATTTATATGAATAGATAAATATACCACAGTAGTGAATTAAATACACAGAAAGAAATAATCAGTAATTATGAACATAAGTGTTCCTAATAAAAATTTCATCGATTTAGTCTAAAAATAGCTTTTCAGATTCATGCATTTCTAACTCCATTATATACGTAGATAGATTGATAATCACGTGTGTGACGTTAGCAACGTGTATACACACGAATAAATCAGTAGTACGATCGCCATTCTATAAGCGAATAGATAGTCCTCACTTCCGACACATGTTTCCGTGGACGCGACACAAGTAACTGGTCACGTAGAATATTGACGCCTCGAGCTATCCATTCGCTGGGGACAATACCTATGCTCGCTGCCGAGGGAGATGTTTTTGATGCGGAATTTTCGTACATCAATTTTAACTTTTCTCGGAGTTTGTTCATTTTTTTTTTTCATTTCATGTTAAACAAGTTTTTTTAATGTATACGACGAACAGGCAAACTGCCCATCTGATGGGAAATGGTTATCGTCGCCTATGGACAATTGCAACACCAGGAGTATTACTGTTGCATTGCCTGCCTTGGAGAGTGTTTTTAAGATCCCTTTTGCATGCCGCAACCTTAGGGGAAGACTGTGCTAGCGTACGCGATAAAAACTTAGGGTAGTTGGGCTAGGGTTAACGGGTGAGGATGAGCATCTAGCCAACGGTGGAGGGTATAGAGTTTAAAATGGCTACGAGGATATCATATCGAAAAGTTCCTCTGAGCACATACGGTAATAACCGCGGATAGATAATAATATATCAAAAGACGCCATGGCTAAAGACTATCTAAGTATGAATATGCATTGCTGATCGTACATGACAATATGCCTAAACGTGTGACTATTACGGATTATTCACAGGCGAATTCGAATTATAACTGTATATATTACTTAACTATACCACTATCAAAACATATATCAATAGGCAGAAATCATGAGGAAATAATACTCACTAGTATTACAAACGCTTTTATGAAGCAGTAGTTCAGAAACAATCAGTCTTCAATACAGTATGAATTAAAGGGTTTTCTTTCATTGTTTTTATTGATAAGTTTAGCGTTTGATTACAATCTCAGCTGATGTTAAGTGTGGTTAAGCCTACACGTTAAGCCTAGATACTGTGATAATGTTGGAAACACACCTTTTGTTGCTCGGCAATTTATTTTCAATTCGACAGTAGCGGCTATCAAAGGATCAGACATCAGAAAAAACCCTAGTATCAAGTTATGATTTCATCACGATGATATCGTTCACTGAAAACTTAGGTTTTCTTGTAAAAATCAAATCCACATCGATAAACTCAGTGTTCGGTCTCACTATCACTGAGCCATCATTGCTTCATGCATTTGTAAAAAAAAAGAAAAAGATATCCATTTACAATATAAACAATCACAAAGCAGAATAATATTGCATGGAAACCATAGGCAAAGAATACACGATATATTTATTTCGAGTGTGGAAATAAAGTGGGCACAAGGGAGCCATAGAACGGTTTGTGGGTCGTAACGTTTATACTTCATCCGATACTATGAAAAATATTATTTCTTTTGATACTATGATTATGTGATAATTTTCAATCAACATTTATATATCAACTCTTTAAATATAATATTGTCTACTAGTTTAACAAAACAATTTATTATCTTGACCGATGTACCTGGTTGGAGACATTCGAGAAATATTAAATATTCAATATAATATTCGAGAAATATATAATATAAATACGTGAATGAAATGACTGAACATGTATTGGTAAATACAGCAAATGAAATGATTCAATCTCTGACAGTTAGCTCATAGATTAAAAAATATACAAGCCGCTCATGGCCTAACTTTATTCTAAGCATTGGTTGAAAATACATTTCGCGTTTATCCATTTTTCTTTATCTTAACATAGACATTTTTGGTTATAGTTTTATTATTTGGTTTCTTCTTTAAATGTTTTAATTCGATATTTTAGAATATAGATTGTTAACAATTATAATTATTTCGTTTTAAAAGTTTGGTATTTTTGTGGTACTTCAAAAGTATACTCGATCACATTTTTATATAGGTAATCCAACATCATGCAGATTTCCGCTTAAAGCAAATTTGTGCATTCATTTCTAGTTTAATATATCATAATTATTTAGTTATTTAAACTGTTTATATATAGTAAATTACTAAAAGAACACAAATACATGTAAAGGCTTGGCTATCTCACCCATATAGTTATCTATCGCTCGCCAATTTTCTAACGAGATTTCGTTAAAACAAATCTAATTTGATATTTTACGTCTATATATACACAATTTTAATATAACCTGTATAATATAAAGCCCCGACCAATAAAATTCTTATTAAAAATTTCTTACGAATAATTAATAACTTTTAAGACAACGTCGAACAGAACCAAGAATTCTGGTTTGGGGTTTCACAGACTCGAGTCGAAAATACGAAGAATTCTTTAACAACATTGTTTCTAAATTAAAACAATCTCATAATTGCACATTCCCTAACTTCTTTAATACTGCGTGGGTACATCTATCTGCGGGAACGTCGGGTGGGAAAATCGTAGGGGAAGGAGAAAGCCTACGTAAGTTTTGAGGCGAAGTTAAGCCGATTAAGTGTCATTTCCGGCGCGGAACTAGCACTGTTCATTAAATATTTCGAGTGACTTAATTGTTGGGTCGGGGCGTCGTCGCGTCTCCCAAGTTTTGATGTGAACAGATTCGTCCTTACGTTCGGTTGTCCTGATGCTTTAAACAGGAAGGCTTTTATATTATTGTTTTGAGTGGTTATAATTGTCAACGAAAGGTTTTTCACTTTTGTGTATTATATTTATTTTAAATATATTGACCACTTGAAAGTTATTTGTAGGTAAACTTGTTTACATAATTACTTAAGATTATTAAGGTAAATTATTCTAATCATTTCGATTTTCAGGCGAACAAAATGATTGATTTTTTTTTTAAGGAAACTAAAAGTACCTTCTTAATAAATGTGAGAACAAAAGCAATTTTAATTTTCCGTTTAAAGCCTCGACAAATATCTAGCTCTCAGAGCAAACAAAGGGGAAATATGGGCCACAATTGTGCGGGCACAAAGTCCATTACAGTCAATTCGTCTAGTCGGTGGCACGTGTTGAACTATTCCCACGGGTAAATGAATTACCTGCGAAGTGTAAACAAAAGGAAATGCCGAGCACAAAGATAAACTGTATAAACAATTAAGATGAGATGGAATAAAAATTTCAGGATTTTTTAATAAATTCAACAGCAAGAACTTCTTCATGTTACAACCAGTAGATATAGGTCTGTCTAGTAACTGTAGTGTAGTAGTGGTAGTTTAATGTTTACTATAATAAATAGTAAAAATAGTATACTAGTTTAATTGTTTAAAGCGTTATATTATTAACACTATGTATATAGTGTTATGACTGCCTCGGTGGCGCAGTTGTATTACGGAACGACTGTCGTTCTGAGGTCTCGGGTTCGATCCCCGGGTCGGGTCAAGTGATATTGGGTTTTTCTACTCAATATCATTCCGGAGTCTGGAATTTATGCCCGATATGGCGACAAGCTCGCCCCCTGTCACATCTGGGACGGAACTTAGCTCGGCGAAATGTGGGTGGTGTAGTTCGCTATTTTACCTCTGCTAACCCTTCGGGGAAACAGGCGTGAGCTTATATATGTTATATAGTGTATATATTATTGTAAGAATTATCATTATTTTGAGCGATAAAGCTATCAACATATCATCTAGATGTAACATGACTACGAAGGGGAAGGCAGGACTTGAATCAATAGGAGTGAAGATTAATATTTACTCGCATACCCAATCAACGCAGAACTATTGGCTCTTTATAAAAAAAAATTGTAGAAATCTCTTAGACTAAGAGAATATGATAATTCTAATTGTTTTGGCATACTTATCAGGATACACTGGGAAAGTAAAACGTTGTACAAATATAAAATTTGTCTTCATTGATAGAGACGAAAAACCAATTACATATTTACCTACTAAACGTTTGATAATATTACATGTAAGTAAAGTACGTAGCTTAATATATATATTAAGCTAGTAAAATATATTTTATGAAGGCTTTTTTACTAATACTATTGGCCGAAACGCCCTAACAAAAAAGATAACTCATTAAGACTCTGTTATTTAATAATTTTAACTAATTATCGAACGCGAAAGTTTAGAAATATATGTAATATTTTCTGTATAACAGTGATATACTGGCATCAGATGTTTATTCAAAAGTGAATTATTTTAAAATACTAATTGAGGAAACTTAACAATATTTCTTTTACATTTTAATAACCAAGTAGATGCTTTTAAAAAAGACGGTCCAATTAAGTAGAAAGGATATTTAATAATTAAGCAGAAAGGGGCTCTTTTATAAATAATAATAATAGATAATTGTCTTTCGTATAAAGTGATGCAAAGTTATACAGCGTGACTACAATCTTAAGTTGCGGTACGTGATCTGTGTTTCATATCGGCATATCAGTACCTATATTTGTCTATGACAAACTAATTTGTAGACATTTATTGGAATAGAAACCATTGATTCGTGAGAAGCCGTGTAATGTGTTAAGGTTGTTTGTTGTTAGAGAAAATATTCTATCCGATTTATTTTCTAATTTAATTTTTTTTTTCAGACGTTTATTTAAAAAACCCTTTGATTAAGAGTTTAGAAACTCTTTTTTTTTAATTCGAGCTCAGCAATATTACTACACTTCGTTCCGATGATAAACGAAGTTCATTTCAAGAACTATGGCGAGAGAAGAAGAGAATTTTTCAGCCGTCGCCATCTTTTTCTTTTTTTTTCTAACCTAGCTAATGCTGTTGACAGAAAGAGCCTTTACAGCTTCACCGTAACTTTGTTGGCGAGTGCTGAAGGCACTCGCTGCAAAAGGTAACTAGCACAAGAGCACCAAAGTGGTACGAACCTCGGCTTGGCCGTTACTTGTGCGTAAAAATTTCCGCAGAATTTTGATTCTAGCTAATCCCTACATTTTTTATTTATTATTAAAAAAAAAGGTCCTTATAGGCCGTCACCATCATCACAACGGTCTACATATATCACTACTAAAGGCTAGTAGTATGTAATGTTACCTACATCTGGATATACAGGTATACACTTGCAGATCTTGGAAACGACGCGTCTTAAGATATCACGAGGTGTTCACGACTGTACGAAGGTCGCAATCTAATCGGGCTCAAATATTTTACCATCTCGTTAACAGCTGGATCTTTACTGGCTGATCGACGCGACACGACGAAATTTGTCAGTTTCGCGGGATATTCATCGTGTCAGTGGTGGTCCCAATATGTTATCATATAAATTTACATTTTCAGAATTAAAAATATTTCGTTCTTTTACTTTTAACTATTATACATTTTTCTATCTATACTCTATAATAATAAATAAAAAATTGAAGTGTCTGTTTGTAATGTCTTTTTTTTCACTAAATAGATATGAATCTATATACGATACCTATACCAAAAATAAAATTTTAAAAATGTTTGTCTGTCTGTCTGTCTGTTCCGGGTAATCTCCGGAACGGCTAGACCGATTTTAACGAGACTTTTGTTAGATTGCTGAATACTGATACTTTGGATATCCGAAAATAAGTAGGATCCTCGTAAAAAAAAACTCATAAAAAATGAATAAAATATGATTAAATGCACAGTTTTACAAGTGCAATAGCAAGTGTTTGAAATTCTGAGAAATATCGTTGTTTAATGTTAGTAGAAAAATTTTGGAAAAAATAGGATTCCGCATATAAAAAAACACAGTGAAGAACATATGAAACGCGAGCGCGGCCGTAAGTAAGGGCATTAAGTATATAAAGTTAGTTTGAGCAAATAGTGTAATATGTGTTTCAGAGCTTCATCGTAGTTAAATTTACAGACACATGATCACCATAAATTCGTTCTTGTCTTTTATAATACATTGTGTCGTCACGTTTTGGGATTCACCAGCGTGTCCAGACAGATATCTAGCTGTATTCACCTTGCTTTCTCTACGGTACTATGGTACTTGTAGGCCGGAAAATCGACGGCAACTGTCTTCATTTCTCAACGGTCACCACTGCTCCTTGATAGTGCTGTAAATGCTAACAGGTGAAGTAAAAGCACTTACTGGGTAAGAAGAAACATGAAACTTTCTAATTGTGTTTCATATGAGGTTTCAACCAACAAATATAACACAATATTATTCAGTAGGTAATTGTTCACGTAAGTGCATAGTTAGAAAATGTTAAATAAATAGATTACAATATTTATTATGTGGTCTTTCTTCAAAGATATATGAAATTTAAATAGCACGAGACAACTATTGATATTCACAGAGTAAAATATAATACAATTGGCATGTACCACGGTGTGGGGTGCTAACTTACATTAAAACCTCTTCAGCAGACTCGTCCGTTCACTTGAACAATTCCTGGAAAAGGTCAGGGGTAAAATATCTCGAACTATTATTGTACAGGAAAGTGGATAAGGGTTTTACCCTACAGAGATAAGATCAATGTCGTTAAAAAGTGCGTAAACTGGGCATAAAATATTTATTTTAGAAAAAAGAAGAACGAAATAGTTTTATTGATAAACAAAACCAAATAACTATAGATTGTATTCTGGCGTTATCAATTGAGAGCTTGTACTGTACCTACGCTACGTGTTTTTACTATCTTGTGTCACATCGTCACTTATGTTATTAGGTAATATTGTTGTCAAAGCGATATGCTTATACATACATTGCATTTAAGAGATAAATTAATAATATTTTACATATAATATTTTAACCTGCAACAAGGTGGACTGATGACGACCTGGTGAAGGTCGCGAGAATCCTTTGGATGCGGGTGGCGCAATATCTGTTGTTATGGAGATATTTGGGGGAGAAGTATGTCCAGTAGTGGGCGTCTTTTGAAATGGATGAGATATTTTTAAAAGTGCACATGGATTCTAACAAAATACCTATAATAAATATTTAGTAGTGCTATAAATTCGACATTTTGTTTTTGTATTTTGTTGTATTTGTCATTTTATTTTTTTACGATTCGATGCATATTATTATTGTTCTTTTTATTTTATTATAATTTTATAACATTACTTTTTTAAATTATTGCTTTGTGTTCATTGTAAATATTTGTCACGGCCATAACTTATGCATGCGGCGATGGCCTTAAAGGGCAAATCTACTGATAATTGTTTTATATGTTGTTAAAATAATGTAATGTAATATATTGGCTAGTGGCTATTCTTTTGGAATAATCAAATAGTAAAACTAACTGGGCATTAGCAAACTTATTAATACATTTAAAGCTACTATACTTATATAAATTACACGTAGGTCAGGAAAAGATAGCTATCAAAAATTGTTTAAAAACATATCGAGTACGTATATATGAGTACACGCGGAACGGTGTGGTTCACTTTTTCAATATTCCGGACGTAATGGCCGCCAGATGGCAACTTGGGCAAAGTGATGCTATCAAAAAGCGATAGGCCGCGGTTTGGCCGGTTATCGGAGCACTTTGCGCTTCTGTGACGTGGGTCCACTTATACATGGTGTTGTACGCGGGTTAACACAATTTGCACAGATACAATATTGCTTGCCAATGTCCTATCAATTTGTTAGAAAAACTTACAGTTATAATTTTTATATGAGAATTAATTTAAAATAAATAATGCATATTTTTTAAAAGTTAAAACTTCTTTAGCGGCATTGAGAGGAGAAAAGTTAATAATTCACGTTACCAATGCTATGAGGTCAGCCGTTAACATGCTAGAGTATGTCAAGTTATAACATGGTGTTCAAGTGCTGGCGCTCAGAGATAAATAATAAAATGTATACTTACGCAGCCTATCGTATATTTTGATTATGAATAAACTGCTATTTTAATGGTTTTCTATTTCTGTTTCTGTTATAACAAATATCACGATTTGTAGCATTAACTAAAATATATTGTAAATATTGGTTTTAATACGATTTGTTTTTGTAATATTTACTATATTATTATTATTTATATCTCATTATTATATTTATTTATTTAATTCATAAAGAAAACCCGAAGGTTTTCTATTAGATTATTCATGTCAACTGTCAGTATATCTTACGCGTGCGTTCTGCTAATGTAACATGAGTTTTTAATGGATTTATTGAGGAGGCCGTCTAAGAAAGAACATGTTAAAATACGAAATTTGGATCGTCGAGCAATAGAAGTAAGCAATAGAAATTTGATGTCAATGAGAAAAAGGGTTCGAGAGTAAGAGGACATAAAAAAAAAAACAAAAAAAAATACGTTGGTCTGATTTACAAGACAAGTTATTATTACTAGATATATTTTACTTCGATATACTTAATATGTCGATTACCCATAAAAATAAGACAATAGGAAAACAATGGAAAGCTGGCGTAAACGCCAGGTTAGTGCTCAAGGGGTTAAGGATATTACCCATATAGAAGCAGATTTTATTATATTTTGTAATTTTATATTATATATTGTAATGAAAATCTTCGGTACTATATATTTTATTTTAATTCATATATTCACTTCGTTTCATTTCGTAAATTTAATTTAATTGTCCTCGCGACAATATAATTTTTTTTCTTCAATATATGCATAAAATTAGCAAGACATGTATACGAGAATTAATGAGTCTTATTTGAAAGTTAGTTTTAACGAATTCTAATTTCCGAAAGAATGTCTGAAGCTCAATAAAGCATATAGGAAATGTTCAATAATTATTACCAAGTTTGCAGAAATATTAAAACTTTATTTTGCTAATAATGTTGAGGAGGTCTTAGTTGTGCTCTCCAAAATTAAGGCATTAGAGAATAAGAAAGAATTTTTTTATAAACATATCAAAGTACGAACTGATTTTGAAAACAACTTTAGAATTTGCTGTTTTTATCACTCCCGTTTGTTTGATTTTCCAATGCCGATTTGTTTTAAATTAAGGGGGTAACTGAACCCACCCTGTAACATTTGACTCACTTTTAGTTTACTCTATAAGATCAATGTTTACATGCTGGCGCAATTTTATAAATAAAAAATGTATACTTTTAACCGAATACGACGCGTAGTGAGTGAATCCATTACGGGTTCATGCATACAAAACGGGTATATGTACGTCATGTCAACTTTACTATCCAAAATACAACCGAGTGAGTTTAAAAATACTCAGCGATCGATCTAGGGCTACCACTTCAAGATTACCGAGATCACCAAACTAGCGCAGGGTCCAAATTAATCAGGTTCTCTTATTTTCAATACTTCTCAATTAATGTAAATTTGTTTTTTTTTTTTTAATTATTGTTACGTATCTTACAACTTTCTTATTGGTTTAATTAATGATGATAATAATGTAAAAATGTGTCTACATATTAGGCACGTTGGTACCTACATCTATATGTTTGACGGGGTAAAACTGCCTAAGGCATGCCGGGATTTGGAATCAACAAATATATTTTCAGATGCCGAAAAGCTTCAAAGGCCGGTATGATAGCGGCGAATGGCAATGGATCTCTATGTGGTCACTGTTACTTTAGATTATAATATGCTTACGAGCTACTACTAGCTAGCAGTAGCTATAATATTAAAAAAACGTGTAGATCAGTGAATTACTAAACGATTTTTGTTAAATTTGTAACAGATAACTGGAAGCTCCTAAAATCTTTAGAATATGTTTAGTAAAATTAACATTATTATTAATTTATAAAGTGTCGACTAAAGCTAAATATGAATAAGCAATAATTCATATATTTAAAAAATCAATTATGATTTAATTTAAAAAGGCTTTTCAATTTACAAGAGGCAGTAAATATCCGACGCAGTTATAATATGGTATGATTCCGTCATTGGTGGCAGTAATTCTTTTGCTCGTTTTTTGCATAATATGAAAGCAGCATTTTAGACACCCGTTAAGCATTGTTATTCAGTCGGCGAAGTCGAAGCCGCGCACGCTCCACAGCTTATCGTACGACCCCAGCCGTTGTAAATTAAATAAATATACACCTAATGAGCGGAAATACAATGTATGACTAAGCTGAATTATTACTTCATCTTTATTCCCGAATTATATTTATAATAAAAACAGACATCATATATTCTGAAAGATTCTCTAACAATACTAAATGTAAATACATTCTCATATTTAAACACGAAAATGTTCCGTAGTATTAGATTTTTCGAAATAATTCTGCCCTGAGTTTATAATGTATGCGCAAAACTATAGTATTATTTATGACTTTCCGTTCGGTACGTAGATGTTGGGGGTATTTTTATGCAAAACAGTGAAGTAAAACTAAAAATATAGTCGCTATTTATGATCATAAAGTCTGCACCGGGAGTAGGATATTAGTGAGTTATTTTATTAAGTTTCGTTTGCTTTTAGAGCACTTCATTTACGTATAATTAATAAAATTGCTGTATTTGAAATATATCCTTTTAATTATTATATATTAAACTTTAAGTTTGATATTATGTAAAACTAGGACTATATTTAATAGTATGTCACTTTGTTACTCACATTGTTACTCGAAAATGTACACACTACAGTAAGCTATATACTCATTTTAATTATTTTTTAAATCATAGAAAAATGACCATAATTTCTAATTTATGTAATAAATACAAATATAAAAAACTGTGTGTGTACGTATGCACGCATGTAAGAAGTTATACTTCTTTGACGTAATAATAGAAAAAACTACAACTGTGACAGCTAACTTCAGGGTGTTCGTTTTTCGTGACGGTGTGCGTGCGCGTTCGTATGTTGACTAGCTAATTTCAGGGTGTCGTTTTTTCGTGACGTTTTCGCGCGCACTGTAAAAACTCTCTTCATTTTTACCTAACGTGCCAAAAGAAGTTGAACTTCAATAAATACAAAAACAAATGAAAGGTATTACGCATCTTACTGCATTTTTATCTGGCATAACCATCATAAATACACACAAAGGTTGTTTTTGGGACACGTTTATTTCCGTATTTGAATTCTTTACCGCGTTTCGTTCTATTTTATATGAAAACTATACTCTAATTAGTTTGGTAGTTTTCAAGTGTTGCTTGTTCGAATGCGGAAAAGTTACAATTTCCGTTATACTACAATTATTATTCAACACAATTTTTCACTTCAACATCTTCATCAATAAACATATATTTCAGTTAAAGTTTTATAAAAACATTCGTTGAACATTACGCATTGCTTGCTATTTTACTGTTGACTTAATTCAACATTACTTTCATATGACAATTATATTATCATGATGTAAAGAATTTATACTTGCCCAGAGAATGCATCTGTGATGATCATCTAAATTTGGTCAGTAGTTCTCAACATGCTATTGCCAAAATGACATATAGATTAAAATTGTTTTTTTTTTAATATTTAAGGATACATTGCCCTTTGTTGTTTATCTTCGTAAATATGGTTTAGGCAGCGTCGCGGTGGCATTTTTTTTAGGACTTGCAAAACTAAAACGGGCATGGGAGCAACGGTCACACTCAGTACATCAAATGAACTGTATTTAAATCTAAGGTTTGCTTATGTTTACGCCGTAAGACGCGCTTCAAAGAAAGATTTCTATCCACTGTGTATTATGGAATTTGCAGCTGTTAGTAACTATTTTTTTTGTCATTCCTAATTTCTGCCAGCAACGATGGTCTGTGGAAAACTCATCCATGTAGTACTTGATGTTATCTTTCAACCGTAAACTATTATATATATATAGAAAAATAGATGTTATCCATTACAATAACTTGATGAAATAATTGTATTAAATATTGAAATCAACCAATAATTCACTCAGGGTAGGTTGTCAAATTCTAACTTCAATGTTACTATCAAAAGAAAGAGATGGAGAGAAGATAAATATGGTTTAACCCCTTGAGCACTAACCAGGCGTTTACGCCAGCTTTCTATTGTTTTCATATTGTCACATTTTTATGGGTAATCGACATATTAATGGTAATTTGACTATTACGTGATAGCAATGGTGGAAATGTCATTTGCTTATTTCTTGCAGTTTAACTTATAGATATTATTACAAATTGACTATTTATAAGAAAAAAAACATAAATTTTATAGTGAGCCAAGACATTCTAATCATCGTATAGATTCCATTACAAGCTTAGAGATCTAAGCTTTTGAATAGTTTAAAGTTGCTTAATTTATACCAACGTATGTTGATAGTTTAATGTACTGCTATGAGCAATTAAATTTAGAGTGGATGTGATCGCTTCGATATAGGTAAATTCTTTCCAAATAGTTTTTTGGTATACAATGGATATGTAAATATGTCTAATACCAAAAAAAATATATTGTTTGGATCGTCTAATTAAAAATAAAAGTTACGCCTGTTTTGATTTGTGTACTAGATTACTATTCGTTTTCCTGAATAAAATTAACAGGATGAACTGAAAACAGACTTTTCCAATTTAAATATATTTATGTTTGTAGTGGTTATTTTGAGCTCTGGGTATGGTGCGTAGTCACTCGCATGCGGTTCAATCACCTCTCCACTAGGAACCTTAATTAAAGTACAGATAAAAGATATACCAAATCTATGTACGTAGATAACGATAAGCTACCCCACAGTTTTAATAAATGAGACAGACCCCTGAAACTTTATTGGAAACAAAAATACACTATTGTTATATATTTATATATGTGGAAACTTGTAAATGGCCTCCTGTTTTTGTTGTGTACAATTTTATAATTTATATTAGCTGTAAGTTTTCTTAAAAGTTTAAAATAAAAAATAAAATAAATTATGTTGTAGGTAAGTGGGTTTAATTATATTAGCATACGTATAATATTTAATATGTTAGTTTTTTTTTCATACAATTATACGTACAGGCATGATTTACCTTAAACAAATGTTTATTTTGACATACACATAAATTGAAGCGACGATGGCTTAATTTGTAGTGCAGTCGGTATCCGCGTTAATGGACGCGAGTTCAAGCCCACCTATCCAACTCTAAAAACCAGCCTTAGCTTTCGGTGAAGGAAAACATCGTGAGGAAACCATAGTATGATAGGGCCTTTTCTAATAATGCCTTCCTGGGTAGTTATGACCATAATGTTTGAAAACCTGTCGCCAAATACCATTAGGTGTGTTCTTGGAGCATTACTCGAGAACCGGTACCTCTAGGCTTAGCGTATTTACCACCTTGAATAACAAAGTCACTTAACATCAAGTGTGATTTTGGTCAAAGCAGTGAGCCTGTACAGTATTTAAAAAAAAGTTAAAAACACCATGCGACAGAACCACTTAAACAGTTTTAATATGTTAAAAGAAATTTATTCACGGCGAACATGTCCTATCAAAATATCTCGGGCCACACGTTATGTCGGCACATTCTTCTCCTAAATTGAAATTCTCGAAGAGTCTCCCTTCGCAACGGGATGGGGTCAGAGCCAAAAGACAAATACTTTGAATGTTCGATTAATCTGATCAAATATAATTTTTCATTGGAAAATTCAATTATTTGTAGAGATTTGAAATTAAGTTTCACTTCTCAAAATAACACTGCGTAGTCACATTATGTTTATTATTTGGTTCTAATTTTAAAACACTTTAAAATATAAATACATATTGATTTAGTAGTTTATATATCGATCTAGCCTTTGAAACTCATACTTTGTGACAATTCACGATCGACAGAAACGGAGATATTTTATATTGGCGATATCTTTTTATTATGTATGTTCGGAGATAAAATTATGTTAACATTTTTTTACTACTTTTACGATGGTATAAGTACTATCTTTTACAACCTCGACTGAGAGTATTGTAAAAACATAGTGTTCATTTAAATTTTCATTCAACATTTATCAAAGTAATTTAATATCTGTAACGTGTATTACAAAACCGGTGATCGACGTAGCATTAATTCTCATTGTCTACAGCGCATTTTAATCGTATGATAATTATTTTAATTATATATTTATAACTACGAGTGATCACTTTTAAACATTAGCTGTCTAAAATTGATACATTTTGCAAAACCAAATCATTTTACAGATCAAAATTAAATGATAACTGTCAAACAAAATCTATCATGATTTCATGAATATTAATTAGTACTGTTAAACAGTATAATATGTAATATAGTGTAAAAGTATTATTGGAAAACACAACGTTCGCACTCGAGTAAACCGGAAATAAAGTAAAAATCTATTCACTGTTGAAATCGATACTGCTATCAAAATGCACCGCCGCCGCTAGACCGTTCAAAGGCCGTCTACTACCGCCTCAAAGGGTGTGTACGAAACAAGCCGTACGTTCCCACTCAGATCAATGTACAAGGGTATAAGAGAGGAACTCTTTCTGCACTATCATCACTTAGAAAACACTACCTTTCTTATCCGTACTTATTGCATGTTTCATCAAATATTATACGGAATTTTATTTAGCTTACTGTGTATTTATCAAAAGTGTCGCCTATTTTAAGATTTAGTATTTTAAAAATAGATGTTAATGATCAAAGTATTATTATAATTATTGTAGATGATAATTATATCTGGCATCTGGCAACGACTTATAAAAGTGAACATGCTATAATGAATATGATTATGCCCTAATCAAAACTTAATACTTGTACTGTTTCAAAGTAAATTTAAATAATTTTGAAAACTTTATTATAAAGTTTGCCATAGGATTTTAACGTAAACACTATTTTCAATATTTGGTTTAACTATTCGTTTTCACGTTTATGAGGTTCTAAATTAATTAAATATAGTCCTGGACGAATTATTTTGATAAATTATGAGCTATTGTGTTTCAATTATATGTAATCAGTCTACTTCATTATATATATTTATATATATTAATAGTATAAGGTGTTACAAGGAACTAAATTAATTCTGTTAATCGTAATTTGGTTTGCGTTTTATACAAAAAATATTTCTACATATATATATGGAAAATAACAGTGATGTAAATTTAAATTTCAAACGCTACTCTTAAATACAAAACAAATCTACACCTTAGAATAAAAATCATTTACATATCCTACCTTGATTTCAAAAGTAGGTAATAATAATAACTTCTAATAACATTAGAACCTTTTAAGTAAACTAACAAACATACAATAGAGATGAGATACTTGAGTTTCATAAGCCATATCAAATTCATTACGACAATAAACTCCCAAATGTATTTACGAGGGATCACGCTATGAATAAATTTTGTCAAACAGAAAATTTGATGCGTAAAATACCATAACTGGACGAACTTAGACAAAGGTTTATTTATACAAACGAATGAAAAATATACAATTTTACTTTAAAAGTTATAGTTATATATCCAATTCTATTGACATTAAAGTAATATAAATATAGGCAATCGTGTTTTAAAACTCTAGAGTTTAAATTTTAATTCTGTTGTAATTTTTTGGTCCAAAGATTATTCCGTGTAAACAAGTAATTACCAGCAGTATTTATGTATTCTACTATGCAATAAATTCATTAATTGTAATATACATAATACATACTTATATTTAATTCTTAAAAATATGATATGCATCTACATCTACAGTATTTCTGAAGGGACATCATAAAAAATGAAGATTAAAAATCACGTTCCTTGTCATATACATATGTGATGTTTATGATGTTAGGTGTTAAGTTGTAGATAAGGGCACTTATGGGTATTTGGATTGCAAATGGTAACGGACCTACCGAAATTTCTATTTATAAGTGCAATGCTCTTATAATTTTTGGTATTTTGGCAATATCAGAAAAAAACGATAAAAGAAAAACTAAACTATAGATAGAATAGCAGAAAAGTGGATTTATTTCAATAGTGTCATCAATAATTTCAAAAAGTTAAGTTTTATTGTTATTATTATGTTTTGAGCAGTATTTTATTGTAGACCGTTTATGAATTCAGTTCATACTTGAATTTCCAATAGTTACATCATATTTCGACACCTCCTTTAATTATAAAAGAAATGCGAATATATTTAATTATATCCCTACATTCTGGAACCGAATGACTACGTTTATAAACAGCAGACAAGTCATACCCTTACCGGATTTGACCGTGACGCCCTAAAAGTCATAACCATTTCACATCTCATAAATTTTATTCTCATATTTGCGTGTATGGACAAACATTAAAAAAAAATGTATAGAATGTATGGATATAATCATTTATATAGAGGCATGTTCTGAATTAAAGTGTGTGAGTCTTCGTAGATAAACAAAACTTACTGGGGTGGGTGTTGCTAGTAGATAAAACCCTTATGGGCGTTTGGAGGACAAGTGACGACGGTCACGTTTTTAATTACCCGAGACTCATCCGTAACGTGTCACTAGGGGCGTTTGCCTGGAGACGTGTAGTTTTTTGTTGGTAGAATTTGCTAACTCCTTTGTCATCGGCGTCGTGGTAAAATTTGATGATCATTCAAATAGGGTATTTAATTTATTGAAAATAACAAGTTAAGTGAATTATATAATCAAATATCATAGTAACAATAAAAGAAATAATTTATTAGGCTTATAACATTTTGAAGTATAAGCTTTTAAAACTTTTGTTTGAATTGGAGAATGTTAGGTTAAAATTTGTATGAAACACGATACTGTGACGTCATATTCAAGCTTATTCTCTCTAGCATACAAACTAAATTGCTTGTTAGGTTTTTTTTATTAGATTCTAATTTTGTTTTCAATGATCAGTCCTATTTATGGTCTGCTTTTATGAGAGAAAAAAAATCAATCAATCGGAGTTTATAGTTCTACACATTGTATTAATTCAAATCAATTACCAATATGTTAACTATAAGATATTTATATTTTAATTGTGTTATTATTTTTTTCTTGTTAAATAACGTCTAATATACATTTTTAACTAATCATTAGATGCAAATAATTTATAGATGATGTATTATTTCAAGCTAATGAATATGAGAAACAAAAATCGAATTTTAAATACAACTGTAATTTTTTTTTATGCACAAGAAATTGTATATGAAATCTCCATAAGTTCAGCGGATATAAAATAAAAAAGGAAATCTAACTGGTGTAAAATATGTTGAAGAAGTTGGGAAGCCGACGACTGTTCTTACGATATTACCGGGTTTTTACTGTTTTGTCTTTTTTTGTATGTACTGCCCTAACTTCTAGGCTCCATACAACTTATTATAAAAGAAGTTAACACACTAGAATACTTTAAAAGCTTTTATAGTTTTACTGCGTCGTTGAAATAAAGTGAGAATTAAAAGTTATCTATAAAACTTTAGTTCTTTATAGTGGATGAAAACTTTTTGTAGAAATAAATCTGCTAATTAGTAGTTGTTTAAAAAAATAGTTTCAGCTTAATTATATTTTTTTTCACTAAGAACTTCAACGCTTATTAGCTTCTGCCCGCGACTTTGTCCACGTTTACTTTAGAATTAAGTGCAGAGAGAAGCTGAGTTGTTGTGAGCGAATCGTAGGAGATACAGATTTGATGTCGTGAGTTTCTCTAAAATATTTAAAGAACCACAAGTCACTAGTACATCATATTGATGTCTATGTCTCTTAAGATTTATTCTACATACGTCATGAAAATTCTATTTACATAAAAGCTGAATTCAGAAAGATGTGTCTATAGTAATAATAAAACTTCTAGTCTAGAAAATGACACTTAATTTTTTTTTCTGTGAGTTTTGTTGCTGTTGTAAAATTCTTTTGAGAATTCGTAAATAAAAAATAATTAAGAAAAGATTCTGTTCGTCTTTAACTCGAAAACATATTGACGGATTTAGATAAAATGTTATGTTCGTAAATTATATGTTAATTGGCGATTGATATAAAAGATAACAATATCATTTTTCGAAATTATAAATGAATATATATTTGAATAAAATTTGTTGTACGGGAAGTATGTACCGTTGGGTAACTGATAGTCTATATAAAAATATAATAAAATTAGGACACCCATATTTAATCAAAGAAAAAACGTGAAGTGGACAAAGTCGCGAGTGACTGCTAGTTACAATTTATAAAACTTTCCCTTAAATAATTTTACAATTATTTGAAGCTGAAAACCGCATAAAAGCCATGGCTTAGTGGATAACAGACAGACTACGGAAAGCGACTTTGTTTTATATATGTACTAGCTAGTAACCGCGCCTCCGCCCGCGTTTCATGTTATTCACTGCGTAATATAGATTTTAAATAATTTGCACCTAACCTAAAAAAACAAATGAAAGAAGTAAAAGGAGTCTTTTGTTTTTATTAGCGGAGAAAAATGTACATAAGAGTAAAGTAAACAAGTACTAACATTTTAAAACAGCGGTATTTAACTTTTCATAGCATGCGTTTTAAGAATAAATAAAAACAAAGTACGTAGGTACATGCAAATATTTAATATAGTCGATTATAAGAAGTGCGACAATATCTCAACGCAGTTATACTGACAGTCCTGACGCGCCAAGAAGTCAAGAGGGGGTAATAAATAAAACGGGCTCCCCTTACTCCCGACTTTACATAAAAACGCGCCTCATCCGCAATCTGCATGTTTATGAGAGAATATTATATAAACAAACCGGGTAGACAGTACGGCACTATAGTGGTGTATATAGGGGACAGCAATACAGAGAATTGCATGCAAATAAGATAAAGGCTATAAATAAAAGCATTATCGTTTTTTTTTGTTTCATATATTTGGTTTTCCTTAAATATTATAGGAGTGGTTTTGCGCAGTTTATATTACTTCCTGATTTCAATTTTATGTAATTTCAGATTTGAATAATAAATAAATAAGTAAATTGTAATAAGAATAAATTAAGGATATCATCACGTTCCACATACCTTTGAACATAGAGGCGGTAGCTTTATTAGTAGTGTAATATTGCCATGGCTTAGTAAGCGATGATGGCTTAGTTGGTAGTGCGGTCGGATTTAACGGCAAAGGACTTGGGTTTAAGTCCACCTATCCAACTCTAAAATCAGCCTGAGCTTTCGGTGAAGAATAACATCGTGAGGAAATCATAGCATGGCGGTAGGGCATTTTAAACTAATGCCTGCCTGTGCAGTTACCACCCTCAAGTTTTAAAACCTGTCGCCAAATATTGTTCAAATAGGTGTGTTCCGGCATCATCACTTGAGAACCAGTTCCTCCAGGCTTAGTGTGCTTACCATCCTAGACTACATCCTCACTTAACATTAGCTCAGACTGTGGTCAAAGGAGTTAAGCACTGAGCCTATACCGTGTAAAAATGTGAATATTTTTGATGATAAATATAATGAAATTGTTAAATTTATAACAATTAAATGTAGGTAAGTAAGTAGTGTTGACTCAGAAATCGAAGTTCGAGAAATGTCATTGTGATTTATATTTTCGATAATTTGAGATTTTTCTAAAAATTGATAGCACATAGTTCTCTAGCCAATAAACTAAATATCAGTTGATAAGCCAAAGAGGTAAAGGTCCTGGAATTATCTTTGGATATTTATATTTAGACTAGCTTTGTGTCCACTTCTCCGACCGCGTTTCATATATTCTACACAGCGTATTATTTTTTTATACGGAACCCTAATTATTATTATTTTTTCATTAGTACTAAGATAAAGTAAAAATATTTCTCATAAATTATAGCACTTGCACTTGAAACTGTGCATTGAATCGGATTTAATTCAAATGTTGATTAGTTTTTTTTACGCGGAACCCTAATTATTTTCCAAAATTAAAAGTACTCTTAGTTACACGGAGTAACTTCAACTATCTACCAAAAAATCCCGTCAATATCGATCCAGCCGTTCCGGAGATTACCCAATACAAACAAAAAAATTTTAAAACTGTATATTTGGTATATGCATCGTATATACATTCATATCTATTTAGTACAAACATTTAATTTTGACATTACAAACAGACACTTCAATTTTATTTATTAGTATAGATTAAAGCAGAACTTTCAAAAGCAGACAAGTTTAAAAAGTAATTTCATTTGATCATGTAATTTTGTGTTTTATATATTATACAAATTCTTATGTTTTACTTATAACCTTAATTACAATAGTTTCCTATATTTAAAAATAAGGGATTATCTTTACTACAGTGAAGGAAGTATAAAAACACGATTGTATTTTTTATGATATTTTAGACAGGGCACGGCATATAATATGGCAGCCATAATTTTTAGGTTATTTCGCGCCTGTCACCAAAACACAAGGGAAGGATTATTCATCGACAGTGTCCAAACGAAACGGCTCATTGACTCCCTGATTAATTACAAGGAGAACCGCGGTGACATTCAGACCAGGAAATATACATCATTACGAAAATTAAAATTGTGTAGACACATTCATTTCACATATATTCCTGCTTGCTTGATAAGGTTGAAAGGTTGAAAGGAAACACTGATGTTTTTATCTTTTAATCTAATAATAAAATCCACACTAATAATTAAAATGGATGTCTCTGATTATAATATCAAAGTAGGTAACAACTTCTTACTAAATACATATGAATGCACTTACACATGAAGGTACTTACATCAAAGACATTACACAAGAAATTAAAATTGTTGTTTGTTTTTCGGACTGTTTATTCCGAGTAATCTTCGGAACGGTTGGACCAATTTTGACGTGAGTTTTTCTGGCAGATAGCCGAAGTTACTCAATGTAACTTGGCTTCTTTTATTTTTCGAAAATAATTAGGGTTCCGTGTAAAAAAATTAAAGCTCAACAAATTATGAACAAAATACGATTCAATGGACGGCAACATCAATACATTATTTTACAATGACTATTTAAAAACAATATTATGCAGTGAAGAATATATGAAAAGTGGGTGGAGTAACTTTAATATAAAAAGGTTTTCTACGTTTCATGTAATTCAGTCATATCTTGAAATAAATTACTACAGTGTATTTCAAAAAAGTAATACCTACATCATTTTATGCTAACACCTAGTTGTCATTCCGTAAAGCCTACACGTGTGTTGTGTTTCAAATAAGTAGGGATTTCGCAAAAAGGTGGTAATAAGGTATGCAAGCCCTCTTTCCTTTGTCGGCCACTCGTCGGCAACGTGACGAGAATCGTCGGTTAAGATTTACTAACTCTATGCGAAGAATTCGAGAGGTGATATATTTTACGAAAAAGTGTGTTTACTCATTTATAGGATGCTCTCCGTAAACTCACAACTTCACATCTCACAACAAACTTTAGTACTATAGGACTGTGAGTGCGAATGGTAGGAATAGTATTCATGATGTTGTGTAAATGTTAGGTCCATCCTCGTTTGTTATAGAAAGTGTAATTTGTAAATTTGTATCGTTAGCTTAAAGGTAAAATCGGGGGTGAGCGCGGCAAGGGTCGAACGGCCGCATCACATTGTGCGGACGAACCGCGGGCCGCGCGATTACAATGCCTTTCGTTGTGACATTTTCGCTAATGGTTCCACGGTAGGTACAATAAAACGACAATACGAAGGGAGATAAGGTGGCAAGTGAAAATTTTACGAGATTAATTCAATTCCGTCATTCGTGCGCTCTTAGATACGGACTGCTGAGCAAGATTCAAGGTCCTTGAAGGATTTAAATTTTAATTTCAAATTACTCTTAAAAATGTATATTATATTTAACCTAACTTTAAAGTAAACTAGAAAGGAAGATTTGCTATTTTAAGATGTTACAGTAAATAAATGTAGGAGTACTCATGTACTTCATCTATACTAATACAAAAGTCAAATTTTTTGTCTGTCTGTCTGTTCCGGCTAGTCTCCGGAACGGTTGGACGGATTTTGACGGGACTTCTTCAACTTAAGGTATTTTTAATTTTCGAAAATAATTAGGGTTCTGTATAAAAAAATTAAAACGCAAAGGAGAATATATCAAAAGAGGGTGCAGCCGCGGGTACACAGCTAGTTTGAAATGAATTTGTGGTAGAGACAATATCACAGATAACGTGCAGGTAAATGTAGACCAATCATCATATACGAAATTATAATAAATTGTTTATTCTACCTATCTAATCCATCTGGTTGATTGTAATATTAAATCTTCTTTTACAATTAAATTAGTTTTAATTCGAATTCTAAACATGAACTTGATGCTGTTCATTGTTTAATTATGAAGTTTCGATATTTGAACAATATCATACACAAAATAATCTCGTATTTTCTGTAATTTTATAATCATTTTACGTGATACGATTTATTTATTTTGCACAGGTCTATAAAAACTCTGGACATGAATTTCAAGTCGTCACAAAATCTCTTTAAAAAGTTTAATAACACCACTTTATTAAAACGTGACTAAACTTCTTTGCACAATGGACGTTAAATATATAAGGATATCAAGAATAATGTCAAACGAAACTGTTATGACTGCGTGAATAAAATATTGATACTGGCAGTTTTGTATCGGATGATCGGATAAGGTTGGCACCAAAACACTTATCTGGGCTTTCGTAGTAATATGATAATTTAAAAATTTATTAAATATTTACATATCGTAAGAGTAGTAGTAAGAGTAGTAGGCTACGTAAAGTTGACATTTTTACGATAATAAGGTTACAAAACTGTTTAATCTATTTTTATAATATTTAACCTTTACATATGTTAATATGAATTTATATAAAATAGATAAGTTCTTCTTTTTAAGCGATGATGGCGAAGCGGGTAGAAGCGCGTCAATCAACGCGGTTTCGATCCCCACCTATCCGGCTCTAAAATCGGCCTGAGCTTTCGGTGAAGGAAAACATCGTGAGTAAACCATAGCAAGGTGGTAGGGCATTTTTCTAATGATGCCTGCCTGGGTGTAGCTACCACCCTCAAGTTTGAAAACCTGACGACAAATATCAATAGGTGTGCTCCGGCAGCATCTCTTGAGAACCAGTACCTCTAGGCATAGTGTGTTTACCAACCTGGACCACATCGTCACTTAACATCAGGTGAGATTGTGGTCAAAGCACTAAGCCTATATCGTGTAAAAAAAGGAAAAGACAGTGACGTCACTTTTTGGTGACCAAAATGCTTGTATGTTCCGATTTGAAGTCAAACAGAAGTGTTTAATGTTAACCCGACTTTGGTAGGCGAGCATTATTATAAACTTTTCTAGCACCGTGTTATGAATTCCTTACGATATTTTTGTTCACTGAAAGCTGAAAGTACATTAGATGGATTTATAATATATATAAATCTACGACCTTCGGTAAACACCAAAATACCCACTGAGCCATCAATGCTTAAATTATTTTTGTTGTAAACTGAAATATAACTTTAAAAAATCATCCATTTGTGTTAAAGTGAAATTAAAAAATATCTTCACAATCTTTATACATCGTAGGGTAAATGCGTGTTTCAATGTACGTACGCGCTTTGACATTTTGATTACAGTAGGTACCGTTTTTCAATGAGGATTCTATTGCTTTGAGTTCTGAAAGGGTTATCCGCGCTGCTATACCGAGCTTTTATGTTTTTATCGCTGCCGAATGAATTGCTTTAAAAATGTAATTATATGAAATTCGAGTATCTCTCTTAACTTACACAGACGTCGAATGCTTTTAGAGGTTTAAATTCCACCACATACCTACTTTACCTATTAACTTGCCTTCTTAAACGAAGGTTAGAACGAGATCAAATGTGTCTATTCAAACTAATCGATAACCTTATTGATTCTCCATATCTTATTCTCCTTATCCTATAGGTTTTAGGTGCCCTAGGCCTAATGCCAGAAAACATTTTGTATTGGTATCCTCTGATATGCCTCTCTGTAAAACTATGTTACAAACACATTCCAATGTAGGACTTGTAATATGAATAATTTATATTTTAACAACGCTGATATATTATTAATTTTCAAACTTGTTACAAAAGGAGAATTAGAGCAAAATATGATGTGTGAATTGTAATAGATTAAATGTTTAATTTGTTTTGTTTGTTTTGTTTGTTTGATATGTATAATAATGATTAATTTGTAATTTTGTATTTTTCTTTCCATTTGTGTTATTATCATCGAATATTAAGAGGACATGCGGTCGGAAAAGTAGGTATTTCAGAAATCTAATAGCGTAGCATAGCGTTGCGCCCCATTGAGACAATAGGGATAACTCCATCGCGGGCTGATTTTACCTATGCAAAATAGACGAATACATCACTTTGTTTCCTTGTTTCCTCCTCCAAAACTGAACCGAATTTTAATTTTTTTTCAGTATTAGAATAATAAAGACTTTGGCTATACCTGCAGGTATGTATGTTGTATGTATGTAGGTTTTGGTATGTGTGCTTTCTTTAAGTTTTATCTATGAAACTTGTTTGACGAACGTCTGAAAATGACGGTAAAAATCGAGCATTTTTTTTTCATTTTCAAAGACTCCTAGTTTCTAGCACAACTAATTTATGGAAAAAAATCAAAACGCCCGTACGTTTTATAGCGGTGGTGGATATATATTATTTGATGTAAAAATATTTGCAATAAAGCTTATTATCCAGGGAGGAAATGTTATCCCTACGTTTGTATGGAACAAATGCCACTAGGATATCCTCTTAATGTTACTGTACTTTTCTCGCTATTTTTATATTAATATAAATTGTAGTATTAGAGTACCTTTTTTTTTTGACGGGGGGAAATACATTTACGCACTACCCTTACCTATTGCATTAGTGAGACCGGAGTCCCCCAATGTAATAGGTAAGGGGGCACGTGCAATAGGTAAGTTAGAGTACCTACATATGCTTTGAATTTGATTCGCGTTTTTTTTTTTTTTTCGTTTTTATTTATTTGAGTGGAAACTTTATTGGGTGATGCTGTTGTTATATGATTAGTAATTAGTAAAATCATCTGTATGTTTTCCTACGATAAAATAATAAATACATTTTCACCGAGTATTTTGGTAGCTACAATTGTGGTATAGATGGTAACATACCAACAAAATACAGATATTTCGTAGAAAATATAGGTAACAGAGGGGCGTATGAAACGTGACTCACGCAAGCGTTTTATATAAAAGGTTGCACTTTGTAAAATGAGACCGCGTGCAAAACAAAGTGCCTCTGGACACAAGCTGTATTGCAAATGTCCTCAATGTATGACGTCATGAAATTAATTTGATGTTGAGTTTGTAAAATAATTTGAAATAGCTTTATTTTCAGTTTTTAACATGATCATGTTTCGTGAACAGTTCTTAATTAAATAACAGGGCTGGTTTTTGAAAGTAAAATATGAATTATCCAATATACTAACATCGTATAATATATAAAAAAACCTAAAAATAAAAATAGTTTTAGTTTTTTTTTACTTTTATATTAACAAAGAGAAAGTAATTTAAGAGCTTTATTCAAGGATTTTTTTACCCATTATAATTCACACATAATCATTTTAGAGATCGAATATTTTTTATTTTTACGTTCGTGTTTATACAAGTAATGATATAGTCTACATCGTGTATTAAGGTTAATAATAAATTCGATTCTGTAGATTTCCAATGATATGCGATCACCAATAGAAATTTTATTTGTTCTTACAGATACAATCTTGACAATCAATATCCCGATAACCTGTAATTGGTTATAAATATACGTTATATCATTATACCGATTAATTTCTATGTTAAAAACTTAGAGAGATAACCACGATATTAAGGACTTAAACAATGTTTATCGACAAAGTTTTGAATGAAAATTTTAAAGCGCTTTTTCTACTTCCAGATAAGAGACAGCTATGATTTATTTTCAACAGCTTCGTTCATTAAAAAAAAAAATGTTTACCCAATCTTTTCTTAAATTTACTGTTAAGATCGGCACAAAAAATGCTTTATTTATCGATCTGTTATTTTGGTTTATTTTTATATCAAAATTATTAAATAATTTTATTTTAGTTTTGATTAACCCGGTGAGCACTAACCTGGCGTATACGTCAGCTTTTCATTGTTTTCCTAATGTCTTACTTTAATGGGTAATCGACATGTAACTTATAATTTACTTTGGGATTTTTAATACACAGTATAAAATCTAAAATTAAAGTTTAGTACATTTCATTTGGTTGTGTCATTAGTATATTGCGGTCTCTGTTATAAAGTTTAGGCTTTGATATTAGCTTGTACGAATGACAAATACTGGTATAAGCCTCACCTCTATTTACTCAACTTTTGTCAAACGACGACAAAGTTATTTTGGGAGATCTAAGGATTTGTTATCTATCATTGAAAGTATAGAGATTAACCGAAAAAAATTATGTCTCTTATGCCAACATTTTGGGTTTAAAAATATTTAGAACTAAGCAAATTGTACTGTTTCCTATTATTAGTTGTATTATTCTAATTGTAAAAAAAATATTTCATTACACATTTATTTTTGTAGATAATACAATATAATATCATAGTTGTAAAAAATTTATCTACAACATATAACATACCTGATATATTTAGATAATGTCACTTTTGATTTATATTTAAAACATTTCTTTTTTACCTAATAAATATTTTTCCTAATAAAAGTTTGTTGATTATAGTGCCTGTCCATTCA
The DNA here is from genome assembly GCA_014132275.2 of Samia ricini. Lineage (NCBI taxonomy): Eukaryota > Metazoa > Arthropoda > Insecta > Lepidoptera > Saturniidae > Samia > Samia ricini. The sequence goes on from AP028161.1 coordinate 10,860,900, forward strand.
TTCAAACATAATATGTCCACTGCTGGACAAAGGTCGCGCCAAATAAGGGGGGGACTGCCATAATCGCCACATTCGGATTGGCGATCGCAGTAAGGTGTTTTTGGTACTACTCATCCTCTGGTTTATATCCCCAAGTCACCTTTTACAACACCCACGGGAAGATATGGGTTGATACTATTCTTAGCTGGTACCGCACGGTGAATTTAGTGTATCAAGACATAAGTGATTGATTTTATAAAACACTTAATGCTAACTTGAGAGCTATTTTATGTCATCAAACACTTTCCAAAGACTGTACACATTTTTTTTTAAACTATGAAAATCTTCGAATGACTTTTAATTGTAAATGTTTTATATGTAATAATTTAGTAGAGGCCAATAAAACTGTAAATAACATACAATAAATAATGATTAAAAAAATCTATTGATATAAAAACATTGTGTGGTTTAATGAAACTACAATACAAGTGATACTTTTTAAGTAAATAAGTTATCGTTTATTTATTTTTTAGTTATCATAAAATATTTCAAAACACGTAAATACCGCGGAAAACTTGTGCGAATGAGTGAAAATATAAATGCTACATGGATAGATGATGTAAGCCATTGCCACATTGGCCTTGACTGCTCTGGTGAGCCCCTTTTACTTTACCTGTACTCTGCGGCCAGCAGTAATGCGACATGCGATAGATGGACGAAAAAATTTAAGGCTATGGAAAAAAAATCACTTTAATAATAATTAATCAAAGGCATACCGACGAAGTTGACATGAAGAAAAGCCAAGACTAAAAGACGCGCGAGGGGTCCTCCTCGGTTCGTCTGCGCACCCGCCGCCATCTTGCCTCAGCGCGTCCTTATTTCCTGCAGCCATCTGTTGTTACTTTTTAACTCTCGTAAATACGCAGTTTTCTTCATCGTACTATGTTGTATCATATGTATAATGTTACCTGAAATAAAAACATAAAGCGCTATGAATAAATCATAACTATTACAAAAAGTATTTAATTGATAACTAGCGAGTGCCCGGGTATTCATCTACGTGTCTTATCTTGATTAAATATAAGATTTTATTTATTTATTTCTAGGATACCCAACAGCATACATAATTATATAGAATAACACACATTGTTTAGTAATTAAAGCCAAGACAGGGTTCCACCATTACTTCATAGTGGTATATAATTATAATATTAATACAAGTTAAAGAAAAAAGGCACTATTGTCTGACGCTGGAGCTGTGACGCTTGTATGTGTTGTGTGTGTGAGTGTCGTGTGTTTGAATGTCTAAGCGAGTGATTGAGTGTGAAGACTTGTCTTATGGTATATGACATATGTTAATAATTAATTTATATATTTTCGCGATTTAATTTTATTATTTCGTTTTTAAATGACTGTTTTGTGTGTCGAAATATATCTATGAAATCGTATTGTTTATTATATGAGCGAGTAATACGACATAGAACCGAATTCTGAGCATAGTTAGTTTTAGCGTATGGGACGACTAGCAAAGGTGTCTTGCGTGTACAATATGTTGGTACTCGCAGTGAAATTGAACTTAGAAGGTCGGCACAGTCCACGTAACCTGATAATATAGTATGCAAAAAAATCATATTATGTTGACGTCGCCGTATTTCTAAAGAATCTAGTTTGAAGTAGCAGCATAAATCGCTGTAGTTTGTGAATTGTTTGAAATCTTTATAGCATAAGAATTTAAGAATTTTTTTTTGAATAGCTTCTATTTTATCAATATACACATTATACTGTGGCGACCATACAACCGACGAATATTCTAAAATACTTCTTACATATGCGTAGTATAACATTTTAATACACTCTATGCTTTTGAATTGTTCACATATACGTTTTAAAAAGCCTAATTGTTTGTATGCCTTGCTGACTATTGTATCTATATGATCATTCATAGCTAGTTTATGGTCTAGTATAACGCCCAAGTCTCTGACCTTAGTAACTTTTTTAATTGGTGTATTATTTATAAGATATTAGAAGTTAATAATTTTAGTTTTACGTAAAAAGGTAATATGTACACACTTATTAGTATTAACAGTTATTTTATTTTTGTTGTAATAATTTTCAAGCGCATTAATATCACTTTGAATGTGTATACAGTCAATATCTGAGTTAACTTTTAAGTAAATCTTTTTGTCGTCAGCAAACATTATAAAATTAGAGTATCTAAAACAACATCCTATGTCAAAAAGGTAAGCGTATAAGGTAATTTTATTTTGCTTTTCATAACATATTTGTTACTCAACGACATACGCATTCTTTACATCAAATTTCAAGATCAAGCCCTTTTGAGATTAGCGTGACATACAAATTGACAGACGAGCAAATACGAGAAATTTAAGATTACTTTAATTTGTAACACTTATTTATAGCCCACGTGCGGTATGTTGTCAGCTAATTTCATCAAAAGATAAAATTCTGTAGAATAAGTAATACTTTAAAGTATTAAAAAAAGAATAAAGTTTAAATGGAAAACAATTTTAGGATACACTATTAGAACAGTTTAAGAAATTATTAATTTCTTGGCATTTTGCTCTTAAATTTCATGATATTCTCTATACAAAAAAAAAAACAAAACGGAGAGAAACCTCATCTCGCATATTTCAATATGATCTCACTACTAAAAGAAATGAAAAGATATTCATACTTTTTATTCGCAATTTACTTACGGAACACAACAGAAACAGTCGAACGTTATCTAAAATATGAGAGAAGCCGAGTTAGTCCACTACGTGCGGTTTATTCTAAGAATTCAGTACAAAAGATTCACTAAAGACACCACACTATATTTATAAAGCCATACGACTTTCAAGTTTTTACTCGTACATGTTTATAAGACCTATAATGTTTTTTTGTTGTAAATGAGTGACTCAGCGTTTTATCTTTTTATGTTGATATTATAAGTTTATAAATATTATTTGCCTTTGATACAGTATTAACAAAATTCTAATTAGTAACTAAATTAACTTATTTCTCATATTACTAAACGTAACCAAATATAAATGAAAAACTATGTTAAATGAATTATTATTATTACTCATACAACGCTGTCTTTTAATTCTATAATACTGTATTCACATTCATATAATATAAATCATCGGTAAATTTTATAATTAACTAACATAATATTAGAAATTCTGGTTACCTACCCACTTTTAAATCTTAAATGCATACTGCAATGCTATAAAGGCGCGATAACATAGCGATTTCCGTAGGAAGTTATAATTAATGCGAGCGCCACATAATATGTCTCCTTTCCGGTCTTGCACAGGAGTATACGTGAATACATAATGCCTAAGATAATCATATTTGGTGTATAAATCAAGAATTATTATACTAATGTTTAAATTTCATACAGACTATGGTTATTTCTGTTTATTGTATTTTTATTAAAACAGTAACGAATATAATTAAAAAAATGACCCAACTTTAGGTAACAATTTACAGTAAACCTAATTTAATGTCATAATCATTCTCATGCCCTATTCCCAACTTACTTGGAGTCGCCGCAGTATGTTTTCTTCTTCCAAATGTCCCTATCAGCAGACATCTCTTGATTTACTCCTTTTTCTTTCATATTATTCTTTACACACTCCATCCACACTTTCTTTTACCTTTCTCTACTTTTCCAGCCTTCCACATTCATACTCTATGCGCTTTAAAACTAAAGAGTTTTTGGTAACATCTTAGTGTGGCATGTAATATATTTCTTAAAAGATTCATTAATATGCGTATTTGAACCTATATTATGTAATTTTGATGGCATTTTACGTGGTATAGTTATTGTGCATAATGTAAGTATATTGTACGTAATAAAACGGAAAATAAATTCTGGGGTGCTAAATATGTACTATACATGCAAAAAAAAATTGTATGTAAGGGTAGTTCTTGCAAAATAATCTTAATTTTTAGTAAGGCGTTGTATGAAAAATAAAAATCTATGATGTAATTCTGTCTACATAATATCTGCAGAACTGAGTATAGGTACTCACACATATTAATTGTTAATAATGTAAACTAACTAAGAATAATAATTTTCGTGGAAGATCTGCTAAGTTATCGCATATATAGTCAGCTCAATTTTGCAAATGTTAAATATTCGTGCATGACGGTAGGGCATTTCCTAATAATGCCCGCCTGGGTAGCTACCACCCTCAAGTTTGAAAACCTATTGCCAAATACCTATAGATGTGTTCCAGCAACATCAGTTCAGAACCAGTACCTCTAGGGTTATCGTGTTTACCAACCTGGACCACATCTTCACTTAACATCAGGTGAGATTGTGGTCAAAAAACTGAGCCTATATACTGTAAAAAAAAACAAACACATTAAAAATGTCGTTATCCAGAAATTTTTCAGAACATTCAATAATACATTATTTCATGTTAAAATAAAATCGAGCTTTTGCAATAATAAATTTAGTACCTACCCATATGTACTTGGGACTCACATTACATGATAAGTTCAATTGGTATCCACACATTGAACGAATATGTGGGAAACTACGTAGAAATTTTTTTTATTATTAAATGTCGTGTTCCCTGTAAAACTAGATTATTATTGTATAATGCGTATTTGACTCAATAGTATCCTACGGTCTGTCTAGTTACGGAGGCACATATAAAACCTATTTGTATTGCATCTATAGATTACAAGTAGGAATTCTAAAGCTAATCATTCCACCAAACGTAAAATAGCAACTCACAGACGAAAACACACTTTTCAAATACTGTCAATCGCTTCCTATACATAACAAATTTATTAGTTTATTAAAGGAACAATTCTTTGAAGTAGATCTGCAGGGTAAAATAGATCCGGTTTAGAATTGTGAGGGAGGATGCGTAAATCCATTTCCCATGATAAAATAGATCACCTCAGATACACACGTCAAACCACGCAAAATATGTTGATTACCCATTCAGCCAATAATTGATTCCTAGACTTATAAATTCTCTACCTAGGTACCTCTATACGTAACAACATCAATGTAAAAAATTGCAAATTTTATCTAAACAAATTTTAGTTGTCCTGTTAGTAAAAACCCTAATCACTTTTACCTATTTATATTTACTGAAGATCCATTGTAAATGCTACAAACTTTGAAGGTTTAAGTGGCATTATAGATGTAAATTATTTCTAATATGTTTTTTCTTTATAATAAAAAATAAATAAATAAATTTTAACAAATATTTATTGTTATTCTTTTCCAATTTCTGTATATAAAATTCTCTAGCCTATATAAAATAAAAACTACAATGTAAGAAATTCTAAAATTATTAAGAAAGCCTTTACAGTATATAAAAAGAAACAGAATATAAATTATATATGACGATTAAACAATGCAGTTAAATGAAAATCTATCATGCCCTCATTATTATCAGTATCTATAATACTATTATATTACTCGATCTAGTGAATGATCGTCATAATTTTAATATTAGAAATAAAGACAAGTTGGCCGTCCCACGCTTTAGGCTAAGTAAGTTTAATAAAAGCTTTATAGGTAATAGTGTTCGATTTTACAATAAGATCACAAGTAACATTACCGATTTACCTGACAATAAGTTCAAGTATTATGTCAAGCAAGACTTAATCTCAAAAGGTTATACAGGGTGGATCATTACGTGAACGATAGTGATGTTTGGACTTAACCTACATCTCTGTGCTTCTGCTAAGACCATGATATAGTATAGTTTTTTATATGAAAAAAAATGACATATTTTATATTTATAAAAAAAGAACCAGATCGAGTTTCTTGCCGGCTCTTCTCAACTGGGTCGTTTTCCGAAACTGTGGTAGTGTTTTAGACTTTCATAAGCGCCTTCTTAGAGCCTAAATTGAATAAAGATTTTTTTGATTTGAAGTATTAGAAAAACACGCATAAAAAATCAGATCGAATTTCTTGCCGGTTCTTCTCGATGACTGAATTGTTTTCCAAACCGGTGGTAGTATTTTTACGTTCATAAGGGCCTTACCAAGGCCTAAATTGAATAAAGTATTTTTTAATACATGTAACTTGTGGATGTAATTTTTTTTTTAAATAATATTGTATATAATATTAAAAACGTAACTTAATATTATTTTAATACAATTTGAGTTTTTGTACTTGTAAAAAGTTTCCATTAACTTACTTAGACTAAAAGTTTTATTTTGTTTTATAATTTACGTACAGATATGAAATATCTACACTATCCTTTGAACTATGGAAAAATTACAACAGTTTAAAAATAAGCGAGCATGATGCGATAACGAAATTTTGCTGTACAAACAGAAACGTCATGTATGACAATACGCAAATTAATGAATGATCGAATGAAAACATTCGCTATCATCGAATTGGCAGTTCGGGCTCATTTGTAAGAGCGGCAATTATAAACCAAGCATAATGAGGCTACGGGCAGCGCAGTCGTCAGCTCAAATTCAGCAATATATTTTATACTAGCCGTGTGCCCGCGGCTGCGCCCGTGTTTTATTTGTTTTTCACTGGATTATATATTTTTAATACGAAACCCTAATTTTTTTTGGTACTAAGATAAAATAAATATATTTTTCATAAATTTTACGGGAAAGTGTGCCCGTAAAACTGTGCTTTGAATCAGATTTTAAAAGTCCCGTCAAAATCAGTAATGCCGTCCCGAAGATTACCTATTACAAACAGACAGACAAAATTTTTAAATATTGTATTTTTGGAATAGGTATCGTGTATATACATTCATATCTATTTAGTAAAAAAAAAATAATTTTAACATTACAAACAGACACTTCAATTTTATTTATTAGTATAGATTATTAACTAACAGTTGCCTATGAATTATTTGGTTTGAAAAACGCCCGACCTGTAGTAAGCTATTGCTTGTGTTTAAAAAATTTCGAACATTTCGACTTTTTCATTATTATGGTTAGTTTACTACCAAAAAATTTCGTATTAAAAAGGTTGCAATATAGCTCTAAACATTATACGGGAAACTGTCGTCGCTTTAAAAATATTTACAGTATGGCCATCAGCCTGAATATTGTCGCATAACTCAACCACATGCTTTGTGTTACGTGTGCAATTTTCCAAAAAATGCACATAACAGATATCCATTTGACGTAGTCTTTGATAAACGCTTTTTAACTTTATTATTCATTTAATATTTCCTATAAATTAAAAAAGAGAATCCAAAATCATTTTGGAGTGAAACTTTGCGTGCTAATGAGAGTCATAATTAACGTAACAGTTAAAGAACGATTATTGAAGAACGGATAGGGAAGACGTATTGAAAGAGAAAGAGACAGATATGATAAGTGCACTATGCACTTTGACTGTTGGATTATTATTATGCAACTTCTGTTCTTAAGAATGCGAGCGCATGAATGTATTTTATAAAATGGGCATACATATTTATTATCTCTTTCTCGGTCTCTGGTATTCTATTATCATCATCATGTTAACAGAAAAACATCGACTGCTGGATGTTGGTAGCCTCCAAGGGCCTAAACAATGACCGGGCTTGCGCCACCCCCATTCGGCGGATTCTTGCGACCTTCACGAAGTTGTCGGTCTACCTTCTTGGACCTGGCCTACCCACACTGCGTGTTCTGGTACGTGGTAACCATCTGAGATCCCCTTGGCCTCATAGGGCATCTGTTCTACGAGCAATGTGCCTATCCCATTTGTAATTCTCTGGGCAATCTCGGATACTTTGGTTCTTCTGCGGATCTCCTTATTCCTGATTCGATCACGCAGTGATACTCCGAGTATGACCCTCTCCATTACTAACTTTGAACTAACCATATCTTTCAGCTTTATCATTAGGTCCAGTGTAAAAACCACGTCTTATAGATATAGATCTCTTACTAATCATTTGTCTTGTAGATTTAAACTAAAGATCGCCTAAGAAGTTTCACATATGAACTCTTTGTGAACGCTCTTTCTGTGTTATTTATACGTATGTAATGGATTAATATCTTAAGTTACTGTAACTGTTAAAATTTTTTTATTAGGTGATAGTCTCGAGTTGTGTACAGAACTAAAATTATCTTCAACTTAGACTTTCGTATGCTGTATGTAACACAATATTCAGAACCGAGCGTTCGCGTGTCATTCGTCAGAGGTATTCTGTAATTAATGTGGACACGGACAGGATCGAGGGCCTAATGAATGGCGGGTGTAACGTGTCGTGCAAAAACTGGCTCGTCATACAACACGCGTCGGATGAACTACGGTCCGACTTTTAGCGGCTAGATAAGAATAATATCAAATATTCTAAAATAATGTAGAGTAAAATACGTAAATAAATATATAATTAAAGAATATAAGTTACGCAAAAGGTAATAGAGAGGCTTAGGTCCGGAGTTTCACTGCATTATCGAATCAGGGATGAGAAGACCCGCAGAAGAAAAAAAGTAACCGACATTGCCCAAAAAATTGCCAAATTAAATTGGCACATAGCTCATAGAACCGATACCCCATGGGCCAACAAATTCTCGAATAGCAACCACGTACCGCAAGACAAACTGTGGAAGACTTCCAGTAAGGTGGACCCATAGACCGGTGAAGGTCACCGGAATCTGCTGGATGCAAGACTGGTTGTTATGAAGATTTTCCTTCCATAATGTTGTTAATTAAGATAGTATATGATATAAAATCTACATTCATTTGTTTCATTTCTTTAACTTTCAGTATTGATGGTAACTATTTTATTGTATTACTCGTAGTAATTATTCATAAAAGTTTTATAACATTCATATGAATTAAATATAGTATGATGCAAGTTTTTTGTACAAAAGATTTGTACACTAGTCACAGTGACTCGTTTTCATAGATTGTCATTGATCAAGTAAATTCCACAATAAAACAGGATTCGCTTTGTGTGCCGACCGACCAAAGTTATACAGCTATAAGCCGCGTATGAATTTCTAGATGTCAAAATGATGGGCGCACATTGCCCGGCAATCGATTTTCGCTGACCCGTTGTTACAGAGTTAGTAAAAAAATTATTTCAAGGGCAATTTAATTATATTGGAGAAAATATTAATTATGGACATATTAGTAAAAAAAAACCTTTAAATTTTTGTTTGCTATACGATCCTGTGAATTTTCTGTGTGATGTAATATTTAAAGTATAAAAAGTTATTTTACAGTAATAAATTTAATAGATGCATATTATTAATCCGTATCTTTCCGCGAAAAGAGGGATCCTCGGTATTCGGTTGTTAGGTAGTAAATCTAGGTCTCGACGGAGCCCGTAATTTTTATTATTCCAACATCGCCTATTAAACCGGTGACGTGAGTGAAAAATGTGCTACAGGCTTTATATACTGGAGCCATTCGCATATCGCGCTGTTCAGCGAAGTAGAATAGCTTTCAGTATACCCTTTTTAGGATTTATAACGATGACCTAGTTTTTATCGATTGTATCTACGTGTCTATTCATTTTAATATTGCCCTTGCAGCACTAACCTGGCGTTCACGCCAGCTTTCCATTGTTTTCCAATTGTCTTCCCTATTGTTTTATTTTATGGGTAATCAACATATTAAGCACAAAAAATTTAAATATTGATTGGTTATTGCATACATGCATAGCGTCACACCTCTCTCCCACATTATAGGTAGGCAGAGATTACGTCCTCCCTGCTATGACCGTGACTCACTTGTTTCACTTCTTCTACTTTTATGAGCACCTTTATACATGCTATTCGGTTATGAGTACTTTTGACCTTTTTTTTTTTTTTTTTTTGACGGGGGGAAATCCATTTACGCACTCACCTTACCTATTGTATTAGTGAGACCTGAGTCTCTCCAATACAATAGGTAAGGGGGCACGGAGTGACGAGTTCCGTGCCAGTGTGGGACTCAAACCCGGGCGAGAAGCGCCCGGGAATACCCACTAAAACCCCCCGGGGCCGTCCGCCGCATTTGGAGTGGGGGCGATACGGGGTTGACAGGCATGTCGCCGCGTCGCTAATGTCGCCGCGTCGCTTCTGTCGCCGCGTCGCAAGTACTTTTGACCTAGTCTTTCTGCAGAAAGTCTCCGATCTGGTCGAGATACGTTTGCTTAGGACGACCCTTACCAGCTTGTCCAGTCACACTCGCCTTTTAAATTTGTTTCGTCAATCTTCTTTCACCCAACCTCTCTACGTGTTCAAACTAATTAAGCATCCCTGTCTACTACCCCACTACATCCTCTACCGCACCACAAAGTTCCCTTATCACGCTATTCTTTACTTTAATTATCATTCTCATGCAAACTAAACTTCATAGACTTCTTTCTTATCATTGGTGATTGATTTTTGTTAAATTATTTTACATCATTGATTATTTTTAGAAATGTAACTTTTAATTAATAGTTGAAATCCTAAATTGATTTAGAAAATATTTCAGAAATTCTATATTAGTAAACTCTGATTGCACTAGTCAACACATCGATATATGTACTTGCGATTTATTAATAATAATTGTGCTGGATCAGTAAAAATATACTATATCTATCTATTGCTATCTCAAGTTTCATATAATGCAAGTATATTTTATCGAAAATTTACAACTCTGTATAAATCAGCGAATAAGTATTCCCACTTATAATTTATAGCACGCCTCTACCCCGTTGTTGGAGGGTAATTGATGCGCCCGCAGATATCACTGGTGCTGGCCGTCTTTAAATAACTCACTGTTCAGGAAACGTGACGTCACTGTATACTAGTAGCCCCTCTGAATTGTATTTAACACGATTAAGATGAGGTTCCCGATAAAAAATCATTTACCGCTTTTTAATTTGTAATTGATTTTTATTACTTCTGGTTAGGGAACGATAAGGAAAATTATTAACATTTCATTTATTCCTTACCTTTTTCTTATATTACGAGAACTTATTGGGTATATGAGTATATTTTTTAAGTAATAGTGTCAGATTCTTCAACATGTTTTCAAAGCACATTACCGATTTACCTGACAATAAGTTTAAGCACTATGTCAAACAGGTTTTAATTTCCAAAGGTTTTATTACGTGAAGAATAGTAATCTCTGGATGTGACAGAGAGGGGCTCTGTGCTTCCGCTAAAACCATTTCTCTTCGGCTCTTCTCGATTGGATTATTTTTCAAACCGGTGGTAATTTTTTTGACGTTCATAAGCGCTTTCCCAGAGCTCAAACAGAAAAGAGAAATTTTGATTATTGATACATCCGTTGTATGGTATATTGTCATAAATTTAGTGTAAATCACTGACTAGAAATATAATCGGTAAAAAGTGTAAAATGTTATTTCAATAGTAGATACTTTAAGCTTATAGATTTACATTTCTCACTTATTGCATTACATATGGTAATGGTAATCTATAATGGAAACCTTGTATTTCGTAGAAGTTAATATTAAAAAAATCGTTATCTTCATAACTTATTTGTCTAATTTTAAGTTCGATGCTATCTATACCTATGGAAAATCTATACTTCAAAAGTAATTGAATTGTGTGTTTGTAATCTCAAAATTAACTTTTTTAACTAAATAGATATGAATTGAATTGAATGTTATGAATGTACATACGGCACTTATACCAAAAAAACACAATTTTTAAAATTTTTGACATTTTGTAATGTGTAATCACCGGAAAGGCTAGACCAATTTTGACGGGATTTTTTTTTGATAGATAGCTGAAGTTACTCCAGGTAACTTAGGGTACTTTTAATTTTTGAAAATCATTAGGGTTTCGTGTAATAAAAAATAACTCATAAAAATTTGAATCAAATCCGATTCAATACACAGTTTTACGGGCAATTTATTATAAATATTTTTGCTTTATCTTAGTGGTACTAAATTTTTTTTAGGAAAATAATTAGGGTTCCTTGAAAAAATTAAAACGCAGTGAAGAATAAATGAAACGCGGGCGCAGCTGCGGGCACACAGCTAGTTTTAAATATTATTTGTAGCGTTTAAAAGCCTTACGCCGTACCATTGAATAGAAAGAAATAATATGAACATTTGGATATAAATGAAAGAACTTCAATAAAAATATTTTGAAATTGTTAATTTTTATAACTTTTTAGTGCCAAAAACTTACATAATATTCCTATGTCCTGTATCATTTATTGTATACATAAATGGAATTATAGTAATAGTTTTTTTTATATATAATACTTTTTTGAAGTTAGTACTAATTTGCCAAACGGCTGTGATAAAGAAATATTATAATATCATAGAAATGGCATGGTTTGTGGTCACAGCTATAATCTCAAATTGGCTATTATATATCAATAATTGACTCTTATGTGTTCACGCACTTTCAAAAGCATATGACCTGTATTTATATACATGTATAATGTTATACCACAAAGCAACTATGTTATTACGTGTATTTATTAAAAGTCAATACCCACGTGACTAATAGAGTAGGTAGGTGGTAATTTGTATACTAAATCTAAATGTAATCATTTTAATAAATTAATCAATTGAAATGGGAAATATATTTTAACGAAATAACTGAAATGCGTAATATAAAAAAGCATGCAGCGTTTTTTTTAATCAAAGCTTTTCAAAATTTCGTACACAGAAAAAATCATACAGAAAATGAATGGAATATTAAATTATGTTGGTCCGCATTTTGTAAAACTGACGAAGCGTCTTGTTAAGCTTTCAAGAAGCTTTTAAGTTAATGAACGACTTATTAAAAAAAAACGTATTGACTCTTTATACAGTTGCGGAAAATTTATATAACGGCAAAATAATAAAAAGATGGGATCGAGTTTAATTAAATACAGAGAAAAAATTAACTAATTAACTCTTAATTCGTATTAATTATTTAATGGATACAAATTATAATACTTTAAACAGATTTATTAATGTACAACTTTAAACTTTCAAAGAATAATTTAATAAAATGTCTGTTAGTTTTAGAGTTAAACCAAATAAAAATAGTTAAAAGACAATATTATTTAAAATAAGTTCAAACTTTAGATTTAATCTTATTTTGACTTCAATCTTTTTTAATCTGTGTAAGAATTACAGTTTTAATTACCAAGATATAAAATAGTTTATATTTGGTGTGTCAATCGTTTCAATTTTACTGATTTGAATCAACTTAAGTGCATTGTTTCTTTCTTGTCGGCTTTATCTCCACCATCTTTGTATTCAAATTTTACTCGGAGCTTTTGTATTGGTGAATCGTTTTTACCGCGAATAAAGGGACGACAATGACATATAATGTAAAAAATTTACAAAAATAAATAATTGTTCGTATTCCATAATTTGATTTTTAAGGGCCAGATCAGTTTTCAATATATGCCCAAATTATTTAATGTTAAATTATAAACATTCTAAAAATCAACCAATTTTCATTTTTTAAGAGAGACAAATACTTTTGGTTATTTTCTCCAATCTACAAGATTTATTCCATGCAGTTTTATTTTAAAAACTTATTAAAGTTTGTTAACGTACTATTTTTCTTAATTTAACAGAGTAATTGAAAATAATGTAGTTTATCTTACTTCTTGCGAGGTATAAAAACGAAACAATCTAATTTATTTAAGTAAAAACATATTAGTATGCCCATCCATTAAACTGAAAAATGTCCACTGCTGGGCATAGGTCTCCCCCAAAGATCTACATGACGACCGGTCTTGCGCCACCCGCATCCAGAGTATCTAGGTTTTTCATATTTTGAAACCTAGTTTAAACACGTATAAATTTATTTGCAGATTTTTCTTGCGCTGAATATTAAATAAAGGCTCTAATAATGTCAAATATTATAATATTAGAGGCTCTATTAGTCAACCTCAGTAAAGGAAACAGTCCTTTTTAAAGTCGGTTATACACAGTCTTGAGCTACAAAGATCAATTACCATGAGGTGAACTGTCAGCCAGTTGATGTGAAAATATGTCTTTTACTAATTCGTTAAAATATTATCTTTTGACGGTAGACTACATATTAGGCAATGCCTGTCTGTACCTTGGCCTACTTCATACTATGTAAAATTACTTTCAATTCATTCCAGATATAAATAATATATATATATATTTATAGACGTAAAACTCCTCCTTGTTCCTACTTAAACTGTAAAAAAAAAATTTCATTGCAAATAGAAAAAACGAGGTTTATTAAAAAAAATCTATGTGTAAATAAATTTTATTGTAGTTATTTTATCTGCATACGAGGTGACATGTTAATGTCAAGTTGCATTCTCTCTCATTCGTTTTTCTATTCAAATTTTCCACATGAAATGCTACGAGCTACGACTGCTACGAGTCTCTTCACACCGTATGGTAATTAGTTTTAAAAAAATGTGACAGATATTTACAGTAAACATTAACTACACTTATTTTCTATACAGAACGTAAATAAACAAATATTACTCACCCTAATAAAATTATAGATTGAAAACAAAGTTCCTAACCATTGTTTTTATTAATTAAATACACGAAGGATAATTGTTATTACGTTTACATCCTTACCACCGTCACTAAATAAGAAATTCACTCAACAGCATCTCTTCTCGGTTCAATTAATTGTTTGTTTACGTACTCTCATTAGCTTATTCCACTCCTCAAATTTATCCGGTAAAGTTTTATTAAATTTCTGTAAAAATTAAACACAAAGTTTCTTATACGAAAGTACTCGCGTATTGAGTAACAAAACGGGAACTAAGTAACTCGTACGTTTTAGATGGAAGTTATTGGAAGACTCGATACAGTCCTGCCGTGTGGCTGGTATTACACTGACTTGTTCGAGACGACACGCGATCCGACAGAGCGACTTGTAAGCGATATCGTAGCGATTCATGCGCGAATCACTTAGTAGGAGGAGCCTTCCTACGAAACCACGCCTACCAAGGAGCTACACATTTCTTTTTCAATATGTGTAATTCAATTTCGCTTATGTCTTCGCTGGGAAAGTTGATGCCCCGTTGTCGTTCAACACGATGTTTTTATGTAAACTGTAATGTAGTTCGCGAACCGAGTCGGCTCGTGATGCTACGCTCTGTGTGATTTTTTCTTTTCTTTTCTTGTCTTCTATATTTTTTTTGTTGTTCTCAATTTCACGTGCTGTTGCCTATTCATATCAAGTGGAATATAAAATACGAAAAAAACTTTGATCAACAAAAACAATTCATTGAATGAATTTATTTACTTTGTTTGGATACTTTTACAATATGATTCGTTATACTGGTCTCTTAAAGGCATGTAGATGGAATTATTTTGATCAGGAATGCAATAAGTAAAAAGAATAATAATACATTTCGATAGCCATAAATTAATTTTAAGGTAAATTATATATATTATAGATTTCTAATAGTTATTTACTAGCTGTACCCGCGACTCCGTGCGCTTGTAATTCCGTGTTTGTAAAGCAATGATTTGAATGAATTTTAGATACACATATAAAGGATTTTTATCAGATTGGTCTACGTCGTGACATCAAGTAAGATAGTAGTCAAAGCGCTGAGTCTATTTCAGTAAAAAAAAAATCAACCCTTTTCTCCCATTATAAAATTAGTTATCATTTTTATCAATCCCATATATCAAAGTATGAACACAGTTAAAGCACATGTATCGTATTTTACAATTTTAAAATAAAAATTGGCGTTGATAGCTGGTAGCGTGGTCGGATACTTTGCTGATGGACGTTGTTAGAAATTCTCCTTTCCTATTTTATAATGAACCTGAGCGTTCATTAAAGTTAAAAAACAAAATATATATGTATATCTACTCTTAAAAAAGTTCCATAGGATGTTCGAAGTCCATCATCAGGTTGATTCTGTGGTAAACTCTCATTACTATACACCATAGGAACTCGAAAATGACATATTTATTTATTTATATGGCAAACCAAACAGAGTAAAAATAGATGAAAATAAAGATTATTCATTGGCAATTTAATAAGAATGATTGTAAAAATATATATAGGTTTCAAGAAATCCCATAAGAGCTTCGAAGCTCATCATCAGGTCGATATATTTAGTAGTACTGTGGCAATGCAATGCATTGTACTATATCTGCGATATAGTGTATATAATATAAAGCCTATATAGTATGAAATACAAAATATTTTTGTTAATTTCACTATTTATTAATATTGTTATTATGCATACATTTCATTATTGTCGTTTTTTAATGTGAATCTAGATAAATGATCTTTATACATTGTTTAAATACATATATGTGTCAAAAAGTATTCTAGATGTGACTACTAAGTATAGACTACAAATCATATCAAGTTTCATCGAATTCGGTCAAGTAGTTTTTGCGTGATTGGCGAACAAATTAATAAATAGACAGACAAAAATTTAAAAAACCATCGAAATGTGTTCTGTTGTCGATTCTGAACCTCCTCATAGTATTTACGTAATATCTTCAAGATACAGATTTCGTTCCTTTTAGCCGTTTATTGTAAGTATAGATCTAGTGGCAATAGATATAATAACTGATGTAATACTTTATTCAATTTAGGGTCTGGTGAGGGACGTCAAATTGAAATTAAATCTCAACTAGTATAATCCATGTCAGATTGAAATGTATTTTGAACTAATTAGTGTATATAAAACTTAATTCGTGCGAAATGTAATGATCATTATTGACTAACTTCTATGAAAAAGTTTATAGTTCAATACTGTTGAACGGAAATGCCTTGACAGCTTCAAAATTTTAAGACGAGAGCTTAGGAAGCTCACACAGTAATGTGGTGGCACCAAACTTGTAATAACCTAGATTTAGGCTGCTTTCTGCGATGTTAATTCTACGGAATTTCACTAAACCTAATGTGGATTAGCTACCTACGGATCTCATGTTTCCTTATAGAACCCATGTACCTGCCTGCAGTATGCAGAAGTGTCACTGTAGCATGTTGGCGGTCTCTGCAGGAGCCTCCCCTTTTTTACTATTGTGTGAGCATTGGTAGATTTCTTGTACGAAATTATAAATTTGAGTTTTATTATCGTAGCAGTAGAGGAAAGTCTGTAAAGCTTTATGTTAAAAACGACGATTATTTCGAAGCCTTTTATTGTGTATATATCAAAGAGCTACAAAATTTAAGTACACTCAGTATTTACAATGTATGGATGTGAATCTAGAAACATACACTTTCTTGTATTTAGAGTATATTGTCAAATGGAAAGCAACTGGCTTGAGCTGACCCCAGAGACTTGCACGCAGATTAATCCGAAGACATTTTGATGCTACACTTTTTATATTAAAGCGAACTGATGATGATGCAATAAAGCTATGATGTCGCAGTGAAGCGATGATAGCGCAGTTGGTGGTGCGGCCGGATTCCGCGTCAATGGACGCCACCTATTCTACCTAGTCCACCTATTCCACTCTAAAAATCAGCCTGATATTTCGGTAAAGGAAAACATCGTGAGGAAACCATAGCAGGGAGGTAGGGCATTTTCCAATGATGTCTGCCTGGGCTACTACCACCCACAAGTTTGAAAACCTGTGTCTCTCGGCAGTATCACTTGACGTAATCCTCTAATCCTAGTGTGTTTATCATCCTTGACTGCAACGTCAGTTAACATCAGGTGAGATTGTGATCAAAACACTGAGTCTACACAGTACAGAAAAACGAATTTATAATACAAATTATATACATAGGTAAATGGATTAACCAAAAGTAGGAGTTTACAACTTCGAGGTATATAGGTAATAGTTCCAACTACCCTATTACGCTTTGGACTGTAAAGGAATTCAGTAAATTATAACAGTAAATTAAACGCTAGTTTCATTTACGTTACAAAGTGAATTATGCGTTAGTGTCTTAGTTCTGTCACCGCCTAAGTTACTACGGGTTCAAAATTAATACAGTGCCATAAGCCAACGTTAATACTCTGCGCCCTCGCACTCTTGTTTTGCAGTATCAAATTTTGAGAATACGCACGAATCAAACAAAACTTTAAGAGGTTTAAAATAAGAGACATGTTTTCTCGTACTCCATAAGGTGGATAGGCTTCTCAGTTGATGTTTAATTATTATTAAGTGTACACCTATTTGTTTGCTGTTGTATGTAACAATACCCTAATGACAACTGACATCAATAAATTGGTTTAATTATAAGACACGCTGACATTTCATAATTTAATTTACATCAGTTAAAACTTCAGTTAAAACATCAGTTAAGACTATAAAGATGAATGATAATAGTTATAATATTAATAAATACTATTTTGATATTTCAAATTCATAAAATTTTATCAGTAGACAAAAACTCATGTAAACCAGTTTCCACTAAGTTCTTTATGTCCTATTTCAGTAATATCTCCCAAGATATAAATTTCTAAAGCATATTTTTAAATTTCTGGGTCTTTTGGGAAGCATCCAGTTTAATCATAATGAACTTGAACTTTCTGTGAAGAATCCAATACCTGGCCAGCCATCTTGGATCACAGTGTCACTTAAGATCATATGAGATCGTGCTCAAAGGACTGAGTCTATATAGAACAAAATATCTCCAAATCTGTTACCATGAACCTATAGATGTGTTCTGCCAGTGGCACTTGAGAACCGAAATCTTTTGATGCAAAATATTTTTGTTCGGATCAAGCACCCTCTGATCTATTATTGTATACATAAATATTATATTTGTAACTAAAGATTTATTATTATGATAAAGGTATTTCTATTATGGATGTCTATTATCAATATTTTATTAAACATAAGTGCATTCTTCAGCCAGGTTGTCTTATATAATTATTTTATCAAATTAGACAATGTTTGAAGATGAAAAAAGTATCTCTAGGCTTAGCGATGTTGGTGCAGCGTCAATTGACGCGGTTTCGATCCACCTATCCAACTGTAAAATCGGCCTGAGCTTTCGGTGAAGGAAAACATCGTGAGGAAACCATAACAAGATGGTAGGTGATTTTCTAATAATGTTGGCCTGGGTAGCTACCACCCTCAAATTTGAAAACCTGTCTCCAAATACCAATAGGTGGGTTCCAGGAGCATCACTTGAGAACCAGTACCTAGGTTTAGTGTGTTTACCATCCTGGACCATATCGTCACGTAACATCAGGTGAGATTGTGGTCAAAGCACTGACCCTATATCGTGTAAAAAGAAAATCCATCTTGAATTATATCATGAGATGAGTCAAAGTTTGTCAAAACAGTGTAAAAAATTCGATGCAATGAAGTTTTTTTTTTATGTTTTAAATAATTACGTTTGACTGTGACGATGTAGCAAAATATAAACATAATATAAAACGATTTATCTGTAATATCGAAATCTATTGATGCTATAGTTAGTAAGTAGTAGATATAGTAGGTACCAGGTATTGCAAAACTCTTTAACATGCTATTTGCATTGTCAAGATCTTTGGCTTCACCAAATATCAGAGAGTCTATATCCTACTACTGGAAAATAATGTGGGATTGTTATCGTTAAGACGTTATTTTCTATTTTTTTAAACCATTGAACGAAATGAAAATCTGTTTTTTTTATATAACTTAAAACAAAATATATTTGCTTTTAAACAAGAGTTGACCCTCACGAGACACTCGGTGGATGTGAAAAATAAAATTTGAAAATTTATAATCAATGAAACCATTAAAGAAATATGGCGTAAAACAAATTTTAAAAAAGAAACACAAAGTGTGTTTAAAAGGGATAAATGCGTAAAGTATGTATATTAAAGTCAAGTATATTCGAATAGAAAGGCACACGCAATACACAGCCCAGACAGAGAAACAACAAAGTGTAAGTACTCGTATAGGCATGATGGCATAACAGAGCGTCATACCGTTTATTGTCACGGCACACGAATCGCTTTTACTGCTAAGCGCGTCAAAAAAGGGTGCCATTAATTTTGTTATTGAAAAACAACAAAGTGAAAACTTAGATTGTGTTGTAATTAACTGCGAAAACTTTAACAAATTAAATTAATCATTGAGATTTTGATAAAGAAACTGTAATTACAAATGAATAAACTCTTTTTTTATAATCTGAATTATCGACAATATTCACTCATTCATAACGATTTTAAATTGCATACGAAACTTTATATTTCAAAATAAGTTTAAACTATGCAATACATTGATTGCAAATTTATTTTAATAGAAACTAGTTGTATGCCCGGGGCTCTGGCCGCATATATTATTTACTGCGTAATATAGCTTTTAAATAATCAGTGAAAAATAATGTTTTGATGGCGCTGACCATGTAATTATATTTTGTTCACAATTTTATGAGTTTTTACTTTCGCGGAACCCTAATTATTTTTTTTAAATGTTACGCGGAGTAACTTCAGCCTTCCACCAAAAAAGTTCCGGCAAAATCGGCCAAGCCATTCCGGAGATTATCTGGAACAAACAGACAGATAGACAAAAAATTTAAAATTTTTTTTTTTGGTATAGGTATCCTACATACATTCATATGTATTTAGTAAAAAAATGTTATTTTGATATTACAAACAGGCACGTCACTTTTATTTATTAGTATAGATTAAATTAATTATGTAAACATTTTTTTCAATTAACAGTCTTACTCAGCCTTAAACCTAACTAGTTCTATGAAAACAGAAAAAAAACATGCAAAAACATTTAACGGTACAAGTTTTTCAAATAACCGAGAGAGTGAGTCGGTAATCCTGGCGAGTTTACAGCCAGATCGGCTCGAGTTAAAGAAAAAAAGGACTACGATAGTCCGCCTCCTCCCCGGGGCCTCGTTTGAACCGGAGCGATTTTCGCGGCTCGTTCTTATGATTAAGTCATACTCTTGAGGGATTTAGAATCAAGACTGTTGCGTTTGAATGTATGAAATTGGTTAGTTCGCTTCACGCTGAGTATGAATAATATCGTGGTCATAATATTTTTTTCCATATAAACAATTTTGGATTTGTTGTATAAGTTGTGTACATTTGGAAAAGCTCTTCGGAATAAAAATTCAGTTTCGTTAATATAATTTTTTTGAGAAATATTTTCAGACTTGTTAATTACTTATACAAGTAAATAAAATTGAAGTGTCTGTTCGTATTATCAAAATATCACAGTACCTATACCGAAAACACAATTTTTTAATTATTCGTTTCAGTGCCAGTTTGTTCCGACCAAACTCCGGAACGGCCGGACCGATTGTGACGGGACTATTTCTGCCAGATAGCTGAAGTTATAAGGCGTAACTTAGGCTACTTTTTTTAGGATAATAATTAGGATTCTGCATAAAAGAAAATTAAAACTCACTGACATGTTTTTTAATTTGTAGGAAGTATATTTGGTTTCAGATAGCTTAAAAAATCATTTAGAACCTGTAGGATGATTCAACTAATGAACATAATTCCATTACTTTAAAGATACTAATTATAAAGTACTCGTATATATTAAAATAACCTCATACAAGTGGACTGTAGCACAACCATCTAATGAAATAATCATAAATAAACTTTGTTACGAAAAGAAACAGGAAAATACGATAAAGGGGAAAGAGTGTTCCATTTGAACGGAAAGTTATTTTTCATATTAGGCAAATTTACTTTATTTACATTTAGGAGGAACGAAAACTTCACCTGGCCGCGTACAAGAATATGTATTTATATTTAGAACAATTTCGTTTTTTTGTAAAAAAAAAATACAGATTTCATAGATTTGCGTGATATCATTTTACACAAATTAATTATGAATGAAAGTTACTTTAGTTAATGTTGGTTATTATCGTAAAAATTACTTTCACTACGATTTCAAGTTGCAAGGTTTTGGCAAGTTTTAAATAAGAAGCTTAGGTATGGTTGTTGTTATAAATTGTACCATCGGACCCGTTCGCGTTTGATTTTCCTTCACAATTCACTGCATTATATTTTATTAAATTGTTTCAACTAATTAACACTAGTTAAACATTCAGTGTTTTGGTGAAGTATTTATTTGATATGAATCTTTATGAAGTTATGAAGTACTTGGATAATAAAGCGCTTCGAACATATAATGAAATAATTATGTTTTTTTGGCTGTTAAATACTAAACTGCTATTTTGTCAAAAATACCTCTTGGCTCAACATATCTGATATCATTAAATATGTTCATGGTCATATTTTTTATCGATTTAATTGTTCACAATTACCTGCACTTGTTCCTTATCTAATACTATTAAGAGAGCAATTCATGTATATAGGTAATAAATATGTAATCGGTTTCCGGAGAACAGCTCTACTTATTTGAATGATATTTTGAATTTAGATAAAGTTTTACTTAGTAATTTTTTTTGTCTTGGTAATCTGTCACTCATAATCAACATTTATAAACTGATTTGTCTACAATATAACAGATGACATCGTGTTTATATTGTTAATGTGTTTTTTTTTTGCAAACTGTCATCTGTAATCAGTGCAACTAACGATTTGCTTAGCTCTGTACACACCCTCGTCTCATGTCCAGTTAAAAAGACAACAAATTTTAAATATTTTACATAAAAATCTTAATTATAATCTTAAAGGATTTCACAATAATTATGTATAAGCAGATTTATATTGGTAACTTAACTAAACTCAAGGGAGAAATCCACCCCTCTGTCCGCAACTACAGACAGGTCACTGAGGTGAAGCGCAAAGGTACAGCTTTCATGAAATATTTGAATTACCTTCAGGATTACAATTTATAATCAATATGTTTGTAATAATAGATTGCACTACGTAACAAGTATGAATATTTATAAATTGAGCTATGTTCGCTCACACAGATACTATTTTACCTGATGCAAATTGGTTTATTACTTGTCTAACTGATGGATGAATAGACAAACAGTGTGTCGTTGCCGTTTATAAAATGCAAGGATAAGTGCATTAACTTTGTTAAATATATCGAATCTCTAATTTTTTCGATACGTTACAAATTATTCCCACTCTTAGGGATGCAATTTTGAAAAACCCCGATATAAGTATATTAAATTTTGTGGCTCCTTTTTTGAAAACGACCGAATTTCATACAACGGTTCATCCCCTATTTTACCACCTTAGGGATGAAATTTCCAAAAATCCTTTCTTTATTGGATCCCTACATAATAAAAGTTACCAACTGCCAACATTTCAAGTTTATAGGCCCATTGATTTAGGCTCTGCGATGATGAATCAGTCAATCACGACAATTAATTTTATCTATACAGATGGTATAGAATAGTATCTACTTGTAAAGTTAATTATATATATTAACGATATGGACGATGGTTGTCGCTTAATTCAGCGGTTTTCATGCCAGTGGGTAATTAAACGATTGTTTGCTATTTCGCAATAATTGATGTCGGTGTGTTTGATTTGCGCTAATTATCTTTCAAGCGGTAAATTATTAATTCAGTCGGAATGCGTTTTATGATCGTCGGTTTATTGTAATGCAATTTATAATTTACTTTTCAGTTAAAGTTAATTCCTTTTTTATCTTCGTCACCATATCAGCCGATAGACGAGCACTACTTGACATAGGTCTCCCCCAAAGTTCTCCATAACGACCAGTCTTCATCTCGCTTGATATTAAATGACGATGTGCTCCAGGATGGTAAGCAAACTAAGCCTACATACACTGGTTCACAAGAGACACCTATAAGAGATTAGCGATAGATTTTAGAAGTCGATCTCAAAGCATTTGTTCAATTACAATAAACGAAAAATTTTGTACTATTTTTACCTGTTTAAATAAACATTAAGAATAAAACGGCACTGCTTCCATTTTGCATGTAATTTCAGGCTCGGGGAAGCATGCTGGTATTTTTACCGGTAGAATTGCAATCCTGCGTAATACAATATGTACAGAATCAACTTGAATTCTGTTTTCATTCATCTTATAATTTTATTTACCTTTTTTGGGCATTGCGCTTTGTAAGTTTATTTATTAGCGTTTTCAAACTTCTGACTTCTTTATGTATTCTTTTATATTAGTATATATTTTATAATTAGGCACCACTATAAGCTACAAAATTAATGAATGAATATTAATAATAATACCTCCTTGAATACTTAACAATCATTAGATTTGTGGCATAGTTTATATATGGTAAACAAATTGAGCATTTGTTTGTCTATCTTGAAGATGTTTGCAAGAAAGAATGTGAGGCCTCGTAGTTGAGGCGAGCTGTAGTTTTTGTTCGAGACTCGTTCGGTGTTTAGTTGTTGCTTTGTTGCATTATTAGTTTCTAACTTAACAAGTTTAACATTTTCGGCTCGAGCTTGGCTCGTTGAAATTAGACGCATACTTTTATTAAAGTCGAATGTTTTTATTTGAACTCAGTTGTGCTCGGGTTAATTTAAAGTTTAAATCACGATCCTCTTTCAATCAAACGCCCCTTTTCTTGTTCACTTAACTAATTGTTTATAACATGTTTTCGGAGATACTTTATTAAGATATTATTCTGCAAGGTTAATTTAATTTATATTTCATGTATAAGCCCTTATACCCAAAATGAAATATTATACTTACTTAAATACTATAAGGCTGAGTTTTTTTAGTTATTAATACTAAGATATAATTAATGTGTTTAGCTAGCTAGGGTATCATTATTATATTATTATGGTCGCGATAAGTTGAGACAAAATAATTGTAGATGGCCACAAAATAAACGAAAATACTTGGTTAGAGGTACTGTCGTAAAAACGCAGTAGGCGTGCTAAAAAGTGTGAAATATTTCGGCATTTTCCATAATACCCCAACAGTCTATTTATCAGTGGTGTGATCATTACTGCGGATCCCAAAATGACAGTTGCTGCCACGTGGGTGCTGCTTTAAGTCATCTGTAAAGATGGTCCTAGAATGATCAGGAAGTGTCTTTTACTAGCATTTAAAAATATTAAAATGATTCTTTTTCGATCTGTTTATGTATACGAACTATAAACTTTCTGCTACAATTGCGGGGATTATTAACTAATAATTCAAGTAAATTTTGATTATCTTGAATAAAGCAGTTAATGTTGAGTTTTAATAACAAAATTATTTTTTTTTCATCTAGCATTTGCTTTAGAAACCGTGATTTCCAAAATAGTAGCATAAGTTGACCGAGCTGTTTTAAACTCTATTGTTAGGTAATTGTTTTAAACAACACAATACAATGTTTTTATGTTATATCTATCATTTGTTTCCTTTTCGTTTTATTTTTAGAGAAGTAAAATAAAATTAATTTTATTTTTATTATTCCATATGAAAAAAAAAAATCGCTGAACGTGAATGTATCATACAGAGGGTAAGGAGAATATGCGAAAATTCCGTCTAAAACTACATATATATCAGTACTTTTTCTAAGACTGTCTGCTCATACGAGGAGATATTCCGGTGCAATTAACTTGATTTATTCCCGGCATTTACTTATTCAGTGCTACGGTTACTACGCGATAAGAACACGCAACGGTTTTGTTTAAAATTCTTTAACACTCTGATACTCAAATATATGTACTCTAAGATAATATAATTAAAGGTCATTAAAATTATGTCTTCGTTTTTATTATATGGCGAAATATATTACAAAAGCAATTCTAATTGTGATTTGTTGTAAAAGTAGTTTAATATTTGCTTATATTGACTGTAATGTATATGGCAACATATTTTTAAGTAGTGCCTTTAGAAGTAGAAGTTGCCGTTAGAAGTTTAGAAGTAATAAGTAATAGTTTTAGCGTTAGATTTATGATTTCAAAATTAATATCCAGTCTATAAATATACCTATTAATGAATCTACCTTTATTAATGATGACATTAAGAAAATTATACAAAGCAATTCCAGTTATCTCTTAAATATTTTAGAGAAACCGGGCCTTCGAATATTTGATTCATAAGTTATCGTTAAAAGAGACTTGAGGTGATTTTTTTATACTCATAGATATCGTTAGTCTGAATGTATTTCTATAGGACCATGGACTTTATTTACATTGGTATAAGAGCGAACATTTCATAAACAACTGAAGTACCTAACACAGGTTTCATGGGTCCGAGATCATTATTAAAAAGGTGCAAAACTCCCATTCCGTTTCTGCGGTGAATTTGTCAGACGAAGCGCGTCGTGAAATTAACAATAAACGAACATAACTTAGAAACTAATAGTGATGTGCCTAGTCGGATACCTATCGATTTAGTATACAATATTCAAATAACTTTTTTATATAGGCAAGGTTAAATATATAAAATGATAATTGGAAAAAAAACATAAAGAGTATTTCAACTTCAAAAAATAATAAACATAATGAACAGTAATTTCTAATTTTACCAAATAAACTAATTTTTTTTTCGAACTGACGAAATGTTGTGACCGGACGGACCTTTACATCTTCACCGATGTTTTGCTACGAGCGCTAAAGGTGTCGGCAAAAAAAAAAAAAAAAACTCTACAAACCACAAAAAATACTGTAGTAAACATTGCTTACGTAATTACTATTCGGAGCGACCCATACCGCACGTCAGTAGCGTAACTATAGGGTGTTAGAGCTGGCAAAATTCCACGGGCCCCGGTTCGATGGTACTGCGGCCCCAGAAGCCGCGAGATCAGAAGAATCTATTAATCTTAATCTATTTTTAACAAACTTCTGTATAAATCTATACTAATAAATTATTTTGAAGTGTCTGTTTGTAACGTCAAAATATTATTTTCTTACTAAATATTTACTTAATATATATACGGTATAGGTATACCAAAAATATATTTTTTTTTGTCTGTTTGTTCCGGCTGATCTTCGGAATGGCTAAACCGATTTTGACGAAACTTGTTTTTGTTAGATAGCTAAAGTTACTGTGCCGTTTATTTTATTAAGTTTATTTATATTTAAAAGTGATCACTTTAGTGAATTATTAAAATCAAATTAAAACTTGACGATTATCACTGGAGGCCCCATCTAATGAATTTGCTTCAGTTGGTATTGTTACACCACTGCCCCACGTAATTAAATATAAATAAAACTTACACCCTTATCCCTAGTATAGCTTGCGTAATACTTGAGCTAGCGCAAAGGCACCAAATTGTTATGTACCTCAACATGGCTGACTACCTTAGACGTAAATTTAATAAGAACTAACGCACTCTGTCGCTTGATATAGAATAATTAATTTAAACCTTGTCATATAAAATTTATAACTCAAATATTTATATAAAGTGCGTTTCGTTATATTCGTCGTCGATTTTTATAAGAGGAATATTTAATAAAATTACGATATATTTCTTTTATATAGCAATCGATAAAAGCGTGAATCTCGATCTCTTCTCTAGAGCCATTTAGGATGTAGTAATAATTGCAGTGACACGCCGCTCTATACCGGCGACGTTATTAACTCGAACTGGTGTTACAGTAGCTATGGAACTCACTGCGCTCCAAAATTACACATTTTCGTGTGAAATTGATTAAAAGAAATTAAATTTTATAAATTTTTAAAGGTCTAGTAGTAAACTGTAGTGTCATTATACTTTGATATTTAAATAATACTTAATAAATATAAAAGGCAGTGTGGACAAATGTGGACAGTTGACAGAAGTGAAAACTCAAAAGTTTGGAAAGAACTGTTTTTTTATGTTTAAATTTTAGTATAAATAATAAATTCGCTGATTTATATATCTATTGGCGCTACGAGAAATAATTATTTACATTTTCATATAGCACCGTTTATTCATAACCATACCATATGCTCGTAAGTTTACATTTTTATTATTTATATCTGCGCGGCTGCACTTACACCCCATTTTATACTGGACATACCGTAGCATGTTGACGGCTGACGTCATACCAATAGTAACCCGAATCTATAAGTTTTTCCGGTACCGGGAATCACTCAACGCTGCTAAATAAGTTATCACTTCAACAATTACTAGTATTCGTCCAGTGGTCGAATTCGACAATAATGATTATTAAATTTAACCATTAACATAACTGTCATTTGTCATCTTAACATTCACATATTTTCTACACATAATATTAACATTCTTCACACAGCCTATGTATACCTTGTTCCGTATTCATCCACATTCATAAGTTCATACTTATTAAGATAAATGTATTTATTGCTGTGGTAATTTAAATCCATGCAATAACATAGTAATATAACTGTTAATATTTATTTACAAACCAAATAAAGTATAATTTGTAATGTTTAAAAGAAAAAAAAAACGCGGAGAAGACAAACTAATCAGGAGTAAGTAAGTTGGGCAGGTGGTCTTGTTTTCCATAGAGAGTTTTTCCATTCCGATAACAGAAAACCCGGGGAATAGATTTTAGGTTAACATATTTTTTTATTTTAGTTATTCTATATTGTAATATACAATGTTGTTGTTTTAAATAATGTAAGAAATGATTTTTACTACTTTTGACCTCCTTCTAAAGGTAATCGTGAAGGTGTATTGGTTAAAATGTCCGATTTTTTAAACTTAAAATAATAATGAACATAAATTTACACATCTGTTTAATGTGTCGAGTTACCCATAAAAATGAAACAATAGAAAGACAATAGGAAAACAATGGAAAGCTGGCGTAAACGCCGGGAAGGTGCTCAAGGCGTTAAACAGTAAATAGTTACGATTTAAATTAAATTTATAAAAAAAAAAAACAGATAGTTTGTTGCTGGCACTTCTAGACTGTGTTATTTTCCGCACCGGTGGTAGTGTTTTGGCGTTAATAAGCGCCTTCTGTGGGCCTAAATTAAACCTTGCATCTCAGATCTGAGAGTAACACAATAGTTGATAGATTCCTACCACCTGATAACATTAATAGAGACCTAGAGATAAAAGTAAATAGGAAAATTAACGAATTTATGGATCTTCATCCAATGTAAAATATCTTTTTGAAGCTGTATACTTTGAATAATATTAGGTATCTCAAGAGTTATTTTTCTAAAACTCGAAACTAATGAAATGTTTTCTTCTCCATAATATGTTCAAATTGTACAGTTACTCTAAAATTATTTGGTTATAATCTGTATTAAAATATGTTTAGGTTAAAACAGAAAATCATCTCTATGGTTTTCTATATGAAATATCTGCAAAAACTTGGTTCATTTGGACGAATGCTTTGGGAATTTTAATACCATTGTACTTCTGCATATCTACTCTATTTACTATTAGTATAACTAGTAATTTTTTTAGTTCAGTTTCAATATCACATACATTTCTCAGTTGTTTTATTCACAATGTTTAAGAATCAGATCTTAGAATTATTTTATTGTATTTTGTTTGTCCAGTGGTTGAAATTAAACCATTTTCAATACGTTAATATTCGAAGGAAAGCTGTTTGCAATTTTGTATTGTTTACACTAAAACTTATTAATAGCAACTAAACAAAACAATTATAAAAAAAATCGGTTGATAAAAAGGGGAGTGAGATAGATGTATTGAATTATTTTATCTTTGCCTATTTATATATAGACTACCGATCCACTTCTGCTTTGTATGTACGCGTAAAAGTAAATTTATAATTTTTAATAAAATATAGTCTATGTTACTCACTGATAATGTAACTTACTACAGGTACAAGGCTTTTTAAAACTGGTTAAGTCGTTTTTGAGTTTATCCATAACAAACAAAAATCAATTTATCTTTTTACCAGCTGTGCCCGCGGCTTCGGCCGCGTATTTTGAGACCATTTTCAGCCTATAATTCTTCCTCATGATTAAAACTATATGAAACTTCTTGCTTCTTACTTCAGAAATGGCAGACACCTTCTTAGAAGTAAGTTTTTGAAAAAACGCCGATACACTTGTACATTTATACGTGACCCAAATATATTATGTATATCAAATTTCGTGCTTCTGGGTTTGAAGACTAGACTGATTCCCCAACCCAGAGCCTAAACCACTAGGCCTAAAAACTTGAAATATTGGCCATAGATTTTTGACAAGTTCACCCTTAAGGGTCTAGAAGAAGAGATGAAAATCCGTCTATTTCAAACTAAGAAGAAAGAAATTTAATATGCATACTTTTGATTGAAATAAATGTATTGGTGTTTTTCAAAATGTTACCCCTAAGAGGGTGAATTAGAGGTTGTAAGGTTATATGGCAAGTTCGTACGATTTCAGTTAAACCATGAAATTTTACCCCTAAAATTATAAATAAGCCACGACCATCAGGTGGTAGGAATCTATCAACTGTTCTGTCACTGTCAGATCTGACCTGCAAGGTTTAAGTCAAATCAAGAAAATCTTTATTCAATTTAGGCCCACAGAAGGCGCTTATTAACGCTAAAACACTACCACCGGTTAGGAAAATAACACAGACAAGAAGTGCCGGCAAGAAACTCGATCTGGTTCCTTTTTTTATAAATTCAAAATATAAATATTATTTTTAAATAAAAACAATATAAATCATAGTTACAAGCATTGTTAGCGGATGCACAGAGAGAGGTGTAAATTCCAGACATAAATAAAACATTTGTTAGACTTACTTAACCTAAAGCGTGGGACGCCCTAGTTATCTTTATTTCTAAAAGATATTTTTACGAACATACATTAGTTTTCTATACCTTCAAGTAAACGATGAAAAAATAGGGTACTTTGTACCGAATCTACACAGACGAAGTCGCGTGCAACAGCTAGCTCTGTCTGTATATCTGTTACCTTTTTACACTTAAACCACTGCATAGATTTCGCTAAAATTTGGTAATGAAATAGATTGCATCCAGAGGAAGAAGATAGGCTACAAATTGTCTGAATTGTGATCGAAGACGCGGGCGCAACTAGTTTTATATATACTAGCTGTGCGCCCGCGACTGCAACCGCGTTTCTTATATTCTTCACTGCCTTTTAATTTATTTACGCGGAACCTTAATTATTTTCTAAAATCAGCCGGATCACCCGGAATAAACAGACAGACAGACAAAAAATATTAAAAATCTTTTTTTGGTATAGGTTCGTAACATTTACACACGCACACACACACATATATATATATATATATATATATATATATATATATATATATATATATATATATACAAACGTTACTTACAAACAGACACTTCAATTTTATTTATTAGTATAGATATATATAGATTGCATAGTATAGATACGTTACGTTTCCCAAATTGAAATTTATTTAATTGTGGTTACTGAAAGTTTAAAATGCAGATGAGGAAATCAAACAAAGTAACAATTCGTAACTACCATAAAGCGGTTTTAAAGTCTGACATTTTTAACCATCGGTACATCTAATATACTTCTCAAACTTTATTTTGTTTAGAATCCTCTTTTTTATTTTGAATATTGATATATTACGTTGTTCTTCCCAAATATATATGTTACGGTATTCTTTTAATGTTTATATGTATCCATATTACTGTAATTATTACTTTACTAATTCTAAAATATTACAATTATGATTGAATAAGTAATTACGCTTTACGTCGAGTAAAAAGTTATTGAAAAAGAAATCGTTGAAAATCATATAGAATCGATGAAATAATTAAATGGGAGTCAAAAATTTTAACTAAATGTTCAAGATCTTATTAAATTACACTTAGATTAAGAGGAATGAAGTTATTACAAAATATGGAGGTTATTAATCATTCATAAATGACATTGTAATAATTTTTCTTACGTTTTGTTTAATTTGATATAATATTTATGTTACTAGATGATAAATAACAATACGAAATAAAATCTCATTTTTCTAACCTTCATTGTTACTACGATTCTAATATTTTCGCATCTCTAATCTTAAAATTAGATGATAGCGACATCTTTCGCATACCATTCTCAATAGTCTATTCAGTTTGAAGACTTGTTGTGAAGTAACATTTTTAGTCATTTCGTTTTCCCGTAGATGGCACTGTAATTTTTCCAAAGTTTGTGGTTTTAGCCTACCTACCTACTAACTGTGTTATAGTTCACTTTATTAAAATACAGATGTCGCTTTACTAGGTATAAACACATGCCGTGGTGTGAACGAATTTAGATGTTTCGTGCTATGAAACAGAGATTGTGTTGATTAGTCAATACAAAATTTTTGGAATTAGGTATAGAATTTAATAAAAGTTAAAAACTTATGTAATCTTTTATTTCAGGCCCTTTATAGAGCTAATTTAGAACTTTTCATATTGATATTATGTTTTAAAATGGCTATGAGTGTAGTTATTTTTAATTTGACTTTTTAAGTACTTCAATGTAATGCAAAAGTAATGCATTTGTTTATAAGTGCCTTTTATAAGTAATGAACATTTCACAACCAAAAATTTAAAATGATTGTTCAACCCCTTGTTAATATTATGCACGTAACTAGAATCATTATATACAGCCGCACGGTGTGCCATGTGAGTAGTTTATAAATTAATTAATTTGATCCGAAACTCTTTTTTACTCTTTATTTGTAAACTATAAAAATACTACAATATTCTCTTATTCTAATGTCGTTGTCCCGAACTCTTGGAAGACAGTATTTATTATTTGCATATAGTGCACCCAATCCCTAAAAAAGGCGACCGTTCAGATCCGTCCCACTATAGGCCAATTGCTATCACCTCCATTTTCTCCAGATAATGAAGTCCATTATAAATTTCCAACTTCTGAGGTACCTAGAGGATCACCAACTGATCAGAGACCGTCAGTACGGTTTTCGTCGAGCTTGATCTGCTGATGCTCTTATAGTCTACCTAACTCAACGTTAGGTGGAGGCAGTCGAGAGCATTAGCCGTTAGCTTAGATATAGCATAGGGCTTTGATCGGGTCTAGCACAACGCGTTTCTCTCGAAGCTCTCTTCCTACGGTCTACCCGAGAAACTGTGCAAATGGGTATCTAGTTTTCTTATGAAGCGGACCATTAAGGTCGTTGTTGTTGACGGTTCATGCTTGGACCCTAAGCCCGTGAATGCTGGTGTCCCATATGGCCGCATAATATCTCCCACCCTGTTCCTTCTGCATATCAATGACATGCTGCAAACCCGTCGCGCCTACTTTTCTTGGGAACACATCAACATGTGCCGGATTAAACTTGTATCTGAAGTCGGGACTTGGAACAAGTCTCGGAATGGGGCAGACTAAACTTAGTCCAATTCAACCCTAAGAAGACACAAGTTTGCGTGTTTACCGCTAAAAATAATCCATTTGTCGCGTTTATTCGGTTCGAAAACGCTCCCTTAGGTACTTCGCCCAGTATCAGAATCCTTAGAGTTGACATTTCTAGTAACGTTCAGTTCCGTGGTCATCTGGAAGGTAAGGCCAACTGGCATCCAAGAAGCTCGGTGTGTCTACTGCTCTACTGACCAGTAGAGCGAGACAGTATTTCACGTCAGACCATTGTCTTAAACTCTACAAATCTCAGGTTCGACGTCATATGGAGTATTGTTCTCATCTCTAGGCGGGGGCACCCCAGTACTATCTTCTTCCATTTGACCACATCCAACGCAGAGCATCTCTAATTGTCAATAACGAAGTTCTTTCCGATCGACTTGACTCACTGGCATTGGGAAGAGACATAGGATATCTTTGCATTTTCTATAGGAATTATCATGGGGAGTGTTCCGCGGATTTGTACAGATTGATACCTGCTGCTGTGTTCCACCACCGTACAACGCGCCATAAACTTAAATTCCACTATCTGGATGAATGTCGATTCAAGACGGTGCGTTTCGCGCGGAATTTCTTGCCTCGCATAACTATATTGTAGAATCAACTTGCGTCAGTGGTATTTCCGGACCGATACGACTTGGGAATTTTCAAGAAGAGAGCCTACTCATATCTTAAAAGCCGATAACGCACCTGCGATTCCTCTGGCACACTTGATCGTATGCCCCCTATTCCATAAAAGAAAAAAATATATAATGAAAAACCTTCATACGCTGTGAGCGAGTAAGTGCTTAAGATCAATATTAAGGGTTAAAATTTTAAGGGAATTTTCGTTTTAGTATTTTCAACAAAATTTTAGGCAGGGAGTGAAAAACAAATAGTTCCAAAAAGGCAAATTGCATATAGATTACATAATTCCGCTGTAATTAATAGTTGATTATAGTTTATCCTAAAAACGAAATCTGCCTCTTGTAACTCAATACATGAATGGGTACCACTCACCGGAAGACGTAGCGTGGGTAGGACCCCCACAAGATGGACCGATGACCTGGTGAAGTTCGCGGAAATCCGCTGGATGCAGGTGGCGAAAGACCGAAGACCGAAAGGTCGTCATGCAGATCTTTGGAGGAGATCTATGTTCAGCAGTGGACGTCCTTCGGTTGAATGGATAGATGGAACTCAATACATATACATGTTATCAATTCTATAAGTACCAAAGTATATGTACAGTTTTGGTTAATTTTTTGCTATTTTATAGTTATTATGTATTATAGTTATTCTTACGAAAATTGTTACAAGAATATCTTTAGTATTATAGAATTA
The DNA here is from genome assembly GCA_014132275.2 of Samia ricini. NCBI lineage: Eukaryota > Metazoa > Arthropoda > Insecta > Lepidoptera > Saturniidae > Samia > Samia ricini. The sequence continues at coordinate 10,895,138 of AP028161.1, forward strand.
ATATAGTCAAAAGTTGAATTTCGCATTTACTAACCAACACATAAATTAACTACACTATTTGTCTCGAAATTTCTCATAACAATATAAACTATAAATACAATATTGTGTGCAACTGTGCAGAGTACAATTACGTATCGATCCTTAACGCATTGGAATTCGGTGCAATGTTAGTAAAATGTTAAGCTAGGGAGCTGTGGGCCAATGTGCATGCTACGACGCTAGGATATACATAAATTGTTAAAGTTTGTGCGGAGTTCCAATTTGCACAGCTCTATAAAATATTGTCAAGCGCAAGTAAACAAGGTTGTATGGCTATGGATGCGCTTTCTTTGGTTTAAAGTTTAAATCTTAATACGGTACATAATTATCACAGATTACTTGTTGTTTATTACTGGCTTTTAATTGTATGTTATAATTCTAGCTGTACCCTGCGTTTTTGGTAACAAATAACAATTTTATTCCGTATTACAATTATTTTTTATCATGTACGTAATATTTAAAAATGTTTGTTACGTGTTCATATCTTAACTGCATAGCGAATACCTCTCTGAACATAGCTTCCGCTTCAGAGTCAAAAACTCCCTCTCACCTGTTCACCCAATTAGAGCCGAAGTCTTCCAAGGCTCCATTCTGGCACCTGTTTTCAACAATTTTAATCTAGCCGATCTTCCGCGTCTCCCAAAAGTCAAGTAAGGTCTCTACGCAGATGACACTGTTATATATAACTGTTATCTTTTCTACATTGATGTAGATTTAGCTTATTTGTTCAAAACCTCAAGTCTTTTTATGTAGCTACTACATATATAATGTTTTGTTTTTCAATATTAATTTTACCAAATCTATTTTATCGTTTTTTAATGCACCAAGAATCCTGGAAGATTTTATGATAATTTTTATTGTTGGAGCGCTCTATCTGAATAGGTATCATTTCATATCGGCAGGTATTAAAATTACGATATAAATCATATGAACAGTAATAAAACATTAAAAAAAAACAATTCTTAGTAATTTTCCTTTATTTTCTCATTAACTATATAAATCTCCAGGTTTATTTATGGGAAATAAAAATTCATACATTTATGATATTTAAAAGTTTAGGTAATTGCTAGAAAACGTTAGAGTAGTATTTTTTCCACTTAAATCACTATTATCTTTATAATTATGCCATGTAATAATCACTATAACAAAATATTTACTAAAACTAGACCAGTGGATACTACGGTGGAATTATAAATAATGAAAATCGGAACTATAATTCTCTTATTAAAAACAAACTAAAGAAATATAAGGATTCATCTAATTTACTAATATCTTATACTATTATGTACTTTGGAAACATTAACATTAATTTAAAAATTAGTGTATTTAAATTATTGATTTCTTGTCATTATTATCCTAACATTAAATAAAAAACAATTATATATATATATATATATATATATATATATATATATATATATATATAATGTTTTACAAAACATATAATATACTAATACTTACAAAATAAATAAAATTTAATAAAAGATAATTGAAAATTAATGTTGGTAAAAAGCGTGGCCTTTTGTTCACGATTATCTTACGTCTCGTTAATTTCTTTTAAACACAATTAATTTTATGATATTGCAGGGGTAAAATTATATTTTAAGAATTAATGTCGCTTTATGTTGTAAAACCATTTTTTTTTACATCATACACTTTTAAATAATTTAAAATTAAGCAAATGATGTTCATTCCTTTGTTAATACACAAAGAATGATTAACACATGTTTTATTTTATAGGGTATATTATTTAAAATTCATTTTGAACCATCAATTTTGTTAAGTAACTCCAAACAAAAAACTGCTTTTTGCTCCATAAAAACTGCAGTTTCTAGGGTTTTCTTGAAAAGTTTGTAATCATTGTCATCCTTAAAACCGAAACATAGAACAGCTACCAGTTATGTTTCACTTCAAAAACACGTGTGATAGATAGTATTGCATCCGCAGGCTAATGTTGTACACCGCTTTAAAATATTACTGTTAGCAAACCTAATTTATTTCTTGTTACTGTTTATTACAATTGTTACTAAGGGATTATCTGTTAATCACGTGAAACCTGAAAAAGATTCTGGGTTTCCACGTGGTTAACGGACGACCCCTTATCATGTTTTTTTAAATGTTAATACGCAGCAAACAAGCAAACAGCCGTAAATGGTTATACCATTGCCTGTGGAAACTGCAACACCAAAGGCATTATTGGTGTTGCGTTGCCGGCATTAAATTTACAATTTTCACTTTCATTGTTTAAATATATTAAAGTCTTCATTTTCATTCTATTTATGTTATTATGATTTTTTTTTAGGTGATGTCGTCGTTGCAGTATTTATATTTGCTACGTAGATGATTAGCGTTTGTGAAATTTATTACGTGTTTGTACATTTCATGTAGGTATTTATTATTATTATTATTCGGAAAGGGGGTATGCAGGCTTAAACAGTTATGTATCACTGCGACCTAGTCAGATCTATTGTGATCGCCCCTACATTGCTAAAGCTCACTGCCTAGACCTACAACCTGAATATGCTGTAGGATCTTTTTGGCAAAGAGCGTCTGTACCTCCTCCGGGAGCAACACATGCATACCCAGAATTCGGTTACCTATGGGTATTAATAGATCACATTCACACAAGATGTGCTTTGGTGTTTCGTCTGCTATTTCGCAGAACCTGCACTCTCTTGTGTTCTGTACACCGATGTTGTGCATATGCTTGCCCAAACAACAGTGCCCAGTTAGTGCTCTCACTAATACTCGTAGCTGATTCCTACTGAGCATCAGGACTTCTTCAGCTTTGCGCTGAGTGAATGCTCTAATGAGCTCTTTGGAATGAATTTGTACTGGCATTTTATTCCAGAATTCTATAGGTATATTGGTTCCTTATGGTTAGTCGAACTAGGCTTTTAGGAATGCCACAAAATGGTTCAGGCCCAATTTGTGTTTCCATAGCCTCTGCTCTTGCAAGCGCATCCGCAAGTTCATTGCCGGGAATTCCTGCATGGCCTGTGATCCATCTTAAAATCAGCCTGTTATTCTTACCCAGGCTGTTTTGCATTGCTACATAATTTGCAACTAGCTTTGACTCAACTACGTCCGAAGCCAGCGCCAAGAGAGCGGCTTTACTATCCGAATGGATATATATTGTATGGTTCACGTAGGCTTTCTGCAGATTTATACAGGAACATTCTAGAATCCTGTATACCTCTGCCTGGAAAATGGAGGTAAAACTACCAAGATTAGTTGTTTGACTAAACATAGGCCGCTCTCCATATATTCCACAGCCTACGTTAAGTACTATTTTGGACGCGTTGGTAAACCACAGTAAGCTGCCTTCCTTCCACGTTATCTCACTGTTCAACCGTCCCGTGGAGGTATTTCGACATCATACAATTTTTTACGATTAGTTTCAGGAATCATCATATCTGATATCATCCCTAAAATTGGTGTTTCTATCACTGAGTCTAAGAAAGATCTCATGAACTGGGATATCCATTGTCTTCTCCCGAGGGCGTATATTCTGTACATCGTCAACCTCGCCACCTTCTCTACATGTAGATGTAGGGACGTCAGATTTAACAGAGCATCCAGAGCCGCTCCAGGGGCGGTTGACATGGCTCCTGCTGTTGTGCCTTTTTGGACCAAACCACACAGTCTTATGTTATTATGGGTCTGTCAACTGCCGTATAAAGCCATATGGTTAGCCTGGGATGGAAACCTCAGCGCTTTCCGGCCATTCGACTACAGATCCCCATTGCTATTTAGCCTTTTGAATTATATATCCAATTTGGCAATTCCAGGTCAGTTTCTGGTCGGGAATAACACCCAAGTATTTGACCTCTAGTGAGAAGTTTATTGTCTTGCCATTTAGTGAAGGTTGTACTAATTGGTCAAGACGACTTTTCTTTGTAAATGGTACTAGGACAGTTTTGTCTGCATTTTCATGTAGGTAACAAATTATAACATTATTAAAGTATATTTACACTTGTTATATTTCTGCTAAAGTATTCAAATAGTCCAGGTTCTGCATCATAAGTATGTACTAATAGGTACTTCGTTTAATTTTTATTTTAAAATTGCAACATTCCTTTAATCATACCCCAAAAACAATGTTATAACTAAGATAATTTCGCCTTTTCTAAATTAAATTTAAAGTTCAGATTCGATTCGAAATATTTTATTTTATTGTATAATGTTTTGTAAAATTAAATATTATACAATTAATTATGAGTATAAAATACATGAAACTCCAATATTGCTATTGTTGGTATTTATTATAATATTTTAATCTATAATAATTAATTAACAGTTAGAGTGGAATATATTGTAAAGCTGTCAGATACACAAACAATTGTAGCCGTCGTGTAGCATGTTCTAAAACTGGATCCGGATTTGTTCCTTACACTATATAGCGCTTACTCTAAATACTCGGTCGATCACTTGTCGGATACAGTTAAATTTCGTCAGAATAATACATATCCCATGTACACATTTAAAAACTATATAATAGCCAATGATTGAGTGATTACTTATTCATTGTAAAAGATTTATAGTGTAAGATATACTTTTCTGTTTATATACAACGATTAGAATTAATAACAATGACGGATCGATTATAATAAAGTTTAATATTGTGGTGTTCGACGTAGGTTCGAAATGTTCTACAATAATCTTGAGCTCTCCGTGGAGAAAACATCGCTATGAAAACACAGCATTGTTGTAGAGAGGGGATTGTCTATAATTCGTTTGGCTAACCAGCCTTGAATTTGATTGCGGTGATTTTAAAACATTTTTTTTAAATTAAATAAGTTCCATAATCCAATACCGAATTCTTATATGGATTTTACTCTTTAATTTATTTCTTACTACGGTTTTTCTAACCGTCTCTCAAATAAAAGAAAACAAAACCGAGCGATGGTTTTCATCTTCTAGAAGCGTAGAGGGAAATTTAAACGTATAGAATAAGTATTGGACATTACATTACATTAACAACAATTACATTATTACAATTGAAAGTACCAATAACGTAAGTGGTAAATATTTTTTTCTGTTGTTATATATGTACATATTCTAAGTACTAATATTTGTTTATTCTGGTGTAAATTTTTGTTCCGATTTTAAAATTCTATCTAAAAAAGATAGCTGTACTGCAATTTATAGTATAACCTAAAAATATATTGTATCCAAATACCCGATATAATCTATTTAGAAACGAGGGCGACTGAAAACCACAACGTAGTTCGAAAGCGTCAATTTATTTTCAAAATTATGTATACGCTAGGGCTTAACACAGTCTCACCTGAATCTACGTGACGCTGTGAACGAATATTTGATACGACAACATCTAGGATGAGGGCTGTGCTCTGTCCAGTCGATGAAATTCACGAATATGTTTAATTTCAAAGTGATAGTTAAACGGATGAGCATAACAGAATGCCATATAAGTTATGTTTATCTTTCATACTATGGTAGACTTACTGAGAGATATAAGTCATAGTATGTTATTTGAAATTCTTTTAACCACGAAACCAACCGATAAATCATCTCTTCTTCAAGTTCTCTCTCAAGTAAAAATACTTTTTGAAGACAATTATTCCATAGTTTTTTTTTATCGCTGTAAGATATATATTTACTCCTTATTAAAAAAAAAGTGTAACTATATTGTATTTATCACAAACTCATGTTTTATTTTCTACGGAAAAGTTTCGCATAAATGCAATCAACCTTCTTATACCTGGAAGTAACTAATTTTCTAAAATAATGATACAATACTAATTCCATTAGATATCTACTAATATTTTCAATACTAAAATAACAGGTGTAGCTGAAATGAATTAAAGACAATACGTTACGGTATAAATAGTTCCTAATCTATCTTTGGATTATATAACAAATGGCCGAAAACATTCTCTTAATATACCCACACAAATACTCTCATAAATAGGGACAAGACAAGACAAGACAAATAAATTGCCTAATTCCATTTTATGTATACAAAATGAGATCGAAGTTGCTCAGATTGGCTGTTAAACACACTTTAAATAACTTTATACGAAGGCGTCGACCTTATTAAGGTGTTTCATTAAAAACGGTTCAAAGTGAATTTATTAATTTATAAAACATGTAATCTATTAAAACTGACGTTCGTCAAGGATCTTGTAAATTTGAAAAAGAGAATTATTCATGAATTTGATTTTTTAATTTTTTAGAATTGTGTGTTTTATCTAAGGTTTTAACTAATTTTAAATAATCATCAGTGCTCATTCTTTCTTGTGAGAAAAATCCCAAAAACTTTAGTTTGCTCGTACAATAAAAAACGAAAAAGCATTTTATATAATTTATCCACATCCGTATAGTATGCTTTCATTATTATCTTTTGCCGGTATCATATAATATTAATTTATAACATAACACATATTTTTATAATACATAATATAATTTATTCATAACAAAAAAAAGGAAATCTGTTCCCGAGATGTATTGCCACGAATAGATATTTTGTTTGGGATAGGAACCTTCGAAGTTTTACTCAAAATTCATTACTTATTCACAATGATTTAGGAACGCACAGAAAACTACATAAAAACGTATTCATTGATAAGATTCCACAAATTTATCAAAGTGTGAGTTAGTCACGTTCAAGTTAAAAGAAGTTTATAAATAATATTTTATAACTTGAAATTAGAATCTGCTTGTATTACACAGCCATATCCTATATAGCCATAAGATTAATCGTTCGTTGATTTAAGAATAACTCCCCGGGCACTAGACGAGGTTTTTTAATAAATAATTGCATTGCAATGTCTCGACCGATACCTTCAAAACTAGAAGAGCTTATACTCAACGCAATTCAATACAATTTCTTTCTCAGCAATGTAATTTTTTTTAGCTACATTTCTATATCGAACATTTAAATTAATACACAGTTATATAACCTACATACCATTATATTATTCCTTATAAATCTTTATTATTTAATCTTATTTTATACATATAATAATTAAAAACATTACATAATATTAGTTATTATTAGATAATGTAATACGCATTGTGCTAACTAGTTGAAAAACAATTAACATAAATAGCAAATGGCATAACTACATATGAAACTTTCTAACTAAACTTAACAATTTGAAAGTGATAATAATAGAATTATGGAAGAAACAAAGTATAATAAAAAAAGTGTGATCTTTTATCAATTATGACGTAGTGCCGTAGAACACTCTACTGATTGTAATATCGATTTAACCCGACACTGCAGTATGTTGTTGACATACCCCATCGTTCCTTTAGGCTTGCACAGCTCAGTGTATTATTTTCATTTTCAATTTACTGTCTCTAAGAGATAGCACATTGGTTGGTAATTGAACCGCAGACTTCTTTGATATATCGGCTCTTTTATCCGATTGGACGGACGCAATAACAGAACGTTGATTGCTTCCAAGTGGACTCGAGAGATTGATTATTTTCTCGTTACTTCATCGCGTCTCTGTTGTATTCTCTATTTTGTCTGTAGAAGGTTAATTTTAGTTTCAGTCTAACTTGACGAGTTCTATAGAAATAACAAATGTATTTTTAAAGTAACCCCCGATATATAGTGATTTATAAAAATCTTAGGATAGCGTAACATGTTGATCTAGTGTAACTATAAATAATATTGATAGTGACTCACATTAAAATGTTCAAACTATCGTATAGTTAATATAGGTTTCTATGTTATTTTGATATAAGAAAAAGAAATCTAAATATTCCGAAATTTTACTGAAGTAATTTTTAGTTACCGTGAATGCTGACAAACTAGTAACATTTATTCATCTATATCTGTACATACAAATTCCCTTTTTTTACCTGGGCATTTACGCATGCTCCTTGCCAACTCAAATTCGGGAGTATAATCTCTAATTAGAGATGCCAGAGACTCGCCCGACGGGAGGCGCCGGGAATACCCAAGGTACCATCCGCCGCTTGGGAGGGGCGATACGGGATTTAGCAACATGCTCCGCGTCGCCCCAGCGGTAGGCCCGACCAAATAGCTTGGCAGGCATAATCTGCAATGCCGGATCAAGCCTTTCTCTATCTTCCATCCAGGAGGGAGCTCTTTCCTGCCGCCAGCCTTAAGGTACCACCCCTCTCTTCTTTGGGTTCTTGTAGGGACAAGAACAACAAGAGGTCCGATCCCATGTCTGACACGATACTGCGACGCTGCACGACCCACGCAGCACACTCCATCAGAGTGTGCTGTGCGGTATCCTCTACAGCGCCTCAGTGGTGGCAGGTCGCTGTTGGCTCCCTCCTAGCTATCTTGTGCAGATACCACTCTAAACAACTGTGTCCGGATAGTATTTGCACAAAACGGAAAGTGAGAGAGCCGCAATTCCGCGTCATCTACTCTCGAAGCACCGAGCGAATGGCATCTACTGTACTAATATAAAAACTCCCTGAGGACAGATCCTATGTTTGTTAGCGATAAAATCAGAAACTACTTAACCGATAGTAATTTGTTCTAACTTAAAAGATAAAATAGTTTTTATTCCAATTATTGATCTCTATATTTAATATTAAAAAATTATAAAAAAAAAGTAACTCGGGCAACACGGGTATGGCAGCTAGTATAATAGGTACCTCTTATGTGTATCTCAAAAGTATTTAACCTTCTGAAATGCTTTAAGAAAATCTGATATTCGTTTAGTTATATCAGAAGTAATTGGAAATAATTGTTTGGAAAATAATAGTCTGCAAAATGAATACTATTGTAGGGACGACTAAAGTACACTCGTAAACGTCACTTAAGACTATTATCGTTTACTTTACAACAATACTTTATTAAATTTGAATTCATCGGGTTCATTCACTGAAGCTATATATTATATACTATAATCTATATACCATAATTTATAATAAACTTATAATATATAATATATATAATAAAATTTATAACATTGAACGTCTTTCGGTTGACAATATGATTATAATATAAGCTAAGAGCGTAAACATCTTTGGGTTTAGGACAAAGGCCTCCCAAAGATGTCCCGTAGTCTCTATCTATGACTTTTTCCAACCATGGTTTCCTTGCCGCAAATGGACAATAACGCTTTAACGTTAATTACGTGTAAAATTATTGTTATTATTTATTATTAATTTACAGAAAAGAAAATACAAAGACTTTTATCGTTAAAAAAATTACAAATATATTTATTTAGGGCGCAACATAACTCTGAAACAAGGCAAAGTATCGCTATAACTTCAGGTATTCAAACGTGGTTATGTAAACGCATAACCGTTAAAAGCATTTTTCTAAAGATATCTAAACAATGGTTAACCTATGGCCGTGTTTGTTTATACAGCTTAATATCGGTATTGTAAAAAAAGCAGCCAGCATTAATGTGAAAATATTGTCGGTCAAGCCAGCCGTCCGTCCGCAATGGCCAAAGCTCATAAATAAACAAAACTGGACGCTCTGTCGAAAAGTTCCATGTAAAAAAATAAATGCAAAACGTTAAATTTACAACCGAGAATTCAGTCGAGTTTTTAATTAACTGTACGTCGGGGTCCAAATAAGAACAACTCCATATGTGACTGTAGGTATGTTTAATAAGTGCGATTATTTTTGTTAATCAAGTCTTTTAGCTGAAGACATTTACTGTTGTAATTATTTTAACCCCTTGAGCAGCGTCCTGGCGTTTACGCCGGCTTTCCATTGTTTTCCTATTGTCTTTCTTTTTCTATGGGAACTCGACACATTAAATATATATTAACAACTAGCGAGCGCCCACGACTTCGTCTACATGTTTTATTTTCATTAAATGTGAGATGTTTTTGATTTTGTTTTGCTTTGATAGCATAGCTTGTCTATCAATTACCGCACGCACCGTAATACTTCCCCTACGCCAAGTTTCATACAAATGTTTTTATTTATTTATTCGTTTCTGTTTTATAATTCCTATAAATTATATTTATAATATTACAGCGTATCAATCGCTAATTAATATATATAATGTATATAATATATACGCGCGTATATAATATATACTATCATGTATACGCGCAAAATTTTATGAAAATTGGGCACCATTTTTGTGTTTAAGATGAACAAATTTATTTCTCAATATTTTTTTAATATCTTTTTAGCCTATCAATTGCTCCGTGGCATATATCTTCCGTGTACAAAGTTTCATCGCAAATGGGATGCCGTTTTTGAATTAAATTCGGGCATAAACATAGACAGACAGACAAAAAAATTTGTAATTTCAGATTCGAGATTAGTACGTCTAAAATAGACATATGTGACAAAATTAAAAAAAATATATACAGACACAACAAATTATTAGTATAGATAATAATCAATAGAGTTGTTAATAAGGTTTTGAAGAAATAACAGCTCAGAAGAAATTTAGACATATTTCACGCCGATAGACGTGTAGATTCGAATCCGTATATTATTATCCTATTCTATAATCTACCCTAATTTGTCGGTGAGAAAAAACATCGAGACTAAAAATTCATAGCATAGTGGTAAAGAATTTACTAATACAAACCTGGTTTCGGCAGTTTCATTTGAGACATTAACATGCTTTACATCCTGGACCATATCGTCAAATAACATTAGATAAAATTGTATTCAAGGTGCTGAGCCGATACAGAGTAATTAAATAAGGAACAAGTCGTTGGTACGTGATAAGTGATTCTTGTAATCATTTTAGTTTTTATTGTTGACATTCAGGTGACATTTATCATTAAATGCATAATAAAAAAACCAAAATATAAGAGGTTGAGTGTCAAATGTCAAACATTTGTCAAATAGCATATGGCTGGTCGCGTCTGATGTTTCGTGTTTATTATAACTACACAATTGTCACTTTAGTTGCATATAACTCAAATACGCTTCTCCTACAAAACTCAAATGGCCCATTTGTATTTAGTCTATCTGTCTAATAAGACGTATAATATATAGTATGTATTGATTTGATGGCGATGATGTGTAGTGCGGACGGATTCCGCATCAATGGACGCGGGTTCAAACCCACCTATCCAACTCTAAAATTAGTCTGAACTTTCGGAACACATCGTGAAAAAACCATAGCATGATGATAGGGCCTTGTCTAATAATGCCCGCCTGGATAGCTACCACCCTCAAGTTTGAAAATCTGTAGCCAAATAACAATAGGTGTGTTTCGACAGCATCAGTTGAGAACCAGTATCTTATTGTGTTTACCACCTTGGACCACATCGTTACTTAATATCAGGTGAGATCGTGGTCGAAGTACTGAGCCTATAGAGTATTAATAAAAGCATTAAGGTCGCAGTGAAATTTTGGGCGACATTAATTCTGCGAGATGGCACTCTATTTTTCGTATATGCTTCGGTCGTAGTGTTTGCAGACTGGTTTAACAAAATTTATTTGCCACGATATTTCTTCTACAGGAGATCATATTTGCTGTTACCCTAGTTGTACTTAATGTCAAGTGTTTTCTTCTAGCAAGCAAGTATCAAGCTTCCTCAAGGTAGGATTAAAAAAAAAAATTTCTTCGAAGATTAATTTATATCTCCGTTAAATATCGTTAATCGATCGGGTTTTAGGAAAACCGATGTATACTTGATTTGTTTCAATAGAATATTTATTATTTCGGGTAGTTATCGAGATAATGTATTATAATTATTCGTTTTTCTCCTTTCAGTTCGGTAGATAGACTAACTTTGCAAACGTTATTTATACAGAACCTTTTCAAATTGACGTCGCTCATACATAAACACTGGCACTTGGTATATTATTTTAGGACAGAGACCAAAATACAATAATACTGTATTAACATTCCTGTGTAGCTAAAAAGATTATTTGTTTGGCGAACTTAGGGAAACTCATTTACATACATAGCAATGGAACACGTCGTGAGAGTCGGCAGACATGTTTTAAATGGTGAAATATTGTGTAACAACGATGAGTGAAAATGTTCGCTAATCCGCTATCTTGGAGTAGAAACCTGGTGTTATCCACAATTCCAAACTTAGCTCGTTCGAATTTACACAATTTTTAAAGAACTCTGTATACCTTGTCAATTATTTCCTAAAATCGTTGAAGCTCGTTTTATTTTAGTATTTCAATCAGTTAAAGAATTTTTTGCATAACAAGACATATCTTACAAGGTATCCCTCAGAGACAAAAATTTCTGAAATGACACATGAAAAATATCTAGTAAATATTTTATCTATCGGTGGTTTTTTCTTACTTAAGATATAGTCTATTCTGACAGATAAAATAATGTTATTAGAAATTATTTTCTGCGTTATAATTTACATTCGATAGATAGCCATTAGTTCATGTGTATTAAACTTTAATCTAGAAGAATCCTTACAAATATAATTGTATAATTGTTACATAACTTCTCAGTTGCGAATAACCGTATATTTTATATTAACCCTTTGAGCTCTAACCTGGCGTTTACGCCAGGTTTCCATTGTTTTCCTATTGTCTCATTTTTATGGGTAATCGGCTTATTAAGTGTATAAATGTGAAAACAAAAGATTACCCTACTAACAACAGACATAAAAGAGCAGGTACTATGTTATTTACCAGCAATTTTGATCTTACAACTGGAGACCAAGGAAGGCTGAAAAAATGACAAAAAAGATAGGAGAGTGTAGGATTGAAGATAAGCTTAACAAAAATTATAGGTGCATTTATTTAGGTAATTTCGGTGGTCTATCTAGCTTTTCTTAAATAACTTTAAACAGTGAACTTCTACTAACCTGCTCCGAATTTCGGCACTTCAGTTTATTAATCTAAAATTACATAAGTCGGAAGATGAGGAACAAAGTAAATGTACGATGGGTGACTAGTAGACAGGTCTCGGAAATCACATGTATCCTACAAATGCCCGTAAAGTTTAAGGGGAAAATCTTCTAAAACTAGATCGTTATAAAACCTGAGCTTTAGGCAACCAAAGTAATTCATAAAAGCATATATAAATAGCAAATATATGAATGTTAAAATGGATGGATAAAATTAGAAATGAGTGGATCAGAGGAAGCTAGAAAATAGCATCAATGACAGAGATGTTAAGGAGTAACAAATACCACCCGTATTTGAATGTCATTAAACTAGAAGAGTATTAAGTATTTATATGAGAAAGATAGAGACCGAAGAAGATGCGGATGGATTATATGAAGAACGATATTTATATAAAATGGTATGTGTTCAGATGTCGGCTAATAGATAATAGTGGAGGGAGAAAAGTTGTTTTTGTGCCTATCCTACTTAGTGTATGATAAGGGTAAGTTATAACTTGTAAAGTATACACATATATATATATACAATCAAATAACTTAGTCCTAAATAAAAATCAAACTTTAAACTCTGTTATCTTTGTTTTAAAAGGAAATAATAATTTCACAAATATATTCATACCAAACTGGTTGTTTTTATTTAATTTAATTTTAAACGAATTAAAATTACAGCTTTTAAAACAAATATGCTCGAGAATAATATCGAACAAATATTTGGTGTATAAAATCAAAGGCGGCAAAGTAGGAAGTATGGAAAATAAGACATAAATAATAACACAGAAAATTCAAGTGTAATCAGTTTAATATTGCTGTCAGGATATTGAAAAAAAGGGATTATAATTTCAATTTCTTCCTTTCTTTTTTAATTTGTCAAACTATATTTCAGACCTACTTATCAGGATTTGATTTTATACGTCTTATATAATGATATATTTCTGTTTGAATTTTTTATTATAACAATTTCATATAATTTCGTATTTTAAGTAATTGTTTAATATAATGATAAATTAACACTTTATTGTCATTGCTTACAGATTATAATTAATTTACATGGAATGTTAATTTCAACATAATTATAATAATAATTATTATTATTTTAAATAATAAAGTTAAGAAAAAAGAAACGTTATTAAAAATATTCCAACCTTTTATGACACGTTTAGCGAACAAACACCTGTCTAGATGTTTTCCTAATTGCCCCAAGTGATATTAAAACTTTTTTCGAGTAAGAAATACAATAATTATTTATTATTATTATATTATTTATAAAATGTATATATGATACCTATAGGTACCAAAAATACAATTTTTCTGTCTGTCTGTTTGTTCCGGGTAATCTCTGGAACACCTGGACCGATTTTGATGGAACTTTTTTTAGTACATGCTGAAGTTACTTTTAATTTTCGAAAATCAAAGGGTTCCGCGTAATAAAACGAAAAGTCATGAAAATTCTATTCAATGCACAGTTTTACGCGCAAGTGTTTGAATTTATAAGAAATAATTTTAATCTTTCTTAGTAATTTTTTTTTATTCCTTTCATTCATTGAAGAATATATGAAAGGCGCAGCCGCGGGTACACAGCTAGTCTAATAATAAAAAAAAAACAATGTATGAAAATTCTGTATTTGCGGTATAATTTTAAAAATAGTATTACCATCGCTATATCAGATCAGTGGGTTATTAATTTACATTGCCGCAGAACACTCATTAATATCAATTTTCTATCTATCCACTTCAATATATTATACAATTAATTTGTTTGAAAGCAATATATTTTCCCAACCATGATGTTTATGTAAGCTTGGTCAATATCGCAACTCATTGTCAAGAATACTTTTAACGTCCGACATTATTATTATTTATAGTGAATCGTGTTTTATGCATCCTATTTACTAGGTGTATAAACAAATATGTTTATCTATATTTTATAATAACTTCAGATTTAATTATCATTTCCCTTAATTATTCATAATACACTATATGGATTGACCTTTATTTAATTGCAATGTGTTTTATGTACCTACTATGTCATTGATATTTTGTTAATCATATGGCGTAGGTTATTTATACTTTTTGTTTCGCATATAGCGTAATGCTAGTGTAATTATAATATAATTTTAATTACCTCGAAGTAATTGATGTGAATGGAAATTTATTAAGCGTTATGACATCTGAAAAATTGTGTCTTCTTGAAATTTAATATTCTTAAAACTTATCTGTCTGTCTCTCTATCTATTGGTGGACTTACACTTTGAGATTTATTGTACTGTACCACCAATGTATTAAACATGATTAATTTTTATTTCGTTTTAGCTAGTATGTAAAATGTTTAATAATATTTAATGTAATGAAACTGATACAAAAATGAACACTATCAAAGTAATGGTGATATTTTAGCTGAACCCATTACATACGTACACACTTTAGTTAATTATATGGAATAGAAAACGTTATAAATGCGAACGGAGCCATGAACATATCTATAGTAGGAACTTATAAATATAAAGTAAATGATTTTTTTACCCCATTGTATTATTAGGGGGTAATTCTTCAATTTTTATTATTTTAAGAATCAGCATAGCTTCATGGGCATTTATAGGTATTGTCATCAAATTATTGACTTATATTTGAAATGTGAGCGTTGAATTAGTGATAGTATTTGTAGAATCTATGTACCAGAAGACGCAGTGTGGATAGGCTCCTGACTTCCAACAAGGTAGACTGTCGATCTTATGAAGGTATCCGTTTGATATGGATGCATGAAGACCGATCCTCATGGAGATCCTTGGAGAATTTGTCTGGTAGTGAACGTCATTCGATTGTAATAACGATGATGATGATGTAATGTATATTATTTAAATAATGTTACATAAAACTTACAGCAACACGATGCGACAATTAAAAATGTATTTAAATATGAAAAATGTGTTGCACAACTATTATTCACCCGAAACTCCCTGTTTCCTAATTCGAATTTGTTAATAACTTTACGAACTTTGTTACTTAATTTCTGCTCGTGCACTGAGTTCGCTTGCGAATAATACGCTGTTCTGTTTCTACTTCCATTTATATTCGTTCTGTAGGTATTCAATTTATCTGGTAGATCAGTTATAAGATCTATATCATCTTCATCGTCGACTTTCTCAGCTGAACCGAATTGATCGTCAGGCCCTTCTATAGGTGTAGAGTAGAAATCATCTTTAGTAATAATTGGGCTTGTGTTAGTAATCGACGGTCCAGGTATTTCTGAGAAAGAAATTTCATTGATTAAATCAAATTTAGTCATCGTTAAACGTAAAACTAAAGATGAATTTTGAACATACAAAAAAGAAAATGAAATGAAAATTTGAATAAGTTATTTAAAGAAGATCATATAGCGTGCACCATACGACCTATGTTACTTGGACAAGAGTTATTCCTTTATTCAACTGAACTGATCAACTGAATCCATACTTTATTCATATTGTGATATACTGATCCGGTAACTACGACTCACCATAGCTCCTCGACATTCATATAAAGTTCTTAAAAGTTACTAAACATTCTCATATTACTGAATTAGTTCATATATTATTTAATCCATTCAAGTTAATAGAACACTTCGGAGATATTACTTCGAAGTTTTTAGAAGAGTATAAATACTCATAACTAAAATGGATGCAAGTGAAACTCTGTCAATAAATAAATTTCAAAAAGTAAAAGTAGAATAAAATTAATAGAAGCTCACCATAAAGCCTTATGACACTGTCTACTTCGCCCAATGAGTTTTTAGCGACACATCGGTAGCCACCAACGTCTGTTGCCATCAGTTTGCGAACTGTTAGTTCCATTCGACTTTCGAAAGCGCTCAAAACAGTATTCACTACTTCATATTTGCTTGAGGATATCACCATCTCATCTATTAAAATACATAGATATCTGTACTAATAAACAAAATTGAAGTGTCTATTTGTAATGTCAATTTTTTTTTAACTTAATATATATGAATTTATATACGATACCTATAACCACAATATGCAATTTTTTAATTTTTTTTTTGTCTGTCCGTTCGCCTGTCGGTCTGTTTTTCCGGGTAATCTCTGGAACGGCAGGACGGATTTCGACGTGTCTTTTTAGTAGATAGCTGAGGTTACTCCGCGTAACTTAGGGTCATAGATTTAGTAATTCATAACTTCACTATATGAGAACTAATTATAATACTGATTTCTAAGAAGTGAAAACCCGTTATCATTCATACTGTATTTAGATGCGACGTAAAGTTTAATCAAAGATTATATAATTTTGTCTATGGTTTAATACTTCTTAGATAATATATTGACCGAATTACTGCAATTCAACTCATGGAATGCCGAATAAAATTTATATTATAAGACCAAATATTGTTTTGAAATTTAGTGGTACAACTATAGTCACGAATGTAGCTAAAGAGATACTTATTATTATTATATTTTTTTATAAAAGTATTATTTTTTTAAGTTTTAAGAAGGAATAACATATAAAACTGAAAGTCATTAAGATTAAAAATTACAATAATATACCAATGGTTTTTATTCTGTGGAAACGATATTTTTCAAAGAATAATCAGCAATATTTCCTGGTAGACCTCTCTTTAATGTGTCCACAAAATATTTATATTGCAGGATGTAAGTATGTCGTTCCCTGGCTCGGAGTAAGCCTCTAGTGCCTGTTGTCCGCTAAAGATAAAACGACTAGCTTTCTTTGCAAAATGGTATCCCAAATGTTAAACATGCTCTTCCTCGACCACTTTTATTTGTGCCTAAAGTATGTAATAATAATATTGTGCACAATTTTAAATATAAGAAACAAGAATAATTTTAAGCTGTAGAATTTGCTCGTTATAAAGTTTCTCGAGGAAACGATAACAACACTCGGTTTTCCTTATCTTCGTGTCGATTTTAAGTTAACTTTGTTTACTCTCCGGTGTATTTTGGCTTTACAGCGTGCGCAAAAGATGGCCTTCGAACAAAATTACTCGACAAAACCGAGCCTCCCTCCCCCTGTTTCATTATAACAAGAAATTTCATCTCAATTAATGTCTAAAATAACACTGTAACACTCTTAATTACGCTCGAGTGAGGCCTGCTTAATTAACACTTACATGTCAGCCGTCCTAACATAGATTGATGACAAACGAAAATGACGATCCTGTAGTGTTTCACCCTTTCGGGTTGATTTTCGTAATGGGCCGGAGTGAAAACGCCAGTCACTCTGGACAAGTTCGAAACCGAACAAAGGACTACGTTGCGCCCGACAATACCCAATATGGATCATACCGCAGACGTAAAACAGCTTGTGACCTTAATGCGTTCTAATAATTAGCTTACGTTTCTTACTTTTTTATACAGTTCTTACTCCACCATGTTCTAAGGCAATTTAATCTATTTGACAGAAAAATAGTCTTTAATGTAATGTGTTCTTTAATTAAACGAAAACATGCTTTATTATTATTCATATATATTATAATATTTATTAGTAGTATAAAGATAGGCAATAATAATATAGAAACAAACCGATTGGGATTGGTTACTGTACTAGTGGCATTGACTATTCGATGGAAGTTATAAGGATTGTTGGCAATGGTCTCTGGATGTTTTAGAGTAGTGTTGTAGACTTCGCCACGTAATGGTCTAACAGCTAACAATACCTACGTATTGTGATAGAGGGATTTGAGCTATGCTTTACAATAAAACTAACGAATTTACCAGGGGTTCTACATCGTTACTGGCAATTGTCAAGATTTTAATATTTGTTGCGGTATATATTGAAGTTAAGAATATTTATGTAATATCTTCAAAATTTAGCGAAATAAATAATAAAGTACAAAATACAAAACTTAATACATCCTGCATTATTACCGCTATATGAGAGCTAAGTATAGTATAGTATTAAACTTATTTCTAGGAACTCAAAACCCGTTCCTATTGAAAATTAACCCGTAAATTCCAAGCGACAACTGCCGAATGGTGAACTTTGTGAAACCGCCGACGGCTGGAATATGCCGAGAATACGAACTAACGTCTAGTGTCGCTCCAGCTGGCTCATTATAGTTCGTTTCTGAAGAGATCACTAATTTTCTCACGAATTTATAAATATAGGTACCTTGTTAATTATGATGCAATAACTATATCCTTTTAAACACATAGAATGAAATCATTCAGAACGGCAGTAGTCGCACGAGGAGTGAAACTATTTCTAATTGACCTAAATACCACGTTCGAACGTAGGTAATTCCGTAGCGCTTACACAAACATATGCAATTTTTGATTCCAAAGTTAAATGACTTTTTGTATGAAACTATTAGCATTATTATTCTGTGTGTAAACAATTATAACATTTCGAATCAAAAGAGCGATTGAAACTGAATTCGCAATTCCCATTACATATCAGTCACTTAAAGCCTATTTTTCGCGAAGAAATGTTTTGCTTTTACGTTTAAATATAAATTTACAATAATATTATACTTTTTTATACACACCTCTAAGAAATATCATCGGAGAAAGAGTTATTGTTTTATAACGTGCACCATATTACATTGGTTTATTTTATGCCCGAGTTAATGGACTTTCGGTGTGGATATCACATTTTATTAGGAATCTACACTGGTAATATTTCTGGATGTTATTGGAACACATTTTGAGTCTTGATGGGAACGGATTACGAGTTCTAGTTTGCGTGACGACTTCGATTATTAAAATGCAAGCCCGGCTATCGATTTTCGTGGTTGCATTGGAATTCAATCATTAGCTTATCTTTTAACATTTACTTAGCCGTTATCTAAATTTTAATAATCAAAGCATCGTAATAATTTAAAAAATATTATTACTTGAACTATATTTGGTAATATAAGAGCCAAGATGTGACAGACGAATTCCTTTTATGTATACACCTTATTGGCCTAATACAAATACTAAATCAATATGAATAAGGACAGTGATATAAAGGAGAGAAAATATTTATTCCTACATGAAGTTTTCCGAATATATTGTTATCATTCGCACAATAAAAATACACATAGATAAGAACATAATAATAAAAAATCTAAATAGTTTCATTTGCATCCATTTTAATTATATTTTTTTAAACGTTGATTGTATAGATCTCCAAAACGTTCCATTAACTTGAATCAAGTAAATAATATATGAAGAAATTCAGCCATACAAGGTTGTTTAGTAACAGCTTTATATGAATGTCGAAAAGACATGGAGAGTCGTAGTTTCTGACCCTTATATATGGTAATATGAATAAAAAGTGATTCATCAGTTGAATAAAGGAACTATTCTTGTTCAAATGGCTTAGTTCGTATGGTGTACGATTATTCGATTTTTGTTACCATCTTCTTTAAATAAATTATTACCATTTCAAATTTATTATTTACCCACAATATGTTATTATTATTATTATTATTTACCTAGGTTATGATACTTTAAAATTTGTTTATTTATTGGTGTAACTAATTTCAAATTATATACGGACGTTCATAAATAATATAGTTACAACCATCAAAAATTAAACAGATATTCTAAATTATTTAAAAAAAAAAATTAAAATGTTTAACTGCCATTTTTTAATTGGCGATCACGTAGGTTGGCACTGTATTGCCTGTTAGTGTCCTTACGACATTTACTACTATTGGTAACAATAATCCAAAATATTACCTTTTATAAAATCGCAATAAATACAAATTAATAAGGCATACAAAAAAGTCCACAATCTATTATTTTACATCTAGTAATTACGCCTAATTTTTTATATGTACGAGTATATACTCTAAATAAAATGCTTGATATGTCATATTAGAATGCATAGGAAAATTAAAACATAAATGTAAAATCAACGAGCCTGTTATGATTATATCCGTTTATTTGTAGTGCCTAAACCGTCAGTCGATCCGGTTCCTTAATCGGAAACTTACTGAATCAAAAGCTTGACTGAAGTTGGTGCAATGTTTGCTCTGCCAACAAAACTTGGTTTGGTGCCTTCAAGCCGTGTCAAGTTAAACTGATCTAGCTAGCAGTGCAGTTATATGTATATTAAATATAAATATTATTCGCGTCGACTTAATTTCATGCAGTATTCGATTCTGAATTTGATACATACTTACGAATGTACTCGAGCGAATTTAATAGAATGATAATACTTGTAAAATGAACCGGATATTATTGTTGTAAATATAAAGACTGAAAATCCTGATGAAATTTGTTGTTATTTTTAACGAAACAATTTTTTATTGTATGTAACATTATAGATAATTTAATAATAAGCGATAAAAATCATTGTGTATAAATTAATGTATGTTTATCCTCTATACGTACCTCAACAGTTCATTTAACTGTGATAAAACTTTGCAAAGTTTAAACAAAGAAATAGGAGCAGACATTTATTTTGCAAGTACGTAGAATATTTTTTCAATAATTAAACATTTAATAAAACCTTCTTATTCCACATCCAGGGAACTATAAAATTGTAATCTATAAGGATAATTAACTCGGCAATAGGGAACATTCACAAAAGATAAATTATAAAGGCATTGTTGATGGTCCACACAGAGAAGTCATAAACGCTTGGTCCACTCAATTGGAACTAACTAGCATTGTCTTATTTTACCACAATAGGTCAATTTTCTTAAGACTGAAACCCAACGGCGGGACGCACCGTAAATTAAAACTTAATATCTCATTACCCACAAGCGTTACTCTCTCCGCCCAAGTTTAGGCTTGTGCCAAATTCTTCTCAGTTATAACAGACTGTGCCGTTTTCTCTTTTATATAAAATAATAAGTTCTCTGTGTCGAATATATTTTATATTATTTTTTTCATCTGTACAATATTACAATAATCATTTTCAATACAATATTTCTGGCACACGATGAATGTCAGAATTAGCATCACAATTTGTAAAATAAAAGGACGGATAAAAGTACCTAATGAGAAAAAAAAGAAACAAAAATATTAAGCACACTTTACTTTTAGACTTTAGAATTATTATTTTATTTTGCATTAGAACTTTTGTAAAATTATTATTGAAATTAACTAACATATAATAATAATTTGTTTCTCAAAATTATTTTTACAAGCACACAAGGTTAGGCCCTGTCACCTGAACTAGGCTTTTTAGCCTGTGACTCAGGTGTCAGTGTCTTCCCAATATACAGAATTCCTTACTCTAAAATATTATTCTTATAAATACAGAAATGCTTAATTTTCAGTATTTGTATTATATATGTATTCTTTGTTTATATTATTTACTAGCTGTTTCCGTGGTTTTTTACCCGCGTAGTTCCTGTTCCCGTGGAATTTTTGGAATAAAAACTATCCTATGTCACTCCCTTGATTTTATCCAAATCGGTAATGTAGTTTTTAAGTTTATTCGTTACATACAAAAATACAAATCTTTCCTCTTTATGATATTAGTGTAGACTAGCCAGAGGCCGCAGTTGCGCCCGCGTTTTATATAAATTTTCACTGCATAATATAGTTTTTAATTTTTTTTATACGGAAGACTAATTATTTTCCAAAAAAATTTTTGGTAACAATAAGCAAAGGTATTTTTCACAAATTCAAATATATACAAGTAAAACTGTGCATATAATCGGATTTTATTCAATTTTTAATGAGTGTTATTTTTTTTTTTACGCGGAGCCCTAGATATTTTCTAAAATTAAAAGTACCCTAAGTTACGCGGAGTAACTTCAGCTATCTATCAAAAAAAGTCCAGTGAAAATCTGTCCAGCCATTCCAGAGATTAACCGTTACAAACAGACAGACAAAAAATTTAAAAATTGTAACTTTGGTATGGGTATCCGTATATACATTCATATCTATTTAGTAAAAAAAAATGAAATTACGAACAAACAATTTAATTTCATATATTAGTATAGATGAATTATTTGAATATTATTTATTTAATACTTAAATAATTCTATATACTATTTTTCTATGTATTCAAATAAGTAACAGAACTTCTTTTCGCTAGCCATCCTCATAAATTAAATAACTATATTAAACACAGAAATATCATTTAAACAGATACTTTACCCTTAATATTGTTCCAATTATTTGGGTCATGATATCATAATTATTTAATTAAACCCTTCATAGTAATTTAAATACTTGAATTCCTCTTCTCCTAGTAAATCGATAGACTAAATTACTTCAGCACTTAGATCAAAACCCTCACCAGTGCTGATCGCGTGGTGTTGCTATAGTAACCGGCTGATACGATTCCCAGAGGACTAATAAATTGACCAACGGACATGAGATGAGCCGTCATAGGACAAGGACATCACTCGCAAGATTGTACCGAAATATATCTAAGTATAAGCGAGATTTACGAAGAGTTTTTATTACTTATATCAAAGACTATTATTTATATGTAAATTTATCTATGCTAATAAGTAAATTTTTAACTGTATGTCAAGTATAGACATTAAGTCTACCGGTTACGCATACATTTATTAAGTAAAAAAATAGCTAACAGTATAACTAATGTGTGGTGCCTGTTAAGAATAGTACAACCCCATATCTTCCCGTTGGGTGTCGTAAAAGGCAACTAAGGGATAAACCAGGGGATGGGCAGCAACATCATTTTAGTACCACGAACACTTTACTGCGATCGCCAACCCGCCTACCAAGCGAAGTGATTATGGCAATTCCCCCCTTATGAACGACACAAATCCACGGGATTCGGTTGGCGCAAGACCGATCGTTGCGGAGGTCTTTGGGGGGAGACCTATGTCCATCAGTGGAAGTCTTTCGGTTGCATTGATGGATGAATGGATAATTAAATTAAATGGATCACTTACTGGAATCTCTAACCCAATAGTTGATTGACTTCGGTGAAGACTCGACATAACATTCCAGAGTGATGTCAGTGTCCAAAGGTGCTCCGACCAACTGATTCGGAACGTGAATCACCGGGTGAACTGGACAACAATATTTTTCATATATTATTGTGTATATTTTATGTTTTTGTACTTTTGAAAGGTTTTCAAAAATGCCACACGACATAATAAGAATCGCCGCCAATGTATTTACAAGATTACACTAGATTACAATTTCGATAACTGGAATGTAATCCACAAAAGTTAAACAATAAAAAATAATAATAATTTATAATAAATATTTGTTCTTAGGCCAAAGTTATTTTTGGTGCAGATTTTGATTTTTATTTATATTGCAATAAAGCGATGATAGTGCAGCGGTAGTGCGGCCGGATACCGTGTCTAACCACGCGGGTGTGATCCCCACCTATCTGACTCTAAAATCGGCCTGAGCTTTCGGTGAAGGAAAACATCGTGAGGTCACTATAGTATGTTGGTAGGGCATTTTCTAATGATGCCCGCCTGGGTAGCACTACCACACCACTCATGTTTGAAAACTTGTCGCCAAATACCAATAGGTGTGTTCGGGCGGGTGTGTTTACCATCCTGGACCACATCGCCACTTAACATCAAATGAGATTGTGGTCAAAGCACTGAGCCTATACAGTGTAAAAAAAAATCTATCTTATGTCTATGCAGTTGTAAAATGTACAATCAAACTTAATATTTTTCGAATAGTTAGTTATACGATTAAGATACTAGATAAATATCAAAAGAAAGTATTAGTAGAATTAAATATTTATAATCCTAATAATATTTTATCGAATGAAATTCGAGTATAGAAATATGAGTTATTTGTTCAAGTAAATGTCGTAAATAATTAATACCAATACGTACATTAGATATATGCTTTAATTTATTGTTCAATTATTTGTAAAGATAAAATATAAATAGAGAAATTATTATAAACAAGGACGAATTTCATAAAGCGCAATTGCGCTTGAAAAAGTAGTCTAATAACGTTAAAGTTAAATCTTGCATAGAAGCAAAATGTCCGCCCGACTTGATGCGAAGACACAAACAGTCTCTTACAGCCAGAAAATAATTAAAAGCTACTACTCGCTGACATTAAATAAAACCATTAATAACAAGAAACCTCTGAAAGTTGCCGAGATAAACAACAATTACAGCGAATTTGGCGAGACCCTGTTTCGGTCTTAAAATGGTCCCTACTTGGCCTTAAAACACTTTCAACGAAAAATAACTACGTAAAAGGATTTCGTCACTTTACAGCTATGATTTTAACTACAAGAGCATTCATATTATTCAACTAGAGAGTATTATTAGTTATTTGCACTAATGAAATGAAATTATTTTTAAAGACTACGTATTATTATTTGAAGAATATTCTGCGGCATTTTCAAATGTATTTGAATAAGAATATTTTTTCTTAAAAAACAAATAAAAGGTTGAATGATCTGGAATATAGATGAATAGAAAGACATTTTTGCGCCGACCCCAAACAAAAATGGAATAAGGGCAGTGAGATGGTGATGAGTTTTTCTTTAAAAAGTACGAATGAGTCCTAAATAATGACTACAGATTATTATTGAGAAATAGATATAATTTAATAATACATTGGCATACTTACAATGGACTTTAATTATAATCCTCTTGCTAACAGATGGTGGAACACCGTTACTGGCGATGCAAAGATAAGCGCCCATGTCTGACCGAGATATCTTTGACAACGTCAAAACTTCATCTTCGTAAATAGCAACTGTAAAGGCATAAACCGAGTTAATTTCAGTTACGACCGGTTTCAATATATTCAATATCTATCTTAACTTTTGGATTGAGATCAAACAAAAAAAAAACAACAAACCGTTTCCAAAATATTTGAATTAATACCACTAATGCTCATTAATAGTTACTAAACAAAATTAGAAGAGTGAGAATAACTTTTTTTTAATGTCTCGTTTTATTCTTACCTATTAATATACAGACTACTTATGTTTATTCGTATATTCAACTAGATCTATAGTTCTATTTTAAGTAGTTGCAACCAATCTATGAAGCACGAAAAGAAAGAAATACAAAAAGGAAACCTTTAAAAAATTACACATCTATTTTATTCTCATATAATTATTGTACTCATGAAAAATACGATTTATTTTACAACTTTTTTTACAACTATTTTACAATTTATCTATACCTAAAATAACTATTTGTATTTTGGTATTTACATAAATATTTTTAATTAGATTAAAAATATGAAGTTACTTTATAGTACAGTATATCGGTATCGTTCTCTTCATAATAGAATTACGTTAGTGTGAATAGACTCATAGACATTGTGATATATGTTACAACATTTCCTGTTATCCGAATTACAGAATACCACAACTCCTAAATTGACGATCTTTCTCCAATTAACTCTAGGTGTATTCCGGTAATTGCACTTGCGTTTTAGACTTAGCGTGGCTTGGTACTAGAGTCAAGCACTTGAGTTTGTAACAGTCTATTTGTTACAACTACAAGTCTAGTAGAATACATGCAAGTCACTGGTAATAAAAACATTTACTTACAACACAGATTTTAACATTTATCAAGGAAATCTTTACAATTTAATCCGTGTTTCAGCGAATAAATTCAAGGGGGAGCAGAGTTACCTTTAGTTGAGTTACCTTTAGTTTTACTTCCGTTAGAATCCCGTATGGTAATATCATCACCGTCCTCCCTGCGCCACATGACTCGTGGTTCTGGAGACCCTTTCGCTCGACAGGACACCCGCGTTGTACCGCCTTCAGGTACCATTATATCTCCGGATGTTTCTTCTGCTATAAAGTCTGGTGGGACTACCACCTCTAGGTACCCCATCTTGGAATAAAAAGTTATGTCATCTATTTTCAGATATTTTTCTTTCATATAATTAGTACAAAATTTTATTTGCTAAATGGACTAATGAGAAAACACTTGACTTACAAAGTACCTACTTGACTAGTATTGAATAGTGAAAACAGCTAAGCAATGAGGAGTTATACATTTTAGAAATACTGTAAAGTATGTGTTATAATATTGTCTTACGTCCATATTATCATGGTATACTCACAAATTACAAGTTTGGTATTACAATTAATATTTAAGAGATTGCGTCATAAAACAAGTGTGCATGCTTAATTTTCATCTGACATTGAATAGAAATGAGCAATCGTTATCACTTCAAACAATTTATACCATTATCACCCTTAGAATAAATAACAAAACTCCGTAATAACTCAAGTGCACTATGCACGTATCATTACCCACTGTGTCGCCCGGCATTACGACTGTGCGTGCAGTTTAATCTGTTTTAACTCCCCTATGCTCGGTGTAGCTCCCATTAATCTTGAATTGATACTTTACGCGAAGCGATAACAAACTGGCTGGAAGCCTATCAAACAATTTATTTTATATAATAGATTAATCTAGTTGGCTCAATAAGCAATCATTTTCATTAACAATTTTATTATAACCATTATTTAAGATGAACGAACGAAGAGACGAAATTTCAGCGAATTATTGCCCACAAATCAAATGTCGATGGAAAAGCTACAACAACTACAAATTAATTTTATTAGTGTGGATGCTGAACGAATCCACAATAATGTTTAGTCCGGCAGAAATAGCACACAACGCTTTTTACATTCACGCAGTCCATCATGCACTTGCGGTCATATTTATTGGAATACCGTTAGTATATTCAGAAATATGTTTAGCACAGTATACGAACTGTAATATTATTTCAATGTGGAATTTTTTACCTCTGTTTAGTAACATCGGATACGGGATGTTTTATTTAATCATTTTAAAAACTATATATTTGATGGTTTTAACAACTTGGTATTTGGTATACACTTTTAATGCCGCGATAGACCCGCCACCTTGGTTTACATGTGATGATTACAACAATACAAAATGTATGGTGAAACGAGTGAACGTCTCTGTATTTCAACATTGCTTAGAAGCACAAATGTTATTTGACGATGACTGTGGAATGAAAACAGCAAGCAATTGCTTCTTTGAAAAGGAAATTGGTGATAATAACACCCTTGTTCAACCATTATGTTACTGCCCATGGAAAGCTATTGTAACGAGTAGCACTATAGGGATGTTAATATTCCTGCTAACACTAAAAAAGGAAAAAATTATACAAGTTTACAACAAACTCTTAATTGTTTACGTGTTCATTGTAATATTCCTATTGATCTCTGTCTCTTTGTCTACGAGCGGAACATGGTATGGTTCGAAAATGAGGTTAACTTGGAATAACTATGACTTTATAAATCATTTCCATTCATTTATACGAGGTTTTTTGTCAGTGGGTACAGGATACGGAATGATTATATTTTTTTAAACACGCGACATTCCGTTTCGTAGTCCAGCGACTATGACTTCAATAACTACATCACTATTATCATTGATAATATGCATATTGTTATCGCTCATAGCATTTGGTGGAATACGAACTATGTCCTATTTCCATGGGGAAGAAGAAAATATTATTGAACTGGGTGAGAGTAACTATTTCACGATATTTGCTTCCATGTCTGAAATTATGATTTATTTCGATGCTATGCCGATCTGGGGATATTTTTGGTTCTCGACTATCTTCGGAGCGTTGTTTGCAAATTTATGGATCACTTATTTATACTTGAGGGAATTACTCCTTGAAATAAATATAGCTCGAAAGTATAGTAACATGTCTTGTATAATACTCATTTCTGCTGTTTGCGTTGCCTCGTGGCCCTTTTTTTGTTCCGATCTCACCGGAGTCCTTACAGATACAACTGAAATGATTCAAATAATAAATAGCTTCTTCTTATCTATATCTTTGTATTGGATTTATGGTTACAATAACTACAGTATCGATATTATATTCATGATTGGAATAAAACCTAGTTACTTTTGGAAAATAACATGGTTGCTAAATCCTATACTATTAATTATTATTATCTATTTTAAATTTATCGACTTAGATGTTTTCGAGTACACAGACTCCTATCATTTGGACATTTTAGATATGAATGTTGACATACTTTTGTTTTATATTATTTTTGGTATATACGCATTTATAATAGGGACTGGTTTAATAATTCAGATAATTATTTACTATCGTTCCGGTGAAATAAGAAATATATTAAGTCCGACCGATGACTGGGGTCCACGAGATAAGATTTATACAAGAGCAGACAAATGTTTGTAGCCAAAACAATGACAAGAGAGTTTTTATATAGACAAGTGAGAATACATGGATATCATATGAGAAAGAATTCTGTGAAGGCTAAAGTTAGATCTCGGGAGATATCACTCGAAGAAATCGAATGGAGTGCATTGACATCGAATTGATAAGTCAAATAAATGATTAAATATTACCTGACTTTTCATAGGGTCGGTATTAATTTGACACATATATTGGCCTCGATCTTCTTCTTGGATATTTCGGACGTGTAAATTCCAGGTTGCCTGACCATTGTGTGATACTGCAACTCTATGGTTGTTAGTTATTACGTGAACATGGATCGCTTGAATCGCTTTAGTGTCAGCCTTCACCCAACCGACCTAAAATGTTATGAATTAAATAAAAAAAAAATCATATCTAAATTAATAAACGAAGTGTTTTATTCCATTGTACCCTATAACCTCCAAGGTTTTGAACAAGACATCTGAAGGTGGCATCTCGTCCGACTGGCACCGTTAAATTCATCAAAGGCTCTGCAAATTCCGGTTGAAACGCCTGACCTGGAAGCAATCCACTCATTATTTATAAAAAGGAGCTTACTGAAGTTAGAAAAAGTTGTTTTTTAAGTATGGTTTTTCCAAAAAACAATGAATTCTTTTTAAATGAATTCAGTATTTAGATCCATAAAAAATATAGAACCACAAAGTCAGTTGCAAATATTATCTTAATTTAGAATAATTCAAAATTCTAGAAAGTTTGTCTTAATTAAATTGAATTTTGGAAAGAATGTAAATTATACATTAAAAATCTTTTTAAATACAAAAAAATCTAACCAACAAGTTTTGAGTCGAGTCCCAACATGAATATAGCCAGTAAATATATCGACCAACAAGGCTGCTGCATATTTTCAGTCAGGTTGATCATGCTTTAATCTTGTGCGCTAAAATTTATCAAACACATTTGAAGCTGCAACCAATCCAGAAATGATAATGTTACCTACATATTTTAATACTGAGATTTGGTAAATAATTTAAGTTATCGAGGTTTGAGTTAGAGATAGGTTATCATGGATCATAAAAATTTTACTTATCGATGTTCGTTTCTGTGATTTGTTTCGGAATTATTATACATATGTATATACAAGCAACGTTTGGGTGTCTAGATAATATTCCCAACTATTTTCAAATGTCATAAACTTACTTAAATTATTACTTTCCTTGAAAGAAGTTAGTGATTGATTGATCAATTGGTGCTTTTAACATCAATTTAATTTTCGTTACTGAATAAAACAGAGAAAATATCGTCTTCAATGTTACTATAAAAAATCCCAAAATCTTATTATTTACAAAGTTTTCCAGTAAAGTAAACGATTCACGCAACTCGGTAGGTCCTCTTAGTAGAGGTTTTACGAATGTTCAATAATGATTCAAAGTAACATGTTCTCGTGTATCTATGTATCTTCTTTACATAACATGAACCCGTAACAGCATCGTTCAAAATGTGAAATGAGTCCGGATGCGATCGCGCACCGGTAACTACTTTTCCGTGAATGCGATAATGTTCGTGAGGAATCGGAACATATCGTGTCCTTGACGAGATCTGTTATTGTATTTTTATACGTACGATATTTTCAAGTACTACGCGGTTTTATAGCAAACTAAATGTCTTTAATTTATTTCAAACTAGCTGTGTGCCCGCGGCTTTTGCCCACGTTTCATATATTTTTCACTGCATAATATAGATTTTTTTTTATACCGGACTCTAATTATTTTCCTATTTTTTTTTGCTATTTACATTAAGCAGAGATATTTCTCACAAATTCAAATACCTGCCAGTAAAACTTCATTCCATTTTTTATGAATTTATTATTTTACCCTAATTATTTTCGAAAAAATAAACGCATACTTCAACTATCTACCAATAAACCTGTCGAAATCGGTCCAGCCGTTCCGGAGATTATCTATTACAAACAGACAGACAAAAATTTGAAAAATTGTATTTTTGGTATAGTTATCGTATGTACATTCATTTGTAATTATAAAAAAAAAAACAGTCACTTCTTTTTTATATATTAACAACATCAAAAAAATATTTTCTTTGAACGTTTCTACATCGCGCTATGGTTCTGTTGTCTTCCTTTATACATATATGTTTTGAAACAGTCGACGCTTCAATTTTATTAATAAATAAGTATAGATAGATAGGTACATATTTCTTTACATATTTTATAACCAATGTTTATTTGGATTAATACTAATAGTCACTTACGATGTTTTTATCATCATAATTCTCATGCCCTGTTTCCAATTCACTTGGGGTCGGCGCAGTATGTTTTCTTCCTTCATACATCCCTATCAACAGTCATCTCTTCACTGACTCCTTATTCTTTCATATCATTTCTTACACACTCCATCCACACTTTCTTTGGCCTTCCTCTACTTTTACATCCTTCCACATTCATATTCATTACTGAATCAGGAATGAGGAGATCCTCAGAAGAATCAAACTAACCGACATTACCCGAAGAATTGCTAAACTTAAGTGGCAGTGGACTGGGCGCTTTGTTTGCAGAACCGATTTAGCGTCGGTAGCCCTTCCGCTCCACAAAGTGGAACGACGACCTGATGAAGTTCGCGGGAATCCGCTGGATGCGGGTGGCGCAAGACCGGTCGTCGTGGAGATCTTCGGGGGCGACCTATATCCAGCAGTGGACGTATTTCGGTTGAATAGATTGATGGATTCATCACTATTTTACCCACATGCTCTTTCTCTCTTGTTTGATGCACAATAATAATAGTTTTTAAACGTAACAAAAATTTTATCTAGAGATCCCATAACTGAGTAAAATGATATCATATCTACGTTGAAAAACGATAGGAAACAATTTATAGATATATCGACATGTCAAAAATACTTATACAAAGAATAAAAATATCGGTAGTCACTTTCTAAACAACTTTTAGACCATCGATTAATAATTTATAGATGGCGTGTTAAATTTTTACAAAATATGATCAGGCAGTACTTGATAAAAGTATATTAGAATGCAAAAACAACCTCGATGAACTGAACTGATGATGAGCTATTTAACAAGTGAGCCACCGTCAATCAGGATACATACTTCCAAGTGTAGGCGAAATTGAGGGAGCATCATTTTTTATGTATTTACTCCTAATAATATGACCACAATACAAATTATTATTAAAGGAATATACAATTTTCAGCAAACAAATAATCCTCTAAAATATTTGGAAGGGTTTAATTAATCGGAAAAATTAGGAAGCTCAAACATATAAAAAATATCTAACAACCGGCTCGGTATGACATCCGCGTCAAGGTATAATCCCAGGGTTCAATTGTTATTACCCAGAAGCTACTTTTGTTTCGCAAATCGTTACATTTATTTAGGCTTAGTAATAAGGGATACAATTCCAAAAGTGTACATATATACGATTACTACGTGTAAATGCTATTGTAATTAGTGAGTGTTACTAATTATAAAAATGATCCGTTGTAATAAGACCAATGTAAAATCAAATCAGTTCATTTGCATAATTTATAAAGGCGTTTTCAAATGTAAATGTTTTATTTGATATTATTTTTCTACTTCTATCCGGAGCAAATAAATATCGGTTACTACCTCCTGCCATAAGAGACTTGAACATTAACAAAATACTAATTAACGTTAGAAAACAGTAGAGACAGAAGCTGTCAATCTATTTTTTTTTACTCGTTTATAGGCTCATTGCTTTGGCAAAAATCTCACCTGCTGTTAAGTGACAGTGTGGTCCAGAATGGTAAACATACTAAACCTAGAAGTACTGGTTCTCAAATGATGCTGCCGGAACACACCTATTGGTATTTGGCGACAGGCTTTCAAACTTGAGGTAGGAAGGTACCCAGGTAGGCAATATTCGTAAATGGCCTACATGGCCATGGTTTTCACGATATTCCCGTTCACCGAAAGCTCAGGCTGATTTTACAGTTGGATAGGTGGCTTCGATCACGTGTCCGTTGACGCGGAATCCGGCCTCACTATCTACTGTGCCATCGTCGCTTTTCAATTACCATAACTATATTATAGTCTTTTTATTAATAATCGAATTATGCCTTCGATCGATAATACATTAAGAAATCGATGCTACAAATAGATAGTACGATAACAAAGTAGTATGTAGATAGTAGTATGTAGATAGTACGAGTGGTGATTCTAATTGTAATAAAATACGAAATGAGAGCTTTGTTACGTGACATCTCGTCAGTGGAATTTTCATTTCATATATTAAGATTTTATAATCACCAGTT
Organism: Samia ricini; assembly: GCA_014132275.2. Taxonomy (NCBI): domain Eukaryota; kingdom Metazoa; phylum Arthropoda; class Insecta; order Lepidoptera; family Saturniidae; genus Samia; species Samia ricini. Next base: position 10,928,314 of record AP028161.1, read on the forward strand.
TTAAACTTTACTTTGATGTACGCTGTCTTGAATGAATTGTCTTAAATGCGCTTTGGCTACCATAGCCATGAAAACAAACTTTACAAACGCTGTCGGAAATTTCATAACTGCCGGTAAACTTAGGTAGGTACCTACCTACATATATATAAGTACATTTACAATGAACTTTATCAAGATATAGAAGTGACAACGCTTTATAGTAACTTTAAAGAAAACTTAGTAAGTTACACACTTTATTTTATTTCATATACCAATAAGGGTATTTACATTTGTACTTACTTTTTAAATGTATTTAATTAATTACAAGATAATTAATTTACTAAACTTTATTAATAAACTTTAGATAATTTTGGAGGTATGTACTCTAATTTTGTATATATTTATTTGATAACGAACATTTATTTTAAAATGCTATTTTAAGGATTTCAATGAGATAAAATACTTTTTAATGTCATAAAATTGGTAACGCAATAAAAATACATTGAAATCTAGAGGATACATACTAACTTCTTGTTTAAGTTAGATAGATTATATAAACTGTGACTTGAGGGTCAAACATTAAGCTTCTATTATTTTTAAATTAATAGACATTGAAAATTAATACTGAACAAAGGAAAATTATTGTTTTAATGAAAGTATTTCATTACTGATAAACGATTACACAATATCGATTATACGATGTACAATGGTTGTACAAACGACTGCCAAAAACAATGCACTACATCCCTAAATAGTGTTAATAGTAGACAATTCTGGACCATGGAAGTAATATGATTGTAAGAGATTATATTGTATTTTTAAATTAATTAAAATATTTGTAACTGATGGATATTTCGGATTCTGTTTCGGACAAAAGTTTATATTAAACTAGCTGGTGGCCCGCAGCTCCGCCCGCTCTTCATATGTTCTCTAGGTGTGAGTGAAAAAGTGCATATAACATTTATACCGAACCTAAAAAAACAAATGAATGATTGAGAAAAATGAGTATGTTGTTTTTATTAGCGGATAAATGTGCATAAGAGTACTTAAATTGAAAAAAAAATGAGAAAGGGTCGATGGATTCCATCTAAATAACCTATCTACGAAAATTGACATTATACGGATCACTTGCTTACTGTTTGGTCTTAAATTCCGTAAAATTGAATTGAAGTTACATCTAACCGTTGAATTGATAGCACTGATAGCAGTAGGTTATAAAGCTAATTAGTTCAGTGTCCGTAAATATCAAGGGCAGGAAGCACTTCGGTAATTAACAACTCACGTGTTAAATTTCCACTCGGTTCACATCATATGAACTAATAATGTTTAATAAACTAATAATGATAACATATACATAATAGATTGACCGTCATCAATTACACCGCAACATAGCTGCAAGTAATTAACAATACCTACTAAAGTAAGGAATAAATAATAAAACTACTGATAAATTAACCAAATTTATAAATAAGTACATAAATTCACTAATACAGTGAACTAAAAATATAATAAATTTAGATTAAATGATTTAAAGCAATAAATAAACTTTAATAATAATTTTAAATAAAAAAAACATTTCATAACAAACGAAATCGTACCTCAATCTCCTGTTTGATAAATATCAAAAGTCTGTAGGGAGTCATCACTTAGAAGTTTCGCCTCGTATTATCCAGTATAAAGTGTATAGAGTGTAAGCATTTTAACAATGTTGTTAAAAAAAAGTTTTACGAGGTCGCAAGAAGTTAGTAAAAGGTTAGAGCGAGGAACGGCGCGGGCAAGCGAACGATAGAGGCGAGGGTGCGCCACACACTGAGCGTCCCGTTTGTTCATTCAGACCTCCACTCAGCCGTTATTCTTACGCAGATGTCCGTATAAAAATTGAAAATTTTCTACTTAATGTTTAAACCTACTAAAAATATTTTATGGAGCCTGTTTGAGCTCCAAAATAATAGGTATCGAAATAAGAAACAATTCCTGATGTATATAATTAGTTTTTGAAATTTAAGGTGGCAATAATATTTGATAAAATCTACACGATGCCATTTCTATTGTAGGCAGTCTAGTATCTATGTGTAATTGCAAATATGTAAACTATATGTAGATTTTTAGTTTGTGGTTTATGCATACAATTTTCTAGTACAGATGTGATTCATAAATTCTTGCAAAGACTATGCATTTTAAGAGTAACAAATGTATTTAATAACTAGCTGTTCCCGCCGTCTTGCATGCGTTGTTTATACAGTTCTTATTTACAAAATTAGACATCAACTTATTCAATATTTTATTTATATAGACGAAGTGTAATTATATACAATTTCGATGACATTATCAGTAGAAAAGTATATAGAAACACGAATTAAACAAACATTCTTAATTTTCTTTGTGGTATAAAATTACGTATTACAGCTTAAGTTTAACAATAAAAATTAGACAGACAAGTCTTTGTTTATATTTTAGTCTAGTTAGTGCGTTATGTTTTGTCTAAATTGGTCTACTGCAAGCACCATTATTTATTCCTGGTGTTATATATGTCGAAATATTTTCTTAAAACATAATATCTATCAATTAGATGTTTACCAGTATTGATAAGTTGAAATGTTCAGATTACCATAGATTACTCTTCGACATAAAGATTGGCTAGGAAATATCATATTTAATTTACATTTTAAGTCACCAGAAAGTAGTATTCGCCTTCGAATGGTTTTAAGACCGTTAGAATATCTATCTAATCTGCTTCTACGTAAGTGATCGCCTTTTGTTAATTAGTGTTGTGGAAAGCTAAAATATAAAATAATCGAAAACACGTAAAATATGCCATAAAAATATAAATAAAATATAGGTTAACAAAACAAACAAGAGCAAGTTTAATAAAACATTTTAGAAAGTATTATAACTATACATCTGCCATACTTTTACCGAAAATTCTATTAATTGTTCACTTTACTAGTATATAAGAACTTGTCATCTAAACCTAAATTATTATCGTAAATTACGCTACACCACGCCAGACCAACCAAATAGACTTAATAAAATGAAGACGGAATAATTAACCATTAATTTTCAAAGTTATTAATTGAAACGCTAAAAAGGCCGTCATCTGTTCGAGTGAAAGTGCCGTGATTAAAGTGTGTGTAAAATTATCTAATCGTATTTTACAAAATTCTTATATTTTATTTATTTTGTATTTTATAAAGCTCACGCTTCATATGGCATACAAACTTACATCCATCGACGTGGCTTGAGACCATACTATCACTTAATCACCATTGCCTACTTTTTTAACTTCCGTGCTTGTTTGCTTAAAGCTAAAATTGAAGTAGTGACGTCGATAAAAATAAAATAGGTTCTAATTTTAATGTTTATTTTATTACTACAAATTATTATAGTTGTATTACATCTGAGAAAGATACAATTAGATATAATAGACTATATCATTTGGTAGTATATAAGAGTACTTTCCACGAAAATCTGTTTGTTAAAATAACAATGTAAGTATACAAATCAAAAATGCACAATAGAATTTAATGTTACCCAAAAAAAAAAACAAATTTTTATTTATCCTTTGCCAAAGGACTGTTATATCCTTCATGGAAATTATTATAGTAATTCCAAGGAGACTGCAACTGATAGCTACGCATCTCCTGAGCAAATTCCACTGGCTCGTATACAATTTTCTTCAACTCATCATCGTAACGCACTTCTGTATAACCTACTAAAGGAAAATCCTTCCTCAGGGGATGCCCTTTAAAGCCATAATCCGTAAGAATTCTTCTTAAATCAGGATGATGAGTGAAGACTACGCCAAACATGTCATAGACTTCTCTTTCCCAAAAACTGGTCGTCTTCCATATGTCGTAACCAGAATGAAGCGGTGTCAACTCGTCGGTATAGGTTTTCACTCTGGCCCGCTCTCCAAACCTCAGACTTAGCAAACAATACACGACTTCAAACCGGAATACTCTACTAGGAACGTCAATAGCAGTCACACAAGAGCAAGTGTTAAAACAGGCGTGTTGGTGGTGACATAAAAAACTAAGAACCTGAAATAGTCCATCGGGTACAACCAATATCTCCAAATCATCAGTATGTTGCATTTGTATTTTTTGCACATATTTCGGTAAGCACGCTGCGACATACAAGCCGAACTCGTAAAGTCTTTGTCTTCTTAAATTATCGTGTCTTTTGAGCGTATGTTTGTCATTTTCTAAGGGTTCTAAACAAAATGGATTACCAGTTTGTACTGACGCCTTCTTCTCATCGGAATTCAATTTGTTGTGTAGCCCAAATTTGCGTCTAATAACAGCCGTGACGCTTTTTTTCTTGCACTCGACGTTATTATTTTATTCATAATAACACACACTTTCATGTTAAATGTACGATTAATAATGCTCCTTGAAAATAACGTAGAAAATGTGCTTACTGACAATCAATGTCACCAGGAATATCGTGATGTCAAAATTAAAATCTTGAAGTAAAAAGTACCGAATAATTTATTGTGTATATTCCTAATATAACATTTGTAATTTTAATACTGGTTTGAAATTCGACATCTTGTTTTCAACTAAGAGTTTTGAATAAAAATTCTGATAAATCTACTTTTTGACAAAAAAAAATAATTTGATTCTATTTTTTTTAGGTATAAATTGCCAAGGCGTGAATTATAATTTGTATAGTTTCTGAAATAAATCCGTTTTTGTAGATAACTTTTCTAGAGCCTTAATATAGAAAGCAAACAATAATTCTCATTATTTTAATAGTTAACTGAGTACCAAGATGTTCTTATACCACCTATTTGGCCAGAGAGTAGAGTTAATATTAACCAATGCCACTTCAATTTAAGAGAATTGGAATAAATCCTTTATTGATAAAATTTTACAAAAAAAAACTTTTTTAATTAAAAACAAAACCAACTTCAAAAGAATGAACTATAAAAATGCAGTAAAAAGTAAAAAAAATAATTTCTTCATATATCTGCTTCTACTTAATTCAATATATCCTTTGTTTTAATATCATTAGTAATTTTGCAAATCGCTCCACAATTGACGGAGAAATTGCGTAGCAAACATACAAAAAAACATATACACACACAGACGAAATGATAACCTCCTCCTTTTTAAAGTCGGTTAAAAATTAGATTGCTTAGTAAAAGTAGTTTCGTACACGTCTAGATCACGACCACTACACACTTGTTAAAAATAATGATAGTTTAGGACACGTCTCTTTTTTATATCAGCAAGTGTAAATCTAGAAGAGCCTTTAGTTCTAAGAAGTATGATGGTCTTATTATGGTAACTATCAATTCTTAACTATTGACGGTCGTCATCGCTCTTAAATTTCGCTTTATATTACTTGATATAAATCGAAATAATTGAACCGAAATCGAAAAAAAAAAAACTATATTGAGTCATGGCTAAATCGTAGATGATGATGGCTGAGTTGGTAGTGCGATCTGATTAATCTTCGACCTTCGATCTTCGATCTGATTCTACATAAATTCCAAATCGATATCCAACTATATAATGAGCCTGAGAATTTAGTTAAACCTGGAGTTTACGCCAGCTTTTTCTCGTTTTCCTAATGTTTCATTTTTATGGGTAATCGACATATTAAGAAAAACGTCATGAGCAAATTATATCATGACAGTAGGACTTTATCTAAAAATGTCCAGTTGGATTTCCGTCACCCTTAAGTTTAGAAAACTGTCACCAAGTGCTAATAAGTGTCTTCTGGCAGCATACGGTCACAGCACTATACAGTCTATGCAGAATAACAATAATTATTATTTAAAAACACTATAACGAACGTGTACGCCCAATTTTTCAAGAAATTTTCCTCAAGCTATAAATCATTGAGACTGAAAAGATCGTTGTATAAAGCATCTAAAATGATATTGTTATATTATTAGGAAATAAAAGTTTAGGTTTGAGCGTTACACGGGATACAAGGCTTTATTCTTCGTACCGATAAAGTTTTGGAGTGGGATTTCTGACACGTGTCTCGTGAGAGCAGAGCTGTACTTTTATATATTATTATTAGCGCTTTTCTCAAACTTTTTAATATAAATTAACCTTAATTGCGACAATACACGAAAGTTCAACGAATGAATGAACGAATATAAATAAAATTTTTCTTAAAGTTGAGATCGAAATTGAGTGGTGTGATTTTTTTGAAATAATTATATTAAAGTAATACATATATGTACTTGCTTTACCTACTTGTTTATCTTTTTTTTAACGCTTTATATTAAATTGACATTTTATCTATACAAATCCACTTTTATTGACTTCAAAACGTCACATGAAATTGAGATGAGTTCCACACTTATCAAGGACCGATGACAATAAAGTATGTTTTATTTGTACCATTAGCTGTCCAAAATCTTGTGACAAGCATTTTTCATCATATGAAATATTATAGTACAAGTGTCACCATCTAGTAAAAATAACAGTTTAATATGTAGACGTATTTTAAAATTTTGGCATTATGTTATGGATTAATATTAATTATTATTTCACAGACGTAAAAATTGCGTAGAACACTGCACAGAAGTTTATTGATTTTAATGAATTAGTACAGAATTTTATTTAAATGTAGTTATTATTTCTGTGCAAATTATGTATTAAAATCGAGAGTTTCAATGAAAACCTAATTATAGGAAATGTCGAAAACAACTTGTAATACTCAAATCGAGTATTCAAGGTATTGTTGCATTTACTACTGGTATCAAGTTAAAATGTACCTATTAATATTGTACAGTCCCTTACATAAAACAGAAAGCACAAGCTGCACTTGATTCAGTGTTTTCCGCCGTCCGACTCCAGATTGTGCGCCGCTACACCGCAACTTCCGGTTTCCGGTGGCAACTATGCGCTTGCGCGATGCGTAACACAGACCGGACGTGACGTCACGCTATGTCACTTCCGCCTGGTAGTGTTACGCTCCATTTAGCCGGCGCCGAAATTTTATATACCATTTTCAGTACCTACTCTATTAATAATAATAACTTTGTTTTTATTCTTAATTTTATTTTACTAGAACCTCTAGCATTATTATATTTATGTAATAGTGTTATTATGTATAAGTATTAAGTTTTAAAAGTTACAACAGTACATAAATTTGAGCAAATTAATTTCAATAATACGTTGTAATTGAAGTGTTATTGCCTATTGTAGCGTATTTGGTCTTTTAAGAGTATTTATCTAAAATACTGAAGTTCACAGGGAAATAAATATATCCACTGAAAAGTAAATTAATACGATAAAATACAAAGGTTCTGTCCGTTTTCACAACGAACTTCATATTTATTTGATGGCGCAGTACAGTACGAATTTGAATAACGTAAATCTTCAGCCGGCGAGGCAAAAGCCAGTATTCAACTTCAGATTCGCTTTTGAATATTTAAAAATGTAACCGAGTGGTTTACGTAGCTCGAAATTTGGGCAAATCTTCCTTTCCGGCCCGTGCAGGCCGTGACCGCGATTTAGACCCTACACCACTCAAATCTAAGCGGGACGCGTTCTTTGAAAATATTAATGTTGCAACCTACCCAATACTACTACTTGCTTTGAATTTTTTTATGGAAGTTATAAAATAAAAATAAGCCTTTACTACAGAGCTGTACTTTAATATTACTTAATTTGATGTACGAATGATCGTTGGGCGTATTATATTATTTTTATTAATAACTAGCTTCTGTCCGCGACTTCGTCCGCGTTGCCTTTAGCACCAGGTCCAGTGAGAATCTGTATCATCTGTAATGAAACTTTTACATCTTGAATATAATATCACAATTATTTACTACATGTCTTAAGGTTAATGAGTTTTATCTCTTAAGGTTTAGTCTATGCAGGTCATTTAAATTGACGACATGATTACAGAATATTAAATTTTTGTAATTATACAAAAGCTTAGTTAGGTCATACAACAAAATAAACCTTCCTTGAAAAGTATCTAATTTAAATTAAAAACCAACCGTATAATCCTTTAACGGATTCACGAGTTAACTGATAAAAATACAGACACCCACAAAAAGGGACATTTATATTAAGTTAATATGTAATTAATGAAACAAAATTTTATTTTATTCCAGCTAAGCAAGATGACAGCATTTTATCTTATATTAAACTAGCTGGCGCCCGCGGCTCCACCCGTGTTTCAGATACTATTCACTGCGGACCTAAAAAAACAAATGAATAAAGAAAAATGAGAGTACTTTGTTTTTATTAAGCGAACAATGTACATAATAGTAAATTGAAAAAAAAAATAAGATAAGGTTGATGGAATCCAATAAAAATAGTATCATGATAATCATCTACGAAAAGTTCCTCCTTGAAAGGTAGTAAACCCATCCCGATATGTTCAGTAGTTTTGACGTAATGGTGCGTCTAAACAACCCCAGTTTCATTACATATGTAAATGTTTAATATACAATTTAACAACAGTCAGCGGTCAACAAATGCCAACAGTCACCACCATCATACTGGACTACATCTATCACAGCTAATGCCTTTATTTATGTCCGGATATTCACTTGCTAATCGCAAAACGCCATGCACCTTAATTTGTAATCTGATAAGTTTTTCCACAAGTGTACGAGGATCGTGGTTCAGTCAACTAACCCAGTTGTCTTAACAACCCGATACGATGATGGAACAGTGGGTAGTGCAGGCGGATTTCGCGTCAATCGACGCGGGTTCGATTGCACCTAACCAACTTTAAAATCAGGTTGAGCTTTCGGTGAAAGAAAACATCGTGAGGAAACCATAGCATGGTGGTAGGGCTTTCTCTAATGATGCCCGCTTGGATAGCTACCACCTTCCGGTAGCATCACTTGAGAACCAGTACCTAGGCCTAGTGTGTTTACCATCCTGGACCACATCGTCACTTAACGTCAGGAGAGATTTTGGTCAAAGCACTGTGTAAAAAAATACTTGAGAACCAGTACCTATAAGCATAGTGTGTTTACCATCCTGGACCACAATGTAAGATTAAGTCTAATTTCTAAATAATTTTATCATAAAGTATAATGAGATTTAAAATGATAGCCTTCCATGGACAATTATTTTACATTGCGCTCTATAAATATTTCTGAAAACAACAATTTCAAAAGAATACGACCTTTTTATGAAGGTAATTGTATTATTATTGCAAGAGATTTTATTTTCATTTACGTCCATTTTAATGGTTTTAATTTATTTATTAATAAACGGATTTAGTATTTAATATCTCTTCAGGCTCTATTACCTTGGTAACGGTGCTCTACACTTGATTGATGTTTAAAAACTAGACGAGAATTACTTTAAGTCTTACGTTACCTAAAACACAATTATGAAAGAAAGGGTGACAAAAACCAAATGGACTTGTGTGGAATTTTTCCCATTTCCTGCTGTTGATTTCGTTGCGCGAACATACTTTTACTAGAATCGAGAAGATGAAATTAGCTATCAGAATAATATGAAAGAAACTTCTAGAATAAAAGAAGAAAATCTATAATCTTGCGGGATGTTAGATTCCAATAACCACAACCATGGTATAAACAGCTTGAACATACATAGTACATGAGATTTGTAAGCAATAGGAGTTTGCCATAAACTGTCTGCCGCTGTAGATTAATTAGTGTATAATAAATGATATTATGTATTGAAATAAATCTAATACACATTTGTGTGTATTACACTATAGTTTCACTATCCAAAATAACAGACATAAATCCATAGAGTTATGCGATAATATTACCGAGAGAAACCACACACCCATCCCATTCAGCTATTAAGAATAATGTCGTGGTTTTGTAGTTTGTTTTAATTGTCAAAACTTTACTAGCATTATGCAAACTACGTTTGGTTACTTCGATGAGTTTTATTTTATGTTTCTAACACTAGTGCTACGAGTATTTATTATTTGATTGTTACAGTCTAATCTGTAAAGCGCTGTATGTATTAACAATTATTTTTCATATATTTTGTACTTTAATAACTTTTATTCCGACTGCCTCGGTGGTGCAGTTGTGTTACGGTACGACTGTCGTTCTGATGTCTCAGGTTCGATCCCTGGGTCAGGTCAAGTGATATTGGGTTTTTCTATTTAGTATCATCCCGGAGTCTGGAATTTGTGCTCGATATGGCGACAGGTTCGCCCCCTGTCACATCTGGGACGGAACTAAGCTCGGCGAAATTTGAGTGGTGTAGTTCGCTATTTCACCTCTGCCTAACTCTTCAGGGATAACAGGCGTGAGCTTATGTATGTATGTAATAATTTTTATTTTTATATTTTGTGTAAATTATACTTTTACGTTACAGTGCATGGTATAACAATAAACCAAAAAATGATTATAGAAAGGTAAAATTGATAGGGAAATTTACAATCCCTGTAAATCTAAAACAAAAAATACTGCATCAACACCTAAACATAGGTCTCCAGGTTAGAAAAGAGGATTCAAACATGCAGTGTCAAAATTTGTTCTGGCATTTATCGTCCACTAAGTTTAAAGTCTTATTAGTCTAAGTCTAAACTCATTATTACTTGTTAGTAATTTCCTTGAAAATATTGTTTTTAATTCTATGATACTTTGTATTATTTCTTGTAATTCTAATTTTTTTTATATGACCGGCAAAGAGTAGGCTTAAAAACAGAGCTGTTTTATGACTGTCACCAACGGGAAACGCTAACATCAGTTGTAATTACCATGTTTTTATCTTTATTTTAATTGTAAAATAGAATAATACATTTCTTTATTTCTCACTTCCATTCTAATTTTATTAATACAGAATATATTGATGATGGTGTAACAAGATAATTATCATTCAAAGAACAAATCCATATAATACCTTACGTATTTCATATGGGAGCGAATAAAAAGTAGCACCCGTCTCGTTTATATTACAGCAGTGTACAACGCGATCACAAATGTTTATTATCTTGTGTAAATAAAGAAAGCTACACATACCTTAAGGCTCTTTAAAGAGGTAATTTGTTAATGGAGTGGTCGCAAATCTAACGCTATCTGATTCCGCAACGACCCGCCTTTTCGAAATAAGTAAACTTCTAGTGATTTTTTTTTCTTCTAAATAACGTCCACGATGAGACTTGTTTACTAACCCTTTAGCGATAAGAACTCTTAAAAAGATATTAAGGGCTTTCAAAGAAATTGTCTCCTGTTTTCGCTTAAAACCGCCAATGTATAATAGAGGGGTAATTTTCTAGATACCTTTGTACTTATTTTACCGATAGATACATTTATTAGTTAGAGGTATTCTTTTTTGTCCTTTAAATTAAGCTTGTTAAGACTTGTTTTTCTTATTTACAGTCATTTATTTTTGTTTTTGTATTTTTTTTATAGTTGCTATACTTTTTTGTACTTATATATGTGTTTAGTGATTGCGTATGATTTTACTAACGATACTGATGTTTCGATTACTTCAATTCAAGTTAACAAAATTGAATAATCATTTCATTACAATGTTAATAGTTTTGGATTTGTTTTTATTTCAAGCATTAACTATAATATAGTTAATAATAACTAACATCAAAAAGTTCTTAGACCTAAGTAATATGCCAATAAATAATATAAATAAGGACTGACTTGAAATCAAATCAAAATTTCTTTATTCAATTTGGGTCCTGAAAAGACGCTTATTAACGTCAAAAAACTACAAACGGTTCGGAAACTAACCCAGCCAAGAAGAGCCGGCAAGATATTCGAGGTTTTTTTTTTGTAAAAAATGTTTTTATGTATAATATAAATTATACGATTCATAATAATAAACGATATTAACGGAAGTACAATGACGGGTGTCATTTCCAGACATGACTATCATTCACATAATGATCCACCCTATAATAATCGTTGGATATTAAAACCTGCTTGGCATAGTGTTTAAACTTATTATCAGGTAAATAGGTAATGTGTTTCCGAACCATATTGTAGAACCTAACACTATTACCTAAAAAAAGCTTTTTTTGGACTTACTAAGCCTAAATCATGGAACGCCATTTCTGGTATTGAAATTTTGTCAGCCGTTTGCTGTATCAAGGTTGTTTAAATTTTCACGAATGTACATTATATTAACAAATAAATACTATTATATATTTCTAAAACTCATTCTTTAGTGATGCCAACCGCACGGTAAGGAATAAAACATAAACGTTTTACAGTTGGTTAAAACGTTTTTTAAGTATGTTTGGAATTAGTTAACACTAAAACTTTTAACTTACCCAATTAACACAATTAAAAATGTACATACATCCTACATATATATGAAAGAGGAAATAATCACACGGTTATCTTATAACCTGTCATCACGCCATAATCAGGGCGTAATGTTTAACTTTTGTTTACAGCCTCTCGGCTGGGAGTGATTAACGCAAACACACTCAGTCAGAAGGGCGCTTTGTTTACTTTGGCCCACTTGTTGGACGGTAACGAAACAGTTGAATGTAAACAAACATCTTTACATATTTGATTGTTAGTTTTAATATTTAAGGGTTCGACGGTTCGGTTGGGTAGTCGTGTTGTTACTGTTTTGTAACACATTTGAAGCTTTTATTTTTTTTCTTTTGGCATTATTTTTATAACGATTTAATTTTTATGATTAGATCTAGCAAAAAATTTGGGTATTTTGCTAATAAATACGAGTATACCTTGGTACCTATTAAATAAAAAAGGGAGTTTTATGAAGGAAGATAATGAAAAAAATTTAATGGTGTTGGTCAATATATTTTAACTAACGGGCGCCCGCGACTTCGTTTACTAGTTTTATCTTAATTAAATGTCCTGGTTTGGATTTGTTTTTCATAGCCTATCAATTATCGTACAACATATGCTTGTACGGAGGTACACCAAATGTTATTAAAATAAAATTGTATCTAAATCGGCTTACCCGTTATAAAGTTAAAGCATTAATAATTGAATCTTTTGTTTAATATTTTTTTTACGAATTTTAAAAGTTTATAAATTACATTCTTGGTATGTACTTCCTGCGTACAATTTTTTTTTCAAAATCTGTCAAATGTTTTAATTCAAAGTTGACAAATTTTGATCTGGATGAATTCTGTCAGTTTGAATTAATCCTGATATACAGACAGACTATCAGACAGACAGACACAAAAAATAAATTAATATTAGTGTCGAGATTAGTATCGGCTAAAATAGACCTATGTAACAAAGTTTGAATAAAATAAATGTGCAGACAAAACTTCAATTTTTTACTTAGTATAGATATATAATAAGAAACCAAAAAAACTTTACATAAAATCAATTAACCTTTGTGATGCGGCATTATAATCACATTCAAAAGTACTGAAATATGACTTATTGAATGATACGTAATATTCGACATATAAATTGACAAGGATTTCTTGTTGAGTAGCTCCTTTCAAGTCAAGAAAAATGCTTCCGACGTTTTGTAGCTTTTGGAGTGAAATAAATATTCCTTCGAATGTTTCACAAAAGGAGGAAATCTTCTGTCTAAATTAACGTCATCATTTATGGTTTTTCAAGACTGATAAATTGAAACATTATTATTAATACATTCACTTACTTTAATAGTAATGTGTTATATTTCTCTTTGTTTTCTTTCGACTTAGTTTCTCATAGACATCATTAATTGGTATAGTTATTAGATTATACCCATTTACGTATTAACGTTATTAATAACATTATTCGTAGAATAAACCCTACGATTGTACACAAACATTCCACCAAACTTTTTGTTCCTCGGTAAAAGCAATATTAAAAAATAAAATGCGTGTCTTACGAATAACAATAATCGATTCGTAAATAATCATGGAGGGTTTCTGATGTAATTTAATCAAGCAGGTGTACGTAATAGTAATTTAATAAACTCGAAATATGTATTCAGTTAAGTAAGTGCTAGGCGACTTTCCAGTAATTCTTGCATTTAATTTCTACTCATTCGTTATAAGGGTGAGAAGTGTATATTTCATAGCCGCCGAGCGTTCGCTGGGCGTTAAGTGGGGTATTTTATTGGCTTATTATACAATATTCTAAGCTAAAAATCGAGGAAAGAGTACGTTTTTAATTGGGCAGTGAGCTCGCGTGGCCGTGACGCGAGGATTATTCATTGCCGCTTCAGCGCCAAGGTTTCGTCGCTCCATTATTCCGGTTTTATTTTTTTTTAATATTATCGCTACTCGACCAATGCATTCAAACCCACCAGTTATGTACACTTATGCCGCTAATAACGGCATACTTTATTTTTTATCTATAGTAATAAATAAAATCGAAGTCATATCATATTTTTATCTGTCTTTCTGACTGTTTATTGCAGCTGATCTCCGGAACGGTTAAACCGATTTTGCGGGAACATCTTCTGGCAGATAGTTGATGTTTTTCGAATATAATTAGGGTTTCGTATAAAAAAATAAAGTCATTAAATTGTGAATAAAATCCGATTTTAATCCTTAGTTTTACTGGGAGGTATTTGAATTTGTGAAAAACATCTTTGCTTTATATATATTAGTCCCAAAAAAGTTTTAGGAAAAAGATTAGGGTTCCGTGTAAAAAAATAAAATTAGTGAAATTATGAACAAAACATGATCCAACGGACACCACCATCCAAATATAATTTTCGAATGATTATTTAAAAAAAACACGGTGAAGAGTATATGAAACGCAGGTGCAGCCGTGGCACACAGCTAGTCTTCAATATAATCATTATGTCATTATTTCGTATTTACCTCAATAACGGTTTTAAGAATAAGAATTATTATTGAAATAATTTTGTCGCCAAATAACAATCTGTGTATTCCGGCAGCATCGATTGAGAACCAGTACCTCTAAACTTAGTTGTGTTTACCATCCTGGACCACATGGGCACATCACATCAGGTGAGATTGTGGACAAAGCGCTGAGCCTATACCGTGTAATTTTTTTTTATAAAATTTCAATTAAACGTTATGTAATAATATTAAATGAATGTAATTGAAATCTATTTTTTAATAAAATAAGAAAATAAAAGAAGTTTCATTTGATATTTACCAAGGAGTTTTTTGTTTACATAAAAAAAAAACAAAATTAAGCAATCTGTTTTTCATTCATTCGAACAGCTCTTGCAAAATAAAAGGTCTGTTTCTATTATTTATTGTTTTTCGTAATTACTATTAAAATAGGTTTATTGGCAATCTATATCAGCCGAACTGGTCTGTCGAATTGGGACTATTTTAATTTGTTGTGGTTATTCACCGGTCCGCAAATGGTTTGGAGCAGTTTCGTCGAAACGTTGCGCTTAATGTTTACAAATTATGTAAATATTTTGTAGCAGCTACTTAATGTGTACTACACTCTGGTGACATTACTGATTGTTTAAGCTCATTTTCTTCCATTACAATATATTTACTATTAATATTTTCGTTGGATAATTATTGTATCACAAAATTTTACAAAAATATTTTATCACAAAGATAGGTTATTGTATCAACTTGTAAAATTTATTATAATTATCACAAATTAAAAGATAACACAATTTAAAAACAAATATATAAAAATAGACGAATTATGTAAATTATGCTATTCATAACATTTTATAAAATAAAGTTTAAATACATAGATAAACATAACTGTGTAATATATAAAGTTGTTCTTGTAGCAATAGATAACATTCAATACTAAGAATAACTATAAATTAAAAAAAAAATTGAATAGTTATTTATATAGTTTCGTTAATATTTTAAACAACTCTCTCTCCGCACCGACTAATTTAGTGTTCCGAGCCAGCGAGCCGTAGCGCTCTGAATTTAAACATTTCTTCTAGAATCCACGAGAGGGCGCGCCGAATCTATTTCACGCACATTACGCGTCTGAGTTATGAGTTATTACTGCTGTAAAACTCAGCATACATTAGGCCATTTACTTGTATTTTTAATAATTTGCCTACAGTGTTTACATTTTGTCATGTCTTTATTATAAAGGTCCATATCGTAAAGATGAAACTCACCTAGTGATTGATATTTACTATCGCTTTTTAATTATGAGATAGCGATTTAAATTTATGTGAACTTAGGAAGTAATTAATTATTCTATAATTGAGTAAAAGTTGTATAATAACTTCTAATCACTACGAACTTATACTTAAGTTATACCTAGCCAACTTCTATTACGATTAATAATAAGATTATTAAAAGACGTCTCTTGGAAGGTTCTAGTAACTTTTTTAATGTTTGAACTCTTGTATTATAAAAGTAATATACTCCTTTTAAGGTAAGCACAGACACATTTATGGCAAATATACAATTATATTTGTAAATCATAGGTGTACAACACAAAGACTACACAAAGTTTGATTTTTTGCTACTTAGTGAATCGCTTTACAATTTCTCAAATTATAAGTCTACTAACGCAATGAGAGATAGACGTGATATATTGCTATAAAATATAATTATATATTTGTAAATGTAAATAGGTTTTAACTCGATTAAATACTTGAGTTTATCAAACATACACACACAGGCAAAGATAAACAGTTCAGTACATTTTTCTCCTCAACCAATTGTTTTTATCTATTGATGAACTTTAGTTTTATGAATTAAAAAAATAACAATTGAAAGCAGTTATTATTTTCTCCAATGTTCAATAGGTAATGATTTTCATTGATTTTCGAAAACGATGCGAACATTAGTTTGCAAAGTATTGCGACAAAAATAAAAAGAAATTACAATAACCTGGTTGTTTAATAAATGCACCTATATGAAATATATAACAGAACGAATATTAAATAAACATAGTGATTAGTTAGTACCTATGTGACATGGTCGTGAGAATAAATGAGCGTGATATAGTAACATCTTATATCGGAGACTAGACGATGCGGCGCCGAAACAGGGGAACGACCACTCTACAGTTGCAAGTACTGCACTATTCTATTTGTGTCTTTACACACTGGTTACTTTTATTTTCTTATTATTATACCAATCAAAAAATCTAGAGAAACACTAGTAATACTAACTGTTGCTAGCAACAGATTTCAACTTGAGGTTGATAGCTAATGTTAAGTATTGATCATAATAAAAGGGGCACTTGAATTCTTTCGTGCCCGCGAAAATTGTCGCAGGGTTCAGAGTTTGGAAATAACTTGACGCGAGAATACACGTTGTTATAGATGAAAGTTATTTGTGATTAGCGTTAAATGTTAAATTGATTGTTAAGCCTTCCTAGCTATTACTCAATTCACACATTCACACTATACACTGTTTACTACACACGGGCTACGAAAGGTGGCAGGACACCGGCGTTACTCGAGAGGTAAGTGTCGATCTTACATTATTTTGGTCTACTGCGAATCGCAGTAGTAAATTAATCACGACCCCGAATCGTTTAGACTAGGGCCCAGCGCGATTCGTTTGAATACAGTCGTGACTAACTCGACCATTTTGGTAGCAGAGCGTGGTTATTTCGCGTTTTATTTTAATTGTAATTGGGAATTTTTGTTGCTCAATAACCACTTTAGGCTTGTCGTCCACTTCATAATTATAAATACAAACATTTTTTTTTATTTGGTTTTGTGTTAGTGTGATTGTTTGTAATAATTTTGTTTATGTTTCATTGTTGGTTACTTTGTAAACATTGATCAATAATTCACTCCTACCGGTCCGTAATATACAATATTTTAGAATAAGCTCACGCGGTTTGCTTCCGGGACGGGGTGCGTTTTTGTATACCTACATTTATTTCGTATGGCTGTTTGTTCATACTGAGTCGTCGAATATAATATGTTCTTGCACTAGAGCTTGCAATTGGGTTGGCTTGCTTCCTAGATATTTTGTTTCATTTAATTGATTTTGTAGTTTAGTTAATTTAATTAATCTTGTTACTTGTTTATTCATTTTTTTTTTTGTTGTTTTTCTTTATTCTTTTTTTAACTATGGCATCAATGCATACTAAGCGGATTCGAACAGAACTAGTTTGGGCGACCTCCGCTGCCGCCTTAGTGGGCAGGGTTGATAGGCAGGAGGCTCTCTTAGAGAGATTTAAAGGTATTGAAAAACGACAAGCGGCTGTAGACTCTGCTTATGAGTAATTTTTAAATTCGACGCCAGAACAAATATTGACCGACACGGTGGAGGCTGACGTGGCCCAGTTTTACGAGTTGATCGATACAATCACACAGGGTGCACGAACTATTCTCAATGAGAGAATGGGTGCTGGTGGAAATGTATCGGGGGCAACACGACCCCCCACACATCCGGAATTGTTGGGGCAACTTCCAACTTTAGATCTCCCCAAATTTAATAGTACTATAGAGAAGTACCCAGGGTTCCTCGCGATGTTTTCGAGCTTAGTAGATGCACGGAAGGATTTGTCGGATAGTCAAAAATTGGCGTATCTTCGAGCCTCTCTCAGTGGCGAGGCCTGGGATTTGGTAGCGCATTTGGATATGACTGACGGCAGCTACCATACCGCTATGGATTTGCTCGCCAGGCGATACCAAAACGTTCGATGCTTGGCGGATGCACATGTTACGCGACTTTTAACCTTACCTCGGGTTACTAGAGTTGACCGCTTACGAGTTGATATTTTGAATCCAGTACTCACTGCGTGCAACGCTTTGAAAGGATTAGGTTTGCCGGTGGACCAGTGGTCGTTCTTGCTCCTTCATATTATTTTGGGTTTGTTACCTTGCGAGCTCAAGGTTAGATTAGAACAGTTATACGGTGGTGATGGTGCCACATACTTGCCATCTTTCGAAAATCTATTGAAATTTTTAGAGGGTGAGTGCCGGTTGATTGACAATTCCGGTATTGCCTATTCATCTCAAACTCCTGAGCAACGACCAGAACAGCGCCGAAAGGATAAACGACTTACTGGTGATCCCCGTCGCCCGGCTAATCGCTATGCCATATGTGAGGAAGATTCACGTTGCAGTTTTTGTCGCGAAACTGGACACCGAGTCCATATTTGCCCTAGGTTCCTAGATCGAAGGGTTAAGGATAGGCGGGGGATCGCGAATGCACGGAAGTGGTGCTATTCCTGCTTGGCGCAGCACTTTCAGAGGGACTGTAGGGGATTTCGTCCCTGCCCTCATTGTCAAGGTAGCCACCACCCAATCCTATGCATGAATATGCATGGCTCTCGACGATTGGAGAATGACTCACCTACTCCCCGCATGGGCGGGGGAGTTTACTCCGGCCAACATCCCATGGATGGTCAGCTATCATCCCCTGTGGATCGTTGTCGGTTCTCAGATGAACCTACTCAACCACATAGGGATTATTCTAAGAAAGTCCTTCCCAGGGGCGGGGGTGACTCTTCCCCTACCAATCAGAAGAGAAGCGGATATCTTGCGGTTGAACATTCACCGAAATGTTCGCAATCCCTAAAGGACTGGCCACCCCTCGAGCGGCGCTCTCCTCGGCTTGGACGCCGTACAAATAATAAAGCGAGTTCCACCCGCAATTTTTCCCCACAGGCTGATCCTCAGCCTTACTACGATTGGCAGCATTAGGTAGCTGCTGCCTTTTCTCCCACCACAGCCACCCCACCTGAAACTGTTCTCCTGCCAACAGTTTCAGTTAAGGTGTGGGGCCCGAAGGGTAAGTTTGCGATAGTTCGCGCCCTTTTGGATTCGGGTTCACAAGGCTGTCTTGTTTCTTCCTATTTGGTGGGAAAGTTGGGCCTCGCATGGAAAGCTCATCATGGGCCGATATATGGTATCGGTGGAATTCAAGCCACGGATCTTAAGGGAAGGGTTGATGTTTTATTTTCACCTTTGAAGGGTGAACCCCGTATAGTGGCTAGGGCAGTAATCTTAGATGACATTTTGGGCAGACATCCCCAGATTACGATACCGGAAACTGCAATAAGAATGACTGCAGGTTTGCCTCCTGCTGATCGTAAATGGTTTGTTCCTGGGACTATAGATTTACTTTTAGGTGCTGACGTGTTGGGATTAATTTTATCCGGTAATCTTCAAATTTTGCAACCGAATGGCTTAGTAGCCATACCAACGATTTTTGGCTTTAGTTTCTTTGGTCCCGTTTTGCCTGAGGTTATTTCCTCAAACGAAAATCAATCCTTAGAAGTAGGAATCTCACTTAATGACGCAATACAGCGTTTCTGGGAAGTTGAGGAGCCTCCCCAAGCAGTTAGAATCGACCCACTTGCCCAAGAATGTGAATTATTTTACCAGAATAACACTGGTCGCCGGGTTGATGGCCGATTTGTTACTAGATTACCTTTTCTACCTTCACGGTCTCTGCTTGGTCAGTCACGACCTATAGCTGAAAGGAGGCTTTTGTCCATGGAGCGCCGTATGAGAAGAGATACGGACTTCAGAAATAAATATATTACTTTTATGCGTGAATACGAAGAGTTGGGACATATGTCGATATCTGATTTTGATTGGCGTTCCCACGAGCACTACTTTTTGCCCCATCACGCCGTTTTGAAGAACCCCGATAGTAAGATTCGAGTGGTGTTTGACGGCTCTGCCCCCACGTCGACTGGAGTTTCATTGAATCAGTGCTTGCACTCTGGCCCTAAGCTTCATCGAGATATATCGGATATTCTCACACATTTTCGCCGCCATCAAATTGTTTTCGTGGCTGACATCCGGATGATGTTCAGGCAAACCATTGTTCATAGGGACGATAGGCGGTATCAATTGATTTTGTGGCGTGAACAACCTTGTGAACCAATCAAAGTTTACGAACTGAACACAACCACATATGGTTTAAGATCCAGTCCATACATTGCTATACGAACGTTGTTAGAGTTAGCTAAACGTGATCGACTGAAGTATCCCCGTGCAGCCGCTATTTTGGAAAATTCTGTCTTTGTTGACGATATTTGTACCGGAGAATCCAATGTAAAGAATGCACGAATCCTGAGAGATGAGTTGATCGCGATTTTGAAGTCGGGTGGATACGAGCTGAGGAAATGGTTATCGAATTGTCCTGAGTTATTAAGCGATCTCCCAGAGGCACATCAACAAGATCCTCATCTGTTTGAAAATCCTGATACTCCAAATTTGGTGGCAGTTCTTGGCATACAGTACCAACCTGTTCAAGATATTTTTACGTATCGTGTGAAGTTGGATTCCCCTAAAATCTGGACTAAGCGTTTAGTTTTGTCTACTGTTGCCCGCACTTTCGATCCAAACGGATGGATAGCGCCTGTCATCTTTTTGGCTAAATGTTTTCTTCAGAAACTTTGGATATCGGAAGTCACCTGGGATGAGCCTCTGCAGGGAGACTTGTTGCGAGAGTGGATTTCTATTGTGTCTTCACTACCCGAAGTCAATAACATTTCTATACCCCGATATTTTCTTCCAGTAGGACGATGCCGAGTAAGCCTCCACGGATTTTGTGACGCATCCGAGCGAGGGTATGCGGCAGCGGTTTTTGTTCGGACTATCAGCGTCTCCGGACAAATTGCAGTGCAATTGGTAATGGCAAAGAGTAAAGTAGCACCTATTCGATCCCGATTGACCATTCCAAAGTTAGAGTTATCAGGAGCGGCTCTTCTTGTTCGCCTTCTTAATCACATTCGCTCTAGTTTGGGTACTGTTATTGAAATATCTGATATCTTTGCATGGTCTGACAGCGAAATTGTGCTTTGTTGGCTTCGAGCATACGTTCATAATTTGGAAATTTTTTGTTGCAAATCGAGTTTCACAAATTCAGAATTCTGAAGCCTCTTTAATTTGGAGACATGTACCAGGAGAGATAAATCCTGCAGACTGCGCTTCACGTGGCTGTATGGCTTCTGCTCTGATAAATAATACTCTGTGGTGGAGCCCACAGTGGTTGTTACAACCTGATTATTCTTGGCCTCAAAATAAATTCGCCTCTCCAGATGTTCTACCCGGATTACGTATTGGAGTCGTAGAGAATTTGCCACCTTATAATTTGAACACTCTTTTGAATAAATACAGCTCTTTTGATAAGTTGATTGGAGTTACTGCTTGGATTCGACGATTCATACACAATGGAAGGAATCCCCAGATTAAAATACAGACTACGACTTTGTCCTCTTTTGAACGACAACAGGCTTTAGCGTTTTGGGTTCGCGTAGTACAAATAGAGCATTTTGCAGACATAATTGATACCTTGAAACGAGGTTTAGGTTTAAAGGGTTCCATTGCCCGATTAAACCCCTTCATAGATGAAGCGGGTCTGCTAAGGGTCGGAGGACGTCTTAAAAATTCCAATCTTTCTTGTGAAGCTCGTCACCCTTTATTGCTGCCTAATGCGGGAGTTTTCGTAAATTTATTGGTGACTCAACGTCACATTCAAAACGCCCATGCCGGTCTCAACGCTCTTTTGGCTACGCTGCACCGCGAGTTTTGGATTTTATCCGCTAGGCGCGTTATTCGAAGTGTATTATTTAGATGTATGAAGTGTTACAGATTAAAAGCCAAACCAGTTCAGCTTATTATGGGTGATTTGCCTCCAGATCGAGTCACTGAAACTCGGCCTTTTGCCGGAGTGGGAACAGTTTTTTCTGGACCATTCGCAATTAAATCATCACACTTACGTAATGCTAAATCACTTAAGGGATATTTGTGTGTGTTTGTATGTCTCTCCACCAAGGCGGTTCATTTGGAAGTTGTAAGTGCCCTCAGCACTGAAGCGTTTGTTGCAGCGCTAGGTAGATTTGTTTCTCGCCGTGGACTACCTTCGCTGATTCGATCTGACTGCGGTACGAATTATAAGGGAGCAGATCGTTATCTTAAGGAAATTGTTGAGTTTTTGTCAAATAATAGGAATAGTATAGATCACGCAATGTCAAAAATGGGGATAACTTGGATGTTTGATCCACCGGTTTGTCCTCATTGGGGTGGAATTTTTGAAGCAGTCGTAAAGGTTGCAAAAACGCATCTCCGCCGGGTTATTGGTGAAACTATTTTAACCTACGAAGAGCTTGCTAGCGTATTTTGCAAAATTGAGGCCGTTCTCAATTCACGTCCGCTCTGCCCACTCTCGTCCGATCCAAATGATTTAGAGGTTTTGACCCCCGGCCACTTCTTAATTGGCCAACCACTTAACGCCCTGCCCGAGTACCCCTTCAGGGACGTGAAGCTATCACGATTGACTCGTTTCCAATTGTTACAGCAGATGTCTCAGAATTTTTGGCATCGTTGGTCTCTTGAATATCTGCACACTTTACAACAGCGCGTTAAGTGGACGGACAAGACGGATCCAGCCAAGGAGGGAGATCTTGTACTGGTCAAGGAACCAAATTCATTGCCGTTACATTGGCGTCGAGGACGTATTGTAAAATTAATTTACGGGTCGGATGGGGTCCCCAGAGTGGCCGAAGTTATGGTAGGAGATTCGGTTGTGAAGCGAGCAATTGCCACCTTAGCTCGTTTACCAATTTACTAGCGGACATAATCCTTCTGTCCGGGACGGGGGGTTGTTAAGTATTGATCATAAAAAAAAGGGGCACTTGAATTCTTTCGTGCCCGCGAGAATTGTCGCAGGGTTCAGAGTTTGGAAATAACTTGACGCGAGAATACACGTTGTTATAGATGAAAGTTATTTGTGATTAGCGTTAAATGTTAAATTGATTGTTAAGCCTTCCTAGCTATTACTCAATTCACACATTCACACTATACACTGTTTACTACACACGGGCTACGGAAGGTGAAGCAGGACACCGGCGTTACTCGAGAGGTAAGTGTCGATCTTACATTATTTTGGTCTACTGCGAATCGCAGGTCGGCCAGGGTTAATCACGACCCCGAATCGTTTAGACTAGGGCCCAGCGCAATTCGTTTGATTACAGTCGTGACTAACTCGACCAGCTAACATTATAAAATGCTGTCATCCTTAACCTTAAGCTCAAACTCAGTGCAGCATTTGAACTCAAACCATTACTGCCAAGCTATTATGGTTTCATAAGATTTCTCTTGTAAAGTATCGCTGATTCATGTAAATTCATAGCGTATCTTATTAAATAACAAACGAGATGCCAATAATAGGATTATGGAATACTTGCATTCAATTATCTTGCGTTTTCGTTTTGATTATTTCTGGACGTACAAATTTGGATAAGCAGTTCGTATATCGTTATCATTCTGGCGCTGGTGATTGAAATTAATTTTGATTTGCCTTTGTACGGTAAAATTTCGGTATTACTTTTTTTCTTAAAAAGTTCCTCATGGTTACTTGTTGTGAAGATTTTGTATCTATATTTTTGTGGTAGAACAATAATATGAGCGATAATTTTCATTTTTTTAATATGTGATCAATTAAAATTCTTCTTGAAAAAAATTATTTAATTATGGCGATGTACCTCTTATAAGTCTTGAATAAAATTTTGAATATAATTCCAGGATTTTGTTTAATAATAACTACTAATAATTTGTAGACGATGTTCAAATGATTCTGAAAAATCGTCTAGTGAGAACAGATTCCATACACCGAACCGTTACTAACATGTCAAAGTAAAGTATAACCTCTGCAATCGATGAGAACATGCATTGAAACCCAATGATACATTATGGCACTATTTTATTTGGGTATGAATCACTCGATACCACATAGTTATTACATAAGCTTTTCATTTTTTTACATGCACAGTTTAACTTAAGTTTTGCTTGCTTTCGCTGATAAGGGGTGTATGAAGGTCAAAACTGACTACAATTCTACTAAAAGCCATGTTTTGAAGTCAACGCGACGGTCATACTGGCGATATGAACGTATTGTATTTGTAATAATAACTCAAATATCTCAGCTATCCCTTACAACTTACCATTTCATTAAAATAAAATAATAGAATTAAGTTAAAAATGATACTTCTATTTACTTGAATAACTCGAATTCGTTTTATAAGGATTATACTATCTGTTGTTATGACAGAATGTATTGAATAATATCATTATAACTAAGGTCTCATATCAGTCTGAGTGTTCATACTCGATGTTCCAATAAAGTTTTGTCAGGGGATCTTTGCCGGCACATAATAAAGTATTACAAAAGCCAAAGACCGTCATTGTTGCTGGTACTTCAATCCCGGGTACGGTGGAGCGTTTGAAACGAGAGAGTAAATTTATTCACTCTCCATTTTATTAAAGTTATTCCATAACCTACATTCTTAAACATTATAATATTAAACACATCTAAACAGAATAAGTGTGGATTCTATTGCAGTAGTAGTCTACGTTCAAAGAATTTCTTGTTTTTATTATTTGATACGGTCTAATTTATAATTTTGGTATATATATTTGGTATTTATACTAATAATTTGCTTTGGGTTTGTTAGTGGCACCAGTGGTAGAGAAATTGTTTGTCATGGTATGTATGGGCATATTATGAAAATTGAAGGAGCGCATGAGGATAAAATAGTAAATGAGTGAGTGAGGACAAAATAAACTGTAATGAATATGTGGAAGACAAAGAAAGCGTGGACGGTGTGTTTAAGGAATGATATGGAAGAAAAGGAATAAATAAGATCACGGCTGGTAGGAGCGTATGGAGAAAGGAAACATACTGCGTCGACTGCGTAGATAAATTGGGAATATGGCATGAGGAGAATGATGATGATAAATTTTAATTTCCGTTGTTAAATTGCAATAACCTAAAGTCTACCACTTTATAATTATGTAAATAATAAGTTTAACATTATTATTTACTCCTATATTATATTATTATTATATAACTCCTGCTTCGGTGGCGCAGTTGTATTACGGTACGACTACCGTTCTGAGGTCTCGAGTTCGATCCTTGGGTCGGGTCAAGTGGTATTGGGTTTTTCTTCTACTCAGTATCATCCCGGAGTTTGGAATTTGTGCCCGATATGGCGACAGGCTCACCCCCTGTTACATCTGAGACGGAACTAAGCTCGGCCCTATTTTCACCTCTGCCTTACCCTTCGGAGATAACAGGCGTGAGCTTATGTTATGTTATGTAAAATAACTACCAATCGTAAATTTGTTGACGGTTATAGGGAAACAAAAGATGGATGGATTGTGCGAAAAATGATATGTTTAGAAAAGTAGGTGAATATAGTGAAGTAATGAAGTAGGTGATTTCAAATAGATAGGAATGGAAAATGAAGATATATTGCGCCAACTCCAAATAAAAACGGGATAAGGGCATGAAGATGATGATGGTTTAATCAAGATATTGTATGAAATGCTATTTTGGTCTTTTTTCTGTACACTTTATTCAACTGTTATAGTCATATTTTATTTTAAATATACTAGATCTTTTACCAAAATAATTAGCTTTTAACCTGGGCAAAGAATGTGTCCGGGATTAAAAAAAGATGTGAATTTCCCGAGTTAACTTACTGACAGATATATAAATTTATGCTTGATGAATAAACATTTTGCCTTGTAAGTTTGCAAGCCTTTGATTCAGAATAAAAATTGAAATAGACCACATTTTTCAGCAATTTTTTGAAGAAAACACTCTTTTAAGTTTTTCATCAATTAATAAATATAGATAATAACAACATATCAGAAGTAACAAAAGTATTAAAAAAATCATCAAGAAAGAAAAATTTTGTACATTCTAGTGGCCCAAGAGTTTTACGATTAGCAAGTTGAAATATCGTTTCAAATGCTCCCCGAAGGGAACAGATAAGGTTTTATGAGCTCACCACATCGTTTTTTTCTGCGCGAGAACAGAGAATGTGCACTGCATAGGTTTGTACAGAAAATAAATTACATTTTTTTTTTGTTAAAAAATATTGTTTATCTACATTTTTTTAAATACACTTAAACATATACATTTTTAAGCAATTGTTGGTAATGCGCCCTGATTTAGTTTTGATGGGCACAGTTAGGACATAAGTAGGTAGCTAGTACCTTCAAGTTCAAAAAAACTGCCGTCAACCACCAATATGTGTTCTGGCAAATGATTACTTTATATTATTCTTTACTGTTTGAATGTAAAATAATTACATCCATCCATTTAATCAAAAGACGTCCACTGCTGGAGAAAGGTCTTCCCCAAAGATCTCCACAACGATCGGTCAGTCGTCATCCTTGTAGCGGGCTTACACAAGCTGCGTCTTTTAGCCATTCGAGAACCAGTTAAATAGAGAGAATAAATACATTGGAATGAACAATATTTAATACAGCTAAATATAAATTAAAATATGCTTATTAATTCCATTACATTGCTCGGTATGTTTAATTGTTTGTTGTAGGATGCAATACAGTACACGGGTAAGTGAATTTGCTCGACAACCGTCATGTCAGTAGCAGGTAATTCACAGACGTGTTTGCTGAATTCACTGGATAGACAACACTCGTGCATGCCTGAAAGCATATACGAGTGTGTTGAACGTAACCGCCCGCCAGTGTAGATTTTAGGTGTAATTAATTATAGCATTAAATTCCTTTTCAGGTCAATCTTTGTATGAATACTAACAAATATTTGACTAATTTTCATTAGGCTCTTCACGCAGCTTCATTTTCATCTCCATTTGAATTTCTCCAATGTTCATTTTTCTAAAATAAAAATACAAATACTACTTTATTTTGAAGGCGTATCTAAATTTCGAAACATACGAAATTCTTGTGAAAACATTCACGCCATTTAAATACTGTCTTTATCAGATGCAAATTAATGTTCTAACTTTACTTTTACATCTTTAGTTATTCTATCATTATTGGAACGATGGTGAAGTCTGGAAGTGACAGCTTTCTCTGTGCATGTACTAATAAACTTTGTAAGAATTCGTTGTAAAGTTCCATAAAAACATGCAGAAAAAAAAACAGATCAAGATTCTTGGCGGTTCCTCTGGATTGTTTTCCGAAACGGTAAAGTATTTTTGATTATTTTTACTATATTTCAACAGTACACCAAATACGTTTTATATAATGTTGACGTACATATATACCTAGATAAAAGTAAAGAAAACTTGTGAAATCCAATTACTTAATACAATTTACAACTGGTTTGGCAAGATAGGGTACTGAAAAATCCTAATGAAATGTAGTTTCATACGCGAATTAAAAATACCCGCCTAGACTGAAACTCCCTATTATTATTTTAATCTGAGATTAATCCTCCTATAGATTCATTGTATAATCAACTACTATCGCGACAAAGCACTAAATGCATTAAATTTCGTATATCAATAATTTCTTTTACATGAAATAGAGAACGATCAATATAATTCCTATGTTTTATTATGTTATGCATATTATATACTGACTATGTGCTCGCGGCTCCGCCTGCGTTTCATATACTCGTATTCTTCACTACGTAATATAGTTTTATATAATAATTGGAAATTAATATTTTGATGTTGCTGTCAATTGAATCGTATTTTAATCTCAACTTCATAAGATATTTTTTTTATGCAGAACTATTTACAAAAAAAAACTTAATTAAATTAACTTCAGCTTTCTACCAAAAAAAGTGCCATCAGTGAAATTCAGTTCACTACTTCCATACAATGGGTCCTTATACAGCGCCTAAAATGCCTCGAGATTGATCTCATATACTACGTTTTAGATATTTATTATTTATATACTATAAACATGTTATATATTACTCATGTCATTTTGTTCAATTTCAATCAATCCACCATTTTTTTGTTCTCCAATAAGACTAAAACGCATTCACTTACCAACTCTTCCTTCATATTAAAGTCGCCGCGTGTCATTCAAATTACTATAATATTTGATAGAGTGGACCGATTTTAATGAAATAAAATTTTGATGCTACTTTATAATTCTCTTAGTATATAAAATATACTTAGTACTGTCTAATTGATTCCTTCACAACCAAACAGGCAGACTACATTTGTAAAACTGATAGAAATGTATTCAAATACTAATTTTTAGTACCTTGCAATAATTCTTTTCACATAAATCGAAAATGTACAGGCACGTGAATTTTACAATTTTATTATTAGTGTAGATAAGCCTACAAAAGTCTCGGGTTCATATTCCGTGTAACTCAGGGATTTACTGACGTCGCATGTTTAAAACTATAATACTTCGCTAACGTCCGCAGCATATTATAGTAGAATACTGCAGCACAATATGGAATCGACAATATGTCACACATGCACAAGCTATTGAACGCTTGCAGAGGATATTTCAAATTTTCAAAAAAATATATATTGTTTTAAAGTTTGTTTATCAAATTACCATTTGGCGATTACGGGATAGCATGTCAAAACATAAGCTACTATCATTGCATGATGGATGAATTCTTCATGACATGTTACTATTATATTGATGTATGCTCGGGCGGACTCGATAGTTCTACACTTATCAACAAAATGTTGCGACTACATGCACCAAGTACAGCACACGTAGTCAACACGTACAACTGTTTCATATTCCTAACAATGCATTTTATTAAACAAATATATATTAAATAGTATTGTCAAAGGTTTCCAAGCTTCGGATTTGTAACGCGGAACATTAATTATTTTCGAAAAATAAACGTACTTTAAGGTAGGCAGAGTAATTTCAGCTCTGTCAAAAGTCTTGTTAAAATCAGTCTAGCCATTTCGGTGATTAGGCGGAACAAACAGACAGAAGGGCAAAATTTTTCAAAAATTGTCTTTGGTACCTATAGGTATCGTAAATACATTCATATGTATTTAGTAAAATTGTTATTTTGATATTACAAACAGACACTTTATTTTTATTTGTTATTAAAGATTAATAACGTTAGCATGAATAAATATCATATTATTTTGTGTATTTATTTTAATTAAAATCGTCAATATGAATTATATATTGTGCAAACTTCAACTATTGTGTTATAGTTAAGAGGACATGTGGCGGCGATAGGTTTGAAAAGTATTTCAGAAATCTATTGCTATCGCGTTGGGTCCCAAACAAAGTGTTATAAAAAACGTAAGGGACTACTGCAGGTCGAGCTGATTTTACCTCTGCAAAATAGACGAAAATATCACTTCGTAGTACCCTGTTTTGTCCTCCAAAACAGAACCGATTTTTATTTTTCTTTCAGTTATAGAATAATAAAGACTGGCTATGCCTTAAGTTTTGTTATTGTTATTTTATCCATCAAATTTGTTTGACGAACGTCTGAAAATGACGGTAAAAATCGAGCACACGGCATTTTAATTTATGGTAAAAATCAAAACGTACGGGCAAAGCGGTGGTAGATATATATGATTTAGTATAAAAATATTGACCATAATGGTATTATCCAGGGAGGAAACAAGGTACTACGTTTGTATGGAATAAATGCCAATTGCATATCCTTTTAATAGCCGCAAGGCAGACTGAACTGACGGCGACGGGGTTACGAGCGTGTGTCACTTCAACTCCATTAATGGAATTCTCATGCTCGCCCCGCTCACGGTTTTGTGGCGCTAGTAATACATACTTAAAATTTGCACCGGTAACGCCCGCTAGCGTACCGACAAGTAACTTTCCGCAAGTTTTAAAGGTTTTAAAACGATCTCTCTCTTATTTTAAACTTTACCTATCCATCTTAATAAAGGACAGAGGAAAATGGATACATCATTATAAATGTATTTTCGGATTCTTTTTGGCTTTGCATAGGAGTGAGTGAAAATTTTCTAATAATCAAACTATAGAGATTTTGCTTTAATAACTAGTTTTATTCGGACGGAACATATATAATTTACAGAAATATAACATAGTACATTTTATTAATCCTATATTATACATTATCATTTGAAGTTTTATTTTGTTCGTGAAAAGTATGTATATCATTTTTTTCACGGTGTAGGCTTACAATCTCACCTGATGTTAAGTGACGATGTGGTCCAAGATAGTAAACACACTAAGCTGAGATGTAAAAATAGAAACGCCAGTTTTTAGGGATGATATCGGATATGATTATTCCTGAAACTAAAACGACTTCAAAAATGTTGAAATCCTTCCACGGGACTCCTAGTTAAACAGTAAGATAACGTGGAGGGGAGGCAGCTTACTATGGTTTACTGATGGGTCCAAAATAGAAATCAATGTAGGTTGTGGAATATGTGGAGAGCGAGCTAAGATTAGCAAAACAACTAATCTTGTTTGTTTCACCTCCATTTTCCAAGCAGAAATATAAGGCATTCTAGAATGCTTCTGTATAAATATGCAGAAAGACTACGTTAGCAATACAATATATATCCATTCGGATAGTCAAGCCGCTTTCTTGGCGCTGGCTTCGGAAATAGTTGAGTCGAAGATAGTTGCGAATTGTGTGGCAATACAAATTCATTCCGAAGAGCTGATCAAGGCATTCACTCAGCGTGAAGCTGAAGAAACCTTGATGCTCAGTAGGAATCAGCTACGAGTATTAGTGAGAGCACTAACTGGGAACTGTGTTTGGGCAAGCATAGGCACAACATCGATGTCGAGAACACAAAAGAGTGGAGGTCCTGTGTAATCGCAGATGAAACAACAAAGCACATCTTGTGTGAATGTGATCCACAACGCGTTGCTCCTGGAGGAGGTACTGACACACTCTGCCAAAAAGATCCTACAGTATATTCAGGTAGTAGGTCTAGGCAGTGAGCTTTAGCAATATAGGAGCGATCATAATAGATCTGACTAGATCGCAGTGATACAGTACTGTTTTAGCCTGCATAGCCCCTTTACGAATAATAATACTAATAAACCTAGATGTACTAGTCTTCAAGTGATGCTGTCGCAACACACCTAATGGTATTTGCTGACAGGTTTTCAAACGTGCCTTACCATTATTCTAAGGTTTCCTCACGATGTTTTCCTTCACTTAAAGTTTATGTTGATTTTAGAATTGAATATTGGTGGGCTCAAACCCGCGTCCATTGAGCTGAATCCGGCCCAACTAACAAGTGCGTCATCATCGCTTCAAATATCATATGTGTTGACGTTTGTAGTTTAAGTTAATTTAATTAGCAGGTTTTGAGTTAAAAATATCCAAGTGTTCACTTAAATAAATATAGAACTTGTAACATTTATGTTATGTTTATTAGTAGACTATACAATTAAATCAATTATTTAAAAATACGATTACTGACAGATGCGTGCAATTAGGTTCGCCATAAATGTTGTTTACCTAAGATTCATTTTACATACATACACTATTGCGTCATTATGAAATTTACTTTATAATCAGTTTAGCAGTTTGCCAGTATCACGCGTTGGAGAATGGAAACAATTGAGAAGCGACGATGGGTTCGAGATAGTGTGGTCAGAAACTACATAGATGGACATAAATTCGAATCCTATCCTATATAATGACTATGAACTTTCCGTAAGCCAGGTGATGAAAGCACAGTATAGTGGGAGAACAATTTTAAATCTCCACCTAGCTAACTACCACTCCCAATTTTAGGTTTGTTTCGGCAGCATCACTTGGAAGCCAATACCGTAGTGTTTTACCATCTTTGGACGCGGCCATATTTCTATAAGATTTTCTTTTACCAAATTTTTTTCCACTCCTTTTTTACATTGGTAAATAACGTAAAACCATATATAAAATAAAATCATTTATCTATGGTAAAACTATATAAATACAATAAATACTTACATTTTTTTAAGTCCCCTAACTCCCCGAACATAGTCCGAGACATTATTGGTCTAATCTCTACTGATTTTTCCAGACTAGTGTATCCTATAATCTTCATTTATATAATAAATCGAAAAAAAATGAGAAAGGCTTAATGCAATGGAAAAATATAATAGCCTATTACCATCTACGAAAAGTTTCGCATCGTATGGTAGTAGTCCCATCCTAATATGTTCAGTAGTTTTGAGATGATTGTGCGTCAAAGGACTCCCATTTTACTTTTATATATAGATAGATCAATACATTGAATAATCAGTTATTTATAGAAACCAATTTAATATTCAGATAAAGTTAAAGTAAAACTTAAAATTAAAAATAACTAAAAGAGTAAGTTGCAACGCCTAGTTTAATTATAGTAAAATAGAATATTGTAAAAGTAAAAACATTCCCGTTCGCAGAACTGGAATGTTTGCGGTTGATTGGATTTGTTTCGTTCGCCATTCAGATGCTCCTGAGTTCGAATAGCGGATACTCATTTTCATTAAAACACTACGGTTTACCATTGACTGCGAACGCTCCACAATATGCACTTCTTTTTATTTACTTCCCTTTTATTTGTTTTTGGTTTTGAGCACTCGTTTATTGAGCGAGCTGAAACACGACGCCCGTTTAGCAACATAGTTAAAGTATTTTTTTCCTCTGTTATTTACAAACTTACTGTATACATTTGCATTGGATAAAGGATACAGCGAGTAAATGAATTTCACAGTTCATTTTCTAAGTTAATTGAACAACGTAAGGAAATTGTCAAGTAAATCATGATTTAGGTATGTTTTATTCAAATTTCATATGTCGATTACCCATAAAAATGAGACAATACGAAGACAATAGGAAAACAATAGAAAGCTGGCGTAAACGCCAGGTTAGTGCTCAAGGGGTTAAGTACATATTATTAAATTTTGTTACAAGTAATCTATTCACTAATAAAATGAATTGCAATTGTTTTCAATAAATTGGTAAAAACTTTATCTAACCGTAAGATAGTTAACATGTTTTCAGTTTATATATTTAAATAATAGCTGCCTGTCTACAGCTCCGTCCGCGTTTCATATATTCTTCACTACTTTATTATAGTTTTTAAATAATAATTAGAGAAAGTGCTGTTCTGTGTGAAAAAACATTTAAAACTCATGTAATTGTGAACAAAATATGATTCAATTCAACGAAAAAATTCAAACAGCACTATCAAAACGTTATTTTCGAATTATCTATACTAATAAATAAAACTGAAGCGTCTGTTTGTAATGTCAAAATCAATTTGTTTTACTAAATAATTATGAATGTATATACGATACTTATACCAAAAATACAATTTTTAAAATTGTTGTCTATCTGTCTGTCTGTCTGTTTGTTCGGGGTAATCTCCGGAACGGTTGGACTGATTATGACGTGATTTTTATTAACTTAGGGTAGTTTTAATTTACGAAAATAATTAGGGTTCCGCGTTAAAAAATTAAAACTCCTAAAAAATTTAATAAAATCATATTCAATGCACAACTTTAACGGGCAAGTGCTGGAATTTACTAAAATATGTTTACTTTATCTTAAAATTACAAAAAAAAATAGGGTACCGTATAAAAAAAGGCTCTTTACTGCGTTTTAAGTTTTTATACGGAACACTAATTGTAAAATAAATGAAACACGGGCGCAGCCGCAGTCGTACAGCTAGTTATTTATAAAATTAAATTACGCAATGGGGGATATATGAAACGCGGACGGAGCCGCGGGCACATAGCTAGTATTAAACATGTAAAATTACATATTGTTGTCTATACAGTAAATCGTTTTAATAATTATCCTTTACATGTATTACCATACTATTTCTTTTAATATTGTACATAAGAACTTGTTTCTGGTTGAAATAGAAGCCATTGAACTTTTTTAGACACTTTAATTAGATCAAAGCTATCGATGTTCATTCAGAGTTCACAAATAATTGTTTTCTATATCGGTAGTTGACCGCAAAAATGTTATCTGAGCGTTTCAATTAATCTTGAAAGGTTTCAGCAGCGGAATGTCTGTTGTTTAGACAAAGGCGATACAAAGCTTTTTCAGGTAATTAATCCGCTAGGAATTCTTTTACATTGGAACAATATAATTACGATTCATAAAGACTTTGACAAACTAAAGTCGAATATTTATCAATGTGTAATATGGAAATAAATACATAATTTCGTTTTTATGTCCATGAATAATATCTACAAATTTATTTCTTTACAAATATATATTAATTGTCTTTGGACGTTTTTTAATGTCTGTATTTTTCCCCCTAAAAAGTTGTTTCTAATGAAATACCCTTGTCGATTATCAGATAAGTATGAATGTTTTAATATCGGAAATGTTTTAAAGCACATTTTGAGGCTTTTTTTGTATTAAACTGGTATTGAACTCTGCTTTATTATTTTAAACCCACCGGTCCATATAGGTATCTAAGTCTAAGGTAGTAACTAAATCATATTTGCCCTCATGATCCGAAACATGAAATAGATGATTATGTTTAATGAAAGGCCTTATTAACCCGTGAACACTAACCTGGCGTTTACGCCAGCTTTCCATTGTTTTACTATTGTCTCATTTTTATGGTTAATTGACACACTAAATATGTGCAGGTCACGATAACCTATTTAGCTTTTTACATTAAATTTCAAAATAGGATAATTTGACTATGTCTATTATAGTACAGATGATGGAAAATGTTATATAAGTCCGTATAAAATTTTTGATGCCAGAATTTTTAACTTACTGAAGATTACTGTTCATTTACATTTAAATAAAGTTAAAAAGTTATTCTTAGAAAAAAAAATTATTCATACTTTTTTTACTTAGTACTATAAATTAAAATATAAATGTTAACTATACTTTATTTTAAAAATAGTTAATCTTTCGCAGCTTTATAATCAACACAGATACACTTTACTTTCAAGTTGTCTGTAAGTTGTAATAAAGAAATGGACAATAGACCAATAACTTATCTTTATATATATATATAAATCTTCTGTGCGTATGTGTGTGACTTAACTCCTCCTAAACGGCTGAACCGATTTTAATGACATTTTTTGGGTCTACTCCTGAGGATTCGTGAATAGTGTAAATTCACAATTTGGTCCAATCGATAATGTTTATTTAAAACGCGATCGAAGTCGCGGGCACAGCTAGTTTTTACATATAATAAAGACATAACGAACAGCAACGGTCATTCATACATCTGTAGTTAGTACGTACGTAACTTTTAAAACAGAAAATGGATGGTACAGTGAAGTTATAAACGAAATACGACATTCTTCGTCTCTCTGTTTATTGTTGTACATTAGTTATACTGCTTCCGTAGTGTCGTACTCGGCATGAAATGGGAACTAATGAGATTTTGATGTTTTTTTGACTGTGCTTTTATTTTTTTCTCGCTAACTTTGAGATGTTATTTGAGAGCCGAGTGTGCACGGTGTCACTGGTACAGCGTCGTTTACCGGGCTATAAAGGTGTTGCTAATTTCAAATCTATGTCGAAATGTTTTTATTGTTCAACAAAGCGTAACTAAATACACTTTGAAGTATGTTTAGGATTTTTTTTATAAGGTATAGGCTTTGATGCAAATATCATCTTATCCTTCTAAGTATCAATATGTTATAATATAAAAAACTACAATAAAACTATAGGTACGGGCTCTCAAGTTATGCCGTTTGGAACAGACTTATAGGTGACTAGCTGCGCCCGCGTTTCGTATATTCTTCACTGCGTTTTAATTTTTTTTTATACGGAACCCTAATCATTTTCCTAATTTTTTTGGGTTACGAAGATAAAGTAAAAATATTTCGCATAAATTCAAGCACTTGCCATAAAACTGCATTGAATAGGATTTTATTATTTTTTTTAGAATTTTTTTACGCGGAACCCTAATTATTTTCGAAAATTTAAAGTACCCTAAATTGGCCGGAGTAAATTCAGTTATCTACCAAAAAAAGTCCGTCGTAATCGGTCCAGCCGTTTTGAAGAATACTCAGAACGAACAGCCAGACATACAGACAAAAATTGTATTTTTGGTTTAGGTATCTTGTATTATGTATATTCATATGTATTTAGTAAAAAACTGTTATTTTGATATTACAAACAGACACTTCAATATTGTTTATTAGTATAGATAGAGTACATAGATTCGAACTTACGCCCAACGACGCGGGATCTGACTATATTTTTTCGCGATTTGTTATTTAGAATGATAGTAAGGCCAAATAATTCAATTCCTCTCATTTTTCCGTAGCTAGTTTTAGAGCCGAAAATAATTAATAATAAATTAAAAGTAACTATTTTTACAATAAGTAGCTATTCCCGAGACTTTCTTTTCTTTATTTATATATATATATATATGTATATAAATAATAATATTACACACAGGAAAGATGCAATTTTATATTTAACTATTTTAATATTTTCTCTTGGAATTAACTAATGTATATAATTTTAAAGAACATTGCAAAAAGGATCCATTAATTATATTTTTCTTTATATATTTTGTTACAAAACAATATTATCAAGCGTCCCTATTACACATCCACATACATTTTACCAAATATAAAATTCTAAAAGTAGTAAAATTAATAAAATTCACTGTAAGTTTTTTTGTTGCATAATTCATTTTATTTAACGGCAACAAAGTCTTCTCAAGCAATTAATTCAACATAACAGATGCATTCTACATAGAAATTTGTATCCCGCAGTACTCTAAGTCTTGCTTGTTTTGTTTTAAATACGTCCATCCGTCCAACGTTATCCTTTGCATGAGCTCGGTAAATAATGAGTTCACAGAGAAATTATTAAAACGATGTTCTGTGTTTACAAGTAGAATGTTATTAATCGTTTACAAAGATTTGTGAAATTTAATTGTTTATTTTAATTCATAAGGTGTCAGTAATTAAGTGTCCGTTTGTAATGCCAAATAAAAATTTGAAACTAGCTACATATTAATGTATATACGATGTTTGCCTGTCTGTGTGTCTTGTCTGTCTGTTTGTTTCGGATTATCTCCGAAACGGGTGGACCTTTTGTGACGGGACTTTTTTTGTAGAAAGTTGAAGTTACTCAGCGTAACTTAGGGTATTTTTGGTTTTCGAAAATAATAAGGGTACCGCAAAAAAAAAACTAATAAAAAATTGAATAAAATCTGATTCGATGTACAGTTTTACGGGCAAGTATTTGAGTTTATGAGAAATATTTTTACTTTATCTTATTACTAAAAAAAATGTTGGAAAATAATTATGGCTTCGTATAAAAAAATTAAAAAACAGTGAAGAATATATGAAACGCGGGCGCAGCCGCGGGCACACAGCTGGTTATCATATATAGGTATGGAATTTTCTACGAAATATATATTTGTATATATATTCCATCCATCGTCCATCCATCTCGCTCCATCTTAGTAGTAGTTAACTACATATATTTACTATCGTTTAATTATTTATAACTAATGCAAAATGAATGTAGAATATAGTGGGTACAAATTGCGACATAGGGTTCGGTCTATTAAATAATTAAACTAGTTCCACGACACCTAAAAGGATCGTAAAATTATAATATTTCACTGAGTTCTTCAATCATCATCAATTTAGCATAAACTTATGTAATATATTGTATGTAATAAAAAGTAAATGAAATTATATTGCCTTATGATTCGTCATTAAATTAGTAGTTAATAATTATTCGATCTCTCTTCGTGCCAAAAAAGATTTTTTAGGAGATTTATATAAATTAGCCGTATGGCTTAATAAAGGTTTTTGGTATGCTTTATGATTTCCTCACGTTGTTTTCCTTCACCAAAAGGTCAGGCTGATTTTAAAGTTGATTGGTTTGAACCCGCGTCTATCTGACCGCAGTACCAACTAAGCCGTCATCGCTTCAAATTTATATTCTGAAATTCTTTCTCGCAATTCCCGTCTAAAGTTTTCATAATACTATGTCGTTCAGTCGAAATACTGCACTGTATATAGACGGAGAAACAATACTGACAATGTTTACAAACCGCCGGCTTATTTCGTGTGATCCGCAAACTGGCTAAAACAATACTTTCGCATCGAGTAAGTTACGAATGAAATGTTTATTAAAAATGTTATATAGGTCCTGATTACCCTTTTAAAGAGGCGATTGTTCAGTGGTATCGATATAGTATCCGATAGATAGATAGATCTGCTTGGGATCGTATCCTATCTATATAAATAAATAAAATTGCAGTGTATTTTTGTGTGCAGCCTGTCTGTTTGCCCTGCTAATCTCAAGAATGGTTGGTTCGATTTTTAACTGGGATTTTTTGGCAGATAACTGAAGTTACGCGGCGTAACTTAAGCCATCATTCAAACATCCTGAATTTTAAATAAAGAGTTCCGTGTTCACATTCACCACGGACCTTGTGCACTGATCGATATTCTCAAATTGTATTATGGAATTAGAAGACATAGTAACAGAGCCATTGTTAATAACAAATAACAATGACTAATGTAACAAATAACAAAACCTGAACCCTGAAACAAAAGAACGTATACAGTATTACAAATGTGGCAATATTCATCATGACTATATTATTAAAACTCTAGAATCTACTCTAAGTATTACAACATAAACAGATACGATATTATCATATTAATGCGTTAACGTACATCTTATCCTAATCTCAAGGTTGACGAAATTATGCGTAAATAAAATTCCACATAACGATTAGAATATGTGTTTGCGTCCTGAAACTAACCGATAACACCCGTATCACGTATTGCGTAAATGTGATAATGAAAAATGGAACATCTGATATGAATTCTATCAATTTAAGCTATTATTATCCCACAATGAATTGGTAATGTAGTTTCTTAGAAATACGGCCTCGTACATGGGTGAGAACATCAAAATATGTGAAACTTACTGCACTTAATTGTACACGGCATTTTTGCACTATGTGTATACTTTTCACTTGAAAATTATAGTCTTTAATCTCCAAAGTTTTACTTACATGTAATTCGACGACCCCTTACTAAGTTCACTATCTATCTTACAATAATTATTATTTAAAAATCCTTTGGCTTCAATTAATATATAATATAATAATAACATTTGATATCATTATAAAGAAAAACGATGAACTGAAGAGTTTTAGTCAATTAAAATAGAAATACCTTCCATGCCATATTACCTATATATGTGACATAGAGTACATTTTATAGGCACTTCACGACTATCGGTACCCGCATACGGCAGATTCCTGCGACCTTCTTGACAAAGTCAGGAATAATGTGATAAGAGAACGCTGTAGAGGGTGTAGTGACGAAGATAGTGAAATGTAAATAGAGTAACGTATGCTTAGTTGGTTAGGGCATGTGGAGAGGATGGATAACAGAAGATTAACGAAACGAATTTATAAGGCGAGAGTGACTGGCATGTTGGTATGGGTCGATCTAGGCAAACGTATTTTGTCTAAATCGAGCAAGTCTTAAATAAAGGTCAAATGAAAAGTACCCACAACCGGCGAGCATGTATGAAAGCGCTTATGAAAGTAGAAGAAGAGAAAGAGGTATGTCAAGATCGTAGCAAGTGAAAGGACGCAATCTCTGCCTACTGCCACGGAAAAAGGCTTGATACTATGTATGTATGTTCTTCAGGTTCTCGATCCACCTTGTTTGGGCGTCTGCCCAAATTACGAAGTTTCTATTCGAGAACTCGTTTGTCACACTGAACATCAGTTCTTAGTTGCTTTGGTTCTTCTGTGTATTTCCTTCTTGACGAATCTATCATGCAGTGAAATTCCAAGGGTTATCCTTCTTCGTTGTTCTTTGAGTGACCTTAAACCTTTTTAAGACGTCCATTGTGAGCGACCACGTCTCACTGCCGTATATGGTCAGTGGCAACACACACCGGTCTAAGATTTTCATCTTGGGACACATAATAATTTATTCTCTTGTTCGGCTTTGTTTTACGATTCGAATTACATTATTTTTTCATCCTAACCCTGTTAACCTGAAGAGCCTTGACAGCTTAACCTCTGTGGCGAAGGGTTAAGGCACTCGCCAAACAATTACATTCATAATTTGTTATTTGAGTAATAACGTAATTACAAAGCAAAGAACAAATACCAATTTCAGTTTTTTTATGTATTTACAATGT
This sequence comes from Samia ricini, assembly GCA_014132275.2. NCBI lineage: Eukaryota > Metazoa > Arthropoda > Insecta > Lepidoptera > Saturniidae > Samia > Samia ricini. Next base: position 10,968,901 of record AP028161.1, read on the forward strand.
AGACAGTCGTTTACTTTATAATATGCCGACTATATATATCGACTAAAATAAGTTTAACACGTAATTTAAATTTATCAGCTATTAGTTGAGTCACGTTACAGTGTATCGGATTTTATTACAATAGTAGATATACATTTATACAAATGATTTTTTTATTTTAATAAACGGGATCGCAAATATTCTCACTTTAATTCTTGTATTCCGATTATGATTGAGACAGTTTATTTAAAGTTAATGCAACTTTTTATATATACACACAGTTTTATAATTTATGTTCTATAGGCCAGAACGTTAGCTTCATAAATATGACATCAAAGAACAGCGTGCTGTGATATGATTTATCAATGAGAGTACGGATTATACCCTTTTCTGTAAAATGAAGATAGTATCAATGTCATATTATAATACATAATATAACGTCCTACTCTCCCATGGGGGTAGGCAAAGTAAATACTTCCACTTGCCACGATCCTGACTCAATTCTTTTGCAGCTTCTACTTTTAAATAAACGCTTTATTTTAGGACATCTGCGATCTGCTCGAGATACGTTCGCTTACTCGGCCCTTATCCATTTACTCAGTCAACCACGCGTTATAATTTTTTCCCCGATCCTTTATTACCCACAGTCTCCACATAGTTAAACCAAACTAACTATTCCTTTCACACTACATCTTTATCCTTACACCCTCTATCAGAACGGAACGTCCTTTAACACACTATTCTTAATAAAACTACATCTTGGATTATTACTTTTTGGCAGTGAAATCAAGCAGAATAAACCAGTTAGGCAAGTTTTATTTTTTGTAACTGCAAATGTGGCAGCTTTTAATTTTTCAAAATGTTATTCTTAGTAAAGTTTCATAATTGTTATTATACTTAGATGCGTTCACTTATAATTTTTTACTTCAAATTTTTTTTTTTTAAATAATTTAAACAACGAACAGTTTTGAGAGGAAAACAGGATTTATTATTTTTTTTCATTGTGTGAAAAATAATGCTAGTAGCAGTTAATCATAGAATATTAAATGTTAATATATATATATATATATATATATATATATATATATATATATATATATATATATATATATATATATATATATATATATATCAATATCAGATATTATATCAATTTCAAATTAATATAAAAGGTATGTATGCTATATAATATGAAATAACATGTGCGTGCACACAATGAACACGTGGTTACATTTCAATTTATTCTCATTTGATAGAAAACAATGATTCATATTGATAATGAATATTCGCACGCTGCTTTGCGGTTTAATGTGATAGTGAACACTGCAGAGGTACAATTTAAAAAAATGTAGTTTTTTAATGTTATTTTTAAATGTTTAAGTGCATTTTTGTGTTAGGTTGACCATCATTGTTCCTACAACCTTATTACGCCTATTCTGATCAATTTGGTATCATTTTTTTACTAAATACATTTGATACCTAAACCAAAAATACAGTTTTGAAATTTTTTTGCCTATCTGTTTGTTCCGGGTAATCTCCGGAATAGTTGGACCTATTTTGACAAGACTTTTTTTGGAAGAAATCTGAACTTTCTCCGAGTAACTTAGGGTACTTTTAATATTCGAAAAAATAATTAGGGTTACGCGTAAAAAAATTGAAATTCATGAAACTTCGAATAAAATCCTAAACAATACACAGTTTCACTGGCAATTGTTTAAATTTGTGAGACATAGTTTTAATTTATTTTAGTAAAAAACATTTTTTAGGATTATAATCATGGTTCCGTATAAAAAAACGCTATGAAGAATATATGAAACGCGAGCACGTAACTAGTATTAAAATCAATTTCTAGTAAAGTAGAACAAAACCAGCATTGACGTATGAGATATTACGTCCTATTGTATGTAGTTAAAGTACAAATTGTAACATTTTATTTAGATGGTCTAAATTTATAAAAAATACCAATATTAAAAAAATGAGAAATCATAGAATTAAAAACCATTTAAATTAATATTTTATTTATTCTTAATGTTCTAGTAACTAATATAAACTCAATTAAAACTAGAGTATACACTCATTATGTGTAGTCTTATTAAATATTAATACTAATGACTAATCGTTTCTTTGATTATAAAAAACAATCTGCTCACAGATAATTTTTAAATCCTTTTGATATTAATTATTTTTAATTATAGTCACCTTATTTACAATGGCAGTTATTAACAACTAATCTCAAAGTTTTTTACTAATGTTTCACAGCCACAACGCATTTACTTTCAATAAAGTACTTACAATAAATTATATGTGACGAGTATTATTTTATTATTTATAGCTAGAATTTGACTATAGTTTTTTCGCTGTGACCTATATTTTTCTCAGCTTCTAAAGTTTGTTTCTTTTCCTTCATCGAAATGAGTAGCATGTCTGGAATCCATGTTGCTAGCAATATTACCAATAATGCATTTTGGGCTGTTATACAAATTACATAGCTGTCTGTATAGTCTCTGATCCATCCTAAAAAATAGCCAGCAGGTGGTACAATAATCCCCATTGTCAACATGCCTAAACCGACTGCGGCCGGAACTTGATCCATTCTGCAGTTTTCTGATATGGCAAGATTTCTAGCGACGATTATCATACTCCTTCCGAACCCGTAAAGGCATGACATAATGAGAAGCACTACCAGTTGGGTCTGATATGCTAATACTGCAACAATTACAATTAATTTAATAAATACATGAACGCAATATAATAACTTCTGTTAAAATTCAGAAATACAAGCACATTCGTTATTTCATACACTCTCACTCAAGCTATTAAGATCACAGCAGACTTGATATAATTCCAATACGTATTTTAAATAGTGCATCAATATTCAATTTCAATTTATTCTTAAGGAATGAACAATGAAATGAAAGCGGGTACAGAGTTTTCTACTGAAATTAGATTATGGTCATAATATAGGTAAGTATATTGAAAAACCAGATACAATTACTTGTTCCAATGCATCCTATATCGTTAACAGTCATTGTGTAGCTAGTTTTGCCGTACTTACAAATGAATGTTATATGAGGACTACTATCATTGTCTAACAAAATACATGTTATATGCAAAGATTTATGCTTTTGCATTGTTATATAGTCACTTCGCTTACTGTATTATTATTACCAGCAAGTCAATAAAAATTGACAAGAAGAATTTGTTTACAAAGTAGAAATAGGTTTTAATTTAGTGAAATCAAATTTTAGGTATTACTTGAATAAAGAATTATATAAATCAAAATATTGGTTCTATTTCACAAAAATGATTTTTAAATAAACACATTTTTTAAATTATTACTTACTCTGTCTGATAATTATCAACCAAATGCAAGTACCGATGAGCATCCACCTAGCTTTAATCTTGTATCTGTCTTGGAAAATTGGCAAGACGAGTCGACCTGCAATATCTGCTATTGCTACCGCTGACATGCAGAGAGCAGTTTCTTGTTTATTCATGTTTGCTACTTTCTGTAATAGATATAATAGTTAAGAATGTAGCATTATTGATGTTTTACAAAAGTTATTATGTTCGTAGATCACTTCACTATGTAATGACATTTAGGAATCAGAACACTATTTGTCTTAAGACGTTGCATATGGTTTCAACAAATCATCTTTTGGTGGACGTACGCAGTCAGTACATGTTAGAGCAACATAAAACTATTGTGTCTTGCCAAGCACGAGTCATTATAATCCAAGAATACAAATGAAATTTATGTAAGGTATGTACTAGAATTAATTATATTTGGAGAAGGTAACTTTTAGCATTGTTAAAAAGTAATACGTAGCCCATAATAAAATACATACATATTAATGCAATTTACAATGATTTAATTAACTTAGTTTAGGAATCCAATTTATTTTTTAATTGTATCGAAAAATCGATTACATATAAAAAACAAATTTGTAGAAATAATAGAAGAATATTCAAAATTAGAAAAACGAATTTAACGTTAAGATTACCTGCAAGAAGAAAGGATACAACATACTGAAGTTCTGAATAGATGTCACAGCTAAAGCGGTACCAATAATTATGTTCAAGAACCTTGGACTTGATAGCAATGAAATATCTAATAAATCATACATTTTCCTCAATAAAGTCTTCTCTCTTGGTAAAGTAGGTATATTATTATTATTACCTGAAATTAATGAACATTATATAACAAAGTCATGAAACTAATTTACCAGACTGAAACATGTTCGTTATTTACAAAACAATGTATTTAAAACATTTTATACACATTATATGCAACTAAGTATAAGTAAACACACGCGACAAATAATGTTGCAAAAATGGCGATAAGGTCTGAGGAAAAATAATAGTTAGGCTAACAGGACATCTCACAGTGTCTATTTGCACAAAGTTTTAGCAACGTGGTCTACATAAGCACTTATACCCGATTGGATAACTTACCCTGATTACTTACTTACTTATTTTACCCTGATATTTATAAATCGGAATATTCAGATGCAGTATATTTATTTTACAGAGACAATATAACCAAATGTTTTTTTAATAGTTTTGATAATAAAATCGATTCTTCTTCTTCTTCAGACCGTGTTAGTGCAGTACTCGACATACGAGTAGACCTATTCCATGTTGTGAGCACTCATTCTGCAGCTTTGTGCATCCAATAGTTCTTTATTTTCCTTAGATCGTTATTCCATTTACCTCAAAGAGAACTCCATGGATTCTTTGACAAATATGATCAACTTTTGAAGCGATGATGGCATAGTGGCCAGTGCGGCCGGATTCAGCGTCAATGGACGCGGGTTCAAATCCACCTATCTATCTCTAATATCAGCCTGAGCTTTCGGTGTATGAAAACATGGCTTGGTGATAGGAAATTTTCTAACAATGCCCGCCTGGGTAGCTATCACTCTCAAGTTTGACAACCTGTCGCCAAATACCAATAGGTGTCTTCCGGTAGCATCACTTGAGAACCAGTATTTAGGCTTAATGTTTTTACTATCCTGAACCACATCGTCACTTAACATCAGGTGAGATTGTGGTCAAAACAATGAGCCTATAACGACTTTATATCTCTAGAAACTTATCGTTCCCAAATTTATGGTACAGAGAAACTCCGAACATAGTTTTACTCGTTGAGCGACTTTTTGCGCCAATCGAACAGTCACTGTTCATATTTCAGCATCATTTGTGCGGTATATAATTTGTGCTACATACATAATTAGGGTTTATAAGAAAAAGTAATTTTTTACAAATAGAAAAATGTTCACTTACCATTTAAACCATTGAAACTCAACTTGTTGATATTATTATTCAATACATTTAACTCTTTATAACTAAGAGATTTTTGATTCCAGTCAATTGACTTTTCGTTGCCATTCAATTCGGGTTCAGTAGCTCGTCTATTGAAATTTAAACCCGCTTCTTTAATGATTTGTGAATTTTTATGAATTACAATATTTTTGTGTTTCTGTTGTAGCAATGGTAAATTTTCTTCGACAACTTCTTTCTCCACTTTCTTCATATGCCATTCAACAGGCTGTATTAACATAGTCCCACAGATCTAAAAAAAAAAAAAAAAACAAATAAACGTTTGTATTTAAATATTGAACTTTTCAGAAATTTAAAATCTTTGATTACAACTATTAGTATTGATTACTTTCCCAATATAATAAAAAACAAACTTTGATTTAAAGTGAATAAATCGAAATAAATTACCCCGTGTAAGCTCAAACCAGAGAGGATCAGGCATGTTCCTTGAAAACCGTAATATTGTAAGAGAAATCCCACTAAATGAGGCATTAAGGACTGTCCCACACCTGTGCCCACGTTGGCGAGCCCCACAGCGCGGCCCTTCTTTAGCGTGAAATAACTATTTATAGCCACGAATGATGAATTCTGGATGAAACCCAAACCCAGACCTAAAATATATTATCAATAATATTAAATTAGAAGTATAATATTGCCTACAATCTTTAACAATGATGGTTAACTGCTAGATATCCCGCAAAATATCATGAAGAGCGGTAGTACAAGAATATATACAAACAACGTCAATATTTCTTTTCACTCAATTATTGGCAACTTAAAAGATTAACCTCGTTTTAGACAAGAGTTCTTAGTTAGGTAACACGGGACATAAAAGGTTACACTTTAAAAATGCTTAATTCTCTGCATTAAGATATAAAATAAAAATATTACGTAACTATGCCTTACACATGAATACATATTATACGCATATAAAAAGAAGTTACATTTTATTACAACAATCAGTTTATACTATTCATATTATATACTAGCTGCTCTCCACGGTTTTACCAGTGTAGTTCCCGTTCCCGTAGGATTGTACGAATGAAAACTATCCTATGTCACTCCCTGGATTTCAAACTATCTCCATACCAACTTTCATCCGAATCGGTTCTGTAGTTTTTATGTTTATTCGTTACATACAAAAATATAAAAATACAAATCTTTCCTCTTTATAGTATTAGTATAGATATAGATGACTGGCACGTATGCAAAAAAAAAAAAGATTCTGTATGTTATAATAATGTCAAGGAAAAACTCATTTAATCTAATATAAAGGCTATAAGAAATTTAACAACAAACGTATTTTGAAGATCAAGATCAAGGTCAAGTGGAAGGAAGTAGTCTATGCCTACCCCCAAAGGAGAGAGGCGTGATGTTACGTATATCTGGATATTCAAATTCTCATAGTGACATTGTGACGATACATTTGGTGCATACCACAAACTTACTAGAATGCATATAGCCACAATGACGTAGTTCAAGGATTCTTACCCAAAAAAATTCCATATGTCAAGATCAAATGTACAATATTCGTAGAGAAACCACTGAAGAATATTCCTAAGGTGCAAGAACAAGCACCTATTACTGCAACGAATCTCGTCGATGTTAATTTGACTACGGCGCCAGCGATTGGACCTCCGAAATTTGACACGAATAACATAGTACTTAAGACGACAGCCGCACCTTGGGTACTATACCCCATTGCTTCTAATGTATCTCCATATAGTAAACTGAATAGTGACAGCAATGATTGATTGAATATCTATAAACAAATACATCATAACATGTTACATATTAATTTGTTATTTAACGTTAATGTTGAACTTTTGAGTTTCATTTGAAACTATAAAATGCTGTTTTAAATTAATTTCGTAAATATATATTATACGGCATATGTGCTATAAATAAATACTGCAATTAATAACAGTAAAATATGTGTGTTATATTTTCCAATCGGCCTTGGGGGTTAAGTAGTTATCAATAAAAAAAGAACTGATAAAATGAACAGTGGATGAATATCGGAGTTAACATTATTGGTTCGAATTTAATCAAAGGGTTATTTATTATTCTTAATCAACAATGTAGACAGAACAGAAATTTAGTTCTACAGCGTTATCTGCGATAGTTAGTTAATAAAAAGTTCAAGGAACAGATGCTCCAATTTTATAAAGTTCTGAGTATTAAAATAAATATTCGTAGTATTAAAAGTCATATCATCAAAAGTAAATGACCTAGTTATTGAGACAATGCAAAGTTTCGTGGAACTATAATCAAATACTATGTAGCATGAAATCTACACTAATAAATAAAATTAAAGTGTCTGCTTGTAATATCAAAATATGTTTTTTCTACCAATTACGTATATTCATCGAAGTATATATACGATACCTATACCAAGAATACAATTTAAAAAAAAATTGTATGTCTGTTTGTTCCGGGTAATCTCCGGAAAGACTGGACCGATTTTGTTGGAACTTTTTTTTAGACAGCTGAAGTTACTCTATGTAACTTTAATTTTTCGAAAATAATTGGTATCCTCGTAAAAATTTTAATGTCATGAAATTGGGAATACAATCTGATTCAATAAACAGTTCAGGTATTTGAATTTGAAAAATAATTGGGGTTCCGTATAAAATAATTAAAAACTGTATTACGCAGTGAAAAACATATGAAACTCGGGCGCAGCCGCGGGCACACAGCTAGTAAGTAAATAAATAAATAAACACTTACATTTGACATCGCTGCTCCTGTTACGATCATCCATCCCCACTCTCCATCTGGAGGTTCTAATTTGATTACTTTCTTAGTTTTAGGTGTAGACACCATTGCATTTTTTTCGGACGCCATTGCTTTTTAATTGTTGCTATAGATTCTTCGTCATAATGAGATATCGCAAACGTAATAAATCTGAAACAAACATTAGTGGCATCCATAAATTTCGAACTTAACGATTTGTAGACTAAATTTAAACATTACTTAAACTATTTTTATGTGAATTTAACGATGTCTTTATATTTTAAATATGTAGACTATAATGTTTCTCAGTGAAACATTTGGTCTTACAAAGAATACTAAAATGTTTTCAGAAGTAAGTAAGCTTTATAGTAACTTAGGAGCTAAAATAATTATACTTCTAAATTCATTTTCAAATAAATAAAACGTGATATTACTCTAAACATATTGTCGATTCTTTTAACACAAACAATACAAATTAATGTTTTATTAAATTAAATATAAATGTTATTTTTGATTCATTAATTAACGTAACGATAATTAATACTTCAAGTATAGTACAAAAAAGTTGAAGTGTTTATCGAAAAATTACAATAAAATTAACATAATGATATCAACGTTTTTTTTTTTTTAATTTTAGTTACGTTTTTAGACTTTACGTTTATTTAGCGTTTATATAGATTATTATCCTAAACCTGTAATTATTGAAACCTAATGATTGAAATTATTATTAATATTAATTCATTTGCATCATGATATCAAAATATTCCATTATCTCCCGGCAGCGTTAAATCAGAACGGCGACTGTTAATTACAACATTTATGATGCAAGTTAAGTATTTTTATGATATACAAGCGTGTCTGTTTACGACAACACTATATATGAGTGGAGTTCAACCTCAGTTTGACCTTTTTATCTGAAGTCAAAGGTGACTTTGAGAATTACCTGCTTCTTAGAAGACTTTATATTAAAGCGGTAGACGTAGTAGACATTGCATTTGTTCATTTTTACACACATTCGTTTCTACACCTATTCGTTTTATTTTTAACTGACTTCAAAAAGTAGATTCTCAATTCGTCTGTATGTTTTTATTTTGTATGTTTGTTACGCGATTTCTTCGTCAATTATCGACTAATTTGTATTTTTTTTTTTATACGACGGAGTGCACTCCTAAATTGGTCTCATTATCAGGATCTGATCAGTGGAATTAAGGCTAATTGAGAGAAACCCTTAAATGTTATAGACACTTATTCGTGTTTCAAATATTTTGTTTCTATCTACTTCTGTTTACTTCAATATATCCTTTGATTAAATATCATTAATAATTTAGGAATCCTTACCAGCTAGTTACCTTAATCAATGTACGCATTTATAAATGGAAATAACTGTCTAAACTTCATCACAATTATAAGTAAATTTATCCTGAGGACTAAGGTGACTCTAAAGAACAACCAATCAAAATCGAATATAATTAGCAACGTACATTTATATTACTTAGTTATCCGTAAGCTGGCACCGATTTCAAAATTATGAATGGTATGTAAACAAAGGACATATTGAAGTAAACAGAAGTTGATTATTAGAATAATTACTTATATACTTTTCAGTGATTTTATATATCCTTGTAAAGCCGGTTTTCATTGTAATTAAAAAACGTTTTATTCATGTGTAAATTACTTTGTTAGAACTCCGCAATAATATAATAAGAATCACTATTTTTCTATGAATCAATGTATCTAGAGGTACGTATATTTCTAATACAAATATAAGTAATTACTTTTACATCATCTACAATTTTATATATATTTATATCATTTATATCATGATCATAATTAATGAGGAATAATACGTTTTAAAATATTTTTTAGTTAAAAACTAATTTTTGCATAAATTCGAAACATAATAAGTAATTACATTGTAATGCATTCCGATATTCCGATAGCAAAATTATCGGTCAAAGATCGTTACCACATGTTTGAAGATATAGTATATTGCTAATTTGACGTAATAATAATATAAATGTTTTGTAAGATCAATCGATTAGCTTCTTATTGGATAATATTTCCGCGTACAATATAACTTATTAGAATTATGGAAAAGTTTTTACTCTACATTTACTTTTAAATATACTATTCTCCTGAAAATCATTCATATATGAAGATATAAAAAAAATACATTTTAATAAGTCTTAACAATAATACCGTATACAATAAATAAACATGGCTTCAGAATTTTATAATCATATTTAATTGTAGTCTCTGCCTAAAAAATCTTAATACGTCAATATGAATTTTGGTATTTTCCACAAGTTTAGACCTAAATTGATAAGGATTATCTAGCCCGTGAATATTGTTCCAAAATGTAATACTCCGTATTTTTAGATAGTAATTTTTAAAGGTACTTAACAGTTTTTTATCGTTTGTTTTCACGTCACTGTCCTAAAATTCTCAATAAATCATGTTTACTAGAATAAATTTATATCAAAATAAAAATAATTGATTTTGGTAATTTGCCTTTTGAAAAAAAAAAAATGCATATTAAGGATAACGTTTTTTGCTGAAAAAGATAGAAGTTGAATCGAATCGATACCTGATAAAAGAATTCAAAAAAATGACATGACATCGAGATGGCAAAACCGGTTTTTTAAAAATCGACTTGTTTGTAGCCTAATAACACTTTGTCGCCATACCTCCTTAATCTGCTGAATGCTCAATTATTTAAAATTCGTCAATACGTGTCCATTTTTTAAAACAAAATTATACATATCACTATAACAAACTCACTAATCGGTCAACAAGAAAAATATTATCTAAATGAACTTAAAACTCAAAGGTAAATAATCTTTACAATATGTAAATTATTCACTTGTTTTTCTTTTAGGTAGTCCGGCAAAGCGACGGCATTGTTCCTGAGGATAAGTACAATGTAATCCAGAAACAGTAGTGATCGCCAAGAGATTGGTTATCCATCGTTGGTCGTCCCTGTCATATCCTACACAGATATCTCTTCACGCTACGTTAGAAGAACGTGATATTATAGAAAAGAGGGAATACATCGGCCGGAAGACTGTTTCACAGCTTTACAGTACGTTAAAAGTATGAAGATTCTAACTGTTTAGTTCATCCATCATCTATTCAACCGAAAAACGTCCACTGCTGGACGTAGGTCTCCCCAAAAGATCACCACGACGACCAGTCTTGCGCCACCCGCATCCAGCGGACTCCCGCACCTTCACCAGGTCGCCGGGCCACCCAAGGTTGCTTAGTTCAGTGGTCATCAATCTGCGGCCCGTGGGCCACATGCGACCCTTGGCCAGTATTTATGCGGCCCGCGAGGTAGGTAGCAAAAAGTGTTGGTAATCAATGACTCCAAACCGAATTTACATACCGTTAAGTTAGGTAACTAAATAGTAGTACACAGGATAAAGGAGAATATTACTATATATTATGTTTTCGTGTTCATTTCATTATGCTACCTTCTTTTTAATAGAATATTATTCAATTAGGTAATAGACACCATAAACAAATCTGAGAACCTGATTATTTTCTATTAACTGTAAATTAGATTTTTACTTGCTTTGAAATCAATGAATAGTTAGTGTATTAATTAGTAAAAAAATGACTTGATAGGTTGTTATTGCAAACAAAATCTATGGGTATTTCAGTTAGACAGCTCATAGAAATATGTCGATTAACAGATGGTATTAATTACTCAATCTATAAAACTGCGGCCCCCAGTAGTTACTCACAGTGACCTATGCGACGCTTTACCAGAAAATTGTGGCGACCACTGAGTGCCTGGATGGAAGTCACTCTAAATCTGTGGCTCCGAAGCCCAGCGCGTGTGGTTCTACTATGGAAGGATGAGGAAGGGATCAAGTTAAACGGTTCTTAGAGCATTTATATTGCAATAACAAGATTTGCCAAATTATACATACAATACCTCCACATAATTCACCACAGGGCGCCTTATCAGCTCTCGAGAAATTGATTAAACATTAATCTTTTCTTATCAGTACATTCATATGTGTTTTTTTAATATTCCCTCGACATAAACCCGTTTATTATGATTAATATATGTAATTAGTAACAGTAAAAAAAACAAACAAGTAGCTATCTATACCTATTGTATTATTCAATACAATATTTTCCACCAGCCAGCTGTTACAAATTATATTACAATATTGACTTCATATATAAGTAGATTATATTGCTAATTGAAGAGAAATTATTATTTTTATTTTATATTATTAAAAGGAAAGGCATGATGAATTAAATTTAACTACCTAATATTTAGAGGAATTTAGATTTAAATTTAGAAATTTACGTATCGTGCCTTTTCTGCCTCTTTATTATTGCACTCATAAATTAAGAATTAAATATTTAAACCATCTAAACATTTAAATCTAGATATAAATAAGCAAACATAAAACAGTTCCAAATATGTTTATTTTTTGGTAGGTAACTATCAATGAGGATAAGTGTTATTAATAAAAAAATGCAAATACTTTTTTTATTCATTTCCAATAATGATTGTAGTAGATTTTCGAGAACACTAATGAAATATATGAGAGAACATTAAAAATATAAAATTGATAATTCTCGTAAAACAGTTCCCTTTCTAGAATACTAGACATCGATTGAAAAAATTCTATACTAAATAAATAAAATTAAAATGTCTGTTTATAAAATCAAAATAAAATAAAAAAATCTAGATAACCTATACCACCTATACCAAACACACATTTTTTTTTTATATTTTTGTGTCTGTTTGTTCCGGTTAATGTCCGGAACGTCTGGACGGATTTTGACGGAACTGTTTTTGGTAAATGGCTGAAAATCCTCCGCATAACTTAGCATACTTTTAATTTTCGAAAATAATTAGGGTTCCACGTAAAAAAATCATGCAATTTCTAATAAAACCTTATTCTATGTTCAGTATTAAGGGTAAATGCTTGAATTTATGAGAAATGTTTTAACTTTATTGTAGTATCAAATTATTTTATGAAAATAATTAGGGTTCCGCATAAAAAAAATTAAAACGCTTTGAAGAATACACGAAACGCGTATACGACAATAAAATGCGTCAATAAGTCAATATAACAAAGTACGTAAACGGATATTACGTAAATTTTGTGTAGGTTATATTATTAGGATCAAATTGTACTAACAAAGTCTAATCCTTTGATTATACAAAAGACTATAATAACACACTCAAAGTTAGGTAAAACCAGTATTGGCCAAGGTTACTGTTTGCTCAATGATAATACAGTTTGTCAAATCGCATGGTGGTATATTCTAATGATGCATGCCCGCCTGGGTAGCTAAAAAGTGTTATAATAACAGTAATTTTAAAATATACATTTATGTCCATCCGTATGTTTATATGTCTGGATAAATCTCGAAAAACTCAAAAAGGACTTGGTAGTTTTAAATGAAATTGGTGTACGGGAAGCATGTGTCATATATGAAAAGCAAAACAAAATCAGGACATCGCACATTTACGAATAGTTTTAAATGAAATTGGTGTACGGGAAGCATGTGTCATATATGAAAAGCAAAACAAAATCAGGACATCGCACATTTAATCAATTTCGAAACTTTTTGAAAAGTATATTTATTTCACCTGTATTGGTTTTATTAAAGTCATAAATACCATATATTCATGAAGATAATATTTTATCTATAGTTTATCGTATTAATTTTGTCGATTAGCGAAAACTATGTCGCCATGTTCCGGCATAAAGTCATTATTTTGCAAATTCCGAAAGAATGTTACATTTTTAATGATAATGCATGTACTTTTTAATACCTCAGCTCAACTTTCTTCGAAGTTTTTACCTGTGTAATATTTTATTTATTACAAGCTACTGTAACTATGAAATAAATTTGCTTAGGAAGTTCCTTTACTTCAATTTTTTTTTACTGATAACATATTGTACCTAGAATAGTTTTATTCTGTTCTCCTACAATCTTAAGTTAATTTAATTTTTAATGTAACTAAACTTGTACTATATTTTTTACTATATGTATATTATTAAAAGTATCTATAATTGTATTATGAGTTGACGGTGAACATAAAAATAAATTTTTAAACATATTTGTCCAAATAAATATATTTATTAGTTTTCGTAATTTTACCATAATCATTATTGTATTTTTTTTTTTTTTAATTTATAACTACTAAAACAAAAGAAGATCAATTGATAGGCAGATGAGCAAAATGACTTAAAGTTGTTTTATCTATGCCGATTTTTATACATAAATTATTTATTTGTAAGTCATACCAGTGAAAGTGGATACCTCTTTAACTTTCACTTCTTCAATTCATATGGAACAGTTTACACTTTATTTATTTGTATAATTTTATAAACATTGTACCCGACACCATCTACTCTGTATTTATGCGTAATTTTTTATTTAAAAAAAACTAATTAAAATTTTATGACGGTAAATAAAATAACCAATGTCTTATTCTTGAAATGAATTATTATTGAATTTCATTAGAACACTTTCAGCTATTCAAATATATTTGAAGGAAGAACAAACTATCACGGTTAAAATGATAGCAAAATTTAAAACAATTACAATTAAATGCTTTTTTGCTAAATTACAAAACAAGAGATATTTTAAAAATGACACGGTATCGTGAGTTTAGGGAATAAATTAACAAAAAGTAGTTCTTAATTCTTACCTAATGTAAACGTTATAAGTGTAGAAAAATTATGATAACACGTGTGACGCCATTTGACGTAAGTTATTCACAATCAAATCAGCACTTAGTTCGATGCTCCAATCGTTATTAATAATTGACTCATCGGTTATTGGAAATTCTTTATACAACCGTCCCGCTCGAAAACACAAACATCAATGAACATAGATATACCTTACATATCATCAGCTGATTTGAGTGTTTGCGATATTGCATATTTGTCTTATTTTTGTCGCATCTAAAGGATATCTATCCTTGATGCAATAACCATCTTATTCAACGAACTTAATTATCTATACTTATAAATAAAATTGGAATTTCCGTTTGTAATTAAAAAAAAATTTTTTTTTACTTATACGTATGAATACGATACCCATATCAAAAATACAATTTTTAAAATTTTTGTCTGTCTGTTTGTTTGTTCTGGGTAATCTCCGGAACGGCTGGATGGATTTTGACGGGACTTTTTTTGATAGATAGCTGTGGTTATTTCGGGTAACAACGAGTATTTTTAGTTTTCGAAAATAATTATGGTTTCGGTAAAATTGAATAAAATTTAATTATAATTCATTGCAGTTTTACGGGCAAGTGCTAGAACTTATTAGAAATACGAGTATTTTTACTTTAGCTTATTATTAAAAAAAAATAGGTTTTCGTATAAAAACATTAAACGCACTGAAGAACAATGAAACGAGGTCGCAGCCGCGAGCACACAGCTAGTAATTAGATATTTACATTTACATTATTTTTTAGAATAACGTTCAATTATTATTATAAAAACTAATAACGTATTTCCTGCCTGCGTGTTATTCACGAGTACAGGACAAAATATGTCAAAATGTTAGGTTTTAAAAATATATGTAGAGTTACTTAAATAACTGCATATTATATCGTTTCCGAACGTAATACTTCAAGTTGAAGGTTATATGAAGAGTGGCCGTTGGTGTTTATTTGAGTGTGAAGGACCGATTTTTTTTTAATTAATTAAAACGTTACACCTCACTTTAAATCAATTAAAATTAAAGAAATTACATTATGAACAATAGCGTAAAACATAATAACATAAAATCCGATTATTCATTGAGTAAAATCAATTTGGTCGTGACAATGAAACCCAAAGGTTGAACGACCTTACGTCAGCAAAGTTTGGCCCATAAACGATCAATCTTAAGAAATCAATTTACTCAATCAAAAATCGTGGTGGATCTGGAACGACGTATTTTCGATAATATACTTTGAATTGATGAATTAAATACTTCATTAGATTTTCTAAAAAAAAAAAGACGTTATTATCACTTATCACAATTATATTGTTTAATAGAATATGTGCTATGATTTACTACTGTCCATTCCATTTAGTAGATTCTTTCAGGTAGAATTATTATTTACTTTAATAACGTTATATTATGCCACTTTAAGCTTTCTGCGGTACATTTTGTATAAGTGAAAAATATCTACTTACTTTTAAGACATAAATTTTAACTCTTTTTTCTCAGTTCATTAATATGTCGATTACCCATAAAAATTAGACAATAGGAAAATAATGGAAAGCTGGCGTAAACGCCAGGTTAGTGCTCAAGGGGATAAAGTTCATTTTCAGAATATCCTACTGTAATTCCACTACAATATATATATATTTTTAATTAGGTAATTAAGCCATGTTTTTAAAAACGTAATTCTCTAGCTGTGTGACCGCGGAATATATTTTTCATTGCGTATTAAGCAAAAATATTTCTCACAAATTCAAATACATGCCAGTAAAATTGTGCATTAAGTCGGGTTTTTGATCACAATTTCATGAGTTTTAATTTTTTTACGTGGAACATTAATTATTTTCGAAAACAAAAATACCCTAAGTTAAGCGGAATAACTTCAGCTATCTAACAAAAAAAATTCTTCAAAATCGGTCCAGCCATTGCGGAGATTACCCAGAACAGACAGACAAAAAAAAAATTGTGTAGATATCGTATATAATACGTATATAATCGTATATCTACCACATTTAGTAAAAAAAAATATTTTGACATTACAAACAAAAATTTCAATTTTATTTATTCGTGTAGATGAAGAATTAGAATGAGAGTCCTAATAAGCTACGCAAAGGGAAATTCAAATTGTTTTCCTATGTAACGTACACATTCATGCAATCCCATCAACTTATTCATTTTCACATTTTCAAAATAAAGTAAACACTTTATTTTTATTTTTTTATTAAATATATAATTATGGAGATGATAAGAGCATTTACGGATATCAAATGCGTGACACTACGCGAAATCCAAACTTATACTATTTTTTCCTGCTCTGTTATAATAACTATGTCATCATAACTAACAAAGTAAAAAAGTAAAAAATACCTAATATAAATGAAAAAACTGCTAGGCATTTAGGTACCCAAAATTGAATATTATAAAACAAAATATTTTGTAATCTTATGCATAAAACAATGTCCATTATTTTATTTATGTGAATTAGTCTCATAACGTTGAAAATAACAATGAAAAATAATGTTACCAAATATTTCAAGATTTTATTTGATATCATAGTAAAAAAAACTAAACATGACCACTACAAAGTAAATATATATACTTTTTTTAAATATAGATAATGCTCTCTTTATTGATATAGATAATTCTCTACTATATATAAATTTATATGACAAGTACTTGCTGTGATAATAAAAAGTCGAAGTCTAACTTGAAATAATAATAAACTTCCAAATTGTCAAAGCATATCAATTATATGAGTAGTTTCATACTTTACATAGTTTACTTTAATAACTGATTTACAAGGTTCTCAATTATTACAAAATCATTCAATGCGAATGTGGTTTATGATAAATAATATAATTTTATACAATGGCATCGTCCATTGAGTTGTTGCGTTTTCACACACATTATAACAATAAATTTGTCAAGATATCTGGGGATAATCATATGTAATATCATTTTATCGATTGTAGCTAAGGGATTACGTATGTACATCCTTATTTGTTCATCATGTTTATGCTTCGTGCATTCTCTGATAATATTTATCAGCATACATATACGTATATATAAAAACTGTGTTAAGGAAATAAATAAAATTAAAACCGAAATGAATTACGCTGCTCTTTTATTTTCAGTTGAAAACGCAATTTGATATATTATACTCGCATCTATCAATTTATAAAGGTGTGTGTATGTATATAATGATAGTAGGATTTATATTTTATTATAATGCTTTGTATTTACTATACCGTCGATTTTTTTTTTTATACCGGCTCAGTATTTTGACAACAATACATTTAACAACTACTTAAAAATATAACTTTTCTTAAATTACCATATTATGGGTCCAAGATGGTAAATTTATCTTAGGCTCTCTTTCGCTCAAGTAAAGCTGACGGAATACCCCTATATCTGTTTGCTGATAGATTTTGTACGCTGATATTTGACAACATTGAGTAATTCGATTTTGAAATCGGTATTAAATTATTCCATCAATGAATCCATCCATTCAATCGGAAGACGTCCACTGCTGGACATAGGTCTCCCACAAAAAGGGAAGGAGGAATACCATAATCGTCACGGTTGCCAGACGGGTTGGTGAACGCAGTAGTTTTTATGGTACTCAGAGTATGCTGCTGCCCATCACCTGGTTTACTCCGTAGTCCCGTTTTACAACACCCATCAGAAGATATGGGGTGGTATTATTGTTAGCCGGCACGACATGGTGGTTAAATAATTCACTACATTCTAAACACACTTCGGTCAAATTATTCCATTGAATGATATAGTAAAGTATTATATAATCAATAGTATTTTGCAAATAGATATCCAAATTACTCTAAGTAATCTTATCAACCTCACCATATGACAATCAATTTATTTAAATAGTAATAGCAATCAATAATTAGCATGAAAATGATGTTTGCCAAATCTTATTATATGTTACGAAGGAAATAAACGAAAATTATCGTTATAGTTTTATGAAGAATTTTAAATACATCTAATTAATTTGAAACATGTAGCTAGCTATCGAGAGTCGACAAGAAGACAAATCGTAGCAATTTCAACCGAATGCGGAGATAGTGAAAGCTGGAGACACAGTACTGGCTTACTAAGAAAGGGATGTACCCCGTGACAAGGTTCAAATTAACGAGGGATGCTCCATTTGAAATTTACATGGGTATGCATGTTGCGCTCACTTAGTACTGTACTGGCAACCGGATTTACTGCCAAGAATAGTTTCAGAACAATGGAACTGAGCGAGCTACTCGCATAAGGAAATCTAATTAAAGAAAATTCGAATGAACTGTGATCCGTACTTAATATTGCAAAGACATTTCATTAACTAGAAGAAAACTTGAAACCATTCGTTTGCGACACGATTAGTAGCTTCTTTTTAAACGAGCTCGACAAAAATACCACACTTCATCTGATGTTAAATAATCCCTGTCTGGGTAGCTATCACCAACAGTTTGAAAACCTTTCTCTAAATTTTAATAGGTGTGTTCCGGAAGCATTACTTGAAAACCAGTACCTCTGGGTTTTAATGTGTTTACTATATTGGACCTCATCGTAGCTTAAAATCAGGTGAGATCGTGGTTAAAGCACCGAGTCCATACAGTGTAAAATAACGACTATCGTTGGTAGATGAGAATTACCAATAGTCGCCATTATCATGCCAGTTTACATTAACCACGGCTAAAACTTTTTTTTTTCGTAAATAACTAATGCTGTTGACTGGAACGGCCTTTACAGCTTCACTGAACTTTCTGGGCGTGTGCAAAACCCACTCAGCTGCTAAAGGTAACTAACACAAGGCAACCGTAGGCTACAAACCTCGGCTTGGCCATTACCTGTGTATTAAAATTCCGCAAAATTTAGTTCTAACGAATCCCTACATTTTGTATTGATATAAAATGTATGGAGGCGAAGTCAATAGGAATAAAGCACATTTTGAATCACCACTGGTGGTGGACCCGCAAAGCGTGCAAAAGCAAAATTAGTTGCCTGTCCCCAGAGCCGAGAATGGCGGTTTCGCGGGAACAATGCTAAAACCTCTAGTTAGGTCTGGTTATATATTTGCTGATCACAGAACGTGACGCACTTTAAACTGTCTCTATGGCGGGTCTTTTACTGTGTTCGCGATTCTGACGGACTGCATTGCCCTACCATCACTTTTAATCAATAGCAATTGATGCAATTAAGGTAACAAGTATTAAATATTAAGTATATTAACCCATTTCTTTATCTATATAAGTATACATTTTAACATACAAATTAACTGGAAAATTATAGGATTATTTGTAACGTAATTTTCAAATTGAATCTAGACCGGATCAGTGCACGAATATACGCTATAGATGGTTACGATATTTTATAGAGGTTAAGCAGTAATAATGAAATGAATTAACAGTAACAAACTAGCAACTGACAGAATTTTGGAAATAACTGTAAGTGGTTGACTAGTAAAGACTAATGATAACATTTTATTGACTTCATTGTAGGTTAGGTTAGCAAATTTCTTTAAAAAATCAATTTATTATTAAATAATACAATAATATATTTAACCAATTAAACGAAAAAGAAAATATAACAATAAATAGATTTTTTCATAATCGCATATTTCCCTTTGGATATAGTTTTTATTACCAGATTACTTAAGCCTTAAAGCTTAAGAATATTATAATTAACTTATATTTTAGTTCTGTTATTAAAATAAATCAATGACGAATGAAAAACCTTTGATATCTAGCGAAATTTTAATCCCTAAATTCGATATATTAATAAATAAAGTGATATTTGCAAAAAAAAAAATACCTGTAGTTAACAAATTAATATTGGAGATTTACACTGTAATTAATATAGATTATACATCTAATATAATTTACCGCAGTAACAACTAAGCGATGAAAATAGATTGCTCCTTAATAAAGTTCGTAGCAAACGATTTACCAATTCAGAAGGAAGTTAAAATTGGCAAACTTTAATTAAAATAAATCTCATCGAGATTTCCTTGTTTCCTTGATAAGTCAATAATTTATTTGTTTAGTTTAGTACATTAAATCCTATTTCAGTACCTATAGTTTTACTACATATCCTAGAATAACGAAGCTATGGTTCTGCAAATCGCTCTGGGTGGAATTCGATTCAACTAATGCCACCTAATCCTTACTAGTGCTACACAAATGGTCCGCGACGCATTGCGAAAGGACATATTGAATTTGTAGTTAGTGATTGATGATAATCTTCCCGTAAATCAGTTTACTATATAATAATTATACGAATAATTTCAAGATTCAGACTCATATTGAGACGGTCGTATAAACTAATATTGTAAGCATTATTTCTCTTTAAATATAACTATTTTTTATTGATATCGAATGCATAATTTTTTTAATAATCAAATTAACTATGTTAAGAACTATCACTATTAATATGATTTTCTATTTTTTAGTTCGACTAGCTCATAAAGCTTCTTATTCTTCTTCTCCTTTTTTTAAACTAAAAATAGCAACAAAAGAACTTATATTAATCGGCTTTAGGACTTGATGCGGATGTAATAAAAAACGCTAATCCTGAAGAAAAATTTTATTAAATTATTGTATTATCATCGGTCTTTGATACGTGTGCTGAATTTGAATTTCATCTGACGTTTTGAAGTGGTGAAAATTACGTTCCAAGATTCCATTTATAAATATAGTGAATCTAATAAAAGCGTGTTAAAATATTTGAAATGAGACTTTATTCAACGTAAAAAAAACTTCTTAAATGAGATAAAAATGTACAAGTGAGTATATCTTATTCTAAATGAATCCCCCCGAGTTCCGGTGTGTAGTGCGGCGAGGCGGAATACGGAACGGAAGGTGCGCCTCGGAAGCAGGATGGTGTAAGATAAAGAGAACATTTCCTATAGCGCACGTCTTGGAAGATTTACTAGTATTATAAAAATATACTATTTCTTATCAAAAAAGGTTAACTTCAGCGTCAATCTTTCGTTTCCATACGTATTTTGCTACATCTATTTAATGAGGATTAATATGTCGATTACCTAGAAAAATGAAACAATAGGAAAACAATGAAAAGCTGGCGTACACGCCAGGTTGATGCTCAACATGATAAAAAAAAATATGTTAGTGGATATTATGAAAATTTCAAGGGAGTATAGTAAACACTTTTTTTAGAATTTGTGTATAAAACTGTAATTTATCGATTGCATTCTATCGTTAACTATTTTCGAAATTATCATCCATTAATCTCCTAATGATCGAAAGGGTGTGAGGGGTACGGAAAAATTATGAAACGATTATAATAATTAATTAATAAAATATTAACTAATTAAAAGCGCGATATATGTATACACTGAAAGCGGCTCGTGACCTTGGTTCGCCATTACCAGGTAACGATTTCCAAAATTAAGAAAACAATAAAAAAAAATGTACGTATCTTTTTTTAGCATAGAATCTCTCCACGTCTCACCAATGGAGGATAACTTTTAACTAGAACCATTTAATAACTATTTATTGTAGTTATTTCATCTAAAAGTAAAAACTTTTAAATGGCCTTCAGTTCTGTTCTTTCTTTCTATCCATTTTAGATTTAAGTTTTCCTTGAAGTTCTCAAATAAATATGAAAGAAAATTAAATGCTTCTTCGTTAATTATTCCAAATAAGTCTTCGTATACTAGTATAAAGTCTCGGCTCGTTTGAGCGCCTGCTATTGACGTGTAGACAGGTGTGTTGTTCACAAACTTTTTGAAAGAGAAACTTCGCAGACATGAGCGTGCGATATTTGCATCCTTCGCATTTTATGTGCTGTGTAACTATTGTGGCGCTTTTTTAAAATACATAACATAGTATTTTGTGATGTCGGCGTACTTTGTGTTACTGAAAGAGAATTGAGAATTATTAAAATAAACGATCAGGTGGATTTAACGCTACTTAATACTTACGACACATAGTTAATAAATGGCATATATTATCGATGATTTTAGTTTATTTCGTGGAAAACCCTGGGGTATAAAAAAACAAACACAGAGGTTCAAGTAATAAATTTATTTAATATACAAAAAAACGAATATAAACTTGAAGAGTTTCTAAATAAAAAAGATCTCACCCGGCTAGGTTGGCTAAGTAAAGACGGTGAAAATATATGTGTTCAAAATATCAAGGTGTTTAAAAAAAGGAAAAGGAAAAGAAAAGAAAAGTTCATAAAGGGGGTTGGACGAACAACCAACTAAATTATTAAATTACAACAAACAAAAGAAAAAGAGTTAAGGGTTCTTAGCTTAGCTTAGAGGAGCTCCTCAGGACTCCACGCTGTGACTTCCTTCCCCAGGAGGTGATGAGCAGCTGACGGAGGCGGCGAGCGATCAGGCGCACCGGTCAGAGCACCACACTCAGAGGGACGTTAGCTTAATTTCGTTAAGCCAGGAAATGAGTTATACAAACAATCAAACACAAAACCCCGAACATCTGAAACACGTCAACAAAACTAATCATGGGTTTGTCACGCACACATGTTCGGTTTCATTAAATGAAGCGGTGGGTAATAAAAAAAATATCAATAATTAAGACAGAAGAAGAGAAAACGAATACTAATAGGTTGATCAAAATATAAAATTATTGGTTATCCCCACGGGTAAGTTGACTGAAAGTCAAAATGAAATTTAGAGGTTACTATTATAGATTTTACCAAATCGTACTAAATATTCTAAACGTTATAAAATATCTTGATTTATTGGTAATATAAAAGGTTTGACGACAAAAATTGTGCAATTCAAACACGTGTTTTACAAAATAAAATTCTTACCGGGGTTTGTCAAAATATCCGGCAGCCAAACTGAATCCGAAACTGCAATCAACTAGCCGTTGGCAAGTTGATGAATACCAGCACCATGTGGTATATTGTAATATTTCAAAAAAATACGTGACTTTCCACGTTCAAGTTATACAACGAAAAAAAAAACAGCAAATCACGCTCCCGTATTATATGCTTTGGAAATGACAGCTCGATTTTTAAAACCGAGCGGTCAATACTACGAGCCCTTTGCGTCAAATCTGCTGTAATCGCATGACATGCTCGAATGATTTGAAAATATTATATAATTATTAGACTTTAATAAATGGGGATTATTATCAAATAAATATTACATAACTAAATATATAACAATGACTGACAATGTAGTTTGATCAAAGTTGGTTGGTGTAAAAGGCGGAATTTTAAATAAATGTCAAATTGTATGACGTGTGAATTTTACAACGTGACAAGTTGTTCTTCCTAAAGTAAAAAAATAGGCACCAAATTTTACTGCAATGTAAATATTAAAATTAAATTATGATGAATTAAATTATTACTAGAGATCTCTTAAAATAACTGGTGACGCCACAAAGTGCTGCCTCGCTAATGGCTCTAATGGCCAGAAAAGCGGTGGTAAAGGCGAGAACAAGGAAGTCGTGCACTGGCCTATTCCTCAGCAGAAGCAAGCGCCTTCGCTATTGTAGATCTGCTCACAGCCCCCCGAAAGCAGTCTCGAATAACTAAGCTCCGTAGACCTATATATGCGACATCCTTTGTATTATGCGGTATTATAAATCGGGTTACGAGAAATTCATAACCACCAGGGATTCGTGGTGGTGCAGGCGCGGGACGATGAAGTGCATGACAAGGGAAAGCGTGAGGATTTTTAGGAAGTTGCACTGAATGTCGTTACAAATATTTTAATATGTTCAAACATTATCCATTATCGTCAACAAAAAATCATATCGGTTGTTTACATTAATATCATTGATGAAAACAAAACAATGCGATAAAGTTAATTTAATCGTGTATAGTGCGACCGGCGTATCTTGGCCGCTCTGAAATTAATTCCTGAGAACATTCGCAGCATGTATTCTCAGAAAGAAAATTGTTAACTAATGTGCATAAATTAACCGATAATCTAATTTTGTAGGTCATGCTGTAAATGCTTGTAAGCTATACGAATGTTTCCACTGAACTATATTTCTAATAGATATCTTTCACACTGTTCTTTACTATGTACATACGTATTATTTTTTTGCAATCGATTTAATTGATTAATGAAAGGATAAGTGTAAATTTGATCAACATGTAATATACCTACGCATAATTTTGTGTATGAAAAATACGTACATAATATAGTAATAAATAAAATACAAGTGTCTGTTTGTAATGTCAAAATAACATTTTTTTACTAAATAGTTTCGCTGTTTGTCTGCTTGTTTATGGTAATCTCCGGAACGGCTGAACCTGTTTTGACTTGACTTATTTTTGTTAGATAGCTGAATTTAGTCTGCGTAACTTGGGTACTTTGGTTTTTCTAAAATAATTAGTGCTTCGTGCATAAAAATTAAAAGACATGAAATTTCGAACAAATTATTGCTACCAGGGTATAAATTATAGTTGAAAGAATTGAAATATTGAAAAGTATGGAAGCGATGATGGTTCAGTAGTGTGTGGTCGGATTCCACATCGCAGGACGTAGGTTTGTAGGTTATCAAATTGTATAACAAGTCTAAACTTTCGGTGAAGAAAAACATCGCGAAGAAGCCAAAGAATGGTAGGCCATTTTTAATATTACCAAGCACCAATAGCTGTGTTCCGACAGCATCACTTTAGACCATGTACCAAGTATGCCTAGAGAGGCTTACTGTTTTTACCATCCTAGACCATCGTAACTTAAGATAGGGTTAGATTGTGATCAAATTGGGTTAAAATGGTGTTACGTTATTTTACTTAAATGTTAATTTGTATGAGTGAATCACATAAGTTTTCCACTGGGACATCTGTTTGTGACGTAAGTTATCAATATTATAACGTTTGTAAACAAAATCGTTTTGAATTTATAATATCGTAATATGTTGTTTTAACGAAACGATATTTTATATGCATACATAGGTTTGTAATATATATCTAATTTATAGAGAAACTCCTTCGTGTTTCGCCTCTGTCAGCCGCAAGGCTCCACTCAAGTGATTAGTGCGAGTGTTTCAGAGTTAACTGCATCGGACACATCCCGAACTGTATCCGGATTCTGACGAACATAGAATATAATTGTTACAAATTACTATATTAACCTTAATTTTTTATAATAATAATCAATTGTCAAAAATCATTACGTAATAATTTACTGACACTTCCATGTACTGTCAGATTTGAATGCCTTTTAGCAAAATTTGAGAATGTTAACTAGTCAGTCAGATGTATAATATTTGAAATGCTATTTGAAAATGTTTTTTTTTTCTTCGCAGGAAGCTTAGGCTTACAGTAGGATTCGAACAATGTTTATCGACGCGGTATCCTATCACACTACCTCTGACCCCACGAGCACTTATAATAACTTTTTTACACGTGGCACTCAAAAATTTCAAAATCAGTAATTTTCAAAAATATCTGCCATAGTATCAAACTGACTAGCTTAATATAATAGCTTAATACATTACTTAACAAATATTTAAAAATACATTTCACAGCATACAACTACACGTTAGTAATGTGAACAGACATTCTAAAAGACATTCTTGGTTGCATTTTAATTAGAATGTTCTGCTCTCTCAAATGTGTCGTCTACAAACTAAAATAATAGCTATAAATTTATTTATAGTTAAAGTATCAAACGTAACAGTTTACGAAAGCAAACTGTGCATGAGTGTGCTTCCCGGTAATAGTATGCCGGTGAAACAAAACCATGTTACTATGGTTAGCGACACCGTCAGTTCTCTTATGAAATTGTGTTTAGAAAATTGTTCAGAAACATTAAACGTTTCAATTTCTACTAAGTTGTAAACTTTATAACATCAAAAATATAACAGTTACCAGTTACCTATTCTATTACTTATAGTAATTACTAGAAATATAATTTTTATAGCCATGGATATCCATCGAATTCGTTTATTGGAGACACCATATACATATGCAAGATGCTCTATTATTCAAGATATCCCCGACTCTCTCGGCTCTGGCCATATGATATATTGTATGATAAATTATAATATATTTGTAAATGTTTACAGTTGTTTACAGCTGATTATTAAATATTCTTAAAGAGATCGCATTAATAATAATAATAATTTAAGTATATACTCGCATTTCAGTTGTGTAATAAACCATTAAGGCATGTTTATTAACTTCAGAATTATATGAAAGTTAACATAGGCACTAATTAAAGTATACTAGGAAATAACATTTTATTAGTCAAAGTTATGCATTTTGCATATAGTAGGTAACGATAATAATGTGTTAAAGATGACAGTATTCACTCGTTTCATGATTATTAAGCTTAATCAACAAAAGAACGAATAAGTCAGTCAGTCAAAGTCAAATGACAAAGAGGCAATTGTTATTAGGGAAGGGCCAAGTTTGTATGGGAAGTAATAATTAACTGGGTAGATTTATTTCAAACTTAATACATTTTGACATAATTAATGTAAAAACGTTTTTCTGTGATTTTCAAAACACAACTCCTATGAAGCGAAATGACTTTCTATAAAAAACATGTAAATTGAATTTTAGAAATGAAAAATGTTTGTTCAAAACAGCCCTTTAAATGGTTTCTATTTTAATTTAACTACAACACAAGAGTTAGGGTAAGTATATTAAATTAATAATTATTTGTAGCTGAAGAAGAGTTAATTATAAAAGAATCGAAACACGAAACAAAATAAAATTCGTAAATGAATTGTTCGGTGAACGAATTTTATAATTACATTGATACGATTTACATTGTAACATTTATGTTGTCACAGTAAACACATAGGTACTAAAGAAGTAATGTACAACTTTATATAATAAATTTTTGATATTGTCAGTTTTAATGGTAGCCGTTGTCTCCTGAGGTGTATTGTAAAACTTGTGCTTTCACAGCGCAGTGAACAATGGAAGCGGTAATAACTCCCTCCACAGCGCGTACAAGACGAAACAACTCTATGGACTCCACGAGGAGAATAAAGTCCATTGATGTCCAGAGAAGTGTGTAGTTTTGGAAACTTTTAAAAAGGAAACTTCGCCTATTTGAAATAAATCCTTACTAAGTAATATTAAACATTCTCAAAAATTTGTATACGAGGACAATTATTTTCGTAATTTTAAAACATTTCACTTACTGCATATCATTTAAATGTAAATAGATTAGGTATATTTAAATAATACGTTGGTTTTTGTTTTATTACATCACTGGAAACAGTCATATTGTTAGCTAGTAATAAAACTTAAGTGTTAATTGAATTAAAACTTGTTTTAATAAATAGATTTTTTTTTTCATACATTTTATTAATGTAACAACACATATATTTAAATAAAGCAGTACACAAATATAATATACTGCACTGGTAGATCCTGTACATAATTCGGCTGCGCTTGCGTTTATTTTCGGTGTAGAGAATAAGGTTGCAATACAAATTGGCGCAAAAGGCTTTGTTCCTCAGTCATCTTAATTAACAACCTGATTTGATTAACCTTATACATTATACATCATACAGTGACTACTTATCATCAACTGAAATGCAAGGCTGTTTGCTATATAGTACTATAAAAAAAAATTGTCAAAAAATAAACGAATCTTTTATTAATATATATATATATATATATATATATATATACATATATAAATAGAATTAAGTTGTTCTCGAAATGTATGCGTTTTAATGGACACATGCGTATATTTACGTTATCTCTTATAATATACTAGCTATCTGCCCGAACTACGCCCGCGTTTCATATAAATTTTCACTGATTAATATAGTTTTTTTAATTTTTTCATACGAAACCATAATAATTTTCCAAATTTTTTTACTACTACTAACATTAAGCTAAGGTATTTCTTACAAACTCAAATACTTGCCTGTACAACTGTGGATTGAATCGAATTTTATTCGACTTTTTAAGACTTTTAATTTTTTTTTACGTGGAACCCTTATAATTTTCGAAAATTAAAAGTACCACAAGTTACCCGGAGTAACTTCAGTTAGCTACCAAAAAAAGTCCCCTCAAAATACGTCCAACCGTTCCGGAGATTACCCAGAACAACCATACAAACAGGCAAAATTTTAAAAATCGTATTTTTGGTATAGGTAACGTATCTACATTCATATCTTTTTAGTAAAAAAATAATTTTAAAATTAGAAACAGACTTCCATTTTATTTATTACTATAGATATACGAGACACGAAGTCTTAAGTATATTTCATACATTCATTACCTACTATAAAGTTCGTATTGTCGTTATCTAATATTGAAATTTCACATTATAACATAACAATTATCGATAAAAAAAGATACGTACTGACAAAATTTGTTAATTAAGTATATCTATTTAGTCTAGATAAACTGTAACAAGCAAAAATATATTACTTGTTTGTCAAAATATATTTAACCTAAATCTAGATTCCTAAATAATCGATGTTTTGCTAATATATCAGTACTTAATGTACTAATATTTTTATTAATCTCTAATTAAAATACTCGAATGAGTTTGCTTTATATTTGTTTGTTGTTGGTTGTAATAATAATCCTATTGTTATTCGTTGTGTCCGAAGCTTCGTCCTTATGAAATTCAGAACAAGGAGCCTATGTTCTTCCTCTGGATAGAAACGATTTCCTTAATAATATTTTTTTTTTCAAATCTATTTAATCGTTTTTATATTTATAAACGTATCAAATAAATAGAGTTACTTTGCCTAAAGTCCACAAGGAATCGCAAATTAAAATACATATTAAAACATTACTGCACATATATGTGTAGTGTTCTATATAATAACCTTAAATATATAGAAAGTACAAATCGTTTGGATAATATTTTTTCTGTATTTTCTAAGTAAGATTTTACACATTTAGAAGTTGTACAACTAGTGTAATAGAATATAAAGCGTTCTTGTAAAACTTCTTAAAGTGTTAGTAATATCGCAATGTGAAGACGTTAGATATTATTGGGTTATGAAACTATAAGAATTCCCGGAGTGGAGTGCACCGGAATACGGAATAGTTCAATGTAACTTGTGTACGATCCGCAAATATGACCTGGGACTATTACTGAGGAGTTGTCCGGATAGACAAATTCCGATCACAAAGTTGTTCGATATTATTTCATTGAAATTCTTTTTAAGCGAAACTTGCATTAGTAGAAGGGGCATAAATAAGTATTACTCTGTTCCATTATTCAGAAGTTATTGGTCAACGTTAGAATATAACATATCGTGATATGTCAAAGGAATATTTTAATTTGTATTCTAAAGAGAAAGGAACTTAGTGTCGAACTATTCAATGTCAGTATTCCGTGATTTAAAGAAACAAAAATGAACCAAAATTCTATCGTTACAACGGCATTAACAAGGTCCTAACATATTCTATCAAGAAAGTTTAGATATGAAAATAACAGATTCGCTATTCTATATCAAATGTGATAAGATTGATTAAGTTCATTATTTCCTAATGGAATGTTCTAGTAATCTCAATAATAGCGTGTTGTCACTAAGTTTAATATTAATATCTCGAATGTACACGACTAAGATCCAAGATCGTAGTCTGCCCGATTATCTCTGTAGTTCTTTTATGTTTAGTTTATAGATTTTTTTTAGAATAAGTATATATAATAATCATGCACCTTTTTTAATTTTAGATTATTTCTTTTTCATATTTTAGACTGGCATGCCTAAATAAAATAGTTTTTTTTTTAATTATTAAAAGTGACTTTTAATGAGTTATTTCAAGAATATTTAGTATTCCAAAAGATACAAATATGTTAAACAAGAGGTATAAATTTGAGAATATTTAGGACATTTAAATAACAATAAGAAATAATAGGTATTCGCAATCACTAGAGGCCATATTGAGGCGACACTACGTCGGTGTTTACGGTTCAATCCTGATCCATGAGATTAAAGCAGTCTATTAATTCAGAACGAGCCTCAGATGGTATGTAAAGGCCATCTATTACCCAGCAAAGCCCAGACTAATTCTATAATAATGCAACACATTGGGACGATAATGTACTGAGAATTACTTGCCATTATATACAAGTCAGTAGAAGCTTGTGCTTACTAAGATATATTATTATTGCACGATATGAATACTCTTTAAACAGAAGTGAGTTCATTTAAAAACCAAATCTGCTACATTCACATTATTGTCGAATGTAAAGGTATAAAAAAGAGATAACTGAAAAAGTTTTATTTTGCAGAAAGTTGTACCGAATGACATTGTAACAATAATTTTAAACTAGACAGAATTTGACTTTTGGGAGCATTTTTTTTGTGTTTAAGGTATAGAAAGAACACGAGAGGAACACACTATTGATTTCATTACATAGTTAAAATTGTGGATATTAAAAATATTCTAGATCATCTGTATACTGAGATTAAAAAAATTACGAAAATACAACAAACAAACAAAGTAATTGCTGCGAAGTGAACAGAACAATTCGGTAACGTAACTGTATTACAAAAATTAATCCTTATTGTAAATAAAACTACAATTTGATAAATATTTAGTACCCGAATTAATTTTATTATTAATCATACCTATTTTGTAATAAAATACTTTTAATATGTCGATTACCCATAAAAATGAGACAATAGGAAAACAATAGAAAGCTAGCGTAAACGCCAGGTTAGTGCTTAAGGGGTTAAATGTTTATGTAATTTTTGTAAATAAATCATGTTATTTGTTTGGATCACGGTAATACTCTCACATTTTAAAGTTAACTGTCTATTTTTTTCCAAAAACTTTCTTATTCAATATTTTATGTTAATCAAAATGTTATGTGTGGTGAACTTTAAATTTTCATACTTAAGTCGCGATGGTAAGTTGACAGATATTTTGTACCACTACCTACCACTACACAACGTCACCGTTACCAATTGTTTCATTTTGAATTCCTCCCTGGTCACGTATAGTACACTCTCCTCGTGCAAATGTGTGTAAATTTTGAGTATGCGCCAATCGCATCTTGTGGTGTCGAAAGATCCCTCTGGATGCCGGTAAAAAGGATTCTTCCGAACAAACAGTAAAAGTGTAAGTTTTTGAAATTTTTAATAACTGCAATAAATGGAACCAAGTGGAATTATATTGACTTTTTAATGACTGTTTATTCAAGCTCTAATGATTAGCAAGGTACTACTTGATAAGTTTTTCTTATAATTCTAAATTGATTTAAAACAGCTGCGATGATATAATAGCATACATTCAATGTTGAATAATGACTTAATAATAACGTATTAGTATTACAATCCTCATATTATATAACAACTAACATCTCAAGACAAAAAACTTTTATTCTTCTCTATAAAACTGGGTACAATATTTCGTAAATTGATTTTAATACTCGCTTCGTTACTTCACACGACTTGAATACGGTTTAATCACTTGAATATAATTAAATTATCTGTGCATACTAAGAAAATGAAGTAACGTTTTTGCAGTGAAGCTGTAAGGCGTTGAATATAAATATACAGATCTCAAGTTTAAATTAAAGTCATGGGTATGAAATAAAATATTGTTATAGTAAATTAAATCGCATATATAGAATTCATCATTAAAACAAAGACTCTTTATAATAAGAAAACAAAGAACAAATAATCCGTTTACGTTTCTCTGCAATGCAGCTTACGTAAAATAGACCGTTTGGGTACTTTCTTATGACTGAACACATTTTTCTGATTTATATCAAGACCAAGAGAGCTCGCATTTTCATCTATTCTACACTAAAAAACTTGCTGACATCGTTTATTTTGGTCTAGAGATATAAGTTAAGTTCCTTTTACAAACTTCATTTTTTAAAAACGATATCATAAATTATTGTTATGATAAATGTTATTATTAATAATTATAATATGTATATATATATATATATATATTAATTAAATAAGTAAATTTTTTAGATTTAGTATTTTAATAACTCTTTTTTTTTACTTATCCCAGAGTTATTATTTTACAATTTTTAATTTAAAATTACAGTATTTGTATAATTTATAATTTATATATTATAAGTTTTTTTTTTCAATAGTATATACGCTCAGTGCTTTGACCACAATCTCACCTGATGTTAAGTGAAGATGTGGTCCAGAATGGTAAACACACTAAGCCTAGAGGTTTTCAAGCAATGCTGCCGGAATACTATTGGTATTTGGCGACAGGTTTTCAAACTTGAGGGTGGTAGCTAACAAGGCGGGCATTATTAGAAAATGCCCTACCACCATGTTATGGTTTTCTCACGATGTTTTCCTTTACCGAAAGCTCAGGTTGATTTTAAAGATGGATAAATGGTCTCGAACCCGCGTCCATTGATGCGGAATGCTGACGAACTAACCACTGCGAGAAGCGATGATGCGCTTCTAAAATTACAGTATATTCTTTTTATAATTACAAAAACTTACTAGTTACTTATTTATTTTATTAATAAAACACTACGTTTTATTACTGGGACTAATTATACTCTACAATTCAAATGCAATAAATTATAAAATTAGTTAAATAGAGAATTATTCATTCTCCTATTATATCAAAACTGCCTCGGTGGCGCAGTTGTATTACGGTATGACTGTCGTTCTGAGGTCTCGGGTTTGATCCCCGGGTCGGGTCAAGTGATATTGGGTTTTTTTACTCAGTATTATCCCGGAGTCTAAAATTTGTGCCCGATATGGCGACAGGCTCGCCAGAAAAGCCGTTACGCCGACAAGCTCGGCGAAATGTGGATGGGTGTAGTTCGCTACTTCACCTCTGCCTAACCTTTCGTAGATAACAGGCGTGAGCTTATGTTATGTTATCAAAACACGTAGTTATTTTCCTTCTTATTAAATGTTCAACGGCTTCATAATTTATTTCTACCAACATGATATGATACTCTCGACTTTTCAATACATAATATTATTGTAATAAGTATTTACATGGAAATATTATTTGTTTTAAAATTATAATATCTAATTTTTGCTTTATTGGTAACACTGAAATTCTTCTGTCAACTTGTAATTAACTAACTAAGTAAAGTTACAAAGTCAGGTAACCTTCCCTTGCTGTATCCTGAGCAATGTCGACTTATTTGGCTGGCGGCCGATAATCTTACACAGGTGTCGCTCCTCACGGTATCCCTCTTATCATAAGAGAGGGCGGCCTCGATGGGACTTGTTCCTTGCATCATTGTCGATTATTTGGTATTTCCAGGAAATCTGCTTGGACCAGGACTTCATGGCTTGGACTGCGAGAAAGACAACCTCTATAAAATTACCCCAGAGAGGGTTACTTGTGGGTCGCCTCGAAGAAGAAAACCTCCTTAAAGGATTAACAAGAATATCACTAGAGGAATGAGCTAACTTTTTGCTAGAATAAATAAAAATATAATGCATATTATAATTGAATGTAAGAGGAAAGAATAAAATATGTCTATGTTCCAAAAAGGCAAAAGAAAGCAATCAGTCAATGTGACTCTTTATGTGTTCAGATTTAAGATCAGATGATGTGTTGGTGATATCCAGCTAAATAGGTTTCACAATGACTTTTGTCGATTAGATAATGTCTCACAATGTATATAAATTTAAATAATAAGTATAGATTATCCAAAATTGGATTTATATTCAATATTACCGGGTGTCGATAAAAAAAAAAAACTATATGTACATACATAACTTAATGTTTAGTATTTACCGAATACGAGTCAAGTAGGATAAACAGGCACATTTATTATGTTGTTAAGATAAATAAAAAAATAGTAGAAGTTTCAGTAAGTCTCCCAGTTCGCATCAGTATTCCGCACACCATTCGACGAGAGGAAACAAATTCCCAAAATTGAATTTTAGGAAACGAGTTGAATACGACACGGGCTGCACAAACTCGTAAAAGAAACGAGATTTTTATCATTTCGACAACAACTTTGATCTTCTGTTTGATGAAATATGTTGTACGTTACACTTACGAGTACTTAGTACTTGGCACTGATCTCTATACTATCCCCCCACTTATCTATCTACAGTTTTACGTATAATTTTTGAAATGAAAACCTCTTTAGCGTCGTTATACAATTCGCGTTAGGGGAAAAACTTATAGATTCGTGTTACCAATGATATGACGTCAGCCTCAACATGCTACAGTATGTCAAGTATAAGATTTTAGTGTTGGCACTCAGAGATAAATAATAAAATGTATACTTACGCAGCCTATCGTAATTTTTATTATAAAAAAATATAATAAATGAAAATGTACATGTTTATTCATTGTTACGTCGGCGCCGTGTGGTGCCGGCTAAGAATAGTATCACCCCATATCTTCCCGTGGGTGTCGTAAAAGGCGACTAAGGGAAAAAAAAACCAGAGGATGGGCAGCAGCATCCTCTGAGTACCACAAACAACTACTGCGTTCACCTACCCGCCTGCCTATGTGGCGATTATGGAAATCCCCCCTTTTTGGGGGAGACAGTCAAACAGTGGATGTCTTATGGCTGAATGGACGTCAATAAACGTAAATAGCCGACAAATTTTATATGGTAGTTGTTAGATTATGTTATAATTTCAATTAACAAATTATCAAATTTAAACAAAGGCTTTTTCAAAGTTTCGAGTTTTCACTTCTGTCGGCAGTCCCCATGGCAGTCTAGTGTTTTTTTTTTAATTTACAATATTTTGATAAGTTTTTGCTGACTATAATCAATCAATCACAGTAAAAGTTCTACGAAAGCATATTTTGTTCTTCTGTATTTGACAATTTGAACCCTGTGTATATAGGAATTTCTTTACTATCTTGAATAAATTTACTATACATTGATTTTATACACAAATCATTCAGTCATTAATTGTCTGTGATTTACTATCTGTGATAGTACTTAATATAGAATATTCTTACAAGACGTATTAAAATCCAAGTAAATCGTTGACGAATAAGCGTTTTAAACAAGAAAAATGTAATCAAGCCATACTTATATTGATTATCTGTCAACTTTAGCATTCTAAAGAATAATTTAATCTCCTTAAAACATCTTCAAACAAAAAATATAATACATAAGATTAAGCCTTACAAGTTAATTCTTTTTAAAGTCGCTGCCAGTATTAAGTTCAAGTCTTTGTGCAATTTAACAACTGCAGCCTTACAGATAATTCAAAGTACTTAAATTTCAAGATGTATTTAGTCGAAGAATATTTGGATTTTAGTAATTAATAAATTTTTGTGCTTCGTCTAGTCCATTGTCAAAAGAAACATAGTTTATTATTAAGATTATATCTACCAGGAGAAATCTCTTTATTGTCGTAACTCAGATTATTTTTATTTGTTTTCTATTCATCTTAATTAACTACTACGTTAGTACCTTATGATATTTTTATTAGTATTTTTAGGTTTTTTATATTTTATATTATTTGATAATTATGTTAGGCGATTTTGAGCCTTATTAAAAGCTACTTGAAAAGTGTAGTTCATTGATTAAAGCAAATATTCAAAATAAGCAGATGCTGAATAATATTTTTATTTAAATTTTAAATGTAGTTTGTTTTTATATCGTAATACGAAGAAGTGATGATGGCTCAGTTATCAATGTTGTCGCATCTCACATCGATGGTCGTAAGTTCGAACCTATCCAATCCAATCCAATCTTGAGCTTCCGGTGAAGGAAAACATCGTAAATAAACCATAGCATGGTGGAAGGGCTTTTTTCTAATAATCTCCACTTCGGAAGTTACCACATACAAGTTTGGAAACCTGTCGTCAGGAACCACTGGGTGTGTTTCGGGTGCATAACTTAAAAGCCTGCTAAGCTGTAGGCTTAGTATGTCTAGCGTCTTAGATCATATCACCACTTAATATCAGGCGAGATCAGAGCGCTGAGTCTAACCTCTCTCACGCGCTCTGGACCGCCATTTATACTTCAAGATTACTTTCAAAGATTATTGCGTTGAGACATTATGATATTTAAATTTGATATATCGACGACAAAACATTTACCATATTGTAATAATGTTTACTGTATTAAATATTGTTCCTTACATCTGCCAAAGGAGAAATGATATCAGTAAACCTGATAATATCAACAGTGATAAGATTATTCTTTTTTTTTTTTTTTTTTTAAGTTTTATCACTTCTTATAAAATGGTTTCTTTTATTTATGCTGTGTGCGGCTGCGCCCGCGGTTCTTATGATCTTCACTGCGTTTTAATTTTCTTGTACGGAACGCTAATTAATTTCAAAAAAAAAAATTAATACTAAGATAAAGTAAAAATATTTCTCATAAATTATAGAGCTTGCCCGTAAAACTGTGCATTGAATCGGATTTTATTCCAATTTGTTAGACTTTTATTTTTTTTACGCGGTATTCTAATTATTTTCAAAAATTAAAAGTACTCTAAGCTACCCGAAGTAACTTCAGGTATCCACCGAAAAAAGTCCCATAAAAATCGGTCCAGCCGTTCTGGAGATTTCCCAATACAAACAGAAAGACAAAAATTTAAAATTCATGTCTGTGTAGTAAAAAAAAATAATTTTGACATTACAGAAACTTCCATTTTATTTATTTGTATAAAATAGATATACAAATAATATTACCAATAGCTAAACTATGGATCTCTTCTTAAGGGGTCGTCCATAAACTACGTGGTGTTTTAGTAACTTTTAAGGCCCCTCTTGGTGATACACTATGTGGTTTTAGACTAATCAGCCCGAATCACGTGTATTTCATTTTTATTAGAAATTATCATACAAGTTATGAGCAGGTATTTTAGATCGTTGCCTAGCAACGAAAAGTGAAGGACTTGCTCCGCTTTTTGATTTCTCACTGAACCCCTCTGTCCCCTCATCTTAAATGTGTATATATTTTAAATCCACAACATCCTAACGGTTTTTCAATTATTAATGGACGTCGACAATGTCCGTTAACAACTGACACAATTAATGTAAATATGGTACATTAAGTTTATTTTTCTTACACAAGTCCCGGTCACAATAAATTATAAAAATATTTATAAAAATAACCGGCAGGTGCATCCAATTCCTAACACGCAGAGAAGATTCTGGATAGCTGAGATTAAT
The DNA here is from genome assembly GCA_014132275.2 of Samia ricini. Classification (NCBI taxonomy): domain Eukaryota; kingdom Metazoa; phylum Arthropoda; class Insecta; order Lepidoptera; family Saturniidae; genus Samia; species Samia ricini. The sequence goes on from AP028161.1 coordinate 11,006,647, forward strand.
ACCACTATTTTATGGCTAACATAACAAACAGTCGACATGTGGCGGCGAACGGTATGTCGGTTTGTAGTTTATACGTTCACGAATTGATATTCAAGTGACAGCAGCACGTTGCGAGTGAAATATAAAATTGACACACATACGTGTGTGTGTGTTTGTGTTTGATATCGAACTTATATTAGATTTTTATGATTTGTAATATTTATCTATACTAATAAATAAAATTGAAGTGTTTGTTTGTTAAGTTAAAATAATTTTTTTCTACTAAATAGATATAAATGTATATACGATAGCTAGACAAAAAAATGCAATTTTTAAAATTTTTGTCTATCTGTCTGCTTGTTCCGGGAAATCTCCAGAAAGGCTGGACGGATTTTGACGGGTCTTATTTTGGTAGATAGCTAAAGATAGTCCGGATAACTACTTTATCTTAGTGCTAAAATTTAAGTAATGAAACTAATATCTATATCTGTACATAAAAAAATTACATGTCTGTTTTTAATATCAAAATAACAACTTTTAACTTAATGCATGTGATACTAATATGTACAATACACATACCAAAAACACCATTTAAAAAAAATTTTGGCTGTTTGTTCCAGATTATCTTCGGAGCGGCTGGAGTGATTTTGACGGGACTTTTTTTGGCAGATACCTGAATCTACACTGCGGTTACTTCTTAAAATAATGAGGGTTCGACGTAAAAAATGTAATCTCACGAAGTTGTGAGCAACAAAATACGTTTCAATGGATAGTCTTACCGGCAAGTGTTTGTATTTGTGAGAAATGTCTTTGCTTTCTGTTATATACAAATAAAATATTAGGTTGTAAAAAATAGTGGCCATGAAACATTATTTTTCAATGATTTATTTAAAAACTGTATTGAAGAATTGAGCGAAATAGAAAAAATTATACGCGGGTGGAGGCGCGGGCACACAGTTAGAATGAAATATGAAAATCAATTTTTGTGAAAGGCATTATATACAATCCACCCATAATGAAACATTACAGTTATGCTAGTATTTTAAATTACTATAAAGCTGTATACAGTAATGTAATTTACGGTTCATTGCATAATATCAAGTGTTCACAGAACGTATTGCTATAGAAATAGCTTATATTATAATAGTAACTATTGTATCATTCATTCATTCATTCATTGACATATTGATTGAACTTATTTGATTAAAATTTAATCACAACTTCTATGCTATTTCTAAGAAGTTTTAACCCTTAAACAATGAAGACTATGTCAAACAATTTAATCTTCCAATTCGTTTGAGAAGTCGCTGTCATCTTCACTAACGTGTATAATCATATTATTGTCAATCATAGTATCTATACGGATATCGCGGTCAAAGTCAACAAATATTATCTTTTTAGTTTTTTCAACCACAAAATATTCGATTACCTTTGCCTCGTTATTTTGTCACATCACTACAAAAACAAACAGTTGACATAACCTTGAAACAGCGCCGTTTGAAGTGGTTTGACTTTTAAAAGCTATTGTTTTTATATTTGTTAATTAAGTAATTGTAATAATTTTAGCACAAACTTAATGCATTTATTGTAAGTTGGCATAATTATTCGAATTTTAATATTATCACTCGTTAATAAGGTAAATATAAGATATTTAAAATTTTGCCGTAAATTGTACTCCAGCTCAAAGTTAATCATCGCCCAGTCGATCACTACCTGTCAAAAACGCATTCTTTGAGCGGCCGGACTATAGTGTTACATATTTAAATGATATAGACCGTTTACGTTACTCAATATATAAGGCTTGAATACTAGAGACTTATTAATTATCTAATAGCAAACATCACCTTAATCAAATCCTTGCTAATACCATCTGATAAATGTTATAGTCAAGACGACTTTTAAGTCTATAAACGTCAGTTTCCTGCTTAGAATTTTCAGTTTTTACATAAATCCGCTATGAGCGTTTATGTTTGAATTAGAAAGAAGGATTTACATTAGAAAGATGCATTTACTAAAAATTGGGTTATAACTATCGATTTTAAATTAAAATAACGAATTAACCTCTTGAGCACTAACCTGGCGTTTACGCCAGCTTTCCATTGTTTTCTAATTGTCTCATTTTTATGGAAATCTACATATTAATATTTGATTGTTTTACAAATATACTATAACTTCATTGTACTGAAAACCGCATGATGGTACAAAATTTTTAAGTATTAAATCTCAGATAAAGCAATCAAAACAAGTAAAAACAATTGAATCCACTCTCGGAAAATATATTAATTTTCCTAAGAGGCATCTGACTGTTTACACGCTCTATTTATGTTTACGTAATTATTTGTCGGAAACACTCGTGCTTTCAAAAGCCCACTATGTGCCGAAAGCCAAATTTTAATTACTTCACACTAAACGATGAAAGTAATTAAGGAAATTACAACACGTAGGTGAGCTTATATAGCCTTAAAAGTTATAATAGAAAGGGCACTTCGTCATGTCAAGCTTTTAACAGGCTCCTTAATTTCTCTTTGTGCAGTAAATTAATACATTAAATCTTTTACGTCAAAGTCTAATGAGAAATGTAAATGTATCAAGAGGCAACACCACCTTCGATATTAATTAAATTATTTCCTGTATAATAAAATAGAACAGTACTTGTAACATAATATCACCTGCTCCTTTGAAGTCTTAAAAATGTAAATACTATAATATTTTTACATAGTATCACACATATTTTAAAATACAGATCTCAAATAGCATAACAATATTACATAAACCATTCAAGTTTCCATTAAAATGCTAATTAATGAATAATAGTAATAAGATACAATTATAACCTATAATATTATGGCAAACACTAGACGTTTAAATCTTATCTCAACAATTAAAAAAAACTGATGGGACATATATCAATCTATAATAATATATCAATCTTATCAAAATGTTTTTTATATGTATATAGCATGAATGACATAAACATTTGTTGGCTACATAGGTACCTCACCTCATTCACGCAACGGATTTTAAAAAGTAATTTGTACATATACTAGGTGTGCAATCGACTCCACACGCATAACTTTGTGTTAAACGTTACTTATTCACTAAATTGTATTGTTTTATAATGTGTTATGCTCAGACCCTTGTGATCCACGATAGTAAGCACATTAAGCATAGACGTGTTGGCTCCCAAGTGATGCTGCCAGAATACTCCTATAGCGTACTAAGGCACCAATTTTCAATCTTAACTGAAATGTGTTAAATATTACAAATAACACTAAAATGATCATTTTTGTATAAAATCATCTTATAATTTTTAACAAAATATATTTCATAAGCTGGCCTTAGTGTGATTTCATTATAATCATGTAAATCGATTAAGTGATTGTCGAACTATAAGTTAAATTACGTACTGACAAAATAAAAGATATTATCTGTTTATATAAAATATAAAGTTGTATGTCGTTAGAACTTCATTATATACTACGCGAACGGAGTTTAGAATTTCCGCTATGTTAGTATAATAACGCAAGGCCATTGTACTTTATGTGCTTGTATCCACAGTCTGGCTCCATTTCTCTAAGATTCAATTTTAAAAATTTGTTCCACTTGCATTTTGTGTCCTGAATACCAATGAGTCAAAAGTTATGACTCCTTTTTCTGAATATTTACTGCTGTTTGGATTTTAATATATGATCTATTTTCAAATATATATATATTTATGTAATGTGTTATACTATATTGTTTATGTATGTATATGGTTATTTATATCTGTATCTGTGAGCGCATATACATTAACTTTAGTTATTAGTTTGATTTAATATATAAAAAAATTCTCATAACTATGTGTAAATCTTCTGTGGTCAACTGAGGGGCCTATGTTATATCAAAATATTTTTGACTAGTTTAGAAGCCATTGTTAAGATTGTCTGGGTGGTGCAGTTGTATTACGGTACGACTGTCGTTCTGAGGTCTCGGGTTTGATCCCCAGGTCGGATCAAGCTATATTGGGTTTTTCTACACAGTAGTTATGTTAAGCGGTTAACACACATACAGACCGGACCGCGGATATGGTACGACGCGCGGCCAACATTATTAGACGCCAAAGTAGGGATGGAAATCCTTTTCGAAAAAGATCGATTTATGAATCGATTCACTAAACATCGAGATCCTGGAGATCGTTTGTTCAAACTAATAAAGTATCGATTATTTCAGTGGGAGTGAAATTGGAAACACTTTTTGCTATAAATTATGATTATAGTCTAATTTCGACCATAAGAATAATGGTCGTTTTGACCATTAAGAATAAAAAGTCAAATAAAACAAGTCATAAAAGCTTGAGCTCTTGAATTTCGATGTATTGTGAATCAATTCAAAACATCGACCTTTTGGAAAAATATTATTCCCCATCCCTGCTTCGGCGATTGATGACCTCGGCTGCTCGCTATACCATGTCCGCGGACCGGTCCGTACGTGTATTAACTGCTTTAAAGTGAAACATTCTAACTCTGTAACCTAACAAAAAATAAAAACTTTTTTTGTCAGTTGTCAGTAAATCAGAGTCGAAAACCTAATTATTTTTCTGAAATAAGAGTAGCCTACATTAGTTCTTATAAATTTAGCTATTTACCAGAGAAAGTCTCGTAAAAATCGGTCCAGCCATTTCGGAGATTAGCCAGAACAAAACACACAAATAGACAGACAGACTTAAATCCAAAAAAGGTTTTTTGTTGCTGTTGTAAGTACTGCGTATACATTAATATGTAGGTATTTTGTGAAAAGCTGTAGTTATTATATTAAAAACGGGCATTTCAATTTTATTTATTTATATAGATTTCCACTCTAAGCATTAATAAATAAATATTTCAGTGATTCAGGAAATGAGCAGTAAAGTGCCTAAAAAGGTATTTTTATTGCGTATTCATAGCTAATCCGAATTTAATGAAAGTTTTCCAGAGGTAACGTGAACTCTATAGCGAAGACGGTTACTTCATAATATATTTTTTTATTCGCTATTATTATCAGACATATCATAACGTGTATGAAGTATCTAGTAAAAGTTAATGATGTTCTGAATATTTTGAATATTATATCTTTAGCAATTTAACGTTATATTGAATAGGGTATGCGTAGTTTGCTTTGTGTAAATTAACATATGCGCCAATAAACTTAACTTAAGACGACAACAAAAAAAATGCTTACATAGTTAAAAAAAAAGAACTGACTGATTCGTGCATACGCTGAGTTGAAATCCGCACGTATCGCTGGCGGAAATGGGGATGTGAACAATTGACAGGTATCAGTAACTCTGATATGCTAGGAGATACAACAAATATATAAGACTATTTTTACATATAATTAATAAGATATACCAGTGTATTATAAATTCGGTTTCTTTTTCTTCTTAGATAATGATAATCTGTGTACACACAATTTGTGCCAGTGTAGTGTGGGCATGATGAATTGTCAATCTGGTATCAGCTTGGCAACCCAAGCTCCAGCAAAACGGTGGCTCAACCTGCTTGAACTTTCCATGGAGCTTTGCTGACACCTCAAAATAGATGTTACGCGTTATTTTCTGTAATAAACTTAACTTGTACACAATAACCGAACTATGTCACATAAAACGCCACCAAGATTACATGATATAGAGTGAAATACAAAAGTTTAATGAATTAAAGAAAACAACTGGTACGTGACAGACTGAGATCCCGCCAAAAACTCCTACATTCGGTTTAGAAATAACAAATCATTTTTTGCACTGTAAATACTTTGACCGCAATCTAAACTCTTAACTACGGTGTAGATAATAAATTTAGATTTCTATATGTAAATTTTTATTAAATTATAATATGTTCTCTACGAAATTTTCAATAATGATTATGCACATATAACAATCACTATTAATCGGATAAAACATGTAGTTCATTTTTATTTATATATATTTTTTTCCGAATAGAATTTTTTTTTTTTAAACTATCACGTTAATGATATTTACGTACTATTAAAAATAACTGATAGTAGACTTAAGAATGTTAGAATAAGGATTATTAATCTATACTTATAATAAAAGGCTCACAAGACAAAATCTGTACTTTGAAGATATTAAAGAACAAAATACTATACGGGGCTTCAGAATAGACTACAGAATATTTCGATACTTTAAAATTTTTTTGTCTGTTTGTCAGTCAGACTGTTTATTAATTTGTTAGTCAATCACGCAAAAACTACTGAACCAATTTATATGAAATTTGGTATGTTAGTAGTTTATACTCCACAGTAACATCTTTTTACACATATATGTATTTATATAATGAATAGTATGTATCTAGATTCATTCAAAATTATATTTTTTCAATAATTCATCACAATAGATGTCGGCAAACATTGTATAAAATGGCGTGCATTGCCCGAACGGTTTGATCAATGCCCCTGCGTTGCTTCCGGTGTCTGGGCCTTTAATTTTCATTTTGCATTTATGTTTATTTAAAAATATATAACCAAAGAATCTGTTAATATTATTTAATATTCCACAGGATAAAATCCAATATTATTTATCTGCAAAAGATGTTTTATGGTGCGGAACTGGGCTAATAATTCTGTGTCTGTGGCTTCTCATTGTATCAGTTGTAAAGGGTAGATTGCATCTAGAAAGAGAATATAGACTGTCTATTAGAATATAATTGTCTGAATTTTACGCGAGCGAAGTCGCGGACGCAGCTAGTAACACAATATAATCATTCAAGACTTTGTATATTAGGCATAAAGTATCACTAAATGATGAATTTCTTGTCAATAACACGCGTCTGTCAGTATTGATACATGCATAGAGCGTTAGCGGAAATTGAACATGAACGATTGTCGGGTTAGGCATCGCTGACATACCGAGATGGACGTGTACATTCGTCTGACGTATCTGTCCATCAGCGCGATACAGAAGCAGAGGCGGACCTCTCGCGCCTCTAACATCAAAGGCCGGTTGACATGTTTCAATTAGGCCCGAAGCTCCTCGATCTATATTACATTTCTTTTTTTAGCGGTACGAGTAAGTTAATAGAAAAACGAAACGGACTTTTTTAAGATAGTCAATATTAAAGTTAAAATAATCTTTAATAATAATAAAACTGAAGTTTTGTCTGCACATTTAATTCTTCAAGAAATTTTTTTTACAGATGTCTATTAGTTACTAAACTCGAATCTGAAATTTTAAATTTTTGTCTCACTGTGTGTATGTCCGGATTTACCTCAAAAACGTCTTGAACGATTTCGATGAAACTTTGTACACCGGAAGTATGTAAAGTTCTTTTAAGAATTAGTAAAAAAAATGTACAATTTTTTTTAACTTTAATTAAAAAACGGTTTGTCTGATTTTGGTAACATTTTGTGTGCATAAAGTATATGTTAATTAGCGATTGATACTTTATAAAAATAACAATAACATTTTTATAAATTATATGAAAAAATAATTTTAAATAAAAAAGTGTTCGTATAAAATTTGGTATGCGGGAAATATGTGTCCACATTCAATAGAGATACGACATGTCGACGAAGTAGCGGACGCCCACTAGTATTCTATAAAATTAAACGCTTGTATAGTTTCATTTTCTCATTTTTATTTAACAGATATATATGAAATATACTATAATATATAATATACTTTTGTTTAAGGAAAAAATCCTCCCAATTTAAAAATCTATACATTATGTTTGGGTAGTAAGTAGTAAGTTGTTCTCGTGCACAACTGAGTCCTGACCATCATACATATAGTGAAAAATCAGCTATAGTGACACATTTCGACGCGTCGCATTCCGGCATCAACTAGTATATCCATGATAGTTATTCCCGAAAATCAATTCATAATGACACGCATCGCGATTTGGGGGTCAGTAAATATATATTTGAACTTCTATCCATCCATTCATTCAATCATAAGATGTCCACTGCTGGATATAGGACTCCCCCAATAAGGGGGTATTGCCATAATCGCCACGCTTGGCTGGCGGGTTGGCGATCGCAGCAAGGTGTTTTTAGTATACAGAGGATGCTGCTGCCAATCCCCTAGTTTATAACCCTTTGTCGTCTTTTACGACCCCTACGGGTGGATAAAGGATGGTACTATTCATAGCCGGCACCACACTTTTCACCTACATAGAAGCTTTTATCATTAGCAAATGGAGGCCGGCGTGATGATGGCGACTGTCTATAGATTCTCATAAATCAGCAGTCATCATCACTCCTGGACTTTACTTTTTAATATCAAAAGGAATGTAAAAGTTGTGCCAAACTTAAGTAAAATACAATTCATCACAACTTAAAAACTTTGGGCTCTAATCCTGTGTTCCAAGGCATAATTCAATCTCTATGAATTATTGTCGCATCAATAAAACTCAGTATTGTATTATAAAGTATAATTTTAAGGTGGAACGACGACCTAGCGAAGGTCGCAGGAATCCGCTGGATGCGGGTGGCGCAAAAGCGGTCATTGTGGAGATCTTTGGGGGAGACCTATGTCCAGCAGTAGAAGTCTTGCGAATGAATGAATGTATGGATATATGTAGTAACAAAGTATAAATATTCAGTTATATATTACACCTTTACGAATTTATTTATCAATAATAAAACATGTAATGTTCTATGTTGTACATTTTGTCATTTGATAAACACTTCATTTATACACAAATTTAACATAGACATTCAACTAAGTGTGGTTTATTTATTCACTAATAGTAGTCAAGAACAAGTTTGTTTGAGCGAGTGGGAAAACTCGGTCAAAAGCCACGTATCGAGCATGGAAAGATTCCCAAACTATCACAAACTTTCAATAATCTCGACTAAGTCCATTGTAAGTGAAGTTGTTCTTGGAAAACGGAAAGGTAACCCGTGAGGAAATTTTATTCGTAGAATGCATTAGACGATGATATAATAATATAAGATTTTATGAAGTTACTACTTTTTCTTGAGTTTTATATACAATACTTTTTTGATTATTGAAATGGTTATTTAGAATCCACTCTTTTATCTCACACATGATTATGAGCTTATTAGCTCTTGGACTAATCACTTATGCAGCATAAATTAATATCCAGTTTTTTTAAGCTTAAATTTTGTCATATTCGACCATACTATAATTATTAACAATTTAAAACAATCATCAAATTACTATTTGGTCTGAGAATTTCTGGTCATTAGAAACATTCATCTTTAAAATACAAATCGAATCCAACACAGACCGTTACTGTGTAGATTAGTTCACTAAATGTCTTCAAACACTGCCGATGTTGGTAACTAATGTCTCTAACTAAATTATGTGACATGGTACGGATAATGGGAATCCGAATACCGCATACTCAAACTAAGCCACGGGAGCATCACACAACGTTTTGGAATGTTAATCTCGTTAATTGAAGTGCAAAACAATTATTTGCTGTTAATTACAGAAACTAAGAACCTTCGAAAATGAGAAAAAACGCCCGGTTTGTACCGTTGTCAAAAAAACATTGACTAATAAAAAACAAAAAAAGCAAAACGTAGAGGCATAACCAAATTTTTTCTTATTTTATCATTGAACGAACAGTTAAATTCTACCCAGTTTTGGAGGAGGAAATAAGTGGTATTTTCGTCTATTTTGTATTAGTAGTCCAAACTGCAGTCGTCTCTTCTGCGTTTGATAACACTTTCTATGGGGCGCAACGTGATTAAAATAGATTTTTGAAATTCCTACGTATTCTTCCAATTTGTTGTCGAAGGCGTATCCTCTTAAAATATTTTGGAAGCATCCAGTAATATATTTAAGGGTTAACTAACTAAGTGACCAAAAGAGACCTTATCTTGGGTAAGACATTTCTTGCAACTATCATCCCAAGTTAGAGTTTAACCACTTCAAAGTTTTTAACTTTACTTTAACTACTATAGAGAATATCCAATAATAGGTATAGCTGTTGATAATATCTTAATTTTACGAAATAATATACAAGCATGGAGATAATACTAAATAACCACTCTAGTAAATAACTACCGGTAACTATCTTCAGAAAGAATTGTAGTTTAAGGCTTAAGATACGCACTAAATATAGGAGTACTGTTTCTTGCATCGATATGTGATTGGAAATCAATTTTCAATTTAAGTATTAGTTAACCGTAGGAGTTTTATTTAAAATATCTTACTAGGCACGGTAGCATGATTTCATTACGATATTTTATTTTACCAAAAACTCAGGCTTATTGTAGAATAGTATTTAAACCTATGTAAGTCCAATATACCTCACTCCTATCACTGACTCATCGAGGCCTCAACGTAACACCAATTAGTAATCTTATCGAACCCTATCGAATTCAAAATGTACATCATATATGAGTAAATATAATTGAATAATAATTCAAACAGTTTACAAGATTTGTAGGCAAACGAACCAATGTATGGGATAACCGTATGACAAAGTCACTGAGATAGGATTTTCAATTTCCTTTCTGACGCCAAACAAATACCCGGCGTTGAGGGATTTCAGGGATAATAATAACATTAGTGTGTCAAAGAATACAACATTACATGAGTTTTAAAATAATGTGCTCTTTAATTATTAGTTATTATAAAAGTCTATGCATATATAAGTAATAATAATATAATAACAAACCTTTCTCTATTTTCTCTATCATATTTTAATAGAACATTCAATACCTCGTGTGTTTTATAGAGGAAGTTGACAAAACTCTATTTTAACCCATGAATTCTTTACTTTTTTTATTATGAAAATTTATACGCGCTTATTAATAACGAAGTCAAGATATTCGGTTGATTATTACAACATAGACAGGGAAGATCCTATCACACTGTGTTTTAATTGTATTATCCGTTACATTAACAATGTGTGACGAAATTAATATTAAGCCATACCTGGAGAAGTATATCTGTAATTAAAAAAAAAATTAATCAGTGTAAATCCGATGATATTTTTATATATAGACGTGTCCAGTGTCTAAAATATTTCACTAAAAGAGCGGTATGAAATAAATCAACAAAATATAAACGTGACACCGACCGCTCTCGTCACCGTCACATTTAATGTTTTCTCTTTAACACACACGCAAATTAAATTAAGAGGATATCCTAGCGGCATTTATTCCATACAAACGTACTACCCTGTTTCCTCCCTGGATAATAGCATTATGGTAAATATTTTTATACCACAATTATCAAATAATATATATCTACCACTGCCATGCCCATATATTTTGAAACTGGAGGCCTTTGAAAATGAAAAAAAAGCTTGATATTTATGGTTATTTTCAGACCTTCATCAAACAAATTTGATGAATAGCACGAAAAAAACAAAATGTACAGGCATTACTAAAGTCTCACTTATTCTATAACTGAAATAAAATTAAGAATCGGTTCAGATTTGGAGGAGGAATCAGGGTACTACGAAGTGATGTTTTCGACTATTTTGCAAAGGTGAAATCAGCCCGAGCTGCAGTTGTCCCTTTCGTGTTTTATAACTCTTTCTATGGGGCGCAACACGACAGCAATAATTTCTGAAAACCTACTTTTCCAGTCCGTCACCGACCGCGTGTCCTCTTAAGCTATTTGCTCATGCGTTTCATGGTGATATTGGAAGTAAATAAAACAAAAGTAAAATATTCTTAATATAGTAAATAAAACATCTGACTTATGCATAAAAGAAGATTTTCTTGTCCCTTGCAACAAATTCATACATTGTCGATGAAAATACAGAAATACAGATTTATATTCCAGAATTATACTTGCTGAAATGATACACAACCACGAGTGGATATATGTGACTAAGGAATTACCTTACTTTTATATTACCAAAATAAATTACCGGTAACGCATGTTTATACTGATAAAACATTTTAATGTAAATCGTATTCATAAGCACACTAACGCACAGACAGTAAAACTTTGTCATTAATACTATATAAGCATTTGATTTTACCTAAAATATATTCGTTAATATACTGTAATAGTTACATACAAACTCGAAATATTTTAATTAGTTTAATGATTGCACATAAATAAATTACATTTCAAATGCAAATATCTCGGAGGCAAATACTAAATATTTAAACGCCCCACAGTACTCGTTAAGTTTAAATTAGTGAAATAGTAAAATAGTGTTATGCGAAATTAAGCAAGTTCATAATGAATATTTATCGTTTTAATACGTTCCAACAGAACCGGTCCGGGTGGAGTTAACAGGGAATAACAATCGGACTTGCATAGGGGAAATTGCTACGTTAACTGCCCTTTTTTATTGCCGTACGCCACTTTTGTGATCGGAAAAAACCAGTGGGAGTATTTTAGAAAACATTATTACGTGTAAGAATAAATTACTTTGTTTCTATTGTAATCCGTGTGAGATTTTCTACACACATATTATCAGTTCAACTAACTCCACAACGACCGGTCTTACGTCACCCGCTTCTGGCAGATTCCTGCAATCTTTATTAGGTTGTCAGTTCACCTTGTTAGGTGTCGTTCGTTGGACTGCGGAGCAACCAAAGTGTGGTGTATGTGTGAATACAGGAAGGGAGGATCGGCATCACATGGAGGGTGTATTGCCTACCTCCCCCAAGACGACAGTGCCGAATGAAAGAGTGGTCATATCCAAGCCCCAGATATGAGTACAAAGATGTAAGCGGCAGTGAAGAACGAGAGCGGTGGCAGAAAGATTTCGCCGCTTGCCGAAGAGGAGGAAGTAAGATTCAATGACCCCCCTTGGGATCCTCTCTACCGGAGAGGGTGGAAACCGGTGGGTTTTAGTGGGTACTCCTAGCGCTTCACGTCGAGCGAGTCTCATATATTGTATACTCCCGGATTAGAGATGGCATGGGGGATGGGTAAAGGCATTTCCCATGTAAAAAAGAGGCTGCCCATTGCTTATAAGGTTAAGTTATCTATGGGACTTTTTAGGCTCCGTCTTCTGGTACATGATCGCTATTTAATATATGCGCTTTGATGGGTGTTATTCTAGTGCATGCAGTGTCACTAGCTTGCTGGTAGCGGATACAAGAGCTTCCTCAGTTGAGGATTGAAGCACGTCTTGAGTCGCTACCTGAGGAAGACCTGGCGCTAGCCGGCTTGTCGATTTACCACTTCAAAAACTTCAAATATAGATATATAGAATAATATTTTGCAGGAAGTAATAAAACTAACATTATCTTTATTACCTTAATGCTGTACTCTGTATAGTAAAGTAACTAAATAATAAATTCTCCATGTTTACCTTATAGCTTTCTAGCAAACATTCGCGGTCAGCGCAAAACCGATACATCGCTTCGTCGACCGATTGCTCTGTTTGAACTCTAGAATAAACTAGACGCTAGTATTAAACTTTAGAAAATTACTATTTGCAAAGAGTTTTTCTGTAAAGGATCCTTTAATCAGTTTGAAAATAAAATGTAAAAGTTTTTAATACATTATAATTAAATTAACATGTTTTAAAAAGCATTACAAAAAATTGAATTATAGAGGAAGTTATAACTGTATGAATGTACCTTAAACAGAGGGTAAATAAGTTTCGACTTTCTGTAACCCTTTATTAACTTAGATTTCAATTTTATTTTATTTGTAACTCATATTTTAATTTATTTATTAAAAAATTAAATAAATGATTATATTCTATTTTTATCGCATCATTATTTGTATGGTTAATATGGTTTGCATGGTTTTTGGTATATTCTGTATTCAAACTTAATGCGCGTTTTAATTTTCTAGGTTATAAATGAAGACCTACATATTTTTAGACTACTAATAATATTGTCAAGAGCAGTCAATTGTCAATTTTTTTTATTAACGTTGCACGAATAAGTTATCGGGTATTAAAAAAGGGTATCTATGTCTATTTAAATGGATTGATTTCAACAATTTTAAAGTCATCGTATAATTCCGGTTTACATCAAAACTTATAAATAATTAAAAAAAAAAAAAAAACATTTCAAACAGGAAACTAAAAAGTAAAAAATAAAAATAACTTACCACAAAGTAATATGTATTTTGATTTAGTTAATGGGAAATTATTAAATAACTATTTTATGTATGATATATAAAATAGAATTTAGAATTTAGAACTTTTTTAAAGTTGGTTTAAAAACCAATTTCATAATTCAATAGGTAATAATGTATTTTTTACTGGCTGCTATATTATTGTATTCATTCACTCATCAAATATTTTACAACGATGTCACTAGTCGATGATACCAACGGAAACTTTACACAGTTCTAAATTTTACACGATGTACCGAACCGTAACTCTTACGAGTCCTAAAGACATCTTATAAAAAGGAAGATACGGTCCGGAACAAACAAACGTATTGCAGTGTCTTAGAGAGAAAATACAGCTTACCTACTCTGACGTTGATACATCGTGGATATACCTACCCAATGTGATGGATGATTAATACGCCGTTCTGTTGTTATTAATTATTGTAGTATTTATATTATGTTTTATACATTTATTAATCAAATAATTAGCGTGAAATGTTTAATTTGTAGATAATTTTCTTTATGCCATAAATGTCAACTTCAAAAATTATTCTATAGAATAATTTATTATAAAAAAAGTGTAGCTTTTAGTAATCATTTAATTAGTAACTTGAATTTAAGTTTATTAATTTTTTTGAAGGAGAAATCAATTGGCAGTTCTACTGCAGGTGGATGGATGATCAAAAAACAACAATAGTTTTCAATTAATATATACCTATGGATTCGTAACGTTATGTTTTCTAGAAATCTATATAAGTTTAATCATATAATTAATTCAAATTGTAATTGAAAACTAAATTGATTGAAAATATAAATTTATTCTATTCTATTACAAGACGTCGACAATTATATCTAAGAGGATTTGTTTTTCTTTTTAAATGAACATATTTGCATATAAATATGTGCGTAACAAAATCGTCCAAAAATTGTAGCAAACTATGTAAAAACTATATTTAGCGTATTTAACTATTTCTTGGTAAGATAACACTGAACATTTCGAGTATATTACGGCATTGATATCCCCTTGTACAATTCTCTACTGTATAGATACATACAAATTGCATACTTTTAGCAAAACCTTTCCTCTATAGATAAAAGGTTTATACGATAAACATAAATAATAAGCTCAAATATACCATATATTCATTACGGGAATATTATGCTGATTACAATTATTAGACGATAATAGACCTATTCCTAAATTCATATGTTTATACCCAAAACAAAAATTTTCAGAATTTGTCTGTTCCGGCTAATCTTCGGAACGGTTCGACCAATTTTAACGCATACATTACAATATATTACGCCGTGAATAATTGTAAGGAATAGAAAACATGATATCCGGGCGGAGCAACAGGAACAGATAGTTTAAATAAATTTCAACTTCCAAAACAAGAAACGTATTCTTTTATGTAAAAAAAATCAGGTAAGTTCGAATCGACTTAATCTATTCTATAATAAGCCTGAGCTTTCGCTAAAGGTAAAGGTAAACCATAGTACTACGGTAGGCAATTTTGTGATAACCGTGTCTGACTAGCTACCACCCTAGAGTTAGAAAATCTGATACCGAGCAACGATAAGTTGGTTTCCTGTTACAGCATCACTCTAGTCTTAAAATGTTACCATCATAGCATAGATAAGTATATTATATAGTCAAAGATTATTATTTAGAACGATCGTTTTAAAAAACTATTATAAAAATATACAGTGACGCATCACGTCAAGTTGTTTCTACAAGTGATATGTTTCATCTGGTTGGAAGTGGCCGCACTTATATGGCTATCCATACAAACTAACCCGTGTAAAATCAGGTTAATGCGTTCTGTCTATTGCGTGCGATACGGATAAGGGAATGCTTACCTTTAAATAGCCTCCTCGGTCTATCAAATGACCGACATTGTTTCCTAATCATTGGTAATTAATTTCAATTGGCCTGAAGGGGGGTTACTATATAATTTTATTTGATTTTCTCTGTCTAGTTATACTTAAAAAAAATGTTTTTTTATTGTATAGTTTCAGTGCGTTGATCTCAATCCAACCTTATGATGATGACGATATGAGTCAGGATAGTGTATTTATGAAAGCTAGAGGTCCTGTCTCTAAAGTGATTACATAGGGACATATTAGATAGATGTTTTACGCAAGGTTTTCAAACTTGCGAGTGGTAACTAATTAGGTGGACGTGAGGTAGATCATGCCTCACTACCGTGCTAAGGGTTAATCACTATATTTTACTTCACCAAAAGCCCAGGGTTATTATAATCGCAGAGTAGTATATATGAATTTGAGCTTCCATCGTCTATCGATGTGTAATCCGACTATATTGCGGCTGAGTCATTACTGCTTCAAATTAAATAATATGGTTGATGTTACTTTGCTAATTCAGCTTCAAATGATTTTCAGCTGTCACATTTTTTTTGGAACCTGATTTATTCAACTGATTAAATCAGGCTGCAAAAGACGTTAAAACTGAAAATTATTTCAAGCGGAATTAGCAAAATAACATCAACCATATATTTATAATGGATTTCCGCAAATTAACGCCCTACATCGATTGAATACGGTTTAAATTAATTTTATTTAATCAAAATTAATAAATTTATCTGTAACCATTCGACACCTTAATTTACAATTAACCACAACTGTAGCGAATAGACATACTTAACTTTTTGCACAAATGTGCAAAAACGTGTAATGTAACATTATCGAATTAAAAGACTGTATTATTGTTTTTATGCGTGTGGTGTCGGCTAAGAATATCTTCCTATTCCATATCTTCCCGTGGGTGTCGTATTGATGAAACCAGAGAATGAGGATCAGCTTCCTCTAAAAAAGACTAATAACCAACTGTGCTCGTCAATCTGCCTACCATACGTGGCGCTTATGGCAACTTTCCCCCATTGCCTCATAAGAAGCTTATGTCCAGCTGTGGACATCTTTTGGCTGAAATGATGATGATGAATGACTATTAAAATTTTAGTAAAGGGCGATTGGAATATTTTTGACAGTTATATTCATGTATTTTTCTATGTAATAATTCAACTCTTCGATCATTCGATTCTTACTAATTCAATACTCGGTAACCATATATCCATAACTTTTTGCGAAAAACATGATTTAAATAATTTACATGCCTAACATTTTTATCATATTATGAACGAGCGTTAAATTATTTGTCAAGAAGACACGATGCGGGTGAAGAATTTAATACGCTAAGGCAAAAAGGAATACAGGCTTTCATGTTCAGCTGTCGGAAAACATCAATAGATGCTTCATTTTAAGGCGAGGCGGGATTTGCTTTACCAGAAATAGAAAATACCACTTTAATAATTTTATTTTTAATAACGGGTGATAATGTGTCTAACATTGCATATACAATGGAAACTCGATGAACCGGACTAATTGTTGTTGTTAGGCATTCGGATAATTGAAAGTCCGGATAATCGAATGTATGAAGAAAAGCGGGTTTTGTGCATATGTAGTACATAATGTTACGTGTTACGTGTAAAAACAACAAACATACTTACATGTCAACAAAAATCAATGTTTATTGAGAAATTATTAAGAGATAAATTTTCCAGCATACGATGTATGCATTTATTTATGTACATACATAATTTCTTAAATTACATATATACATGCTAAAATACTGTAGCTTTAATCATGAAATAAATTATTTAAGTGCACACATATGTACATACGTATAATTTCTTTACAATATTTAGTCATTTACATTTTGGTAATCATGAAATAAAATGTCGTTTGACGTAAGCCACCTTTTCTCTTAATTGCTGCTAAATCACGAATTTGTTTCAGCTGTAGTAAACTCACGGTATCACTGTCTGTTTGTTTTTCAAGCCATTTGAGAACTGTTTAGTGGACCTGAAGTGCAAATTTTTCTGCAATCCGTTTTCGCATGCAATATCGCGGTTGGTAGTCCGGATAATCGCGAATCCGTATAACTGAGGCCTGGATGATCGAGTTTCTACTCAATTTTTTAAGCATCCTTCGTCTATAAATGTATAAAAAAATAGTATAGTATATTAGGGGGTAAAAATGTCAATGTAAAATATTTTGCAGGTGCGGTACCTCTTTTGTCAGAAAACTAATTGATGACATAAACATGAATTAACTCATAAATCGCCAAAATTTGTCGTCCTTATTTTAATAATTTCATATAATTTTAGTTAATTTCGTGTTGTCTCCAATTCAGTTAAGAATATCATAAAGTCGTTAACAAATTAGTTGGTAAATCGAATCATTTTAACCCCTTGAGCACTTACCTGGCGTTTACGCCAGCTTTCCATTGTTTTCCTATTGTCTTATTTTTATGGGTACTCGACACATTAATTATAAATTACAATTCCTTTAGTAACAGTTTATGTACCTACATTTATTTTGTAATAATCCATGTTATGTAAAATCAAATATAATACAAATATCCCCTTCCACATTGCGAGAGTAATCAATCACGAACTAATCGCCGAGAACTATGATTACACTTAATGGCCCTATTAAGGAACTAATTCCGGTGTCGTCCGTCACTTTCACGATGAAACCGGTACTCGTCTGATGAGTCCGCTGGTCTCAATGTCACGATAAATAGCCAGTAATACACTCAGGCTGGAGACGAGGCCGTAATAGCTCGGGGCGTAACGTGATTTGCTGGGTATCTATTACCTTAATGCTCCACAAGTATCCCGCCAACAAAGGAACGATCTTAATATTATATCGAAGGGAACACGTCACGTCCGTGTAGTATGTTGAATTTAAATGGAATTTGGCAATTTGTTGGTGTATTAGAATCATTTCGAAAAAGTTTTTAGTATCTTCCAAACGACATAAGATTTCCCTAAGGAGTACTTTACATTTTGTTGCGGGAACGCGTCATGTATTCATCCTCTCTATCTCGGGTTAAACTTATCTGTTTGTATCTGGAGTACCTACGGGCGTTACATTCTCAATGTTATATGATCCATTAAAATTTTATTGAGTTTTCTTAATCTAATATCTTGAAGGCTAAGCTTTCGGTGAAGGGAAACGTTGTTACATCTAATGCTCACCCACCCATTAAACATCAAAAACTGTCACCAAGCACCCGCTTGTCCTTCTTGAAGCAGACAACATACATACCTCAATCATATACTGTATGATATATTATATTATCAATATTTGTGTAAATGAATATAATAAAATAATAATACATACCATATTTCTTTTTAAGTTTAGACTATTTAATTTTACGGCCGGCCTGACGTCAACCCTCCTTGGGAATGTTATTTTTAATATTTAAAACCGCCATATACTGTCTAGGTGCAGATGTAGGCCCGTGTTTTTCCCTTTTGTCGCTCTTCGACACGTGATAGTAAAGGCGGGTCACCACTCTAACGACAATGCACACGCAGGAGGAATAGGATATTGGGAGAAAATTATTGGATATCAATGTAGACGGTTATATAGGAAGGGGAAGATCAAAGAATAGATGTATGGGTTGTGTGATATATTTAGGAAGGGATTGAATGCGAAGATGACTGCAAATAGAGAGGAATGGCAGAGGAAGACATGTTACACCGACCTCAAATGAAATTGGGATAAGGGTAGGGAGATGATAAATACATACCATAGCCATTTATGACTTTAGTGACTTAAAATACCAATATAGGTAAAACCAATCGGAAAATAATGTATGTGTAAATTTAGATGTGAGCCTTTCTATAAAAAACAAATAGATTATAGAAAGTACACATGTTACACTTAAAACCCGTTAAAGAACTTATGGGTAGAATATTTATTCCGTTGGACAATATTTCATATACTCGTATGTATATAGTTTCGTTTATTAATTGATCACGTACTGTTTATATTCATTGCTCAATTTTAAATCCATCAAAATTAACTATCTTGTATAAAACATTATCTATAAATAGATATAGTATACGTTCGTGAAGCAATTTGCGATATATTCACGGTAATCTATTTAATCTGATATGTAGCAGTATCTAAAGAGATAGCTGAGTGTATCAGCCACGAGCCACGGTTTAACATCATGACTTTAGCTGTCAGTCGGCCATCGCTTTCGTCTTAAGTGCACTTCATAGAACCGTCAGTTCTGTACTGCGTCTAATACTGTTACATAATCGTATGTAGCATTATCTTCTTTGAGGAAAATTACTATATTATCATTCTCATACGTCCTTTATTGTCCTTGTCATGATAACCGTACATCGTTATTGATATCTTATTTTTTAATAAGAACAAACATATCGTTATGTGCGAAACACCGTGTTTTTTTTTCTAACTAGCTAACGCTTTGACCGGAAGGGACTTAACAGTCTCACCGTGACTTTGAGGGCGAATGCTGAAGACACTCAGCCGAAAGTAGGTAACTAGCACAAAGGTTACCAATGTGGTTCGGACCTCGGCTTGGCCGTTACATGAGTATAAAAAATCCGCGGAATTTTGAACCTAGCTAAACCGAAACACCGTGACAATTGAGATAAACAAACCTAGTCTTTTCAATTATTAAGTGTAAGGTGTATATAATAACTTAGTAGCGATTCAAATAGCTTACAACACTATCAGCTCGCCACTTTAAACAAAATTTGATTCAGTTGTGAGAACTGTGAAGAAATGTAAACTGACTTCTTTCCTAAAATATTGTCATTTATGTACAAAAGTCTGTCACAAAACAGATAAGTTGTGCCCAGATTTTAACTCAATCCTTTTATAATTTACAGTTCTTATTTAAAAGACACAAAGTATTCGGTAAACGTAGTTCGGTTCTGATAATAAGCGCTAGTAAAATGTTACAGCAAAATTAACTACAACGAAGAGTTCTAATTCAAAACAAATTTGAACATACGATAAAATCATAGTTCTTTTGTGTTTAAAAGCCAGACTCATTTATAGACTTTACTCGTATAGCATGATACTTCCTGAACTACAACGACACTTAATGTAAAGATAGATTCTAATTTAAGGCTAAGATACCTTTAGAGATTAAAACAAAATATTAGTTTACTGTTGTAAGTAAGTAGCCAATACAAGCTGATACATTTATATACCTTTTTGTGACAGTAATAAAGATGTTATTAACTCCGGTCGATAGTAGTACTACGGTGCGATCGTCGGCTGTAACGTGATTTTCTAAATCGGTCCACTCTCGGGTAAAGTGCTCTTCAAAGATCCACTCATATCTGCGATGCGCCCTCAACTACACACTTTACTGAAAATGTGAAACATTTTATGTACCATGTATTGTACCGTGTACCATTTTAGTACACCTATAACAATTATACTTTATTAGGGAAAATATTCTTCAAAGAGAATTAACTTGTTACAATCGTTACTCTTCTTTTGTTACTTATAATATCTTTTTTTGTACAGCATGAAAGTGGCACACAGGCATACGATCCGTTTGGTGATGAATAGTCACCATAGTCTATGGACAGTTGCGACAGCAATGGAATTATCTGTGCATTACCGAAATTCTTTCAGTCTCCTACTTTAAAAATTCCCATATTGCGGCGGCACAAGCTCATTCCGCATCTGAACCAAACACGAAAGGAAACTGCTTTAAACCGCACTTTACTCGACCTTTTCAGCTCCAAGACATAAGGATGAAATCCTTGTCAATAGCAAACAGAACTATGGTGGAAGATACCTCCTTAAATCATAATTATAACAAAACGAATCATAGCTAAGTAATTTACAAATTATTTATTTAAAAGGATAAAACACCGCCCATTTATCTTTTTTTAGAAAAGATGTAAAGATAATATTGTAATGTTCCAGCACCCAAACCAGTATAAACTTGCCGAATTTAATTGCATATTGATAAAATATTATTCTGAGACATTACTTTCCGATACTATATCCCAAAAAATAGTCCAAACTATAACTACTAATAAATAAAAACAAATTCTTAAAATACAAACTTAAGCGTCTAATATATACTTCTGAAGAAAATAAGCGATACTAATTGAATAGAAGAATTCAAAATGAAAAAGAATATTCATGAAGCACCTATAACTAACTGCGTATAAAATTCTTATGAAAGTAAACAGTAATGAAATATGGTCTATAGGCCTCTGTATAAGATGTTAAATTAAGTTTTATTATTGTTTAGTCGACGATATTGTCTACCTTATTGAAAGTATAAATCTAATTAGATAGAGCAGCTGCCTATAAATTGATTAACTATACGCTCTCCTAACAAGATTTTCCAGGCCTACGTATGCCATCGTTCAGTGTTCAAGGAAACATGGTTCTTTATATATTTGTTATGCTTACTTGACTGCTAGCTTTCTTATAAAACTCTCTCTTTCTTCTTTTTATTAACCTTAATACTGAAGATCATGACTATCCTTACGTGACGTCACTTTTACGTAGATACCGCTACAGATCTTAATTTCAAGATTCATGAATGCCACCACACCCACATGGTGGTGAGTGATCTATCATCCCCGAAAGTGGATTGTATTTTATTAAATTGGTCGAAAATAAATTCTATGAAGTTAAACAGAAAATATAAAAATTATGCACGGAATAAAAGCTCATTTACCTTTCGTCGCAGAGTTAGTACTGATGTTTTTTTCTAATACCCAGGATCCAAAGTTCTCCAAATCCTAAAATTATTACTACAAATATATAGAAAAACTAAATACAGAACTAGAAAGTTTCCTGCGTGACTGTGAGCCGCGTCATCCAACGAGTGAGTGGCTGACCATGAAATAAAAAATAATTTTGTTTATCTCTAACCAATTTATGAGCCTGAACAACGGATCAAATGGATATGCTCCATATATAGATGACCTATGTACGTCGAATTCGTGCTAAGGGCTAGCTCTGATAAAATCGATGAGAGGCTAGTCCACGTCTTAAATATTTATTATCCACCGTCATCATATTATATCGACCGTATTCAACCAGAATCTTTAAGAAAAATACATATTAAATAACGTTACATAGAACATTTGCAGTACACAACAATAAATGAACAACTGGACACAGTTATACAAACCTATGTATATATTGTACGTCATTAAAGTTATATTTTGACTAGTGCAACCCAAGCAAATGGGTTAATGAAGAGGAAAATGGTTTCATCCATCTTAGCAGTATTCCTCTTACCGTTGCATGCCAAACTGTACCGAGCTTAATTCACTTCATTAATGTTTTTGGTACAGTTATTTTTCTACGCGCTGGATAATTATTCCACAAATGAGTTTTATTTACTTCTCTATTACTTGTCTTAATCTAATTGAATATATTTTTTATATAATATTAAATGTCCCATTGTTTACAGCAACGGGTGCAAAATATAAAAAAAACACAAATACTGATTATTTTATCTCAGCAAGAAATTTAATTATCATATACTCACAACTTATAATAAATTAGAAGCAGTTACATGTCTGGAAAAGCTATTTTATTCTGTTAAATGTGTTTACAATTTTGTTATATTTTTCTTAACATTAATGTTAACCCCTTGAGCACTTACCTGGCGTTTACGCCAGCTTTCCATTGTTTTCCTAATGTCTTTCTATTGTCTTATTTTTACGGGTACTCGACACAATAATTCTCATAAGTCTCATCCCTTCTGTTTAAGTGTTTAACTAGTTTCACAGATCTTACAAGTATAATTTTAGTATTTCTTCTGGCCGCATACGATACGTTAACTTTTAAACTAACCCTCCTGTCATTACAGATATAAATTATATTAAATTAAACTATCTGCATACGTAAATTGGACACTCCCGTAAATCAACTTCT
This sequence comes from Samia ricini, assembly GCA_014132275.2. Lineage (NCBI taxonomy): Eukaryota > Metazoa > Arthropoda > Insecta > Lepidoptera > Saturniidae > Samia > Samia ricini. Next base: position 11,030,393 of record AP028161.1, read on the forward strand.
TAAAAAACGAAATAGATTTGTCTGATATTTTAAAGTTAAAAAACAGAAGCGAACTCGAGGAAAAACATAAGCTAAATATCGTTACGCTTTTTTATAGAAATTATGCTGTATTCATAAAGTTAGTTCACGTAAACGAACTATAATAGCACAAATTAAATCTGCTCAGTAGTTTGTGCGTGTAAAATGTATTGATAAAACTAAACCCATAAAATACTAAAAAACAGCAGAAAATGAGTCAAATTAGTAACAACAACTGGTTTTATTTATACACCTTTAAAATTAAATTATATAATGCGTTCATTCGAAGCATTGCAAACTGTTTCACACATCAATCATCTTTTTACTATCCATTCCGGAATTCCTAGTTGTCTGCGGCTTGAATTCACTGTTCTAAATATAGATGGAAATCGATCAACCACGGAAACAGGTATTGTCTATATTCTCACTCATTTAAATTGTACGATGCTGTCACATGTATTTCAATTACATACTATCTTTATGTAATCGTATTTACAACTAGAATACAAAATCTTTAAGCGAGACATTTGACTTATTTATTATAGAAGTCTTAGATTTAAACATATAAGTTATCATTATATGTTCCTATATATTGACATAGAAAACGTATTTCGATAATTTAGTCCAATGTTTATTGTCCGGTTAAACTAAAGTATGTTTTTATTTATTTATATACACAACCGGGAAATTCAATTGCATTTCAATGAAAAGTTACCAAGTTAAAAAAAACACAATGTAATTGATCTTTCCATTCCGATTAATCAAATTTGAATTAGTTGACAAACAATTTCACGGCTGATTTGACACCTAATACTATTTTAAGCATTTATCAATTCTAATGTTCGCTCAATGGTCGAAAATCGACAATAATCATTATTGAAAATTAGATTTTTTTTTTAATTGATAACTCACCAATTAAACAAACAGTCATCAAACAAAAAATCAGGTAACAAAACAGAAGAAAACAATTGTGTAGAACTATTTTATCTTTCCTTATTTATATATAGGTAGATAGGCGATAAATACTATCATTATTATTTATTTTATACCAAAGCTTTATGTACAACTGTATAACGTCACTACCAGTATTCCAATAACTATCATAATATTTCAGGATGACCATCCGTAGGTTAATGTCGCTGCATCCAAACATCTCAGCATAGACATTTATCCCGAACATTCTACATAGTTCCTCCGTTATCTCCAAGCCCAAGCGGATGCCGGGCCGGTCTTTATTTTGCATTGTCTCGTCTGGTAGGATATTATTTTGTATCAGGGATATGCACACACGTAATTATTAACTGAATTGTTCTATAAATCTATATAGGTAATAACAAAACTTTCAAGATAATTTCTCCTCTTAGAGAGCTTTAAACTTTTTTTTTCGAAGATAAATGTATAATAAATTTAAAGTAGCTTTATGAAAATTAATTCAATGTTAGGTTAGTTTATAATTGAAATATTTATCTACTATCAACTAATTTCATTGAATTAAATTAAATCCGTTTTATTATGCCTTTTGTGTAGTATATTAGGTCACTGAAGAACGTAAAAAACCATTCATTTTTGACATTTCACATAATTAATTACAAAAACTAAAAGGTATTTTATTGATATTTAATGTAATATTATTAACATAACATGAAAGTATATATGTTTTATATATGTAGAATTTTTTTGGTTTTAAAGCAGTTACTAGTGCAAAAGTTTGCAGTGAAAGATTATGCTGGTTCGACGATTCTATTCACAGTCTCTATACTCGATATCGCTAATCCGATTTCAAGTCGTACCCGCTCGTCCAGTCGGAACGCCCGTACAAAGAATTTCCATTAACTGAAAAAAAAGCCTTGTAACGTTTTACTTCGACGCCTTTAGTTAATAGCCTCTATATTCTACCTCAATACAAATACAAAATACACAAGATTGATAAATGTAATTATACAATACAAAAATTACAAAGAATAATTATAAGTGTAAAATTGAAATGAGCACGTCCATGAATTCGCAAGTCTGTGACGTATCATTCGTCATCGCCTCTACTCTATACTAATAAATTAAATTGAAATGTCTGTATGTAATGTCAAAATTAAAATTTGGACTAAAAAGATATGAATGTAACATATACACATATACAATGTAATATATACGATATATATTACCTATACATAACCTATACCTATAAAAACAATTTTTTAAATTTGTGTTTGTCTCTCTGTCTGTTTGTAATGGGTAATCTCTGGAACGGCTTTTAATATTGGAAAATAAATAGGGATCCACGTAAAAAAAATCTCCTAAAAATTGGAATAAAATCCGATTCAATGCGCACAGTTTTACGGGTAAGTGCTATTATTTATTAGAAACATTTTTAATTTATCTTAGTACTATTTTTTTTTAGGAAAATACTTAGGGTTAGGTATAAAAAAAATTAAAACACATTGACGAATATATGACACGCGGGTGCAGCCGCGGGCACTCATCTAGTACAAATTTATAATCTTTTTGTAAACGCCCAATTCTTAACAAAATCTAGAATGCAAAATAATAGTCTTAGTATTTTATGTTACTTGAAAAATAATGAAAACAGTAATTGTTCTAAAAATAATATCAATACAACATTTTTAAGTTGGATTTTGTTAAATTTATAATAAAAATGTAGCGCCACAATTTACTCATGGCTATTTTGTTACATTATAATATGACACGTGATATGACGACTTCGTAATGTTGAACACCGTCAACGCATTATGATTGCACATTATTATAGTATACTCAATTATTTATAGTTTATAGCCGATATTTTACACAATACCTATAAGAAAAGGTCACACCACACGATCATCTATGAGAATATGAAGTGGTAAAAAATAATCCTTTTTTCTCAAATAAATTACAACAAAAAACTTTATTCATTAATGAAATAAATATATCTTACATTTCATTTATAAATTATCTGAGGACATGGCAGTGCCCCGCCAAGTCGAGCAAAAGCAAAAAAAAAAAAAGCGGCACGGCCGTACTATCCTTTTCTCGAAGCACTTCAGGCCATTTTTGACGCCCTATAACTTCGTTGTGAACAAAACTAGAAGCCTGAATTTTTCTGTAACCAAGCAGGCATTGTATAAACACGGCATATTTCAAATTTAATTCAATTTGATCCAGTAGTTTAATCATTATAACTAGTCAAATTGTTTTTAATTTGTCACTCAGTGACTGAGCTAGCATCAAAATTCTAAGGCACTTCTAGTAGACATAGAAACTTCAAATTTAGAACACAATTAATGTTTACTGTATAAATAAAAGAAAAAACTAAAATATTTTGTAATTTCGGTCTAGTTTCTCGATACAGCAACTGCATAAATAACTTTGTAATCCTATATAAATATATAAAATTACAAAGTTACATTTGTAAGTAATGAATCCGTGTACCTGTAATGTTTTAATAAGTACTTTAAAGTCACGTTTACTATTAATCGTATTCCTGCACAAAAAAAACCCTTGCGTACCAGTACTAGTAGTCCCAATGGATTCGAAAATACTGTATGTTAATCACCATCCTTGCCCACACTGGATTGTCCCTATACCTGGTAATCTTTCGTGTTTATTTAATTCTTTGTCATTCTCTATGTATGGGAATATTGAGACGTCGTATGAGATTAGACTTGCTATAGTCGAGTATGTGGGTACCGGAAAAGAAAAAGTAGGAGTATCTACAAAAAGAAATGTAATGCCATTAAAACAAAACTTGTAAAAAACCAAGTCTCCGAACTCAGTTCTTCTACCGTCAAAAGTTGTGAGATCCATGTAATACCAAGTCGGATACTTTATTATGTCCCTACTTAAGGGACTGTCTTAAGTTATTTCGTAATTAGCTAACTTAGCAACATCTTATAGTGACCATATCAATATCAAAAATCTTTTACGTTTTAAATAAAATAGATTGACACCTAGTACACAGTATACCTGATGTTAAGTGATGATATGATCCAGGATGGTAAACACTATAAGCCTAGAGGTACTGGTTCTCAAGTGATGCTGCCAGAACGCACCTATTTCGCGACAGTTTTTCAAACTTTATGGTTGGTAGCTAGCTCCCCATGCGGATATTATTAGAAATTGCCCTACCGCCATGCCTATGATTTCCTCACGATGTTTTCTTTCACCGAAAGCTCAGGCTGATTTTAGAGCAGGATAGGTGGGCTCGAAACCGCATACATTGACGCGGAATCCGGCCGCACTACCCACTGCGCCATCATCATTTCAAATTCTTTTATTAATTTTTCAATATTTGTTAATGAGAAATTTTTAAAATATGAATATTATTCAAACTTTATAAAGCAAAAGGAAGCTACGAAATCTCATAAAATATCACAACACGACTACATTCAAGGAGAATAATTATGTTGAACGTAATTACAAAACATTAAGTAAGGATTTAAAAAATGATATAAAATTGAACTTGTATTATATGGGGCTTGATCATTGTGCTATGCAAGCGGGGCGTTCCGAGATTTCGGGATAATATGGATAATCCACGGCGCCCGAAATGAAGCTACCGAGAGATCCTTTGCCGTTCAGCCAACTCGAAAATTATTTATTCATTGCCTCGTTTATGACTACGATTATGTTGTTACATTAATAATATGATAACATCATGTTACAAATCTAGTAACCCTGCTATCCGATTAAGTTAATTTGATTATAGAAATTGTGAAGGTAAATTTATCAAATTTACTTTAACTTAATTATCTATGTGAGACTATTTATATGAACATTATTTTTGAGATACTTAAATTAATTCAATATGTTTACTACCTACCAGTATAATGTACTATTAATTACAAACTCGAATATGATATAAATACGTTTGTTAGACCGATGCAGTTCATGTTGTTTTTTTTTATATTTGATTACAACCATGAATACAAGTCCCTTATACCTTTGTATCCGAACTTTGTATTATTTTTCTAATCTAATAAAATAGTGCTACTCTGTTTTAACTTTCAGGGTAGTTTTTGTAATAACTCAGGATTCGCATTCAGTGTCATTATTTTCGATTTTTATCACTTTATAACCGAATACCATCAAAATTACATAATACAGGTTCAACTACTGCAAGTTAATGAGTTGATTGATTCGATCAGAAAAGTCCACTGGTGGACATATATCTCTCTTATAAAGGGAATTGCCTTAATCGCCACGCTTGGCAGTCGGGTTGGCGATCGCAATAGGTGTTTGTGGTACTCAGGTGACGCTACTACCCTATCCCTGGTTTATCCCTTAGTCACCTTTTACGACACCCACGAGAAGATATAGTGTGGTACTATTCTTAGCCGGCACCAAACGGATATCTTAGCAAGCAAGGGTTACTACACGATATATCAAAATTACGTGAAAAATAATGCCAACTCGTTATAAAATGCACTGCTAGGACAGAAAATAAAGCCTTAGTACCCGTAAATAGGTAGCTAATAGATTAAATTAAATTGCATACAATTTTAAAACTATTTACTTATAGAGAAATGGAAATCTTGAATGAACCCCAAAGAAAAATTATTAACTATAATTTAAATCGATCTTAACTAGCGTATTTAGAACTTAAAAATGTAAATACAAGTTCTCATTCGGTATGTCCACTGTCAAAGTATCTACTTAAAACTCAAAGCAAGTTATACACAATCGAAACTCATAATGATGAGTGCGGTAGGAAACCGATCGTTTGCGACGTTTTCTCATGAACAGAAGCAATAATATTGAGCTTTTAAGTACCAATTCACAATATCTACTTACTATATACTTTTTTTTTGTTCTTTGGAACTGAACATTTATTACTCTCTGTCTTATTACTTGTGGAGTGTTTGGAGCCGGACGGGGGCAGCAGTCAACAAGAGGTTATTATGTTGGGACTGGCGAAAAATGAGCAAGAAAAGATTTTGCATTTCGCTCTGATGCTACGGAACACTTTAAACTTTCAAGATTTAAACATCTGAAATATAAGTTGGATCTTTTTTGCGATTATTTTGTACGTAAAGAAAAGAGTCTTTTCAAGGAGTTTGCGTCGCGATAAATCTAACAAGGAAAGCGCTTTAAGTAGTAATCATGATTTTTACTAAAAAATGTATATAAAATTAGTGAAATTACTTTTTATTTTAGTTTTACAATTTATGAATTGTAATGATGATGATTTAAATTGGTAAAATGAAACAACTATGAAATTACATGTAATTGAAAATACCTATTTTAAAAACACATCAATAAAACTTACACACATACACATAAGTTATCAATACTTATCAGTAATTATCACATACTTCTTCTCATAGAAATAAAAATTAAACAGGCTAGTAACTAATTAGGGGTTGTAAACAATACGAAAACCACGCAAGCGTAATTATTTGTTTTAATTATTAACGTACAGATGTCTCTACTATCTCTATTCCTTTTTGTAGTACAAGGTAGAGTTTATTGACCTCAGAAATGACGAAACTAAATTTTAAATTCAAATGTAAACTTAAGAGAATTTTGGCAATTTAAGCATGAATATGTAGAGACAGATTAAACGTATTTATTATAAAATAAAAATGACACAATTTAGATATCTACAGATTATTTATTTCTGACATATTGCTAGCAAATACGTATTTCTAAATTGCTGAAATTTTAAACAGAGCTATAATCGAGCGTGAGCTTGTAGATGCCTACAAACAGAAACAGATACTAGTTATTCGCCGGGTTTAAAAGTATTGCGTTTGGAAAAAAGAGTATTCGGTGTTATGGCATAATGTGTATAAAGGTACATTTGGTACGGATTTATGAAGGAGGCCTCGGTTGGTTTATGATGACAATGCCGGAGCGTACCGCCGCCAGCGCCACCTCATTTCCTCACTGAAAGTTATAAAAACATATTGAAAATGAGATTCCCGCTGTGGAAGACCTAGCGAATGTTATCTTGTTTTGTGATTTGCCTGTTTTTATGTACGCCTCGGAGGGAAATAAACGTATTTTAGACGACGACCTTTACGAATTCAAAGACATTGTAATTTTTGTTTTCAGTGTTTGTTGAGACATGTCTCCCTTGATTATATCTGTTCCAAGTTTAAAGTATATTTTCTGTTTCATCATAATTATTTTGAATGAGTAAAGTGGGAACGTGAAAATGTCGTATAATTTAGTTAACAAGTTTGTTACTCGCGTTACTTGCCATTTAGTAAAAGCTCGCTTACGGTGCTCGGATCTAATTATACCAAATAATGTACGCGAAACTTGTGTAATTTCAGCTTTTTAGCATAATCTTGTCACATATTAATCTATGCACAACATAGATTATGCATTTGTTTCAAATATTGCATATCTTTATATTGCGTTACTCGTATTTAAAATGAAGTTAAGTCAATATAAGAGTAACTTATTTCACATAATATTATTTATAAGTACTTAACTTAGACATTGAAGAAAATAGGCAGTTCAGTTTAAATCGAAATATACATACAAAATACGTCATAATAATATAATATGGTTATAACAACACACATGATAACTTCGCATGGTAGTAGGGCATTTTCTAATGATACCGCCTTCAAGTTTGAAAACCTGTCGCCAAATACCAAAAGGTGTGTTCCGGCAGCATTACTTGAGTACCAGTACCTAGGTTTAGTGTGTTTACCATCCTGGACCACATCGTCACTTAACATCAGGTGAGATTATGGCCAAAGCACTGAGCCTATATCGTGTACAAAAAAAACAACTTAAATTGTGTCATCATAAAATTATTGTTTGGACTACGTAATAATTACTTCTATTTCAAATATTAGAACAATAAAAAAAAACACATCGAAAAAAAGAAACATGAACTAAATAGTAAAACATTTAATTAAATATTTAGATATATTTTGCAGTCTCTGTATAAAGTATAAAATAACAAGAGATAATCAATTTAAAAAGGTAAACAAAAAGGAATACTGAGATTAAAGTTCAGCGTTGCCAATTAACAATGACACAGGGATGAGTTAAAAGAGCGAAGACAAAGCTCCCGTTACGGCCGTTATCCGTCTGAAAGCTCACAAGTTGCTGTTGTCTGTCGAGGGCGTTGAGGGCCACTATGTACAGGCGAAGATTGTCAAGAGAGAACAGACGACCGACTCAGTACGACTCGCCCCACCGATCTAGGCGGACGTTATGCCGCCAGCCTTTCTACAGGCACAGCTCTCGCGATCCATACAAAACTTTAAACGCAACTTATTATCATATTAAGCGCGTGAATATTATAAAAATATAATATATATTTTCTTTATAAGTTATCTGAGTAATATGTGTGAGGATATTTCAGCAAATTGATATATCTACAAACCGGACGTGTTTTTTCTTTTTATAATCATTTGTGAGTACAATTTTTTTACATAGTGTTATTAAATGTATAAAGTCATATGAAAATTATTTTTAATTTGAAACTCTATATATAGGTAACGGACTTGAAAAAGTTTGATAAATGAGGGTTCATTACGTTATGGCAGAGTTTCGAAGAGCGGTCTAATAATTGGATGTCATAAGGAGTTTGATTTTTTTCCCTTGCGTCTCCAACAAAGAAAATTACGTTAACAAAATTCACCCGCAAGGAGCTTTTCAGATGTGTTATTTTATCTTTAACAAAGGTTTCTCTTTGTATACTTTTGCTGCGAACGAAAAAAAAAATATAGAAACTTCTATAATCATTATTTTAAAAGTATTACTACAAACAATCTATACTAATATATAAAAATGAAGTGTCTGCTTGTAGTATCAAAATAACAATTTTTATATTAAATGCATATGTATGTACATATATACGATATCTACACCGAAAATAAATTTTTTATATTTTTTGTCTGTCTGTCTGTTTTTCTCCGGGTAATCTCAGGAACGGCTGGGCCGATTTCGACGGGTCTTTTTTGGTTGATAGCTGAAGTGACTCCGCGTAACTTTTATTTTTCGAAAATATTTAGGGTTCCGCGTAAAAAAGTGAAAACTATGTTACCCATCGAAGAATATATGAAACGCAGGCGAAGCCGCGGTCACATAGCTAGTACTTCACATAAGTAAATAATATCATATTTTATATTAACTTCACTCAGTTGGTATTTTAGTTATTTTCTTATGTGTGCCTCCAGACGTCAAGTTATAAATAGCAATTAAGCAAGCTTTAATGTTAAAAACAAAATGTATTGATATTTTCCATGTAATTTGGGACAAAGCAATTATTTTGTGGTTTAAAGAAATTAGTAAAATATTTATAAAAAAAAAAAATTATTTAATACTAATGTATTTTTTGGATCATTAAAATGGGATAATCAATTAATATTAGGTATTATTCTTTAGGAGGATGATATGTACACAGGTCACTGACTTCTTTCTTAAACTAAAGATAGCTTAATTTTTTATTTTATTAAAAGTAAATGGAAGAAATAATAAAAAAAAATAATGACACAAAAATTACGTTTCTTACAATATTAGAAATTAATACATATAATGCAATGATAATTTATAAGGAATAGATTTTTTATCCACATCCATGACGTTTTATCAAAATGAAAGTCTCTGTGTCTTCTCGTTTATTTTTAGTTGCCTTAAATCAAGGAGTACATTTACAGTTCTTTTTAAATATCATAAATGCCGCTATATGATATATTTTTCGTACATAAATAAATACATTATAACAATATTAGGCAAAAATACAACTTTCATTAATCTATTAAGTAAATAATTAAATATATAATACAGATGCGCTGAAAGTGGTTCAAATGTATGTGAATTTAATTGTAATCTATAAAACACTAGTATTAGTAACAGAAGTTTTGTCGTACATTAACTTTTTTTTAGAAATCTGGTTACCACATGTATGTCTATTTTTACCCGTTATTAATCTTGAATATGACATTAACATTTTGTCTGTCTATACGTGTGTATTTCCGGATTTAACTCTTAAACGGCTTGACCGATTTCGATAACATTCGTACATGGGAAGTATATGTCGAGGAGGAATTGGTAGGTTATAAAGATTTGAATTATTATTTTTTAATTGTTAAATAGTTTTGTTTGTTTTTAACTCGAAAGCGAGTTAATCGATTTTGATAAAATTTTGATGCGTAAAGCGTATGATTATTAGCGATTGATAGCGAACAATTATCAATATCATTTATATATATAATATAATATAATTATATAATTTGAATAAAACTTGATGTATGGGAAGGATGTATTTGAAGCAAAATCAGGACATCCCATATTTAATGAAAATAAAATGGGAGACGAAGTTGCGGGGGCGCCCGCTTGTATTAAATAATTCTCTTAGTAACTATAATACTGTTTGATAATACCCATTTAATCTGATTATTTCTGTTAGGGATTATTAATTTTCTTTAGTACTGTTTCTGGAATAGATAAATATGTGAATTTTGATAATGATTAAATTTCTAATAAATGTAGCTTCGAAAAATTTAAATTAACTTTTGAACTATATTTACTAAGAAATTCGTTATCACTCGAATTTTCTCCTATTCAAAGCTTTTATTAGAACACTCAACGGTATGAATACAAAATATTGAGTTATCTAAATCCATTTTTCATCGACATAGATTAATTAGATCTCTAAATGTATATACGTACCTACATTAATTCTCCAACGGTCGGTTTAACTATCAAATCTTAACTTTAAGATTGAAACTTCGGATTTAAATACGTAAAAAGAGATTGAGATCGCATTTTGAAACCGCCCGTAAAGTTATAGATGTTAAATACTTTGAAAACGTTGTTTAGAACGATGTGGTGCGGCCGCGGCCGTATACATAGTTATATATACTATATAGGCTTAGAGCTCTTTAAATACAATCTTATCTGATGTTCCGTCTATAAGTAAGATTTTTGAAAGAATTATGCTTAATCAGCTAGTCGATTACTTTAAAGCAGAAGAGCTCTTAGACGGTCGAGAATTTGGTTTCACGAAATCAAAATCTACCACTGACGCTGGTGCAACGCTTATGAGTCATATTTTGGGGGCCTGAGAAGATCCACAGGATGCAATCGGTATATTCTGTGTGCTCTCAAAAGCCTTTGACTGCGTTGATCACAGTACGCGTGTACTCAAAATAAAACATTACGGCGTTTCTGAAACTTCTCTCGTTCTTCTACAGTCTTATTTAACAGAGCGCTGTCAAAAAGTAAGTCTAAATGGGGTTGACTCTGGATACCTACCTTGAATAGGCGTCCCGCAGAGCTTGATTCTGGGGCCGTTTTTATTTCTGATATACATTAATGATCTCCCGCTAATGGTTAGTAACTGTGCTGGCATGGTTCTATTAGTGGCTGACACTTCACTTAAGCAAGTGAATAATACATTAGAAAATATGTCAAAATAGTTTGCCTTAAATTAAATTAAGAACTAAATGTAAAATTCGCCAATTAACAGATGTTGCTACTGCCAGGTTGGTCTATTTTGCTTACTTTCTTAGCTTAATGTCTTACGGCATTTTGCTGTGGGGGACAGCAGCTGAGATAGATTCCATATTTTTAATACAAAAACATGCAGTTCGAGCCATTTACAGTTTGAGACCTCGCGAATCACTGAATAATAAGTTTAAGGAATATAATATATTAACATTGCCCTCTCGAAACATCTTAGACAATTTAATGTACGTCCTCAAAAATTTAAACAAGTTTGATATAGCAAATGGCCGGCGTAATTTTAATACTACGAGTAATCACAAACTAGCCGTCCCTTGCAGTAGGTTTAGTAAGACCAATAAAAGCTTTTTAGGCAATATTGTCAGGTTTTACAACATGGTACCAAAGCACAATACCGATTTACCTGACGATATGTTTAAGCACTATGTCAAACAGGTTTTAATATCCAAAGGTTATTACAGGGTGGATAATTAAGTGAACGATAGTGATATCTGGAAGTGACACCCTTCTTTGTGCTTCCGCTAAAACCGTTTATTGTTATTATAAAATGTATAATTTTAATAAATAAAAAAAAACGTAAAAAAAAAAAACCAGATCGAGTTTCTTGCCGGCTCTTCCCGATTGGGTTGTTTTCCGAACCGGTAGTAGTTTTTTGACATTCATAAGCGCCTTTTGAGGGCCCGAATTGAATAAAGAATTTTTTAATTTTGATGCGGTCCAAGATGCTAAACATGATTAGTCTAGAGATATGCCTACTGGTTTTCTAGGAATACTTAACAACACTGTTATATATAGGTATATGTTTGGCACCAGATTATCAAACTGCATGGTGAGAAAAGGCCCTACTACCATAAACATTCACCATGCTCATGCATGGTGCATGTTCAATATACTTTACACTTAAATTAATACTTTCAATTTCTGAGTCTTATATGACTGGAAAATTGTATTTTTAAGTTGATGATTTTTTAAATCCACTGCCGTTAGGTAAACGACCAAATATTACAAACATGTAAGGAGAGATTACTTCATTATATTGAGTTATTCGTGATTTCATTCACATGAAGATTACTAGAAACTATTATTAGAATACTATGTTATACAAAGGTGTAGGTATTTAACTATCAATTTACGGCAAATATAGCATAATTAAGTAAGCACAATAATGAGTTTTAAGGAAAGCCATTCTTAAACTAATTAACACATTTTATTTCTTCGCTATTTACATATAGTATTTATACCTATGTTTTCAACATTCTTGATTGGTTAATTATTTTTTAATTGGTCAAGGTTGAACAACTTTCAATATAAACCCGTCAATCCAATACTTTCTTGAAAGTTACTTTTATTTTCCGTTGGTAATCAATAGTCCGTTCGAAAATAGTGTTGTCATTATTTTATAGTTTAATATACTTATAAGTCGACCGACTTTTTTTTGTTCATTAGTTTGGAGTTCGTCAGGGGTGTCCCGAAACTTTGTTCTGCGTTCCGGCCTCGACTGAGTAATTACACAATAATCAATGACCACAAATGTATATTTGAAAGAAGGTCTAATATTATAATACAATATCGTGTAATTAAAATATTTCTAACAAATTCTGGAAGTATTTATTAATTTGTGGTATATGTACAATTAAAAATACTGTTTATTACAAATTAAATACCCAAGCACTGTCATCATCTACCTGCCCTTATCCCATTTTTATTTGGGGTCGGCTCAACAAATACTCTAAAAATAGTAACATTATAATAAAGTAATGACTCTGAACCTTAAGATAAAGTAATATCCGTGAAGGTCGTATACACAACACACCAAACGAGTATGGGATAGGATAAAGTAAGAGATTGAGTGTCTGAAAGCCGTGTCGTCACAGCTATCTACCCGCTCGCAGTCATTAACGGCAGTGTTGTTGTCCGAACTTATTATCGTTTAATTTATGACCACACATTACCGTTTAAGGCGCCATTAAGCCGTGCCGGGAAAGACCCGGAGAATAAACATACTGGCAAAGTTCACATGATGAATAACCTTAACTCATTTAGCGCACGGTGCGGCGCGCCCCAGCACGTGTTATTGTTAATTTCTTCTTGTCACAGATCATAAACTTTATATTATTTATATATATAAATAATAATCTGCCTTATTATTTAGTAATTTCTAAAATCAATAGTATCATATATGTATTTTTTTAACTCGGCACATCTACGTTACATTCTTATAATAACTATTTCGACTAAATAAGACCTTATTGTGCGATTGTTATAATATTTTACACTTATGTAAATACTAGCTGTGTTTTCAACGGAACCCAATTTTTTATTCTTTTTAATAAGATAAAGTAAAAAATATTTCTTATAAATTCAAGCACGGACGGTCAGACAGACAAAAATTAAAAAAAATGTATTTTTTGTGTAAGTCTTTAGTTTATTAGTTGTTTAGTAAACTATAAATATTTTGACATTACAAACAGACACTTGATTTTTATTTATTATTGTATATTGTAAAAAGCAACTCCTCTCTGTATGTTTGTTAGTTGACTAATAACTCGATATTTTTAATCATACGTTCTCGTGACTAGATAATAGATTAGGTAGTATAAAGTAAAGATGTGGGGATAAATGTATATTTAAAATGTTATAATTCTACTAATTGTTAAATACTTATGTCAACATAATGTTTTACGAAACGAAGAAAAAAACAATACTACATTTTTTAAGGTTTATGAAAAAAATAATACTGAACAGGCAACCTTCAAGATTACCTAGACATGGAATGATAAGCACTCAGTCGTTATAGAGGTTGTCGTGGAGCCTCAAAATATAAACATCGCCCAGATGTCGCAGATAAGTGAGTAGAGCCTTCGACCTAATGGCAGATTACTTCACTCGGCCGACCCGATACTATTTTTAACTTATTTGATAAATAGAAATCATTATTTCATTAAAAAATATACATTAAATAGGTTTTAATATTGAACATATTATGTATCTCCTTCATCTCTTTTTTTAACAAAACTCTATATTGTAAATAAATATATATATATCTCTAAAGAATTTCTTATTTTTTTAAACTTCATATATTCTATTTATATTTTATTAAAAAATAATATATTCATTAAAAGTGTTTAAAAATTTATTAGTAAACTAGCTGTGTGCCCACGGCTCCACCCATGTAAAACTGTGCATTGAATACCATTTTCTTCACAATTTCATAAGTCTTAATTTTTTTACGCGGAACTCTAATTATTTTCAAAAACCAAAATACTTGCTTCATTTTTATTGATTAGTATAGATTATTAATATGTCAATTACCCATAAAAATAAGACAATAGGAAAACAATGGAAAGTTGGCGTAAACGCCAGGTTAGTGCTCAAGGGGTTAAAAAGTGTTTTGTTATTATTCCGATAATTAAAATGAAGTAACATAATTGATTCAATTTAAATCTGATATCGGGTGCTCTTCACTCTAAAATCCTATTAAACTGTTCACTTTATAACGTAAATAGTTTTTTATTTGATCAACGAAAGCGAAAATCCATAAAGCTGTTGTGAACTAACAAAACAAGAGATAATAACGCTGAACTCAATTTACTTTTAGTTCGTGAAAGCAACAAGATGATAGCTCGTTCAATACTCCTTGACAATGAGTGTATACCTACCCGCAAGTTGCACGGTTTTGTTTGTGATAATTAGGTTGGCCTAATGAATACTAGGGGGGTTCATCCGTAGTTGTCTGGCTAATTAACAAACGAGATAGGAAATATTAATATTTATAAGGCCCCGATGTTGAAAGCTAAATTTTCGTTACACGTGCAAACTGGCAGGCAATTGTGCAATGAATTTTATGTTCCGCTAATCATTACCTATAATAATATCTAAAATTGTAATGTCGGTTTTTAATATCAAAATAACAATTTCTTACTAAATACTTATTAATATATATATACGGCACCTATACCAAAAACACAACTTTTAAAATTTTTGTCTGTCTGTTTATTCCGGTATATCTCTAGAACATCTAGACCGATTTTGACGGGAGTTTTTTTGGTATATAGTTGAAGTTACTCCGCGTAACTTAATTTTTCGAAAATACTTAGGGTCCCATGTAAAAAAATTAAATTAACAGCACCATTATAACATTGTTTTCCAAAGATGAACTTAGGGTTCCGTGTAAAAAAATTAAAACAGCACCATCAAAATATTGTTTTCCAAAGATAATTCAAAAAACAATATTACGATATACGAAACGCGGGTGGAGCCGCGGGCACACAGCTAGTAGTAAATAATATTATAAATATGGACATTATAAACTTTAAGTTCAGTATATTTACGTAATATGATCGCTAACAAAAAATAACATCACTTAATGATAGTAATTAATACGAATTCCGTGTTAATTCTTTTCGCTTAAAAGTAATAAATAAATTAATTGTGTTAATATTAAGTTAATTAACAAAAAAAAAATCGGCTTTTATCTTTTAGTCAATTTTAAATACATTCATTCCTAAATTAAACTCAAATTTGAATTTATTATCTGAACTACATATTGTTAACAATAGACGTTTTATTTTTTCTAAAAATATCTAATCTCTCTTACTAAAATTTGTCTCACCTTTTGTACATTTCGTTTCATCGAAAAAAGGCCTATGAACGTCAGATGAAACTGTGATATTGTTCTAAAATCCACATTATTAAACTAAAACGTGTGCTATTTCAAAACAACTTGAGCGTATAAAGATTTTCTTTAAAACCTTATGAATAATATTTATCTCGACATCGTAGTTAGCTAAAACAAAATGTCCCGAAAAGCATGTATAATAAAAAGTAATAACTGTTTTTTTTATAGTATTATAGTAAAAATATATATTTATTGCTACGAGTAAGCCGCTGGCCACATAATATTAGAGGCCTTTTTATTACGTTTTGAATTTACGAAACTTTTACGCATCAAAATATGGACGATGTTAAATCTGATTTTATTTTTATTGCATCTACAAAAACAAATCGTTTTACGTTCGGATTTAAATTTCAGTGTTTCGCCCAGGGGTAGAATATCCCGGTTGTAATAAGGCGATGTTTTTATTACAATGGGCCCCTCTAATAAGCGGACTCTGGCTGTTTGCTCACAAACATTCTTATCCCGTTTCGTATTTTTACACCTATATTCGGCTAACAAAACAAAATTACAAAGATTAAATTATTAAAACGTAAGGCACAAATCGTATTCGTGTTTTTATTATTTTCTTAGTTGATAATACATTTGATGTGCTAGTTTATGTTTTGTTTTTAATTATAAATGGTTTAAATAAAAATGATCTCTCTTAACTTTAAAAAAGTTTCTTTGAAAATATTTACTTAAATAATACCATACGACGTGGTTGAAAAAAAAAGTTCAACATGAATTCAATATAAGTAATCTCTAAATATAAATAAAACAAAAAATCATATTCTCAAAAGGGCAAATGTATTTTCTGTTAACATAATAAATACAATTAAAATCATGAAATAAACACAGTTAAAGTTATTAAAATCATCTGTTCGCCTTGGGTATATAAAATGCGTTTTTAATTACTAGTTTGAATTTTAATTATATAACATTATTAGCTGTATGCCCGCGGCTCCGCCCGCGTTTCATATGTTCTTTAGGTGTGAGTATCTAGATATATACCTAACTTAAAAAAAAACAATTGAGTGAAGAAAAATGAGTCTTTTGTTTTTATGAGCGGAAATATGTATATAAAAGGAAATTGAAAAAAAATGAGAAAGTGTCGATGGAATCCAAAAAAATAAATAGCCTAAAACCATCTACGATCGTCTAAGATTCATCGTCGAATGGAAGTAGTCCCATCTCGATACGTTCAGTAGTTTTGAGGTGATGGTGCCTCAAAGGAACCCCAGTTTTCTTTTAAATATATGTAAATAAAATATGTTTACTTAAAATTTACTTAACATATATTTATATTTCTTTCTATATTTATAGATATTTCTTCATTTATTTAATGTTATTATTATTTCATTATTTTATTTTAACTCCGTATTGTTATTTGCATATATGAGGCATACTATATATTAGTCTCAATCATTTTGTAACCTTGGAATTGTGTTAACTATTTGATATTGCGATAGTG
Source organism: Samia ricini (assembly GCA_014132275.2). Taxonomy (NCBI): domain Eukaryota; kingdom Metazoa; phylum Arthropoda; class Insecta; order Lepidoptera; family Saturniidae; genus Samia; species Samia ricini. The sequence continues at coordinate 11,047,969 of AP028161.1, forward strand.
TTGATACTTAAGTGGACATGCAGTCGGAAAAGTAGGTATTTCAGAAATCTATTGAAATCGCGTTGCGCCCCAAAGAAAGAATTATAAAACACGAGAGGGACAAGTGCAGCGCAGGCTGATTTTACCTATGCAAAATAGACGAAAATATCACTTCATAGTACCCCGTTTATTCCTCCAAAACTGAACCGGTTTTTTGTTTTTTTTTTTCAGTTTTTAATAGAATAATAAAGACTTAGGCTATCCCTGTACGTTTTGGATTTTTGAAATTTTTTCTATCAAATTTGTTTGAGGAACGTTTACAAACGACGGTAAAAATCGAGCCTATTTTTTATTTTCAAAGACTACTAGTTTCTACAATAAGTAATTTATGGAAAACATCAAAACGTACGGGCATGGTGGTAATGGATATATATTATTTGTTATAAAAATATTTACTATAATACTATTATATTATTCATTACAATATTATCCAGGGAAAAATAGGGGACTACGTTTGTATGGAATAAATGCTGGGATATCCTCTTAGTTGGCAAATAAATAAACTTCGTAATTATAATTACATTAAATCATGTAAATAGGCAAAATAAAGCAATTGAATATATTTATCTCCTCGGCATCCTATTTTCTTTATTTTAGTGATGAGCTAATTAAAAAACGCAACATTTTCTTTAAATTTTGACCAATAGCTATTATCGAATTTTATCTACTAGGTGAACTTTAGTTATAAAAACGATTAAATGTTATTGTTTACAATTCGATCAGAATTAATAAATGTACGTAAACTGTAATAACTTCGTTGCTGCCGAAGCTTGAAGCTACCGACTTCGGATACGCCTTAGCATAGTCTTAATTTTATTTCATGTTCTATGTATGATTTTATCTATCTATAAATAAATAAAGGTACTCTAAGCATAATATTGATATGAATAATTCGTATTCACGTGTTGGTTATTAATGTAACGTACCGTGGTCGTTAAGATTCGGATTATTAACAAACGCAAAATTAAAAGAGGTATTAACATCGAGCTTCGAGAGTGTTAACTGCATTATCCGTTAATTATTCATGAGTGACAAACTTCTTTGGGTAAAATCGGCGCGAAATTCAGATATCAAGTTTGGATCATGAATATGGAGCACATGTGAGAGCATGGCATCGTGTGGTACACGACGACAGATAAACTAATTTTCATCATAAAGTAATTTTTAAAAATATTGATTAAATAATTTTTGCACTACCATTTTAATATTATCGTGTTTTTTCTTCGTCGCTGAATTCTTCAATAATTTTATCTTTATTATTTAAACCAAAATCGCGTTTAGGTATAATTTTTTATTCAAAAATGGTGTGTTTAGAAAAAAATGTGTAAATTTAATTTCATAATTATACCAAAATAATATCATGATTGAAAATAGAAAGTTAAAGAAAAAAACATTTCTTTCAATCTATATAAACAAATAAATGAAAATGTCTGTTTGTAATATCAAAGTAACGACTTTTTAATAAATATATATGAATACAATACAATATTAAACATGTTGCTCTGTCTGTCTGTCGGCTAAACTCCGGAAAGCCTTAATTGATTTTGACGGGACTTGATATGACAGATAGCAGAAGTTCCACGGCGTAACTTAGGCTACTTTTATTTTTCTTTTATACGATAATTTTGGGTAAATTAAACAATTAACTCATAAGAGGAAGACGAAAAAATATATATTAACTAATTATTATTCAGCTTTAGATCAGAAAGTGTCCTTACTATGTATTGAAATATTACGCAAGCTGTTAAATTACTACATTTTCTTCTTTTGTGTTGTGGATATCTTTACATTATATAAAAAGCAACGTCAGTCTGTCGTCCGCTAGTAGGTCTTGTTCCTTCTTTAAATCCTTATTCTTAGATTACATAAAAGGTAACGCCAATCTGTTTGTTAATTGGCTAATAACTCAAGAATCATAAAACCGATTTATATAATTCTATTTCTAGAATTAGATATTATTTTAAGAATTAAAAATTTTGTTCGTAAAAAATACCACCAGCACATTATCTGGCAATATCTTAGCTGAACTATTGCAAATTGTATAAATGTATAATGAAGTGAATGTTTTTTTTGAGGTGTTTTTTATACATGAACGGAGCAACGGGCACAGTTAGTTTAAGCAATAAACCGTCAATACAATTTCTAATCCTGTACCGTCTTCGATAATTCTAACAGTTAATTACCCTTAATCGAGCTAATCACAAATATAAATGCTAATAAATTAACGCCAAACAATAACTATAGCATAATCAAATTAAACAGTAAAGATGTACGATAATATCTCAAATCTTATATAGATTAAAGATGGGGATTAAGGTTGCCTGCGCATGGAGTCGAGTGCTATCGTCTAAATAAAAATCAATATCTGAATCGCTTGTGAGTTTCTTCCTCACAGTTCATTTGCTCTAAGACCGTAGTGCTTTTTCAAAGTGATTTTTCCCGGCTCCTTATTTCGAGATCCTTTAGGGCCACACTTGAAGAACAGCATAACGCCTTTAAGGCCCCGCTTCCGACCTTCCGAGAAATGCCCGAGATAAGAGAGACGTTTTGACGCCATTCATGTTTATGGCAGGGCAAATGGCCCTGCGTACTTATTATAAACAAGTACAACATATTACGATATATTATGTACTCAAAGGGGCGATAGATGACTTTACAAAATGTATTTCAAGTGGTGTATGTGCCATTTCGCTTTTCAAAGAAAATGTATTAGCGTTTAAAGATTGTTTGGTTCCCAATAGAGTATTTATTTGAATGGTATGTAATATATTGAAAACAACTGTTTTTCGCATGCGGCTGGCGCAAGACCGGTCGGCTTAGAGATCTCTGGGGAAGACCCAATGTCCAGCAGTGGGCGTCTGTCGGTTGAATGGACGGATGGAACCATTTTATAAGTGAACGATATAATTAACAATCAGAATAAAATAGAATGCATATGCGTAACAAGAATTAAACATATTTCTCATAAATATATTTCATTCAGCTAATAAAATTCTGAGTACCTAATAAATAAAAGAAAATAACACGAGGACAATTGAATTAAATATAATATATACAGAAACCGAAGATTTTCTTTACATTAAGTATATAAAAAAATACAACTAATAAAAACCTGACCAGCAAAGAAATCCGTTTAATATAGCACTACAGTACGTTTATCACAATTTGTTGAACAGCATGCCAGTATCGGCAATAATAGTTTTCAGATCGACTATGATCTTCCTTGCCTCATCCAAAAGTCTGAACGGTATAATGTATAGAGTTGCCGGATCTTATATTGTCCATAAATTTACTATATTCAATAAATTGCTCTTCGAGTGCCGCTTAAACTTCATCATCCTCCGTGTGTTAGATTACGTTATTTAATATAACCAGTCTTCTCAAAAATTGGTTGAGAGTCCGATTTTATCCTCCTTTCCGTCCTCTCATTCTCGATCCCGCTTTAATGAATCCAAATTCTATTGTTTCTCGGCGTTACAAATATTTAAATTTTAAATGTTCTTTCTTAAACGGTCTTCTCAATGAATCCAATAAAACTCATATTACATTAGCAGAACGCACGGATAAGATATACTGACAGATGACATGAATAAACTAATACAAAACCTTCGGGCTTTCTTATTGAATTTAATAAATAAATATAATGAAGATATATAAATATATTAAATATGAATTGAACTAAAACCAATAATACAGTGTGTAAAGTTTTTGGTTGGGGATCGAAACGGAATAATGCTCTATCCCTCCCTCTCCAACAAAACGAGTGTTAGTATAAAATTTGTATGAAACACGTTAATGGGACGTCAGACTGTAGTATAATACGCGCTCTCTCTCTCTCTCTTTCTCTCTCTAGCATCTATACTAATAAATAAAATTGAAATGCCTGTTTGTAATGTGAAAATACAAGTTTTTTATTAAAAAGATATGATTTTTTATAAAATTCGACCTATCGCAAAAAAACAACTTTTAAAATTTTTGTATGTCTGTTTGTTCCGTCTAATCTCCAGAACGGCAGGGCGAATTTTGACGGAACTGTTTTGGTAGAAAGCTGAAATTACTAATCGTAACTTAGGATGCCTTAATTTTTTGGAAATATTAGTGTTCTGTGTAAATAAATTGAAACTCATAAAAAGTTAATTAAATTTCGATTCAATGCACAGATTTACGGAAAAATGCTTGAATTAATGAGAAATATTTTTATTTTGTCTTACGATCAAAAACATGTTACTAAAATAATTAGGGTACCGTATAAGAAAGTTAAAACGCAGTGAAGAATATATAAAATGCGGACGCAGTCGCGGGAGCACGGCTAGTCAAAAATAAAATACTTATAAGTTGGTTATTTTTGATGAAATTTAAAACTTTTTTTTTCAGTGAGTTTCGGCCTTATTTATGTTCTGTTTTTGACAGTAAAAAAAAAAACAATCAGTGATCATTTCTATTGTACAAATTTGATTTCCAGAATAATCTGAAGCTGAATAAATTTTTTTATTCTATACTGATGCTGGTTGCGATTACAAAATCAATCGTTGTTGTTAAGGGTTCATCTATTCGTGATTTTATAGCTTGTCGCAGGTGTGCTGAAAGGTATTCCGTGTTCATCTATATTTAATAACTATAGCATTACAATATTGATATTCCTACGTAAGGTTTTGATAGTTTTCGCTTGTTAAGCAATAATCCTCAAATTGAAAATTATTCAGCAAGCCAACAAGTATGTTCTTTTTATTGAGTATTGAATCTCTTACAGACCGATAAGGTGAAATCGTGGCCTAAGGCATTAAAATTAAGCCTTTTATTTTCAACCATGATGGCGCAGTTGGTAGTGTCCATCTACCAAACTCTAAAATCAGCCTAAATTTTCGGTGAAGGAAAACACTACCAGGAAAGCATAGCACGGTGATAGGGTATTTTTTAATAATGCCCGCCTGGGTAGCTATTAACTCCAAATTTGAAATCACTTAAGAAGCGGTACTAGGTATAGTGTGTTTACCATCCTGGACCACATCGTCACTTAACATCAGGTGAGATTGTTGTCAAAGCACTGAGCTTACACTGAACTATAACTGTAAAAAAATGTTGTATCTCTAACAATAAGATAAGTTTAAATCATGGCCTAAAACATGAAAATTGAGTCATTTTATTTAAACACCTGTCACATACTGTAACTTTAAATGGATACTGACAATTGGTGTTTTTTTTATTGAATACTTTCACAGATTATTTCAAGTGCAGCCTTTCAGAATTATAAATTGGAGAGTTACTCATGTCAATATATAAATGTAGATGTTATCAAGGAATAACTATGCGTAACATCAGATAACAGTTACGGTGGTACAATCCACTACATTGTTCCTAGTTTATACTCGTATTTCATTGATGTACCGAGGTGATATTACATAATTAACACGAAGCCAAGTCGTAATTTTACAGTGACAGCAGCGAGTTTAAGGACAACATGAAATGTACATATAGATAGATTACGAATTTTTGCACAAATGAAAATACGTTTTAAATTTTTGAAACAAACATTTGTAACAAATGTTTCAAATAAATAACGAATACCAATAATAAGCAAAAAAAACTGTCAAATATTATAAATCTAATAAATACATATACATTATTTATAGTATTCACTATAAATAGTTGAAATCAATTTGATCTGGCATGTAAAAAATATCTAATTTAAGTATGTCGTTTTCATTTCACTAGACGAACACCAAATATTTTTTTTTTATTTATAAAACTAAATCAGATTAATTACTTTTAAAACTATAAAGAAATCCGGTTAATAAAAAAAAAAGATCTTGAGCTCTTTATTTATCTTTGTTCATTTATTTATACATATATTATACATTATTAATACGTTTATATGTTGTTTATGTGTTAGCTTCTTTAAAATTAATTTGCTCATTTTACATGAATATTGTCTATTATCCAGATATTTTCATTACTGATTATAAATAATTTGTCAATAGTACAATATAACTTGATGATTACATCAATTAAAATAATAAATTATTTACAACATGTCATAAAATATGATTAGTTTTAGATTTTATTTTTATAATAAGTTCCGATTTTTAGTAATTCATTCAGCAATGTGAGAAAATTATGTTTTATTAAAGGCAGTCAGGGTTGAGTTCCAATGGGAGTTGGTGTGGTTCTAATAAAATGTGAAGTGTATTTAAATAGACAACTCTTTCTGACTTTCAATATAAAAAGGAGATGTGTACATATAATAGATTACTACACTTTATTATCACTATATTTTGTGACTCAAAATAAATACGGTTGTAGCATTTTTTTATACACTGTATTATTAAAACAACAATAGAACATTGATGAAAATTGAATTGCAAATAAGTAATTCACTAAATTCATCGTTATTTCTAAAAGCGTAAGGGAAGGGGACACGCCTGTATTACTTTATTTTAGAAAATGTATTTTCTCAGTAAAATTTTATGGGGGATCGTTTGGGAGTGGGCTGAGGAGGGGATCATTAATAGTCTACCTATACGGTGGGCGGAGAGATGCGTCGCCGGGACTCCTGTCCAAGCAATTTGTATCAATTACTGCGAAACTGTTAACTTCTAACTAAGCGCTTATTACCGTAAGTAATTGCTGATATCTATGGAACATATCGTTATTTAAAAAAAAATAATACCGTTAAAATATATCAATTACTTATTCTGCTAAAAGTTAATGTAAACCAATAAAAATCAGTTCATATTTACATTAATTACCTAATTAAATACATTACTCTCTAGTTGAGCGTGAACTCAAACAAATTTAATTTACTTTGAATAAGTAAGTAGAGTTTTAAAATATTTTGATTGTGTAATTTTTTCTTTATAATTTTTACATCAGATCTATGTAAATGATATCATATTTTAATTCGTTCTATTCCTATTACTCGCGAAAATAAACTGATTGAAAGTCGTTTGTGCCTCATCTTCTACGCATACCCTTACCCACAGTAGTGAGATACTAAAAGATAAACTACTATTCAAAGTTTTCCAACTCCCAGGAGGGGAAGTTCTTACATCCGCTGTCAGTGAAATACAGTGATATTTCATGCATTACCAACACTACTGTATATTAAACACTTGCATAGAACACCAACATACATTAGACCGTAAGGAACGTCGAGATGCGTTTTTCGAGTTTCCCTTAACAAACGTAAATATAGCGTGGTGCAAATACCGTCTGATTTTCGTCTAAGATAGCAGCCCATCGAAGTTACCACTTTGATACCCTTATGCTAGCTACCACTTTCCTGGCAGAGCGCCTTGAACGATCACTTCAAAAGTTCGTTAAAGTTGGCAATGCTCTAGGTTCGAAAAAAAACATGGGGGCAGGAAGTTCATGGGGGCAGGAAGTTCTTGGGGACAGGAAGTTATGCATGGGGGCAGGAAGTACATCCTGCCCCCGGATTGTCGACCTGACGGTCGTGCCTCCTTCTGAGGCGGGCTAAGAGGTGGAGGGGAAGTATTCTCCTCCATCCCTACCGGGCCATTGCACGGACGAGGCCGGGTGGGTTCGCTGCAGGGGGCGACGCGGTGCTTGCGAAAGCCACCCCGTGTCGCCCCCATCCCAAATGCAGCGGACGGCCCCGGGGGGTTTTAGTGGGTATTTCCGGGCGCTTCACGCCCGGGCGAGTCCCACACTGGCACGGAGTTCGTCCCTCCGTGCCCCCTTATCTATTGTATTGGGGGACTTCGGTCTCACTAATACAATAGGTAAGGGTAGTGCGTAAATGCATTTCCCCCCGAGTTAGGGATTGGGGCGAGGTATAGAGGTTTTAAAAAAATACAATATGTGTTTGCAGCTTGAAGAGCAAGTGAAGACTAGGTTATTAATATAATTATTTTACAAAGGTAAACTTGTTTATAATAAGGTTTTACAAGTAAGGAGAAACAATAACAATATACATGCATTTCATTACAACGGATTTGGTTGTCTTTATTATCTTAATCTAAACACGGAGGTACTTAAGATATCTAATTATGGTTAAGTGAGACACTACTGATAGTGTTTCCAGTTAACCATTACGGAAGCCTTGATTATGCTGACGTAATTCCCGTCAAAAAAAAAAATATTCGAAAAAAAAATATATTTTCAAAACGTAAAAAGGACTAGATTGTATAAAAAGCAAACTCTTATTACCAATTTCCCTATTATGTAGAAATAAATTTAAATAAGTAAATATAGAGTGTATAGAAGAAATAATACACGATGCTAAAACCTTAAGAGACAGATGTCGAGCAGTTCATTTAAAATTCATGTCGAACATTGTAAACGATTGGCTGTTAACTTATCGACGGTCGTTGGGGCTAACTAACTGGACAAACAAAACAAGGAACGTATATTGAACATGTCCATAACAGGCAAAAAGTAGAATTTGGAATATAGAGAGGTAAAGCCTCCGGTAGGTAAGTCGAAATAGGCAGAATTTTAGGCTCGTCCTCCGGGACACTTGCCAAACAAAGTTTCTGTTTTATCAAACTGGTAATTCCCATTTTTTGTTTTATTGCCATTAAACCTCTGGAGATTTATGGGTAGCCAGTCACTTTGCATTAATTTCACATTCATTACGGATCTGTTGAATTTTGAGGGTGAATTTTTTGTTGTTTCCAGATCCAGTGTTGTAGATTACCGAAAAGCTGAACGCATTGCTAATCATTGTGAAATATTCAGTAGTAATTAGTTACGAATCGTTGAAAAAAAAATATACCTCTTAATCAATTATACTTAGTTATTTTTAAGTTAACAAACTTTTATCTATAAGCGATGACTAACATTACAGACTCATTAATTACTATAATGTTGATATGTAAAAAAATACTATCAATTAATGTTATTTTTGCATATTAACTTAATTTATTACGTCCGTTTATTTAATTTAAATCGAAAACATTAAATTTCTTTAATAGTTATATGAACGTACTTTCAAAGTTAATAACAGCAACAAGTTCATCGTAATTTACTAATTACGTCTAGTCACTCTTGTTACTACAACTTCAAAATTGACTCTTTAAGTTATTCATCAATACTCACATAATATAATTACATATTATAAGAAAATCAATGTTTATGTGAAATCAATAAACAAGAATTAAAAAAAATAATCGTTGAATTCAAATTACCGCAAAATGAAATAAAACCTAAACATGGTAAAACCAAAATAGCAACTCATAAAACTCCAGAATAAAAATATAATTTTGGAACTAAACATGGTTTGAACTATTTCTAAACTAATTCAATGGTTGATATACTTGCCTCTTCAAATATTCATTAACACAGATACAAAATTGAAAATAATTTAAATCAAATATTATTTCGTTATCTATGAAGATCGAATTAGTACTTCCTCGGATCGTTAGTATAACAAACACTGCACTATGAAACTTCTTTAAAGTCTATAAAATTCCTTTATTCTCTTGTTCTAAGATGAATTCAGCTAGATCTATATATAAACCAATGTTATTATGTTTATCCTCTATGCATTCGTAAACTATTTATTCGATTATGATGAAACTTTTGTATTTGATACTTCCGGTAAAACGTTTTGGCAAAAAAATATGTATGTGATGTTGCAACCCTTGCCGGGTAAAGCTACTTTTTCATAAAACTATGATCCTAATGATAACTCGTTAATGCAAGAAGTCATATGTAAGAACTCGTATGCAAGAAGTGACTTTGGATAATGTCTTAATCATTCTAAATAATAAAACAACTAAACCCACCTATACATAATTTTCTTATATTCTATTATGATTCTCAATTTGAAATTTTTAAAACCAGAGAACCAGAATCACTATCCCTATTTCAAACAAAACAAAACAACCTTGGCAAAACAACGTAATATTGTTTTTAGTTGTTGGTATTAGAGTTTTCCAGTGTGCATTGCCTTTAGATAAACGTAATATCTCTCGAATAGAGAGAACGGCGGCGATCTTCGTAAAATAGCTGGAAACGATTGGATCCTCAAGGGTGCTCATCGAGCAGAAAATACCAACCCTAGAAGTGGCTTATCTCCGGTAGTTGACCAACATTACTGATTTGGATAATTATGGTTATCAGACATGCAAGAAAATATAAACATCTTTCCAAGTACTTACGTCTATAAAAAAATTGTTAAAATATTTTTCAGATTATTTGGACCCTTTTCCTCGTAAGGTTCTTTGAAAAATTCAAACCTTATCCAATTTTAGTAGCATTTTGTATAACAGTGTTTGATAGTTGTGCTCAAGTTAAGTATTTAAAAAATAAAATGGAAGAATGCGTGAATTCTCAGTATTATTTGTGCTATGGTAAGCATTTGGGCTAACAACAACCGCCATTTTGTTGGAATATTGAAGATTTGAAAAAATATGCAATATTATGCCTAAAAAACTTTCATTCATGGCAGTAATAAATTATCTAAAAAATCGAATTAGTTATTATGCGTCATCTTTTTTTAAAATTATTAATACAAGTAATAATAATAATAACACTAGCCTACAAGCATTAAAAAAATTAAAGCAACCACGATTGCGCAGAACATAAAACCGTTTCAATTAAAAATGTACGTCGTATTCTCTTGTCTCGACTTAAGTGAAAACCGCACATTGCTTAAGTTATCCATTAATGAAGATAAATCGTTGACGACGAAACGCAAGCACGACGTCACACTATTTAGTCGTGCAGATTAGGGCATTAATTTACAATTTCATTGGATCTTACGGTACTCCACTAACGTCAGCCATATTCAAATTTCGAATTAGATAGGTACTTCAGAGTTATGCTCGGTACATTGGGATTGTCCTAATAAATCAAATATAACTGATTTTTAGAATATAAACCCAATACAACTCAACTTTTTAAATCTTAATCGTAGCTCAAATTCAGCTCAAAATCTGCCCAATACATAATAGAAAAATTATAGGATCAAATTCTAAACGCCCTGCAAAATCTAACTATGGCCAGGTTGATAAGAAAATGCTGAAAATTAATATTTAGGCAAAAAAATTAAAAAATAACTTTAGGACATTTGAAACTTTTAACTAATAGTTCTTAGTATATGTTTATTTGAATTTTACAGCGTCATTGAATAATGTTACTGGATCAACGTTTATTTTATATGTAATTATTTCATTAGCTGAAATTCATAGTTTCCTTATTACCGTAAGTGATATGTCACAATCGTTTGCTTTGTCAAAACTAACGACGATGATTGGAGCGAAAATCAGCAAAGATATCTTTCGATTTTTTCTAACACTCTTTATACTCAACGCTTAACCTCAATCTTACTTGATGTCATGTGACGGTGTGGTCCAGGATAGTAAACACACTAAGCCTAGATATACTGGTTCTTAAGTAATGCTGCCGGAACATACCTGTTAGAATTTGGTGACGAGTCATCTAATTTGAGGGTGGTAACTATCCAGGCGGGCATTATTAGAAAATGACCTACCACCATGCAAACATTTTACTGACAATATTACAATAATTTCGGTAAAAATTACAATATTACGATCTAGAAATATGTTATTTCTAATCTAGAGATAAGGTGATAGACTAACAGAATGACACAAAGGCAAGCAGTAAGACGTTGACTTTATGTTTTAAAGTAAATATCAAATTATGTTTTATTCACAATGAATATATAAAATGTAATCAGTATATTATATAAATATCTAATATACTAAGAATAAATGATATAATTACAAAATATGACTTAAAATAATAATCATACGTAACGTTCTTTTAATGTAAAATTAACTACTTTTAATTTGACAAAGACTTTAGTCTCTGTCGATGTCCATTAGACACCATGTACCCATCTTATCGCAAGGGAGTATTATGTAGTCACAATGTATTTCGTAATAATCGTGCCAGAGTACTACGCTGCACCTAACGAGTCTTTGATTAGAACATAACGTTAGCACATCTAACTTTACACAAGGCTTTTAACATTCTTACGTATAATGTTATTTTAACTTCATATCTCTTTCTTACTCACCTCAAATTTATATCAAAAATACCTCAAAAATAATAACCTACATTATTAAATTAGTAATCAGGGAGATGGACATTCTATTTTTTATTGTTCACTATAATGGCATCTTAGTGAAGATGTTAACAGTACATATTTATTATAATGTCTTAATGATACTGGTAAAAAGCTTTTTTAGAACTCTGTTAAATGATTGGTTTCATGTGATGTAATAAATAATAACGTACAAGAACAATAACTATCAACTGTTGGAATCTCAGGAAGAACAAAGTGATAGAAAAAAAAATGTATTTTGGTATAATTATCGTGGACTACGAAAATGCCTTCGATTCGATTGAAACCTGGACTGTACTACAGTCTCTCCAGAGGTGCCAAGTATACTATCAATACATCAAAGTGTTGAAGGATTTGTACGAAAACGCCAATACCTATGTCAGTCCGATTACAGGACCAGACCTCGAAACCTGTAACTTTGTGGTGTGGCGTTAGACAGGGAGACGTTATTTTTCCGACACTGTTCACCCCTGTGCTCGAAGATGTCTTCAAGGTTCTGGATTGGAAAGGACTTGGCGTCAAACATAAACCGCGAGTAAATAACACACCTTCGCTTTGCCGATGATATAGTAGTTATGGCTAAGACCGCAGAAGACCTAAGTACGATGCTAGATGATCTCAGTAGAGCCTCCGAACCAGTTGGTCTTAAAATGAACATGGACAAGACGAAAATCATGTCTAATGTCCATGTTATGCCAACTACTATACCATCGGTGACTCTACTCTTGAAGTTGTTGACAGTTATATATACCTGGGGCAAACTGTTCAGTTAGGTAGGTCCAACTTCGAAAAAGAGGTTCGTCCATGTCGAGAGATTCGAATCATCGAATCCAACTCGGCTAGGCCGCGTTTGGAAAACTACGCAGAGTATTCTCGTCCGAGATACCGCAGTGTCTGAAAACAAAAGCCTTCGACCAGTGTGAGTTGCCAGTCATGACTTATGGCACTGACACGTGATCGCTTACAATGGTTTTAATTAGAAAGCTCAAAGTTACCCAAAGGCCAATGGAGAGGACTATGCTCGGAGTTTCCCTGCATGATCAAATCATAAATGAGGAGATCCGTAGAAGAACCAAAGTAACCGACATTGCCCAAAGAATATCCAAACTGAAGTGGCAATGGGCTGGGCACATTATGGATATTATGGGTATTTGGCCGCAGGTTTTCAAACTTGAGGGTGGTAGCTACTAAGGCGGGCATCATTAATAATGTCTTTACAGTTTTATCATGAGTATAATTAAATTTGATTGTGCAAAATAATCGAAATTATTATTTTTTAATCTTATACTAAAGTTTCATTCAATTTTAATTTTTAAAATATGTTTAATTTCATTTTTTACTCATATAATTTAAAGAAGATTCTACAACATTCTCAAAATATTATAGATGTCTTATTAAATATCAACTTTATTAACTTATTTGGCTGTTAATAATAGTAGTATATTGCGATTTGATTTTTTTTTATCAATGTACTATGAAATCTTACGTTTTTTTGAAAAATTAAAGTGTAAATTTTAATAACATTAATACATTAGCTCAAAATACATAATGATTAAGAAAAGTTTTCGGATTCGAGTTTTAATTTACCATAGTAATATATTTTTTTATTACACCATCTGAAAGTAGAGATATCAAAGAACAAAAAGCCTACCAACTTTTTAAAAAATTTTTGATTGAAACTTATGGTGCTTTTTCGATATTAAGTCAAATAAAGTAAACAAATAAGTATGTTAAGTGAAAAAAAATTACAGTATGTTTGGAACATACGACTAAAAAAGAAAGTTTGTCACCAAATTTCGTGTTTTATTGTTTGTACAAGGTAATAATAAAAAAAAACCAAAAAACTTGGTTATTTGAAAATTTTTAATGAATTTTGAGGTTCTATGAAAACAGTATAAATAGAAAAGTTGTAGATCTTTTTATTACCTACATCTTTGCAATATAACTTGTTCCCATGGGACTTGTAGTTTTGCCGGAAATCGAGATAAACCGTTTTTTACCCCTAGAACCTAACCTTCCTCCACTTTCCGACATCAAATTGCCCGTAAATTGTTTTTCCTTACATTTTTTTCCCTCTTCTTCATTTCGACTATGGGTTGCATTCTACTATTTTTTTTTTTGTTTCAAAAAAATTATCGACCCTGGTCTAATATGCAGAAAATTCATAATAATCCAATAGATAAATACATATAATGATAATACTGATTTGTACGTATTGAAACTTCATTCATAGTTTGAAACAAAAACAAACTCCCCAGCTAACGGGGAACACGAACGTCACAGAGTCCCTGATGTATCCACTCCTGTTAACATAATTCTATTGTAGGTGAGTAATATAAAAACACTAAAACGCCTCCAAAACCAGAGGTTTATTTATATCAAATGTATAATATATCACAATATACATTGGTTATTACTACATTAGATTAATCGAGAATTCTAATATTCTCATTATTGAAGCGTTTATATTTTAACACAGAAAATCATCCATAGCGACTTTTTATTTTTGAACTAAATTGTAACTCTAGAAATGTTTTACAAATTGTTTATTCATATTCCAGAGTTACAAATCTAGCGGTACAAAATATATTATAATATTGCAAAGTGTTTAAATTTCAATTTTTGTTTTTTTCATTTCATTGTTGACGAATTTGTTTTTTTTTCTTTATATTCGTCCTTAACTTGTTATTAAATACATATTGAAATCTGAAAGAAAACAACTTTAAAATCTCATCAAATTAATTCGTAAGAAAATGGATTTTATTTCAATGAGTCTGGTTCTAAACTTATTACATGTAATTCAGCGTATACTACAAGTGCAAAAAAATACCACAGAAATCATATAACAAGTTACAAAGCTCAAAGCAATCATCGCAAATCGAAAACAATAACATTTGCCGCAATTTCAAAGTAATTTATCATCTGTCTCCCTGAGCAGGTTTCCGCCTCACGCGTAAAATCGCTGTCAGAAGACATCCTGTGAATCAGCTTACTATAGAATATTTTCTATAAATACTTGCCGAGAACACTTATATTGTGTACTTTTACCAATATACGACGTTTACAGAAACAAAATTAAAAAAAAAATTACTAAAAAATCGGCAATGGTGGACATAAACCAAACCAAGATTATTATTTTAAAGATTGCTATTGAATTATTAGACGTTATTTATTAGGTTTTCTGTAAAAATATATGAAGAATTTTATCCGCGAAGAAAGCAGTATTGTGATCTACTTTAATCTGAACAATCGCAGAAAATTGAACTATGAAATTCATAATTAATTGTTAGAAATTTCATTATTTTCATTTATGGTGTATTGATTTTTTTACGTCTACATATTGTACAAACTCAATTAATAAACGCTTCAGCGTATCTGTGTATATATAAATTTGATTATTATCATTCAAAATTAATTAAAAATTTGTAACATTTCGTTTTAGTAATATTGTTTAGAAGTTATTATAAACTAAACCCCTAATACCACTCAGTTTAGTTTTATCCAATTTATTATTATTATTGATCCAAATAATCTAATCAAATTTAAACGACTATTCGCAGAATCCATTCAATTTAATCCCTTATAAATGCACTATCGGATGAAAACCGATAAACTAAAACATTGTTGCCAATCCGAGAGCCTTCAAATCACTTTAACCCTCCTCCTATAAGACTGCTGCAAATCATTTACCTAAGAGGTCCCTTCTACCATCAAAACTAAATCATGTAGGGTGTCGTACATAAACTCGACCGCCCTTGCAGTTAGATAAAATGTAAAGGGAAGTTTGATTCACTCGAGCGACACCACACGTAGTACCGTCATCCGCCCGCACCCCAGCCCCCATAATGATGTCTTTATGCTCAGCTATCTCTATTTGCTTGCGTCTCATATCTCAGCTTGAAGGGCACTTAATCGAAGCTTACTCGAAAACTTCAACTTTAGAACCGGACAGATATTTGATACACTATACTATCGTCCATTACCTAATGAGCTAAAGATTTATGAGGTTAATGTCTTCTAATATTTTTCTTCATGTACACATTTATCCTCAAATAAAGTACATAGGTATAGGATAAATTGGAAATTTAAAACTCTAAGAAATAAAATCATATTAGTAATTTTGCATTTACTACTAAGAGTAAAAATATACGTCTATTTATTTCGGACAGAAAAACGATATAATTTACTTCTACATCTCTAGGTACTCTCTATTACGTAATGAACCGTAGATGTGTTAGATAATGTCTTCGAATATTTTTCTTCACATTCTGTATATGAATAAAGTATGAACAGCAGGAACTGAAAATTTCATTTAAATTTAAATGTAAACTTATTTTTAGTAACCGTCTTTTTTAAATATATAATAAATAGGTCATGGATTTGCATTTCTCTTCTTTTAATTATGACTATGATTTAACATTATGCGAATTAAGCAAAAAACAAAAATCTAATCACATCTTAAAGGACAAATATCGTCAATGACCTCCGAGTCGGTTCATCTCGAGATGAGCGGAGCGCGGGGCGGGGTTGCCACCATCTGGGCCGGTAATTAAGCGCATCTGCCTGCGTTCAATTTTGAAATGGTGGATGAGAGTTGCCCTGCGCCTTCGGGTCCATTCTGGAGGGTGTACGAGCAAATTGCTGAACTTTCAATTAAAGAGTTGTTATTCAAACCGCTTCAAGCGCCGGCGGTATTATATTTTATTCCGCAACGAAAGCTTACTGGTATCTACCTACTTGTTTTCCGTTCTACTTAGCCCCAGTTTAACGATTTCTCTCTGTAGGAAAGAAATTGTTGGAATTTATTAAGAAGAAGTGTCTGTTTTAAATATATTTTCACAACCAGCTTAAAGATTATGCCGGATCATCTGTTAATTGTTTTAGGCTTTGAAATGCGGGAAGGGATATTTTTGCTGATATAATATTTTTAAAGTTGTTGAAATACATTTTTATCAGTATCTTTCACAGTTTTATTCAACGTTGTATCTACATCAGTTGAGTTTTACGAACATTTTCCTTGCTCAACCACCAGTCCCTCGTTTGTACTCGCAATGAATATTGTTCTTTATTTATTTTGTCTGTGTGTGTTTTTTAGCGGCTCCAGTATTCATGCTTGTGTTCTTGATATTTGATTGATAGTCAAACCGACGTGAGACGCAAGTCGATTGTGTGCTAAATAAATGTACTTAGAAGTTTGATAATATAAATATATTTTTATACATAACAACTAAAACATCTTTTATTTGATAGAAAATAAATAATAAATCCATAAATTATTTATCCATAACAAACTTTTTAATGCTTCTTGCGTAAAATTAAAATGTCATTGGTATTTTATAGAACAATTAGTAACATACTTGTTTATTCCTTAATCTTTAGACAGTAGCATGATCATGGTAGCATCCTACTATGACCTGCCTGCTCCAGCCTGCGTTTATTTTAGAAGTGTTATACATAACTTTAGGTAGTAGTAACCACTTAGTAAACTCTACCTATTTGCTATCATAATTAAAAATATCGGAATATAACTGCTAACCACATTTTCTTCACTATTTCTAAACTAAACTTCTTCAGGTGTTTATTGATTGAGGTATATACTATTCAACTAAATATTATAGATGTAACTGATTTAAGCTACACAAGTATACATGAAAAATAACTATACTGTAAATTGTATTATAAACAAAAGACTATAAGAATGAAATTTCTAAATTTTTTTTTTTTTTTTTTTTTCAATTATCTATAGTTTACTTCTTAACAGATACATTTCCTGTATTTGTTTATAATATTTATATCTATAGTAATAATGTTAGCCTAATTTTTGCTTGTAATAATACGCAATGCACAAACTGTAGTGATATAATTCGAACGCGGATCACGTCCGGTGTAGTAGTACCAAAACAGAATAATCATTACAAACGATTCCTCCGCACTCGGCCTCGTTTTCATTATTTGCATAATTGTATTGTTACAGTAGGACCTGGTTCCATTGGTCTTTCGGCTCGATGTGCGTCCAGTGCGAAAGGAGGGATGCTGGTGCACCTCTTAATACTTAGCACCGCCTTCGCGGCAGCAACCACTGGTAAACACGGTGAGTACACTACGTTATTACTTTAAGCGTAAAATTAAAACACCCAGAACGGCAGTAGTCGCAGATCTAAGCCATTTCAATTTGGCCTTAAAAGGACACGTACGTCTTTTGTTACGTGCCGATGGTTATGTAATTCCGTATCGCTTACACGCGAACGTAGATTTTTTTGGCTTCAATGTTAAGCGTGTTTTGTATGAGACTGTCGCTCTTAGCGTTATTGCTCTATGACTTTAAGTATCTGCATACAGCACGCAAACACTTTACAAGTGTGATAACAGATACAAGTCCTTCGCTTTTCTGATCAACTAGTGTATGATTGTATAATCTATATATAAAAATTCAAAGTTGAAACAGTAGAATACATTTTTCTCTTCTGTTTATCAAACAATTTTCTATTTTTTTTTTTAATTTATCATTAAAAAAAATGGGAATATTGCGTTTTTTCCTTTAATTTTCAGTAATGATTATGGCTGGATTTCAACCACTAGGAAAACCCTAGTATGCCTACAATAAGACTTTTATAATTTTATTTGACCATAATAACTATTGTTATATTAACAGAACGCTATCAAGACTATATTGACGTTTATTATCGTGATTCCATTAGTGATGTAACTAAAGAGCAGAAAAATCGATTTATCCGAGAAATCGATTTTAAATTACGAGTTTATGATCATTTCTTTGTTTACACTACAAATAGAATGTTCATCAGTTTAGTTGATTTTATTTTCAATCGTCGTTTATACATGCTGTTGAAAAAAAGCTTTGAAATACGAACGAAAAAGGTCGCAGCAGTAATCCTAATACCAGACAATAATATGCAGTTATTAACTACATAAATGCCATCGGGACAGTCCATATATCCATCCATCCATTCAACCGAAATACGTCCACTGCTGGACATAGGTCTCCCACAAAGATCTCCACGACGACCGGTCTTGCGCCACCCACAACCAGTGGACTCCCACCACCAAGTCGTCGGTCCACCTTGTGGGGGGCCTACTCACGCTGCGTCTTCCAGTACGCGGCAGCCATTCGAGAACCCGTTGGCCCCATCGGGCATCGGTTCTATGAGCAATGTGGCCAGCTCATTGCCACTTCAATTTGGCAATTCTCCGGTCAATGTCGGTTACTCTGGTTCTTCTGCGAGTGAGTAGCGATAATAAATAAGACTGAGAGAAATAAGCTGCCGCAGTGTTTGTTGATGATTCAATAAGTGTTTCGTAAATAAAACGTCAGAAAGTTTAAATGAATGTGATAAGATTACGCTTTTATAGCAAAATAATTATATTACAAACACTTGAATATCTAAAAGGGCCAAAAGAAACGCGCCAGAACTTGGCCCCTGTTTGCAAATAATAATAAGAATTATACAGAGTTGGCAAGTTAAAAAAATTCACGCTAAAATTTGCATAAACCTTGCGAAGCCGGTTTCACTTACCTACCTACATTTATTTTTATCTCATTTTTTGTACGGTTCGTCTCAACTTATTCTATTACACGAATTTGTGATAAACTAAATTATAACTTACTTTTGCATATTATAAATAATGAGGGTTCTTGATGCAAAATACAGGTATGTCCAAATCATCGGTAAGGCAGATAAAATACTTTTTTACTATTATTAAATGTATTACATTACATAAAAAAAAGTTCTAGTTA
This sequence comes from Samia ricini, assembly GCA_014132275.2. Taxonomy (NCBI): domain Eukaryota; kingdom Metazoa; phylum Arthropoda; class Insecta; order Lepidoptera; family Saturniidae; genus Samia; species Samia ricini. The sequence goes on from AP028161.1 coordinate 11,067,816, forward strand.
ATATTAAAAAAATACAAATTTACCATGAATATTTGGAATTTTTGTGTTAATAAACGTATGTATATTTCACAATCTTACCGTACATTACTATTACAATACTACATTACCGTAATTATTTTGAGTTTTACATAAACCAAATATTTATATATTTATTAACTAACAGGTGCTCGCGGCTGCGCTCGCGTTTAATATGTTTTTCAGGTGTGAGTGAAAAAACATTTTAATGAAGAAAAATGAGTCTTTTGTTTTTTTTATCGAAAAAAATGTACATAAGAGTATCATAAGAATATATTAAGTAGTTTCCTTAATTATATAATCAGTTCAGTAAATTAAGAAAAAGTACCACGAAGTTATTTATTGGTAATGTATAAGAGACATGTGATCGCGTCACAAAGAATAAGCAATAAGAATTAAACAAAAAGACATCGCTAACCAGATAAAACCTTTCTATATATAAAAACAAAATTACTAGCCCAGTAACAAAAAAATAAATCATCCTTACGATAAGACTTAATCAATTTTCATGGTTCATATACTAAGTAGCAATTAGCTGAATTATAATACCAGAGAGAGAAAGAAACCTTTCTCTCGACCATAGTTACAAACTTTACTTAAATTTACGAGTAGGCAATTCGTAATAATATTATCAAGAATAACAAGGGAAACGAGAAATCCACGTAACACTCCTCAGCTTGGCTCATATAAACTGTGTGGTTTATTTTATGTACACAGTGGGACAGCTGTTATTTCACGTTTATCCGGGCAGATCAAACATGACGGTAATCTACACTTCCGGTTAGGGCCTAGCTAATACCTATCAAACCTATATAATACTGCTTCGTTCCGTTCGACTTAACATTCTTAGAAGTGATTTACAAATATCCAGAGAGGAAAAGAAAAATACGAATTTCTTAGAATAAATATTGTTGCGCTGTTATCTGGCTTGGCCGATTTTGAAGAGGCTTTTTACTCGGGAACTATACGCTATGGAGCAATTTATACGCTATTAAAGTATTTTAAAATTATCTTTAGACTTTGTTAAAAAAAATAAAGAATTAATTTTTTTCAAAAATTAACCGGGTTTTTTTTCAAACAAAAATTCTGAACAGAATACCATGCATGAGTTAAAACGCATCTCTATGTTAGACTGTCTGGATAAATCTAAAAAAACTCGAGGAAAATATCCATTTGAATGAGATTTTGGTGACAGAAAGTATGTGTCGTTGGGTAATTGACAAAAAAAAAAAAAAAAACGCAAAAATCAGGACATCTTACATTCAATCAAGATAAACCAGGTAGACGAAGTCACGGGCACCCGCTAGTTTATAATATAATTTACAAATGTTAGAAATTATATCAATTAATCCTTGAAAAAATATATTATATTATTAATATTTGACATAAATTAAATTTCACGTTATGTTACCGATTTCTTTATCCAAATACCTAATGCAATAACCATTACAACACAAAAATAAAGTAAGCACATAGAACAAAGGTAAAAAAAATATAAGAAATTAAAATAATCACATAATAAACAGAGAACGCCCACAAAATAGAAATAAAATATCTAACGTAGCATTGCCTTTGTGAACTTAGAACCGAATCCCTAGAGGTTTATGTCTTTTCGGATCAGGAGGCTTACCGGAGGACGCGCGCGTCGAAAACTCCTTTCCCTCATAAATATTTACTTTATGAAATAACGCGTTCAAAGTTCAGCTTAGTCTTCGCCTTACACGCTGTCTGTTCGTAGGTGATACTGTCAAATAACGAAAAACCTTTTTCGCTATGGCGGGAAATATTTCCTTTAATACCTACATTTATCCGTCTTGTAAGCTTCAATTTTTGTATTGTATTTTTTTTACACGGTATAGGCTACTGAGCTTTCGGTGAAAGAAAACATTGCGAGGAATCCATAGTATGGCTGTAGGGTATTTTCTAATATTGACCGTCAGGGTAATCACCACAATCTAGTTTGAAAACATGTCGCCAAATATAAATAGCTGTGTTACGGTAATATCACATGAGTACCTCTAGGCTTAGTATGTTTACCAACCTGAATCACATCGTCACCTAACATCAGGTGATATTGTCGTCAAAGGAACGAGCCTATACGGCATTAAAAAACGAGTTAAAAATATTTTTCTATTAAAACAAAGTGGGGGGAAATATACCAAACTATAGATTAACACAGCAGTTAATATTTTGTTATTAAATTAAACAAACATAATAATAACATTGTATAATTAATGTAACATGTACATGACGCTTTACAAAGGTACAGACAAATAAATATAAATTATTATTCGCCACACGTAAATGTATATAATTAATTAAGCACAACGAAAACGAAAACTGATATTTACCGTGCGGTCAGTTAAACGAACGATAATCTATACATATAATAAAAATGTAACGATCGCTGTCTGTACATGGAAGATATATGAGAAAAAATATTATTAAGACCTTTATAAACACAATTAGGACCCAAAACTATGATTTTTAAATTTTTTGTCTGTTTGTCTGTGCGTTTGTGCACGCTAATCTCAGAAACGGCTTATCCGATTTAGATACAGTTTTCACTAATATATTGTAGTAAGCTTCACTTAACATTTAGTGTTTGTTTCATGTCGATCGGTACATAAATAAAAAAGTTATGCCAATTTAAAGAATCACGTTGAACATTTATTCTATCTAAATTCTTTCTCTGTTCAGATGCATTGTATGAAACTTTTCTAAACTACATAATGGTCTATATAAAAGTATGATTATATAATAATAATAATATGATAATAAATAGAAGTTAAAAATGATCAGTTTCGGAAATTTTAAAATTCCAATTTAAGTTGACCTCAGACATATATCCTCATTCATATGAAATAGGGTTCAGGTTAGGCTGGCAAAGCAGGTTGTTTATATATGTATAGATAAAGCACGTGAGAGCCGGGCCTCTTTCGGAGGCGCATGGCGTAACAGTTGCATTCGATAACACTGACTGTTTGCTTATTTTATTTATTTATATTTTAGGGTTTGTAAATACATATTGTATGTATATAGTATAAGTTAATTAGTTTTCAAATTAGGTAAACACGTCTTATTAGTTAAACTGTAAATACAAGTTTATACAACTTTTTAATTTTTATGTTTAAAAAACAATTTAGTAATTTGCGATTAATTAATACATAAATGTATCTATTAAACATTTCTTTTATTTTCGATAATTATTAGGTTAGGTTAATACGTCTTAATAGTTATTAAAGTGTAATAAAGTTAAATTGTGTAATAATCTGTAAGTATTTAATTTTTTTTTTTGTTTATGATGAGTATGTGTTCACTAAATAACGCTGAGTTAGTACTAATTACTACTTATTATAAGAATGCCTCGTAAAAGATCCAACCTCTCCCGGTGCAACAGAAATGCTATAAGGATGAGATTAGTTCTCATTAGTTCACTGCATTTCAGTAACGTCAGGCCAGGTTTCATGTTACAGAAACTTCAGCTCAGCGAAAATCTCGATTGAGTTCCATTGTTCTCGAAGATGGCCACTTGAGTTAGGATGGACAGGGAACAGCGTGCGGCACGTTTGTCCACCGATCGTAAGGCTCATGCAATATCGCGTGAGTCTGAGACCTTTACTGATAGGGAAACCCGCCTGAGCTCTCAAAAAGCACGATCTTTGTAGTCTAGAAAGCTGGAAAGTAGCTTAGATCGTGAATCTCGATTAACAGCTGATCGAGAAGAAGAAAGAAACTGCAGAACAACGTCAGCCACGACTAAATGCCGATCGACTTCGGCATATACTCAATAGATTGTTGTCAAGTTTGATAGAACACCCAGAAACTGGAGCGGAAATTGATATCCTTCCATGGATTACCAAAGAGAAAACAAGTTATTTGTATTCGCCCAGAATTGATTACCCTGAATTCGCATCTACAGTAGGTATGGTGGTATGTTGTCAGTTTTGTAATGCTCAAAAATGGAGAAAAGAACCAAATAGAATATGCTATTCAGGTGGCAAAGTGCTCATTTAAACTTATCATGAGCCCATTTATAAAAGTTTTACTAAATAGTGAGCATCCTCAGTGTAAACATTTTTAGACTATATCCGTTTATATAATAGTGTATTCCAAATGACATCTTTTGGGGTCAGAAGTTTCAAAGCCGCAATAGATTCCATCCCACAAGGCCAAAATAACAATTATAAAGTTATAAATAAGGCTGACAGACGTCCTGCGGAAGAATATCGTGAAAAGTACAATGTCCCCGTTGCAGACGAAGTTGCAGTAATATTAGTAAATCAGGAATGTGATAGACGTGACATCGTGCAGCGCACTCATGATGATCGCTTACAACGTATTTGTGAAACACACCGAGCATATGATGCCCTGCAGTATCCTTTGATATATTTCCATGGTCAGGATGGGTACAATTTCAGACTCTACCAAGTTAATCCAAGCACTAGCATAACAAATTATAATAAAAAATATCAGCCTTACAGTTTTATTCATACCAGATACAAATTGGAGTTATGAAAGATGAAGAATCTACCAATTACCCAGTAGAATTTTTAGAATCCCTCAGTGCTCCTGGACTACCAGCTCATAAAATAAATTTAAAGTCGGCGTACTTATAATGCTGCTAAGAAATTTAAGACCGCCAAAACTTTGCAACAATACTACATTAAAAGTGATTTTTTTTCTGTTAAATTTCTGATTCTGCGAAACCTGATAGAAGCAGAAATTTTAACAGGTGGTAGTGTTTTTATGCCTCGGGTTCCTCTCATTCCAAACAATTTTCCGTTTAATTTTAAACGAGTTCAGTTTCCAGTGGACTTCTGACCAGTTTCGCGATGACAATTAATAAAGCTCAAGGTCAGGCGCTAAAAGTTGTGGATGTGGATCTAAGTATTAGCTGTTTTTCGCACGGTCAGCTTTATGTGGCTTTATCACGTGTTAATAATTCTAGCAGCCTGTATGCTTTGTTCCCCGATGGCTATACGATATAACGACGGTGATTATAATCCAGAATAAACCAAAATCCGAAAAATGCTGCCCAAAGTCACTATTCCACGCAGACGAAGTTACGGGCACAGCTAGTATGAAAATAAATCTTGTTAGTTAATAACACCCGATAGGTAAAGATTTAAAAATGTTTAAATATATGTTGATTAATGTAAAAAGCAATGTGCATCTATTTCACGGTACTGTGAATACGAACAAATAGATTATTGAGTAATATATCGATTATGCGTATGTGAGTAATATGAATTGATACAATTTTATTGTTCACTGGACGGACGTGGCATTATTGGACATGAGTCATTGACGCGTTGAACATTCACGCAGTTGAACGAGGCGTGCACCGTGTCCGTAGTTGGAAAATGAATTGCAGTTATGTCCAATTACGGAAAAGCGATGACGCAGAAACTTGATTTTTCATACTATTATTGTTATTTACTATATTATAGAACTAGCTTTTACCCGCGAGTATACTCGTGTTAATGTAGATTTCATAAAATAATTCAAGAATGTATCCTATATTCCATTTGTCCATAAGACGTCCACTGTTGGTTTATCCCTTAGTCGCCTTTTACAACACCAACGGGATAATATGGGGTGGTACTATTCATAGCCGGCACTACACGGTATAGTCTATATTATATTTTATATTCTATATTAGAAATAAAACACTCAGAATGGCAGTAGCCACCACGCGGAGTGAAGTCATTTCTAGTTGGTCTTAAAATGCACGTACGCCTTTTTTCACGTGTCGGTGATTACGCAATTCCGTATTGCTTACACACACACACACACACGACTACATTTTTTTGGCTTCAATATTAGCGAATTTTTGTATAAAACCGCCACTCTTAGCGTTATTACTCTATGATTATATATTTTTCTGTAACCTGTTATAAAATTTATAATATGGTAGTTAGGGCGCAATATTTTGCATTCAAATTTATAATATTAAGTTAGAACAAAATAGAAACTACGAGTCAATCGTATGAGGTAGAGATATACCATCGAAAAGTATTCTCTGGGATTTTTAAAGAACCATGTTCATTTAGGTCACATAAAAAGTCATTAAACAGAACTTTAACGACTTGATTATAAAATATTGTTTTTATTTTTCTATTTACACAAAAAAAAATAACTTTACCATATATAAATCTTTCATAAAATAATGGAGAACTGAGGGTGAGAAACGCACCAAAATCCGCTATATTATTAGGAGAAGTTAGTGGATGTACAAACAGACAAGAGCGGTAATCGACTTTATTTTATACTATGTAAAAACATAATATTAAAATTACTTTATGTAAAAATAATGTCGGAACAAAATCACCATTTTCGATGCCGCGTATCGGAAGACGCAATGTGAATAGGCCTCACACGTAAACCGATGATCGAGTAAAGGTCGCGGGAATTCGCTGGTTGCGGGTGGCACAAGACCGGTCGTGTGAAGATCTTTGAGCGAGACCTATGTCCAACAGTGGACAACCTTCGATTGAATAGATGGATGTATATAATATATACTAGAATATTTCAGAAATCATTAAAGGTAAACAAGAATACAACGTTGTTGGTCATAATAATATTTTTTCATATAACGCACTAATGTGATCTGCTAATAAAGGAAAATAATACACTTTCCTTGTACATGGACCAAAAACAAACGAAATAAGCCTACAAATAACACTGTAATATAAAACTACATAATATGGAAGATTACTCCCTTATATTACATAAGATGAAATTGGTCAGTATCTAACTTATTGAAATAAGAAAATTGTTACTAGAAATAATTAAATACTAATTGGCTTTACAATAAAATGTCTATCATTTTTTGTTGACAAATAGTCCCACTATATTAGTTTGCTTCTAGAATTCTTTTTTTAATTTCAACTAGCAGCCCTCCCTCCCTAGCTTCGCGAGTTAATAGAAATTTCTAAACATAAAAATAGCCTATGTAAATCACTAATTAAGTAATTTTGTGAAAGAGTTTTTAAAATCGGTTAAATAGTTTTTGATTTTATCCATAACTTATAAAAAAAAAACAATTTAACCTCTTTATCTATACTAATAAATAAAATTTAAGTGTCTGTTTGTAATGTCAATTTTTTTACTAAATACATATGAAAATATATAAGATACCAATACCAAAAATACATTTTTTTATCTGTTTATTTGTAACGGCTAATCTTCGGAACTGATGGGCAGATTTTACATTACTTATGGTAGATAGCTGAAGTTACGCCGCATAACTTAGGTACTTTTAATTTTCGAAAATTATTAGGGGTCCACGTGAAAAAATGAAAACTAATAAAAATCCGATTCAATACATAGTTTTACTGGTAGGTATTTTAATTTGTGAAAAATACCTTTGCTTAAAATTAGTCGCAAAAAATGTTCTGGAAAGTAATTACGGGGTCCGTATAAAAAAATTAAAAACTATATCATGCAGTGAAAATTTATATGAAATGCGGGCACAAGCGCGTGCACAGCTAGTAACAAATAAAAATATAATTTAACCTCTTTATATAATAATAAGTATAGAAGTAAAGATAAATAAATTATACAACACGTGCCCAAAGCGTTATTGTTTTAATACAAATGTTTGTGAGATATTAAAACTCGTGATCTTAATATCTTTTATAATTACTGTATTTAAACAAAATACTAGTCCTCAAATCGAGTGTAATCAGATTAATTATCATTACAAATGAACTGGTGTAGAATTATAACCAATAAAACAAAATTTACAAAAAATCAGGTATATCACATGCTAGTACGAAATGTCTTTGATTGGAAATTGGTTACATTCAACTAAAAGACGTCCACTGCTGGACATAGGTAATGCGTATGACAGCAAAATTGCACTCTATTGCTGTTAAAGTGTACAATTGTAGTTATTATAATTCGTAAACAATTATGTTTTGGAAAAAAAAATTACATAGACTTCTTTTAATTATAAGCTTGATCTGAGATTAGTATAATTAGTGTAATTGACATGGTGGGTGATCTCAGGCATTAATTAAAACTTCGGATATTAACAGAAACGTTAAGATGGCCTTCTGTGAATAGTGTCATTTGTTTCTTAATTGCCACCCTGAGGCTTATTAGAAATTTATTTAATACAAAAATATACAGAAAATAATTTTGTTTTTCTATAAGAAGTTTTTACTCGCCAATGTTTTATTAATTGGTTTATTTTACACTCATTTACGATTGGTAAAACATAACTTTGCAAAATATTTTAAATCATAATGAAGCATATTTTATATTAGCTTGGACCTTTATGTATTTATAGATCTATCTGTCTATAAAAAGGAATATTCAAACTCAACGTTCACTGACTTCGAAAAGTCGGTTGGAAATAAAAAAAAAAACAAATACAAATGCTTTAATAGGTACCCGAACAAAAAAGTAGAAAGTTATTATTAAATATGAAGTACTTATTCGTACTATAGAGATTTTGATTTCACTGGTTTAATATAATTGGAAAATTTGAAATAATTTTAGAATAAGAATAAAACTATCAATTGGATAATTAATTTGATTGTAAAAGTCATGGGCAAAATTAAAGCGTGTTAAAAGTAATGTTAACATTTTTGTAACATTTGCTGTCAAACACCACTGAACATACGAAACCGCCGAGCTCAGTCGGAGCGGAAACATCATTGATTACAGTTAGGAATTAATTATTACTTATTACGTTAATGAAATATATACATCATCATTATAGATAGTATTCTTTTCTGTTCTTAATATTTGACTTTTCGGTTACAGTCCGTAGTTAGATTAATATTGACTTTATATTTGACATTCTTCTGTGAAACCGATTCAATCTAATTCAGTAAGTCTTACATTAATGTATTCAATTTTTATCATGGTATTGGTGTTTTGATGAAACTATCGAAATCTCAGTCGACATCAAAGTCACGCTTTTTATAAAAATAAAAAAAATGACGAAATATACTTAAACAACCTTTGAACGGCCATCTCTAAGAAAGCAATTCTTGTAAAACGGCCGGGCTTCACAGCAAACAAAACGGGAGTGGATGGTTTAATCTCTATGAGGTACAAATCGCTCGTTATGTAAATTGAATCTCTTGCAAATTTGAATCCCTTTCATAAGCCAATTCCATCTGAATAAAAACAATAGGATACTCTCTTTCAACATTAAAGATATTTCTTGAGTAGGAGATTTATCTCGTCTCGTTAATTATTCAATTGCGTAGGCCGACCCTAGTATTTTATACCGAAGCAATACATTTTCTCGCAATATCCCCTTAAAAGATGTTGGTATTACAGTAAAATTAGTAATAGCAAAAAGTAAGAATATATATATATCAGAAAATTACCTTTCTGAAATATTGTTTCTTTTTTTTATATCCTATATAAATAAATCGTATTGTTTTTATTCGCTCGTAGCTTTGAAATTATCGATCGTAAGATATCGGGACTAATGTAAACAGCGTTGGTTGAAAATGCTTGCAACGTTAAAACTAATAATGACAAAATTATTCATAGATAGAAAAAGATAAACTTCAAGTAGAAGGCCATACTCAAGTTCAGATTAGAATAGAGCCAAATATAAGAAGAATTCCCAATGACGATGATTATCGTAATGAAAAATGGTGCCTAATTCAACCAAGTATTTTATATTTGTATATAAATCGAAGTTCATTCATCATTTGTATATCAAAGCAACATTTTTTTTTACATGGTATAGGCTCAGTGCTTTGACCACAATCGGCGTCGGACTGGCCATATAGTCGAAATGGCATTTACCAGCTGGGTTCCACCCTGCGTGGGCCCTCACGGATCTGGCTTGCGGTAACCGTATAATAGGAAGCCCGCGCAGGATGGGTCCCAGCTTTTGCGACCTAAATGTAAAACTAGATCAGATAGTTTGTTAATACAATTAGATAGAAATGAAATAGAAAAATTCGAAAAATGGTTGAACCTGAATAAGCCACTCCTTAAAACTAGTTTTGAATTTTTTTTTTCTAAAAGGCTTTCTAAAAGGCTAAACTTTTGATCGAATCAACTTATTTAGACGTGTATCATTATAGCATAATGCATTACATTTTACATTGTTTCATAAATATTAAAAAAACTAAATTTAATTTGAAGATTTTCTGATGTGCTATTGTCCGTAACTAATTATTTATTGCATCGTTGATAATTAAATTTAATATTTTGTTTCTCTTTATCTGTGTATCTCAGTATTTTCCGATAGTATCTCATCTACCATCATCTAGTCTCGGGCCCCGGGCTTGTGGTTAGTCACCCGGGCCCTTCCGGCCCAGTCCGACCCTGACCACAGTCTCACCTGATTTTAAGTGACGATGTGGTACAGGATGGTAAACACACTAAGCCTAGAAGCCTAGAGCCTAAACAACAATTTTCACACTGTATTTTATCAGACTGAAGGGTATTTTATTTAGTAAACACAACTGATTGAAACATGAGATAATCCAATTTACTCTTTAACAGTTGCAATCTAACATAAGTGATTTAAAATAAAAAGTAACTTGTCCTGCTTCATTTACAAGTTATCAAAATTTGACATACCCAAATATCAAAGGACTGTTTGCCAAATTCTCATAGCGCAATAAAAAGATCAAAAAATGCCATTTAAATGTCAGAAGCGGAAAGGTAATTTGAAAATACATCAGAAAAATCTCGGACCAGTAACGGTTGACGTAAAAAATGATATACCGCAAATCTATTATTTTTATGTCCATAATACAAAAAAAAAATGAACATATTTTTGTAGATTCGACCACATGGGTCGGCGTTCATTCAAAACGAATGAACTGTCACCAAATCGAGACTTGTCGAAAGAAGTCTTATCCATTTACAACGGAAAATAGTGTAGCATTATACAGTGGGCAATTACTCAATATCGAACAATTTACTTTAAGCGGTTTAACTGTGGTACCTACTTTATGGGTCATTGATAAAAGTGTTTTGGTCCTGTTTCCTCAACTACTGCTGTTTTACAAATAATTTTAAAACTAATATTATGCGAAAAATATATGAGCAGTTCAGAATAACCTGCTTACCTGTGTGATTGGTTCTATTTATTTATTAAGTACGGGAAGAATGTTTTGGGTCAGGAATCTTTGCAAAACCACTCACTAAAGTTTCATCATAATGGGATGAATAGTTTAAGAGTGTATAGAAGATAAACATTCTTACATTGTTTTTTAAGACTGGCTGTGCCCGGCAAGCGTTGCAATGCCGCGGTAATAACCATTTCACCAAAAACATTTTCCGATTACTAATAATCTAAAATATTTTCTTAATCATTTTAATTCATATAGTACATACATAGGTACCTTAAATAACATTAAACTCAATAGATAAAATATAGTTGGAAAAATTATAGAGACAAAACTTAAAAATTGGTAGACGAATAACAGCAATAAAATGAATAAAACAGCGAGCACAGTTGAATTGTACAATGAAGGAACTAGACACCGTGTCAAGTGCAGAAAATTATGTCCATTCATCTAGCGTTGGCGAGGATTACGCGAAACGGGGTCGCATCTTCACCGTCCTGACTTGTGCCTCCGCTGGCGACAAGTTTAAGCGTTTTCAACGTCACATAAGCCTCGCTAATTAAAATGTTTGTTAAAATTCAATGCGACATGGTTGTATATGTGATTCTGTAGTCATGTAGTTTACTCTGCAACAAATAGATAATTTTGTATAGATGCCTTTTTAGTTACATCGAAAAGATTATAACCGCTACGTTTAAGTTAAGCAGGGCATTTCCTAATAATGCCTGCCTGGGTAGCTACCACCCTCAAGTTAGATAACCCGTCCTCAAATTGTAACAGGTGTGTTCTGGCAGCATTACTTAAGAAGCAGTAAATCTAGGCTTTGTGTGTGTTTACCATCCTGGACCACATCGTCATTTAACATCAGGTGAGATTGTGGTCAAAGCACTGAGCCTATACTGTGTAAAAAAAATATTAAGAATTTAGTTTGCCCTTCCTTGTCAATTGCTTAAAGTAAAACCTATTCTGACGTAAACATTCTGTTCACGCGGTAAATAAATTTCAAGTCTGACAATAACACGTGATTTCATAGTAATAGTAAGGGACTATTATAGATATGTGTGTGTCAAACGCATAATAGTACGTGTAATGTTTTTTATTAATTTAATATAAAAATACCAACATTCTGAACTCCGTCTCCACATAAACTTTATTTATGCCAAATCTAACACTCTTTCGTGCGCGAAGTGTTCTTAAAAACGGATCCGAAGTTTTCGCTTCAAGTATAAATGTATTACTATATTATTATTATATTACTATAGTAACAAATTTCCATCATATTTAAGACTACAAGTATTAACATGTAAAAAACATTTAAAAAAAACATTAAATACCCATTAAAATCTTTAAACATATTTCACTTGCGTCCAAAGTTGAGTGTTTTAAAAAAAAGTAGTAGAAACCGAATATCCGTTACTGTAAGAAGAGTTTGGATAATGTCCTCAGGCACTAATTAAAACTTTTTGAACCGCCAGAAAAGGGTTGAGAAATATTACGTTCCGCGGATAGTAATGACGCCTGTGGTCTTCTTAATTCTCTTACTTTTTCTTCGTGCAAGTTCTTTATATAATTTTAAAAAGTTTCTTAAAAATTTTTTCATAATTGGAAAACACTTAATGTAAATGTTTCGTCACACTTAAAGATGGACAACTTTAAACGAATCCATTAAACTTTTAATACTTAAATGTTCAAAAACAAACGTTTGAAGACGTTATTTAAGTTTAAAGTTGTCCGTCTAATTCATTATTTTTTTGTAGACTGATGTTATTATAAATTTCCATTATCAAAGACTTTTTCCAATCCTTGGTGCATGTAGCGAAATAATACATAAAAAGCACTAATCGTTTACAACCAATAACTTATTAAAATGTTAATCTAAAATGAGCCATCCAGTTTTTTTTTGTTATTTAATATTTTACGCCTAGGTTTGAAGAAAATAGTTTAAGTACTTACTCATATAATCCATCCATCCATTCAACCATAAGACGTCCACTGCTGGACATAAGTCTCCCCCTATAAGGGGGTAATTGCCATAATCGCCACGCCTGGCAGGCGGGTTGGCGATCGCAGTCAGATGTTTGTGATGCTCAGAGGATGCTTCAGCTCATCCCCTGGTTTATTCCTTAGTCGTCTTTACGAAACCTACGGGAAGATATGGGGTGGTAATATTCTTAGCCGGCACCACACGACCGGTACAATACTAATAACTAAAATATTATATTTATTTTGCCTTATATTTTACTTAATCAAATATTCAAAGTAATTAAAAGCTTTGGCTTTATGAAGATTGTAGGTATTTTCGAAACATAATCATAAATAATTTGATACAATTAAAGTTAACCTACCATGTAGAATGTATGTAGTCTCTAAGTGTGTGTAAGTGTGTGTGTTTTTTTTCGTAAAGGAAGTCGCGAATTAATTAATGCCCTCATCAATCATTGCCGCAGGCTCCCTTGAACCCAACGTCATTCACATTATAACGAGTCGTCAAGATCGCGTAAAAATAAAACCTTATTACCACCGTGCTTATTAAACTTATCTCACTTTTTCACACGTTTATACTATCATTGTTTTTATAAATATTTTAACCAAAACACAATTATATTATATTATATTATATTATATTATATTATATTATATTATATTATATTATATTATATTATATTATATTATATTATATTATATTATATTATATTATATTATATTATTATATTATATTATATTATATTATATTATATTACATTATATTATATTATTTTTTTTTTTTTACTAAATAGTTATGAATGTATATATACCTATACCAAATATACAATCATGAAAACAACAGTCAAAATATTAAATCGCTTCAAAAATAAAAACATTAAGTTGATTTATATTAGTAGATGGGACTAAATAAATTAGATTTATAAGATTTTTTTCTACTACTAAAACATACAAAAATAAATTAAGAATCTGAAAACGGTTACGAGTGTTTAAAGGATGTAAATTAAGCTTTATGACTAAAAAAAAACTTTAAGGAAAAATAATAACATCAAACTACATAAGTACTTAACCTTTTTGCACTCTCCTCGGTAAAAACAGACATATTCGGTCTAATAACCAATTAGACATGGCGAAAACGTTTGGCTATTTGAACGCAATCTTTCGACTTCCTGCCGACATAGCCATCGGCGCAATTAGGCACAGGAAGCTCGCTAATGACGTATATACAGAACCAATCTTAACACCATCTGTTGTTTACCCTTTAATAATAACATTATTTCTATTATTATGAATAAGTTTTTTTTACATATGTTTTTGTAAAACTATTATTCTTTTTTACAATACTTTTGGTCTGATTTGTAAATATGTGTAATGAATATCTATGATTTATTAAATTTAACGACAAGAATCCAATAAGCGGGAATGAATTTATGGTCTTTAAGAAGTCAAAATGAAAATTTCGAACAGTACGGCTTGTCTGAATAATAGCGGTACGCGTAAAGTGCAGCGTAAAAAACGAGTAACCTGATATTACAAATTTTGCTCAGGTAAACATAATTCTGCCAAAATGTATTATTTTTACATGAAAAAATAGAACACATATTAATTAGTTATCTATAACTAAAGTAGTAGTTATATTGATTATTCTAACTGAGAATATTTAATTAATAAAGAATCACTAAATTATATATTTACTTAACGAAATAGGATTTATGGTATGTATAAAACATATGTAAAACATTTATTTTTATTTTATTTCAATTGCATTGTTAATTCTTCATTTATTTGTTAAAATAAAGTATTTTTTGGAAATAGTAAATACTTCTGGACGTCATAGAACAGTTTTTCAAAAACATTCATCATGCCTGTTGTAGATTTGTCGTTAACATAACACAAAGAATCCTACTTGTATCGTTTACAAAAAATCACAATGAGGAAATTACAATTTTTTTTTTCTATTTAAATGTTCAGTGTCGGGAAACAGCTTCTAGTGCAATTTAACCGACTTCATATTTAAAATTATATATAACGCAATTTGTTTTATCGTAACCTATATTATGTGGAGACCATTTGATTATTTTTGTTTTTATACGCCCATAACACACTCAAAAATAATAGCGGTACGCACATAACAATACTATACAAAATAATTCCACTGGAATGCATCACGTTTACCCGTTATAATAAACCCATATAAACAGGAACTCCTCCATTTATTTCAATAAACCTAAGGTCGCTCGGAAATAAGGGATACATTCATATTTACAGTCGTTGGAAATAAAAATGAGATAATCTTTTTTTACAATTTCCTTTTATATTCACTGTCGGAAAATAAATTATAATACTAACAATAACAAATGAGGAAACCTTTTTAGGTAATTTTCTAATGAAGCGATGATGGTGCTATTCATACTGCGTTCGGGTTCTGCATCGATGAACCCAGATTCGAACCCACCTAAGTAACTATAATAATGAGCTTTTACAGAAGAGATATGTCGCAAGGAGAGCATGGCATAGTCTTAGGGCATTTTCTAATAACACTAGCACCACCGTAAAGTTTGAAAAACCTGTCATCAAACACCAATAGGCGCATTCCTGTAGCAGTGTCAGTACCTCTAGGCTTGGTGTGTCTACCATCGCTTAACATAAGATGAAATCGTGGTCAAAATGCTGAGTCTCTACATTATATAAAAAAGAAACAACTACCTAGATGTTATCTTTTAAAATCCTGCATTAGTTACATTAAAAATTAGTGAAACAAAATAAGTTAACATACCGTAGTTATTATTTTATTATTGAAACTGACTAAACAAGAAAAGCTGAAGACGTGATTGGCATAATAATCATCAGAATAATATATATATTACAAACAAAGAAAGCAGTACTGTACGTCACACGAACTCTAATGGCATAATAAAGTTACTAGAAAGAAAACTTTTTAGCGAACGCGGCTTGCCATCGAGACGCTCTTTTGCGTATTTATTAAGTTCACCAATATAAAATGATCTTTTATACCATTTATATAATAAGGTGTGAAAAGAATATGCCAGGATAACAACGGAGGTCTGACATTAGTGGTCGTGTTGTGAAATCTGTTTGTACTAAAGTCGTCACGTGCCTCCACTGATGAGCCGTAGACGTGATATCACTCACTTGAACGTGACTCCAGTTTTATTTGAGATCTCTCGCCTAAAGCTTAGAATCTACTGAAATATAAATGTCTACCTGACTCCTGCTTTACGAATAAGTGATATTACTAGCGGCTTACTCTTTTTCATACTAATAAAAGCTTATATTCAATATAAAACTCATTGAAAAAGAAATAAACTTGGATACAATGTAAACATATAAGTTACATACATATATATTGTCGCGAGGACAATTGAATTAAAATTCAGACAAAGGAATATAAATTAAAAACGAAATGAAAACATGAAAATAGTATAAAAGGCTTAATATATAAAAGCCGAAGGTTCTCTTTACATAAAATTTATATAAAAAAAATAATTAATAAAGTCTTGACCAGCAAAAAACTCGTCCCACTCGCACTGCAATACTTATACCCGAATTTGTTGAATAGTACGCCTGTATCGGTCATAGTAATTTCCTAAACGACTATGATTACCTCATCCAAAAGTCTAGATGGTATAATGTAATAGTGTTGTCCGATCTTTTATTATCCATTAATTTCGTATATTTAATAAATTGCCCGTTGAGTGTCGCTTATTCTTCATCTCCCATAGTGTGTCTGATTACATTACTTGATATAATAATGCAAAAATTGGTCTCAAGATCGCTCCGTTATCCATTATCTCACGTCCTCTCCCACTGCATCGTGTTATGTCTATTTATAATATTTCACTTCACTTCAAATTATTCTTTCTTAAACGGCCTCCTTAATGATCCAATAAAAACTCATGTTACATTAGCAGAACTCACGGGTAAGATATACTGACAGTTGCCATGAACAAACTAATAGAAAACCTTCGGGGTTTCTTATATAATTTAATAAATCAATGTTATAAATAATAGTAATATAATAAATATTACAAAAATAAATTATTTTAAAACCAATCATTACAGCATTTAAGTTAAAACATTATACCCTAAAAAGCGATCTCCTTTCCCATATCGCAATAAGGATGATCCTATATAATCCAAAATAATTACTTGAAATATTTGAAATATTGAAAGTCTTTAAAGCTGTATCTTGCTAATATAATCATACCCTACGTAATACGTAAAAAAGTAGGCAGCCATGGGAACTGCCGAAAGACTATTAACACGACCTAACATATTACTGGTTCTTATATCTATTGACACTCCGGGAAATATTTATGCATGTACATTTTCATAAAACTTATTCATAATCAAGAAGTACAATAGGCTGCGTAAGCATAAATTGTATAATTTATCTCTGAGCGCCAGCACTTAAACGCTATCTTATACTTGACATACTGTAGCATGTTGTTGACTGACGTCTTAACATTGGTAACGCGAATATGTAAGTTTTTCCCCTAACGAGAAACGCTCAACGGGCCTAAAGAAGTTTGCACTTTAAAAATCGGTATAAAAACACACTTCAATCTAAAAATCTAATCACTACGTTATTCACAAATAGAAACTCTCGGGAAGGTTCATTTTTCTAATTAAAACTCATTAAAATTAATATTTTCCCTCTTCTCAAATTACATAAGATTTATTAAAAAATAATGAATCGTTTTAGTTTCCTTCAATTAAGAGTATAATCACGAAAATGAGAAATGGGAAAAGTTCATTCTGCCCGCCAAAAATTTTTAATGAAGTCTGAAGTGGTGGCGCCTCTTTTTGTTATGAAAAAATATTTTTTCTCTTTTAATACTGAAACGAAAAAAGTGGCGTTTTAAATCTGGACATGGCAAGTGGTTTTTTGTGTTCTATTTTTATTCCTTTCTAAGGAATAGGCAAAGATACCAAGACCATGCAGCCAAAATGCCAAGTGGATTGCATTAGTATAATACGGTTGACATTTTCTGCCAATTGTTAATAGCATCACAGACCTAGGTAGAATAGCGAAAACATCTTTTATCTATAAATAAAATTTTGGTAATAACATTCGTTCATTTTTAAAACAACATTTACTGCAATTCACAATCATGCATTTTATTTATTAAAAATGGATCATTAACTGTATTATAAATTTGAATAATAAAATTATTATAAATTTAAAAAAATACCGCTAAAATTATAAACAACCATGACATGCACAAAACTTTAACAAAACCTTAGTAACTTAAATAAATACTAAATTTAAAAAAAAAAAAATCAGTTAAATGAATTATAGAACTAAATGAAAAATTTACACTAAATTATAACTAAAACTGTTTATTGATTTATCGCATTAAATAATATTATTGTGTACTAATAATATTATAAATAAAAAGAAATTATAATTTTAAAATTAATTTTCGTTCGTAGGGTAAAATTAGACGAAAATTATACGTGACATGTTATTTAGCTATTAAAATACAAATAAATTGGTTGCTTGGTTAAATTCCATTGCACCTTAACCAAACTCGAGGGAACTATTTTAATCATAAACAAATTTGTTTCTGGTGATTTTAAAGGTAAATATTTGTTTAATTTCATCAACAAAATGTCATAGGAAGAGTAATTTATGTACACACATTAATTGAAATAAACGATTGATGTCTCCCGCAAAGCAATATGAAACGTAATTAAATATAGTTCAAATTAGATGTTAGCTGCTGATTCATATTCAAAAGGAACGATGTAACCCGTTTAAAGATGAGTTAATATTCCATATTTATTAAGTATAAATAAACGGAAACTTTTTACTAATAGTTTTGTTTTAATTCTGAAAAGTAAACTGTTGTAATAATTATTATTAAAATGTATTAACAACAATTTTATTAACAATCATATTCTTATCCTTACATTATATAAAAGGCTAAATTCCTCTATCTGTTTATTGGCTTATAACTCGATAACCACCAAACCAATTTACAATATTCTTTTTTAAAACATAAATATATTATCTGACAAGTTTTTAGCGTATATGTGCATTACATTAGGTAAAATTAAACAAAACTCATGAGGATAATAATGTAATAATATCAAGAATCAAAAGGAAACTAGCAAGTATCCTTCACAACAATTAAAATATGTAGTTGGCTATGGTTGCGTTATTTTTATACAAATAAACAGGTTGTGTTTTTCTAAGCAAGGTTTTATTGAAAAGAGATTTGCATTCGTCTGGCAAGATTAAGTAGGCTAAGTAGTATGTAGGACTGTAAGTCTATTATACGTATACATTATCTCTGTAATAAATAAAGATTAGCAATTAAAATATAATTTATAAAATAAATGTTATGTTCGCAAAACTAGATATGTAAATACGCCTACTTTTTTAAACTATTCATTATAATGAAGAGAACACATGTAGAAAGCTGTAAAAATCAACAATCATAGAATTTTAAAAAAAATCGGGTCGCAAAACACAAGCTGCGCAACGACCACATTAATAATTTATCAGCCGCATGACGGCTGTTTGCTAATAAAGCGTGGATTCGCGCTGGAAATATTAATAAAAGCAGCTTGCAGCCGGAACTCGGACCGTCGCTCGCTTCGCCCGGCCACCCAGTGACAAATGACTACTACCAACGTTCATTTAGTTTCCATTTAAATTATACAAACAAAATTAAAAATTATCACCTGCAGTTTTTAATAAATAAACTCATAATATATTACTAATCTAACTATATATTTATATAAAAGGAAATTGGGAGTCCTTTGACGCACCATCACCTCAAAACTAATGAACATATCGGGATAGGACTACTACAATTCGACGCAGAATTTTTCGTAGATGGTTATAGGCTATTAAATCTTTGGATTCCATCGACCCTTTCTCATTTTTTTTACTCTTATATACATTTATTCCGCTCTAATAATAACAAAAGACTCTAATTTTTCTTTATTCATTTGTTTGTTTAGGTTAGGTATAATTATTTATGCACTTTTTCACTCACACCTAAAGAACATGAAACGCACACAGCTAGTACATACATATAAAAGAAACTCGAGTTAGTTGCAACATTTGTAACTCAAGCACGGCTGAACCGAATTTTATGATCTTTATTCTGTTGGTTTTGTCTCTACCCAGAACAGCAGAATAAGTATTTAAAAATCAAAGGTTATTCCCCAAAAATAGTTGATGAAGAAAATTCCTTTTTCCATACAGCTTATATGCGATAGTATTTTTCGATGATATTTCGAGAATGGCTTCCATGTTTTCGATTTAAATAAAAAAAATAATGTTCTCTTAGTCCCGAGGAATTTAAAGAAAAACTAAATTTAATTAAGCTAATAGGACAACATAATTATATTGGTTCTGACGCGGTACGAAGTTAACCGGAACACTTAGTTTTTAATAAAATTAACTAGTTACTTATTTTCAATATCTTCACTAAGTCGAAGTTTTTTTTTAATGTTTTTTTTAATTATTTTGAATTTGAATATTTGTTAAAATGAACCTACAGCCTTAAAATATATAAATACAATTATAATTATTTTAATATTAATTGCTCAAATATTGTTAGTCACAAGTTTAATGCGATGAGAATTCGGTTCCAGTTTCATATAGCGCGTCGATTGACGCGAGTGCGAATTTCCTATAATTAGCTTGAACTTTCAGTGAAGAAAAAGTAATCATCGCCTACCTAGCTATTACTTTGAGGCCGTTAAAATTTCCTATTACGTAAGCTTCCATACGTATACCTTGCAATATTTATTTTCTGTGTTGTTATTTTTTTCATATGATTTACGTAATCATAGGGAAAGAATAAGATCTTTGCTTACTATTGCTGGTAAGAGCTAGGGGAATCAAATATGTCCTAGATATTGGTTACTTAATGCTTGAAAAGCTCCCGTCAATAAGTAAATCTGTCGCCAACCATCTATAGGTGAGTTCCGACTGTCAATTGTTTCTAGCCTTAGTGTGTAGCATATTAGGACACTTCATTATTTAGAAAAATAGTTATTATTAATTACGTTCGTTTATTAGGTTGAATTAAGAACTTCAGAGTTTAAAGTAATTGTCTCTACTTTTGAAGAATGTTCAATATTGATGAGGAAAGACACCTCATAAAAAATCACCGTGGAAGACGCCCCTCGTTAAAAAATTACAACGGAGGTTGACGTTACGTGAGGCCTATTGGGGGGGGGGGCAGCGTTCGTCAGGGATACGTCAAGTCAAAATCAAGATAGTCTAGAATAGGAGATTGACTACCGTGACGCATGCCAATCAGCATCGAGGAGACACGTTGTGATTTTTTTAGTATTTAAGTCAACACACATACTCTGTCTGCTGCTTGATTTCCCCAACAGTAAAAAAAGTTCCAATATTAATACCACATATTAGCCTGAAATCTGTATACGCTCGAATTATAAAAATATTAAATTAAACAACGTTTAGATATTTAATAATTATATATACACAGTTATAAATGTCAAATTAAAAATATAGTTAATGTTAACATTTATCTCACAATTATATTCCCTTTTAAATCGTGCGGGCGATGATTGCATTAATATATCACCTGGAAATAACCGGATTTAAATATTTAAATTTGAAAAATTCATGAGCTGAAGTTTTTTGCTTCATATTGCGAGCCGAACTGATTTATCATTCGGGTGATGGTCGACATTGCAAGGCGCTGTCTCCACGGGGAAATATATGACCTCTTTGAAGCGTAGAAAGATACGTAATTTTATTGAATTTATGAACGTATCATACCATCGGAAATTCTAATGTGGAATAGATATTAAAAAAAACATGTTATTTACATTGTATGTGTAAAGAAGAAATATTTTGTATTTAAGAAGATTATTTGAAAAAATATTCTTGCTATGCATGCTTTACACGTTACAAAAAATATTTATTACAGCCTAAAAATATTATATATAAGAATCTCATATCAAATAAACAGTATAAAACGTATCGGATTTAATACATTATTACAAAATAGGCATGTTCTATTTCTACCTTGCAATTTGAAGTTCGCATACTGAGTGACCAGTTTCAGAATATTATCATGTGACATTTTGTAAACATACAGCTTTCATCGCTATCGTACGTGTTTATTTAATACTAGCGAATGCACGTATATTTTTATATAATATTTACGTGTATTATCTGGATTAAATATGGGTATCCTGATTTTCTTTTGTTTTGTGTTTCATAACCTATCAGACTACCTAAGGACACGTCCGTACATCAAATTAAATTCATACCAATGAAGCCCTTTTTTAAGATTTTTTTTTATAATTTCCAAAAACAAAATTTTACCAAAATCGGTCAACCCGTTTTTACTTAAAATAATTTTTACTTCATTTTTTTTTACTGCGATTTCTAAAAAATATTTCGAACACTTATATTATAACCTATAAACGGCAGCTTGACACATGTTTTCTGCACATAACTACTACATACTCTACTATTACGTAAAATAATATTCTGTATTAAATAAGCCATTCAATATCCGAGAAAAAAACAGTAGCATGTTTACGTTAAAACGTAACACAAAAGCGATATCCAAACACTTGAAACGGCACTCACGACAAAAGCAGGATATTTTGTAAACATTTTACTGCGTCCCAGTCTGTGACGATATTGTGGACGCCGTCGCAGCAAAATGGTAGTTTTTTACTGCCATACACGAGACCGTTCTGTGACGTTATATATTCTACATACATAGTTGTGGTTGCTGAAAGGAATACTTATGAAAGTAAGTGTATTTTAGTTGTACTTTTAGTGTTATTCGACTCCTTTGAATTGACTTTTTTTTAAATTCCTCAATAAACAGATAAACAGTCTCTGTCTTAAATACATTTTAACATACCGACATTCCAATAATACATATGTGTAAATGTACTCATTATTTTGTTTTTTATTCAAAAAGTACATAAATTTATACACAAAAATTTAAAATTAAAATAAAATAAAATACTATAAATAATGAATGCCGTCCAGCTCGCCGCCAGACGGGAAGGTTCCCAGGAGGCTGGCCATATTGCCACGTTGGATGGCAATGCTAATTCGCTGTGTCAAATATTGGCCAGCCCTCTGGTCGCGAGACGTGTCGACTAGACGACCCGCGAGATCCTTAAAAAGGCTATGAGCACTCGGGCCCCACGGTCCCAGAGTTTCGACCCCAAACGGGACAAATATGTAACTCTCACCAAGGGTAGCATATTTGCGCCGCTTGAGATCCTCCGCTGATGTAGCTGCTGCACCTGCCTTCAAAGAGGTAATTGGAAGATGTGACGGTGCCAAAGTATCGACGCAAGTAGCATCCCATACCAAGGGCCGCCCCATCTTCCAAGGTAGAAGCGTACTCATGTATATAATATAACCTATTTGTTGTAATTATGAAGCAACATTCGAAGAATTTTTCTAGAGCATTTTTATAATCCATTACTGAGAATTAAAATGAATATAACCAGTACAATTGTAAAAAAAACCTATTAATATTAATCACACGTCAATTTTTCATGTATGTTACATAAAATACATGCAAGTTTTATATAGATCAATAAAATAGATACGTAAGCTTTTGGCGGTCTTGGTTATGTAGTAACCCATGTAGTTCCAGAAACTATGGTATTTCTGGAACGATGTCGTTCCAATCCGAAATGTCAATTGAAATAGATTCATATTTGTTGCGGTTTTAATTTTTAATTTTATTTTATATTAATTTGCAGTTTTTGATTCTAAGTTATGTGATATTAATGGCGTTTTTCTGGGTATGATTTGCTTATTGTAAACAAGTGAAGTGTAATAGAAATTACGCAAAACATTAATTCCAAAGTGTCTCAAAAAAACCCCGAAAAGTTCTAGTAAGATGGTTATCATTATGCTAGAACGTTGAGGTACTTATTTAATAAGAACTGAACTCTGAAATCTTTAGTGGCCGTGTGTGTCCTGGCTAAGAATATTACCACCACGTATCTGCCCTCGGGTATCATGAAAGACAATTAAGGGATAAACCAGGGGATCGGCAACTGCATCCGCTGGTCACCACAAACACCTTACTGCGATCATCAGTGCGCCTGTCTAGCGTGGCGATTATGTCAATTCCCCCTTTTGGGGGAGACCTATATCCAGCAGTGGACGTCTTTCCGTTGAAACTATCAAAAATCTGAAATCTTTTGTTTCATTACATTTCTATGAAAATCAAGTAAGTATAATACATCTTAATAAGTAATGCAAAGGGCTAAGATTAAATAAATGTATTCTAATCCACTTGACACTGGCAAGCTTGTGTATGTAATTCGACATTGCCATTAACTAAGGTTAAGAAGAATAAAGTACCTATACTACTAAGGCACCATGAAAAGTTCAAATTCACTTGTTTCAACAAAAACCATGATTTTGCAGTCTCACTTACGTCATCATACCTATGAAGTAATTTATATTTTACAGCCAATTTAGACACCTACACCTTTTGTTAAGCAGAACTTAGATATTTAAGTTTTATGTTAACATTTAAGCTTGTACAAGGCTGGTCTTGATAGCTACTAAATGACGTTAATGACCGAACTCAAGTACTAACAACTTGTATAATAAAGATGTAAATGCACTAACTTTTCTGTGTTGTACCACGAGCGTTTAAATATGAATAATATATTACAACAAATATATCATAACTATATCGAGATTATAAGAAGTGCATATAACTGCCTTTTTAAGTTTTTAATTTAGAAATTTGAATAATTATAGATCAATAAATTAATTTAAAAATTTTTTGTTTGAATATGATTATAATAGGTTAGAGAGTCTACTAGAAGCAATAAAGTCGATACAAGTTACATTACCCATATCTTATGTGAGCCAATAAATTCACAGACACATTCATTCACACATACGAACATATACATACAAACACATAGCACACGCAACATCACATACACAAGAAAAATGAGCTTAATTAAGCATTTCTGTATTTATAAGAATAATATTTTAGAGTAAGGAATTCTGTATATTGCTAAGACACTGATACCTGAGACGCAGGCTAAAAAGCCTAGTTCAGGGCCCAACCTTATGTTTTTGTAAAAAATATTTTCGGGAAATAAATTATTGTTATTATTAAACAATCAGATCCCGACAACTTGTTTTTTTAAATTATTTTCACATCATTTCAGAAAACATGAAGCAAATATTTTCAATAACAAAAAAGTAATATAAACTGTTTATGCCAACGGTGATGTGCAAGAAACTACCAAGTAATGAAACTAATTTTATAAAATAACTAACAACATCGCAATGGAAAATATTGTTCAGTTTGGAACTTTTAATAATTACACCAATTAATATACCAATTATTTGTAAATAAAACCATTTCTTTTTATCGCATTATACCGTTTTCTTTCTCCTATAGGTATAAATAGTCATTTTTTTCAACAGAGCTATTCATAGCACATCACATTTATGACGTTCAGGCCAAGTTACAGTGCAAGTTGCAGTGGTTAGTTGACACTTTGTTGTAAGGCACTTGAAACGAGGTAGGACTGTCGCCCGTTCCCGACAATATCACCAAGAGGAAGCCTCTAACTTTGTAGCTAAATGATAAGACCACAAGCATGCCCTAGAAACTAAAGACATCGTAAGTTACCGTCACGTTGTGTCTAACCCCTGGAGTTTATGTGTATATATATATATATATATATATATATATATACATATATAATTATTGAAGGGTCTTTTGTAATATTAATATTACCACTTTTTACTAAATACATAAGAATATATATACGACACACACACAAAAACAAAATTTAAATAAATAAAATTGTATGTCTATTTATTCCGGCTAATTTCCAACACGGCTTACCTGATTTGGGCCAGACTTTTTTTGTAGCTACAAGCTGAAGCTACAACGCTTAATAAATTTATCGAAAATAAATAGAGTTCCGGGTATTTTTTTTTTCAATGTAGTTTTACTGGCATGTGTTTGATATTATGAGAAACATTGGTACTATATGTCAGTAGCAAAAAAAAATCATAATCATTTTACAGGTTTACTGGTTTCATTTTAGGGATCCATATAAAATAAAATAAAATCTAAAAAAATTAAAAAAAAAACGATTTTATGGACAGTTTTACTGGCAAGGGTTTGAATATGTGAGAAATATTTTTGCTTAGTCTTAGTACCAAACATTTTATAGAAATATAATTAGGCTTCCGTGTGAAGCGCGTAGAACCGCGAGCATACAGTTTATCTAACTACTAAAAAAAAGGAATATAATTAGGGTTCCGTACAAAAATCTTAAAACGAAAATCTTAATTATATCGAACATATGAATCGCGGATGCAGCCGCGAGAACAGAGCTAGTTTGTAAATGTATATATTTACTTTAAGTTTCTATAACTATTGACCACTTCTTACATTATCACATCTAAAAATGCTAATAACAAATCTAATAAATAATTAACTCTAGTTAATTTAATTAACTGAGAAATTGATTTACTTACTTTGCTATATTGGTCCACAGGAGGTATTGAGGTACCAGAGTTCGGAGAGCCAATTACCAATCTCACAGTCCCCATAGGACGCGATGCGACTTTTGAGTGTATAGTTGTCAATCTCGGTAATTATCGGGTAAGCGAACTTGTAACATAATTTTACATTATTAATCATTTCAATTTCCTTATAATTAAATCACGTGACAGCCAGAGAAGGTCAATAGCTAAATCAGGAAGTCGAAAATAAAAATAAACTCGTAAGTTTTCCTTAAGTAGTAATATTTGTTTTTATGTATTTTGAAAATGTATAAATCGGAATCATAGCAGTGTACTAAGGTCAAATTATTATTCATGATAAATTCGAAGCAATTGGTACAGTTTATAACTACGACTACCGTTTAACTTCTGCTAACTAGGTGATGTTACTTGGTAAAGTTAAGCTAAATCGAAGTTTTGAATTCAGTTTGTAGAATATGCCATGTTTTTGAAGTTTAGTAGGTACCTACAAAATTGTATATAGACCAATATGTAGATAGAAGAAAATTAGACTACATTTACGGATATTTGATAACATTTAAATGTATAGTTTACCCGAATATTATACTATTATACCAAACATTACCTTTAATTTTCATATTGTCCGTCTTGGTTGCCGCATAACAACTACCAACTAATCGATTTCTGCAGACTTTATTTTGATTTACATTATTACCATATTTTGCCTTTTTTGTTTCCTTCATTTTAAATTGTCACAAAAATAATTAAATATACTCCGTACACAAAACGTTAGTTTAAAAAAAAAGGTAAATTTCATTACAATATATTCAAAGGTGGGTTGGGTAAAAGCGGACACAAAAGCGATCCAGGCTATCCACGAACACGTCATCACCCACAATCCTCGCGTATCTGTCTCCCATAGTGACCACTCCACGTGGTACTTGCACATCAAGAGCGTGCAAGAGGAAGACCGTGGACAGTACATGTGCCAGATAAATACGGATCCTATGAAAAGTCAAGTAAGTACTTTTATAATTTTATAATATTTATTCCCGGAAACAATTATTTAGCCGAAACTGTAGTTTGTTAATTACAATAATTTATTTACAGTATCAGATTCTGAACCAGGACTGCAAGGCTTTCCCACTTTCTAATATATTATAGAAAATAATGTAAAAATATATTAGAATTGTGTTTGTTGGATTTTTTACAATTTCAATATAAACGTATTAGTCTGTTGCTAACTTTTAAACACAACTAATCAACTCAAAAAGTAATTAATTTAAATTCTCTTAAGTTTAGAGTAGTAGGCACTATGATGAATTTAGTATCAAACTAATTATTATTCTATAAGAATTATTTATTAAGTTCAAGCAAAAGACGATTTAAAATATTGCATAAGTTTCTACTTCGTCCTTACTTATGACACATACATTGCAGATGAGCAAAGAGTTAACTACAACACGGTGTTTTCCTTGAGCCTATACATGAAGTAAATAAGAATCATTGTCGATCGAAACGGTGTAATTATTTACACCGTTTACACCTTTTATCACTTAGAAATAGATAAGGAGTTAAGAACTGCCGTGATATTTAGGAACGTTAATACCATCTTTCTCTGTATTTGTTTGATGTTTTTTTTTTGTATTATATTCCACAAATCCGCAAAATATATGCCTTTTATACCTTCAATACAATGAAACTAAAGCAAAATACTTTCAAAATTTTCTTTGTTATGTAAATTACAAAGAGTAAGAATATACGCAGACACCAAACCCGGGTAAACAAAATATAGTCGCCTCTAGTTTAAGCTAATACAAATATAAATTTTCTACATAAAAAATAACACCGCAGATGGGTTTCCTTGATGTCGTGATACCGCCAGATTTCATTCCCGAAGAGACATCTGGAGACACTATGGTACCAGAGGGAGGGACAGCAAGGGTTTCATGCAAACCTCGCGGTGTACCTCCACCACGAGTTACGTGGAAGAGAGAAGACGGTCAAGAAATAGTGGTGCGAGACCAAACTGGCGCGAAGACTAAAGGTTAACAATTTTTTTTAATACTGTATAGGCTTTGACTAGAATCTCATCTCATGCTAAGAGGTAATGTGCTCTAGAACAGTGAGCTAAGGCCTAGTAGACTCTCAAGACTTTCAAGTAATAAATACACCTAATGGTGTTTGGCCTCATTACCCCACCGACATGCTATGACATTATCACGATACTTTCCTTCACCAAAATCTCAGGCTGGAAGTGGAATCTGACCACAATACTATCTACGCCATCATCGCTTCAAAAGATTAATTATGAATTGATGAAGAAAAATAAGGGTTTGAAACTACTAGAAATTTTGTGTAAATCATCATCTGAAAAATCATTACTTTGGCATTCTTTATATGAAACACAATATATAGTGATGAGTAACTATTTTGTAATATTACCTTTGGAAGTCATTTTAGATAAATGTTTCAGTAAGGATGTTTTTTTACACAGTATAGGATCAGTGATTTGACCACAATCTCACCTGATGTTAAGTGACGATTTAATCTAGGATAGTAAACACACCAAGCCTAGGTACTGGTTCTCAAGTGATGCTGCCGGAACACACATATCGGTATTTGGAGACTGGTTTTCGAACTTGAGGGTACTTGAGCTACTCTGGCACAACATTATTAGAAAATGACCTACCACCATGCACCATAAAACCCAGTTTAATTAAAACATTTTTTACAAATATCCAAATATATATTCATTATTAACACTTTTGAAACAATTCTTTATTGGAACATCTAAACTTCTGAATATATTTGGATATATCAGGAAATCACAATGTGATTTACGAATCCTCTCGGGATTCCGACATTGACTAACACGGGTTAAACTGTCTAAATTTGACAGCATTACAGCTTACTGGAAGCCATAATAATTTCTGTAACATCTGACTGCTATTAACCCGTTCTCTCGTTGCGCAATGTGAGCGTGATGTAAAAGTAAATAATTAATTCATAAGGGATCTTATAAAGGATGTAATTAATTTACCTACTAGAAGCAGATATACAATCTTGGATTCGCTTCATTTTAGTATAAGAGAGCTTTGGTAGTCGGACGGTATTGTTTCATAAATTACTCATCCAGGAAGCGCCTTAAACAAACAAATAACAAACTGATAAAATCAACATTCGGGTGTGAACGTTTTGATAGTGATTGAATGCTCATGTTTATTTGTTGCCACAGTTCTAGTAAGCGTTGGGACGAAAGTAATTTCATTGACTGTACGACATCGTTCGTATCTGGAATCTGTATTAGTAATTTATTTCTATGAAAAGGGAATAATAACCTAAGATTCGGATTCATTGTTGAAAGAAATAATTCTCTCTTGTCTTATATATATTTTATAATTTGTCGAATTGTATTGTGCGCCCGCGGCTGCGCGCGAGTTTCATATATTTTTCACTGCGTAATAGAGTTTTTAATTTTTTTATACGGAGCCCTAATTACTTTACAATTTTTTTTTTTTTCCAATACTTATATTAATTAGTTTGCGAGTTCGAGATAGACTTAATTAAACAATAATTAATCTGAACTTGTGACAACATTTTCAGAATTTACAATTTAACCTAATGATGCTGTTAATATTTCTGACAATGCGAACTTTATCTCTTCTGTTAATATTTCTGATTTCTTAAGTCAGTCAGAATCAGAATATTTCTGATTTTGTCTCGTTGAGCTACTTACTGCACTTGCATATAAAAAGTTTAATCAAATTTTATTTAAAATGGTGCTTCCAGTTTTATAACATTGACAATCAGTCTAAATCACCAGACATTAACACCACTATCCCTCCCACGATACTTTAATTGGCATTAATGTCTTTCATGGTCCGATTTAATGCCTCTATTGCCCTCTTGTGGGACATTATACATGCATTCCAAACTAACAGGTTATATTCGTCCACCATTTTATACTGATGTTATACCCGGCATTTTAATGTAATAATTATAGCTTTTTTTATCTGACTAATGCTGTTGATCTGAAGGACCTTAACAGCTTTTACAGAACTATAGGGCGAACGCATAAGGCACTCAGTTGAAAGCACCAAAGTGGTACGACCCTCGGCTTGGGTGTAAGATGAGAGAAAAAATTCGCAAAATTAACCCTAGCTAATCTGTATGATCTGTAAAAGAAGAAAAAAGAGGTTCTTTACAAAACCCTTACAAAAACCTGCATGTTATGGGCAGGATCGAGTAATGCGTGTAATACTAGGTCACTGTATCGCGCTGGCAGCAGCTGCAAGAACCCCCCTATTCGAGGATTGAAGCAAATCTTGAGTCACTGTTGGAGGAGGACTCGGGGTATATACGGGACCAAAGTTAGCAGCTCATCCACAACAATTTGTTTGCTCGAACCAAAATTACAAGCGTGTAAAAATAATTGGTAGTTTTTTTTTAACAACTGCAGGAAAAATATTTCATTTGTCTTAGTTTATTTCAATGGCGCAAGGACGGCCATTGTTTTTCTGAATATGTATAATACGAGTGTCTGTGTGACCGCATTTGTGGTGCGACAATGAGCCGCACGGGGCAGCTATTCTAGGGATGAGTTTCGCGTTCAGTATTGTTTAAAGTTTGTAGTAATTAGTAGAGTTCAAATTTGAATAGACTCCCAGGTCATATTATTATAATATTAAATGCGAAATTTTGAAACCATTTCAGTCAGTCGATCGGTCCATCGAAAATGTTGAAGAAATAATCATAAAGTTCAGTGAAATCAATTCTTCGTGTATCTTCGTGATACCCTTCTTTGATTAGTAAATAATTAATTCTAATTTCTTTTTAATAATCCGAAACTTTGGTAGTCTTATTTTTTTCTCCGTTTCATTTTCTGTGCTATTTTATTTTATTTTCCTCTTTTTTTCCTTTTTTGTATTTTCTCTTACTTTTATGATTTCCCAAGTATATCATAGCTTTATTGAGTTTGCAACCCAATGCTATTTCTTAAAATGTAATTATTTTCAAAGATAAATTACATTCTATACGAGTACATCGATCAATAATATGGTTTTTGTCTCGGAATTTTAAATTTGGACCGATAATAACCAGCGTTTAATCGTTTTTTATTTTTAATCTGAAGAAAAAATTAGATTTAAATTGATACTTTAAAAAAAAAATGATTTTGCATTTTGACTTATTTTGAAAAAAGCAAAAAATCATGATAACTCAAAAATGATTAACTTTTGCCAATGCATATGGGATTAAAATTATCGCTAATTTTCAGGCCTATCACATCCTAACGGGAATACGTCGAATTACCAATAACCCTGTATATACGATAACTATACCTAAAACACATTTATTTTAAATTTTTCTGTCTGTGTGTGTGTTCCGGGTAATCTCTGGATCGGCGAACCGATGTTGATGGGATTTATTTTGGTAGATAACTGAAGTTACACTGCGTGACTTAGGCTTGTTTTTCTTTTCGAAAATTAGGATTCCGCAAAAAATAATTATAACTCTTAAAATGTAAACAAAATACTATTCAATAGACGGCACAATTAAAACATTATTTCCCAATTATTATTTTCAAATTATATTACGGAGTAAAAATATATGAAACTTGAGCGAAAGCCGCGAGCACACAGCTAGTTAGGAATATAATTATAGAGTCGTTAAGTGACTAAAGTTAATGTGTTTGTTCACAGTGCTAAGTTACCAAGGGGAAGTGTTGAAGCTATCGAAGATATCGCGCTCGGAAATGGGCACATACTTATGTATTGCCAGTAATGGAGTACCGCCCTCAGTTAGTAAGAGGATCCACATTAGTGTGCATTGTAAGTCAAGCGTCAAGTTATTATAAGAAAACGCGTGCCGGTAGCCTCTTTTATAATTAAAAAAGTCATAATTTTCGTAAAAAAATATCACCTATGATTTTTTAAAATCTAACATTAAATAAGTTATTTCTTTTTAATTAAGTTTCTTATAATAATATTAACATATAAAACGGTTAAAATAATAAAAAAACTTGGAATAAGATCCAATATTATTTAATGACCTTTCAGATAATGTAAACACGATGTTATAAGAATTTATTACTAGTCATATTTTTTTTTACACTGCTATTCCTTTATTTTCGATTATTTCTTATTTTACGTAGGCACTTATTATGCTATAATAATATACAAATGTATATAACCAATCTATTTTTCACGCCATCCTAATAAAATACTGAGATTTACATTTTTGCTTATTCGAATATCATATACAACTAGAAAATTCTTGTTACCAGTTCATCCAGTAATCCAAGTGCCAAATCAGCTAGTTGGTGCACCTCTTGGCACCGATGTTACCCTAGAATGCTACGTTGAATCCTCACCTAAGTCTATCAACTACTGGGTTAAGGATCCTGGTAAGAGTTTTTTTTTATTAAATTATCTATTTTTAGTAACTGAGTAAATGTTCAAATTGAAACAACTTCAGTCTAAATTTGATAATTTAGACTCGGTTGATACCGAGACTTGCAAACATCGATTCCTATCTAGACAACTTTTTGACTGCTAATAAGTACACGTGATCAAGAATCTAGTGGAAAAGACTTAATAATTTTTAATTGAACTTTAAACTGAAAATCTGTTTTCGAGTCAGTGTGCAGTGCTAAAACTACTCAGCAAACGCATTCAGTTTCCGCTAATTTTATATACTTGACTTCTGTCTACCTATATGCATTATGGCTTCCAGTGTGTCCGGTATGAAGAGAAACATGCTACATTAAATCTGAAAAAAAAAAACACATCTTATCAAAATTTATATATATAATTGTTTGTATGAATAACAGATTACACATCGAACCGATTCAGAAAAATATAAGATTCTCGTTTATTTTGAATATATAAAACCTTAGTTAAACACTAAAACGAATTGATTAATATGAAAAATATTAAAATGATACATTCATGTAACAAAAGTATTTACTTATAGACGGACAAAATAAATATACACAATTATAAATAAAAATATGTTATGCTCTTCTACGATCGTGTTTTCATGTCCTTGTTAATTTATTACATTTAATGTATAGATAAATAAAGTTTATTAAAATCTTTAAAGGCTATTTGTAACATAATTTATATGTATATCTGAAGACAATTATACGATTATTGACATTAATAAAATTCATCAAAGTTTTGAGACAGCTCAATCCTATTTATCTAACTTAAACACCGCATCGCCTAATAATCCATTAATTTTATTAAAACTGAATCATAACTCCATTTGATTAAGTCGACTATACACCGTCCAAGGTAAAAAAGAAACAAATTATAAAGCAGCCATAAAACTCCAAGGTGTCTGCACAAACTTTATACATTTTTCATAAAACTTCGCCGTGGAAAAATGAAATTCTAATATTGAATTTGAAAGCAAGTGCTTTAAGTAATAAATTTCTCCACAGGTGAGTTGATAATACCTTCGGAGCATCATGAAATGTCTGTTAGACAGAAATCCATGTTCGAGGCTGAAATGACAATGACTATAAAGAATATTCGACGCGATGACTTGGGAAGTTACATTTGCGTTGCGAAGAATTCTCTCGGGGATGTTGAAAGCAAGATAAGATTATACGGTACAATAATAAATTACTCTTATTCTCTATTGATAATGTCACTTGTAAATGTTGCCAATCGATAATCTTGTTTTTTGTCTATTCAGTCTTAATCCTTATACCGAGCGATGTTTGTTATCTTTGTCATTAAAATTTATTTTCTAATGATATTTAATAAATCACTTTAAACCTTTTTTACCTTAATCAAAAATAATATTGTCAGTGAAAGTTTCTCAAATAATTTATTACGGAGTATTCTGATATTCTATATTAACATAATTTGTGTTATTAGGTTTTATGATTGCCGTTTGGTACCGGCTCAGAATAGTAACCCCCCATATATTCCCGTGGGTATCGTAAAAGTCGACTAAAACCAGTGGATGGGCAGCAGCATTTTCTTAGTACCACAAACCAACTGCGATCGCCAACCCGCCTACCAAGCGTGGCGATTGTGGCAATCCTCCCTCGTTATTCTGGGGAGACCTATGTCCAGCATTGGACGTCTTATGGTGACATGGATTGGTGGAAGTGTTATATACGCATACTATAGTGATAATAACATGATAGAGTTAATAAAAAACGTTAAACATAATAATAAACAAACAAATAAAATTATAATAGCGCCCCTTATTTTAATTAAATATACATGAGCATTTCAATATCCAATTAATATTACTTTTACGTCTTAACAGAAATACCAGGAACAGATAGGCACTCGCACCAATATCCAGATCTCCGGATACCTCCTGAGGACGAATATGGCACTGAAGTATATGACGATGAAGATACCAACGAGAATGACATGATGAAAACAAACAGAGTACCAGACCGGGCGAACAAATGGTATTCAAACGACGGCAAAGTAACAACGATCTCCAACAACAATGGCGTTTGTAAAACGGAAAACGCATCAATAATTACAATCTTCCTAGTGTACAAAATTCTAATGGCATTATAATTTGTTACACAAAATAAACGAAACAATAAAACAGAAGCTTCGTTCTGAAGGTAATTTTAGAGAGTTTTCGACAATTATGTCTATCAGTAATTTACAAAACCAATGTAATCATGTTTGATTGGCTTTCATTTTTTTGTTAGGACTATGAAAATATGGCTATAGTTTATATGAAACCTATACTCCATCATCGTGTAACGTGATAATAACTAGTCTTAATAATGTATATAGATTAATGATAGAGGAATACGTATAAACTGTTGTAAGATTATAAATAAAATCCTTAATTTGTAATAATACTTGTTACATATATGTTTAATATGAGAATTGTGTGAATTTTAAACAAGCGTTTATAATCAACGTGCCGTGTATATTGCTATATTATATAAAGATTATTAACAACATTTTTATCGAGGCATACAATTTAAATTTTAATAAATGTTAAGCGAGTGGCGAACTAATTACGAAGTGTTCTTTCTGGCAT
Organism: Samia ricini; assembly: GCA_014132275.2. Classification (NCBI taxonomy): domain Eukaryota; kingdom Metazoa; phylum Arthropoda; class Insecta; order Lepidoptera; family Saturniidae; genus Samia; species Samia ricini. Next base: position 11,103,435 of record AP028161.1, read on the forward strand.
GTTTAACAGTTATAGTAAATATTATATAAAAGTATAGTTGACGAGAATTTTCTACTTACAAAAATTTTGTTCCACTTGTAACTTTATAAAGAATCCTTTTATGTTAAAAAAATAATGTACGTTTTATTTTCGTATGTAACTTTCAAATAATCTTGCTATTTGGGATGAAAACGCGAAATTTACTTGGTTGTAATTTTGTATACATTTTTAATCACTATATATTCTTAAAACTATAATAGAAAGGTAGTAACTAAAATCTTAAATTAAGTTACGTTTCAGTATATAACCCAATGATGTAGAAGAATAAAATGTGTAACTTCTTCCGAAAAAAAAAATAATGTACGTTAATAACCTGGTTGTTATAAAAAATTAAATAAAAGCAACAACATGTCACAGTGTCTCTTAATTTTACCCAACACCATTGTTTCTCGGAGACTTTAATACCTAATTGAATATTTCACGGGTCGTTCTATGCTAATGTTAGGAGGGGTGATAAATGATAATGCGTCTCTTTGGCTTATTCACTTAGTAATATTCTAAAATACATATTAAAAACCAATTAATTAAATACAAATACAACGCAAACAATCATTTTAAAAGTATTACCTATTTAATAGTAGAATAGTATTCGACCATTTCAAAATATGAAGAATAGAACTGATGTCGAAATGATTTTTAGTGATAAAAAAGGTGCGTCAATAGCTATTAAGCCTTTTTATCTTTGTCTATGTTTATACAGATTATTCTAATTCTCAAAGCAAATATTCTTCAATAACATTTTAAACCTGTTTAGTTATCTATTACGTGATTAATACATTATTCAACGATGAATTTGTTCTGGATTTAGTTGTGTACGTATACCTATATATATGACCTCGGCCTTATCTGACCCTAATAAATCACGGTACACCAGTTTCAAACTATAATATTGACTATCGCATTTCTGTTATTACAATTTGAATGATATAATTATGAACACCATAAACATAAATAATAGCAACACAAAAATTGATTTTCCTACAATTTCACAAATGGAAAAAAGATATTACTTACGTACATAGTATCACGCCGTTCTCCCGTGGTGGTAGGCTACTTGCCCTTCCACTTGCTACGATCTTGACACACCTCTTTCGCTTCCTCTACTTTCATGAGCTCATTCATAAATGCTCGCCGGTTATGAGTATTTTCACCTAGCCTTTATTTAAGTCGTACTCGATTTGGTGAAAATACATTCGCCTAGGTCAACCCCTACCGACGTCCCCAGTCACCCTCGCCTTATAAACTCGTTTCGTCAATCTCTGTCATCCATCCTCTACACGTTCCCGAACCAACTAAGCATGCATATCTCTATCTTGGTCACTACATCCACAAAAAGACAAATTAATACTAATTTTAATAGTTTTATTAAAATTTACTTACATAGTATATTTGTTTAATTTATAACATCGGTGCTAAATAATAATATCTACTAATAAATAAAATTGTAGTGTCTGTTTTTAATGTGAAAATAATTTATTTTTACTCAATAAATATGAATGTATATACGATACATATACCAAAAATACAATTTTTGTCTCTCTGTATGTCTGTTAATTTGTTCCGGGTAATCTCCGAAACGGCGGCACTGATTTTGACGGGATTTCTTATGGTAAATAGCTTAAGTTACTTCGCGTAACTTAGGTTACTTTTGATTTTTCGAAAATAATTAGGGTTCCACTTACAAAATTAAAACTCAAGATTTGTGAATAAAATACTATTCAATGCATAGTTTTACTAGTAAGTATTAGAATTTATGAGAAATATTTTTGCTTAATAAATGGCAAAAACAAATACTTTTTAATATTTAAGGTTCCGTATAAAAAAATAAAAATTGTATTACGCAATGAAAAGTATATGAAAGGAAGGCGCAGCCGAAACTACATGGCTAGTATTATATATAATCCTATTATACTCATCTCAATTTATTAGTTTCGGTATTACTAAAGGGAATATCCGCTAATATTTTACATAAAACATGAACTAGATTATTACAATATAAATTATACCACAGACACGTTTCGGTATTGTTACAGTTGAATTAATGAAAATACTATTGTAAAGAATATACCTATTTTTAAATGCCAAAAAAATTGTACCCGTAATTAGCACCAATATGAACGTTTTCACAATACAATGACTTTGTATACACGTACGTTGAAACACTGTGAAAGCGCTGATTAATTCAATTAGTTTTGCCGTAAGCAAATGCATCAATTTTCGTCATGAAATGAAATCATCTATTTTAATCAGCGATTATAAATTGTTTCACATGTAATATACCTTACCGGTTAAAAAAAACGAAGACATTATAACATGATATTAAATTTTTCTCACAACGTTTATTATGCAGATTAACGCTTTTTTACAAATATGTTTAAAAATAATACAATTGTTATTGAAGACTGTAAATATGTTACATATATTTGTCTCATCCTCTGTGATGAGCTCATCACAATATTTCTAATAAACATATTACTTCCGGTAGATAAAGGAAAACCTTCGGTAATTCGCTGATTTCGCTTATCCTTATTTTCCAAAATGATGATAGAAAAAAGCTGAAATATGTTTGCAAAAGGTTAACTTAACCGAAACACGTCTTATAAAAAAGGTACGAAGCAAATTTACTACTCTGCAATTCTTCTCTTTAAAGATTTAAATATCATTACAGCGAGAATGCATTTTGTCTTTTAAAGGATCAGTCCATAATTGTATCGATTTCTCCGGTAAAATGTAATATTGTTTTTATTACTGGCACTTTATAAAAGTTAAATAAGTATTGTTTAAAGTAATTATCAAATCATCTGTGTTTAGGTATACTTTCGAATACAAAACAATGTTTTTATTTTTATGAATAATTTCTTGTGTTACTTTCAAGTAATAAATATATCCTTCGGCGTCCTGTTACAGAGTAAGTAATTAAATGGAAAATTACCGGACCCCAAAATGTCAATCAATGTAAGCTGGGTATAGATAACTAGATCTAAAAGTCATTAATAAACGAAACAACATTTCTAGAGATAAATGAAGTTTAATTTATTCACTACATAATGTAGTGATCAAACATTTATAATTAACATTACATTATATAGTGCACTGCCACAAGTTGGGCCGTCGACCTGGTGAAGGTCGCGAGACTCCACTGGATACGGGTAGCGCAAGACCGGTCGTTGTGGAGATCTGTGGGGGAGAGACCTATATCCAGCAATTGACGTCTTTCGGTTGAATGAATGGATGGATAGATTACTTTAAATTATCAACCAACATTTTAAAGTTTTAATGTCGTCGTTTATCTGTAGTGGTGTTTCTAAACATAAGAGCTTATGTTATGTTATACGCCTGTTATCCCCAAACGGTTAGGCAGAGGTGAAATAGCGAACTACACCACCCACATTTTGCCGAGTTTAGTTCCGTCCCAGATGTGACAGGGGGCGAACCTGTCGCCATATCGGGCGCCAATTCTAGACTCCGGGATGAGACTAAGTAGAAAAACCCAATACTACTTGACTCCCCGGGGATCGAACCTGAGACCTCAGAACGGCAATGTCGTACCATAATACAACTGCGCTAACGAGGCAGTCCAATGGTGTTTCTATCCCGAACTATATTCGATATATAAGTTGAAAGATGATAACCGTTGAGTAATTTTATTTCAATAACATCGTAGAACACCACGATATTATTATAATCTAATTAGCAAGTTACTTTAAATATACTTGCACTGCTGAAAAAGTGGTAAGTAAGAACTCATGCACCATATAAATTGCCAATTAATTAATACCACAGCCAGTTTATCAACAAAAAGAATTACTATTTTCGTAGGAAAGGAAACACTGTAACATGCCCTTAACGTAAGTAATGTAAACGTTTCTCAAGGAGACATTTAAGCCAATAGTGGAAGCTTTAGACACATGACTACAATCAATAAGCTATTTAAAACCATCAATAAAATAGAATTAGTGAAGAAAAATATAATGATTGTAATATGTGCTAAATAAATAAAACTTTTTACTTAGATGTAAATTCATATCTTTTCGCTTGTATGGACAATAAACTTTTTTATTTCAAATCATACTAAAATAATAAATATTTTTATTAATTCTTATATTCAAAAAAGTTAGATAATTTTAGTAGAATCGTGTCAACAATCATAATAATAATATTAATAGAAACAAAATGTAACGTAATATTTCTAGAATTTAATGTTTCATAATTCTCTCCATGATGATCATAAATACATCCGGTTATTTTTTTTTACTCTATTTATATTAAATTATAAACTATTTGGTAAGAAATATAATGCATAAAGTGTACCTTGGTAAGTAAGGAATAAAAAAAGAAGTAACTGTGTTAGGAACATAAAAAGATATGGAGCACGTAAAAAATCGAAAAATTTACATTTACATGGTACAAAATTTTTTATAATAATTTGTCTTAGAATATTGTGTTACTCGGATAACCTTTTTTTCCCGTGGAGAAATGTTTTTACGCATCCCCTTACTAACTTAAGCGGGGATTGAATTCTCCCCGATTAGGTTGGTAGGGGGTATGTGGGGCTCGCCCGGTGTGGAGCGCCGGAAATACCCACTAAAACCCCAAGGTGCCGTCCACCGTCTTCCTGGGGCGAAACGGGATCATACCATCATACTCCGCGTCGCCCCAGCGGCAGGCCCGACGTGTTATTCTTTATTTTCCAACCAGGAGGGAAGCTTGGCAAAAACTACCTCCTTTATCGCCCGCCGACTAGGAAATATTCGGTCCCTCTCCTCCTGTTGTCCTTGTTTATCGAAAAGAAACTAGGAGCAGAGGGAGCGAGGGGGAAAGAAGAAGGAGGAAGAAGTCGGCTTAAGGGGGCTAGAGAGCGCGGACGTACTCCTAAGGCGAAGAGGATCCGCTAGGGGATCCTCTTTGTGATCTCTCGCCGCGGCCTCCTTCTGTAGCATGACTTGCTCGCAGAAGGAGGCCACAACGTCCCAGACCCTCTTACTCGAATAACCTGTTATTATTTAGTTCACGACTTTTCGGTGTTATTTTTAAAACGACCATTAATGCTGATGATTTTCGATGTACATAAACCTGTTTTTTTTCTACTTAGATTCGAATAAAGGGTTCATTTATTTATGTGTTAAAGTATTCATAAATGTAAATTGTCCAATTTAATCAAAAATTGCAACATAACTCGGTAGAAGTCAAGTTTATAAAATTACGGAAAATCATTATTTTTGCAGTTTTTTTCGAATTCTCTTACTTTGTAGTCATTCTGGTTTTTTTTTCCGAAAACCTTTATTAATAACGAAAATAACTATAAGCAATTACGCAAATCCATCATTTGTGTCGTGAATTATGACCCCCAGTTCATACAAAAACTCCATAGAAAACCACTATATTTTTTTATTTATCTAGAAGAGTTTTAATGTTTATTTATTTAAATATTGTTATCCTTTCCTTCAAAGATTTTGAACTTTTTTATACTTTTACCTGAAGTAACGTATAAAGAAAAAAAACTAAACGTTAAAAAAACTGTAATTCGAAAGCTATTATCCAGTAGATGAATTCTGACGATAATAAAAACACTTCAAAATGAACATATACATTTTAGAAAACAACATGTTATTTAAGAATGAATGTAAACAACTACCTATTCTAATAAAAAAAATACCTTCTCTAAACAAAACATCATTTATTTTCATATCAAAGTTTAGCCTTTGTACATGCCGTAAAATCACGAACAACGTTGCAAGTGATCGGTGAAAAATAAAACAGAATGAAGTGCTCTATATCAAGCAGTCACTAACGTTGTTCAGACACCAGAGTAAAAAGCGAACACTGAACCAGTTTTATGTACAAATTTATGCACAAACAAAGAGGGGTTTTCAACTGACTAGTGTAAATTTGCCTTAATTTAAACAAAAACGAGAATAGAAAAATCATTTTCTCATTTGTCATATTTAATTCTCTCGTTGTTAAATTTAAAATTAAGCTAAAAATAGTACCATTCCATATATCTTCCCGTGAATGTCGTAAAAGGCGATTAAGGTATAAACCAGAGGATGGGTAGTAGAATCCTCTGATTACCACAAACACTTACTGAAATTGCCAACCAGCATGACAAGCGTGGCGATTATGGCAATCACCATTCCTCTTTATGGTAGACGTAGCGTGGGTAGCCCCCATCAAGGTGGACCGACGACCTGATAAAGGTTGCGGGAATCCGCTGGATGCAGGTGCCACAATACCTGTCTTTGTGGAGATCTTTGGGAGAGACCTATGATGTCCAGCAGTGGACGTCTTCACTTGGAAATGGATGGATGAATGGTTATATTTTAAATAGGTAATAACAACATTTAAGATAATACTATAATAACAAATAGGCAACATAGTTTAATATCTATTTTAAGATTTCAGAGATATTACGTTATTAATTCTTTATTACAAAATTTTATAAAAGTTTGTTAAAAATTACAAATTAATTTAGGTTAATGGCATATGTTCAAAATATGTGTGTTGTGTACACCAGAATAAAGTGGTCATTTAAAATTCTACCTAACTTATAATATAATATTACGTTGTAATTAAATATACTCTCCAGTGGTGAACCAAATAACAAAATATTACAATATATTAGGTATAAACGAAGACCTTTTTATTAGCAAATTCCTACGATGATCTAAAATTGTACTTTATACAAATGCAATTCGAATTGGACTGCACATTGTTGAATGACATGGCATTACCAATTCATTGCGGCGAGGTGAGTTTCCCGTGTCAACATTTACATTAGCTTCACTTCAACTTTTGCTTTTAGCAGGAACACGTATAGAGGAGTTCATGCAAGAACTTTGGTTATCCCTTCCTTCATCTGAATAAATTTTTTGTATTTACACTTTTCCTGCACTAGCTGTGAAGTTTCTATTTAAATAAGAATGTTTAATAATTTATCGGTTCATATATTACTCTGTCTCAGTTTATGACTTTCTTTATGGTGTATAGGCTCAGTGCTTTGGCCACAATGTCACCTGATGTTAAGTGAGTGTAGAGGTACGAGCTCTCAAATGATGCTGCCGGAACACACCTTTTGGTATTCGACGGCAGGTTTTCAAACTTAAAGTCTGGTAGCTACCCAGGCGGGAATCGTTACAAAATGCCCTACCAACATGCTATAGTTTCTACAAGATTTATTCCTTCACCGAAAGCTCAGGCTAATTTTTTTAAGAGTTCGATAGGCGGGCTCGAATCTGCGTCCATTCACGCGGAATCCGATCGCACTCCAATTGTGGCATCATCGCTTCGTATGCGCCACCATCATTTCATAAAATTTAATCTGCTAAATATAATAATCATTTTTTACCTAGCGACAATTTGCGTAATTCAATCTATGAAAGATTGAAAGCCTTAAAGTCACACTCAAACTAGTTTTCCAAACATTCGGTACTGATTACATACATCATTCATGCCTCTATCCTATTGAAGTTGCTACAAGTAAGCTACAATCATGACACACTTCTTTAATTGTCAAGCAAGTCTTGATGTCAAAAGGTGGATCATTACGTGAACGATAGTGATGTCTGGAATTAACCCACATATCTGTGCTTTCGCTAACATTGGTTATGACTATGATTTATATAGTTTATATATATATATATATAGATATTATATTTGTAAAAAAAGAACCAGATCGAGTTTCTACTCGGCTTTTCTTGTCTGGGTTATTTTCTGAACCAGTGATAGTGTTTTTGACGTTCATAAGAGCCTTCTTAGGGCCTAAATTAAATAAAGATTTTTTTGGATTTTATTTTTATTTTTTGTTTCTTCTACCTTCATGTCACTTTCGTATATGCTCGTTTCTTATGTACATTTTTCACTTGTCTTTGATCTGGCCGAGATACGTTCGCCTCGGTCGAATCGTACTATTTTGTCCAGTCAACCTCGCCTTAAAAGTTTGTGTCGTCTATCTTCTATGATTAGTTCTCTCCACTTGCCTGAACCAACTAAGCATTCTTTTCTCATCATCAAACATCTTAGTCACTGCATCCTCTACCACACCTTGGTGATTAAGAAAACATGAGAAAATAGTGATAACTTGTGGTTAAGTCTCCCATACTCCACTGAATTGCCCAGGCACTGCCCGTGTATCATCAAAGAGCTTTTACTATAGTGTTTTGAGACCTATAAATTTACTGGCAATAAATGCCCACCAGCCAATATTGTTATGACTTTTTATTTCAGCTTATAGATTTAGCTTCAACTTCACCTGATGTTAAAGGACGATTTGGTCGATAAGGGATCCAGCTAAGGTTAAGAATACGGTTTTCAAACTTGATGGTAGTAGTTAGCTAGGTAGATATCGTTTGGTATTGCAATTTCCTAGATTCGGTCCATCTTGACATGATCTGGAGTGCAGCGTCGGTAAAGTGGCGATGGAGACCCTGGCGTCATTGCTGAGGGGTCAGGATACCCGACAGCACCTGCTCAACCATGAGATAGGAATCACCGGAAAAAGAAATAAAAAGGTAGTATGTAAATGTAAATTTAAGTCTAGAATTAGTGATAATGATAACAAGAAAGATAATGATAGATAAATATAATCAAATAATAGGGTATCCAAAATCTCGGGTCATGCCTGAGGTGGTTAAGGATTTTTTTTAAACTAGGTATGTTTTATCACTTCGCAGTGGTTTTATCATGACGATGCCTTTCATTAAAAGTTTAAAACCATTGTATAATATGTCGATAGAAACCGTACCCATAGAAGGGTTAACGCAGCGACGTAATCATTTCAAATAGATTTTATAATAAAATCATATTTTAAGAATATTAGCACAAACATAAAACAATAAGATACATAATATGTAAGAATATCTATCCATATATAAATAAGCGAAGATAAATCAGTATAATTTCTCTTCTGTTTATCAAGCGATTATTTTTATATTTAGTGCCATCATTAAAAAATTTAGAAACTGTTAGTTTTTTTTGTCAAATTATCATTAATAGTTATAATTGAATATCTAACAACAGTAAACTAAAAACTTCTTCGTTGTGCATTACTTTATGCACATAAAAAAAATGATAAGTTTGGTTATACCTAGTCTGTGGGTACATTCTTTATATCTACCTACTCGTCCAAGTAAAGACAAAAAAATCTAAAAATAAAACTTAAATTCGTTAAAATATTCGCATATTACGCATAAGTTACTTACATAAAAATTTAGCTAACCCAATACCGAACCGAAATTAATTGACCTTGCCAACTAAACAAAAGATTCTTACAAATAAGTTTCTACGTTTTGTTCCATTCCTTGTTCTTGTTGCCGGAATTAAAGTTCAAAATTACCGAAATGTAAAGTACAATCAAATCATTTTTGATGAGTAAACTCGTTGTAAACTTATAATTGATGCGAAAATCTGTTATAATGGGTGTTTTATTTTTTCTTTGTAAAAATATTTTAAAAATGTAATTTTTCTTAGCTTTATGAACATAACTTTTATGAACATAAAGATTATGTGGTCGTCCAAAACACATAATAAAAGTTTTAGGATCTTTTTTGGTGTCGTATAATCTAATAAAAATACTCGATAAATATATATATTCGTTTATTAACCTTATCTATATTATTAATATTTTGGTTTAAGTGTATATGCGTGTTTCGTTTGCATATTAAACCAAGAAGTAAGAAATTCGGCGTTCGGTAGCTATTCTACTCTTTAAGAATCAAAAACAAACAATTCTGATTAAAGATTGCCTTGGTGTTTTGCTTGGCCTAAAACGTGTCTTGTGACGACAACATGTGTAACGGTTTTTTCTTATCTGGTATCATTGAAATCGGATATTACATATACGTAGTTATAAAATAACAAATAATATTTAATTTACTAGCTGATTAATTAATAATATTAAATAGGCGAGTAACATCCCATTTCTCTTGGCGAAAATCAAAGAGTTTATATTTATACTGGCACAGGAAAATTACTGCATTTCATCTGATGTTAAAACAATCCAAGAATAGTGGTGACCTCTGGCAGATGAAAATCTATTGACTGTCGCTATTATCATGTCCGTTCATGACGTCTAATAGTCAACATACAATAGGCAAGTTGAGACGCCATCGTGATTTTTCCATAGATGACTTTTTTTTCTAACCTAGCTAATACAATTGATCGGAAGGGCCTTTTATACTCAGCCGTAAAAAGATAACTAGCACAAGGGCACCAAAATGGTACGAAACTTGGCTAGGCCGTTACCTGTGTGTAAAATTCCGCGGAATTTTAATCCTAGCTAATCCCTACAGAAAAATGTGGAACGCTTCACTATATTGCGTGTCATAATTACGTTTCAATTTTGGTATATGTACTGCAGAAGGAAGTCAAACGGGCCGAGCGCGACCTCGACTATAGCAAAATGGCGCTGGTGTCAGGACCCGCAAGCTGTGTATTGAAACCATAAAGCCACTAGCTAGATATGTATACAGACTTGCTATTCTCGGAGCATGACGCGCATTACCATGTTACTGTGACAGGTTTTTCACCATGTGTATATGGTAGTCGCGACCCAGACACACACCGACCCGTTTGATTTAAATCAGCTAAGTTATTCAGGATTATTAAACGCATTCTATGTTTATTTTGTGGATAGAATATACCTGCATGCCTGTATTTAAATGGGTGAAATAATTTGACAATTATTAAGGATTAAATTATTGTTATATTATAGGATGTTTGGATCGTTTAAACTAGTATTTTTTTACAATGTAACAATTTACTTGAACATTGCTTCTTTTATATATTTTACGACAAAATAAACACAATAAGCCTGATATGGTTCGATAAGGGTTCAAAACATTATATAGGTACCATTTCAATACTATAAATGTACATAGATACTTAACAATCCATCTTAGTACAAAGGGATTTTGTTCTGACATTAATATGTATCTATTTTTACATTACTCATTAAATACTGTCTTCGGAAAAATAGAAACGTGATAAGATAATTTATTCTACCAATATAATAGATATTACGTATTAAGAGAAACAAAGTTTTTTATAGACTGTGCGTAGGTTTGACAACGATCTCACTCATGGGGCCTATAATAATAATAATATTAAAATGTGCGTCTTTTTTTTCATACAAAAATTAATGTGACTAATAAGTAAGAACTGGAAGGGGTTAAGTGACGATAAGATCTAATATACATAAAAAAAAAAAAATTTTATTACAGATATTTTTAGAAATTGAAGAAAATGAGAGCGACATTAAATTAAACTCACAACAGAAATAAAACATTCAAAATGGCGTCGGCGACGCCAATTGGGAAAAAAACTTGTGAATGTGTCGACCTGTCTAAACCTAGTCGAGCAACTGTAATGTAATGAAAACTGATCGTTTTAAGCTTCGTATGCCAAGAAACGACACCTAACAGGTGAAGCCTTTATTAATTCTTGTTTTTTGGTTTTAAAAATGAATAGGATTATTGGAAAAGTTACTTCTCCACATAAATGGAAGTGCACTAGAAAAAAGAGAATTGTAATTCCATTTCTATTACTACCTACTGGTTTAAGAAGCCTTTAAACCATCTATCTATCTATCCATCTAAACGAAAGAGGTCCACTGCTGGACATAGGTTTCCCTCAAAGATCTCCACGACGACCGGTCTTGCGCTACCCGCGTCCAGCGGATTCCTGCGGTTTTCACTACGTCCATCTTGTGAGAGCCTACCCACGTTGCGACTTCCAATGTGTGGTAGCCATTCAAGAATCCATTGGTCCCATCGGGCATCGATTCTCATCTTACTGCTACTTAAGTTTAGCAGTTCTTCGGACACTGTCGGTCACTTTGATTCTTCTGCGGATTTCTTAATTTCTGGATCGATCACTCAGTAAAACTCCAAGTGTAGCCCTCTCCATTTCATAACTCACTCCAAGAGGCCTTCGAGACGATAGAGTATTTTTAATTATTTTGCTCTATCATAACTCAATCCGTCTTTGACATTTAAACTCCAACAGACTATGGTGAGGTAACATATAAAGGAGAGATCAATGGAATGTTTCTCTAACCCTGGGGCCTCCTCCAGTAGCGTCCCAAGACGTACTCCATAACTCTAACCGGGGAAGCTCTTATACCCGTCAACAATGCGATACAGTGACACTCTCATGCACCAGCATAGCACACATTACAATGAACTCCACACCCTTGCACACTATACGCAGGTATATGGATTCTGTAAGGGATCTTGAGATCCCTGATTTCTCTCAACTCCTCTAAGTTTAGCAAAGCACAAATTTCGGGGAATTTATATCTCAGGGAGCAACCCAAACTGAGGTACCTATTACTTTGAAGCCCATGTGCTAGCCTTCACTATCCAGGCTGAACATTCAAGGTCCTTCCGATTAACACAAATAAGTCATTTCAAAAAAAATATCTCTATCCATAGGTAACCACTTATAGAAATTTCTAACTTAAGCAGCCTTTGTAACCTCCCTTTAGGAGGTAACAACTTAAATGAATGTTGGTAAATAAAACAATTATTTCTAAAATCAAATGATATTAAATTGTGGTATAGTCCATGTGTTTTACTTTAAGAATAATATCTCATACAAATATTTTCAATTATATCATTTTATGTTTGTAGTCGTGTATTCTAATATAATTCTCGTCAAAATGTATTTACAGGGTTTTTTAAAAAACTTAACGTAAAATAAATTTAATGAAATTTAATACAACTGATATTGACTTTAACAAATTTTAATAAATAAATATCTCCTAGCTAAAACTCTAAACCAAACAAAAGAAAGAAATATATTTAAATTATAATAAATTATGCTAGAATATAGTGAGATAATTATACAATCGAATTACTTGTATTGCCTAAGCATCACGTAGATGCATTATCATATTATAATAGCAATTCCACTCATAGCAAAGCAGCAATGAATACGAAATATAACTTCACCGTAATATTAACCTATTGAAGACACAACAATTGTACGTTCAAATCATAATTTTAAAGTTGAACATTTTGATAAAGCTACCGTTCAAAGTACTTCTAAATACTGTTACTCGAAATATTTTGCGTAAACAATAATCACTACTCTCCCTAAATAAAACTGTCTGAGCCTAGGCTTTTCATTTTAATTCTAAAGAAATTGTTTGTACTCTCAGTATTGTTTTAAAGTTAACTTATAAAATCTTTCAAGTGAATTTAAAATGCGAGAACGCTAATGATTTGTTTTTAATTTAAACTCTGAACATTTTAACCTAGCTGTTTCAGCTGACATTACTTATGAACAATGAGTTGTTGCCGCGAGTTTGGTTTGTCATGTAATACCTACCTATAATAGTCCTTGTTTTTAATTTACTTGTGCTCTTGATCGTAATAAATTATTAATGTGTCGATTACCCATAAAAATGAGACAATAAGAAAACAATGGAAACCTGGCGTAAACGCCAGGTTAGTCCTCAAGGGGTTAAATAAAGTTACATGTATTGGACTGATTTATTATTTCACGAGCATATTTAAATATAACTAAACTGTTTTAGTATAACATAGAAATAACATATGATTAATTCTATTAAGAATTACTTACCAATAAATTACTGTTCATCTGTTAAATGAGCGTATATTATTCTCTTTGAATCACATTTTAGGCGGTAATAGGTGTCTTTAAGAACAACCATGATCCTTTAAACTGAAAGACGTCCACTGCTGGACATAATTCTCTCCCAATAAGAGGATATGATCATAATTGACACGCTTGGTAGGCGGGTTGGTGATCGCAGTAATTGTATGTGGTCCTCAGAGGATGCTGTTGCCCATACCCTGGTTTATTTTCCTTTAGTCGCCTTTTACAACACCCACGGGAAGATATGGGATAATACTATACTTGACCGGCACCACACGGCTTATAACTAAAAATAATCAACAATAGAATATTACTACATTATTTAATATAGCGTGGGACAATTCACTATAAGTACATATAGTGCCGTTTAACAACAGAAACTACTCAACAAATAGTATAATTATGCTGAAATATTACTATACAATACATATTCTGAATTTACACAAATTACTAAACAATTAAAGTTATTTTGTATGATCAAAACTTGTTATTCTCGTACGCAGACTTGTATGGAGGTCCGATAAACTTAAAGTAATTAAAGTTGTTTCTTAATTACTTAAACGATATAATTAAATACGTACTAAGTAAGTCGTGATGTTGTCTAGTTTTTCAAAATTAATTAACAGAAGTATAATAATACATAATATTATAAAAAAAACTTCTCTATATTGATATTTTATTGTACAAAATACAATACATTTATTCAAGAAATATATCGGTCTACGAAAATAAAATCGGTTAAAAACCGCTATTCATGGAAATAATAAACAATATTACATATACTTCATAAAAACGAATTATTCTATAAATAATAGTATTATTATATATTAAAATACATATAGATAGGTAGATTATGAAAAAATAAATTTGAAATAAAAATATATTTTCTAATTTTTTCTATTTATAATTTTTTTTAAAGGCAGCCATGGGGACTGCCGACAGAAGTAAAAACTCAAAACGTTGAAAATACTGTTTATATTGTTTTTTTATAATCTGTTAACTAAAATTATAGACATAACCTTAAAAAGTGAGACCGGAGTCCCCCAATGCAATAGGTAAGGGAGCACGGAGGGACGACTCCGTGCCAGTGTGGGACTCGCCCGGAAGTGAAGCGTCCGGAAATACCCACTAAACCCCCAGGGGCCGTCCGCCGCATTTGGGATGGGGGCGATACGGGATAGCTTAAAGAGAGATATGACCAAAGGTCAACAATCCGGAGGGCAGGATATACTTCCTGCTCCTCATAAAAAGAAAAACAGAAGAGTGGGATAAAGCAGTGGCGGGCAAAGAGAAAAGAAGAAGAAACCCGTCACTGCTGTAGAAGGGAAAATAGGTCCCTCTCCTTCACTCATCTTGTCTCAATCAACAAAACGTAGGAAGGAGAGGGATACCTAGAAGAAAAGGGACAAAACACACACACAAAGACGCACACAAAACAAACAACCCCCCCCCAACCCTAACCCCCCCCCAAAATCAACACCTCCCCTGATGGGGGAAAAGGCTCCGCACGTAGCGTGCCCATCTCCCCCTCAACCTCTTTTTGCGGCGAAGATCCGCCCGCGGATCCTCCTCCCGCACTCTCTCCGCTGCCTCCTTCTGTAGCATTACTTGCTCACAGAAGGAGGCAACAACCCCCCAAACCATCTCGCTACCGACCATGGCTTTCACAACCGCCGGTAGCGAGAGATATCAAGCCCTACAGCCGCCACCACCGCGCGGCGCGGCTCCTCCCAGGCGGTGCACTCCGCAAGGGTGTGGTGCGCCGTATCCTCCGCCGCGCCGCAATGGTGGCACAAACTAAAATTATAGACATAACCGAACATTAAATATATAACATTTGTCTGGTTTTACATCTATTGGTGCTCCGAGTAATAATTATGTACATTTTCATATATGTAATTTATTCATAGTCAAAACTAGGGATGTTATAGATATGAAATTTTGGATCTGGATACGGATATAAGAATAATATTATACCGATTTCAGACACGGTTACGGATATGAAATTGTTTCGGATTATCCCCTAGTTTCGGACAGTTTCGGTTGCGGATATTAATTTTTTAAAGATTTATAAAAGTAAAATTCAAAAAGCAAGATAAAAATGATTCGACTTTATTTCTAAACTATAATTGGATTTTAAAATTACTCATATTTTCAAGTCATACTTTTTAAGTTTAATATATTAATGGGATCACCGATGCAACTTTTACAGTACAACTACTTAACTCCTTTGTGCTACAGCTAGAAAAATACTGCAGACTTCTTAAATGATAACGAGTTAATAATGCAGGCAGCCTTAATCTTTTAAATCCCCATTTTAACGCTCTTGCAAAGATCTCAGCTGTTGAGGACTTTGTGGTTTTTATTGATTATTTATGATATACTAGTAAAGACTAGTAATAACAATAATTCATACTTAACAATGTGTTTTGTAAAAACCTCTCATAACATATATCATATAAACTGCGCCTCTCTTAGAAATTATTCGAAACTTTTGTATCGGTTCGGTTGTGGATAACACCCCTGGTCAAAACATACGATAGGTTGCATAAGTATAAAAATGCTATTAATTGTTGTTTGTTTATTTAATTAGTTGTAATAAATTTGACGTACTCAATAATCCGTGTAATATTAGTGGAATTTTACGTTTCATTATTGTACTAAAGCGAAATTTATTAGAAAGAAGAAGATGGAGCTTGAATATTAAGGTTTGACTTCCTACGAATTCTAGCAACATAACCTTTTTCTTGGAACGTTGAAGAGTTGATAGAAGAATTAAGAAACGGTTAGTTATTGTCAGGTATATTTGGAAAAAAAAACCATCTACCAGCAAAGAACTCTACTGAGTATGGATGACGGTCATAATGGGTTGATAATAAGTCCGAAAAAGCTACTAAGCGTTGACTTTCCTTTAAGATAAACATTATAAAGGAACTGAAACATTACTAAAGAATGTCTTAATCAATTTTCCTTTGGTTATTGCCTATCCTTAAATTGAAGACTGTTGCGCATTTATTAGAATGGTCTGTTAACTACATATGACAGTCGTCAGGGTTGTGAAAGTTGATTAAATTAATTGATAAATTCGTTACAAATCATCAGCAAAAAATTTGTCAACTGTTAATTTTCTAATAAACATATCAAATTAATTGCTTTAATAATTGATTACATGTATATAGATAAATAAAATATTTAATAATATAGGTACTTTTTAAAAAACAATAGTTTAAAAACACAAGTAATTCATAATAAAGTCTATTATGTTTCGTATCTTATAAGTAATAAGTACATGGCATTAGTTACTATGTTTTTTTTTTAAATTGCGACAATAATAATAACAATAATACTCGCTTGTAATAATAAATAAAACCGTGTATTTCCTCCGGTTAATCCACAAGCCCGTGTATTTGTGTGTGCTTTCTAATTAGTACGGTAAATTGCACGAAAGGTCATATGTTAATTGCGGTTTCAACATACGGAAACAGGGTTTTCGCCTTTGTACAAAATTGCAGACCTTTTGCATTATGAGTATTCATTCTGTAACTTTATAATCCTTACTAGTTATCCCACCCAGCGTTGCTCGAGATAAGTTGATGTAAAACAGAATATTAAATAATAATTCTACAAATATGTTATTATACAATGTTATTAAACTACAGACTGACCTTCCGTTTTAAAAGAAATACAATTCAAGATAATACAAAATACAAATACAAAAATCTTTATTACTTTTACAAATTTTACCACACAAATATATGTCTATAGATCCCCGTACTATTCTATCAGAACAATTTAAATTTCTTATGCAGATAGTTAGATCGCCATGTTGTACAGCATGCGGTACTATTGATGACGTGCATCATGTTCTGACGGAATGTGTTAAAAATTATAATGTTAGGATAGATTTTATTGATAAGTTTAAGTTAAATAAATTAGATGTAGGAATGTTCCATAGTATTTTAGTAAATCCTACTAAGGATATTGCTAAAATGCTATGTGAATTGATTGAAAGATGATTTTATGAAAGATGATATACGTAATGAAATAAACCTTTAAAATTAGTAGTATTAGGTTATGATGGGGCTGATATGACTTATGTCAAAAGCCCTTCAAAAAAAAACTTAAATAAAAAAAAAAGATCCCGTACAACGAAATAATTCCTGAATAGCGGGAGATCATTCAAATTCCAAGTTACAGTAATTGATTACGCTGTGGTTTTTGTCGCAAGTGTGTCAAATGGATTAATTAAATATATATTTAGGTAGTTTTAATTACATAATAAAATGTGCCACAATAATGTATGAAACAAGAGAAAAAAAATACGATCAAAAATATAAAAAGAAATATAATATTTCATGCCAACAGTATAGTTAACCTTAATTATTTTCTTTTTTTTTTCTTAGTTGATTTCTATGTGAATTGTATATAGAATTGTGCCACCATCAAATTTTATATTAATACTTTAGCGATTTAGTAAGGCGGTGAGCATCTTGTTTGAGCTTCCTAGTTCTGTTACCTAATAGTTTTGTTCGCATGTGTTCGCTGGAAGAGTGTGCTGCCTTTGAGGGGGTGGGCAGTGGATCTTTCGCTGTCCAATGTGGTTGAGGTCATAGTCGACAGTGATAATGGAGAATGAAGAAGGCGGCCGAGAGGGCCCACGAGATGGATCCTGCTTAGGAACCTGTGAGAAGGCGGAGGCAGCAGAGGAGAGAGCTACGAAGATACATCGACTGAGGCTACGTGAGATTTTCGTTCCTCTAACAACTGCTAAACCAAGGGAGAGAGGCCTTCCGCATTGTACTAGCTTGAGCAGAATGGGTGTACAAAGTTGCCCCCCACCCAGGGCGGGCCAGGCAGACTGCCGATGGGATGTTGATAGTAACAATAGGTTCTTTAGTTAGTGATGTGCGGTATTTATTTTTCCACAACTAAGGCCTAAGGAAAGTTTCACATAAACATATGTTGATCATAAATTACTTAAGTATAGTATGGCTTTATAACAGAAAAATCTTCTATAAGTGACCTTGTATGCAAAATTTTAACTTGGAGGGAATATGCTTTGCTTGCGCGGGCCATTTAAAAATTGTAAGAGGGCCACATTATGGCCCGCGGGCATAGTATTGAGTAGCCTTGTTTTAGAGTAACTAAAGATGTGGATCCTCCCTACCTAAAATAATATATGTTTAATGGTTCAAAAATATCATAAATATTTCCAGAATATGTTTTTTATAGAAGTATAATAAACTAATTTAAATATGGCAAATTTTGTAAATCGTTACCATGACACATGCACGTGATTTCTCACTGCAACGACATAATATTTTGTGATATAATGTTTTATGATTTTATTCTGACTCTTCAAGCCTCATGTAAATAATGAACAATCCCATAACAGTATAAAACGAATAATCTAATTATTCTAAAAATAATCCCTCTTAATACATATTCAGAAATAACTCCTAACGTGGGCAGAGTCTTAGCCTGATACTATTTTAATCAATAAAGAAAATTCACCAAATCAAAGAAAAAAGATGAAAGTGAGAATTTTTTAACATAAACGAAGTTCAAAAAGATGTTTAAATTTTAATACGGTGTTTTGGAGCGACCAAATAATCATAAAGCGCTTACGGCTTGACGATAAAAAATCAGGTAACAATAAAAAAAATCCAATTTATGTTAACAACTTATTTTTATAACTCAATATCTGAAGACGAAACGATAACAGGTTTACACATCAATTATAACTTTATCGGAAATATTTTGACTTGGGTTATCCAATCACCTTTGTTTCTCTATAAAATGTGTTACTGTAAATACGAACAGATATTATAAAAAAATGATTTATTGAAATTTTGTTAATTTCTGTTTTATTGATATTTTAGTTGAATTGAATCAATTATTCAATTAGTAGTGTGGTCGGATTCATTGTCATTGGATGTAGGTTGGGACCCACACATCCAGCTCTACCATGAGCTATCAGCCAGGGAAAACACCGTCAGGAAATATTAGCATGGTGGTGACATTTTCTAATAATGAACACCTTGAAAACTATCAATCTTAATGTAATTTTTAAATTTTCGCGTTCCATATTTAACCCCTTGAGCACTTACCTGGCGTTTACGCCAGCTTTCCGTTGTTTTCCTATTGTCTTATTTTTACGGGTACTCGACACATTAAATGCATGTTGTGACTATAATAAATATAAAGACCAAAAGGGGGTAGTTCATCAAAATACCCGTCAACGTAGCAGGTCACGCCACGCACCGCCAGTCAGTCCGTGACCACGGTTGGTGAAACCCATCCGAAATGTTGGTATAGCAAAAAGGAAAGGTAACGTGTGAAAACCCGTTTTAAATAACTGCACTATCAATCTTAAGTTTGATAACCTATCACTAAGCACAAATAGTGTGTGTTTCACCAGCATCACTTGAGAGACTGTACCTCTTGGCTTAGTATATTCACAATTCTAGAGCACATCACTTGACGTCAGGTGAGAAACTGGTACAATACAATACAAAAAAACAATAGTTTGAAACAATTTTGACTTACATTCTTATATGTATCAAGTCACTGTTGTTTCTCTTCTCTTTAAACTCTATGATTGACGTTTGAAAGTGTTATATTTAAAAAGACTACGTAGGTAAATCATCATTTCAATATTTCCCGTGCCGTTGAATAGAGAGACATGTTCGAATTATGAACGGTCCATTAGTTCAATTCGTGCTTTTGTGGGGGCGGTTGAGTCACTCCCGCGTACCATTTACACTTATTGTCATTCGTAAAAGACTGTTCTGGAGATCGACTTAATTACACCAATCTGTACTTAAATACTCGATAGTATGCTATCGTTTAATTCCAGATTGGTGCAAAAGGTTTATAAAAAAAATCAATATGAAAGCTTACGTGTATTTTAAATGGAAAATCTTGTCCCGCCCTGAGAGAGTACTTAGAGTGAAATATTAAGAACTAAAATTTTCAAGCAACTTTTTTGAACATATTTCCAACAAAGTTTTGCATCAAGATCGAAAAATGTAGTCGCTTAAAGAAAAGGACCCTAATATTTATGAAAGTCCTAAATAATTTTAATTAAGTATTTAATAACTTTGGTTATTAATTTAAATATTCTCAGTGTGATGCACTGCGCAGTATCATGGCAGTTTTAACACTCTGAAGACATTTTTATATTACTCTTTGCCTGCGCTTTATCGCTATATAATAGATGTACCACTATTCTTCTTCTTCTTCTTAGTTAATGGCAATCTGTGTGTACACACAATTTGTGCCAATGTCATGTAGGTAAGATTTTCAATCTTGTATCAGCGTTACCAAGCTCCAACAGAACGGTGGCCTATCCTGCTCAAACTTTCCATGGAGCTTTGTCGGCACCTCAGAATGTATGCTACGCGTTGTCTTCTATAATAAACTTAACTTGAACACAATAACTAAACTATTTCACACAAAACGCCACCAAGATTACATGATATAGAGTCAAGTACACAAGTTTAATGAATTAAAGAAAACAATTGCTACATGTCAGACTGAGATCCCGCCAAAAACTCCGTACCACTATTATTATAAACTTTTTGAATATTTAAATTTAGAACATTGTATGAACGTCATGATTAGTTGTGTCAAACATATAAAATTGTAGATATATTTTATATCAGAATATAATAAGGCGAGTTTTTGGCTGGTTCTGAGTGTGTCTGGAATGTAATAGTTGTTATCTTTAATTCAAAAAACTGTTGTTATTTCTTCTTGGTTAATGGCAATCTACGAATTATATGCACAATTCTGCCAGAGTCGTGTATACAATGTTGTAGCAACGTTTCTAAACTGCACCAAAACAGGTAGCAATCGCTACAACTTTTCAATCACGTACATAAATGTTTCGCGTCATTATTACCAATACACTTCCCCTGTGCACTAAAACAAAACTGTATCATATAAAACGCAAGATTAAAAACAATAACTGCTACATTGCAGACTGAGAATCCTTTTATTATTTCGTGTACTTTTTGTGTTATTTTACGTTATATCGTTTAATTACTGTGCACAAGTAAAGTATTTTATAAATAATATAGAACGTTTATTCTGAGGTGCCACGAAAACTCTTTTTGCGAGTATTCAAATATATAGTATACATCGTCTGGCCTTAAATAAATGACATAGGTCATATTGCCGCAAGCTGCAGTTATTAGTCTCTTAAAAACAAATATTTTCATGAAAAACAATCCAGAAGAAAAGTGTGAAATTTCATAGACATTGTTTTAAAATAATAAAACTTATATTAACTATATTGGCATTAGGAATAGTACAATGATTCTCGTATAACTTCTAGCATACGGGGCGGACCCAGAAACAATGAGTAAAGTGAAACAAAACTAGAGCAACACGAAGCGACGCATGGCGACGTGACGTCACAGGTAAGTTTTAATGGAGTTGAACCGTGAAAATCCAATTCAAAACTTATCTGATATTATGTGACGAAATGCAGTATACAGGATAGAACGTATTTAAATCTTAATATTAAATCCTCGAGGAAAACTTAAATTTAACATGTAGGTTTATATCTAATGAATAGCTCATTTTTAAATTATGTTTATAAAAATATAGATGCTTTCGGTGAAGGAAAACAATTTGACGAAACCATAGCATGTTGGAAAACCTGTCACCAAATACCATTAGGTGTATTCCGACAGCATTACTTGAGCACCAGTACCTCTAGGCTTAGTGTGTTTACCATCCTGAACCACATCGGCACTTAACATCCAGTGAGATAATGGTCAAAGCTGTGAACCTATACCGTGTAAAAAAATAATACTAATATAAAATGAATCAATTTAAAAGTGTGCGTAATATAGAAAACTGAATAGATCGCTAGTATTGTTATCTTAGCATCGATGTCTGGACTATTGGCCGTTTTTATTATGCGATCTCGAATCTGTTTTTATCTACTGATTTTTTTAAATCTTAAGTGTCAGATAAGTGCCGGTGTTTAGACAGAAAATCTGATTTATTTTCGGTTTGATCTCAATATATAAATTAAGCTTCAATATTGAAATGATTGATTAAAGACTATTTTTGCTTACCAATAACTAGTCCAAGTAACCAATAACCAATGTGGTAAATAAATTTCAAATATGGTTCAATTAAGACTTAACAAAAACATACTTTTAAGAACTTTTAAATCGCTGGCTTATCTCGATACGTATGTCGATATATTAATTATTAATTTCATTACGCAATGTTTATTTATCAATACTTTAATAATATTATGGAATATCATTTATTTAAAGTAACCGACATTGCCCGAAGAATGGCTAAACTTAATTGGCAGTGGGCTGGGCACATTACTCGCAAAACCGATTCCCGATGGGGCCAACTGGGTCTAGAAAGGCCACCGTGCATCGTAAGACGTAGCGTGAATAGACCCTCCACAAGGTGGACGAACGACCTTCGCCAGGTCACGGGAATCCTCTGGATGCGAGTGACGCAAGAGCGGTCGTTGTGGAAATCTTTGGGGGAGACTTATGGATGGATGGATGGAGCAAATATTTTGATACTATAATAATTAAGAAGTATAAAAAAATTAACTCATAACTCACGTTAAGAAAAACCCTCAAAACCTCGTCACTTTTTTTAAAAAGCAATCATTGGATTTGTGTACCGTACCATCTATGTACGCAGTGGCTTCATGGATATCGTTTTTCTTTGTATGTTTTGTATTTAACTTCAGTCCCAGTGTAATCATTTAAAAAATATACAATAATTCTACACATAAAAAAACAAGTGTTAAGTGTTCCAAAAGCTTAAAACATCTAAAAAACATTCTAGCATGACAGTTATTATAATTCTTAATATAAAAAATGTTAGTTAATCCCAATAACGCCTCCAGATTTCATTACCAACATAATTCTAAATTAATTGTAAATAACGCGCTTTGTTTCGGAGCCTATAAATCTCTTTAAATATGCTTAAACATAACAGAAACCGTGTTCCTATTTGCTTTATTAAATTTGCCCGTGAACACTTTTCAGGGGAGAGAATTTATTTTGCTGTCTCTGAGTGCGGGCATATTTCATTACTCTTCAGTCAAGCCGCCGATTGTATTAGTACCTTCTTATAATCCTCCAAACAAAACATTATTTAACTTATTTTATTTTCTATCTTTTATTATATAAATAATTGAAACAGATTGAGAGAAACGGAATAATTTTGTGAATATATCGTATCTATAATAAATATTCATTAATTTTCTTTCATAATTTCTTCTTTTTCTTGTCAAGTAGGTACTGTATCTTTTCAATCGTATGTTAATACTTCAGCAAAACGGTGGCCATTTGTATAGAAGTTACTTGAGAATTTTAATGACACTCCCAAATTTAACTTCTAAGTTATTACATACTATGTTTATGTAAAAACACACTAAATACAGCCGAAAACTAATCCATTAAGTTATTTACGTGATTAAATGTATTCAAATTCGGATATAATCGCATTTGTAGTCAGTCGAGTAAGACTATAACTATCAAATATATTCTGCTTTAAAAAAATATATAAATTCGCCATTCGTATAACCTACACCAAACAAAATGCATTTGTCAATTAATTCACTCACCAAAATTTATAAAAAAAACATATTTGAGATTGTAACCTTGTACCTAAGATTGTTGCATTTGTAACTATTATTGTAACCCGCTCAGTAAATATAAATATTCAAGAGTCCATAAGAAATACAGTCTTGTTCTTACCAGTTTATTCACAATAATAATGTATCATTCATATTCAATTATTTCTGCGGATTTTCGGGGGATAGGCATTCTTACATAAAAAAAAGTTGGCGATGGGTAACAAATAACAGGGAAAGAATAACGGACTTGTAGATCGCCCAACACATGACGAATATGAGCCCTAGGGGATCTAGGTAATAAAAATGAACGAAAATGATCGAATTCGCATTTATTGAGCTGTAAACAATGAATAATAACTCAAAGTATAGAAATTGAATTTGCATATTGATGGTATATTTAATCTAAACTGTTTAAAGTATTTGATAGCTTCCATGAGTATCGTAATTAATCAATGCTGATTGATTTGTATTTTTCTTCCATTTTTTTTTGTTACTCTGTCTTACACTTATGAATCCGTCTCACATTTTCACATAACATTAAATACGAATAACTAATTCCAGAAAAGTTTACGACAGACAGTGCATATAGTATGTACATCAAAAACAAAATGCATTCGTTTGCAACATAATAGGCAGATGAATCCATCTTATTTAATTTTATAAATATAATCACTTATAATACGAAAGTTGTTTTTTTTTCTTTGGAAAGAATATATAACATTCAACATCAATTCGTTTCATGTTATAAATATCAATCATTTCCTATAAAACAAGAATTATATACTTATCTACTTAAAAAAAAAAACAAATTAAAAAATGATCAAATATACAATTACATATATGATATGGAGACTGCGTAAACAAATGTAATATTATAAATAAATATAAATGTATAAAACTTTTATATCAAAATTGAATGCCTTTCACGAGACATCGGAGTTGAAATTATGTATATTTATTCAATAAAGTCTCGAATAATATTCTAAGGTTGCGTGCGAGTAACTGATGCGATTTTCCCCTTTGTTCTCATTTTCCGTCCCATATTTTTGTTTTCAACTTCACTGAATATTTTTATTACATTTTCTTGTCTCTCAACACATGAGTTATTTTCGCAGGCTCTAGTCGTGGTTTTTTCACCGCTTCCGGACGCGCTGGGGCGCAAAAAGTTATAGACACTACTCCCTGAGCCGTACACGTGTAAATACTTGCTTATCTATATAACCCCTTAAGTTTATAGAAAGGTGAGAGGAATGAATGTTTATTTTCTTTCACATACATTAAGATAACAGTATAATCTAGTATTAAAAATAAATCCTCTTATAAATGTTCTTATGGTTCTCAAGTGATACTGCCGGAATACTTCTATTGGTATTTGGCGACAGGTTTTCAAACTTGAGGGTGATACCTAACCAGGTGGGCATCTTTAGAAAATGCCCTACCAACATGCTACGGTTTCTTCACGATGCTATCCTTTACCGAAAGCTCAGACTGATTTTTCAGAGTTATATAGGTGGTCTCGAAACCGCGTCCATTAACGCGGATTCTGGCTGCTATATCCACTGCGCCATCATCGCTTCTAAATGTGGAAAATGACGTTATTTTAAATTAAAAAAAAAAAAAACTAGTATTAAAACTATGATCAATATAAGAAACATTTTAAAATTAAACGAAAGTCATATTTATCAAGAGACCATATTCAAAATGTTTCAAAGGTTTTTTATTATGTTTAAGATATTCATGTATAAATATACATTAATTCAATATATAGTAATGATTATTGTACTTTATGTCGCCTAATACATGTGTGCGTTGTGTTAAACACGATTAGTTGGAGATAATTACACATTCCATTTGTCTGGTTAATCCGGGACTAATCGGATGGCGTTTGATAAGGGTAGCCTTTCCGGTTAGGTGCGACGTCGTCCGCCACTATTGCTACCTGTTCCCATGCTTAGGAAAACATTGGAAATGATTTATCTGATAAACGATGATTGAAAAAGTGTATGTACTTTAAATTACTAAAAAAACAACATACCCTATATACTTACAAAGTTTGAAAAGATGAATTATGACTGCTAGTTTGACAAAAAGTTCTTATCTTTACTTAACTATCAATAAGAGTGAATTAATAAAAAGTAGTAAGAAGTATTTATAAACTACTATACAACAAATAAATATTGACATACATACTAAATAAAATATTTAGTTACTCCCATAACTTTTTACATTATTTTCAATATTATGAAATATGAAATGCATTTCAATTAAAAATGAATTTCTTTAGTAATATCGAATTTAACCCGATTAACTGCGTCCGATTGTCGGCGCTTTGAATTATTCAATAATTCAAATTAATATAAATTGCCAATAAATTTGAAACTGTAATCTGAGATATTTCGAGTTTTATATGAAGTACGAATTAATAAATCAATTATGTTAAATGTATTCGAAGTTTTATTATTATTATGTTAATATCGTATAGGATATATAAGTCTATTATTATAAGACATCTCATTGAATAAATAAGAATGCTGGGCTAGCTAGATGCTATAATATGGATGCGAAATATTGCATGTACCTGAGATGCAAATGTTAAAATGGATGTGTGGTGAGACAAGAATGTTTAAAGTCAAATATATATATTAAAATGATTAGAGGAAGTTTGAAAATGGCGCCACTGGTAGAAAAGAAGCTGAGAAAAGCTGAATGAGCTTTATGAGAAAAGCTGAAGCGCATGTACATGGAGGTATATGAGGAATAATATGAGAGGAGTCAATGAAGAGATGTTGATCAATAGGTATGTATGGATGAAAAAAGTCGACCCCAAGTGAGTTGCAAATAGGGCATTAGAATGATGATTAGGCCTTTGACCAAAATCTCGCCTAACTTACCTTGTAACTCAAGATTGTAAATACGTTACAGTTAAAGGTGCTAGTTCTTAAGCGATACATCTGTAAATATTTGGCGACAGATTTTGAAGCTTAAAAGGAGGTAGGTATTCAGTTAAGTATAATAAAATATTCTACCACCATGCTGTGGTTTTAGCACGATCTTTTCCTTAGCCGAAAGGTCAAGCTCAGGATTTGAACCGAACCCACGTATATCAACGCAGTATCCAACCGAACGTACCACCACTAAGCCATAATCCCATCAAAATATGTACCAAATTAATTTCAGAAACTTACAAATAACACATGAACGAATATTAACAAAAGAAAATCTATATTATACTTAAAACATAATTTGTATAAAAATTTAAATATAAACAAATAAATTAATTAAAAGAGTTGTCTTGTTAGTCTTTAGAATGACGTACACTGGAGTATAAAATCAACTAAATTAATATCTTTATTTACTTTGTTTTTATTTTCGATTTATATTATCGTCCATTTATAAATTTGTTGTTTAAATAATTTGTATTAATTAATTTCAAATTGGAAGGTTCAAAATTATAAATATAACCGTTCGAGAAACGAATCGAACGAAGCGAGCATCAATTAAAATCGTCGATGCAAATAATTGAAGATACATTTGTACAATTACAAACATAGAATACCCTAACTATACATAATAAATAAACATAGGACTTCCATCAAGATCGAGTGCTTTCACTCAAATAACACTTTATTCCGTCCGTCAAAACAAGAAATTGATAAAACTCCGTTCGTATATATTTATAGTCTTAATATATAATTCATAGAAATATTGTTATATGTACTTACGTGACGTTTATTTCTATTTATTTGGTATGTTTTTGTGCGTTACAGTTATATATTATACCTGGTTTGTAATATTCGTTACTGCAAAACTTACTTTTTATTTAATTACCAATTATATCAATTATATCGATTTTTTTTATCAGAGTCAACTAAATTAAACAAATAAATGAAAGTTGAATTGAAAGCTTACTTTACTTTACTTACTTAACCTTAATAGACGCGATATCGGATATATCACATAAAAGATAATATATAGGAAACCCCGTCATAGTGACTCACTTCTAAACTTTCTTATTTCATGATTATTCAGTAACGACTTTTACCGTAATAAGTCTTATTGGCTCGCATACCGGGTAATGACCATCGATAGATCCACATCACTTTATATGACCGTCGGCCCAAAAGTATTGGTTTTACCTAACGCTACTACAAAAGTGCTGAAAAATAAACGATTGAATTAAAATATTATAATGAATACTTACAAATTCTGAATACCATTTACCTGAATCTCGAAATCAACGTGAATATTGCAAGGGTTCGCCTCGCCTTCTCCTATGGCGGTCGAGTACCCAGCCGTACTCAACTACGATTCAATCTACCCGTGTGGGAACAAACAACGTTGAAAACCCAATTCATTTACATCCGCACTTTATACGTTAATGATACGTGTGTTATAACAACCATTTACGTCGGTATTGATCGTATTTCATTAACTATTCATATGGGCATGGTTAACATTGTGCGAAACTTTTGTACTACTTACTATAAATATATACGTTCCTATTGAATGCCTATTACATTTATTGTATTAATTTATAATGATATTTATCATGATAATCATTGGAAATTATGCATACTTTAACTAAGAGATATCTGTGCAGGCCGCCATGACAGGAATAACTGACGATGGTTACCGATCTCTTGCCAGTCGCCACTGATTTTGGATTGCATTGTGCTTGATGGTAAGCATTTTACCGAGGTAATATAAAATCAAACTTCACTATAACTATTTACCTAAATAGTAACATATTCCGATTGATTGAATTAAAATCCGAGCTTGGTATAAATGAATAGAAAAATATTTGCGCATATCATATTTACTATTAGTAAAGTTACATGCATGTACCTTGTGAATGGTTGAAGAGAATAAATATCAAGAGAATCTAAAAGTAAACCATGAACTTAAAGAAATATACAGGGGTTCTTGGCCTGATGTTGTTTTGTCACACAGTAGTCCTTGTTTTTAATTCATTAACCTACAGCATATTACTCGATGTTATATACATTTTGTTACGTTTTTGTAATGTAGTTTGGTTACCGTACACAAGTGTATTGAAAAAATATACGGAGCGTGAATTGTGAAATCTCTCCCTTGGAACGATTTCACAAAGAGCAGATACTTTGTTAGAGCGCTGAAGATTAGTAACATAATCCGAAGTTGAGCTTAACGAATATGTATTCTGAGGCCATAATAAATTCTAAAAAAGGAACATAGTAGTACATACACTATTATATCTACAATAAAAAATAAATTATTCTATTATTTTGTCTTTAAAAAAGCTATCGAAACAATATGTTCGTGTTCAACACGCGTTCAAAGCGATGTGTCTACACAAATCATACTATAACTATTGTCTCTAAAATAATAATATAATGCTTCTTAAATGTACAGAAATGGCCGACGAAACTTGAAATAGCCGACGCGGCAGCATACCCCAGTCACAATTAACAGCAGACACATTTCGATTGCCATTAAATACTAAATTCTCGAGTAATATTCTAGCGGCAGCTCTGTTTTCTTGAAACAATGCAATTGAAACAGAGATGCAAGTATACGATGCGTGAAGTCTGGAACTTTCAATTACAGTCGCAAATGTAACAAGTAAGCAGACCTTTGAATGCAAAGTTCATTTAACTTAGCAATTTTCATCACTTTACATTTCACATTTTACTTCAAGTTATTATAGCATATACAGAGTGACTTTGAAATCAATGGCAATAATTAAATGGGAGCTTATAATTATGATTCTGAATAAGTAAAAAAGCAAAAAATAGTATAGTAAAAAAGTAATTTAATTAAAAATATATAATTGAAGTATCAAAATCGTGCGTCAAGTATTCAGCGGTTGATGACGTCACTCGCGCTCGTGTACATCAGCTGATAATTTTACCAACATGATTACTGGGATACCGACCGCTGCAAAACGGCTACGCGATTTTGATACTTTCATTGGACTTTTATTGCACGTTTTTTTAATAGTGTCATTTAGTATTTTACCACTAAATTTATTTTAAAATATGTCTGAATATAATTACAAGCTTCTATTTCATTATTGCCATTAATTTTCACCTGTATATAACATCCTAAATGCATACATAAAATCCTGCCTCTCTACTATGGGAATAAGCAGAAACTACACCATCCTAACACGCTTTTATTACTTCTTCTATTTTCATGAACGCATGCGCAATGTTTCGATTAGGACAGGATCAACCGACTACAGACAACAGACACACGAAAATTACACGATATTAGAAATGTAATTGGTATATAACTCGTAAAAAAGTAATAACAATCAATAAAGCGTAAAGAAGTAAGCTGAAGGATTTACTATATAGTAATAGTTCTGCGAAGTAAAAATTGTAAAAGACCAGTGGGACGTAGAGCACATCTAGTACGTATTTTATACTTGAAGATGTTTTTATGCTTTTTGTATAGTATTTTATGTAATAATTTATCGTAGTTATCGTGACTCTAAAGATATGCTTTGTAGTAAAAATCTTTACGACGATTACTTAGCAAAGGTTTACATTAATTATAATTAACTTGAATTACAAAACACAGAAGTCGTATTAACTCCCGATATTAATTTGATACTCGTCATCATCATGTTCGCCAATGATACCTATTACAAGTATAAGATGTATGTGTGACACAACAATAGAAGACACGTCGACATAAAACGGCATAATATCTTTAACGTCTGTTTGCTAATTCTCACAGTTTTAACGTGCCACTCTTGTAGCTTTTATAGCTTTTACGTTTTTACTTGTTATCACGTGTGATCTATCCATCCATTCATACATTCAACTAAAAGACTTCCACTGCTGGAGATAAGTCTCCCTTAAAGATCTCCACGAGAACTGGTCCTGCGCCACTCGCATCCAGCGAACTTCACCAGGTCGTCGGTCCACTTTGTGGGTTGTCGACCCTCGCTAACATCTTCCGGTACGCGGCAGCCTTTCGAGAACCCGTTGGCTCCATCGGACATCGGTTTTACAAGCAATGTGCCCAGCCAATTCCCACTTCAGTTTGGTAATCCTTCGGGCAATGTCGGTGATGTGTGTGATCTATATTCAACCATAATTCATTAAGTTATTTGCTTTTTTTTTATTATTGTAAAATAGTGATAATTTAATTCTAAAATATAAAATTTACTCGTTTTACTTTTTGATTCTCGTTTACCTTCTCAGAAATAAACTTTCTATCTACGCGATAAAAAAATGTCTAGTTTGACAATGACAAGTGATTGTAATACATTGATAAACGTATAACAAAATGAGTGTAATAAAAATTCTATTAATTTCATGTATAATATGTAATGCATATGATATAAAAATATTAACATTCGCCACTCCTTCTATTCAAACTTTAATTATGCCAAATTTAACATTCCTTCGCGCAGTGTTCTTAAAAATGGATCCAAAGTTTTCTCTTCACGTATTAATATATACGTATCTTATTAATATGTCGATTACCCATAAAAATGAAACAATAGGACTACAATGGAAAGCTGGCGTAAACGCCAGGGTAGTGCTTATGGGGTTTATGCTGGCATACAAATACTGATGAATCACTCAATATCTAACCTAGATATATTTAATATGTCGCATTTAATTGTTTTATTTTATTTAATTTTTCGTCGCTTTAATGTCGTATTTAATTTAATATGTCGATTACCCATAAAAATGAGACAATAGGAAAACAATGGAAAGCAGGCGTAAACGCCAGTGCTCGAGGGGTTAAAGTAGTTGGTTTTTAAACGTGAAGGTTCGAAAATGCAATAAATCATTAAGATAATTATTTATAATAGACATATACCATTTCTTTGTTTTATTAATTATCATATTATTTAAATTATCAGTATTACATTTTATTATTTACATTAAGTAAAACTCGGAACTGGATCTACTTAAACTTTATCTGCCCGTCCTAATATCACTATTAGCAAGTGTTAATGCCTACAGATAACATATCTATGTAGTTTGCCAGGCACTGTGACCCGGGGTTTGGGATTACCCAGCACCGGGACCGGCGCTACGTGGACCTCTACGCAATTAACTCTCGACATGTTTCAATTTACACTCACAAATACTCGCCCGGTCAACCGAACGCACACGTCTAAACAAAGTGTTAATACTCTGCTGAATTGTTTGCATGTTTTTAACGAAATATTTACACAAACACAAATAATTTACCTTCTCCTTGGTCTAACACGTTGAAAGTTTTCGATAACAAATTCGATATACACTAGGACCAACTTTGATACCATACAAAGTCTTGACTCGTTTCATTCGTATTGGTAAATAAACAGCAACAACTAACTTTTATAGCAAAAAAAAAAACAAAACCAATAGTGAAATAAAGAAAATGTCTCTAATATAGTTGAAATATATAAATATTTTACGAAAATAGTATCAGTATATCTTAATCTAGTTAACAATAAGAAAAACACATATAATAATTAAATTAAATGACGTTTCTTACAAGGCTATTCGTAAAACTTTTTTTGGCATTTTAATCGAGTTTATATCTTGTTTAAAAAAATTGCAATATAAAATCAATACACTCTTTGAATTTATATCCTTAGAGATTTGAACAATGAGTAATCAGTCAAGACTTAATGATATAAATAATGTTAAAATATAATATTTAACCCCTTGAGCACTAACCAGCGTTTACGCCAGCTTTCCATTGTTTTCCTATTATCTCAATTTTATGGGTAATCGACATATTAAATAAGCATTCTTCTTTCTCTAACACATTGAATACATTATATTATAGTCAACAATCATTATGATTCAACTCAATTAATACACAACCTCTGACTTTTCCTCGCACGTAATATTTCATTTTGAATGATTTCATATAAAGTATATATTAAAAAAAAAAATGTATCTATAGAACTTCTTATAATGTTTTGTTGTATACATCAAAAGTTACTTCAAAGCTAGCACAAATAATAATATCACGTTCTATGTTTTCGTTACACTTCAAGAAAGTGTAAGATATTGTTTAAATTACTTTGGTCAAAAAAACCTACGAATTATATATTATATTTTTTTTAAACCTGAAAGAGCAAGCAGCAAAATGATTATAAGTATATTATTATGCTATTACAAGACGACGTGTCCGTGAGAACGAATGTCTTCTGAGATAACGCGAAATAATCTTCACAAGAAAAATGGTGTTTTCATTTCTTATTTATATTAGACTTGTTTTACGTGCCATTGTACTCGGTGAGACATTGTTTTATTTTTTTTAAACTGTATCTTGAGAAATTTGTTATAATTCATTTGCTTGTCTGTCTAACTTTGTTAAAGTTCTGGATGAGATTTAGCAACTTTTAACATAGATTTCAAAAATAAACAATTCAATAATAATTATACACATCAAACCAAAAGTCTTTATTCAATTTGGTCCCTGTGAAGGCGCTTATGATCGTCATAAAACTACCACCGGTTCGGGAAACAGACCAGTCGAGAAGAACCAGCAAGAAACTCGATCTGGTTTTTTTTTTTTAAATGATAGTATAAATTATACAATTTATAATAATAAACGGGATTAGCGGAAGCATAGAGGTGTGTCATTTCCATACATCACTATCGTTCACGTAATGATCGAACCTATTATAATACCCTTTGGACATTAAAACCTGTTTGATATAGTGTTTAAACTTATTGTAAGGTAAATGTGTAATGTGCTTTAGAACAATGTCATAGAACCTGGTACTGAGCTCGGTCTGAGAATAGTCTGAGCTTTCGGTGATTGAAAACATCGTGAGAAATACATAGCATGGTGGTAGACCATTTTCTAATAATGTCCGCCTGAGTAACTAGACGCTGAAGTTTGAAAACCTGTCGCCAATCACGGATATAAGTATTTTGACTGCAGTACAGCTTTAATGTGTTCACCATTCTGGATCACATCGTCACTTAATATCATATTACAGTGAGATTGTGTTCAAAACTGAAATTGCAAAGTTTTGTGTAGACAATTTACTGTATTTATGAAAGTTTAATTTATAATGACTCTACAGATTTCGCAATCGAAACAAAGCTGTAATTAGCATTCGTACGAAAAGTCCCAAGTAATACAATGATTTCTAAATTTAAATGTGACTTCAGAGTCCATAGTTTCTAGCTTAGACTGCCAACGGCTGTAATAATACGAGTCGAGGTAATCCACATGAGAATACCAATGTTTTCACTTTATTTTCACTTGTTTTTGCTCATTGCCACGAATGTTCCAGGGGGACAAATGAATGCGACTGGGACCTTTACCTTATTTAACGGTTGGTATTCAGAGAAAGCCTTCGCTCGCGAACCAACCTTTTCATTTGTGAAATATTTCTGGAATCTTCCTTTTTAATTTTAAATAAATGAACCATTGTGAGTCAGCAAAGTAGTATACTTTATTCAATATTGCATTGTTATTTATGACATCAAAATTTAAAAAATAGGTATAAGTAAGCATTAAATTAAAAACTTCTGTTATTGTTAAAATAATTTCCATCTTTAAAGAATAAAAATGTTAGGTATATAAAATGGTTTTAATCAATCCATATATAACTACGTTAAAAGAAAATTTGATCATAAAACAAATTTACACTTCAAGTATATAACCATCTTATCTGTTAAATAAACTATGAAACAAATATCATAATTAATTATTTCGTATCAAATGGTTAATTTCGTTAATATTTACCTTATATTTATAACAGGAATAACCAAGACGTAGACCGCGGTTAACTAGTCGATTACGAAGCAGGGTAGCGTCGCATGGTGGTAACACATTTTCTAATAATGGCCTCCTGGGTAGCTACCATCCCTCAAGTTTGAAATCCTGTTGCCAAATACCAATAGATGCGTTCCGGCAGCATCACTTGAGAACCAGTACCTCTAGGTTTAGTTTGTTTACCATCCTGGTTCGCATCATCACTCAACATTAGATGAGATTGTGGTGAAAGCAGTGAGCCTATACCGTGTAAAATCAAAATATTTTTTTGGTGGTCATTTAGACATTTCTGATGACATGGGGGATGGGAGTCTGAATATTGTTTACGTAAGCAATTATTACCCTTTGTTTTTTTTTCAAAGTATTAATCTTTGTTTTTTTGTTCAAAATTTGCCAATCCTTACATAATCATGTGAGGATTAGATGATAATAGCCTTGTTTACTATTGTTGATAAGAGGCGGGAGGTCATAAGTGATCAAAATTGTGCTTACGTAAAACTTTAACAGCCCCTAACACTAAAACTTATCAACGGGTTAAAAAAAAAACGGAAATCGGTTCACAAACAGAAAAATGTATTGTTCAGAGTAGATGCAACTAATATTATATCTTTTCTACGCTAGTAAAATATTATATATAGTATATAAGAGTCCTTACATCTTTTACGACAACGTCTGTCTGTCCATTAATTACCTAATACATCGAGAATCACTAAACCGATTTATATAATTCTATTTTAAACTTCAATCCACCCATTCAACCGAAAGACGTCCACTGTTGGATATAGGTCTCCTACAAAGATCTTGACAACAATCATTAGAAATGATTTTCGTCTTGTCCGTATTCATTTTAAGAGCAACTCGTTCGGAGGCTCTACTAAGGTGTATGAGCATCGTTCTTAGGTCTTTCTGCGGTCTCAGGCATGACCATATCATCAACAAAGCGGAAGTGTGGTATGTAATTGTCATTTATATTGATGCCAAGTCCTTTCCAATCCAGAACCTTGAAGACATCCTCGAACGTAGAGAGTTTGAGAGATAACATCTTCCTTACTAACGTGACGCCGTAAAGGTATATGTTTTGAGGTCTGGTCCGTAATCGGACCGACATGGTGGCGTTTTCGCACAAATTCTTCAACGCTTTGATGCATCGATAGTCTACTTCGCACCGCTGGAGAGAATGCAATACAGCCTAGATCTCAATTAAATCGAAAGGCTTTTTCGTAGTCCATAAAGGCTAAACAATGTGGTTGGTTATACTCCTCAGTCCTCTGTGTAACCTGCCACAGCGTATGTATTTGGTCTAAACCCTAAAGGTGCTAAACCCTTTTCGGAAGCCGCCTTGTTCGGGATGCTGGAAGTCGTGAAGCTAGTCGGTTCGTGATGACTCTAAAACAGCTTACAGATATGACTCAGAAGTGAGATGGGTTTAATTTTAAGACCTAGATGATAGATTAAATGACAAATTATGAAGATAAAAACG
Source organism: Samia ricini (assembly GCA_014132275.2). Taxonomy (NCBI): domain Eukaryota; kingdom Metazoa; phylum Arthropoda; class Insecta; order Lepidoptera; family Saturniidae; genus Samia; species Samia ricini. The sequence continues at coordinate 11,139,941 of AP028161.1, forward strand.
AAGTAAAATAAAAATACCACCGGCATATTATCTGGCAATATTGTAACTAAACCATTGAACGTTTATTAAATGTATATAGCAGTGAATACTTTTCGAAGAATAGAAATATTACACGCGAGGGAGCTCCGCGAGTAATTTGTTAGTATGTAACATAATATTACAAAAAAAATAAACTTATCTAATTTAACAAGTTTAAAGAAATTAATTTACACGATTGCGTTTCTGAAATGAATATCTTTAAGAGTTATTGAATAAACTTTACAATCGCTATCAAATTATTAAGTAACTTTTAATATGAGAAAAATTAATTATTCATACCTACTTAAAACTTATACTTAGTTAAATTCAGAGAGTAATTAATTTTAAAGTGTTTTCTTACAGCATTGTAACTAAAAGTTAACGATTTTTGTTACTTAACTGACATTTAAAATGTGATGCAAATACATTTTTCGCAAATTTTATTTTCAGACGAATTAGAACCATGGAATTTATTATCAGAAGGAAACGAATCCGTATTCAGTTGAAATTCTAAAATGTATAATTTATGAATCGGATATGAATGAATTGTTCACAACCTATAGCTTCATATTAAACAAATATCATGTTTAACCCATTGAGCACTAACCTGGCGTTTACACCATCTTTCTATTGTCTCTTGTTTATGGGTAATCGACATATTAATTATTATATTAATAATAACATGAATAATAATAAATTAAAGTATTGACACCCATTAAATAATTTGTAATTTGATTAAACGAAATAAGCCTGGGTCAGTTATTGTTAAATTTAATAATAGTATTGTTACCGCCATTGTATAAACTAGGGACAAATACGACCGAGGTTAGGGCAGGCACAGTTCACAAATAACAATGCCTCCGCAGCTTGTGGAACTCCGCATAACTCAAATTTTGATTGAGTGAACTCCCAAGCCAGACTGAACAATAACTTGGATACTATTTAAACTAGTTAATAATAATAACGACTGCATTATACTCCGTAAGTACGAACTAGTTTAGACAATGGTAGAACAATTTTTACCATTTTATCTATACACTCATAAATAAAATTGAAGTGTCTGTTTGTAATGTCATTTTTTTTAACTAAATACAAATGAATGTATATTCATCCAAGAATCATTTTTTTATTATGTTTGTTTGCCTTTTTGTTCCGGGTAATCACCGGAACGGCTTGACCGATTTTGACGAGAATTTGTTGATAGATAGCTGAAGTTACTTCGCGTAACTTTGATTACTTTTGATTTTCGAAAATAATTAGAGCGGATAAAGAAATTAAAACTCATGAAATTTTAAATAAAACCCGATTCTGATTCAACTGAATTTGCTTGTTGGTAGCAAAACAATTTGGTAAATAATTAGGGTTCCGTATAAAAAAATTAAAATCTAAATTATGCAGTGAAAATTTATATGAAACGCGGGCGCAGTCGCGCAATCACAAATAGTGTGTAATATTTTCGCAATCGCAAACTCATTTATTTAATGCATACTCCTCCCGTTGTAGTATATTGCGTTAGGTGAGTATCGAATTTCCATTATCACTTTGTACATTAAAAAGAGATTACCAAGTTTATTATGCACCTCACTAAATTGATTTACGTACACACATGTTAATCCCTGGGGAATAATAATGGGAAATGAATGTATACTCCCACGTAGCCGCACTGTCGATGACTGAATTTGATAATAAATGAATAAATAATAGTTCCCAAGGTAATATTTTATGGTAAATTGGATGCTTTATAGCGTTGTAGGCGAGACCACAATGCATGCTTGAAGTAATATATCACGTGTATTATCAATTTTGCAAAAGTTCACGCTTCGTGGCGACGTCGCAGTGTAAAAATATCTGCGAAAGTAATTTTGCAAGAACCTATTTTCATTCTGAGCACTACTATATTACATTATATTACAAAATATATGGACTGACAACGTGCTCAACACTTTCTCTCGATATGCAATTTTGGTTAAATCATCGTATTTTGCTGTAAGTTTGATAATCGAAAAAACGTACCTTAGTATCGAGTTTGGAAACTTGTAAAAAAAACTATAAATAAATTGCTGAAAATGAAAAATCTTTCCAAACAACATTAATTTGTTAACATTTGATAACAGGTTGTTGTTTTTTTTTTCATATATTCTAAGCACACCGCGAAAAAGTATTTAATCATGGCACATGAATGCTAATTAAATAGTTGTTTATTCTGCATGCAAAGCCGAATATAGAACTACATTAAACATACTAGGTGACTCTTCGAATATATTGAACTGCAATTATCCGAGTAGAAGAACAGCCTTAAAATTCCAGTAACAAGCATGCAAAGTCCGTCTCTCATACATTACAATTATAGGCAATTAGCAAAACAACAGAACATCGTATTCCATGTGGACTTGTGGCGTCTCTAATAGAGAAAGGAAACTCTATCCCAAAGTCTATATACCATATACATATATAACAACCAGTTATTTTATATGTAAAAGCATAGCCATTAATTCATATGTCTAAATACGAAATAGTTTTAAGCAACTTACATTGTATTTGTAATGTTTACTAAACCTTCTTATTTCAACATAATTGTGAAAAAAAAAAAATATTTATACAATACGAAATGAATATGCATGTTTATGTTCCGAGATTTGAACACAGGTTAAATCAATCGACATTGTTTCATTCAATAAAGTCGTGTTAGTGTGTCAGTTAAACGCAACGAAAATTCAAGCATGACATTTGAAATGACTAACGTAGGTTGGATATTCAACAGCTATCATTTTCGTAAGCTGGCCGCAATTTAATTTTAAAGTTTCCAAGTGAGTATCGTTAGGGGCTGCTGTAAATTTACATATTTGTGCGTTTTTTAAACTGGGTCTCTCCAGAGGTTTAGTGGAATGATTGAATTATTAACTGACTGACACTCAGCCCACAGGTACTTCGGACGTGAGTTGTGTACGGACGCGAATCTGCATTGGCTCTCATTGTTATAATTATTCTATCGTTAATGTCGCTATGTAAGTTACAATAATAAATGTGATTATTCTAAAATTATTTATCATCATTTATCCTTTTATTTTATCTTCCTTTAAATCTCCATTTACGGTGAAATTTTGATAGGCCCAGTTATGAGCTCGAAAACAGTTAACAAAACCAAATTTAGTTTTAAGAGTTCTATTGTAAGGCGCATAGTGCATTTGTTCATTGTTAAACCTATAGTTACTGTTGGTGTTTGAACACTTCGAGCGGGTTTTACTAATAAGGCATTTCGAAATAAATTCTACAATCGCTTCCCTTTGCAATTATTATCGCTTTCTGACAGAGTTGGGTCTCTCTCGCCTTTCTTTCGCGAGCCTTCCATTTCCCAACCTTAGAATGTTACATGCAGAAAGATGATGTTTTAGTATATTCCTGTAATACAAGAATTGGTATTCAAATGTCGTTATCCCGTGTTCAGCTGCGAATAGAAGACAACTCTTGACAACCTGAAACCCTTCGTCTGTACAAGATGTCTGCGTTCAATTTAAGAACAGGGAATCTATGTTACTTAATTTTTCTTAGTACCTTATACACATAAATTTTGGTGTACATCCGAAGATTATAAAATTCTGAAACTCTTATTACGTTGCATTCCACAAGACGCAGTTGCTTATGTAATCCCTGACGAAATTTTGACTTCAAGATGGTTATCGTTTCAATCAAAACTGGTGAAATCCCGAAAATTGTTCTAAGAACCAGGTGCTTAAACAACCTGAGGGTGGATCGTCACCAGACCAAACACCAATACTTTCAGGTGGTAAATCATTAGAGTAATAACTTTGAAACGTATTCAGTGTTCAATTGTCACATATGAATTGGAATGAAAGCTATTTTCATCAAAACTGCTTTATATTTTATTTATAACAATCATTGAATACTTATTGGAGGTAACGAGGACAAAAATAGTCTCGTGATAACACGCCTACAGAAAGTATTCGAAATTGGAAATATATTACTTTGAAATCTATTAATACCAAAAAAATTATAAATTATAATATATTTGATATTACTCATTCGAGAAAATATTTTTGTTTTTTATCTAAATAATACCAAAGACTATTTACTAAATAGAACTCCTAAAAACAACTAACTAGTATTGCTTTTAAAAAATTGTGTCTGACCCATTAACTTTATATACGATCTATAGGTTTAGATTTTGACAACAATCTCACCTGATATTAAGTGATGATCAAATCTACGATAGTAGGAAGAAAAGCCACGGTAGTCATTGGCTGAATGATGTTGGCTAAATACTCCTAGGCTAGCCAAGCGGACATTAAAAAATATCCCATGACCGTGTCATGATGGTTTCATAACAACGTTTTCCTTTACCAAAAGTTTAGTCGAATACAATATGTAGAATTGTACCTACGTCGATGGATACTCAAAAATAAAAAAAAAATCAAAAACATCTTTATTCAGTTTAGGCCCTAAGAAGGCGCTTATGAACCTCTAAAACACTACCACTGTTCCACCGATCACAACGAAGATTATTTTAAATTAAATAAGTTAAACACATTACCGAATATTACATACATTAAACTTATTAAATTCTCAATAGCAGACACCCTACAGTCTACATTAATCCATTCAACGCAAAAAAAGTTTTACCATTTTATGTATTATGTATTATCTTGGCAAAATCGTTTAGCAAAAAGTTTGTCAGGGATGTAAACATAAATCTCTGTTTAATAACAAAACAATCTGGAGGGAGTGAGTGTCTGCTCTTTGCTAATAAAATTACTTAGTATTCTACCTTTTGTATAATACTTATAACACGGGTATTATTCAGACAATTCACCCGTAATCGATACTAGTGGAATCGGCTAAAGGTTTTTTTTTTTATATTTCTTTCAAATTATAATATTATCAATGATATGATTTTTTATAATTATCGGTGTGAGATAAATAGATGATAGTCCAGCACAATGGTAGAATGTATATATATTTTATGTCTCACAGAATTCCTATTATAATTTTACAAAATGTAGAGGTTCTTAAACTAAGGCGAGTGCATATACAACCTGTCGCGATACGACACTCTCTTATATATCTGGCGTATTACAGACTCCTCACCCTTTTGCTTAATCAGCAATGTCTCGCTACAGAATGATAACATGTACCTATATATAAATAAGTAGGTAAAGCCATTAAGTCATTTTTTTCCTCTATTTGTTAACCGATTTTCTTTTTTAACCGATTTAAAAAGGAGGAGGTTATCAATTCTTCTGTATGTTTTTTTTTTTGTATGTTTTTTTACTCGATTTCTCCGTAATTTGTGGACCGATTTGCATTTAATTTAAATCAAAACAGTACACTTCCGAGATGGCCCCATCCAGATCAGGATCTGATCCGTGGAACTCAGATAAATTGAAAAAACCCCTCGTATATTATAGACACTTACACGTGTTTCACATATTCGTTTCCAAAGCTATGAAGTATGCTTCACAGCTATACCTAAAAGTACATACTTAAACTAAAATGTAAAAAAAACATTTAAATTAAAATCAAATCCAACTTCAAAAGAATACACTAAAAATGGTCTATATAGTCAATAAATAATTACTTAATATTAATAAAGAACTGATTGATTACTGCTTTGTTAATTTTGGAATCGGTACCAGCTGGCTATCACATTTACATACAAGCTTAATAAAGGACTAGGGTGTTTTTGAAAAACAATTAATCAAAATTGAATATAATTAGCGACGCACATTTACACCACTTTGTTATCCATAAACTGGCACCGATTTCAAAACTAACGTATCAGATTAATAAAGTAATTATTTATTGACTTTTTAGTGCATTTTTATAGTGTATTCTTTTGAAGTCGGATTTGTTTATAATTTTTTTTTTTTTCTTTAGTAGCTATTGATGAACTTTAGTGTTATTAATAAAATCTATGTCTTTTGCATCGAGTAATAATGCTAAGAGCGATAGTTTCATACAAAAACTCGCTTAACATTAAAGTTAAGAAGTATATATGTATGTAAAATGACATACAATTACATAGACACGTAACGAAAGGCGTGCGTGACCTTTTTAGACCACCTTGAAATGGCTTCACTCCGCATGCGACTACTGCAGTTCTGAGTGTTTTAACCCTATGGAGCTTTGTTCGATTTTTCAATAATGAATATGATCAAACTTTGAATTTTTTATTGAAAACATATGAGTACCAAAAAACAGATTTTAAATTTGTATCGTTTAAATCCGAAAACAATCTATATGTATTATTTAGGTGTTACTTACGACCATAAATAAATAAATAATAAAAACTTCAAATTACAAGTCATAAACCCATTATTAGATATGGAAAGATATCAAAAAGCCATAATAATGTAACGTCTAAAGTTGTTGTAAAATTTTATGTTACGACCCTGTTCTGGGAAAGAAACTTTTGTGACGGGCGATACCGCGAACTTTATGCCTCCGTTCAGGTACGTACGAGCACACCTACCAATCTCTACATGTGCCGTAGTGTATGAAACATTCAGCTCGCTTGTAATTTCCGACGCGATATACCGATTCAATGTAATGTTCATCTGATTTATCGATTTTCTTGAAGCATCACTGATATTCGTATTCACAGCATATCAGTATATCGATTAGTGATTTACATTTTAGTTGTTTTATAGAATTACCTGACCTAGACTGAATTAGACTGCCTTTGTGGTGCAGTTGTATTACGGTACGACTGTGGGATGCCGGTCAAGAATAGTATGAGCCCATATCTTCCCGTGGGTTTCGTAAAAAGCGACTAAGGGAAAATACCAGAGGATGGGCAGCAGCATCCTCTGAGTACCACAAACACCTTTCTTTTTTTTTTGACGAGGGGAATGCATTTACGCTCTACCCCTACCAAGTTCATTAAGAAGACCGAAGTCTCCCCAATGAAGTTGGTAGGGGGGTGTGGAGGGACGTCTCCACACCAGTGTGGGACTCACCCGGCGAGAAGCACCGGAAATACCCACTAAACCCCCTGGAGTCACCCGCCGCATTCAGGGGACGATACGGGATCGGTGTCACAAGCACCGCGTCGTCCCCTGCGGCAGGCCAAACAGGGCCACGTCCAGTAAGCACCACAAACTCCTACTGCGATCACTAACCCGGCAGCCAAGCGTGGCGATTATAGCAATCCCTCCTCCCTTCATTAAATGGATGGATGGATGGACGACTGTCGTTCTGAGGTCTCGGGTTCGATCGATTTTCTACTCAGTATCATCCCGGAGACTGGAATTTGTGCCCGATATGGCGACAGGCTCACCCTCTGTCGTACCTGGGACGGAACTAAGCACGGCGAAATGTGGGTGGTGTAGTTCGTTATTTCACCTCTACTAAACCCTTAGAGAATGACAGGCGTGAGCTTATGTTATGTTATATAATTAAAAACGATAACTATTTTAGCAAAAACACGTGGTTATTATTATTAGTTGTAAATTTAAAGAAAAACGTTGTATTGGGGAAAATGTCTATATGCTTGTACATACTAAAGCTACAGCCAGTGGAATATAATACAATAGTTATGATAAATAGAATAAACAGACTCATTAGTCTCATCTATATATAATGAGAAAATAAATTTACGAGATACATTTAATTTAATATTTGTTAGTTTAATATTCTTCTTGAAATCTTGAAACTTTTTTTTTCATTTACATTTTTCAGGATATTATTATTTAGGACTAAACGTAGGCATAATTTCTTTCATTAATTACAATTTTATCTTTTGCATTTACCAGAAACGACCCTTTCTCCCTTTGGTTTGGTCTTGTAGGTATTATAGGTATTGTAGGTATATAAGAACCACATTCAAATTAGTTAATAGTTTTCAACTCTTTGTTCATATTTGTAACATAGTAAACGTAAGATTTTAATATGTACGTAGAATATTTACTTTAAAAAATAAATACATTATCTACGGTATAGTCTATCACAATTTTTATCCAAAGCTATGATAGATCAATTAATACCGTCATTTCTTAATTAATATTATAATATTAAATTATATTTCTTATGTTTGACATTAATTGGACATTCAAGTCTTTTGGCCGATATAAAACTTAATTGAAATATGGGCTTTGAAACGGCACGTTAATTAAATTGGAAATTAGAAGATGAAAGCTTTTTGTTTTGACACTTTATAATTATGTACTAATTCTAGATTGAGATACGTTTAAATTTTAAAAGATTTTTACTTGTCTGTTTCACTTTAGAATAAAACATGAACTTACTAGTAATAATGTTACAAATTAAATTTCTTCAGACCTTTAATTAAGATGAATACTAAAAAGTGTCCTGTTTATACAAACTCGCTGTAAAAATACGTTACAGTAAATATTCTATTTAAGTAATTATTAATTAGACTTATGCGTACTCACAATTCTTACATTGATATAATTTGTATAAAATTTAAATTATTTTTCTAGTCTTCATAATATAACACTTCTAATATAGAGGGTAGCCCAAGGAGTTTTCGTTTACAACCTAGAATTTATTTTCCGTGTTGTTATTTCTAATACACTTATTATATTAACCCCATGAGCACTTACCTGGCGTTTACGCCAGCTTTCCATTGTTTTCCTGTTGTCTTCCTGTTGTCTTCCTGTTGTCTTATTTTTATGGGTACTCGACACATTAAGTAAAATACTAATATTAATATAATAGAGGCATATAGCGGAAATTATTAATAATAACTATTACACATCAGACTAGATCTAACGCGGTAAGTCAAAATGTTAGTCAGTTATTTCTACATCTAAATTTGACACATTCAAATCGATTTAGTTTAATCTACAATAAATTTGCATTTATTAAGTCACATAATACTTAGGATGTAATTGATTAAATTACAAAATTCTTTTTTTAAAACGTATATAATAATTTATTTCTTTAAATATATAATATAATCTTTTTAAACGTCTCAATATAAAAACAATTTTAACAACTTCAAGTTAATTATAAATTATTTAAGCAGTTAACAATTGTTCAAAGGCGCTTTAAGCTCTCTATTTTGTCCATTGTCCGCAAAAAAAAGATCCGCTGTTCAAAAATCTATCTAGCCAAATATGCCATATGAAATCATACCACACCAACAATTCGAATCTCACCTGCTCTCACAGCACCCTGGTGAATAATAAACACGGATCGAGCGATACAGCTCAGAGCTGTGCATTAAACTGACATGTCTACTCCATCATCATGTAACTTTTAAATTAAATTTGTCATCGTAAATATAGTTATTTATTTGCTATAAAATAAAAATCGAACTAAAAAAGGGCTTAACAATTTTAATGATAGAAAAAGTACACCTCAATATATGTTGGGCATATTATATGCTATAAAATCACATAGATCAGTTCATTAAAATCGATTAAATTTTAGTAGAACGGTAGGAAATTTTTTAAATGTACTTTTAGTATCTTATGACTTATGAATATATTATTATGCTTTTATTGACAAATCTATTCTTACCGTAAATGTTATAAACTTCGAAATATTACAATTAACTGTCCTTGATGTGGTAGGTACGTTCAAAAATGCATAATCAGCGTTTGCCAGGAGGCATCTTGCCAGAATCCTGTAGTGATAAATCTCACAGACTTCCATTCAATAGAGACTTGTGCGAATTATGAACGCCCCATTAGTCACCGTTAAACGTCTTTATTTGTACAGTGAATCTTATTGAAATGCCTATCTTCGACCTGAAATATTATAAATGGTAGCCGTGTCTTATACTCGATGCAAATAAATCATGTTCCTTGCGACAACGATCCTTTTTATAACTTAAGAACACACTAGGGAATTATAAATTGGCCTATTTATTCATATTCTCTCGGATTGTTAATGAAAACAATTTGCTGTTGGACATTTCATCCAATCTACAAATGCTGTTGCTCTTGATTTTATAGATTTTTTTACTAAAGATTAATTAATATTAGTTTTCAGTATAGCCGTGTTTCCTTGTTGGGTTGTTCAATTTTCATTATATTCTTATTTAATTTTATATTCAGACACTTTTAAAAAATTAATCATAATTATCTATCTATCGATATAAATAAAAATTACTACTTCTGAGTGTGTGTGTGTGTATTTATATTCTGATGTAACTTCGATTAATTGTTCTGTGTAACTCTACGAAGGTATTTGGCTCAAAAACAATATTTCAGTGACATTGCAACGAATGCATCCCTACTAAGCCATAATTTAATATAAATACATTTATGAGACTTTTTATCATATTTAATATCTAAATTATGCAAAAATTAAGGATATTATGGTTGCTAAACGATATCCCAAAAGTTTAGGTGATTCAGTTAAATTAAGAAATTGATAATTACATACAATTTTGCTTTACGTAACCGCTTGATTAGTACAATTTTTTTTATAAACGATCGATTGCTTTTAGCCCTACGAGAACGTTGTTGATTATCAAGCTATACTTACATTTATCACTATATCCACTATTGCTTCATCGTTCCTTTTAAAGGCAAAGATGTTTGGATTTCGTAATTCATTTTAGTTCGATGTATAAAATATATCTGCTAATAATTAATCATTGTTATTAATTAATTGTTATTGTTTTTTCTACCCACCTAATACAATAAGTAAATGTCATATTAAGATTAAATGTATTAATGTTTAAACTTCCTTTGTTTGGTAATCGAGCCTAATTTTTAAATCAACTCACTGTGTGCCCTGTTGCGTTTGCGACTGCGCCTGCGTTTCATATATTCTTCACTGCACTTCTTTTTTTTTATTCGGAACCTTAAATTTTTTTTTAGTACTAAGATTAAGTAATAGTATTCATAAATTCGCCCGTAAAAAACTGTGCATTGAGTCGGGTTTCATTCAATTTTTTATGAGTTTTTTTTTACGCAGAATCCTAATTATTTTCGAAAATATCTCCGTGTAACTTCAGCTATCTACGAAAAAAAGTTCCGTCAAAATCCGTCCAGCCGTTCCGGAAATTACCCGGAACAAAGAGACAGACAGACATACAAAAATGTAGGTACAACTTGTATTTTTGTTATAGGTATCATATATAAATTCATATAAAAAAATTGACATTACGAACAGATACTTTAATTTTATTTATTAGTAGGTATAGATAATTATTAGATTATAATATTACAATTAATATAAAAACATTTGTGTGAGACATTTTATCTCAATTAAAAAATCAAAACTTAAATTCAAATTGTTATCAAGATAATAAAATACTAGATCTAGATTAAATACATATTTCATCAGATCATATTTGATCTGGCTGATAAAAAAAGGCAAGAATTTTTTATTTTTTTTGTAAACAAAATGTATTTTATAATAATTGAAAAACAACATTTTGTTCATTTGGAATGAACAAAAACGTTATCGTATCGCGCCCAATGTAATTTGGAATAATGTTTTTTGTAATGGATCTCCTCAGCAAAGTAGAGAGCGCAGTGGGCTTTTTGCCGAATTTCCCACGCCCCGGCCGCTATTACAAGCAAAGCAATCCACAAAAAGATAAATTGAGAGTAAATTTATTACAGCAGAGTGCTCTCAGCAGGACAGATTTTCTTAAAGAACGCTCAGGTACTTGCTCTACGTTGTTTTGTTAATATTTTTTAAAGAAAACTCGCGTTATATTTTATTCCGTCTCTTTAATTTCGGATTATAAGAATCGTTTGCAAATCAGAACTCTTATAAGTATTAATCCAATAAACAGGTTTGAAATTTTTATTTAGAATATTTTCTATCATTTGTATTAATATGATGATAAATCTTTTTTCATAAAATCCAATAAAAATTAGAGGGTGCAATGGACCCAGGAAAAAAATATTACATTCCTAATAGACAGTAATCAATAAAACATTGAATTGTAAGAAATTCATCAGTCCCATCAGTTCTTAGTAACATTATATATTAATTAAGAAAAATAAATTAACACACAATAGGTAATTTTACAAATAATTGGAGTACGGAGTCAAGTATTATTGTTTATCGGAGAATGAGCTATATGCAAGCTAACACAGAAATTTACTATTGCGACCTGTCTAGATCTATTGTGATCGCCCAGCGCCCTACATCTTCAGAGTGAGATAACATCCTCGTAGTTAGCATCTAATAGCTAATAATCAGACGAAACTCTAGTGCCCGTATAAATATGAGATTAGGGGATAAGAGATGATGCAGTCATACTGCCGTCGATTAGCACGATCGCACTTAGGTCTGCTTTGCCAACATTAAAAATACTATAATCCAGAAAAAAAGATTCGCCATTCCAACTCAAATCGAAGGGCCTGGGAAGCGGAAAAAACCCTTTCTTTAATATGTGGCTTTTTATAGGCTACGCTTGCCAGAAGAATGCGGAAGCAATTGACACATCACTAGCGATAAGTACACGGGAGACGTTATTAGGGTTTTTAGTAAATCTAATATAACAATTCACTGTTTACTATGCCAAAAGAATCACCGTGAAAAATTTTCAAAAAAAAAAAAGGCTATCTTTTAACTTTATTCAAAGCCTATATTATTAAATAGTGATATTTAAATAATGAAGATAGAAATAAGTAATTATATTATATCGCTGTCTTACCTACATTTCGACTTCATAACATTTTCATTCGATTTCATTTTCGATTTATGAACATTTTCATTAAATCTAGACCAATGTTTTTATTTTATTTTACTGTAATAAAGATATTAGAATGTAGATCTTGTTTGAATAAATATATGATATTTTGACTTCATATTATTTTCATGAATGCTTATATTAATTCTGAACCCCTGTAAAGTCATAGTTATTGTAATGTAAACTCTCTCTAAATATTATACATTTTGACTCAGTCATCTCAACATATTTTTATGAACCTTGTGGAACTAAATGTACCTTTTTTTTTTGTTTGACGGGGGGGGGGAAATGCATTTACGCACTACCCTTACCTATTGCATTAGTGAGACCGAAGTCCCCCAATGCAATAGGTAAGGGGGCACGGAAGGACGAGCTCCGGAACTAAACGTACCTACCTTAATGACTACAATAACCATATAGAACATGCATAATACATATATATGTATATAATATAGATATACGTCATATATATACTTATTCTCATTATTTCGACAATATAACCTTATTTCAAAATAACATGATTGAAGTAAGTACTCAACAACAAATGATGGTGCTCATGCAATATTGTTCAAGGAACAAAAGCGATTGCGTGCGAATCTGTATCCATAATAGATACAAATAAATACTTATTATGAACGTAATCTAGGAGAATGTAGCGTATTATATTGTACTCGCGTTGAATGCCCGCGGTTTTATTCATATGAATAAGTTTTTGTTTTACGCACTATACCCGGATTAATAGTGGATGATCTTTAAGCATTTTCAAATCAGCTCCGATCAATTTTATCAAGAGCATCTCAGCAGCTTTATGTGTTGTCTTGCATAATACAGAATATATTTATCTATACACGAAAAGATTATATAGTTTATTTATAATCTTCAATTACACTATCCGATAAGAAAGAATTGGTATAAATTGATTTCAAATAATAGTATATATTTTCAAAAGGAAATTGATTATCTCTGATTGTAGATAAAATAGTCCATGCAGTACTTCGTTTTAATCACGAGACTAGAATAATTATTATTATTGCCTCGGACAAATAAGATTATTTAGTTCATAATGCAGTCGAATTTTGCATCAATGGACGCTGGTTCAAACACACCTATCAAACTCTAAAATCAGCCTGGGCTTTCGGGGAAGGAAAACATCGTGAGGAAGCCATGGCTTGGTGGTAGAGCATTTACTGATAATGCCCGCCTGGGTAGCTACCACCCTAAAGTCCGAAAACCTATCGCCAAATACCAATAGGTGTGTTCCGGCAGCATCACTTTATACCGAGTATATCTAGGCTTAGTGTTTTTACCATCTTGGGCCACATCATCACTTAACATCAGGTGAGATCAGGTCAAAGCACTGAGCCTATACGATGTATGATAAAATATGTGTGTGTACTTATGTAAGCACGTAAGAAATTATACTTCTTTGACGTAATAATATAATTAACTAAAAGGTTGACAGCTAACTTCAGAGTGTTGGTTTTTCATGACGGTATGCGCGCACATCGTATGTTGACTAGATAACTTCAGGGTGTCGTTTTTTCGTGACGGTTGCGCGCGAATCGTAAAAATTTACTCTCATCATTATTCCCTAACGCGCCAATAAAAGTATAACTTAAAAAAAAAATGAAGAGCCCATTTACAATATTTATTAAATATCTTTTGTGCAATATATGGTAAAGTTTATGTTTGTTAATTAATGTTAAACATTAGTTTGTTGGTTAATAATAAAATACTGGTTGATGATAATTAAAAAATGATTATTCATTTTCCAGATTTTCTAGATGTACCTTGAACACAAAAAGTTTGCGGGACACTGGTCTTTAGGATATACTTGCTGTGTCTATAGGAAGTAAATACTTTTTTAACAGACTTCAAAAAGAAGGAGGTCATTAATTCGTCTTTTTTTGTATGTTACGCGATTTCTCCCTCAATTCGACAATTGCAACCGATTTGCATTTTTTTAAATCGAAGGAGTGCGTACTGCCGAGGTGTTCCTATTCCCACCAAATCAAGATCTGATTAGTGGAACTCAGGGAAATTGAGAAGAACCCTCGAATATTATAGACACTTACACGTGTTTCATATATTCATTTCCAAAGCTGGGAAGTATGCTTCACACCTTTGCATGAAGGTATTTTTATTAGTATTAATATTATCTACATTAAATGAATTACCATACTTTAAATTACGTAGATACTAAAACGCAAGATAGTAAAAAATGCGACGCACCACACGGCGGATATCAAGTGGACATCAATCGCTCCCATCCTAATAACCGTTTAAATAGCGCAAAGATTTATGGTAAAGCCCAACAAAGGGCCCTCGATCCGCCGGCGTCGATAAATCTACGCACAAAATAATACGATCCCCCGGCGATTTGTTCTTTGGGACAAAGACTATGTTTCGTCCAATAAAATTAAGGAAACCTTCATAGCGTACATCCTGTCACGTTAACTTATTTGATTGTTGGAACGTTTGTGAGACTTGAAATGCGATCTCTTGAGTTGTTATACTCATTTTTTTTCCACATTCCATCATGTATTTCACTATTGGAAAAATTACACGTATTACGCCTTAAGTTTCTTTGTGAATTTCTTAGTTACCTCGATGAATCAGTTGTGCCCGCTCGTTTTTATTTCAGGAGTTCTGACAGCAATCACAACGGCCTATTTTTAATCGACTTTAATCGAGGAGGTTATCAATTCGTCTGTATGTTTTTTTTTGTATCTTTGTTACTTGATTTCTCCGTCATTTGTGAACCGATATGCAAAATTCTTTTTTTAATCAATTAGTACACTTCCGAGGTAGTCCCGTTTCCACCAGATCGGTATCTGATCAATGGAACTCAAGGAAATTGAGAAAAACCGTCGTATATTATAGACACTTACACTTGCTTCATATATTTGTTTTCAAAGCTATAGGGTAGGCTTCACAGCTACACCTAAAAGTTAGCAAAGTAATTATTTATTAACTTTTAGTGCATTTTTATAGTGTATCGTTTTGAAGTCGGTTTTGTTTTTAATTTAAAAAGTTTTTATTTTATATACCAAATAATATCTTTAATTTTTTTTTTTTTTAACTTATTTTCTTTTGTAGTACTTTTCTCAGTCAGTTTCTTTAGAGCTCTTATAGAAATCACAAACCTAGTAGCATAGTGAATAGAACAATATAATATGCAAAGCTTATTAATTTTCAACCTATTTCAAATATTTATAAAGTTACACACAATATCAAAACTAAAACTATAAAAAAAAAACATTTTATTAAATTTCCGATGTCGTATAATCATTTACTTTTTTGTTTCTTACTAACTAACAAAAATGAAAAAAATCTTTCTTATTGCTTTAAGTAAAAATATTGTTATTAACAAAGATAATAAATTATCTAAATCATGTCCATACTGAACATGTGACTTTCAATACATAACAAATGAATAACTAGTCTCACCTTTTATTAATGTGTAATTGTATATTATATTGATCAAACAAACTCTAACTCAAGGGAATATCCTATTTAAAACACATACTTTTGTACACATTTCAAATATCGGCCCTCTAAAACAAAGAATTTATTGTAGTAAACAGAATAACAATATATTGCTGCGATCTCATATAATATAGACATTAAAACACCTAACAAGGAATATTTAATATAATAAATACGACAAGAGTGTTCTTGTGTGTATTCTTTACAATTCACTCACAGTCTCAGTCAAAGAGCTGAGACCTCCTTTTTTATCTTTCGGTTTTCGCTTGGCCGAACCTCGTGAGTGAAGAAAATTATTGCCTTGCAGAAAAACCTGTGGAGCTTAGGAGGAAGGTCAGGAAAGAGCACACAAAGACAAAGCTGCCAAATTGAACGCTCTCAAGAAATGATCAAACTCGCTTTACAAAAGAGCCAGCCGTCTGTTTCTATTATTTTATATTTGATGTATGGTTGTTAAACGACAAATAGACTTGTTTATTAAATTTCATTACATTTTTTAAAATAAAAAGAGCATGGAAACAAAATAGTGATTATAAATTGTAAAGAGAGATTTTCAGTGCTTGATTTTTTTTATACTGTATAGGTTCTGACACTTTGGCCACAAAAAAAAAGATGAAGAAAAAAATACCAGATCAAGTTTTTTGCTGGTATTTTCGATGACTGGGTTCTTTTCCGAATCGGTGGTAGTATTTTTATGTTCATTAGTGCCTAATCAGGCCCTAAATTGGATAAAATATTATTGAATTTTATTATTGATGGGCGACTTGCAAATTTTCAAACTTGAGAGTGACTTCGCAGTCGGGCATTATTAAAAAATACTGTAGTTTCAAGTGACAAATTATAAGTTCCGGGCATAAGTCTCCAAAGTTAAACTCCACATTGATTATTAATAAATTGAATATTTTTATATTAAAGACTCTATATTAAAAGGAAACTAAAGTGCAGTCTAATCCTAAATGAATTGAAAAAATAGACACATTCATAACAGTGTTACTTCAGTATATAACAATTATAATATGTTAATTTCTATTTATTTACGTGATTCGGTTACATATTACTTGACGCTTTTCGTTCTGGGCTTCCTCAGTCATAGCCTCTTTTCTGTATTATGAAACAGTAAGACCCGTCTATCATCCCTCGGACCCTCGGAGCTTAATGTAAAAAACGTATTTATAGAATCATATTCTCTCGGTGGTCACCATTATTTTTTGTTTTTATATATATATAATAGATATTGGTCCACAAAACTGGGTACTGTCACGAGGAAAATTGAATTTAAATTTATACTAAGGAATATAAATTAAATACGAAATGAAAACATGAAAATAGTATAATAAATAAACTGAAGGTTTTCTTTAAATATCATGAATATAAAAAAAAAGAATAATAAACCTGGCCAGCAAAAAAACTCGTCCCATATAGCACTGCACTTCTTTCTATCAGAATTTGTTGCCAAAACAGTACGCCTGTATCGGTCATAGAAATTATCCGATCGTCTAAGACCTTCGCTTGCCTCAACCAAAAGTCTTAACGATATAATATAGAGTTGCCGAATCTTGTATTGCCCATCAATTTACTATATTTAATAAATTGCAAGTCGAGTGACGTTTATTCTTCATCACCCACATTGTGACTGATCACATTACTTAATAGTAATCTCAAAAAATGGTTCAGAGGCCATATTTACATTCCTTTATAATACATCCTTACACTCTCGATCTCTTTTTCTCAATTCCATTAAATTCTATTGTTTCTCAACGTTCCAAATTTTCAATTTTAAATCTTCTTTCTTAGACGGTCTCCTCAATGAATCTATTAAAACTTTTGTTACATTAGCAGAGCGCACGCGTAAGATATAGTGACAGTTGACATGAATAAACCTATAGAAAACCTTCGAGTTTTCTTAATGAATTAAATAAATAAATAAAATGAAAATATATAAATAATAATAATATAATAAATATTACAAAAATAAATTCTATTAAAACCAATCATCTCTGTACAATTGCTTAGTTTTACATAGGCTAGTTTTACAATAAGTTTATATAAATTGCCTCTTCTTAGCGTAGAAACGGCTACCTATATTTATAACAAAGCGACGTAATAAAAATGTATATAAAAAAACAAAAACTACAAAATATTAAAAAATTAATAACAAAAAATAAGCAAAACAATTTAAATTATTAACAGCTAAAAAAAGTATTGACAAAATCTATGATTTTATGAGTTTTGATGGTAATGCTTTGTAAGATTCGTTATAAATGAGGCGAAAGGAATAACATATGCAAACATAAGTAAACAAATCTATAGAGTAGCTGTTCTTGCGACTCCGCCCGCGTGTTATATTTTCTATTCTGCACAATTTTTTTAACTATGCAACAAACATAGTTTCAAAATAATCATTGGAAAAGACTGAACGCTAATTTTTTTTTAAGGTGGCAAATTATTTTTGGTGTGTTTAAAATCAATCCAGCCATTCCTTAAATTATCCGGAGCAATCAGACAGACAACATTTTTATAGAGATTCATATGTACATAGTAAATCAGCTGTTTATTTTGTTATTACAAACATGCACTTCAATTTTCGATTACTTTGCGTTATTTTTTTATAAAATATAGTTGGTGTAACTTTTCTAGTTCCGCTTTAAATGATTGTCAGCTGTAACGTCTTTTGGAACCTGGATCATTTATACTAATACTAATATAGATAATAAATAGGAATAAAAAATTAGATTATGTAGTTATTATATATTTTGTATGAAATTACAATCAAGAAGCGCTGACTTAATCATACCAGCATGACCGCACAACCTTTCAACGATCCACGACTCATTAAAGCCCGGCGCCGCCGTGTGGGGTAAGTGTACGATTGCCGACAGTTTAGTAGAAAACCCCCGAGTCGTAATTCGTGGCCGGGAAGGTTGCTAACAGAGCGACTGGCGAGCATTATTTACGGGCCATTAGCCTGAATTCGACGCTCGTCGGGATCTGCAAGATGCGGCCAACGACTATACAGACTGGTTGATACAAATGCGAAATTCGTAAATCCGCTAATTGTTAGACCTCTTTTAGTTGAAACTTCTATTATCACTCTTATATAGTTTAATTTGAACTGGAAAAAAATATAGTCACAGTGTCAATTAAAATACCTACTAATTTTGTATTAGCAAAATATGTCATCAAAATATATATAACATTCTACAAAAAATGTATACTATAAGTAATTTTTTTTATAATGAATCTCATGATGGTAAATACGCTTAGTCTAGAGGAAATGGTGATGCTGGAACACACATTGGCGTCAGATTTTCGAAATTCGAACTTACGTTCATCAACATGGAATCCTACTACACTACCACAGAGCCACCATCCCTCCTACATAATAATAATAATATTAGGAAGAAACTAGATTGTAAAACGTAAACTATATAAGTGATTATGTTAATGTTATGTAATTCTGAACATGTTGATATATTAAAACAAATTTTAAATTTTGTCACAATATACGTACAAATAATACTGAAAAGAGTTTTAACCAGAACATTATGGCTTCTGTACACAATGGGCCATGCACGATCATGCGCCATGAAAGGCCAGCGTAGCTCATTGGTGAAAAGATGTTCACACAATAGTTCATGGCTCATTGCTGCCCGACGAAGCATTTACGGTGGACGTCGAAGTAATCACGGTAGCAAAGCGGCAATTTATTTGTATATTGCATAAAGCTATTACAAAATTATGTACCGGAATAAACTAATTAAAAAGGGCGCAAAAGACGCAAAATTCCATAACTAAAATTGGAGACCACTATGTCAGTGACGAAATTAACAATGACTTCACTGCAACAGTTATGCTACGTCACGTTTCGATGCGAGAAAACCGACTTCAGTTCCATTGCGCATCACTAACTATTGTCTACATGCGAAACCACCATCATGCGTCAGTGTCTCATGTACACGATGGTGATAACCGTTACTGTGTCACCATGACCCATTGGGTACTGAAACCATTACATAGTAAGAAAATCTAATAAATTTTACGCAATAAATATAAACACATTTGTGTGACATTATATTTTTTTTTCTCTAGATCTATTTAACTTTTGACGAACATTCCATTACATCCAGAGTACATTCGTAAGTAAAAAATAAAAATAATAATATTGCGATAATTTCTTTTACAGTCTATAGACCACTTAAAACCAACTTTATTGTAGACTAACTGTCCTATCCGGCGCTGTCCGGACTACATTATGTACAATATGTAAATAACAATGTCGAAAATATTTTATTCCACAATTTGTAAGCTATAGGCTCGTTTCCACTACGACCCATGTTTGAAGTGTTTATTATTTTTTCTAACTCAAAATAATTATAAAAGTCTTCAATAATATAAGAAATCTAATAATAGGTACTATGCTCGGAGTTTCCCCGCGTGATCGAATCAGAAATGGGGAGATCTGTAGAACAACCGAAGTAACCGACATTGCCCGAAGAAATGCCAAACCGAAGTGGCAATGGGCTGGCCACATTGCTCGTAGAACCGATGCCCGATGGGGTCAACGGGTTCTCGAATGGCTGCCGCGTACTGGAAGACGCAGCGTGAGTAGGCCCCACAAGGTGGACCGACGACCTGGTGAAGGTCGAGGGAGTCCGCTGGATGCGGATGGCGCAAGACCTATGTGCAGCTGTGGTAGTCTTTCGGTTGAATGGATGGATGGATAGAATAATAAATTCCGATCTTTAGTGTTTGTGTAGTGAATTTAAAACTATACCCAAATAAAAGCAAACAATATAAACAATTTGTTTATATATTATTATTTAGATACACTAATTTAGATAAACGGATTATAAAATCTAATGCACTAAGGTATAAGGTATTGAAATATTGTAGGGTTGCATATTCCCAAATATGTTTTGGTCAATACGAACTTAGAAAGAATGTTGAATACTTTGAGTGCCTTTACTCAAAGAAAAAACTCTGAAGATCAACTTGTATGTCGCAATACACATCTTAGAATTCAAATAATGTTAAAATGTCATGAACATCCTACTTTCTAAAAACTCAACTAAAAACTAAGGGGAGTTACCATGATGCTTCGATTCATTAATATATTCTGTAAAATAAATCGTATTTTCTGATAATTACATTAAAAATACATATAAACGCTGCATTTTAAAATTATGTTAAGTACCAGAATTGAATAATAACATCAAATTAGTTTTGATCAGATAGATACCTATGTATTTCATCCATGTTATGGTATTTCATATAAGATTTATCATTACTACAGAAATGTTTACAAAATCCTTTTAAATTCAAACTTTCCAAGGTTTGAATTACTGCATAGAACAATACGTTTCTCAAATGAATATTTCTGAAATGAATATTTTAAACATCGATAAATACACATGGTTAATCGAATCAAATTTACTTGTAGGTAAAAAGAGCGAGCAGTGTAATAAATGCGAAAACAACCAACCCGAATGAAATTTAGACTCAGGAAGTAGTTTGCCCAACAAATGTGAACAAAATCGTAAGGATGGAATTCGCATCGAGTATTACTCGCTCTGTGTAACGGTTTTTTTCGCTGTAGGATAGTGGGATGTAAGAGCTAAAAGCATATTGCAATCAACTTTAGGATATACGTTACGCTTACAAACTGAATTATAAAGACTTTCACAGATTTTTGATAGTATGTACATAAAACCTTATAATAAATTATGAGATGGTAGAAATTGAACCAAGACTTGAATCATAAATAAAGACGCCAAGAAGGACTCTATAGCGATAGTTATTAATTCATCCATTCAATCAAAAGACGTCTAATAGTGGAAATAGTTTTCCTCCAAAGATCTCCAAAACGATCGGTTTTACGCCGCCTGCATCCAGCAGATTCCCGCGACATTAATCAGGTCGTCGGTCCACCTTGTGTAGGCCTAGCCACGATGCGTCTTCTGGTACGTGGTAACCATTCGAGAGTCCGCTGGCTCCAACAGGTGCTACGAGCATTGTGCCAAGACTACTGGTATATAAGGACAATTATATACATACGTCATCTAAAATCAAACGCAGTCATATCGACTTTTGAAAAAAAAATAAGGTTTTGATATAAATGACCTCGTATTCTAACTTATTAAAAATAGTTTTAAAAAAACTCTACGTTTACCAAACCCACTACCATCTGAGTATTTGAGCTTTAATACGGTAATACGTTTCAAATATTTGCAAAAAAAAAAAAGTCAATAATAACATTGTCGGCCACATCTGTATTGGATGTGACGGAGTTTGATTTTAGACGACTCACATTTTAATTAATATAACAAGTTTAAATATTTCTAATTACAACCGAACTCGTTTGCTTGACCTTTTATACGTATAATAGGATTTAGGATAACTCAGTAGAGACGTTGGCTATTTATTAACAAAACACTGCGGACAAAAGGTAGCTCCAGAATCATATGAAAGAATACTTTTATCACTGATTGAGGCCCATTGTACTAAATGTTGAAGGAAAATGTCTAGAATATGTCACTTAATCTAGTGAGGCTTTATCTCCTTGACAACAGCTGAATATTATTCAGGCTTCAACTAGTTATTTGGATTAAATGAGAGGTAAAAGATCCCTTTAACTAATACTTTGTACTTGGTATACATGTAACAAAGGTAGTCCATAATACATCATAACTGTGCCCGCAACCCCGTCCGCGTTGATACCTTGTTTATAAAACGAAGATTTCAATAAAATGTAAGTACATGTTCGCAACTTCGATAATAAATTAAACATACATATGACTTAATTGCAAATATATCCCTTTTTTTTTCGCCCTCTTTCAAAAACTTATAAATATATGTTCGGTTATTTATAGAAAAGCATGCGCATTAATTTTATCAAATATATTTAATGTCCAGATTTTGTTTCTTTAGTTTGATTAAAAGTATAGTTAGTAGATTTTTCTTTCTTATTTCATATTGTCAAGTATTTGAGCTCACTGTTTAAAAGTCCCCTTATCTCGAATAGCTAGGAGACCGATAAATTCATCTCTTATCCGACCTACTCAATAAGAAACTAAACGTTGCCATTTAAATACAACTATTTTAAATAATATCAATTAATTACGGTTATAATTATTGTATTGTGAAGTATATATAGTGCAATATTAATTAATTAAGTCTAAGTTATAATAGAAAGTCGTCCTCGGCACAGCGGTGTGAATATATTCTGTAAATGCACTAACTTTTATGCAAATACGCGTTGTAACATAGAGGCACATCCCACCTGGGATCCCGACGTTCTCCAACACGGCCCGACTCACTAATTAACGACCGAAGTTTGAACAACATTACCTAGACCCATGGTTCATTACTAATTAGCACGAAAAATCAGTAACACGAACGATACACAAAAATAATTATCATCAACATTATATTGAAAGTTGACAATAAAAAAAAACAAAGCCGAAACGAAATATTAAGGACACAAAATATTTTATATTTAACGATTGATCGATATGAATGAATGAATGATGTAATATCACATCATTGAATCAATGAATTATTGTAATATTAGAATTTAATCATTCAATTCAAGGGTAATTTTCTCCTTTTTTCTGATAATTCATGGTAATTCTGATAATGTTCATATCAACCATCTACTACCTACCACATATGACACATGTACCTCCTGTTAATAATAATGAAAATTTATAATTGATCTTTGGTGAGTTTTTTTCTGCACGTATTATAAAGAAAATAATATACGAGAGAGAGAGAGAGTGAGGAAATGACATATTTTATTCTACTGTAAAAAATATGGATCTTGAACTAAAATTTACACAAACCTTCAAGTTAAACAAAAAAATGACGTAAAACTGAAATCTAGAAATAGGTAGTACTTACCTGTAAAATAAAATTTAAAATGCGCCAAAGAGCGTAGTTTTTTTTCTCAGAAAGAGTTGTTTCTGTGTATTATATCAAATAAATATATCAATTAAAAAAATAATCTTTAATACAAATACTAGAATAGTTTTTTTTTCTATATAATATCATTGGAGACTATAGATGAATCGAAATAATCCATAAAACTAATAATGCGAACAACGAAATATCGATACAAAAAAAACAAAACAAAAATATGCTAAAAACACGCGATCAATCGCAAAAATGCGTACTTATTACTTTAAATTATTTATTTCAACAAGTCCTTAACCACAGTACATGGCAATCGCAATCACATAACGAGGTAACCCCTTACGGGAACAACCCAATTTAGTAGTGTACAAGTTTATTTGGGTATCTGTCCGCAGGGCATTATAATAAATGGAAGGACAAATTCGAGACCTTTCCGCTATATTGAAATTGTAGTGAATTATTCAAATGGAAACTTTAATTAATGGAGATGCTAAAATTATAATTCTCTAGCTCAAATTTCTATGACAGTTCTCATTTAAAAAATTAAACAACTGTCACTATTTTGTAATTTTTCACAAACTGTTGCTGTGGTTTGATTTAGTAGTTCCAAAATCTACCTGCGCATTCTATTGATCCCATCATTTAATATCGTAGTTACTAATTTTTACATTTGGGAGACTTTACACGTCAGAAATTCAGGCTTTTAAATTAAACGATTGATTTGAAAAGATTTTACCAACATCACGGGGAAGTTCCTGACATTGCAATCCAGATAACAGTAATATTTGACTTGACCAATAGCCAATATGACCAATATCAAAAATATATATCTAGTTATATCTCTCAAGAGACCTTAGATTTCTCATAGATTTTATATGGCCATTGATTAATAGTATAAATAACGGTAAATCACTTATTAAATAACGTTTGAACAAATTCTCATCTAATGTGACTAAAGTGACTATTTTATCGTATTTTTTTCATTGATATCAGAAAACTTCGATAGGTGCTCAGCAACAGGTTATTAACTAGAACTAGAATGAATACTAGAAAATCACCAACCATCGAGCTATGATATCTTTTCGACTTTTACCATCGCTATGAATTTCATGAAAGAATCTCCTCAAGATTTTTTTTTTAAATAGTAAAACATTGCAACTTTTAATAACTTTATTTCACGTTTACAAATTCTATATCATGTTTTAAAATAACCTATTTCGAATGTAGTACTAAATAATCCAATAACAAATTAATCAAAAGAATATTATTAGGCTTGTATGATTCTGAAGATTGTACATCTTCAGAATTATTTATGAGATATATAATTGATGTTTACAATATATCATTAATGTTATACATTGCTAATATTTAACTCTCCTTCCAATACAATATTACTGAAATGAGTATTACCCTTAAGCCGGCTTAAACCTCTATTACCGCCGGAAGAAAACAAGGGATCAGAATTAAAGGAAAGATTAGTAATTCTCCGTCTAGCGTCGCTGAAGTGAAGTGGCGCAAACAATAAATCTTGGTCGTTTTCTTCCGCTAGGCCACTGCAAAAACGGCAACGCGTAATTAATTACCTTACTCGGTCGGGGTCAGCTTTGGAATCCAATCCCTGCTTTCCACTTTTTTTTTTTGCTTCGTACTAAACCGGCAATGGATAATTGATTGCGTGGACCTAAAATAACGACCAAGGTGATTCGATTTTATAATATAAACTATATTTTATTAACTTACCTGTTTAACTTTCCTGGATTTCCCAAATTATCTGTGAGTTTATAGATACCTAAACATCTTTACGAGGCGATGGCTGTTCTTCATTACAAACACTTAACTTCCTTGCAATCTTCGCTATTACTCTATATTAAACCCAATAGAGTTGCAATCACATTGAATTTAATTTCAATCAATAGGAACGTTATCACTCCTATAATAGCGTTATATAAAATACATATAATATTTCTGTTATATGATTTATGATTATAGAAGTAGCTGTCTGCTAATAAGTTCTTCACTGCATTTTAATTTTTTTTATACGGAACCCTAATTATATTTCTTTCAAAAAATTTAGTACTAGATAAAGATAAAGTAAAAATATTTCTCATAAATTATAGAACTTGCCCGTAAAACTGTGCATTGAATCGGATTTTATTCAAATTTTTACGAGTTTTATTTTTTACGCGGAACCTTAATTATTTTCGAAATTAAAAATACCCTAATTTACCCGGAGTATCTTCAGCTATCTATCAAAAATAGTCCCGTCCAAATCAGTAGAGCCATTCCGGAGATTACGCATTAAAACACAAAGACAGACAAAAAATTAAAAATTATATACTTTTGGTATAGTTATCGTATATGCATTCATAACTATTTAGTAAAGAAAATTGACATTACAGACACTTCAATTTTATTTATTAGTATAGACGACAACAAAACTTGATTTTCTTTGAACGATTCTACGTACATCGCGCAATGGTTCTGTTCTTTTCCATTATACATATATGTTTCGAAACAGTATACGCTTTAATTTTACTTATTAGTATAGATGCATAGACGTAGACTGCATGAAAAAGTATTTATTCTCAAATATTATATGTATATGCCAGTAGATTAAGGCTGCGCCTTGTCATTGTCTTCAATGTTTTTGGTGAACCTAATGCTCTTGCTAATTTTAAACAGCGTATCAAATACTGTTTTAAGTTAATAAGCTCGCAATAGTATAAAATATACTGCACAGAATTTTTGTATAGGGGCGATTTTTTTTTTTTTTTTTTAAATGGACGTTACAAGATAAGTACTGCAAATAAAAATGCCAATATTGATGATTATGCTGATGATTTTACATGAAACATAAAAAAAGATTTATTTAAAATTTAAAAAGTATACGTTTCAATTGAAGGATTAATCTACTAAATAATATAAACAAAACATTTATAAATAGTTATTCTACGTACTCATTATGAGCGCCATCTTTTATAAATACGGAGTGCATTATCAACTATTGTATCAAAGAGCAAACGCACACATAATTAGATACTTAGGAAATATTCTATCACAAATAAAGAAATTATTCTGATAAATTCAAATATTTATATGCGCTTACAAGAAACCCGTTTCTATTGATGACTCAAACAAACGTTTTCTTCCATGTATAAAATATTTATTTTTTTTCAAGTAATCTCTCATAAAGTTTATGCCCTCAGACATCAAAAAAATAAATACTGCAAATTTTAGTAACGATCTGTATCGAAGAGGAATTACTTGGAAATTGTTTTCGTTTTCTCTCAATGAGCCGGTTCCGTCGGCGATTTGTACTGTCGAGGAAATACAGAGAGCTTAGCTCCGCTACCGGATGTGTATCAAGGAGATCGGGATTTTATCGAGGTCACTTTGTTTCTCAGTTCACAGCTACAAAAATGTTCTTTTATTAATAAAGAGTTTGCGGTGTTTGTTAATACTAGTCTTCGCCTGGTGATCGAAATTTGATCATAACCGTTTCCAATTTTTTTTTGGACAAAACTGAAGCTGTTGATAGACAGAGGACAAAAATATATTTAATTAATTTAATTTTATCTTTGTCCATTTCAAAATAGATTGTCGACTATTTGACTTTTATAGATAATAGGTTTATGATTGACCAGCGACCTGCCCGGTTTACAACAGGTATATAGGAATCTTTCATTTAAAACTAAAATAAGTATGTTAGTCGCTGATAATGTAGCTTTCTACAGGTGTAGGAAGTTTTTAAAATTGGTTAAGAGTTTTTGAGTTTATCTATAACAAGAATAATCAATTGTGCGTATTGCTTTTAAATGATTGGTAGTTAGAAAGAAGTACCGACTAGAGAAGTACCGACTAGCCAAGTCATCTCGTGCTACCTCCCTTGTTACACAGCTCTGTGCAAGGTTAGGCGCAATCTGTCCGAACTTGCATTTATTTCATAAAATAATTAACAGAGGTTATTTTGTTATATTTATTCTTGAAATAAGTATATGGTTAAAATAAGAATGTTTTGTCTTTTATCATTGTTTTGCTGTCTTGGCAAAAATTTAACAGTAGTTAATGTTTTAGAAAAGCAATGCTTGTATATATTTAAAAATTAATTAACTGGTCTCTCTAGAGAAGATACATACCTAAAGTGATCCCCTGTCGTCTCATTAGTACACCGTTGGGCTTTAGTCAGAAAGAATCTGATATGTCCCTTCTATGTATATAGATTTTCCAGCGTTAAAAAAGTTGTATGTCTTTAAATGGGGGCAAGACTTAAAGAGGTACAGGTAAATAATAATATTATGTCACTAATTGTAATTTAATGAAAATGTATTATTTATTTTATAGTAATATCCTTTATTTTATTTTAATTTTTAATTATATGTTCTGTTGCTATGTCCTAATTTTGTTATTATTATTATTTAATTAAAAATTATTAATTAGTTAAGAAACTTAATTCTATCTATTTAGTTACGGGAAAGAGGCATGATGCTATGCATGTATTTTTTATATATCAAAAAAAGAAAGATTGAGTTGACACGCGGTAGAAGTGAAACTTTGTGCTAGTTCAGTATGAAATATACAGTATGTAATAGGGACTAGTCTCCATGGTATGTAGTGTATACACAGCCTATGTACGGGCCCGTACATGGCGGTTGAGTAGTAGGGACGCAGACCGCTACGAATTATCCCACATAGAGGTGACAATGGATAAGGGTAACTATATAGAAAATCATTCTATCTCAATCTCTCACAGCCTAAAACCTATATATGCATATATAGCTTTCTCTTTTTCGTTACACGTTTTCGTTTCATAAAATATAATTTGCACCGTCCCAGAAGAGGTTTCACTTCAAATTGCAGACACTTCCTTCGCGGATCTACACTAACTGGTCCCAGAATGCAACTCTTCGAAACGTAAAACTATGGTATGATTTTCACCATATCTATGGTGGTCGAAACCAAGGTGCCCACAAAAGCCCTACCTCCCCGCAAATATTGAAAACATATGTATAGTGGTCATTGTCGTTTAAATTGATTGTAGTAATTTATATAATAATTTTCATTTATATTCCATCATTAAGCAAAACTCCAAAATGCGATGACTTTCTTTACATATTTGTATTTTCTTCATTTTGAAATAAAGTTTAAGTAATCCATTACTAACTCCAGATAGAAGCATATTTAAAGTTGTAAAGCTCCCATTAGACGCAATTTATTTATTTATTCATTTAGGGCGCTAACAGAGCACATACACCTGCTGAAATTATCGCATAACGTCTTGAATACATTAGAATAATGTATTACTCTAGTTAGAGTGGAACATAAGAAGCAATGTTTACGATTAAATATGAATTAACAATTTCTTTATACAAATATATAGAACTATTAAGAATGATATTTAAATTAAGTATATACCTATTTATTAATTATTTTAAGTGGTCAAAGTACTAGAAAATATGTCATTATTACTTTGCTCACATAGTTTATAAAGTGTTTACCATATTCCATATAGAAGACTACCCTCCTCTCCTTGTGCGTATGAAATTACTATGGACATAGCTGCAAATCAATAAAATACATTAAAAAATCAATGAAATTGTGGTGTGTACACAAAAATTTCATTAAATATACAAATATAAAATACGTGAAGAGTAAATGTATCATCTTGATTAAATGGTGGCGAAATAATTGTACAAGTTTCAATTTGTTGTTATACTGGAAAGGCTAATCTATTCATAGATTCAATATTAATCTTTCAACCGAGTAAAATCAAAATATATATGCCGTGAAATTCATGATTTACCGCTTTTCGACATTACTTCAAACCAATACGGAATTTTTAACAAAAATACTCGAATTTAGAACTGTTAAGTTCAGTTCAATTTTTATTTTTATTGTTTACATATTCTATTACAGCTAAACCATAAATGATATTGAAACATTATAATGAAATTAAAATTTAAACATTTCAATTCGAAGTTTTAGTTTTTCACATTTAAAAATAGAAGTTATTAGATGTTTAATGCTTAAAATATGTATATGCTACATAAGCATTCGTTGATTGTCTGATAATTCTCCTCGCTCGGCTGAGAGATATACTACGCAATAAATTCTTGACATTCAAAAGAACCAACCATGCGAAAGTGCTCCGATAAAAATGCGATGACTCGAATTCTGACACCTTTTTTTTACTTTGAAAACAATGCTCAAGAACTTTGAAGCATTAAGACGTCAAGACTCTGATTGGTGCCTATTTACTTTGTCTGTTAGAACAATGTTCTCTTTTTGCGAATACGCCAAGGAATATTCTCTAAAACAGAAAATTAAAATTGACGTATATTTCTTTTATTAAACGTTAGTTGCACGTCGAGTTGAATGACTTAAAATTATTATTCCGTCTAATCAAACAAACAAAATTATTGAATAAAGTGTGGCACAAAAAATAATGTAAAATATTTTACTTTTGACAAATTAGGTAAAAAATTACTGACCTAAAATTTTATTTTTATTTAATTACTTTGATGTCTACATCTCAAGCCCCTTTTTAAAAAAAGTAACAAGAATTACTATTCCATTGGTTTCAATTATTTTTCAATAAAGAGTTATTTATTTGATTTGTATTTATAACGATTAAAAGATACTTTATTTAAATTAAACTCTCACCTTCATTTAGGTAAAACTCTCTGGGATCTTCTTGCAGCTCTGGAATGGATTTGTAAAATACGTTCTCGATGCTCTGGACAAATTGCAGAAACGGTCTACCCGCGTTGTGAATGATTCAGACTTCATTAAATTTATTGATTGAGTCACTTCAACTGCTCATGGATATTACATCACCAAGCGTGTTCCACTTTCTGTATCCTGCCGAGTGTTCTGAGGACCTAATTTCCTCTTGTCTCTTTTTTACAGATATAAACACATACGCTTCCGGAGATATAGTTTTACGACAAGCACCATCTCAGTACGAACAATATAGTTCGAAGATCTTCTTGTATTTTAACCATACAAAATCCAATGTTAATTTCTTTTTGCAAGACTTAGCAATCTAACGTCCATTGAAGACTACTACTGTCATTTTCATTCGCAATCTTTGCGGAGTTGCGCAAGTTTTACTGTTGTTTTTTTCTCTTTACATATGCATTGGATCCTGCAAGAGTAACCTAAAGAAGCATTTATACTGTTCGGCTTGATAACGGTGACACATGATGGACTTTCGATGATCACCACTGTTTTTGGAATGCACTGATCTTACCGTCAGATGCAGTGCAGTCACTTTACCGTGCTTTAACAGAAACACTACCACTATTCAATAATGCGTTTTAGTTTTGTTCCCGCAAGTATAATTTGAAAACGATGAACAGATTTACATTCTAAAAGTATATACTATTATTTTGCCAAAACTTCGTACATATTTTAGTAAAGTAGAAGTAATGATATTGACTGAAATTGTCACTAAATGTAGTACTGTAAAATTTCTTTCAATATTGTAACTAAATTCTTAAATATTTTAGAAGTATACTATGGTGAATTGACAGAATTGTGCGTTAACAGAAACTGCGAAGCCACTGGCATATTTTGTTTTATGATAAAATGTTTGATAAAGAAAAATCAAACGCCATTGCTCTAGACCCCCAGTACTAACTAACGATAATAAAGGTATTAAATATTATGAATATATATATCCACTGTGGGATCATGAATTACAGGAACTTACCTAACTTCACTAACTTGTTCCTGGTGCGTCGGTTTACAGTTAGATGCTATTCGATGCCGTTCTGTTGAATACGACGTAAAATTCGAAACTCCAAAACTTCACGTCCGCTTATAACAAATGAATTTTTTTAAATCGATTTACTAATTCATAAATACTTCACATAAATATAATTCGTATTAAATAACTGAAGACTTACAAATCATCGAAATTAATAAAGTTTGCTTTCTATATATTCTATTTTTTAGAGTTATTTCACATTATTAAAATTATTACATTATAATATCAGCTTCTTCATATTTATTAACATTTCCATTTGGATAATTTTATATAACTTCAATACAAGTATAACGATCGTGGTCTTTTACTGCTCATTTATAATTTATATCAAGTAAACTTGTAGACGACCTTATTACGTTGTTTCTGTTAGTTGCTTAAACTATTCCCGAACATTGATTGAGAACTTGAATAACGAAATTATTTTACCTAACTAACGGTAGAATAATTATTCAATCCAAATTTTTTTCTAAAGTGTAATAAAACATATTACAAATTTACTTCAAAATATTTCAATCATATTCAATACTAAACTTAATATCTGGTCTCCGGTGTGATTTGTGACTCCAGGATGTCCCTTAAATTGAAGGGGAGGATAAGTCCGTCATAAGACCTGTCATATTGTATGGATCAGAATGCTGGGCTAGTAAGAATATGGATGAGAAGCGACTGCATGTAGCTGAGATGCGAATGTTGAGATGGATGTGGTGTTACAAGAATGGATAAAATAAGAAATTAATATATTAGAGGGAGTTTGAAAGTAGCGCCAGTGGTAGAAAAGTTGAAAGGTTCCCGTTTGTCGTGGTATGGACATGTTATGAGAAGAGAGGAAGCGCATGTGGGTAATATAGTAATGAATATGAGTGTGGAAGGATGGAAAAGTAGAGGAAGGCCAAAAAAAGTGTGGATGGAGTGTGTAAGAAATGATATGAAAGAAAAAGAAGTGAATGAAGAGATGACGGCTGATAGGGACGTATGGAAGAAGAAAATATACTGCGCCGACCCCAAGTGAGTTGGGAAAAGGCAGGAGAATGATGATTAATCAACCAACCTTTCGGCAGTTACACATAGGAAGCAATTTAGTTCAATAATTATAATTATATTAATGAAACTTATGTCAAAATTCAGTACAACTTAGTGTTTTATGCGATTTTTTCGCTTATTATCCCGTGGAAAATTTTTTATATAATGAATAATCTATACTAAGTGTCTTTGTGTAATGTCAAAATTATTTTTTTTTACTAAATATGTATGAATGTATGTATATACCGATACAAAAAATACAATTTTTAAATTTTTTGTCTGTTTGTTTGTTCCAGGTTTGATGGAATTTGACGGGACTTTTTTTGGTAGATAGCTGTAGTTACTAGGGTAACTTAGAATACTTTTTATTTTATAAAATAATTAGGGTTCCGCGTCAAAAAAAAACTCATAACAATTCAATAAAATTAGATTCAATGCAGGGTTAAGTGCAGTTAAGTTAAGTAAGTGAAGTTAAGTTTTACGGTTAATTGCTTGAATTTATGAGAAATATATTTAATTTACCTTAGTACTAAAAAGGAAAATAATTAGGGTTCCGTATAAATGAAGTGAAGAATATATCAAACGCGGGCGCAGCCGCAGGCACACAGTTTGTATTTAATAAAGGGTTCAAACTTGTTATTTTTAACGATGTATACAAAACATTTCTTCTGTCTTCAAAGATTTCACTCTTGCTCTTTGGTATTGTTTCCTAAAAGCATCAGTGTTTTATTATATGTTTATTGTACATAGAAGATTACAGAAAACAATTATTTTAATTTATAAGTTGAAACAGAGATAAACGAACTTTTTTAAATAATGAATACACGAATAAACATTTACATGAAAATTTACGTTTAAAACGAGGTTAAAATGTGCGGTGAGATTTTATTTATAACAGAGATAGGTTATCTTTTCTAACATCTAAATGATCTCTTTAAACGATAATGTACGTGTCTTAAGCGCACATATATTCTTAATTTATTTTATGAAGCGCTTAGGTCTTTTGAACTCATGATGACTAGTGTGGTCGGCTTCCGCATCGACGGATGTGTATGCAAAGCAAAACATCATGAGAAATCGTGGTAGTAGGGCATTCTCTTTTAATACCCAATGACCAGCTACCATGAGTATGAAAACATTTCGCCAAGCACCAATAGGTATGTTCCGGCAACATCACTTAAAAGCCAGTACTTATATGCTTAATGTGTCTATCGTTCTTCACTACATCGTCACTGAACATCAGGTGAGTTGGTATTCAAAGCAATGAGTTACACAGTATAAAAAGGTCTATTAAGTGCAGTTAAGTTAAGTAAGTTAAGTTAAGTTTTACGGTTAATTACTTGAATTTATGAGAAATGTATTTAATTTACCTTAGTACTAAAAATGAAAATAATTAGGGTTCCGTATAAAAAAAAGTGAAGAATATAACAAACGCGGGCGCAGCCACGGGCACACAGTTTGGATTTAATAAATGGTTCAAACTTGTTATTATTTTATTTTATTTAGTCTATTAATTTAATCATAACATTCATGACATACACAACATTCAAGATGAGTTAAAACCAATGTATAGATACTATAGAACGTAGAGATATCCGCGAAATGCGACGTTATTACATCACGCTAGCACGGTATGAAAAATAATATCTAACAAATAAAGCTGACGTGATTGATAGTATGAGTTTGAGTTACTTTCTACATTAAGAAAAATAAACGTCACCAACGCCATTATTTATACAATCAATAAACAGACAAACAGCTAGAAGTTAATGTAATTGTCAGTATTTCAGATCAACCAGTCTTACTTAGACTTGAGCTCGAATTTTACAATCTACTTTATCTTTTGGTGCAAAGTAGCAAAATTATTAGAATCCATCTTTGTTATTTAATACCTTATGCGCAACAGTAGCGACTCACAGCCACGAGGTTATTAAATAATTTATGGAATAAAAAAGTATTGGACTGCTCTCGAAAATTATCATTATTATTGATTTACCAATACACATATATATCTGACACATTAAGGTTAATTGTAACAATCTAAAAATTTTAAGAAGATTCGCTTCGATACCCACTGGGGAGCCTCTTGCAGCCGCCGCCAACGCAATACAGTAACACTCCATACACTCTAGCATTACATGCATCACACACATTCCTGCACAATACAACATGCGTGAGTTTTGTAAGGAAGCATTTTTTAACCTGGTAACGGCCAAGTCCACGTTCGTTCCACTTTGGTGCCCTTTGTGCACCAAAGCACTTTGTGCTAGTTACCTCTTTCGGCTTAAGGCCTTATGCGTACGCTCCAAAGTTCAGTGAAGCTGTTAAGGCCCTTCCGGTCAACATTATTAGTCAGATAAAAAAAAGTGATTTGCGTTGCGATTTGGAATCGGGCAATACAAGTCCAGGTATAAAATAGCCGGGAAAACAACATTGACCCTCGACGACATAAATTCTCGTATCTTTTATCGCAGTTTTGTTACTGTTTTATTTTATTTGTAAAACAACAAATTTATGAGACTAACATGATGTTAAAAGTGTGTAGTAATATCTACATATAAATAGGTATAGATAGATCTAGATATTTTTTTCTTCTACTTGTAACAAACGATTGTATTTTTTTAGTTCAGTTTCTTCAGTTCTTGATATAAGAACGAAAAGTTTTGGAAAAAGTTGTTTTTTTTTCCTTTCAATTATTATTAATGTTGTGATCCAATTTCGATCAGCGGGCAAACGTTAGTTATTTATATATAATAAAACGAAAGTCTTGTCAGTTACACCATTCATAACTCAAGAACGATTTTTATGATCTTTGATTTATTTAATTTATCTCCGTCACGAATCGTAGTACGATTATTAAAACAACGGAAAGAAAATTATCAAGCTAATTTTTTATTTAACAATTTTTCATTTAGTTTGAATAGAACAGCTTTTTTGATATTTTTTGTTTGTCTTAGACTCGAGAATTTTCCTAGCTTACTGGAAGAAAAACTAAATTTAATTCGGTTAATAATAAAACATTTATTGATTATAAGGTGATACGAACTTTCAGAGACGACTAGTAATCAATATAACTACTATATTATCTTTACTTACTATAAAAATATCAAGAGTTATTCTTAGTTTTTTACACTGTTTAGGCTTAGTGCTTTGGCCACAATCTCACCTGATGTTAGGTTAAGTTAAGTGACCATGTATGCCAAGATGAATAACACACAAGCCTAGAGCTACCGGAAAAGACCTATTAGTGTTTGGCAACAGATTTTCAAATTTGAGAACAGCCGGTACCTAGGTGGGAATTGTTAGAAAATGCCTTACGATATATTCCTTTACCGAGAGTTCATAACTTATTATATAGTCGCACAGTTGTCTTAAAACCTACGTCCATCTACGTGGAATCCAACCACACTAACAACAGCACCACCATCGTAGCATGTTTATATCTAGTATTGAAAACAAGTCATAAAAAACAATAGCGGTGTTATTACAAAATAGTTAAACTCCTGTTGACCACATGTTTAAAAAACGTTAAATTTAGCGTGTTTAATGCTGTTTATTTTTGTTTTTGTTATAAGACCGTAAATGTTTATTTTTACGCAAATGACAAATACAAAACAAATTTATTAGTAGTAATATTACGTACAAGTACATAAGTATACAATAGAGCTCCCAGAACATCATATTACAGTTATGGGCGTCGAAGTGAACGTAGGAAGAGTGTCGAACCCTCTCTTATCATATTTATGGAAAAATTTGCTGAAAAATTCTCATACCATTTATAAGCGGGAGATTTTCGGTGTTACTTGAGTATACCTATATAGAGTTGTTAGTTTAGCTACGTAAATATGTTTTAATTTACTTTTCATTCCATAACAAAATATCTTATATTTCGTTACATCCAACATCCATTAAACCGAAAGACGTCCACTGCTGAACATAGGTCTTCACCAAAGGTCTCCACAACGACCGGTCTTGCGCCACTCGCATCCAGCGTATTCCCGCTTTGTATTTTTAGTGCTCGGTGGATGATGTTGCCCATCCCCAGGTTTATTCGTTCATATCCAGATATTCGATTTCGAATCTCGATCAGTTTGATTTTCGAGTTTTGTACGGTGGTGCTTATTATTTCTGTTCCTAAAACAGATCAACATTAATTTAGATCCATAATAGTAATTAAAAAAAATGTTTTGCTTTTTTTTTGCTTATTTGAAACTTTTTACGTTAGAAGCCTTAAGAAAATCATTAAGCTAAAGCATGCTAAGCGTTAGATCTTATTTCGTTTAGTGATTAATCTAAGATCATAGGCTATCCATGAACCTAAACACAGTTTGGTCCACTGGTCGATTAGCTTGTGCTACTTGTCCAAGAAGAGTTTACCTAGGT
Organism: Samia ricini; assembly: GCA_014132275.2. Classification (NCBI taxonomy): domain Eukaryota; kingdom Metazoa; phylum Arthropoda; class Insecta; order Lepidoptera; family Saturniidae; genus Samia; species Samia ricini. The sequence goes on from AP028161.1 coordinate 11,177,173, forward strand.
ACGCGAGAGGGATTCATGCGACGACACACGTGACTTAGCCAGCGCAAACCGTTTTGATTTAAAAGACCAATCACACTAGGTAGCTTTGTGAATTCGAGCACCCTATCATTTGTCATCTTATCATATAACGTGATATATTTTTAATTTACTTTTTATTCACTTCATATTTACTTTTTATATTCTCATAGGAAAAAACACACCAATATGATAAGTATCATTATTTTCAATCTACGCCGCTGTTATATTACTTTTTCCACGAGCATATTATTAACGAAGGTACAATTTTTGTGGCTGTCACCTACTAAATATTTTACGACATTTGTTAACAGTAAAAACTTTTTTGCAATGTTTTTTTATAATTAAAATATTGTAAAAACGTATCTTCGTACTTTGTACAACTAAGTAATTGCGAGTTTGTCAAGTTCTTGTGCCGGACTGAAAAACGACCACCGGACCACCACTTGTGAAAACCCGTGATAAATATTTGTAATTATAACCAGTTGTTACAAATTCCTTTCATTAATAAACAATTTCCTATACATATCTTAATTTTAAAAATGTCTACTTATATCGTAGTATTTCATGATTATATTACATATTAAATCAAAATATTGTGGAATCTAATTCTGTGACATGACTAAATCTATATTTATATAAGTAAAGTTTGTTTTCTTTGTCCGAGGTAAACTCGAAAACTACTAGACCGCTCAGCATGAAACCACAACCATTCGACGCGGAATTCATCGTAGATGGTTATAAGTTATATATTCAACCCTCCAATTTTTGTTCCCAGTTCTTACACCAACTATCGCCAAAATACTTTTATAGTGCGAGAAGGAAGAAACTTTAACAAAATCTGTAAGCTACATGACTTTGATGTATTCTCCACTAATTTAGTATCTGCTAGAAGACAGCTGAGCTTGGACTTTTTTTGTTAATCATATCATCTTTTAATGTCTATTTAATATTTAAAATCATTTTCTATTTTTAAATTTAGGATAAAATAAGTTAGATATAACGTTGTGACTTTATTTCACATGTGTATTTCCTAGAAATTTAATATCTATTCGTGAAAATTTGTAATTGGCTAATCATTGTATATTCTTAGTGCTATATCGTTTTATTGCTGTAGATTTTCCATATAAATAAATAAATTTATAGGGTTATATATTTTTCAAATTCAATGAGCCCTTTGCCATGTTTTCTCAATTTGTTTGTTTATTAATTTATTTGCTCCCATAAAACAAACAAAACTGCTTCGGTAGCGCAGTTGTATTACATACGACTGCCGTTCTGAGGTCTCGGGTTCGATCCCCGGGTCGGGTCAAGTGATATTGGGTTTTTTCTACTCAGTATCATCCCGGAGTTTGGAATTTGTGCCCGATATGGCGACAGGCTCGCCCCCTGTCACATCTGGGACGGAACTAAGCCCGGCGAAATGTGGGTGGTGTAGTTCGCTATTTCACCTCTGCCTAACCCTTCGGGGAAAACAGACGTGAGTATATGTATGTATGTATAAAACAAAAGACAGGCATTTATAAAATGGGGTTCCTTTGACGCACCATCACCTCAAAACTACTGAACATATCGGGATAGGACTAATACCTTTCAACGCAGTATTTTTCGTAGACAGGTATTTTTTAGATTCCACCGATCCTCTCATTTTTTTTCGATTTACTCTTTTTGTACATTTTCCACTTCAATTTACGCTTATATACATTTTTTCCGCGAATAAAAACAAAATACTCTTACTTTTTATTCATTCATTTGTTTTTTTATATTAGCTATAAATGAAACGTCATATGCACAGAACATATAAAACGCGGGCGGAGCCGCAGGCACCAGCTAGTACATATATAAAATTACTTACTTAAATATACGAATGACTTTATTTTTACATAAAATATTAATACTAAACTCAAACATCACCATATTGTCAATCTTCACTTCAATATTCACAATCTTTGTCAGAGATTTTAAATATTCCTCTAAACAGGGATTTTAAAGATTAGAACACTTGTCTAGTGATAGTGTAGGATTATATTTTTAACTAGTTTTGGGTCCGTGGCTGCGTCCGTGTATCATATATTTTTCACTGCATTTAATTTTTTTATGCGGAACCCTAGTTTTTTTAAAATCTAAGTTAAAGAAAAGTATTTCTCATAAATTCTTGCCCTTCTTCTTCTTCTCATAAGTACTTGCCCGTAAAACTGGGCATTGAATCGGATTTCATTCAATTTTTTTATGAGTTTTAATTTTATTACGCGGAATTCTAATTATTTTCGATAATTAAAAGTACCCTAAGTTACCCGAAGTAACTTCAGCTATCTACCAAAAAAGTCCCGTCAAAATCCGCCCAGCCGTTTCAGAGATTAGCCGGAATAAACAGACAGACATCATTTTAAAAAAAAATATTTTTGGTATAGGTATCGTATATACATTCATATCTATTTACTAAAAAAATGATAATTTTGACATTACACACACAAACACCTCAATTTTATTTATTAGTATAGATTAAAAATCCGTAGGAGTCTTGATTATTAAAAGGTTAAGGAGTTTAGTGTCATATTGAGTTAATAGGACTACTAATAATCACATAGTAAGCCACAAAAGAATTGTTCTTTTTATCTTGGCGCGCAGACGAACGGCGAGGTGACGAGATTAAGGAGGACTATACTTATTAGTTTGTCATTAAGAGCCCGTCTACCTACACAGTCGGTTTATTTCTATATTTATGTTGAGATCTTATGAACGGTTTTAATTATTATTTTATTTATTTCTCTCTTAACAGATAAAGAAATGTTCTGGCTTAATCATAGTAGGTAGTTTTTTTTTCTATTCTATTGACCACGGAAAACAAAGTTAAAATCTGATTAAAGCGATCGCGCAGTGGATAGTTCGGCCGGATTCCGCGTCAAAGGACGCGGATGCGAGCCAACCTATCCAACTCTAAAATCAGGCTGAGCTTTCGGGGTAGGAAATTATTGTGAGGAAACGATAGCATGGTGGTAGGGCATTTTCTAATAATGCCCTCCTGGGTAGCTGCAACTCTCAAGTTTGAAAAACCTGTCGCCAAATATCAATAGGTGTGTGCCGGCAGCATCACTTGAGAACCAGTTCCTCTAACCCTAGTGTGTTTACCATCACTGAACATCAGGTAATATTGTGGCCAAAACACTGAGAGCCTATACCGTGTAAAAAAAGGAATCTAAAAGTATTTTCCGTAGTAGTCCCATTTCACATGTATCGTACAAGTACCTACATTTGTTTTAATGTAATGCGACGGTACATCTCTCTCGATCTCCACGAAGAATTACAAAATAAAATAATTATTTCAGAATTCATATTATTTTGAATTACATTATTCACTTAATTTGTTGTTTTCACTATTTCAATGCCCTATTAGAGGCCGTTCATGTATTATAAATAATAATAGGGGGGCGGGAAAGTCCGAATGGTAATCATGTAAGATATTTTTCAAAATTGCGCCAATGCTTACGTTATCATAAGAGTAAAGAACATACTATTAATAAAAAGGGAGCAGGCTTAAAAAGTCCAAATTTTACTTACAAACAAACGATTTTTTTTAAATGATTAAGCGCTGTTGACCAAAAGGGCCTTTACAGCTTCACCGGAATATGAGGCAGGCGCTTAAGGCACTCAGCCTAACAATGGTAACCAGTGCTAGGGCACAAAAATGGTACGAACCTGGGCTTAAACTATCTTGAACGGTTAGTAAACCTGTAAAGTAAAAAAAACTCGCTTATAGAACCCATGTACCTAACGTACCTATATAGTGTGCAGGTATGTGTGAGCAGTATGATGCGTGTGATGCTAGTGTATAATGTCTCGCGCTGACGGCGGCTACAAGAACTTCCTCTTGGGAACCGGAGTGTTTGCGGGAGCAAAGTTAGCCGCCCGTCCCCGGCGGCGGGAACGGTGCCATGGTTACGCGGGCGTCGGGAGCAGTACGCTCGATTTCTCGTTTGAGGAGGAAAACTTCTATTCGCCCCTCAATTCTAATGGTTGCCTCATAGAATTACTCTAATTCGTTTTTAGCCGTAGCCACATAATTAGTATTGTATCATAATATATTTTTCGTTCCGAACAAAGAAATCTTGAACAGTGCATGCAGGGCGTAATCCAATACCCTACTGGAAAAGCTTTTGTATCCGCTACCAGTGCGATCCAGTGATACTTCATGTTTTAATAACACACTAGCAAACTATCACGCGTACATAAATATTCTAAGGCACCTACTTTTTGTTTTTATAATTCTTAAGAGGTAAGTTTAGCTAGAAATCATCTGCCGGTAACAGCCCAAACCGTGCTTAATATTTTAGATATCAGTTAGATATATTGCCCTAAAAGCTTGTCAGAAAGCCCATGAAGCCGTAAAAGCCTATAAGGTCAACAGCATTAGCCAGCTTAAAAAAACACTCTACTGACTAACTGACACACACAACGTAAATACTACATGAAATCAAACGTAAATGTATTTTCGAAATTGACAACGACATAAGTAGTAAGATAAAGCTTATATAGGATTCATTAAAATAAAGTTGAAAAGCAAAACTAGAGAACATGAGTATAGTAAAAAAAATCATTAAACAGGAAACAATCAAATAAATGTTTTATTTAACGATTTGTCTCTTTTATTTATAATTACTATAAAGTTATAAGTAAATGTAAGAAAAAATGTGTTGATGTTCATTCGATTTATAATGAAAATGAAATTTATTTCTCCCCTTTAAAGGGGGGAATTATTTAATATATATTAATTGTAAAATAGTGTTCAATTTGTTGGAATTTCAGAACGCAACCTTATTTTTTTTTTGTGTTCATTTTATTGTTTGTAGTTTAATGTGTTAGATTGGCAACATTTATTCTCTCTTTCTGTCTCTGTTTTTGTATGTCAATATGTCCAACAGTGGGCTCTTTCGGTTGAAGCAATCAATATGTAAACAGTTTTTTTTCTAGCCCCTATACCCAGACATGATCCGAGATTTTGTTTACATTTACTCAAATCTAGCTTAATTAAAATCTTAACCCAAGTTATAGCTGTTATAAAATTATCTTATTCCAGTTAAAACTACCAGTACTTTTCAGTCTTCATTTTTTTTTTTACAAATTTCTTGTTGTACTTTCACATGTAAACATAGTTAAATACAACCGTCTTTATTAATTACCGTGCTTTAATTTAAACAGTTGAATAATTAAAATGGTAAATCCAAAAAAAAAATGTCCAGTAAACAGATCATAACTCTAAAAAAAATAAATAATAACGGAAAAACGAATACAATCAAAAATTTGTTCATCTTATAAGAAAACGTCAGTGATCGAAAACCTTTATATATCAATTCTTAAGTAAACATTACCAGGGCCAGCAGCATTTACCCGTGAAATTCTGTGGGGTATTTGATGTGCCGCAGATAAATTTCATAGTATCAGATCTCTATTTTATTAATGTAGCGACATTCAATATTATCCGCGGAGACTATGATATTCGCTTGATTGTTATGGTTTAAACACCATATTTTTATGGATTAACATCTCGAAATCGTGTTTTAGCTGGATTACTGCGTGGTAAATAAATTCCAGCCATCCAACCATTCACTGAAAGATTTCCACAACGATCGTTCTTGGACCACCTGTTTCCAGCGGATTCTAGCGACCTTCATTAGATCGTCGGTCCACCTTGTGGAGGGCCTACTCATGCTGCATCTTCCGGTACGTGATAACCATTCGAAAACCTGTGGGCCCCATCGGGCATCGGTTCTAAGAGCAATGTGATCAGGTCATTGCCATTTAAGTTTGGCAATTCTTCGGGCAATGTCGGTTGCTTTGGGTTTTCTGCGGATCTCCTCACTTCTAATTCAATCACTCAGTGAAACTCCGAGCATAGCCTCCATTGCCTTTTGAATAACTTTTAGCTTTCTAATTAGGTCCATTGTAGTAGATTATGGTATAATAAATACTATTCAATAATATAATCTAACAAGAAAGTCAAAGGTCGAGTATATATAATGTCAACAGAATTTTAGACATAGTTATCACCCTCTTATTAAGAATAGTAAGCAAAACTCTTACCATTCTCCCACTTACTAAATAAGTATTGGCATATTTTTAATAAAATCTGCTTAAGTAAATAAACATTGTTTATGTAATAACCATTGACACCCCATTTCCCTCATATCATCAAAAATAAGCAGGATTCCCACCTTACCTTTATGCTTATGACCCCATGCTTGAATGACCCCAGACTAGAGTCAGTGAAATTAAGCAAAGAATTTTTTTAAGGCTAGAATTCTTTATAATTAAAATACTACCTTGATCTAATCAAAACGTAATTTTAAAGCGAATAAACGTATCTTTTAATTCACCGTCGGAACCGATGTGTAGTATTCAGCGGCATGTAATGTGTAAATAACATGATCTTAGGGCGTAAACTCAAACATACTGAAGCTTCGGCCTATCGCTGAGGATGTAAACACTGGTACCGTGTATTTATTCCTTGCGACACGTTTCAATTAAACGAGCCGCACACTGAATTAGCTTGCGTCTCTTCATGTCAAATAAGATTTAGGTAAAGATGCGTAGCGGGTAACAAGTATATTGCTAAATTAAATACTGGCTTTAGTAACTTAAATATTTTATTATTAAGCATTAATTAAATAAATAAATAATTAATAGAGACAGACAGACAGAAAATAACCACGGATAAAAAATTAGGTATGATATAATCATGACGAAACGTAAGCTTTTCACAGTTAATAGAACAAGCAGAAGGCATAGTAAATATTAGCATAATATAAATAGTAAATTCTATATTTACCAAGTGCAGAAATCAACATTCTCCTAGAAAATTTCGCAATAATGATATATTATTATTATTTTGCCTACTTTCTGTATTTTAGTTCCTATGATTACGGTAATGAATAAGAATAAACTAAAAGTGCCTATTTGCATAGTAAAATTTCCGTTTGTAAAAAGAAGCAATAAACGCAAATATTACTTTAATAATAAAAAGACATCAGTCGACACCATTGCGCGCTGTCTAGGATTTATGTTTCGCGCTCGCATATAGTCAAAGCCTTCCCTATGTAAGTTTCATCGTATCGTCGAACTGCAGCCGTGAAAATAAAACTGGAGTGAGTTTTGTACCCCCACAACAACTGTCATTATAATGCACCTGAATTATTTAACTGGTAGTAGTCAAGAAAGAGTTAAGGAATTGAAAAAAGCAGCCATATTTAAACATTTCAAATCCCACATACCAAATGCTTAAAAAAACAATTATTATAATGAACGTATAAATTAATATAAAATCAATGTACTATATTTTTTTATTTGTACAGAGTTGACCTTAATTAGGTCATGATAATATAGTGATTATTAGAAAAATCTAAAAGAGATACATTAAAAATCTAAACAATATTTTAAAAAAACTACGTTTCTTATAATCCTTACAAATATGATCTAATCAATACTACATTCAACCGCATTGTTTTGAAAGTAAAAAAAATACGGGTCTGAAGTCAAGTCATCTCGTTCTTATCAGAGCTCTTTCGCTTGGATGGATAGTCTGAATGCAAAAAATTTATTGCGCTGTACAGGCTTCAGCGAAGCGCGAAGAATTAACTGGCAATCAACGATGGCAACTATTACATAAGGCTAAGAAATGAAAATGATTAAATGGAAAATAATTTGAAAACTCTAATACGTATGAAATAAAGTGTACCCATGTATTTTTATTACCTTTATTATACCTTGGCCGTGTGGTGCCGACTGAAAATAGTACCACCAGATATCTATCCGTAGCTGTCATAAAAGGCGACTAAGAGATAAACTAGGAGCTGGTGCATCCTCTGAGTATCACAAACACCTGACTGCGATCGCCAGCACGCCTGCCAAGCAACAGTCCCAAAGTCATGTTTGGTTTCTATTCTGCAAGTCTCTTGTAAACAACATGAAGATCAAGAATGTGTTGACTAGAGTGGCGTTTCTGATACTCCAAATAACCAAACTATATTCCTTCAAGGTCAGTTAGCATGGGCACAATTAGAAAACTCAAATTTAACCAAAGAGTAATTGAGAGAGACGTTTACCCCCGGAATTTCACTGCGGAATCAAATCGAGAAATAGGAGATCCGCAGAAGAACCAGAGTAACCGAATTACCCAAAAAATTGTCAAACTAAAGTGGCAGTAGGACGGGCGCATTACCCGATGAGTCCAACGAATACTCGAATGGCTACTGCGCACCAGATGACGCATTGTGGGTGTGCTTTCAACAAGGCAAACAGACGACCAGGTTAAGGACGCAGGAATCCGCTGGGTGTGGTTGGCGCAAAACCGTTCATTGTTGAGATCTTTGGGGGACACCTATCTCTAGCAGTAGACATCTTTCAGGTGCGTGGAAATCGCCCGGGTTCAGTATTCCACGTCGTCCTGAAGCGGACACCAACATCCCCAGACATCTACGCAGTGAACGAGTTACTGTGCATGATGGGGATAAAGACAGAAGCCTGGCGCGTAAGACTGGTCCCGCTCTGTGCCACAGATGCCAAAAACTCCGGCATAGCTCGATGCAGTGTTATAGAACACACGCATGTGTCCGGTATGGAGAACCACACGTTGCTAGGGATTGTGGTCGCTCAGCTGAAAAGCCACTGACCTGTGCCAACTGCGGAGGGCCGCACCCTGCCGACTAACGGTAGTGTCCGGTCTTCCGTTGGCAAGCCAGAAACCGGACGGCTGGCGTAATTACGCGCACTGGTGACCACCTCTCAGGACCCGCGACGAAAGGGTCAGCATTACCACCGCAAACGACACTGTCGACGACGACGTCGGCATCGCTGATTGTGCCGGCCAATGAACCTAGTGGTGCGACAACTGGTCCTGGGAAAAGACGCCGACGCCAGAAAAAGAAGTCCACGGTTCAGGATCGTACCGCGGCCGCGTCGAAGGATAGATCTGCCCCTCTGGCTCAGCAGCTGGACACCTTGACCGGGACCCTCGGCATCGTGCAGGAGATCTTGTCAACCGTTAAAGAGGGTGAGAAAGGGCAGAAGGCTACCCTGTTGTGATTACTGAAGCTCCTTAATCCCAATGCTTGATTTAAGGGTATGCCATTGAAATGCCCAGGTGCTCACGGGGAAGAGAAGGCTACTCATGGCCTTCCTCCGTGAGCAGAAGATTGACGTGATGCTGATATCAGAGACCTTCCTGCGTCAGGGCGAAGAGTTTCGTGTCCCTAACTACTTCGCATTCAGGAAAGACGAGAAGAGTCCGGCAGACGGCCGCCCTTACCGAGGACTTTTAGTCCTCGTCAAGAGGAATGTCATACACCAACTACCCTTCAAAGAGCATCAGTCGCACGACACTCTGGGGGTATTTTTGCACGTCGGAGGTCGGGACTTGACTGCATACGCCATATACCGACCCATAAACCAGTCTACTCAGATGCTGGAAAGAAAACATGAGGAATTAATGGCAGGAAGTTCGCCAACGATCTTGGCAGAAGATTTTAACGCGAAGCACACCTCCTGGAACTGCTCAAGTAATACGCAACCTGTTCGACAACTTTTGAAGCTTGCTGAAGACTATAGCTTTGATATCTATGGCCCAGATGAGCCAACACATCATAGCCCGAGGTCGCAAGGCGTTTTGGACATAACGTTAATAAAAGGGCGCTTAAATCCACCGAGGCAGATAGTAATGCCGGATCTACTCTCGGACCATAGACCTGCCCTTCTCGAAGTCTCCGAGTCACCTACACGAGTATTATAGCCAGCATCACGTTCCCGGATTGATTGGGCAGTTTTCGTGAAGGAACTAGAAAGCACCACACCGACGAGAAAAATGTCCACGTCGGAAGATGTGGAACGGATGACGGGTAAACTCACCCATTGCATCCGCAGCGCTCGAGAAAAATCTACTCGCACCATTCCGACGGGATCAAGGCTCCAACCACTTCTCCGACGGATTCTGGATCTCATAACAGACAAGCGAGCGCTGCGGAGGGAGTGGCAGAATACCCGTTGCCCTTTCACGAAGACTAGACTTAACTCTATGGTGACACGAGTTAAAATGCCCTATATGACCATGCAGCCTAAGCGTGGGACGACCATATAGACGAGGTGATCATGGACAGCTTGATTCCCTCAGTACTCCGTCTATGTAGAAAGCTATCGAGCACACCGGAGCCGGTCCGCCCCTTGTTGAGCGAAGATGGCCTCTTACGCTGTTCTTGGATGGACAGAGCTGGCACTATTCGCAGACGACGTTGCTTATTTCCACGTCGATAATACGCCACAAGACGCCATAATAGAAGTCCAGAAAATATTAGATATCTTTCCCGAATGGCTACGGAGATGGAGGCTGAAGGTCAACGTAGGGAAGATACAGACACTCATTACTAGAGCGATGATGAGAAGATTACCACCTTGTTTGACGCTGCAGGGACAGACTATACCGTGGATGAGGAAAGTCAAATACCTGGGAGTCACTATAGATCGAAACCTGACTTTTTCAAGTCATGTAGGAGATGTGATCGCGCGGACAAGAGCGGCAAGGAAAATGCTGCCTCCAGTGCTCACCTCAAAGCTACCCTTGAGAACGAGGCTTGGTTTATATAAAACCTATTTGAGGTCACGATTTACTTATGCCGCCCCTGCATGGTTCAGTCGCTTATCGGAAACGAACAAGAAACGGCTTAGAGCCCAACAGAGCATTTCGCTTCGCATAATCGCGAGGGCACCTCGATACGTCAGCAACCACGTAATTGCGCGTGACTTACGTGTAGATAGCCTGGATGCATTCGTAAACAGCCTTGCAACCAATATTTTTCGCAGAGCGGACACGTCATGCACGTTCGCCTCCAGAACATCGCGCCGTTGCACGCAAGACCTCTCGACAGACGAAGAGGAAGAGGTAGACACTTGTCATTAATGTGACTGACAGGCGTCAGGCGCGCGATCTCATACGCTGGTCCTCGCCTAGCTGAGTAGGTAGTTGAAGGAGGACTGAGACTATGACCCGTACAGATTGGGCGCATCTCCCTGACCCCTCAGAGTCCGATCGATAGAAGAATTAGCTCCAAGGAAACTAAGAAGATTACTCCACGAGGGACGCACCTTGTGTGCCTAACCCAGCAGACTTGTCCGTAGGCGCGGACAAAGGAGAGGCCACAGTCGAAGGGAATAACCCTGATGCGGTTTCCCCGTGTCCTCTATTAGTTCGTAAGTTTAATAATAGTTTAGCGTGCAGTTTCAGCTGTAATTTGTTTTTAAAACCATTGTAATGTAGTTTTAAGTAGCATTGTAATGATTTTTTAAAATAAAGAAATGGTTAGGGAGCACGCTCTGCGCTGTTGCTACGCTGTTCGAACAATACTGGGCTCACGAGAAGATTGCCAAGAAGACATCTTTCAGTTGAATGGATGGGAGGATGGATAGATAGAAAAACACCAATATCAGTAACCATGAAAATAATAGTTTATAATAAGTTGCCATAAACTTAATAATAAAGTATTCTAGTTTTGAGGAATTCTATATAGTTTTAACCGATATGTTATTGCAATTTCAAAATAATTTCACATTCACATTTCCAGGTATTACTGTCATTAGTCGCATCTCTGAAGTCGTATTTATTTATGGTTTTTTTACAAACTCATACGTAGATAAAATAGTTATTTTATAAAAATATTTTTCTATTTCTTGGCATCACAGAAATTAATGAGTTGCGCTCTATTGATATGTTACCAGGAGAAAATATATATTTAAGCCTATATTTTTCTGGATTCTCTTGCAACATTTCTTTAGAATTCCTATTTCTAACTATAATACAAAATTAACTAGGTATTTTTAAAGAATAATATAGATAGCAAATACTAGTATCTGATTTATTTATTAATGGACTAAAATTCTAATGAATATCGATTAAAATCTTTTGATAATTAACTACATCTCTTTAACCTGAATAGGAAAACACGTGAAATTTCTCTGAATACGTTTACAAGATATTAATAATTCAAAGCATACAAGCTCACAAAAAAAAAAAATCATCGCTAGTCGTAAAAATCGCATTAACCGGACAAATAGCGATAAAGCACGTAATTTAGATAGGGGAATGGATCCAAACATAAATAAATCTCATCCGCGTAAATAACATTGACCAAGGTGGACAACCCTAACAAAATGTAGTTCTAAAACTGTTTCTGATTTCTTTAATCAAATCAATAATATACTATTTTAATTCTTAGGATTTCGTTTACCTATTATATATTTGACAAAAAACCATCAGACATATGTAGATATATAAGCCAAACTATGTAAGCCTAATTTATTTTATAAAGCAACGTAACATTATCTTTTTATAGATATCGTATATTATAAGAAGATGCTCTAAGAAGATACCCTCGAGAGAAGATGTAAAGGACACTCAAAAAAAGACGAAAACCCTCGGAAGAACAAAATTAAGAAGTCCCTAGAATGCAACTGAAGAGCATTTCAAGTAATAAGGTGATAAGGTAGTTGGTGGTGTGGTGGTAGTATAAGGTGGTAAGGTTCTGTCTAGAATAGTAAGATTTTTAGCCTCTTCAATGGGCAAGCCTATGTATAGATATAAAATACCCATCTATCATCCATCCAACCAAAAGACGTCCACTGCTGGATATAGGTCTCCACCAAAGATCTCCACGGCGACCTGTCTTGCGCCACCCGCATCCAGCAGATTCTTTCGACCTTCACCAGGTCGTCGGTCCACCTTTTAATGGGCCTACCCACGGTAAGTCTTCCGATGCGTGGTAACCATTTAAGAACCCATTGGCCCCATCGGGCATTGGTTCTGCGAGCAATGTGCCTAGCCCACTGATACTTAAGTTTAGCAATTCTTCGGGCAATGTCGGTTACCGACGCCGTGTGGTGCCGGCCAAGAATAATACCATCCCATATCTTCCCGTGGGTGTAGTAAAAGGCGACTAAGAGATAAACCAGTGGATGAGCAGCAGCATCCTCTGAGTACCACAAACATCTGACTGCGATCGCAAAATCGCCTATCAAGTGTGCCGATTATGGCAATGGCATGTCTAATGTCCATGTTGTGCCAACTCTTATAAAGATCGGTGACTCTACACTCGAAGTTTTAGACAATTAAAATACCCATTTACCCAAATACTTCGAATTAATAGAGAATCCGTTTTAGCGGGGCGTAAATTGATCTTACGATCTATGCCAGAAACGACCTCAAGTGATCATCATATTCACTATTCTGTGACTGACCCGTTCTCGTCACTTTGCAAGTATTAAAATATTAATTTAAAAATTATTCGATTCGATTCGGTCGATTTGTATTTAAATGTTGGGTTTCGAAATTAAAAAAACTTTTTTAATGAAAACAAAACCGACTTCAACAAATGAACTATAAAAAATATACGTCCGAATTGAGAAACCACCTCCTTTTTTAAAGTCAGTTAAAAATGCACTAAAACGTCAATAAATAATTACTTTATTAATCTGGTTCGTTAATTTTGAAATCGGTGCCAGCTTACGGATAACAAAATGGTGTAAATGTACGTCGCTAATTATTCTTTCTTAAAATTCAAATTTGATTATTTTTTTCTTAAAATTCGACAATAGTTATAGAAAATAGACAATTCGTTTGACAATATTATATGGTAGACAAATATTTACTATAATCCCATTATCCAGGGAGGAAACAGAGAAATATGTTTGTATAGACTTAACGCTGCCAGTATTTCCTCTTAAGAAAGTGAACCATATATCAGTATTTACTATAATATGGGTATGCCAGTACTTTGTTTAATACAAGCTGTACCCGCGACTCCATTAGCGTGGAATTTATGCCGATTTTCACTCACTATGTTACTCCAGGACATAGACTATTTACATCATAACTAAGATCTTGAACACAAAGTTTCATAACATAAGTATATAGAAAAAGATGGTATTATGCATGCACTTCACTATTACCTATGGTTTTGTAATATGAATCTATAGTCCGTTCACAGTTATTTTACCTCTAGTTGTTAAGTTGTCGTTCTGAATATTATGTTACCATGTGCGACCTGTATTATTCGCATTAATTTAATTGAATATACTTGGAAGCTTAGAAGCTTGAGCTGTATCACACCATAAAGAAATTCCGTAGTTACTGGCCACTTTGGTATCTGTGAGAGTGAGTCTCACTCTTTAGTGAGTCTGATGAACAAGATAATATACATCAATTGTAAGATAGATTTTCGCTAAAAACTTAAATTAGCTGTGCATAAATAAAAACAACAAAGATTTCATGTATTTCTGATCCCACATCAATCATTATCGCCTTTTTCAGATATGTGTTTTTCTTGGTGTACTTGGTTTCGAGACATAGAAGCTGCAACTTCACCTTCTTTGCGGGAAATTAATATAATATTTATTAATTTATTGCATTGTGATACAAATCAAGGCTTTTTAATTTATTCTATGATAAAACTTTGATAAAAATTTAATTGACACAGACAACACTATTTTACATACGATTCATGGCGGCAAACCGTTGACGTATGGAATTAATAGACTTTTATTTGATTTTTCTCTTTCAAAGAATGTACGTAGAGATAGAAAAAAAATTTCTAGCACAAGTTTGAATTCGTTTTGGCATTGTTTACGATTTAAATGTACTATAAAAAGCAAAAATCCAAAACGATTGACAAAATATGTTGACTACGTGACAGCCAGTAATGCCAAAAACCAAAATGAGACTTCAGAAATAAACTAAATGTGAACGGAATAAATAGTAGTACCCTATCTGTTACTACTACAGACTATAAACAACTACCTACCTATCATACCAAATTTTACCAAATTCGTTTCAGTAGTTTTTGCGTGATTGGCGAACAAATTTCTTTTCTTTAGCCTTTTATTATGAGTATAGATAAAGTATAAATAATACAAGGAATGTAAAATAAACTCCATTGAGATAGGCATAGTTCGGAGAGGGGAGACGAACCGAGCTACTGTGGAGCGTTATTCCGAATAGAATCTAGCATGGGAGGCAGACCCGGCGCATCCAATTTTGCGTTTACATTATCTGTGTTGTTGCAGCCCATTCAGTCGCCCTCAATTTCCCAAGGCGATTTCTGTGCAAAATGCTTTTGGAATATCTGGTGTTAGACGAACTAAGTTTAATTAGATACAACAGTGAGTTCTTGTTAATAAATGGGGTTTATTATCTTAGAGGAATTTTGAAAAATTTGCGTTTTTCTATAGCCATGATAAATCAAAAATCTTTTATAATGATTAAACTTTTACATTATGTAATATTATGAATCGAAATAAAATATTTAATTTGTAACGTTCAAAAATAAACCTTTGATAATAGGTATTTTAATAATGAGAACTTTTTGTTAATACCAGCTGTACACGCGACTACATCCGCTTTGTATTTATAATGTATAATTCGTATTTGTTCAAAGATTTTAATAAAATCAATACTAATAATAAAAGGCTAAGGAGAAGAAATCTATACATTGAAGATATTTAAAAAAATACTATACGGGGCTTCTGAATCGAATACAGAATGCATTTCGATAGTTTTAAAATTTTTGTTTCTGTCTATCTGTTTATTAATTTGTTTGCCAATCACGCATACCTACTGAACTGAATTCGATGACAGTTGGTAACGACATATATTAAACACAGAGGGAGAACATAGGCTACAGATTGTTTGAATTCCAAGCGGGTAAACCCGCGGGCACAGCTAGTATAGAAATAAATTCGTACCTTCGATATTAAGCTAAACATGCATTTAATTTATTTTCATAGAAATATATTTCCACCCTTGTCACTTACTTTCGAAAATCTGTTCTGTGTGTTCTGTCGCTGTACTTTTACTTCACCAAGTAATTTTACTCAAAACAAATTTGTTTACTTACAATTTTATTATAACGTGCAGTCTCTGTTTCCGCATTATCCATTAATAGAATGGAATAATGGATAACTGTGTAAGTACCTAACTGAAATTCTTCTAAACTTATGTTTGACCGGTTCTATAGCAGAACTGATATCAAGGTACAATTTATAATTGTTGAGTTAGGGTATGGAGTACATTGCTTATGGCTCCAATGCCGTTAAATGAATCATAGGTTACCCCCAGAGTATATTAGTAGCTGCCTGAAGTACATTGATGGCCCCTAACAAAAAATCTGCAAAATCATTGCAATCAAAGAAGGAAAGTTGGATTCAGTCCCGAATTGCATCTCTGTAAGGCGATTTCGTTAATGTTCGTCAACGAACAGAGCCGTCTTTACCTATAGTGCAGGGTATGCAGCGCACACAGGTGCAGGGTTGTAGGGGGCGTCGAGCGACGCTCGCGACACCTACAAAGATGCGTCGCTCGGGGCGCCAACGCTCTAAGACCCCGCGCCTATGTTGTTTAACCTTACTTAAAAATACTATTAATTCGTGTACCAATTGCTTCCGGATATCATTTATTGCATACAAATTGCAGTTTGAGAATATAATTGTATGTATTCCATTTTGACTGCCCGCTTGCTAGAGGACGTCAGGATATTGGTTGAACATGGGCGCTATAAGGACTAGAGCCGCCGCTGTCAACGATCTTCATCGGCACCTCTCAAACTGAATCCGTTGCCAGCAGAGATAAATAATAAAATAACTTACTTATTATAGTCTAAACTAATACAGAAAAAGTGTTTGTAATGTCAAAATGTACTTTTTACTATAGTCTGTAAAATATAGCTTGGTTAAAATGACAGTTATTTGCAAAAAGAGCGAGATAACTTTGCTGGAACGTATGACGATTCATTTATATTATCGCCTAAAAATTTATGTATATCTGGCAAGTCAATCGTTTTTTAAAATATAGTGCTTCACATATAAATCGATATCCTACATCAAATGGCGTTTAAAACTACAGCAATTCACAACAATTGGAAGACAATAAAAAAATCTACGACGTCCTTACAAGGTTACGTTATGTTGCATAAATGTTAGAGACGGGACAAATCGATAGATGTAATACAATTGAAGAAAATATTATTTCAGTACTACTTTACAGCCTGTGTTTACAGTATATAGTAAAACGATGTAACAGCTCTTGAACTACGTTCGCCAGTCGAGCAATTCTAGTTGCCATTTTCAAATTTTCTGCTACAGTCCTGTTATTTTGTAAAAATACAAGTGGCTATTTTTTATATAAAAAATGCTTTCTCCTTTCCAAGAAAAAATCTATGAACTCGGCCTGATTATATTGGCAGCACTGAGCGCATCGACCTGATTTCTTAAATATGACGGTTTTCATTAATGTTATATTATTTTGTATTTGTTTTATTGTTTTCGTTACGTTGTTTTGTTGGTATTTTATTGTTATTTTGTTGCTAAAATGCCAAAAAAAAGTTCAGAAAAACTGTTCTAAATAGTGAATACCCTGAGTTTGTGGGTCATTACTGTGAATATATCGAACACGAACATCAAATTGACGTACCATTGTTGCCGTTGTCACAAGCATGAGAACGAGTTGCTGACACGCTTGGTATTGATAGTTATTATGACAAGAATCACCAAAGAAAAATTTTGAAATTGTTCAATAGTGGACAGTAAGTTTATTAAACAATGCGTGTGAATATGTTACACCAGACGACCGCAAGAAATAAGGTGATCAACAAAACGTCATACATTATGACAGAAGATTGGGAACACGATGTCGACGTTAATTCCATATGTTACAATAAATTATTAATTATTCTCTAAGATTGTTCCAGCGATTCTGATTCTGATGACAATGAAGGTACTGAATTAAGATCTGTATAAATAAGTAAATAAACAAATTATGTTTAAAATTTTATTCTTATTTTGGCCCAGTTTAATACTAATATTTACATACTTTAAAATACTGCTAATAGCATACGCACTTTTAGCTATTTATTTCATCGATAATTTACCAGCAATAGTCTCAATCGTTTGAGAGCTGTCATTTTAATCATGTTCTATTTTACAGACTATAAATAAAAACGAATAGGAAGAACGAAGAAAAAAACACATTTTTTTTAATTTTTGTCTGTCTGTCTGTCTGTTCCGTGTAATTTCCGAAACAGCTTGACCGATTTTGACTGGAATTTTTTGTTAGATAGCTGAAGTTACTTCCCGTAACTTAGAATACTTTTGTTTATGGAAAATAATTAAGGCTCCGCGTAAAAAAAATGAAACTCATGAAATTGTGAATAAAATCCGGTACAATGCATAGTTTTACTGGCAGGTATTTGAATTTATGAGAAATATCTTTGGTTAATGTTAACAGCAAAAAAACATTTGAAAAATAATTAGAGTTCCGTATAATAAAAAATTAAAAACGCAGTGATAATTTTACGAAATGCGAGCGTAGCCACGGGCATTCAGCTAGTTTTTAATACTTTTTTAAACTGTAAGACCTATTAGTAAAATAAAGTTCGTAACTTAAAATGCTGTTGTTTTTGCTTACCTTTAGGTAATATTGTGTAATTCAAGAATAAATAAGAGTTTGACGTGTATCCATGATCGTTTCACTAATAAAAGCTGGTGACATAATTGCTGAAAATACAAGGCCTTTAATATTTCTACCATTTGCAATATATCGCAATGTTACTGAGATAGTTTATCTCGAGCAGTTATTGCTTTTCGAATACAGCCGATGTTTTCCTTTTTTTCTTAGTTATGGTGTTTACTGCCTCGGTGGCGTAGTTGTATTACGGTGCGACTGCCGTTCTGAGGTCTCGGGTTCGATCCCCGGGTCGGATTAAGTGGTATTGGGTTTTTCTACTCAATATCATCCCGGAGTTTGGAATTTGTGCCCGATATGGCGACAGGTTCGCCCCCTGTCACATCCGGGACGGAACTAAGCTCGGCGAAATGTGGGTGGTATAGTTCGCTATTTCACCTCTGCCTAAAAACCTTTGGGGAAAACAGGCGTGAGCTTATGTATGTTATGTTACTAAAACCAAAAGGTTGTCAGAACACTTTATCTTTGAAGCGAAAATATTTTTATCGTTATCCTGCTGAAAGCTATTGTACAGTTGAATCTTCACGAGCAATAAAAGCAACTGTATAAGATATCGTTTTTAAAACCGATTGTTGAAGGTGGAAACGAAAGTATGCATAGGAGTATAATTATATCACAAATTATAGATAAGGAGATTAGCTAGGTAGGTAGGTAGGTATTTATTCACGAATACGTTAGACCTACGTGAAGTGAAAATTAATTAGTGTACATTTTATTTCATTTTAGTCGCAGAATTACTAATTTTATTAAAATATGCTGATAAAAAATTATCAAAAATATTTGCTTGTTTGTTTATTACAATAATATTTGAAAGGAAATATTTATTTTGTCATAATATAAAATTGTAAAAGCGATATAGGCAATTTTATGTTACTTAAGTCATTATTGCAGTTCTTTGCTGTTTATATTCATGTTTTAAATAATAGCAGTTCTAAATTAGATTAACAAAAGTTTTCTTCTAATGAATCTTAAAACGTTTCTTGAGACAATGCGTGTTATTAATCACTATCTTTAAAAATTGCTGCTTTGCGGCAAAAATAGGCTAAAGAAAAAAAATGGTTTCCGTTGTTAAACGTTGTACAAAGAGAATACATAATTTCTATACTTGTAGTAAAATTGTAAACAAACTAAATGTATACATTAAATATATTTCGAAAGAAATCACACATATCTGAAATAAATAGCGTAAACAACTGTTCTCTACGAAATCTTGCTTGGTAGAAGTATTATTATTCTGTGCTCGTGAATGATTCTACTATGTACTCTGTGGTGAGTGTACTATGTATGTACGCCGAAGTCGGTAGTATAGTCGGAAACCGCGTGGGAGGATAGATGTGTTGATTTTATCTAACAACTGATCTAAGTTTTTGGTGACGTTAACGTACTTTGATGAAACCCGTAGCGTAGGGTTCTAGGTTATTTTCTACTACCTTTTTTATTAATTTTTTTTTTTTGACGGGGGGATATGCATTTACGCACTACCCTTACCCATTGCATTAGTGAGACCGAAGTCCCCCAATGCAATGGGTAAGGGGGCACGGAGGGACGAACTCCGTGCCAGAGCGGGACTCGCCCGGGCGTGAAGCGCCCGGAAATACCCACTAAAACCCCCCGGGGCCGTCCGCCGCATTTGGGATGGGGGCGACACGGGGTGGCTTTCGCAAGCACCGCGTCGCCCCCTACGGCGAACCCACCAGGCCTCGTCCATGCAATAGCCATGGCAATAGGGATGAAGGAGAATACTTCCCCTCCACCTCTCAAAGGGAGGCATGACCAATTGGTCAAACATCCAGGGGGCAGAACATACTTTCCGCCCCCCATAGAAAGAAAAGAAAAGAGTTGGACAGAGCAGTGGCGGGCAAAGAGAAAAGGATGAAGAAACCCGCCACTGCTTTAAATGGGAAGTAGGTCCCTCCCCTTCACTTCTTGTCTTGTCTTGTCTTGTCTTGTCTTGTCTTAGTCGACAAGACGTAGGAAGGAGAGGGATACCTGAAGAACCAGAAGGAAGCGAAGAAAGACGAAGAAGAAAAAGAACCCCCCCTCCCCACCATCATAACTCCCCAACACCAACCAGCAACATCCCCCCTCACTCCCCCCGGGCACGCCTGCATACGGAAGAAGCTCCGTACGTAGCGTGCCCATCTCCCCATGGGCCTCTTCCTCCTCCGAAGATCCGCCCCCGGATCCTCCTCCCTGGCCCACTCGGCTGCCTCCTTCTGTAGCATTACTTGCTCACAGAAGGAGGCAACCACCCCCCAGACCTCCTCGCTGCCGACCATGGCCTTGACCACCGCCGGCAGCGAGAGGTCCGACCCCACCACCTCCACCACTGCCCGACGCGGCTCCTCCCACGCGGCGCTTCTACTACCTTTTTTTTTTTTGACGGGGGGAAATGCATTTACGCACTACCCTTACCTATTGTATTAGTGAGACCGAAGTCCCCCAATACAATAGGTAATGGGGCACGGAGTGACGAGTTCCGTGCCAGTGTGGGACTCACCCGGGCGTGAAGCGCCCGGAAATACCCACTAAAACCCCCCGGGGCCGTCCGCTGCATTTGGGATGGGGGCGACACGGGGTGGCTTTCGCAAGCACCGCGTCGCCCCCTGCAGCGAACCCACCGGGCCTCGTCGTGCAATGGCCCAGTGGGGATGGGGGAGAATACCTCTCCACCCCACCTCTTCGCCCACCTCTCGTAAGAGGTACGACTTAGGTAAGTCGACCAACCGGGGGGCAGGAGATACTTCCGGCCCCCCTATGCGCTTCTACTACCTGCCTGGCTAGTTACCAGTCCTAAATTTAAAAATCTTTTATACCCCTTACCCCCGCATGATTACGTAGGCATTGGCATAATTTTAAAAAGAAGTAAGAAAATTAATAAGTAAATATTACTTATGTCATCACTACCCAGACATCCCTGAATCCATGGACAATTACGTAATGCTTGAAAAGCCCTTAATGTACCAAAGTGGAACTCTAATTGTAAACAAAACATACTAGTCTTTTTTTTTCACTCTTTCTTTTGGGTTTAAAAGGTTACAGAATAATTTAAAAAAAAAAGAGAAAAATTAATACGGATCATAATTTATTTTAAAATTTATATAATACACTTTACAAATTGACCCGTGTTATTAGCGCTGCCGGATTAATAAATATATTTATTTCTCTTATTCATTAACAAATAACTGTCTTTTCATATAGAATATATTATTATTTATTTATTTCAAATATTTCATGGAAACTTTCCCATCAACTATATAATTATCTAATTGTAATATATAATCCGGCATCACTAACGGTCATGAAACATCAACACAAACAAAGTTCATTGGTAGAATTATAATAATAGTTCTATATAGACAATAATATTTACACAACTATTTACATACAATAATAATATTGAAATTCTACTGACATTTTATATAAGACCTCTTTTAAATTTTAAAACCGAATTACATTATAACCTTCTTTTTATGAGCATAAAATACAATACCGCATGACACTTTACTATGAACACTGTGGAATCTGTAGCTTTTTTTTTTAATAACTGTAAAAACTTCATTCAGTAACGAATAAAAAAAATACTCTATTTATTGTGACACATTTTTTGTTTTCACTTGGAATGTTCTTAATTTTTTTCCCCCCATTTAATTTATACAATTTTATATATATATATATATATATATATGTATATATAGTAGAAAAAAACCAGTGCATTAGGGTTTAAATTACATTGACATCAGATGATGCTACACTAAAACCATTATTTATTATTAGCTATTTTATTAAATGCCTCGCTAACCGTAACACATAGTTCAAGAGATATCAAATCTACATATAAACATCATGAATCTATTTCATTAACAAAAACATATTTCAAATACACCTTGAATTATAATTAATTATGTACATATAAAACATGAACAGAATATATTATAACAAGGAATTATTCAAATAATGAAAATCGTATTTACCCATAAAACAAAATTCATTACAATGTGTAAAATTGGAGAAATCGTGTAATTTTTTCTGAATAATGTAAATCTAATAATCGAACAAAAAACGAAACATGCAGTACATAGAGTTGTCAATTACTTTTTTTATTAAAAAGTTTATATACACAGTTATGAACACTACGCCTCACACTGTTTTATAGTTTTAGTTCATCCAGTCACTAATTTAAACACTGGGCACTATGTTTCACAGACACTTATACAGTTTTACTGATTCCGGCCACCTTTATAGGAGTATATGCGTCGAAACACTGACTTGAGTCTTGAAACGCTCCCAGATTTCTTCACTAAACACTAGCTGTTCCCACCAGTGGGCTGGTTATAGAGAATCGAATTGTTAATTCTCTTCATCGTAACGGATGCACTACTTCCATTCTTCTCCAAGCCCACGAGAAAGTCTTCGAGCATCTTAGCGAGCGCCTTCCTCTTGAACCGTAACGACTCGCTGATAACTTCACGTATAACCTCCTTTTTAATATCAACACCTCCTTTTAATTGTTTCAAATTTTCGAACAGTTTCGTAAAGTCTGTAAAAAAACAAAAAGAAAATAGAAATTTTAAATAGGTAAAGCAAACTGTATAAAATTTATGAGCAAATATTTAATTGTATTTCTTTTTAATGAGACAAAAATCTATATATCAGTATAAAATCTAAAGCGGCAAAGTAGAGTGAACCTGTAATTTGAAAAACAACAAAATACTGATAAATTTTAAATTGTATCCAGATTTTTTTTGTAAGGCAAATGAACTAAAACCATTCACCCAAGCAACTAACATTTCATACAACTTTCTATCAGAATGCCTGCTATTTTGTGGCACACAAAAATTGCCATTTGCCTTGTACACGATAAAACATTCTAGAATATCATATAAAATGTCACCAAATGTACATAATATTTGATGAAATAACACAAGTTAGTGTATTAAAGATTAAAACTACCACATGACACGCTGACATCCCACCAAAAAGTCATATCTACAGACAATTAAATTTCCATTAGTTTTTCTAGTGATATTTGATTGAAGATAGTTCGCAAATTCCGTTTACACTTGGATTTTCTCTATTCCTTATTCATGTTACCATCTCGTCCTATTTTGCTACGTTTAATTTATATATAAGTTATAATGATTATCATCTGGTGATAATTTACCCTTTCCCGGACGTCGTATCGCTCGGAATACTTCAGCTCTCACGTCGAGATTGTGCCTTCTGATATCGGCAAGTTCCTTGCGCGATGGTTGCAGCAAAAGCGGTGCCTGCACTGCTAACTGCTAACTTTTCACTCTGTCGAATCAATTCAATTAATGTTATTCACAATTTTTAATAAATTTATGTCAACGGCTCAGTGCTTTGACCACAATCTCACCTGATGTTAAGTGACAATGTAGTCCAGGATAGTAAACACACTAAAACTAGGTACTGGTTCTCAGGTCTGGTACCTGTCACCTGTACCCGGTTTGAATACTGATGGCAATTTCATTAGTAAAAACCGCCACGTTGTAATACGATTTTAATAAACCACTAAAGAGTAATCATAAAAGCGTTTCAATCTCCAGTTGTGTCTAACTTTAATTGTATTTAGAATTTTTACTAAAATTATGTTGAAAATGTTCGATTCTTCTGAGCTCACGGTTTCGTGGGCGAGAGGCCTCATAGGACCGGGGCCCCGTCGCATTTTGCCAGCTCCGCCACTGCATGTAGCCAATGATCATTTACATTTCGCAATACTTTTCTTTTGTCAAAATTATGCAAATGCCTACTTCACAACTGCATCTTACAGTAAGTGCTTTCGCTTACTTTTGCCGACAAGGTGGCAGGAAAAATTTGTACAAACTTTCCTTACGTAATACTTAGACAGCCCAAGGATGATATATATATGTACTAATAAATAAAATTGAAGTGTCTGTAATGGAAATTTTTTTTTTTACTCAATATATATGAATGTATATACGACACCTATACCAAAAATACAATTTTCTTAATTTTTGTCTGTGTCTGTGACAAACAAACATACGTTTGTAATGGGTAGTCACCGGAATGGCTGGACCGATTTGGACGGGACTTTTTTGGTAGATAGCTGAAGTTAACCTTACCCAGGTTACCTTAGGGTACTTTATATTTTCGAAAATAATTAGGGTTCCACGTAAAAAAAAAACTCATAAAAATTTGAATAAAATCCGATCCAATGCACAATTTTACGGGCAAGTTTACGGGCATAATTTATGAGAAATATTTTTACTTTATTTTAGAACCAAATTTTTTTTTATATAGAAATAATTAGGGTTCTGTATAAAAAAAATTAAAACGCAGTGATGAATATATGAAACGCGGGTACACAACTAGTCTTCCATACGATTCTTACCTTACGTTTGCGCTTCTTGGCCTTCGCGTGTGAATTCTCAGCGGCGATACCCTGCAGGATAGCGTTGATCTGTAGTTCCTGCGAGTCTTGCATCGGTGGTGGTGGCGGCGGCGGTGGTAATAGAGTGGCGGAGCTCAGCAACGAAGATACTGGTGGTGATGACGTTACTGATGACGAGAGACCGGAAGCCGAGGGTGGCAACACCGTCGCCTCGTCCGGCGGTGACGGCGAACGAGATATCTTACTACCCATCGTCGTATAAGCGTCTGCAGAACAAACAAACAACAAAAAAAAAACCCAATTAGAACCCGACTGCAGTGGCGTAGCTTCTAAAGGTCTAGGCGGCACTTAGACGCTCAAACGTCTGATAAATTTATCCACTTTTAAGTGTAACTTTCTACATATTATCAATTTTTACTTATATACATGATGAATAGTAGTATACGACATAACTTATGTTTAAAAAAAAAGTTCAAATCATCTTCATATGAATCCTATAAGAAAATATTTATGAATAAACAAAGCAAAGTTGCAGGTTTAAAAAATCTTCCATCATGATTTTCCGAAGGACCAAATTGGTCTAGCCATTTTCGAAATTACCACATAGCAATACATTTACAGTAACACAAAAAACCTGTCATTATTTTTAAGAAGGTTCATAACATGACTAATCATTTTATTCAACTTTTAAGGTACAACAATAAAAGGTATTAAAAATATTGTTGTTTTTTTTTTCTCTCGTTTTTACCTGATCCTTTTTAAATGTTCCCCAAATTTGCCCATGGGTGGGAGTAGATTATTTTAACCACTTACCGCCATTGAGAAATGGTTTAACAACAGGCGGGAGATTAACGGGTGTGATCGCTGGTGGAGATATTGGTGGTGGTGATGAACCAGCGTTCGCCCCACCGTTGTCCGCATTTGGTAGATCCTGAAATCACATATAAATAGTATAATAATAACGTCATTGCAAAATTGCGATTGAAGCGAAGATGGCGCAGCGGGTAGTGCGGCCGAATTCCGCATCCATCGACGCGGGTTCGATACCCTCCCCCCCCCCCCCCCCCCACATATCTGACTCTAAAACCGGTCTGAGCTTTCGGTGAAAGAAAACATCGCATGGTGGTAGTGCATTTTCTAACAATGTCCCCATGGGGCTATACCACCCTCAAATTTGAAAACCTGTCGCCAATAGATGTGCTCCGGCAGCATCACTGGAAAACCAGTATCTCTAGGCTTAGTGTGTTTACTAACCTGAACCACATCGTCACTTAATATCAAGTGAAATTGTGGTCAAAGCACTGAGCGTATTCCGTGTAAAAAAAAATATATATATTAGAATTTATACATTAATTTCATTAGTCTTTTAGCATTTCGTGTTGAGTAAATAACCTCACAATGATACAATTTACCATACTTCCTTTCTCCATGCATCTATCAAATAATGCTCAAGTAGAACATGCAAAAACAATTTTTGTCTATTTTTAAAATTCTCTCTATGATTTCGATCAGATCTATAAATGAAAGAAAATGATTGCATTATCTTAAAATGTCCAAAATTACTGTTCAATAGTTACCTCTGGTGGTCTGCCGGAAGGCAGGTCGGTGGTCTGGGGCGCGAGCGGTGACGTGGGGCGACGCGCTGCCGGCGGGGACAGGGGAGACAGGGGTGATAGGGGCGAGAGCAATGTGAGGGGCGAGAGTGGCGAGTGAGGCGACGCGGGCGGGGACAGGGGCGGTGAATGCGGCGCTTCGCTAGGCGAGAGGACAAGGGCAGGCGAGGAGGGCCGTCGCGCCACTACGTGCTGCGGCAACGGTCCGGGTTTACGCTTAGGCGGCACAGTGCGCGAGCTCTCCGCACCGCGTTTCCCCGCAACGCCCGCCGCACCCGCGGCCCTCATCGCCCCACCAACCGGGTCTATATCCGCTTCGTCCACCATCATACGCTGTAATAACAATTTCAAAAAAATTGAATTAACATTTTTGTGTTTTCTTTAATTTATTCCTAATTTAGGCAAAGGTAGTAGTACTAGATCATGCAGCCAAGTTTGACGTTTGCGAAACTCTCATACAACACTCGTAACAAAATGGCAGCCCTTTCCTTCCAAGGGAATGGGTTGGTAGATCACAGAATTCATGCTCCGTGTTACATAATTTTCAATACATTGCTAGAATTAATTAATGAACTATATTATACGCAAAAATAATTCCAAAAAGTATTACTGTAAACATTAAATATTATACTTTTAGAGAGTATTTTTAATATACAAAAATTTTAACGGTCCATCGGCAGCTGCGACCACGTTTGATATATTCTTCACTGCGTTTTAATTTTTTTTTTTATATAACCGTAATTATTTTCCTGTAAAAATTTAGTACTCATAAATTATAGCACTTGCCCGTAAAACTGTGCATTGAATCTCGATTTTATTCAATTTTTATGAGTTTTATTTTTTTTTAACAGAACTATAATTATTATCGAAAATTTAAAGTACCCTAAATTATCCGGATTAACTTCAGCTATCTACAAAAAAAGACCTATCCAAATTGGTCCAGCCGTTCCGGACATTACCCATTACAAACAAACAAACAGACACACAGACAGACAAAAAATTTAAAAATTGTATTTTTGACATAGTTACCGTATATACATTAAATTAATAGTAGAAAAAATAAAATTGACATTACAAACAGATGCTCCAATTTTATTTATTTATTTATTGGTATTGATTATATAACGACTTACCTTGTCTATTTTGAAAGGGTTGCCGAACATGTGCTGGCGGACAGGCTGGGATTCGATCTCACGCAGCTGCGGCGTCATACGCTTCAAATACTCCTGGTAGTTGCCCATCTGGGCCACCGGCATCGAGTGAACGCTGTCCTCGTCAACTAGACGTGTGTGAGCCAATGACGGCTGCAAGAAATTCGCTCGCATACGTACCACCTGAAAATTATTACAACAATAATTATTGTTTAAAATTATTTAAAAAGTTAAAATAATTATTTAAAAAGTTGTTATTACTACATCAGATATACAGTTAGTTAAAATGACTCTCATTGATCTTAAGTTCAAGTTCTTTGTTATCCTGTGCCTTTTAGATGTTCAGATTTTTCAATGCAAATCTTGGTTTCTCTTCCTCACAGTTTCTTCCTTCTCGTCCTTAAATGTTGTTTCACCGCCATTTCCATGTATCTCTAATGCGTTTATTACCCCCGCAATCTATACATTAGTTTTGTAACTAATATTATATGTGTGTGTGTATGTGGATGTATATATATGTGTACTTATAAGTATGTCGACATATGGTCAGATATATACGTATATATAATTGGAATGTAGATTATAAATATATATTATTTTCGTTTTGTCCGTGACGTCGGGTTAGAAGGTACAGCCAGAATACCAGCACTGCGCTGTAAACCCATGGTTTAAGTGCAGCAATAATGCTGAGGCTGAGCCTGTTTTGTTTCCGCACAAAAAAAAAAAAATATTTTGTGTATATTTCTTTTATAAGATTATGTAATGATATTGTATAATGTTTCTTTATTGTGTTGTGTTGACTGTGTTGTGTGGTGCAAATAAATTCTTTCTTTCTTTCTTTCTATTATTTAATTATTATTATTATTATTATCGACGATAGTAAAAGAAAACAAATGTTACAAAACTACAAAATAATGGTAGAGCATTTCTAATTACCGTATGTAGAACTAGCTGCTACCCTTGTGATTAAGATGATTGCCTTTATTTGCAATGAATGTGGCAACAAAATAAATAGGGTTAATTAAATATAATACATATGCAAAAATATATATACAGAGAAAAATATATATTTACAACACGAGGACTTGTGGGAATGTGTTGAACCTGTTGAAAAAGGTATAGTAAATCCGAAAACCGACCTCAAGGCAAAGTCGAAAATAATTTTACTAGTTGATCCTATAAATGATATACATATTCTTATAAACGACTTTTATTTACATCAATTACCATTAATTTCGATTTCACCCTGTTTTAGCTATGGATGTTTTTATTTTAAGGTCATTAAAATTGCTGAACTATAACAATAGCATGTTAGTAATGCAAAGTTCGTATAATATAATAGTTTTTTGTATTTACATATTTGATTATTTATTCCATTTATTATTACTAGTATATTACTATTTTATATCATGTGTATACTGTGTATTATTAAGTTTATTTGTTTGTATGTGTTTATGTATGTATGTGTGTATGTATATGTACATATAATATCATATGTATTATGTATAAATGTCACATATTTTCTTTCTCTACTTTTTCCAATCATCTCTATTCTCTATTTATCTTTCATCACACCTACTTTACTTTATTTTATCTCTGCACCACCCTAAGGTTGACTGGTAGAGAATGCCTGTGGCATTAAGTCCACCTTTTTACACAAATTGTAAATAAAGTATAAATTAATAAATTAAATAAAATTAAAAATACTTCATCTAAAATTGGTTGTATCGGTTTGGATGCAAATATATGTAGGTAGTAGGTGGATAAAAACATTACATACATATATATATATATATATATATATCTACCTGATCTAATAGATCCCTCCTTTGAATATCAAAAGGGTTCCTGTACGTATGAGCTTGCGGCTTGTGTCTCCCTCTCGATAACCCCACAACGAATCCACCAAACTCGTTGAGCTGATCACGGAGAGCTGTAAACTTGTCTTGTAGACAAGGATGCGTTGTGAGATCCTTCTTCAGAGGTGAACGGGGCATTACACGGACACTCTCTGTCACCTACAATTTTTATTTATTATTTTATATACATTCTTTTATTGAATTGAGAGGTTACTAAGCGCTATGACGTCTGCCGACAACACGCTACGGTCTGTCAAGATGGCATTTAAGTCCTGGTTAAATAATAAGAGTT
This sequence comes from Samia ricini, assembly GCA_014132275.2. Lineage (NCBI taxonomy): Eukaryota > Metazoa > Arthropoda > Insecta > Lepidoptera > Saturniidae > Samia > Samia ricini. The sequence continues at coordinate 11,207,023 of AP028161.1, forward strand.
GTACTTACGCAGCCTATCCTATGTTTTGATCATGAATAAACTGTATCAAAATATACATAATATTTGTTCGGAGCGCCAATAGATGTAAAAATTAGACATTAAATGTTAGGTTATGTTAATAGACAATTTCAATTAACAAATTATGAAATTAAAATGTTATAAAAAAGTTGTTTTCCAAAATTTCGAGTTATCACTTCTGTCGGCATTGCCTAGTACTTTTTTTTAATATACAACACTACCTCCCTATCTGGCATTTCTTTAATAATGGTATTATTAAGTCTTTATATAATAACTAGCTGTTTACATTTATTTCTAACTAGAAGTAGGTAATTTTTTTAATTTCGTACTTCTTAGTTTGAAAATGACAGGTTTGTATAAAATCGTTTATCACATATTTTATCCTGTCGTAGAAGAAATTTTCAAAAATCCTTTATTAATAAAATGCTTACTTCATTAGAGGTACATATTGCCTAAATTTCAAGTTTATTAGTTCTGAGTTGATGAATTAGTCAGGTCAAGCAATTTAACAAATAAACAGATAGTATAGAGATAAAGCATTGAATCTGAAACTTCTTAAAATTAGTCTAGTCTTAGTCTTAAAAATTAAAAAATGGGTAATTATGTATTACCTTTTGATTGTTATTGCTGGAGGCTTTATTAATGACATCGGTGCACAATTTATCAAATTCGACCTTGGCCTGGTTTTTCAGTCTTTTGAGATAGTTCAACACGGAAAAGCTGAGCGAATTGTCCTGCTGTTCAGGTAAGAGACATTGCATCAATGGCGCCGGAGCACCCATCTTGGTTAAAGCCCTTCGTAGAGGCTGTGAATTAAAACAAATAACTATTAAACACTAGCTGGTGCCAGCGGCTCCGCTCGCTTGTCGTATAGAATCAAAAATGGCTATCTACACTTCAACTCATTTGTGGAAATAATGTTTTTTTTATTTTCTAAAGTATAGCATATATATATATATATATATATATATATACATATATATATATATTTTTGGTATAAATATAAATATTTACCATAATGCTATATTATTCAAGAAGGAAACAGGGGACTACATATATATATATAGATGGAATAAAGGCCGCTAGCATATCCTCATAAACATAACTCTTACCGCCATATAATAAGCGGGCATCCTGTCCACGTAATGTTGAAATGACATCTTCCACTCAGCAGTCGGCTTGCAACGATGCACCTTGAACAGTTCATCGAGCAGAGGCAAGAGCGTCGGATAGTTGTACGGCAGCACAAACAGATTCACGCAAGTCAAGTTCGTTGAAGCTTTCAAATAACCGAAAGGTTGATTCAATTCAGAGTTCTTGCAACCGCTATTCGCTACAAACACCTGGAAATAAACATTGATTACAATATAAATAATTTTTTCTCAAACATGCATGGAAATATTGTCATGATTTTCGAAAAAAAAAGAACATTCGTAGTATCGAATTTACGGACAAAGAAAATCAAATTCATTTGCAGGAGCGTTTTTTGAATTTGGAACATTACAACGCTCCAGCAATGTTGTATGAAACGGCGTGCTGGGGTTATTAAATACTCTTTGATTGGATCTCTTTTATCATTCTTGGCGTACCAAAGTAAGTCTCTTTGCTTAGTACAAATTGCGTTCATGTGGCTGTATAGCCATGATTGCGCGTGCCTTTCGACACAGATGACAAATTTCACGGCCTTTGCAATAATGTACTAAGATTACTATTGGACAATGATCAGATTGTCCATTATCATGTGTGACTCGTATACTCTGAGATTTTGAAGCGATGATGGCGCAGCGATAACGCGGGCGGATTCCGCGTCAATCGACCCGGGTTCGATTCCCCTCACCTATCCAATTCTAAAATCGGCTTGAGCTTTCGGTGAAGAAAAACCATCGTGAGGAAACCATAGCATGGTAGTAGGGTATTTTTCTAATGATGCCCGCCTGGGTACCTACCAGCCTCAAGTTTTAAAACTTGTTTCCAAATACCAATGGGTATGTTGCCGGCATCATCGCTTAAGAACCAGTACCTCTAGGTTTGGTGTTTTACCATTCTGGACCACATCGTCACTTAACATCAGATGATATTGTGGTCAAAGCACCGAGCCTATTCCGTGTAAAAAAAAATATCACGTGTATTTTTTGCAGAGAAAACTTCTTTAGCGGCGTTAAGCGATTCGCAATAGAGGTAAAACTTATAGATTTGCGTTACAAATAATACATCAGACATCAACATGCTACCGTGCGTTTAGGTGCTGGCGGCTCAGAGATAAATAATAACATTTATACTTAACACGACTATAGTATGTTTTGATTATTAATAAACTATATGAAAATTTAATGAAAGCTCGGCGAAATGTGGGTGATGTAGTTCGCTATTTCACCTCTGCCTAACCCTTCGGGGATAACAGGCGTGAGCTTATGTTATGTTATATGAAAATGTATATAACTATTGCTCGGAGCACAACTACATGTAAAAGCCAGACAAATGTTAAGTTATGTTAATAATTTCAAAATAACAAATTATAAAAATTAAACATTAAAAATACACTTTTTACAAAGTGTCGAGTTTTCGCTTCTGTCGGCAGTCCCGATCGTTACTTAGTTTTTTTTTTAATGTCTGGGTCTATATCATGGTGCTTAATTTTCCAGGATTAAACTAGAATATAATTTAAAGGTAATATAAATATTTCCATATTTTTTTTAAGATTCTTTGTACTAAAATAAGTGGTTTTTGATAGGGGATGAAGGTTTAATCCAAAACATTACACAAACCATTTCTTTTTTTTAACATTTATTTAAACAGGGTTTTTACACATTAGTGTATGCCAGCCCTATCGGAGCATACACACAAATCACTAGAGTTGAAGGGAAATTAATAGTTGCAAAAAATTTCAAGGTATTAATGAACAACCTCTAAGTTATTAAGCAATTTGTATATACAGATTTTATAAAGGGCAAATGTTAAATTTATATTTCAATATGACATTTCTTTAATAACTTTATCACTTTTAATAAATAAAAAAAGATCTATTTTTTTCTAAATAGAATTGAATGTATCACCGAATTTAACCAAAACGATTTTTTTTTTAAATTTATTTTGTTATGTTTAAATAGTTATGTCTGTCTGTCTGTTTGTTCCGGGTAAACACCGGAACGGCTGGACGGATATCGACGAGACTTTCTTTGGTAGATAGCTGAAATTACTCCGGGTAACTTAAGGTACTTTTAATTTTCGAAAATAATTAGGGTTCCGCATAAATAAATTAAAACTCATAAAAATTGAATAAAATATGACTCAATGCACAGTATTACGGGCAAGAGTTTGAATTTATGAGAAATATATTTACTTTACCTTAGTACTGAACAAAAATTAGGGTACCGTATAAAAAACATGCAGTGAAGAATATTTAAACGCGGGCTCAGCCGCGAGGACAGCTGATATATAATAAAATCCTTCATTTTCTACTTATCTACATAGATAAGGATTTTATTCTATGATTTTTATTTTGTATTGTTTGCTTTTACTGGTCGTATATTTAGCAATTTATTAATGAAATGTTTATATTAATACGATCCTCATATATCTATATCACTAATTATTGTTTGGTAAAATATAAAGAGGAGAGAGCATTTGAAGGACAACTTACGATATTTACCTTTTTTTAGAATTTACCTATTGTTTTCTTACCTATTGAATTTAACTATTGTAGATTGTTTCACTTTCTTTTTGATAGTTTTAACAAAATAACTAATAAACCCTGATATTTATATTGAAACGTAAAATGTACTTACAATGTTTTTTTATTTTTTATTTTGTGTGATACAATTTTTTTTAATTTGACTCTACTTTTAATTCTATTATAAAAATTTAAAAGTAACATTCAAAGAAAAATAAAGTACGCGTTATTATAAGCGATTAAAATAATTATGTAAAGTACAAAAATGTTTGTTTTTTTTTTTAACCCAAAAGTTGCAGGTAACTGATAGTTTTAATCTATACTTATTAAAAAAAGGCCAACGAAAAAAAAAACTGTACATTGAAGATATTTAAGAAAAAATACTACGCGGGGCTTCAGAATCGAATACAGAACACATTTCGATAGTATTAATTTTTTTTGTCTGTCTGTCTGTTTGTTACTTTGTTCGGCAATCACGTAAAAATTACTGAACCGAATTCGCTGAAATTTGGTAACAACATATATTGGATCCAGGAGAACATAGGATTCAGAAATTGTCTGAATTCCAAACGGGTGAAGCTGCGGGCACAGTTAGGAATATATTTCCAGACCTTTATAGATTATGGAAAAAAAATAACTAGACAAACCTGCCAACAGATGGTGGGTTGTTTCCTCGCTAGTATGAATTGCGTTAACGGGCTCGGCTCCAGTTCGTACTTGTCGAAAGGTAAATTATCGATCACCATCGGTTCTTGGCTTGAACATGTGAACTTAACAACGGGATGCGCAGACCTAGGTGGCTGAAAACATAATTACTATATAACATACTTATAACAAACAGTACGTTAATTCCTTGACATACAATACAAAGATTTAATTTATTTAATTATTTATAAATAAACGTGAATACGCGAAATTAAAAATACTAATAAACTAAAACGATAATCTATAATGGCAACACTTTAATGAATTTGATATATTTAGAATATTCAATTACTTATGTTACGTTTGGGTACGCCAGGGTGTTTGAGGCTGTTCAAGATAAATTTTGAAACATTTTTAACCCCACCTCCACTATGATAGCAATAAATAGTAAGTCTCTCTTCTCATGATTACATAAGAATTGGCATAAATCTGAAGGAAAAAAGATTCTATTACTTAAATACTTTTTAGGTAATCGTCATTAAATCTCTCCCCACTCTTTGACTTGTCATCAAAAATAAGTAAAGCATAAACCCCATATTAATTCTTACGTAATACTTGAACGGCCCCTATGCGTGTGCGTGCGTATCTGCATACCTACGTGTGTGCGTGCTTGCTTACGTGCGTGTTCGTATGTAAATTTCATATAATTGTTTTCTTTGTAATCACTGTCATTCGAGTTCCTAATGATTTTGATAATAAATGAATGATATTTTTATTAGGTATATATGTTGAAAAGGTCACTTTACATCTCTAAATTGGTTATTATATGTGCACAGTACAGTTTGTTCGATCTGTATGGCAAAATGTTGTGTATGTGCATGTGCAAGTAGTCTCAATAGTAAAAAGGTAAAATACAACTAACCAGCGTTGGCGCGTTAGGATCCGATCGGAAAGACTCAGGTATCGGCCAGAAGCCGACAGCGAACACTTTCTGAGCAACCGTCCGTGGCACGTAGATCAAACGTCGACATGAATGCCAAGCTTGTGGGGCGCCGGACACTTGGGTCTGATTTAGGCTAGTCTGATATGTCGCACCATTCCAACGCTGTAATTATTAAATTAAAACATAAAATATTTCTTTTACACCCACTTTTGGAGACGTGCAACATTTTTGATAACTTCTAATCGGAGGGTGAACCGCTTTCATACGTATCGCGTTACGGCGCCAGTCTGCCTGGCTTCCCTTTCTCTCACGCATACGGTAGGCAGGCTCCTCCTCTCTCATTCTAACCCACAGCGCTAGCCATATTTCGGACAGACGTTTCCCTCTCTCTCTACTCAGAGTTTATAGTCCGGCCGTTGAAAGAATGCGTTTCTGACATCTGTCAATTCGTCATGACTAGTGATGTACAATAAATAACATTTATAATATTTAGTAACGTTATTTATTGCATTCATTATGTATATTTATTCAATTGAATTTATATGTTGTTATTTTTTATAGGAAGTATATTTCAATATATTCACAATGTAAATAAATTCTTAATGAATCTTTTAATTGAATTGAATCGTAATTTCTGAATGTAACGAAGGGGAAATAAATAAAAATGCTTTAATTTTTGGAAAATGTATATAATGAAATACATAGTTTTAAGCCTTAAACAATGAAGACTAAGTCAAACAATTTAATCTTCCAATTCACTTGAGGAGTCGCTGTCATCTTCACTAACGTGTTAATCATATTATTGTCAATCATAGTATCTATACGGATATCGAGGTCAAAGTCATCAAATATAATCTTTTTAGTTTTTTCAACCCGAAAAATATTCGATTACCTTTGCCTCGTTATTTGGTCACATCACTACAAAAACAAACAGTTGACATAACCTTGAAACAGCGCCGTTTGACGTGGTTTAAATTTTAAAAGCTATTGTTTTATTATCTGTTAATTAAGTAATTGTAATAATTTTAGCACAAAATTAATACATTTATTGTAAGTTGGCATAATTATTCGAATTTTAATATTATCACTCGTTAATGAGGTTAATAAAAGATATTTAAAATTTTGCCGTAAATTGTACTCCAGTTCAAAGTTACATCGCCCAGTCGATCACGATCTGTCAAAAACGCATTCTTTGAGCGGCCGGACTATAGTGTGCGATAGACATATACTGTTGATTAAATAATCATACTAAAAATGTACATACACATCACATACTAATGTACATATTCAAAAATTGTAACTAATAATAAAATATATTTTTAATCAATAAAACATTTTATGAATATATAATCTTTTCCTTACATTATCATATTAATATACATAAAATTTAAGTACTAACCTAAGCTTTTCTGAAGCTAAACAATATCAATATTAATAGTTCAACTTAGATTAGTGTATGTTATCACTGCTGTCGAGCGTCCCGAGACGCACACTTTTTTTTCACTTAAAACCAATATCAAAACAAAGCAATAATTCTCTTCATTATAAAGTCATGAGCTTTCTTATAAAACTAACTAAGCTAACTGTTTCTTATAAAACGAGTCTTTTGAAAACCCAAAATATTTCTTCTTAATAATTAAAGACAACCCCATCTTCATATACTAGGTAAATATCACAATCGGTAGCCTGGTGGATTGGTAAGGCATTCGTGCCAGACTATCGCAACCACCCTACGCTTATAAAAAAACACTCATAGTAACACGCTCCGTTACGAGATGAGCCAATGTAGATCCCGCAGTTAGCTGGGTGGTAGGACAATTGAGCCCAAGAAAACCAGCATACACTTGTGTTAGGTTATAGAAGCATGTCCGGACGTGTCAAGTTCTAGTATCACTAAGCATATATCCAGACATACCTAGATGCTTTAGCCGTGCTAGGTATAAATGCCCCGTGCGGAGGAGGGGAGGGAGGCAGGCCATCAGATGGGGGGGGGCATTCTGCCGACCTCCCGTGAAGCGAGGGGTATTGGGGGCTGGTGTAGGGGTTTCAGCGGTGAAAGTTGAGGCAGGGGGGTAAACAGGGGGGCTCTTGCAGGAGGGTGCTTTGGTGGTGGGGGAAGGGGTTGTTTTGAGGGTTCTGGGGATTTCTTCTTCTTCTAGGTATCCCTCTCCTTGCTACGTCTTTGTTAGTTTAACAAGACGAGTACAGGAGAGGGGCCTATCTTTTTCTTCTATAGCGGAGGCGGGTTCCTTCCTCTTTCTCTGTGCCCGCCTCCGTTCTATCCCTTCTTCCTTCATTTTTTATGGGGGGCAGGAAGTATATCCTGCCCCCCGGACTTTTGACCATTGGGTCATGCCTCCCTTCGGGGGGGCGGGCGAAGAGGTGGGGGGCGTTCTCCCCCCCATCCCCATTGGGCCATTGCACTGACGAAGCCCGGTGGGTTCGCTGCAGAGGGCGACGTGGTGACTGCGAAAGCCACCCCGTGTCGCCCCCATCCCAAATGCAGCGGACGGCCCCGGGGGGTTTTAGTGGGTATTTCCGGGCGACTCTCGCCCGGGTGAGTCCAACACTGGCACGGAGTTCGTCCCTCCGTGCCCCCTTACCCATTGCATTGGTGGACTTCGGTATCACTAATGCAATGGGTAAGGGTAGTGCGTAAATGCAATTCCCCCGTCAAAAAAAAAAAAAAAAGGTATAATGCCCCATAAGAAAGAAACCTATACACATATATTGAATAGTTTACTAGACGACATCAGAGATGTAAAACAAAGTTTTAAAAAAAATCTAACTAGACTGTTAACCGAAAGGCTTTCACAGCCAGGGGCGTCTTTACCTATAGTGCAGGGTGTGGGGAGTGCACACGGGCGCAGGGTTTTAGGGGGCACTGAGCGACGCTTGCGACATACATAGATACATAACTCAGGGCGCCAACGCTCCCAAAGACCTGTGTTATGGCCGACAACGAGCACGGTAATGGTTAAAATTGCTTCCCGACATCAAAAATTGCATCCGAATTGTTGTTTGAAAATATAACTGCAAGTATTCCATTTTGACCGCGCGCTTAGTAGAGGGCGCCAGGATATTGGTCGCACACGGGCGCTACAAGGGCTAGAGGGACCTCCGTTTACACCTTCACCGTGACTTTGGGGGGCGAGTGCTAAAGTCACACTCAGCCGCAAAAAAGGACAAGCACAAGAGTTACCAAAGCTGTACAGAGCTCGGCTAGGCCTTTACCTGAGTAAAACATAATTTTATAGGTATTTTATAATAATAATAATAATAATATTGGATAAGATATTTTTTGAAATATTAGAGAGATTTGAGATGTACTCTATAAAACATGTAATTATATAATATGTTGTAATACGATGACCTGCAGTCAAACTAAATTGTTAAGTTTTGTTTGTCAGTAACGTATATTATGAGATATAAACAAGAGAATAAATAAATTATAAACCAATCTTACCCCATTCCTGTCACCGTCATTTTCCACCTCCTTTTCGCCTTCGTGATTCACGTCTTCCTGTTGTTCAGTACCATCCTTAGTACTACCACCGTCTATGGGTGGCGGATCGGGGCCGATCTTCTCAAAGTTGATCACGACACCGCTCTGCACTTTCTTTCTGTACGAGACTGTCGATGCACTGCATCAACATACGATGCGACGTAATGCAGTAGGATCGACCTGAAAAGTTTAAAAACATATTAAAATAATACTAACGTGTCCACGTGATGCCGGCTTAGTAACACCCCATATTTTCCCGTGGGTGTCGTAAAAGGCGACTAAGGGGTAAACCAGGGGAGCAGCATCCTCCCAGTACCACAAAGACCAACTGCGATCGACAACCCGCCAGCCAAGCGCGGCGTTTATTATAACAATTCCCCCCCTATGAACGATCGCAAGACCGGTCGCGAGATATTTGGGGAAGACCTATGTCCAACAGTGGACGTCTTTCGGTTGAATGCATGGAATACCAACGTCAGTAATTATAAGTTTCTAGGTGTAAATAACATCGAATACATTTCACGTGCACGCATTTTAGCCTAATGAACGAGAAATACGAAAAATATTATGATAGCAAGTAACAAGTCAATGTGGTTGGTTTTTTTTTAGCAAATGTATTGTTACTATATGATCATAATATAATATTTTGACACAGATTTGGTAATGAAAAACTAACCATGAACGATAAATAAGCACAATATAAACGATACGAGTACCTAATAAAAATGTATGTAATGTATAATGTCATATATGTTGAACAAAGCAAATAATAACAGACCAAAACGAAATGTACAAAATTATTATTAACTTTTTTATAAAATCACTTTCCGATTCTAAATGGTGCAAGTTATATAATATAATTTTATTCGAATTTCAAAGATCAGGACATAACGAAATTTCAGAACTTAAATAATAATTAAAAGTAAAATATTACCTTCGGTTCTCAGACACTTTGAACATAAAATAATTACTTATTAAATATATTTATAATATGACGGTAAATACCTTGACACTAAGTGAACTACATAAAAACTGGTCATGCAGGCTTGCACTACTGCATAGATATAAAATTACCATGTTGCACACGAGATATAAAAGACAAAACTCATGAATTTGTGAATAAAATCCGATTCAACGCACAATATTACTGACAATATTACTGAGAAAGATTTTTTCTTAATGTTAGTAACAAAAAAATTTTTTTCGAACAAAAAGCCCTCATGGTTCCGTTTAAAAAGTTAAAACTATATAACGCAATGAATAATAGAAGAAACGCGGGCGCAGCCCCGGGCACACGGCTAGTCTATAAATAAATACGTAAATAATAAAAATACAGTTTAGTACTTTTTCTATTCTGTCAACTGTCAACTAAGCTGACTTTTCTCCTGTTAGTGCTATCAATAAAAGCTTTAATGTTATAATTTAAAAAAATCCTTAAAATAAATCAATTAATTATTACGGTAAAATTTTGCTTTGTAAAATATTTATTCGTATATTGAGCTATTTGCTGAAACAATATTAGGGCAACATTAGCTTACCCCCTGTTACTTCGCACATAGCGTCGATTGGCGACGAATCGGAAGGCACAAGACCAGTGTCTCTCTCAACAGCAGGAGTGCCGGCCAGACGCAAAACCAACGAAAACAACCTCTGATCCCAACGGAAGGGCTCACGGGTCAGCTCTGATCCTGGTATCGGGCAATTCATAGGCAAGTTGAACTGTAAAAAAATAAAAAAAATAGATTTAAAACAACTCATTACGGTTGTAGTCTCCACACTTGAACCTTCTACAAGGTTTATCCTAAACCACTATATTATTTTATTTTCTTCTATAATAGAACTATTGAAATAAAGATTCATTTCATTTTCCAATTCATTCATTAATTTCATCCAATTCATTTTCTTATAATATGACATAAGATACCATCCCCAAGCCGCATAACGAAGTGTGGGTTATGTCAGATTCTTACTGACCATTCACCTATTTAGGCAGAGAATAGGAATTATATTCGCACTATCGACTCGACTCCCCGGATCCAACACAAATATATCGAAAAGGAAACGGAATAATTGTAAGCACTGACCTTAAATTCATTGAAGCTATATAAATAAAGTAGAATATACATAAATATAGAGATAAGCATTGAAAACAAACAAACATGAGCAACGATAATAATTATTATAAATAAGCAAGATTTTCCGTATTTCAATCTCAAACTATCTGTTTCGACATATGCATTCGCAAATCCTAATCAGAATTAATAATCATTCTTCAATCCATGTGATTCCTTAAGAGGATTTGCTAGCGGCATTAATTCCATACAAACGTAGTCCCCTGTTTCCTCCATGAATAATAGCATTATGGTAAATATTTTTATCCCAAATAATATATATCCACCACCGCCATTTGATTTTATCCGTAAATTAGTTATTGTAGAAACTAGGAGCCTTTGAAAATGAAAAATATGCTCGATTTTTACCGTCATTTTAATACGTTCGTCAAACAAATTTGATGAATCAAATTAAACAAATCAAAACGTAGAGGCGTAGCCATAGTCTTTATTATTTTATCGTTATAGAATAAGTTTATTCATTTGAAAGAAAATTAAAAAATCGGTTCAGTTTCGAGGAGGAAACAGGGTACTACGAAGTGATGTTTTCGTCTATTTTGCATACGGTAAAAACAGCTCCGAGCTGCAGTTGTCTCTTTCGTGTTTTATAACTCTTTCTTTGGGGCGCAACGCGATAGCAATAGATTTCTGAAATACCTACTTTTGCAATCTGTTGCCGCCCGCATATCCTCTTAATTTCCTTATAATTAAATTGACACGTACTAATTTTAGAACCTCTTTTGCATATTTGATATTCTCGATAATTTGATTTATTTTTTATGAAATATTAACAATATTATATATACATATTTTATATATATACAAATTCTTCTGCTATTATTAGAGTCTTATCTTCTCTTGATATTTCCACACGAGTCAAAATAACGTATACAATTATGTACTAAAGAAACCAATTTTTCATAAAATAAAAAGAGAATCCACCGAGACAGAATCGTCAAAACAACCAACAACAAACCGTCAATGTTAATTTATATATTGTTTCATAGACGACCATCTGTTTATTAGTGATACTAGCTGTGTGATTTCATTTTTTATGGGAAACCCTAATTATTTTCCTAAATTGTTTATAGTACCTAAGATATATTATAGTAACAATATTTCACATAAATTCAAGCACTTGCCCTTAAAACTGTGCATTAAATCGGGTTTTATTCAATTTTTAGGAGTTTTAAGTTTATACGCGGATCCCTAACTATTTTCGAAAATTAAAAGTTACCCGGAGTAACTTCAACTATCTATCAAAAAAAATCCCGTCAAAATTCATCCAGCCGTTCCAGAGATTACCCGGAACAAAATACCAGTAAAAAAATTTAAAAATTATATTTTTGGTACGTGTAGGTATCGTATATATTATACATTCATATCTATTTAGTAAAGTAATGTAAAAAAAAATTTGACATTACAAACAGACACTTCAATTTTATTTATTAGTATAGATTATAATAAATTGTTGTTAACTACAAACTTTAATGCACAGCCCAATCACAGTTTCAATTATAACACATTAAACATAAACAAAACTTTATATTTTCAATTAATCATCTGCGGAATCTATGAAAAATGTATAATTAAGAACTAAATATTTGAAAAATATATAATTTGATTGTTATGCAAGATAAATATTAGTTTTACGATTTCAATGTCAATTATTCAAACCCTTGAAGTGGCCCCTACACGGAAATTGAAATTACTGAATATACGGCCATAGTCTGCAACAATATGAGTAGTTTGTAGATGTCATTGGACACATGGTTCAATATATTAAGTGCATAAAAAATTATCTGGCATTTATTGAGCCATTCGAAAACATTGTATAATGTGTATAGTAGGTAATATTGAATTGACCCAGATAAACTTTTTCAGGTCGTAGTGCCTACTGCACCAAATTTCATTTCACATAATGGCAGAAGGAAAATATTTTTTTTTTAAACCAAAGAGAAAGACAAATGAACAATTCCTTTGTAAATACAAAGAAAGGTTATGTTACTAATTAGGCGATCACAATAGATCTGACTAGGTCGCAGTGATACAGGACTGTTTAAGCCTGCTAAAACCCCTTTTCGAATAATAATCATATGTTACTAATTAAGGAATTAAAACCCCCACAAGCCGATAGAAAGCAACTGGTTACGATGTGCTGTTTGGTGTGTGTACCGTACCGATCACAAAAATTGAAAACTTCTGGTTTTTTTTTTTCAGTTGTTACATAGTGCTGATTTTTTTACCTTATGATATTTTAAAGAAATGCATTAAAAACGTAAAACCAAAATGTACTATCAAATTACATTAAATTAAATACATTTTAGATCGAAGTAAATTCAATGAAATTCTACTTTTTTCCCAAAAGAGGCAGACGAGCATTTATCTGTTTCTAGAATTAACTCAATAATTATACAATACCGAAGAGGATGTATGTAGTGAACGTCTTAATGTGTAAAACATTAGTATAATACAGTACTACAGTATTTCGAAGTAGAATTGTCTTTGAATTTAAAAAAACTTGCTTTACGTAAAAAAAACTCGTCAGTGGATTCTAATTAGACGTTAACAGGTGACCCGAATTCTACTTATCATTCCGCATTTTGATAAATAACGACTAAATAATAAGAAAAAATAATTCAAATGTAATATATTACGCCAAATAACGTTGATCAGTTTACGTGTACGTGGTGTATAATACGTAACAAAAATAACCGTTAGTTACAAATCGGCAGATTCCAAAAAGGTTTATAACATACGAACTTTAAACAATGCAAGCTGCATATGTAGCAGGCCATGGAGACAGCCAACAAAAGTGAAATTTTCATTATTTCCCCTACCGATAATAGCTCAACACCGCTATGAAAGTTTTCACTTTAAAAAAAATAACTTTAAACACACATTATTTATAGCTAAGCAATAAATAAAAATGTTAAAGTGGTTATTTTCAAAAGTATCTCGAACGCGAGTAACATCGCTTTGACTGACGCTGTTATACATTTATGTTATGATGTAATAGGGTACAAGATGTGTGAAAACGAATACTAATAAGTAAAGTTAATAGTAAGATAGTAGTACCGCGCTGTCCCCAGGCGTCCTCGGTATACAAGTAATAACTATTCGGTGTCTTAAGATGTTATTGAAACAAATTATCTGAACTTTTATGCATCAATCAAGTCTGTGTTTTGTTTATTTTCGATGATACTCCATAGCATCGTGAATTATAAATAGACATTAAGTAAGGAATATTTGCTATGCGGTGCCGGTTAAGAGTAGTACCACTCCATATCGTTCCCGTGGGTGTCGTAAAAGTCGACTAAGGGATAAACCAGATGATGGGCAGCAGCATCCTCTGAGAACCACAAATACTTATTGCGATCGCCAACCCGCCTGGCCAAGCGTGATGATTATGGCAATTTCCCCCTTTTTTGGGGGACACCCATCTCCAGGAGTGGTCATCTTTCGGTTGAATCAAACAATCAAAGAATATTTACTAATTATGCTAATACTTAATTGCTCATGTGATTTTGGCGGGCGGTATGAGCTTGGGTTACTATTACTTACAAGAGGAAAAGAGGGGGTAAAAGATGTACAAAATTTTGCTTACTGGAACGGCCCCTTAAAATACTATCATTGCACGTGATAACAATAAACACTAAAATTGATGTATAAGATATATGGGTCGTCCCGTTTTTTATTGAATCTAATAACTTATAATAGAAATTTTCTCAACGTATTGTTGTTTAAAAAAAAACAAATGCTTAACGAATACTACAAAAAAAAACCTGTAGATAAAACTAGAAATCATTATTTTTCAATAATTATTAAAAAATTATTTTACCCAGTGAATAATTACGTTAAATAAAGTCAATTAAGTTCCAGTGCGGAACATAAAATTAAATACGCGAGCGGAGCCGAGGGAACAGCTAGTTTATAATAAAAATATTATATAAATTCGAAATGAAAGCTTTGTAATATAAGCAGAAGTTGAAACACACTACAATATAATGTATAAAGGTATATATATTTTTTAATACTACTCTGCTCATGTGGTTTCTGTTTTCCCTGTATGTAAAATTGCACTCAGGCCGCGTAATTTTTTACTATTATTTTAGAGGAAAAATAGGAATAATCTATACGTTTTATAGCAAGACTTTACTACCTACCTTTAAAATACGTGTGTTTAGGTGTTGTTCAAGTATTGCCAAGGCATTTTTGCCTGTATTAGCCCCAGCCCCCTCTACAGTAATAGCAAACAAAGCTCTTACCCCTCACCCCTCTAATTACGTAAACATTGGAACGATATTGAATAATAAATCTATACCAATAAATACAATTACAGCGCAGGCTGTTTCGAAACATATATATGTGTAACTAGTTGTGTGCCCGCGTTTCATATATTCTTCACTGCGTTTTATTTTTTTTATACGGAACCCTTTTTTGTAACAATATAAAATAAAAATATTACTTATAAATTATAGCAATATATTTCAATTTTATTTATTAGCATATATAAGATAACGGAAAACAACATAACCCATAGCGCGATCACAGTATAAATATTTACCCTGTGGTGCGATGTAGAATAGTTCAAAGATTTTTTTTGTCGTCAATTCATAAAATTGAAGTGTCTGTTTGTAATATCAAAATAACATTTTTTACTTACTACACATAAATGTATGTATATACGACACACCAAATTTTTGTCTGCACGTCTGTCTGTTTGTTCCGGCTAATCTTCGGAAGGGCTAGACCGATTTAGACGGGACGTTTTTGTTACATAGCTAAAGTCACTTCGCGTAACTTAGGCTACTTATTTTTTTGGAAAATAATTAAGGTTCCGCGTAAAAAATTAAAACTTATAAAATTGGAATAAAATCCGATTCAATGTACAGTTTTACTGGCAGGTATTTGAATTTGTGAAAAATACATTTGCTTAATATTAGTAGCAAAAAACAATTGGAAAATAATTGCTGTTTCTTTTGCAAAAAAATAAAATTGGTGAAACGTAGACGCGCAGCGACGGTCACAGCTAGCAAGTAAATATTGATTACGTAATCAGCATTCAGACCTCCCGTTCCTTATGTCATAAAAAATAAACACAAAATACTTTCACAGTCCCTTTACTTAGATTTTTTTTTACAATCAATATAAACTACGCAAGACTAATAGTTTCATATTATAATAACTAGCTGTGTGCCCGCGGCTGCACCCGCGTTTCATATGTCTAGACTGCGTTTTGTTTTTTTATACGGAACCCTAATATTTGTTTAGCACTAAGATAACATTTCTCATAAATTCATGCACTTGCCCGTAAACCTGTGCAAACAATCGGATTTTATTCCATTTTTTATGCGGAACCCTAATTATTTTTGAAAATTAAAAGTACCCTAAGTTACCCGGAGTAATTTCAGCTAACGAGCAAAAAAGTCCCGTCAAAATCCGTCCAGTCGTTCCGGAAATTAGCCGGAACAAACAAACAGACAAAAATTTTCAAAATTGCAGTTTGGGTGTGTGGGTCTCCTGTATAGATTCATATCTGTTTAGTAAAAAAAATAATTTTGACATTACAAACAGAAACTTCAATTTTATTTATTGGTATTGATAATTGTAATACTTTAGTGCGTCATAACAGTTTGCACATCCTACAATCCGTGTGCAATTATTGCACACGTCTAAACATGCCCCGAACTGATTCACCATCCCTACTTTGTAATCATACCAAAATAGTCACAAGCTTAAGAGGATATGATAGCGGAATTTATTCCATACAAACGTAGTCCCCTGTTTACTCCCTGGATAATAGCATTACGGCAAATAATTTTATACCAAACAATAGGTATATATCAACCACCGCCATGCCCGTACGTTTTGATTTTTTTCCATTATCAGCCCGATAGGTAATATCAGCCCGAGCTGCAGTTGTCCTTTCCGTGTTTAATAACTATTTATTTCAATGCGACAGCAATAGATTTCTGAAATACCTACTTTTGAAATCTGTTCCCGATCGCATGCCTACTTAATAGAACTGTTTTAACTGTAAAAGGTTATTAAAGAGGCCTAAGATTGAATGAGTAATGTTTTATTTTCATCATCCAGTTCAAGTATATTAATAAAGTTTTGTTTTGAAACACACGATAGGTATAATATAATAGCTGTATTAAAAGTAGGAATGATAAAGACTATATTCGGTACATGCGTACACTAACCGAACCGAAAACTTTCACCACTGAAAACTGTAAACCATAGGTGTTTCTTTCTGCACTATTACGTTTACTTATGTTTGACTGCGACGTAGTTGTATCATTAATAACAATCATTATCTTTCAAAATAATACGTGTAGTAACACATTAACAATAAGACCATAATAAACTCATGTTAACAAAACGCAAATAATGCACGAAAATTCAGATATTTTTTTTAACTTCGTAAAGAACTATTATAAGAACACTTGAATTCCAAATTATACATTAGATCAGTACAGACAGAAAAAAACATCTCGTTTTCTGTCATGTGCCTGAAATAGCAAAAAAATGATTCTTTATTTCAAATAAATTTAAATAATAGAAAAGTTTTTTGACACAAGTTCTACGCGGCCTACCAAAGCGATGAGTGTCCGTAACAAAAATGTCATGGTTTAGTTTCGACATTTTACACTCGATGACTTTAAAAAAATCATTTCACCACAAACCCAAGTTCAGATAAGATATGAGAAATGGCTGTTTGACTGATACTGCAGGAAATATACGCTAGTTAGGTTAATGTAACCATAAACTCATGTACCATAACCTTAAACAAGGTAAAAACACTATTTGTAAAATTATAGATATGTTCAACAACCGAATAATTTAGTCCACACTTCATTATATTTAAAAATTATATACGACAGTTTCTAAGATGATGAATTCTAACTTTAATGATAAATCATGATTGGAAATTTGATAGATATTATTATTACCCAAAGGTACTAGATATTTTGCTGGTGTATAAAAAAAATAGTCAAGAAGCACAAATGAACGGAATAAGTCTAATTTGTCTAACAGTACTTTACGGTTTGTCATTCCATGAATTTAGTAGAATCTTTACCATTTTATTCAAAATTACCCGATAGTTATACAATTGTCGAATATATCGAACAATACTATAAACAAAAAAAAAACATACTTAAATAATTCATCATGATGCTATATTTTTTTAAATATCCCACTTTTTTTTTTTTTTTGACGGGGCGAAATGCATTCCCACCTACCACGCTCTAGAGTAAAGTTTAATAAAAACTTCTAAGGTAAAATAGTATTCGGTTTTACAAGATCCCAAAAAACATTACTGATTTACCTGACAATAAGTTCAATCACTATGTCAAGCATCTTAATTTCAAAAGGTTATTACAGGGTGGATTTGACAGGTTTGGAAATGACACCCCTCTCTGTAACAACGGTTATAGCTATTTGTATAGTTGTTATATAAAAATATATATGAATTTAAAAAAAAACTGGATCGAGTTTCTTCCCGGCTTTTCTCGACTTAGTTGTTTTCCCAACCGGTGTGTTTTGACGTTTATAAGCACCTCCTAAGGGACTAAATTGAACAAAGATTTTCTAAATATCGCTCGTTTGATCTGTAGTTTATACTAGATTCAAACTGCAGTGAACACCACTGTAAAGAATATTTCAGATTTATACAACACGAGCGAAGTGACAGTACCAACAACTTGGATATCATGAACCAATTTCGAGTAAAAATTGTTCTAAAGTTCGAAATAATGTAACTGACACCAGTGAGGCAGGTCACTAAAGTCGGGCCATTGCACGACGAGGCCTGGTGGGTTCGCTGCAGGGGGCGACGCGGTGCTTGCGAAAGCTACCCCGTGTCGCCCCCATCCCAAATGCAGCGGACGGCCCCGGGGGGTTTTAGTGGGTATTTCCGGGCGCTTCACGCCCGGGTGAGTCCCACACTGGCACGGAACTCGTCACTCCGTGCCCCCTTACCTATTGTATTGGGGGACTTAGGTCTCACTAATACAATAGGTAAGGGTAGTGCGTAAATGCATTTCCCCCCGTCAAAAAAAAAAAAAAAAAGGTCACTAAAGTCAAATTTTGTTGATATTTTTTTGTTTTTTTTTGTTGTTATTTTATTTATTGCTGAACTTACAGGGAACTGCTAATGAGCCATTTATTGGAAATTTAATTTTCTACAAAAAAAAGTATTTTTATCCAAATCATATTGATATTTCTCGAGATATGAACTCGTAACATCAAATTTTAATGAATTATTGAGCCATTAAAAAAAAAAGAAATTTAAAAAAATTTCAAGTCCCAATAGGCACTCTCAAATATAGGACTATATAGGACTCTCAAACCTGAGTAATTCCCGAGTTCGAACGATATGACAGCACAAAGTGCCGCCGTTTTTGTTAACAAATCAAGTTTACGTACGTTTTAAATTGGAAATCTTCTCACGCTTTGAGAGAACACTTACGAGTTAATATTAAAAGCTCAAAACTTCAAGCAAAATTTTAAACATATATACAAAAAAAATTGCATCACGATCGAAATAAAAAGTCGTGAAAAAGCACCTTAATGTGTCGAGTACCCATAAAAATGAAACAATAGAAAGACAATAGGAAAACAATGGAAAGTTGGCGTAAAAGCCGGGAAGGTGCTCAAGGGGTTAATAAAAATTACATAAAAAGCTATATACATTGAAATAGGAACAACATAGAAACGTAAGTATACGAAAAATTGCTAAAGCGCCCATTATTACATTATTCAATTTCGTTGGTCACTACGTAGACGAGTTAAGCAAGAAACATCTTGCGTTGTTGTATTAAAAAAGTAAAGTGATGCCCGAGAAATCAGTAAACGAGATATTCGATTGTATACTTTACGCTGAATTAATTACTACTTATAACACACTGAAGTACCATAGTGTTAATAAGTTGATTGTTATACTCGTATGTTTCCTAGATGAAATTTTCGTATCGCACTTTCAATAATGAAAAATATAGATAAATAAAAAGAATTATATTTTCAAGTGTAGAAAAATGCATAAAGAGAAACAAGGCCTAACCATACACTGATCACAGTTATTAGTAAAAATAATATAAGCTCTCGTAGAAAATGTTTTTATGTTGCTTTATGAAGAGACAAACTTTTGGATTAATGTCCTATATGCTTGCAACAACTACATCTGCACAGTGTGTGTATTATAAGCTGTTTAGTTTGATAAGCTCATGTCGAGAAAAAAGGACTACGCCTGCGCCCCTCGCTTTAAAAGGCGTTGAAAACTACTATAGCTTATATGTTGCATGTTCGTATAAAAAATAATCGACTTTGTAAATATGAACGAAGAACAATGTCTAGAGAATGTAAAAAGACTTTATCTTATACTGTTATGTTAAGTGAGCTGAATTAGAAATAAAATAATTAGTAACAATTTTCCAAATTTTGGAAAATAATTATTAGTAAATAATTCATGATAAATCAATTTTTTAAATTGAATATGAAAGGAGTTTTTATTTGTGGCAGGAGTTAATCCAAGATGATATCTCAGGCTACATTATGCACACATACTAAATTTCATAATGCTTTATTAATAAAGTAAATGACCAACCACTTTAATCAAGATAATTACATAGTTTCCATGAAATTATATTGTAAAATAAGATTTTGTGACATAGATAATTATCAAAAATGTAAACTTGCTAAGTTTGTAATCCATACAATGTAAACAATAAAAAGTAAACACAACACTAGTTAACTTAAATAGTGTTTATGTTATCAAAAATGCAAAAAACTATCAGAAATTGTTTACGATTTTTTTTTGTGTTTATACCTAAATAACACTAAGACTAAATATGCATACAATTTCACAGACAGTCTCTTAATTAAACTTACCATTTGATATTTGAGATTTTGTTAAAATTACCACTTTATTGTTTCAAAATAATACCATAAAACTTGTTTTTTTTTTAAATTTAATATTAAATAATAATAAATAATTAATTATACTCACTTCTTCTTGAACACCTGCATTGCTTGACAGTTTGCCTCCATCAGTGATTACTACAATCACAGAAGGTTCAAGGTAAAAAGGACATCTACCTTGACCATATGTGTCAATGCCTGTCTGCATTCGATTGATGTTTAAAACATCAAATGCATGTTTTAAAGCAGCTCCCATTGTAGTCAAACCAAGACATTGTAGATTCTTTAGTTCATTTATAAAAGTTGCCAAATTTTCTTTCCATCCAGCCTGCAAGTTTGAACAAATTTTCCATGCAATACTATAATTTTTTATTAAGTTATTATATGTAAAACAAATTATAGAAATAAAATTCTAGTTATATTTTAATTTTCCAACTAGTTATATTACAATTATTAAGACTTCACTGATAAAAAACATGAAATCAAATTAAATATCAATGAACAAAGGTTATTGTTTCAATAGAATACCCATTTCTAATAAGTCTTATAAGAAAAATCAGTTTTTCATAATAAACGAAATACACAAACGTTATGTCGCTATGTTTAAATTTCCCCCACACAAAACGCCATTTCGTTGCGTTCATATCGGCCAATGAGATCATACTAGGAAAGCGCAGTAGCGACCGAGCGGTGCCGCGGGGGCAGCGACGGTGGCGGTTTGTCCTGTTTACGTCGTGCTGGCTATTTCAGTAAATTTACACTTTCAAAATATGTAAATGGTCTAGCTTCCAGGTTACAGTGCTTCACATACAGATAACAGCAAACCATCATAGAAAGTCATACATGCATTAAATGAGTTATATTTTATTAATGTGTTTTTCTGATATACTAACCTTGATGTTCGCGGGTGGCTCTTCGAAAGTTAGAAGCATATACCTGTCGCCTCTGCTTTCGGCGGAACGTTGCCGTACCTAGGAAATAAGATTGATCAGTCCAACACACGCGATAACAAATCGATCACAAAAACGAGGCGTTTGGCGAGTCGATGACACTGCACGTACCTTTACGAACGTTTCCACAGCGCCCTTGGCTACATCGAGCAACGTTGGGCGTCCGCCCAAATAAGCTCTTTGGTTCATAGAAGCTGATGTATCTATTAAAAAGACTATTATAGTCATCGTGAAAATAGCTTAAATGTCCTTCGAAATACATTAAAATATATGCACGCTATTATTACTAAGAACAAATATGGCCGCTACATTGCACGCAGGCTCGCTGAGAGGCGACCGTCCGACAGCCGCTTCGACGAGCAGCTGAACAAGCTACGCCACGAAGACTCTAAAAGTACCACGTGACCTAATCATACGTTCGGGTATTCTCGGTATCGAATAGAAAAATGGTCGGCAATATTCGTCTTCTAGCAACAATGTTGCCACAGAATTATATCATTTCTCCCCGTCAGACTGATTCATAATAAAATATTATTTTATTGAAATTCATTTATTATTTTCTGTTGTTTTTATTCACATTTATTAATATAATACGCAAAAGCTATGTCGTCACTATGCTTTAGCGTTATCTGAACTACTTTTTAAAATTTTGCAATTTTAATAAACGTTTCTATTTTTATAATGATATTATTTTTTATAGTTTTATATATAGATCATTTTTAGTATACACTTTCATTATAAAAGTTAAATTTATGCCAAGTAGGCTTACCTGCATTTTCTTTTCAATATTTTTAATAAACTTTTGTTAAGTTCACTATTATACTACCTGTGAGAAATTTACTTCTTATAACTTCACCTATCTAATAGACATAGTTCCATCAAAATCAGTCCAGTCGTTTCAGAGGTTAGAGAGAAAAAGTTTTTAAAAATTGAATTTAGTACTACGATAAATGGAATATATATATTTACTGATACGCTGTTATTTTGATATAACAGGTAGGCAGTCTTTGGTATAGATTAAACAAATTTTGTGACTGCAGTACATTTTCTATTAAAGTACTAGCTGTGTGCCCGCGGCTGCACCTGCGTTTTATAGATTTTTCACTGCGTAATATAGTTTTTTATACCAAACCCTAATTTATTTTCAAAAAATTTTTTGTTACTAACATTAAACAAAGATATTTCTCTCAAATTCAAATACCTGCCAGTAAATTGTCGATTGAATTGGATTTATTTCCCTATTTCAAGAGTTTTAATTTTTTATCTTAAATCTTCTGCTAACTTGTAAGCTTAGGGCCGTTCATAAAATACATTCGCATACAAGGGGGGAGGGGTGTTGCTAAGTGTGACAAGTTGGGACAAGGGGGGATGGAGGGTCTACGGCAACGTGACGTTCGCCGTTCATTATTTTTCGACATGAGCGCTAGCTCTTTGGCAAGGCTCTAGCGGCGTTGTGAGCCGCCGCAAATGGTTTCTTTGTTTTTCCATTACTTGAGAGAGTAACGTTTCCACGAACCCTGCGCTCTCGATTTAGTAATAAATGAAAATACTGTTTCTGATGGATTTATTAAATTCTTTGATCATAAACTAGATATCGGGTCAGCGCAAAAAATACGTCTCGATAAATAAGAGCTCACTTGAGAAGCTCTTATTTTGTTTAGTTCGCTTGAAACACAGCCAATGTAAATACGTCACACATGCCGCAGTGTGAATTCAAAAGTGGCAAAAAAAAAATGCCCGTAAAAGAAATTTAATGGCTGAGGTATCTTACTTTCGGTAAGTACATGAAGAATAAGTTATGTTTTAATCTTTAAAGTAATAAATGATATTAAATTTTGAACAAAATGATCGATTTTAAACTTATTTATTGATTTATTAAAATTTTATTATAATAACTAAATAAATATTTTTAATTCTCAAACTTTACGTACATGATTTGAAATCTATCATATTCAAGAGAGGGGGAGGGGGTGGGTTAGTTTCTGTGACGAAATATTTCTAGGGGGTCACAGAAAATGTGACTCTGCGTGATAATAGAGGGGGTTAAAGAAAGCTGATTTTAGCGTGTTTTAGGCTCTGCATTGATAAATCAATCAAGACATACTTTTTTTATACAGATACCTTTAATTCACCCTCTTAGGTGTAAAATTTTGAAAAACCCTCATATACGTGTTCAACTATTTCTATACTTGTATTTGAAACTGTATGCCTTTTACTTCAAAAATATCAGGCTTCCCGTTCAAATTTGCAACCCCTTTTTCACCCTCTTAGGGTTGTAATTTTGAAAACCTCAATGTACGTATTTATTTATTTCTAACCAGAAGCAAGTATATGAAACTTTATGCTTCGTACTTCAAAAATGTCGAACTATCCATACAAACTTGTAACCCCTAATTCACCCTCTTAGGGTGAAAATTTTGAAAAACCTCAATTTACGTATTAATATGTCGATTACCCATAAAAATGAGACAATAGGAAAACAACGGAAAGCTGGAATAAACGCCAGATTAGTGCTCAAGGGGTTATTTCATTTTTAACCATAAGTATATATATGAAATTACATACTTCTTGCTTTAAGAATGACACACTTTCTATTCAAACTATCAACCCTTAATTCACCCTCTTAGGGGTAATAGTTTGAAAAACGGCGATATACTTACTTATTTATTTCTAATCAGAAGCAATTATATGAAAATATATGCTTCTTACTTCAAGAATGTGGAACTTTGGATACAAATTTGCTATCCCTAAATCACCCTCTTAAGGGTTACATTTTGAAAACCACCGATATAAGTGCTCATTTACTTTTAACCAAAAGTAGAAACATGAAATTTAATGCTCCTTACTTCAAAAATACCGAACTTACCATATAAACTTGCAACCCCTAATTCACCCTTTAGGAGTGCAGTTTTAAAAAACCCTGATGTACGTCTAGATTTTAACCAAAAGTATGTATATTAAATTTCGTGGCTCCTTTTTGGAAAATCACTGACTTTCATACAACGGTCCATACCCTATTTTACCCCTTCTTTTTTTTTTGACGGGGGGAAATTAATTTACGCACTACCCTCACCTATTGCATTAGTGAGACTGGACATTAGTGAGACCGGAACCCTATTTTACCCCCTTAGGGGGATATTTACAAAGATCCTTTCTTAGTGGATTCCTACCTCATAAAAGGTACCTGCTACCAAAATGGGCCCAGCAGCCAAGCGATGATGAATGAGTCAATTAAGACTAGTAATTTTATATACAATATAGAAGAGTACTACAATAAATATTGTTACCAATTCTTATTATATAAATATTTAGACTGAAAAGTATTGGTAGTTTAAACTAGAATAAGTAACATTTATAATAACTAAAACTTAAGATTTTAATAATGCTAGATTGAAGTAAATGTCTGAGGATAGGGGCTTTAAAAAAATCCTTCATGTAATTGCCGTTATAACTAAACCATAACATACTGCTATAATTCTACAAAAAATTATATAAACTTCGAATAAAGAAATTTAGTAATTCATAAAGTAATACCAATTTATGTGCAATGTAATTTATGGAATATAAAAAACTTGTTTTCCCTAAAGACTTGCTGTTGTATATATTGTAGCAACACTTATTATCGCATGGTTATAAAAAGTATCTAAACGAAAATGTATAATTCATAAATAAATCGTAGATTCCATATCTTATGGACGACAATAAAAAAAACAATTAAAATTCATTAAGTTAACCAAGTAAATGAAATTAGATATATGTCTTCATAAATATTCATTGATCAAATGCGCATTACATAAAAATAGCGGTAATTTTAAATATAGTGGTATTCGATTCTAAACAAAACCTTTTTGTTTTTATTGTATCGTGATTTACAAAAATAGTCTTCATATTTGATATCGGATGTTCAGTTTTTAAATTTTTACAACAAAAACAGTTAACATACATTGTAACCATTTATAGATACATGAAAACTATTATCTATAAAATGACCTTGATAAAAAATGTAATTTTCTACAAATTAAATTAATTTTTAAATTCTCACTTATAACATAGGACAAAATCTACTGTTAAAAAATATTTAAAGCACATTCATGAGTAATTTGCTAAATCCTGTAGTTAGTAGAGTTACCTCATACAAGTTAATATCCGTATTATTAATAAGCATGTTCCGATATCTAGTATTTATATACATTCGTATAAAGTGATGAAAGATAACAAAATTACCTATGTACAAATAGAACACCTATCTACCATAATTACTTTGAGTGGTATATTAACTTTAAGATTAAACATTGACTAGATAGTAAAAAGTTTGTACCAATTTTATAAATTGTGGTATGAAATTCTCCACATGAATTATTTCCCAGTAGGTATTTTTACTATGTATAGACATAGTAAAATAGGATAGCCTAAGAGTTGCAATAACGTTGTAACCGTATAAAATGATTACTCAGAGGATTATTATATTATACATCATCCAGTCTAACGGCGCCCCAGACTTATTTATATAGGTAATTTCCATTCCACACCGTTAACTCAATCCACGTCATGCCTTTTTCGTAACTATTCGTTAACTTTCTTAACATTTCGTTAACATTCTTATTATAAATAGAGTGGTTTTGTTTCGTGTACACAGCTGGTATACAAACTTGTTATGTATTTAATAATAATATTGAATTTACTAAGCTCTGAAACCACCGATGGAGTAACCTATGTCTGGAGAAATTCCAAAAAAAATCGTATTCTTTTTTCCATGCCGTGGACCTTTAAAAACGCCGTTAAGCAAGAGTATTTTTCCTACTTTCTATAATAACATACTGTTCATCTCGATTCCGCCGCCGGGGAAGGGCGCCCAACTTTATACCAATACACACTCAGGCGTCACCTCCGTCTTCCGATAGAGAAACGGGAAGACCTCTGTATCCGCTGTCCACAGGATACAGTGACACTTTCACTAGTGCACACTGCACTGCACTCCAGACTCCTGCCCACTACACGCAGGTTCATGAATTCTGTAAGAGACCTTTAGATCCGTAGTTTCCTTAAGTTAGGTAAGCTAGGGCAGATTCAGCGGAATTCACGTCTCGGGTTGTAACCCAACCAGAGGCCCGTATCGCTTTGGTGCCCTTGCGCTACCTAGCACTCTCGGCTAAGGGCCCGAAACGCTCGTCTCCAAAGTTTGGTAAAGCTGTCAAGGCTCATCCGGGCAATGGTATTTAGTTAGTTTAATAAAAATCGTGTCATTCATAATGCGAAGAAACGTGCAATACAGAGTGACGAACAGTGACGGTCCAAGAGTGGGTGGTGGAAACATACTCCTCCCCCTCACTAAAATCGTACACGTCGAACAGACAAATCTCTAAAAATATTCAATATACGAAAGATATTTTTCTATTTTAGGCTATATTTTTAATCTGCCCACGCCCCGTCTACGCTATCTCAAGGCCCCCTAAATTTTCTCTGATTTTCTAATACCCTAAGAAGGCGTTATCACCCACGTTGAGAACCTTTTTTTGACGAGGGGAATGCATTTACGCACTACCCTTACCTATTGCATTAGTGAGACCGAAGTCCCCCAATGCAATAGATAAGGTGGCGCGGAGGGACGTCTCCGCGCCAGTGTGGGACTCGCTCGGACGTGAAGCGTCCGGAAATATCCACTAAACCCCCCGGGGCCGTCCACCGCATTTGGGATGGGGACGACACGAGATAGCTTTCGCAAGCACCGCGTCGTCCCCTGCGGCAGACCTAACTAGGGACCCACGTTGAGAACCTAGGTTAAAAATTAATTACTAACTTTCTGTTTAACACGTCTAAACATTGAAATTCACAATAACATCGTAGATACTCAATTTAAATATAATTAAAAAAAAATGTTTCCCTAGAAAGATCTTTTAACGCAAATATATATATATTCCTCAACCAAGTATATTTCACTAATCTATTAATGTAATGGAGTAGGTAGGTACATCTCCCGCGGAGTGAAGAGTAATATATAATATATTTAGTTGATTTAGACAAGTACTATAAATAAATAATAAACAATTTCGCGCGCATGGAGTTATTATTACTGTAATCTAGCTTGTACCAACAATCTTGTTTGTGTAAAACTAACGTTTAGGCTTTTATTCTTCTACGGGTTCATTGAAAGAAATCGGTAAAATACTTATTTTAATAATTTGAAATCTATACAAAATTTTCATGATTCTTAGATGCCCGAAGAATTGCCAAACTGAAGTGGCAATGGGCTGGGCACATTGCTCGTAGAACCGATGCCCGATGGGGCCAACGGGTTCTCGAATGGCTGCCGCGTACTGAAAAGCACAGCGTGGGTAAGGTGGACCGTCGACCTGCTGAAGGTTGCGGGAGTCCGCTGAATGCAGGCTGGCACAAGACTTGGATGGATGGACTTTTTTATGTAAATTTATATCGTATAACTTCAACAATTAATTCAACGGCTGTGTTAATCACTAACAAGAACTACTATAAAATGGTAGATTTCAAATGTATGTTTTATTGTTATG
Organism: Samia ricini; assembly: GCA_014132275.2. Taxonomy (NCBI): domain Eukaryota; kingdom Metazoa; phylum Arthropoda; class Insecta; order Lepidoptera; family Saturniidae; genus Samia; species Samia ricini. The sequence continues at coordinate 11,235,316 of AP028161.1, forward strand.
ATATTATGTATTCATTTTAATATTATTGTTATGTATACTGTTAAAAAGCTTTAAATCTATTAAGAACATGAAATAAAAATTTTAATCATGTATTTATAATAATTAATTAATTTTAGTAGAGACTGAAAATATCTTTATAGATAGAAAAAAGATTTATAATAACTCTTTATATTTATTATCTTTCTGAAGCGACGATGGTTTAGTATATACTAGCTAATTAGGGCGGACATCTTGTCAAGGGATATAGGTTGAAATCCTATCCTATAATAATTAAGACGTTTTCTAATGCCAACTTGGCTAACGTTGAAAAAAGCAGGAAAATTTCTTTTTTCCAATTCTATTGCTGTTCATTATGTTATTTCAAAATACATAAAAAATATAAATCAAGAGCTTTTTGGTTTTATTATACCATAAAAATAATGTAACGTTCATCACAAGTTATGAAAAAATATCGGTATTCAAATCAGTTTAGCGTGTTAATTAGTATTGCAACAGCAAAAAAAAATATTGCTAATTTAGTTCTTTTTTCATTTTTTCACATTTCTATCTTAAAAAGTATGTTATTCTTGACAGGTTTATTACTACAATATTTCCGTTGCATGAGTATTCATAAAAAAGAATTAAATAGTAGTTTTGTTGATGTTGTTGTTTTTTTTAACGCTACCTCTGGCTATTTTTAAGACCTTAAATATGAAAATCTAGCACCAGGGGCATGCTAATAAGTGCGTTCCGGTTAATACTTTGAGGAGCATTTGTTATCACTTTACATTAGCAGAGATTGCAATCAATTACTACAACATTTACAGTATATTATAAAAAAATATGTTTATATGTATTAATTTATATGCACATGATGTCACGTAACCTGTTGATATTTAGTTCTCTCTTTGGCGCTTTAAAGCGGCTAACAAACGTAACTAGGTACTTTATGTTGTGAACATTATATTTGTTTGTGTTGTAGAGGTATCGCCTAAAATATATGCAATACGTTTCTTACAAATATACCAGGTTCCCGTGTGTTTAAAAATAAAAATCGTATACAAAAAAGCATTTTTTTAAAGTACCCACCTATTTTTTTTTTAAATCCCAACCGTTATTTATAATTTATTACGGCTATTGAATACAAGTTTATTGGGTTCTTTTTATGTTTTGTTCAGATTTATAATAAAAACTTTTAGGTACTTATACCATATATTGTTTTACCAGAATATCCCTCATATTATCCGCGGTTATTGTTCGTGGTCACGAGTAACATAACAAATTCTGTAAGTTTATGTGAGATTTCTGTTCATCAAAATTTCAAACATATTTTTTTGGAAATGGCCTGGCTACGAGATTCATTTATGTGTCTAGAATACCGCAACCGTTGTAGATATACCTAAAACCTCATCGTACTTGTCTACTTTCAGGTCTATTTATAGAAGAGCACAGATTACGACATTTTAGTGCTTATTTAAAAAATTAAGCAAATTTTTCTATTTTAAATTATTTTGTAGTCGGAACTTACGTGACGTACATAACAGTTAAATAATAGTTGACAGTGATAAGAATTATGATTATGAACCTTTTTATAACATCATCAATAAGATGGTCTAGTGGCATTATTTTGTTGTCGAACTTTATATGATCGATAGAATTCGAACACCGTTACGGTGACACAATATAATAGCCTGTCACAAATTAATTCCTAAATTTCAGCCATTTTAAAACTTTTATTTTTTGCGACATGCTCCTTTGCCTATACCAATTACCTTTGCCAATTCAAGTCTTTTACAATTTAAATCACTTAATTCATTCTATTAATTATTATTATATTATATTTAATGTATTATATTTATCAAACATTTTAATCCATTAATCTTATACTAATAAGCGAGCAATTCTTGTATACACAATATAGTAGTTGGGTTCTCGGGATACGCTATACCGATCGGTATGAATCTTTGCATATAGTTAAAGCTTTATTTTCTAAGTTTATCTGGAAAAATACTTTTTTCAATTGCAATTGATTAGCTGTGATTAGTTGTACCAAGAATTGACCACAGAACTGAATGGACCACTGGATTTCAGAAAGTGCTGTGGATTTTCTTAAAATACATTTTTGCTTGAAACGAGACAAATTTTTACTTCGATTCTCTTTTTTAATCTTTCAAGTGTTGTTTTTTTTTAACGTTCTGTGATATTACTTTCTCCATTTTATTTTGTTTAATTTCTCTATTTTTATTATTTTTTCTTATGTTTACTTATTTTTTAATTTTATATGATTAAATAATGTACTCATGTACGTCATATAACTAGAACTATGAACGCTGGCGATGTCTGGAAATGACACCCTTTTATGAAGGGAAATACATCCGTATTTATGCTCTTTTTATTACAACAGTACTGAATATATTGTATTGATAATAGATTTCGAAATTGGAACTAATTGAAGACCATTATGGAATTGTAAAAAAAAAATTTCAGTCCAAATTCGACGTACTAATTAAATTTTCAAGATAAAATCCATTTATTCCATCAAGCGTAAAATGTAAAAAATAGGAAAAGATTTTTTCATTAGTGTGTACGCCACGTTATAGTGTAACTAGAATTATAAATGATGTTGATGTCTGGAAATGATACCTTTCTTTGAGCATGTAACTGTGGAATCTACGAGTTGTATAGTTTCATAAAAAACTTAAGAAATAAAAACTAATCGAGTTTCTTGCCTTTTCTTCTCAATGACTGGATTGTTTTCCGAACCGGTGGTAGTACGTTGACGTTCATAAGCATCTTATCAGGGTCATTAAATAAAGTTTTTTTAAATTTAAATTTGACTACTTAGATAAATTGAACCGTATTGAAAAATATGAATAAATACACGTTCTTAAAACACCTCGGTCACCCAGGTACTAAAATTAAATCGATTAATTATCTTACAACGATTTGATAAATAGCAAAGATAAATAATAAAATTAATTCTATTCCCTTTATCCCTAACCCAGAAATAAATAATACAATTCCTACCACAAAGCTATGCAACAGGCTTGCAACATTTAAAAAAAAACTTTATTCGCAGCTGGCCTTGCTGTCATTGCGAAATAGAAAAATTGAATGAGAAGATGATAACGATTTTCATTAAGTGCAATAATTAGTTTGCGCGGTGCGCTTAAATTTTTTGATCATATTTCGCGTGCATAAAAATATAGAGAATTGGTATAATAAATAAGAAATACGTTAGTTTTATTGTATTATAGAAAAATAATTATTAACATGGAGGAAGTATTACAAAAATTTGAAAGTGTAGCGGTTAAATCTGGATATGAATGCAAATCAAACTTGTATAAAAATTGGGGAAAGTTTAGCAACCAAGAAGAAAGGCGCAGGGATATTCTGGAATCACAGAAAAAGTAAGTAATCTTTTGTATTGTTCTGGCTGAACTCATTTGGTTATATTATTGAATATCCTATATTGGCTATAATATAATGCATATTTTATTTTTATAAAAACATAGAAAACATATGTTGCAGTATACCTCATTTCTTATCTAATAATTTAATCTTATTCTTAATTCCAGAAACAGATCTGACAAAGTTGATAAATCAAGAGGCATTTTAGACCTTGTGAAAGCTGTTGAAAATACTAAAGTATTTCAGTCTAAGGCAAGTAGTATTTACAATTATGAATTATTTTTCTGTATCTATAAATAATACCTTATTCTACTGTTTTTTTATATACTCTGCAATTATTGTGATACTTTTGGTGTCATTAAGGTTCTTAGCTGACCACTGTTAATGCTTAACAACAGGTAGACTTTAAGCTTGTTTGCCACCTATATTGTATTAAGAAATATTTCATTGACAAAAAATAACAGTAAATGTTTCATTTAACAGTTAGTAACATTTCATTTCATGCTATAGCTATATTTCAAAAAGTCTAGTTCTACTGACCATAAGGGACCAATACACCTATAAGGCTATAGAGTTCTGGAATAAATTGCCAGGACAAATTCATCTGGGGATATACTCAGCGCAAAGCTGAGGAAGCCCTGATGCTCAGTATGAATCAGCTGTGAGAAATTAGTGAGAGCGCTAACTGGGCATTGTTGTTTGGGCATGCATGTGCACAACATGGGTGCCCAGAATACAAGAGAGTGCAGATTCTGTGAAATTGCAGACGAAACACCAAAGCACACCTTGTGTGAATGTGACCCACTAAAACTCATAGGCAACAGAGTTTTGGATAAACCTGTGTTGTTCCCAGAGGAAGTACAGTCGCTTTCTGCCAAAAAGATCCTACAGTATATCCAGGTCATTGATCTAGGCAGTTAGCTTTAGAAATAAGGAGGCACTCACAATAGATCTATTTAGGTCGCAGTGACACAGGACTGTCTTAGCCTGCATAACCCCTTTCTCGGATAATAATAATAGCTGAATTTTAGATAAAATTGTATGGTGAATAGATACAAGGAAAAACTCTCAGTCAAATAACAATTGCTACTTGATGAAGTTTAGAATTAACTTCTTTATGTGTGACTTACTGTTTTGGTAAACTGGTGACTTACAGTTTCACAATTTTTTTTTTCGCAAATGATAAAATTTATTTTATTTTGTATTATAATGATTTTATAAAACCTTTCAATAATGTTATGACATTTTTAGAATCATTATGTACCAGGTTTGTATGTGGCTGGATTTATGAGAAGCTGTAATACTTACAAAGATGTATTAATGTTATCAGAATGGATGGTTGAAAAGCCAGTGGATTTTCATGAAAACTGGTTTGTTGTTCCCTGTCCTAAAGGTCAGCGGGTTCTGGTTGTTGGTAATCAGGTTGGTTTCATTAATATATTCAGATATGAGAAAACAAATATGAATACTCTATTTTAAATGGAACATTTTCTCATACTGTTTTATTTATACTTATTCCAAAATGTGTTATAAAAAATATTGTGTAATATGTACATGTAATCTGTATGTATATAATGTATGTAATTAGTCATGCATATTGTATGTAATCTAGACTACCATTTTCAGATACATAATTTTTTTATTACCTATTATTATACATTTCATAAAACATAACCATCTTTTTATTTTGCTTAAATACACATATTAATATAATGTGGTATAGGTATTGCCTCTTGGTTAAAATTTATTAATGTTCACACAGATTATTGGTATGTTATTATTTTAAAAATATCACACCTAATATATATTGAGTGTATGAATTAACCTGTCTTAATAAATTTGTATAAATTTCAGGGTGTAACAAAAACTTTTACAAAGTATGGCCAATTCAGATTCCAGAATTATACAGCATTGCCAGGTGGAAACCCTATTGATTATAAGGGTAACAATAGATACTGTGTGCTAGATTGCATATATGATAAAACAAATTTGATGATGTACATACTGGACCTATTAGCATGGAATAACTTGCCAATGACCGATGGTGAGGTGAGGTTCTCTTAATCACTATAGATAAATTATTTGTGTATTTTAATTTGAAATTCTGTAAAATAATAGAATATAGATGCCACTATTTTATGTAGAATTCTAAGTAATTAAAACAGTCATTTTTATGTATGCCATTTATATAAGTTTTATACATAACTTTTCACTTTTCAATACAGATAATCAGTAAATAAATTTAAAAGTTTTTTCGTTATTTAAGAATATGCATTAAATATCTATGTACACACTTTGAAGATATCGACATTTTAATTAATTATGAAGAAATGGAAAGATTGTTATTTATTAATCTATAACACACAACTTTCTAAAATCACACATGGCGAGATCACACACACACACCCTGATTCTTTGAATACTATCTTTCTTCTTTTGAATTTTCGAAATAACTATTATTATTATTTACACTATTATGATTAGTTTACTAACTATATGTATGTATAAAAGTACTGCTATATATGTTGCTCTAAACATTATACAGTGAACTGTCATCACTATTAAAAAATATGGTATGTATAGCAGTCTAGTCTAGTCTAGCAGTAAAGAACCAGATCGTATTTCTTGCCGGCTATTCTCGGCTGGGTTGTTTTCCGAACTGGTGGTAGTGTTTTAGACGTTCATAAGCGCCTTCTTAGGGCCTAAATTGATTAAAGATGTTTTTGATTTTTTTTTAGTCAGAATATTGTCACATATCATATGCTATGAGCTATGTGTGCAAATCTCCGAGTAGTGCACTTAACATATATTCATTTCACAACATTTATATAATTAATATATTTCTGATTGTAATACACGTTAAATATTTTATTTATTTATAAAGCTTGCCAAGAGAATAATGACATATATTATACATAAATATTGATATGAATAAAGTAATGTACAATGTAATTATGCAAATTACAGGCATGCAGGACTTTTTCTTAAGCGACCTATATAAACAAAAAAATTAAAAAGAATTATTAAAATTATAAATTAGTGAAATAGTCAAAATTACAAACACACTAGTTTTCTTGGATAGGCACTAGAATTCATTGCTCATAATGTTTTAAATAATTTTGAGATATTTCTTTCTCTATTTCAGACGGAATTTAGAAACTACTGGTTGAATATGCATATTCGAGAAATACCAGAATTAAAAGAAATTAATAAAAAGAACCAAATGAAATTTTCACTTCTACCAAAAGTACTTTGTAATCGAGAATCGTTTAATGAGTAAGTTTCATGTTCTACATTTAATATTTATTATATTATTATAATATCTTTATTATACATCATTCGCCACGATGTTCGCCTTCATGATGTTATTATTTATTTCCTGTGCTTTTGGTGAAAGAAACCGTCTTGATGAAACCATAGCATGTTTGTAGGGCATTTTGTTATGCCTAATTGGCTAGCAACAACTTAGCTTACCGTTTTTACCGTCTTTTGCGACATTGTCGAATTATCATTAAGTAAGTTTTTTTTATCCAAGGATCCTGTATAAGTGTTTCAAAGTATACACAAAGGTAACTTTATTGAACACACATAGATAAGTTTAATGGATAAATGACTTAAAGTTAAAACTAACTAGTGAGTTATATTTAAGAATTTGAATTTCAAGAGTTTGTGACTATTTCTTGCCAATATTATTTTTATTTGAGCGAAAAGTAATTCATCTACAGTAAGTACTATGTTGCAAAAACTATTCTTTTATAACTCAGGGTTCTTTTTTATTCAAGCTCGGTAAAATGACTGTATCACATCTTCTATACAATAAATAAAATTGAAGTGTCTGTTTGTAACATCAAAATATCAACTATTTACTAAATATAGATATGAATTAATGTGTACATTACTTATAGCAAAGACACAATTTTTAATTTATTTAACTGTCTGTAAGTCCGTTTGTTTTGGCTAACTAATTTAGGGACTGTACAGAAAATAGGTTATATTATTTTTCATTGATTATTTAAGAACTAAATTACGCAGTGAATAATTGTTCAGAATAGAATATACGATAAGCGAGCAGGGCCGCGTGAACAGCAAACATAGGTCTCCTCCAATAAGAGAGGGATTGTCATAATCGCCACGCTTGGCAGGAGGGTGGGCGATAGCAGTAAGTGTTTGGGGTACTCTGAGGATGCTGCTGCCCATCCACTGGTTTATATCCTTTAATCGCCTTTTACGAAACCCACTATGTTACATGCAGTTAATTAAAACGGGTTTTCACGCGTTACCTTTGCTTTTTTCTATCCCGACGTTTCGGCTGGGTTTCACCAACCGTGGTCACGGGCTGACTGGCGGTGCGCGGCGTCGCCTGCTGCGTTGAGGGGTATTTTGGTGGAATGCGAAAACTTAAAAAATTACACCCACTATGTTAATCTATGTTTATTCCTAGAATTAAAATAATGCTTTCTGATTTTGAAATGTGACGCGCTGAAACTAGTTAGTATGGCGTGTCTTTACAAGTATACGGTGGTCGCGATTCAGTCGAGGGATGGTAGCATCTCACAATACTATGAATATTCGAAGGGCACAATTTTTATAAATTTTAGCATGGTGATAGGGTTTTTTTCTAACAATGTAACTGGGTAGCTACCACCTTATATTTTGAAAACCTCTCGCCAAACACCAAATAGGTGTGTTCCGGCAGCATCACTTGAAAGCTAATAGGTACCTCTTAGTGTACATTCCCAGACCACATCATTACTTAACATCAGGTGAGATTGTGCTCAAAGAACAGCTGAGACTAGTGTTCATTTTTTTTGTCAAGATTAATAAAAAAAAAATCAGATTTCATAGATTTCAAATACTTTTTTGCAAATGCAAAACTTGTATTGATTTTTAAATATTTATCAACAGATTTATGATGAAAAGTTCGCATTTTGAAAATCATGAAACAACTTTAGACGGATTGTTATTTTATCATAAGCAAGGTCACTATTTGCCCGGAGTGACTCCGCTAGTCGGCTGGTTATATCCTTTTATGGTACCGGAGATATTGGGTTCAGGTAAGTTATATTCATCCAATCAGCAACTTGTGAGAAAATTACGATGGTTGGAAATTATCTTTGGATTACTTATAGGTTATCATTTGACCATAATCTTGTGATAATTGACCATTTAAGTGATGAAAGCTAACATTGTGAACATGTTTAGACTCGATGTCGCAATTTTTGGCCCGATTTTGGATTGTCATGTACTTGCATTATGTAACTTTATATTATGTAATTTTGATGGCGGTTACGTGATATAGATTAGTTATTGTGCACAAGTAAGGTGTATTGACACTGAGTACGAATTCTGGGATCTCAAAACTTAAACAAAAGACCGCCAATTTGGTGGAGCATTGAATAATAGTAAAATAGTATGAAGTTAGTCCTAAAGAACTTGCATTCATGACTGTAATAAATAAAAAAATAGAATTGAAACAAGTCTGTTTGAAATGCACCTGGAGTTTTTGGCGGGATTTCAGTCTGTAGTGCAGCAGTTGTTTTCTTTAATTCATTAAACTTGTGTATTTGACTCTCAATCATGTAATCTGTGTGGCGTTTTGTGTGATATAGTTTGGTTATTATGTTCAAGTTGACATATATACTGAGGTGCCGACAAAGCTCCATGGAAAGTTCGAGCAGGATGGGCCCCCGTTTTGCTTGAGCTTGGTAATGTTGATACATGATTAAAAATACATCTAATCCACATGACACTGGCACAAATTGTGTGTACACAGATTGCTATTAATTAAGAAGAAGAAAAAATGCACCTATTTTAATACCAGGAACTTGATGACAAAAATGAGTCAACTTATCAAATTATTATGAAAACAAACTTGGTAAATATGGAAGGCAGTTAAAAAAATTGATAAATAAATAAATATATTCGTGTTGTTTGTTATATATTTAATGTAGCGCCATAGGTATACTTTATTATCTCTTTACATTTAAATTTATCTAACATTATAAAATTGACTAAAAATTATGACACAAAGTATGCACTTTAACATGCTATTATTTATATAGTGAAGGGAGTTAATTTAGCTAGATATTAATAATGGAAGTGAAGTAATCCACGAAAGCTTATAAATGGATTAAACTCTTATATATGCTAAATGCCTTTAATAATAATAACCCTTTTAAATAATTTAATGTTTGTTACAGATATTACTGTAAATACTGCATATATTTTAGAGAAGCCAGCGGATTATGTGAATCAAGCAGATTTTATAGAAAAATTTGAATCTAAAGCAGAGTTAAAAATCATGAAACAGAAAAAAAGAAAATCAAAGGTCTGTGCTATGGAAACGGTTGAAACAATAAATAAGACGGATGAGGTAAATTCTAAAATATTTCTTTATTATATATATTTTCTATATTATATTTGATTGCCGAGTATAGAATATTTATTGACACACTGCCGCGACTATTTAAGTATGTTTAAAATTAAACGTACAATAAATAAAGTTATGACTAGAAATTATGTGAAGCATATTAGGTTATAACTGGCACCTTCACTACGTCTAATTCTTTTGACGAAATTTTAATATGACATAGGTTTTTTTTTCTGTGACAAAATTACGTCATTCGAACATATATTTATGTGATTTTACTCGCGTTCTTTGTAATATAGTTTGGTTATTGTGCACAACTTGTAAAGAATATTGGAAATTGTAATGCGGAATAAACATCCGGTATGTCACAAAAACTCTAACCTCTATGTCTAAAGTCTAGTTTGAAGATTACAGAAATTAAGCCAAATCGGACTAAAGAACTCATATTTATGACCATAATATACGAACATGAGTAATAGTACATTGTTTAAGTATTACAAATGTTTGTAACTATTGTACATATACAGTTATTAATTCGGTTTCTAATTGTTCATGTTAAATAAATAATAACACAAATATAGAACATGTTCATAATATTAGCATAATAAATAAACGTTTTAAAAAAAATCTTATTATGCAGAAAAACTAGAGTAACAAGTTATTCTAAATTAATAATGAAGGTTTTAAAGACTTTCGAGATTGCCAGGTAGGCTTTATATCTTCACCAGTTTGCAAATAAATTTGCTACTAAATGTAATAAAGGTTTTTAATGTTTTAGTGATTAAAACGTTAGTTTGTTAAAATCTATCATTACAACTGTAAAAAGCCAAATACAATATATACTACTGCAGTTTGTAAATACGATTGATAATTTTTGTTTCTTAACTTAGAATTGATCGTAGTGATTTTATGAAGTAAAAGTAATTAAAGAAATTAATGAGAGTCGGTAGGTAACTGTATATTATTCCTGTAGTTGATTTTTAAATAATTTTCCAATTTTATATATATATAAGTGAATAAGTTAATTAAATATAACTAATAAACATAGTGAAAAAAAATTAATTCGGCTAATAAAATTCTGAGATATAATTGTTTAATATTTGTGGGTGGGGAATGAGTGGGGATGATCTTTCCCTTTCTCGCAAAGCGAGTGTTAGAATTATTAGTTATAGAATTTGTATGAAACGCGTTAGGTTGACGTCATATTATATTCTAGTACTCTGTAACTTCATAGAATAAAAATTGAGTGGTTATAAGTTCCTTATTTTTGAGTAGATTTTTTTTTCAGTGATCAGTTGTATTTACGGTCTGTTTATTGATGAGGTGATAAAAAATTATTATTTTCCTTTATTTACACTTAATTACTATTTTATAGAATTTGGAAGCGAATGGTCCGTCAGATTCAAACGAAGTGGAGGTATTGGCCGGTGATGAAATGGAAGCAACTGATGAGATACCGGATGAAGAACCAGATAAATGCGATGAAGTTAAATAATACCATTTATAAAGATAAACTTATCAATTTGGCACTTCCTCACTAATTTCATCCTGGCTTAAAAAAATAAATAGTTTGAAGTAATTTTTTATGAAGCAGGAATTCAACAAAAAATAAATCTTATTCAATATTGTTATATCGCATGTATAATAATTTAGAATAAATGGTCCTAATTAATAATTTAATTTAAAATATAATATTGAGAGTAATGTGTGTTCAACGAATGCTGTTAATTGTATAGATTCCTTTATTATAAGTTACAACTGTTCATTTTAATTTTTTGAAATCGTAAAGTAGATGAAAATCATAAAAGATGCATATAAGAAAAAGTAACTTTTTTAGAATTTTGTGGGAAATATTCTTCAACATTTCTTGAATTCAAAATTCAATTTTTATATAGACGAACATCAATTTTAAAATAGGAAAATGGTCGTGAAAGGTTTAAAAACTAATCTAAAAATTTTGTATAAATGTAAATGATTTAATATTTAATGCGAATGATTATTAAGTTTTTAGATGTCCATAAGTAAACGTTATAGAATTTTACCATTAGGGAAGCAGCAGGAACATGCTTTGTAATATTGTAACTAATTAGATATCTGTGTAAAAAAGTGTAAGATTTGTTAATGAAAATAATTTGTTTTTAATAAAAGATTATGTGTTTAATATTTTATTTTAATGAAATTCATGTACATAAATGAGCATTTTAAAGCGGCTATGTGTTAATGTCCCAGGACTTTGAAAGACGTGAATTCGACTTCGATGACTTTCGGTAAAGATGATTACCAACAGCTAAGCCGTGGAAATTGTTTATGCCTGAGCCGATTGTTAAATCGGCACTGGGTTATTTCAAACCAACGGTAAAAAAAACCCGTAGTAATTATTGTGTTAGTAAATAATAAATTTGATTGAATAATGTGCTTTGATCACAATCTCACCTGATATTAAGTGACAATGTGATCCAGAATAGTAAACACACTAAGCATAAAGGTACTGGTTCTCAAGTGATGCGGCCGGAACACACTTTAAGAGAACTTTATGAGCTAGTGCCACTCTGGCGACTTTGAGTTCGAAGTTTGTGTAGAAATAAAACGTCAGATTAGAAGGTTGAATGTGAAGTATATATTTCTTAATAAATGTGTCTACTTTTATATCCGAAAATATCGATCTTTGCGAGTGAAAAATCTGATCGATTGATCTTCCCTTGCATTGCGTCGATGTGGTTTATGGTAAACAGATGTTGTGAAGGGTCAGCGCAATCGTCTTAACGCCACCCGCGGCGAGCTTCATCCGCTACAGGTATTGTTGTTCTGCACGACGATCCTTTGTGTAATATATTGCTGCAGGTAGTAAAAACGGGTGCCCCGGGGCCTCTCTCCCGGTCGCGTTTTGTGGAAGCTTTCGTCTTGTTTCGGGACAAGTGCCTCATTGTTTGTAGACGATCTTCGTAATTACATAATAATGACGGTATTACGTTATTATTAATATGTAGCTATAGAGCAGCTACAACACCTATTGATATTTTGCGACAGGTTTTCCAACTTGAAAACTGGCACTCGGCGGGTATTATTAGAAAATGCCCGACTACTATGCTATAGTTTCCTCACGATGTCTTCCTTCACAAAAAGCTCAGGCTGATTTTATAGCTGGATAGGTGTGCTCGAACGCGCGTCCATTAACGCGGAATCTGGCCGCACTATCCACTGCACCATCATCGCTTCCTGTCTAATGGTTGGTAATACGCAATTAAAGCGCTCAAAGTCATTCCACTGTGATTTTTGTGCTGGTGTACTGTGGTAAAAAAAGAACAGCCATACCGATACTGCTACTTTGCTACAGAAACAACTAGAGTAAAGAGGTAGTGCTTAAGCAGTAGAATCATGCATAAGTTTACCACTATTGTGCTTTATTAGTATATTTTGCGAGACTATTTTCTCTCCTTTCTGGTTTTCCTTGTTTTTAGGTGCGTTTATGATCTTTTCTTTATGATATGATATTTCTATGTCATATCAAAGACTGCGTACCTATATCGATATATTATTAAATTAAAATAATAATAATCAATTATAAGCCATAGAGTTTCTATTCTATTCATCCATTCAACCGAAAGACGTCCACTGCTGGGACATAGATCTCCTCCAATAGGTCTCAAAAATACTTGGCAGGCGGGTTGGCGGTCGTAGAAGATGTTTATGGCGCTCAGAGGATGCTGCGGCCAATCCCCTGATTAGTCGCCTATTACAACATTCGCTGGAAGATGTGGGGTGGTACTATTCTTAGCCAGCACCAAACATTACATTGTCATTATAAAAATAATAACATACCATGAAATAAACGTACTATAACACACTGATTGACCACAACAATACGTAATACGATTGTAAATGCCATAATATTCCAGCTTAAGAACTTTATCTCCGCACTCAGATTAACTTTGAACCGGGACAAATATGAGAGATGCCTTGGATTTAGCGAAATTTTAATACACAGTTCAAGTCAAATACCTACCTACGTCAAATGTTACAACTGGGATAATCGTTTCAAAAATAGGTATTTCCCGACCTATTTCAATTCTCGACTTGGAACTGGTCTGTATTGTATTTATCTATTATATAGCGAAAATAAGGAAAAGCAATATAATCTTAATGACTGTTTACAAACCGTTACGATGAAGCTAAATCTATTCATTCAATGAGAAGCTACGCAGTACCTATATATATACAAATATATAATATATCTACCTAATGAATATTAATAAAGCGAGTGTCGTAAACTTAAGACGACGTTGCGAATTAATTTTATATAAAATCTTATTCATCTTCATAATAAGTCGGTCACCTTACCATACCATAATATATGCTAATAAATGAAATTGAAGTGTCTGTGTCTAAGATTAAAATAACATTTTTTTTTACTAAATATGATATTACCGAGAGAGATATTAATATTGTACCCGAGTGTTCATTACTTAGATTAACTGTCAATTAATAATTACCTATACTTTTTAATCACTAGGGTACACCTAATCTACTAAACTCATCAAATATTGAAAATGATTAAAAAATCAGTTACCAAGAATCCCTCTTTTTAATATTTAAATGGTGAAACATCAATGAATATATACATACGTCCATCCATCCATTCAACCGAAAGACGTCCACTGCTGGACATAGGTCTCCCCCCAAACATCTCCACGACGACAGCTCTTGAGCTACCCGCATCCAGCAGATTCCCGCGACCTTCACCAGGTCGTCGGTCTATCTTGTGGGGGGCCTACCCACGCTGCGTCTTACGGTGTGTGGTAGCCATTCGAGAATCCGTTGTCCCCATCGGGCATCGGTTCTGCGAGTAATGTGCCCAACCCACTGCCACATAAGTCATACTTACAATGAAATTGTAATAAAGTTTCGAACAGATGTTATTTCACGTAGCCAAATATTTGTAAGGATCGAGTATGACAATTTGTTTCTCAATACTGAACCGAAAACTATATATTAGCTAAGGCTATAATGTATGTAGCTACGTAGGTAAAATATGATCAAACGATGCTAATCCAATTATGGTAGTTGGTAAAAATGCAAAAATTACGAAAATCTCATGCAGCATTTATTCATTCATATCATATTTCTTTGCCTGCAATATTTCGTGTCTAAAACGTGGATAATAAAAGAAATTGTGTTAGATATGATTTGGTTATGGAAAAAATGGGTCCGAAAAAAAGGATTGTATTCTGACAAAGGTAAGGTTTATCCAGTTCTTTTTTTATCCCTTGTCTAGAATCATTTGATATAGTAACGCTTTGGAAGGATTCGAGAACTGAACCGTAAAAACGTGATAATGATAAATCATGTATGAATGATTGCAAGGACGTAGTAAGATTATTTTAAGTGAGTCTTTTAGAAATGTAAGTGTAAATTATCTAATCGACTAATTTTATATAATTATTGTAGGCAATGTTTTTTAAAGTGAGAACTACTTTAACGGCGTTGAGCGGTTTTCGGTAGGAAACAACTTATAGATTTGCGTTACCAATGCTATGACGTCACCTGTCAACATGCTACAGTATGTCAAGTATAAGATTGCGTTTAAGTGTTGGCGCGCGGAGATAAATAATAAAATGTACACTTACGTAAGCTATGGTATGTCTTGATTATGAATAAATTATATGAAAATGTACACAATTATTTCTGGGAACAAACAACAGTTTTTTCCAAAGTTTACTTTTTACTTCAGTCGGCAATCCCTTTTGTTTTTTTTTATCTAACCAAGCTAATGCTGTTGGCCGGAATGGCATTTACAACTTCAACGTCACTTTGGGGGCGAGTGCTGAAGGCAGTCGCAGCAAAAGGTAACTAGCACAAGGGTTCAAGCCTCGGCTTGGCCGCTACCTATATATATATAAATTCCCGTGGAATTTGACCCTAGCTAATCCGTACATTTTTTATTCATTAATAATAATTAAAAAAGGTTCCTTACAGGACCTATGTACATGCGTGTTATGTGCAGGAGTGTGTTTGCAGTGTTGTGCGTGTTATGCTTGATGCATGGGCAGTGCCACTGTATCGCGCTGGTGGCGACGTCAGCTGCCTAGTTTCTTTATATGCTGGCATTCGAAATTTACTGTAATTCAATTGATTTTAAGTAAAACACAGTCCACAAAATAATGACATCCACCGAGGCCTTTAACTATATTTTATTGTAATAGTCGTTTTACAAACATGGAACCTGCTAGTTACCTTTTTGCGGCTGAGCACCTTCAGCACTCGCCCCTAAAGTCACGTTGAACCCGTAAAGACCCCTGCGGTCAACAGCGTTAGCTAGTTAGAAAAAAAAAACAAACACCGAATTTCACATGTACGGACTCGCGTGTTCATATATTTGTAAAACGACCCCTAATTTACTTATCCACCTAGTTCTTACACTGTTTTTATATGTATCAAAACCTCTTATGGCGCTTCACTTTCTGGATTTTGAGTGCTTCTTACTATCCCTAATATCAGTAGTAATTTCTTCTATTCGATCCACATAAATCAGTTTTGGTCGGGAGCTTTTTCCTGCAAAGGATTGCTATTAAAAATAAAAATAACAAATAATCATTTTAAATAATTAAAATTCGTATTGTAGTTTTTTTATAGGCTTTGACCACAATCTCACCGGCTGATAAGTGGTGACTTGGTCCAGGATGGTAAACACACTAAGCCTAAAGATACTGGTTCTCAAATGATACTCCCGGAACACACCTATTGGTATTTAGCGACAGGTTTTCAAACCTTCACCGAAAGCTCAGGTTGATTTTAGAGTTGAATATGTGGGCTCGAACCCGCGTCCATTGACGCGATCGAATTTTATGTCGATAGACGTAGGTTCAAACACACCTTACCGATACAATTCTATACTCAGCCTGAACTTTCACGGAAAACATCGTGAAGAAACCATAACTTAGTGTTAGGGCATTTTGTAATAATGCCCGTTTGTATAGCTACCACCCTCCAGTAGGTGTGTTCGATATGTAACGATATCTATACTAATAAATAAAATTTAAGTGTGTTTGTAAAATCAGAAAAAAAATCAAATAATTCTTTTTTACTAAATCCGTATGAATGTATATACGATACATATACCAAAAATATATATTTTTAAATTTCTGTCGTACTGTCTGTCTGTTCCGGCTAATCTCTCAAAGGGCTGGACCTGATGTTGAGGGATATTCTGGCATATTGCTGAAGTTACTCTGCATAACTTAGACTACTTACTTTTATTTTTCAAAAATATTTAGGGGTCCGCAAAAAAAAAAAGAAAATGTGAATTCAGTCCCATTTAATAGATAGTTTTACTGACAAGTGCTTGTGACAAATAGCTTTGCTTTCCGTTAGTACCAAAAAAATGTTTAGAAAATAATAACAAATGCCATTAAATTGCATAAACGGCAACAGTCTTACTTTTAGTACTCTTGTGTTGGTTGCAATTTTCGTTTAATTAATTTGAACGCTGACAACACAAGCCCAGTGTAGTTGTAAAAGCTATTCAAATCAAAAAGGTATTCATCTGAAAAAAAAATAATTAAATTAAATTATAATTAAGTACTCATTACAAGTGAAGCAAGTCGGTATTATCGATAAGTAATATTAAGTAGCTAATCAGTTTCATCTTTGTAGATATTTTATTCAGTTCTCTCCAGGTACCTTCGTAATTTCCATGTAATACCTGTCTGTATTATAATTTATTCAGTCGAGAAAATTGGATTTTTGTATCAATCTTAGGTATAAAAGAGAGTAGGTCAATTTACCTGCAAAAGATGTCACGTAGGTATAGGTATGTACCTATATGCCTACTTATTTATACTCAACTAAAATACGTGAGCTTTGGAACAAATTCTTCTTATATACTTAGGGCATTATTCACGATTCTTGTGCTTTTATTACCGTAATAAAATATACTGAAATAAAAAATATAATTTGACACAAGCGTCTTGTGGCGTATTCAGCACTTAGCTCTGCCATATTGTTGTATACATAAAAACGCTCTTGGTTTTATTAAGATCATACACTCATTACATGCGAATATAATGCTAGACCAGTGTAATGAGTTTCAACTTAATATGCAAATTTATAAAAAGTTTTTGTAAATAGTTGAATTTGAAATGAAAACAGATTATTGAGTAAATAATGGTTACGTAATCACCATTCAGACTCCACCATCTTATCAAATATAAGCAAAGCATAAACCCCTGCCCCTATTGATGCTTACGTAAAATTATTGTTTTTATTATTAACTAGCTGTGTGCCCGCGGCTCCGCCTGCGTTTCATGTTTTCTTCACTGCATAATGTAGTTTTTAAATAATCATTAGGAAGTAATTTTTTGTTGGTGCATTGAGTCGTACTTTGTTCACAATTTCATGAGTTTTAATTTTGTTACACGGAACCCCAATTATTTTCGAAAATTAAAAGTACCCTAAGTTTCGCAGAAAAACTTCAGCTATCTACCAAAAAAAATGGTCCAGTCAAATCCGTCGAGCCGCTGCGGATATTAACCGGAATAAACAAACAGATAGACAAATATTATAAGAATTGTATTTTTGGTGTGGGTGTCGTATATACTCGTACATTGATATGTATTTAGTAAAAAGTTGTTGTTCTGATATTACAAACGGACACATCAATTTTATTTATTAGTATAGATATAGATAACCTATTAGTTACACTTAATAGTACCTATACTATGTTTTTATTAAAATGAGCTTTACATTTGTTTTTTTGTTATATGATAGTTCGAGGATTACTTGAGTGCCTTATTTTTACAGTATATCATCAAAAATTACAAGCAAACTAACGAACATATAGACAGAAAGACATTACCTTTTATAATACGTAAAAACTTCTATCAAAAATAAATCAGGCGAGTCTAAGAAATTAATAATATTTAAATAACATCTTTGACGCAAGATTTTCGTTTCAAAACAACACTATTCGCTGCAGAACACAATAATTACTTATGTCGGTGCGCTTCGCAATGATTGTTAGTAAATGTTAGATGCGGCATTATGCACGATTCCTAAGTGATAGTCATTAAAACTCTCGTGTGAGAGAAAAGCGCTCGGTAATGAACCCCTTAGCTACAGTACTTTGTTGTCTCCTGTGCGCTAATTGCTGTGAACCTATTAAGGTCAAGAATTTTCTACAGTAAAAATGCACTTCAGAGCAAAGATTTTAAAAACGAAATAAAAACACTAATACATATATACCTATATTGAACATTGTTGAAACTATTTACTTAATGTGAATTTACTTGAAGCGATGATGTGAAGTGGATAGTGCGGCCGGATTCTGCGTCCATTGACGTGGGTTCGAGACCACCTATCCAACCCTATCTATCCTGGACCAGATCGACACTTAACATAAGATGAGATTGTGAGCTTGGTTCCGTATCTTAGAATTTGGTATCGACTTAATATAATCCTAACATTTGTTCTACATATTGACATGATACCACAAAATATATGTTTTTAAAAAGGAATCATGTAAATTCGCTCAATAGTTTTCAAGTTATAAGCCAACTAAAATTTCGTGTAGTGCCGGCCTATATCTTCCCGTAGGTGTCGTAAAAGATGACTAAGAGATAAAAACCAGAGAATGAGCAGGAGCATCTTCTGAGTATCACAAACACCTATGTCCAACAGTGGAAGTTATGGTTGAATGGATGGATGGAAAACAACCAACTAACGGACAGACACACGTTGAATATTTTAGAACCTATTCTTCTTCTTAATTAATGTCAATTCTGGAAATATAGATTTTTGCCAACGTCACATTAATTGAATGTTATCATATTCTTACAGTTTTCATAGAATATTCAAATAAAATGGTTGCTAGATTACTAGGGAATTTTATGGTTATCCACACTTCAAGCTTCGTGTTATTATTTTCCAATATGTCATTTGGGCATAATAACTGTACCATATTAAAATACATTATAATTACTTATGTTAACGAATAACAAATAGGAACTACTACATGACAGACTGATTTCCCGACAAAAATTCAACAATATTTGTTAAAAACACACTACCTACCTAAATAGATTACAGAAAGTTCAAAATGAGAAAATATTAAAAATATATCATTTATTGCAATGAAGATTGCAGAAAAATAACAGAACCTTCTTCAATGTACGCCTCTCGTATTGATTACATTTTAATGAGAGTTTGATGAAAAACGGCTATTATCAGATTCCTCACAAAGCTATTCTGATTTATAAACAACTAATGAGATAAATCTGTATCAATTAGTTCAATTAAATTTATTTATCGAATTAATTTTGTTATATAGATCAACTTTACTGACATTAGACATTTTCTCAGAATATTACTGAGCGAAGTTTATTTCCAATACTTTTACTCAGTTTCCTCCTATACTATATATACCTTTTATTGTAATATATCAGACTGTAAGAAAAAATCATACTCTCTCAGTTTAAGTTCAATATTAGTAACAATACCAATGTGCAAAAAGTACTATATAATTATAAAAAAAGTAGGTACATTTTAAAAAGTATAGTTCAGCTGTTAATGTTTACCACACCTTGTTTGAGTTTTGGAAAGTTCAAATTGAGTAAAATTCCTTTGACTGTGTTTGAGAGCTTAACAAAATTTGTTAAGGGTTACAAACAAGTGGTACAAACCTCAGCCTGGGCGCATCTTACCGAAATACAAAATTCCGGAGAATTTTGCAGAAAAAAAAAAGAAAAAATATTATTATTATTATTATTGTTCAATAAGAAGAAGGGCTAGCAAGAAGATGGATGAAAAACGACTGCATGCGGCAGAGATGCGAATGTTGAGATGGATGTGTGGCGTAACCAGAATAGATAGAATCAGGATGAGTATGTAGAGGATGTTTGAAAGTGGGTCAAGTGATAGAAAAGATGAAAGGGACCTTTGTTACGGACGAATATGGACATGTTTTGAGAACAGACGAAACGCATGTGATGAAGAAAGTGATGATATGAAAGTTCAGTGATGGACGGAGAGAGGACGTCCAAAGAAAATATGGATGGAATGTGTGAGGGAAGGTATGAGGTCAAAAGGGGTGAATGAAGATATGGGGCTGATAGAGAAGAAGAAGCCATATTGGGCCGATCCCAAATAACAAAATGGGAGCAAGACGATGATGATGATAATGATATTCAATAAAAATTGTTTTCAATTTAATTTGTGTTATTAAAGATTAAGTTTTTACACATTATTATATTAAAGTAATCTTTGCAGTTTGAATGACAACGTTGTAATAGGTAATAACAATATCTTGGCTATTGTTCAAAGGACATATTATTATTTTGAATAGTAGGCACTAAAACCTAACCGGCGGCGAACATTGTATTCAAAAGAAATGACGAACGACGTCATATAACAAAAGAGGACTAAAAAAGTTCCTGTCACGGACGCGAGCTGTGTTTGAGAGTGAATTTTCGCCGACTCATTTAGATTCTCCCTACTGTACGAATACTTTTGTAATTTATAATAACTTACATTTTTTTTAAAAATTTCAAGTTACAGATACCTATCTATACTAATAAATAAAATTGGAGTGTCAGTTTGTAATATCAAAAGAACAATGTTTTTACTAAACACACACAATACCTACACCAAAAATACAATTTAATTTTTTTTTTGTCTCTCTGTTTGTTCCGGGTAATCTCCGGAACGGCAGGACTGATTTTGACGGGAATCTTTTTGATAGATAGCTGAAGTGATTACGCGTAACTTAGTGTACTTTAATTTATCGAAAATAATTAGGGTACCGGGTAAAAAAATTAAAACTCATGAAATTTTGAATGAAATCCGATTCAATGCACAGTTTTACGGGCACGTGCCTGAATTTATGAGAAATATTTTTACTTTATCTTAGTCCCAAAAAAAGTTAGGGTTCCGCATAAAAAAATTATAACCCACTGAAGAATATGTAAAACGCGGGCGCAGCCACGAACGCCGAGTTAATAAGATAATTTTGTTTTTATTTTAGTAGGTAGCAGGGTTTTTGGAAAATTTAGGGTTTCGTGTAAAAAAATTATTCCCATGAATTTTTTATCAAAATACGGTTCAAGAGCGAGCACAATTAAAACAAACGCCATGAAGAATATATAAAACGCGGATAGTGCCGCGACACACAGATAATAATTGAATATTAATTTACCAGACGACAGAGGTAACTTTTGACAACAATATTTTCACAATTCTTTTTCATTTATGGTGTTACATAGAGCAATAATTAGACATAATTAAATCACAAAAACAATTAAGAAAGAATGCTCTTTTTAAACTTTTAATACAATAATATTGTTGTAATTGTAATAGCATAATACAGTAAGAATAGAAAAGAATAATAATTTAATTACTCATTGTAAAAACTCAATCAACATAATATATAACAAAAATATAACCTTTTCACAGTAATTGAAAAGAAGAGGATTTCTTTATATTTTAAGAGTATTTGTTTGAAGGCGACAATTTCCGCACAGGAGTTAACGACCGTGGCCGTTCCATTTTCGAGATTTTAATCAGGAGTAATGCGACTTTCTTTTTCACGAGAACGTTTGAAATGTCAATCGATAATATTAATAACTAATAGAAAATTAAATATTAAAAACAAACTTGAGCAACTTAAGTAAATATTCTTATCGCGAATATAGAAAACATAAATTTTGTAAAGTTATTTTATCAGGCCGGTATAGCAACGACGATCGCCTATGTTTTTGGACTGTACAGCACTTACCATCAGCTTAGCATTTAGCATTTAGCGAGATTCATTAAAAAAAATCTAAATAGGCATAACAATAAAAGTTGCTAATAATTTAATTATAATTTATTTCTTAGAGACTCAGCACATTCCATGGAGAATAATACATTTATTTTCCATAACACCCACGTAAACAGTTTCTAACAAAAAGGATAAATATTTTTTATATAATTTATTATGACCCTGGATACAAGTTCTTTAGGCGCAACATCACAACTTACTAATCTTCAATGCTCCAACTAAGTGGCGGTCAATTGTTAAAGCGTTCTAAGGGAGTTGTTATGAGATCTCAAAATTGACGCTTCATCTCATTATTTTTAATACACCTCACTTATTCATAATAACCAAACACACAACAATTATTTAATTTTCTATTAACAAGAACTTTTTAAGTTTTTTTTTAATAGTAACAAGGAAAGCTTGGCATTGTTTTAAATAATATTTATGAATTTATCAGTTCTATAGAGTTTATGATCGCCGATATAGTGATATGGATTGACGCATCTAGGTTAATTAAATTGGAGCGGTACGTTATTTATTCTGTCCCTCAGGACTGGTGGTCCATTGTTTCCTTAATTATTATTTGTTAATATTTGTATAAAAATGTTATTGTTTATAAAGTTATTTATTAGTGTCTAGACGGGTATTCCAAATAAGGTCAATTGTAATTGCTAACCGATATATTTTATTAGGTTTAATTTCCACTACATCTACCGCTCAGCAAATAGATTTATTTTAGCTATATCAGGGTCTGTTGTTATCCACAGATAGATTACTTTCGAGTGAGACATGAATACTGATTGTAAACAGAGATTTTTGTAGAAATCTCATCTACGTAAATGTAGCGAATGGAGTATTATTCTTATGGGTGCGGTTTGCGCCCGCGGGGTCTCATTTCTCAGGATTCACTTATCGTACTCTTGCAAGCTTACCGCGTGGTGTTCCATTTGCATTTAGTTATTATACGTCTGCGATGGAATGGTTTATCGCATGAGGATCGTGAAACGTGAGACCTTCCATCGGGATGATGGGTGGACTAGATGAAGTTTTGAATTTGGCTCGCTTTAAAAAAGGAACTCGCTTCTTTTATCGTAACTGAATAAAGAGAATATTCGTTTGAGATTCCGGGTTTTAGAAAATTTGAAGGAGCAAATAAATATTACCCGAACATAGTATATAGCAAAGTTACTTTCTGCTTATACCTTTTTATCTGCCAAGTCCTCTTAAAACACGCAACGGATTTTAAAGTAGTCTTTACGTTCAGCGAGATATTTTTTCAAGGAAATTTTATACATTTAATAAGCTTTTTTGTAAATAGACAAAAATATCTTTAATATTTATATTAATATAAAAAATAATTTTCATGACTCACGTAGGTTTAATCTTAAAATCGAATAGTACAGATTACAGATATGGTTTCCTTTCACAGAAATAGTTTAGGTTCATTATGAAACAGGATAGGTGATCGTACACATACACACTACGACTAAGCCGTGATCGCTTCAACTCACAAATCACATAACATCGATTGATCAATAAATTATCACATTCATTTTAAAACTACACTTATTTATAACCGTAATTACAAAATGATTCGTTATATCAGTAATTAAGATTACTATAAATTTCCGTATGAAAATATTCAGTAATTGATCTATGAGGTTTTCGGTTACTTCGGTTCGTGTACAAATAGATTTATTATTCACAAAACCGAATTGACAACGTACAAAACGGCTTAAAATATTCAAAAACCATCTGCTCCATAAATAAATAGAAGACGAGTACAGTTTTGCGTAAGGTACATCTATCTACGCGAGACCTAATCCAACAATATAAACAACAACCCTCCGCGTTCAGACTTTGAATAAAATGCATAAGATCTGTTGCCACGTAGCAAAAATTACGTGGACCGAATAATAAGTATATTATCTAAGCTGAGCACATTTTCTTGGTCGACATTTTTTTAAAGAATAAATTAGTCTCACGATGGTTTTAGTTTTTATTTTAGCTAAACTTAAGTGGGAGTGGGCTGGGCACATTGCGCGCAGAACCTATGCCCGATGAGGCCAACGAGTTCTCTATTGGTTACCACGCACCGGAAGACAACGCATGGGTAGGTCCCCACTGGATGTGGGAGACGCAATACCGGTCGTTGTGGAGATCTTTGGGGGAGACTTATGCTCATCAGTAGACGTTTTGCGGTTGAATTGATGGATGGATGGATGATTCTAGGTTCATTTGAAAATAAATACTGATAACATTGTTACACTATAGTGTGGTTTATGTACAACTAAAGCTTATTAAATTATATTAAAATAGTAAATTCTTTTTCAGAATTAAAATGAGCTAAAGTTTTTTTTAGCAATAAATAGTGACATCCCTGGGAACATTATAGTAAAATCGTGATTGTGGCTCCCGTTCAATCAACGTTTTCCATCTCCAATTCAGCACCTTTATACAGTCATGAATCAGCGTGCTTTTGCTCGTTTATCCTGTATATCTTTCTTCAAAACTTAGTTTTCATAAAATATATGACGTCATTAAACATTTATAAAAGTAGTAAAGACTAGTAGGATAGCTTGCTTTAAACGGGCCCTGTATTAAAATTTGTCGAGATACTCTTCTATATCCGACTGCGGTGAAGGTTAAGTGGAGGTTAAAAATTATTGATAGCTTTTGTAGCCAGGGAGTCCTAAATTATTGGTACAGATGATACGGCGGCAGCTACGCCCCTGATTTATTTTTAATGTCTTGAAACCAATCCGTTATGATGATGATATTAGAATCATAATTCGATAGCGGACTTGCCTTTTAGATTTTCTGCTTAAAGAAGAACATGTTTACATATGACATGTTAATCATGTTTACTTACAACCTAATTACGCTTAAAACTCAGAGCTACAATTTGAGTTAGATTTTATAAAGAAATTACTGTAGTAATTACTTGAAATTATGTGAACTGTAAACAATCTACTACTTGTTTTACATATAAATATGAATTAACACAATCTCACAATAAATAAAAAATATGTCTGTTATAACAAAGTATAACAAAATCTTTATACTTATCTAAAAACATTCATATCGACTTAAATTGTTTGTAACTAACTAGACACATATTATTGCATCTATAATTTGAGTTAATCTGATTCTCTAAATATATTTACAATCATGCAAAGTTATACCTTAATAAATCGGTTAAGAATAGTACCACACCATATTTTCGCGTGGGTGTCATAAAAGGGGACTAAGGGATATAAACCAGCGGATGGGCAACAGCATCCTTTGAGTACATAAACACCTACTGCGATTGACGACCCGCCTGCCAGGCGTGGCGATTTTGACAATCCCTCCTCATTGGGGGAGACCTATGTCCAACAGTGGACGTCTGTACAGCGATAGATCGCTTCGTTGATGAGGATGACATCATCTGTTTACCCGTTTGCCTATGCAATAAATTAACGAAAGCTACTTTGAAGGTTCCAATTATTTTACTTCTAATTTCCCCAGTTGTATTCTTAAGTAACAAATTCACATTAAAAAATGTAGGCCGTAGAAATAGAATAGTTAAGGCCAGTAAAATACCGACACGATTACCCATAGATTCGTAACGTTCATTCTCTCGAATTTAAGTAGGTAGTAACATTATTTCCAGACTGCGAAAGAAAACATCTTGAAGAGATTTAAACGTTTGCGAAATATTCATCTACTATCACTTAGTATGAGTAACAAAACCCATAATTGTAGATCTATCGCCGTTTAAAGTCATTAATAACCTCATGGATAAATGTTTTATCGTAAACTTGTATTTTTCGTTAAAAAAAAACTAGTAATGAGATAATTACAGTATATTATAACAATCTATAAATGGTAAAGTCTTCAATTATGGAAGTGTTCGAGATACGCTCATAAACTTTATAGAAAATTGGAAGAACATAAAAACATACTACCTCGATTATTTTAATTCTAACGCTTATCTTAGCTACTAATTAAAAACAATATGCAGACACGGGGACTGCCGACAGAAGTGAACACTGGAAACTTTTTGAAACACTGTTTAACTTACAGTATGATTAATTAGAATTTTACAATTTGTTAATTTAAAGTATTAACATAAAGTAACATGTACGATTTCTCTGGTAATTACTTCGATTCGCGCTTCAAGAAATAACGATGCACATTTTCACATAGTTTATTCATAATCAAATAGCTGCGTAAGTATACATTTTATTATTTATCTCTAAGCGCCAGCACTTAAACGCCATCTTATACTTGATGTACGGTAGCATGTTGACGGCTGGTAACGAGAATCGCTCAATGCCGATAAAGAAGTATTCACTACAAAGAGAATAGTAAACAGAGGAGAAAACATTTCGAAGTGTTTTGTTTTTGACTATTTGTATATGT
This sequence comes from Samia ricini, assembly GCA_014132275.2. Lineage (NCBI taxonomy): Eukaryota > Metazoa > Arthropoda > Insecta > Lepidoptera > Saturniidae > Samia > Samia ricini. Next base: position 11,262,270 of record AP028161.1, read on the forward strand.
TTGTTGTTTTATGTTTGACATAGGTGTGATATCTTAGAAACCTCTAATTTTAAATATGGAGGTGCACGTACGCTAACATATAATTTATATTAGTAGATATCATTCCAATGCAATAATATCATAATAACAAAAGGATCGTAAAATACATTTTAACGAACGTCTCATTCGCATCGGAACGTTTCTCGCAGCAAGTGAACGGCTTTCAAGCAATAAAACTCAAACAGACGTTTACGTTGGTTTTATTGAAGTTTTTTCAACGGCACATTTAAGTGACGCGACGTTGACGTGGCGCCCCCTGGGTACAACGGATTAAACCATGACTCTGTAGCAGAATTTTCTATTTGAAACGTTTTTCACAATAAAGCATTCACAAAACATACTCGAAAGCTTCCGCGCTTTGAATTCATATATATTAAAGTTGCTGGATGCATATCCGGACGATATACCAATGGAAATGTATTTATAAACAAACATACAATTTCAACTTTTCAAAATTTACCTAAAGTACAATTGAAAAGAACAACAACATTGTAAAAACTTCTCAAAATTACTAAATCAAAGCTAACAGGGGTTTTTTTGGATAAGAATTATAGAAAACAAAATAGTTTTCAAAATGAATATGATCTTTTTACTAATCAGTACAATCACACAACCGATTATACCCACGCTGATTCGCACCTCATACTTACACAACACGAGTATATATTTTATTATAAAGCTGTAATGTTATAAAGAAAGGCACTGGATCCCGGGGCACAAAATATTTTTTTTTCCGGGTCCATTGCACCCTCTGAATTGTATTTGCATTTCATGAATAAAGATTTATTATTATTATTATTATTATATTTTATGTTTATAATATTTCGCAATATTTTAGAATCAGTTGTGATTGTAAAATACACAAATTATTATAAAATGTTTTATTAAGTAACTTTTAAGCTAGTTTAGCTTTTCTACTACACAGAAAGAAAATCTAATAACTCTTATCATCATTTGCAAACATCATACGTAGCTAGTAGTAAATTAATTTAATTCTCATAACATTTAGAAATGTTATTAATCCCGCACACACTCCCGAGTCGCCTTCCGTTGGCGGCCCAAAACGAGCTCCGTTCCCCAACTGGGAAGGCTCTTGACGCCGCTACCATCGCGATACAGTGACACTGAACATGCATTAAGCATTACATGCACAACACTACAGTCATACTCCTGCACATAACACCCAGGTGCATAGGTCCAGTAAGGAACCATTTTTTAATATTAAAAAAAAATCTACAGATTAGCTACGATCAAAACTCCGTGGGATTTTTGCTACACGGGTAAGGGCCGAGCCGAGGTTCGCACCACTTTGGTGCCCTTGTGCTAGTTACCTTTTTGCGGCGTGTGTCTTCAATACTCGCACCCAAAATTACGGTGAAGCTGTTAAGGCACTTCCGATCAACAGCATCACCTAGGTTAAAAAAAAATGTTATTAACAAAGAAGTAACACAACAAATTAAGATGGAAGGTTAATATCTCAATGATTGCAAAATTCAAATAAAATGTGATCGATAACAACAATTTTGTTATAAGAAATATCGAGACTCTCACCCGTAAAATAACGTGATGTATTGATTACTTTCTAATGAGAATTTAATGAGACTTGGCCTGTTATATGTAAACAAAAATATTAAGGCATGTATTTAAATCTATTTTTCTAGATATATATAGCACTGATTCCTTATGTAACCATATTTAAAAACTAGCTGTGCTCGCGACCCTGCCCGCATGAAATTTCGTGTTTGTAACAATTTCAGGCTAGTCAAGTATTAGGTAAGCAAAATTGAAGACACTTCTGAGTCCCCCTCCCCTTTATCATCAAAACTCTTATCCCCTCGAGATAAAAAAAAACATATTTAACGTATGTAAATATTGCTTATGTAGTTGCATGTAGATGAATGCGGAAACATGGGTGTTATAAATGAAATTAGTACGAATGAAGTATGTGGTGAGAAGTATGAAGAAAGCTGTTGGGCCAGATAAAATACCAGTGGAAGCTATTGGAAGAAGATGGATATAAGTGGCTGACTTTATTTTTCGGCAAGTTGGTGCGAGAAGTGGCGATCTCTGACGAATGGTGCGTTATCTCGCTGGTGCCTCTCTAAAAAAATAATGACGATGTACAAGACTGCAATAATTACTGGGTAATAAAGCTATGGCACATAGTATGATAGTGTGGGAGAAGGTGATAGAGAAGTGATTGAGAGAAGAATTTAAGATAACATAAAACCAGTTCGGCTTTATGCTAGGTCGAGGTATCGCAGATGTCACGTTTGCATTACGTCAGCTATGTGAAAAATATAAGCATGCACACAAGAACTTGCAAATGATATTTGTGGACCTGGAAAAGGCCTACGACAAGGCACCACGATCGGTTTTGTGGTGGACACTGAAAGAGAAAAGTGTGCCTGTGAAGTATGTAGAGCTAATTCATGCTATGTACAAATAACCATGTACGTACCAGCAATAAGTTAGCTGCTGGCGACACCGACGAGTTCAGGGTGTCCGTAGGCTTACACCAAGGGTCGGCCTTAAGTCCATACCTCTTCCTGTTGGTAATGGATGTTAATATAGCGGATATACAGGAAGAGGCATCCTGGTGTATGTTGTTTGCGGACAATATTGTCCTTGTCAGTAAGGATGGAGCTGAGGTCCCAAATAATTTTATAAAATGGCAACAAAAGCTGGAGAGTGTTGGTCTAAAAATCAGTAGATCCAAAACGGAATATATGTATTGCGATTTCAGCGGCACCTCTAGTCAACTGTCTTAACGCTTGATGGCAACCAGGTACCAATCTGCCTCGACTTCAAGTACCTCGGCACACTTCTACAAAGCGATCGCTAAATAGATCGGGCAGTAAAGCATAGAATAAACGCAGCATATATTAAATGTTGGCAGGTCACAGTTACCACTTATAACCCGCAAATACCCCTTAAATTAAAGGGGAAGATATACAAGAGCATGATCCGGCCTGACGTCTTGTATGGATCAGAATCTTGGGCCATAAAGGTAATGGATGAAAGGAGACTGCATGCTGCAGCCGTAAAGAGAATGTTGAGATGGATGTGTGGTGTAACAAGAATGGGTAGGAATAGGAATGAATACATTAGAGGAAGTTTGAAAGTGGAGGAACGTGGAAAATGAAAATTTGAAACAGAGAAGGTAAGGAGCAGGCGTCTGTCTTGGTATGGGCATGTAATGTGTAGGGAGGAAGAGGATGTTGTAAGAAAAGTATTGGATATGAATGTTGTCGGGTATAGGGGAAGAGGAAGACCAAAGAAAAGATAAATGAACTGTGTGAAAGATGATATGTTTAGAAAGAAACTGAATGTAGGGATGCCCTCAAATAGAGATGATTGGATGAGGAAGACATGTTGGGCCAACCCCAAATAAAAATGGGATAAGGGCAGGGTGATGATGATACTATCCCTCCCACTGATACTTTCACTAAATACATATTTAATTAATTCTCATATAAACTATGCCCGTTTTCAGCTATTTTCGAAAACCATAAAGTTATCTTCTTGATTCTAAAGCCCTCTCTAGTTTTTTTCCCTGAAATATATTTAATTTACAAATTTTCTAATTGGCGACATTTACTGTACACCGCTAGTATTGTATTAATTACCTATTTCTAACATACTAACGTACTTTCCTCATTTTAAACTATAAAACTGACTCTATTTCCATACAAATTTGGAACCCCATTTTTCATCCGCTTTAGAGTTATTGATTCCAGGGTGTAGACTAGTACCATACCAAATATAATTAAATCTGTCTACAAGTTTTTACGTCATGATAAAAAAAAACATAAAAAATATCACTAAAAATATTACGCATTAAGTAAAATTGATTAGGTACATCTGCAGACACTTTAATGTGAAACAGGAGAATTTAGTTTTTCTTTTCGTATATGAAATTATCGACAGAAAATTATTTACTTATTTACTTCAGCCAAATGTATCAACAATATTGCTCTTAGGTATCTTTTTCTTTTAATTTTCCAGTTTAATCAATCTAAATCGCTTTCAACCACCTTACCTATGTGATACGTTATATTACCCAAGCACTATTTAATAAATAAAACAATTTTCTAGTTAAACAGAACAGTTACCAAAATATTTACCATAATGTCAATCCGACATTGATAAAGCGATGAGATCGCTCAAAATCACAGCATCCCATTTCAGTGCTATGGAGAGTGAAAAACGTTCGTAAAATGCCGAGTGGAAATTATTCACAGGCACTCAACCGTACAGAGAAAGGTCTGTTTACAATTTTATCAAAATTAAATATCTTACGTGAGAATAATGCGTAGGTATCGAAAACACAATAATAAATATATTACATTTTAAATTGTTGTAGACTAACGTTTAAGAAAATTCTCAGAATAGTTAAGTGGTGAGCATTTGGATTAAAACCATGTAGTTCGTAGTCGGAATTGGCGTTCGAATATTAATTACTGTGATTTTCGCTGTCACCATCTCTAATTACCGGCAATTATGTATTACGTAAACGTTCTACCAGTGTCAAGTGAGTAAGATTTTTTTTATATTGCACAGCACAGTGACTGCACTGGACCTGATATTAAGTACAGTACAATCCAAAACAGCGACGAATGACACTGAACAGAATTCACTGCCAGTCACCGCTGTCATGCTGGCCTGCTTAAATACCTGTTCATGCCTCTTTTGAAGGACCCAATATCATATGAAGGAGGGAACACACTGAAAGGGAGACGGTTCCATAGCCTCACAGTGCGACAAAAGTTTAATAAGAATCTTGTATATGAACGTAGGTACATACTACATACAGGTCCTTACATATGAAATTGATGTTTTGTCGAAATAGCCACAATTGCCTCAAATATCTGACGTATGGTTAGGAATTTCAAATAAGCCTGTGGATTTATGTTTTGGAATTTAGTTATTCTTTTCATTTGTTTTCGAACTATTTGATTTTTCTTTGAGATTTTTCTGTTCATAAAATGGGAAACTTAAAATATCGCGTTATGTATGAATACGGGTTCAAATAGAATTTGTTATTTAAATCCCTAATGCTACGGTCAAAAAGGTTCTCAAATGTGTGTGCCCGATGAAGTCATTTGACGAACAAAAATAATATACTTATAATAGCTAGGTTATTTATTGTCAGGTACATTATTACTGATACTCAATATCATACTTTAAATTAACAAGAAAACTTGTATGGAAGCATACATACATTTATTTATATAAAAGTGTTCGTGCGATCATCAATTTTTGACGATAATTATTGTATAAAAGTTTTCAAAATATTGATTGACTCCAAAAATGTACTTTCGAATACAAGGTGTCATAAAATAGTTCAATTTATATGTTCGAAAGTGTACCACTAGAAAATTATGGAACTGAATTTATAATACAATTGCCACCTTGAATAAGGATGTAGATTTCATGCTTTACTGTAGGGGTTAAGTAAAAAAAAACTAGGCAGCTATGGGAACTGCCGAAAGAAGTGTAAAATCCAAACTTGGGAAAAAAGGTTTTTTTAATGTTTAAATTTCATAATTTATTAATTGTAATTATTAACATAACTTTACATTTAACGTAATAACATTTGTCTGGTTTTTTTAAGCAATAGCAATAATTATGTACATTTTCATATAGTTGTACAAATTCGTAATTATAAGATACGATAGGCTGCGTAAGTATATATTTTATTATTAATCACTTAAACGCCATCTTATACTTGACATACTATAGTATGTTAAAGGCTGACGTCATAGCATTGGTAAAGCGAATCTATAAATTTTCCCCTACCGAGAAACGCTCAACGCCGCTAAAGAAGTTTCGATTTCAATCAAAGGTAATATAAGAAGCATTTTCACTAGCCAGTCGAACAAATATATTGAAAACACCATTACGTTTATTAGACACTAGCCATGTGACCGCGGCTGCGCCCACGTTTCATTTATTTTTCACAGCATTTTTTTATACGAAACCCTAAATTAATTTTTAGTTTTTTTTTGTACTAAGATAAATTAAACATATTTCTTCTAAATTCAAGCACTTGTTCGTGAAACTGGTCATTGAATCGGATTTTATTCAATTTTTTTTTTTAGTTTAAATTTTTTTACTAGGAGCCCTAATTATTTTCGATAATTAAAAGTACTCTACCCTGTCTAACAGTCCCGTCAAAATCCATCTAGCCGTTCTGGAAATTACCCGGAATAAACAGACAGACAAAAATTTTAAAAATGGTGTTTTTGGTATAAGTATCGTATATACATTCATATCTATTTAGTAACGAAATTTTATTTTGACATTACAAACAGACACTTCAATTGTATTTATTATTGTAGATCAAAATAATAGGTTTATTATATCTTTATAGAATTAGTGAGTTTAAATAAGATCCAAAGCAATGAGAGGTATCTTTCGAAAATCCAATTTAAGTAGGTAACACTTAACCCAGTTTTACTAATTAAACAAAGTTTCAGATTGTATTATATCCGGTGACAAAATTACAGCGACAATTAAAAAGATTGAAGCCGATGAACGCTATTAATTTCATCTAAATTCTGTAACTGATACTTTAAAAAATGTTATTTCATTTTGAATATTTTAATTCAACTGTCTTCATAGAAATCGTAGTTTTAACGATTTCAACTCTACATGTAGGCATTTTCTTAGTGTGAAATAAGTTATCATTCTTTGAAACTGTAATTATTGATTTCTTTAACAAATAAGGGATTGTAATAAAAATTTAAAATTTCAATTACATTATCATATTACACTATCACGGATACATTTAAAATTTCAAAAGTTAACATCGCTATAATTGATAAACTATTTTCAGACAAAATAACGTACATTATCAAAGAATTTGTTATTAATATTTCCAATAATTAATATGTGTGGTATAAATGAAATTGTGTGGTAGTTTAGTGATACCCTTTTATGATCTTATCAGAATACAGAATATTTGCTAATTGAACTATTTCTGCGATAGAAAACAAATACAATGTACCTATAAGCAGTCTAGTGGCGAAGTTATAGAAAGTAAATAATATTGTTCGCAAAACAAATATTGTGACCGAGTTAGTCGGATAATAGTTTTCCCACGGGTTGTGTACTCCGAATTTGTGTTTGAACATTGAGCATCATACTAATAGATAATACAATTGTTTTCTTTCTGAGCATTTAGGTATACATTTGTTTATATTGTTAGGAAATTCAATAAACTATATATCTTCTGTATATATATATAGAAATAGGGTTTCTTTTAAGCACCATCAAATCAAAACTACTGAACATATCGGGATGGGCCTCCATTCGACGTGGAATTTTTTGTAGATGGTTAGAGGCTATTTATTTTTTGGATTATTTTATTTTATTTACTCATATGTACATTTTTTCCACTAATCAAAACAAAAGACTCTTTTCTATTTCATTTTCTTCATTCATTTATTTTTTTAGGTTAGGTATCGCTTTTTCACTCACACCTAAAGAACATATGAAATGCGGGCTGAGTCGCGAGCATTAGCTAGTAGTTATATATGTGGAAGGTTGCACATAATCGAATTAATTCTGGTTTGTTTTATTAATTTTTTGTTTATATTCTGTACTTAGTGAGATTGATTTTTATAAAGAATTATAAAATGAATATTATATGACATAATAATCATTTTAATTTTTTCTTTATTTCCCAACCGATTAATGCCTTGACAGCTTCACCGAAGCTTTGTGGGCAACGCTAAAGGTATTCAGCCGGAAAGTTGTGACTAACACGAGGGCAATAAAATGATATGAATTTCGGCTTCTGCTTTTATCGAAATAAATTTTTTTGGCTATTCATTATAGCCAAAGGATACAAAGACAAAGAATTTAGTGATGTCATATATTGTTTCAAATAAATCTATTGTTTTGCGTATTGAACTAACTTTATATCACATACAATATAGTTTAACGTCAACATACTTGGTTATTTATGGAACATAATTATATTGAAATGATAAAATGTGTCAATTAAAAGAGAATCAACGAAATTGTAACTATATTCGTTAACTAAATCTTGTAGATTTAGTTAAATTATTTCGTCTCTAGAAAATGTAGACAACGAAGCACCTTTTTGACGTCGGTTAACTAGCCTCAGAACATTTAATGATAATTGGGATATATTTAAAAATAAATTAAAGAACAAAATAAGTGATGAGATTATTCAAGGAGTTTTTGGCGGGATCTTAGTTTCTCATGTAACATGTCTTTAATGCTTTAATTTGCGTATATCCTTATTATGTCATTTTAGTTACGATTATTACGATAATGTTTGGTTATAACGTTTATTCTGAGGTGACACAAAAATTTCAATCCATTCCAACAAGATAAGTCACCCGTTTTACTGGAGCTTAGAAACGTAGACACAAGATTGAAAACGTAACTTATCACATGACGCTGGCTGAATTGTGTATGTAAATCGCAGACTGCCAATAACCAAGACGAAGAAATAATTGTCAGAATATAATAGAAATAGTAATAAAAAAAATTACTTTAGTACATAATAAAGTCTGACGTCTTTTGTAAGAATTCATTCAAACTGGTATTCAGTATATACAATATCACTGGTCTTAACGAAGATAATTCAATAAATTTAAAAAGTAGGCCGAGTCGGTTGCAATGAGATCTAACAGTGAGAAATACCGACTGTATTTTCATCCGTCAAAAGTAGCCCGAGGCGGAGATCACCATATTGTCTGTTTCGGACGTTATGCAAAGTCGGAACAAGTTCGTTTTGCAAGTCAATGGGATTTAAATGTATTCTCAAAGAAAAAAACTCTGTTACCTTTGTTTATTTTAAATAAGCGCTACTGTCCATATTTTATATATTTCTACGCTAACTCTTGCAATAATATACTGTACAAAAATTAGGAAAACGTTATCTTTATTAAGAGCTATAGCATTTTCTAGAATTTTTTTTTATAAATTAACTTGTTTTATTATATTAAATAATTCGCAATAATTTTTTAGATTATTCTTTAAAATTAAATAGTTAAATTATATATTCCATTCTCGGATATTTAGTCGCCAGTTTTTTTTTCCATAACTGCAATAATTTTATTTTTTTTAAATCATTTATTTAAACAGGGCTTTTACACATTAGTGTATGCCAGCCCTATCGGAGCATACCCAATATATCTTACAAAACAATAAAAAAACATATACAAGTAAATTAAATTATCTCTCTTAACTTACTACTTGTAAAAATAAAGTTCCATAGCATACTAGCAGAATCGGACATCGGTTCTGCTAGTACACTATGGAACATGCCTATATCTAAATAACATAATCCTAATGACAAAACCAAAGAACTTCTAGCCGCCGCATTTCGGGTGCATTCCACCAACAGATGCTGAGCGTCTTCGACTTTTCCACAATCTTCACAGTTAGGTGAGTCTACTTTCCCCATTATTTACCCAAATCTGTTAAATGGAACATGCCCAGAACGAAACCTAAAAGCTGTTTTGATTTGGCCTCGAGTCAGCTTGCATCCCACAAACCAAGGTATATAACTGCAATAATTTGAAATCTGTAATTGTGCGACATGGTTTCAACAAGATGTTGCGACATGCCATACATTTGATGCCTCAATAGTTTACGACTAGTAAACGAGATGTTTGCTGCAAAACTTATTCGCGCTGAGATGACATTGCGTGGCCGCCTAGAAGCCCAGATTTGACACCTCTAGATTTTTTATATGGAATTACATGAAGAGTAGAGTTGCCCCACTACGATTGCCCAGTTGAAGATAAACATTCAAGAAGAAATCTCTGCGGTTCCACGTGCAATGTGCGCATGCGTGGAAATGTAATTTTTGGAGTGAAAACTTCTTTAGCGGCGTTGAGCAATTCTCGGTAGGGATAAAACTTTTAGATTCCCATTACTAATAGAATGTGACATTAGCTGTTAACCTGCTGTCAACGACATTGAAAGTTTTATTATTATTTATTTTTTATTTTCTTGGCGTCGTAGAAGCATTCGCAAGAGTTTTATTATTTATCTCTAATGCAAGGGGGACGTTAGCATGCATGATGGCAGATTCCTAAGTTTTTGTGTTGCCACGTCTAAAATATCATTTAAAAACAACAACAAAAGAAAACAGTCTTTTTCAAAATTTTCACTTCTGTCGGAGTTGCCATGGCTGCCTAGATTTTTTTTAATAACTATTCCAATGCGTCTATTTTTATTTTAATAACGATTTGTTTGTGTACTATGTCTATCTTTTTTAATGATTTTTTTAAATTCACCTAACTTTCTGTCCCACCTGTTTATTTTATTCTTTAACTAAAACATAACTATCTATCTATATAACACTGAAATTTTGTCTGAACATTTTTTTTGATAAATGTATATTTTATGTATGTAATGTTCGAGTTATATCGAATCTGACATTGAAACAAATATTGTCTGTTAACCGAAAGACATCCACTACTGAACATAGGTCTCCCCCAAAAAGGGAGAGATTGCCATGATCGCCACGCTTGACAGGCGGGATGGCGATCATAGTAGGTATTAGTGGTACTCATAGGATGTTGCTACCCATCCCCTGGTAGCCCTTAGTCATCTTTTACGAAACCCACGGGAAGATAGGGGTGGTACTATTCTTAGCCGGTACCACACAGTATATACTTCCCGACATATGTCTAGGAACACTTTTTGTCTATAAAGATTTTTAGATTTTTTTTTTTATATTTTTCGTAAAAATACAACAATTATTAAAAAAAATAAAAATCAGAAAAGGTTTAACCCAAAAATGGATTGACCGATTTTGATAAAATTAACATAACAAAACATAAGCTTACGCCTGTTATCCCCGAAGGGTAAGGCAGAGGTGAAATAGCGAACTACACCACTCAGGGGGCGAGCCGTCGCCATATCGAGGACAAATTTCAGACTCCAGGATGATAGTGAGTAGAACAACCCAATATCACTTGACCCGACCCGGGGAGCGAACCCGAGACCTGAAAACGAACAACACAGTCAATGATAAAATTCTGTGTGTATAAAATAGTAGTGTAAGTTTTTTGTTTACTATTGTGTATTGAATATAATTGTCTTTGGTAGTCATTGATTATCTATTGACGAGCTTCAAGTGTTGGAATTTAGGGTGTATCTTTTTTTTTTTTGCTTCAATTTTGAATAATGATTATGGTCAAATTTCGAACACTACTGAATTTTTTAAATGAACTTATGATACACTAGCCACTCTCCCCGGATTCGTACGTGTATATAAAAACACCGAATTAAAACAATAAAATATAGCCTATATTACTCAGTGATAATGTAGCTTTCTACAGGTGATATAATTTGTAAAATATGTCAAGTAGTTTTTGAGGTAATCCTTAAAAAAACAAAAAGTCATATTTATCTCGTTTGTGTAAAAGTATAACGCAGTATAAACAGGTGATGATATTTCACTGAGTAAACTTGTTTTATTAAAATTAATATTAAAATGTAATGTTTGCGAACGTCTGTCGCGTCTCCGCGGTATTATATACAACCGTGTCGGCCATCGGGGAGTGCTGGGGATCAAATTGGATGGACGCAAGCTCGACGTTCGCGTGATAAAAGTGGACACCCACTGGGAAATCTCGATGATTTGACTACACTAGGTACTACTACGATTTTACATATTGATGGGTTTCGTGAAGATCTCCTAAACGTTTTACATTATTAAACATTACTTATGTCCGTTTGTTGATTTATAAAAAAAACGCTGAACCAATTTGCGTGATTCATTTTTTTAGATGCTGTATATATTTATCTGGTCAAGTCAAGCTCACAAAACAAACAATATTGTGCGTTACTTAGTATCTTATTAATAGGAATATTATTGTTATCCGTTTATACATTATAAAAAAACCGAAACTTTTCTTCTTATTTCGAAATCTTTCTGTTAGTTGACCAATAAACAGATTTGCATTAGGTCAGGTTCTAGTGTTATATAATATTTAATATGAGAATAAACTTCAATTAAACCAAAATAACAGCAATAAGAACATTATTTAATAACAAAAATAAACCGTTGAATGTTTAAAAACTGTATTGTGGAGTGAACAAAAAGGAATTATATATTTATTTATTATATTTTTTAAAGAAAAATAACATGAAATTTTCACCTGTATTAACTAGGATCTATGCATTTGCAATAAAAAGTATTTCAAATAACTTATTTCATTGACACGTAATTTACTGTACTTTTGCTTGATCATTATTCTATTTTATAACCTCAATTTCGTTCCTTAGTCAGTGAAGAAAGGTCGTCCATGAGGGAAACCTACTGGTATTGATTAGTTAGAATTGACTAAATGGTATGTTACTGGTAGCGCCTCGACGGCTTGTCAAAACTTTTGAAGCGTGCGCTACGGACGCTTAGCTGGAAATTACTAATAGTTTTTAGCGGTATCTTAATCTGTCAGGTACCAGTTCTAGTTATTAATAAATTAACATATTTGACCCTATATTGACTAACTTTGCGTTATATAGTTTGGATATTGGGCACAAATTAAATGTATTGGAAAAAATAACGTGAAACTATTGGTCTGTAGTGACACAAAAGCTCTTTGGAAAATTCTAGAAAGGACTCGTTATGATTTAGGCGTTGAAACATTAACTTATAAAAAAAGACACTGGTAGAGTTGTGTATGTAACTCATATTACCATTAATTAAAAAGAAGAAGCAGATGATAACTGGAAACTTCTTTTGGACATATATCTAGTAAAGTTTGTGTTGATGATAATATAAATCAAAGATACAAAACTAAATTATGATTATGTTTCAATTTCGAAGTAAAAATACCGTGTGGAGTACTTTATACTGTAAGAAAAGTAAATATGCAAGCACATTGTTTATATAATATAGAATTTGCACAAAAAGTCAATTATAATATTTTAAACGAAAACGATACCTACTTCAAAAATAATTAGGTACCAATCATAATCATAATTTATAATAAACGCGTGTTAAAATGAATATTTTTTTTTTTTTTTTTTTTTTTTTTTTTTTTTTTTTTTTTTTTTTTTTTTTTTTTTTTATTTATTTAAGGTCGCTTTTTAACATCACTGGTCATTAACGACCACAGTTAACAATACGTTATAATAACATTTACTGTAGATTACACTAATTTATAAACATTTATCATTTTCAAAAAGCTTAAAGTATGCATGTATCCATCATGATTTAAACAATCTTTTAAGGTGTTGGAAACCCCACACAATCTTTTTTCATTGTTAAATGCAACACACTCTACTAATAAATGTAATACAGTTAGGTCTTGTCCACACTTGCATTTGTTTCTGTCGGTCTTAGTGATCAGGTGAATGTGTGTCATGTTCGTGTGTCCAATACGCAGTCTACAGATAACCACTTGATCTTTTCTAGTGGTAAAAGAAATAGGTTTCTCAAAAAGTGATTTTCTGACATTAAATAACATTGTTGTATTGTCTGTTTTCCAATAATGATCCCATTTGATTTTAATTTTATCTTTAAAATATTTTTTAAGTTCACTGGGTGTTGACTTATTTAAATGCCAATTATCAGTTTCATTAGTAGCATGTCTTGCCTCACTATCTGCCTTTTCATTACCAACTATCCCTTGATGACTTGGAATCCATATAATTTCAATTTTTTTATTGTTACTGAGGAGATTTATCATTTTTTTGCTTAATTTCTATAATAAGAGTGTTTACACTATTTACATTTTGTAACGCTGTTAAACATGATTTTGAATCTGTGTAAATTATATATTTATCAACTATGGATCCAGTGGATATTGATTCTAAGGCTTTAAGAATGGCTATTGCTTCACAACTAAAAATTGAATTATAATCACCAAGTCTATACCTGCAGCAGTTATTATCTGATACTACCGAACATCCTGATCGACCGTTGATGACTGATCCGTCAGTATAAAAAATCTTACAATTAGTATATTTGCTATTCATTTCATCAAATATATTTTTGTATACGCTTCTAGGAGTATTGTCTTTTTGATATTTATTTAATTCGAGGTTAATAGGAAGTTTGATGTTTTCCCATGGGCCAGAAGTAAGTGATTTTTTTGGAAACATTTCTGGGATTTTTAGATTAAATTCTTTTAAGTACTTAATGGGAATATCAATTTTTATTTAGATTAATAACGCAAGTATTGCAAAATTCAATGTTGAATTTGATTTTATAAATGTGAAGTAAATATTTTCTGTGATTGCAAGTATTTGTATAAAATACTCCCGTGTTATAAACAACTTAAGACTGAACTTTTAAAACAGCAAATGTTACCAAAAGCTATATGAATTTTAACCACATAAAACAATCATAAACATGAATGTATAGAAATATATATATAAATAAGTAATAGCAAATGCATCGGTCAAAATATTTAAAACCAGATGTCAGTATTATAGTGCCATGTGTGCCGTAAGTCGTCACTAATACAATATATTGAATATGTCACTTACGGACAATATAAAATATCATGAAGATATTTTTATTCGCACGCAGTCGTACTCTATTATCGTCTTTCAGTCTACGCTTTAGGAAAAATCTGGATGTTCAAAGAATTTTTTCTACCATTACTTTGTGACAAATAAGTTGTTTATGTAATCTGCGAACCGATGTCCGATGAGGCCAACGGGTTCTCTCGAGGAGACCTGTGTCTAGCAGTGGACGTCTTTCGGTTGAATGGATGGATGTAACCTGCATCTAGTGTGAGAGATTTTCCAGTCGGTTGAAGGTTAAATATAGTTGCAATCCGACATTATCCGATTTTAAAATCTAGATATTCTATTTGTTTCCGTCCTTTATTTACAGTTATGTCCTCGTACGAATGGAGATTTAGATTTCAAGGTATCCTTTTATTTATTTAAAACATATTTTGCGCAACATAATGCAATCTACTGCATTTTACTAATTAATATAGAGATTATACGATTATTTCACAAGAGTGTTGTGTAACTTTTAAAAGTATTTAGCGATGTCATCTTTTTATACTTCGTTACGTAATGGTTCCCATCTAGTAGTCCTCAGAAGTCAACATATGGACCTCGATTTTAAAATTCACGGAATGTTTAATTTGAACAATAATATTAGTTTCAGGAAGAAAGAAGAAGAAGAACTTGTGAAGAAAATGAAAGCTCGAAAATGTAATTAATTCAAAAGACAAATTTGTAGTAAAATGTTTTCTCTTAAAAGAGTGTTAATAAAAATGAGTTTTAAATAAAATTAATTCCTGCTTGAACAATGTATTTTCAAAGCAGACCGTTCAGATCGTATATTACTTTTATAAAAGCATATTTAAATACAATCATAGGTCATATCCATTTGGGGTAGGGGTGTTGTGGGGGTTGTTGTGTTGAGATGGAGAGTGGCTCTGCGTTGGAGGTTGAGATGGACGGCGATTCTGACGATAGCAGTGATTCTGAGGGTGGTAGTGTGATGAGGGAGCATGGGATAATGCAGTCTGTGGGGTTGGGTGATCACATTAAGTATGATGATGTTGAAGAACGTGATTTCCCGTGGGATAAGTATCAGGGGTTGGTACTGAAGGGAGGGGAGAGTTTGGTGGGAGGATGAAGAAGCTGGTGACGAAGACGCCTACGATAGGTAGTTTGGACCCGAAGGCGATATTTGATAGGGCGGATAAGATGGTTCAGCTGTTTGTTGAGCTGGAAGGAAAGGCGGGTGGCGGTGCCCTCGTTAAGAGAATGAGAGCAACGGTGTTGTTTATGTGGAGGGCGGCGGCATACGCTGTGGACATGACGGAGCATGCTAGGGGGGTGTATCAGGATAAAGAGGAGTAGGAAAAGAAGGTGGAGGGATTGGAAAGGGAAGTTGAGAGGCTGAAGGAATGGGGGCGGCCTAGGGGGGAGATAGCTGCGGAGGTGGTGACGGCAATCATGGGGAAGTTGGAGGGTGTATTAAAGGGGGTTAACGAGAAGCTGGAGACGCTGGAGGGGCAGGTAGCGGGGGTTGCTGGGGGGTTATCTGCGACGATTGTGGCTGGTGGAGGAGGTGGAGTCAAAGAGGGAGGACCTCGTAGGAAGGTGCTGGAGGGAAGAGGTGGCCCTGTCCCGGCTGCCCCCTTGGGGATGGACTGGGCCCCGCTTCCTGGCGGAAGGGGGGTTGTGGAAGAGTTGGAGGAGGTTGAAGGGGGGAGCGTCGAGGGGGAATGGGCTGTGGTGGAGTCGAAGGGTAAGAGGAGAAAGGTGGCAGTGAAGGATGCAGTGCCGGCCCCTTCTGAGCCCCGGGAGGTGCGTGAGGGGGGAACTGTGGGTTTGAGGCCGAGGCTACCGACGCTACCGCGTTCGGCGGCGGTGGTGGTCACCCTGCGGCCGGAGGCGGTGGCGAAGGGGCTGACATATGCGGAGGTTATGGGGGAGGCCAGGGAATAGGTGGACTTGGAGGGGATGGGGTGGGGGACATCTCGTGCCGCTTCACCGCGGCGGGGTCTCGGATTATTGAGATCCCGGGACCGGGGGGGGGGGAGCGGGCGGATGTCCTTGCGGCGAGGTTGAGGGAGTTGGTCTCGGAGGTGGCGGTGGTCTCCAGGCCTACAAAGCGGGCAGACGTCCGCCTAGTGGGCCTGGAGGACTCTGTGTCGAGGGAGGAGGCCCTTCTGAGGGTGGCGCAGGAGGGGGGGTGTTCGGTTGAGGAGATAAGAGCGGGAGTGATAAGGTGTTCGGAGAGGGGCGTAAAGGCACTTGTTGTGTCGTTGCCAGTGGAAGTAGCTGTTAAGCTGGCGGATAGGGGATCCATTAGGATTGGGTGGTGTACGACCCTCTCGCCGCGAGTCCCACACTAATCCTGTGTGACAGCCTCTCGCGCTTTCGTGCGAGAGACTGTCAGACATCTTCAGACACGTTTCAACCAGATCTGGAAGGGGGGGTCCCTATCAGATCTGGCTGGACGGCTAGTGCGTAAATGCATTCACCTCGAAAAAAAAAAAAAAAAAAAAAAAAAGGTCCGTGCATTTGAGACACTCCCTCTGAGGTGTTACAAGTGCATGGGGCTGGGTCACACTAGAATGATGTGTACCTCGGTGGTGGACAGGCGGACGCAGTGCTACCGCTGTGGAGTCGATGGCCACAAGGCCATGGACTGCACAGCGGAGCGTCCAAAGTGCACGCTCTGCGCGGAGGAGGGGAGGGAGGCAGGTCATCAGATGGGAGGGGCCTTCTGCCGACCTCCCGTGAGGCGAAGGGTGTTGGAGTCTGGTGGGGGTGCTGCGGCAAAGAAGGTTGAGGCGGGTGGATAGTAGATGGTGTAGATGGTGAGGGGTTTTTCTTCTTTCTTCAGGTATCCCTCTCCTTACTACGTCTTGTTGTCTGTAACAAGACGAGTACAGGAGAGGGACCTAGCTCTCTCTCTTCTACAGCAGAGACGGGTTCTTTCTCCTTTGCTTCTTGGCCCGTCTCCGCTCTATCCCTTCTTCCCTTTTCTGTTTATGGGGGGCAGGAAATATATCCTGTCCCCCCGGAATGTTGACCGATGGGTCATGCCTCCCTTCGGGGGGGTGGGTTAAGAGGTGGGGTCGAGAAATATTATCCCCCATCCCCATTGGGCCATTGCACGACGAGGCCCGGTGGGTTCGCTGCAGGGGGCGACGCGGTGGCATGCTGTGCAATCCCGTATCGCCCCCATCCCAAATGCAGCGGACGGCCCCGGGGGGTTTTAGTGGGTATTTCCGGGCGACTCTCGCCCGGGTGAGTCCCACACTGGCACGGAGCTCGTCACTCCGTGCCCCCTTATCTATTGTATTGGGGGACTCTGATCCCTCAAATACAATAGATAAGGGTAGTGCGTAAATGCATTTCCCCCCGTCAAAAAAAAAAAAAAAAAGGTCATATCCATTTAGAATGCGGTCCTGTTAACAATATTCTCTTGCGATTGGAGCTGATCCATTTACTAATTGAATCAAATAAATAAATAAAAATAAAATTTAGATGGAAAACTACCGAGTAGTGCTTATACTTCTACGACTGCTGCGAAAAATATGCATTCTCTAATACTAATTTTGACTACACCAGTCTTAACTGGCCGATTGTGTCTAAGGTTTTTATGACTCGTTCTTATTTTTACATTTTTTAAAGTTCGCATGTTTGTTTTTTTTGTAATTTCAGTTATTATTATAATTTTGACGGTGCTAAGATTTATGTAGTTATATACTTAGAAACGTAGGTTGACAGTCAACCTTTTGATCTCAAAATATTCGTAACAGCATCGAGTAAATAACGAAGATTGATCTTATAAATAATTTTTACCTATACTAATAAATGAGATTGAAGTATCTGTTTGTAATGTCAACATTTTTTTTTACTAATTAGATATGATTGTACATACGACACCTATACCAAAAATACAATGTTTAAAATTGTTGTCTGTCTGGCTGCCTGCTTGTACCGGCTAATCCCCGGAACGGCTGGACCGATTTTGACAGGACTTTGAATAGCTGAAGTTACTCCGCGTAACTTAGGGTACTTCTGTTTTTCGAAAATAATTATGGTCATGAAATTTTGAATAAAATCCGATTCAATGCCCAGTTTAGCAGGTAGCAGTAATGCGGCAGGTATTTGAATTTGTGAGAAATATCTTTGCCCCTTTCTCCCCTTGAACCCGTTCCCAGCGTTTACGCCAGCTTTCCATTGTTTTCCTATTGTCTTTTTATTGTTTAATTTTTATGGGTACTCGACACATTAATGTTAGTATACATTTTTTTTTTTCAAAAATAATTATGGTTCTATAAAAAAAAATAAAGAGTATATTACACAGTGAAAAACATATGAAAAGCGGGCGCAGACGCGATCACACAGCTAGTTAATAATATAAAAGCGACGAATGGAAGTTTCAAGATTTATAAAATAAAACCGTTAATACGAGTGTTAAGGGATAAAGTCAAATCCCGGGCTCTTATTTATTGAAACTGGGGAATGTGAGAAAAGGAGCTTAATACTAATCTAAGATTGAAGTGATTTTTTACACAGTCCGCTATTTAAATTGTGGCTTAAAAGTATTTAAATTAATTTGTTATAAAAACGAATTATTTCGATTTCATAATGAATAATTGTAATCTTTTTTTTTTCATTATTTTAGTATCGCTGGAAATATATCTGTATAACACTAATACAATATCGTATTTCTGTAAGCCTAAATATAATACTATTATTTAAATTTAAATTACTTAATTACAATGATATATAATATGTTCTATAATTGTTTACTATGCATGTATATTACGAGATGTTATTTTGTTTATTAAACTTTTAAAGTTATTACATCATGCTTTTTTTTTTTTTTATCTTCAGGGATCCATTATATTTCATTATTTTCAAAAAAAGAACATTGAAAACATTTAGACTCGATATTGTTTGTATATACGATGAAAGACTATCTGACTATTATTAGTTCACTTTGAAGTGTCACGATGTTGAATCAAAGAATCTGTAGCTACCTACCGATTCTTCATTTCTTTTTTTTACACGGTATAGGCTCAGTGCTTTGTCTACAATATCACCTGATGTTAAGTGACGATGTGGTCTAGGATAGGTGTTTACCACACAAGAAGCCTAGAGGAACTGGTTCTCAAGTGATTTTGCCGGGACATACCTATGGGTATTTGGTGACAGATTTTCTAACTTGAGGGTGGTAGCTACCCAGGTGGTCATTATTGCTAAATGGCCTACCACCAAGCAATAGTAATTCAAGTTTTTAATAATAATTATAAAATTAAATTTCGATCATCAAACGAACATTACTACATAATAGTAAATATATTAAATGTAACTTAAAATGTATGTAATAGTAGTGTAACATATTTATCAAACTATATATTAGTAGAATTTAATTTGAGATAGCGAACTACACCACTCACATTTCGTCGAGCTTAGTTCCGTCCCAGATGTAAAAGGGGGCGAACCTGTCGCCATATCAGGCACAAATTCCAGACTCCGAGATGATACTGAGTAGAAAAACCCAATATCCCTTGACCCGATCTGAGGATCGAACCCGAGACCTCAGAACAACTCTCAGATTGCCTCTGTGATGCAGTTGTATTACGGTACGACTGTCGTTCTGATATGCCGACAGGCTCGCCTCCTGTCACATCTGGGACGAAACTAAGCGCGGCGAAATGTAGGTTGTGTAGTTCGCCTAACACTTAAGGGATAATAGGCGTGAGCTTATGTTATGTAATTTGAGATACCGAAGCCAACCTCACCTGCACGTAGTGCACCCTCCAGAACAACGGACGAGGTAATGGCGAAAGCAGGGTGGTAGGGTTTTAGAGGCCAACTGGATCGCGACTACCGTGCATACGGTGTAAAGCCCGTCATAGTGATTCTTTTAAGCGTACCGCGTTCCGTTATCAGCCAGTGCATATCCAAATTCCAAGTGCCTTTCTCCGTAGTAAGAACACTAGTAGGATTTTCTAAATCCACTACCTGTAATAAGCACATTGACCCTGCGATCAGGGAGACTCGTAGAATCGGTTGTTCCGCTGGCCACAATACAGGGGCTCAATTAAGTTTAAACAACATGTGAGGCTGTGCCACCATGCCGCGAACAATCTCGGGTAGGTTTGTCGTGCCGGTTGGTGACCGGGATTGATCCTTCCGTTCGCCGTCCGCCGGGTTAGTATATTTCGAACGGGCACTATAGTGGATCGACGATCCATGCTGGCTAATCATGGCCTCCGATGATGAACACTCGCTCTTCACATCTTGCATTGATATCGCCTGGCTGAGCGTATTCTACCGTATCTATCGGTACGGTGAGTACTCCGAGGCGCTGTTTTATGTAATTCCATCCTCTCCTTTCCACAAAAGGACCACACGCGCTGAGCTTCAAAACCTGAGTATCTCTCAACCCAGCACGAACCAAAAAGTTCGATTCAGCTTACCTCTGCCGTACCATAAAACTGTGGAACAGTCTATCGGCCGCTGTATTGCCTCCTTGGTCCTTCAAATGCAACATGAATAGACACTTCTGCAGGCCGGCATAGCAGCAACAACCGGCGATCTATTGATGATCTTACGATGGTCGGTGGTGTTTTTGGATTGTTCTGTTCTTACGATCAGGCACAGAGCAGTCATTTTGCCATGCTAGTATAAAAAGAAATTAAATGTATTCTTTAATTCTTCGTTATATATATTTCGACATTTTTTTTTAAACTCTGGAAATAGTAAATACAATCAGACTCGGGAGTCGAAAGGGTCAAGAGGCGAGGTGATAAAGGAGAAATATATGTGAGCCCGAGAGTGTAGACGCAGAACGTTAAGAATAGAAGCACGTTTTCGTTCAAAGCAATAAAGTGTATTATTACTAGGGTCTTACTTAAACAGTGCAATCGAAAGGGTTTACTACGAAAACCTTTAACGTTTCAGTCGAGTTGTAGGGAAAAAATTAAATAGATTCGTTAGTTGTTTCAGCCGCTACAGTCTATGACTTAAACGATTTCTAATACTAGTTAAAGTTTCATAAATTATTTAAAAGTAGAACGAAATCTTTACAAAATGATGTCATTATACAATAAAGATTTAATCAAATACGAATCCTATAGTATTTTTTGCTATTTTTAGCAATTTTTTATTTATTTGATCCTTTTTACTTCATTGTTTTGTATAATTGATACTTTAGTTTGTATAAAGCTAAATGTTAACTCAATTTTACAGACAGATAAACATATTTGGATTGCATTGCATTGCGAGATGCAAATTAACTAGCGAATTATTGAATCGAATTAATGGACATAATTCGATTTGCTAACGAATTTTGTGCACAATAATTGTATTCACGTAAGAGCTTAACTGTATGTATAATCCCTATCGTGGATCACTCAGCTGTACATTGACGGATATATTGTATAGTTACCAACATCCAAGTCTAACTGGGCCAAACACGGAATTAAAGCGTCATTTCCTGTTACACGTATTTGCCCTGTATACGTATCCTACTTATTTTATATTGGAAAAAGTATTGTATTATTCTGCTTAAGGACTAAATACACATAAATACATAAAAATAACATATATAATAAAATATATACAAAAAAAATCATTTATTTTAAAATAGTTTAGGAATATTAGAAATATAATTTTAAAATTAGAATAAAAATATTATATGCTAGGTCATATTTACATTTTAATTTGCCAAAAAATATGTATTATTAATGACACGACTGTTTTTATAATACGATTTATTGTTATGACATATATTTTGTGTATCATATTATGCTTATATAGTCATTAAAATCAAAACTACATTTTATGGTATGGTATATTATTGTATTAATAAAAAAAGACTCACGCCTCCGAGATATGGTGTTGGAGTCGTTTTCTGGGGATAAAATAGACAGCATACCACACTAATATTTTTATTCTGAAAGAGTTTCGCATCAATCAGAAACTTTCTTTGATTGTGCAAGTGTGCCGTTTTGTAATGCCCGCCTAGCTAAGTCACCATATTCAAATATGAAAATCTATCGCCAAAAACTTATAAATATATATTATGATTGCATCATTTATGTTTAACATCATGGACCACACAGTCACATATTTTTTTTACTAAATAGATATCAATACGATATATACGATAATGAAAATTAAATGTTAAAAATTTTTGTCTGTCTGTTTGTTTGTTACCGGTAATCTGCAGAACGCCTGGACCGATTTGAACGGGACTTTTTTTTGCTGAAGCAGAAGCTGAAAGCTGAAGTTACTCCGCGTAACTTAGGCTTCTTTAATTTTTCGAAAATAATTAGGGTTCTCCGTAAAAAAATTAAAACTCCTGAAATTGTGAATAAAATCCAATTCAATGTAGTTTTACTGACAGGTGTTTGAATTTGTGAGAAAGATATTTGCTTAATGTTAGTAGTAAAAAAAATGGAAAATAATTAGGGTTCCGTGTAAAAAAATTAAAAACTGTACTACACATTGAAAAAATATATGAAAGGCGGGCACGGCCACGGGCACACAGCTAGTTTGAGTATAAAAGTAGGTAAATAAATGTTCTATTTCTCCAACATTTTTTTTAGTTTCCGTTTTGGCATTTAAAACCGCAAATGATACAGCTGCTGGCCGAAGTTTCAAAAGAGACATTAAAAGTTTTCTCACGCCGTGTCTGTTTGGTCTTAATCGTACTCTGTCGTCCATCACGTTCTGTACTGTAGAGCAGAGATAAGCTTAGGTTATCTAAATTATGTACTTAAATTAATGTACGTAATAATTTTTTTATGTTTGAAGGGTAAATTTATTAAAGTTTACAACATTATTATCTGTGAGAACTTTGTAAATGTTCGTACCTTTTCATGAGACGTTTGAATAATTTCATGAAACCGAGTGATTCGTTTGTTAAAATTACAAACTTGAGTTATTTATTTATGTTATCTTATTTTACAGTATTTTGGTCTACATTAAGTAATATATTTATTAATGTGTCGAGCACCCATAAAAATGAAACAATAGAAAGACAATGGAAAGCTGGCGTAAACGCTAATAAGGTGCCCAAGGAGTTAAAGGATTATTGGTAAAGTGTGAATGTGTGCCACTAACATACTGAAGTGTCTGTATTAGAATATTTCTCTTAGATATAACTTATGTATGGAAAAGGAATCTTTTATATTAAGTATCGTATTATTAAACTGATTATGTAGACAATAAACGAACTTCAAACAATATAGTCGATTTCATTTAGACATACAAGACCCCCGATATTACAATGTCAAGTACCATGAGTCAAACCTAGTTTGATGGAACGATACAGGTCACAAAGATGAAAACTCACTAGAATAATGGTATGCACGGTGCTTATACCTCACTTCCCTGACAGCAATAATAAAGGTTACATATTTTTTTTATCTTGTCTTTTTTTTAATATTCAATTTCTTTTATCTTGTCTTTTTTTTATTCAATAATTATATACTATTTTTTCATTTAATATCCCTTTATTAATAATGGTCCAATATCTTATTCAAATGTATATATCTTGTTCAACTCCTAAATGTTAGATAGTAAGCGTACGAAATGATTATGAAAAAAAAACAGAAGAGTTATGAAAAAAACGAGAAAATTAAAAAAAAAAAAAGAAAATAATAAAAGTAGGGTTGTATATAAATTATTTAAATAAAATTAACAAGGTCACGGGTTACGGAAGAGAATTAAAACTATCTGCTAAAATTCCATCCACCCATTCAACCGAAAGACGTCCACTCCTGGCCATAGGTCTCCTCCAAAGATCACTACGAAAGCGGTTCTTAGTCCACCCGAATCCAGCGGAATCCCGTGACCTTCACCAGGTTTTCGGTCCACCTTGTCGGGGCCCTACCCATGCTGCGTCTTCCGGTACCCGGCAGCCATTCGAGAACCCGTTGAACCCAATGTTACAACTACAATGTCACAATATTACAATTTAGTGATAATAGAAATCATTAAATTTCTTAATGTACAAATGTCTGACAAAATATTATCTATCCAAAGTTTAATAAAAACTTTTATCATAATATTAATTAATTATGAAATTATTCGACATTTGTAACATAAATTTCTTACGTATTTTTTCATATAAAAAAAAAAAACAAATGATCTAAGGCTATTCCGAACATATAACACATCAAGTAATAATTATACAGCGCATTTGCATTTTTATTGTTTCCATCGTAAGGCAATAGAAAAACAACATTATACAGTGAATTATAAAACTGAAATGTGGAAATCTTCAAGGATTTTTATACGGTGGGGTACTAAGG
Organism: Samia ricini; assembly: GCA_014132275.2. Lineage (NCBI taxonomy): Eukaryota > Metazoa > Arthropoda > Insecta > Lepidoptera > Saturniidae > Samia > Samia ricini. The sequence goes on from AP028161.1 coordinate 11,287,082, forward strand.
AGTTTTTTTAAGTAAATTGACTTACATAAAACAATAACCCGATGGTAGATTAAAGTAAGCAGATCTACATTGGATAACATTATTCAAAAACAAAAAAAGATATTAGAAAATGATTTATTGTTTATATAATATTTGTGGTCGTTTGTAAACTGATTAATGCTATAGTAATTGGCAGCATGCTTGAAACTATGATTACTATTAACAGAAATGTTTTTTAATATAGTACGTTATAGTGCCTGCAATGTACTTTTTTACACGGAATAGGCTCAGTGCTTTGACCACAATCTCACCTCATGTTAAGTGATGATGTGGTCTAAGATGGTAAACATACTAAGCTTAGAGGTACTCGTTTTCAAGTGATGTTGCCGGAACACACCTATTGGTATTTGATGACAGGTTTTCAAACTTAAGGGTGGTAGCTACCCAGGCGGGCATCATTAGAAAACGCCCTACCACCATGCTATGGTTTCCTCATGATGTTTTCCTTCACCGAAATCTCAGGCCGAATTTAGAGTCGGATAGGTGGGGATCGAATCCATCCGCACTACCCGCTGCGACATCATCGCTTAGTAAGCAATAGGAAGCAAGCATTAAAATAGTTTTGAACACCAAAAATCTAAAGCTTTTGTCATGTTAACCTTCCGAGCCTTTCTACACGTAACTGATCCTAAAAAACAAAACTGAAGAGAATCACTGTGACAGATATCATTTATCAACAAATGTCAGATATTTAAGATAAATAAAATTTGCAGCTATACACTAACTAACCTCTTAACTGTATCAATTATTTTTCACATTAAAGTTTGTGTGAAAATTAAGACGCACGCGTAATCAAAATAAACATACAAAGTTGGTTAGAAAAATGTTTGTTCATATATATGTATCAAAGTCCTTTAAAATATTAATATATTTATTATAGAAAACAAATGTAATCATTAATAATTTAAATTTTAGTCTACTCGCAGATATTTCTGACGTCAATTGAGTGTTTGGAAACCGGAAACGAAAACAACTTTGTTCGCAGACATCCTGATTCGCAGTCATAATGGGCATCGAATTACAGTAGATTAATTATAAAACAACAAAGTATAAACTTAGCAATTGGTATTTATTTACACGCGATGAATTAAAACAAAAACATAACTGTGATCTGTGAGTCAAAATGACAAATAATAATATGATTGACGGAAATTACATTCAAAAGTTTAATTTAATTGAATTATACATAATAGGTAGAACGTATATATTATTTATAAAAAAGGTCTCCCCTTAACTATTTTATTAATATAATAGTTTAATGTTACAACTAATTTACTTTCGTTTTCATCTTTTAGGCGTTTTACTATACAGCCTCTTCATCTACATTTTAATGTCTTAAAAACGTTGATTTTTTCGTAATAAAACGCGTTTAGTTTTAAAACAACATTATTTTAAATTAATACAATAGTGAACCGGATAGATCTAGACTGCATATTATTCCATTTTTAAATAGGTATTAAGCATTAATAAAAAAATAACAGCCCATATTCCGACGTTCCCGTGGAATAGATAAAATTAACTGTAATTTCAAGGAAGTTGCATGTGACAGTCACTAAAATAAATGATAATAATAAATAGATAAATAATCAAATGAATATCATGGAAGATCGCATAGTGATTACAGTGCACATCGTAATAAATAGTTTTAGGATCCTTAATCACAAATTTAATTATCATGCATATATTATGTTAATTTAAAATAATGTCAAAAATCGTCATGATAATTGTGTACTTTAATTTTGAAAATTTATTATTTCTTAACTATTAACTATTATCAATGAGTAAACTATACATTCTAAAGTTCCCAACTAAAATTCTTATTTTTAGCAGTGTATTTGTCAAGTTCGAACTTCGTCATTGAAGCGTGGTCTCGTTCAAATTACTCGCATCGCAAACCTTGCCCGTTCAGTACCTAATACTCTTGAATCCATCCGTGCGTTACATGCGCGATACGTTTTACCTCCATTCCCTGCCTTTAATCAACTGTGAAGAAGAACATTCTTCTTTTCTTATCATCTCTTTACGGAAAATATTTACAAATAAAAAAAATTGGTTTTACTCGAAATGTAACAGATTATCTATAATTTAATAAGGAGCACCTATAAAATATTACAATTGTATTTAAATTGATCCGACGAAATTGATGTAAATGATCCGACGGAATTCGTTATACTGTTATGTATTAGATTTGCCGAAACATCTTCAAGAATGAACCTACGTAATACTAATCTATATAAATTATAACATGAGTAGTAGTAGCTGTATTAGTATGATTACATGTTTTTATAATTCTATTTACAACAAATTCATTATTTAACTTTGAAAATATTTATATCAAGTATTTTTTTTTAACTCTCTTGTTTTATTCTGAATAGAATAATATTGTATTAGTATTACCAAAGACTATTACGTATTACTATGTACTTACATATTTCAAATTTCGACATGACTTAAAGTTCTATAATGAGCCTCAGCTTTTGATATGACGAATGATAACAGGCAAGCGCTAGAGTGCAAGCGCTACTTTAGTGTCCCCATCCGAAGGTTATGGCGCCTGTGTTGATCGTTCCAAGGGTTTCCAAGGCTAAACTACACTTTTTGTATCCTAAGCAGAGTGGGTAGTGGAATATAGTCTAAGAGCACTGCTAGTGACGCAAGCACTTTGGAGACACCGCAAGGATCCGATTTTCGACGTTTTCTGCACTCATTATCGAAGCACTCACTAAATTTCTTTGAGGATTACAGTGTTATCTTTAAGTAAATCGTCAGTCAACATCAAGGATACTCGATGCTCATTCTGTTAGTAGCAACAGTATACATGCATAAGTAACGTAAAATATTGCTTCATCAATCACTAATATTTTTAATAAACTGCGATAAATCAAACAATAAACAGTGTTAATATTATGGAATAGGTAACTATACTAGGAACACTTCTGACCTTTCATTTGGTCCGGGTCACTGCAGCTGCAGTTTCTGTAGAGTAACAACTGTGCCCCAGTTTTTGCACGTCAAGTATCTACGATCTCTGTTTCAGCTAAATGTCGCTGGTCACAATATATATTATAATACAATCTATGTGTTGGTAACATTTAATTAAATATATTATATTACATATCTAAAAGAGCTTAAAATGCGGTTATGACTTCAAGATCAATTCAAGGGACAAATTAACGATTGAGAAAATTTTGATAAGAATATAATTGTTTTCAGCGGTGACAAATAAAATACTTATATAAAAGATTTGATTATTAAAATATGATAACAGCTTTCATATGATAACGGTTTTAAGAAATGCAAAGCCAATTTGCAATAGCACTTTACCAAGGGGAAACAGGCACAAGCTTAATCATTACGCCCGTTCATGGACAATGTTTCAAAATTTAAAATCTCTTAAATGTGCTTTCAATCAATCAATAGCATTAATTCGAAGTCATAAACAAGTGTCGAGTTTACTTCGTATGTTTTCTTTCACCATTCGTTATTATTCGGATTCTATCAAATGCGAGTGTGATTCAATTCTAAATACATGTAGTGATCATGGAATTATTCAGATATATATTTATACATGTGACTGGTCTTGTAAGATTCTATAGTAAATAATTACAAGCTAATAATTGTTCCAATATATTAATATAATATTATAGGATTATTGTCCAAATAATTTTTTGACTAAAATTAACATTTTAAATTAGTATTTGGGTTTTGATATAACAGAAATGTTAACAATAACAGAAATAAAAGGTGTATCTCTCTAATAGTAAAGTGAGTAACAAACTGTTCAGTTTTAAAAGACTGATCTCTCTTCATGCCATTGCGGAAGAAACTTTATTGCTCTGCAAACAATTATTAATTGAATGCGTGAGAAATGCATTTAGGTATTTGATATCAAGTTATTGACAATCTGAAAAAGTAGCAAACATAAAATAATTACAATTTGTTGTTTCTTAGATTAGCTACATTTTTATGTTTTAGTAATTTTTTAACTTCTATGATAAACGGCGGCTCAAACTAATTATCGTGTATTTTCAGCTGAATCATTAAATATATCATCACAGTTTTTATAACGACACTGATAGATTGATTTTATTGTTTTCCCGTTGATTTTTTTACATATTTTTTTAGATATTACTCCAAAGTCAGCTTATTTTGGTTATAATCTCAGTATATATATCATCTCTATCTTATTATTCTATTAAGTAAATGACGTATCAAAGTTGATTCCTTCGGAGAAACAAATTATCTCCCTTTGATTTCTCTTCTTCTGAAAAATAAACATCTTACTAACAAGAATTGCAATAATATAAAATACACGCGCGGATACAAGCACCTACACATGTACACAAACAATACTGTAAGTACCACTTCCCAGATTACTTGCTTATGTCTTTTTAAAATTAACGGGTTATTTTATAAGCCAATTTACCCGTTAGAATATTATATAAGCACCTGTCACCTCATTTTAATCTTTTGAATTGACTCTGAGTCAATTTTTACAGGTAATCATCCATTCAAGATTTTAAGGCGAAATAATATATTTATGACAGTAAAAGCGTTAGTAATTTATACCGATTTTATGAAGTATTAAATATCGTATGATTATACTTAAATTATGCATACAAAATATCTAGTTACAGAACGGTATTGTTACCTATACATGTTCATTCAGAGGTATCTCGATCGTCCAGACAGGGCTGTCACAAGTATACTGAATGGAACACCCTCAGCGTCATATTCTACTGACGTTAATGTTCACAATAACGTTTATTTAACGTCAGTTGTAGCGCGTAGCACGTAGCACTTAGCCCGTAGCTCGTAGCCGGCAGTTTGCGTGAGCGGTCCGAAGCAGACGGCCGCCGTCTCTCGCGCGCCGGTGCTCGCACTCATAAAGTCTCTTCCCAACTTCACACTAACGGATCGCATCAGTGATCGTATATAAGTAGTGACAGTTGCATTCAACTAATAACACCAAACTAATGCCATCATAATGTAAGTACATACTTATATATTTTTTCATATAAAATGTCGTACAATTCAATAAAAATTTGAGTAACAATATTATTCCATTAAAAATTTGGTACAAATAAAATTCGATTTCGATTTTTTCGTTATTAGTTTAAATACTTTAAATTATGCTTAATAGAGCATAATTTTAGTTTTTAATTAATTTGAGAATAAATAAAAACGCCAACTTTCTCTGTAACTACAACGTTATCCTGCCAAAATAGAAGATATAGAGATAATTAGCAAACCCTTATGAGATAGCCACGTGGTCAACATGCCGCCATCATGTTAGTCCCTTTCCAACGGAAGCTCTAAATTAACTGGTACACGAAAAATATAAATTACCTAACCATTTTCAATACACTTTGTAGATAGACTTTGGATCTTCAAGAGCAATAACGAAAAATGTAATATTTTTTCTAATACTGATTTTTATTCGTGTCTAATCTTTGACTGATTTCATTAATTATGAGGGACAACATTGAATAAGTTTTAATTTGACTGAAAATACTTAACGACTACTGACTTTACATTTTAACCTCTATACAAAATCTGACCATCATGTCTTATGGTTAATTCTGTGGTTTGCATGTGTTTAAAGGAATGTCAACATTAGATCCAATTTGCACGAGGAACACGCGAGATGATGAATATTAAAGAAGAATATGGTTCCACACTTCTGTGTAAAATACATGTTCTCAATTCAATAGATTAACATTTGATGACGAAGCTTACAAAACAAACCGGTCCTCAACTGTAACTGCCTGAGAATAGCGATGGTCTAATGTTTGGCAGTAAACGTAAGGGTGGTAACTACCCAGTGGATACTTGAAAATGCGATTCTTATTATAAATATTAAATATATAAATCTTCATCAATTATTGTATACTTTTCTACATTCGTATTGTTGCCAACCAACAAGCCAACCACATGGCTTTTATTATAGTTTATGCATCATGACGTTCTCTGATAGCATGTTGAATCGCTCTCCACGATGATTACTTGTTATGTATTTATGTAGTTGTATTTGTCGGGCAGTCTGATTCAATCCACTTAATATGACATAGTATGTGGTTTTAAGCAACTAATTAATTTTAGACCAAATGCAATACACTTCTTTATATATCTTATATAGAACTTTCTTATACTGAACAGACTCAGTGCATTGACCACAATCTCATTTAGTATGAAGATGTGACTCATGATGGTAAACCTGAGAGCGTTGACTCTCAAGTAGTTCTGAGAACGTGCTGAGCTGTAGAAGCTAGCCAGATGGGCATTATAAAATGCCCCATCACTATGATATATTTTCATTACGATATATTCCTTCACTGAAAGCTCAAGCTCATTATAAGAAAGGATAGGTGGATTATAGCCTTGATTGATAATTGCAGTATTCGACCACACTGCCTCGAAGCTATCATTCTCTTCAATAATAAAAGCTGATATCGCTGATAATCGTAAAAGTGATACATTAAATTTAACTATTAGGATCCATGTATTGTGTAAAAGGAATTTAACCTCCAGAGTCCTTCCTGTTACTGCAATAACGTATTTATTTTATCGAGAAGATTCAATTTTTAATTTTCTCGCTTCCAAATCTTTTCCATTTATCTCAATGTCTCTTCGATGTCTATGTATCTCCGTTCTTAACGCTACTTAATCAACAATTCCTATTCGGAATCCTGGAGGTCCAGAAAATTTGGTTCTATTTCCCGGTCTCATCCATTTTCGCACCAATTTGTTTTATCTTGTTTTCTTTTTATTGACAAAACGGCTTCCATATTCAGAAGAAATTCAAATGTTTAAATACATTTATTTTATATCGTCACTAAAGTAATTTCATCTATACATATAATAAAAATGTAACGGATCGCTGTCTGTACATGGAAGATATATGAAAAAAAATATTATTAGGACCTTTATAAACGCAAATAGGACCCAAAACTATAATTTTTAAAATTGTTGTCTGTTTGTCTGTTTGTCTGTGCGTTTGTGCACGCTCATCTCAGAAACGTCTTATCCGATTTAGATGTAGTATTCACTAATATATTGTAGTAAGCTTCACTTAACATTTAGCGTTTGTTTCATGTCAATCGGTAGATAAATAAAAAAGTTATGTCAATTTAAAGAATCACGTTGAACATTTATTCTATCTAAATTCTTTCTCTGTTCAGATGCATTGTATGAAACTTTACTAAACTCCATAATGGTCTATATAAAAGTATGATTATATAATAATAATAATAGTATGATAATAAATAGAAGTTAAAAATGATCAGTTTCGGAAATGTTATTATTCCAATTTAAGTTGACCTCAGACATATATCATCATTAATATGAAATAGGGTTCAGGTTAGACTGGCAATTCAGGTTGTTTATATATGTATAGATAAAGCACGTCGAGAGCCGGGCCGCTTTCGGAGGCGCATGGCGTAACAGTTGCATTCGATACAATGACGGTTTGCTTATTTTATTTATTTATATTTTAGGGTTTGTAAATACATATTGTATGTATATAGTATAGGTTAATTAGTTTTCAAATTAGGTAAACACGTCTTATTAGTTAAACTGTATATACAAGTTTATACAAGTTCTTAATTTTTATGTTTAAAAAACAATTTAGTAATTTGCGATTAATTAATACATAAATGTATCTATTAGACATTTCTTTTATTTTCGATAATTAATAGGTTAGTTTATTACGTCTTAATAGTTATTAAACTGTAATAAAGTTAAACTGTGTAATAATCTGTAAGTATTTAATTATTTTTTTATGATGAGTATGTGTTCACTAATTAACGCTGAGTTAGTACTAATTACTACTTCTTATAAGAATGCCTCGAAAAAGATCCAACCTCCCCCGGTGCAGCAGAAATGCTATAAGGATGAGATTAGTTCTCTTTACTTCACTGCATTTCAGTAACGTCAGGCCAGGTTTCATATTACAGAAACTTCAGCTCAGCGAAAATCTCGATTGAGTTCACATCGTTCTCGAATGATGGCCACTTGAGTTAGGATGAACAGGGAACAGCGTGAAGCACGTTTGTCCACCGATCGCAAGGCTCATGCAATATTGCGTGAGTCTGAGACCTTTACTGATAGGGAAACCCGCCTGAGCTCTCAAAAAGCACGAACTTTGCAGTCTAGAAAGCTGGAAAGTAGCTTAGATCGTGAATCTCGATTAACAGCTGATCGAGAAGAAGAAAGAAACTACAGAACAACGTCAGTCACGACTAAATGCCGATCGACTTCGGCATATACTCAATAAAATGTTATCAAGTTTGATAGAAGACCCAGAAACTGGAGCGGAAATTGATATCCTTCCATGGATTACCAAAGAGAAAACAGGTTATTAGTATTCGCTCAGAATTGATTACTCTGAATTCGAATCTATAGTAGGTATGGTGGTATGTTGTCAGTTTTGTAATGCTCAAAAATGGAGAAAAGAACCAAATGGAATATGCTATTCAGGCGGCAAAGTGCTCATTTAAACTTATCATGAGCCCCTTTATAAAAGTTTTACTAAATAGTGAGCATCCTCAGTGTAAACATTTTTAGACTATGTCCGTTTATATAATAGTGTATTCCAAATGACATATTTTGGGGTCAAACATATCACATCCAACTTTTAAGGTGCAGGGCCAATTTATCACTTGATTGGATCTTTGCTTCTGCAAAATGAACCAAAATTTCTTTAAATTTATTTTGTATCATATTACATTGAACAAGCCCATATTCGACATCATAACTTTCCTCAGCTGAACATCAACTTTATATTTCAACTTGAGAATATGTTACATCAAGTAAATCCGTATGTCAGAAGTTTCAAAGCCGCAATAGATTCCATCCCACAAGGCCAAAATAACAATTATAAAGTTATAAATAAGGCTGATAGACGTCCTGCGGAAGAACATCGTGAAAAGTACACTGTCCCCGTTGCAGACGAAGTTGCAGTAATATTAGTCAATTAGGAATGTGATAGACGTGACATCGTGCAGCGCACTCATGATGATCGCTTACAACGTATTTATGAAACACACCGTGCATATGATGCCCTGCAGTAACCTTTGATATATTTCCATGGTCAGGATGGGTACAATTTCAGACTCTACCAAGTAAATCCAAACACTAGCATAACAAATTATAATAAAAAATATCAGCCTTACAGTTTTATTCATACCAGATACAAATTAGATGAAATTGTTGTATCTATTGCTACTATATTAATTTTCTCTATAGTAACTTGAGATCGGTAACGGTGTGTATCCGCAGGAACAAGCAAAATTTGTTCTAAACGCAAACCTATGCTGCGAAGTTTCATGAATGCGAGACCTCATATCATCCGTGTATGGAAACGCAACGCAAATACCAACTTGCGAAAATTCATGGCTTTGCGAAAGAGCTATTTTAAGTCCACGAAACGACCAAGCAGCAGCAATAAATGCTGAAGTTTTGAGCTTTGTTTCGGAGGATAGTGTAGAGTATATTGTCATTAACAGAGTTATGAAAGATGAAGAATCTACCAATTACCCAGTAGAATTTTTAGAATCCCTTAGTGCTCCTGGACTACCATCTCATAAAATAAATTTAAAGTCGGCGTACCCATAATGCTGCTAAGAAATTTAACACCGCCAAAACTTTGCAACAATACTAGATTAAAAGTGAATTTTTCTCTTTTAAATTTCTGATTCTGCGAAACCTAATAGAAGCAGTGATTTTAACCGGTGGTAGTGTTTTTATGCCTCGGGTTCCGGGTTTCCGGGTTTAAACGAGTTCAGTTTCCAGTGAGCTTATGACCAGTTTTGCGATGACAATTAATAAAGCCTATGGTCAGACGCTAAAAGTTGTGGATGTGGATCTAAGTATTAGCTGTTTTTCGCACGGTCAGCTTTATGTGGCTTTATCACGTGTTAATAATTCTAGCAGCCTGTATGCTTTGTTCCCCGATGGCTATACGATGTAACGACGGTGATTATAATTCAGAATAAACCAAAATCCGAAAAATGCTGCCTAAAGTCACTATTCCACGCAGACGAAGTTGCGGGCACAGCTAGTGTATAATATAGTGCAATACGGACAATACCAGATAAGGATGTCAATTTTTATATATTACTAATACATTACATAACTAAGACATAAGATAACCTAAAAAATAATTTTTCGCCAATAATTTTTCTATATATTTTACTATATTCATTATTTTAAAACAATAAATAAATAGTGGTTGCTGAATACTTAATTCAACGTGAAATACAGAAAATAAATTAACAAAATTAATCGTGTTTTCTAAATTTAAGAAGTATTTATTAATTTTGCCCTATCAAAATTGTTTAATTTCGATTTTTATGTGTAAACGTTGATTATACATTATAAATTAATTGTATTATATGTTAAATTAATAACCTTAACGCAAATGAATTTCGTATAAAAAGCTTTCGTTAAATAAATTCATTCGTATTGTTATTACTTAATCATTGGTGAGTCATTGTGTAAAAGAGCAACAAGTTAACGAACTGTGTAAATTATACTTACACGTTGAACATATTTTTAACGGTGGTATTATTAATCTTAACTTGAGGCAACAATCGACGCGAAACATTAAGAACTGATGACCCTCAATCAATTTATCTCGAAAGAGATTTATGTTATTCGGTTTTTTTTAATGCATTTTGTTACGGTTGTATTTTTCGTTATGGAAATATACTTTTAAGATAAATGGTGTCGAGGACTTTTTATATTATCGAAATTTTAACGGAAGATAAAGAAAAAGTATTGTTTTATTCTTTAAAAAAATATAATTTGCACTTTGGCAGTCTAATTAGCTTCTACTTTTCTTAACTTTAAGTAGTCACTGCAAAGAGCAAGCGTCTCTACTACTTTGGAATATAGGCTAGGATATAAAATATAGCATATATACGAGTATGTCTTGTTCAGTACAATAAACATAGTTTACTATTTAATATTTTTGAAATAGAAATCCTATTGTATTTATCTCTTCATGCACTCTGAAAGTTGACAACGTCATTTTTAAAATTGATCTATTTGTTTAATAGAAATTAGTCCACAGTATGAGCGTATATCCTTGAAAACATTTAACCAAATGGTTTTAACCTTTGAGTCAATAAGTTTGTATTATTTACTAATTTGTATCCGTGTAAAATACATTGATATTGCCCAGCGAAAAATCGATTTCTCGCATCATTCTTAATGATTATTTGATAGGACGAGCTTGTTTCAATGCTCGATTATTTTTTCCTATGTTTTATGTTATTAATATCAATTATTTATCGAGTTTTGTGTCAGGATTTATTCGAATGTCAGTAATGATTAAATAAGTAATTTATTATTGCAAATAAAGAATAATTAATATTACGGATGCTTTACTATTTATATATCTTTATAAAAAAAGTTATAACTTACGTGAATTATATGTGGAAAAAATGAAATTAATAAAAATTAATTTATAATTTTCTTTAAATATTGACTCATTGGTTATACGTATAAATGACTTAATATTCTATGCGCAACTTTTAATAGATTATAATAATTGGTAGACGTTCTTTGGACTTGAATTAGGAAAACTCGTTTTCTAGATTATTGACCAGGACATTAACTATGGAATTTGTACCACTTTGCGTGTGTGTTGATTTATATAATTTAATAAATAGATTCGGTTTAATAATGAGAAAATATTATTAATAGATGGAATTTTATTAATTAATTAATCTATTCAATTTACAAAGGGCATCATTTACAACCTGTTTGATTAAATGCATCTACGTACAGTTGTATTTATAAATCATTTTCTGTTTTAGATCTTATTGCAGATGATTAAGATTATAATGGTTTAATTCATGACATAATATTAGCTTTTAACCCCTTGAGCTCTAACCTGGCTTTTACGCCAGCTTTCCATTGTTTTCTTATTGTCTTCCTATTTTTTCTTCTTCTCATTTTTATGGGTAATCGACATATTAAAAGTCAATGATTTCGTCCTTATAATTTTCATATTACAGCAATTGTATCATTTATTATTAATTTTTGAATCAGATTTTTATTAGCAGTTAACTTGAGTTTATGCAATATCTAGTTTTTTTATTAATACAAAATATATGTGCAACGCCTTTACTTATATTAGGTAAGGTATATTAGGTATCTGCCTTTTAACTTTCTTATTTTAAACAAGTCTATTAAAATATAGCATAGTTGCTATTTTTGTGTAAATCAAATAACAAAAGTAAACATACAATGGTAATTAGGCATTGAAGAAGAATTATTTATGAACCGAGTAACCACTCAAAAGAATATAAGTGAAAATTTTGTTTGGTAATGGCATTCAGTAACATGTTGGTAATAGTTTGAAGGTGAAGTAATTAGCATTTACAAATATGCGACGAACAAAGTCGACAGCTTTTCCCCTCATACATGTATATATTCTATTTCGATATTTATATTATTTTTAGTTTTTATATAATAATTGGCTTAGGATTTTTCTTAAACTATATTATTATATCCGTATCAAAAAGCCCGATTTCGGTTTTAGGTCATTAGTTATCAACAATATTACCGATTTCGTCGAATATTCACATTTAAATTAGAATTTTAAATCAAGTGTAATAAAAATAAATTAAACGATTGATTTATTGGTTTATTTAATTCTGTAAACGTCGATATTATATTATTATCAGTTATAATCAATAAAGACTAATTAGGGATTTAGTAAAATATTGTTTTTTACTCTTCTAGAAATATTGTATAGTTGTCTTTACCTCATATGGTTAAATGTAAAAAAAAAAACATCATTAACGAAATCTAGACTTGGTTTTTCTATCTATATATCATTATATTTTAAAAATGGCAACGTCTATCTGTATGTTTAACAGTTTGTGCATACTTATGTATGTAAGCGGAACCGCGGGCACGTAGCTAGTATCAAATATAGGTGTACTTGCATCCGGTCGCTAACTAAATAAACTTTTAGATTTAGATAGTCTAAGTTTTACAATGCAACTATTAATTAAATATGAAACACGTATTTGGAATTGTAACAGGGAATTGCTTTTTAGATTACTCTCAGCACCGTTCAAAATAATTTGTAATTAACTAAACTTGTTGCGGTTAAAAATATGAATGAAATAATATAATTTGCTTGATTTATCATTTTAACCTTTAAGCGTTTGGTGAAACAGCATATTGTCTTGACATTACTGTATGTTAAGGAACAAACTGGCTCGGTGGCGCAGTTGTATTACGGTGCGACTGCCGTTCTGAGGTTTCGGGTTCGAACCCGTGGTCGGGTCAAGTGGTATTGGGTTTTTCTACTTAGTATCATCCCGGAGTTTGGAATTTATGCCCGATATGGCGACAGGATCGCCCCCTGTCACATCTGGGACGGAACTAAGCTCGGCGAAATGTGGGTGTTGTAGTTAGCTATTTTACCTCTGCCTAACCCTTCGGGGATAACAGGCGTGAGCTTATGTTATGTTATTTAAGGAACATCATTTCTAATTTATGTTTCAGTTTTAACTATATTATTCCCTCTGTTCCTATAATTGTTTAAAACATACAGATAGTCAATTTAACGTTATTTCTTAATTTTGGAAAGTTACAACTAATTAATTAGTATCAGTGTAATCCTAACTTGTTTGATGTTGCATCTGCAATTGTTAGTGTAGACCGCTTGCGTACTCGTTAATTATTTGTTTACAAAGTTCTTGAACGTGAAATTGTAGTTGTTTCGGTAAATTAGTCTCTTACGTACATTCAAAGTTTAAAAATTATTGAAGTTTGGTGACTGCATTGTGTATTGAACCGATGCTTCTTAAAATAGAAAATCATGAAGATGATAAACGTTAGTAGCTAAATGGTATTAGGTTCAAATATTGCATCGAAAAAATTATGTTCCAAACAAAAATAACCTTTTAGTAAGACGATAAGGCATTCTCCATTATTTATAGTCGTACTCTATCCATTCTGGAAATGAATTAGTCTTTGAAACTCGTTTCATGTCGTAATTAAATATTGTATTCATTTAGTTAAAAGTCATTTTATAAACAGACTTATGTAGATTAAAAATTCTCTTTAGCTGTTTTCGACACTTGATATCCGCTTGACATACATGATTCGACGTGTGATGTAATTTATCAAGTTACTGCCGTTTCTGTACGGTAGGTAAGAGGGATTAAGCGATAATGCGTGAACAGACTCGTTTAATAGCGTTCGCAAGATGTCAAAGTGTTACAAAGACCTTGACATTTTTGGATAGCGGCTAATTATTTAAAAGTACGATTTACTTATAGCACGGTAAAAGTAGAATAGATAATCTATTAAACCGAAAGACGTCCACTGCTGGACATAGGAGGAGCCAAAGACCTCCACAACGACCGGTCTTGCACCACCTGTATCCAGCGGACTTCACCAGGTTGTCTGTCATCCTTTTGGGGGGCTTACCTATACTGCTCACACACATCCGTTTCGGGCAGTCAACCGAGAACCCATTGAACCCATCGGGCATCGGTTCTACAAGCAATGTGTCAAACCTATTGCCATTTATTTTTTACAATTCTTCAGGCAATATCGCATAATTTAGTTTTGCTGCGGATCTCCTGATTTCTGATTTGATTACGCGGGGAAACTTGGACCATAACCCTCTCTATTACCCTTTTGGTAACTATAAGCTTTCTAATTAGGCCCAATGTAAGCGATCACGTCTCAACGTTATAAGTCATCACTGGTAATATACACTGGTCGAAAAATATGTCTTGGGATACTGCGATATTATAATAATAGTACCACATGCACTGCGGTATAGATAATAACAGTATCTAAAATTTAGGGTTATCAATTTTACGTTTTTCGGTTGGTTTGTGTATATTATAGAAAACTGTAGCCGCTGAATGCTTGCCACCAATACTAGAATTTTTAAAATATTGCACCCTCATCTAATATGATCGCAAGTTTCGATGTTACAAAGATATTAACTTGTAAGAAGAACTGTCTCTAAGCAAAACTGCCACAATATACTTACAGTTTTCTAAATTGGGGGTGATAGCTAAACAGGCTGGCATTTAAAAATGGCTTAATGCTACGAAAGGGTTTCAACGTAATGTTTTCTTTCACATTAAATTAAGGTTTATTTTAGAATTCGACCTCACGTTAATCGAATTATCCTAATGTGTCCCAATGCACTAGCACTAAGCTATGGTTTTAATGCATGATAAGTGTCAATGGGTTGGAGTTTATTTGATTACTTTATTCCTTCAACGTTTCTTTAAAAAATGAAGGTTATTATTCAAGGTGATTTCTTTCAACTTTAATGTATATCCTTCTTGTATAAGTTTAAATGGGCCCAAGTAT
The DNA here is from genome assembly GCA_014132275.2 of Samia ricini. Lineage (NCBI taxonomy): Eukaryota > Metazoa > Arthropoda > Insecta > Lepidoptera > Saturniidae > Samia > Samia ricini. Next base: position 11,302,484 of record AP028161.1, read on the forward strand.
AATCTTAATTGAATATTTAATGGAGACACCCGAACACAAATACAGACAACGTCTTTAAGAAGTCTTTGAGTTTGAGCGAAGGCGAACTGATCTTTAGAAGTAAACTTTCTTGGAGTTAAGTCGGACATATTAGGCCAAAGCTCGTACTCAAATACTTATTATTTGTCACAAATTAAAATATAATGTTAGAAAGGATGGTAATTAGTAGATAGTCGCCAAATATCGCGTCGGTTCAAATCGACCTAATATATTCATTAATGAACCTTAGCTTTTGGTGACTAAGAAATTCGTGACGAGAACATGGTCGTATGACTTTTTCTAATGTCCGCCTGACTAGCTACCACTCTGGTAATCTGTCACCAGGCACCTATAGTAGTATACTGTGATCATCACTTGAGATTCAGTATCTATAGCCTAGGTAGTCAAAGTGGGCGATAACGCCCCCTTGTGGGAGGGCAGTAGAAGACCCAGAGAAAATTTGGGGGATGAAGACAGCGTAGACGGGCGTGGCTGTATTAAAAATACATTCTAAAAAAGAAAAGAATAAGATGGGGGGCTCTAAATAAAATTGTCTCAAAGTGGGTACTGAGCAAAATAAGGTTGTGGAACTGTGATCTACAGGCTTAGTGTATCTACCATATTTGATCACATAGTTAACATCTTAAAATCAGGTGAGGTTATGGTCAAAGCATCGAAGTTTATTATAATATAAAATATTAATAGTCCCTATCTCGCACACTGTACATATAATTTACCAACACATAAACGGACAAAATATAAAAATAGCGATAGTAAACGAGAAATAGGAATACGTACTCTGATATATTATTGTCGATGTTCAGGAGATTGAACTTATTTATATTTCGGATTTATATCCGAGTGAATTTTATTATGATATAAGAATGTGTAAATGTTGATATAGTGTGACAAGATATCCACCTATAACTATATTATTATATAGAGACGTAACCGTTGTTCAGATAATTCTTTAAATCTACTGGACTAATTTTGATCTATTTAATATGGTGTTAGAAAGGACATACGATAAATTTCATTATTAGCCTTATACATTTAGGAAATACAAAATAAATAAAATTGGCGCTAACTACTTGAATCGTGAGTAGGTATTCAATGTATAACTTTAAAATATTTGTGATCATATAGTTTTTTTTTTAAATTAATATCTGATATTGTTGTTTTTTTTAATAAATGTAAACCTTATATGAAGGTAATTGATTGCTATAGCCAGTAAATAAAACATAAATATGAAGTATGTCGGTTAATATAAAGAAGTGTTTAATTCTTTATCCTAAAAATGATACAGCCATGGATAGTAAGAAGACAGAAAAAGAAAACGAATGATACGAAGGAATGATGTATGAATCATTCTCATTGAAAAAATAACTGGATATTTGGAATCACCTACTAATCGATTATATATACTGACTATATCAACCAATACACGCTTCGAATCGTATATAAAGGTATGATAATGACTATTTGAGGTATGCGTAAAAAAATTTCACCGAACAGATTTGTAAAGAAACTTTGCTTTATCATCTTTTAACCTATTTTCCTTGTGTAATCGAGAACCTTTTCGTCGTTTCCCCTTGGAATTTCATCATAATATAATATTAAAAGGGAATTAGCCGATAATCAGAGAGGCTTAGGGAAAAGAGAAATGTTTTATGATAGAAAGGCCGACTAAAGTAATTTAGGCTATAAATATTCTATGAATGCCTATTTCTGGAGATGCCTGTGATTTGAGCATTTTTAGTACTATATATATTAAATATTATTATTATCACACTAGATTAATTTATATTTAAAATCTAAACCATGAATAAACTTATATACAATCTCTCATGACATATTGAAGGGTCGCAGAAAACGACTCAGAGGTCATTATAGATTTATCTTCAATTTCCCTTTTCTGACAGATCACTTACGTAACTTAGGATAACTTTCATTGGTTCATGTATTCTAGACACTTATTCTATCTCCATTTAAACAATTTAATCCTGTTGGCTGTAAAGCTGATAGTAGCTCATTTCTTGCTAGTAAAAAGCTTACTTACAATTTTTTTTATAACATCGTAAATTGATATTTACTGCGTGATCAGCGAAAGCAAAAATAAATAACAAAAAAAAATCAATAACAATCTGTCCGGTAGATTTAAAGACATACTCGTAAAAAAGTTACGTTTCTAAAATATATTAATTATAGATAGATAAAAAAAAATCATTTTTATATTCTTGAATTTTGGGATTATATCATTGTCAGCATATGTACGAGATATATTACATTTTTGGAGTCACATCACTTTATTTTCAATATCTACTCACTACATGCAACCCTTATAGAATAATTTATTATTATGTTCAATTTTTTCACATTTTTGGTGCACGGAAAACTGAATCGTTTATTCGTGTTACTCCAATCGATTTTAGGATTTATCCTTATGCTTACAAAGTACCACTAGTGTTTTATTTGTGTATTATTCGGTTTATTTGTGTCATAGTTTTATCAAGAGTTGTAATAGTTTTAGATCAATAGGTTTTTAAATATTTTTTACTTGCATATAACGAATATAATACGAATATTTTTATTTCCAAACAGATTAGTTAGTGTCAAAATAAACTTTACGGAAATAATAAGACTTAACTATTTCATTCGTTCTAAAATCTAGTTATCTACTTGACATTGGCGGAATTGTGTACATCTCGCATGTCGCCATTCTCATAAGAAGTGAAGTGAAGACTTAACTAAAACTACTATTACATTGACATGCATATATTAATTTACCTACTGGTAGGCAAAACATTAAAAAAACGTTAAAATGTGTTTTGTTTTGATTACTCTCAATAATTTATAATGCACAGATTTCTTTTGTTGGTTCAGAATGGTGAACACAATAAGGCTACAGGTATTGGTTGTCAAGTGATACTGTCGGAATACACCTATTGGTTTTTGGCGACAGGTTTTCAATCTTGACAATGGTAGCTACCCAGGCGGACATTAATAGAAGATGTTTTCCTTCACTGAAAGAGATCAAGCTGATTGTAGAGTTGGATAAAAAGATGGGCTCGAACCTGCGTCGGACCACTCTACCAATTCCACCGTCATCTCTTTAATATTTAATTATAATAATTCACAAACTAATAGTATTATATTAATTATTGTATTTATTGACTATTTAAAAACTAAAACAGTAGAAATATTTTTTTAGTTTTCGATTCTTATATCAATTTTACAATTGTGCACTCTAGGTAGGTTTTGCAATATTGTAGATTGTTATTTGAAAATACATTAATAAATTACTATTCTACAATCTTCCATTCGTCCATTCTACCGAAAGACGTCCACTGCTGGAAATAGTTCTCCCCAAAGATCTCCACGACGACCGATCTTGCATCACCCGCATCCGGCGGACTCCCATGACCTTCACCAGGTCTATCGATCCGTCGTTGGTTGTGGTAGCTGGATTTCTGCCAAAGATTCTTAGCACCCCTTGCCCCGCTGTTACCTTGGCCGCTACCACTATGACCCGGAATAGCAGGCCCACTGGGGACTTGGGTCCGGTGTAATAGTGTATCGTTCATGAGGTGGGTGATTGTCATTATCTCCACGATTGGCAGCCGTGGCAGTCAGGTGTTTGTGGTGCTGAAAAGATCCTGCTGCCCATCCCCTGGTTTATTCCTTAGTAGCCTTTTACGACACCCACGGAAAGATATAGGGTGGTACTATTCTTGGCCGGAACCACAAGGCACATTACAATCTTATGGATATCGAAATTTATCATTGCAGATATACTGTAGAAATATAATATTTTTAAATAATACGTTATTAACAATTGAACGAGATGTCGCTTGCAACACTCGAACAAACCATAAATTATGGCGAATGAACTGTAATAAATAATAAAATTTTGTTGTAGCTTTATAAACGAAATTACCCGAACATATTATGAACAAAACAAACGATAAAACCGCGCGTTCAGTCGAGCGTTGGAAACATAAGAGTGTTTTTCATTTCGTATATTTAAATTGTATAATTGAATTTGCTTTTAACATCGTTTGTAATAATACATGCTTATATCAAATTAAAGCTAACATATACCTAAATTCATTAATGAATTAAACCAAATAAATATATTCTGTAAAAGAAAGTGTGAATAAATTATTTCCTCTAGTAAATATTGCTATTGCAGAGAGTAAACTTATTTAAAACTGTTTCCAATAATCTTTTCGAAGCTTGTTCTCTAAGAAGTTGTTCGGAGAAAATTTTCAAGAAGTACGATGTTTTTTTAAGAACTTAAAGATCCGCTTTATTATTGAAGTTAATTGAGTACTTCTGAAGAAGTATTCGTGAAATAATTACGCTATATGACAAAACTTTCATCACATTATATCTACTATAAGCAAGTAAAAAATTAGGCGTCAGTTACTAAATAGGTGACGACTTTATATCCGTCCGTCTATCTTTTAATCATTTAATATTTTAGAGATGTAATACAATCAATATTTATAAACAATACAAACTCTTATACATGGTTTATTTAGTACTAGTTGTGCCTTCCACTCAGCTCGCGTATATTTACTATTTCCCACAATTATTCTCTTTATAATATAGGTTATTGTTTAGTATTCAATGACATAATCAAATATTGTTCTGATAGTCATTATTTTTGGCTTAATTCGCCGTCAAATTTTATTCGATATGTTATGTAACCTATGTAACTTGGTGGCGCAGTTTGTATTACGGTGCGACTGCCGTTCTGAGGCCTCGGATTCGATCCCCGGGTCGGGTCAAGTGGTATTGGGTTTTTCTACTTTGTATCATCCCAGAGTTTGAAATTTGTGCCCGATATGGTGACAGGCTCGCCCCCTGTCACACCTGGGACGGAACTAAGCTCGGCGAAATATGGGTGGTGTAGTTAGCTATTTCACCTCTGCCTAACCCTTCGGGAATAACAGGCGTGAGCTTATGTTATGTATGTTATACTAAAACCTAGCCAAATAATATATAATATAAAATTAAAAAAATGATCACCTAAATCATGAGTACCTTAGTCATAATCTAATCGATATACAGACGGACAAATATTGCCTTTCATGCATTGTAATTATGAAGATTATATGATATATATTTTTTAATTTAGATAAGAACTAAATGTCTACAACATCCTTTAAAGAAATCATTGAAATCCAGCCAATACTTTATGTATGATGCGCACGCACAAAACGACAGAAGTCATTTTATTTATATAGATTCAGTATAATTGATGAAATACAAAGTACAGCTCACAACAGCTACATAAAAATGTGTCACGTAAATGATCGAAATAATACTTATCTAAATGTAGCATGGAGATTCGACATGAACATTTAATAAATGTAAGTATGTATATATAACAATGTAAGATAAAGGCTGTGCCGATTATTTGTCTGAGAACTGCGGTGTTCCGGGCTTTCAAGCCTCACTGCGCTCCGTTAAGCTTCTTAGTACTTTAACACTGATATTCGTACATTTCTATAGAAAAGAAAACACGCTTCGTCAGTGCTAATCGTACAGTTCAGCTATTGTTTTGGTAACACGATTAGAAAAGTTATATATGTGTTGTTTTATACAGTATAGGTCCAGCGTGTTAATCATGGTCTTACGTGATGTTAAAGTAATAAATATACTGAACCTAGAGTTCACGCTCTCAAGCGGTGTTGCCGCACATACCTTTGGTGACCTTTGTGGCATATTTTCAACTTAAGGCTGACAGTTAGTCAGTGGTATTAGGTGGTGGGTATTAGAAAATCCCACTACCACCATGTAATGATTTCATCACGATAATCATTATAGAAAATTTGAGAAAAATAGTTTTAAGTTTATTTATTGATAATACAAATAGTCATGAATAGCTACTAAACAAAAAAAAAAATAGAAAATCATTTGATCGGCATTTGATTGCTCCGCTAACTTGAGAACATATAATTAGCAATAAAAAATCGATCAAAAAACTTTTTCAACTATTGCATTTATATTACATTAGGAATATGTAAAATTTCATTAGGATCGAATAAGTAGTTTCAGAGTTTATTTCGGGCAAAAACTGCGAGAGGGAATTTTAACACAAAAAAATATATAGTTAAGCAGGTTTTCTCTCGATGTTACTTTTTGACTACGTTGTTATAATTTTTTAAATATTAATTAATAACACGATTTACAAAATAAAAGACTTTTGTCTTGGAGTAGTTGGAAACGATCTCATATTAGAAAAAATCTTCACATAAATTTAAAAGATAGTTTTGAGAAGTCGTTATTTGTCTTCATATATTTTTGTATCTTAAAACTAAACAGATTTAATTCAATTTCACATTTCATCACATTCATTTCATTTCAGATCAATATTTCATAACGCGTAAAATCAAATTAATAAATAAAACTGAAGTGATGTCTGTAATGTCAAAATAATATTTTTTTACCAAATACATACATATATGAATATATATGTATATATATATCTATATCACACGCTAAACAATATACTGACCTAAATCTAAAAGCTGATTTTTGGGAAATTGCTAAATAACGTTTTGCTATTTACTATAGATCCAGAACAGCGTAATGGCAATGTATTGTGTATTATGATAACAGTTTATGAAATAATAACTGAAACTCAAATGTAAATTGAGAGAAGTTTAAATATTTATTATATTGAATAAAAGTTTATAAGAAATTCTCTTAAATGAGTCTGTTTCCGATAAACAAATATTTTTACATAACAATATTTCTGATGACAAGTTATAGATAACGTCGGTATTTTATTTAATCTGTGGCTTAAATTTTTTGTGTTTTTTTTTTGTTTTTATTAATATAATACAATATACAATATAATAAAATAATCCAGTTTTTTATTAAGATTTTTACACGTAAAACGTAACGTACGTTACACGTGTAACGTAACAATTAAAGGGTCACTTTAAATAAAAAACGGCAGAAGTTCACTCCGAAGACGATTGACGTAACATAAAAAATCTAGTCAAAACTTCTAAGATTGAAAAAAACCAACATAGCGATATTTCAGCATAGGAATACGATAGTGACAAAAATCTTAGATTGGCTGTTAGAGGATGTTGAAACAATTCTGCTCGTTTGAATATCGCCATTTGGACCTAAATCTGAATCAGTCAGTCTATTGTTAAGCTTGCGATATGATACTTATACCAGAAACACAATTTTTTAAAATTGTGTCTGTCTGTTTGTTCCAGCTAATCTCCTCTTTTTTGGTAGAAAGCTGATTACTTTTGGTTTTCGAAAATAATGAAGGATCCGCGTAAAAATAATAAAACTCATAAAAAATCGAATAAAATCCGATTTGATGCACAGTTTTACGGGCAAGTGTTTGAATTTAAGAGAAATATATTTACTTTATCTTAAGTAGTAAAAACGTTTTAGGAAATAATTAAGGTTCCGTATAAAAATAAAATAAAATGCAGTAAAGAATAAGAAACGCGGGCGCAGCCGCGGTTTACCTGCGGTACATATAATATAGTAAACAATTTTTTCTATCCTATATCCTTTTAATAGCAAAAATTTCATTATTCTCTAATCCCCTGATTACCAGCTAATACCATTTGAATAATGTATTATCATGAAACTCAACGAATAAAATTGAGAAAGGTTTTTCCATTACACGGGATCAAATAAATACAGAGTAAAAATTTGGCACGGTTCACACTCACATTAAACTTAATATAGTGTAAACATTTTTAGTAATTTAACAGTTTCGTATACAATTTATTGCAATTATTAGAACTACATTTCTTTTGTATAATTACGCGTTTAATCTCGTTGTTAGAATTACTTTACGGTGCAAAAATGTTACAAAATAAAATTGAAAGCAAAACAAAAATGTATCGGATTTTCTAACTGTTCACTAACATTAAAGTCTTAGATTGTTAAAGTCTTGTCGAAATCTAAGACTTTAACGGAAAGGAGTACTGAAAATTCGAAAAAAATAGATTTAGATCGTATATTGAAACCAGCCTTTAGTCACTTTTAAAAGCATATTCCAAGTTCCTTGGGTTTCTAAAATATACATAACTGTAAAGTTTAGATTCTAATAACTACCTCAGATTGTAGTAATATAATATTATATTAATAGCTGTGTGCCCGTGGCTGCACCCTCGTTTCATTTGTTTCATATATCTTCACTGCGTTTTAATTTTATACGGAATCCTAATTAATTTCCTAAAATGACTTTACTACTAAGATAAAGGAAAAATATTTCTCATAAATTCAAAGACTTTTCCGTAAAACTGTGCAATCGGATTCTATGCATTTTTTTTATATATTTTTTTTTACACGGAACCCTAATTAGTTTCGAAAATCAAAAGCACCATAATATACGCGAAGTAACTTCAGCTATCTATCGAAACCGGCCCATCATAATCGGTTCAACCGTTCTGGAGATTACCCGGATCAAACAAAGCAGACAGGCAGAAATGTATTTTTGGTATAGGTATCGTATATACAGTCATATCTATTCAATAAAAAAATGTTATGTTGACATTACAAACAGACACTTCAATGTTATTTATTAGTATAGAGTATAGATAAATTATACATACCTACAACAGTTCTTGTATATACCACTCAGTAAGAAATCGAGGGTGCGAACGTTACACAACTGTAATCATTACTAATAGAACACGGCAAGCCAGCAAATCATATTATCTCTCGACGCTAGCGCAATAATAACATCACCAATGAACGCTTTGTAATTCATTTTGCTTCTACTTTATTGCCAATATAGGTTTATTTCAAGATACCGTTTGTTAATACTACCAACGTTTCTTTGGAAGAAGTGGTTATCACATTTATAAATTTCATTATTGCTATTTTCTTTAAATTAAAATCTTTACATGTTCTTTTATGATTACATAGAATAGTTTAAAATTTTAAGGTAAAACATTATACAGATTCAGTATCTACCTTCTCTTATGATCGTCTATCGATTTTCTTTTGTTTTTCCTTTAATGGAAACCTTCCAAGCAAACTTTCACGGCATCGTAGTTGTTATGACGAGATGGCTAATAATGCAGTATATGAGGTCGGAGAAGTGATATCTACAAAGGCCCTTTAAAACATGTCTCCGTGTAGATAATTCATATAAAATATACCGGCCGGATAACAGATGATATTTATTGTAATTAAAAAAAAATCCCTCAAATTTTCAGTAAAAGATTGTTCAAGTATAACATCGTTTAAGCAAAATTTTGGATGTTTTGGACCTCTCGTCTTCTTTGTTATTTAAGCTCCTACCTCACTCCCAAGATGAATATCGGGATAATTAAAAAACAAACTAATAAGGTAAATATATTAAATAATGGTTTTTCAGAAAGCACCGTCTCCAAGTCATCAAAAATGAGCACTACCTCAGCCTCCCATTGATACTAATACTTGAATATCTTCTCATAATTATGTTTGAATATTGATCACTAGGTGCAACACTAGTATTATTTAACCCTCGTCATTTATTATTTTCATACAATTTACACGCGAAAAAAACTACGTAAGCATAAGTCAGACAATCTTCCTTAATATGTCGATTACCCATAAAAATGAGACAATAGGAAAACAATGAAAAGTTGGCGTAAACGCCAGGTTAGTGCTCAAGGGGTCAATGAAGAAAAGTAATAAACGTAACTGACAAACCAGATCTATAGCTACATTAAATATTTAATTACTTAAACTTTTTACAATTATATTCCAATAGAACATCCAATAACATTCAAAAATGTAGAAATAAATATTTTCTAAAATAAATAAACCTAACATGATAATAATAATTACGCGATAATACTTTTAAAATAGTTGAATAAATTATTAAATTATTCACAAATATCTACTTCAATAAAACAAACATTAAATATGGAAAATTTCGTAAATTATTTTATAAACTATATTGTACAGTTAGTTCCCTGATTAGTTTCTATCTGGTATCCTGCTAGACCTTTTTAAAAGGATAACACAGGCGTGTTTCGTAAATATACAAAGTTACAAGGGCAAAGGTTGATAAGGCAATGTTCACGTTATATCGCCTCGTGAGTACGATCTCTCATTAGTTAATGGCCATTGATTGTACCCGTGACAATGAAGAGACAAACCATAACCGCCCTGTAATTAACCCTTCCGTGAACGCAAACGCGTTTCCATACCTAATACATCACTTACGTTGACATATTATTGTTTTCTATTAACATTATAAAGCAATATTTAATATTTGCTGTGTTGTTATCATGTATTCATATTACAATCGAACGTCGTTTTAATTGTAGCTGAGTATAATTTATTGATATTTATCCATTAACCGCACCATAAGAATGAACGATAGAAAATACTAAGTAATCATTTTTTTAGAACACTGTGATTAAGTTTATGCTGTCTTTAAAATTGTAATCGTAAACTGATTACAATATCCACAGAGATCTTAAATAATCGTGGTAATAATACTAAAAAAAAAAGTATTAAAGAAACTTTCGGTACATGAAACGTTATTTTGAAGTTTTTTTTTGTTCTATCTCAATAACGCTAAAAACATAAAAACGATAAACCCTGTCTAATTTTAGCGAATACCTTCAAAGTAAACAAACAAAGCAACCTGCTAAGTTTTAACCTACCAAGTATGAGTCTGGTTCGCGTTAATTATTCCGAAATGAAAGAAAACTTTTTTTAAATAAATCGTATTATGTAATACGTATATTTCCTGATGGAATGGTGGGAAAATCATACTGACGCTTGGCCCATTTTTAATATTATTTTTATCAGTTATACATATAAAACAAAAGAATATTTTTTGTTCATATTGTTTTATTTTTTAAATTTATTACTACCAAAAAAGAGGAATAAACATATCTATCATAACTCAAATTATTATTTAATTACCTTAAGGTTAATTTATAAATTTATTTCTATATTCCCAAAATAACTTCCATCCATCCACTCAACCGAGAGATGTCCACAGCTGGACATAGGTCTGCCCCAAAGATCTCCACGACGACCGGTCTTGCGCCACCCGCATCCAGCGGATTCCCGCGACCTTCGCCAGCACGTCGGTCCACCTTGTGGGGAGCACCCATGCTATGTCTTCCGGAGCGTGGTAGCCATTCGAGAACCCGTTGGCTCCATCGGGCATCAGCAAAAGAACTTTATGTATTATAAAAAAAAAAACTATTAATAAAAATCGTTACCGATCTAGATGAAATCCGATTATAAGCCTATATACGAAAGGTACACTAGTTCAAAATTATTTTCCCCTTGTTATAGCACAATAGTCCCTAACGGCATAAACCCGAAGTGGAAATAAGATCAATCTTCCAGCAGCGATGAGAAATTGGAGTACTGCTATTTCCCGTTTACTACTAACCAATATTTTTATATCGCAATGTTTATGTGCAAAGGAATTCTAGTTCGAGCTTCATACTTTCAAACATTGAAATACAAAGTTTGCAACATCATTTAAAGGTTTATATTAATACGTTCGCTGTTACCATTTCAAGGTTCACTTGAAGAATATGTATTAACTCTTTAAAAATACTTGTATCATTTAGATCTTATTATATATGATTATTTAATAAATAATAGTAATATATTATTACATAATAATATTTAATGAGTTATTAAAAAAATGGAAACCCTATTTTTATCGTAGAAAAATCATGCATGCATACTCATCCCTGGTAATAAAGGGACCCACCCTATATAAGAAAATATGAAACTCTTACTGAATAAAACCCACGGTGTTCCTTCATTTACTTGTTGCAGCTGGTGTAGGAATGCTTTGAAAAAAGCCTTTATTTGAGAGCTTTCTATTGGGTCCTGAGGGATCGAGTGTTGAGACACACCTCTTTGATGAATCGATGAACGATTAAATGCTCAACTCTGACAAAATTCACATTAAACACGTCAATCCACATGTGCATTTAATGCAAAGACGATCAATGTGACCGCGTACATCACCCGCAGACCCTTTGTACAGCGATCCTACCCCTTTTGTCTGATTCGTCTACCACGGGATGTGAGCTCGGTTGTCTGTTCTCTTTCCCTCTTCCATAACACTTTGTCAAACATGATTTACTTGCAAAACGACATCCAATCACCAATGCTTATCAAAAATTGCTGCAGTTCCCGAGTTTAAAGGATTCGTAGGCGTTTTCATATAACCAACTATGCCCTTCAAACCAGAACAAACTATAACTAAAACCTCAGAACTATGTTACATTAAAAAATACGTGTGCTAATATCGTTTCCACAATCAAACCTTTTCACAATTTCAACAGCTCATAAATGATAATTTGATAATAGCTTCAGGGAAATTTCCCTTCCATCATTCGACAAAAATATTAACGTGTAGTTCTTGCGTGATGTCTTTTCAAGCACGCATATAGCATTTTAACGTTAGTTTGATGAACGAAAAGGTAAATTATTTAGTTGTTTGTTTTTTATTATTTCAAAAAGCATTGTATGATATAACTTTATTTCTATTTATTCGTACAAAAGATAAATTAATATTCTACGTGTATATTAAAGAATGAACAACTACTATTGAGTAAATATGGAGTATTTCGTTAAATGTCGATAAACATCCCGGAATCTATTATTACTAGTACAAGGTTTATTGTCATTTGATAAGATTCAATACCGTAAGCCCAGGCTGACATTTCGACAGCCGTTATCCCACGATATTAGCCGCTCAGACGCGCGATAGGAACGTATTATGTGTGGGACAGATTTTGATAGGTACCGATTGATAGCAAGCAAACTTTCATGGCATCGGGGTTGTTATGACGAGATGGCTAATAATGCAGTATATGAGGTCGGAGAAGTGATATCTAGAAAGGCCCTTTAAAACATGTCTCACATGTAGATAATCAATATAAAATATACCGTCTGTATATTTTAGCTATTTTTTCTTGCTTACATTGTATTTGGTCAGGGCTTTGACTGGTAATCTCTCCTAATAAGTGTACCAAAAAGTGGAAAATGATAAACATTACGGTATTGACTCAAAAATCATGATGTCGGAACACACCTATAAGTAATCTGGTGACAATTTTTTTAAAACTCGTGTGTGGTAGCTAGTTAGATAGGCAATGAAAAATTCCCTACCGCTATCATATGGTTTTATCATAATACGAGTGAGATAGGTGGTTTCGAACTTACGTCCATCGACGCAGTATCCTATCATACAACTACTGAACCATCATCCCTTCAAAATATATACTAACTGTAAATCGTTAACTATGTTGTGAATAATATATACAAAAACTATAAAGATAAATATAGATGAAGAAAAAATTGATCGAAATACAAAATCGGTCGGTTTCATTATGCGATCTCAATCTGTTCTAACTACGAAATCCAAAATTTCAATCCTTTTATCTCTAAACACTGTTAGGAAACCTGACATAGTTTTGGTTTGATCTTAATATTTACTTTTAAGATTCGATATTGTAACACATTAATAGTTGCCATGTTCCATAATTAAATCAAAACTATATAAAATGAATACATTTAATTTCATTTAATCATTTTATCTATCATCTTCATTTTAAATGAAGTGGGAATGTCGTAAGTGGTAACTTAATCACTTCCCGTTGTATCTATCTGCTGTGGAATTTAATTATCCAACATTTTCAAATTACTACTCTATTGCCTCGCGCGTTGCCTACTCGTAAAATTTATTATGATGCTTGAAATCCTACGTAAAATGTAATATATTTATTTCTATTTTTAACATTATTATAACCTATTGAATTGTAATTGAATTTAAGCACAGTATTTTATCTACTACATCTGTAACGATGCTTCGAAGAAAATTTACTTCTTTCTTTCGAGTGCGATTATTTTTACGCAGCATAGGCTCAGTGCTTTGACCACAATCGCACCTGATTTTAAGTGAAAATGTGGTCCAGGATGGTAAACACACTAAACCTAGGTATTGGTTCTCAAGTGATGCTGCCGGAACACACCTATTGGTATCTGGTGACAGGTTTTTCAAACTTGAGGGTGGTAGCCACCCAGGCGGGCATCATTACAAAATGCCCTACCACCATGCACAAGTATACATACATAAAAGTATTTTATCTTCTAATACTTTAAAAATAGACATAATTTTTTAATAGTTCATCACACATACGTCACAAACACACCGTACGAACGTAGGTATGGAATTAAATTTGTTAAGTTTCGTAACGAAGTAACGAAAGAATTTCGGAAACACGTAAATCTACTAATATTAAAATAAGAAGGTTCTGTTGTTGGTAAAGTTTATACACAAACTTAAACTTTTTTTGTTTTTTATAATTATAATACTTCGTGTATAACAAATCACCACAGGTCGATAAAATATAGCGAGTTGTAGTGTTTAGAACAGGATCGTACAAGAATATTAAAATTAAATCATTACATCAATATTCTATATTTTAAAGGTACTGCAATACACACTCGTGTAACAACGGATATTGTACTTAATATGTCGATTAGCCATAAAAAACGAGACAATTGGAAACAATTGAAAGCTGGCGTACACGCCAGGTTAGTGCACAAGGGGTAAAAGTGTATATAATACTAATTGAACATGTAAACGAGTATTAAATAATATATATGAACTATTTTTGTCCAAGTTTTGAATATATGCTAATACTAACTGTGTGCTCGCGGTTGCGCCCGCGTTTCATATATTCTTTACTACGTACCTAAAAAAACAAATGAATTAAGAAAAATCAGAGTCTTTTGTTTTATTAGCGGAAAAATGTAAATAGGAGTAAATTGAAGAAAAAAGAAGAGAATCCAAAAAATAAATATAGCCTATAACCATCTACGAAAAATTCCGCATCGAATGATAATAAGTCCGATATGTTCAGTAATTTTTAGGTGATGGTGCGACAAAGTAACCCCATTATATATAGAAGATAACAAACACAATAGACCTAATTGATTACTTGTATTCACTGCCTCTACTGAATGTAAATATCAGGTGAAGTAAGTACCTCGGCATTAGTATGTAAAATTGAATGCAGACTGCAAATAGAAAATATTATTTCGAATTAAAGTTGTTATTACGATAAAATAAATAATTGTTGTGTGCTGTTATCCTGGTAGCATTTACCTTTATTTTCTGAACGAGGAATTTTGGCTTTACTTACATTATCATATGCAGTCGCATGAGCCTCTTTATAATCATAAATAAATAATTTAAGTGGTTTTAATCATAGAAATATATATTGTAGATATATTATATACTTTTCAAAGGTAAAGTTAATCGCTTAAACCCACTCATTTGTAAACCTGAGAAAGACACGTCGAAATACTAAATCGGAATAAATCGTATTTTATCACCGTGTGAAATCCATTTTAGCGTTCTACTAAAATTTATCTACAAAAGCCCGCGATTTTCGTATGAAAGCCGGTTGGTGTGTGAGACGGTGCCGCTTCTCGTTAACTGGGAACTGGCGGAAAATTAAGGGCCAACTCCGAGCTGCGTTACCAACGCGAACGAGAGCGTCATCATTACCCATTAACCTCATAATAGGTTAAATATGCTAAGGAGCTCGCATTCAAGAATAATAGTGGCAACGCTTCTCAAACTTTCGCCCCATCAAGTATATCTTGTAAGATTCGGATTACATGTTACTTTATTTAACGGACCTTTTTGAGGAGCATTCGATATGCATTGCAGATAATATTGATCACAACTTTTACGTTTTTGAACTAGGCGAAAGTAATATACATTATCTGATGTAAAAATACAGTCCAAGAATGATGACGACCACCAATAGATGAAAATCTAACGGTATTTACCATCATAATGTCGGTTTGCATCTACCACGGCTTAAGCCTATAGGTATGTTTGAATTTACATTTATGGTTTCGCCTCACAGCGGGCGGTTCGGAACGCCTCCGCCATGTTTCTATGGAAGATATCGCGTCGACGGGAGCCGAGCGCGATCTCATCTATAGTAAAGGCGCGTTAGCGTCCCGATCCGCCCGCTGTACAGTGAAACCATTACTGCTTCTGGAACGCAACTTGCTAAAACATTACACTATGACGTGTTTTCAAATTTTGATTTTTTAACAAAAATACAACAACCATTTAGAGTCCATCAGTATTAAAACTTTTATTTGCTCGCCGAATATATTAATAGCATATTGTTAATATATGAAGTTTCAGTAATCAATCAATAAGTCAATATGTGATACCAGACCGTAAGAAACTACCTACCTCCTGTACACGATTATGGCCAGCAAGAGAGTAGCTTGCATACATAGACCGCACGCATCGACGGCCGACGTAAAATCAACTCCTTGTTGCAGCGTTTGTAAAGGGATTTCTTTAGCGAGAGTAGTTATAATTTACTAATATCAATTGTTAAAAAGTGCACACGGTAATATATTTTTAATCCAATACAAAAATAAACTCTGCTATATAGCAGATAAACTAACTATTTCAATTGGAACGGGTATGAAATTATCACTCCTGTGCGCCAAACATCTCCCCAAGGGATGTTATTGTTTGACCCACTTTTCACATTCGCCAAGCGTGAATTGGTTTTTCAGATTAGGGTTTTTATATCCGTTTCCAGTTAGATCGAACATGTGTTTTTTATCTGCTCGTCGAACTTATGAATAAAATTTTGTACATTTGAATAAAAAAGTTTTTAACTGGTATCGACTAAATGTTTTAACGTAGGTATAATAAATAATTATAATACAACTACACAATACAATATTCGTGTTAATCGAAAAATCTATTTTATTACAAAACCGTACCTAGATTTTAATAAGATCCCCGGGGTGTAAACGTTTCGTTGGAACTTGATTTTGTGTATATAAAAATGTAAATTTCGATGTTGATAAAAATCAACTCCATGTTGTTAAAACACTTTGTAAATTTACTAAATCTACTACATAAATATTGTAAATTTACTAAATCAAATACACTAAATTAAATTAAAAAACATCTGACAGATTAATCAAAAAATCTATCTAATCTCTATCGCTAGTAATATATTTCATTTCTAATTATAATCATTATTATACAATTAGTAATTAGTATTTTATAAAACATTGCTAACACTTTTGTATTGTTTGTTGAAAAATTGTACTCCCGTATCTATAATTGACAATTATTGCAATTAATCAATGTCATACTAATGGCAAATCTACTGAAGTATACCCATTAATGCACCAACTATAAATTCGTTAGAATATCTATGTTATTCGGAAAATCTAAACTAATTATTCCATTTTTAATTTTTTCATTAATATATAGTTATCCCATATTATTATAATCGTTCTAAACATAATATAAGAAAGTGAATAAATTTCAAAACTCAAATATTAAAGTTTTAACTTTTTTACGCGACACCCTAATTAATTTCGAAAAATATAAAGTAACTAAATTAACTCAAATCTCATACGATTTCTTATAATTATAGTTTAATTATACATTATAATTTAATTATGCAGTAGTATTTCTAAATATTTCAATCGTTATGTAACGATAAATCACGAAATAAAAAGCTTTAGACATTTAAAGCATACGGTCTGTTGCGGTAAGCGACCATCAGCAAAAATTTAATTGAAATGGAAATAAAAATATTAGCATCACGTCGATCTCAATTTTTCAGGCTTCAATGGAGGTAGCGTGTACCTGATTGCCTATCACAACCAATCGATCTATTTTTATATAGGAATGGAATAAAAATTATTATTTTTTTCCAATAATATATAATGTTTTTACATTTAAAACATTTCATTTAATAACATACACAAATTTTAGAAATGCATAATAGTGCATTATTTTGATTACTAATAGTAAGACAAAGCAAAACGATTAAACATTCTTATTACTTGTTAAAAAAAACATATTTTATTGTGTAATTTAGCATATTCAAGTTTCATTATAATTATTTTCGTTAATAGAGTTTTACAAGTTATTTTGCCTTAAAATAAAAATCTCCTGTTGCAGAACATAGAATCATACAGTGGCAGTGGATTTTACGTAAAATAAATTAAATAATTTCATATTTACATCTACAAATCATAGATTCAAAAAGAGTCAAAGTTTAATGAAGAACAAACCTGGTATGAATATTCAAATACTGCACGTATATAATGCTCTATTTGTTTTTGCTCGTCGACAATGAAATCGAAATCACGAATACAACTGCACGGACTTTGCATTTGAATGAGTTATTTATAGTTATAATAGATACATAGTCTTTGCATTATAGGATATTATTTAAAAAATACTGTACGTCGACAAAAGTAACAACTTTGTAAAAAAGGAAGCTGATTCACCCTTACTAATACATAATTTTTTTATTGTATTCTTAGTACGACATACAATTAGATGTGATTTGATCTAATCTATGTTTGTATTATTCTATCAAGCAATTACATCATTTTTGTTAAGTAGGCAAAATGAAGATTTTTTCAATCATTTTCTAGAAAAAAAAATAGTCAATTCATTTTAAACTATTTTGTAGTTTCATACTTACATTATAACGAAATGATTTTATTTATTCTCTTTTCACGCATTCTGTTTCACTACAAACACACTATATGATATTATTATGTTCAAAGCCTATTTAAAAACGAAAGCATTAGAACTGTATGAGATAAGCAGTTGCCGACTTATATAACTTTTTAATACCATTTCGTTAGCTAAAATTATAATAATCCTAGTGTTGCAGTCGTCCGTATGCGACGGTAACCATTTATCATCAGACGGGCCGTCTGCCTTTTTGACATACAAAATAAAACACGTAGAAAATCCTTACAGATTTTCTGTTGGTTGTTTGTACTTAGTAATACTTGCGCAAACAACATAATACATTTTCACTAGTTACAAATGATAGTAATCATATTGTTAATATGATTACTTGATTATAATGATTATAATGAATACATTTGAATAAATCATACTTGTGCACAGATTGGCAACGCTTTAAATAAGTGATAGCCATCACCTAAAAGCAAATACTAACAAAATGTCTTTATCGACATTACAATATTTTAAATTTACTCGTACTTAAAGCGGTTATCAGACGTACGGACCGGACCGCCGACATGGTACGGCGAGCGGTCGAGGTATTCAGTCGCCTAACTAGGGATGTGAATCTTTTCCAAAAAAGATCGATTTATGAATCGATTCGAATCTAAGCTTGATGTATCGATTCACAAAACATCGAGGTCCAAAGGATCAGTATTTCAAATTAATAAATTAGGTATAGATTATTAGAGTATTCTATTTGTTTTCTATGATATGACAATTATTTGTAAGTAGGCAGAAATAAAACAGTTAAGTGTCGTCTTTGCTTAGTAGGTTAGGCGTTTTTCTTTTGCTGTTTAGTTGCTTATTGAGGACCTTTTAGTTGTAGATGATTTTACAGTCTAATTTCGACAATTAGAAGACTATTTACGAATAAAAAGTCAAATAAAGGTTCTTCTCTTGGACCTCAGTGATAAGGTGATACGATATAGTGAATCGATTCAAATAATCTATCTTTTTGAAAAATTTATTCCACATCCCTACTTAGCGACTGATAACCTCGGGCGCTCGCCATACCATGTCCGCGGTCCAATCCGTACGTGTATTAAGAGCTTTACTGAATTTACAAGTAGATATAATGTAATTTTTACCCTTATCGTGGGAAAGTTACTAATGGCGTGCGTAAGGGTCGAGTTAATATGAGTTACTTGCGTTTTATACCATAGAAAATACATCGTTGAGCTTACACAAACACTTAATGTGCTTACATTATATTGATGAAACCACAATAACCTTTGGTTAACGAACGAACAAACAATATAATAATAATAATGGTGCAGAATAAATTGTATCATATTTACACAATTTTTTATGTGCTAGCTGTTCCCACAGCTCCATTCGCGTATCTACTCCGCATAATTATTCACTGCGTAAAATAGTTTTTTTTAAATAATTATTGGTAAAGAATTGACTCTATTTTTGTACATATTCTAAATTATTGTTGATACTAACAGAAAGCAAAGAGATTTCTCTCTAATTCAAAAACTGCCGGTAAAACCGAACATGGAATCTGATATTGTCCACAAATTTAATAGTTCTAAGTTTTTACGCAGAACCCTAATTTTATTCCAAAAAGAAATAACCTAAGTTAAGCCCCTTAACTTCGGCTATCTGCTAAAAAAAGTCCCTTCAAAATCAGTCCGGAGATTAACCGGAACAAACAGACAGACGGACGGGCAAACAAACAAATATTTTAAAATTTGCGTTTATGGTATAGGTATCGTATATACAATCACATGGTATTTAGTCAAAATTAGTTTTTTTAATATTACAAACGGACATTTCAATTTTATTTAGTAATGTATATTGAAATAATAAAGATAATCTATTCATTATTAAAGCTTAGTCACCAAAAGAGCAGACGCTTCGAAAAAAAGTAATATTCTTTAGAAGTCAAAATTATTCACAAACGATGAAAAAAAAATGCCTATATGATAATGGAAAATATTACATAGACTTTTTTTCTGTACGAAAGAGGTAAAAAAAAGAAAAGATATATTTTGCCTCGACTTATCTCAAAATAAGAATTCCACGTATCGGTAGTGTGTACCAAACATGATATCTGAATGTTTCTATAAGCTTAGCTTTGTGAACGAACGACCCATATCATTTTCACATGTGAGTGGCGGACGCGAAAAAGGCGTTTGTTTGTGACGACCCTTGTCATTACTATGAAACTATGTAGACGTTTATGTATATTTTTTATCTTAACGCTTATGATATGACTTGAATACGATAGTCTATTACAATATTGGACAGTTTCTATAGAATGCTACAGAAAAATGTGTTATTTATTCTCTAATCCATTTTTGTACTTATCAAAGTGAGATTGAAATTTTGACTATATCCTTTTATTTTTCAGATAAAACACCAATGAAGATAATAATAGATATAATAAATATTTAATTACGTCGTTATTATCAACACATTAAGTATACATAAATCAATTATTAATATAAAGTAGTTCCATTCAACGGTTATAAATATAAATTATTATATAAAATAGTGCCTCTAGAAATAAAGTATTAAAAAAAAAACTTAAATTACATAATAAGTTTCAAGTGAAAATTATAATATTAATATTATAGAAATAAAAAATAAATGCTTAAATGTGTTAGCTTATTTTTAAAAATCCAGAAGAAATAAAATATCGTTTATAGTTTAAGTTGTGGTGAAAGAAAACAAAAAAAAATGTTGCCTGTACCACAAGATCGAATGTCAGGACGACGAAGCAGCTCTATAGTAAGCCGTACACTGCTTGGTCGTCGAGCTTCGGTTTACGTCACAGGCAACCAACAAGATCCTGCTAAGGTTAGTAATAAATGAAATAATTAGTGTTTTTAGCATTATTTCGAATACTGTGGTACAAGAAAATAATCCACACTGAAAGAACTATTTACGCCTTTATGTTAATAATCAAATTTTATAGTCCCGCAGCAATTACTAGACGTAAAAATATTGTAGAAAAAAATGGATTTATTATGAGTACAAACATAAAAACAAACATCGTTGACCTACATGCATAATAAAATACAAATTTTAATACTAATATTAGTGGCTGGTAGTCCGAATAGCCTATATAATTTTTACATTATCATGATGGGCGTGATAAGCGATGATGGCGCAGCGGGTAGTGCGGTCGATTCCGCGTCAATCGACGCGGGTTCGATCCCCACCTATCCGACTCTAAAATCGACCTGAGCTTTCGGTGAAGAAAAACATCGTAAGGAAACCATAGCATGGTGGTAGGGCATTTTCTAGTAATGCCTGCTCCAGCTACCACACTCAAGTTTTAAAACCTCTCGCCAACAGGCGAGTTCCGGCAGCATCACTTAAGAACCAGAACCTTCTAGTCTTAATATGTTTACCATCCTGGACCACATCGTCACTTAACATCTGGTGAGA
The DNA here is from genome assembly GCA_014132275.2 of Samia ricini. NCBI lineage: Eukaryota > Metazoa > Arthropoda > Insecta > Lepidoptera > Saturniidae > Samia > Samia ricini. The sequence continues at coordinate 11,324,502 of AP028161.1, forward strand.
TTGTGGTCAAAGCACTTAGCCTATACCGTGTAAATATTTAGAATGCCGTTTTCATTAGATTTATTAAATAAACAGAATTTTAGACGTTTTAAAACAACAATAAAATGGCGCGCACAGTCAGTTATTATTACACGCACCGACGCAGTTTGCCTTGATATCAATACGAGTACAAATCGTTGAGTGACATGAAAACTCATTACGTACAAAATTATTGACAAAACGATTATCATTCTCTTATCCGTATTATTCTTGTCTAATCATTTGCAAGAGAACTATATAAATGTAGTTGAAGATCCCTCCTGTATATGGTGGAACAAAAACATTACGCCCATTGAATAAGAGACGCAAAAAAATTATAAATTCACTGGTGGCGACCCGAGGACACCTAATTACTAAATAACTACTAATTACTAAACTCCACTGCGTTATTAGGAAACCCGTTTTTATGACGATCATTGTAGATCGATTCTGATCTCTTGTTAACTGTTATTCTTTGACAGAATCATATTTATCTTCATGTGACACAACATTAAATTATTTCACTAAAACCGTATTATAAAAAAAAACAAAACAAAATGTAAAAAAAAAAACTTACCATTATGCGTATAAGTAATCTTAGTAAATATATTCAATAAGAATTCTACTGAAATAAAGAGTATTGATAACAAATCTAATATGAATATTTGAATAAGCAATCAACGAACTTTTGCATAGGCTTCTATCGTATTGTTCTAGTTCAAAATCTAATTTCTTATCGAGCTTCTAGGGAGCAGATATAATCTAAGTTCTCCGTTATCAAAGGACAAACGTCTGTGTGAAACAGTAGCAATACAAACAGGGTCAAACTTCCGTTACTCCCCACACAATCTTTTCAATATAACTTCGGAAAATAATTTCGCTTATTCCTATTCATAACATTCGCAATTCGTTATTTAACAAATTTAGTTTTGGTTTTATTAAATTTTTATTTCTATCCATTTAATTTTTTGCTACGCACTTTTAGAAATTCAAATTTAAAACATTTGCTTTTTTGAATTACTAGTTTCTTTTCAAAACGCAAAATAAATTTAAAGGTAGATTATAATTAGATATTATCCAAAATAATAAAACGAACAGTGGCTAGCGGTCTCATTAACAATATAAATTTATACATGCGATAATGGTATGATCAGTTAAAAGTATTGAGGATTGAACACCCTTTGACACAGCGTGAACGGGTTACCTAAAATATTATTTATTTGATCACAGGCTTAGAGTTTTCGTAACGATCGAATCGTGACGTGAATGGTAACAGCTGAGAGAAATTTGCATTATAAATTGTCGGTAACGCTCAACAAATAGGGCGATTGGTAAATGATTGGTTTAATGAGTCAATTAGTGTAAGACACTTATCATACCGCATTACAAATTACCTTTGATCTGTTTACGTAGGTGTGCCGTGTGCGAATATCGAGTACACCTTACACACGTTTTGTTTCATCATACTAAAAAGAACTTTCTTATTGAGCTATTAAAGAGACTTTTAATTTCTTATATAAGAAGTTATTAATATTAATAACTCTTACTTAATTGGTAACAAAAATTATTACCATATTGCAGACAACATTTTTCAAAAATTCTGTTGAATGTAACTAATTTTGTTAGTCTATACAGATAGTTTTATTGTCACTGAAGATTGTCATCATCGCAATAGTCTCTCGCCTAAAGTAACGTTTTACTTATCATGCCAAATACTTGATCAATAATTTACACATATTCACAAAATAATATTATTATTAAAATGTATATAACATTTATCTCGCCAAATTAAAGATTTATTGTACAAGATTTCTTCAAAATAACTATAACTTCTTCAAAGAAAATGTACGTTAAACCAACTTTGGTTTACGATTAAACCGTGGAATTTGCCTTGAGATAAGGTAAAACCACGTTTATCAATATAAGGCGAGGTACGTAAACACATGAACAAATACAACAATATGTAAGCAGCTGTAAGCGTACATGAGTATTATGAACCATATAACGTTGCGTATATTTGTTTGACGTAATAATAAAGGCAGTGACAGCCACGCTTCATCGCTCGCTTCCGTGTTCCATTCTTCCATTCATCCGTGGAACAATATCTTATTTCATGTTACCTAAATTAAAAACATACAGAGTAACAACATCTTTTCAAAAAGGAAATTTGTAACAAAAGAGATTTTTCTGTTTTATTTCATCAACAAAATAAAAGGTATCATTTCAACGAACTTGTAAAAGAACTTCTCGTATTTATCATAAACTTTTTTCACCGCAAATTTTTGTTCTAACAAACTTTTATAAAATACCTTGTGTTTGTGTGACATTATATTCGAAGACCTCGATAAAATCAAAGATAATGTAAATAATTATGTCAACAGAATCAAATTAGTCACGTATACAGGATATATAAGGTAGATTTTTGAGGTTATAATAAAATCTAAGACACTACAAAATTTCTAACGTATCAATCTTTGTGCGATCGATTGATAGAGTGTGGTATTTATGTAAGATCATGATAAACTTGAGAAAGGATAATTAGGGGTTAGGTAACCACAGGCATAAGCGGCGCTCTTCCTAATTTTCCTCTGGTATCAGGAGGCACGTTAGAGTGAGAACACGATGCCGTCGGGAAGACGATATGCGACTTGTTTCTTATGCCACCTTCAGGATTGGTGGATTCGCAACCAGAGGAAGAACACCTCATTAAAATTACAATTTAAGCTGAGGTTGTAGGAGGCGATGGGCATTTCAATGGAGAACCTTTTTCGGGGGCCAAAGCTCATCGGGGTCATGGATGAATGTGCAAGCGATATTCATGGTCATCTGCTAGAGGGAGTTTTGGTAGGTACAGCTCAAATAATTCGCCTGGTGTCCTGCGTGGCGGGTGGTGGTTTCCTCATCACAAAATAAATAAGAAGGATAGTTCCTCGTACAGCTTTGATGATATGATAAGCGTGATATTCGAATTGATTTTAATAATTCTTTAATCAGTTTTTGTGTTTGTATGTATTTTATATAATGATAATAATGCTAACAGGTTACGGGAAATAAACGAACTATTTTCGATAAACAAAGAGAACATTAAAGTATTATGTCAAGTAGGGTATCTCTACTTTCATAGACAGCTGATGTTGGCACAATTTGGTAGAAAACCGCGACCCATGCAATAAGGCACAAAAATATCCATGATTCGAATACGTTTGAAAAAAATGCCCCAAAGCATAAGGGTGTTGCCAACCCTAATCCCTCGAGAGACTAATTTCGATGCATTTTATGTGGCCGTATGGGTTTGACAAGTCACCACAGTGTTAACAGGATGCTCACTAAGGGCGGGTTTCAATAGCGAATCTTAAAAGTTAAGATTGAGGTTAAACCAAAAAATTATCGGTTTATTTACTTATCACTGATACCGATCTGACACCTAAGAGAAAAAAAAGGGTTGTATTTTCGGAAAACCAGAACATATTGATACCGGCTTTGAGATCATGTCAAGATGCTAATGAGTTTGCGGAAAAGAAACATTTTGGTGTATAAGTTGGTGTAAGTATAAACAAATACATAAATACTTATTTATAGCGGTGATACATTGTCCTAATCAGCCTAATATATTCGTCTACTACAACACTATTAATAATAAGATTATTATCATATATCTATCAGTCTATTTTATACAAAAAATTATAATAATTAAACTATGCAAATAGAGTTTTAGAATTCCAATTTCCTCCAAAACACCGTCTGCAAAACCACGCAGATCTGACAGTGAATGTAAAGTCACTTTGAAAAGGGTACGATTGGACTAAATTAAAAGCCTCCAACTTTGAATTTAAAAGGATATAAATCGACTGAGAATCGCTTTAGGGCTGAGTAGTCGTCATATAAGTTAAATTTAGTTTGCATAAGAAATGTAATATAATAATAATAAAACTGAAGTTTGTTACTGAACTGAAAACTTTTTTTTTTACATTTTGTATAACAGATGTCTATTTAAGCCATTACTAATCTCGAATCTGACATTTAAAATACATATGCCTGTCTGTCTGTTTGTATGTCCGTGTATCAAAATTAAACCGATTTGGATTAAACTTTGTACATGGGAAGTATATGTCAAGGTGCAACTGATAGGCTATAAAGACTACTTTTAGAGTTTGTAAATTTAAAAAAAATCTATTCGTATTTTGTCGAACACGCGTTGACTAATTTTATTAAGATTTCATTTGCTTAAAGTATATGCTAGTTAGCGATTGATAGGTTATAAAAAATAATCAATATCATTTTTAGAAATTATAGAAATAATGAAAAATAAAAGAATATATTTGAATGAAATTTTGTGCATGGGAAGTAGGTATTTGAAGCAAATTCAGGGCATTCCATATTCAATCAAGATAATACACGTAGAATAAGTCGCGGGCGGGCTCTGTTTATTTATAAGAAAGTTGCTAATTTGATGTCATAAATCAGAGGAAAGTTTCTTTCACTTTATTTACCGAGTCCAACATAATAAAAGTCACGTATCTATCGTTTAATCTAGTAAACATCGTATCAAAATTCCTCTAGAAAACAAACATCAAAACTAACAATAATAGTTTTTTTTATGTATAAATTTATAAATTAAGAATATCTTACTTATGAATGTACTATAATGTAATATAATTAATGTGAAATTAATTTTTATTAATTTTAAAACACTTCACTACAGTTTACTTATTTAGCAGTCAGAATGTGTTCGCAGTGGCTCAGGTATAATGGTTAAGGTATAGTTGTGAGTGTTGGGTCCGATATAAAAGCATTAAAGCAAGATTAATGCTGTAGAGGTGAGAAGCCTAAGAAGTATAGCTGGGTAAGAATGATAAATAAATAGTGATAGATAAATAAGGAATAGTATTATAAGCGAACGTTGTATTGACAAAGATAGAGAAAGGAATGCTTAGTTGGTTTGGGTACGCGGAGAGGATGAACGAATGATTGACGAAACAGCTTTCCAAGCTTATAATAACTAGGCAAGTCGTTAAAAGTCGACCTAGGCAAATGTATTTCGACCAGATCAAAGATGTTCTAAAGAAAGGTCAGGTCAAAAGTAATGATAACCGACGAGCACGTATGAAAGTGCTCATAAGAATAGAAGAAGCGAAAGATGTGTGTCAGGATCGTAGCAGATGGAATGTTGTAGTTTTGCCCACCTCTATTTGAGAGAGCCGTGATGTTATGTATGTATTTCATCAGAATGTTTCCTTCACTGAAAGCTTAAATTTATTATGGAATACAACATTGCGAACCTATATCCATCGACGCAGAATCCTATCACATTGTCACTGAACTAAGATTATATATAAAGAATAATCTCAAAAAAAGTCTCCGACATGATACTTAAACGTAAATCTAGTTGGTTGAAACACGTGATACACGTATAAATCTATACTAATAAATAAAGTCTGTTTGTAATGTCAAAATTATTTTTTTGTTTACAAAATAGATATGAATGTATGAATGATAGTATGAACGATACCTATACTAATAATAAAATTTTTTGAATTTTTTGTCTGTCTGTCTGTCTATCTGTATGTCTGTTTATTTGTTCCGGGTATTCTCCGGAACGGCTGAACGGATTTCGGCGGGATTTTTTGGTAGATAGCTGAAGTTACTCCGGGTAACTTTTAATTTTCGAAAATACTTAGGGTTCCGTGTAAGTAAATTAAAACTCATAAAAAATGGAATAAAATCCGATTCCATGCACAGTTTTACGAACAAGTGCTTGAATTTATTATAAATATTTTTACTTTAAATTAGTCTTAAAATAGTATTAGGGATCCATATAAAAAAATTACAACGCAGTGAAGAATATATAAAACGCGGGCGCAGCCTCTGGCACACAGCTCTAAAATAAACTTAAAAATATATATCATGTGAATATACTTGGAAGTACCAAGCTACGGCTGACTGGGTCACAGTGGATACGAATCAAATAGCAAAATATTACCCATAGGTAAAATAGGAATCATTCAAAAGCGGCGAGGATGCACAAAGGGGTCAATCTGAAAGCGGTGAAAAAGGTTTGCAAGAATAAAGAAAAATCGTTACCTCATCATTTTTGCATATCGGTATCATTAGGGACATGCGTCATTATGCGTCTATAATATTGAACGCTTTTATATATTTAATGAGATAAGAAAAATATACTTGCATTTTTGTATATTTTTAAATGTATTATTTACTTCTATTAAAAAAATGGAAACTATTATTTGTTATTTTTCTCCGAAATCTACTTTATACATCATTTATGTTATAGTAGCAAATGTGGGGCACAGTAAGAGAGAGATTTTAGAAACACGAATACGAGTTGAGTAAACGAGCTAAATTATTCAGTCAAAACTGGGAGTCACTTGACACTGATTCCTACATAATTAAGCGTTTGGAATTGCCTTGCTTTTATTAATTATTAATCGATATAGTTAGATAGATGTGTATGTGATGAATATACATATTCAAACTGTTTTCGTATAATATAATTAAGTATTCGTAAAATTTGCTAAAAAATTGTTATCCTCTTATAACTAGGATTTTTATAAGCGTAGTTACTTCAAACTCCATTCAACGTATAAATAAATGTACGTATCGAAATTTTTTGTAAACCTACTTTGAATTCCTTTTGGCATGGTTTACGATTTAAATGTACTATAAAAAGTATAAATCCAAAAGGATTGACAAAATATTTTAACTACGTGACAGCTAGTAATGCCAACATTCCAAAATGAAACTTCATAGGTAAAATAACTGTGAACGAACTATATATAAGTATATACAAGTTTCATGGTAACATGTTACATAGAGTTTTAGTAAAACTTTCATGTGAAATAGATATTGTTATAAAAGCCACATAGGAAAGGGTTCAATATTACTATAATTGGTACTATAATCTATTATATTCATAAAAGTAAACAATCTAATCACATGGAAAAAAGGTAATACTGTGTAAGTTTATAACAACCTCAATCCTATTAATAGTCATTTTCGAAATTTGGATTTATGTTGTTCAGTGTAAAATAGTTGTATTAGGGATTATAGATTTGTTATAAATTTATCACAATATAACAAAACCTAACATTTTTACCCAATTTTATTACAAATAAAATCTGTAGTTCCTGATAAACATCAAAGAAGTGATGTGAAAGAAGTTACAATCTACAGCTAGTTTTTATATTACACAAAACGGTAAATAAGGTACATTACTAATCCCATAATTGATTAAATCTTTGACGGTTGAAAGAAATTGTACAAGGCGGTACAAATCGAAATTAACTGAACCAAAAATATATAATAATATTGTGATGCTTACGAAGTAGCCATTTAATCAAGTGGATAATTAAAATATTAGGATGAGCAGAGCCGTCAGTTGCAAACTTTGTCTCCGCTCCTTTTATTATCCGTTTGTTAAGCCGTTATGACTGAACATTGTTTTATCTATATTTCTATACCAATAAATAAAATCGAAGTATCTGTTTGTAATATTAAAATAATAGTTTTTTTTTTACTAAATACATATATCAATGTTTATACGTTACCTATAACAAAAACATATTTTTTTAATTTTTTGTCTGCCTGTCTGTTTGTTTCGGCTAATCCCCGGAACGGCTGACCAATTTTGACCTGACTTTTTTGTCAGATAGCTGAAGTTTTATTTTTCGAAAATAATGAATGTTCCGCGTAAAAAATTAAAACTCATGAAATTTTGAACAAAATACGATTTAATAAGCAGCTTTACTGGCATGTGTTTGAAGTTATGAGATATGTTACTGTGTTAATATGATTTCTGTTAGTACCAAAAACAACTTAGGGACAAAAGCATAGTGACCATCGAAACATTATTTTCCAATTATTATTTATCTATATTACGCCGAGAAAAAAATTTCATATGCGAACGGAGCCACAGTTACTCGTTACACATAATTCCTTCAAAGTAAAAAAAAAACACTTCATATTCTCGTAATGTAATATAATCTCGCATGCTACATTTGGATAAATAACACAGACTACTCTTTGTGAAAAAAAAACTAAGCAACCTGAACTTTAATTCTAAAATTAAAAACTTTAAGAAAGTGTAATTAAATTAGTTTAATTATGATAAATGAACTGTTTTTAATTTGATAATAACTCTTTATAGATATAACGTCTGTTGGAATTATAGATTTATAAATATTTGATTGAAATTTTAAAATTGTTTCCAGTTTGTAACTTAGTACAACTAGGGCGGAAGAAGTTGGAATTTTTTTTCTCAAAGCGTGAGGGTCATTCTTGCGTATATCTACCAGTTCCATCACGGATATGGAATACCCTACCTACAGTGTAGGAATGTGATAGGCTACTCTTGTACACATTTAGATATTCTCCTGTAAAAAGTAAGAAACATTTCAAAACAGGTTTAGTGGAATGAACTGTCATTTATTAAGTGCTTTTAAAAAATTCAACACAAATAATTGAACGCTTTATTTGAGCTGACAATAAAGGTAAGTATTAATTTAAATCTAAATAAAAATTCGTCTTGATTAAAATAATTATAATTCGAAGTCAAGAACACGCGTTATTTGGATAAACACTCACTACATGAAAAGCGATTACTATTACAATATTAATGAAAATGATACAAGTAAATTAATTCCATATTTTGTTGAAAATATTTATTTTCGGGTAACAATGGTGCGCAACTATGAATACTATCCCCTTTTTATCACTTTTGCTAAACTCAAATCTCAAGACCTTTCTTAACATTTTCAGTCGAGGCCGGTCCTAAGATGTTTCCGTAGTTTGAACGAAACAGATCTTATAACTTTTCTGTTAGTCATTGTCTCTTATTACTAAGATATATTTGTAAAGTAATATTAACTCTATACTTTTCATTGTAATATACCATTACATATTTTTTTAATATTTTCTTGTCGTGTTCGATCAAGAGTTAGCACCGAAGTTTCTTTAATTTAGTTTCAGAACTTCATTTCGACTTATAGCACCTTAACACGACTGACTGTGAGGCATTAGTAATCTTTTCAAATTAGATTTAGAGTGTATCTTATGTAATAATAGTCCAAATATGAAATACTAGCTGCTCTCCGCGGATTTACCCGCGTAGTTCCCGTTCCCGTGGCATTTTCGGAATAAAAACTATGTCTTTGTCACTCCCTGGATTTCAAACTATCTTCATACCAAATTTAATCCAAATCGGTCCAGTAGGTTTTAAGTTTATTCGTTACATACCTTTACTTTTATAATATTAGTATAGATTTAGATAATAACAGGTGAAAGAATTTAAAAAACAGTTAAGTAGTTTTCGATTTTATCCATAATAAACGAAGAATCAATTTTACAATATAAAAGTATAATGTTGATAGTTACAAATCCGAATTAACAGGTCAAAAGCAACGTCAGCTAATTAAAAAATCCTTTGGGAGAAGTATCGTGAATAAGTCTGAAACGGTCCGGGGGTACAGTAAATCGACGAAGTTGTCAAGGCAAACTGCGGCATCAGCCATTCATAGCGATGCTAAACCGAGCCGCAAGTTTGAATGAATGCATTCAGTATTTTTTCAGTTACGTTGACAAAGCCGTGCGCCTTTCTTTCACTATCGCTACTGAAAAATTAACTTTTGTATTTATTGTACCGGCTTATAAGTGGTTTATTTATGCCAATCAACTTACTTGTGTCTCAATGTGATTTCTTGAACAATTTGAAATATCATAAAAACTTACACCATGTAACTTCAGCTATCTGCCAGAAAAAAGTCCCGTTACAGTTGGTCCAACGGTTGGTTGGTTGGAGATTAACCGGACAAACAAATTTATTCTATTCTATTTTTGCTATATCTACCGTATTCATATGTATTTAGTAAAAAAAAATATTATTTAGATATTACAAACAGACATTTCAATTTTATTTATTCGTATCAAATATATTGTAATATTAAATACACACCTAAGAGAAAAGTTTTAACAGTAGGTACAATGATTCTGATTTTTTGTGCTGCTCAGCGCTTTGATCACAATCTATTTTTTTTTAAACGAGATAGGCTTTGATCACAATCTCACCTGCTGTTAAGTGATGATGTGATCCAGGACGGTAAGCACACTAAGCCTAGAGGTACTGGTTCAAAAATGATGCTGCAGGAACATACCTATTGGTATTTGGTGACAGGTTTTCAAACTTGAGGTTGGTAACTACCCAAGCGGGCATTATTAGAAAATGCCCTACCGCCATGCTATGGTTTCCTTTACCGAAAGCTCAGACCGATTTTAGAGTCGGATAGGTGGGGCTCGAACCCGCGTCGATTGATGCGGAATCTTGCAGCACTACCCGCTTCGCCATCATCGCTTTGAATTCAATTGTGTGATTTAAAGTAATTGTGTTGTCCATGTTGTAAACGTTTCAAAGGCTTTAATATGCGGATCTCAGTCTATTTTTCGAAGTTTGAATCCTTTTTTTTTCTAAAGTGTCTGACAGTCAGAAAAACATTCTTGCTTTAATCTAAATCTTATCTTTTAAGTTTTGAAATCGTAACCCGCAAAAAATCTGGAAATGTTACCCCTCAAGTGTTGCTATCGGAACACCGGTGATAGAGACTTTCAAACTTGAATGGTTATTTGAAAACGCTACAACCATACTATTGTTTCATCAAGATGTCTTTCTTCACCTAAAGTTAGGGTTCATTGTAGAGTTGAAGAGGTGGGTCCTATACTACGTTCATTGATGCAAGACCCCACCAAACTACCAAAAAACTTCCTAATATTTATTTTATAGATCCCTGTTAGATGACCACCTTTCTCAAACTCTATCAAAGTTATTAAACGAATGAAGGAAAACGAACGAACGAATGAACGTGTTACGACAAATCATTGATCCGAATAAGTATTAAGAGGAAATTCTAGCGGCCTTTTTCCCATACAAACGTAGTCCCCTGTTTCCTCCCTAGGTAATAGCATTATTGTAAATATTTTTATATCAAATAATATATATCCACCACCGACAGGCCCGTAAGTTATGATTTTTTTCTATAAATTAGTTATTGTAGAAACTTTGAAAATGAGAAAATTGCTCGATTGTGACCGTTATTTTCAGATGTTAGTCAAAAAATTTTTATAGATAAGCAAAGTCTTTATTATTCTAAAAAAATCAAAATCGGTTCAGTTTTGGAGGAGGAAACAGGGTACTAAAAATTGATGTTTTCGTCTATTTTGCATAGTTAAATCAGCCCGCGACTTTCTTTGGGACGCAACGCGATTGCAATAGTTTTCTGAAATACCTACTTTTCTCACCGTATGTTCTCTAAAGTCTAAGTGTGAACTTGTCAGCAGACAATATTAACAGACAATACTGGATACCGTTGACGAAAATTACTTGAACTTATATCTATTTTAAATTATTTTGTATAGTTTTATTACTTGTATAATGGCTATAGCAAATTAATCAAATTAAAATTGACATAAACAAAATAAACTCTTTATACGATCTCTTTTTATTTCTTACTATATATTCCTTGGTAATAATTCCCAAAGCAATTCACGTTGACTTCTAATTAAAAATCAGCATTAGAAATAACCGACTGATAGAATAAATGCGTGTATTCAAATATAGCTTCTAAAATTCCGCTCCATACATGCACTAACACTTCAAAATAATAAATGTTTATACTATTAGGTACACAAAGAGGCAAAATTTATCTTTTGTTTGTTATGGATAAGCTCAAAATCTACCTTTTACAAGTAAATTACTACACTTTCAGTGATTAACATTGGCAATGTATGTGTTTGTATTTTTTAATTAAAGATTCCTATATACTCATGTGAAGCCGATGTGGTTTACTAGTATCTAATAGATAAACAGATACTTTATTTTATGAAACTTCATCTGTATATATCTGTAAACTTAACCAAATCGTAAAATGTCTATTTCCAAGTGAGTAGCACTGAAAAACTACTAAATTTAAATTTAAGATTAATACGAAACTCTTAAGAAAATTTAATCTTTTGTAAAGCAGGTAAACAGTAATGATGCAAACACAATTTAATGAGACAGACCACTTTTAACCCTAATAAAACAAATCGTGGTTGTGGAAGTAAAAAAACATATTTACATAAATGAAGTATACATAAATTTAGACAGCTTAAATTAAAGAAGCTGTTAAATTACTTGTCGTAAATAAATTCATATAATTTAATAAATAATCAGCTAAATATATTTGTAGATAAATCGACGTGAGAGCTAATTTTTAAAACTTCGCTACTGTTATGTTTAAATATTTTTCTACTTTCTTTTATTACTGTCTAATGCTTAATAGTTAGTAACTTCATTTTATGCAGTATCACTTTAGACATTATAACCTAACATTATATTACAAATGTACGATAACATATTTTGATCAATGTATTTTCTTATATTAATCTACAATCGTATGAAGATTTATAGCTCTAAGTTGCGTATGTATACAAATCCCGGGAAACGATATACGAATTTGCGAACTTTGTAAGAAGTTTCAAAGAGCCAATACAAAGCTGAGTGATCTATTTTTGTGTTTGTTTCAAAGGGAAAACATTATTTTAACATTATAATTTTCGCTACGCGAAGATGAAACGTTAGCTAAACAAAGCTCAACGGAGAGATTAATGAGGAGGTAACGAGTGGAGTGATGACGTATATGCCGCAAACTAATCCAGATGGATGTAGTCTGTACTCATCACAAGTATCTACGTATTATTATAATACAAGTGGCTTAGTCAATATCGCCAACCTTCTTCTCTGGTAAAACATTTATTAGAATATGATTTTGAAAAAAATCTCCTTAAGAAAGGATCCCATCCGAACGTGACATTAATATACTGATAGAGTTTTTTTGGAATAACGTGTAATACGAATGTTGTGAATGATGTGTGGTGTTACAAGAATGGATATAGTTAGGGATGAATACAATATTATAGGGAGTTTAAAAGTGGCGCCAATGATAGAAAAGTTCAAAGGGAGTCGTTTGGCGTAGTGTGGGCATGCTATGAGAAGAAAGGTAGCATAAAATTAGAACAAATATGAATGTGGATGAATGGAAAAGTAGAGCAAAACCAAAGAAAGTGTGGACGGAGTGTATTATAAATAATATGAAAGAAATAGGAGTAAATGAAGAAATGACAGCTGATAGGGATGTATGAAAGAAGATAACATACTGCGCCGACACCAAGTGAGTTGAGAAAACAGGACATGACAATGATGATGGAATGATGTGTTTTACACAAAACAGAATGGCCACGTTTATTATATTTTGTGAAAATTATTGGCAAAATATAATACAATTAGTAAAATATATCATGCAGGCATGATAAATTGATTTGAATTATTATAACATAGGTTCTATATTATGCAGTTAGTAGAATATTATATCTGATGGTCAGCACGGTGAGGTCACAACATGGTGTCAGGGCTGGCAAAGTGCCAAAGGATCCGAAGAAAAGAAAATAGATAAGCATCGTCTAGTGTCAGGGATTATATTTTGCTAATTTATAAATGATTTGTTATGTATAAAATTACTGCGCACTTTTTGATAAAAGATCTATAGTCGGACCTTAAAACCTATTGGAAAAGTATATAAAGTTTATGAGAACAAATTCGAGGACAGAGAAATTGGATGAGCAAGATACAGAAGGTTGACCTCATTACCACGTGGACCATATAGACAGAAAATAAAGAGATTTTTAAATTAGTTTATTTCTTACTTTTTATATGAATACAAGTTTCTGTTAAATGTTGGCATGCGCAAATAAATTCAAGTTATTTCCTCTGTACTATTTAATACGGCTCCAAATTTAGATAACGATCCTAAACCCTCCCAGTCTGCTGACTGGTAATCTTGGTATTTAGGGCAACAATAAATTAAAACATAATTAAAGTGGCCCTCGGACATTGACTGATATACAGCCTCTTCGCAATGTTCACAAGCAGATTGTGCTCTTACCGACCGTACCGGAAAAAATGAGGCACCGGCCACGAACACGTCTTTCTGATGCGATTTATTGACCGTAGCGCGACGCTACGTGGGCGAATGAAAAGAGCTTTTCAAAATTTACCACCATAAAATAAAAATACATATATTTTTATAAAGTTGTCGCTTGAATAAAATTATGATGCCAACAAAATGAGATCAGGCGTCGCTTGTGAATGAATTATTATCATAATTAAAATATATAACGTTTCAACCTTATTTTACGGACGCTTGAACATGTACCTACCAATGTTAGGGGCAGTTCTAATATAACGTAAGCAAAACTTCGGTTGGTTTTGGTCAGTAATAGTAAGCAAAGTTAAGTTCTTCTAATAAGTGAACTCTTTACTATAGACGGGCATTTATTTCACTATCAGTGATAACAAAAATACTGCTCGACGAGCAGCTGTATGTAATTTGGTTTTGTAAACATTTTTACAACCCAACCACTGATAATTATTGTTTAAATAGGAAATCCAAAAATAATATTTTAAAAAGTAACTTGGTTCAAATAAACAATAATACTTTATTAATATTTATAACAATACGGGTATCGTGAGGACATAATCATTATAAGAAATGTTGAACATTAATTATTTAATACAAATATATTTCTATTGTCTTTTAGGATAAACCTAGACCTATGGACCATCATCACTCCTAATCTAAGGTTTCACGTCAAATTATACCACTAAAACTGAATATGTTTGTTATTATGTTATTATTAAACAAATTGTAATAGTTGTCTAAATGTTTACATTCGATTATAAAGGATTTAATCATTTAAAACATGTTAAAATGTAAATATGATTGTATTCAAATTAGAAATTATACATTTCGATTAATAAGTCGTAAAATCAGAACTATCGTGATCGAATCCAGAACGAGTAGATCCGCAGAAGAACCGAAGAAGAAGAACATTGCCGAAGAATTGCTAAACTTGAGTGGCAGTGGGCTGGACGCAGTATCGATCCCCGATGGGGCCAACGGGTTCTCGAATGGATACCACGCACTGGACGACGTAACTCCTCACAAAGTGGACCGACGACCTGGTGAAGGTCTCGGGATTCCGCTGGAAGCGGGTGGCGCAAGACCGGTCGATGTGATCTTTGAGGTAGACCTATGTCCAGCAGTGGACGTCTTTCGATTGACTGGATGGAATGGAAGTCGTAAAATATATAATAGAAAAGCTTAAAACTGCTATTTATAGTAAAATTCCCTTTCTTTTCAATCTTACCAAACGCAGAAAATAAAAATGCAGACCCTTTATACGGAATCTTTTATAGCCATCACAAAAAAATAATCAAATCGTAATGTATTCGAGTTTCTCCTTTTATATTTTACGTCTGATAGGAGAAAATTTCTCACATGTTCCTGCTTATATTACGTACGAATGAATATCAGGCACATGGGAAAATACACGTTTCTCCCATGTTACATTTAAAACCCTCTTTATATTTTGTTTTGTAAAGGAGTACACTTCGGCTGTATATTATTATTTTGCAGTAAACTATAAAAAATAAGTAATCTTGCATTTTTCCTATTTTATTGTTTGTAATGTCAAAATATTGTTTTTTTTACTAAAGACATATGAATGTATACACGATACCTATACCAAAAATACAATTGCACATGTAATGTAGGAAAGACCTATTTTTCCAAAATTAAGTTACACCATTTCCAAGTCACTTCAATTTTATTTATTAGTATATAGACGACAACAAAAATGTATTTTTCTTTGAACGATTCTACATCGCACTGTGGTTCTGTCTTACATTAGACATATACATTTCGAAACAGTCTGCGTTTCAATTTACCTCTGGACAGAAATTCGCAGAGTCTTCAAACCGCGTTTGACGATGCCGAAAAAGCCGAGTGCGTAGCCGAAAGCCTCACGCTGCAATGTACCCCCGTAGTCGACAACATTAATGTACCCACAACTCTGTTGTCGAATCCTCCGTGCAGGATCTGGTAGCTCTTACTCCTGTCACCTGTGACGAGGTGGTGCTCGCAATTAAGGGCCTTTAGCCCAGAAAATCCCCCGGTCCAGACGGAATCAGGAACGAAGTGTTAAAGCTTCTTTCTCGGCCTCTAATCGCATTGCTGGTGTGCATCTTCAATGCGGCAATCAAGAATCACCACTTTCCAGCCGCCTGGAAAGCAGCAATGTTTATAGGTATACACAAACCTGTGAAAGACGCCAGGTTACCCGATAGTTACCGTCCCATTAGTCTTCTCAACACGTTAGGAAAACTCTATGAGCGGGTCCTTATGAACCGTAAAGAACAAAAATCTCTTACCTCCCCAACAGTTTGGTTTCCGAGCCAGACATTCCTGTGTGCATCAAGTATGCCGTCTCACGGAGTACATCCTCTCTAACTTCAATCATAAGAAGTTTAGGAAACCTTGGCGTACGCTCGCAGTCTTCTTCGACGTCGCTAAAGCATTCAATAAGATCTGGCACAGATGTCTTATCTACAAACTCACTGAGCTTGAAATTAAGGAAAGTTTATTTTCATACGTAAGTACTGTATTTTCTTTAGTATGTCAAGAAATTATTATTTTGGATTATTTTTAATTCATTATCCGCACGAAACGCATGAGCGAGATGCGTAATTTGATTTTCATGTGAGAATGAAAAAGAGAACAGTAACGTGGCGATAGTGACGAGAACGGTTGGTGGTTTGGTGGTGGGTGGATAGTTTAATACCGCCGTTTTCAAAGACATTTTTTAAACGTATAACGCGTCTAAATGTGTATGAAATGTTTTAAACTTAAGTCAGTTAAATTAACTGAACAGAAAACAATATTATAACAAAACATTGGATATTCATTTCACTAAAAAATGTTATTTCTCTCCACTGAAACTTTATTGCACTAACAAAAGAAGTAAAGAAAAGAAGATAGTAATGAAAAAAAGTTATGAACACAACCCGTAACTAACTCAAATTTTATTACACATATAATTTTAAATAAATCACCGCCACCTAGTGTATTTAAGTAGCAACGCCGTAAGAGACTTGTTTCAAAAGGACTTTTTACATTAATTCTTGAAAATTCTGAAGAGATATTCCTTCGAGTAGTATGTGCACAGAACTCCGTTAGATGTCGCCTACTACTATTATATAGGAATTTAACATAATAAGGTAAGTTTTTTTTTTACGCAGCCTTCGGTTTTTAATTTTACTCATTAATACTTTCTGCACTATTTTTGATTGACAAATATATTTTCATAAAGAAGTTAATAATTTTTTCATAGTTTATAGTCATGTACACAAATAATAACAATAGCGGTAACCGATTATCCATACGTGCGTATTCATTTGACCTGTATTAGAATAAAAAATACCTATTTAATTAGTATCGAATAATTTGGCTTGATTACAAAAAAAAAACATATATATAGTAATAAACAAAACTGAAGCGTCAATGTATAATATCAAAATAACAATTTTTTTATTAAATACATATAAATGTATATACGATACCTATAACAAATAACAATGTTTACATTTTTTGCCTGTCTGACTGTCTCCGGGACGGCTAGACAGATTTTGAATGGACTTTTTTGGCAGACAGCTGAAGTTGTTACTCCACGTAACTCAGGCTACTTTTATTTTTCGAAAACAATTAAGATATCGTGTATAAAAAAGTAAAACTCATGAAATTGTGAAAAAAATACTATTCAATGGACAACACAATCAAAAGATTATTTTCCAATGTTTTATTATAAATTATATTACGGAGGGAAGATATGAAAAGCGGGCAGAGCCGCTGGCACACAGCTAGTATGTGTGTATAAATGTCATGTGAATCGTTGTTGATAGTAATAAATAAATAAAAAATATTAATTTCAATGTGTACATACGATTAATAACATTAAAATACGTTAAATAGCTAGGTATTCGGTATAATTCTATTTATTATTATATGAAAAGTTAAAATAAATTAGTATAGTAAAGTAACATTTATATAAAATGAGGATACATTTAATTCGAAAGCAGAACAATCCTTGAAACGGAATCAAGATTGAATATTTCCTCAAGAGACTGATGGAGCATTTTTGTTTTGAAACCGACTTGAAACCAATTCAGCTTCGAGAGCACAAACTGCTACGGGCCGTGATTTAAAAAAAGATTAAAAATATCAGGCGTTCGCTCTGCATTTTTCATTCTTGAGAATTTTGGTAAATAAATGAAATATGAGAAATTTCACATTGGAATAATTATTATTTTCAGTTAATTAAGCTCTGGCAACCTCACAGTAAGTACGTTCTACTAAGTGACGTTAAAATTGGGGTGGTGCTAATTAACATGAGACCTTTGAATGTGGTTAAGTGTTGATAGCTCGTATGTTAATAACCTTGAGTCCTATTTCCCTTGCCAATTAAATATAATTTAAATTACGTTTTAGGCATAAGTTATTCAATACGCACGCTGAACCGCTTATCTTTTGACAACTGACGGGGAAAATTTCGTTTCGTGGCGTATTGATATATGTACCTATGTCTTCAACGTAACAATTCGTTAGTATAATATCTAAATTCTATTCGTATTTATAGACGAGAAATTCTCTAGTGAAGTTGAAAGCTTTTAAAAATAAAATAATAGTTAAAGGATAGATTTAAGCGATTTGAAGTCAACGATGGCGCAGTTGGCAGTGGGGGCGGATTCTGCGTCAATTGGTCCAACATTAAAATCAGCTTGAGCTTTCGGTGAAGGAAACCATTGTGAGGTAACTATAGCATGGTGGTAGGGCATTTTCTAATTATTGCCGCCTGGGTAGCTACCACCCTCGAGTTTGAAATCTGCCGCAAAATACCAATAGGTGTATTCCGGCAGCATTACTTGAGAACCAGTATCTCTAGGATTAATGTGTTTACTATCCTGGACCACATCGTCACTTAACATAAGGTGAGATGATAAGCTAAGCAATGAGCCTATACAGTATTTTAAAAAAAGCGTTATTATTTTCTTCATTACCTGTTAAATAGCAAATACGATTCATTCATGTAATGTAAATATCTAATGACACATATGTAATCATTATCAGTGTTATTACAAAAAAGTTTAACTCCCGTCTAACACATGTTTAAAAAAAGTTCAATTACAAAACAGTGTATTAAGGTTTAGATTTAGTAAAAAGCGTGGTTTTTTACACGATATAGCCTCAGTGCTTAGACAATAATCTCACCTGATGTTAACTGACGATGTGGTCCAGGATGGTAAACACATTAAACCTAGGTACTGGTTCTCAAGTGATGCTGCCGGAACACACCTATTGGTATTTGGCGAAAGGTGTTTAACGCTAGTTTATTTTTGTTTTCGTAATAAGACCATATATGTTTTACATTTGATTATTTCTAGATGTAAACATTAAAGTAATAAAAACCATTCTAAACTTTTCTTCTTTTAAATTAGTTTACTATTATCATTCTAATGTCAATGATTGATGAGAAAAAAGTAAATTGATCGGTATGGCATAATATTTAATACAGACATAATCTTATGCGTCAATTTTTGATATAAAATCGAAGGATCTACGTAGAGATCACGTATTGCTGGTTCTTTCAAAATAGTAGTAAAAAAAAATAATGATAAACTATATGAAAGTCTGTGAAAATTGACTTGTAAAGGAAATCCTATACTAACCCTTAAATGAACAGTTATTGAAATATAAAAGTAAACTTAATTATATATTACAATAATATTTTTTTTTAAATAATCAGTTTAAATCGCATTGAGAAAACTTTAATCTTTTCGTGTCAAAATTCGGACAAAATAGAGTCCCCATTGTTCGGATGAGAAAGCACTTGAAATACGATGGCCGATTTGACAGCTTCATAAACACAGCTGCTGCTCTGAGATTACAGATTAATGGCGGGGAACAGAAATAGTATTATGGAAATGTCATCAATAACTGACACAATGCTTGTTCAAAGGGCGAGGTTATTTCGAAATTAATTCATTAAATTTTCTACTAATATTCTCATCATTTGATTAGACTGTATACAATACCTGATACATACTAAGAAATATGCCTAATTTTTGATAATACGATGGAAAAAAAAACTAGATAGCCATGGGGACTGTCAACAGAAAGATTGAAAGATTATAAGATATAATCTATCTTCACTTTAACAAATAAAAAAATCTAGCACCAGAATAGGTCTATAAATCGCAAACCACTGGTGCGTCAAATACTCAAGGAGTAATCTTAAATACGGAAAAAACGCTAAAACATAATTAAGTACACTGAAAAGTAAGTGAATTATATGAAAAAATAAAATACTTAATAATAACCTATTGATTTTCGTTTTAGTTGGTTACTTAACATTGGGCTAAATCCTTTATGTTAAATAAAAGACCTTGTAGATAACAGCCACTGTTATTGCTCAGGGTACAATTTATCTATTTTGAAAAGTTTTGTTGAAACGTCAAGCATATGAGAAAAAATACACTGGAATCACACACATTAATAATTGACACTAAATTAAAACATAATCTGTCCTATGATGACATACATTGATGCAATGTTCTATAATTATTTAGTTAAATAATTCTAAACGATAACTTTATCCATCCATAGCAATTTTATAAAAATTATCATCATTATTCAAGCCGACAGATGTCACACTCCTGGACATTCTCCAAAGAATTCCATAACGACAAGTCCTGTATCACCCGCATTCAGCAGATTCGCGCGACCTTGCTAGGGGCCTGCTCAAGCTGCGTTTTTCAGTGCGTGGTCGCCATTCGAGAATCAGTTGCACCCATAGGTTCTACGTCCAATATGTCCCGGCGATTACCACTTAAGTTTGACGATTCTTCAGGCAATATAAGGATAGCTTTGGTTCTTCTGCGAAGCTCCTGATTTCTTACCCGATCTCGCGGTGAAACTCCAAGTTGGATTCGATAATTGACACCTTTCTCGATATTTTATTTTAAAAAAAAACAATAAATAATAATAATAAATCGTTCGTTAAAATTCTTTGCGACTGTTCATTTGTCACTGTTATAATATAAGTCTAGATTTGTTTTAACGTTACCATGCGATGTCCAAACACGCACGCCCTTAGGTCAAATGTTAAAATTACTTTAACTATGAACATGCACAAGTAAATTATGTTTTTTACATACTATAAAATATTATACACGACATTTTTCGTAAATTTTGGTATTAAATCTATACTAATAAATAAAATTGAAGTGTCTGTTGGTAATGTCAAAATTATTTTTTTTTACTAAATAGATATGAATGTATTTACCATACCTATACCAAAATATAATTTTTTTAAAATTGTCTGCCTGTCTGTTTGTTCCGAGTAATCTCCGGAACGGTTAGACGGATTTTGACGGGACTTTTTTTGGTAGACAGCTAAAGTTACTCCGGTTAACTTTTAATATTCGAAAATAATTAGGGTTCCGCTTAAAAAAATAAAACTAAAAAAAAAATAATAAAATCCTATTCAATGCACGGTTTTACGGGTAAGTGCTTGAATTTATGAGAAATATTTATGCTTTATCTTAGTACAAACAAAAATAGAGTTCAATAGAAAAAACTAAAATGCAGTGAAGAATATATGAAATGCGGGCACACAACTAGTTTTATATAAATAGATAAGCAAAATGTCGTACATAATATAACGTTTATCAACGTATTTAGTTTTTTCCAGAACTTACACGAATCTAGTTCATGTGGATTGTAAGATAAGTTTTAAATTATGTTATTTTTGCCTTAAGTGACGCGTCGAAAATCGAAGTCAGCAATTGTTTGTCAAGATGTCACTGAACATAAGATTTTGATCTAACCTACGTGAATGTTATTCGTAATATTTATGTATGGTTTTATTATTTAAATACATCATAGTTTGAAATTGTAAGACCGTGCGTGATATAATAATAGGCACAATCAAATTGCAAATCATCTATAATACATTTTAACTTAAAGCTATAAATAAAAACATAATTATATATTTTATATAATTTCGTATTTCAAAAGCTTTTTATTGCAAATACAAGATTGAAAAATAGTTGTTAAATTGTGGCTCGTCCCAGTGGGGCTCGACAACTTTTATTCCAATTTTAAACAGAAACTCAAGGTGCATTTTTATGCAGCATTATATTTACAACGAGTTTTATTTCACTAACCCAGAAAATAACTTTTGTTTAATACGCCACATTATTCGTTCTGGACAATGCTATTGTAGATACATTTTACAGCCACTATACTTCCACTATTTGACATAAAATTTTATAAGAATTTGAAGCGATGATGGCGCAGTGAATAGTGCGGCTGGATTCCACGTCAATGGACGCGGGTTCAAACCCCACCTATCCAACTCTAAAATCAGCCTGAGTTTTCGTTGAAGGAAAACATCGAGAGGAAATCATAGCATGGTGGTAGGACACTTTCTAATAATACCCGCCTGGTTAACTATCACCTTCAAGTTTGAAAACCTATCGCCAAATACCAATGGGTGTGTTCCGGCAGCATCACTTGAGAACCAGTATCCCTAGGACTGTGTGTTTACCATCTTGGACCACATCGTTACTTAACATCAGATGAAATTGTGGTCAAGGCACTGAGCCTATATCGTAAAAAAAGAGATCACTCTAACTTAACCGAGACTCTACCAATAATTTACCAATAGGTACTAATCGGGGATTACTTGTTTTTATTTATTTTTTAACTTTATAAGTATCAGTAAGGAGAAATAATCTTTGTAATTACAAACGTGTTTTCTTATGTTTACCAATAATTTTCGGTCAATGACTATTCGAAAATCTTCTTATTATATTCGATTATTTTCTTTATAAACTAATATGATAAAATATAGTAAAATATTATACAAATTGTCTTATCCAAAATTCCATGGTTATTTTTTTTTAAACAATACATTGGTTAATGAGCTAAAATAATGTATGAAACGTCTAATCTAGTGGTTGCCCAGGCGCAAAGTTTGACCATAATTATTACTTAATAATATCATATAATTATTATTAGTAAAACGATTTCTATTCATTTTGTTTTTGATAATTTTGTCAATAGCTACTAAGCAAAAAAAAACGTTTGACAGATGAGAAAAAGTACTGAATTTTTCTTTGCCTACATCTTTGTAGATACAGTATCCAGATGAGTTTTATGATTCTATATTTAAGTTTTAAATATATGCAATAGTACGATGTTACGTTCGGTATTACTAAAGACTATAATATATTTTTACACATCAGTAATACTACAGTTGGTAAAAACAATTACAAAGTATAATTTAAAATTTTAAATATACTTAAAAATATTATATTCAAAGTATCATATATGTAATCATATAATTTAAGCTGTTTTTCAATAAATTAAACCCTTTGATGAAACCTTCGCAAAACGGTAGAATATTTACTACAGGTATAAAGCTCATAAAAATAGCTGGAACCCTTATGTTCCTAAATACCAGATCATAACAAGAACCTCATTTCCTCGATAATCAAACATATCGTCAGTTATAACTGCAGTGTAATACCACTGGCTAATAGCCCAATAAAAAAAAAAAGAAATCGTTGGCAAATGCAAAACGATTGGTCGACGTTATTTGATTAACTCGACCTGGTTGCTAACGCGTTTTTCCACATCGCTGGCTCACTGTTCACTTCACTCTACTTCAATGTTTGTATTACTTTATAACGTTAGTTCGCCCTCTTTCATTATGTTTGAATGGCAAATGCTCTCGCACAAGTTTGTTTTCTCAAGCTTGTTATGTTTATATAATATGAACATAATTTGAGCTCGCTTACGTCATATTCTCGACACGAGTGGAAGCTTTGATGTACAATTTAATAAAAATGTATGTAAGATTAATGTTCACAAATGTATGGATCTAAATAACACTTTCTGGTATTTCTCTGAAATTCATAATTAAAATTTCTTAATGGAACCCTTAAAACGGAATAACTATAAATTAAATAAATAACTAAATTCCATGTATTGAAAAGGTATTCCAATTAAAATGTGTTATATCGTGTAAGTAAATTCCAAGAAAATAAACAATTTGTAATACTTTCAAATATAACATAAAAAATATAGCAAGGCAAAATAAAGAATTTTAATGTCAACAATTATAAATACAGAACAAATATATATACTACCATATATTATTATAAATCTAAACTTGATATTACAAAAGAGATAACAATGAAATATTATCGATGAAAAGTTGGTTTCTTATTTCGAAATCTAAGACGTCTATTAAATTCCGTACAATCGTAATAAATTAAGAGCTCTCCAGTTCACTTGCAGTGTGACTACATCTAAATAATTACTTACACAAGACACATAGAACAGCTCTTCTATTGGATGTTATATATCACATCTTAAGATATTAACGTTCCAGGATACTTATATTTCATTTTTTTATAAAATAGAACTTAATTGCTTATCTTACATGTGATATGTACCTATTAATAGCATAGCATGTTAATATAGCAAAATAGCGTATCGTTTCAACTAGATCACTAAAGTAGCAGATTATTTGAATATAAATATGTTAATACGTGAAGTAAAAACTTTTCCCTTTTTTAAGAATACTGCGCACACGCAATAGTTTAAGATTTGTCATAGTTAATATGGAGTAGGAATGTAGAAAGCTAATATTTTTATATTTAATATGTATTAGAAATACATTAAGTTCGTTTTTAAAAAAACACTACCATACGTTTGTCACTTATACGAAAATTTATCGTTATCTATTACGCCTTACCAATGCCAACCATTATCAATCACTTGTTATACAGACTTGACATTTATTTACCACGTGGACAGAATGTCTACTTTTAAGAAGGTCTTGCTTTGGTACGCAATTGATTGACAAGAACGGCAAAGAAAATTGTTATAACATAGCCTTTTATAAAAGAAATTAAATACTTTAATGAACTATGGTCTGATTATGAAGCAATTATTATGTAATATTGTACGATTAATGTTCGAATAAGATGAAAGAGCATCGCAATACGTCACTTGTGTGTGTGCTGTTGTCAGCGCGATCACCTGAGCGCGGAATTAGCAATCCGACGGCGAGCTGATTCGCGCTCGATTGCACTTACACACGGCCGAGCGCTTTTCACCAGCGGCCACAGTTCGTATTCAATTTGAATGTGCTTTTATTTGTTCGTTCCTTTTTATAAACATACAACAAACTTTATATTTACACATAAAATTTAATATTCATTAATAAAGCCGAGTATCTCCCTCCTGTTTCCTTGGTAAAATCTGTTTTGCTGCAATATAACAAACAACTTGTATTGTTATTCTGAATCAATCAGTTTACTTACTATCTTATGTTGTCTTAATCAAAGACTATATAATAATTTATCTATATCTTAATGTTCTGTATACTTTATTTTGTATCAGATATTATAATATATTCAGTATAGATAATTATATTGTTAAATGTTTCTATTGGAGCTTACTCCTTAAGAATTAATTTAAATTTAAGGAAATTTTATGAGGTGTGAAATTAATACAAACGTTAACCCAAAAGCATTATAACCCCACCAGGTAACCAGATGAGAAAGATTTGTTCTTTCTCCTTCTCTATCTCACTTTCTACGAGTATTATCGAATCAATATGAAAAATGTGAATAGAATTTAAAAAAACATACATACTTTCGTCAGTATTATAAAAGATGCGTTTATTTACTCCCTTTTTTTAATTTTTTTATCATCGCGACAGTATAAATACGCACAAGTGCACTCGTAAATAATTATATTATACATCATCGAAAAACATACACTGCGTTGCAATGTTTCTTAAGCTCTAACCATAACGTTGAACACGTTAATTAGTCGACGAACGACAATAAATTGTCTAGATTTGTTTACGATAAATAAATAAATATATCATCCATTTCATCCTATCTCTAGTTTGTACTTACCTCACAAATTTCTCAGCTGGAGCTCAATATGCCTTAATGACTTTTCCTGACATTATCGATAATTAATGAGAGCCTTATTTCCTTCGCATTCATTAATATTTTGCTGAAACTCAAAATATCGTGGACAATAGGATCAAATAATTAAAAGTAATCAGGTAGGTAAGAAGGATAAATTATGCGTTTTACAATAGATTATCGTTGCAACGTTTCGTATTATATTGAAAATGATAATTAAACAGTTATTTCGTATCTATTTTAAAGAATCACAAGAAAACTATGGCTTATTTTGAAACAATGATATAATAGATTAGCGATTCCCAGTCTATAGTACGCGTATCCCAGAGGGTATGCGAGGTCCCATAGGCCATCCGTGAAAATTATATTGGTAATCGCGGAAATTGACTGAGAAGTTAAAAGAGTTAACTTATATTAAACATTATTAACATATAACAGCTGAGTGCCCGCGGTTGCACCCGCGTTTCATATGTTCTTCACTGCGATTTTTTTTTTTTTTATACGGAACCCTAATATTTTTTTTGATAATAAGATAAAGTAAAAGTATTGCTAATAATTTCAAGCACTTGCCCGTAAAACTGTGCATTAACTCAAATTTTATACAATTTTTTATAAATTTTAATCATTTACGCAGAACCCTAATTATTAAATTAGTAATAATTAAAATTTAAATAATAATTTAAAAGTTATCTCATAATTTATTTCCTAATAATTTAAAAGTTATCTCTATGTTATCCGGAGTAACTTCAGCTATCTACCAAAAAAAGTCCCGTCAAAATCCGTCCAGCCGTTCCGGGGATCACCCAGAACAAACAGACAGACAAAATTTTTCCAAATTGTATTTTTGGTATAGGTATCGTAAATACATTCATATTTATTTAATAAAAAAAAATAATTTTGACATTACAAACAGACACTTAAATTTTAATTATTAAATATGTACAATATGGTACTTAAAAATAAACCTTATAACTAATGACTTACTAATGTGCTAAATTCTAGACACATTTTTAGTAGTATGTATGAAGGAAGAAGTACTCTAAACTAAAAGTTTTATAAAGGGGTACGGGAACGAAAAAAGACTGGGAAGCACTGTGATAGACGATCAGATACTGCGTCGATAAACATAGGTTCGTATCTACCTATCCTATAATAAGCCTAATTTTTAGTAAAGAAAAATATCATAGTGAAACTATAGGCACCGTGGTAAGACATTTTCTGATAATTGTTTAGCTAACTACTAATCTTTGTCACCAAGCAGCTATACTCGTACGTCCGTCCATAAATCACACGATATTTTTAGCAACTTTTAACCCGCTCTACCCGCTCTGTTGATACGTGATAAGGTTTTAAACAAACCCTGCCTCTACTTTATCTAAAAACACGTGTATTTTTGTCTATAAAACGTATCTTTATAAAGTAATTTTCACAAAATTATCTTACAATACAAGTAATAATCTTATTTAATTCTTGAACATTTTGGAAATTCATTGTCTGGCAATGACGAGTTAAGGTTGCATTACTTTTTGTTTACACACGTTCAACGAAAAAATTAGATATAAAAAATCTCACTGAATCCTTTCAGTGTGATTTGTGAGGAATTCTTTTGTTCCGGAAGCATCACTTGAGATTCTCTAGATTTACCATGTTTACCATCTTTACTCTATACATCAGGTGAGATTATAAGTTAGGCGCTTGGCCTGTACAGTACTTGATACATGTATTTGAATATGACACAAAGAAACAACTACCAAACAAAAAAATAAATAAATAATAAAATATAAATAAAAATAAAATAATAATAATAAAAAATACGAATAAAGGCTGACGAGACGAAATCTGTACATTGAAGAAATTTAAGAAAAAATACTATTTTGGGCTTCAGAATTGTCTGTCTGTTTATTAATTTCTTCGTTAATCATCCAAAAACTACTGAACCGAATTCGATGAAATTTAGTAATGACATATATTGTATCCAGGGAAGAACATAAAATGCAAATTGTTTGAATTCCAAGCGGGTG
The DNA here is from genome assembly GCA_014132275.2 of Samia ricini. Classification (NCBI taxonomy): domain Eukaryota; kingdom Metazoa; phylum Arthropoda; class Insecta; order Lepidoptera; family Saturniidae; genus Samia; species Samia ricini. Next base: position 11,352,489 of record AP028161.1, read on the forward strand.
AAACCGCGGGCACATATATAACGTAGTATAACTGCAATTCACAAGTACGATACCGTAATTCACAAAATGTATTATGACTTTCTAAGAAATATTCTTGTTTTCTTCCCCTTCTTTATATCTTGATGGACTGAGCCCGATCAGGTAACTACGGCCTATATATCGTTCGTCTCTGTCGTCAATTCTTGTCGATGTGAATCTTTTAAACGCTCGTAAGTTTAATTTTAAAACAGAGTACGGTTACGATCAATGTCCAAGTTGTTTTATTATTTCCGATGACGCCTTAGCTCCTGTTACCGTTTTTCTTTAAAAAAGGTATGACTCATAAAAAGAATTGTAGCAACAGAATTATTGTAACAATATTCTCATAATGTTATATCTCTTAATAATGTGTCGATTACCCATAAAAATGAGATAATAGAAGAACAATGGAAAGCTGGCGTAAACGCCAGGTTAGTGCTCAAGGGGTTAAACTTTGAATATTATTTATAAGATTGCCAATCCCAACCATTGATATTATTAAGGTAAAAAATCTATATATATAAAACAAAATCAAGTTAGTTACACTATTTACAACTCAAGACCGATTTTTTATGATTGATTCGTTGGATTGGTATCCACCCAGAAAAGCAGAATAACTTTTTAAAATTTCACAAAAATATATGAAGAGGTTTTATTTGGTCATACATTTTGACTGCCTCGGTGGCGCAGTTGTATTACATACGACTGTCGTTCTGAGGACCTCGGGTTCGATCCCCGGGTCTGGTCAAGTGATATTGGGTTTTTTTTACTCAGTACCATCCCGGAGTCTGGAATTAGTGCCCGATATAGCGACACGCTCGCCCCCTGTCACATCTGGGACGGAACTAAGCTCGGCGAAATGTGGGTGATGTAATTCGCTATTTCACATCTGCCTAACCCTTCGGGGATACCAGGCGTGAGAATATGTATGTATTTTATATGAAACGGCTTTATTTGATTCAGAGGCGGTACGGAAATCACCAGGTCAGCTAGTTAATCATATAAAATTAAATAATTATAATAGAGTGTCACATATTTCAAAAATTGATTTGAAACGAAAAATATTTAAATAAATATTATTTAAAACCCAGCTGTAAGTCACTAAAAGGTTACCCTGTAAGAAATTTTGAGTTTTGGCCTATCTCAATAGAGTAAAAAATTTACAAGAACACAGGCTTATAAAATACATAAGCGTCTAAAGTATTCATAAAGTCGTAGTGAATTAAAATTAGTATAAAATTTAAGTTTGCAAATTAAAAACATAGATAGTGGTTCCTTTAAAAAAAATGTAAATATGTAGAATCTACTCAAAATATATTATACCTGTGGGAACATAATGCTGGAATTTTATACCTAAAAAACCTTCGGTATATAGTAAAGCTTTATTAATCAGATTACACGAGCGTCTTTGTGATCAGATCAAAGGCACGCGTGAGCCGAGAGACGGAAAAGAGATAACGGAAACAGCGTGATAGGTACGTACTTGCAACAGGTAGCTCGGCTTTGTCTAAATGCAGAATAGATGCTATAATTTTTAATCATATTTACATCAAATCTAACTCCATAATTTATCCTTACAGTAAATTTATCTTTTATTTTTCTATAGTAAAATTTCCTGTTATTATTATTTATCAACAACACATAAATATAACCTAACCTATTTTCATTTTTCATATTAAAAACGTTATATTAAAAAAAATGATAAGTAAGAAATACAGTTCACGTTCTGAAAGGTGTGTAAAAAAAGATATCTAAATATATGATCAGATGAATATATTTATTTTACGGAAGATCACATAATTAGTAGGTAAGTAGACTGTATAAAATTAAGAGTACATGAGGTCGGAAAAGTAAGTATTTCAGAAATATATTGCTATCGCTTTGTGCCTCAAAGAAAGAAAACACAAAAGGGACAACTGCAGCTCGGGCTGATTTTACCAATGCAAAATAGACAATAAATGCCTATGCAGTAACCTGTTTTCTCCCCCAAAACTTAACCAATTTTTAATTTTCTTTCAGTTTTAGAAGAATAAAGACTCTGGCTATATGTTTACGCTTTGCTTTTTTTAAATTTGACTCATCAAATTTGTTTGACGTACATCTGAAAAGTAGAGCATTTTTGCATTTTTAAAGGCTCCTAGTTTCTACAATAACTAATTAATCAAAAAAATCGAAACGTATGGACATGGCGGTAGTGGATATATATTATTTGATATAAAAATATTTACCATAATGCTATTATCCAGAAGGAAACAGGGAACTGGGTTTGTATGGAATAAACGCCGCTAGGATATCCTCTTAACTCTATCTTGCGTTAATTGCACCATAAGACATTATTAAAACCTAAATTTTATTTTTAGATTTGTTCGCATTAACTTCTGTCAGAATTTTAACATAGTCAATAACAAAAGGGCAAATTAATTTTTTGTCACTTCTATAACCAACAAATATGGAATATAAAAAAAATACAGATATTTTGGTAAGAGTAAGTTTAATTATTTATTCAAGCGGCGCTATATACAAAACAAAATCAAGAAATTGCTGTTTTTTTAATCTTTTCTTTTGTAAATACGTATTTACATTCAAGTTTATGAAAAGTCTATTGTACTATATAACAAGCTTTAATATTAAGAACATTTTGAATAATGAAAAATAAAAATACAAGCAGCAGCTATTTTTGTTATTTTCAAATTAATCATTCCATTTTTAAAACTATCGATAAAGAGATATTAAGATCGATGATAGCGTAAAATAGACAATATTACGGCGAAGAAATGTATTTTAAGAATGATGTAAATATTTACCGTACAGGAATGTGGGATTCGGTCGATAGAATGACTTATAAATATCTATTAGTATTTAAAGAATGAACCATAAAGATCGATTTTAATTCATTCTAGTTTCTATAAATAAACGGTTTTAGAACAGACAGCGGTCTGTTTTACGTGATCCTTGTTAAAGAGTTTGTTTCTATTACTTTTTTACAACACTAAGCACTTTGCCTCTGCATACTTATTATAGACCTAGCTGTGTGGCATATGGCATATTGGGACGAGATACGACATTTCTTGGCATCGTATCGTTGGGGACAGTCTTGTTTTTCCACAAGCGATCTGTCGAGCTGTGTACACCGTGTGTCACCGATGTGATACGACTGTGATACTATATTCCTTTCTCAGACGTGTCCATCTCTAACGAACCACGGCCGTGGTTCAATTCAGCGTGTTCTGGAGCTGAGAAAACGAAAGAGTTGGTTTAACAAGTATGGGCTGCCACTCTAGGCCGCAAGTCTCCGGATTTCAATAAACTAAGAAAAGCGTTTAACGAGGCTGCTATATCCTGCAAGAAAGTTTTTCGAAAAGCCCGCTTCGACCATGTAAGTCGCATTGGAGCAAAGCTCGCTCCGTATCCCCATGGAAGCAAAGCGTTCTGGTCTCTTGCCAAGTCGGTCGAGGTTAGCTTTCGAAAGTCCTAACTCCCACCAACATTAAAGCCTGATGGAAAATTGGCTCATTCATCGACGGACAAAGCCAATGTATTTGCATGTCTGTTCGAAGAGAATTCTCATCTAGTTGTCGGCACCATCAATCCGCCCGCCATACTCACATGCGATTTTTCAATGCGAAAAATTACCATACGTAATAAAGTCGTACGCAGAGTATGCTTCGCAATCTAGATGTGAAAAAAGCCAGTGGTCTCGATGGTATCTCAGCTACAGTGTCTCCTGTCTGTACACGCCTTTTTCGCCTCTCTCTCGAATCACGTGTTGTCCCAAAGTCTTGGAAGCTTGCCAATATCCAACCAATCCTTAAGAAAGGCGATCAAGCAGACCCTTCTAACTATCGCCCAATTGCCATCCTCTCTCTCTTGGGTAAGGAATGGGTTATTAACAACCAACTCATGGCATACCTAGAGAATAACGATATCCTAAGCAATCCTCAATATGGATTTCGTCGTAAACGATCTCCTAGTGTATGCCACTCATAAATGGAGTGAGGCTATCGAGAGAAATGGCGAGGCCCTGGCTGTATCTCTTGATATTTTCAGGGCTTTTAACAGGGTATGGTACGGTAGCCTTTAAGCAAGCTCCACTCTGACGGGATCTCTGACTGATGATAAGTTTCATATATTCTTCACTCCGTGATGTAGCTTTTTAAATAATCATAGGAAAATAATGTTTTGATCATTCATCCATTGGATCGTATTGTGTTAACAATTTCATGAGTTTTGATTTTTTACGCGAATCCATAATTATTTTCGAAAAATAAAACTTCAGCTATCTGCCAAAAAAGTCACGTCAAAATTGCTCAGCCGTTTCGGATATTACTCGGAATAAACAGACAGGCAAAAATGTTAAGAACTGTATTTTTGGTATTATTTTAACATTACAAACAGACACTTCAATTTTATTTATTAGTATAGATACTTGATTTATATAGAATTTATATATATATATAAATTAAAGCTCTATTAATTGTTTACCTAGTCAATAACTAACGCATTGAAATAAACACGCAACTTAGGGTTCATCCATTAATCTCGAGATGTTTTTAGCAACTAATTTAGTACTCCCCCTTCCACATTGGTGATACGTGGTGAGGTTTTATAATGATAAATTTCTGCCGTGAAATAGCACGGCTAATTAATTTATCATATTCATTTTGTGGTTTGATGCTCACTCATATGTATTCGTGTCGACTGAATAGAGATCAAAATTTATGAAAGATTTCTCAACAGTGAAGCGATCATGAGTTATATTTCACATTACCACACTAACATCACAACCACACTAAGATTCTTAATAAATCTCTCAGTGGTCGTTGTTATTCTAAAACTATATAACTAATATTTTTCCTGTAATATTTCATAAAAGTCAGTACTCAGTATAAATATCAGGAAAGCATCCGATACGGACACCAATATATCTCCGATTCACAGAACCGGCGATATTAAATAACGTGCTGGAAGGAATTGAAATTAAAAATAATCAAGTTACTTTTATCGATAATTATAAATTCGCTAATTTAAAAATACGTAGGTTCTCATTCCAGGTGGTTTTATTAAATAAAAAAGTATTTAAAAAAATAAGTCAATTCATTCTCCATATAACATTATGTGAACCCTAACGAATTGATTGAGTCATCATCGCCCACTAGACGCACAAGAACGTGCAATTTGAGAGGTAGATTGCTTTTACGACGTGAGTTCCAATTAAGGAATACCGTTCCTCTAAGCTCCAAGGGATATGCAGGGAATCTGAACTTTACTACGTTCTATAACGTATATTTTTTCATAGTACACAGCTATACACCTGTGTCTTTTACGATCAGCTCCTTTGTAACGTAATTTGTAATGTAATAATACGTACTCTATCATAAGATGTATATTTACGTATTCATTTATGTCCAAAAAATTACGTTTTAACAATTCGATAGGTTAATTTTCTTCTTCAAACAACAATGCAAAAACAAATATTAAAACCGTACCACAATCCGTCCATTGTTTATGTTGTTCCACATTTCAATTTTTTCTTGCATTTTCTACTAAAATACTACTTAAAATATTTTATGTAAGTCATAACATATTTGGTATTATACCAGAACCTTTGACTGATTTTCATTATGATCATCATCATCATCATCATCATCATCATCGTCCTGCTCCTAATTTGTTATTTTGGGTCGGCGCAGTATGTATTCTTCTTCCATACATCTCTAGCAGCCACCATTTCTTCTTTCACCACTTTTGCCTTCATACCTTGTCTCACACACTCCAATCATCTTTTCTTTGGACATTCTCTCCCACTCCATTCCTCGCCAATTTTGATGGTAAAATAATAATTGATGGTAAAACGATAATTTTTATTCTTTATATGTTAGTGCCTTCTTTTGTTTACTTGTGTTTGCCCGCCTGATGGTTGATAACCAATCTTTATTTAAAATATGATGATAAAAATTGAACTCATTCTAATATTGTTTTTATTGATAGTACTAAAGCTCATCAACCAAACAAAAGAAAAGAGAAGCACTTGATAAACACAGAAGAAAAATATTTCAAACTGTTTTATCTTTGCTAGTTTAGTTTATGTACCTAGATAATACAATTAAATAAAACTATAAACAGTATTATAAAAAGGCTTTTATCAAGATATTTTTGGCACAACAGTAGTTATGGGATTTCTCTATTCATACTTTTATACAATTATGGATATTAACCCCTTGAGCACTTACCAGGCGTTTACGCCAGCTTTCCATTGTTTTGCTATAGCCTTTCTATTGTCTTATTTTTACGGGTACTGGACACATTAATACATAATATGAGGATTATATGAGGTGTTAAAATTAAAGTCATTTCAATTACATACGATAATATGTTATTACCCCGGGATTGTTGGTACATCCATACATGAATATAATACTTGTAGCCCTGTTGAAAATAACTTCAAAAATGATTATAGATATCCATAGTAAAGGAATTAATAACACACAGATGTAAATATATATTATTAAAAAAATGAATTATTAATAATGATTTGCGTTCAAGTGTTTTAAGGCCTTTATAATTACGAAAGGAATATTGTATATATTCAAAAAGAAACTATACATTAATAATGAAATATAAAACACATACGAGATACTTGTAATAATTTTTGTTCACCAAAATTTCGTTTCGAGCGACAATTTAGGATGGATTTCCCCAGAGAGAGGTTTGGTTTCTACTTTTTTTTTTGTACAAATATTTGATCGCTCACGTCGTTAATCCTGGTCAAAATAATTCATAACATAAGGGTAGGAGCATTCAGGCGAGTTCATTAAACTTTAACCGGACTTATTCGTTAGCTGTTTTCGGTATATTAGCCAGCTCGTGTTATCATCTCCCTGCCCTTATCCCATTTTGATTTGGGGTCCGCGCAACATGTCTTTTACTTCCACTCATTCCTAGCCAGCTCGTGTTATATGAAATAAAAATTGCATACTTTTTTTTACAGTAAATAATACTTCGCTAAATGATACGGTGGACCAACGACCTAGTGAAGCGGATGTTTGGGGCAGACCTATGGCCAGCAGTGGACATCTTTCGGTTGAATGGATAAATGATAATTTCAGTGACAATGCATTAAGCAGTTACATACATTATCGAAGGGCATTGGTTCGAATCGCATTATGATTACTATGTTTCTATAGCAAAAATCATAGTATTAATTTATTTTATTGCATTAATGGATGCATGTGCTATATATAGCAAATATGTCATAGCGCTGATTTTCAGTTAGACCCATTACTATACTAACTAAAGTATAATATGAATTATCAAATAATTATTAATTGACATCGAAAATTAATTAAAGTGGATTTAATCGTAAGAAAAGGTAGGTTGGGTCGTCGTTCAAATGTTGACATAAAACAAAACAAATGTAATGCAATTAGTGAATATTGGTTGCATAATCATTATCCAGACACATCAGTCCTCAATGTCATCAAAAATGACTATAACGTAGACTCCCTATTGGTGCTGACGTAATTCTTGAGCGACACCTTAGTTCAAGGTTTATGTAGCACTAAATATCTATCGATGTTTACCATACATGAGAGCAACAGCTCTGTGCATAAGTTTAGGCGTTTTAACCTCACCCCTAATCAATAAATGAGTTTGTAGTCAATTTGAAGCCTCGAAGAACGTGTAAGAAAGTTGTAGTGTGGTCGAATGTGGCGTCATAAGGCGAATAAAAATAAAGGTTAAGTTTATCGAATAACGGACTCGATTTATTTTAAACTTTACAATAATTATTGATCACGATGACAAACAAACGGGTAGTGCGCAGAGGGATCTCGGATCGTACTGCCGTACGCGTCGCAGGCGCGCGGCCGTCGGGTGTGCGCGGCTCGTCGCCCCCTGCCGTCTCTGCAGGCCGCTCCGCCGAGGCACAAGCAGGTGGAGTACACATGTTGCATTTTATAAATAATTTAATTTTTTCTTTTATCATATAGGAGGCGGCCACACACTCCCCTCCAGAGACCGGGTTACGGGTGATAATAATCTGGGAATATGACTTTTCTTCCAGATCGTGTTCTGCGTTCCCTTTCAATTGGTCTGTTCTGGTCAGGTTGTGTTGTTTCAGGTCCTGTTATATTTTTTTTATTTTTAGGTGCATCCGGTGACTGTCTGTAATTTGCTGTTAAAGTATCTTCAAGCATGTATGCGGGTTTCAGTCTATCGATAGTAACGGTAAGTGTTTTTCCGTTTACTATGATTTTAAATACTTTTTCGTTTCTTTCCAGAACTCGGTGCGGTCCAGTATATGCGGGTTGTAGCGGTCTACGATGAGCATCGTCTCTTAGAAAGACGTGAGTGGCGGTTGTGAGATCTTTGTACACAAAAATTGACTTTTTGCAATGCCTCGATGCTGGTTGCGGCTGAATTGTGGTTGTAAACGCTCGGAGCCGTGCAGTAAAGTCGGTTACATCAGTTGTTGTGTTTGTTCTAGGGCTGAAGATCTCTCCTGGAAGTCTCAATGTTTCGCCATATACGAGCTCAGCTGAAGATGCTTGTAGATCTTCTTTGTATGCGGATCTAATGCCCAGCAGTACTAATGGTAGCGTTTCAGTCCAGTTATCGTTACCGTGGCATGTTATTGCAGCTTTCAACTGTCTGTGAAACCTTTCTACTAGTCCATTACATGCTGGGTGGTATGCGGTTGTTCTCTTGTGCTGAAATCCTGTTATTTCTGATAAATATTTGAAGAGTGACGACTCAAATTGTGTCCCTCTGTCTGTGATTATTTCAGATGGGCATCCAAATCGAGCGATCCATCCTGATAGTAAAGCCTTCGCTACCGTCTCTGCTGATATGTTCATAATGGGTATAGCTTCGGGCCATCGTGTGAACTTATCGACAGCGGTTAGGCAGTATCTATACCCATTGCATATCGGCATTGGTCCAATTAAGTCGATATGTAGGCAGGTGAATCTGGCGCGTGGTATCTTAAATGAGCTTAAAGGAGAAGATACATGCCTCGTTATCTTTGCTCGTTGGCAAGCATAACAAGTTCTTGTCCATTCGCGGCAATCTTTACGTACGCATGGCCATACATAACGTTCAGACACAAGTTTGGCAGTTGCATTGGCACTTGGGTGACTGAGTGAGTGCAGACTCTCATATACTCGACGTCGCATTACTTTTGGTACGTAAGGTCGAGTTATATTCGTCGTCTCGTCAGCGTATAGTTTAATATTAGTACCAGGAATCGAAATTTTTGTAAGTTTCAGTGATGTTTCACCATTGAGCAGTTCTTGTAATTCTGGATCTGTTTCTTGTAGATTTGCCAAGATTTTAAGATCTACGGGTTGTGATACTTGTTCGATGCGACTTAGAGTGTCAGCTACGATGTTGTCTTTTCCAGATATATGTTGTATATCAGTGGTAAATTGGGCTATGAAATCGAGATGTCTGAATTGTCGTGGCGAACACTTATCTTTGCGAATATGGTATGCAAAACATAGCGGCTTGTGGTCGGTGAATATAGTGAAGTGTCTTGCTTCCACCATATATCTAAAATATTTCAGAGATTCGTAAATTGCCAACAGTTCTCTATCGTATGGTGAGTATCGCTGTTGAGCAGGACTTAACTTGCGTGAAAAGAAAGCGAGTGGTTGCCAACTGCCATCTTTGTACTGCTGCAGAGCGGCTCCGATGGATACTTCTGAAGCATCTGTCACAACACCTAGTCTTGCCTCGATATCAGGGAATGCAAGAAGTGCTGCCTGGCAAAGGCTCTGCTTGCAGTTCTCAAATGCCTTCATGGCTTCACCTGATATATCAATTGGATGTGATCCTTTTATTGATCCGGTAAGTAAAGTGTTGAGAGGAGCTTGACATGTCGCCGCGTTTGGTATGAATCTCCGGTAAAAATTTATCATACCAAGGAAACGTCTTAACTCTTTGACGTTTTTTTTGGAGTTGGGAAGTTCTTTATAGCTTCTACCTTGGCTGTTAATGGCTTCACACCTTCTGCTGAGACAGAATATCCAAGAAATGTTACTTCTGGCATACCGAATACACATTTAGATGGGTTTATTACCATGTTGAACTCTTGCAGCCTAGTAAATATCTGGCGAAGATGGCCTTCATGGCATTTCTCAGATTTTGAAAAAATTAGAAAATCATCTAAATATGGGTAGCAGAATTCATCAAGGCCACGGGTCATCTCATCTACAAATCGTTGAAAAGTTTGACCCGCATTTCTCAAGCCGAAGTTCATGTAAGGGTATTCAAATAACCCGAAGGGTGTTGTGATTGCTGTCTTGCAAATGTCTTCTTCTGCCACTTTTATTTGATTATATGCCTTTACCAGGTCTATTGTGGAGAATACACGACAGCCTGACAGGTTGTGAGCAAAGTCGTGTATGTGGCGGATCGGATAACGATCCGGAATGGTCCTTGCATTTAGTAGACGGTAGTCGCCACATGGTCTCCATCCGTTGTCTTTTTTCGGTGCCAGGTGTAAGGGAGACGACCAGGGACTATCTGAGCGTCTCACTGTGCCATTCATCAACATAGCCTCGAACTCTTGTTTGGCTATCTTGAGCTTGTCAGGTGCGAGGCGACGTGGAGTACTGAATACTGGCGGTCCGGGTGTTGTCTTGATGTGGTGGACAGTGTTGTGGCTGGTAGCGTGGTTGATACCAGATGGACGCGTTATGTCTGGGAACTCTTTCAGAATATCCAAAAATTTTGAATCACCTGCCAGTGTCTTCACAGAAGATATCGTGACAGTTGATGAAGCGGTTGCCCCAGGCGATGCTAGCTTAGTAGTGGCGTCAATGAGCTGTTGGTTTCGGACGTCGACTATCAGGTTATAAAAAGATAGAAAGTCAACGCCTATAATAGGCTTGTTGACGTCAGCAACTGTGAATCGCCACGGGAAGTCTCTCCGAAGACCCAAGTTGAGTACTATATGTGCGTAACCATAGGTAGCTATGTTTGTTCCGTTCGCTGCATATAAAGTATATGTAGTTTTAGGTCGTCTCTGTTTGAGTAGATTTTTAGGGAAGACACAGAGATCGCTACCAGTGTCGACCAAAAATTGCGTCTTTGTCCCTCTGTCTGTTACAAATAGGCGACCTGTACTAGGGCAGCCGTCCGTCGCCATTAGCGACCGCCCTGCAAGTTTTCCGCTCGGTAGTCACAGGGTTTCTGACACTTATTTGCTTTTTCTCCGTACTTGTTATGATACCAGCATGTTGGGAATCGCTTGTAGTTAGAATTGGAACGTGTGTTAGTGCGGCTACGATCGCGTTGGTTTCCACGATTGTGCGAGCGTGATCTGTGTCTTTTCGTAGTAAGCGCTTCCACCTTCTTTGTTAACTCAGCAATCTGTTGTGACATAAGTTCAAGGGGCGACCCTGGGACAAACGATGTAGATGCCACTTGTGGAGTCGCCTGAACTATATCCATTAACGTGTCTGCTAAGTCGGCGAGGCTATTTAGGTCAGACTTCGGTTGCGAAGCTATTGCAGTCTGAACATGTGTGGGTAATCTGCTGGTCCATATGAATTTTTTAAAAATTCTTCCGGCACTTCTGATCCGCTAAATGGCGCAAATGCCGTAAAAATTGTGACGGGCGACGATCTCCGAGTTCCTCATGAGTCAATAATTGCTTCACCTCCTTCTCTCTGGATTGGGAAAGCCGCTTAATAAGCTCGGTCTTTAATGTGTCATAACTTTTTCCAGTTGGTGGTGAAATAATAATATCTTTCACCTCTGCTGCGTAGCGGTGTTCCAGTTGTGAAACTATGTAATAAAATTTGGTCTTGTCATCTGTGATGCGCGAGAGTAAAAAATGTCCTTCTACCTGCGCGAACCAAACGGCGGGCTCGTCCGCCCAAAATGGTGGCAACTTCACTCCCACTCGAAAAACGTCCGACGCCATGTGAACCGACGCTTCAATACTTTCATTGTCCGACATCATTGATTTTGCTGAACTCCGGGAAGATTGTTCGGTATGTTCGGGGTCACCAGTGTAGTGTGGTCGAATGTGGCGTCATAAGGCGAATAAAAATAAAGGTTAAGTTTATCGAATAACGGACTCGATTTATTTTAAACTTTACAATAATTATTGATCACGATGACAAACAAACGGGTAGTGCGCAGAGGGATCTCGGATCGTACTGCCGTACGCGTCGCAGGCGCGCGGCCGTCGGGTGTGCGCGGCTCGTCGCCCCCTGCCGTCTCTGCAGGCCGCTCCGCCGAGGCACAAGCAGGTGGAGTACACATGTTGCATTTTATAAATAATTTAATTTTTTCTTTTATCATATAGGAGGCGGCCACAAAGTAAATAAATAAAATAGTGTACAAATCAATACGAAAGTACTTATTTTGATATTTATTTGACATTTAGGCGAGCGTAGGAAAAAATGTTGGGTTTCTGCCAAAGGTGACATATAGCATACGTCTACCTACGCTTTACGTTTATAAGTATAATATGAAACACTATTATATTATCGGCATTTCACGAGGGACAATTCTTAAATATCTATCTTTTGAGTTAAAAAGCAATTAAGTGGATTAGTAATAACTAATTCCTAGTCAAGTTTAACTCGCATATTGTAATTGTCTAGTATGTATCATCAGATAACTTATCCCTATTTCTAATTATTTCAATTCCATTTGAAATTTATTATTACATTATCTCCTATATGAAAAATAAAAAGGGCCGTAATATATTATGTTTTATAAACTCGTAACAATCTAATCTATATTTCATAAAGAGAAGGTATACTATATACTCGTATATACTTAATCCTTTCATTAATGTAATCTACCTTTTCAAATATGTCGGAAACCTTGTTTGAAACTTACATTTCTATGTGGATTTTATGAAACATATATTATATTTACGCATTAGTTATGTATAAGTATGTTAATAAGTATATTAATACCCATAAAATGAAATAATAGGAAAACAATGGAAAGCTGGCGTAAACGCCAGGAAGGTGCACAAGGGGTTAATGTACTCTATTGAAAATGTTCTCTTTTTAATATTTCTTACGTAGGTATGAATGACATTAGAAAACGGCTTAGCGCCTTACTATGGTTTACATCACTATTAACACCTCCACTAAAGCTGAGCTGAGCCTTCTTGTTAAAAGGCAAGAATGCAAGGAGGAGAGGCTTAAGGGTTCCTTGTTTAGCGGTTGTAGAAGGGGTCAGCTGGTACCAGACTGCTTCCCCCCCCCCCCCCCGTTGGAAGATAAAGAAAGTGGCCCGATTTTGGGTCTGCGGCTGGGGCCACTCGGCGCGTGCACGATTAATCTCGTGTCACCCCCCCAGAAGGCAGTAGATTTACCATGTTAGTGGTTATTCCTGGCGTTTCACACCGGGCGAGTCCCACATATTCCCCGGGAGACTTTACTCCCGGATTACAGATGGCAGTGGGGATGCGTAAAATCATTTCCCACGGATAAAAGGGGCAACTATTATGTGAACACCAATTAGGGGCGGGTGGTTTAGGAAGTGACATCGAATCCATTGGGAGTTAACGATGCTCGTTCTTGTACTTGTAATGGTGATTTCGACTTCTATTCAATATGACCTCGAATGTATATTCTCAGTACGAAGGATGATATGGCCTATTTATAAATCCAACATTAATCATATATTTTTATTAGACTACAAGGAACATGTTTCTTGACTTACATATTCCGTTCGTTTTTAGTCATGCATAAAAAGGAGAGAAGAAAAAATAAAGTGTTAAAAAATTATTTTTACATAAATAAATTACTTTACCTTCAATATATATAAGGTAACTTGTTATTCCACGCGACTTTGTTCGCAACGCCTTTAGAATTGCGTCCAGAGAGGAACTGTGTTATTGTGAGTCAATTGTAGGAGGTAGAGATATGCGATCGAGTAGTTTCCTCTATGATTTTTGAAGAAACTCAATGCGCTAATATTTGTCTAATTCACATTGAAAAACACTTCATTCAATTTAGACCCTGATAAGGTGCTTATGAACGTCAAAAATATTACTACCAGTTCAGAAACTAATCCAGTCATCGAGAAGAACTAGGAAGAAACTCGATCTGTCTTTTTTGGAACTTTACAATAGTTACAGAGTTTATAAGTAGATGCACAGACAAGGCTGTTAAATCCAGACATCACCATCATTCACATAATGATTTATCTTCTAATAACTTTTGCAAATTTAAACTTACTTGACATGATGCCTGAACTTATTGTTCTGGCTTCAATTTACTTTAGGATTTTATTGTAAAACCTAACACCGTTACCTAGAAATCTCTTATTAGTTTTGCTAAGTCTGAAACATGGAACTGTTAACTTTAACTGTTTATTCCATGTATTATAATTATGCTATTCGTTTACAAGTTCAAGATTATCTACATTTTTGCGGACATACAGTAAGCTATCAAGATAGCAAGGTTAAGGTACTATATTCCGGAAACTTTTTTTTAAGTGATTTACGAGGTCCCATATTATAAATTCCTCGTCATTTAGATGTACGTCTCAAGATTTAGTCTACGAAAGCGATATAAATATTTTTTTACGAAACTTAGTTATAAAATATTGGTATTAAGGATTCTCAACAGTAACAACACAATATAAAACAGCTCTTGACAATTTCAAGTCAAGTCAATCATCGAGTCACAGTATGCGTCAAAATAAATAAAATAACAATAAAAGATTATCATAACATAATGAAATATAATAACTAAGTGATGAATAAATGTAATATTTACAAACTTATCATGTAAAAATATGTAACTAAGATTGAAAACCACACGAAAATCCATAGCTTTAATAACGACCAATTAGCCGATAAACAGATAGACGTAGAAAACAACTTTGGTTTATACTATGTACATATAAATAATAAATAGGTTCGATTGCAACAACTATATATGTACAAAAACCAGCCGGTGCCCGCGGCTTCGTCCGCGTTTTATGTCTAAATGTTTCTCATTAATTCAAGCACTTGCCCGCAAAATTGTGCATTAAATAGGATTTGATTCCATTTTTTAGGACTTTTAATTTTTTTACGCGGAACTTTGATTATTTTCGAAAATTTAAAGTACCCTAAATTACCCGGAGTAACTTCAGCTATGCACCAATAAAAGTCCCGTCAATATCCGTCCAGCCGTTCCGAAGATTACCCGGAACAAACATACAGACAGGCAGACGAGCATTTTAAAAATTGTATTTTTGGTATAGGTATCGTATAGATATTCATATCTATTTAGTAATAAAAATGAATTTTGAAATTACAAACAGACACTTCAATTTTATTTATTAGTGTAGATATAGAAGGTAGATAGATTATATTCAACGTTTAAATTCATTAACATCTGTATGGATGGTAACGTAGTTGTGTGCTTAATTTAAATAATATACCTATATGTGTTGTAATAACTTACACAAAGAGGCTTTCTATGGCACAATAATCGCTTGTTACTTTATTAATTATTATATATATCAGCCTGGCTTTGTATTGTTTGCCTCTGGGCTATGCGGACCAATTTAATGTGAATAGGTAGCGCGAAATTATTAGTCTTGAACAATATTTAATTTGTAAATTTAGTTTGGTAACATTTTAATGGGTAGTTATCGTAGTAATATAAATTTTGTTTCTTCATTTATTCATTGGTCTAGATAATTTATAAGTATTTCTTAATCATTAGACAAGTCGCTAATTATTGTGAAAAACCTCGATTTTTAAATTAGTTACAATAAATTAACACTGAAAAAAATATACCATTATATCTTATTTATATAAGCTTCGTAACAAACTAGTAAAGAAAACAATATTTTCCAGCTACCTACCTATATATTATAACAATATATTCTATATGGATCGCATAAAAAATACAAAACAAAAATTATATATCTAATAGAAATAATAAAAAATTATATAATATAGTATCTATTTAATATTCCATATACTCCATAACGAAATACGTTTTAAGATATAAGTAACAAATTGAATACTATTTTTCTTTAAGTCCATCTAGTAGCGTTCAAAAGAACTACCTAGCTGACAGTTACATCCATCGTGTTCGTGATAACAGATGAGAGTATATTCCGAACACGTGTAAAGCTAATAGATAATACGTTGTTATCACTCTTGTAAAGTAATTCCATTAGTTTAAGCAACTCTCTTTCTATTACGACTAATAATCGTACAGATATGACTGAAAGTAAAAAAGAAATGAATTAAAATAACAAAATTATTTTTCAAAGATAATAATATTATAGCATTGATATTTGTGTGTTTTCTTCCACCATTTGTTTATGACAGTTTTATGCTCCCTTAAGAAAACACAGGTGAAGTATTTTGTCAATCATTACGGTACGGGAGTGCGCGGTTCGGACGCGGGGCGGGTTTGCGACCGCACTCTGCACCAGTCGAGTTCTGGCGTCCGCTACGCCGGTACTCGCGGCAAACTTTCCCGCCGTAGCCGTTACACTGCTACGTGTCTACAAACGCGATTGGTACGCGCGAGCGCAGAAAATAAACACAACACGATTATTTACTCTGTGAATCATTTATACTGATGACTCATTTGTGTTAGCTTTTCATGCGGTAATATTTATATAATTAAAATATTTTCCCAAACAAATATTTCGAAGTAGCACGAATTGAAGTTTATAACAAAATAAATAAACGCTCAACTTGTTATGATGGCAAATGTTGTCCTATTTGATATTTAAATAATGACATCTATTTTTTAATCTACTTTATTATACTATTCTTCTCATCGGGAGTCCTACGAGAAATATTTGTGCGAAGAGAAAAGAAAAGGTTTATTTATAAATTAAAACGATATTATAGAATACTTATTTCGAAATAACATATTATATGTTTACTTTAAAATATAAAAATGTATGTGTTGAAGTGCATACTTTGTAATTACGGTGGTTCATAGAATCTTTTAATAGTAGTGTATATTAATTAAAAAAAAAATTAAGTGCTCAACTTATTATTTATGGAAAATTAATGGCTTTTCAAACATATAACATGAAAAAAAAATTTTATCACACCAAACTTAGTGATATAATAATAATAATTTGTCTATGGTGATATCAAACTGAGTAAATTATAAATATACAGGTACAATTTTTAGCTTTGAGATATTATTATTAGATTACTGGTAAAAGGGTAAAGGTCATTTAAATAAGTTGAGAAAAACTCTTTCGACCTCTTCTAATAAATCTCATTATGCCTCACTTTGATTAATTATATCCCAGTAACTTATTATAAAAAATAAAGGGAACAATTAAACAATACGAGAATCCTTTTGAGAAATTAAACATTAACGTAAATAATAATAATTTATAAATAGATATTTCTAGTAGACTTACAACAGAGTAAGGAAAATAAAGTAAAAAAATCACTCTGTAATATACACCACTAAATAATTAAATTTATTTGTTAAGGAAACGAAAGCCCCTTATTATAATTATAAATCAATCTTAATATCACCACTAATAAATACTAACTTTTTTTACTCTCTCTTAAAAGAAAAGAAGTAGATAGAGGGTATATTTTAAAATCAATCTATTTAAAAAATATCTAATAGAAAGAATTTATTTTGTTCAAATTTATTTTAAGAGCGTCTGCATATAATGGCTGTCTTGTGGTTTTGACCTTACCCGATTGTCAGCAATTTTAAAGCACTTCATCATGACGGAGGTTTGCCTCCATTCTCCTAAAATTTATAGTTTAAAATAGTCTATCTGTATTTGTAATATTAATAAAAAATATATGTTTATTACCCCTATCATTTGCAAAATGAAGAATAATTTAACTATTTTTGATGAGCTTATAAAGTATATTATTACATTAAATCAGGTTTAGCCAGGTAATTACGTAGATAAATATTACTTCACTGTATATTTGAAAGTCTTTTATAAAATTAATTTATTTTTTAAGTATGTGAATCACATAAAAAGAAGCGAACTTCAAAGCATTCTTAGATATTTCACAAACAGCTCTTACCGACTTCCGAAGTGGTGATAAGCCGGATATTATACACTTTCTAACGCTTTTTCATTCTCCGTTATCAACTCGCATTTTATATCCGCTAAGAATTATTGCGCAATATCTTCATTGATAAACATATGATTTATATTTTTTTTATTGATTATATAACACAACTACATACAAATTTACATTTACATTCGTGTTGCGTCTCAAGATTTTTCCAAGTGATTGCCCATTTAAATTTATTATAGGGACATAAAAACATAACTATCACAAAACATATTAATCGAGTTTAATTACGAATATTAAGAATATCGTGCAAATGTATAAGAAATTATAAATTAAATTAAACAAATATTTTAATTGAATTAATATTTTTTAATTTTTAAAGTTACCAAAAACAAAGAAGTGTTTATTTTATCAAGAACATGTAGGGAATGTAGGCGAAAAAAGGCAAAGACGGTATGGCGGGTCCGATTCGACATCTCTCGACATACCATCACGAACCACCACAGCCAACTGTTAGTTCGGTAAGTAATTAGTCTACTAATTATTTCAACTCTAGTTAATGTAATTATTTTCTCGTTACCTGTACACGTACAGACAATGTCACAATGTATTTATATTTTAACAAATAGCTGCTTAGATTATATGTTCATACTCATACACGTTAGTAATTAAATCTAGTTTAAATTTGTTTGATGGTGTTGTGAAGCTGATATTACTTGACTTTATCACAGCGATCAAATATTACAAGGGAACGTCAGAGTCGCTTAGATACCCAGAATAATCGCATATTGTTCGCTATGTGCATGGTAGGTGTGTCCCTGTGATAAAACTCTAATGAACCGTTCCTCGTAAACCCTGACAAAAAAAGGTGTGTGTGTGTGCGTGTGTGCAATTCACACACGCTGGAAATGAAACTTCAGAAGGCAACCTACAAGAGAATGAGTTAAATATTGAGTATCAGGACTAGGACAATTGTAAGGTTGTATTAATTACGTGTACAGACACATACGACATCTTTGTCGTGACGCATTTACATTTCATCGAGTTTGAAGTCACTGAGTTCTAAAAAATAATTTCTTAGTTAATCCTTAGAATTAATTAAACATTATGTGATTGTAAATAATATTTTACTGTCATACCAGATATTTAAGACATTCGTTGAAGTAGTTAATCTATTATACTAAAAGGTAAATGTTGATAAAACTGAAATGAATTTTTTTTGTAACTTTTATAAATAAATCTTTCATTGTAACCTTGAATTTTTGCACGAGTAGAGTATATAAACTCAATCTGGGTTTCTCATAACACATTTTGTTTCCGTCCTTGTGCAATATACGCTTCTCTCGGTAACTTTAAAGCTGTGTCTTGTACAAACTTTAAGGCGAGATTTCATTTTGAGTTTATTTATCGAGTTGTGAACATCGGGTAGGTACATTTATTTTCCTACAGTTCTTTATGTAATGTTGTCATGGACTCTTTTAAATTAGAAAGTGTCTGCATTTTTTTAAAAGATTCACATAGTTCAAATAGTTTCATATAGTGGTAGGCTCGAATCTCCTTTATAGAACTTTTATGTTGTGATATTACTTTAATATTATGAAATATCGTGTTGTATTAAATTATGATATTTGATGCATAACTTAACGCTTTAGGATACTTCCAGAATAGAGTATTATCTACCGCTTAATGGTAATTAATTTGAAAACAATATATGAATAATTTAATTAAATATAATACCTATACTGAAAAAATATTTCAATCGGCTGGTAGAATTCTGAGAGATAAGCGTTTAAAGTTTTTGGTCTAGATCAAGAGGGGATACTTTATCCCCTTCCTGCAAACGGAGTGTTAGTATAGAATTTGTACGAAACAATGTACTGTGACGTTATATATCAGTATAGTATGCTCTCCCTCTAGCATAAAAATTAAAATTCTTTACTCGATATAGGCTCAGTGCTTTGACCACAATCTCAGCTGATGTTAAGTGACGATGTGGTCTAAGATGGTAAACGCACTAAGCCTAAAGGTACTGGTTCTCAAGTGATGCTACCAGAACACACCTATTGGTATTTGGCGACAGTTTTTCATACTTGAGGGTGATGTAACTACTAAGTGGGCATTATTACTTTTTTTTTTTATCAGATTCAACTTTTCTTTGGAAGTAATCAGTCTCATTTATTATTTATTTATTTTCAGTCTGTTTTTTGATGAGATATAAAAAAAATAACAGTCAACATCCACATTATGAGGATTACTGCACAATAAATTTTTATTAATAATTTCTTAATCAAAAACCTAACGATATAATCACGTTTTTACGTAATTTTTTAATAAAATTAATACTAATAAACATATTACAGAAGTAAGGTTTACTATGAAACGTACCTACATTCAATTTAAAGATTATAACCGCCTTCAACATTCACGTGAGCATTTACAGTTAATACACAAATAAGGAATGAAATATGAGTTTCTCGCGAAACTACATTTCTACCCTCATGCAATATATAAACTGCTCTCAGAACTTTCAAAGCTTCGAACGAACTAAACGAATCGCTATAAACGTTGACGAGAGATGACTCGCATGAAATACATGCATTATTATTATATCTTGAATATACTATATGTATATACTTGAATATAATATAACAAGTAGGTACTAGCGATTTTAAAAAAAAGTGATAAAGTTTGGAAATAATAAACGCTTTAAACTAACACTAAATTTATTAATAAAGTATAAACTTGGATCTCGTCTCGTCTAAAGTAATTAATTTACTACTATGATAATGTAGTGGTGGTACAGTATAACATATTTAATAAGTTTAAAAAAAAGGTGCAATAAATCAATAATAATTTGATTTAATGCACCTGATAAATGTACTAATTTGATTTTTTATAATGCTAATGTTTGTTATAGAAATGAAAATTAAATTTGACCAAAAATGAATTATGTTTATTTTATCGAAAAATCTCCAGACTGACATTATGAATATACACTTATATTATTATCCTAATACTAATTATATTATTATTTTTATCTTTAGCCACCTCATAATCTCTCTAAGATCCAGATCTCGCCGTTTCTCCTACTACTACTATGTTTGCTATAAGTAACTTAGGCATAAATATGAAATAATTGTCTGTTACACTACATCGTTCAAAGATACTCTTAAAGCATGACATAATAAATGCAAATAAATGTTTTATTGAGTTCCCACAGAAATAATCCCAAGGGAACTAATTATATGTGTACTGAGTACATATTAGAAACGTACAATTGAACAGAACTCTGAGTAAAAAAAAGAGTGTAAATGTAACATATTCCGTAAATCGCGATCTCCATTACTATGTAGGTACTATACAATTCTCTTTGTTGGAAAGAGAATAATATATCTCTCTACCGCTCTGAGTAGAAAATGCACTGAATAAAAAATACACTGAATAATAAAAAATGTCACAATATGAAATACATACAAAATACAAATACATAATAGTATGTGAATGGTTTCTATATAATCATTATTTAATAATTAACCTTTTTTGTTCAGAAGTATGCCAATACTTACGTATAACCATGGAAGGGAGGGGTAAGGAGCTTTGATTACTATCATTGAAAAGGTGGAGGGGCAGGGCAGGGCAGGGCGGTTTTAGTGGGTATTTAGGTTTTAGTGGGTATTTAGGTTTTAGTGGGTATTTAGGTTTTAGTGGGTATTTAGGTTTTAGTGGGTATTTAGGTTTTAGTGGGTATTTAGGTTTTAGTGGGTATTTGGTTTTAGTGGGTATTTGGTTTTAGCGGGTATTTCCGGGCGCTTCACGCCCGGGTGAGTCCCACACTGCACGGAGCTCGTCACTCCGTGCCCCTTATCTATTGTACTGGGGGACCTTGATCCCCTAAGTACAATAGATAAGGGTAGTGCGTAAATGCATTTCCCCCCGTCAAAAAAAAAAAAGGGCAGGGCAGGGCAAAATATTGCCCATGGAACATTTCAACGGATCTTCTGAAATGTATGTGTAAATCGTATGTTGAATAGCTATGTCCCGCGGCTTTGCCCACGAATTAAATCTTCTATACTGCGTATACAATTTTTAAATGATCATTGAAAAATAATGTCTTGATAGTGATCTCCATTTCACTGTTATATTTGGTAATAACAAAGAAGAAAAATAATTCTCACAGATTCAAACACTTGCCAGTAAAACTCTACATTGAATCGGATTTGATTCACATTTTCAGGATTTTTAATTTTTTTTACGCGGCACCCTAATTATTTTCGCAAAATAGAGGTAGCCTAAGTTACGCAGAATAACTTCAACTACCTGCCAAAAAAGTCCCGTCATAATTTCAATAGATAAAAACAGATTGTGATATCATATTAAAACCGGCCTTAAATATGTAAAACAATACTACTTATTGTTTTGTTTTTCATTAAAATCTTTCGTAAACTTTTCAACTACTTAAGTTTAATTTCTAATATTGTACAATGTATTCTTTGGTTCTCATATTATACATATTAATTATATTAACATATTAAATATAACAAAAATTATAAATGTCTGCCCGTAACGATTACGACAACGCACAATACGAGAACCCAAACGTTAATTAATATTTATTACACAGACTGTAAATAAATGTATTATGTAAATATGTATACATTACCCTTTTGCGATGTTTGAATAAATTTTGAATCTTTTATTTAACAGTTAATAATATCGAGGACACGAATAAATAATTATCCGTTTTGCATTTGTTTATAAAGTCTTCAAACTCCTATTCTGTGTGGAAAATTCGTAAAATAAATTTCGTCGAATAGTGATTCGGTTTTAGAAATACAAATGAAACTGTAAATATGTCACGACCACAATTGTCGTATTTTCTTAATGACGTCACATGTTTCCCGTCGCCAACACGAACCACGCACGCATTATGCCCTGTTTGCGATGCAAGCGGTTTATTACATGGTTTATTATTAACTCCTTCAAACTAATAACGAGTGGAAGTGCGATTTTGCTATTATACTTTATAATATGCAAGTTCAGATACTATAATTATTAAGTATTCAAAAGAAAATATAATAGCTAATGGTGTCCGTTTATTAGAAATTGGCTGTGAACTCGCAAGTCTGTCGTATTGAAAATGTGTATTGGGAATATAACATATGTGTATTATGTATAATGTACATATAATATTTAATACTAGCAACCCACCCCGGCTTCTATGGGGTATATAGAAAGATCTAATAAAATATATATTTACTATACATTATATACAGCCTATGTTACTCGGCGTTAGTGTAGATTTCTAAATATAAAAGAATTTTTCAGTTTATTTATACTAAAGAAAAATAAATTTTACCTCTAAATAATAGTATGTATATAGATAAATCAAAAAGCCTTCAACGGACAGACACTGAAATACTGGGGTGTTATTATAAAATAGAAAATAAAAATATAAAATATTATTATACTGAATCTCGTTTTAATAATTTCAGTATTATTTTAATTTATAAACAAATATTAGTTCCGTACCTCAAGCAAACGGTATTAAATTCTTAAAATGAATTAAAGAAAATATTGGGAAAGTTAACTGTTAAATTGTTTACTTTTTTTGGTTATAGCCGAAATCGATAGTAAAACAAAACTAAGAAGTCAACGTAGAAAAGACCTTTCAGTTATGTAGATCCAACTTCGAGAAAGAATCATCGAATCCAACTCGGCTGGGCCACGTTCGGGAAGCTACACAGAATCTTTTCGTTCGAAATACCGTATTGTCTCAACACGAAAGTCTTCGACCAGAGTATGTTGCCAATGATGACATACAGCACTGAGACGTGATCGCTCACAATGGGCCTAATAAAAAGCTCAAAGATGCTCAAAAGGCAATGGAGAGGGCTATGCTTGGATTTTTACTGCGTAATCGAATCAAGAATGAGGAGATCGGCAGAAGAACCAAAGTAACCGACATTGCCCGAAGAATTGCTAAACTTAAGTAGCAGTGGACTAGGCTCGCAGAACCGATGCTCGATGGAGCCAACGGGTTCTCCAATAGCTATCACAAACCGGAAGACGTAGCGTGGGTAGCCCCCCCCACAATGTGGACCGACAACCTGGTGAAGGACGCGGGAATCCGCTGGATGCGAGTAGCGCAAGACCGGTTGTCGTGGAGATCTTTGGGGGGAGACCTATGTCCAGTAGTGGACGTTTTTCGGTTGAATGGATGGATGGACCCAAATGGTCAAGTTACATTTCAGTGAATGCGCTCCATATTTTTATCAAGTATGTAGGAAATGAATTTGTCAAATTCAAATTAGAACATTTTGCTTTGATCAGAAACAGTTACTACAGACAGAGCTGACTCTTGAATAGATTTGAAACTTTAACCACAAATTTATTTTTAAAGGATAAACAATACTTTCCACAAGCATATAAAGTTACGAAAAAGTTAACGTTGCCGTGATAAACACTTGAAAAAATAAATACACAATTCATTTATCGCTGTTATATAAACCATCTGTCAAAACTATACACGCAAGTGCGACCTCATTGTGTAACTAAATATTGTGGGCAATATGTACTTGAATTATAGTGATAGGTTGTACTATACCATACTACTGCTGGTGCTAATCGAATTTAATAGCCACAAAACCAAGTACTTGTAGTTTTTAATAAAGGTCTACCATTATTTTGTTCACATACGTTCTAGTTTTTTGGGTTAATCTCCATATCAATCAGTTATTTGCACTTTTATAGAAAAATTTTGAATGTTAATTTCTTTCGTTTTTTTTATTATTTTTGTACAGCCAATTTTGCTAGAGTCCTTTTCTTTGATCGCCTACTCCCAAGTGAACTATTCATTTTCTTTTAAAAACACAATACTATCTATAACAATCTCTCCGTTGGCCCATCTAGAGGCCAAACTTAATTTAGATTTATCATGACAATCTAGTATGATATTTTATAATTTTAAAATATAGTCAAAGGTTTCGTATTCGGTATACCTAATTGCCTAATAAAGCTCGCTTTTTTTAGAGTCGCCGTTATTAGACAAATAATGTTTTCGTTACTTTATTTACGTGCTTTTTTCAAATAATCAAAATTGCTACTGTGTTCTCAAGTTTTCATTTTTACTGGAACAAATACTGGTAATTTATATTGAAATATTTAACTAATTACACACGTAAATTCACAAGAGAAAGGTTGGTACTATTAGAAAAGGTTCTTAAAATGCGTAATAAAACTAATTAACAGAAATAAATAAAATATTGCTGAAAAACTAAGAATAATTTTTATAGATTTTTTTGTATAAACTCAACGACAATAATTAACGTTCAACGAACTATGGACTTACATAATCCTCTTTTCCTTTTATTTACAAAAAAACGAGATAATTAAAAAGAATGTTGGGAAATTCAGACAAATCTCAGCATTTATAATTATTGTTTGATATTTCGATCATAACATTCAATGGTAATTTTTAAATTAATAATATAGGACTGAACCCAAAGAAAGCTCTAGATGAAATAACATTTTTCATAGTATCTAAACAAAACGAAATGATAAAATCTCCGTGGTTCACGCGGAACATCATAAACAATTTATACGTTTTTAATTATGAAATTTGGATGGAAATTCATTATTAAATTCACTATCTTATCAATAGTTAAGTTTATTTCCACATAGCTAAGTGCAGTATGTATCATTGATTTAATGGGTCCAAAAACAATGAACAACGAACATTGTAAAATTCATTCTAAACACTTTTCTATTTCTATTTCTTTTTACTTCTATTTTATTCTATCACCCTACTGCACGGTAATGTAAACTTTGGTTTTGTATATTTTTTTACAAACATTTTAGTAAGTTGGTGAAATGTGGGTGGTGTATGTGGTTCGCTATTTCACCTCTGCCTAACTCTTCGGGGATAACAGGCGTGAGCTTATGTTATGTATGTATATTAGTCAGTTTATTTATTTACGACTATACGGAGAACAAATTCGATAAACTTTTCTAGTAAAAAAAATTATTAAATAATATAATATTTATTTTTAACTTATATTTTTCACACATTTAGGCCATAGAATTTACCTACTAACACTATAATGTTCTTAAAATATGAAAAGAACGTCAATAGAGAGGTTTATTAAGGAAAATATACGAAGGAGTGACACTCTCGTTAAGAGTCACGCAATATTTTGCGTTTAACCTCATTCACGTGGACCGAGCATCGTCTGTGGTGGGGGTTTTTACTAGTTTAATATAATAAAATAATATTCAATTTAGTCGGCCTGAAATAACGTTTTTAAAAAGGTGATCTCAAAATGTAGTGGCGAAGTTACTAAAATATATTCTCTGTTTAAAATATTTAAAAAAAAACTTTCACTTATAAATCACTTATAAATTTAATGGAAATATAACCTTATAAAAGATTAAAGTCAGTATGTATTTAATTGCAATTATTTATGTAATATTATTTTTTATCATGGTTATACAAAACTCGTAACAAACGTGATGATAAGTAGATATAATACAATCCAACAACAGCGCAGACCGATTAGGAAAAAGGATCCGTCATGGCGTCATGTTGTCTCTGACAAACTCTCCTACATAACCACAAAAAAAACATTTGATCTTAATTAGGCAAAATTAATATGTGTAGGTATACCTATATTAGATCTCTTAAATGTAGTACCAAACATATCAAATTCACATTAGGTACGAATTCTGTTAAACATTGAATATATTTAATAAATTATTAACCACTGAAATAATATGAAGAAAAAATTAAGGCAACATATTAATAACAAACCATAACCATATTAATGTTATATTGTATTGTAGTAATATATATTAAAATAATTTGAAAAACAAATCTATAACGAATATAATTTTGTTAAAAGTGTTTACAATAAATTTATTCTTATCAGCCGTCGATACGACACCGATGGCTACATTCTCTCAGTTGATTTCTTCGTTCTTTCATATATTCAATCAATTACAATACGTAGATTCACTGAATCGTAAACCGAATGATTGAATCTATTTCTTTTGTTTTCTTTTATGTCCTCGCCAGATATCGGAGTCGTAGCAGTTTCTTATTGATACGCGTAAATGAAAGTATTTCATTACATTAAACAATGATCGAACAAAAACTTCATTTTTACATACTTCGATCAATATTTAAACTACAATAGGGTATTTAGCTTAGTTTTAATTTACTAAAAAATAATAATTAAGTGTATAATATCATGAAACATAATACTTATCCAACAACAAAAAAAATCGGCTGGTAAAATTATAAGATTTGAAGCGTTTTAAACATTTTGGTGGAATCGAGAGGGAATGCCCCATAACTTTTCCACAAAACGAACGTTACTGTGGAATTTGTACAAAACAATCTGGTCTGACGTCATATTAAAATATAGCACGCTATTTCTTTAGCATAATATTATAATGATTCTTTCTTGGACCAGATTTTAATTCCATTTTCAGGGATCAGTCTAAGTTATGGTCTATTTTTGTATGTAAAAATAAAATACGATCAGTTTGCCTATTATTACTAAACGTTAAATTAATATTTGTATGTAGATTATGATTAACAATAAAGCAATTATTTTGGTGTGGTAAACAACCTTAGAAATCGACAGTTTAGGAAGAACGAATAAAACTCATAGTTTTACTGCAGTTTTACGTTGATAATACTGGAGTAACAGACAACATTGAATAGGCAAGACGATAACCGGTTACATCGGATAACAAAAAATTTAACTAGAAGGGAATATTATTTTTTACAGTTACTAAAATATCTTTACTAATCACAGTATTGCGGTGCTCATTGCGGTATTTATATTATGAACCACTGACATTTTGTTTGGACGAGAGCCCATCGGTGACTTCTGCCAATAGCAATTTCGCAATGAATTGAAAAGTACAAACTTGCTCTCTAGATTATGCAAAGTAATAAAATTAAAACCGTTCGCATTTAAAAATATTGTTTCTTTTTCTCAAAAAGTTTCTTTTATTTCGCATATACAAATAGTATACCTGTGAAGGTTGAATGGTGGACGGTGAACTAGCGACTTTACAAACTTGAATTGTGCTTGACATAATTCTTGAGTAGCTAAATTGTAATATTGATAATATTTTACAAACAGTGTAGTGAATGATGATCGTTATTAAAAAAAAAATTGATTTAATAAATATATAAGCTCAATTTAAAAACCACATACCATTCCTCTAGTATGTCTGTTTAAATGGCATGCCAAATGCAAAAAAGGCGTATCAGAGTAACTAAATAGAATTTTGTATTATAGCATTTTTTTAATTCACCTCATGATCACTTAAAATTTAAATATCCATATAAAAACGTGATTGACGCCACAAATGTTATGCACTCTTTCTACATTTGGCACGCTAAATTATATTATGAAAATAATGAAATAATTGTTTTAATAATATATCATTAACATGATAAATTTGATTCTTGTTTATTTCCATAACAGTTGATAACGGAAATCAACGTGCAACTGGCTTTGTTTCGAGACTTGCTGATCCACTTCGGACAGCCCCACGACTGTCCGGAGCTACGGGAGCGTGTCCGGCGTTTACGACGAGCCTGCGTCGAAGCCACCAAGCAAACCAGTCTATTAGTACTACCAAATTCTAAAAAGTAAGGAACTCATTAATATCTAGGAAAAGATTTCTTTTATGATATTCGATGGTTCCTAAACTAAATCACTATTTACAGTGGCAAGAATCATACGGCCATTCTTAAAAAAAGTCAACGCTTGGTCCGAAGAATCATAATCTTAAAGGAATTGGTAGATAACCATACTCATACATACATCATACTCATTCATAACAAGGAGGGATATATCATATATACACACAAATTATGTGGATATAACCCTTGGATAATAGTTATATACATCCAAATTACACATAATTTAGGCATGTCGTTCCGAGGGCTGAATTTCCACCCTAACTGTATAAACCTTCTTTGTCAATGTTTCCAACGAACATAAATAAAATTATCGCCCACATTTTCCATTATCGCTCTATAAACAGAGTAAATACACCCCATATTTGTTGTGAAATATCTGCTTTGAATAAATGTTTATTCGTATTTACACAAAGGTTCAGAATTTACCGTTACAGCTATTTGAAAAGGGTTAACAATGCAAACACTACATTTGTGCTTTTCATCAACAATTTACTGCGGTTGACAGCGAACTTTAAATCAATAACGTATAGCCTCCGGAGGTAACTCCCTAAATGTTAAATAAGACAGAATACAATACAAATGCAAGGGTGTTTGAACAATGCCGGGCAAATTGCGCGGTTCTAAATCGAATCCCCGTGAGATACGTGGGGATACCGACTTCGTGTCCAGAGTTAGATTAATGCTTGCTCACTATTAGATAAATGACTCGTCTCTTAACACAAACTGAAACATGTATAATTGTATTATTTAGTTAAGTAAATTCACTCCACTTCTATGTATGTGCAAATATGTTTTTCTTAAAAAAACCTTTGTTGTCAACCAAAAAAATATTTTTAAATAAAACTTATATTGTTATAATGTCGCAACATTATTTAAATAACATAAAGTAATGTAATATTTGGTAATATACACACACTCATATCGCATTGTAGGTAGCATTTAGAACTCAAGAATATTAAAAAATGTTAACATCTGCTTAATTAATTTTCCTTATAAAGTTATACTATTTTTAATTTTTATGGATTTGTGAACTTAATTATCTGTGAATTTTAATGTCACCTTCAAAAGTGATTTACAAAACTGTATAAAATATATACCATATCATAACTGAATTTGAAATGTATGAGAAGAATCTTTTAATTAGGTGTAAACGTGAACATGATTTTGAGAATCCAATATTTTCTGTATTAAAAAAAATATTCGAAATATAAGTTCTGTATCGTCGGAGTATCGTTAAAAAGGGTAGAAACTAATTACGACTGGAAAAACTTCTGTTTTTGCACTGCGTCGAAACGTTGCAATTTCAAAACCAGCATTGCCATTTTCAACTGGGAGAACATTGATTGGATGCACACATATCAAATATTTTTCCTTTCGTTAAAGAGCGAATATAAAAATTGAACTTAATTTGTAATTAATAATAATCTTAAACGGTGATTCTACTCTTTTTTTTAATTTTACATATTTCTATATAAAATACATAGGAAATTTAGGAATTATTTTATTCAATTTCCTATAACTTAGAGGCTATTAAGGCTACTGAAAATGGACCAAAGGGTAATTTGTAGGTAATAAAATACTCTTTAAAAGTACATACTTACAGTTGACTGACATCAACTTATGTATTTTGGATCAAAACACGTCATGAAATGGTCGTGTTCTATGAATTTTCAGATGAAAATAGATAAAAAATTTAAAAAGTATTTTTGAAGTAAATGTAATTTTCTTCAAACAAATCGTTTAAGAAAAAATCATAAAATGCGTTTAAAAAATCGCCCACAATGCGACTGATAAGTTCGATCGTCCGTCATACCATATACGCGTTCCGGTCTGAGTGTCTGTTAAAATTTTGATCTACCACTACACTATTATTATTAGTACATATTAGTACATTAGTACATTACAACCATATGCTTAATCATTGAGAAGATTTGCTACGATTGTTGATACGATATGTGAATTCACATTTATTCCTCTAGGAGCACTAATGAAGGTTGCACGGACCAGACTCAACTGGTGCTATTATACTTTATGGCTCAACTACTGCTGCGGGAGCTCGCAAAATGCCACAGACTTGTTCAGCTTGTACCTATGGACATGTCATCTTACTATGGTAAGGAACTAGGTATAAAGCAGACATAGCCATATCAAAGCGATGATAACCCAGTTGGTAGTACGATCGGATTCCACGTCAATGGACGCAGGTTCGACCCCTCCTATATAGTGCAAGAAAACACCGTGAGTAAGCCCTAGCATGTTGGTAAACTATTTTGTAATAATGCCCACTTCGGTAGCTACCATCTTCAAGTTTGAAAACTGTCGCCAAATACTAAAAGGTGTGTTCCGCAGCATTACTTGAGAAACAGTATCTCTAGACTTAGTGTGTTTACTATCCTGCGCCTCATCATCACTTAACATATGGTGAAATTGTGGTTACTGTGTGTGAAACTGAAACTATAAAGTGTAAACAAAAAACAAATAACATTACTATGCTCAACATCCCAATATTATATAGAAGTTGTTATATTTACTCATGTAGGTACTATACAATTCTCGGTGCATATATAGGTAGGTACATGAGTGAGAATACATGTTACCTTTGATTCTAAACACAATAAACAACTTCAATATGAGAAAGTTACTAGGATGTAATGGAAAGTTGATCACACGGGATTTGTAGAAATACTTCACGAGTGATATTCCTGAAATTAATTTGTCTTCCTATCATCCGTTTTAGCGAAGGTATTAATTTTTATATAAACCACAATACGAGTATTAAAAGAGAGCTGTTTTAGAAAATTGTGTATTATTCCATGCGGTAACTGAGCTAAAATAAATTATAATTAAAATTACCTTCCGTTAATCTCTACGTTTTTTGATTGAATCCTTGTTATGTAATGTTCTTATTCTAGCCATGAATTATTAAAAGCCTATATGAAGAACTCAAACTCTTTAAAATATTTACTTACCAAGTGAGTACCTAAGTTGAACTTCCAAAAATAATATAAGTTTATACATTTAGTTACAGATTAAGTCGTAAATAATAGATATAATATAACATTAAACTTCAAAAGTTAAGAAATTCGAGTGGCTAGAGGGAATTGCCTAGAAGCTTAAAAGACTTCTCAAAAGCTTTAAGAAAGAAAGTTCCATTAAGAATCGAGCGAGATTCATCGCGCTATATGCTATCCTTTAACTGCAGCAGATTTTATTAATTAATTAACGTTTAAATAAACGTTAAAATTAACATTCTAATTATTCGTTTCAGATAAATATATGGCACGATTATAGATGCATTAAATTTATTTATTATTATGTTTTTTATTGGCCTTCGCCCAGTGGTCGAAATATACACATAATCATCTTTAAAATTTGAAGAAAGTAAACTGTTTAACCAGATTTTAATGTTGACAACATAATAAAGTCATTTAATAGCAACTAAACAAAACAATTAAGAAAATCGTTTGATAACAGAGAAGCAAAATATCTTGAACTTTGCTTATGTTATATGATACGGTGTATATATTACACAGTACACTTCTTATAAATGGCGACGTCCTAATAGGTAATCTTTCATAATAAATTTTATTTTCAAATACACATTTTTGCACACAGAAAACCGCGCCGGTCCCTCTAATTTTGGCAACGTAATTAGTCAAATTCTGCTATGCAAGCAGATAACGCCCGATTTCAATCAGGAGGAACTTTGCAGCATAGCCAAGGATACGCAGGAGATCACGCGAATAGTCAACGACATACAGGAGCATTTACCCCAACAGGAAAACCTTAACCATTTAGGTGAGAATTGATAATATTTAATTTCACTAAATGACACTGAATTATGAGCAACAAGCCGAGAAAGTAGCTTTTTATTTACATAAAAACGTTACGAGCCTCGTGCTTCGTCCGTGTCTTCCATTGACATTAAGAACACTCCGGCACTGAATGCGAGAAAATGCTTTTTTATTAACCAACCAACATTTCTACGTGCCATTTACTAATTTGCCATATAATATATTTCCTAAACAAAATATGGATGTGTAAATAACAGCCCTTAACTTATTAATTAAATTATTTTTCGTATACATATTCTTGTTTTCGTAATGACATAGGCTTCCTTACAATATTGTTGTGTACCATGCAGCAGGTAATAAGCCAAAAATCAAACAGACTTTATTGAATTGATTCCTTACAAGATACTTATGAACGTTAATACACTGGTTCGTAAAACCGGCTAGAAACTTGACAAGGCTTTGTCAACAATACCATTTTTTAAATTAATTTTCATGTCCTTGTTGATAGCTTATTGAAGTCGGGTATTACAACGATGAACGTACCTTTGTTTTCCAGCTTTATGTGTCTAAGGTTTCAGTAAAGGAAAACATCATGATGAAACCATAGCATGATAGTAGGTCATTTTGTAATTCCTACCTAGCATAGCTACTACTCTCCAGTTTAAAACTCTGTCGTTAAACCAAAGTAAGAGATTTTCAATCACATGACATCAAATGAGATTGTAATCATAGCGCTGAATTTATACAGTATACAAATAATAATACTGAATAAAATTATTTTTTAACCAATTATGTATTTATTCCTAGCAAGGCTCGATTGTACCGAGTCGTAATAAATTTTAAATTTAAAAAACACCTGTAAGTGGTTTTTTTTACTCGCGTTATTTCTATGTAGTTTACACGTTTGTTATTTACAATTCCATTAATGAATGACTGCAGAAATTATAGACATTAACTTTTTTATGCTTTTTTTTTTATATATGAGCTCGGGAAATGAACTGAACTTTATCTGATCTTAAATAAAGAAGAATCCAAGATCGATAGCATCTGGTTATAGAATAATCAAGCCAGCCTATATCTACCATAGCCAAATCTTCCAGATTGGTTTCAATATTCGTTGAACACAGAACGCGACACGGTTTAATGGTTTCAACGTACAACGAGTGGTTGAGATAAACGGCGGGACGTCGGTGCAATGCTTGCAGTTATAATGTGCTAGTTTCGCGACATGTTCTATAGATAAATCACGCTGATGTCCCACCACTGTATCAAAACCGTCCACTTTGTGTCTAAACCTTAAATATGCAGTGGTTGTGGATTCAGTCGAGCTCAATTCCCCTTCCTCAACCCTCAACTGATTTTGAAAGGTTGTACATGAAACACTAGCAATTATATATGCATTTAATTAATGTTATAAGAGGCACAGCACATTAATTGTACTTTTACTTGATAACTTGTACTTCTACGTTATATCGAATAATGCGTATTGTTTCAGAGAGTAACGTCGCGCTTAAAGGTGAAGATGGTAACGGACTATGGCGGGATAAACGAAGAGGGTCCTTGTACAAAGGCATGGGTGTACTTTGTTGTGTCTCGAGACCTAACTACCTCTGAGGGTGACCTGGCCGCTGAGCTTCGACCAGATGAGAAATTCACCAACTAATATTTAAATATATCTGCGTCCAAAACTAAAAAAAAATGATTAAAGTGAATTAATGATGCTAAAAATATAAATGACACTACGGTTAAGTCGTGTACAGAACAAATGAAGGGTCCATTAATATTGTTAACTAGAGAATTGACCGTCGAACGTAAGCAACAATTGTGCCGGACGCGAATCAATCGAATCGATATTGCAACTTACATGTTATATGTACCTAATATAAATAAATGGAATATTTAAGCATAATAATAAAATGCATAAATTTATAAATTGCCTGGGATGGGATCAATTGCGTTTAAGTAGAGTTAATAATACATTAACAGTAGTACATATTTAATAATTTATGCAACAATATATTTTTGCAACAACTTAATTTCTTCTTTTATTATTACTCTAGCTAATTTGCAATCATACGTATTATTCTAATACAGTATCACGATTTGTGTTATTGAAATAAATCTTTTAGTCATAGAAACTTTCTTTTAGAAATGATTCTACATACAATTTTTGGTATTAGGTATATTTTCCGGCACATTAAATAGTATCCAATAAGTATTATATAGTACATAGGTATGTATAAAAGAACACTAACACTTAATAGGTATTTAAATACATATGTAGAACTACAAATTAATAGAAAGTAATAGAGTATTTCTAAACCATCCATAATAATATTAAACAGCCTGTTAATATTCCACTTGTAAAGGCTTGTTCCTAAATGCAAAAAGTTTCGCGTAATATTTAATATATTGCTGTTGAATTGGAAATGCGCATGTTCACAATTTTCGCACATGCTACCCAGCTCTGCCCACGGGACATAGGCTAGTCAAATAGAGCTTTAATAGGGTTCAAAAACGTGGAAGGGGTTTGTTATTTGTCTCCTCATTTTTAGCTTCACCGTTATTTCCATTTTACGGGCCGCGATAATGTAAAAGAAAATAAAGTGTTTGTCAGTATTAGACAATTAATAACTAGTGTGAGAGAGAGAGTTTTATTATTTTTAATTAATAATTATCTGTATACATTCGTGTCAAAAACAAAGAAGTTCCAAAATAATTTGGTAAAAATGAAATATCTGTGGTCTACAATTCAAATGTTCTTTACTTCCTAGATTGATGAATATCTATTCATACCTATTGTAAAACGGTAACCATTTTAGTCCCGTACAAATCCATTAAAGAATATCAAATTATTCTACAAAACCAGCATGGCCCTAAAACCAATTTAATCAATGGCCGTAGGAGCCAATCAGAGTGCCGCTATTATTTTTCTAAAATGAACATAGATGTTTTTGAAACTAGTATACTATCTTCCTACCTAATCTAAGTAGATTCAATTGTCTCCAAATTTATGCTTTTACAATCTCCGTATAAACTTTTTCATTTTTCACAATTAATATTCATTAACGTTGTGTTAAATAAATATAATTTAAACTTGGCTCTTTTCTTTAACTTTTACAGAACTTTCTTCTTTTTTTTTAATTTCTACTATTGTTCATTTTCTTTATAACTTTGTTTATTTTAAAAGTATTTCTTCATAGTTCATTTCTAAAAAAAATACTTTTTGAATAATTTAAGCTATAAAACTATTTCTAAAAACAAAACTTATTACAATTATCAAAAACTAAAACATAAAAGTTAGTCTATTGTTATGAATACTTAGAACACAATATCTCTAAATAATAGATAAAATATAGTAATACTTACTAATTATTTATAATAAAAACTCATGAAAAAAAAATATATATTTAATAATAGCATGTGCTTTTATCATATATCACAATATGACGAAAAAAAAAACGTACTGTATTGAAAAATGTAGGGCCTATTGGTAATAGTTGAATTTATTTTACATACCTAGTATTGTATATTCTAGTCAATTATTGTAACATCCTAAATAACGTTAAGGATATTACAAATAAATACATTTATATTATTGTTAAGAAAAATGAATTAATATTAAATATGTACGTTCACTCAATTGTAAATTTTATTTCTTTAGACTGCTCATTTTTGTTCGGTAATTAAATTATTAAACAAAATACCTATATTTACTTACGTATAAGTAGAATTACGTTACATTATACTTAACTTTTTAAATAGTCACTTATTTATGTAATCGAATATAATTGTAATAAATTAATCCTTGATTAAGCAATCTTGTTAAGTACTTAATATATAAAAATTTCACATAACATAATAAAAATAACAACAAATATATTCACTATAATGTCATTAAATTATATTAAAAAAAAACCAAATTAATATTCATACTAGAACACATTTTAGAAACACAAATTTTCTATGTTATTTTATAGATAATGCACAGTTTCACTTAGGGATTTATAATTTTTATTTTATATTGTTGGCATAAGTCAAATGTTCTAGTCAATTTTGTTTCTCATTATTGATAATTAGTCTATTATATGGATTGTCATGTATTGTATTAATCCACTTACTAAAATGACGACTGTGATATACTCGTAATTTAAGTAACATTACAAAAATAATAATTATGCATTAGTAAAACATATTGGAAATATGAAAAAGTGTTTTTATTTTAAACATTAAAATAGTACGTCCATTTCTCCAACGTTACCAACACAAACAAGAAACGATAGTAAAAAGAATAATTCCAAGGAAAAACATCGGAGAAACGACTTGATAAAACGCTAGTGTAACTTTTAGACTAATCGCTGCGTTGATAGTTTCATAAACAATACAGTGCAAACATACAGCAAAATATTCCATCTATCCATTCAACCGAAAGACGTCATCTGCTGAACATAGAGGGTAATCTAAAGATCTCCACGACGACCGGTCTTGCGCCACCCGCATCCTACGGATTCTCGCAACCTTCGCCAGGTCGTCGGTACACTTTGTTGGGGGGGGGGGGCTACTACGCATCCTACAAGATGGGCATGGAGAAGGCATGGATGAAACACTTTTAACAATTTTATTTTACTTCATTGTCCACCTTTTTTTTTATGTTTTAATAATTATTGTAATATTCTCTTACGAAAAATTATTTTTATTATTTCTTGTAATAGTCGTTATAAAGTTTCATAGATTTTACCTAACGTTTAAAGCAGTATTCTATAAATAATGAAAGAAATTAAAAACAAATATCTTAAAATATTATACTTTATTTATCCCTTTCGTATATATCTCCTCGCTGTCTTATGTAGGGAATAGCTGTGCGCCCTCCGCCGCTACCTCCACCGCCAGCGTAATCGTTTCTCGAGCGTTTTTGGTTGCGAGTGTCTTCCATAGAATCTTTAACATCAAAGGCTGTTAACCAAAACTGAATATTTCTTTCGTTCTTTTATTATATTCTAGGCTAATTTCTCAGCATAATAATGACATTTAAAAACGGTGAGTTGTAGCTGCCGAGTGAAACTACCAAACTCTATTAATTTAATAACTGATACAGATTTTCAAGTTATACTTTTGGGTTTCGTTCCATTAATCCGTCTACATTATATAGCTTTATCATAAAATGTTTTGCTTCACCAACAACTTAGGTTGATAGGGTTCAAACAACAAATCTTTATTTTCTGACACGAAGCCAGTACTAATATTTTTGGTAATCCGTTCATATTAATTTAAAAAAAATTAAACCCAGGAGAAATATTACAAGTTAATCTTATCCAATAGTTTTAAGATTTTTGTTCGACATTTGAACTTAAAAATCGTGATTATATCTCTAGCGGTGAAACTCAGGTAATTGTGAAATATTATCTCCTATTTAACCACAATTGTAAAACCATGTTGTATAAACGCCTATTAGTTTTAAAGTATGGTTAGAATTATTTAATCCTTTAACGGCTCGGGAACTAAGATTGGTAGCTGTCTATTTAATAATGATAGTATTCGAATTTGGAATTTGAAAAATATCTATACATATAATAAAAAAATGTAACGGATCGCTGTCTGTACATGGAAGATATATGAG
The DNA here is from genome assembly GCA_014132275.2 of Samia ricini. NCBI lineage: Eukaryota > Metazoa > Arthropoda > Insecta > Lepidoptera > Saturniidae > Samia > Samia ricini. The sequence goes on from AP028161.1 coordinate 11,390,645, forward strand.
AAAAAATATTATTAGGACCTTTATAAACGCAAACAGGACCCACAACTATGATTTTTTAATTTTTTGTCTGTTTGTCTGTGCGTTTGTGCACGCTAATCTCAGAAACGGCTTATCCGATTTAGATGCAGTTTTCACTAATATATTGTAGTAAGCTTCACTTAACATTTAGTGTTTGTTTCATGTCAATCGGTACATAAATAAAAAAGTTATGCCAATTTAAAGAATCACGTTGAACATTTATTCTACCTAAATTCTTTCTCTGTTCAGATGCATGGTATGAAACTTTACTAAGCTCCATAATGTATATTACATAAAAGTATGATTATATATTTTATTAATAATAATATGATAATAAATAGAAGTTAAAAATGATCAGTTTCGGAAATGTTATAATACCAATTTAAGTTGACCTCAAACTTATATCATCATTCATATGAAATAGGGTTCAGGTTAGGCTGGAAATTCAGGTTGTTTATATATGTAAGTTAAACTGTGTAATAATCTGTAAGTATTTAATTTTTTTGTTTATGATGAGTATGTGTTCACTAAATAACGCTGAATTAGTAATAATTACTACTTCTTATAAGAATGCCTCGAAAAAGATCCAACCTCCCCCGGTGGAGCAGAAATGCTATAAGGATGAGATTAGTTCTCATTAGTTCACTGCATTTCAGTAACGTCAGGCCAGGTTTCATATTACAGAAACTTCAGCTCAGCGAAAATTTCGATTGAGTTCACATCGTTCTTGAATGATGGCCACTTGAGTTAGGATGAACAGGGACCAGCGTGAAGCACGTTTGTCCACCGATCGCAAGGCTCATGCAATATCGCGTGAGTCTGAGACCTTTACTGATAGGGAAACCCGGCTGAGCTCTCAAAAAGCACGAACTTTGCAGTCTAGAAAGCTGGAAAGTAGCTTAGATTGTGAATCTCGATTAACAGCTGATCGAGAACAAGAAAGAAACTGCAGAACAACGTCAGTCACGACTAGATGCCGATCGACTTCGGCATATACTCAATAAAATGTTATCAAGTTTGATAGAAGACCCAGAAACTGGAGAGGAAATTGATATCCTTCCATGGATTACCAAGAGAGAAAACAGGTTATTTGTATTCGCCCAGAATTGATTACTCTAAATTCGCATCTATAGTAGGTATGGTGGCATGTTGTCAGTTTTGTAATGCTCAAAAATGGAGAAAAGAACCAAATGGAATATGCTATTCAGGTGGCAAAATGTTCATTTAAACTTATCATGAGCCCCTTTATAAAAGTTTTACTAAATAGTGAGCATCCTCAGTGTAAACATTTTTAGACTATATCCGTTTATATAATAGTGTATTCCAAATGACATCTTTTGGGGTCAAACATATCACATCCAACTTTTAAGATGTAGGGCCAATATATCACTTGATTGGATCTTTGCTTCTCCAAAATGAGCCAAAATTTCTTTAAATTTATTTTTGTATCAAATAACAATGAACAGGCCCATATACGACATCATAACTTTCCTCAGCTGTACATCAACTTTATATTTCAACTTGAGAATATGTTACATCAAGTAAATCCGTATGTCAGAAGTTTCAAAGCCGCAATAGATTCCATCCTACAAGGCCAAAATAACAATGATAAAGTTATAAATAAGGCTGATAGACGTCCTGTGGAAGAACATCGTGAAAAGTACAATGTCCCCATTGCAGACGAAGTTGCAGTAATATTTGTCAACCAGGAATGTAATAGACGTGACATCGTGCAGCGCACTCATGATGATCGCTTACAACGTATTTATGAAACACACCGAGCATATGATGCCCTGCAATATCCTTTGATATATTTCCATGGTTAGGATGGGTACAATTTCAGACTCTACCAAGTTAATCCAAGCACTAGCATAACAAATTATAATAAAAAATATCAGCCTTACAGTTTTATTCATACCAGATACAAATTAGATGAAATTATTGTATCTATGTCTACTATATTTTCTCTATAGTAACTTGAGATCGGTAACGGTGTGTATCCGCAGGAACAAGCAAAATTTGTTCTAAACGCAAACCTATGCTGCGAAGTTTCGTGAATGCGAGATCTCATATCATCCGTGTATGGAAACGCAACGCAAATACCAACTTGCGAAAATTCATGGCTTTGCGAAAGAGCTATTTTAAGTCCACGAAACGACCAAGCAGCAGCAATAAATGCTGAAGTTTTGAGCTTTGTTTCGGAGGATAATGTAGAGTATATATCCATTAACAGTGTTATGAAAGATGAAGAATTTACCAATTACCCAGTAGAATTTTTGGAATCCCTCAGTGCTCCTGGACTACCAGCTCATAAAATAAATTTAAAATCGGCGTACCCATAATGCTGCTAAGAAATTTAAGACCGCCAAAACTTTGCAATAATACTAGATTAAAAGTGAATTTTTCTCTTTTAAATTTCTGGTTCTGCGAAACCTGATAGAGCAGAGATTTTAACAAGTGGTAGTGTTTTTATGCCTCGGGTTCCTCTCATCCCAAACAATTTTCCGTTTAGTTTTAAACAAGTTCAGTTTCCAGTGAGCTTATGACCAGTTTCGCGATGACAATTAATAAAGCCTATGGTCAGACGCTAAAAGTTGTGGATGTGGATCTAAGTATTAGCTGTTTTTCGCACGGTCAGCTTTATGTGGCTTTATCACGTGTTAATAATTCTAGCAGCCTGTATGCTTTGTTCCCCGGTGGCTATACGATGTAACGACGGTGATTATAATCCAGAATAAACCAAAATCCGAAAAATGCTGCCCAAAGTCACTATTCCACGCAGACGAAGTTGCGGGCACAGCTAGTTTAACAATATATCCCACAAAATTACAAAATAGCTACACTATCTCATTTTTTTTGTATGATTTTCATATACTCTAAATTTAAAAACACTAAAACAAATTGCATGCTAATGTTTACTCTCCGCTACACAAGATTCTGAAAGTTTCAAATACCTAACTCAATTTATATTTGAGAAAAAGCAAAATATGTAAAAATGAAAGATATATATTATCGGGAACTACAATACTTTTTGGGCGCTCTTTGTAACTTCTAGGAACATAATTCAGTTATATCGTTTATAAAAAATATTAAGTTAATCGATTTATTATTCGATTATTCGAAAATATTTGAGTTTTACATATTTTGCCTTTTCTCAAAAACTAGTTGATTTAGGAATCTAAAACTTTGAGAATTTTGTTAAATAATTAGTACCTACAAGGATACCCAGTATCGGTTAATATGTCGATTACCCATAAAAAAGAGACAATAGGAAAACAACGGAAATCTGGCATAAACGCCAGGTTAGAGCTCAAGTGGTTAAATATCTTCCAAAGGCAAATTCACCAAGGTCTTTCAAAATTTTTCCAAATTCTAATATTAGTAATATGTCTTCTTTTCTTTCTATATATATTAATACGCAAATATATAGCGACTCAATTCCATTTCTCCTGTGTTTGTTAAATGTTTTAGTAGCTTTAATGTTACAATAATGAATACGGTTTCAATATCGATCACTAAACAAAGAAAAGTAATATTAAATAGATTAATTACGATACCTACTTTCTCTTGAATCTCTTTTTAAACGTCTAGAAAGTAAATCACTTATTATAGGAAACTCTTTGAAATATTGCTCCTTTTTTGTATGTTCACGTTCATTACGATTGGATAAAGACAAAATCTTCGTAATCCTAGAATAAAATAAAATTACAGGTCAACTCAACGATTGTACCATTTCGAAAGTAATCGTGAAATTGTATAATCATCAGTTAAATATTAATTACATTATATAATCATAACGTAGCAATAGTGTCATCAAAAATATAGAGACCTAACATCTTAGGATCCAGTACGAGTTTAAGAGTTTTTAACTACTTGTTTAGGTGTTTACTTTGCTGTAACTTTTAGTTCCTTCTTGTTTTCGCTAGGAAAGTATTTTAGTAGCTTTACGAAATAGACATCAAAACATTTTGCAGTATTTGAAAACCGTTGAAATATAATATAACACCGCCGTATACTTCATTTATAATGGAATTTTGAATTACAAAGGTTCGTTTTATAGACATAAAACAATAGACATTTTATATAATAGAGTTTTATCAAAGCGCCATACATAACACCTTTTAAATGTGTTTCTAGTCTGATTAGAAAATAACTGCAAAAGCAAATACAACACAAATAAAATCAAAATTACACGAGTTAGTGTGTGTGTTTTTTTAAATAAAATTATTACTTACATATTACTGAGTGAGTCTTTGCTTTTACTTTTTTGAATAGCCGAAGGGTTTAAAATTATATAAACTTTCGAATAGTCATCAAGATTATCAAGGACTTCATTTCTTATTTTACTGGGATACCGTCTTTCTCTATATCGGCCACTTTGACTCGATGGTTTTTCCAGCTTTGGTTCATTTTCATAATTGGTAGGGAGATATTTCTCCGTATATTTGTCTAAATTAGATTCATGTGTTGGTCGGTAACTTTTACCATACAATTTATCTTTACTATTTCTGTTATGATTAGTTATATCACGCGTCGCTTGCTGTATCAGCTCAATGATCTCTCTGCTAGTCAGTGATCCGTAATGGCTATCTTTGTCATTTTGCACTCGTAATTCAGCCAAACTTGATTCATCGCTAGTAACATCATCAGACTTTTGTCGCAAGTAATTATGGTTTCTCTGTTGTAATAGATCAAGAATACCATCAATATCCACTTTACGTCGTGTATTACTTTCGACTCCACATATTGATAATGTTACTATGGTTGTAACTGTAACATGTTATTTTAAAAATTTGAATTAACAATTTCACTATTTGAATCAAAAATGAGAACATCAAACTTAAGTGTCAATGAACTGGGCATATTGCTCGTAGCACCGACGCCCGATGGGTCTAACGGGTTCTAGAACGGCTCACGCGTATCAGAAGACACAGGTCCCCACAAGGTGGACCGACGACCGGATGAAGGTCGCAGGAATCTACTGGATGCGGGTGACGCAAGACCTGTCGTTATGGAGGTCTTTGAGGGAGACCTGTGCCCAGCAGTGCACATTTTTCGGTTGAGTGTATGGATAAATTTGACTATTTTCATGATCGATAACGATATTTTTAAATTTATTATCTGTGCAGTTAACTAACCTGTGTATAAGATTACGAGTTTCAACATCATCCGCAGCGCTCAGTTGAATGAACTACCTCGCTCGGAAATACATTTCCGGCCTTATCAAACTTACTGAACGATATAAATTTTAATCGCAATTTTCAATTCATTTTCTCTTATCGGAATACAAAAATTTTATTTACTTCGCACGCAGTTCTTTTAGTGTATACGATACTAAATTATTTTTCCTTTAGTAAAACTACCTGTTTACATCTACTAAATAATAAAAACTCTATAAATAAATATTATCTAGTGAAACGTCAATGTAACTATTTTATGTGTTTTTTACTTACTTACTTTTACTTACTTACTTATTTTTACTTTATCTTAATACCAAAAAATATTTTAAAAAAATAAATAGGGTTCCGTATAAAAATAATTAAAACACAGTGAAGAATATGAAAAGCGGGCGCATCCGCGAGCACACAGGTTGTATTATATTAAATATAGTTTAATCTATTTTAATAAAGATTTGAGGAGAGGAATAAAGGATTGTTCTATAAAAGTATTAAAAAAACATTTGCTTTAAACAGATTGAATTAGACACTTACAAGTTGCCAATCGAATGCTGATTTAAAAGAGTGACACAATGATTCAGTTCGAATGTCATCCATCATAAGAGAAAATAGTGATAATTTTATTATCCATTATTCATTTCCACGTCGTTTATACTATACAGCTAATATGAACACACTACTACATATTAACATATATTATACAATATGAACAACATAGACGAAATATGCACACTAACTGAAAACAATGATTGTAACGGATACGAATATTCAATGTTTGATATCTTTTATTTAAGGGTTTTGAATTTCACTATCCTCATCAGTCATAATCTATAAATACTGGTATATCCTTACGACAATATTACTCTGTCTGTTCTAATATATTTGACATGTCATGTTCAAAGAAGTCCATAATTTTTATATCTTTTGATAATTCAATTCAATACGAATCTATTTATTTCCAAATTTATTGGAATCACCATGATCAATTATACAAAGAAGAACATAAAACGATAAGGATTGATTATCGTTAATTGTTTTTTTTTTTTATTTTAAGCTTTAACATTTGTTTTATTACAACTTGTAAAGGATTAGAAAATTTAAAGATTTATTTCGACTAATTCTACAAATACAAATATTACTTTCGATTTAAATTATACATTGATAAAAATCATTATAATACTATGATAAAAATCGTTATAATAGTTATCAAGTTACTTACATAAATATAACACACATCACAAAATAATAAAGGTTTCGGGTAACTGTTCGTCGTCGAATAAAACGGAAATATGGGCGGCTATGCAAAGGGAAGACAATGGAAAAAGCGGAACATGGCAACTTGCGTGTATGTTAAATGGGTTTTACGTAATTAGTCCCAACGTAACGAGTCGCCGACATGGAAAACTTACTTGCAATTAATTATACATTCGGACTTTCACATCATACAGGTTTTGAATTTGGAATTCGCTTTTTCCGCAAAATTTTTGTTTTATATATATAGCTTCACTCAAGTATTATTAGGTTAGCATCAAATGGGGGATTAATGTTTAATGTCATAGGTGACGAGGATGTCTGAAATGTGATTATATAAGCAATATTTACGTATTAATTTTAAGTAATAGCTTTGATTACTATTGCTGACAATGAGCAGGGGGGGTTAGAGAAATGTCCAAAATTTTTCTGACTCAATACTTGAGCAGTATATAGTATATGATGGCTTTTTTTAACCTAGTTAATGCTGTTGACCGGAAGGGTCTTTACACCTTCATCGTAACTTTGGGGGCGAGTACTGAGGACACTAACCGCAAAAGAGATTTTCGAAGGCCGGTGCGACGCGCTTTTATAGCGACGTCGCTTCACGGTTGCACGTATTGTTCCTTTGCATGACCCGTACTAATGACATCCCGATCCGGCCACGCCGTCAAATATATAAAGAGGCAAAACGAAATGATTGAAGATATTTTTCTCCTTTGTTTATCAAGTAATTTTTTTTTCTTTAGTGACTATTGATGAGTTTTAGTTGAGTTGATGAGTTTTAAAAGTATCGAGTTATTTTACCCCTGGAGCACTTACCTGGCGTTTACGCCAGCTTTCCATTGTTTTCCTATTGTCTTATTTTCACGAGTACTCGACACATTAAAACTATGGAAATAGTAAGATTGTTTTTTTTCTTCAAATATTACCTAAAGTGTCGAATGTCGATCATCGAGTGAGCACTGATAACAAATAATGCACATAAACATAGATGTCAAACGAACGTAGAGATTAATAGCAACTTGAAAAATTCTATTCACTTCTTGGTAATAATTATTTAGTATATATTTACTTATAATACAGGAATATGACGAAATATAAGTTTTTGTATTTTTATACTCTCAATATTTATATTGTACTATATATACTATATTATTCCATAATCAGATATTCCAAAATTTCGTGGAAACATAGTGATGGAACCATAATATGGTGATGGATATTTTTCCACCTAGTTAATTACCACCCTGAAGTTTGATCCACCTAAATATGTTCTCCGGCAGTACCATTTGAAAACATCTAGGCTTAGCGTGGTAATCATTTTGAACCACATTTTGTGGTTTAACATTGTTGTTAAAACGTTATTCCTCAACAGTTTAAAAAAATAGTGTGTCTATTCTATAGAGATATTTATTACTTTTAACCCTTTTTAGGCACGCCTCTGATGTGCCTATTCTTTCCCATTGATAGCTATTGCAACACTCCTCAAATAAATTACTATATACCGAATATTGATTATTATTTACCTCTAAATCTAATGCACGTTGTTTCTGGCCGGCCAATGCGCAGCACATACGTCGCGCTTAGATATAAAATTACTGATACAATAACTCCTTCATGGATACAAAGTCCCTACACCATTACTGAAGTTTTTTTTTTCTATCTTTTTTAAAACTTATAAATGAATCATGTGACACACACATATCACTACTTATAAATATTGAATATTTCAATTTCCAATACGTAAGCAAGGAAGCAGGTGTCTGAGCAAGAATTATGTTGACTACTTGATAGGTATCGGCGACCAATATTAATAAATTTCCGAGTACTTACTGGTTCCTATACAGATTATATTTTTAAATAATACTCATTTTAAAGTAAAACATTGAAAAAGTAAACTTGAAAACTTTTTTAGTGGCGTTGAGCAATTCTCGGTAGGGATAAAACTTATATGCTCTCGTTACTAATGTAATGTGACATTATCTATCAACCTGCTGTCAACGACATGGAATTTTCCATGGAAAGTTTTAAAAAAATAATTCATTTCATTTTATTTATTTTAATTAAAGATCCAAAATAATGATTCGCTCGTAAATATCTCGTTTCGTGATTATTTTGTCTTGTGTACAAATAAACAAAATTGCAGTGTCTGTTTGTAATATTAAAATAACAACTTTTTCACAAAATACATATGAATGTAAGTACCATACTTATACCAAAAACACAATTTGTAATTTTTTTATTTGTCTCTCTGTTTATTCCCGCTAATCTATGAAATGGCTTTACCAATTTTGACGAGACTTTTTCCGGCAGATAGCTGAAATTATAAAGAGAAACTTAGGCTACTTTTATTTTAGGAAACTAATAGTTATTGTTGCAGATCAAAGAATTAAATCTCATGTAATTGTGAACATTTATAACAGAATATTTTTCATTCATTCAACCATAAGACGTCCACTACTGGTTTCCACCATTAAAGGGAGGATTGCCATAATCGCCACGCTTGGCAGGCAGGTTGGCGATCGCAGTGTTTTGCTACCCAGAGGATGCTACTGTCCATCCCCTGATTCATATCACTTAGTCTCTTTTAACGACACCCACGGGATGATATTGGGTGGTACTATTCTTAGCCGGCACCACATATCTTACTAGAATATACCTACTTTTTATATGCCACTTATACATTTTTAGTCCTAGATATAAGGGTACAGATAAGAAGAATTAATGACCAACATCAAAACATTACTTCACATAGAGTTTTTAAAAACTATGATAAACAGTGAATAATCGTGCGATGTAGAAAATTGATAGGTGAGCGAAGTCGCGGGTACAGCTATCCCATAATATAGCCAATCGCTGTCGCTATAATATCCTGAAGCCGTCACAATGGAGGTGACTGTTGATGGGCTTTTTTTTCTGTTTTTCAGTGTTCGTCGCTTTTCTTGTAGACTGTACTCATAAACAGGTATACAATGTTACTATGTAATATATATTTAGCGGTAATATTGTAAACAAAAGTCATAAATAACTTATTAGAAATAATATTAAATACGGCAGCACTACTATAATCCTTGTGTGGCTGTTAATCACATTATTATTATTATTCGGAAAGGGACTGTGCATGCTAAACAGTCCTGTATATCAAAGTGATCACAGCATGCTTAGACCTACTGTAATCGCCCCTTACGGTCACTGCCTAGACCTACATCCTGGATATACTGTAGATTCTTTTTGGCAGAGCGTGTCTGTACCTCCTCTGGGAGCAACAAATGCTTATCAGAACTCGGTTGCGTATATGGGTATTAATTGATCACATTCACACAAGATATCTTTTAGCTGTTAATCACATACATAAACTGTTTCATACTGAATTCATGAAGACTTATAATTAAAAAAACATCAGAAATAAAGTGAAAGTACACTTACAAGTTTGCATCATTCTTCGCTTTTTTGTACTGTATTTTATGTAGGTTTCAGAATATTCTTTGTAAAGTCATATTTGGTTTTTATCGGTTGTACTTTTTTATAATAATAATAATAAAAACGATTTATTGCCAAAACATAATACATGAGCTTAAAAATAATCATGGCGTGATATAATAATTTTGGCAATGGGACAAGCTCAGCTGTTGCTAGGCGGCATTACTACATAGCGCTGATTTTCAGCCTGCAAGCAGCAAATAATAGCTGTTAAATATTTTTAAATATTATAAAGCCTTTACAAAAACATCGATGTAAATGAATGAACAATCTAAGTCATTCCACTTATAAAATGTCAATTAACGAAAAGAAATACACCATTGGGAGAAAATCTTATTTCTTTAAAATTACGTGATTTTCGTAATTTGGAAATATGCCATAATAAGTTCTTATTGTTTTTCAAAATTTTTATTTATCGTGCAAGACCTTACAAAATAATTCACAAAAAAACATGTATTGATAAAATAGCAGTAGCATTCGTCAAACGAATTCAAATTGAAAATCAAACCCAAATGCCTTTGAGTATGTTCCAAAAGTTTATACTAAGAACACCTTCCCTTTGAAATTTTACTTCAACATCTTTGCATTTCAAAGACTAGCATATAAGTAATTCAATTTAATAAATACACTACAAATGGTATTTACATATTTTCTAGAAATTCTCATTACATGGTCATTATACTCAGCGAAAAATTGAACCTACTAAGATATCCTGCTCTATTTGCGCTTCAGTCTATTAATAAAATAGATTACACGCTCGTTCCCCTCTCGCTTTAATAAGCGATTAATATCACATCTGCGCCAGTTCAAAGCTCTCATTATAAATATTGCCGCAAATGACACTTCAACCGGTTAAATATTAACTAAGTTCGGCCATTCTGTGGTCTAGATTTACTCTGCTTGAGTTACGGAAGTGGCCAACCAATCATTCTTGTAACGGCCCTGTCAGAACTAAAAGCTTCTCGGTAACATCGAGCAAAGATAAATAATTTTACCAAATGACTCACAACTAAGGTAAATTAAAGTAAAGTAAATTCACTGAAATCTTCAAAGTCAATAAACTTGATCTAAGACTTAAAAAAAAAAGATTAACTACACGCGAATTTTGAGCAACAATGCGAATTAATCGGAAACAAATGTGCATTTGAAGTATATAACTAAATATAGGTTATAAACTAGTGGGTGTCCGCGGTTTCGTCTACATATTTTATTTTGATTAAGTGATGTCCTGATTTGGTGTTTTTATAACCTATCTTTGTCTGTTACCGAACGTACATGCTTCCCGTACACCAAATTTCATGCAAATATATTTTTTATGTTTCATTATTTCTTTTATAATTTCTTATAATTATATATCTAACTTTCATAACCTATCAAACGCTGATTAACATACTATTTGCACTACAAATGCAAAGTATACTGATTAATTTATTTTAGTATACTTTTTTAAAACTAACATCGCTCATGCTGTTTTTGATTTAAAGGCGAATAGAATTTTTCGTAATTATTTTATTTCACGAATTCTAAAAATAATTTTTAAAATCTTTATAGCTTATTATTTTCTCCCTGCCTTACACTTCCTGTGGACAAAATTTCATCAAAATCGGTAAAGCCGTTTTAAGTTAAGTCAAGACAAACAGGCATATTTTTTGTAACAAATGAACATAAATCCAATGTTCAGACAAAACTTCAGTTTTATTATCACTATAAACCCATAGCTTTAAAATTCTTTAATCTCATAAGAATTAGAATATTTAAAACGTTCATTGCTTCGTTTATTAATTTGTTACAATCATACAATAATGATTATTTAATTAGTAATATAAGTAAAACTTAATTGAATATTATTGACCTAATTAAATTTACTCTTTAATTACGTACATTAACGTTTTCCTTTGGGAATTATGGAAATAGGTCAAGAGGCACTCTACTTCTTCGCTTACACATACATAATTTAATGAGATATCTAATATATATAACCAATATCATTAAGATGTCATTAACAACTGGGCACGTCCCTATCAACATTTCCTTATACTTCCTGTTACGTGCTTTTATTACAATTTGAATAAATTAATTTATTTCAGTATCTATTTATAAAAAAAATTGGCAATAAATCTACTTAATAAAACCTAAACAAAATACATTAATGTTAATGATGTATATATAATTTAATTATGCAATATATTTTTACATTCTATTTATCTGCGCGCAGTTTCGTAAATGCACAATGTTAGACAATAATTTACATGAGCAATATATATTATTTTAATTCAGATTAATTTGTTTTATTATACCAGCTGTTTATAAAATTCTCTCGGTTTTGGTAACTATTATTTGAAACTATGAACTAAGAATCAATGTTCAATAGAATGTCAAATTGAAAGTAATTAAGCAAAGTATTCGGCCAACTCAAAATCAATGACCACTAAATTGCCAGTAATTATTATACTTATGAATTTAATTACTATTGTTGTATATTTAATCAATGTTTCAATTGGAAACTCGAAGTTTATTTGATGATATTCGTAAAAAGGATATCTCTCCACAATGAGATAAGCAACTGAAATTAGATAGTAAGAGTCTAAAAATGCAATAATAACTACGAATTGACAGTATTACTTGATTAAAAAATACAATTTGTAAACAATTGGTAATCTATTTTTTTTTTGTGTCCTCCACCCCTTTTCGGAGAGTAGATGAGATATGTGAAATTATCCTTTTTAAATTCACAACGGCCTAATTATTTTTTATAAGTGTCTAAGGAAACGTAATTTAATATATTTACATTTTCTACCATTGAATTTTACTCAAATTCGCTCTACTTTATTTAAATGTCCAATTTTTAATTTAGTATAAAAGTTTCAAAATGTACAACATTTACCCGTTCAAACTCATTAAAAAATATATTAAACCATACATAAAGGAAATTAGTAATGTGTATAAATAAACAAAAACAGATGATGTAATTTAACTTTAACGTTTTTCATTAAATATTCTGAGATTCTCATAGACTATTTATAGAATTACCTGAGTAGATGAATCTGCTATGTTGATAAATATAAAATAAGGCGCAGAAAAATTCATCTTGCGAAAGCCATTTTATCTTTAACGTGGGTCCGACTCAGAAAAAATGAGATGCTTTTATAATATCATTACTTTGTATAAGTCCAATAAATTTCGATTAAAATTAATTAAATATACTACAATATAATATATAAAAAAATTCTTATGAGATTAACAAATATTTTATCACAGATATTTTTAGTTATTTTTGGACATATTTAAATTCTTACGGTGGACTTAATATTTACTTATTGAAATAAGCCATGAATTTGCCAGTAGGTAATCAAATTGTTACTTTATTGTTTACAACGAAAATATTGCTTACGGTAGTGTTATTACAAAACTTCTACTAACTCTTTCAATTAATATCAATTCAATATATTAGAACGCTTGTAGTATAGGTAATAATTTTGAACGGGGTGAGTTTTAATTTGCTTCTGTCTGTTAATCAAGGGAGGCAGGTGAATCTGTAAACAGTAGTTGAATCACATGTAAACTTTCAAAATAAAAAAATCTTTATTCAATTTGGGCCCTGAGAAGGCGCTTATGAACGTCAAAAAGCTATCACCGATCCGGAAAACAATACATTCGAGAAGAGCCAGCTAGGACTCAAATTGGTTTTTTATATAAAATGATTTTGTGTATTTTTTCATAGTTACCAGACATCACTATCATTAACGTACTATTGGTAATTAATTAGAAGATTAATCAGTAATTTTTAGATCATCAACTTTTTAGTATCTATGGTTATTTTTATATTGAAGCACGAAAAAGTGGTTGCATTACATCTGATGGTAAGCCGAGTACAATCCAAACAAGGCGGCAACCACCGAGAGAATCCAAAGCGGCTCGTTGTTATTAAGGAGCCAGCATTAGTCCCTTTGTGCCTTAAGCTTGAATGTTATAAGAAAAAGGGAACACAAGCTGGGAGACCGTTCAACACGGCAACATTGCAAACGTCTTGATTCATACCGAGATAAAGATTAAAGATAAGTGGTTGGCTATTGCTTCAAAACCCACTACGTATGTAAAGTTAGAAAAACACATTCATTACTTTTAATATATATATTGAAGATATTACAAAAATAGTTTGTATAATTACAATGTTTATAAAACTACAAAAACAGATTTATAATACGAATGTTAATTATTTGGAATTTTAATACAGATAAATGAATTTAACTTTTTTTAAAGTAATAATTTTAATATGTCAATCATCTTTCAGGAGCCAAGACTTCATCGACGTCGTGAGTTCCATGACATTTTTCACACAGTACAATAAAATTCTGTAATAAAATTAATTTAATTTTTAATTCGTCTATATATTATTAGTATAGAAATAAAATTGAAGTGTTTATTTGTAATATCAAATTAACAACTATTTACTAAATACATATTAATGTATATACGGCAGCTATATCAGAAACATATTTCTTTCAATTTTTCTGTTGGTTTGTTCCAACTTATCTCCGGAACAGCGGAACCAATTTATACCGGATTTTTTTATGGCATATAACTGAAGTTACTAGCCTAACTTAGATTACTTTTTATATTCAAAAATAATTAGGGTCCCGCGTAAAAACGTTAAAACTCATGAAATTGTGAATAAAATCTGACTTAATGCTCAGTTTCACTGCTAGGTGTTTGAATTTCTGAGAAAAATTTTCGTTACCTTTTAGTACTAAAAAAATTGAGTTTAATAATTAGGGTTCCGTATAAAAAAATTCAAACACTTGACATTGTGTATAAAATATGATTCTATTCTACGTTTTACGCTGGCGCAGTCGCGTGCAAACAGCTGGCTATGTTAATCTTTAGAAAGCAAAAATTAAAATTTTCTACATATTATTACAAGAAAAAAGCTCGTAAATCTACAGAGTTCATTGCAGTTTGCCACAGACTATAAGGGTTAACAAAATTTTATATTTAAATTTACACTTGGAATTATAATTAATTGTTTTTAAATAAATATACACTTACAAGATTGTACTGCAGTCTTAATAGATCCATTGCAATGTAGTAATTATTTTCAGATTTTGGCGTGTACTTTTCCATGAGAACAACAGCTCGTTTTGCTTGATCCTCCATTTCAAGCAACCCTTTTGGACCTTCGATCATAGTTATTTGTCTTGAACCACTGCTGCTAGGAATATCTCTATAATTTCGCCTTGATAGACGCCTACTTGCCCTACTGCGAGGTTCGGGTAACTCGGGTAACTTAACCATAGTAAAGTAAATTTCAAAATGAATGGTTTAGACACAAATTCATTTCTTTTATACCCTTTAAGATGTTTCTACCTGAAGCTAATTAGCTAGGTAATTTGTTTATGAAAAGGGTTGTTTACAAACAAAATCCATTGTTAACACCTTTAATCCTTTTACACTATTAATTTTAATTGTTTGTAATACTGCTTAATAGTTTTTTTTTATTGTCGTTTTAGCGATTTCGCTTTATGACGTTATTATGTATTTAAAGATATTGTTATGGTTCTCATGTTTAAAAATAATAAATTACACTCGTTTTAACGTCGACTCAGAGTAAAACGATTTCATGTTAGTTTGTTCTAAAGCTTAAGCTATATTATTATTAACAATCTTTAAAATAAAACTATACAAAAATAAATGTTTGAGATTGATGATGAAAATACCGCAGACAGTAAAAAAAAAACAATAGAAAAACATTTGTGAATGAATGAAGAATGTATAATGTACTTCATAATCATAATAACTTTTTAAACTAAATGTGTTTCTATACAACATAGATAATTTCTTAGTAATAAAGATTATATTAGAGGGTTGGGTCGGTAACACATAATCAGTTTTCATTCTAAAATTTCATTTAATTCACATTATACC
Source organism: Samia ricini (assembly GCA_014132275.2). NCBI lineage: Eukaryota > Metazoa > Arthropoda > Insecta > Lepidoptera > Saturniidae > Samia > Samia ricini. The sequence goes on from AP028161.1 coordinate 11,406,496, forward strand.
ATGAAATCATGAAAATAATTATCGCTATGGGTATATCAAGTAGATTTGAAGTGAACACAGATTAAGTATATCCTAGTCAATGCCTAGACTGTCTTGGTGGCGCAGTTGTATTACGGTACGACTGTCGTTCTTAGGTTTCGGGTTCGGGGGGTCGGGTCAAGTGATATTCGGTTTTTCTACTCAGTACCATCCCCGAGTCTGGAATTCGTGCCCGATATGGTGACAGGCTCGCCCCCTGTCACATCTGGGATGGAACTAAGCTCGGCGAAATGTGGGTGGTGAAGTTCGTTATTTCACCTCTGCCTAACCCTTCGGGGATAACAGGCGTGAGCTTAAATTATGTTATATGTTAGTCAATGCTATCAGAGAATGATTAATTGATAAAGTTGTTCCTTTTAACTAAATATAACCGGTAGGAACTTAAGTGTTGTAATGAATTTAGCTTGGGGCCCTAGTTATGGCAGTACTTTAGTGGAAATATACGATATTACATAGGAAATATTTATATACTATGTAAATAGATATTAAGTATATGCTTATTTATTACATAAAACATTTGAATATACTCAACTCTAAATATTATTGGAAATTGTTTAAAAAAATTTGCACTCAACCGACCATTTATAGATATATATATATATATATATATATATATATATATATAAATGATAATGGCATGATTTTTCAGAACGCACTTATATCGAAGCCCTCGGAGTTATGTGATCTACCGCTTAATTGTTCTAAAGATGTTATTAAGGAAGCAATTAGGCCTTTTTAAGCTCAGTGGTAATATAATCAGATACCGCGTCGATGAACATTGCTTCGAATCCACCAATCTATATGCATTTATATAATAATAATAAAAAAATTGTAACATTCACGTGTCTGTTACATTTCCGATTGTTGTGAAAAGTGTTATTGCAAAGGACTAAAAATAGGTAATTAAATACATTTCTATCATTTTTTAAATGTCTATCTGTCTGTCTGTTTGGTTGTGTAGATATCAATCGAAAGTAGTACATATATATTAAAAAACCAAAAAGATAATTATATAGCATATTCTGGAGTAACATCCAAATTTTATTTTTTTAATCTCGGTCTACTCTATTTAGTAATTTGAATGACACGCAGCAACTTTAACATAAAGGAAGATATAGTAAGTAAATGCGTTTTAGTCTTATTCGAGAGCAAAAACATTGATGGATTTATTGAAATCGAACAAAATGGCATACGGGTCGGCACGGGACTAAAGGGAAAATATAGCCTATCTATTAGAATAAAACTGTCTGAAATCCACGCGAGCAAATTCGCGGTCACAGCTAGTGATATATACAACTGAGCATTCGATAAAGAAAAACATTGTGATGAAATCATAGTATGGTAGAAGAACAGCTTCTAATGTTCACTTGGGTAGTTGCCATTCCTAAGTTCATACATCTGTCAGTAAGCATCTATAGTTCTGTTCTGACAGAAACACTTGAGAGTCTAAACCTAGAGCCTTAGTATGTTTAAAAATAGCGATTTCAATTAAAAATATACTCTTACCAACTCTTTAGCTACGGAGTTTTTTTTACACTGTATGGTGTATACACTCAGAGCTTTGACCAGCAGAACTTAAGTGATGATGTAGTCCAGGATGGCAAACACACTAAGCCTAAGTGTATTGGTTCTCAAGTGATGCTACCCGAACACGCTTATTGGTATTTGACGGCAGGTTTTCAAACTAGAGAGTGGTAGCTAACCAGGCGGGCATTATTTGAAAATGCCATTTCACCGTGCTATGGCTTTCTCTCGATGTTTGCCTTCACCCATAACGTAGGCTAAATTTAGGGTTGTATAGATGGGCTCGAAACCCGCATTCATTGACGCAAAATCCTACCCTGCACTACACACTATGCAACAAATTTAGGACATCATTTGACTGGCATAAATTGAATTAGATATTATTAAAGTAGTATAATAAACAGGTGCAACATAAAACACTAACATAAAAATCATAATAATTGTAATGAACACTAAGATTAATATTATTAGATAATAATAAAAATTAATTTTCATGCTAACTTAAAAGTAACTTGCTCGTTCATCCTTATCGTTCGTCGTGAGAGTTGTCTCTTGTATCTTACAAAGTATATCTTTATGCTGAATTTTGTAATTAACAAACAACATTTTACTATGTTGTAATATGATTTTCTAAGCAACTGGTATTACATGTGTTTGTGTGAAATTAGAAATAAAACTCTCCGTTTCAAATATATCTAAACCTTTTTAACTTATTTATCAATATATTAATGACAAAACTTTTATAAAGTTTTCGATACGGATTGATTTAATGTGTCCCCACATCTTTGAGCTCCAGAAATGTTTATCGTGCCTCAGTACTACAGGCAGGTGACGAAAGTTTTGGGTCGTTTTATTCAATCATTCTGACGCGGTATTGAATCACGATAATATATATATATATCACGTAACAGTTGGAGGTAAATAAGTATCTACCTGCTTTAACAATATAGTTAATTCATTTAAAAGAGATTTTACTTAAAATATAAAATATCGAAAGTTTCGAAAATTTCAATAAAACAGCCAAATGATTTGAACTGCTTTATTCAAACTCGAAAATTGTACACGTAATTATATTGAAAGATGAAATTCGTTAACAAAGAAATTCTTATAATACTCGGTTGACATTAAAGCCAAAGAAATATGTATGTATGTGTGTGGAAGCGATACTGAATACTTAATCAACGGCATGCAACGCAAGGCGTACGTGGCCTTTTAAGACTAACTTGTAATTACCTCACTCCGCTTGCGACTACTGCCATTCTGAGTCGGTTAATGCATTATATGTATTATAACATAAAATGTACGACTATTTCATTTAACGTTATATAATAATAATGTTTTCATTAGTCATTAAAGCTATAGTTATATTTTATATATATAAACATTGCTTTCACAAATATACCTGTAATAAGATGAAAAATCGAATAACAATAACAAAAGAAATCTCGAGCAGGGACGAAAATAAAATTACAAATTATATTCCATCTAAAATTCTGATTTAATGACTCCTTAATTGATGTATGCAAAATCCGGAGAAATAAACATTTTTTTAGAAAAAAAAATTTATACAACGAAAACTCCGGAAATAAAAGCGTTTTAGTTTTAGAATACTTTATAGTGATTCTTTCAATTTTAAACGTATAAATCTACAATTTTCTATGAATTACGAAAGTATAATGAAATCGTTAATACATTTTATTACGTTTATAAAGAGTGAATCATAGATGGATTTGAACCACAATACACCATTACGTTGGCTCTTTCAATAATCCGGATAAAGCTGGCAATTAAAATACTTATCCTCTTCGGCATTTCATGTCGGTATTGAGGTCTCTGTCCCTACCAAATAACATCGTTGGTTGCCTGGACGCTAAATGAGACGCTAAAAATTTTATTCTTTCTTATTTCTTCTGAAATTCGTTAATACCTCTAAGAATATCTTACTTAACATTAAAAATAGTAGCTTACTTAAAAATAAGAATACTTACTTAACTAATCTGAGTAGTTTTATTAATCTATTAACAATAGAATTATAATCCACTTGTACGAAAAATCTTATTTAGAATTATACATAAACAAATGATTTTGCTCTCGAAAATAGTTTATTACCATTTAACAGCAAAGACATTTATAATTATTGTCATTGATTAGCCTTAAAAATAATATAAATAGTGTATATTATCATTATAGTATTTACTTTCAACCATTAAAATAATTTATACAGAATATTTGTATTTATTTGTGGTCCTTAGTCCCATTGTAGAACCACAATAGTGAAATCCTACGAACGTAAAGTACCCTAAACAAGAATTAACATAATAATTATAAACTTTTTATATCAAAATACATTATAAAATAAAAAAAGCAAATCAAGCATTTAAAAAAAACTTAGTCTTTTTTAATAGACGTCAAATACAGGACAATAAATCGTACAATTTAGTCTTGCAAAGAAAATACTCGAAAAAATCATGCGTCATTATTAGGACAATGACATTCTTACAAATACTACAATAGATACTGTTCATAAGTGGGGCGTAAGTACACAGTTTTTGAAGGAAATTCGATGAATCGTATAGTCAGGTAACGATTTATTTACAAATATATACCACCCACTTTTTACGAATATAAAATGGTTTAATATTGTAATGCGCAGTATTTGTACTGAGTACCAAAGTATTTTTTATCGAAAAAATAATACAACAAAGAAAAAATAAATGTATTTACTAATTATATTGTATTCACGTAAATCTGATAACAAGGGTAGTTTACTTGTACGTCAAAAAGTTTATTTAAATTTTAATGTTATTCTAACCTTTATTGCCAAATTTACTTTGAACAATATATGATTATAAAACTTGCTGTTAACGTTTTACTTTCTACTGCCTATTTTATCTGATTGATATGAAAATAAGTACATAAATATTAATCAATGATTATTTTAAATTAATATAACACTTGTGAGTAAGTTAATTAATTTAATCTTACTTTTTGAATGTTACAAAAAATAACACATATTTTCAAATTTCCAACAAACTCCTGCAAGGAAACTATTATAATCACTGTGGCTATTCATTTACGTGCCACTATAGGGGCTGTAAATTTAATTAAGGGTACAATGTACCTATTCATAAAGCGCAAATGGTAAACAATGCTGCACTATTCTATAAGTGCTTATAGTGACTATTTCGTAGACGAGCAATTGAGTAACTGTGTCATATGGATATCTAATGCTTACATGTACTATATCTGTTACATTTATATATATTTATTTATGCATTACATTGTTTATTTTGCTAATAAATATTCAATTCATTTTTGTTTCTTTTTGTTAACTTTTAAAACTTGCATAATGTACGTATTTTTTACCAAGCTGAATAATTGTAATTTAGAAGTAATAAGGACGTTAACAGATATATTATTGTTTCATCAAAAATACGATTAATTAGTGAAAACCAAAATTAAAATCTGTTCGAAAAACTCACAAAGTAACTTAAACGCAATTGAATTGTTATGCCAGAGAGAGAGACCGTATTATACTGCAATATGACGTCACAATAACGAGTTCTGTACAAAGTCTATACTAACACTCGATTTATGAGAAAGAGATAATGCTTATATTTCAGAATTTTATTAACCGAATAAAATTTCTTTTTCATTATATTTAATTCTATTATTTATTTGTCATTACTTGATAAAGTTAACAATCCACTGTTATTTATTTTTTAAATATATACAAGCATAATCAAAATTCATGATTTGGAAAAACCGTTTATTAAAATTGATATAGACGACATACGAGTATCTTAATTTATTCTTATTATAAAACGTAGAAGACCTGGTAACATTATTTGTTCCGAAGTTTAATCAAGTGTTTCGTTAGATTTGTAGTAATTAAGAGGGCGATGTCGTACGGCTGAATCGTATATTGCTTCCTTAGATTAACACCACGCTTCCAGTTAATTTCCTTCGTTCAATCCCAGAGCGACCATCGACGAAACTTCTCATCGAACGCAATCTATAACTCTGATTTATTTTCTTTTACGTAACGATTTATAATCACTATGAAACATACAAGCTACAACGAGAATTATCCTATCAATTATGTAACGCATATATTAAAGGAACGCGCTGATGTCAATTAGCAACGATCCAACTGTTCACTTCACAGTAATAATTTATGCCTGATAAGTATCTAGTTATTCTACACCAATTGCTTTATTTAATATATTATGTTTGCTTAAAATTATTAATTTTCGTAGGAAAATGATTTAACTATAGAAAATGTTTTTTTTTTTTTATAATAACATCAAGGTTTTAAGGTTTAAAGATATTACGAAACAGTATAATGGATTTCTAGTACGCTTAATATATTTTTATAACTTACGAAAAACATTATTCCAGACATCTTTGTTTAATAAGTTTGCTATTCTCAGTTAGTCAATGTTTCGAAATCTCTTTACAGTTAAATCTTCATAAATAACTCATTAATGACTAATTAAAATGAAGTATGTATAGAATATTTGATCTCTATTTTGTTTTTTACGTGGACACAACGTAACATTAAAATTTATTATCTACTTTCTTTAATAACTGTTAAATTAAGTATAATTGCCAGGATACGAGAAGGATCCGTTAGCATAACGCCATTGTTTTTAAATAGAATATCAAACAGCACATGTTGAACTATCGACAATATTACCAGCCGATAGGCCCCAATAGTGACGTAATTAGATATTCTAAAATCCTTACATATAATGAAAAACATCTATCTTCAACTTTCTGTCTGTCTGACTGTTTCCTAGTTCACTTATAACACGAGAACCAATGTTACGACTTACGGGATTTGTAATCATACGTAGTATATCTTTGAAGATTTCAACGTACATTTTGTTGTATTATGTAGTATACGCAATAAGTTATGAAGATAGTGTTATAAATCGCCAAGAAACTACTACTTTAAATTCCAGTTCTTTATTTAAGCCGTTGAATATTTAAGAGGTGTTTGAAAACAATTAATAATGGTGAATACTGAATTTTATAAAGTACATTAAGTTATACGTCAGCGAAATTACTAGTATACCTTATTTCGTTTTAAATATGATACTTTAATACAAGAAATACTACATATTGCAAACCCAGGGAGAGTGACGAGTCGTTAATGACGTTTTAATGAAGACATGCAAGTCAAGACTATTTCTATTTTAATGTTTAAATATTTCTACGGCTCATTTCGACAAACTAAATATTTACTTAAGCGTTTTTGGTTACAGTAAAACGACTCTTTATAAAGTTAATCGGATCTGTTAATAACGATCCTTCGAAAACGAATATTTACGTTATATAGCTCTATTGTATTAACAGGACAACTGTTTTCTAGTTATTTGAGTATACGTTGTGCTTTTGTTACGAAATTCTTTGTAAATTTACCTAATAATAGCTTTATACTAACATTATAAGAAAATATTCGTGTTATTTATTATCACGACTTTTTTAAGTGAAAAACATTTAACAAACGAATTTTAGAACAATCAATACGATTAAAAAAGCCTAAACTGTACTTTGACATATATTTAACACTAAGTTCCCGCAGCTGCGCCCGCGTTTCATATATTCTTCACTGCGTTTTAATTTTTTCTATACAGAAATCAAATTATTTTCTAAAAAAAAAAATAGTGCTAAGATAAAGTAAAAATATTTCTCATAAATTCAAGCATTTGCTCATAAAACTTTGCATTGAATCAGATTTTATTAATTTATTTATGAGTTTTAATTTTTTTACGCATAACCCTGACTATTTATTTTCCAAAAAGGAAAAGTGCCTGAAAGAACCTTATCTATCTAATTTTAAAAAGTCTCGTCATAAACGGTTTAGTCATTTCAGAGATTACCCGGAATAAACAGACAGGCATACGGTCAGACAAACAAAATATATAAAAAATCTATTTATTAGTATACACTAGCTGTGTTCTTGCGACACGCGTGTAGGAACAGATAGACTTGATTTTCGAAAATATTAGGGTTCCGCGTAAAAAATTAAAACTAAGGAAATTTCGAATAAATCTCTGATTTACTGCATAGTTTTACTAGCAGGTATTGGAATTTGTGAAAAATAACTTTGCTTTATGTTAGTAACATAACATTATTTTATAAAATAATTAGGATTCCGTATAAAAAAATATATGAAACGCGGGCGCAGCCGCGGGTATACAACTAATTATTTATAGAAGAATATTTTGATTTTAATAGCAATCTCTGATTTACCAATACTTTATAACATTACCTTGGTTTTTTTCAATCTGTGTTAAAGTGATAATTGTTGGTTGGTTGGTGGGTAAATTCACAAAACACCTAATGTCGGCAACAGACAGATTCTACGAACATTCAAACAACAAGTAATGTCACTTGAGAGATTCGTCACATAAACTGGAACTGCACAAACTTAAGATAAATGAAACTTTGATTTTACTTATGAACGGACTTTGAATCTTAATCTAGAACTATTCATAGTTTTCAAAGTTTCGTTAGTTTGTCTGGAATTGATATTCTCTAATGTAATCTAATACAATCGTTCTATTTCTATTTGTTTTATCTGTAATGGATTAGTATCCATTTTAGCAGGATTTATTTTTTTTTATAATTACATTTTATACTTATATTGACAACAATCACAAGTTAGAACACGGTAGTCGGTAACAATCGAGACATGGAAAGAGAGTTGTCAAGTGCGGTTTGTGAAACACATCTATACTAATAAATAAAATGGAAGAGTCTGTTTGTAATTTCAAAAAGTTTTTGAATAAAAAACGTTTAATTAAAAACAAAACCAACTTCAAAAGAATAAAGTATAAAAATGCACTGAAAGTTAATAAATAATTATTTTATTAATCTGCTTCGTTAATTTTGAAATCCGTGCCAACTTACGGATAACAAACTGATGCAAATGTACGTCGCTGATTGTATTCGATTTTGGTTAATTGTTCTAAATCACCCCAGTTCTTTATTTAGCTAATATGTAATTGTGATAAAGTTATTTCCATTTGTAAATGAGTACAGTGGTTAACTCTAGTTTGCACCAACTCCAAAATTAAGGAACCAGATTAAGAAAGTAATTTTTTTATTTAAAATTTCCCTGAGTTCCACTAATCAGATCCTAATCTGGTGAAAATGGGACCACCTTGAAAGTATACTCCTTCGATTTAAAAAAAAACTTGCAAATCGGTACACAAAAGACGGAGAAATTGCGTAACAAACAAACAAAAAAATACATAGAGACGAATTATTAACCTCCTTTTTGAAGTCGATTAAAAACAAAACCGACCTTAAAATAATAAACCACAAAATACTATGTTTTAATACCATTAATAATTTTGAAATCGGTGCCAGCTTACGAATAACAAAGTGGTGTAAATGTGCGTTGCTAATTATTTAAGCTTATATGTAATTAATTGTGTTGAAGTTTAAACAGTTATTTTCATTTATAAATGAATACATTGGTTAACTCTGGCACCGACTCGGGAGTGTACTTCTTCGAATAAAAAAAATACAAATCGGACCACAATTGACAGAGAAATCGCGTAACAAAAAAACAGACGAATTGATAACCTCCTCTATTTTGAAGTCGGTTAAAAAACTTAGATCCATACAAATTTTAAACTGTTTATGTAAAAATGACCTTGTGCCAAACAATGACAACTAAAGAATAAAGTTAAACGTGGTAGACAAAGTAATTTCTTGGCAATATTGAACACAGCCAGCGGCTTGAGGCTACGAGAATTTTACATCGCAATGCGAAACATTCAAAGAATTATTTAATTTCTAAGTTTATTTTCATTAAACTCGTTTTAAATTACTTCATTTCTATCTTCAGGATTCAGTTAATTAACGAACTTGTGTAAACCGTGAAACGTAAGGATTCATCGGGCTACAGGCTATTAACTATTTATTTAATGTTTTTCACCTACATATTATTAATTATATTATTAATACATGTTTTTTTTTCATTTGTAATATTGTATGTGTAATAAGACTTCTATACTTAATCGTTCAAAGCGAGCTTTCATATAAACTTTTAAAATGAATTTACATTTATACTTTTTGATTAAAATTTAAGAACTAACTTATCAATTAATCTTCATTCTTGCTGAAGTTACAATGATTGTTCTAAGATTGTGCTGTTCAGAAAGGTTACATAGATCTCCCATAATTATTATTCTGGGAAGCAACAAACTCATCAATCAAAGCATTTTGGCGTACCCACCGCCTAGAGGCGTTAACGAACGTTAGAACGTTCGAGCAATTCTTATCATATATATCTAATATAAACCTCTATATATAATATAAACCTATCTTTACCGGTTACATAATATTTACATAACAATGACCAAGACTAAATAAAAATACGTTAATTCAATCATAAAACTAAAAGAAAATATTTCAAAATTCTTGAACCGCACATGGAATCAAAATAATCAGCAATATCCAAGTTAACAAAATTATTATCTGTATAATGAATATTAAAGACGTGACGCTCAATTTGAAAGGAAATTCCAAGTTGTACAGTAACAGGATTGAACATTTATTTACAGGGCGTTGTACAGTATATAACTGTATAGTTATAAATCAACTATTTTCAATAATGGAACCTCAAGCCAAGCCTCGAAGTATCCCCTTTGTTGTAGTAACACGACACAACTCGTGGCCTAGAGCTTTCATCTGGCTTTATCGCCCTTTGACGTTGTAAAGGCGACCTACCCAAACCAACAACATACGATGTAAATTAAAGACAGATAAAAGCAGTAGGCCATGTAAAATTTACTACACAGAAACTAAATTGAAGGAAGCTTTCGTATTACACATAGTTATTTTCATTTATATATCTTTAACTGATTGTAAAATCAAAAATACTAGTATCATATTAAACAGGTTTCGTCCAATACAAAAACAAATACGAAAGAGAAAAACATAAATGTGTACGCTGAAAAGAGATTTTTTAAAGAAAATGTACACTGCGTAACTTTAAGATTTCATAGAGACTAGTACTTTCAACGCATAGCGGGCGAGTTGAGTGCAAGTATTAAGTAATAATGATGGTATTGCAAAAAAAAAACATAAAATAACTTTTACTTTCGCCCTATGTGTTACCACACCTGCCTACCACAGCCCTACCAAAAGTGCAACTCTAGCTACTGCCATGACGGGAAGTGAACCGGCTTTAAATAAGTTCCTCCTTTTATTATTTCTTGCACACAAGTATGTTGTGAAAACATTCAATCAGGTACAGTCTACCATCAATAATTAATAAACAAATGAACTTAGAAAGTTTAACCTTAAATCTAAAAATATAATTTAATATGATTAGGTACTAACAATAATGTTTTAAATCGAATCATATTCCGACTGAAATGTATCCATCTAGACGCCTTCTATTAAAGAACCTATATGACAGAAATATCAATCATAGTCAACTCATATCGCAAATCATGATAGGCGGAAGCTTTGGTAAATATTATAAAGGTACTAAGGTATTAAATCTATGTATATATAAGTGCTATGTTACTTTATGCATTTACTGTAAATAACGGACACCGCCTAGCCTTTATTTCGTTGCTATTGCAAATGGGTATTTACTAAAAAAAATGTAAATATCGTGTTGAAAACTTTTAATTTGAAATGTCGGAATTTTGTTGATTTGCATTGAAAGGCACTTCTTATTAACGAATTCTTTTTTGTCTATTGTGGATTATTAATATTCTGGGTTTATGCATTAACAATACATATTGGCGTTAAAAGAACTTCTAAGTATTTCGTTATAAATAAAAAATCAATACAATTTTACCCTGCTTTCTTTTACTTTACTTTGTTGGTATTGTAACATACAAAATCATGTTTTAAATATATTCAAAACGATTACTCTTTATTTGTCGAAACAACGCTTTCATCAACACAGGATATTACTGAAGCTTTAAATTTGCACGAGGAAGTCAGGTACCCCCACAATCAACGAGGAATTTACAATGAAACAATCGGAAGTGATACCAAGCGTAGCGACCAATGGCACAGTATAAAATATACAGAATATTTATACTGTGACAATAGTCTGCAACCCTACAGAGCCATTAACAAGAAACATAAACATGAATTTATCCATCCATCATAAGTACACCAAAAAGTCTTATGAAAATCGGTCAATTTGTTTAGGAAAAGAAGAATTTCGAACATAAATACAGAGGAATTGAATTTGTGAATACGTATTTATATATTAGCTATAAACAATTGCTCTTTAAAATAATTAGCAAAAGTATTAAGTTATTATATGCATATTTTTAGAAAATCTATTCAGTATTTATCCAGGATGCCTTTTCATTTTATATCTATCGCTTCTCTGACTTTCAGGTTTTACAGATTATCCTGTCGTACTTCTAACAAAAAATTATACTACTTCGCAGTCAACCCACTATTTAGTTAGTTATAATAAACATGTGTGTAATATAAAAATAAATTATACCAAGGAAATTTTCAATTTGAATATTCTAATAAGTAATAACCGATGAAGCTTATAAATAATAAGATTCTGAAAGTACCTAATGAAACAACACACTTACTTAAGTCATAAATAAGTTCCACATATATTATAACTAACGTAATAAGATAATAGTTTATGACAGTTATAAACGTTTAACGTTTGTGTACGACATCACAGGATACAAAAAATGTTTAGATTTATTACAGCAAGGAATCGTTTTGTTCAGATTTTATCACGTTGTCCGGGGGTTGTAAAGAAAAACGTCTGTCTGGATGTGTACGTACATATACCTACTAAGTCCGATGACTGATGATAGAATGTGATATAATTTTCGTTTTCAAAAAATCTTGTACAATTTTAGGTGAACACTGAACAGACAAGCATAGAAAAATTTTGAAACTATATTTATAGATATAACAATATTATCTCTTTTATCAGTTTTCATGCTAACTATAGGAATTGTTGTGTTGTCATTAATTAAGGAGAAAAGATATATCTATCTGAAAAACTTTATTTATAACTTTATTATATTTAATTCTTAACGACTTTTACACTAACATATTTATCGGATCCGTGGTACCTTTTTTTTTTTTTGACGGGGGGAAATGCATTTACGCACTACCCTTATCTATTGTATTTAGGGGATCAAGGTCCCCAAATACAATAGATAAGGGGCACGGAGTGACGAGCTCCGTGCAGTGTGGGACTCACCCGGGCGAGAGTCGCCCGGAAATACCCACTAAAACCCCCCGGGGCCATCCGCTGCATTTGAGATGGGGGGCGATACGGGGTTGCTAGGCATGTCATACCCGTGGTACCTACCCTTAACTTAGAAGAAATAAATTAAATAATATAATGTTAAAAACAATCAAGGAAGTAAAGAAAATACTTTACTATTAAAATTTCAATATGAGAGTAACAAACAAAGATGAACGTAACATAAAAATAAAAAATAAAAACAGAAAACACTGCCGACTCATCGATCTGAAAAGATTCATTGCTCACTGGTGGTAGGTGATGCGAAACGTTTGTTACCTTAGAATATCTTTATCATAAGCCTAGTGAAATCATAAATCTTCAATATATTATATTAAAAAAAATGGAGTTCCTTTGACGTACCATTACCTCAAAGCTACTATATCCGCATGAAACTACTACTATTCGACGTGGAATTTTTCATAGATGATTATAGGAAATTAGTTTTGTGTATTCCAATTGACCCTTTCTTATTTTTTTGCGACTTACTGTGTACACTTTTTTCGCTAAAAGCAAAAGATTCATTTTTTCTCCATTCATTTGTTTTTTCACTCCCACCTAAAGAACATATGAAATGTGGGCGGAACCGCGGGCACTAGCTAGTAATATTATATTTATATTACGTAAATTATTTTTAAATACAGCCAAGTTCAGTAACAATCATAGTCAGTCAGTATAAGGATAAAAATCTATAATCTGTTAGAAGACATTAAATAACGGACGACTGGGTTATTTTTATGTAGCTGTTAAAAATAAATGACCCATGTAATCGTAGAAAATTGTGCACAGCAAGTAGTACCTAAATACAAACGACTATACGCGATTCAACCATTAATAAATTACTAAATAATTATTTTTTTTCGTTTCACACTGACTAAAAGCTGTTGATCTGCAATTTAAAGCCTAGGGATCTTCATCGCATAATTGGTGGTGGGAGTGTGCGTGAATTGTAAGGGCACCATAGTAATAATGGAACCTTGGCTTGTGCTTGCTACCTTTTTTTTTTTTGACGGGGGGAAATGCATTTACGCACTACCCTTACCTATTGTATTAGTGAGACCGAAGTCCCCCAATACAACAGGTAAGGGGGCACGGAGTGACGAGTTCCGTGCCAGTGTGGGACTCGCCCGGGCGTGAAGCGCCCGGAAATACCCACTAAAACCCCCCGGGGCCGTCCGCTGCATTTGGGATGAAGGCGACACGGGGTGGCTTTCGCAGGCACCACGTCGCCCCCTGCAGCGAACCCACCGGGCCTCGTCGTGCAATGGCCCAGTGGGGATGGGGGAGAATACTTCTCCAACCCACCTCTTCGCCCACCTCTCGTAAGAGGTACGACTTAGGTAAGTCAGACAACCGGGGGGCAGGAGATACTTCCTGCCCCCCATAAAACGGAAATAAGGGATAGGTCAGTGGCGGGTAAAGAAATAGGGGAAGAAGCCCGCCACTAAAGAAGAAAATTTGGATCCCTCCCCTTCACTCATCTTGTCTCGATCGACAAGGCGTAGGAAGGAGAGGGATACCCAGGGAAAAAAAAAGAACAAGAAGAAGAAAAGACGACACACAAAACACAAACACACCCACAACAACAAACAACCACCACACCACAACCCCCCCCCCCTCCCCCCAGGGCATATCTACATGCGGAAGAAGCTCCGCACGTAGCGTGCCCATCGCCCCCTCGGCCTCTTTCTTCTTTGAGGATCCGCCCGTGGATCCTCTTCCCGCACCCTTTCGTCTGCCTCCTTCTGCAACATAACTCGTTCGCAGAAGGAAGCGACGACCCCCCAGACCTCCTCGCTGCCGACCATTGCACGCACCACCGTCGGCAGCGAGAGATCCCCCCCCCCCACCGCCGCCACCACATCGCAACCGCCGCCACCACATCGCACCGCCGCCACCACATCGCTTGTGCTTGCTACCTATGATGACAATTTCGTGAAATTTGCATTAACGAAACCCTATGGTGATTAATGGAGTAAATCAATTTTTTGCTCAAGTGATGCTGGCGGAACACACCTTAATATGTATTTGGCGACAGGTTTTCAAACGTGAGGGTGGTAGCTATCACTAGCTAGGCATTATTAGAGAATGCCATACCACTATGCTATGGTTTCCTCAAAATGCTTTCCTTCACCCAAAGCTCAAGCTGATTTTAGACTTGAATAAATGGGTTTGTACACGCGTTCATTGACGTGGCACCCGACCGCACTATTCACTGCGCCATCCATACTGCGTAAATAAGATTTCTTGTACAGAACCTATGTACTTAGGTATCGTAGACATGCGACGCGGTGCTTGCGAAAGCCACCCCGTGTCGCCATCATCCCAAATGCGGCGGACGGCCTCGGGGGGTTTTAGTGGGTATTTCCGGGCCTTCACGCCTGGGCGAGTCCCACACAGGCACGGAACTCGTCCCTCCGTGCCCCCTTACCCATTACATTGGGCGACTTTGGTCTCACTAATGCAATGGGTAAGGGTAGTGCGTAAATGCATTTCCCCCCGACAAAAAAAAAAATAAATAAAAGTTATCGTAGACATGGGTATGATAATCCAACTAATACGTGTGATATTCACGCATGCGGTTATAAGAACTTACCCAGATCAGAGCACGGCCTAAACGCAACAAAAACTTTATTTAGGGCGAGTATAAATAATAAATTGTCTGTTGATGTTAAGAAACACTGGACCCGCCGCCAATACTATATAGTAACACTTACATGTTGTAGCATTACACTACATCAGTGACGGCCCGTCCTTAGGCAAATGGAGCAGTCGCTCCAGGTGTCAAAGGCGCCTGTGATTCGGATGCACTTCTTTAAGACCTGATTTAAGGGGTGTCAAAATTTGACCTCGCTCCAACCTAAATCTGGCCTCGGACCACTACTGGATTGCACCTCACCTCACACCCCTATACACAACACGATGATCGATGGATTCTTAATGGTGAAGGACTTTGAGATCCGTTCATTTCTTTAACTACCATAGGTAGGTTTAGCATGGTGCAAATTCCGTGTAATTTAGGCGTCAGATAACAGCCTAAGCCAAGGTCCATACCACTTTGTTGCCCTTGCCCTAAAAGTTTCCTGTGAAGTAAAAGTGATAAAGTTGAAGCTGTCAAAGTCCTTCCCATTAAGAGTGTCTTAGTTAGTTCGAAAAATAAAAACTTATAAGACACCTTATTAACGAACTCATGTAAAAAGTCATTTTTTCTTATTTTTTTTTTTTTCGTTGTAATCACATTATTTATCTATTACGAAATTTTACGAATTACGAAATTTATTTATTAGAAATGGAAAATACAAGTGTATATTATTATATATTAATATAATATAATAAGAAAATATTTATATATTAGTTATTGACAAATATTTCTCTTGTATATTTTTAAAAGTTATATTTATGTATTGGACTTGTCATATTATATCGTTTATGTAACGTTAAAGCTATACAACAAGTCCGAAAAATTTTGAAATGTTATTATTTTGAATTGAAACATTTATGTTAGCTGTCTGTACCCCTTCTGGTACCTAATGATATAATATTTATAAAATTATTACTATGAAATTACAAAACTATAATGAATATAATGATAAAATATTACATTGGTAAGTGTTATTCATTTTATATAAAAACTATTTTAGATTCTAACCTAGAATGTCGGATATTGTTGATACCTGTTTTTTTTTTTTTTTTACATTAAACTTTATTAATACTTATTATAATAAAATTAGTTACAGTAATGTAACACTTTTTATTGTGTATAGTTTTAGTATAAAAGGAGCATTTGTCATAGCTACTTATTTTCAACAGACAATTAAACGACTCCTTGATTCGACATTCAAACAAAAATATAGGAAAGGTTTTTTTTTTCGCAATCACGCTTCACTGGAATAATTAATTGATTGACAGTTCCGAACTTCAATCTTTAGTACAAAAAATATCTCGTAGAACAACGTAGTAGAATATCGATCACAAAATAATATCTTTCTTTGTACGAATAAATCTTCTGGTTCATACCTAAACGTAGTATGAAGAAAGTCGTCGAATATTTAACCTGTAACGATTATTTGTAGAAACATCATTGAAAATTCATACTTCAAAAGAACTTATTCCTTTTAACGAGAGCAAAAACATCCGTGAAAATAACTTTAAAAATTCCATTAATAAGTTTAAGGATGTCTTATGAAGTTATCGCAGAAATGCGTGACCGGTATCCACAGCTCCTTTTCCGTTTTTTAGGACGCCAGCGCCATTTTTCTATAGAAGACAACGCGCTAACGCGAACGGATCACGACCTCTATAGTAGCAATGATGGCGCAGTGAATAGTGCGGCCGGAATCCAGGTCAATGGACGGGGGTTCAAACCCACCTTTCCAACTCTAAATCAGCCTAAGCTTTGGATGAAGGAAAACATAGTGAGGAAACCATAGCATGATGGTAGGGCATTTTCTAACAATGTCCATCCAATGGTAATTACCCACTACCACCCTCAAGTTCGAAAACCTGTCGTCATATACTAATAGGTGGTTTCCGGTAGCATCACTTGACCAGTTTCTAGGGTTGGTGTGTATACAATCCTGGAACACATCGTCACTTAATATCAGGTGAGATTGTGGCTAAAGCACTGAACTATTATAATACCGTGCCAAAAAATGAACCGCCTGCTGTGTGCGAAACCATAAAAGGTTAAAACTGTTGCTGTCAAAAATATTATTCTTTAAATTATCTTCTTTTTTTTTTTATAAATTATAGGATATTTCCTAGTTTTTAATTTATCAAGCATATTTTTATTTTTGTATGTATTATTGTTTTCAATTAATTCAATTACCAATTGTTTTAATGTATCTATACAATAAACTAATTTTATTATTTATCTTTGCAATAAACCAGCGGCGGCTTTAAACCTTGTAGCAACCAATACCCTGGTACCCTCTAGCAGGCGCGAGGTAAAAATGGAATATTTACAATTATATTTTCAATAGACAATTCAGATGCAATTTTTATCATTACCGCGCTAGGTGTCAGCCATAAAACGGGTCTTTGAGAGCATTGGTTCTCCCTAAAACCCTGCACCCGTACTACTAGCAATCATCTCGCGTCCTCTTGCAGCTCAAGCAGTTTAGCAGCCGTGTGTCGTGTGTTTCCCTAACTTTTATTTTTTTTTTTTTTTTTTTTTTGTAGTTCTTTATTTATAAAAAATTATTACAGATGCAGTTTACATAAATAAAATACATTTTATAAAATAAACTTAAAAAATAAAAATACAAAATAAAAATACAAAATAAAAATAGAAAAAAAGCAAACAAAGCTAGAAAAAAACTACACACTACACTTACTGACTAACTACGAACTAATAAGGGACACGGGGAAACCGCATCAGGGCTATTCCCTTCGACGGTGGCCTCTCCTTTGTCCGCGCCTACGGACAAGTCTGCTGGGTGAGGCACACAGGTGCGTCCCTCGTGGAGTAATCTTCTGAGTTCTGGGAGCTAATCCTGCTATCGATCGGACTCTGAGGGGTCAGGGAGATGCACCCGATCTATACGGGTCATAGACACGGTCCTCCTTCAACTACCTACTCAGCTAGGCGAGGACCGGCGTATGAGATCGCGCGCCTGAGGCCTATGTATTAATGACAAGCGATCACCTCTTCATCTCCGACTGTCGGGAGGTCTGGCGTGCAACGGCGCGATGTTCTGGAGGTGAACGTGCGCCGACGTGTCCGCTCGGCGGAACATGTTGGTTGCAAGGCTGCTTATGAACGCATCCAGGCTCTCTACACGTAAGTCACGCGCAATTACGTGGTTGCTAACGTATCGCGGTGCCCCCGCGATCATGCGAAGCGTGATGCTCTGTTGGGCTCTAAGCCGTTTCTTGTTCGTATCCGATAAGCGACTGAACCATGCAGGGGCGGCATAGGTAAATCGTGACCTCAAATAGGTTTTATATAAACCAAGCCTCGTTCTCAAGGGTAGCCTTGAGGTGAGCACTGGACGCAGCATTCTCCTCGCCGCTCTTGTCCGCGCGATCACATCTCCTACATGACTTGAAAAAGTCAGGTTTCGATCTATAGTGACTCCCAGGTATTGGACTTTATCCTTCCACGGTATAGTCTTTCCCTGGAACGTCAAGCAAGGTGGTAATCTGCTCATCATCACTCTAGTCATGAGTGCCTGTGTCTTCCCTACGTTGGCCCGCAGCCTCCATCTCCGTAGCCAATCAGGAAGGGTATCAAGTAAACGCTGGGTTTCAATTTGCGCATCTAGTGGCGTATTATCTACGTGAAAGTAGGCGGCGTCATCAGCAAATAATGCGAGTTCTGTCCACCCGCGCACGGGCATATCGTTCGTATAGACGGCGTATAGGCTCGGAGAGAGGCAGCTACCCTGCGGGACTCCGGCTCTCATAGGGAACTCCCGAGACACTTGGCCTTCGACCACTACTTGGACGCGGCGGTCTTCCAGGAAAGACTTCAGGACATGGAGAATCTTCCTAGGGATCGTGGTGGTCGTTAACAGTTTGTATAGCATCCCCTGGTGCCATACTTTGTCAAACGCCTTCTCCATGTCCAGTAGTAAAACTGCGACGTATTGTTTGTTTCTTCTTGCGGTATCTATTATGTCAATGACCCTCGTGAGTTGGAGAACAGTAGAGTGATGCTCTCTAAACCCGAACTGTTCGGCTCTCAGGTTCATGTGCGGCAGCATCTTGGCCAGCACGAGCCTCTCGAACACCTTAGACAGCGTGCTGAGCAAAGTGATTGGCCTGTAGTTTTCTGGTCTTTGCAGGTTCTTCCTACCCTGCACCCGTGTGCGCTACACATCCTGCACTATAGCTAAAGACGGCTCTGCAATAAACCATTGATGTTTCAAAACATCGATGTTTTAATTCAATGTTATATTGACATTGATGTTTTATTAATATCGATAATCGTAGAAGTCAGTTCTATTACTGTTGATCGATGGTAGTCATTATAGTGTATGGACTGGTAACACTGAAGATTAGTGTTGCTCAGACTGGTTTAGAATTTCACAGTCATTTGAGCATAAAAATAAAGTAAATGGGTTCAGTGATGGAATGTATCTATGTAGCTTAAATGTAGAATATTTTACGTAAAGGGTTTATTTTATAACACTATATATTATAAACTATCACTTATAGTTCAGTTAGAAATTTATGGCACTATAATAATTGTATACAGACACTAATTATTGCCTTTCATTGTTTTTGAAATTAACTATTATTAATGGGGATTAAGAGGTTTCAAAACCTTAATTACTGTTGAAAATCATTAGAAACATGAGTAGGGGAAAAATATTATATTCACGGCATTATTGATTTGAGATAGCGGGATGGTTTGATTATAATACACATATTGATAACGCTCTACTGACGTATCATTTCAGACTCAGCATATATATTTCAAGTATGGCTTTATGGACTATAGTACTATAGGACTATAGTAGTATTTGTAAATCCTCATCAAAACTATGACTATTGATCACTTTCAAACGAAAGCCATTATTATTTTACGAAACTTTATGTAGGATGCTATGACATATGTAGTATTAGTTAATCAAACTAGTGTTGGTAATAAGATATAGTACATTTCATGAATATATAGATAATATAATTGTCTAAAGTTATAAATGAAAATATCTATAGTAGAAAGTTTGTAATAACTTCTTTCGATAAGTAGTATTAAAAATAATTTGTTAGCTAAGAGTGGAATATTACTTTCAAGACTATTCACGTGATCTTGAATACTTTTTTCTAAGCTTTGTTTTCTTTTACTGATTTTTGTCAAATATTCAATATACCTGAAAATCAATTTATGAACTTGTATTTTAGAAAATCAAACAAAATAATAAAAAAATATGGATACAAAAAAAAACCCATATTTCACTTTTTATCACGACAAAAGGTACTCTAAAATAATTTCTTGAATTGGCTTTTAGATGAAATATTTCAGTTAGTAACAAACAACACAGCTTTGTGGATTTCGGCTAAAAACTGAATTTTCATAATCAGATTATCAATTTAATTGTATAGTTGATATACTTTATTTTGCTTTTTAATAATCAGGATGATTCATTCCTACTAATTTATTCAAAAACTAATAAACCTGGAACACTTGAAAATGCACTGATTTATGCGAATCTGTTGTTTTTTTTTTTTTTTTTTTTTTTTTTTCTGGCAATCACGATGACGGATGTCGATTGTCGGAATGTCGGATACCTTCTGGGAAGTTTGGTCGTTCATTGTTACTATTATATTTTAATTTAATGCTTTTTCAAAACAAACACTGTTACTGATTTTAAAATCAAGATGTGGGATCCTACACATGTACAAGTTACTGTTCAAAAGGCTCGTGGACTACTAATAAAAGGTAAAAACGGTACAAATAACTGTTTTGTTACCATCGCCTTAGGCAAAGAAAAATTTCTAACATCAGTAAAACACAAAGCATCTCAAAATGTAGAATGGATAGAGGAGTGTGAACTACCAATACCTACTCATGGAAACACCGCGGAAATTGTTTTAAAAGTATATGACAAAGATTTCGTAAAAGATCACTTACTAGGTCAAGTATCGATTCCGTTAAAAGACCTCGATGTTTATGAACGACCACGAAGCCGGTGGTTCAAACTCACGGGTAAATCTGGAAAAGAAAACGACAAAGATAGGGGAGAACTAGAGGTAAAAATAGCTTTCATGGTAAAACAAGGCAGCTTGACTGATCTAAGCAAGAAAGAGAAACACAGATCCTCATTGTCCAGTCTCGCCCAGAACGTCGGTGGCAGCCTTATGAGCATTGGCAGCATTGAAAAACGAAAGAGTCTAAAAAAGTTTGCTAAAAATCTTGGTTCTAAAATCAATTTAAATAACAAAGATAAAAAGAGTGATTCATCATCACTCAGTGGTAGTGTTGGAAATCTTAAAGTTTCAACTGTATCCACGCCTGACCACTCTTCACCAAAGAGATTACCAGGTGAGTCTGATCCTGGTGTTATAAGTGAGGATGATGATGAGTTTGCCTTTGATGATTTATCCCATAAGAGTTCAGGAAGTTCCCTTAATGTTCAAACCAGTTATGCACCAAGAAGTTTTAAGTACACACCATCACCTGTAAATGCATCACTTGAAAATTTGGGTGGCGGAGAGTTTTTAAGAAGATCGACCAGTAGCACTTTAGTGTTACCTGAAAAAGGAGCCCCTCAGAAACCTGTACGCCTGAGTCTTGATACTTTCTCTCCTCCACAACTGCCTGCTAAAGTGATTGATACAAATGATGAGTGGTCACAAAAGTTACTTCCTAGAAAATCCACAAGTCAATTAGCTATCGATAGAGAAAAATCATCAAGCCTTGAAAGAAATAAAAAACTTGATAGTCCAAGTTCTTTAAAAGAAAAACCCAGTCCAAAATTCTTCAAAAAGTTTGGTAATAGCAACAAACCAAAGAAGCTACTTGAAGAACGTATAATTGTTGGTGAAGAGAATATTGTTGAAGAAGATGCCATTAATCCGGTTTTATAATAATATACCAAAATCAGTGCTGCAGCAGTTCCATGGAAAATCAAGAGAAGATCTGATTGTTATGATTTATAATCTCCAAAAAGATGCAGAGGTAGAGAAAAAGAAAAACAAAGATATGGAAAACTATCTTGATGGATTATTACTGAAGGTTATGGAAACTACTCCAAGAATTCTTCAAAATCCTTATGTTAGAAACAATAGTATGCATATTCGGAACAAGTAATTTCGGTTGGGTAACAAATTATGATCCAGTACTCTATCTATTACATGATTGCATATAATTAATGTAGCATGCCATGCCTTATTCTTTGCAATATTTGAGTAATTGTTGTAATTCTTAATTTTTTTGCTAATTACCTTTCTTATTATACAATATTTTATTAATGTTTACTATTAATATTCTTCAGTTAATAAATTTAATTATAATGTTATTTTAACATGCCTATAATATTTGAATTTGAGCATACAGGTTTCTCTTACAATCTATTTTAGTGACCTTTATTACTAATGTCAATGTTACCTATTAGTATTAGAAAGTCACAACTCATTCTTATGGATGTGGTATGCATCATAAAATCTTGACTTTCACCTCATTCTGTGTAGTGTGAAACAAACTTATCTCATATTAACTTTGTGCCTTATGTATTAGAGTAAATCTGTGATACAAATACTTTAAGACAGATTAACAGAATTTAGTTTTGTTAATCCTAACAAAAGTAGTATATTTAAATCAGTATTTTTTGTTCTACACTTGTCAATTACATCTAACATTGTGCTTATCATTTCACGATATCAAAAAAATGTGAAATCTGATATATTGCTTCTGATATGTTGTTTGATTACTATGGAAATACCCAATAATCATTTTCCAAATCTGTATTGTACAACATACTTCATTATAAAACAAAACATAAGCGTGGAAAGTTTAAACTACCTGTTTTAATAATTATTATAAGAAATTAAACTTTACTGCTTAAAATTTTAATAGATTTACATTTGTGATTATCACTGTTTTATCATTTTAACATCTATATAAACAGAGTGCCAAAGTTATTATTCATTTCAAACACATGAATCACTAACATCAAACACATTATTCTAAACATGTCAACTCATTTAATCACTACTATTATGGGTTAATGGGTCAACTATCAAATTAGTAATGTAAATTTATAATTTTACTTGTCAAGTAATTTTGTACCTAATTAATTCAAAGTTTAATCATTTCAGAGTATGTAACTTAAAAAATACTTTTTATTAGACAAAGTCCTAGAGATATGTCTTCTAAATTGATGACGTAATATGTATGGTGATTTATACAAAAGATAACAATTGATGACTAAGAAAAATGTCATACCAAGCATAATCTATTTACTGTTACTACTTATTGATTTTTTCTTGAAAAGTAAATAATTTATTCAGAGATAACATGTTAAAAACAATTGTTAAGGAGTAGATTTCTACCACTTATCATTTTAAACAAACCATATCGCAAAATATGATTATAATATAAAGTTTAAGATATTGTTCAAATATTGTTTATTTATTTTTTGAAGTAGAGATATATACAAATAAAATTGATTTTTTGTGCAATACCAAAATGAATTCCCTTAAATAAACTTGATTGATAAAAAGAAACGAACAAAAATTATTTATATGGCGATTTTTAATAACATGTTTGTTATTGATAAGGTAAGATGTAGATAAGGAAATAGATATAGATTATATTATAAAAAAAAAAAAAAAATTGGTTGAATGAGTGATCTGATTGTTATGTTAAATTATTAACAAAGTTAAAAATAGTATTTATATTAAAAGTAATGTTAAAAATAGTATTTATATTGAAATTATTCAAAACACTCAATACCAATTGTTTATGTTCATATGAGAACTATGATAGCTTCTTGTGAAAAAAAAGAACAAATTAATTTTATTAATAGGTTGTTATAATGTGTACTGTTCAAGTTACGATTATTGAAAAAAGATTCAATAATTTCATTATTAGATTATATACCTGTTACCTATTACCTAACATATTTTTTTCATTTCATTGCAAGTTATTTCATTTCTGGGGAATAAATAATTTTAAGTGAACTACTTACTCTTAAGTTAAATTTGTGTTTAAATGTTAAGAGCAAAAGTATGTTTGTTTGTGTCATTTATTTATCCTGTATTTATACTAACATGTCAATAAAAGATTTCGATTTTTATAATCCCGAATTTATTTTGTTCTATCTTCCAAATTCTACATGTTATTATTCCTTTATAAGAAATATGATAACAAGTTACTGCTTTAAAAAAAAGCTGTAATGATACTGTAGCCTCATCATAAATAATGATTTTTACTAATCAAAATTTTTACTACATTATTTCTGTTAAACATTTTAATGTTTTAAGTAAAATTCGGTAAGAAAAAATGATGAAGAATCATATCGTCATAATTTGCTTAATATAATATTACCACCTAATATAACAAAAACTATTTTTTATATTTGTTCATGTAAGAATTAAATGTGGGAAAACAATTACTATGAGAATGCTGTTTAACAGGACCAATACACCTGTAAATCTAAGACTTCTGAAAAAAATTGCCAGGTCAAAATCATTCCAAAGAGCTTATCAGGGCATTCACTCAGTGCAAATCTGAAGAAGCCTTGATGCGTAGTAGGAATTAACTACTAGTATTAGTGAGACCACTGACTAGTCACTGTTGTTTGAGTTAAAATGTTTTTTTTTTTTTTAAATCAAAAGTTGTATGGTGCCAGCTTAAGTATAGAACGACCCCATATCTATCTGTGGGTATCGTAAAAGGCGACTAAGGTATACTCCAAGGGATGGGCAGCAGCATCCTCTGAGTATCACAAACACCTACTGCGATTGAATGTCCTCCTCATATGGGAATATCTATGTCCAACATTGGACGTCTTATGGTTGAATGGAAATATGATATACGTTCAGTGCTTTAACCACAATCTCACCTGATGTTAATTGACGATGTGGTCCAGGATGGAAAACATCTATGTACTTGTTCTTAAGTGATGCTGCCGGAACACCTATTGGTATTTGACGACAGGTTTTCAAATTTGAGGATGGTAGCTACCCAGGCGGGCATTATTAGAATAGAAACAGCATACCTACATGAAATGCAATGTTCATTCTCCAACTGAGGAGGAGCTTGACGTCGCTGTCAGCGCGATACAGTGACACTGAACATGCATTAAGCATTACACACACTCCTGCACATAACACGCAGGTACATAGGTCCTGTAAGGAACCTTTTTTTATTATTAAATAAAAAATGTAGGACTTAGCTAGGTTCAAAATTCCGCGGAATTTTTTACACTCAGGTAACGGTCAAGCCGAGGTTCGTACCACTTTGGTAACTCTTGTGCTAATTACCTTTTTGCGGCTGAGTGCTTTCAGCACTCGCCCACAAATGCACGGTGAAGCTGTAAAGGTCCTTCCGATCAACAGCATTAGCTAGTTAGAAAAAAATGGAAATGCAATGTAGAATTTACTTTTTATTAATATTTATACACGAAAAATAATATTAGCCCTTAGCTAACATATTTACTCTTCTTCCCAGGATCTCATTGTAAAAATACAAATTTTGTTTAACTATGATGTTAAATTGCAGTCTTTACGGTTTTACTAGGTTTGTCGGCGAGTACTTAATCGGAAAATTAAGCAACATTTGGATGAGCTGCCAAGTTCTAAAATTAATCCTAAAGAAAATTCGGCTTGTGTTATTACGGTGCATGAAATTTCGCGGGATAATCCTAACTAAATCTACCCGTTTCGAACTATGATACTTTAAATACACACACATGCATGTGTGCGTGTATAAATATTTTGTTCGAGTCTACTGAAAAAAGACCCAGTGAAGATCATAGGGCGAACAGAGCGGCTGCTCCAGGCGCTAAGGGTTAAGGAGCTCCGAAAACACTTCCTACGGGTACACTTTTTTATGCCCTGGTATAGGTGGCGACAGTTTGATCTCGCTCCAACCCAAATCTGCCCTCGGCCTGGAAATGGAAGATTCCCAAGATAACCTAATGTTTCTATAGTTGGAGGTGCATGTGTGATTTTCAAATTATTGAGTTCGGTTAGTGCAACCACTCTTCCTCAATTAGGGATTGTAGCACTTCTTGGACCATTGCCATGTACGAGAGAAGAATTAATCTTCCGCCTCCAAAACGTTAACTGGAGTGGTGACTTTATAAAATAAATTATATAGCTTCTGTCTTCATAGTTACGCTTCATAATGTTGAGGCTATTGGTCTTCTAGGGAAAATGATCACGAATATTACTTCGGTAGATCTAACTACCTATGAAAGTTGTATCTAGTCTACGAGCATCTAGCTTACATAAATTAACAAATAGGTAAAAACAAGTAAAAAAGAAACCCGTGTAATAAAAGAAAAAAACCATTAAAGGAAATAGTTTATTGAACAGTAAAAAATGTACACTTGTAAATATTCATTCATTTGTGACGCCGAGTCTTTACCGGCACTGAAACGGGCGCTACGGCTGCGTAGGTTTTTTGTGATAACTTGTTCATGTGATAAATAGTTATTATTGAAAATATTAAACTGAAACAATAATAAGGAAAATCATCATTATTTTGAGGGTGTAACAGTCAACTACTGGGTATAGACATTTTCAAGGATAAAGAAAATTAACCATTGATGACAAAGTTTAAAAAAAGTTATTAGTATACATAGTACCAGATTGTATAAAATCCATATATAATTCGTGATACCTTAAAGCTAGAATTATTTCCAATAGCTGAAACAACTATGTAAACAATCCTACATCCAAGGTGTAATTTCACTCTTTCGGTTGTATAATCCCTTTACTTTAGATAATTGTGCTATTATCATTTTTCTGTTAAAGTAGTAGGATAACTGTACTGTAACTTATTACCACTGAAGAAAAATCATAAACAATAAAAGAATAAAACCTTCATGAATATCAATCAATAGTATCCTTGTTATGTCAAAAAAAATAAGTAATAATGAAAACATCTAGATAGTTTAGATGAAATAAAAAAAAAAAGGTTAAATATAGTATAAGACACATTAGTAGATCTTATCTATGCTAATAAATAAATTTACAGTATTTGTTTGTATCAAAATAACTTTTTACTTAACACATATGAATGTATAGACAGTACATATACCAAACATTTTTAAAATTTTTGTCAGTTTGCTCCGGCTAATATCTAGATCAACTGTACAAGCCTTCTTTGGAAGATACCTTTAGTTACTTTGCGTAACTTAAACTACTATTTTAAATTAATTAGGGTTCATGTAAAAAAAAATTTTTTAACTATTGAAATTGTGAATAAAATCTGATTCAATGCAGTTTTACTGGTATTTGTTCAAATTTATGAGAAAATATCTTAGCTTTCTCTTACTATATTACATATTGAAGAACATAAGAAATGCAGGTGGAGCCACAGGTACACAGCTAGTAACTTACAAAAGCAAGCCACTGATATTTTTTTTTATCATTTATATAGTGATTATGGTCCAGTTGTCCCTGGACATGAGTGCCTCAATGCTACTATAGTCATATATTCTGAAAAATTTTTCAATACCATTCAGATGAAGCCAGTGATTAGGGTTTGTGTTTGAGATTTTAATTAATAATTGACTAGATGAATATTAACAATTGTACTTACCAGGTGGTAAAGCAAATTCTGTGGACCATACCAGCAGCAATCAATGAAACTCCCATTGATAGTATAATTTCTGGTAACTTCAGTTGAAAGTTCTTTCCAAATAGTGTAGCTTCTAGATTACCAACTGCCTGTTTGATATATAGTGCTAAGAGAATTACTTTATTTAAATAAGTCTAATATCTAGGATAATACTGAATATCTCTTATCAAAAATATGTACATATAATTATAACTTTTATTAAAGTTCTTTTCAAAAGATTTACTTAATAATCATAAATTATTTTAAAACTTAACTAGAAAATTATTGATTTCATGCAAAAGAACACTTTAAAATTTCAACTAATATTACAATTTCATAGATGACAAAATTTTAGCCTTTAAAATTTATTTTGGTGGCCATTTACAACATTATAATTAGATTCAAAAATTGCTTTGATAAATAAAATAACCTTTGAATTCAAATGCAACTGCAACTAAAAAATAAAAAGAGATATTAATATTAGTCAGTTGATACCTTTTTTTTTTTTTAATCGAGGGAAATGTGTTTACGCACTACCCTTACCTATTGCATTAGTGAGACCGAAGTCCCCCAATGCAATAGGTAAGGGGACACGGAGGGTTGAACTCCGTGCCAGTGTGGGACTCAACCGGGCGTGAAACGCCCGGAAATACGCACTAAAACCCCCCGGGGCTGTCCGCCGCATTTGGGATGGGGGCGATACGGGATTGCAAGGCATGCTACCGCGTCGCTCTCTGCAGTCAGTTGATACCTACATCCAATTAAGAAGTTTAAATACACAATGATTTATTATTTTATACTATCAATATATATTATTGAATATAACAAATAATTCATTTATGAAGAGGACTTAATTTTAGTTAGGTATCTAAATAGGAGTCAAATTTCAACACATACAGCCTCATTTATTTTGTTTGATAATCCAGAATAAAGCCTGGTATAATAACAATTTGTCGGAACACTTAATTAACTAATTTATAATTTCGCAAATTCAACCCCTATTAAATATCCTTTATATATTAACAATGTATTCTACGTTTAACTTCATATTTCAAAGGATACTGTAACGAGAAACATAAACATCAGAGAACCGAGGTAGCCTCCGAATATTATAGTTATTGGAGTTCTGACCAAAATTGGTTTATACATTTGCATTCCAGAAAATATAAGAAGAGTTAGTATTGATGATAAAATAAAGGACGTGGCGCTATTCACTCCTGAAAATTTAAAAGAAGTACGTAATGATACACAACAGAGATTTAATAAAAAAATTAAAATAATAAGCATGGAATTATATACCGTACCCATTTTAATAATCTTCTAAATAATACGACAATATTATTCTACTTCTTTGTACTTTACAGTGACGATTTCATAAAACAACAACTATAACCCCAAATTCCTTATAGCTATCAAAAGTTGTTTTTGTAAAGTACCGGTGCGGCATGCACACGTCATCACTGTCACTATCATTTTTTTTAGATAATTTATTTAGTATTACATATAAGATTTTTAGGCCGGACTTGATTATATTTCTAATATTCTGTATTCTAATAAAATGCTGGCCCATTGTTAAAACTTTCTAGGCAGTTTGCAGATTTATGTTCTGTTCTGTTACTTCTACGCTTTACTTGTGCACAAAATCAAAGCATTAAATAATATTTCATGTTGGTCTAGAATGCCACAAAAATTACCTAATATAGACTAAAATAATGTAAGTATTAACGCGCATCACCAAAAACTACTCACTTCAAAGAATTAAGACTATAATTTATATTTACTTTTCAGTAAATTTAAATGCTTTAAATCGTGGAGTGGGATTGGACAGAGTCATGCAAACTAAAATGAAACCACAATTCGACAGAGTATCTTTTAGATTTACTATTAATTAATATCATGGTGACCAATGACCAATCCGTTGTTACAGAATCGCAAATATTTATTTATAATAAGAATTATTTTATGTATCTTGTACGGAGTGTCAGGGCGTAAGTTTACTTGCACTTGTCCAATTTAATTTTTATCACGGTACAAATATGAAACAGTTATATATAAATATATAAAAATTGCGAAAATTTAAATTTTGCTTAAATATGTATGAAACGCAGCAATTTTCAAACAAATACCCCAAAACATGGCAATAATTTTTTTATTAATGGCAACGCGCACTACTACTTTATGACATTTGTTATCAAACATATAATAATACTGTGCTGATAAGAAAATGATATCTATTTATCGCACTTTATTAACTTTTGTTATTTAATTAGTAACTTATGCAATAAAGTTAGAACCTAACGATGAAACAATATACTAGGATTATTAGCTTAAAAGCCATAAGGTCAATTTCAAATTTAAAGCATATGGTATGTATTTCCAAAAATTACACGATAAGTAGGTACTAGCTTTAATATTAAAGGCAGAGATTGAAAGTTGTAATACATGTAATATACTTATGTGTAACATATTACTATTTATACTATAACTTGCTGTGCCCCGCTACTTCGTTCGCATTTCATATATAAAAAATTTAATTGGACCAAATTTTGAATCTAAACCATTCTCGAATCCTGAAGAATAGATAAAAAATTTCATTAAAATCGGTTCAGCCATTTAGGAAGAGTTTAGTCATATACACATGCACAGAAGATTTATATATATAAAGATATTCCATATCCATAACATCCATGTCATTCCATAACAATTTTCAAACTTCTATTACAGAGTACAAGTGTACCTGACATTAGAATTTACGAAGTGGGTCCTAGAGATGGTCTCCAGAACGAGTCTAAATTTGTTCCCACTGATATTAAAATAGAACTTATAAATAAATTAGTCCAAGCGGGGTTGAAGAATATTGAATCCGCAAGGTATTAACTGAAACTTATTCCTTAATGTATGTCAAAAAAATTATGTGACATGTTAAATTTAAAAAATATATTGACAATGTATCTATTTTAATTATGATAGCTTACTACTGTATCAAATTTTTTATTATCACATAATTTTAATTTAATCTGCAAAAATTTCACTTACATGCATGCTTTACACTCCCTGAGTACTAGGGAAGTGTAGGAAGACATAGATTTTGGTAAGTACTCATGATTATTCAAAGGTACTTAATTTGTTTTCATTATAAATTTAAGTTAGAATTATTAGTAATAGATGCACATAATATTCATGTTCATGATATAATATCATTGATATGTATATTTTTCAATCTGTGAGTGAAATTTGTGACTTTAAAAAATAAACTTAAGAATTGAATCCATTGAAACATGCAATAAATGTATAATTACATATTATTTTTCTGTTCTGTTTTAAATTGTACAGCTTTTTCTATTACATGTATATTTAACAGCTTTGTCAGTCCAAAATGGATGAAGCAGATGAGTGATGGTGTAGAGGTCATGAAGAATCTTCCAAAGGTCCACAATGTCAACTATCCGGTTCTGGTGCCTAACTTAAAGGGTTATAGCATTGCCGTTAGTATATACCTGCTGTCCATTAACAAAAATATGAATAGATAAGTCTCATCAATAAATACTAAATAATAGTTCAGTATAAAGAGATTTATTAATTTGAATATAATATCATCATATTTTATATTCCCATGGAAAAACAAAAGAATTTTACATCGTATCAATTCTAGTGCTTATATTATCAAGACTTATTCAATGTAGGGTACTAATAATTTAATATGAAACAGAAATTTATCAAAATACATGTTAAGATTGACATGGCATGTTGACATCTGCGAACATCTGCGAAGCGATGATGGCGCAGTAGATAATGCGGCCGGATTACGCGAAATAGACGCGGGTTCGAGCCCACCTAACCAACTGTAAAATTAGCCTGAGCTGTCGGTGAAGGAAAAACATCGCGAGGGAACCGTAGTTTGGCGCTAGGGCATTTTCTAATAATGTCCGCCTGAGTAGCTACCATCCTTATGTTTGAAAACTTGTCGCCAAATACCAATAGGTGTGTTCCGGCAGGCCGGGACTGATCTCCTACGTGGTAGGGACTCGTCCTTCTCGGCTGTGCCATCCGCTCGGGTGTGTTCGCGGGTAGTGCAATTGCTGTACCATGCCACTCCTACCCAACGGTAGACGACAATCAATCATAGGGAAATGTGTTCCGGCAGTATCACTTGAGAACCAGTACCTAGGCTTAGTGTGTTTACCATCCTGGGCCCCATCCTCACATAACATCAGGTGAGATTGTGGTCAAAGCACTGAGCATCGTGTAAAAAAAATGCTAGTACTGCTTGACCAGATCTGAGGAAAGTGTAGTGAATTACACCATATGTTCCAGTAAACAGTTACCTTCACCTTTCTGTATACAAAACTTTATTTGCAGGCATTGTTGTGTTCACATTACTAGCAGTTTCTGCAATATTAGCCCCACGTTCGAACCCGTATTTGAAAATCACTATGATTTTCATTGTAAGGAGGTATATTTTCTTCTTATCAAGGGCACACGATTTATGCCAGGTTCATATGAGTAAGATGTATTTTCAATTTTGTATCAGCGTTGCCAAGTTCCAGCAAAACAGTGGCTCATCCTGCTCGAACTTTCAATGGAGCTTTGCCAGTACCTCAGAATAAATGCTACGCGTTATTTTCTATAACTTGCACACGATAACCAAATTATATCACACAAAACACCACCAAGATTTACAAGATACAGAGTCAAATACACAAATTTAATAAATTAAAGAAAACAACTGTGACATGACAGAATGAGATCCCACCAAAAAATCATTGGTATATTATCTATTGTAACTCTAAAATCATAACGTCATAGTTTATTGTGAAAAATGTTTTACTCTGAAATTTAGCACCATATAAATTTGAAGGTATGCACTTATATAGATTCAAATTAGCTAGTGCTTTAAAATGCTAATTTCATCTTTAAATCTCTGTATGTTCTAAAGATATGTAGACGGTGTCAAGCAATTTACTAATGCCTTTCACATATAGTTTGACAACAGTTTGTTTTAGTTTTATTCATAACGATACACCGATATTCCAGAAACAATGTAATGTAGAAGAAGTTGCTATTTTCCCTGCTGGTTCTGAAGGTTTTTCTCAAAAGAATCTTAACTGTTCAGTAGAGGAAGGTTTGCGCCGTTTCAAGGATGTTGCCGACCAGGCTGTGAATGACGGCTTGAGAGTGAGAGGTTACGTATCCTGTGTAGTCGGATGTCCTTATGATGGTCCAGTAGAACCAAAGGCTATTGCGAAAGTAATTATTTATTTTAAATATTATTTATAACTACAAGCACATCAATATATAACAATAAATATGCAAATAATAAATGATCTCCAAAACGATTATCCCGAGTCGTCAATGTTACGTGTTAAGTTTAATAAGTAATATCAATCGATATTTATTCGTTGTTAACAGTTGATTGAGATCCAAGCGGTCCTCCACTTCTAATTTGAATCGAATAATGGAGTGTTGCCATTTTGCCATCCTTCCTTACAATATATAAAAGTCTCTCTGTCTGTCTGTCCTTTAGCTGTTTTATAACTTGAGAACCAATAAACTGAGTCTTTTTTTTAATCTAGGGTATGCTATCTGGTCAGGTTTTAGTATATAAATATGTAGTATAGTATTTATCTTACATTAAATTGTATTTACGAATATATATGATAAGAAAAGTAATCGTAATAATAATAATACGTCATAAAATTCTTTCTATTATCGTGTTCCTTTTTTACATCCTTACCATTAAAAATCGAACATAATTTTATATTCACACGAGCAGAGCCGCGAGCATAAATAATATGAATATAAAATGTCGATTCAATACATCGAATAGTTAATTCATATTGATCTCTGACCTTATTCATTATCATCACTAAGGAATACGACTATTTCTTAACAGTTTATTAACTAGGTACTTAGTACATTGCAATAAAATATGTATTATTTTATTTAACAGTTTTTGTTCTGAAAAATCAAAATGGCCTCCGTTTCTGTAAACATCCTTGTTATGTTATGTAAAATATTTACATAAATGGATATACTTCATTAAACAACATTAACTTTAATAGTGCAATGAGAACGGATATGCGTATATTTATAAGAAATGTTTTTTTATGTCTGTTAGATAACCGAGCAACTACTATCGATGGGTTGTTATGAAGTTTCACTAGGCGACACAATAGGTGTAGGCACAGCTGGCTCAGTTCGGCGTCTCCTACACGAAGTCCTAAACGTCGCTAAACCCGAACAACTTGCGTTGCACTTTCATGACACATACGGTCAAGGTCTTTCTAATTTGCTCAGCGGTTTGGAGGTAAGTCAGCAATTCATTTTATTAAGGTACTGGCTGTGTGGCCGCGGCTGCGCATTTCGTATATTCTTCACTACATTTTTTTTAATATACGGAACTCTAATTGTCGTTTAATATTAAGATAAAGTAAAAGTAGTATTTTTTTTATAAATTCAAGCACTTGCTCATAAATTTGTACATTAAATCGGATTTATTAATTTTTGTAGGCAGAACTCTAATTACTTTCGAAAATCAAAACTACCCTAAATTACCCGGAGTGACTTCAGCTTTCTACCAAAAAGTCCCGTCTAAATCTGTCCAGCCGTTCCGGAGATTACCCGGAACAAAAAAAAAACAGACAGACAGACAAATAATTTAAAATTTGCAATTTTGATATAGGTATCGTGTATTCATATCTATTTAGAAAAAAATAATAATTTTGACATTACAAACAGACACTTCAATTTTATTTATTAGTATAGATTTCACAAGGCAAAAGTAGTGGCGTAGCTAAATTACCACAGTCGCTAATGCAAAAATAAATTGGCCAAATTTTTTCCCGTGTAAATGTACGAATTCTTGTTGTTTAATTTTTGTATTATGTTCAAAAATTCAATTTGTTCATACAAATTATTGTTATACATGAGTAAGATAAAAATAAAGTATATTATAATAGAAAGATTTTTTACGAAACTTGTAGGTTTTTATTCATGCACCGTTTTTAGAGAAAAATGAAAGCAATATGAACTGTCCAATAAGAGAAGTTAGCAACACTATACACAAATAAAAAACAATTTAGGGGAATTCTCGTAAGGTCTTTTAGCTTGAAGGTCCTGGAGCACGGCACCGCCTAGCTCTTTCGAAATTACACCACGAAAACCTTATAAAAACTCACAGAATCATTATCTCATAAAAACAGAACCATGCTCAAGACTAATTTTCATATTGTAGGTATATCACCTTACTACTACCAAAAACTATAATATACAATTTTTCTATGCTAGTACCGAATACTATTACTTCATATTGGCATTGTTTATTAATCGGACTTCGTAAAACGATAACTCACAGATAGACGTTATGTACTAAACAAGGAAGTCAACAAAATTTATAACCAAAGTGATTTCAGTGTGTATTTGGGTTTAAACGGTGTTTAAATTGCGTAAGCGAAAGTTAAACAACAACAGCTGGAATGTACGAACATTCTACAGTGAGTTGAATTGGTACGCAAGGTTAATATTGCCCGCACACGTTTCCAAAATGCTTGGAATTCTGGTTTAGTGATATTTCGACATATTATTTTTGTTTGAAAAAATCCACATCCACATTGTCAAGGTTAACTTCAATATGTATGTTACTAATCAAAGTGAAAATTTCTTAAATGATTTTAGTACGAAATAAATTTGTATACTAAAAAAAACATCATAGATTCTATAACTTATCTGATGTATAACATGAATTGAGCCCTAAAAGAATTCGAAAAGAAATAAATATTTATCAAACATGTTTCCTTTGTTTCTAAAAAAACATCATGTGAGTAATGAACGACCTCTAATGGAGCACATACCTACTTGTCTAAGTTGCTAAATTAAAAAATAATATAAACGTATATTATTTAAAAAAATTGAATTTAAAACCAAACCGATTTCAAATGAATTATCTATAAAAATGTAATAAAAAGTAAATAAATAATTACCTACTTCATTAATCTGCTTCGTTAATTTTGAAATCAGTGCCAGCTTACGGATAACAAAGTGATGTAAATGTACCTCGCTAATATTATTCGATTTTGATTAATTGATCTTATAAATCACCCTAGTTCTTTATTTCGCTTATATGTAATTGTGATAAAGTTATTTCCATTTGTAAATGAGTACATTGGTTAACTCTAGCTGGCACCGACTCCAAAAATAACGAAGCAGATTAATAAAGTAATTATTTATTAACTTTTAGCGCAATTTTATAGTTTATTCTTTTGAATTCGGTTTTGTTTTTTAATTAAAAAGGTTTTTTAGTTGAAGAATGTACTTTTTGGTACATACTTAATGAAGTATGCTTCATTTGGAAACGAATATATGAAACACATGTAAGTGTCTACAATATTCGACGGTTTTTCTCAATTTCCCTGAGTTCCACTGATCAGATTCTAATGTGGTGGAAATGGGACCGACCACCTCGAAAGTGTACTTCTTCGATAAAAAAAAATTGCAAATTGGCCCATAAATGACGCAAAAATTGCGTAACAAACATACAAAAAAAAAGAACTTACAGACGAATTGCTAACCTCCTCTTTTTGAAGTCGGTTAAAAATAAATTCCACCATTATCAATAAGTATAAAATATTTTATTATTTTAGTTTCTTTAAATGTTTCATTTATTCTAAGTAACATAACGCTGGCAAACAATGTCAACATAACATAAATACTGATAAATCATACTTGACAACATATTATTATCTATCTGATAATTTATCAGTTATAAGTCGAGTATATTACTCTAAATAAACAGTCGAGCAAAGAATGCTTCTAAAAAATATTAACTATAGGACACACCCGCCAGACGCGCTTAAATAATAATTACGTCATCAAGACATATTTTTAACTTATGTGAATTTTTCAGTTCGGAATAAAAACAGTGGACTCGTCTATCTCTGGTCTTGGCGGATGCCCATATGCACGCGGAGCGAGCGGCAACCTTGCCACTGAGGATCTAGTATATTTCCTATACGGCCTAGGTCTCAATACAGATATAGATCTAGTCAAACTTGTTGAGGCCGGTCGCTATATATCTAATTTTCTCGGAAAGCCAACTGAATCAAAAGTCAATAGAGCTATAAGTGACAGAATTAATAACAACAACGAAATTGTAAAAATGGCATCTTGTAAAGTTTAATTACCCATACTGATAAGATGAGTATAAAATATGAACATGTATATTTTTTTAAAATAAATAACAGATAACTTGTTTTATTTATAACTCTGTATGGATTTACACAAAGTCTTTGTTATTTTATTAACAATAAACATTGTTGAGTATTCCTTTGTTTGTTTGTTAGTTTTGTTTAATGTATGACTGCAGTGTTGAATATTATAGTTGTACCTACCGGTTTTATCAATTATCATGCGTAGTGGGTACTGGCGGCGGCTGCTCCCAATGAAGTCGAGTCAGTCGCATAAGCGCGGTGAGCGTGCATCAGGCAGCTCGCCCATACATTCAATTGACCTTATTTATTCGATTTGATCTTGAAAGGGAGGTCGATAAACCTATTATTGCGTAGTGACAGTTTATTTCCAAGCGATCCAGCCTGAACGGGGACCCGGTTTTCGTTTGTTTGTTTTTATGGAACGCTCGTTGTGGTTTTAAATATGCTCGAAGTTAAGATAACGGAGGACGTAAAAGTTGGCGGCAACAATCCGTGTTTTATAATCGCGGAAGTTGGACAAAACCATCAAGGTGATATTGGAATTGCAAAACAACTAATAAAAGCAGCTAAAGTAAGTTATACTCTGAAATGTTAATAGATTTAATTTTGTTACTATATACAATATATTTAGTTTCAACGTAAAGATAATAAGTAAATCTTATCATCGCACCTGACCTATTTGTTTAATATTGAGTTTAACCTATCAGAGTATTACGATAAATAATGTATTGTTATGATTCTTCCAGAACCTTCATTAGCATTTTAATAGATATCATACAACCCAATTGTAACAGGTAGTAATAATTTAATCTTTCGAATTGTGTATAATAGGTACCAAAACCAAAATGCTAGTAAAATAAAAGAAAAAATCCTTTATATTAAAACTCCAACCCTCCAATCTTAGCCCCTGTCGCTTTAGGAACGTGAAACAATTATTATATAAAAAAAATTACTTTCTGTATTCCAGGATGCTGGTGCAAGCTGCGTTAAATTCCAAAAGACTTGCCTCAAGGAGAAATTCACGAAAAAGTATTTAGAGCGCTCTTATGATAATCACAATTCTTGGGG
Source organism: Samia ricini (assembly GCA_014132275.2). NCBI lineage: Eukaryota > Metazoa > Arthropoda > Insecta > Lepidoptera > Saturniidae > Samia > Samia ricini. Next base: position 11,444,852 of record AP028161.1, read on the forward strand.
TAAAACTTATGGTGATCACAAAAAACATTTGGAATTTTCTGAAAGTCAATACCGTGAACTATTCAAATATGCTCACGAGATCGGTATTTTATTTACTGCCTCTGCTATGGACATGGTAAATATAATTGTTATTTTTAAATCAAAAATAATAAATTATAGTTATCTGCGATACGGTTTGCAAACAGTGTAAATATCAACCAAGTTATTTTTGCACTGTATGTAAGTTTTGAACAATACATTCTCTGGTTATTATAATTATTTACCAAGTTTCTCCTATCCGCTTAATTAAGTAAACTGTTAAAACATCGTTATAATTCCTAATTACCACACAGCGACATACACAATGCAGTGCAGCGATAACAAATCTAAATTTAATACCTAATTATACGATGATTTTGTAATGCTCCATTTATAAATAGGATAATTTGAAACAAATGTATTTATTTGTAGTTTACTTTTTTCTAATTGTTTTCTATTATTTGTTTTCTAGTTTTCTATTCCATAAATTATTATTTAAAATGTATTTCCCTTTTCAGGTATCTTTCGATTTTCTAGTAAATTTGAAGGTGCCTTTTATAAAAATCGGGTCCGGAGATTCGAATAATTTATTGTTTCTGAAGTATGCAGCTTCGAAAAAACTTCCACTGATCATATCAACAGGAATGGTGGATAAGAGTGCAGTTAAGACAATATACGATATAATATCGTCGGAGCACAAACAGTTCTGTCTGCTTCATTGTATTTCAGCTTATCCAGTACCGTTTGAAGATTGTAATCTGACTGTATTGCAAGATTACAAAAATACTTTTGATGTACCTGTTGGTTATTCGGGACAGGAGCTCGGTACTGCTGTCGCTCTTGGTGCTGTTGCTTTAGGGGCTAAGGTAAGTTTTAGGCAGTTCTTCTTTTTCATTTACATAATAATATCTTGTAGGTAATTTTAGTCTTGCATCATATAACTTTCGCATACGAAATAAGCTCCCAGCTGCTTTGTTTACCGGAAAAAACTGTATGGGATTCTTCAAGAGGGGCGGGAAATATTTTTTAAAGAATCGGTAAGAAGGCGGTAGTATAAAAAAACTGACTAATCGTCCTAAATAACGATAAATTGTTACATACGTTTACTATCTACATAGACTATTGTTGAGAAGCTTTGTGCCGCAGTAGTACTAAAAGTTAATATTGTCTCGACAGATCGTGGACTTGACCCCCCGCTTTTCACAATTTTATGTGATGAACTTATGATCATTCGCAATTGTTAAATCTCAGTTTGGTTACTATAGCAGAAGCTATGCTTAACTTGGCATTAATTCGCTCTATATGGTATTGTCTAAAACCAAATGATCGAGTTAATAAATACGATGATGACAACGATTTGAGGCAAATCAACAATACTATTGTACTTATCTCTTACATTATCACAAACGTTGTTATGCAATTGGTTACAGTTTTCTGTTACTGCAGATAAGAAAGACGACGGTTTTTTTTTTATTTACAAAGAAGACCATTATGATGTGGTTATTTTACGCTAAATTGAAACATTGATTAGTGGTCTTGTAAATAATTATTCGTTTTACATGACGTACACGAGTATATTAGTCAATAATATAGAATTAAAAATACATAAAACTTAAAAAAAATAAAGAAATGTAATAAAATAAAATAGAAAAAATAAAATCACTGACGTTAAAAAAATATTATGAAAATAAAAAAGAACTGAAAAAAAAAATTAACAAATAAATAAAAAGAGAATACATGAATTTAAAAAATGTAAACAATATGAGAAATTATAAAGAATTCAACACTAAAAAAGAGAATCGAAGTAAAAATTTGTGCTTTAGCCGAGTGTAGTCGTTATGTGATCTAATCATTCCCAAAATCAGTACTTTATTTATAAGCAACAGTATATACCTGTTTTTATGATTCTAACATATTTACTAATGGGTCTGACATACAAATTTCCACCTTACTTTTCACTATCTTAAAAACAAAATTAATATCTGTATAGAATAATAGAACATCCTCTTGAATGGTAAAAGGGTCTACTTTCTGAAATGCATATACTATGTAACCTATAATATGTAGTAATTAATTGTTGTAAATTTTTTCAGGTATTAGAAAAGCATATAACTCTAGATAAAACAATGAAAGGGACTGACCACGTGTGTTCCTTAACTCCCACGGAGTTCCAGCAATTAGTGCGTGACGTAAGAGTTATCGAGGCATCGCTTGGTACTCCTATCAAAAAAGTTGTCACATCAGGTAACAAAATGTTTCAAACTACCTACTTACCTCATTAAAAAAAACGTCTTGAAATACTCAGTTTACATAATAAGTTATTTAAATAATATATTAAAAAAATATGTGTGTGTAAATGTATTATCATAAACGCTGAGTAGTTTAGCACGCATTTGGAGCCTGGATCGCGATCGTCAGATAGAGGGGTTGTACTGCAATTTAAACCTGACTAGCTTGCAACGACCATACACTTAACCTAACTAAAACCGCCATAGAGACATGTTAATCCGCGTCTTATTACGGGATCAAGTGTATTATATCCTGCTTAGAGTTACCAAGTTTTACATAAAGGCTTTAGCCGTGGGATATGCGAGCCAGCATGATGATAGTGACCTCTTTAGCTGCGAAACGAGTTTCAGTAGGAGAAAATTATATAGATTCGCGTTACCAATGCTATGACGTCACCTGTCAACATGCTACACTATGTCAAGTATAAGTGGTAGCGCTCAAAGATAAATAATAAAATTTATACTTACTCAGCCTGTCGTATGTTTTGATTATGAATACACTACACTGTACGAAAATGTACGTAATTATTGCTCGGAGCGCCAATAGATGTAAAACCCAACGAAATCCCATATGTAATAAATTAAATTAACAAATTATGAAATTTAAACATAAAAAACCAGCCTTTCTAATTTTTCGAGTTTTCATTTCTGTCGGTAGTCCCCATGGCTGCCTAGTTTTTTTTGCCGTGTTACTTTAAAACAAAAACAATAGTAATTATAATCGCATGTAATGTTATGCGAATAGTTAAAACAGGCGTTAACTTCATAACAACCATTAAACTAAAACAATATTACTAAAACGAGAATCGTTTTATTATTAAAGTATCAATAAGGTCAACAACAAACATCAATAAAACTCAATACGGTTTTAGCGTTCAATTCCTAAGAATTACGTCAGCTCAGTTGTTTACACTGATTTTATTAGAAACAGTTTGTTTAAAATTACGATCGATACAAACGCGGAAACGTAATTTCTAAATTTGAACGATATAAAATCAATATTGTTTTTTAATATATTATTAATTATATTATAATACTAGCGTTTTTGGTATAGCTATGGTATATACATTTATATTTATTTAGTAAAAAAAAATATTTCGACATTATAAACAGACATTTTAATTTTATTTATTAGTATATAGATAAATAATATTAATACCTAAACTCAGCAAACACACAAAGTATTTATATGTTATCCTTTAGAACTTGCTGGAAAAAAAACTCTAATAATTAGGAGAAATTAACAAAATTCGTAACAAAAAAAAAAACAAAGTCGTATAAAAAGGCGAAAATGTATTTTCAAACGGCCCTAAGTATGAACGATTTGAATAAGTATTTATACTATTTGTAACTGAATTGAGTGACCTAAGATGATCAATGAAATTCCAGACATTTTATTAATTTATTCCACTTTTTCAATACTGTTATATATATATATAATATTATTTATCTTTGCTATTTATCAAATCGTTGTAAGATGATTACTCGATTTAATTTTAGTACATGGGGGACCAAGTTTTTTTTAAGGACGTGTATTTATTTTTATTCATGTTTTTCAATACGCTTCAATTTATCTGTCCAGTCAAATTTATCCCCTTGAGCACTATCCTGGCCTTTACGCTAGCTTTCCATTGTTTTCCTATTATCTATTTTTTATGGGTAATCGACATATAAATGAAAAAACCTTTATTTAATGCTCCTGATAAGGCGCTTATGAACTTCAACGTACTACCACCAGTTCGGAAAACAATCCAGTCAGAGAAGAACCGACAAGAAACTCAATCTAGTTTTTATTTCACATGTTTTTTTATGAAACTATACAACAACTCATGGATTACAATGTTGGTTTTTTTACACGAAATAGGCTCAGTGCTTTGTCCACAATATCACCTTATGTTAAGTGACGATGTGATCCAGGATCGTAAACACACTAAGCCTAGAGGTACTGGTTCTCAAGGGATGCTGCCGGAACACACCTATTGATATTTGGCGACAAGAAGGATGTCATTTACAGATCTCACTATCGTTCATAATTCTAATTATAGTATTACATGACGTACACAGTAACCAAAAATCTTTTCCTATTTTTTTACATTTTACGCTTGAAGGAATGAAAAGATTTATATCTTGAAAATTTAATCTATCGATGATCAATAACAAAAAAAACACCGCATTTTAGTTTAGATAATGGTTAGTAAATCGAATTTGGATTCAGATATTTAGTCAAATACTCCTGAATAGTTTTTTTTTACCATTCCATAGCAGTTTTCAATGAGTTCCAGTTTTGAAATCTATTATCAAGTCAATCTATACAGTACTGTTGTAATAAAAAGAGCATAAATACGTTATCTATTTCCCATTCAAGAGAAAAGGGTGTCATTTCCAGACATCACCATCGTTCATAATTCTAGTTATATTACATGACGTACTCGAGTACAATAGTTAATAATATAAAATTAAAATGTATATAAAACATAAGAAAAATTAATAAAAATAGAGATATGAAAAAAAATTAAATGGAGAAAGTAAAATCACAGAACGTTTAAAAAAAACTATGAAAATAGAAAGTATTGAAAAAAATTAAATAAAATAAAATAAAAAGAAAATTTGAAAAAGAGAATAAATGAAATTAAAAAATGAAAACAAAATAAAAAAATTTAAAAGTATAATTTAAAAGATAAAATATATTGAAAAATAAAAAAAAAAAAGAAATTTGAAAAAGTAATAAAATAGAAAATTAAAAACATAATTGAATTGAAATGAAATAAAAAGAACATTTAGCAAATTTAAACGAAATAAGAAGATTCAAAAAAAATCAACACTGGAAAAAATAAAAAAGAGAATCGAAGTAAACATGTGTTTCGTTTCAAACAAAAATATATTTTAAGAAAATCCACAGCACTTTATGAAATCCAATAGGTTAGTGTCCATCTCTATTTAGTTCTGTGGTCAATTCTTGGTAGAACTTGAATTGTCCAATGGTCATACAAAATGTGAAAAATGTACTATGTTACATGTGGAATTATGAAATTTCTTAAATCAATTTATAATACCTTACAATACCTTTATTAATATAAATCAAATAAATATTGAATAATAAAAATTAAAAACGTAATGTAACCATAGACTGAGCATAACGAAGACATATTATGTCTATGAATGTAACATTGGGTTTTTTGGCGGGATCTCAGTCTGACATGTAGCAATTGTTTTCTTTAATTCATTAAACTTGTGTACTTGACTCTATATCATGTAATCTTGGTGGCGTTTTGTGTGAAATAGTTTAGTTATTGTGTTCAAGTTAAGTTTATTATAGAAGACAACGCGTAGCATACATTCTGAGGTGCCGACAAAGCTCCATGGAAAGTTTGAGCAGGATAGGCCACCGTTCTGTTGTAGCTTGGTAACGCTGATACAAGATTGAAAATCTTACCTACATGACATTGGCACAAATCGTGTGTACACACAGATTGCCATTAACTAAGAAGAAGAAGAAGAATGTAACATTATAATTTATAATTTTATTTAATTATTTACATCCGTTGTTGCCTAGCAACGTAGCAACTGTCGACCGTTTTGCAAAAATATAACGTTGTAGGTCACTACCCTCTGTTATTATGTAGATAAATCAAACCAAAAATGTCAAATGTATACATGTGACTGCAATTATCAAAAAAAGTATGAGTCCAGAGAATCTTAGAACAAGCTTTCACTACATACAAAGTTTCATTCCGATTGGTATAGCCGATCTCGAGAACCCAATTACATATTGCTCGCTTAATAGTATAAGATAAACCTTCCGTGTAAAATATATTTCTATGGGTGAAAGTCGCATCAAAATCCGTTGAAAAGTTTGGAATTAATTAGAGGACAAACAAACAGAAACGGAAAGCCTTTGTATTTTATACCACGTATACTTTATTATGATATCGTATTTATCACAACTTTAACTTAGGTAAGATACCCATTGCCTTCACAAATACATTACACTTAGCGGAGTACACAGAGAATATATAAGGAAATATCCAAGGTTTGTACCTACACTATGTGTTGTTATGATGTCATAAGTCACTATATTTGTCGTATCTAGTAATTTTAGTAATGATAATAATAAAAGTTCACGAGAAGTATATTAACGTTCCTATTTTCAAAATCATTTACACGACTGTTAAATATTAATACACATAGTTATTTTATTTATTTATCACCTTAAGAAAGAATATTAGGTAATAGTTACTTAAAAGGCAGTGGATATTTTAAATCCTGAATAGTTAATATCTTTTATTATCTAGCCGCACCTTTTTAAACTTCTGGAAGTGTTGTTTTTTATTACCATATATAAATAAGTAGTTGTCCCCGCAAATCCGTCCGTATGGAATTCCGTGTTACTAAAATGACGATTTCAATAAGGTACAGCTACATACATATACACAACATCGATATTAAATTAAACGTACATACAAAACAATTAGAACAAAATACAATTTATTTTCATAAAAATTGTCTCTTCTTTTTCACCCACTTTGCGTTGAGCTTTTAATTTTGTATTTTATTTTATATATTGCTACGGGATATAGACTACTTTCATGGCGAATCTTATCAAAATCCATTCTGTATTTTTTGCGTAATGCGTGTACAGATAGAAAAAAACTCCAAAAATTATAAAAATATTTGAAAATCCCCTAAGTGGTTTTTTACAAATATATTGATTGTACAGATTTTGTTGCTTTTATTTTAATTATAAGTATTATAGGTTTTTTTATACGGAATAGACTCAGTGTTTTGACCACAATCTCACCTGATGTTAAGTGACGATGTGGTCCATGATGGCAAACACACTAAGCCTGAGGTACTGGTTATCAAACGATGCTGCCGAAATACACTTATAGGTATTTGGCGACAGGTTTTCAAATTTGAGGCTGGTAACTACCCAGGCGGGTTTCATTAGAAAATGCCCTACCACCATGCTATGGTTTCCTCACGATGTTTTCCTTCACCGAAAGCTCAGGCCGATTTTAGGAGTCGAATAGGTGGGGATCGAACACGCATCGATGACGCTGAATCCGGCCTCACTACACGCTGCGCCATCATCGCTTCAACAATTCATTTACAACTGAAACATGAATTAAAAAATTCAATTACAGTGTCCGTTCGCAGCGCCTGTTCCATGTCACTAAACACAAATAGAAAATTTTACTATTATTTCAGAAATACCTTGCATCGACAAGCTACAGAAGTCACTCGTGATGGGTTCTACGAAAAACAAAGGTGAAATATTATATCCTGGTGACGTCAAAATTAAAGTCGCTGAGCCAAAAGGACTGAACGCTCTACATTTCGAAGAGGTTATCTATAAGACCCTAGTCTATGATAAAAAGGAAGATGAACCGCTCAATATTGGAGATTTCTGTTAAGCTCAATTACTTGATTATTATGGAATAAGATAAGAGATACGATATTATTATCATTTTTGTTATATAGTCCATTTTATTGTTAGATATTATGTAAAATTATATAAGAACATTTATCAAAAATAAAGGAGTTTCCACGAACGGTTTCATATTTTGAATCATCTATAATAATAAATAAAATTGAAGTGTCTGTTTGTAATGTCAAAATTATTTTTTTTTACTAAATAGATATGAATGTATACGATGCCTTTACCAAAAACACAATTTTTAAATTTTTTGTCTGTCTGTTTGTAATGGGTAATCACCGGAACGGCGAGACTTTTTTTTGGTAGATAGCTCCGAGTAACTAAGGTTACTTTTAATTTGCGAAAATAATTAGGGTTCTGCGTAAAAAACTCATAAAAATTTGAATAAATTCCTATGCGCAGTTTTTAGGCAAGTACTTAAATTTATGATAAACATTTTTACTTTATCTTAGTACAAAAAAAATTATTGGGTTCCATATAAAAAAATCAAATGCAGTGAAGAATATATGAAACGCAGGCATAGCCGCGAGCACGCACCTAGTTGTTTATGTAATCTTTTTACATGGAGCAAAATTTTTGTCAGACGCTTTAAAGCTCCACAAAAAATAAATGAACTTTACTTATTTTTACATGTCTGATCTTTAAATACATATGTTATTAAGGTAACTATTACAACGTTATATTTCATTAGTCAGACAAATTTAGTGACCACATCTATATCTATCTATGTATCTATATAGATAGATATAGATGTGGTCACAACATCCCCTAAAGACAAAAATTATTCAGCCGAGATAATGAGCGCGAATCACAATTAACTTTTAGAAGTTAGGATTAACAAAAGTACTTTTATACGTTTGTGAGTTCTTATTTTTATTATTTGTGTGTACCGGTAAGCTTATTTTCATATTAAATAGGTTTGGGATAGCGTGGTGGTAGGGCTTTTTTTAATAATGCCCGCCTGAGTAATTACCACCCTGAAGTTTAAAAACCTATGGCCAATTACCAATAGGTGTGTTCCAGGAGCATCACTTCAGAACCAGTACCTCTAAGCTTCGTTAGTTTACATCCTGGACCACATCGTCACTTAACTACTGAGCCTATACCGTGTAAAAAAAAAAAAAACAAAATTTAGTAACCGATATCCGATGGGGCCAACGAGTTCTCGAACGCGTATGCGTACCGGAAGACGCCGCCGGGGTTGACCCCCCACAAGGTAGACCGTATATAAAAAAAACTTGATAAAAACCGTCTTCAAAATAATATACTAGAAAGTAAATAAATAATTGCTTTATTAATCTACCTCTGCTTACTTCGATAAATATCACTTGATATAAGTGACGATATGACTTAAGATGGTATTAAGATAAGCTTAAAGAAACCTATAGAGTCATGCCGTCAAAATACAACTATAACACGTAGTTAGCCATAAAGGTAGTAGTGACTAACCAGGCGGTCAAAAAGAACTAGCTGACAACTTATACCAATAGAGCACACACATAGTTAAACTGTTGATGTTAAGACAAGTTGTAAACTAAGAGCAAAAGAACAAGCTAATAAATATAAACACCAAAAGAGCGCACACAAAATAAAGTATCAGTATTAATAAGGTCTTTGGTCACGCCAGAGGAAAGTGGGGGACAAAAAAAAAACCAGTTGGTCATCAGAAAACGCTCTGGCTATAGTTCCAAACGAGTAGCAGTAATAAATCCAGGTGTTACATTCGTCCGATCATCATCATCATCATCGTCCTGCTCCCAATTTGTTATTTGGAGTCGGTGCAGTATGTCTTTTTCTTCCATACATTTCTATCTGCCACCATATCTTCACCCACCCATTTTGCCTTCATATCTTCCCTCACACCCTCCTTCCATTTTTTCTTTGGGCGTCCTTTCCCCCTTCACCCTTTAACTTTCATATCCATCACTTTCTTCGTCACAAGCGTTTCGTCTCTTCTCAAAACATGTCCACACCAAGAAAAACCTATTCGTCCGATAATAGTGCTTATAATAATTAGAAGTTAACATTTATGGTTTCGTGTGAAGAACCTTAGTATGCATAGAAATTAATTGTGAAGACTGATAATTTTCAGAAGGTAAAACAATCCAGTAATAATACTAGTTAGAAACTAACGCAATTCACTTCTTATGAGCTGTGAAATTTGGGCAGACGCTCGATGATTAATACATAGGTACTAAAAATCAGTAGAAGATAATGCCAATTAAATTCACTCTCTTTGATTTCTTCATTTATAGCAAGGACCACAATGACCAAGAATCAATATCAAAAATGTTAATTTTAATAAAATCTCAATATTCATTAAAAATACGAATTTTGCATCTTCACAAGTTCGATAATCCTAGCATATTTTTTTATCATCCTATTGGATACGCAGTGATGTACCGTCCGCGAGATTTGAAATCGTACACGGAACATATTTTGGCTCCGGAGCACTGGTTGGGAACCATTGCTCTAAATGCTCACACCACCTCAACTATATCGTATTTATAAAAAGTAGCATAGGGGAACAACCGGGTAAAGTGCATCTAAACTCTGAACCGTGGATTCTACAACAGAGACGTGGAGAACTTCAACGTTGTCAGTTACGGGGGAACATTGCTGCTCGAGGCTTGCAGCTTCATCGTCAAATGCGGGTAGAAGACCTGACACTGTGCGTTTCTGTCCAAATTTTGAATTTTGCATAACTTTTGAAAAACTATTTTTTTTCCCTTTGGCAGAACTTCGTTATATTATAAAAGAAAACTTCTGACCAAAATTTGTCCAAATCGAAAGGGGTCGATTCCAACTATTGATCGATTTGAGGTGAATGACCCAGCTTTTGATTGATTGAAGTATGTCGAGTGCCTTCTTTTAAAGAACTTATCTTCTCTAATTTTGTATATGATTCACTAATTCCGTTATGCAATATTTTTTTAAATATTATAAGAATTAATCAGGCTTTATTAATAATAAGCAAACAATGACAGGCACCAGCTAGTATTAAATAATTTCACCGCTAAATAATACAAAACTAATACAAAGTAAGTAATTATTCTAATTAAATAAAAAAAACTATAAATAATGAATGCCGTCCAGCTCGTCGCCAGGCGGGAAAAGTTCCCAGAAGACTAGCTATATTGCCATGTTCGATGGCATAGCTAATGTTTTGAAGGGTATTACAGCTTTACCCTTTCGCCTCGTTTCCATTACAGACCCGTACGGGCTGGTCTATGAAGCTACAAAATTTTATCGGAAGGTGCTATGTCACCTAGCACGAACAAAGCAATTCGCAAACTTTCACCTTTGCACTATGCACTGTATAAATGTGGAATGATATTCCTGCCGCGTGTTTTTTGCCCTTCCATATAATGAGCCCACGGCGTAAATCAGCATCTTACCAAGCCGACACGATGACGGCAACTGTTGATCGAATATGTTAACCACGGTCACCTTTTGTCAGTACCGTATTCATGATCAGATACTGTACACTCACTTTATTGAACTAACATAATGAAGCGATTACGGCGCAGTTGTTAGTGCGGTTAGTATTTAGCGTCAATGACCGGAGGCTCAAACTTACCTATTTAATTCTATAATCAACTTGACCTTTCAGTGAAGGAGAACATAGCATGGTGGTAGGACCATTTTATAATAATCTGGGCAGCTACCATCCTCAAGTCTGAAAACCTGTTGCCAAATACCAATAGGTGCGTTCCGGCAACATCATTTTAGAGCCAGTAGCTCTAGCCAAATGAGGCTAGGCTCTAGAGGCTTAATGCTGGATCACATCATCACTTTACTGTAAACCGATGGTCCCATATCTTTGATACGGCAGGAGCTACGCCCTCGTTTATTAATTGTATATACGTTTCATAATGACGCTTATATGAATTCTCATTCTGACGTCAACGCTCATTCAAAAGATATTATTATTACTAAGCGGCAACTTTACATCTTTTCATACAACATAATAGAGTATATTCTGTCACAAAATTCATATTGTTTCATTACATTACAATTTCTCAAGAATCCCATAAGAGCCCAAACAGTAGATCCTTTAACGAAATGCTATACTTTCCTTATTTTTGATGACGTGTGGGACGGTAGGCTCTAGTGGTGATTACATAACCAATATTTGCTTTTTTTTTCACGTAAATCTACAACACAGTGGAAATAAGTAATACCTGAAAACATAGCTTTTGATAAGGTATTATAGAGCGTATTATGTAAATGCAGGAAACTCTAGTCCGACTGAGATACGGTAGAATATTGTTTGGCGAAGTTTATTAACGACTAAGTTTTATTTTTATTGACGGTCAGACACGAGCAGCGTTTCAGCGACGTGTGGTGTAATAGGGCATAAGTGGCGCAGCAGCCGAACGGCGGGTGTTGGCGCAGTGCCCGCGCAACTGCCAGTCCCCGGAGTGCCGGCTCGTCCGCCGCTTGCGCCGCGTATCCCAGACCAACCACTACAATATCCCTCCTCTATCTATTACTACAACTACATTGTACGTCTACTGATATCATGACGGCAATTTTCCCTTGCCGATCTTGAATTCTTCGCAAAAATATAACAACGCTGTTAAGTTTGTGTTTATGCGACTAGAAAGACGGAAAAATAGCAGCGAGTTTCAGCTGCCGATTTAGGTCGCCCGGTTCAGTGCTAGGAGCGAGATATTTTTTTATTACCACTGTTGGGTGCAGACGTACGAGCGGCTGAGCACGTTATCGACAAGATATATTAATATTTATAGAGTAAAACTGTAATATATTCATTCCATAAACATTATTATTACCTGCGTGCGTACGGTTGATTTTAGTTTTTCTTTATATCGGATGAGAATGTTAATTATACGTTTAAATATGAAAGTGTAGGAATGTGATTATAGGATTGTGTTTGTGGCATTTAAAGGAAATACTGAACATTTGTAAAGTGCATTTGAGTGGTGTGTAGTTGTGAAAATGCATCATATGTATCCACTTGCTAAGGGTGACCCGCTTTGCCCGTTGGGCTTCCATCCCCAGGTGCGATGGCCTACGCGTTGCAAACGATGCTTTCGCGACTATAAGGAGCACGGTGGAAATCGCAAAAAGGAGGATGACTTCACAGCCTCCACGCCAAGCCTCTCCTCATGGAACTCACCGGCATCACGGTCAGTGTCACAACAGACTTCTGTTCAAAATATGTAACAACAAGAAAACGAATAAGTTATACCTATAACCTACTGATAATACATAAATACTACTATTATGAAAACCCTTTATGTTTTTATTATTTACTCTTATTTAAATTAAGTATGAATTAAAATAAAAACATTTACAAATAATATTAATATTGCACAGTTCAACAGATAACCAAAGTAAAATAATACACAATATAATTTCTACTCTATAAATATAATAACCAAATAATGAAATGGTATTTGTGTAAATGAAAACCTACTTACTAATTGTCACTTACGTCCCTAACTTAAAAATAATACAAGAACGACAATAACAGCCATCCTCGTTTTCACCTTCTTTAAGTATTTTCTCAATAAACCTTAAATTACGTTTTTATTTAATTTGAAAGTAATTAAGTATTGATTTACTGATTTATATATTTACTGTGCCTTATTATGAATTCTTAAAAAAAAAACTCAACTAATAAGAAACAATTTAACCAGCAGATTTCAGCTCGCTAAATATCTCGATCAGCAGATTTCTCCGCAAACGGAAACATTAGATTTGACTGTAATGTCTTATTTTTATACTAACTGTGTGCTCAATGCTCCGCCCGCGTTTCATATATACTTACTTCACTATGTAAGTTTTTCAATAATCATTGGAAACTTTGTTTTCAAGGTGCTGAGCATTGAATCGTATTTCATGAGTTTTAATTTTTTTACACGGAACTCTAAATCTTTTACTAAAAAAGTTTTGGTTCTAAGAGAAACCAAAGATATTTCTCATAAATTCAAACATCTGCCAATAATACTATACATTGATTGATTCAACCGAAAGACGTCCACTGCTGGACAAAGATCTACCCTAAAAAGGGAGGAATTGCCGTAAACGCCACACTTGGCAGGCGGTTTGGCGATCGCAGTGTGTCTGTGGTTTTAAGAGGATGTTGATGCCCATCCTCTGATTAATCCCTTAGTCACCTTTTACTACACCCACGGGAACGTATGGGGTGGTACTATTCTTATTCTAAAAATAAAGTAACCTGAAGTAAAACTTCAGCAAAACTGAAAAGTTGTGTTAAAATCAGCCCAACCGTTCCGGCGATTAGCCGTAACAAAGACACATACAGACAGATAAAAGGTTAAAAAATTGTTTTTTTGGGTATAGGTACCGTATACACATTCATATGTATTTAGTAAAAAATTGTTATTATGATATTACAAACAAACACTTTGACATGTTTCTATGGCAACAATATTGTTTACAAAATAATATTGGCTTTATTTGGTCATGAATGACGTTGGGGACAGTTAACTATTATTAAATAACTGTTAAATACTACTTTTCTCATAAATAGTCGACGAAATATTGTCTAGTTGAGAAAAACTTCATTAACAACGGCTAAAAGTTATCAAACATCTCGAATGTTACATAAATAATTTCAAATCGAAATGGGTAATAACAATAAAAGCTTATACGCCCCCATAATTTATTATGTTCCTGGTACTAGAATAACGTGCATTATATACTTATCCAAATCAGTCTAATCTGAATGCATTTAAATGATGCTTAATCTACGAACAAAAGGAAAATCATGGCACCAATCCAAATTCTTGTACGTTTTGCGATTTGTTTGTTTTGCGCCTGGTAGATATGACGTTTTCTGTGCGTTTTACGCACTGTTCAGTTACATACATGCATATTCATTGTATTATTCTACGTAAATAAGCTTAAACGTGAACATTTTTTATACTGTAAACATATATTTTTATCTTCTTAAAATAATAAAATTATATTTGTTTGTTAAGCATAAACAATGCATTTAACAATGTCCATATAAAAATTTATACTTTAAATCCTAATTTAATAAATAAAGTAGATTCTGATTAAGTAATAGGTATTATCAATGCATTAATATATATAAATAATTTTGGATAAACCCACATTGAATTCATCTAAATACTGAAATAAGCATGCCGTTAAAAAAACGAAGTCAACTTAATGAATAAAATATTTTTGGTAATTACAACAATTACAAATAAACTGTATAAATAAATACATACTACATAAGTACCTATGCATAAAATATACTGCTATAAAGTCATTAATTGTAATAATAATACACTTTTGTACTTGTGTTCGACTTTCGGACATGAGGACCCAAGACCAAAGAGCGACAACGAAACTACACAAAGCTTGTGATGTCTCTGAAAAATACAAGCCTTACTATTTTCTATAAATTTTTAGGTATGTACTTAATAGATATGTAAAATATAAATATATAAAACATTGAAATATAAATAACCCAGAAATATTGTTTTCATGAATTCATTCAAAGTTGAAGAAGGTGAAGGATTGTCCAAGTCATGAGAAAGCCACTATAAAACTAATATAATGTATATTGAATAACTTAAAATATAGCATTATTTACGAATACGAGTTCCACCTTGGCACCAGCGCTGCAGAAACAACTTGAAATATTAATGATGTGTATGGGGGAGCTACTGTAAAAAAGCAGGGTACGTTTTTCGTGTCAACGTTTTCGTTCTGGACATTTTGACCTACCCCTACCTACCCCGTGGACGGCATGGGATTCTAATTGACAATGAAGAATTAAAGGAGGGAGAGGATCTACAATTTTTGGAACTGGGGCAAAAACTTGATAGTGTGGCCCCTCTCCTACGTTTGAGATAAATTAGTTCAAAAAACTCACAAATATATTAAAGTTGGCATATTAATGGTCTATGTACATCTAAATGTTCAACTAAACTTCTAGGCGCTATGTGGAGCAAGTTTATTTTTAATCATATTATATTATGAATACGGCACCCCCTGAAACTACTGCCCCTCTGGCTGGCTCTCCCCAAACCCCTTAGATCCTAGAGCCTGATTAAAGGTGACTGGTTTCGGTATGAGCGATGAAATTTTTTTAACTCATACAAAACAAATTAGAAAAACAATGGAATCCCTAACCTACCTATAAAATGGCAAAAGTTTATAGATAATAATAATACATACTTCGATTAATAAATATATCATTTCATAATAACTTTTTTCGTTTTACTTTTTCCATATAAAACGCTAATTTTATATAATATTTTTCACACCTTCAGTAAGATAATGCATTACTGTAAGTAATTGACAAAAGAATGAAAAATCACTTAGTTAAAAGTACCTAATACCTATTAAACCTTGATGGTAATTAACATATATGAAACTAAGCACTTATTATTTTATCTTGTTTTGTAATTTCTCCTAGGAATCGTGATGAAGATAACGGCGCAGACGGGGTGAAGGCAGGTCGAGGATGGGCTTCCAGTACAAATCTTAGCAGCTATGATACATCAAAAAAAGATTCCTTATCCACGGGTATACATATCATATTACTTAAATTACCTACTGGCCTACTATATAAATTTTATAATGCTTTAAAAAAACTAAAAATTATCTCAACAACGTCAGTTCATAATTGTTTGTATAATTTTACTAGATTATTGTTCAGCTTTCTAATTCAAATAAATATTTGCTTTTATAAATAAACTAATGGCATCTATCTGCCTAAGCTGTTTAAGCTGTTAGCACAAACCGCAGGAATCAATGTCCGTAAAAAGAAACAAGAAGTGTAGAGCAAATTTGCGTTCTAATGGCTTGTTGTATTCTTGCATAATTATGCTCTTTAGATTTTTGATTTCTTATCGCTGTCCAACTCACTGTTTCTTTTCGTTAATTATGAATTTGTTGTACCCATTGAAATTTTTTTTAATGTTCACAGTAGATATTTATTATTATTATTTTAACGGTGATATTTTAATACTTACCTACTAATTTAATCAACATTAACTGTTTAAGCTAGATAAACTTTTCCTTAAGAGGGCTAGTATATTTTTTCATAATGAAATATTGGCGGTGTAAAAAAAATGATCTAGTTATGCCTTAACAGAACTAAAAGCTAGTCAATTGGACCACAATAGACAACACGGACACTGTTGCATGGTCTACTTTTTGGGTTTAAAATTAAGATTATATATTTTTAAGCTTAAATAACATGCGTTTTAAAATATGCACACGTAGGGTTCAGCAAACCTAGTACGTCGTGGACATCGACACCGGACCTGGGGGCCAACGATGAAACCGACTCTTCGAACGCCGTTACCATCAACCTCAAACTACCTAAAAGACGACTAACCGGGCCATTGCCATCACTGGACACAGGGCAGAATATTAATGGTGTGCACACTATTTATCCATTATAATATGGTAAACAGAGTACCTATCTCATAAACCGTAGAGGAATGCACTCTAACCTTATTATGATTATTCTTTGAGTAGTAATTAAATTTAGATTTGAAAATACTGAAAATAATGAAAAGTTTGTTAAAATGATGATTCGATAGTATAAAAATTTGGATGCCACGCCAAACGATGTGGTCTTGAATTCTACAGTAAGAATAAACTTTATTATAAAAAAAAACACATTTTCTAAAGGCATAAACTTATCTAATGCTCGACTGTAGGTACGACATACATATATGCTTTCCATTTAGTTTATATATTATGTATATTGAAAAAAAAAATAGGCAGCCATGGGGACTTCCGACAGAAGTAATAACTCGAAACTTTGGAAAACGGTTTTTTTTAATATTCAAATTTTATAATTATTAATTGAAATTATTAACATAACCTTTTTTTTTTTGTTTTTTTTTTTTTGTCGAGGGAGAATGCATTTACGCACTACTCTTACCTATTGCATTAGTGAGACCGGAGTCCCCCAATGGAATAGGTAAAGGGGCACGGAGGGACGAGCTCCGTGCCAGCGTGGGACTCACCCGGGAGTGAAGCACCCGGATATACCCACTAAAACCCCCCTGGGCCGTCCGCCGCATTTGCGATGGGAGCGACACGGGGTGGCTTTCGCAAGCACCGCGTCGCCCCCTGCAAATTATTAACATAACCTAACATTTGACATCTAACACCTGTCTAATTTTTACGTCTATTAGCGTTCCGAGTAATAATTATGTACAGTTTTCATATAATGTATATGAATATATTGAGAACCAATAAATTTCATTATTAATCTCTGAACACCAGCACTTAAACGCCATCTTATACTTGACATACTGTAGCATGTTGAAAGCTGACTTCATAACATTGGTAACGCGAATCTATAAGTTTTCTCCTACTAAGAAACGATCAACACCGCTAAAGAAGTTTTATAGAAAGTTCAAAGTAGTAAAATGCAGAGTGTGGATTTGTAGTAAGGTACTACAAAAATATAATTTCAGATCTAGGAGCACTACGCTTACTTTCTTCATTATTCTATTAATTGAAGGGAACATGGAGTTGTTTTAGTCAAGCTATTTTAGATTTATTCAAACGATACATACGTGCATAATAGGTACAACAAGATGGCCTAGTAACATTAGAAATAGATAAAAAGAGCTATAGTGTGGTTTAGTGAGGACAATTATTAAAAGTACAATTATGGTGGCATGCCAAACTTAAAAAATAAATTTATTGGTAAGGGATTTCATTGTGTCTTTCGTTATTTAGACACGGTGACATTACGGCGTCCCTCGCCTTCGCCACCGCCTGCTTCAACGACCCAGGCGCAGCTAACTATAAACAAAAACGACTCGCTCGCTGAACGAGTACGAAAGGTAAACAAGCAAGACCACCCACGCCGTACTAATTATATAAAGTCAACTAGTAAATATCACGTCTTAATTACGACTGTCTAATTTTACGTCCTTTTTACGTTATATTTTTAGTCACAACAAATGAAATATTACATAGTAGAAAATAAAATCGCTTTCCGATGTCTGTGAATAGGAAGGCAAATATCATTAATTTATGCATGGAATTTCTGGATTTATATGTTCAACGTTTATATAACAAACATATCACGAGGTTAAAGATAAAATGACTGGAACTACTTTTATATTATATATTGCTAATCCATTTGAATCAGTTTTATTGATTTTTTTTTTCAGAAATAAGAATCTTTCCTAATAAACCATATTTAGTTTAGATCCATCCCTGTTACAAGTAGTGTACGGGTAGTTAATTTGAGCCTTATAACGTCTCGGGTCCTCTCTAGGATTGACCCGGGACATGCTCTGATCACCAACTGGCGAAACTCTTGCATCCACTGATTGATCTGTATACTGATTCAGTCAAGTGCATGCACTAACAACACAACTTTTCGATTTAAAAATATTTTCTTAGTGCCAATTTCATTTAGGTATAGTAAAAAAATCATATTATTATTAGAATAGTATGATTTTTTACTATACTTAAATGAAATTTTTTCGTAAAAATTTCAATATTTTACAAAAGTTGGACGTTAACGTTAAGTTATTCACTTTTTAAATTAGTTGACTTAACGCTTCATCATTTTGTAGATCGTTCGATTCCCTATAAGATTATGTATTGCTGTTTACGACGCGCTAATTCAATACATAATAGAATTCCAAATTGAAATTAAAATTTTTAACTGTGTTATTTTAATGGGAATGAGAATTTCCTTGTGATTAATAGCTCAAACTTTACCATAATTTTTTTTCATCATCTTAAAGAATATCTTCATTAAAAAATATATAATATTGATCTTTTTGGTTCACCCTAATAAACAATCTTTATTATCCAGATATAACAAATTCAAGAGTACTTAACAATTGATACTAACTTTCTGGTAATTATAGATGCAGTTATTAAAGTCTCAAAATAGCATAGAAAAAGAACCAAGTATAGAGCATGAAAGAGAAAAGAGGAGTGTATCAAGAAGTAAAGAAGATGAAAAGACTGCTAGAAATAAAGAAGATCGTATCTCGACTAAAGATGACGTTAACTTCCTGATGCAGGTAATTACATACACTCAGGTTAATAATTGTTTGAATTATATGAAAATAAATTGCGATCTATTCTTGCGAAGAATGTTAATTTACAAAAAACCTTCCTAACAAAAAATCTTCCTATTACATTTAACTGTATTAGTTTCTATAAATTCATGAACATTCTGAAATTTCTAAAGCTACTTTTAATTCAATAAATTTCCATGTCTTTAAAAATAATGAGCAGAAAGAAAACGTGGTGTAATTTGTAATTTATTAGTTATGTTATTTATACCTTGTGGGGGGGCTACCTACGCTACGTCTTCCGGTGCGTGGTAGCCATTCCAGAACCCGTTGGCCCCTTCTGGCATCGGTTCTGTGACCAATGTGCCCAGCCCAATGCCACTTAAGTTTAGCCATTCTTCGGACAATGTCGGTTACTTTAGTGAAGGTCGCAGGAATCCGCTGGATGCGGATGGCGCAAGACGGATCGTCGTGGAGATCTTTGGGGGAGACCTATGTCCAGCAGTGGACGTCTTTTGGTTGAATGGATGGATTATTTATTTATACTGTGCATATATTAAAAAAATTGAATTTATATAGGTGAAAAGTTCCCGCCAAGCTTCAACAAATTCAAAACCCCCAATTAAAGGGGGTCCGTCACATGACAAAGATGACTCCGATGATGAATCTAGTAACACAGGCACTGCTACTACAGAGACAACATTGATCGATGCCAATATCAAGGAATACCAAGTAAGCAATTTTTTTTTTTTTTCATTTTTATAATTTGAAGGGGGGGGGGGGAAGCCACCCGGGTACCTGCCCCGGGTGGCAGTTTTCGGAGGCGCCGACATCCTAATGATCATGATTAAAAATAGAAAACTCGTTCTACGTGCACGACGTATCCGACAGAGGAGAATCGTGCGCGCTTGCGTTCTTTGCGTATAGCGGTGAAAAGCCGCATAGATCAGATCCGTAATGATAGGTGGGACAGCCTCCTAGGAGAGCTGAAACCTTCCCACCTCGCGTACTGGAAGCTCGCACGATCCATGAAGATGGACCGTACCATCGTAAACATGCCCCCCCTGGACAGAAATACGCAGGGTCTTCAACCCGCATTTGACGATATCGAAAAAGCCGAGTGCTTAGCCGATAGCCTCGAGCTTCAATGCGCTCCCGTCACCGACAACATTGATGTCGAACACATCTCTGTTGTCGAATCCTCTGTGAAGGACTCCCTCGCTCTTACTCCGGTTGTCCCCCTCTCACCTGTCACCTGTGACGAGGTTGCGACTGCCATCAAGGGCCTTAAGCCCAGAAAGTCCCCCGGTCCCGACGGAATCAGGAACGAAGTCATCAAACTTCTTCCTCCGCCTCTGGTCGCGTTGCTGGTCTGCATCTTCAATGCGGCCATCAAGAACAACCACTTTCCAGCCGCCTGGAAAGCAGCTATAGTTATAGGGATACACAAACCTGGCAAAGACGCCAGGCAACCCGATAGTTACCGTCCAATCAGCCTACTTAACACCTTAGGTAAACTCTATGAGCGGATCCTTATGAACCGTCTCATAGAGATGATAGAGGACAAAAATCTCTTGCCTCCCCAACAGTTTGGTTTCCGAACCAGACACTCCTGTGCGCATCAGGTGCTCCGCCTCACGGAGTACGTACTCACCAATATTAATCACCCTCAATTTAATAAATCATGGCATACGCTCGCAGTCTTCTTCGACGTTGCCAAAGCATTCGACAAGGTCTGGCACACGGGCCTCGTCTACAAACTCACTAGATTAGGTATCCCCGACACTCTGGTTAGAATCATACACGATTACCTCACCGATCGTAGTTTCCGCTATAGAGTAGAGAGCGCTCTCTCTATAGCCCACCCCATACGCGCAGGAGTCCCCCAAGGTTCCATTCTGGCGCCTGTCCTCTTCAACCTCTACTTAGCGGACCTCCCTGATCTCGGAAGAGTTCAGCTAGGTCTATACGCGGACGACACTGTCATATATTTCGCTTTTCGTAAGAAAACGGTCTTACGTATATACGTCCAAGGCGCTGTCGACCAACTCAGCGCTTGGTATTTCAAATGGCGTCTCGCGATAAACCCGAGTAAGAGCGCCGCGTTATTATTCACTAGAAGCCGAAAACTTAGGGAAGACCCCCCCGAGCCCATACAGTACGCAGGTACTGAAATCCCATATAGCTCCGAAGTCAGGTACCTAGGAGTTCAGTTAGATGACAGACTTTCTTTCAAATCTCACATTAAGAAAGTGAAGCGCCAGACCTCCATGGTGCTAGGTCGTCTCTATCCACTCTATAACAGCAAGAGCAAAATGGCACTCCGCCATAAGATTACCCTATACAAGACGGTGGTCAGACCCATCATCATGTATTGCGCACCTGTCTTCGGTCACATCACTCGTTCACGCATGCACGCCTTACAAAGGATTCAGAATCGCTTTGTAAGGAAGGCAGTAGGTGCCCAATGGTTCGAGAGAACTGTGGATTTACACAGGGATCTCAACCTGCCCTCCATTAGGTCCGTTTTTAAGACCCAGTGTCGCGCATTCTTCGAACGCGCAGAGACACACTCGAACCCCCTCATCGTGCGAGCCGTCTCGTACTTGCCAGGACGTAAGCCGCGTCGCATACGTCGGCCGCAAAGGATCTTATCGTGTCGCGACGATACCATAACTCGTAGTAATAGGATCTTTCCTCCTTTACCTCGTACAAATGCGTGCCAGCGCCCACGCCCGCGAAACCGCCGTTCCCGCCGCCGGGGACAGGCGGCTAACTTTGCTCCCGCACACACTCCGGGTCCCCCTCAGGCGGCGACCCAAGACGTGTCTCGTTCCCCAACTGGGGAGGCTCTTGACGTCGCCGCCAGCGCGATACAGTAACACTGCCCATGCATTGAGCAATTACACGCACAACACTCCATACACACTCATGCATAACATGCAAGGTACATAGGTCCTGTAAGGAACCTTTTTTTTTTATATTAATATAAAAAATGTAGGGATAGCTAGGATACAACTCGCGAGTGAGTTTTTGAATAACTCAGGTGACGACCAAGCCGAGGTTCGTACCACTTTGGTAACCCTTGAGCTAGTCACCTTATTGCGGCTGAGTGCCTTCAGCACTCGCCCCCAAAGTTCGGTGAAGCTGTAAAGGCCCATCCGGTCAACAGCATTAGCTAGGTCAAAAAAAAAAAAAAAAAAAAACTCGTTCTACAAAGTGCGTAATATACGGAAGCCTGGTTAAACAATTAAGATGTACATAGATCTAGAAAATGTAGATCTACTCTATTTTTTTCCCAGGTGTATAATTTCACGTGAGACAAATAAAAAAGGTAGAAATTTATTAAAGGGTTCTTATTGTCCCTCACGTCAACCAGTATATATTTCTCCGTGTTTTTAAGTAATTTATCTCAAACGATGAAGAGAGGGGCGCCACTATCAAGTTTCTGCCCTGCTTTGAAAAAATCATAGATCCGGGGCTGACGACCGCACCACTTCCGAAATCGAAAGTGGCGTTTGTCATTAGAAAAAGCTTTCAATAAAAATCAAGCTAATTGTATTATGTATTGAGACTAAACCAATGTACATTGGTTTAACAAGATTCATTTTACTGCGGAATCAGAGTCTAGTATTTGATTACAACAATTTAATTCTAAAGTATTTTTTTCAAATTTTAGGAACAAATAGAAAATCTTAAGCAAGATATGGATACTTTGAAGAAACGCTGTGAGAGAGTAGAGAAGGAAAAGAGTGATATTCTACTCAGAAGATTAGCTAATATTGACACAGCTAACAAATATACAACAGGGCGCTCATCAGAAGTATTAAAATTACAACAGAAAGTAAATGAACTCACAATGCAAAATGAAGATCTTCGAGATGAGAAAAAGCATCTATCGTTGAGGGTGAAAGAGATTGAGTGTGAACTCGAGGTGATATAAAATTTACCACTAAACTTTCAATAGATATTTTAACGATAAATTTAAATACATATAAATTATTATATAGACAAACGTTGATTGGGCCCTTCAGATTGTTTTTATTCTTTCCCCTGAAAACGTTACGAAACTTAAAATAAATATAGTTTTTTTTTTAGATTTTTTATAAGAAAACATGATATAATAGTCAACCCATCCCGACAAATAGATGATTTATACTTTAATCATGACCATGAACTCTTGGAATGAAATATCTTAACAAGACTTACTATAACGAAGTTTTATAAGAATTATAATTTTATTTTCAATACGGTATTTCACTAACTATATTTTTATATGCTAGTCTCGACCTTCAATTGAAGCACAAATGCGGCAAATAGAACAGCTCCGATCAAAACTTTTAGCTGCCGAAACTCTGTGCGAGGAATTAATGGATGAGAATGAAGATATGAAAAAGGAACTTCGTGATCTGGAGGAAGAAATCGAAGAGATGCAAGATAATTTTAGGTAAAGTACACTTGTGATGATAATACAGAACTTATTTAGAGATAATTAAGTGTAAAATAACGTTTTATAATCATAAGTGAGGCAATTGTAGTACATACTTTCTTCATTTTTAGAGAAGACCAAGCAGATGAATATTCATCCTTGAGAAGGGAATTGGAGCAGACAATTAAAAACTGTAGAGTTTTGTCGTTTAAGTAAAAAGACTGAAAGAAAAGCCGACCAATTAGAGCAAGAAAAAGCGGAACATGAGAAGAAATTATTAGAGGTAATTAACAGAATAAATTTGGCGTGGTTATAAAGTAATTACAAAAAATATTCAGTGTATAAATTAATTTTATACAAATTAGTTTCAAATTCCTCAGATAGTCGGCGGTCCTGATGGTTTACAGCGTGAAAATCGTATAAAAGATTTAGAACAAGAAGTAGCGCGATCAACTGAAATAGCTTTGAGATTACAACGTGAACTTACTGAAGCTAACACGAGACTAGTCACTTCCGCTAGTATGCCACCAGCGAACCTTAAAAAAATATCCGAAGGTGTTAGTATTATGTTTATTTTGTACCACAATGAATTGAAATTAAAGCGTTGTGGAAATGTATTATTATTCCTTTAATTTAAAGAATATAAAATATACTACCCATAATATATCTTAATTGTTTAATAATTTTATCTGCACAGACAAAGGTATCGCGCTCCTCATTAACACGTGGAGGTAGCCAAGAAGACCCTGCACAGCTTCTTCGAGATTTACAAGACTCGCTTGAAAGGGAAGCTGATTTGCGCGAACAGTTACGTAACGCAGAGGAAGAGGTAATTATCGCGAAACGCTTATTCTAATCACAATAAATTAAATAGTTTGAAATAATATATAATTTTATTGCTATCAGATTTATATAAATAATATTTATCATGCTGCATGATGTAAGGTAGCTTAACTATAGAAGACAATAATAAAAATCGTCGCCAAACTTAACATTTTAATAATTGCAAGCAATTTTTAGAATTTTTTTGGAACAACTTACCTATAAATAACAAAACCAGTTAAGCATGAATTACACGTGAGTGACTTTCTCGTGTAGGTTCTGTTGTTCAAACTTAGCAAATTTTTCATTGTAGGTATATGTATAATTAGTTTTATTTTATTTGATAATTGTACATTTAGACAATGCATTTAAATATTTTTTTTCGTACAGGCTAGTCGATATCGGCTACACTACGAAAACAGAAGACTTCGATCACCATCAAATCTCCCTAATACATCTTACTGCAATTGTAATAATCAAATAGTAAATGTTAATAATGATCCTAAACGTAATACAACTGATAAACTATTGGAAATGCAAATGTTAGTAGAAAATAGTTTATCCAATGTCGACATTACCAAATTAATATCAATTGGTGTTAACCAAAGTAGTCAGTGCCCACAAGATATTATTAAAAATTACTCACAGGGATCCCAAACGGACATTTTAATGAGTCATGATGTTGCCACAGAGACAAGAAAAATTACCTTAGACTCAAACATACAGTGTACTACTGATTCTTTAGAAATTTATACGCAAACTGAAAAAGCATTTAAGAAAAATAAGCATATCCAAACAGATAATATTCACGTAAATAACTGTTCACAAACGTGTAAGATAAAATTAGAAAATGCTATAGTGCAAACCACTGCTAAGCTCTGTATCGACAAATCTGTTCAGTCTTTAAATATTTGCTGCAAAGATGTTAACACGGAGACTGAAATAAATTATGCAACTAAAAGCACGGACACAGGAAATTTAATTGTGAATGATATAAATAATTTAGAATCTGATGTATATCGAAATTCAGCGATAACCAACGAAAAGTCTGATAGCCCTCCACTTTCTCTTGATAAAATATCAAACGAAGTATCAAATAAATTTTCATTTCAATTTGTATCCTTATTCAATCCAATTGCAGTAAGATTACCACATATAGGTACATAAAATTTATTACATTCCCCTTAACATTTTTTTGTTTTGTAATAACAGAATGTTCTGATATAGACCTGTAGTGTACATGTAACTAGCAAAATTTAATCACAACTAACGACTATTTTCAGGCAAATAATTTGCGTAAAACAGCGTCAAGGGTGGAGGAGGACAATGAATCTTTACTACTACAGCTGAAGAAAATGGCTACCAAAGCCAGAAGTACGTCAAATAAATTTTGTTATGGAAAGTCTACTGTGTTTATCGCATATTCATCCTAAATTCCAAATCAAGACCATACATTATATATAACACCTCTTGGTAAAATGTTATAACATCCCCAGTCTTTACATTATTATTTTGGCTATACCTTTGATTTCACTAACAAATAGATTTATGTATTGAATTTAGGCGTATCGATGGTAGCCATTTTCTCCAGAATAGTATTGTTTCGTTTTTTGTAATATTAAGTCATTGTATGTTTTAAAACATCCTCCAAATACTCAATCGCTTTGCCTTTTAGTTATTTTAGAGTGATAAAATTTAATATAATAACTGCCTACTAATCACTTACTCAAGCAGCCTTAACATAAATTTATCCAAAACGCTTTTGTGTTCAGTTATATTTGTTTAAAGTATACCATATTACACAAACAAAACAAATGAATACATGACAAAAATAATATCTAAATTTGCAGGTCGCAAGCTGTCGCCTACACCTCCAACAAACAAGTTATCAATTGATATTCCAAATAACAAGGACGAAAAAACTTCAGAAGGAGACGATCCAGCAGAGTTACGACTACTACTTGAACTTAACGAACAGGTATTGAGAAACTAATGTTTAATAGGTAATATATAGATTTAATTAGGACCTAATTTTAAATTTCTTATTAACAGGAGGCGGGAGTACTTCGTAGAAAAGTCGAAGAATTAGAACATGATAAAGATTTACTGAAAAAACAAGTTAAAGAACTAACAGATAAGGCATCACATACTGTAGTGAAAACTCCTACAAAGTCTACCGTGGGTCTACGACGTAATGTAACAAATAGTAATAATAATCTAGCTGAAGAAAAAAAATAAGGTTTGTGGACAGAATATAGATAAAATTAATTATAGTATACAACAAATAAAAGTTTTCACATCAATTTACATTTGCAACAGGTTTTAGAAGGTGAAATAGCTGAATTAAGAAAGAAAATAATAGAAAAAGAACGGGAATGTGAAAGGCTGCATGCTGAACTAAGCTTGGGACATAAAAAACCTAAAGCATCTCTTATTAAGAGCAAGTATGTATTTTAATTTAATATTATATAAACTAGTGAAATAACACTACGTTAAAATTATACACTAAAATACTTTCAGATCACTTGATGCCAATGATCAACAAAACGTAGACTTAAAACGACAATTACAAGTTATTGAACAGGAAGCGAGTGTACTTAGAGCTAAAACTCAGAGTTTAGAAGCTGACAATGAAAAACTACAAGCGGAAAACAAAAAACTACAAGTATATAATAA
The DNA here is from genome assembly GCA_014132275.2 of Samia ricini. Taxonomy (NCBI): domain Eukaryota; kingdom Metazoa; phylum Arthropoda; class Insecta; order Lepidoptera; family Saturniidae; genus Samia; species Samia ricini. Next base: position 11,472,542 of record AP028161.1, read on the forward strand.
TTAAAACATTTTAACCTATTTCATAAGAGCCAATGTCATTAATCAGTACCTATACATTACAGATATTCAAGAATGCGAAGTCATTGAGATCAGATAAAACTTTAGATCAACATACAAATAAAATAACTCAGTTAGAAAAAGAACTAGCAGAAGCTGTAGCTAAAATAAAGGATTACGAAATTAATAAAGATGATAAATCAGAAAAAAAAGTTAGGTTCGGGGATGACTCAAGCCTAAAGGAAAAAGATTCCCTTAAAGCAAAACAAGAAGAGTTAGATAAATTAAAACTAAGTTATAATAAGGTAATAAGAATTAAATACTTCATAATATGGTTATTGAAGTAAATCGTTTATGATATTATAATTGTAAAAGAAGTGAATATACTTGTATGTATATTCTGTAGGTTACATATTTTTGTTTTTATTTCAGTTAGAAAAAGAAAATATTAAATATCAAACTGCATTAAAAGCGTTAAAAGAAGATGCAATAAAATCATTCAAACCTAGGGCACCAAAAAAACCGACAGAATTTACAACTAAACTGCAACTTAAAAAAATGGTCGAAGATTTAGAGAATGAAATAGGTACATTTTGTTTTTACAATATAATTGTATTATTAAAATGTGATAAAGTAATGTGTCCACATTAAGCATTAACTATGTTTTAGGAGAAATGTATGTGATCATGAAAAATTCCGGTCTGTCAGCGAAAGAAATTAATACTAAAGCACAAATGGAGAAAGACATCGAAGATATTCGATCTAAATTATCTAGGACTGATTCGGAGTTTACAAATGAAAAGAACCGATTACAAACAGAAATAGCAAAGTTAAAAGATCTTAATGCAAAATTAGAAACAGACAAAAAAAACAATGGGAGATAAATTTAGAATACTTGAATCTGATAACAATACATTAACAAATCAATGTAAGACACTCAAAGAAGAAAAGAAAACTCTAGAAGTACAAATTTCGAAACTTAATGGAGATATCAGTAAGTAAATTGAAATAGGAAATGTCATAAAATTATTTCATACGGGTCTGAATTCGATTTATTAATTCACCTTTATATCCCGACTTTTCGATTGAATTCCACCAACTGTGATCACGGGCTAAATCGAAAGGTATCGGCATAAAAAGGTAAATACATTTATAAATGCTGTTAAGGCCCGTGCTAAATAACTTAATATGTGGTTACGAAACTCGAAAACTTAAAAACGTCTACAGGAAATGTTTTATTATTATTAATTAAGTTCTACTAAATACATACCAATCAATTCGATATTCCATTTATCTAGAAATAACGTGTATAGTTTTACTACTATATTGTTTATCAATAAAATGTTATAAAAGTTGTCAAGTAGCGATGGCGTTGTGTGAGCTCTCATAAAAATGAGAAATATATGTTTTGTCCTGCTTTCATGCTTGCATAAAGTCTATTACAAATAATGAAAGCACTTATGTGTTATAAACCATGTTATATTATTATTTTATTGCAGAAAATGCCACATCTCTTCAGACTACGATGTCGGAATGTATGAAGAAGATAGAAGAATTAAAAAAAGAAATAGATGCCAAAGATAAAGAAATAGAAAAGTTAAAGAAACAAGTAGAAAATATAACAAAATTAGAGCAAGATAAAAGCAAGCTACTTAAAGAGGTAAATTAAATTGTCATAATCTCAGTGCGTCGATAAGTTATCGTAACAAAAAATTTATTTTAAAAATAGCGACTGAGCTAAAGGTTCTAAATTAATGATAATTTTAATCTTAAATAGGTTGGCGATAAATCTAAAAAAATTGGTGATTTAGAAAAAAAATTGAAAGAAGTCGAAGATAAACAGAAACGAACTGAAAAACAACTTTCAATGCGTAAGGACCGAGTAACCAAATTAGAAAAAGAGGTAAATAATATTAATTTCTATATGTCATCCATTGTCATCCTATCATTAATAAAGCTTCTTTTACATTAGTTGGCTGAAGAAAAAGAACATTCAGAGGCCTGGGCAACCTCTCATAGACGACTATCTGTTGAATTAACAAGTGAAAAAGACGAAATAAAAACGAAATTATTTAAAACTGAAAGTGAACTTGTAACATTAGAAGCCGACATAAAAGATGTGAAGGCTGACTATGAAAATAAAATTACTAACTTGGAGTCTACTATAGCTGCCAAAGACATTCATATAAAACAACTGGTATTCAAATACAATACAGAGTATTCCGCAATGGCATGTTCCCTGTATAACTATTACGATAACTGTTATTAACGTGTAATTTAAAACCTTTAAAGTTTAATTACAAATCAATTTGGAGACAACTGTAAACTCCCCTAGTTTCATACTTCATAGAAATTTGACTTTTGAGAACATCACTTGATTTATCCAAATATTATAGCAAATTTAAAATCTAATATCTAACATAAATCTAATAAATCCTGTAGATTATTTACATTAAAAAATACAATAAAAAGTAGTAAAAGCTGCTTAACCATAGCTAAAGAAGAATGTAAATAATTATGTTTCGTCCACCCTATTCAAAATCCTTACGTATTAGAAAATATTTTTTAAACCAAATTTCTTTTATTTAACCCCTTAAGCACTAACCTGGCGTTTACGCCAGCTTTCTATTATTTTCCTATTGTCTTCCCATTGTCTCATTTTTATGGGTAATCTACATATTATTGTATGAAAAAATATACTAGGTCAATACAAATACAAACTTTATTAAACCAATAAAAAGTATATTTGAATAAATTAAAATCAGCGAAAAGTTAAAAATTGTTAATATTCCATACATCTAAAAGAATCACTAAAGCTCTGGAACGAACATGGTGATCAGATGAGTAGTAGTTGCCTTTATGTTTATGAATAAGGTTTGATGCTTGTGGTGTTTGGAGTTTAAAACAAATCAAGTCATTTATATAGCATGAAAAAATTACAGGTAGTTTGCTTTCCTGCACTCTTTCCACAAATACCTAAATAAAAAATTAGAACGTGATAACGTTCTCAACCTATGTATTTTGACCCCATAATAAACCTGAGATTGTTTTGTACTAAGTATTATTATTATTATCTTACAAACCTAAAGTACATTTTTTATAATTCAGGAAGATGCTTTAAGGGATACCTCAAACCAAAAATACGATGAGGCGATATCTTCTGTTCAAGTAGCAGATTTGCAAGACCAATTGCAGAAAAAAAATAAAAACCTTGAAGGAAAAACAAAACGATTTAGAAGCTGCCAAACAAGAGCTAGCCAAAACTGTCAAGGAGCTCTCGGAGTTGAAGAGTGAAACTTCACAGTTAAAATCTGATATAACAAAATTAGAAAATAATAAAAAAGAACAGGAAAATAAGTTGGAAACGGAAAAAAAAGAATCTAGTTATTGGGAAAACAAAGCTAGTGAATTAGATACAGATTTACAGGTAAGTCAACAACAATAAAATATAATGCATTAATTTATTTTAACTAACCTAAAACAAATTACTTACTTTGCGTGCTTGTTCCTTTCTAGGCAGAACGGAAAAAACTTGAACGTATGCGCGTTGCACACGATAAAGATATCAAAAATAAAGAAACTGAACTAGCAACACTTAAAGGAAAACTCAAAGTATTGGAACAAAGCACCGGGGCAGGTGTTAAAAGAATTGCTGATTTGAAACAAGAATATGAAGAAACTGTTAAAAGTAAGACATAATTAAATACTTGAAATAACAGTGACTTCTATGAATTGTAATTACTTTTTACTTTTAATTTCAGGACTTGAACATTCGCTCGCTGTAGAAAAAGCAGAATACGAAGAATTAACAGGAAAATACGAACTCCTAGAAGAAGAGCACGTAGTTACTAAGGCCAGATTAACTGTAGAAAAAGAACAAGCACAGGGGTAAATAATGTCACATTTGGTTTAAACTTTTAATAGGTACTTTCAAATTTGCATTATAAATTAAGTATCATATACTTTACACTTACAGTGAGATGCTACACGCTCAAAAAGAATTAAAACACAATGCTAGGTGAATTAAAATCTCTCCAAGAAAATAATGAAAGTCAGAACTTGGGTTGGAATAAGGAAAAATCTGAAATGCAGGTGTGTGTTTGGACAATTGATTCTTCCACTTCTATAGAATGACATTTTAAATTAAAGACATGTAATATTCACATTTCCCTTGAAACCTGCCTAATTATCTAGTTGTATTTTGAATAGAACACAATATCATCTTTACAAGAACGTCTCTGCGGTGGAGGCTGGGAGGTTGAGCGCGCTCGGCTCTCTGCAAAATTGGAACAACGCGAAAGTGAACTGCGTACTGTGAATGAGCAGCGTGACGTACTGGAACATCATCACGATCAAGTCAAGAAAGAGGTAATAAAAAGTAATTATATGTGATAATTAGTTTTTTTTTTAACCTAGCTAATGCTGTTGACCGGAACGGCCTTTACAGCTTCACCGAACTTTGAGGGCGAGTGCTGAAGGCACTCCCCTTGTAGCTAGCTCAAGACTTATTATAACTAATGTTTTATTAATTAGTCTCTCATCTCGTTATTCATGATTTACCAAGCTGTGTCCTAAAGATATAAAACAAACTCGTAACAGCTTTTATGAATAAAAAAAATGACTTAACGAAACACATTTCATTTAGTTGGAAGAAGCTCGCAATAATTTGGAAGATTATGAAAGAGTTTCAAAAGTACAAAGGAACCTTACAACTGAAAACGCGGAATTAGAAAGAGAATTATCAGCGCTTAATACAAGATTAGATCAAATGGAAAAGGCAAGAAAGAATGAAATTTTAGATACGAAAATGATGTACGAAGGCCAGATGAATGCCATGCGTGATGAATTAAAGTCATTGCACAACCAGGTATGTGAACGTAATTTAATTCCAACTATTATAATAAGTAGATAATTACTAACGATTATAAAAAAAGTCTAAAATTAAAACAATTTTATAAATTTACAGGTATCAAGGTTTAGACGTGAAAGAGATAACTATAAACAGATGTTGGAAGCTGCTCAAAAATCTATAGCTGATATGAAGAGTGGAGATAAAAATTTAAGAGGACATAGGAGTTCAATATCAAGTACAGATGAAGTAAGACAATATATCTGGCTTTACTTGTTTTATACCTATTTCTAGCAGAGGATCTACGATTTTTTTTTTTGAACTGAGGCAGAAACTTGATAGCGGGGCCCCTCTCTCCAGTGTTTGAGATAAATTACTTTAAACATCTCACAAATGTATAATGGTTAACTTCTTTAGTGAATGAGGCAATAAGAATCATTTAAAATAAATTTGTGCTCTTTTAGCTAATAACTTTTCACGTGTGGACTAGGCGCTTTTGGACCAAGCTTTCTTATTTGTAATTATATTATGACGCCCTCTAAAACTGCCGCTCGGTAACCCCGTAGATCCGAGGCTGTATTTTTCTATTCAAATTTGTTTTATTCATTCATGTTAAATAAATTTAGGAGGAATACCGCAACAAAGTAGCGACGTTGGAACAACAGGTAGCGTGCCTGGAGGACGAACTCTGTGAGGCGCGACTACTTTCCTCTAAACTCAATACAGAACTTGTGAGCGAGAAATCTAGCGCTGAAGTACGACTCGCAGAAATGCAATCAAGACTTAATGAGGTTAGTATCTAATAAACTACATCAGTTCATTTTTACATGTAAATAGATTTTATATAATGAGACGTAAATACCCTGAAAAATTAAGGAACATTACACATTATCATCACATGGTATGATAAACTATATTACCTATACGATTACATAGTGGTCAAATAGAGAACATATTTGTCAAAAATAATACGACTTTTGTTTTCATATTTCCCTCAAAAATTAGCTTTGCAGTACCAGATTTAAATTGATAATTTATTCATTTTATTGGGTCATTCCACCTCAAATCGCCCAATAGTTGGAACCGACCCCTTTCGAATCGGACAAATTTTAGGCAAAAGTTTTCTTTTATCATATAACGAAGTTCTGCCAAAGGGAAAAAAAAAAATTTTTTCTAAAGTTATGCAAAATTCAAAATTTCTATATTTTTCAAGTTTTTTAATCTTATATTTTAAATACCTCAAAAACTATTATAGATACAGAAATGAAGTACAGTTCATTTCAAAGAGGATACTATTGGTCGATTTGAGGTTAAAATTATATATATTATTAAAATTTATATTCATAAAAATAACTCATTAATTTATTCGGGAAACACACTGTTAACTAAATACATATCTGAAAAAATTAACCCCTGCTTTTAACTTACGATATGACATTGACATAACTTCGTAAGATTTCTATTCCTATTTTTATACTTATTTTCATTTATACTTTACGTATTTTACATTTAATACGCATTTTAATAGTTATAATGATAAAGAATTTTCTATTTATTACATGCAGTTTTGATATATGGTAAAGCGTTAAGCTAAGTAATCTTGATTGACAGTAAAAAAATAATTAAAGTCGTTGACGATATTCGTAACTAATGCGGTTGTTGATTTTTTTTAGTATGAAGAAGAACGCTTATTGACATCGGGACGTGCGCGAGTTGCCGGGTTAGCGTCGCGTATGGAGTTAGCTTGGCACAAGGAACGCGATGAGCAACAACGCTTACTGCAGGAGACATCCACCCTCGCCAGGGATCTCAGGCAAACACTATTCGAGGTTTTACAAATTTGATTTCTTATTTTTTTTTCTATGTACTGTATCAGGCCTAGTGCTTTGACCACAATCTCACCTGACGATAAATGACGATCTGGTCCGGGATGGTAAACATACTAAGCCTTGAAGCTTGAGGTACTGATTCTGAAGTGATGCTACCGGTACATACTACTGGTATTTGGCGACAGGTTTTCAAACTTGAAGGTGGAAGCTACCCACCCAGTATGGTTTCCTTACTGTGGTATTCCTTCGTCGAAATTTCTGATTGATTTTTAGAATTAGATAAGTGGGCTCGAACCCGCGTCCACTGACGCGGAATCCACCCGCACTACCAACTTTGACAACATTCGAATGGGCTTCATTTTACTGGTATATTAACATCAGATATTGTACTATTTAAACTGATTTTTCTTTAGTCATTTTAGTTGTTTTTTTTTAAATTGAAAACATTTCATTGAGTTAGAGTAAAAGTTCCTTATTCGCAGGTGATTTGTTCTGTAAATATGCCACAAATACAGAAACCGTCATATGATGGAGTGGTAATTCGAATGGAGTTATACTATATATCCTAGGTTTCAAAATAAAAAGTTAGCTATTTCAGGATGCTTGGGAGTTGTGATGAAGCGAATGTCATATCGTTAACCGTTACAGGATTTGAATCCAGGTTAACCAACGCAACTTAGAGCACGCGACTATAATTCGATGCATTATTTCGATGTTGTAACACTTTAAGAAATGGCACATTCCTACTAATTTGTAATTTTTCATTGTTCAACCCACAGTTGGAACGTGAACGGGAAAAAGAGAGATTAGATATGAAGAGACGGATAGAGCAACTAAAGAGAACTACCGAAGAAGAAACGGAAGAAGCTAAAAAGAAGGTAAAGGAAGTAAAATTACATTAGTGTCAGTGCTTCGATTTTGTGTATTTTGCTATATTTTAATTAGATAATAACTTTGATATAATGGTAATTGAAGGTGACTGAACTGCAATGTGATTTACTTGAGTTGAGAGACGCTCACGCGAAGCTCCGCACCGCCAATGAGAAGCTCAGACGCGATAAGGAACGCCATGACAGGGATAGAGACCAAAATAAATTACTCGTGGCATCACTAAAACGAGCTCAACAGGTGTGCCTAATTATTACCCTTGACACCGTGTTAATTTAATTCTTTTAATGCTAACAATGAATACAATTGAATATGGGCATCGTGATTTTGGAAATCGTAGCCTGGCAACAGCGAATCAAGGTTGATCAAGGTCACGCTCATGTTTCGATTTAGAAATCGCAGTGTACAACAAATATGCAAATGATATCAATAAATAAGAAATCAGATAATCGTCATCATCAAATCATCATAATGATATCAAGACAAAATCCAAACAATAAGAAAGAACAAGCGAAGACATTAAGATTGATTGTAATTAGACATTTCTTATTTATTAAGAGAATTATTTACTTATCTACTTAAATTTTACTGTAAATAAATTATAATGGTTTTTTTTTAAATAAATATCTGAACGTTAAAGTTAAACGACTCTGTAATTACAGGAGGATGATAGAATAATAACTCAATTATTAGAGACCATTGATGATCTAATGAAGCAGAGTCCAGACTTGTTCCGTGTGGATACACCAGTGAAGCCAGAAAAAACTTTAATGACCCCAACTCCACCGCGTCGGAACAGAGTACGTTTACGTTACGTTATTCAATATGTAATAATTTATACTCACCAATGGCGAAGTAAATAAAAGTAATGTCAAACCAATTTACCAATCACTCATCAAAACCATACTATTGCATTTTATTTATTGAAGTGAAAACCTATTTAGCCGCGTTAAGTGATTCTCGGTAGGGGAAAATCCTATAGATTCGCATTACCAATGCTATGACGTCGCCCGTCAACATGCTACAGTATGACAAGTATAAGATGGCGGTAAATTGGTGAGGCTCAGAGATAAATAATAAAATGTATACTTAATGTGTCGAGTACCCATAAAAATAAGACAATAGGAAAACAATGGAAAGCTGACATAAATGCCAGGTAAGTGCTCAAGGAGTGAAGCAGCCTATCGTATGTTTTGATTATTAATCAACTATATAAAAATATACATAATTATTACGCCAATAGATGTTAAACCCAGATAAATGTTATATGTTAGGTTATGTTAATAATTTAAATTAACAAACTATAAAATTTAATAATTAAAAAGCAGTTTCTACAACGTTTCGAGTTTTTACTTTTGTCTATGTTTTTTGACCCGAGCTTAATGAAATGCGTTTACTTTATCTGATATTAAATAAAGTACAGTTTAAGAACAGTGGCAACCGCCGGTATATAGCCGATATCTATAAACACTCGGCATCATCATATCATATACCACGGCTAAAGCCTCTAGGTAGGTCTAAACCGACTTATAATAGAATGCGATGCTCGTAAACATGTCACTATAATGGGTTGTTCATCTTTTTTTTTGAATTCACTAAATGCTGTTGACCGAAAGGGCCTTGAAAGCTTCACCGAAATTTTGAGGCGAGATCTTAGGGCGCTCAGCCGGTAGAATGGTAGCTAACGCAAGGGTACCAAGGTGGTACGAACTTGGCCTTGGACTGGTGCAGTGTGATGCCTATATGTTAGTGCATGGAACTGTCATTGTACCACGCTAGTGGCGGTTACAGGTACCTTAAAAGCTGAAAATTGGAGCAAGTTCTCCTTCTGCCGTGTGTATCAGTGTATGGTGGTCTTTCACTCCTACTGGTTTCAAAAAACAATGCTAGAATTACAGTTGCATAAACTTCTTTATAGTCATCGAAGTCTCGGTCCCGTTCGGCAACACCTGAAAATAGTGAAGGTGCGACAGGAGCTGTGGCCGCGCGTGACACAGCCATTAGGTTACGGAAACTCACGGACGAGCTTCGCGCTTCGCGTATAGCTGAAAGACAACGGAGACAAAACGCTGGCGCTAGAAGGTAACTTATTTACTTAAACATCAGATCGTATACAGGATAGTTAATAGAACAAACCTATTGGTAAGTATTATTTAAAATTTTAAATTGTCAACCAAAGACTATTTCTCTTATTCACAGCTAAATATCAGGTAATGTAATTTATAAATGATGTAAGTATTTTTCGAGCTGACTGAAAGCTGTTGACCGGAAGAGCCATGAGTCATGACAAGATCCAAGTGTACCAAAGTGTAATGTGTATAATGCTATCTATACTAATAAATAAAATTGAAGTGTCTGTTTGTAATGTCCAATTTTTTTTAGTAAATAAATATAAATGTATACATTAAACCTATAACAAATTTGCAATTTTAAAAATTTTTGTCTGTCTGTGGAATACCGGATAAACTCCGGAACGGCTGGACGAATTTTGACTCGACTTTATTTGGTAGATAGCTGAAGTTACTGCGGGTAACTTAGGTACTTTTAATTTTCGAAAATAATTAGAGTACCGTAAAACAAATTAAAACTCATATAAAATTGAATAAAATCAGATTCAATACACAGTTTTATCGATATAATAGTAGCAAATTTAGAGATAACAAAAAATATAGATAATCCTCCGGGGAATCCCACACGTAGATACATTGTTGTTCTAAACCTGGGAATTTATTAACTCATACGACTAATCCAATACTAATTATTATAGTAGTAGTATTATGTCATAGAAATAAAACACTCAGAACGGCAGTAGTCATACGTGGAATGAAGTCATTTCAAGTTGGCCTTAAAAGGCCACGTGCGCCTTTCGTTACGCGTCGGTGATTACATATTCCGTGTCGCTTACACACACACATATATTTTTGGCTTCAATTATAAGCGAGTTTTGTACGGAACTATCATTCTTATCGTTATTACTCTATGGCAGTCTATGGTTTATGTATGTATGTTATTTCAGAGCGATGTCGACAGAACCCCGGGATACGTTATCAGTGACTCCGGTGACAAGAACTCCCTCTCGCGCACCTTCACTTAAGAAACGATCCATTTCGCTTGAACAAACTACAAAGGAACAGGTAATACATATTTTGTATGAAAGTAATAATAATATAATAATTTGAAACGAAAATCCGAAATAATTTAATACTTCGACTGTTATTTTAATGTTACATTTTACATTTCTTATACTAAGGTGAAATCAGTGACGAAATTAGACTTAGGTATGTGAGGCCTGAAACTATGGCGGTATATTTTTAGAGATGTGAATGTAAAGAAATATATTCTTATCATATAAAATCATAATCCGAACACACTACAGAACCTTCACCATTATAATCGCATACACGTTAGTTTCCTGCCAAGGCACACCAATAGGTGTTTCAAAAGGGCATTATATGTGTACACAGTCTGGATATTCAAAACTGAGAGAAATGATTATGTTTACTAAATTTTGTTTTTATAACAGGGTTCAATATGGAAATCTGTGGATGAAAGCAGTGTTTCCTCAATGCAGTCACTGGAAGGCGACGATGTGCGACATTTCACAATGCAACATGACTCCAGCCTTGACAGGTTGTGCGACAAAATAAAACTATATACACTCCATTTAATTAACTTACCTAATTTAGACCAAAAGACCAGGTAGCATTAAACATGCAATGGCATATTTATCTACACATATTACAAACTAGCTGAGTGCCCGCGGCTGCGCCCGCGTTTAACTTATTCTTCACTGTTTTATTTTTTTATGTGGAACCCTATTTTTATTAGTAATAAGATATAGTAAAAATATTTCTCATAAAGTCAAGCTCTTGCCCGTAAAACTGTGCATTGAATCGAATTTCATACAATTTTTATGAGTTTTATTTTTTTTACGTGGAACCTAAGTTACACGGAATAACTTCAGTTATCTACCAAAAAAAGTCTCGTCCAAATCCGTCCAGCCGTTCCGGAGATTAGCCGGAACAATCAGACAGACAAAAATTGTATTTTTGGTATAGGTATAGTATTTATATCTATTTGTAAAAAAAAATTACATAACCAACAGACACTCCAATTTTATTTATTAGTATAAATCAATATTTCATAATAATCAGTCATTATGGTTCTCATGCCCTGTTCCCAACTCACTTGGGGTCGGTGCAGTATGTTTTCTTCTTCCATTTGTCTCTAGCAGCCGTCATTTCTTCATTACTCCTTTTTCTTTCATATTATTCCTCACACACTACATCCACTTTTTTTTGGCCTTCCTCTATACTTATATATACCTCTATATCTATACTTTTCCATACTTCCACATATTCATTACTACTTTACCCATATTTTTCTTTTATTTAAAGCTCAAAGTTAGCCAAAAGGCAATGAAAAGTGCTAAGCTCGGAGTTTCACTGAATTATCAAATAAAAAAATTAGAAGATCCGCAGAAGAACCAAGGCAACTGATATTCTCCGAAGAATTGCCAAACTGAAGTAGCAATGGGTTGGCCACATTGCTCGTAGAATCGATGCCCCATATACTCAACGGGTTCTTAAATGGCTGCCGCGTACCGGAAGCCGCAGGGTGGGCAGGCCCCCCACAAGGTGGACCGACACCTGGTGAAAGTCGCGGGAGTCCGCTGGATGCGGCTGGCGTAAGACGGGTCGTTGTGGAGATCTTTGAGGGAGACCTATGTCCAGCAGTGGACGTCTTTCGGTTGGATGAATGGATGGCGCTTCCTCTCTTGTCCTAACATGTCCAGAATAATTACTTTAGATTGCATTAAAAATATTAATATTTCAGTCGATTATCTGGTGGATCGGTACAAAGCGACGTACTACCGACGGAGAAAAAGAAAAAGAAGAGCATTTTTGGCAAATTGAAAAAGCTAACTAAATCAAGATCTATTGATGACCAAGTCGACCCAGAGATGACAGACTTTAGACCCATCGGTACCATTTCACAGGTAAATAAATAGTGGTCGGTATATAATAAGAAATATTCGCACTTAAATTTAATAATATGGAACCGGTCAAGAAATTACATAGCATATTTTTTACCCCTCCTCCTCCCCTCCCATGTTTGCGTAAGCACTGCCATAATTTTTAATTAAAAAAAACCAAGATTAGTAAGTAATAATTCATTCAGAAGGGGTCTATCCTTCATGGCATCAAAAATAAGCAATCGATAAACCCCATAGCATTGATACTTACGGCCCCTTGGTAATATATTTACTTTTTGTTGCTAGGGTTCAGATTCAGACATGAGCGCGACGGGTAGCAAACGTGATTTACGCGGCCGCCTCTCCGACATGTTCAGTAGAAAGGGTCAGCTTTCTCGAGGCAACAGGTTTGTAATGTTTAAAAATTAATTTTAACAACTTTGAACCAAAAAGAATAATCTTTTTTTTTACAATCACTTGCCATTTTTAACAAGGTTTCGACTTAATTAATTCTTTAATACTATAAAAGAGTATTCTTTAGACAAGATTTTAATTTTATCACACTAGGTAAAATGCTGAAAAGATGAGAACGACAGTGAATGAAGTTAAAAAAAGCACTCCTCACACAATACTTTAACTAAGCGATTAAATTATATCTTTGAAATAATTCGCTAGCACAACCTAGTATCAACTAATTATTTCTATTTACAAATAATTACATTAAAAAGGTAATTTACTGAAGTTTTATTTATTAAGAGAACAAAGGGAATAATATAATTAATTATACAGTGTATATTGAAAAATAAAAATTAGGCAAATAAAAATCGGAGATACAAAAGTTAAAAGTTTTTGTTAAGAACTAAGAGGAGATCGTATATCACTTTCCTGTGACTTCATATTTTAATGTAGTTAGCTCTCTCTTATCTCTCTGTCTAGGATAAAATTAAAATATGTATAAGTATGCAGTGCGGTACCCGACTAAGAATAGTACCACCTCATTTCTTCCCATGGGCGTCGTAAAAGGTGACTAAAGGATAAAGCAAGGGATGGGCAGCAGCATCCACTGAGTACTACAAACACCTGATTGCGATCGCCAACCCGCCTGCCAAACCTGACGATTATGGCAATCCCCCCTTTTTTGGGGTATTGGTCTATGTCCAACAGTGGACGCTTCTCGGTTAAATGAGTCAGCCCTGTGTGTAATCAAGTTTTTATTACAAAAATATTTCGTTAATAAAATCTACTATAGGTTATATTTATGTTTATTACAGTAAAGAGCTTAGTCCGGACCGTGCACCGAGTAATATGGGCAGCGCAAGCGCTATAACGTCGAACAATTCATCGCGACACATGACGCGCAACACTAGTGCTACGACTTTGACACGAAGTTCCCCCGCTAAACCGGTAATAGAAACAGAAACAAGGAAACAATTATCACATGGAATTATTAAAAAAAAAAAAAAACAAGTATTAAATTATTTCTTATCCCCAGAATGAAGTTTCGAGTACGAGGGCTACGAGCACCACACCGGCGACGAAAAGAAAAGGAAAATAACTTGCAACATTACTTTATAATGAAAGTGTTTTGTTTCCATTATCCTATAATATTTCCATGACGTGTAAAATCGTAATACATATCACTGAATAATTTAAATTAGAAATGAAGGACTGTATTCGACGGATACTGCTATAACATCCTCAGCTATAAAATAATAGACAATTAATATTTTTACAATCACGCAGTTCCGATTCCTTACGTAATTGTACTTATAAGTATTTATTCTCCTTCTTCGTTATCCATCGTATGAATTACATGCGAGATTCTCGAGAATTCCATGTAAATCTCATGTCAATATTTCAACGCTCTAGCAAAACGAACGCAATGATATCAAAAAAATAATATTTTTTGTTAAACCCCAGTTTAGTAAAAATTAGAAAGAAAAATAAAGTGAGGCCCAAAGTACGTGTATTCATGACAGTAATTAATTAAAAACAAACAACAAGAAGTTATTGTTTTTAAAATTACATATTCAGTTTTAAATAGTGGTCAAGTTCTTATTTTGTTGCGAAAACCTATCTGTCGTATAGTTGAATTTATTAACTGTTTTGCGAGGAAGCGAGACATGTTTACTTATTTTTTGTGACTTTCTTCAAATACGATGGAATAATTAACTTTTAGAGTTTTTGTGCAATATAATTAATTTATTCCTAAAATAATAACAAACCCACGAAGATATCTACGAGAAATTTATCAAGCAACCCTCCAACCCTGTCCCGTTCTGAATTTGTAGAGATTTGTTCTTGTAATTTTATAATAAAATTATCAATACAAAGACTTTTGATATTTTTAATATAACACAGAAACCACACATAAATAAACCAAACAAATTCGAATATAATATCTATTTAATTTACAAAAGAAAAACTAAATAATAATATTAAATTGTTGTACAAGGTTAATCTTGTCGACAATATTTGAGTTTAGGTTGTTGGCTAATACAGTAAATGCGAAATAAATTATACATTAAAAGTTTTTGTCGTGAGAAAAAAACGAGAGATATACATTTCCTAGAAGCGGCTAACTCTGGTCCATTAGGTTCGAGTCGACTCCGCCAGAGCACGTAGAGTCTTTTAATATCGACTCAAAGATCGGCTGCAGATCCGGGAACGACTTTATATGTGTTACGAAATCCATTAAATGAGGATTTTTTTCTGTGAAAATAAAAAAAATAATCTTGTAAAAAAAATAGTTACTATGAGTGTAAAAAAGACATACTAATTGAAATGTGTTAATTCTAATTCATAATGATAAAGTTACAAAATAAATTTTATATATATTTTCAATAATTCAATATTATTGATTAGTTTTTTTACTAATAATCGAAACAGTAAGTGACATCAACGACAGAGAAAAGTCACTTCCGTAGGAATGGAGATATTTTGTAACAATGAATTAATCGTATGATTTCTAATGAGTGAATGAATTCTCATGTATCGATTTAAAAAAAAAATCTGTTACTCAAAAATCAACTTTTAAACATTTTTGAGTTTTATTCAGTATTCTTACTGTTGTATGAGGCAATTATCCGATTTTTTTCGGAAAAAATTAAATCCCTAGTTTGTTGATTAAACTAGTTACGTCACGAACCAATACTCCTGGCGAGTGACGTTTTTGCGCGGGAATTTAAAATTTAAATGCACTCTAGGGCACTTAATATTATCGAAAGAATTAATATGAAATCTAGCAGCAATATTTTCATCGAAAGATCAAAATAAGGCACATTAAAAAATTGATGAAATACTATATTTGGTAACGCCATCTATAGGCGGTTTGTGTAGGATTGCTGGTGATTTGCTGTTCCTGTAGTACCTTGGCTGGACTACTGCGCCGACCCGACGGTCGAGTCATTAGTGAGCCGTGACAGTTGGATTGCGTACTCGAGTTCGAACGCCTCCGCTACATATATTGTATATACCGCAAACCCGCGCTATTGCAGCTGCAAGCTTTTATTATAGTTATATATACGCTTTTACGTGGAAGTGAGATCGAGGAAACCGTCCTGGACACTATACGCTAGCAGAGGGAACGGTCGCCGCCACCATCGGTGAGTAGATTACTGCAACTCCTTTCACAACCGCATCGCTTAGGCTAGATTGCCCTCCAAAACCGCTCCTTGGGCTATTTACACGCCCTAGGATATATCATATATTCCTACACATAAATTTTGGTCCTTCGAGCCGGATTTCCAGCAAGTTTTCTATTTATTATACGCATTTTTGTTGCCGAGTTATTGTGCAACATTTTTCCTCCAATTATCCGTAAAAAACTAATGACTCGACCGTCGGGTCGGCGCTGTAGTCCAATATTAATTGTTTAAAAAACACAAAATTAATTTCAGTCACCAGCTTCTGGTATTTGCAAGAGAGCCGCCGCAGCGCGTAGTGCTGATCTCTTCAGTTCATCTTGTTTCTCGTACTCTTGCTTCACAGAGTTGGCTTTCACTTTCATAGTGCAAGTGGCCCGCAGCGGTTCCACTAAACTCTCTAACCCTGAAATATAAGCACCATATTATATTTGAACTTCATCGGAACAATACTGAATAGGGTCGCCATTAAGAGGATATACTAGCTGCATTTATTCCATACAAACTCAGTCCCCTGTTTCCTCCCCGAATAATAGCATTATGGTAAATATTTTTATACCAAATAATATATATCCACCACCGCAACTAGGAACTAGGAGCCTTTGAAAATGAAAAAAATGCTCGATTTTTACCGTCATTTTCAGATGTTCGTCCAAGAAATTTGATGGATAAAATTTTTTAAAGTAAAACGTAGAGGCATAGCCATAGTCTTTATTATTCTATAGTTATAGAATAAATTATTTCAATTGAAGGAAAATTAAAAATCGGTTCTGTTTCGAAGAGTAAACAGGGTACTAAGAAATAATGTTTTCGTCTATTTTGCATATGTAAAATCAGCCCGAGCTGCAGTTGTCTCTTACGTGTTTTATAGCTCTTTCTTTGGGGCGCAACATGACAGCAATAGATTTCTGAAATACCTACTTTTCAAATCTGTTGCCGCCGCATGTCCTTTTAAGAGTTAACCGATCTACATCCATAAATAACGTGAAGTTTTTTCTGGACATTAAATTTTTCTTTATAAATTTCGTAACTGGTGTTATATCAGGCGATACTCCCGAATCTGACATTTTTTTAAATCTGTCTGTGTGTTGTCCGGATTTAACTCAAAAACGGCTTCACCGATTTTGACGAAACTTTGTTTGAAAATCGAAAATTTTCGAATTTATTTTTAGAATTTATAAAAAAAATAAGAACTATCTAATTGATAGGCTGTAAAAACTATAAATACCATTCTTAGAGATTACAAAATAAGTAAAACCTCAAAAAGGGCTCATCAATTTGAATAAAATTTGCTGTATGGGAAGCATGTGTCGTTTGGTAAGCTATGAAAAACATAATCAGGACATCCCCGAAGCAATGAAGAGAACACACGTAGACGAAGTCGCAGCCGCCCCCTAGTGTTCAATCAATAGTCTTTTACAATAAACTAATTTAAGTTTTATTTTTTATCTCCTACTAGCTGTGTGCTCGCGCCGTGTGTTTATTTTTTAATACGGAACCTTATTTATTTTCTAAAATCAAAGTAACTTCAGCTATTACCAAAAAAAGTCCCGTCAAAATCGGCGGAGCCATTCCGAAGATTTGCCGGTACAAACACACAGAAAATTATAAAATTTGTATTTTTGTTATAAGTATCGTATATATATAATATCTATTTAGTAAAAAAAATAATTTGGACATTACAAACAGACACTTAAATTTTATTTATAAGTATAGATTACACACAGCTTTAATTTAATTTCATTGTAATTTCCTTCATAATGCTTAATATTACTCTACATATTTTGGGTTTTCGAAATATTATTTTAAAATTTTCCACGGGAAAGAAAAAGTCGGAAAGTATGAATATTGGGCAATTACTTTGCAAGACGACAGCTGGGCACAGCTGGGCGAGCCGGGCACACATAAGGTACGTGAGCATCTTGATGTCGTAGTGGTCGCGGAGTCCGTCCTCGACGTGTCTTAGGAATTCAAACACGTCCAACCTGTCTAGACAAGTTCCTAATAACGTGTACATGCATTCGAACGCAGCCTTACGTAGGTCCAGCCCATCGTCTACCGAGTGTTTAAATGGACCCATTTCTACTTCACGTATTAGCTCTTTCTGTGAAAGAAAAAAAAATATTTTTCTCAAACATGCATGGAAATATTGTCATTATTTTCGAAAAAAGAACACGCGAAGAATCGAATTTACGGACAAAGAAAATCAAATCCATTGCAGGAGCGTTTTTTAAATTTGGAACATTACAACGCTCCAGCAATGTTTGTATGAAACGGCGTGCTAGGGTTAATAAATACTCTTAGATTGGACGTCTTTTATCATTGTTGGCATATCAAAGTCTCTTTGCTTGGTACATATTGCGTTCACGTGGCTGTATAGCCATAAATGCGCTTGCCTTTCGACACAAATGATAAATAAAAAATGCTGAAAATTCGTCTTGATTTGTTATTTACATACTTAATGAATATATCTTTGTAATATTAATTACAGTAAATATAAAAAAATATTTTTTATTTTTTTGCCTAAATTATTTTAGATTAGATAAGCGCTATATATACCTCGGCGGAAATGGCAATTGCCTGTTTCACGGCCTTTGTAATAATGTACTATTACATAACAATTGGCTAATAAAATTAAATATCTCGAGAACCATTGAACTGATTTACATGATCCATTTTCTAAATCATAAATATATTATCTGGGCAGATTTAAAAACTTAAATATATTATTACGTTCATTAGTATAACAATCAATTGTTGTGAGGTTGTAATATACATGAGGTGAATAAACTATTGTATTCAACTGGAGCCCCTGGTAAATGCATCTAGTTGTTGTAAATAAATGATATATGTATTGGACGATCATCACTAGCTACAATAAATTATACTATCATTCTATCCGTTAATCAGTTTATACCATAAGAAATATTAAATGATTTACAAGATTAATTTTTATGCCAATTTTTAAGTACAGGTTCTGTTTCATAAGGTAAAATAAGAAAAGTAGGCGAAACATGTAAAAATAAGTCGTGGTGTCAATAGGGTTTTAAGTCGTCAACAAAATTTATTATATAACAATATTATAATAGTTTTGTACTGACATATTTGATTATTTATTCCATTTATTATTACTAGTACATTACTATTTTATATCATGTGTATATTGTGTATTATTAAATTTATAATATGATTTATATGTATATGTATATGTTTGTATGTGTTTATGTATGTATATATATTTATATATAGGTATGTGTGTATGTATATGTACATATAATATCATATGTATTATGTATAAAAGTCACATATTTTCTTTCTCTACTTTTTCATCTCTATTCTCTATTTATCTTTTATCACACCTACTTTATTTTATCTCTGCACCACCCTAAGGTTGACTGGTAGAGAATGCCTCGGCATTAAGTCCGCCTTTTTACACAAATTGTAAATAAAGTATAAATAAATAAATAAAATTAAAATAAAGTATTTATAGAAATTGTTTTTCTGGGTTTACTTAATTTTCCTTACGCTGTCAATTAATTTGAGCAATGCGACTTTATAATGGGGTTTAAGTAATGGTGAGTGGAGACGCGGGAATATCTAGTTTTTGCACGCGGTGAGAATAAAATATCAAGGTCGCGCGTCACAGGCGTATTGAGAGATAACGAGAAAATAATCACGTTCCAACTTTTAAGTGTGTAACTATTATTTTATAAATTTTCCTTTAGAAACCAATAATACATAATTCAACACGTCGGCTAATAGTCGCTGATTACTGATAAGATGGCCTAGAAAAAAAAACTATTAGGTAAGAACACAGTGGGGGGTGTTTACCTTGACTTTAGTCTCTGTGTATATAGTGGGCAGCACTTGTGGGAGCAGGTCCCGTATGAGCGAGGGCTTGTTGTGCGCGGCCGAGTTGAACGCGACGAGCGCGACGCGGCGCACGCCCAGCTCGGGGTCCCGCAGCGGCACCAGCAGCTCCGACATGCATCCGCGCAACAGCGGGTCTATCGCTTGCGGCTGATATAACAAAACCAGTACCGACCGCTCATTATACCATCGATGTTTTAACTTTTTTTTTTTGACATGCCAACTTATACCACATTCTCACCTGATGTTAAGTGACGACGTGGTGCCGGATGGTAAGCACACTAATCCTAAAGGTACTGGTTCTCAAGTGGTGCTGCCGGAACACACCTATTGGTATTTGGTGACAGGTAGCTACCCAGGCGCTACCACCATCCTATAGTTTCTTTACGATGTTTTCCTTCACCGAGAGCTCAGGCCGATTTTAGAGTTGGATAAATGGGGATCGAACCCGCGCCGATTGACGCGGAATCCGGCCGCACAACCCGCTGCGCCATCATCGTTTCCAACGATTCGATGCATCGTTTACATAAACATTAACGTATTACATCTGATGCAACCTTTACTTTCAATGTTAACGGCGCATCGATGATTTACATTAGATAAGTTGATCCCATTGTCATGACTACAAGTTTCAAGACTTCGCTAAGTGTTGTTATCCGCATCAAGTCTCCAAGTCATTTCATATCAGTATACTTTTGATGCTTAGTAAGGGTTTTTATTTCGTTTTTTAAATTAAATATTTAGCTTTTGACCACGATGTTAAATAACAGTCAGACGAACATTAAAAGGCCCTACTAACCGTGTAAACCTTCACATAATAATCAAGTACTCATTCTAAAGGCCTGACAGTAGAATGTATAACACTATATCAACACTAATAAATAAAATTGAAGTGTCTGTTGGTAATGTCAAAATATTTTTTTTTACTAAATTGATATGAATGTACACATACGATAACTATACCAAAAAACAATTTTTTAAATTTTTTTTCTTTCTGTTTGTTCGTAATGAGTAATCTCCGGAACGGCTGGACCGATTTTGACCGGACTTATTTTAGTAGATAGTTGAAGTTACACCGGTTAACTTTTAAAAATTAGGGTTTCGCATAAAAAAAAGGTAATAAAATCCGATTCAATACACAGTTTTACAGGCAAGTGCTATAATTTATGAGAAATATTTTTTACTTTATCTCAGTATGTACTAAAGAAATTATTAGGGTATCGTATAAAAAAAATGTATTCAAACGCAGTGAAGGATACATGAAACGCAGGCGCAGCCGCGGGCACACATTTAGTTATAAATATGAAATAGAGCTGACCTGATCGGAGATCGTGAACTTGACCGCGGTGACGGCGGTCGTCCTCGTCAACGGTTCCGGGGATATGAGGAATTCTTTCAGATGCGGTAATAACTCTTGCGGCTCCAACAAACACAATTTTCCTAAACACTCTGCAACCTGAAAATAATTTACAAATCATTCACAAATCAATTATAATGGAACCTCAATAACTTACAAGACCAGATAAATAAACTTAATCGGGGTTTTTAACTTATCGAAGTTTTGATGGAACATAAGTTAACTTATCGAGGTTCGCTTCTGTGCTTTGTTTAGGTATTATTATACATATGTATAAATATCCATGATTAGAGGGGCAAGATTAAATGCAAAAACTAAATTCAAATGTCACAAATATACTTTATTTATTAATTTTATTGAAAGAAGATTGTGATTAGTTTTTTTGTATTAAACAATTGACGTTTTAAAAATAAATTTCACCTTAAAAAGTGAATAAAGCAGAGAAACTATCGTCTTCAATGTTACTACATTGTTCTATAAAATATAGTAAAATGGTTTATATTGGGGTTCCGTATTTTAACTTATAGAGGTTTTTAAGGTATCGACATTAGAAAAAATATTTCAGGAGTAGACACTTACAACGTTACGAGATCCTTCCTCCGCGCACTGACAATGCTTCGACAACTGAACCCATATCTCAGGTATGAAGGGCCTTAAAGCCTCTATCCCTTCGGGAGTACAAGATTCACATGTTATTATCTAGAGCGAAAAAAAAAGAAACATCACAAAGTAATTGCACATCATAACTATTAATTATATGTGTGTGTGTGTGCATGTATATGTTATTAAATAAAATATATCTTACCTCTCGCAGTGAGTGGAGCAAGAGATATTGCCGCTTTGGCTGTGCCTCTATTTCTCTTAATATAAACGGTAGGAATTCAGGTAAATTGCCGACGGCCACCGAACCCAAGGCGTAACTCGCTGCCGACTTCACTTCCTCCGAAGACGGTGTGAACGAATTCAATAGCACCTCCTTCAGATTCGGTATCGGGCTCAAATCCCTAAAACGACAAAGGTATTTATTGAATTATATTTTTTTTTCTATAGCTTTGACCACAATCTCACCTGTGACGTGAGGATGTGGTCCAGAACGGTAAACACGCTAAGCCTAGAGGTACTGCCGGTACAACCAAGCGGGTGCTATTAAAAAATGGCCTACCACCATACTTTGGCTTACTTCGCCAAAAGCTCAGGCATTTTCTTATAATCCCCGTCTGTGTAACTACCACCCTAAAGTTAGAGAAAGTGTCACCTAATATCAACAAGTCTGTTCAGGCAGCATCGATTGAGAGGCTTAGTGTGTTTACTATCCTGAACCATCATCGCCACTTAACATCAAATAAGATTTTGTTCAAAGCACTAAGCCTATACCGTGTAAAAAAAAAACAAATAAAGTGATATCGTATCGAATCTTGTCACTTAAAACTAATCTTAATGACGTTTCAGATAAGAATGTGCGCGTCAAAGATCTTGATCTGTCTAATATCGAAAAAAAAGTATGGGAAGCAACAAAAAGTTTTTCATAGTATTTTTTTTTTTTCAGTGATTTATTTACCTAATTATTAATACTATTTATTTAATACGCGTTGTTTTAACGAACCCCATACACAGCTATACAATTACTTTGTTAGCTATGACGTCACGACATGGCGCAGGTCGATGCACATTCTTGTTTGTAACGCATCGCACTTACAAATGGCGTCCGATCTCAGCGAGTGCGAGGAGCGCGAACATGTGGTGTGCGTCGGAGGGCGGGTGTGCCGCGTCACGCAGGAAGCCGCGCACCGCGTCCGTCGCGTCCGCGCCCGCCGCCTCCAGTGAGCCCGCCACGCCCCGCGCGCCCGCCACCCTGCACCCGCCCTCCACCACCACGGCCGCTATACACTTCGCCAGCGAGTGGAACGCCTGCAGTTCATAACAAACTATTTTATCATTTTATACTACCTGCTCTCCGCGGTTTTACCCGCGCGAGTAATTCCCGTTCCCGTGGGATTTTCGGAATAAAAACATGTCGCTCTCTGGATTTCAAACTATCTCCATACCAAATTTCGTTCAAATCGGTCCAGTAGCTTTTAAGTTTCTTCGCTACATACAAAAATACAAATTTGACTCATTATAATATTATTAGTGTAGACTAGCCAGTGTGCCCGCGACTTCACCCGTGTTTCTCATGTTCTTTAGGTGTGAGCGAAAAAAGTGGATATAACATTTCATTTGTACCTAATCTAAAAAAGCAAATAAATGAAGCAAAAACGTCTTTTGTTTTTATTAGCGAAAAAAAAATGTGCATAAGAGTAAATTAAAAAAAAATGAGGGTAAATCCAAATAAATAACCATCTACGAAAAATTACGCGTCGAATGATAGTAGTCCTAATCCGATATGTTCAGTAGTTTTGAGGTGATGGCGCGTCAAAGAGATGATGGCCTAATGGCTAATGCTGCCGAATACCGCGTCAATCGACGCGGGTTCGATCCCAACTATCCAACTCTAAAATCGTCCTGAGCTTTCGGTGAAGGAAAACATCGTCAAGGCAACCAATGCATTAACTTTAGGATATTTTCAAAAGATGCCCGCCTGGGTAGCTACCACCCTCAAGTTTGAAAACCTGTCGCAAAATACCAGTAGGTGTGTTCAGGCAGCAACACTAGAGAACCAGTACTCTAGTGTGTTTACCATTCTAGGCCACATCGTGACTTAACATCAGGTGAGATTGTGGTCAAAGCACTAAGCCTATTTCGTGTAAAAAAAATCCTCATATATGTATATATAGATAATAACATAGTGCAGCGATCAATCCGAGGTTGTACCTTGTTTAAGCGCAACACTGTATGTTGTAATAAATATGTATTTTCTATGTATTTGATATGTTATGTCCAAATAAAAAATTATTCTACTCTATTGTGTATGATATGTCTAACATATACGGAATAGTTTTATGTTACGTTCGCACATAAAGACCTGCTGCAAATAAAGCGACAAAAAAACTCTATTAACCATAATAATATATAAATAAAACAATTTTAATAAACAATAGTTATTTGTCATTGATAAAGATGAAAATCGTTTCATTGTTGAAATAATTTAAAGAATTTTGTAGTAAAATGTTATCGAACAGAATAAAACAAACATAATCTAAAGGAAGCTACGCTTAATTTAATTAAAAATTCAACATTAAAATCAACAAAAAAAATCTGCATTGTAGTTAATTTCCTTTAAAAAAAACCATCGAATGATTCTAAAAAAATGCCTCACGTTATTAATGGACGCCCCCTTACCCAAGTGACATTCGCACAAATTGTGTGGACACAGATTACCATTAACTAAGAAGAAGAAGAAGGTCGATTTATCTAGAGTTTTGATCACCTGTTTGATGTGGTGCGCAGTGGCGTTGTGTTCGTGCAGCCGATGTACTGGCGCTACCAGCAGCTCCAGCAGCTCGCGCCGAGAGCACCCCGCCACGTCGGCGGACACCAGGGCGCTTAACACACCCACCATGGCCTTCAATGCACCCCCTTAAAAAGCATTACTACTTGTAACAACTAAAAATAACTTTCATCAAACTGATATAAATTTCAAAGCAACCTTTTGTGTTTTTTTTTAAACAGATCAAATTTTATCACTATATTTCTAATAATTTTTTTGGAAAATAAAAATTTAGTTAATAAATTACAAATTATTTCAATATAATAGGACACAAGACTGTAAAAAGGAAATTGAATTCATTTATAAAATTTTTATCAGTTATCTTATGTCATACGAAGTAAGTACATATAAAAAAATTAGGGGTCTATTAGACCCCCGGTCGGAACGAAGTGCCTTTCACTTTTTGATAGACATTATAATTTATTTTATAGAATATCAAGTTGATTGAGTTAATAATGTACAATGAAATAAACTAGTGCTCGTCTGTAATCGAAATTCGACCATAATTCATAAAAACGCCTACAATTTTGTTCGATTTTCATTGTCAATTGCTTAAAGTAAAAAGTTCATATTCTGTCACACGTTAAAAAAAATGTCAAATCTGACAATGACATGTAATTGATAATGTCTTGTAATCTTTGTCAAAGGCACTGTAGTGTGTGTAATGTTTTTTTTATTTAATGTATTATTATGCATAATTAAAAAAATATATATATTAGCATTCTTCACTGCTTCTCTATCTATACTAATAAATAAAATCGAAGAGACTGTAATGTAAAAATTATTTTTTTTTTTACTAAATAGATATAAATGTATATACGATACCAATAAGAAAAATACAATTTTTAAAATTTTTGTCTGTTTCTCTCGGTCTGTCTGTTTGTTCCGGGTAATCTCTGGAACGGCTGGACGGATTTTGAAAGGACTTTTGTAGATAGCTGAAGTTATAGGGTACTTTTAATATTAGAAATCAATTAGGTTACCCCATAAAAATAAAAAAAATCCTAGAAAAATTAATAGAATCCTATTCAATGCACAGTATTACGCGCAAGTGCTTGAATTTATGAGAACTACTTTTACTTTATCTTAGTACTAAAAAAATTAAGGTTCCGTAAAAAAAATTAAAACGCAGTGAAGAATATATGAAACACGGGCGCAGCCGCGGGCACAGAGCTAGTATAAACTATAAGTGTGCGAAATTTCACACTCCTCCGTCCACGTAATTTTCGTAAACAGAGGTAGAAATTTTTGCTTCACGTATTAATATAAAAGAAATAATGATAAATTAAATACTGAGGGATCTGGGATAATTCTTATTTTATTAATGATACTTTTTTAATTTTAGAAATCGTACAGGAGAGTTTTGTTCCGCGATGTATATGGTTCACACACGGCTGTAACCATGGCAACAAGTTATTACACTTTTTTCGGTCTCACTTCCATATCCACTCGGAGCGTGTAACGCGCGATAAGGAACTTCCTTCCAATACACTTTCACCCATCGGACTACCCCTAAAGTTTATGCAAAACTCGATATAATACAAATTAAATTTTAACAAAAAAGGGTATTTCTTGCATTATTACAATATTAGTTATTCAATAGCCATTTATTAATCGGAGTAGCGAAACCCAACTTCCGTCGGGAAACTTCATAAACACAAAAAACTTCATATAAATATTTGGTACTAGTTTTTATCATAAAAACAATCCAAGTAATAAAAAAAACATAATCAGAACTATATCAATTATCTCATTATTATTGTTATCGCGGTTAGGATGCACATCGTCATTTACAAACCCTACAATTAATTTATAGAAGTTGGATCTAGACATAAGGAATTACTACTAAATTCAAATTAATATTACATATAGTGTACGTAATGAAGTAAACACATAACAATGATGGTAATGATGACAAGAAGCGATAATGGCGCAGTG
This sequence comes from Samia ricini, assembly GCA_014132275.2. NCBI lineage: Eukaryota > Metazoa > Arthropoda > Insecta > Lepidoptera > Saturniidae > Samia > Samia ricini. The sequence continues at coordinate 11,499,316 of AP028161.1, forward strand.
GGTAGTGCGGCCGGGGTTCGATCCCATCTATCCAACTCTAAAATCGGCCTGAGCTTTTCGGTGCAGGAAAGCATCGTGAGGAATATACCAATAGGTGTGTTCCGGCAGCATCACTTGAGAACCAGTACCTAGGCTTAATGTGTTTACTATCCTGGACTACATCGTCACTTAACATCAAGTGAGATTGTGGTCAAAGAAATGGACCTATATCGTGTAAAAAATGACGTCACAAGTGGTGTACCTTGTAGTAGTGGTGAGTTGGCAAGCAAGAGAATATTTGGAGTGAGCGCAGCGCGTGCTTCGGGCGTAAGCGCTCGGGGCGCTCGCAAGCAAGCGGCGCGCACTACGCTCAGCGCAGTTTGAGCGCAATGTAGGTCCTGCTCGCATACGAGCGCTGGCACTTCTGTTAATACCTGTACCAAAATGCCTACCATATAACCCCTTACATTATATCAAAGGTAACATCTATATCCATCGTCTGTCCATTAGTTGTCTTATAACTCGAGAACCACCGAACCGATTTACATGATTCTCTTTTTCCGAAGGACATTATATTTGTTCCTTGTATCATTTTCGATACACTCGTGTACAATAATCAGACTATATTACGTGAGACGCCACCAAATTACATAACGTAATCGTTAACGTTAACACCAATAAGCTGGTAAAATAATTCTTATTCTTACTGTGTCGAGTACCCATAAAAATGAGACAATAGGAAAACAATGGAAAGCTGGCGTAAACGCCAGGTTAGTGCTCAAGGGGTTATTCACAAATGTATCATCTGGACGCATTTTAGTGTACATTTTAATGAAAGTCAATGAACTTCTTACATTAGATCTTCTGCAAGAATTATACTCCCTTGTAATTGGAATGATTACAGAAATTTAATTTATTAGAAACTGGCTGTCCCCGCGGCTGCGCCCGTGTTTCATATATGTTTTTAATCATAAGATAAAGTAAACATATTTCTTATAAACATAGCACTTTCCCGTAAAACTTTGCATTGAAACGGATTTGATTCAAATTTTTTTGATTTTTTTTTTTACACGGAATATTCAAAAATTAAAAGTACCCTGAACTACGCAGAGTAACTTCAATTATTTACCAAAAAAAAGTCCCGTCAAAATCGGTCAAACCGTTCCGGAGATTACCCAATGCAGACAGACAGACAAATATATATTTTCGGTATAGATATCGTATATACATTCATATCTACTTAGTAAAAAAAAAATTTTTGACATTACAAACAGACACTTCAATTTTATTTATTAGTATAAATATAATAAAGTAAATGTCAAAGCACATACCTTACTCAGAAGCTCAATGCTGATCGAATCACTGTAATTTTGAACTAGAGTATCCAATAAAACTAAAGTTGACAATTTCAAAGCTCGCTGGTTTTTCCTCAAGAACGATCCGAGAATAGGCACCGCATCAGACTGTAAAACAAATTTAAATTAATATTGTGTACGAAACTCAATATATTGTAATCTATATTTTAGTTGTTATTGATAGAAATATTTACCAATATCGGACTCAAATCAATTCTGAGAGGAGAGGACGCAACTTTAGTGAGTGCCTTCACGGTAGTCAGACGAGTTATTTCATTACGTAGCCGCTCTAAAAATATTGGCAGACAAACTGGTAGTTCATTCTGCAAACAAATAATAATCATGACATTTATAAATTCATAACAATATTTTATATTAGTTAACATTGCATAATTTTAATAATATTTTGTGAAATATAAATGCAAGAAATATGTTTTAAATTGTTATATTCGGGTTTTTTTTGTGTCCCGCATCTCTCCTGGCGTAACCAGGGACCTTGTTATTATAATAACTTTTTCAAGTGTGTGTGTGTGCTCTTTTCATTTTATTTATTAGCGCGTTCTTTTGCTTCCTTGTTTTATTGTGTGCTCTTATTTAAATATTTGTGGCGCGTTCTTTTGCCCTCTGTTATTGTGCTTACTATCTATTACGCACATTCTTAACTAACACTTATCAATGATAAGACAAACACTTAAAGTCAAAACATTTAAAGGTTCTTAATTCTAGAATCACGTCAATTACAACAATAAAATAATAATAAAATGTCAATCGATAATAATGAAATAATAATAAAGATAATAAATTAATAATAAGTAAAATGTCCAATGGTCAGTAATATTTCATAATAATTAATACTAAGTAAATATGTTGTAAATAACTCGGTTGCCGAGTTCAAGCAGTATGTATCTCATGCATGCATATTCAGGTTATTTTATGCTAATTTTTGCTTGATTCCCTTTTTTACCTTGAAAATACATTTAATCCATTTACAAATGTAGCATCAATAGCGGATAGATGTATACTATCGATATGGTCACGACCATATATATATTTTTAGTAAGTATCTATTACAAAAGTATATAATCTAAAATTATTTATACTCAAATAAAAATTGTCTGCGTACTGTCAGTCTGTGACTGCTTCCCAACTTTGAAGGTCATAACATAATATGTTAAATTCAATAGCGGCGTTATATAAAGGGGCGTCTCTGGCCTTTCGCTTATCAAGAGGCCTTATTTAGTTGTTAATTTCCTAAGTTTACTGAAAAAAATCGTTAAGTATTTTGGCAACATCGATCCGGCAATCCGTACGTTCGCAAAACTAAATGAAGTTAATTTTACCGGGAATCCCCGACAATAGTGAAATTTCTTTATAATAAATCGCTGTTTCTTTAAATTAATGGTTATTTCATTAAATCCTTTGCTTTTGTTTCGTTTAGGTTTAAATTTCAGTCAGGGAGCGCTGTAGAAATCTCACCCCAGGGCGCTAGTAGTACCTACTAAAATCAGCACTGGGTAACTTTAAGCCTGTTAATTCACGAGATTAATTATAGTTTGTGATTAGATACGAGTAACTATGATTTACATGTAAATAGTCTCCGAAATGGCACAGCAGCTGTCCGCAGGCTGCGATGGCGCGCTCCTTCACCTCCTGGTCCATATCAGTTGCGCGTAGACGTACGAGAATGCACTCGTACATGGCCGGGACGAACTGACGCAACTCCTCCGGGGGAGGTTCCACTTGGACCACCTCCTCCTCACCTTCAATACCGTCAACGGTATCTGAGGAAAATACCATAAACACTGAACAATGTCATCAGAGTTATTTAAATCATCAAATTATTGCTAGCAAGTCTAATAGTGTTAACAAACATTCGTACATGGCACAGAGTGTACAATGGACAGACAGATAGAAAGACGTTGCCTTTTATAATAATTATACGTAACGTTTTTATGACAGTATTAACTTTGGTGCAACACAACTATTCTAACAGTATAATTTTTTTCGCGTTTTAATAATATCAAAGGCGTTTGTAATCGCCTGTGCTCACATGACGTCTGATAAGTTCGATCATCTACTGTATCATGTACGTCATACGCTCTGTACTGAATCGGATAAATTGAATCAGATTCACTTTTACAATGTGTGATAACAATGGTGATCTACTGTATCATGTACGCCATACGCTCTGTACTGAATCGGATAAATTGAATCAGATTCGCTTTTACAATGTGTGATAACAATGGTGATCTACTGTATCATGTACGTCATACGCTCTGTACTGAATCGGATAAATTGAATCAGATTCACTTTTACAATGTGTGATAACAATGGTGATCTACTGTATCATGTACGCCATACGCTCTGTACTGAATCGGATAAATTGAATCAGATTCACTTTTACAATGTGTGATAACAATGGTGATCTACTGTATCATGTACGTCATACGCTCTGTACTGAATCGGATAAATTGAATCAGATTCACTTTTACAATGTGTGATAACAATGGTGATCTACTGTATCATGTACGCCATACGCTCTGTACTGAATCGGATAAATTGAATCAGATTCACTTTTACAATGTGTGATAACAATGGTGATCTACTGTATCATGTACGCCATACGCTCTGTACTGAATCGGATAAATTGAATCAGATTCACTTTTACAATGTGTGATAACAATGGTGATCTACTGTATCATGTACGTCATACGCTCTGTACTGAATCGGATAAATTGAATCAGATTCACTTTTACAATGTGTGATAACAATGGTGATCTACTGTATCATGTACGTCATACGCTCTGTACTGAATCGGATACATTGAATCAGATTCACTTTTACAATGTGTGATAACAATGGTGATCTACTGTATCATGTACGCCATACGCTCTGTACTGAATCGGATAAATTGAATCAGATTCACTTTTACAATGTGTGATAACAATGGTGATCTACTGTATCATGTACGCCATACGCTCTGTACTGAATCGGATAAATTGAATCAGATTCACTTTTACAATGTGTGATAACAATGGTGATCTACTGTATCATGTACGTCATACGCTCTGTACTGAATCGGATAAATTGAATCTGATTCACTTTTACAATGTGTGATAACAATGGTGATCTACTGTATCATGTACGTCATACGCTCTGTACTGAATCGGATAAATTGAATCTGATTCACTTTTACAATGTGTGATAACAATGGTGATCTACTGTATCATGTACGTCATACGCTGTGTACTGAATCGGATAAATTGAATCAGATTGACTTTTACAATGTGTGATAACAATGGTGATCTACTGTATCATGTACGCCATACGCTCTGTACTGAATCGGATAAATTGAATCAGATTCACTTTTACAATGTGTGATAACAATGGTGATCTACTGTATCATGTACGCCATACGCTCTGTACTGAATCGGATAAATTGAATCAGATTCACTTTTACAATGTGTGATAACAATGGTGATCTACTGTATCATGTACGTCATACGCTGTGTACTGAATCGGATAAATTGAATCAGATTCACTTTTACAATGTGTGATAACAATGGTGATCTACTGTATCATGTACGTCATTCGCTCTGTACTGAATCGGATAAATTGAATCAGATTCACTTTTACAATGTGTGATAACAATGGTGATCTACTGTATCATGTACGTCATACGCTCTGTACTGAATCGGATAAATTGAATCAGATTCACTTTTACAATGTGTGATAACAATGGTGATCTACTGTATCATGTACGTCATACGCTCTGTACTGAATCGGATAAATTAAATCAGAGTCACTTTTACAATGTGTGGTAACAATGGCGGTATGAGTCACTGTGGTAGGTTTCTCACTGTGTGCATGGTGGCTGTGACTCAGTCGAGCACAAAAGCATTTATATTCATCCATGCATACATAACTTCACGATTCCGCCCATTAGGGTGTTAAGCAGAGACTACATCCTTCCACCTGTTACAATCCTGACCCACGTCTGTTCCTTCTTTTACTTTCATAAATGTTTTCATAGATGCTTTTCGGTTACGGATACTCATGACCGCAGCCTTTCGCCTAGATCGTCCTCGATCAGATCGAGAAACCCTTACCGGTTTGCCAAGTCATCCTCGCGTTGAAAATTGTGTTTCATCTATCTTATTTCATCCATCCTCTCTACGTGTCCAAACCAAATAAGCATTCCTTAATGTTTCTTTGTTATTACATACTACATACATCTGATTCCTACTGAGCATCAGGGCTTCTTCAGCTTTGCGCTGAGTGAATGCTCTGATGAGCTCTTTGGAATGAATTTGTCCTGGCAATTTAATCCAGAATTCTATAGCCTTATAGTAGCCTTATATATTGGTCCCCTATGGTCAGTCGAACTAGGCTTTTTGGAATGCCACAAAATGGTTCAGGCCCAATTTGTGTTTCCATAGCCCCTGCCCCGACCGTCGGGTCGGCGCAGTAGTCCAGCTAAGGTACTACAGCGCCACCACTCAAAGACACAGCAAATCACCAGTAATCCTTCACAAACCGCCTATAGATGGCGTAACCAAGCGTACTTTTAACAGTTTTACGGGCAAGTGCTATAATTTATGAGAAATATTTTTAATTTATCTTAGTACTAAATTTTTTTAGGGAAATAATTAGGGTTCCGTATAAAAAAAATTAAAAACGTAACCAAGAATATATGAAACGCGGGCACAGCCACGGGCACATAGCTAGTTTAATATAAGATCTTTTGAAAGGGTATACCGAGCGGGCGCATGACTTTGATGAGGGTTTGCAGCACGCGCAGAGCTTCAGCGGTGACCTTGTAGAACGGGTCGTGCACGCAGGCGAGCACGGGCGGCAGCAGCGCCGAGACGTGCGCGCGCATCGTGCTCGCGCCGTGCCCGCGCACGAGGCACACCACGAACACGAGCGTCTCGATCTTCATAGACGAGGCGGTGCTCTTGTCCCTGTTCCAGAACAAACCAACACTATTATGAACTAACTAACTAATAATATGGGGACAACAAAATTAAAATGTTCCTTGATAATAAACCAATTCTTGTAAATACAATACAAAACAATATATAGCAAGACTGAAATGTTTGACATTTTCACACTGAAGCTGAAACAATAATATCAATTAGTTCCCAATATGGATTTATTTGCTGAAAGATATCCAAAGAAAAAAAACAGTCACGAGGACTGCCTGCAGAAGTGAAAACTATATTTCACAAAATAATAAAAAAAAAATGAAGTAAAACTCGTATCCATGTGTTGTGGATTTGAACCTACGAACCTTGCTTACGCGTGATTATTAAGTCGCACGTCAAACGAATCGCCCAAGCGTTCGTACATGACAAGCTTGTAATTAACAATCTGCATACACTCCCTACATAAATGCAAGCGTTCGGTGACGATGACGCGAATTCTATGTTTTTTGCTAAGCCAAAAAAGTGCTCAACGCGCCTTGAGAAATTTTCACTTCAATATGGATACGTAATGGGTTTTTGGAAGTCATGTATGTATAGAACATGAGATACTTACGTGAGTGGTGGAGTAAGCGCTCGCAGTACCCTGGGCGCATGGTCGGCGAGGCACCCGGGTGCCGCGGCTAGCAACTCGCGCAGCAGAGCGAGCGCACAGCCACGCGCACGCGCACTGCGCCCGCACACTACGCGCAAAGCGCCGCGCACTACTCCCGGTACCTACCATACACTATAAATACTACCAGAAATATTCTTAGCTAATCGCTTAATATTAAATGGCGTCGCATTCCTGCATCACCACTAATACCCAGAAAAACCTACAAGTTTAAGACATGGTAGATGTAAGATAGCATGACTTTGCCCACCTTCGATAGATTCTCACCTATCAGCAGTTGTCATTGTTCATTAACAGTACTTTATTTAACATCAGATGAAGACCAGGGCATTATCTCGAGTTGAGATAAAAAAATATATATTTTTGTTTACTCTTTGTACACTTATCACATATTTATTTAGAGGTTAACTAACTCTCTATAATAGGTACATACATACGTAAACTTGAAAAATTGCAAGTTTTTTTAAAATAGCAAAATTATTAACTTAGGTTAACCTACTTTATTTAGTAAAAAAGCAAAACAATTCACTAAAGTCAGATAATGTCAGTCATAATCATATCAAAAGAAAGAAGTCCACTGCTGGACACAAGCCTTGTCAAGGTACACCATGATATCATCAATAAGAAATTTCAATTTTTGAGAACAGAGAATATTTCGTTTTTTTTTTTTTTTTATATAATAGCGCAAACCTGTATACCTATCATACATCACTCTGTCTAAGATGTTAATTTACTAATAAAGTCAATAAGGAATTAATGTGGTAGGGTGTAGAACATTCCTACTGTTCGTCTGTACATCCCCAAATTGAAATTAAATGAAAAATTGCATTAATATGTGCTAGTAATAGAACTTTATAGCTGGTTAAAACTAAATTATTAATTAATCTTCGACTAAATACATAAAATACCATTTATTATCAACAGATATAACAGAAGAAAAGGTTAACAGATATAATAGAAGTAAACCCATATTTCTCTTACCCTTTGCAGAAGCAACGCCTGCGGTGAATTATCAGCAGGTGTGATTGACATCTGTAATGATGGCGGCGGTCGTGTCGCACGCAATAGTGCAGTATAAGCGCTGAGGATGTCGCATTTCACATTTTCTTCACGCTCTACAAATGATTAAATAAAACTATATTATAAATACTTTTTGAAACAAAATAATGAAGGTATTCATAATATAAAACAAAAAAAGTGTGCGTCTCGGGACGCCCGACAGAAATGATAACTTAAACTAATCTAAGTTGAACTGTTTAATATTGAAATTGTTTGACTTCTGAAAAGCTTAGGTTATTACTTAAATTTTATGTACATATATCAATATGATAATGTAAGGAAAGATAATAAAATCTTTTATTGGTTATAAAATATATTTTATTGTTAGTTACTATTCTTGAATACATATAGAATTATGTGTATGTACATTATTAGTATGATTATTTAATCAACAGTACATGTCTATCGCACACTAAACACTTGAGTAGAGAGAGAGGGAATCGTCTGTCCGAAATACGGCTAGCGCTGTGGGTTAGAGTGAGAGAGGAACCTGCCCACCGTATGCGTGAGAGAAAGGGAAGCCAGAAAGACTGGCGCTAAGAAGTTATCACTTCAATAATGATTACCTTTGAATCTAGCAATTAGTGCAGGTGAAACCGTATGATACATTTCCGCTAAGAGTTCATGACGCGTTGCAATAACGGATTCTAAACATTTCGCAGCCGCACGTCGCACCTGAAACAAATTTTAATATGAACACGGCTATTTTCTTCTTTACAATATTCACTTGTAATAATAACGCTTTTGAAATAAAACTGATTATTAAAAAAGATAATCTTTTATTTTATATGTAAAAGTTTTCGTTAAGATAGGAAAACTTAACAAAAAAAAAAAACTATAATTAATGTGTTTCTCTTTAATGTGGCAATGATTGTGCTCAATAAATATGTTACATTGGAATATTGGCCCGGATGTTGGAGCCAAATCCGATTGATTTTGGTTTAACAACATACATAAAAGCTTTTTGGTGCGGTGCATTGATGGAATGATTGATGACTGACACGTCCTTACACATTCACTTTTAACTTTACATTTATTTTTAATCACCGGATTGTGTAAACACTTAGCAAGTACTTGATATTAGTAATTAAATGTAGCTTCGACGCTCGATCTCTGACTTTCCTACATGTGAAATACTTTAATATTTTTTTTGTATATATGTATGCCATACTACACCTTGGGCACATATATTGTTCAACTGAAGAGGAACGATAATATATACAAAAAGGATATTGATTTTATAAACATGAAATGTTGTTAACATATTCACCTTCCAAGACATATCATCATCATCTGAGTATTCTTCCGAGTCTGATTCAGGATCAATTTCAGGTGTATAAGATTCATCCTCCATCTCTTCATCATCACCGTCGCCACCATTCTCTTCATCCTCGTAGTTATAATTTGGATCGTATGTGATCATTTTCAAACATAGATCGATTATCTACACAGAGTAAATTGAATAAATAGAGTGAATAGTCTAAATCATCAAATGAAAATAATGCAGTCAGCCACATTTTTTTAAATTGTGTCAAACCGTATAAAGTACCATAATTGAAATAGTAGGTTTATATTGTTTGTATGGAAGATTACTCAGGAAGGAGAATGTGAGCCGGAGGAAATAAAGGCCAACCCAATTCGGGACACATGAAGAGGGGCCAAAACAGTGTTCTTGTCGCTACTGGCGGAAGCGGCCCGTAAGGTGGTCCGGAAGGGGAGGATTAGGATTGGATGGAGTGTGAGCACAGGTGTATACACTTGAGGCAAAGCCTTTGCGGTGCTTCAAGTGTATGGGCCTGGGGCACATGCGCCCGACCTACTCGGCAACTGTAGAGGGCTTCGCAGTGCTTCCGTCGAGGTGCTCAAGGCCACAAGGCTTCGGAATGCACTGCGGATTGGCTGAGGTGCATGGTATGTGCCGAGGAAGGTGGGAAGGACCAGCACCACATTGGGAGTGTTTTCTGGTGGCCCTCCTATCAAAAGACGGCCGCCCTATAAGATGAATATGCAGATGGCAGAAGATCACTGAGAGGGGCGGTAGAAAGCCCGCCGGAGGAAGAGGAGGAGGATGGGAGGAGGTTCATCCACCCCTTTCCTCACTCCTCTTAGGAGGGATGGAGGCGGTCCCTTTCTCAGCTAATTAGGAGACCCTACTTCCCTCTCCTCCTGACTTCTTGTCGAAAGACAAGAATGCAGAGGAGAGAGAGATGGGGCTCGTTTATTAGCAGCTGGAGAAGAGGGAGGAGCAGTTGTAGCCAGGCTATCCCCTCTTGGACAGAAGACAAAGGCAGTGGCCCAGACTTTAATCATGCCGCTGGGGCGACATAGTGTGCTAGGTTAATCCCGTGTCACCCCTCAGAAGGGCGGTGGATGATTCAGTGCGTTTTAATGGGTATTCCTGGCGCTTCACGCTGGACGAGTCCCACATACTCTCCTGGCATCTTTAGAGATGCTCTGGCAGATTACACTCACGGATTAGAGATGGCAGGGGGAATGGCCAAATTTATATTTCATGTTAAAAAAAAAGGTTTACATTGTTTTATGTGTATTTTTACATATTCCATTGTACCCATTTAGATTTCCAGAAACATATAGAACAAATAGATTCACAAAAAATAACAAAAACCCATTTTGTGTAAAAAAAAAGAATCTATATAAATTTATGAATTACTGGGCAGTTTGATGATTTTAGAATTTCTGATCAATGTTTATTTTAAATTTGTTACTTTTTTAATGAAGAATTTTTAAGGTTTTTATAAAAGGTTATTATGCAATAGTTGAAAGAAAGGAATAATTTAGTCCCACATAACATTTGAGGTGTTACCACTAGCATTTGCAATATATTTATCCATTTTACTGAAAATATTGATACTTGATGATATCAAAATAACCAATAATAATAGAGACATAATACATATACAGCTGTCATAAATTATCATAGCAGTGCTTAACCTAATTTTACAATTTCAACATAATAATATTTATTTTTTTAAATATCAATTTATTTACAATAAATTCTTTTTCAATATAAATCTTCAGGTAAGAGCAAAACATAATTACCGTTGGTATGTGAGGCTGAACTTCTTTTGGGCATTTCAGTACAAAAGCTTCAAGTGCTTGCAAACAATGTTCACGTAATTCCTCATCTGCATCAGTAGAATATTCTAGAACTTGAGGTGCAACACGCCATAGCTGCTCCCCAAATCTGTGTCCTGCTTGACGACTGAAAGATATATATCATTTACTTGAAAATGTACAAGGATATTATGATGATCAAACTTATGTACTCCAAGGAATTATCTAAATAATATGTAGCCAAATTTTCCATTAAAGCAAATTTTTCTATAATTAAATTTCAATTAAAAAATGCCCAACCACCATTAAGTATTATAAAAAGTAAATAACATGCATAAAGTATACACCACCATAGAAAAGTAAAACTAATCTTACCAAATAGAAGCAATGCACTGTATATGTGTACGACTAACACTGGAAGACGTAGACGAAGTAAGTCCTTCAAGGAGATGATCTATCAGCTTATTGTATAAGGATGCATTACAAGACATCACCAAATGAGAGAGAGCTACTATAGTGCGTTTCCTCACAGCCTGAAAGAGAATATTTAGTGAACTGGAATGCATTTGTTTTAGAATAGGTTACACTTTATTTTTTAACATTTATTTCATAAAACTAAGACTTTTAGTTATTCTGGATTTTGTCCACCCAACCTTTGGACGAATATCTTCATAAGAAAAATTAAAAAGTCTGTACGAGTAATTCTACTGTAGCAACTGTCAGAGTGTAGAACTCATCAGAACTTCCTCTCACTGTTTGTCACCTTTTATTACATTTGGATAAATATATTAGTGATACAAAATTAAACAAAATGATGTATCTTTAGACAATTACCGAAATCTTCATAAACTGTTAGAGAAGAATTTTCAATTAATTTTCTTCAAAATGATAGTAGAATTATTGTAAACATTACATACAAAAAAAATTGTTAAAATAATTTACTATAAATATAGCAAGATTAGAGATATGAACTAATAATGCAATGAACCTTGGCTTCGGTAAAAAAGAAATAATATCAATTACCTGTCTTGGAGATGCAAGCTGAGGCAATAATGAATTTAATAACATTGGGTGAAAGGAAATTAGTAAACCTCCAAATCTACTAAGCAAATCTGATAAAATATCAAGAGCCTCCAATTGGACAGAAACATCTTCTTGCTGTAAAGTGTACATAATATTAGTATAAAATATATATAAAATAAATTTACAATTTTATGCTTTTATGTGAGGCATAGTTTAACGGAGGATAAACATAGAGATTATATGGCATTGACTTCTTCACTCAATTCATGTTTTTAATCATATTTTCATATTAACCATGATAATATTACCTCATTACAACAAAATGTACATTAAGATGACAATCCAAAACTAAAAACAATAAAAGTAGTAATTATATATCTGTTAACCATTGTTAACCAGTTTTTCAAAAGAGTGAAATTAAATTATAGTTCTATGATTTCCTGTTTAGAGTTTTAAAAAATTATAACAATACCTTTTCAATAGCACTACTCAACTTGCCAGTAATTTTCTTGCACACATTAGCTGCTAGTGTGTTAGAACCAAGTGGCAACTCAGATATCACAGTTTTTAAGCCAATACTACTAATGTCTCTTAATTGTTCTGTGTCTGATAGCATGTTTGCACAGAGTGTGTCCACAATGCCTTCTACTTGATATTCCTTTACTTTGTTTACAAGTGGTCCAAGGCTAAAAGTAATACAAGTTTGTAAATTATCAGCGGGATTTGAACTTATGATACACAAATTTATATATGTTATATATAGTAAACACATGTTAATACAAAAGTTTTATTGCTTATCTTACCATTTTACAGCCAAGTTCTGTACCTCGCCGTTCTTGTCCTCAAGCAAGCGTAGAAGCATTTTTACCACCTTTCTTTCCGAGTCGTCGTCCAACTTAATGCTGTCTTTTTGCAATTCAGTCATCAAATCATTTGTAGCCATAAACCTAAAGTCTTTGTCGTTGGATGTCATCTGCCGATAAAAACATATATTATTATTCATCCATGTATCATTCGGTAAACTAAATTTAACTATCTTTTATCAGAAACCGGCGTACCTTCTCAAGAAGATGAGCAATGTGATACGAAACATTAGCCATTTTGCAACAAGTTCCTACTTCGATATTACCACATTAAAACCTAAGTATCATAAAACAATTATATGTTAACAGTTTTTTTATTATCATTAAAGCGAAGAACCCCTTTACAATGATCAAATTTTGAAAACAATGCACTGATATTGAATCGTAAAGCGGTCTAAAACTCTTATAACCAGAAACAGAATATCATTTTTTTTTGGTTTCAGCTATTCCTTTTTAAGGAAAAGGCAAAAATACTAGACTATACAGCCAAATCTGACGTTTACTTTAAAACATGACACGCAAAAGTCAAATGCAATGAACCCGCAAAGTTCATTTTTCAGTGAAAATTTCTTTAGATGTGGTGAACGATTCTTGGTAGGAGGAAAACTTAAAAATTCGCGTTACCTACAAGGCTACAAGGCATCAGCCGTTAACCACTGCCGTGGCGCCTTGTAATTTCAATTACCTAATAATGAAATTTAAATCATTCACACTATATTTTAAATATTATGAAACAATTTTTACAAACTTTTGGCTTTTCACTTTTGTCAGCAGTCCCTATGACTACCTAGTTTTCTTTTTATTCATCGAATCTAACTCGGCTGGGCCGCGTTCGGAAAACTGCGTAAAATCTTTTCGTCTGAAATACCTCAATTCAATAAAAAAAAAGTCTTCAACCATTGTGTGTCACCAGTGATAACTTATAGAACTGAGACGTGGTCGGTTACAACAGGCCCAATTAGAAAGCTCAATGTTACCTGAAGGGCAATGGTGATAGCTATGCTTGGAGTTTCACTATGTAATCGAATCATGAACGAAGAGTTTCTTAGAAAAACCACAGTATTATCGATTAACCGATAATGCCTAAAGAATTGCCAAACATAAGTGGTAGTGAGATGGGCTCATTGTTCGCTAAGCCGATGCATGGTGGGGCCAACGGGTTCTCGAATAGCTATTACTTATCTACCGGAAGACGTAGCGTGGCCAGGGCCCTCACAAGGTGGACCGACGACCTGGTGAAGATCACGGGAATCCGTTGGATGCCGATGGTGCAAGATCGGTTGTTTGTTCCTCATTTATATTGTCCTGAAATAATTTTAACATTTCTCTCTAATTTTATTATTTATCTCTGCATCTTTCTTTTTTAATGGAATTTTTATATAATTCGAAAAAAACCTTTAAATATGTCCATAACAAAATGTCCATCAAAACCATAATCGAATAAATGTTAATAATTCAAAAATTACTAGAGTTGCAAACATTTGTAATTACAGACATACATTTATATGTACGCACGTAACTACATTCTTCAACACATAAATTATGCTATGAAAATGATCGTTTTCGTGCAGAATCCTAACATTGGACATTTGAAAGATGGCAACACTGAAACCAGAGATAAAACTTAGGAGTTCTTGTTGAGATCTCACATAGTACCTAGTCTTTCTTTTAATTCCATAAACTTGCAGTATATGACTCTGTAATATGTAACTTTGCTAGCATAATGCATAGTTTGTTGTAGTTTAGTTATTATGGGCAAGTGAAGTATATAGTAAATAAAGATACTAAAGGAAAGATCATAACAAAGGGTGATCACTTGGCTGCATGGTCTATTTCTCTTGCCTTTTTCTTAAAAACAAATGAATAGTATAAAAAGTTTTTGGCGAGATCTGTCTGACTTTGTAACAGTTGTTTTCTTTAATTCATTAAACATGTGAATTTGACTATATATCATGTAATCTTGGTGGCGTTATGTGTGATATGATTTAGTTACTCTGTTCAAGTTAAGTTTATTATAAAAGATAACGCCTAGACATATTCTGAGGTGCCGACAAAGCTCCATGGAAAGTTCGAGCAGGATAAGCCACCGTTTTGCTGGTGCTAGGTAACGATGATACAAGATTGAAGAACATCTAACCCACTTGACGTTGGCACAAATTGTGTGTACACAGATAACTATGGAGAAGAAGAAATAAAATAAAAAAGTTTGTTTTCATTGTAAACGTCATTTTTGTAATAATAAATGTGGTACTAATATATACATAAAATTGTAAAAATAAGCTAAGAAAATATAAATACGCAACGTATTACATACAAAATATAAATATGGATCTATTCGTTATAAACAGGTAAGTAAATTTTTAACGTGTTTCTATTGTGGTTATAAAATTTAAGACGCGTGCTTATATTTTATATATAACTAGCAAATTTTTTTAAGAAATACAATTAGCCTTCATAAGTCATGTAATTCTTTTTCGCGACTTTGATTGGGGTTTTCTATTTATACAAAAGCTTTAGAATATTTAAATACTCCGTCCTTGTAAAAATATGTTTCCATGTAAATTTATTATACTTGTTCTTTGAATACTAATATCAGAAACACTCAAACATGTACATATCAAAAACAACAGTTTTCTCATCATAAATATTTAGATAAGCATTGAATATTTTTTAAAATACTGTATAGGCTCAGAGCTTTGACCACAATCTCATCTGATGTTAAATGATGATATGGTCCAAGATGGTAAACATACTAAATCCTAGAGGTACTGATTTTCAAATGATGCTGCTAGAATACACCTATTGGTATTTGGCAACAGGTTTTCAAATTTGAGGGTGGTAGCTACCCAGATGGGTATTATATCAAAATGCCCTAAATGCCCTACTACCATGATATGATTTGCTTATAATGTTTTCCTTCACCATAAATTCAGGCTGATTATTAGAGTTGGATAGGTAGGCTTGAACCTGCATCCAGTGCCTTGCAAACTGCACCATCATGACTTTTAAATCTTCCATGTACAAGATATATATTTTTATTAATAATAAAATATAATAAACCTAGTTTTAAGGATTTATATTAGTAGAAGTGTATAGTGTATCTGGACATTAAATACTATTAGATCAGATTAGAATTTCTTAATCAGTAAGTTAGCAAGATTAATAGTAGTTTTGTGTGGTGTTTGATTGTTATTAGGTTCAATTTGATTATCCATCACAACTTTCATTAATGGTTACAATAAAATCTCTGATGTAATATTTTTGTTGTAAATTTGATACTATTATTTAATTCCTTAATATAGATACAGAGACCCAGTTGAAGAGGTGGATTTAATAAATCAAGAGACTGCACATCTTGAGAAATTAAAACAAATTATTGAAGAAAGGAAAACAACTTATGCAAGAAAAAACACTTCTGAAGTTATTACTCTTACAGATGACAGATTGTCTAAAAACAAATCACTTGAAAATTTTCCTGTTCTTGATGAATCCAAAGTTATTGAAACTGAAGTTTCCAAAATATCATCATTAAATAAAGAGACAAGAAATGTTACAGACAAAGAAAAGCATTCTAGTGCATTTAAGGTTTTAGGAGGCAATGATTTTGAGAAAAAAACTAAGGTAAAAAATGATACCCAATATTTTGAGAATAATTCTGTACCATTAAGTTTTTTTTATGATGAAAAATACTATTTAGAAATAGGTTGTGCCTTGATGTTCTATTTTTTTATGACTTTGTGTGCGTGCCAACCATATTTTTCATAATACTGAAGAGACCATGACTCATACTGAGACAGATGTGAAGTCCACCTCATGTTAACCAAATAGGTTAACATATCAGTTTCAAACAGGGTTGTATTCTTACATATTCAATAATAGTTTGCTATTCTTAAGATCTGTGTTTGTTCAAGTTGTAATCCATACGGTTCCATAGCAATGCAAATGCTGCTGGTTTACCCATAATTTATAATAAGCTAGTTTAATTATCTTCCATGTCTTTTCAGGTAGCAAGGCTGTTGCCATATTGGCTATCACATCCATTTATCATTTCAACAGATTTACAAAATTTATCTAATCCAGTTGAAGAACAACTTTGGTTATGCGACACATTAAAAAGTAACTTATTGAGTGAAGGGTTAACTAATTTATTTCCAGTGCAAAAAGAAGTTGTGCCCTTCGTAATAAATGAACACAGATTTCCAAAACTTTTTAGGCCGCATGATATCTGCGTATCAGCTCCCACTGGGAGTGGGAAAACATTATCTTTTGTTTTACCAATAGTTCAGGTATGAAATTAACTTTTATTGCATTTGACATAAATAATATTAACTTTAATTCTGGTGTTAAAACTTACAAGGAATAATTGGAGCGATAATGACTTAGTCAGTAGTGAGGTCGGATTTTGTGTCAATGGACGCGGGTTCAAATCCTCCTATCCAACTCTAAAATCAGACTGAGTTTTTGGTAAAGGAATACATCGTGAGGAAACCATAGCTTGGTGGTAGGGCATTTTAAAATAATGACCCTTTGGGTAGCTACCGTTAGAGTAAGAGTAAAGCTTAAGTTAGAAAACTTGTCGCTACCAGTAGGTATGCTCCAGCAGCAATCACTTGAGAACCAGTACCTCTAGGCTATGTTTACCATCCTGGACCACATTGTCACTTAACAGCAGGTGAGGTTGTGGTCAAACCGATATAGGCTCAGTAGCCTATATTGGTAAGAAAAAAAAGAATTAATTAACATTTTAGTAAGTAAGCATACTGTGGAAGCAGAATTAGCCAAGAGAACATGCCTTGAAAATGAGCCATGAGCTAATACTATCATCATTGTTTACACTAAGTAAGAACTGACCAAAAAATTTTTTGGTGACTAAATGAAAGTACTTTATCTTATTTTACTTTTTTTTTAATTTTACAAATTACGTTTACAGATTTTAATGAATGAATTATGTTGTCATGTAAGAGCATTAATAGTACTTCCTGTACAAGAACTAGCAATGCAAGTTGCTAAAGTTTTTAAAATATATTGTTCAAGAACCCATTTAAGAGTTGCTCTACTTAGTGGATCTACACCTTTGCAACAAGAACAACAGTCAATCATGAAACTCAGTAAGTTATATTAAACTCCTTGTAACTTTTAATGTGTCGAGTACCTGTAAAAATGAAACAATAGAAAGACAATACGAAAACAATGGAAAGCTGGCTTAAACGCCGGGAAGGTACTCAAGGGGTTAAGAAATACTACTAGCTATGTCCACACCCCAGTTGACAGCCCTTGACAAGATCTTAGCCCTTATTGGTGATAGAAAGATACTGTTACATCTTTTTTCAAAAACACATTGTTTATAACCTATTACATATTTCCCAAAAAATAAAATAAAACCGACTATTTATATTTAATTTTATAATTATGAGAATATTTTTTGTGACAAGGTATATAGTTTTACAGATTTATTTGTTTTGTAATGATTCCTAAACCAGCAAATAAAAGCAGTCCTTATTATTTACATTAAAACAATTAAACATATAATAAAATTGCAAGATTGTTTTGCATCTTTTTATATGACTTTTTAATAAAGTTGTTATATCCAATAGTTTGAATAGACAAGGGTTGCATTTTATAATAGATGAGAATGCAAGGATAAATATGTATAAACGAATTTTCAAGTAATCTTCTATGACAGTGAAAAAGTAGTTGCACTTATTTTTAAATATTGTAACATTCAGGTAGTCATGAATTTGAATTAAATGAATAAATTTTTTTTTATTTATTTAGTCACTTTATATTTTAGACATAATCGAGTATTGTTTACTTGTTTTGTGGCTGTATTGTTTTCATATTATTTCTATTTTACAATCTTATTCTATTTCTTATCTATATGTTCCTATTGCAATGTGGTTATGATGAATCTTTATATTTACTTAAATCCTATTTCTAGTTTACAATCCTTACCATTTGACACACACACAACATATAATACACCTTCAGTTATTCATCATTTTTATCATGAAATGTATTCATGAAGTGTATAAGCTCTTTGTTACCAGGCTTTTTAAACCTAAATAGAGGCTAATTTCATAATCAGCTACCAAATTGGGTCAAAAAACTGAAATGGAAATAACACCAATATAATATCATTAATTTATTGCATGCGAAACATTTGAAGATTTTTTTTTTGTTAATGCAGAAATTATTATGTATGATAATGATTATTTAATAGTGAGACCGAAGTCCCCCAATGAAATAGGTAAGGGGGCGCGGAGGGACGTCTCCGCGCCAGTGTGGGACTCACCCGGACGTGAAGCGTCCGGAAATACCCACTAAACCCCCGGGGGGCCGTCCGCCGCATTTGGGATAGGGACGACACGGGATGGCTTTCGCAAGCACCGCGTCGCCCCCTGCGGCTGACCCAACAGGGCCACGTCCATACTTAGCCCATTGGGGATGGGGGGTGGAAAACCCCTTCCCACCTCTTCGCCCACTTCTCACAGAGAAGCAAGACCTAAGTGGTCAACCGTCCGAGGGGTGAGATGAATGACCCTACCTTGTACAAATATTTTGCTTTATTTACAGCTGAATCTACTGGATGGGTTACTGATGTGGATGTTATAGTTTGCACCGCTGGAAGATTAGTTGAACACATACAAAATACTGAAGGATTCTCATTAAAGCATTTAAAGTTTTTAGTAATAGATGAAGCTGACAGGATTATGGAGCACATACAAAATGACTGGCTATATCATGTGGATAAACATATAAAATCTGAAAATCAAATAATGAATGGTAAAACTGGCAATCTAAATTGGCACACTCTACAGGGACAAACATTACCTCCACACAAACTGCTGTTTTCTGCAACATTATCACAAGATCCAGAAAAATTTAGAGCAGTGGAGTTTGTTCCAGCCAAAATTATTTTCTGCTGCCCCTACGGGTGCCTTCGAGTATGAAAACCAAATTAGGCAATATACAACACCTGCAGAATTAAAAGAACATATAATAGTTACCAGTGCTGAAAATAAACCACTTGTACTTTACACTTTTTGGTCGAATTAAAATGGGACAAAGTATTATGTTTTACAAATTCATCAGAAACGGCACATAGATTGACAGTTCTATTAAATATATGGGCCGAAGGTCAAGTTAAAGTATCCGAATTATCTGCTAATTTAGACAGATCCACGAGGGAAACTGTCTTGAAAAAGTTTACTCACTCAGAAATTAACATGTAAGTATTGCTTTCTTATACCAATGAAATAATTACTTTAGATATTTTAAAAATATATCTATGTTTTCTTTTCTTTCTTTTTTTTTTAATTTGCTAAATTACAATACACTGGAAAAAAATAAAATTATCGATTTTAAAACAGTATTGGGAAGTGGAACAATTTTAAAATATTTTTCTTGTGTCTTTTAGATTGATCAGCACAGATGCTCTGGCAAGAGGTATTGATATACCTGATTGTAATTACGTAATATCATATGACCCACCAAGAAACATAAAAACATACATACACAGAGTCGGCCGAACTGGTCGAGCTGGTAAAACTGGACGAGCAGTCACTGTGCTATTGACTAATCAGAATAACTTATTCAAGGTATCAATTTTAACGTTGTTTTCAATACTTAAAGGTTATCTCATTACAGTTACTTGTAAAGTACTTGTAGAGTATGACTCTTCTGTAATTGTAATTTGAAAATTACAATAAAATCACTTTGTTAACTTTCATGGTGTTTTTATGTACAGAAATATATTATCAGGTAAATTTACTCCAAGAGAAAGGTTAACAGTGAATACAAATTAGCAAACTGTAATTGCATTAATGTCAGTTATAAGTCTTACTGGTAATAAGTTAATGGTAATTAGTTCCTTTTAGTAAAACCTACATTATGTCACAGTGTAAACACAGCTCAAGTTGTAATTAAGCTATAAACGCTATA
Source organism: Samia ricini (assembly GCA_014132275.2). Classification (NCBI taxonomy): domain Eukaryota; kingdom Metazoa; phylum Arthropoda; class Insecta; order Lepidoptera; family Saturniidae; genus Samia; species Samia ricini. The sequence goes on from AP028161.1 coordinate 11,520,209, forward strand.
AGTTAAGTAAACTTATATTATTCAAACAACATTAACATATTTTATGTCTTTAATTTATTTACTCGTTATAACTTCTTTATATATACATACTGTTCTAAAGATACTTTTTGATACCTGAACACTGCCAACTTGTTAGATTCTAGTAAATATGATAAATGTTAATAGGCTCTTCCCAGCAATGACAGTTATACAGTAGAATTCACTGCTCTTATAAACAAAAGCTATATCCGTACATTAAAAATAGAGCCAAAAACGAATTTATCATTATTTAAAAATAATAGACTGTTTACATGTGCACGTGTGGTGGTCAAACTGTGAGTATGTGTATGCGTGTGTGTATGTTATGTGTATATGTATGTTTCTCGATATGTGTATGTAAGGATATATGGATAATCTTTATGTTATTTGTTTATTAGATATACTTTCATTTCGTTATTGAAACTGTTTTTAGATATAATTTTGTTGTGATGTTTGAAGTTGGAACAGATATATCAGTGAATTACATAAATTCGTCTTAATAAGATCTATCATTATTTTATCGATATAAAAGTAGTTACTACAACATCATAATGTCGATAATTTGATTACTTATAATAATGTATAAAAAGTGACTTGATTTTTTTTTTATAACGTAGTTGACTTACATTTCGAAACTTAGTGAATTTATACTTACTTATATCAACGCATAAATTAGTAAAGAAGTATTTTAAAAGGCGCCTTTCGCTGTACGTCGAGGTGTGCTGGTTCCTACGCTTGGGTATGGTTGTGAGTGCTGGGTTTGGCAAAAGAAGCATGAAAGTAAAATTAACAATGTGGAGATGAGAAGTCTGAGAAGTATAGTATGAGTGTAGATGATTGACAAAGTCAGGAATAGTGTGATAAGAGAACGCTGTGGTGTGGTAGAATATGCAGTGAGCAAGATAGAGAAAGGTATGCTCAGTTGGTTCGGGCGCGTGGAGAGGATGGATGACAGAAGATTAACGAAACGAATTTATAAGCCGAGGGTGACTGGGCACGTCGGTACGGGTCGACCTATGCGAACGTATTTTGACCAAATTCAGCACGTCTTAAATAAAGGCCAGGTGGAAAGTACCCATAACCGGCGAACATGTATGAAAGCGTTTATAAAAGTAGAGCTAGCGAAAGAGGTGTGTCAAGATCGTAGCAAGTGGAAGGATGTAATCTCTGCCTACCGCCACGGGAGAAAGGCGTGATACTATATATGTATGTAGTTTAGTGGTTTCAATAAAGTGTAGTACTAGTTTTGGTCACATTTACTTATGTCAACTTCTAAAATTAAATTCAGTAATAAAAACGTTTTTTTTTTTCAAATTTTAGGAACTCATTGTTTCGGGAGGAAAATCTGAGCTTCCAGAAATTGAAATTGAATCATCTGTGTATGAGCGTCTCTCTGACAGTTACAGATATGCTATAACTGAGACTAAGAAATATATTACACAAGAAATAAACACACAAGTTCAAAAATCAATTGATATAAAGAGGAAAAAATATAAACGTAAAAATGATAAATATGCTAAAAAATAAATAAAGATCATAAGTTTTTAATACATAATTGTTTTAATTAGTCCTTTTCAGCTTAAATATCACTTTGGCGAAGGTTGCATTCCAAATAAAGCGTAGAAATACTATTATTGTTTTAATGTTCCAAAATGTCTACATATGGTATCGTATGTACAGAGTGCACTGCATGTGCATTGAATGTGCACTACGTGCGCCAGTCGGGGTAAGACTGGCTAACTTATACGTTACAATATGTAGCACTGACGCTACATCACATTATTAAATTAATCCTGGTTTAAAAAAAATATATCAATTTATGTGAAGAACAATAAAGTGTTACATATAAGTGGCATAGAATCAAAAGTGGCTATCTACACTTCAACTCATTTTTGGCTAAGTGGAAATTTTTTCTATTTTTTTTTTCTTAAGTATGGCAGTGATGATTGATGTATAAACTTTATTTTAATCTATAGGTAGTTCTATAGTAGTTATATGGCAACATGTAGTTACTAGCACAAAGTTTAAAAATAAGCCAATGTTAACATCTTGCTGTGTGCCAGCGGCTGCGACCGTGTTTCATATATTCACTGGATTTTTTTTATAGGGAACCCTAATTTTTGTTTAGTACTATGATAAAGTAACGTTTTTTTGTTGGTGATTGTAGATAGCCGCCTATGATTCTATACGAGACGAGAAAACAACTGGTGTGTAAGTATGTAAACGCACTAGAAGTTAAACTTATACATAAATAGAAAATATAAGTGTTAGATCAGAAAAATACACTTCATCATCCCTCCCTCCTTGTGATTTTCCAAACCAATTCTTTCGAGTCTTACGTGATGAATGGGTGATTCCTTACTTGTATGACAGCAACACCAGCGCTTCTAAACCTTATGAAGTTATATTCATAATATAGAGCAAGACTGCATGATCCTTTTACTTATCGTGATAAAAAAGACAAATTGATATGTTTTTTTGTTCTTGTCATCTTGGCCGATTGTACAATATTGGAATTTGGACGTTTGATTTAACGTTTTTTTTTTTAATAAAAGTGCATTTTGCAAGACACTGGGCTTGTGACCTTTAGTACAATTAGTGCAAGTGCCATGGTGGATTGCAGTATTTAGGCTGCAAAAGCCGCAGTGAGCAAAAACTTGAAACAATAACATTTCGTAAGTAGACTGTAATTATTGGTTTTAAAATATATTTTTTTATAATAAATATTATTTGTATATATTCATTTTATTTATTTATTTAATTCATTAAGAAAATCCCGAAGGTTTTCCATTAGTTTATTTATATCAACTGTCAGTATATCTTACGCGTGCGCTCTGCTAATGTAACATGAGTTTTAATGGATTCATTGAGGCCGTCAAGAAAGAACATGTAAAATTTGGAATAACGAGAAAAAATAGAATTTTAATAGCATTAAGAAAAAGGAAAGGATAATGTCATCATCAAAATTTCAAGTAAAAATATTATAAAATATAATAAATAAAATATAACACGATTCAATGTGAAAAGACGTGAGATAATGAATAAGGGAAGTAATCTTTAGACCATATGATTATGTAAAGTACTGTAATTAGCCATGTTAATATATGCGTCGATCTAATAATGAAAGAAATAATAACTAAGTATATCACCATTTATTACAGCAGACACACATTATACTCGTATTACAATCTATATATCAAAATCAAAAAAATCTTTATTCAATTTATGCCCTAAGAAGGCGCTTATGAATGTCTAAAACAACCCAGTCGAGAAGATCCGGCAATAAACTCGATCTGGTTCTTTTTTTATAAATATAATATATATCATTTTTTTTTTTCAAATAAAAAAAAAATATGAGTAACAAACTGTAGAAACAATAAAATGTTCTATGTTCAAATATATATGTTGAGCAAGGAAGTTTGCTTTATTTAAAATTACCTATTTCTAACAAGACACATTGTTGGTGATGAAGAACAAGCGACACTCAACGTGCAATTTATTGAATATAGTAAATTGATGGACAATAAAAGATCCGGCAACACTATTTACATTATACCGTGCAGACTTTTGGATCAGGCAAGCGAACATCATAGTCGATCAGGAAATTACTATGATAGATAAAGGCGTAACGTTTAACAAATTCTCGTATAAGTATTGCAGTGCTTGCTATATGGGAAGAGTTTCTTTGCTGGCCAGGTTTATTGTTTTTTATACGTATTTTATGTGAGGGAGAGAAACTTTGGTTTTTTATATATATTATACTATTTCATGTTTTAATTCATTTTGATATTTTAATCTAAATTAAAATTAATCACGATAAGACAATATACAAAGATATTACTCACAGAATCATGCACTTGCCAGTAAAACTGTCCATTGAAACGTGTTTTTTCCTGATTTATTACAATGTCTTGGGTTTTAATTTGTTTTCTATTGATTTTTATTTAAATATAAATTTATTATTTCTTTTGAAAGCAAAGAATTTTCTCACGAATTCAAACATTTGCCAGTGAGTTTATTATTTATCTCTGCCTTCCAGTAAAACTGTGCATTGAACCGGATTTTATTCACAACTATCTGTGTGCCGCGGCTGCGCCCGCGTTTCATATATTCTTCATTGAATTTAATTTTTCTTATACAGAACTCTATTTTTTTGTATAAAGATAAAGTAAAAATATTTCTCATAAATTATGGCACTTGCCCGTAAAACTGTGCTGCGAATTATTCAAATTCTTATGAGTTTTGTTTTTTTCGCAAAACCCTGTATATTTTCGAAAATTAAAAGTATCCCTAAATTATCCGGAGGAACTTCAGTCATGTACCAAAAAAAGTCCCGTCAAAATCCATCTAGCCTTTTTTTTTTTGACAGGGGGAAAAGCATTTACGTACTACCCGTACCTATTGCATTAGTAAGACCGGAGTCCCCCAATGAAAATCCATCTAGCCTACCCGGAACAGACAGAATTAAAACAAAAGGATTGTATTCTTGGTATAGGTATCATATATATGTACATTCATATTTATTTAGTAAAAAAAATAATTTTGACATTACAAACACATCAATTTTATTTATAACTATAGATTTCATGAGTTTTAATTTTTTTTCGCCTACCTCAATTATTATCGAAAAATTAAAGTTCCCTAAGTTACGTAGAGGATCTTCAGCTTTCAATAAAAAAAAGTCCTGTTAAAATTGATCCAGCTATTCCGGACATTAGCCGGAACAAGCAGACAGACATACAAAAAAATTTAGAACTATCGAAATGTTTTCTGTGCTAGATTCTGAAGCTTCGCATAGTATTTTTTCTTAAACATCTTCAATGTATAGATTTCGTCCCATTAGCCTTTTATCTATATTAATAAATAAAATTAAAGTGTTTGTTTGTAACGTCAAAATTATTTATTTTTTTACAAAATAGATATGAAAGTATATACGACACCTATACCAAAAGTACAATTTTTAAAAATTTTGTCTGTCTAAAATTCAGAGTAATCTCCGGAACGGCTGGACAGATTTTGACGGGTAGATAGCTTTCGAAAATAATTAGGGTTCCGCGTAAAAAAATTAAAACCCTAAAAACTTAATAACATCCGAATCTATACACAGTTTTACGGACAAGTTGCTTGAATTTACGACAAATATTTTTACTTTATTTTAGTGCTAAAAAAATTATTAGGGTTCCGTATAAAAAAAAAATTAAACACAGTGAGAATATATCAATCGCGGGCATACAGCTAGTTATAAGTTTAGATCAAAACATACGATAAGCTGTGTAAGCTGCGGAGCTATCCAATAGCTAATTGTCAAAAAGTTGTACATTTCTTACGACGACAGTATTTGTCTAAAATATGATGTATGCTAGTAGCGGGAGAATTACTTATAAAATGAGGCCAAATAAAATACGTGTAACTCTTTCGAGTACAAAACAATACTGAACTTTGTTTTACTTCAATGTGGGTAAAAGTACATGCACGTAACAGATCCCTACTCGAGATGTGGACCACTGAGTGAAAAAATCTTAAATGAAATAAGCTCCACTATGTACTACAGTATGAAACTGAAAATCATATGTTAATACAGTATTTCAGTAAGTACATTAGGTATAATACGCTTGTACAGTGTTAGTTCCGATTTTAGCCACGTGCTAAAAGACCCGTACGCACAACAAATTACATTATGGAGACGTCATACGGAGATACAGTCCGTCCACCAGAGATTATCTTTTTTTTTATTTATTCCTTTTTAAGGCAAAGTCACTAGTAAACCATGCAGCCAAGTCAGACGTTAGGAACACTATCAATAAATGAATGGTGGTAACAAAATGGTGGCCTTCGATTACGACCACTACGGGAATGATTGGGAGATTTCAAAATTCACGCTCCGTGTCATTATTTTCACTTCACTACACTTGTGTATCATAACTACACTATTTCGTGTCAAATGGCACCCAAATTACATCATGTACTCAAATACTGCAAATGTAGTCAAATACTGCAAAGTAATGAAAATTTCGATAGTTATTGATTCAATAAACTTATGCGTAACATAAACTCCGCTTAACTGTCACAGCGTTTCTGAATACCTTTTGAGCCGTTCTACTTCTTCTTCTTAGTTAATGGCAATCTGTGTGAACACACAATTTGTGCCAATGTCATGTAGGTAAGATTTTCAATCTTGTATCAGCGTTACCAAGCTCCAACAGAACGGTGGCCTATCCTGCTCAAACTTTCCATGGAGCTTTGTCGGCACCTCAGAATGTATGCTACGCGTTGTCTTCTATAATAAACTTAACTTGAACACAATAACTAAACTATTTCACACAAAACGCCACCAAGATTACATGATATAGAGTCAAGTACACAAGTTTAATGAATTAAAGAAAACAATTGCTACATGTCAGACTGAGATCCCGCCAAAAACTCCTTTGAGCCGTTCATTAGCTAACTATAAAACCGATAACTAGTTTTTTAATATGTCACTAGGTGGGTCTTTTTGTCAAAGGGAAAATGCAAACAAATCTCCAATTATTCCATTAAATCGAATACGGTCTTGTGTGTTGACATGAAAAGTTAGTAAAATTGAGTTGCCATACGTTTGTGTATTCCATATAATTTGACAATGTGTATTATTTTCTTAGTATATATTTTGTATTAGGTATATAAGTACGATAATTACCACCTATCCAGAATTTACAAAGAAAAAAGCAGTAGGGTCGGGAGGAGAAAAGAAACTTTAGAGATGATTGCATTACACCGGACAATACTTACCATATTTCAAATGAATATGCGACTTCTCGCTATCTTTGCAATTATTACATTATGTTATTATTGTTAGTAGCTAATTTTTTTTTTTTATTTATTTTGTTTGTGGCAGATATATCTAATAAAACCTTTAGCAGAATCATAAAGGAATAAGTTTCGCTTTGATACACGAATTTCAAGCTATAATTCACTTAAATTAAATGACTAGTTTTAGTCACCCATAATTAATCTTACATCATAATTTGTCCAACCTTCTCCGTTTACCCTAATTTTCGGGAGACACAAAATGGGAAAGGATGCATGCGTGCCGACTAATCAGAGCTACCAACTCCTGAACGAATTGACTTTAAAAAAATGTTCGTTACAGTACATACCTAATTACCTACTTTATAATCCCAGTTTTATGTTTCAATTCAACGTAAAGGTAAATGTTTTAAATTCTCTTGGAATATTTGTTTAGTGACCAGGATTTCGTTCTGTTTTCAGTAATTTGTAAACAATAAAATAATGTCCGTTCAATCAGCATATTTACTAAAACTAAATCATTCGGATAATATTACTAGTTTTGAAACAAGATTTACGTATCCTAAACTAGTTATTTTTGAAGACCCTCTAAATTTCCGAATTTTGGACTTAGATTGTAAAAATGAAGAACACATTGAAACCAATGAAATAATTATGGATAAAGTGATTAAAGATGATCTTCTGTGGTATATTCTTAAATCCGGTAAAATAGACATTGTTAATTTACTAAATGGAAGCAAAATCGAACTTATTTATGAAGATTGTAAAATGAGGCACATGAAAGTAATGGACAATAAATTATTTTTAATCAGTGAACCTGGAGAATGTTTCCATGCTCCATACACTTCTCAAGAAATACGAGAGAAAATGGATAATAATGAATCTAAATTATTTGTTTCATTGAAGAAAGCTAACAAACAGGTTGACTGCAAATCATATTTCGAAATTAATGGACTACAATTTTTTATTGAAGAAGGAAGAATGAAAACCCAATGTCCAGTTACAGGATTAATTGAAACTGTATCTACAAATATTATGTTAGATCATGTTTTAATATGGGATACTTTTACTTTATTATCAAATAGCTCAAATATGTGGGTTGTTGATTTAAAAAATTCTAGTGTTATTTTTGAATTTGGATATAAAGCCAATCATTATTATCCTTTAGGAATTTCCAACAATATATTCTATTATATTGTCAAAGAAGAGAAACAGGTAAGATTTGGATTATTAACCCCTTGAGCACTAATTTTGCATTTACACCAGCTTTCCATTGTTTTCCTATTGTCTCATTTTATGGGTAATCAACATATTAAAGCTTACCATTAATTTAAATAAAAGGGATCTTGTTTCCAGGTATCTTTTAAAATTAAATTCTAAATAATGCATAATAGTAATGTACCTATTCTTGAGACTGAGTGGACAGTTGAAACTAATTAGTATTTAGCTGAGTTAAACATAGTGTTTGTAAACTATAATACAATATAGGGTGAATTTTATGTCATATACACATTGTCATACACAAATATTCAATTTTTGTCTTAGCAAATTAAATTTTTTTTTTTTTTTTTTTTTTTACATGGTATAGAGGTATAGTCTCAGTGCTTTGACCATAATCTCACCTGATGTTAAGTGACAAAGTGGTCCAGGATAGTAAACACATTAAGCTTAGAGGTATTTTAACTTCAGCAATGTAGGTACGAAAAAAAATGGGGTGTGGCTGTGTCATGGACATGGCTGTTTGTTGTATGTGAATATGTCTTGTAAATGGTTGATATTTTCTATATAAATTATTATTATTTATATATGCCATAAGAAGTCCTCCGGGTTACCATGTTTTGTTTATGATGGCAACTGTTCCATTTAACGGGTTCAGGAAATGAAACAAATAATGACTGTAATATAACTTTATTAATTATAGGTCTGTGATGTTCTGGTACCGTCATTAGCCCGCTTGGCCGAATTCACTTTTTTATGTTGCCGACACTACTTGACTTGGTCATATGGTGTTTTATTGGTACCACTCAATTGGTTTTGAGATGCTATTTCCAAACCTATACAATTTCTGTATATGAGCTTGGCTTTTCGAGATATAGGCCAGCATTATATATTTTTTTAATATAATTTTTTTTTTTATTTTAACACTTTATTGTATACATAGTCACAATTTTATACCAATGTTATATATATAATTCATAGACTTTGATAAGAGCTGACGATTGGATCTTGAACAAACTCATAGCTCAGTCAAAAGTTATACTAAATGGAAATCTCTAAACGTTTTAGATTGACCTTAAAATGGCGGGGCTTCTCTCCGCCGCGCGCGGTGTTTTACAGTCCTAACTTAGCGTAATAGATTCTTTGATCTTTTAGCTATCCAGTGGTATACTTTGATTTTAGATGTGGAGAATAGATTCGAAACTACATTGCCAAACTGTATCCCCCCATTTTTATATCATTAGGTTTTTTGGATTGCTCCTGTATGGTAGCAAATGTAAAGACGTATTCACGTCAAAAGAAAAATGATTTAAAATAATTTTTTATTTACAGATGGTAATTTATTATGCTTGGGTGCAAACAGGAGAAGTTGCAGATAACAAAAATATTTCAAGAAATTTCACTCCAACACGAATGTCTCAAGAATCTCTTATGAATCAGTTAAAATCATTAGTAGAATCAGTTCTACATTCTACTAATCTTGTTTGTATTCCACCTGACATTCAGAATATATTTGAAAAAATCGATGATTTTGGTAAACTTATTGATGTTGGAATTGCATTATGCCAACACAATATAATATTCAAAAGATTATTATATTCATTACAAAAACGAATTTATGATACAGAGGAAATTCAATGGACGAATGTAATATCTGATATGATTATTAAAATAGATTTATTTGAGTATATACATTTTAGGGAAATCCAAACGTATGATACTATTAATGTATTCAAACATGATTATAAAGATCTATGTATGTTGTTTTTAAGTAATCTAGATGTTGATTTAGCATCTATCTGTTGGCTAAAATATTCTTGCCTGTCAATACCAATTTTAGGTGATGATATATTACAAATTCTGAACTCAATACCACATAACACTAAAATAGGAGCAATCATTATATGGTTGCGGAATTTTGTACCATCACTACTGGAAAAAAATCCATTTTATATTGAATTATTCATTAGATGGTCAACAGAAAGGGTTTTTCAATTAGAAAAATCTACCTACTGGCCAAAAATAGGTGTTAAATTCATAGAAGCAATTATAATACTCCTGGAGACATCTTTAAAAACTATTTCCATTAGGCCTCTTGCAATGGATGATCTTGATGTTTTAAAAGACCAAGTAAATTACATTTTTGAATTGAAAGAAAAATACAAAATAAATATTATGCTAAGTGAATTTAGTTCACAAAAAGCAAGTGAAGTTTCTTTAATTATGTTACGTCGTTGTTATACTGAAGACTTAGAATGTTTTTTGCAAGACTTTTTGTTACCTTATGCTTTACGATATTTATTTGATATAGATGATATACTTCGATCATTCATGGATAGTGAAGCAGCTATTAGTGGTGGAGAAATTGATGGTCTTCGCCTCAAAGTACTACTTAATGCATTCATTTCACCTGGAAATAAACTTGATTGTTTGCTTCAGGTTTTAAAAGTTTTAGATGTACCATGGAATTCAACTGTTCTTGAGTTAGCAATTGCAGCTGCTGCAAGTGTAGATTTTACTTTGTCTAACTCAGAAAAAAGTATTGCGAAAGAAATACAAGAGGAATTGAATTATGCTTCATTAAAAGTAATATTGATGAAGTATAACTTACCACTAACATGTACAGATTACACAATACTTTTGCATAATGTTGTTAATGCTCATGTAGTAGACTTAAAGGATCTTAGTATATTGAAAAACGTATTAATTGTTCATGTCAATTACGCCAATATTCTGTATCTCAATAGGTGTCTTCAGGACTGTGAAATTAAATTAGGATTAGAGTATTTTAAAAATTTACCCCAAAAAGAGAAAAAAGTAACATTGAAGTCAATTGTAACTAAATTTGAACAGATTATTAATAGCAATAGTAATTGTGTGACTGTTGAAAAGAACTATTTAGATTTCATTAAAGGTACAAAATTACTAAATGAAGCACACATGAAAGATGTAGAAGATTTATATAAGTTTAAGAATTTCCATGATTCCAAATTTAGTATTAATGATCTTAATATTGAGAGATCTTATGCAGATAGAATGATTGCTGGATCATTAACACAAGCTATCAGAACTCGTAGGACTCCTGATTTTATTTTAATAAGATTGTTACAACGTATATCTACGAGTCACCGTGTTCGTGATTTTGTTGCAAATCTAATATGCTCGCCCCAAAACGGTAGTTATTCTTTTTTATCACTTTTTGAGAATGGAAATAACTTTCCGATTTTGTTAGAGTCCTTCGAAGTTTTGACGGAACTAGCAACAAATTGCAGAGAAGAACATTTACATTGTTTGATAAACCAATTGATTATATTAAATGCCTTAATTAAAACGAACACAGTAGTTAAAAACCTGTCAGCAACATGGAAATTTCAATATATATATTTGCCTGTATCATCCAAGAATTCAGTAAATGAATTGATTAACTTTTATAAAACAATTTTACCTGTTTCTAGTACAGAAGTTGATATTTTCGAAAATAATGATACATGTGAATTTTATGTATTTAGGTTAATTTCTCATATTACACTAGTATATTCAAGTGTTCATAGTTCAGATTTATACGGCGATTTGTTTAAACTTAAAAAATACAGTTTTAAGAAAAATATTAAATCAAATGATTACATCACATAACTTCGATGAAGCATTAATAACCAGCTTACTACTTATTTTAAGAACTATAGAAAATACGAATGATCATGCTTGGATATTGGACATACTTAGAGGACAAAATGACATATTGCCCCCTGCACTTAATTCATATATTTCGTTTTTACCTATACGTTATACTTTTGGACTAGATACAATCATTAACAGTCCATCTTCATATCCCCCACAATATATACTTAAGACTAAATTTAATATAATATGGTCTGAAATATCACTACCAGAGCATGCTGAAGTAACGTGGGATACTAAAGTTGTTCTGCTATACGTATTAAGACAATACCCTGATACATCATCTGAACGGCTTGAGGATTTATGTAATGATTTAAATGTATCCCTAAATGATGGACTTTCATTACAATTAATATCACTGTTGTCGAATTGGCATTTAAATTATAAAGTATACCAAGATGAGTTTGGCTTTCGACAGATTAATATTGACAGTGATAATAAAACATTTAGTAAATGCTTTACAATTTGGGAAAGTATTGAAAATAAAAATTTTCTAAGAGATATTTTAACGGATTTCTGGAGAAACGGTGAAGTAACTTTACACGGACGAACTATATCCATTAATGCATACTATTACGAAGTGTTTCTGTGTATTTACCATTTACTTTTCGGTTCACATAAAGATATAAAAAATATGAAAGAATATTTTTTGTTACATTTTTTGAAAGAATATAAAAAAGAAGCAGCGCTCCAAAACAATACGAATTCGAACAGTTTTCCATAAAAGGTATTTTTCCCGAAATTGGATATTTTCGATTACCATTCTATCTTTTCATGCGGGACGATATGTGGTCGAATTTGAAATCAGAAATTACTTTAGATTCTTATGAGCGTTGGTTATCTGTTATTGCTTTACTTTCACTTGACTCCGATTTGCAAACAGCTAAAGATATGATTTGTAGCAACGCAGTGAAACAAACAATGACTTCAAGAAAACGCAATGAAGCCATCGATGATATTGCAAAAGAATATGAACCTTGGCGTCTTATTGCCAAAGAAGAACCTTTACTACGTTCTGCTCATCGATGTGTACGACACATTGCTAATATGGAGTGGGCGGGAGCATGCCTGTTCTACGTGCTCCAGGGTTGCACTCGAGGAGCAGACCAAGTTGCTGCAGCTCATCTTTGTTATCAATTTGCTCAACGTTGGGCTGCGCTTCAACCTGGTAATCGTGCAGTACGTCAAATGGAACGTTTACACGCCACATTATCAACGCGTCACGTACTGTATAAAATAGATTGGGCATGCGAAGAATTCCTTCGTCTTTCTACTGAACCAGCACAGCTTATACGTGCTCTTTATTTCCATCCAGATTTTATTAAAAAAATTGTCCGTTATGACGTGAACAGAGCTGCAAATGATATTGCTGATAAGAATGGCATCAATGTTAGTTCCATTAGGATTCAAATTTTAGAAAACATCCTTGACAAAACCACCCAAGAAAACAAGAATCAAGATTTTTCAACATTGAATAATAAAGAATTAATTACAGCAAAATACATATTAAAAGCTACTTGTCCAAAAATGGGAGCAATTTATTTGTCCAGAATTGCTTTCGATGATGATTGCAGTCATAATAAATATAAAAAATTGAGGGCTCTTCAATGCCTAATGAGTATTATAGAATCAGATACATCCCTCAAAGTAACAAACTTAGAAAGAGATGACTTGTGGGTGTCGCTTTTAGATTTATTATGTATTGTACAATTAGAAGTTATTGATTTACCTTGGATTATTATGACATTCCTCGAAGATAAGAATCGTGCTGTGGAACAATTAATCCAAACTGCTGAAGGAAATCCAGCAGTTTTGAAAGTAGCGTCAATACTCGCTTTAAGATTTGGGACATCAAAAAGTGTCCATGATCTTATAAATCTTCTATTACGTGCTCATTTAAATGACGAAATGATTCCATTATTGTTAAAAGTGTCAACATATCCACCCGATAGCGTTATGTATGCAGCTTGGAGAACTGTTATATTATCGCCATTCCAAAAGGCAGATTATCCTATATCAGAACGCCAAAGAGTAAATTGTCTAAATGCTATTAATTTATTACCTATATGCCCAGTTATTAAAGATGATGATTTAAAGGAAATATGGAAAAATTGTATAAGATGTAAATGTTTTGGATTAGGTTGTTTAATCCTACCGTATATGACTTCGCAGACTCGACAAACACTGAATGAATTACCAAAAATTGATAGAAGGAACCTAATATCTAGTTTGAAAAATTTACACACTGATTCATATTTAGTTGCCGGTGCTATGCATGTTGTTGAAAGTATGGCATCTAGACCCTATCGATGATATCAATTGAAATAGGAATATATTTTATTTCAATTAATTACCTACTTCATGCTTAACTCGTTTGGATTTTCTTATTTTAGATATTTATATATTTTGTAGATCTAACATGAGAGGCAACTGTATTATAATAAAAGTAATTTATACATTTTCACAAAAACATTTACCAATTGGATTTAAATATTTAAACTGTGTTATAACCAATTCTTATGAGTGTTAATAGAAGTTAAAGCATATTATTATATTTTAATTAACTATTCAACTGTAAAAAGTGACTGATCTATTTACATTGGTTTTCGCTTTTTCTGTAGGAATTAATTGTTATGTAGTACCACCACCTCTTACTGGAGTAGCTAATATTTATGTAGGTGAAAAGAACATATTATAGCTGATAGTAATTCGTATTTTCTTGTGCATGTTACATACGCATGTCTTCATAATTGTAATATATTATACCCAATAAAAATACTAATCCTGGATATGGAATACATCCATTATTAAAAATATAATGATCTGAGAAACCAGTCAATCGGTCCAGTGTTTCTTAAGTTAGAAGCAAACAAACAGTGAAATATGGCCTACCATGTAAGGAGGATTTACTGTGGCTCCCTTAATTAGTTTCTTTTAATTCTTAAAATGAATGTCTTAGTTCATGTTTGTCATTTCTTAGATGTCTTTTATTCAGTTTTGTTATTGTTTTATTTTAAAAGTGTATTTAAAAGGAAGTAAAAAATATTAAACACATCCCATGTTTTATTATTTTCTAATTTTACATTTCATCCAAAGAAAAACTCGTTATGCAAATGTTTATGGCGCATGCGCATTGCCATTTTAGGCACTACTTACTACATATAGTACGTACTATTAAATATACAAGATAAATTAGAGCATTATTACCATTTTTGTTCAAAGTATAGATTTTATAGATAACAATGACATGTAAATAACCACTGTTTTAGCTTCTCTTTTTATTATTTTTTAATTTTTTTAACTTGTAATTGAATGAACTTTTTAATTTGGGATTTGTTTTCAAACATGTTTGTACCATTACAAAAATAAGTGTGCTTTGATTTTTTGGTTTATTCATTTGATTTCACAATTTAATAAAGTTACGTTTATAATATTCACTACCTTACATAGTGTCTACTCTTAAATTTAATTTCTGATAAAGGTGTAGTATCAATAAAAAAAATAAAATCACAAGCATTAAACTTTATTCTGCAATAATGATTCAATAGATAAAAATTACAGTTTTTGAAAAATAAATATTTGAAGAATGTTTGTGTTTATTGAAAGCTATAATTACACTTTGTGTTTATTCCAATTTATGTTTTTATAGATAATTATTTAAACTTAAAAATTAAAATATTTAAAATACAAAAAAAATACTTCATATCTATAGCAGTGGATGTCAAACCACGGGCCATATGCGGCTCTTGTCTGATATTTGTGCGTCCTGCAAAGTAGCAAGAAAATTTGGTAGACTCAAAACCCGAGTTTATTATTATGAATTTAACTAAATATAAGTTCGCAGTATGGGAACACGAGTATAAGTAAGCGAGAGAAGTCTCCACAGCGGCTGGCCGACCTACACTTCCCGTTTTGCTTCTCTTCCCAGATTTCTGGTTGATATTATTATGATGTTTTAAAAGGCAAGATTCCTAACACGATGATCAAACAAATGATAAATTAAATATTCGCATTTAAAGATAGTGAATTTGAACATGATGCTACTAACCTATGTAATAAAAAATACCCAGATAGGTACTAATACTACTATCTTTTTTCAATATACATTCATTCCTATTATGCTACTTATGTTGCTAATAGAATATTATGCAATCAAGTTGCTGATGCCTAATATAGAACAGTTGAGACCAATAACTCCAGAACACAACTTCTCTAACAGGCACAACATTTTAGCTCTGAAACAAACATAAGCTCACGCCTGTTATCCCCGAAGGGTTAGGCAGAGGTGAAATAGTGAACTACACCACCCACATTTCGCAGAGCTTAGTTCCGTCCCGGATGTGACAGGGGGCGAGCCTGTCGCCATATCGGGCACAAATTCCAAACTCCGGGATGATACTGAGTAGAAAAGTCCCATATCACTTGACCCGACTCTGGGATAGAAAGAAGAAAGAAATTTATTGTTGGATAGCAAATAGAACCCGAGACCTCAGAACGAGTCATACAGTAATACAACTACGCCACCGAGGCAGTCGCTCTGAAAACCCATTCATTTCCAATTAAGGCTTTTGCTTTGCTTTTAATTGCTTTAAAATCAATGAATAATACACCAAGTATTACGTTGGTAAAAATGACTACATAGGTTTTTATTGCTATACAAAATCTGTGAGAATTCTTATTTGATAGCTCATAAAATATTTCAATTAAAAGCAATTTTTTAAGTTTTCGCGTTCCATATTTAAAATCAGTTAATTTTAACGGATTTTTACGCGTTACCTTTGGTTTTTTCTTCCTATCCCGACGTTTCGGCTGGGTTTCCCGTACCAGACACCAGGTGTCTACAAAATCGACTGCAGTTGCGGTAGTTCCTATATCGGGCAGACTAAGCGCACTATCGCGCAAAGAGTCAAAGAACATATCGCGGCTGTAAAGAATCGCTAGAAAATCTAAAGGTTCGTGATTTATCGTCACAGGCATCGTCGATGGATACTGTTAGTGTTGTGTGTTGTGACTATAATAAATATAAAGACCAAACGGGGGTAGTTCATGAAAATACTCCTCAACGCAGCAGGCGACGCCGCGCACCGCCAGTCAGCCCGTGACCACGGTTGGTGAAACCCAGCCGAAACGTCGGGATAGGAAAAAAAAAACCAAAGGTAACACGTAAAACCCGTTAAAATTAACTGATTTCAATTAAAAGCAGTTATCAACAATGCACTCCATAAAAGTGAGGCCTGCTGTGGTACCCCAGATTGAACTGGGCCCTTGACCAGAAAGGGCGACAACCACTGATCTATAGATATAATACTTACTATTTTATCATTTACTACTTTTTACTCATCTCATTTTATGATCAATAGTATCTTATTTCTGTTGGTCTTTTTTATGTACATGGGGATTGCAAGTGAATGCTAGAGAACGAATATATGACATTTCTGGAGAAACCATTTCATATAATGGAGAATAAATACCATGACCCTTTGCCAGCTGCTTAGGAGTTTCACCAGAGTTATTAGGTTTTTCTGCTATTTCCACTAAATCTTCTCTTAACAGAAATAAAAGTAATGTAGATTTACAGTGACTTATTGCTGATGCCAAATGTAGTGGTGTTTGTTCTGCAACAGAAAAACGAACAATTTAACATTCTTAGTGGTATTTGTATGAAAATAACAAAATGTTATTTTATTGATCAACAAAAAGGTATACTGAGGTAGATGATACTTTTAAAACAGTCCCTCCATCCATTCAACCGTAAGACGTCCTCTACTGGACATAGGTCTCCCCCAAAGATCTTCACGACGACCGGACTTGCGACACCCGCAACCAGCGGACTCCCGCGACCTTAGCCAAGTCGTCGGTCCACCTTGTGGAAGGCCTACTTACGCTACGTCTTCCAGTACGTGGAAACATTAAAGAACCCGTTGGCCCCATTGGGCATCTGTTCAAGAGTAATGTGGCCAGCCCATTGGCACTTAAGTTTAGCAATTCTTCGGGTAATGTCGGTTACTTTGATTCTTTTGCGGATCTTCTCATTTCTGATTTAATCACGCAGGGAAAGTCCGAGCATAGCCCTATCCATTGCCCTGTGGGTAACTTTGAGCTTCCTAATTAGGACCATTGTGAGTGACATTACTAGCAACACACTGGTTGAAGACTTTCGTCTTCGAGACACTGCGGTATTTCCGACGAAAGAATCTGCGTAGCTTCCCAAGCGTGGCCCAGCCGAGTTGCTATTCAGCAGCTCGGCTGTTATTCCGTCATCACCTTATTGTTTTTGAGCTGTTCGAGAGGCCTTCGAATGTCGTACATACTGACGGCCGGGATATCTTCGATAAAATGCAGGGTTAATCTAGCTCTGGGGTCGTTAGCTAGATTTCGAGTGGGCTTTCGAGTCGATGTGTATACCTGTGAAATTCTCGACTTCCCTCAAAAGCTCAGGTCTGAAGGATATGATTCTACCGTCGTCACTCTTCAGCTTGGTCAATCGGCTACGCCCAATAGCCAAAAATCTAGCGAAATCTTTGGATCATTTGTTTCGCTCTATAAACTCTTTAATACGAAAGGTCTTATACCGACGTAGATCGCGTTTAAGAGACTTAGAGATTTGACTATTGAGCTGCCGATATCTATTAGCATCGTCCGACTATTGTCCGTGGCGACTGTAATACCATTTCACGTCTTTCCTCCATAAGCCCGAGGGCACAGTCAGAGCTTACACAAAACCCATCATTATACTCGTCCACTTCGCTCCCTAGGCAATCAAAGCGGTTTTTGAGTTTGAGCTGAAGCTCTCAGGATTTTTGTATTTGGTTGGGCAACAAACGGAGCGTAGACTTCATCAGACGTAATCTCTCAAGTTTGATATTTAGATTCTATGTGTCTCTGACCATGTGGTGATCACTACCAGTTTTTACCAAACTGATCACAGACATCATTGAATATTTGCCTCTTTGTAGACATAATGAAGTCGCTCTCATTCTTAGTCACTGCGTCGGGACTCATCTAGGTCCACTTCCTGTGTTCCCGCTTTCTGAAGAAGGAGTTCATCACAATGAGTTCCTCCTTCTCCATGAAGTTGGTCAGTCTGTGGTCCTGGTGGTTCATCCGTCTAACTCCAAATTGCTCCACTCGTAGCTCCTCACCACTTTGCTTTCCTAGTTTTGCATTGAAGTCCCCCAAAACAATGAAATAGTGGGATTTGTTACTATGTATGGCCTGTGAAATGTCCTCATACATAGTCTGCACTTCTTCATCGGAGTTTATCGAGGTCGGGGCGTATACCTGGATAACCTTCAAGAAATACAGTTTGGTGATTCTGAGTATCAGGATGCCCCCTGTTCCACACACTCTCGATCGTCACCATCTTGTATTCAAGGTACTTGCAGACGAAAACCCCCACACCTTCTTGGGACGTTTGCCCTCCTGGAAATACAGCAAGTTACCGGATTTGAGGGATATCAAGTCCTCCCCCTCTCTTTCGACTTCAGATAAACCCAATGTTACTGGCTTATTTCTTCCTCTAGCTCAGTGATCTTCTCATCAGTCTCCAGCTTTTCCGTGTTATACATAGCACAGTTGATCCGTCATTGGTTGTGGTAGCCAGATCTCTACCGGAGATTCTTAGCACCCTTTGTCGTTGTCTGTTGTTACCTGGGCTGCTACCACTGTGACCAAGAATAGCAGGGCCGCCGGGGACAAGGTGTCCACAAATTTCTCAGTGTGTCATTCATGTAGGGAGTGATTGCCATAATCACCATGCTTGGCAGGCAGGTTGGCAGTCCCAGTCACTTGTTTGTGGTACTTGAGGATGCTGCTGCCCATCCCCTGGTTTATCCCTTAGTCACCTTTTACGATACCCACGGGAAGACATGGGGTGGTACTATTCTTGACTGGCTCCACATGGAAATTCTTAACCGGTACCACACGGAATTGATCGTAATTGTATAATTATTAATTAAGATCATAATTTTATAATTATATAATACATATTAGTTCTCACCTCCATCTGAAACAATCATTGGATCTGCACCTGCTGCCAGAAGTCTTGCAACAACTTGATAATTATTCCAATTACATGCAGAATGTAGTGGCGTCCATCCAAGTTGTGTTTTAGTATTTATATTAGCTCCAACACCAAGTAAATATGATACAGTGGTCAAGTGATTGCTGTATGAGGCACGGTGAAGAGGTGAGTAGCCATCAGAATCTTGTGAATGTACAAGGCCAGGTTGAGATGTTAATAATTCTCTTAATGTTTCTAATTCACCATTTTCCGCAGCCCATAAGACATGATTTATTGAGTTTTCTATAAAAGAGTAAAAAATATGAGTACCTAAAATTTTAAACATAATGCATAAACAGAATCGTTCTTTTCTATAATTGTTATTAACTCTGAAAATCAAGTATATTTTAATTTTTCTAGTTATTTTGTGGTAGTAACTTATCAATAGTGGAAGTTAAATATTTCACCTTTTGGATTTTTTTTACTATATCTACGTCTTGGTCTGCATCATCCCATCCGGACACAAACATTCCCGATTTCTGGGGATCCCTTTTCAGTTGTTTAATTTCTTCGTGAATATCTTTAAAGTCATTGTATTGAAAATCATCCGAATCTTCAGACTCCGACATTATTGAAACAAAAGATATTTAAACATATAAACAAAACATAGTGCAGTTATTACAATATTCAAAGGAAAGCGATTTGACTGTTGATATCGATTAACGCTTTAAAAACGATAATGAAATGTTTAAATCGATGCAGTGGATTTATTTTCAACTACAGAAAATCGAAATTCGATGGTTTCCGTTATGATAAAAACATTAAAGTTTTTGTTTCCGATCGCATATGAAGATATGACAGTTTTTATTCAATGAAGCAAAAACTCAAGACAGCTTTGTGGTCAGGTTCCTCTTCATGAGATTAAAAAATTCTGTTCCATAAAAAAATCACTAATAAGGCAGAGAAACACCATTACATTACTGATGGTAAGTAGACATTGTTATCTAGAGATAATTAATAAAATTCTGTAATCCATGGACGCTTACAATATCAGGAGAATTTCGAGTGTGCTGTTAACTTTAAAATCTCTTTATTGTGTACTTTTAATTTTGATATGTTCGTAAAAACTATTCTAATTATTATAAAATGATAAGACCAGTATCTTTTTCAATCCCTTATAAAGTGGAATCTTCTTTAGATGTGCTGAGGGATTCTCGTTAGAGAAAAAACTTATTAGATTCGCGTCAGCAATAATGCTTTGATGTCTGTTGTTAACAACATGCTACAATTTGTAAAGCATAACTATAAAATAAACTAACAGTAGCTATAAAATTTCTATTTTATAATACAAATTATATAATACAAAACAACTGTATTTTTCTTCAAATTTCTAATGAGTGATAAATATCCTCTAATTTGGAGTACTGCAAGAATAAGAATCTAAACAAAATAACTTCAAATTGATTAATTTTTAAGAAATCTGTGCACCTATATCCAAACTACCTATATAATATTAAACGGTACAAAAATTACTTTAGTTAACTGCAAGTTAATTAAATTAAATCAAGAAATACTATATTACAAATCAAAACTCCACCAGCAACTTAATATATCAAGGTTCGATATTGTTAATTTTTTAAGGAAAGAATGGCTTCGATATTTGTATTGACAGCTGATTAAATGTATCACTTGGAGTTTTTGGCGGGATCTCAGTCTGACATGTATCAGTTATTTTCTTGAATTCATTAAATTTGTGTATATGACTCTATATTATGTAATCTTGGTGGCATTTTGTGTGATATAGTTTGGTTATTGTGTACAAGTGAAGTTTATTAGAGAAAATAACGCGTAACATTTATTCTGAGGTGCCGACAAAGCTCCATGGAAAGTTCGAGCAGGATGAGCCACCGTTTTGCTAGAACTTGGTAACGTTGATACAAGATTGAAAATAACTCTTACTCACATGACTCTGGCACAAATTGTGTGTACACAGATTGCCATAAATAAGAAGAAGAAGAAATGTATCACTAACCAGACACTTTTATTATTTGTCTCTGTCAGACACTTTCTAATTATTGTATTGCCGCGTTTATGTTGCCACAGCTTTATTAATCAAATAACTTGACAAATGTTACGTATTTCGTGGTTTTAAATTCATTGTTAGATTGATACTTTTGGTTACATTTTTATAGAAACAAGTCTACATACATATATATATATATATATATATATATATATATATATATATTTTAATTTTCACAATAATTAAATTACTATTTTTCTCTGTATATAAAATAAAATAGTGATTTAATCAGATTTGCCTTTTTCTATAAAAATATCATGCCTTTTTACATATTTGATTGAAATTTGTAATCCTTCTTTTAATTTATTTATTAATTAGAGCAAATATTTAATATTACAACACTCATCATGTCGGCCATGATTGGAATTTAGAAATAATTTCAACATGGCGCCCGGTTGTTCAGAGTGTGTGTGTGTGAAAGTGCAGTGAAATTATGTTTAAATCTAGTGTTTTTAGTGATTTTATTAGTGTTTAAGTGAAAAGTGTGTGCTTTAATGCATTGGTTTTACTATAATGGCTTTGGATTTACGCCTGCACTCTCCTGCAGGGCGCGGAACCTGTTGTTTATACATGGCCCCTCACTACAGGTCATGGCTCGGTAAGGAAATGTCTATTTTTTATCATATATAAATATTAGTCGTATTGAATTAAACTGTAAAACTGGTATGTCTAAATTTTGCCCTCTATGAGATCCCATCTTGTTATTAACAAAGCTGAAATGAATCTATTATGAACAAGTGACAAGTTATTAAACTTTGTTAGTTTGGCGTAACTAGAGCGCTAAACATTTATAGAACTTATTATTGTTTGGTAATGTTATGCCAACCATATAATATATTCATCTTGTTTGTTTATAACATAAAGTAATTGTAAGGGATCATGTAAGCAATTTTTCACGTCACATGGATATTGCAGCAGAGTGTATTGACCTCGTGTTTTGTCAAGGTGTCGGCTTTTTTTTTTAGATATGTACACACTGTTGCGTAGTTTTCATTCGCCTTATAACCTAATAGTAGGTGTATAGATGATGTGCTAGCAAGCTGACGTCTAAACAGCATGGCATGTTATAACATAAACAAAAAACAATTGGTGAATGAATATAATACAATTACTTTTCCTATTGAAATGTGATTTTAGAATGGTTTAGGTATGTTATATTCTTTGTGAAATATCTATTTTATATATTGCGTGTTTTTAGTTAATTTTATTTGTAAGTATACAATTAAGTTATGAAAACAATTAAGCTATGTACAAATATAGAACATTTTAAATTAAAATTGAGTAGGGTGTTAAGTATATTATAACTGTTTTTTTTTTTTTCATTTTAAATGATATTTCATAAATTGGCAAATTTGTGTAATAAAGCTTTCAAATATGGAAAACCTTGTTGTGCTTTCAAAATTCCATTTGGTAAAATTCGTTTTGAGAGAAGTTAAAATAATTTTAAAATAATGGAACTAAAAGAATAACTATGTAGTAAAATCATTTTTTGAAGAATTTTGAAAAAACTAATATAATATAAGTTTTACTGTTTTTTTTAAATTTACCTATACTTCAATTACATCCAATTTGACTTTATTTGAAATAAAAAACAAAATAATTTCATCTAACATTTTTTGCTAAAAATCATAATATTGTTATGTAAACAAAATACACTATAGTACAGAAACATGATTAACATAAATTACATAAATATTTTAACTCCTTTAAATCCAAAGAGCACACTAGCTGAAAGTGTACTGATACTCAACTGGATTTACACTAACATTGATTGGAAAAGATAAAACAGGGAAATATCAGAAATATGTTGTAAACAATAATCTAATTAAACACCTAAACATTGTAGCAAAATATTGTTAATGCATATAATTTGTTATTTGTATTGTGTCAATATGGTTTTCATTTTATCCCACAAACCCTATCAAGCCACATGTTAAATTTTTATTTTAAATCCAGTTTGTTTATTTTAATTTTTACACCAACTTGAAAAAAATAAATCATTATCAAAATGTAATCCATACTCATTTTGGAATGTCATTATTCTTACATTTTTTGTCATGGTGCTAGTACCTTTCTTCATATTATTTATATTTATTTATATTTTGGATGATGTCTCAGTGCTAGCTAGCTCTAGTAACTGTATAAGTGGTCTGCTGTTTGAGTTTTACAAAGAGCTTGGGTGAAAGAAAACAGTGATGAAACCATAATATGGTTAATAGAGTATTTTACTTGCTTGGCTAAGAGTTTTGTAAATCTCTCACCAAATACTTGTGGGTCTCTGCCAGCAGTTACATTAGTAATTCTTATAAAATTATAGTTAATTTATAATATAAAGAAAAAAACTTTTGGAGGGAAAACTTATTACAGGATAATCCCCTGCCAATGCCATGGAGTACAATTTACAGGCTATGACAGAACTTACTAAATCTCAATAACCTCTTTTGCAATCATTGGTGGAATCAGAATGGCTCTCCTTCATCCGCAGTATTATCGTTATCCTTATTCTCCATTGCAATTTTTACTGATATTTTCCATCTCCATAATTTATTTTTCTCCTGGTTCTATGCCCGTCTATACAACATCTCTCTGGTGGTTTTTATGTTTTCTTTCTCTAAATTTGTAATGAGATTGTAGTTATCAGCTTTACTAGTAAGTCTATCTGTGCAATCTTATAGGATAATATCTTGGCGCATGGTTGTAGTTTATGAGCCTATTCAGTATCTTGAGATAATGAGGATTTTTATGGTACCGAAATAGGAACAAGTTCTTTTTCGTATCCATTCAGCCCAATGTTGTGGTTAGCTAAAAAACCTTCCTTTGATCCTTCTAATAATCAGAAGAAAATTGACAAGAAGGAGCCTGTTTCTTGATTATACACCCCTTTATAAATAAGTCTACATAATAACCTATGGACTATAAAAGGCTTGCCCTCCTGAATTATTAAAGTTATTTTTAACAAAAGTCATGTGACTATTTACATAATTTAGTCTTTAGTATATTGTATTGTATCAGATTATAGTGTTAAATTAGTGAATTACAAGGTTTTGTGCTGGTTGTAATTCTAGTACAACTTGATATAATTATTTCACAGGTTAATTTTTTAAAAGAAAATATATATAGTAATATACATATATATCATTAAAAGAAATCATGTAAATGGGAAAAATGATTTATCAATTATAATTTGAAGCAAGGAATACAAGCATACCTAGAGATATAAAAAAGCCAAAAATTACAATTTTAAAAATACAACACACATAATTTATCTATATATATATGACTGGCTGATATCCATGGTTTCACCTGCGTTTTTTTCATTCTCGTGGGATTTTTGTAATAAAAACTATGTTCTATGTCACTCCCTTGTTTCAAAACATCTGCCTACCAAATTTCATCCAAATCGGTTCAGTTGTTTTTAAGTTTATTCATAACATACAACAACACAAATCTATCCTCTTTATAATATTAGTATAGATATTGATAATTTATATAATATTTTAATAGATATTGCTCTGAAATTTTACAATATTTTAAAGCACAATGTCTTTCTAAGCTTCCCTATAATTATTTGTATGTAAAAATACTGTTAAAAATTGAAGTCTAAAATCTAGAAGTCTTAAGGAATGAAAAATATATTGTTTTACAAGCATTTTCAATCGCATATCATTAATACAATTTATGTAGAAACCCAAATGGTCATAACTTCTGAATCTTCTATTTATCTCAATAAAATTATCCTAAAGGACCCCCTAGGAATAATGTTTAAAATCTATTGTAGTTATTTAAAAGTATTTTTTTTAGAACTCATACTAACACATTCTAAAATAAGAAGACATTTCTATTTCACCTAATTATATAGGCTGAATGATTATTTAAACATCAGAACTAATTTCATTATATTTGTAACTTTAAAACTATACTTATTTTTTTATTACAGGACAAACACGATGGGGCCTTGGAGATAGTAGAAACCATAAGGTAATTATAAGTATTTACAATTACCCATTTTTCATAGTCTTGGAAATTATTTCAGTTTAAAAAATGAAATATATGTCAGCAATTCAACTGTTTTTGTCATAGTTACAAAAATGTATATTAATTTTTATCAAAAAATATGCATGTTTTTAAAAAAAAATAGTGTTTACTGAATCAATAATATTAACTTAGTTTAAGGATTTTAGTTTTATACAATTACAATTACAATTGTTTAATTGTATCAAGGTGTGTGTGAGCTAACACTGCGAGGTAACAATTATGGCTGGAGCAAATAGGTTGCGGGTCGGTAACGCACTGTGACGCTGACAGCCTAGACCCGCAATATGCCACATTAGGTGCGCGACGGCGTAAGGCGTCGACTGACTTGCGGCCCTCGACAGTGTTGTCAGGTTTATGATTTCAATACAATTTGCTATTGTATTTGCAAATTTTTCACAATTTCATCTCCTTACTATTGCTTTAAATAAATCGTACACAAAACATAATACTTTACTAGGAAAAAGCACAGCTTTATAGAGAGAGGCTCCCGAAACTTTGGAACGAAGTTCCTTATGGGGCGTTACGGAGGGGTATCCTAGCCGGCAAAAAAACGTCCGTAACGTTAAAAAAAGTGTAACCTTTTTGTAACTGTAATTAAATTTCAGCAATATAGATATCGCCTCCATGGCGAATTGTTTAGCGCGTTCGGCTGTTAACCGAAAAGTTGGTGGTTCGAGACCACCCTGGGGGGCGTAATTTTCTAATTTTACTTTTCTAAAATTTTTCGTAACTCAATACATAAATCTCACTTTTTAATGGAGACCCCTCGCGCTCGACTGTCACGTTCGCGACACGTCGCAACCGAGCTCTGCGGGAATACAAGCGGGAATGGGGAGGGGGCGGGGCCGAGTAAGCCGCGCACCTGTTGTGCCACTAGGGTTGCCACCCTTACTTTATTATAAAGTATTGGACGTTATTTTGGGTAATTGTACTTTTTACTTTATGAGAAAAATAAAGTACACGAAAATACAATATTTCTCTGGGGTTAATTTTACATAAAAAGTTGATAGAGTTATTGGGATCAATTATGCTATCGATTGTTGCCAAATAGGTTCGATAATTGATGGTTTTATTTTCATGAAATAAAACGCCATATGGAAACAACATAGCTCTCTCTTTTGCAAAATTATTAATAATGATTGAATTGTTAATTATTAATAACATTATAATGACGCAATTTTGATTAAGTTATTTTTAAACTTAGAAAACTGTCTAACCATATCAAATAATTTATTGATGCTTTATTGAAATTTATTTCCAGTTTTGAAGTCGCATATTAAATATATTTAATAAAGTTCTAAATTATCTAGAAGGCAATTTCGTAACAATATTAGATTTTATGAGATTATGGATAGTCTCAAAAACGGATTAGCATAATCATACTGTTCTCTACACTTGACTAGCAAGCTGATGATAGTTTTGTATTTGAATAAGTTCATTTCACTTTTATCATGTCCGCCAGGTCAGAAAGAGTTGTAGAGGTCCTGTGATGAATAACAAAAGGCGAGAAGAAAGAAAAAAAGCGTCTTTGAATCTGATAAAAAAATAATTACTTATTTACTTCAACCTTATTATAGACTGTACATATGTTTGGTAGTGATAGTTATCTTGCTGAAAGTACTGGAAAATATATTATAAGCAAAAAAATTAGAGTAAATAAATCGAACTTTATTTTGACGCAACGTACTTTTTTTCCTACCTTTATTAACCAATGTACTGTATTTGCATAAAACAAGGTGCCAACCCTATGTGAAACACAAATACGACGCAGACGTAGAAGACGTCTGAATCACTTGACATTTTGTTTCAAACTGTTCGATAAATGACGTCGAGTACGTTGGGTCGGTCACAGTAATGTCAGGTATTAAAAAAATAGTACACGACTTGAAAAATTCATTTATTGTAGATATCCAAAATCTTATGAAATAAAATTTTTATGGCTTCAATCGCACGAAATTAAATAATTATTAAATAAACAGTTGCAAAAATAGAACAGGATAAAATTATCGATTATTATACTACATAACTAAAATAAAAAAAATCATTTGAAAATTAAGTTATTACATTTTTAGAATATGATTTCGGATATCGGATACAAGTTTAGAATAATATTACATTAAAAAGTAATTTAAAAATAAATTTAGTAATTACGAATTCTCTTTTAAAACGATTACTAAATAAAAAAATCGCGGGAACCTCTACAAAACTGTGCTTTTTCCTTGTAAAGTATTATATTTTGTGTACGATTTATTTAAAGCAATAGTAACGAGACAAAATTGTGAAAAATTTGCACAAATAGTTTTGAAATCGTACACCTGACAACACTGTCGAGTGCCGTGAGACGGTCAACGCCGTAAGCCGTCGCGCACCTAATGTAGCATATTGCGGGTCTATGCATTTCGTCAGCGTCACGGTGCGTTACCGGACCAGCCCGCATCCTATTTGCCCCCAGCCATTAAGCTTTAGACTTATTTCAGTGCGCCGCGGCGTTAATGTCTTTGTACTGAATGTATATTATATATATATGTATATGTATATTATATTATACTATCCATTTGGAGGTTGTTTCAATTACATAAACCCTGTGATTAATTGTATGTACGCTAGAGTGTTATGTGGATAATATTATCTCTGATTAATTCCTAATTAAATCAGAGATAATATTACCTTACCTATCCTATCCTTAACAGTTAAAGCCCGTAACGAATGTAATGCGCTTTTTAACAGAACTAATATTCACGCTGAGGCTATAAGCAGGTTTAATTTTGTAGCTTTCATAAAACAACATTACCTAGTAGATTTGAATTATGCAAAATACTATAAAATATAATAAACAAAATGTTAATAAGATACCTAATTATTGATAAAAAAGTTAACTTTTTTAACTAAAAGCTTGAGCGTACTCAATTCAGTTTACTTCGCTTTTAGGTATCAGCTCATACTTCTACGTCACTTATACATGAAATTAATTCGCCTAACGAAGTTATGGTTAAAGTATAATAATATGTATAATATACGTGATAGTTAAATATATATATATTTTATAACTACTTTTGCAATTTACGTTTCTCTGTTAAATCAAGATTTCGTATCTCGAGAGAAGTAAAATCGAAACTAGGATCTCAATATAAAGAATAGAAACATTCTTACATAATATTGATCAAAGTGTAAACGATCTTATGACCTCACGTGTCTCACTTGTGTCGGAAATAAATTGAAAACGAGTCCTGCAAGTTCACTCATTTCCATTCAAGCGGCCGGGATTACGAGAGCCTTCACTTTGACCTTATTCGTTTGCACGTGGTCACTTGATCGACGACCTTGGAGCAGCGCTATTAGTAGCGTTGATTTATTTTTTATTCCATTTTAATATTGTTTTTTTAAGCAGTATTGAGATGAGTATTAACAATTATAATTTAACTATTGTATGTTTATTTTATTGTATGTATGTTTATAAACATATAATTAGTGTTGATTTTGGTCATATTTTTATTTGAATAAAGCTACTTAAAATTTCTGCAATCTAAAATGTGGCCCAAGACAACAAATGGTGGACGAATAAAGTATTTAATTTTAAAAATCAGGGATGACAGAGTGGCGCGGTCTAATTGAACAATCGGCCAACATTGGAAATTATTAAAAATAATTTAAGATACTTTACTCTCTCATACATCTCTGTCTGTCTATCTTCACATATTATAAAATGTCTGTCTGTACGTTAGTTGTTCTATAACTCGAAAACAAATTATTGAATCAATTTTCAAATGACATCCACAGATAAATTATCATCATTGCGTTCTTTATAACACATCGAATACTTACGAGTTATATATGCAGTAAATAAATCTATACTAATAATAAAAAAAAAATGTTTGTTTAAAAAAAAAATATATAATTTCAGAAATGAAGTCTTGTTATATAAACTTTACAAGCTGTGACCGGCACTTCGCTTTTGTATTTCGCACACAATTTATTATTTATATATTCTATGTTTTAATATATTCAATTAATTTGCCTTAATTTACTCTTTCGTTTATATTTTGTTCGATATATTAAATACGTATGAATATGATAGAAACTATATTGTGTCTATTCGACCGTCGGTCACAGTTCATTTTATTCGAATCTATTGAATGAAAATACTTAGATAATGCAAATTAGTTGGGTGATTCAACAAAAAAATAAACGAATTCAATGGGTCAGTAAGACAATTAGTATCCATCGTGCAAGTAGTTATACGAAAGAAAAATACCTCTGAGAAATAAATGAAATCAAAAGTCCCCGTTTTAGACTATGTTATGTCTCGGGAACACTTTCGCCATAAAAAGTTTTGTTATCCGAAAAGAGCCAAGTCAGCTGTTCTATTCGTCCTTGACCACTAGTTCACCTATGTCCAGCAGTCGACGTCTTTCGGTTGGATGCTTTACATTAAAATCAAACTTTTTAAGGGAAATTAAAAATATTGTGACTATTATTGTATATTTTAAAATGCCCACAAAAAAATAACATTTTCTTTTTTCTGATATTGGAGTGGAATCCAGTTAAAAACGGTCATATTTAGCAATTGTTAGATGTTTACAAGGTGAAAAAAAAACTATAAAAATAAGTCAGTGGGTTATCTCAGTATGTTGAATAAAAAAATATTATAAAATTTTTTATTTTTGAATTAGCTACAAATTCCACCCCAAGGATAAGGAGAAAAACAAAATTTTTTTTTTGTCGCTCCTACCTAATGTAAATTTTTCTTGCAATTATTATTTGTATTAAATTTGGTATTTGGTTTTATATAATATTAATTTGTACAGATGGGTGTGCGACGATCTACCCGAGATGAAATCAGCTTTGGAGAACAACATCTTGTCAGACTACGATACCCACTCCTACGAAAGCATGCGAGCCCTTTGCGATCGTTTCAACCGAGCTATCGATTCCGTCGTCGCTCTAGTAAGTTTCTTCTCTTTATTTTATTTTTTAAATCGTACTCTATAACGTAACTGCACTTCATCTGATATTGAATAATGTACATTTCCAAGAATGATAACGCTATACCCGATTATAATTGATTATAAAAATGTTTTTTTTTTCAAGAACTTTGACATGGTTGTATTATTTTTATGTATTTTAGTGGTCCCATTGTGAAGATCCTTGAAACAAGCATTAATAACTGTTAATATTTAAGTTTAAGTTTGTGTGATGTGCGACCTTATCATCCGAATGTCAATTATTGAATTGGTACCAATAGATTTAAGATGATAATCGATACCTTGTCAGTTGTAATTAACACAAGTGTTAGAACATTAACATTGACCAACTTTATCCTTCCTTACATTATATAAAACACAAATTTCTTTAATAGTACAACCATTGATCCATTTGTAACTATCACTAAACTGAATTTCTATGATTTTTAAAATCACAGAGATATTCTCTAGTCAGTATTTGGTGTGAATTTGGTTATGTTGGTTGTTATTTTTGTAATACCTTAAAACTATAAAATGAGTAGAGTAAATAACTAAGACTATAAAATCCCGATCAGTACGTTTTGTGATAATAATTTGTCAATACTACTGACTATTGAGTCAAGATGGGCCGGGCCGAACATGGGTTCAACGAATACGAATATTCGGCCGAATGTTTTGCAAAATATTAACTGAATCGAAGATTCGACCGAACATTCACTACATATTTGATTAAAATACGAAAACTGTGCAAGTCTGTATTTGTTTACGGAAAGCCCATAGATTAGCGTAAAATCGTCCGCTATTCCGATACATCTCCAATTATAATATAATATGCACCAAAACTTTAGCCACATGCGTGCTTTAGTTTTGCTTAATTTTTATTTGTAAGGACCGAGGTTGAGTTTTTTTTATAGTTTAAAAGAGATCATAAGTATGGATTTATTTTCTAGAAACAGAAGGAGAAAATAAAGCGAAATATATGATCTGCGAAAAAAAAAAACTTTCAAGAGAGACTGAAAAGCTTCATCTTTACCTTTGAGAAAACCTTTATTACTATTTCGCCGAATATTCAATGAAGCTTCCGAATATCGAATATGAAAAGAATATTCGGTCCTTCTCTTATATTGAGTGATATAAAGTAAAGAATGATCTAACAACAAATGATCAGTAATACCTTGGCTTTAGTTTTTAAACCATACTGATTGGTTTTACTAGCTGTACTAGAGTACTAGCTGTGTGCCCGCAGCTGCGCCCGCGTTTCATGTTTTTCACTGCGTTTTAATTTTCATATACTATTGCTTTTCATTGTCAATTGCTTAAAGTCAAACCTCAAAAGTAAATATTCTGTCTACACGGTAAGTAAATGTCAAATCTGACATTGACATGTGATTGATAGTGCATTGGTAATCGTACGGAATATAATGATAGATGTGTGCCTGTGTGAAAGTAATGGTAGTGTGTGAACTGTATTGTTTTATAAATGTAAAGCATTTTTTGGGCATAATTATAAAAAAAAATTTGCATTCTGCACTCCTTCTCTATATAACGTTACATAGACTATTTATATTGTAAACTATAAGTGTGCGAAATTTCATACTCCTCCGTCCGCGCAATTTTCGTAAAAAGAGGTACGTAAAAAATACTGTACTGAACTACTGAACAATTCTTTTAATAACCTTATATGTATAACCTTTTCTTCTACCAGTGTGTGTTGCCAGTTATAACATACGGCACTAAGAAGTGGTCGTTCAAAATGGGCCTAATAAAAAAGCTCAAAGTTGCTCATAGGGCAATGGAGAGTGCTATGTTTGGAGTTTCACTGTGTGATCGAATCAGGAATGAGGAGATTTTCTAAACTTAAGTGGCAGTGGGCTGGGCACATTACTCGTAGAACCAATGCCCGATGGGACCAACGGGTTCTTAAATGGGTAGCCCCCCACAAGGTGGAGCGACGACCTGGCCAAGGTCGCGAGAATCCGCTGGATGGGGGTGGCGCAAATCCGGTCTTCGTGGAGATCTTTGGGGGAGATCTGTGTCCAGCAATGGACGTCTTTCGGATGTATGGAAACTTTTGTTGTTTCTGACATTTTTACTTTTTTCAAAATAAACACAAGAGTTTTCTGAAAACACTGTAGTTATTAAGATATTTTATTTATTCAGTAAACCTTTACATTTCTACAAAGCAGCGATCAAACGATGTTTACTCGGTAATAACTATTTGGACAGTGACTATCACCGTGAGTTCGAATCCTGCAAAGTGCCTGACATTTCTTTGATGGGAAAAATTGTGCTTAAACTAGTTGAAACTTTAAATTCTGTGTTCTGGCAGGATT
The DNA here is from genome assembly GCA_014132275.2 of Samia ricini. Lineage (NCBI taxonomy): Eukaryota > Metazoa > Arthropoda > Insecta > Lepidoptera > Saturniidae > Samia > Samia ricini. Next base: position 11,553,323 of record AP028161.1, read on the forward strand.
ACATGAGAACCAATGCCTTAGCGTGTTTCGAGATTGTGACCAAACTATATGTATATATATACAACTTCCTAGAAAATTTATAAACAGAGATATAAAAACTTGTTTAAAACATCATACAAATGTTTGAGCCTGGACAAGAAAGGTGATTCACCCATATTGACCGCGTTATGAATACGATTTCTTGTTTTTAATTATTATTATTATTTACACTGTATAGGCTCAGTACTTTCGCCACAATCTCGCCTGATAAGTTACGATGTGGTCCAGGATCCAAAAAAGCCTAGATACTGGTTATCAGGTGATGCTGCCGGAACACATCTGTTGATATTTGGCGACAGGGTTTCGAACTTGAGGGTGGTAGCTATCCAGGCAAAAAAAAGAAAATGAAAATGTTTAAAAATGCCTTTTTTTTTTGTCAGGGGGAAATGCATTTACGCACTACCCTTACCTATTTATTGCATTAGTGAGACCGAAGTCCCCCAACGCAAGTTAGAAAATGCCCTAACATCATGCTATGGTTTCCTCCGGATGTTTTCTTCACCGAACGCTCATGGTGATTTTTAGAGTTGGATAGGTTGAACCCGCGTTCATTGCCGCAGAATCCGGCCTGTTTATTTTACTTCAATATGTGTCACACAATATGTCTTCTCTTTATAATTATGAATAAATTATTTATTTTTGTTCACAAACTTTGATTAATGTACGCATTGTATCATAACAAAATGTATACAATTTCATTTTAAAGTGTTCCATTTCGTAGTTTACTATAAAATGGCCGCTGTTGACGTTTGGCACGAAATGCGTCTAGAATACACAAAGACGTCCTTACGTTGGATCAACAAATTAAGTCAATGCGTTGGCTCAACGCGTAAAAGGCACTTAATCTTGGCATAGTTTGCAATCGCGGAAACATTTTCAATGTCATCTCGTTTTATTTATGGATTTTTTGGCAGTACAATAATACGTTAATTTGAAATATAAAATTGTGCTATACACATCTGTAAAATTGTGGTACACATATCAAAAGTGATTTACTTTTGCCTTTTTAACTTAGCACTTACACATATTTGTATTTATTTGATTTAAACCGTGAAATGGTTTATCTGAAACATGTCACCGATAACTCTATCGGGATTATATTTTTCGTAAGCGTTCATAAGCGTCATTTAAAATAATAATTTCAATTTATTAGTGGGATTGAAACTAGTCTTACCAAGTTTTATTGAATTTGAATTAAAAAAATCACATTCATTTATATGTATTGTGCGTTCCGACAAATACACGCATCACGCATGCATACGCGTGCGCCCTCACATATTTAATTGGATAATTTTTTAGTAATATATTAAACATGTAGTGTTAATGTATAAAATAAGTACCTACCTACATAAAATTAAGGTTTTACCATCTATGGATATATTTTTTGAAGTGTGTGTTTTAAACATTTAACATTTCACTTTTTAATAACTTCAGTGAAATACAAAAGTAAAGTAGCTCAGTTGTGATAAATAGCCGAAACAAAAAAAATGAATTGAGCACATAGAGATTTTTTAATTAAAAATAAAAACAGTTATTATGCGGTAAAGACGTGATTTAACAACACATTTGGTTTTTTTTCTGGGGAAATCTTAAGCTGATCTTTCAAAAAAGTAAAGTCCCGAATGCCGCAGTCACGAAACCGATTAAATGATACTAACAGCATAAATAAGAAGGGCCCACTCTACAAAATTGTCAGGTTGAACTGCAGACTAAATTGGTATATACGAGTATGTGTAGCGTACATATCAAAACACTAGTAATAATAGGTACGATAATATTGCTTTAAAATATTTTATCCAAATAAAATTTACAGTGAAAATATTGTATATAGTATTAAAAGTAAAAATATCTCGATGACATTAAAAATGTCTCACGCACGACGTTGTAGAAAGCACTTTTTCCTAACTGTTAATAGCCGAATGTTAAATGATTTCGGTGTACATACAATAAAAGTGAGCAGAATTTAGCAAAACCGAGCTGCGAATGTGGGGCAGTGTAAGGCGATGGTAGAGAGTGGGGCGCTGTGCAGGAGGGAGACATGTGGGCCAAGATGGCCACGAGGACGCAACGAACAACGATCGATGTCCGCAGACGTCGCACGAGGCTGATTCTATTTATACGCGCTGCATACCATTTTTAATGTGATATGGATGAAGCAGGAACACATTTTAATTCGCCTAAACTGTTAAAGTATGCGAGGTTTATTTTAAAACTTATAGTCAGGGGGAAGCTTTTTGAATCAATTCCAATTTTACTATATTATACTTCTGTATAATGTTGATATTCCGTGTTAGTCATCGTGATTGTCCATGAGTATACTAAAGTTTCGACATTATTTTGGTGTAGATATTACTTTATTACAATAGTTTTACTAGTTGTAGTTATTTGATCTCGAAGTTTTAATTTTATTAATTGCTAATGGTTCAAAATTTCTTTTAGTACCAAAATGATTTATGGCCTGTATAAAAAAATAGTATTCATTCTTTTACAATGATTCTTTAAAAACTATATTACGCAATTAATTATTGTGTGAAATAGAAAATATGATACGCGAGCGGAGCCGCGGAAAGAACTTAAGTATAAGAATCATACATTCAAATTGATAAAAATGATTTTATAATCATAGTTAATTGAAATTTTTATTACTACAAATTAATTTACCAAACCGGAATTTTAAGTACTTTACGAGTCTTTCATTTAGGGCGTAATTTAAATTATACCTACTACCGTTATCTATCGACCATAATCATTAACGAAAATGTGAAAAATAAAAAACTTTCCATTTTTTTATTGATAACGAAAGAAAGCTTTTTCACATGTAAACGGTGGAAGTAATATAGTCGGGTTCCATTACTCTATCATCCTGCTAATTATTGGTTCTACATTGGCTGAATCCGGAATGTGATGTGCCAAAACGTGTCCCTATTACACGTTTTTCACCGTGTCTTTAGAAATTGCGACCCAGTCGAGCACATAATTCCCAAACCCCAAACGCACGACTCTATCAATTATATATGATGTAAATATTCAGCTGTTCTTTGTATAACTTTATTGCATATAAAAAAGTGTCTATTACCAACGAAATGTCATATTTTCGTACACCACATGTTTACGTGCAGTCTAAAGAGGTTAACGTGTCATGATTCAATTGTTCATTACAGTAATAGACCTTTCCTATTATATTTGTTTCATTAACATAGTTAAAAACCTATTATGGTAAACGTTTTGGTTTACCAATATATAATATTATTGTTAATGAATATTTGTTTATAATAAAACTAAGACTGTAGTAGCTATGGAAAATATTATCTATATTAATAAACTAGCTGTGTGCCCGCGGCTGCACCTGCGTTTCATATATTTGTCACTGCGTTTTAATTTTTTTATACGGAACCCTAATAATTGTTTTAGTACTAAGATAAAGTAAAAAAAAAAATCTCATAAATTCACTTGCCCGTAAAACCGTGCATTAAATCGGATTTTATTAATTTTTTATGAGATTTGATTTTTTTTTCGCGGACCCTAATTATTTTCGGAAATTAAAAGTACCTTAAGTTACCCGGAGTAATTTCAGCAATCTACCAAAAAAAGCCCCGTCAAAATCCGTCCAGACGTTCCGAAGCTTAGCCGGATAAAATTGAAGTGTCTGTTTTTAATATTAAAATAACATTTTTTTACTAAATACATACGAATGTATATACGGTACGGTACATATATCAAAATTTTTGTCTCTACGTCTCTCTTCGTTCCGACTCTGTAACGGCTAGACCTATTTTGAAGGGACTTTTTTATGATAGATAGCTACTCTTCGTAATTTAATTTTTTGAAAATAATTGGGATTCTCCGTATAAAAATTAAAACTCATGAAATTGTGAATAAAATCCGATTGGATACAATTTTACTGGCAGGTTATTGAATTTGTGAGAAGTATCTTTGCGTTTAGTTAGTAACAAAAATAGTTAAGTACATGAAAATTATTAGGGTTCCCCATTAAAAAAAACGAATTATTACGAATAAAAATTAGTTTCTTCGAATGATTATTTAAAAACTATATCACTTAGCATAACGCGCGAGCATATTTAGTAAAAAATTAAAAATCTCTTGTTTTTTCGACTAACTTATAGTTTGCAAACGATTCAAAATCGCCCAAAGTTTTATGTTTTAAGTTTCATGTAAGCTAACTTCATTTACGTTCTTACAAGAAATAATGTTTAATTACTATAAATCTAGAAAGTTATTTTATGTTCTAATTCAAAATGAACTGAATTTATTCTTTGGTATCTTAAACTAGCTAATGGTGTAAAAATTACTGGTGCAAAACTATCTTAAACGCTTAAGTTAGTTTCACCTGCACGTTCTGTTCAAATATCAAATAATACTAATAGTGAAGAACGCGTGTTCATAGATTTCCCGCGAAAGTGAATTGGCCAGTGTGTATGCAATTGCCTATAGCCTTTCGCGGTATGTAGTATGTTTACAGATTGATACAACAACCGCTACACTGTCGTTAGATTCTCTTTGATAACAGGACTCGAACTCTGTCTGTACTTACCATCGGGGGTCAAGTGTAAATCACTGTGTATTAAATCTAGAACAGTCTTGTTTTTATAACATTTATTGAAACTGTGACTTTTAGTTTTTTGAGAGTAAATATGGTCATGTTATAATCCCTCTTAATTTAAGACGTCATCTTTTATTGAACTATGTCTGAATATGTGTTATTGTAGGTCAGATGTTATCAATTTATTTTAAGACTACCGCATTATTCATGGTTATAGGAATGATGAAATGAAATTTTGAATAGATTAAAATTCGGATCTATTGTAAATTGTAATGGAACTTATAAATAATCATATTATTTTGGTTTTACTGGATAGTCATTGCCACTTCGTTTACATGAAAATACAATTTTTAAATTAAATATATAAAATATTCAACAGTTTTTTCTCCTCAAAGTTGTTGTCGCTATCTGCCTGAACTTCATCTGCCTCGTTTTAATCTGGCTTATTTTGGTAAAATTGGTTATCAGTCCATTTATTTACTTGAATAAGAATTTGATACTCATATATTGTTTACATGTGCGTGTGTGTGTCATAGTGTGTAACGTATATGCCCATGTATAAAGATGTGTCCCAAAAATAGTAAGGATTTCAAAACACAAAGTTCATGTATGGTTGTTCTATTAATAGCTGTTATTGAAAACATTCGAAAATAATCACATCAATTGAATAAGTGATTCTCGACTTTATAAGCACACTAATGGACAAACAAATTGACAGATAGTAGACATGCTTCATAATTTCTAAGTAGAGAAAGCACGACATTAAAAACAGCAAATTTGAGATTAATATTTTTGATATGGACACGTTGAAAAGTCGTTTGTTGACTCAATGGAATGTTAATCATAAGTTTCCAAGACCACTCTATCTTACGTATATTACCTAATTGTTTGGTAGTCACATAATTTACATTTAGGTCATTTGGACTCAAGCGACGGCCTTATAATAAAACACAATTAATATTATGATAATTTATGACGTTATAATTACGAAGTAACTTTGAATTCCAAATCTACCGAAATACATCACATAAATGCATTCGTTTTGTTATAGTAACTCTAAAAGTATTATATCTATTAGTGTGACTGTATGTGTAACAGTGGACCAGTAGTGTAGCGTGGATTCGCTTTTAAGCACATATAAAGAAGACATGCGGTCGGAAAAGTAAGTATTTCAGATATCTATTACCATCACGTTGCGCCCCAAAAAACGAATTATAAAACACGAAAAGGACAACTGCAGCCCGGGCTGATTTTGCTTATGTAAAATAAACGAAAACATTTCATAGCACCCTGTTTCCTCCTCCAAAACTGAAGCTATTTTTAATTTTCTTTCAAATTTAGAATTATAAAAACTTTGCCTATGCTTTTTTAAATTTTATCCTTCAAATTTGTTTGACGAACGTCTGAAAGTGACTGTAAAAATTGAGCATTTTTTTCATTTTCATAGGCTTCTAGTTTCTATAATACAATAACTAATTTATAGGAAAAATCAAAACGTACAGGCATGGCGGTGGTGGATATATATTATTTAGATATATATAAAATATTTACTATAATGCTATTATCCAGATAGGAAACAGGCGACTACGTTTGTATGGAATTAATGCCCCTAGGATATCTTCTTGAGCAAAAAAACATCTATAAATAAGACTGTAATATTCAACGAATTTCGAAGACAAGATCCATCTAATAACAGTTTGTGATTATAAAGCAGCGAAGCTGGCGCAGCCAAAAAAAAGGTCATTAACTCAACTTGAGACATTCACGTTCGCTCAATACTGCGGTCATCGCCCCTCACAAATGGATGTTTCGAAATTCTCGCCATGTTAATAATGACATTCGCACTCAAATCTAACAAAATAATTGTAATTAGTTCTGAGTTATCCATAAATGTTTGGTATGACATAATATTTGTTCAAATTTTTCTAACATACTATCTAGATTAATTTCAACATGGTCCTCAACGTCGTGGTCAATTTTGACAAATAAAAACATTATTTTGGGATAAAATAATCGTTTCTAGTTTGTTGAAATATTTTTCTCAACAAATCTTTAAAAATTATTTAAAGATCGATATTATTTTCGAAGAGACTATTTTCTTAATATATAAAAAATTGCCTTCAATAATTTTGCAAACATTAAAATTAGATAATAATTCAGAATATGCTCCATGTATTTTAACATTTTACAAACATAAAAGTTACCTACTAAAAATTTTCGCAATAATACACTCATAACTTTCAAAAACATACAATGTAGCGCTCTATTCAAGACAAAAACATGTGTTAGTTTTATTTAAGTAATGGTATAAGTGACGTATTACTTGGCTAAGAATTCTAGCTATAGACGTTTCTTACTTCCTTGAGTTTCTTTACTATGAAATAAAATTCGTTACTTTAATCATGTATTTAGCTTAAGTAACTACTTTGTCTTAACTATAAATACGGGGGTATGTGTAGCTTATCATTCTAGAGCACATCCTCATTTAACATCAGATTAGATTATAGTTAAAGCATTGATCCTATAAAGTGGAAAAAAATAGAAAATGTGTAAAAAAAGTGCCGAGAGCACATTGAGAAAACTATACTCCCGTCAGTTAATTAACTAAAAGTAAACAATAAAAAAACTGTCACAACCACCGTAGCTCATTGATACTAAACTGAATCATTAACCCCTTGAGCACCTTCCCGGAGTTTACGGTAGCTTTCCATTGTTTTCCTATTGTCTTTCTATTGTTTCATTTTTATGGGTCCTCGACACATTAACAATCCATTAAAAAGATCCATAAAAAAATTGGGTCTTTTAAAATTTAACTACGTTTGATACTGTTTTACGATTCATAAGGAAGAAAATAAATTATAGTTTCAAAAATTAAAAAACACGCTTTAATAGCTAGCAGCCGAATTAAAAATTAGAAAAACAATTTTACATTTGAATTGTTCGTTCCATAGCGATATAAAGTTAACTGGGTTATTATAATTTAAAAATTTATAATAATTTGAAAATGAGAATTAAGTTATCAACAAAATAATTTATATAAAAATTTGAGGTGCTTTTTACTATATCTTCTTAGCAATCTATACTAATCAATAAAATTGAAGTGTCTGTTTTTAATATGAAAACTGATCTTTTTACTAAATAGATATAAACGTACTCGTATATGCGAAACCTATACCAAAAATAGAATTTTTAAAATTTTTGTGTGGATGTCTGTTTGTATCGGTTAACCTCCGGTCATAAACGTAATTTATTCGACTGGGGAATTTGCTACAAAAAGATTCTTTTTGATTGCCCGCTCGGATTATCCGCATCTCGATCTCGCCAAGTGTCAGCGACACCGAATCGGTTGTGAATAATCCAAAAATATGTACATGTATTTATTTGAGAGCGAGGCAACTGTTGAATCGATTGCATAAGGTTGATGACGGTAGTTCGTTTAGAGGTTTTTTTAATATTGTTGATTTTAGCATTTTGATTACAATCTTACCTGATGTTAAATTGACGATGTAGTACAAGATGTTAAATATAATAAGCTTAGAGATACTTGCTGGCTATCAAATTATTTTTTTTTTCGAACCTAGCTATCGCTGTTGACCGGAAGGGCCTTTACAGCTTCACCGTGACTTTGGGGGCGAGTGCTGAAGGCACTCAGTCGCAAAAAGTGACTAGCACCAGGGTTACCAAAATGGTACGAACCTCGGCTTGGCCGTCACCTGAGTGTAAAACTCTCTCGCGAGTTTGAACCTAGCTATTCCCTACAGTTTTTATTAACATAAAAAAAAGGTTCCTTACAGGACCTATGTACCTGCGTGTTATGTGCAGAGGTGAATTTACGTCCTCAATGCGGATTCCGACTACATTATCTCTCAGCCACCATAGCTTCGATTTTATGGTTTGCTTGTCTCAGAATTAAACGATGAAATTACCGATTAATATATTTATATTATAAAAGTTCTGAGAATATAGAAAGTTATCTCAGTATAGTCCAAAGATGACCACTAACCTGACAGCGGCCTACAAATACCTTATTAAAAAAAAACGATAAGACATATAAACTACAAGTTTTCGAAAATTTGAAGCGACAAATGTATATGGAGAATTTTCATTATTTATTATTTAGTCGTCGTGGTCAAGTTTTTGTTCTTCAGAAAAGGTCGTATCACCGTATACTCTAAGAAGCAGACGAGTGTAGTTTCTAAGGTGCCATTTTTTTATTTATTTTGTTTTCATTGGACACTAAATTATTTTGCACTTAAATCTACACTTTATATTATAGTATATGTGTAAACATATACGTTTATTACTAATACTTAGAAATTGTAACAGAAAAAAACTGCCATAGGTAATGACAGGAAATTTTAGTTCAAATCTTGAGTTTCATTTAAGTCAGCTAGAACACCAAAGGGGTGTTCGTATAAGATTTAAACCTTTTTAGAGTATGTTGCTTTGTAAGCTGTGTTGCACATAATGTTCATCATATGTTTTGTTAAAGATGGATTGATAAAACGACAACGAATGACAATCGGCACTTCCTGATAATTGTTTTACTCTGCCAAGAAATGCTTTGTTCAAATTAAACGGTGATACAAATCAAGATTTAAATTAGCTCGTCGTCTCTCTGTGTAAAGCTAAGCTAATGACCGCTAACATTTACTTTAAATCGTTAGGTTTATTATATGTGCTTATATTTAGTTTCATTTATAAAACCTTGAACTGGGTTTAGACTCAAGGTCATCGACATTGCTCTTAAATGACGCAGTGCCTGCATCGTCCGGTCATTTCACTATGTTTACAATGTCAAGGCTGTGATAGGTATTTGAATACCCGATTATGTATTATCACCTTTAACGGAACTGATTGCTTCTTTTTTTTATTAAGGATCACAAACTTGAAATTCAAGTTCTCATTCTCATAGTCAATGGTAACAAACAATTTAAATTGAACATTCTGCGGTCACATTTAGGTTTTCGCAGACATTCTTTCATTCAACCGTACGAGGTTAACAGCTGGATATAGGTCTCCCCTATTAAGGGGGGAGATTGCCATAATCGCCACGCTTGGCAAGCGGGTTGACGATCGCAGTCAGGTGTTGTGTGGTACTTTGCATTTCCCCTCGACTGCATTTCCCCTCGACAAAAAAAAATGGTGTTTGTGGTACTCAAAGGATGCTGCTGCCATAATACGGATAATATAAAAGTATTAAGTCCACCTGATCTTAATTTGTTACTAATAACTATTTATAACCGGCCTTAAACAGAACTGCATTGTAATGATATCTGTTAAAAATAAAAATATTCCTTTTGAGAATTCACTTTTACCTCGGTATTTTTATATCGGTGCGTGTCGTCTACCAACACACTCGTACAGGCCACAGCGACGTGAACACTACTGCAGAAATGCGGATTAGGGTGTAATGATATTGTTATTACAGACAGACCTGACATATTGGGTTGGGGATAAAGTTTGTTCGCATTTTATGTGAAAACTCAAGACATTTTTTTTCCAAAGTTAAATTTAATTACAGTATACAGTAACAATGCCCTTCCAATCCCACCATACATACACACAGTATCACCTGATTGGTAGGGCATTTTCTAATGATGCCCGCCTTGGTAGCTACCACCCTTAAGTTTGAAAACCTGTCGCCAAATACCAATAGGTGTGTTCCGGCAGCACCACTTGAGAACCAGTACCTAGGTTTGATGTGTTTACCATCCTGGACCAGATCGTCACTTAACATCAGGTGAGATTATGGTCAAAGCACTGAGCCTTAGCGTGTAAAAAAAAAACCTTATTAAGAGTTAATCCAGGTTACTCTCCCACCTCCCGGAACCAGCCACCTATTCCATGTGTCATTACTTCCGGAGTTCTTGTCCTTATAAGAACCCAAGGAAGAGAGGGGTGGAACATAGGGGCTGGCAGTTGAGAAGGAGGAGGGAGGAGGTTCAAGCCCATCTATCCAACTCTAAAATTAGCCTGAATTTTCGGTAAATTAAAACATCGTGAGGAAGCCATAGCATGGTGAGAGGACATTTTCTAATAATGCCCGCCTGGGTAGCTACTATCCTCAAGTTTGGAAACCTGTCGCCTAATACCAATGTGTTCCGGCAGCAACACTTCGATTAATAATCTATTCGTCTCGCATTAAACAAGTAATATATTTGAATTAATAATTTGGCCAATTTTATGTAGAGGTCGACAACCAGAAAATTATTCCTTTAAACCGGTTGCAAATGCTACATGCGCTTGATGACCTTTACGAGTTTTTACTACTTTACACTATTATGTATTAACCATTTAAATATTCTTTTATAGGAGAAAGGCACATCATTGCCAGCACAGCGATTGAACAAGTACCCATCAAGAGGTTTACTAAAACACATTTTGCAGCAGACTTACAACCAAGCAGTTTCAGACCCAGATAAGCTTAATCAATATGAACCGTTTTCACCCGAGGTTAGTTGTATCTGATAAGTATTTTACAGTTAAGTAAACTTATTTAAATACAAGTAGTAAACACAAAAAACAAATGGCATGACGTAAACTGTTGTTGCTGGTCTCAATATTGAAGATTAACTTTTAGAATGCGATCAAACCAAAAATAAATCGTTTTTCTGACTAATCATTGGCACTGATCTGATATTTTAGTGAAAAATAGAATTTAATAGAAATTATGGATTACAGTAAGTATAAACATATTGAGATCGAATATTTTAACCGCCAGTTTCACAATTTTTAAAAAGTTTGTAATGTACTGGGTGTACATCTACTGATGTATGTACCATCACATTTATTAACTTACTAGCTGTATGTCTGCGGCTGCGCCCGCGTTTTATTTATTCTTCACTGTGTTGTAATTTTTTTATACAGAACCCTAATACTTTTTTAAGACTAAGATAAAGTAAAAATATTTCATAAATTCAAGCTCTTGCTCGTAAAACTGCATGGAATCGGATTTTAATACATTTTATATGAGTTTTAATTTTTTTACGCATAACCCTAATTATTTTCGAAAATTAAAAGTACCCTAAGTTACCCAGAGTAATTTCACCTATCTACCAAAAAAAAGTCCCGTCAAAATCCGTCCAGCCTTCCGGAGATTACCCAGAACAAACAACCAGACAGACAAAAATTTTATAAATTGTATTTTTGGTATAGATATCGTATAAACTGGGCATTAATCGGATTTTATTCACAATTTCTTGAGTTTTTTTATTCGGAAACCTAATTATTTTTGAAAAATAAAAGTAGCATAAGTTACGTGTAGTAACTTCAGCTATCTGCCAAAAAATCTCATCAAAATAGCCATTCCTCGTATTACCCGGAATAGAGACAGACACATTTTAAAATAAATGGTGGTTTTGTATAGGTATCGTATATACATTCATATGTATTGGGTAAAAAGTTGTATTTGGATGTTACAAACAGACACTTCAATTTTATTCATTAGTATTGATTAGTCAATATAAAATAGTGTTCAGCAAGTAATAGGCAACTGCTTCAATATTCATACGTCCACTGGTGGACATATGTCTCCCCCAAAGATCTCCACGACGACCGGTTTTACGCCACCCGCACCCAGTGGATCCCGCGACCTTCACCAGGTCGTCGGTTCACCTTGTGGGGTGCCAACCCACGCTACGATAGGCAGAGAACACACATAAAACCCATCACTCAGTACTACTTTTTTCTTTTTACTCTTTCTGGGAATGTATTACTTGTGAATGCTAACAAAATCTATAGTTGTAATATTCTTTATGAACACCTAATTCTATAAAATAAAATAATATCGACTATACTTGGGATTATAGACAAGGAAACTATTTTTTTCATTTTCAACACTTTGAATATGTTAATAAAAGTTGGAAATATGAAAAAGTTATAGAAATGAGGATAAACCATGAACTTTTTAAGTTTTTCCAATTATTCTCTGGATCTTTACTTTCTATAAAATTTTATGATAGAATGACTAGCTGCTCTCCGCGGTTTTACCCGCATAGTTCCCGTTTCAAACTATCTCCATACCAAATTTCAATCAAATCGGTCCATTCGTTTTTAAGTTTATTCATTACATACAAAAATATAAATCTTTCTTCTTTATAATATTAGTATAGATTAACAATAAAACCTATATATTCAACTACCGACGAAAATACTCTTAACATTATTATAATGTCTAATTTTTGCTATGAAACTTTTAAATAAATTTACTATTGTTTCTCGGTTACAGGTGTATGGCGAGACATCATACGAACTGGTGTGTCAAATGATCGATCAAATCGAAATAACCGCCGATGATGTATTCGTCGACTTGGGTTCAGGAGTGGGCCAGGTTGTCCTTCAGATGGCGGCTGCAACCCCTTGTCGTGTCTGCCTCGGTGTTGAAAAGGCGGAAGTACCTAGTAAATATGCGGAAGTACGTTGAAATTTTAAAACTTTTAAAGTACTTACTGTTAATTTTATTCACTATATTGCTAATTATATTTTTATTTTTAGAGCATGGATCTTCACTTTCGAATGTGGATGAGATGGTACGGCAAAAAGTTTGGGGAATATAAACTTATCAAAGGAGATTTTCTGCTGGATGAACATAGAGAAAAGATTAATGCAGCTACTATCGTTTTTGTGAACAACTTTGCTTTCGGTCCGCACGTCGATCATCAACTGAAGGAAAGATTTGCCGATCTGAAAGATGGTGCAAAAATAGTATCTTCCAAGAGCTTTTGTCCTCTGAACTTCAGGATAACGGACAGAAACCTGAGCGATATCGGGACCATTATGCACGTCAGTGAGATGTCGCCGCTGAAAGGCTCCGTCTCGTGGACGGGGAAACCAGTCTCTTATTATTTACATATTATAGATAGGACCAAATTGGAGAGATATTTTCAAAGACTGAAAAACCCGAAACTCAAGGTCAGCAAAAGGGTCTGTTCCAGTCAATTTACATATCTAATGTAATATAATTATATACAAATTCTGATTGTGAAAGTACTCCCTAATTTTCAAAATAAAGCCTAATTACTGTGAAGCATTCCATTTATGTGTCTATAATGTTTCATACCCTTGTGTATAGTACTTTTACAATCAATTTAAATTTTAAATAAATTACCTTTATATTAATATTAAAGTAGTGTAGATTAAAAATTAGAAAATTATAATAAAATTAGTAATTCAACTTTTCAATTGTGCTCATAGAGAAATATTTTACTGATATAGTATTCAAACTTTTTTTCTTCTGCAAGTGCTAGAACTGGATAATTATTTCATCTTGGTTCACAGTTTTTTAGCCAACATGTCATAAGAAATCAATCTTTGGGCAAATTTGATTGTACCAAGAATAAATAATAATACATTTGACATTTCAAACCATATATTGGAGAATTCAATTTGTATATGAGCATTTTAGAAATGGAACTGTGGTCATCTTCAATAGCATGTAGTTCAATTTGAAGAATAACTTTGTTTCACTTGAGAGAAGAAATCTCACTGTTTTGTTTGGTGCTACCACTGCTGCCATCTAGTATACTTCGGTTGCAACTCTGGATCCTTCGACTGAAATGAGTGTGGTGTACAAGGGAAGTACAATTAAAATAGTACCTACTTTGTATTTCCAATTTTTTTCATGGCTTTACAAAGTGGACATAGTTCTACAAATTGTTAACACTGAAATAAAAGCAATTTAGATGTTTTTTTTTATTTCATTTATATTTTTAGAATTTGATCAACATCAATCTTAAACATTCATACTTGTTATGACAATGTATTATGATAACATTTGAATATGGTTCAATTTGATTGTTGATTGAATGAACAATGTGATATTTGTGTTGTAGAAGAAATGCAAATTAATTTTGTTTGTTTTTTTTTTATTTGCAGGTTTATCTTGTATATACAGCTGTTGCTGAAGTATATTGTGTTATTTGTATTAGTGGGCTAATACTGCAAGTTCTGTGCAGGGTACACAAAACGGGTGCGATGAGGGTGAGTCGAGCAGTAAACGACATTTGAGTGCACCTCCGACGAGGCCACCCACACCGGACTTGCTGAACGGCAACAGCAACCACAGCACTGGTTCGTTGCCAGAACGCAGGAGGAAGGTAGCACGTCCTAGGACTGTCAGGTGATACTCTTTTCACGCTTTTCTGATACGGAACAGCGCCTTCCACTGAATTTCTGAGACAATAATTTGCTATGTGCATGAACTCTTACCAATATATTTAGGTTTACCAGTATACCCTATAAAATTATCAAAAAAAAATGGACATTACATTTAATAATTATGTAATAATAAACAAAAACTTGTATATATCTATCTAAATACAATAAAGTGATTATTATTTATTGTTCCTAGTTTTAGTGTTTAGATATGGTCAATTTCAATATCTAATCTTAACTTTATTCAGTCAAACCAAAAATAAATCTATTTTTTTGTCTAATCGCTGACACTAATATGATATTTTAGAAAAAAAAAATGATTTAAATTTTGGATTTGATTTGGTAAAGGGGATTGAAATCAACCATTAGTTGTTTTGTAACGGTATTATATATTTAGACATATACCAAAAAAGTTTAAGAGATTCCCTATCTCAGTTCAATTATTTAGTGCATGATGCTTTGTGCGTATCCTAATAGTTGCTGCTTTAAATAATACCATTGAATTGGCTTACATTATGGAGCTGTTCAAGTATTACTTAAGCATCAACGGGGACTTTGTTTATTTTTGATGACATGGGTTCAGAGGGATCTGAATGGTGATTCCGTAAGCAACATTTACTTATTAATTTTCTTATTTTTCCCATTATTATCCCAATGCCAATGCTTACGTTACATAGGGGTAAGTACTTTGCCTACTAATTCTGATAAGGCGTTGTCTAAAATGACCGTAATTTTGCCTACGTAATAACTTCGGCCACTATAGTTATGCCTTGCTTGCTTATATATCAATACTATATATTCGTCGATGTGAGAAGATGAATTCGTATTGATTTAGTTTATATCTATGTGTGTTATATGATTGTTGTACGTACACAGGGGTGAGAACGGACGGACGCGCGCCCGAGTCGCCGCTGCCAAGCGTCGGTCCGTGCGCCGCTCCAGTGACGAGAGCGACGAGGAGTCGAGCGGCACTGACGATGCACCGCCAGGACCTGAACCCGCACCAAGAGAATGGGGAGCGCCTTGGGCCTCTTCCTCAGACTCCAGTCAGTGCCAACTGTTAAATATATGCATATTATATAAATATTGAACTTAGTAACCATTGAAATTGTGTTTAACACTTTTAAAAAAATTTGTTCCATAATAAATTGTTGTGAAAAAAAAAACAATCACACACTCGGTGCAAGTTTAGAACACCGAGGTTTTTTGCGAGTCCGACCCAGAGGTGTGAATCGTATAGATGTTCTTTACGCGCGGTTTTGTGTGCGTGAGCTTGTGAATATGCAACTGTGATTTGTGTGTCAGTGAAGCGGCGGTTGTCGTCCGAGCAAAACGTCATAGTCTGTAACAGAATTGTTTAAAATCAGCGTAAGAAGTGTGGTAAAGTTTTATTGTAATTATTTATATATATTGTTGTAGTGTCCAGCATAATTTTGTTTAATAAACATGCATTTACACATTAAAGTCGTTCTTTTACTTGAAATTAAATAAATAAGAAATTAACGTTTTTAATATATAAAACCTAGTGAAATATTCTTGCATACTTGACTGTACTTCTTGAGAAGCATACTTAGTCACTGCTTTACGCACCACGGTGCTCAGTGTACAGATGAGTTTGAAATGTTATTGTATATGGTCAATACGTGACTCGAGTTATCTATAGAAGGTATGTTAGATTGTGCGTAGTGTGATACTGTGATGTCCACTGTCCATTGTCTGTCCAATATTGTGATGTTTGTACAGATCGAAGCCGGCGGACGAGTAACAAGCGTGCGGCGAGCGCGGGCGGCGCGCGACGCAGAGCCGCTCGGGCTAAGCGCCGGCGAGCAGCGCCTGCAGCTATCGCGGGACTCGATCTGCTGCACTCTACTACGCTCGCCTCTACTATACATAATGGCGCAGTGAGTTTGCTATACACGAACCTTTTTAATATTTATCTTATTCATTAAGCTAGCCATTTGGTGCTGTAGTCGACGCATTTTGAACTGAGTCGTCGGGCAATAAATGTCACTGACAGTAGGAATGTGCACGCAATGCAACCCTTTATCGATACTTAGCTACCTGCGCACGCGGGGTCGATACGTTATTGTGACCTTCATTAGCACTCTGACTCCTAATTGGTTGTTACGTGTATAGCTTGTTTTTCTATAAATATAAGATTTTTGTTATGACACACATTACTTACGCTTCGTTACACAATGCGCACAATGGAGAATAATCTTATCGATATGCACCTCTACAATTCTTGCGCACATCACTGCACCTCTCCATAAGGCCTGCAAGTGCGAGCGAGACTGACAGATAAATATGATTTATGATCCGAAGCCTCAGTTCATAATGCGTCGACTATAGCTAAGAAAGTACCGCCCCATATCTACCTGTGGGTGTCGCAAGTGTCTTTCTGTTGAATAGTCCTCCTTCCCCATGGACGTATTGCGGATTTTTATAACTGCCTTGTATTTTTATAACCATCGATATTATCAGTTGCCCTGCGAGTACAGTTAAGTATGTGAGAACGTGTTATTGTTCCGAAAATATCAAAGTACAAGCAAAAATAATTAAAATTGATGTTTATGTAAGTAACGAATGGACAATATAGACAGATAGATATTGCCATTTATAATATGTATAGATTTTTATAGTGACGTTAACATTACCGTTACATCAGTAGCAATTTTTCACACTTGAATGATGACAAAAGTGACTGATAACTTCATTCAATTAGTTCGTCTTCCACACCATGTACGCGGCCCGGTACGCTCGTCTGTTACGGATTTTAAATTTCATTGCTATTTATATGTAAATAGTTTCTGGGGAATAGGTTTTTTAAACACGATATAGGCTCAGTACTTTGACCACAATCTCACCTGATGTTAAGTGACGACATGGTCCAAGATGGTAAACATAATAAACCTAGGTACTGGTTTTCTAGTGTTGCTGCCGGAACACATGTATTGGTATTTGGCGACAGGTTTTGAAACTAGAGGGTATAGTGTTCGATCTTATAAGTGAAACGACCGATTAGTTTAATGCTTTATTCTGACTCGCTCATGTCGGCGCACGACGCAGCGTAAGCAGTATGTATATATGTACAACAGTTCATACATATCATTATCCTCCACCCTTAATTATGAAACCTGGTAACAAAAAAAAATATATATATATAAATACTTAAGTTCTATGCCTAGGACGCAGGCGGCTAGACCATGGCGATATATTAGACTATGAATGCGCCTCATTACTCTCAAGTCGAGACTCTGCATCCCTACGATTATTCGAGTCACCCTATTCCCGCGCTTGTTCAGTGCTGCACGGCAACGTTAGTCCCGGCTCGTATATTACCTCAGCATCAGGTGATGGATGCGGTGCGAGGGTTGGGGGTGGATAAGGGATGCTCGAGCATCCAAATTCGTTACTAATGACTGTAATATTATCATTTTCATTTTTCGAAACATATTTCATCAACTGATTAACGTGGCGAATACATTCTATCTTATGATCTAAAATATATATTTTGTACATACTGTTACCAATTATAGAATCCACTTTACCTTGAGCCCAAGTTTCTTTTCGTGCACTGTACCACCGGACCCATACGCAATCTCCTATTTTAAAGGTTCTAACGTCAAAATTACTAGGTGGTTCTAAAGTAAATGTAACTTCTTTTTCGTATGGCGAAATTACATCTAGATGAGTTTTTAGTTTGCGACCAAACATTAATTTTGTTGGGGTCTCTCCGGTCGAACAATGCACGGTGTTTCTATAATTAAACAGATATTATAATAACATATCGTTGATATTATTTTGCGGTATATTTTCTTTAAAAATACATTTTAACATTTTTTTACAAATTTTTACACCATTTTCGGCTTGCCCATTACTAATAGGATGATAAAATAGGTGATGTCATGTGCTTTTCCCCATTGCTGAAACAAAACTTCTTAAACTCCCCGGAGTTTATTTTAACATCATTATCCGATACAATAGCATTAGGAATAATACCAAACACCGAAAACAAACGCTTCAATTGTGATATTAATGTCTGTGTCGAAGTTCCCTTGTTCATGTATAAACACTCGATCAATTTACTGTATCCGTCAACTATAATTAAATAGTCCCTTTGTGCTATATTCATGTAATCGATATGAAGACGTTGCCATGGTCCCTGGGGTCGGGGCCAAGGCGCGGGGGGAGCGCGCGACGGCGCGTCCCGCACACTCACACACGTCTCGCATGCACTCACGCGCCCGATCTCCGCATCTATACCAAGGCCACCACATTCTACTACGTGCATTACTTTTTGTTTTCACGATGCCTTGATGTGTTTTATGAAGGTCATCTAGCAAACGTGATCTTAATGTATACGGAATAACCACTTATGTCCTTTTAATAAACAACCACTTTCAAGTTGTAAATCGATTTTACGCTGAAAATAAGGTAAAATGGAGCTGCATTTAATTTTCTTTGGCCCTCCCCGGTTGACATATTTTATTACCGTTTGCAAGGTTTTGTCTTGTTCCGATGCTTGTTGGGTGTCTTTGTAAGTGATCACGGCTGATATGGAATTTAAAAACTTTAATGCTGTATAATAATCGTGATCCATTTCAGCTATACACTTGCTTTCATTTAACGGTGCACGGGAAAAATAATCTGCGACTACGTTGTTAGTACCTGACGTGTACTGCACTACATAATTATACGCGGCCAGAATGATCGTGTACCGTTGTAGTCTTAAGAATGAAGTTATTGAAATACCAGTGTTATTATTAAAAATAGATACTAGGGGCCTGTGGTCAGTTTTTAAAATGAATGGATCATCCCGACCGTAAAGGTACTGGTGGAGCTTTTTTACTCCGAATATAATCGCTGTTGCCTCTTTTTGAATCTGGCTGTAATTTTGTTAACTAGTAGTGAGTGACCGCGATGCATAGGCGAGCGGGCGCTCGACGCCATCGGCGCTCTGATGAGACAGGACGGCACCGAGCCCAGCAGGCCCAGCGTCTACGGCTATCAGTAGCCGCGCGGCCGGGTCAAAGTGCGCCAGCACGCGCTCGGATGCGAGCTCTCGGCGTACAGACCTTACTGCCGCTCGCAGCTCGTCACCACAACTCCACTCAGTTTCGGCCCGCAATAATTTATTCAATGGGCTCAATAAGGACGACGCATTCGGAATAAACATTCTATAATAATTAACGACACCTAAAAATCTTTTAACTTCAGTTACGTTAGTCGGTTCAGGGGCATTAATTATAGCTTGAACTTTATTTGGGCAAGTTTGCAATTCTTGTTTGCTTATGACATATCCCAGATATGTAACATTATCTTGAAAGAGTAGGCATTTGTCTTTCTGCAGTCGTAGACCGGCGTCTCTCATACGTTTTGAAACCTCTTCGAATAGTGACAAATGTAGAATTTTTGTAGGGCCAGTTATACATATATCGTCTAACCAACAGCATACCCCGTCGATGCCTGATAGTAACGTTTCCATGACCTTTTGAAATATTGCCGAGACCATACACAAGACTAGTATATTTATAAAGTCCTTTATGTGTATTTATAGTAGTAAGGGCCTGTGACTCATCATTGAATAAAAATTGATTGTATGCGTTACTTAAATCGATTTTGCTGTATTGTTCGCCACCGCCTATTTTAGCGAATACTTCCTCGATTCGAGGTAATGGGTATTTGTCAATTATTAAATCTTTATTAAGTGTCACTGAGAAATCTCCCGCTATCCTTAATGAAATGGTTCACAGGCACTAATATCCCTAAAGATACCAAGCGATTCAACTCACTCTCAATCTTATCTTTAAGAGCAAATGGATCTGGACGAGGTTTAAAAAATTTTGGAACTTTGGAATGTCAAATTTACTTTAAACTTACGAAACGTTGCTAGTTCTTCGCGCCACAATTCAGAATATTGGTTTATTAAGCCCTTGGCATCATCATTTACTTTAAATGCATTAACTCTCTGATTAAATGACAAATTATATGCCGAAATAAAATCCCTACCAAACAAAGGCGAGGCGGCCCACCGTTTTTTATTACATAAAATGTAAGATTGTTTGATTCATTATTATAGGTAGTTTTACATTCAAAATAGCCTACAGGAGAATGGTACTTCCATCATATAATTGCATTTTAACTTTACATTGTATCAATTTATAATTAGAAAACTTATTTCTATACAACTTTTCAGACATAAATGACGGAGCTGAACCGGAATCTATTCCATTTTAATTAGTTCAGTTCCTATAAAAATACTAATTTCAACTGGTTTACAGTTCACGTACCCCATTTGCAACATTTGACATTCCTCACAGTCAGATTCATCTACCTTTTCGTCATTCGACTGAGAAGTATTATTCACTCGTGAATTTTCACCACACACTTTTTTTAAATGACCCTTTTTCCCACATTTCTTACATTTATAATTTTTAAAACGGCACTCAGATTGCTGATGGTTTCTCATTCCACAAAGAGCACAATACGATGACCGCGCGCCTGAATAAAGTCCATCGGAACCCCTGGTACTGGCACCTCTGTGAACACTTTTCTCGAAATGTGATCGAAACATAGACCCTTTTATAGCGGTTATTTTAGCTTCTCTAACGCATGCCGCTTGCTCAGCCAGTTCCAAGGTTCGTGCAATAGTTAAAGTTGATGGATTTTGTTCAAATAATTTATCTCGTTTAGGACCTGAACCAAGACCGAGGACGAAACGATCCCTAAGATTCGTTTCGAGAGCTGCACCAAAGTCGCAATAACTAGCGATACCTCGAAGTCGTGCTGCCCAATCCCCCAATGTTTCGCCTGGGCTCCTTACTGCTTCGAAAAATTTTGCCTTATCCACAAAAGAGCATTGCTTGGGTTTGAAATGCGTGTCCATAAGTAAAATCAATTCTTCGTATGGTAACGATTTCACTTCCCTTGGGTATGCTAAGTTTCTCAATAGTCGAAATTATTCGTCTAATAAATGCGTTATAAGAATAGAATTTTTACTTTCTTTAATAGAATTTACTATCAAAAACTGTGATGAACGACTTTTAAAAATACTCCACTCACTAGTTTTGTAATTGAAAACGGGCAAAATCCCTAAAAACGACATTTTTATTTGCACGTGTGGGTAGTACGTACTCGTCGACAATATAGTGTTCGACCTTATAAGTGAAACGACCGATTAGTTTAATGCTTTATTCTGACTCGCTCATGTCGGCGCACGACGCAGCGTACGCAGTATGTATATATGTACAACAGTTCATACATATCAGGGTGGCAACTACCCAGGCGCTACCACTATGTTATGGTTTACTCACGATGTTTTCCTTCACCGAAAGCTCAGTCCAATTTTCAAATTGGATAGGTGGGATCGAACTTGCATCCGAGCGCACTACCCACTGCATGATCATCGCAACATATAGGTTTGTGTGTGTGTGCGCGCCAGGTGACCGCGCCGCCCCCGGGCTGCGTCGGGCAGCGGCTGTCAGCGCTGGGCGTGCAGCTGCAGCCGGCCGAGCGCCTGCACTCGGAGCTGGACATCCCGCGGTCGCCGAGCGCGCCGTACAGTCTGCAGCTGCTGCTCGACATGTTCCGCGACCAGTACCTCGCCTTCGTACAGCGCATGAACACGCCCGAGTACGCGCACGAGATACGACTACAAATCGATAAGGAAAAGGTTTGTCATACCCGCCAACACCACACTATTTACACAAACTAGGGCTCGTTCGAGTAGTACTCCTCCCTCCGCGGTTACGTAACCATTGTGACATTATTTAGAAGGGAAAAATAAGGAAGTTAATATTGCTTTGGTAATCACCATTCAGTCACCCCCATGTCATATATACTAATATCGACGGTCCCTACGTACAAAGCGACAAACCAAAAGTGACATTTGACCGAGACTTGATGTTTTCATGATAAAGCTGATAAATAACCCTGTCGGTCAAGTCTCGGTCAAATGTCATTCTTGACATGTCGCTTTGTACGTACGGTCTGTCGATATATAAAATTGAAGAATCTTTTTGTAATATCAAGATAACAATTTTTTGCTATATACATATGTATGAATGAATATACGGTACCATACCTAAAACACATTTTTTTTTAATTTCTGTCTGTCACGGCTAATCTCGGGAAAGGCTGGACCGACTTTAATAGGATGCTTTTATGGTAAATAACTGAAGTCACTCCGCGTAACTTAGGCTACTTTTGCTTAGGACTCCACATAAAGTAATTAAAATTCATGAAATTGTGAACAAAATACGATTCAATGGGTAGCACCATCTCAATATTATTTTGTAATGATTATTTAAAAAACTATATTACACAGCGAAAAATATATGAAATGCGGGCGAAGCCGCGGGAACACAGCTAGTCAAAAATAAGCAAAGCATAGACCTCTCTCTTCCCTCACCCTCCATTGATGTTTACGTAATATATGGACGTCCATTTTTCATTAATCTATACAGACTAGTGTTCGCCCGGTAGTCGAAATTCATCTATAATATCTTGTTGTTCATTCATCCTTTCATTTATTCAACTATAAGACATCGACTACTGGTCTCCACCATTAAGCGGGGGATTGCCATAATCGCCACAGTTGGCAGGCGGGTTAGCGATCGCAGTAAGGTGTTTTTGGTACCTAGAGGATGCTGGTGGCCATCCCTTGATTTATATCCCTTAATCGCCTTTTACGACACCCACGGGAACGATATGGGTTGGTAGTAAGCCGGTACCACACGAAAGATGTTTGTTGTTTTTTTTTATTATTACACATGAAATATATAGGTTCCCATTATAATGTATGAATTAGATAATAACAAATCTTTTAAATTTTACTTACTAAGGACGATTGATAATGATGTGAAACTGTTTTATGAAAAACTGTATTCTCGGAAAATAGCGCAATAAAAATTTATCCTTGGACGGAAATATAATTTAACATAACATCCGAGGTTTTACTATCACAAAGTACAAATCTCGTGTATTCCTACAAATGACTGTTGTAATTATATCATCGCACTCTCGTTCATATCAGTGAATTTGACTGAAAACTTTGTTTCAATGAATATAAAATCTACATTTTGGTAGAAAACGTAGATCCTATCGATAGTGATGTCTGGAAATAACCCGCATCTCTGTGCTTCCACTAACATTATTAAAACTACGATTTGTATAGTTTTTATATGACAAAAAAAATGATATATATTATATTTATGAAAAAAAAAGAACCAGATCGAGTTTCTTGCCGGCTCTTCTCGACTGGGTTGTTTTCCGAACCGGTGGTAGTGTTTTAGACGTTCATAAGCGCCTTCTTAGGGCCTAAATTGAATAAATAAATTTTGATTTGATTTCTTGAAACTTAAATTGTGTATAATGAAGTATTGAAATTTGTTTCCTTTCGAGATTCGATTATTGATCTCGATCTACCTGATGCTATGTGATCACTGAGGTTCATTACTATTTGTAATTAACTTCGTAAAGATTGAAGTCCTTACAGACCATATGTTAATCAAACCGCTGTTTTTGAAAACGTAAGTTGAGACTTGTTTGCCAGTATATATTATTATTAAGTACGCACTTTATACCAGAATACAGTAACGTTAGAACTGTTGGCTTGACCAATCTTGTACACTTTCTGTCTTAATGTGAATAACAATGATAAAATATCTTCTCTATTCTCTATAAAGTCTTTACATCCTTAGTTCCCGGAACTGAATGTCTATGTCTATGAATAGAGTAAAAAGCTTTGTTGAAGAACTTCCCTATAAGGAAAAATAACTAACTACTCACATTTAATAACTATAAGTGACTAGGATTCTATTTGGTATAAGTTTCAAAATTTCTGGTATATTGTTCGATATATCTGGCAATACTCTTCGTCTTATGTCTACTAGAGACCAATTCCTTTATCGTATTATGTATTAATACGTTTTTAATAAGAATGTAATAACCGTTTTTATCTTTACAGTGTTCATTTAGGAATGCATACATATCACATTATTATGAAAAATGGATTATAAAGGATGATTGTTTTTTAGAAAGTGTTTGTCCATAATATATCCCTATGAATAGATGCCACCGAGGTATAAAAATCCGTTCTGAACTGTTGTGCCAGTCAATATATAAAAGAAATTTAGATAAATACAACTCTAATTAAGGCATGTTTGTTAGTCAAGTACCGTAATCGATTTAGAATATAGTCTCGCACTCGAAAGTATCTTTAAAATGTCATACAATATACATATCTAAATTTAAATAATCATCTATTTACTTTGTTGTTACTTCATCTTCTTCGACGTCTATTGGTGAATATGATCCAGGATTGTTTAAATGAAGTGAATATTGATGGCGCACTTTCAATTTATTTTATCTCAGCTATGTTTAGTGTTATATCACCATATAACTTTGGAAGGCAGTATTCACGTATTAAAGATTTATTAAACCTCATCGTTGATGAACGAATTGAATAACAAATTATAACATATTTGCTACCATAAAAAGTCATGCTCATATTATTAAATCAAATTCTTACTTCTTTGGTAATTATTACCAGACTGGATATGAACGGATTTTTACTCACACCAACTCTCCTTTCCAACTTTTTGTGAACCTAAATTTTGCTATCCTAAATCTTGTCATTTCATTTTTATTATTATATATCGACTAAGTTTCAGAAATATAAAATTACAGATGTGTAATGCGGGTGGTAGAATTTTTATGCGAAAAATTAATTATCTGGGATTTTTAGATTTTGTCTTTGTTTATTCGGTTTTATACTTATTTTGAATATGGGGAATCTGTAATTATTTTTAAATATATTTGTAGGCTGTTTATTTTTTGAATTGTAAATCACAATATTCCCTTTATTACAATATGTTTAAAAATTAAAAGCAATCCACATTCTTTCATGTTATAATTATAATTTTTAAATATTATATACCAAAAAAAAGTGACAAAACATAAAGCGGTGTGAATGAGACACCCGATGACAATGATGCGTAGGAATCCAGCAGAGGTTAGTTTTCGAATTCAAATGTAAGGTTAATAAGCGTTGAAGTAATTTAAATTACATTATTTTATGGTTTAAATGCATAACTGTACACTGCATCTGGATTTTGAACAGTTAAACGAATCGAATTTAATTCCGAATTTGACTATATGCCATAAACCATTTGATCTGAAAAGACCCAATAGTCTAATCAGTTATCTTTCTTACGTAGCAAGGATAGGATTAATTTCCGCAAAATATGTATCAATCCTTTTTAACCTAACAATTGTTATATACGTCCATTTGATTCGCGCTATGATATTAGTAAGCGCAAACGTTATAGTCACTTATTTCATTTTAACTTACTATTGTATAAGTATCGAAATTTTTAAGACTTGTACAATTAAGTAACCTTCCTGGAATAAAAAAATAAACAATACTTGTGTTTACTTTTAAAATTCAATGTTAATAATCCGTTTTTTCACAAATCGTAGTAAAAATATTTAAAGAAGTAATCTTATAAAAATAAAAAAATAAATTTAATTTACACCTACGTAATATTTATTTTATACTATGTTTATATTGCAATTAAATTGACTTTATTTAGATCATTCCGCGCAAATTTTACATTTATAATACATTTCCTGAAAATATTAGTACATGAGGTAGCAATTATTGTAAAGAAATTAAAAATTAAACATCTCCTTTAGAAGAAATAATAAATAAATAATACACTTACGCCAACAAATAACCAATTATTAAATCCATTTCAATTTTATTTTTTGGAATCGACTTAAGAGCTCGCCAAGAATTATCTTTTATATTTATCATCTATAAACTAAAAATGAGTTTTTTAGCGCCAAAAGCGGCAATTTCAGTTTTGAAAAAAAAAGTAGGCCAGAGGCATGTGATTACTGTTCAATAAGATTTGTCGAATATTTGGCATCATCTTCTTCATTTTTGGAGTTTATTTTTCTTTTTCATTTCACAATTCTTGTTTTTAGACGCAATTGTGCCCTCGAATGCCGCATATTGCTTCGATAATACTCTATTTTCACTGTCTTACATTCTGACAAGTATACCGAGTGCACAATAACCGCAATAATCGAGAAAAAAACTGTCCAAATATTTAATTTTTATTAACGACGTGCTTTTTTCGGTTTATTGCAATGTAAAATTTAAGACAGACTCTGTGTTCAATATTATTATTCATTGTAAAACACACTTGAGATAAACTCACAAAATGTGGCCTGTGAACAAATTAAACTCCTCGTGAGTATCGAGGCCAGTTGTACCAACATCCTGACAAAAATAATTTTTACAAAATTAGTTAAATGAACTTTTTAAATGATCAATTCCCGGTGCTTTCTTTACAATATAATATGTATTTAGATGTGAATATAAGCGTAAGTGAAACTAAATGTGGCTTACAAAATTCAGTAACAATACCAATCCTTCTAACATAATTATACTTCAGTAATTAGCGAAGTAAGGCTTTATAATAAGATTTTCTAGAAATAAAAATGTCTTTTTTTGAAACAAGGTTTTTAAATTAATTTGTAGGACTGTTTTTAACGCTTCTGTAAGTTCGGACTATTTTCACATTACGCTTTATTCCAGGAAGGATGTAAATTCTGAATTGGGGAATGATATGCGCGCGCAATATGAATGAAAGAATAATTAAAATGATGTAACTAAGTTATGATTTTGTCACAGGAGAGAAATCAAAAGTTAAAATCCCGGGCGTCGCAGTTGGATAAGCAAATCAACGTGCTAATAAGCGACAGCGTGGCGCTGCTGAAGGCGCGTATGAGCGAGCTCGGCATACACGCGAACAACACCGTCGACTTGCTGGCCAAGGCGAAAGAAATCGTCGGTAGACACAAAGAGCTGCAAAGCAAAGCTAGTAAACTGCAGGCGCAGGTAACTTCATATTTGTTTACAGTCCATTATAAATGTATCGTACGTGTTACAACGTTTAAATGCAATAGTCATTTATAAAACATTGTGAAGGCAACCCCCCTAATTTGTTTATCCGACCTGACCTTTTTTAAGTTTTTCTCAACTGTTTTGTTTTTTTTTTTTCTTTTTATTTATTTATTTTTTATTTATTTCTTAAATCACGAATCACTTGATCACGATTATTTGTCAGGTAAATAATATTGAAGCGGAACAAGCAGTGTTAGTTAAACAAAGGACGTTTGAAATAACAGAAAAATATCGGCAACTCGGACACTTGGCTTCCGACGCTGAGATCACGCAGAGTATAGCCCACGATTGTATTCTGAAAGAAATATCAGCAACGTTAGCGCATAGGAAGAGGCTGCACGCTCAGGTTGGACATCTTCAAAACGAGATCGTGCAAATAGAGAGAGCAGGCGAACAGAAAGTGGCGCCCCCTACAGTTCCAGTCGCTACAGTCAAACCGCACACCGTCAACTCGAAACCGAGAAAGTCCAGGGAACACAGGTCGCGGTCACAGGAGTGGCCGGATGTCCCTGACGTCGGGAAAATAGAGGAGCAGAACCCTGAAATTTTAGCACAGAAAATACTGGAAACCGGACGGCAGATCGAAGCCGGTAAGATCAAACCGAATGTCATAGTGAACGGATATATGCGTGATTCGGATAGACACGGTGACCACCAGCGTTACCCTAAGGCTGCAACTCCGATCATGCGAACCCAGCCGCAGAGGATCGGCCAGCCCTCGCTGTCGCACGCGCACCGGCACTCGCCCGTCAAGGTACAGAAACCGCTCAACGTAGTCTCTAAAGTGCAAGAATCCCCAAAAGTGATAAACTTCGAAGATAGATTGAAGAGCATAATAACGTCGGTGCTGAACGAGGATCAGGAGCAGCGAAAGGCGTCACGGCAGCCGACGCCGAACCACGCGTACAGCAACGGCTACGTGCGGCAAACGAGTGGCGCCACGTACCCGCCACGCGGCGCGCCCTCCCCCGCGACCGCGACGTGCCCCCCCAACGCGGCGTACGTGCGCGCCTCGCGCGAGTACCGCCGCGACCGGTACCAGTGCGAGCGACGCGACTCCCCGCGCCTCCCGCACGCCGCTGTGCCTGACTACACCCAGGTATTTACTATTATTATAGTACATGTTGCTTTGTTAGTTGTCGCGAATATATATAACAAACTCCATGCCTAGGTATCTCCGGCTAAGTTGGCCCTGCGGCGGCATCTGTCGCAGGAGCGGCTGACGGCGCCGGGCGCGAGGACCATCGGCGACCTCGTCAACGGTGAGATCGAGCGGACCTTGGAGATCTCCAACCAGAGCATCATAAACGCGGCCGTCAACATGAGCGCGCGCTACCACGAGCCCGCCTCGCCGCATCATCCGCATCAACCGCATCAGCCGCTAGAGGGTGAGTCCCGACTCTACTACATTCACAACTTCTAATTATTTATCAAACATACAATGGCCTAGCATACAGTTAAACGAAAGATTGTCTTAACAATAAAATTATAATAATTTATTTGTATATCTTTTAAATTAAATAATAGCGTACTTGTTTAATATTACCGGTACTTCATTTTATGTAGTCATTATGACCCATAGCTATATACGAAATATCATAGATAAATAATCCACCATACCATGAACACAACATGCATAATGCAAGCTGAATACTGAACAAAGCACTTCCAACGAGAATAAATACTTTGTAACAAGCCTAGAGGGTTTTTCTACCATGCTCGAACTGGAAATATTGGTGTCCTCTTTAAAATAACGCAACATATTGCTATAAGATTTTTTAAATCATACATAGGTATTGTTCATTTTAGGTTTAGCTGCATGTTTACAAGCTCGCGTCCTCGCGTCTGATTATTGGCGCGGGCGAAACGGTACGACAGAACTGGGCAGCTGCAACGCGACGCACGCGGGGCTCACGACCCCCACTCCCGCGGAGTCTGACGAGGGGACGAGGCGTCGTACTCCACCGCTCGACCCTCACTCCAATACCTCCACACCTCTCGTCGATGAGTTGCCGGACGGTGTGCGCCTCCCAGGTAATTAACGTCTGCCACCTCCGCTCCTTTAGCTAGTCGACACGTGACATTCGACCTTTATCCTCCCTTTTCAGAGGGCGAAGGCGGCGAAGAAGTCGACGAGAGTAAGTGGCAAGATCGGATAGCGTTTCGGTTCGATCAGATAATCTCGTTCGCATCGACTGCGATGGAGGACAAGCGTCGGAGATCGGACGAGGCGTGTAACACGTCACCGGACTCGGGTATCGGTCACGGCGAGCGGCCGGCGGCGGAGGGGGCCGCGCCGGCGGGTGGGGCCAGGGCCGGCGAGCGCGGGCAAGGAGCCCGGGGGCGGTGCCGGCGAGGCGCGGTCGCCGTCGCCGCTGCCGGCACATCACTTCAAGAAGCGGTTCTTCCGTCGCGACCGGTGGGGCGCGTGGAGCGGTACGCCCCCGCCCGCTGTCGACTGGGAGCGTCCGGCGGCGGGGATGTGACGGCCGCGCATGTAGCGCTGCGACGTGTGCTGGTTCGCGCACCAGCGCTGCTCGTAGCGCCACGACCGAATCGTTTCCTAGCGTAATTTACACTTGAGCACTGCCGAAAAGATTATTCGACTGTAATCTGTGTACATAGAATCGCCGGTGGGCGAATCACCCGACGCCGATTGTCGATTTTTTGTTACATTTTTTTTTTCGAATATATAATGTAATTATGTATATTAATGAGTTTATTTTACGTTTTTAAAATGTGTAATTATTTAAAATAAGTTTATGTCGCCGTTTTATTTGGGCGAACGTTCTGATAATATTCGTACCGCGACGGATTGTATTTCATGTGTTCATTTAGGTAATAGTCTGAAATACATGATTCGGTGACGCGATGCAGCGGTTCGTTCTCGCGCCGGTCGTTTGATGAATGTTTGTTGTTTTATATGTGTTTTGTTTTCGATGTTTAAGCTCAGCCTGAATAATGTTAATCATTTCTTTAGGAGATCTTAAAACCAATTTAAGAGTTTACCGACAACGAGTTCGTGTAAGATATTGGCGTCGAGGTCAAACTAACTAACTAAATAATGCACGGATATCATTATTATAATAACTGTGCAACTATAATAGCAAAAACACCACACATGGGAACCAATTATTAAATATTAAAACAAACGTTAATATAATAGAAATTATTAAATTAGCTTCGTAAGCATGACAGATTGTAAAAATAGAACCTCGCTAGAACAAATTATTATATTATAATCGATACTGTGAATGAAAAATAAGGATATAAAAAAAATATTCAAATATTTTTTTACGTAAATGACTCACTTTTTGCTGTTATGAAGAAGAAAAGGTGAAACTTGAGAAACGCCATAAAAAGATGCGTGACGTTATTCTATTTCATGGTGTATGCGTAAGAAAATGAATAAATAAGACTATTAATTTTGCCACTTGCAATATTGATATACCTTAAACATCCAAGGAATCTTACCTTTGATGATTGTTTGTGTCGGTCGATTAATACAAGAGCCTTTTAATGTAATACGTAAAATAGGATGTTGATACATTATATACTTTGCTTACATTATAGCTGCAAATCTAATCGATTTAATCAAGACTTATAAATGTTTTTAAAAAACGGTGGCAAAATTAATGGCATAATTGAATGTTCGTATTCGTATACGTCGGTTAACTAAAGCTGGCACGTACCATACATTCGCACATTGCGTAAGTGTAATTTCTACGAATCAGCGCACGGCATGTCGCTGACGTGACACTACATACGCAACATGGATGATTCACTATCAAACTTAGAAGCATGACAGATGATGCTATCGCTTCATCTATCCATTAAACCGAAAGACGTCCACTGCTGGACATAAGTCTCCTCAAAGATCTCCACAACGACCCCCAGCCCTATCCAGCGGATTCCCGCGACCTTCACCAGATCGTCGGTCCACCTTGTCCACCCACGCTACGTCTTCCGGTGCGTGGTAGCCATTCAAGAACCCGTTGGCCCCATCGGGCATCGGTTCTGCAAGCAATGTGCCCAGCCCACTACAACTTAAGTTTAGCAATTCTTCGGGCAATGTCGGTTATTTTGGTTCTTCTGCAGATCTCATTCCTGATTCGTTCGCGCAATGTAACTCCAAGCATAGCTCTCTCCATTGCCCTTTAAGGAGCTTCGCTATCGCTTTGTGTAAGGAAAATGCTAAATAAACAGCATGCTTGTATACATATTTGTTTAAACGCGATAATACATATTTATTTTTTATGTAATAATAAATTTTTCAAATCTTCCCGTATTCAGAAATCGATTCGAATTTTTGAATCTCTATCGATATTGTATGTTTTTTTTATGTGAGCAACATTAGATTATATCGTTTCGAGGTGTAATTCTACAGGCCAATGAAAACTGTAGAAACAATATCTAGTGATTGAGTTAACATTTCTTCACGTATTTCAGTCCCACGTCAAAAAGATGCGAGGTTAATTTCCAAGCAATCGATTGAAACGTCTATAAACTAATATCTATTTATATACGTATGTTTTAATATTACGCATCCCGAATTATAGTCGATTAATATTACAAATATGTTTGCAACATGTTTTATATGAAAAAATTATCAGTTTGAAATTTGCTAGCTTTAGTTATCCTACATGTATTGACAAGTGTCTACAACAACCTCTGTGTACAATATTGTTATATGTCACATGAATTGTTATATTACACTTTCTAAATATTGTTTGGTTCAAAGTCCATTACTTTTTAGTCAGTGTTATGTAATACCTATTAAAATATATTCAAATAAGATTAGTAGCAGTTACAGTTTAACTCTCCTTGTATTATACAAATTTTTAAATGAAATTTAATGAAGTAGCAGAACCAAACATTAACGAAAATAGAATATAAATATGGGAAAATGGATAGTGCCTTGTGGAAATATCCTCCAACTCCGTTGAACATGTTTTATACACAATTTTAAGAAGAATTTACAAGCGCTGGCTTACGTTACATAGGATATATATTTAAAATAAGAATAATATAAAATGTTTGACATGCTTACGTAAGGATACAATATCGCTCTAATACTTGTTTGTATGCAAGAGAAGCTAGTAAATCACTATTTTTATATACATTTGAAGACAGTTTGCTAGATATGACTGAAGCCTTAAATAGATCATGTTAAACATATTTCTCCCTCAGACAGATATAATACTGTATAGAATATAATTAAATAAAATAAAAAAATATGTTACTAACAATGTAATTATGTACTAAAAAAACATTGAAATTGTCATGTAGATAAAACGAAGGTATAAAATTAATTAATTATCAATCCTGATTAGGATTTCAAATTGTAATAAATCAGTTTGCAATTTTTTATATAATGGACAAACTATTATTAGAAAATAAACTTAATTTTGGCTCATGATAATTATCCGCCTTTTAGGATTAAGGTTTACCAAAAAAAGATTTAAATAATTGTTTACATGAAATACTTCCTCATCACAGGTAAAGTTGAAAAACAAAAATGGCAGTTATCAAAAATGCAACAAATAAAATTATTACTAAATAATTTTATAGCTATAAAATTTGTATAGGAAAAGTGATAATAGTGTATCCTTTGAAAAGTTGGATTTAGGCTTGATAATATTAGTATGATAATTGTTTGTCACATTTGGCATAGTATCCATTTTATTTTAATACTATATATATAGCTGGAATCTACAACAACTATTTTTAGACACGTTTTGAGTTGATCTGAAATTAACTTCTACATATTTAGAGTACATTGTTTAAATGTACCATATTTGTTGACATTACTTGTTGTTGTAGTTAAATTAGCACAGTCACTACACTAGTAATCTGTATCCAATAATAAAATGAACACATAAAAACGTACTATATGTACTGTAGTATACTGATTGTATATTTGTATGCGAGTCAGTCATTACATAATTATTACTTTTGATATGGAGTAAATTTGAAAATGTTGAGTTATATTGAGAGAAATAGAGTCGGTGAAGTACTATTTTTAGTTATTTTTTTAGGAAATTTTTACTGTTCAATGTATTAATGATACGGATTTAGATAAGAATTGATCGAGGAATATAAATAGTTATGTATTATAATGTAATGTTAATCAATGAGCAATGCTAATAATAATAATTCGTGATTGGTAAACATAGAAGAAGTGAATGAAAGTTTTGTTTTTAATACATAAACGACATCAATTAAATGAAATATGGTAACATCTTAATTTCTATTTTCTGTCGTTCTTGTATTGGAAACATGGGAATGCTTTGGTTTGAATGTGCCTGAAAGACTCATCAATGCCGCTCCAAACCTCAAAATTATGTATTTGTAAAATAAATAAGCTAGATATCGATTCTGAATTAAGTGTACCGATAGTAATGTAGATGTATTGCGAAATTAGAAAGGACTATTTTTTATCAGATTAACTCGAGGAGTGATTACATTATTCAGTTGTGACTAATTTAATTTTTGATGGGGAATATGAGCTAATAATTGTGACGTTATAGTGTCTAAATAGTACAAATGAGAAGACTTATCGTCGTAAGCCTCGGACTATTCAACATTGCAAATGATAGGTTTGAGATGTATCCCTGTGTACTAGTTTTATTTTGTACTAAAAAGTTAAAAATAAATAAATGAATAATAATTATATGTATTTTTTACTTTCAAACTATGACATTAAATATTAGTAATAAATACTTAATCCTTAAATTGTAATTTTGGGGCATTTTTTACTATTTTTGAATTCCAACATTAACCGGTTCTTACCTGATCTTGGACTATTTGGTTCCAGGTTGAAATTAGTAGTGCTTAGGTTTTCAAATGATGATGTTGAAATTGTGTAAGAGCTTGCCTTATCATTAATATCAATATGCTGTATTTCAGCACGATGATTTCATTCACTAAAAGTTCAGTATCATTATAGAATAGAACAGGTGGGTAAGTCTCGACGCGCTATCTGACCATACTCCCACTGAGCCATTATTTTTTTTACTTG
This sequence comes from Samia ricini, assembly GCA_014132275.2. Taxonomy (NCBI): domain Eukaryota; kingdom Metazoa; phylum Arthropoda; class Insecta; order Lepidoptera; family Saturniidae; genus Samia; species Samia ricini. The sequence continues at coordinate 11,588,078 of AP028161.1, forward strand.
TATCAACTTGCATTAGAGCTGAAAGTTTAGTATATAATGTCTAGTACGGCGGTCATCACACTATTCTGGCCAAGAGCCACATAGGTAAATGTGAGGTACCACTGGGGGCCGCACTTTTATAGACTTTGTAGTTCATACCTTTAAATAGTTTTGAGCTGTCAAGCGCGAATTGTTCATAAGAACCTTAGTCAGTGACTATATGTAAACTCGGTTTTGACTAATTATCGGCTGCTACGTCACGGGCCGCATAAATACCGTCCAAGGGACGCATGCGATCGCCGGCTGGAGTTTTATGACCACTGGTCTAATAAATATTATGCACTGAGTATGTTTGAGAGAGTGATGAGTTTTACAAGAAAGTAACCGTGGCTTATCATTGGCGCTAGTAAATGTTACGATAGAAATATTATGTGAGTGCGGTTATACAATATACATATCTCATCATGTGTGAACATAGACCTTATAGAAATGACAAAAAAAGTTTAAATCAGACGCGTTAAGTGATTAATATATGCAACATGGTATGTACAATAAAGTTTGGTGAAGCTGTTAAGACCCTTCCGATCGACGGTATTAGTCAAATAAAAGAAAGATGGTATACACAATAAGGTTTTGGTGCGTACGTCTATTTGCACTCCGTAGATAAATATAAAAATCCTACAAAATATCCTAAAATCCTACAAATAAATATAATACAAGTAAATATCCTACAAATTGCAAAGTGCAGTAATATAGCGAATATTAAGAGGACACATTTAGAGAATTTAATATTATTTACATAGAATTGAAATAGTTATTCTCTAATTATTTATATGATTAACGTTATGGTACTCTACATACCTAAAACTGATGACTGTCACTATTTTATAAAATTTACTTGATATAAAAATTTCGTATAGGTATCATATAAAATGTTGGAATCAAAACCAAAAATATTTTTTTACACGGTTCAGTGTTTTGACCACAATCTCACCTGATGTTAAGTGACGATATGGTTCAGGATGGAAAACACACTAAGCCTAGAGGTGCTGGTTCTGAATGATATGAACCTATAGCCTAAAGATTGAGCCTGACTGGATAATAAATTACGACTACCGTAGATTTGTAAAAAAACCTGTCATAGTGACATGCTAAGGCACTTATCGTTCGTTCATCATCAAGTAAAAATAACCAGACCTACTACTACTAGAGACTTTAGCCCTAGTGGATGTAGGCTGACATTACTATCGTGATTGTCGATAAATTTTGACCTATCTGCGGTAGTCATTATTTTTGGACTGAACCTTATTTAACATCAGATGAAGTATAGCCATTTTGTCGAGCTCGGAAGAAAAAAACGTTACATTGCATCGTCAATTTACGCCCTGCTTAAACGACAAATAATAAGGTAACAAAAACTTTGGTAAATCAAGTGATACCTATACTGATGGCTACAAATGTGGGTATAATGTAAAATGAAAATATGATATAGGCTACGCGATTTTAATACTTTAATTGAATTTATAATGCATGTTTATATTTTTATTTTAATATTTTTTCAAAATATTTCTGAATATAATTACAAGGTCCCATTTAATTATTGCCATTAATTTCGATTTCATCCTGTATAGGTGGTTCTGTTTCTTTTGTATCTAATGATGCATAACTTCCGTTATGTTTCCTTGTGGTGCCGGCTTAAGAATAGTACCATTCCATATCATTCACGTGGGTGTAGTAAAAGGCGACTAAGGGATACACCAGGGGATGGGCAGCAGCATCCTCAGAGGACCACAAACACCTACCGTGATCGCCAAACCGCATGCCAAGCGTGACGATTATGGCTTTTCTCCCCTTATCTTTGGGGGAGACCAAGTCCAGCAGTGGATGCCTTTACTGTTGGATGGATGTATAACTTAATGTACTTCCTATGTAAGAGTGCCTAAGTACCTAGCTACCTAATATTTGTTATAACCAAAATAATTTATTTCAGTTGGTATAGGTACTACTTTTTTATTTTTGAACTTGCGGCACTAATTATTATTCTGTACACCTGTCAAACGTAAGTATTATAGGGATGCTAATTCTTTTAGATATGGATCGATTTTTGAATTGAACAAATTGAATCTTTGTGAATTGTCTAAAACAATTAGAGTTGTTTTTACAAGCACATCACAGTTAAAGATATAATTTTAAAATGAAGAGATTTTATGGTTGACAGTACACCTTAAATACTCTTGTTGTAGTTAAGCCCCATTAACCATCTTAATAGTTAACAAAAACACATTTTTAATCCCTCAAAGAAGCGAAAGAAAAACAGCCTCAAAGTCTCTCAAAATCTTTTCAGTTTTTAATTAATGAAGTGAAAAACATTTTCGTACATTTACTTGTGTTTGGGTATATTCGTAATTGTAAATTATCTTATGATTCTTTTAGAACCATAAAAAATTGAACCTCGATTTCCTAGGTACTAAGAATGATTCAGTGCTAGATTTCGAATACAAATATTCATTATTTTTTTTAATTTTAAAAATCGATTTATTTTCTGATCGATTTCATATCGCTATCTCTAGAATACTACTCATTTAATTTGTTTTAAGGGATGACCATTCTTTCCAAGTTATATTGATTTTTAAATTGAAAGCTAATTAACTATATACAAAAAATCGAAGCCCAAAAGATTGATTCCTCAAATATCACTTGTCTAATAATACATTTTAAATAACATTAATTACCATAAATTATAGTGATCAATTTACTAGTCGCTTAAAAGTGGATATCAATGAATAAAATTCAATGTTTAATTTTAGAAATCTTCACTTAATCGATATCAAAAAGGCACCACTACTCTCTACTTGTTGTATGTACTACTAACTACTCTGTGTCTGTCACTGTGAAATTTATTATAAAGAACATCAAAAAATGTAAATACAAATTGGCGTAAAAAAAAAAAAAAATATAAATACTTGAATTTTGTATTGCTTCTAAATAATGTTTTAATTCTTTACTATTTACAAATGAAATGCAACATTCGTGAGATCGCTCACATGAGCGATCAACCCTGTGTGATAGAAGGGAGACTAAATTACAAAAAGATATCCAGCGGGACATATCGTAACCAAGCAGGTAACTTATAATTTCACTATTTTTGTAAAGTCCTGTTATGGTTTAGCCATCTGACATATCTGCCCAAATGTTTCGAAAATCGTCCTTTTAATCAAGGAAAAATTCTCATATTAAAGTTTTATTAAAACAACGTTGTACTTTGTTATAACTGTCAGTAAAGAAACAAATTTTTTTTTTGAGATTTACTATTTCACTTTATTTTGCCTATATTGAAGAACTTTGGATAACTCTTCTTTAGCCACTAATGGGAATAGGCTAGATCTACGTTGATAATTGTGAATTTTGCTAGTAATCCGCCTATTGTACATCCTTTGTAAGTATAAAAACCAGGATACATTATGTATGTACTGTTCTACTGTATATTTCTAATACAAGCTAACCATATTTTTATATTTTGTATCATTAATTTTACACCAAAATAAATTTGACTTCTATGCCTTGTATATTTAACTTATCTTCATATAAGTTAATCCAATTTTTAGTATTCAAGGAAAGATGGTTCCGGCTGATAAACAATTATTTATTTTACTTTAAAATTAGTGAAATGGGAAAATTTGACACAAAAAACCCAGCTGGTGTTTTTATTTTGGAAAATTCATCAATACAGATGGAGCATGGACAAAGCATACCATTTTCATTTTCTATATCCTTCATGTAAGTAAATGACTAATATTTATTTAATTATATTACACATCACATAAAATTACATTGACAAATTATTTTTTGTCATTATGTGAATGTTAAGAATAGAATTGTATAACATAACATAACATAAGCTCACACCTGTTCCGTCCCAGATGTGACAGGGGCGAGCCTGTCGCCATATCTGGCACAAATTCCAAACTCCGGGACGATACAGAGTAGAGAAACCCAATATCACTTGACCCGACCCGGGGATCAAACCCGAGACCTCAGAACGGCAGTCGCACCATAATACAACTGAGCCACCGAGGCAGTAGAATTGTATATGTTTTTTTAAATCTGGTATTATGTATTTGTCTTTTTAAATGACCTTATAAACCTTTTTTTTTTTTTACGAGGGGAATGCTTTTATGCACTACCCTTACCCATTGCATTAGTGAGACCGAAGTCCCCCAATGCAATGGGTAAAGAGGAAATTACGTTATAAACCTAACAAATAACTTAAAAATATAGTAAATACCTTAATGTGTCGAGTACCCATAAAAATAAGACAATAGGAAAACAATGGAAAGCTGGCATAAATGCCAAGTAAGTGCTCAAGGGGTTAATTATCCTTGTAATAACCCTTTTAAGGTATATAATAAAAACATATTTTAAAACTAATTGATTACAATTGGGTAACAGTCATCTTGTTTATTATGTTGATCTAAATGTAAATAACAATGAGGCATAATCAAACATTTTTTTATTATATGTCTCATTATAGTATGTTCAAATTATTAATTCATAAACAAATTGTTCAATATTGGCATTCAGTCCTTATGCAGCCTGTACCTTATATGTTTCAGATACTTTGATAGTGACTATTTTATTTATAATATCTAAATAAAAGCTACAAAAATTGTAGAGATCTACTAAATTATAAAATACTTAAGCTTGTAAACATGTCACTTAATTGTAAAGTAGCATACATTTGTGCACATGATGTCATCTACATCAAATTATGAAAATATATTATAAAAACTAAACAAACAAATTAGTTTGTAACCTAGGATACAGGATTAACATATTGTTGTGGTGTAGATGGTGAAGTTATGATTTATATATATTTACAGAAATGAGTTTTAATATTTTTCTGTTGATGATGCCGCAGATGGTAGTGCAGCTGGATTCCGCTGCAATCGATGCGGGTTCGATCACACCTATTTGACTCTAAAATCGGCTTGAGCTTTCGGTAAAGGAAAACATCGTGAGGAAATTATAGCATGGTGGTAGGGCATTTTCTAATTATGCCCACCTGGGTAGCTACCACCCTCAAGTTTGAAAACCTGTTGCCAAATACCAATAGGTGTGTTCCGGCAGCATCACTTGAGCACCAGTACCTAGGCTTAGTGTATTTACCATCCTGGACCACATCATCACTTAACATCAGGTGAGATTGTGGTCAAAGCACTGAGCTTATACAGTGAAAAAAAAAAATCTTGAAAACTACATTTGTTTACAGAGATGAACCTGAAAAGCGACATGTTTTTGCAGCACGAGCAGAAGACAATGTTGTCCAATGGGTAATGAAATTAAGACAGTGTTCCTATGAGTATTTACGTAGTAGACTGCATACACTTCAATCAAAGATTTATTCTATCACTGGAAAGGTAAAATGAACTGTCTATTCTGTTTGATAAAATTATTATGTAGAAACAGTGTCGATGTTATAACAGAACTTCATTAATGCAGGATCCACTCTTGTTGGTACCAAGAAATGAAGGAGCTTGCTTATGGGCACCAGCTGTACCTTTCTCTACAGTTCCAGCATGTACAATAAACACTAGTTCGTTCAGTTGTCATCTTCACACAAACGGAGCATTCACTCTCGAAAGGAGCAAATCCGATGTTCAAGCACACAAACATATGCGTGCTGAGTGCAGTGATAAAACTAAATTCTACACTGATGATTATAAATCTCAAGAGAACGTCCAGGGAAGAGAAGTGATACAGGGATTTTATCTAGAAAGAAGTAAAAACCTCAGGCCTATTACCAGGATGTGGTGTCGATACATCGATATTCGATAATCGGCCAGTGTATTCCCGAGCGGCGCCTAGTCCGCCAGTACGTACGAAACTGTCACCGAATTCTCGTCGCGTTGAAATAAATCAAGAGATTAAATCACTCAAGGAACAAGGTAGATGTTTAGGTACTAAAGGTATTTTGGACGAAGCACCTCAGCCTCCAAGGAGAAAGTTCTCATCGAAAAATTTAGTCGATAACGTTGACAACAATGATCCTAGTGGAATTCATCACAAACCAACTGACGATCTAATAACATTTTAACCAAATGTATGATGACTAGTAAACATCCCACCTAAGTAATCTACAAAACCTTGCCGCATGTCGCAGACTTGTGCTCGTTAATATAATTTTAGTTAATTATGTCACACGAATATTGTTTGTCGACATTCATTTGTGATATAGTTTATAATTTCATAGCTTTGTATAGTAGCAGCTTCGCTATAGTAACAGTTTGGTTGATAAATTAATTATTTTTTATATGATTTCAAAAAACAAAGAAGGATCTGATAGAAAGCGACAACTGCTACTGTGCGAGGTTTCCAAACCAAAACGTTTTGTTTATGTAATCTATCAATGTTCAAAAATACATCACTAATCAACTATGACGCTTGTTTTAGTTTTAAGTATTTACGCTTGAGTAACTCATCACAAACTCTGTGTTATTCATCTGTCTAGAACTAAAAGTTACCAAATTGCAAAATTGTCTAATGAGTCATTTTGATCTCATCTTGCAATCATTGCAAAGTTTACAATTACAATTGAAATCATATTGCAATTTCACATTTTCACTCTAATTAGACGAACCGTGTACCTATTTTTATATAACAGATTTATATTCTAATTAATGTTTTCACCAAAAAAATTATAAATACTATATGTAACTATGCTATTACAAATATACAAATACTATAAAAGGATTTATTTTTATATATTTGAACTAACTACATTAAAGTAGATAGGTTATATATAATATTGACTTTGCCGATTTGTACATTTAAAATAATTAGAAAGTTTACAGAATTGTCACTTTAAAGTTAACGATTTTAATAGTCTATTAAATGTGTTTAAACTTTAAATTCCAACAAATATATGTAATAAATACATTGAATTTGTACATACATATATGTTATTATTTATATGTATTTTAGAATAATAGAAGTAGAGTAAGCTGTGTGTATGTTAAATAAATGGCTAAGAGGATATGCTAGCGGCATTTATTCCATACAAAACGTGTCCTCCCTGGATAATAATAGCATTGTGGTAAATAATTGTATGCCAAATAATATATATCCACCACCGCCATGCCCGTACGTTTTGATTTTTTCCATAAATTAGTTATTGTAGAAACTAGGACCCTTTGAAAATGAAAAAAAAATTGTCGATTTTTACCGTCATTTACAGACGTTCATCAAACAAATTTTTTGTAAAAAAATTTAAAAAGCGCAGAGGCATAGCCAAAGTCTTTCTTATTCTATAACTGAAAGAAAATTAAAAATCGGTTCAGTTTAGAGGAGGAAACAGGGTACTACGAAGTGATGTTTTCGTCTATTCTGCATACGGTAAAATCAGCCCGAGTTACAGTTGTCTCTTTCGTGTTTTATAACTCTTTCTTTGGAGCGCAACGCGATAGCAATAGATTTCTTAAATGCCTACTTTTTAAATCTGTTGCCGACTGCATGTCCTCTTAATTTAACTTTTTTTTCTCATTGCCAGTCTCGATTATTTGTAAAAAGATTGCTCAAAAAGAAAACATCCTCTTCTGGAAAAAAATGCTTACTTCAGTAAAATCGATAAATTTTTATAAAAATGTAAATTTTTTCTGAAAGTAATCCATACTTTTTTACATAATTTCTTTTAATTTGTTGTCTAGAATGAAAAAGAGGCTAAACGACCTACAAATACAAAATAAAATAAAGAATATAATCCTAATGCAATGGTATGAAGCTGTGAAGTTTTTGTAATGAATTTTATTTATTAAACTTATTTATATTATTAATATTTTGTTGTACTATAGTTCTGTAGAATGATACTATAACATATCGCTATAAACAAGTAATAACTGAGTAAAGTGTCGGAATCGTGATCACTATACATGAATATGTCACATGTTGTGATTGGCTGTCATATTTTGTGTTAATGCTCCATGATAAACCATTTTTCGGTGTTTATTATTAATTTTATTTAATAAACTCTTTGACATATAATTTATTTTAGTTCTTAAATTACTCTTGTGCGCGAAAATCGCTCAGGTTCACTTAACCACGTTATTAGATCACCATTTTTTGTTAACCTTATCTGTGCTAATAGGTAAAATTAAAGTGTCTTATTGTAATATCAAAATAACAATTTTTTACTAAATATATATGATTTAAAAAAAATTGTGTTTGTTTGTTTCGTGTAATCTGGAACTTTTCTGGTAGATAGCAGAACTTACTCCACGAAACTTAAACCACGAGAAATTGTAAAAAAAAAATTCAATTGTCAGTTTCACAGGCATAGGATCGAATTTGTGAGAAATATTTTTGGTTTCTTTTAACACCAAAAAATTAGTAGGAAAATAGGGGGTTAAAAGAGGGTGAAAAAAAAAACGGAAGAAATTGTGAACAAAATACGATTTAGCGTACAGCACCATTTCCAATGAGTATATAAAACTATTACGCAGTGTAGAATATTTGAAACGCGAGCGGAGTCGCCGGCATACAGCTAGTATAATATATATATATATATATATATATATCTCTTAAAAAAATAGTATCTCAAGAGTCTATACACTTGTACATTTAGGTACATGATAAATATGTAAATTGACTTCGGAATTGAACATGTTTTTTCCGATTTACATTATACTTTGTACTTTCAGCTTATTAAACAACAATTTATACTTGATCATTTATGATGTATTTAGACATGCGAATATAGGATTAAGCCTGTGTCTTTAGACTGGGGCAACGAGATTTAAAGAGCCCAACAGCATTTGGTCAGTTATAAAAAAGATTTAAACACATTATTTATAATAAAAAAAAACTTATCGAAATTAATAAGTATACGACGACTGCGTTGAGTAAACTAAATATATAATGTTGTTATTGTTAACATTAATAGCCAATAGTCATCATATAATTATGATTATATAAATCGATGAGAAGAAAGCTAAAGTACCTTTTTTTTTTTTAATGTAAATCTTTTATTAGAAATAATGAATATAGAGGACCATATTAGAGGAGAAATGATGCATAGGTTTTATTTCATTTTTCAAAATATGTTTATTATCAATCATGCAGTAGGTACATATTGTTTGCAATAACTAAAATAAATATATTATTATCCTAAAACGTCACAGTTAACATAACTACGACGTTTTCATTCGAGGCACGTTATTACAGTTTAATTAAAATATTCAACAATATCGTATGCTTATTAATACAATATTCAGTACATAATTCCAGCATAAATGAAATTTAAATTCTTATGTTTAATGTGAATTCGAAATATATGAATTATATATTCATATATTTTTTTATATTTTTAAAAGATAAGTTTATTATTCGTAAAACATTTCTGGTTTTAAGTAATACAGTATACTATTGTAGTTTTATTAATAATAGTTTTTTGATTGTATAAATAGAAGGTATAAATGTTAGGTACTGTAATACAAAAGTATTGGTAAAATAATAGATACTGTAACCCTATTTAGATAATATTTAATTCTTAATGACGAAAATAGTAGCTAACAGTCTACGTAGATATCATACTAAAATAATAGATGCCACAAATAATTATATAGTTCTAATATTAACTGAAATAAGTCTTCGTTTCATTAACACTTGTGACATTGCTTACTTAGGTAGGTACATTAAAAAAAAAGTTTTTGTTATTGTTACACGTGTATTGGTGGTTGGTTGATTTTTAACCATATTGTTTGTAATTGTTACTTAATCATAAAATACGTATTTATAAAAGGTTATGTAAAATTTCTTTGGTCTTAGGACCCTATAATAAGATGTACATCAAACACTTGACATTTTGTTCCGAGTTTGTAACGATTTGTGTGGGGAAACATTTTAAAAATACCTAAGCATTACACTAAAAGCATAGGTACATAAGTTAGAATAAAATCAATATACATGTCACAAAAACAGCATGTGCTACGTTTTATCAATTACAGATGAAAAGATTTTCCAAGTCTTTAAGTAAAAACAATGGTAAACGCAGTGGGAGAACTACAGTTCATTCGGGTTGTGTTAATTTCCACCAAATTCACGGAGTTCACGGTTGCCCAAAGGTAGGGTCGGGCGATAGTTGTGGAGCAACTCTAATGCCTCTACTCCGTGCAACGCTTCACCACATTTTAACTTCCGCATTAACGATAGCTGAAACCAATAAAGAATACCCGTTAATTGCAAAATTAATAATGCTCTAGAAGTTATTTATAAAAATTCACTTACAGCACTATACATACTTAGGGACTTAATACTTTATAGTTCATAGATTAATGTGAAAGAAAACTCTTAAATATGGCACCTCGCCCCAGGAAGTAACTAACGAGATAAATATTATTGTGAATACTATCAACATTTATTCTAATTATAAATGATGTCCTTCCTTAACATTTATCAGTATTACGAAACCCATTGAAAAGTGGGTTGTCCAAACACTTACGTATTCACGAAACCGGTACATATGTAATATTTGCTGGAACATATTTATTTGAAAACTATTATATATATATAAAGGCTAACGAAAACAACACAATATTTTTAAAGGGGGCATCTGTTTTCATCAATAGTGCCATATAAAGATACACATGGAATGATCTGCTACATAGAAATGTCATTGAAAGCATGTGGTATTACAGTAAAATCTCCTTATATAAGTTTGATTAAATTGTAATCCTTTAAAAGTTATCAATCTGTCAGAGATTACCGTTTTGATCATCAACGAGATCAGCTTAATTTAGATATAGTTTAATTAGGTTAGAGTTTAGCAACTTTTTTACACGTAATAGGCTAAATGCTTTGACCACAATGTCACCTGATGTTAAGTGATGATGTGGTCCAGTATGGTAAGTACACTAAGCCTAGAGGTACCGTTTCTCAAGTAATACTGCCTAACCACACCTATTGGTATTCGGCGACAGGTTTTCAAACTTGAGAGTGGTAACTACCCAGGCGTGCATCATTAGAAAATGCCCTACCACCATGCTATGGTTTCCTCACGATGTTTTCCTCCACCGGAAGCTCAGGCAGATTTTAGAGTCGGATTAGGTGGGGATCGAACCCGCGTCGATTGATGCCGAATCCGGCCGAACTACCCGCTGCACCATAATTGCTTCTTTTATTTGATCTTAGTTAAGCAAATGAACTTCAATCGTTAAACATAGACTTCTGTGCATAATAAAATATTCTTAATTTTATTTTGACTTACCTGTTCAGCAGATACTTGAACAGGTTGCTTGAACAAAATCCACGTTACTGATTCAGTACAAGGTGGTGGTGTGGTTAATGATCCGGGGTACGTCCAGTACGCTACACTAGGCGGCAATAGCTTTGCAGGGTCGAGGGGCTCCGAAAGAGTGACTTTATCTCCTTTATGTTGAACAAAAGGTAGCAGGCGAACAACTTTATCTAATTCTTCATGCTTGGAACCAACCTAAAACAACTTTTAAAATTACTATATACTATACATCAGTGTGTAGTTATTCGGAAATCGTGATTGTTTCAAAACAAAGCAGCAAAAGAGACAAAGTTTGATTTCAATTTCACATTGTGTGATTAATTAACATTGTATTTAAAAAGAAAGGTTCCAATTTATACGTCATCTATTGTATTCGAATTTGAATACAATATGTAACCTAACGTTTTGTTTTATACATTTGTTTATGTAAAATTATAAATTATAATTAAACTAAATAATCATGTTTCCTACGTGAAGTTGTTACGGATAGCATATAGTTTTTTTTTCAAATTACTGCATTAAAACTGGTAACTTGGATTTTTTTTTCATAAATAGTGTTATGTAACTTGGTCGCAGCATATCTATCCTGTTTTATAGATAAGTTATGCAGTGCCGCATCTCCTCCACATGTTTCATGTGTTATCATGTTGTTTTAATATTTGTAATAAGTTACGAAGCCTATGTAAGAAAAATAGTCTAAGCAGCACTCGATACACATTTTCATCAAAATCAATGAATTAATTCAAAGATATCACTAAAATTCAATTTTCACAATAAATTAGTTCAGTTCTTTGTTCAGTAAAAGATATCAACAATTAATGTTAATTCATAACAAATATATCGATAATAATAATTAGGTAATATTATTATTAATATTCAATATGTAAAAAATGTCATGTGTGTTGTATAAAAAACTAAACTAAGATCAATGTTTAAAATATTAAATTTATGATTGTAGGTATGCTTTTTTAGTGTACTTTTTAAATTCAGGAAGAATGTAAATTATTATCTATTACTTAACAGGGTAATACACTAATCAATTAGTTTGTTGTAACTTGTCGTTGTCTAATTGTATAAAATGCATTTACATATTTGTTGTTCATATTACGTGACACATAAATACATCGGCCTGCAGTTTGCACTATGCCATATTAAGGCTTCACCCGTGTAATCTCATTCAACTATTCTATTTATAAAACTCTCGAGTCGAGTTATTTTATTGGTTTATATAATAACATCCTTTTAACCGACAAGGTAAAGAGATAGAAAATAGTAACATAAAAAAGTATGTTTAAACATTGAACATCATAATGCTTAGTTAGATAAGAAATAAAAATACGGATGTTCGGTCGACGATATGAGAAAGTGATTATAAAAAAAGTATAGACACCTGTTTAAATGTCTAGGTAGATTTTACAAAACGATTAATGCAATATGTAAATTAGACGGCGTGAAAGTTGTAGCTATCACAGTAAAATATATTAGATAGTTAGATATTACATTTAACACAGTTAAATTAAGTAAAAACTAAATTTAATTTATTACATAAAATTATAAAAGAACAGAATAATAAACAACAAGATAATATTCATCTTTATATTATCTATATTGCAGTTTTTTAATGAGCCTCAAAATCAAAAGAGATTTCCTTTTTTTATACATGTAGATAAATTAAATTTAGAATTATTGTATGTAAATTTTTTGTAAAAATATAAATGGACAAAAATTATACTTAAATTAATAAAAACATTGCAGTATAGTATACACTGTGCAAAATTTTGAGATTTATTCCATTTAAAGAAGATATTTATTATGACATGAAAATATAATTGAGAAATTGATACTAAAACTAAATCCCTTAGAATCTCGGACATATTGTATTACATTAGCAATGTACCAAAACGGAAATATACCTACGTACACTGACAAAAAAAACCTAATCATTTTTTAATAATTTTTTTGGGATTGACGCTAGCGCATTAGTTCTGTACTTACATTGTTTTTCAAAAGTACAACCTGCAATCATACAGAGTAAATGAAATATGTATTTTCGATATTGATATCGTCAACAGTAATATGTATCCGCGGTAATATGAAATTCACTACGTTTGTTTTCTTAATAAGTACGTAATTTGTACATCCCTGCAATCATTCGTAAGTTGTACATACGTGTAGCTACGTGTTCTATGTGGTCCATTTCAATTGTTCTCCACTTACTACATATATGGAAACTGACATAGGCTTGTCGGCTTGTCCGTTCTTGAACGCATAAGACAATCCTATGTTAATTTACATATTGTAGTTTGATTTACATAACATAAATATAGTAAGTTTATAAAGTCTTCGTTGATACGTTACCATTAAAAGTACTCCTAATACAGCAAGGCCGTCGGGTTGTCCAGCAGCTTCAGTGAAACTATGGTATTTAGTGGTGTTCCAGTGAACAAGATGAAGTTCACCGGAGAAGGAACGTCCATCGACCGTGTGTTCAGAACCCTCGCCGTTCACAGCTCCCCAGTGACAGTGCCATTGCTGTAGTTTGTAAACGTCGTGGCCTAGAGGTCCCCCTCGTAATTCTAAAAGACGTTATAAATATTTAATAAGTATGTTAAATGTTCTAGCCAAATAATCATACAGATTAGAATAGTCGAAGTTCAATGGCTACGGCCATTTCAAATGCACACTATAACGATGTTTACAAGTACTAGTAAGAGTACGAGTCAAATAATATTTTAGTTCATAAACACGTTTGATTTTAATTAATATTAAGCAAATAATAAAATGTTAATCTGTTATTGCTTAATTAAAATTAAATGATTACATGCTTGAGTTAATAACTTTTAATCAGAAGTAAATATACTTCATAAATATTTTGTTTCAATTATTAAATATTGTAATGGTTTATGATAGTTGAATCATGAAATTAATGTATTTTCTAAGTAGCTATAATATACTAGTTTAAAATTTATTACAAAACTCTTAACGTTGCGATCCGGAACACTTAAGTGTCAATCAATTTCCTAAATATCTAGACATAAGCTGTCATTCGACTTATCTTTGGGCATATTGACCTGACCCTACAGTTAGGGGTGATGATGATCAATTACATATGGTTTCGCGTACGTAACTGAAAATAGTGTGGGACTGGGGATCGACCGCCGCCGCCACAATGTCGGTGAGTCATGGAGAGGGCACTTAGCTTCATTCAGTGGAAATGCAAATTGACACTCGCGTTATATACGATTAATGACATCCGCAAATCCATAACTAAAATTCTAAAAGTAATCAACAAGTAATGTACATTGTCAATAAAGAATATATAGAAAATACAGCTGACTAATTTTACACAGTTTTGAAAGTCGACTGCCAAATTGTCATTGCTAATATGCACTTGCTTCGGTTCATTGTAAATTCGAGTTACAACCGAGTTAATATTACTTTTCATTATAATAAAAATATCTCTTACAAAATCAAACCTATACAGTAATAAATGGAAGTCATCTAAATTTTTAATATTTTTATCTTAGCAAGCGATCGTTTAGCTGACTTTATAGATAATTAGGGTCAATTTTGAACTATAATTAATTTTAATTTTTTAAAGATATATGTTCTTAGATGTACATATTATTTACCAAAACATGATACAATACTTGCAATATAAGTAGCCACAACGGCACCGTTATCTGGACCGTATACAAGGCAAAAACAGTTCTTAGAAAAATATAAATAAATATTTACACAGAAACTTGTTTGTTTCGTCTCAAATTAGTTATAAATTTTAAGTTTACTTCATTCAGCTTCTGGTTTAAATAGTTTAAGTCCATTAAATTGTTCTAATATTTGCTAATTGATATGCTTTATGAGTCAATAATGGTTTGAGAAGTATTAAATAAGTATGATTTCATTTTACGAAATTTTTGCTTCGTACCAGAATTGAATCCATTCTCGTCAACACGCCAGCAGTAACCGGGGTTCACAACTGAGCGGGGATGGTTTACTGAGTAATCCCATTTCAATGGTGGTAGGCAAATACCGGTACTAGCGCTTGTCGTGGCGATATCCACCGGACTTTGTCGAACACCACGAGCCTCTGGGAACTTGTCAGTCCATGTTGCTGGACCTAAGAACATAAAATTACATAATATCAGTACATTAAAATACACATGAAAGATTTATATGTGAAGTAACAGAATTACAAACAAATAACTTTTATAATGAACAAGTGATATAAAAATGCAGATTTAACAAAATAATACAACTTTAAATGCAGGATTAATATTTTTGTAATACAATGAATATTTGAATTTCATGTTATTTTATCTTTAAAATGGAAATAAATTATTATCATAAATATACTATTAATTAATTCGCTTTGCTTGCGGTTCGCGCGCTCAAAACAAGTTATAATGACAAATGACCACAACTACATACTAAATACTGACCAAAAATATTAAATAAGAATTATGTAATCGTTTTCAAGTTGTGACCCCGCTAGTGAACACTCAGACAAACGTTGTCTTTTAGAGTATGTAAGGACTCACCTAAGGGGAACTAACCTAACTTTTTTTTTTTTTTTTGACGGGGGGAAATGCATTTACGCACTACCCTTATCTATTGTACTTAGGGGATCAAAGTCCCCCAGTACTCTAGATAAGGGGCACGGAGTGACGAGCTCCGTGCAGTGTGGGACTCACCCGGGCGAGAGTCGCCCGGAAATACCCACTAAAACCCCCCGGGGCCGTCTGCTGCATTTGGGATGGGGGCGACACGGGGTGGCTTTCGCAAGCACCGCGTCGCCCCCTGCAGCGAACCCGCCGGGAACTAACCTAACCTAACAAAATGGCGACTATTTTGAACTTTCCAGGTAGTTTTTGTGGAACCTTTTTTTTACACGGTATACGCTCAATGCTTTGATCACAACCTCACCTGATGTTACGTGACGATGTGGTCCAGGATGGTAAACACACTAACCCTAGAGGGTACTGCTTTTCGAGTGATGCTACTGGAATATACCTTTTGGTATTTGGCGACAGATTTTCATACTTGCGGGTAGCTTAAGGTAGCATTATTAGAAAATGCCCTACCCCCATGCTATTGGTTTCTTCACGATGTTTTGCTTCACTGGCACTACCTACTGCGCCATCATCGCTTAAGAACCTTCATCAACCTCAGAATAAACGCTCCGTGTTTTTATATCTAACAAACTTTACCACACAAGCCACATAATTTACATAATATATGTTCAAATACAATTAAAATAATGAAAGACAACAACTTTACTTATTTTATTCATATCTAAGTAAAGATATACAGTTCAGTACCTTTTTATACTCTATAATTAATAAAAAAATTGAAAACAGTTTTCATTATTAATTATATTAGGTAACATTTACGGGCGAACACTAGTCTTAATAATTATAAATGCAGCCATTATACTATAATAATTTCGTTCCATAATGATTTCATATTGTTAAAAACTTTATGTACTCGAGAAATTTGAGTGCCGATTTTATTTTAGAAAGTGACGGACTGTCTCCGAAAACAAGTTACGTAGTAGTCGATTTGTAGTGGTCTAAAGCAATAGTATGTACTGCTTCTTTATAGTTTAGTTTATTTATATTCTTGTCAAGTGTCAACACGAAAGATGAGTGAATGCGTACTGAGTTCTAATGAGAGTGGCAGGTTTGACAAATCGTAATGTAAGTTATCTTATCAGACGCTGCCGGCCGGAATGTGCTCAGAGCTTAGTAAAATAACATTTTTATAATGATAAATTCCCGACGTTTATGACTTCCGGGGCATGTTTACTAGAACAATAAAGTTACAATTTACAACAAAAGTGTAAACATATTTATAACTTTGCTTCATACACTTAGTAATTGTTATATTTTATACTTGAATGTGTAAGAGATAAAAATAAAATAAACAAAGCTGCACATTTTTATGTACAAAATAGATTTGTACATAGGTACTGAACTATTACTCTTTTCAAAACATTGTAACATTTGGAGTAAGTATTTGTGATAAACATTTTTCCTATTATGTATGAGTGTAGTAACATATTGTTTTTGAAGTGAAACGTTTAGCGGCGTTGAGCGATTCTCGAATAACTTATAGATTCGCGTTACGAATGCTATGACGTCAGTCGTCAACATTCTAAGGTATGTCAAGTATAGTGTTCAGAGATAAGTAATAAAATTATACTCATGCAATGTATCGTATGTTTTGATTATGAATGAACTATATGAAAATGTACAATGTATTTATTGCTTAGAGCGCCAATTGAAGTAAAAACCAGACAAATGTCATATGTTAAGTTATGTTAATAATTTAAATTAAACAATTATGGAATTTAATCATTCAAAACACCAGTTTTGTTAAAATTTCGAGTTTTCACTTCTGTCGGCAATCCGGTGGCTGCCAATTTACTTTTCTACTTTTAATCAATGGTTTCTAACAAGGGGGCCTATGAAAATTATGATAACGATAGATTAAATATGGAGTAGGTGTTCACAGGAAACCCATCGATTACACGAGCTGTCGTTACAACCCCCAAAGATATACCATGAAAATTGATATTATTCGAATTGTTTTTTTTATATACTGGCTTAGTACTTGGACCACAATTTTATCTGATGTTAAGTGATAATGATAAACACACTAGAGCCTAGAGGTACTGACTTTCAAGTGATGCAGCCGGAATACACCTATTATTAGATGCCTTACCACTTTACTGTGAGTTTCTCATGATATTTTCATTATAAAGTCGTGTTCGAATCTGCGTCCATCGACGCGGAAACCAACCGCACTACCATCAATATCATCGCTTCAATCGGTATTCGAAAATTGTATCTTATAAGATACAATATAAAGAATGTTAAGAAACTAACCTATAGTTTAAAATGTATCTTCTTATCAGAAAGCGTGTAGTTGGAAAAGTCATTAATAACTGACGTGATAAGCCAGTGTTTTCATAAGACTTTGAAAGTCTGACATTTGATTTAACTAGTTAAACAAGCCGTAACAGAATACACGTAAGTTCCGACGACGGTGTTTAGTGTGCTCAACCGCTGTCATATATTTTGTATAGTTATTATGTATGTTACTTTGGACTGATCATATAAATATTCTGGAATTTATGCTGTGGTTTTAGTTTTGAGGCACACCGAGATCACTAAACATTCGTCATTTTGTCGGTTGACCATTTTATATTATACTTCGTTAGCTATATTGCTAGTTAATTATTTATTATTACGGGAAATATAATAGTATTTATTCATTCTTAATAAATTAAAAAATTGTAAATGTTCGTGTGCTGGGTAGGTTAAAGTATATATTATAGTAATAAATAATAATAGCCAGCATTGTTCAACTGAGACTTTCATGTAATTGTTATGAAACATGTTTATTTCAGATTTATTATAAGTAAATAAAGAAAAATAATGATTAAAATTAAAGATTTAATCTACTCTTGTCGATCGAAATTTAAAAAGAATTGTCGTTATTAAAGTCTTCGTAAGTTATTTGTAGTCCTCGTGATTTTCTTGTCACTAAATGTAGAACTAACAAAAAAATGAATTTTATGAAATATTTTAATTTAGGTAGTACAATAATCGGCATTATTTAGTTCTGTCTCTTGCTAGTCGTTGTGTTGATGCCTGTAATCTTTCCTGCTGCACTCTCTTTTGCTTCGCTCAACTCGTACATACCACTTTCATACGTGACGAATACCTGCATGAATACTCACCCTCCGCCGTGCAGCATAGAATATGACTTAACTCACACACTTTACCTGTAGCTTTAAAATTCTAAGATGTTCCCTGTAACGCCTTTTTAACAGAGCTCACGCGTAACCTATCTTGGCGTATTTGACAGTAAATTCAATATTTGAACTTAGAGTTTGTTCTTTAGAAAAATTTCAAATGTGTCTATTTTAAATAACTGTTGTGACATATTGTAATTTTATAAGTGCTCAATATATATTTCACGTTTAACTATGATTGTAATAATAAATAGCCAATAATAACGTCAATCTAACGCAAACATTGGATGCGCGTAGAATCAGTTAGCGCCAAACACAATATTGGTTTGACTTTAATAATATTTATCATCAATAATTTTGTTTTTTACACAATCAATTATTTTTATTTATTACATGGTGGCCGAATTTTGTTAATGTAAAATAATTTTATCCCTATCGCTTTAAGCAAACTCTATGAAAAAGCGTACAATCGTTTTCCAACGACCCTACGTGAAACTTACATAAAAAAGCACTTATTAAATAGTTTTTTAATTAGATGATTAATAATTTATATTTTTATTTCTTCTATAAAAATCTTATTTGAACTACTACGAATATAAAATAAATAGCAAACCAAATCGGTCCTAATTTACCTTAATCATTAAACATTTTTTAGGAACCTTTATCGTGAATAAAACAGACCTACTACCTAAATGCTAACGTGTCAGTAATTTTAATGATTTTGTCATAATTTTATTAAATTATTATACATATTTTAAATTAAATATTTAGGGTTACGAAAACTTACTTGAACATCAAATTTGCATTATCTGAAACGTGAAAAGGGGCAATTTTGTGAATAAATTTATTCATTGTTAAATGTATAATCCTACGCATGCACGACTACCTGTATCATTGTTATTTTATTTTTAAATATATCCACATAAGAAGTGAAGGTTCCAATTAAATAAATAATTAGCAGCAAGTTTATTGTGCAAAAAGGAGGAAGTAAAAGCTTTCCTCATTTAAAAGGTATTTAGCCAACTTCAACAAGGAGGAGGTTATCAATTCGTCTTATTTTTTTGGATGTTTGTTACTATTTCTCCGTCACTTGTGGACCGATTTGCTAAATTTTTTTAATTGAAGGAGTACGCTCTTGAAGTGTGTTCCAAATCAGGATCAGATCAGTGGTTTCCAGGGAAGTCGAGAAAACCCCTCGTATAAAATCGACATTTACACGTGTTTCATATATTCGTTTCCAAAGCTATGAAGTAGGCTTCACAGCTATACCTTTTTTTTTTTTTTTTTTTTTTAACGGGGGGAAATGCATTTACGCACTACCCTTACCTATTGTACTAGTGAGACCGTAGTCCCCCAATACAATAGGTAAGGGGGCACGGAGGGACGAGCTCCGTGCCAGTGTGGGACTCGCCCGGGCGTGGAGCGCCCGGGAATACACACTAAAACCCCCCGGGGCCGTCCACTGCATTTGGGATGGGGGCGACACGGGGTGGCTTTCGCAAGCACCGCGTCGCCCCCTGCAGCGAACCCACCAGGCCTCGTCCGTGCAATGGCCCGGTAGGGATGAAGGAGAATAGTTCCCCTCCACCACTTAGCCCGCCTCGGAAGGAGGCACGACCGTCAGGTCGACAGTCCGGGGGCAGGATGTACTTCCTGCCCCCATAAAGGGAAGAACGAAGAAGAGACAGAGCAGTGACGGGCAAAGAAAAAGGGGAAGTAGCCCGCCACTACTTTCAAAGGGAGCTTAGGTCCCTCTCCTTCACTCATCTTGTCTCAGTCGACAAGACGTAGGAAGGAGAGGGATACCTTGAAGAGAGAAAGAAGGAAAGCAGAAGAAGAAGACTCAACAACACGACGACACACACAAACAACAAAAAGACATCACAACACAAACACACCCCCCCCCCCCCCGGGCACGCCTACATGCGGAAGAAGCTCCGCACTTAGCGTGCCTCCCTCCCCCTGGGCCTTCTCCGCCTCCGAGGATCCGCCCTCGGATCCTCTTCACGGGCCCTCTCTGCTGCCTCCTTCTGCAACATAACTTGTTCGCAGAAGGAGGCAACCACCCCCCAGACCTCTTCGCTGCTGACCATGGCCTTGACGACCGCCGGCAGCGAGAGGTCCGCCCCCCCCACCACCGCCACCACTGCTCGACGCGGCTCCTCCCACGCGGCGCACTCCACGAGGGTGTGGTGCGCCGTGTCTTCCGCCGCGTCGCAGTGGTGGCACCTCGGCAACGGCTCCCTCCTGGCTATTTTATGCAGGTACCATCCGAAACACCCATGTCCGGACAGTACCTGCACAAGTCTAAACCTGAGGGAGCCGTGCCTCCTCCCCACCCACTCCCGGAGGACCGGGCGGATGGCGGCTATAGTAGGCCGTCCATAGCGCGCATCCGCCAGGTCCTCCTCCCACTTCACCATTTCCTCTTCCCGCCTCTCTAACCGCTCTTCTCTAACTTCCGCCGGGTGGAAGCGGAGCCCACCACCATCCCTCCTCGCTGCCGAGTGCCGGTACACGGCAGCGAGCACCTCCGCTTCCCGCTCCCACGGCATGGAGCCGGCGAGCACGCAGGCCGCCGCTACAGACACCGTGCGGTATCCACGTATCGCCCTCAGCTCCACCGTGCGCTGCACAGATTGCAGCACACGGATGTTGTGGGAGCTGAGGGCGTCCGCCCACACGGGTGCCCCGTAGACGGCCATGCTCCGCACGACCCCTGCGTGGAGCCGGCGGCACCTCTGGCCAGGCCCCCCGACATTCGGGAGGAGCCGCCCCAGTGCCGCCGCGGCACCGGCGATGCGCGGTCCAAGTCCCTTAAAATGGGCCTCGAACCGCCATCTACCGTCCAGGATGAGGCCCAGGTACTTCATCTGGGCCTTCACCCGGATCCGGTGCCCCCCTACCGAGATGCTCGCCCCCGGCGGCGGCCCATGCCGAGGCCCGTGGAACAGCAGGGCCTCGGTCTTTCCGACCGCCACCCTAAGTCCGAGCATCTCGATGCGCTTGACCACCAGGGCTACTCCCATCGTGGCCAAGCGCTCCACCTCCTCCCACCTCCCCCCCGGGCTACGACAAGGGTGTCGTCCGCGTAACAGATCAGGCGCACCCCACTCGGAAGTGCGCCCCGGACGACCCAGTCGTAGCCCACGTTCCACAGAAGCGGTCCGAGCACCGACCCCTGTGGAACCCCGCAGCCCGCCGGACGCTCGACCCTGACGCCTTGACTGTCCACGTAGGACACCTCCCTCCCTCGGAGATAGTCCTCCAGCAGCCTCCTGAGATAGTGAGGCACTCCGAAGAACCGGAGCGCCTCCACTATCACAGAGTGCGGGAGGCTGTTGAAGGCGTTGGCGATGTCGAGTGACACCGCCAACAACCTATCTCCCTGAGAGGTGGCCTCCATCGACCACCTCTTCAGCCTCATCAAGGCGTCCACCGTCGAGCGTCCCGCCCGGAACCCGAACTGCGCGTCCGCTAACTCCGGCCCCACGTCTCTCATGTGCTGGATGACGCGGAAAGATATTATCCTCTCGAACATCTTTCCGGCGTCATCCAGCATGACGAGGGGCCGATACGCAGACGGGCAGTCCGGGGGGCGGCCCTCCTTCCCTATGAGGCAGAGGCGGCCCTGTTTCCAGGGCCTGGGGAACTGTCCGACCGTTATGCACCGGTCGAACAGCCCTCGCACTCTGCCCCCCAGGTACTTGAGGGCCAAGCCCAAGACGCAGCCCGGGACCCCGTCTGGCCCTGGCGCCTTCCGCCTCCCGCGCAGGCGACGTACCACCGTCTCCATCTCCCCATCGCTGATATGGGGAGGGAGAGGCTCGTCGCCTGCCTCGGCGGGAGCTAACGGCGCCATCCTCGGCGGGAGGAACCCTGGAGGGTCGCAGGGAATAAGCGCCCCTACAACCCTGTCCAGTACCTCCGGCTGGAGAGTCTCCGAGATCGGGGACGCCAGGCCCCGGAATTTTTTCCGGGCGACCTTGAATGGGCGTCCCCACGGATCCCTCTCCAGCGTCTGGAGCAGTTCCTCCCAGGCCAGATCCTTGGCCCGACCAATCGCTGCCTTCAGGGACTCCCTCAGGTCCCCGTAGGCAGCCCATTCACAGCTATACCTGAAAGTACATACTTAAACTAGAAAGTAGAAAAAAAAAATCGAATAAAATTAAATCGAATTCTCAGAAACTTGTTTTTATTTTTGAGGAAAAACTAATTGCCATCAATAAATAAATAAGTTACTCTTACAAAAGTGTTTTGTCTATTAAAAGTGAATATAGAATAACAGAATTATAAAGTAGAAACCAGTGTTTCACTAGGAAATATAATTTATTCCCGTGATAATATATATAATATATAAATAATATATCTATACAAATAAGTAAAATTGAAGTGTCTGTTTGTAATAACACAAAAAAAAACTATATTATTTTTTATTAATAATTTTAAGTTTTAAGCATTTTCTTTGATGCCATGTTAAACTACCCCGTACGCTGTGCCGTCAAATGACATTAATGTTGTACACCTTCCGAACGTCTCGTGACGGCCAACTTTTTTTAAATAAAATGTCTACTTACTATTATCAAATATCCTTGATTATATAATGCCTCTCCTCGAGAGAAGGCAAGGTAAGCATGTCTTTTTAAAATATTATTAATGCTTATATAGAAAATGATTGATCTTTTTATTTTCATATATAAGGTAAAACAATTTAAGGTTGTTTCCTGTGACTACTGGAAGTTGCAATACACATAAATATATAACAAACATTTATTCATAAACTAAACTTATATGTGCAAATCAATTGTAACCAAAAGGCGTCAGCACTACTACTAAATAAAATACCTTAGGTAGCCTCATACCATATTATGTAGCAAACACGTGCTTTACAAGGCTATGACTTGTTACGTTTCTTACTAGAAACATTACACTAACCTAATTGTTTTCATGTTTTGAATTCTATTGCAATGCCCCAAATCAGATATGGTATAATTTTACAAACGTTACACAAAACGAATGAAATAGACATAAAACTTTAAATGTTTTTCTGTAATATCTACGCGTATTGGTTACTCGTGTTTTGAATTATTGTTTCCTTATTGCTGTTAAAGAAAAAATTAAATTAACAGTTAATTTTATCAACGCTTAACCTTCGTTTCCGATGTGGAACGACATTACCGAGGCCGCCGTAGTGATCAGACAATCTCAGCGCACCCACACTTTTAAAATAACTTTACTACTGTATTGATTGTATAAAAATACTAATTATGACTGGCCATTGTAATTACTTTAATTAGTTTTCTGTGAAGAAGTTTCTAATATTCTTTTGTTACCTACGATTTAATGTGTTCTGTTAGATTTGACATACATTTTTATTCGATGCCGTTCACTTATTCGAACATGTGTGTTAGATTCGTAACTGTAGATTCAGTTACGTAATCGATTGACAAAAAAATAATACCTATTACTTTAATTCTATATCGAATACTATCAACACCTACATTCATCTCTGAATTAAAAACAATACTTGACATTATATATCTAACATCTAAACTAATAAATAAAATTAAAGTGTCTGTTTGTAATGTTTAAAATAATATTTTTTTTACTGAATACATACGAATCTATACCAAAAGTGGTAGTAGGTCATTCTCTTACAATGCCCGCTGGGTAGCTACCATCCTCAAATTTGAAAACCTGTCGCCAAATACCAGTAGGTGTGTTCCGGCAGCGTCACTTGAGAACTAGTAACTCTGGGCTTAGTGCGTTTAACATCCTATACCACATGTACGAACGAACTTATAACTTATATATATATATATATATATATAACGAACTTATAAATACCACTGAACTTGTAACGTGTAAAAAAAATATATATTTTTAAAATTGTTGTCTGTTTGTTTCGGGTAATCTCCGGAACAGGTGAACCGATTTTGACGGGACTGTTTTTGGTAGATAGCAGAAGCTAGTACGCCTAACTTAGGATACTTTTATTTTTCGAAAATAATTAGGGTTTTGCATAAAAAAAATTATATTACGCAGTGAGTATATAAAACGCGGGCGCAGCCGCGGGGACGTAGCTAGTTCTAAATAACTTTTCTTAGGTCATTCACCTTTATGTGACATTTAAAAAATGGAAAGTTTTAAGTAAGTAGGTACCTATTAACTAATATCTTAAACCGTTTTAGCCTGAGAAGAGTTTTTCTTTCGTTTTTATCTTCTTCTTTTTAGTTCATGGCAATCTGTGTACGCACAATTTGTGCCAGTGTCATATGGGTAAGATGTATTTTTAATTTTGTACCAAAGTTACCAAGCTCCAGAAAAACGGTGGCTCATCCTGCTCGAACTTTCCATTGAGCTTTGTCGGCACCTCAGAATAAATGTTACGCGTTATCTACTATAATAAACTTAGCTTGTACACAATAACCAAACTATATCACATAAAACGTCACCAAGTTTATATGATATAGAGTCAAATACACAAGTTTGTTGAATTAAAGAAAACAACCGCTACATTACAGACTGAGATCCCGCCAAAAAAACCCTTTTGATTCTATCAATTACATTTGCTTCTTCAATTCTATACATATTCGAAAGAATAAAAATAATGTTCTTTTAATAAATACGTAACGATCGTGTATGAGACAATAAGCTACGCCTCCGCAGCAGTGACATCTTATCATTGTCCGATAGTGCCTATTCATCTACAGTAACTCTGCTATTAACCGCACGATATCAAACTGCACGTTTATTGCTGCAAACAACGAAAATATATAGCGATAAATAACATCATCACTGTAATTTTTCTTTGTATTATTATTAATACAATAGTCAAATAGGCACTTATCATGTTAGTAAATTATATACGTTGTAAAATGTCATTATAGACTTCCTTTGTAAGATTAACCTCGTTGCCGTATTTTAACAAGTTATTTACATGTTTCAAAGATTTTTAATTTTAAATACCTATTAAATTTAATCATTTTTTAAAAAAAGTATGTATAATTAAAAGATAAATGAATGTGCCTATTTTACAAGATAGATAGGTTTCGTCATTTAGGTGTGCGTGGCTCCGTCACGCTACTCACTGGCGACGCAATAAAATGAATGAGAAGATCCGCAGAAGAACCAAAGTAACCGACATTGCCAGAAGAATTGCTAAACTTGAGTGTCAGTGAGCTGGGAACATTGTTTGCAAAACCGATGTTCGATGGGGCTAACGGATTCTCGAATGGCTACCACGCACCGGAAAACGTAGCGTGAGTAGGCCCCCCCACAAGGTGTACCGACGACCTGGTGAAGGTCACGGATACCCGATGGATGCGGGTGACGCAAGACCGGTCTTCGTGGAGATTTTTGGGGGAGACTTATGTTCAGTAGTGGACGTCTCTCGGTTGAATGGATGGATGGAGTTTACATTTATAAACATTTTATTAAGTGAACCAATGAAGACCAACGTTACTTTAAAAAAAATATTTACAGCTTAGTGTATATATTACACAAAAATGACCTATTGCTAACAAATAATTAAATAACAACAATACCATTTTTATTTATAAAAAACAAATTTATGTATTAAGGTACTGAAGTTGACATTCAGTAACGACCATTGCACTGAATTAAGTTTCCTTGAAAATTAATTTATTGATTGGTTATATTAATATCCAAAGTGTTGGTAACAAGTCGAGCGTGAAATTTCCATGTGAGTTGAAGTAATCTGTTGGTTTATTTAGTGGTTATAAAATAAAATGGTACAAAAAACCATTCTTTACATAATTAAAGTAGGAAGATTAAAGAAGTAACTATTACCCGTGAAGGTAATTATTGAGTTGTGTTTGTGAATTCATTCGTGCGGAAAGTGTTTTTGTTTCACATTTAATGCCCGTTAATAGTGCAAAATAACTCATAAGAACGATTTTCAATATCGCTTTAAAAACAGCTTTATAAAAATAACTTTGTCAATTTATGTAAAACGGATTGGTTTTTAAGTGCACGTTATATATATATATATATATATATATATATATGAACTCACCTGACATCAAACATTTGCAAAAGAATTTTATTTACAGAAAAACTTTAAATAGAACATAAAATACATTAAATAAACATTGTATGTAATTAACCTTACAAATATTTTCTTTATTTCATTAAAACACTCTTCATTTGTTTATTGGGGGGGAAATTACTTTGCTCATTGGTTATAATACTCGTAAAATGACGAGTTGGCACGTTCTTATTATGGTAATCGGTATTGTCCCGCTGGGTTGAATATACAGCTACGACACCTCTATCTGAAGCATAACAATGGAAAACAAAGTATTCTTAAACCGGGCCATACAAATAAGATGGACTGAGTATTTATTAAATGTTTAATTCATCAAAATATACTGATTATGGAAGTACACAAACTTGTTAGAAATATTTTATGTACATTACTTAGAATAATATTACATAATTAAATTAATTTTACCGTGTTACTTTCAGATTTACAACTTATTTAAGATTGATTAGCGACTTGTTAATATAAACGGTACAACAATTGTCGTAGTTGTGCTAACTGCCTATCACTACAGTTAGTTTTTTTTTAATGATTCGTACTGAATTGAAGCGGTATAAAAGATATTCCACATTCATGTCGTTTGAACTATAATAATAAATTTATTCAATTAACGTCGATCGTCTTTCTTATGATAATAATTTTTCAACTAAAAATTAACCGCTGATTAAGATAATTAAAGCGATGATGGTAAGCGCAGTTGGTAATGCGGTTGGATTCCATGTCAAGGGACGCGAGTTTGAGCCCACCTATACAACTCTAAAATCAGCCTGAGATTTCGATGAAGGAAAACATCGTGAGGAAACCATATCATTTTATAATAATGGCCGTCTGGGTAGCTATCACTTTCAAGTTTGAAAACCTGTCGCCGAGCACCAGTAGATGTGTTCCGGCAGTATTATTTGAAAACCAATACCATTACTTTTTATTTTATTAAATCGAGGTCCTCTAGCATAATCAGAGATAGTGAGTCATTTTCCTTCTATCTTGCTTTGTTATTTATTTCTATTTTTCACTTCGTTCGGTTATTTTTTTGCGTATCTAATAATTTTTTGATGCATTTATAGCGCAGTTCAGGAGTATATGCATGATTGTTTTACCCTCGTCAGGTTGGCAGACGCAAGACGAGTTGTCCTTGCACTTAAAGCGGTATGCTGAGAAGCCACCGTTTCCGGTCACCATCTGTGTCAATGTATTTATGATTTCCAACTTCCTAACAATTCTGTATGCAGATGTTGCTTCCGGGAAGAAGACCTTTGTGACTCCAGCGACCGTTCCTTCTTGATAGCTGACACCAGGATCTTGTTGTCGTAGTGTGGTTTGATCTTCATATTTTGAGCTGCCTTTTTAGCGAGTTGGTACGCCTTTTCATTTCCTGAGACTCCTACGTGGGTTTTTATCCAGTACAACGAGATCTTATTTTCCGCTCCGCCCAAGAAGATTCTGGTCTTTATTACCGGTGTGTTCATTGTGTCACTAAACACACTAGTGTTTACCATCCTCGACCACATATTCACTTAACATCAGGTGAGATTATGGTCAAAGCATTGAGCCTATACAGTGTAAAAATCTTAGGATAATGCTTGCGAATCGTATATTTCTTTCGCATCTGAGAAACCAAATGTACTACTTACACCCGCGTTAACCACAGTTTCTCAAAGCCGGAGATGTGCGCCTAACTTTGTTCCTATAAACACCATGAGTCTTTTTCGGCAGGGACCTAGGACGACCTCCGATCCCCAACTAGGTTCTTGCCAGAGCGATACAGTAAAATGACATACATTCTTGCTCACTACACTTATATTGGTATTAGTCTTTTAAGGGATTTTGTTTTTTTTTCCTTAATTATCATAACGTTTAGGTAGGATGAATTCCGCGGGATTTCCAACACAAGCCGTAGCCCAGGCCGAGGTGCCTACCACAGAATACATTATATATACTGTATAGTGCCTACCATTTTGGTGCCCTCGTGCTAGCTACTATTTTTAGTTAAGTGTCATAGGCGCTCATCTCAAAAACCGGTAAAGCTATCCAAGGCCATCAGGCCCAAAGCATTTAGTTCGAAAAGAAAATTAGTTACATCTCTCCGGCGACTCGTGTAAAAAAGTGTTTTCATATAATACACTGATAAAATAATTTGTCGTGTGGTGCCGGCTAAGAATAGTACCACCCCATATCTACCCGTGGGTGTCGTATACAGCGTCTAAGGGATAAACCAAGGGATGGGCAGCAGCATCTCTGAGTACCGTAAATACCTACTGCGATCGCCAACCCGCCTGCCAAGTGTGGCGTTTATGGCAATTCCCCCCCCCCCCTCCCCAATATTGGGTGCGACCTATGTCCAACAATGGACGTCTATCGATTGGCTGATGATGATGAAAATAATTGAAACCAGTAACAAATAATATTTAAGTAGTTAATAGTAATATTTTTTAACTTAATGAAAAAATATATTGAAAACTTACGTTAAGCTCGGGATATGGTGCTTTCAATTATAAACACATCTATTATTTCTCTTCGCTCTGTTTAAATGATTATTATTAAAATTATTGACTTATTTGTACAGATTTAAAATAAACTGTTGTTGCATTTAACTTTAAAATGGAACGAAATGAAATAAACTAGTATATACACCTAACGTATTTTTATGTTATTTTAAGAATAAAGACTACATGAGAAGCTTCTCGGTGGTTTTCTTTAACCAAGGCTTTTTTTGTCTGCACATTACAATTATTTAATCATTGTAGAAGTAAATGTTTAAATACAGAGATTTTTAAGTTTGTACGAGTAAATGTTGCTGAAAATATTTCATACAATTAAACAAAACATCAAAAGAATATTATTGGTATTTTTGCAATCTATCATGTACTTCATATTTTATTTCGTAAATTTGTTCGTGTTAGTTCATGTGACGACGCGTCGTGTGTTAATAGTTGGTTTCTGTCAATAGTAGATAGTGCAATTTGATTCGATTCTACACGCGTCACGTTGCATGATGCATCGAGTGGTGTGGCGTGTTAAAAGGGTTTCCGCCTTTAAAAGGGGTGATGGGAATATCTAGCAATAATAATATAAAATTAATATTGTAAACATTTATTATACATAAAGAAAAATGTCTGTAATAGTTTAAACCACGAACTTCTTTCTGGAATATATATTATTGGACTTGTCTTTTTTTTTTTCTTATTTGTAGTTTCATCATGCTTAATAGCTCCTATAAAAAAACGTTAGTTTAGGATAGGTATTTAAGGTATTTTCTCGTGTTCAAATTATTGCATTCACACAAAAAGTGTCTGAATTGTCCGTATTTCCTTTGCCTTGTCCTGAATACTACGAGATTAATTTTCTCACTAACATAAAAAATAATGTTGAAATGTGAGTTAAGTTCATCAAAAAATCACAATTATTTCATTTACATTTTTCCTCTAAAATCCTATTCGAACTTTTAAAAACCAATTGACAAATCAGTCTATTTATTTTCAAGTATTGACCAAATGATTTATTATCAACGAAAAAAAAAACAGTGATTATATAGTTTGATTATTTCTGAAAAGAAAAACAGTTGTTTCGTAACTGTATTGTAATAAGAGCATTGGCATATTAGGTATATATATCAGTCAAATTATACGAATTCAGATAAATTTACTTCAATTTAAACAATAACACCATTGCAAAAAAAAGTAACTTTAATTAAATGAAAAACTAGGTACCCATTGGGTCAGAAGTAAAAGGACCCGACAGAAGTAAAAATTTTGAAAGACTGCTTTTTTTGTGTTGTTTAAATGATGTTAGTAGTAATGGTTTCGAATTGAACATTTTTTTTGGGGATTTAAGGGGAAAATATTTTAGATGTGGCAATATATTCTGCCATCATACGTAATATTCCTTTCCATCACAGATAAATAATAAAACTCTGGCAAATACTTCTGCGGTGGCCAAGAAAAAAAATGGAAACTTCCATGTCGCGGACAGCAGGTTGACAGCTGACGTCACATATCATTAGTAACGCGAAACTACAAGTTTTCCCCAACTGACAATAGCTCAAGGCCGCTAAAGAAGTTTTCACTTCAAACACAAACAACTTAAAATAATGATAAGAACACTAACTGTTTACAATTGAGGAAAACACAATAAGGAAATCTTGAAACGCTTGAGAAATGTGCAAAATACAGAACTATATATTTCTCGACAAGTGGGTGTAGGTATCACTAATAAACGTTTGAACAGGAGCGGGGTGTGGCGGGAAATAGGCCTTTGCTTAACTCTGTATTATAATAATTATCTTATACAATACTACAGTAAGTCTTATAGCTTTGTGTTAGAAGTGGACTATGCCCATCTGTTCTGTATCATCGTTTTTTTTAAATTATTCTCTCATAAACAATTTTAATAATTTATTTGCTATACATAATTCCCCGTAAAATTACATTTTATTAACATCTTCAGTGAAGATTCTTCACGTTTTCTCATGTTTCTTTAGGTAAACTCAGATAAAAATGTATGTATTTTGCATATTCGTTACAAAAGGTTTTAAAATTCAATAAACAGTAAATAATATTGTAAAATTAATACACGTTTAGAATTTGAGTTAAAATTTACCAAAATACAATAAATATTAATGACTCACAAATTATTTAAGTCAATAATATTAAGTGAATGTTCATTTGAATCAAATCGGTAGTGGTTATTATAAATTGGATATATCTAACAAGGTTTTTTCAGTGTAAGAATTATTTTTATCCATGTAATTTATTTACGGGTTGAAGTAGGTAATTTTAAAGTTTCATAAAATATAATAACGATGCTAATGTGTGATATAATTGTATGAAGATTGTACTAAAATTCTATTGCAATAATGTTGGACTCTATGCGCAGGATTATTAATTAAGATTTTGAAAGATGAAAGAAAAGTACTGATACGTACATTTTCAGCCTTTTGGTCTATGAAGTTGTTCTTTATAAGTCATCATCTTCCTAACCTTATCCCATTTTCATTTGAGGTCGGCGAATGTCTTTCTCTTCCATTCCTCTCTTTAGTTGTTGTTTTTTGTGAATATTTACATATTATGCATGTACAATAGTTTAGGTACAAGTAGTTGTCTAAATACAATTTTCTTAGAAATTTATTTGTTCTCACGAGCTTTCAAGGTTTATATGAAACCGTACCGGTTTTTTTGATCTAATTAATACACACGACAACCATAATGGCAAGCGTAAAGCATTTTGCATAATAATCACTTTTAAACTGTCGACTTGTCATGTAGTCTGAATAAAGAAATAGATTATGTTACTGGAACTAATTATAAGCAGTTTATTAACAAACATTATGTCAGGACTATTTATTGATTTTTTGCTTTTTTTATTTTAAACCACGCTCCAACTGAATCAACATTAACTTCTCATTTAAATGATTGTATAATAGATTCAATATACTCATTCAATAATTATGTAATTAATAAAAGAGAAACTAAGAATAAAAATTATTTTGGTTTACATTCTAATAAAACTGTATGGAAGGCATACTCATGCGTATACATGTGTATGCTTTAATATGAACTGACGCGTTCGTTACACTTATGTTTTATATTGTGTAGTATTAAAAAAAGTCACTTACTAGACGGATGATACAAAAAAGTGTTTAGTTAAAGAAGTTTCTTAAGTAAACCGGTTCACCGTAAGGACCAATGTAGGCCAACAATCGCCGCACGCGATTCATAGCTAATAAGTACTTCGTTGTCCTATTCTAAAGATTCATCGCAAAAAATTGTATACATAGTGTCTATCAGCTTTAGATAAAACGTTTATCGTAGTAGACATTTTTTGTTACCACTTTTTGTAAATTGGGTCATTTAATTGGTGTTATTGTTATGTTACTGGGCTATACAACGAAGTGCATGTTATTAGCAGTAAAAAAACTAAATGGACTTGTTGATTACATCAGTTGAAATGAATTGTCGAAAATAAGAATTCCCACCACTTTGTTCAAGAAAACACATAACGTAATAACCATATTCTATAAAAACTGTTTGAGGCTAAGTAGTGTGGGTAGGCACTTATACGTTATTAACAAATTTAACGAATTTAGATAAAATTATTACAGACATCAACAATAGTCAGTCATTAGTATAAACATTCCTTAGTCATTGTTTACATATCATTTAAATGAAGATAGTATGTTTGTTTATTGATAAATACGTTATTTTATTTAATAAGAATATTGAGTTAGGTGAAGGTAGTTACAATAAACTTAATTTATTGTAAATTCTCTAGTTCCTGGTACTTTTTATAAGTATAGTCTAATCTTTCAGTATAACTTAAAAAAATGAAATCCGGTATAAACAATATTATAGGTACGTTCGGAAATAAATATGTGCCAGAGTACTTTAATCAGTGAAACTCATTTCAAAACAAATTAAGTACCGGAACTTGATTTTTGAGAAACAGGTAAATTTATAGAAGAAGGACAGTTTCAGATGGTTTATTTACATATATTGTCACGTGCTATAAGTATGTAAACAAACCGGTCCTCTCGACTCGTTACGACTAGAACGTAAACAGGTAAACTTACCGTTTTCGCATGTGTATCCCCAGTCGTGGTTGGCCATCACACTAAACGAGTATCACTAACGAATTTCCTCTCGAGATGATATCTAATTGGACGTGAACTGAACTGAGGGTGATGTCGAGCGAAGCGCGTGTGGACCGAGTGCACGGGTGAGCGTGATGGCCGGGTCGTGACTGTGTGCGAGTGTGCGCTGCGCCTTTGCTTTATACAAGGCGCGAGCGCGTTAAACGAGACGCTTGTAGCGGAGGCGGGCGCGGGTGTCTTATACTCGTGGTGAGGAAACTGCGGGGCCGGGACGGACCGGCGCACGCACGCGCTACGTCGGCCCACTGCGCTCGCGACCACAGACGCCGCGTCGCATCGCTGCCAGCCCCACCGTCTATACTTTCTACTCTCAATTCATAATTAACACTAAAATAAAATTGTATCATTAAATAATATACTTTATCTCGTGCCAATAAATCTCCGTCGTATTAGGTAAATAATTACGCAAAATCCTAACGTACGACATATAACGTTACTTATCTTATCCAATACTCTGTTTTGTTCTGTCGCTTAAGGTAGTACAGTCTCGTACAAAAGTTTATTGACAAATTATTTTAAATAGTATTAAAAATTATGACTTGTTATTATAAGTCAAGTAATATGCCTCGTCTAGGAGTACGGAATTGTTTCTAGTTATTAATTATTTATCAATGTCAATTATTTTCACTATGTTTTTACTATTATAATGTATCATAATTAAACTAAAAAATAAATTAGATTAATTTTATTTCATTTTACTCTGGCTTTTATAAGAATCGAATTTCTTTAATTTTATAAAACTTCTGTTAACTTTTACTGTCGGTATGTGCGAAAGAGAGAAAGGACAAAAGGTAAATAATAATATAGAAAAGTTTAACGAGTTTTGTAATTGTCACTTAATTATTTAATTAATCGCATTAGAACCTAAATTAATTATGTACATATTAAAATAACTTTAGTAACCGGTTTTCAACCGATGGTCAGAAATTCGACCATACACATTATTGAAAGTTGCGAGGAAAAAAAACTAACCGTTTTTAAAAATTGTTTATTGATAACACTAAAGCACAACAACATACAGAAAATCAACTGATAAACCAAAAGAAATTATGTTATAAATTGTTTTATCTCTATCTTTTTATACCTATAATAGTTACTTTATCCGAGTTGCCCGGACTACAATTATGTAGAAATGTAAAGAAGATTTATTCATTTATTCTAGGGAAATATATTTTTTTATTCCAGATTTTTAACTTCTTAACTGCATCCCCATTACGCCGTTAGCATCTATTTTTCTTTTTTGTATATAGTTTCTAATGCAAAATAATAATAAAATGTTTGCCTGTGTCCTTTCCAAAATCGTACCAAATATAACAAAAAGAAATGGTAAAAATCGGTCCAGAGGACTTATAACTTTGCCCGACCAAAACAAGAAAACAGTTACATCTTTATATCTAGTATACATAAATACTAAAGAGATCATAATACAACATTTTATAAATCATTTTACTACTAGAAGTATTTATTATTATTACCACCAGGTTAATTTTAATAATATTAATAGTTAATACGTACCTATATAGGTAGATATGTAATATACAGGTGCTAAGTTCGATCGCAGAAGCACCTTACACAGAGACCTCAACCTACCATCCATCCATTCCGTAATCAAGTCTCAGTGTCGCGCCTTTTTCGACCGCGCAGAGACACATCCGAATCCGCTCATAGCAAAGGCGTCGCGTACTTCCCCGATCCGTTAGCTCCGAAACCGTTTCGGAGACCGCGTAACGCTCTGGCCGATCCCGATGATAAAGTCACGTGCGTAAATAGGATCTTACCCTATCAACCGATACGTGCCAGCACCTACGCCCGCGAAACCGCCATTCCCACCGTCAGGGACAGGCGGCCAATTTTGCTCCCGCACACTCTCCGGGTCTCCCTCAGGTGGCACCCAAGACGTGCCTCGTTCCCCAACTGGGGAGGCTCTCGACTTTGCCGCCAGCGCGATACAGTGACTTCCCATGCATTTAGCATTACACGCACAACACTGCATACACACTCCTGCACATAACACGCAGATACATAGGTCCTGTAAGGAACCTTTTTTTTTTATGCTAAATAAAAAATGTAGGGATTAGATAGGATTCAATTCGCGAGAGAGAGATTGTACACGCAGGTGACGGCCAAGCCGAGGTTCGTACCATTTTGGTAACCCTTGTGTTAGTCACCTTTTGCGGCTGAGTGCCTTCAACACTCGTCCCCAAAGTTCGGTGAAGCTGTTAAGGCCCTTCCGGTCAACAACATTAGCTAGGTTAAAAAAAAATCGTAGAAGCACCATCGCCAGACCTATTTCTGTAACAAGGTAACAATGCTCGTACTTCTGACAGACCTCGTGCAGGAATGTAGTGTCATCTGAATTTGCTTGTAAACGGCAATATACAGTAATAAACAGTTTAAACAAAAATAACTAACTCTTACTATTAGAGAATATAAAATTGTTAAGAGGATAACCTAGCGGCATTTATTCCATACAAACGTAGTTCCCTGTTTCCTCCCTGTAGCATATGGTATAGCATTATGGTAAATATTTTTATACCAAATAATATTTGTCTATACATATATATATATACGTTTTGATTTTTTCCATAAATTAGTTACTTGAGAAACTAGGAGCCTTTGAACATGAAAAAAATTCTCGATTTTTACGGTCATTTTCAGACGTTCGTCAAAAAATTTAATGGATACAATTAAAAAAATAAACAAAAAAGCGTAGAGGTATAGTCTTTATTCTTTGCCTTTTTTGAGAAGGAATCAGGGTATTACGAAGTGATATTTTCGTCTATTTTTCATACGGTAAAATCAGCCCGAGCTGCAGTTGTCCCTTTCTTGTTTTATAATTCTTTCTTTGGGGCGCAACGCGATAGCAATAGATTTCTAAAATACCTACTTTTCCGACCCCATGTGTTCTTAAGTAGCTGTATAATTTATATCTTAAATCGAAACTATTGGTTCATTGTGTTTATTACGCAGCGTTTAAGTTTTTATTAAATAAACCTCTGATAATAATATACAGAAAGACTTGTTTCAATCTAAGCATGAAACGTATAAAAGAATTCAACGCACTGTCCAAATTTAATACACAATTTATTTTATATAATTTTTACTATAAAAGGATCACAAATTGTTTTGATTAATGTTTTTTTTTAATTTTTATAGCTATAGCCAGTGTCTTCGTTCATTCAGTCAGTTCGGTGATGATGCTTCAAGAAATCTATGTATTTTATCAAGATTAAAAGTGAAAATTTTATCATTACTGTTTGATGAACTATGAAATTTTTAAATGATATGTAATGTAAATTCTTCCCCAGGTTCACTTTTATACTTAAATGAAAACTATATCGAAATGGGTTCAGTAATTTTAATGATGCGCGTTTTAATGACGGAAAATTTACGTTTTAATTGTAAACCAGATTTGCCCTCGGCTCTGCGCTTGCATTTAATAAAATCTATTTTCTCACATTATACTATATTTAATGAATTAGCTATAGTATTGCGAGATCCAACTTGCTGGTGGTAATTTTCTGTTTACCTCATTGTTAGCATAAATTTTGTAATATATGGTATCTTATAGAATACATATTACATTCATAACTCCTTCTTGCGTCTCTTATTAAGAAAAGCAATTTAATTTTTGTGGCAGTCTATGCTTTTATAGATAACTTTCTAAGTTTATTTATCTAATATTTCGGCACATACTACATCTACTGTATATAGATCAGTCATCAATCAACCGATAGACGTCCACTGATAGACTCCCAATTAGAAAGGGATTGCCAAAATCGCCAAGCTTGGCAGGCGGGTAGGCGATCGTATTCAGATGTTTATGATACTCAAAGGATGCTGCCTGGTTTATTACTTAGTCACCTTTTACAACACCCAAGAGACGATATGAGATGGTGCTATTTTAACCGACATTACATAGATCAGTACGTTCAGCAAAACTTAGGAATAAGCCACAACTTTCACAACATGTACACTACAAGATTATAATTATTACGTTTCCTGTGCACTAGTGAGTTGAATGTTCATTAAATCACTGGCATTATACATATTTATGCGAGTAAATAGATACCTCTATATTTATTGTATAACCATAATTGTTAGATACAGTTTAGATGTTGTATTATGCAACATACTCTAATAAACAAAAAGATATACCAATTAAATTTGTTGTCACAATCACCAACTATCATTGTTGTCAAGAGATGTAAATATTAGTTTCTGTATTTTGTAATAAAGCTTAAAACTGTGATATGTTTGATAGAATGTTTTAAATTTTTTTAATTGGAATTATTTCAAAAGTAGTTTAATAATGTCGCCTTTACAGGATATTTACTTCGAAGAAAACCTAAACCAGGCTATTGATTTTTCTTGTTCTTTTTTGTTAACGATGTGTGCCAACGATGATTCGAAATTTTCCAATACAAATACGACGCTGTTTAGCAAAGGTGGAACCATATTTCTAGAGCTTTCCAAGGAGGTTTTATAACACCTCAGAATGGAAGTTCCATGTCATTGTTTTTAATGTATTCACTTAAGCGCAATAGCCAACTGTTATAAGACACTCTTGCATTAAGAATCTACTTTCCAACAGGTTCCGGCCAATTATTTCTACGAGTTTAAATATTAATATTGAGTTATATCTCTTACACCTACCCTTACTGTAGTTTTTCGGTTTTTTTTTTTGTTGTAGAATTTGGATCATGACATCAGTAACATATATTAGCGGCAACTCAATGGCAAAGGGTAAGTAATTTTCATTCTGGTATTTGATTGATTCAACCGCAAGAGTCCACTGCTGGGCATCTTATCCCTTAGTCGATTTTTACAACACCCATGGGAAGACAAGGGGTGGTACTATTCTTAGCCGGCACCACACAGCTATAAAGTTAGGTTATAATTTAGGTGAATGATTTTGCAGTAACTACTTCAACCTATTTGATAACAGTACAATTCATTTTAAACGGACGTAAGATACCGAATTCCATGTGTGTGGGGGTCGCTAATAAACTCAGCTTTTTAACGACAAACCAAAGATTATGGCAATATAGCAGAGTTGCGTGTGTTGACTGGAAGAAAATACTTAAATCATTCAGTTCGTCTTTGTACTCAAGTGTGTGTAAAAAGTGTAAAATGAAAAAAAAAATGAAAAAGTTAAAGATCTGCGGTTAACCTATTGACGTCATCATAACCTTTACACACAGTGAATCGTTATTACAGAAATTTATTTTCCTTAACAGCTGATTTTATTTTCTCTCGATGGCATTCGATTATATACGTGCTAAAATAATGCGGAAGGAAAAAATATATTTACTCGGTATTCTAATTTTTTTATATTACACATTGAAAATGGCGCAGGGGATAGTGCGGCCGGATTCTGCACGGACGCGGGTTCAAACCTACATATCACTCTTTAAAAAATCAGCTTGAGCTTTCGGTGAAGGAAAACATCGTGAGGAAACCATAGCATGATGGTAGGGCATTTTCTAACAATACCACCAGCTACCACCCTCAAGTTTGAAAAGCTGTCGCATAATAAAATATGAACACACAGAATAGTATATGCTCCGATCATTGTGTAACTAGGAAAAAAAACGTAATGTTTAATGTGATGTTTTTTTCCTGATTTTTCAATCATTTCACAATTGTTTATAAAGAGATATACATACCGATATATTGAGATTATAAACATTAGGCACTAGTTTGGACCAACCTGTGAGGTTATGATCACCGCAGAATTGATATTTCTTTTCTCTACGACACTGACATGTATTAATAGGTGGTAATTTTTTTTACTTTTACGTTATTCTGACTTGATTATAAAAGTGATTGGTCGATAACCGTATTTGATATTTTTTCAATTATTGTTACTTGTTTGAAATGCATATTTTTAATTGTTTACGTCACTTTTATACATAAATTTAACAACAGAGCGCGTTAGATTCGGCAGAAGTGCTGGCTCCATAGTTCGCACTCGGTCCCTGTTACGATAGAGAATATTACCAAAGACTAAATTTATCTATGATATTGCTTAGATAACTTAATTTTTAAATAACAAAAATGTTTTTCTTCCTCCATCGTTTTTATATTCCATTGTTGAGCACGGATCTTCAAACATACATTGCAATCATTTTACACATATTAGTCGAATCATACCTAATAAATAAATTGACCTTCGCGGGTAACGGAGGATTTAGTGAAATGCATTGACCCCTAAAACAAGAAGATGGTTCATATTAACATAATTATAAAGTTCGATAATCAACAATGCAATCAACCTATCGACATACTGGTAATATATTACTTTATTCAACTTGTAGCTGTAATAAACTTAAATATGTATAAATACTCGTGTATTTGACCTCACAGATAACCTGCGTACTAGTTGTAAATTACAATATAGGTAGATGATAAATACGCAATAAGTGAAAGACATTATTTATAAATATCTTAATTGTTTCCAATGCTATCTTAAACTGTATGAAAAGGAAACAAAGTACATTTACTGTGGAAAACAAATATTCTGTATACTTTGTATGTCGAGTTTTAGTATTAAGAGATTTTATTCTAATTTATCAAAAAATTCAAACACCTAAGGGTCTTAATTTATTTCTAGACTTTTATCTAAAATTATATCCGAAATACTTATGTATAGAGTTATGATATTGAGTTTATCTAAAATATTAATAAGATCTCAATGTATACATTTAATCAATGTACGTTAGATCAACTTCAACGAACTTTTTTTTTTTCTCAAATTCAAACCGTAAATTTCGAGTTGTTTTATTTAATTCTAACGGACGCCCACGACTTCGTCTACGTGTTTTATATTAATTAAATGTGAGATGTCCTAATTTTATTTGGTTTTTTATACCCTGTTAGTTACTGAACGAAACATCTTTCCCACACACCAATTTATTACAATTTCTAAATTGATATTGATCATTTTTGTAGCCTATCAGTCGCTATTTAATATATACTTTATACACACAAAAGTGGTTCACCCGTTTTTGAGTTAAAGCCGAAAAGATTTTTTTTCTACAAATAAATCAACAGATCCTTTATATAGACTTTCTGCGTACATCGTTTCATCAAAATCAGTCTAGCCGTTTTCGAGTCGAATCCGGACGTGTGTACCATATACACAGACAGACAAAAATGCTTTCAGATGTCATGTCAGATTCGAAATGGGTAGTAGCGGCCAAAATATACATTTGTCACAATATTTTCTACAAAAAAAATATTTATGTACAGTCAAAGCTACAGTTTTATTATTGGTATAGAACATCTCCTTTTAAACTCTGTCAATGGTGGTTCAACTAGTCAATGATAACAATAATGTACGTAAGTTCCCTTGCGATAAAATTCTGAAAAGTGCGTCATCTGTTTATTTAAATAATAAATAACTGAGTATGGTTATCATATACATCTGTTTCACCATTTATTTAGCCGATATTATGGTAATAAACGAAACATAATTAAAAGTTATATTCTCATAAAATATGTTTTATGATTTTACTAGCAGCTTATTATTATTAAAAGGATATGTTAGTTAAAATATTCTTATATTTGTAGTTATAACTTTTATTGGGAAAAACATTTAATTACAAAAACGTATGATCTTACTAGCTGTGTTCCCGCGGCTCCACCCGCGTATCATATTTTCTTCTCTGCGTAATATAGTTTTTAAATAACCATTGGAAAATTATGTTTCAATGTTCAATATATTTTGCCCCTAAACTGTTTGTAGTACTAACAGAAAGCAAAAAAACATTTCTCACAAATTCAAACACTTATTAGTAAAAATTGCATTGAATCGGATTTTATTCACAAATTCATGAGTTTTAATGTTTTACACGAAACCCTAATAATTTTCGAAAAATAAAAGTAGCTAAATCACGCGGATAACGAAATCCATTAAAAGCCATAAGAATAAGCAAATTCAGAAAATATAAACAAAAAAAAACGTCAAACCCCAGGCAATCATGCAGCATTTTAACGGTACTTTTTTTTCTAAAATAATTATAGTTTAAAAATGAAAACACAAGTAATTGTGAACAAAATACTATTCAATGGAATCCACCATCAAAACATTATTTTACAATGATTATTTAAAAACGATATTACGCAGTGAAAAATATAGCCATAATTAAAATTGTATAAAATATAATATGGAATTTGTCTATGACATTTTATTTTTGGAGTATTGATTTTGTTTGCCAACACGTTGAATAATATTTTTGGATTCCTATTTCATAATTGAAGATTGCAATTTGCGTGAAACTATCTTCAGTGCATATATTCAACTAGGCAATCATGTTGTTTAACGATCAACTGAGTTGGATTACTTCACCTAGTTTTGACGGTCTTACTGCAATTTACCTCGTTAACTTCTCTATACGGACTATTTTCATATATAACCCGAAACACCAGGGTGAAATTGAAACATTATTATAAAACCATTATTATTCATGTATAATAATAATTATTTACATCTTTAAATTAGCTATCTAAGCTGATTTTTCTTAATTTTTTTTGTTACGTTTCTTATAATACTGCGAAGATTAATTTGAAATATTATTTTGCATCATAGGTTAAAAAAGTCAATAAAAACTATAACTAACTACGCGATTTTTTTTTATTTATATATTTTTTTTATATAAATATAACAAGAATACACTTATTCCAAGGATGTTATCGTGCTTATAATGTAAATTTACTTTTGAATGTTATTTTTAGACTTTCTGCCTTTGAAATCTTTAGGATATTAAACTAGGTAAAAAACGTGAACTTGGCGATTATGATGACGTTTATTTCTTCGTGTTACAAATGTTTGCTGAGGAATCAACCGCCATATATTCGAATTCATTCACTTTACTCACTTTACAGTTACTTTATAAGAATTTTATAAAGTATTTATTATTTAATTTATTATTTTTAGTATTTATTATTTATTTATAAGAATTTATATTATTATACCACGTTTTTTTACAATAGCTTCATAATTTATATTTTAAACGGCTATAGAGTTTTATACGTTAAAATTTATGGTAGTGTTGAAGCCGTAAAGATTTATGATACAAAATGTTCCTAAATTAATTACATAATGTTTTATTCATATGTCGTAATCAATACTTAATGGTTTGCAGTATAAGTGAGGCATGGTGTAATTTGCTAATTTAGAATATCAACAGGAATATGTCTAAGTAACGAAATTTATTACTTTACGTTCTTGGAATGTACAAGCAAAGTGTTGAATCAAGAAGATGTATGTACATATAATATAATCACTACAGGACAGTTCAAAGAGTTAATCAAATAAACCTATAATAAAATGTTTTGTAGAAGTGACACAATAAAATTAATTAGATGTTTTGGATTCAATAAAAAATCCATTTCATTCAATAAATATTAGGAATTTATATAACAGATAGATATATTAAGACTATGTAATCCAAACAAACGGATTCCATATTCCAATAACCATTCTATGAAAATAGGAAAGCTTTATGAATGATTCTTAACAAACTATACAATTTCAAAGCTTCATTACGCGATACCTTTTTTCTGTAAATCTTTGAAAACGGGATTAAGTTAAAAATGTATGGATTTTAATGATGATTTTATTTACGAACAAGATCTTGGACTCAATCCAAAGTGGATAGTCGTTATATTGGTTTTATTATCACAGTAAAAGAGCAAATCGGACTCAATGACTGTCTAAAATAGCCATTATGATCAGTTAAATTTTAATATCTCTCACTTTTTTCAAGTGGTGTTTAGTTTATAAATAAAGATCATGGTATATTTCAAATGTTAAGATAATGGTAATTCAATATCCTTATTTCTCTGTAGGTAATAAAATTTAAAAAAATGTTTGTTAATTTAATAAAATATATTTTACAAAATGTATCATCGGGTATAGTACGTAAATATTTATGTACCTACGTAAAGTTTTATCTGTAAATAATCTCAAATTTTCTAGGTTTTTCAAGAAAATGACGTACATGTAACTATAAGAATTTTATATTATTATAACACGTTTTTTACAATAGTTTCATAATTTAATTTATAATTCTCCGCTAAACTTTTTATCACACCTTATATAATGCATATAATAAAAATCATGAAAAGTCTATTTCTGTAAAAAACTTAACAATTGTGTTTTATGTATTTTATTGGTATATAATTTATATGATCAAAAGAATTGTTTGTATCTCTGTACAAAAGTGTTTAACTTAAAAATATGAATGCTAATGAATTACTAATGTTATTTACATATTTATTTTAAACAGTTCCGAAGTATTGGTAATTATACAACATTAGCTTATTTCCTTAAAACTCATTCAATTTAGGATAACGCGCACCACTTATGTGCCTAAATATAATATGGTAGTAGGTGTGCGTGCGACTCCGCCCATTTATAAAATTTTCTATTCTTCAAAAATATTTATTGCAATAAAGTTCAAAGGTGTAAATCGTTTTAGTGAATCTCGAGTTATAAGGCAAATTACGGCAATACAAACAGTTGTTGTTGACAAACGTTGTCTTTTATATAATGTAAGGATGTAATGAAGGAACACGATAATGGTGGTTTTTTGTGAAGTTTTTTCTCTATTATTCAAATTATTTTCATACATACTAAGTACATACATACATACATAAGCTCATACATACTATTTAACATAAAGACTAGATCTGATCAAGTAATATGTCTTCGATTAAAAAAAGAATAATGTAATTCGATGCTGTGGTTTTCGAGTTACAAGGTAACTAACTTATATGGTCTTTTGTGTGGTGCATCCTAACCAATGGACAGCAGTGTTCTTATGAGGATACTGCTGACTAGAGCACCCGCCCAATCCAAGATGTCATGAGAATCTTGCCAAGTTATGCGTGGCTAGCGGGAAGTTCAGACGTGAACGGTACCACCCTGATACCAGAGCACCTCAAGGTCACCAGTAATTTTACTCTTCCACCGAATGGGGGGTCCTGTCGGTGTGTGTCTTTTTATTCCTTAGCTATTTATTTATTTATTTAATACTTTTTGCACACATTTATGTACAAAGGCGGACTTAATGCCTTAGGCATTTTCTCCCAGTCAACCTTAGGGTGGTGAAGAAAGCAACAAAGGTAGGTGCAAAACTAAATAATAATAATATATACTTATACACAAATATAATATTATAAACATACATAGATACCAATATAATAAAATACAT
Organism: Samia ricini; assembly: GCA_014132275.2. Taxonomy (NCBI): domain Eukaryota; kingdom Metazoa; phylum Arthropoda; class Insecta; order Lepidoptera; family Saturniidae; genus Samia; species Samia ricini. Next base: position 11,633,039 of record AP028161.1, read on the forward strand.
ACCACATATACATATAATACATACATACATCATATATACAATACATTAATTAATAGAAAAGTATTAGTGCGATGATTCTGCTAAAGAATTAGTAAAGAGTTTACCCTGGCTTTAAAAGCCATGCGGCTCGTTGACATCCTGATTACCAAGGGAAGTGCATTCCATAGAAGAATAGATTGGATGTAGAAGGAAGAATGTACTAAACCAGAGGTATGAGGAGGACACAGAAGGAGAAGATTATGTGAAGAACGTAGATTCAGATCATGGCTAGAATTTAGAAACTGAAAGTGCGGTGTTAAGTAGGCAGGTGCATTAGGAGAAAATAACAAAGAGTATAAAGTTGTCAATGCCCGCAAACTCCGCCGCTGACGTATAGGAAGCCAATTTAGTTGCTTGCGATAAGTCGATACATGGTCGTACTTTCGAAGGTTAAAAACGAAACGTATGCAATTATTAAGAATGCGGTCAAGTTTATCGAGCAGATCAGCGTTCACTTCGAAGTAACACACATCACCATAATCAATAACGGGAAAGATTAAAGTATGCACCAGCATTATTTTAATATTTACTGGAAGAAAATTTTTTCAGGCGGTACAGTGACCTTAGAGTACTAGTAACTTTCTGGCTTATATTTAAAATTTGCGTTCTCCATCCCAGGGTGGAATCTATGTGTAAACCAAGATCCTTTACAACACGGCTGATTGGAATTGCAGAGCCACTAAACATTATTGATGGTAATGTGGCTGAATCTATTGTACTAACCATACGTGGACTTCCTATTATAATAGCCTGACACTTGGAAAGATTTACTGATAGACCAAACCTTTTGGTCCACTTTTCTAATGCGACCAAATCATGATTTACACAATCTATCGCAGTCGCTAAGTTTTCAACCCTGGCTTGAGCGTACAATTGTAAGTCATCAGCATACAGATGATACGTACATCGAAGTTCACAAGTTAAGAGATTAATAAACAAGGAAAAAAGAAGAGGTGAGAGTATACCGCCTTGAGGAACACCAGCAATGAGCTCACACCAGTTAGATGTAGTCCCATCAGCGTAAATAGATTGCTGACGTCCACGAAGATAGGAGGAGAACCATTGCAATGCTTCCAGTGAGATCTTATAATAAGATAGAATAGCAAGAAGTATGTCGTGGCTAACAGTATTGAAGGCGTTAGAAAAATCTACCAGAACCAGCACTGTAACCATTGTGTTCTCTACACCAGCTCTAAGATCGCCAGTAACTTTAAGCAAGGCAGAAACAGTACTGTGCCCAGGCCTGAAACCGGATTGTAAAGGACTCAAAAAGTTGTTGCTATTGATAAAGGAAAACAACTGCTTATGTACACATGATTCGAGTATTTTAGAAAGGAAAGGAAGAATAGATATGGGTGTCTAAAGTGACTAGCTAGAGTGGGGTTGGCAATTTTAGGTAATGGCAGAACATAAGCCTTTCTCCATTCAGATGGGAATAGTCCGGAGGAAAGAGAAAAGTTAATAAGGTGAGTTATAACAGGAAGAATATGGTCAAGAATGGTGATGATCATCTGCCGACTGATGCTGTCACAACCCACTGCCTCTGATCTAATAGAAAGTATAGCTTTTTTAATCTCTTCTAGCGTTACCGTGGAAAAGTTGAAAGTGGGGATGTTAGTACTTGGTAAACCTGCTATGTAATCCAATGTATGACTCTTTGTTAAATCACATAATTGGTTCGAAGTGGTGAAATGGCGATTTATGTCATTTAACTCTATTGTCTTAGGTAGATCTACATGCCGGGTTGCTACAGTATAAATAATAACAACAAAGAGTCATACCTAAATTTAAGCTCTCTTGTTGGTTTCCTAGAGAATACTAGCGACGTAATCACACCTGGGATGGAGGTAGGTAACGCCTCCTAGGTGCCTGGATCTAGTACCGTAATAGCACAAAGGTTGTCTTAACTATCATACTGCCCATGGAGTCTGACACTGAGGAAAAAAAGGGTAAAACAACATAAAAATATGTACAGGATAACCCTGACCCCTGATCTCCACAGTCTTTGCGTAAAGCGAAGAGCCGGCGTCTCGGGCGTAACAAAACATTTATTTGATATCTTTAGATAGGGGAGACCACCGGACGGATAGGACCAGTAAGTCTCGCGGACCAAAAAAAAATAGAAAATATATCAAACGTCATTAACTAACTATAACAAAGAAATAAGTAGACTTAAGCGGGCATTATAAAAAAAAAATTGAGTTAATCAGTGATACACCTCATGGTGTAAAAAATCACAGATTACTTGCTAAGGACAAACCTAAACCTCCCAGGCTCTGAGAGTATCATATTAAGAAGGCTGCCCATTTTAATAAGTCCTCAATTTGAGGACTGGCGTAGAGCGGTAAGCATTATAAGTCCACAGAGCTTGAAATGAGATATTTAAACCTAATAAAACAGGTGGAGAGGATGGAATTTAACCGATGCTATTAGCATTGCTATTAACATCGTAACAGTTATGGTAATTAAGATTTGCAATATGCATATCTATATAGAGATCCACTGAAACTAATCTAATTAACTTGGTAGCTTGCATTCTCCAAACGATGGATACGGCATTTTATAATGCACATATATAAATCTGCAAAAAGCTTACGTTAAACATACAATTTGAACCCATTCCGATAGTCAAGGCACTCTTTTGGCGCTGGCTTCAGACGGTATTGAGTGGAAGGTAGTCAGTTTGTGTGGCAATCATGAACAGTTTGAGTAAGAATGAAAGGCTGATCTTGAAATGAGTCCCAGGGCGTACAGGAGTTCCCGGCAAGATACTTGTAGCTTCTTGCAATCTCACCCTCGGTTGCAATTTTATATTGAAGTAATTAATCGTTTTACGAGGTTTTATTCTCTGGTTCCGACTCCAAATACCCCAAACCTCAACATATGGAGAATTATGAAGTCATTGAATGGAAATGCAGAACGCTTGTAGGCAAACGGAACATGTTGGCTTTAAAAAAAAAAGTTTGCTCTATGTAATGATAGCGTAATAATCTGCTTCTACACAAACACCCTATACTCTATAGGATTATCTGCAATAAAAATACTTTTTGCATGCCCAATACAATGACATCTTCCGAGCAATATTGGGATTGTTTTTGAAGCCCTTCTGATATGTATGCCTGGCTATTCCCATGTTGATGATTTTTATGATATTATAGATACTCAAAAAAGTGGCATCAACCCTAAGTAGACTTAGCAGTAGTCAAAACACAGCTTTATAAAGACACTTGTTGGTATGAACAACGATCTTTTTATAGAACACTGGATAACCGTTGATGTACCATGATGTTATGTCACTTTATCAGTATATAATATAGAAACATTTGTTGTTTTTTTTTATACGGTATAGGCTCAGTGCTTTGATCACAATCTTAACTGATGTTAAGTGACGATGTGGTCCAGGATGGTAAACGCACGAAACCTAGATACTGGTTCTCAAGTGATGCTGCCGGAATACACCTATTGGTATTTAGCGACAGGTTTTCAAACTTGAGGGTGGTATTGTTAAAAAATGCCCTACCACCATGCTATGGTTTCCTCACGATGTTATCCTTCACCGAAAGCTCAGGCTGATTTTAGAGTTGGATAGGTGGGGTTGAACCCGCTTCAATTGAGGTGGAATCCGGCCGCACTATCCACTGCACCATCATCGATTCGCTTGATTTGGTTGTTTTATACTTTATTTTTATTTTAGTAGTAATTTATTAGTTTAATTGCGGATCCTTGTTTACAATTAAAATTAAATAAATAGATATCCATATAATTCTTAAAAATGCTACTAATATCGTAATTGATTTTTATGTTGCCTATGTATTCCTTACTATATATTGTTTTATAACATTCTTATAACCTTTGTTGCCTCTCTAAGTTATGGAGCGCCGGATAGACGATTAGCACACAATAAGACTAGTTAAATTGTAAATCAGTCGTTGGTACTGTTTGTACATTTTACCTAGTAATACTTGAACGAAAGTTAATATTAAACTTATTTTTAGCTGATTTGAGTATCTTTTTACTATAGCTACTTACTAATAGCACAGCCTCGAGTATATTATAGTTAAATTGAAATAAGTAAATATATACAATACATAATAAAGTGTTTTTAAAGGTCTTACGATTCCAAAAATTATCATCTAACTATTCCAGCGGTAGTAAATAGGGTAACTGCCGGAGCGGAAGGCGCTTTGCAAGAGCAAGCCACCAAAAGGAATACGTCAAATTAAATTAAGTGAATATTTATATAAAATACTGCTTGCATCGAGATCAAAATTTGAATATCAAATCATGGTTGAAAATTTGAGGGAAAAAAGGAAGAAACTACTAAAAAAAAAGCCAATTGCCTTAAACTCTTTGGCAAATTATTTATAGACTTAACTCATATTAACAATATGTGTTACCAAACTTTTGTGAATTTGTATTGTGCTATTTGTAAGACTTAATCCTTTTTTAAGTTAAGGCCAAGGCCGCGCTTGCTTTCCAGAATCTAGATGTGTATATGTAGGTGAGGTTAGTAAGTGTTTCACCACCCGCATTTATAGCTAAAAAGTAGATAATGTATTGTGTGATAAGTATATTTCTAATTTTCTCTTTTAAAAAATTGAAAGCATTTAGATTTTAACAAAACATAGAGCCTGTGGTAATTTATGGTACAATCCCATCATCAAGACGTTAAATAAAAAAATATGATACAAATATTAAAACATTTATTATATATGTAATATGGAAACAGAAACTAGCTAAGTATAATAATCAATGGAAGTTTTCTATTCAAATATCGATAATAAGTACAATTCTTTTTTGAAAATGTAAACTTATTCTATTCATATAATATAAACCAAAGAAATCTTTTCATTAATATGTGAACGTTAAACGCCTCATCACGAATGCGTCTCGCGATATCACTCAATCACTGTTAACATCTATTGCTTTAACATTCTATATCAAGTATAAATAATCCCAAACAAACGTTGTTACGTAAAGTATACTCTATAATTTATGTTACTTGATAGACATGGACTCGAATAAATTCTTGTTAGAATTAAATAAGACAGACGACAGCGAAAATAAGTATTTATTCAACGTAAAGCAATTTCATAAAATTAATGATACATGCGATATTAATTTTTTTTTATAAATAATTAAACTTATAAACGATAAAAAATAGAATAAGTAATAATAATTATCAAAATTATATTAAACACAAATGGACTAGTAAATGATTTCATTTAGAAATCGATAATTTATCAACATAAGTTTTTATGTGAATTTTGTAACATTGCACTAATTTGTGTGCGTGTAGAAATTATATTTTTATTACAAAATAAGTAGGTGCTTAAGCTCAGGTATTAAATAAGCATATATGGGGAGCGGTGGGTCTCTCTGCCAGTGGTTGTCATAGTTTTTCTGGTCAAGGGCCAGATAGGTCAATGTGAAGTATCACTGCGTGCCACATTTTTATGGATACCGTGGTACTTGATACTATCTATTAATTAACATATTTCTATGAGCTGTCAAACGCGAATTCCCCATAGTTTAGTCATTTTCTACAACCTAGTTCACTGAATGTAACTATATATAAACTTGGTTATGCGTCATTGCCTGCCGAAATTGTTTGCGTGATCACGAGCCGCACAAATACCGACCAAGGGCCGCATACGGCCCTCGGGTAGCAGTTTAACAACCACTGATCTATGCTTTACTTATTTTTGGTGACACGGTGGATTAATGGGGGTCTGAACGGTGATCACCTAAACAATATTTACTTTTTAATATTTGCTTTTAAATTATGCTAATATTTATTTTGGGGGTACGAGTTTACTTTACTATTGAAATAAGCTTGCTATTGCTACTATTGAAATTGCTAACAAGAGGGGCGGAGGGAGGTTGTTTAAAATGTCTAAAATTTTGCTTAAAACTACTTAAACGGCCCTTAACTTCGACGGTAAGTCTACAAATGGGATGGACTATAGCGTATCTATAGGCATGTGGATTCTAACATAAAGCTCTTTTGAAGTATATGAAATGGTGATTAGCAACGTATTTGAAGATGTGAACTTAAATTTAAGACTTAACCTACGCCGTTTGATGTGGTACCTAAGCACCTTATTACTGAACCACCATTTCTTCTAAAAAAATTAAAATTGAAAATTTTAAATCATATCTACTTAATTACAATTAAACACATTTAATAAACATAAATAAACTTAAAATTATTATAATACTGAAAATAATTATACAATCTATAATAGTAAATGCGTTATGTCATATTTGTAATTTTTCAGTAACGAGGAGCACTTAAAAATATATTTTGGCAAGATAATTCCAGTTAGTATACCTACACAGGTAATCATTTTTCGTAATAATAAGTATAATAATAACCATAAATCAAAATTATCTATAAGTTATTTTTTCCGATTTTGGTATGTCCACATAATCTATAACTTCCCAGTTATTCTCTGATTCCTCCGGAATACTGGGAGGTAGAGCTGCTCGAAGTATCGGTATTCCCATTCCATCGAGAGAGAGATAGGCTTTGATCGCAGCTGCAGCAGCTTCGTCGTCTGGAGTTTTTAATGCGCGTGCGTTAAAAGGACCTCCGACGTCCTCGTTTGGTAGCTCCCAAACATGCATTTCAGGAGACATCTTGAAATTCTGTAGAGTACAGAGAGAGAGATATAGTCACTCAAAGAAGTTTCTCACCATTTATGTCGCGGTTATTGAAGGAATTCGTTTCTGACACATGCGAATTCAATATACATACATAACTAGTCATGGGGAAAATAACCACGACAATGAGAAATACTGTTGTTCTTTTTTTTATCTGTCCTAAGAATTAAAAATCCTTTTAATAATTTAATCTATTTTTTATATCTAGCATCTTGTTATATATGTATTTAGAGTAAAATTATTTTACTTTATTGTAAGTTTAAATTATAATATGCGTTGTGCCATTTATAGTATCAGTTGTTCAATCCCGAACTGTCAGAAACGCATTCTCTCGGAGCGGAACGGCGCGGCGGCTGCAATAAATTTATTTGCAGTTCAATGATCGCTAAGTTGTGCCATCCTGCATTTATTCTATAAGGTAACATTTTAAAGGGTTATTTAAATTAATTTATTGTCAAATACATACTACAATCTCTTCAATGTACATAAGAAATAAGAACAACCATAATAATACGGTAAACACGACAGAATGACGCTAAAAAGGTTTATTTAACCTTAAAATAAGAAAAGGTAATTTTTGAAACGACATGTTGATTTTTATTTCATATTTATTTTAGTTTGCAATGAAAATATATATTCCCAGAATGTCTTAACATGTCCAAAACATGTAACCTTTGACGATATACTCAAGAATTTTCATCTATAGGTGCAAAAAACAATTATATATGTAATTAAAATGGATAACATATCTATTCTCAAATAAATATAAACATAACTTAAAATTTTGAAATTAATCGAATGATTTTCCTTATTTGTTTTTGGAACTCAAAAGCATTTCACGTTAAATATAACCATTAGAATCTATTGCAGGTAAGATTATTTTATACAGGATAAAGATTATTTGCCCTAAAAATGTTACTTCCTGGATAATGTGAAGGGCTGATTTCTCGTATTACATCTATACAAATAAATAAAATTTGAGCGCCTATTTGTAATATCAAATTAACTACTTTTTACTAAATAGAAATAAATTATATCCGGTACATATTCCAAAAATACATTTTTTTCATTGTTTTCTCTGTCCCTCTGTTTTAAAAGCTTATTCTTCGGAACGGCTGAAGTTACACGCCATAACGTGGGTTACTTTTATTTCTAGAAAATAATTACAGTTCCGCATAAGAAAAATTAAAACTCATTAAATTATGAAAAAAAAAAATACGATTCAATGAACTGTTTTATTGGCAAGTGTTTTAATTTGTGAGAAATATCTTTAATTTCTGTTATTATCAAAAACAATTTAGGACCAAAAAATATTGACCAACAAAACATTAATCTCCAGTGAACATTAAAAAAGTGAAAATTGTACGTAATAGAACATTAGTTATGTAGCCAAAGCCGCGGCCACACGGCTAGTATTATAATATAATCGAATAGTTTTTATAGTAACAAGTAGCAAATAAGTATGTGGTCAATTTATAATGGAACATATAACCTATTCATAACCAACATAAAAAAACCCCAGTTGTATCTGACGTCAGTCAAAAATAGATTAGTACTTCTAAGGACTGCGTTGCAATGCCTCGTAAACCTGTGCGTGTTTTATGTACTCATTTTTATTAAAATACACCATCAATATTAATGTACTGTGTATTAATATAATGACACGATGTGAAGAATAATTTTCGTCATTAGACTGAGGTTTGGGAACCAAATGTTACTTACCATGTTTCAACATTTAAATAAATTAATGTTCCTAAGGACGTGAACAAGATGAAAACTATTTGTCTCATTTTGTCATATGGTAAAAAGAAACGCCCCGATATATATATTATATGTAACTACTGGTTTGTGTACTGATTTATTATTCTAGCGTCTATACTTTATTTCAACGTTTTATGCATCATAATTTATACTCGTGGTTTTAATATTAAATTAATTCGAATGTGGTATTCTAAGCCAATCGCAAATTAATTAAAAAATGGTATCTATCAAGTAAAAAATCACTTACATCATGATTTTTATTTAATTGCGAATTTCTGGCGTTAAGAAGAACGTTTTCGATTATCGATGGACCTTTCAAAAAATCTATTATACATTAACTGTAGTCCTGTCAGTTTAGCATCTAAAATAAGAGTGAAGATACATAAAACTCACAAAAAGCTAAAAGTGGGTAAAATTCTTCTAAATATAATTATAAATAAAATTTTAAAAGTGTTCATCGATCCGATATCTGGAAAAAATTAATTCGAGGTCAAACGTAAAAAAAAATGCGTTTTCACGATTTTCAACAAAGCGGTAAGTTTTTCATAACAGTAGCCCAAATAAAAATTCTAGAACATGTAATTATCTATAAAAAATGTATCAAATCTATTTTTCCTAAGAGTCACTTTTTCTGAGATATAACAATTTAAAAAGTTGGAAAAGTAGTAATCGCCATAATATGCATATGTACGCCACATATCACCTCTCTTCTATAACCCGATTTCTTATAGCTTTACTAAAAAACAAAACATAAAACACTCAATACGCACACGTCTAGTTCCAAGTTCTAGTCTTCCAAGTAACTTCATCTAAAAAGAATAATGCTACGCCGAAATGATGGATTTACTTTCTATTTTAGAGTGGTCGATTATAATCATGTGTCAATTTCGTATCCGAAGAAGTTAGGATTGGATGTTAGTTAGGTTAGGAAGTTGTTGTATTAAAGTATAAAAGAAAAATAAACTAATCAGTATTATTTATTTTTCGATTCGCGTAAGTCGTCATCTCGCGTCCTCCTATTAAAATTAAATAGTTAAAATCCACGATCACGAAAGTTAAACAATTTTACAATTTATTAGGTTGTCATAATTATAGGAACATTCATCACAAGCGAAATGAATTTTCATCTTTAATCTCAAAACAACTTACCATACTCGACATGTACTGTTTATGTAACTCCAGTGAAGTCAAGTATGGTGAAGGTGGTTATGCGGACTGGATATCTTCGCTCAGCAGCACAAGCATCCATCATTCATTACTGTACTAATTTTCAAAAAGAAGAAGTATGACGACCAGGTTGATTTTTTAATGCTCCGACTTTATCGACGATATTTTTCACGCCACGCCACTGTCACGTATATACCTCAGATTTTTAAATTGATCGGCTACTGTATTTTTCAATAACATTTAAAATCTAAATTCTACTTTAAATTTAAATCTGAAATATAAAAATTTGTTTGGGTTATAAATCACGCTAAGGGCTAAGTGGCGGACATTAGCCAGTTAATGTAATAAATGTAAAAATCAAAACACACATTATTTGCACTCGTGGCAACCAAATTAGAGCATTAAATGATACAGCCCCAAACTCCTACTCCTCAGAATTATTTTAATTATTATGTTACCAATTAATGGAAGGGATATAAAATCCTCGACACGATAAAAGAGCAAAAATGAACTCGGAAGAAGCAATCACTGTAAGCATAGAGTACCTAGGTTACCAATGAGTAAATGCAAAATAGAATATTTCGTATTATGATATAATAAATTTCTGTATTGATTAGACAGGAAAAGTGGTGAAAAGAGTGTCACCATAGTTACTAATGTGCGTATGGTGCCGGCTAAGAATAGTATCACCTCATATCTTCCCGTGCGTGTCGTAAATGGGGACTAAGGGATAAATCAGGGGTTGGACAACGCAGGATCCTCTGCGTACTACAAACACATGACTGCGACCACAAACAAAGCGTGGAGATTACCATGCGGGAAACCTATTAAACTATTACCTGTTATATGGTACACAATTATTAGTTTTTCATTATTACAGTACATGATATACTGATGTACAACTGCCTCAGTGGCGCAGTTGTATTACGGTGCGACTGGTGTTCTGAGGTCTCGGGTTCGATCCCCGGGTCGGATCAAGTGGTATTGGGTTTTTCTATATCATATAGGATATATTTTTCAATATCATCCCTGAGTTTGGAATTTGTGCCCGATATGGGGACAGGCACGCCCCCTGTCGCATCTGGGACGGAACTAAGCTCGACGAAATGTGGGTGGGTGTAGTTCGCTACTTCACCTCTGCCTAACCCTTCGGGGATAACAGGCGTGGGCTTATGTTATGTTTATGTTATGATATACTGACAAAAGATGTAAAAAGTGATTAAGTTTAGAAGTAAGTTATATACTCGTATATGAAATTTTACTAAACATAATAAATATCAGCTGTGGTACTCGTAAAAGTACCCAAGATAATTTTATTATAAAAAGTAAGGTAAAAAAAATAAACAATACATTCATATAATGTAAAGTGAATCAAATAAACGGAAGTATGCAAGGGCGTCTCGCATGTACATATGTACACGTTGCACGTTGCGTCACAACTGTCACTAGTGCGCGGTCTCGTGTATGACATGTGATGTGAACCTACTGAGAATTATAGCCACGGGAAATATCGTTAATTATTGTTGTACAGCATTGGGCGTATGATTTTACTATTTACTAGCTGTACTCGCAGCTTTACCCGCTTGGAATTTAAACAATTTACAGCCTATGTTCTCCCCCTGGATGCAATATATGTAATTGCCACAGTTGGCAGTTCATCGAATTCGGTTCCGTAGTTTTAGCGTGATTGACGTACAAATTATCAAACAGCCAAAAAAGTTTAAATCTATCAAAATGTGTTCTGTCTGAGCCCCACATAGTAAATTTTTCTTAAATATCTTTAATTTTTTTTTAATTTTATTATACTACTAATGTCGCAAACAGATATACAATCCGCCTCATGGTAAGAGGTCACCATAGCCTATGGACGCCTGCAACACTAGAGGTATTACGTGCGCGTTGCCAAAAATGTACAATGCGTATCAAATAAGAATGTGCATGGACCTGCGCCATATTGTGACGTCATAGATAAAGAAAAAATAATATAGGTGGTTCATTAAAACAACGCATACTAATAGTCATAATAATTAGGCAAATAATTCACAAAAAAAAAGAAAAACTATGCAAATATTTTTATTCCTGTCCATACTTTTTTATCGAGCTTTGACAGATCAACTTTGTCATTTAACAGCTTTATCATTAAAACGCATTCTTTTTGAAACGCATAGTACAGATTTCGTCTCGTTAGCATTTTATTGTGAGTATAGACATCCCATCTTAACGTAATAGCGATTTCACTGAAAAACTTTTTGTCATCTTTTAATTTCTGGGTAAATATTGCCATTGTTAATTAATATTATATGCGAATAATTAAATGAAATAACAGTAAATAGCGAGGTCGAATGTTTCGATTAATCACTAGAAGATATATGTTAAAGTGCTTCGTATCCAAGACATTACGCTTAGATGAAATCAGCTTTTCTTAAAACCTGATGAAAACCAAAGTTTGCTCATGCTAATGAGTATGCTAATGAATAAAATTGGAGTGTCTGTTTGTAATGTCAAAATTATTTTTTTCTACTAAATAAATATGAATGTATATACGATAGCTATACCAAAAATACAATTTTTAAAATTGTTGTCTGTCTGTTTGTTCCAGGTAGTCTGTGGAACGACTGGACTGATTTTGACCGGAGTTTTTTTGGTAGGTATCTGAAGTTACTCCGGGTAACTTAGGGTAATTTTAATTTTCGAAAATAATTAGGGTTCCGCATAAACATAATAAACGCGGGCGCAAGCGCGGGCACACAGCTAGTTGTAAATACGTTCATCTTGTGTGCCTCCTTTACTCCTAAATTACCTGAACGTGTTCTAGTGTTGCGAATGAGTTAAATATATGTGAAATTTATGCAATAATTAAGATTAAATCGTTTTTAAACAAAATAACTCCGAAACAACCGATGTTTTTGTCAAGCTCCATTTGTCATACCTCCATTGATTTTGAAGTATTCAATTTTAATTAGTGGTGTTCTAAAGATTTTGTTATTAACTTGGAATGAGTTTGCAAAACATTTTAACGAAACTCTGAACCCATCATTACATTATCAACCATGCTAATAATATTGTAACTACAAGCAATTTCAGTATTCATTTGTAAAAGAAGGTTTACCTAAAAGTTATTTTCTATGTATATAGTAACACGGTAAGATGACAAAACTTTGCCTGATTGTAGATATATCGACAACCGTTCAACGCCGCTAAAGACGCTAAAACTGTTTTCACTTCAAAATTAGCAGTAGGTGCGGTGGTAATACGAGTAATTGAAAGATCGACAATGGATCGCTAGTTGTTATAAGGGAATTATTACGTATATACAAATTCAGACACTTTAGACTCAATGATAAGAGCAAAGCTACCTAAACTAAACTAGCTATATTTTGAAATGAAAACTTCTTTAGCCACGTTGACCGATTCTCGGTAGGGGTACAACTTATAGATTCGAGTCACAAATGCTATAACGTCAACCGTCAACATGTATGCCAAGTATTATATGTTGTTTAAGCGCTGGCGCTTAGATATAAATAATAAAATGTATACCTTCGGAGCATATCGTATGTTTTGATTATTAATAAACTATATGAAAACGTACATAATTAACGCCGATAGATGTAAAAATGTAAAATGTTAGGTTATGGTAATAAGTACAATTAAGAAATATAAAAAAATTAATTACTCATACTGTAATTTTCAAGAAGATAAATAGACATTGCTTATGTAGTAACCATTAAGACGCATGTAAACCAAGCATAGACAGTATACACCCCCCCCACCGCCTTCCATGTTTACGTAATGAACGGCCCCTTACTAACCGAGAAGACAGTATCGAAACGCAATAGGTCAAAGCGAGTCACTATAACTGTTTTATCCCTATGTATTCGTTCCTAGTCGTGATCTAGTCTGGAATGAGAACTCTACTATTCCGCTCGAATAACTGAATAAACAAAAGCTGACCCTAAGAATATCCTCGTGACGACCGTTACACCCACTGGTCGCAAGTTGGTTATTGTATCAAAAACAGTCTAATCCATAAAAAGTTGTCGCCTCCCCGTTGGCTCGCAAATACCAAGGTATAAGAATCAACAATTTACTGATTGAAACAATTTTAATTTACCCTTGCTGTAACTGACTTTACCTAGACATACTATTAGTTTGTTTATTAATCAGATTAGAAAAAGTAAACAGTGACTCCGCACGTCATTATGCTTTATAATTTATGATAGGCCAATTTAAGCGCCCTGATAAATCATGACAAGTTAGTGAATAATTTACTGTGACAAATTAACAAATAGCCGTGACGCACGGGTGAATGTCATAATGAGCCATATTGTTTGACACTCAAACAATAGGAGAATAGCATAGTATGCAAAAGAAGCGCGATGGTTAACGCTTATGACGCAGGATCATGTGTTCTTACCAAGATAGGGATAACCTATTGTTTTTGTAACTCATGCATTTAATTAAATTTTACGTTTTATTTAGAAATACGTAGTGGCGATGATTGCGGCACTTGTGACTCATACTTTTCTATTTTATTCATCGTTTTTACCTAGCTACAGGTTATTGTTGGGCCACAATCTAACTTGATTTCCATTTTACTTAGATAAAACCACATTAAACCATACTTCCAGAAACTTACATAATACAATTTAAAAATATATTTAAACTATTATAATTGTGTGCTCGTGGCTCTGCCCGCGATTCATATGGTATTCTCTGCGTAATATAGTTTTTAAATAATAATTGGAAAATAATGTTTTGATTGTGCGGATCGAATTGTATTTTCTTCACAATTTCATGACTTTTTTTTTTTTACACGTTACCCTAATTATTGTCCTAAAGTTTTTTTTTTGGTATTAATAGAAAGAAAACATATTTCTCACAAATTCAAACACCTGTTCGTAAAGCTGTGCATTGAATCGAATTTTATTCGTAATTGAATGAGTTTTAATTTTTTCGAAAAATTAAAGTACCCTAACTTATGCTTTTAGCTATCTGCCAAAAAAAGTCCCGCCAAAATCGGTCTAGTCCTTCCCGAGATTAATCGGAGAACAAACTTAATTGCAGGAGCATTTATCTTTGGAGGCGCTTGGCTTTTTAGCCTACTCCTTTCTATGGAAGATTCGCCTATGTATTTCCTGTATTGATTAGCCTTGGTTCATAATCATGGAAATTTATTATGGAACACGTAAAAAAGGTTCAGTCGCCTAAAACACAAAGTTTATTGATGTGCTCTTTCTAGTAGTGTTATAGGTAGTCATTATAATTTATCAAAGATTATAAAAGAGTTTATATACTGAAAGATTTATTGATGTAGCACGTGAGATGACGCGAGCGTAGGAAACAATAAGATTATACGCTATTCTATTTGCGGTTATCTAAGTAGTTAGTCATGTGAAACACAACAATGGTATTTAAAACGCAGTCTATGCTGCTTAGACAGATACGTTTCATTTACACTATTTGATATTTACTTCCTTGTTGTGCATCTCATCGTGATTTTACTGCTGGCTTTAATTTTATGTAATATTTCTTTCAATTTGTAAATTAAAATATAAGTAAAATTTCAGGATACTTCTTTAAGTAAATCTATAAATATTAGACTACGAGTTCAAAATTTGGGGTGAGCCTATGGCAACATTTGACAAGTTTTGACAGATTAAAAGAATCTAAATATTTGTCTAAAAACTGAAGTAAGTCACCGAATTTTTCTGAGGTATCATACGATTTCCAGTAACACTCTCCGTGGCAAATCGCATAACAACTACATTTGACTTAAAAACCCCATAGGATGGTGATAGTGTATCAAATACCTAATTAATTAAATGAACAGAATTATAGTATAATATTAATGTGGTTATTAAAAAGAACATGATCAGGCCATTTACGTTATGAAAAATTGAAAACTTCTTAATTGCCTTTTACCTATAACTGACCCAATGCATTATCAGAGTAGCTGAACCGAAAGACATCCGAAAGAATGCATTCGATTTCTGCAACGTCAATATTCGTTTAATGAAAGAATAACAAAAATAATGTTGCTATTTTGTAATATTAATAATTTTCTAATTGCTGTTAAATTCTATTCTAATTGATAAATTCTAGTCTTTTGAATAAAAAAAAAAAAAACAAATTTTGTTCTAGTTATAGTTGTTCACCAAAAATTTGATATATTCCACTAAGAAGGACTACATATCAGTAGAATGCAATTTCAAGATGCAAACCAATGATTTATTTGACACTATATTCTATATTCTCTAATACGTAGTTTTGGTAAGACTTTTTCTAATTTATAGCAAGAAAAATTTGTTTCCTTTTCATGTATTAAATGTTAATTAATTAACAGTAAAAAATTATTCAAAACAAATTAGCTTCCTTTCTTAATTTTGTAACTATTAGCTATAAGTTTTATATTGAAATGAAAAGGGTAGACATGGAAATGTTAATCTATGAATTCAAAAAATTCTCTTTCAAACTTTAATCTTCAAATGGACACACTGTAATGGATCCTCATTCCAAATATTTCGCCTAACCACATGCACTACACATGCAGACGCTTTAGTACAAGCGTACTGTTTTTAAATCGAAGCGATATATCAATTGTAACGAATGAATCCGACTTTACAATTCCTGTTCCTTTAAGATAATAGTAAAATGAACAAATCACCAACCTCCGGCAGACAGTGATGTTGCAGACAGTAGTAATCTTGTGTTCCGTCGTGATGACACCATGTCCCGTCTGGAAAGTATGGGTCCAGGCCAGCTTCGTTTAACTCCGCACGTGGCGCGTAAAAACCCCCAGCCAATGCTCGACGGCAAAATATTGCACATCCCATCCACATGCGAGCTAAAATTCATTATAGTCATAATATTAAGTACATTTAAGTCTAAGCACTTCCTCTTATCATTCGAAATAGGTATTTAAACATTTTACAATAATACACTCTTGGAGAGCTAATGATTATAACACATTAAAAGAACGACAGGATATCAAACTTTGATTTTAGGTATACAGGAATTAAAATATGATCCGTTACAGATATTTTTTTACCAAGTATTTGATATATTTGGTATGATATATAAAAATAGAAATATTTATAAATAGACAAAGATAAATTTAGCTCTTCTTTCCTCTGTTTGTAAAATTTTTATTCTATTTAGTAGGTACCTACTTATAGGTGAACTAAAAAAAATCTAAAGAGCTAAAGATAACTCTAAAAGTTATCAAGAAAAACATTTGAAACAGTTACTTTTTTAAATTTTCTGTTACGATTATGGTGAAATTTCAACCACCCTAGTTTACTTAAAACGTAATAACCACAGCTTAAATGTAAGCTTACAGAATTCGGTAAGGTGGAAGCATAAAAATGAGTGGAAGTTTTTTGGCCAATGCAAAATATTTTTAATAGTTATTAATATTGAACCTATCAAATTATTATTTAATTAGCAGTTCCCACGGCTTCGCTCACGTATCATATTTTCTATTCGGCATAATTTTTTCCCTCATAATATAGTCATTACATAATTCTTGAACAAGAATGGACACTATTTTTTATACAGGGTCTAAATTATTTTTGGTACTATACGTTGGTAAAATATAACATGGTTAAAATGACAGCTCTCAAACGATTGAGAATATTGCTGGGAAATTATCGATGAAATAAATAGCTAAAAGTGGGTATGGTATAAGCAGTATTATAAGTACGTAAATATTAGTATTAGACTGGGCCAAAATAAGAATAAAAATTTAAACATAATTTGTTTATTGACTTATTGTCTACATCTTAATTGAGTATCTTCATTGTTATCAGAACCAGAATAGCTGGAACAGTCATATAGATTAATTATTAATTCATTGTCACATATGGAATCAACGCGGCCATCGCGTTCCAATCTTCTGTTATAATTTCTGCCGTTTTGTTGATCACTTTATTTTTTCTGTCACCTGGTGTAACATATTCACATGCATTGTTTAATAAACTTATTGTTCTCTATTGACGAATCTCTAAATTTTTCTTTGCTGAATCTTGTCACAATAACTCTATCAATACCAAGCGCGTCAGCAACTAGGTCTTCATGCTTATGACAACGGTAACAAAGTTCCGTCATTTTGATATTCACGTTCGAAATATTCACGTAAACGAAGCACAAACTCAGGGGATTCACTATTTAGAAAAGTTTTTCTGATTTTTTTTGACATTTTAGCTATAGAATGACAATAAAATACCAACAAAACAACCACATACCAACGTAACGAAAACAATAAAACAAATACAAAATAATATGAAATTAATGAAAACCGTCATATTTAAAAAAAAAACACCGATGCCCTCAGTGTTGCCAGTATAATAAAGCCGAGTTTATAGATATATTTTTTTGGAAAGGAATAAGCATTTTTTCATAAACAATATAAAGGATAACCACTTGTATTTGTACAAAATAACTGGTCTGTAGCATGAAATTTGAAAACAACTAGAACTGCTAGACGAACGTACTTCAAGAGCAGACACACCGTTTTTACTATATATTGTAAACACCGGCTGTAAAGTAGTACTGAAAGAAAATTTTATTCAATAAAATTACTTTTATTGATTTGTTCCGCCTCTAACATTTGTGCAACATAACATAACCTTGTAAGGACGTCGTAGATTATTATTTTTTTTATAAATACCAATTGTTCAGAATTGCTGTCGTTTTAAAACTCATTTTATGTAGTATGTTGATTTATATGTGAAGCCCCATATTTTAGAAAACGATTAACTTGCCAAATTCGAATGAATTTTCAGGTTTTCAGGTGGTAATATAAATCAATCGTCAAACGTTTCAGCAAAGTTATGTCGCTCTTTTTTCAGATAACTGTCATTTTAATCAAGCTATATTTTAAAGTTATAACAAACAGCTGAGATATTGCTCACAAATTCAAATATATGTCAGTAAAATTGAACATTGAAGCGGTCTTTTATAAAGTTTTTTTTTAAGCGAAACCGTATTTTTTTTCTATAATTATTTTAGGTCCATATAGAGAAAAATATTTCTCACACTGAATCGAGTTGTATTCACAATGTCATAATTTGATTTTTTTTTTATTGTTGTACCTACATAATTTGCCAAAAATAAAAATAGCCTAAGTTACGTTTTACAACTTCAGCTATCTCTCAGAAAAGTCTGGTCAAAAGCTGTCCAGCCGTTCCAGAGATAAGCCGGAACAAACACACAGACAGATAGACAAAAATTTTAAAAATTCCTTTTTTGGTATAAGTGCCGTATATACATTCATATGTATTTAGTAAAAAGGTGTTATTTTGTTATTATAAATAGACACTAATTTTATTTATTTGTATTGATACAATACTCAAGTTTCTAATCACTGAAGTTTCAATAATGTGAACCATGGAGTATAGAAATAACGTGAATTTAGTATGTTTACTAGAGTCATGTGGTGCTTGCAAGCCGCCGCCCCGCGGGTCCAGCTCGGGCAGCCTCACCGCGTACTCCGCACACTTACGCGAAGCCACCTCATTTGCACTTACTCGTTTCTTTTTACCACAAACCTGAGAAAAAAACAAAAATTTAAAGCTGATGCTAAAATTCTGAGCCTAGAAAGAGGCCAGAGTTCCATTTGCAGGCATCAGAACAAGTCGATGCGATCTAGTGATTCCGTATATCGACAATAATCATCAAGTAAGAACAAGCACATTATAATTATTGTTCAGTTTAAAACTACATACTATAATATTTCGTATAATTATTATTTTTTAACAGCGTGTTTCAATATCGAATCTTAAAAGACAAGATCGAGATCAAGCCAAAACTATATCGGTTTTTCTGACTGATCTGCTACTTTACGAGGTAAAAAGGTAGAAATTTCGGAAAAACAGATTGAGATCCCATATTGAAACCGACCGTAAGT
Organism: Samia ricini; assembly: GCA_014132275.2. NCBI lineage: Eukaryota > Metazoa > Arthropoda > Insecta > Lepidoptera > Saturniidae > Samia > Samia ricini. Next base: position 11,652,579 of record AP028161.1, read on the forward strand.
AAACAGGATTGAGACACGGATTTCGTGCTATCGTTGAAATTTTTTTTTTTTTTCGAAAAAAGGTCAATTTCGGTTGGAAAGTTTTTTTTTATAAAACACTGCCTTGATAGTTTTTTAGAGTGGTTTGGATGAAAAGCCAAACAGTAGAAATCGTTTAGTATCCTTTTTTTACTGACCAAATGCTGTTAATCAGAAGGGCCATGACTGTTTCATCGGACTTTGAGGCTAGTGTAAAAGAGGATATGCGGCGGTGACAAATTTGAAAACTAGGTATTTCAGAAATTTCTTGTTATCGTGTTGCGCCCCAAAGAATATACAACACGAATGGGACAACTGCAGCTCGGGCTGATATTACCTATGCAAAATAAACGAACACATTACTTCTTAGTATGCTGTTTTTTACCCTCCAAAACTAAACCGATTTTTAATTTTCTTTCAGTTATAGAATAAGAAAGACTTTGGCTACGTCTCTACGTTTTGTTATTTTTTTATTCGTTATATTTGTGTGACGGGCGTCTGAAAACGATAGCAAAAACCGGGCACTTTTTTCATTTTCAAAGGCTCCTAGTTATAATAGTAGCTATAATAACTAATTGATGGGAAAAATCGATGGTATGGCATGACGGTGGTGGATATATATTCTTTGGTTTAAAAACATTACCATAATGCTTTTGGATAGGAAGGATAAAAACTACTTTTGTATGGAATAAACGTCGCTCGCATGTTCTCTTAACCTAAAGACCTGAAAATGGTAGCCAGCTCAAGGACACCAAAATGCTACGAACCTCGGCTTGAGCTGCTACTAGTGTTAAAAAATCGTTTAGTGTCAGGCAGAATATGTATATTTCAAAAATAATTATAAACTGTAACTCAATCCTAAGTATTGTATCATAGCATAGAATGAACTTAATATGTCGGTTAGCCATAGAAATGAGACAATAGGAAAACAATGCAAAGCTGATGTAAACGCCAGGTTAGTGCTCAAGGGGTTAATATTCATGGTAATATTAAACCTGTTAACCTGTAGGTATATATATCTTTACCATTAATTTTAATTTGGTAATAGCAAGAGATTGGCAGTCATTGGCATCAGATTTCAATGTGTTCTAAAATATTGTTAATTACTATTGTTTATGTTGTCATAATTTTTACTTATATTTACTAAGTAAATTATGATTTATATAATTTAGAAATTATTATAAATGTATGTTTGTATTCCCCTCGTAAATGTCACTATAACCTCAAATAATTAACAGTATCTACTTATGTAAATTACGATAATGCATCGTTAAAACTTATATTAAAGTAACAAATTCTTCATCATAATTATCACACATTAGGGGATTTGATAAATATTCGAATCTAAGGTTCACAAAATTTTGGTAACTTGCTGGATTATATTATAGTACCTAGGTGGTAAAAATCAACAATAATGATTATTGAAAATTTGAAGTAATAGTAACCGTTTCAAAAATTGTTAAAACTAATCAATAGATATTGAACGATAAAAATTATTATAAAAAATTGGTTGGGTTAAAACAAAAGGGAATGATGTCTTGAAATGTCTACTTTTATCTATTCATCTATACCATTGTTTTTAAACCTTATTTAGTTCATCGCCCACTTTGAGAACATGTTTTTTCTAGAGTCACAATCTTAATATTTTTGCCTTTTTTAGACTATATTTTAATCTGCCCACGCCCCCTCTGCGCTATCTCAACGCTCCCTAATTCTCTTTAGGCCTTTCACTGGCCCAGGTGTACGAAATCGCCCACGTTGAGTACATAGGAAATGTACTATTATATAAAGAGGTGAAATTGATTATTTATTTGTCATATATAAACTCAAAAACTACTTAACCGATTTTAAAAATTCTTTTTATATGTAGAAAGCTATAGTTTTACCGAATAAAATACACATTTTCTTTTTAATTCGTAATATTTATATACCCGTGTGAAGCCAGAACGAATTGCTATATATATAGTATAATTACTTTTGTGTCATCACAGAGAGTGACATCGTAAGCAGAGCCCTTGCAGCCGAAGGAGACAGCACAAGTACGTCTTCGTTCGCGGAACCCTCGACTCCGGGCGGTGCAGCCCGACTGGCAAACACCCTCCCCCCATGTACTCCACCCTCCCGGCTCGGTGACACCACCTTGTGAGCTCGCAGGACTTTTCGTACTTGATGTCGGTACGTCGCCGGCCGGGACGCACTCTCCGCCTTGACACCACTAAAAATAAACAATGTTCTATTTATTTATTTTATATTTCATTTAGATATAATATGTCCTCTATAACCAATTTCAACAAACGAGAAGGTCATTTTTTATACTGTATGGGCTTAGCGACTTCACAACTGACGTTAAGTGACGATGATGGTAAACACTAAGCCTAGAGGTACAGGTCTCAAATGATTCTGCCAGAACAAACCTAATTATGTTGGTGACAGATTTTCGAGAACTCGAGGGTAATAGCTACCCAGGCTAGCATTATTAGAAAATGTCCAGTCATCTGCTATGGTTTCCTCGCGATGTTTTGGTTCATCGAAAGCTCAGCCTCATTATGAATATGAATAGGTGGGTTCCAACTTGCATTTGGGTTGCATCGACGGGGAATGCAAACGCACTACCAACTGCATCATCATCGCTTCAAATTATTCAAGACTAATTTCTTCTGCCCGCAACTTCGTCAGAGTTGACATTAGAATTGGATCCAGAGAGAAACTATGTTATTGTGAGCCAGTCGTACAAGCTAGAGACATGCCATCGCGATTTTTTCTGTAGGACTTTTAAAATAACATAATTCTGAGATAGGTATTATAGGTATCTATTATTTTATTATATCTCTTTAGATTTAGCCTGTGCATAAGTCATAAAAATTGTATGTTACACATATAAATTACCATTGAGAAAATATCAGACTGAAGGTGAAAACAACATCACAATCCGTTGTGAGATTTTGAAGGAGTTTGCGGATCAGGCTGGTCTAGATAAATGACTTTTTTTTTTATATAATATTATATATAGATTTATCACAGACATCTTCCTATGGAGAACTAAGTAAGAACACACCATATGTAGTAATTTTTTTACCTTTGCAAAAACTGAAAACCTCTTGCTTAATAGTTGAACCATAGATAGCATTTTCTTAATAATGAACAAATGTTAAATGTAGATTCTTATTTAAAAGTGTCGTCTGTAGTCAAGCTTACCATGTGATGTCCACAAGGAGTGCCAGGCAGTGCCGGACCAGCGTAATAGAAGCTAAGTCGGTGTGGAGTACGACAAGTTAGCTGAGCGCATTGCTCGCCAGTACCAGAGTTAACTACAGCGTCCGCGTCAATGTCGCGTAGCAGAATCTACACACAACAACAAATGAGATCATATCAAAAATCACAAATTTCATTTTAATTTCAATTTGTAATTATAGCAAATACACCCGACTCTGTTATGAATTAATAACAAGTTTATATGAAAGAAAATTGTCTGTGTGTCTGTTTGTCGCGTAATCTCTGGAACGGCTGATCCGATTTTACCCGGTATTTTTTGGTAGATAGCTGAATTTACTCCGCGTAACTTTGATTTTTCGAAAATAATTAGAATTCCCGCGTAAAAATATTAAAACTCATGAAATAGTGAAGATAATCCGATTCAATGCACAGTTCTGCTGACAGATGTTATAATCTGTGAGAAATATCTTTGCTTTCTATTAGTGCCAAAAAAATGTTACGAAAATAATTAGCGTTCCGTGTAAAAAATTAAAACTCACAAAATTCTGAACGCGATTACGCAGTGAAGAATATATGAAACGCGGGCGGAGCAGCGGACACAGCTAGAGTTTTATAAAAATAAACTTTACCTCACACTGTTTTTTCGCATTCCAGATAGCACCGGGCGCTCCGAAAAATTTTTCATGAAGAAGCTCCTTTGGCGTGTCTAAGTCGTCATCTGCACCGTCCAGAAGACAGGTTGCCCATCTGAAAATGATGTATTAATATCGTTTATTTAAGGAAAACACCGTTTACATTTTTATATGTATTTAATCATTTATTTATAAAAAAAAGCTTTAAGCAATTTTGATTTATTAGGTATATAACCTGTTTTTATCAGTTGACTGGAAATGAACACTTTGAATTTTATATAGCAGACGTATGCTATATAGCATAATAATATTAAAATGCTATTAAAATATGATTAGATTATTATATGGACTTAATGTACCCATATAGAAAAATTTATTGTGACTAATTTGATTTTTAATTATTACGTAGACTCTTAGGGTTGTATGGTTTACTGTCACCACTATCGAAAGTAAGCGGATGATTGTATAACAGGCAAACTAATATGAACAGAAATTTATAACCAGGAAATGAAACTATTTTAATTTTTTTCGTCTAATATTACTTTTAAATAATAATTCCACTTTATTAAATGTTTCAAATTCAAGTTAACGTAATAAACACTTACGCATGTAATATTTGATTATATACAGGTAGCGAATATGGATGAATTCATGTCAACATCTGCATGAACTGTGGGCACTCCCTTTTATAGAGCTCAGTCAATCTATTTGTTATTACATTATAAAACGCAAAATCTTTTAAGTCTCAAATAAATAATAAAACACTATAGAATATACCAAAAAATGTTTAAGGCATTTTATCTACCATTGAAATGTTAACTGAAGATACAGAATATAGTTTTTAATTTAAAACAAACATACTGCAGGTCAGCGACAACGCGTGCACTGCAAGGTGACCAAGAAGCTTCGCCATTAGTACCTCGAGACGGAGACATTATATAGCCGTCGCGCGCACATGAATTACCGACACCATCATGGTGCATGCCCAAACTGGAATCAGTACAAATAACTGGTTAGTTTTAAAACACATTATTATAATATTTACGATGTTGTTTTGATGGTTTTAAAGAATAATTTTAAATTATCTAAGTCAATTATATACTCAATATATATACAATTTAATACACATTTTATTCAGTTCTGTTAAGATGCTTTTTATTGTAGATTCTTGCTTATTATAACGGAAAAGACAATTCGAGCTGCAATATACTGTTACGCTCGTAGATAACTAAATTGCCATATTTTACATTCAGGAATACTAATATAAACATACGCATGCACGCTAATCCTTGTAGTACACGTAGAAACTTCAATGTTCAATTTCATAACATCTGGTCGTTGTCTTCATATAGAATAGTAATTTAAAAACACCAGAAAATTCGAGAACAGTTTAATAGTCTTGTTTTTGATTTGTTAATATTAATTGATTTATTATTGTGTTTACCACAATTTTTTATGGTTTAACTACCTTGTTTGTTCTATCAGAAAACACGGATCATTAATTACTAATCATAATGAAAAATGACTGCCGTAGAGTAAATTGTTTTATATAATAATATATTTATTTGACACAAAAGTCCATTTGGTTAGTATACATAGAACTTAGAAACTAGTGTTAGCACTTACATCTACATTTCCATCAAATAATTATTTTTATAACGCCACAGTAGTATGTAGGCGTACCCAATGTCCCGGTATGGGACTGTTCCACCTGTCTGCTAAAGTATTCAGGATGCTGTTGTCAGGATACTAGTAACTTACTTGTGGCCAATTTCATGTGCGAGGATATAGACCGAAGTGAATCCGGTAGATGGAAAAGGGCGACCCTGATAATCCGAAACACCAAACTCTGAGATAACGCAAGCGTGCGCCGGAAGACACACACCGCCGACAGGTGCAAGACCCATGGTAACTGTGTTACGATGTCCATCCTCTTCCGAATAAAAATCTAATCTGAAAATGTGAATACACACGATTTTAAATCGGTAAAACGTATTATTGCGCGTTGGCGTCGCTTTCCGAAATCAGTCAGTGTAGATCCAGCAGTTAGCGAGTTGACAATGCTATTGAATGGGATCGTATTATCACTACTGTACACGTGTGAAAACCCTATCATAATGTGACGTTAAAACACGTCGCATTCCGGGATATATCCAGAGTTAACTAGAAGGGTTTAGCCATGGTAGATATAAGCTGGCATGACGATTCTCATCTATCAGGGCCATTATCATTCTTGGACTGAATCTTATTTACATCAGATGGAGTTTAGTCACTTTGTCCAGTCCGTATAAAAAATGTATATTGAATTGAGTTATATATTGAATAATTTTTGACACAAGTACCTAAAAGTTCGCCAACGATTTATAAAAAAAACTCTTAATTCCTGTAAATGAAGTAAATTTACTCACAGATTATTATATTTATTTATTCAAAAAGTACATAAATTTATACACAAAAAATTTAAAATTAAAATAAAATAAAATACTATAAATAATGAATGCCGTCCAACTCGCCGCCAGACGGGAAGGTTCCCAGGAGGCTGGCCATATTGCCACAGATTACACAAATTATAATTACAATAGCCGATATAAATTAAATATGAATTCCGCAAAATCCATTAATACCTGCTCAGGCTTAAATCTACACGAATACCTTATTCTGCCAACTTTGAAACCAATCAACCATCACGATTCTAAGTCTGGGCCATACATTTACGTAATTACTGTTATTAATCATTTGACCTTAATAATCTGAAATAAATAACCGTTGTTGTCTCAATAAGTTTAATAAGTTTCATTTAAGTAACTAAACAAATCTTTATAAAATATTATATACTGATGCCCGTCCGCTCCACTCGGTGTAAAATGATATAAACCACTAAATCTATTTATTTATAATAGTTAAACATGCGAATCTATATTCTATGTCTATGATCAGGTTTCGATATTAAAATATACCTCTATGCTAAGTTATAATAATTAATTATGATAGGGCATTTTCTAATAATGCCCGACTTGGTAGCTACCACTTTCAAGTTCGAAAGCCTGTCGCCAAACACCAATTAGTGTGTTTCACCATCACCAAAAACCTTTAGGCTTAATGTTTTTTATCATCCTGAATCACACCAGGAATCACACACTGAATCACACTTAAGATCAGGAGAAATTGGGTTCAAAGTAGAAATAAATAGGCCCAATCTTTTGAATGTTTTGATAAATATCGCTGAAGTATATCAAAGTTCCTGATTAAGAATACTTCATCACTACCATCGATTCGAAAAATAACCCAGTCATTGAGAAGACCCGGCAAAAATCCTGATCTATTTCATCGCTTTTTTTGTGTATACTAACCCGGATAACAATAAGGCCATGTCCCAATGGCGTGGGTCGTCGTCGTCTTCGACGTTTAGTGAGTGCTGGTAATCACAAAATGATTCAAGGAGTAGTCCGCGTTCTGCGTTTAAAGTCAGACCTGGTGGTTGACTTCTTAATAACGTGAGCCGAACCAACGATAACTGAATATGCGTCCCGAGAGAGATGTGTTGGTATAGAGCTTGTACCTATTACAATACATACAGTTTTAAAGAATAATATTTTTGTTTTTACAAATCTTTTTAGGCTAAGCTTAGTGTTTACCATTCTAGACTACAGAGTCACTTATTATCAGGTGAGTTTTTAGTCATAGCACTGAGCACATACAGTATTTTAAAAAAACATTTATAACGGCAAATCTCTTTTTCAAAACAACAGAGTTTAGGTTACGACGGGGCTAACATGTTCTTGGTAAACCCAAGTTCCTAAATTAAATATATAATAAAAAAACAATATAATAGACAAGTTAAGAGGCGGTCGTTTGTCCTGGTATGGACATGTGATGCGCAGGGAGAAAGAGGATGTTGTAAGAAAGGTATTGGATATGAATGTGGACGGTTACATGGGAAGAGGAAGACCAAAGAAAAGATGGATGGACTGTGTGAAAGATGATATGCTTAGGAAAAAGAGTGAATGCGGAGATGACAACAAACAGAGAGGAATGGAAGATGAAGACATGTTGCGCCGACCCCAAATGAAAATAGGAAAAGGGTAGGGAGATGATGATGATGATGATGAAAGTAAATGTTTCACTTACAGCGTTATCGATTTCATTTTAGTGATAGGATAGAGTAAGTAAATTTTTAGAATTCTAAGAAGTACCTAAGAAGTTCCTCTAAAATCCCTGAATACTAATGACTTCATATCAGAAATAAATAGATATGCTGATTTATTGCTATCTCTACTAATAAAATATAAAATTGAAGCGTCTGTTTGTAATGTAAAAATAACGATTTTTTTACTAAATACACAAGAACGGGTATATCAGTCTTTTTGTTTCGGATAATCGCGGGACTGGCTGAACTGATTTTGACAGAACTTTTTGAAGTTGCTCCGCGTAACTTAAGCTATTTTAAAAATTAAAAACTATAATTCGCAGTGAAGTGAATATATTAAATGCGGGCGTAGCCGCGTGGAGCTCAAGGTAATTTGTTACTGTTGTAAAATAATATAAAATAAATAGATACTTACAGCGTTTATATACGCCAAAAAGCATATCGCGCAAATCATGTTCATTATAATTTAAAAATGGGTAGAATACTTTGTACGCCGCTTCATCAAGAAAAAGCGCTATTTCTATAGTATAGCTTGCAGGTTCTAGTTTATGTAGTTTGGATCTCGGTTTTGCGGTGGAGACGCGGGCGCAAAAAATCGTGCGTCGTCGACAGGCGGAATCGGTGGCGGCGCTCGTCTGATAACATGGGCTGTACCACCACGACCATTCTCAGAACGACCATAACCTACTGGCAACGGACGTACTTCGTAAGTAGAGTTATCGGTTACGATCAAACCATGCTGTAAATGAACAAAAAGAAATAAATTTTTAACTAAATCTATATATATATTGATACTCTTTTGTACCGATACTTGCTTTCTTCTTTTCTTTGCCATGATGGTTCAGTTTGTGGTGGAATTAGATTTCACGTCAACGAATGTAGATTCAAACAAGACTATTTAATTTAATAATAATCCTGATCTTTTAGTGAAGAAAAACATTGTGAAGAAACCATAGCATGGGGGTATGGCATTTTCTAATAATGCAGCCGTGGGATAGCCACCCTCAACTATGAAAACCGCCAAGCACCATTAGGTGTGCTGCAGCATTGTTTGAGACCCAGTATCTGTAAGTTTAGCATACTTAACATCAGGTGAGATTATGGTCAAAGGGACGTAAACCATAAAAGGCTAATTTAAAAAAGCTATTTTATAACATTGAAGTGTCTGTTTTCTTTTTCAAAATAGATATGAACCGATACGATACCTATACCAAAAATTCAATTTTTAAAATTGTTGTCTGTATTTTGACTGAAGTTTTTTTGGTAGATAGGTGAAGTTACTCCGGGTAACTTAGGGTACTTTTAATTTTCGAAAAAAAAAAAAACTCATAAACTTTGAATAAAATCCGATTCAGTGCACAGTTTTACGGGTAAATGCTATAATTTATAAGAAATATGTTTACTTTATTTTAATACTAAATTTTTTATACGAAAATAATTAGGGTTCCGTATAAAAAAAATTGAAACGCAGTGAATAATATATGAAACGGGGGCGCAGGCGCGGGCACACAGCTAGTAGAAATTAAATGAAAAAGTTAAATATAGTTAAATATAAGTCTATTTCATAAAAATAGTACGTACAAGAGCATGATCTTTGCAAGCAGAGAAAGCAGCCACGGTATCGCGCCCAGAGTGTAAAAAATGACATGAAGTGTCGACTGAGGACAGCTGTTCATCGTGTCCGCGGTCAGACCACACGCCAAATTGCTTCGACACCAACCGACGATTAGGCACCAATTGAAGTTCGAAATTTCTAGAAAATTTTTAATTGATTAATATCAAAAGTTTACTGCTTAACAGTATCAGCTGTTTTAAATTAACATACATAATACATTATTTATTAAAAATAATTATAACTAACGTCTTTGTAACTATTTCTTATCTTTATATTTGAACACTGGGAAAAGGAGTTTCATTGTAGTAGAAAATAAATTAATGTAAATAAAAATAAATAAATTATTTGTCAATAAAAAAAAGTGTATTACTACCGTAGTATTTATATACAATGGTCTAATTAGAATACATTTCATATTCTATTAATTTTATAATTAAAGCGATATATGATATTTAAATACTACATTTACACGGATATTAAGTATTTAAATATGAAAACTATTAAAAAAATAAAAAACAGAAACACTCACCGACCGAATGCATCGAATTTGTACAGAACAGGTATGTCATCGTGGGGGCTGTCTACCGCTAACTGTGCTTCGCGGGGCAGTAGCGCGGGCAAGTACACTACTTGAACGTCCGCGCCCTCCGGGTCCCTTCGGTCCACTCCCTCCACATAACTGCTGCCCCTCCACCATCTACTTAATGGCATTAAGTCCTGTCAAACATAGAACAACTTAAAATTCTATATTATACACGTCAGATAGTACATAAAAGGCTTAATTCCTTATCTACACTAATAAATATAATTGAAGTGTCTGTTTGTAATGTCACATTTTTTTTAGTAAATAGATATGAATGTATACATGATACCTATACCAAAAATGTTTTTTTTTTAATAATGTCTGTCTGTCTGCCTGTTAGTTCCGGGTAATCTCTGGAACGGCTGAACGGATTTTGACGGGATATTTTTGGTATATAGCTAAAGTTACTCCGGATAATTTTTAATTTTAGAAAATATTAGGGTTCGGCAAAGAAAAATTGTAACTCATAAAAAATTGAATAACACCCGATTTAATGCAAAATTTTACGGGCAAGTTAATTATTTATGAGAAGTATTTTTACTTTGTCTTAGGACTAAATTTTTTAGGAAAAAAAAATAAATTAGGGTTCCTTATAAAAAAAATAAAACGCAGTGAAGAATATGTGAAACACGGCCACAGCCGCGAGCACTCAGCTAGTATCCAATAATACCGGGTCAGCTAAACGAACACGTAAAGTCCGTGTTTGCATTGCTAAAACAATCATCACTTTCTGACAACAGTGGACAGTATAGTGCGTTAGTATTTGTTAACATTTATCGAGGTATCCTAAGATAAAAAATAATACTATAAGTAGATATGACATTTCTCCTAAATAGATATACCAATATGTTCTTAAGCACTAAATGTTTCTCAGAAACGGTTTTAACGAATTGAATGCAGTTTTGTATAGACAACGCTTTACTTTCCATGTTTAACTAATTATGTTTCTTGTTATTTGATATTTATTATCAACATATTAAAAATGAATATAAGGTTGTCTGTATAAGTTTTCTAAGTAACATGTAACGGTACATATATTTCCAACGCAAATGTATGGTATGTCTGATTGACTATCCTATCGCTGTGTTTGTTTCCCTAAGTTAGGTAATGTGTGTTTAAAATGAACCCTTTATTTTAAATAATTTTACAACAATAATCTTATATACAACTGTTTACAGTAAAAACTTACAATTCAAACTACACTAACTTACCCTAATAGGGGATAAGCTGGTATACTATTTCAGGTCTTTGCCCTATGACGATGGCCCCTACTCTGCTCGTAATGATGAGCAGGCCTTCCGGATAAGACACACTATAGTCTATACTTCGTGGAATAAGTCTTTGGAGTCATCTTCAGGAGTTTACTCTTTCTATAGACTGGATTTAGGTCATCACACGTTTGTTCCTTTCATCAACTATCCAGTTAGGTAAAGACTAGCAGATGACGTCATGCACGTTTATGGACCACTAGATATGTGCCCGCAGTTTCACACTAGTATACTAACGGATATATACGTTGCATTTTATATAAGGATGTAAGAAGGAACACGATTATGTCCATTTTTTTAAAAGTATTTTTCTATAATTCTGATTATCTGCCTATATGTCTTCCCGTGGGTGTCGTAAAAGGCGACTAGGATATAAACCAGCGGATGGGCAGCAGCATCCTCCGAGCACCACATAAGCCTACTTCGATCGTCAATTCGCCTGCCAAGCGTGGGGATTATATCAATTCCCCCCTTATTGTGGGAGACCTACGTCCAGTAGTGGATGTCTTTCGGTTGTACATATAATATAAAGTAACAAAATATATACTAACACCTGATCAGATAACATATAAACGATTTTTTAAACCTGTAAATTGTTTCAGCGGAGTTATAATCCTACTAACAGATTAACAGGCAGACAGATACCTAGACGTTTTATATGTATAATGTAATAAATAAATATGCTTCAATTGATATAAGCTAGTCAAAAACAGATGGCGTTGGCATAATTGTAAAAATATGTTGTCATTTTTTGGATTAATATAAAATATTCAACAACAGATGGCTTCACATGACATATATGATACAACTTGTAAAACGTAATTTTTTAACGGTTTACGATACAAGTAAAATCACAACCGCTTTATTTAAAAAAAATGTTTGTGTGTGTGAAAAGACGTTATTATAAAGTATAAATACTAACATACCAAATTTCATCAAACTCGGTTTAGTAGATTTTGCGACACTGGCGAACAAATTATTAAACAGAGCAAAAAAAGCTTAAAACTGTCGAAATGTGTCGTGTAGTACCTATATTCTGAAGTCCTACATAGTAATATTTCAGAATATTGCAACTATAAAATTAGTATAGCGCCATCTATGCATAATCATCAGAAATACATAGATAATTAGCTGACGTATCAGCATTTATAACATTTCGTCACCCATGTCATCAAAAATAAATAAAACATGAACCGTCTAATTATATTTAGAAATAAATAATATTATGTTCCCCGCCATATTTACCTATTGATATTATAATTGAAATTCAGTTCACTACTTTCATAAATTACTCCTTAATACAACGCTAAAATGCTTAAATATTCTATAACATATCAAAAATATTATTTTCTCAATTAAATATGTCTTAGATATTTATTATTGATATGCAATACATATGTTTGACATTAAATCATTTTGTTCAATTTTTTAATCAATCCATCAATTTTTTGATCTCGGATAAGACTCATTTACGCATAAACTCATAAAACGCATTTACTTACAAACTCTTCTTTCATACTAAAGACGCCGCGTGTCATTCAAATTACTATAACTTTAATAGAGTAGACCGATTTTAATGTAATAAAGTTTTAATGTTACCCCGGAATATGTTTTATAATTTTTAAATATACCTAGTACTTTATAATTGATACCTGCACAGACAGACAGACAGACATTTCTAAAAATGTATTTAATTACCTATTAGCCCTTGCAATAATTCACGAAAGTTGAAAATGTACAGACACGTGAAATTTCCAATTTTATTATTAGTATAGATTATAACCTATTCGAAATAATCCTTCATAATATGGTTAAAAATATAAATGGGAACGCCCATCACATAGTTTTTACAACGTAATACCCAAGACTGTTATATACAGACTGCTATTACCCATACAAAAACTCGTAATACTATAAATCATTACCTATTAGAAGTATCGCTGATTGTTTTAAATTGAATATAAGCCTATCTGTAATGACGTCAGAATCTTAATAATAAGATAAAATAATTAGACGGCGCTATTCCCTAATTTCCCTATTGAGCTAAATTATAACTGCCACATTGCCAGCTCACGCTTCGTTCTTTGTTCGTTCGTTCGTCTTCGACTCTATTTGTGTTTGAAAATATTTATACGAATTTTTATTTAGTGTTACCAGAACAGATATAATATCCTCGAAATAATTTTTTTAAAGTCTGTCTTGATATACTGTTAATACTATTACATCAACAATTCGACTTTCATAATTATTGTAATCTATCATTCCATTCATCCATTCAACCGAAAGACGTCCACTGCTGGACATGGTTTCCCCCAAAGATCTCCAAAACGACCGGTCTTGCTACACCCGTATCCAGTGAATTCCTGCAACCTTCACCAGGTCGTCGGTCCACCTTGTGGGGGGCCTACCCACGCTACGACTTCCGGTGCGTGGTAGCCATTCGAGAACCTTTTGGCCCCATCGAGCAACGGTTTTGCGAGCAATGTGCCCATCCCACTGCCTCTTAAATTTAAGAATTTTTCGGGCTATGTCGCTTACTTTGGTTCTTCTGCGGATCTTCTCGTTCCTGATTCGATCACGCAGTGAAACTCCAAGTATAGCCCTCTCCATTGCCCTTTGACCTTTTTTATTAGGCCCACTGTGAGCCGTGTGATGTCGGCTAGCCATGTGGTGCCGGCTAAGAATAGTTCCACCCCATATCTTCCCGTAGGTGTCGTAAAAGACGACTAAGGGACATGAACCAGGGGATGGGCAGCAGCATCCTCTGTATACCAAAAACACCTTACTGGAATCGTCAACACACCTGCCAAGCGTGACGAATAATCGCCATTACGCATATATATTTATTTATTCATTACATTATATAAAACGTCTAGGTATCTGTCTGCCTGTCATTCTGTTAGTAGGATTATAACTCCGTTGAAACAACTTGCAGGTTTAAAAAAAAATCGTTTATATGTTATCTGATCAGGTGTTAGTATAAATGTATTTTGTTACTTTAAATTATATGTAATACCATACGGTAATCCTCCCCTTAATGATGGAGACCTATGTCCAGTAGTAGACGTCTTATGGTTGAATGAATAAAAAAATGAATTGTGAGCGACCACGTCTCAGTGCAGTATGTCATCACTGGCAACACACACTGGTCGAAGACTTTAGTCTTGAGATACTGCGGTATTTCGGACAAGAAGATTCTGCGTAGCTTCCCGAACGTGGTCCAGCCAAGTTGGATTCGAAAATTAACCTCTTTCTCGAAGTTGGAATTACCTAACTGGACGGTTTGTCCCAGGTATACATAACTGCCAACAACTTCGAGCGTAGTCACCGATTTTTATAGGAGTTGGCACAACATGAACCTTAGACATGACTTTCGTCTTGTCCATGTTCATTCTAAGGCTAAATTTAAGGCCAAAACAACCAAGAAGGCTATACTGAGGTCACTGAGTATCGTACTTAGGACTTCTGTGGTCTTAACCATGACTACTATATCATCAGCTAAGAACAAAGCAAAAATCCAGAATCCTGAAGACATCCTCGAGCTCAGCAGTGAACAGTTTCGAAGAAATAACATCTCCCTGTCTGACGCTATGCCGCAAAAGTATAGGTTTCGAGGTCTGGTCCTGTCGGGCTAACACGGTGGCATTTTCGTACAAAACTTCAATGCTTTGATTTAACGATAGTCTACTTGGCACTGCTGGAGAGACTGCAGTACCACCCTTTTCAAAATAAAATAAAACCAAATCCGTTACAGAATCGATGTTCCCTGCGTGTGGAATGAAAGTGTGTATATGCAGCGTGATGCTAGTGCTTTCGGTGATACTGTATCGCGGTAGTGGAGACTACAAAAACCTCCTCACTTGGGGTTCAGAGCATGACCCGGAGAGAAACCCGGAGTTTATCCGGGAACAAAGTTAGCAGCCCGTGTCCGATGACGGGAACAGTGGTTACACGAACGAGGGTGCGATCACGCTTGGGTGTCTCAGTTGAACAGGAAAAAGTGGACCGTGAGTGCTGTCTTATCTTCTAGATCAGAAGTATGTCACGCATAAGACATTTCTTTATCAAGGCATTCTGGTCAGGAGATATTTATTGTTATAAATAACGTGATTCTATCATTGAAGATGGATGGATGGATTCTATAATAAATAACTTCCATTATTATAATTTGCTTATAACAGTATCACGATGTTTTACTTTAATTTTCCCGCTAAGAAGAGGTTACTGTATGCATCATGACTCATTTATAATATACGCATTACTTTTTGTAGTACCGTTGCATACCTAAAATTTAAGTTCGTTATAATGAAATGAATGCGCGTCTTTAACACCGGGGTAATGATTGGTAAAAAAAATAATTAAAAATTCGTTATTCATTTTGGGCCATAAAAGGCGCTTATGAACGTCAAAAAACCATTACTGGTTCGGAAAAACACAGAACCTAGGATAGCAGGCAAGAAACTCGATTTGGTTTTTATATAAACTACTCAGGTCACTCCGATCATCTACATCTTACTCTTATGATACATTAAGTACGATCGGAATAATATATTTTCTTCTTCCACAGAGCTCTATTAGCCGTCATGTCAGCACTCATACCTTTTTTCATTATTCACACAACTCATCTATTCCTTCTTCCGTTTTCCTCTACCTCTATATCCACCCACCTTCATACTTAACGCTTGGATCTAGTTATGTGAATTTTCTCACTCCCCATGACATATTTATCCAAACTATCACTCCTTAACTTCCCTGTCACTGTATTCGTGTAAATATTAGTTTTATATCGTTATTGCATACCTACTTGTGTTGCTTTTGAATTTTAAAAATAAATTTTAACATAACAGAATCCAAAATTGCATCCATCTTAACAATGCAAGTAAATGTTATATGAGAAACATTAATGAATTAACTAACCGCGGCTGCGTAAGCGTATGAATAAATATAATAAACTAGGTCACGCAGAGACTCAAAAAATGGCGACAAGGTTTGTGACATCTTGTGGGTGCTCTCACGATGCCTTGCGACGTAGTCTGTATACCTACAGTTCCTTACTGCTTTTTCTTATATGTGATATCGATAGAACTACACTTTAAAAGTTGTTAAACAATTTATCATCATCACTAAACGATGCTAAATGGATGTCCTTGAAAGTTGATTGCGATAGCCACTTTCGTTTTAAAAAACGAAATGGACACTACTAACACGGAAGTTGTGAATTTGATTTGTAAGTGTTAGGTTAGGTACACGTTTTCACTCATATTCCAATTTCTTCAAATACGACATTTTAATCCGAAAATTGGATCGGTCAATATTGAACAGTCTGCCTCTACGTCTGCGTAACCAGTAGGTCATCGATCTCTTTGACTTTACTCCACTCGTTACGATACCCTTTCGTACCTCCCAAGAGACTAGAGCTATAGATTATAATGCAGACGAGTTTATCGATTAAACATTTATTGCATTGTTCAGCGCAGGGTCCTTTGATTTTATCAATTCATATCTGCGCAGGTCGTGGCGCAACTTAAGAAAATTTCATTTACTAACATCGCATCGTCTCGCCTAACAGGAAACATGTCGCCGATGTACATATATGAGATATTGACTCATGTTGCCAAATCGGACCGATCAATATCAAAATGTATGCCATAATATGTACAGTACATCTATAGTAATTATGTAAAACATAATTCAAAAAGGGTTTAAAATAAAAAATGACAATTATAAAAAAAATGCCAATCTATGGCTATTATGGTGGTTTTAAATCAATGTCTATGATTTTCTAGAGTATTTAGGTGAAAAATGGGCTTCATATTTGTATTAAAATAAATCCTGTGTATCTTTAGTTTAACTTTAAAGTTATATATATATAAATATATATATATGTATTGAAATCTTTGTTCTACAAATACGTACGGTTTAGCGGTCACAGCTAGTTTTAAAGCAAAACACAAAAAACGTTAATTAATAGCCATGAAAGTATTTCATATATATAAAGTAAAAGAAAATATTCTGATTAAAAATAAAATAAAACATATACAAAAAAATTAAGTAATCATAACATTATTAAAAAAACGACCTCGTTTGTTTTAATGAAGTCATCTAACTATTGTTTTTAAATTAGTTTTGTGAATCACATTAGGTACGTAAAATGATATCTATAGAGTTAATAATTGAAAAAAATCTACTAAGATTTAATGCCATTGGAATTATCCTATTCATTTCTATTTTTTATAAATAAAATATATAACCTCATTCTAATAAATTACCGTTCAATGAAATCACCATGATTTATGTCTAAGCAAATTCCAATACCAAAAAGTATTTCGGCAAGTCATAGTTAATATAAATCAGAGTCTAAAATGGAATCGATATGACTCACTTAATGTACCTATTCATTCAACATTAGCGAATACAAGCGAAGTAAAGGGGAAAGTAAATTAACTATTTGTTTTTCTTTTTCTCCGCCACGAGACAATGAAGTGGTAATTGAAGGCTCGTAATTACTTTAATTCCATTAGTCGATTTGTTACATCGGTAAGCGTCCGTCCGATGATGAAAGTTATCAGCGTAATGCTAAATTACATGGATGCTGCGAAAACGTAGCGTAGTCAGCGTCCATTGTGACCGTAATAAGGCCTCACGAATGATTCATTCATTGGGTGCTGATTGAAAATTTTACGTGACGTTTGTGCTTGTATAACCCGCTACGTGATCGAGTACTTCGGAGCTTTATATTATGTAACATAATTGCAAATTTAAAATTGTGAACGAAAATTCTCTATAATTTAGTGAAAGTTGAGATGTATTGTTTTCATATTATGTAAGATTAACGATTCGATATTATTTGGAATGATATAATATAATAATCCAAGACAATAAATGTATTAGGTTTACTGTTGCGCAATCGAATCGATCATTAGAAAAAAATGGGATTAAGAAAACCGCAATGTGAGAGATTCATCTCATATAGATTTTTAGGTGGTAGAATCATTGTAGATTTATTCTAATAACGGTGGTTTTTTTTTTTATTATTAAGGTCGTTTGAACTTTATAGATACCTATAGTTTTATTTCTATTATACCTAAACTAATTATATTTGTTGGATATGCTAAATAAAACTGATATCGGACAAAGCCATTGTTTGCAATAAGGAGTAAGGACGCATTAACTGTAAATTTCGTCACCTGCCGTCAAATGATGAGTGTGTTTGTGAATATTAAAAAAAAATTCTCTAACGTTTGCTACGTGCGCTTTATACAAATGTTTTTTTTATTAAGTACTAGTTTTAGCACAAGGTCTAAGTCTAAAATTTGATCTAATTAAAAGTCCAATCCGTTTAATCGCTTATTTGTATTGTTTCCTTCATTGTTTTGAATAAACCTGACAAAAACTCCTCAACATGATAAAATTAGAAATAACGATTTACTGTTTTTATTTTATAATGTTATTTAATAATTAGTAATAATTATGGGCTTAGTGGTACATGCTAACATTGGTTAATTAATTTTTTTAGCACATTATTTAGACAATAGACCAATGTCAATACATATATATAAAAATGAATTCCTGTTCGTTAGTCTGGCTAAAACTAAAACAACAGCCGAATCGATTTGGCTAAATTTGATTTTGAAATATTTGGGGAAGCCCAGGGTAGAAAGTATGAGATGGTGCAAGAGGAAGTGGGGTTAGATGACATTCAAGACGGCGCAGATCTTAACTGACCACGGGTGCTTCGGCAAATACCTTTATAAAATGCCAGAAGGAAAAGGACACCGAGGTGCCACGAGTGCGGAGCTGCGGAGCACACCCTAAAGGAGTGTGTTGTGTTCGAAGAGCAGCAGGAGTAGGAAACGACCTTTTGTTAAAAAAGGTGGTGGAGGCAATGGTTGCGGAAGAAGCAGGATGGGAGGCAGTAGCTACCTTCTGCGAGGAGGTGATGCAGGCTAAAGAAGCTGCAGAGCGGGAGCGTGAGCGGGATCCGGGAGCAGATCCGCTGAGGAGACGCCGACAGCGACGAAGAGGACTGCGGAGGTACCCCTTTATTAGTGGGTGACGAATGGACCCATCGTCCACATAGCCATCAGGGCAACGCAGTTGAATGCTTCAGCCATCCCGTATTGCCCCACACTAGGTGACGGGAGGATCCGGTGGGTTCAGCGGGTATAACCGGCGCTTCTCGCTGAATGAGTCCCACACTAATGCTGGTGTGTGACAGCTTCTCACACTTGCGTGTGTGAGGTTTTCACAGACCTCCCCCTTCCAACCTCCTGGGGATCTCCCTGATGAGTTTGGTCGGGAAGTGCGTAAATGCATACCTCTCGACAAAAAAAGGGTAGAAAATATGGAAGAATTGCGATAACTTTTTTTCAACAATGTTATTTTTCCCTTACGAACTGTTCCTACATGTCAAAGTAAATACCGTGAATGTCAGAAAGGATCAACATTTTTGATGGCTGTGAAACGTTTATTGGTATTGTGCTATCGGAAATTTATTTTGTGACATAAAAAGAACCGTCTTAAAGATGCCCGAGATGAATACGACTTGACTTCAGTCTAAGAAGCGACGAGCTATCTCACTTGCTAATCGCACTATATAATATATTAGACGTATTAGTATGTTATAGAGTGACTGAAAATGAAGTGGATAGGCTTCGAATTATTCGTTCGCACAATGACTTAACAATCTTGAGCTAGATTTATGGGGTACTGAACAAAGGCGTAAATAAATTAATAGTATGTACAGTTCATGTATTCGAACATTATTGCAGGCCAGCATGACACCGGTGACTGGCAGTGAATTCTGTTCAGTGTCAGTCGCCGCTGTTTTGGATTGTACTTTACTTAACATCAGGTCCAGTGCAGTCACTTTTCTGCGCAGAATAAAAAAAAATCTAATTGTGTCACTTTTATTATAAAGAAGCAACAAATATACATATTATATCTGAAACAATACGTGGCTCTATTAATGAAATATAATATTATTATATTCAAAGTTAAAATAATAACAACAAAATTGTTTTTTATTATATTTCATATAAGAATATGGAAATTTTTATATGCCTTATTTATCACAACTAAGTTATTCAAAAGAATTATTAACCGCCCGCCCTGACAATGAAATTCTACTTACGGGAAAATGCGCAGGGGCAACGGTTCGTAGCGCGAAAAACGCTACTACAATAACGATGTAAATTTTCAACGGCATCTCTGCTTCACATCGCACTTCACCAGCCGCACAACGAATCGTTCTCTGACAACAGTCACACTACTTATAAACACTCACTTCGGAAGTAGCATGCAGGTGCTTTGAATATCTGAAGCGTGAGCGATTCACCCTTTGCGTTATAGGGGAACGGTTTCAATCGTTCTTGCGGTGCGATTAGAACGCGTACACTTACGAGACAGCAACTACAGAATAAGCAATGCGAGCCACCCAACTGCAATGAACACCTTTCGTACCTCCGAGAGAAAGTCGAAGGAAAGTGTAGATTTTGGCTGTCAAAACGCCGCCTACACGCGTCCAGAGAGAAGCATTGTCACGAGTCATCCATCACTCGACCTCACTGACTGCCATCAGCTTCCGCTAATCAAACCGAATTAACAATATTAACCGAGCCTCACTAGGTCACTCGTTCATACTACTTACTCGTTTATTTTTTAAATTTCTAATATCGTCTAATAAAATGATACGTGAATTTTAAAACAATTCATACACTGTGTGTACATGCACTCTTTAAAAAGGGACTCACGGTGCATTGAGCTAATAACGATTAACAATCTTATCATAATTCATATGTACCTAAATGTAAAAAAAAAAACACCCGCATTACCAGAATATCAGAAAAGGGTTTTAAATTAAAATACAGAAATGACAAATCTTTTTCATTTTAAAAATGGGATTATTCTGTTACTAATTAAATATCCATATAGACCTACATAGTTTTATATCTAACGAAAATACTGTATTTATACACTTTCATTCAATTACATAACCAGGTACCTTGATATTATTTTATTAAAACTTAGCATCCATTACATTTTTATCCCATTAAACTTATAATATCGGCCTTCGGTAAAAACAAATTGTACTCATATTACGTCATAGAATATAGATATAATAACTGTTCACGTAAAAAAATCCTTACAAAAATATATAATTAGTGAAGTTATAAAGTAATATATTAATTGCATAAACTACACAAAAAGACAAAATATTGAAAAGTATTCAGATAGCTTTTTAATATAGTTTAGGATTAGGTTAGTATACGACAAATTATTTCATTGTTTAGTGTATTGTTGTGAAGTTTGACACGAAATTAATTTTTTATTCACTGCAATGTGGACGAAGATAAAATTAAAAGATTAAATTATAAAATGATGAGCAGCTGTTTAAACAATTCTACTGGTAAATGGAAATATAGTAAAACGTGATATTGGTAACCTAATGACTACACAAAATATTCTATAACTATCTGATGTTAATCAAAGTGTTTTCGTTCACTGAACTCTTATATTTATTATAGGACTTCGACAGTTATAACAAACCTTTTATGTTGAAACTTTTTTGTTCACGTGGGAAATCTTGCATAAGACACCATCTCTGCCGGACACCAAAGACATTGGTTACGTTATATCCTTACTAGCTTAAACTCTATGACATTCTTCCATCACCTATTAGGTCAAGGATTTGGGATTGATTTCGCATTGCATCTACTCCCTGGCAGACAAGTCCATACCCATTTTAGGTTTCATTAATAAATTAAATGAATTTTTATTAGCTATTTTTAAATTGTGTTAGTATTTTACATGATTATCGTCATTAATTAATAAATTATTAGAATTCGCTTAAGACTCTTTTGGCTATTGTAATTTTAAAGGCTCCACGATATAATGGATTAAATGCACACTGTTATAAAATGAGTAGTAATTTCATTTTTTTGATTAAAACATGACAATATTTGAACAAAAAAAATATTTTCTTGTAATAGTAATCGATACCAATATATTTCATGTTATTCTGTTTGTTAAAATACTGACTAACTGTTTATCGTTGCTTGTTGTATGACAAAGCTGAAGGCCACATATGGACGTATTACTAAAGAAGTACCTAACTCACACTTTTTTCTTTCAACTTAAGGAAGGAAATATTTAGTTATGGTATCAAACATTATGTAGGTAATTATTACACAATAATGTAGAACTCAAAGTCAAACAGAAAGACGTAACAATCATATATATAGATAAATAAAAAATCAAATAGATATAACAGATAAATATAATTTTAGTCTATACTAATAAAATTGAAGTGTCTGTTTGTTGCTTTCTTTCTAATATCAACATAACAATTTTTTACGAAATACATATGAATGTATACATATTTACAAACCGTATACAGTACCTATACCAAAATAACAATTTTAAATTTTAGTCGTCTATCTGTTTATCCGATTTTGACAGGACATTTCGGCATAAATTATGGTTCCGCGCATCAAATTAAAACTCATGAAATTGTGAATAAAATTTCATTCAATGATCAACACCATCAAAACGTTGCTTTCCAATGATTATTTAAAAACTATATTATGCAGTGAAGAATATAAGAAACGCGGATGGAGCCGCGGGTACACAGCTAGTTTAAATTAATGTACAGTGACATACCAGCCAATCTAATCTAAATTATGATTTCAATAAATTATTACCGTACAATCATAATAAGAAAACTGTCGACAGTTTAGTGCGGTGCAGCCCCGACAGCAGCTTGTGAATGCAGGCACTGAATAATAATGAGGACATCATGGAATACACAATACATGTAAAGTACACACATACCTAAATATAGTACCCAACACCCTTTGTCATTTTATTTATTCATTTGCAGAACTAGGCAATATTTTTATGTCGTCTATAGATGTTAATTACTTTTACGATATTGTGGAGTGTTTTCTCACTGCATAAGTTACGAATTATACAGCGGTGATGACCGGTTATAATTTAAAGTGAGAAATTGTACGCAAATGAAATCATAATTAGTCGTCGCCATTTTCGCCGTCTCTGTGGTGCACATGTTGGTACAACGGTGATTCATAAGTGAAGAAAAAAGACTACGAGGGACGAGTATGATGGCAGCGTGACGCAGTGCGCCCGAGAGTCATTGATCCCGACGCATTCCCGGACGGCCGACGCCATGTCGGACTCGGAGCCCGTGCTCGTACCGGAGCCGCTCGTCCCTTCGCTTACGCTCGCGGTTTTAATAGCGTGCGTCGCCGGCGCTGGACTCCTTGCTAATTGTTCTCTCATGGCAGCGCTCTTCAGAGCACCAAAAAATGGTAACAATTTTATTCTTATAGTTAATTTTTTTAAATAAAAAACTGATTAATTAATTCATCCAAATATGAATTATAGATACCTGTTTTTATTGAAAGCGGGTTTAACAAAAATCGTTATATGGAAAATATTAAAACATGTTTCTCTACGGATAATCCTCTGAAATATTCCCTATCTTGAAAAATATTTTATTAATAAACAATATTGTTACTACGTTTATTAAGAGTTAATTGTAACAAATTATCATTTTCACATCGTATAATTATGCATTAAATTTGAAATAACTAATAATAACAAAAAATATTTCAATTTTAATATTACGCTCTTCTTATATACGAGACAAACAACATAATTAAAAATAAATTAAGATAATTAATGTCAATTAAAGGTTGTGACAGGATACTACGGTGCGAAATTAGACAAATATTAAGTTGTGAGTAAGCACAAGATTTATTTTTAATCCTGAACTTTTTGCACTTATTCAATATTATTCAATAATGATAATTCACACAATACATATTTTGTTTATTTTAATGACGTATCTTGTAAATACATAAAACAAAATATTATATGAAGTTGAAATAGGTAATATAGTGAATAAGCTTTACAGATCGATAGGTACTAATTATTCATCAAGATTATGATAAAACGTTTTCTTAATTTGTGGTATTTTATTTCATTTTCAGGATTGTTTTCAATCATCTTGCAACTAACCATAGCAGACATCATTCTAGGAATCACGATTAGTCCTGAATTATGGTCTTACAACTTTAGGACATGGGTTTTCGGATATAACGAATGTATAATATATAGAGGGTTAAATGCATTTGCATCAACTGCATCAGCATATATAGTAGTTACAATAGCGCTACACACTCTGGCGTCAATTCGTCTAGAAGAAAAATACTTTTCTAGTAGAAATAAAAAAAAAAGCAAGAAGATGAAGAAATGAGGTCATCTCGGCATAGTTTGGTAACAAGCAGCAAGTCCTCAACTCCGCTTCGAACTATGAACTTAGATTATAGATTTAATGATAACAAAATTCCTGTCGCACAACCCATTATGTTCGTGTGGATTCTGTCTATATCGTTAAGTATCCCTGAATTTGTGTTTGCATTTATTATACGTTCAGATCAAGGGGTTTTATTGTGTGGCGTCATGGATTCGAACCATAAAATGCATGTATATTCGATATTAGCATTATTAAACATGATTTTACCGGCTCTGATAATGTTGACTGGTGGTTTTCTTGTGATTGTTAAGTTGAAATCGAAAAAAAACACTATACGATAATTCCGAGTCAGTAGCATCTTTGAAATTATCCTTGTTATTAATAATGGTGTTCATAATTTTCTGTGTTCCTCACTCGTTACTCGCTGGGTACAAATATTATTCGACTTTAATAAATGGTAATGAAACGTCTTGGCTAGAAATCGTTCATCACAATGACACTCTTACTTTATTAAGCATTATTTTAAGCGGAGCATACATTACATCTACATTAATGCGCCCCGTTCTTTGTATAGCCATTTTGCCTAACATACGAAAAATGTTTTCTTTTCACTCTCTCGATTCGAACTCACATGTATGATAACAATAATTAGTGTCAGGTACGCCTTACTCAAGTCGTAATGATATTATGACACGACAATCATGTCTATAATTAAGTGTTCAAAAATCCATTAGGGTAATGGTTGTGGCTGTATAAATGCAGATGTAATTTAAAGACATTTTCAATTTATATTTTTGCGATTAGTGTACCAAATATTGGTATTGGCAAGCAGTAGTTCCGTTAAGCCAAGAGCTTGCAAACTTTTCGGTACATGACGACCTCTTTTGTGCGATGAACATGATTATTAAATCTATATCTTCTCTCTGGTTAATTATACATCTTTACAATTGATTCACACTACTGTGTAAAAGATTAATAACTAATATATATATATATATATACATATATATATATATATATATATATATATATATATATATATGCATTTAATACTTTAATAATAAATGTAAAATACTGACATGCAACGGCAGTCTTTTACATGACTTTAGGCATACTATTTTTTATAATAATTAAGATAGTATTTTTATTTTTACGTTTTTTTTTACTCTGTCTTGTATTGAAGAACAAGATTATTTTCATTCGAATCAAAGGAGCAACGTTGCGGTTGATATTCATAATTCTATTAAATATTTAAATAATAATCTTGTTGTATTTTTAATTATATTTTAAGACTAATTGTCCAACCGCATCAAATATTTTCTCTTTGGACACGTATACAAATATTTAACATACATCGATATATTAATTAATATTTTGCAAAGTTTTATTTTATTGGTTCAATTACAATAAATTTCTTATCTATACTAATACATAAAACTGAAGTGTCTGTTTGTAATATCAAAATAACATTTTTTTACTAAATACATATGATATGATACCTATAACAAAAAATATATTTTTTTAAATTTTCGTCTATATGTCTGTTTGTTCTGGGTAATCTTCGGAACGGCTGGATCAATTTTAACAGAACTTTCTTGTGGTAGATAGCTGAAGTTATTTCGCGTAACTTAGGCTACTTTAACTTATAAAAAGTAATAAGTGTTCCACGTAAAATAATTACTTCTCATGGCATTTTAAATAAACTCCGATTCAATGCACAGTTTAAATGGCAGATATTTGAATTTGTGAGAAGTACATTTGATAAATGTTAGTAGCATTTTTTTTTTAAATTGAGGTTCTGGATAAAAAAAAAATAATAAAAATTCGACGAATTAGAAAAAAAATTAAATTACAGATATATCGCCCGGCCAGTTTTTAATATAGGATGCTTCTTAAGTTAATCCGTGTAACTTAGGCAACTTTTATTTTTCGAAAACAATTAAGGTTCCGCGTAAAAAAAAATTGAACTCATGTAATTTTGAATAAAATCCGATTCAATGCACAGTTTTACTGGCATGTGTTTAAGTGTGTAATAAGTATTTTTGTTTCTATTAGCAGCAAAAATAATTTCAGATACTCATTAAAATGCGTCGATCCTTTTGGCAACTTCTTTACTCTTGTCCTCATAAATTTTAATATTGATTAATTGATTGTAACAAAACAGCATCATACATTAAAAACTGGCCGGGCGACATATCTATGATTTTTTTTCTAAATCGTCGAATTATTATTCTTGAGTTAACACCAACTAATGATCAAACAGAAATACGTTACCCTTATAATGTAGAATAAAAAATTGCTAAAATCGTATCCTGAAAACTTCGCTAGCTTATGTACTATTGCTGCGATCGAGCATAGAATTTTTAGCGTACGTTTTTGTGTGGACCATTTACATTTTTATTATTAACTCTACCTGTGTATACCCTCGTTTTATATATTTTCACTGCGTAATATGGTTTTTTTTTTTACAGAACACTAATTAAAAAAATAATAATTACTACTAACTTTAAGCAAATATATTTCTCACAAATTCAAATATCTGCCAGTAAAACTGTTCATAAAAACTGATTTTATTTACAATTTCATGAGTTTTAATTTTTTTAAGCGCAAACTTAATTATTTTCGAAAAATTAAAGTAACCTAAGTTACGCCTCTATAATCTGCTAGAAAAGTTTCCGTCAAAATCGTTCCGACCGTTTTAGTCAACAAACAGACAAACAAAAAATTTTAAAATTGTATATTTTTGTCTGTCAGTTTATCATCTATTTGTGAAAGAAAATCCCGTCAAAATTGGTACACCCGGTCCGGAGATTACCAGGAACAAACAGATGGACAAACAGATAAAACATTTAAAAATTGTATTTTTGATATCGGCATGTACATACATACCTAACATAATAACCATAGGTGATACTTGACATTACAAAGACACTTCAATTTTATTTATTAGTATAGACTAGCTGTGTCCGCAACTTCGCTCGCGTGCAGTACAGACCATTAAATCCTAATAGACTATATTCTCTCTCTAGATGCAATCTATGTTAGTCCCATCTCGTAATAAAAAGTAGCCTATATATATTATACCTTTCTAACAGTGAAAGAATTTTCAAAATAGGATCAAGTATTACCGGAGATTACCTCGAACATCGAAACTCACAAACTTGTTCTATTTATAATATTTGTATAGATGTTCTTATACATATACTTTATTATTATGTTTTTAATGAATCTAGATTAACGCTATTTATACATTACATAAATACATATACGTTACATATAGTTACTACAGAGTATAAATTATTACCATACCAAATTTCGTAGAAATCGGTTCAGTAGTTTTTGCGTGATTGGCGCAAAAATTAATAAACAGACAGACAAGCAGACAAAACATTTTTAACTATCGAAATGTCTTGTAGTAGATTCTGAAGCCTTCCTAGTTTTTCCTCAAATACCTTCAATATAATCTGTACAGATTTCGTCCCGGTAGTCTTTTGTTATAAGTATAGATATAGACTATGTATGTCCTTGTAATGTTTCAAAACAATCCAAATTATTAAAAAATAAATATAGCGCCATCTATGAATAATCATCAGAAATACATATCTCATTTGCTAACGTAATCACTGGTAATCATCATTCATAACACTTCGTCCCCCATATCATCAAAAATAAACAACAAATCATGAACCGGCCAATTATAGCCAGAATGAAAGAATATTACGCCCCGCGCCATTATTATTTATATACTTATTGATTTTTTTATATTGATTCAACCTAAAGACGTCCGCTAGTGGACATTAATCTCACCAAAAAGGGGGGAATTGCCATAATCGCCACGCTAAGCAGGCGGGTTGACGATCGCAGTAGTTGTTTGTGGTTCTCAGAGGATGCTGCTGCCCGTACACTGGTTTATCCCGTAGTCGCTTTTTACGACACCCACGGGAAGATATGGGGTGAAACTATTCTTATCCGGTACCCACCACAAGAACACTTATTGATATTATAATTGAAATTCAGTTCAATACTTCCATAAAATGACTCCTTAAAACAACCCCAAAAATGCCTAGATGATTGTGTGAAAATTGAATACCAAAATATTGTTTTCTGATTTACTATGTCTTAGATATTTATTATTTATATACTATAAACATATTATATCATTTTGTTCAATTTAAGTATAAGACGAAAACGTATTATTTATCAACACTCCTTTCAAACTAAATTCACCACATGTCATTCAAATTACTACAACTCTTGATAGAGTGGACCGAATTAAAAAAAAAATACTTAGTACTAGTTGATGCCTGCACAACTAAACAGACAGAAAGCAATTTCTAATGAAGTCGGTTAAAAATTATATAAATGTATTTCATTACCTATTTTTAGTCTCTAATAGTAATTTACTCAAAAATCAGAAATGTATAGATAGTGTAATTTTTAAAATTTTCGTGTTCCATATTTAAATGCAGTTATATAAAACGGGTTTTCACGCGTTATCTTTCCTTTTTCCTATCCCGATGTTTCGGCTGGGTTTCACCAACCGTGGTCAAGGCTGATTGGCGGTGCGCGGCGTCGCCTGCTACGTTGAGGGGTACTTTGAAAAATCTTGAAATAATTCACCGATGATTCAAACATTTAATCGAGAACGTTTCCGTTTTTAAGACCCAGAGTCGCGCATTCTTCGAACGCGCAGAGACTCACTCGAACCCCCTCATCGTGCGAGCCGTCTCGTACTTGCCAGGTCGCAAGCCGCGTCGTATACGTCGGCCGCAGAGAATCTTATCGTGCCGCGACGATACCATAACCCGTAGTAATAGGATCTTTCCTCCTTTACCTCGTACGAATGCGTGCCAGCGCCCACGCCCGCGAAACCGCCGTTCCCGCCGCCGGGGACAGGCGGCTAACTTTGCTCCCGCACACACTCCGGGTCCCCCTCAGGCGGCGACCCAAGACGTGTCTCGTTCCCCAACTGGGGAGGCTCTTGACGTCGCCGCCAGCGCGATACAGTAACACTGCCCACGCATTGAGCAATTACACGCACAACACTCCATACACACTCATGCATAACATGCAAGGTACATAGGTCCTGTAAGGAACCTTTTTTTTTTTTTATGTAAATAAAAATAAAGATTAGCTAGGATACAACTCGCGAGTGAGTCTTGAGTACTCAGGTGACGGCCAAGCCGAGGTTCGTACCACTTTGGTAGCCCTTGAGCTAGTCACCTTATTGCGGCGAGTGCCTTCAGCACTCGCCCCCAAAGTTCGGTGAAGCTGTAAAGGCCCTTCCGGTCAACAGCATTAGCTAGGTCAAAAAAAAAAAAAAAAAAAAAAATCGAGAACGTTACCTAATGAATTCGTCGTGGTTGCAAGACTAACTTTCTTGAATATATTTTTTTCGATAATAATTATTCCTTATAAAAAAAAATTGTAAATTTTATTTCGATTGACATGACATGGTACTTTTTGCAGACGACACTTCCCTTATTTTCAAAGTTAAGAGAAAAGAATGAGAGGTTAGTCAAGTAAACCGTACCTTAGCTAATATCTCTAAATGGTTTACTGTCAATAATTTACTATTAAATACTAATACCAAAACAAAATGTGACAAATTTGCCTTGCCCAAAGTTCAACATGTTGGTTGTAATATCAAGAGGGAACGTGGTAGGCTTAGTTAATAATACCGTGTTCTTGGGTATTACAAATGATGACAAATTATAGTGGGGTCCACAGATAAAAACTTTAGCAGGAAGGTTAAGTCCCGCTGTTTTTGCAGTGCGTAAGATTCGTCAGTTTACTAAAAATGGTATTGCTAGATTAGTCTACTTTAGTTAATTTCATAGCTTGATATGTTATGACATTTTGATGTGGGGAACAGCAGCTGAAGTAGATACTTTACCTCGCGAATCACTTAAAAACAAGTTTCCGGAATGTAGTATCTTAACCTTGCCCTCCCAATATATTCCTGATAACTTATTTAGATAAACTTGAACTTGTATACGATCAGCATAATTGTAATACAAGGAATTCATATAAATTAACAGTTCCATGTTTCAGGCTTAGTAAAACTCACAAGTTTTCAAGGTTAGGTTTTACAATAAAATCCCAGAGCACATTACCCGATTTACTGGACAAGTTCAAGCACCATGTCAAGCAGGTTTTGATTTGTAAGGGTTATTATAGGGTCATTATGTGAACGATGGTGATGTCTGTTAGTGACCCCTTTCTCTGTGCATCTACTAATAAACTTTGTAACTGTTAGTTGTAAAGTTGCAAAAAAACATGCAGAAAAAAAACCAGATCAAGTTTCTTGCCGGTTTTTCTCGACGACTGGATTGTTTTCCGAACCGGTGGTAGTATTTTGACGTTAATAAGCGCTTTATCAGGACCTAAATTGAATAAAGTATTTTTGAATCTGATTGATAAACGCGTTACTTAGTTTTTCTCAGTAACAAAATGGTATGATTGATATTATTTTGCTGTTTCTATTGCAAATAATTTTCAGCTGTCACTTTATTTATCGACACACGTCCTGTTATTTAATATCTTACTTTGAAGAAAATCAAACAATTATTCCATTTAGACCTTAAGAAGGCACTTATGAACGTCAAAACACTACCACCGGCTCGGAATACAACTCAGTCTAGAAGAACTGACAAGAAACTCGATCTAGTTCCTTGTTTATAATTTGAATCTACATTTAATTTACAAAAGGGATAGTTGCTGGTACTATCAATAATTCTCATCTCGTAATTTTGTGAGATAACATAGATGTAGTTTGTATCGATTAAAGATTATTTGTATTCTTCGAGTTAATATCGATTTGAAAAAATATTGTGAACTGAAGCATAGGTCCTACTTAGTTTAAGGGTAGTGCGTAAATGCATTCTCCTCGTCAAAAAAAAGAAGGTCCTACTTAGTTTTATTGTATATAGTAATATAATATATTCGTCTATGACACCTAAACTATTTTTACAGGTTACAGCAATGTAATCTGTACAATCGATATCATTTTTATTCAGTATAGATTAGGTTAAATATATAGTCCCCCATGGTGATAGAGGACACTTGCCGAGGCTACAATGGAAGTCGAAGTTGCTGGAACACATACGTGGTGGATATAGATTTTCAGAAATAGCGATTAGTAGCACAAGCTAACCAGGCGAAAAGTAGATATTGCTCCACGACCATACTCGGTTGTTGCAATCTCTTTTAACTAAAGTATAGGCTTACAAGGAGTTTTAATTCATTTTATAGTATCAGTGATTGACTCTGTATTTCGTTTCCAGTTATTTATTCGTTATAAGAGGGTTACCTTTATCCAAACACATCAATTACAATCTGAGAAATTACGTCTAATTTTTATGATTATTAGTTATATTGGGTCTCATTTTCTTTACGATATGAAATAATCAAATTTAGATAAATATTATTTAGGATAAACAGGTTGCGGTTAATTTTAATAATGGTTTCTAAAACTAAAAATTGTATTTAATACAAAAGTTTATTGGTGAAAACATGAAAAATATAATAGATTAATGGCTGATAAAAAATGCAGCAGAAACTTTACAATATTATTGGCCATCACAAAATTATTTTGCTAATAAATGCTTGAAAATTCAGAATACTACTATTCAATCGGTGATGAGCACAACAAATTGGTTAATGTCAACGAGAACTTACTTTGGTTAATGTTAGAATTTTAATGGTCATCACAAAACGGTATATATGACACTAACAAGTTTTTTGTGCCCCAATTTGGTATAGCCATTACAGTTTGTCGACTATTTTTTATGAAATTCTATAGATATTAAATAGATAGGGCGCACTTTAACATTTCAGAGAATTTCATAATTCCAAATCAAGACATATACCATCATGATCTCCATTTCACTGCGGAAATGCGGCGAAAGGAATGTTACGTCGGGGCCGACCGGGCTGCTTTAACATTAATAATAATGAAAGAAGGAAAACACTTTTAACTTAAGAAACCGTAATTTTAATAACTTAAGTTATAAATATTTATATTCATCAGGTCAGCTCGTTATCTGTAATCCAGTGTAAATACAGAAATACAAAACCGTCAAAGATGACACATAACATTTAATTTTAGACGGAACATGAAGGTCCGCTGTGAACGACATTTTTAACATTATGTTTTTTTACAAGCGACGGGTCGCATCAGCGGCGGATGCGAGGGCGCGGCTCGCGGCCTTCTCGAATGTTACTCGTTTTCTTATAAAACACCAATGAGAACAAATGCGCGTGTGTGTGTGCTGGGGGTGAGCGCGGCTACGCATTAGTTGTCGCCGCCCTCGGCGGGCTCGTCGCCGTCGCCCTGCGTGTCCGACGTCCACAGCGTCAGGTTGTCCCGCAGCAGCTGCATTATTAGCGTCGAGTCCTTGTACGAGTCCTCGTTCAGTGTGTCGAGTTCCGCGATCGCATCATCGAACGCCTGCAACCATCAACACAACTATAACACGCTAATATATGAGAAATTATACATTTCAATATATAAAGTTAAACACTCTGGTACTGGCTGGCTCGAGTATTAGAATTGTTAATTGCTAAATAAACATAATCATGCCGAATCTATATTAGTGATAACGCCAACGTAATAATTATATTCCGATTCTATTATTATGACATCTCCATGCATTCTAAAGTGGTAAACTATCATTCTCTGATAAGTTAGTACGGGTTACACACTGTAGATCATCACTGGTGTAATATTAAAAAACCTGTTTAGCTAAGTGGCACGCTCGCGCAGGAGAGTTGATTATCTCGTAATAAAATACGGAAAAGTTGAGCGCTAGACCGAGCCTGATGGGATGGGTCGGTTGCATTTTGGCCTTAGCAATGTCGAACGCTTCTTGGTACGCTTTCTGTGAGTCTTCCACGACAGCTGGGGACAAGCGAGCAGGTTAATACGCCCAGCCTACACTCGACCTCGTGCCAGCCAGCACAGAACCTATGCAGAACTGACACAAATAATGACCTGTTTGGCGAGCTGACACGCCTTGTCTGGTGAATTTAATATCTCATAATAGAAGACGGAGAAATTTAACGCCAAACCCAGCCTTATTGGGTGTGTGGGCTGCATTTTTGCCTTGCTGATCTCAAAAGCATCCTGGTATGCTTTCTGTGAATCCTCTACAACAGCTGTAATATAAAGAGATGTTGCAAATTAAATATAAAAATAATACATTTTTTTTCAAAAGGTTCACAATGTACAAGTGTAACATAGTTTAAAAAATAATGTTGAAATACTTTAAAATTTAATTGACAAAAAATACTTACAATGTCTGGTTTCTCCTGTGGCCACTTCTGCGAGATACCTGTAGTAATCTCCCTTCATTTTGAGGTAAAATACTTTACTTTCTGGATTACTAGCTTTAGGTATAAGGTGCTTGTCCAGTAAACACTGAAATAAAATTTTCAAGTTATATAAACATAAAATAGGATTATTATTTAAATAAATATTAGCTCTTAAAAATGTAATAGATATAAAAAGAAATGAGAGGACTCGAGAATAGCAGCGCGCGCAATGACGCGTCCGCAATACGTCACGCCACCCCCACCCGCTAAAATGCCGCACCGCGCCCTTCACTCGCACGTGCTCACCAGGATTAGCATTCTTTATTAACAAAGTTCGAGCAATCAAGGAAATGAGCACAGCTACTGATCGCTTGCATCACCCCTCAAACTAGCGACGTGCAAATATAGTGACGTCATTCGCATAGAACGACTCACCAACTAATATTCACATTAACTTGAAGTCGATGCAGATCATTCTAATAAATATAATTAGTTTAATACTTTTGTTGCTGAAAAGTCCTAAAATGCTAAAAAAGAACAAATCTAAAGAAAAAATTAAATTACACTAAGATCTTACCAAGACATCATAGCAGATTTCTCTGAGCTCCTTTTCTACTTTAACCCTATATTCTTTTGCCATCTGTTGTTTTCTTTCCGACCCTTCGGTTTTCTGTTCAATAGAGGAAATGACTCGCCATGATGACCGTCGGGCGCCGACCACATTTTTATAAGCAACGGAAAGAAGGTTTCTTTCTTCGTTGCTGAGCTCGACGCCGGTTTCCGTCACTTCCTTCATCGCGGCCGCCATGTCATCATATCGTTCAGCCTGCTCAGCCAACTTGGCGCGTTGTACTAGTTCCTCCTTATCGACGGACATCGTGGACGATGGAAGATATTGATTTCACTGATGCCCCTGCAATGAAGTATGAATGACGTGAACAAATCGAAGCGATGACTTCAGAACATGGACTGCTTTAAAAAAAAATCAGAAAGACTAATCGTTTGGTGTCACTTTTACCGAAGTAAATCTCTGGTAGGGTTTAATCATCATAATGACGCACCTTAAACTGAGGCTCACGAGCGCAGGAGCGCAAAGTGAAAACTCAAAGTAGCTCTAAGAGCGACCCTCACGCCAAACGCAACATCGACCCGGCGTCCGTACGGTATGACAGCATCTCACAGACTCAGGGTACAAGAAAGCAAGGCACGCCGAGTGTTGCGCCGCCGTTTGGTCACCGCCACTGCGCCACCGGTATTGATCCAACGACGCGGGATAAACACTCCAGACGAAATAATACTAGCGCGACGATTGCACACACCCCTCACCCTCGCCATACACCCCCGCGTGCACCGCGCCCGTCGGCCCGGCCGCCTACCTCACGCTACCCTACCTATCGCCATTTTACTCCAATGCCTTGACAAAGGGTGCACACGAGAAGAATTGCTATATATCCAATGCCTTGTTGCTAGGCAATGCAGAGTAACGATTTTTCTCTCTAAGCAGATATTTATTATTCACTATGATTATAATTAAGATATTTTTATATGTATTTTAGTAAGAAATAACAAAATCTAACAATGAATACCCAAACTACGTAAACATTCTAAGTTAAATAACAGCATCTACCTTCTATTAAAATTAAAGTACTTAATTTTCAAAAAATTATATTTTCAATGAATCCATTTTCTTATTTTTTTTTTTGTTGAAGCTTATTAGAAGATGATCAATACAGTATTTTCCAATCTTACGAGGTACAACGCAAACATGCTAAAATTATAACATGAGTACACATAAGTAGGACTGCATCAAAGTTTTTCACAATAACATGAGAATAATATATGTATATACATCTAAGTACCATTTTTCTAAAGAAGTATGAAGCTATGATAAATTTAAATCATTATGTATACAAAGATGAAAGATTGGAAACCCACTTGCTATCAACTCCTCAGTCATATCAAATATATTCATTTTGACAGCTTATTTACTTATAATTATTTTTACTATGTGCATAATATATGTCTATTTTAAATAATTTTCAAACATGCATATACATTCAGTACTCTTACTGCTTTTTTTTAAATTACATTAAAGTAGGTTGAAAATGCATATAGATTCTGTGTAAGTTTATATTGGAACATTATTCTAAAAAGCACAACCATTTATTTATTTATTTAAATCCTTGACAGTAAAAAAATGTAAGAACATTTTTACATATTTAGAAAAAATCTTCAGTGTTTAATTTATGTCATTCTATATTTTTTAATTGAAAATTTGAATCATTATTAAATATCTCATAGTTCAGCTGATACTGTGAACAGTTTTATGTATTCCTGTGAGTAAATATTTGCCCAAAAGTACTACAAAACTATTTTTAAGATATAGCTAAGTTGCAGAATAAGTTATGATTCAATATTTTTATTCAAATTCTGTGAAATATTATATTTGTGAACATGGAAAGGGAATTGAACATAACAGGCAAACAATATGATATTGAAACTGAAACAATTTTGCACAAAGGGAACTTGGGAAATATTAAATAGTACACAGTATACTCACACAACTACTCCACATGGAAAAAATTTGATTCTATTAGAAGTTTTAGGGGAAGTAACAGTAGACCTAATTTTGAATAGAGATATTTAATTAACCCACATTGGACTTAATTCCAACATAAAATGGTATTTTATGTTATCATCAAAGTTAATTTTATATGCATGTCTAATAAGTAATAAACTAATGGTTAAATTGATGTTCCCAAAATATGTAAGTTGAACTCCAAGAGCAATGTACCTATGAGGTTTTAAATTATTTAGTAGATATTAATTCATGTGTATAAAATGTTAATGTATAAAACTGTTTATGCAAACCAAGTGAAAAGAAAAAATACTTAAGATAATGAATTTTATATATAAAGTAACATTAACATTTGTAAATAATCAAATAAGAACAAAAGTCTAAAATCTTCATACAAATTAAATATTTGTTATAATTTTACCAAGATCAATATATTCCATGACAATAGTTTTGCTCATCTATTACTATTTTATTTAATTCTAGAAATACAAAGTGTCTAATGATTTTAACAGGATTAGTTTTCTATAGATTTAAATGTATCCATGGGATTGAAGGTTTCCTTATGTGTTACATTATAAACTAGGAATTGTTTCAAATATTATTTTTTACTTTACATAATAAGGTCAACTAAATATTATTTACATATTAAGACTTATAATCATGAAATAGTTGAAACATGGCTTTTGACCTACTTTTACTCTGCTCCACCATTAGATAAAATACCATTTTATGACATTTTTAAATAGCAATGTAAAGGGATAACTAATTCACAAAATAAAATTGTAGGTTATAATACTTAAGACTTTCGATATTCGGAATATTTTTTATTATTGTTTTAATCCAACACAAAATCTCACAAATCCGAAATCATGAATTGCGATACTATTTGAATAGTAACAAAATGGTATTTACTATATGAACACATAGTATGTGTCACATGTAACGATTCGGTGTCATGCGTTCTTTACTCGAAGTCTGTAGGCGGGTGTTTCCTTTGGTTACGTAGCTTAGGCGACCAAAGTCAAGAAGATCATGAAACTACTAAGTATAATTATAACGCAAAACTATGAAAATTATAAAAAATTAGAGAATACATGTACTAACGACGATGCCATATTTTACATAAGACGGTTCCTGGCCAGACATGGGTTCGTGAAATCTACTTATATTAAAACGGTATTGAATCAACCAAGATAACGACATAAGCAACGCAATGACGACGCATTAGATCGTGCTATCGTTACCTGTAACCGTCAAATATACACTTCAGTATAAAACCATGTACCCACATGTACAAGCACCATTGGTGTTTTAAATAACAGGAACTAAACTTAATTTAAATTAGAAGCACATACCAGTAATCCAAAAATATAATTATCTAGCACGTAGAATTCCAATGTAACAGGAGACTACAAAACTTACTTGATATATTTGTATTAGAGATAATAACCCAATATATACCTTTTAAAACTGCAGGTATTAGAACACTAGTGCAAACAAAATTCCGTATTATAGCTAACCGCGCCGCAAAATCGTGTCGCCGGTTCAGGCAAAATGGCTGCTGCAAATGGACACTCCTATTATGCGTCACAGTTCACAGATTGGTGAAAATACGATATTTAGACGTACCACTCGAAAATTACCACGTAAAAATACATTCACTTATTATAATTTTAAAGCACTTACTTGTTGGAAGGGTAAAACGGTAATTAACTAGCAAATTGCAAAACTTTTTCGGTTTTTTTCTCTTGCGGCGAACGATATACTACAGTGACGGCAGCGGGGCCAGAGGGGAAACAAAAAAGGAACGGGGTTCTCAAAGAACGTCCGCCATCTTAGTTTATCCAACGAAATAGCTCACAAAGGCGACGTCAAATAATTTGTATCGAAATAGTCATCCTTGCTCTGTTTTTTATACTAGAAAAAGAAAGATAGCATGATTAGATAAGCGACTGGAAATAAATGCACCAATTTCAAAATGAAAAACCTAAATCATTACTAAAATTATAAAACATTTTCATACACGATACCGGAACAATATTACAAAAGATTAAGAATGTAAAATTTCTTATATTCTATTTAACAAATCCAGAACATTCTCATTGGTTTTTAAATCTTTTCAGTTGATGCATTATCAAGACAGAAAACATCGTTATCTGCTAATGCAAAAAGATTAATGCGTAGTAAGATTTTTTTATTTAAAACAAATGAAAAGCATTTAAATATGTATATATTCCAATATTCATTAGCAAACTTTCACGATTTTCACAAATCTGTAACATTGATTTTTTATTTCTTATCTATCATTTACTACTGAATCTTTTATTAGCAGATTTAATAAAAATACTAAAAAATTCTGTTTATTTTCTATTTTTAATTTTTTTAATGCTTTTAGTATTATTTTAATAATATTTGATTTGACGCTATTACGTAAGTTTAGTGGTGTGATATAGTTAAATAATTATCCACAAGTACATTGTAACAATGCATTATCATAAAAGTCTCTAAAAAGTTTTAGCAGACACCGTTTTACTAGAGCGTAAAACAAACATTTTAAATTGGAAAGAAATACGTTTAATTGGACTCCATGGTCTAGAGTTGCCTTTTCTTTAAAAAGGAATAAAAAGAACAAAAAATGGAGCTTTTGCCATGTTTTGGTTTATCACGTAGTAGTTTTTGTTTTTAATTCATTAACTTGTGTGACTCTATATTTTGTTATTTTGTACTTGTTTTACGTGAAATAGTTTGGTTATTAAAAACAAGTGAAGGGTTATGAAAATAATAAACACGGAAAGTGAACTCTGAGGTCTCGCAACAACTTTCTTGGAACAGCTTTAACTAAGAGTCACCATTTTTGTGACAGCGGTGTATGAAAAGTATTCCTAATATAAGAATTGGCTGTATCGTCTAGTATCTTTGCCTTCCTTAAAATGGAACAAAACTCACTTTGCAGAGTGGCCAATTTGACGAGTTCGACTTCTAGGAGTGACGATTTTTTATTATTGTCCGGTGGTAACCAGCAGAGATGAATAATAAAAATAACTAAATATAAACGAGAGGTAACGATCAAAGATAAATAGTAATGACCACAACGACTTTTGTTTAAGTCTTTGCAACAAAACTAAAATGGTTTAGCGACTTTTCTGAAGGCTTTTGGAATACAAATCAAAACAATTTCAGGATCAGTAATCAAAAATCAAACAAAGTGTTTGTTATTTGGACACAGAATTATATAGTGCACAAAAATATATATAGTTAACGCAAACGCCATGCGCGCCAAATTCAAACTAGTTAATTAATAAACCTTTTCAGTGCTGTTGAAAATCATCTATTATAATTTAAGATTTAGCTAATAAATTAACTTTGTTTAATAAATTAGAATCGTTTCTTTTGTTAAAAAAATACATTGAAAGTGACTGGCGTGTCAAATTTAAGGTACACAAAAAGAATACATGTAACATAGTAACATATACAGTCATAAGATATCCTAATATAATCTCAACACATGCTTAGCATTTAAGGTACGCTGTAACGCTGCTACATAAGGTTGCTATTTAAACATTGTATGTGTTGATCATAATTTAGCTGAATGCACCACTTTAACTCCAAAAGAAAACACCAGCAAACTTGCAGTATTAATTTATATTATCAGAAAAACAATGAGATACATTTTTGTTCTTTTTACAAGTGAAGTAAGAGACAACGTTAAATATAATTAAAAAGAATTTAAATTTAAACATCAAGTATCTAAACAACTAAATTGCAATATGCCAACAGTATTAAGTTGTTTAATCCATTAGATTTTTTTAAATTTCAAATACAATTCATGTTTCTAGTATTTCTAGCAAATTATGATTATAGCAAAAAAATGTATTATGATGGAATATAAATATTGATATTTTTATAATATGTATTTAAATTACAATCAATTTCTGCCACTAGCCTCTTATGCCCATCCCAAAACAATATCCTTAGTGCACTCCTGGTAAAATCAATTTTAGCCACTTTCTAGTGACATACAATAGAGCCTAAGGACTCGAATTTATAAGACTTGCCAACACCGCCACTTTGTCACTGAACTCTTTACAGTCTTAATCAAAAGAGCTTGAACCAAGGGCCGTAAGCCAAGTAAATAAAAAAATTAATTGGGCTCTTGTTCATTGAAGATTAGGGGTTCTGCTAGGAGTATAAATGTTCTGTGATTCAGGGTGCTAGTGTAACAGTGATACAAGATTGAAAATTCATGTTACCCACATGACACTGGCATAAATTGTGTGTACACAGATTGCCATTTTATAAGAAGAAGAAGTGAACCAAAAAAAGTAATCAATTACTCACTTTTACTAGTCTGTGGGTCATTCTTGACCATACTATAGAATCATCATAGAAATCCAAATAAGGATACGAAATTACATAATACACTAGAAATCGCCATCTTAGAGATGAGAGACTATGTCGTCCATCTTATCATCAAAAACTTCAAAATGGCGTCAGTTTTGTATTCTATATTTAAGTTCATTCGACAAACTGTATCACTGTAACTGGTCACTTTGTCCTTACACTTTATTTTCTAAAGACGAGATTCAAAGTGGGATTCCAAATGTTAATGAAGCCGTTAAGATAACAATATTTATAACTATTAGATATTAGGTTATGTTTGTATTCAAATTGTTATAGTGTTGTGACAAATTAACAAACTATAGATGATCGATAATTGAAATTTTGTGTTTAAAAAATATATCATTTTTTTAAAGATTACAATAAATAATTGGTGACTTAATTTTTTCAATCCGTAAGACGTAAATATAATATAATATACATGCTGAAGTATATATAAATTAATTATTAACTTTGCTTTTTAGAGGCATCTTTCTCTGTAATTATCCCTTTGTTATTAGTCCTTATTATTAATTCATTAATACCAACAATATATTTGTTCTTTTTTTTGTTACCTATATTATAGGAAGCCTTCAAAAAACTATACACCAATAAAATAAAGTACATATTTAATTAACTGGCCACATATTATGTAAATTTGGTAACATTTCATCTTAAATTATCATCAACATGTTTCATTGCGTGGCCTATGTTGTAAAAATCTTGCTTGCCAAAACTTTACTAAAACTATATTTTTAAACATTCTTGAATAAATATCTATATTAAACAACCATAAAACGCTCTTTTATAATAAAACTTTTTCTAATCATATGTTCAACACATGCTTGATCTTTTCGAAACAAGACGGTTTCACTTTTTGTAAAAATAAGTTTGATCCATAATCAATATTTTGTTTAATAGGAAATGTCCGCACTATTACTATCGTCGTCAATGACATTTATAATAAATTCTCTGACATCTTCTAAACCTTGTTTTTCCCAATAGCTTTGCCGTAAACGTTCGATATGGTTAATTTCTTTCTTCTAGTGTGATAGACTGTAGCTTCCTTATTTAGTGTTTCTATGTGCCTCTCAGACTGCTCAACATTTTTGTCAGCGACCCGTTACTTCATTAAGTTCCACATGTACTGAATTGTATTCAAGCGCACTGGTAGTCCAAGGAATTCATAACCGCTCTTCGTCAACAATTTGTCAACCAAGTACTCCTTTTCTGAACGGTTACAAATTATAATATAATTCAATTCTTTCTTCGTCATACGTGCCTCGAACGCAATGTTTCTCTCTATTAACCAATTTTGCATCTCATTCTTACGAGTGGAAATTGATGGAGTTTTATTTAATTGTTTACTGTGATAAGGCGCGTTGTCTATCACTACAATGCTTTTGTATGCTATATTTGGGATGAGTCTTTCTAGTAAACCATTTTAAACAGTTTCTTGTGTCCATTCCGTTATGGAAATCCCTTCCTTAGGTACTTTTACATTAATCCTGCACCCTCCACGAAACCGTTTTCTCTTCTTGAAAACAAAAGTAAGAGAAGCCAATAGCAACACACACTCGGCTTTCTACTTGTGATATTGGAATAGTAATGCCATTTATCTTTTCTTGTTAAAAAAATACATATTTTTAATATAAAAGTCTTATCTCCCACAAATTACTTTTTCCTACTAATTTTGAGTTTAACAAATTATTGTAAACAAAAACAAATGGTAACAATAAGCGATAACAAATCAATCAACGATAACAAAATAAATTATAACAACATAATGATTAACATATAATAACTAACTAACAACGAAAACTTCAAAAATCACGAAATACGATAATCACTGCCGAGAGCGAATACACGACTACTTTGCGTGAGCGCATCACTATTGGAAGCGCGGGGACAGAGATGGGGTTCGGGTGTCAAAACCGCATTCCTGACATGCACCTAATATGGTTGAGTTGAACATGAAACTCAAACTTTTCAGTAACCTATCAAGTGCTAACAAAATAGAGATATACTAATACTAATAGACATATGTCAACAACCTTTAACCAGTTTCTTTTTATAGCAGGAACGTAATTTCAAAAAGTTATTTTATTTGTAACTCATGTTTGAATTAACTATATATTTTCACCAATATATTATTATATATATTAATATAAATACATACGAAAATAACTCGAAATCCTCACTTATTTGCACCCCAAATAGTAAAACATAATTATACAAAAAACTCGGTTTTGCATAGATGTTTGGACACGTATCATACGAAATTCTATTATGCCGATCTTTTTCAGCCAAACAGAAACATCTGTATACAGAACTTAAAACCTAAAATCCCAATACGTTAGTACGTACATACGGTGAAAGAGAAAGAACTTAGTAAATATGGTCACTATTTATAACACACACACACACACATACATATACACACTCACACATACACACACTCACACATACACACACTCACACATACACACAATCAAATTTGAAATTTAAGACATTATACTGCATAACAAAATTTAATTATAATTACTTTGTAATTGGTACTACTTAAATGTTAAAATAATAAACTGTATTATAGTAAATGTACTGTTAAGTAATATACAATAAAGGAAAAAAAAAATATTGCTCATAACTCCATCCATCCCAATTCAACCAAAAGACTTACACTGGTGGACAAAGGTCTCCCCCAAAGATCTCCACGACGACCAGACTTGCGCCACCCGCATCCAGCGGATTCCCACGACCTTCACCAGGTCGTTGGTCCACCTTGTCCACCCACGCTACGTCTTCCGGCGCGTGGTACCCATTCGAGAACCCGTTCGAAACAACTAGTGCCATTGTATTTATTTAAAATTCATTGTATTTAAAATTGTTGGTTGGTTATTTAAATATTGTTCCTAGTTCAATAAAGTTATGGCGAAATTATATTAGGTGAAAATAATGTTTCTTGTTGATTTGTTTATGTTAATATAATTTTTGAAATAATATTTGCTTATTCTTTTGCTGTATACTTTTACCAAACTTTTACTTTTACTAAAGTTCCTTATTTTTGAGACCATTATGTTTTATTTAGTCTACCTAGGATAACTTTGAAGTAATAAAAATTAGAGTATTTTTACATACATGAGAACACAACTTTACATAGGAAAACGTTTAAATTACACCAATTTTTTATTACTGCAAAGTTAGCGTGCCAAGACTTAAGTAAGTAACTTTTTATTGATTGTCGTTAAAGTAGGTTCGTACCTAGGTCCCATTAATAATGTTGCCAATTAATAATTCTTTTTTTCGGCAAGAAACAATAAATATGGCGCTACTTAGCATATCAATCTTTTCTTTCTGTACCTTCTAACGTCAAA
Source organism: Samia ricini (assembly GCA_014132275.2). Classification (NCBI taxonomy): domain Eukaryota; kingdom Metazoa; phylum Arthropoda; class Insecta; order Lepidoptera; family Saturniidae; genus Samia; species Samia ricini. The sequence continues at coordinate 11,696,978 of AP028161.1, forward strand.
CCCCTCGCTCATGAGATTCGCGTCTGCACTTGTCATCTGTTATTACTCTGTTATTCTTGACTAATGTCTCTCGTGTAAAGTTAAATAAATGTAATGTACTGTTGTCACTTTATTTTGGGATAAAAAGAAAAATGATGCGTGCAGTTGTATTATTTAGTATAATTTTATTCGTATATGTACATGGCGATGAATTTAACGAAGAGTTATTTGTTAAACCTTTACCACCGGCACATATTTACACATTTTTTCAGTTTGTAACCTTAGTAAACAATGAATTTTCTTGTAAGCCTAAATTGAAATGTTTTGAATTTTTCATATATTGGAAAAAATATATTGATAGATACTGTTTAATTATTTACAGCAGAACATTCCTATTTGGCACCTCGATCTCTAATGGAAGTTATATCTCGTTTTCAAATAGACGAGTTACATTTTACATTAACAGAAGGACTCTGGAGACATGAGCAATGGGGTTATCCAGTTTTAGATGCCGGTCCTGGAGCCGAGCTGTATGCATGGTTTTCACCAGAAGTTAAAATGTTGACCTGCAGTGGAAAAAATTAAGTTCAACGCTATCTGGACTCTTTTGTGCCTCATTAAACTTCATTGAAAATCATAACACTGTTACACCTCAAATGGCGTTTTGGCCAACCAGTGTAACTCAACCTAGTAGAAATTTAACATCTCAACTAAGATATGCCTCATTGCCTAGAGAAATTGTTTGCACGGAAAATTTAACTCCTTGGAAGAAACTCCTTCCATGTGAGTCAAATCGAGGATTTTCTTCGTTACTAAACTCTAGACTGATACACAATACACAATATCATTCTATTGGTGTTCATATCAGAAGGGTGTGTTTATCTAAAGATTGTTCTGATATTAATATAGAAATAAAACAAATAGTTGCACTTGTATATGATTCTAAAATAATTAAAACGATGGATTGGTCATTTACTAAATTGTTTGGACAAGGATTGCCTGGAGCGTGCCCTCTGGCATCAAGTAGTATTGTTTATGTTGATATTACTACAAATACTACACAAGCTTTACATTTAAACCCAGCGCCAGAAAAGATTGTATCTTCACACAGAGGTGGCACTGATACTAAATTAGCTATTTATAAAATCAAAGCTGATAATACAATGGTAAATATAGGTGCAAAATATGATACCAAAAATGATTTAATTTTAACTGTACCACCACCATTATGTTTTAATCGCTATGTATTAGGTTATGGAAAGGAATTTGGAGGAATTGTTACTGAGATAGTTAACTATTTTTGGACTCCAATAGATGTTGTTGTGTTAGAAAATGCACCATGGTGGTTACCATTACAATTAAGCTCATTACGGATCAATGACGAAGCAGAAAGTGATTTGGTAATATCAAGGTACTACTCCCCTGGGCGTAGCAGACAGAAACCTTATCATTTGGAGCTCCTCTTAAAATTGCCACCTAAATCAACAACTAAAATTACAATAGATTTTGAATTTGTTTTCTTGAAGTGGCAAGAATATCCTCCTGATGCCAATCATGGTTTTTCTATATAGGTTCTGCTATAATATCTGCCAATTTACCTACAGCCAGGAATTATACCAGTTTGCCAATTACGGGTACAAATTTTGACTCTGTCATCAATGCTTCAAAGCCATGTAAGTATATATTATGTTTATCTTTTTATAATATTTTTGTCATAAAGGTTTAGCATATGACCATAATTCTACCTGATTTTACGTGATGAATGTGGCTGAAGAAATAGCTTTTACCATTAATAGTGCCATTCTACATTTATAGTTTATTGATTGATTTTCAATCTGACAGTATACTCAGGTAATTAACTTAATGTTATCAACAAACAGATGCTATGAAAACACTGAGCTCATTGATAATAACTCAGTTACTCACATTTCACAACTGCATTTCGAATGGGCGACTTTAGTATCACTTTGCTTCTTAGTTTTGGCCTTTGTAGCTAATATGCTACATGTTTTTGATAGCTCTTTGTTTACATTTAGGGTCTAAATGGTGATTACATAAACAATATTTACTTATCGATCTTCATATTTTTGTTAAAAAAATATTGCCGATGTGTGTCCAGGGGGGGGGGGGGGGGGGGGGGGGGGGGGGGGATACTTACTGCTGCTAATAAGAAGGCCTACAAAATTGGTACAAAATTCTAATATTCTAGGATTTCATCAACATGGTTTATGGTTTTATTTACTCCCTATCATTGTAAGATTTGAATCTATGTTCCATGAATAGGTATATAATCAGACTAGCTGCTCTTCACGGTTTTACCTGCGTAGTTCCCGTTCCCCTGGGATTTTCGAAAATAAACTAACCTATGGCACTCCCTGGATTTCAAACTATCTCCATACCAAATTTCATCCAAATCGGTACAATAATTTTTAAGTTTGCTCATTACATACAAAAATACATATCTTTCCTCTTTTTAATGTTAATATAGATATAGACTGCCACTGAGTCATCAAACCCTATTAAGCATGTGGTCTATAGCTACAATATTTTTTTACACAATACCCAAAAATAATATTTATTTTGTTGTAGGGTATCCTGCTGTCTTCAGAACAAATGGTGCAATGGTGTCTTTACCCACTCCAGACTTCAGCATGCCATATAATGTCATATGCTTAGCATGTACAGTTGTTGCTCTCGCATTTGGTCCTCTTCATAATATTTGTACAAAAGAATTAGTCTTAAAACCAGTAGGTTCACCTATTTCCATAACACAAAAAATCTTAAATCTGTTTAAGAAAAAGAAGGACTAAAATTATTGATAACCAAATTGTATTTAGACTGAATAAATCTAATTTATATGAATACAAAACATGGTTTGACTGTAGCTTTTATGAAATGTATAATGACATTTATCTGTCTGTCTATCCATTACTTGGGTTATATCTTGAGAATCACTAAACTGCTTTCAAGATTCTTTTTTTAATCATAGATATTATTGGCAACTACCCTTGAGTAATGAAATCTCTATAAAAGCGCGCTGCAACTGCAAGCGAGAAGCAGTGTTGTATCACCGTTTTCGCATGCGGGCCAGGGTTCTTAAGTTGCTCATCCTGAGCGTCGAGGGTAGAACGGTGTGTCAGCACTTTATTGCGTACGGTGAATGAGACACTGTCTGGTATTGTTATCACTTTTAATTGGGTTTATTTAGTTATCTATTAGTTCCTGTTGATCTAACTGATCCAATCTTAACTTATTTATATTTTTAATTTACTACATATCTAACTATATTTATTATCTGGTCAGATTTTAGTATATATTTTGTTATGTTAAACAGTGTGTATTTGTATACATATAATAAAAGGAATATGAATAATAGATAAAAAAATGTTTAAATTATATAAAAGGGAACATCTATATTTCTGTTAGTTTTCTTACATCTCCAAACCAACTGAACCGATTTACAAGATTCTAATGATTTTAGTGAACATTGTATTATTTGAAATAATAGCATGTTTGAGTATACAAGAAAAGTAAACTAAATAATAAAAAAAACATTATTATGTTCCTTATTTACACCACTGAACTGATTTATATATAATTCTATTGTTATACGTAGATTATTATCTGGTCAAAATAATAAAAGTGAAGTAAATAATTTATTTTTACCACTAGCGCCTTATTGGGCAATAGTTTAAAGAAACCATTGGATATTTAAAAACGTAATTGTGAATAATATAAATATACGCGATTGGAGCCGCGGTAACACCTGGTATATAATAAATCATTATAATATATATGTAATAATTTACTCTCTCTAATTGATATCTCGCACCTTATACACAGTTTAAATTAATATTTCCCTAATAATAACGGCAGGGTGAGCTGCGCCTGCTCTAGGGTGGGATTTCTAGAAATCGTTTTTAGTGGATTCTTGCATCATGACAAGTAAAAGTATGTCTTACCAAATTTTCAAGTTTGTAGGTTCAGCGGTTTGGGATCTTCATTGAGGAAACAGTCAATCAGGGCATTTAAATATATATTAAACTTAACATAAACTTTTATAATTTTATATGTTAAAACAACCTTTTAAACAAATTGCTTCGTTACTACTACCGTTACTTTAAAAAAATATAAGGGGCGTTAATTTGTCTTTTTATCCTGAGCGACGTAACTGCTAGCGCGGACGCTAAGGGGAGGAGGAGTCCCAAAGTTACTAAAAAAACATTAGGTACGTGATTAATGGATGACCCTCCAGTGTCCGCTCAGTAACTATTATTGGAAAATTAAAGATAAAAAAAGATGTAAGTTTCCCAAATAGATTTTATTAATACCACTAAGGAAACAAAATGAAAATCGATTGATAAAAAGGAGAAAATTCGTGTCTTTGGTATAGGTACCGTTTCTTTCATTATTATTCATATGTATTTACTTTTAAAAAAAAATTGTTATTGCAAACAGACACTTCATTTTCATTTATTAGTGTAGATTATTTATATGATTATATATATGGTGTATTCAGAAGACCTTTACACTTTGGAGCTATGATGGCGCAGTGGTTAGTGCGGCCGGATTCCGTGTCAGTGAACGCGGGTTCAAATCCTCCTATCCAACTCTAAAATCTGCCTGAGCTTTCGGCGAAAGAAAACATCGTGAGGAAACCATAGCATGGTGGTAGGGCAGGCCCGCCTGGGTAGACCTGTTTAAAAAATAAACCATATTTCATGAAGATACAATACTGATAAAATACTCAATGTTTTATTTTTACCAATTGCACATATTTATACTAAACATGAATACTTCTAGAACATGTATATTTTTCATATATATTTAAATATTTTTAGATTTATTTTTTACGGTCGGTATGTCGCCGTGCCAATGAGGTTTCATGCTTCTTATCCGACACTACCACCCTCAACTTTGAAAGCCTGTCGCTAAATACCAATAGGTGTGTTCCGGCAGTATCACTAAAGAACTAGTACTTCTAGGCTACTAGGCTTAGTGTGTTTACCAGCCTAGACCACATTTTCATTTAACACCATGTGAGATTGTGGTCAAAGCACTAAGCCTATGACCTATAAAAAAAAACATTAATTATAACACGCAGTTAAAATACTGATAAAACGATGATAATCTCTGTGAATGTGTAAATTTTTTTTATTCTACGCAGTCTATGTATTTCACATTCTTTTTATTTATCTAAATTTTCTACTAAGTAATCATTGTCAAGTTGACAAAGTATTTTGTATGAGTATTTACCTTTGTTAATTTTTATTGCATGAAAATGGAGCCAGATTTTAGGTGACCTTAAAGAGATATAAGTGAATAACCGTTTCGTGCATTAAATAATCCTTCCTCGCAATATTTTACAGGAAACACTCTTTTCAATGCCCTTGTTTTGGAATCCGTAAAGAATGTAACAATTTCGAAAAATTTATACATTTGAAAGATACTGGTCTTGTGATATATCAACATCACAGTTTTCAAAATGTAAGCTTGTGAAAGTGTGAAAGTATGAAAATTTTACATTTTCTATTCGTTTTCTATTTAACACAATACATGTATTTTTAATAGAGTAATGAAGAAGATGAATTGATGAAAAACACAAAGAAAGGAGATGATGTTTTTATTTTAAAAAATATTAAGGATGTAGAAGTGACTTCTGCCAATTTTATACTTGAACTCGGTAACATTTATAATTCTTTATTTCTATAATTATTGTAATTTATATAGCTTAGTACCTTCGTGATTTTTTAATCTTTCTAGGTCTTCAGTTAATGATATTTTAGCTATTGAAATATTGAAAACTACCCTTCAAGTGTAAAACTAGAATAGTAAGTTTACTCTGTGACCATAAAAAATCTATAAGTACATAATAAATTCCGATAACAAATGTACACCAACAAAGCATACATTTGCTCTGTCTTAGTCGGTTAAAATCAAAATTGAAAAAAATTGACATTTTCAACTTTTAGTAATTGAACTGATATCTATACATATCAAAATATTTCGAGTACAAAATGGTATTTTATATAATACCTAGCTATTTGGCATAGTAATTATATGATCTCGATTAAAATCTGTTATAACTCATTGTCTCGCTTATATAGTATTGTCAATTTCACATTGAATGTAGGTATCCAAAGCAGTAATAACCATATAGAAGAAAGTAGCAAATCTACGAAACCCGAGCATAGAACAAGCAATATATGTATGGGATTCCCCATTTCTCTCATACTCTCATGAACTAAGAAGTAGAGAAAAGTGTACAAAAATATTATCCTAGAAAAATCTGGGTCACATAAAAAGAAAGCTTTGGCTACAGGCCCCACGCTGACTTAATCTGCCTCTCACTGTGCCAAGAAGGTCCATAGGCTTGCAGTCACGTAATCTATAAAATTCGATAATAGCTCTATAATTTTACAAACATGGCAATCATTTTTAACCTAGTGTAAGCCAGCTATAAATAATATTGGCTACCATCATTGTGTACCAATTATATTGTGTTTCATTAATTTTAGAAAAACAGAACATAAGTTGCCCTCGATGCAGAAACATTGTTGAACGAATTAAAGTACTATTACAAAAAAATCCAGCTATCAACAAAAATGCTGTAATTGGTGTATGCAATCATTGTCTTAAAGAAGGGAGTTTTCAAAATTCTTGTTATAAATGTAAAAATGTTGTAAAACAATTTGTAGCTGAATATGAGCAAAATAAACAAATGAAGATATGGATATCTAAAGTCCAAAATGTGCTTCAGAATCTAAAGAGTAAAGGCGAAAAATCCGTAATCTTAAAGAGCAATAATTCACAACCTGACATACAATCAAAATCAAGCCAAATGATCAAAACTACAAAAAAATCTATAGCTAAGTCATCTGAAATAGAAGCTTCTCCGCAATTTATTATAACTACAGGTAGTTTAAAATCAAGTAAAATTGTAACACCAACACAATATTTTCAACAGAAACCAGCCACATTTATTGCTGAAGATTTTTTGAAATCAAAGAAAAAGTCTTTCAGTGGGCTTCATGATAGCATATTTTTAAGTAACCAGAATATTGATGACAAAAATAGTGTAATAGAAAAAAATCAGATAGAAATATATAAAGAACTGAATAAACACTTTGAACCTAAATCTTTGTGTGATTTAGAAAAAAAAACGAAAACAACATTCCGTCAACTATGTAGTCAAGATTATACACCACAAAAAGCCTATCGAGAAAACATTGTAAATCCAGACCTTTCAATAAAATCGTTTCAAAAATTAGAGGGGCATGTAGAAATTGTTACTGACCTTGAATTTTCCGATTCAAAATGTCACAAATTTTCTAACCATAAAATTCATTTTATAAAAAATCCTTCTGGACAAGAGTCTGAAAGACAAATTCCACTGGATACATTTGATGATGTTTCCATGTTTTGCACTGAACAAAAACCACATTTAGAATTGCCCGAACTTAGTTACATTTACTCTAAACGAGTATCCTTAGGGAAAGATAGAAAAGCAGTTCGAAAAGAAAAAAAATATTGTCAGTCCCTGTTAGAAACTAGAAGACATCATTCAGAAGAAGCTTTAAATATTGCAGAAGCAAAAGTAACTAGAGATGTTATGGATAAAGATTTCAGTTTTTTTGTTTTCCAAACGTTAAAACATTCAAAAAAGAACCAAAATACGTACAAAGCTCTGCAGAATTAATTTTAGATACACAAAATATGTTAAATGCTAGAATGAAGGAAGAAATGCAAAGAAACGAAGAGAAATATAAACAACAATTACGAGAGCAAGAACGAAAAAAGATTGTTCAAGAAGAAAAAGTAAAATTATTAAAAGAAAGAACAAAACAAAAAAAGGCCGAAGAACAAGAAGAAAAATCGCGGAAAGAAGAAGAAATAAAACAGAAGTCTGAAGTAAAACCAGAAAAAAACTGATGAAACACTTAAAAACGTGAAACAAGGAATGGTTAAATCTCTAGATAAAATAAAACAACGTGGTAAGAATATACAACCATTAAAAGTTGCCAAAGAAATAAGAAGCATCAAAAAAGATAAAGAAAAAATAGATAAGGAAGAACCATTTAGATTACAAAAAAAAACAAGACAATCTTAGAGAAAATAAAGGAAAAGAAAAAATTATAAACGATCGCAAAGAACAACTTCAAAACGAAATTCCAAAAATACAAAAACATAATGATAGTTCCAAGAAAGAAAGTACAGAAGCGCTGGGCAAAGATGAAGAAACACAAAAACGTAAAAAGAAGGAAAGATAAAAAAATAAAACTTATAGAACAACAGAAGAAAATAGATGATAATCAGAGTCAGAAACAAGAAAAAGTAAAATATAATGATGAAGTAATCAAAAGACGCAGTAAAGATATAGGTAATGCTACAGAACTGACAAAGAAAGCTCTGCTTGAACTGGCAAAGGAGAAACGAAACGCATTAAAAATTAAACGGGACCAAGACGAAACTGACAGATTAGACAGAAAGACAGCTATAAAAAAAGAAACTGATGAATTAAAACTAACCATTAAAAAAGAAGTCAAATCTGAAACAGTTAAAGAAAAATCCAGACACCAAAAAAATACTGATTTTCCGACTACTAAAGAACTAAATATTAATCAAATAAAAGTTTGGAAGCCATTAATGGATAATTTAACTCTACAACTTGTTGAATTGAAACAATCCGAAGCTAAGAACGAAAGACATAAAACTACACGATTATCCGAATTATCCTCAACTCCTTTGTGTATCAAAGAACATCAAAAACATAAAAATACCAAACTACCCACGTGTCTTATGTGTATGAATTCTGATTTAGAACTCGGTGTAGAAAGTATTGTAATGAAAAAAGATCGTACTGGGGAATTAGCAGATATTATTATTGGTCCGAAAATTTTCAAATACAAACCCCCTCTGAGTGAGCGAAAACAGAAGGGATTAGTTGTACCTATTTTATTTCAAACAGTTATTAATGAGAATATTTTTCTTTAATGAAAGATACAAAACATTTCTAAAAACGAAACTGAAAAATCATCATTGCCTGTAGTACAGTCTCCGAAATATGAATATATTGTAAGTACATTTAATACAAATTATCATAGAATTAAGAGCCGCAACGACTTTGTTACTTTATGCAAATTACGAAGTAATGAAATAGTAAACTTTTGTTAGAACTTCGTGCATGCCTATTTAAATATACTTGTAAAGCTATAACCACATTTATCTTTATCTACCAACCTAGGGCTAGGTTACCACCGTATCATGCCGGAAGCATGGGATCCGACGTGAGTAAGCATAAATGTTGTCCTCTGAGTCGAGTAGAACCCAGATGATAAATGGATTTCTTTGTAAGTAGAAAAGTTTGATATAGGACCTGTCTAGAGCAGGCCAAAACCGCTGCTGGTAACAAATCATGCAGAGTTCGTAAATAAAAATAACCTCTAAAATGAATAAATTTCAAATGCTCATAAATTCTATTTCAAATGTACGTTACTTTATTTACTTCTAATAACTACTTATATCTATTTTTATATTTGAAACGATTTGCGTGAAGAAAAGTTTTTACTAATGAGTATGTCGGCGAAAACTGTCACACACAAATAAACGACAATATGAACATAACGCGTCTTAGATACGGAAGTGATTGTATCCCTTACCAAAGGTAGGTATTATAAAAGTACAATGTCTTTGCCCCTTGCGTAATGAAATGTTAACCTCGACAATAAACCTCGTTAAAGATCGCAAACTACGAGAAATTTGACTTTTTTAATTTAACTTTTTTAAAGTTTTTTTATGAAGTTACAATTTACTCACGAAATATTATTAAAATACTAATATTTCAATATTCAGTTTTCTCTATTTTCTTTCATTTTTCTGTGTAAAGTTTTTTGTGAAGCTATTATACCGGTCTGATGTATTTTTGAAATTATGAACAGTTCTCCATCTATTTTATATCCTAATTAAATCGTCCCCCCGTTCAACTGCTTTTTATTCACATGACATTTTTTTAGGGAAAAAGTTAAATTGGTTAACTGAGAAGTATTGTCACGTTGTAAAATTCACACGTCAAACAACTTGTCATTTATTTAAAATTCCGCCTTTTATACCAACCAACTTTGATCAAACTTCATTGTCAGTCCTTGTTATATATTTAATTATGTAATATTTATTTGATAATACTCCCCATTTTTTTAAATTCTAAAAAGTATATAATATTTTCAAATCATTCGAGCATGTCTTGATTGAGCAGATTTGATGCAAAGGGCTCGTAGTATTGGCCGTTCGGTTTATATAAATCGATCTGTCATTTTCAAAGCATTACGGGAGCGTGATTTGCTGCTTTTTTTTTCGTTGTGGAACTTGAACGTGGAAAGTCACGTATTTTTTTGAAATATCACAATATACCACTTGATGCTAGTATTTATCAATTTGGCAACGGCTAGTTGATTGCAGCTCCGGATTCAGTTTGGCTGCCGGATATTTTGACAAACCCCGATGTTCGGGGTTTTGTGTTTGATTGTTTGCATAACTCATTCCCTGCCTTAACGAAATTAAGCCAACGTCACTCTGAGTGTGGTGCTCTGACCGGTGACGGTGCGCCTGATCGCTCACCGCTTCCATCAGCTGCTCATCACCTCCTTTGGAAGGCCCTGAGTCACAGCGTGGAGTCCTGAGGAGCTACTCGCGTTGTCTTTGACCTCAGGAACTAAGAACCCTTCACTCTTTTTCTTTTTTTTGTAATTTTATAATTTAGTTGGTTGGTCGTCCAACCCTCTGTATGAATTTTTCTTTTCTTTTCCTTTTCTATATATATATTTTTACAAGCCTTGATATCCCACACATATATTTTCACCGTCTTTACTTAGCCAACCTAGCCGGGTGAGATCTTTTTATTTAAAAACTCTTCAAGTTTGTCTTCGTTATTTTTCACGTTAAATAAATTTATTACTTGAACCCCTGTGTTTTTTTTTCTGTATACCCCAGGGTTTTCCAGGTAATAGTATAGGAATAAGGCTCATCAGACAACCAAGAGTTTTAAATCTGTTTATCAAATTAGCTAAAATAAGTTCATAATTTAAAGCTTTCACATTCTCCTAAATGTAATCAAAGTTTTAGCATGTAATAACGAAGCCGTCATTATTCCCGAATTATTATTTAACATTTGAATGATCCGCAATATTTTACACATTCATAATATCTGTACTAATAGGTATTATAAATGCGAAAGTAACTCTGTCTGTCTTTCGCGCTTTCATGCTAAAACTACTGAACCGATTTAAATGAGATTTGGTACACTGATAGTCGAAAAAAGGGTTGTAAGGGATTGAAAGGAAGGAAGGATAAAAATATCGTTTTAGAGCTAGAAGCTTGAAACTTATTTTTTAAATTTGTTGTGAAATATTTCGTCACGTTCTGCATTCCGCCAATATAGATTCGACAATTTGTGTGATGGTAAAAGAATATCCCGATTGTGTCGCGACTACCATGCATATGGTGCAATGCCGCTATTGTGAAATATTTCGACGCGTCACGTTCCGTAATCAGCCAATATAAATTCGACACTTTGTGTGGTGGTAAGAGAATAATCCCGATTATGTCGCGACTACCATGCATATGGTGAAATGGCGATATTGTGAAATATTTCGATGCGTCACGTCCTGCAATCAGCCAATATAGATTCGACAATTTGTGTGATGGTAAGAGAATAATCCCGATTGTGTCGCGACTACCATGCACATGGTGAAATGCCGCTACTGTGAAATATTTCGACGCGTCACGTTCCGCAATCAGCCAATATAGATTCGACACTTTGTGTGGTGGTAAGAGAATAATCCCGATTGTGTCGCGACTACCATGTACATGGTTAAATGCCGCTATTGTGAAATATTTCGACGCGCCACGTTCCGCAATCAGCCAATATAGATTCGACACTTTGTGTGGTGGTAAGAGAATAATCCCGATTGTGTCGCGACTACCATGTACATGGTCAAATGCCGCTATTGTGAAATATTTCGACGCGCCACGTTCCGCAATCAGCCAATATAGATTCGACACTTTGTGTGGTGGTAAGAGAATAATCCCGATTGTGTCGCGACTACCATGTACATGGTTAAATGCAGCTATTGTGAAATATTTCGACGCGTCACGTTCTGCCAGTAGCCAATATAGATTCGACAATGTGTGTGATGGTAAGAGAATAATCCCGATTGTGTCGCGACTACCATGTCACATGATGAAATGCCGCTATTGTGACACGTTTCAGCTCATCTTAATCTAACATCAGGTGAAGTGCAGTCATTTTGCCGAGCTCGATTAAAAATAGCTAAGATTTCCGTTAGTCGTCGAATCTGACGACTTGGACATTGCTCAGCTTAAACTAAGCAAATGCTAAGTTTGTGACTAATAAATTTGATTTCTGGAGTTAAATCTGAGATAAGCCTGAGTACGCTCTGTAAATTTCACCCTAAGTGTGCTTTTTTTTTTGTCGAGGGGAAATGCATTTACGCACTACCTTCACATTCATGTATTGAAATGAAACCTAAATAGCAATACTATTGACGGACATTAGGTGAACGGCTATAATAAAGTAATTCAACACATAAAAAGAACATCTGTTCAAAAAATACTTTTATTTTTTTATGATAAAAAATCTTAAAATCTCAATCATCTAAATTCTAAAGGATGATTACTGTCACTAGTCAAGTTCAAACACATTACCTAAAAATTTTTATGTACTTGTTTCTCCAAAGTACAATATCATGTCTTTACATTAATAACTACCATTTTGAACTCCATTTTTTTCTATTTGAATCCAATTGGTCGCAGCGATTTCACAATGTAGTATGACCACCCTTGTAACAAACTCAGCCTTTTATTGCGCGAGCAATCTATCTAGAGTCGGTACTTCTTTTTCGAGATTTTGTTCGTGAAAGTCATGCAATTTTAGTCTTGCTCTTGGTGCGTACTTTTCCGAGAGTTTTAATTTTTTTTTTTGGAAGTAGTCGCAACGACAACTTCTAAGTTTATAATTCTGCTAACGGTTTCATCAGATATATCTACTACACAAAACATAGAGAAAAAAAAAACACTAGCAACCAACAATAATAACAATGTAATGATTGCGAAGATAGCGAGAAGTCGCATATTGTGCAGTGTAATGCATACATCTCTAAAATTTCTTTTCTCCTCACGCCCCTACTGCTTTTTTATTTCTACTGTCTGGATAGATAGTAAGTATCATACTTTTATACCTAATACAAAATGTATACTAAGAAAATAAAAAACACATTTGTCAAATTATACGGAGTTTAAACATATACATTTGGCAACTCGATTTTACTAACTTTTCATGTGAACACACAAGTCCGTACTCGTTTTAATGGAATAACTGGAGATTTGTTTGCTTTTTCCCTTTCAAAAAAGCATTAAACTTCAATACAATTTCTCTTGCATTATTTTTAAACGTCTGTGCCATGTTAAAGCACTAAAAATCCTCATTTCTACTCATAAAATTACAGCGCTTAGATTTGACAGAATCGATTGACTTTCCAATGGCGGTAGTGCCAACATATAGGAAAGGGAGCCAAGAGGCAAGTTATGGTGAACTAACTATAGGTACAAATTTGCAAAATACTGTCATATGTCGTTTTGTCAAGTTATGGATTTTTCAAGATTTTTTTCTGAATAAATTTATTTTAATTAAGTTTTTACCTTTTTTGTAATGGCAAATAATAATGCAGCTCACACAGTAAGTAATAATAGTTTATTTATAATATTGTCGTTTAAAACGTCAAGGGTAATAAGAATATATATTTACATGAATCAAATTAAAAATTGTCATTACCGTGATCTTAATTTAATTTCAGATTTGTAGGCATTTCTAATACATTAAACTTAGAGATTTATTTAAAGATCACCTAATATTTTAAGCTTCTCATGACTTATCCTCATACCGCAATCAATTTTTAAAACTATTTAAAACCATTACTACTCATGTATACGCAATCTATACTAATAAGTAAATATGAAGTGTCTTTTTGTTATGTCAAAACAATTTTTTTTTACTAAATACATATAAATGTATATACGATACCTATACCAAAAATACAATTTTTAAAATTGATGTCTGTCTATTTGTTTGTTTGTTCGGGGTAATCTCCGGAACGGCTGAACCGATTTTGACGGGACTTTTTTGGTAGATAGCTGAAGTTACTCCGCGTAACATAGCGTACTTTTGATTTCGGAAAATAATTAGGATTCCGCGTAAAAAAATTAAAACTCATAAAAAATTGAATAAAATCCGATCCAATGGACAGTTTTAAGTACAAGTGCTTGTTTTTTTATGAGATATATTTTTACTTTAGGAATATAATTAGGGTTCCATATAAAAAAATAAAATGCAGTGAAGAATGTATGAAACGCGGGCGCTTTCGGGGTCACAGCTAGTAACAAATAAATCCAACCTTAGAAATACGCCATAGTTTAAACAACAAAAAATAGAATTACACGTTTATTCTAAAAACAAGTTTAATGTTTTCAGAATGAACAGGAGCCGCCAAAAGGTGTCATTCGTTACGCTCTGTCGGACAGAACATATATTGATAAAGGATGGACTATGCTTCCCATGGAAAAAGTAGTTCGAAAAGTAAAAACGAAAATATTTTCATATAGGTACTTAATTGATCTGTGAATTTTTATATGCATAAAGAATTAAAATATTGATTATTCAGATGAATGTGTACCGCATGCGTCCTGCTCATCCAGAATTCGATTGGTTTTTAAACAATAAAACTAAGAAATTAATGTTATATAACACTGGTGAAAAGTTGGCAGAGTTTGACGATAATGGACTCGGCCGATGGTTTTACAGAAATGGGAGGATCGCGTTGGACTATTATAATACTGAAGGTTACCTAAAATATACATATTGTAATTTACATTGTTAATCTTTGTGTAGACGATCACAATGTATTACAGAAATGAATGCACAGCAAAGAATAGTGGTATACAGTAGCGGCGAATCTGATAAACGTGGACGAACACATCCGCCGACGATTCTTGCTACCTTCGATTATTTAGGAAATGGAATAGTTTTTGACAACGGTGGTAAAATCCGGTGGGTCCCTACGAATAAATTACCTATTTAAGCAATATTTAGCCGTATGAAGCAACTATTATATAATCAAATAATTATTTTTTTTTAAGACTCAAGTATAATCAAACTGAAGGCGTTTTACTGGACCGAAGCATAGGCCCTGTATCTCATTGGAAATGGCATACCTTAAATGATCCACCGGTACTCCAAAAAGTTATGATAGATACGCAAATGGCCCATAAAGATCCTGAAATATTGAAAATGAGTAGTCACGGAGAAGATATAAATCATCCAGATAACGAAGAAATGCTAGCTATTGAATTTGATAATTTTATTAGAGAAAAAAGTAAAAAACTGTCGCAGACTTTCAAACCTTTCCAAATTAAAATGAAAGCTTTAAAGATTAACGAATATTTTTCTTTAAAAATATTAGATCAAGCCACAGTATATTTAATCTTCAGAGACGGAACAGTCAACTTGAAATTGAACATTGGGATGATATTAGACCACAAAGAAATCATAGATACGGATACTGCTGAAGTTGGAGAAGTATCGAATAATTTAGAACGTTTTCCAGCGCAAACAAACAGTCTTGCAGGACTACAGCGTAGTATTGCTTACGCCCAACGATTTGAAAGATTACGTACAGATAGAGAACGCCGTTTATATCCTACCGAATCATGTTTTAGCGTCGACCGTGTTGCCGCTCCTGCCTCACAGCCGTTACGTCTGCCATTTCAAACTGTGTCATTTGACTCCACAACAACACCTGGCTCATTTGGCAACACACAATATTGCAAATATACTAGAAAACTATCTTCAACAGATGTGTATTATAATACTCGTCTAATTTAGGTAATATTACTAAACATTTTATTACTTGGTTAATGTAACACTATTTTGAATGATTACATATTAAAAGTACAAGAAATTTATTTTAGATACTCAATTTATTTTTTGCAAAAGGACTGTCCTTTACCTGATGGTGAATACAGCCCAATAATAATGACGTCAGCCAATAGATAAGAGCCTATCACTTCTAAAGCCCTGCTCTAGGTAGATTTGCCTCTTACTAAGCCCGAAAGTGATGGATTTTTCACAAGTGTATGGTGGTTGGGGTTCAATTGCTCTACCATCAGTTTTACATGCTCGAAACATGCCCTCTTCCCCTCAAACTCCTTCGGCGTAGAGGATCCTTTTTTTCGTTCCCTCTCTGCGTCCTCCTGCAGAAAAAACTTGCTCGCAGAAAGAGACCACAGTGCTCCAGACCGTCTCTGCTACCAAACTACGATGCTCTTCGACCTACGCAGTACACTCAGCCAGAGTCTGCTGAGTAGTGTATTCTAACGCGTCTCAGTGGTGGCAGGCCGTTGTGGGCCAGGTTCTCCCAAGTTTGAGAGGAGCCGCTCCAATGCCACCGCAGCACCGGCAATACGCGGTCCGAGCCCACTGAAATGGGGTTCGAACCGCCACCTCCCGTCAAGGTTCAGACACAGATATTTCTACTGGGCCTTCACCCGGTCCCGGTTCCCTCCTACCGAGATGCTGGTGCCAGGGTGTGGTCCGCGCCCAAAGCACGTGAAACAACAGGGCGTCTGTCTTTTCCACTGCTATACTGAGCCCCAGCATCTCTATGCGCCTGACCACCTGAACCTGACCTGAACAAATTTGCGAATTTTTTCTATCGTGATAGTTTAACGACTCCAAAGCAATATTTCAGCGGGCTAGTTCAAATAACGTAGTTGAACTAGTTTTGTAAATTTGTAACCAAAAAGATTAAGATTTACTGTATTTTTATATTCAATTCACAGTAAAACCCTAAATCATATTTGAAAAACACTGACTGACCCCACTAAAGATGTTCGCCTACAAATCTATCGATATTTTATACTATGTGATGGATCGTATCACCGCATTACGCGATACCACGCAATTCTATTTTATTATTTATGTCTGGTACGCGATACATTGAATAAATTTATCGATATTTTCAATATACCTCATTCTCAAACTCAAGTCCACCAGCAACCGGATTAAAAAATATCAATATTAGATGGTTTGATAATACCGTGTCGATTTTATATATCGATAGATATCGGACTCTATCACTGACCACTCTTTAGAAAATAGCCTGTGATGCTGTCATTTTGTCTGTCATCATGTTGGTCTTTGTACATTATTATTATATAAAAATGTGAAATAAATTATTATAAATACATTTTAATTTCAATTTTAACTCTGAAATAAGTTCTTGATATAAATTTGTGTTTTAAATTAAATGATGGTAAGTTTTCACAAAGTGCACATAAATGTAAATGACAAGAAATGAACCGTAAGTTATCTTTGTTGTATTTTATACAGAGTTATCAAGATGATCCTAATTGCTACGTGGGTTCATTTCCCAAAAATTTTAGCTACGGGCCGTTTGAACAAAACGGTGATGGAGATAACACATCTCTACAAGAAGACCACAAACCTCGTATTCTTCTAATGGGGCTTAGACGGTGCGTATATAATAAAAGTACAAAATTTGTAACGCAATTATAGAATATTGATAAATCGTTTATAGGTCTGGCAAGTCATCAATACAAAAAGTGGTCTTTCATAAGATGTCACCAAATGAAACACTGTTTTTAGAATCCACAAACAAAATAGTAAAAGATGATATCAACAATAGTAGTTTTGTACAATTTCAAATATGGGACTTTCCTGGACAAATTGACTTCTTCGATCCAACATTTGATTCAGATACTATTTTTGGTGGATGTGGAGCTCTTGTATTTGTTATTGATGCACAGGTAAATTTATATTTTATTAAAACCAACTTTATTTTATTTTGCATTATTTTTGTAATAAATTAGTATTTTAGCATTAAATTGCTATAGCATAATTTAGCTTTAACAATGACTGTTTTGAAACCCAATTTTATTTAATAGACAAAATATTTAATGACAAAAATACCTTTAGAGTTGACTATAAAAATTGCAGAGCAAATGGATATGCGATACTAAATATTAATGTGTCGAGTACCCATAAAAATGAGACAATAGGAAAACAATGGAAACCTGGCATAAACGCCAGGTTAGTGCCCAAGGGGTGAAATTTAGTGAGTGACATGCACCTCCATGATGTCTCTAGTTATGGATTGATTTATAATCATAATGCCAAAGGGTTTTTTTTACAGTTTCTACAACATTAAACTATGTGGTTTATAAAAGTACAAAACACAGATTTACTATTTGTCAAATATAATAATTGTATTATTCTTTAATGAATTTGTTTAAGAAATGAGAGTGTAGTTGTGCTTTATAGAAATAAATGTGTTGTGCAACTTTCAGGATGATTACCAAGATGCCTTGGACAAGCTACAATTAACAGTAACTAAAGCTTATAGAGTAAACAGCAATATCAAGTTTGAAGTATTTATACATAAGGTAGGTATAGTTATTATTATATCTGTTAATTTATTCTGGGCAATGTTGATAACTATTGTGATAATACTCTGTTTATTGGTAGTAACAAAGTGATAAATATATGTACATAAATAATTATGTATAACATTTTTAACAGTGAAAATGATTGTAAACTACTTTCATTGTGATTTTTAAGGTTGATGGACTCAATGATGATTATAAAATGGAATCACAGAGAGATATTCATCACCGAGCTACTGATGATCTTGCAGAAGCGGGATTGGAGCATGTACACTTATCATTTCACCTCACCTCTATATATGATCACTCTATATTTGAAGCATTTAGTAAAGTTGTTCAAAAATTGATACCACAGCTCCCCACATTAGAAAATCTTTTGAATATCCTTATATCTGTAAGTAATTTATGTTTTCCAATATAAGAATTAAAATGTTACCTAAAACGATTTCTAACTCATCAATTAATGATCAAAATTGGGACAATTAAGATTATATCTTTAAAAAATTCTGAAAAACATATATTTCATATATATATTTTTGTATTTAAATGTAACCTAGGCAACACTGGGTAGAGCAGGTAGTATTATATAAAATAAAATAAATGAAATATTAGTAGTTAATTAAAAATGTCTTGATTAATAAATTTTTAGAGCATAACAATAGTATCATATTTTTATTATTTCAGAACTCAGGTATAGAAAAAGCATTCCTGTTTGATGTAGTGTCAAAAATCTATATAGCAACAGACAGTTCTCCTGTTGACATGCAAAGTTATGAACTCTGCTGTGATATGATTGATGTAGTTATAGATATATCTTGTATTTATGGGTATGTATGACTTTCGTAATAAGATAAATATCCAATTATAATAAGAAATTTTATCATACAATATTTACAAATTCACACAGCCAGTTACCTACAGACAATCATGGCGATAATTGAAATATACTGTATGTAAAAGACAGCCTTGTTAATTCCCCATTCTCACCAATTTTTTAACTTTCAGTTGACATATCAGATTAACGTATAACTTATAACTTTTCCAATATTTGTGCCAAATATTGGCATAAATTATCTAGAGACTAAAACCAAAAGGTGATTCCTAAGGCCTGTTTACAGTTTATTAGATTCCAAATCTTTAAACTGTCTCATTCATATACATACATCATCACATTATAATATACATTTTACAAAGTAGTGTTATGTGTCATAGTAATATCTATAAAAGGTTAAAACGAAATGTGTTATATGCCTTAACATTTTTAATTAATTCTATCTATTCAATGTTTTTAAATAAAATGATATTTAAAGCCCATTAAATGTCCATAGTTTGTAATTTTCTATATTATTTAAAAAGATATTCTAAATGGTTATTTGCCATTTTATGAAAATGGTGATCGCGTAGGTTGTTAGTTATTGTTTATCAAATATCATATATTGATATCAAACCTCATGTAGTTAACTTTAGAATATTTAAAGATCCTAAAATTAAAAACTACTGATTCTTTAATCATACAATATTGCTTATGGAACCATTATTTGTGCTGAAATAACTGTAACTATTTTAAAATTATAATTATTTAAATTATCCCATGATAAATTATACATTATTCAAAATATAGAAAGGAATAACATTATTTTATACATAATATTTTCAGCATGGTTGATGAAACTGAAGCTAATACATTTAACAATCAAAGTTCAAGCTTAATTAAACTGAATAATGGAACTGTTCTTTATCTTCGTGAAGTTAATAAGTTTCTCGCTCTTGTTTGTATATTAAGAGAAGAAAATTTCCAAAAGCAAGGTTAGTAGAATAATAATTGAGGTTTATATTTATCCTACTAATCTTATATTTAAAGTCCATGGTATTTTTTAAACAATATTTTATCATTATGCTGACAATACATGATATATACTACATTTCACGAATCGGAAAAAATGTAAATGGTCACCAGAAATGAAACAATGAAAGAATGAATTTTATATAAGAAAATTAGTTTTGTAAAAAAAAAAACCAAAATTATATATTTTCACAGAAAATTTGAAAATTGTTCTAACGCAAAAACGTGGATGGTTGACTTATACTTAACATTTTAAATTATAAAGTACAAAGCACAATAACTAACGATTTTATTTAGTACTTATGCCCTTAAATATTTTTTTTACAAAAAAAAAAATATTTGGAAGATTAGTCATTTTCCAATTCAAAAATCTCCTATACGTATTGATTATAGAAACACTACGGTTTTCAAAATCAATCGATGCATAAAATATAGGTAGGAAATAGAATTATTCAAGTTTGCTACTAGTTATTACTAAAATAAGGTTGACAACTTATGAATTAAAAAACATTGTTTTCAAAAAGTATCAGCAGACAACAGTTGTTTTTCGTCTACAATACTTCTTATACAATATTACTTAGGTTAACATACATTATGCAACTTGTCATCTTTTAAGTTTACAGTCGCCAGTTACCAGTACTATGACATGTTTATAGTTGTTACTGTATATTGTTGATATTTTTAAAACAAAAAATTAATGAGATTGATAACATCGACGTTTTTTCACAAACCCTTATTTTTAATACCCTTTGTAACACGACGAATACAATAGCTACGTATTATAATATAAAACGATATTAGTAAGTAAATTTCAAAATATAGTAATACCAAAAACAAACATTAATACTTAGAAAGCAGAACAGTAAAAAAAAATAAAGTATACACAATCATTATAATAATTGGTATCATATGAGGGTTTCGGAGTTAAGGAGACACTCTTGGAAAACAAAAACAAATTTGAAACAGGCCACTTATACCCATATATTTAGTAATCCAGGGGTCAGCAACCTGCGGCTTGCGAGTCTCATGAGTCTATTTGGATGTGAAACTGTGGCTCTTTAGTTCTAAACGCAAATATTATTATTTATCTTATAAAAATAAAACATTTAAAAATTGTTCTGATTCTATAAACGAGGATTTTATTTATGACTAAATACATTTTATATGAATAAATAGATTAGTTTTTTTTTATCAAAAACTTTTATGCAAGTACTATTTAATGTTGGCAAGAAAAATTTTTGTGTGGGTCTTTATAAATTTTGAAATTTTGTAAATTGTAATTTTTATCTCTTCCGATTCAAAAGGTTGCCGACCCCTGCAGTAAATACATATAAATAACATTATTTTAACTAATTAAAGTGTATCAATATGAAACAATAATTAATAATTGAAAATTCTCAACAGGTGTGATAGATTACAACTTTCTGTGTTTTCGTGATGCAATTACTCAAGTGTTTGAACTACGCAATAAATGTCAAAACGCCACAGCCTTGAGTAGAACGAGGCCAGACACTCCAGAACCTCTGCCAAATGGCGCTGCTGATTCTACAGAAAGTACATCCGATCTCTCTCAGCCTAATTTACCATAACAAAGTATCTCAGTTACATATCTATAAAAATTTCCATTAATGTATATTATGTTAAAGTATCGGTTATTATATCAATGTGAATAAAGAGTATAATTATTCTGTGTATCATTTCATAATTTCAATTACTTCGTATTGGATTATTTGCTAAGATGTTATAAGGTCATACATATCTATACTTGCAGGCTCAAAATGCATAAAGGATAAATGACACTTTTCGATGGAAGTAAATAAAAGCAAAAACTTTCTTTTTTTTGCTGTAACTTTTTGTTTTTTTTTTTTAATAATTTATGTAAAACCAGAACGAAATTGCTTTGGATTCGTTGTTTTCGAAATGTATATTTAAAAACAAACCCAGTGTTGTATTTACTGATATGAATGTGCTTTACGACCACAAAATTTAGAAAAAATATCCTTTACGCCTTCAGAATAAACGCCCTGTGCAAACGGCATACGCGTAAATCACAATTTATTTTAAACAAAGGAAATATTTCACAAATGTAATATATTTTTAAGGTAGTAATGGACAGCCTTTATAGTAATGTAAGATAATACAAAATATTTGGTTCATTTAGCGAATTAAATTTAAAAAAATAAGGATAATAATTAATTGTATATTTTTCTGACACTTAAATGTATATGTACACATTTCCAAAAGGACTTGATCGAATTGAAAATTTTATTTTGTATGAAATAAAAGTGTTTCAGGTAATCCATGTAATTATGAAATAAAAGTTCATTTTTATCATTATTATTTATAGGATTTCTTATGTTGATTCTTCGATGATATGCTACTAGTTTTTTTTTTCGATACCTAACGTTAAGTGTGCCCTAAAAAGTAATTTTAATATAATACTAGAATCCCGCACCATACTGCTTTACAGAGTTGTAATTCTTTCCAAAAAGAACCATTTTCTATACGAATCAAGATGATTCAACTGAATATAAATGGAGATCCAAAAGATCTATTTCTCAAAAAAATATATAATAAAAAACATAATGCTATAAATATTATTCATCTAAGTATGTTGGAAATTTCATATTATGAACGTATTTTGTGTAACGTCGATCCAGTCAATCGATCCTTCATAAAATTATTTACATTTAAGAATTAATCCAAACGAGAAAAGATATAAAATGTTGTTTTTCACTTAATTATTTAAACAAGAATTAAGGATGTTAATGCCTCGTTGGACGCGAGATCCGAGAGTAGAAAATGATTGTGTCATCCGCGTATAGAACTAACTCAACGTCGGGTGGACGAAGATCAGCTATGTATAGATAAAACCATGGGGACATCCGACAGAAGTGAAGACTCGAAACTAAGGAAAAACTTTTTATGTATTAAAACTTCATAATTTGTTAATTGAAATTATTAACAGTTGTCTTATTTTTACATTTGTTGCAATAATTTTGTACATTTTCATATAGTTTATTTATAATCGAAACATACATAAGTATAAATTTTATTATTTATTTATGAGCGTCAGCACTTCAACGCCATCTTATTTTTGTCATACTGTAGCATGTTGACTATTGACGTCATAGCATTGGTAACGCGAATCTGTATATTTTTCCCTTCCCGATAGTCGCCAAAATGGGTCTTATAGGAATCCTGCTCGTATCGAGTGGGTTGAAGAGAGAGTGCCTTTTACTATAAAGCGGATCGTTCTTATGGTCTAATCAAAATTACATATATATGGCCTATATTACAAAGGTGACTAACGTATATTCATTAAAACATGTTCGACACGAAATGTTAGACCAGTGAAATGCGTTGTATTTGAAAAGTCCACATTCGCATTTCTGAACGGTGGAGATAAATATTCGCGTCATATTCTTCTTCTTCTTAGTTAATGGCAATCTGTGCGTACACACAATTTGTGCCAATGTCATGTGGGTAAGATTTTCAATCTTGTATCAGCGTTACCAAGCTCCAACAGAACGGTGGCCTATCCTGCTCGAACTTTCCATGGAGCTTTGTCGGCACCTCAGAATGTATGCTACGTGTTGTCTTCTATAATAAACTTAACTTGAACACAATAACTAAACTATTTCACACAAAACGCCACCAAGATTATATGATATAGAGTCAAGTACACAAGTTTAATGAATTAAAGAAAACAATTGCTACATGTCAGACTGAGATCCCGCCAAAAACTCCGCGTCATATTCAATCGTCATCACTAGTACCTACCACAGACTTACTAGAGATGCTAAAGTACCTACTTAAATAGATCTAGAAGCACTGATTGATTGATTTTTTGGTTCCATTAATTTCTTTTTAAGGAGAAGGCAAAGGTACCAGTAAACCATGCAGCCAAATCAGACGTTAGGAACATTATCAATAACTGGCGATAACAATATGGCGGCCTTCTGTTATAACCACAACGGGGATGATTGGGACGTTTCAGAATTCACGATTAATGACCTTTCACCCTCTTACAGATTAATCAATCAATGCTTGGTGCGATTTTGTTCTGTAATGTTGTCGTCCTTATTTTAATTCATTATTATGCGTATTTGTCTATATATTATGTAATTTTGGTGGCATTTTACGTGATATAGTGTAGTAATGATACACAAGTGTAGTAAAGTAAAAATTATAACACGGAGCGTGAATTCTGAAATGTCCCAATAATTCTCGTTGTGGTCGTTACAGAAGGTTACCATTTTGTTACCACCATTCATTTATTGATAGTGTTCCTAACGTCTGCCTTGGCTGCATGGTCTACTAGTACTTTTGCCTTTTTGATTAAAATGGAACCAAAAAGCAAAAAGGTTTATCTATAAACTTGTACATTACTAGTCTGTGTCTATAAATAGGGCTTAAAATATGTGAATCCAGTGCCGTAATAAATTAAAACACATGTATAAATTGTGTTTACAATTTTAGAGTTGATGAATGGTTTTCTAAGAAATAAATAGATATTAGTGAATATAGAGAAAAGTTTTTTGTTTTACTGTTATATTTTGCAATTCAATAATTTTCAATTAAATAAATACATATAGTGAAGAAACTTTGGGTGAGTACTTACTAAATTATTATATTTCAGTAGTGATGATAGAGATTTTTTAAAACATATTGTCCAAAATGAATACAATCGTATGCTTAGAATTTATGTTAAATTTTGCTAAGATAAGGCTTCAAATAAAAATCAATATAACTTTCTTTGTACAAAATTGATCGTTGCAAAATGAACAAAGAAACTTCGAGTACCTATGTATCTCATTTCGAAGCTTTAAAATTATTTATAAGTATATCGATTTAAAAAAATGTATATAAGGAATTATGCTATTTATTTATTTCAATGGCTTTAATTTGGTTGAACCAATTCTATATTGTTGCCAATTATGTCCATGAAAGTAGCTTTTACCATACTGATTCGGTATTTGGTTCATTATTTGAAGTTTTATTTTATGTTACAAGTTATTTTAAATTTGTTATGTCTTATATATTAATAAAGTCGGGGGTAGTATATACTGCATTTATTAAGAAGGTTATTAACAAAAAAGTATACTAATAATGAAAATCGTTATATTATTTTTGCTTCTTTGTTGAATAGTAAAATAATTAACTTGTCAATTATAAGAGATCAACTTCTCATATCGGAATGACTTATTAATTTAACCTCCTTCACTTGTATTTACCACAAATAAATATTTATATGTTCAAAAGTTTTATTTAGTGACTAATGATATTATTAATGATTTATAAAAGACCAGTAGACGTTTTAATAAAATTTAATAGTTATTATGTAATTTACCCATAAAAATGAGACTATAGGAAAACAATGGAAAGCTGGCGGAAACACCAGGTTAGTGCTCAAGGGGTTAAGTTTAATTCAGTGTGTGTCTACTATACAAGTTTACAGCATCTAAATTACAAAAGAATTGTATGTGAGGATGTCACTAAATATTTGTAATACTACATGAATTTGGATATTTTTTTATTACTTAATGTACAAATGTTTTCATATTCAAAATGTATTAGAAAAATAATTCACTCTTCATTGGTCTTGGCTTTAATATCCACAAACATTTACAAAAAGTAATGCCCTTCTGTCTGTCACTTAGTTATTAAAGTTAACTAATTTACACAGTTGTTATTTATAATGTAGAAACTCAGTTTTAGTACATATTCTGCTATATTAAGTAAAATATATATCTGTTATGTTGGGAAAACTTATGACTTTATTTTAAGTCATCACAAAAAATGACCAACAGTAATTTCTTTAAGCCATTTGATAATTAAGATAAATAATGTGGTATATAGAATAACTAGTTATTCATGTGATACATGTATCTAAATCAAGAAATCATATTTTTAAACATTACATTGGTAACTCTCTGCCAAACCATCTGTCCTAGTTTTGCATTCATTAGAAATTTGTTATTCATTTACAATAAAATGATACCTATGGCATTGTTTTATTTGTCATTTGCTGAAGTTACAGATTTTACCTTACAGCCTGTAACCCACCTTTTTACATTGATCTAATTTTATTTATCTGATGGATACTCTATATGTTTAATTATATTTAGAATGTTGTTTTCAGTAGCATGAAACCGATAATTAATTATCCTCTATAACTATATAGCCTTTTAATTGGTATTTACAATCTTTTAATATAAATTGATAGCTCTCCAGGTTTAGAAAATGAAAACGAGACCAACATTATATGATCTCAGACTGGCCATTGAACCTTTGCTTTAAGTTAAACCTATTATTACCTTTGGAGAGTTCTGGGCAGTAAGGTGAGCTGGACAAGGTAGGAGGCTGGTCATAATCTCCCATCTAATGAATGAGTGTATTACTTTTGGTTAGCAACAATTGAATGTATGTGGTAATATTCCTTTATGATAGTCTGTTAAAACTTATGAAAATGCTGAATTTGTTTTTGGTATACAGTGTTTTAATATTTGAGTAACTTTTTGCTTTCTATTAATACCATCAACAATTTAGGGACAAAAAATTTTGAACATCAAAACATTATTTTCAAATGATTATTTAAAAAGTATATTTCGCAGTGTGAATAATTGTATGAAATAAAACATATGATATGCGGGTGAAACCGCAGGCTCACAGCTAATTTAAAATAAGTTTGAATTTGCAATTTCTAATCAAATTCCATATACGAGTATTTGAGATCAAAGTGTCCAGCTCGACAAAACGCCAATTTCATATGTAAGGATAGTATAAGTAAGCGCCGTGAGCTACGAATATCCGAATGATATGGAAGTTACGATATCATAATAAGTTATAAGCAAATTATAATAAAACTAGCTGCTCTTCGCGGTTTTACCCGCATAGTTCCCGTTCCCGTGGGATTTTCGGAATAAAATCCTAAGTTACTCCATGGATTTTTCAAACTATCTCCATAACAAATTTCATCCAAATCGATCCAGTAGTTTTTAATTTAATTCGTTACATACATAAATACAAATCTTCCTCTTTATAATATTAGTATAGATAACTAGTTGAGAATAACATTATACAATAGCATTTGCTATAATTTGTTAACTAATATGAAGTTTACGCTTTCATTTTAAGCAAAACTATTTTCCTGGCGCTTACTTTGTTTTTACGGAAAAGGATCGAAGTTATTATTATATAGAGTCCAACTTTATCATCATTTTTAATAGTAGATTTTTCTCAGTAAGAAAATTGGTATAATATTTTCGTAGGTTGTTTTAGATACATATCGTGTTCATTATGTATTAGTTGAAATCTAGAAGGCCATTTGATAATATTTATGCACTCACGTATTCATTTGTTTTTTGTGGAACGTATATCGATCAATTTAATACCTAAACGCATTTTACATATGGTTGAAAAAATGGAGTGATAATAATATTGTTTTTTTTTCGAGCGGGAGTCAGAGTAACCTTGGCGGTTTAAATAATACGCAACAGGCGCTTATTCTGCGTCGCCATCAGAGTTCTGGTAGTTGTAAATACACGTCACGACACACCCATTCTTAGACTAATAAGGTTGTAGTATTTTGTTACGTTTACGAGAGTTGTTTTGGTTCGCAGTGGGTGTGTCAGTTATTAATTTATTTTTGTACAAAATTTATGTATTATTTACCTATTTACTTTCAAATATCTAGGTACATATAGGTTTTTTATTTGATTACTACGCGTTTTTTTCATTTTATATTATTTCTAACTAAAATTGTATTTACTTCTATTGTATTATTAAACCATGACCGTAGAATCCGATCACGGTAAGTCCCATTGTCTAACGGTCGGTTTTAATATACGATTTTAATCTGTTTTTACCTACTGAAATCTAAAATTTCAATCTTTTTTCTCCAAAGTGTCAAACTAGTCTCATTGATCAGTACAAAACCGATTATTTTTGGTTTAATCTCAATCTAAAAGGTAAGATTCGAAATTGAAACCGACCGTAAAGTATGTTCTATAGGTATATTACATATATTAACATATATGTAATATGTGCTCGCGGCTCTGCCCGCGTTTTATATATTCTTCACTGTGTAATATAGTTTTTAAATAATCATTGGAAAATAATCTTTTGACGATGCTGCCCCTTGAATCGGATTTTATTCAAAATTTCACGAGATTTTTTTTTACGCGAAATCCCTGATTTTTTTTAAAACAGTACCCTAAGTTATGCGAAGGAATAACTCCAGCTATCCACCAAAATAAGTCCCGTCAAAATCGGTCCAGCCTTTCCGGAGATTACCCGGAACAAACAGACTGACAGACAAAGTTTTAAAATTGTATTTTTGATATAGGTATCGGATATATATAGTACATTCATATGTATTTAGTAATAATTTAGATTTTAACATTACAAACAGACACTTCAATTTTATTTATTAGTTTAGAACTTCTTCCATGTAATACCTAATGTATAAAATATAATACACAGTCATACTAAGTGCTGTTCAAATAGTACATCTATGATTTAAAAAAAGAATTATGTAAGTCGGTTCAACTGTTCTCAAATTATAAGCGGACTAACGGACAGACAACAATCTTTTGTAGTATATCAGAAAATTAACCTTCAACTATATGAATTTTATAATTGAAAACTAAATTTATGCAGGTGAAACCGCCAAAAGAAGTCAGTTAAATGTTTTATAGATCTGACACACTTTCACTATAACGTTTTAGATGTCGAGGACATATTTATTTGAAAACTTGCTATTCTAGTAAGCACACAAAATATTATATGTGCGTCTTTAATGGTAGTTGTCCAAACTATACTGCGTCGCATTGCGTGTTACTCTAAGTAAAGATACCCACTTTCGCAATGTAATTGGTACGACATCACGCCATACCGCGCGATCGAACCATCACCTCGTGTGTTGGTCGTGCATACTTGCGTGGCTGCTGTCAATGGCGGCGGCACCAATATTATCTGTGTCGGTAGTTCAACACCGTTTTATAAAACGTATGGATAATCGTTTTATAAACACGATAATGCCGTACTGTTCTTTTTATTTCTTAACTTACCCAATATACACGTTCGACAGTTTAATGACGTCACTTAACGTCAACTTGCAGAACTTGGACGCTTTGTGTTTCGCGCCATCGACCCACCCACAACAGAATCATTCACTACTCACAACTCAAGTCACAAAGAAAATACAATTATAATAAATTATCAACAGTCTAAAGCTAGCGACGAGACGGTTAGCGTGTGTCGATAGCATACACGACTGTATAAAGAACGCGTGCGATAAACCTGCTTGTATTTATTATTCTTGAAATTTTCGTATAAACTATTCTTGCGGAAAATATCGTGTATAGTGCTGAATATAAACTTCAGAGATCTTATTGTTTTTCTAAGGTTGGTTATTTTTTTTTTTACAATTATTTTGGGTTACAGTTGCTTACATTGGTGTTACAACTTCATAAAGAAATTTTTCTACAAATTAGTGTATAAATTTTACTGATTTATTTATTTATGACATTCTCAATATGTTGTTAATATTTCTATTTACTGTTAGTTATTTACATATTTTAATAAGTTATTTAATTTATAATTTTTAATAAGATTTATTTTATTTTTCATCAAATAATCAATATAGAAATATTTTTATTACCGAGCTTCCGTCGCTGAATTTTTAGAAATTTGTAGGATCCATGGACTCTAACATAAACATAGTCATAATATAAACAGTTGACGATATTCATTTAAAATTTTAACTATGTGGTTGGTTTTATTATACGTGTATTTATATTGGTACAATAATTGAAAATATACTTAAAGTTCTACCTACGCATATTTTACAATTTTATCTGTCAAATATACGCGAACTTTTAATGCAAAACGATTATGTTTACTTAAATTCAAATTCATCATATCTTATAATCAATCGACTTTTAGAGTTGAAATAGTCCATCCTTAATCGTTACCTCGATGTGTCTAGGCCTTGAAGTTTGTTTTTCTACATTCGAGCACACGGCCTTTGGTGTGTTTGTTTGTAAAAGACTGTGTAAATTTTATTTATAATATGCGCAAAAATTGTAACATTCTTGTGCCTGAATTCCGAATGAATACTTGGTAAAAATACGAATGCCAATAATTATAGCGTAACTATTTTCTCACTGAGAAAGTGACATAGGCTCGCGAATTTTTGCCATAAAACATCAGTGCGATTTTATGGCTGGATCTTAGTCTTTCATGTGGTTTTTATTTTTAATTTTTAAACTTCAGTATTTGACTCTGTTTTACGTAACATTGATTGGTACTATTTTACGTAATATACCTTGACCACTGTGCACAAGTGCATTAGAAATAATAATACGAAACATAAATTCTGGGGTGTTCCAAAAATTCACATCTAAAAATATTTGCAAAGTTATGTTAAGTTAAGTTATGACATCCACGTTTTACTGGGATAATTGTGTATAGATATTAAACAGAGTTCCCATAAATTAAGGAGAATGCTATCTATAATTGAAGCATAAAAAAATGCAGATTCCTAAATAATTTAGGGAAACTATCCGATAGAAGAAACATTTCAAAATACATATTTATACTGAGATCTCAAATTTTAGAATTAGATTTCTGTAAAAGTATTAGAAATATTTTTTCCAAAATACGCGATTTTTTAAGAAATACTCTTTAATAACAATTTAATAAATAAATAATTTTCAACTACTTAAACTATTTGATAGTAATAATGAGAATGTATAATAACTTAAAATAAATTGTAGGAATTTTTTTATCACATTCCCTTTGTGTTTCCTTGAGTGTTGATTATATTAGTTATCACATCATAATTACATAACAAATGGCAAGTTGTTAGTTTTGCCAAATATTATGTGACGTAAACTGATAATTTAATAATCACAAAGTTATCATATAACCATTTGTTTTATCTATATATTTAAATGTTACTGGTTATGGCGTTGTTTGTTTTTAAAACGTTACTTGGATTTTTTTTTAGATTAATGTGACTTTTTTTCTATTCCTTAAATATTTTTCATGATACGACCTTCTAAATTAATAAACCGTTTTGTGGATTATTAAAATATCTCATTAGGGTCCGTTATAATCCTATAAAAAATTAATTAGTTCATTAGAATTTATGGTTAACACAAACATATAAATAGGCATAGCTATACAGTTTAATGCTCTTTTCTCTTCTGTTTTAAAATTTACCCAATAATAATTAATTATAATGGAACTAATAAGGTGTCTTTAAACAATTTACACATTTAATTAAGAAAATTAAAATACCGTTAAATTAATAATAATTCATGCTAACTATTGTTTGTTAATATTATAGAATGTTACGTTATCTATTATTTATAGTTAGTATATTATATTTACCATGCATATGTCCAGCACGACCGATGTAAACACGTGCAGATAGAGACCCTTGCCCCACGCGGGCTGCCGCAAGCATGACCGCCAGACAGATAAGGTTTCAATAAAGGTGGAATGATATCTTTTTGCACCACAGTTATAAACGTTATTGGTGGTCACGAACATGTGACTTTAAGTTATGTATAATAAACTAGACACAACAACTTCTTGTCTTTTAATTTATTGATTTTTGTTTACGACAAACATCCAACGATAAAACATGTTTATATTTGAACTTTAATAAAGTCTCGACGTTACGTCCATAGTCTATAATGACGATATACGCATAATATCTTGTTTTCATTGTAAAAACAATATGCAAATGTCTATCTATGTATAAATAATAGACAATGATAAAATCGTTTAGATTTTTACGTGTTATCAGTGTAAAAAAAAAAACAATAATGATCATGGGCCACTAGTTACTACACTAGACAGACAGTTAGTACACTAGAAAACCAGTAATAATAATTGTGCAATGATTGCTATAAATATCTACATAACTTTTACATAGATAATTATGTAGTCAACGTATAAATATCTAGATTAAAATCATGTTTGATAAAATATATTATTGAAATAAATACAAAACGCCATTAAATAAATATTCAAATGAAAATGTAGCTGATGTAGTGTCATTTACCTACATACCGGATCTAGAATGTTTTAGGGGCCGTCTAAATATTACGTAAACGACAATGGGGGGAGGTTCCGCTTTGCTTATTTTTTATGAAATAATCATGGGAGGATGGTGAAGATGTAAGAGCTCTCCTTACTATTACTGACAAGGGGCGGGGACAAAAATTTTGCTCACGTAATATTTGTACGGCCCCTTATCGGTATTAAATAATGTCACATTATTAATGTGTTATCCTTTATTGACTTCTCCTGCTTAATTTTTTTGCCTTAACTTGAGATTTGTTAAATTGTACCTACTCTAATTTATCTGTTTTTCACAATTATGTACATAGGTATTTTGAGGCGTTTTACACGTTGAAATTTGGAACTATGTAAATTTCAGTGACGTGGGATTCGATAATAAACTATTTTTTATAAAATTGTTGTATGGGGTTCAGCACACTGGGGTAATTCAGCACACATGAATGCAAAAACGACAAATCGAGTTTATGCCACTTAATAGGTATTAACTTTCAAGGATGAGACACTTTGTAAACTAGCAGTATTATTTTAAAAAATAGGAGTTATGGCGGAGCTTGTATGAAATGTTACTTATTTGCAATTACAATTTATGGAAATTGTAATATAATATTATAATAATTGTATTGTATTGTAATACAAATGAAATAATACTATTTTTTTGTCTTAGTTGTATATATTACCTAGTTGAGTTAATTTAATATAAAATGTTATGTTTTGTTTGAGTTAATAATTATAATTCCTTGTTAAATTTAGTACGACAGAATTCCCTGTTTAGTCACGGTCAAAGTTATTTTGCTTCAACGATCTCCTATTTATTGGAAGTAGTTCAAATAACTTACATTCATTACTAAGTCTGTTTTAATATTGTGGCACTATGGACCTAGTTTCAGTCACAGTTTACGATAAAAATATATATATGTACGTATAATATTTGCGAAATTTAATTTTTTAAATTATTCTTTTTATTTGTTCAAGAATACAATTATTTGCGCTATTGTCGATTCTGAGTGTGTTTCTATTTATGATACACTGAATACTCTTTATTATTATTATCGCGGAAACGAATGATAACACTGACTGGCAGCGTCCCAATAAAATCGGGTCTTCGTCTGTCTGTTTAAAATAATGAAATTCAACATGAATGTTTGTGATTCAAACAGTATACTGGAGGTTAATGGTAATAATAAATATGTAGTAAATATTGGACTTACTTCATTAAATTGCCTGGCGCTTCGCTATTAGGGGCCATATAGATATTACGCAAGCACCAATGCGTGACATCTTAATGGTGATTACGTAAGCAATGTTTACTTTTAATTACTAAAGCAGATTTTATAACGAAACTACCTGTGCCCTCGACTTCGCTCGCGTGGAACTCAGAGAATTGTATTCTAATAGACTCGCGTATATTCTCCGTCTAGATGCAATCTATCTATGTACTGTCCCGTCGTGTTGAAATTATATGAAAGAAGATCCTAAAGTTGTGTAATTCAAATTACTATAACTTTTGTATAGAGTGGACCGATTTTAATGAAGTAAATTTTGTATGTTACTGCAGAATATGCTTTAAAATGTATTTAGTACTTTCAAATTGTTGTCTGCACAACCAAACAGACAGACAGACATTTCTAAAAATGATACAAATGTGTTTAATCACCTATTTTTTAGTGCCATGCAATAATTCTTTTCATAAAAATAGGAAATGTACAGACACGTGAAATTTACAATTTTATCATTAGTATTGTCTATGCCTGTGATTACGTTACCATCGAGGAAGATAAGAGTTTTGCTTACTATTACTGACAAGGGGCAGGGGGAGTCAAATATGTCTAAAGTTATGCTTACGTAATACATGACCGGTCCCTTATAATTATTCTTCTGTGCATTAATTTTATTCAAGTTTTATAAAAGTTTCGATCTTTATTCCAATATTAAATCACACATATGAAATATAAATTAAATTGGTACAATTCTAAATACACACAGTAAATGTTACATTTTAAAGATTTTATAAATTATTAGCCGTGCGTGAGCGTATCATATATTCTTCACTGTGTTTTAATTTTTTTTATACGGGACCCTAATTATTTTCCTAAAAAAATTTAGTACTAATATAAAGTAAAAATATTTCTTATAAATTATATCACTTGGCCGTAACACTGTGAACGGTGCATTGAATAGGATATTATTCAAATTTTTATGAGTTTTTATTTTTACCCGTTACCCGGTTTTTAACTTCAGGTATCTACCAAAAAGTCCCATCAAAATCGTTCGAGCCGTTCCGGAGATTACCCATTACAAAAAGACAGACAACAATTTTAAAAATTCTATTTTTGGTATAGGTATCGTATTACATACATAGCTATTTAGTAAAAAAATACGCTTCTATTTTATTTATTAGTATAGATAAACGTTTATGCAAGTTGAATTTAAATGGAATAAACAAAAATATGTACTGAATTTATTAATTATTATCCGTAACGACTATACCTATTATTATTAAGATGTTTTTTGTATTTATAACCAGATTCTTATTTACTTATAGAGTAACATATTGGAGAATTAAGAAAAAGATGCTCTGATAAAATCGACGAATATATGTATAAATTAAAAATTATTGCCGTGAAAAGTTTCCAGACTACATCGGTCAGTATGATTGAAAGATGTTACATGCTAATTTGTTTGCGAATTACTATATACGATTTTGATGTCTCGAATATTAAAATGGATTTTACCTAACTAACGTGATTTTGAACATATCATTTGTCTATATTTCTAACTCGTTGTATGCTCGCGGCTCCGCTCGCGTTTCATATATCCTACACTGAGGAATATGGTTTTTATATAATCATTGGAAAATAATGTTTTGATGGCGCTGTCCATTGATTCGTATTTTGTACACATTTTCACGAGTTTTAATTTGTTTATACGAAACCTTAATTATATTTTCTAAAGAAATATTTATTACTTACTAAGAGAAAGCAAAAATATTACTCATACATTCAAAGACTTGCCAATAAAATGGAGCATTATGTCGTGTTTTTTCACAATTTCTTGTGTTGTATTTTATTATGCATAACCCTGATAAATATCAGCCCTGATACTAAATAGTAAATAGTTGATATTTCGATATTACAAATACACACATCAATTCTATTCATTAGTATAGATACATCCATAAAGTTTTATCAATTATTCCGTTTTATCTGTTTGTGCAAAAACACTCTTTTCTCTAAATTTTGAAATTTGTAATATATAATTAATGAAAAAAAAAAAAAAAAACATCCGATACACATATGTGTAATATTCTTGAACTCTGCCCTTGAACCTAAAATAGGTCCAGCTAGTATAGTCACTCAAGTTTCCTTGGAAACCTGCCACTAAGAGCGTCCTTGTTGTTCAATTGTCTTTACCTTACAAATATGTATTACTCGTATATATATATCTGGCTTCAACAATATTTACTACACGCATTATATTAAGGTTCCAGATAAATATTTTAATATTAAAAACGTGAAGAATTTATCACTCTGAAAATAATTCTCGTCTATCTATACTTTTTGTTTAGCGAAATAAAACATCCTTTTTTGTGTGAAAAAGTACTTACATTCTATTTATTTTAGTCATAAAAATGATTAGTATACTTTACTTAATTAAGTATAAAATTTTAAATTAGACATCCAACCATTTTCAGGTCGTTCGTTAATTAATAATGCTGTTTGTTTTGTCATCAAAACACTTATGAATACATATAAATGTTTAGTCTATAAATTTCAATGCAACCGTGATAAAATTTCGTGTCGGTTTGACCGACAAGTAAGAATATTATCTAATCTTTAGATGTCTGCCACATTAACCTCTTTGTTAACGTTAAAAGTTCATCTTTCTGATAAATCGATAAAGGAACAACAAGTTCAGCTATACGATGGTCTATACATAATCTTTGTTACATCGAATCTTCTGTATTTCTCATGTTATAAGTCAACTAGCTGTGCCCGCAGCTTTGCCCGCGAATAACTCAGATCATTTATAGCCTATATTCCCTGTCATGATTATAACTACGTACAGTGAAACTTAGTTAAGTAGGACCAGGATAAGTGAGAAACCTCCATAACTGGAACTCATGGTGAGGTCCCAATACTGTGGCACTGAATTACTTCTGTTAGTTCAACGAAGCAAACCTCTATATCTGGGATTCGTTCTTTCGATTTTATCGAAATACTCACCTCTATAAATGAGGCATAACATCGTTTTGTTCAGCTAGTTCCGCACTTAAGTAATTTTAAGCCTCAATGACCTTCAGTTTTAGTTTTGTTTTACTATCAAAGCTCCAATCGTTATCAGTACGTGAAAAACTGAAGTTAATTTCCGTTTATGAAAGTGGAAAGACACGTGATGAAGTTTGCGTCGAATTTAATTTGCCCAAGTCTACGTTTTGTGAAACAATTCAGAATAAAGATAAAATTTAATCACAATGTTCTGAAGGACAAAGAAAACTAATACGTGTACGTTTACAGAATATCCTGAACTTGAACAGTGTTGAATTTCTAAAAGACAAACTAAAATGGCAGATTTTTATTATTGATACATTCTGTTTACATTTTTGTACTATATACATATTTATAAAAAACGTGCCTTTTATAATTTATTATCTTTTTTTTGATTCCCAATAAAGATTAAAACTCACGTATAATGTTTACATAATACGTTATTTTATTTAATAATCGCACCTTTATAACTGAAATAACTTGTATTCTGACCTCTATTAACCCCTTGAGCACTAACCTGGCATTTACACCAGCTTTCCATTGTTTTCCTATTGTCTTATTTTTATGGGTAATCGACATATAAATGGAACCGTCTGCAAATAAGACAGATATTTATTTGTATCTGGATATCTGAGACACTTGGTAAGTGGAATACCTATAAGTGATACAAATTTGCAGGTTCCATGAGGTCTGGGGGCAGGAGCATATCCGGGGGCAGGAGCATATCCGGGGGGCAGGAGCATATCCGGGGGCAGGAGCATATCCGGGGGCAGGAGCATATCCTGTCCCCGGAATGTTGACCGTTGGGTCAGGCCTCCCTTCGGGGGGGCGGGTGAAGAGGTGGGGTCGAGAATATTCTCCCCCATCCCCATTGGGCCATTGCACGACGAGGCCCGGTGGGTTCGCTGCGGGGGGGCGACGCGGTGACATGCCTAGCAACCCCGTATCGCCCCCCATCCCAAATGCAGCGGACGGCCCCGGGGGGTTTTAGTGAGTATTTCCGGGCGACTCTCGCCCGGGTGAGTCCCACACTGGCACGGAGCTCGTCACTCCATGCCCCCTTATCTATTGTATCTGGGGGACTTGATCCTTCAGATACAATAGATAAGGGTAGTGCGTAAATGCATTTCCCCCCGTCAAAAAAAAAAAAAAAAAAAAAGGTTCCATGAGGTCTCACTTAACCAGGTTTCACTGTATATGAAATTTCATAATTATTACTTAAAAAATGAAAAACACCTATATAAAATGACAGACCTTAATTCCCCCTCTTAGAGATAAAATTTTGCAAAACGCTCATACAGGTGGGCATTTATTTATAACCAAAAGTATGTATATTAAATGTAATATAAACGATTGAAAATGACGGACTTTCATACAACATCATTCCATATTTTATCCCCCTTTAGGGGAAAAATATATAATGGAAAGATACACAGATATACAAATATCAAATACATATGCCATTATTATTAATTAATAGCGATGTATTTATGAATAAAATGGTAAACAAGGAAGATAACGACATTCCCCCTACTGGTTGAGATGTCTGTCCAACTATGGTACTATGTTATCTGTAATAAACCCTGTATTTAGATTTTCGTACTCGACTATCCATAATTTACATGCCAACTATTCTACCGGCTACCTAATATGTAGAATAATAATATAACGAACCGCTTATTGCTATTCTTGCAAATTAGTCATTACGAATAGGTACATGGGGGCAGAGTCCTCGTTGTCATCAACGAACCGACTCGAATTACACGTTTTGTTCGCGTGCAAACTTTTTTATTATCACCGTATTGACGTTCTTTAGTAATATTCTTTGGGTTGAATGTATTAACGAGTAGATTTGGCATGCTAACAAGAATATCACACAAATTGGAAGTAACCAACCTCCTTGCTCAACTGTAAAGATACGGCCTTTTTGGCGTCACCTCATTCTGTAGTAGCTGTTATTTTTAATTCTATAACTTGCGTTACTGGGCCCTAAATTATGTGATTTTGGTGTCGTTTAACCTGATATAGTTTGGTTATTGTGTACAAGTGAAGGGAATTCAAAATAACGAGACGAAGCGTTTATTTCGAGGTGCCACCAGAATCCATTGAACTCTAAAAGAGGGATTGCCATCATCTTGATAGGGTGTTGATACATGTTTGAACTTAAAAATATGCGGCATGGACGTCTCTTAACCTATCCCATCGGACGAAAATTACTACTGTAAAAATACTGGCACTGTGTTAAAGTAGTTGGATATTATATAGTTCTAGTATCCGAACTTAATAATGTTTGTTAAAAATAAAAGTAGGTACTAGTAAATTCGTATAGTGTAAACTACTAGGTTTTGTAACTGAGTAATATCCCTGTGTTTCTAGCTATATAGTGTTTATAGTTAGTGCGCCAATTGAAGCTTAGTACTACACTAATAATTCAATTACTTTAGCGTTAAAACGTTAGTGTAAAATGACACTCCTTTATACACGGATTAAGTCATATAATCTATATTTATAACTGCGTATTATAGAACTTATGCATAATAATATGTTTTTGTATGATAACTTAATCTTAAAATACAATCTTATCTGAAGGTTATTTAAATAATTCGATTTCGAGTAGCAGATATCGGATGAATCGACTGTTTACGTTTATAAATAATGTTAAGTAACTTATTATTGACGTATTGATAACAAAATAAATATGTTCTACAAAAGTAATTAACTCGGTATAAATACATAATTGTGTTTGAAGTAAAACATAGTATAAGGAAAATGGAAGTGCTATGCGATCAGGCATTATAAGTAAGAGCATTTTTCTTTTAAAAAAACATGCATTTGTGATAAAACCAATTATAAAAATAGTTTAACACTATATCTCTCTGAGAAGCAATGGTTTAAAATCAAATTAATGGATTCCTATGTATGTATATTAATATAATTTAAAAAATAATTTTAAGTAATATGTGGTTTTATTAGTTCTTTTAATTGAACACTTTTTTAGGTCTACACGTAGACTTATCCAGTAGACGTTTTCAATTCTTCGTTTGACGCTATAATTTCTGATTGAATTTTTTCTTTGTTACAGAATTACATCATACTTTGTTGAGCACCACCAAGATGGGGTAATTTATCAGAAGAGCAATATATAAATTAATTATCTGTGTGTTTAAAGCCAGTGTTTTAATATAATTATTACGTAGGAGAGTAAGAAAAAAAAAAAAAACTTACTACCATGTATTCTATGAACTATATTGGAAAGTTTATCGCGAATTTTCGTGAGTTCTACAATGAGATTAACGGTGCAACGTTGACGGGCGCCATCGATGTGGTTGTGGTGGAACAGCCTGATGGGAGTTTCACTTGTTCGCCGTTCCATGTCCGCTTCGGGAAGCTTGGAGTACTCCGCTCCAGGTTCAAAGTTGTGAGTTCAAGAAACTATTGCTCTATACTAGTGGTCATCACACTTTTCTGATCAAGGGCCACATAGGTCAATTTGAGGTATCACCACTACTAGCCACACTTAATGCCATGGGTAGTTGATACCATCTATTAATTGACATATGAGCTTTTTCAGACACGAATTCCCCATTTTCTATTCCAATAACAACTAATGAATTCATTTTTAACAACCTAATTCGCTAACTATTTAAACTCGGTATTGAGTGATTGTCTATAAAAATTGTTTGCGACATCGCGGACCACACAAATACCGTCCAAGGGATTTGAAGACTACTGCTCTAAACTGTTACTATTATTTAAATATTACCGTAATTATGTATGCCGCCTTATATAAGTGTAATTTAAATTAAGAACAAAATTACTGTCACTACAACAACTATTGTGTAGAATATGTTTCATTTTTCATTTCACGTTACACGTTACACAGTTCATAGACGTTGTCATATTTCAAAACGTTAGGTTATTTTTTATTATGCCTAAAGATTCTTTTGAAATTCAAGAATTGAAACCTAACTAGTTATAGACTATTACTACGTTACTGATTTTAAAAATCTTACAGAAGAGAAGGTACGATAACCATCGCTACTTGAACCCACTACCCATCAGCGATTCCAAACGCCGATAAAATATTTTATTGTTTTCAATTGAATTTGATGCTCCAATAATATTTCTCAAGCGCTTTGCTTTGCTCAAAATGTCTAATTTCATCATCAACCTTAAATCCAAGTTGGATAATTTACGCTAACTCTAAGAAATTCCATGGTACATACAGAGGTTTCAAATTGCGGACATTGTGGCCTTGTTAAAAATACATTAAATGTACAAATGAATACTTTATTTCTTTAAATATTACGTGTAGTTCAACTTCCAAAATTGGTTGTAGGTGTTTAATGTTTTTGTCCGTATCGTTATTCACGTCATAAGACGTGATTTGCAATTTATCGTTTTGTTTAATCGGACATGTATATAAAACCTCCATTGGCTTAGTTCTGTTTTGAAATATATCTTTTTTAAATATAAATGTAAATGATATAAGCGAAAACAATTCAATTATCAAGAACATTGTTTTATAATTGTTTCAAAAATAAGGAAATATTATCGTAAATATGGAATGTTTAAATTAATTAATGCTTGAAACTAATTTCCGTTGAGGCTTATCTTGTGAACAGATAAACTAAAGAGGTATTTTGGTTTAACAATTATAATTTATACCTATAAATGCAAAGTATAAAACGTTTAGGTACACATAGTCAGTAAAAACTTAAAATATTATTATTATTATTATACAATGAAGTTCTGACGTGACATAAAGTTTCACGACTGCGTCAATTCGTTTGCGAATTGAATGAACGTGAGCATCGAAGCACATAGGTATCTAATAATAAAGAGGGAAGTATAAATAATATCTTCGTAAACGTAATGCGTCGAAATTCCTTTCCGCTGCGGGAGGAGTAACCACTACTCATTTTATCGCATCACCAGAATGCTATTGTACTTAGTCAGATACGTATGTTAGTTAAAACCCATGTAAGTAAATAAAAGTTATCTACTTATACAAAACCCTTTTTCCTACAAGTAGAAAGTTGTGAGAATTTTACACCTTGACTTAAATTGATTATAGATTTTGAATTCACAAGGTGATTTCTCAATATAAATTTCTTAAACTTGTATATATTATATTTGTTATTTCATTGTGTCCCTGGATTCCGTTTAAAACTTTACAGAACTGATTTAGCATATTATGTCTCAACGCTGAATGTTAAAACATTTTAAAAGAAAAATGTAGTCTATGATTGTTTTCATAATATTTTTAGAAGTAGTATATACAACATAGGTGAGTTTATAATATAGAAAGACGCATTGCCAAAAACAGATGGAAATGCTAGTCTGAAATTATAGTATATGAAAATTGGATTATTGCCAAAGTGGGGTACAAATCCTATCCGTGAATTTAACAATAAAATTTGGCACGAATCAGTTTTTTCATGTCCGCTGTCTACTCGTACTGACTGGAGTTTTGTATTTTAAATAGTACAAATTATTTAAGTATTGTTTTATTTTAGTTCAAATTATTATGATATGAAATGAATCATTAGTATGATTTTATTATTAATTAATAGTTTTGGTAGATAACTTTTTTACACTATATATTATTTACTAGACTTAGTGCTTTAATCACAATCTTACCTGATATTAAGTGAAGATGTGGTCCAGGAGTGTAGACACATTAAGAGATAGTGATGCTGTGGGAACACACCAATTATTGCTTTGTGACAGGTTTTCAAACTTGAGGTTGGTAGCTAACCAGGCGGTCATCATTAGAAAATGCCCTACCACCATGCTATGGTTACCTCAAGATGTTTACCGAAAGCTGTTTAATTTTTGAGTTGGATAGGTGAGCTCGAACTTACGTGTATCGATGAGGAATTCGGCCACACTATCAACTGCGACATCATCCCTTCTTAGTTTTATATTCTTAGTTATCGCATTTAATTACAGCAGAATGAAGTTAGTGCGAGAAGGACAACTTTATACTCTGCATTATAACGTTAACGCCTCGCATTTCTTTCGGACTGAGCCAAGCTTCTTAAAACTGTGACAGAGTTTTTGCTTATTGATAGCCGAATAGAATATACGTAATATATAAATGTATGACGTTTCCATGTACTTATATTTACAAACATGAGCTCTGCATTAGTACAAAGTAAAGATTAATTGAGTAACCCTACGCTTGCTTTCTTCATAAAGGTGGACCTAGAATTAAATGGAGAGCCACTAGACATTCATATGAAGTTAGGAGAATCAGGTGAGGCTTTCTTCGTGGAAGAAGTTGGCGAAGATGAAGCGGAGTGTTCCGCACATCTTGCCACTTCACCTATTCCTGCATCACGATTTAATGAATTGTATGAACCGCGGCGAAGAAACTCACTGTCAGCCGTGGAACCAGATCATGGACAAGCGTCAGATTATACAAAAAGGAGGTTTGTTAAAAACTACTTTTTTTTTAAATAGATAAACATTATCACGATTTCTACATTCCGTTGATGTTATAGATCTCGTAATACTTACAAATATTACAGATAAAGTCTGTACACGTTTGTTATACCTTTAATTCATAGTAAGTTGACCTTAATTTTTAATATGTTGTATAAGATGTAATTTGATGTTATTTATCTGCTAACAGAAATTTCACTGCAACCTACAAACAACCACTTGACATTAATGTAAATTGGTAAAAACAAGTAAAATTCGATAATACGGAAATCCGTGGATTTTCGTAATATGATATTTTACCTAAAGGCCTAATACATCGGAGTATTACTTTTTCTATAAAATATGCGTGATCACGATTTGTAACGAAAGCGAGAGCTAGACTGTTAGAGAATGGAGTATTTACGTGCTTAAAATTCGAAAGCGAACATCGCATAACATAATTTCCATTATTAAGGAAATTGCTTTTATTATTACACTACTAGATAATAGTTCATTATTTAAATTAGGACTCAGCATATATGTATACCCATAACGAAATTAATGAAATACGAATCTTGTCAGTGATAGAAATATGGTAGCAACAGCAATAATTTGAAACCTAAAAAATCTGAAAGTATCTGAACTGAGAAAATTGTAGTGATGTTAGAATGTTGACTATCTTACGAATTGCAGGTACACAGCCGACGGGCAGACGATGCAGAAGCCGGATTTAAGTAAAATTATAAACAAAACGAATAATAATATAGAGACAAATTCGAATGATCAGGAAGCGTTGTTCGAAATGGACGGTCTGGACGAAGGTGCGGATTGGATTGACGGGAAGACACCGAAAACGTTTTCCGCGACGCAGCTCGGCGAAGCGGAAAGCGAGGCCAACCAAGCGGTACAGAAAATAAGCGCTCACAACGACTTCAGGCCTATAGACGCAGCACCGACAGAGGACGATATCAAACAGAACGGCAACGGGA
The DNA here is from genome assembly GCA_014132275.2 of Samia ricini. NCBI lineage: Eukaryota > Metazoa > Arthropoda > Insecta > Lepidoptera > Saturniidae > Samia > Samia ricini. The sequence continues at coordinate 11,741,116 of AP028161.1, forward strand.
AGAAGAAGAAGAAAACGAGAAAAGTTAGTTCTAAGAAGAAGCACCAAAGAAAGTCATCGACTAGTTCGATTTCCAGTCAATCCGATCGGCCCTGCTCCGAACAACGTCCGCCTCAAGCGGTTTCATCTGCAATTGCGGCTGAAATCCATTTTTTTAGTGATAACGAAGCCAATGCTGCTTCATTAAGGTAAGTCCAAAAATGTTTTTTTTTTTAATATAATATTTTTATATACCATCGATATATTGTGATATAAAAAGATATATGTATAGAAAACCCATATACAAATGTCGAAATTGCAGTTACTGAATGTAAGTTTTTTAATCTATTTAACTCTTCAATAAGATCGAAGTAGAATAGATTAAAAGTAAAATAAAAATGATAACGCCTCCTTGTGGAAGTAGAAGAGCCAGAGAAAATTAGGGGCTAGATTACAGATATAGTCGAAAAAAGGCAAAAAAAGTTGAGATGGAGACTCTAGAAAAAAACATATTCTCAAAGTGAGCGGTGAGCAAAATAAGGTTGAGTTATTATGTAATAGATAATAGAAATTATTCGCGTGAGTTCTTGCAAATTACCCTAGAAGTTAATTTGATTTCAGTGAAGAAAATGTCTAATTTGAAGCTGAATGGCGAAAATCGCATCCCTTTGGCGCTGTCCGACACAGCGTTCGAAATCCATGCCGCTTCAAAACATGCGTAATAATATAAATAAATGTTTTATAAATAAAACACGCTTCGCTTGCAATAATTACGATTCACGTATATATTCTTAATTATTAATCATATAGTAAGGCTTTTAAATAGAATATATTATTATTATTATTAATGCTAAAATATGCAGTCACTAAGTAATAATGTAATGTATAAATGTTGCAGTAAGTAGAATTAATTGTACTGAAATTAATTACGCTATAATCATAATTCTATATGTACGCAGTGTTTGAACCATGAAATACATTTTTTTTTTCATTATCTTCATAAATACACAACGGTTATTTTAAAAAGTTATTTACATAGACACATAAATAGTAAATGAGACACTAAATAAGTAAACGAAATAGTACAAAAAATAAACAATAATTTTAGCAACGTATTTGAAACAGTCACGTTTGTCACAGATAAGCCCTTTTGTGGAAGCCCCTTGTCCTATCACTCATTCATTACATTGTATGACTCATACGGCAATTTGTAGCACGTAATTTCCTGACTGACTATCTACAGTACATATTTGCCTATGATCCATATATAATTTTCACATTGTTTGTCCTCCTTTCTTGTTGTTAATTTATAATTATATATTATGAAAAGTGAATTATAAGCATGTAATAATCCACATACATAAACCCGATTTAACAGTATCAATAATTTATCAGCTATTTTAATACGACAACCTACTCTTCTACTTTTTTTTTTTTAAATAAATGAGTCGTCTAATCTTTTATTTCATCGGGGGGGTAATGAGTTAGCACACGCCCGTTGCGTGCTTTTACTGGCATCGGAAAAATTGTGCACGAGCTCACTTGTTGATTATCACAATTATCACGTAATTTATGAATAGGTACTTTTAAACTTAAAAACGGATGGAGCTATTTCTCGTCGTATGTCTATATAAATAAAATGATACGACTTCAATTACAAATTAGATATTCTCGGTGGCAATTGTGTTCAGTAAACTCTTAAATAAGTCCCCCTAGTCTACTGGTGAAAGAAGGAAAGAAGAACTAAGAGAAGGTGGAAATTATTTCAGAAATGAACAATGGTACATGCGGGTCTATATTTCTTTACGTTTCTCCTGTAACGAAATTACAGTGGTCCCTTCGTCGTGGTTATGTTCGAAATCCAGTGTATTTTTTTTTTTGGTAACAGCCGTGGATCTCGCGGCGGCACACCGGTCCAGTCGGATACGGAGGTAGAATTGTCTCGTACGACGGCGGGCGACAAGTCATCGCAATCGTGGCGTTGGGGGGAGCTCCCGGAGCCGCCTGTCCGGGGCACGGAGTCGCCCGCCTCGGGGGAGTCTGTCGCGTCGCCCCCGTCCCCCGGTAGCCCCGCAAGCCCCGCTAGCCCCGCGGAGCCGCTGAGCTCGGACGAGGAGCGCCCCGGGCGGCGCGGGGTGCTCAGCGGCATGTTCCGGTTCATGTCGGCCCGCGAGGCTGCCGGCGCCGCGCCCGAGGGCGTATACCTCGACGACCTGGACCGAGGGCAGGTCGACCCTGATCTATATTTCCCCAAACATCACATGGAACGTTATCGTACCAGTAAGTACTCGTGCATTTTTTGCGAGCGATTCTCCTTAGGGGAAAAGCTTATAGATTCGCGTTACCAATGACCTCACTCGTAAACATGCTTCAGTATGTCAAGTATAAGATGACCAATTATAGGTGGCGTTCAGAGATAAATAGTAAAATGTATACTTATACGCACAGTCTATCGTATATTTTGATTATTAATATGACAAATGTTATGTGTTATGTTAATAATTTAAATTAACAAATTATTAAATTTAAACTTTAAAAACAAACAGTTCTTCCAAAGTTTCAATTCTGTCAGCTGTCCCCATGGCTGCCAAGTTCTTTTTCTTTATTATTTAAGAAAGCGTCTATTAGTCACGTGATGTATTTTATAAATCTCCTTTCATAATGAAGGCGAGGCTTGAGTTTAAATAATTAATTAATGTTTATGGTATCTTAAAATTTTTCAACAATTCCTTTTTACAGTTGTAATATAATTTCATTCTGAAAAAAACTTAGCACATTGATAAAAACATGAAAATGGCAACGGTGAGTCAGGGTATAGCGCGGCTTTTCGGATTCTGGCATCGCCCATTGAACGATAAATTAAATACACGTGATATCTCACAGAAGCCCCCACTTCTTTGTCCAACCATCCCCATTCAACCGAAAGACGTCCACTGCTGGACATAGGTTTTCCCTAAAGATCTCCACAAAGAACAGTCTTGCGCCACCCTCATTCAGGGAACTCCCTGGTGGGACTACCAACGCCGCGTCTTCCGGTACGATATTTCTGTCCCCCTTGTGATATTTCTTAGTATTCCCCCCCCTTCTTGCTACCTTACGTGATTAATGGCCGGCTTCTAACATATAAGGTGTCGTATATGGTATAGTATTATATTAAGATTCTCCGGCAGGTACATCGGTTGAAGCGCATACGTCAGTGGGGGAGCCCACCGAGGAAGAATATGAATCCGGTAACGGGCCCTCCCTACCACAGTCACCGGCCTCGATAGGACCGCTCGTGTTGGACTCTGATGATGATGATAAAATTCTAACCAAGTACGTTCTAACCCTTTATAACATTTTCCTGTGTGGTGTGTTTTAATGTCAAAATACTTTTCATTTACTAAATACGTACCTATATACGATACGATATTTATCCCTAAAAAAACAATTTTATAAATTTTAGTCTGTTCGTTTGGCTGTCTTTTTGTTTCGGGTTTTTTACCGGAGCGGCAGAACATTTTAGATAGCTTTTGTTCTTGGAAAATAATTAGGAGTCCGCATAAAAAATTAAAACTCATGGAATTTGGAATAAAATCTTATTCCACGGACAGTTTCACTGGCAAGTATTTGAATTTGTGAGAAACAGTTTTACTTTATCTTAGCACCGAAAAAAGTTAAGAAAATAATTAAGGTTGCGTATAAAAAAATTAAAACGCAGTGAAGAACAAATAAAACGCGGGTACAAATAAAAGTCGTAATTTTTTTGTTCCGGTAAGTTTTTAAATCGACCTTAACGCATTTTAATCATTGTTTTTTTTTTTCTTATAACATTTTGAAGGACATAGACTAATTTTTTTATGTTATATTGTATTAGAAATTATATTAAATAATCTATACTAACAAATGAAATTGAAGTGTCTGTTTGTAATGTCAATATTTTTTTTTACTATATAGATATGGATGTATACACGATACTTATACCAACAATACAATTTTTAAAATTTTCGTCTGTCTGTCTGACTGTTTGTTCCGGATAATCTCCGGAACGGCTGGAGGGATTTAGACGGGACTTTTTTGGTAGATAGCTGAAGTTACTCCACTTTTAATTTTCTAACATAATTAGGGTCACGCGTAAAAAAATAAAACTATTAAAAAATTGAATAAAATCCGATTCAATGCACAGTTTTACGAGCAAGTGCTTGAATTTATGAGAAATATTTTTACTTTATCTTAGTACTAACAAAAATGAGGGTTCCGTATTAAAAAAAATGCTGTGAAGAATATATGAAACGCGGGCGCAGCCGCGGGGACGCAACTAGTAAAAAAATAAAATACACGCCAACAACCTGGGCCGTAGGTTTTAAAAACGTAAAATAAGATTTTTCCAAAGTGATTGTTTTTAGGAAAAAATTTTATGGGTCTACTTATAATATATTTAAAAAAGTTAAGAATACTTTATTTGCATACATTAACATGTCGATTACTCATAAAAAAGAAGACAATAAAAAGACAATGAGAGAACAATGGAAAGCTGGCGTAAACGCCAGATTAGTGCTCAAGAGGTTAAATGATCGATATTTGAAACGTTTCACGTTCAGAGGTCAAGTTGGTGTATACGTGCGTGACGACAAAGTGTCTCGGGCTGTGTCGTTCGAAGAGTTCTGCGAGTCTGGCGGCAGGCTGGCGGGCGAGGGCCGCCTGCTGGTCCGCATCGGGGACCGCTTGTTGCCGTGGCGGAGTGCGGGCCCTATGATCCTCTCGATCCTTGCCTATAGAAGACCCCTCCCTAATGTGAGTATTATCATCATTCCTATGCCCTGGTTCCATACTATCCCTATCAGCCGTCATCTCTTCATTTACACCTATCACATCATTCCTTACACATTTTGGCCTCCCTCTACTTTTCCATCCTTCCACATTCATATTCATTACTGTTTTTTTACATGAATATTATCAGGCTATTAAGAAAAAATACCCACTACTGGGACTTCGTTTAGCAAGAATTTTTATGTTAATAGCTGTTGCAGAATTTTATAAATTTTTAACACCGTCCTCCTTTCCTCTTTAATTTACATCTATTTGTGCAGGTGAAATAATAAAATGTTTCAAACAGTCGAAATTAAAACACATATCAAAGATACTGAGAACGTCGATAATGGTTCTACAGTTAATATTTCACCATATTTGGCATATATATATATATATATATATATATATATATATATATATATATATATATATATATATATATATATATATATATATATATATATATATATTTTAATCAATGCATAGCAAAAGGCACCTCCATTAATTAAAGTAGACCAATAGACGAATAAAGAGATTTTGCATTTCATATTGTTTATCTAATAAAATACAGAAACATCATTGTAATTATAGGTAATAAGTAATATCCTAAAAACATGTGTCAATAGGTTTTTTTTTCTTTCATTGATGACTATATTTAATGTGGTTTTCTCACGACGTGAGTAATCGAACTATACATCAGGCCATATTGAAGAGCCAGTCGGAATTGTTTCTGTTTCGATGTATATAATTTTCCTACAGCAGAAATCACAATGGTGTAATGACGCATAGCTATGCATCAATAATTCAATAATTATTACCTTAAGGAAAAATTCTATCTGCATACTTTTTGTTTACCTTTCCACGTATTTTATAAAAGGCCTGATTTATTTAGTTACGTATGCGTTTTTTAAAAATTCCTATAAATAACTAATCAGCACTTTAAAAAACAATGGCTTTGAAGATCGCTCTGCTACTTTAACAAAAATATTTCGAAATAACGAAACAAAAGGTTTTTATATTAATATACACTGGATTTGTCAAGAAATATAATATGGTATTTTATCAAATTATTGGACAAATGAAACATATGTAATTTTTTACCGTCCATTTTGTGTTTTCTGGTCAAATCGTAATTTGTATATTGTTTTTACTCTACTCTGGATGACAAAAGAAAAAAGCATATAAACTCTGAATGTGACGGTGTATCTTACACATGTTTTTATTTCGACCATCTTATTAATGTTGACATTTATTGTTCAGATGTAGATGTTAGGACGTGGATAGTCCACAGAATCTGTAAAAGGATTCTCAGAACAATGAATCAAAGCAAAGTTTACATACTATGAACTAATGAACGGCCCACACTTTTATTTTTTCCCGCCCTAATAAATAAATAAATATAAGCATTTGAAGCTAATGTATTTGAACCTACGTAGTAAAAAATAACCAATCAGGTAACCTAATATTGTATGTGGTAGAACGAAATATTGTTATATTTTTTCAATATACATCATTTGTTCACATTAATTCTCGTATTTATGGAATTAGGTAGGTGACACTACGAACCAATAATTCGAGAACACAATTTCTCTGAAAGCACTTCATTTTAGCTCTGAAAATCTGATCATCTTCAATTAACAGCAAAATAGAAAAAAACCTTGCATTGAAATCAATGAATAGTTATTGAATTAGGTTGTGAAAAAATTACTTCATAGGTTGTTATTTCCATCCAAAAAGAAAGGGAAATTGACGTTTGGTAACTCATAAAAATATACCCATTAATAAATGGTATCAATTACCCAATCTATAAAAGTGCGGCTCGCAGCGATATCTCACGTTGGCCTATGTAGCCCTTGAACAGAAAAGTGTGACGAACACTGTTCTAGCGATTGCTTCAACGAGTCTATTTTATAGAAGAAATGAATTATTTTCAGAGGGTGATAGAGACCCTTGAAAAGGGATCTGAGAAAGATGGTTCTGATGTACCGAGTCGTGTTTCACATAACGCCGATAGTGCTGTGAAGCCGCGCGGCTACTCCTGGTGGAGCTGGCGACGGTCCAACTCTGAAACTAAACAGTAAGCTGCTAATTCAATTATCTTTCTTATTTTCTATAATACATATTACGTTTTTATTCAAATCTCATATTTTGGGACAATAATTATTGTAATTACTCTTCATTTAGTTATCGAAATTCGGACAATGAAATTTTTTTTATCGACATCATTTCATTATGTATTAAATTGACGATATAATAATCAAGTATTTGTTTTAAACTCTTTGGGTGATCTGGTCTGTTCGCAGCCCTCTGATCTGAACTACGAAGGGCCTGCGATAGTTTAATCAAAATCAAAATTTATTTATTCCATTTAGGCCCTAAGAAGGCGCTTATGAACGTCTAAAACACTACCACCGGTTCGGAAAACAACCCAGTCGAGAAGAGTAGGCAAGAAACTCGATCTGGTTCTTTTTTTTATAAATATAATATATATAATTTTTTTTTGTCATATAAAGAAAACTATACAAATCGTAGCCTTAATAATGTTAGCGGAAGCACAGAGATGTGGGTTAATTCCAGACATCACCATCGTTCACGTTAATCATCAACGTCAATCAATTAATAAACTCCAGAAAAATGCCTGGAACTGTTTTATCTTTCTCTGTTTATATATGAGACGTTTAAAATCAAACGTCGTCACATCTACATTTGAAAAATCAAAATTAGGTTATGATGTTTATAGCTTTATTTTTCAACCTATAATAATAACAAAAAGCTCAAAAAGCACACTCACTCCCTGAGTAATTTGAGATTAAAAATGGAATTTCGTTTCAAAATTCGCTATATTTTAATCCAATCTGTAATATGATTCTACGCAACGTCTCCATCGAATGGGACTGCGGAATAGATACCAAGTAGTTTTTTTTTTTTAATTTGTCTTCTGTTTGTCTATATGTAATCGAAAATTATCCTTACAATTCCAACTATAAGGAAAGATGAAATTGACAATAACAAAAACAAGATAAAGCTAGTGATTTTAATGTCACAGTGATAATCAGATTTTATTAAAACTGAACACTGATAAATGAAATCTAATATAGGTTTTAAAGAAAAATTTATAATGTTTTTTTTATGTTATGATTACTAGAAATTCTACAGGAAAGGATAATCTTATTTAAAAAAAAATTACATTGGAGTTTTGTATAATTACTTTTCGAAAATTAACATATGGTTTGTTGTTACGTTTATTTTAGCCCGGAAACATCTACACACCGAAAGATGAAATATCCAAGGACCTAATGGCACCACAATTTGAAAGGATGTCCGAATCGGAAACTGCACCCGACGGTCCCATTGTCGAGTCAACAGAAGAAGTTCCCGAAGACAACACTGTTACTAACGACATCGATGAAGAAGTGATTGAACCCCAAGCACCTGAAGAACACGAATACGTACCAAATATATTAGTAGAGTCTACGCACATTCAAGACCAAGGTGAGTTTAAATCGGACTATCCTATAAATGTAAGTTACAAAGGGAATAACTATCGAATGTAATAAAATACTAGTATATTATATTATGAATGTATATACGATACCTATACCAAAAATGCAATTTTTAAAATTTTTGTCTTTCTGTCTGTTTGTTTCGGGTAATCTCCGGAACGGCTGGACGGATTTCGACGGGACTTTTTTGGTAGATAGCTGAAGTTACTCCGGGTAACTTAGGGTACTTTTAATTTTCGAACATAATTAGGGTACCGCTTAAAAAAAAATTAAAACTCTTAAAAAATTGAATAAAATCCGATTCAATGCAGTTTTACGGGCAAGTGCTTTAACAAAAATTAGGATTCTGTATATAAATAATGCAATGAATGATATATGTAACCCGGGCGCAGCCGCGGGCTCACAGCTAGTGTTTAATAAAATAGTTTTTTGAAGAAATAAAATCCTTATTATTTGTTAATGTTTTCGACTTAATTTTTATTTATACATTCATTTTCATATATATATATATATATATATATATATATATATATATATATATATATATATTAATCTAATAAGATATATAGTACTGCAAGATTATTAAAAACATATATATCTATGACTAGTATAAATGTTATTTGGAAATTAAGGGTTAAGCAACAGTCACACTGACACATAACTATTGCCTTTATTAAAATGAGGTCATAATATTATCTCTTATTATTCAGGTATTATGTAGAAACAATTTCAGATATTTTTAAACTCCCTATCACCTCCATTTAGTCAACAGTAGTGTAAAAAAAAATTCATAACACTAAAAATTAGTCATCTCGTGCTTAGTATGTGTAAGAAAAGCTTTTTAGGTAGTGTTAGGTTCTGTAATATGGTTCCAGAGGAGGTTTTTATGTCTAAATGTTATTATAATAGAGTGGATCATTACGTGAACGATAGTGATGTTCGGAAATGACAATCCGTGCTTTCGCTAAAACTGTTTCTAACTATGAATTATATAATTTGCAAAAATAAAAAGTTGTGCGGTCGGGGGACCCCCGTCAGGAACGAAGTTCTTATTTAAAACATAAATAGAAAAAGAAAAACAAAACTATATAAGGCCTACATGTAATAATTAGAAATTGATTCGTTGTGAAGAAAATATCTTCAATTATTATTACACTTTCTTAACTAAAAATTAAACATCGTGCGACGCCATCTTGTGTTCAAACTCTGAACGTTTAACAAATTACTTCTGTGAGAATCCGGTTTAATAATATAAAATAAAACGCCATCTCTTATTTTTAGTACAAAAATAATATACAAAGAAACAGTTATTTACATGAATAATAATAATATGATATAATAATAATAGTAAACTGCAATAATGATAACAGTCATCACGTAGACTATATATAAAAGAAAGAAAAAAAAAAACAAAAATATGTGTCAAGTATAACTAGTATTTGCGTAGTGACTGAAATTGGATCAAAATATTTGTTCAAAAAACTTTGGTTTGTAAAAATAATCTATTTCGTTTATCTATCTAATAGTATTTAAATACGTTATTCAAATAACTTTAAAGTACGTCAATATTAAACAAAAAACATACAGATAAGATAAATTCTGTGTAAATTAAACATTTAAAGTGAGATTTTTGTATTGGGTTACGAAAAATTTTATGTATCGTAAAATTTAAAAAAAAAAACTATGCCCTCGGGTGGGCTTGAACCACCAACCTTTCGGTTAACAGCCGAACGCGCAAAACAATTGCGACACGGATATTTGTTTTGCTGAAATTTAATTACAGCTGCAATAATCTGGCGTTTTTTTTTTTTAACTTTACGGATGTTTTTTTGCCGGCTAGGGTAGGGTACCCCTCCCGTGTCGTCCCTATCCCAAATGCGGCGCACGGCCCTGGGGGGTTTAGTGGGTATTTCCGGAAGCCTCACGTCCGGGTGAGTCCCACACTGGAGCAGAGACGTCCCTCCGCGCCCCCTTACCTATTGCATTGGGGGACGTCGGTCTCACTAATGCAGTGGGTAAAGGTAGTGCGTAAATGCATTCCCTTCGTAAAAAAAAAATGGTAGGGTACCCCACCACTTCGTAACTTCGTTCCAAAAACATTTTATAGAAATAAACCAATTCGAGATTCATGCCTGCGCTTTTTTCGACTGGGTTGCTTTCCGAACCGCGGTGCCAGTTTGTTGACGTTCATAACCACCTCATTAGGGCCTAAATGAAATAAAGTATTTTTTTTCATTTTGATTTTCAGAAGAGCGACACGATCATAGTTCGTCGATTCAGAGCAGGAGGGTCCTATACAGAGGCCGACGAGACGGTACTCCTCATTCAGGAAAACGTTGAGATTGTCTTCGGAACAAATTGTGAGTTAATTTTAATTAACGTTGCGAGTGTTTTTTATAATCATCAAAATGTTACGTAAGTAGAATTTTGATCATTTCCCTTGTCGGCAAATCAAATTACACGTCTATTAAACGAAGATTAACAAGAATATTGCTTACTACGTAATCACCATACAAACGCCTCCCTCTGTCCCCCGTGTCATCAAATATTACCAAACTTGAAAAAGGCTCCCCCTCTTTTATTAATATCGGCCACTTACCATTGAACTCTCACCACTTAAGTTAAGGTATGCTGATATAATTTTGGAGAAAAAAAAATGAAGATTTTAAAGTAAATATTGCTTACTTAATTACCATTCAGACTTAGGCTTGATTTTAGCAGGCTTTGACCACAATCTAACCTGATGTTAAGCCTAGAGGTACTGATTCTCAAGTGATGCTGAAACATACTGATGCTTGGCGACAGATTTTCAAATTTGAGGGTGGTAGCTACCCGGGCGGCCATTATTAGAAATTTATTACAATACATGCTATAGTTGATTCACTATGTTTTCCTTCACCGAAACCTCAGGCTGGTTATAGAGGTGGGTTTGAACCTGCGTCCGTCAATGCATCCGACCGCACTAACAACTGAGCCATCATCACTTTAAATAATTATTCAGTCGATTGTACTAATCGCACCTTGACATTGAAGTTATAAAGAGTTCATTGTTTGGTAAATGGCTGAAATCATTATTTATCTTAATTAGTTAGATCATTAATATTTTACATAATGACTATTAATAATTAACGGTAAGTGGTTAAAATAACTACTTGCTATTTAACAGATCTGTAATGCCATTGTGGTTGTAATTAGTTTATATAGTTATCTATTTTAACCCCTTGAGCACTAACCTGGCATTTACGCCTGCATTCGATTGTTTTCCTATTGTCTCATTTTTATGGGTAATCGACATATTAAACTAATTAATTTTACCGGCGAACTCCGTACCGCCTCAGCATCAATATTGTGTAATTATTAACTAAATTGAATATTCCTTTCAATTCTCGAGTCTGAGAGACGAATAATGAAGAACTAGACGGTCATGGATAGGTACTGCCGATAGAAGTGAAAATTTGATACTTTGGAAAAACTTTTTTTTATGTTTAATTTTGCGTTAAAAAACATAACCAAACCGGGCAATAATTATATACACTTTCATATGGTTTATTCATAACCAAAACGTACAATAGGCTGCATAAGTACTGTAGCATGTTGACGGCTGACGTCATAGCATTGGTAACGCGGAGCTATAAGATTTCCCCTACCGAGAATCGCTCAACGCCGCTAAAGAAGTGTCCACTTCCAAAATGATCGAAATCCGTTTTATCCGTTCTCGAGATATTATCAAAAAACCGTTCCATACAAACTGTATGACAAAAAAAAAAATTCTTCATAATTCTTTTTCATTAATTTTCCCTTGTTTTAATAAAAATTCTACTATTCGGGGCGGAGACAAAACCAACAAATCAATAAATATTGATCCTGTTATTCTTGAGTTATAAATGATGTATAATAACTAATATAAATAACTAAATAACGACTTTATTTTATACATGTATATTGAAACCAAAGACAATAATTAAATGGGAGCTCATAACTATGATTCAGAATAAGTACAAAGTAAAAAATTATATATTCAAAAGATAATTAAATTAAAAATACAGTTTAAAGTATCAAAACCGTGCGACAAGTAAACACTCGCGCTTGCGGACATCAGCTGATAATTTTTACCCACGTGGTTACCGGGTTATCGACCGTAGCAAAACCGCTACGCGATTGTAATAGTTTAAAAGGCTGTTAAAAGGTTTAAAAGGCTTGAATATGAATGCATGTTTTATAGTTTTATTTAATACTAGCTGTGCCCGCGGTTTTATCCCGCTTGGAATTCACACAATTTGCAATTTGTACCTAGGTTCTCGGTCTGGATGCAATACATACATGTCATTACCGAATTTCATCGAAATCGGTTCCGTAGTTTTTGCGTAATTGGCGAAACAAATGAATAAACAGACAGACGGATAAAAATGATTAAAACTATCGAAATGTGTTCTGTGGACAATTCTGAAGGCACGCATAGTATTTTTTTTGTAACGTACAAATTTCGTTTCGTTAGCCTTTTATTATAGGTATAGATTTATTTAACTAAACTTATTTCAAAAATGTTTCTGCATATAACATTACATGGTATATAAATTGTTTTATAGAAAAATCTAAATCTACGTGAGGGTATGAACGAAATGGTGTTCAGCGTGACGACCGCGTATCAGGGCACTACGCGGTGCAAGTGCAACGTGTTCCGTTGGCGGTACGACGATAAAATAGTCATATCTGATATAGACGGAACTATTACTAAGTGAGTATTCACGTTTTATTCTTAGAACTGACATATTATAATATCCGAATCGAAAATCGTTTCACAATCGAGGGGTGTTTTTTTTTTTTTTTTTTTTTTCTTTTTTTTTCAGGAAACGAGTTTATTTATTGATTTTTCTAGTGGTGAGAAGTTTTAATCAGTTATTAAAAAACTTTGTTGTTAATTGTGAACGGTTCATGTATTACTTTTCAGTAATTTAATTGACGTCTGCCTGGGTGGCGCAGTTGTATTACATACCGACTGTCGTTCTGAGGTCTCGGGTTCGATCCCCGGGTCGGGTCAAGTGATATTGGGTTTTTCTACTCAGTATCATCCCAGAGTCTGGAATTTGTGCCCGATATGGCGACAGGCTCCGCCCCCTGTCACATCTAGGACGGAACTAAGCTCGGCGAAATGTGGGTGGTGTAGTTCGCTATTTCACCTCTGCCTAACCCTTCGGGGATAACAGGCGTGAGCTTATGTATGTTATGTTATGTAATTGACGTCAATAAAATCAGCTGTACAAAAGAGAGACAAAAACAAAAAAAAAAAACACTTGGTTGAGACGATGTGTGTGTTGTAACGCTTTATGAAAACGGTCCTCAGTTATTATTCATGCCGGATTCGATTTCTTAAATTTAAATGTTGGAAAATGGTGAAGACGCACGGGTTTTTTTTAATGTAAAATTATGGCCACGTTTACGATCACGTAGTTTTATATCTATAAACTGACCGTTTTACCTGATGTTAGGGTAAAATGATATTGAATGAATTAATGAAAAATGTATTTGTTTTTTTTTTTATTGTTACATAAGCTGATTTATTTAAGCATTGGTATACTTTTGAATAAAAAACGAAGATTAATACAAAAATATTGCTTACTAGCTGCTTTTCCCGCGTAGTTTCCGTTCCCATGGGATTTTCGGAATAAAAACTATCCTATGAAACTTCCTGAATTTCAAACTATCTCCATACCAAATTTCATCCAAATCGGTCTAGTAGTGTTTAAGTTTATTCGTTACATACAAAAATACAAATTTTTTCTCATTATAATATTAGTATAGATTATGTAATCACCATTCATGCCCCAAAAATAACAAAAAAAAAAAACAATAATAACCAAAGCTGCAAAAAGTTACTAACCATGTAGTTAACATATTTTTTTTTTTTATTGTTTTGATATTCAAATTTTTTTATGTGCGTCTCAAGATTATATGAAACGCAATAAAAACAACTTTAAAAATGTAGTATTAGACGGGATGTTTGTGCTGTTGAATATATCCAAAACCGACACTAAAATCCAACACCATTATACTGATGTCTGTAAAATGGGGAATATATAATGTGTATAAATAAGATATTCGGCAATGGAAAAAAAATTGTATACGCGGGCCAAATAACGTCTGTAGTTAGTTATAAATTAAAAATACATATTTACCGAAAGATTTATGTCTTTCATTATAAATGTAGGGTTCGATTGACCTTTTTTTAAGTGAAGTTACTATTAGACATATTTATTTATACTTTAATCACAATTTGTGTAAAAAGGCGAACTTAATGACTTAGGGATTCTCTCTCAGTCAACATTATCTGTCATTATAAAATTTATTTTTTACATTCAATATAGTAAGTATTGAAACTTGTTAAATTTTATTAAAAAGTACATATATTTAAATCGCTAAGTATTATTACACATAATTTAAGTATTACCGATAATGACGTTGTTAGTGAAAATCAAGGAAAATTTGTAACGAAAACTTTATTTATGCAATCTGCATATCATTAGGCTTGGTTATATATTATGTGGGATTCTAGCATCTATAGTATTTGCGTCACTCTATTGTTACTAACATGATATCGTCACGAATATGCCGGATATTCGATATATTTTTTGTTGTAATGTTAGTAATATGTTGATAAGATAGCAACAGGTTTTAAATGATATCTAATACTTTTTTTAAATACGGTATTAAACGATTAATATCTGTAGATTATTAACCTAATTATTCGTCGTCAAAACAGAAATAATCTTTTAAATCAATTATCTTCTTTAGCTTTGGCTAATAATTTAAATTTTATGATATCAAATATTATGATGCTTTGTAAAGATAATTATCTATACCTAATAATGAAATTGTAAATTTCACGTGTCCTGTACATTTTCGATTTTTGTGAAAAGAATTATTACAAGGGACTAACAATAGGTAATTAAACACATTTCTATCAAATGTCTGTAATTAAATAGGTATTAGGATATTTCCTCCATGGTGCAAAAATTTTCAACATTTAAACAATTATTTATTATTATTTCGTACAACATGTATCGCATCCTTCAAAATAAATAAGGGACAAGAGAAAACTATACTAATAAATTAAAATGATATTTAATAAATGACATTAACATTAGTGTGATTTCCCCAATAATAATATGAATTATTTGTTTGTACGATTTAGATCCGATGTGCTCGGTCATATATTCCCACTGGTGGGTAAAGATTGGGCGCAGTCGGGCGTAGCGCAGCTCTTCACTAAAATCAAGAACAATGGCTATCAACTGTTGTATTTATCGGCTCGTGCTATTGGTCAGGCAAGGGTAAGTACTATTGTATTAAGATTTGGTGTTATAATAAAAAATATATATTTTTCCACTATATTATATAGTAAACACTTAGGGTGGAGTGCACAAAATCTCCGATTATAGTAAAGATTAAATTTAAACTTAATCTTTACTATATCTTTAACCATAGCAGTAGCAAAGTTTCGAGTGCACAACCCAACTTTTAGTTAGGGTTAAAGTTAAAAGAGTTGTCAGTTGAAAGATACATCAATCTCCTAATAAATATTAAGGAGAATATTTTATGTATGGTAACATCGTTAAAAATGTCAAAAACAATATTGACAAATAGAAAACAAACCTGTTGTTATTGTTGTCAGTTTGGACTAAAACAAAAATTTTGGATATATTTCGTTATGGATCAAATTCTATTAACTGTAAAAACCAAGTAAGTTTATCAAGAATTAAAAAAGATAGTATATGTCTTACATTTGTTACTGTGTAATATATAGCCTAATGAAAGACATTTTAATTATTATTGTTGCCGAGTATTATTACTTATTCATTCGTGTTTATGTTTTAGGGATAAAATTAGTAGCTTTACAAAATCTGAAATATTAAGTCTTCAAACACTTATTGGTAAACATAAAAACCTTTTACATTTTATGTAAAAAAAAATGATGGTATTAGCTTGAAATAAAAAGAGAAAACATCGCTAGAAGACGATTCCCACGAAATATCTTACAATAGAGACATATTTTTGTACAATATAAATAATAGGATCTCTTAAATATCGTTGGCAGATGACATGACAGTCGAAATAAACTTGGTTTAAATTTTAAACGCCCAATTTTCGTGGGTTATGGTTACAGTTAAATTATGACGTAATTTAAGCTAAACTCGTATGGTGCAACACATTTTTGCCTAACTGTAGATTTGTATAACAAAAAAAGATGTTTTATTCGTGTATATGCTTTATAACTATATTTTTGATTTTTTATATTATACTTAGTACTTTCTTATTGAAACCTGCACAAACAAACAGACAGACAGACATTTCTAAAAATGATACAAATGAAAATTTAATCACCTATTTTTAATCCCTTGCAATTATTCCATTCACAGAAATCGGAAATGTACAGACACGTGAAATTTACAATTTTATTATTAGTATATATAGATTTGCAATTAACAAGTACATTTCAGTTTTTGACGGGTTTTCTTTAATTAATTACACTTGTGAATTCGACTATATCATGTAATCTTGGTGGCGTTTTGTGCGATATAGTTTAGTTATTGTGTACAAGTCAAGTTTATTATAGAAGATAACGCGTAACATATATACTGAGGTGGGGCAGCAAAGCTCTATGGAAAGTTCTAGCGGGATGGGCCACTGTTTTGCTGGAGCTTGGTAATGCTGATACAAGATTGAAAATACATCTTACCCACATGATACTGGCACAAATTGTGTGAACACAGATTGCCATTAACTAAGAAGAAAAAGAAAACAAGTACATATTTTTTTTGTTATTACAGGTGACACGGGAATATTTGCGATCGATCCGACAGGGCGAAGTTTGTCTTCCCGATGGACCGCTGCTTTTGAATCCGACTTCATTGCTGCGCGCGTTCCACCGCGAGGTTATCGAGAAGAAGCCGGAAGAGTTCAAGATTCAATGCCTGGCGGATATAAAGGCGCTTTTCCCGCAAGGATCCAACCCGTTCTATGCCGGATACGGCAATCGAGTCAATGTAAGTACCGATACCATCTATTACTATATACTAATAAAAAAAAATTAACTGTCTATTTGTACTATCAAAATAACATTTTTTTTTTTAAACTAAATACATATTACTGTACATATATACGGTATCTATAACAAAAACATAAAAAATTGTCTATTTGTCTGTTCGTTCCGGCTAATCTCCGGAATGTCTGGAACGATTTTGACGAGACTTCTTCTGATAGATAGAAGTCACTCTGAGTATCTTAAGCTACTTGTATCTATCGAAAACAATTAGGGTTCCGTGTAAATAAAATTAAAACTCATCAAATTGTCAACAAATTACGATTCAATGGCAGCGCGCCATCAAAACAGTATTTTTCAATGAATATTTAAAAATGTATGCGTTCGCGTCACCGACATGCTAATGTGACTGACGACCAGTGTGACCAGTATAAATTTCACGAAAATAACGAAGCTACGTCGAAAAAATACAGAAAAATATTTCTATACCGACTAATACGACAGTTAAACTAATAATAAGATCGAATTTGTAAAAAAAAAACTAAGTATACAGTTTTTCCAAAGTTTCGAGTTTTCACTTCTGTAGGTAGTCCTCATATCTTATCTTAAAATTGCTCGAAACTTAATATGTCGTTTACCCATAAAAATGAGGCAATAGGAAAATAATGGAAAGCTGGCGTAAACGCCAGGTTAGTGCTCAAGGGGTTAAAGCCCTGTAAAAAAAGTGCGAATGACGTTATCAAGGACGATTAAATTCATATAGCCCTTTATGCATTCTGTCACGATATACTATTCCAATACATTTTTATTACATAACTATCTGGGTGCCCGCGTCCGCGGCCGCTTTTCATATATTCTTTACTGCGTTTTAATTTTTTTATACACAACCTTAATTTTTTTGTAGTATTAAGAGAAAGTAAATATATTTCTCATAAATTCAAGTACTTACCCATAAAACTATGCATTGGATATACTGTGAATAGGATTTTATTACATTTTTAGGAGTTTTTTTTTTTTTTTACGCAGAACCCTAATTATTTTCGAAAATTAAAAGTACTTTAAGTTACCCGGAGTAACTTCAGCTATCTAACAAAAAAATCACAGAGACTTATAGAGTATTTTTGGTATAGATATCGTATATACTACATTCATATATACTTAGTAAAAAAAAATGTTCACATTACAAACAGACACTTCAATTTTATTTAATAGTATACCATAAGAAAAATGATTATTTTCTTGTTAAAGGATGTTTGCGCATACCAAGCTGTTGGCATTCCCATTGTGAGAATATTCACAATTAATTATAAGGGCGAACTGAAACACGAATTGACGCAGACATTCCAATCTACGTGAGTATTCAATTATGTTAACGAATAATTTGTAAATAGCATAAGCATTAGTGGATTCCTCTGTTCCTCATGTACTAACAAACAATTTAAATACTTTTTTTCATTTAAAACGAATTTTTCATATTATCCAAGTTTGTTTGTTGAACTTTTTTTAGCGGCGTTGAGAGATTTTTGTCAATGATCAAACTTATGGGTTCCCGTCACCGACTTGCTAATGTGACGTCTTGTGTCAGACTGATTACATAGAAAATTAAATAATAAAACATTTTATTTCGCCAATTGATGTGAAAATCAGACTCTTGTTAATAATTTACATTTGCTAAACATGTAATTTGAATTAATCGTGCAAAAAATAATTTACTATACCCACAACAACAAAAAAAAAAACAAGTTTCATGTTTTCACTTCTGTCGACAGTCTCCATGACTGCCTATTTTTTTTTTTAATTAGCTCCACTAATTTTTTTTTATTTGAAATTCTTTGTTTTTTTTTTTTATTCGGCTAAAGGTATATTTGTAATTAATATTTATAAAATTTGTTTTACATAAAGAAGCGTTGAAATAACTTAAGCGAAGCAACATTAATATCATAGTATAATATTATATAACATCGACATGAAGCAATGAATGCCATATAATTTTATTTCAGTTACCACGTGCAAAGTGACATGGTCGATGATTTTTTTTTTTCCCGCCAACGAAACGTGATAGTATTGTAGTAAAAAAATATCTGACCATAGGTTATCTAAATCGAGTTTAATCTTATAATATATTTAGATAGTGAGACAAAATGGCGGTTACGCGATACGCCGGTAAGATTTACGGCATGATTTTAAAATTTAAGCTTTTTTTTCTATTGGAAATCACACCACCATTACTAAAATTTTAATAACATATAACTGCGAACTAAATTTATTTTCGAGTTGACTATCTAGTAACATTCAAAGTACAATAACATCACTATATAATATCATCGACATGTCATCTGTTTCGTTTAAATGTCTAATGAAGCTTACATTATTCTATTGTTAATATTTCCCATATTAGTAATAATAAATACTTGGTGTTGGATAGACAACCTCAATATTAATCTATAGTTAATTTAGGAGTTTCTACATAATCAATATTCCATTATAAGGTTCAAACTATAATTGAATGATAATGACTAACTGATTAAAAAAAATATTATTCCTTTTCATATTGTTCGATTTCCTTCATTGTAATTTCTTAATTTTTAATAACTCATTTTCACTTTAATTTTTCGTCTATATTTTACTGGATGCTGCATAATGATTTTAGTAAAAAATATTTTACAGTTAAATTAAAATTCGTATATTATTTTAATTTATTTAAAAATATGTGAATATCGGACCACAATAAATTTGTAAAGTGGTTTCTTATATGATGAATAATGATAAGTCAATAATTATTAACAACACATTATGAAACGGAATCAATAATTGAATCTACATAATTTGATTTAAATCATAATTATATACAAAATATTACATCCACTACTAACTCCTGTCAATAATAATGTTATAAACAACTTCAATAAGGAGAAATTTGAAACCAGGTTAAGGCCGTTCAAGTATGGCGTAAGCAAAATTTGATTTATTTTTAACGCCCATGATTACGTAAACTTTGGCATAATTTTGAAAAAAAAAAACAAAGATTAATAGTCAAATATTGCATATGTAATCACCAAACGAACCGAACCCCATTCTTAATTTTATAAAAAACACTAGACAAGAATGGGGACTGCCGACAGAAGTGAAATCTTGAAACTTATGGAAAAAAATGAATTTCATTATATTAGCATAACCTAAAATATAACATTTGGTTTTTATATCATTTAGCGCTCCAAACAATAACTATGTACATATTCATATAGCTTGTTCGTAATCGAAACATACGATAGGCGCGTAAGTGTAAATTCTCTTATTTATCTCTTAGCGCCAGAATTGAAACGCCATTTTATACTTGTCATACTGTGACGGTTGACGCAAATCTAAAAGCTTTTCCCTACCGAGAATCGCTCAACGCCGCTAAAGAATTTTTCACTTCAAAAAACAAAACATACACTCCCTATTGGTGCTTACATAATACTTGAACGACCCTTAAGTGCTTATTATACTATGCTGTAATGTAAAACCCAATGTTTTGTGACACCAGGTACTCCCACATGTCGGTATTGGTAGACCAAGTGTTCCCACCGGCGCAGTGCGAGCCCAGCGACGAGTTCACACAGACCATGTACTGGCGCGAACCCCTACCAGATATCGAGTTGCCGCCGACAGCCCCACCGTTACCTAAACATTAGCCACAGTTTACACACGAAAAACCCTAAGTGACACTTTACACTTTCACTTTATGGGGCTCAACCGAAATAATCAGAATAATTCGGTCTCAGTGTAAACAGAACTTTAATCAGCATTGATTAGAAAGTAGAGAATGACTTTTTTCTTTCCTCTGCCTGTATCTCGGCTTCAAATTATATAGATCTGCCCTGATACTGTACGTATGGTGTACGCTTCAAAGAAATGTCAGTAATAATAAGGTCTATAGTGTTCATAATAACAGTTGGTAACATTATAATTACCGATATATTCAAGTATAAATAACGGTAAACATCTTGTAAATTTACCTTAAATCAACTCTTCGATCTGATTGGTCAACGCGAAACGGATATCGTCTTATCGATTGTGTGATTGGTAAATCAATTCAGTGAACGTTGCCAATGCATTTTCAAGATGTTTGTCGATACTTGTACCTAGTTTAAGGTATTCGCTAAACATCTATTTATCAGCGCCGGATTTATGATGTTATAACATACCCCCATCTCAAAGGAACTACTTCTAAATTGAAATCATTATTTTTATAAATGTAATTGACCTATTAATCCATATCTACTTATGTTGATGTTGATAATCAAAGGCCAAAAATTAATAAGATGAGAAAAATATGGACGGAATTAGTGAGCACTATACAGTCAAAAACTACTTAATAAAATAGTTGAAGTGATGATCGCGCAGTTGGCAATCCGGCCGGATTCCGCGTCAGGGGATGCGGGTTCGAGTCTACCTATCCAACTCCACAATCGGCCTGAGCTTTCGGTCAATAAAAACATCCTGAGTAAACCATAGCATGGTGGTAAGATATTTTCTAATGCCTGGGTAGCTACCACCCCCACCTTTAAAAACCAATCACCAAATACCAATAGGAGTGTTCCGGCAGCATCACTTGGCAACCAGTACGTCTAGGTTTAATATTCCGTGATATTTTATCGAATACACTTCCCTTGTGTATAATAAATACCGCATCATAGGTCAGTTTTAACTTTTGATTTTATAAGCTTTTGATTTTATATCTCGTTAAAGAGATGTAAGCCAAACATTATCACAAATACCTCGTATAATCTCACTCCGAACATGGCATTGTATTTTCAAAATTAGCAGATAAGAAATTTTTTACAATAATAAATACTTACCAAGGTGTCTACTCTGTTACAGCTAATTGTAAAAGTTGCTAAATAAGTAGTATTAAAATGAAACTAAGTTAATATCTTATATAAGGTTCTGATAATAATCATTAAAATCGCATTTTAAATTTATCATTTCTTTTTAATATAAATATACCATAATCTAGCTTTCGATTCCATTAGGGAATGAATATGCGAGTCCTATTTGTAATAAATAAAAAAAAGTATAGTTAAAGATGAATATGACACCGGCCATGTATGTTTTGATAGCTATTAAAACAAGCTCAGAATGCAGTTCTAGGGTATTTTTACTCTTAGTGGAGCCTCATTAATTTAAACCCCGCCCAATTACATTAGTCTGGACATCTCACCCTAAATCAATTACCGAGCACTTTCCACTCGATTGTCTTAAGTTTTCAGAATGCCGTTGCCACTTAACCCCTTGAGCACTAACCTGGCGTTTACGCCAGCTTTCCATTGTTTTCCTATTGTCTTATTTTTATGGGTAATCGACATATTAAGGAAGTTGCCCATTAATTTTTTTACTCATTTATGACCCTGGTCCTTTCTCCCCTGGTAATAGGTGATGTTTTAGAGTATTTGAGACTAACCCCTCCAAAATCACGGTGTTTGTTTTTGATAAAAAGTAACATAAAAATGTTCAGGTTAGGTTAGATTTTCAGACCGAGGCTCCACTGTATTGCTTTATTTTTTGTGTTTGTATATATACTGACTTCTACATTCAAAGAAAAAAATATTGTTAGGCCATTTATTCACATAGAAAACTATTAGACATTATATGTTCTTTTAATATGACATCATTTTAATATGTTTCAAATGCAAGTATCTGGTAATTACTCCATTGTGCTAAAGTTTCTTGGTTAATAAGTTGGCCTTGGCAATAGCGTATCTCCCAAATGTGTGTGTGAATGATACGAATATGAATCAATCAAACTGATTGATTAAATAATCGTTAGTAAAACTATAATATAATATACTTTAACGTGTAATTCTAGATTTAAAATAAATAATATTTTATACATACATACTTCTGTAAAATTAGATCACAAGGCTGTTTTGATTTTGACGATTGTGTAAACTGTGATGATGTGGACTGATGAAAACATTTGCTTTACTTTTATACTGTGATTAAATAATTTGAATGTATGTGCTTAAGTCATTTTGTGTGAAAACAATCAGAGGCTTGGCTTCTGTTATATACCCACATTTTTGTTTGTAACTATTTAATTTTAGATCTATGCTAATTAGTGTTTTATGTCCTAGTAATATGTAATGATTTAGTTTATTTTTTTTCACATCTGACGGAGATGTTCTTTTTAATTAAATTTAGTTTATTTCGTAAAATTAGTTATTTATTATTTCTGTGATTGTTATAATACATACTTTGGGAGTTAATAGGTGACTTTTATTGCAAAACATTTTACATTTTATAGTCATCATTTTTGTAGGGGGTTTGTAACTTTTATTGAATTAATTATATTATTAATAAACCATTACCTATGACGATAATCTTGATAATCCAGATAATTAAAATTATATTTAATCTGAATCAGTCTTACTTTACTATACATGAATGAATGTGCATGAGATGCATATAAATAATAAAACGGGATGACCAGGAAGCCCAATTTTACTCCTTCACAAACATAGGGTCCTCTCTGTTTACCCAAGTTAGCATTTTCGTATTGATAGGATTGCGTAAAGACCCAACTTAATATATGTTTGATAATTGGCCTATATAATATGTAGATTATGACTTCATCTTCAATATTTATGAACACCCAATATATAGTTTCATATATTTACTTATATAACACTTTTATTGTGCAAAGTAAAATAAATAAGACAAATACTATTTAAAGTATGAAGGGAATTAAAGAAAGTTTAACTTTTTCTATAAAACTTATATTTACAAAAAAATAAAATACATAAATAATTATAACAGATAATATTACGTTTCATCTTCTTCCATGCCTTCATCATTACTAGTACCATCGTCTATCTGTTCTTCATCACTAGGAACATCCAAATCTTTATGATATCCTTTGCCTTTTGTCCAATGGCATTTTATAACGATCTTGAAGTTTGCCATTTGAATACCCAGCAGTTTTAATATACTAGCTTGTTCTGGTGTAAGCGGAGTTCCCTTTTTGCAAACCTAAAACAAAAAGGTTTCAAAGTAACAATAAATCTTCAATAAACTCAATCTATTATTATTTTTTATCATTCATCAATAATCAAAATAAATGTTATATATTAAATTTATTTAATGATATATAAAAAGTAGAAAGATTTTGGTTGCTATATATTGATATCACAATCTCTTCCCAAAATGCACAATCAGCACCATTATTATGCAGGTTAAATTTTTTATTCACAACTCGAGTGAACTCAACTTAACAATTCTGTTTATATTGTATAATATATATAATATTCTAATGATTTATGAATTAAACTGTTATAAGTAATAAGTACAATACAAATAAACAACAATTGTGACTAATTTCAACCAAATAATATATATCTCATTACTAAGTTCATTCTTACTAAAAAACATGGCATGTTGAAAAAGCTTTTGTTGTTGGCTGTGTCAACTTTTACAGTGTCAATGAAGTATAAATAAAATTATTCACCTGGTATTCTTTAATAAGATTAATGACTCCTCGCTCCAATGATGTAGGAAGTCCTAGACGTCTAAGATGTGGTTCAATTGTGTGTGAAAAATCTTCAAGTGGGCCTTGAGGCAACACTACATCTTTAGTTGCTACAAAACCAGATCTAGCATACTCTGTGGCGTGGTAATCTTTAAACCATTGTATTACATCAGGAACATTTCTATTAGTCATAAGCAAACCACATTGCCCCTTTAGTCTTTTTGACAACTGAAAATAATAACAATAAACATAGTACAGACAGGGCAAAATCAAGCCTACTACTTCCTTAGTATTATACATTATTATGTCTAACAAGAGTATCTACAAATATTTAGAAGCTTTTTATTTAGGATTGTAATCACATTCAATGTTTGTTTAAATAGTAAACCTTCATGGAGAAATTATGCATGTGTAATATATATTAGTTATATAAGGTTATATAATATATAAGGTTATATAACTTATGTGTAATTTCATTGTTTCTAAAATTAATGTTTAAGCATCAGTGATTTTCTCATCTACAACACAATTATAAAACAGCTAAACTAGAATTACAACTGCTTTTCGGGGTCCCCTCAGTATGTCATGTAGGAGCTGTTATCATTAATTTAATAACTTGTGTTATTATATTTTTTTATTATTATAAACATATAGATATTGTACACAAGTGAAGCACAGAGCGTTTATTCTGAGGTGCCATAAGAATCCATTCTAGAGGGATTGCCATTGTTTTGCTAGGTTGTTGATACAAGTTTGAACATCAGAATAGGCAGTTTGGATAATAGACAAAAACATCTCCTAGCCTGTCCCATCAGATAAATATTTCTACTACTAGAATTACAACTTATTTTTTTACACAATATAGGCTCAGTGCTTTGACCACAAACCTCATCTAATGTTAAGTGATGATGTGGTCCAGTATGATAAACACGCTAAACTTAGGTACTGGTTCTCGAGTGATGCTGCCAGAACACACCTTTGGTATTTGGGCGACAGGTTTTCAAACTTGAGAGTGCTATCTACAACCAGGCAGGCATCATTAGAAAATGCCCTACCACCATGCTATGGTTTCCTCACGGTGTTTTCCTTCACTAAAAGCTCAGGCCGATTTTAGAGTTAGATAGGCGGGCTTGAACCCAAAGTAAACTAATGTGGAATCCAGCCACATTATCTACTGCGGCATCATCAATACAACGACTGTGAAGACCTAGCTAGATTTTAGGTAATTAGGAAGCTGTGTAAATTGAAGCCATTATCCACATGCACCTGTAAAACCATGCAAACTTATTCACAAAGAGAATCCTATATTCCATAATAAAACTTGAATAGAAGATAACAATTAATAAGTACTATATTTACCAAATTTAATTGATCTTCAACTTCATCACTTTTAGTCTTACCAAGGGCAATAGCCATAACTTTATTCTTTCCAAAAAAAAATCTAGAATCTTTCCAGTCATGCCGCAAGTCTTTTAATTTTGTATTCCTCATGTTATTAATAGTAAAAAGAAATACATGTTCATATTTTCCCAATGAATTTCTTATTTCTTCAATAATTCTCTGTTTCAGGACCAAGCCCTTTTTGTTTGTTTTTGTAAGAGATACTGAAAACAAATAACGGAACATTAGGTACGGAACAGAATACAGTTTTACAAATGTGGTATAGGACATATAAATCGGAATAACGAAATAAGAACGTTTTAAGAACGTATATACCTCAATAATAACAAAACGAATTTTCTACCTTTCTTATCACGTTTAGATTTCGGGCATATTTATATAATTGCTTCGAGTCTTCGTCAATATTTCAATAACACAGATATTTGAAAATTGATAAACCAGCAGCAATCAAACTCACGTGCATCAACAAAAACTAAGGTTATGTATAATATAGGGATGGCGATATCCATCGATATATTCGATCATAGTTATTGAGCTTTAAATATCGTTATATAATCTTGATACATCAATGATATGATTAAAAAATTAAATATCGATGTTATCACGTTTGTTTATAGTATAAATAAAAAATGCGTTAAATATGTTATGTATCAAAAATCTGAAAATCCAAACTACTTTTAAAATGTCCATCTAGATATAAGTACACATTTTAAACTTTGGACTACCCTTTAACATCGCAGATCAAAGACATTCAAGGATGTTACTAAACATCGATACTATGGACAAAATATCGAGTATTGTTGTCATGTTTTAAATTTGTTTGTAATGAAAATTATACTATTACCTGATTTTAAAATAAAAGAGCCCTACTACAATTTATGTTTGTAGTTCATAATTACAATTCAATTTACGAGTTCGCTTAATTATATAGAGCAACAGATTTATCTAGATAATAAATTTCATTTTGAAGAGTACTGTAGCAGACCAAGACTTAATTTTATAGATAAACCTTATCACATTACACGGGTAACCTTATTATATTACTTATCTAAAGGTAAAAGAAACCGCAATTAAAAAAAATAATTAATTTGGTATTTGGTCAATTTTTGATATAGGTATCATATATATACATTCATAACTTTACAATAAAAATTTAATTTTGACATTACAAACAGACACTTAAATTTTATTCATTAGTATCGATTATATTAAGTATTAAATAACGCTAAAAATTAAACTTCTGGATTGAATTTAGAAAACTTCCTATGTTGGCAACACGGCGATGAAATGCTACTACACGTTCACTCACTTTAATTCCAAGATCATGATTGATGAAAATTGAAAAATCCCAATTCATCAAATAAATGTCGTCGTCCCAAACACTATGAAATTCATAAATCATAGCCGTGGCGACAAAACCAAGCTTGAATGCCCACCATAGAGATGTTGTCGTCCTTGTTTTTAATTCATTATTTTGCAGTATTCGACTATATATTATGTAATTTAGGTGGCATTTTGCGTGATATAGTGTAGTTATGATCCAGAAGTGTAGTGAAGTGAAAATAATGGCACGAAGTGTGAAATCTGAAATGTCCTAATCATTCCCGTTGTGGTCGTAAAAGAAAGCCACCATTTTGTTACCGCCGTTCATTTATTGATAGTGTTCCTAACGTCTGATTTGACTACATAGTCAAAAAAAAAAAAAGAATAAATGAAACAAAAAAAACTCTATGCTCAAGTCAGTTGTTAATGTCATCGTGTTTGACATGTCGTTGTCATTTATATTGTCCTGTGGTACGTTTTATCTATGTGTGGTAGTAGATACGTACCTTTTGTGATTTGTATATAGGGGAGTATCAGAATAGTTTGAATTATTTTAATATTTTGTATACTTCAGTTTTTAGTAGGAAATTACAATGGATAACGAACTTGTGGATATATCAACTAGCTTAAAATTGCAACTTGGATATAGTATTGGTCATATAATGAACGATGTTTGCGCCAGTTTGTGGTTTACCTACTTCTTAGTATTCTTTCATTTAGTTCTGGAATTTAGTGCATCACAGTCTGGGACTTTGATGTTGATAGGCCAAGTGGTAGATGCCTTAGCTACACCTTTTGTCGGTTATCATTCTGATCATACGGATAATTATTTGAGTGTCAAATACGGCAGACGAAAATTATGGCATTTGTTCGGTAAGTTTTATTGTTACCCATTACTTTATAGTTGTGTCAGCGGTTTCACACTCGATACAATTTTCATTCTTTCCAATTAATCTCTGTGTTACAATTAAATAATTACAAGAAAATATGCCAGTGATAATTTTGATTAACTTCATTAATTATTATAGTCTTATGCGTCTTCATTCATTATATTAACTTATTTAGATGATATTTTATGTAATAAAATATACAATAAAATCCGTCTAGATTAAGAGTGCTCAACCTTAATATTAGTCGGGCCAAACAGGCGGTTTTGAATTTTTTGGTGGGCCAATAACTGTTGCTTTTGTTAACTGTAATAAGATATTATGCCTTATTTTGATCCTTTTTAGATTTTGGATTATGTTTTTAGAGAACGATAAGTGCCCTTAAACATAATTTGAATTATAAATTGCCAATCGAAAATGTTAGCCTCCACATTGCTTTAGTTCGTGGCATTGTGTTCTGCAGATTGGTAAATTCTAATTACAGTGTTTACTATTAAAATTAGATAATTTAAATAGAGATTAAAGAAAATACAATTTTAAGAATTTATAAATATCAAAGTCTTAATTTACCAATAATTTGTTAGCTCCTTACATGAAGTATTGATTGAGTATAGATATTATGTTGAATTGTCATTGCACAGTTGACAGATGGTGTCTGTGATACAATTTTTGAGGAGTACAGAATGACAATACTAATTAATTGGTGCAATAAACAATTAATACTTTAATATCTCTGCCAAACCTTCTTCAATTTCCATGTTGACTGCTTATGGTACTGTGAAATAAACTTAAAGGGGCAAAAGTCTGATTACCTCTTTCTCTAAGTCTGGCTTAGAGTCTCACTGAAAACTAAACTTTATAACACATGTATTAGCTTAAAATATTAGAACTTATATTCATTTGTTTAGTAAATTATTAGTGTATTTACATAGTTGGTATCAACTATCATGTAGCATAATTATTATGAAATTTCAGGCACAGTTTGTGTTCTTGCATCCTTCCCTTTCATCTTCTCAGAGTGCTTAGGATGTTCCCTAACACACAAATGGGCACAAATGTATTATTATTCATCATTTATTTTAATATTTCAAATTGGTTGGGCATCTGTACAAATATCTCATTTAAGTCTTATACCAGAACTGGCCCATGATGATCATACACGGACACACCTCACAGCTGTAAGGTATGTTGTATTATTAAATGTGTACTATTGAATTTTAAAAATATAAGCACAGAGAAAGTTAACCATTTATATTGAATTTAACTTCTGGTGTTGAGAAATTTTAACAGTATAAAATCAGGACAGAAATGTGTTTGAACTATATTTTTGTATCCAGTGATATCATTAGTAATAAATGTTTAATTATCATCAGTCCATGGTGAGGTATTTCCTAAGGCATGTATTTTCCTTATATTTTACACATTATGTTACTTCTAAATTATGAATACTAAAATTGTACATGTACTGATCACAGAAATGTTGGTAAATGTTAACAAATGTGTTAGCATATATTTATTATAATATATCATATATTCTTTTTACAGGTATGGCTTTACAGTTTTCTCTAATTTATTTGTTTATATTTCTACTTGGATCATTTTACACATCACTGGAGAATGTGATAAACAAGTATGTAATTATACTTAAAATAATATTAAAATAAAAGATTTTGTGAATGCTATGAAATATATTTATAATATAATTGTTTATGTTTATATATAAAATAAGTACTATTCAGGGTGGATCATTATGTGAATGATAGTGATGTCTGGAATTAACCCACTCTGTGCTTCCTCTAACATTGGTTAAGACAATGATTTGTATAGTTTTTTTTCTATGAACAAAATGATATATATTATATTTATAAACAAAAAGAACCAGATTGAGTTTCTTGCCGGCTCTTCTCGACTGGGTTGTTTTCCGAACCGATGGTAGTGTTTTAGATGTTCATAGGTGCCTTCTTAGGGCCTAAATTTAATAAAGATTTTTCTGATTTTATTTGATTCAATTATGATATTATTTGAATTTGAAAAATGGTTCAATCATATAAGTAAGTTTAAAGATTAAAGTATAAATCTCATCCTTAAACATTGTATAAAACTGCTGATTGTTTTGAAAGTATTTCAAGGTATTCTTTTTTTTTTAGCAAGTGGGACCGGCGGATGCTTGGAAATTTAGACATATAGTTTTTATAGCACTCGGCTTAGGATTATTTACATCAGTTTTTATTTCATATTACTATTCGGGAAAGACAACCTTATAGAAGACAAGAAGAGTTGTTAGAACCTAATCAAAATGGAGCACATTGTGATTTTTTATGCAAACCCTTACTGTACCAGGTACAATTTATATGTCTATACTAATTAATAAAATTGAAGTGTCTGTTTGTAATGTCAAAATTATTATTTTTTACTAAATAGATATGAATGTATATACCTACCAAATGATACATATTAAAAATACAATTTTTAAAATTGTTGTCTGCTTGTTTGTTTGTATTGGGGAATCTCCGGAACGGCTGGACCGACTTTGATCAGACTTTTTGGTAGATAGCTGATGTTACTCCGGGTAACTTAGGGTACTTTCCATTTTCGAAAATAAAAATAAAAATCGATACAATGCACATTTTTTAAGGGGAAGTGCTTGAATTTATGAGAAATATTTTTACTTTATCTTAGTACTAAAAAAATGTAGGAAAATAAGTAGGGTTCCGTATAAAAAAATTAAAACTCAGTGATCAACATGAAACGTGGGTCCAGCCGCAGGCACTCAGCTAGTACTTAATAAATTTCAAATATAAACTTTGTCTTTGAATTCAAAATATAATAAAATTAGTTAGTAGAAATATATGGATAAAGCAAAATAGAAATGTCGTATTATAAAAGTATCAATTAATACGTTATTAGTTTGCTCTGTAAATTAATCCTAGGAAGGATCAATGTTAAAAATGTTAATCCAGTGGTACTTCGTCGTATGAAAATGATAAAATAATAAATACTAAACTAAGAAGTCACTACCATCTTTATTATTTTACTAATTTCATGATAAAATAAAAAAAAATAATCATTGAGCTTAAATCAACAACATCTTTTAAATTATTTAATTTCATTTGAACTAATCTACTTGCCACCAACTCAGATAAGTAAAATACTATTGTTTATTGCTCTCAGTTCAGTCCAAAGTACCAGAAGGTACTCTAGTTACTTTGTAGAAATTATACAGTACGAGAGATAAAGTAATATTATATTTATAGGTGGCAGCAATTTACATGAGTACTAGACTTGTTGTGAACTTGTCACAAGTTTTAATACCACTGTATTTACACCTCACATTGGGATTGGCAGCACGAGCTTTAGCAGCGGTACCGCTTGCATTATATATAGGAAGTTTGATGGCTGCTGGAGTTCAGAGGCTGGCTCCAAGGTCATGCACTAGAAAACTAACTTATTTTATGGGTTCCATATGTGCATTATCTGGCTTCGTATGGATATATTTAGGAACAGATGAGGATTACAAATCATACTACATTTATCTAGTGGCCATATTAATAGGTTAGTGAAATATCAATTCATCTATAAAAATAAGTACCTTATAAAGTTAATTTTCAAATATTTTTTTAATTCCTTATAGAATGCATGGTCTCTCTTTTTTGTATATATGTTAATGTAAGTGGATCTAATCGATGAATTAGTTTATATATTTTTAAAATTATTTGAATTGAACGTATTTGAATCCAACAGGTTATGGCGGAGCTATCATGCTTGTCACAAGTTTGGCAATGACTGCAGATCTAATAGGTACTAAAACAGAAGCTTCAGCATTTGTGTATGGTCTTATGAGTTTTACTGATAAACTTTCATGCGGATTCGCGATTGCCATTGTGCAAACATAGTAAGTTAATTGTTTAATGTCTTGTCATTAATTATTATTATTAATACAAACAGCTGGTTAGACACAAGTCAATAATAATTAACGATATATTGTGTTTTGACTTTTGTGTAAAAGTTAAATCACATTTCAGAATCTCGTTTTACATAACATAACATAAGCTCACGCCTGTTATCCCCGAAGGGTTAGGCAGAGGTGATGTAGCGAAACTACACCACCCATATTTCGCCGAGCTTAGTTCCGTCCCAGATGTGACAGGGGGCAAGCCTGTTGCCATATCGGGCACAAATTCCTAACTCCGGGATGATACTAAGTAGAAAAACCCAATACCACTTACTCCGACGCGGGGATCGAACCCGAAACCTCAGAACGGCAGTCGCACCGTAATACAACTGCGCTACCGAGGCAGTTTAGAATCTTGTTTTAGCAATGCTAAATATATTTTAACAATGTAATACAATTTTAAACTTGTAGCAAATTTAAAAAAAAAAGAAGCATCCATATAATACAAAGCGTATCCAGTGGATTTTTGTAACATTTCAGAATTAATGTTACATGTCAGTAGGTACTTCAATACATTTCATTTGTATTAAATAACCAAATTAATATCACGTAAAATGCTATCAAAGTCACATAAGATAGTCAATATTACGCAAATAATAACAAATGAAAACTACAAACATTTCAGATAAAAATCCGCCAAAAACTCCCAGTCATATAACATGAAATGTATAATCTATATTTTATACGTTGTAATGAGAGATAAATTATGTTGAATAATGATTTGTTACAGTGCAGATGGCGCCGAGTCAACGTATTATCGTGACGCTTTGTTATGGGTGTGCGGCACCGCTGCCATTTCAGGATTAACTTTCACTATGTTATTACCGAAATTCAGATCAAACAATGCTGTTATTAATGGTTAGTGTAGAGGTTAATATTTTGACCTATTCTATATATATACAGGGTGGAAGGGGGCCGCTCCTGAAAACGGAGACAGGCGATAGTACTGCTGACACCTTTCGTGATGGGTCAGGAAAAAACTTAATCCTGATGTTTTTTTTTTTTTTTCAAAACACAACGTTATATTATGATTATTCGCGCTTCGTCATGTTATTTCAGCTAAATTAAAGGATAATTTCATTAAAAAAAATTAATTGTTTCACTAAAAAAAAAACCAGTAATGTAATACAAAATCAAAAACAGCTGACGCTCAGGTCAACGGCCGCGCGACTCGCACCGCCCAGGCGCGCTTCCCCGCCCCCGCGTCCCGCTCGCGCGCCCCAGTGCTAGCAATCGCACCAATACTATTTACAAAACTTGCCTAAGTATCTGACTTATCTACTTAACCTACTATTTTCCACTGTGCTAGTCTATACCTAGCCACTTTCATTCGATTACTGATTGAATAGACCAAATACCAGGTTTGATTGCCCGCTAATCAGAAAAAAATTACATAAATTAAATTTTAACAAAGATAATGTTATTATTCTGATGTATTATGTTATGTATCTATTAAGATCAGTTCAATACTAAGAAATATAAAAAAAATGTTTGAAATACCTTACCGATCTAAATCCTCCGTGGCCTTATGAGGTGCGGTTCAAATTATGCTCCATTCATTTGAAGGCAGATTTGGGCTCAGCGTTGCGTTTCCTCATGCAGGCGGGACATCATTGAGGGGTCTTCGACACAGTCCGCACGTAGTTTGTCGAAAACAACCACGATCCTTTGGCGCATTTCGTTCCCGATTAAAAACTCTTTCTTTCACATACCCCCATAGAAAAAATCTAACGGGGTCAGATCAGGTGACCGAGGTGATCAAGCGTATGGCCCTAATCTGCCGATCCAGCGATCACCAAATAGCTCGGTAAGGCGCTCACGACGTGGCCACGATATTCAGCCAAAGATAGGTCGTCTAAAATGTCTACCAACTTTTTATTTATAAAGTTTAAGTAACGCTGTTCGTTAAGTCGCTGTGGCAGAAACACTGGTCCTAGTACGCGATTCTTAAATAAGCCTGCCCATCGGTTTTTGGTGCCTGGTTTGTCGAACAGCGTACGGGTTCCTCTCAGAATACACGTGTGTATTTCTTCGGTTCCACATTCCGTTTCTGGTAAATGTTGCCTCATCCGTCCAGAAGACATGCTCGATAAAACCAGGAACACGTTGTTGCTGGTCTAATAACCAACGACAGAAGACTTGCCGGCGGTCATGATCGCCGGGTACTAAAGCTTGCACTTTATGCACTTTGTGTGGGCGCATTCGGTTACGCTTTAACACTTTGTGAACTGTCCAGTGTGACACACTTGTTCCATTTCGACGCCTTAACAATTTAGAGACACTTCGTGTACCTAAGTTCGGATTCCGGCGAACGACATCTTATATGCGCTCCTCGGACCGTTATAAACGTACGCGTTTGGCATTATTAAAAGAAAACCGTAATAAAAAACAACATAAACTTAACAAGAAAAAAAAATAACAATAGAATAATAACAACAAGAACGAACAATAAATCGAATATCGTTTAGCTCACGCGTCGATGAAGGTCAAAACAGAACTGTCTCAAAACTAAAATTAAAAATCAATCCAGCCAAAACGCGCGCGTCCTCGCGGTGGACGTTTTGATCATTTCCACAGATCAATGAACCGTTAAGACATTCGCAACTATTATTTTATAAGTTTAGGTATCCTTACTGACTAGTCATCTAATGCAATTTAGAAGTTATAATTATCATGTAGAATACAGTTAGACAATCAATAGTACCCTGACGTAACAAGAAGCTCTTTACTACAAAAATGATATTGAAATTAATAAATGTATCTAATTGGGTACTCACGTACACAGTTATAAAAATAATATCATCGTTATCTTCGATTTTGTACAAGAAATTATTATTTCTAAGTTCACATTAATTCCAATCACGATAGACAGCCAATTAATCTATTCATATTAAATTTTAAAAATCTTTTACTTTATTTTAATTATTGTGATTGCCGCCTCTATTTCTTAACATATCTTAGTAGGTAAATTGCGGCAGCGCACAAAGGCGGATATCAAAAGTACCGCCAAAAGTTTCGGGTCCGTTTACCATACACACGCCACCGCCGCTCACACTTGCTCATAATCATCATTTTATGAAAATTTGAGTAAAAATCTTGCCGAAATTTTTTTGTTGATAACATTAAAGGTCGTTAATGGAAAAAGGACCAAGATTTTATAATATTTAGCGTTATTTTTACTAGAATATCAAATTTAAAAGTTATAAAATGAAGAGATTTAAGGATTGGCAATACACTTGAAATATTCAGATGTAGTGAGCGTCCAATTAACATTAAATAAGTCAAAAACTTTCTTACATTTGGAGGTACATTCTGAATTGTAAATAATTTTATGGTTCTAATCTAATTCCAAGTGCCTAGTTTCAATTATAAATTTAATTAAAAAATAGTAGATATCGATTATAAAAAATCGATTTATTGGTCTTTAAGACCGATTCATCAATACCCAGAAGTGACAGTAGCGTAATACTGTTAACACATGTGCGGACCAGACCGCGGACATGGTATGGCGGGCGGCCGAGGTCATCAGTCGCCTAATTAGGGATGGGATCTTTTCCGAAGAAGATCGATTTTTGAATTTAAACTTGATAAATTGATTCACAAAACACCGAGGATCAAAAGGTCGATCTTTAAAAGTAGTAAAATATCGATTATTAGAGTATTCTTTTTGTTTTCTATGATATGATGATTATGATATGAAATAGGCAAAGATGATACAGTTCAGTGTCATTTTTTCCTTAGTAGTTTAAGCGTTCTTATTTTTTTGTTTAGTTGCTTTGATGACCTTTTGTGCAAAAAAAACGGAAACATTTTTTGCAATGAATGATGATTAGTCTAATTTCGACCACTGGAAGAATACTATTTACGAATAAGAAGTGAAATAAATCAAGTCGAAAAAAGAGTGATCTCTTGGACCTCGATGTTTTGTAAATCAATTAAAAAAATCGATTTTTTGGAAAAATCTGTTTCCTATCCCTAATTTGGCGACTTACGACCTCGGCCGCCCGGCATACCATGTCCGCAAGATGGTCCGTACACGTATTAACGGGTTAATTGTAGTACAGTAATATTTAATGCAGTGTTTTATACCGAGCTAGATAATTAGCAAAATAAGTTTTTAGATATGTGTTTTTACCCTACGACGGACAAAAGGGGTATAATTTTGCGGTGTTACAGTCTGTGGCGTTATAGTTCGCAAACGTTTGAATTGATTTTGATTTCGTTTTTTTTTTGTTTGAAAGATGACGTCATCGAGTGTGTCGTTAACTGTTTCAAGAAAATTTATAAGCCCTTTGAATATTGAAAGGATGTCAACTTCTTTTACAAGGCTTTCAGAGTTGAAATTTTGTATTCTGTTATGGCTCCACTCATTTACGGTAGAGTAGGTATATCCCAGTGAATAGGTTATAGGTAGATGCGGTAGGAATGGATCTCAATCATCAGTTTTTTAGTTTAAGTAGTGACTTATTAGGTGCCCATTTTACGTTACAAGATCATTTAGAATTAACATTCTTACTTCGTCATTGCGTAGTTTTGCAGAGAATCGAACACGGGACTTGGCTTTCTCAACGTTGAGACCATATTTACCTCGAGATGCATGTGATTACAATTTGAACCTTATTTCATAAGGCCACGGAGGATGTGAAATAAATACCTAACATCATACCTTTTTTTTTTTTTTTTTTTTTTTTTTTTTTTTAACGTGGTTTAAATCTGCTCGTTGAACGCTCGGACGTGCGCCGAAAAACCCAGTTTTTCGCACACGTGTGATCCTCGCGACAGACCATAGACACCGAGTCAATTGACTTAGGTGTCCGTGTGTCAGGTTGGCCGCAGCCGACTGACTAAACACTCCACGTCCCTAACCGGCGCAAAGATGCCAGGGCCTCCGGAGCACATTATACATGTATTCTGCAGAGGCCCTGGCAACGCCATACCTCACGGGAGGTCCGACGTCAAATTATTTTACGAGGCTTGGCGACCTCGACGGGCGCCCGGACGGCTGCGTCCGGTGCCCCGGCGTGAGACACGCCTCGCTCGGTTCGGGTGCGCTGCCCGCTCCCTCTCCCGCTCTGCCTCCTCCTTTGCGAGTATGACGGCTTCGCAACAGGAAGAGACAACCGCCCAAGCCCTAGAGCTCCCGACCATCGCCCTCACGAGCGACGGCAAGGAGAGGACCCTACCCACGTCGGACGCCAAGTCTCTGAAGGACTCCCTCCACGCGGGACACACGACCAACGTGTGCTCGACGTCGTCCACGACTCCGCCGGCACAGTGATGACAACACGGAGAGAGTTCCCTTCCTATACGATTCAGGTAACTGCCGAAGCACCCGTGCCCCGTCAGCACCTGCGTAAGGCGGTAACTCAGAACTCCGTGAGTCCTCCCTAACCAGTCCCTAAGGTGGGGCCGAACGGCCTCCACTGTAGCGACCCCGGCGCTTGGATTCTCCAACCGCCTTTCCCACCCTTCTAGGACGATCGAGATACTGAGCTCCGCCCGCCGCGCCTCGATCTCTCGAGGCGTCGGGCGTTGCATCCTATCCGAACGATCCCTGCACCACCTATACAAGGCGGCGAGAGCCCTAGCCTCCAGGTCCCACGGAGGGGAGCCGGCAAGCAGGGTCGCGGCCTCGAACGACACCGTACCTAACATCATACCTACCTACATAATGTTTTAAAATAACTTAATACTGAACTAATTTGAATAGGTACATAACTAAATACATCAGAATATAAATAAACATACCTAAATGATGGATTAAAAAGCCTATCTTTGTTAAAATGTAATTTAACTAAAATAAATTAAATAGCGAGGAATCGAACCCTGTACTTGATCTACTCAATCAGTAAATTCGAATGAAAGTGGCTAGGTATAGACTAGCACAGTGGAAAATAGTAGGTTAAGTAGATACTTAGGCAAGTTTTGTAAATAGTATTGGTGCGATTGCTAGCACTGGGGCGCGCGAGCGGGACGCGGGGGCGGGAAAGCGCGCCTGGGCAGTGCGAGTCGCGCGGCCGTTGACCTGAGCGTCAGCTGTTTTTGATTTTGTATTACATTGCTGGTTTTTTTTTTTAGTGAAACAATTAATTTTTTTTATGAAATTATCCTTTAATTTAGCTGAACTAACATGACGAAGCGCGAATAATCATAATATAACGTTGTGTTTTGAAAAAAAAAAAACATCAGTATTGAGTTTTTTCCTGACCCATCACGAAAGGTGTCAGCAGTACTATCGCCTGTCTCCGTTTTCAGGAGCGGCCCCCTTCCACCCTGTATATATATCTATATAATGGGGTTGCTTTGACGCACCATCACCTCAAAACTACTGAACATATCTGGTGGGACTACTACCATTCGATCCGGAATTTTTCGTAGATAGTTAGAGGCTTTTTTGGATTCCATCGACCCTTTCTCATTTTTTTTCAATATATTTTGTTACATTATTTTGCTACCTGATAAAAACAAGACTCATTTTTCTTCATTCATTTGTTTTTTAGGTTAGGTATCACTTTTTCACTCACAGCTAAACATGAAACGCGGGCGGAGTAGCAGGCACAAGCTAGTTTATATATATATATGTATATAATCTATGTTTCTATTGAGCTAAAATAACACAGGATTTGATCAATTTCATTTCGATGACTTGTATGTTGCAATAATATAATGTTGTAAATTGCAAATGAGAGTAATTTTTGCTGTAAAGTAAAAGTTTATTAGCGGGAAATATATGTTCTGTAAATATGCCAAAAATATGAATGTTATTTTTTTTTTGGGATTTACGTTTAAAAATAAATAAAATGTAAAATAATGTAATTAGGGGTTTTTAACAATGTTCATTATTATTATTATGAAGTTCATCAATGGTTTAAAGAACTTAGTATTTTTTTGTTTTGTTTTGTAATTTTCATGTCTTTCAATACAGATGAATATTCATATGAGGCATTATCAACTTTTTTTTTCTATTTTTGTATTTTTTTCTAACTTTTATAGAGAATTTATAAATCTCATTCATTTAAGTTTCAGTGTTTGTAGAAGCATTTTAATATACAGCGGAATTGCATTGCAGTTAGCAGAAGTTCGTTAGGGTATGCCATACAAGTTCATTGAAACACTAGAAATATTATTTTTTAAGAACATGTGAATAAATTTCTTATTTGAAAGCCATAATTACATGATATATTTTCAGTACAGAATTACTAAATTCGTTTGCACTATTAAAAAAAAATAGTATTAAAGGTCTGTGATTCTTTTGAAAATGCACTGAGTTCACAACTTTAAATATGAATATAAAATGTAGAAGTATGAAGTAATTATCTATACTTAAGTATAATTATTTGATGTTACAGATGATACTTCAATCAACACATCTGCATCTACAACAGCAACAATAAATGATATATAGAATAGTTTTTAGTTAATTACAATTACTAAAAATAACTAGATCTCGTACCTACATTTAGTACTTAGTCGAAACATTTCTTGTCATAGCTTTTTATATGGTTATATACATTCCATATCTATATATAGTATCTTGTTATTTCTATTTTATTGTATATCTCAAAAAGAAAGTTTATTTTTTGTAAATTATTTGTGAATCGAGATCTATATTACAAGTTTTATATTTTAAGTAGGTAAATAATTTGTATTGTAAAATTAAGTGTCTTTCCTCAGTACACACTATTTGATAGAGTGCAAAATAATACACTAATATCTGTGATACTTTATAAATCTAGTTTTTAATATATAATATAATACAAATTACTATTTTCTATAATATAATTGAGTTTATCTATTTAAAGAATTCTTTTTATTTAAATTATAATGATTTCCTTTTATCAACTTTGCCTGTTTAGCCAAGGATTTAATTGAAATATTAAATAGGTATATAATTAACAGCTATCAGTGGCGCCGGAATTTAGAAAACCGTGGGTACTTATGCTGTTTGATGATTAGTTTAAAAGAAACGAAGTGCAGTGAAGTGCGAGCAGATTTTTTTTTTTACCGTTAAACCGTCTATTAAATTCTCTACAATATAATCATGAAAATAGCATCTAAATCTTACGTACAAAATTCATGTATAAGCAAACACATGTTCCACTTTAAAATGTACGAAAATTTGGTAAAAATACTTGATTGGATAATAAAGAATGCATATTTGAAGTGTCTCAACCATTGATATTTTTGTT
Organism: Samia ricini; assembly: GCA_014132275.2. NCBI lineage: Eukaryota > Metazoa > Arthropoda > Insecta > Lepidoptera > Saturniidae > Samia > Samia ricini. The sequence continues at coordinate 11,781,684 of AP028161.1, forward strand.
CACTTTATTATTACGTTACATTACTCCATTATCATAACTTTTAAACATATTATAAGTTATAGTTGAGTATAAAAAGTAGAAATAGACAGTAGAAACTTGATATCGATAATTATTTATAATAGTCTGGTTCAAGGTTATCCAGGTAGTTCTCACTCGACCAATGGTCGCCAAATATCACTGAAAATAAAACTAAAGTATTGTCTGGGTTAATTGCAATTTCAAATTGGCCCTGAGAAGGCACTATGAACGTCAAAAAATTACCACGGATTTGGAGAACAGTTAAGTCAAGAAGAGCTGGCACGAAAATTCATCTGTTTTTATTTTTAACTGAATTTATAGTGAAACAATGGTTTAGGGTACTCTAAACATTACTGTTCACCCTATAATTAAAGACATATATTTGTTCTCTGAAGAACCCAAATTGGAGGTAGTACATGAATCAGGGATTCAGTAGAATGCAAAAGCATCCGTTTCAAGGTATGTCTAGTGCACACATCAAGATTGTTTAATAAGCAGATTCCCCACATAAAAATATCTATATAACAGTTAAATAAAAATTGCAAGTCATCATATATCACAGTCACATTATGTTGACGATTGAGATTTTTTATTATGTGGATAACTTCATAAAAGCATCTACCAACAACATTTTTGACATCACACTATATTTTGCTGTTCCTCTGGCATATTCAACTCATGTTTCAATTAATATAGAGATTTTAGGAAATATTTAGTCATTTAAGCATGATAGAGTAATTAATCCATAAAGTTATATAAGATATTTACAGCAGTCAGTAGTTAATTTTACCATTCTCCTACATTACATACATCACATTAAATTTTGATTACATTTTTGTTAGGATTGAAGATTCTTGTAATTACCTTTTACATGTTGTTTGGTGTTTAATAAAAAGTCAATTTCGATATAATACTTTAATATCACATAAGCTTGCATTGCACCTTGTTTTAAATCAAATACAAGAATAAACTCTTAAGCTTGTTTATAAAGCATATTAGGGCAAAATCACAAATATTTTATCAGTTTAGTGATGATGCTCTTTACAAAAAGCAGATACTTATTCAGAGGCAACTAAAGCCATCACTGTAAAACGAACTTCATTGGGATCACGAGCCATAAATTTCTTGCAAATTTTTGCTGCATCATCCAATAATTTATCAGGTGAGGTTGACCCATGATTAATTGGAAAAGCTTTGCGACCATCCAATTCATATAAAGCTCCATCCTTATGAACAAAAGTGATAAAATGATGATTCACAGGATCTTCTGCACTGGGAGTGTTAGTCTGACCTTCTAGAGCTAATTCTTTATGGGCATTAATAATGCCATCAGATTTTTCCAATAAAGCACCACGAGCAGCTGCATCTAAGCCTTTAGAATCATCTAAGAACTTCTTCAAGTGACCCTCGGATAACTCAATTTTATCAGTGTTGTTAGCAATACTATGCACGAGAGCAATGGTACCACAAGCATTACTGATATTTTGTTTCATATAAAAAATATTGCCTGAAACTTCTTGACCTTTAGATAAAATTTCGTTTTCTTCCTCCTTCTTATGGTTTTCATAGCTTTCGCAATGAGGGAATAAAAGCATTACTGAGAGTACAGGGCGAGGCACCCACGAAAGCATATCGGAATCTAAACCCATGACATCCACAACATTCCACTCTTTGGGAACGCCTAGCTTTTGAAGAAATTTGTTCATTACTTCTGGATTCGATTCCAAAGGGATTAAACTTTCAGACGCCATTTCTAATAAATCTGTAAGCTGTAAATTAGGTTACCGGTGTCTTACCGACCAAAACAATTTAATTATAATTACAAATAAAAATCTTACCAATTTCCCGAACAGACACGACCTTCACTGAGAAAAAGCAAAAGTGAATTCTCGATTATTCCTTTAGGTACTCAGCAACTGTACATATAAGACAGAATAATCAATAACTTTCTTCTATGGCAGTGATGCCAACTGCACTGTAATTACTGTAGATTTGCTGTAATTCTATTTAATTTTAGCGTTTAATGTTTCCTGTAGTACAAAAATACAGTGTATGAAAACTACGGGAAAAAATTAATTATAAAAATTAAGGACTCTGAAACATCTAATAGTTAAATTAATTGTACTATATTTATTTTCTGTCAAAAATGCTTCGTTTTAGTCGAATATATATAGATATATACAAATGAAACCATTTATAAAGTGATTTTTAGAAATTGTTTTATCTATTGTAAAATCGCTGTGTTTAAATATAAAATATACCTACAGAATTTTTGTATCAATCTACTGTAGTTTTTACTGCAAAAACATGACTCCGACTTGGCAACACTGTTTATGACTATCCTATATTTTGGTTCCTTTTATTCCTTTTTAAGGAAAAGGCAAAGGTACTAGCAAACCATGCAGCCAAGTTAAACGTTAGGAACACTATCAATAAATTACGTTAACAAAATGGCGACCTTCTGTTACAACTTCAACGGGAATGATTAGGACATTTTAGAATTCACGTTTCGTGTCATTATTTTCACTTCGCAATACTTGTGCATCATAAGTACACTATATCACGTAAAATGCCACCAAATTTTCATTATAAATAGTCAAATACTGCAAAATAATGCATTAAAAATAAGGATGACAACAAGACAGACCAAAATTGCGCCAAGCATCCCCTGACTTTCCTTTTCATTTCATCTCGATGTTTTAAAATTATTACGATACTAGACATTCGTTCATTAAGCCTAAGTTTTCTTATACGTTTGTCTATATGAATTATTAATATGTGTAATATATATTATCTATACATATATTAAAACTGTAACCATGCCAAAACTAAATTAAATATTATTTGAAAATTATAATAGGAGTGGACATTGTTGTCAACACAAAAGACAAAAATATGTTATTTAGAATTTTTATCTGTCTGTCTTTCCCTGTGTACACATATCACTCTGAAAGTACTAAGCCAATTTTGACGAAACTTGACACAAGGATAACTAATATAATAAAGTAACATATAGGATTTTCTCTTTGTCCTATAAAACGCAAGGGGTTCTCCAGGATAACGGACAAAGGTAAAAAATGTGTAGTTAATGACATTCTTAACAAATTGTAATGAAATTTTCTTTACGCTTATGAGACAAATTAATAAAAATTTAAGCAGTATTTCATCTCTCCATAATTCTTAAAAAAAACGAATAGTAGAAAACTCATTGCTAGGTGTTAAACCAATGGATTTAGCTCTTATAATGAATAAACTACAGTATTTTTTTTTTTGCGAAATTATCAATCGGTTGAATTAGAAGCATAAAATATAATAAGTGCGGGACGGAAAATAGATATATTGCTTCTAGAGGGAAAATTAAGGCTGGGTATTAGAATATACATACATACATATGCTCACGCCTGTTATCCCCGAAGGGTTAGGCAGAGGTGAAGTAGCGAACTATACCACCCACATTTCGCCGAGCTTAGTTCCGTCCCAGATGTGACAGGGGGCAAGCCTGTCGCCATAGAATATAATTTGTATTAGAATATAATCGTCTGAATTCCACGCGAGCGAAGTTGCGGGCACAATTAGTAAATAATAAAATTGTTCCTAACGTCAGACTTGGCTGCTTGGTCTAGTGTCTGTGCTTTTACCTTAAAAAAAACCTAAAAAATTATAACCTGCAAAAAGTCTGATATATTCATAGATATAACTATACTTGAAATCTGATATTCTGACAATTTGACATATTTTTTGTTATTGTTTTATAATGCCTGAAATAAATTGTTATATTTCTAAAATACTAATGTTTCGTTTTTATTTTACAAGATTCTCGATTTAAGAATGACTAATATAAAAACTAAAGAAGATTTAATTAAGGGTTACGAAAAATAATATTGTTTTGAAAGTTAAAAATAACTTCGACATGGCCGTTTGTGGTTTAAGAACTGTGTTACTCATCGTTTGTGTACTTGAACTGGTACGTTGAATAACTACAATCCTGATTTTTTCATGTGTCATAATCTCCAAACTTATGAGTACTTACATTTTTGAAAACATTGGTAAAGTGATTGTCATGAGTTTTATTCCTATTTTATTTTCATATTAAGTAAACAAATAAAAGCACCATGCTATGTATACACGTCAATAATATATTATGGATTTTTGCAGATAATTACAGTTCAGCGACAGGTTTTTGATTTTTTGGGATATATGTGGTTACCCATAATAACAAATTTTATAAATATTTTACTTATAATTTTCGGATCATTTGGAGCAGTTCAGTGCATTACAAAGTACCTGATTGCGGTATGTATTTCGTAAAATAAATAAATTAAAAAATGCTGACCTACTTCTATCTGCGCTTTCACCAATGTGTTATAATGATGTGATGTAACATACCTCTTATGTTATATTGAAAGCTGCTTAATATTTTTTTTTTTTTTAAGTTCAGATAGAGATACAATTTCTGTAATATTTTTAGTATATTGTTTCTATTTTTGTATATAAGTACAATTCTATTTATTGAATTTAATACAGCTTCAAAAGATATTTCTGTTTTTTGAAGATTACTTATTATATGTCAATACATATAAAATGTTTATCACAAATTTTTTTATAAACTTTTATTCAGAATAAATTTTTGTTACTATTACATTCTTTGGGCCTTTTGTAAACTTTAGTTAGGGAAATGGCTAGTTTAAGTTCACATAATAAATAGGACTCCCAGAGTGTGCATTTAATATTGGTCCAGTCCTTTGTGCTAAGTCATATCAACTATTGTGATACTGTATATGGCCTAAGACTGTATATAAAAACAAAGCGCGCCATTCAATGAGTTCAGAATGCGTGTGCACGATTCTGTTTCAATATACAGATGCAGGCCTATGTGACACAGAATCTTACCGAACATGGTATACAAAAAATGGAAGCACAAAGACAACTTCATCTGTCGTTGGTATGAAAAATAATATTGGGTGAAAGACCACAATATTTATTTTAAAAGTTTACATAGCTCAAAAGTGCACACGACTAAGCGACACGTGCTAGGTTTGCAGATAATGCATCATCAATTCTGAAACATACAAAAACTGCATTTAGAGGTTGTTTCAAATACGCTGCAACAAAGATTTGGAATGACCTTCCTGCTCCATTGTGGAGCAACAGTATATCCCAAAGGACATTTAAATTACACATCCAGAGTGTATTTTTTAAAAAAAAACAAACAAAAAAATAATGAACTTTGGAGTCCTCCGTAACCACATGCAATTTATGTTGAGTCTACTAGAGGATTTATAACTTTCATTATTGTTATTTATGTTTTTTCTACTCTTTATGTATATATTATATATATTACATTTTCATATACTTACAACTCATATATTATTTCTTCATTACATATATGGATTCGATTGTTATAGCAGTTAGAATAGTTTATGGGCTGAGCGGCTGCACAGTATTGTTATTATTTAATAATGTATGGAGGCTGGGGCAGGCTGAAAGTCAGCACTATGTGATAATGCCGCCTAGCAACAGCTGAGCTTGTCCCATTGCCAAAATGATTATATCACGCCATGATTATTTCTAAGCTTATGTAATATGTTTTGGCAATAAATCGTTTTTATTATTATTAATAGATTTTTTTTTATTTGCAGTATGCCTTATGGAGTTTTATGTGGTTGATATGGAATATTTTTCTAATATGTTACTACCTAAATCTGGGTAATCTAAACAGAGTAAGTTGTAATTTTTTTATGTTACACAATATTTTACTTGTACTTGTTTTATTGAAGGTTTTTATTTAGTAGAAATCTGCCATGAATAATGTGGCTTTGAAGATTAATATTAAATAAAGAATTAAGTTTTTAAATGTCAAATCTAATAACTAGAAACCTTTAGATGGGTAATAGTTATCCTTACACAAAGTTTTAAAAGTTAGCATAATATCTTTTTCCTCATGTAAAATAAATATAATTTTTATTACCTATCTTTATTCTTCAGTAAATGATCATAACTAAAGTATACAGCTAAATATACTTTCTTGTGATATTTTTTCCTTCAACTCAAAAATCCACTTATATCATACATACCTTAAAATGGCATATATTTATAATGTTTATAACAATTTTATTTTAGGAAAGTGGATTGCTTTCCCTGAATACGGGTAGTGTTAGTTGGTGGGAGAGCAACGGTTGGGGATGTCAACCGGTATGGGGTGAACTAGATGCCCCCGGAATATGGAGACCGACCCGTGTTGAAGGCTGCCATTTTGAGTGGTATCATATCGAGTTGGCACAGTCTATCTTAGCGGCCATATTTGCTGCAACAGCTTTACCACTTGCCATTGTATTAGCTTTTAAAAATTTAAAGAAACAACCAAAGTCAGGTAAAATACATATAATATAACATTTCCATCGTTCCAGTTTAATTAAGCAGATTCTACCCATGGATTTTATATTTGAATTAAAAATATATTTTTATATATTTTATTTTTATTTAAATATATATATATCCTAGTTAAGCTTTTTTTGTAAGTAAAGCAAATGATTTTTTTTTTTACCAAGTTGTGAAAACCTTACCTTCAATACGCTAAATTTTTAAAAATTACATCAAAATTACATCAAAATTACCACGAAATCTCTGTGATGACTACCCCTATCTCCCAAAATTGACTCATACGTTTTTCTTTAGACATGAAGAAGAATGAAGTCGCGTGCAGAAGATAATATGAAATAAATTTATTAGTCCCAGAACTACTGCATTGTACATATTTAGCATGTTCACGCGGCTCCGCTCGCTTGTCATATTTTCTATTAGATCTATACTCGTAAAGTACAAACGGGACGCTTCAGTTTTAATTATTCTGTGTAAATTATAAAGTAATAGTTATTATGTACAACAGATAAGAACACGTTGTCGCGTCGGCCGGTGTACACGATAGAGTTGAGCCGCGCCGAGACGAACCTCAGCGAAACTAGTTTGAAACCGATGACTCCGCGTCGCGTGAAGCGTCGCTCCGGCTCGCGCGGCACCGGCTCCTCCGTCCGGCGTTCCCCCGGAGGTCGTACAGGAACGCCGCGTATCTCGCTTCCAACGCGTCCTTGCCCCGCGACCCGCGATCCTCCCGACCGACATCCGCCCATTCCTCCTACTCGAACTTCCACGGCGCTAGACCAGCCTCGTACCACGTGACCCAACACGACGTCCAACTCCCCGACCCGGAGGTCGCACCGTACGACCCACCGCCTCACGTCGAGACAATACCTATAGTCACGAACAGGTACAATACTTTAGGTCGGAACAGCGTCAAGTCTGGTTACGATGTCGTCGGTCCGTACAATGAACCTGACCCGGGAAGAAAGTACGAGACGCACGTACCCGCTTATGATAATATCGAATGCGGTTACGAGAGAGGACATGCGCCGAGGATAGAGAAAACAAGCCCTTGCGAATCGCCAGCGTTTTGTTACGGAGGGGCATATGGGGAGGGGGGGCTGGCAGGCGCCGCCTCCCCCCGCGCCCCCGTACAGCGCCCGCGCGACTCCTCAAGCGCCGGGCCCCCCCGCGTATCAACCAATAAACGACATGTATAATAACATAGCTCCATAATTCACTTATTTATTCTTTAACTTCACGTGCCTTAATTCAGTGTTGCTCACTTGTTGTATATATAAATTCTGGCACGTAAACAGAGCACTGACTGATTTGTACAGAAGACAGAAAGATATTGCCTTTTTAATTATGCATGAATTATTTTTATTAGCGTTTGTTTTAATTTCCTAGCGACAGCGAAGCATTTTCGTGCGCGACGTTAATTATACACAGACGGCGCTCTTTTTACATGACGGGGGGAGTTTAGAAAAACGAAATATATTTTATAAGTACTATTGTTATTGCATAGCGTAGTGATTAGTTTGATAAATGTTGAATGCGCAGGGTAATTAAAAACATTCTAAAATAGATTGCTAATTATAAGTCATCGGTTTTTATGTGAAACTTTTTTAAGATCTAATTTAGGTTTACTTATGAACAAATTAACATTACATACATATATACAAGACGGCAAAGTAGGTAAAAATTAGATCTATAACAATACAAAATTTAAAGTACTGCTTAAAACATAATTATCTGTTAAAATAAATAAAAATTATAATCTTTCTTTATATTTGCCAAATAAACTGTTAATCAGGTTTTGATTTTTTCAATGGCAGATAATAACAATAATTCCATAATACATTATATTATTGAAAATAACATGTTTTTTGATAAGAAATCTCATTAAAAATAGCATTAATGTGCCTATGGATTGAAGGTATTATTTGGACATATAAAGATCCGAGTTAAATATTTACAATTTTACAGTGTAATAATACAATATGTAATTTGAAAACATTCCAGATATATTGTTGAGTTTCTTATGATTTTCAATGATAAACGTTATTTGAACGTATTTGTTTTAGTCAAATATCTTTTGGCTATCTCTGAACAGGTGTCTTTATATAGTAAATGCATACCAAAAGTAAGATATGAGCTATTATGTGAAATCATTCATTTTACTAAATTTGAACTAAAACTAGGAACATATGTCAACATAAACTTAACCAGTATAATTACTACATTTAATATTTAGTAGTTATTCATATAATCTGTTCGATTAAAACGACACCTTAAATATATTTTTAAGAAATAATATAATAGTTTGTTTGAATATATCCAATTAATAAGTTTAATTTGTTTCTTTGTTGTAAATGCGCTTTTACTATCTTATTATGACCGACAAAAGAAAACTAGTGAGGTGCGCTATCTGCCTAGTTAAAGTCCATTAACAAGATGTTTATGATTATTAGTTAGCAGAATTAAGTCAATTTTAACTCCGTCCATATTAATTTTTTTAATTCTTATCTCAGATCGATAAATGTAGTAATAATTTATTATAACAACGAAATCAAGCTTTACTTAGAATAAGAGAAATATGCCACGGGTGAACATGTACCCTTATTAGAATACTAAAATAGTTGATACTATTTTTAATTTATATACGAGCCAAAACTTTTAGGCAATTTTCTACCAAATATATTATATACTTACAAAAATGTTGTTTCATTATATAAATACTACCTACAAACCTATGCAACCGAGTATCTCGTCTTAATGCTATCATACTAGGACCCATCAATTATTGCGTAGCTAATATAGATCTATGTATAGTACAGAATTCATCCAATTAACCGAAAGACGTCCACTGCTAGACGTAGGTCTCCTCCAAAGATCTCACTACTCACATCGAGCGGAATCCCCTGACCTTTACCAGGTCCACCTTGTGAGGGGCCAATAATAGAATACACATGTCAATTTGAAAAAAAAATGATATAAAAATGTAGTTCATAAATGTCCGAGTACCGTGGATAGAAAAAACACCTGTCCAGGTAAACTTACAAAGTAGGTAAAACTTGAATTTAGCCACAAAATGTCGCCTAAATCGAGATAGCAGTTTCCAAGAAATCGATTATCTTCCAGCTAATCGTCCCCCTTGTTGGCAGCCTGCAAACGTTACGTGATCATCAACCAGTTGTCCCAATTAGACGTCGGTTCCACTGGAAATGTATAACTGCATACCTATTCAACTTGGCATCGTTAAATAGTTTCGGGGAGAAGACTCTCCTTCTCTAACGCCTCGCTGTAGAGGTGTCTGGTACTGTAATCGGTTTGTTTTCATACAGATCTTTCAATGTACGGATTATCTACTTGGCAACGTTGAAGACTACAGTAGAGCGCAGGTTATTATCGAATCGAAGGTTTTTTTTCGTAGTCCATAACGCTAACCAAAGAGATAGGTTATATATACTCCTCGGTCTTTTGTATAACACGACGCAACGTATGTGATGATGTCCTCCCAGACGTATCCGTCGACGGCGACATCCTTTCAGTTTATGACATTCCCATTTCTCGAACGTCACTTGCTAAGCTGGATTTGGTATTAAAAATCCGATTGCATATGACACAGTGAAGTTGTCCACGAGAGTTATACATATAGACGTAGGAGGGCTTGGGTCGAGTTTTCAATCTTCGAAATGCAAGTTTATTTTTATACGGAATAGGTTCAGTTCTCACAATCTCACCTGATGTTAAGTGATGATGTGGTCCGGTATGGTAAATACACTAAGCCTAGAGGTACTGGTTCTCAAGTGATACTGGCGGAACACACCTATTGGTATTTGGCGACAGGTTTTGAAACTTAGGAATAGTAGCTATCCAGGCGGGCATCATTAGAAAATGCCTACCACCATGCTATGGTTCCCTCGCGATGCTTTCCTTCACCGAAAGCTCAGGCCGATTTTACAGTCGGATAGGTGGGGTTCGAACCCACGTCGATTGAGTTTTTCCCACGTATCGATTGACAAGCTGACTGAAGACAAATGACGCTTGAGAACATCCTTATACCTCGGATATCGCCCTCCAGGTTTCCGCCCGGACTTTGCCCGCCTCTGTACTTTGCCCGCCTCTGTACTTTGCCCGCCTCTGTTCTGTCCTTCTTCTTTCTCATTTATGGGGGGCAGAGTACTTCCTCCCCCCCCGGTTGATGACCAACAGGTCAGGTCTCCCCATTGGGGGGACGGGCTAAGAGGTGGGGGGGGTAGGAGTTTTTGTTCTCCCCCCATCCCCGCCGGGCCTAGTGGGTTTGCCGCAGGGGGCGACGCGGCGACATGCCTGGCAACCCCGTATCGCCCCCACTCCAAATGCGGCGGACGGCCCCGGGGGGTTTTAGTGGGTATTCCCGGGCGCTTCTCGCCCGGGTTTGAGTCCCACACTGGCACGGAACTCGTCACTCCGTGCCCCCTTACTTATTGTATTGGAGAGACTTGCTCTCACTAATACAATAGGTAAGGTGAGTGCGTAAATGCATTTCCCCCCGTCAAAAAAAAAAAAAAAAAAAGGTTTCCGCCCGGAGGCCGGAACATCTATCGTATGTATGTTGTTTACGGTTCTAAAACCTTTTCGGAAGACTTTGCTCTAGTCGGTTCGTGAGGGCTCTCGAAAATAGCCTATAGACAGGGCTCGGAAGTGAGATAAGTTTTTAAAAGGGTTTGTCGTTTACTTTGAAAAACCCCTAAGATCACAACAGTTTTGTGCAACGCCTGTTATTTTTTTCTCAAGTTTGAAGGATTTTTTTCTGAAGGCTATCAAGGATCGGTTTTCCACCCGCCTTCAGTAGCTCGGGTTTTATACAATCGTCACCATTTTAAACTATTTGAAAGTATCGGATTAATTAGATAACATTAAAAAAAACCAAATCAAATTCGAGCATATACATTATATTCATAAAACACCAACAATCTTATAGTAAAATACTAAATAATTATTATTACTACAATAAAAATGATCAGTCCTAACATAGAACAACACTGTTCTAAAATTTACAAAAAATGTATCTATTAAATTTTATATTCGAAACTAGTTTTTGGTTATTCATCGTCCCATTATCTACTAAATACTTAATGTTACTTAATACAAATCGAGTAATAAGAAGCATCAATTATTGTACTATATATAAGCATAAAAAAATGACTAAGTTATATAAAAACTGTTTTAGAATAATAAAATTCAACATTAAAAAAAACGAAAATACAAAAAAAACATATCATTTAAATTATCAAACACACGTACTCAATATAGTCAAGTATATCAAACATTAGAGAATATTAACATATACGAGTATATATTGGAGGGCAAATACAATAGTTTAGGGTAGTTAAATGGAAGGTAGTTGTTTCCTCTCGGCCGGTGTTAGATCCGGATGCCAAACGTCTACAATCAGAACGAGTCGTGTTCCGGTTCCGTTGTGCCAAACCTCGTGCTCGAAACTGTCGTCGAACATGAATACTTTGCCTGTTTCCCATTGCCTGTATTATGTCAAACATATACGTTTACATAGTGCTTATTACAATTGAACAGACCCCCTCCACCATTGTGCATTATTAAAACGATCGTTTTAATTTTAATGCAAAATATAATTTGACGGAAGATTAAAAAAGTCAAAAGTGGTGAAATGGATAAAACGAAATCTCTGCATAATAAATATTGTAATATATGAACAAAAGGGAAAACATTAACTGGCAGGGTCGGACTGGGCCGGAAGGGCCCGGGTGGCTGCCCACAAGCCTGGGGCCCGAGACTAGATGATGGTAGATGGGATACTATCGGAAAATACTGAGATACACAAAATACAAAATTTAGATATCAACGATGTAATAAATTATTAGGTACGGACAATAGCGCATCAGAACATCTAAAAATTAAATATCGGTTTTTTAATATATATATAAAAAACAATGTAAAATGTAATGCATTACGCTATAATAATACACGTCTAAATAAGTTGATTCGATCAAAAGTTATTGCAGTTCATAAAAAAAAAAACAAAACTAGTTTCAGGTGGTGGTTTGCTCAGTTTCAACCATTTTTCGAATTTTTCTATTTCATTTCTCTCTAATTGTATGAACGAACTATCTGATCTAGTTTTACATTTAGGTCGCAAGAGCTTTAGCCTGCGCGGGCTTCCTGTCTTACGATTACCGCAAGCCAGGTCCGTGGGGGGCCCACGTAGGCTAGGGTCCGGCTGGCAAATGCGACCCCGATTATATGGCCAGTCCGACGCTGGGATCAGCACTCGTAAAAACCCAGTTATTGTTGCAACAAAAACGAGACAATTGGAAATAAAGTAAGCAGCAATTAATATGTAAACTGTCATAAACATCCTAATAGCAATAGAATAGACGTAATCAGAGCCATTAGACCATTCTGGAACTCCTATGATCCAATATATCCAGTCCGCGGATCAACCCAGTCAGTTCAATTATATCATTTATTCGAAGAACAAAAAAAGAACAGTAAACTATATGCGTAAGCGTGTGATTAAAATGAAGTTAGAAACAGGGACGATGGAGAGAAAAAAATTGTCGAGATCAAAAAGTTTTTTTTATAACCTAGCTAATGCGGTTGACCGAAAGGGCCTTTACAGCTTCACCGTAACTTTGGAGGCGAGTGCTGAAGGCACTCAGTCGTAATAAGGTAACTAGCACAAGGTCACCAAAGTGGTACGAACCTCGGCTTGGCCGTTACCTGAGTGTACAAACTCTCTCGCGAATTGAACCCTTTTTAATCCCTACATTTCTTTTTATTTAACATAAAAAAAGGTTCCTTATAGGAGCTATGTACCTGCGTGTTATCTGCAGAAGTGTGTATGCAGTGTTGTGCGTGTAATGCTCAATGCATGGTCAGTGTCACTGTATCGCGCTGGCGACGATGTCGAGAGCGTTCCCAGTTGGAGAACGGAGCACGTCTTGGGGCGCCAGCGGAGGAGGACCCCGAGTGTGTGCGGGGTTCAAAAAGTGCGATAAAGTGTTAACTATACCTTATTTCTTGATCAACTCTTATGAAAGTATCTTTGGTGTTGCTCAGGGCCAGGTGCATTCTCAGCCGGCAGTTAGTGGGCCCTACATGCGGTCTAACATGGGTGCCGGGCTCCATCATGCTGAACTTGATCTGTCCGCGGCGGCATCCCGCTGCGGCCGCTTCCTGACGCACTATAGAACAAGTCACCGGTGCTCGTTTACACCTATCAGGTATCTCCTGCCCCCGAACAAATAAATCCAACTGTGACCACTCGCCCCGTTCCTTTAGACCTTCCTTTTCCTTCTCGTACGAAGCTTTCGCCGCATTACCCTCTTTTAATATCTCCTTCCATGATTTTTCCAAAGAGCGCACCAGTTTAATGTAAGGTGTTTCTTGTAAATTCCACCACGGACGACTTTTTAATCGTTCCACGTTATAGAGTGAACGTTGAGAAGGGGATAGAAAGTGACCGAGCTTTGCTCCACGGACGTGAACCTTATTGGCTTCTTCATAACGACCTAAGAGTAAAAGCGCATCGCCGAGATGGTAGTAGAAACGAGACTCATTAGCAGGGCCTATGTCGCCTTCTAAGGCCTCTTGTAATAGGTCTACGGCCTCCGAGAGGCGATTATGGCGTGTTTTTAAAACGAATCCCAAGTGAGCAAGAGCAACGCGATCTTTGGGCCAACGCTGCAGCGTATCCTTTAAGACATCTTCAGCTAGGTCGGGCCTGCAAATAGGAATAAAATCATTTATAGCATAATATTAAATAATATTTACGTCTTTAATTTCATTCATATTACCTGTTCGCCATAAGAAAAGATATGCTTAAATTGTTTCGATAACTAGGATCGTCAGGAAATCGTTTTATAAGCAGCTTATATACAGGTTCGGCTCCCATGTAGTTTCCTAGAATGTACGTACATATAGTTTACACACACGACAATAAATATTTTATGGAATTCGAAAAATATTGTAACCGTTTGTTTAGTTCAAATTGCGACTTAGGGACCAAATTTTACCATAAGCATTCGCATGTAGTTTCATCGTCTTTGCATTTGCACCGATGTTATAATAAAGGTATGAAATCGGTGTTTAAAAAAAGACAGGCAGTAGTTTAAACAGAAGTTTGCATATTATTTGCTTGCTCTAAAGTCCGGTAAAACACTCGAAGTCCTTCAAGTCAACAGCATTTAGTGAAATTAGGTATACGATCAGAAGATACATTGTAAATACTACTTTTTATTGAATTATTTAAATTTTTTTTATAAAGGGTACGTATATTAATGAAATTTAAATTTAAAATAAAATAAATGTTCTTTAATTAACCCTAAAGATTACTGATTTCCTAATGAATTCATTATTTTCCTAAATCACATTTAACCCCTTGACCACTAACCTGGCGTTTACGCCAGCTTTCCAGTCTCATTTTTATGGGTAATCGACATATTAAAAAAAAAATTAAAAGGGGTTAACAAAATAAATTAACAATGTTTTTACAATTTATTCATCAGCTGGTAATAATAAACTGGAACGCACCTCTAAATCGAATTCTATCGAGTGTCCGTTCTGCGATTTCTTTCAGTCTATGATCGGATAAGCGTTCGTTCATCTTGAGCAGTTCGAGGTACGCGGCGATGGCTTTCGATAGTAGCGCGTTGTCGCGTCGCGCCTCGGCCGCTGCGTCGAGCGCTCTCGCCCGCAGGAGCCGAGCGCGCGCGCTGTCGCGCAGCTCGCCCGCGCTCACTCTCTCCGCAACCGCACTCCATTTACCCTCCGTGCGTTAGTACGAAACAAACTCGAGCACACAACACGAAACACGCAATAAACAAAATCCACGATCGATTTAGTACTCCTATCGTACGCGGCAACAAACTAATACTACGGGTATACGACGTCGAGGGCGAGCCGGGGTGGTGGGGAGGCGCGCGGGGTGCGGGCGCGACTCCCCGCCGGTCGCGCCGCCGACGACGTTACGGGGATATCAAAATGGCACAACGAGCAAAGTAATAGGAAAATAGCGAAGGGGAAAAAATAATTATGCAAAACAGTTAGTCGCGCCACTCCTGTAAAATCGACGTAATTATCGTCAGATACCCACGAACGAGTTACAATCTTATATACCTATAAATTGGTGTACTCTTTAGAAATCATTTTAGTCACATGAGAATTCATGCAAAGCTAATACAGAAGGAATAGCATATTGGCATAAATCAGAAAAAAAAAAAAAACATGCATTATGTAATTTCAAATTCATGCAAATTCATTTAAACATAATCATTGAATGAAATAATAGATATTTAATCCAAAGTTAAAGATAATTTCAATTGGAAGCGCTGTTACATTTGAAAATACAAAATCGCTCAATAACTCATTACCTTAAAAGAGTTGTTTAAAATCAAACGCAGCCACATCTACTTTTGGAAAAAAATAAGACGTTGCTTTCTATGACTATGTAGTAATTACAGCTTAAATTGTTTTTTTATTTTTTTCAAATAAAACACAAAGAGTACACCAACAATGGGTTATAATTAATAAGGGATGTAAACGAAGTTTGGTTCAATTAGTTTCAATAATCAATTTCTACATAAATGTTTCTCTGACCTGATTTAATTTTATAAAGTAGTAATTATTTGGAATAAGTAAATTTATTTCATCTATCTACTATGGGGACTGGGATAAAAAAAATTAGATATGTGTTGTTTGTAACCTGCTGGAGGTCGTGCTCGGCGTGGTCGAGGTACTGTCGCCAGTACGCCTCGCTGGGCTCTCCCGGCCACTCGTCCACTACGTTGTTTCCGCCCTCTTCTGTAAAGATCAACAAACTAACGTTAGTAAGTTTGTTAGACTGAAATTCAATGATACTCAATCTCTTTTTCCAAGGATTTATCGATTTCCACATGAGTCTTATCGAATCAAAAGCGGCTATCTCTACACTTTAACTCATTCTTGGCAAAGTGGAACAATGTTTTTTTTCCCTAAAGTACAGCAGTGTTGACTGATGTAATGACTAATCTATAGGTAGTTCACTTATATGGCAACATGTAATTAGTGGCATAAAGTTTAAAAATAAACCAATATTAACTTTTTTTGATGGCGATTGTAGATAGCCATCTACAATTTAGCTAGATAGCTATAGACATAGATATGTCTACGACTAACATATTGCTTACTGAACATAATTAGATTGATAACGCATGTATACTGTTAAAAAGAACCTTAAAAAAACTGATTTTCATCAAGTTACTTCTGCAAATAAAAACCCCTATAGTCAGTTGACTGACATATTACTATTCCTAATTACTATTATGATATCACAAAAAGGGGAAATAGTTTATATTGTAATTAATTTAACAGCTTGCAATTGAGAATAATATGAAAAATCTTATAACTAAGTACTCAAACTCGTGGATAAAGTTTGTATGAAAATTAAAACAGGAAGAACATCTTCGACCATTTTACGTCACTTAGAAATAGCTGTCAAAATCTAAATTATAATATAATAGATATAAACATATTAAGAAAGATAAACTACATTGAGTCTTCCTTAAAATAAAAAATAAAAACATCTTTATATATAACTGAATATTTGAGTCGCATTAGTAGATGGATATTTCACACAAAAACAAGGCATGCATTTAACATAATATCTACAATGAAAAGTAAAAAAGGGAATTTTAAAATGGGAATAGTAAAATTAATGACACTCACGTTGTTTGTATCAGACATGCCAAATCAGAGGGTTATTTGTTAATTATAAGCAAATAGGTAAGCAAACACGCGAACGGAGTTGTGTTTACTAGGTTTAGGTCCCGGTCTCTCCGGTTCCGGCAGCCGCCCGTATTTAGCTTCCAAACGTCTAAGAAGCTCAGAGTCATCGACATCTGATATTTCTTCTTCGTCTTCATCTATTAATTCTTCTTCGAATTGCTCATCATCTATTATTTCAACGTCGTCCGAGACTTCTTCTAGATCAGATTCTAGTGCTGATTCCGTTTTAACTCCAGTAACAGGTTGCTTTGATAAATTTGTTTTTTCTTCTAATAGTTCTTCTTGAACATCTTCATCGTCTTCGTCGCTATATAATTCTTTATCTACCTCTTCGTCTTTAATCGTTTCTGTAGATGCCAATTCCTGAAAAGATTTTACATTAAAATGTTGATTCAGTGGGTATAAATCAAAATAAAATTTATTATTTTTACCTCGACATCTTGTGGACTGTCTTCTTTTATGTCAATTACTTGCTTGCTTTAAAACTGGAGTCATTTTAGTAGCAAAGTCAATATGTTTCGTAGTCTCTGCTATATATTTCTGAGAAGTTTCTTCGATCAACTTCGTCGGGTTTACTAAAGTAAAACCAATTATTACTACTTTATAGATTTAGAAGTATATATATAAATGAAAAAAAGAAAAAATTTCACACAAACCTGGAACAGATTCTTCTAGTATCAAAGTCATTCGACGATCAATCAATGTTGGTGTTTCTTCTCTAACGTCATGTTCTTCATTTGATAACACATCTGTTATGAAAATAATTTCATAATTTTTTGAGAAAATATAAATTTTTAATTATTCGCCTTCTTGGTTTACAAATTATTATAAATACTAACTGATACTCGAATGTGAATATTCAGAAAATAAGACACGTTAGATAAATTAACAAATAACAATGGAAAACAAAATAGTTTTGAAATTCTTGAAAGTGATATATACAGTCCTCATTATTGTAAGCCTTAAAATCTTTTAGTACATAAATTACTTGATGTTAAATGGCTATCAATAAGGTTTCTTCAAATCAACGGTGATTTATTATCAAGAAAAATCATTTGTAGGCATACCTCTACTCTCCTCTTTACTCATGGGAACTACTGCAATACTCTTCAAATAAATTACGATATGCTAAATTTGCTATATATTTTCACTATTCTATTCAGCCTGTTCGTAGTAACTTCAAAGAGTAAAGACATATTAGAGGTGTATATATTGTTTAAATTTGGTTTTACATTGAAGGTAAAGTAGTTGCTTGGACATGAGCATTGTATTTATGTGAGTACGAACCACGCGAGGCAGTGGCGCGTCGGACAACCCCATGGGTCGCGACAAGCAGCGCACACCCGACCACCACTTTCAGCCACACTGCAACCAACACACGCGTACACACTTAGGAGTGACGTGAGGATGATCTTACATCACGGGCATTTTCTAATAATGCCCGCCTGGGTAGCTACCACCCTCAAGCTTGTAAACCTGTCGCCATATAGGTGTGTTCCAGAAGCATCACTTGAAAACCAGTACTTTAGTGCTAGGCTTAGTGTGTTTACCATCCTGGACCATATCTTCACTTAATATCAGGTGAGATTGTGGTCAAAGCACTAAACCTATAACGTATTTAAAAAAATCTGATTAGTAATTACGTAACGTTTGTTTTAAAATTTTGCTAATGCTTACTGATGGGGGATTTTGCTTTGTTTACTATTGCTGACAAAGGAGAGGGAAGGTTACAAATGTGAAAAATTTTGCGTACGTCATACCTACTCTTACGGACTCTTAGGACGCGTTACAAACCATTTATGATAAGTGTAGTAATCACATTCAAAATTGTGACTGATAAATTCTTCTGTATGCGATTCAATAATTTCATTTAAACGTTATTATTAATTAAAATAATGTTTGTATTTAAAGCAAAATTTAAGATATTTTCAATTTTAATTCAAAGCGCAATTATATAAAAATGTAATAATAGGAAAACAATTGAAAGCTGGCATAAACGCCAGGCTGTTGCTTGACCGGTTAAAAATACAAAATAGCTCATTAAATTGACAACTTACAAGATATATGAGTTTTGTAAAATCAAACGCCTTCACACCTACTTAAAAAAAAGGTATTCATTTCTACGACTTACATTTTTCACCCTCATATGAAACTCAAATAAGCTCTCCGTTTATTGACAACTAACTAAATAATTTGAGCTTAACTTGAAAGAAACTTCATTTAAAAAACTATTGCATTTTAAACTAAACAATAATCATGCTCCGCTACATGCATTGTGTGTGATTGCATTTAGTTTTAGAAGACTCATTTCTATATTGTCTATGTTATGAACTTGAAATTCGCGAGTAGTCCCGCGGTAATTTGAAAAAAAGTTTATAAAGTACTTAAAATACATTTGTAATATTACCCAATAATAAGAACACGACATAAGCCAATGGGGGTGAAATAAAAGAAACAAATTTTATGAGCAAAGGTATATTTTTTACAGTTTATAAATATCAATATTATATGTTCAAAAGTTATTTTTTATACAGTTTCAATTTTTCATTTTTAAGCTATTATTATTACTATTGTCAATTGTTAGTTGTATTAGTAGTAATTTATAAATACAATTTACATTTAGTACCTTCTAATATTAGGCATGCTTGTATTTTGTTAATATATTTTAAATTAATTCTGAATTAGTATAATTTAATGCAGTCTTTTATGCATTACAATGGATATTGTGAAAGCATTGTAAAAAAAGAAACAAAAATATTAATCTAGAAAACGTAGGTACATGCATAGAAAATAAATTTTTTACTCACTGTGCGAAGCTTGCTCTTTTTGGCGGTTGAGTTCTGCTTGTTGTTTCTCATATTGTTCCTCTTCGGCGAGGGTGTTTGGAGGCTTCTCCGTAGACGTTTCATCCTCCAACTGATAAAACGATAACATTATTTCAGAGGTATAAAAGCAAAAACCGGTTCCGTGTGGTGCCGGCTTAAGAATAGTACCAACCCATATCTACCCATGGGAGACGTCGTAACAGGCGAATAAGGGAATGGGGAGCAGTATCCTCTGAGGACCACAAACACCTACTGCGATCGCCAACCCGCCTGCCAAGCGTAGCGATTATAGCAATTCCCCCTTATCTTTGGGGTAGGCCAAGTCCAGCAGTGGATCGGTTGGGTGGATGGATGGATGGAAAGGAAAAACGTCTATTTTCGACTGATAATGCCAGTTAAATGGACAGGATTAGGAATGAGTACATTAGACTAAGTTTCAAAATGGTGGCAGTAACAGAGAAGTTAAGGACCAATGTTCTAGTACAGGCATGTGATGCGCAGGGAGGAAGAGGATGGATGTAAGAAAGGTATTGGACATGAATATGGACGGTTATATGGGAAGGGGAAGACCAAAGAAAAGATGGATAGATTGTGTGGATGATGATATATTTAGAAAGGGAGAGAATGCAGAGAATAGAGAGGAACGGAAGACATGTTGCGTCGACCCCAAAATAAAATGGGATAAGGGTAGGTATATGAATATATTTAGATCTAGTGAATGATCGTCATAATTTTAATATTAGAAGTAAAGACAAGTTGGCCGTCCCACGCTTTAGGTTAAGTAAGTGTAATAAAAGTTTTATAGGTAATAGTATTCGGTTTTACAATAAGATCCCAAGTAACATTACCGATTTACCTGACAATAAGTTCAAGTATTATGTCAAGCAAGTTTTAATCTCAAAAGGTTATTACAGGGTGGATCATTACGTGAACGATAGTGATGTCTGGAATTAACCCACATCTCTGTGCTTCCACTAACATTATTAAAACTACGATTTGTATAGTTTTTTATATGACATAAAAAATGATATAAATTTTATTTATGAAAAAAAAAGAACCAGATCGAGTTTCTTGCCGGCTCTTCTCGGCTGGGTTGTTTTCCGAACCGGTGGTAGTGTTTTAGACGTTCATAAGCGTTCGTTTTAGACGTTCATAAGACGTTCATAATAATTCTTAGGGCCTAAATTGAATAAATAAATTTTGATTTTGATTTTATTCTCACTAATGCAATAGGTAAGGGTAGTACGTAAATGCATTTAACCCCGACAAAAAAAAAGAAAAAAAAAAGATATATGAATATATAAATAATAATGTTACCTGAAAGATCTGATTAAAAACTTCAATATAGCTATTTTAGTTTACAAGTAATGTCATAAAAAACGTTACGTGTTACAACATGTCATAAAAAACAGTTTTCAAACTGTTTAAATTCAAAAACTTTAGTACCTAAGTTTAAGACTGAACATTTTTTTTCTTGTTTTTTTTGTTCTGTTTGTTAAAGATAAACTTATTGGATGATTAATTAGGAACGCAAGATAAGGTTTGACTCATACAAGATAAGTTAGCTTGAGAATTTTACAAATTCCTTGAGATTTTCACAAATTATTACTTATAAAACTTGGTTGCTATTTATTTTTATAACCCAGTTTTTTCTAAATATTCGCATTTAAAAATAAACGTTTACATATAATTCTATAAAATAAATACAGACACTTTTAACTTTGTATATAAGTATGAAAAAACATAAATCATACAATTAATCGTTATTTTTGGTTTGGCGTACTTCGCCATTTGTTATCTTTTGAAATGAAACAATTAAAATCTAAGATCACGAAAATTAACCCAATTCACGATTTATTACATTATTATAATTACCTATAGGTATATTTATTCCGTGCGAAATTAATTTGGAATTTCGTACTGATCGTGCCAATTAAATATAGCAATAATTCTTAACTTTAAACGAAATCTAAACGGCTGTTTTCAAAGTCACTTTTCAAGTGCCAAAGTCAAGTATGGTGAAGGTGGTTAACGCTAACTGCATCTAGATAGCTTAACTCAACAGCAAAAAACATCCATCATTCATTACTGTACTAATTTTCAAGACGAAGAAGTATGATGGATCAGGTAGATTTTTTTTTGTGCTCCGGCTTTACCGTCGATTTTATTCACGCCACGCCACTGTTAGCTATAAGGATTTTCGAAGTAATTTTTAAATTATTAGGATAAATTGCTTTTCGGCTTTAACTCGAAAACGCGTCGAACGATTTTCATAAAAATGTTTGTGCATAAAGACTAAAACAGGTATTAAAAATATAAAAACTTTAAATTATCATTTTGTACCATGTGCATATTTTATGTCAAGATTTAACTAAAAAATTACCTGATCAAAATAAACTAAACTCGGTGAACGGGAAGCAAATTAGCACTATTTTATAAATTTATAAAATTTTCAATACTAGTAAAACTAAAAAAATATGTATATATTTTAGACAAGTTAAGAGGCGGTCGTTTGTCCTGGTATGGACATGTGTTGCGCAGGGACAAAGAGGATGTTGTAAGAAAGGTATTGGATATGAATGTGGACGGTTACATGGGAAGGGGAAGACCAAAGAAAAGATGGATGGACTGTGTGAAAGATGATATGCTTAGGAAAGGAGTGAATGCGGAGATGACAACAAATAGAGAGGAATGGAAGAGGAAGACATGTTGCGCCGACCCCAAATAAAAATGGGAAAAGGTATACCAATATCAATATCGTTTATAAAATGACGCCCCTTTAATTCCAAGACAAGTAGACAAGGTCGTAGGCTCCCTCTAGTATAACATATTTCTCTTAATAAGTTAGAATCCGATAAGGATTGTTGACACACAAAAACATAATATCTCAAATTTGCGTGGGTGAGTTTTGCTATTAATGTCAATACATCCTTTAAATCCATAAAGAACACGTTAAAAAAATTAAGTAAATATCGGATTTAAAAAACGCCTCAGCTATACACGGCTATTAGACTATTTGTGCTAATAGATTTTTATTAACCGGATGTTGAAAACTTTTATTAGAATTGACTTTTAGGTAATACTTAAGACTGTGTGTTAAATTTGTTTTTCAAAGAAACTATTTACAAAAAATAGATAGCTATTTAGATATAGATATAGAATAATAACATATTTTCAAAGGTAGTTCGAGGGTGTACGCGCTTTTTACCTAATGGTAAGACAAAACCATTTTTTTTTTTCTAAATATGTATTAATAATACCTCAATGAAAGGTTTTCCACGTGGAGCAGTAATGGGCTCAACAATCGGTAATTCTGCAATATCTTCCGGTGACAAGAATTCTGTATCATCATCATCTTCTTCTTCAGAATGATTTTCACTTGACTTTTCTACTAGAAAAACGGAAAAGTTATGAGTATTATTAATTTTATTCTTATTCTGTTAAAATTGTTGAACAAGATTAATAATTGTAATTGATTAAAATAAAATGGAAAATATTTTCTGATAATATTTTAAACATACATAATAACTTTTCAATATTCGAATTAAATATAGAACTTTACACTTAAAACCATAAGGCATTTAATGAGAAAGAAAAAAATAACTTTCTAAACATAAAGACTCACAGTATTCCGGAATGTGCATAGTTTAGATTAACAGTTCGAATTACACCCAAAGAAAGCCATTGATGGCTCAATCAACTTATTTGACTCTGGAGGCGAAATGTATTTATTTAAATAACTAGGTGCGTGCCCGGGCTCCGCCCGCGTTTTATATATTCTTCACTGCGTATTAATTTTTTATACGGAACCCTATTTATTTTCGAAAATTAATAGTACCCTAAGTTACTTGGAATAACTTCAGCTATCTACCAAAGAAATTCCCGCCAAAATAGGTCCAGCGGTTCCGGAGATTACCCGATACAAACAGACAAAAATATCAAATATTGTATTTTTGGTATAGGTATCGTATTTATGGTGTGATAGTGCGACAGACAGAAAGAGTTACTTTCGCATTTATAAGGATTATTAAATATATTTATGTACAAACCGTTTTTTGTTAAAGTCTTTTTTAATTGGTGCTACAGGTAACTGTATGGGGGTTTCATTAGATTCTTCATCAGAATACTCTTTTTCTATTTTCTCTATTTCAACGTCAGAATCCTGATCACCCGTCGCAAAGTCCTCATCACTCTGAAATTAATTTTTACATTTGAAAAGTCATTATAATTTAATGTTCAATGGATTGCTATGTGAATTTTAGATTTATTCTCATCGTTTTTTAAACTACAATAATTAGTGACTTAATAATATTGCAATACAAATAATGTACTAGTTACAGGAAAAAAAACGTTAACAACACCAAAGTTAGAAACGAAAAAAAATAAACCATTAGCTTCGTTCCACAGTTCAGAAATCAAAACAGTTCGAAAAATTACTAAAAACAAAAAAAACTGATTAAAATTTTCTGAAAACATTCATTTTTAAAGTACATTTGAAATTATTGTAAATCAGTTTTAACATAAGCCTTGAACTTGTTAGTGCCAATTCAACAACAAAAATTTAATTAGAAATAACTAAATTTCAAATCTTCAGGCCACACAATTGAAATATCAATTTTTGCACCTCAATATATCTTCTAATATGACTAATCTTTTGACTTATATCTTCATTCTCATGAGTCTGTCTATATTCTAAATCCTCATCATTAATTTCACTCTGATCTTTTTCAATACTATCATAGTTAAATTCAGTCTGCATATTATTTTTCTCTTCACTGTTATTAATTACTTGTTCATTATTGATATCCTCATCAATATCATCATCATATTCAGTGATTTTATAGTGTTCTTTATTAACATATTTATCAGGTATATCCTGTTAAAATTGAAAAACTAATTACACACAACTATGGATTTATCACAAGAAATTTTATTAAAATGAAAACATTATTTTAACACCTCATCATTTTCTTCACTTTTATCATAGTTGGTTTCATACTCTTTAGAATCTTCATCAAATCCATCAAACGCATTGTCTTCTTCCTTATTATTGTCATCATCATTATCGAGTACATCATCTTCACCACCTTCATGGCTGTCACCATTATTTTCATCATCATCTTCATGGCTGTCACCATTATTTTCATCATCATCTCCATGGCTGTCACCATTATTTTCATCATCATCTTCACTAAGATTATTATCCTGTTCATTTTCATCCTCATCTTCTTCATGACTTTGATCTCCTACATCATCATTGCCATGTTCAGTTTCTTGATCAAATGCATTTCTCAGGTTATTTTCATTTTGGTCAATTTCATCATCATCCTCCTATTTAAAATTAGATTTAATGGCTCCTTAATCATTTTTACACTAATAAATAAAATTGAAGTGTCTGTTTGTAATGTTAAAATATTTTTTTTACTAAATGCATAATGATACCTATACCAAAAATACAATTTTTAATTTTGTTTTCTATCTATTTGTTCTGGTTAATCTCCCGAACGGCGGGGCGGATATTGACGAGTCTTTTTTAGTAGATAGCTGAAGTTACTCCTCATAACATTAATATTCGAAAATAATTAGGGTTTGGCATAAAAAAATCAAAACGGATATAAATTTGAATAAATTCAATTCAATACACAGTTATATGGGCAAGTGCTTGAATTTATGAGAAATATTTTTACTTTATCTTAGTACTAAAAAAGTTTTAGGAAAATAATAGGGTTCCATATAAAAAAAATTAAAATCCAGTGAAGAATATATGAAATGTTGCCAAAGCTGGGGGCACACAGCTAGTAGTAATTAAAAGTTATCTTAAGATATCAATTGAGAATAGCAAATTAAGTGTGTTTAATTATCACTTGTGTCAATTGAACTTAATAAAATGGAAGCATCCCTTGAAAAGTGTATGACATCAACCCCAATAAAAATAAATTTGTATAAATGATTAATATGTACATTTTTGATAAGATTTCATAAATAAATGTATTCAATAAATTATATTATGTATTCAATAGAAAACCAATAATCAACAAGAATATTTCAAAGTAAAACAAGATTTCACAATGGCAAAAAATTATGAGATTATAATATATATAAAAAAAACATACTTGATGTTTTAAATCCAAAGTATGTT
The DNA here is from genome assembly GCA_014132275.2 of Samia ricini. Taxonomy (NCBI): domain Eukaryota; kingdom Metazoa; phylum Arthropoda; class Insecta; order Lepidoptera; family Saturniidae; genus Samia; species Samia ricini. The sequence goes on from AP028161.1 coordinate 11,807,814, forward strand.
CATCATGATGATCATCATCAGGTGAGTCCTCAAGCCATCCTTGCAAAACACCAGAATATCTTGTCTCTACTGCATTCGCTTCTACTGAAAAGTTATTCTGAATATGTTATCATATATGTTGGAATAGTAGATTGACATTATCAAATGACATGAATTACATACAATTGAAAATTTTGAACAAAGATTATTTTGTGCTTTTACAATGTAACACTACTGTGAGGAGAGGCCAAAATCCAAAATGGAAGTGCCTTACTTATTTGTTGGAGTTATAATTTGTGATCTATATAATGAAATGATTTTAGTATTATTACTTGATATATTTATTATAGTTTTTATCATAATTATAATATTATAGAGTCGAGATATAGATATATACCAAAACTATTTCTAAACATATGTTTTTTTTCAATAAACTGGTTGGATAATAAAAAATAGCTTATGTAATATAGTTTCCATATATAATTTAACATTTATGTAACATAATTATGGTAAATGTATTAAAAATCATAAAAATATTTTCTGTCTAGTTTTCTCAGTATTAAATAAAAATATAATATAAAAAACTACACAAGTTAAGGCATAGTGTTGTAAAATAAAATGCATAAAATCAAAATTTACATAATATATTATTTTATTTTTACTATAGCTAGAGAAACTCGTGATATTTTATACGTTATACTCACATTCTGTAAGTCCTCTATTTTCAAGTATTATCAAACCAATAAGTGTAATAAGAATAGCAAGCAAGGAGAAGAATATAATTTTTGCACACCAATGTCCACCTGTGCCATGCTCATTTTGAGAGTGCATAAATACATCGCCTTCACCTAACACTGCTGCCGTGCCACGAGGCTCTTCAACACCTAATTCATCTGAAAAAGAAAACAGGTACAAAATCATTCAAAATACATAAGGTATATAAGTTTATAAAGTGGAAATAAAATTATTCACCTTTCTTTCTCTTCTTATCTTTGCGTTTTCTTGGTTGTACATCGCCTGACATGGTTCACTCTATTCTGGTGGACTATAGGCGAGCAATTTGCTTTATTATTTCATAACTCTATGTAAACAATGAAACAAAAAGGTTGCATATAAATCACTATACGTTTTATAGTGCAAATGCGCACAATTTTGTTAAAAAAAGATAATATTTGGCACGCGTTTTAAATTTAAAATAACCTACATGGAATAGGACGGCAGCTTTCTTCAATTTATTTTAGATTTTTAACCTAAAAATAACCGGCTAGACAGCTGGCCAAGGTCGGAAGAGTATTGTTTAATATATTTACAGCGATGGATACAAGTTCTTAAGGCTCGGATATGTTTTATTCTTGTAATTTTTACACAGTTTTTCACAAAAGGATACTCTGTTACCATAGCACATACAATTTTTTTTTACTGGACCCTAATTATTTTCTTAATTTTTTTTCCTACTAACATTAAGCAAAGATATTTCTCACAAATTCAAATACCTGCCAGTAAAATTGTGAATTGAATCGGATTTTATTCAAAATTTTATGACTTTTAATTTTTTAACGCGTAACCCTAATTATTTTCGAAAAAAAAAATAAAGTAAGCCTAAATTACGCGGAGTAACTTCAGATATATATAACAAACAAAGTCCCGTCCAAATCGGTCAAGCCGTTCCGGAGATTAGCCGTTAGAAAAAGACAGAAAGACAAAAGTTTTAAAAATTGTATATTTGGTATAGGTATTGTATGTACATTCATATCTATTTAGTAAAAAAAAGTTAATTTTGACGTTACAAACAGACACTTCAATTTTATTTATTAGTATAGATAATATTAAAATTGAAGAGGTCGTATCTGCAAATGTGTAATTTATTTCGATTAATATTAGTTGCCTAGTAAGTATGTACCTGCGTGTTGCGTGCAGGAGCGTGTGTGCGGTGTTGTGCGTGTAATGCTCAATGCATGGTCAGTGTCACTGTATCGCGCTGGCGACGATGTCGAGAGCCTTCCCAGTTGGAGAACGAGACACGTCTTGGGTCGCCGCCTGAGGGGGACCCGGAGAGTGTACGGGAGCAAAATTAGCCGCCTGTCCCCGGTGGCGGGAACGACGGTTTCGCGGGCCTGGGCGCTGGCACGCATGCTGTATCGGTTGATAGGGAACGATCCTATTTTCGCACGTTATTTCATCATCGTAGTCGGTGAATAATATTAACGCCGCTTACGGGTAGTGCGATGTAGTAGAAATCGTCACGTAACTAAATACCGTGTGCTGTGTGTGTATCGAGCTTACTACAAGCAAATAAGCATACTAGTAAGTGAGTGTGCAGCCGAATTGCGTAACTCTCGCTCTCTCTCCCTCTCTGTCCCTGTCCTTTTTTGTAATATAATCATATATCAGACGGTTGTACAGACAAGTGTAAATCACGTGAAAACGTATTTGTTATGTGTGTTAGAAAGATAAATCACACGTGAATATCTAATTATAGCAATTAAGTTTGAAAAATGGAAATTGCAGTAGATGCGTGAAACACAAATTTAGAAAAGTAAGTTGATAAAATTGTATAACTTGACACAAGTATTTACTGTTTACATTTGTTTATTGTATATGTGATTTGAGCGCTTACTATTTAAATTATAAGTGGACAACCGTAAAATCAGGTATTCAGAGTCCAAAAGAGTATGGAAAGCGCAAACGCCAAAGTGCAAATATATAAAATAAAATTGAAATATACATATTTTATTTTGAAATACATTCGGAGTTGAAGAAATAAGGAATTTCGTTCCTGAAGGGCCCCCGCACATTTTTTTTAATACAGGTAAAATATTGATAAAATAATCATTGTGGTGTAGTAGTATTAAAGTTTATAGTTTAATACGATATTTTTTTTTTGTAAAAACATTAATTTGAACTTTAAAAGTTGGCAGCACTGGTCCTCATTCGCTTGTTTTTTAGGTTTTTTGTTGATACTTCGTAATAGAGATCATCGAATGGCGGACTTAGGACTGACTTCAGTACTGTTGCCACGTTTTTTAATATTTTTAGCACTACAAATCTCTATTATGAATGAGGTAGATTACAATAAGGATAGATTCTGCGCAATTATGGAGTGTTTTGCAAGTATGAATGCAATAGCAAATGTGCACATTTAATCCTCCCTTGTCGACCGTGGCTGGTAGAGATAAAAATCAGCATAACCACTTCTAGATTTCTACTTTTTAGTAGATTATGAACATTTAGTAAGTTGAAGTAGTTAAGTTGGCTTTAATTTTCATAATTTGTAAGTTAGGTACCAATACATTTATGAAATCGCAAACAGTGGAGTATTTGGCATAATTTTATGTTATCATGTAGTGGTCTTTGTTTTTAAATTATTAACTGAAGTATAGACCTGTATATAATTAATTTATTTAGTTTGTTGATAATGCACAAATGTATCGTCAATAAAGCCGCGGAGCATGAATTCTGAAATTTCCCAACAATTCCTTTTGAACGCTTTAACACCCTTTAACAAATGGCCACCATTTAGTTTAGCGCTGAAGATTATTGAAATAATACTAAGTTGGGCCTAAAGAAATTGTATTCCAGACTGTAATAAATTAAAAAAAGCATCCAACAACCGTCAAATTATGCCACATTGACAATTCAAATTTGAGAACTTGAGTAAATTTACAAAATACGACTTATTTTGTTATCTTTGGCAACTACTAACCTGTTTTGTATCCAATATAAAATTGACAGTATTTGGCGATACTTTTAGTAAAATCGGTGAAAAGAAACACGTCATACTAGTCCAAAGTTATAATAATTATCATTGATCTATGGTACCCGTACTAATCGCTATGTGTGAAATCATAGTTTTGTATGACGGGTATTCAATTACCAATAACGATGGTACGATGGATGCTAACTGTAGTTGCTCATTATTGAAAGGCGAATATAATATTATAGTAGATACAATGACAGCTTGGGATAGTGAGAAAATTATATCAGGTTGTTATCGGTCCTTTTGTAATTACTACACTCTGCTATAGTGAAATAAAATATATTAATTGATAATTATGTCGACAAGTTGAATACCTTGCCATTTGTTCTCTTAAAAATGAACCATATTTACTATAGGTGTTATTTATTCTTTAAATTTATTAATTTTTCTACATTGTTTTAGCATTACAAAAGCACAATATATCTACTGATATGATTCATTTTGTAGTTTCTACTCATGGGCATTCAGACCATATAGGAAATAATAACTTATTTTTAAATGCTAAACATATTGTTGGGTACAGTATTTCTTTCAAAAACAAGTATTATATCCATCCATTTGATAAAGGTAAGTAATTTTTCTGAGAATATCTATATGAATAAGTAAATAATATTGAAGTATCTGTTTGTAATATCAATTTAATACTAAATACATATGAATGTATGTAACCTATGCTAAAAACAATTTTTGTCTGTCTGTTTGTTCTAGCTAATCTCTGAATAGCTGTACCGATTTTGATGGGAAATTTCCTAGCAAATAGCTGTAGGTTATGTGTAACTTAGATTACTTTTATTTTTGTAAAATAAATGGGTACCATATAAAAAAATAAATCTCATGAAATTGTGAATAAAATCTGATTCAATGCACAGTTTTATGGGCAAGTGTTTGAATTTGTAAGAAATTTCTTGGTTTTCTGTTAGTAATGTACCAAAAACAATTTAGGCCCAAAAAATAGTGACTATAAAAATACTATTTTTTAATGATTGATTTAAAACAAAATTATTGCACAGTGAATAATTGAGTGGAATAGAAAATATGATAGGTGAGCGTAGCTGCAGTTTTTTTAATCAAATATTATTTAGGTTAGTTAATATTTGCAAAGGTGGATGTTTTGAGAAATGTGTGATTTTTGAGAAATATCTCTTTGCTTACTCTTAGTGAATAGAATCTTAGAATAGTGCATAATAGAAAATATGATATGCAGGCGGAGCCACGGGCATACAGCTAGTTTAGAAATAAGATAAATATTTATTTAATATTTTCATTTAATCATAAAAATTTTCTGTGTTTGCAAGTTTTATGACATATTTTGTATGAAGCCATGTCCTTGTCATCTTCATTAAGATATTAATAAATCCAAATTTCGCTATAAGTCTCTTGGCGATATTATAGATTAACTTGTAGGTATTAATTATTAACTGGCTTTATACTCACTCATTGTATTAGTACAGTCTAAAAACTGAACTATTTATGCAACTAGACATGTGAATTATTTGTGCGAAACAAAAATAATAAATGCATTATATCATGTCACCGAAATCTTCGCTCCTATTGATTATTTGTTCCGAGCTCACAGAATGAGATATTTGCGGCTCCATACAATTTTTATTTGTCACTACTACTCATTAACATTTGTATAAATTTGCATAAATAACACTAGTAATTATATGTTTTGTTTATAGGTAAAGAGTATGTGATAGATGAATTTGTTAAAATAATCCCAACACCTGGACATACATTATCTGATGTGACAGTACTTGTTAGTACTAAAGATAATATAAAAGTTGCTGTAACTGGTAAGTATACTATTGAATATATCTAGTGTCCATCATAAATTTATAAATACACTAGCTGTAGCCTGCCTTTCAAATATTCTTCACACTGGGTTTTAATGTTTTTATATGGAACCATAATTATGTAACTAAGTTTTTTTTGTACTAAGATAAAGTAAAAATATTTCTCATAAATTCAAATCATTGCCCGTAATACAAACCATTGAATCAGATTTTCCACAATCACAATTTCATGAGTTTTTTTACGCAGAACCCTAATTATTATTGAAAATCAAGAGTATCCTAAGTTACCTGGAGTAACTTCAGCTGTCTACCAAAAAAATCCTGTCAAAATCGGTCCAACTACTGCGGAGATTATTCAGAACATTCAGACAGACGGACAGACAATTATTAAAAAACTTGTATTTTTGGTATAGGTATCGTACGCATTTAGTAAAAAACTTTTATTTTGACATTACAAATAGACACTTCAATTTTATTTATTAGTATAGATTAAAATTGTACTTGTGGTCCCATAGTGATGCAATATAAGGTACACAAGTATTATATTAACAATAATAAAACAGTACATTGAGGTCAGTAGCATAGAAACAAAATACTCAGAACGGCAGTAATCTAACACGGATTGATGGCGTTTCAAGTTGGGCTTAAATGACCACATACGCCTTACGTTACGTGCCATGATTACGTAATTCTGTCTCTTACAAACATACACATAAATTTTTTGGATTTTTTGTTAAGCTAGTTTTTTCTGAAACTATCACTCTTAGCCTTATTAGTCTATGGTCATTAGGTATATGATTCCCATTTGCACAACAAGGGAATTTCGGATTTAGGTTAATGAACAATGACGTTAACACACTTGAATCCACTAGAGAAGATCTGGAAAAGGCATGTATACACATTCTGCCATGGCCTCCAAACGGTTTGGAATCCAGTAACTGATATTTTTTTCTAACTAGATAACGATGTTGACCGGAAGGGTCTTTACAGCTTCGCTGTGACTGTGTGGGCGAGTGCTGAAAGCACTTACCCGCAAAAAAATAACTAGACCAACGGTTACCCAAAGTGGTACGGACCTCAGCTTGGCCATCACCGAAGTGTAAAAAATTCTGGCTAAGTTCTATAACTTTTATTTAATAAAAAAAAAGTTCCTTACAGGACCTATGTACCTGCGTGTTATGTGCAGGAGTGTCTGTGCAGTGTTGTGTGTGTAATGCTTAATGCATGTTCAGTATCACTGTATCGCGCTGGTAGCGGTGTCAAGAGCCTCCTTAGTTGGGGAACGAAGCATGTCTTGGGCCGCCACCGGAGGGGGACCCGGAGTCTGGGAGCAAAGTTAGCCGCGCGTCCTTTTACTGATCATATGTGGGGAAAAAATGAACCAGTCCACGATAAGAGACAGTTTTATAATTAAGTTAACCCCTTGAGCACTTACCTGGCGTTTGCGCCAGCTTTCCATTATTTTCCTATTGTCTTATTTTTTTGGGTACTCGACACATTAATTAAAAAAAACTTTATTCAAAGACAGGTAATTAAGATATACTGTGTCATAAATACTTATTTTCTGCCAAGCTCAAATTTACCTATCTCTATAGGTCAATCCTCTGATTGAAAATATAGTAACCCTTATTACCTTTAGCTTACTATGTATTAAGCCGTGTGGTGCCGGCAGAATAGAATAGCACTACCCCATATCTTCCCGTGGAGATCTTAAAAGACGATTAAGGGAGTGTAAGATAGTACTGACCCCTTGTAACTTTCTAGCATATTGTACCATCTGTTTGAGTCCTTGTCCTGTCGTAACAGTCCCCGTTCCACTGGGTTCAGAATGCATGTCCCTGTGCCTTAATATATACTGTGCATCTGACCGCTTCCGTTTGGCGAAGCGCATCTTTTACTGTGAACTGGAGGAGGGCAAACGGAATCATGGCGGCCCCTCCTCTGGTACAGGGATGTCCAAAAGCGACACGTGCAACATAGAGCCCTCTCATTGGGAACGTTTGGCAGCACAGCGGTCAGAATGATGTAGGATGGTACAACCATGTACGCGAGTTCGAGATTCGGCCTAAAGCTGACTTTGATAACAAACGTGACCGTATAGGCTCGTCCAGATGCAGGCATAACATATCATTATGAGAACGGCGTACTCAAGTACCCTCAGTGTGCACGGAGTTTCGCGACGAAGATAGGCTATATAAGCCATTTTCAAGCGCACAAACGCCCATTTCTCAGATTAGAAGTCAAAATTGTCGGCATGGTCGAAATCGGTATGAACAATCATCACTGTGTATTATTTAACCAGAGCACTGATATATGAGAACAATTTAACTTTCATATAAAATATGTTTTGTTTAAGGTGATTTATTTGAAAAGTTTGAAGATATAGATGACCCAAATATATGGAAGGATGCTGGTAGTGAGGATCCCGTCCTACAAACGTTAAATAGATCTAAAATAGCAGACTTGGCCGATTGGATTGTACCAGGACATGGGCCTAAATTTCAAGTCACTGAGAACATAAGAAATTTCTTAAGGAATCAAATTGATATTATCTCGTAATACGTATTACGTTATTGTAATAGAAAATATAATTAAATTCTTTAACTTCGTTTATTTCTTATTATACAACAATTAAAATATTATTTAAGTAACATTTTATTACAGATAAGGTATGTTCAATTTTGTTTAATCAAAAATTGCAAAGCACAGTTACAAGATAGTATAATTATCTTGTATTATCATTAGATTCGCTGCAAAAGAGAATTTCAGGAAGAAGGCAAAGGTGTAATAAAACATTTATTATTCAAAAAACAATTGATGAATATAATATAGTGAATAACATAGTACCATTTTGAAATTATATGAACTTTGATAAAGTACAATTTTGTAAATTAATCTATATGTTCCAATGAGAAAAAAACATGAACTCACATCATCCATAGCGATTGCGATATATCATAGTCTTTATTCTAATTAGGTGCGATTTGAATAAATATTTCACAAGACAAAAAAACATTAGATTTCGAGATCCTCGGAAATATACGAAATCTGGCAACCTTATATGTCACCACCAAGTGTGCATCACAGATAAATAAAAAAATAGTGTGCATGTTTTTAAATTCGTTAGATTTAAAGTAAAATATTTAGGATCTATATATATATATATAACTAGATAATCGTTTTGAGAGAAGAGATTTACACAGGGGTCGTTCATGTATCAATGTAATAATAATTTTAGTCATATTTGATTGCTCCCTTTCCCTTAATTTTTTTTAAAGAGTTAAAAAATTGTTGAACGATCCCTTACTTGAAATATACATCTAACCAGTTTGTTTCTTTTTAGACAAACTGACTTACATAATTATTATAATAATATATGAAACAAAGTACAGGACTTATATTTTAGTTTCAATCTCTTTTAAACTGTTTACATAAAGTTGAAATCAAATCTAATTAAGAACAATCTGAATGGCTTATTTAAATGTCTACTTAAGAATATTCACCCTTATTACTAAACTATTTGATCTGTAAAGATTTCCTATTCCTTATTAATTAATGTATCTATTTTAGAAACATATTTTCGATTTCTGTACTTACAGTGATTGTAACGTCCCCTATCGAAACGTAACCTATTATGTCGTCCAGAGTATAGTGAAACACAAGAATTCACAAGAGATCATAAATGTCAAAACAAATACATATTTATATAACATGACAGATTTATTAAAATTAGTTAACCATTACCGAGTAACGCAAAAGTACGATAACTTCCAGATAAGTTGACAGCTGTGAAGTTAGTAACAAAAAGCTCAGGTTCTTCAAAACGGTCGTGAGATTTTTTTTAGAGTTGGCAACGCACACGTGATACCTGTGCAGGCCGGCATGACAGGGACAATGGATAATCGATATGTCGCCAGTCGCCAATGTTTCAGGATTGCATTGTGCTTACCATCAGGAACAATGCCGTCACTTTGTCGAACTACTATAAAAAACAACCTAAGTTATTGCAGGCCTCCATAGGTTGCCACTTTAGTTGTATAAAAAAAAGCTGAAGGTATTTAAACGGGATAGCCATCATAAAAAGGGTTTGCTGATACGTGATCGCCCTTGAACTGGCGTGATAGTAATACTTGATGCATTCTCCCATTGGTAAGAAGGGTCTCTGCCTGATATGCAATAATGCGAAAGCAGTTTCTACTACCGGCCAAATAGTTGAATGAAGGAACACTTTGAAGTTAGTAAGTCAGCAGCATGAATCCGACATAATTCACTCTTCCCTGCCCGGCGGAGGTGTTAGTAAGATTCCCCCACGTAAAACTTAGAAAATCATCAAACTTGGTGTGGCGACCGTATAGGCCATAAATAAGACTTGACTGGGCCGGTCTGGTTCCCTTAGTTATCTAACAGTAACTTTCTGCACACGGATATTTAGGTAATTACATGTATTGAATGGGTCGAGTGGTTACTCCAATTGTAATCGTTTTACGTTCGTACATTTTAGGAGCCAATAGGAAACGAGATCGCGCATACCTAATTTATCTGAAGTTATAAGCGTTCAATTGCCTTGTTTTGGCTTCTACAAACAATATCGAAATATTAACCGAAAATCCCTACCGAATTACTTGGTCAGATTTTTAATCGAGAATACTTGAAGTTACGGTCGCATTGCAGCTTTTACTGTCATTATATTATTTTTCATTTATAATGTTTGTTGGGTTTCCCAGCTGTCAACTTATTTGGGAACATATTGTAGACCATTTAATGAATCTAAATAAAATTAATAAAGTCAACACTTTCCAAAAGTGGATCTTCACGCCTATAGGTGTGAATCGTATTCAGATTTCAGTACAATTTTTTTTCACACCGACTAGATTATTTACGGACATGGTTTAGTTTGCATTTTAGTTAATTATCTGTTTTATTAAGCTAAGTACTACAACAATTTATTATTTATATGGATAGTATGAACTCTCTACCACTGTAACGTTACAGTTAAATGTTACTGAAGAAATAGGTTTACTGCAGTAATTTATTGGATACCACAAAAATTATAAAATTACTTCCACTTTTACTATGACCAATATCTATTATATTCAACGAACTTGAATAATATTATTAGCGACAAGATCATGTAAAAAGTGGGTGCGATTTTTCAAAAAAAAAAGCGCAGATCATTAGGAGTACCTTAATATATTGCCTCCTAGCATCATTCAAGCAGATAATATTATTAATTACATATATATTATATGTGAAGTAACAACACGTAGGCACCTACAGACTATAAAAAAAATCTGTATTTTTTTTTTAATTTTCGATATTATATACACTGAAATATTAAGAAATAACATCAAAAAATCTGGCACTCAATTTTTAGTATAGCTGCTGAAGACCACCATTCAAATATTACTACCGGTGATCCCTTCAACAGAAATCCTTGTATCGACGACTCCGGGCCATATTTGCTGCGTGCAATAAGTTAAATTAATTCGTCACATTATACTACATATATACTAAGGTGGAGAAATTATATATCACATATCACAGCCGACGATCACAAATAATACTAAGCTCAAACATGCCCATATCCATTCCGAATATTAATTGATAGCTGCAACCAAAAAAAAGAAAGGTAATAAATATTCATACAATAATGTAGAAAAAAACATTAAACATAACTAACTATATTACACCGTTCAAACACAACATTTCAACGTTGAATTAAAGACTATAATGGTTGTTAAAAAAACAACCTTATATTAAATATTGAAAAAAAAACACTGAACACATTTAAAGAAGCCGTAATGCTATTTATAATCGTATGTATATGGTAATGAATCTCTCTACCTGTGGGTCAATGCTTGTGGGTATGTGTTGGCGTTCGTCAATGCATAGATCTGAATCTGAATCAGTTCTGCGAAGACCATTATCCTGCAAGAATGATGTATGTATTATCCATCCAACCATCTCATTCAACCGCAAGGGGTCCACTGCTGGACATAGATCTGTCTCAAAGATCTTTACGACGACAGGTCTTGCGCCACCCGCATCCAGGGGATTCCCGCGCTTTACCAGGTCGTCGGTCCACCTTGTGGGGGGGGGGGGGGGTTGTGGGCTACCCACGCTCCTACTTCCGGTGCGTGGTACCCATTTGAGAACCCGTTGGCCCAATCGTATGTAATATCATAATAATTTTTTGCTAAATACATATCAGTGTATCATCAGCCAACCGATAGACGTCCACTGTTGGGCATAGTCGTCTAATATACGATACCTATACCAAAAAACCCATTTTTTGGTTTGTCTGTTTGTCCAGATAATCTCTGAAACGGCTTGACCGATTTTGACAGGACTTTTTCTGGAAGATAGACGTAGTTATTCCGCGTCATTTAGGCTACTTTTAATTATCGAAAATTATTAGGATTCCGCGTAAAAAAATAAACCGCATTAAAATTGTAAATAAAATCCGATTTATATATATTTGCTTTCTGTCATTACCAATTTTTTTTTTTCGTATAAAAAATTAAAACTCATGAAATATGTAAAGAAAATACTATTCAATCGAGCACCCTTAAACATTATTTTCCTATAATTAATTTAAAAGTGGGAACATCACGCAGTGAAAAATGTATGAAATAAGTGGGAAGCCGGCACACAGCTAGTGAATAAAGAGTACCTTATTAAACGGTTCTAATTGTTCCAAACGCGAAAAATATTTGTTACGTTTCTTAAAGTATGTAATTTATTTGAGAAGCTGGAGAGAGGAGGGCGGGGGAGGCAAAATCAAAGTTTTTACGGTTCGAAAAAATCTGAAACTGAACCCTATATAGATATATTAGATCGATATAAGCGAATAGTTACCCCGTGCGTGTACTGATGTGTGGTCGTCAATACATTCGCAACCGGTCTCATGAATGCGGGCAGCGTCTCTGTGAGCGGCGGACGCGCGTGAGTCAACAGCGGCTTCAAAAGCCTCGAGTCCAGAGCCCCCCATAGTCTCGCCAAACGAGCTTTCTGTTCTCCATTCGCATCGCCGCTACCGTGCGGTGTATCCTGGTATATTATCACAACAATAATATACACTATGATACGGAAAACTTTAAAATCACGTTATATTATTTTAAATATTAATAATCCATGCATATACATTATATAAAAAATATTGGTTTATCAAGTGCATTTTAAATAGAAGATATTAAGTTAATTTACTACGAAAACATAATATCATTTTAAGTAATTAAAGGATGTATATTTTTTAAACCATAACCCAAAGTTATACCGTACTTGCAGATCTTATTGTGTTATTTTTATTGTAATATTAATATCATGCAAGATTAAACAATTAAAATATAATAATAATAATAATAAATAAATAAAAGTTACATACTTCGTAACCGTTTAGTTGCCAAGGCATAGTGACTTCCTTCGCGCCATTAGCCCATTTAACTACCATGCAGCTTCTCTATACATTAAAACCAAATAAAGCTAATAAAATAAGTGTCATGCGTCTTGCGATATATGAAATACGATTATTCGTGCTTTATATTTCTATATTTCGTTGGATTTTAATAAATAATAAACCTCGATATTGATTACGTAAATCCCTAATTTCTAAAGAAATGCATATACAATGTAAATTATTTATTATACTGACAAGAAATTAGTAATAAAACGTGCTCAGAGTGTTGAGTTGGAATAAGAAAAAAGGTCAATAGCAGCAAGCGATAATGTATGTTAATTATTTTAATAGTTTCATGTTCCTTTTTTTTTTTTAAAAGGCATTTGTCATAGTGCGACAACTTCTGATTGATAATCATCATAGGTAAAAGTTAGCTGTTATTAGTGTTATTTACGAGTCGTGCAGTAAATAATGCGTGCAATTCATATATTAGTCTTACTGCTGGCCTGTCGTAACCGGCCGGTTGCGTAGAGTCCATGTTTCGGAGGCCGAAACCTATATCCGTAGGCTGAACAAGAAATATGTTTTGGTTAAATTGAAATCGAATTTGAACATTGGATTAAAAGCAGCCGCTACTGTTTTAAAACTTTTATATAAAAAAAATGCAAATCACCGAGGCTGTTGTGTTCTTTACTCACGGACTGTATTGAGTGTAAACCTCTGCTGGTCGCCAATAAAAACCACGATAAAACTGGTTAAAACGATTTATTTTGTGACTACTTATAGAGTGAGTTATATGGGGGTATTTTTCAAGAGACTGTGAGAGAAAATAAAAGTTGCCTGACTAAAAATTCTAAAAGATTATCCATCCATATTACCATCAACATAGGAAAGTTTCGATATTAATACAATCAGTTTATTTTTTTCTACAGTTGAATTTCTTTTTTAAAATTGTTAGTTACTGTTGATTTACAAGATAATAAATGCACGATACCTATTGAAATAAGTCAATATATAAAATAATGTTAAACCAGAAATCACGATATAATGATATATATTGATGATGTAATATGTACATATAAAAATCTTCCTTAAACATAATTCATATGTCATATGTATAATAATTAGTTATATGCGTTATATTTGCCATTTGATAAAAGGCAAATATTCAGTAAAATAAATAAATTGGTGGTAATTGTGGTAAAATTTTAGGAAATTTAAGGAAGATTTATCAACCCAATAAAATAGCAAGCGCACTCTATGTAAAAATAATACAAGCCCATTTAGGTATACGTTATTTTATATACGCGTCCATACGTACCATTCCAGTGTTGTCCGTGGCCTGGTACAGCTGCCACAATAAGTTTTTTAAATTAATTTCTTATAATGGCGGAACCCGTATACGCGGTTTATAAATGCCCCCCCTTTAAAAATAGAAAAATACTAGTGCACCTCACCCAAACTGTGCATGTTATATTTTCTAGAAAATTTATAGTAGATACCTACTTCATTTTTATTGTAAGTACAGTCGCCAACAATTTGCACATACCATGATTAAAGCCTTTAACTAGTTTTTTTGTATGTATCCACACTGACATGAGTGAACAATGAATGGTTATTCACCATGTATATGGCAATTGAAATTCAATCACGAACTAACCGGTTTGGAACCACCCTGTCAATGTGTTTACGAGTACAAATCGAAGTTTACGTACAAAATATTACCAACAAAAAAACTATCATTAAGTATCGCTTTAAAATTTGACTATTATTACCGTTCTGTGCTAAAAAAATAAATTTTCTTTTATCAATCATTTACATAAATATGTCTTATTTATTGTAAAAGTGACTTTATAAAGGGTTTGGTTACGATGTGACTATGCCTCTTTTAATAGTCAACATACAAAATATATTTTTCAAAAATCTATCCATAATATTATAAAATTCACAATCTCCTATTTATTTATATTAACTAGCCTGTACAAAGTCTCAAGCCAACTTCGATAAAATGTGTTTTAAAGTGAAAAAAATCTTATAATTGAATTTTGGAATAAGTAATTTTGATTTATTTCACCTTTAAAAGGAAAAATTAATATTGAATTTCTCTAGTAAACAAGTAACATCATATATGAGATTATAATGCATAATATTGTATGAAGTTACATCACTCTTACAATTAACGAGACATAATGATTATAATATTGTTATTTATGACTTCACATAGTTTTGCAATAAAATTTTATAGACTTTGCACGATCTAGACAAAGTTATTAAATACACTCCACGTAAATAATTTTTCCAATAAAAAGCAAAATATTTATTTGGTATTATTTTGTTTTGTCTAAGTTTGAACAATTGCCCAAGAAAGCGTTTATAATGACATATAGAAACGTGTAGTAGGGCTTTTGTTTTGTAAAAAAAAAGGCCTAAGTAAGAAACAAATCGGAAAAGGCAACACAAGTAAGAAGCAACACAAGAAAAAATGTCCGGTTAGGATAGAATATTCTCGAACACGATTAGAACAGAGGACAGTTGTAATGATTAAATACTAAAAATAACCCATTGTAATACAAAAACATTTACACTATGTTTACTACTGTTGGTGTGTGTATGAGATTTAAAAATTAGTGCACTAAATAAATCTAACTGGTACTTATATTTTGTATGTATATACAAGAACTACTCACACTTCTAACATCTCTGTAGGGTAGAGCCTCATTTTCATCATTTTGTCCTTGTCTGAAAAAAAAAAACAACAGAAAAAGATTAAAAGCATATCTATCTAAGATTAAACACATATATATCCTAAAAGCGTTTTAAGAGTAAGATTCAATCTTCCTACAATACCTTCCTACACATCACATTCACACGTTCTTTCACACACACACATAAACAAGCACACACTCGTATTATACACTCAATCTCACATATACTCATATATACACCGGCACATACGAGCACACCACACAACAATTACGTAAACTATTATTATTATTTTTTTATTAGTTTTGATGCGAATATTTTTTTTTTCTAAATGTAATAGCTTATAGTCTTCCGATATAGTTCTGTTTTATAGTATAATGTATAATTTTGTGGTGAGATCATATTGAAAACAATTGTATTATATTGAAGTAATTTATTTTATTATAGGTGTTACGTTTAGGTTTTACTGTTTATCTTTTTAAGTAAATTTGGTAATCGTCTTTGGCTAATCCAATATGTTAATAATTATTTAATTATGTAATTAAGAGCTGTTGATTTCTTTAATAAATAAATATCAAGAATTTTTAATATTTACTAAATACTATATATGTATATAGAGTTTGCTGACCCGACGAACTTTGTTCTATAAAATTTAATACTGTAGAAAATTCTGAAAAGTTATGATTTTTACATTTTGAACAATATTATTAACGGTTCATTTTTCCACTAACATCAAGCAAAATATTTCTCACAAATTCAAATTCTATAAAACTGTGCATTGAATCTGATTTTATTTACAATTTCATGAGGTTTTTTTTACGCGGTACCCTAGTCATTTTCAAAAACTAAAGTAGCCTAAGTTACGAATAGTAACTTCAGCTATCTAACAAAAAAAGTCCCGTCAAAATCGATCCGGCCGTTCCTGAGATTACTCGGAGCAAAGTGACAGACAAAAAAAAAAAAAAGGTATTTTTGGTATAGATGTCGTATATACATTCATATCTACTTTGTAAAAACATATACTGACATAACAAACAGACACTTCAATTTTATTTATTAGCAAGTGACCTGAGTATGCCAATGACTAGAATTTTTTGAAAAATTTATATGCATATATTTTTTGTTACATTTAAGAATTTATAACATAACAAAATACATTGAACAAATTTAAGAAAACATCTCTGTCTGTTTATTAATTTGTTCGCCGATCACGCAAAAACTACTGAACCAATTTCGATTAAATTTGGTATGGCCTATACTCTATAGTGACATCTAGCACAATGCATAATAACATTATCAATAAATAGTCAAAGATGGGACGGACAGGTCATAGATAGAGATAAGAATATATTTGTTTCTGAATTACACACGAGCGAAGTCGCAGGCACAGCTAGTATGTAAGAAAATAAAATATTATGCATACCCAGTTGGGATACGGAGGTAAGCGAGTGCGTGAGTCGCGGCGCCGCCTTGTAGGACCACAGTCGCGATAACAATAAGCGATGTGGTCGTCAACATGGCCTGACGCGCTTCTGATACTGTGTTCCGAATCGCTAATGCGAAAGACATAGCTCCACGAAGACCTGAAATACATTTTTTGATCAAGAAGCATATAATATACCCTATATAGAAACATCAAAAAAATAAAGAGAGAAATCATATCGTTTGTGTTTTGTAAGGATTGATCCTTATAAAACAAACTGTATACCTTGTCCACTATCGACTGGTTTAAATATGGGATTTCAACTTGATTGATTCAACCTTATGAAGTCCACCGCTGGACAGGTCTTCCCAAAAAGGGGGGAGAATTGCTATAATCGCCATGCTTGGCGGGCGGGTTGGCGATCGCAGTAGGTGTTTTGATTCTCAGCGGATGCTCCCCTGGTTTATCTCTGAGTCGCCTTTTACGACACCCGCGGGAAGATATGGAGTGGTACTATTCTTAACCGACACCACACGGCTTCAACATCTCACTCAACTTATTTCTCCGAAATTACAATCCTCTAAATAAATTCTCTAAAATAGATCAGTCTCAGTTAAAATAAAAACAAAGGTTTATGTTAACTTTAAAAGATTCGAAATTGAAACATCCCCTATGCTAATCCCATTTTAATGTTTGCATACCTGTCAATTTTCGTATTTTAACACGTATGAAATTATGCGAAATAAATGTCATAATTTATTGTTGCGGATCAACAAATAATGATGTATCGACGAGTCGCCTAAACCACAAACTATAAAGGTATCGTTTTACGTTGTTAAATAAATCGATTGTAATCGTTTCTAAAATTATATATACTTTAAGAAACCTACATTTATTAGACAAATTGTGAGATATATAATTGAAAATAAAAAAGCTAAATAAACAACTTCAACGTTAGTTAATAGTTAACGTAAATCATTTAACATAAGTTATTCATCGTCTTCAGAAATTAACGTGTTGTCATCTAATGATGAATTTTATAAATATCATAAATTGCAAAAGCATACAATTGACAATCAATCTATCATATAAATTAAAGTATCTATAACGTAAATTTTACGGTGCTATAATCACTAGTACGAACTGTCAAAAAGCCTAACCTGATTGATAAGTTGATAAGTGTCTACAAAATAATTTAACATATAAATATAAAAAATTTAATAGAAGTAGATTTAAGCTCACATATGCGAAAGAAGATTACTAACTGCATAGCTGCTTGAATTGCTATTATAGGCAATTTTTCCGACGCAAGTCGATTTAAATCTCCAATATAAAAAAAGGTGCGGACCCAGAGTCTGCAGATAGTTTAATTTCAATAAAAAAAAAAAAAAAACCCGATTGATAAAGTATAATGAGTAATATTGTGTCAAACTAGAGACAATGGGAGTCGAAATAAGCAAGTGAATTAAATTGTGAAATATCCCACCATAAACACTCAAAAGTATTTAAAGAATTGTCGTAACAAAGACCATTATATCTTTCTCGATATTTCAGCAACTTCTTTGCTTCTTTATATAAGTGGTCCACGGGTCAGTCGAGACAGTTCAGTTTGAACTTCGGTCCGAAGAAAAGATAATCACCTCTTAATCTACCAGTGCGATTTTCTTTTAGATGTTACCAATTCGTATTATCCTTGTTTATACTGTACTACTGTTAGACAACCCTTGGCTTTTCATACATTTATCATCTTTTTCAACACATTTATAATATATGTATAAAACTTATATATTTACCTGAGAAGAATAGCATGTGTTGGAAGTTGGTAGGTATCGGCGGCTTCCGACCCAGATTCAACAAGAAAGACAACGGATATATATTTACAGCTCGACCGAGTGTTGATGTTATCTAGTTTAAGGTTTAAGGATTTAATTGAAGTTATATTTTTAATGTATCTTACATTTAATTTCTATTTCTCGTGTTATATATACAATCTAGGATATTTAACGTTTAGTTTACACCAACTTGTCTCCTTTTTAATTGTATTTATATTATGTACTTACATTTTTCGTAATATTAAAAAAAAAAATATTATGTTTAATAAACATACCAAACTTACATAATTATAATGATGTACAACTGGATAAAAGATCAAAAGATAAAGTCAATTTTTCAAACTCATGATTTTAACACATAATTAGTTGATTAAAATATAAAAAAAAAACCGATATCTTTTTTCGTGAGTATAATAATATGCGTCTAATGTAGTAATTGATTGCAATTATTTTTATTTCTAAAATATATCGGAATCACGTGTCGTTAAACAATTGTTTAATGAACAAACCCAAAAAGTGAGATTCTTTTGGGTTTGAATTACAAAATATATATTTTTGTACTGTATAGAACCATATGTTTTCAAATTTGAGGGTAGTTGCCACCCATGAGAGCATTATTAGTCAATGCCCTAACACCATGGAGTACTTTAGCAATGTTTTCCTTCACCTAAAAGCTCAGGTTTATAATAGAGTTGTGTGATTGAACCTACGTCCATAAACGAGTAGAATTATAAGCATATAGACCACAGTTTCTCAACCCTATTTTGCCCCCTTTCAGTATATGTTGTTTCCTAGAGCCAATCTTATGTTTTTTTTTTTTTTGCCTTTTTTAGACAATATTTTTAATCTGCCCATACCCCCTCTGTGCTATATCAATGCCCCCAAATCTTATCTGGGTCTTCCATAAGGGGGTGTTATCGCCCACGTTGAGAACCTAAGATTTAGACGATTAAAAATATTAATAATAATAAAGGATACAAATCCGGCGATAATGAACCACGGGTCGAAGTGATGTTTAGGAAACGTGAACATTGAAACTCCGATGTAAGTGAATATGAAGTTTTCCGCGAGGAAATTGAGAAGTTCGAACAACTGCTTGGTTCGATTGCGAGAGTCAGACGATAAGTTATTGTAAGTATAGTGAGCTTGACATATACCGCAAAATAATACAGCTACGACGCCTGTAATGTAAAAGTAAACAGCTATTTCATTATTTGAAAATGCTTGATATATTGAAACGCGGTGTAAAGGAGTGAAAGAGATATCAGTTACGTTCTGTAAAGGAGGAATAGAGATAGCATGTTGATTACACAACCGGCATTCGTAAATACATTCACCTTAAATTATATAATTATAAATAAAATAATAACATTTCTGGGCTGTTCATTTTTTTATGAGTTATGGGAAAAGTGAGAAAAGGGTGTCTCACATAAAACGCAAAAAAAAATATCGTTACATTACCAATCAATAAGGAAAATTGGTCTTCAAAACAGTAAATAGATAAACTATCAAGTATATCGTATAATATTAAGTTACGAGATAAGTAGTGTATGGGCATAAATGACTGAGAACAATACAATTCTAAATGACTGTCATACCCTATAAGTTATAAATGAGATGATATTGTGAGGTGGTTAGTGGTGGTTTATATATAAATTGGTAGAGATAAAACAGTTCAAGCCATTTCTCTCCTGTGTTTATTTTTTTTAAACTATTGTACTTTTGTTGTGTCATAAATAAAAAAAAAAATTGGACACTTCTTAATTTTCTCCATGAAATTTTGCATAATGATTATGGATAATCGGGCAAATGTAACAAATAAAAATTGTCAAAAGCATGTAGTCCATGGTACTAAATTTACCCTTTCGTAATGGAGGTCTACATTTATATTTTTATGGGTCGTTTGTTTATATTTAATTATATACCTAAACATAATGGGTCCCGATCAGTGATCAGTAAGAGCCAAATTATAGTCTGCTAACGATTTCAATAGTCGCGGGCTGCGCATCCAATAGGATGTTCAGTTTAGTAGCTTTGAGCTGATTATTCTCAGAATATCGAACTTGTGAAGATTTAAAAATAGTATTTGTAATTAATATGGCTATTACCCATAAAAATGAGATAATAGGAAGACAATAGAAAGCTGGCGTAAACGCCAGGTTAGTGCTCAAGGGGTTAATGTTACTATTGAGATTTTAGTAAGATTTTAATTTTTGGTATTGATTCAGTTTGTTTTTTCTGGCTATCAATGAAGAAATGGACGTGACCCCTCGTCAAGAAAAGTTTGGGAAACACTGATTTAAACCTATGGGAAGGAAATAAAAACGTAAGGATTATAATTAAAATCATATATATTGTATATTCTTACCGGTCAATTCACAAACTTCCGCAATAAGGAAGGCGGCGTACGACATAAGAACGAAGAGTGCAGATTCGAGAAGCGGCCACTCGCGCACGTGTGTAAACTTTGTCATGTGAGTCACAGTTAAGGAAAATCTAATTTTTTACCAAAGTTCAGTGCTTTGGTGCTTGGTGACAGGTATTTCAACTTAAGGGCTACTCAGGCGGCCATTATTAGAAAACACCTTGTATGGTAAATAGTATGGTAGCATACTATGGTTTCCTCTGATGTTTTCCTTCACCGGTAACTCTATTAAATAAGATTCGGGAATCCGATCAAACAACAAATTGAGCGATCATCGCTGCAAAAGTAGAGCAAAATAACAAATCACATAAATAATCTTTAATAAAAGTAAGTATTGTTAAAATGAAAAGGATATCAATGCTGTCAAACAACCCATAAAAGCACCGACGAGTAAGGACAAGCTGAAAATCCCAATGAAATCACCGATAGCCGCTAAGAAAGCGATGATTTCGAAACCACCGTCATTGGAATATCTCGTCTCGTAGTTTTGAATAGCGCTGTAAAAACAAATCATTTATTTCAGTCTAATTATAGACTATTTGGAGGGATCTTAGTTTGCCATGAAGTGGTTTTTATTATTCATGAGCTATTTAACTTTATATTATGTAACACTGGTGGTATGGTATGTGACATGTCACAAAAAAAACTCCTTGGAAAACACTAGCAAGATGGTCACCGTTTTGCTAAAAAAACAATTGAAAAATATTGCGAGATTAAACTAAAAAGAAGATATTTATTATGCAAACATTTTCTGTATTTAATTAGTGATATTAGATGTCCTTAGATATATAAAGCAATACGTATCTACGTTCATTATTTAGCTTATAAACAATCTTATTTAACCTGATTTTGATTACATAGTATATAGGAAGGACAGTTTTATGTGAATGAAATTTGCCTTACAATACTTTTAAACTAAATCGTTGAGTATTTTAGAGGTATAAACACCCTGTTATAAATAAGGTAAGAAATTTATTTAGAATAATTAATCTTTTCTGGTATAACGAACTAAGGATAATAATATACACATATCACGTTTATATCAAAAGCTGTCTTCTTGTTGAAAAACTGGTTAGTCG
Source organism: Samia ricini (assembly GCA_014132275.2). NCBI lineage: Eukaryota > Metazoa > Arthropoda > Insecta > Lepidoptera > Saturniidae > Samia > Samia ricini. Next base: position 11,830,204 of record AP028161.1, read on the forward strand.
AGTTAATTCTAATCAAATATTACATAGTTATTTCTATCTTTAGTATAATCATGTTGTTTACGTGTAGAAATGTATTCTAGATCAAGAGAATCCGGTTTATGTAACAAAAAAAAAATCAACACCGTGGACAATTTAAAATTAAACTTGCTATTCCAGTAAATCAGATCATTATCAATTTTTATTATTTAATTGTTTTTCATGTAATCTAATTAATAATGTAATAAGGTTTGCTACGTTTTTTTTAAATATCTAACCTGCAGCATAAGTTTTATCTTTATGTAGTATATGTATTTCTAAAATCGAATTAAAACAATGAGGACATTTTTTGACTTAAAATTGCTTTTTTATGTGACAGTTCTAATATCAATTTTAACTTTAAAATACTGGCAGTATTTTATGCCGAATTAATCAAAATGCTTACTGTAACCAGGTTAGAGTAGAGGATATAGCTATGATTAAAAAACATCAAATAAATCGGTTTGGTGTTACTCAAGTTATAAGACAACTAACAGACATACAAAGATATGCTCTCTTTTATGAAAAGTAAGAAAAAAGAACGACCATGAAATGATGAATGACTTCGGATCACCAATAAAAACACATTGATCTGTACAGAATATTACTGCACATGTTTGTCTTTAATATGGAGAACAAAATTTTATAATTTTTTATTATCAGGTATTATATAATTAATAATTCAAAATATCTTTATTCAATTTAGGCCCAGATAAAGCGCTTATGAACGTTAAAACACTACCTGGATAATAGCTCGGATGAGAATAATATATAAAGTAAGGAATAGTGTCATAAGGAAACGTTTCGGTGTGGTAGAGGATGTAGTGACAAATATAGAGAAAGGAATGCTTAATTGGTTTGGACATGTAGAGAGAATGGATAAAATAAAATTGAAGAAAACAATTTACAAGGCGAGTGTGACTGGGTAAGCTGGTAAGGGTCGTCCTAGGCCAACGTATCTCGACCAGGTCAAGGAAGTTCTGGAGAAAGGCCGCGGTAAAAGTACCCGTAGCTTTTTTTTCTAACTAGCTAACGCTGTTGACCGGAAGGGCCTTTACAGCTTCACCGTGACTTTGGGGGGGCGAGTGCTGAAGGCACTCCATTCACAAAAGGTAACTAGCACACGGGTTACCAAAGTGGTACGGACCTCGGCTTGGCCGTTTGTTACCTGAAAGTATCTGAGTTTATTTGATAATAAAAAAAGGTTCCTTACAGGACCTATGTACTTGCGTGTTATGTGCAGTGGTTGTGCGTGTAATGTTTAATGAATGTTCAGTGTTACTGTATCACGCTGGTAGCGGATTCAAGAGTCTCCCCAGTTGGGGTACAGTACCCGTAATCGAAGAGCCTGTATGCCAAGCGCTTATAAAAATAGAAGTGAAAGACGTGTGTCAGGATCGTACTACGTGGAAGGATGTAGTCTCTGCCTACTACCTTTATAGGAGAGAGGCGTGACGTTATGTATTTATGTATATAATGAATACTTATAAATAGTAAATTTATTTTGGTGAAATATAATTACCCGCTTAGTACTAAAGCGACAGCATCGTTGAGAACGCTCTCGCCAAATATCATTGCATATAGATTTACATCCACCTGGAATAACATTATATCAACATAAAAAAAATAAGGTCATCCAACAAAAAGAAACAATAGCAGTCAATAACATTTACTGATTAGCAACACTATCGATCCAATGTATTATTAAAATTTAACAATGTATTATATTTTCACGCTGTATTATAATTTATAAAATAAAATGCATGTATGTATTTTAAAGGATATTATTATTAAAATAAAACTTTGTTGTTTATTACTATATTCTTTTATATACTATAAAATGATTTGTTACTAAATAGATAGTATTAACATTGCCACTTTTATATCAAAAATTTGACAGTTAGAAAGTTCATAAAAGGATAAACTAATATTACAGATCCAATGTGTCACAGCCAGAGGAAAAAGTTGCATCATGTAAAGTAAGTCTATATTAGTATTAGTCGTAAGAGATTATAACTAGCAAATGTATATTGACAAATATTAAATAAGTCTCAATAAAAAAGTTGAGAGTGGTAGTTACCTAGACGGGGCATTATTAGATAATGCCAGGACATCAATAAAGAAAATAAACAAAAATTCTAAACAAAATAAGCGCATGTATACATGCATGAACGATAGCTTGCATGATTATAAAAAGAATATTGATAGAAACATTTCAGTTATTATAAAATTAAGGGTAAACAAAAATAAAACTACCTATGTTTACAACGAAAAACATCATACGGCTAAATTTACCTTTAATTGTGAAAATATAGCTAAAACAGTCAAAGGGTCGGTGGGTGATATTAACGCCCCAAAATATAGGGTGTCAAGAAACGTGAAGCTTGCTGCGAGTGAAGCCGGCATCAGTTGTACGCAACCATACATTAGAGCACCGATGACTAGTGCCGATAGGGCGGTACCCACCATTGCGAATGTCAAAATTGCACCCAAATTCCGAAAGAAATATTTCTGAAATATATTACAATAATAAATACAAATTCTTAATTGTATTATTCATATTTTTCAAATATTTCATCAGACAAATATAAAATAAACGACATAAAAATTGTGTTTTAATTAGCGCAAAAATCTTATACAAATATGATTTATATTATTTATGATTCTCTATTTAGTGCTTTACATTGGGCGATCACAATAGATCTATATAGGTCGCAGTGACACAGGACTGTCTTTGCCTGCATAGCCCCTTTCTCGAATAATAATAATAATAGTGCTTTACATACACTTACGAAATATGTGTATAAATAAAATATAGAAATGAAACTTAGAGAAACTTAGAAATGTCATTACTCTTATTATTTATTTGTTTTTTTTAAGCACTTTGTCGCTTAGCGATAATATCGTCTAATAAGGAATAACATATTAATATATGTACATATGAAATATAAAACAAAATTATCATAAACTTAAACCTAACTCTGCTAACTTATCTAATATATTAACATTTCTGTATGTGGGTTCTGCTAAAAAACTATTAGGAAAGCCTATACTAGTAGTTCTATTCGGCCCAAAACATGATAATCTATAAGTTTCATTCCGAGCACATTACATCAGAACATGTTGAACATTCTCAATGACTCCACATTCAGTACAATTTAGCGATGGGTTCTTTTTCATCAAAAATTAAAACTTGTTTGATGGAATGTGCCCCAAAGGAAATCTAAGGACAGTGTTTAGAAAATTTCTGTCACACTTTATGGCGTCTATCCACGGATGTAGGGATATGTGTGGCTGGATGGCTCTAAACCAAATACCCTTTTCACATGATCTCTGGTCAAAGTATACTTGCCATGGATCTTTACATTGTTCCTTAACAAATTTGACGTGATCTGAGAATAATGGGATCTCCATTTGTGGAATGCCATCTCCGATAGCTTGTTTGGCTAGTAAGTCTACATTATCATTTTCTTTAAGCCCTATGTGTGACGGAATTCATTGGATACTTATTAAAAAACGTGTATATATTCAATAGATAGAAAACTCATTAGCTAAGATTGTTACTACATACTATTTTACAAAATTGATAGTTGCTTGTTTTGTTATTACATCTAAAAGCACTCAAGCATGTACAACATAAAAGATGATTTAATAGTGAATTATTATCAAAACTATTCAATTTTGCGATCACAATTGATAATGGATTTGATAAATTATAACAAGATATTAATTGTACTGATTAATATACTTACTCGTTTGAGGCAATAGCCAGCATGGAATATAATTGGTGGTAAAATAATGTTGAAAAATATCTCTGGATCAAATGTTGCTTTCAAATCTATTTCATTTTGTTCCACATTTACTATTTCTCCTCTAAAACTATAGGCATAAGTCTTGTTAGGCACAGGAGAATCTGCAGAATGTGATATAACTTAACAATAGTAAAAACAAACTGCACATAGTTTAGAGTATAATTTGCTTAAAGTACCAATAGGAAAACATTTAACATAACTTTAATACAAAGTGGAAAATTAATTTTCCACTTATTGTGTAATACTTTGCTTTTTTGCAGGGTCATTTCTCTTACTTAAATGGTGTGTAAATTAACAACAATTTTAAGAAATAATGGTTTAGTTGTAAAGTTGAAACTCCTATTTTATAGAATATACTACATTACTAAACAAAAAAAAAACTTATTGTGAATTTTATTATTTTCAGAATGTTTTTATTTTATTTATTATTGATAATATCATATTTTATAAACATATGGAAGCAAGTGAAAACATATAAAATCACAGTATAATAAAACAATTGGTCAATCACAGGACCAGGTATAATTTTTATAATAAGGAAAAAATCATTATCAATGTTTAAAGTTATTTATATAATGTATTTTTGTATAAAATGAATAATATTATGTCATTAAATACTTTTAATCTTTTGCTTGTATACCTTTATCCTAAAAGTTATATTATAAAAATATAATAAATAATATTCTTTATTAATACTTTTTGTAAAAACATTTGAAGTAATTTTTTCATACAAACATTGAAATTGGGCTTTTTCAAAATATATACATATAAGCACATATGTTAAAAAGTATTCATTTAATAAATATTCTAAACAAACTTACCTCCAGGTGAAATAGGTATTTTACCAGGAAACTGAAACCGCAGCATATCTGGTGGTACAGATAAGTTATATTTTGTGTCCATATCTGGGTGTACATCAATGTATGTGACTTGATCTTTGGTGCCAGCATAGCGAATAATTGCTCCTACTATCAGGCCTAGAGGTTTGAAAATTTTATAATTGGAATTTTAAAACCAACAGTGACTTAATTCATACAGGATAAACCTAGTATCAAGTGGTGATGTAATAAATAAAATTATTTTTAGTTTATCACTTTTACATTCAAAGAAGATATTTTTATCAAGATGGAAAAATTTAACTAGGTTTTTGACGTACAATTGAAATTAATCTTATTTTTTAAAACTATTACACCATCATTTAAAATCTAAACTATTGTTACAGTTAAATTTACAATTCCCATTTTTAATTTACTAATTTTCTCATTTTTCTCTACTCTTAATTAACAACTATGTAAAATTTGTAAGTTTCAGCCCAAATAATTAAAACTAATAAATAGTTGCAAAATAATGTACAAACTTAACATTGAGGGATTATTGTCAAGGTCTTCCTCTATTATGCATAATCATATGACTAAAAAATTATCTGTAATTTAGAATCTCTTGTAGAGAAAGAAACACAAAACGTATTTTCAATAAAACATCATAGGAGTTCTTACCATAAATAACTGCCAATCCTGTTTCATTGAGCCAGCTGACTCGGCGATGTTTAAACACCCATATCGTAAGCACAGTGAGAGTCAAAAGAGATGTATAAATTAACAAGTTTAAACTATCTATGCGATGTAAGAGGGTTGCTTTTGCGTCCAGTGCGATATCTGTACCTGAAGCCCGACATACTGCTATCAAATATAAAATACTACCTATGAAAGCAAATATATTCATTTTCGCTGAGTAGTAATTAATTTGTCAAAAAAATAACTCAGTACGTAATATACATTAGATAATGTATTTATTAAAAATGATTATAATTCCAACACGCAGAATAGGATTGACATATAATACTTTTTCAATGTAATCAATATAATATAATAAAACACTGAAAAATTATTCTAATTTTGCACAAGTCCCACTATTTTTACACTGAAATGTAATAATTGTATGATGAAACCACAGATAAAACGTACAAATCACAAAAGCAATTCAACGTCAAGTGTTATGTCATTAATGTCAGTGGCACAGGTAAAAAGGGGGCGGAGGACCATGTGGAGAACTGATTTACGTGGGTTACAAGTTGAAAAAATGTCCAGCTATAACCTAAGTAGCAGGGGAGCATTAGACAGTTAGGTATCCACAGGTTATGCCAGATTTTAAATTTTGAATAAAGTGGTAGCTCAACTTAAAACTTAAGTGGTATAAGGCTAGATCCTGGAAGCATCATCATTACACCCTCTTTTGGCGCAAAGTATTATTGTTTGCGTTGGTGTTACCCAGACTGAAGAGTGAGGTTTTTGAATTTGGCAACATGCACTGAAACATAACGTGATAAGACAGAAATACCCATGAAATCATAGTTTTATTTAACAAAGAACCGATAGCTATATTTTTAAAATAGATATGACAATGAAGTAGGCGTTATTGTGACAGTTACCATAGAGAGCTACGCTATACTTCCAATTACTCTTAAATATTCGTCAATTTGGCCTTACCAACCACAAGGGAAGAAACTAATATCCTATTAGTGTGCTTGGTGTGATTTTGTATTATCGTTTTGTTAGAGCGTTGAATAAAAGTGTTCCAAGCGTTAGATTTCGCTGCATAATAGCTTTGTCTTTTTTATAGAGGAATAATTGGAACAAACAATAGGAGATGTGCCTTGGTTAGATTAGTTACTATTAGTTACAGTAAGTCTGCGTTTTCCGGATGAGGGTCCAGATGAAGTACCTGGGCCCGATCCTGGATCGTCGGTGGCGGTTCGAGTTCCACTACAAAAGGCTCGGGCTACGTAAAATCGTTGCCGCGTCAGCATTGGGGTGGCTCTTCCCGAACGTGGAGGGGTCCAGCCAGATGTGCCACCAGCTCCACGCAGGGGTCGTATGGAGCATACTCGTCTACGGGGCATCAGTGTGGGCGGATGCCCTCATCGCCATCAACATTCGTGTGCTGCGATCAGCGCAACGAACTGTGGCGCTGAGGGCCATACGAGGATACCGCACGGTGTTCACAGTAGCGGCCTGCGTGCTCGCCGGCTCCCTACCGTAGGAGCGGAAAGCGAAGGTACTCGCTGCCGTTTACAGGTTTTCGGCAGAGAGGAGGAAAGGTGGTGTGCTCCGCTTCCACCAATTGTATGTGGCGATAGAGAGGGCGGTAAGTAGGAAGAAGGCTATCCGGCGTTGGGAGGAGGGCCTAGCTGAAGTGCGATACGGTCGCTCAACCGTGGTTGGCGTCCGCCCGGTCTATAAAGAATGGGTGAAGCAGAAGCACGGCTCCCTGACGTTCAGGCTTGTGCAAATACTATCCGGTCATGGATGCTGCGGGTGGTATCTGCACAAGATAGCCAGGCGAAAACCATCAGCCACGTGTCACCACTGCGGTGCGGCTGAAGATACAGCGCACCACGCATGGGCTGAGTGCGCTGCGTAGGAGGAGCCGCACTGCGTGGTGGCAGCGGCTGTGCGACCTGACCTCTCGCTGCCGGGCGTGATGAAAGCCATGCTCGATAGCTGGAATGGTGACGCCTCCTTCTGCAAGCAGCTAATGTCGTAGAAGGACGCCGCCGAAAGGGTACGGGAAGAAGATCCACAAGCGGATCCCCTGCGCCGCAGGAGAGTCGGCCGGGGGAGGGCACGGTTCGTGCAACGCCTCCCACCACCGTAAAAAGCCAGAGATTGCACCATCTTCAAGGTCCCTCTTCTCACTACGTCTTGTCGCTACAAAACGAGTAAGTGGAGAGGGACTTTCAGTCTACTGACGGACGAAACTGCTTAAGTGGGGTAGGGGAGAGCATGTTTGTTAGGTTGTAACAGCCCCTCCCCAGACGAATACCCTCTCAAAAGAGAGTTGTGGGCGAAAGGTGGGTGGAGAGAGCCTGTGAGTCAGGCACCAACTCCCCCCATTCCATATGGGTGAGATGAGTGAACAAGGCCCAGTTGAATTGTCGCAGGGGGATGACACGGCGCTTGCGTCTCCGATCCCATGTCGCCCTCTTAATGAGGCGGGTGACCCCGAGGGATTAGGGGGTATTCCCGGTGCCCTCAGCGCCGGGCGAGTCGCACACACCCTTCTATCGTCCCCATCGGGGAGATTTCACTCTCTGTTGAAATGCATTCCCCTCGTCAAAAAAAGTTTGCGTTTTCGCTTAAGTTTGTCATATGATCATACACAATAGCAATTGAAGAGAGTATATTGGTAACCAGCCCAAGAATCGTAGACCTCGAGCCCACTCCATCATCAGCAGGCATAAGTACAAGCACATATTCACAAACACTTTTATATCACATCATTCAAATTAATTTAAAATTTTCTCAAATTGTCTTTTTATACAATACGTTCGTACAAATTAGAAGTAATTTCTTAAGATTCGCGATCCTTATCATTGAGGGAACAAGGAAGAAGTAGATAGGTACTTAGATAGCATTAACTCATTTATAGAATTCCAAACGAAATGGCTTTAGCACTGGTGTTTGTAGGTATTTAATTCAATGGCTTATATGTTACATTAGACACGTTGTTTCTTATTAATAAACTGGACAATAAGTTGTAAACAATTGTCTTTAATGTAAAGCCATTTTCATATGTGACACAAAACAGGATATTTTGTAGAAATAAGAAATTCTACAGGACAATCATGAAAGAAGTATTTACTGAATTGGTGTAATTTGAATTTATAACACTACTTAAGAGAACATGCGGGCGACGTTTTGTTCTATCCCTGTTTCCTCCTGATATTATCTATATTATACTATAATATTATAAAGAAGAAAGATTTGTTTGTACTAATGAAACGATTTTAATAATTATTTCACCATTAAGCTACATTGCCGTGCCATGTCGTGGCGGCTAAGAATAGTACCACACTTCCCGTGGGTGCCGTAAAAGGTGACTAAGGGATAAATCAGTGGATGGGCAGCAGCGTCCTCTGAGCACAACAACCACCTACTGCGATCGCCAACCCGCCTGCAAAGTGTGGCGATTATGACAATTCCCCACTTTTTAGGGAGTACTCATGTCCGGTAGTGGACGTCTTCTGGTTGGAACAATCAGAAATCAATTATGCTACATTATCAGTAACATAAGAGTAAGCTATATTTTATTTGCAATTAGATATTTCTTTATATCCGCGCGAAGCCGTAGAATGTTGGTAGTAGTAAATATTTTAATAACATATAGTTCACATTCAACACGGTCATTTCACTGTTACAAATTAGGAGCCTTCAAAAATAATAAAAAAATTACTGTCGTTTACATAAGTTCGTTAAACAAATTTGACGAATTAAAACAAATAAACCAAAATATAGAGGTATAACCCAAATTCTTCCTTATGTTACATTTGGAAGAAAAATTAAATTGGTCCTATCTTAGAGGAGGAAACAGGGGAATACGAAGTGATGACTTCGTCTATTTTCCATGGGCATAATCAGTCCGAGCTGTAGTTGTCCCAATCGCGTTTTATTGCATGAATGATTAGGCCTACTGAATGGTAGAGCCTGTGTAGGTCCTTGCAATTAATTCACAGAACATGGCAGAGTGTATAAATATTCGATGAATTCACAACCGAGAAATCCACCACAGCCGCGTATCCACCGTTTCTGCCACCGAAGACGTGGAGCTAATTTTGCTTCCGCACACACTCTGGGTTCCTCTCTGGCAGCGGCGATATCCAACTGGAATCCCTTGATACACGCGTCATAGGGATTGTACACATTTGCACATGCAAATGTACATACATGGGTTCTGTGAGGGACGTTTTTTTTTTTTTTTTCTAGGTTTTATTAACCGTTATGTTCGCAAGGGTAGATTATGTGGGGTTTCAACACAGGTAACATCTTAAGCCGAGGTTTGTAACATTTTAGTGTCCTTGCGCCATTCTAGGCTGAGTGCTTTAAGCGCTCGCTCCAAAGTTCGGTGAAGCAGTAAAGGGTATTCGGATCAATAATGTTTAGTCAATTAAAAAGTATTCGATGCGTTTCCTCACCGGTTTATCACAGGGTGACCTACCTTAACATCTGACCCCTCAAACTTTAGCGAGGACCTCAGTATAGGGCCCAGAGCTGCCAAGGCGAAGATGTAATGCACAATGCAATTTTGCCCGACCATTCCCGATTTAAGATTTCCTTATGTAAAAAATAATGTTAGGTTGAATACAATACTACTGTAGACATTAAGTATGTACTGTAAAGTCTACAAAACTTAGTAAACGTAACAAGACATCATTCCCTTATCAGTTTTATTTTACAAGTGGCGAAATTAACTACTTACTAACATCAATATCGTAAGAAAAAAAAATGTTACAATTTCAATTTAATTTTATCTTGGTATGAGGTAATGTAATAATAGCGTAAATTAACAATAAATACATGAATTCTACATATGAAACGATAAATATCCGGAACTCACGATCAAGTTAGTTTCTGGGCTCGACGACATACCTGTCAGGTATTACAATAAATAATTTATAATAAAATGACCTAGCGATATAGTAAGCGGAGGTTATTTCCACTTATTGTACAAGTGATATCTAGTATAAGTTACTTCCACTTTCCGTCCTACTAAATACAATGCAACGCTACGTTCGTTTATAACTAAGTTTAAAAAAAACTGGTTAGATTTATTCTAATACCATTTTTAGTATACTCTTTAATATGCAAAAATCATATTCTTAATAGATATGTAATAACCACTGTACAATATAATTAACAACAATACCTAACTATTTTAACTAATTACCAAGTCTTCGTGATGTTCTTTTTCGCCAAATATTTGAACATTTTTAAGCGAAATTTACTTTGACCGTGTCATGAATCACTTCACGCCATCTTCATAGTATTTTGGAGAAGATGTCATTTAAGTGAAAACATTTGAAATGTATGCTAGTATGCCTTCTAACAGATTATTGTTTATTTCTGATTTTTCATGCGCTCGGTATCACAATTTCGGTGTCATAGTTTTTTACGCGGAGCCCTAATTATCTTCGAAAATCAAAAGTACCCTAAGTTAAGCGGATTAACTTCAGCTGTCTAAAAAAAAATTGTAGTCATAATATGTCCCGCCGTTCCGAAGATTATCCGGCACAAACAGGTAGACAGACAAACATTTAAATTTTTGTTATAGGTATCTTATATACAGTCTAAACCTATTCAGTAAAAGAAACAATTTTACATTACAAACAGACACTTTAATTTTATTTATTAGTATACATTCATATATATATTTAAAAAAATGGTACGTATAGATCTAAGATAAAACATATATAATGATGATTAATCAGATTTTTTTTCTAATTAGCTAATGCAGTTGACCGAAAGGGCTTTGACAGCTTCACCGTGGCTTTGGGGGCGAGTGCTGAAGGCACTCAGCTGCGAAAAGGTGTGTGCCATAGGATTTATTCGATGTAACTTCGAAAGGTTTGGTAAAAATAACTCTAAATCTATATTGCAACGATAATTTAGTAACGCTTTAGATCGAAGTTTTCTCTATTTATAATATGAATTTAATTAATTTCTTAGTACATGCAAATAAAAATATATTCCTTAAGTACATATTGAAGCGTCAGGTAGATTTATAAGGAAAATACAGGGGAGTTCATAAGCTGTTGCAGTTTAATTACATTTATTGTAAAAACCAACTATACTAATAAATAAAATTGAAGTGTCTGTTTGTAATGTCAAAATATTTTTTATTACTAAATAGATATGAATGTACATACGATAATTATACCAAACATACAATTTTTTAAATGTTTGTCTGTTTTTTCGTTCCGGGTAATCACCAGAACAGCTGGACCGATTTTGACGGGATTTAGATAGCTGAAGTTACTCCGCTTAACTTAGGCTACTTTAATTTCTCAAAAGTAATAAAGGTTCACGTAAACAAATTAAAACTCAGGAAGTTGTGAATAAAAGCCGATTCAATGCACAGTTCTACTGATAAATATTTGAATTTGTGAGAAATATCTTTGCTTAATGTTGTAGCAAAAATTATTTTATCAATAATAATTAGGGTCCCGTATAAAATATTTAAAATGCAGTGAAGAATATATGAAACGCGGGCGCAGCCGCGGGCACATACGATTATTATACAAAATGATTCATGTACTTCCCTTTTACCTTCCATGTTTTCCTTTTGTCTGAAGAACATAGGCATTAATATGCATTAAGATAATTATAATCAATAGGTATTTCTTTTGCACCTATTAGACTTGAATTTAGTTAAATTCAAGTATCATCGGACTTGTTTCTGTTATGACTTACGTATGTGACTCGTTTGACTTAATTTGTTAAAACAATTGTTTGGTAAATAATACCTTTAGGCATTAATAGCACAAAGGTTTTTTAAAATAAATATAAAATTATTTTTCCTAGAAAGTTTTCACAAAAATTGCTATTTAGACTGCGAAGTGTAATAGTAATAACAACAACTTTTACCAAACGATCACGTTGGTTTTTCTTAATCTGTCTGTTTGTGAATTTACGTCTCATGTCAATATTCCATGCCGCTTCTGATCCACAGTGTTTAGCCATTTCCAAAAAAGGCATAGTAACACCCGATAAGTAGGCATGCACGGGATAAATATTCAAGTATATCTCTCGGAAAATAAATTGTTACATGCTTGACGTTAGATTTTCAAGTTCTAGATAATAGGTGGTATAAAACAAGTTATAGAATTCAACAAATCTCCTAATACGACGATTAAAAATAGCAAAGCAAATATCTACACCTCTTTCTTTGAAATTTTCCATTTGAATATTTCTATCAATTTAACAAAATATTCTTTTTTTTCTATTTTTAACATGAATAATTTAAGTGTAGTCTCAAGTCTTAAGAAAGTCTTAAGTGTCATGAGATAGGAAAAGTGTTTGTATTTTTGTAGAAACACAATTTTAACAAGTAAGTCTGGTTTTGCTTACCTTCAAATAAATAACTGTGGTTATTGTTATAGTGATTATGGTTGATCACAATGTAACTGTCTGTACTTGATAAATGCAGACCATCCTAAAGTACCGCTGCAGAAGATGATAACAGGTTAGGTCCACAGAAACCCTCGGAGCAAAGCAGAACTTTGAGACTTGAAACTTTAATAGTTTTTAGTCAGTAGGTATTTTACTAATATGTATTTAGAACTAGCTGTGTGCGCACTGTGTGTGTTTCATGTATTCTTCACTGCCTTATACATTTTTTTATAGCGAACCCTAATATTTTTTAAGTACTAAGATAAAGTAAATAAGTATTTCTCATAAATTAAAGCACTTGCCCGTAAAATGTGCTTTGAATCGGATTTTATTAAATTTTTTGAATAAGTTTTAATTTTTTACGCAATGCGCTAATTAATTTAAAAAATTAAAAGTACCCTAAGTTACCCGGAATAACTTCAGCTGTCTACAAAAAAAAAGACCCGCGAAAATCCGTACAACCGTTCCGGAGATTACCCGGAAAAAACAGACAGACAAAAAATTTAAAAATTGTGTTTTTGGTATAATTATCGGATATACATTCATATCTATTTATAGTAAAAAATTGTTATTGTGACATTACAAACTGACACTTCAATTTTATTTATTAGTATAGATAACTAGTGTTCGAAGTTCCGTCATAATTACATTGCATTTCCGACGAAGAAAAACTAATTGTTTTCAAAATTGTTTCTAAAACACGCCAATACCTACTATAGTAACAAAAAAATCACATGACAAACAAAAGAGAAAAATTACCTAAACAGCTTCTCCTCTTTGCATATTTTGGAAACAATTTTTGTTTTTTTCAATTTTTGAATTATAATTGCTGTTGAATTTCGACCACCGGACGAATAGATTCATTGTTATTTTTGATTTTAGAGACACAGACGGACCGCAGAGTGATCCGAACTGATGATCTGTACCCTGATAAGGTTCTGTATGCTATGACAATTTATCTGACATATCTCAGCTACTAATAACAACAATGAATGTAATACTATAAATTATTAGTCAATGAGTGAACGGGTGGTTAACTTACAACATGAAAATTAAGGGCCGGTGTGCTATTTGATTTAACTATTGTAAATTGTTACAATAGCAGGCGAAGCACGCGAGGTGACGACATGTTATTACTACCACCATTTAAATTGGTTTCGGTGGTTGACTTAGCGATACTGTACTTACTATAGATTTAGCAATAAACTGACAGAGGACGTAGTGCGCGCTGTCCGCCCGCGTGCTCTGCACGTTCACCGTACGATTTGAACCATATTCTTTATATTTTATAAAACATACGGTAATGAACGTAATCTTAGTCCAATTTTAAATAAATAAATATTTTACAGTGATTTTAACAGTGATATTTTTTTATTTATTATTAAATTATTTATTTTATTTTAAAATACGTGTATAAATAATTTTAATTATGGAGATTTTAAAATGTATCCTATTATTGCAATTATTTTATAGTGGGTAAGTTGAAAATAATAATAATTTTATTGAGGGATCGTGATGTACTCGTATATAATATTTATCTACTTTGCGAATAAATAAAATGGAAGTGTCTGTTTTTAATATAAATAACAGCTTTATAGTATTTTTTTGTTTGTCTGTCTATCCGCCAGTCTGTCAGCCTGTTTGTTTCGGCTAATATCCGCAATGGCTGGACCAATTTTGATGTGACTTTGTAAATGATAGTTTTACTGGCAAGTGTTTGAATTTATGAGAAATATCTATGCTTTCTTTTAATACCAAAAATAATTTAGGAGGTGTTGTACAAAAATGTATGGTTCAATTTTTTCTTCAAAATTGTACTTAACACTAGCAGGCGCTCTCTACTTAGTAGAATATATCTGCTTTTTATGGTCTTTTTTTTTACGGTACGGTAAAAATAAAATTACGCCAAATTAAGACCAGCAAAACGTGCTTTTCCATTGAATTTATAGGGATATATTATATTATAGTATATTAGGGATGAACGATCCCTAATTAATTAATCACGTGAGGATCAGAGGGGTTTGGATGCTTAAGAGGTTGCTAAAATCATAACGTGATTAATGGACGACCCCTTATGCAGTGAATAATTGTGCGAAATAGAGAGTGTGAGAAGCGAGCGAAGCCGCAGGAACAGCTAGTTGTTGAATAACTTTGTTGAAATTGATAGTTAAAATATTATAGTTGTTTTGATAGCATTCGAAGCGGGTTAATTATTTAAAACAAGAGTAAATAACTGATCCGAATACCAGTCTGCTATTAAAACCATTAGAACTTGAAGTTCACCTTGTATTTTTTAAAGGATAAAGTTATATTATTCCATTTTGCGTTTTGGCTGTTTAAGTTAATATTAAATTAAATTAAATTGAGTTTTACCTAAATGGCATTGAGTTTACCCAGTGCGTTGTACAATTTATATTCAAAGTAGGTAAATAAGGTTTTTTTTGTTTTGAATATTAATTTGCATCATGTTTTACGTTACAATGAACAATCTTTGGTTAAATTGATAAAGTTTTTTTTCTATACAAATAAATAAAATTGTATTGTCTGTTTGTAATATGAAAAAATGAACAACTTTTAACTAAATACATATGAATGTGCGGCTAGACCGATTTTGACGTGACCTTTTCTGATAGATAGCTGAAATTATAAGGAGGAACTTAGCTTAATTTTATTTCAAGAAAGTAATTAGGGATCTGTGTAAAAAATTAAAATTTTATAAAATTGTGAATTAAAATCCGATTCAGTTCTGTTTTACTGGTAAGTGTTAAATAGGTGAGAAACATCTTAGCTTTCTGTTATTACAAAAAATTTAAAGCCTCTACAAAAAAGTATCCAATTTTTCTTATTAATTGTCACTTAATAGTAGAGTGTAGGTACGTTTTTCCTTAGTACTTAATGTTTTATACATAGAGTAATAACGCTAAGAACGATAGTTTCATATAAAAACTACCTTAACATTGAAGCCAAAATAAAAGACACGTGTGCGTGTAAGCAATACAGAATTACGTAATGATCAACGCGTAACGAAAGGTATAAGTACCATTTATTTTTGACACTGTATAGGCTCAGTGTTTTGACCACAATCTCACCTGATGTTAAGTGAAGATATGGTGGACGATGATAAACACACTAAGCCTGGTTACACCACCAGTACACACGGTACTGGTTCTCATGTGATTTTTCGGAACACACCTATTGGTATTTGGCAACAGGTTTTTTAAACTTGAGGGTAGTAACTACCCAGACGGGAATTATTAGAAAATGTCCTACAACCATGCCGTTTAAGGCCAATTTGAAATGGTTTCACTCCGCGTGCGACTATTGCCGTTCTAAGTATTTTAATTCTATAGTTTTATGTATTCTTATATTGTATGGTTAAGTAAATTTGTGCATTCATCGCCCAGTACAATCCAATTACAAATATAGCTCGTTTGTTATCGTCCCATAGAATAAAATCTCACAAATATTACATATCTATCTATAATGAATTCTTATATGCGGAAAAATTTTATTTACCTACATAAGAACAGGTGGTATAAGGTCAGATCTTGATAACGTTTTGTCTTAGCGGAAAGACAATATTAATATTGTGTTTTTCAATATAACCATTTGTGTTCTTTATATTAAATATATCTGGTGTCGGACTGGATAAATTTACTATATTTTCTGGGATTTTATATATAGGTACATTATGTTTAAATTAATTTTCACTAAGCATAGATACGATTCCCTAGTTATCCGCTTTTATAGTTGACCACAATTCACCACATTAATTCTGATAAATGACAAAAAAAATGGTTACAAGCTTGTATACACATTATTGAATATTTTAACAAATTCCACATCTAGTTATAGTTTACAGTATTCACTGTTTATTTTGAAAAATACATAGTTATTTTTTACATTGTTTACGCTCACGCAATGACCCTATTTCGTTTAATAAATTACGAAATTACATAGTAGGTACTAATAAAAAGATACCTTAATATTAATGTATATAGCACTCATCTACATTATTGAGTGAAAAGATAACTTAAAGTAAATAATACACTAAAAGTAGTTCAAGTCTATATAAGCCTCTTTCGACTATGGATAATTTAATTTGATGTGCGTTTATTCCAGAGTGTTAAACGTTTGTGATTTTAAGAAGTAGTCATTTGTTTTCCATTTTGAGCAATTTCAGCAACAGTCATCATCACCGGCCTACATCTACCACGGACGTGTAGGTCATCAGTTCCCAAATTTTTCTTGACGAGGGACCACTTTGATTTCTTCGTTGATAACAGGAACCACGATAAATAAGAAAAACAAACTGAATCAATACCAAAAATGATTTTTTACTAATGGTTCAATTGATTGAAATTACAATTTTTGCATCTTTTTCACAAGTTCGATACCTAATCCTAGGAATGATTTGTCCAAAGCTGCTCAATTGGGAAAGAAAAACAATGGAACATAAGAGATATATATATATACAAGCAAACAAAAAAATATATACACCCTATTACCTATATAAATCGATCGTGGACCATATTTTGGATCCTGGGTATAACTGGTTGGAAACCATTGCTTTATTTAGTTCTGGATATACCGTTTTTTATGTGAGGAAATGCATTTACGCACTGCCTCGGTGCGCGGGCACGGAGGGGTGTGTGGGACTCACGAGGCGGTTGGAGCTACCGCGCGGATGACGCAGAAGTTCCAATAGCCGTACACTACCCACTAAAACCACTCCCGGGATACCGTCTCTACCGCCAATGGGGACGACACGGTATTAATCTAGCAAGATCCGCGACGTCCCCTAGCAAGTGGCTCAGCAGAAGGCTGAACCCTTACCTGCTATCGAAGACAGCCTTCTGGATATACCCCCGCTGATCTCAGAACGGGACACGCAGAAATGTGTCACTATGGCGTGTTTTTCACAATATGCATGAAGATCGTGAGTAAATTCATTCGGATTAAATTAAGCTAGCACTTAATTAGATTGATTGATTAATTCAACCGAAAGACATCTACTGCTGGACATAGATCTCCTCAAAAAAGGGGGAAATGCCATAATCGCTATGCATGGCAGACGGGTTGGCTGTCGCTACCTCTTACGGCACCCAAGGAAGGTATGGAGGAGTACTATATTTAGATATTTCACGGTAAACCTAAGAAACACTAAATACGAAATAATGTTATTAGAGATTGTTAATGTGTCGAGTACCCATAAAAATAAGACAATAGGAAAACAATGGAAAGCTGGCGTAAACGCCAGGTAAGTACTCAAGGGGTTAAATAAAAACGGCTAGGTATAAAAAAATATATTAAATACCTATAAACATGACCTAAACTACGTATTATACATTTCTTCAATTTTGTTTTGTGTAACTAAATAATTATTTTATGATTTTATAAATAATTATTAATAATTAGTATTAAATTAATAATTATTTTAGCATCTGAAAAATAATTTTTCATGTTTGTTGCTTATCGCGTACATTCTTGTAGCTAGTTTTTTTTATAAACACTATGATTATCGTTGATTTGCGTTTCAATGAAATGAAAATAATATGCAATTTTGTGATATCTGACGAGGTTCAGATTATAGGTTATTATTATTTAAATCTAAAGTAATAATAAAATTCCAGCTCGTAAACTAAGTAGGGTAAACCTTTCACGTCCTTGTAATATAAAATCTTAAGTTATTGTTACATTTATGTCAAAGTAGTTTAACTTGTAACATTTCTTCCGCTTTCCGTTAAATCTATAGGTAAAGGGCTTGAAGGTTTTCCTTACGGAAACTTGCAATATCGACGTTGTTAATAACATACTCGTGCCTACAAATTGGCGGTAAATTTTATAACAGGACTGCAAGTAATAGACTTATTGTTCTATAGTCGATACTGAATACTGGAAACGACAAAAAAGGTTATTATTAAATAAATGAATCTTTCACGGCCCAGTATTTCTAGATGTAATGAAAACTATAGCATTTTTATTTAGTTGTCTATAAAAGTAAGTAGAGTTATTTTATAAAAGCTACAAGGACGAGTTCAAAATTCTACAATACTCTTATTGTATTGTACTTTACTTATTTACTACTTTGTATTATTAGTTTTAAAAAATACTATTGAAACAAAATTTGTGAGTTCAACATGTATAAAATATAGTTATAAAATAAACAAGTCTTACGGATTTCGCTTGAAATAACCTTTTTCATTGCTTTATTTTATGGTGCATAATTTATATGTGGATATTAATGTAATACAACATTTATCAGAAATGGTCTGATATAGCTTTGTAAGACAGTTAAGAAGCGAAATATGTATTCATGATGATCACGACGATCATTTCTATTGTTACATGTAAATAGAATAATTTAGTTGTATTTGTAGATCTTTATTGTGGTTAGGGTTGACAAAAAGTATCAAAAAAGAATTATCTTTTTATATGTATATAGTAAATAAGTTCTCTATATTCACTATTTTATCGTTAAATAAATTAGGGATTCTATATTGTTTGTACTTAGTAAATTGTTTTTTATATCTAAACTCACGTACAGTAGGTTAATCATCCGCACTTTTTTAGTATTTAGAGAAGTTTGTACCAGTGACAACGTTATAAATTAATTTATCAAATTAATTGTTCCAGTAGGTATAAAACAGTTATGTGAAATTACATAAATATTGTGCCTTCTAAATCACTTGCCACCTTTAAACAGATTGAAGTGATTAAGTACTATTGTCTTTTAAAACATATCATATGATACGTGTAGTGTTTTAAAAAGGTAAAACACTGTTTACCTTTTTTAGGCCATATTAGATTGAAAACGAAATAAAAGATTATTTTTATAACAATCTCACACATAACAATTTAATATCAAACTAAGCATGGCTTTTAATGTGATGACCAAGTAATTAATAGCCCACACGTAAAGATTTTAGGAAGCAGAGGTAGCATCACGGTTATCAGAAGTCAGTTCTATGGTGGAAATCAAACTTTGGACCTGTCCGATCAATACTTGAGAAAAAACTTAATACTAATTCACAGTCACTACTTTACGAGACTTATCAAATTAGTGGATTTAGCTTATAAGTTTTTATTTTATTTGAATGGTTTAAAAACTATAAGCAGGTACATGTGATTTCATACTTCTTACTTAAACAATGATAAACTTCCTATAAAAATTTACAACACCTAATTAACTCTCTTAGGGGTAAAATTTTGAAAATCTCCGATACACGTGTATAATTTATTCGGTGTTTGTAAATGAAAAAAAACATTAAAATTAAATTGAATCCCTAAATGTAATAAAGATACTTTACACCGTCTGCATGGCTGTTGGTGGGTAATGTTGGTATACAGCTTGTAAACTATTTACTTTGTTCTCGACTATTATTAAAGCATATTAGACGATATCAAATTTTAATTATGATCACTCTTATCATATATCGAGTTAAGATAACGATTTAAATGACTACAAGTACTGATAGTAATATATGTATTTACTTTATTTATTATATGTGGTTTGTCTTATTTAAATAGATACACGTATGTTAAAGAAAATTATAAAGAGTACTTAAGTTAATCTACATCATTCTAATAATCATATTTGTAAATAGTTAAATAAGAAACGACATTAATAATTTTGATTGCCTAATGTCCTTTTTTCTTATAACTAGTTTAAAAAAAAGAATGTTCTCTGTGTCATCTAATATTTCAACATATTTTCAAATACGCGATATCTCTAGATACTATCTATGATTATTTACAGAGGTAATCTATATCTACGTATAAATAGGCAAAGATAAACAAACACTCTCGTCATTTTTCTGGTCTGATGATCAACCGATTTTCTTTATTTTGATAGTCTTATCAATTTTTTTTTTCCAAACAGTTGTTTTAATTGAAGTTGTCAGTAAGGATTAGTGTGTGGTGTAGTTTCTTTCACCGGGAGAACAATAGTGCTATTAATTATACCATATTAATAAATATATTCAGTACATAATTCTTGTGTTCATTCTAATTATTTAGATTGACGCTCAATTAACTTTTTGGGTCCACTTAAAAATTACAACATAATAAATAGGAAATATAATGTTAACGCTAACATCTATGTAATGTCCATGGCATATTATTTTCAACTATTGATTTCATTTTTTAAATCAATGTTATTGAAATAGATAATGTTTTTTTTTTTATATGTAGGTAGTAAACGTCTTTGAGTGTTAATCTCTTTGGATGTTTTATATAAGTGTCCAAAGCAAATTAAAAAATTACATTAATTTTAATTCCCGTTTGTAAGATCCATAAATAAATACACTATTAGGTGAGGTTAATGATAATAATAATGTCTACGTTTGTTGTCTCAACAAGGAAATGAAGAACATATAATATAACGAAGAATATTATCGTTTATATATAGACGTACACATATTAAAAGATACAAAAACTAATTATTTATGTAAATTATTAATTGAGCCATTATATATTATTTAAAAAAAAATGGAATTTTATTGTATTGTAAATGTGTCGACATTTCCGTAGTCTATTAAAACCTTGAAGGGCATATATTTCTATAGTTTTACTGGTCGTCGTAAGGCTGAGGAAAATTGTATATTTCTTTTGCTTGTGCCGTTAATGACGCATATGCCAATGTCTTGAGTTTATATTTTTATTTGTGTGTTGTTGTGTGTCCTTTTAAGTTTAAAAATAAAGTGTTAGCACCAAAGAGGTTAAAACAGTGAAAAATGTTAAATATTGTTTTAAATATTATTACATTTAGGGGTCTTTCAAATATTCTGTTAGTATTGACTCCCCTCCCCCCCACTTATTAACAATAGTAAACAAAGCTCTTAATTAAGAATGCTTAAGGTCATTATTTTCGAACAAAAAAATGAAGAGTAAACGGTACAAATTGTTTACGTAATCATCCCTCCGTTCCTCGTGCCGTCTAAAATAAGCGTAAATAATATAAAGCCTAAATCTGCCCCTAGATTTATCGTTTAATACAGTAAAGAACTTTGATGAAAAGTATTTATGTAGTTCATTGTACGTAGGCTCAATTTTTTTTATAGGACACTTGTGTCCGACTCGTTTGCGAGGATCACACATGTGGCAACAAAATTGTCACCAACTTACCGTCGCTATTGATTGATTCATCCGAAAGACGTCCACTGCTGCATTAAGGTTTCCCCAAAATCGCGACGCTGGGCAGACGGGTTGTCTATCGCAGTAGGTGTTTGTGGTGCTCAGAGGATGCTGCTACCTATCCCCTGGTTTATCCCTTAGTCACCTTTTACGACACCCGCGGGTATATATGAAATGGTACTATTCTTAGCCGGCACCACACGGCCGTCTCAATGGCTGTTCGTAATGTTAGGAACTCGGATCAGTTGACCCTTACCTAGTGATTAAGAAGATTCTCACGGATACAATACTAATTTCAGCCAACACATCCTCGCGTTTTGGGGGTCGATGCTAGGGATGCTCGAATTTTCGGGGCAACGCGGTAGAATGCGCATGCCATCCTGTATTGCCCCACTCAAGGTAGCGGGAGGAACCGGGGGGTTTAGTGGGTAGTGGTTAACGGCGCTTCTCGCCGCGAGTCCCACACTAATACTGGTGTGTAACAGTCTCTCACACGCAAGTGTGTCACACACCGTCGGATCCAGTCCTTTCCTGGGGGGTGCGTCCCTTTGGGTTAGGCTGGACAGCAAGTGCGATAATGCATTCCCCTCGAAAAAAAAGGGATGCTCGAATCGGTAATTTGTCTATCTGATCCGATATTCAAAGATAAAGATTGAATGAAAAAAGCAATCGTTTTAAAATTTTATTTTTAAACTGAAAATCTATCATTTCATGGTATTAAATCCCATAAATCAAAATTTTCAGGTGCCAAATTTCTATGTATATATAAACTTTTAAAGTGTTATATTATGATGTAGTATGCACTTATAATTCATAACAGATTATTATCATTTTTGTATCAATTTCCAAAAATAGCTCGCCTATAATTAAAGAAAATTAACTAAAGTATCGATAAACTTGTCGATTAGCAAATTTAAATTATTTGTTAGTAGTTTAAACAAAGTTGAAGTTCTGATTATGGGTCAATAAAAGTTTTAGTGTCTCATGTTGTTTGTATACTTATCCTTACATTATAAAAGGCAACGTCTATCTGTCTGTTAATTGGCTTATAATTCGAAAACCACTGAACTGATTAATATGCCTCTTTTAATAATCATATTATCTGGTCAGTTTTTTAAGTATATATTTGGTTACGGTAAATATTTTTAAATTCGAAATTGTAATTAGTATACGCTTTCTCTTATAACTTGTGACACGTAATTAAGTTGTACTCTATTATTTAGTTCTAAGTTACTCACTAGTAACTAAGTTCTATCGATCCCCTAGGAAATCGATTGGCTTTCAAACGATCCAAAATATCACGGGATTGTATGCTCGCGGTACGATCTTCTGGAAGATCGAATCGGATCGGTGCATCCCTAGTGGACGCCATTTTTAAATTTTACCATACATACTATTAAAGTTGTAATGCGTTTATTGATATATTCAAAGTTTGTATATATTCAAACTATAACTCATTACGTTTATTAAAAAAAATAGATACGTTAAAGTATCTTATATTTTTGTATATAATATCATTGATTTACTATCATAGACGTAATTTCGATTTCGTTGTGTTGAAATTTATTTTAGAAAACTGACTGATCCGATTAAGAATTTTGCTACATTACAATGGACACATTTTATTCTAAGTACTTAAATTGCATATTTTAAGTAGAATTGCGTATTAAGTAGAATTATGTGTCGAGTAACTTCACTGTGGTCTTTTTCGTAACCTGTTCCTTCACCAAACCCTTTCAATTTATAACTTTTCTAGAAAACTAGTAAGAAAAATTATTGATATCCTTTGAAGGTACACACGGTGGAGTACCGGTTAGAATCTTGGTCTGGTTAATCTGCATAAATAAAATATTGTGATGCTTTAAAATGAATTAATTAATGAATAATGCTTCATAAATATGGTACACTTAACTAATCATTTAAGTAAGTAAGTCACCTTAGTTTATATTGTATATTAATTGTTTTTATTAGGATTGACAATAATAAGTTCTTATTATTCACATTAAACAAAAAGGCACTTAGTTCAAGCACACCTGCTTCACGGATATATTTTGTATAAAACGCCCTTAGAAAGACAACATGGCTTGCCATTACAAGTTAAACAGACTCCATCGTTGGCTTAATGCACGCATTCAATTAGGTGTCATTGCGGTCAAGTACGACATATGTATATTCACAAAGTAACTTTTTTTTTACAGATATGCCGAAATAATAAATTTGGCAGGAGGTTCAAAGTCCAGTTATGAATTTCCAGACAACTTCTTATTTGGAGTTTCCACGGCTGCTGCTCAAATCGAAGGAGCGTGGAACATAGATGGTTGGTCAATAAATTCATTTGTATACATAAATTCTTTTAAGAACCGATTTTCCTTTAATAGTATATTATTGTATTTTACTGATACTGTTAAATCACTATTGATAATATAATAAACCTTGTAATATTGAATTGATTTTGTGATTTGTTTTTTAGGAAGATCACCCAGTATATGGGACCATTTAATACATACAAATCCGAAATTTGTCAAAGATGGATCCAATGCTGATGTTACCTCAGATTCTTATCACTTCTATAAACGGGATGCCGAAATGGTCAACGAGTTGGGTGTGAACATCTATAGGTTTTCCATATCGTGGTCTCGCGTTTTACCTACAGGGCTGAGCAATGATATAAATCCTTTGGGACTGAAGTATTACGATAATTTAATAAATGAACTAATAAAGTATAACGTCACACCTATGGTAACGATATACCATTGGGATCTACCACAGAAGTTACAAAACATCGGTGGTTGGACAAACGCACACATTATTGACTACTACACAGACTACGCGAGAATTTTGTTCGATAATTTTGCACATAAAGTGAAATATTGGGTAACCTTTAATGAACCCATGCAGACATGTTTGGAAGGTTATGGTGGTACGTATCGGGCGCCGGCATTGAACCGACATGGAATCGCCGAGTACCTTTGCACCCATAACCTTCTGAAAGCCCATGCGAGCGTCTATTACCTATTTAAGGAGAAATATTCTTCAATACTTAATGGTGAGTTTTTACGTCGACATATGTAAAAAGAAAAATAGGCAGCCATGGACACTGCCGACAGAAGTGAAAGCTCGAAATTGCAGAAAAACGATTTTAAAGTTTAAAATTCATAAATTGTTACTATTTGTCTGATTTTTACATCTATTGGCACTCCGAACAATAATGATAATATACATTTAATATTATTTATTTATAATCAAAAACAGTGATAGGCTGCGTAACTATAATTTTTATTATTTATCTTTGAACGCTAGCACCTACACGTCATCTTACTATATTTGACAAACAATTATTTCAATAATTGAAGATAATCTGATTTTATATGACAGATAACATAATTATTTGTGAACTAGTTGCGCCTGCTTTTCATCTGTTCTTCACTGCGTTTTTAATTTTTTTTATACGGAACCCGAATACATTTTTAGTACTAAGAGAAAGCAAAAATATTTTTCATAGATTCAAAAACTTGCCCGTGAAACTGTGCATTGAATTGGACTTTATTCAATTTTTTTGATGAGTTTTAATTTTTTTTTCCGCGGAACTCTAATTATTTTCGAAAATTCAAAGTACCCTAAGTTACCCGCAATAACATCAGCTATCTACCAAAATCCCATCAAAATCCGTCCAGCCATTCCGAAGATTACCCGTAACAAACAGACAGACAGACAAAAAGTTTAATAATTGTATTTTTGGTATAGGTGTTGTCTATACATTCATATGTATGTTGTAAAAATTTGTTATTTTGACATTATAAACAGACACTTCAATTTTGTTTAATAGTTGAAATAGTGTTTTAAAAACTTCGACGGCTCTTTTTAACAGTTAATCGAATACGTGATATTTTCTGTTATTTCAGGACAAATTGGAATGTCGTTAGACTCAAACTGGGCTGAGCCTAAAACCAACACTCAAAAGGATCGTAACGCAGCCGAATTATATTTGAGGACACATGTAAGTTTTTTACTCTTGATTTCAGGATTTTGCTTTGTTTGCTCATTCAGGTAACGAAGATTTTTTTTATTTTGTTGTGTAAATTAGCCATTCAAACATTCAATTAGAATTTCGATTTTGGAATGTCTTAATTTTTATACTGTTTACCTAATTTGAGCTAGAACCACACAGACGTACCTAGGCAAGCTATATCGATACCAATAGGGAAAAATGATACCAATATCATTATCGTTAACAATATTACATTAACTTTCAGAGTTTGTAGTTTTATTCATATCACTGTTATTATTACACCATTATAACACCTTTAATATTATAATAATAAACTGTTTTGAACTCAAACTAGTATAAACTTCAATTAATTTCATTCTTAAACATCTGATTTAATTACAGCTATTGAACTCTCACATTTTGAATCTTTCACTTTGTACACCTGTACTTTAATGTTCAGTAATTAACTATGAAATTTAGATTATTAAAAATCTATTCGTTTGTTAAATGATTTAATAAACTATGAAAAATATTCAATTCTAAAGTTTATTTCATGATAAATACCTATGTATGGTTTGATGAATAAGTTATTTAAATAACAATCTTGTCAAGTTTATTACCTTATTATAATATATCGTGCAAGGCCAGATGTCTATACTAAACTTCTATACTCCCGTATATTATTATATGAGTGGACAGTTTTTATTGTTACAACAGAGTTCAATGGAAGGAAACGAAACGCATGGCCTTATATTCAAAGAAACAAGTGACAATATGTAGCATTATAATTAATGTACTACCTTAGTTGAAATTCCAAGGTGATGTCATTTAATACGAGCAGATTTAAGTGTTTCAGAATTTAGTTCTTGTGATATATCGCTAAAGTTTATTCTCGATGTGAGTTGAGGGGTTTTTTTCTTACTATTATGTTCGTACAATAGTTTAATTCATGCACGATTTGTTAGTGAGAAAGTTAGCAAGAGCTAAGGTGGAATAACAGTGACATAATATGGTGAGACCATTGTGTACATTTTGTCATTCGTTAAAATTAATAATATCACTGATAAATACAATTGAATAGTAATCTTTAAGTATGAGTCGGTGTCAATAGATTTTGAACTAGTCGTATTTTATAATGATGAAGGTCAAATCAATTGTTTTTCTATAGTAATAAATTATTCCTGATATTATAATTGTGTTGTCTTTAGTGTAGTAATTACTATATAGTTACTTGTACATATTACTTTTTATGTCGAATCGATTCTATTTATGTTAGTGCTTATCGATTATTAAAAAGTTATTGTAACTGTTTAAACCGATAAAATCTCATTTGTTTGTATTGGCGTAAAATTTAAAGAAATATTTTTACATTTTGTTTAAAAATGAATACATTTAAAATTACCTCCATTGAAATAAGTAGTAATATAAACGTGACAAACAATACCTACACAATGTTTTTTTTTTAACTCTCATTTTTCTATTTAAAATGTAAGTCGGTCAGAAAAACAATAACTGTGATGATAAAATTACATTACATTGTTTCCATTGGTCCTGATGCATCTGCTTGTTAGTTATTATTCAATTAAAATTAAAAGTAATTAGTACACTACGAAAGTGTAGTAGATAATAGAAATACAGAATCTTCACAAGGCATTCAATGTTTAACGAATTATACGGGATTTTAAAATGATGGTCGATTTCTAGTAACATAGAGTAACTCATTATTACAGGTTGGTTGGTACGCTCACCCTATATATTCTGCAGAAGGAAACTATCCACCTGAATTAATAAAATTGGTGGACGCTAAAAGTGCACAACAAAACTACACACGTTCTCGTCTACCAAAATTTACTCCACAAGAAGTAGCGTACATCAAAGGCACGGCTGATTTCTTCGGGCTCAATCATTATACAACTTATCTTCTATCTATGGCTGAAGGAGAAGTTGGTGCTATACCGTCCCATGAGAATGATGTGGGAATTGTCAGGGTACAAGATCCTAAATGGCCATCAGAGTCATCTTCGGCGTGGCTTAAGGTAAGGAGTGGGGATGATTAGAAATGGTTTGAATTGAATATAAGGTCTATAGTCATAGTACCCACGTAATGTTGTGTTAAAAGATATTATCTAATTCGTATAACAATTAATAATACATTATATACAGATATGTTTCTGGTAAAATTCTAACGATACAATAAACGATAGACTGCTATGTTTATAATATGAAAATAGTTTTGTAAATGGAACGGTAGGAGTTACAAAGTTCGAGAGAAATAAATACGCATTTTCTTATTATAAATGGATTGAGATATAGCTATTTTACAAAATAATATAGATGAAATTTGTTAATATTATACTTGACCTATGCATAGACCAATGAATTTATGCATTACGAAGTAAGGCCATACATGAATTAATATAATTTACCTAGCATGCGTAAAAAACGAGATGACATACGAGTATAACGTTGTTATTAATTTAAAATACAAGAGATCACAAAAATTATACAATGTAAATACACATTTGCATTACAAAGTTTACAAAAAAAATTGTATATAAATTACACTAAGATATAATGTAGTTGTATGTTACGTGTTGAAAATACTGAGAAAGTGAGATCAGATCATACAACTTATTGATTAGGAAATAAAGTGTATTATGCCTAAAAACAGCTCATTTATAATCTGGTCTAAGTAGTGGAAAAAGTTTTTTATTCTTTGTTTAATCTTGCAAATCGAGATTTATTTCTACTTTTTAATCTATACTAATAGATTAAAGAATACTCGTACATATAAAATATAATGATAAATATAATGATTGCTAGCAAGATTTGTTTGTTCCCTTATTTATTACTAAGAAAATGACGAAACGTTTTGTACTTATTGCATTTAGAGAATGTCTTGTAACTTGTAAGCGAGAGTCGAACAACCTTTAGATTTAAGACGCAGTAAATTTATCTCAATCAATGATTTCTTTTTCGTTTTATTAAGAATATTTTCTAAGTATAATATTTTTAAGGTTAGCTGAACTACTCGAATTCGCGCGGGTTACATTGAAATAAAAAATAAATAAAGCACATGTAATATATTATTCTTCAGGGTAAATGCATCTTATTTTCCTATTAACTATTAGCTTTATAACAACCCATGGGAAAAAATTACATAAATTTATCGCAAATTATTAAAAGGTCGGTTGAGTAATTTCGGAGTTTATAGTGGACAAACTTTGTGTCATGGGATTATATATACCGTATATTATATGCTTCTATAAATTGTGAATTGTTAATGTCAAATATGCAAATAACCGGTATCAATACATACTAGTTTATGGAGAGTGGATCGTCTACTATTCTGATATGTTTATAGTCAATAATTTCCTTATTGTTGTAACAAATTAAAGCGGATAGAAAATTCCACATATCCTTGAAGTTAAATTGATATTAATTAATAAGTTTATTTTTTCTATTTAATAGGTAGTGCCTTTCGGGTTCCGTCGCCTGTTGAAATGGATAACTAACACTTATAAAGGTATCCCGATTATAGTGACGGAGAATGGTTACGCTGATTTCAATGGTTTGGAAGACACGACGCGTGTTTCTTACTATAAACATTATTTGAACGCCTTGTTACATTCTATCCATGAGGACAAAAGTAATGTTCAAGGTTACTTTGCGTGGAGCCTGATGGATAACTTCGAATGGGATGATGGATATGTGTAAGTCCAACTTATAACTAATAGGGTTTAATTCGAAATCCATATATACTTCATTGTAATATTTGGTAGCAGGTATTCTACTGTATCGAGCATGGCATGAATATCACAATTAAAGCGATAGCATATGAATTATATTGTGCTATTAGATATAGTGTTGTTAATGAAGATCATTCGATTTTTAACTAATTCCCCTTGCAATCTGTTGCTATTTGGTCATTGAATTTATTACTTCAAGCTGTGCCCGCGACTTCGCTCGCTTGGAATTCAGGCGTCCCGTCCCGATTTCATTGAAATCGATTCAGTAGACTTTGCGTTATTGGCGAACAAATTAATAAACGGACAAAAAATACTGTTGAAAAATGTGTCGTATAATGGATTCTGAAGCGTAGATTCTGTAGTAGAAGCGATGATAGCACAGCGGGTAATGCGGTCGGATTCCGCGTTAATCGACGCGACTTTAAGACTTCGACTTTAAGATCGACCTGAGCTTTCGGTGAAGGAAAACATCGTGAGGAAACCTTAGCTTGGTGGTAGGGCATTTCCTAATTGCGGAGACGTCCCTCCGCACCCCCTTACCCATTGCATTGGGGGACTTCGGTCACACTAATGCAATGGGTAAGGGTAGTGCGTTCCCTCCGTGCCCCCTTACCCATTGCATTGGGGGACTTCGGTCTCACTAATGCAATGGGTAAGGGTAGTGCGTAAATGCATTTCCCCCCGTCAAAAAAAAAGAGAAAAAAAATGGCATTTCCTAATGATGCCCGCCTGGGTAGCTACCACCCTCAAGTTTGAAAACCTGTCGCAAATAGACTAGCTGTGCCCGCGACTTCGCTCACGTGGAATTCAGATGTATATATTCTCCCCTTCCGTCCTTCTATCTAGCCTTGTACTAATTCAGAACAGTCCAAATTATTAAAAAATAAGTATAGCGCCATCTATGAATAATCGTTAGATATATATGTATAATTACGTAATCACATTCATAACACGTTGTCTCCCATGTCATCTATACTATACTAATCTATACAAATTATAAAATTGTAAATTAGACGTGTCAGTACATTTTCGATTTTTGTGAAAAGAATTATTCAAGTGGGCTAAAAATAGGTAATTAAACACATTTCTATAATTCTTACAAATGTCTGCCTGTCTTTCTGTCTGTTTGGTTGTGCAGGTATCAATTAGAGAGTACTAAGTACTTATATTTTAAAAATTATAAAAATTAATAAATAAAAAAAAGGTAAAGATAAAGCATATTTCGGGGTAACATCAAAACTTTATTTCATTAAAATCCGTATACTCTGTCAAAAGGTATCGTAATTTGAATGACACGCAGTGACTTTAGTCTGAAAGAAGAGTTTGTAAATAAATGCGTTTTAGTCTTATTCGAGAACAAAATTTGAGGGATTGATTGAATTTGAACAAAATGACATAATTTTAAATAACTGGTACAGTATATAAATAATTTATATCTAAGACATAGTAAATGAGAACACAATATTGTGATATTCAATTTTCACTCAATCATCTAGACATTTTAGGCGTTATATTAAGGAGTCATTTTGTCGAAGTAGTGTACTCATAAAAATAAAGCGATGATGGTGCAGTGGGTAGTTTTATTATCAGTAGATAAATAAAAAAATCACGCTTCTTGTAACGCTATCTGTTGGGCATTGAATGAGTTGAGAACTCGTATGTGTCTTATCTATAAACTTTATAAAGCGTATTTAGAAAGTAGTTTATGGAATTATTATCAGGTGGCGCTGTTTTATTCCTTTAACGATTTTATTAAAAACTAGCGGTTTGCCCGCGTTTCATATTATCATAGATAAAATATCATAGTCTTTGATACTATATTCTTCAGCGCGTAATATAGTTTTTTAATAATGACATGACCCGGACTTTCCGACATGATAAGGAGGACTGACGATGGATTATCGGTCTCTCGCCAGTTGCCACTGTTTTAGGATTGCATTGTGCTTACCATAAGGCACAATGCCGAGTTACTATAAAAATCTTTGAAACAATGTTTTCATGGTGCTATTCATTGAATCGTATTTTGTTTACAATTACATGAGTGTTCATTTTTTACACGAAACCCTAATTATTTTCCTAAAACTTTTTTACTACTGCGACTATTTCCTAATTTTCTGTTTTATATTTTTACGCGAAACCCTAATAACTTGCCTGTAATTATTTTTGATAGTAACAGAAAGCAAAGATACATCTCACAAATTCAAACACCTGCCAGTAAAACTGTGCAGTACTTCGGATTTTATTCATAATTTCATAAGTTTTATTTTTTAAGTATACCTCTATGTTTAGCTTAGTGTCTAAAGAAAAATTTTTGAGTGGTTTAAGTATCCACCTCACAGATTTCTACTGTTTTCCCAAATTTGAAAGGTGTGTAGAAAAAGCTGTCCACTTAATTTCAGATGGCTATCATTTGACTATTATTAGCCGTCTCTAAAATCTGCCTGAGCTTTCGGTGAAGGAAAACATTGTAAGGAAACCATAGCATGGTGGTAGGGCATGCCTGGCTGGGTAGCTACCACCCTTAAGTTTGAAAACCTGTCGCCAAATACCAATAGGTGTGTACCGGCAGGATCACTTGAGAAAACCCGCGTAAATCCCTTTTTTGACGTGGCAATGCGCTAAGACGTAATTGTGATTAAAAAATCCACTACATTTTAAGTAAAAATCTGTATTCAGTAAAATTATGTTTTTTTTTTAATAATTGATATATCACTTTACAATTTTACTTTTGTTATGATTACTATTTAAAAAGAAATTACTCCCTTTCGCTTAATTAGCAAAGGAAAACTAAATATAAACTATGAATTTTGAAGTCCGTACATTTCTACTGATAGCACGTGCATTAGCCGTTATATATTGATGTCAAAATATCACCACCCTAAAGGTGCGTTATATGATATCCATCAAATTCAAACGGACTTTTAATTACACTATAGAAATTTTGTTGAATATCGAAATAATATAAACAGCCTTTTATTTTGATATAGTATTTATTTACACTAATAGGTTTAAGTTATTCCTGAAATACCTAATATAAACTATCTATGATATTTTATATCATTAAATAAGTCTCAATCTAAATGTAAAATGTAACATATTTTATCTGACACTCAGCTAATAAAATTTAAAAATGATTTTTGTAAGAAATAAAACACAATATCAGTCAAAACGTTCTCCATATAATTTCACTCATCATGTTATTTATTTTAAATGCATTTATCTGCAGGTCCCGCTTCGGTCTTTATTTAGTAGATTTCGAGAGTCCAAACAAAACCAGAACGGCGAAGCAATCGGCAAAACTCTATTCAAAAGTGATAGCATCTCGCCGTCTGCCTGACGACTACGATCCTGATGATTTTTCCGCCTTCAAAAGCGCCGGGACTCATCTATTTTTTACTCCGGCTTTACTCCCGCTATGTCTACACAGGTTATTCATGTAACAAACACCCTAAAGTACAAATACTTTGTGTATAAAACTGTATGTCGTAACTAAACTATAATATTCTTATTAAAACAAACATTAAGTATTCCATATCTATTCGCCTTATTTCAACTTGATCCTTTAAGTTAAGAGCTTAATGCTAAACGTAGTAATGAGATATCCTGCTCCGTGGAATTGGGTCCCGTCAGTATTCAACTGTGGCTAGTTTCTTAGAATTATCCTTGGCCACTTCTCTACGCAGTTGCGCCTGTATAGAAGCGAAAGATTTCCCTTTAGTTTCTGGCAACACGGCCAACATGAACACTAGACCGAGAAACGAGAATGCAGCGAAGCCCCAGAATACTGTGTAAATTTCATATGCGTCTTTCACGACCTGGAAATGAGAGTAACATATTTATCATAATACGTACGTACTAAATGTCTTTATATCTCCATAGCGCTAATCTATAATATCTAAAAAAAACAATGATGAAACAGTTAAGACATTTTTCTCCTCCGATTAACAACTTATTGTTTTTTTATATATATAAAGTAGCTATTAGAGAGTTGTTATCCATTAAAACAAGATTTAGTTTTTTCCGTAAAGTTTACAATAATGATTCTGGGTAAATTTCAATCACCAGGCGAACATAATTTTCCTACGTAGTATAGTATAGTAATGTATATTTACCTGGAAAAGTTTCTGAACGGCGAACATGGAAATGCCAGTGTAGATGTGGGCGATACACGAAGCATACAGCTTGACATTAGTAGGAAACATCTCTCCTATAGTGACATACGGAACTGTCGACAAACCGATGGCGTAGCACACGATGTAAACAAGCAGAGCAGCCAACGGCAACCAGTGGAGGTGTGAGACCAAGGCCTTATTATTAATATCGAAGTAGAAATACGTGCCGATGGTCGCGTTCATTAGACCAACACCAAGGGCAGACAATAAGAGAAGAGGTTTACGTCCAACTCTATCGACGAGGATCACAGATAGTATACACGTTGCGACTTGCACACATCCCAGTATTATTGACTCCTGGTAGGGTTCTATTTGGGTAGTAACATTGGCTGGTCCTCCCAGGGTTGCGTTCGATTGAATACTCTGACCCGTTGTGCAATTGAAGATGACTTGTGCGTACGCGACAACAGCTGCACTGCCGCATAGTTGTTGAATCGTGAACACCCCAAGTGTTATCCACATAGCTTTTCTGTTAGTCGCTTCTGTAACTAAATCACTCCACGATCCTCTATTCTTCATATCCTCTTGGACGTTTAACTCTATACTTTTAAGTTCTGTTCTTATGTCACCAGTTCTTAGTTGTTTGAGGGAGCGTTCTGCCCTTTCGTTTCGTTCAAACTTTAAGTAGTAGTAAGGAGATTCCGGTAGGAAAATGAAGGTGGCTACAAATGTAATTGGCAAGATCAAGTTGATGCCCGCTAGAGTTCGCATCGTCACGAACGGACCGATGCAGTACTGGGCAAGAATACCGACCTGGAAATAATAAAAAAAAACTGATTATTATATATTATATTATATCAATTAATAATATTTCACTATAAATCGTTTCGTGTAATTGTTCTTACTGACTTGTTTACATTTTAATTGTTATGCTTATAATTATACCTTGAAATATTGTTTCCTCGTAATTTCAGGTATCATCTATCTTGTAGTCTTCATTTAAATCTATCTACACTGTACTCATGAAGCTCTTAGATAAAACTCAGTTTGTTACAAATTAAATGTGATGAATGTATTATTACTAGCCGGGATGCGTTTGTAAAGTTATGAACAGTATTTTAAAAAGAATTAAGTGCTTTTAACTATTTACAACTATTTTTTTATAGTAAGGTAACTATTTCTGTAGGTATATAAAACTTCCTAATGTATGTACTAATTCATAGATTTAGAATGTTTTTTTACTATCAAATGAAAGGCAAAAGTTTTATATTGAAAAATAAAATTTTCCTTTTAATCATAATAGCCATTATAATTTGACCTTAATACATATTTAATTATCATTTGCGTACTTCAATGTGAATAAAATCTATTAATATCTTTTTTTTGAATAGTTTTTATTTATTTTTGTTAAACTGACGTGTATAAATACTGTCTACATTCTTTTTTTTTTTATTTAACCGGAATGGGCATAAAACAGTTTTGTTGTTTTAATATCAGAAGTGTAGAGTTTGAATAAATATATCCAGTATTTCTTTATTTTTTATGGTCATTCTGTAGATACATTGCACTATGAACATTTACTTTCATTCAACGGGCAATGAATTAAATTCTCGTCAAATATACATATAACTATAGTGTTCTGAATTAAGCCTTGTACTTATTGCGTTCTTTGACAATATTCGTTTGTATTGGGTTTTCTGTTTACCTTGTGGCTCACGGTCAAATGAATACACTATAGTGACTTTATTTGGGGCAGATTTGACGTATAATTACATAATTATTTGGATAGATAAATATATATAGACATATGGAGTTACACTGTGTGTATAAACAGAAATACATGCGTGTATATTTAGAGACTTGCCATCTTC
This sequence comes from Samia ricini, assembly GCA_014132275.2. NCBI lineage: Eukaryota > Metazoa > Arthropoda > Insecta > Lepidoptera > Saturniidae > Samia > Samia ricini. Next base: position 11,865,831 of record AP028161.1, read on the forward strand.
TAGGAGGCTATAGATTAAATAGACCAACAAATATATTCTTTCGTATGTCAAGTAAATTTAGAGATGAAATAATGTTATTATTCATAATTACGAAATATCCAGGTTGCAATTTGAATTTTTAAATTTAGTTATATTGTTTTCGGTTATAGAATCGATTCTTAAATAACAGATTTTATTAGAGTAAGGAAGTCTAGATAGATGAGGATAGGAAATGAATGAATTTTAATGTTTCAATATGCAATTGTAAACTAACATTAATTGAATACGAGAAAATAACAATGAGAAATTATCATTCCAATAAATGATTAACCCCTTGAGCACTGGCGTAAGCGCCAGCTTTCCATTGTTTTCCTATTGTCTCATTTTTATAGATAATCGACATTATCAAGGACGAATGGATCAATCAGTTAATCAATTACAAGAATGAGAAATGTTTAAAATTAAATAATAAATTATCAACATACATTGATGGTATTCTGAGAAACAAATTAACTAAATGACAAATAACTTACGGTTTCTAATTTTAATTTATGCCAACGTCATTATATATTTACAACTATATTTCATTGTCAACTTGGTTATTAATTAATAAAATAACAAACAAGTACGTTCTCTAATAGAGCAATGGACTCTGAAAAGCACCTCATTCCAAAAGTCATAGTGCGAGCGACATCATCATAAGACCGACCGTAATGACCGAGAAATTTATTTGATTTTTCCGTTTATTTTTATACACTATATTTTACCAAAATTCATCTTTTAAACTTGTAAACAACATTGTTTATAAAATACTTCATGGTGATTGATTTACAAACAAATTAGAACTTTTTAATAACACTATTATGAATCTCATTCAGAATTCATAATATTCAGAAAGGGTATATTTATGTCTCTTAAAGTGTAATTGAGATAAAACTTGATAATAATACATGGATATATAATAATGTCCTTAAGTAGGTATATAAAACTACTATATAGTCTTACTACGCATTTTCCAAACATTACAGGATTGGCGCTACAAATTTCACTCGACAAACAATTTAACCTATGGATGGACTCTATTTGTTATAGTTTATTTCACCAAGAAGGATGCAATCAGTTCGACTAAAGAAATACTACCGTGTCTTTGTTTTCCTCAACGTTACATAAACTAGTTTTGAAACAAGGTAAAATAAGAATTGAAAATGAATTAATAGAAACAGTTTACGATCTAGGTACATACTGTTTTTGCAATTGACATTGAATATATGACACGGAGGAAATTGTACAAGTAGTGTAAATATACATCAAAGTTATGACGTTAATCATTATAATTGTAGCTGCATGATTAGGAATGACATTGACTCAAACATAAACGTCACATCAGGTATCCAAATTACGAACAAACATGAACAATAATTCAGTTTTTAATATAACCGAATGACTACTTTTAACAATTTTATAACAGGTTTAAATTAATTATAACGTTTTTGATATGAGTTTAGCTTGAAAATATTTGCAAGTAGAATAAAAAACAAGGAGATATAATTTTATTTTATGATGTGTTTAGTGTGCGTTATTTTCGATCATATTCTCACTTAACATTAGGTAAAATTATGGACAAACACTAAACGTATATACCTAGATGAAAAATGACCAACAAGCGAAATGAAATTGTTTGTAAAAATATTTAAATTGCTTACTTTGTTCATCAAAGTGATTAGCGTGGAGAGGGCGCCTCTCACTTGATTCGTGGCTATCTCTCCCGTATACATGGGTGCGACGGTGTATACTATGCCGTATCCGAGGCCGGAGAACATCCGCGCCACATATAATAAAGGCACGGATTTAGCCACGATGACCAACACCCAGCCGATGATAAACGGCACCGCGCCGAGAAGTAGGGTCGTTTTTCTCCCGAAGCGGTCGGCGAAATATGCAGAGGGGATCGGTGTTAGCGCGGAGCATAGGATCATTATTGAGACTATCCATGATCCTTCGTCAGGTGACGTTGGTATTGAACTGTCGGCCGATTGAAGGTAAGGAAGCGTTGGTGATGGCCAACCGTAGCAGGTACCCGCTGTCGCGGTGATGAGCGTTGCTGAAATAGAAACAAATGAAGGTTTAAATTTTATATGTCTAATTTTTAACTAAGTAAATAACTATTTTTTTTTTTATTAAACTTCATGGGTATCTTGTTTACTAGAAATAGAAATTTGGTTTTCCTGTGTATTTTCCAGTTCTATATGCAGTACCTAGTTCTAAGATTTCCTTAAAACGGGTTATTTATTACATTAATATATAAATGCATATGTATGTATGTTTGAGATGTAGGTTGAAACTAATTAATAAAGAAATGAATTGTGTTATTCTCGATCCATTATTTGCAGTTTGTACATGTTACAAACATTTAACGTTGCTTATATCAGTAATATATTAGAGTGCTAATAATTTTTTATAAAAAAATGTTCGTTACATATTGAATATGATTACAATTGATATTATTTATTCATAAACATAGTAAATGTTTTTAATACGCTGAATACCCATAAAAATGAGATAATAGGAAAACAATGGAAAGCTGGCGTAAACGCCAGGTTAGTGCTCAAGGGGTTAACGTCTATTTAAAGAACGCACAAAAAAAGCAATGAAACTGAATTGGTAAAGCGGCTATGATGCCACCGGTCTTAAATCAAAACTGGACGCTTCCAGATAATCCTGATTCGTAAATCGTATGCATTCTTAATAAGGAAACATACAGAATAGATGGTAGCTTACTGTAATTTGCGCCAGAATTGAATGTCAAATCAAATAATTGCTATATAAAGTGGGCCAAAGCAATAGGAATAAACGATTTACTTTGCAAATTATGTTTCGAGCGCTAACATGATTACATTACCTAACATAGTAAGTAGCTAGTGAAAATTGATGATTATTATATTATTAACGGGAAGTGCAATTGCCTTACTTATAAATATTGTTGAATAGCATATTGATTCTTCAAATCGTTTACGTATTGTAATTGCTATTTAATAAAAAAACATAAGTGTACTGTTGATAAGTCTCCTGCACAGTCCTTAGGGCAGAGTTCTGGTTATCGGAGCCTCAGTCGTTCCGGAAAGTGATAATTTTATAATATCTGGTTTTAAACTAACAAATGTAAAATGTTACTGATTATATTAAAAACTGAACAATTTTATTTAATTCAATTGATAGTGAATAAATTTTGTAATACATTGTTAGTCTTTGTAATGTTTATACAATGGGTTAATGAGATATTCTGTGTATATCAATGTAAACACTTTTTGACATATATTGTACGTTGAATATATAGTTAGTATATATAGAATATATAGTTGGCATGAGATCAGAAAGAACAATATTCGTTATTTTTCACAAACAATGTAAACAGAAAGTTATGTGGTTTAACATTATTTATGTACTTATGGCTAATAATATATATTAACTCAAGTTGATTTGTAACTCCGGGATGGCCCTTTAACCCCTTGAGCATTAACCTGGCGTTTACGCCAGCTTTCCATTGTCTTCCCATTGTCTCCTTTTTATGGGTAATCGACATATTAATTAAAGGGCAGAATAAATAACTCCATTATCAGACCTGTTGAATTGTATGGATCCGAATGAAATGCTAGTGAAAAGATGCATGACAAACGATTGTATTCTAGATGATTATAGATGTATGTGAGATAGATATGTGGTGTGGACAAGAAGAATAGATAAAGTCGGAAATATATATGAGATGGAGTTTGAAAGTAGTGATATAAAAGTTGAAAGGGAATCGTTTAACGTGGTGTGGATATGTTATGGGAAGAGAGGAAGCGCATCTGGATAAAATAGTATTGAATATGAATGTGGAAGGATGGAAAAGTAGAGGAATAACAAAGAAAGTACACAAGGAATAATATGAAGAAAAGGGAACAAAGAAAGTGAAGAGATGACGGTTTATACAGACGTAAGGAAGAAGAAAACACATAACATCGACCCTAAGTGAGTTAGCAACAGGACCTGAGAATGATACAGATGCATTATGTTGTAATAAAGTAAATTACAAAATGATTTTAAAAATTAACTGTTAAGTTTACATTTTTATAATTTGTATGAGAAACACATTTGAAGTGCTTAGTCGGGTTTATTACGAAATCAATGATAAAAATATTATCATATTTTATTACGACGTAAATAAACAAAATAGAAACGTATTGGTAATGGAATCAAACAGTAGATAAACTTAACACTTTAAGCCTATGAACATACGTACGTATATAAATTACATGTGTTTGGAAAGTTCCCGTGTCACTTTGGAAATATCTTGCATTATCAATATTTGTAAGTGTAATCCAACGTTAACATTTATATCTGCAGTTATTTCTATATATCGATAATTGTGATATGTATGGTTTTGTTTGGTTTCCTGTTAATGTAAAAAAACAACTCTGGGAGCGGCAACGGCGGTAATCGGATATTATATTATCACAACACTCGTGGAAACTTCTGACCGTTCTGTTAAACTCTTGACTCTTACACGATCCTCTAATCACTATCTGATAATTAAATAGATATTTATAATCATAAAACATAACGTTCGAATACTTTTAAAACCACGAGTTAACGCAGATTTAAGTATTATTCAGTATAGTAAGTATCATTTATTTTTATCATAACTAAATTTCTTCACGTGTATTTGATGTAATTAAGTTATCAATATGCACGTTCCACAATAAGATTTTCTATACCGATGATACTAAACGTATTACTATGTTACTGACGATGTTTACAATTCAGTATTTTGCAGAATACCCTTAACGCATTTAGACGATGTATAAAACTTATTCAAAATTTGGTTTAATAAGAATTTACTGATATTCAGTACTATTGTTGACACAATGATTCGCTCATCATTTACTACGGATTTTTTTAGTCGTAGCATTTCTTGCGAAGTATTAGAAAAGTAAAAATAATAGGATTGTGATGGCACGTATGAGTCGACTAGGTCTTATATTGAATAACTTGCGCATTTAATACGCTACTTACGCATATTCCTAATTTACGTTAAACTATGTAGTTTAACAGAGTTTTCTTTTGTTTTACGGCTTCTATAAGAGATACATCTAAGAAATTTAAACTTACTGTGTTGTCTTGGCTACGTAGTTTGTAGAAATATGAAGTCCTATCAAAGTTTGCGCAGTGAAACTGTTAATACATGTACGGACCGGACCACGGATATGGTATGTCGAGCGGCTGAGGTCATCAGACGCCTAAGTAGGGATGGGGAAAAAGATTTTTCAAAAATATCGATTTATTGAATCGATTCACAATACATCCAAGAGATTTTTCAACTTGTTTTATTTGTCTTTTTATTTGTAAATAGTATTCAGTGGTTCTTCCAGTGGTCGAAATTAGACTATAATCATTTTTTACCTAATTTTTTTTCGAAAAAACAAAAATGCCCTAAGTAACGCGGAGTAACACCAGCTATCTATCAAAAAAAGTCCCGTCAAAATCGTTCCAGCCGTTCCGGAAATTACCCGGAACAATCACACAAAAAAAAAATTTAAACATTTTAGTTTTGGTATAGGTATTGTACATATGTATTTAGTATAAAAAAAAATATTTTGACATTACAGACACTTAGATTTTATTTATTACTGTAGATATTTCAGTCAATGGGGACATAAAAGGTTAGTAATCTAATCGGTACATATCTTAAACCTATGGCTTATTAAAATATTCTCCTTTGTCTCAATGAAATCTGTTTTTAAAAACAATTTTAACAATGATAATTTTTGCTTTTAAAACTCTATGTAAATAGATTTTGAGCTTAATAATCGGACTTAGATTTAAACTTATTTCTTCAATTACATATGCATCTGTTTTAGCTGACAATAACACAATTACAAGTCGATAAAGAAGGTTTTTTACGTACCTAACTGAAAATATAGGTTTTTAATATGAAGAATTATGATTGAAGCAACTTTAAAAATAGTAATTGAGGTTAACCAAGTAGGTGTATTATAAATATCAATTTACGAAAAAAAATAGCAGCGGTAAGGCCAGATTTGTAGTGACATATCTACTAATTTTTGCATTCAATTTAATACTAGCCGACTTGAATATATTGAAACAAAACTTTTTTTTTCTTTAATGTGTTGAGTACCCGTAAAAATAAGACAACAGGAAAACAATGGAAAGCTGGCGTAAACGTCAGGTATGTGCTCAAGGGGTTAAGCATAAAACCTATTATATTAAAAACGTTCAAGATTTACATTGAGAACAATGTCAGGGTCAATCCACTAACAATTAAATTTTAAGACAGGCAATACCCTTTATGTAATACTAATGTCCACGACTGTACTATATATTAAGGAAAACGTGGGCGTACCTATTATTATACAAAACAGGATAATAATTGAAATATTTAACAAAAATGGAATGTTAATTGATTAATAACTAAAAATAAAAATAACATTTATATTAAGTATAGAAAATGAACATGTAAACAAGATCAAAGTATTAGCAGTAAAATGCAATTTTAAGCTGTATTATATTTTAATAATGTTTTGTTAAAACACTGATTAATTTGTTTACTCGGCAATAGATTAAATAAATGTGTCGTATAAAATCAAATCCCGCCAGATCCAGAAAGGTTAGTTTTCGCAGCGTGGGAGAGAATTATACGGAATGTAGTGGATTTTGAAACGAAGTTCCGATTTTAAGCTCAAATTACTCAAAACGTACCGTGATTAATACTATTATTAATACGGAGAATTTTAAAACGGACCACAAAACGTTATTTTTTTTCAAAAGTGTATGTGACGGTGTTTGATTTTAGACGACATAAATAACAGATATTCATGCGAAGGAGAATGAATTTGTGACGTCAACGAGGATTGCGTTGTATTAATAATTAGTAAATTAATGTAGTCCTCGTAGAGTAAGTATACAGGGGTGACGTATTAAGCGGGTATAATTTACCGTTGATATAATTAAACTTTTCATGTGACATGTATGAAACGTTTGTGTGTGACCTGAGGGCGAGGTCGAGAGGAGCGAGTGTACCGGGAAGGCGGTGAGGGGGCATTGGTCGCGGGGACGTCGCCCGCCCGTCGCGTCGATGTCGTGGTGTCGCAATGACGTAAGCCGACGATAAAGAATACCGCGAACAATACATACGCGAATAGCATTTAAAATGCTACAAAACAGCAAATAATATGTAAGCATCAATGGGTTATGATTTGCTTATTGAAGTGAAAACTTCTTTAGCGGCGTTGAGCGATTCTCGTTAGGAAAAAAACTTACAGATTCACGTTACCAATGCTATAACGGTAGCCGTCAACATGCTACAGCATGTCAAATATAAGATGGCATTTAAATGCTGGGGGGCTAGGAGATAAACAATTAAAATTATACTTACTCTACTTATCGTATGTTTTAATTATGAAAAAACTATATGAAAATGTACTCGTTTCTCGTTAATTGCTTGGTGCGCCAATAAATGTAAAACCAGACAGATGTTAAATGTTAGGTTATGTTAATAATTTCTATTAACAAATTTTGAAATTTTAACATTATTTCTAATGTTTCGAATATTCACTTCTGCTGGCAGTCCTCATGGCTGTTTTTTTTATGATTTGAAGGAAAGGGAAAGGGGGACGGAGATGAAGGAAAGGTTTTTTTTTATTAAGATTGTAAGGGTCTATATGACTAGCTTTTATTGTATTCTTAGGTCATTATTTTGATAAGCAAGCTTTTGATAGTAGTAGGTAAGAAGAAGTTGCAAGAAAATATTAGGAGTACAAATAAGTTTCCGTCGCTTTTTAACACAAATTAATTATTTATTATAGAAGAACGATAATATAAATTTATGTAAAATATTGCCCATCACTTGCAACCACTTTTTCCCATCTCTCAGGCAGCATTCGAATCCCACGTCTGAAGAACTCCTTGTCTTTTGAGGCTATCAACGAATCAACCCAATTTTTGGTATCCTCATAAGATGTGAACCGCTGCGCCGTCAGAGCATGTGCCATGGACCGGAACAGGTGATAATCGGACGGTGCAATGTCTGGTGAATACGGCGGGTGGGGTAACACTTCCCAATCAAGTGTTTCCAAGTACTTTTTCACGGGAGCCGCAACATGTGGACGAGCATTGTCATGCAGAAGAATAATTTTTTCGTGTCTAGAATAGTATTGAGGGCGTTTTTCCTTCAGAGCTTGGCTCAATCTCATCAATTGTGTTCGATAGAGGGCTCCAGTAATTGTTTCGCTCGGATTAAGCAACTCATAATACACTAAAACTAGCTGATCCCACCAAATACACAGCATAAGTTTTTTTCCGTGAATATTCGGTTTTGCTGTTGAGGTTGACGCGTGGCCAGGTAATCCCCATGATTTTCTTCTTTTTGGATTGTCATAATGTATCCACTTCTCATCACCAGTTACGATACGATGTAAAAAACCCTTTTTTTATGTCTAGCTAGCAGCATTTCACTTAAGCATAATCGGCGTTCAATATCTCTCGGCTTTAATTCGTACAGAACCCAATTTCCTTGTTTATGAATCATTCCTAATGATTTTAAACGATGTGAGACTGCTTGCTGACAAGTTCTTTTTGTGTTTGAGATGAATCTTCCTCCAATAATTCCTCCAATTCTGCATCCTCGTAAATTTTTGGCCTTCCACTGCGATCTTTGTCTTCTACGTCGAAATCACCGTTTTTAAACTTTTGAAACCACTCTCGACACGTTCTCTCACTCAAAGCACTCTCACCATATGCTTCTACGAGCAATTGATGCGCCTCAGCAGCAGATTTCTTTAAATTAAAGAAGTAAACTAATATTTCCCACAAATGACGCTTACTTGGCTCAAATTTTGACATTTTCAACTTACAAAAATTATATTTTACCAATATAAAATCAATGATATTAATAGGTTATGTTGTTCTTGAATGTCCAAACTATTTTTTAAGCCGGTTATCATCTGCGAAAGCTAACCGAAACTCCGTGCCGCACCATCTACAATAAAATGGCGGAAACTTATTTGTACTCCTTTATATGTATATGGGGAAAATTTGGTTTCTTTTCGAATCGAATCTACTATCAATCTTCAGATAAGGTTTATTAAGGGCTGTAGTATTTCTAGGCATTGTAACCATTACGTGGTGTATTTTGTATTTAATGTTATTATGTCGTAAAATGATGATAATAGAACTATACATATGTATATATGGCCTTGATCATCTACGAAAGATGTTTTAGGCAGCGTCGCGGAAACACTTTCTGGTGACTTACCAAGCCGATACGGGAGTGACATCGACGACCGCACTGAGCACACTCGAACAGACTAATTTCAACTCTAAGATTTGCAGAGCGTTCATTCCGTAATAGACGCTTCACAGAGAGCCACTTAAACCAGACGGAGTCATGGAATTTGCAGCCCTCAGCTAGTGCTTTTTTCCACACATCCCGATGTTCTGCCTATTTATGATAGGAACGATGATCTATGGAAAACTCATCCACGTCGCGCATACTACCATTGAACCGCCGATGAGGTCTTTTTGCATAAGCAATTTCTCCAAAGGGAGTATGCCTTGGTAAACGTGAAGGATCATGGCAGTGAAGCTGGGCAACTGCGAAATTTGTAGAAGCTTTTCATTCGTTACTCTGTCTCTCCACGAAAAGCCCTAAATACCGTGTAGACAACTCACATAATGTTATTATTGTAATAATATAGTATACTTACATTTCCAATAAATCATTTCATAAGAGCTATTTAACTTCCGGGATTTACTTCGATGACGTATGACAATTGATGACTCATATCGTATTGGAATAAGCTATCGAGAGATTAGATATATAAATGCTGGTTCTCGATTAAAAAATAATGAATACTAATAATTATATAATTCAGTTGATGGGAAGGTTATTAAGATAAATTTGACATGATGAATATTTTATACATTATAATAGGATTTCGATAATAAATTACAATTATGTATTGCTACTATCTTTGATAATGTAGATTTTCGATATACAACTTTGATGTACCGCATCTCAAAGGTTTCTGTTATATTTATATGTGCAATATCTTTAATGCTATTAAAACAATAAAACTCATATTGCTAAAAATAAAAAGTGTTCCTCTCCGAACGCTCGACAGAAGTACTACCTTAAAGTAATCTAAGTTGAACTATTTAATATTGAAATTGTTTAACTTCACAAAAGCTTAGATTATTATTTAAATTTTATGTATATTAATATGATAATTAAAGGAAAGGTTTTATTTTTAGTTACACTTCTTTAATATGTACATTAGAATTGTACATTATTAGTATGATTATTTAATCAACAGTATATGTCTGTCGCAAACTAAACACTAAGTATAATATAGAGAGGGAAGCGTCTGTCCAAAATACGGCTAGCGCTGTGGGTTACAGTAAGAAAGCGGTTCACCCTTCCGTAAGAAGTTATCACTTCAAAAAGCCACGGAAATAGGTACTTTAAAAGCTTGCTTTCTTTGCTCGACACACAGCGGACAGTTCGGGACGCCAGCGTGATTTTACTATTAGAGGAGGTCCACTCAGCTCGCATCGATGCTATCTCTTCTGTAGAAAATTCGCGCTGGCGTCTTGCCTCGCCCGTTGTGTGTTCCAACCAAAATGCGTACGAAGCTTGTAGTAAATAAGGGATTGAAAAAAATATTTTAGCCAATAAATTAACAACTGTTTTAGTCTGGTGGTTTGTAATGTAGTGACCGGATTTTAAATCAAGGATTTTCTAAGATTTTTAACACGTTGTTGTGGTATTATATATTCGAAACAATGTTTTTCAAAATAAAAGATTTCAGTTGCGATTGCCGTATCATTTTTAATTTGATATTTCATACTTTTTTAAAACGAACATAAGCTGAGGAAAAATATTATTAGTGATATCTACAATATTAACTGACGAATCATCGTTGAATTTGAAAAACGTAGTTTAAATTTTTATTCGATTAGTATATTTAAAAGTCATTTGTATAGTTTTAGAGAATTTCTCTAAATCAGCTAATAATTATAGCAAATAATATCAGCTTATTACATGACATTAGCAGTACCTAAATATTGTCAAATTACGTATTTACATCAACTTGGTAAGATGAAAGTGGATAGTGGCTATGTTAAAAGTTGCAGGTATTTGTTGTTCTTGTTCGTGAAATTTGGTTATAGACCTGGATAATTTAGACACAAGTTAGGCAAAAAAAATAGATTTACATATAAGGGACTGTTCATGAATTCCGTAAGCCCCAATGTGGACTGATGGGTCAATGCTTTGGTTATTTGTGATGGTATTGCAGAATGATGATTTACGTAATTTACGTTACTATGGAGGGAGATTTTAAATCTTTGCTGACTAGGAAAAGGGGGAGTCAAAAATGTCTAAAATTTTGCTAACACTTGGCTAATACTTGGACGACCCCTAATATGCAGTAGGTATATCTATACTAATAAATAAAATTGAAGTGTCTGTTTCTAATGTCAAAATTTTTTTTTTTACTAAATAGATATGAATTTATATACCATACCTAATACCCATACCAAAAGTACAATTTTTTAAATTTTTGTCTGTCTGTTTGTAATGGGTAATCTCCGGAACGGCAGGACCGATTTTCACGGGACTTTTTTTTGCTTGATAGCTGTAATTACTCCGGGTAACTTGAGATACTTTTAATTCTCGAAAATAATTAGGGTTCCCCGTAAAAAAAATAAAACTCATAAAATTTGAATAAAATCCGATTCAATGCACAGTTTTACGGGCGAGTGCTTGAATTTATAAGAAATGTTTTTACTTTATCTTAGTACTAAAATTATTTTAAAAAAGAAATAGGTTTCCGTATAAAAAAAATTAAAACGCAGTGAAGAACACATGAAACGCGGGCGCAGCCGCGGTCTCAGAGCAAGTATCTAAAATATTAATGTGTATAACACATAAAGAAATGCACAACAAGCTATTTGGCTCATCACGTGAACGACCTGTAATTTGTTGGGATATCGCCAGTTGAACCGGACAACTATAGATGTTTAATGGTTTTGTGAACTTTTGTGTTACTTATTGCAGAGACGTCACCGCTTCCAAGAAACGCTATATATCTTTATAGCATTCGCTGTGTCTACACATATTGTGTTTGCGAACGAATATACCAGTAACAGATTGATGGAATACATGTAAGGAAAATAAATAAAAAAAGAGTAAGTAAGTATGTATTTACAAATGTATTGCAATTAACCTAATTGATTCATGTACGACGTAGAAAATTTGGCATAATTACAAAATGATGTCAGTAGTTTATAATATTACACGTTAATTCAGTCGGCTATAAGTGCTGAAGGACGAAATAAAAATGTGGTTATATATTATTTGCGGCTTTGTATATAGGTAACATAGGCAAGTTATTCCATTATTTTGTTTGTGTTGTAAATTTTGTAGTGGGTGGTAGGTACTTTGACATCATACTAATCGAATACTTTTTTCCTACATATATTATATACCTATATGATTGTTTATTAAAATCTTTTTCGTAAACACAATTAATAATTAATAGTAAGGTTATTTTCTGAGTTTTTTTACTATATTATTTCAAGTAAAGCAATTAGTGGTCATAATGGAATTATTTGATAAGCTTTCGATTTTCTGATTAGAAGTTATTAATTGTCATCTCTTTAATCTCCACATAAACGAATGTATGCTATAAATTAAGCTGTGTTCTTTGTGTCGTCATTTAACTTTTATTGATTATTGGATTTATGACATCCATATTATAGTTGTTTTGTTAGTTATTGAAATGAAGTCTAGCTGTAAAAATATGTATATAGATTATATGCGATATAACTACACGTAACTAAAGCGTTTGGCTCTGTTTTAGTTCTCTTCAAATATATAGATATATTTTATTTAAGATGTCAATTTGTAAGTTTAAGTCATTAAAATATATATACGATTTAAATAATAATAATATATATCCAAACGGTTGACATGTATTTAAGACCTTCCCGATATAGAAGGAGGGTTGTACACTAAGGTAATATTAATGAAACCGTCAGTAAAGAGGTATTTATTTACACGTGCGTTATGCACGTGAATCCGATGCGACACATCTAACGGAACTAAGGTTCATGACCTTCAATCTCGTCAATAGACAAGATACAGTCCTATTTCTAGATAAAATACAGTGGATACAATACAACTTGGCTTGTATTTGTATTTACAAGATATACTCGTATACATAATATATTGTACCTAATCATTGTTGGCATATTCTGCTAATTGTATAACAGAGAAAGGGAATCGAATATATAAATATTTGTTGCGTAATTTGTTGAAAAATAATAACATGAAAATTGGCTTAAGTTTGAAAATGTATTAATGCAAAAGTGAGTTCCATGTTTCCTTGTTTCGTTCTGATAATAGAAATAAATCAAATAGTGAAATAAAACAAAGGTAAATTAAAAATTAATAAATATTATAAAAATAAAATACTTTTAAATTTCAGTGTCAGACTAATTATCAATTATTAGCACTACTTAATTAATCAAGAATGTTAAAAAATAATCTTTAAGACTTATTAATGTTCTCGTGCAAAGAAAGTATGTATTGTTTGTATAAAATCGTTGGTAATTTGATTTCCACTTAAATACCAAGTAATTTTCTAATAGATCATGAATTATGTTTGCACACCGTAATTTAATGTTATATTTAACTTTAAATTATAATGTACTATATCGGTATAATACGGTTTGTATGAACGTTTTTTGAGGAACTAATTCAGTACATAAATGCATATTTTTTACATTTTGGGTTCGATAGTAATAGGTAATTATAGAATTAAGGATGATACCTACTTTAAATTACGCTGATAGATAAGGTATATATTCCCGATTCTTTTAATAATATTTAATTGTTTACTATAATTGCATTGGACATAAAAATTAGGAATGTTTTATACAACTAAATTTATCTTCTGCAGAATTGATAACCCTATACCATAATGGTAAAATATATTTTTCTAACAGATTTTTTGTTAAGTTGCTATAGCTTATTATTGGCATATGTTAAGTTAGTTATGGCATATCGAGAAACAAGTGTGGGTGTACTGGCAGAATATCAAGGTCGCTCTAAAAATGGTTACTAATAATTGGCATGTATTAGATGGAAAGCGGAGGAACTTTTGCATTTACAGAGAAAAAAAGAATGTATAATTATATATCCTAACGAAAACAGTTCCAGATATTTTTCTAGTTTGTTGATCAACCGATTTGTTTGATTTATTTTTGTTTAGTAAGTGCTCAAATGTATCGGATGCGATTTTAATATAAAACTATGAATACGTGTTGCTATTAATGTATTGAATTCAAATTATAATATGACTTAAAACTATAGAAATTTTTTCGAGCATTTGACTATATGGTCGCGTCAACCTTCAATTTTGTATAATAAGCTATTGCCGTGTGCTGCGTAAAAGGCGATTAAGGGATATAAACCAGGGGATGGGCAGCAGCATCCTCTGAGTACCATATAAACACCTACTGCGGTCAACAACCCGCCTACCAAGCGTAGCGATTATGGCAATTTCCTCCTTTTCTTTGGGGGGAGATCTATGTCCAGCAGTGTACGCCTTTACGGTTGGATGGATGGATGGAACTATTGATCATGTTTAAAATAATCAAGAAACAGTGAATTTTTTTATTCAACCTTTTAATAATGATTATGTTCGAATTTTGATTACCTGCCGGATGAACACTAGTATTCAAAATGATGTTATGTGTAATGACTTCTATGAAATACTACAATAACTGTAACGTACAGTTCATAATGGTTTGTTTATAAACACTGAACGTGCGTGGAGGATGGACACTTCAATGGTCAAATTCAAATGTCACGCCATGCTGCGTTCTAACCGAGCAAGTTTACAAAGAAAATCACACCCGTGTGTAAACTAATCAGATGTCATAGACATTAGTTGTAACTTCATTAGTACTCATTAGTTATATTTATTTTGTAATACTCTTCTTTAAATCGTTAAATAAAACGTTAATATTTTATCTATAGTATTATATAAAGTGGTAAAATTGATTTTTTGTTCGTTATGATTTAACTTAAAAATTACTTATACCGATTTTAAAATTCTCATTTGTAGCCATATATTTTCTACCTATCTATCTATCTATATATATATATATATATATATATAGAGAGAGAGAGTAACAAAGTTGTTTGATAAACATAATTCTATAATGCCTTATTTAATATAGAAATAAATACACAATAAGTTAATAACAATTAGGATTAATTTTTATTTCATCGATACTACAAACTATTGAAGGTTATAATTATAATGGAAGTTATCAGATAATTAAGTTTTAATCATAGCTTTAGCATAAAATTTTCGAACCTCTAAATATACACTTATTTACTAGATTTGTATAATGAGACTAAACTTCTTAGCATTCCATGAATTCACCTCACCGTACGAGTGCCGGGTCTATCGCGTTGCTGAGAGGTGAACCCATTGCAGTGCCCGGGACTTGCGACTCGCAAGTAGCTTACGTTTAAGGGACCCATTACAACGTGTATCTACGCTCACCCTCACTGCTCATGTTCCTCTCCCTGCCAAACCAGATTTGTTAAGATCCCTACTAATGCTGCTTTGGATATTTTTACTAATAAAGAACTTATGGTTGCTCTCGGCAGGGCGAGGTCTTCTAGTAGGTTATAGGGAGATTTTCCTGGCAACCCTCTCAGTCCCACTTCTACTGTATTTAAATTAACTACAAAACCGTTAGTAGTTAATACATTTGTTATTAGTTATCAATATTATAAGTAGGTGTATATATGTATATATTGACGAGTAAACTAGATAAATCGCAGTGTTAATGATCTCACTATATTGATCAAATATTTACTGCACGTAAATATTTGGTTTGCTTGATTAGGGATCATTAACTATGTAGGCACCTAACATCACCAAGGCTTTAATTTAACTTTGATCATGATAAGGAGGTATATTTGAAATACTTGTATAATAATTCATAACTTAGTGTCGTCAGCGCCTTTAAGAATATAACTAGCTGTGTGGCCACGGTTCCGCACAAAGAAAATATGATAATTACTTCTCTGCATAATATAGTTTTGAATAATCATTGGACAAAAATGTTACGATGGTCACTATTTTTGGCGATAAATTTTTTTTTGGTACCTACTAAGAGAAAGGAAAATATTTCTCACAAACACCTGCGAGTAAAACTGACAATCTAATTTTCTTTTGTTTTTTTACACGGAACCCTAATTATTTTCCTAAAATGTTTTTGGCACTAACAGAAATCGAAGATTGAAATACTTGCAAATAAAACTGTGCATTGAATCGGATTGTATTCACAATTTAATGAGTGTTAATTTTTTAATGTGAATTCCTAATTATTTTTGAAAAATAAAAGTACCCTAAGTTTCACGGAATAACTTCAGCTATCTCCCAGAAAATCTTGTCAACATCGGTCCAGCCATTTCGGAGACAAACCGGAATAAACAAACAGTCAAGAAAAAAAAAAATTCAAAATTGTGTTTTTGTTATAGGTACCGTATATACATTGATGTGTTTTAATAAAAAGTTTTTTTATTTTGATATTACAAAACGACATTTTAATTTTATTTATTAGTATAAATATAGATAACAGATTTTTACGTTTCAAAATTATAAACTAAATATCACATTATCTATTGAAAGGAATGGAGTATAAATATGACGTTTTAAAATAGGTATAGACAGGATGCAATCATAGTTGATATGACTAAATTGATCAGGTGTTTCAAAACATCTTTAGGTAGGTAGGTACTTATAAATTAGAGTCAGATAATAGTGTTTACCTGCACATTATTATCAGAACTTTTATAATAATTATTATGCGTATTAAATTTTATACCAATCGTAAAAACGTAACAAGTTCAATATCAAATTATAAAAATCTGGTATTTTCCGCTTGTTTTGAAGCGGAACCAGGAATTGTGGTATAAGTAATTTAAAAAAATATTATTGTGGCCACGACACACAGTCATTCAATTAAGTACATAAATATTATATTAAATATAGAAAGTGCATTATTTTAATGAATTATATATAGCCGTTGAGTAAGAATTGACTTGTCGTTTGATCCTGTAATACATATCAGCATAGGAATCATAGCATAGTGGTAGAGTCATTTCTAATAGCAATTGGCTTGGTTAGTTGAATTAGATAAAGTCGTAGTTAAGTGATTGCCTAAGATTGAAGGTATAAAATGAATAAAGATTAGCTTATGCTCGCGTCTTCCTTCAAGTTCACTTAGCATAGCAGCTTAGATATAATTACATAGGCTTAGTTGCATAAATATAATATTGAACGACGAAAGGATTTTGCTGAGTTGATTTTGCGTATCAATTATGTTATGTTAGGCTCGCCAATAATTTTTTTAATAAAACTTTGTTAGTAATAACTAATTCTACTAAATTAATTAAGTAGCAGTCCCGAAACCTATCAGATTTAATAAGTAATAGTTCAACTATTTTATTTTATGTCAATCTAAGGCTAAAACTATTAACGTATTATTTGGCTAACCTTTATGTTATTACTAAACTATATGTTGCAGACTATTTTTTAATTATAATTGTATATATAAATTATATAGTGACAAAAGTATAACGCAACAGTAGTTATAATATTTCTGCATTCATAAATGTCAAACTTAACAAACATAGAAAACATAATTTATATGGTAATATTTATAAGTAGGTAATAAATACAACTGGCTATCAACTCTTAGATACATTGTTATTGCAGTTATAAAAGGCAATCTCCAATAAAACAATACTTTTAAGTGTTAAACTGTCAAAGATAATCACGCATTAGCGGCGTGTTCATAGGAAGTGGAGATTGTGGTATCAATTCTTTTGTTGCGAATTATTAAAAAAGTATAATAAACAACAGCAATATAACATTTTATTAATTGTACTAACAACTACGTCATCAAAAACAAATCGAAGTACCTATCATTGATAAAATAATAAATGTCTCCGTTCTTGATTTGAAAATATTTGTTTAAAAATAATGGTAAAAGGAAGGTATTATTTGATTAAGTTTGTTTAATATTAAGAAAAATAAATAATTTTAGACAGGGTGATATTTTTTTGCAACAAGTTATAGTATTTTATTCTATACGTAATAATCGATTCATTGCGTTCATGTTGTGCAATATGAAACATAAATAAACTTTTTATACCTTATGTATACCAATAAATAAAATTGGAGTACCTGTTTGTAATGTCAAAAATTTTTTTTTTACTAAATAGATATGAGTATATACGATACCTATACCAAAAGTAAAATGTTTTTAAATGTTTGTCTGTTTGTTCCGGGTAATCTCCGGAACGGCTGGACGGATTTTGACGGGACTTTTTTCGGTAGATAGGCGAAGTTACTTCGGTTACTTGTAATTTTCAAAAACAATTTGGGCTCCGCGTAAAAAAATTAAAACTCATAAAAAAATTGAATAAAATCCGATTCAATGCACGGTTTTACGGGCAAGTGCTTGAATTTATAAGAAATATGTTTACTTTATCTTAGTACAAAAAAAAATATTAGGGTTCCGTATAAAAAAAATAAAACGAAGTGAAGAATATATGAAACGCGGGCGCAGCCACGGGCACACAGCTAGTACCTTAATAAATTTTTGTACCTCTACGAACTGTTCTTTCCTTATAATCGTGATTAGTTAAAAAAACGTTATAATTAAACATAATAATAGCTTTTAAAATTTAAAGGCTTATTATAGTTTTAATATTTATTAGAAATACTTTAAAGAATGTTTTTTCATTTTATTCGTTTATTACTTTTTAATAACATATAAGCTCACGCCTGTTATCCTCGAAGGGTTAGGCAGAGGTGAAGTAGCGAACTACACCACCCACATTTCGCCGAGCTTATTATTTTTTGTCTTTCGAACGACCATAGATTGATACACTACCAGACTAATTGTTAGATACTTGTATGTAATATTTGTCTATGTTATAGATTAAATATACAAATTATATACAAAGTATTTTTTTCTATGTTGTTAATTTTATGTCATCGAATTTAACAACTTATAGTGTGTCCATTAAAGTTGTTGCTAATATAAATTGTTTTTATTTGTTGGTAGATTAATAAGAATTTGATGTAAATAATGGAAGTAATTTTTAAATGGTTTACTACTGGAAAGAGTAAATCGATTGTATATAATATTTACTATTATTTCACTAGAACTGACTTGCCCTACATTAATTAAGGCAGAGGATTGCAACCTTTAGACACTACGTTACTTAAAACAATATCGACCGACATGTTATAAACTTGAATTATAAAAGAGGAAATAAAAACACACATTACGATATTTGCACTTGTTATGTTACGATATTAATTTCTTTATTAGTAATTATCCGTGTTTTTTTTGCTTTGCCGCCTCTTCTGGCAATGTTCACACATCCAAGATTGAAAATTGCGGATTTAAAGCCATGTTTGTCTACATGAGTTAGTCAATTTATGAGTTTGAAAGTCAGTATAATTAGCACACAAAAAAATCATTGGGGCGATCCGAAATATAATCAGCGGGGATGCGTAAATGGATTCGGGGTTCTGCTTTTGTGTTTTTTTCTCTTGCATTTATACCTGCGCCTTAAGAATGCGTCGATTCTAAGAACTGACACTGAAATTGTTGATGAATTGAAATAGCTTACAAATGTATATTTTACTTTTATTTATTTATTTATTTAATACTTTTGCACACATTTATGTACAAAGGCGGACTTAATGCCTTAGGCATTTTCTCCCAGTCAACCTTAGGGTGGTGAAGAAAGCAACAAAGGTAGGTGCAAAACTAAATAATAATAATATATACTTATACACAAATATAATATTATATACATACATAGATACCAATATAATAAAATACATACCACATATACATATAATACATACATACATCATATATACAATACATTAATTAATAGAAAAGTATTAGTGCGATGATTCTGCTAAAGAATTAGTAAAGAGTTGCCGTACCCTGGCTTTAAAAGCCATACGGCTCGTGGACATCCTGATATCCAAGGGAAGTGCATTCCATAGAAGAATAGATTGGATGTAGAAGGAAGAATGTATATATAACTTTTATAAATTATTCTCTGGTTAATAAATTAATGATTTATTACTATTGTTAAGTATCATTACTTTGATTTCATATATTGAGTACTAGCTGTGTACTAGCGGTTGCGGCCGCGTTTCGTATATTTTTCACTGCGTAATATAGTTTTTAATTTTTTTTATACGGATCCACAATTATTTTCCAATTTATATTCCTATTAACATTAAGGAAATATATTTCTCACAGATTCGAATAAACTGTGCATTGAATAGGATTATATTCCAATTTTTATAAGTTTTAATTTTCTTACGCGGAATCCTAATTATTTTCCAAAAAATAAAGTAGCCTAAGTTACGCGGAATAACTTCAGTACTAAAACAAACACGTCCCGTCCAAATCGGTCACGTTGTTCCGGAGATTAGCCGTTACAAACAGACAGACAGACAACAATTTAAAAAAAAAAATTTTTGGTGTAGGTCTTGTGTTTACATTCAAGTGTATTGAGTTAAAAACAATTTGACATTACAAACAGACACTTCAATTTTACTTATTAGTGTAGATCGAAGACAACACAACCATAGCGCAATGTAGAATCGTTGAAATAAAATCATTTTTTGTTGTCGTCTATACTAATAAATAAAACTGAAGTGTCTGTTTGTAATGTCAAAATTATTTTTTTTTACTAAATAGATATGAATTTTTAATTTTTTTGTCTGTATGTTTGTAATGGATAATCTCCGAAACGGCTGGACCGATTTGGACGGGACTTTTTTTGGTAAATAGCTGAAGTTACTCCGGGTAACTTAGGGTACTTTTGATTTGCGAAAATAATTACGGTTCCGCGTAAAAAAATAAAACACAAAAAAGTGCTTGAATTTATGAGAAATATCTTTGCTTAGTGTTAGTAGCAAACAACATTTGTTGTGTAATAAATGTGTTAAAGGCTATATCTCCGCCCCGAAGAAGAGAATAACTATTATAACAATGGAAAAAGATCCGAGGATCTTTTTCTTTTTTGATCTGACTAACGCTGTTATCCCGAAGGGCCTTTAGAGCTTTACCGAACTTTGGAGCCAGCGCTTAAAGCGCTGAGCCGAAAAAGTGGCATGATCTTCGGCTTGAGCTGCTATATTAAAAATTCTGCCGAACTTGTCCTAGCTAAACCCTATGGTTTTTAAAAAGGCACCTTACAGAATCTGTGTACCTGCGTGTGATGTGCCGTATGATGCGTGTAATGCTAGATTGCATGGAGTGTCACTTTACCAAATTGGAGACCGAAGTATGTTTTGGGTCCCATTGGAAGGGATCCAAGTGCGGGAGTAAAGTTAGTAGCCTGTCCCCGACCAAGTACTCTCGGCTGATAAGGAAAGTTACGATTCGCGCACGTGATGCTACCATCGGGATCGGCGAGCATATTTTGCATGAAACGGCTTTCTTGATTGATTGATTGTTTTCGATGATTATTTTTTGTTCCTCGGCCTCAAGGAAGTTTTCGACTCCGAGAGCGGACTCGAAAACTTTCCTCCCGCATTGGAATAAAAACTAAATTTAATTCAGTTAATAACACAATATGTATTGATTCTGAGGCGATACGCTAGTCTGTGATTGCAAAAAAATACATAAATATATGTACTTATGGTCATGAGGTTATATACATTATTTGTGTATAAATTTCCAGGTTTGACATCACGACTGATTTATTTTATTAAACACATTGTTTGTACGGTTATAATTAAGATCCTGTTGTCAATTTAACGTTAAACGATAACCTACAACCTTATTATGTGGTGGATTAATATTATGAACTTTGTAATTATACGCATACGCGCGTGTGTGTGTAATTAATAATGATTTTTCATATTGAATATTCATAAAGTGAAAACTTATTTAGCCACGTCAAGCGATTCTCGGTAGGGGAAAAACTTGCGTTACCAATGCTATGATGTCAGCCGTCAACATACTATATACGAGTATGTAAGAATAAGATGGCACTTAGAGGACATGCGGTCGGAAAAGTAGATTTTTCCGAAAACTAAAGCTATTGTGTTGCGCCCAAAAGAAAGAATTATAAAACACGAAAGGGACAACTGCAGCGCGGGCAGATTTCCCTATGCAAGATAGACGAAAACATCAGTTCGTAGTACCCTGTTTCCTCCTCCAAAACTGAACCGATTTTTTCTTTCAGTGTCAGTTTTTTTTTAAATTTTATCCATCAAATTTGTTTAAAGAACATCTGAAAATGACAGTAAAAATTGAGCATTTTTTTTATTTTCAAAGGCATCTAGTTTCTACAATAAGTAATTTATAGAAAAAATTAAAACGTACGTGTATGGATGATGGTACGGTGGTGGATACATATTATTTGGTATAAAAATATTTACCATAACACTATTATCCAAGAAGGAAACAGGGTACTACGTTTGTATGGAAGAAATGCCGCTAGAATATTCTCTTAAGTGGTGGATATCCTCTTTTGTGTACCATATTTAAAATATTCTTCCATAAATTGTTATCTTAAATGTATCTCGTTGTATATAAAATATATTTTAATTTCATTTAAATTTATTTTATCTTTGATTCGTTTCGAGTTTCCACTTCTGTCGGAAGTCCCCATGGCTGCTTAATTTTTATTCGAGACTATATTACATATATCGAAAATAATAGGCCGGAAAAAAGTCTTTTCGCATATAGTATGTATAAACTTGTAATAAAATTTCTTTGAGTGTATTATTTGTATCGGGCTGTTTCTGATGGACATTACAAAGGTTACATTTCAAAATAGAAACAAATTAATAAAATGTTGTGTTTACACATCAACATGAAAACCCAGTCGAATTCTAGCCCGAGACCCGAGAGCCTGATTAACCCGGCACTTGACTGAAGATATCCCGGACGTCAGCCTGTACGAAATTCGAATAACTCTCAAACAGCTCAAGAACAACAAGGTGATGATGGAATAACAGCTAAGCTGCTGAAGACATGTGGAAAACCGATCCTTGAGGCCCTACAGAAGCTCTTTCATTCCGTCATATTCGAAGGAAAAAACGCAACTGGGGTGGCACAGAAGGTAAGTGGTCCTGTTTTTCAAAAAAGATGATAACATCCTTTTGAGAAATTATAGACTATCTGACTTCTGAGTCATGTCTATAAGATATTTTCAAGAGTCCTCACGAATCCACTAGCGTACAGGCTCTACGACTTCCAGCCTCCCGAATAAGCTGGCTTCCGAAAAGCCTATAGCATCGTAGACCATATTCATACGTTGCGGCAGGTTATACAGAAGACCGAGGAGTGTAACCTATCCCTTAGTTTAGCGTTTGTGGACTATGAAAAAGTCTTCGATTTGATTGAAACCTGGGCTGTACTGCAGTCTCTCCAGTGGTGCCAAGTAGACTATCGGTATATCAAAGCGTTGAAGGATTTGTACGAAAACGCCACCATGTCGGTCCGATTACAGGACCAGACCTCGAAACCTATAGCTTTGCGGTTTGGTGTTAGACAGGGAGATGTTATTTCTCCGAAACTGTTCACCGCTACACTCATTTACGAAACATATACCTGTAGGTGATTATCTAGATATTTACCTAAACTGATTTTTAGAAGAGTTTTTAGTGGTGTAAGTTATAGAACTACAACTAATGTAAATTTCACGTGATTTTAACTGTTTATGTGATTGAAGATGGTCACATGTAAGCTTATATAAGAGGAACTGACTTTTTAATAATGATTTTGGAACACCTCTGTAGGTTTTTGGTGACAAATTTTCAAAAATCTTAATTCAAATAATAAATCGACTTAAATTAACAGTAATTTTAAAACTTATGTATACAATATAAGTTAACATTGGATTTTCGTGATATAGGAAATTAACAAAAATAGAAAATATTCTAATTTATTTTATTTGAAACTCCTTGTTTTCGAAAGTTAAATATTAAACTACTTTATTTTCAGATAATGTAAGTTAAATGGGGCGCCGGCGCGAATGTTTTCTACCTAGTTGTTGCTTATTGAAACGAAAGTAGAGCAGCGTGTATAACTGAAGTTATTATATACTTAGTATATTGAATCAGTTGTAAAGACTAAATATATTACAATTTTATTACATTAGGTTTATTAAAATATAGGTAATGGTCAAAATATAATATTGTGCACGCGAAGTTATAGGTTATTTATAAATAAGTCTTATAAAATTGATGGCATTTATTTGGTACTAAATATTAAAGAGCATATTATTGTTCTTAAATTTATGTTGCAATTCAACTGCCAAGTCAATATTTTAAATGAAAAAGACAAAAATCTTGCTTGCCAAGGTAAAAAGCCACGTGAAATAAGTTACAATCAGAAGTACTCACAAAAAATGTTGTCACCCTGGTTGTCCGGTATGTTTACACGTGTGTAGAAAGTGGTTTTGGGTGTTAAGTTAGAAAGAATCTTATAAAATTAATACATTATTAACAAGTAGTGAATGTATGAACGATCTAGTGGCGGCGGCTGGCTACCGACACATCACCAAGAGTCTCACATCAAATAATAGGTTAGAAAATGTACTCACCACATAGTGCTGTTCCATATTCCTTCCAATGTGAACGAGTTTTTGCTGTCATTGTATGTGACGTAATTTAACTTCTTTATATAATTACTTCGCGTTGTGGAATGAGATTAACTTGAGCACTGAATTTATAAGTAAAGGAAAAAAAACTAAATATTATAATTTGTATCCATCGTAATGGTTATAAATAACAACAGTGTTGGAGAATTAACTAAATATCACAATATAAAATATACGGACTAATAATAAAAAATTGGGAATTTAAAAACGAAACGTTATAACCGATTGGGCTTCATTTTGGAAGGTTTATGTGTTGTTGGTTTGTTGGTTCATTGTGCGAGAAGAACACGTGCGTGTCGTGGTAGCGCGACGGCAACGAGTGAGCAACTAAACAACAGATCACAGAACAAAGTGAACTAAACGGAACGATGAAACGGCACGGCGAATGAGTGACGAGTCGAATGAACTTATCGCAAAGCACCAAGTGGGATGGAATGAGGCAAAACGGCGCGGGCGCACGCTTTTGGTCGCTGTTTATCGGCTGGTCGAGTAGCTCTTGTTGAGATAAGGAGAAGGTCGATAACGGCAGTGAGACACGAGGTTGATGCAGCGTGCGCGGACTGCGACCACGCTGAAGGCGCACCGCGCGACACTATCGTACCTATCGCGTTCCCTAATATTTGTAGAGACAAGCGTATTTTTAGACATATGAAGTATAAAAATAATCCCCACAATACTTTGAATTGTGCATTACACGAAACCAGCTTTATTCTCATAGGCTTGTGGCGTGAATTCGGTGAGAATGACCTCAGAACCTAAAGTGATAGATGCGTACAAGAATTTTTAACTTTCTTAGTATTTTTTTGTTGAATCATAACTTTATTTCGTAATCACGCTGATTATTTTAATACTTCTGACATAGAGATCCATGGATTTAGATATTGATTTACTTAGTTATAAACTTTGTACCCATAATTATACCTTGGTTAGATAGGGTATAAAGAAATTGTAATATGTTTGGTTTTTTCCTCTTTGATAACTTTTACTTTTTGTAAATATAAAGTTAAATAGATTAAATAAGTAAGTCTATGCTATGATATTTTTCGATTTATTTCTGTTATCAAAAAAATCCTACTGAAAATACTCAGCTACGTCATCAATGGTGCACGGAGGCAGGGCATTTTCTAATGATGTCCGCCCGGGTAGTGACCACCCTTAAGTTTGAAAACCTGTCGTCAAATACCAGTAGATGTGTTCCGGCAGCATCACTTGAGAACCAGTTACTAGGCTTAGTGTGTTGACCACCCTGACCACATCGTCATTTAAAAAAAAAAGATTAGAACTCTTGTCAGCACAATGTTATTATCTGGTGTATCAAGGTTCTATTTTGTTTACTGCACTTCCCTGTGCTAAAAGTTCCTGAAGTATGTTTACATAATTCAAAATATTTGCTTATTACATGTATTACATTGTTTATTTATAGTTAATTACTTACTTCTAAGAATACATTTATATGAATCAACATGTAATGAAATGGTTTTTCCTTCTATAAGAAAGATTAGATAGATATGTTGAACATGTGCAATAAATTGTTGATTTTTTTTTTCAAACGTAGTGAATTAATTCATACATTAAAAGATACAAATAAAATGTTTCCTACCTAACTAGGCTTTCAAATGGTAATATCATCTTGTTGGGCTTTAAATTATATATTTTTCATTTTTCGGAGACTGGCATCCTGTACGGAGTGTTACGTCTTCTCACGACCAACGAGTTTTACATTAAAATATATTTACAGAGCACAACTTCGGCCGTGTATGAAATACTCTTCATATCTTTTTTTTTTTTTTTTTTTTTTATTTCAATTTTTTTTTAGTAACCTGTTGACCGGAAGGACCTTTACAGCTTTACCGTGACTTTGGGGGTGAGTGCTGAAGCCACTCATCGCAAAAGGTAACTAGCACAAGGCCACTAAAGTGGTATGAACCTCGGCTTGGCCGGTACCTGTGTATAAAAATTCCCGCGCAATTTTGATCATAGTTAATCCCTACATTTTTTTTATTAATAAAAAAAAGGTTATTTATGGGACCTATGTACCTGCGTGTTATGTGCAGGAGTGTGTATGCAGTGTTGTGCGTGTAATGATTGATGCATAGTCGGTGTCACTATATCGCGCCGGTAGCTGCGTCAAGAGCCTCCCTAGTTGGGGAACGGAGCACGTCTCGGGCCGCCACCGAAGGAGGATCCGGAGCGTGTGCGGGAGCAAAGTTAGCCGCCTGTCCCCAGCGGCGGTAACGGTGGTTTCGCGGACGTGGGCGCTGGCACGCAAGAAAACGCGGTTTTGATGCGGGAAGATCCAATTCATGCGAGTGATGTTATCGTCGCGATCGGTCAAGATGTTACGCTGTTGTAGCATCTTGGGGAGTGACGCGTGTCTCTGCGCGTTCGAAGAACGCGCCACACTGGGTTTTGAAAACGGACTTGATGGTGGGCAGACCCAGATCCCTGTGTAAATCCACATTTCTCTGGTATCATCGGGTGCCTACGGATTTCCTTACAGAACGATTCCGAATCTTCTGTAAGGTGTACATCTGGGAACTCTTAATATGAGCGATCGCGAGTGTGCAGTACGTAATAATGGGTCTAACTACCATTGTTAAGTATTGATCATAAAAAAAAAGGGGCACTTGAATTCTTTCGTGCCCGCGAGAATTGTCGCAGGGTTCAGTGTTTGGAAATAACTTGACGCGAGAATACACGTTGTTATAGATGAAAGTTATTTGTGATTAGAGTTAAATGTTAAATTGATTGTTTGTTGATTGTTAAGCCTTCCTAGCTATTACTCCATTCACACATTCACACTATACACTGTTTACTACACACGGGCTACGGAAGGTGAAGCAGGACACCGGCGTTACTCGAGAGGTAAGTGTCGATCTTACATTATTTTGGTCTACTGCGAATCGCAAGTCGGCCAGGGTTAATCACGACCCCGAATCGTTTAGACTAGGGCCCAGCGCGATTCGTTTGATTACAGTCGTGACTAACTCGAACATTTTGGTAGCAGAGCGTGGTTATTTCGCGTTTTATTTTAATTGTAATTGGAATTTTGTTGCTCAATAACCACTTTAGGCTTGTCGTCCACTTCATAATTATAAATATAAACATTTTTTTTGTTTGGTTTTGTGTTAGTGTGATTGTTTGTAATAATTTTGTTTATGTTTCATTGTTTGTTACTTTGTAAACATTGATCAATAATTCACTCCTACCGGTCCGTAATATACAATATTTTAGAATAAGCTCACGCGGTTTGCTTCCGGGACGGGGTGCGTTTTTGTATACCTACATTTATTTCGTATGGCTGTTTGTTCATACTGAGTCGTCGAATATAATATGTTCCTGCATTAGAGCTTGCAGTTGGGTTGGCTTGCTTCCTAGATATTTTGTTTAATTTAATTGATTTTGTAGTTTAGTTAATTTAATTAATCTTGTTACTTGTTTATTTTTTTTTGTTGTTTTTCTTTATTCTTTGTTTAACTATGGCATCAATGCATACTAAGCGGATTCGAACAGAACTAGTTTGGGCGACCTCCGCTGCCGCCTTAGTGGGCAGGGTTGATAGGCAGGAGGCTCTCTTAGAGAGATTTAAAGGTATTGAAAAACGACAAGCGGCTGTAGACTCTGCCTATGAGTCATTTTTAAATTCGGCGCCGGAACAAATATTGACCGACACGGTGGAGGCTGACGTGGCCCAGTTTTACGAGTTGATCGATACAATCACACAGGGTGCACGAACTATTCTCAATGAGAAAATGGGAGCTGGTGGAAATGTATCGGGGGCAACACACCCCCCCACACATCCGGAATTGTTGGGGCAACTTCCAACTTTAGACCTCCCCAAATTTAATAGTACTATAGAGAAGTACCCAGGGTTCCTCGCGATGTTTTCGAGCTTAGTAGATGCTCGGAAGGATTTGTCGGACAGTCAAAAATTGGCGTATCTTCGAGCCTCTCTCAGTGGCGAGGCCTGGGATTTGGTAGCGCATTTGGATATGACTGACGGCAGCTATCATACCGCTATGGATTTGCTCGCCAGGCGATACCAAAACGTTCGATGCTTGGCGGATGCACATGTTACGCGACTTTTAACCTTACCTCGGGTTACTAGAGTTGACCGCTTACGAGTTGATATTTTGAATCCAGTACTCACCGCGTGCAACGCTTTGAAAGGATTAGGTTTGCCGGTGGACCAGTGGTCGTTCTTGCTCCTTCATATTATTTTGGGTTTGTTACCTTGTGAGCTCAAGGTTAGATTCGAACAGTTATACGGTGGTGATGGTGCCACATACTTGCCATCTTTCGAAAACCTATTGAAATTTTTAGAGGGTGAGTGCCGGTTGATTGACAATTCCGGTATTGCCTATTCATCTCAAACTCCTGAGCAACGACCAGAACAGCGCCGAAAGGATAAACGACTTACTGGTGATCCCCGTCGCCCGGCTAATCGCTATGCCATATGTGAGGAAGATTCACGTTGCAGTTTTTTTTTGTCGCGAAACTGGACACCGAGTCCATATTTGCCCTAGGTTCCTAGATCGAAGTGTTAAGGATAGGCGGGGGATCGCGAATACACGGAAGTGGTGCTATTCCTGCTTGGGGCAGCACTTTCAGAGGGACTGTAGGGGATTTCGTCCCTGCCCTCATTGTCAAGGTAGCCACCACCCAATCCTATGCATGAATATGCATGGCTCTCGACGATTGGAGAATGACTCACCTACTCCCCGCATGGGCGGGGGAGTTTTACTCCGGCCAACATCCCATGGATGGTCAGCTATCATCCCCTGTGGATCGTTGTCGGTTCTCAGATGAACCTACTCAACCACATAGGGATTATTCTAAGAAAGTCCTTCCCAGGGGCGGGGGTGACTCTTCCCCTACCAATCAGAGAGAAGCGGATATCTTGCGGTTGAACATTCACCGAAATGTTCGCAATCCCTAAAGGACTGGCCACCCTTCGAGCGGCGCTCTCCTCGGCTTGGACGCCGTACAAATAATAAAGCGAGTTCCACCCGCAATTTTTCCCCACAGGCTGATCCTCAGCCTTACTACGATTGGCAGCATTAGGTAGCTGCTGCCCTCTCTCCCACCACAGCCACCCCACCTGAAACTGTTCTCCTGCCAACAGTTTCAGTTAAGGTGTGGGGCCCGAAGGGTAAGTTTGCGATAGTTCGCACCCTTTTGGATTCGGGTTCACAAGGCTGTCTTGTTTCTTCCTATTTGGTGGGAAAGTTGGGCCTCCCATGGAAAGCTCATCATGGGCCGATATATGGTATCGGTGGAATTCAAGCCACGGATCTTAAGGGAAGGGTTGATGTTTTATTTTCACCTTTGAAGGGTGAACCCCGTATAATGGCTAGGGCAGTAATCTTAGATGACATTTTGGGCAGACATCCCCAGATTACGATACCGGAAACTGCAATAAGAATGACTGCAGGTTTGCCTCCTGCTGATCGTAAATGGTTTGTTCCTGGGACTATAGATTTACTTTTAGGTGCTGACGTGTTGGGATTAATTTTATCCGGAAATCTTCAAATTTTGCAACCGAATGGCTTAGTAGCCATACCAACGATTTTTGGCTTTAGTTTCTTTGGTCCCGTTTTGCCTGAGGTTATTTCCTCAAACGAAAATCAATCCTTAGAAGTAGGAATCTCACTTAATGACGCAATACAGCGTTTCTGGGAAGTTGAGGAGCCTCCCCAAGCAGTTAGAATCGACCCACTTGCCCAAGAATGTGAATTATTTTACCAGAATAACACTGGTCGCCGGGTTGATGGCCGATTTGTTACTAGATTACCTTTTCTACCTTCACGGTCTCTGCTTGGTCAGTCACGACCTATAGCTGAAAGGAGGCTTTTGTCCATGGAGCGCCGTATGAGAAGAGATACGGACTTCAGAAATAAATATATTACTTTTATGCGTGAATACGAAGAGTTGGGACATATGTCGATATCTGATTTTGATTGGCGTTCCCACGAGCACTACTTTTTGCCCCATCACGCCGTTTTGAAGAACCCCGATAGTAAGATTCGAGTGGTGTTTGACGGCTCTGCCCCCACGTCGACTGGAGTTTCATTGAATCAGTGCTTGCACTCTGGCCCTAAGCTTCATCGAGATATATCGGATATTCTCACACATTTTCGCCGCCATCAAATTGTTTTCGTGGCTGACATCCGGATGATGTTCAGGCAAACCATTGTTCATAGGGACGATAGGCGGTATCAATTGATTTTGTGGCGTGAACAACCTTGTGAACCAATCAAAGTTTACGAACTGAACACAACCCATATGGTTTAAGATCCAGTCCATACATTGCTATACGAACGTTGTTAGAGTTAGCTAAACGTGATCGACTGAAGTATCCCCGTGCAGCCGCTATTTTGGAAAATTCTGTCTTTGTTGACGATATTTGTACCGGAGAATCCAATGTAAAGAATGCACGAATCCTGAGAGATGAGTTGATCGCGATTTTGAAGTCGGGTGGATACGAGCTGAGGAAATGGTTATCGAATTGTCCTGAGTTATTAAGCGATCTCCCAGAGGCACATCAACAAGATCCTCATCTGTTTGAAAATCCTGATACTCCAAATTTGGTGGCAGTTCTTGGCATACAGTACCAACCTGTTCAAGATATTTTTACGTATCGTGTGAAGTTGGATTCCCCTAAAATCTGGACTAAGCGTTTAGTTTTGTCTACTGTTGCCCGCACTTTCGATCCAAACGGATGGATAGCGCCTGTCATCTTTTTGGCTAAATGTTTTCTTCAGAAACTTTGGATATCGGAAGTCACCTGGGATGAGCCTCTGCAGGGAGACTTGTTGCGAGAGTGGATTTCTATTGTGTCTTCACTACCCGAAGTCAATAACATTTCTATACCCCGATGTTTTCTTCCAGTAGGACGATGCCGAGTAAGCCTCCACGGATTTTGTGACGCATCCGAGCGAGGGTATGCGGCAGCGGTTTTTGTTCGGACTATCAGCGTCTCCGGTCAAATTGCAGTACAATTGGTGATGGCAAAGAGTAAAGTAGCACCTATTCGATCCCGATTGACCATTCCAAAGTTAGAGTTATCAGGAGCGGCTCTTCTTGTTCGCCTTCTTAATCACATTCGCTCTAGTTTGGGTACTGTTATTGAAATATCTGATATCTTTGCATGGTCTGACAGCGAAATTGTGCTTTGTTGGCTTCGAGCATACGTTCATAATTTGGAAGTTTTTGTTGCAAATCGAGTTTCACAAATTCAGAATTCTGAAGCCTCTTTAATTTGGAGACATGTACCAGGAGAGTAAATCCTGCAGACTGCGCTTCACGTGGCTGTATGGCTTCTGCTCTGATAAATAACACTCTGTGGTGGAGCCCACAGTGGTTGTTACAACCTGATTATTCTTGGCCTCAAAATAAATTCTCCTCTCCAGATGTTCTACCCGGATTACGTATTGGAGTCGTAGAGAATTTGCCACCTTATAATTTGAACACTCTTTTGAATAAATACAGCTCTTTTGATAAGTTGATTGGAGTTACTGCTTGGATTCGACGATTCATACACAATGGAAGGAATCCCCAGATTAAAATACAGACTACGACTTTGTCCTCTTTTGAACGACAACAGGCTTTAGCGTTTTGGGTTCGCGTAGTACAAATAGAGCATTTTGCAGACATAATTGATACCTTGAAACGAGGTTTAGATTTAAAGGGTTCCATTGCCCGATTAAACCCCTTCATAGATGAAGCAAGTCTGCTAAGGGTCGGAGGACGTCTTCTAAAAATTCCAATCTTTCTTGTGAAGCTCGTCACCCTTTATTGCTGCCTAAGGGGGGAGTTTTCGTAAATTTATTGGTGACTCAACGTCACATTCAAAACGCCCATGCCGGTCTCAACGCTCTTTTGGCTACGCTGCACCGTGAGTTTTGGATTTTATCCGCTAGGCGCGTTATTCGAAGTGTATTATTTAGATGTATGAAGTGTTACAGATTAAAAGCCAAACCAGTTCAGCCTATTATGGGTGATTTGCCTCCAGATCGAGTCACTGAAACTCGGCCTTTTGCCGGAGTGGGAACAGATTTTGCTGGACCATTCGCAATTAAATCATCACACTTACGTAATGCTAAATCACTTAAGGGATATTTGTGTGTGTTTGTATGTCTCTCCACCAAGGCGGTTCATTTGGAAGTTGTAAGTGCCCTCAGCACTGAAGCGTTTGTTGCAGCGCTAGGTAGATTTGTTTCTCGCCGTGGACTACCTTCGCTGATTCGATCTGACTGCGGTACGAATTATAAGGGAGCAGATCGTTATCTTAAGGAAATTGTTGAGTTTTTGTCAAATAATAGGAATAGTATAGATCACGCAATGTCAAAAATGGGGATAACTTGGATGTTTGATCCACCGGTTTGTCCTCATTGGGGTGGAATTTTTGAAGCAGTCGTAAAGGTTGCAAAAACGCATCTCCGCCGGGTTATTGGTGAAACTATTTTAACTTACGAAGAGCTTGCTAGCGTATTTTGCAAAATTGAGGCCGTTCTCAATTCACGTCCGCTCTGCCCACTCTCGTCCGATCCAAATGATTTAGAGGTTTTGACCCCCGGCCACTTCTTAATTGGCCAACCACTTAACGCCCTGCCCGAGTACCCCTTCAGGGACGTGAAGC
Source organism: Samia ricini (assembly GCA_014132275.2). NCBI lineage: Eukaryota > Metazoa > Arthropoda > Insecta > Lepidoptera > Saturniidae > Samia > Samia ricini. The sequence continues at coordinate 11,899,259 of AP028161.1, forward strand.
TATCACGATTGACTCGTTTCCAATTGTTACAGCAGATGTCTCAGAATTTTTGGCATCGTTGGTCTCTTGAATATCTGCACACTTTACAACAGCGCGTTAAGTGGACGGACAAGACGGATCCAGCCAAGGAGGGAGATCTTGTACTGGTCAAGGAACCAAATTCATTGCCGTTACATTGGCGTCGAGGACGTATTGTAAAATTAATTTACGGGTCGGATGGGGTCCCCAGAGTGGCCGAAGTTATGGTAGGAGATTCGGTTGTGAAGCGAGCAATTGCCACCTTAGCTCGTTTACCAATTTACTAACGGACATAATCCTTCTGTCCGGGACGGGGGGTTGTTAAGTATTGATCATAAAAAAAAAGGGGCACTTGAATTCTTTCGTGCCCGCGAGAATTGTCGCAGGGTTCAGTGTTTGGAAATAACTTGACGCGAGAATACACGTTGTTATAGATGAAAGTTATTTGTGATTAGAGTTAAATGTTAAATTGATTGTTTGTTGATTGTTAAGCCTTCCTAGCTATTACTCCATTCACACATTCACACTATACACTGTTTACTACACACGGGCTACGGAAGGTGAAGCAGGACACCGGCGTTACTCGAGAGGTAAGTGTCGATCTTACATTATTTTGGTCTACTGCGAATCGCAGGTCGGCCAGGGTTAATCACGACCCCGAATCGTTTAGACTAGGGCCCAGCGCGATTCGTTTGATTACAGTCGTGACTAACTCGAACAACCATTTTGTTTAGAGTGACTTTATGACGGAGGGCCATTTTACTGTCAGAAACGGCCTAGCACCATGGCTGTCTGGCGCTTGACTTTCTTGAGGTGAGCGTTGAAAGACATTTTGGCGTCTAGTTGAACACCTAAGTTCGTAACTTAACCTAACCTAACTTCGGTGCTATAGGGGATTTCCGTTCCTGCGTACGTGATGGCACGAAAGGGCTTATTTGAGCGAGCTCTATCGAACATGAATGCAGTGCTCTTACTCGGGTTGATCGCGATACGCCACTTGGAGTACCAAGAGCTGAGATCGTCGGCGGCTCTTTGGACGTATTTTTGGAGGATTACTTTCTTACGGAAAACATAATAAATGACTGTGTCATCCGCGTAAAGCCCTAATTGAATTATTTCGAATGCAGGGAAGTCTGCTAGATACAGATTACATAGGACGGGCGCCAGAATGGAACCTTGAGGGGCTCCTGCGCGTATAGGGTAGGCTATAGAGAGAGAGCGTTCTCTACTCTATAACGGAAACTACGATCTTTGTTGTAGTTGTATCTTATAGTGTCGACTAGAGTGTCGGAGATGCCTAGCTCAGTGAGTTTGTAGACAAGACCTGTGTGCTAGACCTTGTTGAAAGCTTTAGCGACGTTGAAGAAGACTGTGAGCGTACGCCAAGATTTTTTAACTTCTTATGATTGAAGTTAAAGAGGATGTACTCCGTGAGGCAGTGTACTTGATGAGCACAGGAGTGTCTGGGTCGGAAACCAAACTGTTAGGGAGGCAAGAGATTTTTGTCTTTTCTAACCTGTTTGAGATGGTTCATAAGGACCCGCTCATAGAGTTTTCCTAACGTGTTGAGAAGAATAATGGGACGGTAACTATCGGGTATCCTGGCGACTTTACCAGATTTGTACATACCTATAACGATTGCTGCTTTCCAGGCGGCTGGAAAGTGGTGATTCTTGATGGTCGCATTGAAGATGGAGACCAGTAACGCAATCAAAGGCGGGGGAATTGCGAGCACATCATAGGTGACAGGTGAGAGGGGAACTACCGGAGTAAGAGCAACCAGATCCTGCACGGAGGATTCGACAACAGATTTGAGAGTAACATCAATGTTGTCGACTACTGGGGTACATTGTAGTGCGAGGCTTTCAGCTAAGCACTCGGCTTTGTCTGTAACGTGCGAGCTTTCAGTACGCGAGGTGGAAAGATTTCAGCTCAACGAGGAAGTTGTCCCACTTATCAATACGGATCTGATCGATGTGGTCTTTCACCACTCTTCGTAAGGAACGTAAGGACGCACGATTCTCCTCGGTTGGATACGTGTCGTGGGCGCGGGTTGTGGTTAGCTTTCGATTAGCATGGCTCCCGCGTCATCGGAGAGTATAAAGCGGCGATCGTTCGCCGCTTGTACCTCTTTCGAGGTCTCCCTGATGCCGGCCTTGAGATGCTTAACCAAAGCTTCGATCAGGAGATTCGCGTCCACAGACGTATCCAGTACATTCGGGATCCCATCGAGAGAGGGGGTGGACGGATGGTCCTTTAAATAATGGCCTAGTTTGTAGTAGTCCGTGACTTTTACAACTGGCGAGATAGCACTATAGTCATCCGTTTGATCCAGCTGTAAAATGACTGGGCGGGGGTCGGAGTCAAGTTCGTGAACGACTTGTATGAGACGCACAAGGAGCTAGACTCCTTTCATCAAAGCTATATCTAGAACTGACGGGCGACAGTTCACTTGATAGTGGGTGGGGTCTAAATAACTTTAAAGTTGACACTTGTAGTAAGCGCGCTAGTCTCTTCCCGTTGGGATTGTCACACGAACTGTTCCAAAGTGTGTTTCCGTAATTGAGTTCACCGACGATGATGACCGAATCACCTAAGGCGAGACGTGTCTCGAGATCTGTCTTTAAAAGTTCTTTATTGGGTGAAATGTTTGCAGACACGAGTACGACTAACTGATGGCAAGTCATACCAATTCTGCATACTGAAACTTCTAAGTTAGTGAGTTGTGGAGCAACTAACGGCAGTCAATGAAGTAACCGTTTATAATAAATGAGGGTAATACCGCCCCTTTTAGGGGTCCTGTTATTCCTAACAATGTTGTAATTCGCAATCCCAGGATTACGCATACTAGGTTTCAAAAAGGTCTCCTGGACGAGAAATACGTCTATCTGATGATTAGAGAGAAAATTCGCGATTAGTTCACGCTGCGGTCTAAGGATCCGTGCGTTGTAAAAAGTGAGAGAAAGACCACGTGGCTTAATCTCAGCCATTGATTACGGGTGAAAAGAGGCGCGTCTTAGACCTTGGAACCATAAAACAGCTCCGAGAACTATGCCCGTACCCTTGGCACCGGTGACACTGCGACGGGTAGGTCTTTTTATGGGAGGGCTCTACCAAAACTCCGGAGAGACCGCAGAGGATTCTTCGCCGAAAACCTTCTTACCGTGTTCGGTGGCCGGGAGCGAGACGAGAAATAACGAAAACAGTAAATTTTTCCGTCGTCTCTATTTTTAAAGAGAGATATTTTAACCTAAGTAAAATTTGTTACTGATTGTCACTGTTGTTGATGGACAGTACCACATTACACCTTCTGTTTTGAAAATAAATTGCTGAATGCAATGATTTAATCTCAATCTTCTCAGATAAATAATTTGTTTGGAATATTTTTGTAAACCACTCATTTTAGTATTTATAATTAAAAAAAGTTAAAGCTAAAGTTTAAATTAGATTCAAAGCGAAATCTGATAAGAGTTTTTATGTTTTCTATAGGAGTTATTGTCATGCAGTTTCTCATAATTATACATATTGTAGCCTTTTATCATTTATAGGTCGAAATCTAATATATTTGCTTTAAATGTATTTTATTTGTCTATAATACTTATCTAGAAAGAAAGTTAAATCGAATAATGAAAACATAATTAATCAACCATAAAAGTACAAATTGTTAATTAGATTATTTCGGTTTCATTGCAATAACAACTTAATAATCAACGCAATAAATCTGATTATGGTGAAATTAATTAAATGTATCTTATCCACCTGATTTGCCTGAGTCATATAATGACAGTGATATATCTATCCTACACACAATAAAAGCATGGACAACACGTGGCTATGGTAATATGGTAGCCTATTTAAATCCATTACCTACGTAAATGTTAAAATATTTGCTTAGTTAAAATGACGTGGACAATTTATGGATCTTTTATATAATCTAAACATACTAAGGGAAGAGTCTAAAATAGCGATATATAAGCTGTTATCAGCAGAAGGTGTACCAAAATTCGATGTATTTGTATACAATTACTTTTTTTTACTGACCAAACGATGTTGACTAGAATAAATTTGACAGCTTTAGTGGTGTTTGAGGCGAGTGCTTAAAATGGTAGCCAACGCACGGGCCGAAGGTACCAAAACGGTACGAAATTCGGCATGAACTGCTACCCGTGTATAAATTTCCGTGTAAAAATTGGTATCCAAGCATCTACTTGTGCATCCATCCATCCATTCAACCGAAATACGTCCACTGCTGGACATAGGTCTTTCCCAAAGATCTACACAACGACCGGTCTTGCGCCACCCGCATCCAGTGGACTTCCGCGACCTTCACCAGGTCGTCAGTCCACCTTGTGGGGGGCCTACCCACGACGCATTTCCAGTACGCGGAAGTCATTCAAGAACCCGTTGGCCCCATCGGGCATCGGTTCTACGAGCAATGTGGCCAGCCCGTTGCCACTTCAATTTGGCAATTCTTCGGCCAATGTCGGTTACTGTGATTCTTCTGCGGATCTCCTCATTCCTGATTCGACCACGCAGGGAAACTCCGAGCATATCGAAGCCAGCTTGTTTGGGAGGATGGAATTCGTTAAGCCTGCGCGCTAGTCAGTTCGTAAGTAATCTCGAAAACAGCTTATAGACATTACTCAAAAGTGAGATGGGTCTATAATTTTTCAAAAGGGTGTTATCAGCTTTTTTTGAAAAAGGGGACCAACATACTTATGTGCCACTCGTGTGGCGTTTTTCCCTCGTGTATGACGGAATTAAAAAGCTTCTGAAGGGCCTCAAGGATCGGTATTCCACCCACCTTCAGCAGCTCTGCTGTTATTCCGTTATCATCCGGCGCCTTGTTGTTTTTTAGTTGTTTGAGAGCCGTTCGAATTTCGTACAGGCTAAATACTTAGACCCAACCGTGCGGAGTGCTTCCACAAATCTATCATTATACTCGTCCACTTTGCTCCCTAGGCAATCGAAACAATTTTTAAGTTCGAGCTGAAAGCTCTCGAGGTTTAGTATTTGGACGGGCAAAGGACGGAGCGTAGACATATCAGACGGAATCTCTCAAGCTTGATATTTCAATTCAATGTGCCTCTGACCACGCGGTGATCGCTACCGGTTTTTACTGAAATGACCACAGAGACATAATTGAATATTTGATTCTTTGTCGACATTATGAAGTCTATTTTATTCTTGGTCACTTCGTCGGGACTCATCCAGGTCCACTTCATGTGTTCCCGTATTCTGAAGAAGGAGTTAATCATAAAGATTTCCTTCTTCTCCATAAAACCGGCCAGTCGGTGGTCTTGGTGGTTCCGTCGTCCAGCTCCAAATTGCCTCATTCGCAGCTCCTCACCACTTTGTTTTTCTAGTTTTACATTGAAGTCCCACATAACAATGGTATACTGGGTTTTGTTACTATGTAAGACTTGTGAAATGTTCTCATACATAGTCTCCACTTCTTCGTCGGAGTGTGCTGAGGTCGGGGCGTATACTTGGATAGTCTTCAAGGAATACCGTTTGGTTATTCTGAGTATCAGGAACGCCACCCTGGTCGACACTACCTTGGGACTGTTGTTCGCCCTCCCGGATATACAGCAACTTACCGGATTTGAGGATTATCGAGTCCTCCTCTCCTCTCTTCGGACTTCAGATTATCCCAATATATCCCATTGTATCTTGCCTATTTCCTCCTCTAACTCATCAATCTTCTCGTTAGTCTGCAATGTTCGAATGTTATATGTTGCCAGCTCGATCCGTCGTTAGTTGTGGTAGCCGGATCTCTGCCGGAGATTCTTCGCACCCCTTGCCCTGTCGTTACCTTGGCCGCTACCGCTGCGACCAGGAATAGCGGGACTGCCGAGGACTAGGGGCCGGTTACTTAGTGCGTCGTTCATGTAGGTGTGATTGCCATAATCGCCACGCTTAATTTATTAATATTTGTGACCTGGCAATTCTTTAGAACGTCTTCGATCTGGTCGAAATACGTTACGTTACCTTGTATAGGTCCAACCTTACCGGTTTGTCCTCGCTTTGAAAATTTTATATACAATATACATAAATTTAAATACGGCTTAATAGCTTCAAGTAACAGTATACCATTTATCTGCAAAAAAAATATATCACACTTTATAAATAAAAAATAAGCTAATATTTTTATTAATGTTTATTGTTCAACATCGTAAAACATTATTTGTTCTCTCTTGGTTATTAACTAATATACGTATTAAAAACATCATATTCTCTGAATATTTATCCAATTGTAGTCAAAATCAGAATAGATTTACGATTAAGTATTTATATTATTTAGTACTTTGTTTTCAGTGTATTTGTTTATTGGTATAGAGTAGCAAAATTAAGATTGTTGCTTTTTTCATAATTTAACTGTTACCTTATAAGGTAATGGTGAATGTCAGTGCAATGGTACCCCAGGTTTCAATTTTTTCAATTAAAATTAAACAGTCTTTAACTATACTGGTATAATCAATACTCAAAGTAAAGGAAGTAAAGTTGAGGAACTTTAAAGTACAGAAGCGTGGGACAAACGGTCGTTATATTTTTGATGACCATTGTGTGATAATAATTAATCGCACAGACGCGTACTGTAGTCTTGTTCGGGATCGGGATCCGTCACTGAAAGGTTATCTTCCTTGACTAAGACCGGAACATTTTATATGCCAGTGCGTGTTGCAAAATAACTTATTCTTATTGGAAAACAGTACATAAATTATTGTTACATCAGAAAAAACATGTGATCATTGTATTTTTTCATTTGAACTTTGCACGAGCAGTTTTCTATACACCAAATTACCATTTTTCCAAGATTTTACTATAATAGTTACATGTACTACGGAGTCTGTATATTTATATTATTTTATAAAAAGTATTAATTTATTTCATAACAGGTTAGAGTATCGGTAAAAAAATAAATTTTTAAATGTTTCTTATGTACATACTTGTAACTTAGGTAGGTAGTTTTATAAAATATGTTAATATTAACTTTTTATTATAAAACTGCATCGTCTTAGACCACGCCTGCGAATAATGATCGTGTTTATTTTAATTATTATCTTAAAACGATTATTATTCATCGAATTGTAATTGATAAAATCCTACGTTATGTTTTGCAGTATCAAGCACGTCGGAATGTGGACGTTGATCAGGCGGACACCGCGTGAACTGAACACTCGCGTTAGTGTGAGCAGATGCCAATGTACGCATTGTTGGCACAGTCGGCATGTGTGCGACACTTTATGGAGGTTAGAAGCACACATACTCTTTTAGAGCTAGGGATTTAATATATTCAAAATATGAATTTATAATTAAAAAGAATATTGTGAAACTAGTAAAAGTATTTATATACTTTTATATACACTTATGTGTAGTAACTAAGGATAATCATGAGTCAACATATTTTTCTTGATAATATTTTTCTAAATAATACCTTTTGATAACATTTTAGATTATTTGATAAATTACTACTACGTGTAATTTGTGGAGATTATATCTTTCAAGCAGTACGAAATGACCTATGCTACGAATTTTATTTTGTTGTTTTCATACAGTACCATATAATAAAAAAATAATATATCGTTGAAATCAGAATGACACTATTTACAAGTTAATAACATAAATCGGATTTGTATTTGTAGTATGATTGTCTGAAAGATAATCATCTTCATATTGTTTACCAAACACGATAACAAAACAACAGGTTCTTTTTATTAGAAAAGAGGCGAAAATGTTTTCCGAAAATCTGATATCCTATCACCCACTAATATCAGATGCAATCAATTATTGTATAGTTCGAACTAGTTAATAACAGCTGATATTTGATAATGTCATTAGGAACACATGAAGTAAAAAGGTAAGTCAAGGTCATAGCTAAAATGTAAAGATTGTAATGCACGTGAACAGATTTTTTTTAATGCATTACAAAAGAGCAAGCGGGTGATGGTAAGTGATTCCAGTCACCCATAGACATCCACAACACAATAGGAAATGCAGGTGCTTCGCCGGTCTTTAAGCTATGAGTAGGCTCTCATCTTAAAGGTTCCCAAGTCGTATTGGTATAGAAATACCGCCGACGCAAGTTGATTCCACAAGATTGTTGTGCGAGGCAAAAAATCCGCGCGAAACGCACGGTCATGGTTCGTCTTTCATCCAGATGGTGGGGTGGAATTTAATTTTATGGCTCGTTGTACAGTGGTGGAATCCAGCAACAGGTATTAATCCGAGCGATCTTCGGAACACTAGTTATAATAATTTAAAAAAAATGATAGAATTATCACAATTCACTTGATCAGTTTAGTAAATCTGATTAACATTTACATTATTTGATCACAGTACAAGAGATATAGCTATTCAGGTTGATAAAATGTATTTTAAGAAGGTAATAAAACATAATTTAAGATCATGTGTATTTGTATCTGTAGGTATATTAACTTTGCAGAACAAACGTACAAGTAAAAACACAACTGAATAAATACATTTATTAAAATCGTTTTGAAATAAAGGTGTACAATGTGTAATTATAACATATATATTTAGTAGAAACAGTTTTACGGGCAAAATCGATAATATGAATTATTAAAACCAAATCTTTAATCGAGGCTATATTTAAATATTTGCAGAAATCATAACAGAGTTAAAGTATTCATTGATAATAAAGCTAGGTTATAATTTAATAATTAAAAATATCTTTGGTAGCTACCTCAAATGTTCCTTGTACATGTGAAGTAATTTCAAAGCTGAATATTACCATTATAAATGTTGATTGTGATCTTATTTGTCCGTACCAAGCTGTTAGCCAATGTTAAAACTGTGGAAATATAAAATAATGGATAAACTCAAAAACGCCTTAACTGATTTTCAAAATTATTAGTGTAAAATGCTAGATTATTAGTGAGTAACGTAGACTAGGTAACATTTTCGAAGTTAGATATTTCTATATACCCAAGGCGGAAGTATATTTATAAGCGTATGTATGACAGAGAGACAGAGAGATTGATGTTCTTTTTTTTGTTAAAGAATAGATAAAAGGTTCATAAATAATTGTATAATAAGGATGTATATCGTAAAACAACCTACACAGACAGCTCTCATTCTTGTAAAATAATCAATCGTAAAGAGGCATACTGTTTCACGGGCTTATGTTCGTGTTGGACTACACGTGATAATAGTCATATGTCACGTATGTATCTACATATAAGTAATGTATAAGTAATGACGTGAACCGTCCACACCCACGAAGATAATATAAAATTAATTATGTGGGCGTGCTTTATTATCTATCGCATACAAATTAATCACAGAATTTCGTATTAAAATGATATGATCCTAACATTTTCAGTAGCATAAAAATCCTTATATAGAAGACGTGTCTTCTATCTAATCTTAATATATTATAATATCTAATATTAAATTTTATCCTGATATAATTGTGTAATACTATATCCAGCTATCTATCTTTACTGGTGTTCGTAGTGTGAGTGGTCAATATCCATCATGATCATTATTGAAAAAAGTCTGTTTTCAAATTTTTTGTTTATAATACTAATGATTAAGTTCGTAAATATTTTCTAAAAAAACTAAGTAAATTGGTGGTCAATCAGAGCAGAAAAATGTACTGAAGTATTTATATTAATCTAATAATTTATATAGTTAGATTTTAGAGGTAGAATAAATCTAATTGTATGATAGCGAATTATTTCTCTTAAGAGGAAACGCAGTCGGCAACATATTTGAAGAATTGGTATTTCAGAAATCTATTACCATGGCGATGCGTCCCAATAAAATAGAATAGATAAGTTATTGTATATAGTCCTCTTAATAGGTCAACTGTAGCTCAGACTGATTATACCTACCCAAAATCATTGTAAATACTTACGGTTCGTTAATGTGCAAAGAAGACGAAATCATTACTTCGTATTTCCCTATTTCGCCATCTAAAGTTGAATTTGTCTTTTTTGTTTTTATTCAACAAATTTGTTTGTCTGTCAACAATGGCAAAATTTGAACATTTTTTCATTTTCATAACTCCTTACTTTCTATTATAATCAACAGGCATGACAGTGGTGAATATATATTATATGATATAATTTAATTTAAAATTTACTATAATGCCATTATCCAGGGAGAAAACAGGGGAACAGGGCAACTACCCTAAGGTACTCCAGGACCTTTTTATCCCGTACGCTAGCTCTGTGGAATGGATTACCTAGCGCAGTCTGTCTCCAAGGCTACGACATACGATTCTTCAAATGGGACATAAAAATGCTCTCCAAGGTCGGCAACGCATCGGTAATACTCTTGGTATTGGAGTTGTTCATAGGCTACGGTAACCATTTGCCACCAGATGAGCTGTCTGCCTGTTTGTCGTCCATTGATATAAAAAAAATCACTTGAAAGTTGAATGTAATAATAAACGGGTATGAACATGCCTAGTTCTCAAATTTACGCTTATAAAAGAGTTTTAAACAATGACGTCTGTGAGATATATCGTTTTGTCCCAAAGTCAGATGTTTACGAAAATATACTAAAGTCAGGCTGGTACTGCGTAGCGTCATGAAATGATATAATTTAAATTATAATAACAGAAATAACTTACTTTCTGCTTGAAATACAAAGGACAAGTGTTTTCTTATATTTGCCCATTTTATTTAATATAGAGCAAATTACACAAAAACATACGACGCCAATTATTTAGTGGGGGATAATATGATATGAAATATATTGGAGGTACTCGTATATTTAATGGTATGGAATGGTATGGTATGGACGTATAAAATGTTGGTTTTCCACGTAATTTTAGTTACAATATCTATTTATTTGCTGGATGGGACAAAGTTTTGGCGATGATGGCACAGTTGGTAGTGTAGCCGGTTTCTACGTTAATGAGCCCACGTATCCAAGTCTAAAAATCAGCCTAAGCTTTCGGTGAAGGAAACCATAATATGGTAGTAGGGCATTTTTCAATTTTTCTTTCACGTCACGTTCTTTCACCACTCTTAAGTTGGAAAACCTGTCGCCAACCAATCGGTATGTCCGGCAGCACCATTTGAGAACCACTATTTCTAGGATTCGTGTTTTTACCATCCTGGATCTTATCATCACTTAATATCAGGTGAGATGATGGTCAAAGCATTGAGCCAATAGAGTACAAAAAAAGTTAAACTATCTAGCCAATTTTTTTTATAAAGTCAAATAAATTAAGTAGTAGGATTGAATTGTGAATTAGAATTAGAATTGTGTTGCAGAACTTCATTAAATCAAATTCTATGAGAAATATCTTATTCTATACAGTATGATTTAGGTTTTTCTTTTCTTCCATAAGGGGCCAATAAAGTTCACGTATGGAGAATTTAGATTTTTGACCCCTTCTTCTACTTTTTCAGCAAAGCTCTAACCCTCTGGTAATTTAATTGGGATAATTGTTACATAATCTGAATTCTTAACACGATTTGTGCCTGGTCTCAAAGATACTAAAAAACTACAAAAGTTTTTAGAAACATATAATATCTACCTTTACTTGACTTTAAGACGCATTATGGAATATTAATTTGTATAATTACAAAAATGAACTGAAAAAGTGAGTTTTCTTGAACAAGAAAACTTGATTGACATATTTATTAAAAAATATGAAGACAAATAACAAATATTAGAGATAAGAGCACCTATCGTTCAAAGAATTTTCCAGTTGATTTTGATTGTTTGTAATAGATACAGGACAGAAAATTTCTACAAATGACGTGCAGCGTTCCCCAACTGGAGAGGCTCTAGATGCCGCTGCCAGCGCGATATAGTGACACTGAACATGCATTAAGCATTACACACACAACGCTGCACGTACACTCCTACACATAACACGCAGATACATAGGTCCTGTAAGTAGCCTTTTTTTATTAATAAAAAAAATGTAGGGATAAGCTAGGATCAAAATTCCGCGGGAATTTTTATACACAGGTAACGGCAAAGCCGAGATTCGTACCACTTTGGTAGCCATGTGCTAGTTACCTCTTTTCGGTTGAGTACCTTCAGCAGTCACCCACAAAGCCACAGTGAAGCTGTAAAGGCCCTTCCGGTCAACACCATTAGTCAGTTAAAAAAAGAACAAAAAATAGACAATATCTAATAATGACTTTTTTTTAATGATTTTTGAACTTTTAAATGAGATTAAACCGAAGAGTAATGAAAGTCATAGAATAAAAAATTTATTTATACATGTTTGCTTGTGAAATACAAATAATACCAATCCCGCATTTAATTGAAATGAGTGGTCTTATTATTTACAAAATTACGATAATGAGTTAAAGCTAATTTGAAAAAAAAAGTAAATCAAAATTTTTGCAATGACTGGTCGTTGGCCATTAAATGTCATTTATTCGTGGTTTATCATGAACATTTTTGAATCCAAACTCAGTACAATTTTCTCAGTTGATAAGGATGGTGAAAAATCTGATATCCTAACATTTGTAGATTTTTCACTAAAGAAAATTAATACTTTAGTCCGAATCAATTTCTCCATAAATTTTTGGCTTAAAACATTTTTCTTACAAAGTGTAAAATAATATCACTTTGTATTTGACAAATATATGCCTTTTAATAATCAAGATAAATTGTAGTTAAAAAGGACAGGGGATGCAGAGAAAACAAAACAAACATAAAAATTGTAACATTGTATATTTTTGCTATTTGATTAAAATGCATTATATTATTATTATTTAAAATTCTATAATATTCCGGTTTAAATCAAAATATAACGAAATTGAAGAAATATTAAAAATGGCACATCGATCCTCTATAAATTCGGAATGTTACGACGTAGTATTTATTATCTATATATATTAAATGCATACTGCCATAATCCTAGCTTCATGTTACCTAAAGATTCTTTTTTGTTAATTATATTGTCGCCTAAAGAATGAATTTGTTATATAGATTTTATAGCAATAACAGTACTTATATACATATGTATATATTTTGTACTCATATTTGCTCTAAAATTTTAACTGTTCTCATTTCATTTTTATTAATTTGAAGCAGCTCTCTATCAAGATATAGCGATATTGTCTTTTGACGCCATTTGTTTTGAGGCCAATGAATTTGCACCATCGATTATGTTTCAGTGCATTTTTCATTGTTCATTTATGGCATTTTGGCACCACTAGCTAAGTAGTTAACCGCACTACTCGATCTAGCCTAGGGTTGCCACTGATTTGAAGATTCTCTTCACATTGACATTAGGAAACTTGATTATTTGTTTCAATTATTTATTTATTATATTTATAAAACAAACATCAATAACGAAGCTCAACAAGTGACGTAATAATAATGAAAATTACAAGTAATAGTTTTTATAAATTCGAAATCGAAATTTAAAACTCAGTTAACTCTTTATAATGAATTTTAGATTTAGTCCGACCGAATACTTCAGGAGTAATACTTTCGGTACAAAACTTATTATTAACCTACAATTACTTTAACGATCACTAATATGTTGATATTAATCAAGCAAGACGGAATGACGTAAAAAGTAAAAATCAAAGAGGTTACAGGACACAGTCGTATTATAACATTTCGGTATCGATGATAGGACTGAAGAAAAAAAATTCACATCAAAATCAAAACAAAAAGTTCTTTATTCAATTTGGGCCCCCTAAAGGCGCTTATGAAAGTCAAAAAAACTACCACCGGTTCGGAAAAAAACCCAGCTGAGAAGACCCGGTAAGAAACTTGATCTGGTAATTTGTACATGTTTTTTTTAAGTTATGCAAATAATACAATAAACGGTTTTAGCGGAAGCACAAAGAGGGTTGTCACTTCCAGACATCACTATCGTTCACGTTCACTAATGATCCACCCTGTAATAACCTTTGGATCTTGAAACGTGTTTGACATAGTGCTTAAACTTATTGTCAGGTAAATCGGTAATGTGCTTTGGTAATGGTACCATGTTGTAGAACCTGACACTATTGCCTAAAAAGCTTTTATTGGTCTTACTAAGGCTAAAGCAAGGGACGGCTAGTTTGTGATTACTTCTAGTAATAAAATTATGCCGTCCGTTTACTATATCAAACTTATTTAAATTTTTGCGCACTTAAATTAAATTATCTAAGATGTATTGGGAGGGCAATGTTAATATATTATATTCCTAAAACTTATTCTTCAGTTATTCGCGGGATCCCAAACTGCAAATGGCTCAAACTGCACATTTTTTTATTAAAAATATGATATCTATATCAGCTACTGTCCCCCACAACAAAATGTCGTAAGACATCAAGCTATGAAAGTAAGCAAAATAGACTAACCTGGCAGTAGCAACATCTATTAATTGGCGAATTTTACAAACTGCAAACGCCGCTGAGATTAACCTTTTCGCCAAAGCTTTAATGTGAGGACCCCATTGTAATTTATTATCAAGTGTAATGGCCTAAGAATACAGCATTATCAACGCCTACAAAGTTTCCTTCTATCTTAATACTACAATCAACATACTTCAAATTTGGTAAGATAAATCTCATACATTTAGTTTTATTGGCATTTAGCAATACATTATTTTAGGAAAACCATTTTGAAACGTTTTTTTCTAAGGTATTATATTATTTACTTGCTTAACCTCGGATTCTTGTCTTTGCACATTTAATATAAGTTAAGTGTCATCGGCAAATAGAACCATGTTAGCACAGTTACTAACCATTAGCGGTAAATCATTAATGTATATCGGGAATAAAAACAGTTCCAGAATCTAGCCCTGTGTGACTCCTATTCGAGCTAATGTTCCCGTAGAGGTAGCTCCATGTACACTTACTTTTTGACAGCGCTCTGTTAAATAAGACTCTAGAAGGGTGAGAGAGGTTTCAGAAACGCCGTAATGTTTTAATTTTGGTTCCAGTGTACTGTATCTATGCAGTCAAAGGCTTTTGAGAGATCACAGAATACACCGTTTGTATCCTGTGAATCTTCCCAGGCCACTAAAATATGGCTCATAAGCATTGCACCAGCGTTAGTGGTAGATTTTGATTTCGTGAAACCAAATTATCGACCGTCTATAAGCTCTTCTGCTTTAAAATAATCAATTAACTGATTAAGCATAATTCTTTCAAAAATCTTACCTATAGACGGAAGTACAGAAATTGGTGTATACTTTCCAAGACTGCTTCTATAAGCTGATTTAAACAAAGGTACCACTTTACTTACTTTAATTAAATTGAGGAAGGTGCCAGTTTCTATACATATATTAAATATATTAGCCAAATAAGGTGAAATATTGGCAAATAGGGATTGAAGAACCATATCTCTTGGGTATGTTTAATTGTTTGAATGATTTTATTATTTCACCCGCACTAATCGACGTAAAATTAAATTTTGAGGTTATAGAGGCACTCAGATTATTTCGAAGTAATGCGGCACCATGGGAAGATGAAGTTATATTTTTTGTTACTTCTAAAGGTATGTTGGTGAAATAATCTTGAAAAAAACAGGCGCGACCTCTGAACTGCTTGAAATAAGTACTCTGTCGACATTCAGATTAAAAGCATTATCATTGATTCTATTATTACCTAGTTCCTTATTTATGATGTGCCAGATAGTTTTGGTCTTATTTTTGGACTCAAGAACTTTGTTTTATACAAACACGTTTAAAAAAAAATTTGAATAATTTCTAACATAAGAATGAAAAGATTCACTCGTAAATAATGATTTTTTATGGTAGAGATTATATAACAGATCCCTACTTTTTTAATTCCTCTAGTTGCCCAATCACTAAAAATACGTTTTTTCCTAACATTAATAACTTATGTTAGGCAATGTTTATTGAATTCTTTGCTTATGACCTTAAACAAGCTGTCAGTCTGTATTAGGATCTCGAGTAAAAAACAAATTATAAGTGGTCATTTTTTGTTGAACATTATCATTTAAATGATTTAATCTACTTTTAGATACAAGTCTAATTGTCTTTTTGTAATCATCATTAGGCTTTTGACAGTTAATTTTAGAAAATTGTCCTTTATAATCTAACCGTATTCAAGATATAAATCCACCGCTAATGATCTCAAAATTAGTAAAAATGTTATTTATACAAGTCGCGGTCTGAGCCGTGGTTCTAGTAGGTTCATTACAAAATGGATCAAAATTGTACGACTTAAACAACGAAATGAACGTAGTGACATCTGGTGACGAGATTAAATGTCTACGTTAAAATTACTACTATAGATTAAAACTCGCTTTTTTTGTGTTAAATAATTTTACTAAAATTTCTTCCATTGTGTATAATAATTGAAAAATATTCTAAGCTGGAGGTCTGTAAACACACAATATTATTAAATCCCCCATCTCTGCGCAAGCCACTTCACAAACAGGGTCTATTGAGAGACTAGATACATATATCTGTTCGGGTGTTAAACTTTAAATTATTTTTGATAAAACAATATAACCACCGCCGGCGGTAATTCTTCTATTAAATACACTAGCAATGGAAAAGTGTGGTACATCAAATAACATCTTATCAGGTTTCTGTAAAACATAATATATCTAGTCTCTTTGTCTAATAATAATTCAATATCTAATAATTTGCCGGAGAAGCTATTTATGTTTTGATGATAAACGGTAATGTAACACTGCTCCTTTGTCTTATTTATTCGTTTAAAAAAGTAATAGCAGTATCATTAGTTGAACTAGATGACACTCCCGTGTCACGTGACCTATTTATAGTATATGCTATCAATGTAGCCCATGACTCGCTTATACTTATTGGAAAGGTACATCCTATCCTGGGTCAATATAAAGTTATGAATAATTTTTTAACATCGAAAAATATAAATTTGTCACTATTACGGCGTGTTACATAGTACAAACAATTATTTAACATGTGAATATTATTATTTTTTTTTAAGGTTTCTGTAAATAAATCTTTTTTACTCTTAAACAGTTTCCTATTAAAATTAAAATTAAATTAGTCTTTGTTTAATATATTATTAATGTGTCGAGTACCCATAAAAATAAGACAATAGGAAAACAGTGGAAAGCTGGCGTAAACGCCAGGTAAGTGCTCAAGGGGTTAATTATTTCTTTAAAAGTGACACCAAGCATACAGTGATTAATGATGTTATCTTTTAAATTCCGTGCTAACATTAACCCTATGCCTTTACCGATTCCGTCAATGAAAACTAATCTTTTTTTTACAGTACTGACATCAGCACCCACATGCAACAGAGTAGGAAAGTTCATCAATGTTTTTTTCAGATTTAGGTGTAACCATCTTAGGAAAGAGCTTGATTTTTTCATAGGACTGTGCCAGTACAGGAATAGATCCCTGAGCCACATCAGACCTTGGTGACTGCACGTCCCAGACTGCAGGGATCCAGAGTGATTACAATCACTCCACATGCAAGGGATGCTCAGTGACTGAACCCCATCCAGTTTATCTGCAACTGACTCTATCAACTCATTTGCTGATACCATGTGTCCATATAATTTATTCTGTATACACTCATATTACGAAGATAATGACTGTATATAAATCATCCTTAATTTTTAACTCAGTTTATAAGCGCTGAATGTCACCACAATAAACATCTTGACTTTTTAACAATTTAAAGATTATTTTATTAAGTTTTTGCTTGTTAATTGTTGAGTCTTTGGATGAGACATGATGAAGAAACTATTATCCGCATACAGTAGCGGAAAAGGTATCGTAAAAAGAAAATGTTGAAACACGTAGTTAATATAGACTATATTATTCACAAAAACATATTTTGTTAATAGACGATAAAATTATATTAACAATAAATAAGTACATCTTAAGTAACCAAAGTACATTATATTATGTACCGATACTACATATTACGAATATTACAATAGAGATTCATTTTATTTACTAAGTTAGCTGAAGCCAATATTATGCGGTTAACACACGTACGGACTGAACCACGGACATAGTACAGCGGGCGACCGAGATTATCAGTCGTCTAAGTAGGGATGGAAAACTGGATGAATACTATTTATGATTTAAAGTTAAATAAAACAAGTCGAAAAGTAGAAAAGAAACAAGTTGAAAAAGATTGATCTCTTGAACTTCGATGTTTCGTGAATCAATTAAAAAATCGATATTTATTAATACTTTATTCAAGACTTATTCGTCAACAGCTCACCATGCCATATCCACGGTCCGGTCCGTACGTGTATTAACACCTTTAATTGTTAGTAGACCCACCCATTTCATTTGTTCTATGTTCAATTAAATACCGCTTTTATTACTAACTTTTTTTTATACAAGAAAGGCACTATATTAGACCATGTTTTAAGTTTTTAGTCTCCTTTTTCATTTTGGCTGGAATTTTAGTAATATTACGTGAATAAAGAATACTTGTCTAATTAAAACTTATGGCCATATTGCTACTTTTCAGAGAGTTTTATATCATCTGATCCGTGTTATTATTTCTGATGCACTTCACTTCTGACCATAATAACTAAAGTATTTAAAATAAAATGGATATTATAACATATAGGCATAAATACCGCAAGTTCATGGATTAAAAATAGAAAAGATCTCGCCAGAAATTCCTTTGTATTACCTGTTACCAGACGAGGCGAATACAAATTTAAGTAATTGTACTATATAAAGTAAATAATTCATAGAGTTATAATATTAATACGCCTGGTATTTATTTTTTGATTTATTGATTATATATTTATACATAGGTAAATAGGCAGTATGTAGTTTTTGTTCTCTGTTTTTCAAGTTAATTTAATTCAATTACATTTCACTATAGTTTTCAGCATTTTACTTTACTTCAGTTAGAGTATAAATACAAACGAGTTTTGTAAACGGCACGTTGCGATCAGTATTATAAATCCCTGATTTGCTTAAAAAAAACGATTTTATATTAAATAAAGAACAAACAAACTTATTTAAATGTGTTGTCATACAAGGTTCGTTGGTAATTCAAGAAAGATAATGTGTAAAAGGATATACAAATTTACTAGTGATATAGATTTTTTTAATCTAGATAAAACAACATAATGTACTCGTAGAAATTTTGAAAAAAAAAAAAAAAACCCGAAAATTAATAAATAGTAAAATTCTATATAGAATACTGAGTAGAAGTAACTTTATTTAATAACTTTTTCATCAATAATTATCGAATATTAATTTTAACTTCGCGTAATCTAACAATTCGGAAGGCTTTTTCTTTGTCTATGCCATTAACTGAATTTGTATTATAATGAAATCACTATCTATCAGTATAAATATACATCAGTTACAAATATTCATCTTGTTCTATTTGTAAAAATAATTATAAAATACAATATACTGCTATAAGCAATTGATAAATATTTTTGTGTACGCTTAGAATATGCATTGTGATGTAGGCATTCATTTGTCGTTTTAAATTTTTTCAACACAATGTATTTTAAATTGATTAAAATAATATACGCCCAAAATAAGCTATAGGTGCAAAAGTAATAGTTTACTTTTTTATATTATAACCATTTTTAACATTATACTTACTTATTAAAAAATGCATATAAATTGTTATTAAAAATAAGCTAAATAGATAAAACCTAATTTAAAATTAACAAATCGTAGAAAACACTGGAAGGTTCTACAATAAAAAGTAAATTCACAGCCTTTATAAAGAAGGCCTTATATTTTAGCATAAATTTCCAATAGTCTATATATATATATCACGAATTAATATTAAAATAACAATTATTATTTAATTGTTATTATCTATGGTTATTATATACTGACAAAATGTATTCTCAAAATATTAATTGTTTATACTGTTGAACACGAAACTTTATTTGTTCTTGTAAAAATTAAATAATATTGAAGTTATTACCGAAAATCTAAGTAAAGATTTATTTCTAAAAAGCAAACAATAGATGCAAGTTGTATATGGTTAGTTTTTTTTTATAAAATAAAAAAATAAGTGCATTTTATTGAAACTTAAATATTATGACTGGAAATTCGATTAATATACGTAAGGTTAGTAAATAAAAAATAAAACATAAATTTGTTGTTTGTTAATGTTTGAGAAATAAATGCTTTATTGCTACAAGGAATGTCAGCTAGCTTTTTCGGACGGAAAAAAATAAGTACTGACCCTTAGTTAGCTTTCACATTAATTATTACTAATTAATAATAAAATTTAAATATATAAAAATAATTTTAATGTGATCACAAGTTAATTTTGACTCTCGCCATTTGGTCCTCGTCTCTCTCGTATATAACTTTTTCATTTGTATATAATTTTTCTTGTATAGCAGCAAATGATTGGCCTTTTGTTTCAGGCAGTAACAACAATATAAACACACAAACACCGGCAACAGATAACACTCCAAATCCCCAGAACGCTACGTAGTTACCTAAATTATCCGCAACTACTTGATATAACTTTGTCACTGCGAACGTCATCAGAGCGACAAATATCTGGGTAACACATGTAGCTTTCGATTTAATATTTGTAGGGAATATCTCTGATGTTATAGCGAAAGGCACTGTGGCTAAGCCAATGGTATAAGAAAATATAAATATTGGTATCACAACAATAGGAATGAACTTTAAACCTACAACGTATTCACTGTTTTCATGTTTCATGAAAAAAAATACGCACCTATAATAACGTTGGCTAGGCCAACACCGCAAGACGAAACTAATAATAAGGGTTTCCTTCCTAATCTATCGACTAGTTGTGAAGATATTGCAGATGTCAATAGCTGCACCGATCCGAATAGTATACAAGATTCCTTAGCACCCCAGCCTCCTTCTGCAGCACCGAATATCTGCTGAGCGTAGGATATAATAGCAGTGCTACCGCAGAACTGTTGCGTGAAATATATTCCCATTAATATTATAAGGCCCTTTTTATTTCCACCAACGGTAATCAAATCCTTCCATCTACTCTTCTCTTTCATATTTTCTGTTACTAAATTAGTCATGCTTTCTAATTCTTCTCGAACGTACGCTTTGCCGCGAAGTTTCTTCAATGATATCTCCGCTTCCTCCTTTTGCCCAGATTTGATGTAGTAGTAGGGGGATTCAGGCATGGTGCTAAATGTCACAACGAATAGGATCGGTATGGCAATATTAAAACTGGCGAGTCCCAATATCGATACATACGGCCCGATGCAATATTGTGACAGTATTCCGAACTGAAATATGCAAAAATTAAATTACTAAAGTACAAATTTATTGAATAAATAACCGCTAAAAGACAAGTCAAGTTCTAAATACGAAGTTAATACATAAAATATTTTAAAAGAGTTTGATTATTTTAAGAATTGTTTGTGGTAGTAAATCTACAAGTATTAAAGGAGTAAACATTTATAAAAATGTATTTAATTTTTTACCAAACTATTCTCTGATAAGTTTTGGTCAAGGTTACATATTTGTTCTCATGCGCACGAGTTGAGTGTAATATTACTTGCTTGTGTAAAATTATATTTACACGTATGCGACGTCTGTGGTTTGTAAGATTATTCTAAATATATGTAGACGTTAGGTGTTAGTGAGTGTTAAGTTGATATAGCTTGTCAGATATGAGAAGACCTACGATAAGTAACAAGATTCATATCATTAATATTCGTTATGAATTAAAAAAAAAATGTAAGTACGTAGGTATACTTTTTATATGAGTTATTTCATAAGGAAAAGTACTACATACATATATCAACTAACATACGTACAAAAACTAAGAACGAGTTTAGGAAAAAAAGTATGGTTAAAATTATAAGTATGTATGTGTGTTTCGTAGAGAAATTAGATTATGTATTGAATATTTCTTTATGAGTTGAGTTGACTTTGTTTCTTGCAGAAAATACATACGCTATATTAATAATGTTGGCTAGGCAAGTACCATAACAAGAAACTTGTAATAATGACTTAAATCTGTCGACTATAAGTGGTAGAAGATATGACTGTTAAGTTTCGATGAGAAAAAAAAATGAATTCGAAAACTTATTAGACTATTTTTAAAATAGTTCTGTTGCAACATAAGCAATTAATCTTTATATAATTAAAGATGGTTTGGTATATTTAAAATGTATGTACATTGACAAATACTTGTCTGTATTATGAGGGATAAATTGTAATCAGATAACTAACCTTCGACATGACTGTGATAAGTGTGGCCATGGCCCCTCTGACTTCATCGGAAGCAATTTCCCCGAGATACATCGGTGCAGTTGTATATGCTATGCCATATCCAAGGCCGGAAATAAGGCGGGACGCATAGATCGTTGGCACATTCCCCGCAAGCATGACCAGTATCCACCCTATAATATAAGGCACTGAGGCAAGGAGCAGTGTCTTCTTTCTGCCAATTCTGTCGGCTAGGTATGACGCGGGTATGGGGCTGGCAGCTGTAAAATGTTAAATTATATATGAAAAAAAAATTGTGGCATCAATTTTACAAAATTACTAATTCAGTTTAAGTCTATTTTATCCACTTATAATAAATAGTAACTGACTACTTATAGGTATAAAAGGTACTTATTATGAAAGCTCAACACTAGAGAGCTGAAATTGGGTTCACATATATTAATCCAGAATAGAAATAGTATAGTCACAGGTACAGCCAGTGACTCAAAATGAAAATAAAAACAACCTTATACAATGGTTTTTATTTAAGTTTTTATATAAAATTTCGCAACCCATTTTTAGGTGTCGAAACTACCAAAATGATTTTATTTGATATACTATTATCGTGAAGACCGAAGAACAAGTATTATCAAACGAGCGAAATAGCAATTAAATTCATACGACTATATAAAGTAAAAATTAAATCTTGTTCGTTTGTAAATGCTTCAGAATGATTGAATTACTTTTTTTTTAATGCTCATAACATTAAGAATAACGTTTATATTTAGTGAAAAAATAGAAAAGGTAAATTTGAGAAAACTGAGAATGTCTTTTCTTTTCCATTTTTGATATGACATGATAACGTTTATAAAGACAGTTGGTATATAATATTTTAAAATGTATGATACTATATTTTTTATTTTTCGTTACGAGATAAACAGATAAGTTATACGGGTAATATTTGAGTTGATCTAACAGCTAGTAGATAGAATCGCTCAGACGTAACAACATAATGTAATGGTTTTTACGAACACTAATTAAACCGTTTCCAGCGTAATCCAGTAACATTTTGTTCAACAACTTATCAGTTTGCATAAATATATATCAGAACTGTTTTCCTCTACCTAATTGATAATATTTTACAATGTTTGTTTATTATGTATGAATAAATATAGAATTGTAAAAACTTAAGAATGGCCTGTATGTGTTCCTTTGTTCTGTGGTCGAAATTCTAATATTGGTAGAATTCATTCATCTTGATAGAATAATTATGACGAACAATCTTACATAGCAACTCGATTTTGTATGCTTTTATATAGTACTCAAAATTATACCTTA
Organism: Samia ricini; assembly: GCA_014132275.2. Lineage (NCBI taxonomy): Eukaryota > Metazoa > Arthropoda > Insecta > Lepidoptera > Saturniidae > Samia > Samia ricini. The sequence continues at coordinate 11,922,693 of AP028161.1, forward strand.
AAATCACTACAAAAAGTTAGAGAAAAACGAAATGTATGATTTATTGTTTGTTGAAAAGTTTTTTTTTTAATTTATAACACTTTGCTGTCAATAGCTAAATATGCAACTTGCACCCTCCCTCAATATTATAACCACGGTTTAATCGGTGTACGCTACGAGCGAGCGACGCTGACTAGGCGCGATACTGTTTTAAGAATAGTATGGCGACACACTCGTACATCCGTTGCCCATAAGATAAATACTTAGTTTTAAGATTGAACGTTACATGTAAGTCACTCTACATTAAATATTAATGTGACTCATTTTTTTTTAAACAAATTAGCGCTAGCGGTACTTAACTAGCTACTAAACAAAAACAAATCGATTTCCAAAAAGAGGAGTTGAATGTATTGAACTATTTTATCTTTGTCTATTTACTTATATACAGATAACTATTTCTACCAATTCAGTATGAAATTATGTGTTACTTCATTCTTTTACATTTTAATCAAAGGCCGAGCGTAGCGGCCACCTTATCAGCCGTATCAATGATATCATTATAGGTGGCCCCATGAGTGTAAGCAAAAATTCCAATAAAAATTCTGGCACCTACCTAGTACCTACTCTGTACACACGCTTCTTTTATTATTCGTATTTGTATTATTATTATGTAGGCATCTAATATATGAAATAGAAGTTCGTGTGAAATTAACAACTTCTATCTCTTAATTTGTTTTTAAAAGGTTTATAATTTCAAATACGGCGAAATAAACTCGACGTTGACAGGTGACAGCATGATATATATATTTTAAAATAAGACGAAAACGTATATTAAAACGGCAATTTTAGTATGTTTGCTTTAATCCAGGAAACGAATATTCATTCTTCAGTGAATATTGTTAACATGTACGTAGTATGTAGTGCGCAACTCGTCAAGGGCGCAGTTCTGTGATAAATAGTAAACACATAGGTAATGTTGTAAAACGCTTCCGGTAATATTATCCACTCATCAGCGCTATTAAAGTAAATTTACATAAATTAAATAAAGTGGTAGTGTTAAAAATAGGTAAAGTCAATCATAGGTTACAGAATTTAGCAGATAGCTTACAGAATAGACAGATGTAATATTCCCGTTTACTTACCTATTTAAAACGCATTGATTAAAAATCCAATTGAAATGATATAGACAAGTAATAAATCGATTGACATGGTTTTCTTTAGTTCTCATGTATTATATGTTCAGGTTTTGGTATCAACATAGTGTATACAATCAATTGTTTTAAAAGAAGTTAATCTAATTGATATTTTTAAAGTCATAATAATTTGACAATTGAGTAGTACCTTGCAGTGGTGACAATGTATTGGGTACACATATACAGTAAGAACATAAGGTCTAAAGATTTTTTTTGGATGGCTAGTTAAACGTAAAGTTATTGTCATACAAACTAAATACATATTGAAAAACAGTATTGTTTGTTGAAATTTGGTCGGACTGAAATTCGTACATGTAGTTGCATGCGCAAGGGAGATTTATTTATTGGAATTATACCTAACTATTTAATTACCTGTTGTTCCTATATCCTATTTAATGGTATACTTTCGTTAATTTATATATTACTTAATGTTTTTCATTCTTGCTATATATGAGCAGAAGTTCGCACAAACAAATTTCAGAGCTGTCAAAGATACGTCGGCCTCTCTGTACCATTGCGATGTTTTTGTGATAGTTGCCATTTCTGACTGAGCTTGCCATTTAGAGGTAATTTTACGGTGTTAAAAACCCATCACAAGAACAGCGATGTTAGTTCGAAAAAAAAAGAAGTAGTCGACTGATATTTGTCGATAATCTGCTAATCGATAGCTCATTTTATATGAATCCTAAAGTTGAATCCGTGACGAAATGTGGTTTTACACGCAAGATACTGAAGGAACATAAAGCGAAAGTGTCCCATTGTTAACATAAATATCGTTTACATTGTGTCATATATACTGGTAGTGGTATCCATGCATGGGATATAAGTGTGTGTGTGTGTGTCTTATAGTAGTGGTAAAGTAAGAAAGGAATTAGTTTGCATTAAAAAAAAAAAATGTCATTTGTTTCTAAAAAGGAAAAAAGTAAGTTCATTAAATATTGCCATTTTGTCATCTTTATATTTATCGCATAATCGTGTTACATGGAACGAAATAAACATAAAAATGTTGTTATTCACTTTAATAATTGTTATACTGGTTATAGGTGTTCAACCGTTTATCTGATTTCAGTGACTTTACAATGAAAAGAAAATAAACGATATAAAAAAATAACCGCAAAGAAAAATGCATTAATTTAGGCTAAGGTTGAGTTTATTATTTATGTTACTAAGCTGGTAATAGATTATTGATTAAAATGATAAATAATGTAGTAATAAAAAACCTCCGCAAACGGTAAAACTACCAGATCGATATATACATAGAGTAACACAGTATATATGTGACTATTATTCTTCTGATAAAAATATGACGCATTCATTTGCAAAATTATATATATATATAAACTTTATTAATTCTGTATAGAGATTTTAAAGATTAATGTCTAGACTAGACAGATTCACGAAACCGTTTTTGTTGGGGATTTGTATGTTTGACTTTAGTTTCGAAGGTCTGACACTTGGTGGTACCGGTGGAAACGACTACATTTGTAGTATGTTGGTTATACTAGTGATTAAGAAAAGGGTATATCAGCATAGAAAAGCAAGTAAATCTTTCACAAAAGCCACTGAGTGTGAAGTTTAAACCATTTAGCCAGTATAAAGTAATACTCAATTATATGTGTAATATGTGTGTATATATATATATATATATATATATATATATATATATATATATATATATATATATATATATATATATATATATATATATATATAATTGCCATCGGCTTTCTAAAAGTGAACACAACTTGCAATTAATTATTAATATTTATTAACTATTAATGATATTATTATGCAGGTTTTAGAAAAACATCCCATTGTTTTGTTCAAGAAACCAACTTTGTTTTTATGCATAATTTGAAGTTCTTATAATCGTGAACGTAATATATCTATAGATTAAAAAGAATAATGTGAACTACCTGAACAGAGGATCATAATGGAAGCGATCCATGAGCTCTGGTCCGCTGATGTTTGTATTGGAGAATCGGCAGCTAAAAGTATGGGTAATGTGGGTGAAGTCCATCCTACCGTCGTACCGGCCGCCGCCGTGATCAAGGTAGCTGAAATAAATGAAAAAAAAACAACAATAATTTAAACATGAAACAGTTGTTTAAGGTATGTGTCGCAGTAACGATACCATGATATAGCAAACCTTGATAGCAGAAAGTCGCAGAAAAAAATGTAAAAAATCACGGTCAAGGTAGCGGTCGCAGCTGGTCACCTCAGTGGGGGTCTTTTTGGGGCTTCACTCGTTGGGGGTGATATACGTATGTAAAAGCAATATAAAGCCTTTGGTAATAGGCGCCTAGGAAGCACGTTGAAATTTTAGTGACCGCAATCCGACATAACTCGTCTACTGCTCCGTAGTGGTACCCATGATGGGTTTTTAAATATGGGTTAACAAAAATGAAAGCCTGGAGAAATGGATGAGATTCTTACTTGAAGAGAAAAAAATATTTCAACGTACTTGTAACCTTATATACAAATATGTTTCCGTGGATTATGAAATAGAGAAAAGGTCTGTTAAATTTTGTTATCATAAAAAAAACTGTGTGCCTCGTTGGTTACGTGTGACGCCTCGTGTTGACTTAATCCGTCTTTGACTTACCAAAGTTAGTGCTTGGTTAGTTAGCTTAGATATTGTTACTAGACTTAGAGATGATACTGAAATAAGTTGAGGACTGATCAAGTGGTGCTTGGGATTGGTCCATATGTCAACAGTGCATATTTAGCATGAGTATAGATTAATTACCTAAAATAACTATGGGATTATTCCTTCAACTAAAGGAAAAAATCTGTTCTTGTCTTCTTTTGAATCGTTTTAAAAACTAGTGTTCACCTAGTTAGATTATAATCATGTTACAATTTTAGCAGTTAAAAAACCGTAATCGTTTTTATAAATATGAGGTGAAAAACACGTTACTTCAGTTTTTTTTTAACTTTCTTTAACTTCCAAAAGGAGGAGGGTTTCAATTCGATTGGTTTATTTTTATGTATGTGCACCGATTACACTGAGATTTATGATCCGATTTACGTGATTCTTTACTTTGATGCAGAATACTTGCCATTTGGTCCCATAAATTTAAATTTAATATAGTTTTCATTTTATGAACATTTTTGTTTATGTGGATGATGTAATTTTAGTTTGTGTAGGGCTATTTTTCTAGGAGTTTTTTGAGATCAATATTGTTTAAGGCGCGCGGTACCTTTCGTAGGCCTACCCATAGCTACTTAAAAAAATGCCATCCATCCATCCATCCATTCAACCGAAAGACGTCCACTGCTGGACATAGTTCTCCCCCAAAAGATCTCCACGACGATCGGTCTTGCGCCACCCGCATCCAGCGGATTCCCGCGACCTTCACCAGGTCGTTAGTCTATCTTATGGGGGGCCTACCTTTGATTTGATCACGCAGTGAAACTCCAAGGAATAGCCCTTTGAGCAACTTTGAACTTTTTTATTAGGCGCATTGTGAGCCGTGTGATGCCGGCTAGCCGTGTGGTGCAGGCTAAGAATAGTATCACCCCATATCTTCTCGTGGGTGTCCTAAAAGGCGACTAAGGGATATGAACCAGGGGTTGGGCAGCAGCATCCTCTGCGTACCAAAAAACACCTTACTGCAATCGCTAACCCACCTTCCAAGGGTTGTGATTATGGCAATCCTCGCCTTAATGGTGGAGAACTATGTCCAGTAGTGGACGTCTTATGTTTGAATGGATGAAAAAATTAATTGTGAGCTACCACGTCTCAGTGCCGAAGATTATCACTGGCAACAAACACTGGTCGAAGACTTTCGTCTTGAGACATCGCGGTACTTTGGACGAGAAGATTCTGTGTAGCTTCCCGAACGCGGCCCAGCCGAGTTGGATTCGACGAATAACCTGTTTCTTGATGTTGATCTATCTAACTGGGCGGTTTGTCCCAGGTAAACATAACTGTCAACAACTTCGAGCGTAGAGTCACCGATTTCTATAGGAGTTGGCACAACATGGACATTAGCCTTCATTAAGCTTCAAACCTATCAATAGGTAGCACGCACAAATAATAGTATTTAATTAATATTAAAGATATTAGGTTTGCATAAGAAGTGTATTAAATGAAATCTATTTTAAACTTTTTAGCTTTTGAAGTCGTTTTTTTTTAAACGTAGTTTTTTACTAACATTATTAACTAACAAATCAAAATCTTTTTTTTCTAGCTAACGCTGTTGGCCGAAAGGCCCTTTACAGCTTCACCGTGACTTTGGGTGACTGAAAGCACTCAGCCGCAAAAAGATAACTAGCACAAGGGTTACAGAAGTGATACAAACCTCGGCTTAGCCGTTACCCGAATGAAATCAAAATCGATAGTCAAAAAGATAACTAGCACAAGGGTTACAGAAGTGATACAAACCTCGGCTTAGCCGTTACCCGAATGAAATCAAAATCGATAGTCAACAGACCATAAGAAGTTACTAATGATTTTAAAATAAAAAATAACAATAAATAAGACGCTAACATATGCAGGTGTACTTAAAATGTTATATTTCTACAATAAAAAGAAAAACATTATTCTAGTTATTATTAAACTTATCTATGATCACTTTTATTTTTTTATTAGTCTACGTATGTATATTAACGACCTGTGATATGCATATTTTTAGAACTATGTAAATGAAGATAAGTATAAATTCAACGTGGTAACGATTCAATTTTCAAGTATCTACTTACCTAACTAGTTTATACTACACATAAAAACGTATTCTAAATTGTCACTGGTGATTTATAATAATTTACGTATTTCTTAAATGTAACAAAAACTAAAATTATCTGTTAACTACAAATATCGACGAATTTACTACAGTAAATCAGAAATGTAATTAAAATTGTTCTAAAATATCCATGATTATAATAATTTATCTATATTAATAATTCAGTCAAGGGGTACGGTAGACTCGATTGAAACCTTACCTGAATAATAAAACATAAAAAAATAATGATTTCGAGTCGATGACATTTCACAAAATTCAGATTGTCGAGTATTTTGTTAAATTCTAATGATGCAAATGGCAGTCGCCATATTGGCCATTTGGATGCCATCTTGAGTTCGTTAAGGCCGATTGACACGTATCAGTGAAGTTACAGATACATTTCACCCGAGCGAAGCCGGGTTTTCATCTAGTTAAAAATAAATTCATGCCGGGTATGCTATGCATGTTCAAATATTTGTTATATTTTAGTAATATAGTTATATTTATTTGTACAGTTATTCCGCAATGCGCCTATCATCATTGGCTTTTACATCTATGCAAGATGGTTTTGGTGAGCGTCGTGTTAACATTTCTTTTAGTAACTGGTCAAGCCAATTTGCGAGCTACAGCAATGGCCACACAGGCTACATCGGAACAAGCCACTCGGAGAAGTTGGGTTCGCAGCGCGCTGGTGTCTTGAGACGCATGTACATGCAAGTTCTTCGAACGATTAGCGTCATGGATGTTGAGCGTTAGAATGGGCCTCATAAGAAAAAAAACTTCTATGCTTTTATGGTAACCGCCCATTAATGATAATTTGTTTCATATAAAAAAGTTACTAACATACTCATATTATACGAATTAAAGGTTAAAATTAGATGGTGAAACAGGTCAGTGATTTTCAGAATAGACCGCAAGATAAATTTTCTATCTACTCGAATATGACTCAGTGTTCTTATTTAAAATACCTGAATCCATATCGCACATGTGCATGAAATTTTAACGCTTATTTTTAAGTTATTCCGGCGTTATAATTTATCATATCTTTCAGTATGTTTCTTGTTTTCATAACGTTTTTTTCATGTGTCCTTTTTCCTATAAAATTAGTAGGTTTTTTATGATGTAATGGTTTCTCAGTATATACTTGATTTAAGGTTCTAAGTGAATATATTGTTACTAAATAGACATTATTAGTACATGCAAATAAAGATACACACGTTTTTACAAACACTTAAAAGTAAACATAGTAAAGATTTGATATACAAAAAGACAATAAGAAAGGAAATAAAGAACTTCAGCTCGAGTAAACATACGAACATAAACATTTATACAAGAAACAAACGATCAAACATTTAGATATCATTTTGTGTGTGTGTTTTTATTAAAACGCTTTTATTAGCTTCATACGTACATACGTGCATACATACGTTACATGCCTATGTGCCTATATAACGGAAACTATGAACATGATTTTAACCCCTTTCAAAGCGTCGGATAGACTTGAAATGAATACTTATGAAGGACCAATGACAATTCAATATTTTAAACAGTTAGTCCCATTATCCTTAGAAGGATTTTCATGATCAACGATTTTTTTATTGTTTTGAATACTTAATGTATTTTAGCGACATCTATTGATACAACTTCGAACATTTTCCAAAGTGACCTAGCTGAGCGATTACGGTATTAGTATGGCAACTTGGGTGCTGGATGGTAGGGCTACCGTCGAATATAAAGTAAACATATTTACACGCAAAAGCGTGTTAAAAATGCTAAATAAATAATAGTTGAAAACCTAAAACATGCTTTTATAGAAAATCAAACTAAAAATATATAAATTAAGAGTAGTGTAAATATGAAACAAAAATGGATTTTATTGTAAAAAGCGTGGGGTGCATGGTGTCAATAGTTTTTATATTGTATTGATGGATATGAGTAGAAGGATTATCATTTTGGTAATATCTTTAAAAGCACCCCACGCTTTTTTTTACAATAAAATCCATTTTTATTATATTTACATTACTCTTAATTTATATTTAATAATTAATTTCGATTTTTTTAGTCGGACTTTCTGTAAAAGTATGTTTTTAGTTTTTATTTTATGTAAAATCTATTATCATATGAACTATACGAATCGTTTTAAATGGTTTAAGAATTCTCTTATTTTCTTTAGGTGTGTTTCACAATATTTCATCTGTTTAATAATATAATTGGACGTGACTGTTATGTTAGAACTTATTTATCATGACATTGGCCTTTGGAATAGCATTAAATTATATGTGAACGTTTGGAATATTTACTAACTGACCACTTGAATACAAAGCAGGTGAAAGCTTTAGTATTTTAGGATAAGAAATTTTATATAATAGGTAGGTGTTATGTTAAATTATATATATAATTTGTTTTTTAGAAGTAGTTTGTAGAAGTAGACGTTAATACAAGAGAAGATTATTTAATTCATCATCATCATATCAGTCGGGAGACGTCCACTGCTGGACATAGGCGTTCTCCAAAGATTTTCACAACGACCGGTCTTGAGCCACTCGAATCCATCGACTCGAGTCCTGGGACCATCGCTAAATTCGTGGGTTCACTTTATAGGAACCTACCTACTTTGCGTCGACACGTGGTCTCCATTCGAAAACCCGATGGTCCCATCAGGCATGGGTTCTATGACTTAGCTTACTTATTACTTAGTTAATTATTACTTATTATTTACTTACTTAATAAATATTACTTAATTATTACTTAGTTAATTACTTATTAATATAACTATTTACTTAGTTTTAAAAATCCAATTTCTCTATTTCTCTTTCCTTATTTCTATTTCACTTCACTTTCTTTATTTGTAGTTTTCATTTAAGCCTTGACAAGGCGCTTATGAACGTCAAAACACTACCAACAGTTCGGGAAAACAACACAGTCATCGAAAAGAGTCGACAAGAATCTCAATCTGGTTTATCTCCAGTCAGAAGTTATAGACATGCCTATGTTAATAATACGCCCACTAGTATATGTATACACTATATTACAGTTTAATTAGCGAACAAGGTATCTCTCTATTCGCACTACACAAACAACCCGGTGTGCGGACAGCCCGGTGTGATAAAACTATAATTTCCGTGAATTTGATTAAATCAAAATATTAGAAGGATATGTTTCCTCCCAGGATAATATCATTATGGTAAATATTTTTATATTAAATAATATATATATATATCCACCACCAATGGAAAAAATGCTCGATTCTTACTGTCATTTGATCATCAACTAACTCTTTGTAGTTTTCACCTTTTTTTTTTTCCTAAAAATCCAGAAACTACTGCTTTAAAACTGTTCCAACTCGCTTTTTGAGTACGATTCAGCAACGTTTGTAATTTTTAATCGGCGAAAATCTGTCTAATTTGCGGACCAACAAAAACTCCAGCTTTAACTTTTGCTTCTGATAACTTCGGAAAACACTTTTTCAAGTATCCAAAAGCTTTTGAAGTTTCATCCAGTTTTTAACAAATTGTTTTATCAACCTTTATTTAAATTAAATTAATATGTCTATTATATTTGATACACCGCTTAATTAAAAATTGGTTACCTTCGAAATATATTTACAATTACATAACTACAAGCAATATGTGGAGCCAATGGCTTGTCTTGATGCCGAACAGGACATTTAAAATATACTTCATAGGCTTCACAGAGAACGTGAGATGTCTTTAGTTTGTACTTTACGTCTCGAACTTTAACAAATAGATTACATATATAACAAAATGCATCCGCATAATATTTACACTATACCAAAAAAAGGTATTTTCTTTTCATTTTTGTGCATAATTAACCGAAAAATCATGAATTTTAGAACAAACAAGAACAATTTTTTTTGTATAGTCGTGTTATAAACCCACAACGGAAACGATGGAAGATAACGGCTAGCTAAGCATTTTTTCTGTTAATAAAGCCGATTCCTCGGGTCACAGTGATATAGCTTTCAATGAAGCGATGTGACAGGAACGTCAGCTTTTTTGAGGGTGTAAACGATTATCTTCTCTCGTTTACTGACAATGCTAATAGCTATAATGTTAACGACAACAGGCGATGACAAGCTTATTATTGTTTACTCATGAAAAATATCAATTTAGCATCCGGTGTGGTAATGAAAACGTGCGTTCTGGATATTAGCCGGTTGCATTAATTTAAAAAATTGGATTTTTGGTATAGGTATCGTATGTACATTCATATCTATTCAGTAAAAAAAATAATTTTGACACTACAAACAGACACTTCAATTTTATTTATTAGTTTACTGACATACTGCATGTAATATATATCGCCTAATTTTGTCAAAATAAATGTATTTTACTGAATTTTACTAAATCTTACTTCATTACTTACTGAAACTTAAAGATCAAAATTACTGTTTTATTTAAATATTAATTATACTATACACATATTTGTATTTAGTTATTACCTAGCCATCTTTGTTTTAACACTTAATTTTCAGTTTTCGAGGTTTTAATGAATTAGACGCACAGTTTTGAAATTTAAATTATTGTTTACTACTGCGGAATTAAGAACAACTTCTAAAGAATTAAGTTACTTTCTATGTACATACATGTAATATACGTAAAAATACTATGTGGCTTAAGTGTTTTATCATGAAAAATATTTTTTTCGTTATAGACCTAAATAACACACAAAATAACATTCAAACATCTAAATTAATTGAATTTCGGTCTTTGCCACTCAATGGGTCGAACTATGGACATATTTATTCGTATCCGTTTTAAAATAGTTTATTAGGTTTATCTTGGTTTGCATAAAATAATTCTCACAACAATATTATTTACAACAAAGTTGCTCTCCGATATATATATCCGGTACGTATTGTTGTTGCATTTAAGAATAAATCGATAATTATGTACCACATTGTAACAACGTTGCAGTGGTCAAATGGATTTAAGTCAAATTAATGGATGTCGATTCGACATCCTGTAGTTTGTACTGTGGCTTGTAACAATACATTTTGCAGAATTCACGTACGTACATTTACTTCATTTAAATTTCATTACAACATTATTCATTCAAAGTACAGGTTGTGAGTGTTTTTTTTTTAATTTTTATACTGTATTTATCCCTTATTTTACCACCTCAGGGAAAGAAACTTTCATGTTTTTTTTCTTAGTGGATACATCATAAAAGGTAGATTCAGCGTTTTAGGGTCTGTGTTGATGAATCAGTCAGGTCAAGCAATTTTTTATGTAAAGATAGGCTTTGACCACAATCTCACCAGATGTTAAGTGACGATGTGGTCCAGGATGTCAAACGCACTAAGCCTAGAGGTACTAGCTCTCAGGTGTTACTGCCGGCACACACCTATTAGTGCTTGGCAGCAAGATTTCAAACTTGATGGTATTAGCCACCAAGGTGGACTTTATTAGAAGATGCTGTACCGGTATGCTATGGTTTCCTCAAGATGTTTTCATTCATCGAATGCTCAGGTTCTTTATAGAGTTGTATAGGCCATGATTTCAATTTAAATATGTTGTGTACTCAAATGTACTGGGAGAGCTGTGTACTCGCAGTTGCTATTAATTAATATACCTTGTGTGGTAACTGCGTTAATCTATAATAATAAATAAAGTTGAAGTGTCTGTTTTTTAGCGTCAAAACAACATTTTTTTACTAAATACATATGTTGTATATATACGATACCTATACCAAAAATAATTTTTTTTAAATTTTTGCTGTCTGTTCTGGGTATAATCTCTGGAACAACTGGAACGACTTTGACGGGCCTTTTTTAACAGATAGTTGAAATTATTCCGCGTAACTTAAGTAATTATTCGAAAATATTTAGGATTCCACGTACAAAAAATTTGAACTCATGAAATTGTGAATAAAATTCAATGCACAGTTTTACAGTGAGAATTTTGAGAAATATCTTTGTTAATACTAGTAACAAATAAAGATTTTGGAAAGTAATCAGAAATCCATATAAAAAATTAAAAACTATATTCCATCCATCCATCAATTCAACCGAAAGACGTTCACTGTTGGACATAGGTCTCCCACAAAGATCTCTACGAAGACCGGTCTTGCGTCACCTGCATCCAGCAGACTTCCGCGACCTTCACTAGGTCGTCGGTTCACCTTGTGGGGGTCCTACTCACGATGTTCAAACCCGTTGACCCCATCGGGCATCGGTTCTACGAGCAATGTGACCAGCCCATTACCACTTCTGCCAAAACTATATTAAGGAGTGATAATTATATGAAACGCGGGAGTCGTCTGGAGCATACACTTAGTCTATATAATAAAAGTGGTAGGAGTAATATCAATGTAAAATAAAAAATTACTGAATATTATTGTTATTTAAAGAAAAACGAGAATATCTTTTATTATTATTACATATTTCCATTTAGTTTTGAAGTCAAATTATCCTATACTGCAATTGTCACTGTGTGCAAAATAAACGGAGTATTAAAAACATATAAAAATAATATCGAACTAAAGAATACGAGTTCAAGAGTAAATTTAAAAGTCCTCAGACTGTATGGCGACAGTGACGCGGCGTTAAATGTATCAGTAAAAATATTGATTTTCCTTTTACGTATTTAAAATTATAGGCCGATACTGATATAGACTTCACTTTTGCAATGAACAAGCACATGCATTACCTTCATGTGGATGCCGCATGGCAAACCTGTCCTCTTTTGTATAAATAAAAAGATAGTTTTACTTATTCCACATTTACATTATTTTTATTTAAAATCTAGCTGTGTGCCCGCGGCTTCGCCCGCGTATCATATATTTTTCGTTGTGTAATATAGTTTTTAATTTTTTTATACGGCATCCTATTTTTTATACTATCATTAAGCAAAGATATATCTCACAAATTCAAATACCTGCCAGTAAAACTAAAATGCATTGAATCGGATTGTGTTTACATTTTCATGAGATTTAATTATTTTAAGCGGAACCCTAATTATTATCGAAAAACAAAATTACCCTAAGTTACGCGAAATAACTTTAGCTATTTACCAAAAAAAACTTCGTCAAAATCTGTCCGGCCGTTCTGGAGATTATCCGTTACAAATAGACAGACAGTCAAAAATATTAAAAATTGTATTTTCTTCTTCTTCTTCTTAGTTAATGGCAATCTGTGTGTACACACAATTTGTGCCAATGTCATGTGGGTAAGATTTTCAATCTTGTATCAGCGTTACCAAGCTCCAACAGAACGGTGACCTATCCTGCTCGAACTTTCCATGGAGCTTTGTCGGCACCTCAGAATGTATGCTACGCGTTGTCTTCTATAATAAACTTAACTTGAACACAATAACTAAATTATTTCACACAAAACGCCACCAAGATTACATGATATAGAGTCAAGTACACAAGTTTAATGAATTAAAGAAAACAATTGCTACATGTCAGACTGAGATCCCGCCAAAAACTTCAATTGTATTTTTGTATAGGTTTCGTATACTTCCACATCTATTTAGTAAAAAAAGTATTCTGACACTATAAACAGACACTTATCGAGACAGGCGAGTCGAATTTTATTTATTAGTAGCGATGTATATTTCTCAGTAAGTGGTTGGTTAAAGTAAGAGGTATGAACATCTCCAAGTTTCCTACTGAGATATTGATTTTAAGTACCTACTTGAGGAAATCCGATTAAGTATTATAATATTAAATGTATTGAGCAAGTAGATTCGCACAAAGTTAAAATGTGTTCTGATAAATTAAATTGATGATAATAAAAAAAATATCTTTAGAAATAAGTCATAAATTAAAACTTAAAAATTGTATTATAATAATAGTAATTCAAATATATGGTTAAAGTTTTCAGCAAACAATAATAATTAAATTATACACGCCTTTTTTGTTTTTTTACAATTAATTTTAACGTGCTGCTCATTTTTTTTAATAATAAACTAAGGTTTTATAAAGAAAACAAAAAAGGATTTAATATATACTCTTGTTGCTTATATTAAATACCAACGAAATTAATTCGTCCATCCATCCATTCAACCGAAAGACGTCCACTGCTGGGCATAGATCTCTCCAAAGATCAAGTAGTTGTAATAAATTCAGCATATAAAATAATATATCATCTCCCTACCCTTATCCAATTTTTAATTGGGATTGGCGCAACATGTCTTCCGTTCATCTCTATTTGAGATCATATCTACATTCAGTCTCTTTCTATGGATATTATCTTTCACACAATCCAACCATCGTTTCTTTGGTTTACCCCTTACCCTATACATTCATATCCAATACCTTTCTCACAATATCCACTTCCTCCCTGCGCATGACATGCCCATACAAAGCCAGACGCCTGCTCCTTACCATCTCGGTCACTGTCACTCTGTCACTTTCCTAAAAAATATATGTGGCATTAAAAATAAATGGTTTTAAATTGAGTCAATATCAATCATAACCGATTTCAAATGTCATTTCAGATTATCTTAACTTTGTATTAAAGTACGAAAAAAACTTTTTTTTTTCAGCTTATTTCAAAGCCACTTTTCAAGTATTAAAGTCAAGTATAGTGAAGATGGTCAATATTAACTGGAAGTAGATAGCTTTGTTCAGCAGCGCAACCATCCATCAGCATTATTGTACTAACATTCAAGACGAAGAAGTATGACGACCAGGTAGTTTTTTTATAATCCGGCTTTACTGTCGATTTTTTTCACGCTACATATTATATGTATTATATTGAATATATGATTCACCAAGTTTAATGATCTCTTATTGGCCTATTTTTTATGGTGATAATTAATAAATCCATGTACCAATGACACATGCGAAGATAAACTAGCAATACGTACCTATGTATATGTTTTTATGAATAATGTAGAGTTCACATATGAATGATCGCGTCTCAATACACATAAACATTAAAACAAAGTTGCAGTATATTCACCCGCAGAACCTTAGGTATTTTCTTGACTCTGATAACAAATTATTTATAATGATACTTTAACCTATTAATTTATGAAAGTAAAGTATATGCGTATTAATTTTAATTTGACTTCTCAACATGATTTAATTTTAATGAAACTAAAATTCGGAGTTTCATTGCGTGATCGAATTAGAAATGAGGGGATCCGCCGAAGGACCTAAGCCAATGAAAATGTGCCCGAAGGATTGCCAAACTTAAGTGACAATGAGCTTGGCACGTTGCTCGTAGAACCGATGCCCGACCGACCTACGTCCAGCAGTGGAGTTTCTTTTGATTGAAAACGTTTTTAGGTAGGGTAGATTGATAAGGTTACGATGTTACGGACGTGAATTGTTCAAAATGTCATCTATAAAGATAAATGTTAATTTAATGACGTTTGGCTATTTAAAAATATGAATTTTTATAATTTATTCTAATAATACGGAGTACATTTAATGAATATTGTACGGAATACGTAGTCATCTGAATTTAGTAAAGAGGTGTCAATATTTTGCTATGGATTTTGCTTATATTCTAATAATGTTGCAAGTAAATATTTTAAAGTGTGTTTTAACTACATTATATGCTCAATATGTAGTAACAACTCGTTACAAAAGATATTCA
Organism: Samia ricini; assembly: GCA_014132275.2. Taxonomy (NCBI): domain Eukaryota; kingdom Metazoa; phylum Arthropoda; class Insecta; order Lepidoptera; family Saturniidae; genus Samia; species Samia ricini. The sequence continues at coordinate 11,938,166 of AP028161.1, forward strand.
ATTGCCTCTAGACGATTGTGACGTCATAATTTTTGCGCTGTGTCATCGTTCGTCGGAGAATAAACTTTAAAATAGTTCGTGAGCTCAGTAGCGTGGTCACCCTAGGGTGACAAGTCTTATTTGTGCGTTGTCACTTTATCGGTTTAAGCTGTAAGTTATATCAGCGTAAAAATCTATCTACGTATTTGGTTATTTTTAAATCCTCAAACTTACAGGTTTAAACTTGTAAATAATTGGTATAGATTGGTATGGCGATGCATAATGGAAGTTATGATGACTTAGTTGGTCGTGTGATACGGACGGATGTTCTTACATTCTTATATAATTCTATAATAATCCTGAACTTTTGGCGAAGGAAACCATAGCATGTTGGTAGGGCATTTTTTAATAACACCCGCCTGGTTAGCTACAACCTCAGGTAGGGTAATACAGGTAGGTGATAAGATTGAACTACTTCAAGTCTACACTTATTCTATTATTATATACATTATAGCTTCAACGATTTGACCACAATCACACCTGATGTTAAGTGACGATAACACACATTAAGCCTAGAAGTACTGAGTCTGAAGTGATGCTGCCGGAACACACCTATTGGTATTTGGCGACAATGCGAAAATGCCCTACCAACATGCTATTGGTTTCCTCACCGACAGCTGAGGCTCAGGCAACACCTATTGACATGGTATACCGATCATTCTCTATAACTAAACTTGAAATAGTTGTATACAATTTGCTTACTTTTGCTTCATAACTATTTCACAATAGAAGAAAAGATTTTTTTTTTTTCAAAACACCGTGTAACACTGAAGGAGTATTGGTAGGGGTACTTTATTGAATCATATTAGTTTATTGTTATGTAAATGAAGACATTAATACAGTCTTCTTTTAACGTGGATCAATATTGTTTCGTATGAAAGTTAACAATAGTGTTTTATGAAAACGACAGCGCACATTTGTTACGCTGTGTGACCGTGAAATATGAAGTTAATTAGAATATAATGGAGTGACTTTATGCATCGGAATACGATCATATAATCAAGCGTAAATAAAACTGTTGAATGTGTCTGTGTCTATTTTATATAAAAAAATAAAAACAAGCGTACCTAATACCTATGAATAAAGTTATAGGTAGGTATGGAAAATAAATTAATTCCTTCTAAAATGTTATTAGAACTGGTTATTTTGACTTAAATATGCTGCGTATTAATTAATATTTAAATGCGATATTCTGAGAATTAAAAAAGGAAACTAATATTTCTTTTATACTTATATTCATTAAAATTTATCCACAAAACGTTGATCAACAAAATATAATGCAATTCAACGTTGTTAATGACGTTTGAACAGAATTCATAAATTTATTCAGCTATAAAAAATGTATCATGATACCAATTATAAAACAATCAACATTTATTTATTAATATTATAACATATATATTTATATAAATATGTTTTCATATAATTTTACTTTTCCGTCCAATATGTCATGGCGGAATATGTTATATTAGTTTTGTTTCAATGTTTTCATATTATATGCTAATGTCAGAATTTGTTTAATTGCAAAAAGACAAATGTAATTAAAGACAAAGAATCTTTAGTCTTCCACGTATCTAGATAATGCACCTACCTACATTGGTTTACATAAAATAAAAGGAAATAAAAACAATTTCGCAGAAAATGATGTCAAAGATACGCTGGCAGAAATGCAATGTAAATATCGTAAAAATATCTCATCGAAAATTGTTTTTGATGGAGTACATGCAACTGTACTAACAGTTGCACAATTAGACGGAATGTTACATTTAGTAGATTAATTAATAAAAAATGTACCTACCAATTGAGAGTTGTTATCAATCCAGAGAAATAATATTTTATTGGTTATAGGATTACGACTTTTTTATCGCTTCACATTTTCTACGCTTGTTATGTAAAGATTTATTGTTATAAAGAGCTTTATTGATTGTTATAACATCTTGTGTTAAGGTGTTAAATATCATTGTTCCGTCAATTAGATTTATTCCAATGTTAAAAAGAAAATTTCTTTAGTAACCTTATTTATTTATGACAAAATGACACGAATTCACGAAGTATACTGTAACTGCAATATTGAAAGTAGAGTTTAATCGATTTATGTTCGCATGCATATCATAGATATTTAGGAATATTAAAAGGTAATGACTATAGATATAGTTTGAACGTGTGTTTAATGTGCAGAATGTTTGGCATACTTGATTCCCATAATAAAACTGCATCAGTCTGTACTTGTTTAGCGTAAGAGCTTAGTATTCACCATTCATGGTTAAATGTTTGAATGTACTTTATTTATTACAATAAAAATAATTATAATTTAAATGTAGTTTGACTCAAAATATTGTTTCTATAAGTCTCCACTTTTATCTAATGTTGATGGAAATGAAGCATTTTTAGTTAAATACCTCATAAAAACAACACATTTTTTAGACTGCAAGACGTTTAATTTATTAATCAGACTCATTTATATACTGTGCAGTAAATTTTTTATTATTGCTTAGCAAAATTTAATATACGAACGGTAAATCTGCCGGATAAACTGAATACCGAATATGAAACGAATATTCGGTCCATCTCTATGAATGATATTTGAGATATGATATTTATGACATGGATTCATACAGATATTCATTAAATATATTATGAAATACAATAAACAGGTATGATGAAATACTTATTCCGTATTTTGTTATTACTTTTGATCTACATATCGATATTTTTTTTGGAAGTACTTGAATAGATAGAGAACAAACAATTATTTTTACATGTTATCCCTTTATGCTCTAAATCTTTTTGGATTATTCCCAAAAGCTTTGTCGTATAGTTTGTTTAAGTAGGAAACTAATTCTAAATTTCATATAACTTAATTTCTTCATAAAAATGGTTTAGAGTGTTTACAAAAATGCGCAGTAATCGTAAATCTATAAGCGTTTAATATTAATTATATCACCGTTTGTTTCATTGTACGGGTGCAAAATGTTAAAGTATTTGGAATTACTGGGAAAAGTAAGTTATTTTAAATTAAATTTACATACCTTCCTAAAGCTAAATGCCCTTTTCCGTACTTTAATAATGACTCATTATTTCACTGTTTACATTATATTAATTAATTTTTTAAAACAATATACCGCGATTTAATCAGTAAACTTTAGTAATATGTACTAACATTGACGTTTTTTTTTTTTACGAAATATATTATTGTCACATAACTGTACAATCATCCAAGATTGGTTGGGTTACAAATATGAATGATGCAACGCGCTTGTAATACGAAAGAAATGCAAAATATTCGATGTCAACTTACATCTATACTAAAAATAAAATTGAAGTGTCTGTTTGTAATGTCAATTTTTTTTACAAAATAGATATGAATTTATACACGATACATATAGCAAAAATACAATTTTAAAATTGTTTATCTGTCTGTTTGTAATGGGTAATCTCCGGAAAGGCTGGACCGATTTTGACGGGTCTTTTTTGGTAGATAGTTAAAGTTACTTCTGGTAACTTTCGGGTTAAAAATAAAACTCATAAAAATTCGAATAAAATCCGATTCAATGCACAGTTTTACGGGCAAGTGCTTGAATTTATGAGAAATATTTTTACTTTTTCTTAGTACTAACGAGTTTTAGGAAAAAAAATAGGGTTCCGTATAAAAAAAAATCAAAACGCAGTAATGGATACACGAAAAAACGCGGGCGCAGCCGCGGGCACATAGCTAGTCAAATATAAATGTCATATACGTGGGCGTTATAAATAGAAGCTGACGTCCTGCAATTCCGTTAATAATTAAAGATTAATTTCTCCGATTAAAGAAGACACTTTATTGAATGTGTTTAAAGCAATAAGAATAATAATAAAATACTTATATATTATGCAGATTGAAGATAATATTTACCTGTGATATTTAAAATCATGCTCTGTAACACTTTACCATTATGATAACGGACAAAGAACATTTTAATGCAATCCTTAATGAACTTTATATAGTAGGTGATATTATTACGCAATCTATATCTACTTGTAAATAAAATTTGAGTGTATGTTTGTAATGTCAAAATATTTTTTTAGATATGAATACGATACCTATACCAATAATACAATTATTTAAAATTTTAGTCTGTCTATTTGTATTGGGTAATCTCCGGAACGGCTGGACCGATTTTGACGGGACGTTTTTTGGCAGATAGCTGAAGTTATTCCGGGTAAATTGGGGTACGTTTAATTTTCGAAAATAATTAGCGTTCCGCGTAAAAAAGAATAAAACTCATTAAAAATTGAATAAAATCCGATTCAATGCACAGTTTTACAGGCAAGTGCTATAATTTATGAGAAATATTTTTACTTTACCTTAGTAGTCAATTTTTTTTAGGAAAATCATTAGGGTTCTGTAAAAATAAAATTAAAATTAAGTGAAGAATATATGAAACGCGGGTGTAGTCGCGGGCACACAGTTAGTTTATAATATTATACATGATGATTGTTATAATTATCAAAAAATAATAATTATAATAGATTTGAATGTGAAATGTTAAATGTTTTTGGATAGACAACTAGTCAAATTAAATTAGTAGATCATTTCGTTATTGTCTCAAAACAAGTAATATTGGAAATGTCACGGTATTATGCTAATTAGGGGAATAGAAAAAAATATACCTGATATGTAAAGTGAAAGTAATGTTGAAGGTTTCTGTGATATTCAAATTTATCTACTTTTAAACGTACGAGGGTTTCAATAGGCGGTTATTACATTAAGCCATGGCTTTATTGAGATTGTTTTTTTTTTATTTTTTTTTTAATAATGACTATTGGGAGTGTAATACATTTAACCATAAAAGTGCGGTACAGAATCATATGTAATGTAATAATAGTTTTTTATCACCTAAAAATGTTAATTCAATAAGAATCTCGTTTCTAAATAATGGCGAATAGTAAAAAGTCAGTCAGAGATGGTAATTATATTTATATTTATGTGTATATTATTCAAGCTAATAAAAATAGTAATGTGGTAATGACATTTACTATCGAGATTTCTATAAGCTTATATAATTCGAGGTATTATTTTGTGTTTAAAAAAATATGATGCAGCATATTAGAATCCTTGTGAAGTAGCATACGTTGTTGTGTTCCGGTTTAAAGTTTAGTAAATATACACCAAGAAACGAAATGTTCTAATATCACAACAACAGCCATAGGTATTGTAATTATTTTTGGAGCACCGTTTATAACCGTTTCACATGACCGTTTTTTACTTCTATTAAATATGTAATAAATATACGTAGGTTGACCTCGGTGGCCAATATGTGTTATTGATACAGGAATGAATTTTTCAGATAACCCGACTCTACATAAGCAATAATTATCTTTCCTAATTAATATCTAATTGTACATATTTTAAATTTATTTTATTTATTCAAATAATTCCTTCAAATGTAACAATATTATAATATCTCACAATAATTATAAACAGGCATTTTTAATAATTATTTGTGGGTGTATTTACTATGTTGATTGCAAATAATCTTTACTGCCAATTAACATTTGTTAAATAATAATTATATGCGGTAAAAATATAATTCAAAACTGCAAAGTATGAATGATAAAGCAAAATAAACGAGTTTTTTTCTTACTTATGTTATTCGTAGTTTTGAAATAATATTTTTATCAGTTCTAAAATGGTAAGAAGAAATCCAAACTATAATACTAAGTATTAGCTTGTGACAAAGAAAAAAAAACGAGTTTTAATTATGTTACAGATAATATATCTTTATATGCTTCCAATGGTACCCATAAATATTAATTATAAAAAAAGTACAGCTTATTATTTTAAGTAACGGAGGCGTCTAAACTATAAACATTTACAAAAAGTTTGAAGTATGTAGTTGTTTACTTCTGTGCGTATTCCTTATAACATTGGTGTACGGTCGATATTCATCCGAATCTTTCTACATTCTGTTGACTGTTGTGAAATTGCAATAAACTGTTTTAAAAGGTTTGGAAATATTTGCATATTATCGATTACCAAGTTTAGAAGGTGCCGACAGGTGATGGTATTGTATGAAAACCTTATAACACTAGCATCGTTCGAAAAGGACCCTTCTGCGAATCTGCTTCCATAAAATTAGGCACATTGTATTAACGTGTACAAAATGAAATTAAAGCAAATTGTTCTTCATATTTTTGAATATTATAATGAGAATCATTAGTTTTGTATGTTTGTTTCTCCTAAACACTTGAAAATTTTTCTTAACATATTTATAAACTTTTTGAAATACAAATTTATGAAACTAATGAAAAACATCTCAGTAAGCGAGCAAAATAATAAACAAGGAATATATCAAAAAAAAGAAAATTATGTACCTAACAAATATTTGATTTTTTATAATCATTATAGCTCGACGTACATAAAGGAATTCTTATTTAATTAACTAGGTTAATAAGAGAGATTAAAAAAGAGTATAAAAAAGACAAAGTTTTTAATGACATTTTTTAAAATTATCTACAGCGTGTAATGATGTACACATAATCATATAACATATATGAAGAATGCATACTCGTTGATATTTTTTATTAGTTCGCCCTACTTTAATTATTGAAGTTTCTCATGATATGGGAATATAGCCACTAACGGCTAAGAATACTATCACCCCATATCTTCACATGGGTGTCGTAAAAAGTGACTAAGGGATAAACCAAGGGATGGGCGGCAGCATCCTCTGAGAACCACTGAGAACGTGCGATCAGCAACCCGCCTGCCAAGCGTGGTGATTATGGCAATTCCACCCTTTTTTTTGGGAAGACCTATGTCCAGTAGTGGACATCTTACGGTTGAATCAATCATAGGTTACTGAATTAACAAGAAATAAAATATAAAGCTAGTATAGTAAACAGATCCTACCTTCATTGCGTGTAACTTAATTATGCTTTAATAAGTAAAATAAAAATGTGAGATCACAACGTTAAATAAAAATATTTTAATAGTTAATTGCATTTTAACTTAACAATTACTTTGTCTTACAGTTACATGTCTATAAAAATTGTTTATCTCTAAGTATGTTAATATACATTTTTGAAAACAGGTACCACCAACAGCCTGATTAAACAAATAATAATTTCAACATAAGCAAACCTCTGCGCGTCGTTTCAATTAAAATTTTCCAAGTAAATGAAAGATCAATAAAAATATATTGCCAGTAAAGATCTATTTTGAATTCTGGAATTCAAATTTATAATTCTGAAATCACTAACAACTGAATTATACAAACGTGTAAAACAGTATGAACTGCCGGCTTAGTGTTGCCGGCTACCGACACGCACAAACTCGACATGTAATAAATAAACACTAACACAAATAATATTATAACAATTTTTTGTTAAATAATTGTAGTTAAATATAAGAAACAAAAATCAGTTGAAAACTCACCACTGAGTGCGGCAACGTATTCCCTCCATTTGCGGTTGTTGTTCATTGTAGTAAACACAAACTTTTGGCATCAACATTTATATTCTGTGACGGAGCGATCAGTTTGTATGTGTGTGCACTGTGTCTTATAGCGTAGTGTACTGGAAACAGACCGGCGATCGGCGCGGCATGCTCTGTAGTCTAATATTAGTCTGCCACGTGCTGCCGGTGTTTCGTTGTAAGCGTGAATGGTAAACTGAGCGAGTTGTAACGGAGGCAATAATGTTCCCGTTTTGTTGATGGTTTTAGCTGTCAATGCGGTGTAGTATAAAGAACTGAGTGTCGCATGCAGTGGCAGCGGGGAGCCACGTCACGTCGCGTCGCGCGGTGCTTTGCCAGGCGACTCGTCTACGCCTCACACTGAACACAACACTACACATCGGCTCAGATAATGGACTGTTATTTGCTTTATCACTCAGTGGTATGCGTCCGACATGTCTGATAACGTCATTGTCGCTTTATATGAACTTCAGACCGTTTAATAAACTTGGTATTGCTGCTCTTTTGATCAGAATAAATTTACATACATATACAAACTAATCTATTCTTCAATGTCTTAAATGTGGGGATCGCATAAATCACTTCGGTACCTATTATAAAAGTTTACGTTTTTTTTTTTTTATAGTTCATCAACGTTCACATTTTATAGCGGATGGTAGCAAATTTAAAAATATTGTTTTTTTCATACAGAAGTGTGAGGAGCTTGTTAATAATTTTAAAAACCCTAATTTAAATAAAATTTTAAATAATTTTAAATTTATAAATATAGCAGTTTTAAAGTAAACATTTGCTTGAAGTAAAGATTTGTTTTAAAGTAAAGTGCCGTTTTTTTTTTTGACGAGGGGAATGCATTTACGCACTACCCTTACCAATTGCATTATTGAGACCGAAGTCCCTGAATGCAATTGGTAAGGGGGTGCGGAGGGACGTCTACGCACCAGTGTGGGACTCACCCGACGTGAAGCTACGGAAATACCCACTAAACCCCCCGGAGCCGCCCGCCGCATTTGGGATGGGGACGATACGGGATTGCTTTCGCATTGCTCCGCGTCGCCCCCTGCGGCAGGCCCAACAGGGCCACGTCCAAAAATCAGCCAAGTTGGGGATGGGGGGGAGAATCGCTGCCTGACCCACAGGTTCTCTCCCCACCCACCTCTTCGCCCGCTTCTTTAATGAGAAGATTCATCCAGGGAGGGGAGGGGCTTATCCTGACACACAGGTACCACCCCTCCTAAAGTAAAGTGCCTGACCGTACGTAACAATTAGCTCATTAGAATTTCTGTACATGTTGTTTGTATTATCGAAAGTAAATGTGTTAAATTTGTTTGGGATAATAATTGTAACAATTTAAATAATAATACAAATTGTGAAAATTACTTTATAGCGTAACACTATATTCTAATTGGGCCGAAAGTCGTGACCACTATAATTTGATTGACTCGTTTCAGATTCTTAGGATTATTTTATAGTTCCCGAAAACCCCTCGAATATATTCCGAGGCTTTTTATATATTTATGTTTAACTAATGTCTCTTTCTATTTATTAATATTTTAACTGTATTTTTCATAAAGGAAATGAGAGCCGGGTGATGGCTCTCATCTCCTACAATCGTAAAGAGGCTGTCCTAACTCAACCATACATACATAACAATACACAACAATACATACGTATCATCGTCATTGAAAGGTTGAATAGATTCGTATTAATATATTGAATGTTCCGAAATATTGTGTCCTCGAAATCCATTTAGTAGGAGCGGAACAGCTAAATACATAAATGGTCATCACCTTGGGCAGAGTTACCTAATTCAAAACGTGCTTTAGTTTTCGTAAAAGTTGCTGTTCATTCATTTTTTGGGCGATGACATTCTTTTTTAATTCGTCTACATTTAGTCCATAAAATATGTATATTATTAAAGGTTTAAAATAAAAACCAAAATAATTCGAATTAAAATAAAATAAAATAAACCTGCCTCTAACGTTGATGGCTACTATAGCTATTTCTCCATGAAATGACCACTTAAAAGTAACATTTGCTTTATTTAGAAGAACTCTTTCATTCCATGTTATCTGTAATATACGAAAAATCAAATGCAGTACAGTTATTTCACAGGTGTTGTAACGGACGGACCCACGAGTATGAGCGTCCGTTTATACTATTACGTAGACTGCTCTGCCACGCCCTATCAGCATAGAAACAGGATGGTATAAGTTTGACAATTCTGTATGCCGAAAGGGACGCAGTAGAGCACGTGGACCGGGTCGTTGGCGGGAAAAATGCAACAACGCAGTATACTGTCTATTGTATACACTTTTTATTCACTCACTAAACTATTACAAAGAAATCACTTGTCTTGAACTAACTTTCACTTTGACGATCGCGACGAGACTACCCTTTCTCGGCCCATATGGCCCATTCTTATTGTGCCGGCTAGTTCGGCACCCCGTACGCGAGAAGCTCTTTCATTGGCGTATCCCTACTGTAGCGCGCTGTATGGTCAAATATTATTATTATGCACGTTGTTTATTTATTTATTTATCTCAATAATTATTATCTTAATAATACAGCGCACTACGTAACATTGAATAATTATTACTCTATCTACTAAGCTACCTAACTAGGAAATCATCTTTATTATCTTAAACATAATTTACATATCGCATAGTATCTTATTTCTAAAGTCTTGAAGCGTCGCTAACAATCTCCCCCCCAGTGCTCGCTCCGCCGTGCACTCCAACTCCAGGTCGCGACGCTGCAGACACGATGATGATGAGACGTGACGTGGGACGCCTCAGCACTCCGCCTCGCGAAGTCCGTATGTCTGATACTCGGGTTCTGCCGTCCGGCCTAGGGTAGCGCGCGACGACCTCTCCCCTCAGCCATGTGTTGCGGGGAAGCGATGCATCGGCGATGATGGCGATGTCACCGGGCTGTGGTGACTGTGCTTCTTTTCCGTTGACTCCACTCGGCGTGAGTACCGGCAGGTACTCTTTTAGCCACCTCCTCCAGAAGTGGTCGGCCAGCTGCTGCGTCATTCTCCAATCGGCTCTCCCGACCAGAGTGTGCTCGTTAAAGGTTTTGATGACCGTGGAGTCACATAAGCGCCCAATGAGAAAGTGATTGGACGTTGGGCATTCTTCATCGTCAGGACTCGCTCCCAGGTGAGTGAGAGGGCGCGAGTCGACGGTGTGTTCGACTTCTGGTGGGTGTTGTTCGTTATTCTTGTTATTTTCCATGCTTTTGTGCCACCGTTTGCACGCAACTTCATCCTTATTTTCGCTCTTCAGCGCCGCGTTGTCTTCAAGCTTCTTTTCTGTGTCGGTTAATCTTCGGTGAGTCAGTGCGTAATTGTTAGGCAGCTTCTCACCTTTCGATTTCCACAGAAGCCCTGACTCGAACCCTCCGTCGAGTTGTCGTCCCGTCATCTTGTTCAACACTTGCAGTGCTCTTCCGTCGGCGTCGTTACTGGGGCGGCGTTGTTGAATCCCGATTGATTCTAATTCGAAGTGTTGCTCGATCATGTCCTCGACCTTTTCGTGTTCACTCGAAGTGCAACAGTGATTCACGAACTTTACTGGCGAAGTGTTGTTGCCTGTACAGCAGCCATGCAGTACCCATCCGAGGCTGGTGAGTGATGCGACTGGCTGGTTTGGTCTTCCCTTGATGATCTTGCGTGACACTATTAGCTCCCAGTTGTCTTGGCCGATGAGTAGCGCTGGGTGTTCTTTATCGTAACCCAACTCTTGCATGTTGCGTAAATGTTTATACTTTTCTAATGTAGACGCGTTAACGTACTGCGGCGATAACTTGAGGTTGCTCATCGTTCGCACTCCTTTCAATGTGCGTTTGTCGCAGCGATGTATACCTTTAATCTTTATGTCGATTTGCTGCGAATTTCTATTTTCGACAACTTTTCCACCAACAGTTTCCAATAAGAGTTGTTCTTGTTTGCCTGTCGCTCCTATTCTCTTGGCTACATCTTCATCCAGCAGTGAGATTGTAGATCCCTCATCCATAAGAGCCAGTATGCGCGCAGAACCGGTTGGTCCAAAAATATCCACCGGAATCATTTTCAAGTAAACTTGCTTTCCGTCAGCAGCAGCGGCGTAAACAGTTTCCATAGAGTTTCTTATTGGTGATGACGTAATTTCCCGTATCTCGTCAGCGTTGTATTCGGGCTTACTAGTAGCGACATCTATTGCGGGCGGCTGCGTTACTTTTCGTCTTGCTTTAAGTGGATAAGCAGAGTCGATAGTTGCGACAACTCTTGCGGGCGGTTGCGACGTTACTTTCTCCTGCGGCGCTAGTGTCGTTTGCTTGTTATTTTCAATATGTAGTAGCGCATGATGATTTCTTCGACATATTTTACACGGTGGTTTTCTACAAAATTCTTTCGAATGTCTTCCTCTCAGGCACTTGAAACATAACTTTCTATTTTTCACTATAACCCACCTTTCATCTGTAGAGGCTTCTTTGAAGCGGCGACATTCGGTGATCCAATGATCCGTTTCTTCACAATTCGCACAGAATATTTTTCTTACATGTGAAGAGTCTTCCTCGGCGCGTGTCGTGAGCACTTGTCTGGCGTTGTATTTTCGCGGTGTTTCGACAGGCGCGAGGGTTGCCCACATATCGGCTTCTTGTTCTAAAAATTTCCTCATTTTCACGAGCTCCGGTTCCTCTTTGACGCCGTTTCTGCAGAAATCGAGCCATCTGCATCGTAGTAGCGGCGACATCTTCGTGACGATATTTCGACATAGTTCCGGAGAGTGAAGGTATTGCGGTTGACCCAGAGCGCTGATTGTAGCAACGGCGTTGCTCACCCGGCTGGCGAAGATGCATATATCTTTCGGTGAGTCTCCTAAGCGAGGTAGCTCCCGTACGTGTTCTATTTCCGCCAACACGAGTTGTTCCGGCCTTCCGAATCTTCTTTCTAGCGCGCTGATCAATTCTTCGGGGTCGGAGGCAGCGAACATAAGCCTCCGAACCGTTTCCTTCGCGCTTCCGTGTATGCAGTGCCTCAGTCTGGCTAGGTTCTGTACATCGTTGAACTGACCTGCCGTATCCCGATACGTGCGTATGAATGGTAGCCATTCCTCCGGTGCTCCATTGAAGCTAGGCAATTCGGCGTACTTCTGCGGTGCGACCGGCGTGGCTGACTTTGAGACCTGCACAGCGGTGATGAGCGCGTTCGCTAGTTCCTTGATGTCGCTTCCTTTAACGACATCGTCTTTGTTTTGAATATTCTCTTGTTCATCGTGGAACGTAGCGCTGTCGTTGATCCACTGTTCAATATGCGTGGACCTGTCCTGTTCTTCGAGTTCGTCGTCGTCAGACTGACACTGAATCATTTCCAATTCTATTTGTGCCAGTGCAGCGGCTGATTTTGCCTTTTCCAATTTCTTCATTGCTTCAAGTTCAAGGCGTCGTGATTTCGATGACTTCATCGATCTTGATGTCGTAGCGCGTGATACAAAGGGTGCGTCCGGTGAGGCTTGTTGATGCTCTCCAATGTCCCTAAGTACTGTACACGTCGGTTTGCCGGCGGCGGGAACGCACGGTGAGGTACGTGTCTCTCCAATGTCCCTCGGAGCCGGCATATTCGACGCGTCTTGCGCTTGCGACGGCGTGAGCGCGTGTGCCGCAGCGGCAGCGGCGACGGCGCCGCGTGTTCGTACCGGCGCGGATGACGTCGATGGCGCGACGGTTCGCCTATTTGATACCGACGTCATAGCTGCGGAGCTAGTTTCCGTAGGCGTCGACCTAACCGGAGACCGCGTTGTTGGCATTTTTAAGTGTGTTCCCGATCCGGCAGCGAAGGACCAAAGATTGTAACGGACGGACACACGAATATGAGCGTCCGTTTATACTATTACGTAGACTGCTCTGCCACGCCCTATCAGCATAGAAACAGGATGGTATATGTTTGACAATTCTGTATGCCGAAAGGGACGCAGTAGAGCACGTGGACCGGGTCGTTGGCGGGAAAAATGCAACAACGCAGTATACTTTCTATTGTGCACACTTTTTATTCTCTCACTAAACTATTACAAAGAAATCACTTGTCTTGAACTAAACTTTCACTTCGACGATCGCGACGAGACTACCCTTTCTCGGCCCATATGGCCCATTCTTATTGTGCCGGCTAGTTCGGCACCCCGTACGCGAGAAGCTCTTTCATTGGCGTATCCCTACTGTAGCGCGCTGTATGGTCAAATATTATTATTATGCACGTTGTTTATTTATTTATTTATCTCAATAATTATTATCTTAATAATACAGCGCACTACGTAACATTGAATAATTATTACTCTATCTACTAAGCTACCTAACTAGGAAATCATCTTTATTATCTTAAACATAATTTACATATCGCATAGTATCTTATTTCTAAAGTCTTGAAGCGTCGCTAACAGGTGTGTTTATAATAAATAACCTATATTTTGTTTTGTTAAACTGTTTTTGTGGAGAAGATTTTTGTTGTTTGTTCGTATACACAGATAGGTATACGTTATTTTTATTCTTTTATTTCTTTAAATCGTTAATACTAATAGAATTAACGTTTTGTCTGCGCTTTGCTTCGTCGTGAATCGATATCGAAATACAAAAAATAAATAATGGAAGTACGAAATGTTCAGTGAAGCATATTATTAGATATTATAACTATCACCTTACATGTTTTGTTTGTGACAACATCCCATACAAATCCTGTATTCAAAAGGTTTGTGTAATAAAATGAATTTGGTAATAAAAGTCGATTAGTCGCACATGTTGCTAAAAATTACTTTATTGTTATAAATGAGGTTATAATAGTTCTTTTGCGTACTGTTTCACTAAATATAAACTTATTATATATGAACATGAGTGATAATTTTTTTTATTGTGTCATGACTTTACGTTGATCATCCATTGCCGGCTGCCACTGTTGCGTTGGTTTTGGAAGGCATTCAATGTCCGGAAGCACGTGAATTTCGGTGGCTGATTCCAAAAAGCGATAACTTAAAGTGAGTCACGATGACGTTGTGGATAGTGGTCGGTATCCAGCCGAGCACGGAAACCTTGACATCCCGCTTGATAATCGGATTATGCCAGTTGATATAGCAACGCGACACGTCTAAGCATGTTACTATAGAGGTGATATATTTACGACCGGTTTCAATAAGCGATCTCAATCTGTTTTACGTACTGAAATCCGAACTCTCAATTCCTTTTTTTTCTAAAGTCTCAGATCAATGTCAGCGATCAGTCAGAAAAACCGATATATTTTTGGTATGATCTCAATCTTAACTTTTAAAATTCGATATTTAAACCTGCCGTTAGTATGTGGTGTTCGCAATCCTGAAGCGTTCAAACGCCTTGACTGACTGCCGCCCGGCTGACGGGAGCAAACGAAATCCTCCTCATTGGGGACTTCAATCAGCTGCCCTACATCGACCGAGAGAACCTCTTCGAGATGTCTTACTGCCGACCAACTGCAGTCGCCGGTATCACAAAACAACTTCTCTGCACTCACAGGAACCCGATGGACGTGGCCTATGCATTCAGCGAGGTCTATGACGGTATATACTCATCCAAACCGATAGTGAGGTCCCTGAGACTCGAGGGTTACTCGGGAGCGCAGATACCCCCACACTCCACCGATACTCTCTACCTAGTACATACTCAGGTAGAGAAGTAAGCCCATATAAACAAGGGTTACGGAACAGGGGAGGGGTCGCGAGTCCTGACGATCCACGAGTCGCAGGGGTTGACATTCAAATCGGTAGTGATCCTCCAGACCAAGGGGAGAAAGCTACAGATCCACGATAGTGTATCCCACGCTATTGTGGCCATCTCGAGGCACACGGAGACCTGTGTCTATTATACCGACGTGGCCGACGACGCAATAGGCCGCTTCATCCGCCGAGTGGTGAGCGCACCGGCGAAGGACATAGCGGATTATAATTTCAAGATGGCCATAAAACATGGAGACCAAAAGGTCATACAAGCAATAATTGCCCAAACCCAAACTATGAGGTAACTATGCGGACACGGACCTAGTTCTGCTTGGCTTGTTACGACCGTTAAAAAAAAAAAATCAAGTAATAATTATGTAATTAATTAATTAATAATAACAAAATAATTTAACATATAGATATAAAAAATTTAATAGAAGTAGATTTAAGCTCACATATGCGAAAGATTACTAACTGCATAGCTGCTTGAATTGCTATTATAGGCAATTTTTTCCGACGCAAGTCGATTTAAATCTACAATATAAAAAAAGGTGCGGACCCAGAGTCTGCAGATAGTTTAATATCAATAATATATAAAAAAAAGCGTTCAAACATCATACTTACAATACTAAAAAAAAAAATTGTTGTTTATTAATTTTTTTTTTATACGATATAGGCCAGTGCTTTGACCATAATCTCATCTGATGTTAAGTGACGATATGGTCCAGGATAGTAAACACACTAAACCTAGGTACTGGTTCTCAAGTTATGCTACCGAAACACAAACATTGGTATTTGGCGACAGGTTTTCAAACTTAAGGATGGCCCAGGCGAGCATTATTAGAAAATGCCCTACCACCATGCAAGATTATTAATTAGATTTAATGAGAGATTTAATTCTCTTTAGTATTATTAATGAGAAAATATCATTATTCATGATAATGTAGGTCATGAATGCAGAAAAGTATAGATTAATTTCATAATAAATAGAATACATAATAATTCGTTTAACACTCGCTATCCGTGTTATAGGTTTTATTTAGAAAAAATATAACGCCATTGTAGAGGAAACAGCGCTATAGTACAGGATTTAGGAAGGTTTATTTAATTATTTTCATAAAATTAAATTTAAATTAATTTGTTCTAAGTAAGGGATAGTATTTTTGAAGTCTCTGAAATCTAGATATTATTAAGGTGAAATTGATTTTGAATTTAGTCATAAACAAACAAAAGGATAAATAATGTTTTTTTTCATTTCACAGACTACGAAAAGTAATAATGAACATCTGCTACGCAACTTAGTAAGCAATCTTAAGATTTATTCATTTTATTTTATACTAATAATAAATACATAAAAACTACATTTTATTAATAAATTTAATGGACCGAAATCTTTTTCAGTTAGTGAATACTGAGTGTTTTAAAAATTAATAACGACCTGGAATGATATGGTTTTAAATAAATCGATTGCAAAAAATACTATATATTATGTTGTGGCGGTCAACTATTCTAAGAAGGTCGCGCATATTCATTGGAATAATTAATAAAATGTATTCCAACAGACTAAAAATATTATCATTTACACGCTGATTTTTATTTAATAAGAGTCTCTTATACTATAAATAAATCTCTTAATTAGTTGATATTATATAATTATGAATATTGATACATATGATTGCTTTTTAATTTAACCCCTTGAGAACTAACCTGGCGTTTACGCCAGCATTCCATTGTTTTCCTACTGTCTCATTTTTATGGGTAATCGACATGTTAGCCTTTAACATTCTTGGATAAAGACTCTTGAAGTTATTGTAGTTTTCAGACCTTTTTTGTAGAGCGTTCAATTCTCTATAAAAATATTCGATGGAGAATGCAGTGTAATTTATAGCTCATCAGTTACAAAAATTAGATTTTTTTTTCGTTTTTTATTATTATGGGAAATGCGAAAAGTGTGATGCGAACAACATTAATATTAAGTTCATATTTTCAGAGGCTTATTTTGGCATCTAAACGAAACTTTTAAGCTTGGTTTCAAGAAAAAAAAGCTTTTTTTAAATGCCCTATTCAGGAGTTTTTTTTTTTAATTTAAGTGAGTTGATATATTTCCAGGCCTGTATATTCTTACAGCTCTGGCCAATTTGTAACTGACGGCTATCTGTAATCCGATAAAATAATATAAAGGGTATTATTAAGAGGAATAACAATTGTAATGTAGATTGAATGTTGACTCTAGTTTATATACAGTACATGTATTTATTGCTTACGTACATACCTTCTACGGAAGTGATTTACGTTGTATTAAAATAAATAATTATTAATATAGACCATTTTAGCTATTTTCATAATGGTATATCAACAGCGTACTATTCTTTTAGATTTGTTTTTAAAAACACGTAACTGTCTGGTATCCTAATTAATTGGGTACATCACATTCAATATGACATCATTCTGATCCAATAAATGTTACTGTGCGTGAAAAATAGTCTTTGTAAGTGTTCCCAATCTATTGGTGTTGAAAAATATTCGGTATGCTTAACTTTTATCTTTTTACGTTGAGCGTAAAATTTCAAGGCGCGATGAGCGTCATGTATTTTCACGCTAAGCGTCATGATTATAATATTAGAGGACAAATAGAGAAGTACGTAGTAAGAGAGAAATACTTTTTGACTGTAGTATTATTTTCTCCTCTTCCTCCTATATTAGTTCCTCTTAGTTTCACAATCTACCTACTAATAATTTATTTTACAGATTGAAAACAAAGATTGCCAAAGAAATTTCACTTCTGACATGTATGTGTGAGGTACACGTGTCAAAATCAGAAGCTCTTTTTTGTTATAATAAATATTAGAAATTATAAATATGTTTGATACAGATAAAACGAATACTAAACATCTTAAAATTAAACGGAAACATATATTCAAAAAATTGAGAATCATATGAATAATATAATCAATAAAATGTAACGTCTCCTTGTATGTCTGTTAATTGGCTTATAACTCGAAAGCCATTCAAGCTATATACTTAACTCATTTTAAAAATGATACACGAATTCGCTGACCAGATATTAATATTTTTTGACTTTTGATAGACCTAAAAAAAAAGTTATAAGAATAGTTGTGGACGAGATCGACATAAAATGGTCAGTAAAATGAGATATAATGCCACTGTATAATTTTAAACCGACCTGAAAATATTATTAACGAGTGGAGCCGGTAGCATATCTTGTGGTGTAATGAAACACGCTGCGTTCAGGAATTCGAGTTCTTAAGAAGAGAATTTACGATTGGAACGTTGCAATGAAATACTGCCATTCTTTCGACTCGTGCTTATAAATCTCGGAAAGGTCGATATTGGCAATTCATATTGCTATTATTACACTAGTTAGAACGTGCTTTGATGGTTTTCAGAAAAAATGTCTTAATTAAATAAAAATATCTATCCAAAACGTATAACAACATAATCGGTGGACACGTGCTGCAAATCACCTATATCCTTTACTGGTCACAAACATTTAAATATTCAGTATTTTTTCTTGTTAGTATAAAGTACAAGAATAAAAACAATTTATTTCAAATATATTTTTTTCTGTTTCACATTTGTGTTGACTTGTTCTTTATTCATACACACACAATTTTTTATTTTATTACGATTAGAGTTAAGGGAAGTAAGTATGTATAAAAACATTATAATCTCAAGTTTTATAATAAATTGATGTTATAGTTATATGAAATCATAGTCAAAAACAAATCTAAATTTATTTTTGACAAGAATAAGTTTTTAAAATTGGTTTTGTAGTGGGAGGAATTCAAAAACGAATGATAATATAATCAGAGTATAAAGTCTGGTGTTGTAGCTACATACATATCTATCATATTCATCCAAAATTTAATTACACCACTGGATAGCTAAAGGATCAAATAATTTGTTATGCTATGTGAATACTGTGACGTCTGTGAGGCATCGCCCGTGGTGGCGGGGGAAGCGTCGCCATTTTGTGGTCATAATGGCGGGTAAATCCTCTGGATATATTGTAAAGGCCCCTCAGGTCAACAGCTTTAGCCAGGTAATAAAAAACTTAGAATGCATCATTTTGACAGTTTTTTCACGTGTATGGTCGATTTAGTCGATGTCAATTACCCTATCACACGGAAAATTAATTGCTGACTACCCTATAAAACTGAATACGATTGCGAACACTTAAATAAATCAATATGTATGCTTAACGTCACTAGTGTATATTCAGTTGCGTAAAGAAATCCATATGCGTGATGATATTATTGTCACAGATATTCATATTATATTATAATGTACCATAATAGTATAATTATTATACTTTCGTCATTTTGTAAAATAAATATTTACTCCACTTAAGTCTCGTACTTGTTACTTTTCTGCATGGGTTTAACCGCTTACCATAAAGTTAGTTTGAAACATGGTAAACTTGAAGGAAACAATTTGTTTATTTAACCTTATTCGCAGAGCGCCTCTTAACTTGGATTTCGGTCTGTTAATTTTGTTGGAAAATCTTGAAAGTTATTTGATTTTATGCATGACGAGCAGTCGTGCGAACAGTGTTATTTACGTTGTCATTTATTTTATGCCTTATCTTATGAATTACCTATTAACTTTTTGTTACAAATTATTTAGACATATTAAAATATATATGAAAAAGTAAATTGTTTAGATATATAGTGTATGCAAGTATTTCAATCAGGTATTTGCATATTATGATGAGATAATTTATTGAAGTATTTGTTACTATTGCATTATTTTTCGTTAACTTAAAATAATATGTTTAATAGTAACCATTTCTAAATGTTTTAAGATAATAATTGTTCTTCATCAACGTAGCGTGGGAGGCCTCTGCATAAGGTGGACCGAGGACTTGGTGAAGGTCGCGGAAATTCGATGGATGCGGGTGGCACAAGACCGGTCGTCGTGGAGATTTTTGAGGGGGACCCATGTCCAATGGACGTCTTTCGGTTGATTGGGTGGATAGATGGATCAACAACTTTCTTATCGATACTAATACATTAAATTGAAGTGTCTGTTTGTAATGATAATTTTTTTTTATTAAATAGGAATAAATGTATTTACGATACGTACACCAAAAATACAATTTTTAATCTGTTTGTTACTGGTAATCTCCAATATGGTTGTACGGATTTTGACGAGATTTTTTTTGGTAGATAGCCGAAGTTACTCCGGGTAACTTAGGGTATTTTTAATTTTCCAAAATAATTAGGGTTTCGCGTAAAAAAATTAAAACTCCTAAAAAAGTTAATATAATGCTATTCAATCACAGTTTTACGGGCAAGTGCTTGAATTTATGATAAATATTTTTATTTTACTAAAAAAAATATTACGATTTCGTATAAAAAAATTAAAATTAAATTATTAATTAATTAATACAGATAAATACATGAAACGCGGGCACAGCCGCGGGCACGCAGCTTGTTATATTATAAAAAGATACCTTAACTGTACCTTAACCGCGTCATACAATATGTTCTCTGAAATACAATACCTAGTAAATATATAAAAATAATAGGTTTTAACTATACGTATTTATTAAAATGCTATCAAGTATTTATAACTTTAGTATTAAATATTTATAACACGAATACTAAACTAAACTTGCTCGTTAAATATAGCAATGTTCAAAGCGTGTAATGTAACACGATACTATTTGTATCAGTAATTAAATGTGACAAAAAATATTAACAAGGGATTACATAACTTTTTTTTGCTACACGTAAAGGTAACTTGACGACCTTGGGTGGGATCTGAGGTCTGTTTAATAACGATTCCGAAACTGGTTCAGATTGTGATGAAGTTAAAATTTCAATCTATAATGTTTCATATCTCAACGTTTTACAGTAAGTATCTAATATTATTCGACTTATATCAAATTTATTCATATAAGTTTTAATTAGAAAAAAAACTTGTACCTCTTCACTTTCTTTAGCTTTTAGCTATTATTTATCGGGCGTTGCGGGAAAAAATCATCGGTAAAGCCGAAGCATTCAAAATCTACCTTTTCGTCATATTTCTTCCTCTTGAAAATTAGTACAGTAATTAATGATGGATGCTTGTTTTGAGCGAAGATATCCAGTTGCAGTTAGTGTGTTTTTTTTTTAATTAAAACACAATCTGCAGTCCACATCTTTTTTTATGTTAGAGTTTTTATTCGACTTGCGAAAAAAAACATGCAGCTATGTAGTTACCTATTTTCATAATTAAGTGAGCTTAAAAAACTACTCATATGTTTTACAACTACACCAAGACTATATATTAAGAAAAATTATTATTATTTTTTTAAATATATTTTTTGATATTATTTTTTTTAAATATTGTTACACTTATTTTAATACTCTTACACTTATTTTGTTAGTGTTAGTGTTAACCACCTTTACTATACTTGACTTCACTTGAGTTACATGAACAGTGCATGTCAAGTATGGTAAGTTGTTTTGAGATTAAAGATGAAAATTATTTAACGCGCTAAATACGAAATGTCAAATTCATTTCGCTTGTGATAAATGTTCCTATAATTATGACAAACTAATAAATTGTAAAATTGGTTAACATTCATGTTCGTGGATTTTAACTATTTAATTTTCACAGGACGATGCGAGATGGCGACATACGCGAAACGAAATTTAACGATTAGTTACATGATAGGTACATAAATTAATACTGATTGATTTATTTTTCCTTTATACTTTTATAAAGAGTCCTAACTACTTCGGCTACGAAATTTACACATGATTATAATCGACCATTCCAAAATAGGAAATAAATCCATCATTTCGGTGTAGTGCAATAGTCAATTGTAAAAAGTGACGTCTATAGGAATTAGCATATTATCCTTTCTAGATGAGGTTGATTAGAAGATATTTTTCTAGTATACCAGTAGATGGCGTTTTCGTCAAATATTTATTGATAAACTGTAACTATATCAAAATAATGACCAAAATTAAATGAATAACCCGGAACGAAGCGGCTTATTTTCAGCCTAAATTTGCTCTACTTTTACATAATAGGTACACTAATGCTTTCATTGTGTGGGTGATAATTAAAGTGAAATGTGCACATATGTGTGAATTCTATTCCGACATTTTTTCTACCGGCAAGTTCTTAGTGTGCGTGTTTTGCCTTTACGGCTGTATGGTGTTATATTATATTTGATGCATTATTTAATGTGTGCGCAGTGAGTGATTTGTTTTTTAGTAAGCCTATAAGAAATCGGGTTATAGGAGCGCTTTACCACTGCTATTAATACTGAAAGATATTCATATATCCATCTATTCAACCGAAAAACGTCCACTGCGGGACATAGGTCTCTCTAAAAAAAGAGAGGGGGATTGCCATAATGGCCACGCTTGGCAGACTGGTTGGCAGATATGTAATATTATTGATCTTGGAAATTTAACAAATTTATCAAGTTATTTTCGTTGTTATATTTAATGATCTATAAAAGTTATTATATCTGTACTTCAAAATCAGAGAAAAAATAATTTTCAAATACAAATTAAAAATACTTTATTCAATTTACGCCCTGAGAAGACGTTTATGAACGTTGAAATAATACCACCGGTTCGAAAGTCACCGAGAAGAGTCACCAAGACTTACTTGCGAGCAAACTCGAGCTGGTATTTTTTCATAAATAAGATTCTCATGGAACTACATACAACATACAACTACATAACTCATAGTTACAAAGTTTTTACTTGCAGAGTTGTCATTTACAAACATCACCATCGCTCACATAATGATTCACGTGATAATAACTTTTGCAAATTAACACTTACTTGACATAGTGTCTGAACTTATTGTACGGTATTTGGAAATGTGCGTTGGGACTTTATTGTAAAATTTTATACCATTATCCAGAAAACTCTTATTAGTTTTTATAAGTTTGAAACATGGAATCGTTCATTTATGTTTATTCCTTGTATTAAAATTCTGTTGATTGTTTACAAGATCAAGTTTGTCTACTTTTTACGGACATACAGTAAGTTATTAAGAATGTGTTGGAAGAGCAAAGTTAAGATATTATATTTCAGAAACTTTTTTTTAAATGATTCGCGAATTTTCCACATTATAAATTGCTCCAATTGTTCACTTTACAATCAACAATTACATGTATAATAGTCCGTCAGTTTATGACTATTTGACAAAGTTCATGAATTTTACATTGAATTATAAAATTATCTTATGGTATAGGAACATTGTAGTGTTCACTTGATTTGCAACAAATTCTTCAGTTGTAAAAAAATTCACCTTTATTTTCCGAAAAAAAAAACTCTTTAAAACCACTTCTATTTATAGGCTTGGTTCATTACTATCAAATGTCATTGGCCGTGTTGAAACTATATATTAGATATTCGTATATTCCTATATGTGAGATATAGTTTTATATTCGTGTCTGCCATGAGAGTTCACGAAAACGCAATGTCAAATTTATTGCTATGAAACGAACATCAAAGCTCTTTTTTATCCTCAAAATTAGATTCTTTATGTAGCGACAAATTAAAATTTTCATTCTAATTAAAATTATGATAAGACAGCTCCTAAACTTTTTACAATTTAATTATAAAAAATTGGGAAGCGATTACTTATTCAGTGGATCTCTATAAAACATGACAATATTAAAACAGGATTTTACGATTATTAATTTGTTTATGACCACAGTACGTACAAGGACGTGGACAGTTCGAAATTAAATCGTCAGGTTCTGCTCACATTTACCCCGACTGATATGTTTAAGATATCTTTGAAAATAATTTGGATGCCAAATATGCAAATGTAATCAATGATTTCGATCACGTTTTCGTTGTAATATGACAATACACTGGTAGTGACATAGATTACAATTTTAGATAACGTGGTGTTTTTCCTTGTAGGAACCAACAATACGAATATCCTTATTGTGAACTTGATAAAATACAGGTGATGTTGCTAGTCGAGATACTTTTAATAAATAAATCTCATAGAGTCCAATGCCATGTTAGTAAACATATCTACGTTTTCATTTATCACAGGGATTCCAATCTAAAGCCTGTCTGGGAGCATAATTAGAATTTCTGCGTAATATGTGGCCAATCTAAATTGCAATTGCGATCGGCGATATGTCGGAGTTGTCCTGATAAAAATTATTACCTATATATTTGAATTTTTTTTAAATTATTTCTCCATGACTTCGTTAAGTCACATTTTGTCATTTATTCACATTGAGTGATACTTTTATTTTGTTTCCATGACTACTATTTATAAAATGAATTGAGGACAACGTAATTGTAAGAAGTCTTCTTCTTTTTAGTTACTGATAATCTGTGAATGTATATTGACAATTTTGCCAGTGACATCTAGATAATATATATTTTCGAGTCTTGTAATAGTCTTCAATGCTTCAACGCTGTAGTAATGCGGCGTCAGTCTTGCTAGAACTTTTCATGAGTTTTTGTGTCATCTCAGATTAAATTAAACCATTTTAAAGCGCAGTGTATAGTGCAGCCGGATTCCGCATAGCCGGACGCGGGTTCGAGCTCACCTAACCAACTCTAAAATCAGCCTTAGCTTTCGGTGAAAGAAAACATTGTAAGGAAACCATAGCTTGTGGTAGGGCATTTTCTAATAATGTCCACCTGGGTAGCTACCACCCTCAAGTTTGAAAAATCTGTCGCCAAATACCAAAAGGTGTGTTTCGGCAGCATCACTTGAAACCAGTACTTCTAGGCTTAGTGTGTTTACCATTCTGGACCACATCGTCACTTAACATCAGAGAATGAGGTCAAAGTACTGAGCCTATATAGTGTACAAAAACAATATTACGCAACACGCCACCAAAATTACATATAGGATCAAATACGCAAGTTAATAATTTAAAGAACTGCTACACGAAATACAGATCGCATCAAAAATATCAATTATAAGAATGCCATGTAAATTTCTTTTGTATTACAAAACCAAACGTGTTTCGAAATCCACGATATTCTTACCTATTTCGTAATGGTTTTCTGTTGAGAGTTTTCGGAGTAAAAAGATCGCAAAACCACACAGCTGCTCGCATGGGATGCATTAGAATTTATTTTCCTCTATTGTGACTAACCCATACTTGTTCCGGCTTGTAACATTTTCTTAAATGATATATTCCGTAAAAAGATTGTTATATATTATAACGAAGACTAGTATATTTGATATAATACCAGTACTATTTTATGTTTTAAGTTTGGATTATAACACAGGTAATGCAACATTTTCACATGTGCACTATTTAAACAATTTTTTTTTAATAATTACATAATGTCAATTAATTTAATACGCGTAAACTCTACATTATTAATATACGTAGGCACATATAAATTTACTAACCAAATATTTTAGGTTTAGCACAATATTAAACATAGGTTTGTTTATTTTTTAGATATAATTATTAATATTACCGGATGCTGGAACTAAAATTTAGGAATCTTACTTCTTTGAAGATAGTACTAATTTCAGCTATGAAGTTTAAGTAGTTTATTACCGATGGTCAATACTCGATTATAATTATTGAAAAATTGAAAAGGAGAAAACTGTTTTCAAATTATATTTAACACTAAATCTCATCAATAGCTACAAAATAAAAGAGATAAATAAAGAAAATCGATTGTTAAATAGAGAAGAAAATGTCTGAAACTGTTTTATCGTTGCTTAATTTGAATAATAGTAACAAATATATAATTTAAATGTTAGTGTCTTATCAATATTTATTTGTTTGATATTTCAAAGTGACTTAACAATGTTTGCTTAGATATTCAATAGGTTATATGTTGTCTGTATTACTATTAAATATATTCGGGTACAATAAAAATACTTTGTACACACGATAATTAAACTCAATCAAAGAAATCCTATTTAATTAATCTCCAATAACTAATTATAATGTATACGCTTGAGACTGATTGATGCGCCTATTGAAATTCAATGAATTGAGTTAATCTTCCTTAAGACGTATTCTATCTCGTATGTTCAGCGTATGATTGAGTTTAATTTGCCATGACAGGGATTTTAGATAAAGGAAGTATTGTTTATTTAAATTACAATATATAATAGAATACATTATATGTAAATGTTGTTCTACGTAGAATAACATTTAAATAATATTTTATTCATTACATACTAATTCGTTACTTTAATTTTTTTGAATAAAAATTTTCCATTCAAATAATAATAATTTTTATAACAGCAAAATATGTACTCATGAATGTATGAAGAGTATGAACATTCCTTTGTTCATATCCTCGCAATAATGTAGCTCAAAAACAAAGGATTAGGAAACAGTCCTTTGACGTGATACATATTTAATTTAATACAAGTCTATTGCTCGGTAGCTAGAGGAATGCTCATACGGAAACAACTGCCGAGCATCGAGACGAATATTGCGTTGTACATAATAACGAATTCGTTTTGAAACTATTATATGAGAGAAGAGTATAAATAGTGAAGTATTGCAATTAACAACTGTAAAATATATATAATTATGTCGTGTAAACAATTAAAATATAGCTTAGTTAGAATAAAAAATTCTATCATCCATCCATTCTGCGGAAAGAGGTCCACTGCTGGCCACAGGTCTCCCCCCAAAGATCTCCATAATGACCGGTCTTGCGTCACTCGCATCCAGCAGATGCCCGTGGCCTTCATCAGGTCGTCAGTGCAACTTGTGGGGGGCATACCCACGCTGCATCTTCCGGTGCGCGGCAGCCACTCGAAAACCCGTTGGACCCATCGGGTTTCGGTTCTCTGAACAATGTGTCAAGCCCATTAGCCACTTAAGTTTGGCAATTTGCAATGGTAATTTGCATTGGCAATGTCGGTTGCTTTGGTTTTTTCTGCGAATCTCCTCATTTCTGATACGATCATGCAGTGAAATTCCAAGCATAGCACTTTCCATTGCTCTTAAAATATATTAATCATTATTATTCAGTGTGAACAATTAAAATATAGCTGAGTTACACTGAAATATGATTATGAATTTTAAAAATTAACGTTATGAAATGTAAATATTAATTATACAAGAATTTATATACAATGTATTATACTGTAAAGTTATAAGCTTGTACTAGATGTAAATTCCTACATACATTTACATGGCGGTTCAAAAATAAATATCTTGATGGTTTTTACAAACCTTTGGAAAATATCTATGCACTATTTATTATTGTAAAGATGTGTAGATACAAATTATAATATGTTCATAGTAGATTAAATATAATACAAGGTACTGATTTTTTATGTTATTTATTTACATTGAGATAGGCGATGCTAGTTTATAGCGCTATAGCCATATTTTATAAAATAAGCTTGTTATTTTGGACTTCAAACGTATAACTTAAATATGTTGTTGATAGTAATGGCTAAATAATATTTTCATTTTGATAAGAGATTTTTTAATTTTAATGTCAAAGAAGAGTCTATGTTTAATAACAAGAATTTATATTAAATTAGAATTCAATTAATTCGGTGGATTGACATGTAACATTTGTTATCTATATCTATAATAAAATTGTAAATTTCGTGTGTCTGTACATTTTCGATTATTTTTTTTTTTTATTTATTTATTTATTAGAGAAATCAACAGCTCTTAATTACATATTCACTTAAATAATTATTAACATATTGGATTAGCCAAAGACGATTTCTAAATTTACTTAAAAAGATAAACAGTAAAATCTAAACGAAACACCTATAATAAAATAAATTATTTGAATACAATACAATTGTTTTCGATATAATCTCACCACAATATTATACAACTATACATTATATTATAAAACAGAACTACATCGGAAGACTATATGCTATTACAAAAAAATTAAAAAAAAATAGGGAAAATAATTAAATGGAAATAATAAGAATATTCGCATAAAAACTAATAAAAAAAAAATTAATAATAATAGTTCACGTAATTGTTGTGTGGCGTGTGCGTATGTGTCTGTGTATATATGAGTGTGAGCATGTTTATGTGTGTGTGCGAGCGTGTGCGTGCGTGCGCGCGTGTGTGTGTGTGTGTGTTTGTGAAAGAACGTGTGATTGTGATGTGCTATAGACTTTTAAAGGAAGATTGAATCTTTCTCTTAAACGCTACACTGCTCTAAAAAAAATGTCTACATTAGCTGCTTTCATATTATATAGGTGTGAACATCTAGTCATCAATGAATGACGGGCATAGTTGGTTCTGGTTAGTTGCTCGTGGAAAAGACGAGGATTACGGGTACGTATTGGTGTTGCCCACAAACCTATCCGCTCTATCAAATATGAACAATCGATTTTATTATTAATTAAATTATATAAAAACATCAGATCGGCTACCATACGTCTCTGTTCCAGAGGCATTAGACCTAATTCGCGGAGATTCTCATTTTTATCCGCAGACGAAAGCATGCCTCGTCGCCTAAGTAAATTCAGGAATTTATTTTGAATACTTTCGATCCTTTGACTGT
Source organism: Samia ricini (assembly GCA_014132275.2). Lineage (NCBI taxonomy): Eukaryota > Metazoa > Arthropoda > Insecta > Lepidoptera > Saturniidae > Samia > Samia ricini. The sequence goes on from AP028161.1 coordinate 11,966,866, forward strand.
GTATATTGTAATAAGGAGCCCATATCTGAGATGCAAATTCTAATACACTGCGTACATAAGCACAAAACAATGCCTTTATTGAAGATTTGCTCTTAAAAGGTACTGAAATTCTCGTTATGAAGCCCAACGTTTTGTAAGATTTTTGAATAATATTGTCATATTGATGTAGATACGATAATTTATGATCTAGCTTGACTCCTAAATCACTAACACTTTCTTCCCTTACAATTGTTATATTATTGATCCTGTAATCGTATTTGATTACATTTCTTTTGCGTGAGTAGGTAATGTACTGACATTTGGCTACGTTACTATCCAAAAGATTTAGGGTACAGTATTCGCATAATCTGTTTAAATCTAGTTGTAGCTTGTAACAGTCATCAATAGAAGGACTATTGGCATAAATATTTTTGTATCATCGGCGTACATAGAGAACCTCGCATATTGAAAGCAGGAACCTATGTCACTCACGTATATATTAAATAGGAGTGGCCCTGATGTGATCCTTGTGGAACGCCTGATGAGATTAATGAGAACCTGGAGTATTGAACCCCTATTCTAACTGCCTGAGAACGATTATCAAGGTAAGAAATATTGCAAGAATAGAATTATTGCAAGGAGTTAAAAATAGGTAATTAAAACATTTCTATAATTTTTAGAAAAGTCTGTCTATCTGTATGTCTGTGCAGGCATCAATTTAAAAGTACTATGTATATTTTAAAAAATTCTAAGTTAATTATAAAGTATATTCCGGAGTAGCATCAAAACCTTATTTCATTAAAATCGGTCTACTTTATTAACTTTATAATACTGCGGCGACTTTAGTATGAAAGAAGAGTTTGTAAGGAAATGCGTTTTAGTCTTATGCGACAACAAAAAATTTATAGATTGATTAAAATTGAACAAAATGACATAATATAAAATGTATTTTAATGAAAATAATTAATATCTAAGATATAGTAAATGAAAAGTAAGGCGCGGAACATAATATTATTTAATTCTAACTAGGTATAATTGGACGGTTCATGATTTGTTTGTTTCATCAAACTATCACATTGTCTAAAATTAGATTGCACTATTGGTTATGCAAATTTCATACCATTTGCTCAACTACGCCCATGTAAATTTTTACTAAATCTATAAATAAACAATCATGTACTTAGGTACTTGTAATGAGATACAGATATACGCATGAATATTCCTTTTTCAATTTTTTCAATATGGTTGAGAATTTCAATCGTGTTACTCAAACAAAAAGTTTACACAGTGATTTTTAGAATTGAAAAAATAAACATATTTTTTATTTCAAAAATAATCCATACTTTCATATGCACCGATGTGCCAGTTCGATGTCTATAAATTATTAGACGAAAATGTTAAAGGTAAACATAATGCGTAAAATATTGCAAAAAACAGCAGAAATTATAAATACAATTTATATGCACATCCACTATCGGGATTCGTTCGTAAATAAAACAAATGACAGAAACGTTGAGCTTACAAACCATGTTGTCGCAATCAGTGAATTTCGTTTTCGAGTTTCGTCAATTTTTGCATCCGTTGTACATATTGACCTTATTATGCGTATATTTCATTACGATATGTAGATTAATTAATTAATTTACTAGCTGATTGACGATATTCAAGGGCTGAAAGCTAATGATAAATAATTTAAAACGCATTATGTAAGGTAACTAGAAACGGTACACTGCTCGAAATACTAACATGTGAGTTTAAACCTTTTAAGTTATAATTACATAATAGCTTCACTGGAAAAAAATCATATAGTTTTCTCAATAAAGTGAGGTGTTTCAAAATTTAGATTATTTGTGAATTAAACCAACAAATATACATAAACGACACGATTGTTCTTATGTTTGATGGAATGATTCAACTTGTTTGTATAAAGAAATAAAGTGTACGCTTCATCCAATCGAAATGACCTACAGGAGAAACGGTTTGGAACTGAAAACCTGAAGTCAAACGGAAAAACAAATAACGAGCCAAATTCTATAAGGCTGACTAAACTATCCAAATTTAAATATGCATAAGATGAACAAATAAAAGGTGTGAATGATTGATGATTGACATGTACATTATTTTATTTTATTTTATTATTACCAAAAATGAATTAAACAATCTCAATATAACAAGGCACATACATGCCTTGAATGTCTGAGACGAATGCTTTATCTTTAATCCTTCGTTTGATAGTTACGGATAAGCTACGTATTTTGTGAATTTAAAGGATTATTGACTTATATAGATTCGGTGTTAACTAAGATATGCATTGTTTTAAAGAATAATTGTTTTACATTACCTAGCATTCTATAATTCCAGAAATTGTTTTAGCAGGGCAGCGCGGCTTGTCTATGGAAACCTTTTTAATAGACTTTATATATTCGTGTTTTCTTGACAACGTAATTTAAAGGAAGGAAATATAAAATACGTTGTTATTTTTTCGAAGGTAATTTAAATGACGTTTAAAATTCAGCATAAGTTAGATTTTTATCATACTTGGCCCCATGACGTAAGTGTACTTATATCTATTATTGTGGTATATCACAGGATGCAATAAATTAAGTTAAGGTTTGTGAACTGTAAATCTATTGGAAGTGAGAGGCAAACGCGTAAAGTGTCTCAAATGGAGTTTTGCTCAAACGAAGTTAGCTAGTGAAAGAGACGATGCAGGCTCTTGGAGACTATACTTGAATTTACACTGACAATTCGATTTAGATCACTTCAGAGGTATTTTCAGAGCAGGCTAATAATAACTGTGAACAGGAGATTTATTTCTGCACAGCTTCGTGAAAAATGAGAAAAATTATTATAGCTGATTGAGCAGAAGTTTAATTTATTTTTTACAGTGTATATTTAATGTAATGCTGCAGTGGGAGCTAAACAATATATTAATTACATCTATCCATAGACATGAAAGGGTTAAAAATACCATTGAACCCCTTGAGCATTTACCTGTCGTTTACGCCAGCTTTCCATTGTTTTCCTATTGTTTTATTTTTATGGGTACTCGACACATTAAGTTTCCACGAACTTTCTTGGAATATCGAGTTCAATTTTATATAACTATCGGGACTTTAGCAATCTTATTTCAACGGATGATAGACGATAAAATGGAGATTTATATATAATACGGTTATGTTTATGCGACGTACGAGTATCTTAATAACCATCTAATCATCCAATTAGTTGATCAAAGAACGATAAATCGTCGAAGCGTTGGTTCTACAAGGACGGTTGATTTAACTAGTTCGTTTATACAACAGTCATCATATACGTATGTCATTTGAAATATGTTTTTACGGCTATAAGTATAAAAGTTCTGAACGTCTCCAATTATATATTTTTTTCCTAAAGTTCGGTATTCCAACAAAATGGTGGCCCATAAGAAATTTCTAGAAAGTTTTTGTGATGTTCCGTATCATTATTTTTTTTCTCTCCATCCATCCATTCAACTGAAAGACGTCCACTGCTGGACATAGCTCTCCCTCAAAGATCTCCACGTCGACAGATCTTGTGCCACCCGCATCCACTTGCATTTGCTTGTCTAGATTACCTAAACTCTTTTTTTTTATTATTAGTTTTGGAAAAGCTTACAGACTAATATTACAATACATAAAAATATATAATAGTTGACTATTGCTAATAAAAAGCTTCTACAAATAAATACCAAGATTATTACATGGAGATGTGGAGAAAAAAAAAATATACGATAGTGACAAAAATGAAATAGAACTATACAACAAAATTAAGAAGAGTTTATGTTTGGTCTCGTAATATACCACCAAAATTGCATAATATACGAGTCACTTGTAGCATACAAATTAATGACTTTCAAACAAAGACTAATATGAGAAATAACCATTTCGCTAAAATTCTCTGCAAGTTTTACTTTCGAAAAATAATATAAACTTGTTACAAAGAAGTGTCTTATCCTGTTGTTTTAGCATGGTCATTTTTAAAAATAATGTTTGTTTGGAATTAGATTCCTACTTAAAGTTATCTGATTTGATCTTGTATAAAAATAAGTGAAATTAAGTAGGATTATATAGTAAAGTTCCATCATAAATTACACATAGACTTATGTATGGTAATAATACTTATCATATACCTTATCCTTATCTCCTAAAATAACATGTAAAATATAGTTTCGATACAAATATACAAAAATAATATAACATTCATTCAAATGTGTATATCCTGCTAAGCATAAAAAAGATATACAGATAATTGTGCTTAGTTTAGACTTGATAAATATAAATCAAGTTATTATTTAATTTCCTTAGAAAAAAGTTGTAAATTTCATTTAACAATAATTTACATTATAGGCATATGTACCATATTGATCAATAGAGTTAAATTGTTACGCTAACGAAGCTAAACTGATTTGCAATCCAGAATCATCGAAGCATAAACTTTTGAGAGCAAAAGGACTATAAGTTTGTTAATTTTACATAGCGCTTAGCCTGCAACAAACTTTATCAATCTACGAGTTTAAAACTTTATAATTTGAACTATGCATGCCTTTAATCTTTAACGTATAGAAAAGAGAAAAAACTAAAAACTTTACACCGTTATTTATAATTTATAGGTGCCTGTATTTCCTAATATAATTTGATGATAACATTATTGCTATGGTAATTATTGATTATGCAAATTATATCACAACATACTTTTAACTATATTACACATTATTTTTATTTTTATTCAGTTGAAAGCAATGCTAACTTGCAAGGTATATCTCTAAAGTAAGAGTTCCCTAAGTGTTGTTTCTTACTGTTGCCAAGTTTACGTATTGAACAGTTTATATCATTTTCGTATAAGAATTCGTGAAAAAAGTCTCCTGAAATACTTATTGTTATCTTACTAATGTGTATAAAAAACATTTCTAAAAAATAAAATATATGACTTTCATGAATTACATTTATGAATATATAAATTCAACATAGCAAGAGTTTGATTCTCGTACACGCACACAAAAAGGAACTATGCCACTATTTTTTTTGCACTATTTTTTATTTACCTGGCAGCTACTATGCTTTTTTGCTTAGATAATAATCTCGTAAGACTCATATTAATCTATACTAATAAATAAAATTGAAGCGTCTGTTTGTAATGTCAAAATTATTTTTTATTTTACTAAATAGATATGAATGTAAATACGACACTTTACCCAAAATACAATTTTTAAAATAGTCTGGCTGTCTGTTTATTCCGGGTAATCTCCGGAATGGTTGGACCGATTTTGACAGGACTTTTTTAGTAGATACCTGAAGTTACTTCGCATAAGTTAGGGTAGTTTTATTTTTCGAATGTAATTATGTAAATGTAAAAATAAATGTAATGTAGTTCCGTATATAAAAAAAAAACTATAGTACGCAGTGAAAAATAAACAAAACGCGGACACAGCCGCGGGCACTAATACAGTGTAAATAAAGTTCAAGTTCGTTCCTACCAATGGATGAGTAGTTCACCATATAATTTAAGACAAATAACAAAGTTATCAGGTGAGTTACAAACTCAAAGTGAAACAACGGCGTCATCTGTCTACAAATGGCTTAAAAACTTATCGGAATAATTCGTATGGCTGTATCGTATAACAGTTCTAACTTTGTGTGTCAAGGTTGTACAAAATAATGATAACAGATATTCTACCGTAGTAATTCGGTAAAATTTGTAAACAGGTCTTCAATAAAATAAAATAAAAGTAATAATGTAAAATTAATATATTCAGACATACTATCGATGAAGTTGAAAACTGTAGATTACTTATTAAAAATACGAATTTTCATTCTAAATAATTTTATATAAGATCTCATTTTATTGTTATCAGATATAACCTCGAATAAGCCGTGGTTATTTTTTGGCTTTCTTTTCTCAGCATCGTTAAAATAGATTGCAACTGATAGCTTATTTAATAGGTTTATTTTTTATTTTTTTTATTTATTTAATTATCAATAAAACATATTACAAAAAATATACATCTATAAAGCGCCACTTAAACCTTTGAGGTTTGTCTGTAGCACTTAAAATTTAAAAAATCGGTTACAAATATATAATGTAGTTAGGGTTTTTTACAAACAGGATAAGTAAAATTTTTTTAAACAAAATTTGGAATTTTTATATTAATATTGTTGCGTAAGGATGTAGGTAAAAAATTTAAGAGTCTAGGAATTAAGTAAGTAGTTGTCCGTTCGCCGTAACAATTATTGGCTGAGTAGGTAGTTAACATATTTTTTGCGATCTGACGTGTGTATATAGGGTGGTCTATTTTCTTCTGTAAGCATGTGTTAAAAAATTGTTCCTTTAAAAGACTAAATTTAACTTTGTCGTAAATAGGAAGTGTTTGACAATATTTAAAAAGTGTGTTTTCATCCGTGAGTTGAGATTTGACGCTTTGTGGAATGATTAATTTTAAAATTCTTACTTGCAGTCTGTAGATAGAATCCAGGTAGGTTTTATATGTGCGACCGTAACTAGATAGACCGTAGGATACAATTGAGTCAAAAAATGCATTATATAATAATAGTCTAGTTTTATAAGGAAGACGATTTCTGATAATATAAAATTTAGCTAGGATAGCACGTACTTTTTCACATATTTGTTCAATGTGTGGATGCCAATTGAACTTATCGTCTAAAGTCAATCCCAAGTATTTGTGAGTAGTGACTATTATTATGCATTCAGAGTCACATTGTGTTATTCTATTGTGGAGACATTTATGAGAGTGGGCTACTATTTCAGGGTGGGTAATTTCACATTTTAGGTAGGGTGATTTAATATGCATCAATTTCGTTTTTTCTCAGCGTTTAGCACTAGTTCTGCATCGTGGCACCACATACATAGCCTATCAAAGTCTTTTTGTAGTTGAAGAGTATTACTTTTTTGATCTTTCCCTGAAATAACAATACACGTATCATCAGCAAATTGATATGATACGGAGTTAATTAATATATTAGGCATATCATTTACATAGGCCAAGAAATGTAATGGTCCACACACCGATCCCTGGGCTGTCCCGTGCGTAACAGAGAATACCTCACTGAGACTGTCACCAATCTGGACTTGATATTTTCTATTATTAAGGTAATTAGAACACCAGTTATATATAGGACCTCTTATACCTGAGTCTTCTAGCTTTTTTAATAATTTCAAATGATCCAAGGTGTCGAATGCACGCGAGAAATCAATGAATAGGACCAATACTTGCGTTCTTGAATTAAGAGCGGTATTTATATAGTCTGAGAAGTTAGAAAGAAGTGAGGTAGTGCTTTTGTTACGCTGAAAGCCGTATTGTGACGTACTAATGATTGAGTGATTGTTATAGAATCTATGAATTTGGTCACAAATAAATTTTTCAACTATTTTATCAATAGACGACAACAACGTAATTGGTCGATAGTTGTTTTCATCATCTCTATTCCCTTTCTTGAAAATTGGTCTTATACATCCTAGTTTTAGATCATTTGGATAAATTCCAGTGTTTATGGTTGTATTAATAAAATGAGCTATGGTAGATGAAATTTTTTTGCTGATGTTTTGTACGTCAATTACACTAATTTTGTCTAACCCTGGAGCTTTCCTGCTGTTTAGTGACTTTATAAGCTTATGAACATTATCAGGTGTGGCCTTTTTGGAATCGTATACTTATATTATTGGGTTCACTAATATGATTAAGAAGAGGTGTCTTACAACTGGGTACTATTGATTTTAAAGACCCCTCGAAGCCATGCGCAAATTTGTTTGATAGTTGATTAGGAGACAAGTTATGAGAACCAAAAGCGTCAATAATGAAGTTATCTATAGATTGTTTTATTCTACCACATATTGTATTTATTATTGCCAAAGATTTTTAGGATTACCATAATTGGCTTTAATTTGATTTTTTGTGATATTTATTTCTGTAAAATTGGATAACTTTATTAGCTTTATTTCGTAATTTAGTATATTTTAATCTAAGGATTTTATTATTTGTGTCTTTTCTCCACTGATTAAAAGATGAATCTCTTAATTCACATAAATTGGCTATGTTTCTACTAAACCAAGGTAGGTTTTTCCTAGATTTATTTATTTTCGTTCGTTTTGATATTTGTAATGCATTACTAAAAGCCTCTTTTACATATTTATAAATTAATTCTGATGTATTTAACTTTAAGGTTTCCTCCCAGTTTAAAGAATTTAATTCATTATATAATATTTTTTTATCGTAATACGTATAAATCCTATTGTTCGAAACAACCTGTATATTACGTCGAACGGATGAACTACTAGTCAAGCAAACGATAACAGCACGATGGTCTGCTAAAACAGTATCGACTGCTGCGGTGTATGGCCATAAAGTATGGGATTTTGTAAAAATATGGTCGATACATGATTTTGTAACTTGTTCCTTTCGTTTTTCAATACGAGTATAATCAGATATTCCACACGTCAGGCCACACTCGGATAGCATGTCTAAGTACGTTCTGCTGGTTATTGATTGGGATTTAATATCAATGTTCGTGTCACCTAGTACAACAGTAGTTGTATTGTCTGAACCGTTATTCAATGTTTTTTGAAGTTCTTTAATAAACATCGCTTTGTTCCATGAAGGTGGTCTATATATTGCATACACGAAAATAGTATCGCTGTGCGAGGTTTTTAGTATTCCACTGAGGCATTCAAAAGTGTAAGTTTTATGATTTTGCGGAGTAAATTTGAGGTAATTTTTAACATAGATTTATACCACCTCCTTTCTGTCGAGTACGGAGTTGAGTGTACATTCTGTAACCCGAAATTTGAAACATACTAGATACCTCTTCAGTAATGCTTGCCTCTGTTAAAACAATAACGTCAATAGATTGCGTTATATTATCAATAACCTGCTCTAATTTCAAGAAATGTTTGTACATAGACCTTATATTAATATGTATACATGACAAGTGGACATTGTGTTTAGATAAATTACTAAAAAATGAGTTTACTGTAATACAGTTAAAATTTCCGAGTTGAAATTATTATCAATAAGATTGAATTTTATAGACGATACTTGGCACACGTATCTTTTTTAGCAAGTTATGTGATTTTAAATATTGTGTTTATTATTGATTTCATGTGACATAAGTAGTATAGATTCAATGTCTTGGAGAGATCGAATCACATTGACGTCTTTACTATCGTCCGATACTTTTGCATACACTTTACCCGCTTTACAGCATACGTACTTGAAGGGACCGTTGGGTGTTTTCAAACGTTGCTTAGATTCGTACAGCAGTGTTTTTGTGTTTCGAGTCAACGCCTCCCTCACGTAAATTTTTTCTGTCGATTGCTCTGAAGTCACCGGAATCGGAAGAGGAATGTCACCAACAGCTAACTTTTTTTCCTTAGCAGTGACTATCCATTTGTCTCGAGGTACTTTGGAGCTGAACTCAACTAGAAGATGGTTAGATTTCTCTGAACGCCTGGTGATTTGACGGACATCGTGTATAGATTCACTATCGACCTTCAGTTTAGCAGCTATGGATTTTGTTACTTTGATAAGTTCAGTATTCGGAATCTTTGGTAATCCGGCAATCTCAATGAGAGTAGATAAACCTTTTTGTTCCGATTCCTCTAGGCGTTGCTCCATCGCGGACAAACGAAGTTCTAGATTTTTATTATTCCAATTCATTATTTCCGTGTTTTTGTTTTCCAATAATTTTATTTTATTATTCTGATTTCTTAATGACGTTTCAATTTCTGTTACTTGATCACCAATAAATTCCAGAGTGTCCTGAAAGCTGCGAAGTTCTTCTTTTATTACCTTTTTTACTTCCGCGGTAAGATTCTTCATTAACTTATTCACATCCGTTGGCACCGTTCGAATAACTTCTTCAGGATCTTCCTCGGGAATGAAAAAAGATGAGCGCCTACTTTTGTTGCGTATACAGTCTTCACAATTCCACTCTAAGCCAGCTGTGGCCCGTAATGCTGCTAATTGTTTAGTAGTTAACTTGGCGCACTCAGTCGTAGCATGAACTATTTTTTCACACCTGCTGCATTCAAGGCCAGGATTTTTTTTGGTAATATTGTGGATACATTTTACACATTTTTTGAAAACCATTTTTTTTTTTTTATTGACGGGTATGCTCAATTTTTTTTTTGTTATCTTTAGTTAATTATACCACAAGAGTTTGTAATGATAATCAATAAATTAGTGTAAATTGTTTGTCAGATTTATGTATGTAATCACACACCACACACTTTCACTAACTGAAAAAACATAGATCGTCATCTACATATATGATGTCCTTGTAAGATTTTTATTTTTAGTTTTTTCACAATATCTTCTGTAGTTTTGTACTATATGAAATACTAAAAGTAGCACCAGATTCTCCACGACAACGCACAACTTTTGGTGTATTACACGTGTTCCCTATGTAAAAAAAACCCAACTTTTAGCAATTATTTGGACGGAGCTACATAAATACGCGACGACGCGTTAAGTAATAACGTTACGTAACGTTAAGTAGGTCTATTGAGATCTTGATAAAGAGGTTTATCAGATTCGTTTAATATTTAGGTTATACATATTCTTTTTACAACCAATCAAAGTTCTTAAGTTCATATATTCTAAAATACATAATATTATATGTATATACCAAGTATATTTTTCTATTTATATACTTACTTAGAAACTAGGAATAATGTGGATTACTATTGGTGGCTCATTCGCTTCATATCTTTTATCGGCAATACTCTAACGGGATTGTTATCAATGCTAATAATTAATGGGTACCTAGGTACATATTTATATTTGGGGCAAAATTCTATTGTTCACGTTATCAGATAATTCAAAGCCTACACCAGTTCTGGTGGGCAGTCATAAATTTTACCTTTTGTAGGCAATTATATTGTTTATAGTTTGGCTCACTAGTTCACTGTGTGTCTTACATGTGAGGGTTAAAACATATCCTATGTTACGTTAATGGTTACTATCTAAAGTACTTAGTTTATTTATAATAATGATAATAACAGTTTACCTTTAACTGAAAATAGCTTCTTTTGGCATGGACGTAACATGTAGATAAAGATAAATGTCTAATTAAATATTACAACGTGTCGAGTTATAAACTCACTGAGCCGACATCAAAACCTAGTTAATTGTTCAAAGGACATTAATGACGTTATCTTCTGTCAACTTTTTCAAAAAGTACTCATAACCGACGAGCATGTATGAAAGCGCTCATGAAAGTAGAGGAAGCGAAAGAGGTATGTCAAGATCGTAGCAAGTGGAAGGACGTAATCTCTGCCTACCCCACGGGAGAAAGGCGTGATGATATATATATATGTATGTATGTAACTTTTTTCACACGATATTAAACAATAAAATCAAGGAGAATACTTCACGAAGGTAATGTTTTGTCTTGCTGTAAAGAGCGATGTATCATTAGTATTACATTCGAAATTATCCAGATATTGTATTCGATTTAACAAATTTTCATATTGCAATGAATGTAACAAAGGATTACATTGTTTCTTCTGTGAGGTAGGATATATTGTCAAGATTAGTTGAGGTGCTATCACCTAAGCTAAGCGTTTAGTTCGTGCCTAATTTATTAAGATAGCCAGCAGTTTGTTAAAGTCAAACGGTATAAATACAAAGTGGGATGAAATGAGAAAAACAGTAGGGACCAGGCGATTACTCCTCCAAGATCCGATAATGCCCTCATTTTTCTTCTATAATCCTGAAAAACTGATGCAACCCGGGCATTACGTGAATGGCTACAAAAACGATTCCACTCACTAATATAAATAAAACCTTTCGGATTCCGGTTTTAAATCCAATTCTTAGAGCTGAGGCAATTTGTTAGGATAAATTGGTTATAGGTTCCAGCGTTGAAATAAAGTACAGCTGCTTAATGTTCTGTGTTGTTGTGAGAAATGGAGCTTGTTGTTTATCGTTGTGTTATATATTATTTATATTTGCTCGAGTTATCATATATTTTTTTATGCCATTTTTATTGGACGAGATTTTTTTTTACAGGTACGAAAAGGTAAAGACTTGAAATCGTTGTTTACAGAAAACTGTGCAGAATATAATTATTTTAATTTTATGAATAAAATTAAATGTTGCGTTTTTTGTCTTATATCATTCATTTGATTGATATAAAACGTGATATAGTTCTTGTAAAAAAAAAACAAGTTTCTAATAAAAAATAAACATAAAAATAAACAAGTAACAATGTGTATCTAAAATGTAATGAACGCATTTTTTCAACAGCTGAGTATATTTTACTATGTTTCTTCATAGCCGTTAAAGGATAAATAAAACGCACCTAAAGTAAGCTCAATTATCCAGATGACATGTAATTCCATTGAAACATCAGATTCATTTAATGTGAAAAAATTCACGGATATTGATTGCTATCTATAATTTAAAAAAAAAACATTGTAAATAGTCACATCATTTTACATACATTTTAAATATCATAGTATGATAGTCACGACATAATAAACAGTCATGTTTTTGTCTAGATATACAAATATTTAAATTAGTAATTTGTAAAAAAATATTTACCACGACAAAAGGAAATTAGACAGAATATTTATATTATAAAGTGAGAGTTATTCATGTCATTGAAGATCTAATGTTCTGGTTATTAATACTTTAAAAAAAATAAAACCTTTGCAGGTTTTTCAGATAATACATTTTGAACCTTTACCAAATACGGACGCAGAATAGTCTGCGTGTACTTTTTACTTTTTTTTTTTATTTTTCTTTATTAACGCACTGCAGACTCTTGACCCGCACTCATTATTACCTATGTTTTTCAACAAAATTTTGTATAATTATTTCTTTTAAATTATATAGATACAAAAAATAACCCATAGGTTAGTCTATATTGTTAGTTTTTATTGTAGTTTTTCTTTCCTCTCCTCCCCTCCTATTTTTTCACAGATCAGTCACAGTCCCGACACTATTGTGGGTGTGACTTTAACTTTTGGGTTATGGTGTTTATTATCATCCTATCATCTCGCCTCTTTATGACCATTTTGAGGTTGTAGTCCACGATGTCTTTATCCGTCGCCGTCGACGCCTTGCGGACGAACCTGCCTATCGCGTCGTCTTCGTCATCGGTGTAGTAGACACAGGTGTCCGTGTGTCTAGACACTGCCACCACGGCATGCATGACGCTGTCATGGACATGTAGCCTCTTGCCTTTTGTTTGTAACATTACTAACTATGGAAATGTTAGTCCCTCACCGGAACTGAAACCTATACTTGAAAGGTTATTTTTCTCTTCCTGTGTGAATACCAAGAATAGGGTGTTCGGTACCGTGCGGGGTACTTCCATTCCTATGTACCTAACTTGGCTCATAGACTTTACTCTGGGTCTTGATGAGTAGATTCCGTCGTAGATTTCGCACAGAGCGTATGCTGTGTCCATCGGGTTACTTCGTCGAATGATGTTGGGTCGGGTGATAAGAATCTCATTTGTCCCCGGCAATCTTGCGGCTACCAGAATGGTCCCGAAGTGGTTCATACGAGCCTCATCCACAATTAATCCATTTACTTGAATCGAGGCCGTTATAGGGAATCTTCGCTCAGCGCCGCTTCCATAGCGTATCCTCTTGAGATCAAGCGTAATCCTGGTACACTTGGCGACTACCACTATTGGGTCCCTCTGTGGGTGTTAGAAATTTCCATTGGGACTCCGACTGGGCTCTGCTCTTCAACTCTGGTTACGAACCCACTAGTTGCGCTATAGGCGGCCATATATTTACCGTACATTGTGCCAGCGATTATCTGGCCGGTTTCGTTGTTGTAGATAGCCGCCTCCGTGTTCTCGGGTTTGTATTGCATTTGACCCTCTATTCCTAAGCGGTAATCATCTAGGATTTTTGCACAGGTGGTCGTGCTTACCGTTAGTTAGGCCTCCAGGATTGCTGCGAACTCGAGATAGCGTTCAGCATGTGATTCAGTGGGTCCTTCACCGGCACAAGAATTCTGTAAAGGCCGTTAGCGTCTCTTCTGCTGGATCACCGCTCTTAGATGAGCTAACGCCTATTTCTGCAGCTACTTTCTCCTGGAAGCGCTCGGATCCACTTAGTCTTGTACGCGATGTGCCGATCTGGGACCCATTGATGGAGTTGGGTGGTCCATTTCTGAGTTTATCGTGCAGCAGGAAGCTTAGATCTGTGCCCCTGTTCTCATACACGATCACCCTGTGGTGAGGTGTGGCCCTTAAATAGCTCAGTAGATCTGTCACCTCCTCTTTACTTTTTACTTTAGAAGGTTCAAGTGTTCATTTCACGCACGTGAAAGAAATTTAATAAATGGTTGTTTCATAAATCTTTTGTTTAAATATGATTGGTCAGTTTAAAACGATATCTACTCCTAACTATATCCACTATCTTTACTCTATTCAACATACATATGTATATGCGTTTATGCAAATGCGTATTGTAATCAAGATGCATAGAGGAGCGGTAACAGACAAAGGTTCATCAGCCAAGCCCAGAGATATAATTTCAAATACGTAATATAATATGTAGGTATCTATAGAGTGTGTTGTAGTTAGCATAGCTTACATTTTCTAAACTATATTCCTATATATTTGATGTTATGAAAAAAATTACCTAGTTGGCAGAAATAGCAACTATATTCTACAGCTCTACTTTTAATTGATCTATGTAATAGGTTCTAATAAATATATAAATGAAGGTTGTTGTTGCTAGAGTTAGTGTTCATAATTATTGGATTTGACGTTTAATACAGATCAATTTTAAATGATTGGTTATTATTATATACACGAGGAATTCATTTTATTACATTTATGTTGGCTTTAAAAAAATGTTTATAGTTGATCTGTGACTAATCTACTTGAGTTTGAATAGATAGATCACATAACTTGTGTAAAACATAAATGACTTTTTAATGTAAGTATTTTGTTGGGTGTGACACCTTTAATGGATATTAGAGTTGAAAATTATAAGAGTAGGGATATACCATATATTATGTACATAATACAAACATCATACGTTTATTAATGCGGTTGACAGAAATCGTGTTATTATCTTGTCGTGTTTATTTAATCACTGATTTCGTGTTTTAGTAGAATAACGAACTTGCTAACCAGTAGTATTCGAAGTCCATGATCATTCGACTTGAAGGGTTTTATAAAAAAACTATATGTATAATATAATCCTTGTGTTCTCTAGTTTCCTTATCCGTAGACGATGGATTGTATTTATTTCTACAATCCTTTTTTATACATTCCAGACAAATATTTTTATATATAATAATTGAACAACGGTGGACTTAATATACTAAATAATCTAAATATGCGATAATACATACTAACTTTTTTCTTCTAATTATTTTTTGATATTTATCTTATAATTATAATCAATGGGTATGAAATTAAGCAACTAAAATCACGATATACTTAATATAAAAAACGGTTCAATTATGGAACAAAATACTCTTCAAAGACCATGGATGTCAATGTACAAATATATTTTTTATTTTTCGGTTGAAATAATGAATGAACAAAGTAATTTGTCCATAGAAAGGTGCTCGGGTAGCGGCCGCGGTCGGCCTAATGGCCGACACAAGCGTTTCGCTTCAATGTACCACCGCAAGCCAATTTATATTGTGTCTATAAAATAAATTGCTGTGAATGATTTTCAGTATTTTGAATTTATTTACCATTGTTGTATGTTTACATTAATGAATATTTAATGAAATTAACACATAATCATAATTCACTTTTGCATTCATAAGCGCTTCAAATGTGGATAATATAATACTGTGTTCATTATTTACAAATATTGTTTTTTTTTTTTGGTATAGCTTTAATTATTCAATATAAATTTTGCTAGGTTAACTTTAATTATAAAAGAAGACATGAGTGTCCTGAAATTTCTTATGTTCTCATTTCTCAATTGATAAATATCATTCAAATATCAATCGAATCTAATATTCAAATAGATAATTTTAGAAGTCTATTTATCCGTCCGTCCATTCTAGTAAATGTTACAAAAAAAAACTTGGTTGATTTACGAGTGGGACACTTGACTCACGTTATTAAAATTCCATCTTGTTGAGTGCTCAACTGATCTGTCAATTGGGAACCCTAAATAATTTTATTGTGTATATTTTGGCAGATAACCTGTATTTTTTTTTAAATGGGTACTTCATTATGATCTATCTGTAGTTGTTAATAATTAAGAACTTTTACTATGAAACCTATATAGGGCATATGTGCACCTATTGTAATATTTTAGTTTCACTTTAAAAGACAAATAGGTAGTTGTTATAGAATTTGAAGAATATCAGAAATAAAAACTAGTAACCATTAAATCATTATTATACCAATTCCCTAGAAAAGCCCGCTTGTAGAAATACAAAAAGAACAATTAAAAGGCAAATGAATATTCACTTCACTAAAGTCGGAGAATGATAATAATAATTGCTCTTGGAAGTGCTCGAAGCAAAACTCGTTAAAATCTAGTACTCTTGGCGCTGCCAAGCGAATGAGCAAATGGCGAATAACCGACTCAAATCTAATCGATGGGATTTTACTGAAAGCCGCACCGGATTTCAGCGTGCACATCAAGCATAAGTAAGTTTATTTAGGTGAAAGAAATTCAATTTAGGATACACGAGTACACATCGAGTTACCATCTGCGACCGGCAGAAATTCACGAAAAACAAAATTGGATTCCACAAGAATAGACAAAAATCATTCTGGAAGCACTAGAACACTATCTGATTTAAAGCAAATAAGGTTTTACTAAATCGATTCTAATAAAAGTAAGATCCTATATAAAGTAATTAAACTCGATATCTTATGTATGCCTTATGAGAGATATGTATTTAATAGTAGTTATTAAAGATTAATTATTAACCTTCTGTTGTACATGATCATAGAATTAATCAACGTTGTTCTATATCTAAAGTTATCTACATAATTCTGTCTCGAAATAAAAATAAATCATTATTATAATATACCGTATACATAAAGTAATAATTACTACCCAAGAAACTAAGAGATTGCTTAAGGTTACTTAAACTTAAGATTCAACAAATAACAGGCGCAACGAGAGAAGCTGAGAATTTACTCCAAATAAGATAAAAAGGTAGAAGATCTTAAAGAAGGGTTTTAAAGATGCACACAATCATCTGTACTAAATAGCAACATTACATAATTTTGTTTCACTTTAGTACCCTTGTGCATGTATTTGAGTTGAACATCATCAAAATTACCCAAACTAGTTAAATAAATAATTTATTCGTTTTATATTTAGATTCCTTTGTACCACATCTCCAAAGCTTCTTAAAGTTACTCAAATATTTTAAGACAGGTACTTAAAGAATTTTAACTTAAAATTTCAACTTTTATACGTTAGTTAAAAGGCTAATTGGATTCTTTTTATTTTAAAGTCAATTTAGAAATCGGCCTAATGAATTTTGTTCTTTGGGATTTATAAAAAAAAAAATTGAAATTTTCTTTTGGTATTTAATACAGTACATTGATGTTTTTGTAGTATTATTAAGTATTCATTTTCCTTTATAAAATGTTATTTATCAACTAATTCTTTAGATATTTTTTTATTAGTCTCTGTTACGAATCTGTTGGTAAAGTAAACACTTCATCCTTATTATACGCATCAAAGGTTTCCGTGAATCCCGTATTGAATTCGTAATATTTTAGTATCGCAATGACATACATCATGGTTTTTTTTGTAGTTTGATAGTTTCATGTCCTAATTTACCTCACTAAGAGTCAAGAAATCAAAGCAAAATTTGAAGATATAATTTGGTTTCAAAATATTTCAATATATTACTTTGAAGTGTTATCCTTACACCTATTTTAACTTTATTAATAATGTACAAGGGTCAAATTCAGGGTAAAAGGCCAAGAAGGGGTTGAAGATATTTGCTACTTCGAAATTTAATTACATAGTAAGTGATTTCTCTTTAATATTCTTGTCGAACATCATGCACAAACCTAAATCAGTAGATTTCATGTGATAATATAAGACAGTTTAAAGCACCATGTCAAGCATGTATTAATATCAAAAGGTTATTACAGGGTGGATCAATACGTGAACGATATTGATGTCTGGATTTCACACCCCTCTCTGTGCTTCCGTTAACAGTGGTTGTAACCAGAAATGAATAATAATAGTTTATAATAGATTTGGATAGTCTTTCTTTAAAAATAATATATGTATTTATATTTTGAATTTATATTAAAAGAAAGAAAGAACCAGATCGAGTTTCTTGCCGGCTTTTCTTGACTGTGTTACTTTCCGAATCTGCGCTAGTATTTTGACATTTATAACCGCCTTATTAGAGCAAAATTGAATGCCGATTTTTTTGATTATGAGTTATGCAAAAACATTGTATTGGGATATAACATAGAACAGTGACCCCAACCTTATTTTGAAGAGGAACTACATTTATTTCTTTGTTTTAAAAGAGACCACGATTAACAAGACAAATAATATAAATAAAACTTTTTTAATTTATAACAAAACCGACTTCAAAAATATGTATTATGAAAATGTACTAAAAAGTATATAAATAATTACTTTATTAATCTGCTTCTGCTAACTTCGATATATCCTTTTGTTTTAATACCATTAACAATTTTGAAATTGGTGCCACCTCGGGAGGGTACTTCTACGAATAATAAAAAACTACAAATCGGTCAACAATTGACGGAGAAATCGCGTAACAAACACACAAAAAAACATACAGATGAAATTTATAACCTCCTTCTTTTAGAAGTCGGTTAAAAAAATGTATTAGAAAACGACTATTATTCTAAATATTTCCTAAAAATCATTTTAAACATTTGCTAGACAGTTATCTTTTGAATTCATGGGAATTTTGAGCTTACTTCTTCTTCACAAGTTTGACAATCTTGGGGCTGATATTATTCTTCTCAAAACTACTCCACTGATCTCAACCTATTTGTTCGTATGCGGCGATGCATGATTTGTGAAGCTAGCTTAAATCGTCCTAAGACCATATTTTGGCTTTGGAGGACTACTAACGGTCCGCGGACCACTGTTTGTGAGTCATCGACATAGACAAAGGAAATTTCTGAAGGAGCCTTTACACAACTGAGAGTTTATTGTACAGTGAGAAATGCCTTAAATTTTAAACGAAATGACGTTTCAAAGGTTACTTCCGGATTTCAGTTTCAGGAAAGTCAACACAAGGGTAATCACTGACATGATGTTTTATAATGTAAAATCTTACATGTTTATATATAGTTTGTGGGGGTTTTCACTGACACATAATATGTAAATCTTTTAGTTTAATAAATTCAGCTTCTATCCTTTAGATAAAACTGTGATCAATTTTAACATAACATTTAATTAATTTCTCTGTCTTCTTACGCTAATACATTTACCAATAATGAAGAAGAAAAATAATTCCTAAACTGAATAACGTAGTCTCGCCAGCATAGTTGGTTTAACTTATTGATAAATTAAATGTCATACATTTACATGTACTTATACATTTTAGAAACTCAATTAAAAATATGGTCGAACACAAACTTCATTTAATCACATAAGGAACATTGTCATAATATTTACGTAATTTATTATAATATTTAATCATTTTCATCCAAAACTCTAAATAGAAATCCTTCATATAATTCACTTTACTACATCCTCGGTTTAAATTAGCATATATCTTAAAGTCGTACCAAATGTAAACTAGCTTTGAAAAGATTAATGATTTAGTTCAGGAAACTAATCCTAACTTTACTGCTAGTAGCATTCAAGTCAATTGTAAGTTTTAATGGATATTTCCTATGCGCATTCAAAGTAGCTGAAACGATACATCGACTCTACAATGTAAAGCGACATCTACGTGTATATACAGATTAATTTTGTTTGCATAAATAATTGACCGCTAACTTGAATAGTTTTTTTAAATTATCTATATTTAATTTAGGAATTTGGGTTCACCAAGAATATGCCAGTTCCATCGTAACCTAAACTTAAAGATAAAAATCTATGCCTTAATATTACCCGCAAATTTCCACAAAATTTTGGCTGCTACATTTGCAGGCAAAGCAAATATTTCAAGTAGGTTCATCTTGAATAGTTGATATTGGAAATAACACGGCAACCAAATATCATCATAGTCAACTTTACTATGTTATTATGCAGTGGATCACTGATAGCCGAGAATACACGTCGAATTAATGAAAAAAAAAAAACATATTTATGAATCATGGTAGCTATTACCGAAGACCGTTGTACCGACAACAGTAGTTTTTGAGTTTATTGCATTGAGACAGACCCTGCAAAGAGACTTCATTTTATAATATGCGCCCGCGTTTCATGTATTCTTCACTGCGTTTTAATTTTTTTATACGGAACCCTAATTACTTTCCTAAAAAAAATAGTACTAAGATAAAGTAAAAACATTTCTCATAAATTATAGGACTTGTCCGTAAAATTGTGAGTGTTATTTTTTTACGCGAAACCCTAATTATTTTCGAAAATTAAAAGTACTCTAAGTTACCCGAAATAACTTCAGCTATTTACAAAAAAAAGCCCCGTCAAAATCGGTCCAGCCATTCCAAAGATTACCCATTACAAATAGACAGACCGACAAAAAAAAAATTGTATTTTTGGTATAGGTATCGTATATACAATTTTGACATTACAAACAGACACTTCAATTTTATTTATTAGTATAGATAAATATATAGCATGCTAATTTCTAAATTTTGGTGTGCATTAATTTTAACACTTAAGTGAAGTGAATTAAAAAGATCTAACTATTAGAAAACGTAGAATAACCTGTTTTAATAAATACTGATACTAATTGTTTATAGTTTAGATGCGTAACGTTCAACAAGAGTATCAAAGTTATTCAAACGCCTAGTTAAATATAATACAGAATACCTCTCTAAAGTGCTCTTTTGTGTAAAATGGAAGTTATTCATAGCGTTTACAGAGGACTAGTGCATCCACGGTTCGTTCGGAAATGTAAAATGAAAAGTTGAAGTGCGCTCCGGAAAGTGGAGAGCGCAAGCGTTACGAGGAAGGAAACTGTCCAGACCCTCGAATTTATGACGTACCTTTGCTGTGTATCCTTTTTAACATGTACTGTATTTCACTCAAACGCAATTAATATATAAAATATATAGAATTTAAATTAATTTTGATTCAATTCCCCACCAAAGCATGACCGCCAACATTCTTTTTACAGTAATCAAAGTATGACACAGTAAACTATTTAATAAATAAAATATTATTAAATACCTAACTACTCTTTTTTATATTTTAAATTTTAATTACAGTTATTTTTATTATAATTATTTTGATCGTTAATTATATGTAATAACTATTAAACAGTAGCCTATGTAAAAAACTAAAGGTTTAACTATTTAATAAGTAATTTTTCGGGTTACTATATAGGAATAATTTTGATTTCACAATGTTTTTTTAATTATAGTATAGTATATTATATTATATTAATTTTGTACTTAATTATAATGTTACTTTGTGAATTCTTATATATATTTATCTAAAGTTTAGTATATTTTCATACACATGATGTTCTCTCACGCATAAAAGATTTTCAATTTAGAGGAAATCTGAGGCATTCATGACATGTATATTATGTATTCTTGGGCTATAACTCAAGGTCTGATGAACACCGGCATCAATACGTTTGTCGTGTTAAACATTGAGATATGAACATCCCACATATAAAAGTAATAACAAAATCGGCCGGTCAGTCCGGCCGTGAGGGTGTACGTACCACAAGATTCTGTCAGAATATCAGCTCTGTAGTGCTTCTGATTGTAGGTCTACAGCCTCATACTGTGACAGGGAACTTTTCGATCCCATGTAATACTTTTTTTAACTTTGTTGTTTTATAAGATAATGCTTTATGATGTGTTGTATGTATGCCGAATATTTTTTTTCGTTCTTTCTTTATAAGAATCTATATGTAAAATTGTACATATAATATAGAAAATACAATTATATAATGTTAAAAAAATCATCATTATCATTAACTCTTATTACCTAATCTATTACTGGACATAGGTATCTTTTAAAGCTCCTCGCTGTACTTAAAAAGCTTATCAACATTAAATATTAAACTTGATTTGCATGAATTTTATTGTGGTCCTATAAAGTCTTAATTTACCTATTTAAATTTGTCTTTTTGTGTTGTAATCACACCAATCTTGGAATAACACAATAGGTAGAAGCAGTTGAACCCCTTGAGCACTAACCTGCCGTTTACGCCAGGTTTCCATTGTTTTCCTATTGTCTCATTTTTATGGGTAATCGACATATTAAAAGGTTCCCAATTAGCTGGATAAATGGTAAGCACATTTTCAAGCGCCTATACATACTTATTGTTTTAATACGTATCTTCAATTTCCTCACAAAGATTACGCTCACTCTACGACCAATCACAGTACAACGTTGGACATTTCCATATTCTTATTTCCGCCGGTTCGCTTTCCGTGTTTGTCGATGAAAAAACCTCGATTCAATCCCTGTTCAATCAATTTGCATGTGTCCTACATCGGTGGAGGTTCAACGGAAAACTTTCTAAGGGCTACGGATTTTATTCTCGAGTTATGTGATTGAGCTCATTGGTATTCCTTTTAGTATACACGCAAACGATGCAAATAACGTTAAGGTCATTAATATAATGCAAATTCATGGAAAAAATGTAACAAACTTTACTTGGTTTTATTTCCTTACCTTATTACATTTGAAATATGGATTAATTGGATCTTTTTGTAAAAATAATAAATTAAGTAGACTTTTATTAACTTTACGAAAATAGTGAGTGTCCTAAAAAGTAACATTATTTTATTAAATTTTCTCTTTATCTTCCAGAGTTCTCTTAACTTTCAGGGCATCCCTATTTTACAATTTTCTCACCATTGTGCGTAATAGTCCTTTGTTAATGCCGTCACTATATACTCAACAAGTGCCAAATGTATCCAACATCGGAGTGTAAAATCTATAGAAATCTGTTGTTTTTTACTTTACGTTAAGTAAGTACCATTATACTTATTTATAAAAAATTAGAATAACTTTATTCCGATCCTCTAGGGCAATAACTACTTTATTTATGCATTTTATTTTTTTTCTACAAAAAGTAGGTACGCAAATACTCTATTGTTTCCAAATTTACTGATTAGATATCAAGTCCTAAAGTCCAGCCGGTTATTAACGTCACGCATAATAATTTTTTATTGGCTACCTTGCTCCATAGTCACAAAATAACGTAATGTATAACATATTGGACCACATGACTGTTTTTTTTTTTACCGTGTGACTAGCTCTAGCTACTTGGAAATCTCATATTATGTTAAATAAAATATACCAGGAATAGATAAGCCAGTATCGTATTACTATACTATTATATCGCATGGACACAAAACGATCTACTTTTGAGAAGCTATTTTGGACAGATAAGTATTTCTCAGTTTTGACTAAGATCGCGTGCGATACCTACTATTCAAAAAGCATTTACATTTAGGTAAATCGCCGTGAATTACAGCCGCAAATACGGACATATGTAGAAGGAGAAATAAGAATGCGAATGTATTAAAATTATTATTAGCTATCATCATAATTATTGTATCATTAGTATTAGTCCTTTCTTATTTTCTATCTATCCATCTCTATCCATTAATTCAACTGAAAGACGTCCACTGCTGGACATAGTTTTCTCACCCAAAGATCTCCACGACGACCGGTCTTGCTCCACCCACATCCAGCGGACTTCCGCGACCTTCACCAGGACGTCGGTCCCCCTTGTGGGGGGTCTACCCCCGCTGCGTCTTCCAGTACGTGGCAGCCCTTCGAGAACCTGTTGGCCCCATCGGGCATCGGTTCTACGAGCAATGTGGCCAACCGAATGCCACTTTAGTTTGGCAATTCTCCGGGCAATGTCGGTTACTAATAAATAAAATTGAAGTGTCTGCTTGTGAAGTAAAAATATTTCTTTTTTACTAAATAGATATTAATGTATATACGACACCTATAACAATGATACAATTTGAAAAAAAGTTATCTGTTTGTTTGTTCCAGGTAATCTTTGGAACAGATGGACCAATTTTGACAGGACTTTATTTGGTAGATAGCTGAAGTTACTCCGCGTAACTTAGGGTACTTTTGATTTTGAATGAGAATAATTAGGGTTAATCTGGCAATATATTAACCAGACCATTGCGTATTAACAAAAATGTATATTCCAGTATAATATACGCGAGGGGAGTCGCGCGTACGGCTAGTATCAATATATAGACAAAATATATAGAAGTATATATAAAAATAAATTCTTAATCATAACTGTGGGATGCCGGTAAAGAATAGTACCACTCACATCTTCCCGTTGACACCCACGTAAAAGGTGACTAAGGAATAAAGCAGGGGATGGGGAGCAGGATCCTCTGAGCACCACAAATACCTACTGTGATCGCTAATCTGCCTGCCAAGCGTGGCGATTATGGCAATTCCCCCCTTTTTGGTGGAGACCTATACCCAGCAGTGGACGTCTTACGGTTGAATCAATCATTGAATCAATAAAAAAATCTTAATTTATTATGGTGTGACTTTAATCACTGAAATTAAATTTCATAATTTCAGCAAAAGATAAAAACTTTTAGAAGCTAGGCGCAGAGTAGATAAGCCAATTTAAGTTTTACGCAACGGAGTTCTCAGTAAAGTTTTCAGCGGGCACGAATTTCCCCTTTTGCGAAAGTCATGGGAATAAGTGTAAAAAAGAATTACATAGTAAAGCGATGCTTACGATTTTACGGCCAAAAAGATCGAGAGAATAAAGTTCCCTTTATTGCCCTTTGTTTTACAGCAACTGTAATAGGTGAATTCGGTGAATTCAGAGTTTACAAACGTCTGGAGTTAATGCATTGCGAGCTACGGGGCATAACTCGGCGTACGGTGCGGTTAGCGCCTTTTTGTTACTAAACTGTATTTACAAAGCTAGGTAAAACTCAGATGAATACAGTGTTGTAGTTAAATAAAATTTATGTAAATGGATGTGTAGATACGCTGTAATTAAGGCTTTGAACACATAGTACGATTATGAATAGTAAGTTTCTATAGTGTTTTTAAAAATTACACAACGGATTACGTTAGTACATTTTAATAAAAATGTAACAATGCACTTACGATGTTTTGTATTACAAATGTTTATGTGGACATTTGTTGCTCTTTATTTAGGCTTAGTCGCATGAAAAACTATGCCACCATTGTAATTTTATCTTTATAAATAAGTGAAAATACAACTATAAACTTACTTCCTTCATTTGTTTAACTTGAGTTTATTCAGTTCTTTCCATAAGGTCAATTAATATGGCATTAAATAAACCAAATTGGAACATCCCCGATGCATTAAGCTTAAATCTCATTTCACCACTTCGAGAACATTCCACCAAAATATGATAATGTAGATTGATATAATAGAAAAACGATGAATTTATTTTTTTGTACAAATATAAAATTAATAGATGACATATAGTTGTGTAGTCACGTTTTTTAATTATGAACAGTGCAATTTAATGTTTAGTTACTAATAAATCAACGCATTGTCTATTGTTGAATGTAAATAATACCAAAGTACTTTCGACTTGTTCTGCGGAGTGCGAATAACTTACTCGTTCAGAGTTTATAGGAAAAGTTTCCCTTTGGGCCGGCTAGTGAAATATTTAACAAGTTAGAAACCACAGGAGAAACTGCTGAGAAGAATCAATAAGTGATAGTATTACATTCAGCCAGTAAACCAGCTGTATACAAGTTTCTACTATTAAAAATACTGGGGAAAAAACGTATTATTCATTCTAACGTTGAGATATTACTAGTTCTGATAGTAGTAGTCATTGATATAAGTCGGTTTATTTTAAGTTAATTCATTCAGTACAGTTCTTTCCATGCTTCTATGAAAGTATTGTAACGCTTGATAATTTTCGGACGCGAATTTTTAGACTGAATTAAACAAAACTTTGAAAATTGTAATTAAATAATTTGAGCTTATTGCAGATTGACAACAAGTATTTTGTTATGCAACATACTTACACCAGGTTGTAAATGTTTCGTTGTTATACAAATAAATAAATATACAAATAAATATACGTTGTTGTGTCTTTCTAAAATAAGATGCTGGTTCAAATCCATTTACACGATTCTAGCCTAAGTCATAATGGCGATTTCAAACAATGATAAAATAATAGCTCTGTTTTTTTTTCCCAAACAATTTTAATACTATAATATTTCTCAATTGTTCAAGCTTTCTTATGATATATTTCGCCATTGTCGAATAGTAATGTTACATTTAAATTATTGATTTAAATAAATCCTAAAACACTTTGGTTTGTAGTTAAACGTTAAATAAAATTTTAAATATCCACACCGGCTGTCATCAGTGGTATTCAATTCGATTTGTCTAATAATATACTGTATATCTAATCGATCAAGTTGACACTTTTAGATATAGTCACCAAACATTTGTATTTTTTATCTGTGCTAATATTATGAATAGGAAAGATTTGTATTTTTGTATGTAACGAATAATCTTAAAAACTCTGGGACCGATTTTGATGAAATTTGGTATGGAGATAGTTTGAAATCCAGGGAGTGACATAGAATAGATTTTATTCCGAAAATCCCATGGGAACAAGAACTACGTGAGTAAAATCGTGGAGAGTAGCTAGTAGAATATAAGAAGAGAATCCATAAAATACATCAAATATTTTATTATTACTACGCAATTCCTATGTAAACGTGTTAAAGTATGTAACGTAGATACTTCTATATTAATCTGTACCTCCAAATCAGTTTAGTAATTATACCACAACAACTACTCAGCTTAGAGCGAACATTGATATTAAATTGGAATACTCACTTATTGTTTCGAGCGAGACTTGTTGTAACCAATATCAGAGGTTATAAGTTTATGAAACCGCGAGTTACATTACTCAGTTGGTAGTTCGTCTTAATCTCGTGGGAAAGTTTTTACCGGCTTATTATTGTTTTAACAGAATAGGAAAATTATTATAAATGCCAAATTAAATATTATACATGCGAAAATTAAATAAAATTATAATTCGTAAATAAATTTTAATTTAATAATATATTATTATGAAACTCTAGTAATGAATGACAAGTTTTTATAATTTATTTAGGATACCATGACGGCTGTAGACGTACATATCATTGGATCAAGGTATAAGAAATATTTGATATGAGCTGCTTTTCTTTGCTTGATAATTCTAATTTAATGAAACATATTAAGAATATATATTTGTATATATTAAAACAACAATCAAAATGTTTATTATCTATTTATATTCAAAAAATACATCACATCACTGTATTGAAATTCTAACGTAAGGATTTTGTAAAGAAAGTTTATTCAATTGGAAATAGAGTGACTCTCAAAGACGATGTCGCATGTTTGACGCTCTTTCAAATATTTGCTTTCAGGATTAAATCAGTTGGAAAACGTGTACTCATTCAAATATGTTATATTTAGAAATAATGCAGTATTAAAATTATAATATTTTGAACTAGATATCATAATTTGGTAAGGTATATCTAGTTTATTGTTTCATAAATAACCGCATGCTTAAAATCCTTTTTTTTCGCTGTTTATCTAATATCCGTTTATCTAGAACTTAGTTATTGTGAAAATATATAAATCCAATCAATCATAATACAATTTAAAAATTTATTAAAGTGTTGGAAATTAAAAAAAAATATTTCGTATTATCTAGTCTTTACATTAAAGATATCTGTGTATCTTTATTTTCTCCAACCATTCAATCAACCAAAAAAAATCCACTGCTGGACATAGGTTTCCACGCAAGGAGATTGCTATAATCGCCACCCTTGTCACGCAGTCAGGCTCATTCCCTAGTTTTTATACCTTAGTCGGATTTTATGACACCCACGGAAAGATATGGATGGGATGATACTATTTCATAGTATGACCAAAATGTTCTAACAGTGTGTGTATATATGATGTGTTAACGTTTATCAGCATATCGAGTTCTATTCTAAAATTTGGCAAAAATAAACAATTTACTTTAAGCAATGGGGACGGCATTAAATAAAAAAATGACTGATGAGACATTTAAAAAAATTGTGCCACATCGCTTAACTTCTCACAGACTAATTCTAATCTCTTTGAACAAATTCAGATCAAACAAATTCCTTCAAGTATCAACTTAGTTAAAAGATTCAACATTGAAAGGGTTTAATTTGCGACTTCTCGCGTCATGACTTAGGGGCTTAAAGAAGATATAATTTAAAAGAAAAATTATACAAGTCAGTTTCGAATTTTATATTATATAATTATAACCTGTGATCATGACGTCTGAATTGATTTAGTACAGTAGAATTATTTTATTAGATGTTTGCCTTATACTTATTACCGTTTTTAATTACAAGAAAACCATTAGTTTTATTTTATTTTACGGTAAAATAAAAAAAAATCAAATTTCACTTTGTTAATAACGTGATTTAAAATTTACAAAATTAGATTAGAAGATATTTATAATGGATAATGTTCTTAATTTAACAGACCAGCTGTGTGCTCGCGACTTCACCCGCGTTTTATATATTCTTCACTGAGTCATGTAATTTTTAAATTAATCATTGGAATTGATGGCGGTGTCCATTGAAACTTATTTTGTTCAAAATTTCATGACTTTTATTTTTTTACACGGAACTAATTACTTTCCTAAACATTTTTTGGTACTAACAAAAAGCAAAGATATTTCTCACAAATCTCACGAATAATTTACGAGAATTAGAACCAAACTTCACTTAAAATACTTAAAACGATTTATAAAATACAACTAATTTAGAACTGTACATTCCCTAATGATTTGCCGACTCATGATATCTATATTAATAAATAAAATTGAAGTGTCTGTGTGTCTGTCTGTTTGGTTCGGGTAATCTCCGGATGGGCTGGACGGATTTTGACGGGATTCTTTTGGTAGATAGCTGAAGTTAGTCCGGGTAACTTAGGGTACTTTTAATTCTCGAAAGCTCGCCCCATAGTCCGGTGAAGCTGTAAAGGCCCTTCAGATCAACAGCGTTAGTTAGGTAAAAAAAAACCTATTAGTTAAATACGTAATCAGTCAGTGAAACAAAATGACTTGGTAGCTATTTAAGTTTACTGAAAAAATATTGCTTGAATTAGTAAAGTTTTTTAAATGTATTATTAATTTAAGTATTCAATTGTTGCCTGATTTGTACCTATCGATAGGAGCGGACATTAGTGGAATCAGTCTGAAATTTTAAAGAGCCCTGGCTCACGGTCGTGTGTTGTCTAATTTCCCAGGAGTGAAAAGTTACAGAAACCTGAAGCCATGTTATAAATTACGTTCATATGGGAGATAAATTAATACATACGCGCAGATTATTATCTTTGTACTTTTGAATGTATTTGTAGTAGAGTGATTCAAATTATTGCCGTTTCTCATATGAATTTTCCCAATGGTTTTTATGAATGTAAATTTAGACACACATAAAAATAAGTACAAACACTCTCACTATGTATCATTCCCACGTCACCACTTTATTATATTGCAATATTATGAACGTTCACTTTAACAGAGATAGAATGCAAGTATGTCTGAGTTGGCTCTACATAGCCTTACATAAGCGAGAGACGATCCCACCGGATGTAGGCGGATAATATCTTAAGGCGCCGCCGGATCATCATCATTCTCCTGCCTGCTTTTCCCAACTCACTTGGGGTCGGCGCAGTATGTTTTCTTCTTCCATACGTCCCTATCAGCCGTCATCTCTTCATTCACTCCTTTTTCTTTCATATCATTTCGTACACACTCCATCCACACTTTCTTTGGCCTTCCTCTACTTTTCCATCCTTCCACATTCATATTCATTACTATTTTACCAACATACGCTTCCTCTCTTCTCATAACATGTCAATACCACGACAAACGAGAACCTTTCAACTTTTCTACAATTGACGCAACTTTCAAACTCCCTCTAATTTAAGGCGACGCCGGATTTGTGGCGAAAATATTTTTAACATAATACTATAATTTATCTATGGTAATACTTTGGTAGTGATATGCTATTATTACATTTTTCTTCATTTTGTGATGTGCGTCATTGTCCAGAAAGGTAAGTTAAATTTTTGTTTTTAAATTATGGCGCAAAGATGACAGCCATCGTGGGCTCGGTTCGTGACGTCACTATATACCCAATCAGCATGTAACGTACAACATCAGAGTGCGGTGTATATAGAGTCTGTAATTGACGTATACCTATTCAACGTATCGACACTTGTCTAATATGTAAATCAACGGAACATTTCAAGGATATCGGATATCTATTTTGTGACAAAACGATTTTATCTAACAATTATAACTTAACCAAATGAAACATTCCTAAAAAGACAAAGAAATATTAATTTGTAAGTCCTAAGATTATCATAAAGAGCAATGTTGTTCTGAATATTGATTGCTATTATTTATTTGTCTAATTAAAAAAAATTCCGACTTCATAAAAAATGTGTATATATAACTATTCTTATACGAGAATATTTTGTATTACGATAATTTATTAAAATTAAACTAAATATTAATATACCAATTTATTTCAGTAGTACGAAGAGAAGGTATTAATAAACCCTTAGAATAATGTAATAAGGCTTGAATATACCCTCGTACATTGAATAAATCCAGTAAAAAAACTTTAATAATATTTTATATTTACTTAATAGAGGTAAATAAATGCGTAATGCTAAACAATTAAAATCATAGGGAGTCTAAATTAAAATTTAGTTTGTACTGGACATGCAGAAATATAACATAGACCACCGTTAATTACTTACTGTGGTTTTATTGAACTATTGGAATATGTTAATTATAAATTGCACAGAACCAGAAACCAAACAATGTGGGTACAAACAATGAATAATATTTATAATTTTGTGTACATATTTAATTTATATGATTATGAAAATTATTTCCGAGGAATATACATATGTAGTAATGTATTCTCGTGATCATAGATCCATTACAATTCTCACGACTCGAAATGACGAGTAAGCAAAACAACACCAGGTAAGCTTCGTAAGAATGCTTTTTTTTAACCTAGTTAATGCTCTTGACCAGAAGGGCCTTAACAGCTTCACCGTAACTTTGGAGGCGAGTGCTGAACGCACTCGCCGCAAAAGGTAACTAGCACAAGAGCACCAAAGTGGTAAAGACCTCAGCTTGGTCGTTACCTGTGTTGAAAAATTCCCACGGAATTTTGATCCTAGCTAATCCCAACATTTTTTATTTAATATAAAAAAAGATCCCTTACAGGCCCTATGTACCTGCGTGTTATGTGCAGGATTGTGAGTGCAGTTTTGTGCGTGTAATGCTTAATATATGTCACTGTATCGCGCTGGTAGCGGCGTCAAGAGCCTCCCCTGTTGGGGAACGAAGCACGTCTTAGGCCGACACCGGAGGGACCCGGAGTATGTGCGGGGGTTTCATAAGAATGCTTAACTCCTTTTCTTGTAAGTAGACCCCCTGCGAGTGTTAAGCGTATTTTAAAAGTTATTTCATAAAAAAAGATCCATTACTAAACTAGTTCTCTTAGCGCAGAAATGTGTTTTATAATTCTAAAAAGTTCCTTAAGGTTGCCCTAATTTTAACTATGTTGTATGCCTTCGTTTCCATCCCTATTAATAAATATTACTAACTTTACTCCAGTTTCTGTTACTCAAACTATTCGATTCTATTCTATCAGGATGGTAAAAGGGCGTTTTCTAATAACGTCCGCCTGGGTAGCTACCACTCTCGAGTTTAAAAACCTGTCGCCAAATACCAGTGAGTGTGTTCCGGCAGCATCACTTGCAAACCAGTACCTCTAGGCTTAGTGTGTTTAACATCCTGGACCAAATCGACACTTAACATCAGGTGAGATTGTGGTCAAAAACACTGAGCTTATAACGTCTACAAAAAAAAATGTTTTCACCTTTTGATCTATGAACACATACGGTCTTATTACAAAAACAAAACTAGCGTTAATGAAACAAAACAGAGTGTTTACGTATACAGTTGTAACCACCTTGCCTGTCGCTGAGGATAGACAGTTAACTTTGCTCCCGCACATTTGTCGCGTCCGCTCTCTAAAGTCGCTCAACCTTAGGCCATTCCTCTGGAAAGCAATCTTTGAGCTCACATTGTAGTAGTACACTGGCTCTAGCTCACTAATCCAATAATCTTAACGCATCTTATAGGTTTTGAGAGAGATCTTTTTTGTATGTTAATCCCTGGTTAGACAATTTTCAGATAATATTCATAGGTTACTTATTCCTATTTTGTTGTTTTCCTGTTTTTTTAGTGAATTACATGTTCACTACACGAGCATGGTAAAGTTGTAAAGGTCCCTTAACAGCGTGACGTAACTGTTCGAAAATATATAAGTGTATGTGTATTAACAAAGAAACATTTAATTAAGCTATTAATTTAATTATCCCAAATACTCTTAAAGTAAACTATGTACCACTACTTATGTGTTAACTACTTATGTATATTGTAAGTAAAAAGTCGCATATGTTTATTACATATAAAACCGAGAAAATTAACTTACAGGATTAAATAAACAATAAAGTGAGGCAATTGAAGTTCAAATACAGTTTTCAAAACACTAAGCTCCGCGTAGAAACTAGACGCTCAACATTCGCGTATTAAGTTTCCGAATCTTTTGTTCAGTTAAAATCGACAATTATCTAGTCGCAGAGCGTGTCCTGTAATCGCAGTGCGCTACGCTTGTGTTAGTTCTGATTCGTTGAAAATTCTACTGGAAATAGTTAAAGTAAATTTATTTACTCGCTTTCACAAAACGTGTATAACTCTATGTAGGTAACATAGAGTTTCAATTAAAGTATGTTTACTTTAGTTTGTGCAAAGAATACAAATGTAATAAATATTTATTAGTTTTTTATTTAGCTATAGTAAATCTGCATATAAATTATGTTTGTTAGAAAGGTTTATACTACACATATTTCACCGTAATGCAATATTTAAATATTGTAAAAAGTACATATATTTTAATATCACAGCTTAAATTGCAAACTATAAGTATCAAGTTTTTTTAAGTTACATGAGAATAAATTAAATTCAGAATATAAGTTTAGTCAGTTCTTATCTTTGCGCATTTATACTGTCATTATAAAATGTTTTTTAATTTTATAATAAAAATATTTATAAACATATTTAAAAAAAACCAACCCATTCATTCAACCGAAAGACGTCTACTGCTGGACATAGGTCTCCCCCAAAGATCTCCACGATAACCGGTCTTGCACCACCTGCATCCAGCTGACTCCCACGACCTTCACCAGGTCGTTGGTCCTGCCCATATGGTAACCATATTGATAATAAATGTAGTTGATTAAATTTATTACAAGAGAGTTCTAGGATTGTCGAAGCCAAATACAACTATATAATATTTATTAATTGGCATTACAAAATGACATATTATGCCTGTACTTTAACGTATATAACAGATCGGTGTAGTTAATATGGCGTTAATCTCCACCACCATACCAAGTTCGTTCTCACGTCACTAAACATCTGCACGATAAATATTTGTGTTCATAATATTATTACCAGAGTTTTCAACTCGGCATGTCGCAACTTCGTACTTTATATAATTTAGTATTTTATAGAATAGTCAGGATTATAGCGGTATAGCCATAAACAAAAATTTACTCCTGAACACGATTACGGATTTAAATAATTTATGAAAGTATCCACTTTCATTATTTTGGGATAAAGGTTAATCTTAGCAGGTAGATCAGGCAAAGTGATTGTGTTTTAATTATTTTTATAACGTTTTTAATATTATAACAAATGAAAAAAATGTTAATAGAACTGTTACTAATCTATTCATTTTCAGAATACTAGTGTTAGTCTAGTGATTGAAATTCGACTGATTTTAAAGTAGTTATTTAAAAAACAACAGTAGCTAGCCTTATATCAAATGCACTAATTTTGGTCATAAGCTAATTGACAATGCCGATTAAGTAATTGATCTACTACCTAGCGCTAAATCTATACTGGCATCTATATTTGCATTAGCATCAGACAATAACAATGTCTGGCACAAAGCTCGACCAGTTTATCTTGTCACAATATAATAATCTCTAATTTACATTTGGATTAAAGTCTTAATTATATTATTAAGTAAGTAATTATCGAAAGATTGCCACACCTAGACATACATCGGTCTCTTCCAAAGATCTCTACAACTATTGCGCTACTCGCAATCCTACAGATTTCAGCAACCTTCATCAGGTCGTAGGCGCTTTTTGTTGGTGGCATGCCAGATTTAGATACTAAGTTCCTATCGGAAAGTAATAAATGGAATATAAATGTTAAAAATATCCATGTGTTAGTAAATAATGTATTCCGCAAGGAACAAATGACTCACGCATACCACAAATTCGGACATCGAGTGTACATAATACGTTCCTAATTAGGTAATAATCAGCAGAAGTGTCATTGTACTACGTTTAGGAATCCCTTAAACAGAGACAAACAACCATCCCATTTGCGACCGTAATAAAATTGTTAAGCAACAAATAATAGTGCGTCGGTTTATAGGCCACATCGTAACTGCATTTTAATGGGACCACATGTTCGTGAGACTACGTTTTATGTCTAAAGTAATTCTTCATGGATGTTCCGTTGTTAGGGGAAAATATTTGTAAATTTACTATTAATGTTTTATATTTTCCGAATAATAATTGGGCTAAGGTGGATATTGGCACAGTAATCATTTGAAATTAGAGGCACTGTTTACTAGTTTGTTATCCCCTTTGCATAAACAGAGAATACAAGAATTAATTAAGTAATTACTATCCAATAAAAGTATAATAAATCTATTATATTAAAAAAAAATCTTTCTCAATAATAATTAATTTTACAACTCTACAAAAATGATAATTCCGAGTAAGTCGGTAACTGTCAGAAGGAGAACTATTTTATTTTACAGAATTTTGCTCGAATTTTTTTTTGATAATTTTATAAAGTTCAGTTTTAATGAATAATACCCGTGGTCTCGTAACTGACGATGTCTTTAGCTATAATATAAAATTATCTGTGATATTTTATGAGATATGCTGTTCCAGAAAGACACACATTAAAATTAAAACATTTGATCAACAAAATCCTTTTTTTCTCAAACTTACTAAATGGTGATAATTGGAAGGGCCTTGATAGTTTTACCGAATTTGAACAGGTCTCTTTTATTGAAGTATAGTAAAGTGCTTCATGTACCAAGCACACTGCATGATGTTAAGTTCAATACAATTCAAATACATTAACCATCATCACGAGATAAAGAGTATATCGCTGGTCCTCATTGCCAGCTTCAGAAGGCAGTTGAGGAATTAGAAACTTGCGAAATTTATGGTGCTGATGTACCTACGATAATTTGCTAATTTATGGAAAAGTTTCATATAAATGTTAAATATATTTATAAAAAATACTGTAAAATATTATAATACCTATTAATTTCTATATCCTACTAATAAATAAAATTGAAGTGCTTGTTCGTATTATCAATATAAAATTTTTTACGAAATACTTATGAATGTATATACAATATTAGAAGTAAAAACACAATATTTTAATTTTTTTGTTTGTCTGTCTGCATGTTTGTTTCGACTAATCTCCGGAACGGCTAGACTGATTTTGACGGGACTTGTTTTGGCAGATAGCTGAAGTTAATCCGCGTAAATTAGGCTACTTTTATTATCGAAAATAAAAAGGGTTCCTCGTAAAAAAATTAAAACTCATGGAAACTGCGAATGAAACCCGATTCAATGCAGTTTTACTAGCAGTTGTCTGAATTTGTAAAATTGTGAGCAACATATGATTTAATGGATATAAATTAAAATTAAAATCATTATTTTCCACTGATCATTTAGAACTATAATACGCAATGAAGAATATATGAAACGGGGTGTATTCGTCAACCTAAGACCGGAAGAGTGATAAGTTCATTGTGAACGTTAGTCTCCTTATCGGGATTTACGTTCCAGTGCTGTAACAATCGTCAAATAGAAAAGTTCGGTACTTTTGCAATACCTACCGATATCGTAAACTTTTCCAACTTATGCCATACCAATGTTTAAAAATTGCAATTTTTTGCAATATTCATGTAGGTTCTTCCCGCTACATTGTTTTTAATTAATACATTTTTATTTAAATATAATAATTTATAATTTTTTGTTTGTTCTCTGTTTAAGTAGTTATAGTAAGAATCAGAATAAAGAACAGGAGTAAAAATTAACATGTACGGCTTATATGTATATACCTTATATTGCTGACTCAAATAAGATAGGAGTTGAGGGTTCAAGCATATGGTAGTCAGCAATATTACATAGTGTAACAAATTTAAAGTCATGTGACAATAACCTAGTTTAACAAATATAACGTAGTGTAACAGAACGTATTAATCTCGTAATTTTATTGACAGTGGTAGAACTGTTGAAATTAACTCGCATTACTACAATATTCTGGCCTAAAATGAAGACATAGCGAACCAACACGAGCCGTTTCTCAGGAATAGCAAATTATTTTTTTACTGAATTTTTACTTTTTGAGGTTAACAGCAATGGTTATAGGCTATGGTACAATTTTTAAACAAGCCATGTGTTTGCTATCTATTAAATAGAAAATTAAAAGTGATATGCATAAAACTTATTTCCGTTTGTGGCGGAGTTGTACATCTGGGACGGAACTAAGGTCGGCGAAATGTGGTTGAGATGTAGTTCGCTATTTCACCTCTGCCTAACTCATCGGGGATAACAGGCGTGAGCTTATGTTATTTCTAAAACTAATAAAATAAAATAAAAAAAGTCTTGTATACATAATTCATATTTATAATATGGTATTAATATCATAATTAAAATCGAGTAACAAGAATTTGATGTATTTAAATTATAATTCTTCATACAATATTTTTTTCAAGTGAGAAATTAGTTTTATGTGAAACAAAATATTTTATATTATTTGATCAAGTTGTATGCTAAGTAAATTAAAATTTAAAAACTAGTGACACTCTCTTTTAAATTTATAAAAAACTGTTTTAAATCCCCTTTGTCCAGTAACTGGCTGAGTGATGTAGGTCATTTTTTGAAGCGGTGATTAACTTAGCTTTTGTGTTGCGCTATTGTTATCTTCAACAAGTGTCTTCGCCCTACAGAGGGGTGATATATAATGCATTGTTGCTGTAACAAATGAAATAAATACGATGTAGACAGTCAAATGCAAAATTCTATATTGTTATGTTGTTTATTCTCTTGCGTTGAAAGTTTTATTTTTATTTTATTTTATAGTTTTATGGAAGGCTTTTACAGTCGAGTGTAAAACACTGGTATAAAAAGAATAGTTGATAATAGTAAACTGTTAAATATACGCCTCCACCTTTATGAATTATAAATGTTACATTAAAATAATAACTTTTAATTTACAATATTCTAAAAAGGTTTTACAAATATTACCTAAATATCTTCATATGTATAATAAAAAAAGTTTTAAAAATAGGTAGGAATTAATTAAATAACAGCTAAAACAATTAAAATAAAGACACGTAGATATTTTATTACTTATATAAATCAAAACAAATTTGATAATTAAAAAAAAACATTTAATATTAGTATGTATGGTATTATTATTATTACCATCTTCCAGCATCCATGCTGCATTTTTTGTACAGAAAATTGGAATTTTTAGTTTTGGATTATTTTACAAACATGGAATATTTTGTTCTACTAGATGGCGCTATTACAATAAATATTAACATGAGACTTATTAAATTAAAAGCAGTTGTACATTTCTTTGCTCTTAGTAAAATATATTTTAATTCGAATCTCTTATGTTTTGTTTTGAAATAATTATTTGTAAAAGTAGGAATTTCTGAATTTATTGCTCAAATATCAAGCGTTAGTTATATGATAGAACTTGGACATTAGAATTACAATTATTATTATCATGAAAATGACCGCTGTTCTAATATATTTGTTTGGTAACATTGATTTTATTAAAGTTAGTCGGTTACCGGGGTAGGGTTTGTATTTTTGGTTAAGTAGTGGTACTTTTGTAGATGTGCGTATACTTGCCACGCCCCCTCGACATCTTCCCACGCTGCTGGCTATTTAAGATGCGCGCGCATTTTTACATTGGTGTAAAGGGGAG
Source organism: Samia ricini (assembly GCA_014132275.2). NCBI lineage: Eukaryota > Metazoa > Arthropoda > Insecta > Lepidoptera > Saturniidae > Samia > Samia ricini. The sequence goes on from AP028161.1 coordinate 12,005,130, forward strand.
ATCACAACGATTGATCTTTTCTACTCGTTGCAATCCAACGGGTTAATAATATATAATAACCATACATCATTTAAATTCAAGGTGTCCAAATTATTTGTTATTAAAGTCAACAATAAAATTATGCCTTTTAACTTTGCATATTCTGTTTATTAGGTGATGATGAAGTAGAATACTCTTACGTATATATTACTTAAACTATTACATTTTCTTTTTAAATTAATCAAGTGGGTTGGTAATATTTATTTTGATTTTCTTTTTACTCATGCTTTTATTTATTTCATCTTTATTTATTTACCTATTTCAATAAAATAACAACTATTAAATTCAACTTACACATAAGTTCTAATAAATAATAAAGAAGCCAATAATTCATTCTATAGTATGCACATACTATCATTATTTATCACAAGTGACCCATACAAAGCAAATTATTGTAACAAATCCTACCTGTTTTACAAGTCCAAAAAAACATAAGTTCATAAAAATGTTACCGAAAAAAGAACTGATAATTGTGACTAACTAAACTTATTTACTACCTATTATATATTTACCTATAGGTAGATAAATAGATGAACATTAATAGCTATTTATAATGTTACAATAAACAGTACAACAGGCGCTAATAGCATAATTAAATTATTAATGTGTGATCCTACCTTAACTATGTGTCGTTCGCATGATGCGTTGGAAAAATCTCTAACTAGAAACAAGAGCGCAGCGCCACGATTCGGCCGCCGAAACTAAAACTGTGGTACGTCACGCGTGCGCCGTTTCTGCCATCTAGCGACGACGCTAAAACGAAACAGCCGCATCACCTGCCTCCCGCGACATTTGTCTGTCGCGCTTACACCAGTGGCACGTAAAAGTAACTAACACGCTCATCGCGGACATTCCAATAATCAAAATATTCTCCTTCGATAATAAAAACAGTGACATTGACTGCAAACATATAATATAATCTACAGCCAGTGACGTAACATTGACTTGTTTCTAAATTCAACGTGTGTGTTCGATAAAAGTGATTTTGGCGAATACGAAAGTTTCCAAAGGACGGATGTTCCTTTTCGTGGGCTGTCGCCTGACAGCCCTCAGAAATTTTGCCAATATGTGGTGGTTTATAGTCCTATGTGTTTTAAATGTCAAAACGATTGGAGCAGTAGCCTCTAATAGCAGTGACAGTAAGTATATTTTTGTTTACTAGGTTAGCTTTGGTTGTTATGTATGGAATTATTTTTAAACAGATTTTTTTATTATGTTTATCATGTGTTTGTTTTAGGCGTATTATCTTTTCATAAAAACATAAGATATTCGGTGTTTTTAAGTTATAATTTATCAGTTTTATTTATCAAAACATATTTTTAATTACATAGAACACCTGACTGCTTACAGATATTTCTATACATAAGTATAAAGGGAACTGGTTTTACGTAGGTACGCAAGGCCTACACAAATACAAAATACGTTTCTTTTCACACGTGCTTTATTGTAATGCATTTGAATTGTTTATAGTATAACTAGATTGTAAATTAAAATCTGATAATAGTGATAAGATATTTGTGGAAGTATCACGCCACCAGATAGGTATACTCATACACGTGATAATAACTGGAAGATACTGATTGAGTTAGATCACATTTCATAAATAAAGTAGCATTATGTTGTGGTATATTACGATATGATAAAAATTGCAGGTAAAATATATTTTATGCCCAAAATGTAGAGGACATATTTGAAACGTTTGCTCTATTGACTAAAAAAAATTAAGTAAATTATCCCAGATACCTACTGCGTACTGACGAAAATGCAAGAGTATATACCACACGAACTTATATTTCTAATTATAGTTTGTAAACCTTGAAATGTTTTTGTAATAACAAACAACAAAATGAATATCAACATATTTTTTCGCAGTAAGGTAACAACAAAATATAAAATATCTGTAGACTATGCAATACTACTTAGTTTTAACTTTATTTATAATTTCGTGTTGATAAAATAACTGTATATGTAGGTAATTACGTACGTACATATTGAACTCTTATATTTGCTGTGGGGCTTATTCCTACTGTTTGTACTTAATGAAACCAAATCTCGCCTGTACTCGCAAATTAGATATGCTAACAATTACGTAAGTAATTAACAGCAGTGTTTGCTGTTTTGTCTATGGTTAATTATATTTATTAGTTGTTTTTGTTCGGTTCGTATCACGAAGCAAATTTCTAAGAATTTTTATCCACTTTTCGCTACATGATAAATCCGTACGTTACTTAGTTTTTTAGTATGTACCTAATAAAATTGAAAAAAACATTTATATAAATAGTACAATGATTTGATATTTGTCGATGTACTAAGAAAATCAAACGTCCTCGAGATTAATATTTCAGTGGGAGACAGAAGCTACTTATTTATAAATACTAAGTAAAAACTATTGTGGAGGTCGTTTGTCTGTATTTGATATCAACACTCGTACCTAACAAGTTTCACGAACACTCATATGAGTTATCATGTCCAATATAATATCCATGAATAGGATAAACAATGTTTTTATATTTATTTTTCGGAAAATTTAAATTTATATTATAAAAAAAAATTGGTTTATTAACTCATCAAAGTTATTTTACGGTTACAAATACTGTCACGAACGTGTGAAAACATGTTTTGTTTTATGGTCTGCTTTTTTAAGTTTGATTGATTAGGTACATTTTTATTGAGTAATACTTAGAATTCTTATTATAAAATAATAATAATAAATAAATAAACATTACTCCTCACTGAATTAAAAGGTTCACTTTCATTTTAAATTCATGATAATATCATTGAGCATTTTAACTTTTACTGGTTTTTCGGTTTGCGTTTTGTAATAAGCAACCCGTATATTATTATAATGTGCATTCACGCAGAAGGGATATCTGCCAAGTGCTCGAATTAAAGATACAAATAGCCAAAACTAGTTGAGATGTGTTATATTCCGCAAACCAGACAAAGTTCACTTATTGTGGCGAAAAGCCAATATACGTAGCGGATATATTTACAACTGTTTATTATTATTTTTTTGTAAGATCATTTTGCGTACCTACGAAATGACCATTATATTCGGTTCTGTTCGTTATATTAATTTGAATAGATTATTAAGTGTCTATAGAGATTCAGTGGTGGTGTGATTCAGGGCATGAGGCAGCTGACGTGCCAACCATAAAAGTCCCGCTGATGAAAGAGCACAATTCCATTGTGATAGCTTTAAAACGGGCTTTGTGTCTGAAGGAGACGTCGTTATGTAAAAAAATGAAAAACGAATCGAACTTGTCATATTCAGCTCATTTTTATTTGAGGTGAAGCCGATTTTTTTGTAAACTTGTCATTTGATCCCAAGTATTTATTATGCCCATTTGTTTTGCTCCATAAAGTTAGAGAGAAAAAAAAATTGGCCAAAATTATAATACAAGTAATTTTTTTATTTATTTCCGTATTCAATAATTTTGCCTACTTCGTTTTAATATTTGTTTTGTATTTATTTTGTGAACTGGTAACTATTCTAGGTTAGAAGGTTAAAATTAATTAAGACTAACCCGAAATTATGATCAAAAATATAGGTAGGTAACACTAAAAAAAGTAAAGAGGAAAAGTAAAAACTTACCCAAATCGTTAAAAAAATATTTTGATGTACTGAACCACATTGCACACTTTCATATATTTTAAATTCATTATTCGTTGTGGTTAATCTCGTAAACAGATTTTGAAAACAGAAAGAAAACAAAAGTGTTATTAGGAATTTTTTTAATGTGTTTATTATTTACTTTCATTGACAAAATATGTTACATTGTTTGAAATGTGCATTTCTGATGCTTTTATTTATAGCTTCAATGTAATTTATAATTCATTGAATTCATCTTATCAGTTGAAAATACAAAAATAGGCAATTGTATGTTCTATAATGTTATGTTTAATTAGATGTTTTTGAGTATAATTGTATGTTTAGAAATATCAGGGGGATTGGTTAGTATAAAAATATGTATTTCTATTTAAGTATATAGTTGCTATATTATGGCAGGCGTCCACATATCCGCTTCGTACGTAGCGGACGCATCGCATCAAACGGATTGTACTATTCTTTGTATAGGAAGTCATACAAGTGAGTCCACTGATCCGCATCGTACGGATCGAATGTAGCTACCCGTCGGTAATGCCGATGCCGATGCTCCGAGGGGTAACTTTTGCGATTCGTGCCAATGTCGTCATACGGAATGCCGACCAGTGAACGGACGTTCGTTCGTTCGGTCCGCGTCATCCACCATTTACCTACGATTATGGAGTTGTTCACACGTGTTATTCCAGCATGGACGTTGCAAAACTAATTGCAATTGTGCAAGAGTATAAAGAGATATATGATATAAAACACCCTAATTATTCGTATTAACAAACAAGAAATTACAACAGATTCTTCATCGTAACCTCCATTATCTTGCACATTCCACCGAACACTACGAAAATCCGAATTAAAGTGGTGTCGACATTCCGATCGCTGCTGATACTGTGGGCGTATTGTAAAAAATAATCCGTTTGATACGATGCGTCCGATACGTACGATGCGTATATATGGATGCTTGCCTTTATAGAGCTTGTATATTATAATATGATAATATTATAACCTTCCCTATTTTAATAAAAGATATAAACTACAGATACCTAATATTTGTTTATATTTCATACTTTATTTACAGTTGAAAAAAATAAAAAATCACGTAACCCATTTTTCCGCTATGTAGTTGTTTTAAAAACATTTTCTTTTTGCGAATTACTAAGAACTGAAATGATTACGAAATACCAGAGCGTGACGGTCTAAGCCTGTGAATACACATATAAATGAAATATAATTTGTAAGGGGCTTAAACATACTAATTAATCCTTTAGAAAAATATATTACTACCAAAGTTATATTTTTTCTCGACTTCGCTGTGAATTTTAAATTTTTTCATAAAATCAAAATTTTGTCTATTATGGGATGAATACTTAAAGTGATTATCAAACATTGAATGTTATTATTCATTTTCCTCATTTCCCGGAGTAGGGCTGGCAAAGGAGATGTGTAAATGCATTTCCCCACGATAAAAGAGAAAAAAATAGTTGTCATGTTTATGAATACAGTATCAAAAATGATTAAAAAATAAATTGGAGCTTAGTACTTAATTTGTTTTACCAAAAAACTAAAAAGACATTAAGTAATCAGTACTGTTCGTATTCTGGTTCATGACTAAAGCTTAAGATAAGTGGGTCATTGCAATTATGAGGTGGCGTGTTTGAATTATCAGGTGATTAGATATGCTCTCCTATAAAAAATTTTCATTGTATTATATTTTAAACATATGCAGATAGTAAATACTGGGTAACATATGATTATTATGTCAGTATTACTATTTTGTTTATAACCAAGTACGTTGCATTGTAATATAGAATTATATCGCCACTTATTGCCAAACAGCGGAACTTGTATACATGTAGTTATAATTTACTTAGTCTCGGAAATTAATTGCAAGCAAGTTAGTTGTACATCAAGTTTAGCTGCCGGCTAACTTGAGTATGTATGGAAATGCTTCCTTTGTTTCGAACTTACTGTAAGTACCTACGGAATATGTGAAAAGAGGAATTGGATTCGAAGAACGACGAATAAATTGTTATAACTTTATGGCATGGACACCTACTACTATAAATGAAAAATAATAGAAACCTGATTATATGAAGACGATTGTAATATATAAGGCTTTGTCAAAGCAATTATTGTTTCTATTCATATATGGAACTTTAAACTCTTATATTTCTATATATTGTTTTCATACAATAAAACGCAATACGGAAAGACCGCACAAGCGAAAACATAGTTTACTGAATAAACAACAAAAACAACTGTTAGAATATATTTTTTTATTTAACTCGACAATAATATTGAAGGTTTTTACAATTCCCTTGCTATTTATATTCTCGCAGTGGTGTCTCGAGATCGACATACAAAACACACTGTTCAATAACTGCTCAATTAAAGTCCGTTGCCAAGCTCAATGCGACACTCGGCGCTGACCTCGCTCCTGCATTGGACTATAGTCATTAAGCTCTCCTATTGCCCTGAATATACCTATATTAGTTATACGGTCATTCGATATACGACGGTTAAGTCGAAAATTCAGATAACGGTTGTTATTAAAATGTATCTCCTCATATACCTATTTATGAAAATACATAGATTATGAAAAATAAAAATAATTTAAAAGACTCGTACGTGAAAGATGATTTTTGAAATTAGAAAAAGAAAGGAAGAAGGGAAATATCGCTTATGTTAAGTACGACGACCTCACAATAAAAAAAATACAACAAAAGAAAAACGAAAAAGGAAACGAAAAAACCAACTCCATGGACGTCGAAAGGTAACAGGGCCCACGCCTTTGATTTTATGAGAAATAGATCGAGCTCTTTTTCTAAATATACAACCAACAAGAACCAATAGCAACTAGCAATCGGGAACCGGAAAAAAAAACAAAAACAACAAAAAACAGAAAAAAAAAAACTAGAAAGCAAAACCCTCCCCCAAGCCGACTGGTCCTCGTGGGGAAAAATGAACTCGACCCTCTAAGCAGAAAAAAAAATTATGAAACAAACAAACCAATCTCGAAGATTTACATAGCGACCCTTAACACGCGATCATTACGAACGCCTGAAAAACTAATGGAACTAGAGTTGGCTTTGGACTTGAACGAAATTGAGAAGTGGACGATACAAGTTACAGATAGTAAAAGGAACGACACGTACACGTGATAGTAAAAGGAAAATAGGTAGCAAACTAAACGTTGGGAAGACGACATAAAGAAGATTACTGGTCCAGAATGGACACGAACTGCAAAGAGCAGATTAAAATGGAAAGCTTTAGAGGAGGCCTTTGTCGAAAGACAAGCTGTAAAAGAAAAACCAGTTCCCAATGCAATAACTTCAATTGTTAAATAGATTAGGAAATATATATATCTATCTATCTATATATATAAGCAAAGTTTGTTTTCTTTGTCTGAGGTAAACTCTAAAACTACTGGACCGATCAGCATGAAACCACAACCATTCGACGCGGAATTGATCGTAGATGGTTATAGGCTATATATTTTTCAAATTCTATGATCCCTTTGCCATGTTTTCTCAATTTGTTTGTTTATTAATTTATTTGCTCCCATAAAACAAAAGACAGGCATTTATCCTTGTAATAAATAAAAGTAAAATGGGGTTCCTTTGACGCACCATCACCTCAAAACTACTGAACATATCGGGATAGGACTAATACCTTTCAACGCAGTATTTTTCGTAGACAGGTATTTTTTGGATTCCACCGATCCTCTCTCATTTTTTTTTCGATTTACTCTTTTGTACATTTTCCACTGCAATTTACGCTTATATACATTTTTTCCGCTAATAAAAACAAAATACTTTTACTTTTTATTCATTCATTTGTTTTTTTTTAAATTAGCTATAAATGAAACGTCATATGCACAGAACATATGAAACGCGGGCGGAGCCGCGGGTACCAGCTAGTATATATATATATATATATATATATATATATATTCAGTGTATTAATTTAAAGTTATATTATTATTATGTATTAAGTACAACAATAAAGGCTTATTTAATTTAAATTAATTTAATACCTATTAAGTAGTTTGCTATATTTTGAACTTAGAATTTAAAAAAGAATAAACTGTATTCACTGTATAGTGAATAGGTTATCACGCTTTTTTAAATTGTAGAATAAATTATTTTGTGTTACCTGAGATACAAAAGAAAACCTCTTTAAAAAACTGTTAGGAATAAAATCTCTTTAAAAATCACTGAGGAAGAATACCTCGTTGAAAAATTACCACGGAAGTTGTGAGAAGCGTTGGAAATCCTTAGTCTCTTTCGTTCTCTATGACATATATTATAATGTCTCTATATTCTAATGAATTTCGAAAGACTTGTAAAAATATGTTTATATCTGGATTACTCCACCTATCAGAGTCACTTGTATGGTTCTTACTATAAATGGATCATTGTTCCGTGTTTATGTGACAATAGCTCGTAACGCTTGTTCCTCGTTTGATTTACGATTATAGTTGACGTGAAAACAATCTTCACAAGACGTGTGTTTATATAAAAGCTACGGTAATTGGGTAAGGGGACGTCCATTAAATTACGTGAGGTTTTCTAGGGGAGATCAATCTAAATATTTGCAAATCTCACCTGGGGGGGGGGGGGGGGATCTTAGCAAATATCACTTAATTTTTTTGAAGCAGAAAACGGTTTAAAATTGCGTGAAAAATTAATCATAGAATAGATTATGGCCCAATCTGACACAATGCGCTTGTCGTATTCGCTATTGCTAGCCTTACTAATTGCGTAATGCTGGCTAGTCTTCAAGAAAAGTAATAGAACAAGTTGTGTATTTTTGTTTTTTTTTCTCAATAATACAACACGTTTAAAGCCTAAACATAATTTTTTAGGACTCTCGCGTAGCAATAGGGGTGCGAGGAGAGTGTTGAGGAAAATGCCTCACGTAATTAATGGCTGCCCCCTAATGTTGCTTGTGCACATGAACTGCTACTAGGTACATAGAATATTTAACAGGCTCCAGTATAAGCCATATTATACTGAGCAACACTTTGACTCTCGAATGTTGTTGCTTGACGTAATTTTCAACTGTAAACTTAAAATCAATCAAGTTTACTATTTGTATGATTCAAGCCAAGGTAATATGCATCTTACTTAATAAATATTCTAATAATGTTTTGTACTATATGAAATAGTAATGCAAAAATACGAATAATAAACGAAACAATACCATAATTATTATGTTTAAAATTTACGGCTTTTTACTCTCTCTTATCTATACTTCTATGCTAGTAATAAAATTGTAATTTTCACATTTTCGATTTTTGTGAAAAGAATTATTACAAGGGGATAAAAATAGGTAATTAAACACATTTCTATCATTTTTAGAAATATTTATCCGTCTGTCTTTTTGTCTGTGCAGGTATCAGTTAGAAAGTACTAGGTAAATTTTGAAAAGATAATTATAAAGCATAATCGGGCATAAAATCAAAACTTTATTTCATTAAACTCGGTCTACTCTATCAAAAGTTATAGTAATTTGAAGTACACGTGGCGTCTTTAGTAAGAAAGACGAGTTTGTAAGTAAATGCGTTTTAGTCGTATTCGAAAACAAAAAATGTATGGATTGATTGAACTTGAACAAAATAACAAAATATAAAATTTATGAATAGCATATAAATAATTATTATCTAAGACATGGTAAATGAGAAAATCATATTTTAATATTCAATTTCACACAATCATCTAGGCATTTTAGGTGTTGTATTGAGTCATTTTATGGAGGTAGTGAACTGAATTTCAATTATGATATCAATAAGTATAAATATGACGCTGAATTATTTAATTCTAACTACAATTGGACGGTTCATATTTTGTTTATTTTTGATAACATTTGGGACGACAGACACGTGAATTTTACAATTTATTTATTAGTATAGATAATGTTATTATCCAGGGAGGAAACAGGAGACTACGTTTGTATGGAATAATTGCCGGTATGATATCCTCTTTTAATATTTTGCAGAATAAGTGTGTGAACAGTTGTAAATAATAAAAAAAGGAAACAGTTATATACGGAGTTGCTGGTAAATCTAATTGACGACGTTACAATACGACGATAATGCTACAAGTCTATTTTTGTATTTTTAAGAAAATGAGAAAATTATGTTTGGACTTAAAATTAATTTTGTGCTTAAAATATTTCATAAATTCCTTTATTTTTTTTTATGTAATTAGAACACTTATGGTCCTTGTGCGTTATGCGTTGTGCGATATGTTTGATTGTAAAGTGAATTTATTACAGAAAATAGTACTTAAATCGGTATGTAATGGAAGAATTAAAGATGAACGTCTTTATCCTGTTAAAAAGAAAATTGCTAATTTGAAAAAAAATGTCACTTTGATTACTGTGGTTCTAACGTCGCGTCGTCAATTACGTATACGCCAGTACCAGTGGAACATATTGAATGAAGTTGCAAACAAAATTTTATCGACACATTACCTAAAATACAAACAAATGCATATTAGGGATGAAGTAAAAATAGTATGCAGACGAAGGCATACAGCTTAGTATAATCTTTACAATACTCAATAATAAGAATTTTGACTTTTTATAAATGAATCATATATGCTAATAATTACCGTTTTACCTGTTGATTTACCGCCAAGGTTTATTTATAAAATGTATTATCAAAATGTGACATTCTGCCGTATGACGAACGGCATTGAAACAATTGATAGCAATAGACGCGGAATGTATATCGCATTAAATTGTGTATGAATGAACACAATTGATAATATATTCAATGGGCGATACGTTGAAACGCTGATGGGTAAGTAGTAACTTGGATTGGAATATATCCAAAGTAAAAAAATTAGATTGTTGAAAGAAACTGATAAAAGAATAAAGAATAGTCGATTTCTCATTTGGATTAACTACCAGCCTCAAGCTGAAAATCTTTAAGAACTTATTTGTGTGAGACTTCATTCTAGAACTAGCATATAATTGGTTACAGTCTTATTCTTCTGAAATCACTACCACATCCTGTGCCGTATCAATGATATGGAGGTCATAATTTCCCTATACATATTCCATTTTCATTTGGTGTCGTTGCAATATGTCTTCCTCTTTTATTACTCTTTATTTGAAGTCATCTCCGTATTCATTCCTTTTTTAAATAGAATATATCATTTTTCACACAATCCATCCACTTTTCTTTGGTCTTCTTTTTCCCCTATAACCGTCCACATTCATATCCAATACCTTTCTTACAGCATCCTCTTTCTTCCTGCGCATCACACACCCATTAATGATACAGAGGTGTAAGCATAAATTCGTAAATTGTAATCCACAATCCCTCTATTCTGGTTTTACCACATTCGGCTAAAAAGGCCTTCAACAAATTATGATACAGGACCCCTCTAGGCTAAGTTACACTATTCCCGAGATAAATAATAAATGTCTTGAGATTAGGTAGATTTGATTGTTCCTTGAATAGAGAAATATCATGATAACAAATAATTGCTTCTTTACCGCTTTGTTTTTGTACCTACTTATTTACTATTAATAAATTACCTACAGTTTTATGATCTTTCATGAAATTTTAAACAATCTCACCCGCTAGACGCGCGTAACTGACGGATCAAGTTTTCGCATTAGCGAAACCGGAAAAAGGGGATGAAAAAGTTACCTGAAACTTCGCGTCGAAAGACACTAAAACTGGATCATAACTTCTGTAAATGCTTTGTTAAAAATTGAAGCGAAACGTATATATATAACATTGTTCGGACAGATGAACTTGTTGAAGTATTTGATGACTTGTTACAATTTTTTACTACTGTTTATCATTTGTTTACAATCTCATTTGATGTAAAGTGACGGTGTGAACGAAGAATTCGTTCTTAAATGATGTTTCCACAACACACCTATGAGGTCATTAAGGGCATATCTTCAGTTAGACTGTAGTTTCTAGTAAAGCTGACATTTAAAAATTCATAATATTATGGTTTTTTTACAACCAAAATCACAGGTTAAGTTTATGACAGAATTTGAATCCACGTTCATACACATGGTTAATGACCAATGTGCCTTCATATGGTCTCATCGCTTTAAAATCTCATTTCGGCCGTATATATGATATTGAATCTTTTATAGCCACGTTTAGACCCAGCATTGGCAAAACGGTTTTCAATAATTTAATTATTTTTAAATACTATGTCGTGGTGGGCGGGATCATTGATCATTCATAAAAGAGAAAATTAGTTAATTTTAATGCTTTCTGATATAACTTGTACTGATACTTTACGTATTTAACTTTAAGAAGTTTCTATATTTTACAAAATTTAATTGCTCTAAATTTAATGTTTTAACGTTAGCTTGTGTTTATTTTAACAACATTTCTTTCTTGACAAACTATAATCATCACTACCTTATACTTTACGTAATAAAATAGTCTAGAATCTCCGAATAAGACAAGCCAATATAAAAAAAATCATGTAAATCGGGATATTTCTGGAGATAATAGTACACTAATGAAAATATAGACAAACATAGAAACTAAATCTTTTATAGTTTCTAAGGGTATTGTAATGAATCTTCAAGGAATACTAAACATCAATAAGAACGATGTAAAGAAATAAACCAATCTACAATGTTTAGTTAATATTTCATTACACAGGAAGTTTCAAAATGTAAATCATGTTCCACAAACGTAGTAAGATCGAAAGTATTGTTTTTTCATTAAACAGAAAATGCAGACGTTTCGAAAATGAGCAACTAACGAGAATAGTGAAACGGGCCTGTAATTTACATACAAATTGGCTTTCAGGGATAAACGGTCCATTTGTATTCAAACGCAGGATTCTAGCTCAGTGGCCGTGGAGCATTTATCCAGTTAAGGATTTAGATCGGCCGCAATATCATCTGCTTATCAATATAACTTACTTCTTGTACCGCTACCCTTACATACATTGTTTGTGCTGCTTTATAGCTTTCACGTTGCTTAAGAGGATATGTGAGCGGCCTTTATGCCATACAAACGTAGTCTCCTGTTTCCTTCCAGGATAATAGCATTATGTCAAATATTTTTATACCAAATAATATATATCCACCACCACCATGACCGTACGTTTTGATTTTTTCCATAAATTAGTAAATGTAAAAACAAGGAGCCTTTGAAAATGAATCAAATGTTCGATATTTACCGTCAATTTCAGACGTTCGTCAAACAAATTTGATAAACAAAAACAAAAAAAAAAGAAAAACAAAACATAGAGGCATAGCCAAAGTCTTTCTTATTATATAACTGAAAGAAAATAAAAATCGGTTCCGTTTTGAAGGAAGAAAGAACTACGAAGTGATGTTTCTATCTATTTTGCATAGGTAAAATCAGCCCGAGCTGCAGTTGTCCCTATCGTGTTTGATACCTTTTTTTAGGGACGCAACGCAATAGCAATAGATTTCTGAAATACCTAATTTTCAAATTTGTCGTCGACCGCATATCCTCTTAAAATACACTTTAAGAAGAATTGGTTCGTACCTAAATAAATTCATTTCATTTGTATATAAATAACCATATAATGATATGAAATGATAGGAACTCTGTAATACAGAGCTGTTATAACTGAATCATTCAGTGGTAAATTTCCTGGAATGTTTTATTATTAACATTCTACGTCACAGTCTAGCCGTTAGTCATTCCATATTGAGTCGTACTGTGTTTCATGCTTCCTTTCGCAGATTCTAATATTTATAAATTTTGCGTCCCACGTTAAATTTACCTGTTCATAATTTGCTCTTTACAATTTCTTTCTTAACACATCACTGTTTTTATAAGTATCTTTTTTTATTTTAAGAACGATTGGTCCATTTTAGTTTTTTTTCTAACCTAGCTCATGCTGTTGACTGGAAGCGCCTTACAGTTTCACCGCACTTTGTATTTTAGTTGGTGAAGATGTATTTGGGAATGAAAGGAACGTAAGACTGAGTGTAGGAACGAAGTGTGAGCGAATGGATGAGTTTCAGAATGAAGGAAAAGGTCAATGGTGAAGCATTAAGTTATGTTGGTTGAGTTTTGTTATTATAATAAAGACGAACATTCAAATGCTCTGTTATCAATCGCTATCCGTATCCTACATGTAAATGAACTATATTTAAAAAATTGTATAACTTTGTACAGCAAAGCATAGCTTTAAATGTACCAAAATTAAAAATAAAAGTGAACAATACTTTATCCGTAAACACTAATCATTCCAGTACCCAATTGTCCAGTAAACGTAATTTTTTATTATTTTGGTTTAATTTTCTTAATTTGCGTAGGTGTAACTTATATAAACGACTATTTAAGTTCCAACATCAAAGAGTCCTTTTATAAATATTACATACAGACAACGCTTGGGTAAATATTTGATAACTAATCTGTAACATGATTGGACATAGTAAAGGTGAATGACATGCTGTGACTGTCGAGACGGGTGGCAGAGAGGAGTGACTGCCTGAGGGGACGCAAAAATAGAATGAATTGAATGCAGTTTTTATTCATGAAGTATTAATTATTTGTGAACGATTCTATACATATTATTACATGTATATAGACGTATATATTACGTTTAAATATGTTCTGCTTATACAATAAAGAAAGATCTAAAGCAAAGTTTCATCAACCTTATTTTGAGAATATGTTTTTATAGAGTTTAATTCCCAGCTTAATTTTTCTTTCGCCTTGTTTAGACTATACTTTTAAGCTGCCTACGCTTTCTCTGCGCTTTCTCAATGCCCGTTAATTTACTCTAGATATTTTACTTCCTCAAGGGAGCTTTGTCAAATACGTTGTGAACCTAGGATCTAACAGGTTTCCCTATTTGTTTTATAATGCAGCTTTCCTAATGAAATATGTTTTAAATGTTTTAATTTTACCAAATTAGGCTTATTTGATACTTAAGTTGATTTGTATTCATTATCTCTAATTAAAAATAGGTATATATGAAGTTTTATGTATAGACACTTCAGACGCGGGTTCGAACCCACCTATCCGACTCTAAAATCAGCCTCAGCTTTCATTAAGGAAAATATGGTGAGGAAACCATAGCATGGTATTAGAACATTTTTAAAGTATACCCGCCTGGGTAGCTCCACCCTCAAATTTGAAAACCTGTCGCCAAAAACTAATAGTTGTGTTCTGGCAGCATCACTTCAGAACCATTATCACTAGGCTTAGTCTGTTTACCAGTCTGGAACGCATCGTCACTTACCAACAGATGAGATTGTGGTCAAAGTACTTAATATAATGTTTAAAAAAAACCGCTATATGGACTACAAGTGTCCCATGGCTCCGTTCGTATGTTGAAAATTCAATTCATCGAATAGATTCCTTCACTAATATCTTCCTGACTAGTTTAATTTATTATCCAGTGTAACATAAAGTATTCTAAAGTCTGAATAGTGGATATATCTTTGTAATAAAAATGAAATACAGGAATCGGTTTAGTGGTATTCCAATAATAAGCCAGCTAACACAACAGAGACGTTATACATGTACATGTGATGTAATTTATTTATTTTTCTTTCTTTTGTATAATACGCGAGAATTACTGACATTGTCATAAAAAGACATATTTTCTGCCAATCTTGAACTTGTAATGATACTTCTCCATCTGTATATATTTTAGTTTCGCAAAACAAACAAAGCAATTTCAAAAACTCTTACCAAACTCACCTAGTAGTCAAGGTTAAAATTTATATAGTAATTTAAACAAATATAATCAACGGTACATAACTAGATTAATAGGGTAAACAATCAAGACTTTCCAAACTTTTGGTCTCAATTGAAATATTTTCTAAATAATTTCTTGTTTCATATCAGAAATGTAATCAGGGATGAGAAAGTTTTCTTGGATCAGCATTGTTGTGAAGTGAGCCGAATCTCTGCAAAACTTACAATTAAGAAAATTGGTTTGGGTTATTTGCGAATTGTAAATTTCAAGGATTATATCTTAAAAAGATTTCTAATACTACTAACATAAAACGTATACAATAATTTTTTGATGAGATATTAAGTAACTCTATTAACAAATAATACTGTTATTATATATTGGTTAATTAATTATTTTATAACCATGAGCAATCAATTTTTAGGATCTAAGAATTTTTGAGCAAATAAAATCAAAAATGTTTATGAAACTACAAAACACAAAATTACAATTTTATGTTCTCAATTGTCCTTAAAATGAAATTGAAACATTTCGTAATACGACTCTTTTTATATTGAATTTATTCAGATTGATAAAGGTTCGATTTATAAAGGTTGCTGGGGTTTAAAAAAATATATTTAAAAAGAGCAGTAAATTGTAGTTCGAAGGAAGGTAGAAATTTACAACGTAAGCATTACTATAATTAATTTAAAAAAAAAACAGTTGCGAGGCTTTATGCTTTCTTATGCTAATGTTAGTGTTTTCAGCTTTAACTGTCTTTGATAACGGTAAACATGGAGGTATAGGCTAATAATATTTAATTCTTTTGGACATCATTGTTAGTATATTCATTTCTGTCATATAATATTGTAATAGTAATAGTAAATAGTAAATATTTTAATACCAAATAGTATATATTCACGACTCCCATGCCCGTACGTTTTCATTTTTGCCATAAATTAGAACGTATTGTAGAAGCTAGGAGCCTTTGAAAATTTTAAAAATGGTCGATTTGATGGAGCTAAATAAATTTGATAAATAAACACCGTATATTCTCTTAATTCTTGCTTTACAAAAGTGTCCGTAGATCTAGTTTGAAACCTTTTTTTTTTTTTTTTTTTTTTTTGTGACTGGGGGAAATGCATTTACGCACTACCCTTATTTGTTGTACATCTAGTTTGAAACCTAGGTGACATAAATATTTTTTTTTTCATTTTGTTAATTGGTAAATTAGTGACCTTTGTTTACTTAGATGATCGCTGCTTTCTGAACGGAAGTTTTATTTAGCTGTAAAACAATTCTGGAATGGTTTCCCGGCTATAATTGCCTGCTTCAAACAACACCTTTTCGTATTCTAATCCTTTCAAGGGGATTTTGCGCTTTACTAATATCACCATTTTATATATGATTTCCAAGGAGAGTGTGCAAAGAAGCAGAGTGCATTAGCGACGTGGGTTTTTTTTGAGTGGGTGATTAATTATGTAGATAAAATAATATATAAATGTCACACGAGTTATAATACCATTTTGTATGCGAATACGCATAATATATTGAATAATTAATCAATAACTATTATTGCGTTATATCAGCGTCCTTTGATTGTACGATGACGTTAAAAGGCAGGCTCATGTTACTCAAGTACCCCAGTGTGTTAGACAATAAGAGGGAATTGGTTTAATGTCACTTCAACCGCAATATATCGTGAAACGTACACAATTATATGTGTAAAATGCACATGCCCTTTATGTCAGGGTTTCACATTGCCGATACTTTCAGATCAGTATGATTTTACTATTGATGCCTTGCTTTATAAATACTGTAGGTACTTTAAATTTTTAAAGCGAAATACCATTGACTCATCACGAAAACTGCGAAACTATGTACCCGTTTGACTAGAAATTTTGCATCATTTTACTCCTTTTGTGACGTAAACGCTCTCTAAGATCATCAAATTTAGGCAAATCCTATCCAAAATTGACCTTTCATCATTTCCATTTCATTTCATATTAATACATCTTTTCATTCCTTCATGCTAAATTTCCGTTGCTATCGTAACTATTGCTATGGTAACAGTTGCTATGGTAACAGTTGCTATGGTAATGTTATTCTTTATAGCTCGCGGGCAAAAAAAATGTTTGAGTTTTAATGAAGTTTTTTGGCGGGATCTCAGTCTGTCATGTAGCAGTTATTATCTTTAATTCATTAAAATTTGACTCTATATCATGTAATCTTGGTGGCGTTTTGTGTGATATAGTTTGTTAATTGTGTTCAAGTTAAGTTTATTATAGAAGATAACTCGTAATATATACTCTGAGGTGCCGACAAAGCTCAATGGAAAGTTCGAGCAGGATGGGCCACCGTTTTGCTGGAGATTGGTAACGCTGATACAAAATTCAGAATACATCTTACCCACATAACACTGGCACAAATTGTGTGTACACAGATTTCATTATCTAAGAAGAAGAAGAAAACGTTTGTAGGGTTTGGCTAGTAGGTTTATATAATTAGCAATTAAGTTCATAATTATTGAAGATTATGGCAATGAATCATCATTATCTCAAATCATTGAGATAAATAATGAATCAATGTATGTATATTTTTGGAGATTATCGTACAAATGTAACATAAGAATCGGACTTTCGATTGGACAAATTACAAAATTCGCCGGGCCAATTCCAGGGGTCGGTCGATTTGCTCTCAGTGAGATCAACATAAGGGTCCTCAACGCAGATTGGATGTCAGCCGAATGGAGCACCGGCGTCACTCGCCATAGCCGCTTTTAACACAACAGTCCTTCACCTAAAGTAATGAAATTAAATTAGTGTCCCACTCTGTCGAACTACTCCAACTCCATCAACACACACAAATTGTACACAAATTGTTTAATTTTATTAATTGCCTAATATACCTATCACATCTATACTAATAAATGAAATTGAAGTGTCGGTTTGTAATGTCATTTTTTTTTACTAAATTGATATGAATGTATATACGATAAGTATACCAAAAATACAATTTTTGTCTTTTGTCTGTTTGTATCGGGTAATCTCCGGAACGGCTAGATCGATTTTGACGGGACTTTTTTTGGTACATAGTTGACGTTACTGCGGGTAACTTATGGTAATTCTCATTTTCGAAAATAATTAGGGTAACGCGTACAATTTTATGCGAACAACTTTTGTTTTATTTTAGTACTAATTTTTTAAAATGCAAATTATTAGGGTTCCGTATAAAAAAAACAAAAAGCCAGTGGAGAAATATAAAACGCGGGCGCAGCCTCGGGCACACAGATAGTTATTATATATATTGATATTGAAAGCTTGAACTTGACAAGTTTTGAGACCATCCTATGTAAATTCCATCCACCTTTGTGCACATTAATTCCGAATTTAATAGTTAATTCAATGATATTTAGGCTTTAGAAGTATTTCTTCGAGTTTTTTTTTACCGCAATAAACGTTTTTACAGAATTGTAAATTGATCTTGTCTGGAATAGTTTTTTTTTAAATTAGTAAATTTAAAATTACACTAGAAAACTTAGTTTTTCCTTAACCTCTTGTAGATTAAACAAAATTGACTTCAATTATTAAAGCCCCAGAAAGAGAATAGATGATAATGTCTATCTTAAATGAGATTCATGTATTAATTAAATAAGACTTCAAAAAACCTTTTTCATTTCTCATCCTTAAACTTATTCAAATGTTATCCTATATTTATATCACGTTTCATATTCAGTACACTTGAATTAGGTCGATCTTTCTGGAAATATTCTTCCATAAATCAAGTTTATTCGACATAGTTTTGTCGATTGTAGTTATCATTTCGACTCCCTGGGCCTTTTACATAATGGACTCGCAATGGCTGCTCAGTATCATGGAAATGTATGTTCTATCGTATTCTCGTTGATAGGTCGATTAAGTTATAAACTAAGTTTTGATAGGCCATTTTCTTCTATTGTTGTGGTTATTTTTGGTATTTTCGTAGGGGTGTAGTGGCGCTTTGAGATTTATTCAATTGTAAAAACATCCTGAAAGATGTTTTCTTCTTTATATTTCGTAAAAATTATAATAATTAGTTTATTCTGATTATATACTTTTATTTAATAATTATGCAAATAGAGCATTATACTGTTAGTATATGGATTAATGTATGGTTTATATTAACCATTGTAAATTCTGAAAGTCTCATAGAAGTATTAATACACTAATAAATTTATCTAATCTTATAGGATGAATAACACAGTGTTTTAATATTTGAGTACACATAATATAAGCACACAAAGAAATTATTATAACACTATCTTAGTTAAACGTTATATCAATCAACAAGAACACACAGGCTGTTCTTTATTACGTTATCTATTCTATTAATATATATGGCTAAAGGGACAAAATCTGTATATTAAAGATATTTCTGAAATTATTGACGTGCGGGGTTCACAAACGAAAACAGAACACATTTTAATGGTTGTTAATATTTTTGTCTGTCTGTCTGTCAATCTGGCTGTCAATAGGCTGTCTATTACAATATGATTGTCTAAATTTCACGCGAGAGATGTCGCGGGCATAGCTAGTAATTTAAATATTTGCACGAGTTATTGCCTTTCATTGTACATTTCGATATTGCATTCCAATTTCTAATAACCGAAAGGGATCACAGTCACGCAAACATATTTTTAATGAATTAATAAATGTAAATAAAAACAATTCTAAAAGTATTCCATTAAAAATTCAAATAATTAAGCAGTTCGATTCTATTGAACCTATCTATTGAACTAATAAAAACAATTTTACTTATAAAATTGCTAATGATATAATTACCGTAAACGTAGTAACAATTTTTTATATTTTATTTTTAAAATTAACACATTTAATTGTACAGGAAGGACGTAATGAAAACGATATAAAATCTTATTTGATCAATTAAAATGTTTTATTTGTAATGTTAAAAACAATAATAAGATTGGTAATTATAACCACAATTGTTATACTGTATTCTAATTATAGTTCAAATTAAAATAGAATAGACATAATACACAGATAATTGACAGAATATATAATTAAATTTTAAATTTCAGGTGGCGTTTGCTCACTGAAACAGTTCCAGTGTGCAAACGGAAGATGCATATCTATATCATGGGTGTGCGAAGGAGACAACGATTGCGGTGATAATTCCGATGAAGACATCGAAGAATGCAAAGGTATTTATTTATTTATACTTTTTTTTTCAATTAATATAACAACCAGAAATATTTAAATAAACTACAAATTCTCGATTGTTCTATCAAACTTGCGAAAAGTTCGTCTTTTTAAAATTATTTTGTATCTAAAAAAATAATCTATACAAAACATTATAGAAATAGTTCGGAATAATGAATTGATTTTTTAAATTGGTTTATTCTGAAATTTGTGTTGTATTTATAACTGGCGCTCGTCATTTTATTCACGTAAAATAATTTTATAATAATCTTTTATCTCCTATGACTGTAATGGTATGCAGATTAAAACCTTTAGATTCACTTAAAACATAACATAAAACATAAGCTCACGCCTGTTATCCCCGAATGGTTAAGCAGAGGTAAAATAGCGAACTACACCACTCACATTTTGCGAGCTTAGTTCCGTCTCAGATGTGGCGAGGCTGTCGCCATATCGAGCACAAATTCCAGAATCCGGGATGAAACTGAGTAGTAAAAAATTCAATACCACTTGACCCAACCCGGGGATCGAACCCGTGACCTCAGAACGACAATCGTACCGTAATACAACTGCGCCACCGTGCCAGTGGAGTTTAGATTCTCCTCTGACCTAATCTAAAAACTAAAGTTAAATTTGTTTAGTAATTTTCAAATGAAGTATAAGTATAAGTAAGTCTAGCTATAAGCACAGAAATTTTCTCATCATTTATAATTACAACACACGACAATATTAATAAATTCTTAATTTGTATTCGCTCATATATGTTTAGTTAAACGTACCTGTTTCATCAAAGAGATCACCGTTTCGCGGAATCAAGTACCTACTCCTTGTATATTCGATGAAATATTAATATTTATTAGAAGAAATAACAATTTTAGTTCAATGGAAACGCTCAAACTATTTAATTCAATTACGACTTCAGTGAAATCTATGTAAATACCAAATATCATGCGTATAGAGGTAATAATTTGATTGTATCGCGTTGATTTTTTTCGAGTTGTTATGTTGATCTTGTAAGTGATATCTAAAATCTTGTAACTTATATATTATCTGTAAATAATGTAAAAGTCTTAGTTTTTATTCTTTATCAGAAAATCATGACTGAGGGTCGTGATAAATATAAATAAATAGCCTTCGACTGAAGTGCTGTCAACGCCGGCCGATCTTCTGCCTTCCGTATGGAGTCCTGAAGTTTAACTCCAGAAACCTCCTTAACTGCGGTCATCCTGCATATGGGTATACTGCCTCTGCTTCTCTTACCCTCCACCTGGCCTACAAGCTTCAGCTTTTATAAATTGTCGGGCTCCCGTCAAGCTAAGTAACGAAAGAAGTCAAGAATTCGTCTGAGGCTGAATAATTCGTCGGAAGTGCAGAGGCGAGTGTCAATATTCAGCTTTTCTGGGATAGACGCGTTTGTGCGATGTGTAGTCCAGGAAATACGCAACATTTTTCGCTAATACCACATTTCGAACGCGTCTATTCGTGCCCTTGTACGAGCTTTCAATATCCAATTTTTCGCTGCATAGAGAAATATAGTGAATACCAGTGTACGCATGAGGCGTACTTTTGTGGGTCGTTTGATGTTTCTGTCCTTCCATATTATCTCCAGACGTTTGACAGCTGATTTGGCCATTTATCCGCGCCATAAAACTTTCTTATCACAATTGCCATTTTTGCAGATTAGTGAGCCCCGGGTATATACATTCCTGCACAGTTTTAATAGTGCTTTTAAATTAAAATATAAACCACAAGAGGACCTCATTTAAAAATTTCAAACCAGAATGTTTTTTTTTTTTTTAATGTAATTTCCTCAAAATCGTTTGAGCCTTATATAAATACCCTACACTTACAAATACTACACCCGTTCTCTTCATATAGTAATTGATTGCTATTTGTTTTCATTTATTGACGTAAGATGACATGCCGCGACTGGCTGGCGCCCTGCTACCTACATCGTAGTGCGCATGCCTAGACCCTTTTAAACGATATGTCAAAGATTAATTATGCTGATATTACGAATACTGAAACTGATATCTGTTAGACGTTGATGGATTGATGGGAATCATCTCTTAGAAAATATATATAATATATTTTTGTCTCGATGAAATTTCTTTATGGGTAGGTATATAGCTAATCCCGGCGGGTTCGCTGCAGGGGGCGACGCGGTGCTTGCGAAAGCCACCCCGTGTCGCCCCCATCCCAAATGCAGCGGACGGCCCCGGGGGGTTTTAGTGGGTATTTCCGGGCGACTCTCGCCCGGGTGAGTCCCACACTGCACGGAGCTCGTCACTCCGTGCCCCTTATCTAGTGTACTGGGGGACTTTGATCCCCTAAGTACAATAGATAAGGGTAGTGCGTAAATGCATTTCCCCCCGTCAAAAAAAAAAAAAAAAAAAAAGGTATATAGCTAATAAGTTACTTTCCAGTTCCTAATTTAAAAAAAATCTTATATTCTGTTGACAGGACTACGGTGTATTGCGATCAAGACGACATAAATAATTTAATACAGCTAAAAAGATAGGGACAACATTTTTATTTTGCCAAGTTGTTGGATTTTATTTTCATTTTTTGTAACTTATTTTATGATATTATATATCCAAAATATATACAAAATCATTTAGCTATAAAAATGTTTATTGTCTTTTCTACTAGGTAATATAATCCTGTTTCGATTAAGTCTTATGAGATCAGAACAAATTTCGATATAAGTATAACATTTGATTGCATCTCTTATAATTTATTAGAGTTTAGTGAAGCGCGGATTGTTTAGAAATAGATATTTTCAACGTTGAGTAAATTAGCGTGGGTTACATTCTTACTATATATGTATTTAAGTTTGAAATTAACACGTTGAAATAAAACGGTGATGAAACTATAGTATAGCATTGTCTTGATATGCTTGGCTTATTCCAGCATCTTTTGTAGCGAACTAGTTTCCTTTTTAGCTTTAACATGTAATTATTTTTGCTAAAATTGGTACACAAGTTATGACTTTTAAATTGATAATAGAAAAATAAGAGGTAAATATTTAATTCTAACATTTAACTTTCTATTATCTATGTATATTTGTGAATAATAGATTAACGGTTAATTTAGTTAAGAAATCGAAAAGTTTCTGTTGAAACCTTAACTAAATTGGAGCGAACCGCTAAAGGCGATACCGCGAAAGTTGCACGCACAGTCAAAAGTTTCTGAAACGGAGGAGAGGAGAGACTTCGCTGTCTTTTTGCAGTTTCCGTTCGTTCTCATTATCTTTATTCGTACACCGCAATTTGCGGAGACTGGAAACCATTCGTTCCGAGAAATCATTGTTCCTGCTATCTTTAATCACGTTGATACCTCTAACTGCAAATAGGTTTTCTCTTTCTAAACCGTCTTACCTTCATAACCTTTGAGAGATTTTTTTGCACATTGTTAGTTTTTTAAAAACAGGATACTGCTTATTTAATTGCTTATCAAGCAGAAACTGAGAATTAAATGATCTAATAGAAATCGCAATAATAAATATTTTTCACATATTAAATAAATAATCTGACCTTGACCTAATAACCTGAACTGATAATCCAAAAGAGATCATCTTAGCGCAGGATTATGAAGACACTCAACACCAAATAACGGGACGGAAGAAGAAAATTTTGTTTTTCGTATTGACAAAATGCTGTTGACCGGAAGGGCCTTGAAAACTTCACCGTACTTTTGACGCAAGCGCTTAGAACCAAGCTCGGCCAAGAGAGAGTGCACTAAAATAATCTGTTAGCCAAGGGCACTGAAATGGTATGAACCTCGGTTTTGGTTGCTACCCTAGACTTATATTCCGCAGAATTGCTCCTCGCGCTAAAATAAAGTTAAAGGAAAATGCGGATCTCAATGTCTTTTACATAACCTATTTACCTTCGTGTTGTTGGTAGGAGTTTAGGGTGCATTGTTATTTATTTATTGCTTGGAAACCCAACAGCATACATAACTATATTTAGTTATTGTTATTGTTTAGTCATTAAAGTCAAGGCTGGGGTCCACAATTACTTCATAGTGGTATATAATTTTCATATTAATACGAGTTAGAGAAAAAAAAGGCACTATTGACTATCTGACGCTGACGCTGTGACGGTTGTATGTATTGTGTGTGTGAGTGTCGTGTGTTTGAATGTCTAAGCGAGTGATTGAGTGTGAAGACTTGTCTTATGCCATATGACATATATTAGTTATTCATTTATAATATAACTAATTGATTCCGCGATTTAATTTTATGATTTCGTTTTTAAATTATTGTTTTGTGTGTCGAAATATGTCTATAGTATCGTATTGTTTATTATATGAGCGAGTAATACGATGTAGTACCGAATTTTGAGCATAGTTGGTTTTAGCGTATGGGACGACTAGCAACGGTGTCTTGCATGTACGATATGTTGGTACTCGCAGTGAAATTAAACTTACAGGGTCGGCACAGTCTACGTAACCTGATAATATAGCATGCAAAAACATCATATTATTGTTGACGTCGTCGAATTTCTAAAGAATCTAGTTTTAAGTAGCTGCATAATCGCTGTAGATTGTCAATTGATTAAAATCGTTATAGTTTATTTTATAAATACACATTATACTCTGGCGTAATGCATGTTATGAAGTACAGAAGCCTCCAGAGTTGTGGTTCGGAACACGTCCTGGGCCACTTC
Organism: Samia ricini; assembly: GCA_014132275.2. Classification (NCBI taxonomy): domain Eukaryota; kingdom Metazoa; phylum Arthropoda; class Insecta; order Lepidoptera; family Saturniidae; genus Samia; species Samia ricini. Next base: position 12,030,304 of record AP028161.1, read on the forward strand.
TGGAGATAACCCTGGAGTGTGAAAGATAAATAATATACACAACTTACACATATACACTTACACATATATAACTTACGTTAATTATTTTTACGAATGTTTTTGATCACATCTATAACTTAATAAATGTAACAATGTGTCGAAATATTTAGAGAATTACTAACTCATCCATCTCAGTAACTCCCCGGAGTAATTTACCTGCTTATAAAACAAGCGAAAAAAAAAGTAATTCGATTGTTGAAAAGGGGCTTTTTCCATTATATTCTAATGGGCTTCAATAAAATATCAAGTTAACATTATAAAAGAAGTATTTATATAAAAAAAGTGTAAATGAAAAAGTAACATAAAAAAATGACTCACGTATGTCTTCGATGGTTCCTACCGGTGCGTTCGTGTCATATAAATATAGGTTATCTAAATATATCATTGCGTTAATTTTGAAATCTGGTCACGCGCGAACCTCAATAGCACTCCGCCCCGGAAAATTGTGCGTATAGGTGCTAGTAGACGTTCGTGAATAATAGCCAGCTCTTGAGTTCCGAAGATACCTGCGAGAGCGTATTTCTGACAGGCGTACGTGAAACTTTACGCGCGGTAATGTGTAATAGTTTTATTTATTCTCTACAACAGCTATAGAATACATTATTATGTAATAGTTGGAATTTATAACTCGTACAGAGTTGTAACATGTTTACCTATTGCAAATGATAGATATAGATATAAATTTGTTTATTGTTATAAGTTTATGGGTCAAATTTAAATGAAGTTTTTTTTATACTGACACGACAAAATGACTGCACTAAAATCGTTTTTAATGTGAATCTAGATAAACGCTCTCAACACATTATGTAAATACATATATGTGTCAAAAAATAACATAACATAACATAGGCTCACGCCTGTTATCCCCGAAGGGTTAGGCAGATGTGAAATAGCGAAATACACCACCCACATTTCGCCGAGCTTAGTTAGTTCCGTTCCAGATGTGACAGGGGGCGAGCCGGGATGATACTGAGTAGAAAAACCCAATACCACTTGACCCGACCCGGGGATCGAACCCGAGACCTCAGAACGCCAGTCGCACCGTAATACAACTGCGCCACCAAGGCAGCAGTCAAAAAGTTTCCCAGATGTTACTAGTAAGTATAGACTACAACCATATCAAATTTCATCGAATTCGGTCCAGTAGTTTTTACGTGATTGGCGAGCAAATTAATAAATAGACAGACAGACAAAAAAATTAAAAATCATCGAAATGTGTTCTCGATTCTGAACCCCTCAAGGTATTTTTTCTGAAATATCTTCAATGTACAGATTTCGTCCCTTTAGCCTTTTATTATAAGTATAGATTAAAAATTCATCAACTAGTTCTCAAGTGTCGTTAACAGATGTCAAGGAACAGATTTTTTGCGCGTGTGTGGTATTTTTAGAATATTAAAAAAAAATTCTGCTTCTTTATTATAAATTTTACGCAACATTTGTTTCGGACCAAAAGTTCCAATTGATTGAATTAACTATATTTATTTACACGCTACAAATGAATAAATTCACATACATCGATGCGATCTTTAAAAAGTCACCGCTGATGTAATATCTGTTCAAAAACTGAAATTAAAAATATATAATTATACAATAATTATCTCATGAAAATCTCGTTAGCTTTAGCCGTCCTTTTTGAGGTCGGTTATAAATAGCCATAGCCTAAAATGATTATTAAACATCAAATTAGCTATATTTGCTATTTCCAAAAATATCTTCATAATATGTCGATTAATTAAAAATTATATTGTAACTACTCGTGTTTAAAATATTAGTTTATCATGTACATTTCTTCTTTATAAACGCTTGTATTATTTAATTAAACTTACCTATTCTGAGTGTGATTGCGTTTGACGTGTCAAGCGAGCTAACTTTGAATTTTATGCGTCTTTAAATGTTGTTTGTGGTTATGTCAACTTTATATAAAGTGACAATCCCTTCTCGAGTAGTCTACTACGCCAACAGTCAAAGAATATCGACTCTTAGAACGAACGTAATAAAATTGTGTTCTCTATAAAACTGTCTATTTATATTTATTGTTTTCTTCCAATAGCTTGGAATAAAGTGAGGTGTGAGTAATGAGGCAGAGAATGTAGGTACTTATGCTGATGATATGTTAGACACATGTAATAAAAGTTAAGGAAATCGAAATATTTCAATAGTCATAATAATATACGTATAATGTTTCGAACATGTTATTTTATAAGAGCGTATTTCAAGAGTTCGATCAGAACAGTACTATAATAGAATCAAAATTCTTCGTTTGATGGTATGCCGTATAATTTTGATAAACTTCTCATTAATTTGTAAATGTATAAATAATAAATTCAGTACCATTTTCTCCTCTGTGTGTCAACCGACTTTCTTTTGTTTAGTAACTATTATGATCTTCTTTTCATATCATACTATAAATAGTAGTGTTTTCAATAAAAAATCGAATAATAAAATATAGACATTAGAATATTAGAATTATTCTTTAAAATTTCTGTAATGATTATACATAATCGAATTTTGACCACTGAAAAGTTTAACGCTGCTACACTAACACTACAAAATGCATATGTTAAGGCTTATTAATATACAGATTTCTAACATTATCTGAAGCATACTTCTTGTTGATCATTTAGCTATGTATAAGAACACGTTTCAAATATTTTAGCCATTAGATTAACTGACAGAAGTCGGCACATCTGTTGGTAATTATTTATATTGCAATATTTAGACACTGCCTCTACATGTGCCTATATAATACTGTCGTGTGATTATTCTCTGTGCACTGTTTAATAATAATTATAATAATAAGTAAATTACAATATAATGTGATAAAATCTATAAACCGAAGCTAAGAAATATTCTTTACAGTTAAGAGTTTTATAGTATTCCAGCAAATGAGTTTGAAGCTCCAAAAATGAGTATTTCGTTCGTAACTTTAAAATTTCTATGAGTCAGAAGTAACATTTCCAATAACTTCGATTTAAGAAGACCTATAAAAGCCAAACCAATCCGAGTATTTCCGAGATGAAGGGTAGTAATTGCTGCCATAAAGTGTGGTGTCCCCAAAACTGTAAGCGGCCGATATTAAATTTTACTGCTTGCCCAAGTTTTTGGCCTTAAACCTCTTATCGATTCCGTTTGTCCTTCCAGTTTATTTTAAATTCTATTTCTCAGAGTGCTCAGGGCTATTACAATATTAACGACATTGCTAGTATTTTTATTGTACCTATTTGTGTTTGCTGGACTTGTAAAAATGATTAAAATCAGTCATACAAATAGTTCTTAATCATATATTGACGTCTGTTTTCCTTCAGGACACACATTAAAGCAGGTATAAAATAATTTGAATCAGAGGAAAAAGTTAAAACATTAAATAGATCGGTAAATATGAACTATATAAATACATATTTGGCATAAATACATGTATGCATATAGTTTGATTTTTTATTTCTATATTATAATATAAAAGCAGTTTACGATAGGAAACATTCAACTGCAGAATTGATATTGATAGTAGGCGTTCGGATTCTAATCAAATGATCTCCTACTAGCGCATTTCAAGGCTGAGTTCAGAGAATGGAAAGCACTTTGTAGGATTGCATGGAATTTATTTTTTATCTTTGGAGTAAGTAACACAAGATACCTCTATATGCTTTAAGCAAGAACCAGTTCCGTCTCTTGGACTTTTTAACTGTTATCAAATCCACCATTGTATACCAAAAATAAACAATCTGTTAAATTTAAACGAATAATACAAGTGATTATTATTTATGAAATTTTAAATTATGTAAATATTTAATTGCAAATTTTTAGCTGTGAGTATTTCGTTAAAATTACCCATAAGAGTATTATGTACAGTTAATGAGGAATGAAAAACAATTTTTATTACTTGTATGCTGAGTCATTTTATGTTTGATCTTTACTCCTATAACTAAAACACTTTCAAAAGTTTATAGCATGTTAATGAAAATGTATAGACTTATTGAATTTGAGTTCTGAGGCCATCACAGCTACCGCTAATCAGGAATACTTAAAGTTTTGGCCATAATCTACCATTCAACATCAAATCTATTGTTTCTAATTTAAAATGAAATGTGTCATTAAAAAAAATGGTTAAAATTGCACTCTACATATTTTCTTGCATAATACATCTTTTTCATCATGAAAAATAAAAAGTTATGGAAAGTGATACACATGTTCCGTATTCCATACTTGCTTGCACAAGTGCGGGTAACAAGACGTTCCTTCGTTATCAAGCGAGTCACGTCTTGTCGGAAGGTTGCTGTGCTGTAAAATTGTACGCAGCTGGATGGACGCTTTATAGCCCGCGCACAATTTGAAAAGGAAACAAACCAAAGTTTATTGCGAAAATTGATTCAATAAATGCAGAGACAATTTAAAAAAGTTATACCGTTAGCAGCTTCCGACTCTTAGTACTTTCTAATTAGATTGTTTTAAACATCCTATCTGTGAAATTTAAAAATAGCATTCATGTAGATATTTTAAAAACTCACATACATAGATCAACCGTTGTTTTTAATATTTAAGATATTTTTTAAACTATAACAAATTCGTACTAAAACAACTTAAACTTTTTATTGAGGATAATTAAATGAATGATCATCATAGTTTCATTCTTTTTATTTGTGATGTAAGTAAATAGTGTGAATGTGTACGTATATCTTTTAAAATCACTTACAGGAATAGATTGAAAAATTTATTTTTATTAAAATAATTTTTGCAAGTGAAATACTGTCGTACGAAATTACTTTTTTGTGACAGATCAAAGTGTCTGCATAGACAATAAAGTAGCGAGCGGGAAGCTACAATAAAATTTTAAGAAAGCAAAAGTTGCAAGCCCCCTTCCCTCGTCCCTCAACCCCAAGCAATTTACATGGAATTTCCGTCATGGATAATATTTCTTTCCCGCCTGCCTTCAGATGGTAATGAGGGTCGGTTGGAAAATTTCACAACCAGATTAGATTTTCTCGTTGCTATATTGTCTGCTTCAATAGACGACGAACTTGTTCACTTAGTTTGATAGCCTTGCGATTATCATAACGCCTATTTTAATCCCTGCCATAACTAGATTAACTTTCGGGTTTCCATTCGCTTCTGCTATTCGAACGAAAACAACTTCTATTACATTGATAATACTCACCTATTTGTGTAAGCATATAAAATATATTTATACATTTGTAAAGTAATATTTCCTTATAACATAGTGATATAGTTAACTAAGTTTATATAAATCGTCGATTGGTTTTCATGTTAAACTTATGTGAAACGAGAAACTTGAATAATTGTAACATTTTACATAATGTAAGTTTGTCTGTTGGAAGTTGTTTTAAAAACTAATCTACACATATTTTGATTTACATTTGAGATGATGTCCTAATGATGTGATGATAAATTCATCTAGCCGCTTCAGCTGCGCAGATACATTGCCTCGCTATGCGTGTTCTACCGTCTGTATCATGGCGAGTGCTCTGAAGAGCTATTTAAGCTCCTCTCCGTTCCATAGTAGAACCACACTCGCTGGGCTTAGGAGCCACAGCTTTACAGTAACTTCCATCCAGGCACAAACCAAACACTTCGACCGTCATACCTTTACCGTACTGTAAATCTGTGGAACAGTCTTCCGGCCGATGTAGTCCCTCTTTTCTTTCCACCATCGCGTCCTTTTAACGTATCGTGTAGAGATATCTGTGCAGGCCTACATATCTGGTGGATGCCGATCTCTTGACGGTGTCCACTGTGTTTACCATCATATAAAAAAATATATGGTAAAAAAATAACGGAGAGAAATGAAATATGTTTGCAATTAAATAATTTTATATTTTAAATACTACTTTTTAAAACTTATGTGTTGTAGAATACAGTCGAAAAGGATAAAATCTAAACCTATTCGAATTTGAAATAAACGTAGAGTGTTTAAATACGGAACATATACAAGTAGTTTCCAACTTAAGTAAACTGTGTTTTCGCAGCTGCGTTCTATCACTAAAACATCTATAACCTTCCACGAGGAACACGAAAATACTCAAAACTGGGACAACATTTTCGAGCCTTTGCAAATTCACATCTGCAAAACGGAAAACATTCTATGACTGTCGAACTATTTAGGGTTATTAATGGATAATAATATCTAATGTATTAATAAAAATCTGTACTTTTTCAACCCCCAGTTTATCTTAGTATTTATTTTTTTTCGATCATCCTATTTCTCATATTTATTGCACTGTTAACTATATTCTAAAAGTAACACGTGCAAATGGTTAACAGTCAAAGTATGAAGCGTCGGTTCATAGTCATGTTATTCTGCGTATACTATCATTTCGATAATTTGTAGTACGTTGAGCTTTTGAATTTTCCACATTATTAACTGGCACCCACCCGCAACGCGGCATTAAAAAAACAAAACTTCGCTTTTGTTTATACTCTTGTGTTAGCACACCTGTTCTCACTTTCGACGAAAGAATAAATGATGCTTGAATTTTATTTCTTTGGTTTTAACAATCAATATATGTCCACTTACTATTTATATTACTTGGTTGAATTTGTAGGTTTTCTTCACTTAATTTTTAGTGCTTATTTGATTGGTAAACTCAGTATGTGTCACGCTTGTTTTGATCAGAAATAATCTTATAAGTTGTTTGACAAAAAAATAAGTAATTTTTTTGTTGCTGTAATAGAAATTAAAAGAAAGATGAGTATAATAATTTACTATTCAATCATGTATCCTACCATTTTATTAATGTCTACTAATTTTAAAAATAAATATAACATTATATAGATTTAATAAGATCTTAGATCATAAATCTTAAACCTTCTTAAATATCGTTACTCCCAAAAAATATTTCAAAGTAAAAACATTCGAATAGCTACGGTAAATATTTGAGTTTTCAGTTCGTTACTGTGCCGCAGAGGTAAGTTTATTCGATGATTTTCGACTCACGTTCAAAGAAACTACGGGGGCTTTTAAAAAAAATCGCTTTCCTCCGAACAAATTTCCTGTAAATACCGCTCGCCGCTACGTTTCGTCCCGGAACGTTGACCGTATAAATTAAGTTACTACTATTTCTGAGTTAAAGTTTTTACGTTTCGATTTCCCAATATAAGAAAGTGTTGGTAATATTTACTTTTATCCCATTAAAATCGAAGTAATAATGTTTTCTACAAAAAACAATTTAGTTGTAAAGAGGGATTTAAATGTTGATGAAAACAATCATGGAATGTCATTAGTTCGTTGTGTGATACTGTTTGCCGATTTAATACATTTTTGGAGGATAAAATAGAAGTTATGACTATAATTACTAGTTAAAGAATCTCCTTTAGTGATAAGCTCATTGAATGATCATGGGGTATGGCTTCCTCTTCAGTTTACCCCAAGTCACAATAAGGTTTGCTATTGATAACGAAAATCCACTCACCTTGCTTCTGGAACGTCCAGATTCCCTTTTAAGGTGTAGGTTCGTGGCTTCTTCACCGGTGGTTTATCAAGAGCTGTTTTTACGCACGGTGCACAATAGTCTTAACGTACTCGGCTGTCGAACAGTCGCTTGCGTAATGACGTTTTGACATAAGTCAAATTAAAAAAAAGGCGCCAAGCGAGCTCATCGATATAACTGGCTGACTGATATAACTGGTAGATTATACGCCATCAGTCGCAAATCCCGTGAGCATAGGATACACTAAATACTGAACACTCACATTTAAAGGAATGTTAGTTGTCTAGAAGTTTTATAACAATACTTTTTTCTTTTGTTGAGTTTTCTTTGTTCAATGGTGTACAAATACAGTTTCGTATTTGAAGTGTAACATTTCTACATTCATGTTTGAATGCTAATTTGCTATATGCTTATTATAAAACCCCCTTGACTTGATATGAAACATAAAATTATATTTTTAAAACAATTAATTTATTATTACAATAAATTTTATAATTACAACTCCTGTAAATATTCAATTTCATTAAATTTTATTTGTATTCGCAACATTTTTCTTTGTTGAAAAAGGTTAATGCTATTCTACTTCGTAGTTCTATCGAGTGGTTAATATCAATATCATAAAAATGTAGTATCACAGGTTTAGAAACACGATGGCGTATTAAACTGCCTGTTTCCGAAGAAAATTGGCAATTTCGAAAACAGTCCTTATAATAAAAAAATGCAAAGGTATTATAGGAGATTATTTATAAAGTCGAGGAAGTACATAAAATTTGTTAATGGCAGAATTAGTTGACTTCTAATTGCAGCCTGCTATTGCCAGTTTAGGCAATGAAAAATATGACTTGAAGTGAAAAATGTATTTTACTAATACTCGGGAGTACGATACAGGGATTTTTTTATAACATAACATAAGCTCACGCCTGTTATCCCCGAAGGGTTAGGCAGATGTGAAATAGCGAACTACACCACCCACATTTCGCCGAGCTTAGTTCCGTCCCAAATGTGACAGGGGGCGAGCCTGTCGCCATATCGGGCACAAATTTCAGACTCCGGGATGATACTGTACATAAAATTTGTTAATGGCAGAATTAGTTGACTTCTAATTGCAGCCTGCTATTGCCAGTTTAGGCAATGAAAAATATGACTTGAAGTGAAAAATGTATTTTACTAATACTCGGGAGTACGATACAGGGATTTTTTTATAACATAACATAAGCTCACGCCTGTTATCCCCGAAGGGTTAGGCAGATGTGAAATAGCGAACTACACCACCCACATTTCGCCGAGCTTAGTTCCGTCCCAAATGTGACAGGGGGCGAGCCTGTCGCCATATCGGGCACAAATTTCAGACTCCGGGATGATACTGAGTAGAAAAACCCAATATCACTTTACCCGACCCGGGGATCGCACCCTAGACCTCAGAACGACTGTCGTACTGTAATACAACTGCGCCACCGAGGCAGGAGGATTTTTTTTTTTCATGTTTTATTTTAAACGGAAAGCATTAAGATGGCTATCACAAAAATTATCGTAGTTCATTGTTTCACAATGTTCACGCCTAAACTATAATGTATTGCGATTACCATTGCGAAACTCCAAATGACCACTCTGAATGTTGCCAGGCAATGAGAACTGTACTTGATCGTGTGTGATGATGACGGCGTAAGATAAATTAGTAAGTAATGTAGCGTAATGTAACTTTATTGAAATGGCAATTTACAGTGACAGTTGCTGGAAAACGTTAATTTATTTGTGTTTATTTCTTCCTAATCTTGTAATGTATGAATAAGATAAATAAGGCGTTCTTGTGTTTTAATATATTGCAAATATTTGATAAGAACTTTAAGCACAAGTTATGTCCAGGTTATAAAAAGAACATATTCTCAAATCTCAGAGTATGAGGTGCGAGGATATGAATGAGCGTTATTACGGCGGCAGTGAACTGAAAAGTAAACGGAGTAAGCGATGTTTGTCGTGTAATAGCGCTTATTTTGTCACATTCGCGTCGCATAAACGTGACTGAGCGAACACAATAACGGGTACGCAATGCCATAATGGCGGACGCCTCTGATTTATACGTATTTCTTTTATGTGCCAACCAAATGGCTTTCTTTATAGAATGTTCCTTTTTCGGGGTACAGCCACAAGTCAGTGTCGCGGACGAGACGCGTTTCAAAGTGAGTTAGGGGAGCTGCGATGCTTTAGATTAAATTATGTTGAACCTTACCATTTGTTGCTTTGGTACTTCAGTTGGGAACGAGCGAGTGACGAATTATAAAATATAGATATTTATATTCTATCGAATTAAGCACCGTAAAGTTGAAATCAATTTCGTATGAATCATAAAATAATTCTACTTTCATTTGTATTTTTTAAATAAAGATTTCTACTTTATATAGGCTACTTTCAACTGGCCATGGACTACTCAAATTTGACTCAAATGTTTAAAAATCTAATTCTAGAAACGTACATTGAATGCTAGAAAGTAAAATCAAACTACATATTAAATACAAAAGTATACGAGAAAGTTATATAAACATAGGGAAATATTAGATTTATGTTATTACGATAAATTTAAACAGGTAACCTTTAAATAAAATTGTAATTAATGAGTATTTACATATTACATGAACGAAGAACGAAAAATTCTATGGTAGCTGAAAAATAGAGCCCATGTTCCTTCGTTGCGTCCACACTCTTACAAAGATGATTTACTTCGATCTGACTGCTCTATTGCTCTGAGGGGTCTTTATAGCTTCATCAGTTTTGCCTTATAAATAATGATCACGGACATACATACAATATAGGAATAGATAATTTTGTTAGGCCCAATAAGAATCAAAAGGAATTGCATTACAGTTGCAAATGACTTGGCATCTATCACTGAATCCTGAATGGCAAGATCCACTGAATCACTGTGAAAACTGTCAACTTTGATATCAATAAAAAATGTGGTATTCTTCAACAGTTCCAGTTCAAAGAATTCTGTTTTTCTTGAAGCTTGTATCCTGTCGAATGATGTCACTGAATTTGAAGGATTTGACTCGGTTAAGTTTCCGAGAATATAGACTCGTGCTCTTTTTTTTATCCGTGACGTGGTGACATAATAAATCAAGCGTGAATAGCAAGCCCACGCGGAGATAAGGGACGTGGAACAAAAGGGTTCCATAAATCGTTATTAACTACCGCTTCCTAGTTCCCCTGTTCAGATCGAGTGTAAGTAGGTGAAATATGTCTATAGAATGACATTTGTTTCTACTTCGCTCCAAGTATATTAAATATGTTATGAGATTTTAGTATTACCTATATCATCTATCATGTAGTCACGTCTTGAATAAGTAAACTGTGATATGCCAATATCTAACTTTGTTGCGAAATACTTTTCATTTTATGTAGAGTTATGTGACAATATTGTCCCATATGTAGGTAACGTGACTTTCCTACTTGCGACCTATTCCAGATTTTTATTGGTGCTATGTATTTTTTTTACGGATTCTGAAATAAGCTGGTATGTCTATTAGGTTTTATAAGCTTGTTTAGTTCCAGAACCTTAACAATCTGATTTAATGAAATTGTAACTTGTAGAGTAGTCATGCGCTTAAATACAATTACCGTGTGTTTATAGGCTTTCAGTTAAATAACTTACACAGCAAGTGTATTTTTGGGAACATGTCTTACGGACTTTTTAGCTCTTTTTGCTGTCGTTTTCTAGTCAGATACAAGTTCCTTGTCACATCGCTGTCAACATTTCCTTGCTTTTTGTTCATTTATATGAAAATAAGCGAAATTAGCCGGCAGTGTCTCCCAACATTTGTCAAATGGTATAAATAATACCAAAATAATAATAATAAATATATAGATACCAGCTGATAATTAACGTTAATACTACTCAGTACAGATTTATTCAAATCTTGAATGACTCAGTTATTGAGTCATCTTCTATACTAATAAATAAAATTGGAGTGTTGTTTGTAATGTCTAAATTATCTCTTTTAACTTAATAAATATGAATGTATAAACGATACCAATACCAAAAATACAATTTTTAATAATTTTATCTGTTTCTCTGTTTGTTCCGAGTAATCTTCGGAACGGTTGGACGGATTTCGATGGGATATTTTTTGGTATGTAGTTGAAGTTACTCCGGGTAACTTAACTTATTTTTAATTTTCGAAAATAATTAGGGTTCTGCGTAAAAAAATAAAACTCATAAAACATTGAATAAAATCCTATTCAAAGCACAGTTTTACGGGTAAGTGCTTGAATTAGTCAGAAATATATTTATTTTTATCTTAATACTAAAGAATTTATAGGACAACAATTTAGTATAAAAAATAGGGTTCCGTATAAACAAATTAAAACACAGTGAAGAACATAAGAAACGCGGGCGCAACCGCGTGCACACAGCTAGTATAATAATATAATTATCCATCGATTGATAATTCGAATTATAGATATGAAATATGCTTAGTCATTATTACAATCTATCATTATATTAATGTCGAGCGTATCTAAAATCTTAGCAAATTTAGTGCTCCTAATCTAACATTCAATTAATTATAGCTATCAGCGTTTTCTAAGTTGTTGTAGACGTTTGAAACACATACGCTACTTAGTCTCCACATTTATCTTTGAAATATTATAGATAAAGTGAAGAGCGGTGAATTTACACAATATTTGGTCGCAGAAGCTTTAATATATCACCTATTTTTAACACACAACGACTTATGTAAGATGGATGAGAACATTCTATGCCAGACTATTGCAGTATAGAAACAGAAACCTATATGTGAACTGCAATTGTGTTGATGTTGTTAGTTAATACTGTCTAATGCTCGTCTGCCTAGTCATCTTTTAAGTTTCACAATCGGTTACAAAGCTATGTATTTGTTCTGGCTGATATTTTTGGTTTAGCGTGTCTTGGATCATATAGTCATATGATTGATAGATTATGGTATAAAAACATACAGTATATGTTACTTCATTTGAGTAACCAAAAATGTCTTCGAGCCTCTATAGAGTAGATATCACTGTATATTCTTTACTAACTGATACCATAATCTTTCAGAAATATATGATATCGTTGGTAGTATGGATATACTCTTCGTTAATTCTTCTCAATAATCCATGTTAAGCTTGTTAAGCAGAAAAGTGTCAATTCTTGTATTGCAAGTCAATTACCTTTTTCTCACTAAATTTTATAATACATTTTTACTTTTTTAATTCGAGTTAAAATACAAATGGTTACAATATTGCAAAATATTAAGTATGTTCTTAATAAATATTAAGTATTAAATCACCAAAAGCGTTCATATTTATTTCATTTATTTATATTAAAAAAAAAACAAAGTTTTATGATTATTATAAAATTGTTTGCTTCGACCCAATTCCGTAGGAAACAGCATCATAAAATATCGGATTACTGTAGGTATTGGACGCAGAAATGTAATTACTTTTTGGTTAACAACTATGTTTCTGAGTTAGTTACAATAGTGTATGTGATGAGTTTTTGCTTTTGTGTTATGTTCAATTACTTTAATTATTATCTTGACTTTAAGGAATTACTTTTAATAGTTGCTTAATGAAGAACGAAATACCTGTGCGTATTAGGGTTTTTGAATATAAAATACAATTATAGCCAATATATATATATTTATTACAAAATCATAACGAAATAGTATAACTTTCGACTGTAGAAGTGTGGTAAGAAATAGTAGAACATGTCGCACCTTTATAATGAAAAGGGCTCAAGTCAAAAATCGAGATATTTAATTAGAGTCGTAAAATTGCTCTAAATGAAATATTGAAATTACGTTATTCTTACTTAATTATGTTTAAAAAAGTCTAAATATTTTGTTTTATGAACCCATAAAAAATATTGTCGAATAAACACGAAGGTTTTGAGTAACAGACTTTTCAAAACATTAGTCGCTATTCACTCAAAACTTTCAGTTAGGTAACTTTCATTATGAAGGTGCGATGTGTAAAGAAGAAGCAGGTTGAAACATTGTAACATTTACCTTTCGCTTACTCGCCTTGTTGTGTGTTGTTAAATCAGGCAATAAATTACATAAAGCGTTCTATTTACTCGGCGAATGACTGCTCTATATAGCCATAGCTATGGATAATGTAGATTATTACAAAGAAATACCTACTTCATATATCTTAAGCTTCATCGACGTATTTTCCAGAAAATAATATTTTTGGTTTAATTGTTTTAACATACATGAAGTACTTAAACCTGTTTATTGAATTAGGAGAAGATAATTTTAATGGTATATTTTAAATAGTATTATCTTCACTAATACAAATATTCTCAATATAAATAATACTGTAATGCATAGACATGTTAATGTAGCTCTATAATTATAATATAAATTGCACACAATTATTTTGGTCGTTTAGTTCGTTTCCCTCTAACAGAGGGGTTTATGATGTTTTGTTTTGAACAAAATATTTTGTGTTTTTGTTAGCGCTTCTAACTTCCACTTTGTTTCTAGTTTTTATGAGAGATGTTCTGTTGTTTCGTTCGTGTGGAAAATGTAAAAAAAAACTGTGAAGGCACTGATTTGGTATTTTATAGGAACCGTTTCTCTAGTTAGATATATTTTACGTGATAAATATGAGCATTGAATTGCTTTTTGTTTTAGTGATGTAATTGTTGATCCTATAGTTTCAAAGGTAGAATAGAATATGCGACATCAATGCGTAGTTTTAAATTTTTCTTAGTAGATTTCTCCTTTTATTAATTATAAAAAAATAAACGAATCGTTTATTAAGAATATATGTACAGTGTTTGAAATGAAAATAAAAATCACATCGAATCGGAAGAGAACGAATTTCCTGCAAAACCATTTATTCCGTCGTTTTAAGCAATTGATTGGAATCCGGATCGGACACTTGTTGAGACGTTAATACGAAGACTTTATCATAATCTTATAGCGGAAAATGGAGAGGAAAGTACTACTAGTATGACGTTTATTGGGATTATAAAATATATAACCGCAAAATATGATAGTGCGGTCGGTTTTCGTGTCAATGGATGCGGGTTTGAGCCCATCAATTGAACTCTAAAAATGAGCCTTAGCCCTCGGTGATAGAAACCATAACATGGTAGTTCTATAATAATGCCCGCCTGAGGTAGCCATCACCCTCATGTTTGAAAACCTGTCACCAAATACCAATAGGCGTGTTCCGGCAGCATCACATATCAATAGGCTTAGTGTGTTCACCTGGACCACATTGTAACTTAACATCAGGTTAATGAATATTCTACAGTTTTAATGAATATTGTCATTATAATTAAATTTTATTTCGTGAATTTATATTAAAGACAAATTTTACGATATGGTTGTTAGGGAAGTCGAATTGATAACCTAAATCCGAATGAGAGCCCGGAAAATATAAAGCTTCCTCTAAAACCGTCTTAAACTGCCTTTATCCGACGAAACTAATGGTTCGTGAAATTTGTAACCTTTTCGAGTGCTACAGCCATGAAGTGCGGTGCTACAAACTCGCTCGTAGACGTCCGTAGTACTTTAAGTGGGGTTAGACTTGCTACGAGTTTACAGTGAGACAGAGAGGAATTCCGAAAACACATGTGTATCTATCTACTCACTTATTGTAAGTGACTGTAAAAATGAATTACTTTAAAATATACTAATAACAATATTCAGTGTATGTTTGTTAAAAATTTTGCATATTAAAGTTTGTTATTGCTGGTACATACTTTAAAGTTGATAGTAAATGTTATTTTGTTTGGAATAGACAGTTATTTTGAAATAAGAAATAAGGTTAGTGGTTTCGAATGAATTAATTCGAAGGCACATTAACTTTTGTTTTATATTTCACAAAATTTATTATTAATACTTATAATATTTATAAAAAAAAGGTGAAGATGATTTAATGTTGTGTTTGTGTCGCCTAATAAATATACTTCGAATATTTGTTTATTTTAAAATTTCCGCTGTTAATATTTGCTGATGAACTAAAGTTAATATGGTTTTTAACAGACTTCAAAAAGAAGGAGGTTATCAATTCGTCTGTTTTTTTTTTTGTATTACTCGATTTCTCCGTCAATTGTGGACCGATTTCCAAAATTGTTTTTTTAATCAATAGAGTACACTCCCAAGGTGGTCCACCAAATCAGGATCTGATCAGTAGAACTCATGGAAATCAAGAGAAACCCTCGAGTTATAGAATATTTCTAGATTTGTATATATATTTGCTTTAAAATCAATTAATTTTAACGGGTTTTTTCGCGTTACCTTTGGTTTTTTTTTTTCCTTCCTATCCCGACGTTTCGGCTGGGTTGTGTGTTGTGACTATAATAAATATAAAGACCAAACGGGGGTAGTTCATCAAAATACCCCTCAACGCAGCAGGCGACGCCGCGCACCGCCAGTCAGCCCGTGACCACGGTTGGTGAAACCCAGCCGAAACGTCGGGATAGGAAGGAAAAAAAACCAAAGGTAACGCGAAAAAACCCGTTAAAATTAATTGATTTTAAATATGGAACGCGAAAACTTAAAAAATTACATATATTTGCTTTCACAGCTATTTAAGTGTTTGTGTATTGCAGTCACCGTTTTATTTTGTTGCTCTGATGATGGAAGGTGCAACTTTAATAATTACTTTATTAATCTACTTCTGCTAACTTCGATATATCCTTTGTTTTAATACCATTAGTAATATTGGAGTCGGTGCCAGCTAGAGTTTACCAATGAACGCATTTATAAATTAAAATAACTACCTAAACGTCATCACAATTACATATAAGCTTAAACAATAGCGACGAACATTTACACCACTTTGTTATCCGTAAGCTGGCACCGATTTCAAAATTATTAAAACAAAGGATATGTCAAATTTAACAGAAGTAGATTAATAAAGTAATTATTTATTTTCTTTTTAGTGCAGTTTTATGGTATATTGTTTTGAAGTCGGTTTTGTTTTTAATTAAAAAATCCTTTTATGTTAACAGTTATTGTTTTTTATATATAAAAATGTTTAGCATCAGCTAATTATTGATCGCCTTTTTCGTTACTAAATATCGCACTTCGTTTTGCAATGACTTACTGTTACTAGACAATCGAAATATCAGGTGTAGATACAATTTTTTATTTATTAAATTGTTTTATCCTACCTATTATTACCTATTATTATTTATTTATTTGTTATTCATTTTTTATTTATTAAAAGTTCTATTCGTAAATCTTAAAACGTAACCAGATCACATTCGAATTTAATTAATATTAACCTGATTAAGTATATTTATCGTGTTCAGAGTATGATGTATTTGAACCAGTTACAAATCACATACGGCTTCAATCCACTTAATTTCCAAATAGCTGTGTACCGACCCGACTTATCTATTGCGTCAAATCTCGTTTAAATTTAGTAATTTGCATGAGTACACAATCTCTATTTAATCCCATTACGGTGAGTCACGTGTAGCTACAGTTGTAATTAACAAGGTCGCGTGTGGTATCAGAATAATGCAAATCCCGTTTTGCCTATGAATATGTTATTATTTAAATAAAACAGGCTATCTGGTTATGACATTCGCTGTGTTTAGAATCCGATTTAAAATATGGTTGGATTCATTTGTATCTGTTGATACATTTATGACTTATATGTTAATAAGTAAATAAGTGAGCCATACTGTGCAAAAAAAGAACTAGAAAATGAAAGGAACTTACTACATATTGTCTGTAATAATTTGGTCATTTAGTACAATGTTTTTACATCATGGTGCTTTCTGTAAGTGAAACTGGTGTTGTTTGTCGTTTTAATGTCTTGTAATCTACATAATAACTCCCACGTTACTCATCATGTAGCTTGTAGCAGACAGTATCTCCATATAGGTTGACTGTTCAACGGGTAATTCTATTTTAATGGTTATTAATTATAATATTTATAATAATTCAAACGATAGTACGATTAGCGAAATTTTGCCGGATTGAAATACATACAGGTATAGGCATATGCAGAAGAGATTAATTGATAGAAATTGTACTATACGTAGTTATGTGTTATTCACATGTATATTGTATACTAGCTGAGTGCTCTCGGCTGCGCCTGCCTGCGTTTTATATATTCTTCTCAGCGTTTTAATTTTTTTTTTATACGGAACCCTAATTATTTACTTTAAAAATTTTTAGTACTAAGATAAAGTAAAAATATTTCTCATAAATTATAGCACTTCTCCGTAAAACTGTGTTTTGAATCAGATTTTTTTTACGCGGAACCCTAATTATTATAAAAAATTAAAAGTACCCTAAGTTACCCGGAATAACTTCAGCTATCTATCAAAAAAAGTCCCGTCAAAATGGGTCCAGCCGTTTCGGAGATTACCCGATACAAGCAGGCAGACAGACATACAAAAATTAGAAAAACTGTATTTTTGGTATAGGTATAAAAAAAATTGACCTTACAAACAGACACTTCAATTTTATTTAATAGATTTTGAAAAGATTATTCACCAATCATTTATGAATAGCTAGTAGTAAACATTTTTTTTTCCGAGTATACGTGCGCAAAAAATTATGGAAACTAACTAGTGGCCAGCATAATACATCAGACGTATTTATATACGCTTCGACGACATAATATTGAAAAAAGAACCTTATAATACATAAACAAAAATATAACAAACGTTATTTTATCTAATATATAAATACGTTTTTAATTAAATGTAAACATCTTTCATCAAGTACAAATTATAAAAGAAATATACGACATTGGAAATAATAATTATATATTATTTATATACTTCCGTATTTATCTGTATAATCGAAGTATTTTCTTTTTATAAACAGGTCACGCTCCAAATACACTTGGGTCCTACTATTCTTGCTCTGGATGCTTCGAAGTCAATAAAGATTTCTCCGAGGGACGAGTTGTGTCCTTAAAATGTGCCCTGTATTTGGGTTAAGGATTTTTTGCATACTTTGTCCAATTAAACGTTTACAATCCAAAGCTTATTTTCCAGTTCATAGATATCTCTTGAATAGATCGTTGTTATAGAAATGATTTTTTTAAATGTAGTACTAGCTAATACCCGTAATTTGTCAACTAAGTTTATTAATTTAACAACCTATGAAAGACATTTATCTTAATGATTTCTCGTTTAGGACTTAATGACTAAGAAGTAAAACTACAATATTAAATATTAAGCAAAAGCTATTCAGAGGTTTTGGCTTGATGCGGTCACAACGACAGACACCTCTATCATTTTTTTTATATAGATATGTTAGTTAAACAACCAATCATACTTCTTAAGCGACGACACCCCTGAAGATGTCTATGCTAAGTAAGCTTAGAGCCTAAGAGAACCTTCAAGTGACGCTCCTGGAACACGTTTGTAAAAGAAAACACATAAGTATCAGTAGGAGTCAGGGGGTCTATGCTTTGTGCTTTGATGACAGAAGAGGAGGATCTGAAATGTGATTGCGTAATCTATATTCACTTATAAATTTTCGTGTTTTTAGGCAAAATTTTAGGCATTTTACTTACGTACAACTTGAATGGCCTTTAAGTGATTGTCGTCATATTACCAATTACAGGCTTGTATTACTGGAAAGAACACCCTTCTCTGTGCTTTAGCTAAAACGGTCTGTAACTATTAATCGTATAATTCATATTATACGTAAATACATTTATAACAAAAAAAAAAACACAAGATAGAGTTTCTTACCGGCTATTTGTTACCTGTGGTAGTTTTTACGGATATTAGAAAACGCCGTAACACTATGGTATGGTTTTTCAATATGATATTTTCATTGTTATCCTGTAACGATGATAATTTGTTCTTTAGTTATAAAGTATGGAAAATATTAAGATTAGAAATAGCTGTAATAGTTGATTCAAATTTTGCGTTCATAAATATTTTCACAGTAACCACCTTTATGTTTTAATTTTTAATCACTAGACTTATTATTAGGTGATTAAATGTATTTACTAGCATACATTTTACAGTGTCATACAATTTAATTTAAGTAAGCATACTTATCCTATTATGCAATAAAATATGAAGTCCATTTGGTTACACCAAATATACTTTATACTCGTTCTACTTTTGTAAATAATTAGCTGATGTACGCTCGCTTCGATTAGCATAAATGACAAATGAATATAATACTTCAGCAAAGTCCCATATCTTCCTTCGGGTGTCGTAAAAGGCGACTAAGAGATAAAAACCGGAGAAAGGGCAGCAGCATCCTCTGAGTATCACAAACACCTACTGCGATCGCCAGCCCGCATGCCGAGCGTATCGATTATGGCAATGCCCTCTTCATTGGGGGAGACATGTACAACTGTTGACGTCTTATGGTTGAATGAATGGATGGATGGAAGGAAGCTATTTGGAAGTGTACAACGATGTCAAATTCTATCTAAATCAATGCAATAATTATTAAAGGAGAAAAATTATTCACAGTTATGAAATATACCGCTACCTACCGGATTCAACTACAGCTAATTACCACTCAAATGACAATATACTTACATAACAAAAATTCTATATCAAAATCGAAGCTATACATTGCATTTATATTCCGAATGTTGTAAAAATATGTTAATCTAAATGAAGAGCCGATTTAGTGTTAACATTGACTTTTCGATTATTTGAACATCTATACTTAATTAAGTCTAACATTCTTTGGAATTGCATTATTTAATTATCCACATGTTTTTATTACGACACAAGAGAAATTGTAATATTTTTCTTAAATGAGTTTCTGACATTGTTATGGTAAATGACACGGAAATGTGAATTTACTGGCTTGTTTTACCATCTTACAAACGGGAAATGAGTTTCCGACTTTAAGCATTCCTTGTAAACTTTCTTAGCTTCAACTTAGATAATACGCGTTTGTATTAAACATTTTTTGAGAAGACTTACTTTTATGTATGTGTAATCTTTTTTTTACCTACTAGTAGAACATGTAGAAAGTATAAAAATATTCTGTGTTTATGAAGCTATGATGGGCACAGTGGGTAGTGCGGCCGGATTCCACGTCAATCGACGCGGGTTCGATCTCGCTTACTCAACTCTAAAATCGGCCTAAGCTTTCGGTGAATGAAAATATCGCGAGGAAATCATAGGATGGTGGTATAGGGCACTTTCTAATGATGCCCGGCTGGGTAGCTACCACCCTCAAATTTGAAAACCTGTCGCCAAATACCAATAGATGTGTTCCGGCAGCATCACTTGAGAACCAGTACCTAGGTTTAATGTGTTTATCATCCTGGAGCACATCGTCACTTAACGTCAGGTGAGATTGTGGTTAAAGCACGTGTAAAAATATACCATGTAAAAAAAATACTTTACGTTTCTACTACTATTTTGAGCGTGAAAACAGAATTTCACGAAACTTTGTGTGGAATAATCGCGGTCACAAAATTGAGTAGAATGAAAAAACTCTGCGACATTATTCCTTGTCCATTTGTTTTACGTTTCTTTGTTAAAATGTTATTTTATATTAGCGTTACAGTTAAACAAGCACCATTATCTTTCAGCAAAAACCACTTCCTACGCAGTATTTATGAATATACTCGTAATGTTTTTTAACTCTTACAAAAATATCACAAAAATCATATGTAAGTAACTAGATATTTTTAATTTGATTTATTTTAATAAAATACGAATTGAAATCGAAGTGATGATAACGCACTTGTAGTGTTGTCTGATATTGATGGATGTAGGCTTGATCTGTCCTATTCTTTAATGAGCTATCCTGTTGACGCCATAGCATGGTGGTAGTGCATTTTTTAATATCCGCCTGTATCACCTTTAAGTATGAAAACCTGTTACTAAGCATCTATATTTGTTCTGACAATATCAGTTGAAAGCCACTACCTCTAGGCTTAGTGTGTATTAAAATACTCGCACTGTATATTTTTTCCAACGTATACACCTTATTATATTAGAATACCACGAACGTACACTTTAACAGATAGTGACTTTTAGTGAGCTTGTATTGACCTTCCATGCGACCAGTGAGCGAGGCCCCACTGTAAGTACACCTTTGATACTACCGGAAGTAGACAGACAATATCGTATGGCGCCGCCGGAAGAATGGTGTCATTATTGTAAACACGTATTCATAATCCTGGAACTTATCGTCATTTAACAGATCAGATTGTGGTGAAAGTTTAAACTAATTACAAAATAAAAAAGATGTTTCAAATTACACAATAAAATATATTCAAATTTTTTACTTTTATAAAGTTTTACACCCTTTTATTACGTTTATGTTGGTTCATAGATACCGCAATTTTATTCATAAAGCATCGTTAGTCTTATCTGTATGCAAATATTTTATGTAAAATGGTGGAAAAAAAATAATTTCGTTTTAACAAAGTAAAACGATAGACGACCTCGTCACTGGACCCTCATAGACATTAGCTATCTATCGTCTGCATAATAGATTAGATCAATACCGTAACTTCGTTGGCTTCACATCTTGGTTATTATAAAGCTTCTGTTCAGCCGAGACGAAGACCGGCCATATTTAATCAAAACAGTCTCTTTTTTAAGTGCTTGACTGTAATACTAGCAATAAAAGTGAATAAAAATAAGAAGTGTATAATTACGTGATATACGTATTCTACAATAGTTTATTATAAATTTAAAGTATTTATTTTCTTAATTTTATACAAAGACATTTTAAAATTGATTGAATCCTTTTTTTATGAAAATAATTCTAAAGGTAAAATTATTCGTTTTGTGGTGGTAAAAAGCTGTTACATATTTTGTCTGTCTGTCGACGGAAAGGAGCCGCAGACGTCTTTGGCTTAGAAAGCAAACTGTTTTCATTTATAATGCTTACAAATACAATTTATGTCATAGGTAATAATTAGGTATATATTTTTTAAAATAATTAGTTACATGAATAGAAAACAACATTAAAAATTTTGTATCTTTCAAACAGTAAGTAGATAAATAAAGTTTGAATTTGACTGTGGTAGTCCATTTTCTGTTTCTCTTTTCCGTCGTTCTTTTTTCATTTTATCTTATGCTTTATTTAAATTTTCTTAAAGTTGCCCGTTGGGAACGATTTTTATATATAAAGTGGATATCGAATGGTAAATGAATTAATGAATAATTGGTAGTTTTAAATTTGTTTCATCCTCCTGGCTTTTCACTGTAGTGTAGCGGCTACGAAAGGTTTCAAAAGAATTATTTTTGAATACGCTGATTATATAAAGCGGCAGTTACACTACGAATAAATTTAAATATTTGTACTGTCTCCTTCAAGATTGCTTTTGACAACATTTTGTCAGCCATGTTGGGAACGAAAAAAAAAATCCTTTGTTTGCCATTCTTATGCTGATGATTGTGACAATTTTAATATTAACTATACTTACCAGATTAAGACGCGACTCAAGTGTCTGCCGCCTTTATGAATACTCTTTTTTGTTTTTTAATTCTGATGCCTGTGTTGTTTTAATTAAGAACTTATACGTATATATTTTTCCTTAATTTTACTCCATGTTTTTGGGATTTCTACTATCTTTGTAAAACATCAACAACATCCGCTTATTAAAGTGCAACCATTACAATATTTGAAATAATGTCATTTGTAAATATAAGAAAACCGTACTTTTCGCATATTTGTGAGAACGCACAACATTTGAAAACTACTGAACATATTAAACATCATCATTGTATTGGATTCAATTAAATTACACCACATTATTAACAAGCTGCTACTGTAAGTTTTACTTCTTAATATATTCTGGTGTATTATCACCAGCTATATTATAATATTACCCAATATATTGGATTATTACCTGGCCATAAAATATAATATTTTTCACACATATGTACCTATACTGAGTGGTTAGATTTTACGTGACATGTTAACCTAAGCTCATAAAGGGCGAGGTGGCCGTACGTATATAGAGAACACAGACTGACGCAAAAAATAAAACTCGTTTGATTAGACTTGGAAACTTTATGTGCACTTTTATGATATCTTTTTTCTATCACCTTTTTAGTAGGTATATATCATGAGGTGTACTCCTTCAAACCACGTGGGTAATAATGTGGTCTTGTTTATTGTTTAATGTAATTGTATCGATTTTTATTATTATAAGCAGATATATTTTGTCAGTGTTATTCAAATAAACTTCAGATATTTCTGTAGTATATTTATTTTTAGTGTGTTAATAATACTTTAATTATATAGATTTTTTTTCTAACCTACCTTGAATGGAGCGGCCTTTACAGCTTCACCGAATTTTATGGGGGAGTGCTGAAGGCACTCAGCCGTAAGAGTTAACTAGCACAAGGGTTCGAACCTCAGCTTGGCAGATCCTGAATGTGAAAATTCCTTTTACGCTGTTTTATAGTGCTTCTCAAAGCAATGGTTGGTGGTACTTAGTTTTTTTTTTGTGCATTGCAAGTTTTACTTTATTTTTACCAATTTAACTTGTTTGACGACTGCATCCAGTAAGGTTCTGATTGGTTTTAGCCGTACTTCTTTAGTGTTATTATTGTTTGGTTATATTTATTTATGTCTGCGTGGAACAGTGTCTTTGGGTAGCATTTTAAATTATTTAGCCTAATTATTTTAAAAATAAGGTACATACGTATAAATACTTTATTATTTAAGTATATTAGTACATAATATATTAATATGAATTTATTTAAGTACATTTTTATGAACTACGTTTTTTTTTGTTTTCCCATCTTTTCCCATCAGAAGTCGCATGCGTTTTACGCAGTCGTCTGCCCTCACGTGTCTTCCCGTTCGGGTAAGTACACTTAGAGTGAAATCTATCACTTAGGCTTATCTCAGACTTAACTTCAGAAATCAAATTTATAATCACAGGCTTAGCTTAAGCTGAGCAAAGTCCAAGTCGTCAGATTCGACGATTTACGGAAATCTTAGCTATTTATATTCGAGCTCGGCAAAATGACTGCACTTCACCTGATGTTAAATTAAGATGAGCTGAAACACGTCACAATAGCGGTATTTCACCATGTGTATGGTAGTCGCGATCCAATCGTGATTATGGTCTTACCACCACACAAATTGTCGGATCTATATTGGCTGGTTGCGTAACATGACGCGTTCGCCGTACCACGCCGCGCTCCCCCCCCCTCCAACGTAAATGTTACATCAGAATCGCTCTAATATTTTGAATCTTGTCGCAAACTTATAAAACAGCCACAAAAACCTTACATATTTCCATACAAACTTTCATTCCCTATTCCATATTGTTATTTTACACCCTTGAGGGTAAAACTATTACAAACTTTGAATGTGCAAATTTATTTATATTAAATCAACAGTTTAAAAATAAATTTCAAGCTTCTAACTCTAAAAATGACGATACTGCCATATAACTTTTTATCCCACCTTTCAATCATCATTTACAACCACTTATTCCTATTAAAAAGTAGCCTATGTTCTTTCTCAGTCTCTAGATTATCTGTGTACCAACAGTGTTCGACAGACAGATAAACAGAGTTACTTTCGTATTTATAACATTAGTAAGGATTACATCGTCGATACTAAATATTTAAGTTAGAAAATTAGTACTAATTTAATCTTCTATTGATTGTTCTTCGGCACGTTTAATTCCAACGAATTATTTAAAAGTTTAACTCATACAATCTATAGAACATTCAATTTGTGTTACATAAATTTATATATTCGATTCTAGTATAATATGGGTTATGTGCGAATACTATTCTAAGAATAACAGTTAATATAGGGTCAAGTAAGTAAAGGGTACTAACGAATACTTTTTGATTATGCTTAGTCCCGGGCAGCGGGTAGTGTGTGACGCGTGACAAATAGCTTGTTACATTTTTGAAGTCTACATTATTTTATTTTCGAACTACCTGTGTGCCCACGGTTGCGCCCTCTCTTTTCATATGTTCTAAATACTACAGTAATATTTTTTTTTAAACGGAACTTTTTTTTTCACAATTTTTTTGCTACTAACTATTAACCAAATGTATTTCTCACAAATTCAAATACCTCTCTGTGAAACTGTGCATTGAATCGGATATTATTCACAATTTCATGAGCCTTCATTTTTTTACGCGGAACCCTGATTATATTCTAAAAATAAAAGTACGGAGTAACTTCAACTATCTACCAAAAAAAAGTCCCGTCAGAATCGGTCCAGCTGGTCTGAAGATTACCCCGAACAAACAGACAGGCAGGCAAATAAACAGGTTACGCGGTTACCGCACGGTGTCCGCGTCGGCAGCCCTGGTCGCAGGATCCCTGCCATGGGAGTGTGAAGCGGAGGTGTTCGCCGCTGTGTACCGGTTCTCGGCGGCGAGGAGAGATGGTGGAGGGCTTCGCTTTGCACACGCGGAGGTGGTGGAAGAGAAGAGGAGGGCGAGAGAGGCAGCGTTTTTCGGCGTTGAGAGGAGGACCTGATGGATGTGCGCTACGGTCGTAGCACGGTAGACGCTATCCGCCCGGTCCTCCAGGAATGGACGAGTAGGAGGTACGGCTCCCTAAGCTTCCGTCTTGTGCAAATACTATCCGGACACGGCTGTTTCGGGTGGTATCTGCACAAGATAGCCAGGAGGGAGCCGACAGCAGTGTGCCATCACTGCGGTGCTGCAGAGGATACCGCGCAGCACACTTTGGCAGAGTGTGCTGCGTGGGTCGAGCAGCATCGTAATGTGGTGGCAGAGATGGGACCGGACCTGTCACTGCCGAGTGTGGTGAGAGCCATGCTCGGCAGTGAGAGGGTTTGGCAAACTGTGGCCTCCTTCTGTGAGTAAGTCTTGCTGCAGAAGGAAGCCGCAGAGAAGGAGCGGAAGGAGAATCCCTTGGTGGATCTTCTTCGCCGCAGGAGGGTGGGTGGCAGAAGGGCACGGTTCGCCCGTGCAATTCTGCCACCTTGAGTAGGGTCGGCCCCACCCGTCCCAAGTCCTTTTCCTCTGGAGTTCTTGTCATAAGAACCCAAGGAGGAGAGGGACGGGACATTTTTGCTGGCGGCAGGAAAGAGGGGGTAGCTTTGTACCAAGCTCCCCCTTGAGCGGAAGATAGGAAGGGGCCCGATTCGGCATGACAGGTTGTCTACCTGTCATTTACCGTGGTTGGGCTAGCCGCTGGGGTGATGCGGTGCATGTTACCCTATCCCGTGCCAACCCGCAGAAAGGCGGCAGATGGTACCGTGGGTTTTAGTGAGTATTCCTGGCACCACAAAAGCGCCGGGCGAGCCCCACATAGCCCCCTGGCATCTCTAATCCGGGAGATTTTGCTTCCGGTTTAGAGATGTAAGGGAGGATGCGTAAATGCATTTGCCACGTAAAAAAAAAATACTGGTATAGATAAATCATATGAACTCTTATTTCCATACATTGTTGTATCTACGAGGTTTTTTTTATAATTTTTTAATCATGTATAGATAATATTTATCAATATAATATAATTTTCATTTTATAGAATTGCTAAATTATTATCTTACGATACTCATAGTATAAAAGGATTTTTGAATTTTATTGTAGTAGGCTATTTTCTGAATCCGTTGATGTAAATGGGTCGTTGTCCGGCTCTACAAGCCCGACACTGATTAATCTTTCATTTATTTTACAATGTGAACACGGTACTTTCAGATCTACAGCTCGGGTTATATTGTTACATTATTAGCAACGTCCGTTTTGAGTGGTATCCTTGGTTGTTGGGCTTCTTTCAGAGTAAAATTATTCAGTTGCATAATAGGCCCTGCCAGGCAATTTGTATAATTTATTTTGGATTGCTATCATTAAAAAAGTTGTTTTAATTGAAGATTCCTTTAATGCCCTCTTATATATACCATTTTTATTCACGTTTTAAATTACACATTGAACAGTAAAAAGGAGACAGTGCATCGTGTGTTTTTCCTAATAAAATACGTGGAATTAAATGTACTTAGATCATGAATAGTTGTTACTTATTAAGACAGTGTCTTTTACACTATCATTTATTCTACTTTTTACGTGCCATATAGTTTTACTAATGTTGCTAATACTGTGTACTAATTTTCTTAATGGATCTAAAGAATTATTATGATTACTTTTCATATCATAAAAGATATGTGTACTGCCGATGTACGGTATGTATTGCATTTTTCATTGTTTCATAAATACACAAGCTTGTGTAATTAATATTTTTCATTCCATCAAATTAAATTTATTATTGGGGTATACAAGATTGATGAAAACAATTGATGTGTTTGTGATAAATAAAAGCTGATAGTAATTTAAATGTCAAAATAATTAATATTTCCAGAAAATTTAAATTTTATGTTATCGACTTCGAAAGTCATTTTGAAAAAATAAATGCAATCTAAAACCGTTGACTACATTACTCGAAGGTAGTATTAAGAAACCATTTGAATAAAAAACCTACTGTTTTAGTGTTGTCTCTATTAGTCTTACTTTATATTCCTTGTGTACGAAATTAATTTTTTTTAGACGATATAGTCTTAAGCTAAATTTAGGCTACGGCTTAACTGATGTTAAATGACGATGTATTCCAGGACGGTGAACACATTAAGCCTAGAGGTACAGGTTCTCAAGTGATACTGTCGGATCACACCTATTGGCATTTTACGGCTATCCAGGTGGACAATATTAGAAAATGCCCTACCCCATGGTAAGGTTTCCTCACGATGTTTTCCTTCACTTAAAATTCAGGTTGATTTTAGAGTTGAATAGGTGGATTGGCCAGACTATCCTCTGCGCCATCATTGCTTTGTATGATTGTTGTATTCACTAAATGTATAGAGGAGGTGATAAATGTTTAAGAATTTTTCAGGTATTTTATAGTAATTCTATATTGATGTATTATAAATAATTGATTGTTGTTTCAGGTAAGAACTGGTATGAATTATGTGTAATCTCATAAAGATCGGTAAGGTTTTTAAACAAGGTTTTCTTAACAAAATGTACGTTATTTTCAATTCATATATTTCAAACATTTGATGGTTATTCAATCAGAAAAATATCTTTATTATTTAGTTTTTAACATAATTTTTATTTAATTATTTTACATTCTTTATTTAATTAATATAACTTTTATTTAGGTTATTCTCTAGACTCGAAAGTGGTAATTATGTGTTTCATAATAGAAGATACAAACCAATTAACAATATCAACTGTTGTTAAACGCGTTAAACAGTAGAGGCGTCTTTTCCAGAAGATGTTTTCCGATAAAGTCCAGCTAATATTTAACGAAATTGGAACATACGTCGGCACGTGCTTTGAATGTGATCCGTGATGTCGAGTTTAATATTCGGGTTCTCTCCCAAGCGACCTATCACAGCTTCAGGCACACACAATTGCTCGATTGAGTGCTTAGTATTTTATTAGATTCGACTTGAGGTTCTTGGTAATGGGAAATTTCATAAATAAATGAGCATATTTCGTATTACTTCTCGTAGGACTCGGTTGTTTGCTTGCTTGTTTGTTATTATATTTTATACTAGCTGTGTGCCCACGGCTGTGCCCGCGTTTCATATGTTTTTCACCGTGTCTTATTTTTTATACGAAACCCTAATTGATTTCCTAAAAAAAAGTTTCTTCTAAGATAAAGTAAAAATATATCTAATAAATTTAAACACTTGCCCGTAAAAGTGTGTATTGAATTGGATTTTATTCAATTTTTTATGAGTTTTAATTATTTTACACGGAACTCCTAACTACTTTCGGAAATCAAAACCCTAAGTTACGCGGAATAACTTTGGATATATACAAAAAAAATCCTGTCAAAAACGGTCCAGCCGTTCCGGAGATTATCCGGAACAAACAGACAGACAGACGAACAGGCAATTGTATTTTTGGTATAGGTATCGTATATACATTCTACATTTTTTTCTGCTCTTTGTTCGCTTCTTAAGTGAAGGTGTAGATATATTGAAAATAGATTAATGTTTTTTTCTATTTAGAACAGAATTAGACGACGCCTATCATACTTAAGGCAAAGTATAGATCAAAATTACTGCGAAAATGTATGTATTTATTCACTCATTTCTTAAAGATCTCTAATATTTATATTGTTTTACATGAATGAAATAGATAAAATAACGTCTCGGATGATATACGTTATGCTTATAAATGGGGCGTAAATTCACCGACTATGTTTTTCTAGGGACGCTGGTCGTTAGTATGTTATTATAGGTCGGAAATTCTCATGAAACAGAGGACATACATTGGGACAAAGCTAATATAATCAAACCTGGGTTTTGGGTATTTATAGTAGGTACATTACAAATATAAACATAAAAGTATTTGTTTTTCATAAAGGCTCGGGATAATTATGCACGTCATCTGACGTTAAATATAGTACAGTCTAAGAATTATTACGTCTGATGGATGAGAATCTATGAATGAAGGTAGTACTGGATATATAAACTTTCTGATTCTGCGCCGTAAAGTTTCACATGTTGGTTTTTTACAAGCGTAATTAAGCGTATTTTGCAAGGGTTTAATTAAGTTGACTAAAAAATGAATTTCAAGTGACTATAGCCTAATTATTACACGAAGCCGGATTAAAGTGTATGATGCGATTACAAACGATTACCTGAGATGTATTTATGAGTGAACGTGTGCCCTTCATTTGCATTTACCGTTTAATTTTACCGTGAAATTTACATTTCCTGTGTGCATAAAATCGGTATAATATAGTTTTTCTGTTAAAAAATAAAAAATAGTTTAGTGAAAATTAAATCACTATTGTAATAATTTGCTGGTCTGTTGCAATTGCATAGTTGCGTATTCAAAAATATTCCCGCATATTGATATTACTTATATCGAAACAAATCATATATTTATTTTCTTTCCGTGAATTATTTGATTTTATTGCAAAATAACAAAATAAAATATTTTTATATTTTTACATAGACTACAATATGCACTAAACAACATGAACAAAAAAAGTTAACATCCAAATTTTGTTTTAATTTGTACTCTCAATTTTAGCTTTCTCAAAGCTTAATTTCGCATTATTATTATGAAACATTAGAAATGTCACAATTAAAATTATTAACATTAACGTGTTGTTAACGTAACATTAACGTAATACTGTCGATGTTAATTTCTAATACAAACTGTAATTTTGCATGTACACATATTATTATTTACATGAGTTAAACAAATGAAAATAAATACGACAACATAGTTAATTAGGTAACTGATATCAAATATACAGATTAATGATGTTTAATTATATAGCTTTCTTTACGTTCATCTCTGTTTCTTGTAGTTTCAGGTCACGTACAGGGAATGTGGCTCGAAACCGTCGGCTCACAACAAATAAAGCTTACTGCGACCAAACTTCCCCAGTGATCGAGTAAAGGGGATTACTGTGTTCAGTTTATCTTTCTTATAGAATACATATATAGCTCATTTTCGTATATAGATGTGTAAGTTAAGGCCACCGTTCTCGCTGTCGATTGCTGACAAGATGGACACATATCATTAAACTTTTCTTTACTGGAATGTATACGCAGTTCCAACAATAAAGAGAGATGGAAAAGCCTTGTAAAAACTGCAAAGAACTTATCAGATGATTCAAGATCACAATCACTTCACTAGGAGTGTATGACTATGAAGAATGTTGGTATTGAAATAAGAGTGCATTGATTTCCAAAAATATGATTGGTGGATGGCGTATATGTAGCACTATCTTTGTGCCCGCGGCTGCGCCTGCGTTTCATATGTTCTTCCCTGCGTTTTAATTTTTTTTATACGGAACCCGATTTATTTTTCTTTATTTTTTTGATAGTATGATAAAGTAAAACTATTTCTCACAAATTCAAACATTTGCTAGTGGAACTATGCGTTGAATCGTTTAATTTGTTACGCGGAACTTTAATTATTGTCGAATAACAAATGTACCCTAAGTTACGCGTGGTAACTTCAGCTATCTAATAAAAAAAAGTCCCGTCAAAATCGGTTCAGCCGTTCCGAAGATTACCCGAAACAAAAATACAGACAGACAGACATATTTAAAAAAAAATGTATTTTGTGGTAGAGGTAACATATAGGTAACTTTAGAATGAAACGTAAAGATGTCTAATATTTAGAATTAATTATGACGCTTGTTTGTGCAATGTATTGTTGGCTCGCCAATATCGAAAGAAGCCAAATCGATTTATGACTTTGTGGACGACGGTATTAAGGAGAAGAATTGATTATTTATTTTTATCTTTCAGTCACTATTTCAATTGTTTTAATTTAATATACGCTTGATGTATGTATGGAATCGATGAGAGTGGCATGTTCTTTACGAACAAACTCTCTTTAAAAATAAAGATTAAAAAAGAAGGCAGCTTTAACCATTATAGGTTTTCACCTTTTTTATTTCTGTCCGATGTAATTATTGATACTAAAAAATAATGACCTGTTTGTTTTAGGTATATATTATCATTCCTTATACATTTTTATCAGCAACTAGGGAATCACTGAATTTATCTATATTGTAATTTTTTAAAGTCCTGAATCTGTCCTCTAGGATTTAAGTTCAAAAAAAGATTATTCGTTAATTTGCAATATCTTGTGTAAATTATGTCAATAAAAAAAATAGTCCATTATTATTTATATTAAGCTTCATTAAAAAAAGCGATAATTACGTAGCTTAAGGGAGTGGGCTCGCAGAGGCGGTTATACGAGTAAATAAAATATACGTCTTCAAATGATATGAAAATATTATTTTGCAATAACTTTAGGTTTTAATAGAGTTCCTCGAAATGTGGTAGTATTATTCGAAAGGTAAACTATAATACTATTATTATCTAAAGCATTTAGAGAAGAGAATATTTATGATGTTATATTGTTAGCAATATTCAACTTGCTCCAGACGCATGAAAGCGAAGATGTAAAGGTCACATAACCTTCGTAGTCCTTTGATCTTGTCTTCATAAATAAGATTAACAAGACCACTTTCAAGGGATATGAACTTGTTAAAAGTTATTTTGGGTTGCTATTAAATCTTTTCAAACTTCATTCATTTAAACATTCTTTCGGAATTTAATACCGGGCTTTGTTACGCATGTTAAATCTCCAATCTCGTAAGCCATACTGATAGATATTTTTTATTGTGTACTTATTTTAAATTTTATGTGCATATATACATGGAGGCCATGTTAAATGTTCATTACGGCGTGTAACTATTTATGACCAAATTTAAATACGAACGTATGACCAAACCCACGCTATATTGATTTTCTACTCCTGACACCTACAAAGTTGGTTCGCCTCTTTATAAATATTCCTATTTTGAGATTCTTCCAATTAGAACCTTTTCTAAGTATACAGAACATGCTTTTTATTATTTTAATAGCTGTGCCCGCGACTTCGCTTGCGTGGCATTCAGATAATTATATTCTAATGTACAGCCTATATTCACTCTCTAGATGCAATCTATCGCATTACCAATATATTAATATATACTCTATGTATGTCCTGTCCCGTCTCGTTCAGGCCTCTACTCGTGGACAAGGTCACCCCGGCCAGACCAAACCACATCCCAGACAGTCTTCCCAGTGCATTGGAAAGTCTAGGCCCCTGCATCTTCCTACCATGGTTTTGTAATACGGCAGAGTCCAAATACTTCAGTCCAGTAATAGTTCAGTACTCACCGAAACCATGCACTCATCCATTCTTGCCCTAAATGGAAGCTATAAGGTATGTGGTAAATGAGCGTCACTTCCCGCCTCACCTCTACAATCAACGGCCTTATAGCCCTGCTCCCCACACCTAAAACATTGGCCTCCCCGTTCTACCCCCGAAAGACAGAATGGGCGAGTGCGACCCAAGCCTAAACACCGGAAGCAACGCAGGGGCATAGATCAAACGGTTCAAGCAGCGCACGCCATGTTATAGAATTTTTGCCGACTTCAATTACATTTATTGTGATTAATTATTGAAAATATATATTTACCAAAATAAAAATCAGCATATATATGTATAATATACCTTTCTATCAGTGAAATAATTTTCAAAATCGGATCAGTAGTACCAGAGATTACTCCGAACATCCAAACTCATAAACTTTACAGTATTAATATAGATGTTATTATGCATACACTTTTTAATTAATCTAGATAAACAATATTCATACATTATATGAATACATAGATGTTACTATAGAGTATAAACTACTACCATA
This sequence comes from Samia ricini, assembly GCA_014132275.2. NCBI lineage: Eukaryota > Metazoa > Arthropoda > Insecta > Lepidoptera > Saturniidae > Samia > Samia ricini. The sequence continues at coordinate 12,063,920 of AP028161.1, forward strand.
ACAAGTTACATAATAAAATATTATAGTTTTTGAACAAATGAATAAACAGACTGACACATTTTTTTTTTAGCCTTTATTACTATACTATTGGTAGAAATGATTATCTATGTCCTTGTAATGTTTTAAAACGTTCAAAATTATTAAAAAAATAAGTATAACGTCATCGATAACTGTCACATACATTTTTCAATTACATGTAAATAAATCTTGTTGACTTAATTTAGTTTTATTTCTGCTTATTACACTGTTGATTTATAATACCTATTATTAAGCAAACACATATTTTTATTAACTTTTAATATGAATATAAATAAACGATATTTACGCATTATATAATTGTATAAAAATTGTAAATGTCTACGTATATTCTACAATCATACCAAATTTCATCTAATTCGGTTCAGTAGTTTTTGCATGATTGGTGAACAAATTAAAAACAGATAGACAGACCGACAGATAGACAAAAATTTTAAAAAACATCGAAATGTGTTCTGTTGTCGATTCTGAACTACCTTGTGGTATTTTTTTCTGAAATATCTTCAATGGACAGGTTTCGTCCTTATACTATAAGTATACATTTTTATTTATATTCGTGCAAAATGCGGATAAACTAAATTTAAACGAAATCTACAAAGTTTTCCATAATATTTAATATTTCCAAATAAAATATAAATAATAGTTGACTAGAAATAATCCGTTTAAGTAAATGTAATTTAGATGATTTGAAATCTAGATGTCTTTCAACAAACATTGTTATAAAAATAATATATAATAAGTGAGTGAACTGAAAAGGTGAATTTTTCGAAATGATATTTTTTTAAACTGAATACAATGATATAATTAATCATATATTGTAAGTCCGGTTAAAAGTTCTTATAGTTTTATAAAAGGCCTAATTTCACCACTGTTTATGTTCGTTTAATTATCCTTTACAGCCTGTGTAAAATGTTGCATAATGATTCTTCTTTGTTCCCTTGATGTTGTGAGTATCAGGTGACAAAATTCTCACCTCACACACAAACAATAATATTCTCTGTAATTTTATTTTATTGTAAAAATCAAAAAGGTTACACTTACCTTCTTATATATAAAACAATCGCTAAGTACAATACTCGTAACAAATCAAGGTATTCTTTACGGAAATTTCATAAAAAATGTTACAAAGAGCTTCACCATATGAAACCACTTAGTGAAACATGAAATCGGATTTCATATTAATGGTTTTCTAAAATCGTCCGCTCACTATTTGCTCGTTCTCGACAGCCTTTATTGCATCTGACGCTAATATTTGAAAGCTTCGATGAAAATGAGTAATTTGCGTTTCAACATTTTCATTATCTATGTTTATTTCTACAAGAAAACCAAGGAGTATTATTTGATTTTAAGATATTAGATTTCAAATATGTTATTATTAAAATCATAAGGTTTATTTATTTGTTTGAATTTTCATTTGTACACTACACTATATCGTTGTCTTTGAAGTCGTACCGCAACTTATTGCAATTTATTATGTCTAAAGCGGACTAGATCTTCAGGATAGTTATTATATGTTTTTCGGGTTAAATTATCGAAAACACTTCGCATTCTATTATAATACTGTTTTATTTTTAAATTGCGGATTATTAATTCAAAAATATTAAAAATACAGAAAATTCAAAATGAACAATACGTACAAATTCTCAATCTGAATATTGGAATTGTTGAAAAAAGTGCTTTAGCATCCGAAACCACTTAGTGAAAAGTAAATTCGGAGTTCATATTAATATCTTTCTAAATCCATCCTCTCGCTATTTGGACGCGCTCGATAACCTTTATTGCACCTGACGTTAATATTCAGGGGTTCCAATAGAAATACGGATAGAAATGTTCGATGCTCGTATTTCGTGAAAGCATCTACACAAATGTCGACGTTTATCTATATTTCAATATCGAATAGTAGTAGATCTGTAGCTATAAGTAATCATTACCTTTTTTAATATTGATATTATTGTAACAGTTATCAATGATTATTCTTCTTGGTTTATGGTAATCTGCGATTTACATACGCAATTCCACCAGTGTCACGTGATGAGTTATGAATTCAATCTTGTGCCAACATTTCTAAGCTCCTAGCAAAACAGGTCGCTCTACTTGATAGAACTTTCTATGGGTTTTTCGTTTACTCCAGATAAACGTTTCGCGTCATTATTTCGAATACAATTCATCTATGCACAATAATCAAACGATATCATATAAGCACCACCAAAATTACACAATTACTCGCTAAAAAACTTCTATCAATTATTACATGGATTTCGCTAGACGTTGGTTTGCAAGATGTATGAGCGATATTTCAATGTTCACTGTTGTTTCCGAATTGTACCTAATCATTACTACCATTAAATATATAAGCTATGCTACTATAGTATATAACAAAAAGAAATTAAATATAACATGCTACATTGATTTATTATCTTCTAAAAATTCTGATCAACATGTGGGGCTTGTTTTTAACATTTGTAAAATTTGTGGATACTTTGCAATTTTGCTTAATTGTTTTATACGTTTGACATAAACGATAAACAAAAATATTTTTTTAACAACGTTTCTACCTAAAAAAAATCCAAATAATATCATGAAAAGTTGTAAACCATTTTCAATATGTGAAGTTGACAAATATCTAATCTTATCTCTATTACATTTTTTCCATAATATTTAAGAATTGTAAACAATTAGAAGGTTACCGTAAAAAACTATTACGGAAAATCAATTTATGGGGTTTTTGTTTCAGCAAGAAACAGAAAATGAATTAACCTAGTGCTTGAAGCATTGTAGGATATCTGAGGCACGTAACATAGTATTGATGATTTTAGTTAGCTATCGCCTACATATGACTCAGTATTTCTAAATCATTCAGCATGACAATCTATGATTTCATAAATATGTCACGGAATCCTTTACTATAGTGCAAGAGCTTGTCAGAAGAATTGATATATGCAATACTGGAACGAGATTTCACAATGCATCAATAGTTCGGATTCGTAAGTGCGGATTCCGTCTTATATATTCGTATTGATTGTCTAAAACTATTTTTGAAATTTCATGAAGGTGAAAGTGTCAACAATTAGTGAAATTGTGATGATCAGGCAGTTGAATTTAGTAAACGCTTTTGCAGCTTTGCCGTAATTTATTATGCGAACTTGTCCGTGTAATTAATTATACGTTATTCAATAAAAATAATATTTAATATGGTTTTAGTATTGTATAATACGTTTACAAATGATTTAGTTGCTTATTTATATAATAACTTTAAATAACATAAATAATTAATTTCCTTGACATTCTATTATATCTCTTACAACTCATATAATATTATATTGTAGATTATTTTTTAATAACAAACAATTGTAGCGAAATTTTGTTAATATATAGTTACTTTTTTAATTATTTTGATAGGTTACTAAGAAAACCATTTCAGTAAAATTAGAATAACAATTTAAACGGAAAAACTAACCGCAGCTCAGAGTTCACCAAACTGTAACGTGGTGCTGTTCAAAGATTATCGTGCAAGGGGGTTCAACTAAGCTGAAACTTTACGGTTTACCACAAATGGTTTTGTTTACTCAGATAAACAGTTTGATATTTGGATTCTGTAATTTTATATATTTATTCTGTTTGATAACTTTTTGGATAGAATTTGGTATTAAGATAAGTATCTCAGAGTATATCAGAGCGAAAGATTGCGCAGTTGGTATTGCGCCGTATTACGCTTCAATCGTCGCGGGTTCAATTCCACCTATCCAACGCTAAAACCAGCCTGAGCTTTCGGTGAAGGAAAACATCGCGAGGAAACCAAGGCTTGGTGGTAGGGCATAATGATGCTCGCCTGGGTAGCTGTTACCCTCAAGTGTGAAAAGCTGTTCCCAATACCAATAGGTGTGTTCCGGCAGCATCACTTGAGAACCAGTAGCTAGGTTTAGTGTGTTTATCATTCTGGACCACATCGTCATTTAACATCAGGTGGGATTGTGTTCAAAACACTGAGCCTATATCGTGTAAAAAAAGAAGTTTTTAATACATTTAGCTTTTATTAACCGGTATAATAAATATGATAATAAATGTAGGAAATGATAATGGGCATAGAAACTAGCATAGAAATTATGACTATTTGTGTTATGATGTGTTAAAAAAACCTTTTTATTTTAAAACAAAACCGATTTTAACTATAACAAATAAATAATAATAATAAATCGAGTAACAAACATACAAAAAACAGACCGTATAGACGTATCCTCCCCCTCCGTTTTGAAGTCTGTTAAAAACAAAACACAAGCGACACTTGGATATTGTAGTGTTTTGTAATTGTAAAAACTATGGCACTTAAAAAAAAAAACAAATACAAGATTTGCTTCATAATCATTTTTCATTTCAAATATAAATTATGCCTAAAATAATGAGACACCTTTAATCTACACTAATTGAATTATCTGCCTATGAAATAATTCCAGTCTATATTCTAAAATATTTAGTTCAGTTAATCTAGTTAATAAAGTTTTAACTATGGAGAAAATTTCGCGTAAATCTACAAGAGGAGAGTAGGTAACTGATATTTCATCAAATTTGTAAAATCCAAATTTTACTTATAATTGCACTGAATTAACAAACATTGTTAGCTTTATTATCTCGTCTTTATCATTAATATTCAATAAACGAAATTAAATTTTTAGACATTGAATTATCATATGGAATTATTTTAGGTAAAATAAAATTATAAAGGTCTGCTGTTGAATGCGCATTATGCAAAACTTACTGAATAGACACTTATCTGAAAAATAAATATCGCGATATCTTTATTTAATACTAACTGTGTGCCCACGGCTGCACCCGCGTTTCATTTATTCTTCATTGGGTTTTAATTTTTTTATACGGAACCCTACATTTTTTGGTACTAAGATAAAGTAAAAATATTTCTCATAAATTCAAGCACTTGCCTGTAAAACAGTGTGTTGAATCCTATTTTATTCGAAATTTCATGAGTTAGACTTTTTTTTTACGCGGAACCCTAACTAAGTTACGCAGAGTAACTAAAAAAAAGTCCCAGTGAAATCGGTCCAGCCGTTCCAGAGATTACCCGAAACAAACAGAAATACAAAATTTTTATTGTGTTTTTGGTATGGGTCCGTGGATACATTCGTTGATTCATTAACATTACAAACAGACACTTCAATTTCATTTATTAGTATAGAATATAGATAAACAACTATTCTATAATTATCAAAGATAATTAATTTATTAGCTAATTACCTATTTAATGTTTAATATGTCGATTAGCCATAAAATGAGACAATAGAGAGACAACAGGAAAACAATGGAAAGCTGGCGTAAATGCCAGGTTAGTGCTCAAGAGGTTAAACTCTACTATTTAAAACATTTGTTAACTATTTTTGTTTTCTTATAGAGTATTGTTCACGTCGTTCGTATCACTAATTAAAACATCTAGATATTGAGTAGTATTAATACCAGTGTAGTTTCAGTAATGACGTATTGTCCTCTAAGTTAGTTGAAGGTTTCCTGATTAGTAAGCCTGGCATTTTGCGGGTCGCCGATGGTATTATTGGAATGTCTCCCGAGTGAATGCCACCGATGCCACCAAACTGTACACAATCGTTCTATATTAGACGTTGGAATGCTACGTTCTGGAGGACGATTCGGAATATCTAATATAAGTATAATTTATTTTAATCACAATTTATGGGCCATAAATAAGAATAGGAAAAAAGAAAATATTTGCATGTCCTCATTGTTGTCATCGTAAACACTGCTGTTGTGCCGTAGGAAATAAAACAGATTAAATTTCTGCTCTTTATATTATTCGCTTTTTAATAAAATATTTCGAATGATGTTAATTTTTTACTCTATATTTTTTAGAATTCATGTTTAGTGACGTAATTTACTGACAGTGAAGGAAGTCTCCTGTCCATCTTACCGAAAGTTATGGAAAAAATACGAATTAGTAAGATAACGATGTAGTTAAAAATATAAAACTATTTAGTGATTGGTATTTGAGATCGCCAAAACGGGGCGGCTTAACATGGTATGAGAGACTTTGCTTACCTTTGATGAGACTCCTAGGTGTTTGTTATTATTAGCTTTAAAAGGTTTTATTTTGCTGTCGAAAATAATTATCATGACCATTCTCTGGACTGTATCTTCAAATTACGACATCTATATTCAAAGAAAAATCGCAAATGTAGAGTTTATTTACCTTCGCACTTGATGTAGAACTTTGCAATTGTCAGCACAATGATGAGCGCTCGAGTTCATTTATGTCAGTCCCATCTACCTTTTGATTGTTTAAAAAGGTTTGTATTTATTTTTGTTTAGTCATGGAACTCCTTCATCTAAGGAGTCATCACAGTGCAAGCATTTTACACGTAATATTTTTAGTAATACTTTAGAGTGATAATAAACGTCAGTGAAATTATCGTTATCATTTTGGCGATATTAATTTACAATTTTCCTAGAGTACTCGATTGTAACCACCGTACACTTGTAAAAAACTAGAACAAGCACACATAATGGCGCCTCGCGTTCTCGGGTTACTAACGGCCATTTCTTATATGCAGGTAACGCACTGCACTGCACTGCCCTAAGTAATCACATCTCGACTTACTGGCTGCAACCGATGTAGGTTTAGGTTGGCATGATAATAGCTATACTTAATATTAGAACCCAGACGAATAAAGGAAAAAATAATCAGAATTATTATTTCACTTAAAGACCGCTAAAAAGTTGACGAGAAATAATAAGACCTTTTATGTTGGGAAGGACTAACAAATGCGTAAAATATTTGAATTTGCGAGTAGAAATTCTCGAAAACGTAATTTATCTTTCATGTTTAATTTATACCTGTTTCAATGTTTCGTTCTTACTTCACCTAGCCTTTGTAAGTAAGCACAGGAAGTACTGCCAATTAACGCTTGTTTTTTTTTAATAGACGATTTTTAACGTTCTTGCTTTTCGCCTTGGAACTGTTGTTGTTTCAATTCCTTGATCTTGAAAGCTCTTTACGTGACAAATTAAATATTTTCCCCTCTGTCGCGTTCATTTGTTTGTTGAGTACCAGATGAATAATTAACAAGTTGTTTTCTTTACAAATTCGTTGTTGCGATAACCCATTTCTTCGTGTTAGCGGTGTTAATTTACTGAGTTTATCGTCCGGTATTTAAATTGTCTTTTTGATTTTTAATTTCCCTAGGGAAAAAGATACGACATTTAGCTAATTATCAAGGTTATTTTTAAATTTCAACATCGGTTTTTTTTTGCCAGCACTTCTCGACTGGGTTGTCATTTGAACCGGTAGTAGTGACGTTGACGTTTATCAGCGCTTTCTGGGGGCCTAAAAAGAATTTTTATTTTTATTTTTATTTGAAAAATAAACTTTGCATCTTTTACAATCGAAAATCATCAATCACGCATCCATTTCGTTTTCCACTAATACTTATGCGTGAATTTTTCATACTTTATGATAATTTCTATAGGTTAATTCTTTATGTATTTGTATTTGAAATATAAATTTTATTCCTTACTTTTAGATGGTATATTTTTAGGGTTGTATGAGACTTTCCCATAGATATCCTATACACTAGATATATGGTATCCTTCTGCTACGTTAAAATAGGTATTTTTGAAATTTATTTCATTTTATTGTAAAAACGAAACTTTATTTTTTAAATATATTTATTGTTCCGGCAGTATAATTTAAAATATTTTAAAATAAATTTAAAATACATGTCAACATTTCTTTTAAAATAATGCCATAAATACTCGAGATCCTGATAAGACATTTTCGTAGTTCTTAGCAAAAGTTATAAATTCATAAAGTTTTATGAAATTTTATGTTGACATTTCAATATCAGTAGCGAGTTTATCCCTCGATTCCCGATATACGGGGCTCTGGACCTTACGATCATCCTTTGCATGCATAATGCGTAAACTTCGCGAATTTCCTTCTCGGCGAAAATAAAGTAACATCACCAGACTGAGTTACATCGTCATAAAGTCTGATTGAACGTTTCGCAAAGGAATATACTTCACATTTGTTTAGATCATCTTAAGAAATGTGTTCATAAGTTAATAGATCCGAATAAAATATCTCGTACGAGTAAACGCTATTTCTTCGCTTCAATACTATTTAGTGGATTGGTTTATAGTCGATAGTTATTATATAGATAACTACTTAGGTATGGAAATTACAAGAAATAAGAATGAAATAGTAATAAAACTAACAGAAATGATTAAAAAACTTTTAGAAAAATATAAAATGCAAGATTGTAAGGGAAGTAGAACTACAATGGAAACAAATTGCTGTGGATCATCTACATCAAATGTTATAGATGTACCCTACCAAGAACTAATAGGCTCATTACTCTATATTTCAACAATTAGTCGCTCAGACATTGCATATACAGTGTCATACTTGAGCAGATTCCTTTACAAACCGAGACAAGAACTCTGGACATCAGGTAAGAGATTCTTAAGATATCTTAAAAAAACTAAGGAACAGGGTCTGCTATATAAAAGGTCAGGTGATGTAACTGGGCTTCAGGCCTACTCAGATGCACATTGGGCAGCTGATAAAGTTGATAGAAAAAGTACGAGTGGATGTGTTATATTTCATGGTAATAACTTAATAACCTGGTTTTCAAGAAAGCAAACATGTACAACATTATCTACAGCTGAGGCTGAGCCGGAGCCCAAACGGTAAGTGAACTTCTACATTTAAAAGGTCTACTCTATGAACTTGTAAATAATAAAATTGTTTCTGCTCATATATATTGATAATCAAAGTACAATTAAAATAATTCAAAACCAAATAAACACTTAATCTTTTAAACATATTGCTATAAAATATCATTACATTAACCCCTTGAGCACTAACCTGGCGCTTACGCCAGCTTTTCATTGTTTTCCTATTGTCTAATTTTTATGAGAACTAGACACATTAAAAATATAATAACCAAAAAGATGATATCTATATCATATATACCAACAGCTGAGAATATAGCGGGTATTTTTACCAAGGCATCGTCTACTAACAGGCATATATATTTTAAGAGTAAACTTAATATCAATAATAACTAATATATATACATTTCTATTTAGTGGTTTTTAACTGATCCGAAGACTATGTAATTGTCGTAGGGCTAAATAGAACTCTGTCATTGATTATAATTGTATGTTAACTACATCAGATAATAATATAGTTAATATAGTATAAAGTTAAAGGTTTAAACAAACTAAAGAAAGCACAATTTGTTTTCATAATATTTAGCGTATTTAAAGCATATAAAACAAGTAAACATTTCATTATTTTTGTTAAAAGTTTTTTTTTCAAATTGTGTTCATAGTTTTATATATGTAAAATTAAACTAGAAGTTATAAGTCTATATATATATTTATGATCTTCACTGTAAGAGAGTTTGTCATAAACCTCTATAAATTGAGGGGCTGTGTTGAGAAATTATCATTGTGAATATCTATCATTGTCTATTAAAACTATTGTCTGTGTATAACTGCTATGTAAAATGTAGTCTGTGTATTTGGCATACATAAGGTAAAGTACAAAACCTTATTATTTTTTTAAGTTTTGAAAATTTCGAGCCATTGTTTCTTTAACTCTGGTAAACGGTTGGAGTCAAGGAACGTGTAGAACAAAAGTTGAAGAACTATAAATAATAATAAAGTTTCAGAAAAAACATTTCTCGAAAGAATACAAGTTGGAAAACAAGGCAGCTGCTTCAAGTAAACACGAAGTTAAAAATCCAATAATCTTTGCCCTCTTGCTCTGTTTTAATATATTGTTACGATCTTGTAAGATCTGTTTGCTGGACCATATTAAATCTAAATCTCAAGTAATCTCAGGCAGTGTAATAATTCAAATAAGTTTTATGTTAGACGCTTTTGAATTTCTTTTCAACGTTAAGATAAATATTTTATCTATTTTCATGATAGCGTAATCTGCTGTAACGTAATAAATCCTGTCTATATATACATATATATTTTGTAGTGGCTCGGCAAAGTCACGGCATTGTGCCTGATGGTAAGTACAATGCAATCCTGAAACAGTGGCGACTGGCGAGAGATCGGTTATCCATCGTTATTCTTCCTTGTCATGCCGGCCTGAACTGATAACTCTTCACGCTACGTTAGAAGGACGTGATACTATAGGAAGGGGGGAATACATCGGAAGTTACTGTAAAACTGTGGCTCCGAAGCCCAGCGCGTGTGGTTCTGTTATTGAAGGGAGAAGAAGGGATCAGATTAAACAGCTCTTCAGAGCACTCGCTATGATACAGACGGTAGACCACGCTTAACGAGGTAATGTCCCTGCGTGATGTTATGTATACGTTATGTAGAATACAGTGTACTATTTTATGTACTATGTTCTATACTTTGTATTTCATATCTTCAATTTAGGTAAAATAACCATTTTAGAGAACCAATTAATTAAATGAGAACAATCATTTCCAATCACGTAAATATAATGAATAGTACTAAAGGTACAATATTAGTAGGTAGAAACTATTTTCTAGCAAAAGTTATCACGATTTCGCTGATTTATACATGAGTTTAATCTTTACTGTTTCAACTCATATAAATCTTGCTTTGTCCAACAATATTATACGTGCAAACGTTGGATATACCACGCTTGCTGTAAAGTTGTAAAGCATTGTCTCTGAAAAGAATACCTCAGTTTAATTCGCTTAAGATTTTGCATTGTAATTTCTTTGTAAAATGTGAACATTTTAAAAATTCATATATTTGAACTAGATTACGTATGAAAAGAAATTATACAAACCTGTGAACGAAGCAGAGATTTTATTTCTATAAAAACAGCTTACTGAAAGGCATATCGACTAAAATTAAATGAATTTGAATAGGAATTGAGCTAGTGGCTTTCCCGGTTCTAATCAGACACTACGATTATTAAATCATGAATAACTGAGAGATCTATAAATGTTATAATAATAGTAAAAGTAACAATAATTATGAAAGATTTAATGCCAAGTTTCTATTGCTACGAGGTTTATTAGATTTGATTGTTGGTTTACATCAATTTTACGTCGTTCAATATTAATAAGAAATTGCAGTGTATAGTTTACATTTCTTTAACTAGCTATGGCTTATTTGTGTTGTTTCTTGCATTTTCTTTTTTTTATGTCGCTGATGTTTACTTTTTTACTTTAATTTTTCTAGGAATGGTATCTATACTTAACAATAAGGTAAATTTTTTATATTAATCTTGTTCATAACTAAAGATTATTCTCCTACGGGGTTTCTGTATATTTGACGGCATTTCGATATTCTATTTTAATAGTTCATATCAAGACGATATTGTCATCTTTTAACGTTGTTTCTCATTGTGCTAAGTATTTTATTGTTCAGTGCAAATGGACAATGGGTGTAAATCAGGAGGTTATTGCCTTCTACTGATACAATGAAGGCTGAGCGAACATAAAGGATTTAATATCTGCTATTATTTTATTGTTTTCATTTATGACAATAGACTCTACTGTTATTCTCATTAGCCTGTAAGGTTTTAAAAGTTTAATAAATTATTTATTTATCGACTATAGTTTTTCATATTTCATTAAATTTATAATGTTTGTATTTCGTTTATACGATATTTGCAAATTGAATTATCGAACCGACATTCCGCTGATCTAATTATTCTACCGCTACGAATCTAGAAGTTTAATATTGGAGAAGTCAAATAATATTGCGTCGAATATTGCAAGTTTGCGTGACGTTTATTGGCAGCGGCAGCGAACGTGAGACCGTCGTAGACAGTGACGAACGATCGGAGAGAACGCGATCGCGACTTATTGGTAACAATTTTTCAACGTCATCGGATGAAATCATAGTTGTTATTCTAGTAGTTTTTATTAATATTCCACTATTATCATTCGTTTTTTTTAGTTATATTATTAAGCAGGTAACGTGCTGTAGGCAGTTTTACAATATTTACTTAAGAGTATAATTTTAATAGTTAGGTTAGCTAGAACAAACTTTGAAGCCTTTGAACTGGCTATCATTTTCAGTCTAAGTGCCTTAAGAGTAAATGCTAGCGGCTTTTATTCCATACAAACGTAGTCCACTGTTTCCTCCCTGGATAATAGCATTATGGTAAACACGTTCATACCAAATAATATATATCCACAATCGGCATACCTGACGTTTTCCCATAAATTAGTTATTGTAGAAGCTAGGAAGAAGCCTTTGAAAGTGAAAAAAATGCTCCGCTTTTATCGTCACTTTCAGATCTTCTTCAAACAAATTTGATGAATAAAATTTAAAAAAGCAAAACGTAGAAGCATATCCAATGTCTTTCTTATTCTATAACTAAAAGAAAATGAAAAATCAGTTCAGTCAGTTTAGGATGAGAAATAGGGTACTACGAAGTGATGTATTATATACATTTTACTATTTTACATAGGTAAAATCAGCCCGAGTTGCAATTGTCCCTTTAGTTTTTTATAACTCTTTATTTGGGGCGCAACAATATAATAATAGATTTCTGAAATATGTACCTACTTTTCAAATGTGTTGCCGACCGCATGTCCTCTTAAGTGCTCACCTCAAAGTTTGCTGAAGCTGTCAAGGCACTTCTGGTCAACTGCGCTTGGTCAGTTATATAAAAAATGGATAATATCTCATTGCCTATGTATGAAGATATTATAGTTATTGATTATTTTTTATGCTTTGTAAAAGTATGTGTATTATTACTCATCAGTATTATTCTATTCCATAAAATATTTAGGTGTAGGTACTATAGAGACATAGAGATATTTTTCAAGTTTTACTACGTTTTGCCAAGTCTCCACGGACGAAATAAACCTCCGTACTCAGAGACATACATGTTTATTACTTGGCGGTATGGTCTCGCTACAAATTTCATCTTATAAATGTTACCTGGGTTACCTTCGTTTTTGTCATGATTTTTTTTGAAACGCTTGATATGGTTATCTTACTTATTAGTGTGCAAATAATATTAGACAAATTTTATTTTAAGTATATATTTCCTATTAATAACGGTTTATAAAATATAAATAAGATTATAAAATAGTTACCTACGCAAACAGTTTTTATATCGTATGGGTTACGTAATATACGTATGTATATTTCGTTTCTATATTTACATCCATTAGGTCTTAGTTCAGTCCTGTTCTCAGAGGACGAGATAAACTTGAATCTTTAGACAGCGCTTTTTTGCTCCGAGTTCCAGTAACTCTTTGAATCGTATCCTTTTTCTTGTGAATAGGCTTTTTTTAATGCAAATATATTTTCATTACCCTTCTTTTGCTTTCAATGCTTCGATACTTATTTGAATGTACATACCTATTAGTCAATGTTCCCTAATCGAATAATTGATATAATAAAATTAAAAGTGAATTAGAACGAATTTAATAAAATGAAAATCAGTAAGGTAATGCCACATCAAATGCTTCTTAATACTAATGTTATGTATTCAGGGACGCTCCCAACCTTATACACCAAAGGGCCAGTAATTAAACTGTAAATTACACTAAGTGCAGAACCGGTACGAAGGTCGTATCGACTTCCTCCCTGGAATACAAATGAACAAACGGCTGTAATCAAAAATTTATTCACAATCTTAATGTAGGTACCTACCGAATAAATAATTAGATATTGTATTTGACTAAATTCTATTTGTAATATTGTTTTATGCTTTTTTATTATTATCACACAAGAGAGTATATATTTTTTTATTTATTTTTTATTATTATGTTTTTTCGTTGTATTGAACTCTTCACTCTTAATGTACTTAAACTTATTTTTTTAAATAACATATTTAACTGTTCTGTCTTCATAAAATGGTAGGACTACATAATATATAAAACTATATACATAATATTATTTCATAAATGAATCAGATATTTTTAATCTACTATGTATCATATTAATGTTAGGACATTTACGGCTGGATTCTTAATGCCATCTCAATCTGTTTTTACCTACTGAATTTGGTCAGTCAGTCAATCAGTCAGAAAAAGCGATTTGATTTTGGTTTGATATCAATCTAAAAGTTAAGATTCGATATGGAAACCAGCCATTATATGTGGTAGATACTAACCGGTGCGGTAAAGCATTTTGGTGAAACTAAAACACGATCTTAGGATATTTTCTATTATTCGCTTAGGAAACTTACACCCTCAAGTCTAATGTCTGTCTTTGATTAAAAGTGATTGGAGTTCTATTGGTAAATTCTGACATGTAAACTTGATAGTTCTTTTACATTTATTATAATTTCGGTTACATTCTTAATGCTAAGAGAAATCGTGGGCGAACTATAGTTTGTAACTGTGTAAATAAATCATCATTATTTTTATAATTTGTTATTTGGAGTAGGCGCAGTGTGTCCTTCGTCTTCCATACATTCAGTCACCACATCTTCATTCATCCCTTTTGCTTTCATATCTTCCCTCACACACTCCATCCATCTTTTCTTTAGGCGTCCCTCTCCTCCTCCTTCATCCTGACTTTCATAGTCACCACTTTCTTCTTCACATATGTTTCGTCTCTTCTCTAAACATGCCCATACCAAGACAAACGATTGACAAGACGAAACAAATCAGGGTAACTGTGTAAATAAATATTAAAATAATGTTATATATTTTGTCGGTGTTAAAAAATACCTTTGGTAAAGGATAAAAGGTTTTTATTTTTAGCATATTTTTGAAGTCAAAATTTCTTTAGCGTCGTTGGGCGATACTCGGTAGGAAAAACTTAGATAAAAAAGTTAGATTTGGGTTACCAATAGTATGACATGAGTCGTCAACGTAAGTGCTAGCGCTTGAAGTTAAATATTTAAATGGATACTTTCACAGACTATCGTTTGTTATAATTATGAATAAACTGTATAGAAATACACATAATTATTGCACGGAACGTCAATAGATGTCAAACCCGACAAAAGATAAATCTTTTTATACTGGAAAGCAATTTTTAATTTTAAAATCTCAAAATTTGTTAATTTAAATTATTACCATAACCTAAAATTTAATAATTTTTACCTAACCTTAATTATTAACATAACCTAAAATTTAATAATTTTATAAAATTTGATAATTTTAGGTTATGTTAATAATTTAAATTAACAAATTATGAGATTTGAAAATTAAAAAATTGTTTTCCAGTATAAAAAGATTCCAATTTTCACTTCTGTTGGTAGTCCCCATGGGTTTTAAATAATATGCGTGTATCTTTCCCCGTTACAGACTAAATACGTTTCAGTAACTTTACGATCAGAACGAAAATGGTACATTATTTAGCTAATAAAACTTTACATTTACTTTTTCTTTTAGTCATCTAACTTTTTAAATTGAAGTCAAGTGTCTACCAATGTCTACTAACTATTTGATCTTAATTACGTGAAAGTTGTTTTCTTTAGAAAATGTATTTAGCTTTAATTCGGTTTTCCGGAATATAATTATTATGTATTACTTTGTTATTCTATTTTTCTTTTTTTAAGTGAAATAAACGCAGAGTGTATAACTTGCTATACTTTTTACCATAAAAAAGATTTACGGAAAATTAAATAATTTTGATCTGATTTTTTACTTTTGACACCCGAATTGGTTTATGTCCGAAATGTGTTTATGTTCCCCGAATATTATGACAATGATAAACGAGGGATATCCGGACGAGCACGGGCCGAATTATGCGTCACAATTTGTCATTTATCGTGTTGTCCTCTATTCAACATGTATTTTATTATTTTGTTTAAAGTTAGTAATAAAATTAATGGCTTTTACTGCCATCGGTTTTGTTTAAACTTTTGTTAAATGTTCTTCAGATTTACATTTTTGAATTCGTACATAAATATTTTTTGTCTTTATTACCATACATAACATAGTCAGAAACACTTACTAATAATATATGTAAAATGTCATAGATATATAAGAAATATTTTCCAAGGTTGGGAACTTTTATGGGCTTTTTAAATGAATTATGATTCCATTTCCAAATTCATAAATACCAACATAAATTATCCATATTTATTACTTCCATTGTTTAAAATAAGTAATGACATAAGATATAAAGATCTGTGAGATATAGATTAAATACAATATAAAGTACAATACAATGAGATCATACAATAAAAAATAATGAAAAGTAAGGTGTAGTCCTTAATCTTTCAGGCGAGCGTCTAGACATAATATAATTACATCTACGAATGTATTTTACGTTTCATTTTAAATCGATAAAATATTGGAATTATTTTTTAAACTTTTTTCTAAAGCATGCAAAAATACTTAGTTACATTTAATTCGCAATAGGAAAATTTGAAAAATCACATTTTTCTTATATTATCAGCATTCTTTGCTATTCTTTTCCTTGTTTAAAAATAAAACGTATATATAAAATCGAAAATTTATTGTTAGGGTCTGGCATAAATTTTACCATTATTTATTTTGTTGAAAATATGGAATGTAGTATATTTATTTTTTAACCTGATAAAACTCTGACGCGAAGCGATGGTGGCATAGTGGACAGTGCGCCAAGATTCCGCGTCAATGGACACGGGTTCAAGCCCACCTATCCAACTTTAAAATCAGCCTGAGCTTTCAGTGAAGTAAAACATCGTGAGGAAACCATAGCACGGTGGTAGGATATTTTGTAATAATGCCCGCCTGGTTAGCTACCATCCGCAAGTTTGAAATCCTGTCGCCAAATACCAATAAGCGTGTTCCGGCAGCATCACTTGAGAATCCGTACCTAGGTTTAGTGTGCTTACCATCCTGGACCACATCATCGCTTAACATCAGGTGAGATTGTGGTCAAAGCACTGAGCCTATACCGTGTAAAAAAAAATTTGGTTCCAGATAATCTATATATAAAATAGCTTTTATTTTATAAGCTTATATGTATTATTTTATTATATAATTGAAGGCATTTTCACTCTTTAACTACCTACATATTAAGTTTTTTTTATTTACAGGTAAAATCACTTTTTATGACATCGGGTTTTGCAACAAATATTAAAGACATGACGTATGAAGCGATATAATGTATATTATATGGTAGGTAAGTTTCACATTAATTTTTATGAATAACTTTAGTCTAATTTAGACATAAACATTTACTTACTAACTACGCTGCTATACAAGAAAAACAAACAGATTAACCTTACATACGTTACAGTTGGATTGTTGTGTACTCTTATACCGTTGAACAATTAAGGCCCGGTTCAAATGTTCCTCAAAGTTGAGAAAGAGACGCATGAAGCGACCCAACTTCCTATGTGCCGTTAAGCTCGTAAAAGAAAATAACTGCTTCCGTGAATAGATAATAGGGATTTTATGAAAATTCCTTATCCTTGTTTTGATATTCGAAGGGTTCGCCTCCATGGACCTCCTTTGTTCTGGTGGCATGCGACTCGTAACTTTCTCAAATTTTTTCATCGTCTTCAGTGAAATTTCTCTATCGTATTTATATTTTACTTTTATTATTTTTATAGAAATAAAATATTCGCGGTATGATAACGATTTTTATGTTGGTTCTTTCATTTAACCAAATGAAGTAATACTTATGTATCTCGTATATTATTTAAAAGGAATATACTAAGTATTTTATAATCGAAGTTGGAATAATAAGTTACGTAACATTGTACTTTTATCAAATTTATGATTGTAGTGTGTATTTAATGCTCTTGATATAGCATGATATAACATGTTCTACAGGTTAGATTCTGATTAGACCTAATTATGCTCGTTTGGTAGCATGTAATGTACTTTCTATGATTTGAATAAAAACAGTTAAAAATTGTGGAAATCCATTATGAATAATATCGTTGATGTTACTTTGCCAATTCCGCTTTGATTTGAAGCAGAATTAGCAAACTAACATCAACCAAATTATTTATAAATGGTTAAAACTTAAATTATCGGAAACTGCTTATAAAATATCTGAAAAGGATGTTATTTGTTCCCTACGTGAGGTTTATTGGCGTCCTGTATTTAGTTGAAAAGATCTTAACAATAGGCTATTGTCAGGGAGAAAACCTTTTGGCCTGGCAGCGATGGTGACTCAAGGTAAATTGTAATATTAATAGGACTAAGAAAAAAAAAAATATAGAACTTATAATTTGTAGTAGCACATTGCTTCGTTTTAATTAAATCTCACTGTGCACGGTATCACAGCGACAATTCAATTTTCTGGTCAAATGGATAGCGTCTGCCACAGTATTTTATCGGTTTGCTATTGTTCTATTATATTTTGTTCTCTTGTCCGTGAATCCAATTAAGAGGACATGTGGTCGGAAAACTAGGTATTTCATAAATCTATTGCTATCACGTTGCACTCCAAAGAAAAAATTGTAAAACATAAAAGGGACAACTGCAGCGCGGGCTGATTTAACTATGCAAAATATACGAAAACTTCACTTCGTAGTTCCCTGTTTCCTCCTCTAAAACTGAATCGATTATAAATTTTTATTCAATTTTAAAATAATAAAGACTTCGGCTATGCCTGCGCGTTTCGCTTTTTTAATTTGATACATTAAATTTGTTTGACGATCGTCTGAACAATAAAAATCGACCTATTTTTTCATTTTCTACAATAACTAATTCGTGGAAAAAATCAAAACGGTGGTGGATATATGTATATTATTTGGAATAACTTTTTTTACCATAATGCTATTATCCAGGAAGGAAACAGGGAACTACATTTTATGGAATAAATGCCGCTAGGATATCCTCTTAAACTACGAGGTATATGTGTATAACTCAACTCGTGGATGTTATGAGTATTGATTCTTATTAGAGCTAACGATCTTTTATTGTTTGTTTCTAAATTGGGGCGGTGTAGATAATTGTGCCGTGGTTTGAACCTATCTACAAATTGACTTGCCGACGTGTAGTAAATTAGCATAATGATTGATTGCACTCTTTTCATTATGAAAGTAATGCAATAGTGTGGTCCATATGCATATACTTTTAAAAATGTATGGTATGTGATATGTATTCGTCATCAAACAACTCTTTGATTGTTTTAATGTTAAAGTAGAAAAAATGAGGTGATAGTAAATGTAAAAGTAAATAATATTCTAGATGGATGTCGACAGATAAATAATATAAGTGCGCTGTTGTCAAGTTTTTCTCATACTGTTGTTACCCCTTTACGTAGTCGGATATTTTATTGCTACATCACTTTGAATTATGAAGGTTATGGAGAAAAAATTGTTCACGAAAAAATTTGCACAACTGTTCGTAAAACTTTTAAATTAGTTCTGTTCGTTGTTTTGGTAAAATCTCGACGGTACCGTCGTTTGTTTAAAACGTTAATTTGCACAAATACATAAAACTAGTAGATTAATATTCGTATTTTAACATCAATATGATCATTCAAGTTATTCCGTGGTATCTATTGTATCTATGTGTACAAAGTTACTCTTTACTCTTATAATATATCTCGTTACTCTTGCAGTAGTATAATAGCAAATTTGGTTTATTTTAGTTTAGATCATAAGAATAATAATATGAGTTAATTTTAAATCTATAAATACTGATATTCACAGTTTATAATAATTTTTATTTTCTAACTACGTAATACTGTTGACCGGAAGGACCTTTACAGTTTTACCGCGATTTTGGGGCTGAATGCTGAAGGCACCAATACCACCGATACCAAAAAAATCTAATATAATCCGCGGGTTTTTTTGACCTAGTTAAGCCCTACATTTATTATAATTAAAGTAATATTATAAATTATACGATTAAAGTGTAATATTTATTATTACTTTTACTTTACTCATATAAAATAGTTCTTTTCATTCGTCACGTTTTAATAATTTATTTGATCTTCTTCAGAATCAATGTTGTTAACATGGGTTCGGTTGTCGACATCTAGGACCTCGAAACTATGCTGTGAAATGTTCTATATCGAAATCTCATTCAGTTTAAGATTAATCGAATACTGTGCGGACGAGATTGAGCAAGTTTAACCGTATCTCAGAGGGAGCAAGTTATCTCATTTATCTGTTACATGCCTAACTTTTCGTTGATGAGAAAGATTCTGACAGCTCATATCTATGGCTTTATTTATTACGTCTTGCGGTTTCATCAAAATTTCTAAAGTGATGTCCCTACGTCGTTGCTTATTAATGAAATAGATTTTAAGAAATCCCATGTCTTAAATAACTAAAATATTTACATAGCCTATGTTACTCGTGCATGTAGTTTTCTACATAACAATACATAACGTAAATTTTATATCTTTTTATTTTATTTTGTCTCCCTATATAAATAATATAGCAGATGAATAAAATAAGGTAATTCGTTATAGGATAATGTATTAGGTCGAGGAAAAAGTTTCTTCGCATTTCATAGGAAAACTCAAGACATTTTTTTCCAAAGTTTATTTAGATTTAATCACAGTATACTCGTATATGTGCCATTTTGTTCGATGGCTTTCTGCCATCTTGTACGTAGTGCGTTGCTATAACAATTTTCGGACTTCCGATCAAAAATACGTGACAAGTATAGGTTGAAATCTGAAGGTCCAAGGCCAGGGCTATATGACAGATGCATTAACACCCCCCAGCCAAACTATCTTAATTTTTGCTGAGGGACCAAAGATGTGTGTGCTGTATCGTTATCGTGACAAAAGGCCACACCTTTCTATTGATCAATTCCGGCCGCATCCTCTCAACTTCTTGATTTAATCTCATTCGTTGTTGGTAGCAGAGAAAAAAAATACGTATAAACGCCTGTGATTGTTATACTGATTACTGTCATTTTAGATTAAAATGTTACAATATGTAAATTTTGCAGTTACGAGATATCAGACATCAGTGGCGAATTTGGCAATTTCCTGGAATGTTATTTAGTCTTTCTATGATACGATGGATGTACATATCTATATGAATTCCTAAGTAATGATACTCAAAAATAATCTTCTCGCCTATTGATAAATTTTCATCGTTGAGTATTTTCGAAATATTGGGTAGGGTAAATAACACCACAAAAAAAGTTACTGTCGAATTGAAATAATGCTAAAATTGAAATGGCATTGTCAACGATGTCGTTGATTATCATAAATGAAAATGATATGTGCTGCTGAAAATCAATTTTCCGCTTCGCTTCGTAGCATTCGATTTTCGGTGTCTGAATTTATTGTTTGACACTTTAATGTTAGTACTTTGTGAGATATATTTATTTGGTTGTTAAATTTTTTGAAAAAAATTTGTATAATAAACGACGATGTTTGTATAATAAGCGTGCGATGAAACCAATTAATAGTAAAAATAATTAATGAAATTATTTTCTAACATAATTATGGTTTTTATTGTATCGCTTCGAAGTTCATAATGTGTAGCTTGTAAACATTAATTTTAGTTTATTTTACATTACTAAACTAGTAATGAAGATGGCGCAGAGGATAGTGCGGCCGGATTCCGCGTCAATGGACAAGGGTTCGAGGCAACCTTTCCAACTCTAAAATCAGCCTGAGCTTTCGGTGAAAGAAAACATCGTGAGGAAACCATAGCATCGTGGTAGGGCATTTTCTAATATTGTCCGCCTAGGTAGTTATCACCCTCAAGTTTGAATATCTGTCGCCAAATACCAATAGATGTGTTCCGGCAGCATCTCTTGAGAACCAGTACATCTAGGCTTAGTGTGTTTACCATCCTGGACCACATAGTCACTTAATATCAGGTGAGATTGTGGTCAAAGCACTAAGCCCTATATCGTGTAAAAAACAGTATTTTTCCTTTACATTATTGTTAATTTCATAACAAAAAACAACTTTTTTATGAATAAATAAAATAAAATAGGTTAAAATATGATAAATAAACAGTTATGTCTATGAAATAATTTGTTGTATTATAGTATAATACAAACAAATTTATTTATATTTTTAATATTGGGGTGTTTGGCGGCATTGTCAACGTCTCTCCTTCGATATTTGCATGCATTTTAATTTCAAATTTAGGATTTCAAATTAAATACGAAAATTCATTTATGTCGTTTAATATTACTAAAATTACATGTGAGACATTAGCTTTTACACTCCAGACTTTATTACGCACTCGGCTGCACAATTCAACCTCGAGTGTAAGGACCAACTTGCTCATTTATATCATAATGTAAAGAATGGCAGAAATATTTGTGACTAATGGCACACGGATTTCTGTTTTCACGCGTCGTGCCTTTCGTTGAAATAGCTATATGCAGGCGCCGGTGGGAAAAGAGAGACGGCTGTTTAACGAATTAAAACCTCCCTTTGTCTGTAATTACAACACAATTTAATGTTAATTTGATGACAAACTTAATTAGTTTATGAAATGTTCTAGTGGGGTATAGACCATGTGTAGGTGTGGACATAACCAACTATAAAAAATAACCAATTTCGGAGAATGATTGTCAAAAAAAGTGGTTTATGACCTACGGTAATAAAGAACTAAAATGTTAATTAATTTTGATGTCTTATTGTAACCTGATAAAACATATGTTTAGATAGGATTCAGTAATTTACAACATAATAGAGTTTGTCATAATTGAGTATTAACTTTTAATCAAGTTCAAATAAATTTTGTAAAATGACAATACACTTAAGCTAATGACATAATTGTAAATGAACAAGATTTACTAGAATATTCTATAAAAGTAAAAGTAATATTATATTGCCTATATTTAAAAAAAAAAGTTACCTGAATAAATTTAGAAGATTGAGTGCCCAATAATTCCAAAGTTGCACTATTGTTAATAGAAAGTACAGACGTAACAAAAGCTTTACGAAATCGAGTACGCAATGAACTTTGTTTTATAATTCCAATCTAGCTACTGAAATAAAATGGAACCTTAAGATATATACAATATTCAAATTATAAGTAAAAAAAAAATGAATTTACACATCGAAATTTAGTACTGACTAAAATATTGTAATTAATATTATATTGGTCTTAGCGTTATACATCAAATTTATTGCCAGTCACACAAGTATTTATTTAAAGTAAAGACTTCTTAAACGTTATGGTTTTTTTTTATCGTAAACTTTAATAACGCTAGCCTGTGCCAATTTTTTATAAACTGTAAACGTCTAATAGTTCTGAGAAGGGTTAGATGACAGGAAGCGATGGGGGTCTTCTTTTATTCACACCTTTAAAGGATTTTGTCCCATTTTGCTATTCAAAGTAGTATGAATACATCTTACCGCTATGCATATAAATATTTATATTAATATTTTAAGATCGATACGGCAATAGGAGATGGTATGAAAAAATGTTCACTCCAATATTCCCGAAAAATCGGTGAAATTTGTGTCATAATACTCTCTTCACTGGGGTGACATGATCAATATTTGACCAAACCCTATAAATTATAGAGAAAAAAAAATACTGATATGTATATTTCGACAGACTTCGGCTTCCCTTTTATAACAATTTTATATTAAGATTTTTCTCTTATAGTTAAAGAATATTTTGATGTTGGGTATTGAAATATTTGATGATAAAAATAAATATTAACTATGATATTAGTGAAATGGATTATAGTATGTTAAGGTGGTTCTTTGCTTTGCTTGACCTTTTTTTAATTATAAGGATGACGAATATAATATTCAACAATTTCGCATACTTATTACATGATGTTATAATTACGTTTATTTTCGCAAACGTACGTTAATGTTTGCTTAAAAAATATTCTAGATTTTAAAAGAAGCAAAAAGTAGTGTTATAACTATGGAGAGTATCTTTATACATATATGAACAAAATTAATAATATTAAAAGTATCGCAAACTTCTAATATCGAATTTATATAACCGAGTCTTTGAGTAAAACATTCTTCGAGAGCCTGTAGACAACCCTTTGATACATATACATTCTACATGAATTACTCATTTAAATTGTATCATGGATAGAAGAAACCGAATTGAAATTAGTTTGTACTCTAAAGACGAAAGCCTTTGAGGGATATCAGTGTGAAGTATCAAGGCGTCATTTTCAACCAAGCTACAAGCTTTTAAAGGCTATTAAATATTAAGTTATTTAGCAAATCTATACTAGTAAATAAAATTCAAATGTCTGTATTTAATATCAAAATAACAACTTTTTACTCAATACATACGAATGTATGTATATAAGATACCTATACCAAAAATACAATTTTGAATTTTTTTTACTATCTGTCTGTTTGTTCCGGCTAATCTCCGGAACGGCTAAACTGATTTTGACGAGACTTTTTTCGACAGATAGCTGAAATTACTCCGCGTAACTTAGAATTAACCGCGTATTGAATTGTCATTTTTATTGGCAAGTGATTGAATTTATGAGAAATATCGTTCCTTTTTTTTACAACCAAATTTTTTTTAAGGAATTTAATAGTGTTCCGTGTAAAAAAATTAAAACATGGAATTGTGAACAAAATACGATTTACTGGGTAACATCATCAAAACATTATTTTACAATGATTATTTAAAAGCTATATTATTATGCAGTGAAGAATATATGAAAAGCGGGTGCAGCCGTGTACACACAGTTAGTATCAAACAATTCTAAAATATCAATGTTTATTTAGTGTAATTGTTATTGAAAAATTATTTTGGAAATCTATATAAAGATTAATATTGTGCGGTCCGTCGATTCATCTTTCTTATATTATTCACAACTTCAAAAACAGTATTTTTATTAGTAAAACGAGCGTTATGTTATTGTGAATTAATATTATTTTTACCGACAAACGTAATTCGGACCAACTATAATTTATTTCATGTACATGTGCCAACAAAAATTTGATATGCATAGTGAAATCTAATTAAATTCACACGTTATGGTCAATTTTACGTGTGTAGACTCGTACTAGAATATATAGTTTCGAAATATATTCTTTACATTTTTACACATATTTACAGAGACATGAGGAAATTAATAACGCAGTAACAACATAATATACATTCGTGTACAAGGACACGCTCGTCTATAATTAATTAGGAATATAATTTGTCTTAACGTTTTCGGAGCACACGCAACCTTTGCGGTCCGGTGGTAGACCACTCATTAATATGAGAACTATCGTGTAGGCAATTATTAAGATAGTAATATGATGTTTTCTTATTCATGTCTTAACTTGTTTTATTTAAACAATTAAGTACACTGTTATTCGGTATTTTGATACCTTTTATGAGACAATTTTCGATCGTCTGCTATAACAAATAATTGTGAAAAGCTTTTCTCAGTGATTTAGTTCCTATCTGAATGTTGTAGAATTTCAATTTGGAAGTAAAACGTGCGGTCAGAGTATAATTTGTAGGTCGCATCACGTGATCATTTTCAGAAGTAGCGATTTTGAGTTCTAGACGAGGTACAAACACAATCTACATATACAAAGAATCCACGTTTCATCCTGAACGAATATAGCAGAAAATGAACAAATTTGCTGATTTTAAAAATTCCTTCACCTGTAGAAAGTAACATATACAAAAACTCGTACGAAGCCGGGGCGGATCACTAGTGAGAGATAAACAGACAAAAATAACAAACACGCTCTACTTTTTCCACCGTAGAATTATTTTCTTCATTTTCTACTATTTTCGTTCTGGATAAAGCGTGTGCATAAATGTATATTATAAAGTGGGCATACATACATATGTTTGTCTTTTGTCGATCTCTAGCATCTTGCAAATCATTTGTCTTACAGATTCCAACCTAAAGATTGCCAAGGAGGTTTCAGTTCTGACTCGTGTACTCTGTACGCGCGCTTTTTTTGCACAAATATAGCATTAATTTGTTAAACATATTACGTTAAGTTTAGTTTTAAAAATAATTGTGTAAAAATATTTAGTCTCACGTTTCTTATTTAACACTTGTTTTGTGATTATAGAATTCATACTTTACATATGACTTTAAAAATTTGAACCATTTATTTTGATTTTGCAAGCCGATTTATTTGGTTTTTATTGTATTGTTTATTAGTTAAAGATTCAAATCATACTAATATATTTCTAAACACTCGTACAATATCTTCCCATCATACTTGAATAGGCATCAACAATATTTTAGGTAGACATTGTAACAAATAACTTTGTTTTGGAGGATAAACGGACGGAGGGAACTTAGCGGCCCCGGAGGCCACTTGAAACTTACGTGGCTTAGTTAACCATAGTACTATATTACCACCGTTGTTCAGAATAATAATACAGCAGCAAGACTGGTTCGCGTGGTTGGTTACTATAATTTTCATATTACTAAACTAGTCAAATATAACTTACTCGAGATTTGTAATTGAAATTTACGCATGTTTTAATTGATTTAGTTAATAGATTTTATAACTTGTATTATTGTATAGGTAACCTTTTTTTTTCCTTTTTTATAATTTTGACATTTTAATAGTTTCAAATGTCAAAGGTCATTTTATAACAGCAGCTCAACTGATGAACGAATATAGATCTGGTAAGGCTATATTGAATACTGGTTTACAAATATAATGATGATAACTACTGGGCGTTTGAATGTTACATAGTAAAGCTAAACATTGTTGTTCGGAATTGTAACTAATGGTGTTGTAATAAGTAGCAACACTGAAAGAGAAGAAATGATTGTCTCAAATGAATAAAAGGAGCAAAAGGTAGATCTCCATGACGACCGGTCTTGTGCCATCCGCATCTAACGGAGTATCCCAAGCGTGGGTAGGCTCTCCCCACAAGATGGATCTCATCAACAATAAGTAAAATTAAGGAACTGTTGGAAAACAGATGTATATTATATTATTGAATAAAGGAAAAAGTAATATGAACTATAATAAATAAATAAGTTCTTACATAAGTTAAGGAAGTGACAAAATGAGTTTATAAAAAAATTGGGTTATTTTTTCATTAACAATTTATTCGTGGGCATAATATTTTTCAAATGTTATCTATACATTCTCGTGTTTATATTAAGAATAATATACAGCATAACTAGTTTATTTATTAAAAATTGAATTTTCACTAAATGTGGTTTATAATATATTAACTTGTGTATTGACAATTTCACACATTTTTTTAGTAATTAGTATATTAATCGTTGTTACATATAAAGATATCAGGAAAAACTACTAAAGCTTAATTTAATGCTTTATTTGACATATCATAAATAACATTTTCAATCGAAATATTGCTAATTAACATTGAACTATGTGCAACTTGTTTTATAATCTTTAAATATTTATAATTATTTGGCATTCTCATCTAAATCTTTTGGCAAGAAAATTTTAGAGCGTCCCGATTCCTTTGTTGAGTATTTAATGAAATTATCTCTTTTGTTTTACTCACTGTGTGCGATTAATAACAATATTATTATGTAAATAAATGAGTTATTGAAGAGGTAAATTATATATAACTGATTTATTAGCAAATT
This sequence comes from Samia ricini, assembly GCA_014132275.2. NCBI lineage: Eukaryota > Metazoa > Arthropoda > Insecta > Lepidoptera > Saturniidae > Samia > Samia ricini. The sequence goes on from AP028161.1 coordinate 12,091,318, forward strand.
ATATTCCAATAAATTATTAATGATTTATAATATATAAAAAAATAAGTCCACATAAATTAATAGTAATCTATCCTAATAAATAAAATTGAAGGGTCTGTTTGTAATATCAAAATAACAACTTTTTACTAAATATATATGAATAATATATATGGTACCTATACTAACAATACAATTTTTACAGGTAGATAGCTGAAACTAAGAGGCGACACCTAGATTACTTTTATTTCTGGAAAATAATTACGCGTTAAAGTTAAGAAGGTTACGCGTAAAACGTAAAAACTCACGAAATTTTGAACAAAATCCGATTCAATGCACAATTTTACTTAAAGTATTTGAATTAGTGAGTAAATATCTTTACTTTTTGATAGTACTAACATATAAAAATAATTTAGACTCTGTATAAAAAGGGTCCATTATTTTCCAATAATTATTTAAAAACTTTATTATGTAGTGAATAATTATGCGGAATAGAAAAACGTTATGCGAGCGGAACCGCGGGAACAGCTAGTAAGTCATAAAATTGACTTTGTTTTTTATTTTTACTATTTTATAGTTGTGTAAATTATGTGGTAAAATTTACGTAATGATATAAAATCACTTTCAACACACATTTTCAAATATGCCCACTATTCTTAATAATCTAAAAAATGCTAAAACAAATATTTTTTATTAAAATTACTGTTAAAGATAGTAATATCTAGTGAAGTTTTATGAATTTTAATTAAACAGGAAAGTACGATAACAAAGCGCCTGGCGTATTTCTCTTATTTACTTGATGCACAGGAACATGTTGGCTATGCAGAATAACCGCAATGTTTGTATTTCTTGTGCTTTTAATTAATTACCGTCCAGTCTTGAATGTAGCATTTAGTATAAACAGAAACTGATTAGCTTTGGTGTTTGACTGAGTTAGGGCAGAAGAATGTTGATCTGATGATGTCGCTTCATTTATAAAATCAAAAAATTTTTGGATTTCGTGTACACTTACTTATTTTTGGGAGGTGATAGATATTTCGTGCCCTATATTGGTCGATACCACTATGCTCCATGTTTGTCATGAACAATTCTTCATAGTAACCTACATACGTTTCGGTAAATCGTGTTCCGGGATCAGCCTTTGTACATTCAAACCTACCTAGGATTTAGCCCTGATAAATTCATTACCGTATGTACATATGCTTCATTGGGTAAATATAGGCCAGCATGATGATGGGGACTGACGATAGATAAACACTTATCGTGTGTCGTCATCGTCCTTGGTCTGTACTTTATATAACATCATAATAAGTGCCGTTTTGACTAACTCGAATAAAAGAATGAAATGAATAAAGAGATAATGTTGATTAATTGGATATTTATAAACGTCTGCATATATTACTTAGATATAAAAAAAGAAAGAATATGAATCAAAAGTCTTCATTCAGAACTAATTTGATTAGCAAAAATGGAGCTAGACGGGGCAGTGCTTCACAATCTGATAACAACTTATTATAACTAAAATTTTCATTCCATGATCTAATACACCTTTAAGAAATTAGCGGTTGCCAACATTAGAATAATTTAATTTATATTTAACGTGATATTTTTTATTTTAAAAATGTATAACTGCATAGTTTTTTATTGTTTATACATTAAGTGTGAGCACAATTTTTAATGTAGCCGAATATGGTAACGTAATAAATTTACACTTAATAGTAAATGTTACATTTTATGGGCCATCACAACTTAATATATGGTCGATGTTGATAATTACATTAGTTATTATCATTCTAATCGGAGGCTATGCAGGAATGAACAGTCATGTATCACTGCGATTAATTTAGGTCTTATGTAATCGCCCCAATAAAGAATCTGCCGACCGAGCAGGTTATAGGTGGCAGGATTATCTTAAATTTCTCTGATAGGTATCCATAATCTCTGATCAGTGGCTCCTTGTAGCTGTTTTGCACACAGCGGCCACACCCCAGTATCCACGTCGGCCCGTGGACTAAACCTAAATGAGGAGGCTTGAGAGTTGCGACAACCAAGTTCGAGCAGTTGCTCCCTGCACAAGCGCAAGTATGTCTCGGTATAAAAATAAGTAATTGAGACAACCATGGGGTTGTGGCAAGCCTAAAGGTGGCGATAGGAGTTTTTGTTTATCGTTTAACAGAAACCGCATTCAACTCTTCTCTGATCGTAGCGGTTCTTCGTTCCACCAGATCAAGGAGAGTCGCATGAGAGGTGCGTTTGTGTACTGCGCATACGTCTACGTACCGTAATATATCCTGCGCATCTGACTGGGCTCTTGTTCGTCCTATACAGGCTAAACACCCCAGCCTCTAAACAAAGTCTAGTTGCTATAGCCGAAATCGGCTAGGAGGATTATATCTGTAAAGATTACTAGACCTAAAGCTTGAATGCATTATAGTATCTTTTTTACAGAAAGCATCCGTCGGTAATTCTTCCGGTAGCAATACATGTCTTTCTAGAAATCGATTGCATGTGGTTATTGATAGAAAACATTCAGGCAAGATATGCTTTGCCGTTTTAGTCTGAATTTTCACAAAACCTGCACTCTTCTGTGCTCTGCACTCCAGTGTTTGTTCAAACGACGGTATCCAGTTAATATTATATATCCCATGATATGAAAATTATTATCATTATCTTCTATTTCTCGTTAAAACACATAAAAGTTTTATTAAAAAGAATCCAAGAAATAACATACTTCAAGTAAACATCGTAATAGCTATGAGAGAGTACATATAAGTGCCTATCGAGACTACGAAAACATGTTATTTGATTTTCTTTTGATTTCCCCTGTGACACGTTGACTACGAAATTAAAGGGATCTATATAAATTGTTTCGTGACGAATCGTTGCTAGGTTTACCCATTACAAGAATTTATAAAATAATATTCATAAAATTAATCTTTGTATGTGGGATAATGAAATTTTTTAAACTGTAGAAAAATAGTCGTCGGCAAACATCGATGTTTTAAATATTATTTCAAACACTTTTTATTATAATATGAATTAGTACACAATGCCCCTAACGTGTCTGATCATATAACGAAACTAAACGTAGAAAATATTACGTTACGTTATAATAGGTTATACTAAATAAAGTTATGAAATAAATTATGTATCTAGGTTGTTTCACGTGTTTTCCGTTGTACAGAAACACCGGGCTGCCATAATTAATTTAATAATTGCATGGGTAGAGATACTTGTTAATTGTTAATTATTGCCTGTTGCCTGCCATGAGAGCTCTTTTGCATTGCCTGAATACATTTTGTTCATTTGACATCTTCATATATGTTAATTTATAGTTAATTTAAATAAATATTATGGTTGTGAAAAAAAATTCTGTATATTCTTTGTTTTAAATCTAGTGTTTCTTGAAATCACTGGTTAACTGAATTATGAACTCGTACAGGACTGAACATTGTGTATAAATGTAGATTTGATAAAAAAAACATAAATAGTATTCGTTGTAATGAATTGCTGAAGATACTCGTAGTTTGTAAGAACGCGATCCGAGTCCCTATGACTAAAATATCCGAATAAACTTATACTGATATATTCATCGGATTGGTTTCTCTTCTGAATGTATCCTTCGGCATTGCATAACAGGGACAATATTGTTATCTATATATATACTAGCAGGGCGCCCCGCGGCTGCGCGTTTTATTTTTTTTTACACAGAACCCTATTTATTTTAGTAAATTAAAAGTACCCTAAGTTACCCGGAGTAACATTAGCTATCTACCAAAGTCCCGCCAAAATCGTCCAGCCGTTCCGGAGATTACTCCGAGCAAAAAGACAGACAGATAGATAAAATTAAAAAAAAGGGTTTTTGGTATATATGTCGGTATCTATTTAGTAAAAAAAAAATTTTGACGTTACAAACAGACACTTCAATTTTATTTATTAGTATAGATATGTAAGGAAAATGGGGTTGATTTGACGAACCATCATCTCAAAACTACTGAACATATTGGGATGGAACTACTACCATTCGACGCGGAATTTTTCGTAGATGGTTGGTTATAGGCGATTTATTTTGGATTCCATAGTATTTTTTTGAATTTACTTTTTTATGTACTTTTTTCCTCGAATCTCTACTCTCATTGTTTTTCATTCAGTTGTTTTTTAGGTACGCAGTGAAGAATATATGAAACGCGGACGGATCACCGCGAACACCAGCTAGTCTCGATATAAGTGCATACAAGTACATGAAATATGAGTTTATTCGTTTCGCTATTGCTACTGGTTGCCATGTGTAATGAAATTAGATTCAATTGATATTCTGTTTTTTTAAACACATCTATCGATATCGTCATCATAATACGAAATACGAAATACTTCCACTGTTGGGCATAGACCTCTACTAAGGATCTCTACAACGATATCCGTCTCCAGCGTATTCTCGCGATCTTCATCAGATCGCCGGTCCACTTTGTTAGGGGTTTGCCCAAAATTTTTCGTCTTTCGGTGGGTGGTTGCCATTCGAGAACCCGTTGGCCCCATCGGGCGTCAGTTCTACGAGTAATGTGTTCTTCTGACTGCTGTTTTAGTTTGGAAATTCTTCGGGCATCATCGTTTACTTTGTTTTTTCTACAGATCTTCTCATTCATTCGTCATGAAACTTAGCATAGTCCTCGCCATTGCCATTGCAGTAACATAGACCTTTCATATTAGACTACATCTCAGTACCGTATGTTATCATAGGACACCCTGTTGGAAATTTTGTCTTCAGACGCTGCGGTATGTCGGACAAAAATATTCTTCTTAACAACACGTGCGCGGCCCAGACAATTGCATTCTATTTTAACACGAATATGAGGATATTTTGATAAATAATAAATACAAGTTTATAATTTCAACGTATAATAATAAAAAATGAATAGAAATTGTATTATCTGCAGTGTAGGATTTAATATTCATAGTCCTATATCATAGTACACAATATAGATATTGTTAATAAAGCTGTCAGAGCACGATGTCTGGGGCTAAAACGATATTAATCGCAAAGGGGCATTTCGCAATTGCTGTTGCAGCGTGAAGGCGGTACAATGGATTTATAATTTGTGAATAACAATGTTATTCTAATCAAACTGTTCTATGGCAAAGCTATTAATATAGTAAATAGCTAATTGAGTTTAACTTAATCAGTCAAAGTAATTGTATTAAGTATGCTATCTTCATATCGTATCAAATTATTTCGGGTGCTTTAAAAATAAATAATTTACATCTAAGGAACACTAATACAAAATGCTTGCTTTATCAAACAAAATCAAAATAGTTATTCTGCTTATCTGATCATCGAGTAATGGAGGATTTAAAACGTTTCAATGTAATATCCTTCATTAACAAAATTTTTCCTCCGTTGGTTTGAAATAAGAAAGGAACACGCGAGTCTTCCTATACAACGACATTAATTAAGTTCAAATATTTATTGTAGCTAAGCGTACGACTACACTGACAGACTTAACCTCCCGCTTAAAAGTTAAGGCGATGATAAACGTTGCAATAAACCCGTGAATTGGGTCCATTACGGCAACTTGCGAACTTATAATTTATGTTGTTCTAACTTTGAACTACTCGTGCCGAGTTCGTATTACTAACGTATTATTATTTACCGTGTAGAAATATTTTAAGAGTATAAATGAACTAAGAATATATCCAATGCACTTGATTATTATGTTAATGTTTTATAAATCAGTGGCTTCATTAGGACGTTGTCAAAATACAAAATACATAACAAAACTTGACCTGATTTAAAAATCTTGTAAATCGATTTATTACTTCTCGCGTTATAAATTACGCGATTAATTAATCCAAAACAAAAACCAAGAAATTTGTTAAAAAATGTTTAGTTAATTACAATAGATTATAAAGTTATTTTAAATAATCTTTTTTTATTTTTCACTAGTACCAGATTATTTTTGTTTACCGTAATTTTATTGCAGTTTTGTTAAAGTATTTAGTAGTATAGAACCCTTCGAACTCGGCACTTTATTATAGTATTTTTGTTTAATACTATACCAGATATCTACAGAGAAGTGAGTGAATAAAGTTAATATTAACGAACCATATGCATAGAATAGCAATGTTTGCTTTAGACAAACATATTCATTCAAAGGTTTATTACATTCAGAGTGAACGCCGTTGAATTACTGCGCTGTTTTTCTAGTGTAGAAGTAAATTTAGTTTTATTTAAATAAATGTTTTAATTACCAAAATCATAACCTCAAAAAATGTACTATATATAACTTCATGTGTATTCATTCATAGAATATATTTTAACAAAATTAATACTAGATCTTTTTGTTACTTTTATATACTTTTTGTTATACGAAATCTAGCATGGGTGTAGGCCACCTTGTTCTGACTAGGTCGCGAGCTTGTTGATTTTCATAATAGTATTTTTTATAGATCGGTATGTCCTCAGATGACTAGATATATTCTTGTTTTTAAAATATATATACTTTACTTTCTTATACTAATTAAAATAAGGCAAGAATTGTTTTAAACTTGTGTGAAGAAGTAAATGTGTAAAAACTACACAAACGTACACGTGCACTCTTATCGTGGGAATACTGCGGATAGTTTCATAATTTAATACTAGGACCCTGACGTTCAGTGAAGTAGATAACGTTGGATGTCACAAGGAGCCATTATTGAATTTCAATATGAAGACCCTCCGTGAAATGGACGAATCGGTAATATTTTATGTATATTGTACGTACATGTAATATGTATAGAAAAATGAGTAACTCTTGAGCTAATATGTCTATTTAATTTATGCACTAGTTAAGTTTTGCGTTAACGGAATTATTATTTATCATACTCATATATGAATCCAAGCAGTTTAGTTACCACGGTCCAAGTTTTAAACTTATTATCAAATAACCTTATATTTATTGATTAATGAATACCTAATAATTGAATGTTATAAGCTTGTAATACCTAGTCTACATTAATTATGGTGTAATCAAGTAATAATGTAAATATTTCGAAAATGAATTGACTTAGCAACGAGCAAGTAAGTATTATACAAAAGTGTAATAATGTTTTTATGTAGATAGTTTTGCATTTATTTCGTACAATGAAAAATACATTTAGAAATTTGAATATAATAAATTGGTATATTATTGTACGTATAAAATGATCTGAACTAAGTAATTTTCGGTAATAATGATCAAATAAATCAAATGTTCAAATATCAAAATATTTATGTTAATGGATAGTATATTATTAGTATGTTGTTTTGTAGTTAAGTGCTTGAGAAGTAAACCTTGGAAGGATTATTATTATGTAAGTTTGGTACCGAGTACGAACTCCTATAGGATTTGATTAGCAACAAGTGCTTTTGTACAAGCATTGCGGGCTATATACAAGCTCATATTTCAACCTCAATTGAAAACTGTTTAAACTTAAAATATTATGGGTATGATTTTATTATTATTATCATAATTATTGTAATAATTGATAACACTATCAACGTCATCAGTTTAACAAAACACAATCGCTTGAAGATAGTATTTTGTTTGTAGTTTTTTATGAGTTTTTAGAACTATCATAATTCACTGCAGACTTTTCGCAAGTTCGCGCCATCGTAAAGTTATGAGGGATGGTACATTCTCTTTTATGTTTGTGCACTTAGTAAGATTTATTGAAATGTTGGTGCCCGAATACAGTCAAAACTGTTTTTGTAATGGTAGTGATTAATAAACCAAGATATTTTATTGTTTTTATTTCATGTACTGCAGGGATTGCTTTAATAAATGGTTTATTGCATATCTCGATAAGAATTTATATATCTATCTATCTATTCTTGTATTTATAAGGACGTAACTTTTTTTTAAGTTCGGTCAAATATTTTAAGCTCTTGAACCGATTTAGGTCGGATTTATTGGTTATTTCTAATAAAATTGCGAAGTGTATAAGGTAATTATTATTATATTTAATTAAAAAATGTACATAGACACAACTTGAGTCATAGGTAGTGGAGATTAAATCTATATTTTTTTTTCTTTAATTCTTATATGTTAATTAACTATTTATAAAACAATTAATCGTCACGGTACGTCAAACGTTATGTACCACGTTATACGAGTTGGGTTAACTGCCAAGGCACGTCAGTAGGTGAATTTCATCAATAATTGTATTTATAGATTATTGTTTGGTTGCTATTTCCCATAGCGCCGTAACCTTCTTTTAGTAATAACGTTTTATGTGAAATCCTTCTTAGAAATTCTAATAACATAATATAGTTAATTTTCGAAGTATTATCCTATTATTACTAAAAATAATGAATTACAAATTAAAAAAAAATGTGAGTATCATACTACATTATAACATAATAAATAATGTGTCTGCCTAGGTGGCGCAGTTGTATTACGGTAGGACAGTTGAGGTGGTCTCATTATGAACATTTTCCTTAAACAAAGAGGTGAAATGTTATGTAACAAAGACATTTCATTAAAACACTGCGCTTTACATTTGCAACTATTGTACAAATTTAACTGCCAAAGTGTTTTTCCGTTACATCGACTTCGTAAAATAAAGTAAAGTAATATAATAAATGTACTCCCAGTGCTTCTTCTAAAATATTAGATAGTTAACAATAAAACTATTATTATAGTCCGTAACCATCGCCATGTACGCTGCTTTCTGTCAGTGAAAGAATTTGTGACGTTGGATAAGTATGTCTAGGGATTAAGTATTTTAAAAATATATAATTTTACAAATGTTGCTTTTGGTAATAGTAGTAGAGTATGTAGTGGAATGAAGCTCGGTTATGGTTTTCTAATTGTAAAACTACTACTTGACATGTTGGGTATCAAATATAAGCACAAGATTTATATAATTATTATTATTATCTATTAATACATTTATTTACATTGCTAATTTAAATACGAACTTAAAATATGATTTATATCTTATTGTAACTTTGAATGTTGGTATACTAATCAGACATTATAATTTCATATTATTTACATACTATATAACATAACCTCACGCCTGTTATCCGCGAAGGGTTAGGCAGAGGTGAAATAGCAGAACTATACTCCCCGCGGGGACATATCGCCGCTATGTATACATTAGTTCCCGCTTCAGATGTGATGGAGGCGAGCCTGTCTCCATATCGGGCACAAATTCCAGACTCCGGTATGATATTGAGTAAACAAATCTAATATCACTTGACCCGACCCGAGGAACGAACCCGAGACCTCAGAACGACAGTCGTACCGTAATACAACTGCGCTACTGAGGCAATATACAATGTAAAATAAAATGTAAACATATAAGTTTTGACATTTCTCAGCCGAAATACGTCCAATAGATATTCCTCTCCCAAGGCATTCCATGACAGTACATACGATGACACCTTTTGCGTAATAATGCACCAAGTATTGTTTTGTCTTATATTGATTTTAAATCAAATACTTTTATATAAAGTTAGTGTATAGTGTTATGTTTCTTTGAAAACTACTGGTACATGACTGTTCATAGTAAAAAAAATATTGCGACTGTAATGAATGCGTGGTGCTTTGATAGTGGTGCAGGGTGCATTGATATGTAAAAATCTTATATAATTGACAGACTGATATAATTCATTTTAACATATATATGATATTAAATAAATGTAATAAACGAATATTTCTTTCCATATTTATATCAACGATATTTCATAAGCTTTATACCGGCGCATTGGTGTGTGCCACTCATGTTTTTACATGAAACACGCGATTGAAATGTAAATTGGATTCGAATTGGATGGCCGTCAACCAAACCAAAGCGTTACTAAAAATCCGTAGCGAAGCTTTCGTAAAATGAAATGTAAAGCGATGAATCTTTATGCAAGTACTAATTGTAAAATATACTTTTTTCTTTTATTATTTTCTTTAACTAAATTAACATATTCCAACCAACAGTTGCAGTTTCTGTTCCAGTTGGAAGTAACAGCTGACGTTTTAGTCCCGAGGGAAGTAGGCAAGTAACATCGAATAAACTGTTCTGATTAAAGTTTACTTAGGTTTTGTCATTGTAGACATAATTTCTATTAGTGTACTCTAATGTTAATACGATTACAATTTTATTTTTATTATTTATCTTAATAGGAATTACGAAATGATGATATTTCAGTTCAGTTTTCAGTAAGTTTCTAAGGGCAGACTATTATTTCCATCTATTCAACCGAAAACGTCCACTGCTGGACCCTAGATGGCCTCCAAAGATCTCCACTACTACCGGTCTTGCGCCACCCAAATCAAGCGGATTATTATTATTGTGCTGTTCATAAGGGGCGATTGCCATAATCACCATGCTTGATAGTTTGCGATCTCAGTCAGGTGTTACTGGTGCTTAGAGGATGCTGTTGCCCATTCCCTGGTTTATCCCTTAATCGATATCCACGAGAAAATATGCTATTATTCTTAACCGCCACCACACACTAAACTCAAAACCAAACATAGACTATTATTTATACTATGCATATCTAGTAAAAGAAAAGGGGTTGAAATGTTGTAATAATGCTGAAAAGGTTTTGGATCGACTTCTATATTATTTGTTGATCGGAGCTCACGTGATGAAGTTGATTCTAAGAAAATTAAATGTTTATTTTGCGAGCAATGTTAGACTTAGAAACGAAAAAGGACGAATCAAACTATACTCAAAGGAGTAAGAACGTTCTCTACTTTCAAATTACTTCTGTAGTAGGAGTATTATTTTTGTAATAAATAATAATCGAAGGGTAAAATAAACATCGATAGAATTATAAGGGTATATGTAGTATATTTATCTTGTCGAATATTGTACGTATAAATGTGTACCGCCATATGGTTCGGTTTCTTTAGTTGTTCTTAAATAAAATTCAAGTACTTAAAAATATTTGTTTTATTGAAATATATATGAATACCAGAAGGGAAACACGTATTTCTCACGAAAGCTCATGCAAAAGGGCTCTTGAAATTCAAGCATTTTTTTATACCACTATATTGCCAAACAGGCATACGATTGATGGCAGGCGGTCACCATAGCCTATGGACGCTTTTAACACCAGAGGTACCACTTGTGCGTTGCCAACTCTTTAAAAAACTTTCTCACGCCCATTTTGAACAACCTCATACTGTATTCCGTGGGAAACACGGCAGCTGGCAGCTCATTCCACACACGGATAGTTCGCGGGAGGAAACTTCTCTGGAACCGCACTGTCCAGGACCATTTTAGCTCCAAGATGTGAGGGTGAACTCCCTACCAATGACGAGCTGTACGATGGTAGAAATTATGTGTCGGCATTATGTCAAATAATTCTTCAGAACACAACCCATTATACAACCGGTAGAATACACTTATGTATTCACACACACCTAAGGTAACACACCTTATGGAGACAAAGTCCCGTTTCTAAACCACTTGAGAGAGATTGGGATTATCAACGATTCTCCTAGCACGTCTTTGAATCGAGTCAAGTGGCTCGAGCTGGTAACCAGGTGCTCCCGCCTAGAGGTGACAGCAGTATTCCATATGGGGCCGGACTTGCGACTTGTATAGCTGCAGTCTTTGCTGCGATGTGAAGTATCGCTTTGGTCTATTCAGCACACCTAGCTTTTTGGATGCCAGCTTGACCTTGTCTTCTAAGCGACTACGGAACTGAACATCACTGGAGATGTCGACACCAAGGATTCCAATGCTCTTCGAGATAGTAAGGGGTGTATCCTGGAATTGTGGGGCTACAGTAAATGGGGTTTTCTTAGAGGTGAATACGCAAACTTGTGTTTTAGTCGAATTAAATTGGACAACAAGCATGCCAATGATATTGTTGCGTACTCTTATTTAAGTGTTAACATGAAATTTCCACCTCTCATATTTTTCTTAAACCATAAACTACGTCATATAACATTTTATTTTGTCTATATTAGTAATGAGGTTTACGTGATATGTATAATTTACCTACGGATATAATAACCCAGGATTTCTATGGAAGTATTAAATTCTTCTATATTAAAAATCCTCTCTTTAGCTAACAGGATATTTTCATTACTCTGATTACATTGACAATAATGTTTAGACTAGTTCTCCTTAGCAAAGTTATCCGCATAAGTTTTCTATTTTTAAGAGACATAAAAAGTATATTTAATTTTTTTATTTTCTTATTTTGTTATTCAAAAATGGTCATACTAATATTTTAATTTTCGACCAAAGATATATGTTGCTCCTGAGAGTTGATTGTATATCCATTTCTAATAAAGAGTTTTCTATGTATAACGCTATAGAGATTTTACATTTTTATACATTAGTATTACATGTTGTTCACGCCTCGATTAAAGTAATTGAATAGTTTAAAGTTCTCAGAAAGGTGAACCATACATAAATAGGTAAATCTATCAACATTTGCAAAATATCCATGATTACTATAATATATTCTTAAATAAAAAAAGTTTAGGCTTCTAGTGTGCGTTGGAACAGAATTTTATTCGCTAAATATGCTGTAGTAGTGTTCCCTGCAAGCGAATGTGTTCGTGTACATTTCATTCTGTTTCTTCTTTATCGTGTTTGTATATTTTACATGGAACTGTGGCTTTCATGCATCGTTAGCTACGCAATATCCATGTTCGTATTAATTTGTATTGGTTTTATTTGATCAATTTATTTTGCATTTATATTATTGCGATGTGAAATATTACATGTTATGTATGCATGTATAAATATTTACCGTGTGGTGCCGGCTAAGAATAGCGCCACCCCATATCTTTCCATAGGTGTAGTAAAAGGCAACTAACGGATAAACCAAGGTATGGGCAGCAGCATACCAGTCCTCATACCACAAAACACCAACTGCGATCACCAACCCGCCTGACAAGCGTGGTGACTATGGCAATCCCCTCCTTTATTGGGGTAGTCTTATATATGTCTATTAGTGGACTTCTTATGGTTGAATGAAAGAATGAAAAAAATTTATAACATTTTTATGAGGTTGTTAACAATTCATCCAGTATATTTATAAACAACAGTAATTATCGATAAATGAAAATCGATCGACGGTTGCATCACACAGGTCGAAACTAAACCTCATTAAAACCACTAAAGTTTTAAATGAGATCGTGATATAAATATTCTGTGGAACAATAACGTGAGGTTTTTATAAATGAATAAAAATATTATCAAAGTCAAAGTTACCACTCACCGCAATGCCGCTTGATAACTCCGACGGCATTTTTCGTAGATTATGTTAATTCCAACCTCGCGATTTACATAATCCGAGATATAATAAAATTTTCACTAGCTCCGCGTTAACATTCACAGAGGGCTCACTTATCAGTCAACATAAACAGGGCACCCGACTTTATTAATATGTAATGATATGCTTATAGTATATATTTGTTTATAGAATCAATCTAATAACTTAAATAAATTGAAGTCGAAACTAGTCCACTGTCTGTTACTGGCAGGTTTTTCATCACTTGCACCGTAGTGCACTTACACGACCGACTGGGTAGACGAAAGTTATCTACGCTAATTTTCTTAGGGTGGAGTGCACGAAATCTCCAGTTATAGTAAAGTTTAAATTTAAACTTAATCTTTACTATATCTTTAACCATAGCAGTAGCAAAGTTTCGAGTGCACAACCCAACTTTTAGTTAGGGTTAAAGTTAAAAAATTTGTCAGTTGAAAGAGACATCAATCTCCTAATAAATATTAAGGAAAATATTTTATGTGTGGTAACATCGTAAAAAATGTCAAAAACAATATTGATAAATAGAAAACAAACGTGTTGTTATTGTTGTCAGTTTGGACTAAAACGATGATTTTGGATATATTTCGTTATGGATCAAATCCGATTAACTGTAAAAACCAAGTAAGTTTATTAAGAATAAAAAAAATAGTATTTGTCTTACATTTATTACTGTAATATATATCCTAATGAAAGACATGTTAATTATTATTGTTGCTGAGTAATATTAAGTATTCAAACACTTATTGATAAACAAGGATATTATTTTATGTAAAAAAACCTGATGGAATTAGCTTGAAACAAAAAAGAGAAAACATCACTAGAAGACGATTCCCATAAAATATCTTACAATAGAGACATATTTTTGTACAATGTAAATAATAGGCTCTCTTAAATATCGTTGGCAGATGTCATGACAATCGAAATAAACTTCGTTTAAATTTTAAACGCCTAAATTTCGTGGGTTACGGTTACAGTTAAATTATGACGTAATTTAAACTAAACTCAGATGGTGCAACACGTTTTAGCCTAACTGTAGATTTAACTACGGATTTTACTTTTGTTAAATATAAGCTTAGATGATGCACGCCAGCCTAGGGTGGAGTGCACGAAATGTCCAGTTATAGTAAAGTTTAAATTTAAACTTAATCTTTACTACATCTTTAACCATAGCAGTAGCAAAGTTTCGAGTGCACAACCCAACTTTTAGTAAGGTTTAAAGTTAAAAGGGTTGTCAGTTGAAAGATACATCAATCTCCTAATAAATATTAAGGAGAATATTTTATGTATGGTAACATCGTTAAAAATGTCAAAAACAATATTGACAAATAGAAAACAATCGTGTTGTTATTGTTGTCAGTTTGGACTAAAACGAAAATTTTGGATATATTTCGTTATGGATCAAATTCTATTAACTGTAAAAACCAAGTAAGTTTATCAAGAATTAAAAAAGATAGTATATGTCTTACATTTATTACTGTAATATATATCCTAATGAAAGATATTTTAATTATTATTGTTGCCGAGTATTATTACTTATTCATTCGTGTTTATATTTTAGGGATAAAATTAGTAGCTTTACAAAATCTGAAATATTAAGTCTTCAAACACTTATTGATAAACATAAAACATTTTACATTTTATGTAAAAAAAATGATGGTATTAGCTTGAAACAAAAAAAAAGAGAAAACATCGCTAGAAGTCAATTCCCACGAAATATCTTAAAATAGAGACATATTTTTGTACAATATAAATAATAGGATCTCTTAAATATCGTTGGCAGATTACATGGCAATCGAAATAAACTTGGTTTAAATTTTAAACGCCCAAATTTCGTGGTTTATGGTTACAGTTGGAAGTTACAGTTGATGTCTGGAAATAACCCACATCTCTGTGCTTCCACTAAAAACTACGATTTGTATAGTTTTTTTATATGACATAAAAAAATTATATATATTATATTTATGAAAAAAAAAGAACCAGATCGAGTTTCTTGCCGGCTCTTCTCGACTGGGTTGTTTTCCGAACCGGTGGTAGTGTTTTAGACGTTCATAAGCGCCTTCTTAGGGCCTAAATTGAATAAATGAATTTTGATTTGATTTGATTTGATTTGATTTGAGTTAAATTATGACGTAATTTAAGCTAAACTCGGATGGTGCAACACGTTTTTGCCTAACTGTAGATTTAACTACGGATTTGACTTTTGTCAAATATAAGCTTAGATGATGCACGCCAGCCTTAGACAAATATATTTAACTGGCAATTTTTCATATTAAGGGAAATCTTTTTTTTATACAAATTTTTTCACTTATAAAGCTAAATGCGAGTCACTAGTCGTTAAATCCAGTTATTATTTCACCTAATGTAGATTTCTATAATAATATATAAAATTGAAGTGTGTATTTGGAAAGTTCAAAATAACAACTTTTGACTAAATACATATGAATGTTCAATGTGTAAACGATACCTATGCATATTATAAAATTTTAAAAATGTTGTCTGTCTGTCTATTTGTTCCGGGTAATCTCCAAAACGGCTGAACTGCTTGGACAGGACTTATTATGGTAAATATCTGAAATTACTCCACGTAACTTAAAAAAGTTTTATTAGGGTTCCGCGTAAAAAAATTAAAACTCATCAAAAATTGAATGAAATCCAATTCAATGCACAGCTTTACGGGCATGTGCTTGAAATTATGAGTAATAATTTTACTTTATTTCAGTACTAAAGCAAATCTGAGGAAAATAAATGGGGTTTCGTATAAAAAAATAAAACGCAGTGAAGAATAAATGAAACGCGGGCGCAGCCGCGAGCATACAGATAGTTACCTGTAATACATTCAACAAGGAAATCCAATACCACTAATAACAAAAGTTTATGGGGTGTGTCTATACGTACAACACCATACATTAAAAATTTGTTTGTGACTGTCTTATGTATTAATATGCTGATTATAATTAATGCTGAATTATGTAAACAATTAAATTATAAATCAAATTAAAGACATACACACCATAAATTGTAATCTGTTTTAGTCTTCTTAAAAACGAGGACAAATGTAACAAAAAACATTGTCCATTATCCCCTTGAGCACTAACCTGGCGTTTACGCCAGCTTTCCATTGTTTTCCTGTTATCTCATTTTTGTGGGTAAACGACATATTAAACTTCAATATTAGTATTTCATCTTTGTTTTTCCTAAAAAGGTAAAAGTTAATCTAGTTTTCTGCGTATATTTGTAATAAATTGAACCTTGTCATTTTTTTTCTATGAACGTTTGACATTTTAGAAACTTTGCATGTGTGTTATGTGTATGTTAGCGTATATTTTTCGTTGCTTGTTTTTAATTCGCATTATTCTCATTTTAGATCGTAGGTA
This sequence comes from Samia ricini, assembly GCA_014132275.2. Taxonomy (NCBI): domain Eukaryota; kingdom Metazoa; phylum Arthropoda; class Insecta; order Lepidoptera; family Saturniidae; genus Samia; species Samia ricini. The sequence continues at coordinate 12,107,920 of AP028161.1, forward strand.
GACTTAGTTCATAACTTAACGTTATAAGAAGTATTCCAAACGTGTATTATGTTTTCATGTATTAATGTAATGCGTTTTAACGTATTAACACGTATTAACATTCGTAATTATAGTTATGGAATAGCTAAGAACAAAATTATGTAATCGTGTATATAGTTTTTTTTTTCTTGAGTTTTGATGTGTATATGCTTTCGTACAAGGAAAGACCACTAACATCCATATTAAATTATATATAATATTATAAAACTTTGTAAGTGTTGAATTATATAGTATTATATATTCAGCAAACTCATATTTTGGTATTTCATAAAACGTTTGGGTTCAGTGTTATTTTTTGTTTTTTTTTATTATTTCTTTATTTATAGAGTATGAATAATAACTCCATTATTTAGATGCTCTCATCATCATAAGTAATTTTCATTACAAACTGGTAAAGTCACAGTCATAATCATATCACAGTCAAAATCGCAATTTTAACTGTTTCTTTTATTTTCTTATGTTTTCTTTAGTATTCCGTATAAGCATTGTATGATTGAAAAATAAAACACATTAAAATATAATAAAAAAAACGATTTGTGTAAAAGTAAAAATATCGTCACAAGAAACTTTACACCAACAAAGCCTTTTACGATAAATAAACTTTTAGGATCGCCACTCTTAAACTCATGCAAAAAAGGTCACGTCAAGTCATATGCCGGGATCCAAAATTTATAACGTGTGGGCCAGTCGGTGCTTTGTTCCCACGTTTCGGCTCAGCGAAGTACTTGAGAAGTTATTGTTTTGTCGTGTCATGTGAAAGATATATCGTTTGTTTTGATATATTATGAAAACCTTATATCCTCCACTGTTGTATGTATATTCTTGTTATTTTAAATGAGGAAAAACTAGTGATTCTCTTGCCGAAATATGAATATTGAAGCAATAAATTATAACTATGAACAAATATTGCAAGTCTTTAATAGGAAATAAAATTTGGTTACGGATAACTGTTTTAAAATCTATTTGTTAGATTTGACCCATACTGACACGACAAGCTAAATAAAAGCTTGTGAAAATGACTGTTCAAATCTTTATTTATTTATTTAATACTTTTGCACACATTTATGTACAAAGGCGGACTTAATGCCTTAGGCATTTTCTCCCAGTCAACCTTAGGGTGGTGAAGAAAGCAACAAAGGTAGGTGCAAAACTAAATAATAATATATACTTATACACAAATATAATATTATATACATACATAGATACCAATATAATAAAATACATACCACATATACATATAATACATACATACATCATATATACAATACATTAATTAATAGAAAAGTATTAGTGCGATGATTCTGCTAAAGAATTAGTAAAGAGTTGCCGTACCCTGGCTTTAAAAGCCATACGGCTCGTGGACATCCTGATATCCAAGGGAAGTGCATTCCATAGAAGAATAGATTGGATGTAGAAGGAAGAATGTACTAAACCAGAGGTATGAGGAGGACACAGAAGGAGAAGATTATGTGAAGAACGTAGATTCAGATCATGGCTAGAATTTAGAAACTGAAAGTGCGGTGTTAAGTAGGCAGGTGCATTAGGAGAAAATAACAAAGAGTATAAAGTTGTCAATGCCCGCAAACTCCGCCGCTGACGTATAGGTAGCCAATTCTTTAATAATCTTGTTTGTTTTTTTTTAATATTTATCTAAACCAATTAAATATGATAAAACAATCTTTCGAGGAGTAATAATAGGTATGAATACGCCGAAGTTTTATCTGGAAAGATTACATATCGTTTAGTTTATAATTGAGCAATTTAAACATTTTATAATAAAAAATGTCCTTTACATTCCATTCATAAATTCATGATGCAAAGTAACATAAAATAAGCCTTAACAGGCTAGCACTGATACTATCTTTATTTTTAGAAAAGGTCAAATCTCCTAATCTGTTCTGTATATCCCTGCGAGTCCTCTAGGGAATTGTCAAAAAAAAAAATATTCCGTATTCCACCGAAATACGTATAGGAAAATTTGATAAACGTAGACAAAACTTTTATTACTTTAAACATGAAATTTTCGACTGTACAATTCAATTTAAGCATTACTATCAAACCGACCATAATTCAGAAATTACATTGCATAATTTCAAAATATACACTTTTGCTGAAATAATTTTCTTGCGTTGTAGAGTCTGACCGTGGATCTTAAAGGTATGTCGAACAATTCATCAGTATACAACCATTATACAAACGGTAGAACTCGCATAATAAGGAGTCATTCGAAAAAGGGGCTATGCAGGCTTAAACAGTCCTGTATCACTGCGACCTAGTCAGATCTATTGTGACTAAGGAGGTATATTCCCTCCTTAGACTTAAGGTTATATAAACTTATAAACCGATTGCAAGATTGTGATCGTCAACGATTCCCGCAGCACGTCTTTGAACCGAATCAAATGACTCAAGCTGATGCCCAGGTGCTCCCTCCCAGAGGTGACAGCAGTACTCCATATGGGGCCGGACTTATACAGCTTCATATGGTAAAAACAAACAATATTATATATAATGTAGAAAATATAATTTTATTGTATTGTACGCAAGTGAAATTATATTTCAAAAATATTGCAGCTGCTGGCTGTAATTTTTTTTTTCTATTATTTATTACGATATCTCATTTAGGTTTAATAAACATATCAGATAAATATTCGTTTATCAGTAAATCATCTTATATCTATTGCATTTTCTTTCGAAAATAATTTATAGAAATTGAACCACGTGTTGTCAACATCGTGCATGGAATATCTCTATGTACTTTTTTACGAAGATAAATTTCATATTATAAGGCTACCAAGTCCCTTTTGGGTGGTGTTCACAATGGAAAGGACGACCCGATTGACTAATATTGCTTGGTTTTTTTTGACAAACTACGTTTTACGCTGGGCTCTATGGGTACTTTCCTCTTCCAAACAGTCTTAGCATATAAGTTTCGATGAGCCCCACTGAAAAGGATTGTAGTGGTCATGAGACCAAACGTCCTCATATATTGCTCCATGTTATAAATGCGGTTGTATCCTCGAGTCGTGAAACAACTGATGATGCTCCGCTTTCTGGTCTGTTTAAAGTGGGAAGCTAACGAAGAATTCTGTAACCTTACTTTCTTCGCCTCCTTTGCGATTATGACAAAAGAACACGACAGTTTTTAGCTACGCATTATTGCTCTAACGAGCAACAGGACAAAGAGATTCTGATTTAAGATGGCTAACTCTGAACAAGAGTAGATATCTCTACCGAGAACAATCAATCAGTGTGCTACATCTAATCGCATATGCTGTGTTAGCTTAGTGATAAACACCTGAACGTGAAACCCCGGCCTATGCGACACAGTTTCTGAAGTAACCTCCTTGTACCTCCTCTGTGAACGCCTGTGCATTTATGTAAACATTACTATTGATTAAGAATAGGGAATGAGATTTTGTTACATAAATATTTTACATGTTGACATTTTATCAGGAAAATTTCATAGATGCAGACAGATAAAAAAAACTTTGCATAATACTAAATAACAAGGTTACTTTGTGTCATAATAGGCGTGAAGATAAAATACACGGTAAGCCGGGAGTAGCCGAGGTTATTTGTCTCAAGCTTTAATGTAGCTCCTGACTGACATTATCTCAGAGCTCTCGGCTGTATTTTAATCAGATTTAGCACGAGAACGACACCTCATTCATTCCATTACGGGCTTTTTATTCAGAATACCATTATTAAAATTAACGGAGATTTGTGTTGTTAGACTATATTACACTTTTTGTAAAAATTAAAGAGTCTTTACTTTTATGATTGTATGATTTTATGATGTAAAATAACCCGTGGTTATTTATATCAGGTTGGGGAAAAAGTTTCTTCGAATTTTATATGAAAACTCAGGTAATTTTTCCCCCAAAGTTTTTGAATTTAAATACAGTATATATGTGGCATTTTGTTCGATGACTTTCTGCCATCTTGTAGGTAAAGATCCCAATGATTTAATTTGGAGAAACTCAAGCTAAATAACTACATAGGGTGTAGTATTTTGAATTATTTCCGTTGGAGATGTACACTGTTTATTGTCATTCCATTTAACTAATTTTTATGGATTATAAATTAAATCGAACTTTTTTAATTTCTCTCCTCGCTATAATGTTATTATTTTTATATTGTATCCTGAAAACTTTCTCATGACACTAGTAGACTATACGATAAACTTTAAAAGTAAAAAGTTAATTATTGCATTATAATGAAGAATTCTTCCTACGCAATAAAAAAAGATTTAATAAGTTGAGCTATCATGTTGTATTTATTTGCTTTTATTAAAATAAAATATCTACATAAACAACTGAAAATGATTGTTCATTATTAACCCTGCAAATTTTTACCGCCACCATGAAATACTATAGGGCTCGTGTCGAATACTAAATACGTTGTTGTTGTAAGTTACCAACACAGAACCCCTTGTTTACGTCTTAGCGAATAACCGCCTCATAAATTTCACGAACTCGGGAGGTAATATTGTTCGCTTCTTACGGCCCGTCGTTTCGTAGAAGACGCCTAACATTTAACCACTCACTGTGAGGTATTTGCATAAGTTTAATTTAGTTATTATATTAAGATACAACTAACTGAACAGATGTCTGAAAGTATAATGTAGTTGGCCGGTAAATTAAATTGTGCTGGTCTGGAAAAGTTCTCGAACTTTATTTACTAAATCAACGACATTAAAAAGTTTTCGTGTGGGTTCTTTATGATTGTAGTTTTTAACGTGGTAAATCTTTTTATGTTTTAGATGATATTAACAACTGCGTATAAATGAATTGGATTTTGAAACATCTTCAAAAGGTATATCGTCGTATAAAAATAATTAAAATTTTATTCCTTTTTTAATAGTCAATTTTAATCTTGATTAGTAAATAAACATATAATAAAGGATTAGCCCTTTTTAGACACTAAAAAAAACTTACTTTATCTTGCCAAATCAGACAGTGCATGGACGTTGAAAATCTTTTTAAGCATTATTTTTAACCAAAGGATAACAATTGAATCGTTTTGTGTTAGACTTGACTCTATTGTGTTTCGATTCCGCAAATTATGATTGTAAATTGGTTTTAAAATACGCATTTAACTCTTTGAAATAAATAAACGACCTAGAAACAAAGGCAGCTTTAATATATGAACATATATAGAATGTGTACGTAATTATTGTTAAGGAGTATTTTTTTACTTGTATCATCATTACGTGTATTAATTAATCGATTATAATTTTTCTTACAATACCTTAATGTGTCGAGTACCCATAAAAATAAGACAATAGGAAAACAACGGAAAGCTGGCGTGAACGCCAGGTAAGTAAGGTAACGCTCAAGGGATTAAATGTTTGAATGTAACAGTGCTAGAAAATACTATTATAATCAAAAGATTGTTATGTTAACAAGTTCAGGAAACATGAAATTACATTTTGTACATGAATGAGATAACTGGCACCAAGCCAAAACACAATATCTTCATTACACTTGTCAACTATTACCACGTTAGTCACGATGACGATGGTGAATATTACATTTTTGAGTACCGACTTGTAATTCATTTAACCAAGTATACAACATATAGGAATGAAAGTTTACAAGTACAACAGACTATTAAATATTTCATTATAATAAGACTGATTTCTAGAAATTATACAGTTGTTTTGTTATTAAGGTAACTTTATATCTGTTCGTAATGAGTAAACGTTACGTTAAATATCATGAATTCAATGGGTTTTGTCAGTTATTTATTACTTATGCAACTTGTAAGTCTCAAGAAGATGTTGGTCAGTTTGATTCAACCCTTTTAAAACGTTGGATCTCTCACATATGAAGATATGATCTCTGCAAACGCAAACAAAGTTGTTCAAAAAAAACTATTCGTCTTATTTTATTGATATAGTTCTACTTAAGTACAAAAAATTAAGTTAGTTGTTACGAAGTAGCTCAGATTTAGGTGAAGGTTAGGGAATATTTTATAATGGGAAACAGGAAAAAGGGGTTCGAGTTTATTTTACAATGACTTTATTTAACAAATGACTATTGTCATTCATTTCAAGATTGACTTCGTAAATTTAATACACTAGCTGCTATCCGCGATTATACCTGCGTAGATCCCGTTCTCGTGAGATTTTCGGAATAAAAATTTCAAACTATCTGCATACAAAATTTCATTCAAATCGGTTAAGTAGTTTTTAAGTTTATTCGTTACATACAAAAATACAAATATTCTATATAATATTAGTGTAGATAAAAGATAAAAACAAGAAGGAATAAAAGTACGTTATTTACAAAGAAAGAAGGTTGGATTCTCAATATCAGTCTTGATGTAGTAATCGTACCTGTATCCTTAAGTATAATATAATAAATCTGTTTATATATTTATTTTTTGTATACACCAAATTGTCATAAAGTGTAGTGCTTTGCCACACTTTCGTAAGTTTTCAGTATATATTTTGCAGATATAATTTTTAAATCTTCAATATTCAAACATTTAGAAATCTAGATACGATATCATACTTTTTTATATTTCTATTTGGCTCCCTAACCATTTGGTTGTTTATTTAGTATTACTTGTTCCCTGTTTGAAATGGCGGTAACAGTGACGTAGGTTGACATACAATTTCCTGCCAACGATCGCCCTGACCACTGCTCTTTCCCGAGAGATTTAGCCCTCTCTGGCAACCTGAAAATATTCGCCGGATATACGATGTAAACGTGGTCAACTTTTGTTCGAGGGCTATCAAAATTGCTTCCGACAAACGGTTTTTGAAGTTGAGAAAATTTGTAAAATTGTTATTATAGCGTATTATTATATGATTAAGATAAATTAAGTTTAAGATTTTTTAAACTGAAATTATCATTATTTATGGTTTTTTGTTCTGTGAGCTTTTCATACATTTACTGAGTTGGTGGAGCCACTAATATGGTATAGAAATATACCAAGTAACATAAAGTTAAGATATTTCTTGTATCATGAAATTCAGATTACTACTACGCGTCATGCGGCGGTAGGTTGTTCTATACAAAGTGCTTTTTTATGTTTTCTCGAAGCGACTTTACCAAACATTTGCGTTTCCGATAGGTGAACGAATCAATGAAAATGCGACATAAATAATTCAGTGGGAAAACGATAAGATACGGAGGCGGTCGGTGCTGGGTTATATACTAAGTTTACGCAGGTATTCTAAAATATTTTCCTTATCGCCTTCTGTCGTGGTAAATTCCAGATACTCGCCTGTTTGTTGTTATTAGAATTTTACCTTAATGGTATTGCAGAGTAAACTAATAGTTATTTTATAGAGAACGTCGTTCTCGGAACCATTTTATGGTAGTATTAATATTAGAGCTTTCATATCGTTATTCCAATATTCGCGGTTCGGTGTGTTTATTTCTAATGTAAACACATCATAAATGTTATTTATTGTTAATACTTTTTAGTATCAAAGAACAAAAATATTTACTTTAGCTTGTTTTCTGTATACCATTGTATTTTTTAATGATAATAAAAACATAAAATGCATTAGAGAATACTAAAAAGTAGCGCTGTATTTCGTATCTAACTAAGACTGGGTTTCGAATACTTATATAAATTATACTGTGTGAATGAATGATATTAAAAGTCAAAGTCAAAGTAAGAAAGATATTAAAACTACGTTGACTCTCTGTACATATTTTATAGTACAAAAACTAGAAATATAAGTTATAATATTATAAACAATGTTAGTTTACAATTAGATGTTTGTCCAGCGATTACGGTCGAACAGCTTGAATAGATCTTATTTTTAGGTACCTAAAGTAGTCGTTTTTCCTGAAATAGGAATATAGGTTAAAAAAATCGCTTAGATCTTTATAAAAGTTTTAAGGAATTAAATGCTAAATGAAGGGTATATATATGTATATGGGTGTGTAACTATTAATATATTATTACAAATTAAATATACCTCCGAGATAATATTCTCAAGAAATAATTGTAGGTAGATAAAAACACATACTTTGTAGATATGTGTCTTCTTTTTGTTTTATGACCATTACTGATTATTTGTAGGTTCTTAATTTAAATCATTATTAGGTATTCTTTAAAAACAAACAGTAAAAGCGGATTTTAATCCTAAAACCCCATTCAATACAATATCTAAACTAAAACGTTGGGAAATAAAAATCGTGACAATATATTTAGGTCTATATAATATTTGGCTTTCATTCGCAACAATGAACGAAATACTATTTGCCAAACTACACAAAAGTCAGTTCACAAAGCCCATTCGATCCTTTCGCGCACATATTTCGATACACGGTTGTGATACGGATTCAGTCACGCTTGAGTTAATCTGGTGGGATTTGGTCGCGATCATGTCTAAATCACATCGTAATACCCAAATATGTTCTGACCACTCAGTACATTGATCGTTGTTTACTTTACAAATCAGTCTATTTACAACACCTTGTAGAAGTTATGTAAATTCTTCTGTCAAATTAGTCAACATATTTTTGAAAACCCGATATATTTTAGTTAGACTTAAGCGAAGTGTTGTTGAAATATGTATATCGAATTACTGAACTACACCGCAGAAATTGATCAAATATTTGGTTAATGGAACTATAGAGTTAAAAATTTTCAATTTACGCTATACGTATGAAGTTTTTACGTATGAAATTGGGTTATTTGATTTTTTTTATACAACGCGGCGATGGCATGTTCCTATCAAAATGTATTGGGACCCATATTGGATATTTTTAGTTTTTTCTATATGTCGTACAATTTGATTAATCTATCAGAAGCTTTGTTATTATCGTTTTTTTTTTGTTTTAGTTGCATTTTACTGATATAGCAATTATTATGTGGCTTAGCTTAAATAATATTACTCAAAGAAGATGTCTATGAATACAGCTATACGTTTTATAAAATACATAGTTAACAATATGTGTAACAGTTTCTGCCTAGGAACTGTTTTTAATTTATCTTATATTTAATTTGTTACATTGTACATACATACATACATACATATCATCACGCCTTTCTCCCGTGGAGAGGCAGAGATTACGTCCTTCCACTTGCTACGATCTTGACACACCTCTTTCGCTTCCTCTACTTTCATGAGTGCTTTCATACATGCTCGTCGGTTATGAGTACTTTGCACCTGGCCTTTATTTAACACGTGATCGATTTAGTCTAGATACGTTCGCCTAGGTCGACCCTTACCGACTTGCCCATTCACTCTCGCCTTATAAATTCGTTTCGTTAATCTTCTCTCATCCATCCTCTCTACATGCCCAAACCAAACCAACTAAGCATACCTTTCTCTGTTTTATGTGTTAGAAAGGGTTTTATATAGCTTTAACTAAAGTATGTTATCCTCCGAGTTCTCATATACTCTTAGCTCTATAGATAGAGCTCAATTTACATTATATATATATAACTGCCTCGGTGGCGCAGTTGTATTACGGTGCGACTGCCGTTCTGAGGTCTCGGGTTCGATCCCCGGGTCGGGTCAAGTGGTATTGGGTTTTTCTACTCAGTATCATCCCGGAGTTTGGAGTTTGTGCCCGATATGGCGACAGGCTCGCCCCCTGTCACATCTGGGACGGAACTAAGCTCGGCGAAACGTGGGGGTGGTGTAGTTCGCTATTTCACCTCTGCCTAACCCTTCGGGGATAACAGGCGTGAGCTTATGTTATGTTATATATATATATATACTTTACGACTTTCATAAAGTGTTTCGTTTTATGTTAGATCTGGTGTCTCCAGAAGAAATAGTAATGATGCTTAGCAATTTATCTGCTTATATTTATTAAAGTATGATAACCTTATTTCGATTAATGTTTCAAAATTTAATTACTAAAGATTTTTTGGATACAATGGAAATATATTACACTTGGTAAATTATAGAAGATGATGATTCCATGGAGTTCTTACTCATTAATTGGGATACACATCATACATACACTCATTTAATGTATTAGGTAAAGCTTAGCAGAGAACAAAACTTTTCATTTATAGCCAGGAAGAGGTTTTGGTGATATATCGTAATTACTTATAAAACGTAAATAATTTAATAGGCTTCTGAATAAATATATGGTATGTTTTTAACTTTTTAGCAGATACAGCGGTGTTCCCATGTCAGGAGCACTTAAAGGGCTATAAATTAGTCGTTGCTGCCCACAAACGGCTAGGTGGGTGGTTTTCCAAGTGACTAATGGCTTTTGGGACGTCCGCAGACGCTTATCATGTTAAAAATTTTCCCATATAGGTTGTGCTCGTAAGCGTATACTGTGGTTTGTAATTAACGTAGACAACATTGAAGCACTAACATCTAGAGCATATTTTTATTTTCTGTCTTTGTTTTTTATTAGTTGTGTATGTATTCTCAGAGTTTCTTTCGCAGTATATGTAGAGGCACGCAATGATGGTGATACATGTGGACTTTCTGCTGCCTGGTACCAGCTGCCCCCACCCTTCTCCAACCGCTAACCAAGGAACCTCTACCCCTCTCCTTCCTTCATTCTCGTCTTTCGACAAGAAGTTCGGAGGAGAGGGAAGTAGTGCCCCCGATTAGATAATAAAATACCTACGATTAAAAAGAAGAATCATGTAAACTGAATCAGTGGTTCTAGAATTATGAGCGAAAAACAAAATGACGTTTACTTTTAAATAATATAAGGATAAGGTTGAACAATAATTTACGCAAAAAAATTAGTTATTAACTTTAGTTGTAACTATAATTTCTAAAAATATTCAATGATTACTGAATTCTTTGTTTCAGGTAAATCTCATTAGGACCGTTATCGGCATTATGTAAGTTGATAATTCAATTGTGCCAAGGTTCAAATTTTAACCGGACAAAGACATGGAGACGAATACAAATATAAACATAACGTGAACGATAAGTAATTGGGCCAGACATGGGGTCAAGTCTGGTCACAGCGATCACGCGTTGTGTTACGACGTCAAATCTCGATAACAATCCGGGCGGGGACAAAATTAATCGTTTTCAACTGATCAAGTTAGGTACCAAAAGGGACACCGTTACGCCAATAATAAATTAATTGAATAATCCAAAATCTATCATTACAGTAATTCCTTTATACATTTAATTGTGAATAGCATGCAATCTGATTAAAAATTCTATATCATTTTTGTTTTAATTTGTATCTATTATACAAATATATCATCAGTCTCATGCCTTATTCCCAACTCACTTGGTGTCGGGGCAGTATGTTTTCTACTTCCATGCGTCCCCTATCAGCCGTCATCTCTTCATTTACTCCTATGCTTTTTATTTGTTATGGATTAATTCAAAACCTACTTAATCATCACTCCCTGCCCTTATTCCATTTTTATTCGGCGCAACATGTCTTCCTCTTCCATTCACCTCTCTTTAGGATCACATCTACATTCACTCTTTTTCTAAGCATACCATCTTTCACAGAGTCTATACATCTTTTCTTTGGTCTTACTTTTCTTCTATACCCGGTCCCATTCATGTCTAATACCTTTCTAACAACATCCTCTTCCTTCCTGCGCATTACATACCCATACCAATACAGTCGCCTAGTTCTTAACTTCCCTGTAAAACCTACATAACCGATGATTAAAATTCTTTTACATGTAAAAATTTAAGCTAAAAAGCTTATAACATATACTTTATTATTTTTAATTACGTACTTACATGTACGTACACTTCATATACGCTCTTCGTTTATGGGTACTTGTATCTGGCTTTACTTTAAGAGGTCTTCGATGTGGTCCAGAAACGTTCGTCTAGGACAACGCTTATCGGCTTGGCTTATTTTCGCTTTATAAATTAGTTTCGTCAATCTTCTTTCATATATGTGTCTTAAGAAGCGATGATGGCGCAGTGGATAGTGCTGGTCGGATTCCGCGTCAATGGACCCGGGTTCGAATTCACCTATCCAACTCTAAAATCAGCCTGAGCTTTGGGTGCAGGAAAACATCGTCAGGAAATCATAGCATGGTGGTAGGGCATTTTTTGTAATGTCTGTCTGGGTAGCTACAACCCTCAAGTTTGAAAACCTGTTGCCAAATACTAATAGGTGTGTTGCGGCGGCATCACTTGAGAACCAGTATCTCTAGGCTTAGTGTGTTTACCATCCTGAACCACATCGACATTTAACATCAGGTAAGATTGTGATCATAGCACTAAGCCTATATCATGTAAAAAAATCTTTATCTTATAAATTTGGATATAAATTAATATTGTAAAATATAGGAGGGAACAAACATCACCATTTATAGGAGTAAGTAATATTCGTACTACAAATAACTTCTATAATCCCTAGAACGACCTGTTGCAACATATTGAAACAAATGTTTGTCTGTGGTTTACCATAATTATCCTCGCAGTACTAAATTCTAATGTTCTACAATAGCATTAGCACCCAATCTACTACGTGCTTTATATCTAACTAGTATGTTGTCTGTAGATTTCTGAAAACTATTACATTTAATATTATCCAAAAATTTCCATTAATGCTGTTGTTATAATGATTCTCGAATATATCAAGAATTCATTTCACCTCCAGTGATGTGTTAAATAAAGGGAAACAATATCAAATGATGTGTATAATTTACCAATCCTGAGTCAGCTATTTGCAAATGGGTGAAATATTTTATAAAAGAATAGTAATTGAAATTAAAAAAAAAAATATTAAACTTTCTAGTAGTCAGATTGATGTAAAAAATGTTATTTTACTACACGAATATCAAACATATAGGAAATACAATTTGAAAAATAAATTCAGATTTTAAAAATAATATAAATACTATATCCTACTTACATATATAGAAATATTTATTTAAGCTTGAAAAGTCGTATTCACTCTGGGCTTAAATGTAAATTTCTATGTTAAATCTATAGTATATCAAATATAAATTAATATAATAAAAACAATGCTTACATATGTATATTTATAACATCATTTTTAAGACAAATAAATTTTTTACGCTAAAAAAGTAAAGACTCCTATATCTTTAAGGCGTACGTGCATTATCTTGCAAGGATTTATCTCCGGCAGCCTAAACCATTCCGCACTTGACTTTCTATTTCCGGTGGATTGCATCGTACTATCCTGCGGGATCTCTACGACGATAAATGAGGAAACTTGCTTCCCGTCGGCCTTGTCTTCTTAGTTAAGTGGAATAAGTCGATTTAAAGTTCATTTCGCATTTTCATAATATGTCGCAATTCAATATTTTTAAGTACGTTCGATAAAGATGTTATTTTAGATCCAAGTTTTTTATGTAGGATTTATCAAAGGTCATGATAGTTTTAGGTTAGTTTTATCTACATAACTTTGCCATTCAAAATATTTAAATTACGCGTAATTTAAACGTTTAAAAACATTAAATTGTTATTAGGTATATAATATTTTAGTAATATTACTTTTTATATTTAAAAATATTAAAAATGGTAGGTTTAGTGGGTAGTGGTCAACGGCGCTTCTCGCCGCGAGTCCCACACTAATCCTGTGTGAAAGCCTCTCGTGCTTTCGTGCGAGAGACTGTCACACATCTTCAGACGCGTTTCAGCCAGATCTGGAAGGGGGGGTCCCTATCAGATCTGGCTGGACGGCTAGTGCGTAAATGCATTCCCCTCGAAAAAAAAAAAAGAAAAAAAAAAGGTAATAATATTAAAGTACTTGCGGATTATATTGTAATTACTTCAAGATTTATTAAAACTCAGCGATGAAAAATATTCTAAATACTAAGAAGTATCATTTAAATGATAACGCGTAAGGAGCTCAGATTACTTCGTAAATAAAACACGAAGGTATGAAGAGTATTTTCTTTTCATTAACATAAAACGCCATAAATGTAATTCGCTTTCTAGTTTTTTAAACATAAAAAAGTTTACATTTTTAAGTTTAGACATGTTTCCTATTTTTGCTACCCAGTCATATGATATGATAATGCCGATCTCACCTAAAGGGTAACCCATACATCATCTCGGAGTTACCTTATTCTCTCTTCATCTACTTCGTAAATTGGATACTTGTCAAGTGCTAAAGGTTGGTCTACTAATCAGATGACAAAATGTCACCTTAGGAGTGATAGAATGTGTTTGTACGCAATTTTTTGTATGTGAACTTAATTTAATAAATATATTTATTGTATCTAGTATGTATGTAGGTAGGTATACTATTTCAAGAAAACGGTATATATAGAGCTGAATTTTATCAGCATTAATAGGCGTATCGATTTGAAAATACCCGGATTTTATATGGAATTTATATAGTATTTTGAATTTTCCATTAAAATTTATAGATAGACATATGTGTGTATTTTATTAGTTCTGTGCATAAAAGAGAGTTTTAAACTATAAATACGTTACTGTTATTTAAGAAAACGACATATGTCATTTAAAAATATATAGGAAGCATTAAATTGAATTAGGTTTTTAAATAAGTACGCAAAATGTGGACGCTTCACGGAGTACAGAAAATTCATACATCAACAATACAGTTCAACACATTTGAATACAAATAATAAGATTTCAATACTGATCTGTTCTAAGTTAAGATATCGTTAATAAATTGTAGCAAATGTTATTTTTATGATTATAATTTAATGATTATGTTATATTGTTATTTGTGTATTAATTTAACTCTATTCAAAAAGTATTTTATATAAATATAATTCAAAACATAAACACGGTTACATGAAAAAAGTAAAATAAGAACAATGAAAGCGAACGACGTGCGGAGTTGATGTAATGCTAATGGATTTTTATAGTAACATGTTAACTTTCGACACACGTGTGAGGGTTGTGTAGTCACATTTTATGTGTATATCGTGTGTGTAATGCCCCGTATTCCCCTATGCTTAAAATAATTTTTCCGCGCGAAACGCAGTATTGTATTGTGTTCAAAGAAAAATATTGCAATATCAGTCTCTCGCAATTTCAGCGGAATTGCGAATTTATATGCTGCATTCTCCCGTTCACT
The DNA here is from genome assembly GCA_014132275.2 of Samia ricini. Classification (NCBI taxonomy): domain Eukaryota; kingdom Metazoa; phylum Arthropoda; class Insecta; order Lepidoptera; family Saturniidae; genus Samia; species Samia ricini. The sequence continues at coordinate 12,122,922 of AP028161.1, forward strand.
TGTTAAAAATCGTGTCTTTTTTTTGTGAATGCTTTCTACTGGTATGTGGATGAAATATACGTATGGTAAAATACGTAAAGTCAATGCAAGTAATATGAATGTCTGCTTTAACCGAACTTTTCACATCGACGAGCGTATCTAAACTTTCGTTTCAGGTGTCATTGTATAATTGTATTTCTGGATGTAGTGTGTTTCCTTCAGATTATTTATTTATTTATTATAAGTTATTTCAAATGTAATTTAAAATGTCTGAAATAATTAATTTTATATGAACATTGTTTTGTTTGATTAGATGTATGGTTAGAACGAAATAACTATTTAGTCCAACTTATTAAGATATATTTTTTACTAAGTGCTGTCGACCTGAATGGCGCCGTAACAACTTCATTGAACTTTTGCCGCGAGCGCTTAGGGCGTTTAGCCAGGAACGTGGTAGCTAGCGCAAGGTCGCCAAAGTGGTACGGACCTCGGTCTGGGGGTAAATTCCGCGGAAAGGTCCCTTTTAGAACCCATGTACCTGCATGTAGTGTGCAGAAGTGTGGAGTGAAGTGTGTTGTGTATTATGCTAGTGTATGAAAATGTCATAAGTATCACGCTGGTGGCAGATACAAAATCCTGCTTAGCTCAGGATCGGTGGGTGTCCTCGGCTCCGGGATGTCAGCCTTATTTAGGTCAAAATGATAACTATTACTCTATAATAATTCTAATTGTTCTGTTATTATCACAACAATGTCGTGTTTAAATCGAAAAGATTAACATATTTATAAACGAACTTGTTACTTTTTTATAATGAAAGCTTATCACTTATTATATATTTATACTCACTTATAGAGTATATTGGCATACTAAATAGTTATACACACCCAAATAAAATATTATTTTAATGATTGTAGTGCATTAAAATAATATTAAATACGTTGAATGCTGAGTTTATATTTCAACGTTCTTTTATCGTAAAAGTTGAAATACTTATTTTATAAAGAAAAACATTATATTTTCTACTTTTATTGTACACAACAGCAGTATCGTATACCTACAGTGTTTAAAAAAAACTTGTTTGAAATAATCTACTCACTTGAACGAATTGTTAGTACCTACACATCTAACGAGTGTGAAATAAGCGTTTTTTTGTGTGTTATGTGTAACCTTTGTAAATATACAAAGGTGGAAATTTCCAGAATAACGAGACCACATAAAGAATGGATCGTCAAATTTATCGTAGGTACCGTCTGGAATTACAAACCTCCTATAATGTTGAACAAAATTAAAAGTAACTTAACACTACCACGAACTTGAGCATAAATTGAGACTTTTGAAATAGCATGAAAACGTTCGTATCTCTATATAAGGAACTTACGTCTAAATCTGTGAATTTAGAACAGTGCATTCGAAATTGGCGGCAGGAGGCAACCGTCTCTCACAGTTTTCATTCGCGAATATCGTATAAATGTTAATGAAAGTCAGACGTCTGATGTCTCTAATGAGATTACTGCTCCCGTGATGAAATTGGATTTGCCTGGGACTTTTTTAATTTTCAGTCACCCCGAAAATTAGGTTGATCCAAGCGAGACGTCATCGTCTTCAGATGAATGATCTGATTACTGCTGAGCTATTAATAAAGATATTGGCCTAAAGTAGATTACTCAGAAATCTCTTTATATAATTGGAGACGTTTAAATTCTCCAGTGTTCTCGGTAATTGTAGACTTGAAAATTGTAACAATTAATATTTATTTAATAGGTTTTAGGTATAATGATTGTTTAGAGTTAACAATACTAGCTCCTGTTAAGTTTTCAGTTAAAGCTTTTCTTTTTAAAATCTGTATCTATTTCTGGTTAATGCTACCTTACAGAAATTTTCGCTGTGGTAACGTTGCGTATTTTTTTTTCGTTTTTTTTTCTTGTACTTCACCATCACCTCAAATCTACTGAACATATCGAAATGGGACTACTACCATTCGACGCGGAACTTTTCGTAGATGGTTATAGACCATTTATTTTTTGGATTCCATGGACCCTTTCAAATTTTTGTAAAATTTTTCTTTTATGTACATTTTTTCCGCTAATAAAAACAAAAGACTCATTTTTCTTCATTCATTTGTTTTTTTGGGTTAGGTTTATATGAAATGTTATATGGACTTTTTCACTCACACCTAAAGATCATGAAACTCGGGTGGAGCCTCGGGCATCAGCTAGTTTAATATACAAAATAAATGTTATAGAAATTGGGTGCTGAAGCAATTTTAAAGCTAACTGATAAAAAATAATGATGAAGCCGGTTTAAAACTTAGATTTCTGTTATCCTTCATTCATCAAAATCATTTTACTTATCTGAAAGGTAAAATACCTATGTTTTGGTTGAATATGAATCTAAAGTTAATTGTTAGCACTCTTTATTCAACATATGAGAACATACATACCCATATTATATAGGTGCAATCAGTCACAACCACCGACACACGTCATGAATTTCACAGTGGATTCTGTAATATTCAAACGTATCTGTCGCCACGTATATACTATTTTATGTAGGCATACTGTATGTATCAGTGTCCTTATGAATTTTTAAACATATATCCAATAGGTTTGTTGTACTAATATTTAATATCATGCCTTTTATTAAACAATTTCGGATAAATACTTTTGTTAGTTATACATTAAAGTAATGTAATTCTAAACTGTGTGCACTTTTAAAAACTATGTTAAAATGATCACATGTTTATGTGTATAAAAGGTGATATAATTCATTTTCGGTTTCCCTTAGAAATTACTCAATAAATCTTTATTCTATAGAGCAACCCAATATTGTTTTGTTTACAACATTTTAATGTAGTAATGATTAAAAGAAAGTCTCTTCCATTTGGAACTCCAAAGTGACAAGTTGAGTGTTGTGTTTTATTTCATCTCCAGTGGCCTATGTTCAGTACATACACCGTAGTAAAACTCTATACGTCATCTTTAAAAATCTAGTTTTCTGGATTAATACACTAATGGAAGTTTCCTTATGAAATAATATTACTTAATTGTATCATCTCCCTACATGTATCCTAAATCATAGTACATTTTTTCTTTTCTTTCGCAGTTTCATTTTTAATTTTAATTTACTAATGTCTGGAAGGGCTTTCCTGATACGTGAAGCGAGAACTTACTCTGCTTTAGGCACATTGTATACAAGATGTACTTGCTGCTCTGTTGACTTATCGCAGTTAATTTTAATAAAATTGCTCCATTGCATTTATATCTGTAAAATATTCAACGGACTAGGTGTATTATTGTATTGAGGGCATTTTTGTCATTCCATATTATACTTTTAAAAAAATCAGATATTATTTACTTAGGGTAAAGAAATGTTGGAGATCTATGATTTTAAAATCTTATCAATTTTCTTGGTGGTGTCCTTTTATGATATACATATAACAACATGCTAATTTTAAAGATGTTGATCATTGATAAGTCAGTGATTTTTATAAAAATATTCTATATACCAGCAAGAATTTCGAGAACAAACAGGTCAGTAGTTGCGGTATGGGTTAAACCGATTGGTTCGTGCGCCGCAAATTGAGAGACGAGCGGCTCAGTGCAAATTGAAAGCGTTCCCAAATTGCTGTAGACCTTTGTATTTGTAACCAGGGCCGGAACGCCGAAAATCAATCAGAGTAATGGAGGTTTGTCCAAATCAGCCAGGATTAGTCATAGTGTACTGTGTGCACTCTAGTGTAATAGCATTAAACTGACCGATCGGTGGTAATGCTCTACCCAACTAATTGGATGGCATGTTATGTTTATCTTAATATCTGCACCTGAATATATATATATATATATATATATATATATATATATATATATATATATATATATATAAATAAATCACAGTATTCAGTATTTTCTATATATATCGTAGCTTATAATTCGAAACTTACATAAATGTGAATTGTCCTCTTTGTTGAGTATTGAGCGAATTCAGAAGTTTTTCTGTTGAGTTTAATAGCGAAAAAAACACCTGTTTTCATTGATATTGGTTATCTAGTTCCTTTTGAAACTGATAGACAGTTGTCTTATATTTCGGAGCTTGTTATGTAAGTTTAGGCCCGATTATTTATCGGGCCCGATTACATAGCGTTATATTTATTAAATTTAAGTGTACTGAAAATATATATGGAGCATCATATTATTTCAGTATTCTTATATATTCCTGATTTAGATAAGTATTGGATATTAATCTCGTGTAAATCTAAATTTTAGAAACGTGTAACCTGATAATTAATTATATTTTAAAAAGTTATTGATCTTTTAATCTCAAAAGGTTATTACAGGGTGGATCATTACGTGAACGATAGTGATGTCTGGAAATAACCCACATCTCTGTGCTTCCACTAAAAACTACGATTTGTATAGTTTTTTATGACATAAAAAAATTATATATATTATATTTATGAAACAAAAAAAAAAAGAACCAGATCGAGTTTCTTGCCGGCTCTTCTCGACTGGGTTGTTTTCCGAACCGGTGGTAGTGTTTTAGACGTTCATAAGCGCCTTCTTAGGGCCTAAATTGAATAAATAAATTTTGATTTTGATTTTGATTTTCTTTCCTTATATTCTCTATGTATATTTGAAACAGTTCTATTTTGGTCGACCGTAACGTGATAACATAGACTAATAACTTTATATTATATACACTATCTATACATACATGTTTATGACGTTGTTGCTAAAACAGTATGTAGATCAGGTTCCACTTGAACTCTTTAGATAAAGAGTCTATATGCTTATTCTGTATAGACAATATTATAATTCTAGATAGCGGTTGTTGATTGAAGTCTCTGCATATTACTGAGTATTGACGCGAATAACATACTTTACTGAGTAATAATCTTTAAGTACATTGTATTTACAAATCAAAATTATTCTGTACCGTAACGCAATGAAGTATAAGATTTGAAAAATGTTAATAGTTTAAAAGTAAGTTACATAAAATAACTATATTCTATGTCTTAGATTTCCATTAGATTTATTAAATATTATTTAACAATCCAATGTCATAAATATCAAAATAATCTTGTACATATATGAGTCAACTAGTGACATCTAGATTGTTCAGTAATAATCTTGCGTTCCTTACCATTTGGTAATATTGACTATGCATATTTCATTGTGTTCTAGAAAATATACTCTCTCTTTGCTTCCAACTGCACAAGAAAAGTCGTTTCATTTTATCCATAAATGGTTTGATTGTTAACACCATTTGGACAGATAAAGAATTAATAAATATTTAAAATGTGTGTGTTTTAATCTATATGTTTATTATCCAACAATAAATATATTTCTTTCTTTCATATAGCACCTCTGAACTGTTTGTAATAAATAAAGTACCTAAAAATTGTAGGTCTAATTATGTATATAATTTATTGTTTTATCACGTTTATCGTATACTCTAAAAGTGCATTCACGAATACATAAGTTATATAAAATCAAAAACCGCCACATCCATTGCATTCTCCTAATAATACTATTGATTAGTTACAAATGTAGCAAATTTCGAAACAAAGTTCCATTTTTAAGATCAACTGACTCATATGGTAGGCGGGGTTAGCAAACGAAGAGCTTTTTGAGTTTCATGTATGTTGACAACTGTTAAACGACTCATATATCGAAAAAGGTTTCAAACAGAATTAATATGTATTTAGATAAAAAAACACTTTATTTTAAATACAAATAATAACGTTTGTGAATTGTTAAACAAATACAACCTTTTGCTAAGAATTTAACCATCATATTTGATGTCAAAAGCGGCCGCATTTTTCTGAAATATTTCACTATAATTAGGTGAAATAAGAAAAATAAACCAGACGAGCCGGCAATCCGAATGTTATAACGAAGTAGGAACATAATTGCGAGCCACGGTCTCGAAGTTTCCTTTGTTTGAAAGAGTAAGTTTCAGTGAGGCGGTTCCGCGTACTCATGGAGAACTGGAATAGACGGAAACAGAACTAAGGAACGGCTACGGCTTACAAATGAAAACAACTAGAGTAGAGAAGTCCTCTAAGGATAAAGTAAATTTTAAAAATACTTCACCTACATCTAGGCTGTAGTAAATTATCATGTTTTACTAGCTGTGCCCGCGACTTAGTCCACATGGAATTTCGTATTTATAAAACAATTCAAAGCTTCTTTATTAAATACTAGCTGTGCCCGCGACTTCAGGCGTCCCGCTCCCTCGCGTCCCGTGTACCATAACAAATTTCACCGAATGCGGGTCAGTAGTTTTTGCGTGATTTCGAACAAACAGAAAAAAATGTGTCCTGTAGTAGATTCTGAATCCCTACATAGTTTTTTTTTCATATGTACATAAAAAATCTTCAATCTCCAATCTTCAGATTTTACTCCGTTAGTTTTTTGTTATAGGTATAGGTTATCCATGTTCCTGTAATGTTCTAAAACTGTCTAAATTGTTAAAAAAATAAGTATAGTCCCACCTATGAATAAACTTCAGAAATACATATATAATTTGCTTACGTATTCACCATTCAAAACACTTCGTCCCTATTTATCATCAAAACTAACCAAAACATGAATCGTCTCAATATAATTATAATTAAATAAGATTATGTTCGCCGTAATATTTACCTATTGATATTATAATTGAAATTCAGTTCACTACTTCCCTAAAATGAGTTCCTAAAACAACGGCTCAAATAATGTATTTTATACATACTATACAATATGTATGTATAAAATATGTATCAAAATATTGTTTTCTCATTTACTTTCATAAAAATTTATTATTTATACACACATATATATATATATATATATATATATATATATATATATATATATATATATATATATATATATATATATATATATATATATATATATATATATATATATATACATACATACATATATATATATATATATATACGTATGATTATGTCATTTTGTTCAATTTCAATCAATCCCTCAATTTTTTGCTCTCGAATAAGACTAAAACGCATTTATTTACTAACTCTTTATTCATAATAAAAACGCCGCCTGTCATTCAATTTACTATAACTTTTAATAGAGTAGACCGATTTTAATGAAATAAAGTTTTGACGTTACCCCGGAATATGCTTTATAATGAATTTTTAAAATTTACTTAGTACTTTCTAATTAATACCTGCACAGACAGACATTTCTAAAATGTATAGACACCTGAAATTTACAATTTTACTATTAGCATAGATAATATGACTTCCTTTTATACAAATTTGTATTCTCTATTTCACCCTCTTTGTGGTGAGTTTTCAAATTTGTTTTCACCCCATATATTATTCCGAGATATAGATCACTTCGTTCATAACTAAGGCATTAAATTCAAAATTGTAATGTAACGTATACGAAAAATGTAAAATGTGTTTTTTATTACAGATTAATTATTCATAAATAGATCTTCTTAGAAAGACCTTTATAAAATGTTACTATTAGAGAAAAAAGCTCTTAAGAGGAAGCTGATTAGTAATGCAATGAACAAAAGAAATTCTCTTTTAATAAAAATTAAATATCCATTTGTAGATTTCTCCCAGGCAGTAATTACAAAATACAGTTACATTAAAATAAACTTATAGGCCTTTTTTTTTAAATTAAACACTTCAACGCCTGTGAACACATTTATAGTAACAACGTTCAAATTTCACGATAGCACGCAGTTATTATAATATATGAAATAATAAGATTTATTATATTTCTGTTGGTACAAGAACCTCATGTGTTATTAAACGTAATCTTAAATATTCATTGGCAATTTATTGCAAGATTTGTTTTAGGAAAAGCATAACTATATAAAATACGATAAAAAATATCACTTTCATTGACTATAGAAATATAACAACGCTCAAACAGTTATTATTGTGTAAGCACCATGGTTATTTTTGATGGGACGGGGGGAGGGACACTGAATGATGGGCCGTTTACGCATTGTTTACTTTTGTTACCATATCTATAATTCTGCTTACATAAGAATTGAATGACCCCTTCTTATCAATACAGACAACTTAAGTGTATTTCATCGTTGTTTGGAATCAATAAAACTTTTGTTTGTTTACTTATCCGGCCACTTTTACAAATTATTGGTAATGAACAACAAACATAACATATAATTAATTTTCCCTGTCGTGTTTTAATTACGGTATGTTGTAAAAACATAGCTAAAATATTGTTTTGGCTTTACAATGAAAATGATGTGGGTTTGTATAATTCGCATTCTGCGTACAATTATCCGTCGAATGGCGGGCACGTTCTCAATTTTGTGACAAATTTATTGGTTGATTCGGTTAAGTCGAAATGAAATTCAATTTGTCTTATCTCGGGCTTATCTTAAATTCTATTTATATTAAATGTTTTTTGCGTAGATGTACCTGCGTTTTCATAAACATTTTTATTAGTTTAGAAATTATTAACTTCACCGGGTCGTCGGTTCACCTCATAAGGCCTACCCACGCTGCGGCTGTCGGTACGCGACAGCCATTCGAGAGCTCGTTGGCCCCATCGGTCATCGGTTCTACGACCAGTGTGCCCAGCTTAAGTTTGACAATTCTTTGGGCAAAGTCGTTTACTGTGGTTCTCCTGCAGATCTCCTCGTTTCTGGTTCGATCACGCAGAGAAACTCCGAGCATAGCGCTCTTCATTGTCCTTTGATATATAATTTTACTTATGTAGGGATTATTTAGGGATGTTCTTAATTAGATAAATAGTATCGGCGAGGAGCTCCACCTTGTGGAAAGAATAGCCGATTATTAAGAAAAGCTTTTGTTCAACATAATATTAATTAATTGTTTCAGTGCCCTTTATTATCAACTTACTTTGAACTGAAATAATCACTTCCAAGAAATACAATAACAGATGGTTACACTTTATTCGAGGACGATGTAAAATGTTACTCAACTTTTCACATTTTCACCAAGAAAACTTTGTTTTCTCACACTGGCTTCTAGTTTAAGAAAAATTATGAAATATTTCTGAATGAAGTTTATTTCATTTATAGTATCCATGCTAAGTTTTAAAAATATCTGGGAATAATAGCCACCTCTGTAATTTAAAATGTAATCGATCTCTTTTAGTTACAATAATTATAATTTCAAGCTATTGAGAGTTGATTAAAAAAATATATAACAGTAAGTAGTAATTATTATTATTATGTTGTGTCCATTTGGATAATTTCTGTTTATTTCTCTTTTATAAAATACTACGTTAATGTTTCTTGTTTTTTATATTTATCTATTTATATTTCACTTATTTATTATGTAAGTATATAATCCATCTATCCATTCATTCAACCGAAAGACGTCTTCTGCTAGACAGAGGTCTCCCCCAAAGATATCCACGAAGACCGGTCTTGCGCCACCCACATTCAGCGGACTCCCGCGACCTTCACCAGGTCGTCGGCCAACCTCGTGAGGGGCCTGCCCACGCTGCGTTTTCAGTACGTAGCAGCCATTCTAGAACCCGTTCTACGAGCAATGTGGCCAGTCCATTGCCACTTCAGTTTGTCAATTCTCCGGGCAATGTCGGTTACTTTAGTTTTTCTGCGGATCTCCTCATTTTTCATTCGATCACGTAGAGAAACTCCGAGCATAGCCTTCTCTATTGCCCTTTAGGTAACTTTGAGCTTCCTAATAAGGCCCATTGTAATTGACCACGTCTTTCCTGGTCATAAGTCATCCTTGGCAATACACACTGGTCGAAGATATTTGTGTTGAGACACTACGGTATCTCGGACGAGAATATTCTGCGTAGCTTTCCAAAGCGGCCCAGTAAACAATAGTAATTATCAATCAGATATTAATTTTGTGTAGCTTATGTTTGGCAAAGTGTAAAATTATCGTGCAATTATAGTGTATCATCGTTTATTTTAAATCTTCATAAACAACTAGCGTTCGCCTGGTCGTCGAAATTAGTTCCTAATCATTTTTGAAACTTTGATTAAAAAATCTGCTTATTAAAGAAGACGATTATTGGCGATATTAAAGCTCATAGTTAGATTCTAAACACAAAAAATTATCGGTTTAGGAACAAAGGAGAAACTAGTCTTTAACTATCTTACCTTTGCTTATTCAAATAATATAAGTAGGAGCGTAGGCTCCTAAAAATAATGCTTATTACTTTATTACAATAGATGAACTTTTCTTTAACAATGATCTACATTGTTAGTTTTTAAAGGTATCAGACAACTATAAATAAAAACGATGAAATAATAATATAGTTTAATATTTTACCAATACAATGTAGTGGGCGAGACTGACAATAATAAGATAATATAGATATAGACTAATGCTTTATACTTTCAAACAAACTGGAATGCTCCTCTCACATTATAAAAGTAACCAAGCTCGATCGTAACTGTTTGGATACATATTAATACAAAAGAAGAAAAGATATCACTACAATCAATCGAAAATTAAAATACTATAATATTATTTCAATTCACGAAATATTATATAAAAATAAAAATGGCAGCTTTTGTGACAGTTTGAAAAATTTGTCTGTCTGAAGTTAATTTTGACACCTTTGTCCAGCAGTGGACACCTTTGCTTATTCAAATAATATAAGTAGGAGCGTAGGCTCCTAAAAATAATGCTTATTACTTTATTACAATAGATGAACTTTTCTTTAACAATGATCTACATTGTTAGTTTTTAAAGGTATCAGACAACTATAAATAAAAACGATGAAATAATAATATAGTTTAATATTTTACCTATACAATGTAGTGGGCGAGACTGACAATAATAAGATAATATAGATATAGACTAATGCTTTATACTTTCAAACAAACTGGAATCTCCTCTCACATTATAAAAGTAACCAAGCTCGATCGTAACTGTTTGGATACATATTAATACAAAAGAAGAAAAGATATCACTACAATCAATCGAAAATTAAAACACTATAATATTATTTCAATTCACGAAATATTATATAAAAATAAAAATGGCAGCTTTTGTGACAGTTTGAAAAATTTGTCTGTCTGAAGTTAATTTTGACACCTTGTCCAGCAGTGGACGTCTTTCGATTGAATATACAGATCTTTTCATTCCTTTATAAAATGTGTTTTGCTAATAACATCAATATTGCACCTTTACATAAAACATTGGGCAAGATTATTATGTAAATGTTCAACAGTTTTGATACTTCAGTTACCAAATCGATTAACTATATAAAAGAAAAATGAGAAAACAGTATAAAGTATTTTTTAAAGTTTCTGTTAAATTGTAAATTAAAAATATATGCAGGTAGTATTACAAAATATATACAGTTGAGACTCAATAAATGTACAATACAATTGTACATTTGTTGTGAAATTTGGAGATGGCGTTTATGCAGTTAATAAGAATTATTTATTTGTCTTTTCATGTGTTTTAACACGTAAATAAAAGATGTTATTTATTATAATTATTAACATACTTTTTTTAGAATAAATTCACTTTCACTCGAAATACTTATATAGAGAACTCAAATATAATCGATATAAAGTTTAATCATAGTAATGCTGAAAAATTAGAAGTGAGAACAATTCCTCTAATTTAGTTTGAGGGACAAAAGTATTCAGACCATAATAAAAAAAAAAAAAACATGCGAAACTGGCCAATTTATTTGTGGTTAAGTGCACACAATAACTTTCTTAAATGGCCCGTACTTACAACACCGACGAAAGCTGTCTGCTATTTATCTCTCAAGTCCGAGGTTTATTGTCGAACCTGCGGACGCATTATAGTAGAGAATATGGGCTTAGATTTGTCACGTGATGTGATAATAAAACAACGCGTCACGCGTTATTTGTCTTTTAATATATCTTTTTATAACGTTTTTTTTATGAGCAGATATAAACTTAAGTCACTAAGGGCGAGAAATTTCTTATCCATCTGACCCTAAAGTAATGGCCGCAAGAAAGAGGACGATATAAAAAATAAATTTCCTTTTACAACAGCCAAGAATCTTAATCAGCAGAAAATAACTGAAGGGTGATATTTGATTAAAAATACCCTAATTGTTTTGACGTTAAAATCGATGAGTTGATTTGGTAAATAATTACAAGGATGCTCTAAAATTTGAGGAAAATAAACATGTTTTTGGGAGGGAACAAGGGGCTTCATTAGCATTTATCGAATGTTTCTTCTAAACAAAAGACTGTGGTAGGATAGCTTTGGGCACAATCATGTAAATGGATATTGTAAAAAATCGATTTCATACACATATGATGTATTAAAATAAACATTGTTAAACTTTGGTATTAATTAAAATAGTCTATTTTGCTACAAGGAAATGTAGAAATGATTCGTATTTAAGATGCAATTTCTTATTTTTACCTGTTGGTAATACAAAAAAGTTCTCAAATCGCTAATGGCCTGTAGTAGCGATCGTATTTATGCACGACCACGTTAACAAAATAAAATTACACTGCAACGTAAACTTTCCTCTTCAAACTTGGTAATTAATGCTTTATAATTTGTCCATTGAGTGCACTGAAGTTGTTAGGGTGATATTTAGACCATACGGTGTAAACTAGAGTGAAACTACGTAGATTAGTTGTGAATGTAAAGTTTCGGGGTAACATTAACTTATTGAGTTATACATGTTAAAACTAGTATTCGTACATATATGCTCTTTATAGTGAGAATAGAATAGAATTAATTTTCTGGTACCAGTTGATCTTTTGGCCATGCATTTAACGAAAGTAATAATTACAGTTAGAAAAGATATTAAATAATATAATATTTGTAAAAAATTCTTCTAAGTTGAAAAAAAAATATTTGTTACCTAAAAAAAATTCAAATGATTTTATTCAGCGCCTAATGTCTGATTACGTTATTCTGTAATCAATATTTTGAAAATCTAATAATCAATACGAGATTCTTCCAGGCCCAATTGCAGAATCGTAATAACAATGAAGTCGCAGGGATACACGCTCCGCTTTTTGTCGTTTATACCGAGGGTCCGCCATATAAGCACCCGAGGGAGTGCTTTGGGTGGCAAATTGCTATTCAATGCGGCCTGCCCCGGGCTTGAAACTGCCTGTCAGGAACACATAAAGCCTCCTGCTTCTCTCCGTTTACAGTGACGAGAAGGCGGGTCTCTCCTCTTGTGGTTTACAGCTGTTTTAAATTATTCAAAAGTAATCATGTTTTTTTTTATTTGTGATTCGAATCGATTTCTACAAATGAAATAATTAACAACAATTTCATGAATTTTTATCTATTTTAAAATAACTTCGTTATATTTGGAAGTGGGGTATTATTATTACTATAAAAATTAGACTTACCAACTCTTTAATGACACTTAAAACTTGTACCACTTGGTAAATCTTTGGATGTGTCACACGGTGACTGTTAAAAATAACGTGTTCTGGATCATAACATTTTATTTGCGATTACTTCTTCCCGCGGGTTCACTCGCGTTTCCTATTTTCTATTCCGCACAATTATTTACTACGAAATGTACTATTTAAATAACCACAGGAAAATAATGACCCCAATTATTTGTACAGAACGCAAATTATTTTTGGTACTAACAGAAAGCAAATATATTTGTCACAAATTTAAATACCTATTTCCCAGTAAATCTGTTCATTGTAACGGTTTTTGTTCACAATTTCATTAGTTTAGGTGGGATCCTAATTATTTTCCTAAAATATAGGTAGCTTAAGTTGTATTTTCACCTTATAATGTCAGGGAAGTCTCATCAAATTCTGAGTCGTTCTACTGGAATTAGCGGGAACAAAAGAAAAAAATAAAAATATTTTTTTTGGTGCATGTACACACATGCCATACACATGTGTGCCATACATGGCACACGTCATATATACATTTATATGTGTTTAGTAAAAAGCTGTTATTTAGACATTACAAACATACACTTCAATTATATATATTTGTATAGATAAGCAAATAATAGAGACGGTTGCGGCACTGGGCGGCGAGTGTCCCGATTTCGTGCTTTGATTAGACCATAACATAAAAAAATGGTTTTAGCTATCCCTAAAACCAACATTTACGAGTTGCTACTAGCAAAATTTAGCATGTACTAAAGTCTAATGCTAAAACTCTTAAAAAGTCGTACATTTTCATTAATTCTAATATTTGCTGGTAGAGCTTAGGATATATGTTTTTACAGTAACATTATTACTAATTTTGCAGGTTTATTGGAAAAACTAATTTTGTATATAATAGAGTTATTTTTTATTGCAAACAATATGCTCATTTGTCTACTTTTGGACGTTGCCTCAAGTATTTTAAACATCGTCAGGGTTGTTATACGTAATACAAATATAAAGGAATCAAATGAGTTTCTTATATAAACAAAACTTCTCTTGATAGCATTTCTTAAAGTGACCGAAAATTGAACACGGTAAAAGTAAAGTTTTTATTCGATTTACTTTACTGTTTTGAATTTCATTAAGTTTAAGTTCCAGACCATAATAGGACCGCGACGTTTAGTAAATTACTCCCTTTTACGTGAAATATACGAGAAGTTTTTGAACCCTAATTGAAAATCAAGTGAGTTTGTACGCAAAATAACAGCACTTTGTAACAACTTTCCGTCTATGTCTAACAACTTGTAAAACAAATATTGAATTTATCATTAATTGTTTTAACAATTGGTAGCGAGATACTTCATATTGTGGGACAAAACTTAAATAGTGCTCGCCTGTAATCGAAATTCGTCCATGATTTATTAAATTTATTTAGTTTCTTTTATAAACGAGAAATAATTATTTTTTAGAAATTTAACGATTTTGCTTGTTTTATCTTGTAATTGACCTTAAAGTAAAACCTTTTCAAAAGTAAACATTCTTTCCACGTGGTAAATAAATGTCACGTCTGACAATGACACGTGATTGTTAATGCGTTGGTAATCGTAAGGGATATGATAAATATGTGTATGACTATGTGTCAAACGCATGTAGTGTGAGTAATGTTTTTAAAATCAATTCAATTTTCTGCACTCGGCTCTTCATATAAACTTTAACTATGCTAAATCTTACACTATTTCGTATGCGCAGTGTTCGTAAAATGGGATCCAACGTGTTTGATTTTCATAATAAATAATATAGGTGCATACAGATAATTTGTTATTCTATTCAATAGGGAATTGTATTCATGTCAGGAGTATCGGTGAGCAGCGGTGAATTTTCTCTAAGCAAAATAGTAGATAATGAGTGGACGCTATGAACGACCATTTACAAATTTATTACTTAACGAGCTGTGTACTCCCGGCTCCGCCCACGTAAATCTCGTCAATTAAATCGAATTTTATTCACAATTTCATGAGTCACGCGGAACCTTAATAATTTCTAAAAATAAAAGTAGCTTAAGTTACGCGGAGTAACTTCAGTTATCTGCCAGCATAAATCCCGTCAAAATCGCTTCAACCGTTATTTATAACGAAATTATAATAATAACATAATATACTATAAGGATTATACGATATATACAAAAATTCTGTTATACTCATTAATACGCTATAAGTATGTAATTAGTACCTATTTACCTTCTGCTTGGTTTACTTTTAGCCGGATAGCGAAATATATCTCATGTATCTCATTCCACGACGAAATAAATTATCTCTGACATAAATAACGACGCTTAATTATACATGGTGACAGGTATGGAATGAGTTCCTTGTTTTAACCTCTCGTTGTGTTATTATAAACCGCGTTTATTTACCGAAACTGTCTTTCGCTTCTATACAATTTTTTTAAAAGTAAGTCACACACACAAAATCAATGTGTCAAAATATTTACTAAAATGTGTTTTTTAAATGTTGTAAAATGTTAAAAATTATAAAATTTTCATTTCCTAAACTGCACAGTGAGTTAGTGCAAGGAATCTTTTGTGTTAATCGTGCCTAAATTTCAACTACTCGCACTGATGTCAGCTGTGTAAGCTCGTAATAAACGAGACCCACCCTTACACGAACGACCGTCCTTAATCTTGGGTTAGGTATCGCCATATTTTCTAAGCCGACTTAGGGACTATGAAATTAATATTATGTTCCGAAAATAAACTTGATTTGCATGATATCTCGCATTTTGTAGAGGTGTACAGTTTTTTACGACCCGCGTTTTGTTTACGTACCACAGGAAAATTTTATAAAAGCATTATGTAGCTTCAAAAAGTTCATAATTTGTAAAGTATATTTATCTGTTTATATTATAACTCAAAGAAATAGTCTCACTACAAACATTAAGGTGATAAAGCTTTCTTTATAATTTATATTTATTTGATAAGTTTAAGGTAGAGCGTAAGAAAATTTAAAATACATTATCATACTGTTAATAATAAGTGTTGATATTAAATGATGTTATGTTTATTTTATTGATTGACATTATCTTTAAACATGTGTATTAAATCGTAATGTTAACAATCTATATTATGTATGTATGTAAGAAGGGTGTATTTATTGTAACATTCTATAATAGGAGCATTTTCATTTCATAGCGATGCTTAAGGGTCACCCTTTCCAGCCCTCCCTTTTTGGGTTGGTATAATCCGCGTTGTATGACCGCTTATATCATATTTAGCCCACTCGACTACGCCAATGTTAATAAAAGTCTCTTTCTATTGTTTTGTTTATTACCTCTGACTTTTCCTATGATTATATCAGAGCTATTAATATCAACCGGGTTTTTCCATATTTTTTTCCCGTTATAGGCTACTGAGCCTAAGAGGTCTAAGCACTGGCCTAGACCACAATCTCACCTGATGTTAAATGACGGTGTGGTCCCGGATGGTAATTACACTAAGCCTCTAAGCCTAGAGGTATTGGTTCTCAAGTGATGCTGGCGCAACACACCTATTGGTATTTGGCGACAGGTTTTCAAACTTGAGGTTGGTAGCTGGAACCTAGGCGGGCATTATAGAAAATGCCCCATCACCATGCTATGGTTTCCTCACGATGTTTTCCTTCGCCGAGAGCTCAGGCTGATTTTAAAGTTGTATAGGTGTTTTCGAACCCGCGTCCATTGACGCGGAATCCTGCCGCGCTATCCACTGCGCCATCATCTTTTCATTATTTAATGTATGATTTTTTCTGTATTCTATATTATACTATTAAATGATTTAGTTTTAGTTAACGTATAGGTATAACTTTCTTAAATTTTTAACGTATGTTAATGAAACCATAGGACTGACTTAGTGATAATATATATCTATTCCTATTTAGCTATAACTCTTCCCACCTAACAATCTGTCACCAAGCTCCTATAGGTGGGTTCTGGCAAGTAATATCAGTTCCTATAGGCCTTGCACGCGTACTGCTTAATATTTTAACATAGTTTTAGCATTGTCACTTAGACATCAGTCAGATGAGATTGTGGCCATACTCTAAAGTTTGAACCTAGCATTAAAAAGTAAATAATTGGTCTCGTATTACTAACAAGTCTACGCAAGAACACTTAAGAAGACATCCTTTACAAAAAAGAATTCTCATTCTGACAATCTCATCTACTTTTTTATTATTTCGCAGGATTTGCCTATATATTACCTAAAAGTCAACTTGTTTCTCACTAGATATAATTGTTAAGATTTCACAAAATATAAATAAATATCAATGTTAGTTTTTATTTCTTTTAAATGCTAATATAAAATTAAAATACAGGGTAACATACCTAATATTTAGAGATAAATAAATAAAAATGGTACCGACGCGCATGTATGAAAATATTGATGAATGCGTCGAAACAGGAATAAGTAAATATGGATATGAGATCTGACGGTCGTATAGCGTGCCTACACATAAAGTGGATAAAGTATTTATGTATGAGGGGAGAAGACGCATACACCTTAAATATTGTATAGTGTAATTTCTCGATGCTCTTTATTGTTTTTTTTTGTTCTCTTAAAAATACGATATTATTGCCTTTATTTTTGTCTCAAATTTACTGGATTGAATGGTATTGAATATTCGTAAATCTATAACAGACTTTATATAAGTAGCTATGACCTGTAAGCGGTGCGATCCCACGGAAATATTTTTTAGACCAGGTTCCTTTCTGGGCGGATGCAAAAATCTAAAGTTAAAGTTTCACCATAACCGGATGAATAGTTTAGAAGTGCATAAAGGACAAACATGTTTACATTGAGTTTTATTCATATAGATTATTGTATTACTTCTCTTCATAAAATAGATACAAGTTATATGATATGGACCAGACTCTAATGATACAGTCGGTTGCAATCATGAGTGTCGAGACAATTTGTTCCGTTACTTTGTATCAATGGAAATAACGAACAAGGATCAAATGTTATCAAATATATTATTTATGAAATTACATCACAAATATGTTAAAATAACTCTTCCGTAACCAGTTACATATTACAATACAATTAATTGCATATATGTAACGTCATGCTTTACTATAGGATATACAACATTGATATATACGTTTTCTTTGGATTTTTTTTACACCGTGTAGGCTCAGTGTTTTGACCTCAATCTCACCTGATGTTAAGTGATAGTGTGTTCCAGGATGGTAAACGCACTGATCCTAGATAATGGTTCTCAAGTGATGTTGCCGGAACAAATCTGTTTGTATTTGGCGACAGGTTTTCGAACTTGATGGTGGGAGCTACCCAGATGCGCATTGTTAGAAAATGCCCTACCAGCATGTACATCTATGGGTCTTGAATGGTGATTGATTATTGGTTTGAAGTTACTGAAATCTGTGATGAATCAAAATGAAAACATAATAACTAGGTTCAGTGAGGTCTTTGCAGTGTTAATTAAATTAATCTCTAGTCTGATGAGAAGAATATCTTTACATAGTAAAATAATTTTAAGCAGATTTTTAGAAACATACCTAATCTATGGTATATGTCTCGACTTATTTTATGTTAAAAGAACTAAATGATATTCAATAATGTATTATATACTTTTGTGATAATATCAAACATAACGAGATTATCGGAGCCCGATTATTAATAGAAACTTTTAATGCGATGTCATGTTCTTGTGATAAGGGTTTGACGGTTTAATCAATCGGGATTCCTTTCCTATTTAATTTCGATATGAATAACGTATTATTAAAAAAAACCGCAAAATTTGCAAGAAAATAAATGGTTACAAATAGGTATATTGATTTGGTTCCGTTGGCAAATATAATGACAATAATTTATTATGGATTGAAGCTAAAGTTCTTTAACATTGTAAACACATTAGCCGAAAACTAGGAATATTCAATGATATTTGACAAACAAACTAGCTGTTTGCTCGCGGCTGGGTCTGCGTATCAGTCTTTCCATTCAGTCAAATCTGTTCAACCGTGCCAAACTAGCCTAAGTTACGTGGAGTAACTTCAGACATTTGCCAAAGAAGCCCTATCAAAATCGGTCAAGTCGTTCCGAGGATTAACCGGAACAAACAAACAGACAGACAAATTATCTTTAAATTGTGTTTTAGGTATATGTACCGTGTACACATTCGTATGTATTTAGTAAATTTTTTATAGTTATTTTGATGTTACAAACAGACACTTCAATCTTATTTATTTGTATATACTGAAATAACTGTGTATTCGCTACCACAATACAATTTTTCAAGACAAAACTCGGTGTAAGGAAATCTCTTAGCTTAACACTTTAAGTCCCCGCGTCGACGCTATATGACCCAGCACTGAGCGTTTTATCGACGTGATAATCTTTTTAACCTACTGACCACAGCGGTCATCTCCTAATGAGAAACTATGATATAAACGAAAAAAAAATAATAATGTGATAGATATTTTATTCTGGAACTTATGAAGAGAGAATGTGAAATTGTGTAGATTATGGCAAATTATATTGAGTATATAGTCATCATTCTAACTTGTTCATGGCAAAACTCAATCCGAATAATAGCTTTATACAATTCTATTCATAAGTATCGTATTGTTGAAGCGGTATCTTGAATTATCTAATAAATGTTTCAAAAATATTTCAGGAAGTAGTATCTAATCTATAATATACTAATCGTCACCAACGTTCAATCACGAGTAAACGTTTTCTGTTTCCAGTGTAATTATTCTAAAATCAGCTGTGTACCCAAGGCTCCGCCCGCTATTCATATATTCTTCACTGCGTAATGTAGTTTTTATATAATCATTGGAAAATTATGTTTCGATTGTGCTGTCCATTGTATGCTGTCCATGGTATATTCTTCATAATTTCATGAGATTTAATTTTTTTACGCGGAAGCCTAATTACTTTTGAAAAATAAAAGTAAACTAACTTACGCAGAGTAACTTCTGCTACCTGTTAAAAAAGTGCCGCCAAAATCGGTGCAGCCGTTTCGGAAATCAGCCGAAATAAACAGAAAGACATAAATTAAAAAAAATGTTTTTGGTACATGTACCTTATATACATTACATTATGTATTTAGTAAAAACTTGTTATTTTTAAATTACAATCAGACATTTTATTTAGTAGTACAGATATATCTACTAAAAGGAGAAAAAAATTGGGATTTTTAAACAAGTTCACTCCATCACGAGAAAATACAAAAGATAAATAAATAATAATACTTAAAATGGCGTAATAACACGAAAGTATTTATTGAAGTAGTAACTACTGCTCAAACATCTCATGCGTGCTGTACGCTTTTGCCCGTATGAATTGATAACCGCAGCTTCCCGTAAAACCAATTGTTCTCGACGAGGAGACGCCGCGACAGTACAAATAAAACCTGATGTTAATGTTTGTTCTGTTCATTACTATGCTACGACTATTACTACTGCTTACACTATGTAGAGAAAATATTTACATTCGGTAAAATATAAGTTATTGGGAATTTAACCTCAAAGGTTAGTAAATTTAAATTGTGAATTTCTTATAAAATATCTTAAAAGATACATTACATACCTTATTAAATTTTTATTACAACCACAGGTCACCGTTTAAAAGAGATCTCAAGCTACCTGCCTATTAGGTTATATGTCAAAGACACAATAATTTTTACCTTATCGAATACACTTATTCTCCCTACATGTAATAAAAAGTGTCATAATTCCAATATATTACCGTGTTTTGATCGTTAAATGTAACATTTTTTTTATCAAAATGCGCTCAGTGGCGCTTCTCATGTCCATAAATTATACCGCAATGGCGGCATTACTCCCGTAATTAAAAATTAATAGTTGCATAAATCAATAATAATGTTTATTGTTCCGTTCGCACCGAGTACAAATAGAATCATCAAGTGGAAACGATTATAATCGTTATACGAAATACATAGTATTGTTTTACATAGCGGCAACTTATATGTTTTTATTCTTATTGTGTCGTGTAAATTTTTTATTTTAAGATTCATAGTAAAAATGGTTTAAAAATATAAATTAACTAGTAATAATGAATCACACTGACGTGAGAAATTTACTCCTATTATAATAATCTTCGAATGCGATATAAAAAATATATTGTCTGCCTGTGCGTATTTAACTCACAAATGGTTTGAAAGACTTAGACGCTTCTTTGTGTGCATCAACTCAGCAATTGATAGGCAATAAAGATAACCAATTTTATTTTAGAGTAATAATTAAGATTAAGTTATGTCCGGTTTTTATTCTAAGAGGGCTCGAACAATTTTAATGATTTTTTTACGAGAACGAGTTAAGCTTTTACAGCAAGCAGGCTGTAAAATATTTCAATATTATTATTACAATTTATATATTTTTTTTTATATTAAAAATCCGCACATTACATAAAAATAAGTGAAATAAATAAAAATCAATTTCAATTTGATATTTATGTCTGTCTGCCCAACTGTTTGTATATCCAGCATATAAATCGAAACATTTGATTGATTTAAATCAAATTCGGTATTACAGGAAGTATGTGTCGCTCTATAATCGATAAGATAATAAGATTAACTATTTTATTCAAATTTTTATGAGTTTTATTTTTTTACGCGGTACCCTAATTATTTATGATAATTAAAAAGACCATTAGTTACCCTGTGTAACTTCATCTATCTACCAAAAAAAAGTCCCGTCAAAATAGTTCAAAACCGTTCCGGAGATTACCCGATACAAACAGACAAAGATTTAAAAAGTTGTATTTCTGGTATATACATTCATATCTATTTAGTCAAAAAAAATATGACATTACAAATAGACACTTCCATTTTATTTATTAGTATAATTAACTATAAGTATGTAACGAGTTGAACTTGATAAAACTTATGAACTTTATAAAGATTAGAGACGTAATTTTACTGAAATATCAAAAATTCATTTACGTGGAGGAAGTTGCGGACACGCGCTAGTTAGAATAAATGTGTTATTATCGTTTTATTTTGAATTCGTATGAAAAAGCGAAGTTGGTAACGTTACTTACTCCGACTCTATAAAAATGATATGACATCGCGTCGCCTTTGTAACGAGTTCCCGTAAAATACACAGTATCATGAATCGAGCTTCCTTTGCGATACGGTTTATTCGTGTAGCGGTTGAGTCGGGTAAGTGAGATTGCAAAAAACAAATATTATAGTCATTTTTAACACTTTTTTTATCAAAACAGACCTCTAGTTACTAGTTATGGAGTACTGTGACTTATTTTAATGAAGCACTTGTTTAAGAATTATATGAATAGGACAGTTTTTTTGTACATTACAGTACGAAACATAATTACTTTCCATGATGATATTATATTTTATTCTTTTTTTTTGTAAACTACATAAGTACATATCTACTTTTTTTTAAATATATAAAACAGGCACACGCTTAGCCTCTCATCTCACCTGACGGTAAGTGCAGATGAGGTCAAAATTGGATCGCGCTTACCTAAAAGATGTCTATTCACCCTTTTTTTGAAGACTGCCATATTATAGATAAGTGGGAAGACAGACGCCGGGAGAGAATTCCACTCATTGGCTGTTCGCATAATAAAAGACGATGCAAATCTTTTCGTGCGAATCGGCGAAATGTTTACAATTTACTGTGTTAGGTATTAAGTTTCACTATATTGACATTATAGGTTGACATTATAAACCATTACAATTACATTTGTATATGCATTTATTGACACACATCTTAAATGGAGACCTATACGACAACCATCATTCTCATGCTTTATCCAAAACTCACTTGGGGTCGGCGCAGTATATTTTCTTCTTCCATACGTTCACCTCAGCCGTCATCTCTTCGTTTATTATTATTTCTTTCATATCATTTCTCACACACTCTCATTCAAATTTTCTTTAGCCTTCCTCTACTTTTCCATTCTTCCACATTCATATTCATTACTATTTTACCCATATGCGCTTAAAAAAACAAAGGAACTTTGATATAATTTAATAAACATTTATATATTACTTAAACATATTGTAAAATGTTATTAAAATTTATAAATGCTGATTACTATAAAAAAAGTTAACCATTCTTTGTCATTATAAAAATGAATAATAAACACTTACTGAAAGGTGGGACACATATAAATTCATTAGACACAGAGCGGGGCGAGCCCAAGCAAGGCTAATGAAGAAGGACGTTTTCTTTAATTACCTTTTGTAATTTTTCTAAGCCGTCCAACGCAAAAATTAAATTTCTTTCAGCGAGCCTTCCATGAACCCCTCTTTTGTGTCCAATATAACCTACGAAGCTTGTTGAGAAGTCTTTAAAAATCTTGCTAACAAGGGCAATTTATGACGAGCACACTAACCAAACGCTTTTACATTTATAAATAAAAATCTCCAGTATTTTTTTTGTAAGATTAAAATAATAAAAACATATTTTTCTTATTTATTTAAACTTAATTTAGCTCTACAAGTAGTAATTAACTGTCGTTCAATAACTGATGATATATGTTTAAATTTTATAATTATTTGTACCTATTTTTTGGTTTAACATAAAAATAACCGTAATTTTATATAGATATATTTGTGAAGTTTTACTCTGGTAAAGATTAAGTAAGTTGTTTAAGTTCCAAAACCATATAATCTTTCGGTTTAAGTCTTATGACATCGTATGTAAGTACTTCGTGATTAATTTACTGTTTCTATCGGAAACAATATACAACTGCCGCAGAGATGGTATTATTATCTAATAGGAACTTTGATAAGGGCCGCGTTTGAATGTGTTTGCGTATTATGACGCGATGAATTGTTTCATAAGTTTACATGACCTCTATACTAATAAATTAAATTGAAGTGTCTGCTTGTAATGACAAAATAAATGTTTTTACTAAGTAAATATGAATGTATATACGAAATCTATACCAAAAACACAATTTTTAAAAATTTTGTCTGTCTGTTTGTTCCGGCTAATCTCTGGAACGGCTGGACGGATTTTAGCGGGTCTTTTTCTTGGTAGACAGCTTTTAATTTTCGAAATAATAATTAGGGTTCTGCGTAAAAAAGTTAATACTCATAAAAAATGTGAGTAGGTTCAAATTCAATGCACAGTTATTCGGGCAAGTGTTTGAATTTATGAGACATATTTTTAATTTATCGTAGCGTTCAAAAGATTTCAAGAAAATAATTAGGGTTCCGTATAAAAAAATTAAAATGCAGTGAAGAATATATGAAACGAGGGCGCAGCCGCGGCCACACGACTATTACTTAAATATTATAAGACTTTTATATCCTAATTTTGTAAATTCATTATCATGTATGTAACAAGTAATTATTATTTACATAAATACGTCGGTGTTACTTAAAGACAACTTTTATGAGAAAAATTAATCTGCTCAAAAGTCGTGTAACTTTTACACACAATACGCATGATATACGTTAATATGCCTTTTCAATAATTCATAGATAATTTATTACAAATTTTATTTAAAAATGTTACATAAAAATCGGAGTCACATCTGTATTAATCTGAAGAATACATTTACAATTATATACGTTATATCTTTTAAATATTCTCTGGTTTAGATAAAATATTTCAAGAAAAAGTGATTTGTTTACTAGTTAATTTATTAGTATTATATTCACATTTGCTTGTTCCATATATTTGTGGATATAATTTTGATTATCATATACTAGTTGCGGTTTAAAAAGCCATATTGTGCATTTAATTTCTAAATGATGACTAAAATAAGAGCTAAATATCACCAAAAAGCGGGATTAAGAATTAGAGGATATAGCTTTGCATATATTTGCACACATGTAAGCATTGATAAATGAAAGATAAACGTGCAAGTGTAAAATCACCGAAGAGATGGTACGTTGAACGTCAAAAATACCGTTGGCAGCAGTGTCCGCCATCAAGTTGTCGATGTGGCTTGTAATTTGAAGTGGAAATTGGATCAATTTCGAGATTCACGGCACACTAAGAGAACAAGGGAGAAGAAGTATGTTTTAATAGATTTTGTAAAACTTATTGTGGAATATGAATCGTATGTTGTTTTACTGTTATCTACTAAAATATAATCGTGTTGTGTTATAATTGTTAAAATATTCTTTTAAGATAAAATAAGTTATTTTTCTTATATAGACGTTCAGCACACTAGTCAACCTTCTGATATTACTTTGGTTGTTACAATAATATCGCTACGACTAAGTCAACTTAAAGTAGGGGTTTGGTTAGTTTTCCAAATTAGAACACAATTGACAGGACTCAATTTGTTAATATATTACGTCTAACTAGATAAAACATTTTCCTGAATGTGACTTTTAGAGCTTAAATAATGTGCTATGACTAGATGTTATTTCTTACTATATATAATTTTAATTATCACTGAAATACATAATTCGTACATAAATAAATTGCCTTATGTAATTGTTAGTGAAGCGTCAAGTGTTATATGAGATATCGATGGCGATTCTAAGTGTGGAGCTCGCGGGGTAAACTTTTCCAATATTTTTTTCATCACGTTTGTCAACTTCCACGGGCCCGTATCACGGCAACAAACAAACAATATTCCCTTCGGCGACATGAGTTTGTCAAACTCATTTCCATTTGGGATCGTGTCGCAAAGAATTTATTGGTCCCCCGTACAACTTACGAGGAAATTCGCGTTGAGTTAATCTTTCCAGCCAGTTTAGACCTTCGTTCTGTCTTAGTTAGCAACGCATCCCTTTTCATTAACTGTTACGTTGATAGATAAGGTTTCGTATTTTTTCATAAGTATCACTATAGGTACCTAAATAAATACATATACAAAAACTTTTTTTTATCTTGGAAGTTTTGCTACATATCCTCTACTTTCGAAGTTGGCTAAGTTATTACGAAATGATAAAAAAAAGAAACTAGTCTTTCGGACTTTGATATTTGTTTCCAATGTCGTCGATATTATAATCGAAAATATTGTCCTTTATGACGATATAATTTTTCTTCCTTACGAATAAATTACTAAAGTTTTGGTGGAACTAATTCCGCGTTGTTGTAGATACCTCAAAACAAATCTATCAATACCCGCGACATCATCTGTGTTGTTTATTATCTTAACAATAGTTAACTTGAGATATCGTGATATTTTCTTTAACAGGAACCAATTTTCTAGGAATTAAAACAAAAAAAAAAAATGATGAAAATCTATCCAACAACACTTGACCCACTTCTCCAGGAAAGAACCGATCTATGCTGAACGCGTAATTATAACTGTTAGTAAAATAGTAGTCTCTTGAATCTTTATTAGCTTTATATTAATATCCGTTATCTTAATCGAAATCCCTCCAGAGTTTCTATTATTTTATTTATGTAGATGCGATCTAGCATTTTATATAGAAGCTATACTTTTAGGTTCAAGTCGGTCAGCTGTCCACTTATATAGGCTTGTAGGACGAGTAGGTATCTATCACCAGTATTACTATGCCTATAGAGATGTTGTAAATGTAAGTGGGTCGTGCGTATCCGGAGGGTTCGCTATCGTTTCATATCGTTACTATTAGTGCATTAAACTGTCACTGTTATTGCACTCTAATGTACGGTCATTAATTTAAGATGTTCTATAAAATACGCGTAAACAATAGAGATTATCATATGTTAAAACATATGTAAAGAAGATAATAGAAAACTGTTACACGTTTTTCTTTATGTACTGATTGGTAGATCTATTGATAAATATGATGTTCCTAATAACTAAATTAACTTTTAAAATTTATAGTACTCATAAATAGTTTTTTTAACAATACCAATCTGCCCCGAGGTTCAATACCTCGGTTCAATCCTGCAAAGTGATGGCGAAATTTACCGGTGACCAGTGACAGAGAAGTTAAGGAGTAAGCGTCTGTCTTAGTATGGGCATGTGATGCGAAGGGAGGAAGAGGATGTTGTAAGAAAGATATTGGATATGAATGTGGATGGTCATAGGGAAGACAAAATAAAATATAAATGTATTGTGTGACAAATGATATGTTTAGAAAGGAAGTGAATGTGAAGATGACCTCGAATAGAGATGAATGAATGTGGAAGTAAAATGTTGCGTCGACCCCAAGAAAAATGTAGAATAAAGGCAGGGAGATGAAATAGTTTTAAAGTCATCTTCTGATGAAACAAAACATGTATAAGTAAATAAAGTTTCTTCTGATTAAGGTAAATGCACTAAAGACTACCTATAGAGTATAAAAATACCAGATAACGTCTTTGTATTATACAATTATAATAACTCTCACAATATAATAAAGTATGGAATTACAATTAATTACACTTATCGATGTAATAAAAATTAAATTGAAACTCTATTTCTCTAATTAAAAACATTGTAAGTGGGCGGACGGTATTATGGATGATATAAATATGTACTTTATGACATGTTTTTATTACGTTTAATAAAACATGAATTTATTATAGACGATAATAATAATATTATGTTCAAATATTATTTTTGTTATGTAAGTTATCTTTGAGTTTGAATCAAGTAAACAAATGATTTCAATATGTTTCTACGTAATATTATTATGATATTGTAAACAAATTCGATCAACGAATAATACTTTGAAGCGATGATGATTCAGTGGGTTGTGCAGCCGGATTCCGCGTCAATCGACGTGGGTTCGATCCCACCTAACCAATTATAAAATCAGCCTGAGCTTTCGGTGAAGGAAAACATCATGAGGAAACCATAGCATGGTGGTAGAGCATTTTCTATTAATACCCGCCTGGGTAGCTACCACCTTCAAGTTTGAAAACCTGTCACCAAATACCAATGGGTGTGCTCCGGCAGCATTACTGGAGAACCAGTACCTTAGTGCTAGGCTTAGTGTGTTTACCATCCTGGACCACATCGTCATTTAACATTAGATGAGAATATGGTCAAAGCAGCCTATACCGTGTAAAAAAACTTATAACCATGACAGAAACACGTGCGTCATGTGGGTTATAAAAATACGTATAAACAAATACTTTAAACTAGTGTATTCATTAATTTATTCAATATTTAATTCATTTCATTGAATTGTTTTTCTAATAATTAAAAATTGCCTGGTAAGGATTTATTGAAAAAATATATTTCATTAAATTTCACTAACTCATTAAAATTATTATTACTATTATTATTATTATACATATTTTAAAAGATGTACTTATTCTGCTCTATGATTAAAGGTTATAATCATTAGATTATATATCTATGTATCATAGTAACAACCAGTTAATCTAGCATGAAAGGAAGGTTTGGTCAACAGTTCAAACTGTTCAAAGCCATCTTATCTACCCGACGCCTTGTGCAAATTTTCCCGGTTATGGATGACTTGTGTATAAATACTATAAAATGTTTACTGCGATGAAGGCTATGAAATATTCACATTTCACTTGGGTAAGGTATACAGTTGTCATTACATTCGTATATTACGTATTGGTTGTGATTTTTAACGTTATAATAGATGAAAATGTTTAATTTAAATAACAGTTAACATACATAAGCGTAGCATTCAACGTTTTAACTGAAATGTAAACAAGAAGCAATAACCTATTACAGTTACGGAATTGTCGCAATTTCACTTCCCTTGTAGCGCACACATTTTGAATTGCGGTTGAAGATATTTGCCCCCGGGGAAGATATAGGATTTCTGTTACAAATTAACGAGGCAGTCAGTCAAGTGTCAGGCCGTCAGACCTCATCGCTTTGCCGTAACCATGGGATATGCGTATGACGTCTACCTCATTTGCAAATAAACACCTCATTTACATGTACGTTTGAACTATTAAGGACTTCTTAAGTTTATACAGACTTGCTTTAGGTTTCATATTGTAATTACGTTTGGAATCTCCACTGCATTAGGTATATCTAATGATTCTCGACTTTTAGTTCAAACAAATTTATTGATATATTTTGGAATGTTTACTTAACTGTTAATAATAGAATTTTTTTAACAAACCTTTTTATTACTACAAACTCTTGCACATTATGTTTTTACATTCCAGTCGTATGTTTTTGTTTTGAATCAATTAATGAACTTTCATGAAACAATAGAAAATAATAAACTCTCATTGAAATCATTGTTAACACACACAAAAATTCATACGAAAATTTAATCATTGTTGTAGGATATCCGATTCATTTACCGTACATTAGTCTGTTAAAAGATAAATCTTTGGTTTTACACATTGGAAATAAATGGGGAATCAGCACTCTGATAAAAGTCTCTGGAATTTTTTTTTAGTATTTATGAAAATTTGTATACTTGTGGAAATAAATAAACATTTAACTTCAGGTTGAAATATTTTTGTTTAATTTTCCATAATCGGTTTATTTATCGATAAACTACAATACTAAGTAAGCATATAAACATGAAAATAATTATTTAAATTTAGGATACGAATCAAGTATAAACTAAAATGAAGTATATAAATACTAGCTGTTCCCGCGACTTTGTTCGCGTTAAAAAAATAATTAAAGAAACATTATCCATTGGACCAAATTGTGAATCTAAACCATTTTCGTATCCTCAGGAATAGACACAAAAAATGACATTAAAATCGGTTCAGCCGTTCAGGGAGAGTTTTAATTTAATTTAATTAGGTTTAATAAAAATACTACTTGGCACATACATAAATTAAAGCAACGTTTTGTTTCTCCTAAACTTAATAATTTACTGGTCTTAGAACCAAATCATTCAGTTGTTTTGTTTTTATTTAATGAATATAATAACGTTCTATAATAGAATTTTAAAATAAAGAAACAAAATTGTTTACAACACTAACCGTAATTATTACCATTAATGCTCATAATAAAAGGTAAAGCTTTGTCAATGAGAAATTAAACACTTGCTCATGTTTTTACATATTATAATTTGTTTATATACTAGTAGTGGCTAAGTAAGTATTACGTTGGTTAATTCTGATGCAATTTGGTTCCGACATCGATAAGAGACGGGGTTAGTAATAGACGCGCAATAAAACGTAATTGACTAAGTTTGTTATCACGGTTGCATGATATTGTAAATTATATATGTACATATTTACATATATAAACAAAAATATATTGAATTTATTCTGTAATTAGATGTACTGCCACTGATCTGTCTCTCGTTTGAAAGCTTAAACATTTTGCCTCTAAAATTCGATATATATTTTTTTATTATTATAATTATTATTGTAACGGTATAAAACTGGGTATGCTCCGATAGGGCTGCCATACACTATTGTGTATGCCCTGTAACTAATGTGTTAATGCTGAATAAAAAAAATAATCGATACTCATATTAGGAGCCATTCAAGTATACTGTGAGAATTTTTTTACATATTTGATGATATTGTATGAAATTAAGAATTATAAAACATTTGTATGTAATAACATTTTATACTTCTTGACTGAATAATACTGAAATAAAATAAAGTCAATTAAAGAACCCCTTTTGAATTCAAGGATAAGTCGTATTTTTTTTCTCATTTTATAAAAACTTTTTTTCACAATATTACACTATCTAATTCACATGACAAGTAGGTAGGTAAGACAGTTTCTGTAAAATGAAGAAACCGAAACGAATTATTCAAGGTTGAATGTCTGATGCAATTGCTTATAAATGTGCGCGAGAAACAACTTGCGTTGAGCTTTCACATGCAACCTGCTTATAAAGGAATGTTTCTGATGTAATTTCAAATAAAACGACATCAGTCTTAAAACATCCTTAGAAACCATGAACCAGGTTATGTCGAAATTGCATATATGTTATAAAAGTGATTTGTAAACGATGCAACTTTTAAACCCAAAGTGATTGCGTAAATCAAATTTGTTAAATTATATCATTATACATATCTTTTCGCTTTAATTTAACGTGCTTTAACCACAATCTTACTTGATGTTAAGTGATGATGTGGTCCAGGGTGGTAAAACCACTAAACCTAGAGGTACAGGTTCTTAAGTGATAATGCCAGAACACACCTATTTGTGTTTGGCGACAGGTTTTCATACTTGAGAGCGATAGCTACCCAGACGGGGATTATTAGAAAAAGCCCTACCACCATGCTATGGTTTCGTCACAATGTTTTCCTTCATCGAAAGCTCCGGCTCATTATAGAATTGGATAGGTGGCTTCGAACCTACGTCCATCGAAATAGAATCCCACCACATTACAGACTGGCTCATCGTAGCTTTTTAACGTTAAAATAAATAGAAAGTCATTAATAAATTAACTAATATAACAAAGAATAATTATTATGTACCTCGTAACTTTGGGTATGTAATATAATTTAAAGCGATGATGGTTAGGGATAGCACGCCCGACCGCGGTGTCGCAAGAACATGTAGACTGGAATTAAATGAACAATGAACTTGAACTTTTAAAAACGTAATCATACTAAGATATAAAATAATATAATTTTTCTTTGATTAGGTAGTTGATTTTAATTTTCATATTACATACATACATGCTATCACGCCTTTCTCTCATGAGGGAACGCAGAGACTACGTCCTTCCACTTGCTACGATCTTGACACACCCTTTCATCGTCGGTTATGGATACTTTTCACCTGGCCTTTATTTATGACGTGCTCGATTTGGTCGAGATACGTTCGCCTAGGTCGCCTAAATTCGGTTCTTCAATCTTCTCTAGCCCATCACCATCACGTGCCCGGGCCAATTAAAAATTCCTTTCTCTATTTTGATCTCTACATCTTCTACCACGCCACAGCGTTCTCTTATCATACTATTCCTGAGTTAATCAAAGAATTTTCATATAATTTTATCGCTTATTTTGTTTATGCGTTTTTATATTTCAAAATCTTAATTTATAACGCATCTATTTTTAAAGCAAAATCTAACAATGTCCAATTCCGGAATTTGGAGAAAGATAAACGAGCTATATTGATCGTGAGATAAGGCGGGCACCAAAACAGTGTGAACGTATAGTAAGATTAATGAGTCTAAAAATCAATGGATAAGAAAATGTTGAAAACATCAAACTCTTTTGGTTATGTTTAAAAAAAGTTAATGTTTTCTCTTGTAATTATTTTTTATCGGTTGCTCAGTTTTGCTAAGCATTTTGAATTTATTTATTTATTTACATTAAAATTCACAGCTCGTATAAAAAATACATTTAAACTAAATTGATAAATAAAATTAAGAGCCAAAAATGAATTTATAACTATTTAAAAACTAATTATCAGACAATGTTTACATGTATGTGTGTCTCTGTATGCGTGTGTGCGTGTGTGCGTGTGTATGTAATGTGGATAAATTTTGTGTTAATTGTTTACCAAAAATATTTTCATTTGACTTCTAAAACTGTTTTTAGATATATTTTTGTTATGAAATTTGAAGTTAAATAGATCTATATCACTGAATTGTTTATTATAAGTACGCGGAATTCTGCTCATCAAGTTATTGAATCCATAGTTTGTTCGATGCTTGGGAATATAAAATAGTTGTGTGTGTCGAGTCCGTGTGCTTGGCGCATGTAGTCGCAACATTTTGTTGATGAGTGTAGAACAATTGAGTCCGCCTGAGCATACATCATATAATAGTAACATGTCTTGAAGGAATCGCCCATTACGCAGTGATAGTAGCTTATGTTTTTGACAAGCTAGCTCGTAATCCTCGAATGGTAATTTACAACGGAAACTTAAGAATTTTAAAAACTTTATCTGCAAGCGCTCAATAGCATGTTCATATGTGACATATTGAGGATTCCATACTGTGCTGCAGTATTCTAGTATGCTGCGAACATATGCTAAGTATTATATAATATTTTTAGACATGCTACATCAGTAAATCCCTGAGTTACACGGAAAATGAATCTTAGATTTTTGTAGGCCTTATCAACAATATAATCAATATGTGTGCTTTGCGTCCAGCATAATGCCTAGGTCACGGACAACTTGTGCTTTACTTATTATCATATTATTCATGCTGTACT
This sequence comes from Samia ricini, assembly GCA_014132275.2. Classification (NCBI taxonomy): domain Eukaryota; kingdom Metazoa; phylum Arthropoda; class Insecta; order Lepidoptera; family Saturniidae; genus Samia; species Samia ricini. The sequence goes on from AP028161.1 coordinate 12,156,171, forward strand.
CAAAAAATTTAGGATTTTTACTACGAGCAAAACTAATATGAACACACTTTGATATGTTAACCCAATGCGATTAGTTCTATAGTAACAACTTAATCTATCTAAATCTGACTGTAAATTTACACAGTCTTGATGAGATTTAATATTGTAGTAAATTTTCTTATCGTCCACATACATTAAGAATTTAGCGTATTGAAAACAAGCAGAGATATCATAGAGATATGCTGTATAAAATAGTGGGCCAAGCAGAGATCCCTGAGGAATTCCAGAGGGAACACTTATAAAATCGGAACGTTCACCTCCAAGTATGACTGCTTCTGCTTCTCTTGTGTTAGTGATGTAAGACTGAACCCATCTTAGAAGGTCGCCTCTTATACCGAGTTCTTGCAGCTTGATTAACAGAATTATATGATCCACACGATCAAAGGCTTTTTTCAAAGTCAGTGTAGATCACGTCAACTTGCGAATATAACTCCATACCGTCGAGGATATCACTAACAAAGACAACGAGATTTGTAGTGGTTGAACGACCCTTAACAAAACCATGTTGTTGTGCAGGAATTCCTTGGCGTATTACTGGATATATATTATCATATATTACTTTTTCAAAACATTTACTTAATACATTTAATATTGAGATTGGTCTATAGTTCTCAATGTTTGACTTAGGCCCCTTTTTGTGTATTGGTACAATATGTGCTTGTTTTCAAAGTGTTGGAAATATTCCTTCTTTAAGGGATCTGTTAAACAATAATGCAACAATTTTGATCAAGTAAGTATTTCAGCTTTTAAGTTTTATTGTTATTAAGGTACAAATTATAAGAGCGTCGTATTAATAATATAAAAGATCGTATCTGAATATTATGTCTTACCACTAAACACGAGATAAAGGATCGACTAACACAAAGGGATGTTAGCGGCGCAACGTGTCGAACCCTTTCAATAAAATTCGCATTTTCTTTCACAAGTCGAGTGTTGGTGCCTTAGTAACATTCATGGCGGAGTTTAGTGACTTCCGAAGTAGCAGGTTATCAGACGTTGGGGGGCTGGAGAGGGAAACGGGTCGAGGGGGTAGAAAAGCTGGATGGATGTAGGTGGCGAATTCCCGCCCCCGCTACGATCGTTCAGACGCTCGCGTACCGTCGCCAGGCGCACCCGTTCGTGCCCTAAACTGCGCAGTTTCTATAAACATTTTATTTACGCGTCACACATTATTTTTATTGTTGCAGCGGCTTTTATTCTTGTGTTCCGAGGTTTGTTGTGACAGTGGCGATAACAGTGTGATTTTTACGGGTTTCTGTATTCAGTATTCAAGTTTACCTTTATCTCTCCTATCTCTATCTATACTAATAAATAAAACTGGAGTGTCTGTTTGAAATGTCAAAATTAATTTTTTTAAATTTTTTGTCTCTATGTTTGTTCCGGGTAATCTTCCGAACGGCTTTTGACGGGACTTTTTTTGGTAGATAGCTGAAGTTATTCCGGGTAACTTAGGGTACTTTTATTTTTCGAAAATAATTAGAGTTCCGCGTAAAAAAATTAAAACCCACTGAAGAAAATAAGAAACGCGGGTTCAGTCGCGGGCACCCAGCTATTTGCAATTATATAAATTCAATATAAGAATCACGCACTGTGAACTCGTTTGTCGAATTTTATAGTATTTTAGATATTGTTATGATAGGTTTAAAAGTATTATACATACTTTTTTATGTAAACCTTCATATATTTATATTTTATTAAGTTCCACGAAGTAAATATTATTGGAAATTTTTTAATAGAAAGTAATCCTTTGTGTGCAGCTGTGAAGTAATCGATCGCTTAATTCCAAGAATCTAGTTTAATATAATTTACAGTTATCAATTTAACCAAATTATTTGACGTTTCATATGTTAAAGCAATTTATTCAGTTTCATGACCATAAATAGAAGATGCTGCCTTCAATTTTTTTGCTGTTTTAAGTTCGATTGATTACTAGTAGCAGTTTTAGATTTCTCAGTGGTTGCCTTTAGGTGTGGTTAAGTACTACTTAATATTCAAGTTATTTATTTCAAAGGACGTTACATAGCTAAAATATATTTATAGGCTGTCTTATCCGATCTAAACCGTTTATGTACCATAGTATAATCCACATAGTCTCAAAGTCAAAACGCCTAACTCAATAGATAATTTATTTATAATCCATTAGCAGAAATTATTTAACAATACTTTGTAATTCAGTTAAATAAATATAATTATATAAATGCTATCTTGTTTGTGTATTTAAGTTCTAATGCGACATCGCACTTAGATTGAGATGATAAAGCTATAAACATATTTTATTCACATAAAATTATTTTACGTTCAACTGAGCTTTATTCAAATATGTACTGATTTTTTCCTTAATTCCACATTAGTTTTTTTACTCATTTAAATAGTACTGCTGTCGATTCTCGGTGAAAGGAATATACCTTTGCGGAACCTTAACGTTTGAATTGTTGCTTGTTCACACAGTCAATTAATTTGTGGTTTTAGTGCCTTCTGTTTAATATAAAAAACAATTTATCGCTTTTACAATTTTGAATAGTTATCTGGGAAAAAATATACACCAACTATATGTAACTAATCCCGCATAGCCAAATTTGGCTCGAGTCCTACTCGGTATGAAATAGTCTAGCCAAACAGGGCATAAACAAAGAAAATTAGAAAAAAAGCAATAGATTCCGTTTTGGATCTTAAGTATCAAATTTTATGGTGTTTTTATATTTTACTTACAGTTAATTACTATTGCTGCATTTTTTTTTGCTAAATGGTCGTTTAGCTTAACTACATTAATTCATTACTAGAATTTATTTTTGATGCTTTGACTTTATGTACTTCTCAAGAATATTTAAGTGGACTATCGCGAAATCCGTGTCACGAGTCCAAGTATTGTAGCTTATCCACACAAAGAATGATAAAAAAGCCTGAACGATTTGACATATTTTAACAATTTTATTACCAACATGATCTAAGTGTACCGACGAGAAAGGATATCTCGTATAACAACTGTGATGACATTAGTTTTCGAACCAGTTCTTCTGCATATCTCCTTGTTCCTAATAAAATTCCTGTTAATGTCATTTCACATATGGGCAGAAGATAGCGGTTTTCTACTGCAATCATTATACTTTCATAATTCTTGTGACATTCTCAGACTAATGTGCCTAATGTGACTAGTGTGCCATGAATTCCACTTTGGATTGATAAATTTGTTGTGTTAGGTATATTATGGGTTATGTTTTTATTCTTTAGTATGACATATATTAACTAAATTACCAGCGGTAGTAAAGAAAGAGAATATTCTATATTCCATTTGGAAATAATCCTCATAAACATTGCCTTTCTCAAGCAAAGGCTTACCTAAAATACGTTGTTTATATTTTTCTACTACGCGTTTTGATTATCAGAGTATTAAATATTTTTACTATTGTATACTAATTTGTATATTAAAATTATCGTTGAAAAACTTGTGAATAATTCAATGAAAGATTTAAAACTTCCTTTCACGACCGTTTTGCTATCAGAATATATGTGAATAATTACTAACATTGAACTTTGACGCGACCCGTTAGCCCGATATTAAAATGAAGTACCATTTACAATGAGCTAATTCTTAATAATTTATTGGAGCACGATAAGTGATCTAGAAAGACTAAATGACAAATAATAGTCAAAATTTGATACCAACTGGATAGGTAAAACGGTTATTTAAAAAAAAAAGGAATTTTTGCAATGAACAGACTAATTATGGTGGCTAGTTATTTTCAACATAGTTGTATGAGAACGCGTTACCAGCGTTGTACAAAGTTTTGGACACGCATCTTGAAATTATGCATCTTGCTTCATACAGAACCCTAAGACCTAAGGTATATGCTCTGTACAGTAATTTACAACCTTAGGTTGCTTGATTAGACTGATTGTGAGGATTGATACAGTCGAAACTGATTGATAAAGCCTTTACATAATTTATACAAATATCAACAAGATCTTAAGTCAAAAATCCACAGTTATATTCTACACAGTTATTTATGAACATAAGTGTTCCAAATTCCATTTTTTATTTATTTGTTCTGCTGCATTTACCGCACAAAGAAAAAGAAAGATATTTAAAAACGGAAATGTGCATCTTTTTTAAATTAGTTTTATGACTATAGAAGCACCAGTAGTGTCAGAAATAAACGCGAAGAGAATACGAAAATCCAGTGCCTATTTATTTTTTATTTTGCCGCTAGAATGGGAGGTCTTATATAGGATCTTTGATTCAAAAAATACAATGTTATACTTTTTCAGTCACAAATGCACTTTGTAATGGGAATTTTTTTCCATACGCATATAAAAATATTTTCATTTTAATATTAATTCTTTTCTTCATTCAAACTGAATATTTACGAATTCATTACCGCTATTAGTTATTGTGGTATAGTAATTTCAAGATAAAAACTTTCATTCAATAATGGAAAGAATATCTACTAAATGTATTTTATTATTAATAACTAATCCAGGTTAGGATGGTGCAAATAATATCATATTCAAATTTGAAATGCATCCACATTCTTAAATAGGGAAAAATTAGAACAATTTCTCGACAAACTGCTTTTTTGTAAATAGAAACATTGGAGAATGTAATATAAAAGACAAAGGACAATATGTTAGACGGAAGTATTGTACACATATAACGTGAACGTACTTGTTTTCGTGTAGTGGTTGGTAGTCATGGGAGAAGACACTTCAGAATTCTCGTTCCGGTTTACTTGTTAGGCGGTCGCAATGTGGCCTCACACACAGCGTAAAAACGATAAAACCGCGCTTTCGATCCGTTCTAGAGATCAAGTTTCTACCTGGAATTATATACAAGTACACTTGCGTGCAAAATCTTTATGTAACTTTTTAGTTATTTTGAAAATTACATTTCTCGTTAATGTTATATTTTGTATTGTTACAAAATGTTTATCAATACAGCATGAGATAATGTAGAAGTTAACATTTTTAGAAACAAAGTGTTATTTAGTTACTATTAATTACAAACCTCATCAAAACTATACAAGTTCTATAGTAAAAGTAAACTCATAACTCATTAGATAAACATAAATCAGTGTCACAAACGTAATAGTTTTTATGAGTTTTTATAAGCTTACAAGATATTCTAGGTAAAACTTAATATGAGAATAGCTCTCACTCGATTACAAATTAAATCGCTAATGTAGTGTTCATTTAAATCCGCAAAAAATAACTTTAAACTCTTCATTACTTATTAATATACATTTTTAAATAAAGCTTTGAACATAATCGGGTAAAACTGCCTTGAAATAACTCGAGTCTTTCACAACTTATTATTAAAAAAGTATAACAAAGAATTTTAAAAACAAAGTTTGAAGTAACTAAGTTTGAAACGTGACAACAATTTTTGAGAGCAGTCTCCAGTACCAAATAATTTCTAAATGGAAGCACATCAAAGATTCTTGTGAAATTTGACAAGCTATCAGAGTTTCCAGTTCAATGTCGTAATTACATTGAAAGAAATTAAGTTCTGTGAGCGATTGTACCAATCTATCTGCCACAGTACATCGATATTATCAAGGAAAGTGCTTCCTTGAACTACGATTAATTACAAGACATGCAACTTTCCTATCACGTCTTTGAAGTTTTAGTAAGTCTTCTCGGAGAAACCCGAAAAATTATCTATACGAATACATGATCTATACGAATAAATAAAATTGAAATGTATGTTGTGTACTATATGAATGAATATACGGTACATATACCAAAAAAACAATTTAAATATTACCACCTGTCTGTCCGTCTGTTTGTTCCGGCTAATCTTCGGAACGGCTGGACAGATTTTGACGAGTATGGCAGATAGCTGAAGTCACGCGGAATAACTTAGGCTACTTTTATTTTTCGAAAATAATTATGTTTCAGGGTAAAACAATTAAATAGTGAATAAATTTCTATTCAATGGACAGTTATACGGGCAAGTGTTTGAATTTATGACAAATAGTTTTACTTTGTATTAGTACCAAAAGTAATTTTAGTAATAAATAAGGAAAATAAATAAAAAAAACTAAAACTCATTAAATTGTAAAAAATATGATTCAATGTACAGTTATTCTGGAAAGTGTTTGAATTTGTGAGAAATTTAGGCCTAACAATAGTGACCATCAAAACACTATTTTCACATTATTATTTGAAAACTATTTTACGCAGTGAAGAAATGTGTGGAAAAATATGATATGCAGGCGGTTAAACACCTTATTGATAAATAATTAAGTCTATATGTTTATGTATACACATACATATATATTTGCTTCCCTGTTTATTAACAGATTTCATTTTTATTTTTTGTTAGTTTAGTTGGTATGAATAAAAAAAATACAGCAATCCTTTGCAAATGTTCAATACTTATAATTTCGACAATAGGGCGAACACGAGTAAATATAAATATGTTAGAATTACGTATTTTGGTAACAACACTAACTAATAAAGTGTTTTATAATTAATATGAATATACGTTTGTTTAACACACATCGAAAGAATGATCATATAAAGAAAAGAAAAAACCATTCAGTATAACCGAATTGATAATGTTGGTAAGAAAGTAAAGAAATAATAAGATTTCGATACACATTATTTACAAAGCTTTGGTGTTTAGTTCTGAGAGACAGGATTCCAATTTCATTTCTGTTAGATTTACTGCTATAATAGGATTGAAGATAACTACAATTTACTGCCACCGCACCGCCGTAAATACTATATAAAAACATTTTTTTCACCCTACGTGATGATATATAGCGGGTGAGTACAGAAAAAAGGTTATATTTCCTCGTTTAACAAAGTACAAATATGAATGTAATTGCATAAAATGAAATATGATAAGTATTATTTAAATAAGTCGCGGTTGATGTGCGAATAATCAAATATACTTGTTGGCTCGGGTTTCACACTTTTTAATTTTTTTTACAATGCGTTTACGTATCCAATTCCATACGGGGGGGCAGGAAGGGAAGTGTGGAATTCACACGGTGACTGAAACTACCGCATACTTTCCAGTAAATCCCCGTGATTGACCATTGTCTACCCCATGTAGAAGCGCATTGATTGGCAACGCTCGCAGCGGATGGCCCAGCCAAGAAGCCCGAGCCCCTAACCACGTTAGAGATATCCCTGGTCCAACTGCCTCCCAGACGGCCTCCTCGGTCCAGTGTAAGGTCAGCCAGACCGGACACAGCCGGACTCCGCCATCGTCTGTGCTTAGCCGACGCGGGGCCTTAGGGCTATGATACGATTCGAGTCGTGATTGACTTGAACGGCGGGCGACAGAAAATGATGACCATGTGATACCTAGCATCACTCCCCGTTCGCGCACACAGCGGTTCGAGGACCAGGCATTTTATAGACTTGTTGCCACTAGGGATGTTCATCTACAAAAAAAATTAGATATTTTTAACCGACTTTAAAAATGATGTTTTCAATTCGTCTGTATGTTCTTTTTTTTTTGGTATGTTTTTTACGCGATTTCTTCGTCATTTGTGGACCGATATGCAATTTTTTTTAATCGGAGGAGTACTCTTCTGAGATGGTTCCATTTCAATCAGGATCTGATCAGGGGAACTTACGGAAATTGAGAAAAACTCTCGAATATTATAGACATTTACACGTGTTTCATGTACTCCTTTCCGAAGCAATGAAGTAAACTTCACACCTATACCTAAAAGTACATACTTAAACTAAAAAGTAGAGAAAAACAGTTTTTTAATTAAAAACAAAACGGACTTAAAAAAAATAAACTATAAAAATGCACTAAAAAATCAATAAATCTGGTTCGTTAATTTTCGAGTCGGTGCCAGCTAGATTTAACCAATGTACTCACTTACAAATGGAAATTACTACCTAAACTTTATCACAATTACATATAAGCTAAATAAAGGATAAGGGTGATTTTAAAGAACAAATAATCAAAATTGAATATTATTAGCCACCTACATTTACAACACTTTGTTATCCATTAAGCTGGCACCGATATCAAAATTAACGAATTAGATTTTTTAAGTAATTATTTATTGACTTCTTAGTGCATTTTATAGTTTATTCTTTTGAAGACGGTTTTTTTTAAATTATAAAGTTTTTTTATTTGACGTATCGTAACGTTCTATCGATACTACTTGATATACCAAACGAATATATCGATATTAGATGATTCGACAATATGGGGTTGATTCGATATATCGAGAGTATGTATCGATATTCTATTGAATATCAGTATTTTTTTTATACTTATACTGATATTAAGCGCGTATGTGGACCAGGATGGTAAACACACTAAGCCTAGAGGTACTGGGTCTCTTATCTTTAGGAGGTTTTCGACTATACTATATTTAACACTGGTTGTATTTCTGCGGCTCCACTCGAATAACTAACGAACAGACATGCAGGCAGACGATGCTTTTGGATTAAGAATATAAAAAAAGAACATGATAATAGTCACTTGTGTTTATTTTTTCTATTATTTTCATTACTTTTCTTATATACTTACATATACACATTAATAAACTTGACAATAATGTACTAAAACCTGACCACATAATACATACACGATTTTTAAAAAAATTATAAGTTCTGTGGTTCTCGAGTTATAAGTCAATTAACGGACAGACAGACAGATAGAGTGCTTTTTATATAATGTAAGGATTCGTTGAAGTGCAATCAATTTTCCGATCTCGAATAAAAATAAGTCAGTAAATAATATTATTAGAAACCGATGTATTTTAAAGAGTGCATCGATCAAGAATGAAGAAACAGTAAATTCAGTTAATTTTGACGGGTTTTCACGCGTTACCTTTGCTTTTTTCTATCCCGACGTTTCGGCTGGGTTTCACCAACCGTGGTCACGGGTAACGCGTGAAAACCCGTTAAAATTAACTGAATTTAAATATGGAACGCGAAAACTTAAAAAATTACGAAATAGTAAATGTTTCACAGATAGTAAATTTCATACTGATGTTATCTATAATAATTGAACATTTATTTGTTAACATATTAAGCCAATATTAAACGTTTTTCTGAATCATTTTAAATTTAGTCAGAATGGGGTGTGAGATGATATGTTTTAGGAATTCCTTTTTTTTTTAGATGTAAAAATGTGTATGTCTATTAACATAACTACAAAAATTGTTAAAGTCGTTTATAACAATGCAAATAAATATCATTTAAAACTTCAATAAAATTGACTTATACTATCTACCCTTAAAAATATACATGCCTGTCTGAATTTATTCTTGTCTACTTCGATTTAAGAATATTTTAAAGGTTAAGGTTAATAAAAGGTCATCGTAACCGCTGAATCTTAAACTCTGATTACCTTGTTAGGAATCAATGTAAAATTCAATATGTGTACTTCACCAGTTTGAAATCCCTTGCGGGCATTTGAGCAGTCTGAACGTCAATCTTTATATTACTTTGACTTTTCGCAAAATTCGAAGCAGTATGTTACAGTTAAGAATAATGTTTTGCCTTAAAAAATGTAATGTTTTAAAAAATGTTTTATGTCTTTTTATAATAATTATAATGTCTTGATATGTATGTGTATGTAATAAACAAATGTATACAAAGTGTATACTAAAATGTAATTGAAAAAATAATTTGATATTAGAATTAGATTGGATGGATAAAGGATAAGCGATAAAATTTTATAAAATCTTTTTGGAATTCTCTCGACTGTCTTTTATGCTTTGCCCGCTATTTTAGTATTCGTTTTAAATGGGATGAATTTAAGTATTTTTATTACAATTTTCTATGTTAAAAATAATAATAGGTATTTGTAATTGTAACAATGATAATAAATATTTTATTCGTAAGTAGATAATGATTATCTATATGCATAAAAGGAAAATGGGGGTCCTTTGACACACCTTCACCTCAAAACTACTGAACATATCGGGAAAGGATTACTACCATTCGACGCGGAATTTTTCGTGTATGCTTATATGCTAAATTTTTTGGATACCCATCGACCCTTTCTCAATTCTTTTTTCAATTTACTCTTATGTACATTTTTTCTGCTAATAAAAACAAAATAACCTCATTTTTCTTCATTCATTTTGTTTTTTTAGGTTAAGTATCACTTTTTCACTCACACCTAAAGAACATACAAAACACGGGCGGAGCCGCGGGCACATTGCTAGTTTTTATATAAAATTAAATCAATATCTGTGTTCGTTATCCGAGTAATTGTTAATCTTTAATTAAATTATTATTAAACATTGTAACATTTCTGTATTTGTTAAGCATGGTACACACTTTAAAATATAACACGTCTTGTGACTAGTAAGATAACTAGCGCTATACAAAATTCCATTACCAATAAAATGTACATAGACACCTATTTTAATAAAACCCAAGCCGTGACCATTAATTAAAACTTTTGATTCATTACAGCAAAATTTAATTCAAATTCACGATCCGCTATTAACCATTACTTGGGGAGTTTTCGATATTTCACGAGACGTATCGTTCGCAAGCTTGTAAATCTTACCCTACTTTCGCCCCCTATTCGTCTGGGTATTTACACCGGAGAAGAATGATGGCTGTGAATTTGACAGTCGGTGTTAATTATATGGTTTTCAATGTCGATCACGAAGGTTGTGGTTTGAATTAAAATTACGAGAGGCCATGGTTCGTTTAACATGAGTACAATTTAACGATGCCATAAAAAGGAAAATCGAACATTGGACTGGAAATTTCCTTTCTCTTTATATTTTAATATTTCGTTTTCAGTTGTATGTGAATTGTGTGGAATATTAACCGCTATAGAAGCATTGAGATTATTGTAATGTATTAGTGTAAATTGTTGAATAAAGCCGAAAACCAACAGAAACTTAGAGCAATTACAACGAGGTCCTTCTAAAATACACTCAGTATTTTAAAATTAATAATGCCTACGGAATGAATATTATTAAATTTGTGCTCAAAAGCATGACAGTATTCTTAGTTAGGTTAGTTAAAAGGATTTTTTTTAATTCTCTAAATTTTTTGTCTTGAATCGTGTGAACGAACTAAAGAGCAATCATTCAAATAAAATGATCTTATTTTTGTCCTTAAAATAGCGATTTAATATAAAATGTGAAAACTTCAGATATTTCCTAAAGTTTTTCGAAACTTAAATTAAGCGTATTTAAACTTCGTATCTCTCACATATAAGAATAATTCAATGAAATTAACTGAGAAGTTTTACATAATGCGTTTAGTTTTTTGAAAGTTAAATATTTATTTTACCTTTATGTAGGAGAGTTTGTTAAAGATACATACAAGTAAGCACTGTAATAGTTTAGTTGCCTTAATAATGTTTACTTAGGTCTTCGCATCGTATTCGTGAGCATTTACAGAGAAAAATGTCTACTCTTAGAAATGTCAGAGTATCCACGTCAATAGGTAATAGGTATTATAAAAGTTACTTAAGGTTTTGCTTATTTATATTAAGCCTGAATATTTGTGTCACGGTTATGTCCTTTACAATCACATAGACTTGTAGACTTTGCGTGAAAACTGAAGGCTTGGAATTTTATTAGCGTGCCTCAGACGTAATTTTTTTTTTAAATTGAAGTGTGTAAAAATCGAGGATTTATTACTAATATAAAATATACACCCATATTTACTTTTGTTATTTTTACTATTTAGAATTAATAAAATAGAATACTATATTCTTTTTGCTTATATGTATTCTATGCGACTCCACCAAGTATTTTACTCTCGATTTTCGTTTATTTATTATGTTAAGTATCAGTGAAGATTAAGATTAAATATAAGAACATAACCGATAATTTTAAAGAAATTCCATACTACATAAAATATATAAGTAAAATATGAAAATAATGAATTAGATTAGTACTTTAGATACTTTGTTCAATTTATATGAAAACTAACGACCTGCCCCGGCTTCGCACGGGTATACAGAAATATGTAGGTAATCTGTACAAATAAATAAAATTGAAGGCTCTCTTTGTGATTTTAAAACATTTTTTTGACTAAACACATACGAATGTATATACAAGACATTTACTGAACACACAATTTTTAAAATTTTACTCTGTTTTTCCTGGTAACCTACAGAACGACGGACCCGATCTTGACGGCCACATTGATAGGCCACTTTTTATTTTTCAAAAATAATTAGGGTTTCGTATAAATTAAAAAAAATTAAAACCCTTGAAATTGAAAAAAAAATCAATTCAATGATCAACACTATCAAAACATTGTTTTTCAATGATTATTTAAAAACTATATTGTGCACTGAAGAATATATGAAAAACGGACGGAGCCACGGGCACATAGCTAGCTTAAAATAAAAAAAATAGCGTATGTTACTCACTGATATAGCTTATTAATGGTGAAAGAATTATTAAAGTCGGTTTATTAGTTTCAGAATTTATCGATTAATTTAACAAAAAAATCTTTCCTCTTTATAATATCAGTATAGGTATCTCGTTAACTAATTCTATTGGCTATTTGATTCGACATTGGTCGGTCAGTCAGAGGCGCACGAAAGGAATAATGGGACGATGTCATTGACGGGTTCTCGAAGTTCTCCCAAGTAATTAATTTTAGGCTTGGTCCGATCGAACCGAGTTTATATATGGAATTGACAAGGATTGCAGGGTATCGATATATCGGGCAAGGCGTGTGAATCGAATTGTTTTGAAATTACCTTTTAAACTGTTTGTATTCATTAACTAAGACATAATATGTAAAACCGTATTAGGTAGCTAGTAGCTATTGTTCTTTGATACTAAATACATGGTTACGTGTGAGAATTGTATATTATAACCACAGATATCCCACGTTATCATGAAGTACCATAATGTAAAATGTACCTCACATAATCACTGTCCCATTTGTGCCTAGCGTCCCTAAATCGTAAATTAATGCCTATCACGTGACTCGTGGAATTCACGACGACGTTAGCAAAGCAATTTATTGCAGTTAGATAAGAGGGAAAAGTAAAGAGTAATAATTATTGTTGGTGAAAAATTATTTCTTATTTTCATTAATAATATTAAATAGAATATAATAATTTACTATTCCACATACCAAAGTTTTTAATTAAATCATTTTTCAATGAAAATTATACATTTGTAAATCGATAGATCTTTTCAGTTTTTGGATTAGTTTTAATTAAATCATGTATTCGTGTGATATATAAATATATGTATTTGTTCTTTACATGATGGCATATAAGAAAGAACGAATTACTCTAATTAGTTATTATTTGTCAATACATACGTCAAAACGCCAAACACACGCATTAATAAACAATTCTTATCTGTAGACAGTTCCTGTATATTACGCATTTATTATATTATTCTCCACGTGCGTGCAAATCGTGCTGGTTTATACTAGAAATTATCATATAATGAGCTTAATAAATAGTGATAAATATTAGTCGATAACATTGAATATGATATTAGTCTTTTTAGTTTATTGATGTCAACCGAATGGTGATAAAGCAAAAGCGATAATTTAAATATTTTCCTTAAATTATTTATAAATAATAATCAGCAATAATATTATAAATTAAGACTAAAAAAACTTACAAAATTTTACGCAACGGAAAATACTTCAATAATCTAAATGTATTTATTTACTTTCGAATTAACTGTAATAACCTAATAACCATTTGCTCGTTAATCTGTCGACGATAAATCATCCAAAAAATTTAATTGCCATTTCATGGGTTGAAGTATCATCGCATTTATTTTATGTAAACAGGATGTTAATCATAATTTAATGAAACTTTTAGGAGGTTTCACACAAGGGTCGCATGAATTAGCTCGGTCACTACCTGTTTAACACATATTAGTTACATGAGGTCGAAATTTAAATTTACAGGCAACTTGGACCTCATGCAAGAGGTTATTCCCACTACCGATTCGTTGATCATTATCGTTTGATATGTGTGAAATTGAGTTTCATTGTCTTGCTTTGATCTGGTTTTAGTTAAGCCTTTGAGTTAATTTGTAGTGGGTCACAAATATATAGAACACGAAAAGCAATTTAGCTTACACGAAAGAATTTGTAGATTATCAATTAATGTACAATATAGTTAGTATAATTGTAAATCGCATATAAACTCATTTTGAACGGAAAATTTTACTTTGTTTAATACTTGTGTCGCCAAATACCAATAGGTGTGTTTCGGCACCATCTCTAGGTTTAGTGCATCACGTGAGATTATGGTCAAAGCACTGAGCCTATAAAATGTTTAAAAAAATGCGGAATAAAGTAAACGCATACAACTGAATATTTATTTTACGTTTATAATCATTTTCAATCATATCGTCACATGAAAAATAGAATGCTGATAGAGGTATGTTCAAATGTACGTGGGGTTTTTGGCCTGAAGCTGATTGGTCATGTAATTTTTTTTTTTTTACTTTTTATTCCTAAACTTGCTTGGTTTTTTAATGATAACTTTGGTTATACTTTACGTGATAAAATTGGAATATTGTACGAAACGAAATAGGAGCGCAGAATGACAATTTTAAATTGCTTAAAAATATTCAGTTAAGTTGTATTAAGTTAGCGAATTGATTATTTTAACTTCGTTTAGTCACATCGAATATACTTAAGTAGTAAGTAGTTTAGACATAAAGAATATGAGGCTTTTTTGTATTAAACCCAAATCCTTAATTTCCTGTAAATGGGATATTGATTCCATTTGAACAAAAAAATATATGTTAAAGTATCTACCTAATCTTTGAAAACGATGAGAGCGTTAGTATAATAATATTGCTCCTGTAATCCTGCATACAGAAAACCGAAAAATCACATTATATATAATATGGATTGTGTAAAGTGCATGGCTTTTACGTTAGTAAAGTTTTTTTTAACAGCAGAGTTAATGTAGAGGATACACATGAAGTGTTAACGGAAATACCTGTAGAAATACATAATTCAAGATAATGAAAAATATGGCGTATCAATGGATTTGTTTTCTCGCCTTGGCACTCCTGACGTTATCTGAGGCGTCCGTTTATGACGACGATTATGACACCTATACAAAAGCCTACGAATACAAAAATGCAGGTAAAGTTAATACTATGTATTTTAATTGGTAATTCTAACGCTTTATTATCCAGTCTATTTGATCGTCGCTCCTTTCGATTGTAGCGAACGGCATTTCTACCAAATTGAGTTTTGTAACGAAGCCTTCAAGGCGAATAGTAGTCGCTCCGTGAAACTAAATTTTCGTTACTGCTTCAAGCGACCAGTTTCGAACAAGTTTGATTGAGATTATCTACAGTGTTATAACAAATTTACGAAACTCGTTTTGGGTCACAAAAGTCTTGAGTTTTTGACAAATGCATATCTTGAAATAGTACCTAAATCAATTAGTTCTCGGGCTAAAATACGTTAGTACTTACTCTCAGAACTTATAGAAATACAAACTGGAAAGATAATTACGTTAAAGGATTTTATTTATCACTATTGTCCAAGTTCATGGTAATATTTATTTCTATTGATTAACAAATATAATGCTATCTTTAATTATGATAAAACTATAAAGTTGTAAGTCCTTCCATTCGTATACATATATGTGTGGGCATCACGCAGATTTTAAGATTAAAAACTCAGCCCAATGTATGTGAAAAAGATGGAAAAAATACGTTTTACGTTTATGAATATAGAACCCCGTAAGTGGGTAAAAAATAAGACAGTACATAGTACGATGTTCACAAACTTACTAGAAGGATTAACACTATAAGTGTGTATTTCCACTATAACACCTTCCAAAGTATCATTACGTTTTCCAACTGCTTGTACGGTATATAGCAATATCATTAAAAAAGTAGAACCACTATGTAGTACTAACAAAGCTCGTTGCATCTAAGTATTCACTGACTCGAAGTTAGATACACTTCGGTTGGAAGAGCAAGAGTGCTTGAAAAACTCCAGTTACACGAATAACGAATGTACATAATATTATTCTAGCCCGTAAGTAAAGCGCGGTGTGAACACATTTCCCGCTGCTCTGACGGCACTGCCGCCATCTTGGGAACTATTTGGCCTAATGCTTGTGCACTTTGCACGATCGCGGACAAAGTTTAAGTGGAAAATAACTGTTTTCGAGTAAAAACTGACTTGTTAATAGGAATTTTGCTATAATAGGCAGTTTGTATAACACGTTTTGTAAATAACTTTAATTGTTTTAAAATATTGTATCTATTCATGGTATTTTAATTATAAACATTTTGAACGTTTATGCGAACTTAACATGTGAGTATTAAATGTAAAACTGTTTTATTTTAAGAGGTGCTCATGGCTTTTTAGTATATTCTTGTGGCATCGACTTATGTTCATTTTTGACGAATTGTATGTACATCACTTATGCGTATTTTATACATAACCTGTGTCTAATACGAGACGGACACACTATTTGTAATGTAAAGTACTTCTTGTATACAAATTGTCGTAAACATTATTTTAGTAGATTCGATTCATTAAGAAAGGTTTAGAGGGTTTAGAGTTTTCTGTTTCACAACAGGGACACTATCATTCACCAATCTTAAATAGATCATAAATTTGAAACGGAACCGTGACCGGAAGTTTAGCAATTCTTTGGGCAATGTCGGTTACTTTGGTTCTTCTGCGGATCTCCTCATTCCTGATTCGATCACGCAGTGAAACTCCAAGCATTGCCCTTTCCATTGCCTTTTGAGTAACTTTGAGCTTTCTTATTAAACGTAACATTTATCAGATAGAGTAAATACATTTAATAAGCATATTTACATGAGTACAAATTTAGTTAGTTATAACGATTTTTTCATGTTTAGTTAGATGTAATTGGTTCATAACCATTTACGGTAACAAAACTTACCCTGCAATATCTTGCACTGGTTACCATTTTCTGTTAAACCCCTTCAAGATTTAAAGGCTTAAGCCTTAAGTTTAAATGCCTTACATAGTTAGGAAAAAAGATTCGATTAGTTTAGATGAAACTGAAGACGTTAGTGCTACGCATTTTGTAATTTGAAAGATCGAATACTTCATATATTAGTTATATACATTATTATACCTAAATTATATGCGTCAATAAAGGTAAATTTACAAGTAGTTATATTTAATATTAGCTGTGCCCGCGGCTTTACCCTCTTGGAATTCAATCCTTCTGGATGCAATATATGTCATTACCAACTTTCATCGAAATTGGTTCAGTAGTTTTTCCGTGATTAGTGTACAAATTAATAAACATACAGACATTTTTTTTTTTATTATCTAAATATGTTCTGTAGTCGATTCTGAAACACCTGAAGATATTTTTGCTTAAATAACTTAAATGTACAGATTAAGTCTCGTTAGCCTTTTATTATAAGTAAGTAAAGAAATAACACACTACCACAAACGGAATTCAGTAGTAGAACGATCGAAAAAATAAAGTAACTAATACGGGTTCGTTTTATGTATACTGTATGTGCTTTGTTACAAAGCTCTTTTGAAAAATAATACCATTTACAGTCGCTTTTGTTCTTTGAACCTTACCCGTGAAAAAGCTGTCACGTGCGTTAAAAGAAAATATAAATCGAAAATATCGATACTAAATTATTATCAAAAGTAATGATCATACTCCATTGGCTTATACTCGAAATCTATACTAATATATCAAATTGAAGTGTCTGTTTGTAATGTCAAACTACTTTTTTTTTACTAAGCAGATATGAACACTAAACAGATATGTTATATACGATATCTATACCAAAAATATATATTTTTAAATTTTTGTCTGTCTGTCTGTTTGTTCCGGGTAATCGGCTGGACCGATTTGGACAGGACTTTCTTTGGTAGATAGCTGAAGTTACTCCGCGTAAAGAAATGAACACTCATGAAATTGTCAATATAATCCGATTCAATGCACAGTTTTACTGTCGGATATTTGAATTTACTGCCTCGGTGGCGCAGTTGTATTACGATACGACTGTCCTTCAGAGGTCCCGAGTTCGATCCCCGGGGTCGGGTCAAGTGATATTGGGTTTTTTTACTCAGTATCATCCCGGAGTCTGGAATTTGTGCCCGATATGGCGACAGGCTCGCCCCCTGTCACATCTGGAACTAAGCTCGGCGAAATGTGGGTGGTTTAGTTCGCTACTTCACCTCTGCCTAACCTTTCTAAACTGGCGTGAGCTTATGTTATGTTATAGATTTGAATTTGTGAGAAATATCTTTGTTTTATGTTAGAAGCAAAAAAAATAGTTGGAAAATCATTAGGCTTACATATAAAAACTATATTACGCAGTGAAAATATTAAACGCGGGCGGAACCACGGGTACACAGCTAATAAATATGTACATATATATAAATAAATGAAAAGAGAGAAGAACAGGTTACAGCAATACATAAAATCTCAAATAACTGAAAGATGTTGTATTCATCTACAAGTATTTTTATGTAAATCACAGTACGTAGAATATAAAGCTTCTTATTGGGCACCAACCTATGTGGAATGTTATTTGGTTTATTAAATGAAGTGATGGAAAACCTTATAATATTTTTTTCGACATTTTCACTCGAAATATATTTTTATTTAGTTAATATTATAATGTGAGGTGTTTCATACTGCTATTCATACTGCTACTTACTAAAATACTTTTTCGAAAATTGTTTACTAAAATTTTCAAAAGTATAGTTTTAGTACAAGTTGCTCTTCGAATCTAAAATGGTGAAGAGCAGTATGTTGAAAAATGTAATTAGTTTACCAATACTCAAACTAAACACAATTACATAGAAAACATAGAGATTGAAATGATTTTCAGCTGAATTTTCTTAGGGAAAGCCTAGAGGCATAATTGATTTATTTGAAACCATTTCAATAGATTTGGCACGTGTAATCGTTCAACTTTGTAATTAATAATAATAATAATAATAATAGTTATGTGAATATTATTAAACATGTTACATAAAAGTACATTGAGTTACCTGTTTCTGTGTTTTGTACAAAAATGTAATCGATACGATTCAAATGAATACGTCACCAGCGAAGGCGTGAGAATCATAGGGCCTGAAAAGCAATTTCGTGGACGACAACTTTTGTCACCAATTTACGTCAGACTGATTTCGTTCCGTAAAAGACATATCCATCGAACTAACTTATCTGGAGTACGCAGCACCAACTTAGTTCGATTCACTTCGTCTTAAGACTTTGCATTTTGATATTTCTGCTGTTTCTTTCCGAAATTAAACCATAGTCGTTATTAAGAAATTTGAGTAAAAAATAGTTCCCAAAAATGTTTTATTGATAACGCTAGTAGAGCTCGAAAAGAAATGTTTACCAAAAAGTAGAAATAAATGTAGGTACTAAAGTACTAAATATTTTATATCCAGTTATATCAAGTTCGATCGAGCAAACCAAGTTTTAAATCGAGTACGATATTACTTAAAAAGTCAATGTATTTTTTTAATTTTTAAAAATGTTTTAATGTGCCTTCTATGTTTTACTTCAAATTTCTCAAAAATGGTAATGTTATCTACATTCAAGTATTTAACAAGTTTTGTATGAAAATAGAGATGTCTGCATTAGGATTCCTTCCTAGCTTGAAGGAGGCAATAATGTGGGGTATACGTTTCACTTGAGTAAATGGGTGCGCCTCGAAAATAGGTATTCTGTTTCGGGTTGGCTGATAGCATCGATCCGACTTTATCTAAACCTTGAGGTGCTAGTTTCTACGAATTTGTTCGTAAGTCAATATTATGACTTTGAAGCAAATAAATGCCTCGGTGAACGTATACCCTAGATGATACTATATGAACAGATCTTAACAAAAGCTTGTATTTGTTGTACTGCCATTTTGTTGATTAATTATGGTTTATTCATATGAATACCAGCAATATTTCAAGCTATATTTACTCTGGTCTACTCAATATCAACTGATTTTGGGATGGCACCTTCATCAGCTTCTCGGCCATGAAAGAAGATTGGTCGCTTAGGCCCTCAACTTGTTTAAGAAGCTATAAATAGGGCCTTGAAATTCATAGTTCGCCATAATCACTTAAGAAAGTAACGAAAATCTCCTTTACACTTACAATTTATTTTTAATAAAAAAAAATATTAATATTTATTTCTTGTAACATTAAAACCGGTGTCTTCACAGACACATTTTATGCACATTATACAAGTTTCTTATAAAATCTCTCTACTTTATAAATCTCTGGCATTTCTATACTTGAATTTATCGCGTGGGTTACACTGAAAGGTCTTCGTACTCGTTGGCAGGGCGGTATTATTCGTCGGGGGTGCTTTTTGTTTACAAATTGCTCTGGTGCGCGTGCCTCAGCTCAATTCACATCGAGATAAAGCTGGTTGGTTCCCGCCGATAATTTTCTTCAGCTACTTTTATGCGGACATTGTTCGGTTATTTTCGCTGAAAATGAATTGATCTGGTTTATTAACTTCTAGTTCAATCATAAGACTGGTGTAATTAAGGATTGTCACTAATGATAACGATACATGCAGATCTGTGATGATAAAATACGCCCGACAGCGTCAACTTGTTTCCCGCGTTACATCCTTGAAATAAATTTAAAAAAGGAATAAGGAATTTTTCACCCTCCCGTAATTCTGAAGACAGAATTCCTATCCACCTATTTAAGGTTCATTTTTCTCTGAGTTTGCAACTTACATTTTTTTTTTGTAAAATCATGGTCGTCTGGAAAGTAATGAAAAAATTTACCCTAAGCAGTCTGTGTAACTAAATTCTTAACATTATTATTGGATTCCATTCCTTTTTTTATCATTCATTCGTTTAGTCCTTTCTTGTAACGGGATCCTCTGTAATTGCATTCTGTTCATGTTTCAGAGACTCGTACTTGTACATCGACGGAGTTCCGATGCAAGACAGGGAGGTGCGTACCGAAATCCTGGCGATGTGACAACGAGAAAGATTGTCCCGATGGATCTGACGAAGAACCTGGAACATGTAGTGAGTACATTTCCTTGTAGTTTATAATCAATATTTAATACCAGTATATATATGTATATGTAGTAGATATATTCAAAAAAATAAAGAAATTGCTCTTTGTAGAAGAGTTGAGGAATACACTAACGTCTTAAACTTTGATCTCTCCATGATCCCAAGGTTGTCTCTTTGAAAATATCTTCCTTGGCTGTACTCTTGTATGTACAAAAAAGGATAAATAAATTTTATCAACTAAATTACAGTTAAATCGGTAAACTGTGTAACTTTAAAAGCATGAAAATAAAATATACATTTTATGCATACAGACACTGATAATAATAGAAAATCATTTGAATTTTTAAGAGATTTAAAGGTTACACAACAAAAATGTATGTATGCAAAATGAAGAGAGATAACATGGCAACTCATTTACATAGGATAATAACAAATACCATCTAAGGATATTAAAGTTTCATGGTAGTAATAAAACTAAGGGAAACGAGAAGCGGGTATGCGTACAGCAGTCCTTATAATTTGCTTACCGCAAAATGTGTAAACATTATTACTCCAGTGAATTTAGTCAAAAATCGAGTTGACTCACTGCCCTCTACTATGTTTAGTTGCAGAATGATGAAAAAGAGAATATTAAATGATGTATATTATGAGAATATTAAATGATAGATATATGAATAAAGTTGGAAAGGTTTTGAAGACTTATCCCAAGGGTATTAAAACTAGTTAATGTAAATACTATCTCAATTGGAAATAGCTGTGCAAAAATTGATCTGGGTACGACAAAAAAAAAATTAATGAATCTTTGAAATGAATATGATGATTGTCATAAGTAAGAGAAACTATATTACTTAGATATTTAAAATATAGTAACGAAGAATTATTATCTGCCAATTTATGAGAAAAGTTTTAAAGTAGCCAAAAGAACGTGTATTACGGACCTTACCAAGACTTCCAATGTAGATGAAAATCTTAATTACGGCAAAGTTTTCAGGATTAATTTTATAATCTTTGCGCTCCTTTACATATTAATGTTATTAAATACGCGAATTGGAACTTCATTTATATGGATTCTGTTTAATTAAATTAACCGTGTCAACGTAATGGCGTATTTCGAGTTTAATTTTATAATTAAATTCTACTTTAGAACATTATTTTCATATAGAAAGGAAGTCTCTCTGAGACTATCGTACCTTGTTTGAAGCGACATTATATTTTTTTACACACAATTATACTTCTATTATGTAATGTGTTTAAGCAAAATTAGTTCGTGGTGTTAAATACATATTGATTTTAAAGATTCGAGTTAAAATTAGTAAAATAAGCTAACATCAGTAAAAGTGTGTAGGAGCGCACTTAAAGTACCGGCACTAAGTCAAACAAAAGCCAAAGTAATCAATCGTACAGCCTCAACTCGAAATCAACCCCGTAAACTACTAAACTTGATAATTACCTCATTAACATTTACTGTAAAGTACCGATATGCGTCGCTCGTTTTTACCACTGGTTGAGTATTTGCTGAGTAAATTTTATAAAACTTGTTAAAAGGATATACGAATAACATTTATTTCATACATACGAAGTCCCCTGTTTCCTTCCTGAATAATAGCATTAGTTTAAATATTTTATACCTAATATCCACTACCGTCATACCCGTAAGTTTTGATTTTTTCCATATATTAGTTACTGTAGAAACTAAGAGCCTTTGAAAATGAAAAAAAATTACTCGATTTTTACTTTCGTTTTCAAACGTCCGTCAAACAATTTTGATGAATAAAAGCAAAACGTAAAGGCATACCCAGTCTTTCTTATTCTATAACTGAAATAAAATAAAAAATCGGTTCAGTTTTAGCGGAAGAAACGGTACTACGAAGTGATGTTTTCGTCTATTTTGCATAGGTAAAATCAGCCCGAGCGTCAGTTGTCCCCTACGTGTTTAATAACTCTTTTTTGGGGGCGTAACGCGATAGCAACAAATTTCTGAAATACCTACTTATCCAATTTGTCGCCGACCGCATGTCCTCTTAAAAGCGTAAATTATAACTTATTGTCATTGTTAAAAGACGAGACGTGGCGTATAATCATATTTTACCGTAGCGTGGTAAAATATAGATGATACACGAATGTACGTCGCAGCTATTTCATATTCGTCGGGTGCGTACGGGATCGTAATCCGTTTATTATTCACAAACGAAATAATTGAACAGCGTTTGCAACGAATTGCACGCAGTATAGAATTGAATTTATTCGAAATACGTGTACTGGAAAATTGTCATTTTAATATTAATGATGCCATAACTTTAAATCATAATATTTTAGATTAAAGTCACAATAGCGTTACCTACCTATAGTTGGTGATTTATAATTTTAGCTATACTTGGGTACTGTTAATGTATATAATGGGTATAAATGTTAATCATAAATCATATATATATATATATATATATATATATATATTAAAATAAAATTCATTCAATTAGGATCATAAATTTCAATATTATGGATGTATAATATAATATATTCTACATTCGATTTACAAATGATACTAATAAAGGCTATACAGTAATACCCCGCTTAGCGCGACCCCGTTACGCGCGGTTTCACTATAACGCGAATTTGAAACTTCGCGCTCAAATGCCTCGCATTACGTGAAGAGTGCGTATAAACATAATGTAAAGACAATAAATAGATGTAATTTTTCCGTAAATAAATAAGAGTATATATTGCATAAAGTGTTCTTAGAATTAAAGTGATTGATTAAAATGATTTGTTTTTTTTGTATTAAATTTTGACTACGTATAATCATAAATCTCGATATACGCGAATTTCTGTTAACGCGATTTTTTTCGGAACGTATCCCTCGCGTAAAGCGGGGTATTACTGTATAGTATTTTATAAAGGCCTTTTAATTAAGGCTATTATATATTTTAAATATATTCAGATACTATTAAAACATTTGTCAACAGTTTCTTTAAATCGAGACAATTTTTATAAAATTCATAAACATAAATTTTACATTTTTATGAGGTTTATATTTTACATTATTTTTATACATAAAAATATGTTTAAATTTTAAATAATTTGGACATTTTAAATAATCTAGTCTCAAATGTAAAATAATAAAATACAATGATTTTTACTACGATATTGTATACACTAGAATTTTATTATTTTAATAGACAAAGATATTTTAGGATTTTTTAAATGATACCACGTTAATGATAACAATAGTTAATTTGAAGTTCAGATGTATAATGTAGAAATACGCGTTTCTATTGAGAACAGATTAAGTAGAAATTTGATAATTAATTTTTATACTGTTCTGGGTCAGAAAGTTTTTTTTTGTCGCCGGGGTCATTTCACGCACGATGGTGTCTGAGCTTGCGATTTATCACATAATTCTAATTTATTATATTTGTTATGGATCCAGACTTAGAAAATTCGGTGAAAAATTCTGCGTTACCACAATGGTATTGCATTATGCTAACATTACAGTAAAATTCACGAATGTGCATTTTTTTACATCGTTTAGATGAATCGTAAAAAGGTCACGCAATAAATTATGATTTAATCGCGCCCATTCTTCAATACTGCCGACCCGTAAAATTCGGCCTGTTTTATATTCCTACACAATATATAATGTAATTGCATTTTTTTCTTTCGTTTACCATAAATAATAGAACCGTTTATGTGTATTGACTCAGTACAACAATGTTTTTTTGTAAACAATTTTAAGTTGTTAGCCCCCATACCTTTTACAACGTTATCGAGCGACATAAAGAGGTTTTATAACAAAAATAACAGTTCTAATCTTCAGAACATTTCAAAGGCTTATCTTAGGAATAGAAAACAATAAAATAAGTGATAAAATATTATTGTGCTTATAAAAGGGACAGCTTCAGTTTATAACAATGTAATAAAACAATCTTTCTCACATTTTTTAATAAATTCACCAGAATGTGAAGATGTCGTATTCTGTGACATTTATAACAATAATTACAAACCTAATAAAATATTATAAAGTATAAAACAAGACTATTGGAAATTTCTTTAATGTTTGAAATTCGGTAAATTTGACAAAAGTATTTTCGTTTAATAATTTAATGAGAAGTTGCACGCGCTACAAACTCTTAAATTAATGACTTATGATTTTTGTTTTCATTATTTTCATAATTGCAGCAACGTACAATAATATCCAGTGAAAGTTCGTAAAGTTTTAATTCATCAGACCGGGAATATACCACTTATTCGTAACAACCGCCGGAACGTAATTTTGTACACTTAATACCAGTACATCTCGTGACCAGGGTTGGCATGATTAAAACAAGCTGTTTTGAAACAAATGTTTAAATCAGTGTTTAAAAACAAAGATTAGAACAAATTTTAAACAATGTATAAAACATTAAGAAAAAAAAAACAAACTTCCAAATTAATTTTCATTGTAAGTAAATGGAAATAAATTAAAATAAATAATATTTAGGACTCTAAATAGCTTGACATAAAACCAATTGAGTCTGTACTATTTCTTTTATTTATTTTTTGTACTTAAGTAATTCTTTTGGCATTGTAATTAAATAAAACATTACTTTTATGACAAGTAGTTTATTCAGTCAAACAAAGATTACAGTACCATTAATTAACAAACAATATTTGGTGCATGCATTTATAGGACTATTTAACACGTATTTTTATAACATATAATATAATATTCAGTTCAAATCAATCAAAGTTATAATGATAACAATTTAAAAAAAATGAACATTAGTTAAAACATAAAAACGTAAAGCGTTTAGTACGAATTAGAGACAGGTACGTACGCAACATTAAAATAAATGTTTATTCATGGATCGATTTTTGTAAATATTTAATTTAGTATGACGAATTTAAAAATACCTAGTCTAGAAATGAACTAATATTTTCTTTGATTTGATTTGAAATTATTGGCCTAAACTAAAAAGAAAAAAAAAACATAAAAAAAAACCCCTTGTTTAAAACAATTTGAACTGTTTGTTTTATAAAATTCAAAAAAAAACTGTTTTTTTTCCAACCCTGCTCGTGACCTATAAAATAAAATACAATATTTTTATGGAATAGAAGTGTATACCATGTTTTTTGCAGATTATCTGTTTGAATTTATAAGTCTTTTTACTCCTGAACGTAAATACATATTTGTTTTTAAATATAAAGCGTCGTGGCGGAGTTGGCGGAGTTTATTACGGTGCGACTGTCGTTCTGAGGTCTCGGGTTCGATCCCCGGGTTGGGTCAAGTGATATTGGGTTTTTCCACTCAGTATTATCCAGGAGTCAGAACTAACTAAGCTCGGCAAAATGGTGGGTTGGTGGTGGTGTAGTTCGTTATTTCACCACTGCCTAACCCTTCGGGGATATGAGCTTATTGAGCTTATGTATATATGTATAAATGTTTAAAATGGAATACCAGTGAAAGTAAATATTTAAACCCCATTACAGTCCCTACAGATTACGCATAAAAACGAAGAAATAAGAAAAGAAAATTAGTTGGTCATTACGGGACACACCTAAATCAATAGTTTGCAGTAACGTTTTAAAAATATTTATAATACCTAATTGTAGATCTATCGTCTCTGGCAAGTGGTTTTATTTAGTTTCAGATATAATCTTCGATTTCTTTATTTATTAATTAATTTAATTGGCAAAAATATCTCCTTAGATATTCTGCATAAATCTTTTTAATTCATCAAAATTCATCACTAATTATTGTTCAGTTTCGTATTACTCAGTAATTGATACATACAATATAAACTTATTTCAATGTCGTATAACTATCTATACTTTTATAGTAGATATAGAAGTTTACTTTTCAACACTGTATACATTATTTTATTGCAATCCATACGACTTCAACTAGCAATTTTCATCTAACTTCTTCATCGGAGTAAAAAGTTAAAAAGAGTTCTGTAACTTCGTTCATGTTTATTTAATTCGTTAGCCGTGTCGCAAAATAACGTTATAATGAAATGAAACTCTGTTTAAGGTCATTAATTAAGCTTTAGACCTACGTGCACTTAGCATTACCATCCATTATTTGTTGTGTCGCTCGGAATCTAAAAGATATATCCAAAGTCAATTTACATTTTATATTTAATTAATTCTAAGAAATGATTTTATCTGTACTAATTCTAATCTTTTGAATTGAAGTTGCTATCAATTTGCTAGAATTATATCATATCACAATCAATAGTGATAAATATAATAATTTTAAATATAATAATTTTAATTTTTTTTAGGAATCATTAGCAGAAATTGAACGCTTTAATATAAAATCACTTTAATTTAAAATTGTTTAAACAGGTCGTTAATGTTTTTGATAAACCTAATCAAATATAACCGAAATTCTAATTTTATTTAAATGTCATAAAGTACCGATTAAATTAAACGATATTTGTAATCAAATAAAAAATGTTAACATAAACTAATAGAACCTATGGAAATGGATAAAAAAAATTGGATATAGGTTGAATCAAAATTTTACACAAACAGTCATGGTGCAAAGGCGTTGCCCCGAGCACAAATTTGTGTGCTTAAGCGGTGGCCAGTGCATACCTGCCTCATGGCGTTGTGATGACACAGCCGACTGCCCAGATGGCTCTGATGAGCACCAGTGCGGTAAGAGCATGGTCAACAACAGGGTTAAACAGCATGAAACGCGAAAATTGGCATGTTAAATCACAAAACGTTCGGATAAGATTCATCATCTGCATTGAACAAAAAACAAAAAAAGACACGTAATTCGGCATGCGTCAATATATCTTCAAGCATCTTGAATTTACTGTGATTATTATAAGTATATTATAATAAACAAAACTAAATCAACAATCGTTTTGAGGGTGAATTATGTAAAAAAAATCCAAACTGTTAATTTTTGTTACCCAATAAACTTTGAAAACTTAATAACGATGAAATATACAAATGAGTTATACGTTTTATTTAAAGAATTGTCAAAGAAATTAAGTTTTTTATTATTTTCACAGGATGATCAGAAGAAAAAGCACTCCTTTTTTTTAAGATTTGTCGTAAAATGGATGGACGTTATTCTATACGAGAGCGGACGTATAAAATTTTATTTACCATATCAAAGTTATGTTTAATGTATTGCTGGTTAAAATTTGCATCATACTTAGCATGAGCATGAATGGGTCGGCAGAAATGGAGGCTTGCGGTCCGGAGGAGTTCACATGCAGAGGGAAACCAGGGGAGTGTGTGCCTCTGACTTGGATGTGTGACGACAATCCCGACTGCTCAGATGGATCAGACGAGAAAGCATGCAGTAAGGGTTTTAAATCATCACTTTTATGATTAGATAATTTTGTAGCCCTCATCTCTCTTATCTTCATAATTAAAATTCAACTCTTGCCGCTCTTTTGCAACAGCATAAATTGTAAATTAAGGGGTACGTGAGAAATTTTATCAGGATCTCACGCGAAAGCAAGATATTTCAGTCCGTGAAACATTCAGTAACGTTGACTCATTGGAAGTTTACGTGTTTGGGTTGCATAATTATTTCACCTTTACCTGGGACCTTCATTTGTAAACTGTAAGTGGTCTCTGCATTCACTATAGAAACGTGAAAATCACTAAAATACAAAATATTATTACCATTACCATATATTTTTACTGTATGAATCATCACAAACTGCACTAGCGGTTAATTTAATATTACTATTTTGATAATTTTATCGAAAAAGTTGTACATCAATACAATATACATATTTGTGGAAATTGCATGATGACGACCTACATATTTTATCTATGCATAGAGTGCAAAGAGCAAGTCGCAATATTTAGATACATATACTTTATATTCGTGTAATATACGCAATTCATGTGCTCTAGTTTCATATAAATCTGCGTAGTTGTATGTAAAATGATAACTAGAAACAATATACTACTCTCGTTCGTAATACAACGGAAATATTCAACTATTCCGCTTCGACATTGACGGATCAATCAATCATCGGGGTCGGACCCCAGACCAAACGCTATTCTATGAACGCTCAGCTCATCCGTCTATAAATTCTTATCTACCCTGTACCCAAAATATGAGCGATGACGCTGCATGCGTTCTTCAACACTAGTAAGCTTTTCTTAGATTCTAAAGGTTCACCATGATCATATCTTCCTTTATTCCTTTATTGATAATAGAACTAAATTTAGAAAAATATTTAGGTATCTTTGATTACACCGATCTACATTATTGTTTGTTATTCTTTCTAATTGTTTTGGATCAATGCAGACATACGTCTGGAGAATTTTTTTAATAATGTATTTAATTAGATGAGATCTTACGGACAAGCTACTGTAATTCGTTTACAAAAAGAAATAGCCTTCACTACGCAAAACTTTACGACTGAAATTAGATTTAATTAAAGCAGATTATTATATACACAAAAAATAATACGTCACATGCTCTTTGCAATTGCCATGAAATATAATGTCACATTTCAAAAAATGAATTCATTAGCATTTTTTATCGCATATAAGAGGCTCCGAGTACTGATTGTTTATTCATTAGTAAATTTATGGTATATAACATAATATCATTGCTCGTGGGTTTAAGATTTGTAATTTTTTTTAGCCACTTTCAAATAATGTTTTTGTTATTTTAGATATTATAGAGTATTTAATGTGAATGCGCTATTCGTATTGAGTTTTGTACGTGGAACATTAAAAGAAAAACATGAAAGGTAAAAAATGCATGGTTTTTTACGATGTGTGTATCATACTATATGTGTAGATGAGACCTGTCGCTCGGACGAGTTTACATGTGGCAATGGTAAATGCATTCAAATGCGTTGGGTTTGCGATGGCGACGACGACTGTGGTGATGACAGTGACGAAGTGAAGTGCCCGGCGCCGACGTGCCAGCCGCAGTCACATTTCGCTTGTGCTGACGGCCATTGCATATCAGCCTGGTGGCATTGTGATGGGGACATCGATTGCCCAGATGGCAGTGATGAAACTGTGAGTTTTTTTTAATATTATTACTTCATTAGGGATTGTATTTTAATCACGTGAGCCTTAAAAAGTGGGAGGGGATTTCGGAAACATCACATGAGGAAGAAGAGAATGCAATGAGATATCACGTGTATTTATCTTTTCGTTGAACGAGCGACGTATGCTGCGTGAACCTGACTCATCTTTGTCAAGCAACGATTTCCGTAATTTTCTAGAATTATATTAAATTATACCTGTAAATATTCTGAAAATTTGTGAGCTACGATGTATCAGAAGATACATATAATTTTGGATAAAAGGTTGTTAGTCCAAAACCTCACCACGTATCACCAGGAGAAAGGGGTGTTGCAAAGTTGCTAAAACATCATGTAATTAATGGACGACCTCTTATTTTAGAATTTTTAGTTATGGCACTCCTGCTAACTATTATAAATAATCTTAGTATAACTATGCTCTGATAATGTTGCTATAATATTATAATTATTATGTGGCAATAAACTGTCTAGAGCCATGGACAATTCCGATGTTAATTAAGTTCCAAGAGACATTTATTCATTTTTTCTGTTCCATCTTCGCAATGTAATTGGAATGAAACTACTATTCCTTTATTAAGTGATAATAATTTTATTTTATTTGTAGTTTTATTAATTGTACGCTCGTATTAGATCTCATATACACATTAACCCCTCGAGCACCTTCCTGGCGTTTACGCCAGCTTTCTTTTGTTTTCCTATTGTCTTTCTATTGTTTCATTTTTATGGGTACTCGACACATTAAAGATTTAATTTATTTTGTCTTTTATTCTGAAAATGTGTACTTAGAAAAAAATTTTAATGTCATAAAATATTTACGATATAACTTTTGTATGGTATAAACGGAGGTAATATACCTGAACTAAATTTTGGACATGGTGCAGAAGTAAACCATTAAAATAATAATTAATAAAAAAACAAAATCAAAAATGATGCTAAGTCTTAGAAACCAAAGTTAAAACTAATATACTTAACTTTCGACGTTTTAATTAATTTTCCAGGGTTGCGCGACCACTCCGAAGGTCAGGTCACCTTGCATTTCTACTGAATTCGAATGTCACGATCGCATGACGTGTGTTCACAAAGCTTGGGTCTGTGACGGCGACAGAGATTGCCCTGACGGCGGTGACGAAGCTCCTGAACTATGCCGGGGGAATGTCACGTGCAGACTCGACCAGTACCAATGCAAGGACCATAGCTGTATTCCTGGTGCACTTTATTGCAATGGAGTTAAGGATTGTCCTGATGGCAGCGACGAATACAATTGCAGTAAGTTGTTTTTTTTATTTAAAAAAAGACTATCATTTTTATTCACTTATGAATATCGTTATACAATCAATCATGAATTGTGAAGAAACGACGAACGATTGATCCGTGGGTTACGTTTGGGCTTATTTCAACAGTTTTCAATATTCGATTTTTGTGTAGTAAATTACTAGGTCGAGGATACGCGCATCCTTGAACAATATGAGGATATACTATGTAAGAAAGGCTATAAAATGGGATAATGTAGGTAGAAATTTGTAGGTAGCCTAGTCTGTTGGCCTATTATTTAGACAGTGTCGTAGGTATATAATTATTCAATAAGAATTTTTCCATGTAACATTTTTGTAAGATATAGTAAAGTATGTGACATGAAAATGTGACATACCTGGCTGTCTAAAATGGTCGCCAACTTAGACGTTTCTCTATAAAATACTTTTCATAAATTACTTTTGGTAAATTACAGTCGATAGACTTCAATTTTTGTACCTTTACCTCCTCTTAGCAGTTGCGTCAAGTTAAGTGAAGTTGATAAGACCCTTCCAGTCAACAAACAACATGCAGTCAATTAAAAAAAAAGGAATGGTTAATCTCGTGAAATTTTTTCACACAAAAATCTCGGTTGAATACTATATAGAATATAATCCAGCCAAATTATACCAGGCGGAATATTCTCGATAGATGCCCATAACTCCATGACACTTGCACTGAATGGTAAAACCATAAAAGGGGATTTGATCTTGACATAAAAATACTAGATACTATTACTAAATCTGGTAAAGCTAAAATTGATCACTTTACTTTGAGAGATAATTTTATATCGCTCACTTTTTAATTAGAAATATAATTTACAAGCTTTACTTAAATATTATCTTCCAGCACGAACGAAGACAATCTGCGACAAAAAGACAGAATTTGATTGTGGCGGTGGCATGTGCATACCCATATCAAAAGTATGCGACAAGCATCCAGACTGCCCTGGTTTTGAAGATGAACCCAGAGATAGGTGCGGTGAGAATGAATGTGAAAAGAATAACGGCGGATGCACTCAAAAGTGCGTGGACACTCCCGTCAGTTTACTACTGCGACTGCGATAAGGGATTCAAATTAATTGATAACAGAACTTGTGAAGGTGAGAATTGAAACAAGATATTTTTTCCCAAAATATTAATTGAAATATAAAATTGGTTTTAAAAATAGACATTGAAAAATACTTACGATAAGACTCTTGATTCATCAACCAATGTAGATCCACAACAGTTAGTGTAGTGGTAGCGCGTAGTTGAGCGCGAATAGATCATGACCATTTTACGCGTTTAACCCGTCCTAGTGACAAGTTAAGGCGCTCCAAGTTCCGGGATAGTGTACGAGTATATTCAAGACTACTCAGAGGCTTTAGCCGAATAGATGTAGGTTGACATAACAAAACTGACTGTCGATTGATTCTCATTTATCGGCGGTCATCACTGTTGTTTGATTGTACTTTATTTAACATCAGATGTAGTATAGTCATGTTAACGAACCTGTATAAAAGAAGGCATTCTTTTACTCTATTTATTAGCCGATTTGCTTTTTTGAAGTAAAAACTTCTTTAGCCGCATTGAACGATTCTCGGTAGGGGGAAAATTTATAGATTTACGTTACCAATGCTGTGACGTCAGCCTTCAATATGCTACAGTGTCACAGTGCTACAGTGTATGCTATGTCAAGTATAAGATGACGTTTAAGTGTTGGTACTTTTGTGTTGCCAATATTTTCCCACATTTATGGGATTTCAATTTATTTTATTATTTTGACATTTGTTTCATTTTCGAAGTGTTTTATTTTATATTTATTTATTTTTGATAAATTGAAGCGTGAACGAATGAACAACATGAACAATAGGTAAGCGTTCTTAAGATATCGAGCGAATTTAAACATTAAAATACATTTTTTCCTTATTTCCAAGTTTTCACTTCTGTCGGCAGTCCCCATAGCTGCCTTTTTTTGATGAGCTTTAGTATTTATTATCTATAACAATAATATTACAAACTGGTTTTTTTTTCTTAAAATATTCCTATGATTATGTGGCTCAATTTCAACCACTAGGCGAAAAGTAGAAATGTAAAAGAGACACAACATTGATGTTTTTTAAATACCTCACCTGGTTAAAATCTCAACTTTTTCAACAGACATAGACGAATGCTCTGATCCCGGAGCGTGTTCCCAAGTTTGCATCAACGAGAAAGGAACGTTCAAATGCGAATGCCACGCTGGGTACGCGCGTGATCCACGCGACCGTACACGGTGTAAAGCTACTGAAGGTCACCCCTCCCTGCTCTTTGCAAGACGCTTCGACATCCGCAAAATCAGCTTGGACCATCATGAGATGGTTGCTATTGTCAATGATACTAAATCCGCAACAGCCTTAGACTACGTGTTCAGAACGGGAATGATATTTTGGAGTGATGTAACGGATGAGAAAATATACAAGTGAGTAATTTTATTGTAGTAAATATATAAAGTATTTATATCATCCATACGAAAGAATGAAACAGGAATACAGTTTCAATGGACACTTCAGTAATCCTTGCCTTATCATATTAACATCCACTTTACGCCATCCGCAACTAAAAGTACCCCTACCAAACATTTTAATACAGTATTTTTTGTAATTATTGAATTATTATTACCAATTATAAGATAGAGTTATGTGTTTTAGATTATCTTTATAAAAATATAGATAATACCGACCTTACTAGGTATTAGGTGTCTCGAGATTACGTTTTAAAAATGACGGCCAAGCACAATAGCAATTTCAAATAAACTATGGGTCAATAACTGATATTTTACTATTCACTATTACTGAATTGGTGTACCTTATGTACTAAAGTGTTTGACAAATATATCGTCAAAATTAATACAGATGTGGTCGTTCGATTTATACTGCATTGGTTTAGATTTCGGTGGTTATTAGTGGACAGCAAAAGTTTTCCCGACAATTCTTCAGATAATTATTTTGGGAAAATAATGTAGAGGTGTGTCATATAAATAATAATATAAAATAAAATAATAAGGTGTGAATATTTAAAATCAACATATTTCTTTATGTAACAATTATTATAATTATTGTTCCTCAATAACGTGATCGTTTAGTACAAGTTTTTATTATTTGCTTTGCACTTACTTTAAGGCAGATTTACGGAGTGGATTAATATTGGTATTTAAGTATTTTCGCCAAAAATATAATCGCAATGTTAATCATTGTAACACAAACCTGTAACTAGAAAGGTACAGTTTTTAATTATCTTGAATGTAACATGTGACCACTCAATACTATCATTGGTGTACAATCTATATATTATACATGTATGAATAGGAAAATATAAAAAAACAAATCCACAGATTTTTTCCTCTGTTCATCAACTGATTTGCTTTCTTTTTTTGGTGTATAGTTTCAACGCAAATTATGATGAACTTTGGTGTTGCCAATAAAAAAAAAATAGAAACAGTTTTCCCTCTAAAATTTTCAATAATCATTACGATCGATTTTCGACCACCATGTGAACGCTAGTTTTCATTGAAGTTATAAATAATAGAGAAATTATTAGAAATCATCGTTAAAAATGTTTTTTTAGGGCGCCTATAGACGAAGGAACACAACGAACTGTTGTAATAGGCGAACAGTTAATTACATCAGACGGGCTCGCAGTCGACTGGATATACAACCATCTGTATTGGACCGACACCGGGAAGAACCACATCGAACTCTCTGATCTACAGGGAAACATGAGGAAAATACTTGTACGAGACCGCCTCGAGGAACCTAGAGCTATTGCAGTTAATCCTCTGGATGGGTAACGTATATTCTTTGCCTGATTTTTTTTTAGAGAAATCGCGATAAATGCCTTGACACATAAGAGTTTTAACTTCATTACTAAAACAGAAGTTTGCAATTATATTCGTTATACTGTTAAGAGGATATCCTAGCGGCATTTGTTCCATACAAACGTAGTTCCCTGTTTCCTCCCTGAATACTAGCATTTGGTAAATATTTTTATATACCAAATAATATATATTCACCAGCCCAATGCGGTACGTGTTAAATTTTCCATATAATAGTTATTGTAGGAGCCGTTGAAAATGAAAAACTTTTTCACCGTCATTTTCAAACGTTCGTCAAACAAATTTGATGGATAAAGTTTAAAAAAGATAAATGTAGTGGCATAGCCAAACTTTTCATTATACTAAAACTGAAAGAAAATAAAAAATCGGTTCTGTTTTAGAGGAGGAAACAGGGTACTCTACTATTTACACTACGAAGTGTTGTTTTGCATACGGTTAACATCAGCCCGAACTGCAGCTGTCCTGCAGGCAGTTGTCTCTTTCTTGTTTTATAATGCGCTTTAGTTTCTTTGGGGCGTAACGCGATAACAATAGATTTCACAATATCTAATTTTCCGACTGCATGTCTTCTTACTTTCTATGATATAGTGTTTCGTTTTCCAGTCAGCGTGTTTTTTCCTCCTTATGATAGTATCCTTTAGAATCCAAATGTAAACATTAGATGAAGTATGATAGAAAATCTATAGCACCATGATGAGGTATTTCTTTTCGACTCCCGGGGAAATACAATTATCATCAAATTTTGTGTATTTATTTTGAGATAACAGAGTTCATAAGAATCGTAAAAAAAACTTTGAGTAGTAGTAATGGCTAAACATGCTTCATAAAAGATAATTTATTTGATTTTAAACGATATCTCGTGTCGAATGATATAGTACGATGGGTTATTATCATAATTCCAGAAATAAAATATATTTTTTATTGATATTATCATGTTTTTATTTGTAAGAAACAATGACTAATATGAAATTATCGAGTAAATGTTAATTCACTTAAAACTCGTTAATAAGTTTTTAAAACTAAAACAGCTGAGTGGACTGTATATTATGATTTTATTTGTATAACCTACACGCTTATCTTTAAAAACACGGGTCAGATTATTGAGTTTCTATTCACGTGATAATTATAATTAGTTATATCTTATACCTACAAGTTTTTATCTATACTAATAAATAAAATTGAAGTGTCTGTTTGTTACATCAAAATAACATTTTTTTTTACTAAATATGGAACATATACCAAAATTCCTTTTTTTAATTTTTATCTGCCTGTCTGTTGTTCCGGTTAATCTACGGAACGGCTGGACCGATTATGACGGATAATTTTTTGGTAGATTGCTGAAGCTACTCCGTGTAAACTTTAATTTTTCGAAAATAATTAATGTTCCGCGTAAAAAATATAGAACTCATGAAATTGTGAATAAAACCCCATTCAATGGTCCGTTTTACGGGAAAGAGCTTACATTTATGAGAAACATTTTTACTTTATCTTAAAACTAAAAAAAAAATCGAAAATAATTAGGGTTTCGTAAAAAAAATTAAAGCGCAGTGAAGAATATATGAAACGCAAGCGCAGCCGCGGGCACACAGCTAGTAAGTAATTTAAAATATATATAATTAATGAAGTTATTTTTTCATATTTGTGATCAATTGCTTAAGTAAATAAATAAAATTATCACCAAAAATCATTCTCTTAATCTATTAATTTTACTTTGAATGATATTAATACCAACGACACAAATACAAGGATATATTAAAAATGTATACATAAAATTAGGAAAATATATATCGAAATATACATTAGGTCATTAATTTTACTGTTCTCTCAGATGGATGTACTGGACTGACTGGGGACAGGTGCCGAAGATCGAACGAGCTGGTATGGACGGTTCTCACAGGGAAACTATCGTCTCCTATGACGTCAAATGGCCCAATGGGTTAACCTTGGATCTTGTGCGCAAACGTGTTTACTGGGTATGTTAATTTTTTTTCGAACTGATTATAACGCTTTACAGTTCTATCAAACTTTTGAGAGAGCGTTTAGGTCACTCAGTCTGGAGAGTGATAACTGAGTTGTAAATTCCGAGCATTTATCCTGCGCTAAACTAACTGTGATTAAGGGAAGATATGGATCTCAAAGTCCATTACAGATCCCATACACATTTGTATCTGCGTGTAGTGTGCAGGAACGTAGGATTGCAGTGTAATATGCATTATGCTAGTGCATTCAAGTGTCATGGTATTGTGTTACCGATGCATACAATATCCTTCCCCCTTGGAAGTAACATCGCTTAAAGTTAACTCCAGGAACACACCACTACTAACATGGTAGCTACCTAGTAAGAC
Source organism: Samia ricini (assembly GCA_014132275.2). Classification (NCBI taxonomy): domain Eukaryota; kingdom Metazoa; phylum Arthropoda; class Insecta; order Lepidoptera; family Saturniidae; genus Samia; species Samia ricini. The sequence continues at coordinate 12,193,653 of AP028161.1, forward strand.
ATTTTCTAAATCTTAGACGGCTCACTTGATACTAGAGCATTAATAGAAAATATATTACTAAATAACGCCTATCTATCTTTCTATTTATTATTCAGTGGGTTTTGATATTTTATAAAGCTGGCTTGTAAAGAAGTATAAGTTTTAATTGACATAATTTACAGCCGCCATATTGTCTTTTGACATTGGGTATGATTTTTGTCAAAGGCTAATCAATAAAAAAGCACGAGTTTTAAAAGTAAAGTAGATTAACTCTAAATACAAAATAAAGAATATTAAGAATTTGTTATTTTTTTATAAATGTAGTTACCATATATTCATTTATATACATATGTTTAGTAAAAAGCTGTTATTTATTTATTTATATAGAGAACAGAAATGAAGAGTAGGGCTAATTTTTATACTAAATAACTGAGTTTAACAGTCGAAAAAATTATACAATTCATGTTTGTTTTGGTTTTAATTTCGTGGTCCCATGTTATAGACAACATACCGTTTACTGCATGTAGGTACTTTTAGATAATAGCTTAATTCTTACAATGAATACTTATATTTATGTAAATAAGTCTTTTGTAGTATATATTTTTACTCATGATAATTCATGAACAATTCTGGTTATGCGGTAAATATATTTAACAGTTGAAAAAAAACTATTCCGACATCATTTTACAATAGATCATAAATATTCGTGTATTTTTCCAGTGTTTTTAATCCTTTAAAGCTAAAATTAGTATCTACTAAAATACGTAACATCTATTATGCTAATAACGAAAATCTCCGTTCTAAACACTAATGGCGATATGTTTTTTCGCACGTTTATATTAATTTGTTTTTAGTTAACATTAACCAAACAAGGTAAAATGAAATTATCGTATTACAGGCATGAGGTTTAAATCCAAGTTTATAAATTATCGTTTTGGTTTTCCTTGGGTTTTTAATATTGCCCAATAACTGGCATTTATACACAGGATATTCCTTCCTGTTTCAATATTAGTAGGTACGCACACATCATTTGAAACTTTTTAGGGGCGTGTTCATCGCTATCAATTTATTGTTCTTCTTATAAATATAATTATACGTTTTTACGACTAGTTGTGTGCCCGCTGTTGCGCTCGTTTTTCATATTTCACTGCGTTTTAATTTTTTTATACGGAACCCTAATTCGTTTCCTAAAAAAAATTGTACTAAGATAAAGTAAAAATATTTCTCAAAAATTATAGCATTTTCCTGTAAAAACTGTGCAGTGAATCGGATTTTATTTTATAGTAAACTAACCTTAACTTGAAAAGATATAAAGTTACCTGTTTTTGTATATTTTAACTACTGTTTAGGAATAGCGGTTGACAACAATATTTTTTGATAGCCTCAGTGGTTTGACCACAATCTCACCTAGTGGTTAGTGACGATGTTGTCCAGGATGGTAAACACAATAAGCCCAGAGGTACTGGTTTTCAAGTGATGCTGCAAAAACTACACTTATTGGTATTCAGCGACAGTTTCTAAACTTGAGGGTGGTAGCTACCCTTGTGGATATTATTAGAAAATGCTCTACCACCATGCTATGGTTTCTTCACAATTTTTTCCTTCACTGAAAGCTCAGGCTGGTTTTAGAGTTGGATAGGTGGTCTCGAACGAGGGTTCGAATGGATGAGGATCCATCGAAGCGGAATCCGGCCGCACTATCCACTGCGACATCAATTCTTAATCAATCTCGTTGTGACCTATGATATTAATACATACGCCGAAAGATAAACTTATTCTTAATAATTTTACTTATCGCTTCTTCGCGAGAGATTTCCAACTTGAGGGTGGCAATAGAGAGACGCGCATTACAAAATACCTTACCTCTTTAACTTCCTTCTACTTATTTTATCCATTACAAATATGAAAATGAAACCTATATAATAAAACAAGTTAAAGTGTCGTCACAATAATAATAATATCTCATAACTAGGTGGATGCCAAAATGAACACAATCTCCTCATGCAATTATGACGGATCCGGCCGTCGCCTAGTCCTTTACTCGACTGATGTACTGCGACATCCGTTCTCCATAACCACATTCGAAGACTGGGTGTACTGGACCGACTGGGACAAGACCGCTGTGTACCGCGCTAACAAGTTCAACGGAAAAGATATCGAAGCTATCACCTCCACTCATACTGTAAATCCCTTATTATTATCAGTATTTGAACGTTGTTAATAAAATTTAGATAACGGATAAAAACATAGAAGCATAATTAATATTGCTCCTAAATGAATCTTATTTACGATAGGAAGATATATTTTAATTCATGCCAATACAGTTTTAAGCATTGGGATATACCCAGTGATAATGTTAATTAAAAAACTGTCGACTTTGTTGACAGAGTTTAGAGTACCTACTTCATAATTTGTTCATATAATTAAAGTATCTAATGATTGGATAATTCTACGAGCAGCGAGTAATATTAAAACAACATCGGAACCCTGAAAGTTTTTACATTTACAAAACCTGTTATGTTCAATGCTAAATAACATGTTACTTTGTAACCACTTACCTATGTGTAAATAAGTAAGCTTTTGTGTATAGATGTGAAAGAAGTTAATACATTTTAATAACTCCGATATGTATTATATTCATGAGCCACGTATGTTAGTCGTATTCTTAAAAAATGGTTAAAAGACTTTACGGTGAATTTTTCGTCTCATAGACTCATCTTCATTGAATAAGTACATGTCTTATTTCAGTCAAAATACTAGTGAATGTTCAATTTAAATATACACATACCATAGATGATAATAACTTCAATTTTCAATTGATCATATTGCATTTAAATTCACTACTGTTACAATATTATAGTCTTCGCCCGACGTTATAATAAATTACGTAACCTTCAATTGGCGCTAATTGTATTATTAAAGATCAAGGTTTCCCCATCACACACGCAGATGTTATTTCAGTTGTACTTACATAATTTTCGAAATGTTAATTAGCTCCAAAATCCGATGGTTATCCACGTGTACCATCCGTACCGTCAACCTGATGGAGTAAATCATTGCGCGGCGGTCAACGGTCACTGCTCCCACCTCTGCTTACCTGCACCCAGGATAGGACCAAATTCGCCCCGCGTCTCCTGCGCTTGCCCCAATGGCCTACGGTTACTCCCCGACAACCAGATGTGCGTCGAAGACAGTAAGTATATTTATAATTAGATGTATACACGCGGCTCCACCCGCGCCATATATGCATAACATAGTTTTTATAAAATAATCATTGAAAAATAATGTTGCAATGAATCATATTTTCTTCACAATTTCTTAAGTTATTTTTTTATTTTTTCACACGGAAACCTAATTATTTTTAAAAAACAAAAGTTACCCGGAGTGACTTCAGCTATCTGCCGAAAATTTTCCGTCATAATCCGTCCAGCCGTTCCTGAGATTAGCTGGAACTAACAGGCAGACAAACATTTTAAAAGTTGTTTTTCTGGTATAGGTATCGTATATACATTCATAAGTATTTATAAAAGTTATGATCTATTACAAACAGACATTTCAATTTTATATTTTGATATGAATAATTCTGCCTGACAAATATGCTCATTTGTTGCGTATAATTTAATAATCGAGACTGATCCAGATAGACCTTAAGACCTTGACAGCTTCACCGAGCTTTTAGAGAGCGAGCGCTTATGGCGCTCAGCCGGGATAGTGGTAGCTAGTGCAAGGTCACCAAAGTGGTACGGACCTCGGCTTGGGTTGCTACGCGTGAAATGTAAATTTCGGGAATTTGTCTTGCCTTTATCTAAGGTTTTAGGGAACAGGAAATCTCAAAGACCCTTCGATAATCCATATATGTACATATATGCGTGTGGTATAGAGGAGTATGCATAAAAAGATCACTGTATCGCGCTGGTGGCGACGGATAATAACTGGAAGTTTAAAAGTGATGAACTCGCTATTGGTAATATAGAGTAACAAAGTCGTTGCGGTCACAAGAGACTGTAAAATTAGTACAAAGTATGAGAATCATGTGTGTTGTTTTCACGGGTGTAAGGAGAGGCGGAGTAGGCAGAATTCGTAGGGTGATGTGCGTTGTGCGCCGGTACGCATACTGTATCGATAGTTTCAACAATATTAAAGAAATCATTTTAATAAAAAAATAATTTCATAGTTTTTATATTTCAACCAATTTTTTAATTATATAATATTTTAATCAAAAATTGAAAAAAAAAAATGTTCTTCAAAGAAAATAGTTTTATTGTAGAAATGTATCTCTTTGACTATAATTGATCCTTTCGATTTTTAACAATGTTGTACAGTCTGAAATTTAAATATATTTAAATAAATGGTTATCCAAAGCATGTTGATCAAACTGGTGATCATGTAAGGACTGCTACTGAAGTAACTCATTAGTGAAATAATAAATTCATTTTTTCTAATTGAGCTGGTAACTCGATAAATCATACAATCAAGAATAGGCACAACACTACAGAGTCTAGTCTAAACATGGCGACGTGTCATGCGAATATTATTTTTGTTAAATAATATAAAAATCATTTAATACTTATACATGAAACGAAATAACACTATGTTTCAAGGAATTACTGTTTTAATGATTTTTGTAACATTGCCTTTCACAACTGGCCATTATTTTTACGTAATAATATTTTATCAAATAAGTTAAGACGTTGAACCGAGCGAACCGACTACGGGCGCTCGGGAAGGCATACATGTAAAATCCAGGTATGAGTGGTGTGGCATGCGCAACCGGTATGCAAGTCCTATTGATAATTCATAATTCTATGATGGTAACAAATTTATTGAACTTCTTTATCGGCATGAAATTCAAATTGTTAATCGTTAAATTATTTACATACATAAACTACTATGAGTTCATATAAATTTATACAAGAAACCTTCTCAATCATAAGAAACTAAACGAAAAATAACTAGATAAGCGAAATTATTAAATTTAACAATATTTTAAAACAGAAAAAAAATCATCGTTCATTATGTAGAATTTGATTTAAAAAAATACGACATCAATATGTCTTGAGAAAGGTACTCATTATTGCAGATAACTTAATATATATTTTATCTAAATTATATAAATACCTTTACTAATTATATTTACCTAATTTCCTTTATTCAAGCGACGGATTACGTTAATCCGTTTCAATAAATCAAACAAAATGACTATGATTGATTAAGATAGCTGTGATTTCGTTTTTTTATGCAAATAAGCGATAAATTTATCGTAGTATTTAAAGAGCATTATTATTAATAATACCTACTATTAATTATTTATTAAATGTAACAATTGACTCCATACGTATGTATCACTTGTTTACATTTTACAATAAAAAAACATTACTTTTTTAAATTGTTATTATATTTATTTTAAATTTAAAAAAAAGTTATATTAAAATATATCAATAGAGTTACTACCGGATAGTTTTATCATATTGCACTGAAACAAACGGAATAAATAAAATTGGTGCGATTAAATGAATTAAATTACAAAAATATTATTTTTATTCTCAATCAATATTCACTTGCTCCATTTTCTGTCTTTCAGTATTTTTTTATTTATAATGAAAACTAGTCTGAGTTTGTTATATACCTAAGCATGTCAAAGCGATTATCCTGTCCAGTTCACGGTAAGTTCATGATCAAGGTGTGGAATTTTAAAACAAGGGAAACAACGTCAGACGACTCTATAGTCGTCTAGACCTATGTCTTTTGTTATATCTCGCTATCATATCGGTTTATCTGATGTGGGTCATGTTGCCATTGACTAGAAAAAAAAACGGTCGTTTGTAAACTTTTTTTCACTAAATGAAAATTGTGATTTCGAAAGGAAATCGGTTGGTTACAATATGAACGATGATGATATAGTAAAATGTTCTTAATAATATCAACATCTTTCACAATACGGATAGTTATTCGCTTCAGTCCTGTCTAGTTTATGTAGTTTTACGAATCGGTACTAGAGATGCAGACTGTTTAAACTACGGTCAAGTTTTATTACAATCCTTTTGAGTGGATCTGAGAAACCGTTGCACCGTGTCAAAGATTTTGAATAATGTAATATAAAACAAATAAATGAATTATTAAATAATAATTAAATTGCGCACAATAGACACGGGTTCGAGCCAACCTATCTAACTCTAAAATCAGCCTGAGCTTTCGGTGAAGGGTAACATCGCGAGGAAACCATAGGATGGTGGTAGGGTATTTTCTAATAATGCCCGTCAGGGTAGCTACCAGCTTCAAGTTTGAAAATCTGTCGCCAAATACCATAAGGTGTGTTCCGGCAGCATCAATTGAGAACCAGTACCTCTAGGCTTAGTGTGTTTACCATCCTGGACCACATCGACCTTTAACATCAGGTAAGATTGTGGTCAAAGCACTGAGCTTGTCATGTAAAAAAAATGATCACTGTTGCGTTTCTTGCAATACTTTGATTAAACTTGATTACACACGTAAAAATAATGTTTTGATTAAATAATAAAAAATAATATATTTAAATGAGATTCGAATAAAAATATTAAATTTATTAACTACTTTATAACGTTTAGTTCCGACTGTTGATATGTTTTTTTTCCGCAAAATATAACAAAAACTCACAATATTTTTATTTAAATTAATGTAAGGAAAACGAATGTATAATTAAGTATGAGTAGAATTTGTTTTATTCAACTAAACGAAATAAACCTAATTTAAAATTATAATAGTTTATATTATTGACATTGATATTTCATAATGTTTTAGTTAAAATGATTTCATTTTAAAAACACAAAACTATTTAGTTACACACATATATATAGAAACAAAATAGAAACAAAATAATTTCGATTTTCAAGTTGTAACTAAAGAGATAAACTCATTCAGTAATTGTACATATATAATACTGTTAATAAAATGGTTCTGCGTTATTCAATTATCAAAAATTCTGATTTCTCTAACATCATATTTTTTCTATTAACTAGTTAACGCCAAACGATCGTGTTCCGTCCTCAGATCATCTAACAATTAAACTTATCGATAGAATTTCCAAGTGAGGATCCGTTGATTGGACAATTGAATAGGTCAATAAAAAAGACATTTACTGCTATTGACATCAGTTAGCAACGATCAATGATCGCTTGCATCAATAAAACTACCACTTATTGCAATGATAAAAATTTAACGCTGCATTCAACAGATCATGCTAACAAAATAAAATTACACTGTATGAAAACAAAATGCGCCGTGCGTTTTCGAGTACCTGGAAGGATCGGGACTGCATGCTGTGTCAACTCCATGTATTGTAAAGAATATTCTCGAATTTCAAGAAATAGGATTATAAAGTGCGTAATAAAAGATGTATAGTAATTAAAGAACAATACAAACTTCACAATTTTCACATTTTTAGTTACCGTGGCTGCAGGTAATACATTTTTCTACTGATATTACAAAATAAGCAATTAATATCTCTTCAGAACAGGAATGAGGTAAGGAAATATATAAATAAACAAAATATCAAATATAGGTACTCGTTTTACGTATAGTGGGTTCACGGGGGTCTGGTTAGTGATTACGTCTCCAATTTGTACTTACTAGCTGTGTGCCCGCGGCTGCGCCCTCGTTTCTTATATTTTTCACTCCGTAATATAGTTTTTTTTTTTTTTATATCGGACTCTATTTTTTTTTTGCTACTAACATTAAGCAAAGGTCTTTCTCACGAATTCAAACACCTGCCAGTAAAAATGTGCATGGAATCGGATTTAATTCCAGTTTTTATGACTTTTAATTGTTTTATGTGGAACCCTAAATATTTTCAAAGTAGCCTAAGTTACGCTGAGTAACTATAGTTATCTAACAAAAAAAGTCCCGTCCAAATCGGTTCAGCCGTTACGGAGATTAGCCGTTACAAACAAACAGACAACATTTTTCAAAATTGCACTTATGGTATAGGTATATACATTCATATATATGTATTTAGTTAAAAAAATGACACTTAAATTTAAATTGAATTAATAAAAATTGATTTCTTTGAACGATTCTACATCGCGCTATGGCTGTATTGTCTTCCGTTATACATATGTACTCGTATATGTTTCGAAACAGTCTAGTTTTTGCGGCGAGTATCTCCAGCACTCGCCCCCAAAGTTACGGTAAAGCTGTAAAGGCCCTTCCGGTCACAACAGCATTAGTTAGGTTAAAAAAAAAACCTTTAATTTGGATGATGTTTCTCGTTAAATTAGATCGTCATCATCTTTATTGTTGTTTTTAATGTTAACTATAAAATGAAAACTAATGATATTTTTATAGTTAACAGATTAAAGCTTCTAGCTCTAAAAATGACGATACTTCCATACAACTTTTCATCCCCCGTGTCAATCCCTTACAACCCTTTTTCGCATTAAAAAGTAGCCTATGTCCATTCTCAGGCCTAGACTATCTGTGTACCAAATTTCATTTCAATCGATTCAGTAGTTTTGGTGTGAAAGCGCTACAGACACACACATTACTTTCACATTTATAATATTAGTAATTATAATATTATAGTATTAGTAAGTCTGATTCATTTAACTAATATATTGTCGAGTATAAGATATTTATATTAATGTAACTACAAAATGCAAAAACTTATTTTTACAAAATCAAGGAGGGTTAATTTTTTTACATTTATAGGTACTCAAATATCAAAATTGTTTTAAAAATATGTATCTCTGACAATCCTGTTACACTAGAAGATTATTAGCTCCATCTTATCATGGAGATGCGTGAACCTTATTAAATGTTCCGAGGAAGGAGGAAGTTATTAATTTTGGTAAGGTTATTCGCGCTCTTAATCATTGTAGAAAATTCACTGTGATGTGTTTTGTTAAGATACTTGTGGGTCGACAAGTCTTGCCAGGTTATTGTATGCATTTGTATTATATTATTTTTAGGAACTCTTTACCTATTCTTAATGAAATAGCATTATTTATTAGTGGTTTAAAAGTACTAAAATAAATACATTATCGTTGTATAAAAAAAATTGTAAAGTGCCAGCGTTAAATTTTTTTAGTATCGAATTAAAACCCAAACTTAATATTTTTAAATGTATTTACATTAAAAATAATTGTTGTCATTAAGTTGTATATATTTTTCACCAGGCAACTTTAACAGCGGTATACGATCACTGTAGCCACATGAGCAACACGTAATAAGCAACGTCACTCGATTGCGTCAGATCGTACGATGTTTTATCGGTGCTAAATATTTCTTACATTAGTGATTCGTACCGAGTAAACCTACGCTACAACTTATGATAGGAATATACCACGCCTCCTGTTTGTATACGGATTCTTATCTTCTTAAAGTAAATTAGTCATCAATTACGCTACGTTTATTATTACACTACTATTATCTTTTCAATAAATATAGATATTATTTTACGAACATTTATCGTAAAGCGTCTCAGCTTAATTAAGTTCTGTCTGGGAATTTATAAGATAGAATCACTCGCATGTGAAGAAAGCAGTGTTTCCGATTTCTCTGTGTTACTGGTTATAAATAGAAGATTCTATTTATACTACCTACATAGATTTAGCGTTGACGACCTATATACCTACAGATACTCTGTGACCTCACGTGCCGTTGCTAGGCATCGAAAGGCTCCTATAAAGTATAAGTGATGAAAACATTGCACGTCCAATAGTCTACCAACCGGTGAATAACGCGACGTGACGTCATGACATCACGCCACCTTTTGTTTAGTCAGTACGTTTGCGATCCAGCTCGGCACTCGCGATATGAAATAACTTACTCGTCTGTCCTTTCATTGAGTTAATTGACAAGATTTGGAAATTACTAAACTTCATAACTAGAATTTACATTGAAATAATTATACTAATGTATATAGAACTATTCCGTTACTTTCTTAAGTATACTGTTATTATTTTATATACTTATACATATATAAATAACATGAAGATTTCCACTTCTCAATGAATCTACTAGAAGATATTACAATCAATCATATTTTAATAACATACTATAGCTATAGATAGACACGGGTGTGCACAGTTGTTATAAGCCTACATACTGAGCGATAGCTTGATCGCAAACGGTTAATTTGACGGAACATAACCGTGGGGGAACGTCAATGGCGGTCTCGTACGACCAGTTATTTCGGCATCACTCATTTCGTTAGGTGACTTGAAACTAGTCGCACGTGTTTTACAAAATTAAATAATATCTAAATTGCATTCTAATTAATGTAAACGTGTTGTTAACTACAAACAAGATTTATAACAAGAAACACTATTTGGATTATACAAGTTTATGTTATTTACTAAAATCTACAGATACGATTATACCAGAGGAGGTGCATATAACGAGTAATGGTTCAAATGAAACAGTAGTAATTGAGGAAAGACCTGTAACTAGTGAGTATTTTATAATCCATTCCATGATTTTTTGTTGAATCCTTCCCTTTCCTTTCTTGTGCTAATTTGTCCAATGATCGATTTTATGGTGTTTGTTCAATCAATGATAAAACTAGCGAATGTAAATTGAAGTGAACGTAATGGATTTTTAACTTTCAATTGGTGTTTTTGGGTAACTATTTTAGTTTCATTTTAAATTTTGGTGTACGAACACTGTAATACCGATTACCTATATTGTGCTTTACTATGAATGGATGGATTTGTATTAATCACATCGCTTGATAAGATTATTATATTATCATGAATCTATAAGTCTGGATTTGGTTATAAACCTTCATTAACATTCATTAAATCATCAAATAATAACAACGGTGGATAAGGTATTAGACCTTAAAAGAGAATATCTGTGTGTCTTCAATTTGGGATTCATTGACTGATTTGCAGGGCATGTACAACTACTATATTCAGAACTGATTAATTATCGTTTTGAATGTGAATGATTAACCGGAAAGCTTGAACCATATGGTGAATATACCAAGAGAAGGGTTTGTCCTTCTCGTAAAGTTGGGGCGAGCTATCCTCAAAAGTGAAGAAGATTCGACCGAGGTGCCCGTAGAAACAACTACAGAACGAATTGCAACAGACTACACGGAATCTGAGCCAATGAAGGCCTACTGGGAAACTGATAAAAAAAGTTTCGGAAATAGGAATCAACCTTTTATCGATCTGTTTTTGAATGACGCAGCTCTAGATCGAATACCGGATACCACAGATGAACCCGTCAAGGAATCTCATTATAATTTTGAAAAACTCAGCCTAGGTCATTTGCCAGACAGATTGGGTTTCTTAGATGTTAATGGTAAAGTATTAAACATGATACTATTATTTGTTTTTGTGTTCAAATAAGTACAATCAGAAGACACACAGATTCTATCTGAACTGGGTGCATGTTAAATATAATCGATAATATAGTAAATTTCACAAAACTAACATCCTTCATTTCAATTTTGCAAATTTATGATCTTTTACTTGTACGAGATTTGTAATATTAAAAATATTCAAAATAAGGGTGCTAACTGTGAGGTAATAATATTACAATTGTTATAACGGATGGGGTTTTGTTTCTCAAACAATGTTAGTAAATGTATATAAATTTCATTCATTCCATTCATTAGCACAAAATTAAAGGTTTTCCTGTATTATCCTACAGATTATCAGAACACACCTCTCCACATCCTGTCCTCTTTTGTTCGTTTCATTTGTTTTTATTTTAAAAGTTTTTTGTTTTGATTTTATATCAAAGTACATTTTAAGGATCAAAAAGTAATAGTATTAAAAGTGGGTTAAGGTATTTTAGTTAAACAGTATTAGTTGGCACGTTACACAATGACCTGTAAATAGATATCTAGTACTATCTGGTCGGAACACCTACGTAAATTTATGCTCTGACAAAAATATGCTACTAAAAAGAAACGTTCTGTAAGATTTGTATGCAACATTTGATTAAATGAAGGACACTTACTGTACGCAACGTTTTACAATCGCACTGCATATAATTTGGACTGTTCCATATTATGTCTAACCATTTAACCCCTGTTGTTTTAATCGTTTTCCAGTTTTGTGGTGGAGGTAATTTTGTTCTGTTTGTGATTAACAATGTGTGTTAACATATTTTAAACGTAAAAAAACGTTTCCGTCAACGTATAGTTGGGATCGTTGCAATTCGCCGAGCGACAACAACTATGTTGCGTGGAAACCAGTGTTTTTTAATTTAGGAGCATGTTAATAATAGTTAGAGGTAACCCATTATTTTTCTTTATAGGTGTACCAGAAACACCAAAGGTAGGCACCGGAATCTCAAACAGTGGGCGCGATGCTGGCGTAGTCGCCGGCATTGTTGTCGCGGTAATCTCTGGAGTATTATTAATAGCGGGAGTGGTAAGTAATAATTACCGCATTATTCAATATATAACGGATAACTTAGTGGTCCAAATGTATGATTAGAACCACCACTGACGAAATACGAAATTATACGCTTAACCCCTTGAGCACTAACGTGATGTTTACGACAACGATTTTTCTATTGTCTCATTTGTATGGGTAATCGACATATTAAACAGCATACTATATAATAAAGTAATAATGCTTATTACATTTTATAACTGAATATAATATTCTGGGAACTTAAAAAATAAACTAGATAAAGCAATTATTTAACATGAACTAATTAGAAATTACATATAATATAGATGTGAACTAATAATAATAATAGAAATAAAATTGATTACAATAGATTTTAAACAGAACGATATGTTTTACGATTTTATGTTTACGAATATAATAATTTTTTATCATCGATAAGTATGAAGAAAGTTCATTTGATGCGTATGACCTGCGCTGCCAGATTACGATAAAAGAAATCCAATCAAAAAGTTATTTACTCAATTTAGGCTCTAATAAGGCGCCTATGAATGAATGAAGACAGTTTTATGAAGAGTTATGTTAAAATGGTACAAAATATAGTATGAAAAAAAAAAAACACAAGATAAATATTGCATTTATATGATAAATAATGTTATATTTATCATGCTCAAAGTACTTATCATTTGATTTTAGTTTACGAGTATAGTAAACGGACATGGTTCGAGTATTTTAATATCTTATGTAATAATCAGTACAAATGTATATAATCAGTATAAAATTGAATTAACTTTAAATTATTATTAATTGGTTCACATGTTTCGTATGTATTACGTTATTTAGTGTTATTTAACTATCCACGTTCATTTAATAAATTATAGAGCAATTATATTATTAAAACAGCTGTGAGCCAATCTTTCAGTAGGTACGTATATACATTATATCAATCATAGTAAATTAAAATTTTAACTTTAGAAGTGATGTGATTAATAATTAAATTATTAATCATGATAAATATCATAAAATTACTTAACGTGATAAATGTAAAATAATAGAATTTTCTATTCGTCGTAGGGACTTTTTTTAAATAAGACAAAAACAGGAACTTCCAGTGCTTGTATTTGTTCTTGTTGTTAAAGTAGGTCGTGATCTTGCAAAGTAATAGATCTCTCCATTATTTATATTTTTTTTAATACTTTTTTGTTAATATGAGTTTTGCGAATGTTGAGATGGATGTGTGGTGTTACAAGAATGGATAAAATAAGGAATGAATATATTAGAGGGAGTTTGAAAGTTGCGTCAATGGTAGAAAAGTTGAAAGGTTCTCGTTTGTCGTGGTATGGACATGTTATGAGAAGAGAGGAAGCGCATGTGGGTAAAATAGTAATGAATATGAATGTGGAAGGATGGAAAAGTAGAGGAAGGCCAAAGAAAGTGTGGATGGAGTGTGTAAGAAATGACATGAAAGAAAAAGGAGTGAATGAAGAGATGACGGCTGATAGGGACGTATGAAGAAGAAAAAACATACTGCGCCGACCCCAAGTGAGTTGGGAAAAGGCAGGAGAATGATGATGACTTTTTTGTTAATATGTCGATTATCCATAAAAATGAGACAATAGGAAAACAATGGAAAGCTGGCGTATACGCCAGGTTTAGTGCTCGAGGGGTTAATGTATTTTTATAGATACTTTTTAAAGGGTGGTAGGGTTTTGGGGATAACCTTTCATAGCGACACGTTAAGGCGCAACGTTCCAGGAATAGCAATTATATTTATAAATAGAATAATTATTATAAATAATAGACTTATCTAAGAGTTTTAAATTGTATTATAGATATAGACCACAGTTTCTCAACCTTATTTTGCTCACCGCGAGTCTTCCGTCATAATTTTTTGCCTTTTTTAGACTATATTTTTATTCTGCCCACACCCCCTCTGCGGTATCTCAATGCCCACTATTTTTTTCTGGGTTTTCTACTTCCACAAAGGGACTTTATCGCTCACGTTGAGAACCTAGGGTTTAAAGAAACTATAGTGATGAGTTAGTCATCGTTCTTGGACTGTGCTTAATTGAACATCAAATTAAGTATCATGAGTAATATTATCTACTTCGAATAAAAAAAAAGCTTTACATTCTTACATTAATTATAACACGTTCAAATTAAAGATGTCTACTTCTTTCAGATCGCAGTTGTTATGTACAGACATTACGTTCACCATAATGTTACATCGATGAACTTTGACAATCCAGTATACCGTAAAACTACAGAAGATCAGTTTGCTTTAGAGAAAAATGGCTACGCTCCGGGCAGCAAACTGTACCCCAGTACTGTGGGTGAAGAGGTAAGAGCCCTCACCGCTATGGAATGTACACTTAACATACAAAACAGTCTGAGATAAGTCGCCACATTTGTTACACTGTACCAAAAAAAAAAAAACTGTGTTTTTGAGTCATTAAGAGGATATACGTTCGGCGACAAATTTAGGTAGTTCAGAAATCTATTGCTAGCGCGTTGCGCCCTAAAGAAAGAGTTATTATATAAAACACGAAAGGGACAGTTATAATAGATTAAGAATGAGTTTGGCTATGCCACTGCATTTAATTTTAATTTTTAAAATTTATTTGACGTATGTCTGAAAAAAAAAAAACCGGTAAAAATCGAGCATTTTCAAAGGCCCCTAGTTTCTACAATAATTTATATAAAAAATCAAGGAGCATGACAGCGGTGGATATATATTATTTCGGTACAAAAATATTTACCATAACGCTATTATTCAGAGAGTAAAACAGGGGAATAAGTTTGTATGGAAACGCTGCACGCATATCCTCTTAAAAATAATTTCACATATTACTCATATGAATTATTAACTGTTTAAAACAGTTTTGAATTTGTAATAAATATACTAACATGAGAAAAAAAAATCATTTATGTTATGTACTACTTACTCTATATATAATTTATTGAAACCCTGACAACTAACTACATGGCCAAATGTAAATATCAAAGTTTAGTAATATTTTATTATTAGGTAGATAATCAAAATAAGTCGTCGTCTGCCTAAAAGACATTTTAAACTTGATGTATTTAGACTTATTATATACATAATAGTTATTTTAAGAACTTATAATAGAATATAAAAAAAAATTGTTTAGGATAATAATTATTACGGCTAATTTAAAATATAACGTGCCAAACATTTTTACCGCATCAGTATTGAAATGAATAGTTGCCAAATGGTTAGTTTTAAATGGTAGATAGTTAGAGATATAAAACGCTGTACATAGAAAAGTCCCTTGAAATAAGCCCAATATCAATTTAAACTATGCTAATTATCTTAATGTTCAGTATATTTCCGGGTCATTTATTTTCCATGCTTTACCTTGTGAGAGCTATGTGCAATGGTAAGTGTTAAGTAAAAAAAAATTTTGTCCAATCAATAAATATGTTGTCACATATGCTATACTTTACCTTTTATATAATTTAAGGGTAAGAAAAGGATGTATATGACTTTTATATTATTTTACATAAACTAAATCTACTAAAATGTAGTCAGATAAAAAAAAAGAATCATGTAAATCGGTTCTGTTTCTTGAGTTATAAAACCAACTAACGAAGAGAGACGACGTTGCCCTTTATATAATGTAGGGATAATAAAGGTTTTTTGATTACAATAACATCTTATGTGGGTATTTGAGTAATATTGTAATACGCTAAGCGTAGAGGTACTAGCACTCAAACGATAATACGAAAATCTACATACAGGTATTTGGCGATAGATTTTTAAAATCGAGTAATGGTATCTACCCAAATAGGTATAAGAAAAAATAACCTATATAATACAATGGTTTTATTACGATTTATTCCTTCACATTGTAAGCTTCGACTCATTAAAATAAGAGGTTGTACAAATAGCATTAACAAGAGGTGGGAAGCTTCTATCTATGTTTTGTTTATTTTTGATGACATGGAACAAGCATGCTTACGTAAGCAATGCTCACTTCACAAAACGTCTTAAATTTTTCTAATTAATGCTAGATCAGCTCCTAACGTATGGATTTGTATCTATGGTGTAAATTTAAATTGTAATTAATGTTGTTGTTTTTTATTTATTTCTCAGGCTCAAGAACCCCTCAACACACCCGGTACAAATGAATTTGTATAGTGTTCAAGCCGGAAGTAAATACGTTATAATGTCATTAAATGTGAAAAGAAAACGAAGGACGACATATTGTGATAATTAAAAATATAAAAGTGCTAACCAGTGAATGTGACTTATAACTGATGATATAGTTCGTCGCGAAATCGTTTTAAATTCGTTTGCGTTTTAAAACTGTGTTTAAAAAAGTAATATTTGTGTCTATGGAATATAGTTCTGTTTTTCGATCCACACGCACATTTGTATACAATTCTCGCCCGTGTATTTAAGGATCTCATAATAATTACGGTTAGTAATTCATATTCGGAATTCATATCACAAGAGGTCGATTATTTTTATACGTATATAGAAGAGGAAAAGGATCTTTCTAGAACTTTCTTTTATTTTCCTGTTATTATCACATTAAATTTACTAAGAGGGACAAAAGTTTGCTTTAATTTTTTTTTATCTTAGACTGTGAATAGATTAGAGATTTTAAAACTATACATCATCGCTCCATCATTTTAATATTATTAGTAATGCCTGGTGCATTGTAACTATTTATTAAAAAAAATTTACACATTTCATTTTAAGAAAGATATTTGTTATTGTTTTTATATATCAAATATTACAGATTAAATAGTATAAAAAAAAACAAATGTGCTCATATTTTACAGTGAGATGTACTTATTTAGTAAATTTGTACTGTTTTTTTTTTTTTGTTTAAATTATTGTTATTATCAAATATTTTAAACCGCATTGATTATAAAAATGTAATTTTTACAATAAAATACCTATTTCATCACTCCTTTAGATTTTTTAATTAAAAAAATATATATTTATTTTTTGGTTTTACTATATATGTATTTATCATAATTCATTAGAACAATTAGGCTAATTATTGTGGAAAATTATAATTTATGATGTGCCAATAATAATGACCTAGTGAAATTTACAAAACTGTGTCACTAATTAATTATATTCTTCTTCTTATTATTATTAGATGAATTCCCAATCGCTAATGTTTGTTGTTGTTACAACATAAAATACTATTGATTTTATTATTTTTATATTAAAGTGTTAATATTTATATCATATTTTATATAATTGAGTTGAATATATAAAAATAATAGGCTTTATGTATGTATATTATGTCTGTTTTTTATTAGCAATTATTAAAAATTATACCGTTCGACAAAGGAATTGTCGTTGCAAAAAAGAAAATCCTGCCAAATCCATTAAAATACAGTATAATATAATTTACTATAATGTAATTTAAAAATACATGAAAATAAATCGATGATGCACCCTTCACGCCTAGTACAGTAAGTGTGGTCACTAAAAAAACATGTAAATATTGTCAGTAATAAAATATCAAAATATATGTAAAAGGTGTTAATAATAATGGTTGGTTGTTTTCATTTTAAATTTCCCTCATCCTTCACTCTCTTTAAAGCCATGACACTAAGTCTATGGACGTTGGTTCGAATCCATTTGATATAAACTAGGTGTGCCCGCGGCTCCGCCTATGTATCGGTATTTTCTATTCTGCACAATTCTTCACTGCGTATCGGGTAACTTAGGGTACTTTTCATTTTTTTTAATAACTAAGGTTCCGATAATTTTTTTTTAATAAAATCCGATTCAAAGCAGCAGTTTTACGAACAAGGGCTTGAATTTATTTAATTGAAATATTTTTTACTTTATGTTAATACTAAAAAAAAATTACGGTCCGTATAAAAAAAAATTAAACGCAGTGAAGAATATATGAAACTTGGGCTCACAGCTAGTATTGTATAATAAACGTAAGTATATTATAGATAGTATAAGTCCTATATTTATATTATCGTCATAGAGTACTTATTCTATAATATCCGGTTGGCTAACTGTTACCTTCCAAAAATAAACATCATAATTAGCTTAGTTTGTTGCTTAGGGGACCAAATAAAATATTATATAACCAGAATTATAAACATCTCCCCCCACATGGTATTTTGTAAGCATTGACATAATTTTTATAAAATCTGCTTGAGTAAACTATGCTTATGTGATTACCACCAAGGACTCTCGTCCCCCGTGACATCAAAAATAAGCATATCATAGACCCTTCGACCCCAATATGGCTTACGTATTGCATTTTAGGTGATGATGGTGATTAGTTAGTAGCCCTGTGGAATTCCGCGTCGATGGGCGCAGGTTTGTACTCACCTGTCCAAAATTATAGGTAATATAAGCCTTTGTTTTCGGTGAAGGAAAAGAGTCTGAGGAAACCATAGCATGGCGGTTGAGCATTTACTAATTAATCCCCCTCTGGGTAGCTACCACCTTCAAGTTTGAAAACCTGTCGCCAAATACCAATCGGTGTGTTCAGACAGTTTCTTTTTCTAACCTAGCTAGTGATGTTGACCGGAAGGGCCTTTACAGCTTCACCGAACTTTGTGGACGAGTGCTGAAGGCACTCAGCCGCAAAAAGGTAACTAGCAAAAGGTTTCGAACCTCGGCTTGGCTGCTACCTATATATAAAAATTCCAGTGTCACTGTATAGGGCTGGCGGCGACGTCAAGAGCCTCCCCAGTTGGGGAACGAGACACGTCTTGGGTCGCCACCTGAGGGAGACCCGGAGAGTGCGAGAGCAAAATTAGCCGCCTGTCCCCGATGGCGGGAACTGCGGTTACGCGGTCGTAGGCGCTGATACGTAAATGTTCGAGGTTGATAAGGAAAGATCCTATTACTGCGAGTGATTGTATCGTCGCCGTTGATTAAAATGTTACGCGTACGTCGCCGCTTGCGGCCGGCGCGTCGGACTTGCAGGTACGAAACGGCTCGTACTATGAGGGGGTGTGTCTGCGCGTTCGAAGAAAGGTGTTCCGACAGCATCACTCACAACTATAAGTTTAGTGTGTTTACCATCCTGGACCACATCGTCACTTAACATCAGTCAGTCAGTTTACTACTTTAATAATGGGAGTCATTAAAGCAACCCCAAGTACATTTTTTTTTTTTACGGGAGGAAATGCATTTACGCACTACCCTTACCTATTGCAGCCCCCCAGGACCTAGAAATATGTTTCGACAACGTCACCTATATAGACTTAACGTATTACTGTCTTCTTAGACATCGTCATTTAACATCGAGTGAAAGTAATTTTTTTTTTTTTTTTTTTTTTTTTTTTTTTTTTTTTTTTTTGACGGGGGAAATGCATTTACGCACTCACCCTACCTATTGTATTAGTGGGACTGAGTGCCCCTCCAATACAACAGGCAGGGGGGCACGGAGTGACGAGCTCCGCGCCAGTGTGGGACTCAAACCCGGGCGAGAAGCGCCCGGGAATACCCACTAAAACCCCCCGGGGCCGTCCGCCGCATTTGAAGTGGGGGCGATACGGGGTTGCCAGGCATGTCGCCGCGTCGCCCCCTGCGGCAAACCCACCAGGCCCGTCAGTGCAATGGCCCGGCGGGGATGGGGGGGGAGAATGACTTCTACCCCCCCACCTCTTAGCCCGCCCCCCCAATGGGGAGGCATGACCTGTTGGTCAACAACCGGGGGGAGGAAGTACTTCCTGCCCCCCATAAATAGGAAAGAAGAAGGACAGAGCAGAGGCGGGCAAAGCAAAAAGAGGAAGGAACCCGCCTCCGTTATTGAAGAGAAAGAAAGTAGGTCCCTCCCCTGAACTCACCTTGTTTAACAACAAGGCATAGCCAGGGGAGGGATACCTAGAAGAGGAGAGAAAGAACCCTCAGCACTAACCCCCCCCCTCCTGCAGCTAACCCTCCTGCAGCTAGCTACTCCCCCCTTCGATTACTACCCCCCCCCCCGCAACTCAACCTTCACCGCTTCTACCCCCCACAACCATCTCTAGACACCCCCAAGACAGCAGCACCCTCTTGTAACTACCCCCCCCCCTCCAACTGCAACCCCTCCTCAACCTTCACCCCTGCTACCCCCAACACTATCCCTAAACACCCCTCTCCTTACCGGTGGCCGACAATACGGTCCCCCCATGTGGTGTCCCGCCTCCCGCCCCTCTTCCGCACAGAGAGCGCACCTCGGTTGCTCCGCTGTGCAGTCCATGGCCTTGTGACCATCAACTCCACAGCGGTAGCACTGCGCCCGCCTATCCACCTCAGAGGTACACGCAACCCTAGTGTGACCCAGCCCCATGCACTTGAAGCACCTCAGCGGAAGTGCCTCAAGTGCACGGATCTGTGCCACACTCCATCCCACCACTATAGACCCTCTGTCCACCAACTTCACCGCCGCCACAGCCGGCAGGGACACTACCAGCGTCCTACGCCCCCACACCTCACGCACCAGCCCCGCTTTAACATCCCCCACGCTGCATCCGGCCTCCTCCGCCACCCTCGATATCACCACCTCTCTAGTAACCGAGTCCTCCAGGCCCACCAGACGGACATCTGCCCGTTTGATTGGCCTGGAGACAACCGCGACCTCCTCAACCAACTCCCGTAACCGCGCCGCGAGGACATCCGCCCGCTCTCCCCCTGCCGGGCCCGGGATCTCAATGATCCGGGACCCAACAGCAGTGGAACGGCACGAAATGTCCGTCACCCCCATTCCCTCAAGATCCACCTTATCCCTAGCCTCACCCAATACCCCCGCATAGGTCAGCCCCCTCGCCACCGCCTCCGGCCGCAGGGTGACTACCACCGCCGCCGAGCGCGGCAGCGCCGGGAGCCTCCCTGCGATAGGTCCAACCATCCCCCCCCTCACCTGCCCAGCCCGAGTTTCAGAAGGGGCCTCTCAACTGCACCCTTCCTTACCACCTTCCTCCTCTTCTTCCCCCCTCTCCCCCCCACCACAGTCCATTCCTCCTCACCATTATCCCCCCCCCCCAACATTAATCCCCCCACCTACTTCCACCTCCTTCTCAGCCTCCCTTCCACCTGAGACAGGTGCCCAATCCATTCCCAAAGGGGAGGACGGATCTGGGCCCCTTTTCCCCGGTACCTTCCTCCGAGGTCCCTCCTTATCCTCAGCATTTCCTGTTTCAATTACCATCCTCGCAGGTAGCCCCCTGACTACCCCCGCCACCTGTTCCTCAAGCAGCTCCAACTTCTCATTAACCCCCTTTAATACCCCCTCTAGCTTCCCCATGACCGCCTTTACCAGCTCCGCAGCCGCATCATCTCTAGGCTTTCCCCCTTCCCTCATCTCACCATCATCTTGTGAGGGACCAATCGCAGCATCCACCATCTGCTTTGGCTGCCCTCCATTTTCCTTCCCCTTCAGATCCTCTATTTCCCCCTCCAAATCCTCATTCACCCGATACACCCCCCTAGCATGCTCCGTCATGTCTACAGCATATTTCGCCACCTTCCACATAAATATCGCCATCACCCTAATCCTTCTTCGGTTCTCCGCTTCACCTACATCGTCTCCTTCCAGATTCATTTCTTCCATATCCGCCAGCCATTGAATCATGGTATTCGCTGTTTTGAGAACCCTCTTCGGTGGCATATCATGCACATCCATCATCTGGCTCGCCCTATTCCTCATGTCATCCACCAGAGTGGCTCCATCCTTTCCCGGCAGAAACCCCTCGTACTTCTTCCATGGGAATTCCTGATTTAGAAGAGACCCATAGTCCACACTGTCATCCAACCCAAAGCATTTCTCCATATCCCTCTTCATGGTACCACCCCCAGAAGCCCCGTCCATATCAAACGCCCACTTATCGTACGTTATCTCCGTGAGCGAGCCGGTTGGCGCCAGCCAGGCGGCGAACGGCCGACTCGCTTCACAAAAACATACGTCACCCGCCGGTACAAAAATGTTAATCACTCGAAAAGTACTCACGCTAAAAATCCACCTCGAACACCAAAATGGCCACAGAGGCCTGGCGCATCCAAAGGTGCACCACACCACCACAGTACACAACCACTTCACGAAGATATAGGCCTCCAAAGCCAAACCGCCCTTGCTCACCAACACAAAAACACACACAGCTTTGCAACCCCTGGCCTTAAAAATCCGACCGATATGCCAAAATGTTAGCAGTTTAAAACCACCACCTCATCGATCACTCCGGGACGGCGCACGCGCCCAAAGCTCCCGAAACGGTCCCGAAAACGGTTTTCTCCTCGTGTCTTCGTTCGCTGACCACGTACCAGGTCGAGCGACCCCTTCCCACAAAGCGCACGTCACGCCGCTTCCGACGACACTACACACACCGCAATCCGACCACAAAAACCACCCTCTTGGATTTTTTAAAACTCCGCAACGCAATAAACACATCCGCTCACGAGCACGTCCATCCGCTCACCAATCCATCCGCTCACCCAATTTTGGACCCTGAGAAGGCGCTTGTGCACGTCAAAAAGCTACCACCGGTTCGGAAAATAACCCAGTCGAGAAGAGCCGGCAAGAAACTCGATTTGTTTTTTTTTAATATAATATAAATTATATTTACTAACAGTAACTATTTTGAAAGGTATAAAACGAAGAAGTTTGAGAATTACTACATTTGGAAACCAGGTCAGGCGTTATTATAGATTTATATATTGTACAAAAAAAAATAAAGTCTGTACTTTCGTTGTAGGAAAAAACATGTTCACGTATGCGTAATAATAACGTTTATTTTAATTATCGCCTGGTAAACTAGTAGTTCAAGTCTCAAGTGTAAAATTTACCTCCATTTGCGTTTATATTCTAGATCTAGTAGTTATACTTCTGACTATACTGACTTAAGTCAGACCTGACTGTAAATTTAGTATTGCTACTTTGTTAATAGGTAACTCCACTCCACCTACAATCTAATTAGTTCGTTCTTCTTCCTCGTTTCCTCACTGCCGATGATCGCGACTGTATACGAACAATCTTCATTGGGGCGCGGTTACATGCGGAATGGAACGCATGGTATATGCCGTCGCCTTACCTTGTTGTTACAGCCCTTCTTGTAGGCGCCCTTCCCTGAGCTCTTCTGCCGTTTATTTTATCCAGTTAGTTACAGTCACATAATTATTTCGATTGCAAAATGAATAATGTTAAAAATAAAATTATTTACAACTTAACCCCTTGAGCACTAACATGGCGTTTACGCTAGCTTTCCATCGTCCTCCCATTGTCTCATTTTTATGGGTAATCGACATATTAATCTGGGTCATGTAAAATAAAACTTGTCTTAGATTATATCTACATATATACAAATAGGCAGGGAAAGACAGTTTGGACCTTTTCTCTTTCGTTTGTCAACCTTTCTTTAATGATTAGCAAGCATAATAACTTTATAGTATTTTAGATAAACAAAAAATGCTGCAAATTTTTTTCTTCGCATTTTTAATAGTAGGTACCTAATATTAAGTTAGAATTTCGAGTACTAAGTACACTAATCTGTTATAAAGGTAAAAAAGTATCCAAATTATCTGGACATTGTATTTTTAATCTTTAATATTCTTCAGCAGTAGTATAAAACTAAACAATGTACAGGATAAATATTATAAAATAATAAATACACAGTTTCTTAGAAATTTTTAATACCTGTATTAATAAAAAACCACTGGAACATGATTATGTAGAGACAGCATAAATATCAGTCAACAAAGGCAAGCGGTGATTACTTATTAGACTAAACTTACATAAGGATTACTTAGCATGGAATAAACCCAAGTACAAACGTCATTATATTATTGACGACTCATCGTGAATTATTGTAAAATTGTGTGCGTATAAATACATTTCGCAGATGTTTGTAACAGCAAAAGAAACTACAAGGTTATATACGAGAACTATACGATAAAATGACACAGTAAATAATTGACCAGTACGCACTGAAAATTAAATTAATTTACGTTATTTATAATGAAACGTTTTAATTTAAAAAAAATCAGTATTTATTATGTACGTAGTAACAAAAATTAACACAAGCTCAAAACAGGAGACATCATGTGGTTACCTATTTTATAATGACAGAAAATAACGGCTACATTATTAACTTGTGATCGTTTAATTAAAAAAAAATTACTGCAACAATGTCATTCATTTATAGAAGAAAGCTGCTAAAAAGATAATATGTAATTAAAGTCCTTTTATGTGATGTTCACAACCAATATATAATAATTACATTCTTACATTCACTAATTGATATTTAGATCATTTAATTTTGTTATATACTTGAAAATTACCGGTTATATAATCTAGTATAATAAGAATACATAAATTATATAAACGATTATTCGTAGGTAAATATCTATTTAACTATATCACTTTACTAAATTGTAACTATTTGTTGTATGTACCTAATTACAATATTAAATAATGAATTATATTTCTTTTTACTTTACCTTTTTGGTATCATTATAACAAAATGACTTTCAAATGGAAACATTTTTTTTATAAAATGCAAAGTATATTGTGACCAACACGTTTCTTATTATTCGTTGAAATATCTAAGATTAGTAATTAATTCAATAAATAATACATATTGCCTTGATAAGTAATAGATTACAAGATGCTTTGTTTAGATATGCGAGACATAAAAAATAACACACTTAACTTCAAATGTTTGTCCTCAAATTATAATTTTTTAAATTTCATTTTGTAGAATACAACGGCTGCTAATGCACAATTTAAATTGATTAGTTTGTTGAGTTTTGGTTACATCTGAGTGCATAATTTCATAAACGGCATACACACCATAAAAAAAAAAATACAAAGTTTATCAGTCCATTTGCTCCTATATGAAATGGAATGTTTTCGTAGCACATTAAAATGGTAATAAGTAATTTAACAATTTAATAATAAATAATAATTTAAACCTGTTACAAAAATAATTATCTTACTACTAATTTTTTTTACTAAAATGTCATAATAATAAATGTTGATATAACGTAAGTTCTATTGCATCATACATTATAAAATTGGTCTAAAGTTAATAAATTAATCACATTATGAATCGGTTAATATAGGTAATTCTTAAAAGTAAATGTGTGAATTATTGACCTTTTTAAATATTTCTATCTATGGTTATCTATTTAAATAGAAGTTCTATAACAAACTAGCTGCATGCCCGCGGCTGCGCCCGCGTTTTATATATTCTTTACCGCGTTTTATTTTTTTTTATACGGAACCCTAATTTTATTTTTAGTACTAAGATAAAGAAAAAAACATTTCTCATAATTCAAGCACTTGCCCGTAAAATTGTGCATTGAATCGGATTTTATTGAAATTTTTATGAGATTTAATTTTTTACGTGGAACCCTAATTATTTTCGAAAATTAAAAGTTACGCGGACTAACTAACGGCCTTTCCGGAGTTTGCTCGTAACAAACGGACAGACAGACAAGAATTTTAAAAATTTATTTTAATTCGAGTTTTTATCAAGAATATATGAAATGTGAAAACAATTCAACCATTTCAGTTAATGTCATTTTAAAATAAGTATGCTAAATGCAAAACCCAACATCATTTACATTTAAATTAGAATCTATATTGAATAGGTAAAATACGCATTGTCAGTCTTCAGACATGTACTAAAAATTAATTGTTTTTAAGAACTAAGTACATTTTGGAAATTCACTCTACAATTTTTATTTTTTGGTTTTGGTGGTTTATATTATATGAGGTAAAAATTAATATTATACAACATATCTTTTTCTAGGTACAATATAGTCATTATGTCAGTAAACGGTTACTTCTACTTGAATTTCTGTAAAGTATATTTATGCTAATTTCATGGTTATCAAGTTTTAATTCATTCGTTTAACGTTCATTCATTCGTTTTACACGGTATAGGCTCAGTGCTTTGACCACAATCTCACCTGATGTTAAGTGACGATGTGGTCCAGTATGGAAAACGCATCTATTGGTATTTGGCGACAGGTTTTCAAACTTGAGGGTGGCAACTACCCAGGCGCTAGCATTATGCTATGGTTTCCTCACGATGTTTGCCTTCACCGAAAGCTCAGGCCGATTTTAGAGTCGGATCGCGATAGGGGGGGGGGGGGGTGTTAGGGATCGAACTCGCGTCGATTGATGCGGAATCTGGCCGCACTGCCCGCTGCGCCATCATCGATAATATAACTATTAATTCAAAATAACTGTTACCACATAGTGCCTTGCCGTTTCCATAGCCAACATGCTTGTAAATGTATTGATAACAAAAGTTACTATACAAAAAACATTAACAATACCGTCCGTTGTTGTGATTAGTTAAATCAATTTAAAAATACCACATAATTTATGGTAATTGACCGATCATTATGGCAAAAGACACTAATCTAGGTTAACATGAAAATAAACCTTTATATAAATATACAAAAGTCCATCAAAATTAATAATACCTTAAACCTTTTACTAGAAACCAATTTTGTAGTTTAATTACTTATAGTAATTATTTTCTCAACTAGAGATTGTCTTTTGCCAGAACGATACACAATTTTTTGCCATATTAATGTCATAAAAACAATATATCAATCTTAAACCCGTAAATTTATTTTGTTTAAAGGTTCATAATAATTCATAATATCAAAAAAATATTATTATTGAAGCATACTAATCTATAAACATAACATAAGCTCACGCCTGTTATCCCCGAAGGGTTAGGCAGAGGTGAAATAGCGAACTACACCACTCACATTTCGCGAGCTTTGTTCCGTCCCAGATGTGACAGGGGGCGAGCCTTACGCCATATCGGGCACAAATTCCAAACTCCGGGATGATACTGAGTAGAAAAAACCCAATACCACTTGACCCGACCCCGGGGATCGATCCCGAGACCTCAGAACGACAATCGCACCATAATACAACTGCGCCACCGAGGCAGTATTATTCAGTTTACAGTTAGTTTACTCAGAGACAGTTTACAGTTAAAACTATAAGTCTTACAGTATATAATATAAATCTAACTAGAATAATAAATAAATACTAGGAACTACTACTACTGGCTACGTTATCGCTTATATTTATATCTTTCTTACTCACTTTAATCTTCTTATTCGTAACTGTGATATCTTCTTCATTTACTTCTTCAGTTTTAATATTATCTGTGTATAATTCATATTGTTTTGTGATGTGTTGTTTATAGACAGAGAAAGTGTCGGCCGCGATATGATGTCGAGCGTTGTGGAACAGCTGATCGAAATGGTGAAGATTATGTCTAAAACAACATAATTCTAGATTAAAAATAAAAAAGGTATGGTATTGTTGAATTAACTTCAGAACTTCGTAAAGGGCAACCATTTTCTAAGAGGTTTTAAGATTTAGATAAAATCTAACAAATTTGAGACCAAAAAACTTGTATTCATAATTGTAATAAAAATTATAAACAACAACAATCATTAAAAATGTAAGAGATATATTATGATGTTTTTGACGGTAATTCAGTTTGTCATATAACTGAAGAGTTTTTGGTGGTATAGTTTTATTATTTTGCATAGTTGAAATGATGTGAAACATTTATTCTGAGTTGTCACAAAAACTCCATGGAAAGTTCTACCAAGATGGGTTACCGTTTGGCTGGAACTTAGAAACATTTACACTGACAGAATTGTCTATGTAAATCACAGATTAACTAAGATGAAATATATGATGTAATTTAAACACAAATGTTTTATCATTCTTCCATTAAATATTTCAGAAAAAAAAGTTACACAGTAAAATTTAACAGTATTCAATTGAGAATTTAAACTATAAAAATCTTACATTGTTAGTAAAACTTGTGCCAACATCTCTCGTGTATTCAAAAGGTGACGGACATACGCTCTTGTGTGTTTCTTACATGTTAAACATTCGCATCCGGAGAGAATAGGTCTGAAATCTTCTTTATTCTGTAAATTATTAAATCAACTGATACATTTACCTTGGACTCATCACTTTACGTACTTACTTAAAGATATCAACAAAAATATTTTTGTACTATAATTATTTCACTGACAATTAGGGTTGCCAGCTTCTGTTTTGTGTTTTATTAACAAAAGTATAATATAAAATATATTCAAGTAATTTTCTTCAATTCAGTAAAGCAGTATTGTCATCTTTGTTATATCAACATGTGGAACAAGATCTAGTTTAAGGTTTGAAAATGAGGACCAATAGACTAAATCTACTAACAAAAAAAATCAGTTGAAAAACAGAATTGTTTTGCTAATTTATATATAGATTTAATTTATTTTGAAAATAAGATAAAAGTAGAAAATAATTATATCATTATATACATGTCTTAAGCTTATTCCTGGTTAGTGCACACAACAAATTTAAGATATTTAGTGTTTTTGAAAGAACTTGAAAGATTAAATATAACTTCAAATAGTAGAAAAAATTAAAAACAAATTATGAGAAAATCTTCCCATAAACCTCAAAATTTTAGTGCATTAGATTTAAAAATGAGGCATTTATGAATAAACTAACACAAATATAGTTTTAAAATTTAACTCACCCAATATCAATCATATTTAATATACACAATTCTTCACTATTTCGATTAACATCAAAGTTCAGAGCCAGGGCGTTTCCAGCGTTTGTTAATTTAAGGGGGTAAGACCCATCAAAAATATCCCATCCGTTTTCTATAGCTGTCATAATGATCGCTGGATTCCAAGAGCCTTCGAAAATACGGAACAAATCTTTCGGTATAGCCTCCTGTAAAGTTAGTACAATAAGATAATACTAGCGCTCGCCTGTGATCAAAATTCGACCATAATTCATTAAAGAATATGGGTTTTTTTTACATAAGAGTTATAATAAATTTTAAAAATGTTCATAATTTTATTCCCATTTTCTTGTCAATTGCTTAAAGTAAAAATTTCATAAAAGTAAACATTTTGCTTACGCGGTAAATAAATGTCAAGTATGACAATGACACGTGATTCACTGGTAATCGTGTTTGTGTGCCAAATACCTGGTAGTGTGTGTAATATTTTTTTATAAATAAAAAAAAAAAAAATATCAGCATTCTGCGAAATTTCATATATTACGCAATGCGCAATTTTCGTAAAAAGGGGTACAAAGTTTTTGCTTCACGTATTAATATTATGATAACATATTTAATAAGGAAGTAAAGTAAAAGTCTTAATATAATTATCAAGGCTCCATTTATCAACAATTAGTAATAATTAAATTTGGATATTTAGATACCTACAAAATTAAGTTAACTTGCATAGTTTGTTATAAAATTATTTTAAGACATTTCCAAGTATGATAATATGGAAACTATATATCTACGAAAATTACATAAAATAGGGCATAACTATTATCATACAAAATGAAACTTGTCTAAACACTTTTAAGTTTATGTGTTTTGTACACATAATTTTTAATAATTTCATAAGTGTCAAGAAATGAAAAATAATAGAGTAAGTAATGCATTCAAGACCTGGGATTATATTATTAAGATGTTATAATTTTATATTATCCTAGACTAGATGTATCAGTAATAGTTTTTTTTATTATTTATTATCATTCACTACATTGTATCTTTAAACTTTTAGTTCAAATATTACAAGGAATGTTACATTGATTATGTTTATATCAAACTAGATGTGTGCCCGCAGCTGTATGTTTTATATAAATTTTCACTGATTAATATATTTGATATTTTTATACAAAACCCAAATTATTTCAAAGTTTTTTTTTTGGTACTAACATGAAGCAAAGATATTTCTGACCAATTCAAATACCTGCCAGTAAAATTGCATTGAATGGGATTTTATTCAAATTTTTAAGTTTTTAATTTTTTTCGGCGGAACCCTAATAATATTCGTAAATTAAAAATAACCTAAGTTACGCGGAGTAAATTCCAGCTATCTACCAAAAAATTGTCTCGTCAAAACCTGTCCAGCCGTTCCGTAGATTACCCCTTACAAACAGACAGACAGACAAAAATTTAAAAATCGTACTTTTGGTATATGTAAATACATTCATAATCACATATACATTCACAATGTTATTTATTAGTTTATAAAACCTATTCAGAGAATAAAAACATCTACAATTTAAAAGAAGAATTAGTTAAACCAATTTAACGGTTATTGACTTATAATCCAATATGCTTATAATTGACTTATATATGTCACAGGAAAACATTAACTAAATTTTAATATTTACTTAAATTCTAATACATTTCTTATTTGTTATTAAATATTTGTGCAATGCACATACTTACGTCCACAGTTTTGATAACATCCAGTAATTTTTCATTTGAAACCTTATAGGAATCATCAGTTCCATCAGTTATACCCGACAAAGCAATACCATTAAGATTTTCCTTGTATTTTAAAATATGTTCAATACAATCATTACATTTTTTCATATAAGCTGCTCCTACTATAACACCTGTGAATAAAAAATTATATTTGATTATTTATCCTGTGTAATTTTATATATAGGATAAGTATTATTTAATTATAATGACTAGAAACACCCAAGGTTAAATAAAATGTGTTCATATAAATTTAGTTGGGCTCGGAATGGAGTACTACATTCCTTCGTCCGAAATCGTCGGTAATCGCCGCGGACGCTCTTGGTTCAACCACGAATGCGCGGACGCTTTCAGTCGGAAGCAGATTGCGTATCGTGCTTGGATCAAGGGTCGCGCGAATGAAGATCCCGATCTCCACTCCCTTAAGGCAACCTACAATAAGGCCACTAGGTCCTGCAAGAAGGTTTACATAAGAGCAGATGCTCAGCGCGTTGCACGGATTGGCCAGAAATTGGTCCGCCAGCCAACAACTAATAGTCGTGCCTATTGGGGCCTGGTAAAGGCCGTCCAAGCAAATTTCTGCCATACATCTATGCCCCCGCTACGATATCCAGACGGATCACTGGCCCACGAACCGCAGGAGAAAGCCACCTTGTTGGCCAACAACTTCGCGGATAATTCCCGACTCGACGACAGTAACGCGCAACCGCCCACAACACCCAACAGCGGTACCTTGATGCCTGAAGTCCGCATCA
The DNA here is from genome assembly GCA_014132275.2 of Samia ricini. Lineage (NCBI taxonomy): Eukaryota > Metazoa > Arthropoda > Insecta > Lepidoptera > Saturniidae > Samia > Samia ricini. The sequence goes on from AP028161.1 coordinate 12,225,019, forward strand.
GGCAAAGAGACGTGCGCCGTGAGTTGTTGTCACTCGATGTTCGGAAGGCCAGTGGGCCGGACGGTATCCCACCAGTTGTGCTTAAAAAATGTGCAGCCGAGTTGTGCCCGGTATTGACACACTTTTACTACCAATCCTACATCTCTGGTGACGTGCCCCGCGTTTGGAGAGAGGCCAACGTGCAGCCGATTCCTAAAAAAGGAGATCGTTCTGACCCCAATAACTACCGCCCGATCGCTGTAACCTCAGTGTTGTGTAAAGTTATGGAACGCATATTAAATGCCCAACTTATGCGCCACCTAGAAGATCACCCCCTTATCCATGATCGTCAATACGGCTTTCGACCGAATCGGTCAACGGGGGATCTTCTAGCGTATATACTGCACCGCTGGGGGGAAGCAATTGACAACCATGGCGAGGCTCTGGCTATTGGTTTAGATATAGCCAAGGCTTTTGACAGGGTCTGGCACCGAGGTCTTCTCTCCAAACTCCCGGCTTTCGGACTTCCCAACAACCTGTGCCGATGGATCTCCAGCTTTCTGCATGAGCGCAGATTTCGTGTCCTTGTTGACGGGCATAATTCGCAGCTCATGTCTGTAAACGCTGGAGTACCACAAGGCTCTGTTTTGTCACCCACGTTGTTTCTTCTGCACATCAATGATGTACTTCCCCTGGGGTACATTCATTGTTATGCAGATGATAGCACGGTTCATGGGTGCTACGTCAGTAAGCCTGACAGTGGAAGGGGAGACACAGAAAAGAGACGGAAGGAACTTGTAATTGAACTTAACCAAGTCTTGACCCGCATATCCATTTGGGGAGCAAGTAACTTGGTTGAGTTCAATGCCAAGAAAACGCAGGTATGTGCCTTTACCCAAAAAAATCCCCCTTTTCACCCAACCCTACTCTTCAGAACACTCAGCTTGCAATGCGTGACAGACTAAATATCCTGGGAATGGATATTCGGAGCGACCTAAACCTCAAGGACCACATCGAACATGTCATCTCCACAACATCTCGGAGACTCGGAATCCTAAACAGAGTGCGACGGTTTTTCCAGCCCGAGCAGCTGTACCTTCTTTATAAGGCCCAGGTTCGCCCGTGCATGGAATACTGCTCGCACCTCTGGGATGGATCTGCTAAATATCTTATTGATGCCTTAGACAGGTTGCAGAGGCGTGCTGTCCGCATAGTAAATGATGCAGGTATCACCAATTCTATAGAACCGCTTCAATTACGCAGGGACATAGCCTCTCTAAGCATTTTCTACCGTTTGTATCATGGCGAGTGTTCTGAAGAGCTCTTTGATCTGATCCCCTCCTCTCCTTTCCATAACAGAACCACGCGGGCAGGACTTCGGTGTCACGGTTTCACGGTGACACCCATGACTTCAAGAACCAAAAAGTTTGCTGACTCATACTTTTGTCGCACTGTGAGGTTATGGAACCGTCTTCCTGTCAGCGTGTTCCCTCCTTCATATGATATTGGGTCCTTCAAAAGAGGCGTGAAGAGGTATTTAAGCAGGCCAGCATGACAGCGGTGACTGGCAGTGAACTCTGTTCAGTGTCAGTCATCGCTGTTTTGGATTGCACTGTGCTTACCATCAGGTCCAGTGCAGTCACTATGCTGTCCATTATAAAAAAAAAAAAATAAAAAAAAAAAAAAAAAAGTTACAATACAATAATTACTTACAGAACAGAAATTTCATTACACAAGATTAGTTTAAAATATGATCTTTTTGTACCTACGAGGGATGATTCTTGGAGTTGCTTTGAATCCTTATAACGTTTTACGCATGCGTCAAAGAGATTACAAGTCCTCTCTACTGATTTACATATTCTCTTGTAACCTTCATTCAAAGAAGTTCTTCCATCTGCAACTGCCAAAATTATATCTGGTTTGAACACTTCCATAACATCCATATATCTGAAATTTTACAATTAACTTTCATATATTTTACTATCACCATTTTTTTTACTAAGTCCTTGAAAAAATATTTAAAAAAAAAATTAAATCAAGTTTCAAAAATTATTTTTACAAAACATTTTAAAAATAGTACAATATTCTAGAATAATGATTATTGTCACCGGATATTATTATACTAGCGCTGCACTACTTGCAAAGATGAACAGTGCACTTCTGAATCTCATAACCAGTACCTCTAGGGTTAGTGTGTTTACTATCCTGGACTACATCATCACTAAACATCAGATGAGATTGTGGTCAAAACACTGAGCCTATTCCGTGTGAAGAAAAAAACTATAATTTGTGCATTTTTCGAAAGTAAGTATTGTAGTAGTAGTATTAAACTTCAACCAAATCAAAATTATTGAAACTCTTCTGTAGAGCTAGAGGAGATTTCAAAACCTTTAATGGGGTGTAAAAACTGACAATGGTTGAAAGCTTGAGGCAAATTGATGTTGCATGAAGTGTTCTTATACACTGTTATATTTGCTTAGCTTCCCAAATAGTGTAGTGATGATATTAAAAAAAAAGTAAGATAAGAGGTTGAGGAAGTGATGTCAACATTGAGTATTTATTCTGTCACTTAGTCTTAAATGTTTGAAGTACTATTTTTAATGTATTTTATAAGCTATAAAACATTGTATATATATTATAAGTTATAGGAGCTTAAATTGGTGTCAATATTATACACAGATTGATATCCAAGTAGATATTAAAAATCCAATAATAGGACTAAATAAATCACCTATCACCAGTAATCATTTTCTTTCCATTTCTAGTCCATAAAGGTACCTTATCCAGTTCAAAATGTCCAAAAGGTGTCAGTTCATTTATATTGTTTAAAGTGACACAAGTGAAGTGTTCAGGCAATGCCACAAACTTAGCCAGTCCCTCTCCTTGAGTTCTTATACCTGTTTCCAATTGGGCTGAATTTGATAATGGCACCCATAGAAGTTGTGGTGATGAGAATACTTTTGATAAAACATCTGCTGTTAGGTTCACTACACTTCCACCCTGGAATTTAACAATTATTTTTGTTTAATTAAACAAAATTCGAAAATAAAAACACAATACTATTACACAGCCCTGTTAAGATTGTTAAATTTCATTAGATAGTTACATAAGTTGCAGACAAAGTAAACAGATTCTACAAAACTTAAATATATTCATAATATTAAGACTTCAAGATACAGGCATTGCCTAGTTCGTAGTTTACAGGGAAAACAATGTATTTGTAACAGATTTGTAAGTAAGCACATTTACAATATGTGTAGTTGCAAACATCATTTAATTAAAACCTGTTATGAAGTATTAGCATAATAAGAGATACAGGGAACTAGCGAGAATGTCATCATGAAGTTTTGGTAATGTTTGTGAATTTATTGGTACAACCATCATTCATCTGTTTACTAATAAAATTTTCTATAATTTGGTCATGCATCTGCATTGGTCATTTCATCATGAAATTTGTAGTGATATTATGATGAGTGATTTTTTTATCACAAAAAGGAAGCCTAATATTTGAATTTTAAATCTAACCTGAGTTAACAAGGCCGCAATTGGAGTTTCAATAACAACATTTGGTGATTTTAGAAATCCTGTTAAAGTACCAATACGCCCACCACTACAGCTTGCTTGTTTGACTGTGAAACGCATTTTACTTTGTTTATATAAATATTATATTTATTAACATTAATATTTTTTTTCTGGTGCCTTATAACCTCACTTTCCTGCAGTTTTCAACATAAGTGATTACATTGTCTCTGGTTTTCAAAATAAAACTACAATAGAGCCCGAGAGAAATAATCAATCAGTGTTGCCAACCCCAGCACAGAACAAAACAGTAGATACGCTTAAAAAAACTGTAGAAAACTGTACACACCAAATTAAAAAACAATAAATCTACATCTTTATATGATATTCTGTATAATTTAACGATAGTAATAACACATTATAGGGATATAGTATTAAAAACAAGAAAATTCATGAAATTAATAAAGTTTAAATCAAATTAAATCTCAAAATCAAAAGTCTCAAAGTTGCAATTTATCCAGTGCCTACATGGTAAATAGTATCACTAGCTACTATTTCATTTTCAATTTATAAGTCCGTGATTTTCCGTTTCATCTTTACTTTTGTTGAAACCATACATATTTTTATGGAATATTTTGAAATGGTCATTTATGCCACATTAAACTCTAAAGATTTTTTAATTTTTGACTTTGTATACAAGGTACCTTTTATTGTGGTTGTAGAAAGTTTATTTCTTAGTTTCGTTTTCATAAAATTAATGCCCGAAAACATTCTACGTTCTATTAAATCATCTGACCATTACCTCCGGTTCGATAGAAGTAAGTTATCCTGAAGCTCACCTAGTGTACGAACTAATAAAATAGATGACGCTAGCATCGTACATAAAAAATTTAAACCCAAACAGAAAACCGAGTGAATTTCCGAAAAAACTGTAGATGTACAGTTAAAACTGTAGGGGTGGCAGCACTGTAATCGATATTCATTAATGTAATCCGAACGTCGATGTTGAGCGTGAAAGCATCGATATTAATATTTCAAAAAAATCCATGAATTCATCATTTAAAAAAATCTACTTCTCAATACCTATATCGATATTTTCACGCTTGTTTAAAAATCTCTAGCAAAAAATTAAACTTAATGTTATGTAAACATTTAAAGTATAAAATTTAAAATTTATATTTATCCGAAATTCGGCTCAAACCCAAAAGTTTGTTTGTTTCTTTCACTGAAATCTTAGGGTCATGATACAATAGGTTAGGTTAAGTTTGATAAATTATAAATCTACTAGCTGTACCCGTGAGTTTTTCCGCTTGTTGGATCTATATTGGCTGATTGCAGAACGTGACGCGTCGAAATATTTCACCATGTGTATGATAGTCGTGACCCAATCGGAATTATTCTCTTAGCACAATACAAATTGTCGGATCTATATTGGATGATTGCGGAACCTGACGCACCAAATATTTCACAATTGCGGCATTTCACCATGTATATGGCAGTTGTGACCCAATCGGGACTATTCTCTTACCACCACACAAATTGTCGGATCTATATTGGTTGATTGCGGAACGTGACGCGTGCGCCGTACCTCGCCGGGCTCCCATGCCCCCACCGCGCTCCGCCGCCATCCCCTCCGTAAATGTTACATCAGAATAGCTCTAATATTTTGTATCTTGTCGTAAACTTATAAAACAGTCACATAAACCTTACATATTTCCAAACAAACTTTCATCCCCTATTCCTATTTTACACCCTTGAGGGTAAAACTTTTACAAACTTTGAATGTGATATTTATTTATATCGAATCAACATCCTAAAAAATTTGTTTCAAGCTTTTTGATCTAAAAATGACGATACTTCCATACAACATTTCAGCCCCCTTTCAACCTCTTACAACCGTTTTTTCGCATTAAAAAGTACTCTTATGTCCTTTCTCAGGCTGTAGACTATCTGTTTACCAAATTTCATTTAAATTGGTTCAGTAGGTTTGGCGTAAAAGCGCGACAGACAGAAAGACAAAGTTCCTTTCGCATTTATAATATGTATTAGTAAGTATAAGTACACAATTCAAACTTAAGTTCACATCAGAGTTGATCGATATTTATTGATTTCCCGTAAACATGGATATTGAGCGTAAAAATATATATCATAATTATAGACAAAAATATCTACATAGATTTGCTACATTTATTTCTATTAAAAATCAAATTGATGTTTTACATATCTTAATGAATAATATTTATTTAAAATATCACAACTTTTGTCCTCTTTTTATGTTATAACATGTTAAAAATTTCTTTTTTAACTATTTGTATAAAATTATGTGACATTCCAATTTTTTTATATATTGCTCTTATCATTTTATGTTATTATTTTTATTAACAATAAAAGTTTTTTTTTGTGTGATTTAAAAAATAAAACGAGTTTTTGGCGACACGTCAGTCTGACATGTAGTAATTAATAGTTTAATTCAATAATTAGAATTCTTGGACATTTATGGTGAGGTTTTGGCTATTATATTTTGGTTAATATGTAACAATGAAGTATATTGAAAATAATGGCACTGAACATTTATTCTGAGGTGTCACGAAAACTCTATGAAACTTTCTAGGATTTCCATCGTCTTGATACTAAATTGATTTTCAGAGTAAGCAGTATGGAGTAATAAATGTATTCTCGTCTGTCTTATTGGAGGAATAATTCTATTACTATGATACAAAAATCGATGTTTTTATGTCGATGTTTTATCGACATATGTGTTTGGCCATTGATATTGAAATAGATGTCAATGATCATCGATTGTTTTATAATACCAATTATCCCTTTTTCATTTTTTAACATAGGGAAATGCAATATCTATCTTACCTAACTAAGGAATCTCTAGTAAGCACAGGGACTAGAACTATAATATGTAATTTTGACGGTATTTTACGTGGTACAAGTTTGTTTATTGTGTCCGACTGAAGTGTATTGAATGTAATGATTTGGAGCGTTTTTTCTGAGATCTTCCAACTACTGGAAGGAAAACTTTAATAAAAGGCCGACATTTTGTTTGAGCGAAAAGTGTTTCAAATTTTAGACATGGCTGGTTTAATTTTTTCCTTATGACATTAGTGTATCGTTGATCATCTTGTAATCACAGGAGCTTGATTATTCAGTATCTGTATTAAAAAGCCCGAAGGTCTAAGCTTAATGGTAGGACAAAAAATTACCTTGGACTTGAGGAATAAAAATACCTAGTGAAAAATTGAAAGGAAAAAAAGGGAAGGGTGCTTGGCGCGATTTTGGTCTGTTATGTTGTCGTCCTTGTTTTTAATTCATTATTTTGCAGTGTTTGACTATATATTATGTAATTTTGGAATTTTACGTGATATAGTATAGTTATGATAGACCAGTGTAGTGAAGTGAAAATAATGACACGGAGCGTGAATTGTTAAATGTCCCAATAATTTCCGTTGTGGTTGTAACAGAAGGCCACCATTTTCTTACCACTATTTATTGTGTTCATTAACGTCTGACTTGGCTGCATGCTCTACTAGTACTTTTGCCTTTTCCTTAAAAAAAAAAAATGGAACCAACAAAAAGAAAAAAGACGAGCAGTTTTGTAATTATGTTTTTTTGGAACACAGGTAATATTTGATCAATATGTATATACATATAATGCATGGGTACACTATAAGAGTATTTATGATAAATGTAACACCTACCTATTCTCAAATGCAAAATGTTCGAGTGAGTATATTTTTAAAATGGCTACATTTATTGACAGTTACTCGGTTACGTGACGGACGTGACGGCGCTGCTGTTTGCACGATGAACTATAATTACGGTCTGCAGTTTATATTGTATTCATTGGAATTGATTATCATTAATCAATTTCTTTTAATACTTAAACTACACTTTCGAAAGATGAATACTAGGTAGCAAAAAACCATTTATTAAACAGTTTTTTATGGATCTGCAAAACAATCAATTGAAACGAACGATTATATAACTGATGCACTGCTGATACAATTGATGCAAATGATAATGGTGACCGACGGAAGTGACAGTCACCATAACAGTTATGACCATCATATAGTAGCGATCAATAGACCGTTACTATTTTCCCGAAGATATTGTTAGAAGGCATCATCTAGCTCTGGCGATCTCTCCTTTTCATTTATAAAACCTAAATCAAGAAGAATATAGGCTACAAATTGGCTGAATATCATACGGGCGACTTCGCGGGCATAACTAGTATTAAATATAGTTATGATAAATGCTAGACGAGTTTGAATTATACATATTTATATTCGTGTTTCTCCTTTTTTTTTATACTATCTAAATAGTTTTTTTTGTATCAATTTCATAGATTAGTGTAAATTGTCATTTCATAGTTTTTTTTCATCTGGATTAAAGTAAGTACTTGCTTTCGTATCGGTATTCAAGAATCAACTATAATGAGTTCTTTACATGAGCTGGTAGGCATTGTCATGCGCCTTTGCGCTCTGGTGCATTAATGCCATAAAACTTAATGTGCAGCTGCACGCGGACCACTTGCTTGGTAACAAGTCATGACAAAGATTAAGTATTTATTAGGTAGTTTCCTAAAACTATTGCGTAATTTTCAGACGATGACTGACGATTGAGGATTCATATTTGATGTCTATTATTTTCTTATTGTTTCATTTTATATTATTTGGCTTTAATAATATACTTACTATATATACTTATATACTATATATACTAGTAATATGTACTTACTATATATATATATATTCGTTATAAAATAAAACAAATCATTATATGCCCAATTTTATCTAATTAGAAATGTTGACAAATCATACTTACCGTATTATTGGCGTGTTTCGAATTGATCATATTGAACTTTTAAAACAAATATTTTAAAATATGAATGAATGATTCAATAAAGTAATTTATATTGTTGATCCATGAAAATGCAAAATTATATTCGAACAATCTGCAGACATTATTTAGTCTATGATCATTACTCCTCCAGTGGCGAGTGGCTAAAAGTCTGAAAGGCTTTGTGCGGCGTTGAAATCTAGGACCACTTGCTGGGCTGAGTAAGTAGTAACAAGGAACGCGTGTAAACATAAATTTACCTAGAAACGTGCTTTTATATACATGAATATGTTTTTGTGTATTATTTTCTGGTATGTGCATTATATTTCTTCTGTTATAATTAAGGTTTAAATTGAAAAAAATATTGGTCCTTCGGAAATGTTATCAATTAACTGAGTAAAATAATATAACATAAGCTCACGCCTGTTATCCCCGAAGGTTAGGCAGAGGTGAAGTAGCGAACTACATCACCCACATTTCGCCGAGCTTAGTTCCGTCCCAGATGTGACAGGGGGCGAGCCTGTCGCTATATTGGGCACAAATTCCGGACTCCGGGATGTAACTGAGCAGTAAAACCCAATATCACTTGACCCAACCCGGGGATCGAACCCGAGACCTAAGTACGACAGTCGTATGTAATACAACTGCGCCACCGAGGCGGTACTGAGTAAAATGGACAAGATTAATTTGAAAAAAATCTTATCTTTGGAACACATTATTTGTTCATAGATTTAGAAAATTCATCTTCATTCGTTCACCGTGATATTACAAATGTTTGTCAAAATAAAGAAAAAATGGTGCAAAAGTGAACGGATCCATTTCATTATTCCTGCATGTATCCGTATACAGTTTATCCATTTACAATTCATACTCCTTTACGTTAAAAACCTTTTAAAGCTACTGGAATTCTGAGAGTTATTTTGAAACAATTAAAATTTTAATGAATAACATATATTTTGAGATGTTCTGGCAACGATGCCATTTAATGAAGGGGTTTATTGTACTGAAAATATTTACTTACAGTTATTATTTTATTTCAACCATTCAGAAGGATAAATGTTAATAAATACTCATACTTGTAATAACGGGTCAATATAAATTGCTTGTTAAATAACTGGTACTTATTTTTCATATAAAGCAATTAGTTGTGCGGCTCTGCTTGTATATTAAATAGTCCATTCTTTACAATTATTATTCGATACACATTGCTTTTAAAATATAAATATTTATCTTTTTAGTTAAGATGCTAGGAAACTCCTTCATATAAGAAGTAGAGGTAATATTTATTAGTAGAACCTACTATATTTTTTATACGGAACCGTAATTTTTCTTTAGTACTAAGATAAAATAAAAATATTTCTCATAAATTCAAGCACTTGCCCGTAAAACTTTGCATTGAATATGATTTTAATAAATGTTTTAGGAGTTTTAATTTATTTACGCGGATCCCTAATTATTTTCGAAAATTACAAACTTAGGGTAAGTTACCCGGAGTAACTTTAGCTATCTACCAAAAGAGTCCCGTCAAATCCGTCCAGCCGTTCCTGAGATTACCCGGTACAAACAAACAGATAGATAGACGGACAGCAAAAAATTTAAACATTGCATTTTTGGTATAGGTATTGTGTATACTTTCATATGCACTTAGTAAAGAAATTTACTTTTGACATTACAAACAGACACTTCAATTTTAGTTATTATTAGTATAGATCTTACGTGTGCACTATGCTAATCTAACATGTTTTTTTAATGGATTCATTGAGGAGGCCGTCGTTGAAGGAAGATTTAAAATTGGATTTTTATCATATAATTTCAACACACGTGTCTGTATAACCGATAAGTTTTCACGAAATTTACACGTGTCTGTACAACCGTGTGTTGACGTTATATGATAAAAATCAATTTTAACTTTTAAAAGTTCCTTCATAGACAGCCTCCTCAATGAATCCATTAAAACTCATAATTTGTGTTTTAACTAAGAAACTTCGTTCTTGACGGTGTTCCCTCAACCGTACATTTTTTTTAAATATTTAAAGTGTGTGATAAAATCCTCGAGGTAAACAAGAACTTAATATATCCATCTACTTTGCTGGTTACGCTTCAAGATCCTTATAACTGCCCAAAATTCAGTATAAAAAGGTAAATGGGGATTTCGGAAGTAGGTCAGGATCGGTGAATAAATCTAGATTGGGCGTAATGTGTGCCGACATTACGGTCCCTGGGGAAGGTGGCAGGTCATCGTCTGGTTGCCGCATCGATAGATAACATTAGACTGGTGCCGTCTCTGAAAATAAATCTGATAATGGGTACGGTCGTCGACATTTAGAGATATCGAGATTTAGGTTCGCCGCATGTGTTACTTCAAACGACTTTATATTGTTAGAATTCTATGAAGATTTTATATTCAATCAGATAACATATCTTAGCCTATAAGAGATAATAGATACAATTTTTTTTACACGGTATCGGCTCAGTGCTTTGTCTACAATCTCAGCCGATGATGTGGTCCAGGATGGTAGATATACACTAAGCCTAGAGGTATCTGGTTTTCAAGCGATGCTGCCGGAACACACCTATTGGTAATTGACGATTAACTTTCTAACTTGAGGGTGGTAACTACCCAGTCGGGCATTATTAGAAAATGCTTTATTACCATGCTATGGTTTCCTCACGATGTTTTTCTTTACCGAAAGCTAAGGCTGATTTTAGAGTTGGGTTTGAACCAGCGTCCATTGACGCGATATCCAACTGCACTTCCAACTAAGAACAGAGATTACGAATATAGTTACTGCATTACGCGTTTAGGCCACATTAGATAAATTATAAATCTCATGTTTTAAAAAGATTTTGAAATATTTAAATCATATAGGTACTGATTACATAAAGAGAAAAAAAATATTTTCTGTTTGTTACTACTTAATTCTTTCATCTGTAGAAAGATACGTATAAATTATGTTTAACTTGTCACATGCCAGGCGGGTCTCTAGTCTACCTATGTATATATGAAATAGCTGGTGCCCGTGATTCCTCCTGGATTTCACATATTCTTCACATACCTAAAAAAAACAAATGAATGAGGAAAAATGAGATTCTTTTATTTTTATTAGCGGAAAAATATACATAAGAGTAAATTAAAAAAAATGAGAAAGGGTCGAATGGTAGTAGTCCTATCCCGATGTGTTTAGTAGTTTTGAGCTGATGGTTCGTCAAAGGGACCCATTTTTCTTATATAAATATAGAAGATAGATATATTTAATGATTTTAATAAACATTACCCAACAAAGATTGCCAACGTTGAAAAAAAAATATGTTTAGTGAATAGTAGAGAACATTTATTTAAGTTATATTATAGAACGTCTTTGACAACTAGTGAGTCTATTCATGGTTATCTCCGAAATTATTCGAAACTTTTTAAAGTTATTTGTGTAGCTGCTAAAGCGAATTTTTTAGGAAATAGAATTCGAGAGTCTAAAAGTGAGACTAAAATTGTATGGGATATCATAAATAAGGAAACAGGAAAAAATAAAATAAATGAGAATTTACTTAATCTTACCGTCAATGTAGTACTTTACTGCAGTATTCTAAAGTTTAGAGGTAGCAACTGTTTTTCAAGATACTTCATTGACATACCTCTTGAAGTAACAAAATGTGTGACATCGTTACCCAATGGTGCCGCTTTACAGCTGAAAAAGTTGAGTGCCCCTATAATTTCAAAATTTAATATTATTTCTATTTGTGCAGGTAAAATAATAAAATCTTTCAAACAGTTAAAACTAAAACGTACCGAAGATATTTCGAGAATGTCGGTAATAGTTCTACAGTCAATAATTGTTAATATTTCACTATATTTGGCGAATATGTTTAATTACTGCTTAGTAACAGTCACCTTCAACAATTTTTAAAAATAAGTAAAGTAGTGCCCCTGTTCGAATCTGGATGTTGAAGTAGTATTGAAAACTATGTACCTACCAACACCGATAAGTAAGATATTCGAAAGGATTATGCTTAAGCATAAGCAAATATGCAATAAGTTGCATATTTTAAAATATGAATATTTTGAATGAAGGGCAGTTCGGTTTTACGAAATCCAAATCTACCACTGACACCGGTTCAACGCTAATAAGCCATATTTTTTTGGCCTGAAAAGATTCACATGATGAAATTGGTGCATTGTGTTATCTTTTTAAAGCTTTTGACTGTGTTGACCATATTACTCTAATTTTAAAACTAAAATATTTTAGTGTTTCTGGACTTCACTTGTCGTTCTTATGTCTTACCTAAAAGACCGTTGTCCGAAAGTTAATGTAAATGGAGCTATTTCCACGGGCTCATTAGTTCAATTAGCGTCCCCAGGTTTCGAATTTGGGACCGTTTTTATTCCTCGTATACATATAAAGGATTTACCGCTAACCGTTGATAACCATGCTGACATGATGCTTTTTGCAGACGACACTTCCCTTATTTTGAAAGTTAAGAGAAAAGAATCAGAGGTTAGTCAAGTAAACAGTACCTTAGCTAATATCTCTAAATGGTTTCCTGTAGATAATTTACTATTCAATACTAATAACACAAAATGTGTCAAATTTGCCATGCCCAACGTCCAACATGTTGATTGTAATATCAAGATAGATGAGAACTTAGTAGGCTTAGTTAATAATACTGTTTTCTTGGGTATAATATTTGATGATAAATTACATTGGGGTCCACACATAAAAACTTTAGCAGGAAGGTTAAGTTCCGCTGTTTTTGCAGTGCGTAAGATTCGTCAGTTAATTGGTATTGCTACTGCTAGATTAGTCTACTTTGTTTACTTTCATGACTTGATGTCTTATAGCACTTTGCTGTGGGGAATTTATTTTACAAAAACGAGTAATTTGTAATGTGAGACCTCGCAAATCACTTAAAAAACAAGTTTCCGGAATGTAATATCTTAACCTTCCCTCCCAATATATTCTTGATTACTGTATGGCAGCAAAAATTTAGATAAACTTGAACTTGTAAACGATCAGCATAATTTTCATTTAAGGAATAAACATAAATTAATAGTAAAAAACTAATAAGAGTTTTCTAGGTAATAGTGTTAGGTTTTACAATAAAATCTCAAAGAACATTACCGATTTACCGGACAAGTTCAAGCACCATGTCAAGCAGGTTTTTATATGTAAGGGTTATTATATAGTGTATCATTATGTGAACGATGATGATGTCTGGAATTGACAGCTTTATCTGTGCATCTAATAATAAACTTTGTAACTGTTAGTTGTATAGTTGCAACAAGAAATGCACAAAAAAAAACCAGATCGAGTTTCTTACTGGTTCTTCTCGATGACTGGATTGTCTTCCGAACCGGTGGTAGTATTTTGACGTTCATAAGCGCCTTATCACGGCCTTATGAATATTTTTGATTTTATAGATAGATTAGATATAAAAGGGTACTATTTTCTCCTACAATAATCAATATTGTTTTATTATTTATGTTTTAGTAACTTATTGGTGAGCTTTAATGTTATCAATGAAGAAATGTTTTTGGAATCGACTTTTATTTTAAAATTTTCTAAATTTATCATTCTCCCATTTTCGATCGCAGAGTGAACGCTAGTTAATTTCTAAATTGTGAAGTTCTTACCTATGTGTGTATTTGACATTATAAATGTTTTTGGGCTTTAAACATGTCAATTATAAACGAGTAAAGTAAACATATTTCGCAAAATCCAAGTATTCTACTTTAGTTTGAAATACAATTAGCTGTTACCAAATTTACGTAAATTTATTAATAATAGTCAGTCGCGGGAAAGCGTTATATACATACATCAAACAAAGCAATAGGTCACACATTTCTCAATTTGTCAATGAACGTTCTTGATTACGACATGAATAATTTACAGGTTACATACATATCACATATATCATTGGATTTGGTTCATTATATGTTTTATTCAAACATGTACTTATACCTATAGGAATTTAGAATTTATTTGTGTAGGTAAAAATAAAATAAAAGGTCTATAATTTTATAATCCACAAATGGAGTATCCCTTAAATTATCTTATCAAATGACCGGACATAATTTTAAAAACAAAAGTCTCGATATAATGAATTTATATCAGTACGAGTACTTATCATACAAGACTTATTTTGATTTTCATAGATTCTTTAAAGTCATCAAGCGAATTGTATATAACAATAAAAAAACTGATATATATACGTATTTATCAAATAAAGCTATTTCATATCAACCTAAGTAAGACCTGTCGAATCCTTAGTGCATTTTGCATGTAGAGGTCAGTTTCTAATAAAACCCGCCTGGGTAGTTACCACCCTCAAGTTCGAAAAACCTGTAGCTAAATACCAATAGAAGAGAACCAGTATCTAGGATTAGTGTGTTTACTATCCTGGACCACATCGTAACTTAACATCAGATGAGATTGTGGTCAAAGCACTGCGCCTATACCTTGGCCGACAAGACAGGGACGACTGAAGATGGATAACCAATCTCCTGCCAGTCGACACTGTTTCAGGATTACATTATGCTTACCATCAAGCCCAATGCCGTCACTTTGCCGAGCTACTATAAAAAAAAGTAATACATCTATTATTTGTACCTAATATCCATTCCCTTCGCAAGGCTATTTGAAGAGAAAAGACTAAAAACAAAAAAAAGATAAACTCAATATAAAAGAAGTATGTTAATAATAATTTAGCTGCTTAGCGCTTGGAATTTTCGAAAGGTTATAATAATGAAAAATTTGGGGTAAGTAAAATGCTTTAAGGCTTAAAGTTAGTCTTAAATTAATTCGGAATCTCTGTAGGTAACAATTTGTTGAAAGTTTCTAAACATAAAATATACATAAAACATGAAGAAAATGAAAACACAAGGGTCGTTTCATACTAAATAATTAATATAACAAAATAGGAAATAAATATGGATTAAATGAATAATTATTTCATATTAGTGAAAGTAGTTGTAACATTTATAACTATTTTACGGTTCAAAGTAAGATGTAATTTGTGCATAACCTTTGACTTTGTATATTTGAAATCATTACTTACCTAATTATTTTCCTCGTTAATTCTATTAGTAAAAATATTAAAAGAAACATGTGTGCATTTCACACGCGGTAGGAAAATACCTTCAAAAAAGTAATCCTGTATATACTATACTCTCTCTACTAGATACTTTACATATGTGGGGAGGCTATGAACCGCGATTATAAGAAACTCTGTTTTCTATCTGATTGTCTCGCAAGTTAACATCCTATAGATGTATGTGTTTGCCTCTTTATAATATCGCTTTTTCGTTTCATCGAGTTTCAAAACACAATGGAACTAAAAAAGTTTTCACTCCTAAAGTATATATTTATCTTATTAATCGACTTCAAAAAGGAGGAGGTTATCAATTCGTCTGTGTATTTTTTTTTGGTATGTTTGTTACGCGATTTTTCCGTCAATTGTGGACGGATTGCGGAAAATTTGCAATTTTTTTTAATTTAAGGAGTACATTTCCGTGATGATCCCATTTCCGGATCAGGATCTGAAAAGTGGAACTCAGAGAAATTGAAGAAAACCTTCGAATATTATAGACACTTATACGTGTTTTATACATTCGTTTTCAAAGCTATGAAGTAGACTTCACAGCTACACCTAAAAGTACATACTTGAACTAAATAGTAGAAAAAAAAAACTTAAAAAAAAAACAAAACCGACTTCAAAAAAATTAACTATAAAAATGAACTGAAAAGTCAATAAATAATTAATTTATTATTAAACTATCATATTACTACACTGTCCTATTAATAAACTGGCAACTTGGTATGAGAAGAATGGTCTCAGAGAATATACGCAAAAAAAAAAACCTTAATAAATTATACATCATGAATCACTCTGTCTATTAGTGAAACTCGTATGAAAATCCGTTGAGTAGTTTTTAAGTTTGTTGCGTTTAGGCAGACAGATGCTGCAAACGTTTATTTTATAATAATTTATTATCTGTTATGTAATTAGAGTTTTATTTTAAGCTAGCTGTATGCCTGCGGCTGCGTCCGCCTTTCATATATTCTTCACTGTCTATTATTGTTTTTAAATAATCATTGGAAAATAATGTTTTGATGGTGCTATCCATTGAATCGGATTTTGTTCAAAATTTCATGAGTTTAAATTTTTTTTATACGGAATTTTAATGAAATTTCCTTTGTTTTTTGTTACTAAAAGAAAGCAAACATATGCCTAAAAAATTAAGCACTTGCCAGTAAAACTGTCCTAATCCGGAATCCTAATTATTTTCCTAATTTTTTTGGTACTAACAGAAAGCAAAGATATTTCTCACCAATTTAAATGCCTGCTATCTGTTAGAGAAAGCCCGTCAAAACCAAGCTTTCCGGAGATTAGCTATAACGAACAGACAGGCAGAAATTTAAAAAGTTACGTTTTCGGTATTCGTACGATATATACATTCATAGTATTTAGTAATAAGTTGATATTTTAATATTACAAACATACACTTATTATTATTTTAGTGTAGATAAACTCGTTATAATTATTCTAATTACAGTTTATTACAATTAAATATCTTAAAAAAATGAAATATGAAAATGTAAATTTTTTGAAATAAATTCACGAGCGGCGTGTCATGTCATACAAGCCACTTACCGGTTAGAAGTGCGTTTAACTGTCACCGTGCTAAGTGCACAGCGCATTAGCGATGCGACGCCGGCGGATGTCCGTCTTGTGGCTTGCTACGACAACACGTCTCATTTTCACTGATGCTATACAAACGACTACTCTAATCAGTAATCGACATTAATTTAAGAATAAATATCTGTAATTATACGTTCTAAATAAGGCACTCTTTTCTTTACTTCATATCAGGGAATCTGCCTAAAAACAAGGCGGCATTATTACAGGGTTATTGGTACTTCGACGTATTCCTCTTAAGAGGTGATCGGGATAACAATTTGCGATAATTTAAACCCCATATGGGATTATGCATATGCATATTTATTATGCAAAAGTGATCCAGTTTTGAGTTAACTTGTTTTTTTAGTTTTTCCAAAATAAGTCAAGCAACATGAAAAAATAGTATCAACTTAAATCTTAACTTTTATTCTGATTTATAAAAACGATTAAACGCTGGTTATTTATTTATCATTATTAGAACAACAATTATCTGTCCAAATTTAAAAATTCAATATTTTTTAATTAAAAAAAAATTAAAAACAAAAAAATATTATAAAACTTGGCTTGCAGGTTATTTTAAAAACAACCGTTTTCTTAGCTCTTCAACAATGCATAACAACTAGGAACTTTAATAAAAAAAACGAAAAAAAATGATCATATAGGATACAGGCGGAAATTCGTATTCGAACTAAGCTTCAGGTCGTTCTTTAAAAATTCCATAAAATTAATTACAAACAATACCCAATGAGAATAAACAAAAAATACAAACTTAAAATAAATTATTATAGAAGGCTTACAGTGAATCGATTTTTATCAAAATGAATGGTACAAAGCGTTTAAAGATATGCTGATCCTGAAGAGATATGCTGGAAGATTGCGTCGACCTGGTAGGCCATCAACGTTATCAACTGAAGTTAACATCGCAAAATTGAAGGAAATAGTGACTGGAAATTCTCATTTAACTTTATATGTCTTACGAGTCAATCCGTATTATATTAAATAATCTCTTGTGTATGAAATACCTTGCTCGGCTAGTCCCACCACGATAATGCGCCTTCGCGCAAAACCATCATTGTTAACGAATTTTTGACCAGAAATTCAACAAATACTATTGAGAAACCACTTCATTAACTAGATATGGTTCCAGCTGTCTTATCTTTTTTTGCTAAACTCAAACGTTTTCATTCGGTTGAAGACATAAAGGAAAATTCGATAACTAATCTTAATTCCGGAAAGTGTTTAAAATATGTTTTGATGATTGAATTATTCGTTGGCGTAAGTGTATCGTTTAGGTTATAAGTTTAAGTTATAAGTATGCACTTTGAAGGTGATAAAACAAATTTAGATGAATAACTATCAGATCTTTTCCTGGTACTTTTTAGAAAAAGTAGTTACGGTTAATATTTTTAACTAGGGCTCCAGATATAGCAGAATAGTAGTTTTTTAGAGTACTGATTAGCATGGCGACTGAGGTACCTTGATGGCCTTTAACAGGTTTCATCACATCAGAGAAGGAAAACTCTTTGTAAGTACAAAATGGTACCTTCGCGCTAAGCATTGCAATCAACACGGCACCATAATTAATAATGGTAATATTACCATAAATATTATTATGGTCTCATTATTGGGGTTGTATTTTAATATATTTGAGTAAGGTAGTTTAGGCCCATACATTTTATTTATGAGATTTATCAACTATTCCAAACCTATACCTATATAAATTATTTCTAAAGATATAATATACAACTTGAATAAATATATGGAAAAATATCCTACAAAAAAAGATAAAATATGTAAACGCTCAATAATATCTCTGTTTCAATTAAATATAAAATTGAAGTAGCAATGTTCCAGCTGGAAAGCAATAAACCATCTGTTCTACAATAGGAATAATTATGAGTATCCTACCTGAAGCTTTGCAAGGTAATAAATCCATTAAGCTATGAAGGGGGTGCTGATTTCTACAGCAAAAACCAAAGCGGCGATGCCGTGCGCCAATTTAAAGTTATAACACCTTTGTATGCAACTATCCGTAACTTTATTAGTAGTCTCTAATCTATTTATATTCGATACAAAAGTTGAGTAATAGTATAACTAATTAATTATAGTTTTACTCGAAGCATTTTAACACATTTATACGTGTGTAACAATTTAAATTACTAAAAATCTAACATCTTCAAATAAAAATGTAACTATATCATCATCAGTATTGACATCATATCGATAAACTGTGTATCGGTACATATAATAAAATCTTTAATTTAAAAAGTTATGATATTTTATAAACAGACGAGTCATAGGTTTAAAATTTTCTACTAAAATTATTCTATTTGGTACAATTACTTGTATTTGTATATTCATTACAATTGTAAATTTCTATCTAATTTGTGATGTTGCAATATGCAATTAGTTATCTGTAGATTGTAATCAAACTAAAATATCAGAAGGAAATAGATTTATTTTATAACCCAACAAAACAAACAGAGCATCAAACATAATCAGCGTCCGATGTACAACATATTAAACTTTTCCACTCAAGGCCCCAAACTCCATTGAAAGAGAGAACGTAGAGCTTTTTGTGCGTCTGAAAAAGTGGTGTAATTTATTTTCCCTTGGTGCAATATTTAGTGCTGTCCATTACTACAGTTCGCGACCGAACATTATTCACGGACATCCATCTTTTTTTTCTCGGCCGTACGCGCGTGTTGCCCTCCATATTAACTTTTTTATACATAATATTCGGAACAATTTTTCGATATTGCCCGTTGGTTTTGTTTTAGGTGGAATTAAATGTAAGCATTTTTTGCTCGATCATCTTGTCTATTAGTTAGTGTAAGATTTAATTTAATAACTTGGAACATTTTCTAGCTAAAAGTTTTTGCCTCCACTGTCTATCAGACAAGGTCAGAACTTGTTGTGAAAAACGTTCTATAAACTAAAGATTACACAGTGAAAGTATTTGTAAAGATAATGTTAAGGTTCTCTACATCACGTAACTTAAAATTTATAACTATTCAATACTTGTAACATCGCAATAACTTTATGAGAATGAGTTAATTATGGTTATAAGATATATATTCTATACTATTAAGTATTAATATACTACGGACCTATTGGCTGACTCTATTATCCTGGTTAAATACCTTCAAAATTTAAAATATGTCTTAGTTGTGTACCATATTAGGTCATATCGTCACCTTGCATCAGGTGAGATTGAGATCAAACTGCTCAATTTAAACAGTATGAAGAACATAAAGTTATTTTAAAATACATCGTTAAGAAGTCTAAAGGGTTAATAAATGTTATCGTATTGGGAAAATATAGATCTCAGCTTCATCCCTAATTCAGTTTTTTTTTTATCTTTTGTCTAGCATTTATATTTTGAAAATATTTATATTAAAGTTATTATAAAAAGGAACTACCATAATGTAATCTTTGGAAATTTGTATCTTTTAGTATTTGCAATTTTTGGTATGTCTATACTAATAAATAAAATTGACTTGTCTGTTTTTTATGCCATAATAATAATTCTTAACTAAATACATATGAATGTGTAAACTATATCTACAACAAAAATACAATTAAAAAAAAAATCCGTCTGTCTGTTTGTTCCGGCTAATCTCCGGAAAGGCTCGATTTTGAAGGAACTTTTTTGGCAGATAGCTGAAGTTACCTCTCTTATTTTACGGTACCATTGATTTTTGAAAATAATTAGGGTCCCGAGTAAAGAAATTAAAACTCATAAAAAATGGAATAAAATCCGATTCGGTGCACAGTTTTACGGCCAAGTGTTTGAATTTATGAGAAATATTTTTACTTTATCTTAGTATTACATTTTTTTTTAAAGTAATTTGGTTTCTGTGCAAAAATTAAAACGCAATGAAGAATATTAAACAAGTAATTTAAAATAATAGTAAAAATACAGTTAAAACCAATCAGTATAATACTGCCAAGATACATTTACAGTCGAGTCTACATTTACAGTCTACTGTTTGGCCGCAGTTTTTACTACAAGACTACATTATTTAATATAAGCACATGAGATGTAAAGGTTGAGTTAGTGGAACGTTCTCGAATTACTCGAGTGTATTCAGAATACGTACGAGTACCTATTTCAATTGCATTATAACGTATATCGTACAAGATTTTAAACCTATTTTGAACTGCAATATTGGACATAATTCTTTATTTTACCACCATATTGAAAGGCGTTCCACACGATCTCGTTAATACTTATTTTTAAGCATTTTCTTTTTATCGAGTAAATTACAGATCGATATGCAAATCTCTACGTAGATCAATTTAAATACAAATTCAGTTAACGAATAAGGGAATTATTAGCCGTGATATCTGTAGTTTTAGATCTTTGATTAAGTTTGATTAGTCAGTGAGGTAAAACACGAAATGCTTAATAAAATTGTTACTATTAATTTCTGGGAGCAACATTATCGGTAGTCTTTTGTTCGTTTCATTCATAAAATAAAAGCTAGGAAAAGAGGACAGGAATTAAGCACAAAGGAGAATTATATTAGATAAAAATACATTTCAAAATTCTTAATATTTTGGACAATCTATTTAATTCTTATTTACGAGTAGAATTTACCCCAACCCACGAATATCACTAACAGAAAGAGAATGTGTTTCAACAAACAAAAATATGGAAAATGACACCTTGATTAAATGAACAATGTATGTTGCATATTTTTAAAGAAATAATTTGTAGATCTCCGAAGTGACATAAAACAGCAATTGAGGACAGACTGCGTTAGAAAGTAAATTATCTGGAAAGCGACTATGTGTGCCCTGTTTAGTATGCATTAATCACAAGCGACCGACCACAGGCGTGATTGAAACTAAATCCCTTAGGACGCCGCTTTACTGCCGACTGATTACTGGCCGCAATACCACTACATTTCGGATTAAGTTATTTAAATTAGAATAAATTGATGCAAAAGGACTTTATCCTTAAAGCACGTAGTGTGATGAATTAAAAATGTTGTCTTATACCTGGAATGTAGTAAATATATCATTTAGATATCCTCTAATTATAATTATTTTTGGTGGAAAATACAGTATTGTTGAATTTGCACGCTTTTACGAGTGAATTGGCGAGCTGATAATCGTTATTATGCTGCATTGATCGCATCGCCGTTGGCGAAGGAATGACCTCATATATTGGAAAAAAAACTATGCCAATAGTTAAAAGGTAATCAGGTGTTTCAGTTGACTTTTAAACACCGTGCCGGCCGTTTGGCCGTTTGGTCAGTAAGATGCGTATTTATCCTATATACAATGTTCACAGTCCAATTCTGTTCGAATAGTTTACCATCCATTATTTTCTACTTAATTATTAATATATTCTTGATGATAAACTTCACCAAATATTCACCTACTGTTTTCTATAATTATTTCAGTAACATTTTAAAGGCCATGCAAGTTAATAATTTAATTTAATAACAGATTAACAGTTGTTTCAAAAATAAAACCTCTTTACAAAGTTTAAATTTGCAGAATCTTGGTAACCTATATAAATATAAACCTACGTAGAAAGATGGCCAAAATATTGATTTAAATATGGATCCCTAAAAAGTTTATATTTGAAAAGCATTCGTTTTATAAATGGAAGTCGGTAAATAAAATGTTGTTGATGACAAGTGACTGACTGGAGGGCAATTAGTGAACAGGCCTGACCAACAAAACAAAGGGGCCTCTTAGTTCCACTTAATTAAAAAAAAGAGGAAACCGACGCGCTCGGCAGAGAAAAATGACTGCAAAATAACACAACCTATATAGTCTCGGCGGTGGTTACTTTAGTTTTAGTAGACGATGAAAAAAAATGTGTAAAATAATTTTTCTTTGCTTCGTAAAAACATTATGGAAATTATGTTTTCTCCCCTTTTTGTGTTCTTTTGCAACTGTCAACACATACTAAAAAATAATCTTGGGTGGGACAAAGAGTAGAAATAAGTCTTATTGTTTAATAATTGAGAGACGGTTTTTGTACCGGACTAACCGGTTTTAGTAACGTGTCCTCGTTGAAAAAACCCTCGTTTTTGCATGTCACGTTCTACGATTAGCCAGAGTGGATCTTTTTAGTCTTTTTTTTACACGATTATGACTCAGTGCTTTGATCACAATCTCACCTGATGTTAAGCGACGATGTGGTTTAGGATGATAAACACTCTAAGCCTAGGTACTGCTTCTCAAGTGATGCTGCCGGAACACATCTACTGGTGTCAGGTTTTCAAACTTGAGGATGGTAGCTACCCAGGCGGGCATTGTTAGAAAATGCCCTACCATCATGTTATGGTTTCCTCACGACGTTTTCCTTCACCGAAAGCTCAAACTGATTTTAGAGTTGGATATGTGGGCTCGAATCTGCGTCCATTGACGCGTAATCCAAACGCATTACACATTGCAATTCAATCTTTCATTTTAAATTTTATATCTACCTACTAATGTTTGTTAGTGTAATCTTAATATTTATAACTTTGTTCTGCGTACGTGAGACTGTGTTTAATATGTTCTTCACTGCATTTTAGTTTTTTATACGGAGCCCTATTCCTAAGATAAAGCAAAAATATTTTTCATGAATTCAAGAACTTGCCCGTAAAACTGTGCATTGAATTGGATTTTTTCATTTGTTTGTCAGTTTTAATTTTTTTACGCGGAACCGTAACTATTTTCGAAAAGTAAAAGTACGCTAAGTTACCCGGATTAACTGAAGTTAATCCTTAAAGTTAAGTTAGATAGCTAAAAGCTATCTAACAAAGAAGTCTTATCAAAATCCGTCCAGCCGTTCCGGAGATTACCTGGAACAAACAGACAGACAGTCAGAAAAAAAAAATTAAAAATTGTATTTTTGGTATAGGTATATACATCAATATATGGTAGTTAATTTTGACATTACAAACAGACACTTTAATTGTATTTATTAGTATCGATTAAGAATTTGTGTAAAATTAAGTGACGCTTGTATTCATCTTGCGAAACTAAATTGCACTCCAACGTGGCTTCAGTACTCGTATGAAACTTTCTACCAAGTATAGCTCCAATAATTTTCCGGGGTCCATGAACGAACTCTCTCTACAATAGTCTGTGGCCTCTAGCCATCATTAAGGTATGTATGCAATCTATGCGCCTCTTTTCATTCACAGTGCGACTGCGAATAGTTCGCGGATATTTGTATTATTTAAACTAAAAGTAGTTTGCAAAATATTATCTCATGTTATAAACCCAAGGAAATATTTTTGCTTGTTAAATAAATATTATTTAAAATAGCCTTTTCATTTTCCTTTTTTTTATAAGATAAATGTTTCTATTTACGTTATTTAATTATTTAACATTTTATTTAAATTATACAAATATAATAATATTAGATGCAATAATTTAAGAACATTTGAATTATTTATATAGTCGTATGTACAATCTTATAGTAAATACGATGATATCCAATAGAAAATTTTATCATTAATTTTTATCATTTTTTAAATACATATGTTTTGTTTTCTCTTGTATGAACACTTGTGTAAAAAACGACAATAAAACTAATTTTCATCTCATAACCACCAATATCTAGTTTACTCTAATTTTCGAACTATGCTATTGACTTGAAATGCTTTTTACAACTTTTTGGTATCAAAATCTAACATATACATTAAAAAAAAAAATAAAACCATCGTGATTTAAAATGTTTGATGACGACTCTAAAGACAAAATTCGACTGAACGAGTCATTAAAAAATGCAAGGCATGATCTTAAAGCTACTTATAGTTAAGTGTGGGTGAGCTAATTTTAAAGGGGTAAATTTACAGTAGGTAATTAGCAGAGAAACGCGCCAGAATATCTGCCCTAAAGGAATGTATTTCTGCATGAAGCGAGTTGTTTAGTTTTACTGTTATTACTTAACGGGTTAATGAATTCTGAGAACGAATAAAAAGTGAATTAATTAGATCAACTAATTTATATTACTCTCTTTCATTTTAATTAATATATTTTTGGAATAATTTAAACAATATTTTACTCTACATTCTAGAAAA
The DNA here is from genome assembly GCA_014132275.2 of Samia ricini. Classification (NCBI taxonomy): domain Eukaryota; kingdom Metazoa; phylum Arthropoda; class Insecta; order Lepidoptera; family Saturniidae; genus Samia; species Samia ricini. The sequence goes on from AP028161.1 coordinate 12,250,077, forward strand.
TATATTTTAATGTTATTTAATTATATACTAATATGTACTTACTAAGTTGATTTATTGATTAAACCGAAAGACGTCCACTGCTGGACATGGGTCTCTCCCAAAAAAGGGGGTATTGCCAGAATCGCCACGCTTGACAAGCGGGTTGGCGATAAGGATGGCGATTCTTTCCGAAAAAGATCGATTTTTAAATCATTACAAACCGAAGCGTTATGAATCGATTCACAAATAAACCGAGGTCTAAAAGATCTCTAGAAAATCGAGTTTTTTTTACTTTTTTTTTTTATTATTCGTAACTTTTCTTTTATTGTTCGAAATTAGACCATAATCATAATTTATTGAACGGTTTCAGGTAAAAAAAGTGCTTCCGAAATAATTTTATTGCCAACACTAAAGCTCATTAATAGATTATAAACAATAAAAGAAAAATAGATTTAGGAGAAAAAAAATACTTTTATCTTTGCTTATTTATAAGACAAAACAAAAGTGACAATATAATAATCAATCTTTTATAATTATAAATAATTAGAATTGATTTTACAAGCATTTCAAAGTTAAAGGTATAAAGTAAAGAGATTTTATGGTTGGGGCAGTACACTCGACATACTCTTGATGTAGTAAGCGTCCAACTAACACTGTAAGTGTTTACTTACCATCAGGCAAAATATTTGTCTGCCATCTTAATAGTATACAAAAAGTCATTTTTAATCTCACAAAGAAAACAAGAAGCTGACCGCCAAAGCCATCTCTTGATTTTTTTATTAATTAAGTTAAAATCTTTGATACATTTACTTGTGTTTGCGTACATTCTTAATTGTAAATAATTTTATGGTCAAAAAATTTTAAATCTCGATTTTCTAGGTTCTAAGACCGATTCACTGGATCGATTCAGTGCTAGATATAGATTATTAAAAAAAAAACGATTTTTTGGTCATAAAAATCGATTCTTCAATGTATCTTCAATCTCAGAGTATGCTGCTGCCCTTCCCCTGGTTTATCTCTTAGTCTTATTTTACGATATCATGAAAAGATATAGGGTGGTACTATTCTTAGCCGACAACACACGGACGACTTACATAAGTAATTTTTTAATATATTCATATTTTAATCATGGACAATTTATTTAATTTGAAAAATAATAGTAATATTTCCTTACTCATTTTAAAAAGCATGGACTTACATTTTGTTTATTAATATATTTATGAATATACCAATGATTTACAAAATTCTGATTGTAAACGATCACTAAAAACAGTCAGTTTAAGTACTTGTATATTTTATTACTTTGATAATCGTGATGATGAGAATTGGTATCAAGTACAGTACAATGATTTAAGTAAAAAAAATAACACGAAACCTTTACCAAAATTTGTGTAATCGTTTAAATAATATTTATTATGATATGATTAAATACCTTATAATGATAAAATACCTTCCAATAATAGTCTAGATTACACTGTTTGTTGAGCATAGATTTGTTGTGTCGTCGCGGGCACAACTAGTACAAATAAATAAGCAAGTTCAAAAATCAAAATGAAAATCAAAATTTATTTATTCAATTTAGGCCCTAAGAAGGCGCTTATGAACGTCTAAAACACTACCACCGGTTCGGAAAACAAGTATGTTGTATATAACATAAAAAATAAAGTATAACAATTTAAATTCAGGTCCATTCTATTATTAACATTTATAATTTGTTTTGTATGAAAGTAGAGTTAAGGCAGGGGTCACTATGAAGTTATAATATCACCGTTTTTTTTATTTAATTTTAATTAAAAGTATATGTATTTTAACAAAAATTACATTAAATTAAAATTACCATAGGTTAAGATTTTGACATTAAAAGTATGTGATGATGAGAGTAAAACTAGTGATGAAATGTAACTAAAGACCCAGATCAATAGAAGAGTAGGTAGATCAGTTTTCCTTAACTTTTCAAACATCCCTTGCAATTAAAACGCACCCGAAGGGTTGCAACGCTTTCGAAATTGCAAACAAGTCCATTGTTTTAATCTACTACTCAAGATCCCGGTTATAATACTAAATGTGTTCAGTTCATTTTGAACCATCAGTTCTTTAAACTCTCTTAGTATGAACCGTAAGAAAAAGATCAACCGTTAGTGGTTAGTGTCATTATAACTAAATTCGCTAGCTAAGTATATACTTCATTGAAATATTAATTTTAGGAATTCGTCTGGTAATTATCTTTCTATTCTATTATTAATTTTAAAGTGCGGTACTTATATTTTATACTTTTAGCTATCTATACTAATAAATAATATGAAACACAGGTTTTTTTTTCTATCTAGCTAATGCTATTGACCAGAAGGGCCTTTACAGCTTCACCGTGACTTTAGGGGCGAGTGGTACGAAGGCAAAGTGGTACGAACCTCGACTTGGCCGTTACGTGACTGTAAAAACTCCCGCGGAAATTTTAATCCTAGCTAATTTCTACATTTTTTATTTAATATGAAAAAGGTTCCTTACAGGACCTACGTACCTGCGTGTTATGTGCAGGAATGTGTATTCAGTATTGAAGCATAGGCTGTTTCGAAACATATATGTACAATGGAAGACAACAGAACCATAACGCGATGTAGAATTGTTTAAAGAAAATAAACTCTTGTTATCGATAATATATAAAATTATCTGTATAAAAGTCTGTTTTTATACTAAATACGTATGAATGTATATACGATACCTATACCAAAAATATATTTTTTTCAATTTTTGCCTTTCTGTTTGTTCCGGCTAATCTCCAGAACGGCTGGACCGATTTGGACGGAACTTTTTCTAGTAGATAGTAGTTTATTTTATTTACATATTTTATTTTTTCGATAATAATTAGGGTTCCGCGTAATAAAATTAAAACTCATAAAAATCCGATTCATTGCACAGTTTTACCGGCAGGTATTTGAATTTGTGAGAAATATCTTTGCTTAATGTTAGTTGCAAAATAAAAAATTGGAAAATAATTAGGATCCCGTATAAAAAAATTAAAAACTATATTTCACAGCGAAAAAATATGAAACACGGGAGCTGACGCGGACACACAGCTAGTATATAAATAAATAAATAAACAATTAATAAGAAGTATGTATATATCACGTGAATGCTAGGTTTTCTTTCTGTCATTTGTGTGAAATTACTTCATACATCATAAAGCAGAATGCAATTACGAGGAAGGCGTAACGTCAGAAAAAATACGTAATAACACGTTTTCGATATTGCATTTTTTTTATAGAAAATTAGCACTTTCCGTCCGGAGATATAATATTTCTATTGTATGTTGAAAAAAAAATTCCAGGTGCGTTTCTGGCTTCAATTGATGATGACTTCGCGTCAAACAGATATTTTCAAACCGAACATTCTTTTCTGGAAAATTTTTGGCATATGGAAGGGAAAAACACCCTTAAAATATTATGGATATTATTCTTTTGTCTATCTATTCTTCACATTGTTTCTTTATAATATTCTTCTTACGATAAATTTAATTTACACGCCATTGAATATAGAATTGTTAATACGTGAAGTGATATTTTATTTCACAGAAGTTGCTGTTATGGCTAAAGTTTTGATGATTCTCTTCATGCGAAAAAAGATAATTGACATATTTAATTTGATTGATTGTGAAGAGTTTCAAAGCGTCGATGAAACTAGTAAGAATATTATCGAACAGAATAATAAATCATACAGAGCTTATTGGAGAATATATTCCATATTGTGTAATTTCGCTTTTGGATTGCAAACTTTCGGACCTTTACTCATGAATCTGATATGGGAAACAGAATTGCAATTGCCAGTATGTAAATATTACTTTATAAATGAAGAGTTAAGGCAGACATATTTCATGTATTTATCTGTCTATCAGTCGTTCGGAATCTACGGGCATATGATGTATAATATTAATATCGATTCATTTATTACTGGTTTATTATTGATAGCTATAAGTCAAATTAAAGTCATTCAAAATAAATTGCAAAATTTTAAGTTGGATAACAAGGAAACCAAACTGAAGAAAGAAATTCAGTACGATATTCAAATATTGAGATTAAACAATTGTTTGAGGCACTACGATCTTGTTTTAAAGTGAGTTAAATTAACATAGATCCAATGTAGATGTTACATTTTATTTGCCTCTCCTTATGTAATCGCTTTATATTATTTGTCAATTAATTATAATGTGTTATAATCATTATCACGAATTAATAATATAATTATATAATTTCAATATGAAATAATTGAAAAATAATATTGTTTTGCGCCTTAGACGAACATTCGAAATAAATTCTTTGTTCGTCTCTAAAACTTGTGTAATTAAAAAAGAAAAAAAAATCATTTTAAAAATATAAAGTAAATTTTTTACTAAGCCAGTATTACCGTCGTCTAACTTTTACGTCCAAATTGTTATGCATTTCAGATATTGTTCGATTATTCAAGATCTGTCAGGGGTAACAATGTTTGTTCAATTCGGAATGGCTTCCGTTATAATATGCACTGTAATGTGTGGTTTTATGTTGGTACGTACACAATTATTTTGTTTTATTTACTGTAAGGGATATTTTATTGAAAATTACTTTGATTTCGATTAATAGTTATGAAACATCTTTTTATCTCACATTTATCTTCATTTGAATTCTATATTAAAACATTATCTGCATTATAAATAAATATATATATATTAATATATTATATAAATTATATAAATATGTTTAAAATAAAGAAACTATTTAATTAATACTAATGAATTTCAGCCTTCATCCACAGACACTTTCATATTTATGGTTTTATATTTCTTTACAATGACAATGGAAATTTTCGTACCAACATGGTTGGGCACAAAACTAAGTTATGAGGACTATAATATTTGTTTGACCAGAATTATAATTATAAATTTGTATGTTTTGAAATTATTTCTACATTATATTGTTTCAGAGTGAAAATTTAATGTTCGCAGCGTATAATACTGAATGGATGTCGATGTCTAAGTTGTTTAAGCGAAGCATTTTAATTTTTGTAGAGCGCGCCAAAATTCCTATTCAGCTGACGGGTTGGAAAATTTTCCCTCTCACACTGACTACGTTTACATCTGTTTGTATATTTACATATTTTTAAGTATTTGCTTTTATAATTTTTCTAACGCTTTAAACTAGTTTAAGCATAGTTCGTGACGGTATAATATGAAATTGATAAAAAAATAATCAAAATAATATCTTAATTGAGTATTGATTTTTCAGATTAGGGTTTTTGCGTGCAATTAGAATAAAAATTCAATTTCACGTCACGTGATCAACGTCAGATATTCTGACGCTAAGTGTCATGATTTTGCATATTAAAGTGGAGATAGAAGCGATTGAGCAGCGATAGAGAAAGAGATAAAAATAATAAGCGCGTTATACTTTTTTTATTGTAGTTATTATTATTATTTTCTCCTTTATGTTCTGTGCTATATTCGTTGTTGAGAAAGTGTGCACTTGACTGTATTTTAGAAATTGAGTGTGCGTATTTTTAACTCTTTCTCAGTCTCTGATATCTATATCTTACTAATAATTTATCTTATTAATTTAAACTATTGCCTAATATACTAACTAACTATATCTCAAGCGTTACTGTCGGAACACGCCTGTTGGTATTTGGCGACAGGTTTTCTAACTTGAGAGTGGTAGCTGCCCAGTCGGGCATTATTAAAAAATGCCCTACCACTAAGCTCGCCTCTTTTCATCCATGCTATAGGCAATTCCAAAACACCATTGCGCAGTGTATAGACCATCGTATAACACACACATGTACCTATGACAAAACTTAACCCTTCCCCTCACCGTGCGAACAAACACGGGATTGAACGAGAGAATACGATTTTTTATATTTATATATACGTTTTTAATAAGGAGTGACTTGAGGCTAATTTCAATGCTAAATTGCTTTATTTCTATGTTCAATAATGGTGAAATAATATAATAATATAATCGTTTTTCTTCTCTTTTTCAGATAATGAAATCATCCTATTCGTTTTTTACATTAATTAGAAACGTGCAAGACCGGCAAGATACATCACAGCAAATTATCCTACCCGAGAATAATAACTTATAGATCTTCTATCTATACATATAAAAAGAAAATGGAGTTCTTTTGAAGCACCATCACCTCAAAACTACTGAACATATCGGGATGGCATTACTACCATTCGACGCGAAATTTTTCGTAGATGTTTATAGGCTCTTGTTCTTTGGATTCAATCGACCCTTTCTCATTTTTTCGATTTACTCCTATGTACATTTTTTCCGCTAATAAATACAAAAGACTCTCATTTTTTCATGCATTTGTTTTTTTACTTTTGGTATAAATGAAATGTTATATGCACTTTTTCTCTCACACGTAGAGAAAATATGAAACGCGGGGAAGCCTCGGGCACCAACTGGTTACTAGTTTCTGTCTTATTGTTTGCGTCACAATTTTAATATGACTGCTAATCCTCTATAAAAATTATACGAAAGTATAAATAGATTTTCATGTCGAATTGTTTATATTTAATATGATAATTGAATCTTATAACGAATCTAAACCAGCTTCTTCAGGGCATATCTTTATAAGTCTAAATAATAAAAATATGGTAATTAAAAATAATTTATTTTTCTTTTACGTACAATTATTCACTCACTGCAATAAATAGCTTTAAATATTAAATAGTTGTCAAAAAAATTAAGTACGAAGTATAGTTAAAAGCTATTTTTGGTTTAATTAAAAATTGCATTTGTCTTTAACTTCGCCATTTGCCTATAACATACTAACGGTGATACACTTACGGCTAAAGGTAGTCGTCAGACCATAGGGGGATATTAGACGATTGGTTTTGCTGTCCGTTTTACCATAGTTATGTCTATAGTTGATGAATTTCCTACCGTCTAATGGGACAACAGACATCAGAACGAAGTTGCTTGAGGAATTTTGATTTTTAATGTATCTACTATAAATCAAGACCTTGGAATGAAATTGCCTGAACGTAAACTAGCTCAATTTTGATTTACGTTTAATAAACCTGTAAAGAAACTTCATTAAAATCTTTAATTAAATATTTAATTATTGTATAAAACTATGAATGAAACTGAGTCATGATACTTAGTAAATAAACTTGAAGCTACAAATTAAGAAAAATTGGGAAAAAAATGGATAGCATTCAATATAAGTGTAGATTAAAATTTTATACTTACATTTTATATAATATATAATAAAATTGGAAACAAACAAAATTTGTACATTAAATAAATTTGAGAGAAACCACACATTTCTTAAACAAATCTTGCTCGTGACTGATGATTACTTTGAATAAGCGTCTTACGTGGCCGGTGCACTTTTTTAATCGAACATTCGGAATTCATGATATTTAATTGCCGAAATGCGTCCCGTGTGATGTCTGCTATACAATTTTCAAGTATTGTCGGGCAAAATAATGAAGTCACATATTTATATTACGTGTAATTAATTATCTAATTATTAAGTAAGTAATTATCAAATCATTACAAAGTAAAGCTTATTTTATAAAAGTAAAACCACTCTGTGCTTAGTAAATCCATAAAACACTTTAAGTAGCGAACTGAAGTAATTTCACCAAGACGGATGTGAACAACATTTTTGCTTAATACAAACAAAAGTAAGATTTCTGCGAGATATTTACTTAGAGTTTATTATCGAGTTCCATTAAAACGAGGAAACAGGAAATATCATTTATTTACATTTCATACTAATGATATCAAAACATTATTTTGCATGGTCCTTAATTATTTTGTATTAATTAACGCGTAATGTCAATTAAACTTCATTTGTGCGAAATCATCACAATATGTTGGGTACTGTTTATAACGTCACGTTCATTCCCAATAAATATTTACATTTACTTTCAATTTAGGAGCTTACAAATCTATTGTTGAGTGATTATGTAAATGACTGTATTTAAATTATAACCTCTCTTATGATGAAGAAAATGTGAACAGAAATGTTTTAATGCCTATATTAATGCATTAAAATAATGATGTACATCGTTTCTAATATTACTTACGAATAAATATTATTTTCTTCTTCCATATAGTTAAGATATTTTTATATTTTTCCCAAATCCTCATTACGTTATTCTATTATTTGTTTCTATTCCAAAATGTCGTTTCGTTAACAACTATTGTGTTTACGTCCTCATTTACAATCTCATATTGGTAATTCAGAATTATTGTCTAAGATCCCCACAAAATTATTCTCTTCCACATTACATGTCTAACATCCCTCCTAGATTTTTTGTTTATAATATTTCATTATTTATTATAATTTATTTTTGATCTTTCACAAATATTTGTTTATAATGGTATTAGATATTTTTTATTTATAATTATGTTAAATGTTACAAATTTATACAAATTTATGTATCTATCTTGCGGTGTACTCAGAGCAACGGTGTCAATTTTTAGCAGAGTCTGATATCAATCAGGCTTTGGTGTCCTTCCTCTTTAATAGTTGACAAGGACTGATGTATAGTATGATTGGAACTCCTCCCAATGATCTTCTGCTCAAGGGACGGGATAAGGGCGGGCTCGGGGTGTACTCACCCGGCCGTCAGGCAGGCGGTATGGAACTTGTTCATCACAGAACCTTCGATTATCTCGTAATCGCAGGAGTATGTACGTCCGCTTTAACGAGCGAGCCAAGAAAATAACCTTTTTAAAAGATCACTGAGCTAAGTTCCAGAAAGGACGAGACCAGAAGCGAAGGAAGAAAACCTCGTAAAACAATCATCATTGAAGAACACCTCGTTAAATAATTGCAACGGAGGCTGAGAGATTGTGGTCGAAATTGGGCACTTCAGTTGGGTGTTCTAGAGGTGTTGGCTGAGCTTGTTGAGGTGACCAACGAATACGAAAGTAATGCTCATGACCTTTAGCAATGGGTGTCGAAGAAACAGTTTTAATTCGTGCTGTTCAATATAACACGTGTACTGTCCTTCGTAACGGGTGGGTACCCATAATGGGTTTTCTAAACAAAATTAAAATTTTTATGAAAGCCGTAATAAATCAAATACTTTGCATAAAAAGACTATTTCTGTAAATTTTAAATTATTATAAATTACATAAACTATTATAAATTGATTAAAAATTAAATTGTTTTTTTTTTTCTGTATCTTAAACCAGAATTTAATTTCAATATATTTTTTTTTTCTCATGAAACACAAAAATTTAATTTATTAAAATATGCTTAAAATTAGGTAATACCCAGACTTTATCATTATTAATTTATGGCGTTACTTTTATATTTCAAAATTTTAAAATCTGTATTTCGCAACTAACATTCATATTACGAGTCGTGTTGCATATTGAACTGTTCATTATAGCAAACCAAATTTCCGGTTCAGATTGATTAACCACCATCAACAAAGTATTTAAAAATTCAAAATTATCCGTCTTGAGCGCCGCGGTATTCTTCCTTTCAAATTCTTAAGTAGACAACAATAATTAATATTTAAAATTTGTAAATTTCCTTTGAAAATTCTGGCCGAAAATATTTGGATAAAGCCATATTACGTATACTTTCATCGAGTTTCCGATTGTGTAGATAATTTCCTGTTCGATTTCTTTTTTCTAGCTATTTCTAGATTTCATATGCTTTTCCATTATAGCAGATGTGTTGTGGTGAACCATTATATCCCTGTGGTTAGCGTCTTATTGAGAATTTCTTTTGTTATAAAATTGACTAGTAACCAACTGGATTGCTAATTTGTTTGGATGGTTTTCAAGACGATTTAAGTATTTTGAAGTCCTCTGTCATCGTCATTTAGATGTTTATGAATTTTGGCATTCGTGGCATACCAAGATACATTGTCTATAGAGCGTAAGATAATATTTTGCATTGTTTTGTAAAACGTATATAATGGAGTTTATAAGCGCTTGTTAAGAGATGTTACAGTCATGTTTCTCGTACGCTAAAATATTTTGCCGATACACCTGCCTAATAGCTTTACTAATACTAACTACCATGTGCGGCGACATTCGTATAACGTGTAAAAGTCTTCAAGTACGAACATATTTTGACACGGGACTACACTCTAATTCATCATCATTCTCCTGCCTTTTCCCAACTCACTTGGAGTCGGCACAGTATGTTTTCTTCTTCCATTCGTCTCTATCAGCCACATCACATCACATTTTGGCCCCTCTCACCGACCAGCACGATGTCATCAGCGAATGTCATGCACCAGGATGCCTCTTCCTGTATATCCGACGTAATATCATCCATTACTAACAGGAAGAGGTATGGGCTAAGAGCCGATCCCTGGTGCAAACCGACAGCCACATTGAAGCTGGCTGTGACACCAGCAGCAGACCGAACCGTACTGCATTTGTAGTACATGGCTTAAATCAACTGCAGGTATTTCCCTGGCACGCCTTTCTTCTTAAGGGTCCACCACAAGACTTCACGAAGAATCTGGTTAAATGCCTTTTTAAGATGAACGAACACCATATGCAGATTCTTGTGTGCCACTCTGTACTTCTCGCACACTTGACGAATTGCAAAAATGGCGTCCACTGTCCCGCGATCAGGCATAAAACCTAACTGGTTTCGTGAAACCTCACTCTCTTCTCGCAGACGTCGCTCAGTTATTTTCTCACATACTTTCATACTATGTGGGATTAACTTTATTCCTCGATAATTGCTGTAATCCTGAAAATTCCCCTTGTTTTTATATCTATCACACCTATATATCACACCTATCCATCCAATTTTAATTCAATTTTGTCTTCCATATCTCCACTGGTATGCCATCTGGTCCAACCGCTTTTCCATTCTTCATTCCACTTACAGCCGTTTTAACTTCTTCTATACTTATCTTCCTTACCAATCCCATGTTAATTTTTTTTGCTTCAAGCAGTCCATTCCAGTCATTCTTTTCATTCAATTTGTCAAAGTATGTTTTCCATCTATCTTTTATTTTTTCATCATCCGTAAGTATTACACCTGATGAATTCCTCATGCATTTCATATGTGAGACATCCTTCGCCTTTTTTCTCTATTTTTAGATAGCCGATATACATACTTATGGCCTTCGGGACGTTCCAATACACTGTATAGTGTCCTGGGCTTTTGCTCTGTCCGCGGCTATAGCTTTCTTAGCTTTTTTCTTACATTCATCATACTCACTCCTTTTTTTTTCTTTCAACATGTCATTACCTTTTTCCACCGTTTGCCACTCTTAGAATCTTACTTTTTTTCCTTAATCACTTGTTGTACTTCTTCTGCCCACCACCATGTCTCCACCTTATCTTTCATGCCTTTCCCTTTTTATTCTCCTGAAATAACCTTTGCTGCATTTCTTATACATTCGCTCATCTCACTTCAACACTCATTCACACTCAATGCTTCCATGTTTCCCATTTCTAACATTTTATCTACCACTTGTTCTCTAAATATCTTTGCACGTTCATCCTTCTCTAACATATGCCATTTAGTTTTTCGGGGAAGTGGTTCCATGTTTTTTTGGAGCTTCACAACCAACTTAACTTCAACAACGAGTAGGCGATGTTGTGAAACTAAACTTTCTCCCGGGATAATCTTACAACTCTTGACTCAATTGAGGCGGTTTCGTCAGAGAAGAAAGTAGTCGATTTGGGTTTTGTGGTGTCCACTCATGTAAGTAATTAGGTGTTGCTTCTTTTTCTGGAACCAGGTATTAACAATTGCCCAGTCGAATGCAGAAGCGGCCTGGAGTATCATATCTCCGTCAATGTTTCGGCTTTCACATCCCCATCCCCCATGAACTCTTTCATAATCCACATTCTATCTTCCCACATGTCCGTTAAAATCTTCTCCTATTATTAGTTCCTCATATTCCGGTACACTCATAATACCTCTATCAAAGTCCATCCAAAATCTATCTCTCTCTCTGTCATCGCATCCTGTTTGCGGTGTATACGCACTTATCACATTATCATAGTCACATCCTGCAACACAATTTTCACTATAATCAGTCTATCATTCATTCTCTTGACATTCACCACTCACTCCTTCTGATTTTCATCCAGTACGACTCCCACACCATTCCGTTTACCGTCACTACCACAATAGTAAAACTTATATCCTTCACCAATTTATCTAGCCTTAGTACCCTTCCACTTTGTTTCTTGTAGACAAGCCACATTAATTTTTCTCCTTTTTAATACATCTGCTAGCTCTCTTGCTTTTCCAATCATAGTTCCCACATTCCGACTCGCATACCTCAATCTAGTTCCCCGAGCTAGCGTTTAACGATGCCCCCGCTCGGGGTGGTGCAACAAACCTTGCCCTCTTCTCACAGGTGCCGGGTGCTGCCCCTGCGCGTCGTCTGCGTGGAACGCCCTAGTCCTGTCACACATCTTATTTCTTGTTTTAAACATTACTGCAAATAGGTTTGGTACAAATTTTATAGCTGGCCACCTGCCTGACACCAACTCTCCTTGGGACTGCTATTGTAAATGAGGATAGGGATAAGGATAAGATTTGCTGACAGAAAAATGCGATAAAGGAAAAAGGAGCCGTATGGAATGGATACTGCAGTAACCGGGAAAAATAGCAACTGCAGCAGCTCGTGGTGACCGGGGTCGCGTACCTTAGTGCTCAATTCAATAACTGGCTTGATCATTAAATTGGTGCACCCCCTGATAACTAATGATGACTACACTCTAATTACAACATCAATTTCAGCAATAATTCTATGTATTTGATTAAATTATAAAACATTGCTCACTGGTATATATTTAGAGAAAAATAAAATCTCTAGAGCTTCTATCAGAATCTTAATAGCAATTGACCTTAAATTATTACATTTTACCACAAAAACGTAAGAAATGTATGTTGATGTCCATAGTACCGCGACTCCACCGTACGATCGGCCGCGAACATTTTTTTTAAAATTCTATGGAGGAAACTTAAAACCACGTGTATTCTGGTCTATTCAGCATGTATATTACTTAGAAGTTTCAAATCATAAGGGAGTTTAGATGTTTCTTGAAATCTTCTTGTCAGTATTATTTTTGTTTTACGTACAATGCAACCCTCTTTAAATTAAAGTACATTCGATATGTAATGTAATTATATAAGTATTATATTTTTTACTGTTATAATACTTTTTTTAGAGTGTTTATTTATTGACGAATTGGTAAAAAAAATTCATTCGTTTCAGTTAAATACTAGTTAGTGTCTGTCTTTTTTGGCAATTATGTGTAATTAATTCATACATTATATATTAGATTACGATCACGAGAAAGGTGTAACGTTGAAAAATATTAAATGACACGTTTTGAATACAGAATTTTTTAAGGTAATTAACACTTTTAGTTGGAACACAATACCCCATGTTAAAGCTGAAAATAATTCCAGTCAATTTTTGACTTCAAAGGAGTGATGACGACTCAGACAGATATATTCAAATTAAACATTTTTTTCTGGAAAATTTTTGGGATATGGAGAGGAAAAGAATCCTTAAAATATTATAAATATTATTCTTTTATTTACCTTTTCTTTACATTGCTTCTTTATAATATTCTTCTTACGATAAATTTGATCTTCACACCATTGAATATAGAATTGTTAATCCGTGAAGTGATATTTTATTTCACAGAAGTTGCTGTTACGGCTAAGGTTTTAATGATTCTCTTGATGCGAAAAAGGATCCTTGATATTTTTGATTTACTTGATTGTGAAGAGTTCCATGGCAATGATGAAAGTAGCAAGTATATTATTGAACAGAACAATAAATCATACACAACTTATTGGCGGATATATGCTGTTCTGTCAAATTTCGCTTATTCATCGCAAGTTATCGGTCCGTTGCTCGTGAATCTGATATGGGAAACAGAATTGCAATTGCCAGTCTGTAAATATTACTTTATAAACGAAGAGTTAAGGCAGGCCTATTTCATTTATCTATTTATCTATCAGTCGTTTGGAATCTACGGTCATATGATGTATAATGTCAATATAGATTCATTTATTGCTGGTTTATTAATGCTCGCTATAACTCAAATTAAAGTTATTCAATATAAATTGAACAATTTAAAGTTGGGCATTAAGGAAACCAAACTGAAGAAAGAAGTTCGTTACGACATTCTAATATTGAGATTGAATAGTTGTTTGAGGCACTACGACTTCGTTTTGAAGTGAGTTAATTTATTATGGTCCATATGTAGTATTTTTGTTTACCTGTTTGTTATAATGGTCTCTTTTTATTTATTAGGAAAGTAAATTTAATGTTAAGTATTTATGAATCACTATAGTTACTAACTCAATTATATATACTTTAACTAGTTGTTAACTGGATTTGTTTTACGAATTGCAGCATCTTTTTATTTTATCATCATTATATGAATATTGCCTAAATTATATTTATTTTCAATGAAGTCATTATTGACGTCTAAACTTTATGCTTAAATTGTTCTTGTATTTTAGATTTTGTTCGACTATTGAAGACCTGTCAGGGGTAACGATGTTTGTTCAATATGGTATGGCTTCAGTTACAATATGCACTGTAATGTGTGGCTTTATATCGGTATGTACGAATATATTTCAATTTATTTTGACGCTATTTTCGATTATTTCTTTTCTGCATTACTTTATTCGATGGTTTATTTAAAATTGCTATGATAAATGTCAACAATTATCGATTGCAAACAAAACTCCCAGAATTAATATATTATTTCTACACATTTATCTGGTTTTTGTTTTCTAAAATTATTATGTGTATTATTTTATAAAATAAAGAATCTATTAAAACAGAAAAGATTGATTTTCAGCCTTCATCAACAGAGACTTTAGTATTTTTGATTACTTATTTTTTTGCAATGACTATGCAAATTTTTTGTACCTGCATGGTTGGGAACACAACTGAGTCATGAGGTAACTATAATCTTTAATTAGCCTTAAGAATTAAAATTGTTTACCGTTAAGTTAATCATATAATATACCTTGTATATTGTTTCAGAGTGAAAAATTAGTGTTTGCAGCGTATAATACTGAATGGATGTCGATGTCTAAGTTGTTTAAGCGAAGCATTTTAATTTTTGTAGAGCGCGCCAAAATTCCTATTCAGCTGACGGGTTGGAAAATCTTTCCTCTCACACTCATCACTTTTACATCTGTTCGTATATATATTTCCTTAGAAATTGTAATAATTATTCCAACGTTTTAAAAACCACAAATGAAGAGTTAACAGTTAAAATGTACTTTGGGACGATGAATGAAGTATGGTATTTGTGATGTCAGAGTGAGCTATTAATATGATATCAATCACTAAATTAACCCCTTGAGCACTTAGCTGGCGTTTACGCCAGCTTTCTATTGTTTTCCTATTGTCTTCCTATTGCTTTATTTTATGGGTACTCGACAGATAAATCTAAAATTATTATATTTTAGAATTATTTGTTATACCTGATGATAATTGGTATTAGGTGTGTAAGAATTCATTATTTTGACTCCCAATCAGTGAACTGTGTAAAGATGATTTATTTAAATGTCGACAAAATGGATGCCTGTGTGAATCGATTTGAATCCTTAGTATCTTTTTCTAGTAGAAATATGGTTGAGTATAATAAGTAAGTGATGGGACTTTTAGGTATTCTCACACCTGGAATGTAATTATATTTTATTATAATTATTTTAAACGTCCTACCAAACGCTAACCAAAAGAGGTCCAGCCCCTCTCGTCCTCCCATTCTTATCTACCGATAAGAACATCCTCGATCTTCTCTAGCGTTTCTTATTTTCTTTTTCTTGTTTCAATGTTGAACTAATCTAGTAATAATTTTTTTTCCAGATAATGAAAACAGCGTATTCGTTCTTTACATTAATTAGAAACGTGCAAGACCGTCAACATACATCAAATCAAATAATTTCGCCAGATAATAATAATGATATAGTATAAATAATTACAGTATTACAACTTATAATTTTGCGTTGAAGAATTGATTAATAAAACATAAATAACCCTAATCTAATATACATATATTTAAAAGAAATTTGATTAAATTTGGGTAAATTTTTAAAACATTTTGAGCCTGTTTCTTACGATATAATAGAAATTCACAGCATTTTTATCTTACATATTTCAGAGATTTTACAAAAAACAATTTTCAGAAAATAAATTATTACTCATCGACAACCTCTGCGCTATAAGACAAAAAATATAATAAAATGCATGTTAGATCTGTGACATCCACAGATTACGTATTTTATAAAAAGTTACCAAGATTTAACAAATTATCTGCTTATTTATAGTAGGAATAAAATTATTACAATAATTTAACACAAATATTGCAAACGATACCGATTTAATAGATTTTAACACCTGCGGTGAAAACTCATTAGCGGATAAAGCTCTGATTGTCGTCAATTAAAATAACTAATAGGGTTGTACAGAACGCGCTCGTTGCATGCATAAGCTTACATAGGAATAGTGATTAAAAATTTCGAAATAATGATTTCAATTTTAAATTAATTAAGATAAATATGTAAATTATGGGAATAATATAACTTGAGATTAACTAAATTAATGAAATCTCATGATATTTATGGTGATATGAATGGGTACGGATTTAATCGTAGGCTTTTATCGTTTAAAGTTGAGTAAAATATTATTTTCACTGATATTTTAAAAGTGTGTTCCTTTAGTAATACACGAAAGTACTGAATTATAATTTAATTAATTATAATTTAAGTATATTTCAGTAATACGTAGTTACATAAAAACTTGCCTGAACAAAAAACCACTATACGGGAGCATTAATAATTATTCAATGTCTGTCGTTACATATAATTCTCGCATCTTGTCACATTAACTTGCATGTGACATCTTACGTAACTAAAAGTTCTATTAACAAAAACATTGAATAGTTAATTTAAATTATCAATTATTTAATAATTATTGTCAATAAGACAGGATTCAGTTCTTTTATAAATGTCTCCTTTTTTTAAAACATATCATATGAACGATACAGAGTCTTTAATGTCACGTCACCAATATGTTGTCCAGGCGTATTAGCATATAGTTGTATAGTAAAATAGTTTTTAATTTTTTTATACGGAACTCAAATTATTTTCCAATATTTTTTTGCTACTAACATTCCGAAAGATATTTCTTACAAATTCAAATAAATCTCTGCCAGTAAAACTGAGAATTGTGAACTCTGTGAATTGTTTAACTAACAGAATTTATTCACAATTTCGTGAGTTTTAGTTTTTTTATGCGGAACCCTAATTATTTAAAAAAAAATTAAGTATCCTAAGTTACGCAGAGTAAAAAAAATCCGTGAAAATCGGTCCAGCTGTTCCGGAGATTACCCGGAATAAACAGATAGACAGAAGAAAAAAGAAAAAAATGTATTTTTGGTATTGAAACCGTATATGCATTCGCATGTGTTTAGTAAAATGTTATTTTGATATTAGAAATGGATACTTTTTATTAATTAGTATAAATTTATAAAAAGGGATTCATTTAATATATGAATTATTATAATCTATACAATAGTAATTTTGGTGTAGAGTTTTTAATAGCGCAAACTATAAACAGTTGTCGGTAAAAACAATGACAAAAGTTTGTACATTTACATAGTTGAGTATGCAAAGGGATGTTGGCACATCGTCGCTCGGTAGCCTGGGGAGTATGTTGGCTGCAGCGCTAATGGCCCAACTCATTATACGATGCTTTGTCGCTGTAGTAGTTTTTAATATAAAACAAAAAAAAAGTAATTATACCGTTAGAAATATTTACGTAAATGAGATATTAGTTTGAATTTATTATTTGGCGTGCTCATGAACTGTAGTAATCAAGGTTAATTTTAAAATTGTTAAATTATTAATAGGAAATGAGGCTTTAATACTTTGTATAATAAATAATCTACCATTGCCTGCGGCTGTGGTAATATTGCTTCTAATCCCAATATTAAGTAATTTAATTACTAAAGAATATGTTGATGGATATACTTCTGTCAAATTAATTCACTCTTGAATTTGAATGATGATGGCGCAGTGGACACGCGTCAATGGACGCGGATTCGAGCCCACCTTTCCAACTCTAAAATCAGCCTGAGCTTTCGGTTAAGAAAAACATCGTGAGGAAACCATAGTATGGCGGTAGGTCATTTTGTAATAATGCCCACCTGGGTAGCTACCATCTTCAAGTCGAAAACCTGTCGCCAAATAGCAATAGGTGTGTTCGGGCAGCATCACTTTAGAACTAGTACCTTTAGGCTTAGTGCGTTTACCATCCTGGACCACATCATCACTTAACATCAGGTGAGATTGTGGTCAAAGCACTGAGCCTATTCCGTGTAAAACAAAATGTACATTTATTGTGATGTTAGGATACAATTTTAAAATAAAACTTTTATTAAATTACAAAGCGTGTTACTTATTCTATATGTGTGCGTAGTTTTAGCAACTACACAATTTCAATTTTAATTTATAGAACGATTTTATTTTATTGCATTCATACCTGATGAAGGTATTAATAATATGAAATTCTATTTCTCAACAATGTTCGTGCAGGTATCGCGAAGTTCGTTATCTTTTGGAGAAGGGCATTCCTGTTAGTACTAATGAGCTTGGTCATTACTGAAGTGTGCGTGCCCAGGAAACAATCTCCTGCTGAGAAAACATGTAAGACTAAACAATTTCTACTTACAGAGATACACTTACGTACTTGGGTACGAGTAAAACTGTAGGACCATAAAATTTCCTAGTATTATATTTTTTTTAATAATTACTTTATATTAATGTACATGCTGTACTTTCGTCAATTAATCATCATCTGTGTGAACTCGTCGCTATGTGTTGACGTTTGCTACATACGTTCCAAATAAATACAATTTATATATGCCGTGTAGTGCCGGCCAAAAATAGTACATTTTCCCATAGGTCTCATGAAAAGCGATTAGGGGAATCAACCAGGATACGGGAGCAGCATCCTATGAGTGCCACAAACACCTGACTGTGACCAACCCGCCTACCAAGCGTGGCTATTATGGCAATCCAAATGGCTATTATGGAAATATAATTTAGATTTTAAAGTTATATTGCTATGTGAATATTTTTTTTTGACATAATTATGCTCTAAATTACCAAACTTATTAGTTATCACATTTTAAATTAATTTTGCAAGACCAATATTTTCGAATTTGGAAACCAATTACTAGTTAAACGGTAAACTAGTTAAATATAATTTCTCTTTATAAATATAATGTTGATGTATGTAAATACAATTAATGTTTGTTTATGTACTTGTTTACATATCTCTGATATTAAAAAATTAACCGTAGGTCATTTCAATGTTTAATGTCTATTATATTGTTCTTCAGAGTGGGTTATAAATTATTATAATAGCGCTAATACGAGAGTACTGTGTTTCGCGTATTAGTGAACGTAATAATATTAGTACAAAAATGTTTATGTTAGTAAATACAATTTTAATTTGATATCTATCAAACTAATCTCCTTTTGGTTATAGTTTCCTCACGATGTTTTTCTTCACCGAAAGCTTAGGCTGATTTTAGAGTTAGATAGGTGGGGTCAAACTCGCGTCCATTGACGCCGAATCAGGTCGCACTATCCACTGCACCATCATCGCATTTTCCCATAGACAATATATAGCAAAACATCCTATTTCTATGTTTCTTGCTTGAGATATTTTTTGTAACATTAACATATCAACATATTAATATCATTAACGTTAACATATCAATTGCTCATTGACATACACTTCATATATACAAAATTTTATCAAAATCGGTCAACCGGTTTTTGAGTTAAAACCGAAAATAATATTTTTTTTTTTATGAAATTTTTAAAAATAATTTCGAATATCTATTGACAATACTTCAACTTTATTATTAGTACAGATTTCTTCACTGTATAGGATCAGAGTATCATAGATCAGAGATCTACTATATAGAGATCAGAGACTACGATCTCACTATATGCTAGTATCGATGTAGTTCAGGACAGTAAGCACACTAAACCTGGTTTTCAAGTGATGCTGCCAGAATACAAATATATGTACTTGGCGTCAGGTATTTCAACTAGCTAGCCAGTCACCGAAAGCTCAGAAAAATTATAAAATCGTTGGATTCGAACCTACGCCAATGGACGTCGATTACCACCACAGTACTACTGTGCCATCATTGCTTCAAATGTATCTACGAAAGTATTTCAGCGGATTTTACGGTATTTACGTAGGATTAATTTTTAACATTTGAAAATTAAAAATATATTTTTTTTATATTCAACTATTTCAGTACGTTTCATTATTTTAAGACTAAGTAAAACTATTTCTCATAAATTTAAGCACTTGCCCGCAAAACTGTGCATTGACCTGTTCATAATTACCTGTTGGTTCATACAATTTTTTATAAGTTATAATTTCTTTTACGCGGAACCCTAATTGCGTTCGAAAATTAAAAGTACAGCTATCTACCAAAAAAAGTCCCGTCAAAATACCTCTAGCCGTTCGGAGATTAGCCGAAACAAACAGACAGGCAGACAAAAATTTGAAAATTTGTTTTTTGGTATAGGTATTGTATATACATTCATATGTATTAAGTAAATAGTTGTTATTGTGATTGACTGGTAGAGAATGCCTCTGGCATTAAATCCGCCTTTTTACACAAATTGCAAATAAAGTATGAATAAATAAATAAATATTACAAAGAGACATTTCAATTTTATTTAGTATAGATAGAAATAAGTGAAATAAATGTTACAACAAATTATAAAAATAGCGCAAGTCAAATAAATGTCTACTTCATACCTTTTTTAAATTAGTAAAGAGAATATTCAATACCAGGAACAATTACTACTTGATATCTAAGTAAGTAGAAAGAAAGTACCTAACTAGTAATTGTTTCTTTTATAAAGAAAGCATAAAAAATGAGACGTCGGTGTATTTCTTTGTTTGTTGTATTAAACTATTTAAAAACAATTTTCTTGTTTGTTTTTGTAGAGTTGTTCTATTACTAAAGTAATGAGTAAAATGAAATAAAAATTATTATTAATTATTATTATTATTAAAAATTACCAACAAAGAAAAAAAACAATTCTACATTACAAGATACATACAACTATATAAAAGATGGACAAAGTTATAAAACTAAAATCAATAGATTAAATTAATGACGACAGAGTAAAATGAAATGCTTTATTTTTATTTCTACGAACAGATTGTAGATTTTCAAATCGAACAAGAACTTTTTTAAACAAAACAGATAATATTTATTTAGGTGTATAAGAATAGTAATTGGACGAAATCACATATAATTTTTTTTTTTTCCAAAAGCACAATTATCTACTTCGTTGTTCCATTTTATATAAAATTGAACTCAATTTTTTGTTCACATTAATAAAATATTTTTCTATGTATTATTTGTTGTGTAAACCTTCTGTTTAAAAAGGTAAAACATCAAAACTATGTGTTCAAAATTCAGTATTCAATTTATGAATAAATATTTGCATACGAAGCGTCGGATGTAGGCAATTGATTGCGACCGGAGAGAGTAAACTAGCGTCGTAAACGCAGACAAAATTGAAATCAGAATAAAAAATGCACTAAAGATTTAATATTTAAAGAGAACATACCATTGAGTGCATGAGAGTGGATTGTTTTGATGGTATTATTTATATAATTATTATTGTATATTCATTTTAAGCTAGACAGTAGGTGTAAACTAGATCATCCATCGTAATCTTTTAAATAAATGTAAATTTCTCTAATATATTTTTGCAGTTTTGACACGATTTACAACTGATTTTTGATCTGTCAGTTTTTGTCTATTATCATGCTTAATTATAACCACTATTAATCAAAATAAACACATACAAGTAAGTGAATAGAATCCGAAGGTAAATATTTAATTTACTTGGCGCTTGTGTTTTCTACCACGTGGTAAATTCTATTATCTGATTATCTCCACTATTTATGTTACATTGTAGATATTACATTACTGGATTACCTTTATTTTGTTTCTATTAGTATTTTTGATAAAATAAGTGTTTTACTAAAATCATTTAACGTCATATATTATGGTTTCAATACTTCTAAAGTGTGCCTACCGGAGTCTGTTAATTAGAATAAATTCATAGACCATTCGCAGTTGGGCGGAGGCTACCTCTACTAATTGCGTCTCATTTAAAGAGTACGGTTCCTGCAATTAACCTACATCCATTCGCTTTGGCGGTTTTTAAAACATTCACTCTGGTGCTTAGGTACTTACCAGTGCAAGAAATCAGAGTGAATGATAATTATTAAGTTCTTTTAAAGCAGTTGAAAAACAAAAAAAAATGTTCGTAACGTAACAGCTACTGAACTCATATCAACTAGATGTATATAACAGATGTATGAGTATGTTAATATATTGTTTCCATAAGGAATTCTTATTGATTAATTCCGGATTAGTAACGATATAAATTATTACATTATATTGCAAAGTTGGTAATATAATCTCTCTTTTCATTATTAAAAATATTCGAAAACTATTTTTTCTCTTACAAATAGTTTATTATTTACTAATGAAATAATTTTGTATTTAATGGTATAATATGGTTTATAAATACGACGCTACGACGTTTTTGTTGTGCTTACAACTTTAATTGTTCAATTATTGTAAACGTCAAGGATATAAACACCCACAGGTATCGATGTGACATTTCTCTTTAATTATATTCAATATTTTATAAGGCATAATTTTCAGAACAATATAAAAATGCATTCAGAATTCAACTCTTTTTCGTATGCCGTGGTTGTTATACAAACTATTAATCATTATTGCTAAACTAAAAAAAAAAAAACATTTTTTTTAAAAATGCAATCACCTCTCTCTGATAGTTTTAAAATTAATATGAAATTTTGGAAATTCCTCGGCATATCACCGGCGAACAATTTATCTCGTTATTATAGTTTCTATTCAAAATTATTTATTTTAATCGGCGTAATCCTGTACGATTTATTGTTTACAATAAATTTCTACTTTATACCAAGACAACTGGATTTATTTATTGGAGAAATGATATTTTATTTTACTGAACTAGCAGTGGCATCCAAAGTATTGACTTTTACCCTTATGCGTCATGAGATTGCAAAATTGTTGGTTATATTAGAGAGTGATATATTTCAACCAGACACCGACGAAACTATTATTATTATTAAAAAAGCTAAAACATTTATTGAAAGGTATTACAAAATCGTTGCAGCTGTTTCAGTGACATCAAATTTGACGCATATTTTGTCACCAATCATAGCCCATATGATGATAGCAATAAAACTAGAATTACCTGTATGTAGTTATTCCTTCTTATCTGAAACATTCAGAGATATTTTCATTTATCCTTTGTATTTTTATCAAGCGCTTGGAATGCACTTTCATATGTGGTGTAATGTGAATATTGATTCGTTTTTTTTGGGTCTAATGATTTTGTCCATAGCACAGCTGGAAATTCTTAATATTAAATTAAGGACTGTTACTGATGAGAGAAACGATGCGAAAAGGAATGAAAACAATTCAGGCAAATGTTACGACAATGACATTATTAAGCTCAACAAAAATATAATTCATTATAATGAAGTTGGCAAGTAAGTTGATATTGTTTTTTTTTCTATGTTTAATTATTCCTCCTCTAATTCTATGACTAATGCATTATACATACATCTTGGTATCGTAATTAGTATCAAGGAATTTTTACGTAACAAATTACGTAACGCAACTCAACTAAAAATCCTAAACTGATTTCAACTATTATACTTAATACTTTTATCAATGTCATCTATGCTAATATTATAAAGAGGAAAGATTTGTATGTACCGAATAAACTTAAAAACTACAAGACCAAATTGGATGAAATTGAGTATGGAGATAGTTTGAAATCCAGGGTGTAATATAGGATCATTCTTATTCCGAAAATCCCGTGTAAAACCGCGAATAACAGCTAGTCTCATATAACTGAAGAGAGTTGGAGGTTCGAACAATCAATTGCGTTTATCGACATAATACTAACATATAAGTGTGACATTTAAGACTAATATGAATTCTAACTCAAACTTTTCTTTTATGTGTGTTACAGATTTTGCGAGCTAATTCAAAAAGTGTTTAGCGTGACATTATTTGTTCAATTCGGTATGGCTTCCTGCATCATTTGTGTTTGCCTTGTTAGATTTACTATGGTACGTAGTGACTTATTATATTTCTGAATTTGGTATCGTTTCACTTTGATCTTGTGTCCTGACAATTTATAAACACGTAGACTATACACGTAACTTTTATTTTTCGTGAAAATTAATATTTAATTATTTATGTTTTTTAGCCTGCTCCATTGGATTACTATATATTTCTTGCTACATATATGTTCGTTATGATCATTCAAATTTTAGTACCATGTTGGTACGGTACTCGAATAATAGATAAGGTAAAAAAAATGTCATACACAAACAATTGATAAGCTATGACACTTTTTATACCAATGCAATGTATTTGTTTTTAGAGTTCATCGCTTTCGTTGGCAGTTTATAATTGTGATTGGACGGCAACAACTAAAGAGTTCAAAAGTAATATGAGAATTTTCGTCGAAAGAGTAAACAAACCACTATCGATAACCGGTGGAAAAATGTTTCCCGTTTCATTAACCACATTTTCTTCTGTAAGTTTTTGTTCAGCTTTGATATGAAATATTTTTTGATAACCTCTTATTATTTATCGATTTTATAAAATACCTGTAATATTACTTTTAGAACGATTTTATCAATCACATCGAAATATTAATCGGACTTATTTTTATATATTGTAATTGTAAATCACATGCAGTTTATTGGTAGTTATTTCTTATCCATTTGTGAGACTGTTTTTACTAAAACCATAATTGTTATGGTAATAATGAGGACTGATTAAAACTGACAAGTGAAAATAAATAACAGTTGCCCTAGTGAAGGTTTTGACAGCAACTTCAGAGATGTTGACTGATATAAATGTGGTATCAGATAATAACATCACACCTATGTAAATAATCCATTAATAAACCACTTTTAACATTACGTCTAGGTTTGCACTGGTTTCTTGCTATTAAAATTATCTTTGATATCCTATTAGGTATACATATTCACAATCTAGATCATAGCGGTAATGTGACTAATCTAACAATAATATAATAATAATTCAAAAGATGTGTATGTTTTAGATAATGAACTCTGCGTATTCTTTCTTCACTCTACTTCGACACATGCAGTCAAGAGAAGATTAAGGAACTTTGATAGTGCATGTCTTTTATCAAATACGTATAACATCATTCGTCTATGAAAGATTTTCTAAAACCCTTTTCAATTTATTAAACGAACCGTTGTTAAATGTTATGATAATAATGTAATGTGCATTATTACGTAATTATAAATAATATTTTTGTTTAAAAACTTATTAAAAGTATTAAATAAATCTTGCATATTTATTAATAACAAGGTTCTACAACTATTATAATTTTACATTTCTAGTTTTTTTTTTGTTGGTACTTCTTTAGTGTTGGTAAAAACTGTCATTTCAAAAACAAATAAAATGAAATAAGTTCACGACATCCATAAACAGCTAATGAAATAGGGAGTAAACTTGCCTATGTATTTCTTTTGTATTTTGTAGCGTAATATATAAGTTATGTTATTGTTATGTGCGAATGTATGCGAAACTTATATATCTATTTCGTTTATACATATACTAGCTATGTGGCCGCGGCTCCGCCCGCGTTTCATGTATTCTGTATTGATGAGTGAAAAAGTGCGTATAACATTTCGTTTTTACCTAACCAAAAAAAAAAAAAAACAACTGATGCAGAAAAATGAGAGTCTTTTGTTTTTATTAGGGGAAAAAATGTACATAAGATTAAATTGAAAAAAAAAAAAAAATGAGAAAGAGTCGATGGAAAATAAAAATAGCCTATAACCATCTACATTATATATATATATATATATATATATATATAATACTTGTTGTGTCTAAATATATATTTCAGCTATTTGTACACAATACAGGTTAAAACTAAACTACAGACTAAATTACGTATTAATATAATAATTTAATTATATACTTTTTTGAGATGAAACTTTGATGAGTTGTCCATGTACGCTCGAGAATGTTCTAGATCAAAAAAATATTTTCATCTCATTGGAATATATGTTGGGCTCAGCTGCTTTATATTAGATTTTCATTTACCTTTACAAAATATCCATAAATATCTCATACAAAACTAGGGGTAACAGTGATGTCCAGCACATAATCTGTTAATTAGTAACCACATATAATAAGGCGTATTTTTGCCTGAAGACAACGATTGAGGAAACAATGATTTTACCCTTGACTATATAAATAAGATGTCTGAACGTGACAAGGGTACCATTACAGTTTTTATGGATTCCCTCAGTGGGTAAAGCATTCACCTGGCCCCTCTTTGTTTAGGCCACAAAATACATTTTTAATGTCCGTATGATATTGCGTGTGAAACTAGAGTTGGGTTTGTGACATCGCGTCGTCGAGGAAAATATATTAACAACAACGTATATCGTTATTACCAAAGATGGTATAATCGAGAACACAAGTGCAATATATCCATTTGTTTCTAACGCTAAAAAAAGGATAAAAATTGCGCCCGCACACGTCCTCCCGGCGCGCAAACGATGATTTAGTGGCGATCCTTGGATTTATTGAGGCCCAACTCGCCCGGCGACTTCAATGAATAATAAATTGAAGATCTTTCCCGATATTATTGATACTTCGGGTTCCTCCGGGTGATGTATGTTCGGGTGAGAATTGAAACCCTTTTATTAAAACATATATTATACGACACGTCCCGACTGTGACAATGAATAATACGCTCCTTGTTGCGTTACTAGACTACGTGCGCTATTCTCTTATTTCGCCTTTTATTACTCTAGGATTATTTATTGTAATATCTACGTACGCTTGCTTTCTATATTTCGGGTGTAAATCTTTTGTTTCATACCTTTTTAGTGCACAGTTGATATTTTTCTATTATTTTATCTAATGTTAATTCAATTTCATCGCAGTGCTATTAAAAACTAAAAAAATTGCTTAAAAATGATTTTTTAAGCATGTAACTAAATAGGTTGTGATAAATCAGTCTTTAGTCGACTGCGGTAAAAATATTTCTTTAGTTATGACAGTAATTATGTAATAGAAGTGCGAATATCCCATGATAATTTTAATAAACAGTATTATAATACTAATTATTACTTGAATTTAGAGCAAATATCGCGATATTTTTTCTTACTCCTCCTACAAAATTTATAGCATAAAAACTATGAAAACAAATTATTTTAAGTTAAACAAAGATTATGTAATTAAAATTAATGATGAAATTTTATTAGGTATCAAATATAATGGTTTGAATGAATCTTTGCTGATAAAACTAATATTTGAATTCAATTAAAGACAATTTAAACAACTGACTAGTGATAGACTTCACGTCTAAGCCTCACTTGCCTTTCAACATCTATCATTGAGTTCGCCAGTTGTAACTACGACTTGTATGTTTGAATTTGCCGAGCTAATTCCGAAGCATGTTCGTTCGTACAAGCTACTTCGGGTATAAATTCGCCTCGCAAAGATGTTCTCATGACAACGTTAAAGCAAACAGATGGTAGTGAGGTTAAAACTTGCCCCGCATGTAAAATTAGTTAAATAACTCCCAGGGATCTTCTCGCAGTGTAGATACTATGGAAACACGTCTTTGCTCTAAACTCGAGTAAATTAGACCAGAACTTGCTCGCATTAAAAGCGCTTTCTCTAAATTAATCTACGTAGAGTAGAGCGTGAGTAATTATTATGTAAAAAACATCGTCCGTGAAAATTAGAAATTTATGTTTGTTTGTTTACTTTTTAAATTACCGAGAGCTATGTTTCACTCTTTAATTGAAATCATAAGTAAATCGTGATTTGTTTAAATTTATAATGTAAATTGATTAATAACAACGGTAGGTTACTTTGATGTCAGATATCTGATTAGATTATAGAGTATATATGATTAGAACAGAACTTGTGATTAAATAAACTTTTCAAACGAGAAATTCGTCTATGAGCGAGTAATTATTGTGATGTTATTTGATAATTTTCAAGCTATTAGCTATAAATTAAACACATTTTGAACTTTCATAATATGAAATCTATACTTACTTAAAATAATAAAAGGCTAATGAGACGAAATCTGTAAATTGAAGATATGAAAAAAATACTATGCGGGGATTCAGGATTAACTACAGAACACATTTCGATAGTATTTAAATTTTTTTTGTCATTCTGTCTTTTCATAATTTTGTTCGTCACGCAAAACTTACTAAGCCGAATTCGATGAAGATGAATGCAAATTGTTTGAATTCTAAGCGGGTGAAGGTGCAGGCACAGCTAGTAATAAATAAATTGCTAAAGTAAATGAAACAAAGTCCACTTTACTCTCTTCGAATTGTTTTTTAACATTTTATTATTAAATTATTAAGAGAGTTAAAACATATTTTGTATATACTATAACGCTTTACTTACTATCTCCTCTGAAGTTAAGTGATGATGTAACCCGAGATGGTGAGCTTAGAAGCGTTGACCTGAAGTGATGATCCTGAAATACACCTATAAAAATAGATTGGACTCAAGAAAACGTCTTATCACAATGCCATGGTTTCATTACTATACGAGTATTCTCTTTTACCGAAAGCTCAGGCTCAGTATAGAATAAGATAGGCGGATTCGAATCTATGAACATGGATATGGTATTCGATTAAAATGCTACTGAACCGTAATAATTTTGTTTAGAGTTAACCTGGTTATGTTTCGACTGTGAGACGCTATATCTATTATTACTTCAAAGCAACAGTACTCTTTCTATTCTATCTCAGGTCAAAGGATGTGGTTGATAACACGTAAAGCCATACGAACGGTTCTAAACACAGTTCCCAGGATTTACATCCTATTTTTAACCGCCCTCAGATGGAACTAGAAATATTTTTGAGGTTGGCGAGAATGGCGATAGGATGAGATGAACACTTCAAATGAATTGATTGACTGTTTACGTGACAATCATTTGGCACATAATTTTTAAACAAAACAAAATACATAATAATCACTATGGGAATAGTATGATGTAAATATTAATCTGCTGAGATAATGCACTCATAAGTGAGGCCCAGTACGGCCTACGCATTGAAGTGTTTGGACGAAATCCAAAAAATGCCCAGTCACTGATGCGAATTGCCTGTCAGTATTTCAGCTATTTTTACGACAGTCCAAATTGATTTCGTCTATAAACCCAGAAGAGTATCGACAGTTCTACTTCGATGATTCAGAAAATTAACAAAAAAATGGCTGTGGATTTTGTATACCTACCAGCTAACATTTCATTTGGTTGCAGTAGTCAGTAAGGCTCATTTGTGCTAACGCTGATTAACAAGCAACCGTCTGCGGTTGTGGGTTAACTGCGACCTCAGATTCGAAATACAGGCTAATTTACATTATCTTATTTCAAATTAATAAAAGCCATATAATGAAATTGCTATAGGCCAGCTATTAATTATTATTGTTTTAATTGGGTTCAGTGATTGCGTGTTGCGCATTAAAAAGGAATTGAAATTTATATTTTTAGGATCGACATTAAGACGACATGCGGCGGCGACAGATTTGAAAAGTAGGTACTTCAAAAATCTATTGTTATCGCGTTGTGCTCCAAAGAAAGAGTTATCAATCACGAAAGGGACAACTACATCGCGGGCTGCTTTTACCTATGCAAAATAGACGAAAACATCACTTCGTAGTACCCTATTTTCTCCTCCAAAACGGAACCGATTAATTTTTCTTTCAGTTATAGAATAAGAAACATTTTGGCTATGCCTGTACGTTTTGCTTGTTTAAATTATATTCATCAAATTCGTTTGAAGAACGTCTGAAAATTACTGTAAAAAGGGAGCATTTTTACTCTTCAATTTACTCTTCAAAGGCTCTTAGTTTCTACGATAACTAATTTATGGAATAAACCAAAAAGTACGGACATGGCGATGGTGCATATATATTATTTGGTATAAAAATATTTACCATAATACTATTACCCAGGGAGGAAACAGGAAACTACGTTTGTATGGAATAAATGCCGCTCGCATATCCTTTTAACAATGCCAACGATATTCGTTTATAGTTTACATATAGGTACGTGATAATGATTATATTGATATAATAAATTAATTTGGGGATCAGTACAGACAGGTCGATGACCATTATTGTATTGTATTTTTTTGAAAATACTTGGATTCAGTGCTAACAATTGTGACAGACTTCTGACACCACTGAAAACATGATAAATTCTTTTATTCTTAACTTTAAATTTATCAGCATTAGCAATCTTGACGTCTTACGAAGAGGCCAGTAATGAGTTTTCTATTTATCTAAAGAGTCGAGAAGCTTTGAACGGGCTAGTTAGTTGAGCCAGTGAGGACTTTAAATTGTTTCCACTCTTGTAGTGCTTTACTCGCAGTGCGGAAGAAGGGTATATGAAAACTTTTATTTAAAGCGATAAACTAATTCTATTCGAACCACGTTAATATACGATTTAAAATGTAAATTGCTTGTGTGATTTCAACGCAAGTAAAAAACATTTAAACGCTTGTAAAGTTAAAATTGGAAGCGATCGTAAATATTATAGTACCAGTCCATTTATTCAATGTTTTAAAGCTACGTGGTCTCTTCGATAACGTTGAGCGAAGAAACCCTTCGAGTTGATCGGCATGACTAAAAGTTTTCAACAACAGTTCAAACATTTTGCGGTGAGACATACAACGTTCCGCTTTCAGTGCTAAAAACTGATCTGTTTTTTTATTCTCGATTCCATCCATGTATTCATTGTTTCGTTTACAATGATCCGCTCTGTAAGCCTAATGTATATTAAATAGGTTATAAGTAGTGTTTGAAGGGTAAAATAAAATGTATTGATATATAAACTTTTTTAATTAAGTTCATTCATCGAAGTCATTAATCGAAGAGCAGTCGTTGAGAGCAAATGAAAATATATACCATCATTTTTATTTACGTAGTGAACTTTAGTTTATTACAAGTGGCATAAGCTAGATATTTGCATGTCACGTCATTAAATATCACAAATGATTTTAATAATCTTTTTATGTTTTCTAGCGGTCACTTTTAAAGCTCAAAATTGTAAAAGATTTATTATGTTAAATGTATCTTACTTTTATAATGTAATAATAATATTTAACATGAGATACATTAACATAAAAATCTTTAATTTTCTCAAAAATTGTATTACAATATATGTACTTTATGTCAACAGATTGTACAATGTAGGTTGATTACGTTAAATGATTGAAACAACATTAACATTTTCATAATAATATTAACATATTGCAATTGTTTTTAAAGGCGTAAAATTATCACAGTTTTAGAAATGTATTATTTAGTGAATAATATTTCGTAATAACACTTTTTTTTGTAAATAACAATAAATAACATTTTATTGTAACATAATTCAGTCTCAAGAATTAGCTTTAATTATTCTATAAATTCAAACAAGCGCGCCCCTTCACATTATTAGCATTCACAACGTAACTAAAGTTGAAATAAAAGGGTCCAAATATTTTGGGTCAACTTAATTTGTACGAAAATTTCAAGTTTAAGTTCCACCACTTTAAGAGTCCGTTTCGCTTGTTCCCGACTTTTGCGTCTTCACAATTAATTTAGTATGAGGAAATCTCCATTCCTTGACAATGTTACAGCATTTACTTTCTTAGAATCGTGACTTTAATTTCAATTAGCATATTCGAATTAAACGTTAAAAGATCATTACTAGTATATTATTAGTATTCATTCGTTTAACTAAATTTCTGACTAGATATTATTATATTTATCAATGTTTTAATAATATTAAAATAAATAAAGATGAGTTGGGAATCTGCCCAGCCCACTGCCACTTAAGGTAAACAATTCTTCGGGCAATGTCGGTTACTTTGGTTCTTCTGCGGATCTCCTCATTATGATGATCCATGGGGCTAACTGGTTCTCGAATGGCTCCCGCGTACCAGTGATGCAGCGTAAGTAGGCACCCCCACAAGGTGAACCTTTTTTTTTGTAAACTAGCTAATAATGTTGACCAGAGGGCCCTTTACAGCTTCACCGAACTTGACGGGGGAGTGCAGAAAGCACTGAGCCGCATAAAGTAACTAGCACAAGGGAGACGCGGTGGACCGACGACCTGATGAAGGTCGCAGGAATCCGCTGGATGTGTGTGGCGGAAGGCCGGTCGTTCTGCAGATCTTTGGGTCCAGATCAAGTCCAGCAGTGGTCGTCTTTCAGTTGAATGGATGAGGTTGGAAATATTAACATATGCTTAATAAAATATATTAACTAATCTATTTGTTATGTTAATTAATGAACTGTATGGTGTTGACCATCATAACAATAATTTTCCATAAATAATTAAATTTGTCATAACTCATTGTATTAAAGAAACTTGACTTATCTTCATCTCAGTACCTATATCTTCAATTATTTCCCTGTCCTTATGCCATTTTTATTTGAGGTCGGCGCAACATGTCTTCCTCTTCCATTCATCTCTATTTGGTGTCATACCTACATTCACTCTCTTTCTAAACATATTATCTTTCACACAGTCCATCTATCTTTTCTTTGGTCTTCCTTTTCCCCTTTACCCGTCCACATTCATATCCAATACCTTTCTTACAATATCCTCTTCCTCCCTGCGCATGACATGCCCATACCAAGCCAGATGGCCCGCTCCTTGTCTTTTCTGTCACTGGTACCACTTATTTATTCAATCTGAACACAAAAACTGAAAGATAAGCAAGTAAACTCCGTAAGCAGCTAAAATAAAATGTTGTAATTGAAATACATCATATAAGCATAATGTAAAATGTAACTAATAGTAATGTAATGGAGCGATGATGGCTCCGTTGGTAGTGTGGACGTATACCGCGTTGATGGACGTCGGTGCGAAAATCTGCGTCTTGTAAGCATTGATAAATATCCCAATATATAGTTTTTTAGTACACCACATGTGATTACGTTTAGAAGTAAATTATAATAAACTCGAGCTATTGCCGATTTCCAATTTCATTCATAAAGCACGTTTGATAGGTAATCCATCTTGATTCGATACAAGCCGCCTATAAGACATTTACGCACGGGAAATGGAAAGTAAGAAAGAGTAAGTAAAAAGAACGAATATGCAAGAGTAAAAAGGAGATATATATAAAATATCTAACACGATTGTTGTGATATATGTGATAGCTATGAAAAGTTTTTCTAGCCGAGGTTCGTACCATTGTGGTGCCCTTGCGCTGACTACCATTTTTAGGCTGAGTCCCTTAAGCACTCGCCTCAAAATCCAGTGGAGCTGTCAAAGCTAATCTGGTTTGGTTAGGTTAGTTATAAAAATATTTAATTTAAGTTACTGATTTCTTTCAATTAAGATATAGTCCCATAAAAATATTTCAAATTTCTATTCATATGAGTCCATTAAATTTAAAATTCTTAACACGAATACAGCGAAACTAAAATTTATAATCCACTTCACAATATTACATCAAGATAATAGTAATCTACGATGTATTTATTTATTTATCGATATAAAATTTACTACCTATCCCGTAACGTTTTTACTGGCGGTAGCTTTTTGAGCGGGTAAATAATACGAGTGGTCTTCGCCCACGGGAACGATTCATCACAACCGACTACTTCACCAGAACTAACTTCCCTCTCCGGACGACCCTAGAATAAATGTGCTTGTGAGAAGCAATGATTTTCCATCACACCGGTCGTTATAAAAAAATATAGTGTAATATGTATTAAGATTAGTTTATCGCTGTTATATGACATCGCATATGTATGTAGGAATGATAGTAGAAACGGAACGTAAGGTGTGAATGAAAGGGATATATCTATGTGACTTTTTCTCACTCTAAAGAAAGATGGCGAAATAGAATTAAAGTGATTTAAAAAGATTTAAAAAAAGACGCGTTGTATAAGTTGTAAAAAAAATAAATGTGTTAAGTTGTGGTAGCTATTCGGGCTCGATTTTTATTGGATCCCACATCTATAACCTATAGATATTTATAAATAGGCAAAAACAGTTCAAGATATTTTTCCTTCTTTTTTTATCAACAGATACACTTTTCTGTTTAGTGAATCGTCCATTAATTACGTGATGCATTTTAGCAATCTCTTTAGATATCTTAATACAGCCAAGAATTTATGATGTTTTCCGAAACTCGTTTTGAGTCCCATGTGATTAATAAACGCTTTCTAGGTAGTAGCTACACATATACTTTAGTGTTATCAGTAATAATAAAAAAGCAACATGCTAAGCAGCCATGGTGACATCCGATAGATGTGAAAACTTCTAGAAATCTTTAGAATAACTTCTAAAGTTCTGAGTCTAATCCTGACTTTTGACTTTATTTAGATAACTAACGAAATAATTTAGTAGTAATTGTTTATACTCAAACATTTTATTTGGGAATTTAAGGGAAATCTGTTAGATGTGGTAACACAAAAGCGTCCACTTAAACGCCATCTTATATTTGAAAGACTGTAGCATGTCACTAAAGGCTGACGGCAAAGGTGACGCGAATCTATATGTTTTTCCTCTAACGAAAATCGCTTAACTCCACGAAAGAAGTTTTCACTTCAAAAATTTAAAACAAAAAGAAGTTTAGTTTTTCTTTAAAAAATTAGTAGTGGTTAGGAGCCGTTCAAGATTTGTTAACGCATGCAAAATTTTATAGACATTTGACTCCCCGCACTCTCTTATCAGCAATGGTAAGGAAATATTTTACCCAATGATGACTTGAGAATTGGTATAATCTTGATAAAAAAGACGAAACATAAAATAAGAATTGCATAGCCTATATCATCATTCAGGGATCCCGTGATCCTTCCCTTCATGCCGTCAAATTTATACAAAGCACATTGCCCCTCGGCATCCATTAAAAAAAAAAACAAAAGTAAAAGATTCTTTATTAAATTTGGGCCTTGGAAAGACGATAATGATCGTCGAAAATAACCATCAGTTCGGAAAACAACCCATTCGAGAAGAATCGCCAAAAAACTCGATCTGGATTTTTTTTTATGTTTTGTTTAAAGTATATTATAACTAAAATTATAACAACAAAGGGTTTTAGCGGAATTACAGAGAGGGGTGTCATTTCCAGACACCACTATCGTTCACGTAATGATACACCATGTAAATCCATTATAAAGTATTATTTTATACCTTCCATCATACAACTTTCTCCCTTGTACAACTTTATCGTAGCACACACTTCAATAGTTACGTACAATGAAACAATATACGGCTAGAATACGTTGTTTAATTAGAAACACGATTTTTTAAGTAAATACTTCTTTAGCGGCGTTGTGCGATTTCTCGATAGGGAAAAAACGTATAGTTTCGCGTTACCAACGCTATGACGTCAGACATCAACATGCTACAGTATTTCAAGTATAATATGGCGCGCAGAGAGATAAATAATTTATTTATTTTTAATTTATTTATTTATTTAATTATTGATCGGAGCGCCAATAGATGTAAAAACTAGACAAATGTTATAACATAAAATATGTTAATAATTAAAAAAAAAAAGGTTTTCCAATGTTTCGAGTTTTCAGTACTATGGGATCCTCATGGCTGCCTTGTTTTTTTTTAATAAGTGAGTCGATTAGTATATTTTAGTGAAACTCGGTTATTTTCCTCAATGCATCTGACACCGATGGCGGTGACTTTCTCTCTCTTTTCATAACATATAAACGATTCAACGATTGAGAAATGTAAAATCTTTTTCCTTTTTTATTTAATAAAGATAACGTATAATAACTAGATACAGATCCTAATTCATACTTTGTAATTTGTACTAGCTGTTTGCCCGCGGCTCCATCTACGTTTCATATGTTCTTCACTGCCTAATATAGTGTTTAAATAATCACTGGAAAATAATGTTTTGATGGTCCTGTCCATTGCATCGTATTTTGTTCACAACTTCATCAGTTTTAAGTTTTTACACGGAACCCTAATTATTTTCCAAATTGTTTTTTAACTAAGAAAAAGCAAATACATTTCTCACAGATTCAAGCACTTGTCAGTAAAACAGACCATTGAACCATTTTACAATTTTAATGAGTTTTCATTTTTTTTGTACGCAGAATCTAGTAATTTCTGAAAAATAAAATAGCCTCAGTGATGCAGAGTAACTACAGCTATCTGTAAAGTTCAGTCAAAATCTGTCCAGCTATTCAGGAGATTACTCGGAAAAAACAGACAAACGAATAGACAGACAAAAGTTTTAAAAATTGTGCCTATAGTACAGGTGTTGAATGTATATTCAAATGTATTTAAAATTAAAAAGTTGTTATTTTGATATAATTTAATAAAATATTATAACTTACATAGTTTAAAGTATTCAATACATCTTAAATATATCATTAGTCATTATTATTAAGATATCGAACTACCCGACTGAATATTTTGCTTTCAGCAGCCCTTCTTAGCTTCTCAGCAGAAGATTTAAATACAATAGAAAGAGAAAAATAGTAAATGTCAAATAATAATTATGTTAAATTTTAACAAGACATTTAGACGTTTATTGAATAAGTTAATACAATTATAGGTGGAGCCTTATTTGAAACTAGCACGTTAATTAGATTGGCTGAGCTCATATTATCCGAATGATGTTTATATATTCATAAAAGCGCCACGAACGATAGTAATTTAGCTTAAAATAATTTGAAATGTATTCTTCATCACACACGTTATAATTTGGAATAATTGTTAAAAGTCAAATACAAAGTTTTTACTAATCGTCTTTTTTAATTATAAATAACGTTTTCAGGATAGACAATATAAATCTTTAATATTTATTTAGTTTCTATCAAAATAAGGCACGCCATGAAGGTTTTAAAAATATTTACTTTTCATAATAAATTTTAAATATGTTATAAAGATACTTTTCGTCCAAAATAGACACAGACACACAGTGCCTTAAAACGAAAGTATTCGACAAGTGTGTTGCCAGTAATAACATACGGCACCGAGACGTGGTCGCTCACAATGGGCCTAATAAAAAAGTTCAAGGGAGGAAGCTGGGAGGACTCGGAGTGTGCTAGAGTAATCCCGTGTCGCCCCCCAGAAAGGCGGCAGATGGTACCGTGGGTTTTAGTGGGTAATCCTGGCGCTCCACGTCGTGCGAGTCCCACTTACACCCCTGGAATCTCTAATCCGAGAGATTTTACTCCCGGATTAGAGAAGGCAGATGCGTAAATGCATTTTCAACAACAAAAAAGAAAAGGTTTCCAAAACGATGTTTAATAAATACTTACACTTTAAAAGAAATGTAGGTCCTTTTTTATTTTTAGGTGATTTTACCCATCACAATGTTTAATATGAAAAAAAAAATATTATAAGACTTTTCGTAATTTTGTAATTATGTACGCTATATTCTTCCAATTAAATAAGGAGTTATATTTGTAGATATTATACTTATTGTACAGTAATATTTTTTGGCAAGTATATAGTATCTGGCGAGGCAAATAAATACGTAAAAAGGAAAACATATATCTCAAGCGAAGCAGTTTGGCATTCCAACAATATAGGCGGTAACATTTCGTTTACATAATAAGTGCCTATTCCGTGCAGCCGTGCGTTAATGTGAAAAATTACACTCGCTTCAGACTGTAAGAGAAAAAAAAAACGCTCATTTTAATCAACTCGTTAAAAATCGTATTTTTCGAATATAATCCTGTGCCCGGTTACAGTGCGGAAATGTTAATGAGAGTTATTTAAACAGACTGGCTCCGTTTTGGTGGTGGTAAAAAGTGGTACAATTTAAATTTGAAATTGCTTGAAAACGCAAACCGAGGTGTAGTTATGTGGATAAGTAAATACATTCGATCAAAAAAGTATCGGGAATTGATGATTTCTTTATGGTTCGAAATTCAATTTTGTTGTTTTTTTGTTGTTGTTAGATTGGCACAACTGTTTTTCTTCTTTTCCATATTTTCCCCGTACTTTTTTTGACAGAGTGGTATACGCGTTTGTAGCTATTATATATTTGGTGTTTTGTAAATGCTTTTACTGAGTTAAAAGACAATTGTAAATAATAATTGGCTAAATCTATAGAAGTGGACTATTTTTATGTACGGCTGTAAGACTTGGACATTAACCAAAAAGAGGAAAATCAGCTTCTGGTAGCGGAAAGAAAGTGCTCCGAAAGATACTGGAACCTTTCCCAAGAGCCAGTGGGATTTGGAAGGCCTGGAAAAATGCCAAGATTAAGGAGTTAGTAGCCGAATCCAAGACTATAGACGAAAGAAAGTTCCTCAGACTCCAGGCACTTACAGAGAATGGGAGACGAACAGGTAATCAATAGAGCATAATTGAGCCGACCAGACGGTCAGTCTAGGTATAGCCGTTGTGGTGACGAATCTGTGTTAGCTAATGGGGAAGAGATGGCTCAAGATTAGGAGAAGTGGTATGTTCTCATTTTGGAGTTTGAATAATATACATGTCAAATAAAGCAGTGTGCCTACGTTATCAATTTTAATAATTAAAAGTTATTGTAATATTATTAGCTTATTATGACTAACAATAATAAAAACAACGTATGTTGGATTACAATATTTGTTT
This sequence comes from Samia ricini, assembly GCA_014132275.2. NCBI lineage: Eukaryota > Metazoa > Arthropoda > Insecta > Lepidoptera > Saturniidae > Samia > Samia ricini. The sequence goes on from AP028161.1 coordinate 12,288,795, forward strand.
CCGAAAATTGAAAACGGTTTCAATTAGATTATTTAATCACACTTTGATGGAGACAATTTAGTCATAGTAAATTTCGTTAAGTTATAGCGATAGTGCAAAAAAACAATTTTAATTTTAAATAATATAGAATACGAATGCTTTTAATTATTACAGAAGGCAAATTGCACAATACCTGTCTCGCTTTAAACCTCATATGTGCGCAGACGGACGAGTAAACAAGTAGTTCTGTCTCTCTGAGAGCAGGATAATTGCAGGATATTACACTGCGAACTTTTTGGTTAGGTAATACATTGCAGAATCCGAGTGAGGCCTTTATTGCTTTAACGCAAATATACTATTTTATTTACCAAGCTTTAAATTATAATACTTCTATTTTTTTTATCTATACTAATAAATAAAATTGAAGTGAAAATATATTTTTTACTAAATAGATATGAATACTCATATCCGATAACTATACCAAAAATACATATAATTTTTGTCTGTCTGTTTCGGGTAATCTCCGGAAATGCTGGACCGATTTTAACACGACTTTTTTGTTAGATCGCTGAAATAACTTCGCGTAAATTAGGATTCTTTTGTTTTTCGAAAATAATTAGAATTCCGCGTAAAAAAAATTAAAATTCATGAAATTTAGAATAAAATCCGATTCAATGTACAGTTTTACTGGCAGGTATTTGAATTTTGTGAGAATTTGCTTAATGTTAGAAACAAAAAAAAAAAATTGAAAAATAACTATAGTTGCGTATAAAATATTTAAAAACTATATTATGTAGTGAAAATTTATATAAAACACGGGCGCAGCCGCGGGTATTAAGCTAATTGTATAAATATTAATATTCTTTATATAATGTGAACTTAGCCGCATGAACAACTATGGAATCATTGTAATTTTATCCTTCTAAAAAATACAATTTAAGAAGTTACTTCTTACTTACTCATGTAACTTGATCTAACTCTAGAATGATCCTCTAGATGATACTCTAGAAACAGAAGATGAGGGTTTAGGCTAAAATGACATTAAATAAACAAACTTGAAATCTTCCAGATGCATTAAGATTAAATATTATTTCGTGACAAACTACAAAAGAATATAGTGCGAATCGTTGATTATAACACGAAAAGTCTTTTATCGCATATGGATAAATAGATATTTGACTAGGCTAAAAGAAAAAATATCATTATTGAAATATTATCTTATCATATTATATACTGTATATAATGATCATAGTATGTACGTAACGTACGTACGTCCTGGTCCTGATATGGACATGTGATGCGCAGGGAAAAAGAGGATGGGTTAAGAAAGATATTGGATATGAATGTGGACGGTTACATGGGAAGGGGAAGAACAAAGAAAAGATGGATGGACTGTGTGAAAGATGATATGCTTAGGAAAGGAGTGAATGCGGAGATGACAACAAATAGAGAGGAATGGAAGAGGAAGACATGTTGCGCCGACCCCAAATAAAAATGGGAAAAGGGTAAGGAGATGATGATAAGTATGTACGTAACATCTAAATTTTTATTTGTTGAGACTTAAATTAAATGATTAACTTTAAATTTAAAACCAATAAATAATCTATAATTTATAGTATCCAAAAATGTAAATGTAGTAAATTTAATACGTGCATAAATAGAATATGATATCACGTGTTCTTTATATCATTCCCATAAACAGATATGTAAATAGATATTGTATGTTTTTATCTTATTATATATGTGTTATTTCAGGAAATAACGCATTTTATATTTATCAATGAATAGTGTAAACAAACTCGCTTTGCATCTGTCTGTCTGTTTATCAATCACTCCTAAATTACGAAATAAATTTCAATAACGTTTTCACCCTCAGTAAACATTTTTTTTGAAGCAGTAAAACTATATCATAATTGTATGGTATAGAAACAGATACAGAAAAGTTAATATTTTGCAACTAAGTTGACCAAAAAATCAATTTCGATGTGTTGTGTATACTAAAACTTGAGTGAAATGTATCCACTATAAAATTGTGATTCAAGCAGTAGTCCAAGGCAAAATTTAGAATACATCTTTTTGGTAATTGTTAGATAAAAATAAATAATTGTATGGATGTACCTAACATGGAAAAGCATCTAATTATGCAAAAGTAGGGAGTGCTTATCCGGGCATCCCCTGTCCCCGAGTCTTCGGTTTTAGTAGTACGTGGCTATGTGGGAAATTTAATTCATTGCCGGCAAATTTATATGCATACCGCGACTGCAGTTTATTAAGAATGCAGCGTTCGCCCTCACTGCGCGGCTAAAATAAAGTGGTCAGACTTATTTCATTCGTCTATTTTTTTTTAACTCACTGGTGATAATTAAAGCTTTTCAAATGTTTTTACTTAACAATTAATTCATAATATAATCATAATAATTATCAATATTAATTTTCAAGTATAAACTCTTTTTAAAAATTAAAAACCTAGGTAATAGATCTCTATTCAAATAGATTTCATGTTACAAACCATCAAATTCGCTTCGTAGCTAAATCATGACTCCCTTCTGAGCATTCCGACGCCATTTTATAACAGTGTCAACGATAATAATTAAACTACCGAATACAAGTAAAGTAAATTATAAACAATCGATTTCTGTTGAAAGTTAAAGTTTAATTACTTGATCAACGATAAAAATATATGAACAATACGAAACCTACATTTAAAATTGTACACATTAATTCTAATAACGCTAACTCATGTATATAAAGAATAGAGGTCAAGTAATATAGTAAAAACTAGCTATGTGCCCGCGGTTTAATAAAATAAGGTAGAATATATTTCTCATAAATTCAAACACTTGCCCGTAAAACTGTGCATTGAATCGGATTTTATTCAATTTTATATGCGTTTTATATTTTTTACGCGGAACCATAATTGTTTTCGAAAATTAAATGAACCCTGAGTTACCCGGAATAACTTCAGCTATCTACCAAAAAAAGTCCCATCAAAATCCGTCCAGCTGTTCCGGAGATTATCCGGAACAAATAGACAGACAAAAATTTTAAATTGTTGCATTTTTGGTATAGGTTTCGTGTATACATCCATATTTATTTAGTACAAAAATTTAATTTTTACGTTACAAACAGACATTTCAATTTTATTTATGAGTATAGATAATAAATGTTTCAATAAAAACTTTTCTTATTAATATCTTTACAGTCGAAAATAATATTTGGATAGTCTCCAAAGCGTTAATTTATGAATAAAACTAGAGTATCAGACACCAAGAAAAGTTGGTTCGTACGATCTCTTACAAAGTAAACGTCGAGGTCTCCATGAAATATGCATTAAATATTTACACAGCCTGGAGGCGCAAGCCATTCCCTTGAAGTCGACTGAAGCGAACAGATTTGCAATTCACCGAACATCCTTTTTACGAAAAAAAACGAGTCAACGAACAAAGCCAAGGGAAGTTGGGTGTCGAAATGAGCCGCTAAATTCTGACCCAAATAGAAATGAGGTTCAATTGTTGAATTTCACGTAACGTTTTGTTTTAAATTCTATATATTATTGAAACGTTTCAAACGATTTATTTTTTCAGTTGCGCTTGGTTCCTTGATGATACTTGGATATGATAATAAGAGCAAGAAACATTCTTGAGTCATTTTTTGAAGTGGTTTTCGTATTGAGAAAATATTTAACAACAAAACCTAATCAATGTATAACAAAATAAATGTATATTTTAATTAATTGATTAATACAACTGAAAGAGTCCACTGCTGGACATAGGAACAGTATAAATATAGGTCTCCCCAAAAAGGGGGAATTGCCATAATCGCCACGCTTGGCAGGCGGGTTGGCGATTGCAATAGGTGTGTGTGGTACTCAGAGGATGCTGCTGCCCTTCTCCTGGTTTATCCCTTAGTCGCCTAAAATACGATTAGAAAAAAGATAAAAGTATAGTAGATATGCAATTGAATTACAAGTTATACGGGATTGCTTTTAAAATATTTTTATTATACGAACTAGATTCTACTCCTTTTTGCTAGAGAACGATTGACGTTATATTTGTCTATATAAAACAAACTAATCACCTATTTGAAAATACAAAGAAGAGTAACTTTTTTCTAACATTAATATAGTTAATTATACGTCAATCAACCGAACACTAAATATATTCGTGGAAATAAATAGTACCTAAAATTAAACGAAATAAGACAAATAAACGCTATCTGATCACTATTTGCAATTCTCTAGGCAATCATAAATCAAATAGGAATGGATGGATGAGAGAAAGAAAAACGATTCCTCTGAATGAAAGATATATTTTTTAATAATGGAGAGAATATCTCATTTGGATATTTAATCGTTATCATAGACTATAAATCAATCATTTCTGTGGTTCATTATTATGGTGTATGCAAAAATAGGGCTCATTCTTTTCGGTGTTTATTTAAAATGCAATGAATATGGAGTTAATAAAAAATCAGGATAGCTAGTCTGAAATAGAACAATATTTAATACTAAATAACAATTAACCTACCATTTACCTATATTTATAAAAGGATAATGGGGTCTTTTGACGCACCATCACCTCAAAATTACTGAACGTATCGGGATGGGAGTACTACCATTCGACGCGGAGTTTTCGTAGATGGTTATATAACTTTTATTGTTTTGGATTCCATCGACACTTTCTCATTTTTTTTTCGATTTACTCTTATGTATGTTTTTTTCCGTTAATAAAATAATAATACTCATTTTTCTTAATGCATTTGTTTTTAGGTTCAGTATAAATGAAATGTTATATTCACATATCACTCACACCTAAATAACATATGAATTGCGGGTGGAACCGCGGGCACACAGCTAGTATTCATATAAATATAAATATGCAAAATCGGATGTCATACATTGTAACTATGTACTATACTTATGAGGTCTGACTTCATAAAAGTCCAGCAATTTCAAATGAAATAAATTATTTATTTATTTATATTTTATATGAACGCTCATGTATTTTTTTAGATAGACGACCTAATTTTAATTTACCAATAAAGAGCTGGTTATATCGAATTTATTTTGACTAAAACTCGATGATATCTACCTTAATAAATGTGAAAGAAATCATCGTCCAATATATTCTTAAACATTAAGCATTGGCATGGTGTTAAATTTTCATTTATCATATACTTAATAACTGGGATCGTTTATTAAACCACTCCGACGTTTGAGTACATTAAGAATCGACTGTTAAGAATCGATTAAGAGTCGACTGTTTTGTAGGGATTTCAATAAAAGCGGTATATCAAAATTACGCAAATATAAAGTAGTTAACTTAAGGAACACTTCTATTTATTGACAATTAAGAAACGATACTCAACAATAAATGTCACATCTAGTTAAATAAATCATAAATGACTTCAAATCAGTATAATGCTTAGCTAGCACATCAAGCCTCGACAAGTTATACATAACCAAACATTATCATTAAAATTACATAATATTTATTAACAAAAAGTTACTTAGTTCCAAAATTAAAAGATTTACAAATAATACATATCTCACATTATTATAAACTTACGAGGTGAGCTATAATACGCGTTCAAGACATCATGAGAAGGTTTATGTGTAGGTAAATTTGAAATATTTTTAATCAGATGTAAGTACTATGCGTAAAAAAGGTTTCGACGTGCAAATAAATATTTTAAACAGAAAAAGTATGTAATGATATGGTCAAGTATTGTTTTATTTATTATATCATATTTCTATTTATGAACTTACGCTTTATTCTTACATAATTTATAAGCTTATAGCTTATATCATACCACTTTGGTGTTGATGCGCTGGCTGCTAATATACCGGCTCCCTATGCTCTTGCCCTAAAAACTTCGGTGATGCTGCTAAGGTCCTTCTTCTTGACAGCGTCTTAGTTAGTAAAAGAAAGCGCCATCAGATATTTAAGAGATGTAATATAGTAGATAATTGCGAAGAATTCAGATTATTATATACCCGTACATCTAGTTTGGTATATCTAAATCATTTCCGCTATTAAACGAATCAATCACTAGCTCGAGATAAACTATAAAGCATGCACTTATTGAGCTCTGAGCGACGGTTGTTGCTTCTTAATGTGATTCCAGTTTGGCACTTAGCGTACCGCTTGGTTGCATCTTAAATATTTTATTAAATAGAAGTGAATTTTTTGAATTATTATTGATAAATAAATAGATTAGAGGGATGGTAGGATTTTCGTGCTTTACTAAAATCCCATCATAGTGACATGATAGCGAGTGTTTATGTATATAGACGTCAATGTAAAATTCTCTCTTACCTGATTGCATGTTGACTCTCTGTTTATACGTTAGTTGGCTTATAATTTGAGATTTACATGACTTTTTTAAAATAGTAGTTATGTTATTTTGTCAAGTTTATGATATATCTTATTGCGTTAAATTAAAGCTAAAATAATAAGAATAAAATTTAAAAAAAACTTCACTAAAATGATCAATATCGTGTTCCTTCTCACATCCTTATACTTACATTATATAAAAGGCAACGTATATTTGTCTCTTCATTAGTATACGCGAGCAAAGTCGTAGGCACACATCTAGTATCTAAAAAAAACAAAAAGAATCAGCCAATAAACAGATGAATGTCTAGAAATTTCATTTTTGCCTTTTTATGTATACATTTCAATTACTTACATAGTCTTAGTTGAAAATTAAGGACGTAGGAGGTAAAGCCAATATATACGAACGACCTTCCAAGTAATAATTATTATCATTAGCAAAACAAACTGCTTTATTGTAGAATCTTTTTAGAATATAAAAGCAAATCTTGCTTAATAATTTTCTTATTATAGCTGATAATAGATAAAATTTCAGATTTAGATAATTTATTAATTTAATCAATACTTTCCATAATTTGCGGGGTGCGATAGTTTTCATACCAGCCTGGATCCCGATCACCATCCACATGACGGAAAATCCGCGTTATAGTGTTTCGTTTCAACGCATTGCAATGCCGAATCAGGACTAGTATAGATCCAACAGTTAACGGGGTGGTTGCGCAATTGAGCCAGACTAGATTGCGACCATCGACACCTGTGAAAAACCTTTCATAATTACACGACAAGTCACGTGTCACGTTCCGGAATCACCAAGTATATCCAGACCTACCTGTGCCCAGTTATCCTGGCCTTATAAATTCGTTTCGCCAATCTTCGGTCGTCCATCATCTCCACGTCCGAATATTGAACTTAATAAGCACGGGACGGCTATATTGTGATTACTTCTGGAATTAAAATTATGCCGGGCGTTTGCTATAGCAATCTCGTTTTTTTCGAGGACGTACATTACATTATGAAATATGTATTGGGAAGGCAAAGTTAACATACTTAAATATTCCTTAAATGTATTCTTCAGGGATTCGCGAGGTCACATATTGTAATAGACTCGAACTGCACGTTATTGTGTTATAAATATAGTGTCTCAGCAGCAGTCCAGTTATTTATTTAACATCAGATGATATGCAGTCATTTTGCTTTGTTCCATATAAAAAATGTTTTATTACTTTTATTTGTTTTAATAAAACGTATTTCATTGTAAGAGAAGATTTACACATATTTGTGAATATAACGTTATCACAACTTACAAGAAGATAAGGAGGGTCAAAAAGAATACAGGATTAAAAGCTATTGGCTCTCTGCCCATCCAATTTTCTTTGTTGACGTCTCCCGGGAGCCACACCAAGATTATCTTTAACAAAGCAAAGGCGTCAGAGTCTTGTTCGCGCTTCTGAAACAATGTTATCCGCACGTGCTACAAAGAAAATAATTACAACTTCGTTTTCATGTTGTTTACATATTTATCAGTCCTTTGATGTCTTTATTTCTCGAACTTTTCGCTTTATCATTTAGAACTTTTACATTTATCATTTTTTTTATTATGTTTTATTTTCTCAATTGAATCATTGTACTCAATTCTATTAATGGCATAAAAAAAATTAAAACCAAAAAAATGTAAAGAGATGGTTTATCTAAATGTACGGCTAATTAATAAGATACTAAATCTTTCAAAATATAAATACCGAAATATACATAAAGTTGTAAATGTAAATACAAAATTCTTAGTAAAACAAGTCTTGAAATTATACTCCGTTAACTTAATAATTACTGTGTCTGAATTCTTGCTATTTCAGTTTGGTCTACATAGCAATTTAACGTGTACGGCGCATTCACACATCGTCAGACAGTAATGACGTCCGAAAATTCTGTTTAATGTTCGGGGGGTATATTTTTTACTACTCGACATTTTTTCGTAAAAATATAAATATGAATTATATCGAACAAAATTTACGATTTTTTCCTACATTAAAATAGTAATGGACATTGTATAGCTGAGACAGTAACGTTTTTTTAGTCCCGAAATTTAGTATGATAAAGTTAAATATTTAAATTGGGTCTTTTGTTACATGGTTTAGGCTCAGTGCTTTAAACACAATCTCACCTGATGCTAAGTGACGATGTGGTTCAGGATGGTAAACACACTAAGCCTAGAGGTACAGCCTCTCAAGTGATGCTGCCAAAACACACTTATTGGTATTTGGCGACAAGTTTTAAACCTTGAAGGTGGTAGCTACCCAGGCGGGCATTATTAGAAAATGCCCTACCAGCATTCAAATAAACCATAACTAATTAAATTCTGATACTCTCTTTATTCAGGATATAAAAGACACAAAGGCACACATCGCCAAATACCTAGGCATACGCCGAATGCCAAGTATGAACTAAGTTATCGACGATTTCAATGAAGTGATTATCAAGAAGGCAAATGTCGCAGTGAAAGAACCACAAAGCGAAGGTAGTCTACTACTGTAGAAGTAATAGCAATAATAAAATAGCAACCTTTATTAATATAAAGGATTGATAAAGAAGGAAATGTCGAAAATGTAAGAATTGTATGTCTAAACATTAAGGATCGTCGAGCGATTCTAATAGATCGAATGCCCGGTCATATCACTCGGGAACTATTTCACCATTCATATAGGGATTTTAGAGGTCATAAATAAATTCAACCTTTTTTATCCCGCGACTGTGATAAGTTCTTGATTGCTTATTTTGCTGATCGCTTCTGTCAGCATTTATTTCATTAAAAACACTTTAACTTTTATTTCATGTAATATTTTGGTTATACTTAAATTTATATGATAAGCAAGCCTACAGTGACAAATAATTAATAATAATCACCCATAACATGAGGGTTTAAGCACAGTAGCACTTCTAAGATATTTTTACATTATACTTATTAGTTAGAATTGAAAACAAAAGAAACTGAATAGAAGTAGAAAAAAATAGCCTAAGAATATTAAACGACACTGAACTATTTTTCTTTGAAAATAAATAGTGAAGTATTTGTTTAAGAGTAATAAAACCTGTGCCAATTCCGCCATTAATTTTTGCTATAAAGAACAGACCTGCTGTTAAGTTTAGGTCCAAATAGTGCTTATTAACACTCTGGTATATGGTGTATTTCAATTTTATCTTCGATTTAAGCGATATCAATTGGGACTGCTGTTTTATATTTACTTAGCTATAAAATGCTGTAAAATTTTGAAGAAATCAAATCTATCTGAGCGATATTAAACTCGATTTTTATGTCAACAGGTTAATGTTATCAAGGTTAAAGTTAATGTCATAATTTTTCTATAAATTACAATCATTAATTTCAAAACACATTAATTAAGTAACAATTATTGTTCAGATCATAATTGAAGACTTAAAATGCAAGCTTCACAAAATTCATAAAGTAAATTAACGTTTCATATCAGTCATAAGATAAAGACAATAACCGATACCTTTAAACATCACAAAGAGCATGAATTATCGTTTAATTTCCCATAAACGATACAATCAATAAACTAAAGGCGCAACTGTCGCTAAAGTATTTGCGACTAATAAATATCGGTTCTCAATTCAATAGATGTCTCGTGGACCGGTGCGGCGGTATCCTGAAATTGATGTCTGAGATATCGGCACATCCTGTGTACGTTTCCGACCGTTTGCTTGTAGGTAGGTACCTACTGAGTAATGCGTTTGCCCTAACGACTTCGCCCATACTGGGTTGCGGTTATGTAAAGAGGATTTATTAAAGTGATCTCTCGTGGCGGATTTGTGCTGCGCTTCTTGAATATTACACTACACATTTAACTGCATCATAGAAACAGACGGACGATGGATAAAGGAAACATATTGTATTAATATGATCTATGTTAAAGTAAGTTAAGGCAAGCTATAGTTTGAATTTGTTATATTACCAGCTGTGTGCTTCCAGCTGCGCCCACGTTTCATATGTTTTTCACTGCGTTTTATTTCTTTCATACGGAACCCTAATTATTGCTTAAAACATTTAATAATAAGGTAAAGTGAAAAAATTTCTCATAAATTTAAATACTTGCCCGTAAAACTGTGGTTTAAATCGGATTTTATTAAAGTTTATTTATTATTTTTTATGAGTTTTAGTTTTTTTTTACGCGGAACCCTAATATTTTTTGAAAATTAAAAGAACCCTAAGTTAAGCTGAGTAACTTTAGCTATCGACCAAAACAAGTCCTGTCAAAATTTGTACAACTGTTCTGGAGATTACCCGGAACAACGGTCAAACATCCCGTTATGAAATATTTTTACATTATGTGCTTGGGGTTGTTAAAGTGTTGTGTAAGCATTAATGAGGGTCTTTGCTTTGCTTATTTTTATGAAATAGGGGTGTTTGAATGGTGATTCTGTAGGCAATGATTACTTATTTGCTTATATTTTTATTTCTTCAAAACTATGCCAATGCTTAAGTAATTATTGAATGATCTTTTGGATAATAATTATTATTAATAATTTATATATTATTAATAATTTAATAACAACGTTGTCGTATTGTCGACGACAGATGGTGATGACAATTTGCCCGGGTATTCGTCTTATAGCTTCGTCATTTGCTCTAAATATTATATCACAAACACTTAAAGAATTATCTAATACCTTTATCGTAGTAATTAGTGGAAATTACAGGCGAAGTAAACTTCAAAACAGGTTCTGTTAATAACAGCAATTACATAGCAATTTACTGAAATAATCATTTGCATACTGAAGTGAAACTAGACTACGGACAGTGTGTTTCGAGCCCCCACTGTTACAGATGGTGCAGTCCTTTAAACGTTGCGGTTCTGAATCTTTTCTTGAAATAATGAAACAGTAATTAATTATTATAATGGCTGGTCCCATTACGGGGTAAAAACAGGAAGTAGACTTCTGAGGGAATAATTTTGTGTAGGGCCAGCATATTCCAAAGGGTGAGAGGTTGATAATTTCTAATAAATATAACGACAAATTGTAAATTGTAGCGTGACTCCGCTATTGTCGGAAACGTTCGGCTGTTAGAGACGCGCGTCGAGCGTAATCACCCCTCTCAGCACATGGGTGTATATGCAGCCTTCCGTCGCTCATTGAAGCGATGATAGCGCAGTGGGTAGTACGACCGGATTCCGCGTCAATCGACGCGGATTCGATCCCACCTATCCAACTTTAAACTCAGCCTGAGCTTTCGGTGAAGGAAAACGTCGCAAGGAAATCATATCAATATTAATTTTTTTATTCAAGAAGTAAATAATGATAAACTTTGAGGATCCCTGATTTGACCCCTAGTGCTATATCAGTTTTTCGGGTAAACTTTACAAATATGTGCGTCAGAGATAAGGGTCCACACCTGCATCAGTCGCGTCCTAATGGCACATTAAGGAAGACAGTTCAGATGGGGTTCACGGGGTCGGCAGCCCCGCAAAATGTCGACCCTATATACGAGGGTGAAACGATGCAGAATATGTTCCATATTCAATTAATGTTTTGAATTTTGAACATTTTTTTAATTTTTCTATAAATGTAAATTTAAAACCTTTGAGGATACTCTTTCTAATATGCGATGTAATAATAGCTTCTTTTATTACACTATATTGTATTACAGTGCTGTGGCCACAGTTTCATGTGATGTTAAGTGACGATGATGTCCAGGATAGTAAACACACTAAGCCTAGAGGTCCTCAGTTTCAAGTGATACTACTTAAACACACCTATTGGCGACAGGCTTACAAACTTGAGGATGGTAGCTTGTCAGGCGGACATTATTAGCAAATGAGCTATCACCATGCTATGGTTTCTTCACCATGTTTTCCTTCACCGAAAGCTTAAGTTGATTTTAGATAACGGATTTATGTTGAGAGATTTTATTTTTAAACTTACATTACCAAAAGAAGTTTGTTAATATTATTAATTAATTTTGTTCCTTAAGATATGGATTATTTATTTAAAAACGTATTTTCACATATAAATAATAAATATGTTGAGCAACGTTGCTCTAATTCTCACAAACACAAGGTACAGGTGTGAATGACAAATACGCGTCCCTTATAATTTGTTAGATTTAGGCTCAGCGAGGGCTTTGTATTACGCCATGACGTCATCTGCTAACATTTTCAATTAAGCACACGTCAATCAAATCCCTATAAAATATTATAATCATTGATGTTTCAATACAAATATGGCATTAAAAATTAAGAACGGTTTTCTTGGCTTAATTAAAGTCGGTCTTAATAAACTTTCAAAGCGTTAAGGAATTATCCTGCTTCTTGAGAATATTCGTAGAATATTAATATTTTTCCCACATTTTTATAACCTCCGTCTTAACCACGTCAAGACCTAGCGTAGTTCATCTTAAGAAATATAGTTGCACAATCAATTGTTGAAATTTAATCACGGAATAAAACTACTTTTTTAATTAATGTGTCGAGTACCCATAAAAAAAGGCAATAGGAAACAATGGAAAACTGGCGTAAACGCCAGGTCAGTGCTCCAGGGGTTAATACATAAAGCTATGATGGGTTTGTTGGTAGTGTTAGAAGATTCCGTGTCGATGGACGTAGGGCCAAATCTTCCTATCCAATTTTATAATCAACCTGAGCTTTTGGCTAAGGAAAATATCGTGATGAAGCCAGGTTTTATTTTTATAAAATTATGTAGTATAATATAGAATATAATAATAATAATTGTCAAACTGAAGTGTCTAGGGCTGGCTACATTGCTTGTAGAATCGATGCCCAATGGGGCCAACGGATTCTCGAATGGCTGCCACGTACTGGAAGACGCAGCGTGGGTAAGCCCCCCATAAGGTGGACCGACGACCTGGTGAAGGTCGCGGGTGACCGCTGGATACGGGTGGCGCAAGACCGGTCGTCGTGGAAGATCTTTGGGAGAGACTTACGTCCAGCAGTGGACCTCTTTCGGTTGATTGGTTGTATGGATGGATGTAGTATACAATAATAATATGAGGATAATAATAAATGAAGTCTTATCATATAGTTCATAAAAGTCTGCAGTATATTCCTTGCAATATTTTAATTAAACGAATGTTTATTGAAAAGATTTAATATAATAAATAATTGCATAAAACATCATTCTAGAAACAGGGAGACCCATACCGGTGGAGTCGTGGGCACAGCTAGTACAGTATAAAAAAAACATTTGTAAAAGTAAATTCAGAAAACTATTGATCTTAATTTCCAGTGGAATCCGTTTTTTACAAATGATATATCGCCATTTTATTTAGTTTCGCGGAATTGCGATACTTTTTATATAGGTCGCAGTAGAGCATTGATTGCCCGAGGGTGACATCCAACACTGGGAAGCTCTTATTTTTTTATTTATTGCCCGGCGATAAGGAAATATCGTTATACTCTTGAGCTTAATGCATATTCTTTCGTATATTCATATAAATACATATGCGCTCTAAATAAACTTGCCTACTATTGATGAGATTAAATAATAAATTTAAAATTTATTCGTCGATTTTCATCTTTATATTATCCGAAAATCCTACGTTTGTCTGTATGTCTCTCTATTCGTTTGGTGGTTTATTACTTGAGAATTACTCTTCACTATTTTATAGTATTTCGTGTTTTTACATTGTTCATATATTATTTGGTCAAGTTTTAGTTAACGTTTGGTTACATTAAATAAAAAAATAAAATAAAATACGTAGAAAAATTTATCTATATACATATAAAAAAATGGGAGTTATTTGACGCACCAATCACCTTAAAACTGGTGAACATATCGGGATGAGACTACTACCATTTGACGCGGAATTTTTCATAAATGGTATATAGGCTGTCATATTAATTTTTGGATTCCATCGACACTTTCTCTTTTTTTTTGTTTTTCTTTTATGTACATTTTATGCGTTTCGATTTACTCTTATCTACATTTTTCCGCTAATAAAAACAAGATATTTTCATGTTTCTTCATTCAATTGTTTTTTAGGTCAAACATATGAAACATAAAACATATGCAATGCGGGCGGAGCTGCGGGTACTAGTAATAATATATAGGTAACTAAATCGTTACAGAAATGATCATTCATGATCGCGTTCCTTCCTTACATAGTTATCCTTCCATGATATAAAAAACGACGTCTATCTGCCCGTCTGCAAGTTGGCTTACAATTCGAGAACCAATGAATCAATATGAGTAATTATTTTATTAAATGACAGCATCATATTATGAACATAAAAGTGAATTTAATCAAAAGATTACCATCAGCACATTATATCGTAATTCACTACGTCATTGAATATTAAAAAATGTATCCATCTCCATTTAACCGAAAGACGTCCACTGCTTAATGTCTCTCCCAAAGATCTTTACAACGACCGGTCTTTCGCCATCCGCATCAAGTATAATCCCGCGACCTTCTTATGTGGATATCTAAATTAAATCATTTTAAAGAATAAAAATATTATACTCAAATAGAGCCACAGATACAGCTAGTGATTACAAAAATCATTAAATATTAATAGACGTACAACTCAATTAATTCATTATGTTGAATAAAAATCTAATACGCAAATGGAGCCACGGGTACAGCATAAATAGTCTTAATAAAATTCCGTAGGACATGTAGAAATACAAGTTTTAAGTGAATATGAGGCTGGTTCACTATGAAACTCATCAAGTCCTATGTAAGGTCTCGTCGTTCTAGTTTACCCGTATACCTCATCACATCGGACCACAGCCGCAGTGACCGCAGGGTGTCGCTCACTTGCGACAACTATTAATTAAAAGGCTCGCCTCATCATCCTACAACAAGATGGCTGTCATCCCGTATACTACTTCTTTAAAAAAAATGATAGACGTATTTTTTTCGCACTGTTAAATACACGCATATATATTGTAGTATCATAATATTATGCTTTACTTACACTGTGTATTATAATATTTAATTTTTCTTCGTTTTAATGGTTAGTACATTATAGTCGAGATTGTTTCAAAATTTGTTTCTTTTTAAAAATTTCTAAAATGTTATTTGCGTCTGAGACAACACTAGATATGAAAAACACACTTTTAATCTACGGCATAAAATACAATTGGTAACAGATGAGAAAAAATATTTTCATTAAAAATATTATACAAAAATATTAATGAGACATTTCTAAGGAGAGTAAAATGTAAAACTATTTGTATATATATATTATAAATATTGTAAACGATTTTGTTTTGGAGGTTATAAAATTAATAGTGTTTGCCCGATGAATGAAATTTAATCATAATTCATATTGAAAATTTGAAGAGAATAAACAAATATAGTATTACGTTTTTTATTGATTAAACAAAATAACATCAATAAATAGTTATGAGAACTGGCTCTACCAGACCGGAGAGTCAGCATCCTAAATTTTAAGAAATCAGGCGCTGAGTCGGCAGCGGTAAGACCATCCACCTCAGGTGACCTGTTGTTCTCTTATTAAGAATAAGTAGTTAATAAGTTAGTCTTAAGGCAACTGTTCAATCGAATAAACGTCTAAATTTAAAAGAGTCTTTTTTTAACGCGTCACTACGCCACTGTCTTCACTATACACTAAACAAACATAAGAAATAAAATCGGTGGATAAACAAATGTGAATAACGTCTTGAACTGTTTTATCTACGCTTTGTTATAAATAGATCTTAAAAAAAATAACAATACAGATATATAATATTTAAATGGAATGAGGAGATTTGCAGAGGAACCAAAGTAACCGACTTTGCCCGAAGAGTTGCCAAACTTAAGTGGCAGTGGGCTGAGCACATTGGTCGCAGAAACCATGGCCGATGGGATCAACGAAGTACACTGCGGGTAGCCTCCTTACAAGATGGACTGTCGTTCTGGTGAAAGCCGCGCGAATCCGTTGGATGCGGGTGGCGTAAGTCCGGCGTAAGGCTGTAGATATTTTTAGGGGAGACCTATGTCCAGCATTGGACGTCTTTCGGTTAAATAGATGGATGGATGGAATATTTAAATTGAAGTAGTGTTAAGTAATCGTCTATTAAATCAGCTTATTTCGATACCTAAAAATTAACAGAAATCAAATGGTTCCTGATTAATGACAAAATGTTAGCTGGAAGCGGTCTCGGGCCGGACGTACTGAAAGCTTGCAGGCAGATCTAATGTTTGTGATTGTGATTTACGCGGTGACCTCAAATTTTATCGAACACAAATAAAAATTAAGAAATATAAGATTATGATCACATATTCGATACGTATAAAACACTAAAGTAAAATATCAAGATTGAAATAATATTAATTAATTAAAAACATAGTATCATAAATTATTACGATAAAAAATAGACCAAATAATGTTAGAAATATATTTAAAAACAAAAAACATTATTATTTTTTGTTCAAATATAATAGATTTCTGTTTTCGAACTATTACTTCTTTAACTGCCTCGGTAGCGCAGTTGTATTAAATACGACTGCCGTTCTGAGGTCTCGGGTTCGATCCCCGGGTCGGGTCAAGTGATATTTGGTTTTTTCTACTCAGTATCATCCCGGAGTTTGGAATTTGTGCCCGATATGGCGACAGGCTCGCCCCCTGTCACATCTGGGACGGAACTAAGCTCGGCGAAATGTGGGTGGTGTAGTTAGCTACTTCACCTCTGCCTAACCCTTCGGGGATAACAGGCGTGAGCATATGTATGTATGTATGTATTTCTTTATGTCAACAGTGGGTACCTATTGAGTTTAATGAAATAAAATTAAAAGTCCGACTTTCTTTAATTTATATCATATTTTTTTTTACTTTTTGTTTATTTTAAAATTACTCCAAAACTTGTTCAATAAAGTAATTACATCCGAGAACAAAATTAAATTTTCCCTTAAATATCAGTAGATAATAGTTTGAATAAGTACATTTTATACAATCTTCATTGTTTTTGTCGATATTATTCTTTACGTTTTCAAATCGGTAAGGATAGTTACTGGAGTTCTTAGGGCCTAATTGAATAAATAAATTTTGATTTGATTTTGATAACATGATTCTATAATTGAAACGGACACATAAAAATGTTTTGGGGGAAAATATCGCATACGAAATAACAGAGTTTCAAACAGAAAATATGTGAACGTTGTCTTCGTTATTCATAAAATCATAGACGTATCGGTATCATTAAAGATTGAGTTTAATTTATCACTCGCTCGCAAACTCGCATCACACGATGGCCGCTTGCCTTTGCATATACAGTCTTCTTTATCGCCATTTTGCAGTAGGCGCCGACAATGGCTGGATTCATTTGTGAAGTTATTTTTGAACGCTTTTAGGTTTCCGTGAACGATATGATATAACCCGATTTCAATTTGTAACATGCATTCAATACGAAATAATATAAGTTTTCTCAAGTAATAAAATCCCATAAGTTATTTTGATAGATTAAATAAATGAAGACATAAGTCTTTAATAAATATTTGTTTCGATGATACAATATTCTAGTCAACTTCTTTATTTAGTCAACAATGTTTTATTATTCTGTATGATTTTTCCATTGCAAATGCAATGGAATGGAACTAAAATAAATATTTTAGTTCTATAACAATACACTTAATTGTAACAAAAATAAAATAAAAAAACTGCGAAAGAATTTCATACCCCTTGAGCTTTATTTAACCCCTTGATCACTAACCTGGCGTTTACGCAAGCTTTGCATTGTTTTCCTATTGTCTCATTTTTATGGGTAATCGACATATTAATATTTTCTGTATATAGCACCGTAGCTCCAAAATAGCAACTAAATAATAACACAATAAAAATAATCACTTAACAAACAAAGGAGAAAAATATCATGAACCGTTAATTCTCCTATAGGTATAGTATATCTATTAAAATGATGCATTGTCAAGTATCGCTCCATATCAAAATAATATAATTTTTAAATACTGCAATAAGTTTTAAATTAACATAAATAAACTGGTTTGGGCATGTGGAGAGGGTAATTAAAAGAAGACTGACGAAACAAATTTACAAAGGCAAAGGTGACGTGGCAATCTGGCAAGGATCGTCCTGGGTGAACGTAACTCGACAGATCAAGAACTTACTGAAGAAAGGTCAGGTTGAAAATATTCGTTACCGTAAAGGGTATTCTCTACCTTTAGAGGTGTGATGTTATATATGTAAATAATCTACAAATGTTAATGCATTTTTAGCTAAGACATTCAGAATTAAGCTCAACATCAATCTTCACTTATATAGGAGATCACATATTGTTGGAAAACAAGGGGAGTCATTCCGTGAAATATGACCGTAGTAATACGGACGGACAACTATGAATAATACATGCGTTATGTTAGTATTAATCTGGCAAAAGCTCAAGTTTTGTATAGGTTATCATCATTGAGATATCTAAGTCGTTATGTTACAATTTATTTATTCGAAATAATATATTTAAGATAAGATATTATTGTAAAGTAATAAAATTTGTTATTGTTATTAAATGTGCAATATTTAAAAATAGCTGTGGATACACGGGGT
This sequence comes from Samia ricini, assembly GCA_014132275.2. Taxonomy (NCBI): domain Eukaryota; kingdom Metazoa; phylum Arthropoda; class Insecta; order Lepidoptera; family Saturniidae; genus Samia; species Samia ricini. The sequence continues at coordinate 12,307,639 of AP028161.1, forward strand.
TCATTTGTAATGTATAAAATATCCTTTACAGAGTGTAAATGAAAGAAAACCTCCTTCTTTGGTGATATCTGCACTTTGCACTGGTTAGTAAGAAGGTCGAAAATAGCATATACTATAGGTACCTGTGTAGACATAATAAAACAAAATAATACTCAATTTTTTATTTGAAGTTGTACTGAGATTATTGTTTGATATAAAAAAAATAAAATTCGTTGGACATTTCATACTGGTAATTTAATATTGAGAACCTTATACACATATATATGTAATTACTTGGCTTGATTAACTGACTCCTCAACACAGAGCCTAAACTACTGGGCCTACATACTTGAAATTTGGTATAAGATGGCTTTGATACACAAGCATCAACTTACGTTTGGTGCCGGCTAAGAGTACTACCACCAAGGCATAAACGAGGAGATGGAATCCCCTGAGCACCACAGACGCTTACTGGGATCGCTAAACCGCCTGCCAAGCGTGGCGATTATAGCAATTCCTCCCTTCTTGGGTGAGAACTAAGTACAGCAGTCTTTCGATTTAATCTATAAATCATTTCGCTAAGAAAGGGTTTTTCAAAATTTCCCCCTAAGGGTGTAAAACAAGGAATGAACTGTGGTATAAAAGTTCATCATTTTCAAACTACGTAAATATCGTAAATAACATTTTCATGTTTTAATCATAAGGGAGAATATAGGCTGCAAATAGTCTGATATCCACACGAACGAAGGCGCGGCCACAGCTAGTCTGTTATTGAACAAAAAGACATGAATTGATCCTTTTATATAAGAACTAGTTGTGTGCCCGTGTATTATAGATGAAACCATAATCTTCTATGCAGGGGAGTGTAGATGACATGAATCGAATGAAATATGTATTTATTTTTTGTAATATAATAACAATATTATTAAAATCATATTTCCACACAATGTTAGCAATAAGGGAATACGTTCGCTCAGAGTACGATTGCATTCATTGCGCTTTCCAACTGGTATAGAGATGACACGATTATCACGGATCGCTGGTGACGTGACGTTTTATTGTCGCATCCATTCAGATGTTTATAACAGCTACAGTACGATTTCATATTTAACAAGATTGCTTTAAAAAGTGATGAAAGATAATCCTTACTAAGAAAAAAATTAATACCACTTGATAAAAGTATAATTTCACGTTTGACGGTTTAATAAAACAATAAATACGATTATTTTATTGTAACTTAGGATACTTTTATTTTTCGAAAGAAATTAAAGTATTTCCGCCTAAAAAAAATATCATAAAAAATTGAATAAAAATCGATTCAATGCATAATTTTACGGGAAAATGTTTTAATTTATGAGAAATATTTTTACTTTATCTTAGTCCTAAAAACTTTTTGGAAAATAATCAGGGTTCCGTACAAAAAATAAAAAAGACTATATTACGCAGTGTGAAACGCGGGCGCATCCGTGGGTGCAAAGCTGTTGTTTATATTTAACTTAACAGTAGATTTTGTAATCACATTAGAAATGTTATATTCACTTCACTTTAAATTATAAAATTAATTCATTAATAAATTACATAAGTAATATCAAAGACATAAATATCGATTTTAATTTTTAGTAATTTGTAAGTAAAAATTGTATTTAATTTGTTTAAAAGTAACGTATGTCATATTTTAATAGTTTAATATTTTATGCGATTATTCAGTATTGCTTTATTTATCAAGTAGGTTAGTTAAAATGACTTAAGCTTAATGAGAATTAATCGCTTATAATTTAAGTATAAGCAATGATCAAGTAATAAGCATTTGCCGTGTAGTTTTGGCTAAAAATAGTACCACAAAGTAGTAGTAGATTCCCATGGATGTCGTAATATGCGACTAAGGGGGATAAACTAAGAAGATGGGCAGCAGCATCTTCTGAGCATGACAAACACCCGACTGTGATTGCCAACCCGCATATCAAGCGTGGCGATTATAGCCATATGTCATTATGGTCTTTAGGTGAAATCTATATCCAGTAGTAGACGTCTAACGGTTGAATAGATGGAAGCATTTGTTATATTGTATTCAAAAAATGAATTGCTAGATATTAGTATTCGTTTGAAAAATGATGTGTAAACGTTTTGTATTGCTCCTGAATTTATTATTAGCATGTAACCAGCGATGTGTAACAAATGTGCGACTGGTATGCGCATCCAACACTATATACGCTTTGTTGAACTAAATCAAAAACAAACTGCACCGACAGTCGCTTCATCGTGAACACGTTTCTATCATTCATATATTTATATGCATTTAAATAATAACAATTATTTGCCATAAAAATAAAATAAAAAGAAGAAACGATAATGAACACAACATTATTGATTACTTATGTATGTAATTAAAAAACATTAATTTGTTATATTACAACGAAATAGCTACTACTCACAATTTTTTCCAAATGAAACAGAAAATCGTATTTAATACTTATGAGATGTATTAGTTTTGTCTTTATGTATTTGATTATTAGGTATGATTTTTTGCAGGCAAAACACCCCAGCCTCTAAACAGAATCCAGTCACTGTCGCCGAAATCGGCCAGGGATATAATTCTTTATTCTATTTATTATTATTAGTATTTTTATATATTACCTATGTGTAATTATTGTATGTTACATATAGGTGTATATATTAACATCATATAAATTATTTATACATGTCACATATTTTTATCTCTTATCAGACCTACTTTATTTTATGTCTGCACTACCTCAAGGTTAAATGGCAGAGAATGCCTCGGTATTTAGTCCACCTTTTTACACAAATTTTGAATAAAGTATAAATAAATATGCATATCTAAGCGTAATAGAAAATTTACTTTTATTTACCGATTATCCGTAATTACTTGAAATCGTAAGCTAAATCTTTTAAATATTTAAACTATATATTTTTTAAATATGTTTATTGATTTATTCTTATATATTTATACGCCACAAGTAACAATTCTCGCATGAAGGCGTCATAATAAAAGCTCACAGATTATGTTTTAAAGAAAGCCCTGTGTTATCACGCGCACCGAACGTTCCGGAGGGAGCGAACTGGCTAAAGGTAACAATTACTTGGTCATGCGAGTTGCCGATCCATCACCCACTTGCCCGCACCACTGGCTCGGCCACTCTAAGGTAATTTCCGGCACCCTTATCTACCTATGATTAAGGTTTGTTTAACAAAATTAATCCTGTTGACAAAGATCTTTGCCGAGGTCGTTTGATGTTTAGTCTCTTTTTTTTGTTTTTGTTTTATTTTCAAATTTTGGCACAAGATAGATTACACTGTCGCTTGGGTTTTGAAAACCAAAACAAAATTCAACATTTTGTGTGAATTTGTGTTTTTTTTACACGATATAAGCTCAATGCTTTGACCACAATCTCACCTGAGGTTGACTAACGATGTGGTCCAGGATAGTAAACACACTAAGCCTAGATTGTACTGGTTCTCAAATGATGCTGCTTCGCGAAACACACCTTTTCGTTTTGGTGACAGGTTTTCAAACTTGAGTATGGTAGCTACCAGGGCGATCATTATGAAAAAATGCCCTACCACCATGCTATGGTTTCATAACGTTGTTTTCCTTCACCCAAAGCTCATGCTGATTTTAGACTTGGATTGGTGGAGTCGAACCCGCATCCATTGACGCGAAATTCGGCCACAACTGCGACATAATCTCTTCAAATTTTGTTGTTTGTCTAAATAAATGTATACATATGATGAAATAGGAAATTACTTTATTTGTTATATTAGAAGAATATAATATATCAACGAAATCCATAAACTTTTTCGATGTTAACACACATAGCTAAAAATAATCGTTAGGATAATATTAGTGACCATATTTGTTGTTAGATTCCCGTTGTTGAGGAATATTTCAAATTGTACTTTTATTAAATAATTAATTGAATAATAACCATGTATTACTTAAGTAGTAACCATCATAATATATCATTATTATGAATTATAAAAAATTGCTACATTAACAAAAAAGGCCATGTAAAGTTAGCGTTATAATAAGAAATAAAATACTCCACCATTATTGTTAAGTTTTTTACATAAGCACGGCCTTAATCCGACTAAAGCTCCCTACACTGTGTGCATAATTTCTTAATAAGTAATAGCCTTTCGAAATACAATGACAGTGTTCATATTTTCTTTGAAATTTATAGGAACTTCTAGTGGATTACCTACTCGTTTACTTATTTTGTTCTGTTTTCACGTCATTAACACTTTGTTAGTCATAAAGTATTGCTAATGAGAAATAGAGCGGAACTAAACATCTTTAAAAGTTTAATGTATAATTTTTCAGTGTTATGTTTGGGAATTATTTTTATTGGTTAAATAATTACATTTTAGTCAAAGTGTTAAATTGGGACTTTGGCTTATGAAATCTTTTGAAAATGAACCATTTATTTTAGTACCTACGCAATCTTTGTTATTATAAGTATATTAGAAATGTACTTCACTAACTACAAATGGCAATATAACATAATTTATAAAAACATATAATATTATTTTTGTCTGTTTTATACATTAAATAGAAATGTAAAACTTATCCACCCCTAAAACCGGCGAGTGAAGTATTTGCAGAGATCGAGTCAATTGCTTTGAACTTTGACAATTCAAAACAATAACAGACGTAAAACGAGTTCGGAATATTCACTTAAAAGGAAAGTTTGTCTACTGTGTAGGGACACAATGTGGCGACAGGTGGCGGTTCCTTCATGTTCGTAATCCTCGAACGTGGCAGGTGGGCAAAGATTTTATTGTTTCAATTTATTTGTAAATGAAATACATTCGTAAATGTCGATTATAATATGAACTATTTTAAAAGTATAACTTTCAGAATAAAATATTTCAAACAACATTCAATATTTCCAATCACTTCCCTTGGTTTTTTTTATTATGATGCGCATCTCAATCTTTATACAAATTTTGATTTAGGTGACGGAAAAAAATATTGTGCGAGTAACCTTTATGCGCGGTTGATGTGAAAACTTCTTTGACTATTCTAAAACCAAAAAAATAGAGATTAAACTTATAATTAATATGTCATATTTAAAAAATCGAGTGTAAGTTCACACGCGGCAGAAGTGAAACTTTTTTCTAGTTTAATATGAATTATACACCATATAATGGGGATTAGTCTCCATGGTATGCAGGGTCCGTGTACGGGTCAATATACAACGGTAGAATAATGGGGACGCCACGAAACATAGCATAAATAGAAGACGAAGAATAATAAACTAGTATATAGAAAAGCCTTCTATCTTTTTATCTCACAGCCTAAACCTTATAAATACATGTATAGTTGTTTCTTTTTCGTTACACTTTTCGTTTCATAAAATCCAATTCGTACCGTGCCAGTAGAAGTTTCACTTAAAAACACCTTTACTGAAGATCCTTTTCAAAACACTTTACATTCATCCGAAAATAATCTGAGTTACTCCCCATATCGCGCCTATATAGGCTTTACTTCATCAAATAAATGAAGTAGCTATGCTTAAAATTCGGCAATTTAACGCTACTAAATATACACTAAACTTGGACTAAAGATACATCTATTTTTTAAGAACTATATTAATCAGTTCTCGAGTTAGAAGCTACTAACGGACAGAAAAGAATATTATAATAATGTTTTAAATGCAATGTGCAAGTATAAAGTCGCAAGTAACATATGACAGTTAAAAACTAAACACTATAACATATCAGTTACTTACTTTATTCTAGATATAAGAGATAACAATATTCTAAGCACTTTAAATTATTAAATTTCAATATTTTATAATTAATTATATTAAGTTGAATATAGTTTTAAAGTAACCCTTTGTTAAGAACAAACGAATATTACATTGTAAAGGTTTTACAACATCTGGTGCATTATCGTATGAAATGTAGAATTTTATAAAATGTCACAATAAAGTAAATAAAGAGACAAATATACTACATAAACCAGATGGCCATCGAAAATGGTCTTTATAGTTGAGATGTTAAGATTAACTTTTGTTTGTTGATTACTAGCACGTAATACGGCACTTGTGAGAAATATTATGAAAACAAATTCGCGTTGAGCACGTTCGGTGAACAAGTAATAAATAAGAGAGAGCAAAAGTACAAGACCGAAGAAAAGAAACAAACTGAAAAATGGTGTTATTTGAAATTGTGTTATAATGTATGTATGATGGCTCTTTACGTCACATATTAATATGAAAAACTATTTTAAATAAGTTTGTAAATGTTAATATGTGAAGCAAAAAGTTTGTATCCCTTTTTACACTGACGGAGGAGTATGAAATTTGACACAGTTAACGTTTATATGATATAAATTTTAATATAATATGCATTATAAATACATTAAAGTAATCTTAAAAAAAACATTACTACCACATACATGCTACATAGATACTTATTACCGATTATCAGTGCATTATAAATCACGTGTTATTCTCAGATTTGACATTTCTTTACCGCATCGACAGAATGTTTACTTTTGAGAAGGTTTTACTTCAAGCAATTACCAAGGAAATGCATATACAATTGTTAGCATTTTTAAAATTAATTATAAGTTTTTAATGAAATAAAATGTAAACTTTAATGCATTATTGTATAATTTCGATCACAGGCGAACACTAGTATTCTTAATAACATAAACATGTAAATAAAGATATTATTTTGACAGTTATTTTTTGTCATAGAGTTTAGATTTCGAAGTAACCTCCTATTTATGCTTTTATTAAGGATGGTTTAATAATTTAATGTTTGTCGTTAGATTGTAATTATTGTAGACACACAACTTTAGAATTATTAGAAAAAACTTCAATTACCCATTGTAATCAATTAACGTTTTAATTTATTAATTTGTATGTTATAACCATTCGAAACATAGAAAGACACTGATTTTCCTGATACCATCAAACTTTGTTACAGATAAACGTATAAAGAAAAAATATATAGAGTCGTTACGATAAACGTGAAAGAGACAGAAACGAAAAAAAATATGTTAAACAAGCAATTCACACGATTCGGGAGCACCTGACGACTACTGTGGCGTTTATTATTGAAACCGTTCGACATGCCAAAGAGGTTTTATCGACTTTAGTTAGTTTTTTTTTTTGTAACATTAGTAAATTTATTTTATATTTTAGTAAATCTGGTTCTTATATCATGTAGCTTCTTTTATATCTTGCAATTTGTATTAGTGTAATATTGAATGTTATTGCTGTTATTGTTATTAAATATTATATGTAGTATTTTATTACATCCTATGTTAACTAAATATTTGTAAACAATATTGTAATGTAACGCCTATCTCGCAATACTTTGGTAAAATATTCCAATACACAAAAGGTAATTCAACTGTAAGTCAAGCCACGCATAGGCAAGTCAAACTAGTAAAGGTTAATGCTTAATTGGTCTACATAGGTCACCGCGCATTACAGTAAAACATGGTAACAGTAAAATGACATATAAGCATTCAAATTTTCAGTATCTTATGTTTGTATATATTTGTAGTGATCATTTATTTTTATATCTGCATAAAATAAGTATTATTTTGGCATTATTATTTATTTAGTCACCATCAATCATTTTCCAACCTTATGTAATTAACGTATTTAATCCATCAACTATGCCACGCAATTTGTTATTTCACTACGATGATCAAGTAAATTTATTATTTTAACGTAATCCAGTGAACGGGTCCTGAAAAAAAAATTGTTTTCCTTATTTGAATTGTCTCTTATTCGGATAATTAATTTTATTTATGACAACCAAGAAAGAGATGATGAATTGAATTTCGACGTATTTGTTATTATACTATAGATGGATTACAGTCCTGTTAAATTTGAAACCGTTGCTGTGAACGAAATCTGTTTTATTAGGTTTATTTTAGTCATTCAATAAAATAATTATATCGAAGAACTAAAAAAATTATATTTACTAAATAATTTTAAGAGTAATTATATTGAAAAATGATATTATGGCGTGTTTATGATTCAACTTGTTTGAGATGAAATTTAATTTGTTCGAATAGGCTATTACATACATATATATCATATCATATTAGTTCGGTGTACTTAGATAAAAACTACATTATATTATGTAGTTAATAAGTAAGTATCTACTAAACATTTATTTTAATGAAATTTAACAATGTCACGGCTTTTAGAATAGAAACATTCTATGTCGTAACACGTACACGTGATATCGTGGAATGCTTTCGCGAATTTCGAGGTGTCAAAGTTGATAGGGGATTAGATCAAGGGGCATTGTTTTTCTGTGCGTCAAACACCATGTTTCAAGATGTTAAATGGAAGAAGATACATTCATAAATATTGTTTTCCTTTATGATTAAACAGACATATAGGGTCGGTCGTAAAATATTATTTATTCTTTCTTGAAGATATATATTATATATTACCAAAAATAGATCAAGAGGGGTTTTGTAAGATAAAATATATGGTTATGAGATTTTTGCTTATGTATGTTGTTTGTATTTACAGTAGTCATTGTAATATAAACTACTCGTAAAAATGTGTTTTTTCAATTACTGCGACTTTTTAATAATATATGCATTTAATGAATTTAAAAATAAACATACTTAAGATTAATGCTTTATTTACATTTATATTGACTGACTAATTGATTTATATTGGTACTAACTACAATTAATATAAAATTTCTAGTTAGTGTATTTTGATTACGTATCTAATACTTTAAAAAAAAAAACATCCTTGGATATTAGAAAGTTTAAATATTACTCTATCGTATAGTAATACTCATAAATTGACAATGTAAAACTTTATGATTACTTATAGTCTTATTATATACTCGTATGTACTAAAAGCGTAGTGAAAAGAAACAGTATGTTACTTGGTTTGATTTCTACGTGATTTTTGATGTATAGATAAATAATGAAAACTCGAACATTAATAAACATTTATTTGATGGTTGCATATTGTCAAACAAATATGCTTTCTGAATAGATTATAGATAACTCGGTAATAAACTGAAATGCAGTAATAACGCTGAAATGAATACACACGATTTCATGAAATAGTAAATGGGCGAACATTTACCGACATCTAAATACGACTTTAAGTTGGAGCTAACCCGAAAGAGGCGAGTGCATCTACTTTTATTACGTTTTCAATAGTGCTTGGCACATGACGCGATTCGTAGCTATTGGCACGGTGCGGCACGGGATGGCGCATGGCAGGCGTCTCGTTTTGTAAGGAGCAACCGCATTGTGAGCAGTTGATTGCATTTTCTGACAATGTATTTTATTTTATATCGATATTATAGAGTAAAAATTACATTCTTTATTTATATTTTTTATCTTGCACATAAAAATAACATACCTCTATTAACTAAAAGTTAGGACGTTTTTCTACGCTATATATATATATATAAAACATGCTACGCTTAATAATATTTAAAATACATGCTCCACTACACAAGCCAGATCGTATTTGAGTCTAGAAAACAATCTCACGATTTCCGACTTCAGTTCAAATAGTACATTATACTTATATTCTGTTACTAGCTGTGTGCCCGCGGTTGCGTCCGCGTTTCATATATTTCTCACTGCGTTTTTATTTGTTTTTATACGGATTTTTAATTATTTTCGAAAATTAAAAGTACCTTTAGTTACGCGGAATAACTTTAGCTATCTACCAAAAAAGTTTCGTCAAAATCCGTCGAGCCGTTCCGGAGATTAACCGGAACAAACAGACAGACAGACAAAACTTTTAAAAATTGTATTTTTGGTATTGGTTTCGTATATACATTCATATATATATTTAGTAAAAAAAATATAATTTTGATATTACAAACAGACACTTCAATATTATTTATTAGTATAGATAGGGAAAATTTACAAACTATTCATGGAAACATGATAAAATGAGATTAGATAAATAAAAAAACAATCAATGAAATGCCTGACGGTATTAAGCAAAAAACAAATCTTTTAAGTCACTGTTATTAAATTGTAGTTAATATTTATTGCAAAATTAATCAAATTTTCCGTGAACATAAGTTTAAGTTATAGGACGATATATGGTAGATTATTCAATTAAATGTTAAGTGAGGTAACAGTTATAATATATAGATAATGTTCTAACTTTTAAATGTTATTACAAAAGACGTTCGCTGGGAATAGCGTCACTTGAATATGTAATGGGTACTTAAGAAAACCAAATATAGCGTCAATCTCTTTTCGTTCGATTATCATAACCGAGTCAGCTGTGGTGGTAGGATACGATATACCTAAATATGATTACACTAATACAAACATTTCGCAGTGCATTCGACGGTTAAGTGGGCACCGAGTGCTATTCAGAGTGCTAGCAGAGTCGTTTTCGAAGCGAGAAAGCGAAACAAACAAGTGAACAAACACATCGCATTCGCTCTGTTATAATTGCTTAAAGAATTTAAAATTCTAGAAAAACGCCCGATGTTAGTAGATTAGGATTTAGAAGTGCATTTTTGTTTAAATTCCACTTTTGAGAAACGATGTCGTTAATTAAAACACTTGCAATTATGATATTTGTTTAGTTAATCTTTTTATTATTGAAATTCTTTCTCCATTTTCTGTAAAAAAAAATATATGTCTATGTATTTTTAGCTCAATACCACGTATAAAGATCTGATTGCTTATTTAATTTGAAAATAAAAAAGAAAGCGAATGACGATAAGCGATCATTGATTTACTGATTGTAACTGTTGTTGTTCATATTATATTATTATGCCGTAGAAGAAATTTGGCAATAAAAATTGTTTTATAAATGCAGGCTCTAATATATCCCATAATTTACAAGAAACATTCTTAACTCCCTGAGAAAGATATTATATTATTTTATGTAACTTTAACAAGCAAGTGTTCAGTTATATGTATAAAATCAAAACTACAATATTATATCGATGGCCTCGTTACAAATAAACGAGAGTATAAAACCCGCTTTGTAAAATCATATAAGGAGGTTTCATATCGGATAGGAAGATAACCTTATAAAACAATAACTATCAAGAACACCTCGATAAAAAATTACAACTGAGATTTAGGTAATAGGAGTGAATGTGCACCTTAATTGGGGCTTTTTAGGGGGCAGCGCTTTTGGGGTCTCATGGATAAATGCGGAAGTGATACTCGTGACCCTCGGTATTGTACCCGAAAGATACACGTCGTGGTTATACATATGTGTATTTAAAACAGATACCAATTACGTAGTAACTAACAAGAATAAAGTTTGCCATCGCCGAGTTACGACAAGTTGGCAAACTAGCAAGACTCATGAATAGTATTCCGGCCCAAGAACTAACAACATCCACGGACTTGACTCAAATTGGTTAACCAATAGCTTTATTTGTGTCAAACTTAAACACATTCTACTATTGTTACAAAAGCATTACTTATATTATTCCCTATACACACTAATAACCAAAAATAGAACTTATTAATAATTGACACACAAATATTTAATATGTGTTTAGATTTCAGTAGGTAAAGCTTGAATATTAAGTCTTCGATAACAAAGTCTTGAAAAGGCTACTAAAGTAGTGTGGTCATAAAATAAACTGTCATATGTAACTATTGAATTTTATAATATAATTCAATTAGTTATTATTAAATTATTTTAAGCATAAAATACTTTTTTTGGGGAAATTTTTATTAAAATACATTTAGGCTCAAAGTGACATTATTGAGAGCACGAGGATAATTAATACTTAATTATAATATTATTAATATAGACTATTACCATGAACCAAAGCAAAGACATTTTGAAATAAAAAAAAAAATTATAACCTTAAAAGTATGGTGCTTTTGTTCTATTGTTACAATAGGATCTATTGTTTAATTATTTATACATATTGATTATTTGAAAGTAGAAGTTGTGATAGCTAAGTTACGTGCATCGGATGAATCCTTCTCACTTACCTAAGGAAACTCTTCTCGCACAAATAGCATATACCAAATGACCGGGGTCTCGTTCCAGGATCGTAAACACACTAAGCCTAGAGGTACTGGTTCTTCTCAAGTGATGTTGCCGGAACACACCTATTGATATTTGGTGTCAGGTTTTCAAACTTGAGGTTGGTAGTTACCCAGACGGGCGTCAATAGAAAATGCCCTATTAACATGCTATGGTTTCCTCACGATGTTTTCCTTCACCGAAAGCTAAGGCCGATTTTAAAGTCGGACAGATGGGGCTCGAACCTGCGTCGATTGACGCGGAATCCGGCCACACTACCAGCTGCGCCATCATCGCTTCAGATCTTTATGTGGGAAGATGCTTTAGGCTTAGAATGATAAATATTAATTAAAACAAAAATCCTCGTCTTTTTATAGTAAAGAACAAAGATTGTCGAAGTTTACAAACAGTGTTGACACATGAATTATTAAAACTAAACTTCGCGCAATTAAAAGGAAGTTATAAATTTTAAATAAACATCAAATTTACAATAAATTATTTAAAAAAAACACGGATAATATACTTGTTATAATAACAGTGTAAAAGTATTACGTGACTAAAAAAAATATTCAAGGTAAAATAGGAACGGCACGTCACCGTTATTGTTGACAGTGACATATTACTCGCCGCGCATTTCTGGGGCTAGTTCTTGCTGATTAACTACAATGTAAAATAAAATTATTTAGCTTTTTTTTATAGCGGTTTAAGATTGATCCATACTTTTAGCTTGTGTTAAGATGTCGTCAAAGAAGGTAGGACCGCTAAGTCTAAAGGTATGAATTTATAAGAGGCTTGGAGATGATTTTCAGTTAGAGAATGATTGGAGTGGTGTAGAGTATTCCTGCGCGTCTGGGTTGCGACCTTCACGTATATGGTTAAAATCCGGATTTATTATCAAGTTTCTTTATTGATATGGATAAAAAAGCTTCCCATTTATTGGGGGCTGTCACTATACTAGTACTTTAGCTAACATCAAATGAACTGTATCGTTTGGGGTCGAGATTTTGGAACAGTGGGGTCTGAATGCTCACAGCCTTTTCAAGGAGCTCGCGAGTCATCTAGTCAACTCGTGTCGTGACCAGAGGGCTGGCCAATATTTGGCACAGAGTTTTAGCATTGCCACCCAACGTGGTAACTCAGGCACTTTGAATTAGTTTTTTCTATTATTTAGTTATTACATGAATAAAAAGTTTAATCTAATGAAGTGCTATCATTTTGTCCTGCTAGTATATTTAAGAACAAACTGCAGGTATGTATAACATAGTATGAATTTCTAAATCACTGTTTTTTTTGCAAGAGTTACAGTTTCTTATCAGATACATTAACTAAAGCGATATTAAAGCAAACATATTGAATTGAAAAGAAGTGAATTTAACTGATTTTAAATCCAGACTCAAAGGAAAAATAATCCAAGATAGCTCGATAGCGATTTTAAAAAACAAACGAACGATGCAGCTACCTAATATAACTTAAAATAACACGATAAACATTAGTAACAACCTATTGCACTTTAGAAAATTGTTTTGCGTGTTAAACCATTAAAATACTTGTAATTTAGTTAAAAGATAAGCCACACCCATAAATTGAAATCAACGAAATGCAATATAGCGTAACGTAATAACGCGTAGTGGTATCGTATTAATCATGCTTAATTGAAAAATAATAGTGCCTAATGCGCCCTTAACTTTATTGAGCCCCCTTCAAAATACACGCAAGCCTTCAACTTGTCATTTATTCGGATTTTGTTCAACATATTCGACTGCTTGATAACAAATCTTTAATCCCCGTATCTTTGATACGAACTTATTGAAAACACAACTGTTATCACTAAATTTTTTGTTACAATAAAATAAACAGTTATATGTAACTTAACAATTGTAATACTTACGTATCAGTTAAGGTAGAAACATTTTTGTTATTTAACTTTAACTGTGATTGTGTCTGTATATAAGGCCACAATGTAGCGTCAACTTATTTGTTAGGTTCATTGGAAATGATAATCCGATGTAAAACATGCAAATTAGATTTTAGTGAACACTTTCATATTTAAATTTATATAATTAAAAATATATATTAAGAAATCCTAATTAATTCGAAGCTCTATTATTCTCTCTTAAATTACTATTTAAGTACATCAAATATTTGCTAATAGGATTATTTTGTTCAGCGTGTACTTAATTTAATTCGTAGGGCACTAGCCTTGAAATGAATTTACTGCCATCAGAAAAGATTATTGAAAATAAGATGTCAAAATAAGTGGCCAGACTCTTCTGAAACGAGAAATTATTCATTATAAAAAGGTAATTTTTCTTTTCGTATTTTTAAATCGAATAGGTATCTTTATAATTATATTCTATAATGATTTCAATAATGCAATGACATTTTTAAAAGTGAGCTTTATATTATATCAAGTCTTGAAAGAAATAAGACGAAGATGTGCGGCATATTTTAAAAAATGTTCGGCCAATTTCACGGGCCCCGACCACTGGGTAAAGCGCCAACAGGCCTGAAATGAATTATAACTCGCCTCTCTAATTGCGTCTTAGATTTATTACTGGTTTTCATTGTGACTAACCAGTAATAAAAGTTGGAACGACTAACAACGCGGCGGACGTAAGATTGTTGCCTTGTTAGTGCAGTAGTATGTAAATGTAACTTTATTATTCACTTGACTTACTGAAGGTGTAAAAGGCTTTGACACATCTTAATTGGCCACTTTATTGTATAATCATTTTTTTTGTATTGTATAAATAAACTTATTGTAACGTTTACCATTTTCATTAATAATCATTTTAACTTCAAGTTTCTAGAATATATTAATAGGAATTTTATTTATGGATATAAGGATATAAGAATTTTTACATAAGAATAATAATAAGCTTTATTTATTCCATGTGAAAAACAAACAAATAAATTACAACACTATAGTTGTTTTGCATAATTAAATATTATTTTTGCATGGATCCTCTTTGGGTAATAGACTCTTGCAATTTATACCATTTTATTTTGTCTTTGGCGGTGTTAGCCAATCTCGGCCAGCAACTGTTATGATTTCATCTGCTCATGTGCCGTGCGAGCCGCCTCTCACTCTTTTATATCTTACAACGTGAAGTACTATTTAAGTCACCTAAGACTCGTTGTGACATTATGCTGTTTTTTAGAATTTTTTATATGATACCTACATAATACAAAAATGTTTTCGTTCTTTAAAAAAATGCATACAATTACGATTATTCATGCCCTGTTGAAACATTATAATTATTTAATGCGTATGCAAATCACTTCATTTCGCTCAAACAATGTTATAATAACACCCCCCACGAAACTCAATATCGCGTGCCTCGCCTGTAAGCACTGCCAGTTTACTTTTCACTATAATACAAACAAAATATAGCAAAATGCAATCATTTGCATTAGTTGCTCGAGGAGAGGCGGGCCGAGGGCTTGTCATTAATAATGGAGCGTGAAGTTAGAGGGCGTTTTCCGCCCTATGCAGGTTAACAACCCCCAGTTAAATACTAGAAGCAGACTCATTTCATTTGCAACTACGATAACAAGTGTACATGCTTAACAATCTAGTTATGTTAATATCTACTATCGAAGCCTTTTGACTTGTTTTAGATTAGTTTATCTTTATAACATTGTAGCGATCAAGAGATCGATAAAGAGAAAAGCAGGCAGAGTATAAAAATTCTATCTGCATCCTTGTTACAGTTGTGTATACTACGCTTATTCCATATATAATCTATAAGGATTAGATCAGTTGAAATAAAATTTGTCATAGAAATACATGAATGCAAAATTCTTTTAAGACTTAAAGATAGAGTCTACTACTTACATTAACAATTCGTTTATACTAAGTGACATAATCTAGTGCAGTGTATAATAAAATCATATATTTTCCAGGTTCAAACGCTAATTTCTGGAAAAGCATTACCGGTTTAAATTTAGTTTTATGTTTAGTCTATCAAAATTGTTGTTATATACAAAAATAATTGAGAATTGGGTTCCCTCGAATTGAAGTGTTAACTTGATTTTGCGTATTTACAAAGACAATTGTACGATAATCTTACTTCCAATTTGTTATTTGTGGTCGGTGCATTATGTCTTGTTCTTCCATACATCTCTCAATTTGTTATTTGGAGTCGGCGCAGTATGTCGTCTTCTTCCATACATCTCTATCATTCACCCTTTTGCCTTCATATATTCCCTCATACACCCCATCCAATTTTTGCTTCGGACGTCCTCTCCCCCTTCCATCCCTCAACTTTCATACTCATCACTTTTTTCATCACATGCGTATCGTCTCTTATCTTCTTATAAAAGTAAAGGTCTTGGACAAATATTTAGAATCCCATCATATGTGGTCGTTACAATACAGAACTTGTGGTACAATGATTTGAAATCAAATTGATATATGTAAGATTTGTTTCTTATGTATTTTGATTATTATTATTGTTGTTGCCGGCACTGTCGTGGTTGTTGTAACTATCGTGGTTGCTGTCACTATCATGGTTGCCGTCACTGTCGTTGTTATTGCTTTTGCTGAAGTTGTTATTGCTTTTGCTGGAGTTGTTGATGTTACTGTTGTGGTTACTACTACTGACTCTGTTGTAGCTACTGCTCTCTTCTTCTCAGTTCTCGAGGTCCATCTAGAAAAAGATAGATATATTGATTCAACCGAAAGAAGTTCACTACTGGACATAGGTCTCCCCCAAAAATGAAGGACTCACCATAATCGCCACGCTTGGCAAGGCGGGTTAGTAATCACAGTAGGTGTTTGTGGTGCTCAGAGGATGCTGCTGCCTATCCCCTTTGTCGCCTTTTACGACACCCACGGGAAGATATTTATTCAACCGAAAGACGTCCACTGCTGGGCATAAGTCTCCCCTAAAGATCTCCACGGCGAACGGTCTTGCTCCACTCGCATCCAGCGGACGCCCGTGACCTTCACCAGATCGTCGGTTTACCTTTGGCAACCCACGCTACAACTTCGGGTACGCGGCAGCCATTCAGAATCCGTTGGCAGTATCGGGCATCGGTTTTAAGAGTAATGTGCCTAGCCCATTGCCACTTCAGTTTGCCAATTCTTCGGGCAATGTTCGGGTTACTTTGATTCTTTTGTGAATCTCCTCATTTCTGATTCGATCACGCAGGGAAACTCCGAGCATAGACCTCTCCATTGCCCTTTGGGTAACTTTGAGCTTCCTAATTAGGCCCATTGTAAATTACCACGTCTCAGTCTCAGGGAAGATATGGGATGGTATTATTCTTAGCCAGCACCACGCGAAGATAGATAAAAAAGAAAATAATATTTCTTAGCAATTATGAATACTTGAATGTTCCAGGTTATTATTAACATTTTATTAAATTAACAATTCTAGCAACTTAGTTAAAAAACAAAAGTTTCGAATGAAACACTGCACATGGCAATATGAAATTCAATTTAGGATTACAAACAGGTTCACTTTTGTTTATTCGAAACTGAGTTTCACGGGCTTAAAAAATTTACTAAAAGGCTTTTACAGTGTGTTTAACTTTAGAACTGAACACACTTTTTACAAAGTAAACTACATATACAACTTTAAACAGCCATTCCAAAATAAATTGTTTATGTTTTATGGAGAAATTAATATATTTATTTGTGCATGTTTTATGAAATCAACGCTACATTTTGCATATTGGTTTATTATCAACTGCGTTATTATGAATTCAAAGTAATAAATTAAAAATGATACGATAAAACGTTTTACCAAATTAAATTTATTCTGTAAGTATGAATAAGAGTAAATAATCTAATTAATTTTATCTACAAAAATCTATCTGCTTGTATGTGGCTAACATGAGACGTAGATTTCAACTTTATAAAAAGAAAGTCATTTACTGTCTCTGTAAAATTATCATTGAAGTCAAATGTTTTGAAATAATATTTTATAATCAAGGTAAACATTAAAAAATTTAAACGTGTCCGTTTTCATTGTTTTCATTCATCCGTTAATCAAATAAATGCGACAGAATTAATCTGTCTAGCTCGGCGTTCCCTTCCCTGGTCCGGCTACAGGCAATTTCATACAATAACACATCACATATTTGTGATACCGTAATGGAAACGTATGTATATACATACATACTTGTTTTGTTTCCACTTGTTATTAATTCATCGTATTCAGTTCAGAAAGAGGGTGAAATTTAAAGCAAATCGGTGGAGATTTTGATTGGATTTTATTGGGGTGAGTAACGTATTTGTGACTTTGATTGTATGACTGTTTCAATAACCGTCGCTTGTGTGAAAACCACCTACTTCCATTTTATATGAATTTTTTTTTTCTTTCTCCATTCGATCAGCGGCCGTATGATTTTGTGAGAGATTAGCTATTCCGCGCGACTCTGCTTGCGTAAAAGTATTTTTCTCTATATATTATTCACAATTATTCCCCACATTTTATCTCTTAAGTATGTGAATGCAGGTGGTAATTTTTGACAACCCAATTCAATATTTTCTAATAATTTTTTATACATTAATTTACATATTTAGACAAACCCATTACTATAAATATGAATGTGATTATATTTGTTTGTTATGCCTTTAGATTAATTAACAGTTAATATATTATATCGATGACTTAATGATTTTCAAAATTTATTAATCAGTGACATTACCGATTTCTAATGGGGTATAATTTATTCAAAATCTATGCATAAAAACTTTTTAAAATAAAAATATAGAACTGACTTCAAAAGAATATGTTATAAAAATGCACTAAAAATTAAATAAATATTTTTTTAATAATCTACTTCTGTTTACTTCAATATATCCTTTGTTTGAATACTATTATTTCTTCTTAATTTTTTATTCACCATTAGTGCACATAAATAAAGTACCACGTTTTACAAAAAAAAGTCTCTATAATGTTCGAGGTTTTCTCTTGACTTCTCTGAGATCCATTGATTAGATCCTGACATCAAATTATTCCAAAATTACAAATCGGTCCATAATTGACGGATAAATCGCGTAACAAACAAACCAAAAAAACACACACGAATTGAAAACCTCCTCATTATCGAAGTCGGTTAAAAAAAATTACATCCTCTCTCATAATTTTACACATTGCAACGTTGATTGTGGTGAAATTTCTGTCATCTGAAGGTGACTGCAGGTAATTACTTTGTTTTACAAAGTGACTTTTTTCACAGGAACGAAACGGATAAGTCATTAAAAGTATCGACGGAGCGTAAGAATGGAGTGGAGTCGGGTAGAAGTGGTCGAATACGGTTTCGAGCGGAGTGTCTTATCAAAAACTTGAAACTAGTATGGTTCTTATCGAACGAACGACACTTATCAAACTTTTCGTTTAATAAGTATGGACGTCAAAATTGATGAATAGTTAGCAATGGTATTCATAGTATCTGTCTTCGAAATTCTTCACTGATTTTACATTGTGATTTTTAATTCAATTAACTGGATGAATGAACAGTGCTCAGTGATGGAAACTGTTATGAAAAAATAAATAAAAATGTAAAAATGTTAAAGGTGTTTTAAACTTCAATATGGAGATTTTTTCCTATCAAAATATTTGTAAAATTTCCGTTTAATTACCACTAATGGTAAAAATAAGCCCAGACACAGATTTACAGTTAAAGTTTTTGGAACGAAGTTCCTTATGGGGCGTTGCGGAGGGGTACCCCTGCCGGCAAAAAACATCTGTAACGTTAAAAAAAAGCGTAACCTTTTTTGTAGCTGTAAGTAAATTTCAGCAAAATAGATATCGCCTCCGTGGCGCAATTGTTTAGCGCGTTCGGCTGTTAACCAAAAGGTTGGTGGTTAATATAATAATAATTTAAGATATTTTCACAACGAGACGTTTTCTAATTATTACATGTAGGCTTTAAGTTATATCGTTTTCTATGTATATTTCTGTTTTAACTAAGAACTTCGTTCCTGACGTTCCCTTTTTTAAATAATATATTTTTCTTGTAATATCATATGGGTTATAATTTAATTATCTAACGAATTAAAATTAGGAAACAGTCAAACATTGATATAGGGTTTTATATATCAATGCAGTCAAATTAAGAGTTCAGTTTTTATCATATGTAATATTCAAGAAAAAATAATTCAGAATTAAGTATTTAATTTTACACTACTAACGTTGTATAGGGTTCTTAGAAATGTGAAACAGATAAACAAAAATACAAGTAGGTTTGAATTCTACAATCCGCCTGAGTTTACAGAAAAAAAACAACGTAATGGATTCAAAGCGTTTTAAGTACATTCGATATTATAAATATTCAAAGGCATTAGCTGTATCCGTCAGAGTTAAAATCTGTCACCGAACGCATACAGGTGTCTTTCGGCAGTATTGTTTGAAAGTTCTTCGGCTATATGTGAAATATTAACTCTATACTGATAACAAGTTTGACGTAACAGTAATAATTTTCAGATTGTATGAAAATATATATTAATTGACAATTTAATCAGACGTCGATACATTAAAGCGCGGAAATTAATTAATTCCGTGACATTCTTAATTTAATTAAATTCAATGTAATCACAATGAATACATTTGAATACAAGTGATCCCTTTTCACGTAATTTACACTTTCCTTTAGATAAATAATTCAGACTCAATCGTGGAATCTTATATACCCTACTGTATAAAACCAGATTGAGAAACGTTTTCTGTTCGAAGCGTGTAATGAGTGGTCTCAGTGCATCGATTGACCGGCCCCAATCGTCCCGGCCAATTCACTTGCCTTTTATATTCTTTTAAGTTCGATTCTATAAGGCTATAAGGAAGTCTTCAGTCGGTAACAAAGCTTGAATTTGTACTAAGAAAGTTAAATATTAGTTTTGAAAGAAATGGTTTTTATACTTCTTACATGAAATATTGCACACAATTTTCTATCGAGAATTTGTTATTACATAGCGGAATTGTTAATAATGACAGCTATTTAATTAAATTCGGTAGTTGTTTAACGTGTCGAGTACCCATAAAAATAAGACAATAGAAAGACAATAGGAAAACAATGGAAAGCTGGCGTAAACGCCAGGTAAGTGCTCAAGGAGTTAATAGTAACTTTAAAAAAATATTTTCTTATTTAAAACGAGGTATTAATAAAAGAAACACGTGACCTCATTCAGATGTAACTACATAATAGAAATGTATCAAACGATTTCTCTAAATATTTTTAGGAAAAAAGAAAACATAAAACGATGTTTGAAAACATAAAAACATCTTTGATAATATTCTCATCAGTTAGACATATTAAGGATGTATAAACGATAACTGAATACAACAGTTATTATGAATAACAAATTTCTTCATATTGTTGTAAAATGTAAATTGCATGTTGTGTATTGTTATCTGTGTAGTGCCGGCCAAGAATAACCCCATATCTTCCCGTGGGTGTCGTAAAAGGGAACTAATGGATAAGCCAGGGGCTGGGCAGCAGCATCCTCTGAATACCACAAACACCTGACTGCGGCCGCCAACCCGCCTGCCAAGCGTGGCATCACCCCCCAAACGATCGTAGGTAGGCCTACCGCAAGGTGGACCGACGATCTGGTGAAGATCGCGGGAATCTGCTGGATGCGGGTGGCCCAAGACCGGTCGTCGTGGAGATCTTTGGGGGAGACCTATGTCCAGCAGTGGACGTCTTTCGGTTGAATGGAAGGATGGCTGGATGTATGTTGTAAAAAATGTAAAGTCGTAGTTAATACAGTATGATGTGAGATTAATACAAAAACTGAAAAAAATAAACACAGTTATTATTGTAAATTTATAAAACAATTAAGAACAAAAGGCAAAGCTGAAATTCTTAATGTTTCTCCAATCGAGACAATTATTTCACAAATTTATTAAAAGCGGGGAAAATGGACTTAATTGTCGAATTTTAGCCAAATGTATAAACGAAAATATTTTACGAATAAAACATAAATACAATGGATATTGTTATTAACCGAACTCACGAATTTAACTCCCCCTCTAGTTAGTAAAGTTTTAATTTTGTTTTGTTTAATATCAACTGCAGTAAATTATTACGCATTAAAGGGTAGGCTAATAACGCCAACTGCCTTGCTTATGGCTGCTGTCGAAATTAATAGCGTGCATAAGGATTTCCATGTTAAATATCGATAAAATAACAAATTTGACTATCCCTTTATTGTACAAGACTTTAACTCATCCCGTTTTGAAAAGATAAACCTATTCTCTTTTTCATAACTACTTTAGATCATTTATTTATTGTTGCAATGTTTTAAATTGTTTGATTTCAAATAATGTTACTTACGTCATGTTAAGTTTAAAATAAATTAAACACAGCTCTTATATGAAAATTACGCAATTTCACACACATTTACTAGCCGTTTGCAATAAATGATAGCTTACAATAAGCTAACTTGTTTTATAAATGCTTTACTGGTGATTCACTTAATCATTTGGTTTATTTTTTTTATATCCAATTTTTTATGCGTATGTTACGTAGTCGTATTCCATGGAAAGGTCACGTTGCAGTTTTCTAATATCATGGACCTAAGATACATCGTTGAATCCTAAGAAAACAGCTACATCACAATTTCCTTGCAACAATTGCAACATCGGTCCACCGACGCTACATGCCTCCTGCTGTTATACGGAACTTCAACTCACTGTCATCGTGAGAACTACCCACCAGCCGAGTCTCACTGAGGCTCGCCTCACCTGCTAAGTTCTCCGCAGAAAACACTATTCGATCACACCTCGATCGGTAGTCACCTCTCTTTCGTTTAAGAACAATTCGATCTAATTTCGGTCAATAGTCATGTGTATTTTGTTTAGTTTAAATATAAGTGTAATTGTAGCTCTGAAATTAAATCTATATTAATTTGAATTGACTATTTTTATGCCTCTCGGGCGCACCCCACATAATTCGTAAGAATTGTATTTTCTTTATCAATACTTCAAGAATATGTTATTTTGTTGTATTATACTATCGTTACAACGAAACGCATGAACAAGATGCGTACTTCTATTTGCGAGTAAGATTGAAAGAGAGCATAACTACAGTGCGACAAAAGACCGGTTTAGTTACGCTGCTTTTAGTGGAATATTTTAGGCATCTGTAGATAAAATATCATGGGGTATAAAATAACATTAAAGCAATCAATTATTTGTATATAGCGCATTATTTTAAACAGAGAACACCTATTAAATTAACGTACCTAATGATTTCAAAATAAGTAATGGATGTCGATAAAGTTACGTTTTATAGAACATACATCACTAATCTCGTTCTTCACAGACGTGGTAGCGCGTAGGCGGGGGATTTCCGGCTGTTCAAGCGGGTCGCTAATATAGCCATCCTCAGTTAGGGCGACGTCGCCGGCCGGACTCACACGAAACTCATTAAATTTACACACAGGCGCAAAACACGCGCCGCTTATGATGTTTGCGTCTAGTCTATGGATAAATATTCTATGTTATTGCAGTTTTTACTAGAATTTCTAAATAAATTTTTCGAATGCAACGTCGTATTGTCGGCTTTGATAAACCATCATAATCACTCAGATGCATTTCTACCAAATTTTAGAATAGCATTATCTTAATGTGTATTTTATAAGAAAGTAAAAATTTAACGCGACTTAGTTAGATTTGAATTTTAATCGATTGAAATAACTGACGTTATAAATTAATACTAACAACCGCCACAATCGTGTACGAATAGATATAAGTTTTTAGACAATATTTAAATATTTGAAGTAAAAAAAAAACATGAAATTAATAATTTACTACAATATTTATTATAGAGAAATTCAAAACATTAGTACCATTGGTCTATATTGCATTAAATAAAAAGAAACGAAAATATGACTGAATAAATTGCAATATGATTAAATAAACACGTACTCTTTCTATATGCAACATAGCGAGATTTTATATTGATATTTTTAATTCTAAGCAGTAAAAAACTTGCGGTATTACGTCTCTAATTTCTCAATAAATAAATAATTTAACATAAGTGTGTGTTTGATATTCAAGAAAAATGTTAAACAGCTTTATGTATTATCATTTCGTTAAAAAAATATGATATGAAACGCAACCAGCAGTAAATAAACATAATTATTACATGAAATAAATTTTATTTTTACGCAAGAAAAAGTTTTTTTTTTATATAGGCCGTACAAGAAATTAGATGACAGTTAAATTTTTTACGCCCGCTCCGCTCAACCGCAATGAACAGTAAAGCTCAGGCGATCCCGTGGGTATTTCGAGCTGCCTTAAAGCCAGTAATGAATTTCTTCAAATATATTTTTATAAGTGGAAATAAGATCAAAATATACCGGAATAGTAGTCAAAATAGTATCACCCCATATCTTCTCGTGGGTGTCTTAAAACGTGACTAGGTATAAACCAGAGGATGGATAGTAACATCCCCTGAGTATCACAAACATTTACTGCGATCATCAACCCGCCTACCAAGAGTGGTGATTTTGTCAATTCCCCCCTTTTTGGGGGAGACCCATGTCCAGCAGTGGATGTTGGTCGGTTGACTCAAATAATTATTATGTTTTATGTTGATGCACCATATTAGCTCTTTAAAGTTTTAGCGCCCACAACAGTAGAATATGTTGGATAATTTGAGATCACAGCGTAGCTGAATTCTCTAAGCTATGTAGCTAGCATTGTACCTAGCATTACTATATTTAGCTAAGTTGTATTCCCTAACACCTTTATACATTATAGTAATAATTTACAAGAAGGATTATAATTTTTTTTTCAGCGTTTGGAGTATAATCTCATCTTATATTAAGTAACTATGTTACTATGAAAAACACATTAAGCCTAAAGTACGCTCAAGTGATACTGCCAGAAGATGTGATTGGCAACAAGTTATTAAAATTAAGGGTGGATGCTACTCAGGTGAGCATTATTACAGAATATCTCACAACATGCTATGATTTACTCACGATGTTTTTCTCCACCATAACCTCAGACTCGTTGTAGAATTGTATAGATGGGTTCGAACCAACGTCCGTAGACGCAGAATCCAATCACATTACCAGCTGAACTATCGTCACATCAAATCTGAACTGAATCAAATTTATATTTTTTTTTGTACTTCATACTATTGAGTAAATTTACTAATATGCGCCATATTAACTGATCACTGTATATAAATAGGCATACGATAAAAAAGTTTTTCTTCTCTGTTCGTCAACCATTTCTTTTTGTTTAATGGATTATGTTTATTATGAGCTTCGTTGATTATCAATAAAGATTTTTTTGGAAATATTTCGATTCTTAAAATTTTTCTACTAGTTTATAGACAAAAATTAAACAAAACACCTGCATACATACTCATATATTACAATTTTAATGACAAGTACGGATTATTTTAAATGAATTATTTAAATGCATTTCAATAAATTCACTAATGTAAATCGATTAATCTCCTGTGGCATTACCTCGATGAAGCAGTTTGTCATCGTGAATTAGTTTCTGAATATCGGCCGACTAATCCAGTTGTACGACATAAATACATAATCGATATATTGAAAGGATGTGATAATTAACGAGCTAACATGGATTGTCACACACCGGGTGTTCATCTGGTCATAATTATCATTGCAGTGTTCAGTATACAACCTTAAGGTAACAATGGAACTATGGTCGACGTAGACAATGACCTTCATACTGATAGGTAATCGACTGACAAATGTACAGTGAGATATGTGATAAACAGACGCTTTATTTTATTATATTAAACTTAAGTATAGTTTAATAGTTTATAGGAATTGAGTAGATTTTCTAAAAAAGAAGATCTGAACTAATTTTTTTTTAATTTTTGTAATACAAGGTTTTATTTTGAAATAACTTTAAATAAAAGTAGTTCTAATTTACAGTCTCTCGCAGTTAGTTAATATGACTGAAATTTTTAAACAAAAAACAATCTAAACAGGCAATTTATTAATTAAAATTACTATTTTATTATAGATAATGCTCTCAAAATCTTACAGGGACATGTTTTTTTCCATTCCATTAACTGTATTAACAAAGTCTAGACACAAAAAGAAATCTAGTTAATTTTCATTGCTTATGTAAATTTTATTTGTTAGCGAGGTCAAATACAAAATGTTATCATGACTTTTTTCTAACAAAAATTTTTGATAAAACACAACTCAAGTTATTTGTAATTTTACTTTAATAAATGTACTAATAAATAAAATTTACGTGTCTGTTTGTAACGTCAAAATAACAATTTTTTTACATACATACATATGTCCTACACCAAAAATAAATGTTTTAAAATTTTTGCCTGTTTGTCTGTTTGTTCCGGGTAATCTATGGAACGGCTGGACGAATTTTGACGGGAGTTTTTTTGGTAGATAGCTGAAGTAACTCTGCGCGTAACTTAAAATATTTTTGATTTTCGAAAATAATTAGGGTTCCGCGTACAAAAATTAAAACTCATGAAATTTCGATTATAATTCAATTCAAAAGCCAGTTTTACGAGCAAGTGCTTGAATTTATGAGAAACATTTTAACTTTGTCTTAGTACTAAAAAAGTTTGAAGAAAATAATTAGGGTTCCGTAAAAAAAAAACAAACGCAAAGAAGAACATATGAAACGCAGGCGGAGTCGCGGACACATAGCTAGTTTCGAATAAAATATCTGTAAACAATATATGAGCAACGAACGGCTCTTTATAACTGGTGCGATATTGAAAACGTTGCTAACCGCTATTCTGCGAGATTATTTCTACTTCATCCAATATGTACTGATTCTCGAGTATTATTTTTATTAAAAATACTGTGAAAAAAGGCGGGAATATTTAGAATTGTATTGATATTGATTTACAAAATTCTTCTTTTTACAAAAACTCTGGCTAAGTTCGAGTACACGTCTCGTTAAGTTAGATTATGTATGAAAATAATTTTGGATAAAAGTGAACAAAATGTGACAAAAAGTTATTTATATATAGAAATAGAATAAAGATAAACTGTATATACAGTTTATACATGCACAGTTTATACTGTGACTGTATAGCTAGCTTGAGAATGATAGATAAAGTAAAGAATAGTAGCGAATGTTCTCATAATC
This sequence comes from Samia ricini, assembly GCA_014132275.2. NCBI lineage: Eukaryota > Metazoa > Arthropoda > Insecta > Lepidoptera > Saturniidae > Samia > Samia ricini. The sequence continues at coordinate 12,334,703 of AP028161.1, forward strand.
TATATTTTCAGATCTTTTACTATATTTATAAATTGCAAGAATATAATCGATTTATATTAAGTATTCCGTTTAATTTAATTAACACCAACTAGGCAGTTAAAACAAAATTGTATTAACATATTAAGAGATCTACAAAAATCCAATAGCACCCTGCAATATGGTAACGATATTGCAAAAGTAATATACAGTTTCGACGCAAAGGGATTCCCATGGCACAAAGTACAAATTTAAAAATGTCTCGACACATAATAATTTTATAACGGATTGCCAGGTTTGTTGGTATTTGAAAATAAAATTCAGTGAAGTCCGTAGTTTTAACTAACTAGTTACATCTACCTTTTTTTAAATTAGAGATATGTATATACTCGTGCGAAGTCGGGGCGTGTCGCTAGTGTTTTGTTATAAAATAATAAATAAGCATAAAAATAATAATAAGCGGTTATAAAATAATGTTCATTAATAAGAAATTAAATCCTCGTAATAAATTGAAAGGAAATCGTTTTTTGGCGGCACCTTGGTCTGTCACGTAGTGCTCTTTATTCGATATTCATAAGCTTGCATTTGGTTAGAGTGCCCAAATGAAGTGCAATAGAAATAGTAAGTTGTAACGTGAATTTTGATGAGCCACAAAAACTCTCTGGAAAGTTCTAGAAAGATGGCAATCATTTTGCAACAGGTTTATAAAGATATATAAGACTGTAACATCTGACTTGGCAGGATAGTTTAGGTACCTTTGCCTTTTCCTTAAAAGAAATAGAAAATCCGTTTCAAATTTACAAATTAGCAAAATTTATCTTATTGTTTAAATAAAGAACAAAATAAATTCGTTATTTGAAGAGATATGATTAAGTATGCAGTCAAATGGATATAGCATCTACATAATCCCGGTACAGCCGTTTCATAACATAATATCCCATATTTACACTTCCGGAGTCAAAGAGATCGTTCCCGTGTCGTTTTAATTTGAATATTTGCCTCGGGGCCGACGCACACCTCGTTATCATAATAGTGAACCGTGGATATTTGGGCAGTAATGTCGGTGTAACGATCGCCTATGAGAAATATTAATATTTATTATCGAATTGTAGTTATTATAATCTATAGTTTGTTCATATTATTTAATAATACAAACTATTATAATTGATTTTTATTTTAGAATTTGGAATACATTGATCGGGTTCATACTAGACGAGAAAACGAAACTCTCATCACGCAACTTAGACGCCGAGGACAGCGACTGGCGGCGAAAAAAGTATTAATTATAAAGAAAACGATTCGCAGTCGCGGATGAAATGAAATCACTACATAGGGTTCTTCCCTGAAATATTTTCCTTACCTTTTTTGGGGGTTGAGATGACCGGATGAAATCGAGATGCAGCTATCAAGCGAGTTGATGGTCTGTTAGTAAAAGTCTTGCCTGATTGTGCGTAACAATGAAGCATTTTTGAATCGAGACCGGTTTCAGAATTTTCTATACAACAAGAGTTTACAATTAAAATAGCCATTAAGTGTATCGATTAGTACGTATTTGGTACGTATTAGTGATAAGCCGCACCATTTGTTTCATTTAAGAATCTCAACTGAATGATATTATAATCTTATGAAAAGTAATCTAGATTTAAACGCATTTAATCGTTCAAATTTTTAACAACCATTTATTGATCTATCTTCGAAATGCATCCGTCACGTCTCTCGTTTGAATTCGATATGAATATTTTAGTTTGAGGATAGTGGCTGGCGGCGTATCTGAGTTGCGTCGATTCAATGAACCACTCGCGATTCAAACTGAAGTATTTCATATTGTGCAATCTCTTTCAGTCGGCAGACAATGAGGAACGCGAGGGAACGCATCACTCAACGTCACAGCTAGACGTGTATTTTTACATCCTCACAATACTTAGGGAGGAATAATTTCTATTGTCAGTAAATATAACGCGCTTGGAGCGAATGCGCTTGCGTGTGCGATCGTCGACTACCTTTTGTTTATTATTTTTACTGCGGTTTGTTGCTTTAGTTTTTTTTCCCAGTCCTTTTGGTATATTATTTACAATGTCTATACATTTGTGGACAAAATTTATATTTCACCGTCGGAGTTTCAATTTGACTAAAATGCGTTCTTACATTTGTTAACAAAATTGGGTACATAAATCACTATTAACCCCATTAAATTGCATAGGAACACCATTTTTTTATAATCAATTATTGTCTGCTGATTAAGAAAGATTAAGTCTCCATAACCAAAATCAACCAGAAAAAACATAATAATATATAAAATTATATTAAGTATATAATTTCTCACCGCACAATATAGCAATATTTATTATAAAAGTATTATTATTTCTTACATAAATAATAACCTCAGATTGGATTTTTAGCCTAAACTACCTTCTAGATCCGTTTAAAGTAAATGATAAACTTAAAGAAATTAATTTCCTTGAAATTAATTGCGTTAATTAATTAAACGAACACAAATGTATGTATTTATATTATCTTCAGTGATGGTCTTTTGTGTACTAAATATTCCCATATAATTATTCAATACTAGTTGTGCGCCCGTGGCTGCGCTCGCGTTTCATATATTTTTCACTACGTATTATAGTTTTAAATTTTTTGTATACGGAACTCTAATTTTTTCCTATAATTATTTTTTCTATTAAGATCAAGTAAATATATTTCTCACAAATACAAATACCTGCGAGTAAAACTGTCCATTGAATAGGATTTTATTCGCAATTTCATGAGTTTTAATTTTTTTACGCGGAACCATAATTATTTTCGAAAAACAAAACTACTCTAAATTACGCTGAATAACTTCAGCTATGTACCAAAATAAGTTCCGTCAAAATCGATCCAATCGTGCCGGAGATTACCCGGAACAAACAGGCAGACATACAAAAATTTCCAAATAGTATTTTTGGTATAGGTATCGTATATTAATTCATATATAATTAAATTAAATTAAAAAAAATAATTCTGACATCACAAAGAAACACTTCAATTGTATTTATTAGTATAGATCATGGACTAATTCAATATTGTAAATAATAACATTACGTACATGCAAAAACGTGACTTAATCCACCATAACTCTTATATTATTCATGGAACTTTTTCCACATTTCTTTAATCCGAATCATTAATCAAGTATCCAGGAGACGTTGCAGAAATAAAATATGGCAATTTATAGTCCGCAGAATTATACTGTCGGTTGGTATGATGTATTTGAACGTTTTCATGGGAGCCAGTAAGCGGTTTGTCAATGTCCGACATTAAAGGTCATCGCTCATAGCTGGTCTACAGAATCGCTCTCTACCACGGTAGACGTCTCATTCGTAACAGACGAGGGTCAAATGTGCGTACAAATCTACAAAAATCTGCAAAAGGCATTATTAAAATACAAAGATTACCATTATTTTTTGGTGGTCTGATTGTTAATACCACTTGTGAATATTTATTTAAAGGTAGTATGATCGCGTTACTGCATACGGGACTTCTAATGATCAATTACCGGCAGCGTACATAAACTCAATTGAGAATACAACTAGAATATGCCCTAAATTTTTTTAAATTACATCATTCAAATAATTAATTCCTTAATTCTGAATAAATATGTCTGTTAAGACTCAATAGATAGAAAGTAATTTGTTACAGAAACCTTTTTAAATCAGTGGTACTCAAACGGCGGCCCGCGGGCCGCATTCGGCTCTTGGATGGTATTTGGACGGCACACGTCGTTGCAAACAATTTTGGTAGACAGGGATTCAAAACCCAGTTTACATATAGTTAGTGAATTATATTGTTCTAAAATTACTTTATGGGTTGTTATTGCCATAGAAAAATCTATAGAGAAATCAATTAATAAATGCTATCAACTACCCCATAAAAGTAGTAGCACCAAGTAAAAAGCACACAGTAGTACAGTAGTAGTAGTAGTAACCTATGTAGCCCTTGACCAGAAAGCGTGGCGACCATTGCTTTAAATGAATAATTTAAGTTAAACTTACTACAGCCAAAATATTTTGGCTACCTATATCTGTAATGATATTGTAGAAAATTTGATGTGTGAAAACATAGATTCAAAAAATATAAGGGGAAGAAGATAAATATTACTAAGTTTTAGCTAGTTCGCATGTTCTTCTCCGCAATAAGCCATGAATGTGATACCCAGGAGTGCACAAGCGAAAGATAAGCGCTGGATCAAGAACTTTCAGCTCTCTGAGACTAGATTAATCGCGGCCCTCGCTTAGCGCTACCCTAAGCTTAGAAATAAAACGTCGAGATTCTCACTTATATAAATGCCAAGATTTCCTCAATTCCGTTTTCCACTTCAGTATAATTATTTTCGTCATTACAGCGAAAATGTAAGCTTAAATTAGGTCGTACGACAGATGGCGGGGACACCTGGTGTTCGTTCGCGACTTTCCTTTTCAATAAATTCCACCGTCATAATTCTACCAGAATAATACTGCGAACATGATGTATATATTCTAAAGCTGTGTGCCCGCGATTGCGCCCGCGTTTCATATATTCTTCACTGCGTTTTAATTTTTTTATACGGAACCCTATTTTCCTAAAATAAAAATAATACTAATATAAAGTAAAAATATTTATCATAAATTATAGCACTTGCCCGTAAAACTGTGTATTGAATAGGATTTTATGAGTTTTTTTACGCGGAACCCTGATTATTTTCGAAAATTAAAAGTACCCTACGTTACCCTGGGCGACTTTAGCTATTTACCAAAAAAAGTCCCGTCGAAATTGGCATAGGCGTTCCGAAGATTAGCCGATACAAACAGACAAAAGTAAGACAACAATTTAAAAAATTGTATTTTTGGTGTAGGTTTATATCTATTAAGTAAAAAAAAAAATTCACATTATAAACAGACGCTTCAATTTTATTTATTAGTTTCTTGTGGGTAATATGCGAGGTTCACACATACCGAATGTTAATTAGGACCTTAATGAAAACCAGTAGACAATGTAACGATTACCCGTTGCGTACACACTACGAACCGCAGCGCGTACAATAGAAAAGTTTATTACTGTACCCCGCGGGTAAAGTCAGGTTTCTCGTTAAGAGATAAATATTTGTAGAGGGAGTGAGAGAACCGACGTGTGAGCACGAGTAAATAATGGAACCTACGGTTCGCAACGAGATGCGAGATGTTTGCGTACCACCGGCAAAAGTAATTAAGAATTAAACAACAGATACTAAATGAGATAATTTCTTAACAAATATATATCATCTGTATTGGATCACGTGTATAGCTAAATTGAGCGTGCAATTTATGTTCTATTAATTAAATTTATTAACGAGCTGAAATGTAGAAACACATCCCTCCTATGAATACTTGAATAGGCAATTAGTCAATTGCTAATTATATCGCGATGAACTATTAATATTTACTCACTAAATTACAGAGAGTTAGAGAGATATATAGAGAGTTATATTCAAATAAAATGATAAATTAAGCATTTCTTTACATTGAGCACTTACCTGGCGTTTACGCCAGCTTTCCATTGTTTTCCTATTGTCTTATTTTTATAAGTACTCGACACATTAAGTAGACATATTTTAATACATCATTATCAATTTATTGACATAAAAAAAGTAATGAATAACATACTTTAGAAAGAAAAATTTAGCGAAATGACATAGACGTTAATAAAAATCATTCCAAGCAAAGATCAAACACAAAAAAAACCATTTTGAATTAATAATTCACCAGAAAAGTAAAGAAAGAGAGCCTTACAATGTAGAAAAAACTTCTGCAATTTATTTACAAAATCAAATAAAAGGTTCGTTAACCTATTCACTTCTGATATTAGGTATTTTTATTAAATTTCTTCTTTCTTCAATATAAATGTGCTTATTGAAGTTTTCATAATATGTAAAAGAAATGAAATAATTGTATACTTATGAACGTCTGCAAAATCAAATGAAATATAGAAATATTTAGGGTTTCAAAGATAATTTACCGCTGTTCATTAATGATTACGTTATATGATATTATAGATAAATTTCTCTTAAATATATTATAATTTTACATTAATACAAAATATTGCACGATAACTGAAGGCGCTGATTTTTCAAAACCCTCAATCTATAGGAAACGAAATAATAATACTAAATATATGTAAATATTTATTATATATTAATTTTATCCTAATTTTGTTATTATCTAAAGATTTTAATTTTGAAGTAAACAAATTTTGTCTACCAGCAAATTATTGTAATGGCTCAATTACGACTGGCGTTTCAAGAATTTCAAACGACATTTACAATTTTAACACTGTCGAAAATCAAAATCTATCCGATAGTACTAATAAAACAAATTACAAAAGAGAAAACATTCTAAAAATATAATTTAACATCAATATAATATATGTCGATTACCCATAAAAATGAGACAATAGGAAAACAATGGAAAGCTGGCGTAAAGGCCAGGTAAGTGCTCATGGAGTTAATGGGAAGTTTTTTAACAGTTTTTAAAATTTTATTTGATACGAACTTCCGTTATAGTCAATAAGTTTCAGTTATTTTTATTAGTTGAATATGAATGACGTACTCATCTGTAATTAAGATATCATTTACATGTGTTTTTAATAGTAATGTAACTTATAGTAATAATTTATAAAAACTCTTGTTGGAGTTTGAATAAATAAATAAATTATAAAAATAATGTATGTATCAAGTAAGTAATAAATATCTTGATATTAATTTCAAATTAACACTTTCATTTTTAATCAAGTTACAATATAAGACTTGAATATACCAGTGTTTTATAATTTACGAATTTCCTTTATAATCATAAGTTACAGAACAGAACTAATGACAAGTTATTTTTCAAAAAATTAATGTAATATTGTATGTATTATGTAAAATATTGTATGACTGCCTCGGTGGTGCAGTTGTATTACGGTATGACTGTCATTCTGAGGTCTCGGGTTCGATCCCCAGGTCGGGTCAAGTGATATTGAGTTTTTCCATTCATTATCATCCCGGAGACTGGAATTTGTGCCCGATATGGCGACAGGCTTTCCCCCAGTCACATCTGAAACGGAACTAAGCTTGGCGAAATGTGGGCGGTGTTGTTCGCTATTTCACCTCTGCCTAACCCTTCGGGGATAACAGGTGTGAGCTTATGTTATGTTATTATGTAATTATCATCATCATCGTCCTGTTCCCAATTTATTATTTGGGATTGGCGTATTATGTCTTTTTTTCTTCCATATATCTCTATCAGCCACCATATCTTCATTCACCCCTTTTACCTTCATATCTTCCCTTACACACTATACATATTTTCTTTAGGCGTCTCCTCCATCCCTCAACTTCCATAGTCTCTTCTGAAAACTTGTCCATATCAAGACAAACGATTCCTTTTCAGCTTTTCTATCAGTAGTGCCATATTTAAGCTCCCTCTAACATCCTCATTCGGAGGAAGACTCGCTTATCACCAACTCATGTGCTGGCATTCACAGGCCATGGGACCAGTGTACCTGCACAGGTTAAAACTCAAAGACAGCCTTGCTTATGCTTGTGACCCAGTTGTCGCCGAGACAGTGTATATATTGTTACACTGTCCAAGATTCAGCTGGTTTCGACACGACCTGGAGTGCAGGGTCGGGACATTCACAATAGTAAGCCTGGCGTCCCTGCTGGAGGGTCAGGATACTCGAAAGTATCTGCTTGATTTCGTCCATGAGGTTGTGACAGTTGCCAGACAGAGAAACACCACTCTAAAGTAAATTTATAGTAATAAATATTCTATGTAATATAGTGTAATAAATATTGAAATAAGGAAAAAGAAAATTATTAGGGGGAAATGATCAAATAAAAAAATAATAAAACAAAGGTAAATAAAAAAGAAAATAAATTATTAAATACACTACATATATTTATTAGGGTTATTTAAATAAAATAAATTAATATTTATATTAATAAAATTAAAATGAATTATGGGTTTATTTTAAATATATATTATAAAATAACTAAAATAAAGAGGGACAACAAAGTCTCGGGTTATGCCTGAGGTGCGTAGCGGACTAAAAAAAACATTCTCTTTCTTGACTTTTGTCCATTCTCGTCACGCCACAAATCTGTCTCAACATTTGCATCTCTGTTGCACGCAGTCGTGTTAAGACATGGAACTTCAATATTTATATTTTTCTTGTACAATGGTTAAGTAAGATCGCTGTTCAACCCTGATGGTGTAATCCTCTGTGACCCCCACTTCATCACTGTCGGCCCTTTGGATGCGCAAACCTATTTGAGATTAACGAACATGTTCGAGTTTAAGGCTATAACGGTACGTGTGGTCAGTGCCCGAAACCTCTGCTTAATTCTCGGTTGCTTAACGGAAAGCGCCCGAAGCGATTAATTCACCAGATTGAGTGTTTTTTTTTCGTCTTTTGCTAATCTTGTTTTAATATTTAAATTTAATACGTACTAAATAATAGACTTTCTTAATAAATAAATAGCCTTTAGATAAAGCAGTTGAAGACATTTTTCTCCTCTGTTTATAAATCGTTCATTTTAACTTATTTATTGTTCTGTAGTGTTATTTTTTTTTTAATTGAAAACTGTTAATCTTATTCGTCTAATTTTTTATTACATCTATCGAACGATCACTATTAACTCTATGTATTTAACATAGCATATAGGTTTTTCTGTATTGATTTGTCGTATTGTTAGTTCTTATTTGCAATTCATTAGCTTATTATTATTAATGTATTCTACCATAATATATTGCTTATTTTACTTGTTACAATTAGTTAATGTCTACAAGCAAAGTGTATTTAAAACAATCACACGGAGCGTGAATTCTGCGATGTCACAAAAATTTTCTAGAAAGTTCTATCAAAGTTCAACTTTGTATCTAAAGAACTTGTATTCGAGGGCGTAATCAACTTAAAAAAAATTATATACGCATGTATGTATCCTATGTATGTACTTATGAATACCTAATATTTTCATGTCAGAAACAATCGCCACTACTCTATTGGATTATCCAACATATGTTCAAATATATAGTTTCTGATATAAAATCATAGGATTTCATTTTAAATATTTCAATAATATATTTATTCGAGCAGTAAACACACTTTATACATGAGGAAAAGTAACAAAAGTAGGTACCTATTTAAAACTATTCGACCAAATATGGGCATAAATTTGGTCAATCAATCAACAGCATATAATAGATTATCCAATGTTTCGAGCTTTCATTTCTGACGGCAGTCCCCATGGCTTGGATATTGGACTCTCTTAACGTTCTTACAAAAATGATAAATTGAAAGATATGTCTAATATAAAAATATATCGTTTTTTACTATTTCATTGTATGTACAGATTTTATAGTATTTGGTCTTTTTTGAAACTAGACTTTACAAAAAAAAAAACATTACAATTTTGTATAAAAGCTGCCGGTGGCGTAGAACGAAACAATTTGTTTATAGGGAACCATCGGTCCATGCGACCGCGTCCGTCGCTAGCGGTTACGCGACCGTAAGTAATGGAGAGGTCGAGTATTTACCCAACGAACCCGACGCGCGATGTGACGTCACTGACTCTTATACGCATGAAATTTTCAAGAGCTTTCCATTGTGCTAAAACTTGAGAGGTGTTACTGCCTATTGACATTTAAACCTTTGATATATTTATACGCAAGATTGTATTTGGTTGTAATATACTGTACCTACTACATATATTTTAACAAGTAGTTTGATAAATTGGTTTTCATTAGTAGCTATTGTAAATAAAAACAAGCGGCCTGTCCCGTCTTCACACGGGTATAAATAAATATACACATCTAATTTAAAAAAATTGCCTAATATAGTCGCTGATAGTCTCTTTCTACATGTGAAATAATGTTTACAATCGGTTGACTAGTATCTGAGTTTACCAATAACAAATGAAAAATCAATTTTACCTCTTTATGTACCTACTAATATTATAAATACCTAGTTGTGTCACCGCGGTTGCGCCCGCGTTTCATACGTTCTTCACTGCGTTTTAATTTTTTTAAACGGAGCCCTAATTATTTTCCTAAAAAAATTATAGTACTAACATAAAGTAAACATATTTCTCATAAATTCAAACATTTACTCGTTAAACTGTACATTGAACCGAATTTTATGACAAAATTTTATGTTTTAATTTTTTTAGGCGGAACCCTATTTATTTTCGAAAAACAAGAGTACCCTAAATTACGCTGAATAACTTCAGCTATCTACCGAAAATAGTCCCGTGAAAATCAGTCCAGCTGTTTCCGAGATTACCCGGAACAAACAGACAGATAAAACTAAAAAAAATAATTGATATAGGTATTGCATATACATTTATATCTATTTAGTAAACAAAAATGTTTTGACATTACAAGCAGACGCTTCAATGTTATTTATTAATATAGATAATACTCTGTTCCGGCAGCATCACTTGAGAACCAGTAGCTCTAGGCTTAGTGTGTTTATCATCCTGTACCACATCGTCATTTAACACCAGGAGAAATTGTGGTCAAAGGACTTATTTCAATGGATTCAGTTAAAATATACAATTATCATAAACAATAATTAAATGTATATTATACTTTTTAAATGAAGTAGTGCGAGGTGGTTAAACACTACAGAAATCGTTGATACAGCATTCCCCCCTTTTTATCTGAACTTCATATCATACACCTGGACACGAGGAGCGGAAAAATTGCGGAAATTAGGGTGGAGTCTGAAATAATTCGAGTCATAAATTCAACTTTTATAACTGCGGTGCGGTCGTAGAGATGGTGAGACGGCACATCGACATAATTTAACTTTTTCCCATTATCTTTATGCTGACGTAGTTAAGTGAACCAATCACATATTGAGGAGTAAGCGTTTTCGTTTTAATTCGGATCTTATTAAACTTATGTTTATTTGTTTTTCTATTGCAAACGTCGGGGATTCCTGTCATGATTAGTTTTTTTTTTCTTTTTCTTATTTATAATTTTATTACCCGGTCGCGAGCTTCCGTTCGCGAATTCGTCCGAGTTGACTCTAGTTTATCTATTTTTTGTATTTATGTATAAATATACAATTATAGTTAAATCCTTAGAAAATAAAACTTGCTTGACGTGGTGGACGAACTTATTGAAATTCAAAAATACTTTATTCCCTTTAGGCCCTGATAACGCGCTTATGAACATTAAAGTTTTACCATCCATTCATCGAGAAGAATCGCCAAGAAACTCGATCTATTTTTTATTGGCATTATACAACAAGTAGTTACAAAGTTTATTAATACATATACAGAGAACGCTATCACTTTCAGACATCACAACGGTTCACATAATTGTTGGGTAATTTTTTTAAACATTTGTCAGCCCTTAGTAAGTCTAATTTTAAACTAAATTGCAGTGTCACTACCCTATTCCGTTGTTCTATTAAAGATATGTAAGTAGGAAACCTTGAAGCCTTTCGGCGATAACATTTACATTCGCGTCTAGTACAGTACGAACACCGTTTTTTGCTCTCTCAAACACATCGTATCGCTTCACGATACTCAAAGTTCGTAGCCAACTTTAAGTCAAAGTTCCCTCGGGCCAAATGTATAAGAGTGTTGCCGCACATGATCGCCGCCGCGATTTGCCAAGAAAATAAAGTGGAATCGAACAAGGAAACTACTTCGACCACAGCTGAGTTGATAAAAATATCTCTGATCTAACTTAGTACTTGGAGTAAGTAAATTTAATAAAGGTACTTTTTTAAATTCCGGTAGCATTTGAAACATTTGCGTTACATTTAAATGGTTGGAATAGAGGCTATTTGAAATAACGATAGTTCGTTATAATACATTATTATGGTAGATAATAATATTAAATGGTTTTTATTAAAGGTAAAATATTTACATGAGTACAACATATAACTTTTGACAAGTATTACCTATTATTAGAAAAAAAATGTTGATTAATTGTAGTTAATTATTGGAGGAAAAAGTAATTTTTCTAATCAGGGCTTTGTAATTTATTATTGTAGATGCTCAGACGACTGTGTTCCGAATGATTCTTACTTTTAGAAAATCCCTTAAATCCTGAATATTCTTATTTAAGTTTTCAATGTTATAAATTTCAAAATGGTATAAAATTTAGTTTAATATTATATCTCCTTAAAACTCACCAGGTGTATACCGCGTTTTCAGCAATCACGTCTTTTGTACGTGCTTTCCGTCGAGTCTTACTGTACCTAAACTTGAAGACATTATTTTTAAATTCGTATTGTGGGTTTTATGACGGCTAACCATATAAGTACGAATGATATCAAGTTTTATTAGCATAGATATATATTGTAACTGTAATTTCGTTGAAAATGCCTTTCATATGCGAATCGTTAATTAACACACTGCAATTTGTAGAAGAATAAAAAAATCCAGTGCTCAATCACGCTCAGTGTTTTGACCGCAATCTCACGTGATGTTAAGTGACAATATGTTCCAGAACAGTAAACACACTAGACGAAATAGGGAACACGCTTGAATTTGTTGGAAAGAAATTTACCACTTTTTGTCTATCGAGTACATCCATCGTCTCTGCCAAAAGACATTCGTTACTAGGCCACAAAGACCCAAGGATCTTCACAACATGTAAATGTTTGTTTTAGATGTAAATCATTATAAGTTTTTCTTTTAACTTAAAAATAAATTATTAGGCCTATATTAAATATTCACAATATATAATACAAATACGGAAGACAATATTTCTATCGAAGATATGTTTTTTTTTTCAATTCATTAATACCTTATGTTTTTAGATTACTTCGATAATTGTGTTTGTTAGTCAATTTTTATGTCAACAATACTTCAATTTAATTTCATGACATAAGGAGAAAATTAATAAAATGTTTCTCAAATATCTTTTATTATCATTACATTATATAAAAGTCAACGTCTCTGTCAGTCCGTTTTATGGCTCATAACACGAGAACCACGGAAACGATTTATATTATTCTTTTTTTTATAAGGTATATTGTATGGCCAGGTTTAAGTATGTCTTTTGTCTATTTAGTCACATTAGGTAGTATTTACGAAAAGTTGTGAGGATTATAGTGAATTAAGTCGACATCTAAATAAAAGTTTACATCGACTTTCTATCACAGGCTCTTCTATGAATTATTAACTCGTTATTAATTTTTTATAGACTATGAAGTGTTTATAATTTTATTTTGTTTATTTAGATATTGATGTGTGTTTCCGCCTTTAAGGACGATTTATTTATTGAAAAAATACAACAGCTGTTAATTTCAATTTACATGTATATTCTTATAAATAGTAAATAAGCCAATAATTAATTCTAAGATATGTGTATATCTATACTAATAAATAAAATTGAAGTGTCTGATTGTTATGTCAAAATTAGTTTTGTTACTAAATAGATATGAATTTATATACGATATCAACAAAATTTTGTATGTTTGTCTGCTTTTTCTGGGTAATCTCCGGGACGGCAGGACGGATTTTGAGAGGATTTTTTTATAGATAGCTGAGTTACTCCGGGTTACTTGGGTACTTTTAATTTTCGAAAATAATTAGGGTTCCGCGTAAAAAAAATTAAAACTCGTATAAAATTTAATAAAATCCGATTCAATGAACAGTTTTACGGGCAAGTGCTTTAATTTATGAAAAATATTTTTGCTTTATTTTAGAACAAAAAAAAATTAGGGTACCGTTTAAGAAAATCAAATGTAGTGGAAAATATATAAAACGCGGGCGCAGCCGCGGGCACACAGCTATTATAATATATAATTTATCATAACTAACCCAAATAGAGCATATTCATTTGAACAAAAAACTTATATAAAAAATTATAACTATTATTGTGGAAAGAAAGATAATAACATATAAACATAAAAATATGATTGCAGTACCAAATATAAGAAAAAACACATGTGTAACTTCAACAGCATACATGTACTAATTTATTATTTACCCACTCGATACTACATTATTGTAATAAAAATACTAGATGACGTAACAAATTCATATATGATGCAATTAAAATTAAATAGTTACTTCTGGCGCAGCAAACCATTCAATCATGACTTTAAATTAAACTAGCTATTAACAATAATTAATAAAGTTCAGGCTTTATTTAGTTATTATAAAACCGTTTTTAACATTTAACTAATTAAATTTTTTAAAAGACAACAACAATAAACAAACTGCTAAATGTCTTTGAATTGATGCCGCTTTAATGGTATTTCTAAAATGTAGTTCAATAAACATATCACTTCTATACGGTAAACAGGTGTAAACAAATAAAAATCATGGCTCGTTTAGATGCTATTCAAATGACAAAAATATTTTTAAAGTGTCAACATAACATTAAAAAACTATAAAATTATACCCGTTAATATACAAACAAAAATATTATACTTTAATTATATTTTAAATGTTTTTTATTTAACTACGTCGCAACTGTTTTAAAATCATTATATATAAACATTATATATAAAAACTGTTATAAATCAGTCAGAGTAAGCCATTTCGAGTCAAATTGCGAGGATCTTTGGATCTCACTTGAAAACAAAAACTATAGGGTCAGAAGTTATATATATATGTGCTGTTTATCTACCACCTCCTATTAAAAAACATATGTTGGAACATTTTATAGAGCATAGTAGCCATGTACTAGAAGGTCACCAAAGCAAATTCCTTGTTGTTGGTGATTTTAATTTAAGCAGTATTTCTTGGGCGCATGATGCTGATTCAAAAAAGCTACAAGGTACATCTGCTGGAGGCCAGTTTAGTGATATATTATTAGAATTTGTGGCTTTGAACGGATTCCATCAATATAATCATGTGCTCAATAATAAGGGTAAAATATTGGACTTAGTTCTTAGCTCTACAGGTATTAACAATCTAGACGTTAGTTTAGGCCCACTTTCGATAGTTGATAATTTTCATCCTCCACTCCAATTTGAGATTCCTATTGTAAGTGAAACCTATTTAACTCCAAATGACAATGAAAGATTTTGCTTCTTTAAAGCAGACTATGTGAGCGTGATCAGTGAATTAGACGTAGTTTCCTGGGAGAATGTATTTTATAATTGTCAATCTGCAGAAGCTATGACTGATGCTTTTTATAAGATTCTTCGCGGATTGATTTTGAAATATGTACCTAAAGTAAAATCACGTAATAATAGAAATCCTCCATGGTACTCCTCCACCCTTATTAAAATAAACAAAGAAAAATACAAAATAAAAACCAGAATACGAAATTTTGACAATCCACGTGATAAATTGACATTTAATATACTAAAACAACGTTTCCATAAACTAAAAACTTTGGTTTACAACAGATACATACATAAATTAGAGTCAATGTGAAATCTAACCCCAAATTAATATGGTCGTTTGTAAAACAAAAAAAGAAAAATATCTCTGCATATCCAGAAGAAATGATTCTTGGAAACAAAAAAACTACTGACGGCACTGTAATTTGTAATTTTTTTGCATCTCATTTTTCATCAATTTATACGAATAACACATCGGTTTCAATGCATAATAAAACAAGTAATTCCTCTATTAGCCATTTAACTAATATATCATTCACAGAGATTCAAGTCTATAATGTTTTAAAAAGACTTGACTTATATAAAGGTTGTGGTTCGGATGGAATTCCATCAATTTTTGCAGTAAAGTGTGCTAAGGTACTTGCTTATCCTTTATCACTTATCTTTAATAAATCCTTAAGCACAGGAGTATTTCCACCATGTTGGAAAATAGCATTAGTTGTACCTTTGCACAAAAGTGGTCATAAGAATATGATCAGTAATTACAGACCTATCTCAATTATACCGATATTTTCTAAGGTGTTTGAACTATTATTATTATGTCCTTTGTTTTCATGGCACTTCAAACACACCGTATCCACAGAGCAACATGGTTTCGTTAAAGCAAGATCTACCACAACAAACCTTGTAACACTTATTGACGATTTGACAACTCTTCTAGACAAAAATGAATGTGCTGATGTGATTTACACTGACTTTAGAAAGGCTTTCGACAAAGTCAATCATAATATTTTAATTCAAAAATTGTCTGCGATAGGTATAGCTAGTAATTTGTTAAAGTGGTGCGAATCTTATCTCTATGATCGCAAGTCTGTAGTAGTTGTTAATGGCTATTCCTCCGAACCCTTCGACATACAATCTGGAGTTCCTCAAGGCTCCAACCTGGGTCCCATACTTTTTAATATATTTATTAATGATATTCCTTCAAATTTCAAGAACTCGAAGTCTTATCTGTTCGCAGATGATCTGAAATTGTTACGACAGACAAAATGCTTTAACGATGTATTGCTTTTACAAAATGACTTAAATGCCTTAACAGAATGGTGTGATGTGAATGGTATGGTCCTTAACAATGAGAAGTGCTATGTTACTCATTATTGCCGAAAAAAAACTTGTTTCAATCGCCATTATTTCATAAACTCTAATATATTAACAAAATCGAACAGTATTCGCGATTTGGGTGTTATTCTGGATACTAAGCTACGATTTAATATTCACATTGATAATATTGTTCATAAGGGGTTCAGAATTCTAGGTTTCATTTTACGCAATAGTAAAGATTTTAAAAATGCAGACACAACAATTATATTATTTAACGCACTAGTACGCAGTTGTCTAGAATATTGTAGTATCGTATGGAACCCTCACTATGATATTTTTAAGAACAAATTAGAGAGAGTGCAAAAGCGCTTTCTGTTGCATCTGACATATAGATTTCACCTAAGGAAAACACTTCGTACATACCATGATAGACTTGATCACTTTAATATGCACTCTTTGGAAGATCGTAGAGAATTACTGGATCTTACATTCTTATAAGTTAGTAAACGGCATTTCGAACACACCTGAACTGTTAACCAGGGTCAAATTTAACGTCCCAAGGAAACTACCTCGAGCAACACGATTTAATCTATTTAGCACAAATTATTATCGGACAAATTTAGGTCTTTACTCTCCTCTAAATAGAATAATCTCACTATATAACAAAAAATCTAAAACTAAAAATATAGACATTTTTCAAAACAGCCTTAAAATGTATAAATCTAACTACTTACGGAAGTGATACTAATGTTAAATATTATTATATATATATTATTTAAAGTCTAAAATTAATGTAAGTTTATTCCACTTTTAATTTGGAGTCGTTTTTTTTTTTTTGAGTAATTTAAACTTTATCAATTCTAATATTCAACAGATTTATTTGTTCTTTTGTATCTTTTTGGTTTGCACAAGCTTGTTTTCAATATATAATTCAACGTAATCACTTATAATTAAGGTTGCATTTATCACGTGTCCTCAAATTGTTCATTGTACATATCTAAATCAAAATGTAAATCTTGTTAGTGTTCAAATAAATAAATAAATAAATAAATAAATAAATAAATAAATAAAATGATATTATATGTTATTTGGTTATTCGTTTACGGGAAGGAAAAAATATGAACTTAAGTAATCAGCAGTTTTAACTTCAGCTATCTCCTGTCACCGGTCTGTTAAAAAATATATCACGGTCAACTTTTATATAACGTGGAGTAAATGGATTCACGCTTATCATCGGTGCGGCGGCACGGAGAGGTGTGTAGGAGTCACACAGTTCCCGAAATCAGTGCATTAATGGACAGTAATTTCGGTCACCGTCAATATCCACTAAACTTTCACGAGTTACCGTCTAACCGCCTGAACGAGGACGACTTGGGCTGAAACCACACTCCGCCTTGTCCCAGCGGAAGGCATCTAAACCTCTCCATGCGAACGGAGGCAACCCCGGTAAAAAAGCTACCTCCCAGACGACCTTCCCAGTGCAATGGAAGATCAGGGCTCCCGCCCCTTCAACCCTTGATTTGGCAGAGATGGGCAATTGCTCGCTATGGTCCTGTATCCGCATTGTCCATTGTCGATGGTTAAAGTATTGCTCGCGCTTTCGCCAGTGACCATTGAAGAAAGCAGCCCCTCAAAAGAAACCCCCTACAAAATCCAACCATGGCATGCAAACTCAATCTGTGTTACCAACTCTTGAAGTTTCAAATTATTGTATTTTCACCTGAAAATTTTAGGACAAAATATCGCTCAATCTGAAATATAAACTCATACGTCTTTTTTTAATAAGTTGAAATCTTTTTTTTTATAAAACTACAAGAAAAATTTGACGAATAAACGTAAAATCTTTAAGAGATTTTTTTTAAACAAGTTAATATATTTATGTTTTTGTTTAATTCAAAATCACTATGCTACTCAAGTAAAATACAAATTTATGAAATAAATTTTATTATTAGTAAGAGGCTGTGTGTATGTGATTGTTTAATGTGTCGAGTACCCGTAAAAATAAGACAATAGAAAGACAATAGGAAAACAATGGAAAGCTGGCGTGAACGCCAGGGAAGTGCTGTAGGGGTTAAGTAAATTTATATGTATTTCATAAAGGCGTTTTTATTTGTTAACCATTTATCTTTCAATATGATATCGGATCATTATTGTACGAAATAACTATACATAACAATAACTAATTTATAGAAAAAATCAAAACCTACGTGCATGGCGATGATGGATATGTATTATTTGGTATGAAAATATTTATCATATTGCTATAATCCAGGGAGAAAACAGGGGACTACGTTTCTATGGAATAAATGGCACTAGAATTTTCTCTTAAAGCGCTCAGCTGGATGAGTGGTAGTTAGTGCAAGAGTACCAAAGTGTACCAAAGTATAATATCGAAATTCAATGAAATATTGATACATCT
This sequence comes from Samia ricini, assembly GCA_014132275.2. Classification (NCBI taxonomy): domain Eukaryota; kingdom Metazoa; phylum Arthropoda; class Insecta; order Lepidoptera; family Saturniidae; genus Samia; species Samia ricini. The sequence goes on from AP028161.1 coordinate 12,353,490, forward strand.
CTCGATATATCGAATCCGTATGATGGAAATCCATATCGAAATATATTGTGTTTGCAAACGAATTTTTCAGTAATCGTATAAAACTTTTTACTACAGATTACGATGTTAACATGTTGATTTAACTATGTTATAATAATGTACAAAGTATGATTTCCTAAGCACTCCCTAAAGAAAGGATAAAGTACTAGGTCCGCAGAAAATGGAAAGATGTAGTCTTTGTTATCCCTCATGGAAGCCAGCTGTAAATGTACGTATATAGGCGTTGTTAAAAATAATTTGTAGATATTGATTACCTACAAAAGTTAGGCATCGAGAAACAATTGTTTTCGTTCTATTATGACACGAATTTCTTGGAAATTGATGTTAGGTATTATATAATATGCAGAAATACCTCAAAGTGAAAGTCGAGTTTATAAATAATTTTATATTTTTTATAATAAGTGTTTTGTAAGTGCCGTTGAAAGAACAATAAGAAAGTAGAAATACTACGCTGTAATAATTCACGTAATCAAAAGCAAATAAAACCGAAGGGTTAAAAAAGCAACAAAAAAAAAAAAAACCCTTTATCTAATTTCAGACCATATCGCGCTCGTTTAATATTCCCTTCACAGTCTCCAACGCGAAAACAAATGTATGATTTAGAGCGAAATTTCGCTTTCGTTATCAGTTCGCTTGGGGGCGGGTTGATTTACACTCCGCCGTTTGATCGCGATCAACGAACATATAATCTAAATGTTAGGTTAGTACAATTCAAAATCTAATTTGAACAATCTTTACCCTGTTTCGTATTTTTTGAAAATTAAAAATTCTGCGTTAAATATCATTCAGGGTTACTCTAGAATTGAACTGAAATAACTATCTAATTATAGTAATACATTTTGTTTAATTTTCATTTTACGTCAATATATTTGCAATTATTCATATAACACATACTCACAAGCATACTCGGAATAAATAAGTTACCATAGTGATTCACTATAGTGTGGTATGATTCTAGATCCAATTACTTATTTTATACTATTACTAGCTATGTGCTCACGGCTACGCCCGCGTTTCATATATTCTTCACTGCGTTTTAATTTTTTTTATACGGAATCCTATTTTTTTTATAATAAGACAAGTCAAAATGTTTCTCATATATTCAAGCACTTGTTCGTAAAACTGTGCATTGAATCAGATTTTATTCAATTTTTTATGATTTTTAATTTATTGTCGAAAATTAAAAATAACCAAGTTACTAGAAGTAACTTCAGCTATCTAACAAAAACAAGTTCCGTCAAAATCCGTCTAGTCGTTCCGGAAATTACCCGGAACAAACAAAAAGACAAATAATTTAAAAATTGTTTTTTGTTTTAGGCATACATTCATATCTACTTAGTAAAAAAATGTACATTACAAACAGACACTTCAATTTTATTTATTACTATAGATTATTATCATCAAGCATATATATATATATATATATTAAAATACATAGAAATTCGACGCGCCCCACGACTTTATTTTAGTAATATCAGTACTCTATATTGATAGGATAGTGGTGTGATAACTGCTTAGGGTATTTATTTTTAGAAAATAATTAGGGATCCGCGATAAAAAAAATTAAACTCATGAAATTTTGAATACGATCCGATACAATGTGTGCACAGTACTAAAAAAAAAATTTGAATTCGTGAGAAATATCTTTGCGTTTTGTTAGTACCAAAAATGATTTCAGGAAAATGATTAGGGTTCCGCATAAAACGATAAAACAAAAGATTTAGAAAAAAAAACAATGGGCAGTTTTACAGGCAAGTACTTGAATTTATGAGATATATTTTTACTTTATTTTAATGCAAAAAAATAAATTATGAAAATATTTAGGGTTCCATATAAAAAAAAACAGTAAAGAATATATAAACGCAGGCGCAGCCGGAGGCATACAACTAGTACTTATAAAACAAAATAAATTTTCTACTTCAATAACGGTACAATCGTCTCATTAAATCAACGGAAATATTTTAATCACAAAACTAGGTAAAACTTTAACAACTTAAAACAGTGATAAATATCGTACAATATTTTATTGTCTGTGAAGCCGATCGTAAAATTATTGCTTTACGTTATCAATACGTGTATGTTTGTTCGAGTTTCTGCCGGCGGGTGTACCGTACCTACAACGTATATTCATCAATCAGCCAACCACTGAACTCGTTACCGAGTTACCTACTAAACGGTGTCATAAACAAGTCTCAATGAGAATGTACACTTTGTAATAACATACAGTGTGTTTGAACTAAAACCTTTAAATTCTGTCAGTTCATTCTAAGTCAGCTTCACTGAAATTTTGAGGTGACTGCTTAAGAGGATACGCGATCAGAAAAGTTGGTATTTCAGAAAACTATTGCTATCGCGTTGCGCCTCAATGAGAGCGAAAGAGACAACTTCAGTCCGGGCTAATTTAACCATGTAAAATAGACGTAATCATTACTTCGTAGTACCCTGTTTCCTCCTCCAAAACTGAACCGATTTTTAATTTTCTTTCAGTTTTAGAACAATAAATACTTTGGCTATGCCTGTACGCTGTGGTTAAAAAAATATCCAGCAAATTTGTTTAAAAAAACGTCTGAAAATGACAGTAACATCGGCTATTTTTTTCACTTTCAATGGCCTCTAGTTTCTACTATAACTAATTTATGGAAAAAATAAAAACGTACGAGCATGACGATGATGGATATATATTATTTGGTATAAAAATATTTACCATAATGTTATAATCCAGGGAGGAAACAGGGGACCACGTTTATATGGAATAAATGGCACTAGGATATCCTCTTAAAGCGCTCAGCTGGAAGAGTGGTAGTTAGTGCAAGAGCACCAAAGTGGTGCGGACATCGGCTTCAATATATAATATCGATATTCAATAAAATATTGATACATCTCTTGGTATATCGAATCAGCCCGATGTTATCGAATCATCTGATATAGACATAATATAATATCGATATATTTCATTCGATATAAATAATATAATATGTCGAACAATATTTCAACTTTATTTTGATGATGGTTCCTTTAACATATATTTTAGTCCACCCCGGGTGTCAAAAATTTACAATAATTTGATGAATTGCACAAATGTTACTTCTCATAATGTATAGTTGTATAATGTTAGCATAATGTTTGTATCTAAAAATATATCTCAATAATAAATAATTATAAAATTTGTAGTCATTGGGAGCAGGGGAGTGGTCTTGAGTTGAGCATACGATATATAAAAAATCTCGATATATATGTTCAATATATCTCATAATATCGATGCGACGTTACGATATACATATCATATCGAAAAGAATACCAATATATTTTTTTGTAGATTACCATCCCTGCTGCTACCTGAGACATATATTCCTGGGAATCTTCCCCGCGCAAACCTACGATGGTTAAGGGAAATTATAAATCTCAAGGTCTTTTATTGTAGTGTAGGCTGTATGTATCGCGGTGACGGGAATAGAAGCCTGTCCAGTTAGTAATTGGAACACACATTAGGCCAGTTCCAATTACCTGATTCCATTTTTACTCTTAATTTTTCGTTCATTTATTATGCATGCATTTTAGACTCATATACACTTATTTCTTGTGAATACATTACATTAATAACTACACATTTAAAAAAAAACTTTGTTTAACTCATTATTTTAATAAATTTACGGAAACTTTATAATTAAAAAAACACATTAATCATTCTTTATTCAGTTCAATTTAATTTTTTTTAGAAATACATAAACTTTATTTACAGGATTACTGTATGATTTTCAAACTTCACTTTCTTTTTCTGAGATAATATTATACTATTATAATTCAATATTAAATATATTCTTTAACAATGATATGGTGTTTTCTATAAAGGAAAACTCAGTAAAAGTAATATAAAAAAAATTCAAATTCTATCCCGATAATATCAAGTTGCATAATTTAATGTACCTTCTGTATTCATTTCCTGTATTGGCAGCGTGGGGCAACCGTTCAATATATTTGTAAAAAGTTTTTAGATCATTCACTTTCGCCCGAAAAGGTCCATCGCGCCGGTTGGAACTTTATGAACTATCCGTATAGATCTGTAACTAGCTTCCTACGTGACTTCTCATGATAAAAGAAAGTTTCACCACCGAACCTTCTGTAGTTTCCTTAACACTTGCAAAGTGTTAAAGCCAGATATACAAATACATAGCAAAATATAACGTTCTATAGAATACTTTTTTTTACATTCCTATTTTACAAAATACTATAATACTTATATAATACTAACACTATAATGATGTTTAGTGGCAGTTTTTTTTATCTCACAAAACTCTTAAATTTTTGACCTTAATAATAAAAAAAAAAAAATTATGAATTTAACACCATTATCGTTTCAAACAAACGCATGAATTCGTTTTATATATATTAAACAATGGGATGTTTCATAGAAATCGCTTGGAGGAAGTTAATCAGAGTTCTAGCAACAGTAGATGAAGCTAGTAAAAGTAATTTACCGTAAGTCAATTTTCTTACAATTTTTGTCAATTATTATACTAGTTATCAGCAGAGTTACTACATTTCTTATCATAAGTCAGAACCGAATATAATACAGTAATACCCCGCTTAGGGCGACCCCCTTACGCGCGGTTTCACTATAACGCGAATTTGAAATTTCGCGCTCAAATGCCTCGCATTACGGGAAAGAGTGCGTATAAACATAATGTAAAGACAATAGATGTATTTTTCCGTAAAAAATAAGAGTATATATTGCATAAAGTGTTCTTAGAATTAAAGTGATTGATTAAGATGATTTGTATTTTTTTGTATTAAATTTTGACTATGTTTAATCATAAACCTCGATATACGCGAATTTCAGTTAACGCGATTTTTTTCGGAACGTATCCCTCGCGTAAAGCGAGGTATTACTGTATAATCTTTGGTGTAACATATATTTCAACAAATTCTAGTTCAAACAAAAATGTAAATGAAATTTTCCCAAAGTTGGCAAAGTATGTTCATGCTTCCGAAATATAAATTGTTGATTGATTAAATAAAAGATATAATAAAACAATAGAGATATTATTTTGTGTAAAAAACATATCGAGTTTCACTTGAATATTCATTGATTTTTCTCGAAATAAATAAATGTTTGGAACTAGTTTTGTTTAGTGTAGTTTGGATTATTACCTTCTTCACGTCATGTTGGGGACTCGAAATATCGACAGGGTGCTTGTTAACGCACTGTCACTCAGCTGTATATTTTATAAAAGGCTCAAGTTCAATCGTTTATGCATAATAAATAGCTCTTTGATGCCCTGCATAGTTTCCAGAGTCGGGGTATCCGTGCTGTCAATAATGCAGACGTTACTAATTACATCGAGTCTCTTTTAGTGTAAAGGGACATCGTATTCTTAAGTATCTTCTTTGCTATTTAGATCATAATGAATGCTCTGGAGTAATGTTTTTTTTTTTTAATTTTATTCTACCCGGCCATTGACTTCGTACTTACAGTTATATAGTAACCAGCATACACCAAAAAGTTTGCAACATTTTATCTTTGCAGTACTGTGAAGCTGTGGAAGAGTCTTCAGATTTGTCTAATAGAACGATCCCGTTATTTTTGGATTATTCTCCCCTTACCATCAGATACAATAGTATCATTTGACAGTGCTTTTACAAAGCAATATTAAACTGGTGTTGTTTCAATATCAATTAAATTTTGTTGATAATAAAATTAAGAATATTATATGAGGTACGGCGAAATATGTTTTACTATAAGAGAGACGACATCAAACGAAACGGGTCAACTATGCCCCGACGGGCTCGAACTAACTACGGACCTACTACGACTCGGCTGCCGGCCGTTTTAACACGCTCCTTCAATTGCTTTAAATTAGGTAAATAGTCCGGACTCTTGTTGAATTGTCTTTTATTAGCAAAATACTTTCCTTTCGTTAGTTTTATTTCTTAGTCTTTGGACTTTTCATGGACGAGAAACCGTTTATAATTTGTTGTTACAATTTTTTCTCTCTTTTACAAATGAAGAATCATTTTACCTAGAACGAGATTTTTTTTTTACATATATAAGGTAAACTAGCTTATCGTAAAGGCACACTGTGAAAACTGTTAAAATACTACAATTATCGATTGCTTGTTAGAACGCTATTGTCCATTTTGGACACTTATATTTGAACGTGGTTCTGTGTTATCATTGTGTAACAATAAACTTTTAAGGCACAATGTTTTCAACAAAAAACGCATTTCCTGTTACTAATTTTAATGCCTAATATACACGTGAAGGTAAAATAAGATCTGTCTCAATCGTAATCATCATATTTGAAATTTAAGTTTCTTCGTACCTCAAATCTAAGGTAAAATTATAAAACTGTAAGATTATTTTTATTTACATAAGAACTTAAAAATTATCGCTTTTTCGAATTTTCAATTGTTCATATTTCGGATAATAATCGGACTATGCGGACGAAGACGCTATAAGGCTCTAGAGTCCTTAAGTGCTAGTACTGAATATTACATCTATAAATGTGTAACTAAAAATTGTCAATGTAGATATGGTTATTAAAATAATATCAATTAAGGTATTAGAAAATAAGGAAATTGCAATAGTTTGTAATGGTTTTATTTCATTGAAAAACGTATTATTATAGTTAGAAGCTTGAACTTAGAAGTGAGACTTGCGTGTGTCTAGATCGAATGAAACATTCTGATAAGTTAAGGTGTCTATGTATAGTTTTTAACAGTTTCAAGTTCGTTAACAAATTGCTCGACTTATAAACTTTAGATCATAAATCAGTAATATCAATTTAAGTTGTAAACGGCAACTTTCCTTGTCATCAACTACACAAGGTGTTTGAAAATCCCAAATATTCCATCGACTCATTAATTATTCCCAGCGAAGGGAGCGCGGTGCGTGCCGGTATCCTGCCTACTTCTTATAAATTTATGATACCAATATAAATACTTCAGCCAAGTCGTGTGCATGATCAAGTGCTCAAGGCTTTATTGACTGCTATGGGATAATTAACATGAGGTGGGTTTTTAGGGCTCATTCATATGTTACGTGAGCAAAATTTGGACATTATTTACCCCCCACTTCCCTACGTCAGTACTAGTAGGCAGCACTCTTAAGCGACCCTTCGTTCGTAAGGCATAATTTTAAAGAAAGACGTGAGAGGTCCATGCATTCCCGGTCGGAACGAAGTTCCTTTCGCTTTTTGCTAGATGTTTGCTATACAGTCATTATAATATGTATGAGAAAATATCAAATTGATAGAGTTAAATTTATGATAAAATATATATTTATTTTGGATAGAATAAAAACTGATAAATTTAACATTGAATAATCTGGGATAATTAAGTTAATAACACACAAAAATTTAAGAACTGTATACTTATTTCTTATTTTTATACTTATTACTTTTATTACTTATACTTGTAGCAACCCGATCATCGTCGTCCGCGCCCGCGCATCTCATCCGAGGTGTCGGGCGAGACGACCTTTGCCGCGTGGCCAGTCGCGAACCGCCCACGATACCGGAAGGCCGCGCGCACGCTCGTCGATAACATATATATATATCATTGTATCGTAATACGTATAATTATATTCGCGTTATACAAGTATATGTGGCTTTTAATTACAACGAATCCCACATATAATTGGTGACCACGACGCGTCGAACATTAAAAATAAAAAAGTGAAAACCGCGTGCTTCGTACGACCACCGTCCGCCATTTTGATTAAGTGTTCGTTCCGTTAAAATGTCGCTACCGCTAGACAATATGACTGTTAATAGTGTTAGTGTTAAAGTGCCGCCATTCTGGCCTGACGAACCAACATTATGGTTTGCACAATTAGAGGGACAGTTCGCGCTCGCTAACATTACATCAGATATGACGAAATACAACTACGTGCTGGCTAACCTAGACTATAAATACGTCACCGAAGTTAAAGACATTATAAAAAACCCGCCGAACTCGGGAAAATATGAAAAGTTGAAGAACGAACTCGTAACAAGACTCTCGTCGTCGCAAGAGCAGAGGGTACGTCAGTTACTGACACATGAAGATATCGGCGATCGCAAACCGTCTCAGTTTTTACGACACTTGCAGAGCCTTGCTGGTCCCAGTGTACCAGATGACTTCGTGCGATCATTATGGTCAAGCCGATTACCGACTCACATACAGGTAATTGTAGCGTCGCAACCACGGAGCACTCTGGATGAGCTAGCAACGCTCGCTGATACGGTGAACGACGTCATCGGTCAACCTCAGGTACAGGAGATGTCAAATACAACGCCTAACGCTGAAATTAGTGAATTACGCCAGTCTATAGCGGAGTTGACTCGGCAAGTAGCTGCATTATCTACACGCTCGCGGCGGAGGTCACGTGGACGTAAGCCCAGTTTGCATAGTTCTCGAACATCATCGAAAGAAAGGCGTCAATTTTGTTGGTACCACTGGAAGTTTCGTGATCAAGCTATCAAGTGCCGTTCACCTTGTAGCTACAAGGGAAACGCGCCGGGCAGTCGGTAATGTCGGCCAAAAACGACTGCCTCTCTAGTGGCCGCTTGTTTATTACAGACTTTAAAACTAAAATTCGATTTTTAATAGACACTGGTTCGGACTTATGTGTATACCCACTAAAATTTGTGATTAATAAACGCCTTCAGCGAACAAATTATGAACTTTTTGCAGCCAATGGCTCAGTTATAAGTACTTACGGTTGGATTAATTTGTCATTGGACTTTGGACTGCGTCGTGCTTTTAATTGGCGTTTTGTGATAGCTGACGTTGTTAAGCCGATTATCGGCATAGACTTTCTTTCTTTTTATAATTTGCTTGTGGACGCTCGACATAATAGACTAATAGATAATACTACTTCGTTAGTTGCCAAAGCAATTTCTACTACATCACCTAACGTGTACCAAATTAAGACCATTACAGGTATTTCCCGCTTTCACGACGTATTGGCAAAATATCCGGACATCACGCGCCCTGCTGGAGACCCAACAAAGCGCATGGTCAAGCATTCTACCGTGCATGCATTACATTCGCACAACTCCGGGGCCGCCCGTCGTCAGCCAACCACGTCGCTTAGCGCCGGATCGACTTCGCATCGCCAAGCAAGAGTTCGACGATATGGTGAGACTAGGTATAGCTAGACCTTCAGATAGCTCATGGTCGTCACCTCTACACCTTGTCCCCAAAAAGGACAACACGTGGCGTCCATGCGGAGACTACCGTGCGTTGAACGCACGCACTATACCTGATCGCTACCCCATCCGCCATATCGGAGATTTTTCTCACAACTTATTTGGTTGCACCATCTTCAGTAAGATTGACTTAGTACGCGCGTACAATCAGATACCTGTTGCACCCGAAGACATCCACAAAACAGCAATTGCTACTCCATTTGGACTTTACGAATTCCCCTTCATGACCTTTGGATTATGTAATGCAGGTCAAACATTTCAACGCTTTATAGATGAGGTACTCAGAGGTCAAGAATTTGTTTTTCCTTATAGTGATGACATTTTAATAGCTTCCAGAACAAAGGATGAGCACGAGCATCACCCTACGTGCTGTGTTCGAGCGCCTCCATGAACATGGTGTACTCATCAATTGCGCGAAATCTCAACTTGGCGTTCCTGAAGTGGAATTTCTGGGTTTTACGGTGACTGCTGCAGGTATTAAGCCAACGACACAAAAGGTCAGTGCAGTATTAAATTATACACGTCCTAAAAATATACGAGAGTTACGCAGATATCTCGGGATGTTGAATTTTTACCGGAAATTCATTCCGAATGCAGCCCATGTACAAGCTCCTCTGCATAATATCTTATCAGGACAATGTCTTAAGGCTACTACACTAATTAGTTGGACGCCAGAGTTAGAGAAGTCTTTTGAGGACAGTAAATCAGGCTTAGCTAACGCGACTTTGCTTGCACACCCAAATCCACGAGCACATCTAGCCATCATGACAGATGCCTCAGACAGTGCTATAGGCGCAGTGTTGCAGCAAAAATCAGATTCAGGCTGGGTTCCTCTAGGATTTTTCTCGAAGAAACTGAACAACGCTCAACGTAAATATAGCCCTTATGACAGAGAATTGTTAGCCATTTATGAGAGTATCAAATACTTCAGATTCATGGTCGAACTTAAGCCATTTACAGTGTTCACTGATCACAAACCTATCACATCAGCCTTCAAAAAGAACTCTGATAAATGTTCACCCAGACAATTCCGTTATCTAGATTTTATATCACAATTCACTACAGACATAAGATACATCGCAGGCGATCATAATCATGTGGCTGACGCCTTATCACGAGTAGAATCTATCAACAAGACTATGGATCTTAACAAAATACACACTGCACAAGAAAACGACAGTGAGCTACAACAACTTGTTGAAAACAATTCTTCTTCACTGAAATTACAGTTATTACATTTTTCTGACTTCAGGAAGAAATTATATTGTGACACATCTGGTACGTCTCCTCGTTTATACTTACCTTCAGAGTTTCGACGACAAGCCTTTGATACAATCCATGGACTCAATCATCCTGGAGCTAAAAAAAACTACAATCAAGTTGATAACAGCACGGTATGTATGGCCCAATATACGTAAAGACTGCAGACTTTGGACTCGTACTTGTGTTGACTGTCAGCGTTCAAAAGTTACACGCCACACGAAGTCGCCAGTGCATGCATTTACACCACCAACGAGCAGATTTTCTCATGTACATGTCGATATTATTGGACCACTACCGATTTCGAATGGTTTCAAGTATTGCTTGACAGCAGTAGACCGGTTCACACGCTGGCCTGAAGTCATAGCTTTAGAAGATATCAAAGCTGAAACTGTAGCAAAAGCTTTCATCAGAGACTGGATATCACGCTTCGGTTGTCCGCAAAAAATCACCACTGACAGGGGAAGGCAATTTGAATCTTATTTATTTAAAGAATTGTCTAAATTAACAGGTTCCCGTCATATTTCTACCACGGCTTACCATCCAGCAGCTAACGGACTTGTGGAACGTTTCCATCGGCAACTGAAAGCAGCAATTATGTGTCACTCCGATCAAAACTGGTATGAAGTTATTCCATTAATACTTCTTGGGATAAGAAACGCCTGGAAAGAAGATATAGGAAGTTCCTCAGCAGAGCTTGTATATGGAGAAACTTTAAAGCTCCCTAGCGATTTTTTCCTTGCGTCATCGGTTGCAGAAGTTACTGATTACAGTGACTTCTTATCACGTCTGCGCCGCTACATGTGCAATTTGAAACCTACAACCGTAACACGACACGGAAAATCTAATATTTTTGTTCATAAGGATCTACAAAAATCATCTCAGGTCTTTCTTAGAACTGACGCTCTTAAAAGAGCTTTACAACCTCCGTATACTGGACCATATAAGGTTATCAGCCGGAGCGATAAAACTTTTCAAATAGATATAGCTGGTAAAATTGTTACTGTTTCCATCGACAGACTTAAGCCTGCTTATTTACTCAGCGAGTCCCCGACGCTGCAAGGAGCCACGAAGCCTCCACACAGCGCACCCGACTCCACCTACGTCACGCGATCCGGTAGAAGAGTCAGGTTCCAGGACTTTTATCGACCGTAACGGTCTCCGGGGGGGCTGGTGTAGCAACCCGATCATCGTCGTCCGCGCCCGCGCATCTCATCCGAGGTGTCGGGCGAGACGACCTTTGCCGCGTGGCCAGTCGCGAACCGCCCACGATACCGGAAGGCCGCGCGCACGCTCGTCGATAACATATATATATATCATTGTATCGTAATACGTATAATTATATTCGCGTTATACAAGTATATGTGGCTTTTAATTACAACGAATCCCACATACTTATTTTAATAATAATACTTTTTAAATTGTAGAAAGCGTGCGGTAAAGCTGTGTCCGGCGACTTATATAGTTCATAAACGACGTGCGACCTTTTTGCGGCTGAGTGCCTTCAGCACTCGCCCTCAAAGCTACGGTAAAGCTGTGAAGGCCTTCCGGTAAACAGCGTTAGCTAGTTAGAAAGAAAAATCATACACGATTGTAACTATAGCAAGAAATGTCGGAAAAAGTCTTGTTACACTTTTTCGGTCTCGCTCCCACCCGCTCAGAGCACGTAACGCGAGATAAGGAACTTCGTTACAAAAGAGTCTAATTTTTGAAAAACAAATTTTGCTTACGTAATTACCGTTTAAACCCCCATGTCATCAACAATAAACAACTCATAGACCTACCGCCTTCCAATGATACTTACGCTATATTTTATTTGAATTTAATTATTAATTGAATTTAATACTTTGTTTAACGTAGGTTTAAATAATACAAAAAGGTACGTTTTTTTTGTCTTTCTGTCTCGTTGTTTGTCTATACTATTAAATAGAACCAATGTATTTAATTGTATTTCAAATTAATTGAATTATCGAAAATGACCGCCAGCAGTTTCTATTGTGTTATCATTCAGTATTTTAAAGAAATACCGTAATTGAGAAAAAATATTGTTAAATAAGAACAGAGCCGCGGGTGTAGTATTTAATTTATGATATTAATTTTTTTCGCATTATCGTGTGAGAGCGGTGATGCAAAAAAAAATTGCTAGGAAAAATGTTCATCTGAAAAATCTTTCTACAGCATCATAATATAGTGAAAATAATAAAGAATTAGAGATATATTTATTTTTTTATTTATTTATTCTCTTGTTTATATCTTATAATGTAGATTACTGACCCACAAAACTGAACATTCAGTTTGACTGTAGGTCATGGTATTAAAATTTCTTATATAATTATATACCTTTTAGATACCTTTTTACATACATATAAACCTTTTAGAGTACCTCAGGATTATCTCAAACAATACTATTTTTATGGTAAGATATGTGTAAAATAATTTTTCAACTTAATTTTAAACTTAACTATGTTCTTTTCTTCTCTGATGTCTGCAGGTAAACTATTCAATATATATGGGATTCTCTTTTTGAGAGTTCTGTCTCCGATATATGCGTGTGAAAGCGACAATACGTCATAGATTGGCTTGTTTTTAAATCTTGTGAATAAATCTTTCCGTATGCTTACTATTGTATTCAAGATATTTGCGGATTGATTGTTATGGACACAATATATTTTATACTACACGTTTTTTTTTTCATATTTTCTATTTATTTCGTATAAAACATATAAAATCCATTTTTAACGAGGAATAAATAACAATTTTCTATCAAACATATTCTACTACGGTGCCATCAAATTCGTATTAAACTGGAAGACGCATTGAATTCGGACGAGCTTGTTCGATAGACAGGGCCCAGTGTATCGCACAGCGATGTCAGGCTTACGTAGTGCTATACAATTCAATCACAATGGTTGTTTCGATGATCAATTGACCTAGCTAAAATCGCTTATACAAATGCAGCAAACGTTTCCTTAGACAACTTTTGATTACTAACCCGTTCTGTTAATTAATATGTGTAGATTTTTTGTGGTGATGTAGATTATAACATAACATTAATTACTCCTTACTTTAGTTACTCAGTATATATTTATTTTATTAAAGAACTTACTAATATTAAATGAACAAAGTTAAACAAAAATAAGTCGAGAAATTGTAAACATTTTCAACGTAAAGGGTGTTCCATATTAATTAACGCTTGAAACGTTCGCGACGAAGACAAATGTTGAGGCCTTCGCGTAATGTATTTTTCCGGACCCTGTTCGGCCCCGGGATAAAACAAATGATAATCGGGAAAGAATGAAGTCAACATTAATGACTTCTAATTAATTATAGCCGTTGCCGTTGGTCTAATGGATGATAGGATGGGACGTGCGGCTTGTTTTTGCGGTGAAGATGTTAAGGGTATTTTATTTATCTATCAATCGGGGTGCTTTCTCAATTCAATTGTTTTTCTTGTATTAAAACTGATTTGTCGACGTTACATTCATTGTCATTGGGTTTAAAATATAGATTACATTTAGTCCTGATAATATCTTGTGTATAATGCAAAATTGTAATAATTTTAAAGTAATGTTCAATATATATCTTTTAGTAATTTTAAATGGGTAAAGCTTCCAACAGTAAGCATATGTACATATCTATCTATTGTCTTTATTTTAACTTTAAAATTAAATAAAGTACATTAGCTTAATAACAAATTTGTATTAACCTCTTGAACACTAACCTGGCGTTTACGCCAGCTTTCCATTATTTTCCTATTGTCTTCATATTGTCTCATTTTTATGGGTAATCGACATATTAAGTAATATTTATACAAACTTATACATTATAACGAAGTATTCTAAATGACATACATTTCGCATTTATAACTTCAAATCCGTTTCTAACCAGTGGCATTAAGTTCGTTATGTACTGTCCATGGCAGCTTGATGGATGGCCAAAGGGAATGCGAATGACGTCGGCAGGGAATATCTTATTGTATACTCTGCCTTATCTACATTTCATTCCTTTAGAGTTGAGTCAAATCAGCCGCTTAAGGATTAACGTAAATCAATATACCAATATAATATTCGAAAAATCTTATCTACAACGCATTGGCAGAATTACGTATGTAACATACACATTATGATTAACTAAAAAGATAAAGATGAGTTTTTGGTTACTTAATAAAATTAATGTTATAGGTAGTTAATACCTATATAAAAACAAAAACCTGTTATATCTTAATTTTATTTTCAGAGATTGTTTGAACGTATTATTATTATTATTTGAAAAGGGGCTATGCAGGCTAAGACAGTACTGTATCACTGCGACCTAATTAGATCTATTGTGATCGCTGTTATATTGCTAAAGCTCACTGCCTAGATCTACAACCTAGATATACTTACTGTAAGATCTTTTTGGCAGAGAGCGTCTTTACCTCCTCCGGGAGCAACGCGTGCATACCCAAAATTCATGTACGTATGGGTGTATTAATGGGTCACATTCACACAATATGTGCTTTAGTGATTCGTCTGAAATCTCGCAGAATCTACACTCTCTTGAGTTCTGGACACCGATGTTGTGCATATGCTTACCCAAACAACTTGTTTGCCCAAGTTAGTGCACTCACTAATACTCGTAGCTGATTCTTTCTGAGCATCAAGGCTTCCTCAGCTTTGCGCTGAGTGAATGCCCTGATGAGCTCTTTGGAATGAATTTGTCCTGGCAGTTTATTCCAGAATTCTATAGCCTTGGTATTAATAATGTATTGGTCCATTATGGTCAGCCGAACTAGTCTTTTTCAAATACCACAAAACGATTCAGGCCCAATTTGTGTTTCTGCTCTTCTATGCGCATGCACAGCTTCATTGCCAGGAACTCCTGCATGTCCTTGGACCTATCTTAAAATCAGCCTGTTATTCTCACCATGGCTATTTAGTATTGCCGCATAATTGGCAACTAGCTTCGACTCCATGCTGTCCGAAGCCAGGGCCAGGAGAGCGGTTTGACTATCTGAATGGATATATATTGTAAGGTTAACGTAGATTTTCTGCAGGATTATACAGGAGCATTCTAGAATGCCGTATTTATGCTTGGAAAATGGGGGCAAACTACCAAGATTAGAGATGTTTGACTAAACTTAAGTCGATCTCCATTTATTTTACTCCATATATATTGATTTAATTTACCCCGTATATGAAAGAATACAGTGCCTTTCATATGTTATTAGCATCGTTTCATGTTGAATTTTATTTTAAGAAAGATACAGGCGTAGCAATCAAATTATCACAACACATTACGTGTTATTTTTATCTTAAAATTAATATTCTTTTTAATGACAAATTTAATATATACAAGTATAAATTATTTGACAGATACTTAATTTACTATTACTGTTTGTGGGTATATAATATAAGGAGTATTCTATATGTAAAAGAAAACTGGAAAATAAGTTAATTGTCTCTCATTTGCTTATACAAATATCAATTCATAATTGTATGTATGAGTATCTTTCATAAAACAGATTTAAATTTTTCACATGGACGGTCGAATAAAATATACATTTATTTTTCCTAATTCCGAGTCGTTAATTTCCTAATTACAGTTTCAAAATAAAAGCGTGTTTTTGTTATGTCCCGTCCCTTCCGAAGCGCCTGCAATCCCGTCCAGAAGGTTAATGGAAGAAAAAATACGCTGTACAAATTTACATAACATTTTTCTCTGTCTCCTACCGAAATTAAGTCCTCTGCCCCAACATCCACAGCTTTGTTTAAATTACTGAAGTGAATTTCGTGATTCGCTTGTAATATTCAATTTTATGTTTTGCTACGCGTTATTTTTACTCGCTTGTTATTTTGTATTCTTTTAAAATATTATTTCTCTTTATACTGTTACAAAGATTGGTTATCGAAATTATTCTCCATCTACATCATAATATAATTTAAGCTTCGGGATAATTGTAAATTTAAATATAGGTAATAAAAGACAGATAAATTGTTTCTGACTTGATAATTTATTAGCTATTAATAGCTATTGTTATATTATAATTATGACGTGTCTTTTAGCTGTTTTTTTTAATGTAATAGTCGTAGTTTAAAAGATTTTAAAAATGTAGTGCATACTTTTAAGTTTTAGGGTTTCATCGCAGTTTTATTCGTTTCCACACTTTCAACTGTAGATAATAAATAACTAAGCGAGTGTCAGAGGAAGTTATCGATATAGTCTAGCAAGTTGAAACTGGCGTAGGCCCTGTGGGAAATTTGCAATCTTGGCTTTCCGCTAACAAAGTTTCGAACTAAAATCGTATTGTACTCTGTTTTGTAGGCAAATCATTGCTCGCTTGATTAATGACTATGTCTTTCTTTATTATTAAATGTTGGAAACAAATTAAATATTTATTGGGATATAAAATTATGAATTTGAGAACAGGAAACGGTGTGACATAAAGGATATGTAAATTAAACTTCAGGTGACAAATGTAGTTCAAATAAGGATACAGTTTACTTATGTAAAGCTTATGCTTTTGACACCTTACCAAAGTCTTACTTTTATCACCTTACCAAAGTCTTACTTTTATCACCTTACCAATGACTTACTTTTAACACCTTACCAAAGTCTTACTTTTATCACCTTACCAAAGTCTTACTTTTGTCACCTTACCAATGTCTTACTTTTAACACCTTACCAAAGTCTTACTTATATCACCTTACCAAAGTTTTACTTTTAACACATTCACATTTTAAAACAGTAATAAGAATAACGAAGTAAGAGTTATCTTTGTAATTTTATGTTTTTCATACATCCAAATAATATTCGTTTTAATATTTCTTTAAAGTTGCCTAGTTGTGAAAACCTTTAAAACTATATTCTGAAAATTAAAAGATACTTACCGCAAAAGAACAGTAGAAAAAATAGACGGCCGATAAGAAATCGTAATAAATGCAGAGGGTTTCATTTTTACAAGGGCTGTGTAGATAAGAGTAAACATAGATATAGAGCGTATAAAAATGTAACAAACTGGTGAAATACTGATTAGTTTTGCTATATCAGCAGATTCATAAATAAATGTACCTATGCGTTCTTTTACTTTTTTCTTTTATGAATCTCTAAATAAATGACACAAAAGAATCGTTTGTGTTCGACTTAAATATTATGATAAATACTGTGGGGTACTCAGATATCTTGATGGCAGTTCTCCAAGTCAACATGCAGGGCAATCGCAATGAGAAAAGGAAAACTCGGAATAAACTCGGAATGTTGTCACTTTAAGACTTGAATTCAATTATGTAAGATGTCCGATATTACACTATTTAATATATTCTTGTGGGTACTGCCGTTAAGGCTGTATATAAGACTATAAAACTATTCTACTAAGCTAACTAATTATCGACGTTGTATAAATAGAGACAGAGAGAGATCGATAGAGACATATATCTCATATCGACTTCCGGAGTCACGATGCTCAACACTGAAGGTATCGACATGAAGAGAGAGATAAATATAGTCAAAATCTACCCCAATGGACCGTCTTCCATTTATCGAAAAAATATTATCCTTTGAATTAAAATTATTTCTAATTTTTTCGTTTGCCTTTGTTTATGTTTTGGTTTAGCAAAATGACTCGTTAACCCCTTGAGCACTAAACTGGCGTTTACGCTAGCTTTCCACTGTTTTCCTATTGTCTTCCTATTGTCTCATTTTTATGGGTAATCGACATATTAAATAGCATTGTGTAAATGATCCACTATTTTGAGAGCATAACACAGGTTTTGGAGCATGGTTTTTGTAATTTAAAGTTCTTCCCGAGCGAAGCATTGTTCGTGATAAAGCGAACGCTTAATTAAAGAATCTGAAAAGTATTAGTTAGACTTATGATGATGAGAAATATTCCACTGGTATTTATTTATATTTGTAAAAAATAACCTAATATTTTAACTGATAATAGTAGATGATAGAGAAGATTCTCCTATACTATAACAATAAAAAACCATATAAACCAATTTATTTTGCGATGACACAATTTTACTGTAAATATATTTTGGTAGTCGCTTCTAGCTAACGTTTATATAAATCTTTGTTGTCTAAACGCGTGCGTACGATAAGCCAGCTAGATAGCATCCAGCCAAATCAAACGGTCCCTCGGCGGAGCACAAGTAGAGAAGCGATTGCGTCTGTCTGAACGAAAAAATGGTAGCGAATCGCGGAATACGTTTACAGTTGACTTGGGAATACTTCTTGTTAGCTGCGAAATTAAGCTGATCTCAGATAACAAACGATTATGGAATGTTAATTTTTTCAATATTTATATGAAATATGTTGATGAGTCTTCATATATCGGTGGTACATAAACATATAAACATATATGTTATCCCCGAAGGGTTAGGCAGAGGTGAAATAGCGAACTACACCACCACCCACACTACGCCGATTTTAGTTCCGTCCCAGATGTGACATGTGGTGAGCCATACAACTACGCCACCGAGGCAGTCGGTGGTAGTGAGAGCAAATTCGGGGATGGTATACGTGGATTCAAATCCATCCTTTATACAATAAACCTGAACTTTCGGTGAAGGAAAAGATTTTAATAAAATCATTGCATGGCTGTAAGAACTTTCCTAATGCCCAATTAAATAGTACATTCTTCAAGTTTGACATTCTACTAAGTATATATAAGTTTGTTCTGGCACCATCACTTGAGGAGTAGTTAATATTTTGTTTGGTGAACCATCTTGTATACCATCAGTAAACCATCCTGAACAACATCATTACTTAATATTATTTAATATTTTGGTCAAAGCGCTAAGCCTAATACAGTATATTAAAAAAAGCATTTTTTTTTTATAAAGCGATAAGAACCCATAAAGAGTCACTTAATCTATAAATAAGAAGAGTCAATTCAGTATGCAAATGTCTTCTAATCGATTAACCAGTATCGGAATATCAGAAAAGCAAATCCCAATAACCAAATTAGCTCAGATGGTAATGAACCTTACTCATCCGTTAATGGTTTTTTTTCCAATCAGACCCGGAACAAATGCCAATATTGCGAATTATAAAACAACAATTTTCCCGGCAGATTCTCGCATTTTAATGGAACAAGACTTCTAATAAAATTTTATTGATATTATATTATATAATAGCTGCATAACCTGATTAACCACATTATATTAAATGTTGATATTTGTATATTATGTTTCATGTGATGTTTTAACAAATTACAGTGGCAGATTGTGACAAAGTTGTCTATACACTCATATCTTTTTCTCTACTTAGTAAATTTATGAACAAGCGCAGGATATGCATTCTTTTAATACCGTTTGCAATAAACTGCATCTGTATTATGCACATACACATATTTATTTTTGAACTGACTAATGCAGTTGATCTAAGATGTCTTGCATTCAGCCGGAAATGGTAACTGGCACAAAGATACCCCGATGATATGAATATCGGATTGAAATATTACCCAGCATTTAGATTACGAGGAATTCAATTCTTGTTAAACTCACCCGGCAAGCAGTATAAGATAACATTTAGTAAAAAAAAATATATCGATATAATTATAAAGTTACCGGAATACCTAAACAAATTCTTAAATGTAGATTTCAAACTTAAGAAAGATAAAAGCCAAGCGTATACTAAAAACAGAAGTGTTTTAATACTATGCAAATAAACAATAACAAAATTACCTGTTAATATAAGTTCAAGTTTATAATAGTGTTAAAATCCAAATTCGTTAGTACAAACTATCATCGCTTGATTAATCTGTTGTCTTGAAAAGAAAAAAAAAAAAAAAAACTGTAAAATTCTATCCAGTGCTCTCTATTTCACTTATATCTTGATGAAATCGTTCTCCTAGTTTTTGAATTGTTCTAACTGTAGTTACCAAGATTTTAAAGAAATTAGTCGAGATGAGGATGTGGAAAGTGCTAATTACGATTCATCAAACAACCCAATTTTTTTTGTTATTATCATAACTGCAATTTTTTACGATTTCTCGCAACTGACTCGAAATATTTTTAGTGCGTACAAACCAAACAAACCTAAAATTCATACGAAGTACTTGTAGAAAGGTGAGTCTTGTTTAAATGTACAGACCACATTTTTATTATATGCGCCGATGATATTAATAGACGCAGGCTTTTTCACCAAAAATAAGTTGATTTGGGAGGATTCTCTGCTTTACTCTGAGTACCGTTTTAATTTACAAGGAGCAAAGTATTGACTGAACTGTTGATTGCTTTACGGTTTCTAGTAATAGATATGAACAGATTTACTGTCTTTTTGCATACATAAGTTTATACGCAGTGACCGTTAAGTATGACGTTATAAATTGTTTAATAAAATAATTTTTACAATAATTTTAAATCGTCATAAATTGATATTAGTTCTCATGCAGTGATGACTTCGATTGAAAAGAATGCTCAAATAAAGCTTACTAATCGAACAAAACTCGTTGTACCATCTGGATCGTTTTATGTTAATGTCGGAATGTATTTAGGAGTGACCTTTAAGTAATTAAAAAAGTTGTCTTATGTTGTATAGTCTATATATTATTATTTGTTAGTAGCAATGATATTATCGAAATATAGCAATAATTGGTTGTAGGTAATTTAAAAGTTATTTAGAAGGCTTGCATAGATTGCGCATTTGAGAGAACGCATACGTTGTTTTTCGTTCCAATAAAAACTTCAACTTTAAATGGTTTTTTTTTTTCATTAACCTCTTCTCAAGCAGCGTAAACCGCTGGCCTATAGACTGTAATATACATACTTCTTGTTAGAAATAAATATACACATGTATTGCCGTTTTTCAAAAATTTACTTCTAAGAGGGTGAAAATTAGGGGTTGAAATTTTATATGGGAAGTGTTTCATTCTTGAAGTGAGAAGTATGAAATTTCGTATAGTCAGAATTTCACGAGGACGAATCCGCGGCCACAGCTAGTTCTGGTATAAATTAGAGTTTATACAATATTTTTACGATCTACAAAAATATTTTATTTTATTTTATAGTATCACAAGTAATATTATCTCATAGCTACTTCATTAAAATTCGTTTTTTAGTGTTACATCATTTATATGTTTTGTTTTAAATTGGAAATTATATAACCAGCTCCAGTAGTATTAATATTCTTTACATAAGCTCACGCCTATTTTTCCCGAAGGGGTTAGGCAGAGGTGAAATAGCGAACTACACCACCCATATTTCGCCGAGCCTAGTTCCGTCCCGTAGATGTGACAGGGAGCGAGCCTGTCACCATATCGGGCACAAATTCCAAACTCCGGAATGATACTGAGTAGTAAAACCCAATATCACTTGACACGACCCGGCGATCAAACTCGAGACCTCAGAACGACAGTCGTACCTTAATACAACTGCGCCAACGAGGCAGTCTACTATTCTTTATGGAGAGAATATTCAATATACTTGTAATGGGTTATTAACTATTGATATACTATAATATATGATGGTGTTATTTTAACCCCTTGAGCACTAACCTGGCGTTTACGCCTGATTTATAATATTTTCCTATTGTCTCATTTTTATGGGTAATCGACATATTAACAAATAAATAATTAATATTCCGATTAATGCAGATATTTGAAGGATTTCTTTATTATTTACAACCATTAATTAACATAATATTTGAACAGTATTATTGTAAATACAGATTAAAACTTGGTTAAATTATTAATTTATATAATTTAAGAGTAGATATCATTTTAGATATTGGAGGTTATTATAAATTATATGACAGACGAACAGACACCAAGCTGCGGATCACCTTCAGTGTGTAACAAAAAAATGCATTAATACATCGGTGAATCATAATAATCATTGAGACTTTATGATTTTAATAATACAATTGATACAATAACAGTTTTCAATAAAGTTACGAGACTCTTTGTTTAGCGTGTCTAGTGTTTGCGTAAATATTAATAAAAACATATATCAATTATTAGACGTCAGGTAGCACGTCTTCCTTATTTCCTCAAACTGTTCCTGTCTTCCGATTCATTTAACATCTTCAATTTGTTTGTTATTAAATATTTGTGAATAATTAATTCAAGTAATTACGTTTATACATTGAGAAAAAACAACGTTCCTTGCTTATTATAACATACTTGCTGTGTGTTTTCATTTTTTTTATACGGAACCGTAATTTTTTTATTAGTACTAAGATAGGATTTTATTCAATGTTTTATGATTTTATTTTTTTTTACCTCGGAACTCTAATTATTTTCGATAACTAAAAGTAACCCTAAGTTATTCGGGAGTAACTACAGCTATCTATCAAAAGTGCCGTGAAAACCAATCCAGCCGTTCCGGAGATTACCCGGATCAAGCAGACAGACAGACAAGTAGACAAAAATTTTAAAAATTGTATTTTTGGTATAGGTGTCATATATACATACCTAATTAGTAAAGAAAAAAATTGACATTACAAACAGACGCTCCAATTTTGTTTATTATTATAGATTCTGTGATATATAAAGAGAGAAGTATAGCTGGCAGGAGAATAATAGATAAAGTAAAGAATAGTGTGATAAGAGAACGTTGTGGTGTGGTAGAGGATGTAGTGACAAAGACAGAGAAAGGGATGTGTAGTTGGTTCGGACATGTAGATAGGACAAGGCGAGTGTGACTGGGCAAGCCGGTAGAGTCGGCCTAGGCGAACGTATGTCGATTAGATCGAGGACGTTTTCTAGAAAGGCCAGGTTAAAAGTACCTGTAACCGAAGAGCATGTATGCAGATGCTTATGAAAGTAGAAGAAGCGAAAAACATGTGTCAGGATCGTAGCAAGTGGAAAGATGTTGCCTTTCCAACCGCTATGGAAGAGAGGCGTGACGTCATATATGTTTTTAAAGAGAGATAGCAAAGGTAAAATATCCTGATAGTGGTAGAATGAAGAACTGCTTAATATCTGTTAGGGGACTTAATCTATGAGAGTTGAGTAGCTTCCAGCGGCTTGGTTTTAACACCAATTTTAGTGCGAAATAGCTTACTACCTACACGTATAAAGAAGGTAAATAAAAATATGATATGCGTATATTTTTTATAACAACTTTATTTTTACAAGGTAATGACAAATCAAAAATAACAAACTCTTTGCTCTCATCTAAAAAGGTTCTCATGGCCCTAAAACAAATATTATTTAGTCCGTATTAAAATAAAAAAAATAATTAAACCAACTATAGTGCATTAAAAATATAGGTAAAATATATTCTTTAATGTTTGTAAAATAATTTTTTAAATAATAAAGCAAAATTAATAATATTAAACTAATTAGCGCGACTTGCACAGCTAATTAATGGCCGTTTGATGTAAATGAGCGTAACAAATTGTTTTTTAAGAGAGATTTGATTTGAGATTGTTGAAGATAATAAATGTTTAAGCTCGTGTGACACACAATGTGACCGTTGATCAACAGTCATAGTAATCAGAAATTCATGTTTAACGGCGTAAACTACTTGATGAGATCGTATCATAGAGTGACGCACTTGTAATAACCATGCATGTAGATTACTATTTAGTGCGTAGGTCTTTCCCTGTTAGAGTGTAGACGTCTAATGCATATCCCATATTATTATGAATTAACTATGATAAATAATAAAAACGCGTGACGTCATTCAAGATAATGAAGGTCATTGCTAACAAAGCATCATAAGCAATGATAACATCACTACTAAGAAAGCGTTAAAAAAACCACAGCATAATGACTGCACTTCATTTAATCTTCAATAATTAATAAAATTGAAGTGTCGTTTTTAATATCAAAATAAGAACTTTTTACTAAATATATTTGAATGTATGGATATACGTACGGTAACTATACGATAACAATTTTTCAAAATGTTGTCTGTCTTCCAATTAGCTCCGGCTAATCTCTGGAACGGATAGATTTATTATGACGGGACTTTTTTGGCAGTTAGCTGAAGTTACTCAGCGTATCTTAGGATGCTTTTATTTATCAAAAATAATTAGGGTTCCGCGTACAAAGATTAAAACTCATGAAATTGTGATCAAAATATGATTTAACGGACAACGCCATCGGAACAGTATTGTCTAATAATTATTAAAAAATGATATTATGCAGTATAGAATATATGAAACCCGAGCGGAGCCGTAGGCAAACAGCTAGTGGTAAATAAAGTAGGTACAGATAGATGAGAATCTATCAGCCAATTTTTTTACTGTCAAAACACTGACGACCTGAAGAGCCATGACAGCTTCACCGAACTTTGGACTGAGGCCTTAAGGCAGTCAGCGAAAAATGGTAGCAAGCGCGAGGGCACACAAAATGGTACGAAACTCAGCTTGAGTGTAAAAAAATCCGCGAAATTTGCAGAAGCTAAAACAAAGGCAATGAAAATAAAAGAAATAAAAAGGTCCATTACAGAAGCCGTGAGTGCCTAGTGTACCTAGCGTGCAATATTATGCAAATAAATACGAGTATATAAATTATTTGTACTGACTAATGTTGTTTATCTAAAATGCGTTGAATTACGCTAGAAATAGTAACTGGAACAATGATAATCCGATGGCACGAATATCGGCTTGAAATCTTGCATTAACCTGCATGCAAATTACGAGGAATTCAATCCTAGTTAAACTCATCTGAGAAGTAGTGATGGTAAATAATAATAAAAAAGGAAATGCTCCATTGCAGATCCAATTTACCTGCATGTAGTGTGCTGTGTAATACGTTAGGTGCTCAGTGCATGCGGTGTCATTATTTATTTATTTTTATTTATTCGTTTTGGAAAAGCTTACAGATTAATATTACAATGGATAAAAATATGTAATTGTTGACTATTGCTAATAAAAAAACTTCCACAGATAAATACCAAGATTATTATATGGAGACGTGGAGAAAAAAATACGGTAGTGACAAAAATGAGATAGAACGATGTAACAAAGTTTAACAGAACAGAGTTTATATTTGGTCGCGCAATACAAGTACATGTTAATGATGATATTTATAATAAGATATTACATAAATTAATAAATTATGTCGTGTCGTTACACTCTTTGCGATCATTGCCAAAGTATTCCTTTGCATTTTTGTAGTTTTTTATGTGAAATGTTCTAGTGCAAAACAAATCAATGTCCAAATGGCGCGGTAAGCTGTTAAACGATTAAACGCTACGTATGAAGAATGCATTACGCCTGTCGATTTGTCGCTATAATCGGTGCAGTTACTACCGAACGTTTTCGTAGGTTATTCTGATTTGTCCGAAAGAGTATCTTACTAAGGAGTTCAGGACAGTCAATTAACCCGTTGGCAATGTTCACCAAGAAACAAACATCATTGATATCACGTCGTACTTGTAATGGCAAGAAATGATTTAGCTTACAACGTTCGTAGTTTATTAAGAAATGTCCTGCCTTAAAATCTATATAATGTAAGAATTTCTTTTGCCTTAATACGAAATCTATAATATCGCGCTGGCGGCGGGTACAAGAGTTTGCCCAGTTGGAGATCGAAGCACTTCTTGTGCCGCTGGCAACTATCGGCCTACATTTCCCATGGCTAAAGTCTCTAAGTAAGTCTGGAAGTGGAAGCGCCTTAACATAACATTTTGACGAGTTTTTCAAAAGCGTACGGCGATTAAACCCAGTCGGGTACAAAAGTCTTACCTAAAATAAAAACACACCATTTGATATTAGCTAAATTAGAACACTTTTTTAAAACGTTCATATAACGCCCGTGCATAATATACTTTTTAATTCACAAAATGTTTTTGATTATTTTTTTAGCTTATCAATCACCAATTAACATATAATTCAGATACACAAAATTTTATTAAAATCGGTCTAGCCGCGTTCGAGTTAAATCTGGACAGAGTCAAAAATTTCTTCAATGTCAGACTCGAGATCATCATCATCAACATCTCCCTACCCTTTTCCCATTTTTATTTGGGGTCGGCGCAACATGTCTTCCTCTTCCATTCCTCTGTATTTGTTGTCATCTGCGCATTCACTCCTTTTCTAAACATATCATCTTTCACACAGTCCATCCATCTTTTCTTTGGTCTTCCCCTTCCCATGTAACCGTCCACATTCATATCCAATACCTTTCTTACAACATTCTCTTTCTCCCTGCGCATCACATGTCCATACCAAGACAAACGACCGCCTCTTAACTTGTCTGTTATTGGCGCCACTTTCAAACTTCCTCTAATATACTCATTCCTAATCCTGTCCATTCTTGTTACCCCACACATCCATCTCAACATTCGCAGCTCAGCTGCATGTAATCTTCTTTCGTCCGTCACCTTTATGGGGTAACATTCTGATCCATACAAGACGACAGGTCGTATTATGTTCTTGTAAATCTTCTCCTTTAATTTAATGGGGATTTGCGGATCACACGTAGTAGCCGTAACCTGCCGCCATTTCATCCATGCTGCGTTAATTCTATGCTTTACCGTCCGGTCTATTTCGCCATTGCTTTGCAGGAGTGAGCCGAGGTACTTGAACTCGTGGCAGATTGGCATTAGTGGCCATCTAGTGTTATGACAGTTGAACTAGAGGTGCCGCCGAAATCACAAAACATATATTCCGTTTTGGATCTGCTCACTTTTAGGCCGACACTCTCCAGCTTCTGTTGCCACTTTACCAATCTGCTCTGGACCCCAGTTCCCCATCCTCACCGACAAGGACAATATCGTCGGCAAACAGCATACTCGAGATGAGGTTAAAATATACATATATCACAAAATTTCTAAAAAATAAATGAATGTTCAGACAAAACTTCAGTTTTATTACTAATCTAGACTTTCAGTATTATTATTCAGTTAAAATAAGGCAATTTCTTTGAAACGAATTCACGGCACATATTAAGTATTTAAAAGGTGATAAAATCATTAAAAAAATAAAAGTTCCTAAAAAAAACGCAAACGTTCCGTATAAAAAAAAATGAAAATGCAGTAAAGAACATATGAAATGCGGGCACAGCCGCGGGCACCCAGCTAGCAATTTACTAAAAATTTAATAGGCTATGTTTACTCGGCGACTTATTATTTATTACTAAATAGATATAAAACCTTATTAAGATGCAAAAGATATCAACATTACAAGTTGTGATTACTTTTAAATTTATTACTGTATACGAATCTATGTTATATGCGAAACACTACCGAAATTAATTTGAATTTTTATTAAATTAATCGATCGATCTGACCTCTGGTGGAATTATTGTTAATCACCATTATGAAGGGTACAAAAGTTTGCGTGTGACAACGGAAAATTTATAAATCAAGTTATTTTTTATCTTGCCCATTTAAATTATTAATAAGATTTTAATAATGTATTTAAATGTTTGATTGATATTTGTTTTTATAATCAATACTGGTTTATATAACAGGGGTGTTTATATGTGTGAACGCATTAAAAGGACATGCGGTCAGAAAAGTAGGTATTTCAGAAATCTATTGCTATCGCGTTGCACCCCAAAGAAAGAATGATTAAACACGAAGGGAAAACTGCAGCTCAGGCTGATTTACCTATGCAAAATAGACGAAAACATCCCTGTTTCCTTCTCCAAAACTGAACCGATTTCAAATTTGTTTGACGAACGTCTGAATATGACGGTAAAAATCGAGCATATTTTCATTTTCAAATGCTCCTAGTTTCTAGATTAACAATTTATGGAAAAAATCAAAATGTACGGCGGTGGTGGATATATATTATTTAGTAGAAAAATATTTACTATAATGCTATTATCCAGGGAGGACACAAGGGTCTACGTGGACTAAATGCCGCTAGGATATACTATTAATCTAAGGTCATACCAGTCTATATTTTGTGCCACGCAAGTCCCTCAGCAAAAGTAGGAACTAAAAATGACAGCTCCATGTTATTGTTTTTAGGTGTTTTCTCGGGATTTTTGGTTCGAAATGATTCGTTATAATTTTGAATTTCAATTGTAATTTATAATGCTTAAAGTGAAGCCTGTAATATTAGTATCCGTGTGAAGCCGAAATAAATAATAAAAAACCTTATGATGAGACAAAAAAAAAAAATAGGCACAAGTGGCTGATATGACCAGTAAGTTCAAGAGCTGTCAAAACAATTATTTACTTACTAATTGATTCGAAAAATCTTTATTTTAATTGAAGCACAACTGAAGACATTTCTTTTTTAATTTTGTAGTATATAATATGAAACACGAATACACATGAACGTATTATGTTATTTCCAATATTGTATTTCAGGTATTTCTAAAAAAAACCACTATCAGAATTACTAACAAAAAAAGCAAAAAAAAGTTACGGGAAGCGCATCTGAAATAATGTGTCTACTGAAAGAATCCACATCCTAAAAAAATTACTTGAATGATTTTTGTGTTTTTATTATTAATTATACTATATTAAATTAATTATAAAAAATAAATTTACAACGATAACACTCTGCAGAAATATACCGTATAATTAAAGTTTAATTTGAATAAATCTTCAGGGCATATCTAGTATGCTATATGAATTGAACAATCTAGTTTATATTTTTATAGACAAATATATATGTAGTCGATTTTGGTAAGCAATCCAATATATAAAAGCTTCAGAACAAGACAATACATTCATAACAAAATGTGACCATATAATAAAATACAAATAACTTTTT
Source organism: Samia ricini (assembly GCA_014132275.2). Classification (NCBI taxonomy): domain Eukaryota; kingdom Metazoa; phylum Arthropoda; class Insecta; order Lepidoptera; family Saturniidae; genus Samia; species Samia ricini. The sequence goes on from AP028161.1 coordinate 12,382,592, forward strand.
TTTACAAAATATCCTGAATGTAAAATGAATAGATGATATAAAAAAGTAAAAAACAATATCATCTAGTGAACTTATTTGTAAAAAATAGTGTTTAAAGAATTTTTAATCCATGTTGCTAAAAATTTAAATGATTGTCACTAATGAAAAGTACTAAGAAACAAAAAAAAACATAAAATGCTTACAAAATATTCTGTAGCAATTTGAAAAGCCGCCTTCATCTTGTATTGTATTAAGAATAGTGAAAGAAATTGTGTTGATAATAATACCTATTTGCTGGTATATCGTTTCATTACGAGCTTAACGCGGATACCAGAAATAATTAATTCTAAGTTACTATTCACGCAATATCCGGACCACTGGACTGAGCGACTTAGCTTACTGTCTGTTGGATATAAGCCCTTAGGCGGTTGTCCCGGCCGTCTGAACCAATTGTTTACCGAACGCCTGTATTTGCCAAGTGTTAACAATAGTTCGGTGGGGTATCTTAATGGACACTTTAATTCTAACTTTGTAACCCGTATCTTATTTGAAGGTTTTCATTATTGATTTCTGTAAAGATTTAGAATGTACCTTATGAGAAGTGAGACTGCAATAAGAATACAGCCATGTTCTTGCCATAAAATATGTATGAAATTAAAAATTTTGTAAAAAGTTTTGATCTTTTAAAGTTTTTTACGTTACATATAACACGAATTTAGAAAATAGATAATAACAGCCGGTAATATTATGATGGAATATTTGCTTATGGCAACAACCTTGACATTCGTACTATAAAAAAGTCAGAGAACGCGATTTAATAATTAATACACTTTCATATTCGATATCAATTTTAGAAACCAGCTTTACGATCGCACATCTTCACGAGAATATAATATATAATAAATTGATCACGTTTTATACGTCGTTAATGATCACGATAAATTCGATAATCTCGCGACCCAATTGACATTTTTAACCAGACTATCTATATAGACTGGTATTTATATAATATAAAAAATATATATGTACTATGAACTCTTACGGATATGTTATGCCATATGTAATACACGAGTTTGAAATAATATGATCATTGGACAAATGGAAGATAGTCCTACCTTTTTTATCGTGGGAAATACATTTATGCACCCCCCCCTGCCATCTCTAATCCGGGAGTAAAATCTCCCCGGATAATATATGGGACTCGCCCGGCGTGAAGCGGCAGGAATACCCACTAAAATCGACGGTACCATCTGCCGCCTTTAAGACAGTCCTACCAGAGTAAGTAGCGAAGCTGCGATGGCACTCGGTGGATGTGTAGTCACGAATTCACACATAACATTCTCTATGAGTTTTCGGTGAATTAAAACATCGTATTCAAATTCAAAATTAAAAAATCATTTATTCAATTTAAGCCATTATGAATGTCAAAATACTACCAGTTCGCAAAACGACTGAGTCATCGAGAAGAACAAGGAAGAAAGTCAATCTAGTTTATCTTTTTTGGAATTATACAACTCATTATATAGCATAACATTATATAGCTGGCAACAAAGAAATAGAAGTATAAGAAGGACAGTGGTCACACGAGGAGTGAAGCTATTTCAAGTTGGCTTAAAAAGGCCACGTACGCCTTTCCTTACGTACCAGTGATCACATACACATATTATTTTGCTTCAGTGTTATGTGAATTTTTGTATGGAACTATCACTCTTAGCGATACTATTCTGGATTGTGCAAATTGAAATCATTTCTCAATATTCACGGTCTCCAGCTTTGAGACGTATAGATACTACGTTTACAGATTACATATTTAATAATTGCTGTTTGCGAAATATTTAAAATTATATCTTTAAATATTTTGTAGTTATATAAAATTAACTGTGCTAAAATATCTCTACTAAGGACGGTAAATAAAAGCCGTTACAAAAGGTAACAGATCATACATGGCGTCCGCTCAAAACTCGGTTCTATAATAATATTACCCGTTGCTTTTTTTTTTTTAAATCTAGCTAACGCTGTTGACCGGAAGGGCCTTTACAGCTACCCGAACTTTGGGAGCAAGTGCTGAAGGCACTCAGCCGCATAAGGTAATTAGCACAAGGATTACCAAAGTAGTACGCACCTCGGTTTGGCCGTTTTCCGAGTGTGAAAACTCCCGCGTATATTGCCGTTGCTAAATAGTGTCAGTTTACTTAAGTGCTTGGACCACTACATTTCTAAATGTTAATCCACTATTCAAATAATATATTATATACATCTAAGATCTGGTTTACTACGAATATTAATAATTCCACTATTGTTAAATTTTACTAAAATCAATTCTAGAATTTCCTTTTTCTAACCATATTATTTATATGATTCAGATAGTTACTTAAAGTTCCAAATGAAATTATACTTTTCTATAATTTGAAACAAATTGCTTTAATTTATTTGTTCTAGTTTATATTTCAAATGAATTATTCAACTCGATTAAGTCTGACTACTGATATCAAGTCCTGTGATTTATTGGTATTTCCATTTCTAAACATTCATCTTCTATACATAAACAATTAAAGATCTACTCGTTAAGTTAATCTAGTAGATTAATTCGTCTAGTTTTTTTTTAACCTAGCTAACGCTGTTACCAGAAAGCCCTTTACAGCTTCACTGAACTTTAGGGGCGAGTGCTGAAGGCTCTCAGCCAAAAAAGGTAACTAGCACAAGGGTTACCAAAACGGTATGAACCTCGGCTTGGCCGTTAACTGAATATGAAAACTGCCGCGGAATGGTTATCCTAGCTAACCCCTATATTTATTATTTAACATAAAAAAAAGGTTTCTTACAGGACCTATATACCTGCATGTTCCGTGCAGGAGTGTGTGTGCGGTGTTCAGGATGCAGGTGCGGAGGCCAGATCTTTGTATGCGAAGGCATGGGTGCAATACGTCAGAATGGGCCTAACTACCGTTTTATGCAGAGTAATCTTATGGCGGAGGGCCGTCTTACTCCGGGAGTTGTAAAGGGGAAAAGACATCCCAGAACCAGGGTGGCCCGGTTCCTAACTTTCGCAATGTGAAGTTGGAAAGTCATATGTACGTCTAGTGTGACACCGAGGTACTTGACTTCGGTGTCCCATGGGATCTCTATTCATATGTATTTAACGGGACGGGGAGGTTAAAAAAAATCTTTATTCAATTTAGGCCCTAAGAAGGCGCTTATAAACGTCTAAAACACTACCGCCGGTTCAGAAAACAACCAAGTCGAGAAGAGCTGGCAAGAAACTCGATCTGGTTCTTTTTTTTATAAATATAATATATATCATTTTAATATAAAAAGAACTATCAAAATAATAGTCTTAACCAATGTTAGCGGAAGCACAGAGTTGTGGGTTAATTTCAGACATCTCTATCGTTCACGTAATGATCCACCCTGTAATAACCTTATGAGATTAAAACTTGCTTGACTTAACTTATTGTCACTAATACTTGAACTTATTGTCAGGAAAATCGGTAATATTACTTGGGATCTTATTGTAAAACCGAATACTATTACCTATAAAGCTTTTATTACACTTACTTAGCCTAAAGCTTGGGACGGCCAACATGTCTTTATTTCTAATATTAAAATTATGACGATCATTTACTAGATCTTTTTTACGCAGGACATAATCGCGGTGCTCTTTCCCGGGTTTATCGCTATACGCCACTTTTTGTACCAAAGACTTAAGATGTGACATAAAGACTTGACGTAAGATGTCAACAACCTTTGGACGCGGGTTCTGAGTACGTGTCTAAGTCCGTACGAGAAATGGATGACCTTGTCATCAGCATAAAGGCCTAAATGAACCTTACTAGCCGCCACTCTTTCGAGCGGGTCTTCTTTCGGGTTCAGGCAAATCTGCTATGTAGAGGTTGAAGAGGACAGGCACCAGAATGGACCCCTGAAGAACTCCTGCGCGGATCGGATGGGGTGAAGAGAGAGAGCAGACTCTAATCTAAATCGGAAAATACGATTGAATATGTAATCGCATAAGATGTGTACTGACGTGTCAGGGATACCTAACTTCGACGCGGTGCTTGCGAAATCCATCCCGTGTCGCCCCCATCCCAAATGCAGCGGACGGCCCCGGGGGGTTTTAGTGGGTATTTCCGGGCGACTCTCGCCCGGGTGAGTCCCACACTGGCGCGGAGCTCGTCACTCCGTGCCCCCTTATCTATTGTATTTGGGGGACTCTGATCCCTCAAATACAATAGATAAGGGTAGTGCGTAAATGCATTTCCCCCCGGCAAAAAAAAAAAAAAAAAAAGGGATACCTAACTTGCCGAGTTTGAATCCAAGGCATGCCAGACCTTGTCGAATGCCTTGGCGACGTCGAAGAAGACAGCATGCATACGCCAGGGTGGATTAGAGGTGCGATAAAATTGTGACAGGATGAGCTCCGTGAGGCATTGCACTTGATGTGCGCAAGAGTGAAGTCGTCTAGTCAACACGTCTCGTGACCAGAGGGCTGGTAAATATTTGGCACAGCATATAAGTAATGCCATCCAATGTGCCAATACGGCTAGCCTTCCTGGGAACCTTCCCGTTTGGTGATGAGCTGGACGAAATTCATTTATTCTGTGATAGTAATAATTAGGCACTTTGGATTAGTTTGTATCATTTAGTTACCTATATTAAGATAAAACCGGTCAAAAATATTCTTCTCTTTAGTTTTTATGTACGGGTGTTTTTGTTTTGTAACTGTTGACGAACATATCGATACGATATCAATATGTATTTGTAATTAATTTATTAATTATATTTTTTTATAACTTTAATATAGGCTGAATATTCGGTTTGATTGTGGGTCCTTATAAATTACCACAATTCCAAATAATAATGTTATGCTAAAGTGCTCATAAATTATTGTTTTTTAATTTAATACAAAACATAATCTTGTTCGTTTGCTTTGTGATGAATGGGAATATGGGATTAGTTTTTGAGAGTTTTGTCCACATATTTACCCGCGGTCACCGCTCTTGTGTTACACTTATTGTTAACATTTGTTATTGGTATAATTAAATAAATTTCGTAACCGTGTTTTTCATAAAGTTTTAGTAATATAAATAAATGTGTTTGTCATTAGAAATGAGAGAAATAGTATATGCTACATTACTTTTCTTACTTTATAGAATGCTGAGATTGTAATATGCTTCAATATGGATTAACCAGAGTGTACACAGATTTGCAAATCAAACAAAAAAAAACACTAAAATTAGAATGAATTTATTTTGTATTATCAAATGGCCCAGTGGAAATCTATTTAAATATAGGTATTTATCTTATTTCCATTATAACTACGTTAAATGTATATTATTTTTACTTAATTAAGTATACTTTTGTCATTCGTCATTAGTAAAAGGAAATCCGAATATCTACCAAGAAAATGCCCCGGACTACAATACATCTCGTACTTTAGCGTGACTACTGCCTAGTAGATTCGCAGTGGAACAGGAAGCTGTGTTAATTGGATATGTCAGATGCCATTGCTTTCACGCCCCGAGATAGTTCCCGGAGTTGTGCTTTACAAGACATTAATTATTTGGAAATTGTCTGAATTCTGTCATACGGCGAACGTGCGGACTCATTCGGAATTAAAATTCTGGTAGGGGTATTTATTATTCATTGCATTACATTTGATTTTGTGAATTCATTATCATTTATACATACATAATTATTATGACAAGCAACATTAATTATTAATTTTGTTAATAACTTAAAGTTCTTTTTACTTTTAATTTTCGGTCTGGACTCAGTCACTGTCAAAATCTTATTTCTGCCTTTTTTAATTTTAAATGTTTTTTATCTACAATATGATATAAAATATATGATATTTTTAACATAATTAAATAATATCAAGCGTATATTAGAACTCTAACACATTCAAACTAGGGATAATATGTAAATATAATTTATTTATATCTACTATATATATATAACTAGCTACTCTTCGCGAGTTTACCCGCGTAGTTCCTGTTCGCGAGAGATTTTCGGAATAAAAACTATCCTATGTGACTCTCTGGATTTCAAACTATCTCCAAAACCAAATTTCATTCAAATCGGTCCAGTAGTTTTCAAATTCATTCGTTACATACAAAGATACAAATCTTTTCTCTTTATAATATTATTTATATTAGTGTAAATATTGTAGATAATTAATATATTTATTTATGTCTTTAATATAAATAAATATTATATTATTTTCTAACTCTCGTTTGCGAAGATAAATTTGGTTAATACAATTTATTATTTCATACCTTGATAATTAACACGCGTATTACTTACTATAATTACGTATATTCTTGTCTTTAAATTAACCAAACGAAGACGTGTAATTTGAGTTTCATTTCTAAAATACTTTACATAATACATACCTGCCTTATACATTTCTTCCCAATAAAAAAGTGATCAGAATTGATTTTTTAAATCTCACATTCCTTTCGAGTCGTTACCCTCAGTCGTTTCAAGTTATAACGGAAAGAAAAAAAAGTAATCACAAACCTTCAATATTACAACATTCGTCCCCCACATAAGAAAAGCAAAAGGTATTCTGAACTCCGTTGAACTTGAAGTAATATTTCAGCGGGTATATCTCGCAGTAATATCTATACAGATACACCCAAAAGTAATACAGTCGTTTAAGAGTTGCGACTGACAACATTGATTGATGGCAATGCCACCAACAAATTCACTTCGAAATACGCAACTTTGAAGAGAGAATCCTGTCGACGAAATTTCTCTTTTATTGCTATAGGAGTTTTGCGGCCTAATACTACAGTTTTATGAAATTTAAATTATTCGCAATAATACAATATCATTGATTGTTTTTTTAACTTTTTACGCAGTAGCGTTCTATACAAATACACCTAATGATAAAACTGTTAAATACATTATTCTCATTCGATTTTCTTTGATATTTTGTTTAGTATCTTTGCAAGCTTTAGCATTATCAATAAAATATTAGGAATCAGTTATTTATTGTTCAAACTTTCTTATTGAAAGTATTAAGATTATAATCAGATTTGAATTACTGAGCGAAAACTAGAAGTTATAATAGGTTCTATGAATGATCGCTCTGCGGTATTGTGATCGGGTATTACCTCAATTAATGTAGGTTTGGATCCTACAATGTGTTAGGGTTCTTCATCTTTATCATTCCCTCAACGCTAAGGAACGCGACTATTACAAATTTACCTTCAATTGGCACAATAGTACGCAGAATGATTATGAGTTTCTGGCGAAGTAAAATACCGTGACTAAATAATAGCGTGATTTTTTGATCATTTCCTAATACCCACTACCAAAGCTCAAATTTGACATCAATTGCCAAACTTCTATAAGTTTGTTCCGACAATATCATTTAAAAATTCATTCTTTAGGATGAGACTTCTTTCTATGTACGTTACGTATAAACTTTTCTTATTTATTACCGGTTTTGGTGCTTTGGTTAACGATGGTTGAACCCTTTTTTGAAGAGATAATGGCTTAGTGTTAATGTTACTGGATGCGGCACCGATGAATGTATATTGGCTTGAAAAGCTATCCCTTTTTTAAACTTAGAGTTTTCGGGGAAGAAATAAATTGTAATGACACCATAGTACCATCTACTACTCTATGGTTTAAAAAGCATCGAACGTCTATAGCAACAATTGAGAGGTTTGGCGTGCTTACCATCTTAGATGTATCATATAATATCAGATGAGATTGCGATCAAAACGCTAAGCCTATTATTTATGATTACTAGTGCTCGCCTGAGATCGGAATTCGACCATAATTCATAAAAACGCTAAAAATTTTGTTTGTTTTTTATTGTCAATTGCTTAAAGTAAAATCTTCTCAAAAGTCAATGTTCTCTCTAAACGGTAAATAAATGTCAAATCTGACATTGACATGTTATTGATAATGGATGGTAATTGTAAAGGATAATAATAGATGTGTGTCTGTGTCAAACTAATGTTAGTATGTGTGTGTTATTAATTTAATGTATTTTTATGGATAATTTTAAAGAATTAGTATTCTGCACTACTTCTCTATATAAACTATAGTTGTGCGATATTTCATACTCCTCCGTTCAATTTTCGTAAAAAGGGGTACAAAGCTTTTGCTTCACGTATTAATATTATGATGATGATTGTAACTTGAAATTATTTGTTACAAATTATCGATAATACTATTAGCAATAACAGCCTAGTAAAAGGATTTAGAATTGACTAGATGCCTGGTACAATACTGAGTTTCATATTTGGATGAGAAAAATGAAAATCAAAGATCAATATATCTTAAATTGATTCTAAATATTTTGTACATTTTAAATTAACCAGGATTATTATTTTTGAAGTTTGAAAGAAGGTTATTGAAAAGGTCAAATGCACAATCAATGTATCCTAATTCCGTAAAAAGGTGATTTCCAATGTTTGAACTTGACATGATAAATCGAAATAAATGGAAATACCTGACACTCATTTCATGATGTAAATAAAATTAGATAGACTGTTAAAATATAAAGATGCATAATTTCTTAGTCACAAGAAATTGTGATAATTATTGATACCACAGAATTCACTTAAATAGGAAACGGATACAATTATCCGATAACTGTTTTGTTATTTACACGTAGCTTTATTTGTTAAGGATGTTTGTGTAATTTTATTCATGTACTTAATAGCTAATGGGCCTTAAACGCCTATATAGCTGTAAATATTAAAATTACCTATGTGATACAAGTAAAAGTGTAGAAGTGATTACAGGAAATGCCACGGATTCATTTGATCATAGTAATTGGTGAACCTGTGATTCAGAATAAAAAAAAACAATAATATCTTGAATAAATAAATTTATTAACATGGTATTTTATTAGAAGCGAATTGTGAAGCAATGATGGCGCAGTGGGTAGCGCGGGCGGATTTCGCATCAGTGAACGTGGGTTCGTGCCCACACATTGTCAATTACACCATCAAGTTCTAAGTAATTTTTTTGATGAAATTTCATATGATATTGCGCGTCATCCGGATGATTTTTGTTTAATCTTGGGAGATTTTAATATAACCAATGCAAATTGGACTGTATGTGGTTCTTATAGTAAATTAGAATTTAAAAATAACAATGATTCAGTCGTATCAGCACTTCACAATTTTTTAAATTTTGCTAATTTGAAACAATACAACTCTATTTCAAATGTTAATGGAAGAAAACTGGATTTAGTCCTTGGTAATTTTGAATGTAACGTTAATAAAACAAATCATCCTCTGGTCGCTGAAGATATTTATCATCCAGCACTGGAAATAAGCTTTGATATTTCGAATACATGTACCGCCCGTCCAGTTTCCCGCGTGGTTCGATTATTTAACGTGGCTAATTATGATGAAATTAATAATGAGCTGTCAAAAATAGATTGGAAAAGTAAGTTATTAGACCTTGACATCTCTGCGGCCGTGGCCGAATTTTATAAAACTTTAGGAGAAATTATTGCCGCTTATGTACCTGTTAAGACTGTAAAGGAAAATTCTCGATACCCTGTTTGGTATACGAAATCTTTAATTAAAATCATTTCTGAAAAATTAAAATTTCATAAAAAGTGGAAAAATTATCGACGATTTAGTGATTATAATACTTTTTGTGTTTTACGTGATCGTCAAAAAACGTGTTCAACTTGAATGTTATGATCGGTATATACGTAACTGTGAGATGAGAATTAGATACAATAGTAAACATTTCTGGTCATTTGTTAAGTCCAAAAGGATGTCGGGTGCGTTACCAGATACTATGAATTTTGAAAATTCGTCTTCATCCGATGTTAAAGAAATAAGCAACTTATTTAATAATTATTTTCATTCTTCTTTTATTACTGATCCATTGGGTGTCAGTGGTAGTGAGAGTAATCTACAAATTAATAAGTCGAATACACAAACTTTTTTGAATACGATTGAATTTTCTGGTAATGTTGTCCTGAAATATTTAAAACGCTTAGATACTAATAAAGGTTGTGGACCTGATGGGCTACCTCCAATATTTTTAAAAAAATGTCAGCAGTATTTAGCCTACCCGATATCTTTTTTGTTTACTAAATCTTTTAGTTCCGGAATAATGCCTGTCGTATGGAAGAGGTCTTATGTAGTGCCTGTATATAAATCAGGTGATAGACATAATATTAAAAATTATCGACCAATCTCAAAATTATGTACGATTGCAAAGTTGTTTGAAAAAATTATTTATGATAGTATATTTCCTTCGGTTAGACCCTTCATTATTAGCCAACAACATGGTTTCTTAAATGGGAAGTCAACGGAGTCAAATTTATGTGAATTTGTACATCGCATTGCTCTTGCTATGAACCAAGGATTCCAGGTGGACGTTGTGTATACCGATTATTCTAAGGCTTTCGATAAAATATCCCACCCGTTACTCATTTGTAAACTGGAACAATTTGGTATACATGGCGACCTTCTTCGGTGGTTAACTTCTTATTTGCGAGAACGAAGCCAGGCTGTAGCAATTAAAGGTTACTGCTCTTCATTTGTTCCTGTTACATCAGGTGTACCTCAGGGTTCGCACCTTGGTCCTCTTCTGTTTAATCTGTTCATTAATGATATTCTTCCTGTATTTGTTAACTCTGATATTCTCTTATATGCAGACGACATGAAGATCTTTAGGATCGTCAAATCTCATTCGGATTGCTTGTTACTTCAAAATGATCTGGATGATCTATCTGTTTATTGTAGCAAGAATTATTTATATCTTAACGTTGAGAAGTGTAGTATAATATCTTTTTCTAGAAATGTTAATCCTTTTCTTTATGAATATTATCTCAATAACATCATTTTGAAACGAGTGACTGGGGTGCGAGACCTGGGTATACACCTCGATAATAAATTAAACTTTAGTGATCATGTTAATAATATAATTGGGAAAGCTTTTAAAATTCTTGGCTTTGTTCTTAGAACTGGGAGAGATTTTAAGCAACCAACTACTCTAGTACTTTTTTATAATGCTTTGGTTCGTTCTCTATTAGAATATGGTTCAATAATATGGAATCCACAATATAACAAATACATTAACCTTATTGAAAGTGTACAAAATCGATTTAAGAGGCACTTAACTTTTAAATGTAAATTGTCAAATAAACATTTGCCATATCTGCCTTCACTTACTAATCGTCGAATAGTGAGAGATCAAATTTATTTATTTAAACTTCTTAGAAATTTTATTGATTCTCCGTTTCTTGTTAGTGAAATTAATTTTAGGGTTCCTCGACCAAATGCCAGAAACCACTTACTTTTTCAAATCCCTGTTGCGCGAACGAGGTATGTGAAGAACACATATTTATTTCGTTCGTGCGATATGTATAATAAGATGTTTACTAAAATTGATATATTTGCATGCCCCATCAGTTCCTTTAAAAAACTGCTAAAAATAGTTTTAAATTTATAGTGTTTGCCATAATATTTTTTTATAGCTTGTAATGATGGAGGTATTATTGTTTGTTTTATTTACTTTCATAATTATAATTTTAGTGGAAACTTGACTGGTTTATGTATTATTGTTATGTAATTTCATATGTGTATATTATTAACTGTGTGTTTCCCAAATAAATAAATAAATAAATATCCAACTCTAAAATCAGCCTGCACTTTCGGTGAAGGAAAACATCGTGAGGAAACCAAAGCTTGGTGGTCGGGCATTCTTTAATAATTTCCGCCGATAGATTCCGCAAATACTAATAGATGTGTTCTGGCAGTATCACTTGAGAACTAGTATCTCAAGCCTTAATATGTTTACCATCTTGGACCGCATCGTCACTTAACATCCGATGAGGTGGTGGTCGTTGACACTGTGTAAAAAATTATACTTTCATCATCATGTTAGCGGAAAGACGTCGACTCCTAGGCAGAGCTTTCCCTAGAGATTTTTCCAAGAATGGTCTATTGCCACCCGCATCCAGCGGATTCCCGCGACCTTTAGCTTGTCGGGCGATTTTGTCGCGGACCTGCTCACGCTGTGTCTTCACTCTTTCAGTATGATTTCGCCATTCGAGAGCCTGGTGACCCTAAGGAGATCGATTCTACGGTATATGTGTCTTGCCCATTGTCACTTAATTTTGGCAATTCTTCGGGAAACGCCTGTAACTTTGGGGTTTCAACATTGGTGGTATTGCAACTCGTTTTTATCTAACGAATGAATCCCGTATTTAATGAATTTGATGCAGGCTAAGAATAGTACCACCCTATGTCTTCCCGTGGGTCTCGTAAAAGGTGACTAAGGGATAAAGACCAGAGAATGAGCAACAGCATCCTCTGAGAATTACAAACACCTACTGCGATCGCCAAACCGCCTGCCAAGCGTGGCGATTATGGCAACCCCCCTACCCCCTTTATTGTGGGAGACCTATGTCCAACAGTGGACGTCTTATGGTTGAATGGATGGATGGAATGAATTTCGCTTTATAATTTATTAACTTTTATTAACTCTAACTTGATTATTGAAAAGAACATTTTAATAAACGAATCAAGTCGTTAAAGTAGGATTAGCTTTGACATTGCAACGAATAAAATAAGTAATTCACATTAAAATGAATAAAACATCATATTATATGTGAAGACTAGCATATTAATATTACGAATAGATCTATACCTACTTTACGCAGACATTAGATATATCGTATTGTACATGTCTGAAGTATTTGTTTGTCTATTTGCCATGTATTCTATCGACAGTGGAATGTCATTAATTCATTACATTTATTTGATTTTTTTCAAATTTATCAATAATCTTTATATTTTAGTTCTATAAACACTAGTCAATGTATTATGTTGCGTGGATACAATTCACTCTTTGAGGTAATTTTTCCTATCGAATATTTTCCTATCGAAGCCTGTGATCGCCCCATGAGGCCCCTGAGCTTCTGGAAGGAGTTGGGCTGGAAGGAGTTAATCCTGTTGTTGGTACAAAAGACCTCAAATGTGTCTAGTCGCGGAAACAGGATTTAGTACACCAAACAAAATATTATGTTAGTACGTATCGTATAAGTGAAATAGTTGTACAATATTACTCTATTTATCAATCCTTGGTACTTAATATGTCGATTACCCATAAAAATGAGACAATAGGAAGACAATAGGAAAACAATAGAAAGCTGGCGTAAACATCAGGTTAGTGCTCAAAGGGTTAAGATATCTAAAATTATCTCAAATTTAACGTCTTTTTCTCCGTTACTTAATAGTACTTAAGTAATACTTAATTAGCGCAATCAATTTAAATTCGGTATAATTCTGGACAAACTGACATTACATTTCTAGTATTGCATTGTAGAATAGAATCTATAAGTTTCTCCGCGATTATAATGAGATTATACTGTAATGCGTGGTTTATGCAGAATATGTTGTTTAATGTGATATTTGAATATTTTACGTTTAAAATAATGTACATTCCAGTAGAACTGGACGTGTAGAATTTCCAAGTATTGTTGCGCAAATATCTAACTATTAGCGGTGTGATTCAGTGGCCAGGGAATATTCAATGTAAATTGTTCGCCTACGCTTGTATTACTAGCTCTTGTGTATCAACCTATTAAAAAATAGCTATATATGTTTTTTTAATTAGAAATAATTACAATTGAGATATTTGTATATATATATGTTTATATTAAAGAAATCCGCTTTACTCAAAACAAGAAACATTTATTTTATTGATTAAAAAATAAATTATTGGTTATTGCTTTACAGTCTCAATCTGAAGTAGAAGTTTAAAACATACTAAATTATACATGCATACATACAAAACTTATGACCTGGCATTCTTTCAATATGTCATCGGTTTTTCTTCGACTAAATCATGTTATGCTCAAATATTTCGATAACAGCAACGTTTGTATTTAAATGATTGCAAGTTAAGATTGTTAAGAAATTGTTATATACGATTTTTTGCATTTGACCATCAATAGTCATGGTTCCTCCTCGTGATGTACCTTGGGTGACGTCGGCTTGTTTGTTCAGGAAGTGTTATTCCCAATATCCCTCTGGATCCAGAGTGGACACCAGATGGTGCAGAAGAATAGGCTTAGCATGCAATCACCCTGATGTTGGGTAGGATGAATGGAATTTGTTCCTTCGTTACCGTCAATTATACTGTAATCGCAGAAGCATGTTTGTTTGGTCTAAGGGAACAGGGGGCGAATAAAACAACCTCTATACAAATCACTTTGCAGATAAAATCTTGCTAAGAAAAACTGAAATCTCTTAAAAATTATCGAGAAATAAAAATTGTGAAAAAATTAAGAGTTAGAAAATCTCTTTAAAAAATCTCAGGGCGCAGTTTTGACAGCGTGAGACAGAAACCAGAGGAAGAAAACTTCGTAAAAAGTCACTAAAAAAAAACACCTTTACTAACTTTTTACAGTATAAACTGAAGGAGCCTCACTGAGAAGCTTCTTTTAAGAGGTGGGGGCTGCAAAATTAAATATAATCTTTACAAAGTCTTCAGAGGAGGCATGTTGAGATTTTTAGTGGCTGTATTGACATGCATCCACATCATACATAATTCATTCTGATGTCATCCTTTTCAAGCACTTGCTTGATCCAATCCATAATGACATTTTGCCAGCGTAGAAAAGTGGTTTATCTTTCTGCATTAAACTTTTTATTTATCATGTTTATATTATAATATAAGACCATTTTGTAATAAAAAAAATAGTGAAGGACTAAGTGATATGTTTGTTAGAATTTATTTATTTTATGAATCTTTGGGTGTTTATTATTCGTGCCTGATAACATCATAATTACACCTGCTAATGAATTAAATTGCACATAACAAATTTTGTGTGTGAAGAAAATCATATAATATTAACAAGTCTGATTTGAAGGGATAAAAAAAGAACCGTAAGTGCCTAAGTGTGAAGACCGTTTAATATTTTGTTGTTAAGAAGGAATTTGTAAACGGGTTTTTAGCCGGACGTTAATTCACCAATAAAAAATCATTAAGGGTTTGTGTGTACCTTAAATGGACTCGGATTATTTTGACCGCATACTATATTGCACACGTTCCGACCATGACTGGAATGGTGGTAGCACATTGCTTTAAATATGCACAAAGAATTAAGCGATGTTCGAGAAGTTTTGATTATAAGATATTATAGAGTAAATTGTCAGGTGGTTAACTCTTTACATGTAGTCGGTAATGAATATCAATTTAGAAATTTTAATGCTTCGTACT
Organism: Samia ricini; assembly: GCA_014132275.2. Lineage (NCBI taxonomy): Eukaryota > Metazoa > Arthropoda > Insecta > Lepidoptera > Saturniidae > Samia > Samia ricini. Next base: position 12,397,793 of record AP028161.1, read on the forward strand.
AAATTATATTGCAGATCGTTATCAGTTTTAATGTGTTTTTTGTTGACATGGTTTGTCAATTTTTATTACCTGGTTTTATGAAATATATTTTGAGGGTATATAATGATGGAAGTAAAATAATTATCTTTTCTTATTAAACCTGCATGAAAATATTGGCAATATTTTCGAAAAAAGGGCACGCGAAATATCGAATTTATGGACTTAGAAAATCAAATCAGTTGCAGAAGCGTTTTTTGAATTTGGAACATTATAACGTCCAGCAATGTTGTATAAAACGGCTTGCTGGGGTTATTAAATACTCATTGATTGGATCTCTTTTATCATTATTGGCATACCAAAGTAAGTCTCTTTGCTTAGTACAAACTGCATTCACACGGCTGTATAACCATAAATGCGCTTGTCTTATGGCACAGATGATAAATAGAAAATTGGCGGGAAAGCTGAAAATTCGCCTTGATTTGTTATTTACATACTTAATAAATATAATTTTTAATATTAATTAAATTAAATGCATAATATAAAGAGTATGTTTTATTTCCTGCACTCTTTTGAGAAAAGCACAATATATGCGTCGGTGGAAATGGCAATTGTCTGTCTCGTATTAGTGACGTCCTCGCCTACGGCTCGGCCTTCGAACTCATACTCGATCTGCAATTACTTATTTTACGGCCTTTAGAATAATGCACTATTATATATTATATAAAAACATCATATTATAAGTCTTCAATTAAACAATAAGTGAAGTAATTTTCCCATTCCGTTGAAATGAACAACACTGAAACAAATTTTGTACATTATCAACTAATGGTAGAGTCTACCATAGCATGTAGATGAAAGACTAAACGTTAATTAATTAAAATAATGAAAACGTATTGCTCTATATGTATATTCCACAAAATTTGTAGAATTTGGCAATCGTCAAAATGAAACACTATTAACAGTTGTTCTTTTATGTGCATTTTAATATCTTTAACCGATTGAAACGATGTAATTTCCTTGTAGTTATAAAAAAAAATGTTAACCCTTTACATGAAAGTCAAATATTTTAAAATTTATTTCATTTTGTTTTAAATCACTATTAATACCATTCCCAAATGTGGTAATACGTATCCAAAGCAATAAAATATCTACTCGATCATAAACAATGGAGGCTGAGATGAAGAAAACAAACTTATGCTAAATTAGCGTCTATGCTGTGGGGTGTAAATATTCGTACCATTTGTGTTGTCCACTAAAATCATAAATCACGCATTTATTCCGCGAGTCACGGCCCGCTGTGGTGGCTGTACGTGCTTATCAGTTATTTGCAGAACGCAACGCTGTTCCGGCGGTTTTCGGTAACATGTTGATAAATATTGGTCCGGGACCATCTATAATACCGGCATTTCTGTTGCCCGTCGTATTTGACTTCGGAAAATCTAAACGTGCCGAAGTCTATGGACGATTGTGGACGTGGTAACGTTAACAAATTATAACAAATTACGACTAAAATTCCTGGAGTGGGTTATTTGAAGTTTGAAAGTAATCGATAGTTCACTGTTTATTTATACATTTCTAAATGTATTTAGGTATGTATTTTTAGACAAATTGAAGATGTTGACTCGGAGATTTATTTATCAATATTAAATACTAAAAAGTAACGAATCAAATTGATTGATATCAATACATTTGAATTATATTCTGTTTAAGTTAATATTATATAAATATGCGCTCACAAAGTACATATGAAAGATAAATTCACACGTGACTATTTTATTTCTATTAACATGTTCACTATATGTGGATCTGATGGGTCAGTAAGAATCAAATTTGTGTTTTTGTTTTGCTATATAGGTTCACCGTTTTGACTACAATCTCACCCGATGTTAAGTGACGGTATGCTCCTGGATGGTAAATACATCAAATCTACAGGCTTGGCTCTCAATTGATGCTTCCAGAACACACCTATTAGTGCTTGACGACGAGCTTTTAAACTTAAAAGTGGTAGCTACCCAGACGGGAATTGTTAGAAAATCCCCTTCCACCATCGATAATGCATTCTCTATAAAAGACAGTGCTGATACCATTGCAACGACAAATCTGTCGATTACATTAAATAGATTTTAAAATAGCTGGTATTTGACCTCGATTCTATATCTCCACTATCACGAAAAGGTGATTGTGATGATCAGTTGCAGTAGCAGCTACATACTTACTCTTGAAATTATATTTTCTCAAGTATTTTAAATGGTATTAAAACACATTTGCCACGAACTACAATTCGTCTAATGATCAAAATTCAACTATAATTATTATTACAAACTAAACTCCTACGGTTTGTGAAAAAAGTAAGTAAGTGAAGAGTGACGCTTAGGGCATGCTTGTCACGAGAGCGTTGGCTACAATACCTTCTCCGTTTGGAAATCGGAAGACGTATTGGGGCACTGCAGGATGGAGAACTAAGGGTCCTACATTAAGACAACACGCTGAAGTAATTTCCGTACGAGCTTGCATCTTGTTATCAAATGTATAACTATACTATTTACCTCACTATTTATAATATTGACCTCATTGTCTATACTATTGACCATCTCAAGCAAGATAATATAATAAGATATTAAGCATTTACTATACCTACGGCCTCACTTTTATGGATGATCCTTAATTCTTCACAATTGAGCTTTGCATTATATTTCTTAAATATTTGTTATTAATTAATGTTTATTGATTTAATTCGCTATCATTACCAATCTATGGTATAAAAAATGTTCCAGATAATATCAACGGTTCTTGAGCGATATTAGGTTTTATACTATATAAGGAAGACAGTATATAAAATAGTAGTTCAAATATTATACTCTGTATTACTGTAGAACATTAGGTGATCGTGTATATTAAGTCTGAACTTTATAATTGATTCGGATAAGCCATTAAGCGCCGTTGATGGATGCGTTTGTTGTTTACAGTATTCCGGTTTTAAGGCATCAAGGCTTAGACGTGCTTATACATTACAACCATAAAATATGCATCGCACTATAAAAGGATATCTTTTATAAAAAAAAAACAAGAATAATATTTTAATGTAATTTGTTTGTTATGTATATTATAAATATTATTAAAGTTATGTATACAAATTTAATAATCTTTTATTAATATATTTTTGGTTTACATGTTTTATTTTATTTTGGCATAAAAAAGTGTTCATTTTGAGTATTATACAACTGTTTTCAGCTCGTTTTTTTGCCGGATAAGAGCCACAATTCATTGTAATTTTTAGGATCACTTAAAAATATTAATACATTATTGTACCATAGGTTCTTCGAGTAAATTAGAACAAACAGATAAGAAACTAAGATTCAAGAAGGATTGGTCAAATCTTATTGCTTTTTATTGGGATGTCAACTATTCACTAAGCGAACCTAACCGGATTATGTTGTCACAATATACTATAATAATAAATAAAATTGGAGTGTCTGTTTGTAATGTCAAAATTATAATTGTTTTACTAAATAGATATGAGTGTACGATATACGATACCGAATACGATTCCTATACCAAAAATAAGACTTTTTAAAATTTTGTCCGTATTTCTGTTTGTAATGGGTAATCCCCGGAACGGGTGGACCGATTTTGACAAAACTTTTTGTGGTAGATAACTGAAGTTACTCCGGGTAATTTAGGGTAGTTTAATTTTCGAAAATAATTAGTGTTCCGCGTAAAAAAATAAAACTCATAAAAATTTGAATAAAATCCGATTCAATGTACAGTTTTACGGGAAAATAATTTATGAGAAATATTTTAACTTTATCTTATTACTAAAAAAATTAGGAAACCCTTATTGGGTTCCGTACAAAAAAATTAAAACGCGTTAAAGAATATATGAAACGCGGGCACAGCCGCGGGCACATAGTTATTGTAATAATTCACAGTTTTACGGGCAAGTGCTTGAATTTACGAGAAATATATTTACTTCATCTTAAAATTACAAAAAAAATTAGGGTTCCGTATAAAAAAATTAAAACGCAATAAAGAATATATAAAACGCGGGCGAAACCGCGGGTGCACAGTTGGTATAAAATAATATTAACATGTTATGCAGAAGTCCTGATCCAAACAGGTATACAATAAAATAAATTCGCGTGATCGATGAAAAATTCAATATCATTATGTATGTATGTATACATGACGATAATGATTCCGTTGGTATTTAATCTTATTAAATGTTGTCGTTAAGTATTTTTGCTTTTTTTTTAAATCTTTATCATACATTTTTGATAATCGTACGTAGTTGTACAATATAAATAAATAATTTCTTTCTTCTTAACTTTTGGATGGATTACTTTTTGTGGAGTATATGTGCTTTATGGTTTCGCTGCCGAGTGTTGTGAAAACCATGTTCGGCGGCGTGAGGGCCTGGCAGGTGGTGGCCTCCTTCTGCGAGCAAGTTATGCTGTAGAAGGATGCCGCGGAGAAGGGGCGGGAAGAGGATCCCGGAGGGGCGCCTATTAGGCGTAAGAGGTAGGGTGACAGGAGAGCGCGATTCATTTGTTCCTTCTATATTTACTTGTTCCCTCTCCTCCGGTCCCTGTCGAAGTATATTATGTAGGCAGAATAGGAGTCAAGAGAGGAGAGGGGGTGGTGTCTTTCTGGCAGCAGAGGAGGGCTGTGTCAGGCTGCCCTCATCCTGGGCCTAGCTAACGCCCCAGCGAAGGCGACAGACAGCAACGTGGGGTTTTAATGGCACTTCTGAATGGGTGAGTCCCACATAGCCCTCCCAACTTTTTGGAAGAGGATGCGTAAATGCATTTCAAATCAATGCAGTTAAAAAAGGTGGTATTTGGTTGGTATAAATTATGAAGATAAAATTGAATGTTGATGACACAAAATAACAGACCACAAATTAGACCAGTGGTTCTCAAAGTTGACAGAACCGACTGAACAAAACAAAAAGTTCCAATTCAGGACTCACCTCTCGGTTGTCATAAATGTAAAGGGATTATCATAATTACACGAATGAAGGATTGTTCGAGTAAAAAAAAACATTCAGTTCGAAACGTAAATGTTAATTCTTGCAACAAACATGCAGTATACCGTTCAATTTTTGAAGGTGCGTTCAGTATCGTACAAGACACAAGATATATATAAATACGGGTTTATAAATCTGATATATTTACAGTTTGAATTTCTCCACAAAACATAATCAACGTTGTATGTTGGTGAAATATTATTTTAGTTCAACATAAGTAGGTACTCTTGCTTCGAGAGGCCACTTTGGGAATTAACACGAATAAACATTAAGCAGTGTATTCAACTAGCTCACTATAAAAACATTATCCATAGTAATCATTACACTCACTTGTGGTACTAGTTCATACCATAAAAACGTTGTGTAAAATCGTATATGATACAAAAATATTCTAAAATATATTTTAAAAAATGTTTAAAAATTTTAAAATGAACAGGATTAGGAATGAGTACACCAGAAAAAGTTGGAAAGTGGCAGCAATAAGAGAAAAGTTAAGGAACGGTCGTCTGTGGTGGTATGGTCATATGATGCGCAGAGAGAAAGAGAATGTTCTAAGATTGATATTGGATATGAATGTGGACGGCTATAGGGGAAGGGGTAAACCAAAGAAAAGTTTCATGGATTGTGTGGTTTAGTATTGGGAGTTTAGGGAGTGAATTTAAGTATAAACCTTTCATTTATTGATTTAACCATAATACCTATCCTACTGGATATAGGTCTCCGCCATTATTTGTTGCCATAATCGCTACACTTGGGCACAATGCTATGTAAGTATGTATGCAATTTCTAATCAAAAACCATATTGGGTTTTTAAAGTGAAATAAATCAATTAATGTATAAAATAAAATTAACCCTATCATCAGCGAATGGCATAAAAGATTAAGTTCGATTTTCAAAACAGGCAATTATTACTTAGTTTAAAAAACCTGTTATTACAAAACAGGATGTCGCACCCATTAATTATAACTGCGTCAAAACTATAACAATTTACATATAAGGCACATCAAATATAACAACGATCGCGTACGAGTTAATACTTCTTCCTTGATTCTTTAATATATTGGACAAGGCTTTAAAGTTATTTGGCTATAAAAAGACGCCGACAACATTGTTTCGGAATTTGATATTTAGAATTAAGTGAATCAGAGGTTCTTTGTTGCTAGTCAAGAAAGTATTCAGATATTGAAAATACAAAGTCGTAAAAAATATTATCGCTCTGTGGCTTTTCGCATTAAGTAATATGTAAAATAAGGAAACATTGAAAGTAGACTAACAGTTTTTTTAAAGCGTTTTAATATTTAAAATCTGTGTAATAACACAAAAATTGTTCTTACCTAAATAACTATAGCTGAGGATATTTCTAAAAAAAATGTGATATTATGTATGTATTTTACAAATAGATGAAAATAAATAAATTAATAATACTATAATTATGTTTCTATACACTATACATATAATATCTATAAATTAATCAAATTAATATCCACTTATTACATTCGTTTAAGTACTAACAACTTAATTTAATTACAAATATAAGTCATTTCATATAATGAATGTATTTATATGCATTGAATAGGGTTATTTATATTATGTTTACATATCAAAGGAATTTGATCGCGACGGAAAAACATCAAAATAGACGAATTGTTGGAATGTTGCGGATAAAATTATAATATTACACCAACGCTTGAATAAGTTAGGCTTGTTATGATATCTGCTCCAGTTTTTCAATGGTTTTATTGGCCGGATGTTTTGTTATTCTCTTAATAGTGTTAAAATATTCCTTGACGTTGTGTAGAAACTTTTAGGTGTCATTTATATAACGCCAGGGCCGGATTAAATAGATATAACATTAGTTTTTTTGAAGTTATACTTCTTTTGGCGCGTTAGGTATAAATGATAAGAGTAAAATTTTAGGATGCGCGCTCAACCTTCACGAAAAACGAATCGCCCTGAAGTAAGTCAACGTTTTAGTTTTTTCTAATATTACGTCAATAACTTCTTACTTGCGTACATAATAATTTTAAATAAAATAGAACCTTTAAATATCTTTGTACTTTACATGTATAATTTGGAATTCACTTTTTCTTACATACTAAAGTTACGAATTCATTCCTTATTAACACTTGGTGACATTATTTTAGTGGTAGATTTGTTATGGATATAACACGCGTTGCGAAAACACGCCTCGGTGGCGCAGTTGTATTACGATACGACTGTCGTTCTGAGGTCTCGGGTTCGATGCCGGGTCGGGTCAAGTGATATTGGTTTTTTCTACTCAGTATCATTCCGGAGTATAAAATTTGTGCCCGATATGGCGACGGCTCGGGCCTATCACGTCTAGGACGGAACTAAGCTCGGCGAAATGTGTAGTTCCCTATTTCACCTCTGCCTAACCCTTTAGCAATAACAGGCGTGAGCTTATGTTATGTTATGTTGCAAAATCTAGTTATAATTTTCCAAGTTTTTTTTCCTTGGCAATAAAACTTAACCACCGTTTAATTTGCCTGTTGTTATCAAATTAAATCGCAGTTTTTTTTTTATATAGTTGTCTTAAATAGTAGTGTTTTTACGTAACATATTTTAACAGATGTTCAATAGTAACATTTTTTTATATATCTAAAGTTCGAAATTTTCGAGACTTTTTTTACTAAGTTCGTACAATCATGACTGGTCTCTCTGAGGTCATCGGAATTTTGCGGCCTTGCGCAGTCGCCGACCAAAAACATGTCATTTGGTATAGTGAAACTTTGTATTAAATTTTCCATACAATATCAACGTCCAATTTCAAATCCAGTATAATATACCTACTCCCATTATTCAAAGAATTATTTGTAATGTTACTCCTTTATATTATCATCAATAAGGAGTTGCGTGGGTAGAAATGGTCATGTTTTTATTCGACGATGTGCAAAAAAAAAAAGTGATATACTGGGGCATTTTTTATTGTTATCAACGTTTTTATTTATTTTAAGAATTGTTCTATAAATAAGGTCATATCGTTCTAGCCGTCCGTAGAAATACGTACGGCACAAAATACAACAAATTAAAAATTTGAAATATTATTTCTTAAGTTGTTAAATATTAAAGGATATTAAGGACATAGGATTTTATTATTTTATTAATATTATTTGTAGTAATTATTATCGTTTTATTTGTAGTGGCTTATTTTAGTACATGTTTCGAGTAGAGTTACATAATTTGTCTTTTTAATTGCTTAGCTATAATACCTAATGTAATGTTTATTAGCATTGTCAATAGAAAATAATAAATGGAAAATAATGTCTTGATAGTGCTGTCCTTTGAATCGTATTTTATTGAAAATTTCATGAGTTTTCATTTTTTTTACGCGGAACCTTAATTATTTTCGAAAAATAAAAGTACCCTAAGTAACGCAGAGTAACTCCAGTCATCAACCGAAAAAGTTTCCTCAAAATCGGTCGAAGAAACAAATTATAATCGTGTTAATATACATTCATATGTATTTAATAAAAAGTTGTTAATTTGATATTACAAACAGACAGTTCAATTTTTATTTATTAGTATAGATATGTACCTATGTACTGTTTCAAAAGACACATGTGAATAGCCAGTCTTAAGTAGGTTAGAAATTGATGGTAAATTCTTTTGCCAAACGAACACAATATTTCACCTACATTAGAATTAGCATTATTTAAACTGTTAAATGATTAATAATTATAACCGAGTTATCTCCGTTTCAAACTTTTTCATTGCAAAGAAACTTATGTGTTTCAAATTAATTACTCGGAGTACCTGTCATTTAAGTGACAAAAGACATATACTTACATAAATCGAAGACAGAAAAGCTAGTTGTTGTTCCAAATACTCCGAGTATAGAAGAAGTAGGTAACACACATAAATTAAAAAAATTATAAACAAAATTTCCCACAGTCTCGGGGTCATTAATCAATGTATTAAGATGCAGTTTGTTATATTCATCCTGTTTGGTATTGGAAAACTACTTTTTTTTTCAAATTCGTACATTAGCATCTAACGGGATATAGGAATGGAGTGCATATGAAATGTGTGTCAAAAGAAATAATCATAATGAACTATTGGCTTCGATTTTATCGTGAGCGTACGCGCAATTTTTTGCCGATAAATAAATATAGTATGATTGATATCTTTGTTAACTATTTAATATTAGGATGAGTACACAATATGTTATTACCGCCTTTAGGATACAATAATATATACAATACATGCTGTCATCTATTTTGACATTACCACTTTATAAAGAATACTATATAAAAATTCCAAAAAGAAGTCAAAAATATAAGCTTGGTATTTTTTAAATTCTTTTAAATTTAAATTCGATAAAAATGTCTTATTCTAGTGTATACTACAGTTGTAACTAATAGTGGTATTAAAGTGAATAAAGAGCTTCTAATAGTGTATAGCGTATAAAATTTATAACTATAATACTTTAGTCGTATCTAAAGCTACCTTTACATTAAAAAAAAGCAAACGCATCGTTTACTATTAAGTTTATAATAGTTGAAGCAATAATAAATTATAGAGACATATGATTGATATTTTTATTTCACCCGTATAACTGTATGAATACGTTGACCTAAACAAGATAAAATTAAAAACAATACAACTTCTGTACGTATTCTATATTAGTGTTAGTTATAAATGAATAGTGAACTAACAATAACAATGATTAATCGTTTACATTAATATTGTTGATTTGTAATATTTATATTGTTCTACTTGGAATTGTAATTTAGACGCGCTTACCGTTATAGTCATGTCAGTTAAACTTTTTTCATATACTATTTAATTGTATTATATTTAACACTGCCGTTGGTCATACACCGTTATAAAAATTACATGTTTAAACTATTCCAAATAAACTTTCACACGTCACATTTAAATAAGAACAGAGTGAATATATTTATAACAAAATATTTGTGGAATGTAAATATATATGTATATCTACTATTTTTATAGCACTGTTTATTATACTTTGATCTAAAAATAGCGTTGTTTTTTTCGAAGTAAACGAAATCATATTGTCCATTTTATTGTATTGTTTACGTTTCGTTTACCTCATCAAATATTAATTGGTTCAGAGTTCAATGATTAAAGATCTTTTCACTTAAATTAGGCTAAGCATATAATGTAGGTAGTATCAAGGTGTCAAAAAATTTCATAACGACGTTCACAAATTATTTCGGTTGTCAATTAAATTTAAAAAAAAATCACAATTATTACCGGCGCCGGCGTGTTCAGGTAAGGCGGTTTAGTACGGTCGACCGACGATTTCAATAACCGCTGAGATTCGGTCCATTACCGAAAACAGGAATATGCAAGAATGTGCGGAATGCCCAGCTATTAATTTCGGTTCGCGGGCGGATGTCGTCTTGTTATAGGCGTCGCCCGTCTGCCGGCCCCACGTGCAGGCGCCAGCAGAGATCGCGCCGCGTCGCACGCGCATAAATATCACAAGCCTTATTTGTTGCACCCCTACCAAAGAGTATAAAAATTCATTAAACAGAGATATTGAGTCGAGACGAATGATATTTTTGTATAATATCGGTTAAAATATTCCACATTCCACTGAAACCAGTCTACGTCGATCGCATAAATTATTTAAAAAAAATTAGCATTTTCCGGCGGCATTTATTTTGTATATTCAAACGTATACTTCATTTATATGAGAATATGTAATCGAAAACTTCGTAAAATGTGAGATTTTAAATATAGGTATGACTATTAACAATCCATAGCTGATAAGAATACCATAATACATTTTTTTTACTTATATTATGCATTTAAGACAATTTTGTAGTAATTTTTATTCTTTACTCAAAAATAATTCTTTATCCGTTATGATCGATTTGTCCTTAACATGGATTAAAATTATTAAAGTTTATAGTCGGTGTGATAAAGATTGACAAATTCTGGTCAATGGTTAATATTGTGAAATATATTATAAATTAACGCACTCTTACTACGTAGGTTACGTATATATATAATAAATTAAAAAAAACATGAATTACTCTTATATGAGAAAACTATTCAAATATTATGTGAATCAGCTTATAATAACTATTATTTATAATTAAAATTTAAATTAAAAAAAATAACGAAAACAAATTTGGGCTACTGTTATAATTTAAGACGTGGTTAAATATATACTACATAAATGGGCATGAATTAATAATACATAAATTACACAGTTTCACATCTGAATAACAAATTAACTCGATACTTTTGATTAATTAATACCTAGTCCCTTTAAGTGTTGCTAAAAATAAAAAAAAACATTATTAACCGACTAGGTTACCCACTTTTGTAAATAAGTAATTCTTATATTAATCAAATCAATAATACTTTGATAAATTAATTTAACAAATAAACGAACAGTGGCATAAATTCTGCGGAGAGGTCGTTTATTGTTAGATCTTCGAAATTACTCAGCTAGCATTGAAAGCTCGCTTGATATTGAGCTTGGTATTCACTAAATGAGATTTATACACCGGATTCGTAAATAGTAATTCTAGTCTCTAGTAACATAATACTTAACCGTTATCTAGTAATATAATAAATACACATTATGTTATTGTTGTTATAATTAAAGTAATAGAAATCAAATCAAAAGGAGTACTCTCGCAACGAGAAGTTTGGCATATTACATCAGAGTAACACAAGTTTTCAAGTACATTACGTATTTGAAAAAATCATAATTTGCGAAGTGTGAAGTAAGAATAAAAGGTGTATAAACTAAATTTACGTAGAGGCTTTAGTCGTGATAGACGTGGATCAGCATGATGATGGCGACTGTTGATAGATTTTCATATATCAGTGGTCGTCATCTTTTTGGACATCCGATATGGTCTAGTGGCTAGGACACCTGGCTCTTAGGAGGAAGGGACGGGTACTCTGACCTTCCATTGCACTGGAGCGGCCACCGGGGAGGCAGTCTGACAGGTACTGGTTTCCGAAGCGGTTAGGAGCTCAGCCTTCTTAGCTGAGCCGTCCGCTGTTCGCGGGTAGTGCTATCGCTGTTCCGTGGCACCCTCATCTGACTGTAAACGGTCAATCATAGGTCGTTTAAGTGAGCAGTTGCGGTCTCTTGTGTTAGTCTTGCACTCCGTTAACTTTCCACGAATGGGAGGGCGTGCGTAAATGCATTCCCCTATGTAAAAAAAGGATTTTACCGCTTGTATCATGGCGAGTGTTCTGAAGAGCTCTTTGACCTGATCCCCTCCTCTCCATTCCATAACAGAACCACGCGGGCGGGACTTCGGTGTCACGGTTTCACGGTGACACCCATAACTTCAAGAACCAAAAAGTTTGCTGACTCTTACTTTTGTCGCACTGTGAGGTTATGGAACCGTCTTCCTGTCAGCGTGTTCCCTCCTTCATACGATATTGGGTCCTTCAAAAGAGGCGTGAAGAGGTATTTAAGCAGGCCAGCATGATAGCGGTGACTGGCATTGAATTCTGTTCAGTCTCAGTCGCCGCTGTTTTGGATTGTACTGTACTTACCATCAGGTCCAGTACAGTCACTGTGCTGTGCATCATAAAAAAAGAAAAAAAAAGGATAGATGGCTCTCACACAGGTCGCTCGGGTTCGATTCTCGTTATCGGACGGATCCCTAGCTGAGTAGACTTTTGTATCCCCACCATCGTGATACAGTGACACTTTCATACACTAGCATGACAAGTAACACACTTCACCCCACATTTCTGCACACTATACAAAGGTACATTGGTTGTATAAGGAACCATTTTGCGGAATTTACGTATACGGTAGCCAAGGTCCGTATCACTTCGGTGCCGCTGTGCTAGCTACCACTATCACGGCTGAGCGGCCTAAGCGCTCGCCCTAAAATTCCGGTGAAGCTGTAAAGGCGTTTATGGCCAACAGCATTTAGTCAATTCGAAACAATGTTGCCTAAATCATGTTCGTATAAATATATTTATAATATATTATAAAAAAATCGTTACAAGTATGACCTTCCACCATTACACTTAGTTCTCATAAATACCTTATTATAGCCTTATGACCTTATGTCATAGTTATGGTATGCAATAAATATTGAAAGGGTTGCAATAAACAGAAACGTACAAGCATGAAAATACCAAACTTTTACCTATTCCATACAAAAAGTAAACAACCCAAAAACACTTTCCACACACACACGCACTCACGTTTAGTAAAAACTTTAGATAAGTGAAGGTTTGATCATCCGTACCTCTCATCTTTACAGTTTATAGAAAAAAAAAAAAAAAGGAAAACATTTTTGTTTAATTTGATTTTTGATATTTTGATGTCATATTCACAAAATTCTTTACCCGTGTCGTCATACTTTATGAAATAATGCTGTATTAATAGAAGTCTTTCTTAAACTGTTAATTGTGGTCATTGGATACCCAACTTTGAGGGTTTAATTATTATTATTTCATTAATTAAATATTATTTTATTATGTGTATTATTATTAATTCGTATATTTGAGATTTACCTACATAATTGAATATTTTAAATAATTAATGTCAATATTCAACAATCGAAAAAAATAATAAATAACATAATAATATTAATAAATAATATTATATTAAAAGTTTTTGTTTTATATTAAAAGCCGTATTGAAAGTTAAACATACTATCAATTTATTATTCTCGAAAAACTTTATTAGGAACTGTATTAACTTAATGTGTCGAGTGTACCCATAAAAATGAAACAATAGGAAAACAATGGAAAGCTGGTGTAAACGCCGGGAAGGTGCTCAAGGGGTTAATTATGAGTTTTCATATCAAAAAAAAAATACTGAGTAAATTTATTCCAAAAATCAGTCACAATTATGACTACAAAATATTAAACTACAATAAACTACACGCTGCTGCATCACATTAGGTCACGCAACTGTACGTCAAAACATTGATGTTATAACAAACAACGTTGAATGTATGAACTGACAAAAGATAAATTAACCAACTTTACCTTAACTTTTGCATAACATTATTATTTGTATATAAATTAAGAAGCCCGTCTAATGTGTATCTGAAAGGGTTTGAAGCGTTATATCGTCTTGCAACTTATCCCTATTAATATATTTTTCTAAATAATAACTACAGTATCCAGTTAGTGTGTACTCGACCCGCAATAAACAGGAAATCATCACAATATACATTTCTATTGAAAAGGTGCAACCTCTAAATCGGTTATCGAATCACGCATAAATACGTATCGATTCATAGAAACTTCTGTTCCTATACACGTTTACTAAGAATTTCGACCGCATCGCGATTAAATCACGATTAATGTCACAGAAGTCAGTTCACTTTATGTTTAACTATTCCTGTGAATTCTTTACTTTTATTTTAAATGTCATTCATTGTATTGACGTAATAATTGAGTTATTATACTAATTTATTGTCTTATTTACTTATTATTAGCTGACGCTAAAACGTAATGATTAGATCCTTCTTCTGGTCTAAACTGAACACAGTACTCCAATCGGTTTTACGGGTTACAATATTGAGACTTAAAAGTTAAGATTGAGATCAAACTAAAAATAAATCGGTTTTTTCTAACACTTTAGAAAAAAAAGATTGAAATTTGGTAAAAAAACACATTGAGATCGCATATTGCAACCGGCCTCAAGCAGTATCCCTGTGACGCGCTTTCAAAGACGAAAATATTGCGATTGCGTTTTATAGATATAGATGAAATAGATACACAAATATGAATAATAGCCTGGCAAAAAAAATGTTTCGTTTTAAGGGAAAGGTATCAGCTTAATTACCACTCCCCGTCAATTTGAAACGCTGTTTTTGTTGTTATAAGCTCCTACAATTATTATAGTTTTACATTTCTTTTCTCCAAATAAATATTAGTTCTTAAAAATATTATCAAGGTGATTTCTGTTGTTTTCGTGTGTTACTTTCATGTTAACTCATGGTATAATTAATAGAATTTCAGTTAGTAAATGTACGTGAATTGTAAAAAAAATCAATGAATCACGTCGATGCTTGAATCAACTGGGATCGGATGCATATTCAACTGCTCGAGCGTTCGTTTGATTCTCTTCGAATTTAATTAACTGATTAATATTTAATATTTTTCCGTATTCAAATCTGTATTAACCCCTTGAGCACCTTCCCGGCGTTTACGCCAGCTTTCCATTGTTTTCCTATTGTCTTTCTATTGTTTCATTTTTATGGGTACTCGACTCGACACATTAATAATGTTTATAAGAGTACAATAAAACATTTATATTTATTGTGACGTTATAATAATTTAATCTTAGTTGGTTGTTTAAGTGATTCTGCGGATCTACCGTTAAATAAAGTGCACAAACTTATATTTGATTTCATTGGTTCGAAATTGAATGAAGAATGAGACGATGATGGCTCTGTTGTAGTGTAGTCGAATATTGAGTCGATGGACTGTCTGAGGTTATTAAGCCAGTATAAAAGTATTTATGAAATTATATGTTACATGAATGATACTCCCTACGGATCATAATTATAGTAATATAACTTATTTATCAGATATACACATAAAAAAGAACCCGATTGAGTTTCTTGCCGGCTCTTCTAGGCTGGGTAGTGTTTTAGACGTTCATAAGCGCCTTGTTAGGGCCTAAATTGAATAAAGATGTTTTTGATTTTGATTTTTTTTACACATAAAAATGCAGTGTGATTAATTTTAAAGAAATAGATTTCATTGCAAATCTATACTAATAAATAAAATTGAAATGTCTGTTTGTAATGACGAAAATTATTTTCTTTGCTAAATATGAATGTATATACGATACCTATACCAAAAATGCAATTTTTAAAATTTATGTCTGTCTGTCGGTATGTTTCGAGTAATCTGAGGAACGGCTGGACGGATTTTGACGGGACATTTTTTGGTAGATAGCTGAAGTTACTCCGGGTAAGTTAAGCTATCTTTACTTTTCGAAAATAATTAGGCATCCACTTTAAAAAACTAAAACTCATACAAAAATTAATAAAATCCAATTCAGTGTACAGTTTTACGGGCAAGTGCTTGAATTTATGAGATTTTTTTTTACTTTATACAAATATTAGGGTTTCGTATAAAAAAAGCAGTGTTGAATATATGAAACGCGGAGCGCAGCCGCGGACACACAGCTAGTAATTGAAAAAAATTTAGATTAGAATAAAATTAGATTGATTTAGCATGACCATAATAAAACCACGCAAAGACATTTATATACTTAAAACCGAAATGAGATGTTCCATTTTGGACGTTCTTAATACACCTACAAACAAAGAATACGAAAATAAACGGCTAATATACAAAGTAGAAACAATATGTATAGTTTTCAAATATGGCAATACATTGTTTGTCATCATCAATTCAATCTTAATGGTCTCTCATAAAACTAATTGGGTCTAATTATTAATTTACGATACGTATTATTGAGGTTTCAACAAAAATTTAGTGTAGACATAAAAGTGTATATTGTTGTCCATTATAATTGTTTTTTTAACGGCGGGAATCCGACGAGTCTTAATCTGAAATTTATATTGATGTCGTAAAAACCAGGCAATCTTCAATGAATGCGGTCTGATGTATGTTATAATATATTCGAGGTAGGTAGCGAAATTATTCATTTGAATTCAAAAAGCTTGATTCACGCATTTTCGTGTCATGTCTATTATGGATCAGCGGAACGATCTCTGTTCTCTAAAGGTCCTCAACCCGGAACGGTAACGAGATATGCAATGGCAAACACGAGGGCATAATACAATAAAAAAAAACATGTTATGACAACAATAGTTCCTTTCGCGGAACAAAGATGTTACACGTGTCTACGTAATATCAAGTCCGCGATACTGAACTGGCTTCAGTGATGTACCGAAATGGTATATCTATTATCTCATACCAGTTCGACTCGTTTATCGTTCTCTTTTAAAATAGATGAATATGTAACTTTTATCGTATTATTAGTATTCAGAAATTGTTAATAAAATGCCTGTGTTTCTCGCAGTAGTCCTTATGTTCCACTAGTTGTACTCAAGTCCACGTTCGTAGGTATGTAATAGTTTAACTTTTCTTTATATTATAATTTAAAAAAATGTATGGGTTTGTTAAAAGCAATGCTAAAAATCGCGCTGATATTCATTTGTCTGTCGACGTATTTCATTATCATTCTCATCATTACTTGTTCATCATTTTAGTTAATGATAATCTGTGAGTCACGTGAGCAATTTTGCCCGTGTCATGAGTAAAACAATATTTTACGAATCTTCAAATTTAACGCTCTAACAAAACGGTGCATTACCACTTTGCACGGAGCTTTTGTGGCACCTCTGAATAAACGTTACTCGTTATTATTTCCTTTACACAATTTAATGATAAAAGAAAATAAATTTTACATGACAGACTGCGATCCCACCAAATATTCTCCTATATCTTTTTTATAATTTTGAATATTAAAGAATTTCGAAAATCGGTTCAGCCAGGAGTTTTAGCGGGTTCTTAATATTGGGTTCTTGTTCCTTATTCATTAATTCGTATTATTTTATTCTATGTTATTTAATTTTGGTGACATTTTACGTGATATAGTTTTAGTATATAGTATTTACTTTTAATTTAAACTTTCGTAGTTTTAATAAAAAATCTCCATCCATCCGAAAGACGTCCACTGCTGGACAAAGTTCTCCCAAAAGATATCCACAACGACGAAAGTAGGCTTTTAAAAATTAATGAAATTATTAAATGGTTATATAAGCAGTAACAATTATTGAATTAATATAACATTTATTATATCGTATTATTTATTTAAATGATCACATTTTTCATTAAAACAAGTATAACGCAGCAAGAATGAAATTCAGAAAAACAATAGCGAATCAACATTATAATAAGCATTATATGAAATATTCGTATCATAGCCGCTCGTATTCTGGGATGTTTTATAGATATTAGAAAAATAACGAGAAAATTCTATAAATGTAGCTTGAGCCAAAATGTGTAAGCGTACAACTAATAAGAAGAATATAAGCCAATTTATGAACATATACAATGGCACGGATCATATCTAGTATCTGTTAACGTATTTAATCTTATCCGAACATTTAGCACGCAATGGGAGAGTGAGGATATGATAATATCCATATCACCATATGGCTGCCTAAGAAAACTCTATCTATTATACGATTTGCAGTATTATGTACGCACACAGATCTCTTCTCTGATTCCTTATCCAGTTTCAAATTGAAAAAGTTGTTCGGGCATTTTATAGTAAACAATTTAGCACCTTTCAAGTGTGTCCTGATTCAATCAAATAAAAAAAATAAAAAATTCTTTACTCAATTTAGACCCTAAGAAGTCGCTTATAAACGTAAAACACTCCCACCGGTTCGGAAAAGAGCCGAGAAGAGCTGTCAAGAAACTCGATCTGGTTCCTTTTTTTATAAAGTCAAAGACCATTTTATTTTTACATAAAAACTAGACAAGTTATAATTACAACAATTGTTTAGCGGAAGCACAGTGTAAATTCCAGACATTAGTATCGTGATTGCCGACTAATATTGGAAGTGGTCAGTGAGGAAAAATTTATAAATATAGTTTTTAAATGTTTGAGATAGAATATAATAAGTCTTTAAAAAAAAAATTATCATCAGAAATAATGCGAAGGAAGAGGATACACATTAAAGAATATCGAGTTTAAATTTGATGTCATTTTCTTCAGTGAGACAGTTATTAAACTTTAATTGGAGATTGTCCTGTGACCTCCACAGGTTCAACTTCGTTTTTTAGGTCGTCATGACCTTTTTCTTTATTAGTAGAAATATTTTTCATATGAGTATAGACACCATTGGTGTCTACCATTCTATATTATGACTTTCATTCATTTTACTTTTATTCCTCCACTTTTTAGTAATTATTTTAGAAATATTATTTTAACGAAATAGTTACCTGGGATGACGCGAACTACTTATTAGCTTGTTCATTAGACGTGAAAAGATGAGGCAGGCAGCAGCCTAGAATATGATCCGATCACTAACTGAGGAGGTTATTGTTCCCGTTGTCAGCGCGATATAATGACACTTCGTCCACTGGTATTACAATGCTTTCTACACCCCTGCACAGTACACATAGTTGTCCTTGATCATCGTAGGTTTACTTAAAACAAATTCTGCAGAATTTATCTCTTAGGTAACACGTATAAGCTAAGGTCCATACTACTTTGGTGGCCTTGGACTAGCTACAGTGTTCTGCTTGAACGCTTTAAGCATACCTGCCAAAAAGTTGTATTAAGCTGAGAAGGCCCTTCCGGTCTAGAAGATTTAACCAGTTTAAAAAAAATCTACCAAGCTGAACTCTTTTTTTATATAATGGTTTTAATTTATGTTGTAACGAGGCTGGAGGTAAAGTAATGAAACTTCTATCTGTGCTACTGATTTTTTTATTTATCTAACTCTCACATCTCGTATTATATATTCGGAAAATGTCTAGAGACGTCCCCGAAAACTACAGAAGATCCTTGACACAGAGAGAGAGAGTATTGAGGTTTCTTTTATATTAAAAGAATAGTGGCAATATTGAGATACACACCACAGTGGTCTTTTGAATAAAGTTGCATGAATACTGACTATGTTATCGAATCGTAAATGCACCAAACCATTTACAAACTTGTTGAAATTGATGTAATATTTCGTTATGTCGGATGGTTGCACTCAACCTACCACATGAACGTAAAATTATACGCCAATTTATTGTTTAAAAAACATCCTGAATTTCAAAGCTTTTAACTAAAGCAGTTAAATTAAGCTGTAATCAGTTTGCAATCATATATTTAGGTAAATGAACTTAATTTTACAAAATTGTGTAACAAAATATTTCTAACGATTTTTAAATACATTGTTATTTAATTCATTCAATGACTACTTAATTATATTTAAACAGTTTAAATAAAATTGACGATAATTCGTGACGCTTCAGCTTTTGTTACGAGTCAAATTTATTATGAAATCAGGAATTATTTTATAAATATAGGTTTTATTCTGGATATAATCGTAAAACGAATATATCAACCAAATAAAAGGAAGGTGCATTAAGTAAATGTCATGGTTTGTGGGCGCGCGGACATACGGTGCCAAAATATCGAGTAAGGACGACCGCGAAGGTCGCATTCCATTCCACAAACTTGGTTTTCTTTTTCGACATGATACGATGCACCCTAATAAAACCTGTGGTTAAGGGGTCGATTCTGGTCGTATCCTTCTGGTTTTATTTGATCTTGCCCGGACTCCGGTTTTTCATGGTGAATACCACATTGTTGCCAATTATCTTTTAACAAAATAATTACTTTTCTTACATGAAATTTATAGCATTTCAGAAATGATAAATTATCTACTTTCATGATTTTTGACATTTTTCTACCAAATAAAACAAGATTACTCGGTAGATATAAAGTTCTAAAAAGTTTCAAAAATTTATTCAGTTAATTTTATTAAAATAAACAACATTGTATCCAATCTTCGGCTGTAGCTTCTACATCGATAAATGTTTATCTACTTAATATTTAGTCAAAAAATCCATAACTAATCTATTTTCCAAATGCTTTGCGTATCTTATCTCCAAATATTATAATTACCATATAATTAGTAAAACAAATACTCTTTATCATACTGATCAGGTGTACAAGGTTGAAATAAAGTTATGTCCGTATACAAAGCGTTATAACGTGCGAAATTTTTATACGGAAAGAAAAAATTTTATACTCAAATAGTTTCCTTTTATTGTTCCTTATTTATAAATATGCTTTACAGATAATATTTAGGAAAAACTATAGTTAGAAAAAATATAAAAGTAAACGATAGTTTCCGAACGAAACGTAAATAGGACTGAAGTTGCATGCGAATTAAATTCACACTAATAAGGTGGTCATTTGGGCAGATCGTTTAAAATTGTTTTAGTCCAATAAATTATTTTACGTTATAACTTTATATATTTTATAGAAGTCCATTAATTCAATTACGGTATTTGACAATTCGAAACAGCCTGGGTTCTATGCCTTTTTGAGGTAAAAATTTGAATACACAAATCTCAAAATTCATAATGATATTGTACATCAGTAGTACTATTTTTTATCTCACCTTAAAATAACTTATTAAAATATTTTTATTAGAGGCTATCGCTTACCACAATAAAATTTATGATACAGTCAAAGAGAATTAAAACCTTTAAGTCTAGATAGTTTATATTATACATAACCACACCTTTTTTAAATCTTAAATTCAACAGTGCAAATATAAGGCACCCAGTACTGAAGGATTAGTCAAGAAAGATTAGACTGGGTAAAGAAATATTTTAATATAGGTACTTCAAATACAATAGCGATGTGGTAAATTTATTACTCCTAAATGTCCTATTTCATACAATTTTACTACATTTCTTATTACTTGTAATAAATTTTAAAAAAACACTTTAATTTCGTACATTTTATATTTACATTTCATAACATTTTTGTAAAAGGTTGTAAAGTAGTTGTTGATATGCAGTAAGCAAGCGAGTACTGCTACATAGCGTTCAAATTGCTTGTTTGTTTGTTGTGAATAAATTCAAAAAACTACTTAACCGATTTAGAAAATTATTTCATCTGTAGAAAGTTGCACTATCTCCATATAACATAGGCTATATTTTATTTACTTTTTTAATTGGATATGTTTATATACTCTACCAACTAAGCTATCATCGCTTCATTCTGTTACATCACATATTCTTTTAATTAATTTGCTCCATTTCTTTAAATTCTTTATCGTGTACTACGGACTTTTTCGATTTATAAGATACATAGATATAGACAGGTACTCTGTATATTTCGAAATGTCATAATTCTTTGTATTATCAAGGAATTCTTAAATTAATCTTATAATGTTAGTTATGCAATTAATTAATATCGTCCCGTTCTAGTTTTTACAACGGTGTATTTTTAATCATTATTGTAATTCTTGTGATTGAACCGGTCTCATTGTTTTTTTTTTTCAGTGGTTATTTTTGTACCTGACAGTATTTTTAAAACTGTATTTAATGAAGATAAAAATAGAGCACAAAATAATTGATTAACTTATTCCATAAATGTTATATTATAATTTAATCCAATCACTCTTGACACACAAGTATATATCATAGAACACGTGGAGATCCCTAGCCGATGATAAGTTACGTATTGATGACACCCTTATCTTCGACGTTGTTAATTATGAAGGCCACAACCTTATTCTGGCGTCACCTTCTCACGCGACCTCTCAAACTGTTTGTTGTTCCTATATTTAGCGACGCGTAAATTAATAAGTTACAGAAATGTGTTTCTACAGATACGGGTCTTCGTCCCGATGTCTTCCCCGTTATCTCTTGTAAATATGTGCAAAATATATAGGTATCTTTTAGTGTTCGGTGGACTTATTTATGTACCTATTCGGAAAGTTTAAATCGGACAAGACTTCCCTTTTGAAGCAAAGCGTGTTTTTATTAACTAAACTTTGATTAAACGTTAACGTATTGTAAGTAATGAAAAAAATACAAAATGTATAATTACCTTTCGACGGTCAATCATCAGCAAAATGAATAAGCACATTTTGCATAAATTTTGCCGCACACAAAAAAATCTTTTAAACCTGACCACGGGTTCGTTTAACTCTTCAAAAAGTTTATAATCATTAGCATTGTAAAAAAGTCATCTAAATTTTAAAAAAATCATAGTTGAATTGATACTAAATTCATATCCATCTGCATTCAATTGTTTAGTACAAACCGATACCTACTACGCATATAGTCGTAACTTAGTTTTTAACGAAATTAGGATTTTTGCTCTATAATATAATTCTAAATATTTTTGACATTTTCCTGAAAACAGAATCTCAATATTTTCAATAAATCCAAAGATTTTCAGTCACTAATGGTCGCAACATATAAATGTTCCCGCACAGACGGCCGCACAAAAATCGCTCCCTAGAAACTTTTCGTAAGTTGTTATTTAAAATTATTAATATAACCTATTATTTAACATGTAAAATTTTGTCTGGTCTTTACATCTATTCATTTCATATCGGTACCAATTATTCATAATCAAACTGCGTAAATATTCATTTTATTGTTTATCTCTGTGCGCCACCACTGAAACGCCATCTTATAATTGATATACCGTAGCATTTAGCATAGCGGGTCACGTCATAGTATTGATGATGCGAATCTATAAGTTATTCCCCTATCGAAAATCACTCAACGCCGCTAAAGAAGTTTTCATTTCATAAGTACAGATTTAGACATACGATCGAATGCGTGGGAGGTATCGATTAATGTATTCCAATAACTTCTTAATAATTTACACAATGATTATAGGAAATTGGCACACTTTAAAGTAGAAAATATTTAACATTACACAGTAAAAAGATTCTGAATTTTGTCTATTAAAGGCGTATTAATTTTTTTAAATAATTTATAAATACAAACAACCGTATCCTATGATTAGTATTTTACTAAACACATTTCACACACTTCTTTATCACTTTTAAAATCACGTCTTTATTTGTAGAACCAGCTATTAGTTAGAAAATACTTTATAAATACATACATTATTTACATAAAATAACATTGAACGTTATAAATATTTATTGGTTTTCTTAATCAGGTTCTAAATTATAAAATTAATAAAATAATTCAATAAACAAACTGAACTATTGTCGAAACCCTGGCATTTAACTTAAAATAATAAACCCATAAATTAATCAACAATAGTAATTTAATAAAGTTAGATAATCTAATAAGTTATTAATTAATTTGCGTTTTAATACTTGGAAATCTTTAACAAATTTAACCTACTATTTTAAAATATTTGGCACGGTAACCTTTAACATCTAAACTTGCGCTCATACTTATGTAAGTTTTGTCAATCATTATATTATTATTACTAGCTGTGTGCCCGCTGCTGCGCCCGCGTTTCATATACTCTTCACTGCGTGTTAATATTTTCATAGGGAACCATGATTATTTTCCTAAAATTGTTTTAGTACTTAAGATAAAGTAAAAATATTTCTCGAAAATTCAAACACTTGCCGTTGAACTGTCCATTGAATCGGAATTTATTCCAATTTTTTTTCAGTTTTAATTTTTTAAAGCGGAGTCCTAACCATTTTCTAAAATCAAAAGTACCCTAAGTTACTTGGAGTAACTTTAGCTATATACTAAAAAAAGGTTCCGTCAAAATCGGTATAGACGTTCCGAAGATTACCTGGAGCAAACAGACAGACAGACAAACAACAATTTTAAAAATTGTATTTTTAGTATAGGTATTGTACATTCATATGTATTTAGTTTAAAAAATATTTTGACATTATAAATAGACACCTCCATTTTATTTATAATATTAGTATAGATTTGATAATAGTGAAGAAATAATAGCTGTTACCAAATTATATTTATGATCGAAATTAGAAAATAATCATATTTAGAAATTTCTATGTTTAAGACATAAAGTCTAAATTGTATTATTGACTATCAACCCTTAATTTACCTTCGGAAGATTAAAATTTTGTAAAACTTCGATATACGTGTTTTTTTTTATATTTCTAACTTTAGTTTGAAAATGACTGACTTACATCCAACGGTGTATCCCTTATTTTCCCCCCTTTAAGGGTAAAAATTTCAAAAATACTTTCTTAGTGGAAATTTACATCATAAAAGGTATTTACCTAAATCAGGTATATCATAAATTTACATCATAATAGATATAGAATAGATATTCCCAAACTTTTAGGTTTGTGGCCCCAGCGGTTTAGCCTCTGCGTTAATGAATCAGTTAATCAGAACAAGTAATTTTATTTATATCGATAACATTAAAAGATCATCAATAGTTCTCTCTTTCTATCTCTCTCTCTCTCCATAAGTCACTATGACAAAAATGTCTCCATTCATCTCGATCCTGTGCTTGATGGAAAGCTGTGCTGAAGGGTAGATCTAGTTGTGGGGAGAATTGATCCGATCATCGTTTCGTGCATATTCCTCTCAGTCACTTTCCTTCAAACTTTCCAGTCACCACCCGCTTTTCTAAAATATGTAAGCCTGCTCTTGCGATATGGCCAAAACGTCGCAATACACAAATTACTGACTAAATGGTCTGTCTCCAGCCGAATTTCTTTTTAATACCATACAGTTAGTGTGAAAAGCCACCCGCGGAATCCGAAGATAAAAAGAAAGATCACTTGATAAACAGAAATAAAAATATATTTGCCCATTTAAATATAGATATTTGTATGTTGACATAACCTACCAAGCCTATTCCATAATTTGAGCTTAAGCTTTCTTCTTGGTGCAAGAAAAAGTGCGATGAAACTAAGTCATGATGATGACAGGACATTTTCTAATGCCTTCATGGTTTGCTATCACCTTGAAGTTTGAAAACCTTTCACAAAATTAATTAGCCTGGTTATAGAACCAGTACCTGTAAACATAAATCTTACCATCTTAGAGCACATCGTCATTTAATATCAGGTGTGTTGTGGTCGAAGCACTGAAGCATATAAAGTATAAAAAACATTACTAAAAGATTATAAATCTTTACTTATTTACTTATAAAAATTCTGCAATGTAGCCAGATTTATAATATAACCTGACATAAACGCTATCCATACTTAAATTTAACTTTTTCTTATGTAGGAAGGTGCGTAGGTAGGATAGACAATGCGCAAGACAGTGCTGACACAAATATTTTTCCTTATAACAATTTGAAACTAGTATTTATGGACTTATCGCATTTGAATTTTATTGTTATCTTTAGATTATAAGGAAATGTGATATGTGAAAAAGCGTCTTTGTAAAAACCGCGTACATTGACCTATTAAAATTAAATAAATAAGTTGTAAATTTCACAGGTTTTATAAATAGATCTATGATTAAAAATACATTATATAAAAGGCGACGTCTATGTGTCGTCTGTCCGTTAGTTGGTTTATGGTACTCGAGATGTAAATACATGGTTTTTATATCATGTATAAAGTTACATATAATAATTACAGGATACAATTTTAAAGGATCTTGTGTAAAAATTAAACGATTATTGTCATTATAAATTTCTGTTTACTTTATCTATACTATTAAATAAAATTTAAGTGTCTGTTTGTAATGTGAAAATTATTTTTTTTTTACTAAATAGATATGAATGTATACACGATATCTATACATAAAATGTTATTTTTAAATTTTTTGCCTGTCTCTATTCGGTCTGTCTGTCTGTTTGTTTCGGGTAAACTCCGGTATGGCTGGACAAATTTTGAAGTGACTTTTTCCATAGATAACAGAAATTATTCCAGGTAACTTAGGGTACTATTAATTTTAGAAAATAATTAGGGTTCCCGTAAAAAAAATTAAACTCATAAACAATTGAATAAAATCCGATTTTACGGGCAAGTGCTCGAATTTATTAGAAATATTTTTTACTATATCATAGCTCTAAACAAGAATTAGGGTTCCGTATAAAAAAAATGCTGTGAAGAATATCTGAAACGTGGGCGCAGCCGCGGGCACACAGCTAGTACTTAATATAAACTACATATAGATCGATTGTAGATCGATATAGATTGTATAAATTACAAATAATAATGTAAAATTCGGCAAGTTAAAATATTATTACATTGTAAAATAAAACACGGAACTTATATTTTTACTTTGACAAAAATTATTTCCTTACACCCACTGAATTTTTAAACAAATTACCAAGCGCCTAAAATAAAGCAAATAAATACACTTTAAAAGATTTTCATAAATATTTTTGTCAGTTACACGTCGCCGTCGGCCTTGGTTATATATTACTTTTATTGCGAGCCAAATTTGAAGAAATGGAACGCGAACAAAATACCTAAATCACTCATACAGATATTAAGTCAATAAATGGGAAGGAAATATATTATGTTTGTTAGGTATAAATTAATACCTTCAATTAAAGAATATTTAAATAGTTAAAAATAACAATTAATGAAGACTATGTTTATAATTAAGCGTCTTCAGAGTGGGAAAGGATCGTAGTGCAGATATTCGATTGAACCAAAAATGTAGTAATAAGTGCATTTTTATTTATTATAATGTATAGAAAATATCGTGGTTGAATGAATTTATGTGTCTGATATCGTTGAAATATAAACTAATATTATATACTTTTTATAACACAAAATATATGCAGATTTCTAAATATTTAAAATAATGGACTTTCACTTGATCTCATAAACAATGGACTAGTAAGTCGTAACAAATAACGAGTCCACACACGTTTTGCTAAAAATGCTAAATGCTACAAAAAAACAAGTTTGTATGAATAATTAATGTATTACATTTTCACGGATGAATTATTTTAATTGTTAAATATGTTTACCATTAATATCTTAAATAAATAATTAAACTTCTGATAAAAAGTTTTTACTTAAAAAAAATGATGTTGCGGTAGACAACTATTAAAAGTGTAATAATTAAGTAATCTGTAATACCTTATGAGTTTTATATTGGAGTTAAACTCCGGATATTAAAATAAATCATATGAATAACAACAAAACATGATATGCGTTAAATTATGAAAAATATTTTTAATTCATGCAGCTGAGATGCGAATGTTGAGATGGATGTGTGGGGTAACAAGAATGGATAGGATTAGGAATGAGTGTATTAGAAGAAGTTAGAAAGCAGCGCCAATAACAGAGAAGTTAAAGAGCTGGTCGTTTCTCCTGGTATGGACATGTAATGCGCAGAGAGAAAGAGGATGTTGTAAGAAAGGTAATGGATATGATTGCGGACGGTTACCTGGGAAGGGAAAGACCAAAGAAAAGATGGATGGACTATGTGAAAGATGATATGCTTAGGAAAGAGTGAATGCGGAGATGACAACAAATAGAGAGAAATGGAGGAGAAAGACATGTTGCGCTGACCTCAAATGAAAACGGGAAAAGAGTAGGGAGATGATGATGATGATGAATTATTATGAAGGTAAAGATAACGGCATAAACAAATTTATACTAATAAATAAAATTGAAGCGACTGCTTAGTAATGTCAATATCTTTTTTTTTTACTAAATATATATGAATGTATATTTGATACCTATACTAAAAATACAATTTTTAAAATATTTGTCTGTGTGTCTGTTTGATCCGGGTAATCTCCGGAACGGCTGGACGGATTTTGACGGAACTTTTTTGGGTAGATAGCTGAAGTTACTTAGGGTAACTTAGGATACTTTTATTTTTAGAAAATAAATAGGGTTTCACATAAAAAAATAGAACTCAGATATAATTTAATAAAATCAGATTCAATGCACAGTGTTACGGCCAAGTGCTTCAATTTATGAGAAATGTATTTAATTTATCTTAGTAATAAAAATGTTTAAAATATTAACTCTGGTTCCGTATAAAAAAATTAAAACGCAGTAAAAAACATATCAAACGCAGGCGCAGCCGCGGGCACACAGCTAGTACTTAAATATATTACAAAATCAATGATAAATTGACCATCTCGCTGATTTATTTTAAGTATCCAAAATCAAGTATTTCAATATAATTGTAAAAATATGTTCGTCAAATAACACTTATGTGCTAATAATTGATAATTATTTATGCTAATACGGGCAGAAGAAATTTTTTCCGCAACTTTCATTTGATATTTTTAGCATGAGTTAACACCTATCCGTCAACTTTATCCCGAATATCTTCGATGCAAAACTAAATTGTACTCAATAATTCACTTTCATCTAAAAAAAAAAACAAAAATAAATGTCGTGGAATTGTGAAAGTTCATCATGGGTTTTTTATTATTATTTATTATGAACATAAAACATCGTTGGCATACCTAATTAAAATTCTCGGTTTTTTCTAACGAGATTATTCAATATCTGCTGGTGGTCTCGATTTCCTTTATCTATAAAGTAAATAATGTTTTATGCGGAGAAAATCACTTAATTTTTATAAGGCTATTGGGTGTTGAAGGTGACAAATTAGAAAAATTATGATTATTGCTTGTCGATGATCAAATGCGCTCTTAAAAGAGGCTTTTTAAAATTATAATTATATGTAGATAATTTATCGAATTATTTTGAAAACTATCAACTGGTTTTAATTTCTAGAAGCTTGATTAAAAAATATTTAATCACCATTCATAACACTTCGTTATGCATGTCATCAAAAATAAAACAAAACATGAACCGTCTAATTATATTATAATTACCCACCATATTTACCTATTGATGTAATTAATTGAAATTCAGTTCACTGCTTCCATAAAATGACTCCTTAATACAACGGCTAAAATGATTACATATTGTATAAAACATCAAAACATTGTTTTCTCATTTACTATGTCTCAGATATTAATCATTTAAAAAGTATATATATATTATATTATATCATTTAGTTCAATTTTAATCAATCCATAATTTTTTTGTTCTTGAATAAGACTAAAACGCATTTATTTACAAACTCTTCTTTCATACTAAAGACATCGCGTGTCATTCAAATTACTATAACATTTGATAGAGTAGACCGATTTTAACGAAATAAAGATTTAGTGTTACCCCGGAATATGCTTTATAATTATCTTACCTTTGTGAATTTTTAAAATATACTCAGTACTTTCTAATTGATACCTGCACAGACAGACATTTCTAAATATGATAGAAATGTGTTCAATTATCTATTTTTAGCCCCTTGCAATAATTATTTTCACAAAAATCGAAAATGTACAGGGACACGTGAAATTTACAATTTTATTATTAGCATAGATAATTAAGTACATAATTAATTGGTACAAAATGCTGTCGCTGCAGGAAATAGATGTCCTGATAATGAGTCAGTGACATAGGAACTATCAATGCCAAAAAGAATTCTCGTCCGCAGTCAATATTGTAAAAGTTTATAAATTTGTATAAGTAAACTGTATTTTTAAGACCGATTTAGTTGATAATCTCAACGAACAATTTGCATTACATTTGAGGTATGGTCAAATAGGATCATTATTGAAAAAAAAAATTCCTAAGCCATGAAAAGTACAGAAAGCGAAAAGAATTAAGTGAACACTTTGATGCCTGTAACTTAAATTGTATTAACTTACTGTTCGAGCTTCATACATAAAACATCATTCTCATGCCCAACTCATTTGGCGTCGGCGCACTATGTTTTCTTCTTCCACACGCCACCATCTCTTCATTTACTCCTTTTTCTTTTATGTCCTTTTATACACACTCCATTCCCATTTTCTTTTGCCACTTTCTTTCTCTACCACTGGTTAAACATAAAAGATATAAAACGAAATTATTACCAGAATAAGAGATAAATATTGAAGTTTAAAGGCTGAGATATCAGATTGTAATCAACACATTAATTATCAAACAATTACAGCGTTAATATGTATCTACAGTTTTATTAAATCAAGCTTGGTCCACTGTACAATTACGTAGTCATCTTCAAGCCTTACATAGTAAAATGGCCGTCTTTTATTTGTCATTCAATTACTTCTGTGTAGAGTTATTCGGGAGTATTTTATTTTAAAGTTTGTTGTCTCGTATTTTTGTTATAGCATCCTCATTGTAAATCAGTAGCTATTGTATACTTCAAAACCACCACGATTTACTTAATTCTACTGACAGCAGTCTATATAATAAATTACTTACTATATAGCCTTATACTTGAAAACTAATTAGTTACTGAGTAATTTACGGTATATACCTTTGGAACTAAAAAGGAACTTAAAAGAGAGAATGATAGCCAAATTTTTACAAAATGTAATTTATACTATAAATATATTAGTTAATTATATATTTAAATATCTTTGTTATTTTATGTCTTTTTTACGACTAAAAGGAAAATTATACAACAGGAAATGGATCTGACTTTACGATGCAACTTCACTTCAGTAAAAAAAACACCTACACTTGCCTTTTGCGCCTTAAAAATTGAAAGCTAATATAAACCATTCAACGGTTTAAGACCTTCATGATTTATATATAATCGCATTTAATGCTTTTATTGAGTTTTTAAAATGCGATTATATGAAATTTTAGTACAGCGCATCGGGATATCGTCACCAATTTATGAACGGATGTAGGTACCTGAACAATTCGTTTGACCTTTGACCTTTAAATATAAATGTGACAATAAATATATTTTTATTGATATCATTTGAATGTTCTTGACTTTACAGTAACAACTGCTATTAAACTCCTACTAACTTTATTTTATGTGTAGTTTTACGTGTAGTTTTTATGGGATAAATCAATACAGAAATTAACGCAGTAAACCATCGTTTTAAGGGGTAAAAACTAAATAATATTAGTAGAGGTAACTTAATAGATATAAATATGTATTCACATTGATAAGTGCTACTGGTATTTCACATAAACAGCTCATCATCTTAGACGTTGATTCGATATAAATAGCCTTAGGTACTTTTATCAGAAGAAAAATATGTGTACGTGTCTTTTTGGATCAAAACTTTTATTCATCGACCTTAAAAACATTAAGGTTTTACTCAAGGATTAAAAGAAACCATTAAGAGATTCGTCACACCTTTGGGAATCACAAAATTTGATTTAAATACGTTTGTTATTTTGATTGTCGCGAAATTTCAATGAACGAACAAACACGGCGAATGACTAACGGGTAAATGTTGGAATTTAATACAAATTCATAATTCTGTTTATTTTATTGAATACCAATACAATTCTAACGATAGGTATATAACATTATTTCGAATGTTTTGATGTTTGTCAATGAAAGTATCATTCACGGGTCAAATTCATTTTATGAGTCATTTTCATAGAGTTAGTTACCGTAATGTGTGTATACGAGTATAGCTTACATGATCGTAAGAATGCTAAATTCAAACAAAATTAAATCAAAACATATGATTTTTATTTTATATTATTTTTATGTTGTTAATTACTAGTCAAAGATTCGTATATCAATACTTGATACCAATACACTTACCCTACTTGATACCCTTACGGCAGATATATCGAAGCGAATTGTGTCGCATTTTACGGTAGAATAAATGTGTGATTTTGTCTGTCGTATACTATATAGGGTTTAAAATAAATACATAAGGTATAGTAGGGCATCTGTGTCCGACAGGGTAGCAGTCACCGTTTTTTTTTAATACGATATAGGCTCAGTACTATGACAACTATCTCACCTGATGTTAAGTGACGATGAGGGCCAGGATAGTAAACACACTAAAGGTAGGTACACTTGTGATATGATATACCCTTCATATTAATAATTGATAACATAAGCTCACGCCTGTTATCCCCGAAGGGTTAGGCACAGGTGAAATAGCGAACTACACCACCCACATTTCGCCGAGCTTAGTTCCGTTCCAGATGTGACAGGGGGCGAGCAAACCGGGCACAAATTCCAGACTCCGGGATGATACTGAGTAGAAAAACCCAATATCATTTGACCCGAATCGGGGATCGAACCCGAGACCTCAGAACGACAGTTGTACCGTAACTGTTGCTGTTTACAGTTGTAAAATAATACATCATATTGATTCGTTAAGATGGGATGAAATAGCAACATGCCTCTGGTATGATTTATTACTTCAGGATACCCCTTAAATGAAAGTGCAGGATATATAAGTCCATTATAAGACATATTGTGGACCAGAATGTTGGACTAGAAGATAGATGAAAAACGATTGGATGTAGCTGAGATGCGAAGAGATGGATGTGGGGTGTGACAAGAATGGATAAAGTCAGGAATTAAGTTATTAGAGGAAGTTTGAAAGTGGCATCAATAGTAGAGAAGTTAAAAGGTGAGCGTTTGTCGTGGTGGTTATAAGAAGGGTATGGGAGGAAACGTATGTGGATATAATAGTAATGAAAATATGAATGAGGAAGGATGGAAAAGTCAAAGGCCAAATACAGTGTAAATGAAGGGTGTAAAGAATAACATAAATGAAAAAGGAGTAAATGAAGAGATGATGGCTGCTAGGGACGTGAGGAAGATGCAAACATACTGCGCCGATCCCGATTATTGAGTTAGGAATAAGGCATGAGAATGATGAGCGGTACATTAAGGATATTCATATCCAGACCCATGTAGAGACTTTAGGCATCGGAACTGTAGGTCGATAAGATATGGCATCTATCGATAGATTCTTGTCTATTGGCGGTCGTCATCGTTTTTTTTTGCCGAGTTCGAATAAAAAAAGGAAACGAAAATTTATTGTTATTCCGATTTTCGGTTTGACTTGAACATTTCAAAGAGACTACTGTCTCTGTCTTCTCTCGTTCTCAAGACATTATAATTTATTTCGGTGAGATTTTATACCACCAGTATAAAAAGGAATGCAAAGTGATGCGCTTTACCGGGTTAATGAACTGGGAGAAGTAAAAAAAAACATTTACAATAAAAATAGTAATTGATGTTATAAATTCAAAGGTAGGTAATTAAAAAACTTGATAGAAAACCAAAAAGGATAAATGGAAATTCTCATACATCATTGGTCTCAAGGTTAAATTGACAAGAAATAAAATGCTGGTAATGTGGATGTGTAGTATTGTAAGTCAAACTGAAACATGAACTAATAAGTAGAACTGTTTCCAAAGTAAACGTAACTAGAGTAAGGTAGGTACATTCTATAATATCTAATAAACCCTCCAACCAATCTCAATTTCATTGATAATATCTTAATTATGGAAGATACAGTATCGATAACGAGATAGGATAGGAAATAGCGCAGTGCTAGAACAATCAAATGATTAGTTGATCCTAAAATTATCTTTACATCGGTCGGCTAAGTCCATTTTAGAAACCTTTAATTATTCATTGGGTTTGTAATTACGCTCAGGTAGATATCAGTCATTAAGACACGCCAATAATAATAAAAAATAAACGAATTATACATCATCGAAAGGAGTGACATTGATCTCTTTAAATGAAACCTACACACGAGAATTATAAAATTTAGGTGTTCAGTGTATAAATATAAGATATATAGATTAAACATACAAAGAAATTCTTACATTAAAATCTCTGTTGAAATTTCGTTGCATGTCGTGATGCAGATCCGGTAAAGGTGTGCCTATGTTGAGATATTAATCGCGTGGAGCTGCAAAAACTTTAGACAGATTATTTTTTGTTCTTTAGATTGTATCGCTTGCTTTTTTTAAATACGCCATGTAGTTTTACGAGAAGAAATTTTATGTACAAAAAATAAGACGTGGTAAGGTACTGAGTAGGTAACTATTTTTATTGTACAAATAAATATTTATTTGTAATAGGGATCGCTGGAACTCTTGGTATTTAGTTTGTTCTCTAGTTCGTGCTTCGTCATAAATCACATAATATACAGTTCCAACTCAAGATCAGGTATACTGATTCGATACCCTTAAAGACCACGTCAATACGTGGTATGAACTAGTAAGATAGGTGCCAGTAACCAATTATGTCACCAAGATCGAAATATGGACTGAGGTTTCTGATCTTTAAGATGTATTTGACGATATAAATTAGTACTCATGTTCTGTTTATGTTTCTAGCGGAAAAAAGAAGTGACTGCGGTAGACCAACAAACAAGTCATAAGATTACAAGATAAACAGGTACAAATATCTATGTCTTAAGCTATCCAAAATTAAGGTATAATATAGTAACTATGAACTTAAATTATATTAAACAAAACCATTGATTACGGATATATGTATTAAGAAACACGTGAACAAATATATACAAATAATTATATATTTTACGGTATAATATAATAATCGATGCATTTAATTGTTATTTGTTCAAAACGAATGCACAATATAAAGGGAAAATTTAAGTGGATATAATTTGTGATGTTTTGACGATTTTTTTCATATTTATTTTACATCAATTACCTACTGGGACTGTATATTTCATCATTATTGGTTTATTGTGCAGTTACAGTTCTCTTGACTAATTTGTAATATTTATGTTAATACTTTGAAGTACTCAAATTTTAATAACCTAAATTTTATTGATGATGGTACACAGGCTTATCTTAGAGCACTGTAGTGCTAAGCAGTTATTACGGTCAAAAAACCTACAGTATAATGTAAGAACTATTTAAAAATACAGATATGCCAGGTATAACTATAATGTATACAATGGAGTTTGTGCCAGTATAATTTGAATATTTAGTTGAAATATTAAAAAAATATATTTTTAAGCGACGATTGTTCAGATATAATGTTATTGAATACTGCATCAAGGTCCATTCCATTTATTTGTTTTCTGAAATTATCCTTTGCTTTCGCTAAAGGAAAATTTCATAATGAAACTAATAGTATAATAATAAAACATTTTCTATAGCCTATATGACTAGATCAGAGTAGATAGACTAGATTAGATAAACGCCTTATAAGGGTATAATTTGAATAAAGTACTTTTGAATTTTAGACACCACCCTCAAATTTTAAAATTAGTCGTCAAACACAAATCAGGTATATTACGGCAAGATCCCTTGAGAGCCTGTATATACCCCCAGGCTTACAGGCATATCTTGTATACATGGTAAAAATTTCAATTGAAAACTAACTCATTCGAAGAGGGTAAGTAGAACATTCGCTGAAGAACCCAAGTAACCGACATTGCCTGAAGAATTGCCAAACTTAAGTGACAGTCGACTGGAAACATTGCTCGTAGAACTCGCTAACGGGTTCTCAAATGTTTGTCCTGTGCCGGAAGACGCAGCGTGGGTAGGCTCCCCTACAAGGTGAACCAACGAGGTCGTCGACCAGGTGGTGAAGGTCGCGGGAAATCGCTAGATGCGGATGGGGCAAGATTGGTCGCTGTGGAGATCTTTTGGAGAGACATACATATGTATGTCCAGAAGTGAACGTCTTTCGGTTGAATGCATGGAAGGTGTTATAATTAATAGAAGTAATTGAAAATAAAGTCTCAGCTATTGGCCTCTCATTACATTTGTTAGTTAGCGTTTAGGGAATAATTTTCCTGTCTTAATTATTATATTAAAATAGCAAATATGTAATATTTACTCAGCACCACGTGTATAGGAGCTACCTCGTTACGCATTTGTATTAAATTAGCATAAAATATCAACAATATACTATGATTGTTTTAATGTCAAATGGGCAATAAAATGTGAAGTTTATTTTGTTTAATATTTCTGAAGTTTTTTTTGTGTGATTGCTTGTTTTTGTTATTTATAATCTGTTATGAGAATGAGATGTGTGTTGTTGTGAAAAGTAGTGGGTAACCAAACACCTAATATAAAAATGGCTCTATCATGGAATATCGAAATAAGCAAAATAATTTTATTGTGATGCGTACGGACAATCACATTTATTATTCTTCTATATTGTAACATCTCAACTAAAATTACGGGCCCGTTACTACTAATATCTCATTAACTATTATAGTAACTTTTGTGCAAATATATATATATATATATATATATATTATATTTAATATATAAATAGAACTGCCTCGGTGGCGCAATTGTATTACGGTGCGACTGCCGTTCTGAGGTCTCGGGTTCGATTCCTGGGTCGGGTCAAGTGGTTTTGGGTTTTTCTACTCAGTATCATCCCGGAGTTTGGAATTTGTGCCCGATATGGCGATAGGCTCGCCCCCTGTCACATCTGGGACGGAACTAAGCTCGGCGAAACGTGGGTGGGGTGTAGTTCGCTATCTCACCTCTGCCTAACCCTTCGGGGATAACAGGCGTGAGCTTATGTTATATATAGATTAATCTAGAAAGTGCTATTTGAATTAATCAGGGGTGAAAATATGCAAAATATTAATTTAAAGAATATTAAATTAAATCAGCATAATTGCACAAATACATATAATTTATGACTGTTTTATTAAAGCCTTTATTTACTACTCCGTTGTTTATTCAATGTATACTTTCCTGAAACCTCAGTCACAAACTTCCATAGTAAATATAACAACTTCATTATACTTAAATTATTAATTAATTCTAATATATGTCTATTTGTGTTCGACTCGTCATATTAAAATGATACAAATAATGAAGTTATTCTTCGAACTTATAACGCTTGTTTGACGCAAAAATATTTCTAAGTAGTTTATTAATTTAATATTCTCAGGGAAAAATTATCATCTGGCGCCGGTGACGCATTAATGTACTCGTATTGGCGCCACATTGTCACCGGGTTGTGTTATTTGTATTTATAATGAAGTTATTTTTTATTTTATTTAATTTAATAGAATTAATCAAAATTTTCTAAATTATTTCCGTACTCGTGGAATTGTTTTTCCTTCTTTTTTTATTTCACTAGAGTTTGAAATTCGGCCCAAAAAAATTTCTATAAAAAAACACTATTCCCAACAAAGAAAATATTGAAAATATTTTAGTTTCTAGCATTATCTTGTTAATAGCCAGTAAAAAATGGGCTACATTTCATTAATGCTTTTTCTCACTCCATTGATTATTTTTTGCGCTTCTATACCTATTTCAAAGTTAGTTATAAATATTGTATACTTGTTAATTAGATTTAAAAAGTTATGCAGTATATTTGTTTCGTGTATCCACTTCACGTGTATGTCGAACTTACATTATAAAAGTTGACTATTCGATTTATTAATATTTTGTTTTATAACGAAATTTATATTTTATAAGTAACAAAATATTAATATATTTGTAATTGGCCCAATAAGATGTGATAGGAAATAGATGGAAACAGGAAATCGGATGCAAACTGATAAATAAAAATACTTTAAGAGACCACGGTAACTAGAAGTAATACCGCTAGATTAACTTTCCATAAAATACCATGTTATTATGTGACCCATGACAGAAATAATAAACGAAGATGATCACAAAAATGCGTCACGTTTACTTGCCGATGATTAAGTTTCACAGAATCAATATAAAACCAAATATGCATATAAATAATCTTTAATTTAAATTTATTTATAAGAAATTCCAAGCACACTCATCAGGCGGAAAAAGTCAAAATTACAGGCGGATTTGAATCAAGTGTTAAATAAAAAAATAAAATAAATAAAACGCTGCAATAGTTGCGATAGTGGTATTAATATTCATTAAAATGATCATTAGTATATTTAAATTACATAACTTTTTTTTAAGCAACTAATAAAAAAAAAATTATGACCCCGGTGAATTTCGTATCACCTCTCTTTTTGGCTAGTGCACGCTGTTAGTGAGTTTGATGTGCACGCATTCGTTGCATTTTACTAAGCCTATCTACTTCTTCTTTGGTCACTATACTAACACAAGATACAAATACGACCATTATTGTGTTCTGTTTCTAGCTGACCATCAGTGCGGTTAGCACGTGAGTTATGTCGTCGCACATTTTATTAATTTCGACGACCTATGTCAGGTCGTCTTCTCCGTGGGCATTGTTAAGAAGTTCTCTTTTTGTAACAAAATCAATTTCCAATAGCACTGCATCAATGAGTATTTTAAAGGCAACGAAAATGTCGATTCTTTGTGACAGTGACACTATTTAGTTTGACAGGAAGGAACAGTTCGTATGGGGAAAATGAAATTGCTAAAAAAAAATAATTTTCGATATTTTCTCATCGTATAAACCTATCATGCACTTCCTTAAATATTTCAAAACCAAATTTAGCCAAATCGAATTTTATTTCTAATTTTATAGTTAAAGTTTATACCAGTATTGAAATTTGTTTATTTGTCACTTGAAGATCTTAATATTAACCATATAAAACAGAACATAAGTACTATAGATGTTTCGAAATCGCCTTAGTGTAACTTGTTGACAAAGCCAGCGCACTCCCGAGGAAAGGGAACTTTGCCAGTTAGTACGGCGTTGATTGACTGATGGTATTATAACAATTTGGTTTAATTTCTTAGGTATAGTTTCGTTCTCGAGTTTAATATCTAACGAGGAGGTACCTAGCAAAGTTACTTAGCTTAATAGCTAATTTTGACTTTCATATTCAGATAAGAACCATCATATAAATTAACGTTCAGTTTTCCCAAGGTTATAAAGCATTTACCAATGGTTGTCTGAATAGTTACCATCCTCAAGTTGAAAGCGTTTAGATGTATTAAAGTGCAAGCTACTGTATGATTTGCTAGGATCATTGTTAATCACATTGTAATGTAAAATCAGATATGATTGTAATCAAACAATAAACCAATAAAATATTTAATTTATTACAAAGTGATCTTTAAATTTATAAAGCAATCCTTATATCAACACTATAGGTTCAAAACACCTTTCCAGATGACTTAAAGCAGCATCCGTGTAGGATAGCAATAATGCTACTATCTGTTTTATTTTCCATTCAACGAAGTTGCTCTAATTGAAGGTTTCTCTCCATGCATCGCCTGGGGTGCATTTTAACTAACATAGATATGCCACCCTTTTAACTGCACCAGCAGGTCTCACAAAAATTATTAGTCACTATCTGTGGTGTCAGGTCGGATGCAGGACCTGACACCAGCCTTACAGACCTCTCTGGATTTATTTAAAGGTTTCCTTCTCTGATTGTAATGACCCTAGAAGTTGCAACGGAGATATGCTATGTGAAACCCTCAATATACCTCATAATATTTGGCAATAGAAGGAGATACCATGCTACTTTGCCGGTACCCCACGGTATATAAAAATAATAAAAAAGAGAGACAAATAAATTGGATTATGAACAAATTATTCATGACCCCGGAACTGATTACCGTATTTATATGAGCCTTTGGGCATACTAATAAATTAGAAACAAGTCGAAAGGTAAACCTGCTTTAAGTATTTTCTCTTTTAAACATTGAGACTTGGGTGAGCCCCAAAATTAAAAAATATATAATTTAAAACACATCCTTCTATTTACCAAAAGGAAATGACTAATAGATTCATTGATCAGTTGTCAAACTCATAATTGTATCTCATAAAATATTACACTAATTGGAATATAATTAAGAGATTTCATCGTGGGCAAGATACGTTTCGATCAGCGCGGAAGCTTACAGTTAGAATGTTATTAATATCGACTTATGTTTATATACACATTAAAAGTAGTAGACCTAAATTAAATGACTTAAACATTGTAATTTAAATGACTTGTTTTGTCAATTATACTTATTTATTTTTGATAAATATGTATATAAACAACTGAAAGAAATGATATTTAGCCTTGTTCAACTATTAATATTTAAACTAAATACATTTTTATTACTCTATATAAATTGTATTTTAAAATGCTTATTAAAGCTTCGAGGCACAAAGTGTGATAGGACATATAAATATTATATTGATGTCAAATTTATTTAATATGAAATTATTGATAAAGAAAATCTACCGATAACAATATTTGCAAAGGTGTTAAGATTCTGCAAAGTTATTGAACTTACAAAGGTTGCTACTGCTTTTAGCAATAGTGTAAAATTAGGATTCTTAAGAAGTTATCAAATCGATCCATTTAACTTTATTGTATTTAATAAAGGTTCACAGATACATAAAAATATCAAAAGTGAAGTAAAATGGTATTTTTATTATTATATTGTTATTGTACGAGTGTACTGATATGGTAAGCTTATGCGACAACATTCAAAATGTACGTCCCCTCACAAAGGTGAATCACATAAATTGAGAACATTTTCTTTGTCATTCCGATATATATATTCAAAAAAATAATCCACTCAATACCGTGCCCTGTACGGAATGTGGTAATGTTATTTGATTCCAGGGCTATTTATCAACACATTCACACTTATATGATTAAACGTAGCTAATTTTTTCAAGTCAAATTTTCTGTGTGACACAAATACCCCGATAAAGTAAGAGATATTAACAATGAATGGTATGCAAAGATTATATATGAAACCAATAAAAAAAAATATGCGTAAAACTTGTGCATATGTATGTTGTGTGTGTCGTTTGCATATATGACGCACATTGACCGCATATGTATGTGTGTACCTCTGCAGAAGAGTTGAGTTGATGTTGCAAATGTATAAAAGCGACGCTTCCATTTCGAAATCAACACAACGTTTTGAAATACTGTAAGGAGTGTACACACGGACATAAGTGTGACCGTGAACAGATTTCCGCATAGTGATCACGCGATAGTTTACAAGCCAGTGTTACATCCTATACTGAAGAACTGTAACAGAGATTCGTTTTTTTTTTTGTTATTATTTCAAGATTTCGTGAAGTGGATTTTTTTTATTGATATCACAATGTATTCCATGAAG
Source organism: Samia ricini (assembly GCA_014132275.2). Classification (NCBI taxonomy): domain Eukaryota; kingdom Metazoa; phylum Arthropoda; class Insecta; order Lepidoptera; family Saturniidae; genus Samia; species Samia ricini. The sequence goes on from AP028161.1 coordinate 12,438,983, forward strand.
GTACTTATTATATTATTATGAATTTAGAAAAGATCGATATTTGAAATTATAAATTAAATATTTAAAAAAAGAATAAATAATAATGAAAATATCTTGTTAGTTAAAAAAATATTAAGAAAATTGTTTTAGGTTTTATAATTTAATAATTATTTTTTATTTATTTTTTATTTTATTTATTAATATTTAATTTTATAATTTGTAATAATTTGTTTTTTTTTTATTATTTAGGTACAGTACGTGATAGCGTTCTGCGTTGTGGCTGTTGTTGGCATTCCTCTTGAAGACGGTAAATGGCATCCATACACGTACGGTGACTCTGGCAAGTAAGTAAATGTCACGTTGCATCTTATTAATATTAATTCAGACATTTAACTAATGTGGTCGACAAAAATGTTGTTACTGCATAGATATAAGGTCAAAAGTATCCGTAACCAAAGGCATGTATGAAAGTAGAAGAAACAAGACATATTGTGTCAGAATCGTAGCATGTGGTCTCTTCCTACCCTGATGTAGGAGAGGGCGTGATGTTATGTATGTATGTAATGTAATCTATGTAATAAAAGAAAACATTATCATCATTAAACACAATGTATCAAGAGAACAAATCTCTGCAAAGTATGCACACCTGAAAAACATTCAGAATAATATTATCTAAAATAATTTAGCGAAATTTGCAAATGTTGTGGGCTTTATACGCACGAGAATTAAATAAATGCATTTAAGTATTTGAAAAAGAAAATATTTTTTTAAAACATAGCAAAATTTGAATGAATTTGAATTTAGAATGATTCTAAATAATATTTACTTTATAATATCAGAATAATATGTAATTTAAAAATATACTCTTTAAAATAAAATAAAAAATATACATATGACAGCTAAATTGGGTAACAGTTCAAATTTAACTTTAATTCTGATCAACAGATACATTCCCAGTGATGAGGGTAAATATATCCACATACCGAATCCTTATATTCACATCGATAACCCTTACGATGGAGGCTTCGGGCCGTATTCTCACGATTATGAACCGTACGTCGGAGAGGCTACAGTTCAAGATCAATATAGGCTAGTTCTTTCGGATGCAAAAGATATCCCCTTTTACAAGGACGGATATTACAAGAACAATGGGATCAAGATCATCAGACAGAAGCATAACTACAAAGAAGACAAATACGATTTTGAGTAAGTAATCTACTATAAAATAACAAATGACGCATGATTGTTACAGTTATTTTTCTAGTAAATAACAGTTTATAGTCATGAAGATTCACGAATTCTAATAACAATACTTTTTCAATTGATTTTAAATCAACACAATTGTTGATAATACAAATTTACCGTTTGGAAATTTAACTTACAAATTACATACACAAGAAATGTGGATAAAAAACGAATTAAACAAAATAGGTATAAAAACATATTAACCTTATATAAATATTTGACATATCGCTGACACATTTTTTCCAAAAATTATTCTAATTGTTCCAATTATACTATTATGATGTTGATAAACATAATTGGAAATGATTGTCGCTTTTTTTTCTTCATTTGGAAACGTATTGTTTTGTTAGCAAATTATATCCTTTACGATAAAAAAATATCTAAATGATATTTAAAAAAAATTATAATATACATTTAAAAACGCTTCAAATATAAACATTAGGTATTCTATTGTGGTTAAACAAAAAGTTTATCATACCATAAATAAAAATAAAGAAAGGCCTTCCTTCAATTGAAGAAGTTTTTTAAATAACTTTATTGGATTTATTGATAGGCAAAGAATTTTATAGCAAGGAATGATTTACAGCTTTTTAAGGCGACAAACCATGTAAATAATAAAATTACCATACTAGGCGCGCGTAATCTGTAAAATTTATTAGTTTTCCGTCTTTTAAACAGATTTTAGTCTTGTCTTACTGAATGTCAAGCTTATCGTAAATTATTTGCATATAGAAAAAGTTGACTTAGCACAAAAAAAAACTATATTACCTAATAATCATTTAAATGAAAGTGTTTATAAGAAAGTTGTTATTAATTCGAATAATTTTTAATAATAAAACCAATGGAAGACATATGAACTAAAATTACGAAATTAGTACAACATATAATTAGGGTGCAAAATTTGATATAGAAGAATCGCTATCATCGACTTTGAAATATTTCTCATCAATAGTTAAATAAATGTTGATAACAAGATATTAATTTAAAAACGGGTAGACGTCCTTGATTTTATCAATGGCATTAAAGCAGATCAGATTGGTAATACGAAAAAATGTAGGCCTTGACCGACTACACAAAACAGCGCCAACAAACATGGGTCAGAGTTCAAAACTATTTATAATCATTTATTACATTTGAATAAAACTTTACAACTTAATTATTAAATATGTAAGTAGTGACTTTAAGTGAAATATTTAAAACACTATTAAGAATACGTTAATTATTTCTGATGCATTTATAATAATAACGGCTTACGATATTGTAAATAAGATAGTAACAGGAAGTATGTAACATTTTATAATAGTTCGAGATTCCTATATAAGAATAATAAAATATATGTATTATATATTATAATAAGATAATTTATTTGAAATCTCAAGCTACAACATTCCGTCTTCTTCGTGTTAAAGGAAATAAAAATTAATGAAGTTATTAACAAAAGTTTCTTATAGGTTATAATTATTTTTATTGTAGATTTAAATTAAGTTTTTATTTTTATTTGTTATAGTTTCGAAACTGAAAACAAGATACGTGCTGAAGAGAAAGCTGTCCTGAAGAACCCTAATACGATAGATGAAGGTATCGCTTCGACGGGCTTCTACGAATACATTGGCCCCGATGGTTTTATGTACAGGGTGGATTACACCGCTGATGAGAACGGCTTCCGTCCCAAGATCAGGCGGTTAGAGACACCTTATTCCGGCAAATGGATATTGGAGAAGGTCAACTAAAGAAAACATCATTGTAGATATATTAACATCAGCAACATCCTCGTATGAATCAGTATTTTCATTAATTAGCCAACATACGGTCACGTACACTTCTAGTAGTAGTATTCATCATTGTAATTTCATTCATCGACTGACTACAATTTATTTAAAGACAATCCTTTCATTTAAGACACGTCTAAAATGTTGTTCACGATTGTGACATTTCAATTCGGTTCGCCTGATTTATTTCAATTTAAGTAGGTATTATTGTGTTTTGATTGACATTGATGAATCTCAAAATGTTAAAAATTAGATTTATATTTCAGTAACCAAGCATTTTGAAGTACAAAAAAAACGTATGTAAAATTAAGACTTGGATGTGATTCATCTAAAGAATGTCATGTGTCTGTTTAGATAATTGTAATTTATGCTATAGATATAAGGGCTTAGAAGATTAAAATTTAGATACTTATTTATGAAATGTGATAATAAATTTATACAGCTATAATTATCATTTTTTTAATTTATTTAATAATTCCAAATTCCTTACATAAACTTCAATAATTAATACGTTTGGCAAACCATATGAATAAAATTTTGATAGTCAATGTTTGGTTTACAATTTTTTTTAAATCTATAAACATTGTTTCTGACTGCAGAAATGTATTATACTTTGTAAGTTTAAACTTTCGATTATGTATCTATAATATTACTGTATTATCATAGAAGTTTATCATAGAAGCTAACCTGCAAGAAAAATGTCCCATACAGAACCCATGCACCCTGTGTGTACTGTGCAAGTATTTGTGTGCAGTGCCACAGAAATACCTTTTTCGTTAATTCTTTCATATTTTAAGCAAATAATGTATGGGGTAAATTGTCTTATTTTAGATATTACGTTAAATTTTTACATATAACAGTTATAACAAACTAAATGTCGAAATTGCCTCGAGAACCGTTTAAAAAACAATTATGCGCTTATATTAATGTGATAATTATAAAATGTTTTTTAAATCAACGACTTATTAAAACTATACAAAACTAATGAAGTAATTAATGAATATTGAAATGAGATTACAACATTAAAAATATAGACTGCTTTTATACGCGAGATGCAAGGTTTTGTTATTGGAAGTCGCTGGAATGATATTTAAAAACTAATATAAATAACAATTGATGTCTTAGAAGAGAAGCCAAACGTGGAATAGAAAATGCCAGGCATAATAATAAGGTTTTTATTGAATCTAATGTCAAATAGTTGCTAATAGGAATGTACGAATGTAAGAACGAAGATGTGCTGGATTTTAATTGAGTATTATTTAAAACAGAAGGTGTTATGCAAATAGTTTGTCAAAGCAATAAAATTAATACATTCTATTACCATAGTTCGAATAAGAGATAATATATTTTTTATACTGTGTAACATGATATCAAGCTTCTGTTTGGTGACTATATTACAATTTGACAATAACAGTAACTGTCGACAGATAATAAGAAAATTGGTTAATCAAAACCAACCCATAATGTTTGAGTTAATAAATGTGTCGTTACCCGTTTTGTTTTACCCGTAAAAATAAGACAATAGAAAGACAATAGGAAAACAATGGAAAGCTGGCTCAAACGCCAGGTAGGTGCTCAAGGGGTTAATATGAAAGGTGGTTTTTCATCAATTTCAATGGATTATTTTAATATTCTATATACGTATACTACATATGATTTATTACTATTCAACACGAGTACCTATCTATCCTATCCTATCTACCTATCTAAAAACCAGACTGCTGATCGACATTACCTTAATCTGTATTAAGTCTAAGCTATGACAGCGGCAAGCATTGACAACAAAATTATAATTTTTGATAAATATAAACATACTAAGTTATTGCTAGTTCTTATTAAAATTATTCTTTAAAATTTATTTTACTACCTAATTTCTTCACTTCCGTCCTATAGTCGACTGCCATCATTCTGTAGTGAATGAATCCACATAAATATGTCATAAAATTAAGTTTGTTTCAAGTCATTTTGTAACGTTTCAAATCACACTGCATAATTTACTTCCATTATGTATTTATATAACAATGAAAATGTTATGGCTAGTACTAATATTTTATAAGGAATTAAATTACATAATATTAATTATATTACGCAGTCATCTTATTTGAAAAAAACATTAGGAACCATAACAACTTCTACATGTATATTCAAAAAGCAATGCTTTGAACACTTCGACTGGATTACTTGATAGAAAGGTGAGAACAAGCCATTCCTATTTCAATATTCATTATTTATTTCTTTTGTTATGTGAGTTATGCTTTTCATAGAGAAAAAGAGAGTTAGAATTGTAAGTTATTTTATTATAAATATTATTCCTACTTAGTAAAGTTGTATATACTCAATAAACAATAAAATAAGTATCGAATATTTGGTCTGAAAAATAAATAAAAGGAGTTCCGAATTTCAATAAAAATATTAGAAGTGGTATTGAAAACAAAAATAAACAGGTCCCATCATGAAGAGAGGGGTGGGCAGGAAGGTCGTAAAATCATGCGTGTGAAGACGCTGGCGAGAAATTTGGCGAAATTGTTTTGGCTCAAACTTGCGGAGGCTTTTATGGAGGCGGAGAGGACGTTGACCGAGAGCTCTGCCAAGTGGCCGGCGCCGCTCTGGCCGACGCACTGCGATCCGAGTATGGTGCACTGCGCACAACCTTATCTTCTCGCATCCTCAAAATAACTTACAACCATAACGATACACATACCATTGCCAAATAGGTCCGGTCCATTTCGTGCCCGGCTGCATTTAAAAATTAACGGTAAAGTATCTGGAACGTTTCATAAAGTTCAACAAACCGACTAGGTGTTCCTGCTGAAGGACGTTTTAAGGAAAACCATTTCTTAATGTTTTAGATAAGGTATAAACGCAAATAAAGTTTTGTGCCAGATAAGCGAGTAGTCTGTTTCAGACGTTAATAATGGCTACTTCACTACGCGGATTAAGAAGATAATTATATTTCTTTTACATTTTATTACATACTTACCTTTTTTAACGGATTTTTAATTTTTTTAATATCTCTTAAATGTTTTCCTGCCTGCCGTGAAATCATTGATAGATGGACAAATGAAAAACACGTTTTTTTTCCATGTAGATAGTCATCATCATGATATAATGATCAACATACTTGGTACTATTTTTTTTTACTATTATACAAATTCACTCCAGAAAATACGGGAAAATTAACCTAAAAATAAATAATTTATTTCGTAAAAACGAAAATTATGTTTCCAACAAAACATGACAATCCGGTTTTTTTACTTGACATTTACAATTTTTTTTACTAATAATTAAAACAATTAAATATTTAGTAGTACGTAATCTTAAAATAAAACTTTGAAACTAACAATTTGGTGGATAGTGACCGAACGGAAGGAGGGCGGACGTTGGCGCCTGTTGGCTTAATTGGCACGCGACCAACTAAAAAGACACCAACTGGGGCGTGATGCGGTTGAAAGAAAAATATTGATATATTTAATTGTTACTTATAATTAAATCGGCTTAGCGATTATGATGACATCTATTATATAAAGATTTGTTATTTTAATTAGGCGACATCTAGCAAAGAGTGGTGAATAAAGTAATAACAGAAGTAATTTTAATATGTCGATTACCCATAAAAATGAGACAATAGGAAAACAATGGAAAGCTGGCGTAAACGCCAGGTTAGTGCTCAATAGGTTAATATTGTACAATAGAATAACTCATAATCAAAATCAGACTCCAGGACTGCAACTGTAGGAGAATAAATTATATTTTACAGTTTTCAATTCAATTTTAGATAGATTTATTTATTTACGGTAATTTAAGTTAAAGTTTGAGAGTTTCTTAATAGGTCTTTTTTATTTTGACGTTGTTTAAGTTACGCCCGTGTTCCGAAATATGCCATATCATAGATAAAAGATAATTATGATGTATTTTAGTAATGATGACTGTTCAATTTAGCTATTACCGTAAATATTATTATATATTTACAATTAATGATAAATAACCCGTAAGCAATTATGAAATATAAAATTATGAAATGTTTGGTTACAACTGGATTTATTGTCAAAGATCTTTTGCATAAAACTTACATACAGAAGAAAAATAGAAGTATAGAGCAAGGCTTGTAATTTTTAAAGTATAGTCCGTTCATAGTTATTTTATTTCTAGCCGTTAAGATGTCGTTTTGAATATTGTGTTACCATGTGCGATACGTATTATTCGCCTTGATTTCATTGAATGTACAATTGGAAGCTTGAGATATCACTGCATAAATAAACTCTGTAGTTACTGGCCACTTTAGTATGTTGATGGGTCGGATGAACAAGATAATATACATCAGCTGTAAGATAGATTTTCGCTAAAAACTTATAACTGTACATAAATAAAAACAAGATACTTTACAGGTATTTTATTTATGAATGCATATCAATTAAAATCCTCTTTTTTGGATACGTATTTTCTTGGAGTTTATAGTGTAGAGACATAGAAACTGCAACTTATCCTTCTTTGCAGAAAAAATAATATCATATTTATTTATTTATTACTTTGTGATACAAATCAATACTTTTTTATTTATTTCATAATAAACCGAGATGAATTTTTCGATATTTATTCCTATAATATTTACAAAATTTTAAGACACTGACAACACTATTTTACGCACGACTCATAGCGGTAAATTGTTAACGAATGGAATTCACGGAGCTTTATTTGATTTTTCTCTTTCAGACAATGTACGTATAGCTAGAAAAAGATTTGCAGTACTACTTTGAATTCATTTTGACATGTTTTGTGATTTGTGAGTAGTATAAAAAGCAAAAATCTAAAACGATTAATTAAATATTTTGACTACGTGACAGCTAGTAATGCCAAAATACTAAAATGAGACTTTAGATTTAAACTAACTGTGAACGGACTATATCATTTTTTTATTCGCAATGACATTTATCTGTAAATATTAATGTATGACATTTGCTTCTTTTTTTTTCTTAGTAATCTATTAACTATGTTATAATTCATTATTTAGTAGTAATATGTAATATGTATTGCTGAATTAGTTGAATGCCAGAAAGTGTCGACTGATGTCCTCTCTGTTTTTTTTTAATCGAACTTTAAATCGATCGTTTTTAAAACATTCTGAGTGTATTGCCGTTTAGTGAAAAAGTACAAGAACATAGTTTTCATGAAGAGATAGACATGGGTACTAATACTGTTAAAATTACCGTGTGGTGCCGGCTAAGCATGGTACCACCCCATATCTTCCCGCGGGGCGACTAAGGGATAAACCAGGGGACTGGCACTAGCAACCTCTGAGTACGTTAAACACTTGACTATGATCGTCAATCCGCATTCCAAGCGTGGCTATTATGGCAATCCCTAGACACTCCCCCAAAATGGACCGGTTGCTGTGGAGATCTTTTGGAAAAACTTATGTCCAACAGTGAACGTCTTTCAGTTGAATGGATATAATCAAATTACTTTGGTAATCATAATTATCGCTATAATAAAATTTCAATGAACTTATTAAATAAATGTAATGAATTATTTATGATTGTAAATGAATCATTTTTACAACGATGTTTCTTTTGTCAAAATGTCTACGTTTCATTTTATTTTAAACTGTCTGAGCCTGCGATTCCTTTCGCGTGTCAGTAATGCCATTTTCACTCACTTTGGCATTTAATGCAAAGTTTCATAACATACGTATATAGAAGAAGATTTTATTATGCATGCACTTTAATATTGTGGTTTTGTAAAATAAATACAGAGTATAAACTACAGTCATACTATATTTCATTTAAGTCGTTTCAATAGTTTTTGGGTGATTGACGAACAAATATCTTTCCTTTAGCCTTTTATTATAAGTATGTTAAATAAAGTACAGTCGCCGACATATTGATCACCGTGGATATTATCATGCCGACATATACATATATATCACGAGTTAAGCCTTTATATAGGTCCGAACTTACTAATCTCGAAACTAGACGCTCATTAATAGGTCTCTATGACGGGGGTTTTTCAAGCGTACGGTGGTTACAATCCATTCGGCGTCAATTACCCTACCACCCCTTCACATAGATACTGTAAACCAGACCAAGAGCGCTGCTCTGACACTTTTGAACTTTCAGCGCAGCAATCAATTGGAGGTTGGACCTTGTTTGCATAAGTGCAACTCTTTGCTTTATATTATATTATAGTATCTAATAATGGAAAGATTAAAGATAAATGTAAGATTTTTCAATTAAATATTATAGTACCTAGTAGTTACGAATCAAACCGCCTATTATGTTGTTTTAGAACTCTTAATTAATGAAAACGCAAATCTTTCGATATAAATATTTACTGGTTAATAAGTTAAATATTTTAAAGATAAATTTATCTTACGAAACCTATCAGATTTATAAAATAAAATATTTTTCAGATGCATGGGCGAGAGAAATCCTGAGTGAAATATTAAATATAACGATAACTAATTGTACACACGACTTTGCAAGTGTTAGAAAAAATTGTGTGCGCAATTTTATACCCCGTAATAGTGAAAAATATTACAACGTTGACTTCAATTTTAACATACAATTATTAGACTTGTCCTTAAAAATAATCACCCTCCCTTGATAGTGAATACGTATTTTTTTTTAATTGTTATTACATTTTATTAAAGAATATTTTCTTCGATGCATTTATATATTCTTTACTTAAAAAAACTTTTAATTTACGTTAAAGTGAATGTATCATTCGTAAAGTGATATAATTTGCATTCAAATTTAAATCTCCACTACGTCCAAAGAAGATTCCGTTGAACAATTGAGCGCGTAACCTTTACACAAACACGAAATAAAACTTTAACGTAATGCTAAATATATAAATTAAAAATAAATAAGTCATATTTTCCTATACCCAATATAAAACATTTCTTATCCAATAATTTACAGTGAGCATTAAGCATATGTGTAATTAATATTAAGAATTATTTACGTAACACCTACTAGTCAAATACAACGTTTGTTAAAGAGTTTTTGGGCGGGATCTCAGTCTGTCATGTAGTAAGTAGATTTCATCTCTATGTCATTAACGTGTTTATTTTATTTAGTTTTGGGGACATTCCATGTGATAGTTTATTGTGCACAAGTAAAGTGTATTAATTGTAAATAATAACACAGAACGTGACATCTGAGCGCCGCAAAAACTTCCTGGTTGGTTTTATCCAAGTAGCGCTGTATGAAACTAGTGTCCTTCACGTCTTGGCTGCATAGTTTAGGTGTCTTTGCCTTATTCCTTAGAAAGAAAGAACTAAAATAAAAAAGGTTTCTAAACAATTGAATTTTTTAACGTTTTCGTATATCTTCAACGTCAATACAGCACACTCAAAAACTTCATAATGAAATATTTCTAACAATAAATTTCAGTCTTTTACTTTTTACTTAAAGGCACCATCTGAAAAATTAAGTCATTTGTCTTTATATGACATATTACTTTAATTTTTGTTAAGATACAAAATGTGAGACACTGTAGAGTGCAAAATTTTTCTTACACTAAGTATTTCTGACGCTGAAATTATTTATTTTGATGGAGATTAAAAGTATGCGATTAATTTTAATTACTCACACGAATATCTATACCAATAATATAATAGTGAAATTCACGTATCTGTATTTTTCGATTTTTGTGAAAACAATTATTTCACGGGACTAAAAATAGGTAACTGAACACATTTCTATCATTTTTAGAAAGTTTTAATTATATAACTCATAAAGATAATTATACAGCATATTAAGGAGTAGTATAAAAACTTTATTTGATTATATTGGTCTACTTAATCAAAAGTTACAGTAATTTGAATGACACGCGGCGACGTTAGTATGAAAGAAGGTTTCTAAGTGCGTTTTATTCTAATTCGAGAACAAAACATTGATGTATGATTGAAATTGAACGGAATGTCATAATATAAAATATATGTATAGTATATATATATATATATATATATATATATATATATATATATATATATATATATATATATATATATATATATATATATATATATATATATATATAGTTTATATATATATATCTAAGACATAGTAAATAAGAAAACAATATTTTGATATTCAATTCTCAAATAATCATCTAGGCATTTTAGGCGTTGTATTAAGGAGTCATTTTTAGGAAGTAGTGAACTGAATTTAAATTATAATATTAATAGATATAAATATGGCTTGGAACATAATATTATTTTATTCAAATTAATTGGACGGTTCGTGATTTTTTTTTTTTATTTTTGATGACATGGGGTACGAAGGTTTATGAATGTAAGCAAATTATTTTTGTACTTCTGACGGTTATTCACAGATGGCGCTATACTTATTTTTTAATTACTTAGACTGTTCTGAAACATGATAATTTGATAGTTTAAACAAAAAATTGTTTGAAAAATGTTGGACGGGACGGGACGGGACGGGACGCCTGAATTTCACGCGAGTGAATTCGCGGGCACAGCTAGTTATATATAAAATGTTGACAAATATACGGTAATTATATTATGATGTTCTACACAATTTATACTCGATTATGATGCCTTTCAGATCAGCGCCCTTATTTACTAACCTAACTTATTATCACAGCTTCGCGTCTGTTGTCATATTCTTCATTAGCTTGATGAAAATGGTTGACATTCAATTTACGTATTGGATTAACAATATTAACAAATCAATTACGCTTCTATTTTATTTAATAGTAGCAAAACTCTTTCGTACAGTAAGCTCAATTTTTTCAGTAAAAACCACATTGAAATAACATAAAATTTCGTCGTGTGAGGCTGGACCGATTCCAAATAAGGTGCTGCCGGCGACATCCGCCTAGGGAAGTGTAAACTGATACAAACTTTATTTTGCAGATTAATATAACCTTAATGCGAAGGGTATAAAGCATAAATTACTTAGCACAAAGTTTAATTTAACTCGGCTGTTTGGCAACTGCTCCGTTCCGGAGTCACTGGCTACTCGTTGAGTTTTATTGGGAATGGATTGAATTCGTTGGCGATCATTACAATGTTTTACAGAACTTGCTTTTTTTTTACTCTGTGTTGAATTACTATATACAGCTATAAACATTACTGTATTGTTTATTTTTTAAATATGAAAGAGGGGTGGATATATAGATGGAATTACATTGAATTTTCTATTAAAAATAATAATTTACACTTACCTTAACAAAAAACATACGATGTTGATGAAGGTAAGATATACCCACGTATATACCAATACCAATAATATTATATCTCTACGTAATGATATAAGTTTTTTGTCACATTCTAAGAAAATCCCTTATCTACATTGTTTGATTGATTTATCTTAAGCTATTTAATAAGCAGAGCATAAAAAATGTTTTATTTTAACACGTCTTGGATGATATTGAACTTAATTTGTTAAACGCACTTTTTTTTACTAAATTTCTAAGAATATTATACAAAATCTGACACGCTAATCTGAATAGCTCAAGTATCTGTTTTCATTCATACTTTTTAATAATAGTGTTTTATAAAAAAAAAATCTCCGATACAATTATAAGGTAGACTTCAAAAACAATAAAAAATATATATATCTGAGTTTTCTGCATTATTAATTCATTATTCTACGTTTACGACACATAACATAACATAAGCTCACGGTTGTTATCCCGTAAAGAGTTAGGCAGAGGTGAAATAGCGATCTACACCACCCACATTCCGCCGAGCTTAGTTCCGACCCAGATGTGCCAGGGGATGAGCCTGTCGCCATACCGAGCACAAATTCTAAACTCCGGGATGATACTGGGTAGAAAAACTCAATACCAGTTGATCCACCCGGGGATCGAACCGGAGACCTCAGGACGGCAGTCGCACCGTAATACAACTGCGCCCCCGAGGCAATTTACGATACACTTGGTATAATTAAGTTATCTAGCATATCAATAAAAGTAAACTAACTGACTTTATTTAATGTATCTACGAGAATTTCCAAACAGTACGCCGTGTATTGCAAAGCGCAGTCTATTTTTATCATAAAAACGATCAGATACACAAAAATTTCCATCAAAAAGCACGCTAGTCATCAAAGCAAATCAATATTTAAACGGATTTAACAGTGCAGCTTTGAGAGCAACGAGTACGAAAATTGTCCATTAAAATATTTTGAATAATAGACGCTCACCTCAAAGAGTTTTTGTATTTTTAAAAGTCATTAACGCTCCCGGTAGCACTTTCAGCTTCCGGATTGAATTTAAACGATGTTAGGTTATGAAATCCACTGATCTCCTTTTTTGTTTTGTGTAGTATACATCAGTTATCTCCATTGAAGTGATGGCAATAGAAATTATAAATAGCTTAGTAGGTTTGTTTGTATAAATAACATAGTCGAAATAAATAATATATGTATATACCTACATTAAAACTTTGGTGATAATTTTGTCACCAATTTTTATCTATAATATTTGTTTGATGAACGTCCGAAAGTGACGGTAAAAATCGAGCATTTTTTCATTTTCAAAGACTCCTTATTTCTACATAAACTAATTTATGTGAAAAATTAAAACTTACGGGGATAGCGGTGGTGGAAATATATTACTTGGTATAAAAATATTTACCATAATTCTACTATCCAGGTAGGAAACAGGGGACTGCGTGTGTATGGAATAAATGCCGCTAGGATATCCTCTTTTTACTTCTTATAAATTGTGTTATATTTTAATAGTATACCACATAAACCCTTTAAGTTAATAGCGATGATCAATTAAGAATACAGAATACAGCGATATGTGATGATTGTCAGCTTGAGAGTGGTAAAATAAAATCACATCAAGCACTCTGGAATGTGTTCTGTCTCTATGTTCTAACCCGGCGCTTTTTTTTGCTTTTCAAAACTTAAGGTTCATTGCTATAATGAATCCATTTCATGCGACGTAATATTCGAATGCCACTATTGTTACAAACTATCACTGATTCAATTGCATGAAATAATCGAAAAAAATATATATCTCATCCAAACCTTAACATTAGGTAAGCAATTTTCGTAAATAAAGAATTACACGCCTATCTCTAAAGGTAATTGCTCTAATATCTAATGGACCGTAGGTAATAGGGATCCGTTCTGTTTTCGGTAAAATATAGCGTTATTACATCTTTAGGCATTGACGTACTGCCCAGTACTGAACCACTCCTAATACGGGTCTTATTAAGATACATATCTCTTATGTCATTGTGCTAGAAAATTACAGCGAATTGGGTGAAGGATATTATTACTCTCACGCTTTTTCCTTGTAAAAGTTGGAGAATGTTAAAAATTATTTTAGTTACTCGCATGGCGATAAAAATATTAATAGATTAAAAAGTGTGTGTGTGTGTACTTATGTACGCACGTCAGCAGTTATACTTCTTTGACGTAAAAATAGAAAAAACTAAAACGTTGAAAGCTAACTTCAGGGTGTCGTTTTTTCGTGACGGTTGCGGGCGCATCTTACAAATTTACTCTCACCATTTATCCTTAATGCGCCAAAAGAAGTTTAATTTTAATAATAAATAATAATATTTTTCATACATTGAATCGATAGTAATTGTTCTGCGTAATGTATGATGGTTTAAATCTGAACTGCGGGCATTAATACCAACGGATGTGCTGTTAATCTAACTCGTTTAATTGATTAGTAGATAAATATTCTTATATATACTTTAATGTTCATATACTAAGCCTGAATACATCTAGTCACAAATTTGAATTCTTCAATTTATGCCATATTATGCCGTATTAATATGTCGATTACCCATAAAAATGAGACAATAGGAAAAACAATGGAAAGCTGGCGTAAACGCCAGGTTAGTGCTCAAGGGGTTAATAGAACTCTAATGTTATATTCTTTTGCTATTGATAATAGAATATATAATATCCATTCGATAAGGCTATGAAGACTGATAAGTGACATTTGACGTAGAATGTAATTTAATAGGAAATGTTGTTTTCTATTATATTGGGTTCAATGACATTATTCATAAATCTATACTAATAAATAAAATTGGAGTGTCTGTTTGTAAAGTCAAAATTATTTTTTTTTTTTTTACTAAATAGATATGAATATATACGATACCAGTATAAAAAGTAAAATTTTTAAAATTGTTGTCTGTCTGTCTGTCTGTTTGTTCCGGGTAACCTTCGGAACAGCTGGACGGATTTTGACGGGACTTTTTTGGTAGATAGCTGAAGATACTCCAGGTGGGTTAGGTAAGGGTAGTGCGTAAATGCATTTCCCCTCGACAAAAAAAAGGGTACTTTTAATTTTCGAATATAATCCGCGTAAAAAAATTAAAACTCATAAAACATGGAACAAAATCCGATTCCATCCACAGTTTTACGGACAAGAGCTTGAATTTATGGGAAATATTTTTACTTTATCTTAGTACTAAACAAAAATTAGGGTTCCGTATTTTAAAAAATGGAGTGAAGAATATATGAAACGCGAGCGTAGCCGCGGGCACACAGCTAGTTGTAAATATGTATCCAGTAATTTGTTTTGTCTATAAGGGAATCATAACTTAAAAAGTACTGAAGTGATTGGAATTCAGTTATCAGATATTATTACATAAGTGAATGAATGAATGTGAAGGATTTTCTAATGTACATAGAATTACACTTTTCAATCAAAACGAATTGTAATAAAATAAACTAAGTAATGTATTGTAACAAGGTGGACAGAACATTAGCGTCCTGTAAAGTAGGAAAAGAGGTAGAATATATATTATTTAACCGACCCTCATAAACGTATTCTAAAAAAATCATTGACCTTAAATTGTAAACAAACATCAGTCTTTGAAATTTTTGGAATTCCTTAATTCTACTATATAACGGGGACCATGAACCGACTTAGACAGTTCAGTTTGATTTGAACATTTCAATGAATAACAAGAAGTAAGATTAAAGGAATCTATAAGTGGTGCAGATAAAAGTGAACAAGTGAATAGTGCTGTGAATTATAGTGTTGTAAATAAGTGTGTGCATTTAATTTATATTTCTGACGAATAAATTATTTTATCGTGTCAACGTCATTTTTAGTTACCCATACGGTCGTAACAGTATTATTTTATGCAAATGAGTTAGCAGGGTACCAGCCAACCCTAAATAAAATTGTGGATAAAGTTAATATTATATATAGAGAACATCGTCATACAGTCAATGTTGTCAAAATACCCATTAAATATGTAGAGTTTTACTACAAACACTTACAAAAATGACGGTATTAAAGATGAATATAACCAAATTAAACTAAATTACTTTAATATCATAATTCAATAAATTCACATCTGGACTGTGACGTACATATATGAAACCGTTTCCCCTAAAACTACAATCGTAAAACTGCTCGTAGAGGAAGAAACCGTCTTGAGAGCGACGTATGCTAAAAAATGCAAACAGGAAAATTTAATGGTTCGTGAAGTAAAGCTACGTAGAGTACCCAGGAATTACCCTACTCTATTCCTCATGCCGGTTTAACTATTGTTATCTCGAATTTATCTCGAATCTAAATCGATATTAATATTGTAATAAACAAAACGTGCACTTTATATTTGACTTAACGACGCATTTGTTATTGAAATGACAGCATGCCTAATCTATACTCATAAGAAAAGAATAATAAGACGAAAACTGTATACTGAAGATATTTAAGAAAGAAAAACTATGCGGGGCTTCAGAGTCGACAACAAAACACATTTCGATAGTTTAAAAAATTGTGCGGTCGGGGGAGCCCCGTCAGGAACGAAGTTCTTAGTTAAAACAGAAAAAGAAAAACAAAACTATAAAAGGTCTACATGTAATAATTAGAAATTGACTCGTTATGAAGAAAATATTTTAAATTATTATTAAAACTTCTTAACTAAAAATTAAACATCGTGCGACGCCATCTAGTGTTCATCAAACTTTGGACGTTTAACAAATTACTTCAGTGAGAATCCGATTTAATATTATCAAATAAAGCGCCATCTCTTGTTTCTAGTACAATAATAATATACAAAGAAACAACTATTTACTTGAATAGTAATAACATAAACATAATAATAATATCAAATTTTAATAATAATAACAGTCATCACGTGGAGTATACATTAGACAGTGTATAGCCATCATACATAGACTATACAAAAAAAGAAAAAAGTAAAAAAATATGTGTCAAGTACTAGATTTATAGTGGCTGAAATTCGATCAAAATATTTATTAAAAAAAACTTTGGTTTGTAAAAATAATTTATTTATAAATATGTTATTTAAATAACTTTAAAGTAAATATTAAACAAAAAACATACAGAGAAGATAAATATACTAAAAAGTTTTATGATTGACTATTTTGTGTACAATAGGATTAAACTGCCTCGGTGGCGCAGTTGTATTACGGTGCGACTGCCGTTCTGAGGTCTCGGGTTCGATCCCCGGGTCGGGTCAAGTGGTATTGGGTTTTTCTTCTCAGCATCATCCCAAGGTTTGGTATTTGTGCCCGATATGACGACAGGCTCGTCCCCTATCACATTTGGGACGGAACTAAGCTCGGTGAAATGTAGGTGGTGTAGTTCGCTATTTCACCTCTGCCTAACCCTTCGGGGATAACAGGCGTGAACTTACATTATGTTATGTTATGTAGTATTAAAAGTGAGATTTTTGTATTGAATTATGAAAAATTGTATGTATCGTAAAATTAAAAAAAATATGTGCCCCCGGGTGAATCGAACCACCAACCTTTCGGTTAACAGCTCAACGCGATAAATAATTGCGCCACGGAGGCGATATTTATTTTGCTGAAATTTAATTACAGCTACAAAAAAAGCTACGCTTTTTTTTACTTTACGGACGTTTTTTACCGGCTAGGGTACCCCTCCGCAACGCATCATAAGGAACTTCGTTCCAAAAATTATCTTTCTGTTTATTAAGTTCTTCGTCAATCACACAAAAAACTACTGAACCGAATTCGATGACATTCGATGACATAAACATATTGTATCCAGGGAGAGAACATAGGATGCAAGTTGTCTGAAGCCCAAGCCCAAACCTGCGTAACTGATACTTTATGTCTGACTCAACGACGTATTTGTTATTTTAATAACAGCATGCCTTAAATGGAATATTTCACGTGCCATATGCAAAAAGGGTTAAATAGATTTTCATGCAAAAAGTAGCCTAATATTGTTTTTTTGCTATTCATGTTATAATCTGTCAAAACTTAAGGATGTTTAAAAAAAGGCTATTGACTGACACAAAAATTAATGCACTCCTTTTTAAATTTGGCACACGATTTTTTGTTTGCTAGTAGTTCTCTATAACCAAAAAAAATATTCAAAGTAAATACTCAAGAAAAAAATATTTAGAATCGCCTAAGAATCCACTTTTTTTACATAATCGTAATGCATATCCATATTAAATTATTATTATTAACCCCTCTAGCACTAACTTGGCGTTTACGCCAGCTTTCCATTATTTTCCTATTGTCTCATTTTTATGGGTAATCGACATATTAATAGTTTAGCTAATTTAAAAAAAAAATACATTTGAAATTGAATACGAAAACCGATAGTAATTCTGCTCCATATAAAGCACCACTTATGTGGATTTCCTTAATATTACTTACTAACGCTTATTATTCTAAGCTATTGACTCGACATGAAAATTGCGTTTCGTTTTGTTTAACTTAGAGATGGGTGAACGCATGCCTCGTCGGATAACGCGAATATAAAGCACAATATAATAAAAATTTCCATGCACTCCATGTTACATAATCATATTATCATATATCTTTGATTTTTTCCGGGGGTGAATTTTAATAATTCTGAATTTCATTGACTGACGTGTTTTATGGCATTGCTTTACCGATAAAGTAAAACAAATGCGTATTGAATTGGTCTTTTTTTATATAATAAATATAGCATATATAACATTACATACTACATAGTATATTTTAATATGTCTTCTTTAAGATCTCTCCCTCGGCAGCGTAGTTGTATTACGGTACGACTGTCGTTCTGAGGTCTCGGGTTCGATCACCGGGTCGGGTCAAGTGATATTGGGTTTTTCTACTCAGTATCATCCCGGAGACTGGAATTTATGCCCTCTATGGCGACAGGCTCGCCCCCTGTTACATCTGGGACGGAACTGAGCTTGGCGAAATGTGGGTGGTGTAGTTCGCTATTTCACCTCTGCCTAACCCTTCGGGGATAACAGGCGTGAGCTTATATTATCTTATCTTATGTTGAAATATCATGATTATCCAAAATCGAATAGTATTTAATTTATAAATAGTATCATGGACTAATCTGCTTTAGAATTATGTAAGTTTAATAAGAAAATGACAAAAATGTATGATAACTACAATGCATATTTTACTATAAATATTAAAATAAGTAAAACTATCAATAAACTCATCGATAGTTTGAAATATAGGTACAAAACAGAACATTATTGTGTATTACCTAACATTATGTGAGACAATCAAAACAATTTTAGAAATTCAGTAAAGAGTACAGTAATAAAATAATGGTATATACATATATTGTATTAAATGCTTCAATATTACCGCTTAGTTATGGTATTACTACTTAGTAATACCGTACTTATAAAACTATCATTATTAGTAAGAAACAACAAACTAAGTCATTTTTAACCGACTTCAAAAAGTAGGAGGATATCAATTCGTCTGTATGTTTTTTGTATGTTTGATACTCGACTTTTCCGTGTACCGATTTGCAATTTTTTTTAATCGAAAGTGTACATTTCCGCGGTGATCCCATTTCACCAGATCTGGATCTTATCAGTGGAACTCAGGAAAATAGGGAAAAACCCTCGTATACTATAGACACTTACACGTGTTTCAAATGTTCGTTTGCAAAGCTGTGAAGTAGGCTTCACAGCTAAACCTAAAAGTACATAATGAAACTGAAAAGTAGAAAACTTTTTAAATAAAAACAAAACCGACTTCAGAAGAATACACTATAAAAATGCACTAAAGAGTCAGTAAATAATAACTTTATTAATCTGCTTTATAATTAAATAATTCATAATTAAATATAAGCTTAATAAAGTACTAGGGAAATTTTTACCCCTTGAGTACTTACCTGGCGTTTACGACAGCTTTGCATTGTCTTCCAATTGTCTTATTTCTATGGGTACTCGACACATTAAAGAACAATTAATCATAATTGATATAATTAGCGACATACATTTACACCACTTTGTTACCCATAAGCTGGCACCGATTTCAAATTTAACGAAGAATATTAATCAAGTAATTATTCATTGATTTTATGTGCACGTTTATAGTGTATTCTTTTGAAGTAGTGTTTGTTTTTAATTAATAAAGTTTTTTTATTACACGATATAGGCTCAGTTCTTTCATCTTGCACCGAACTCAAAGAAAAATGGGATAAGGGATTGACGCGAAATCAGACCGCACTAAGCTATCGTCGCTTCAAAAACAAATATTTACGTTAAAAGTACATTGGTTTTCTATCGTCAATGTTCAAACTCTAGAATATGTAAATTAAAGCGCCTTAAGACAAAATGATGCAATATATGGGATCAGGAACGAACGCACTTGTTTACTACGCTCATTCAAGACGGCGCACAGTTTATTTCTTGCTTTGTATTTTATAAAAATTCTGTAGTTTGGTGAAATTGCAGCCGAAAATTATCTATGCTGTCAACGAAAAGATTCTATTTGTCTAAATATTTTTTTATTTTTAATATATATCTTCGTTTACACTTCTTTTCTTTTCCACCTGCTTAGATAATATCAAACATAGGTAAGTGAGTTATATTACGTGTTGAAAACATAACTTGACTTAGAAAATTAAATATTTAGTAATTATTTTATTTACGAACTATCGAAATTTTGTTATATATAGGACTGTAGATTCCTAATTAAAACACTTTAATTAGAAAACCTCTAATAAAAGAATGTTATTTACAGCTCTTGATCAAGTCACAACCATGAATTTTGATTTTCTGTCTGTTTATTTTCTTTAAACAACCAAAAAGATAACGTATACAATAGATAAGTGATTATTAGTTGAAGTTATGCTTAATATAAATAAATATATCATTGAGCATATCAAAACAATATTCGATAGTATAAACTACATTTTTACATTTGAACTTATAATTTGGTTAAGAGTTTACCTAATATCATAATATAACTTAGTCAAATAAGCAATATTATTATGTCTACTAATGGATTGGTCGGTCGACAAATGAATAACGAGAAGCAGGGCTGGCTAGTTCCCAGAATATTTACAAAAGAAGCATTGTCACAAAAGCTAAGGCGGTCATGGAACTGTCATGTAATGTCAAGCCGAGCTAAAGAACCCTAACAAACTTGGCACTTCAGTGACTCGACGGAGGGAGCCGGGCGACATTTCGCAATGGGTTACATGTACAAGGGTTTACATGTATCGAGCTATTCCGCGGACATATATAGAGAGAGACGGAGGTAAGAGAAAGAGGAAACATTTACAACTTTACTATTCGTTTTTATTCGTATTATTAACTTCCGCGTGGAATTTATGCTCATTTTTACTCACTTTGGGATAAGCTTAAAACATTTTTAGCCTCTATGTTATTCCGAGTTATAGACTTTTTTCATAACTAATACTTTAAATACAAAGTTTCATAACCTAAGCATATAAAAAAGATGTTATTATACATACACTTCAGTATTAAGGGTTTTCTTTCACGTTACAGGCTCAGTGCTTTGACCACAATTTCCCCTGATGTTAAGTGATGATGTGGTACAGGATGGTAGACACGCTAAGCGTAGGTACTGGTTCTCAAGTGATGCTGGAGGCAACACACCTATTGGTATTTGGCGACCGGTTTTCAAACTTAAGGGTGGTAGCTACCCAGGCAGGCATTATTAGAAAATGCCTTACCACCATGCTATGGTTTCCTTCGGATGTTTTCCTTCACCAAAAAGCTCAGGCTGGATTTGTAATATGAATTTAGTAACCTATGTGTCACTACAGTGTATAAACTACTTAGTAAATTTCATCGAATTCGGTTCAGTTGTGAACAAATTTATTTCCTTTAGCCTTTATTAATAGTATATATTACATAATTTAAATATTGTTTTTAGTCGATTACATTTTTGTGTATTAAATACCAATATTATTGGAACCATAGTTAATCATACTAAACAAAGGACATACTTAGATACGATAAAAACAGTTTTTATTTTACTGTGTAGGTTTTGACTATAAATAAGTAACGATGTAAATACGCTAGCCTATAATTACACCCTATTAAGTGATGCTACTGGGATATACCCATAAATGCATGTTTAAATTTTTGTTGGTGCAAGCCAAGTGGGCATTAGAAAAAGGTACGGTTTTATTATAGAATCAGATTTATGAATTCGAACCTACCTCATTGCGACCAAATTACCACTCAGCCATCATAGATTCAAAAATAAAAAAAATCTTTATTCAATTTAGGCCCTAAGAAGGCGCTTATGAACGTCAAAATACTACTACCGGTTCAGAAAATAACACAGTCGAAAAGAGATTCAAAGGTAATCTGTTTTTATAGGATCAATAAATGATCGATTTACAAATGGATTATACTATATCGCTACATACCTATGGCTACTACTATTACAGTAATAATCTTAATTTCAAAACAGAACGACAATAACTACATTACATAATACGTGTGGTAACCGAGTTATATTTAAAAAAAAAATTATAATAGTCGGTATAAGACCTTTATAAATAAAATTTTAAAAGTACCTATAATAAAATATATACGTACGGTACATACATGATTTTGAAACCACATATTTTGTTGGAAATTTACGATACACATTTTATACACCACGTACTTAATATTTTTTGCGTTAATTACAATTGAGAGTCATTCGTACTGTGGTTAGGTTTAAATATACCACGGTTTGTGATGAAATAATCAATGCAAAACTGTCCACTTTTTTTAAAGATATTATGGACGCCTAACGCTGAATGGTACAGTACTGTACGTACAGTAGCCCTCGCGGCGACAGCGCGTGAGATTGCCTGCTTGTCTCCACTACACACAGTTTTCGTTATTTCCCTACAGTCGTTTGTCATCTCTCACAACGCCCTCTCATATAAATACAAACAACCGAGGCGGAAGCCGTGAAATTTAGAAATTCCTTTGTGTCGGCGCGTCGGCGCCACTTTGCCTTTATGCCTTTAGATCTACAAATTTTCAGATTTATTCTTTGAATAAATTTCGTGGTAGATGCTCGTCTTTGAAATTCAATTGGCCCAGGATCGATACGTTGACGAATCCGCTTTACATATTTTTATAATGTTTTTTTTTTTTCATTTTTACTTAGCCCGAGTTCAAGTCTAAGCTTACAGTGACACTTGCGATTAGATTAAGCTTTGGTTTAAACTTTTTAAACATCTGTAACATCAATCTTTGTAATTCTGAGGTCCAAAATCATTGTCAATATATTAATTAGTTACTGATTCTTATACAGTAAGTCTTGAACACGTTTCATGAAAACGGTACTTAGTATTTTTATTTATCATCCAAACAGCAGCATATAATGACAAAAAATTGTAAAACTTGAAGTAGTGAAATAATAAAAAAGTGTAACACTATCTTACAACAGATAAAGTGGTTTGAATTAAGGTTTAAATTACCAAAAAAACAATGTTAAGACATAATTATCATAAAACACCATTACCGGATCAAGTAACAAAAATATATAATGACTAAATAGAATAATTTGATTCCGTACGTAAAATACGTCTGGAGTTATTACAATCAGAAAACAATATTCAAGTTAATCACTATTTATGAAGTTCTTTTAAATGTTGTACATTTATATAATGTGTCGAGTACCCGTAAAAATAAGACAATAGGAAAACAATGGAAAGCTGGCGTAAACGCCAGGTAAGTGCTCAAGGGGTTAAGAAATATTGTATTCATTTTGTATTTTCACACCTGGTTACTACCACCCAAATCGAACAGAAAACTGTTGTTTTTCTAAAGTTAAATAAAGTACTATTAAGAAAAATGACATCAGACAAATGAGCATCTGTTAGCTGTTGCCATCATTGTACATCTCCGAACACGAAGCGCATTAACGAGTCACTGTGACGGGCTTTTCACAAGTGTACGGTGATTGTGATCCAGTGGGGGTCAATTGCATTACCGTCCTGTTTACTATTGGATCTATACTGGTTAATCCCGAAACGCGAGAAGTCGAGACATGAGTCACCATGGTAGATTTTTCATCATGTGTATGCATGTCCCAACGCAGGCGGGCAGCCTTATAGACTGCTCAGGTAAATATCTAAAAACAAACAAGATGTTCTAACAAGTGAATTCAAACACAAAGGCGATAAACATAAACCGTATTTGAAAGATGACTGTTCTCATACAAAATAAATCATTTACACAAAAGTTGTAGGAAACGGACAAATTATGGCCGTGTTCATATTAACATCTATCAGATTATTATGTATTTAGATACCTACATTCGAATATACAATTTTATCACAAAAGACGTAGGCCACCTTATACGAAGGCGGAAAAGCGGGGCATAATTCAATCAGAGCAGGCCAATCCAGTCTTTTGTATGTAAAGACCGCATCCGGATGGAAGGGCTATAATAGACGCAAGCCACGAATCTTTAGATCTATATAAGGTGTTTGATTTTTTTTTTCAATACTCGAATGAATATTTTTAGTATAGAATATGGTGTAAAATACCTAATACGTATGTTCTTTTTTTTTTTCTTTACATATACATACGTTCATTTTTTACAACTCACTGTAAAAAAAAAGCATTGAACATTTATTTTAAAGCTATTTGATTGCAATTATAATTATCTATGTTGAAATGGTTGTGGGGCAGGATCAGAATGGACAGGATCAGGAATGAGTCATGGTGTGAACATGTGTTGAGAAGAAACGAAATACATGTTCCAAAGTTGAGGTATGGAGGAGGAGAGGACGCTCAAAAGAAAAAAAGATGAGGTGTGTGAAGGAAGATATGAAACCAAAATGAACGAATGGATACATTGTGGCTGATAGAGATGTATGGAAGAAGAAGAAATACTGCGTGCATGAATTATCTACGTAGATATCTACTATGAGTTGTAATTAATAATGACTTCATTTACAAGTAGATTGTAGTATTCTAATAAAAAGTCTTACTGAAGTTTAACTTCGTTCCTTCCTTCATTCTTCCTTACCTTCAAAGTAAATGTTTTGAAGCAGCAATGATGGCGCAGCGGGTAGTGCGGCCGGATTTCGCGTCAATCGACAAAAAATCGCGAGGAAATAATATGGTGGTAGAGGATCTTCTAATGATGGCTGTCTGGGTAGCTACCACCTTCAAGTTTGAAAACCTATCGCCCAATACTAATAGGTGTGTTCCGGCAGTATCACACGAGAACCAGTATCTTATTGTGTTTACCATCCTGGACCGCATCGTCACTTAAAATCAGGTGATATTATCGTCAAAGCACTAAGGCTATACCGTGCAAAAAAAACCGTTTTTTTTGCTATAAAAAGTTGATCTTTTATTTCAAAAAACCCCACCTTCATACACAAAATAACTAACATTCGTTACTCGTACCAAAGCAAATCTTATTGCCTTTTATAATATCTAAAGATATAGATCTACTACATGCTAGCTATATTTGGATAATTATGTTCGTTTTGAAGAGTAATAAATTGTAAATAACTTATAAAATCTATTTCTATGAAAATCGGTGACTCTATGCTCGAAGTTGATAAACTATTTGATTTGGTTATACATCGAAATCGTCGAATACAATTCGCTATGTCCAGCAGTGGACGTCTTTCCGTTGAATAGATGGATGGATATACAAGCGCATTCTGTATTTCTTACTAAGAATACATTCTGATTTACGCAAAAAAATATTTACTATTTATTTGTTATATTTCTATTTATTAGAATACAATTATATAATATAAAACACATTCATTCATGGTGAGAGACTTTGAAGCTTGAGGGTGGAAAATAAAAGCTGAAGCTTAGAAAATACCCTGCCACCGTGCAATCGGGTGCAGGTTGAAAAACAAATAGAAAAATATTTTCAAAGTCTCCGATTAGGTCCTGTTGTTCCTTGCTTATTATGAAATTTACTTTCTGTCAGTTATGTTTATTATATTTAATACAAATATAATATTCCAATAATTAACATTCCCTTTCTTCTTAAATGTGGAATATTACAAAAGAAACGCCGAGCCGACGCGAAATCACCCCCATCGACTCACAGATAACTTGACAAAGTAAAATGTAGGTTCAGAAGTAACAGAATGAATTGCCTACATTTATCTACCCATAATTTGCCGAGATAACGTCCACAATAGGGGTAGGTTCCATTGTATTATATTTATTATTCTTTTCATATATATTAAGGTTAAATGTAATAAATAAACTTATAACGGTAGATATAAGAGTTTTAACTATATAAATTAAGCTCAAAAAAAAATTTGAACTTAGATCTCGTTTACCCATATCTTTATCTATTATACTAATATATAAAATTATATATATATATATATATAGTTTTGTTTTCCGTTATATATATATATATATAATGTATAAAATAAAATTGAAGTGTCTGTCTGTAACGTAAAAACAATTTTTCTAAATACATATGAATGTTACACACGATACCTAAACCAAAAATACAATTTTTTTAATTTTTTGTCTGTCTGTCTGTTTATTCCGGGTAATCTCCGGAACACCCGGAACACCTGGACCGATTTTGAAGGGATTTTTTTTGGTAGATAAGTTACTCCGCGTAACTTATGATAATTTTGATTTTCGATAATAGTTAGGGTTCCGCGTAAAAAACTTTAAAACCCATAATTTTTTGTTTTTCTATTAATCAAATGGTATGTATCTACAGAAAGTATGAACATACTGCTCAGTGAAAAAAAATAGGATATATTTTACAATTTTTTGAAGTCAATTTTACGACGTATACATAATAACTACGATATAAAAATAATGCCTACATTCATTTATTTATTCTTGTGGATATATTTTATGTATTAATGTGTCGTCATCATATCGTTACATCGGTATTCGTAACATGAAGTATAAAAAACTTAAGTTACGTTTTTATATGAAGTAACGTTATAGATTTTGTTGTATTTTATGTGTAATACTTGACTCGAAGTCTGCGAAAATGTTAATAAAATTCCCCAACATTGTATCTTTCATAATAAACATAGTAGACATCAATTTCGCAATATAAGATAGAATCACGGTAAAATAAGTGAGAATAAAGCGACGTAACAGCCAATAACTAGTTCACCTAGCGGACGACAGCTTGCGGTCGCTCTGAAACGACGCCATTTTCACAAAGCACTATATTATTAAAGAATTTTAAAATATAAAAGTTTTATTAAAGTATATATATACATATATGTACTGTGGGTGACATACAAGTTTAATTGAACGGTGAACCTGAAATTGTTTTCGGTTGCTACATCATTTTATTACAGCTCTCGCAGCTTTACCCGCTTGGAATTCAGACAATTATCCCTTCCCCTGAATGCTATATACGCCATTACCCACTTTCATCGAAATAAATACATTTGTTTTTGCGTGATTGGTGAACAAATTAATAAGCAGATAGACAGACCGTCAGATAGACAGACATGCGACAGCGATGATGGCGCAGTGCGGCCGGATTCCACGTCAATGGACGCGGGTTCAAATCCTTCTATCCAACCCTAAATCAGCCTGAGCTTTCGGTGAAGGAAAACATCGTGAGGAAACCATAGCATGGTGGTAGGGCATTTCCTAATAAACCCCTCCTGGGTAGCTAACACTCTCAAATTTGAAAACCTATCGCCAAATACCAATTGGTGTGTTCCGGCAGCATCACTTGAGAACCAGTACCTCTAGGCTTAGTGTGTTTACCATCCTGGACCACATCTTCACTTGTGACTTATACACTTCAAAGGTGACTTATAACTTTGGTCAGTTCGCCCATCCACCGTACCATGTACGCAGTGTAGTCCGTGCACCTGTTACGACTTTAAACTTTATGAAGTTTGCCGTTAAAATAATTATATTTTTCTAAATATTATTCGTATATATGTAAAGTAACAAAATTAAAGATACCACTGATTTCAGATTAAGGAAATATTTTTATCGAAACAATGCGTGATTTTAATCAATTATCACACAAACCATGCAATTTACAAATACACAGAAGCTCCCATAGTTCCTTTAGTTTTATTTCGCATATATCTTCGAATGATGTTATTAATCATTTTGTCTATTCCAAATACGACATTAATATATGCTGTAGGGTAGTTTACCCACAAGAGACGCATCAACAATGAAATTCACTGATCAACAATTCGACCACCACGAATTTAATGTTCTTCAACTTCGAATTGCCTCAAGTTTTTAATTATATTTGCATTTTAGAATGAAAATGTATTTACGAATTAACATTACCCTACAGACGTATTAGTTCAAATTAAAAGTAAATTGGCATTTTGTTTAAGTTTACTTTATTAATGTTCGTTACATTTAAGATTTTGTTTTTATAACTAGTCCCGAAATGTTATTTGCCATAGTCATTGAAGTGATTATGGCCCTGTCGGCATCGTTGTCGGATATCACGTCTGTAAAGGAACCTGAGCTTTCAATGAAAGAAAACGTCATGACGAAACTATGGTATGGTGGTGGGGATTTTTCTAACAATGCCCGCCTAGGTAGTCCGTCTTCAAGTTTAAAAACCTGTCACCAATCGCCAATAGGTGTAATCCGGTAGAATCACTTAAAATCTCTAAACATATCATTACTAAATATCAGGTTAGATTACAGTCAATGCGCTATGTCTATGGCTATGGAGTATTTAAAAAAAATCCCGCTGAAATAACAATACAGTTCAAATCGGAACGTTCTTTGAGAAACATTTTTCTCGTAGTTTTATTGCCTGTTAGTTTAGTTAGTGACAGTTCCGTGGAGTTTTTAACACAAGTAACATACGCCTAGATACAAGACAATTTTGGTATCATTGTGTTAACCATTTTACGCTTTAGTCCGGTGAATCTGTCAAGGCCCTTCGGGTTAACAACATTCGGTCAGGTAAAAATATATCGAATCGAAGTTTACATTTTCATAATGTCTTCTTGTTTACTTTTTCAAGATATCAAAGTCTTACGTTTGTATCAAGACACTGTATAGTTTTAAATTAACGTTATCAAAAAAAAATTAGGCAGCTATGAGGAACGCCGACAGAAATGAAAATTCGAAACTTTGGAAAACCTGATTTTTATGTTTAAATTTCCCAATTTGTGAATTGCAATTATTAACATAACCTAACATTTAGTCTGTTTTTACATCGATTTGCGTTCCGAGCAATAATTATGTACATTTCCATATAGTTTATTCATAATCAAAATTCAAACAATTGGCGTAAGTATAAATTTTATTATTTATCTCTGAGCACCAGTATTTAAACGCCATTTTATACTTGATATACATGCATGCATGTTAACGGTTGACGTCATGGCGTAGGTAACGCGAAACTATAATAAGTTTTTTTCCCCCTATCGAGAATCACTCAACGCCGCTAAAGAAGTTTTCACTTCAATAAAATTCATATTGGAATAGAGTTAAGCACCTATTCTATTATATTTTCTAAGCAACCAAATAACTTAGATTGAGCTAATAATGTTAACAGCATAAACAATGTTACATAGTTGGGAAACAACTAAATCTAGTTACGTTCTATCTAGGTGGCAGTATCAGAGCGTACTAAGTGCCATAGTAAAGCAATGTAACACTTAACCGACTCATAAAATAGTTGGAAATTGTGTTCGTTGCTAACTTCCATGAGGAAATTACTGTTACAACTAGAACAAATAATCCTATGTCATGTATAGTTTGAAGTAACTATAATGTATTAATTAGTGTTTAAATAAAAGACGAGAACAAAAACGTATGCTCCAATGATCCTGATACCTTGACAGCTTTCAAATTAGATTCATAGTAACTTAAGAGAGAATGACTTAAGTTACGTTTATTTATTTTGGATCATTAACTTATACGACATTATTCCTGTGAATAACAAACTTACATTAAAATAAAGTAAATATCAAATAATTATATTATTGTATTATTTATTTGGTTCATATTTTATTATGTTATAAGACAATGCTTGAACAAAGTTTATTCTTATTTAAGGTGATAGTGTAAGCAAAAATAGCACAGTGGGTTAGACCTACAACAATATAATATTAAATGCAACTACTCAATATTCAAAAAGCGATACTAATCGGGCTAAATCTATTAAATGCATGATTTTATCAAGGAGACAGTAGGGTAATTTAAAAGGTTTGCCTTACAATTAAAATTTATCATCCATTCATTCAGACTGACTGACTCTATGATACGTTTAGTAATAAACAATTTAACATATTCTTGTATTCCACGAAATTCGTTTATTTCACAAAAAAACCTATTGAATAAAATGAAACTTATATTTAAAACCTAGCACGGTTCACGTGTAACACAAATTGCTCGTATAATTCAATTATTTTCTTTCGTTGTTTTAAATTAAATTTGCGGCGTTTGTGTGGTTTGACTGCATTGCCGTTGTATGCAGAGTTATCCATACATTGTGACGTATAATTGGGTGCAAATTATTGGATCAAGTTCAATACTGATTTATTTGTTATATTAAAATTAATGTTTTAACTCGTATGAATACCGCTTTCGTAGAAAGTTTTTAGCAAAATACCTTTGGAGTATAATTGAACATATAGATAGGTTACAATAATCATTTTTCACTTATGTTTTGGTAGTTTGACAAAATACATAATAATAAAAAGAACAGTTTTACTATAATCTGTAACAAATAGCTTGATTAAAATGACAGCTCTCAAACGAATGTGACTAGTGCTAAGAAATTATCGATGAAATGAATGGTTAAAAGTTTATTATTCATAACATAACATAAGCTCACGCCTGTTATCCCCGAAGAGTTAGGCAGAGGTGAAATAGCGAACTACACCACCCACATTTCGCAGAGCTTAGTTCCATCCCAAATGTGACAGGGGGTGAGCCTGTCGCCATATCGGGCACAAATTCCAGACTCCGGGATGATACTGAGTAGAAAAACCCAATATCACTTGACCCGACCCGGGGATCAAAATATATATATATATTTTATAAATATAATATATATCATTTTTTTTGTCATATAAAAAAACTATACAAATCGTAGTCTTAATAATGTTAGCGGAAGCACAGAGATGTGGGTTAATTCCAGACATCACTATCGTTCACGTAATGATCCATCCTGTAATAAACTTTTGAGTTTAAAACTTGCTTGACATAATACTGGAACTTATTGTCAGGTAAATCGGTAATGTTATTTAGGATCTTATTGTAAAACTGAATACTATTACCTATAAAGCTTTTATTAGATTTACTTAGCCTAAAGCGTGGGACGGCCAACTTGTCTTTACTTCTAATATTAAAATTATGACGATCATACACTACATCGTACTGGACTATAGCACGAAATTTAAAAAAGGAAACTGGAGTTGGAATGAACGGGCGAACGTAGTTTATCAGCCAACACACCGTTTTACTATGTACTGTATGTAAACACAGACTGTACAGTAGTACTGAAATAATATTTTATTCAATCGAGTTCATCTGTCGAATTGACCCATCTCTAACATTTGTGCAACATAACGTAACCTTATGAGGACGCCATAGATTATAATTTTTTTTAAGGAATACCAATTATTGTGAATTACTATAGTTTTAAAATTCATTTTATATAGTATGTTGGTTCATATGTGATTCACTATTTTTTTAAAAACGATTAACTTGCCATGTATTAATGAATTTTCAGGTGGTAATATAAATCAATCGTCAAATGTTCCTGGAAAGTTATGTTGCTCTTTTTGCTGATAACTGTCATTTTAGTCATGCTATATTTTACACACTATATATTTTACGTTACGTAAGTTTTTTTTTATAAAAAAAACTTGTGTTTTATAAAACACTTTTTTCATATCTAGAGAAATTGGTATTTAAAATTCTACTAAAGTTTGATATTAAGATAAGAACTACATTTCTAAATTAATTATCGTTTACATTTTTTTTATTACATTCAATAAATGATTTTTCAAATATAATTAGTAATTGAAAGACTGTTAAAAATATTTATAGCAATTTTTTTGAATACAATATGTATTCACATAAATAAACAAATATATTATTAAATAAGTGTTATATCTATACATGGTTAAACGAATTTCAAATTTATTTTTTAAATTATTCAACTCCATTGCCATAACATTATTTACGAAGTTATTTAAATAAACACTTTAATGTGATCGTTTTCAATAAATAATAAAATAATCATATGCATTCCTTTAAAATACAAACACACCTTATAAATCTTAGACACATACACTATATATATTAATGAATACAAACTAGTTTACCTACGTTCTGTCAAGTTTTTATAATTTCAAATGTAAATAAAAAATCATAGATCATTGTTGAACAAGTCGAAATCATCGCCAATGACTCCGTTATTTATTGATGTTTGTTAATCATTTTTTCCATTTACGCCGCGGCGAAGTCACATAAAAGGGATCGACTGAGATCCAAACCAGTCGCGTGAGAAAAGTAAGTTCAAAGCACAAATTTGAAATTAATTTAAACCGGTGTTAATAACAGTTGATATATTTGAGGCCATAAAATTGAACCTGTTTGATTTTTTTTTAATATTCAAGTTAGGCAAAATTATTACACTTCACCTGTTGTTAAATATACTACTAATAGTATTATCTAATAACGATGATGATAGATAGGAGTCTTTCGACAGCCGCCATAATGAAGCCAGTCTACATCTTGCATTCATTACATTTGCATTTAGCACTTGCTGATTCCAAAACGCAACGCGGTTTAACATGCCACCATGATGATCTTTACGAGGATACAGTGTCCCCAAACCAGTCAGTCTCAATTGTCCTATTACCTTAAAACGGTAAAGACATAAAAACAATTTAAATCATTACTTTACATTTCTCATTTAACTTCATTGTGTATTGTTAAAAATAAAGCCGATAACGAAAACGGAATGTTTTCATGAACATCTATAAAAATTTGATTGATAAAGGTGAACAGGTATTAAAAAGATGTAAGCAAATTCACCATAAATAGTTTATTTAATCAATTCAACATTTAGCTTTATTATATTAGTTTCAAGTTTATGTTAGTTAAGAAAACTGTAAATCTTTCTTGGAGAGAAGTAACAGTTGTTCCAGCAAAGTATTATCAAATAAACTATTTTCGATTATATGGAATATGGTAAATAATAACTATTTTATAACCGTGTGCAGTAGAGTCTTAATTTATACAATAACACATTTTGCAAAATTGATGATAAAACTCAGAACAAACTAAATTTTAACATTTAGTAAGATAAAATTTTCACAAAACCTTCCCGGGGATTTGCTTGAGTCCACAAAGGTTCGCAAGGCTGGCCAGACCACTTTGCTCAGAGAATAAATATTGCCATATTATGTGGTAGCTAGCTTCTTAATGTCCGATTTATGTCCTATACAATTTTTTTTCGTTATTATTATTTTTTTTAGTTTTATTTATTTATATAATACTAACTGTCCCAACGCACTTTATAAATTTGATTCACGTTTTAAAGTGAAATTAATCAATTCGTATTTTTATAACGACTTTTTTACGAGTCTATTAGTTAAGTGACGACTCCAAAAAATACATAGATGAATGATTACGCTTCATCGGCCTCAAGTGTACGAGTCTCGCCGACGAGCTCTTTGCGTTTCAATAAATCAGAAGAAATGACGTCGGATGCGTTAGCAGTCATCATCTCACTGGGTGGCCGGATGGCGGACGCCTTCACGCCTATTTCACGCCGCAATGTACAGTACAAATAAAATCAGACGTATAGATACGGAAATAGTTCGGATGAGCATGAACCACATGAACGTAAGTTACAATCACCTATTGTCTTAACTCGTTAAAACTTTAACTTTAATATAATTTCTATCTGTACATGTAATCCTTACATTATATAAAAGACAACGTCTATCAGTCTGTATGCCCGGTAGTTAGCTTAGAAGTAGATTTACATGATTCTTTTTTTCTTAATCGTAGATATATAATATGGTCCACTGTATTATTTTGTTAGATTAAATTTTATATATGAGTAAATAATAGAAGTAATTTGCATAATAGTAAAAAAACTGAAAAAAAAACTCTTAAAAAAATCGTGTTCGTTCCTTACACCCTTATCCTTACATGTATATAATTCAATTTTTATACTTAGATGTATTATTACCCAGCCAAAATTGAAATAAGTAAATAAACGATCACCAGCGTATTATCTATAAATATTAAAACTAAGCCATTTTTTGTAATGTTTATTGGGAACGGAACCAGTGGCATAGGTAGTGTAGGTAGTATAGGTAATGTATAAAATATCTAATAGTATTCTTCTCCTACCTTCTCTACGATTGAGTTTACAGTTGAAGTTTTAGAGTTTTTTTACGTGGGTAAATCTGACTCTTTCGAATCTGATTCTTACTAACTAAATCCCTATGGTGTTCCTTCGTTCGCCTATTTGGTTAGAGAGTAGAAACTGTTTTAGTGTTCATACCCAAAGGCAGTATTCAAGCTTTAACATATTTAACAAATGGCAATTCGCCCTAGAAATTATTTGTACATTCCAAGAATATTAGAAATAGAGATACCCGTTGACAGTTTTGCTTAAGTTTCATAATATAATTTAAATATTTATAAACATCATTTATATTATACGATTACCTTTTAAATTATGTAAGCTTAATACATATACATAATAAGTAAATTAAGAAGTCATCGGAAAAATTAATTGGAAAATTATCAAAATAGATTAATTTAGTTATTTTGATCGAAATTTTAAACGTTCAGGAAGTGTGAAATCAAGTATAAATGTGTAATAAATAAATAACGTTACAAAGATATAAAATGTAATATATTAATAGTATTATAATCAATGGCTATGGTTGTTATCTCAGAGAATAAGAGGTCTGTTCTAGTTACAATACAGAATGGTTGTAAAAAAATTCTTAAATACAATAAACAAAATTGTTCTTTACTAATTACAATCCTTGTATTTAATTAGATTATTTGAATTGATTTGAATTTTTTTTTCTTAGTCTTTATTTATTCTAAAACTTATATGGCTTAGACTCTAATATTGTAACCATTGGATTTTTATATAAAGCAACTAATATTCATCATTCTACATGAACGTGGAGACAATCCTATTTTTGAGATTTGATATTCATTAGTTACGAAGACAGCTAAAAATACAAATTTTAATGTACGATTATTTAGTAAACATTTTTAGGTTCAACGTAATCTTACAAATACTTTTAGAAATAAGTTCTTAAGATATTAAAGACACGTCCCCGAACAATTTTCGAAATTAGAAACAAAATAATATGCATTTGCTTAATAAATGAAAACTTAGTTTGGAATTGTAAAGTCAAATTGTTCTCTATTATACCCATTGGGTTAGTCCTTATAGTAATACCAGATTTAATTAAATTTAACATCTGCCGAGAAAATACGATTAACATAAAACAAAATAAAAATTAACATGCGTCAGTACAATATGAAACCATAACTGGAGGTGGTAGGTGAACGAGGCAGAAAAACAATTTGAAAGTCTGAAACACAAAACAATTTTTACAATTGAGTGGGAACAATAGGCAGAAATACGACTTAAACAATGTACGTAAAGCAGCACTCGGTAAAGTAGTGGTTTCGATAAAGTTGAAAAGGAAGCAACTTAACAAACAGGTGAAGTTCAGTTCGGAACGAATGAAACTCATTGACAAGATCTTACCGTTGATTTTATAAACAATTTTTACACTTAAATCTAAACAAATGAGGCGCCATTAGATGGAGTGAGAGTGCTTAATCTATTTCTGACGAGTTCAGTGACGCCGACAGAGACAAATCGACATTAGCCTACCCACACGGCGCGCAAAGGCGTTCCACTTCTGTTTCAATTCCACTTTTATTTGCGGATTAACTTCTTATTAGTCATTGTGCTGGGACGCCGTTCAAGCCTGCTATCACGAGCTTTATGAATGGCTCAATTATTTTGCAAATTCAACAATTCGACTCGAGAATCTAGTGTTATATAAATTTCTTCGAAGCTCAACTCATCCATCTGTATTATGTTTAAGCTTTTTGTCTTTATTTAAAAAAAAAAGTGTTATAAATAAAAAAGAATAATGGGGATATTAAACATGTTAATCATTATAAAAAGTGGCCAAGATGTTTAACATGTGTAACTCTTTAGTGGTTCAAGTAACGTGAGTATTAATAACTTGACAACGTATTTATGTTCTCCCAGAGACAGCGGTAATGGTGTCAATAAATTTTATGCGATTAAATATATACTGTTAAAGTGACAGTGAAATATTCAAACCATAATAAAGTCTACTATAGGTTCAGTTTAAAATAGTCTCTACGTAAATAATATTATCGATGTATTAGAAGTTAACGGATCATCATTTATAAGGTAACACAAATGCTTGATTCGGAATCTTAGTTTATTGTGACGCTGATCAT
Organism: Samia ricini; assembly: GCA_014132275.2. Lineage (NCBI taxonomy): Eukaryota > Metazoa > Arthropoda > Insecta > Lepidoptera > Saturniidae > Samia > Samia ricini. The sequence continues at coordinate 12,475,646 of AP028161.1, forward strand.
ATGATAGTGATACTTGATCAAATTTTTTCGAGCTCAGTACTAGATTTTCCCTTGGCACTTTACCTATTAAAGTAACCGTCAATAGGATTAATTCTCGTTTTCTTTCAAACAAATTAGAGGGTTAACCCATATTGGAGGTATTAGCCGTCTTAAGAATTGAACAGATTTACATTGACTTTTTGTCCGTTCTCATTATACTGGATACCGTTGTGTAATAATAATTCTCATTCGCACTATCATCGTAATTCAAACCGTAAGCATAAAGAAATAGAAAACAAAATAGTATTGTTTGAATACGATTTAAAATAAATATCGGAGGGCGGAGAGAAAACGCGTATTTCAGTACCGACAAGTTGAAGAATGTCGAAATGTGTCATCTGTCAGTCGGTATTTAAAACGATATGTTATTCTGAAAGTGTCCCTCGGAGTGGTCTCGTTCATCGTGTTTCTAAATAGTAAAGGCAGCTGTCTCGCTGTAAAGATTACGTATTTTCAGAAGTCAAATGAAAATTCCGATGTCGTTGAAACACCTTCCTACTGAACTAATACAGACGTGCGATACAAAATACTCGCTTTTATACTAACGCTTTTTTTTATAATATAACATTTACTACATTATTTATAAGTTTATTTCAAATTGTATGCATATTTTAAATTAAATTTTAGTAAGATGGTTTATTCATATACTATGTAATTACTAGGTAGTTAGATAAATCCAATTTCAATAAAGAGGTTAACCTCTCGTTAACAGTTAATCGTGGAATCCAACTCGGCTGAGCAGCGTTCGGGAAGCTACGCAGAATCTTCTCGTCCAAAATACCGCAGTATCTCAAGTCGAAAGTCTTCGACTAATGTGCGTTGGCAGTGATGACATACGTCACTGAGACGTGGTCGCTCACAATGGGCCTAATAACAAAGCACACAGAACCGATGCCCGATGTTGCCAGGATTTTCTCTAATGGCTACCACCCATCGGAAGACGTAGCGTAGGTAGGCTCCCCACAAAGTGAACCGACGACCAGGTGAAGGTCACGGGAATAAGCTTGATGCGGGTGGACGTCTTTCGGTTGAATGGATGGATGGATGTATTTTGGTATATCATGCGCGTGTATTCATAATATTACAATGTAATCATACAATATAATTAGGAAGATTGTTATAAAATTACATTTATTTAACTTTATTGCTTAAGTTTCATAAAAAAAAACAAAGTATAGGCGACCGTGTCTATATAACAATAACTGCATGAAATAAATGTTTATATACACTTTTAAATATATAATATAATATAATATAATATAATATAATATAAAATATAATAGAATATAATATAATATAATATAATATAATATAATATAATATAATATAATATAATATAATATAATATAATATAATATAATATAATATAATATAAATATAATATAATATAATATAATATAATATAATATAATATAATAAAAAACTTTATTGAACAAAGGTTACATGTACAGAAAATACTAATGTGGGTATCTGCACTGGTTACAAACCGTATCGCAGATATCATAGCACAATATAAAGGTACACTTAAATATCATTCAACATAAAATAACATAAAGTTATAATTTGCAAATTAGATGAGTGAGTGAGATAGTGTGTGTATATGAGTATGCGTATGTGTATATGAGTGTGTGTATGTATTGTGTGTGTGCGTGTATGTGTATGTCTGGTGTAGGAGTAACAAGTGTTTTTTTAGGGAATATGGGTGAACGTTGTTGTATAGAGAATGATTAAATTCTAAACTGGGCCTTCAATAGTAGTTTAATAGGTCATACATTGTAACCATTTAAATACAATTTGTCTCAATTTATGGCTTTGGAGTTGTTTAATCCCCAGAAACTTATTTGCTGTATTATACAACAGTGCTCCAAGATAGTCTTCAAATCGAGAAGCAAACCAAGTATTGAATTTAGGGATTTTGATTATATCGTTAACTTTTCGTTTCTTCTCAAGACAATATGAGCTTGTCAGACCTGCGTGCATACGGAAAATTACTTGGGAAATAAAAAGTTGTCGAACAGTAAAAACCTGGCATTCCTTATATAAATCATCGGTAGGATATCTGTATGGTCGGAAAAATATCACCTTCAAAATGGCTCTATGAGCTCTTTCTAGAGGCAGCAGAAGTGTTTTGCTAGCTCCCCCCCAAGAGGGTATACAATAAATCAGGAGAGATTGACATAAGGCATAGTATAACATTTTAATAATGTTTCTGTCTACTACTTCTCTAATAGATCTAAAGACAGGTATAAGCCTACGTATGCGCTGAGATAGTTTCGCGATATGATATTTAAAGGTCATTTTGTGATCCACTATAATACCCAAATATTTAATATTCTCAACGTTTTCTAAAAATGGACAGTTACAAAAAGGAATATCATTTGTGGGGTTTGAACATGCAGTTTGATGAGCATAAAGTCTCAGAGAATCACGATATGGGTCAGCTGAGTTTCGAATGCTAAAAGTCATAAATTTAGTTTTTTCAGAATTCAGTGTAAGTTGATTGGAACGTAAACATGCACTTACGGAGTTGAAACCTAGTTGGGCATTAATGATTACATCTCTCCAGCTATGCCCTTCAAATAATAAGACAGTGTCATCAGCAAAAGAAATAATTTTTCCCCTCTGAAGTTCTAACTGACATAAATCATTGATATACACTAAAAACAAAGTAGGACCAAGAATACTATCCTAAATGTTATAGCCATATCTTTACTATTTATTATTTATATAATATCTATACTAAATAATAGTAGTTTACACTGTACATAAAGTTATATTGTAAAGTTTGAACTATCATTGTTGGGGCGATGATAACTCAGTAATAGTGTGGTACTACACTGTGTCTATCGACGTAGCCTGAACCTCGGCAGAGAAAACAATATCAGTATTAGAATTGTTTCCAAATTTTATAAATATAAATAAGAAGCACCCGAAAATTTGCAGAAGTAAACTTCTATTCTACTCTGACCATTATTATCTGTGCCGTATAGAAGTGATAAGTATCTATGTGAACTCTTTTTTATATTGAAAGTCCAGAAAGTGTTCTCGAAAGCGAAGTGAAAGTAATAGAGCTTAAACTACTTACAGATTTAAATTAATAAAATAAATATCTAAAAATGAAGACTTATAAAAATTAGAATTTATAATTAATCATATTTTATGACAGGTTGTAAATTATTTATTATTTTACTTGAGATAATCACAAGTTATATTGCACTATTGACAAGTTATTTATAATTTGTAATGAGAATATCTGACCAATTGTCAATATTCGTCTAAAATGAGCATGTGAATTTTGAAGAAGCTAACATTTTTTTTTTACTAACTAGTTAACGCTGTTTACCGGAAGGGCCTTTACAGCTTCACCGTGACTTCGTGGGCGAGTGCTAAAGGCACTTAGCCGCAAAAAGGTAACTAGCACAAGGGTTAACAAAGTGGTAAGGACCTCAGCTTGGCCATTACCTGAATATAAAAAATTCCGCGGAATTTTGAACCTAGCTAAGTCCTACATTTATTAATAATAATAAAAAAAGGTTCATTACAGGACCTATGTACCTTTTTTTTTTTGTCGGGGGGAAATGTATTTACGCACTACCCTTACCCATTGCATTAGTGAGACCGAAGTCCCCCAATGCAATGGGTATGGGGGCACGGAGGGACGAACTCCGTGCCAGTGTGGGACTCACCCGGGCGAGAGTCGCCCGGAAATACCCACTAAAACCCCCCGGGGCCGTCCGCCGCATTTGGGATGGGGGCGATACGGGATTGCACTGCATGCCACCGCGTCGCCCCCTGCGGCGAACCCACCGGGCAAGGACCTATGTACCTGGGTATTATGTGCAGAAGCGTGTGTGCAGTGTTGTGCATTAAATGTGTAATAGATGTTCAGTGTCTCTATATCGCGCTGGCATCGGCATTAAGAGCCTTCCCAGTTGGAGAACGAAGCAGGTCTTGGGTGCCACCGGAGGGGGACCCGAAGTATGTGCGGGAGCAAATTTAGCCGTGCGTTCCCGGTGACGGGAACGGCGGTTAGGCGGGCGTGGGCGCTAACAAGCAAGTATACGTATTCGCATTAGATTAGATTAATTATACGTAGTATAGAATCAAATGGTCAAGTGAGGTACCATCTAATGAATAAAAAACAACAAATATATGTAGATATTAAACAGAATTAATGTACATATTTTCTTATAATAAATATTTTGAAAGAAAGAGAGCGTAACTCAATTCCCTATAGGAATATCAAAAGAATTTTTCGTAAATATTTCAAAGGAGATTCGATCAAATCATAGAGATGTAGGACAAATTATCTGTGTATGATGAAACGACATTATGAATATAAGGCGGAGAGGCTCTCAAGCGAAATGGACTGTAAAAGGCCGTAGAGATCGAGTTTTAATGACAAAATAGTAGGAGATTATTTAAATTATACCTTCATAAACTATTATAGCATTAACTGTCTACATACTAAAATCCTTCATCGTTAGTCAGTTTTTTTAAACACTAAATAGGCTCAGCGCTTTGCCAGTCTCGTCTGATCTTAAGTAACGATGAGGTCCACGGTGGTAACACACAAAAAAATCATGGCGGTACTGCCTCACATATGATGTTGCCAGAATATACCTATAGATGCTTGGCGAAAGGTTTCCAAACTTGTGGGTAGTAGCTACCCAGGTGGGCATTATTTGAACATGCCCTACCACCATGCTATAGTTACTGTACGAAGTTATCTTTCATCAAAAGCTCATACTCCTTGACATTATTGTTAGCTAAATTTGGCTAAACTTGATATTTAATGGTATCCAGCACAAATATTAGCTTATTCTCTTCTCTGACATATAAAGGAATTATATAACATAATTCTAATTATAATAGTAATGAAGCTCAAAAGAACAGGTATCTAGGACTACGTTGATGCCAACATTCGCGTTATATAATACAAAGGCTTAGCAAGAACAAAATTAATAAAAAAAAAAATCTATAACAGATTCTTCGAGATCTATGTATAACATGCCTGTTTATATCTCAACAATAGGCAACATTGAAAATAAATAATACTTCGTTAATTTACTAAATCTATATACATGACTAGCGACCCGCTTCGGTTTCGCAAGGGTATATAGAATTCTATAATTGAAAAAAAAAAATAGTATAGCCTATGTTATACTGATAAGGTAGCAGCAACTTTCTAGAGGTGAAAGAATTTTAAAAATCAGTTTGGTAGTTTTTTGAGTTTATCGATAACGAGCAAAAAAATAATTTTACCAATTTTTACTGACTCATGAAATCGCTAAAACTATACACTCGATTTATTTTAATAACTGCTTCTGCGATATAAACGCTCACTAAGAACGGTTTTTACTTAAAATCTTATCTTATCCAGAAGTGATTTTTCAGGTATCCCCATACGCCCAAGATTATTAACATCGTTGTCATGGTAAATTCATTTACGCTCTGCGAAGCAAGTCGGCGCCATTAACTAAAAACTTCAATACGAATACCAAGAAGTAATAATTATAACAATAATAATAAATAAGAGTTCAATTTAAAAGCAACATATTATACAGGTTTGGACATTAGATCCTACATACAACAACAAGAAACGATGAGGACACAATGATGAAATAGCAAGGTTGCATTAATACATTGCTTACGAAGTGTCTAGCTATAAATTTCTAGTCTATTAAGTGTCTAGTTGATAAATTTAAACAGCTAGCTGTCAATAAGAATGTCGAAGCTTGTGATATTATTTTAGAACATTCTTTGTATACTGTTTCTAGGTCCAAGAACCAAATCAAAAATAACTATGTAGAAATAAATTTATCTGTAGTGGAATATTTAGTTATAGCATATAATAATTTATTTATGGTTACAGTTATTTATTTAATATGTTCTCATCCTTCAACAAAACCATTTCAACAGTATAGTGGCCTGTGTTCCCCTCTTACCTTTAGATTATTTTTCCACCCATTTATAAAACCTTTAAAAAATGGCCTTTGTATGTTGTCCGTACCCTAGTGTAGATGAACCCACGTCATCTATTTTAGGAGCGGTTTTGACAATTACCTTTGTACTCAAAGAATTTCATGCATTTTTGTACATTTGATTATTAGACTAATATTTTTGATATTAGATCTCCTTTTATCGATTTAAATGGTTAAAAAATACTTAACAAGTTTCCTGGTTTTTCTCAAATTCGGATTTTTTATCTGAGCTCAACAAAATGACTCCTTCTGACATTCTATTATATAAAATACAGTTCAAGAACGATGACAATCATCAATAAACGAAAGACTATCAGCATGCATCATCATTGTACTGGATTATATCTACCAGAGCTAAAACTTCTAGGTAGGTCTGGAATTATACATTTGCTGATCTTAAAATGCGACGCACCTTATCTTGTCACAGTTGCTGATTTTCCACAACTGTACCTCGGTGTACATCAGTTGGGTTCAATTCTTTTAAATTTGAACAATTTCGATCTTTAATGTTTTTAAGATCTTTAATTTTCGCTTTAATATCTTCCCTCACACAATCTATCCATCTTTTTCATCATCACTTTTTTTATACACGCTTTCCGTCGTCCTCAAAACATTAACATATCAAGATAAACGATTTTTCATCCCTTTCTATCAATGATACCCCTTTCAAACTTTCTCTAAGATAGTGACCCTGTCTGTTCTTGCGATGACACACATTCAACTCAATATTCTCATCTGTTGATTTAATTAATAAAAGTTATTTGGTTATAATAAAACTATCTTAATTTAATGATTAATCATATTTATATCATTTTTCAGATCTGTATGTTTTCTTTAAGTGTGAAAAGCTCCGAGTGTTTTATATTTCTGTGGTTATTTTTTTAAGTACACATACAGAGCTTCTGTCTACAATGATGTGGGTGTTAAAGTTGTCTAATCAAGGAATTAAGGTAGGAACAACTTGTGAAATGTTTCAGTTCAGTTATCAGTGAAAGCCTGACAAGGGTACCGAAAGGCCGCGGGCTGAGTCTAACTTTTAAAGATTACCTTCTAAGTACTTAAGATTGTTCAGTTCACGCTATTGTTATCTAAGATCTAAGTTGGCAGGAAGTAGGTACTTAATTAACTTATAATTCAATTTAAAATGAAACAATAAAAAAAACTTCAGAATTAAAATAATTCAGACATAACACAGGTAAGTAGTTTGTACTCTATTTATACGATTTAAAGGTATAGTATTTTACACTAATATATTTAGTTGCCCAGGATTAATATTCTACCGAACAGTGTGATAGTGAAACAAGAAAAAAAATTGTATTGTGTCAATACAAAATATCATTTTAGTGTTGATTATTGAATTTACAATTCAGTAAATGACAAAAGTAAGCAGGAATAGAATTTTCATAACATTTGCTTATAATTAATTTGAAACACAGTTTTATTGTTAAATACACGAAAGTCACGAACATACACTCAAATTATTATCAATATTCTCTACACTCACCTAAAATCTTCTTGCAAAAGCAAACATTCAATGTTGGGAATTAAATTAAATTATCCTGTGTGCATTTTGATATCTTAATAAATATTTGATTAAAAATGAACAATGTTAATATAATTTCTAATACGTTTAAGATAATATTGTATTAGGGGCTAAATAATGAAATATAAAGTTTCATTGTTTGCAATGCTGATGAGCCCACAAAGTTCCGTAAAGCTAATAAATCGTACGTTACGCCACGCACGCGTCTCGCCGTCCGCCCCACCGTACCGTCCGGTGTCCATAACAATAGACATTAGAATGTAATTTTAGCAACATCATCAATTAGTCCCCGGCTACGTTCTCAACGATAAACGAGCTACAAGAAACTCATGCTTTATATTCAAACATAAACCGCCATTTTGATTTTCGTCATCGGCATTATTTAAATCTTACAGCATTCGGAGGAGTTTATATTGGAAGTATTTATTTGCATTCAAAAACACTTTATTCTATGATATGTTTTTTTTTTTCAATTCATGATTCTTAATCGAACATCGATCTTCATCTGGACGATAATGTTAAACTCAAAAATGTATCGACAACTTGTAGATATGTATAATATAAATAAAATAATTCTGTAGGAACCTTTGTAAAACAACTGAACTGCATTTTTTTTTGTTGAGTGAAAAACACATTCTTTTTCTAAATTTTAAAAATGTCTATGACCCTTTTTTTTACTAATTATTTATATTAATTGGTTTTCTATAAATTAACAATGGTTTTGCTGAAAGAAAATCATATAATCGATATATTCTTATTATTATCTTTAGAATATCTAATGCCCGATGATATTATATAGAAAAGAATATATCATTGCTAATACCCATAAAATGATCCACCACAAGAGTTAACAAATAGTTTTTTTTTTATAAAATACAATATAGCAAATAAAATAGCAATTGTAATAATTGCTACAAATTTAAAATATATTTAACATAATATCACGATTGGTAAATTATAACACCTGTCTGAGAATACATTTTACTTCAATAATTTACTTAGTGAAAATCTAGAACTGCCTGAATCACAGACAACGGTTTCAATCGATAATGATATTTTTATATCTAAGCCGCGAATGCTTTTAAATTTCACGGAAGGCGCGCGACTTTATCTATACTGCTGATAAAGAGGTAAAATAGTTTTTTGTATGTTATTGATAAACACAAAAATGTCGATTATCCATAAAAATGAGAAAGTAGGAAGACAATAGGAAAACAATGGAAAACTGGCGTAAACGCTAGGTTTGTGCTAATACTAATAGGTTAAATGTTAACTAATAGATTAGGGTAATACACTATACATTTTTTTTTAATTGGCGTTGTCTATATACACGTGCGAAGCCGGGGCAGATAGCTAGTACAATATACAACTAACGATCATGAAATATGTATTTTCCGGTATACAACTGTCCACAAAATCTATGCCTGAAACTGTATTTATATTTTACTAACAGAAATTAAGATAACTTTAATGTTAACTTACAGTCTCATAAAGTTTGAACGTAAAATTTTAAGCAAGTTGTTTATAGGTACTGTAGTTAGTACTGTGTAAAATTTATAACATAATATTTTCACAGATAAAATCAGCTTACGATCTGTGCTTTGTTAAGCGAGGATAAAATATTATCAGAGGCTTATATTACAGAAAATCTATTTAGGTTTACGGATTACGATAGACCGTGCTAATGGACACGAATTACAGTTGTTTGTTTGTTAATCAAATAGTGAGTTGCTAAACTAAGGTACTACATTTATTAGGTACTTTTAGATTACAATGTTTTTAGATAAAAGTATATTAAATGAGTGATTTTTTTACCAATAAATTCACTGTTAAATTGTTATCAAAAAATTACATTATTTACACAATTACAATTATTTATAAACAGAGATTTTAAAGTAATTGCCTTTACATTTATTATGTAATTAAAGTATCGCATTAGATCGTATTCGGTTTGTTCATTATCATCTAGTATATAAATGAATTAAATTCACTTCGATTTTATTGTTATCTATGTTTGGTTATTATGTTTATTTGATTTTATATTATTATTTCGATTTTTGAGTTTTCTTAAAAAATAAACTGAAAGCTTTACTCAACTTAATTTATTACGAGTTTTCCTAATATTTCTCCATAGAATATAAATTAGCAAATTCCTAGGTAAACGTTACCTTCAGTCTTCAGTTAAATCGTCTTCAGGAATAACCGATTTTGGATATAATAAGGTTAATATTTAGCGTCATATAGGTACACGATTTGAATATTCTTGGTTCCATGAGGACATTTTCTTTATTCATTATGATAGTTCGTTATATGTGTAGTCACTACGATTGTTTTGAATTTTTTATTTCATATTATACATTTATTTATAATTTACTAACTAAGCACATTCAATAACATCGATTTTTACGAATTACTTATGAATATAAATTCATGAAATGGGCATTAATTATAAACATTATTCGTTTAACTAACAACATATTTCATAGATCAGATTTTAAAAGTCACGCTGTCAATTCTAATAAGCAGGCTAATAATTAAAATTGACTGGTCGTACTGTGTAGCGTGAAATAAACGCACCAATAGATTGAAAAGTGCCACAGATTTAGGACCACTTTTAGGATACATATAATGGAATCGTAAACTTTTAATATAATTCGTGGAGTAATAAATAAAATGTTGTAATAATAATCAACAGTCGTCAATATGTAAATAATATTTCATTTCTCTTAAACATTCTAAATAATCAATTAAATAATGCGTTCTAAATGATTTTCGTATTTACGTTATTACGCATTTACCTTTTTCTTACTTTACATTTTAGTCAAAATTTGATTAAAAATAATTAAGTAACTGCTTATTTTGAGACAATTTCATCCCAATATTTTAAGTTTCATAAAATAAGTTGAACGATCTATAAATAGGGATTAGATTACGAAAATACCTTCAAATTTTATTAAAAACAATGAAATTTGCTTAAGCGAAATTGGAGTTAATTATATTTAAATAGAATACAATATTTTGTCTCAGATAATGTTTACAGACAATATTATAATGAGATGAAATTTGCATTTAGAGATTTTCATTTTAGATAGGTTAAGAGAAAACGTGCAATTATCTATAAGCTTAAATTGAACGAAACTATTAATGTTTGTTATAAGCTAAATGAGTAGATGTAAGAAATGTAAAAAAGTGTGTTAATTTGCGTCGTCAGTTGACACTAATACAGTAGCATTTACATTTCTAAAGTCGGTAAACTTCATAACGCTCTTTGTCTTTCTAATCTTTCCATATGATCATGATTCAAGAGTTGATAGGTGTATCAAAAGACAAATAAAAAAAATAACCTGTTTATTTGTTTAAAAGTTATATTTTGAATTTAAATCAGAGATAACAAGTGTGTGAAGGCATATATTTTATTGGTCAAAAGAGTTTTATATCATGTAAAGAATAGAAAGATATTTAATATTACGGAATCAATGAAAGTTAGAAGTTATATGATTTGTGATACAAATTGGAAAGGTGATTTGTGATAAAAAGTAGCTTTAATTATTCTTCCCTTATGAATCTAGTCAGATACATTAATATCTAGTATTAGTGTGTACCATTATGTTTATAAAAAATAAAATAGTCTATAAATAAAACAGCTGACAGTTGACACTAAGAAAAATAAAGCGAAATCAAAGTACAAATATCTCAGAAACGTAAATTTATCCAAATCAATCCCACCCAATAAACGCTTTATCTTGCATTCTTATTCTATTTGTAATCGCTTTGAACTTTTATTTCCAATCACAAATTACAAAGGCAAGAGGATTACCTCGTCGGCGACACGCAACGAAGCAAAAAGGGCACATCAACTGCGGCATCCCGGTAAGTACGAAGACAAATAAAGTATGAGAGAACAATGGTCGTCGACTCGAATAATTTTAGCACGATGTACCATCGTCGCGACGCGTTTATTATACCGTCATTGAACTAAAATTAACTGGATATGTAATTCGGGTGGTAAGAAAAAAGAAAAGAAATAAATTTTGTAAGCTCATTGGTATAACAACTAATTGCATGTGTTAATTAATGTCATTGATTCTCCAACTTACAATTTAAATAAAATTTTCAATTAATATATCTATCAAACATATTCAAATATAAGAACGTAATACAAACAACATCGTATAAAGCCAGTCATAATTTCTATATAAACAAAGGTTTTAACATTTTCTTCCTCCACTCTCCTCTATCATAGTCACTTCAATATGCACAACTTTATACATACACATAATTCTTCACACAATCCATACATACCTTCAGTTTCCCTCTACCTCTATTCATCCATCTTCCATCCACCTTCAAACTTCACACTCTTCTAGTTACGTGACTTTCATTTCTCCTAATGTCATCTCCATACCACACTAACCAATTACTCCTTAACTTTTCTGTCACTGGTTTTAGTTTCAAGCTCCCTCTGATCTACACTACACTCCATCTAAACGTATTACAGATCTCGGTTAAAAACAATATGACTTTCTAATCTTAGTTTATCTTGTAGTTTTAATTTCTGGTGGTCATATTGTTTTTTAACCGAGATCTGTAATACGTTTAGATGTAGTGTAGTTACATTCATTGGTAATGTTAAGAAAATTAAAAAAATGTATGACGTGTATTACGTATCTCTTCCATGATACTTTTAAAATTCGGTGTACAGCCGCTATCTTTACCGCCCTCTGGGGAAATAACACACTGTCACGCAGAATATACTGGCCCCACACCACAATAAGAGATCGCCAGAAATTGCGTAATTAGAGGCCATTAATCGATCTTGCATACGAGTCCCGGTTGCTTCCTATTTTCATCGCTAGCTTCGAATCTCTCTTCCTTTGTTTGAGCGTAAAACGACAAACTTGTGTGTATTATTTTTCACCTATAATTATTTATGTTATTGTTTTATATCGATGAATATACCTAATACTAGCGGTGTGCACGCGGCAGCTCTCGCGTTTCATATATTCTTTAAGGTGTTTTATTTTTTTTTTTATACGGGACCCTAATTATTTTCCTAAAATTTTTTTGGTGTGAAGAATAAGGTGAAAAAATCTCATAAATTCAAGCAATTACCCGTAAAACTGATCATTGTATCGTCTTTTTTTAGAAACTTTTTGTGTTTTATTTTTATATGTTGAAACCTAATAATTTTCCTGAAATTTTTGGTACCAACAAGAGATACTTCTCACAAATTCAAACGTGAATCGGATTTTATTCACTATTTCATGAGTTTTAATTTTTTGACGCGGAACTCCAATTGTTTTCGAAAATCAAAAGTACTTTAAGTTGCGCTAAGTAAATACAGTTATCTACCCGTCTATCTACCCTATCTACAGTCCCGTCAAAATCGATACAGCCGTTCCGGAGATTAGCCGAAATAAACAATCGGACAGAAAAAAATTTTAAAAATGAAATTTTTGCAATATGTGTCGCATATGCATTCATAGCTATTTAGTAAAAAAATCTTTTGAAATTACAAACAGACAATTCAATTTTATTTACTAGTATATATAAGTAGGTACCAAATCAATTTTCGTAGAATAAAATGCTTGAGACATTTTCGTTTCGTCGCGTCCTCATGGGCCCGGAAATAGTTTTCCTTCGAAAAATTTCCACGATTATAGTTCCACTTTTTGTCAGTCTTGTTAACTGTATAGTGCATTGGTGAGAAACGGAACCTGATATAGGATTATTATTTATTATTTTATTATAATTTTAATGATAAATCGTAATAAATAAATAATCCATTTTTTTATTATAATAATCTTAATTTTCCCGTATTTTCACCAGTAAAATGTGACGTTTAGTAGTTCCATACTTTCAAACCTATATCATTCTCGAATATTGTACAATTAGTTTTTACTTTGAACGTATAGTAGTGCATAGTTGGTACTTAGTATTAATTTAGAACCATTATAAGTCTGTTTTGATCTCATTTTAAATGATCTAAAAATCGTTTATATATATCATACATCTGTGTTAATAATAAAACTGAAATGTTGTCTTTATATTTAATTAATTTATAAAATTTTGTGAGATGTGTAAAACCGTTACTCATTTCGAATCAGATATTGAAACATTTTTGTCCTACTGTGTCTATGACACTATTTAAACGGCTTGACCGATTTTCTTGCAAGTTTGTACACAGAAAGTTTATGTCAAAGAGTTGAATAGATTATCGAATTGATTTTCAGAATTTGTAAAAAAATAATAAAAAATAATATTTTGACCTTTAATCAGTCTTGTTGATCGATTTGGATAAATTATCAACATATTTAATGACAATAAAAAATATATATTCAAAAACAGCTTGATCGATTCGAATAAAAGTTGAGGTACAGGAAGCGTGTGTAGTTCGGTAACAGATAGGTTATTAAAAACAAAACAAAAACAGACATTCAATCAAGATGAGACGCGGACGAAGTCGCCGGCGCCGCTAGTTAAAAACTTAAATATAAAGTTGTATATATAACTTTCATTAAAATAACTACTCCTCATATTATAAAGATAAATGTAGGTTAAGTGTAACCTTCAATAGAATACAGTTATATACATCAGAAAAGACAACTAGCAGAATATCAGATTAATACTGGATTATCTTCGGTACCATATTACCTTCTTATGACGTTAACAAGAGATTTTATTCAATCACATAAAAGATATTTATTAATAACTTGCTGTGTGCCCGCGTTTCATATATTCGTTTAGACGGAACCCTAATTTTTTTTTGGTGCTAAGATAAAGTAATTTTTTTCTCATAAATTCAAGCACTTGCCCGTAAACCTGACCATTAAATGGCTTTTTCCCCCCAAATTTTTTGTCTTATTTTTTTTCCCCGACTATTTTTCTGAAATTATTTTTAGTTATTTCTAACATTATTCAAATACATATCTCACAGATTCAAATACCTGTCAGTAAAAATGTGCATTGAATTGGATTTTATTTACAATTTCATGAGTTTTTTTTTTTAATGTGGAACCCTAATTAAAAAAAGTCCCTTCAAAATCGGTCCAGCCATTCCGCAGATTACTCAATACAAACAAACAGACAAAAATTTTAAAATTTGTATTTTTGGTATAGGTATCATCGTATATAAATTCATAACTATTTAGCAAAACAAATTAATTTTGACATTAGAAAACAGACACTTCAATTTGATTTATTCGTATAGATTTCATGTTTTTTTAGGCGGAACTCTAATATTTTCGAAAATCAAAAATACCCTTAGTTACGCGGACTAACTTCAGCTATCTATAAAAATTAATTCCCTCAAAATAGGTCCAGCCGTTCTGAAGATTACCCGGTACAAACAGACACGAAGGCAAAATAAAAAAAAAAATGTATTTTTGGTATTTTGGACATTCCCATCTATTTATTAAATAAAAATACTTTGGCATTACAAACAGATTCTTCAATTTTATTTATTAGTATAGAAAACGCATCATACATCATTGCACGTGTCGTCAATCGAAGGTGATCACGGGTAAGAGTAATGATCGTAAATGGCAGGAAATTACTGAGGCACCTTATCGTCCGATTCAATAAGCCCAATGGTCTAGGGGAGAATAATGAAACTGCAGCTACAGACCATTCGAATGTTCCTTTGGTTCCATCAATAGACGTAATTGCCGGTTATTCGGGTCTTTATGAGGCGTCGATGTGACAGTGTATTGATTGATTATATCATAGTTTTCGCCTTAATGTGTCGAGTACCCATAAAAATGAAACAATAGAAAGACAAGAGGAAAACAATGGAAAGCTGGCGTAAACGCCGGGAAGGTGTTCAAGAGGTTACAATAGTTTAATAACTATTAAACTATTGCAACATCTATGAAATATTATTTATACTATTAAATAAAATTGAAGTGTCTGTTTTTAATATCAAAATAAGAACTTTTTACTAAATACATATTATAATACGAAAGTAGATACACGATACCTAAATTAAAAAATATATTTCTTTTTTATTTTTGTCTCTCTGTTTGTTGCGGGTAATTTCCGAAACGGATGGACCGATTTTGACGGAACTTTTTCTTTTTTCGAAAGTAATTAGGTTATCAGGTAAAAAAACTTATAACTTATGCAATTTTAAACAAAACATGATCCATCAAAATATTACGTAGTGAAGATTATATGAAATGCGGGCGGAGACGCGGGCACACAGCTAGTCATTGATAAATTGTAGTCCATAAAATGTTTAATACTAACAATATTCGTAATGGCTAATATACATGCATAAAATGTATATAACTGTTTATTGTAATATGTACTATTTTTTTTAATCATTTGTATTGTACGATTTCCAGCTAACCAGGAATGATAATATATATTGATGTAGTGTAATCTCTAATAAGTATAAACTAATCGTTTTTGACGTTGCATTACGATATAACATATTAAAAATGTATCTATTCCAAACAAAATTACCTCATGAGAAAAGAAAGAAACAAATAGAATTTACATATGTCTTATAAATAAGTAATGAATGCCAATACTTAGTCTGTATGTAAACGGTTTTCGGAACAAACATTTTACGGAATAGTAGTAACATGTTGTTTATAAACATAAACCATTAACAATTTACACCTGTAGTGCTCACATAAAACCCAATATACGGTGGCCTAGAGCGAATTTAACCTTCAATAAAACGTGCGGCGCATAAGTTAAGCCGAATCTTAAGGGAACATTTGTTCAGTAAAATGCGTGACGAAATTGCGGGTAGGAACGCCATTCTCGACGTTTTTCGATCACTCTCCCGCTCCCTAACACTTAGCCTTCCCTTTTTACCAATTTCAAGAGGTTTTTTTCACACATCAATCCAGCTATACGAGAGTAATATGATGTAAAAGCGTCATATGGGCGTGAATGAACGCTTTCGATGTTGAAGTACAATTTATTGGGATATTTTATTCTGAAAATTTTAAGTATAACGAATTTTCATATATTTTTTTATTACAATTATTAACAGGTCTGACCTCGTATTTCTATTCAAGTATGCATCTTTAATCGATTATTTGAAATACTATTATGTAAATTTCTAGGTCTCCGTCTTTCTACTAAAATAAACAACAGAAAGAGTCAACATTACCGCCTGGAGTACCATCATCCAGGAACCGCAAATTAAATTTAGAACGGAGGTTTTCTATCATAGGTTGAATTGTTAAAAATGGCTGGTCTTAGAGGATCACCCTGCTGACGGCTAATAGAGGAATACAATAAATTTTATTCATAGATAAAAATAAAAAAACTGACGAAATGAAGTTTCAAAACACAAGATGGCAGATCCGATTCAGCTAAAAGGCATTAAACATATTACATTTTAATGAAAAACAGCTTTTGGCTTATCTATTGAGAAAGGAGATAACACGAGTAAACAAATAAAACGTATACATTATTACATACTTCCCTATATAATTTCGGCTCGTATTATTTTAGACACGAAATTACAACAATTAAATAATATATGGTTAGAAAAATACCGATATAATGATGTGTTTATTTGTCGTAAAACTTATCTGGCTTGCACAAACAACGCCTCTCTATGTGTCGGCATGTGTAGAAAAAGTTACAGGCACCGAAGGACCGTGGGTTGATTAGGTTGGCCCGGGAATGGGCGTATAACCCATAAACATTTTTGGTTAAACGTAATATTGTGTCGTTAGGGTAATAGAATGGCCACAGTACGCTCTTAGAAAAACGTTACTCGAACGT
This sequence comes from Samia ricini, assembly GCA_014132275.2. Taxonomy (NCBI): domain Eukaryota; kingdom Metazoa; phylum Arthropoda; class Insecta; order Lepidoptera; family Saturniidae; genus Samia; species Samia ricini. The sequence continues at coordinate 12,492,962 of AP028161.1, forward strand.
CTTTGCCATTTACTCGTAAGGGAAAAGGATTGAGATGTTGTGATAGCTCATAGCTTCATTAGTATATTTCGATCAAATCAAATTGACAAGCTAAAATATCTAGCTTTTCGTAGATTGTCTTAAAGTTTTCAATTATTAACAATAGTAGGAAATTAATTTACAAAAATTATCAAATATATAAAAGTCAAAATGTTTTATGTTCCGAGTAGTTAATTTGGAAGGGATTTTAGGTAGGGCTTAGTGTTATTACGCTTGGAATCCGCTTCGATGGACGTAGGTTTGAATGCATCTTTTGTATTCTGGAACTAGCTGTTTCTACAGCTCCGATAGCGTATCATAATATTTTCTATTCAAATATTCACTGCATAATAGACTTTTTAAATATAAAGTTTAAATGGGACGTAGTTGCTAATAAAACTGTGCATTGAATCGCATTTTGTTTACAATTTCATGACTATGAATTTTTGTTAAGCGGAACCCTAATTATATTCTCAAATTATGAGTATCCTATGTTACGCCTGATAACTTCAGTTACCTGCTAGAAAAAACCCGTCCAAATCTGTATAGTCGTTCCTGAGATTGGCTCAAATAAATCAGACAGACAGACGGCCAGACAGATAAACATTTAAAAATTGTGTTAATGGTATAAGCACGGCATACAAGTGCCTCGGTGGCGCAGTAGTATTACTTACGACTGTCGTTCTGAGGTCTCGGGTTCGATCCCCGGGTCGGGTCAAGTGATATTGGGTTTTTCTACTCAGTATCATCCCGGAATCTGGAATTCGTGTCCGATATGGCGACAGACTCGCCCTCTGTCACATCTGAGACGGAATTAAGCTCTGCGAAATTTGGGTGGTGTAGTTCGCTATTTCACCTCTGCCTAACCCTTCGGGGACAACAGGCGTGAGCTTATGTTATGTACTCAATAAAAAGCTGCTATTCTGTTGTATGTCACTAGCTTGGTGTTAGGACTTTTTCTAATGTCCATCTGATTAGATACAATCTAGAAAATCTGCCACTTATAGGTGAGTTACAGCAGCATCATTTGTTGGCTCGCAGATTTGCTAAATCCTCGACTGAAGTGAAGGCAACGCTGTTTACAGTGTACTGACAGTCGTATTTCACATACAGTCTGTGGGTCAACTACATGTAGAGAACATACAGCGCTCTGCGCGTACAATACATTCAGGGTGCTGATGGGGTTGCCGCACTATTGCAATGCTTCGGGCATGTTCGCGGAGGCGAGAATTGATGGCTTTCACGCCATCATGCGCAGGGTACGCGCCAGCCCCAACAGTATCCTGAATGCTGTAGCAGACAGATGGGATATTGGGTACGCCCACATACCACTATGGGGTTACAGAAATAATTAGTTATTATTCCTAGTAGATGTAACTACTAACACTAGTTTGTAAGTTATTAACTGAATGGACTTTTGTCTGAAATGAAAAAATTTTTTTTTATTTATTTTTCACTTTATAGCCTGCACCTCTAGCTTTACTTTGATAAGCTCATAATGGTGTTTTGTTTTACTTGAATCCTTATAATTAAAATAAACTAAATAAATCAACATCATTAAACAATATAGTATCAAAATGTTAATACCTAGTCTATGAACCTAATATTAAAAAAATAGTAGTTAATATTTATTACAACATATATAATAAATACATATATTTTCTTAAATTAAATAGTAATTTAACGGGTATTTTTGTTTCATATATTTCACGTTTAGTGATACAAGCTTATTTCATTATTAAACCATATTGACCTTTAATTTTTAAATTAGCGACATAACACAATGTTATTTAGGTGTGTTATATAAAAGCAAAATGATCTAACCTTTATAATAAGTACTAGACAAAAGTTCTTACGTGAAAATTTCAAGAATACCCTTTGCGCCTTATTATCCTTAAAAGGGAACATTAGGCTTTTTACAACGTCTGAAATACGTGTCTTGTTAAGACATGATAAATGTTTCCGAGAAATTTTTTGCATTCTAATTTTTTCTTGCTCGTATTTACGTAAGCTAAATAAAGTATTTATATTAATATTATGCGGTAATTTTTTTTACGCCTTATAGGCTCAGTGCTTTGACCATAATCTCACCTGATTTTAAGTGACTAAATGGCCCAGGATGGTAGACACAATAAGATACTGGTTCTCGTGTGCTACTGCCGGAACACACCTATTAGTATTTGGCGATAGGTTTTCAAACTTGACGGTGATCGGTACCAAGACGGGCATTATTAGAAAATGCCCACCTTGCTATGGTTTCCTCTTAATAGTTTCCTTCACCGAGAACTCAGGCTGATTTTAGAGTTGAATAGGTGGGCTCGAACTCGCGTCCATTGACGCGGAATCCGGCCGCACTACCAACTGCGCCACAATCGCTTCGCATTAAAATAAATACTTATTACTGAAAAAAAAGAATAGAAAATTAACTTTTTTGCAATATTGGATCATGTTTTGGAATTCAATATCGGTTTACAGGAAAATCTACCCCTGTGAATTTCTTTATCACTATCTAACTGGTGGATCTAAATTGAATCTTGGTATAGGATGCACACTCTATAAAATACTTTCAGACATCGTATCTACGAACTGTATCTTCGGGTCAGGATCTCGGATTAGGACATTTAAGAGTGTGAGTGTGATGTTGTTTGTGGAGTGGATATGTGTTACGTATTTTGATAATAAATAATTATTTTGACGAAACATAATTTCGCTATTTACATAGTCCGTGAAAATTTAATTAACAATTCTTCAGGGACACATTCACTGGGATATGTTTATTTATTTGCATTATAAATTTAACTTAGTTTAAATAATAGGTACGGTATAAGGTTGAAATAATGAAAACAAACATTATTTACTGGTGGTAGGGCTTTCATAAATAATTGAATAGCGACGACCGTACGCTTTTAAAAAAAAAAACATCATTGTGACAAGTTTTGGTACGTCGGTTTGCAGTGTTGTGTGTGTAATGCTTGATGCATGATCAGTGTTACTGTATCGCGCTGGTAGCGGCGTCAAGAGCCTCCCCAATTGGGGAACGGAGCACGTCTTAGGCCGACACCGGAGAGGGACCTGGAGAGTTTGCGGGTGAGGGGCATGGTGTAGTTTATATTTATTGTATATTTACATGATCGTGATCGAATCAGGGATAAGGAAGATATAGGCAGTGGGCATACTGGTTCGATAACTGATGCCCGATTGAGCTAACGGGTTCTCAAATATTTGCTACGTACCGGAAGACGCAGCGTGGGTAGGGTAGGGATTTGGTGAAGGCCGCGAGAATCTGCTGAATGCAGCTGGCACAAGACCGGTCGTTGTAGAGATCTTTGGGGAGACTTATGTCCAGCTGTGGACGTCTTTCGATTGAACGGATGTACATTTAAGTTTATTATTATCTATCATTGGCCGTCATTGTTCTTCGACTGTATTTTATTTAACATAACAAAAAGTGGAGTTTTTTTACTAAGCTCGTATAGAAAAAAAGCTAGGCTGCCTTGGCGCTCTGAACAATAACTATGTACATTTTTATGTAGTTTATTTATGTTCAAAACATACGATAGCCTCTGTAAGTATACATTTTACTATTTATCTCCGAGCGCCAGCACTTAAACGCCATCTTATAGTTGACATACTGTATCATTTTGACGGCACAACATTTGTAACGCAAACCTGTAAGTATTTTTCCCTACCGAGAATCGCACAGCGGCACTGAAGAAGTTTTCATTTCAATTACAGCGCTATCAATTTTATTTCCAGCGATCATTATTGAGATAAAAAGTTTATAAATAGGACAATGTTCCGAGATTTATAACTGATGTCATGTGTATTTATTTATTATACAAAACGACAAAAATATACAATAAAAGGTAAATAAATGAAAAGTCGAATACAGAGGCAGATAGTAAGTAGGTATAGGCATTCGCTCATCAGCTGAATGATCATTTGTTACAGTCATCGCGTAAGATGAAAGCCTACGATACAAAACATCTCGCTTCACGACTCACTAACTAACGACCAGTGAACATTGATGTACGTCGGAGATATACTGAGTGCAATCTATGCACTATATAAAAGTCGACATCTCTCAGTCTGTCCATTAGTTGACTTATAACTCGAAAACCGCTAAATCGATTTACATGACTTTTTTAATTCGTAAATTAATTGTCTGGTCAGGTTTAGTATATACATATTTTGTTACGTTAAATAGACGATTCGGACATCGTGAGCGGTAACACATTTTTCTATTTTGTATAATTTTATTTATTTATACATTATCTATTCATTAGTAGATATTTATTTAATAGTCCATCCATTTATTCAACCTAAAACATCCACTGCTGGGCATAGGTCGCACACAAAGATCTTCACAACGATCGGTCTTGCACCACCCGTATTTAATAGTATTATTATAACATATTACTTTAAAGTTAATTGTACGTATTTATTATCTATATTTATAGTAAAAAATCAACTTTGTAAAGACGGCTGAAAATGATTTGAAGTGAAATTGAAGTAAAATCGAACAATTAGGCATGAAATGTCTACTTCAATTATTCATATCTCAATATTCATTATTTGCCTTCATAAATAGCAATTATAATTAAATTACGGCCGATTTCAATATGTGGTCTCAATCTGTTTTTACCCACTGAAATCTGAAATTTCAATCCTATTTTATTCTAACATGTCAGATCAGTGTCAGAGAAAACCAATTCATTGTTGATTTGATCTCAATCTAAAAGTTAAAGTTCTATATTGAAATCGACCTATAGACTATAATTAATATAATAGTAATGTATGGTCCATTTACTTTAGTAAAATGAATTTTATTGTCAAAATTTAAACTTTCTTACTTAGTAATTGAGTAGTGTAATAAAGCTTATTTATTAAAATTTACGTCAAGGAATCAAAAAGGTCCTTTTGATTGGTTGATTCAGACGAAAGTCATCTACTACTGGACATAGATATCCTCTAGAAAGGAAGGGATTGCCATAATCACCACGCTTGGTTGGCGGGTTGGCGATCGCAGTAGGTATTTGTGATGCTCAGAGGATGCTGACGACCATCCCCTGGTTTATATTTTAGTGGCCTTTTAGACACACGCGGGAAAATATGGGTTAGTACTATTCTTAGCCGGCACCAAACGGCAATATCTACGAATAATCTATGACGACACAAAATAACATTTAATCACGGAAAGGAACCCGAGCGACTTTGTGCTCTGGAAATTTCTCCTATTATTGTCACCGCAACTTTATCGTGGATATCCGTTTCGATATCCGTTCCATTATTGTACAGATAAAACTTTGATTCGATCCCATATAACTTGTGTGACGACGGAAGACGTTATTTGTAACTTCATTGCAAAGATTGATGAATCGATTCTACAATTGTTCAGTTTGTTAAAAAGAATATAACGAAATTGATCCATCTCTGTGATCTAAACTCTATGGCTGGCGTGCATCATCTACGTTTATATTTAACAAAAGTTAAGTCCGTAGTTAAACCTACAGTTAACCAAAAACGTGTTACAGCATCTGACTTTAGTTAAAATTACGTCATAATTTAACTGTAACCATAACCCACGAAATTTGAGTGTGTGTGAAACAGGTTTCAAACTTGTAAATGAAATTGCCCTATCACCATGATGTTCTATTCAGGATTACAACTTCTATACTTAACCACAGAATATGCAAATGAAAAAGTAACAATATCAGTAATAATAATAATTAACAAGATTTTCATTAGAATATACATATATTACAGGAATATTTCTCCTAACGAAAGACAGAAACATAATTTTATGTTTTGTCTAATATGCTTTGATCCGTAACGAAAGAAATTAAATAGGTTCGCTTTGCTCCAACTTGACAACAATAAATACTGTTTAAAATAAAGCCTTCGTAGACTCCGTTGATATTTTCATCGTATTTATGAATACTACTTTTGACATTTTTTACGATGTTACCACACATAAAATATTTTCCTTAAAATTTATAAGGAAATTGATGTATCTTTTAACTGACAACTCTTTTAACTTTAACTCTAACTACCGTTGGATTGTTCACTCGAAACTTTGCTTCTGTTATGGTTAAAGATATAGTAAATAATAAATTTAACTTTAATCTTTACTATAATTGGAGATTTCGTGCACTCACGTGCACTATGTATTCTCTTTAAACTTAGTTTGTTTATTATCTATATCATTATAAAGCGATCAAATAGATTTTTTATTTTATTTTGGATAAACTCAAAAACTACTGAACCGATTTTTTAAATGTTTTCACCTGTAGTAAGCTATACTGTCTTTCAGATATAAAAAAAATAAGTAGATATTTTTATATCCGTGTGAAATCAGTGCAGTTGCAAGTAATACACAAAGATGTATTGTAGCGATTATGGTTCAGTGACAGTTTTTTAGGTAGACGTAATATCAAACCCACTTATCACAAATCTATCGCTAAGCACTTATGGGTGTGTTGTGGCAGTATCATTTGAGGGTCAGTACACCAATCTAGGCTTAGAGATTTTATCATACATCGTCACTAAAAATCAGAAGAGATTGTTGTGAAAACGCTTAAATTTTTTTAAATAATATCTTTATGAACCAAATTATCAAAATCCTTATTGCGTGAACACTCTAAACACGTATAGGTACCTACATCTAACGTTCACTAATCAAGTGTATGTACATAATACCTGAGAAGTTCACTCAAGAAACTTTCAGGTCATCAATCAACCCAAGCCGAGTCGGGAGCGTGTATTTTATAAAGTACACAGTAATAGGTGTTTAAGTTTCTCTTGAACAGAATGAGTATATAAATATTTTTACTTAAAATGTATACTTGAACTTCTTTATTGTTTTGTGTATCCTTTTTTGGGAATTGATTTTACGTGGTATTGGCTTATTTACAGGGATAACTTTTATATTAAACTTTTGTATTTATTAATAATACCTTAAAATTATTTAGTGAATTATGTGGGTACAATTTCAGATAAATCTAATTACGAATCAGTATTATTTTATTACATAAAGCTATTAACACACGTACGGGCCGGACCTTGGACATGGTATGTCGGGCGACCGAGGTTATCAGGGATGGGGAATAGATTTTTCTGAAATATCAATTTTTTTCATCGTTTCACAAAACGTCGAGGTTCAAAAGATCAATCTTTATTCGAATTGTTTTATTTGTCTTTTTATTCGTAAATAGTATTTTTCTATTGGTCGAAATTGCACTATAATCATCATTTATTTCAAAAACGGTTTCCAATTTTTTTATGTCAGCACTAAAGTTAGTTAATGGTTAATAAATAAAAAAATAAACACCTCTAACCTACTAAGGAAAAAATTACACAGAACTGACTTTTTGCCTATTTATAGATAATAATCATATCATAGAAAACAAAAAGGATACTCTAACAATTGATACTTTATTCGTTTGGAAGATCGATCTTTTGGACCTTGATGTTTTGTGAATCGATTCATCAAGTTTAAATTGGAATCGAATTAAAAATCTATATTTTTCGGAAAGGATTTCCATTCCTACTTAGGCAACTGATCACCTCGGCCACCCACCAAACCATGTCTGCGGTTCGGTCCGTACGTGTGTTAACCACTTAAGATTAATTCGTAGATATTTGGGACAATATGCTTATACAATAAATAATATGCTTACACTTTAAGCTGGATATGGTTAATAATGCAATTCAAAAACAATTAAATAAACATAAACAAGCATATATCAATCTTTTTAATAGATAATTAACGATGTCTAAGTAGGGTGATATTTTGTTCTGTTATGTTGTTTTAAAACATTAAAAAAAATTAAATATACAGAAAATACAGATTATATTATAAAACAAAAGTGTTGCGCCTATGCAAACAAGGTGCAACCTCAGATTGATTGCTGCACTGAAAGTTCAAAAGTGTCAGAGCAGCGCTGGTATTCTGGTTGAACCATATTGGGGCGCTGCGGAAACACTGCTTAGTTAAATATTTTTTAAATAAGTTACGAAAAACAGAGAGCTATATGAAAAAGTTACACATATATTACACAAATCAATAAATAAACAAATTTTGTATCCCTATTTATTAAAATAATTTTGTTATATAGAAGAATATTGATATAAAAAATAAATGTATTTAAAAAAAAATATTTTATAAATTATATTTAACAATTATTTTTTACCGATAAAATAATATATCACGTTATGATTGCTGCTATACGTTGAGTTTTTATTAAAGTTCACATTTTGTGATAGCTGGTACGTCCCACCGCCATAACGGAGTCGTCCCACAGGAAATAAAGAGACACGCTCATCGGGACCGAGTGAGGTCTTCTTAGAAGCTTCGATGTTAACCTTTTATTATTTCCATATAACGTTATTCGAGAAACATTATCCTCCTGCTTCCGTGCGTCGGAATCACCTGATCCCGAATTATGAGGTTCTGTTATTTATTTATCCTGTATAAACTGAAATTTTGTTTAAGTGATTAAGATAAAAGGGAATAAACACCTCGTTTTTACTTTATAATTAAGATTACTTCATAAAAATCATGTTATTATGAATTCCCATGGAACTGATTACCTCAAATAAACGAAAACTTTAAATCATTGAGGAACATTATAAAAAAGGTAATAAAATTATATCTTCGTGGTTTAAAGGTATTTTGAATGTCATTAGTATTGACCTATTTTCCAAACTCATTAAAATCCACTACAATTATTGTGTAGTGTTTTTTTTTCAAAAATATTTATATTTCTGAATTAATTCAATTCATATAGCGTAAGCACTCACAAAGAATTTGAGGTTATATCTCTCATTTCAAATTCTTCGTGTACGACTTGAATCGTAAAAAGAGGATTATAGTCTGTATGCTCGTGAGTTGGATAGAATTCGTGAAAATAAGGCGAGCCGGTAATATGGGCTGCTTTATTTACTCCTAGCCACTAAGCTGCATATAATGAAAAACGCAGTGTCGCGAGGCGTCAAACGGCGACGGCGAGTAAAAATGTCTACTCATCTTGGAATAAAAGATCAAGATACTTTATTGACAATAAAATCGTTTTAATTATTTTAGAACTAACTTTAAATTAAAAATTAAACTTCTACGAATAGCGACAGAAAGGATAATCAAATTGTAAAGTAACTTATTTTAAAACCGATAACCCTTGTTTTCTATTATTATTTCTTCTTTTTCTAGAGAATTGTATATAATCAAATTAAGTGAAAGAGTTTTATATCTTAAAGTTATTTTGTAAAGCTGATAATTAAGATAATGACGTATACAGCTAAAATTACAATGGTATTACAGTTGCTCATTGGATTAAGCCTAAGAAAAAAAATTAACACTTTAATAAATGTTTGGTAACCAGGGCCCAATTTGCACACATAGATAGATCAAATAAATGTAAAAAGGTAATATTTTACAAATACTTGAAAGTACACCTTAAGCATTTATATGAAAAACAATTATAATGTTTGTCTTTTATAAAGCAATTTTATGGGCGTGTAAGAAGGAAAAGTTTTGGCAACCTATATTATTAAATAAATTATCCCTGAACATGCAATATTTGCAGCCGTAGTATATAATTTTTTTAAATAAATAATTTGTTCTTTCTTGTAATAATTTTACTTTATTGTTAAAGACCATGAAATGTTTGAGATAAAACGTTATATATGACGTTCATAGTAAATGTGGTTTAACTCCAAAGTAATACTTTTTTTCTTTTTTGCATAATGCAGTTAAATTTACCCACAAATATTGATACAAAGACAGCACCGGTGAGTTTGTTAGTTCTATTTTTGCATTTATTATGGCATCACAAATACTGCATTAATTTCCTAATCTTAGTATAATTTTAAATCCCGGTTATGTGTCTTTCAAACTAGCGTGTAATAACTTTAAATATGTAATTTTATTGTATTCTACTTTTATACATTAATTTAACCAAGTGAGTCTTGTGATTCCACTATTTTATGCCAAAAATATATATTTAAAAAAATTGCCTCATGGCGCAGTTGTATTACGGTACGACTGACGTTCTGAAGTCTCGAGTTCCATCTCCACGTCGGGTCAAGTGATATTAGGTTTTTCTATTCAGTATCATCTCCGAGTCTGAAATTTATGGCCAATATGGCGATAGGCTCGCCCCCTGTCACATCTGGGAAAGAACTAAGCCCGGCGCGATGTGGGTGGTGTAGTTCGCTATTTCAACTCTGCCTAACCCTTCAGTTATAACAGGCGTGAGCTTTATGTATGTAAAAAAAAAAAAATATCTATCTCAATATATTGGTTTAGGGCCTTAGACAATATAATAGAACATACTAGTTGTAATTCTTTGTTGTCACATTCTTGACTTTACTATTAATATACCACTCTCATATAATTAAAGACAATATTCATATTGAACTGTTTATAATTGATCCAGTTAATAACCTCCTAACGGTCAGATAGAAATACGGACGTTGGCTTTTATAATCTGCACGTATATTTCAAAATACATCTTTCATAAAAATTTTTTTTTTTAATTATTATAATTGATCAAGATCGTGTCGTCGTACTACTTGGCAGACTCACGCGGTTGCTTATCCGTACACGTCGCGAGAGTTGTCACTTGTCGCACGCGACGTCGACTCCCAACTATTGCGATACCGAAACCCTATAAGGGTTTTCCTGTTCTTTATTCGAAATGTCCTCCTCTATTTTGGGGCTAATCCGAATACATTTGTAGAATAATTTAATTATCTCGTACTTTAATGCTTACGATTTGAATTAGACAGATTTTTTTTTACAAAAATAATTAAAATAAATCCATACGCATAAAGTTAGTTGTATTACACGCGATTAAGGTTCGTAAAACGTGATATATTTTTGCGTACTAACAAAAGATTTACAATAATTTAATACAAGTAAATATATAATAATTATAACATGCACATTATTTTTTAATAAATGAACGACAAATAAGAATTACAAAGTGCAGTTACGTGTAGTAATGTCTAATAGTAATTTAGGTAAGTAGATATTTCTAATCATGTGCTATACCTAATATCAACCTACAATTTATTAATTTCTGAACTCTGTTCACATTCACGCACAATAAAAGCTTTATACACATCGAAATATCCATAAATACATAATATTATCTCAATAGAAAACTGGAATAAATGCAGACACAACAAAATATTCTGTCTGGCAATACAATTTTATACGCGACTATAAATCGGTTGTTCTTATTCGAACAAAGAGCTTCAAGGCAACTATCCAAGGCGTTCGGCTCATATCAGTTCCCATAAAAATGTTTTATGTTAGTGGCTAATAAATGACATCAGCAAATTCAGTAAGACAATATGAGAGGCGCTCTATGCATCCGTTCCTTCATTTTTTCTCTCTCCCCTCGTAATGATTGTTTCGGTTGTGAACGAGGGCGCCGGCTTGTCTTCCAGGCCAACAATGATTTACTATTGCAAGATAGAGCCAAGGGATCGTTTGGTTTTGAAAACATACCATATTTTCAGATTAATCATAACATTTGAGATAGCGATCTCACTTCTGCGACAGCTAAAAATCCTTATTATTAAAGTTTAACAAACAACATAACAAGACGATAGTAACAATATGCATAGATATATAGAAGTTGATTTTTATAACGAACTATGTAGTTATTTTATATATTAGTTAGTTTATATATTTAAGAACAATGAAACGCCCTGACTTCACACAGATATGCAGAAATCTCAGATTAAAAAAAATTGCCTAAATTACTCAGTGAGTAAGCATCTTCTTAGTGTAGGATTTTTCAAATAGATTAAGACTGTTAACGCCGTTACGAAGGTCGTGCGCGGGACGAGCAGAGAGGGGATACCTGCGCGCGCGTCATCGCGCGTCACTCCGGCACTCTCATTAAATGTGTAGCTTAAGACTGTCGCAAGTGCTACCTATATAATTTTTATAATTCTAACAATATAGTATATCTAGAAAATATACGGCGTTTTCTTTAACAAGACTCCCAAGTGTCCGCGGAGACAAAGACATTTTTGGGTTTATTTATAACAAACCAAAAATCAATTTTACCTTTTTATATTATATGTACAGACAAAATTCATTGGAGACCAATAATAACAAAATTATAATACCACGAGAAAAAAATTAAATCAAACGTAACTTTTTAATTTTGATTTATTTATAATTTATTTATAAATACCTTATTATGATTTAAAAATTGAAATGTTTAAATTCTAAAAATATCTTTCCCTAACCCTTTATACGCTGTTGGTATAGCTTTTGCGAGATCGGTTTTGCAATAACATTATTGTTCTAAGGCGATATATCATTATTCAAAGTCATATATCTCACGAATGCCGGCACTTACTGTAAATGGGGTGAACGTAAGTGTTTTCACATGGCATTGGACCGTAACTTCTACCAAAAGATTTACGTTTAATCAAAGACAAACAAATAAATGTCTGGCGTTGAATTTCATTCGTTTATATTTCAATTGTGTATATGAATTTTTGTAATGACCCTCGATGTTGATTATTAGACATTAAAAGATTGCGCATAAGAACTTATTCCAAGCTTTTAACAATCTCTATATATCTACAAAGTTAAAAAAAAATACTATTTTCTTTCATTTTAACTAATATTATCTATAGTATTAACATGTAATTGAATATTAAAGTAATATTTACATAAAAATAATGAATTATCCTAGATTAGTTGTGCTCGTAATTCCGTTCCGCAGTTCCGTTCTGGTGGAAATGCATTTTTGTAAAAAGACAGTTTCATTAAAATTTATTAACATTTTCAGTATTAAGCTAAACATACATTTAATTAATTTCGACACAAATTTGTATGCGTAAAAAAAACAATGAAATGTATCCCATTATTAAATCTAAAATCCCCTGAAGTTTTTTTCCTCAGACATATTTCATGTCTGAGATATACTTTGTTTCTTTAGTTTACCTGTAAATATAAATAAAAAAAATAAAAAAACTTTCTGAAATAATAAAGTAGTATATAGTATACGTAAGTATATAAAAAATACACGTACGGATAAACGTGTAATAAAAAATCGTTGCACACTCCAAAAAGTCTTTTAGTAAGAAAATATCCCGGATTCCATCCCCGATGTTTACACATGGTGGTTAAGCTGCATCTAATGAAATCCCCTCGCAGGGTATCCTTGCACTAAATTTACAACAACCTTTTAGTTTTGATCGTAGCTAGAAAAATGGGTATTTTGTTTAAATTGACTTTTAAGATTCATATATATTCAATGTTAAATACAATACAATAAATAATAGCATAGATATCTAATAGCATAGTATCACCCGGTACTATTCTTAACCGGCACAGTTACTACACTAATAAATAAATACTTTTATTTTGTATATTGCGTTGTAAATTCAAAATCTCGTAAATGTTTCGCTATTACAAGAAATGAATGACATTCTATAATATTTCAGTAATTAAGTGATATGTACCAACGTAAAAATTACAGAAAAAGCAAACATAATTTCTCATTCAAAATGAGATAATTTTCATGATTTAATGGTTCGTAATGCATGGATATCCATAAATTATATGTTATTCTAAATTGTCTGTCAATAATAATTATTATAGAAGTAACATTTATATTATATGATAAATATATTATCAAGTATCAAGATATTTTTTACATTTGGCGTAGAAATAAACACGTGGATTTTGAGTATTTTCAGTTCGGATATGTGTTTCCTATTCGCCCTTCTATTTCTGCCATCGAACACGATTTTTATCACTATTTGTTGATTGAATTCAGTTTTCCTTATTACAATATATTGTCTTATTTATTCTTCATTATTTCTGAGACAAAATTTATAAATTTATTTATGTATTTTAGAAAGTAAATTTTTTTAAGAGTTTAATAAAAACTTATCCGTCTTTATCTGGGCAGTCAAATAGCTAAAATCAACGGTTATTCCACAAAAAAAGACTCTATCAGAACTCTGAGCACCCCCGTTTGATATTCTCCAATCGTAACCATTCGCACAAAAGAAAATTGGTCAAGCGTTATATGTCCACTAGGCTGAAACGTTCCATTGTTCAATTGAAGAGGGGACTTTATTCAAAGATATACAGCGGGTTGGTTGCATTCGAAGATTTCTTACAATTTACCCTTTAGGCGCACGAAACTTTGAACTGAGGGCGTTGATTGAATAATAAAGACAGAAAATTAATGGCTCCTTTATTGTCAGAATTATAAATTGCATATTTTTTTACAATTTACTTCTTCACTAAATACTGCAGCAATGTTTTTGAAAGTTTTATTAAGTGTTTGCATTGTAGAAAAATATTGTAATAAAATATATAACCCATTCATTGTGATTGATAAAAGCGTAACTTTTCGCCAGTTTATGATAAGTATAGTGTACATTTTATTTAGCTATTACTGCCTGAAACAGACAATTTTTTTGTCAAGAATTAATAAATCTTATCAGAAATTCTCTAAAAATTACACTAAAAGTAAAAAAAATTACATTCGTACTATTCAGAAATTCAATAATTCATAGCGCCAAACGGAAAATAACCATTTCGGCACGGAAACATCTAATTTTCCAACGTAGATCCACTGTGTATTTATTTCTTTGGGCTTTGTTCTTCTATCCGCGAATTAAGCATCCGAATGATTTATACAGACAACGCTCAACGTGTTTTATTTACGATTCTCGTTGTACAGTATAATTACAGAGCCGTATAAATGTAAAAAGGGATTAATTACCCTTTAATGATTACGCCATGGTTAGAAATTAAGCCACTGAAGAAGCCTACAGAGAAATATTAGAGCTTTGTAACTCAAAAGATAATACTGACACAAAAATAAGCTAAAACGTCAAATATATGTTAAAACAAGCGTCTCCGTGCGTCGCGTAGGGTTAGCGTGTGGTGTCTGCTAAGTATAATAGTACCATCCCATATCTTTCCACGGGTGTCGTAAAAGGCGACTAAGAGATACAAACCAGGAGATGAGCAGTAGCATCCTCTGAGGACAACAAACAACTACTGCGATCGCCAACCTGCCTGCTAAGAGTGGCAATTATGACAATTCCTCCCTTTTTCAGGGAGACCTATGTCCATCTGTGGAAGTCTTATGGTTGATAGGATAGATAGATAGATGGATGGACTAGTGTCTCGGTGAATTACGTACTGCCTCAGAATCAATAAATGTTTTGTTATTAGTTGAATTAAATCAGTTTTTCTTCCAATGCGCAAAGAAACTTCTCGAATCTGAGATGAATAAAAAAGTTCATCGAAATCAGTCAATCCGTTCTCGAGATATAATCAAAAAACCGTCCCTGATACAAACTCGATGCATAATTTTTTTTTTTGTCATAACTATTTTTAGTAAATATTTATTTAATAGTTATTTTGTTATTCGGGGCAGAAACAAATCCAACAAATCTAATATCATAAAAGTCTAGCCATTCTTGATTTATGGATATGTAACTAACCTGATTTTATTTTCTGTACCTAGATTTATAAAAAATAATTACAATAGGAAACCTATTCCCTATTCTCTCATTATTTTGTCACTTGGGAAAATTGTTAATGAATCAAGGTGTAAACACTTATTAAATTAATAATTTACAAATTTTTCTCATCCTATCTTTATATACATAAATCTTCTGTGCGAGTGTATGTGACTAAACTCCTCCTAAACGACTGAACCGATTTTAATTAAATTTTTTTGTGTCTATTCCTAAGGTTCGAGAGTGGTTTAGATTCACAATTTGGTCCAATTTACTGTTTTATGTATGAAACACGAACGAAGTCACGGGCACGGCTAGTATAATATAAAATTACAATGTATTTTACTAACATTTACCTTTTTTAAATAAAATTGAGAGTAAATATATATCTAATGAAACCAAATTAATATTTACACGCCCATGTTTGTACGACCTCGAAACATTCTCTCCCACATACGCCAACAAAAACAATAGACAAGTGAAAACGAAATGTTTCTGTTTATGTTTTCCATACAAAAAAAAAATTCGGTAACCCTGTTGGTCAAATTCAGTCGGTTAGCGGTCTCTATTGTTACCCCGATCAGAGTCCATTCATCCTATCCCGGGTAAAGGGGAAGCTTGAAAACATACAAATTAGTCCATTGTGATTTATTTTTCTTGCTATGCGTCTCTGAATACCCCTGTCTGTACCCTTAACACTGAACACAATGTTCAAAATTTAATGTCATCGAATTATATTGTGTTTTAACCAATTACAATTTATGTTTTTATACCACTAAAGTGACAAACAGGCATACGATCCGCCTGATGGTAAATTGTCATCGTAGCCTATGGACGCCTGCAACACCAGAGGTGTGCGCATTGCCAACTCGTAAAAAAAAAAAAACTTTCTCACCCCCCTTTTGACGAACCCCATACTGTATTCCGCGGGAATCACGGCCTCAGGGAGCTTATTCCACATCCGGATAGTTCGCGAGAGGAAACTCCTCAGGAGCCTCACTGTCTGAGATCATTTTGACTCCTAGATGTGAAAGTGAACTCCCTGCCGATGGCGAGCCGTACGATGGTAGAAATTAGTTGTCGGCATTCAATCAAAATCAAAATCAAAATTTATTTATTCAATTTAGGCCCTAAGAAGGCGCTTATGAACATCTAAAAACACTACTACCGGTTCGGAAAACAACTCAGTCGAGAAGAGCCGGCAAGAAACTCGATCTGGTTCTTTTTTTTTCATAAATATAATATATATCATTTTTTTTGTCATATAAAAAACTATACAAATCGTAGTTTTTAGTGGAAGCACAGAGATGTGGGTTATTTCCAGACATCACTATCGTTCACGTAATGATCCACCCGACGAAAATGTACGACGAAAAACTCATCAGAACACCACCCATTATACAAATAGTAAAAAAGGAGCCAAAGTTCCTCCTTAGACCGCTTGCGAGATTGGGATTAGCTCTCCCGTAAGAGTAGGCAGAGATCACATCTATTCACTTCCTACGATCTTGACACACGACTTTCGCTTATTCTACTTTCATTAGCATCTTCATACATGCTCATCGGTTACGATTTACTTTTGACCTGGCCTTTCTCCAGAACGTCCCAGATCTGGTATGGATACGTTCGCCTAGGACGACCTTTACCAGCTTGCCCAGTCACACTTACCTTGTGAATTTGTTTCGTCAATCTTTATTAATCCATCCTCTCTACATGTCCAGACCAATTAAACATCCCTTTCTCTATCTTTGTCACTACATCCTCTACCACACCACAACATGTTATAATTATCAAAATAATATTGTATATGAGTCGACTAGTGAGAACTTACCTTACATACCATTATTAATATTGTCTATGTACATGTTATTATGTTGTAGAAAATATATTCACTGTCTGCTTCCAAGTGCATAAGAAAAGTCGTTTCATTTTACAACATTCCCTTATCACACTATTCCTTACTTTATCTATCATTCTCATACCAGCTCATTCTCATACTTCTTAGACTTCTCGTCTCTACTGCATTAATCTTGCTTTCATGTTTCTTCTGTCAGACCTAGCACTCACTGCCAGACATAAGTGTAGGGACTAGCCCACCCCAATTCACAGCCAAATGTACCTTTATTCCCTAACACAACTCTTCAACAAAAACTTTAAAATAAAAAATAATATATATATATATATATATATATATATATATGTATATGTATTTAAAACTCCTCAAAATGATTGATAATTGAGATGCAGAAATTAAGTCAATTTTAAAATCATGAAGGATATAATATTATATAAGATAAAGGATATAAGAATAAATTAATCACTAATGCTTTTGAAACAAAACTCTTGAAATGGGTAAAAAGAATTAACACAACACATGCGATGTTCAAAAATGTACTAACAGATTTCTTTAATATCGAAATTGATAAAATGTAGATCAAATCTAAATCAGATTCGGATGTATATCATCGTCTTACAAACTCCAAATTCCACACAGATATTCCCAAGCATATCTTATATACAGCAATAAGTTTTAAGTTTTTTCAAAATCGATAACTACGTTTTAAGAAATCTCTTTATACAGATGTTTGAAATGAGGCTTGTACAAAAAACGTGATATTCATAGATGAAAATATATTAAGAAAGTTAAATGGTTTAAAAAGGTACGGCGCTTGAATAAATTCTACTATCGTTCTCTATCCATATTCGAAGAGTAAGAACATAAATGAATAAACATTTTCAAGTAAACATGCCCTCTATCTATTCAAAGAAATTCGCGTGCAGTTTGCAATTCATGTCGGTAGTCGCGCGTCGAACGCATTAGCTCTCACAACTGAAGGCGGCATGTAATCGTATTTGCATTATAAATTTGTTCGTACACGTAAATGGCCTTCTGCCACCGCGGGTAAACAAGCACGCTGTACAGACGATGCAACGGAATTACTACACTTAACAGTATACTCGTATGCTAGCGACGTTTATTCCATACAAACGTAGTTCTCTGTTTCCTCCCTGGATAAAAAAACATTATAGTAAATATTTTTTATACCAATTAATATATATGCATCACAGCCATACCCGTACTTTATGATTTTTTCCATAAAATAGTTATAATAGAAACTAGGAGAGCCTTTAAAAATGAAAAAATTTGCTCGATTTTTACTGTCATTTTCAGACGTTCTTCAAACAAATTTGACGGATAACATTAAAAAAAGCAAATCGTACAGGCATAGCCAAAGTATTTCTTATTAAATAACTGAAATAAAATGGAAAATCGGTTTAGATTTGGAGGAGGAAACAGGGTACTATGAAGTGATGTTTTCGTCTATTTTGCATGGGTAAAATCAGCCCGAGCCGCAGTTGTTCCTTTGGTGTTTTATAACTCTTTCTTTGGGGCGCAACGCGATAACAATAGATTTCTGAAATACCTACATTTCAAATCTGTTGCCGACCGCATGCCCACTTAATATTAAAAGAGTTATATATTTTAATTTATTTTTAGAAACGTGTACATGTTCAGTTTTATGTCGACAAATGCCTGATCTTAATCTAGTATTTCAATTTCACTTTTAACCGAAAATCGATTTAAATAAATATATTATGGAATCTCTAAGTTACCTTCCATATTTCTAAAATACTGTTGATTGTAAAACTAATTTGTTCTTAACTTTTTACACGACTATATACTTGAAAATACGTAGTTACAAATAATTGAAATCTGCTACCTTTTGGTTTAGAGTTGGATAATAATATCATCCCTTTCTTGTCCTTAATTAGTTAAACTTGTACGAATGGTTTCCTGTATCAAAATAGGTCAAATCTACAATGGTAACTTTATACCACGTGGTTTGTGTATAACGTGACCAATCAATCTTAACCAACATTCCTTCATTTGCCACGTACTGTATTCCAAAGCTACCATGGTTTGTCGACTATGTAACCTCAACATACCGAATATAATATAATACAAACAAACACAGATGTTAAATATGTGTGTCAGTTTCGAAACATTCTTAACTCTCTATAAATTCGCGTAAATTCATACGTCATAACATTAACTTTTAAAAATTGTATTTTTGGTCTAGTTATCGTATATACATTCATATCTTATTAGTTCTTTTTAACATAACAAACAGACACTTCGCTTTTATTTATTAGTTTAGATAAAATATATCAAAATAATATTAAAATACATTTTAACATTTCGCTCATAATGCCGATAATATTTACCCTAACCGTAACTTAATTAAAAAAAGACGTCGTATATGGATATTAAAAACAAGTTTATTTTTATGGAACAGTTCATAAATGAACTTTAATATCACTCCATTGTCCATACGTAAGTTACGAGTTGTAAATAACGCGACGTACGTTGTTATGTATATTGGCAGACTGCGGTCAATTCTAAATCCGCAGTCATTTTACAAGTGGCTATTATACTGTTAGCCATACAATGTTGAATTATTACACTATACCAAGTAATTTGAAGCATGGATTATAAGTCCGACTTGGCGTATATATTGTTTAATAATAGAGAAATTACTACTATAAATTAATATTGAAAATTGTATATAGATGCTCGTAATACTACACTGTTATATTAAGAAAACGGGTAGATAGCTTTAATAGTAATAAATAAATAAACACTCGAGTTAATATTACCTATACTGATAACACTTAAATTTTATATAAGTTTGCTTATATAATAAATATCATATTTAACTAGGTACTAGCCCACGGCTGCGTCCGCGTTTCATATATTCTTCATTGCATTTTCATTTGCTTATACGGAACCCTAATTATTTTCCTAGTTAAAATTTAAGCAATTGCCAGTAGAACTGTGTATATAATCAAATTTCATTTGGATTTCATTCAAATTTTTATGGGTGTTATTTTTTTACGCAGAACTGTAATTATTTTCGTAAATTAAATGTATCCTAAGTTACCCGGAGTATCTACCAAAAAAAGACCCGTCAAAATCTGTCCAGCCAGCCGGAGAGTACCTATTACAAATATACAGATAGACAAAAAATTTAAAAATTGAATTTTTGGTATTCGTATCGTATATATTTTCATATCTATTTAGTAAATAATTTGAAATTACAAACAGACACTTCAATTTTATTTACTAGCATAGATTATAATGTACTCAATAAAATTTTAAAATAAAAACTATATACAATATTAAGGATATCTAACTATAATATAGAATTTTATTACAATGTCCCAACGATCTAACATTTCATTGGTAAATAAAAATTAAAAGTAATAAATAGATTTAAAAGTTAATATTACTGAAATTAATTTTAGAATTAAACTTTAGTTTGATTTAAGCTGGACAATATAATGATGATCACGCTTAAGAATAATATAGGCTTTTATTAAAAAAAAAGATTTAGTTGCGTAAATAATAATAAAAGATCACGCCCTTAAACTCACTCAGAAAAATCTAATAAAGCTTTCACAACAAACGCATTAGGAGAAAACTTGTTACGTATTCCCGCAAAAGACGTAACAAAAATATCCAAGTACACCGGTAAGTACTTGGAAATGTACGACGGTTCCGACCAAGGTCATTAATGCACCCTATTCAGTACCCTCGCCCTGATAAGTAAGTGAAACAACTTTATTTGATGTGTACATTCGTGGATGACTGTACCAACGTGTCGTGCTAAGGGAATGATGACGTGATAAAATACCTTTGGTGTCTATCCTGGATTCGTTGAATTATTCTGATATTCTCCCCTGCATTTGCGTGTTGAGTTTAATATTCAATAGCTCCTGTATGAGAGATACAATCTACATATTACGTTTGAAGTTATTTATTTTTAAGTTAGTAAAAATATACTTCACGTGCGCACTAATAAATTAATAAATTCTCTAGAGTAACAGTAACTATTAACTGTAGTATATTTATAAAAGAAATACGTTCATATCAATCTTGAATATGATTATTCTAGATACCTGAATTTATGGATAACTGATGGTAACTACATTTAGTCATATATTAGAGTAGTTTAGTAATGGATAGAGAACGAACATCTAAAAAATCTTGTTTATTTGTACAGACATAAAATCATTAAACTTAATACTTACTAATTTAAATATACATTCATAAGCCATCTAAAAGTTATATTTTAAAACTAAAATTAATAAATAAATATTTACATATTTTTAATTACTACTCGTATTTACGTTAATAAACAAACAATTGAAAAGATGTCAACCTTCTGAAATAAGAACTTTCTACTCATAGCTCCAAATAGAAAAAAAATATCATAAAAGTAATATATGATTGTAATGTAACTACAGTTACACGTAATATTTGCTAATGGATTCCGAGCTCGATAGGCTATTTTCATAGAAACATAAATGGTTCTGCACAGAGACAATAAGTTCTTAAAGCGGTAGACACTTAAAACGCTCCACTTAGGTATTTTACAAAGGGACTTTTAGACGATGCATTTTATACGTGACATGGATCTGTTACTATTACAGTTTTAATAATTTAAATACTAGGGATTGTATTTAACTTATTTAAAAAAAAACAATATTTTATGTATTTATTTTATGTCATTTGATTTTAATGAATTATTCTTAATAAATGGCAACTGTACTACACAGTTTTATCATAATTTTCTGGTATTCAAACAAGAACTGTCTAGAAAGTTTTTATGGCACCTAATAATTAATTTATGAGCCTGACTTTTCGATGTAGTGATAAATCGTGACGTAACCATAACATGGCATTTTTTAATATTGCTCGACTGGGTGGCTACCATTTTCCAGTTTTTAAATCTGTCGCCAAGCACCAGTACCTCTAGGCTTAGTATGTTTACCATCTTGGATCACATCGTCATTTAACTTCAGGTAAGATTGTGGTGAAAGCTCTGAGCCTGTAAAGTAGGTATACAAGCGTAAAGGCATTTCCCACTCAAAAAGAAAAAAAAAGCTATGCAAAATCATATATTGTAGAAAAAAATCATCATAAACGTATTATTCAATCAAATCAAACATAATCAACCAAAAAAAAAATCTTCTATTTCCTATTTTCAATTATGGTAGTTTTTAATGGGATACTATCTCGTTTAGTCTATTAATTTAATGCGATTTAATGTGATTTAGAACTAATATTGATCAAAAATATTGTACACTAGCTGTGTTCCCACGGCTGCGCCCGCGTTTCATATATTCTTCATTGCGTTTGAATTTTTTATACGGAACTCTATTTTCTCCATTTTTTTTTTGGTACTAACAGAAAGCAAAGATTTTTTACAAATTCAAATACCTGCCAGTAAAACTGTGCAGTGAATCGGATTTCAGCCAAAATTTCATAAGTTTAAATTATTTACACGGAACCTTAATTATTTTCAAAAAATTAAATAGCTTAAGTTACGTGGAGTAACTGCAGCTGTCTACCAAAAAAAGTCCCGTTAAAATCGGTACAGTCGTTCCGGAGATTACCAGGAACAAACAGATAGACAGACAAAAATTTTAAAAATTGTATTTTTGGTATAGGTAACGTATGTATATTTGTATTTTGATATTACAAACAGACACGGTAATTTTTTTTATTAGTCTATACTAATAATCTATTTTATGACACTCGAGAGTGGTTTATAAGTTTCGTTAATTTTAATAGATATTAAATTGCAATGTATAAAGATAATTAAAAATAGTAATAAACATAAAATGGTGACTTATAATAAATTACATTCATTGACTTCATTTTGAATCTCGTGTTTACGTAAAAGTGAGTTAATATCAAAAATGTTCAGTCACAAATAACACAATAGTAGCTGAAAAAAAAGATAATTATGTTTTAACAGGTATTTATTTTAAAATTATACTATATATTTAAGTTATACAGGATACAGTAAAATAGTACCTATATTATGAATAATTTTATAATAATTAATATCAGTTAAAATATTGTTAAATGCAAAAACATAAATTCAAAATTGAATTAAACCCGGATCACATAATTTACACATACCTCAGTGTTGCCACGTTCGAATCACTTTTCAGCGGGGATACCAGTGTGACCGCCAGATGGCGTTCCGAAATCCGCGGTAATCCTGAATTTATTATCTGTTTGCAGCCATTTGCCGTTGCAATCTGACGAATTTCACTGGTCGAAATAGAAACGTCCGAATTCGCATCTACACGTTATCCGAAATGAGTAGAATGATTGTGTTCACATTCCAGAATAGAAATTGATTCTATTTGGTACTTACGTTTTTAGTTTATAAATGTTATTTATAAAAATCTTATTGTATATTGCTAATTTGCTAAACATCTGTACTAATAAATAATATTGGAGTGTCTTTTTGTAATGTCAAAATTATCATTTTTTTACTAAATAGGTATGAATTTATATATGATACCTATACCAAAAATACATTTTTTTAAAAATTTTTGTATGTCTGTTTGTTCCGGGTAATCTCCAGAATGGCTAAAAGGATTTTGACGGAACTTTTTAGTAGATACCTGAAGTTACTCTGGGTAACTTAGGGTACTTTTAATTTTCGATAAATAATTAGGGTTCTGCGTAAAAAAATTAAACTCAACAAAAATTGAATAAAATCAGATTCAATGCACAGTTTTACGGGCAAATATTTGGATTTATGAGAAATATGTTTAATTTATCTTAGTACTAAAAAATGTTTAAGAAAATATATGGGTTACGTTTAAAAAAATTAAAACGCAATGAAGAACATATCATACGCGGGCGCAACCGTGGGCACACAGCTGGTAAATATATAAATATGGTTAAGTCGGTAAGTTAGTGTTAGCGCTAGACTTAATATTTCATTATATGTACACACATATGTATATACATTGTATATATCATATACAATTTAATAAGTAGCAGAATGTATATACATAAATCATCATTGTCATTATCATTTTAGCTGAAAGACGTCCATTGCTGGGCATAAGCCTCAAGGCACTCTACGATGACCATATTTTTCTAATATCCCACTCATGGGGGGAATGGGGGTATATGGTATAGCCATAATCAGGAATTCAAAATCGAATTAAGAACCGACGTCGTACGAAGGATTGCGATAATAAAGGTAGCAAATCGGCTGGGCACATTTCTTGTAGTACTAATGCCCAATGGGACTTATGGATTATCGAATATGTACCACTTTCTGAAAGACCTAGTATGTACCTCCTAACAGGTGGACTGATGACTTGGTGATGGATGAGGATATCCGCTGAGTACTTTAGGGAAGGCCATAGGATGTCCAGCTGTGGCATTTTATTTAATTGATGATAATTATTTGTCTAAAAAATTTGAAAAACATAGGCTATACTGTTTTAAATGTCTACAATATCGATATATGGCATATAATGTCACCAACGAACGAGAAAGTTTCACGTTGAATTGTTAACTCAATTATATTAAAACAATTAAACGAACCACGCCAAGGGGAGCTGCATGCACGCACCGCATCGGGCGTGACACAGATGTGACGGTAAATCCGCGGTAAGCCCGGACTTAGTACGTGTTGTTCGTACCTACTGTAATCCCAAACAGTACCGCACTTGAATTAAATACCATTTAAATACATTTACTACAATTAAATATATGTGAACGTTGTGGATTGGTAGAAGATATAGTATCAAATATAGGTAAAGAAATGCTTAATTAGTTTAGACCTGTGGAGAGAATAGATACAAGAAAGATTGATAAAACAAATTTATAAGGCTAATCACCATCAGGCTAATCCTGGGTGAAGGTATCTTCGCCAGATCAAAGACGTTCTAAAGAAAGGCCAGGTTAAAAGTATTCGTTATCGAAGAGCATCTATGAATGCGCTCATAAAAGTAGAAGAAGCGAAAGATGTGTATCAGGATCGCAGGTGGAGGAAGGATGGAGTCTCTGCATACCCTTATATGAAAGAGGGCTTATGTATGTACGTAGTATGTATTTTTTAATATACAGTAGAGTTGTATTCACAAAAATATCAAGCAATTTAATAAATTATAATTAGTAGTAGAAAGATTGATGTGACGGACTTTTATTTATCCATACTGCCGACTTTAAAATTTAATCTTGAATCAACGCACTAGTAAAAAGATGGCCGGCCATCCTGCTAGAACTCTTCATAGAATTTTTGTGACTCTTCATAATAAACGTTCCGTGATATTCTTTCCAATACAATTCGCTTGGACACAATAACCAAAATATTTTACGTAGAACAAAACAAAACAAAAAAATTACACAATATATAGTCCAATAGCACAAGTTATTGAATTAAATATAACAGCTAGGTACTGAGACTAGGTACGGTAGACTGAGATACCGCCTAAAATTCTCTTAGTAAATGATAAACTATATCTATTTATTATAGACAATAAATAACGTAACATTAGAAATAATAATTGACATTAATTTCATTTCAGTTTATTTGTTTAATTAATCAAAATATCAATAATTACGATGAAAACAAAATTCACGAAATTGGCAAATGTATTTATAAATTTTAATGAAATGTTTTGCTTTACCTGAGTTTGTTTTTATATAATATTATTTATTTATTTAATATTTGTTTAATAAGAACCATTTAGTAATTGTATGGTTTTGTATGTTCGATGAAACGGACGGAATTGGAACATAGTACGGTAAATTTTAATGTTAAATAATATAGTACTGATGTTACGTTATTTTCTTATTACACATAAAACAGTGACAATTCGTTACCACTGTCGTGTTAGTCTTGAATGTGTGTGAGAATACTATAAGAATATACAATGTCAGGCAAAGGAAATAAGCATTCACGAAGGAAGAAGAGCTATTGCTGCAGGATTTTAGTCGTAATGTGTCCACAAAATCATCGGCTCTGTTTTATGGAAATGCTTTCATAGTATCTGCTATTCCAATATGGTTGTTCTGGAGGGTGCATGCTCTGGAAGTGAGCTCGGCTCTTGCATGGTTTGTTTTAGTGACCGCTGCGAGTACTTGGTTACTTGCACTGGCATACCGCAACACTAAATTTCAACTAAAACATCGAGTTGCTGTTCGAAGAGAAGATGCTGTCGCTCGGGAAATGTCTCGGAAACTTGCTGATGATAAAAAAAATGAGCAGGAAGGAGAAAGATGAAAGAATTCTTTGGAAAAAGAATGAAGTGGCTGATTATGAAGCTACAACATATGCCATTTTTTATAATAATGCCTTGTTCCTTACCATTGTCATATTGGGCAGCTTCTACATTCTGCGCACATTCACCCCTACAGTAAATTATATTGTGTCATTGACAACTGCTTCTGGACTCCTGGCATTGCTCTCCACTGGAACCAAGTGAAAATTATAATAATTATCTTTCAGATTGCCACATTTAATTTCATGAATAGTTCTCAAATTACTCACTTCAAACTATTTTTTGAATGTTTTGTTTTTGAAATATTGATAGTTGGCAATCATAACTATAAGGTGTATATGTGATGAAAATTATATGATGTTGCACATGTGTGAAACTTTATTTATCTAATTAGAAATTGTTTAAATGAGGTGAATTTGTATAGAATAATTTTATAATTTACCAATAATAAAACACGACTCCTTAAATGTCTGGATCAACTTTAATGAGATTTTTTTTTGTTTTCTCTTGGACACTATAAATTCAAAATTTAACCCTAGTAGCTGATGCTGAAATCGGGTTCCAGGGTTTTAATTTATTTTCAAGGCATGGCAACGTCTGTGGAACCCTCTGTTATATTATATCACATATATCAATAACACTGAACATAAAAACATTCTACGCCTTAAAATTTACACAACCTTAAACATTTTCATTAAAAATGAAATAAGCCTAGGAACGAAATATTTAAGCTGTGATTGCCTAAAATCAAGTTTTAGTTCAATTTTATTGATCATATTTTATTTTTTGTTGTAAACAAAAATTCACACAACGAACTTATTGTTTAAGAATTCATGTAAGTTGAAAATATATACTAACTACACAGTAAGTAGCAGAAGTAAACGTGAATTGAGACTGATGAAAACTTAACGTAAGTTAGGAACTGAATCTGCGCATTGCATCAATTTGAGCAATGTTTGGTTTAAATTTTCGATCGTCTATAAACACACCTACGTGTTACGTGTCTGCGAACCGCGCACCTTATCCTACGTATTCGAGCAAGCCAGAACTAATCCCACACCTGGGATCCGTGTTAGATTAAATCGTAGGAGTAAGCGTTAGCTACCTCGACGCAAATACAGCGCTCGAGTAGGGTAGGGCTAGCAGTAGTACATCTTACAAATAACAAAGAAAACTGTTAGACAAATAACGTCTTGTTTCTCAATTACATTAATTATTTACCAAACATATTCGGTAAATTATCTAATAATATTTACTTAATATGTTTTAAAGGCGACTTAATGAAGCGCAATAACAGAAAGATAACAGGAGTTCAGATATACTGGTATCTTTATTTTATAACGCTCCAATAAACAACTTAATAATCGCTACAAAAATATCAAAGACATTATAATGCTTTATATTACATAGTTTACTATTATTATTATAACTCTTCGAGGTTTAAAGTTATAACTCGCGTATTAAAAGAAAGTACTCTTTGCATTTTTTTTTTACTCGAACGAAGTTAAGTTGAGCATTAAGATTGATTAAAAATAATTACATTACTATGATTGGCTTTAGACATAAATAAGATATACCTAATATTATGGATCTATTATGACAAAGTTATAAACGAATTATTATATTGATGGATATAAGACACATTGATGGAAAATTAGACCTTTCTTTTTTTGTTTAACCCCCTTGAGCACTAACCTGGCGTTTACGCCAGATTTCCATTGCTTTCCTATTGTCTCATTTTTATGGGTAATCAACTTATTAACACAAAATCTATCAATCGGTCCGTTGATGTGCTTAGACTTAATTCTTAATCCACTAATCTGATTAAAAATACAATTAAAATTTGTGTATTCTTTGATTACGTATACCTAAAAAAAAATCTTAATTAATTCAATAACTTTGTCATCGTAATTAAACGACGCGCCTCCGAGCCCAACTATCCAACTCTAAAACCAGCCTGAGTTTTCGGTGAAGGAAAACATCGTGAGGAAACCATAGCATGGTGGTAGTGCATTTTAAATAATGTCCGCCTGGGTAGCTACCACCCTCGTGTTACAAAACCTATCATCAAATAGAGATAGGTGTGTTCCGGCAGCAACACTTAAGAGCCAGTAACTCTGGGCTTAGTGTGTTTACCATCCTGGACCACATCGTTGCTTAACATCAGGTGAGATTGTGGTCAAAGCACTGAGCCTGTATGGTGTAAAAAAAGTACTGTCGGTAAATTCCAAGGCTTTCATAAATATAAATAGAACTTTAAATGGAGTACGTGGATTATAGATGTACTTTAAATTAAGTGCCATTCTTTTGGATATATCGTTTTAACCAGTACATTTATAATAGTTTGCCGAATAACCAATACATTTATATCGACAGTTGACCTCTGGGCCACAACTGATATGTAAATAGCACGATGTCAACAAAGTCACTCGAAGAATTAAGTGCATTCAATGTTAATTTATTAAAAAAATACGAAATAGAAAATGAAAAAATAAATCTTTTCAGATTATTTACATTTCAATTTAAAAGCCAATTCGGTTCTTTAAATTATGTTTGTCTTGGATTCGAGCTGCTAAAGTTAAAGTTGATGCACGAATAATTTATTGTATTTGTCTTGTGTAAAAAAGTAAAGAAAATAAAATATAAAACTAAAAAAACCGATAACAAAGAGGGACATATTTGGTAATTTTTTACGTTGAGATAAAAAGAAAAATTAAATTACTATTCAATGTTGAAAGCTCTGTGATGTTTGTTTGCGGCATTATAGAAAAAAGTGAATAAATTCGACATCCACCCCTTATGGTGTCCCTAACATTGAGGTGGAAGGTTCCTGGGCCCTCTACACTACTCATGAATATTTTAGTGATGTGCTTACGATACCTAAAGTGGTGAATATACTCTCAAGCTGATATCCCACTTTCTTTAAAAATATTTACACATTTCATTACTAATTTTGTTTCTGTAAAAGCGGCTTTTTAAAAAGCGATTGATTTTGCTGCGTAAATAGATTCAGTTGTTAATATAATTAAATATTAATTTAAACCGATTTAGACTTAACCTAGGACCTAGTATATTAGCTGTTTTATCCATCATTACCTGGGTTATATAAATTAAAAAATATATATTAAATAATTACAAGATTTTATATTAAATCAGATTTTGTTTAGATTTTAACTAAACACCACCCAACTACATTGAACATCTATTGAACGAAAAAATAATCTTATATAAGATAATTAAGAAATTAACTCTTTCGCAATATTATAAGAAACGTAACTTTAAAAATCTGATCAAAGTCGGTCTAGCGGATTTAAATAAATATCCGAACAAAAAAAAAAACGGTGGGTACGTCTTAATAAATTATTAACTGATTATAGAATTGTGTGTTTTTTGATAAAGCGTAAGAAAATGTGTAATTTTTGATTATATATTTAGAACTCGAGAAAAAAAAACATGGGTTTAAAAATATGCCTTAATTTAAACAAAGTAAAAATATACCTTCCGTCAGATTAAATAAAATCTCATGTAATTAACCATTTAAAATCCTACATAATTAAGCGTTTCACAGACCAAAAATGTTTAGTAAATATAATACGTCGGAAATCCGAAGCACTTGTAATTATTCTTCTTTATCCCTCATTAAACAAGCCACATAACCATTTTGAATTTGTTAAATGTTTTGACTTTATTTGCTTAAGCTTTGACTATAATATACAGTTTATAATCAATTACAAGAAGGGTTAGGAAATATTTTTTTAAATTTAATATATTCGTATTTCACAGGGAATTTATTATTGAAATACTATTACATTGACACAAAAAATATCGTAGAATGTAGACCGCTGTTTGATTCAGTAGTTATTATCTACATTCGGTAAAATGTATATTATTAAATGTCATTGTAATATTCAGTTCACTTACATAAGATTACAATATTACTTGGATTCGTATTCAATTTTTTTGCAGAGATTTAATTGTTAATTAACTACTTAAAGTTTTATAAGGCATATTTAGTCTTTGTTATATCTAATTAATATCCTTGATTACTAAATAAATAACATACGTTTTAGGTGAAGTAAACAGGCAACTCATATTATTAAATCTAGCAAATGTAAGCTTAAAGAGAGGCGTTAATATGCATTAATTTAGTTCTCCATACGGGTCTGTTTCATTATTCATCTCATTAGAGAAGTTCTAGGCATTCCTTTGTGTAGAGGTAGTCGGTTGGAGTGCACTACCGATAGCCTAGTTTCCGACGGCAAACTCGCTTCGGAAGTTTTGAGAATATGTGTCGTGAGCAACTTAATGTCTTCCAATTGGCATTCGAAGATAATATATTCCGAGAGCAAGTTATTGTGGTTGTGCCAAAAACATTATTTAAGCCAACTCCAATAATAACTGTGTTAATTCCATTGTTTGAAGAACGGAAGACTATTTGCGACTCGGTAAAGTTTTGTTATTAAATTGAACTATATAACTCGTTGCGTTTCATTTGCTAATAAGAAACGATGAATTACTTGAAATTAAAATTATATCTAATAGCATTAACTAGAAAATGCGACAAAAAGATCGAAAAAAAAAATATGTATGAATAAATGTCCTTTACAATATGCAATGTTCTTTAGATCATATTACCATGTTTAGGTTCAAACAAGCGGAACATATTGAATGAGGGGCTTAGACAAATCAGTGATGTGTGATACATGTAATATATTAGATTTGAGTTTTATAGTTATTTGTTTTAAAGTATTATGTCAATTTAGGAGATCATGTTACGTTATGAGAGGAGAAGCGCATGCGGGTAAAAATATAATGAATATGAATTTGGAAGTATGGAACAGCAGAGGAAAGCCAAAGAAAGCGTGGATGGAGTGTGAAAGAAATGTTTTATTTTTATTTTTACACGACTAGGCTCAGTACTTTGACCACAATCTCACCTGATGTTAAGTGACAATGTGGTCCAAGATGATAAACACACTAAACCTAGGTACTGGTTCTCAAGTGATGCTGCCGGAACATACTATTGGTACTATTGGTATTTGGGGACAGGTTTTAAACAATAGGGTGGTAGCTACCCAGGCGGGCATCATTAGAAAATGCCCTACCACCATGCTATAGTTTCCTCACGATGTTTCTTTCACCGGAAGCTCAGACCGACTTTTTTAGAGTTGGATAGGTAGGATCAAACCCCCACGTCGATTGACGCGGAATCTGGCCACACTACCCACCGCGCAATCATCGCTTGATATGAAAGAAAAAGTAGTAAATGAAGAAATGATGGCTGATAGGGCGGTATACAAGAAGAAAACTGTACTTCATATGGTGTAAAATTTATCGGTGTAAATTTATGGTGTAAAAGTTAACGAAAATCAAAAAAAAAAATCAAAATCAAAAACATCTTTATTCAATGTAGGCCCTAAGAAGGCGCTTATGAACGTCTAAAACACTACCACCGGTTCTGAAAACAACCCAGCCGAGAAGAGCCGGCAAGAAACTCGATCTGGTTCTTTTTTTTTTTAATAAATATAATACATATAATTTTTTTTCTTTATATAAAAAAAACTATACAAATCATAGTCTTAATAATGTTAGCGGAAGCACGACTGCATATATATGAGAATATATTGACAGCCAGCATTATTATGCCAGTTTGCACTACCAACAAGGGTAAAGCCTCTAAGTAGCTTTGGATACAAACTTGCTTAGTAAGTCTAGCAAAAGTTTTTTAGATAACTTTATTAGACTCTACAATATGGTTGCAAAGCATATTACCGATTTACCTGACAATAAGTTCAAGCATTATGTCGAAAAGTTTTTATATGTTGGATCATTACACGAACTATAATGATATCTGGTTATTAACTAAATCCGTTAATAACAATGAATTATATAATTTGCAAGTACATTAAAAATATTTTTTGAAAAAAAAAAAAAAAACGGATGGACTTTCTTGTAGTTGGGTAGTTATTTTCTAATAATATCTACTATTACTATGTTTTATAATATATACTGTGTATAGGTAACTAAATTGAAATAGAAAATCTGAAATTAAAGAGTAAAATCTAGATAGTCGAAAATAAGGGAAACATGCAAATTTGTATTTGGGGGATAAAGTTCATCAGAGCGTGCCATATTGGACGTCGGAAACAGACCGACTACGGATAGCCGGATAGTGCTGTCATAAGGGGAACGAACGTCACTAGCATTGAGGGCATCGATCAGTTTTTATTTCTTTATTCCCAGAAATAGTAATAAAATATTATTTGTTATTAACAGGAAAAAACTTTTTTAAGTTTTCGCATACACGTTTAACTAAAAACAATTAAGTAATATCGAATAATCATGTGAATTTTTTGAACGGATGTGGAACAGCTACAGCCGCTTGGTAACTTCTGGTGAAATTTAAAACATTATCTATTAAATGTGTTGAAAATTAAAAAATGCATCTTTATTTTTTATGCTTATGGTTCATTTTTAATAAAGTGATTATTTATTTTTTCCAAATCTCATACACTACGCGTATCATAATATATTTAAATAGTTTAGAATGATGCTACATCATAAAGTAAATACCAAATTGGATCTCAAATAAATTAAACAATTGCCTTTATCAATTAGTCTCAAATTGAACTCTCAAGAGCCCTAAAATTTAATATGATATCGAAATTACAATTGTTAATGTATATAATAATTATTTTTGGGATAGATTAGAGATAAAAGATTAGTTTAATTTTTTATTATTAAATTGTTTATTTAAGAAATTAGTTACAGCCATTGTGGACGAGTGGTATGGTCAAATTACAAATCTACTTACAAACATATGTACAGTCAACAGACAGGTGACGTCACGAGACGGGTCGACAAACGGATCAACGAAGTTGATTAATTTTGTTTCAACCGAAAGACGTCTTCAGCTGGAGATAGGTCTCCCCAAAAATGAAGGAATTGCCATAATCGTAACGCTTAGCACGCGAGTTGGCGATCACAGTAGGTGTTTGTGGTGCTCAGAGGATGCTGCAGCCCATCCCCTGGCTTATCTCTTAGTCGCCTTTTATTCACGGGATGATACGGGGTGGTACTATTCTTAGCCGGCACCACACGACATTAGTGATTAATTTATTTGTTTTAATATTGTATTGTACATGTATGTTGAAAACGAAATTATAGATACCAAAAGCTCTTTTCTGTTCGAAAATGGAGTGACGGCGTTTTTTTTTATACGACTCATATAATTACGAAAGAACAACACTACGGCGCGCGGTGTGACGTGACAAATGACGTGCAGGTGTGTGTCACGCGGCGTGTTATCGGCACGCCGCAGCTGAGAGTACCGTAGCCATGATTGCATGTCAACTGTATTATTTAAGACGCAAATAGCTTTGAAATTAAATAGCTTTGATGAATAAAATTTCTACTATTTGTAGCAATACTTTTAGAGTGTTTTTTTTTTTTATAATATCAAAATTTTACATTCCATTTCAGAATATTTCTCTTAACTTGAAAAGATTATAAATTACTTACTACAACAGACTTAGTAAATATTAACAAATTAGACATTTTAACTTTTCCTTTGATAAATCACTTTGTAGTATTTTTATACTGTGTATTGCTGTAACCACATTTTTACCTGGTGTTAACTGACGATGTGATCCAGGTTGGTAAACACACTAAGCCTAGAGGTACTGGCTCTTAAGTGATGATACCGGAACATAACTATTGGTCCTAAATGATATATTTCAAACTGGATTGTGGTAGCTAATCAGGCGAGCATTATTTGTAAATTCCATACCACTATGCTATGGTTTCTTTCACCGCAAGCTCAGGTTTATTATGGTATTTGATTGATAGGTTCGAACTTAAATCCATCGACGTGAAACCCACCAACCTACAAACCTACCAACTGAACTATTGTAATTATAATACGTGTATTATGTCTGATTTGTTACAAGTTAAATAAGGGGTTACATGGGTTTCGTGGGTTCAAAAAATCGATTTTTTTTTTTGGCTCATTAATTTCTACAACATCTCAAGAATATTGTTTCAACTCGATCCGAATAATAGTTTTAGAGATACAGCCTTTGGAAGGTGTGCGCTCCATGTCAGGTATAGAAGGGTCAGCGCGCCTCAGGTATAGTGAGCAGCTGCTCGTCTATTGTTTGTCTGTCATTGTTGTTTGAAATATTTTATTTGGTGATTACTTCTTGAAGGACGAGGTTCATTTGAGGTTATCCCAAGTTTTCTATCATATAATTTATTAAAAACGTGGTATTATTTGTGGTTATCTAGTGTCATTTGTGAAGTTGATACACAATGCATAAAGTTTCAAGAAAACAGTTAACCCTTGGAGCTCGTAGAAAAGATAGACCGAGTCCTTTAATCCTAAAGATCCGGAAACTGATGATAGTTCTTTCACGAGCACCTCAGCAAAAAAAATTAAAAGATGATGATAAAGAGCACGTGCCAGAAGAGGATACGCTCCAATATTCAATCATAGATTTTGCCTTGGTTTTCTCAACTCTCTCATCGTTTGTGCGGTGTTCTAACATTATTGACGATGAAGATGAAGATCAATTGTGTAATGGTAAATGATTCACTGTAAGTTACAAAAAACATTTTTTTTTCCACTTTTATTGTTACTCAAAACTTTAAACGCGTTTTTCTCGAAACCGTGTTTTCAAAGTCAGTTGGCAAATGCTCTTGAAAACTACTCAACCGATCTTGATGAACACAGGTGTTCGAGATACAATTTACTCGTGCTTGGACGAAGGATTTTTTTTTTTCAATTACAACTATTTTAAAAAATACAAAATGTCAAGCAAATTTGACCGAAATTTTCATTTTTTTGGAAAAATGTCTGCCAAAATTCCAAATTTTACTTTTTTTTTTTCTTTCCTTCGTTCAAGCACGAGTTTATGGTCTTAACTAGAACACTTAGTTTTGTTTTTTTCATTTGAGATGATTTTGTCAGGAGTTATGCTGCCAACGCGGACGCACCTTTTTTCCGAAGGGTCACCGGAAATGACGGAAATGACAAAGGAGGAGTTTTAATTTTTTTTTTTAAATTTCAGAAATTATTCTTTAAATATGTATCTATAAGACAGAAAAAAGTTTGGATTAAATAAATAATTTTTACATAAAAAAAATATTGAAAATAGGCCTTTTCTTACCCGACGAAACCCATGTAACCCCATAAGAGACGTTCACTGTTAGACATAGGTCTCCCCAAAGATCTCCACGACGACCGGTCTTGCGCCACCCTCATTTACCAGACTCCCGCGACCTTCAACAGGTCCTCGGTCCACCTTGTGGTGCCTTACCCACGCTGTGTTTTCCAGTATGCAGCAGCCATTCGAGAATCCGTTGGCCCCATCGGGTATCGGTTCTGTGAGCAATGTTCCCAGCCCATTGCCCCTTCAGTTTTGCAATTATTAAGGCAACGTCGGTTACTTTGGTTCTTCTGCAGATCTCCTCATTTCTGATTCGATCACGCAGGGAAACTCCGAGCATAGCTCTCCTCATAGCCCTTTGGGTAATTTTGAACTTACTAATTACGCCTATTGTTAGCGGCCACGTCTCAGTTGGTATAAGTCATTACATAACATAACTTTAGTATATTTATGTCAACCGGTACCCTGGAATTTTATATGGACATATTACTTGTTACATAAAATAACCGCTCAATTTGTCTTTAATTTCTATAGTATTATTGTGTTGTCCGCCCCGAGTATGGTGGAACAACGACCTGATGAAGGTTGTGCCGGATACCTTGGGAAACCCCTATGTCCAGCAGTGGTTGAGATGATGGTGATGATTATTTATTAGCTATTTCTCTCTTAAGATTGTATTATAATATCATTTTAATATAATATTCAAGAAGATACTCTAGACTGATCTTGTTTTTTACCAGCCGGTTTCAATATACGATCTTAATCTGTTATACCTAGTGAAATCTGGAATTTAAACCCTTTTTTCTAAGCTTTCAAATCAGTGCCAGTGATCAGTTAAAAAAGAGATACATTATTAGCTTGATCTCAATCTTAAACTTTAAGATTCGACATTGAAGTACGCCGTTAGTTGGAAAGGGGATGAAACCTTGTCTTGTAAATTTGAAATATTTGTAGCCATGAGAAAAAGCTTTTTTGCATAGACCCAGTTGTGTTTTATATTTCACATAAGCTGTATTTGTCTAATCTGAATATTATATTCTTTCTTTTTTAAGAAACATAAATATTTTTTCTTTTAGCTTAATGATTTTGCGTAATGCCGGTATAAATTATAATTTCAAATGAGTTTTACTTATCCCAAATAAATAATTTGAAACGAAATGGAAAGCTTTTTATATTTCTTGTAAATTAACATGCAAATTATGGACTTCGATCCAGCGCAGTGAATTCCATCGCCCAATAATATATATTTTTACTAAAAGACTTAGGTATTAAAATTTATTTATTTGTAGTTATATAGGCATATGTGAAATATAAATTTGTTATACTAAAGCAAATTTGCATGTGAGTTATTAAAATTATATGAAGCTGGATGCCTCAACATAATTTTCTGATAATAGCATTTTTTGGAAGCGTAAATGCTTCTGTTATAATTAGTTTTAAATTTAAATGATTCTAGTTTTAGTTAGTTACTTTTAACAAGACAAATTAATGAAGTTATACTTTTTTGGCGCGTTAGGGAAAAAGTATGAGAGTAAATTTTTACGATGCGCGCGCAACCGTCACAAAAAAAAAAACGACACCCTGAAGTTAGCTAGTCAAAATACGATGCGCGCACACCGTCACGAAAAACCAACACCCTGAAGTTAACTGTCAACGTTTTAGTTTTTTCTATAATTACGTCAAAGAGGTAATTACGTGCGTACATAAGTACAAACACACTTTTTTTTTAAGAAAAAGCGTTAGACCTATGATAAATGATAAATTATTATGAGTCGCAAGTTTTGTTTTCTTTGTATAAAGAAAACGTATTACTAAAACAAGGCATTATTCTAGACTGAATCTAGCATAATAGAGTTTCTAACCTACATCCAATCAACAGAATATTATTGGTAGGTATTAACGTTAAAAAGGGCACCACTGATATATTACACGTTGGCAGAATTAATCGTATAATTTTAATATTTATAAAATCAAATTGGATAGTCGCAGAAAACAATCAATCACACTCTACCAAGAAAATTGTAAACACAAAGTTGATCCCTTGCAAGACATACCTAACCCGTTTGTAGTTTCTACTTACATTTATCTTCGGTGCAGACCGCCTAGCATAATGTAACAGCACTTAATAAATCAAAACTACATTACTGTAGATGCGATTCGAACTTCTGCTTGATTTCAGACGAGTCGAGATAAGGAAGTTGATGTTTGTAAAGTCGCGTCGCACCCGCTTCTCATTTGTCACGAGGCCCTCCGGCAAAGACGCAAAAGTATGCTAGCTACTCAAACACCGGAGCAGAAATATCATACAGCTTTTAGAATACATTATTGAAAAATCTGCGTATATGATATCTAGTAGGATTATTCAAGACATCAACAAATATAACTTGTTTGTCGTCTTTTTAAATATGTTAATGAATGTGTGTGCGTCCTCAATGCACACTTAAACTATTCATTCGATTATGAAGCAACTTTGGTAAATTCTTCTCAAATTCTAGATGGTTTCTGGCACAAAAAAAAATTTCGTAGTATTACAACACATGCCGGGTAGAACTAGTATAAAGACTATATAAGGATATCGTTTTTTTGCGTTTTTTTTTTGTTCGAGCAAATGTTTAAATACAGTCAACTTTTTTCTTTTGTTTCTTATAATATTGCGGACGACATACGAAATTTTTATTCGAATTTTGCATTAGAAGTTTTATAAAATTGAAATATTTAAAACAACGAGGGGCATAGTGGTGGTTCAGTCTACAAACTAAAAAGAATTGTTAATATAAAGCCGGGTTAGTTAGTAATTTATATTATTCCATGAGACACTATAATTTGTAACATTTCTACTAAACTAAAAATGTAATGTAATTGGTGTATATTTAGCATGATTTAATTCAATCGTATTATTGTATATTTGGACGAGCATTTTTGAACGTACTTAAAATCAAAACGGCAACGTTCGTCGGGTTATTTACACTTTTGCAATATTTCAAGCGAATGCAGATAAGATATTTGACGGTTGGCGAATGCAGTAGTACCCGCAGCTCGTTTATCACTTGGCGCTTAGCAGCGCAATGTTGCGATTCATTACCTATCTGTGTATATAGAATGTTTTTCAAATAAATTATATATATTTTTAATTTGCACATCTTTACTACGCCTCTAAAGTTTAAAATTTTGCATGAAAAAAAACGATACCAGATGGGGCCAACGGGTTCTCGAATAGGTGCCGTTTGCCGGAAGAAGTACCGTAGGTAGACCCAGCACAAGGTCTAAGATAAACCCATAACTTTGGAAACGAATATATGAAACACGTGTAAGTGTCTGTAATATTCGACGGTTTTTATCAATTTGCCTGAGTTCCACTGATCAGATCCTGATTTAAATTTGATTCTAAAGTTGATTCGGGAGTGTCCTACTTCGATTTTAAAAAATATATAAATCGGTCTACAACTGACTGAGAAATCATGTAACAAACATGTATAAAAATAAAGACGAATTGATAACCTCCTCTTTTTTGAAGTCGGTTAAAAATATTGATATTAGCGTAACTTTAAGGTACAACGATTATAATAATAAATATTCATAGAAACTATACAATATTTCCTTACGTTTCATTATACCAAGATTAAATTAAATTAAAACCTTGAAGAATTATCCTATTCCGTTTCTTATCAAGGTACCTCTTTGGTAAATTTGGGTACCAAGTGGCCTATATCTAATGACATATTGTGCGTAGATAAAAACCCTATCAATGACTAATTCTTAAACTTTAGTAGGTAGGTACAAGACAAACGTTCTACGGCACTCCTTGCTTGGGCCGCCTTATCGCCGACAATAAAACTTTAGAGATGTTTCCGAACTTGTGGTCGCGTTTCTGATAAATGAAATTCCGACGTGTTGAGGGAATAGTTAAATCGAAGAAATGCGAGTCGATGATTCGTACGC
Source organism: Samia ricini (assembly GCA_014132275.2). Lineage (NCBI taxonomy): Eukaryota > Metazoa > Arthropoda > Insecta > Lepidoptera > Saturniidae > Samia > Samia ricini. The sequence goes on from AP028161.1 coordinate 12,532,714, forward strand.
GCAATATATACTTCGCAAGGTACTTGAATATTGAAAGTTATTAAACGATTAACATTTACCTAGACATAGTGATCACCTTTAAAATATATCCCATCCCATATTCAAATACTAAACAACTTATGACAGTATTAATAATATATTATATTATAACGAATTGAAAATCGTTTTTGATAGTATATAAATGAAAATCTCTCTAGTAAGAAAATTACACAAAATTTATTCACAGCCATATATCCTTACAACATATAGACAAACATACATATACATATTACATACACTCGCACACACACATACATACACCTAAACATAGTCTTATAATTGGTTTTGAAATAGTGATAAATTAATTTTTGGCTCTTTATTTTATGTATCAGTTTAGTTTATATAGATATTTTATACGAGCTGTGAATTTTAATGTAAATAAATGTTTTTTAATTTGTATGGAAAACTATTTCATAAAACATGATAGTTCAAATTTAAGCCGATCTAGTAGATTAGCCGAAGTATTTCTAGGTATTATATTTTGATATTCTTAATACTAACTTGTAAACGTAAACTGTAAATTATTGTGAAAAATATTCATTGTGTTTTAGGCAACTAAATTTTAAATTATTATCACCGTTTTTTGTTATCCTTAAAAGTGTTTTTTTTTTACTTAATTATATTTTAGGATTTCAAGTATCATGTGTTTCAAAAGCGACTGTATTATATACTAATGTTTTTCCAGATGTGTACGGATTTAGCCGATATAAATGACCATAAAAATGCGTCTTCTATTATCTTAAAAAACTATACACATAAAAACAATGAACATTTATTTTTTAAATTTGGTATGAAACACACTATTTCTATTTCTCAAATTTAATTATTAATTATCATAGATAACCCAATATACAGAATGTTTATAATATCGCTTCAACAAAAATATTACTAAACATAATAATAGGTAGGTATTTATCGTATGGCGAGTGGCGACTGTTACACCGGCTTAACGGATATCTCTCGCGAGCCACTCGTTTTGTTTTCTTTTGTCTCGCTAACCTGTAACAACACAGTATGAAAGCGTTGGACGTAATGTACCGAGTTTATACGCTGTACTTAACGCTACGGAGCATGTGTGCACCAGCTAGATAATATTTTAGCTGGGGCATTAAATGCAATAATGTTAAGTAGCATTTCACATTGCACATAGGAACTATACTTGTTTAGTATTTGTATTTTATTTTTACTTTGCTCTCCAATATTTACGGTAGTATGTTTAATTTTATGCTTATTTATTTGGTGCAATTGACTGGAATCAAATTGGTAATATGTATTGTAACGTACATTACTTATTATTTTTGTACTAGCTGTGCCCGAGGCTTCATATACGTGGAATTTATAGTCCCTTTTCACTCACTTAGGAATAAGCTTAAAGAAATAACCTATAGGTTACTCCGGGATTTAGATTACTTCATTCATAACAAAGACCTAATACACAGTTCCAAGTCCATAAAACTCTCCCTTAGACATTCTCATCACTTCTTCACCCATTTTTGGGTGAGTTTTCAAATTTTTGTAATACTATATTTTACTCCAAGATAGAAGGAGATGTCATTATGCGTGCATTTCAATATTATGGTTATGTTATATAAATCTAGATGAAAACTACAGATATTAGATACATATGTGTGCATATTTTATTACATATTATAGTATAAACTACTATAACTTTACTATACTTTCATTGATTTCGGTCCAGTAATTTTTGCGTGATTGGCGAACAATTTTTTTTTCCTTCCTTTTATTATAAATATAGATTACCAATAATTAGTATATTACCTACTATATGATCTAGTAGTGATAAACAGTAAATCTCTTGATCTGATAAAAGAGTTATTCTAAAGAGAGAATAAAAGTAAAATCGGAGTAATTGATACCAATTTTTTATCTCTTTTATAAACTGTTTATTTATACAATACTAGCTGGTGCCCGCGGCTCCGCCCGCGTTTCATATGTTCTGTGCATATGACGTTTCATTTATAGCTAATTTTAAAAAAAAACGAATGAATAAAAGTAAGAGTATTGTGTTTTTAATAGCGGAAAAAAATGTATATAAGCGTAAATTGAAGTGGAAAATGTACAAAAGAGTAAATCGAAAAAAAAAAAAATGAGAGAGGGTCGGTGGAATCCAAAAAACACCTGTCTACGAAAAATACTGCGTTCAAAGGTATTAGTCCGAATTAGTCGTATTAGTCGAAGATTTTAATTCGCTGAATGTAAGGTTCGCCTTGACGTATATTAACATTCACCGCGCTATGTTCGAGTATGAATAAATACATCTGTCAAACAATTCATTTTACAGTATTGCAGTAGGGTACTTGACAAGTGCTAAATTGATTGAAACCAACAAACTAATTAACTTAATTAAGAATAACAAATTCGCTTAATAAGTTATTAAGAAACAAGAATTCAAAGTTTTAATAGAGGGTAAGAAGGGATGTTAGTATAGAACTAGTATGAAGCACGTATAGTGTGACGTCATGTTTTAATCATCTCTCTCTCTCTCTATATATAGGATGAATTTGAAATGCTTATAATTTCGTTATTTTTGATCATATTTCAATTATGTTTTAAGTAATCTGCTTAATTTTAAATTGACTAATGCGGTTGAACTGAATGGCTTTGAAAACTTAGCCAAACTTTGGTACTAGCGCTTAAGGCGCTTAACTGAAAGAGGTAACTAGCATAAGGGTGACAATGTTGTACGAGCCTCGGCTTAGCCGTTACCTGAAAAATTTCGCCAAATTTGTTCTCTACGATTTCTAAAAAAGAAAAAAAAGGTTCCTTACAGAAAACATGTACCTGCGTTTGACGTGTACCTGTGTGTGCAGTGCGATGCGTGTAATGATAGAGTGCATGCAGTGCAGTTTGAGATCAAATCACCTCTTGGGCCGTAGCTAGAGAGAGAAATAAATACGTACTTAACTCATTCACTCGCTCACTAATATACATACGGACATTCACAGTTAATTAATAAGTAGCTACCAACTTAGAATGTTACCATCCAACCTGTAAATAGCACAGAAAAGGTAATTCAGCATCTCACGTGTACATATTCCTCTCACGTAGCAGGTACCTACGTAAGTAACGGCGTGGCGCCTTCGCAGCGAGAGTGTGTGACACCTAGCGTTAGGCGCAATGAAAAATGGTCCATTTCCCGACGCGCGGATAAATTTATCTTCACGAGACTATTGCGTCGCGTTACTCGAGTGTTAATATTCATTGTGGAACAACAACGTGACTTTTTTGTCGCCATCTCACTTTGAATTATAGCTTAGCATATTACACAATTTTTTTTGTTGGAATTTTATTTGGAAGAAAGTTACTTTTATTGAGCTGTCTGTTTATTTACTATGTCAAGACTTTGATTTAAGAGAAGAATCTAGACGTTTAATTTTATTTAACTTAAACGTAATTTTCTCAAAGTGTATATAACACATAAATTATTATTAAAATTTAAAAAAAAAAATCATCAAATACGTTCTTTTTCTTGAAATAATTAGTTTTAACTTTACAACTAACTTATCAATATATTATGTATAAATAACATATATTATTACGCATAAAACATATTCAAACACTAAATATTAGTGAAAATTGCACAATTTGTACTTGAAAATTTTTTTATACTAAAGTTTTTCGTTGTCACCATTTATTTATTATCGTTATTTAATACAGGAAAATGGTGTTGCAAATATTTAAACCGATGACAAAGGCAACGCACCGAAAATGTCATACGACCACAACGCCAAACCAATTAAGCGGGCCTCTGCCTATAATGTCTATACAAGAGACACAATATACAAAATGCTCAGTAAAGGACTTTGTAACACTTTAAAATCAACGTTTTCATCTATCTTAGATTTAAAGCAAAAGAAGATCAGTCAAAGCTATTTCAAATGCAGTGCATTAATTATCCTGCTTTTGATTTCAGTCACGAAGGGAATTAGTTGGTAATACTCAAGAGATGTTCGATAATACTCATTATTGCCTAAACTACACAAAGATAGATGTCACTTTATATCCAGATGAACAGCAATCGTCATTAACACTAATCTATAATCTGTGAGAACGTAACAAGGCTACATTTCACATTTCAAAATTACATTTCATAACATCTAAAAGGCTACATTTTAGAAATGCTTTATCTGGTATTACATATAATGTAATGAGTATAATAAATAATTAATGAAAGTCTATAGACTTGAACTACACACAGCACCACACTTATAAATAAGAACATCTATGATAAGAGATGAAAGGGAATCGTTTGTCTTGGTATGGACAAGTTTTGAGAAGAGATGAAACGCATGTGACGTAAAATGTAATGACTATTAAAGTTGAGGGATGGAGAGTGGGGAGGACGCTAAAAGAAAAGATGGATGGAGTGTGTGAGGGAAGATATGAAGGTATAAATGGTGAATGAATATCGTAGATGATAGAGATGTATGGAAGAAGAAGACATAATGCGTCGAAGACAACGATGATGATGATGTGTGATAAGAGATTAAATGTTTTGTTAAAAATGTACATTTTATTCGTAGTTAAGGAGAGTGAGTACATAAAAAAATTGTTAGACATCTACGCAAATATTATAAAGAGGAAAGATTTGTATTTTTCTATGTAACGAATAATGTTAAAAACTACTGGATCAATTTGGATGAAATTTGGAATGGAGATAGTTTGAAATCCAGGGAGTAATATAGAAGTTATTCCGAAAATGCCACTGGAACGGGAACTATGCGGATAAAATCGCGGAGAACAGCTAGTTTAACTATATAGACGTAACCTTGATTATATCCAAAAATTCAATCGAATCAATGACGACTTGTTTTTGACAATATTAAACACTGATAATTATGTTATACAAACGAAAAATAAATATTCTGAAAATCATGCAAAAAAAAACGTTACTGTGACAAGTGATCAATGAAGTTATTTGTAATTATTCATATTTTATTAGATTCATGTACCTAATATTAATACAGTTAGCATACTGTTCTTTCAGCTTACAACAGATAGGGAGGACAACGAGCACAATACAGAAATATGACAAAAATCGCGTAGAGAGACCAGACGACGTTAATTCAATTGTCTCCAGTCAGTGTTGATCAGTGTTAGGTACATATGAAATCTGATATTTTGTAGGGACGGTCAATTTCCTTATTCGGCTAATGGACGAGGGGCGATTGGTCCACAATTATTTCCATTTTCGTCATATTATGTCACAGTTAAGAACAAACTTTATATACTGCCATTAGTAATTAATATAAGAGTGAAGTCCCTGTTTTCGCATCTATTTCTATTACAAAACACTAGGTAGTGATTATACTGCTGTGGTTGTTAATTCGCACTAGCAGAGGAACCATCCCAACTCATGACAGTAGACCGGTTATCGCAGGACTATATTTTAATGACGCTCCTTAGCATCCGTAAAGGCCACGGAAACCTTTTTGGATTCGTTAGTGATCCTTGTCGAAGGCTGCCTTTCGAAAAAGGTCCTGCCTGAAATGCTCATACTATAACCTCCGTTGTAATTTTCTAAAGAGGATTTCTTCCTCGGTGATTTTGATGAAGTTTTTCTTCAACATTTCCATGTCCATCCACTTCGAATCTCCATTCACCTCGAATGTCCTTCATGTGGTTTCTAAGGAAGTTTTATTTTATGGTGTTTCTAAATGAGGTTTTATTCCTCAACATAATTCACAAATGAGCCTTTCTGGAAAGGTTTTTAAATAGGTTGTCTTCCTCGTAATCAAAATCAACCCAGATTCTCCGTCCTAATCGGAGCAGATGAACGCGATCCTGTTGATTATGAGATGGTCGACAGTGGCTGTGGTGGTGTGTCTCTAATTGTCCTTGAAATTATCGAAATAATGCTGGATAATTAGTTATTGACGGTTTGAAATTATAACAGTAAATCTAAAACTAGTAATGTCACATTGAATTAATGCTACATTAGTATATGTGATTGGATATTTTACATTTCTGATATAGTTACGATACTGATATTCGGTGACAGCAAATAGCAATATAAATTCGGTGTAAACTTTTATTTATGCCTTATTATATAATATATACATGTCATACACACGTTCCTAATAACAAATATATCCAGTCCCATGTACACAATATACTCAGAAAATTATCTAACTCAATTCCCAAGTAGAAGATCGAGTTTAAAGACCGCCTAAGGGCATTGGCGTCCCAAATGGTTTAGTGCTAGTCCTTTGTATGATATAGATAAATCCTTTCCTATATAAATAACATATATCACTTATAACTGACGTTTTGTATTATTAAGGTTTTTTTTATATAAATTAAAATTAAATGCAAATCATTTAATTTAGATAATATGAACTTACCTCAAGACGTTACACCGTGTAATTTTATCTAATAATATTATCCAAATAAAATATTTAAACAAATAAGACATATTCACTTTTAAAATAAATATAGCTATAAAAAACAAAATATTAATGTTGATGTAAGTTTTTTTTACATTGTAATCAGATATTTATTTATTATATTATACTCAATTGTTTTCTTTAATGGACAAGTAAACATAATAAAATATATGATACTTTAGTTTATTTTTCTTAATAAAAATATTGTTTAACGAGCAACATATTTTATCTATTATATTTTACAAAATGAAAATTCTATTTTATTGAATTGTATACGCCCGAGATAGAGCTTAGTATGTAAACAGTGCCTAAGTAAACTTAATATCTTCAGCGTATTTTGTTTTCACAGGATTAGTATCGAAGTCTCTTTCTCGATTAAATTTACGAGAAAACTGAATTAAAATATTATCAAATAAACGTATGAAATCAGTTTATTAGTAGTAATTACATAATTTTAAGTAGGTACTTTCGGAATATTTGTCATAATATAACCGACTATCCATAACCAAAAATAAAACTATATACTTACTAAGGCGGTCTTTATTTTGGGTATTATGGCTTACAAATTATATTTTATTTTTATATTGCGCAGCAAAGTGACTGTGCTGGACCTTATGTTAAGTACAGTACAATCCAAAAACAGCGGCGACTGACGCTTAACAGAATTCACTGTCAGTCACCGCTGTCATGCTGGCCTGCTAAAGTACCATTTCGCGCCTCTTTTTTATCGCCTCACATTGGTTACAAATTTATTAAATTAAATTCTGCCCAGGTACATCTCTTAATTTTAATGTTAACCCTGCCTAAAAATCCTCTTAATTTTTAAAGTTGCTTACATAAATACGTACAGCCTCAAAGCGTATGTGATTAGGAGATTTAACACTATTTATCAAAGGTATTTCATTATTTTTCACCGAACATATCGGTTCGAAAGATATTCGAGGTCAAAGTTCAAGGTATTGTCGATCTCACTATATTACGGGATTCTATTGATATGTAACTATCTTACTTTATTTAAGACGCGATTTTGGGAAAAAAAATTAGTAATATTATTAAAAAATGTGGTCTAAGCGCTAAACCTATATTGTATAAGAAACTTACTTAGGGTCATATGACTGAAATACGACCTGTGAGCGTTAATAATTATGTTTCAGAATAACTGTAAAGAGGCTGAATCTTTGTAAATAACAATATCATTTTCAATAATTCAGTTGAAATTAACAGCCATGTTCACGTGTCAATCGGAAACAGTACAATGCGTATGAGCATAAAACTCAATTTGCACGCGTCAAGGGACCGATGCGACGGGGCAGCTTCGTCGCATGTCATCACCACTTACCCGTACAGAACAATGCCCGATCCATGTTGATGTGACAAGGGGAACGATTAAATCTATCAACGCCAAACAATTCACTTGTGATTAAAGAAAACTTTTATAAATTTATTATAATAACGTATTAAAACAAAGTCAAAGAAGTATATATATATATATATATATATATATATATATATATATATATATATATATATATATATATATATATATATATATATGTATATATATATCTTTTTTTACAAAGAACTCTTTCAAAGATAATTTCATTTATAATTTTCAATACGGTAAAATTCAAATCTAAAGTAAAAATATGCTTTAAAATATTCAGACTTGAATGTAATCATCTGCGTCATGAAAACACAAACACTCCAAATGCTTGGCAATAAAGGAAAACATCGTGAGAAAATCCCCTACGTCATATCATATAACAGTAAAATATGGCGTTGAGATGCAGTGTGCTTTATTCTTATAAATGAGTATTTATTTGCGTGTGAATGATATAACTGAAGATATAACTATTGTCGTCTAATGCTCCTTTATAAAATAACATAGTAAGCAAGTTTGACGTTCATTTGATTTTAAATGATTAATAATAACCAACGTCAAAAAGACTGTGATTCTAACCAGAAGTGATGTCAAATAAAAAGGCAATAAATAAGGAAGAGCTCGGGTTAGAATAAACCTAATCTTCTATACTAATAATAAAATTGTAAAATTCACGTGTCTGTACATTTCCGATTTTTGTTATAAAAATTATTGCAAGTGACTAAAAGTAGGTAATTAAATATATTTCTATCGTTTTTAGTACTGTCTCTCTATTTTGTTGTGCAGGCATCAATTAAAAAGTACTAAGTATATTTTAAAAAATCAAAAAGATCATTACAAAGCATATTCCAGAGTAGCATCAAAATTTTATATCATTAAAATCGGTCCACTCTATCAATAGTTATAGTAATATGAACGACACGCTGCGACTTTAGTATGAAGGAAGACTTGGTAAGTAAATGCGTTTTAGTTAATATTCGAGAAAAAAAAATTGATAGATTGATTGAAATTAAATAAAATGACATAAAATAAAACAATATATATGTAAATAATAGATACGTAAGACATAGTATATGAGATAACAATATTTTGATATTGAATTTTCACACAATCTCCAGGCATTTAAGGCGTCGTATTAAGGACCCATTTTACGGAAGTAGTGAATTAAATTTCATTATAATGTAAATAGCTATAAATATGGCGCGGAATATTATATTATTTTACTATTCTAACTATAATTGGACGGTTCATGTTTTGTTTATTTTTGACGACATGGGGGACGAAGTGTTATGAATAGTGATTACGCAAGCAAGTACATATGTATTTTTGACGATTATTCATAGATAACGCTATACTTATGTTTAATAACTTGCACTATCCTGATAACTTACAAGGACATAGATAACCTATACTTATAATAAAAGGCTAACGGGACGAAATTTGCAAATTGAAGATATTTGAGAAAAAACTATGTAGTGCTTCAGAATATGCAATGCGATGCAATCAATATTAACCCCTTGAGCTCTAGCCTGGCGTTTACACCAGCTTTCTTTTGTTTTCCTATTGTCTCATTTTTATGGGTAATCGACATATTAATAAAAAACGGTTTATTACAAGTTTTTACTATGTTTATTTAAAAGTAATAATAAATTTGTAAAACCATAGATAAGATGTATAAAACCAATATTAACTTAAGTTCACAGTATTGTTGTATAACTATAGTATTATCGAAAGAAAGGTAGAATAATATTTGGCAAGTATCTTGTACTCTAAATTAATATTATATTAAACTAATTACTTAGATTAGATTACATTTGTATGCGAGTATAAGGTATTGTTATAACGGGATAAACATTACGGGAAGAGGCTAGCGTCTGAGATACAGGCTTGGCCTAGTTCAGGCGCTAGGAAACATTAACATAGTACATAAATTAAATCTATAGGATAAATATCATTGATTTTACCTTACATATTCGTTCAATAAAGTTATTATTATTACTATATATAACAGGATAAGTTTTAATAGTTTAAAAAAATGTTGTATATAATTTTAGCTTCGAGTTTTAGACGGATTGGTATTATACCTTGATGGTCATGCGACTGTCAACCATCTTGTAATTACTAGAGCGTGTTCATCTGCTCTGACTGGAGCCTAGACTTTGGGGCTTCATCGCCGTAACGAAGAAGACAACCTCCATCAAAAATAATTCCAGAAAGTCTCACTTATGTATCATCTTGAAGAATAAAACCTCATTTGAATTTTTTTAGAAAGAAATCTTCTCTCAAAATCACACGGGGTACACGGGTAGGAAGAAAGAGAGATCAGTAAAGAAATCACCGAGAAAGAACTCCTCGTTAACTGTTTTTTACACGATATAGGCTTAGTGCTTTGACCACAATCTCACCTGATGTTAAGTGACGATGTGGTCCAGGATGGTAAACACACTAGCCTGGTACTGGTTCTGAAGTGATGCTGCCGGAACACACCTATTGGTATTTGGCGACAGGTTTTTAAACTTGAGAGTGGTAGCTACCCAGGTGGACATTATTAGAAAATCCTCTACCACCATACTATGGTTTCCTTACGATGTTTTCCTTCACCAAAAGTTCAGGCTGATTTTAAAGTTAGATAAATGGGCTCGGACCCGCGTCCATTGACGCAAGTCTCAATATGTAGCCTTTTTTGAAGGCGTTACTTGACGGAAGGAAAAATTATAGTTGTGACAATTTAAAGAGGCTGCACAAGGCTTTTAGTTGATACAGGCCCACTAACTTATACCATTTTTCAAAATATTTATAGCCCATTAATACACAATTGACTTCACAAATAATTTTAAGTCAATATTTTAATTATACATAGGACAATTCCGTAAGATCTAGTTAGTTGTTTGACAGATACCTTACATATTTACTGATTAATCTAACATTCAATACAATACCAGTACAAACTATGATTGTTCTTATAGTTTGAATCATTAGTACGCGGGTACACGAAACTCGAAGTTTATACACGTTGTTTACAGTTGTACGTTTGTTAGGTAACTTCGAAATGAGTTTGAATACTTCTTATGAATAAGCAGTTAGGTAACATAATGATGATTTTATTTATCAGTAGTTAACGTGAAATAATGTTTTAAAATTATATTTTATAACACAATAATTTGTACATTGTAAATGATATTCTTTCGAAAGTTATGGAAAAAAAAATTAAATTCATGCTCGGAGTTTCACTGCGTGAATGAATCAGAAATGAGGAAGAATCAAAGTAACAGACATAACATTAGAAAATTCCAAATTTAAGTGACACAATGCTTGTAGAACCTAGACCAATGAGGTCAACGGTTTCTCGAATGGCGATCATATACCGGTAAATAAGCGTGACCAGGCTCTCAATAAGATGTACCGACGACCTGATGAAGGTTGCAAGAATCCGCTGGATGCGGATGGCTCAAGACTGGTTGGTATTGAAATCCTTGGTAGAGAGGCGTACTCCAACAGTAGACATCTTTCGGTTGACATAATGGGTTTGGTACGTTGCTAATTGACCATTATGGCGTCATTTTCATGTACTTTGTAGATGTTGATCTTTGATGCAATTTAAATTGTTGATGTTATTTGAGTAGTGTTACTAATTTTATCATCTATTATTAAGAAATAAGGTAAATGTTTAACTTTTTTTAGTGAAATAAATAAATGGCTCTAATACTGTATCTACATATAAATCTGTTTTTATTTATTTTTAATATTATAGCTGTAAATTTTGTTTTAAATTAACAAATAAAATATATTTAGATTTACGTAACGTAACGTGTTTAGGTTTTTATACAACTTTAAAATAACAAAAATCACGAGTTTTACTACATATAATTCAGATTCGTGAACGGTTTAACCAAGATCAATAGTTTCGACAAGTAATGTTGTTAGCTAACAATCTGCGGGAAGGGCTCTCACGACGGAGTTAAGGCAATTCCCTTTACTTGAATCCTCTAGTTTAGAACATGCCTTTAGAGCTATTATTGTACGTACAGCATCTCTCCGACTAAGAATAGTTTGTATGGATTTTTAAAGAGATGCGTGTTCGGTGTACTGTACTTTATTTACAACTAGCTGTAGCGTAACTTCGTACCGCGACTCAGAAATATTAGTTGAACTAAATTCGTTTTTTTTTTCAATGGTTTTCAATTTTTTTTATCATAGTCAATCCGTTCTTGAGATATCATCAAAAAAGCCGTTCCATACAAACTGAAAGAAGAATTTTTTTTTGTTTTTGTTTTTTTTTTTCTATTGTTTAAATAGTTATTTTTCCTATTCGGGGCAGAGGCAAATCCAACAAATCAAAAAACAGAAAAATCGGTCCGGCCTTTTTCGAGTTATAAATGGTGTAACTAACCGGACTTTGTTTTATATAGGTACTAGTTGGTAGCCGCGGCTCCGCCCGCGTTTCATATATTCTTCACTGCGTAATATAATTCTAGCATAACATAAAAAAAAAACAAATGAATGAAGAAAAATTAGATGCTCTTGTTTTTATTAAGGAAAAAAATGTACATAAGAGTAATTTGAAAAAAAAAATTAGAAAGGGTCGATAGAATAATAAATTCTATAACCATCTACCAAAAATTCCGCGTCGAATGGTAGTACTCCCATACCGATATGTTCAGTAGTTTTGAGATGATGGTACGTCAAAGGAACCCCATTTTCCTTTTACATAAATAGATGATACAAATATAGATTTACATTGTTAGTGTCAAAAAGTACCCATTTGAATATACGCTTCCTGTAGCCGATGCTCTATTATAATCTGTAATACACGAATTCGGATGCAAATCTGAATGAAAACGAAAAACTGTTGAATGATTTTTATTTTAACAATCGAAATACTTGCCTTTGGGGTTTCTCTGACTGATGTGAAAAATATTCTACTGTAGTTTTATGAATTCGTGTTTTCGCCAAAATACAATATGTACTAATACATTTTCGTTTATTATTATAATAAAAATTAAAAATCATTTTTACAGGTGTTAAATAGTAATCGACCATCGACGCTTCGCCAGTCTGTCAGCTTGTTAAGTCTCGTTCCGACGTAATTCAAAAGAAGGTTATAATTATGCAGCATCATATATATATATGTATATATATGTATGTATTTATTGTGTGTGTGTGTGTAAAAGAAAGCATAGATAAGGTCTTCCTTGAAGATATATCATCTGGGCAAACTGAATATTATTTTATTTTATCAGGGACCATACAACGAAGTTTATAATTTCGTTCTCATCCAACAGGAAACAGCAAGTACGTGTCGACCTACGCAGTATAATGATTCTTTATTAAAATAAGTACCGCAACCATCGCTTCCCTACACAGCCTGCAGGCTTTGTCGAGACGACACTCCGCTCAATGCCTTAGGGCACGTTTGCTTATCTATTTCATTTGAATGTCACTTGACTTGATATACTGTGTACATTTACTTAAACATGTTTCAAATACGTTTTATATTTCTTAATATGATTTTTTTTATAGATTCATTAACGTTCTGTAATTAATAAGACATAAAGAAATAAATCAGAATATATTGCATATATTTGTAAGACTATTGATTGGTATAATACTATATAATTAATAATTATAAATAACATTATCATTATGATGTATTTTTATGTCGTTAAAATAGAAATTGTAATAAATCGTATAGATGTGATTAATATATCTGAACAATATTCTTTACCTCTGGTAAAAAAACTGGTTACCTGATTTAGTAATGTTTTTGAAAATGGTTGTACGTTAAAACCTCACGTATTTTATTAATACGGTGTCCGGTGTGGTTTGTCAGAATTTGATGTGTGTATGTTCTTGTGAAGTAGGATCAAGAAGGCAGCGTCGAAAAAGGTGAGAAGACAAAAAAGTGCACGGAATTAAATATTAGACGAAAGATATACGTAAAGGAAGATTATAAGGAAAATACATTACAAGATTTTAAGTAATTATGATTTTTAACTACATCCCAATAACTAAGTGCGGCGCGAAGGAAAGTAAAACGGGGCGGTCAATTGCAATATCAGCTTCAGCTATATTGTTTAAAAAAAAAATTCAATAACTTTTCGTATGGTTTTTATTAAATACATAAAAACTATGTAATGTAAGGATACTTCAATTACGGAATAAAGTTTATTTTGATATGTAATTTAATTCGTACTGGAAAATACGAACGCAAACGTTACTCGACCCCGTTATAACAACATATTAACAGTGCAGTAAAACTTTTCAATTGGCATAAAGTTGCGCGTGCTGGGGCGCCGCGCCTGATCAAATTATTACCATGTTGCGGCCTCACTGTTCCGTCAAAGTTATATACGTAGGGCTGTCGAGGGGTTGAAAGTTTAACTTTCGAATTCTTTATACTAGTCATATGTCACTTTATTAATTAGGTGATTCAGAAATCATATCTATCCATTAATACCAATAGTGAGGGTAATATACCAAATATGGTGCTATTTTTTTTACACTTTATAGGCTCAGTGCTTTGATCACAATCTCATCCGATGTTAAGTGACGATGTAGTCCAGGATAGTAAATACGCTAAGCCTTGAGGTACTGACTCTCAAGTGATGCTGCTTGAACACATCTACTGGTATTTGGCGACAGGTTTTCAAACTTGAGGATGGTAGCTACTCAGTTGGGTGTTATTGAATTGAATGCCTTACCGCTGTTCTATGGTTTCCTCGCGACGTTACACTTCATCCAATGCTCGTGCTGATTTTAAAGTACAGTAATACCCCGCTTAGCGCGACCCCGTTACGCGCGTTTTCACTATAACGCGAATGTCAAATTTCGCGCTCAAATACCTCGCATTACGCGAAAGAGTGCGTATAAACATATTTAAAGACAATAGATGTATTTTTCCGTAAAAAATAAGAGTATATATATACCTATTGCATAAAATGTTCTTAGAATTAAAGTGATTGATTAAAATGATTTGTATTTTTTTATATAAAATTTTGACTATGTTTAATCATAAACCTCGATATACGCGAATTTCAGTTAACGCGATTTTCTTCGGAACGTATCCCTCGCGTAAAGCGGGGTATTGGGTGTTGGTGGGTCCAAACCCGCAAACTAAAAGGAGTACGATCGCACTACCAACTATGCCATTATCGCAAATCAATCAGTATCCTCAAATTACTATGGAAACTGCACCGCTTTTACCACAAACAAGCAGTCCCTTATAACTATAAGATATTTTCGAATGTCCACTTCCCTAGCTACCACCCTCAAGCTTAAAAGTTTGTCACTAAGCACTTACTGTGACAAAAGATAGGTATGTTACGACATCATCACTTGAGAACCTGTACTTCGAAATTTAACGTTGTAACCATATTCACCTAACATAAAGGGAGATAGTACTCAAAGCGTGCGAGTTATTCAGTAAAAAACTGTATATTAGGATCTAGATAGAATTGACCCTCAGGTGTTTTTACGTTGTTTTAATATGTATGTATATATTCCTGTTTTTTGTTTGATTAAAAAATTTAACTGCAGTAATTATAATTTCAAACAAAAAATAGAAAAAAATGGACGAGTACGAATTATGCCCGAAATAAACACTCAAGCTTTTGTTACATGAAGTTAGTTGCAATTATAATTATAATATTTACGGACGTATAAGTAAAGATAATGGGAAAGAAGTTCTTGCTCCCTGTCTAAATAGGTAAATGAAAAACACAAAATAGCATGAGAGCTTTAATCAACAAGAATCTGAAGTAATCAAACTCTTCGCTGCCCGATGAGGGTTGATACCTTATATGAGATTTTGGCACAAAAAATAAAACAAAACAGAAATTACTTTTTGTTACAGAAATTAAAGTTTTATAAAAATCCTTGAAAAAAAATCACTTAAAACAGTTCCTTTATTATACCATTCTTAAATCTAATATTATCTGATAGCCCTATACAGATTTAAAATGCAAAAAAGCACTAGTACCGATATTCTAAGCGGTATCTTCAAACGGAAGGTCTTGAGTGTAAACAAGATGCAGAGTTCCAAAGCCTTACTGAATCCATAATAAGCCAACCCTTTAACTGAAGTTGACAGGAATGATTACAGACTGTGCATAACGTTGTAAGTTCTTAATAACTCTTCACAACATTTACATCGGCACCGCAGACCGGTGAAGCTTCATCGCTGAAGTATAGGTAGGTACACGAAGTTTCTTCTTGAATCTTCATAAAGTTTATACCGAGTTTTGTTAAGTTACAGATTTCAGAGTAAGGTAAGTAGTGTCGAAACGATAAAACAACTGCCGGATAACTGAAGCCGAGATAGGAATAGTTAACGCTGTTGGATTTTAAATATAAGTTTAAATCGTTGAAAAGAATTTATTGCGAGAAACTGACAAACTTTACTCTTATTATTTTTGAATGCAAATTCCATATTATGTAAAACATCTTTTGTCTAAATATAGGTACTTATAACATTTTGAATAGCACTATTCAACGGGAATGTTAGTAAATTGTTTGCAGTTCTAATTTCTATAAACTAAGGATGTATGTTAATAAGGGGACATTTATAATATTAAACTTATTTGTGCCCTTACAATGAACAACTTTAACTTTAACTGAACCGATCATATTAGTAAATAAACTAATTCACCATAATTTTTAACTTATTTCAACCACTTCGGCGAGACTTATTAGATATTGACATTGTACAAAGTTTCAACAAAATCGTATGAACGATATTTGAATGTATATGCGTGAACATTTACAACTAATATTTATTTTCTAACATACTACTTATTACTCTAAATACATAGAAACATCTTCATATATTTATTTACTTCATACATGCCTACTACAGTACAGCTACTTATAAACCACTGAGGTCGAACCGTAAAACTATGATTAGGTACACAAATACTAAAGAGCTTATATTAATATGACAAAAAGCATTATTAATATTGGATGTATGTTTATCATCATCATCATTATCATGCCTTTTCCCAACTCACTTAGGGTCGGCGTAGTATGTTTTCTTCTTCAATACGTTCCTATCAGCCGTCATCTCTTTATTTACACATTTTTCTTTCATGTCATTTCTTACACACTTCATCCACACTTTCTTTCTCTATTTTTCCATCCTTCTACATTCATATTCATTACTATTATACATGCTCTTCCTCTCTTCTCATATCATGTCTATGCTACGACAAACGGGAACCTTTCAACTTTTCTACCACTGGCGCACTTTCAAACTCCCTCTAATATATTTATTTATTATATTCTCCATTCTTGTGACACCACAGACATCCATCTTAACATTTGCATCTCAGCTACATGCAATCGCTTCTCATCCATCTTCTTACTAGCCCCGCATTCTAATCCATACAATATGACAGGTATTATGATGACAGGACTTATACATCCTGCGTTTCAGTTTAAGAGTTATCCTGGAATCACAAATCACACTAGAGTCCTGTCGCCATTTCATCCAACCTGAGTTGATTCTTTCCCTTATTTCGGGGTCGATTTCTCCGTCACACTGCAAGAGTGACCCGAGGTAGCGCAATTTAGAACAGACTGGTACTGATGTTCCTCCGAGTGATATTAGCTTCAGACTGGAGATGCCGCCAAAGTCACAGAACAAGTATTATGTTTTTGTTCTGCTACCTTTTAGAACTAAATTCTCCAGTCTTTACCTTCACTCATCCAGTCTTTTTTGCACCTCTTGGCCACACTCACCGACTAGCATGTCATCGGCGAACATCATGCGACAGGGTGCCTTTTTCTGTATATCCGTCGTAATAGCGTCCATTACTAATAGGAAGAGGTACGGGTTAAGAGCCGATCCCTGGTGCAGACCGACAGCCACATCGAAGCTAGCTGTGACAACAGCAGCAGACAGAACCCTGAGGTTCTGAGTACTGATACTACATTTGCAGTACATTGGTGGAATCAACTCCAGGTATTTCCCTGGCACTTAATTTTTCTTAAGGTCCCACCACAAGACTTCACGAAGAATCCGCTCATATGCCTTTTCAAGGTCAACGAACTCCATATGCAGATTCTTGTTTGCCACTCTGTACTTTTCGTATACTTGACGAATCGCAAAAACGGCATCCGTTGTCCCGCGATCTGGTATAAAATTAAACTGGTTTCGTGAAATCTCACTCTCTTCCCGCAGACGTCCCTCAATTGTTTTCTACCATACTTTCAGATTATGTGGCATTAACTTTATTCCCCGATAATTGTTGAAATTCTGAACATCCCCCTTGTTTTTTAAGATGGACATGAGATAGCTCATACACCATTCCTTGAAAGCAGTTTCTTCTTGCAACAATTTATTGAATAATATCGTCAGCCACACTCATCCATCCAATGTTAATGTATTCCATACTTCCACTGGTATTTCATCTGGTCCTACCGCTTTTCCATTCTTCATTCCAATTACAGCCGTCTTAACCTCATCTATACTTATCTTTTTTACCAATCCCATGTTCGTTTTTTTTTATCTTCAAGCATTCCATTCTAATCATTTTCTTCATTCATCCATTTTTCAAAGTACGTTTTCCATCTATTTTTTATTTTTTCATCATCCGTAAGTATTACACCTGATTCATTCCTCATGTATTTCATATGTGATTTATCCTTCGCCTTTTTCTCTATTTTTACCTAGCCGATACACATACTTATGTCCTTTAGGACGTTTAATCCACTGTACAGAGGGTCCTGGGCTTTTGCTCTGGCCACGGCTACGTCTTTCTTGGCTTTTTTCTTACACTCATCATACTATTTTTTTTTTGTTTCTTTCAACATGTCATTACTTTTTTCAACCGTTTGCCACTCTTTGAACCTTACTTTCTTCTCCTTAATCACTTGTTGTACATCTTTCGCCCACCACCAGTTATCCTTAACTTTCTTGCCTTTCCTTCTCGATTCTCCTAAAACATCCTTTGCTGCATTTCTTATACATTCGCTCATGTCACTCTAACAGTCATTCTCACTCAATGCTTTCATGTTTCCCATTTCTATCATTTTATCTACCACTCGTTCTCTAAATATCTTTGTACATTCACCCTTCTCTAACATATGCCACTTAGTTTTTCGGGGAAGTGGTTCCATATTTTTTTGAACCTTCACACCCAACTTAACTTCGACAACGAGCAGGCGATGTTGTGAAACTAAACTTTCTCCCGGGATAATGATGCAATTCTTAAACCAATTGAAATGGTTCCGTCTGAGAAAAAAATACTCGATTTGGGTTTTGTGGTGTCTACTCATGTAGGTAATTAGGTGTTGCTCCTTTTTATGGAACCAGGTATTAATAATTGCAAGGTCAAAGGCAGAAGCCTCTCCGTCATTGTTCCGACTTCCAAATCCTCATCCCCCATGAACTATTTCCTGATCCACATTTTCTCTTCCCACACGTCCGTTAAAATCTCCTCCTATTATAAGATCCTCACATTGCGGTTCACTCATAATGACACTATCAATGCCCATCCAAAATCTATCTTTCTTTCTGTCATCGCATCCTGTTTGCAGTGCATACGCACTTATCACATTCATAGTTACATCCTGCAACATAATTTTCGCTATAACCAGTCTGTCATTCATTCTTTTGACCACACACTCCTTCAGATTTTCATCCAATACGACTCCATTACATTTTCACTTCCACAATAGTAAAACTTATACCCTTCACCAATTTCTATAGCCTTAGTTGCCCTTTTTTTATCATTAACTTAAACAGGGCTTTTACACATTAGTGTATGCCAGCCCTATCGGGGCATACCCGACATACCTTACATAACAATAATAATAAAAAAAAACAACTAAATTAAATTGTCTCTTAACTTACTACTTGTAATAATAAAGTAGCCCTCCACTTCGTTTCTTGCAGACAAGTCACATTCGTCTCCTTTTTAACACATCTGATGGGTCTCTTGCTCTTCCAATCATAGGATGTATCTTTATACGAAATAAAATTATTATTATTATGTAAGTGATTATATCGTACGTGAGCTTACAAAAATTTAACTTAGACTAGACATCTACCATTAAAGTGATTGGGACACTCACTATACTTCGAAAGAGAAGGTAAAGTGATTTAAAAATTCCGTGCATAGAGTTAGTTAAATATAAACAGAAAATATTCTTCGGAACTCTCATCATTTTTAACTTTTTTAATTCATTATATTTACAGTACACCGTCAAAGTTATTGGTAAATAGACAACTATTAACATATCTACGATATCAAGCAGTTAATGCTGTACATGCTAACTATACAATTTTTCGCTGTGTTCACACGCGGCAGCATTTTCATAATAAAAGTCTATTCATGACTTAGTGTATGGTTTGAAGGTACTCATTAACATTGCAATTTGATTGATAAATTAATTGCAAATCTTCCCGGGTGTTAATAATATAAAAAAGGATGAACAGATGGAAACGGCAGTCATCTTAAAAACAAAAACATTTCACTAGGCTGAAGACTGTGACGAAGAAATCGTCTCTTGTTTTTTTTTAAAACCTACTTTATTAAAAATATCCTTCCAAAGTTACAGTTTTATTACGATATTTACCTTCACCGGAATCTCAGGTCCATTTTAATATAAAATAGCTGGAATCAAACCTACATCCGAATAAATCACCGCTGAGTCATCATTGCTTTCAATAGCTGCGCAAGAAACTGCATAATTTAACCCTTATTGTAGTTTACATTTTTAACCATTTATAATATCGTGAAAACAAAAAAAAAGAAACCGTTTATTATCCATGTTAGTTTAACGGAACCCTATAATTTGCATAGCAGAACACGCATATGACCAATTTCTCTATAAATTTATAGCCATCGTTCCGCTCCGCTACCTCGTTTATCATTCCAGTATCAGAGTAGTTCTCCGATTCGAAGCTATCTGGGAACGTAAACTTATTGTAAAACCTTGATTCGATTTGTAACTGTTTTAGATTAGTTCGTTTAAACAATAATAAATACTTTGCATTATATGACTAATTTTCAGTAATTAAGTGCTGACTTTACTGGACGAAGAGCTGTATGTAACAATATTCAAAAGAGTCAGAATACTTTATAGATAAATAATTTACTTTACACGATAATATAATTAGGAATTTTGGTTATAATAACATATAACAATAACATAAATAACAATTTATTTCATATTCTCGACACATATAACAAAGTATAGATTTGTTAAGAGGACATGCGATTGGAAAAGTAAGTATTTCAGGAATCTATTCAGTTTTAGAATAATTAAGACTCTGGCTATGTCTGTACACTGTATTCCTGTTGATTTATTCAATTTTATTCATCAAATTTGTTTGACGAACGTCTGAAAATAACGGTAAAAATCGAGCATATTTTTCATATTTAACGGCTCGTAGTTTCTACAATAACTAATTTATGGAAAAAATCAAAACGTGCGACCATGGCGATGGTCGATATATATTATTTGCTATTAAAATATTTACCGTAATCCTATTATCCAGAGAGGGAACAGGGGACTAACTTCGTATGGAATAAATACCGCTAGGATATCCTCTTTCAAAAACAAATAACGGATTAATGGTCAAATAATATAACGTCATGTGGTGCCGGCTAAAAATTGTACCAACTCATATCATCCCGTGGGTGTCGTAAAAGGCGACTAAGGCATAAATCAGGGGTGGAGCAGTAGCATCCTCTGACCACACAAACACCTATTACACCTATTACCAGGCCAGTCTGCCTGCCAGCGTGGCAATGATGGGAATTATTCCCATTTTGGCGGAACCTATGTCCAACAGTCGACGTTTTTCGGTTGAACTAATCAATCAAAATATCAATTCACATAAACCAAGGTTTATACAATACATACGATATTACCTTTAGACTTAGATAAACACTATTGAGTTACATATTTGTTTTATATTAAATATAAATAATATATTATATATAATATTATCTAATTTATAATTTTTTTAACCATACATGAATATTTATTATTCATTTAAATACTAATATTTAATCATGTTAGTATGTGACAAAAAAATAAGATTCTAAAAGATTTAACTGTTGAAACTCATTTGAAGCGGAAATAACAAGCGACATTAACCATACTATCGTTAGTGCTCTATAGCGATTATAAAATTATCTTCAAAATAATCTTAATATATTATTATGTTACAAAATAAGACTTAGCCAATGAAATAACAAAACTACTCTCCCCATAAGACAGAACCCTGACCACAGCGAGTGCACTTGTCTGAAACTAGGACTGCGCGCCGCGAGTCATCTCTCAGACAGAGTGCCCGCACTTCATCGCTCTCGCAAATGGGAGAATTTAATTTCAACACACGGCATTCACTCGCATTGATTGGACAAGTATTTTCTTTATAAACTGTGAATTCATCTACATAAAAAGCATACGTTACTTACATTATTTAAAACTAAATGCAAGTATAATTGTACTGTAAATTTATTATGATTACTTCTATCCATCTATCCAACCGTAAAGGCATCCACCGCTGGACATAGGCGTTAGGTGAGACATTAAGTCTTAGTTGCGTGGCGTGAAAAAAAATCGTCGGTAAAGCCGGAGCGGAGCATAAATAATCTACCTGGTCGTCATACTTCTTCCTCTTGAAAATTAGTACAGTAATGAATGATGGATGCTTGTGCTTCTGAGCGAAGATATCCAGTCCGCATAACCACCTTCAGCATACTTGACTTCACTGGAGTTACATAAACAGTACATACGGAGTATTGTTAGTTGGTTTGAGATTAAAGATAAAATTCATTTCACTTATGATAAATGTGCCTATAATTATGACTACCTAATAAATTGCAAAATTGGTTAGCTTTCGTGATTGTGGATTGTAACTATTTAATTTTAACAGAACGACGCGAGATGGCGATTCTGGCGAAACGAAAAATAACGATAGTGTTACCTACATGATGCATAAAATAATACTGATTGATTTATTTTTCTTTTATAGTTTAGTACAACTAACTTCCTAACCTAACTAACTTTTAATCCTAACTTCTCCGGGTAACAAATTGACACATGATTATAATCGACCATTCTAATATAGGAAGTAAATCGATTATTTCGGTGTAGCACAATAGTCAATTGTAAAAAGTGACATCTATGGGAATTTGTTAACATATTATTCTTTTTAGATGAAGCTGCTTGGAAGACTTTTTTCTAGTATATCAGTAGATGGGTGTTTTCTTCAAATATTTATATTGATAAACCATAATAGTATCACAATAATGATTAAAATTATATGAATAACATGGAATGAAGAAGCTTATTTTCAGTCTAAATTTGCACTAGGTTTTTGTAAGCTTTCATTGTATCGGTGATAATTAAAGTGAAATGTGCATGGTTGTATGAACTCAATTCCGACATTTTGGTACCGGCTTGTATGAGTAAGTTCTTATTGCGCGTGTTTCGACTGTGTAGTTGTTTATAGTATACTAGCTGTACCCGCGACTTCGTTCGCTTGTCGGATCTATATTGGCTGATTGCGGAACGTGACGCGTGCGCTGTACCACGCCACGCTCCGCTGCACTCCGCTAAATGTTTTATCAGAATAGATCTAATATTTTGTGTCTTAAACCATACATATTTCCATACAATCTTTGATCGCCTATTCCCTATTGTTATTTTACACCCTTGAGGGTAAAACTTTTACAAACTTTGAGTGTCATATTGATTTATATCGAATATACAGCCCAAAAAATAAGTTTCTAGTTTCTAACTCTAAAAATGACTATATTTCCGTACAACTTTTCATCCCCCCTTTCAACCCCCTTCAACTCTTTTTTTCTCATTAAAAATTCTAATGTAAAAATCCTGTCCTTTCTCAGGCTCTAGACTATCTGTGTACCAAATTTCATTTAAATCGGTTTTGTAGGTTTGGCGTAAAAGCGCGATAGACAGACAGTGTTACTTTCGCATTTAGACTATTAGTAAGGATTTGATGCATGACTTGATGTGAGAGCATTGAGTGTTTTATTTTTTAGTAAGGTTATTAGGAATCGGGTTATAAGAACGCTTCGCCACTGATAGGTCATCCACAAAGATAAGGGGAGAAAGGCCATAATCGCCACACTTGGCAGGCGGGTTGGCGATCGCAATCAGGTGTTTGTGGTACTCAGAGGATGCTACTATCCATCCCCTGGTGATCCCTTAGTCGCCTTTTACAACACTCACGGGAAGATATGGGGTGGTACTATTCTTAAGCCGGCACCACACGGCACTAAGACTACATGAAACAAAATGATTTTTTTATTGAATTATATTTTTACTGTCTTATCCAGCGTTCCTAACAATTTTCTAAAAAAAATACATACTTTTAAGTACATATTTTGTTATACTACAAGTTTAATTTTATAAATTTAATTATGCAAAATAATAAAGAAACGAATCCATTTAAGTGAATTTAAAGATTTGACCAAACAAAAATAATTACGTCTCCTTATATTAATTTGGATAATATTTGCGTCTTTGTTATCGATGTGACTTCAAAATATTTGTACAATTTACATAGCTAACACCATGACAGTTAATACAGAATTTTTCTCATCTACTTCAAATTGTAGTTTTGCTTGTATTTATTTACTTATTAAATAATACAACATAACAACATTTACTTAACTATCCAACCGCAGAATCATAACAAAGCACGTTTCAGCTCGCGCTAAAGTAGATTCGGAAGCGCAAACACGTTGGGCTGTAAACCGCGGCGTTCTGGGGCGATATTATTATACTGAGTGTCCTGATGTCGTACCATTCGCGAAGCAAATGTTACAATTATCATAGCTAATGGTACACCGAGATGGGAACGACAAGCGGAATGGATATTATAGATAATATATCTTAATAGAAACAGTGTAACCATAGTTTGGTTTAAAGAGGACTTATTACTAAGTAATGACAATTATAATAATTATATTAGTAGCAAAAAAAAAACATTAATTATGTAACACAAAATATTATGTTTTGTGAAATTGCGCTAATGAAATTTATATTTCTCATTATATTTTATACCTGAACATCTGCATTTCAGCTTCACCGATTCCAATCTATACTAATGAATAAAATTGGAGTGTCTGGTTGTAATGTCAAAAATGTTTTTTTTTAATCATATGAATGTATACACGATACCTATACCAAAAATGCAATGTTCCAATTTTTTGATCTGTCTGTCTGTCTGTTTGTTCCGGATAATCTGCGGAACAGCTCGACGGATTTTGACAGGACTCTTTTTGGTAGATAGCTGAAGTTACTACGTGTAACTTAGGGTACATTTAATTTTCGAAAATAATAAAGGTTCCGCACAAACCTCATAAAACATTGAATAAAATCCGATTCAATGCATAATTTTACTGGCAAGTACTTGAATTTATGACAAATATTTTTTACTTTATCTTAGTACTAAAAAAAATTAGGGTTCCGTATAAAAAAATTAAAGCGCAGTGAAGAAAATATGAAACGCGGGCGCAACCGCTGGCGCACAGCTAGTTGCATATATAATTCCTATTTAAAACACCTGTATTACTCGAAATTTTCAGTTGCTTCAAATGCAATATTTTCAGTGTTTATTACTAGCAAATGTACCATTATCATTTCGTATTTAATGTCTATAAATGACATGAAATATATAACAATTTTATGTGTAATAATGTAGAGCGATAGTTGAGGTCAAAATGACGTATGTAGTATAAAATAATATAATGCAATTCAACAAAAACCAACTGTGGTATCTTCAATTTGGTAGCATTAACACGTAGAGAGAGTAGTAACCTGAACGTAATTTGATATTACATTCTCTCAACATTGTACCATTTGCAAGGTAAATGTTCCAATTATCATGGTAATGTGTGGAAAAGATGAAAATCCACAAGAAAGACTTACAAAATAACTGTAATGTTGACAACCTCTGTAATGATATTTTACTCGTGTTAGTACCAAAGAATTGCAGGGGAATTGAGAAGTATTAAGCTTACTTATATATTATTACGACATTCTAAACAGAATAATATAATAAGAAAATAAAATTATTGTTTTTAAAAGTATAGTATGTATTCTTGAACTACGATAACTACCATAATATTTCTATTTTTATTTTACGATTATGTAGATATTTTACCATTCACACATTTTTATTAAGGCGAAAAATCATTTTACATACAATTAAAATTATAACAATCAGATACATATAATGCAAAGTTTGACTTGATTAACCTATTAGATTAGATTAGATTAACCTATGTGTTTTATAAAATAATTTACGTTCTAAATCATCGTCAAAAGAATAAACAATGAAAATGTCTCTTTCAACAGAAATAACAAAATTCAAAGTGTATTCAAAGATGATGTTTTTTTTTTTTTTAATTAGTAAATAATGTTCTTGGTGTTCGTCTGCATTGTCTAACTTCTAAAATTAGTTGACTTATCGTATATGGAAAAGTTGAAACTCAATATTAGACATACCGAAATTACTCCATAAAAGGTATATATGATTTAGGTATCTTATTAATACGTTATATTTAGTCCTGACTTTAGATATCATATATATTAGAGGTTATATACTATATTAGATTATATAATAACCCTCTTAGAAGATAGAAACTAGAGAATCATAAAAACTTTTAAAAAGTACTTGTACGTATTTTGGCAAAAAATATTTTGTTATTTCATGGCATTAAAACGAGCTATAAATTGATGGGTAAACTAATATTTGTTTTGTTGTCAAAGTATTCCTCGCGTGGTTTTTATTTTCTCTAAAGACCAATGTATATATTTATTCTCGTACATTATTTTATGGATTTACCTCCCTACGTCTGTTACGTACATATACTAACAAGACATTTCCCACTCACAAGCCTTTGTGAAGCTAAAATTCCACGTATACTTGACAACCGTACAAGTTAGCACTCGGTATTGAAGAATTGCTTACTGCAGTTAAATTTTGCAAACATAAATTGAATAAAAAGATTGTTTTATTATTAAGTTACGTTAAATTATAATTTGAGAGTTTGATTTTGATTTTGAGCGTATTTTGTAAGATTCTATCAAATGAGTTAACAGTCAATGTGTTTAGAAATACATTTTTAACACTTGTATATTGAAAAAATTGTATATTGAAATTCTTTGAAATACATTAGAACTATTTTTACGTTTTAGATCAAATTATTAATAATTATAATAAATACAAAAATCACGAACAATTTTCAGCGAAATATATAAATTAGAATTAATGTTTTTTTTAATGTAAAACAAAATATTGAAAATAGGATGAATCCATCATTCTTGACAACAGTTTAACACTCAAAATGTATTATAATTTAGAAACCAAAATGTTTGATCCATTGTTATTTGTTTTATAGTAAATATCTTATTATTGGAGTCTAGACCTCACACGGAAACATACAAAAAGTAAAGTTTTCAGACACGCAAGGCACGCGCGATACCTACAGCCATATTACTTTTTATCAAGGAATAAGCATCTCCTTAGCCATCGCATTTAACCATCAACTTGCCTACCGATAGCATGACCAAATTCTGAGAATTTTTTTTATATATTTCCCAAGCAAAGAGAACGCGTTTATCTTATGGGAGAGACGTTGAATTGAGTTTAACTGTCCGCGTATAAAGATGTCCCTCTAAGATAGATAGAAATATACGATAGGGAATTTTCTAGTTTTCTGCGAAACGGGCTCTGACAGAGGGTTCGATGTCGTCGAGTGACAATAAAATTAGATAAGTACAGGATAGTCCCGCTCCGGTCCGGGCGTCTGTCTTGCGGACAGAATCAATCGCGCAGTAAAACATCGTGAGGATTGGCAACTCGAGTTGCAGTTTTATAAAATATATACATCGATTCTGAACCTTATTTTGGTTGGAATAAGATACTTTATTTTATAGAAATCGGTAAAATGCAATCCTTTGCACGTGTATATCAGTTCACATTTCTGTAATGACATGAAACGAGTGGACTTTATACGAAACGAGGATATTAGAATGGTTTACAGGAACGTTCCTGTGGCTTGGCGAGACGAAAAATGCGATGCGACGGTTAATGCGATGCATCTCCCTCGGGGACTCAAATACTTTCTTATTTGTATTCGCATTAAAGTTTATATACACTATGTAGATTCTTTAGAGTTTTATTTAAATGAGATCAAAAGTTTATACTTTGATTTTGCTCATGTTAAATAATGGTGATTGTTCGAGTATTTCTTTGAAATACTGATTGTCTTTAAAGTTAACGAGAATGAAGACTAAATTATTGTATAAATATGGAATAAGATTTCGCGTTTATTAGACCCTAAGTCCTGATCTATTTTTAAACGATTTATCTAGATTCTTTGCAACGTGTACTAATTATTTTTCTAATATAAAGCGTGTAAACATTATTTCTTCTAGTTTTGATACACCAAAATACTTTTAATATGTATGAGTACCAACTACAGAAACGATATCATTGTTACTTGCGTATTTATTTCCTATGCGATCAAACCATAGTTTCTCAACCTTTTTTTTTTTGCTTGAGAATAAGTTTTGTCTAACGTTCTTCCATCTTATTTTTTTTGCTATTATTATACTATATTTTTAATCTGCCCACGTCCCCTTTGCGTTATCTGAATTCCCCCTAATTTTCTATGAATCTTTTACTTCCACAAGAGGGCGTTATCGGCCACGTTGAGAATCTAGGATTTAAACTAATCGCCTGTGGATTTTGGGGAAAAGCATTACGTTAAAAATATTATTCCTTTTTTAATTTCTTATCATCACCATAATTTAACGAAACGTTTACGTAAACGAACATGCAATCTACGATAAGTTATGTCTGCGGTTTCAATCGCCATAACATTAAGGCACGTGTCGAAAAATGAAATTGATTTCGCCCCCACTTCCGTCTGCGTGCCGTATCACCAAGCCTCAAGTGGGTAGGGAGAGGCAGCGCTAATAACTAGCGGGGATGCTGCCAGAGATGTTTATTTAATGACGTACCCATACAGGTTCTAATAGGGATTCGCACTCACTCGTTGATGTTCCTACGACGCGGAGAAAATTATTTTTCGACATACACAAACAAATATATTACTCGAGTGTACACAGGGTACACGTATCAGAAGTGAAACTTATTTGACAATCTTTAGACTTTTTTATTTATTAGTAAACTATTTACTAGTAGCATACATATTATATTAGAGCGCTTGTAAGTTGAGAACCATTGAACTTTCCGGTTAGGTTTGGGTATATATATTATTTTATTAATAAATAAGTAAATAATACAGAACTCATTCAAAGTACATAATTATTACTATTTCATAAAAAAAATATAAATAATAAATACCATCCAACGGGCGGGGTTTAATTTTTATTTTAAATCTATAAAACAAATTAGTAAGAAATAAAAAATATGGATGCACACTTTCTAAAATGCACGCATGCTCCTACCCCTTGAGCACTAACCTGGCGTTTACGTCAGCTTTCCATTTTTTCCTATTGTCTTCCCATTGTTTCATTTTAAGAAGAACGTAAGAACGAATTTAGTACAAAGAGGAGAGAACAATAGTTCTATGGTCATAAAGTATTTCTCTCTCACAACGTACTTCACGTACTTTATATTCAAAATTCTGACGCAATATCTGACGTTTGTATTTTAATGATCATCACGCGACGTAACCTTGAAATTGTGCTCTCAAGAAATTTCACAACAGAAATTGGTAAAAGTTGAGAAAAAAACATATTAAAAGTTTGATGTTTGAAGGTCATCGGCATTATTTTTTTCTATCTTTATTATGAAACATTTTTTCTTTATTTATGTAAACAGTATAATAATATTTTTCAGACACAGCAAAATATTTCAGTTTACATTTAAAAAGAAAATTAACCATTGGGTATAAATTTGTTTTCCTAATAAATTTTGAAATATCCGAGTCTATTAATTCGTATGAAATCTAATTTTCTTCTACAATATTCCGTGCTTTATCATTCGCTGCTGTATTTTATGGTATGTAAGCAAAAGTGACGATGTCCTGAGCGCCGTTATTATGATTACCAATTACTTTCAAAGCAATTTATGTACACTATCGTGAATAAATTAAGCAAGAAGTTTCTTGAAAAAATTCAAAGTCTAAAATAAATTGACTGCTATTAAAATTAAAAAAGCTAATGCTGTATAAAAATAATAATATACCAACAGTTTTTTTCTAAATTATAGCTCACAGTTTCTTCATAACATATTCTTGAATTTGATAAAAAAATATGGTAAGAAAAAGATTCATGTTACGTTATGAAACATACTTTCAAACTTTGATTTTTCTTATTCATTGTTAAAAACTGATACTTCAAAAACTACGAAAACATTATACAAATCACAAAACAAATATTACTCTTGTAGAAAAAAAATATATAATTTTCGGTAAAAGTACCGAATACGCCGGTCTTTATTCGACAAAAATATTTCGCTTCAGGCCTTTTCCCCCATTGTACAACTGTCACGAAAATCCAACAATCGTCTGAGGGCACATTCAAATGATAATCTAGCCATACGCTCTGCGAATTCCATGTAGTAATATGCGGCGTGCCGATGCCAGAAATGTCACATTAGCTTGATTTAAACGTGTTACCTGACTTTGGCAGTATAGTGTAAGGTTGAGTATATAATGTCCTGTATTCTTCCTTTTATATTAAATATTCCACTGTTATATAATTTAATAATAAAAGCTTATATCAATGTAAACGTAATACTGCTTGCTTGCTTGCACCTTGGAACTTATAAAACAAATGAGCAAGTAGAACATTACAAAAATAAATCCGTTCAGAATACTTTACTGGAGCTGATCATGATAAATCAATTTAAAATTTACCTTATTTATTGTAAGGAAAGATAAAAGCGCTCAGAATCAAAGCGGATCGGGATAAATATACGAAATATGTTTATAAGAGAAGTAGTGATTCGTTCTTTGTATATTACTATCGTTTAAGATTTTATAGTAAAATGTCAAAGTGTAATAATAGTAAACACTAATTTAAAAAAAAAAATAATACTGTAAAATTAGAAGAGTCTTGAAAGGTTTTAAATAAAATAACGTCGCAAGAAAGTATGTATGTGACTTGATTGCCACAATCACACACATGGATGGTATTGGTGTTATATTGTTGAGTGGTATTGCATGACACAATATCCTATTATAAGACATTTAGGTAGTGGCATAATGAAGACCTAAAAATAGATTATTAATAATATATAACGCTGAAGTTGACAGTCTTATCCGCGGGAGAGGGTATTCGGAGTGGATTATTCAAAAACACAATTATACTTTTAACATGCCATTAGTCGTCAAAATAGAAACTTCTTTCAGAAATGCATTCAGAAATATAATTAAGAGTTACATGTTTGCCTACAGTCAAAAAACTTCTTTTTATGTGTATGACTTCAAAACACATTTAGCGTTAATTTAGCCAAAATTTCAAACTATATTAATGATAGTGTATCAACAACAACCATGGTAAAGACAAAATATGATATATAAATCTTCCTTTTAAATAATGCTTTAAACGTTTTACTGATAACTTCATACCAATTCAAATATATTATTTTAAAAACTTTTAAATTAAAAACAAACCTAACTTCATAGGAATAAACTATACAAGTGTACTAAAAAGTCAATAAATAAGTACTTTACTAATCTGGTTCGTCAATTTTGAAATCGATGCCAACTTATATATAACAAAGTATACATCGCTAATTAATTCAATTTTGATTAGTTGTTCTTTAAAATCACCCTAGTCCTTTATTTAGTTTATATGTAATTCTGATAAAGTTAAGGCAGTTATTTCCATTTGTAAATGAGTTCATTGGTTAACTCTAGCTGGCACCGACTCCCAAATTAACGAAGCAGATCAATAAAGTAATTATTTATTGAATTTTTAGGTCATGTTTATAGTTTATTCCTTTGAAGTTGGTTTTATTTTTAATTAATTTTTTTTTTTGTTATTTCTAGTTTAAGTATTTACTTTTAGGTATAGTTGTGAAGCCTACTTCATAGCTATGGAAACGAATATATGAAACACGTGCAAGTGTCAATAATATTCGAGGATTTTTCTCAAAGTCATTGAGTTCCACAGATCAGATCCTGATCTGGTGGAAATGAAATTACCTCAGAAATATACTTGTTCGATTCATAATAAAATTTTGCTAATCGGTCCACAAATGACGAGAGAAATCGCGTAACAAACATACAAAATAAAAACCATACAGACGAATTGATAACCTCCTCCTTTTTGAAGTTGGTTAAAGTATACAAAAAAAAAAAACGATTTGCTTACTATGTATATATTCTAAATAAAGTAATATATTCATGTTTTGTCTATGTATAGTTATACTCAAAGAAGTAAAAAAAAGCTTAACTGACATTCCCAAATCATTTTGACCTTAAAAATATTTCTCGAATTTATCCGAAAACGAGAGTGGGGGAAGAAAGGCTCTGTTATATTGTAATCAAATTACTGAACCAGGAATAGGTAATGTCGAAGCCTTTATCTGTAACACTGTCAGTGAAGTAACGAAAGTATTGATAAGATGAACTGGATTGAAATTGATTTTGCTGTGGCCCAGGGCAACGCTGCCTTCCATTACTTTATTTCAGCCACGTCTAACTTGACCACTACCATGCTTTTACGAGCATTACTTCAAGTCGAAATAAGCTCTCAAAAATATAAAGGTTTTAAGTATTATCTGTCTATGAATTACATTTAAAAATGTATCATAATTATCATTTAGAATGAATATAACATATTCATATGATTGAAATTAAAAAAATGTAAATGAAAAAAAAAGGAAATTGGATCAAATAAAATAACATATCATTCAAAACAAAAGGGACTTATTGGTCAGGAATGTTTAGATTTTTAATCATACGTTTACACTCACTTGTATATTATTTTCAACTTTTTTATAAATAATATTTGGAAATATAAAATAAATACATTTAATTCATATTTTGATCATAAAATCATGGTAGCAGTGTTTTGTTTCCACGAAAAAGAATAATAGGATTTTCGCACATTTTTCCCGATGTAATGAACAAACGCAAGCACGATTGATCTTTCCAAACCAAATTGAATGACGAACAAACGTAGTTAGTTGGTATTAGCTAACAAGACTTGTATTTCCGTCTACGCATAGTGTTCTTAAATAATTTTTTTTAGTATATGATGTCTTTAATAGTAAATTATTTTATATTTCTTTCTATTAATATTGTTTCTAGCGCAGTAGATGCGGATTACTTTAATAATATAGTCATACGACATTGGTTTTGTGGATTTGTAATACAATTCTGTACTATATTAAATACTACTAATATCAACAGAATATTTTTATCATAAAATTAAAGATTAGTTTCTTAATAAAATACGATATATGTGTACTTAAAACGATTATGTAAAAATATTTTTTGAAAATACATAAAAAGATTGTGTGAGAATTCCAAACTATTCGTTTGTACATAATTGTACTGTCTATTTGTTCCGGTTAATTTCCGGAACTGCTGGACTGATTTTGATGGGACTTTTTTGGTAGATGCTGAAGTAACTCCGCGTAACTTAGGGTACTTTTCACTTTCGAAATTAATTAAGGATCCGCGTAAAAAAATTACAACTCATAAAAAAATGAATGAAATACGAATCCATGCTTAGTTTTACGGACAAGTGCTTGAATTTATGAGTAATATTTTTCCTGTACTTACTACTAAAATTTGATTACGAAAATAATTAGAGTACCGTATAAAAAAATTAAAACTCATTGAAAAATATATGAAACGCGGGCGCAACCGCTAGTCTATCATAAATTCCTTTTTATATTGGCCAACATAAACAGGTCTCTATCAGATTTATGTTTTGAGGTTACAGGAATTTTACTGATATTATTACAATGCTGCCTTTTTCACGTATATCGCTCACGTTCTAACCCAGTTTACTTAGTTAAAAAACATGTCTGGGTACAACGGTCTAGGTAGAAAATAAAATAAAATATTATCTTAAGGACTAGGTACATTTTACGTCAAATTTCCAACTTTAAAAAATATGCTTATAAAAGATGAAAAATATTTATACTGTATTATAGGGAACTCCATAATAATGAGAATCATCATAGTATAGTGAACGTATATTATGACTAAGCCGTATTTAAATTTATTGATATTTGTTCTTGTCGAGGTGCTAAATTGCAATGTCAGAGTTAACAAAACTATTAAACAACAATAGAAATGCTTTTTAAAGTGACGTTTGAAAATGCTTACCCGTATTATTTAATAAATTTCACAAAACAGATACATCAAGTTAAGGACTTTCTCACAAACAGCACAATTAAATCAATCATTCGAAAATAAAAGTTACTCTCGACCATCATAATCAACCGCGATCAATCATATTATAGATGTTCGTACAAATTTGCATGTTTTGGATTAGAGCTCGTTTAATTTGATTCAGATAATAAAAAACAAAGTGATTCATTTTGAAATATTTTAATTTATCAATATTTTGGCGTGGTTACACCTGACGGGGACACAAGTCAACTTAGCAGGATAATTATATGTAACACAATTCTATAACATTTTTTTTATTATAGCACGGCAAAGTGACTACATTGAATCTGATGATTAGCTCAGTACTATCTAAGAACAGGGACGATCAGCGAGAGATGTCATGCCGGCCTGCATATATGCCTCTTCGCGTTACGCTTCAATCGGGAAGACGGATTTAAAACTATCTTCGACCTGGAATCCTGGGACTAAAATACTAATAAAACCTTGGATCCATTCAAAAGAATTTAAAGTGGATATAGTGAGCGTAGGGGGTCAGCTAGAACAAATTTCGTGGAATTTTTGCCCAGATTCTAACTCAAGCTCGAGATTCCTACCATTTTAGTGCTCTTCCCCTAGATACCGTTTTCAGCTGAGTGCCTTATACACTCGCCCCAAAGTCCGGTGAAGCTCTCAAGGCCCCTCAAATCAATAGAGTTTACATAGTTAAAAAAGTGACTGTAGTATGCTGAAATATCTTTGATGCACATGAACAGATAAGGGTAGTCTCAAACAATTAGCTCGGTGATCAAGACACCGCAATACCTCAGTCTATACATAACTAAGTCCTGTGCAACCAGGCTGAAACTTTGAGGAATTAAATCATAACTAAGTACTTCTAGAACCTATCTTCTTCTTCTATATTACCAAAATTATGAGTACAATACGTGAAAATTAAAAAAATGTTAAAGTGATGCAAAATTTTAATGCTAATAAATTATCTTAACAAATATTTCATGAACAAGTAACTGTATATTTCATAATTGTACAAACTCCTGAAAATGGCTTTTTAAATTGGGGTATAGATGAAAAATAACCAGCCGGCCGACTGGCCGCAACAGTCTGCGGTCACAGAATTCATTTTACAGAATTTATTACTTAAGGTATACTTAATACTTTATTTATAACAGAAAATTTGAATACTATTTTTATAAACATACCTTTTAACTTTATATTTATATCGAAGACAAGAAATAAACACTGTCAAATGCACTTCATAATTAATAATAATAATAATAATAATAATAATAAATCTTTATTCATGAAATGCAAATACAAATCAGAGGGTGCAATGGACCCGGAAAAAAAATATTTTGTGCCCCGGGATCCAGTGCCTTCCTTTATAAC
Source organism: Samia ricini (assembly GCA_014132275.2). NCBI lineage: Eukaryota > Metazoa > Arthropoda > Insecta > Lepidoptera > Saturniidae > Samia > Samia ricini. The sequence goes on from AP028161.1 coordinate 12,568,266, forward strand.
ATTACAGGTTTATAATAAAAGATATACTCGTGTTGTGTATGTATGAGGTGCGAGTCAGCGCGGGTGTAATCGGTTGTGTGATTAAATTTGTATGTGTGTGTTTAAACTATTGTAAAATAAATTAGATGACACGACTAAAACAGCTTACTTTATTCGAGTGTAAGAAATCAGAATTTCATTCCAAAATTACAAAATTACAATTACAAAAAACTACCTTGTCGTTTAAATTTAGAACCAGAATAAATACCTATATATTATATAATAATGTGGAGTAAAGCTTCTGTATCCTCATAGTTAAGACCAGATAACCAGTTTTTAAGTTTTAATTTCAAGATATGCGTGTTGAGTGAGTATATATATAATTCTTTATTTATTCTATTATATAAATGTGGTGCTAGAAAAAGAGATTGCTGATTTATGAAATTTGTTCGGAACTTTTGGATTTTGAAAACTAAATCATTTCTTCGTTTAAGTGTAATTAGTTCCGGATCAAACACGACCCTGGAGTGTTGTCTAATAATTGAATTTGTTATAAAAAGTTGGCGTACACTGAGGACTTTGGCACAAGAATAAAGTTCATGAGTTGGGTAGCGAAATGGTTTAAAATACATTACCTTTAAAACTGATCTCTGAGCTCTTTCTAAAGATAACAAATGTGATTTATGAGCCCCTCCCCAAACAGAAATACAATAAGTAATTATAGACTGACATATGGCAACATAAATTAGTTTTAATAAATCAGGATTTGTTACACGCCGAAGTTTTCTAAAAACCCATATCAATTTCCTCACTCTGGAGGTGAGAAGATTGATGTGTGGTGACCATGTCATACGTTCATCCAGAGTTATGCCCAGATATTTGAGTTGACATACTTTTTCAATATATGGGCATGTATTACATTGCACTGTATGGAAGAGATCACAGTTATGGACCTTAATAAATGACGAAGGAGGTGGAGTACCTGAATGCCGTAGTGAAAAGGCTATGTATTTAGTCTTCTCGATGTTCAAAGTAAGTAAGTTATTTTGTAACCAATTGGTTACTTGGCATAATCCAGCCTCAGCTACCGAATATGTGTCAGTCCAGGTGTGTCCTTGAAAAATTAATGCCGTATCATCAGCGTAGGTAAAGATTTTGGCGTCTACTAACTTCATACGACACAACTCATTAATATATATGAGAAAGAGTGTTGGCCCAAGGACACTTCCTTGAGGGACTCCGAAATTAATTAGTACTTCAGAACTTGTGTAGTCGCCAATCCTAATTCGTTGAGTTCGATTCGACACAAAATCGGAGAAAAGTTGCAGAGTTACGCCACGAATACCTATACATTCTAATTTCTTAATCAGAATGGGCACCGACACTGTGTCAAAGGCTTTTGCTAGATCTAAAAATATTCCAATACATTTACGTTTCGCATCAAGTGCTGTAATAACCTCTCGGCACAACTCTGCCACCGCATCTTCCGTTGATCTACCGGTTCTAAAACCATACTGTTCATTTGCAAGAAGATCATGGTCATTCAAATATTTAAGTAGTCTAGTATTTAATAACTTCTCAAATACTTTTGAAAGAGCTGGTAGAACAGAGATAGGTCTATAGTTACCAACAAGATGTCTATCTCCACCTTTATAGATAGGATGAATGATGGATTTTTTAAAAACAGAAGGAAATTTACCTTGTTCAAAACAGGAGTTAAATAAGGTGGATAAAGGACCCGCAAGAGAGTTACAGGCCTTAATCAAAAATTTGGAAGAGATATTATCCCAACCTATAGCCGAATCAGGTTTTAAAGAGTTGATGATACTTTTAATTTCATTCATATCTGTAGGAAAGATAACAAAGGAATTGGATGGGGAGTTAGTGTTGTTAATAATGTTGTCTAATACGGTGTTATTACGCAGAATCTTTTCAGCTAAGGTACGTCCAATATTAGAAAAATATGAATTAATTGTTTCAAGAGAGTCAACAGGATTTGGTTGAGAATTTAGTAATTCCAAGGGTACAGAAGACTTATTAGAAATGTTAATTATATCTTTAATGGATTCCCAGGTTGTTTTTGGGTTATGAGAATTAGACTCTATCTTTGTTTTATCATAATTAGCTTTCCATATTAGTAATAAGATTTCTACAATATGTTCTGTATCTGAAATAAGTAGATTTTGTTACTAAATTATTTGTATCTCGTAGATACTTGCTACGCAGTTTATCTCTATTTCTAAGACAACGTAGTAGACCTGGAGTAATCCATGGTGCAATTCTCCGATCTTTTTTAGGTACACTACACAGTTTAGTATGATCTTCTATAACCCTTGACACCGTTTTTACAAAGTTTTCAGCGTTAATATTAGCATCATCAGTATTAATAACTAAGTCGAAATTAATTTCTCTTATTTTATCTAATGTACATTTCCAATCAGTCTTACGAATGAGTTTAGACGGTTTTATTTTGGGCGTATGGTTATTTATACTAAGAAGAACAGGTAAATGGTCTGTGATGTCGGTATCTATTACAACAGAAAAAGATCGATGGGATGTTTTTAGAAAAATATGATCAAGGCAACTATTGCCACGAGTAGAAATTGTGTGAGCTGGAAATAAACCCAATTCTGAAGTTAGGTTTAAATAGCTAGTTGAATCTTTATTTAATGGGTCAGATCCTATATCAATATTAATGTCACCTATTACAATTATATTGGGGAAGAGTTTGAGATCGTTAGTAATTATTTCTAGTGAGTTTAGAAAGCTATCAATATGATAATAGGATGGAGATCTATATATACCTATAATTGCGGTGTCATTTTTCAATGTAACAACTAGACAATTACCCCCATTAAAAATTGGTTCAAGAACACTGTGATTTAAACATTCCCGTACATAAATAACTACTCCATCATTTTGGTTTTTACAATTTTTTGTAGAATGAAGAGTGAAGCCTTTCATATTAGGAGGATTTTTATCTTTATGAAGCCAACATTCGGTTAGAATAATTATGTCACATACGAAATGTAACCTGGTTAAAAATAATTCAAATGTAAGAAAATTTTTGTAGATACTCCTAATATTTAAAGATATAATTTTTAAGCTATTGATAGGATCACCTATGTTTTTAATACATTCTTCAGGATTGGATAAGTATGAGTTAGTAATATTCAGTGTATCAAGGTCCAAATTTATTATATCATACGTTACGAGTTACATTACGTTTCGATAATCTGTTATTTTCATCCGGTCAAAGTGAATATCAGCGACTGTATCAACGAATATAATTTATTATATTTGGTACGTTAATCATTTACGTATAACGATACTATCAATAATAACGTCAGACTTTCCAAACAAGGATCTTTAAATCAAAAGAAAAACTCCTGACTGTAAACTGTGAGGAGGTTATTTTAAGACAATCGAGTGTGTGATAGTCGCTATTTAGTTGTGTATTAGTTACAAAGATCATTTTATTTACAGCCCGGGTTCTTCTCCTGTAGAGGTTCAGGACTTGCTCCGATCTCCAAATAGGGATTCTCCTGTAATCGCTGCAAGCGTAATACAGTAATGCCTCATGCATAGCATCACACGAATTACACAGCGTTCACTTGGAAACTGACACGGACCTTAATTTGGACTATCCGTATAAGATTAAAGGAAACTAAGGATCTCAATGTCGCTTACAGAACTCCCTGCATGTAGTGGGTTTGGAGTGCAGTGTAATACGTGTTATGATAGTGCATGAAAGTATTACTTTATTGTGCTGGAGGCAAATACAAAAGCCTCCCCATTTGGGAATCGGAACAGAGTATGATATAAGATATTAATTCTACATCTTTTGATGACCTATTCTTGTTTTTATTCAATTCTCTGAAAACATTACTAAACATGTATAAAGACTATGTAGACATTTATTTACAGTTTACACGAATCCTGAATAGCCTCCTAAACTAACAAACGACAGAGACCACAACAGTAAATTGAACTGATGAACAGAACACGGGCAAGCATCTCCTTAAATAGCCAATAAATATTCTTAGAACATTCCCTGAGTAATAAAACTTTAACTAAAGGTAAAAATAAATTATACTAATTATACTTGACGTTGGATGACTTGTTGAGTATAATTGATGACAAATTTTTATTATCAAAATAATTTATAACAGACTCTAAACATAAAACCACTAAAGTGGCAAACAGGGTATACGATCCGCCTGATGGCAAGCGGTTTAGTAGCCTATGGACCCTTGTAACACCAGAAGTAACACGTGCGCGTTGCCAACTCTTTCAAAAAACTTTCTCACGCTCCTCTCCTATTGAAGAACCCTATACCGTATAGCGCGGGAAACAGGGCCGCTGGAAACTCATTAAACATCCGTATAGTACGAGGGAGGAAACTCCTCTGGAACCGCATTGTCCAGGACCATTTTGGCTTCAAGATGTGACGGTGAACTCCCAGTGAGCTGTACGATGGTAGAAATTAGGTGTCGGCATTATGTCCAACAATTCATCAGATTACAACCCATTATACAAACGGTGGAACACACATAAGGAGGCCAAGTTTCTCCTTAGACTTAAAGGTTCTAAACCGTTTGCGAGATTGGGATTGTCAACGATTCTCGCGGTACGTCTTTGAACCAAGTCAAGTCTCTCGAGCTGGTATTCAGGTGCTCCAGGTGATCCAGATGACAGCAGTACTCCATATGGGGCCGGACTTGGGACTTGTACAGCTGCAGTCTTTGATCCCATGTGAAGTATCGCTTCGCTCTATTCAGCATACCTAACTTTTTGGATGCCAGTTTGACTTTGTCTTCGCTGAAGATGTTGACACCAAGGATCCCAATGCTCTTCGAGAAAGTAAGAGTAAGAGAAGTAAGTAAGAGAATTGTAGGGCTACAGTAAATGGGGTTATCTTAACAATGAATGCACAAACTTGTGTTTTAGTCGGATTAAATTGGACTAAATTATCCCGACTATATTGAAATTCTCCTGTCAGAGTGTTCTCAATTTCCAACACAAGTTGTTCGAGATTTCTTTCCACAACGGAGCGAGGAGTTTTTGCTCGGCCTGTGTATAAAACATCTCCGGTGTTGTCGTCTGCATATCAATGAATGCCTTTGACGGGCAGCATATCATTGATTTGCAGCAGAAACAGGGTCGAAGATAGTATCGAGCCTTGCGAAATTCCAGCGTTTATACCCATGCTATCGGAGCAGCTGCCTTCTACTACAGCTTTTATGCGTCTATCAGATAGAAAGCTGGCAATCCATTTGCATAGACCCTCAGGTAGTCCGTAAGATGGTAACTTTGATAAAAGAGCCCGGTGGCAAACCCATCCGAAAGCTTTCGCTGTATCTAAGCTAACCATTAATGCCTCACCCTGACTCTCAATGTCTGAATCCCATCGGTGAATATTATTTAAACGATGTACTTTATTTTACAATTCTACTCAAATCATGATAACCTAAAAGCTTAAGCCTTTAAAATATATTTTTTTAATAATTTTGCAGATTGTTATTAATTTTACAAATGACCTGTGACCAAGTAATAACCTAAGTTTAAAAATATTAAAGGCCAAAGTAACGCGTGTTAACTAAATTTTAAAAATATGCAAATTGTCTTTACCTAAGAAACAATAATTGTTACATTTTAAATGTATGTAATAACATGGATAATAATTTGTCATTTTGTTGCGCTCAACATTTATTTGTTTTCTATCTGTATGAAAAATAAGTACTTGATTATATTATCGTGTTCATAGAAACAATTCTTCACAGCCCAAACGATAAGATAATATTGCGCGCAGGAATCATGAATTATTCCAACTGCTAGTAGCACTGTGAAGAACCGATGAAATATTTTCTACTCTCACCTAATCTATGAAAGTAAGCGGATCACGTCGGTTTATTTGTGTTTGTTATGAGATCGGAAGCCCCCGGCGCCTTCGCGTTGCAATTGTCTTGCACCCGCCCTTCTATTGTGCAAATTGAACTAGTTCTGTATCTATCTACACTACCTGGATTGAACAATAACGTAATTTATGTTCCAGTCTCTAGAGTAATGATAAGGTAACAAGCTGCCGTTGCTGTGAATCGTAATGCGCTTTGCATAAATCTGGAAATGAACCGGTTTTCTTGAGTATTGTAACAGGCACATGAGTGGGTGTAGTTATTTCTCCTAATAACACTTTATCATGGTTGTTTTCGCTCAAGACAATAACATAATCAAGGATTAAATTTGTTACTTGTTACTTATTACCTTTATAATTTTACACTTCTAATTTATTTAATTCGTATGTCCTGGTATAGTTTATCTTATACAAACTACATATCTATTTAGGATGTATTATAGGATATCCTTTGTCTATTACAACTTAAAATATTCAATAGGGTTATTTTTTATGGCATTGTTGTGGCGAACCGATAAGAAAAGACTCTTTAATTTGAAGAAATATAGTTTTAAATAACTCGTTATGTTGGTTTAATAAATAAGTGTAACTGAAAGATTGTGTTATTTCACGTAATATACTACATCTACATACCTATATAAATACAGATTACAAATCAATGTATGTAATGTAATGTATTTGTACTCTATGCGCTCCTAAACTGTTCATATGATTGTTATGAAACTCGATTTCGAATTCCATCCACGTCACTCTTTATTAAGGAGTTACGAGGATTACATAGTTTTCTATGGTTTATTTACATAGAATAGACCATAGAACGGTCCTTTACCATTATCCCATTCAACCGAAAGACGTCCACTGTTAACATAGGTCTCCCCCGGAGATCCTCACAACAGCCGGTCTTGCTGCGCCACCCGCATCTAGCAGATATTATTATGTCGTTCATAAGAGGGAATGGGGGGAAGCTATAATCGCCACGCTTTGCAGGCCTGTGGACGATCGCAGTATGTATTTGTGTTACTCAGAAGATGCTACTGCCCATCCCCTGGTTAGGTCCCCTAAGTCGCCTTTTATGATAGCCACGGGAAAATCTGGGATGATACTATTCTTAGCCGGCACCACACCGTTACTATTGGTATCACATTAAAAGTCTATTTTAGTTTTTTAACAACAGCTACTTCAATTATTTAAACACAACATTTGTTTTATCATAATAATAATCATTTATGAACTACTGGACGCAAAATTTAAGCAAATAATACTTAATGTTATAAGTTAAATGCTAAGTACTAAACCTGCTTCTACGTATTTTATACACTATTCATGTGCTCTAAAATATTACAGTCGTTACAACTTGGAGACAGAAATCATGAAATACGTTTTCCCTGAACAGCCGTAAAAAGGAAATTATAAAGTCAGTCAGCGACGCGTTAGTGGCTCTTACAATGTATTTATTCTTTGTGTGAAATAGTAATAACTAGTATAGAGTCGTAGAAATGGAATGGTTTGGTTCTTAATTAAACTCGAGTGAAAAATATTTTATTGAAACCTACGTAACGTTATAGTGTTGTATCCCGCAGTAAAATTTATGAGGTTACGACGTCCTTTAAGAAATAAAATACTTTATTGGTACTATTTCTAATATATTAGAAACGTTAACGTACAAGTTTATTTGGGCGAATAATCTAGATTTTTTTTTCATGGCGTGTCTTTATTAAATTTAATTAAGTGTATATCACAGTGTGTGCCAATTAATATTTGAAATTTACACCATAGGTAAACTAGAATATAAAATTTTCTTAGTTATACTGAAGGTAAAGGAAAAATGTTTTAGAAAAACTAAAATCTTCTCGTAGTATCAACGAGTACTGCAAAAATATAGAACTACTGATGTTGTAAAGTTTAAAACCGCCGTAAGCGAGCGAAATAATTAAGCACGTGATTTTCAGTTTTGCCGATCATTTCAATACATCAACACAAGTTGATATTAATAGAGAAAAAATAGTAGAGAATGTGACTATATTTGACTTTGATTTATTACATCCATGACCGCATAGATAAGCATTCTTTGAGCCCACCTGTGAGTTATTTTATTTATCTTTAATTATCAAAAAAAGTGGTGAAGTTTCTTTACAAATTGACTAAATGCTGCTTACAGGTATGGTCTTGCTTCACCAAATTTTCAAGGCGAGCGTTTAGAGCGCTCAGCCGGTAAAGTGCAGTGTAATGCGCATTAGGCTAGTGCATGCAAGTGTAACTGTATCGCACTAGCGTCGGGTACAGAAGCCTTTCTAGCTGAGGTTTGGAACACGCTCTGAGCCGCATGTGGGCGACCCTTTGTGAAAGCTTCCCAAGGAAGTTTTTGTGAGATATTAGATTAGGATGAAGCGATGATAGCCCAGCGGGTAGTGTAGCCGGATTCCACGTCAATCGACGCGGGTTCGATCCCCAATTATCCGACTCTAAAATCGTCCTGAGCTTTCGGTGAAGGAAAACATCGTGAGGAAGCCATAGCATTGTGGTAGGGCATTTTCTAATGATGCCCGTCTGCCCTTTAAAGTTTAAAGACCTGTCGCCAAATACCAACAGTTGAGTTCCGGCAGCATCACTTGAGAACCAGTAGCTCTAGGCTTAGTATGTATATGTACTTAACATCAGGTGGTCAAAGCAATGAGTCTATACCGTGTAAAAAAAATATTTCTATTGACGCGGAATCCAAGCGCACTATCTACTACGCCATCGTCGCTTTAAAATTCATGCTCAAAAATGTTATTATTTTCAATACAGTTCACTTGTTCACAATAACCAAACTCTATTACGTAAAACGCCACGAAAATTACATAATATCAGTCATATAACAATAAGAACTGCTACATACAAACCAAAATTCCATTAAGAACTCAATTTCTATAAATTAAACTTTATATAGAAACGGTAACCAGAGTTATGTTCTATCTATCCATAATTAAAAATAACACTGCACATAGTTTATTTATATTGTAGACACGATAGAGCCGTGAACTTACAATAGAAACAGAATAGCAGCCGGTGTCATAAAAGGCGTTAGAGGGGCCAAGAAGGCCATAATATAGCATATAACCATCTAAAATTGCAGTGGCATTACAATGATGTAAAGAAGGCTGTGAATAATATCTCCCTGAAGCTCTAACTAAGTACAACATTTTGGTGGATCTTGCATGGAAGGTGAAGACTATGATATAGTTTACAGGCATGTATTTACATTCTAAATTACGTTCCAAGTAATAAAGTATCTATGACAACTCTTACACTGTTTTAACTAATCATAGAATAATGCATTAGGGCTTTGATAATAGTAAAATGATTTCTCTGTTTTCCTAATACGTTAATCAATAAAATGCGGGATGGTAGGGCATTAATTGCTAACTAGGTAGTGATCAGGATGTATACGATAAAAAACACGTCGTTTTCTATAGAAACAGCGCGCTAACGTCCCAATCCGCACGCTGTGTATTGAACTCATTAGTGGCATGTTTTGGCGTGTCGCATTCCGGATTCCAAGTACATCCAGCAGTTGTGGTTGCAACACACAGCGGGTAGACCGGGACACCAGCGCAATGTTCAATCATATCGACGCGAGCCCAACCTGACCTCTTCTCTTCTATAGTACAATCGGGTGGACTTTCCGATCCGAACCCTGTGTGTCGAAACCATTAGCGGAGTGATAAGGCTATTGAACTCGACTAGGTTGTGATCACCGTACATTTGTAAAAAAATCTGTTCAGGAATCAGCAAGTACTTATCCAGTGTTACCTAGAGGCTGTAGCTTTGGAAGATATAGACTGGGATTATGATCGCGACTGTCTTTATACTCTCAATTATTGGTTGTATTCGTTTTTGTACTGTACTTTATTCATCATCAGATTGAAGTACAGTCATTCTGCTGACCTCGTATAGAAAAAATGAATAAAAAAACATGTCCGTGTATTATCAACTAAAGGAAAATTATTTTATCTCTTTAAATATATATTTCAAACAGAACTATTAAAATTGTAAAGGAAATTAAAGCTTTAGCGGTTCTGTACATTTGAAAGTAATTTACATTTGGTTAGCTGATAATGCTTGTTTACCGCTTGCGCCAAGTTAATGTGTTCCATAAATTACCAGTCAAATATTAAATTCAAATAAAGTTGCAAGTGTTAAATAGTTTTGCATAGAAGCGTATCTACAATACCATTTTGCTTGAAGGATATAACTTCATTATTACGGTTAACAATACAAATAATATTAAAAATAATTTGTACCAGCGGTTACTACCATAAAATATATTATGAACGAATCGATAGTATTAAGAAGTAGAGGGCCAACGGGTTGTTCATTAATCGCATAAGGCTCGATAGTGGGGGTGGGGTTTTGGAAAACATTAGCAAAAAATCACATGATCAATAGAATACATAAATAACGTTAAAAAGACAAAGATAAGCATTTTTTTTGTTGATTCATTATCTGTTTAAACAATGAATAAATAATTGAGTTCAGGGCAAACGGGAGAGTGATTCAATCGCAGTGACTGATAATATTATATACTTTAGTCATGCGATTCTGATATAAAATAGATAAGCGCTTGCAATGTCTGCACTTATCTTTCTAAAGGGTAAACTAATTAGTGTTGCAGTGCTACTATGTTCGTGATTTGTATTCAATCGCTATTTTGCGATCGAAATGAAAAATTTTATATTAAAATTTATAAAAATACAATACCTATTATTTAATTCGCGCATAGGAAATAACAGTAGGTATAGTATTTATTTATATACATTATTTATTTCTTTTTAATATTTATTCGAGTATATATGAAGCGATGATGACTCAATGTAGTGAAGGATAACATTGTGAGGACCATAACATGGTGGTAGGGCATTTCGCAATAACACTCGCCTGAGTAGCTACCACCTTCAAGTTTGAAGAGCACAGAGTCTATAGCACAGAAATAGATATTGTCTATGGTCAACGGCATTCGGGCGTATCCTTCATCATAAAATTCATATTATAAAAGTTACAAACAAAGTTGTAACAAGTTTATCATATAAGAATTACTCTTTTATTTCACTGTGCCAAGGGCTGGTGAAATACATTTTAATACCTGTCGCCAAACAGCAATAGGTTTGTTCCGACATCATCACTTGAGAGTCAGTACCTCTAGACTTAGTATGTTCACCATTCAGGACTATACACCATTTACACATCAGGTGACATTGTAGTCAAAGCGCTGAACCAATGCGGTATAAAAAAATTCTTAGAGTGTTTATTGTTATACCCATTATTATGTGAAAGATAGTTACGTCATAAAACAATATTATTATTTTAATGGAGTAAATCGTGTGGTAACAGCTAAGAATAGTACCACACCATATCTTCCCGTAGGTGTCGTATAAGGAGACTAGGGGAAAAACCAGGGGATAGAAATTAGCATTCTCTCAATACCATAAACAGATACTGCGATCACCAACCGCCTGCCAAGCCTGGCAATTATTGCAATTTCCTCCTTTTTGGGGAGATGTGTATCCAGCTGTGGACCTCTTTCGGTTAAATCAATCAAAAATGCAAAAAAAAAGTCAAACCGCTAACAAATTAGCGGTCGACATCCCTATTGGCTGATAACACGTAAACAGAAGTCGCTAACGAACCGAACCGGCCCCTGCACAAATTTGCAATTTCGATTGAAAGTACTTCCCCATAGTACACCTGCATTGTATGCGCATTTATGAGTGTTACTTTTAAAATGCAAATTAAAATGGTAACAATTTAACGTGTATCATAAAAATATACATTTGTGCATATCGGTTATAGCGTGTTCCGTTAAAATTGGATGTTATTTGCCTTTTTAAAAATAGAATTCACTAAATGATAGTACCAATTCAGATAATAATAAAGGTTAATATAATACATTTTAATGTGTTGTCCAAACTACATATGTGTAATGTATCCACAACATATAAACACAACGTATATATTATAACACGATATTATTTCTTTAAACAGTTAGAACTTAAGTAAGTCTGAATCGGCTCTACCGCCTCTTATCTCTAATCACACGCATAAACGCTGTTTGGTGTGGTACGATGCGATTTGACCGGTGAGCGAAACGCCACCGGAAACTGGGCGAAGACATCGTGGGCCGTCGCCGGAAGTATAGCGACAATAAATGGATCTGGTAAAATTATATTTTGCGATAAGAAAAATGGTTTTCTTTCATTATGTTGTTAATTAGTTGTAATCTATGGTTTATCTTGGGTTCAATCTGGGTTGTAAGTAACCGCCATTTTGCCTGTTATAGACCTTGCTTTACGAATTCGCGAATAGGTTGACATTTATGGCTACTCCTTAGAGTCAAAGCTTGAAGGTTAATACTTATCAAGTCGTATAGTATATTTTTAAATTACTCTAAGTATTCCCGAAACTAAAGCGTTTACAATAAAAAGTGAATACAAAATGAAATAGCGGTAAATAGCTTCACTATTAAAATGAAATAATTAAATGTATTAAATATTGTATTAAATTTATGACTACGTATAAACGACCAAACTGAGATTTATCAACGATGTTTTTTTTTACAAATTACGTGGGTACAATTGTAAGCTTTAAAAATATACACAAAACTGCTTAATATATTTACATGTTCGTGTATGTAAAATAACCACTTCAGTAAGGCCTGCGTGTCTTGACCGCTTGAACAAATTTTCTGCGAACTTTCAGGCCTATTTATTCAGAAGAAAAAGTTACCTAATGTAGATAAATTGGCGAATAACGATTTCAAAACTTACATTAAAAATTGACATAAAGTGTCGTTATGTATTGTATAAATACAATGAATCTCTTCTGCGTAAGCACCTATAAAAAATCAGTAAAGCAAGTTTCGCTGGCCGTTATACGTAGTCCGTATACAAAACTCGACCTCATGCAAATTAATTGTAGTATCTACGTACGATACATCTATGTGCATCGCGTTCATTATTTTTCCTGTGTCATGTTAATAAATTAATTCGATCACTAAAAATGCATAGGAATCACGTATCAAAAACGTTAAATTGCTAGTTTTCCATCGCTGGGAGTATCGTAAAGTGCCTGAACGTTTTGCAAATTTAACGAAATTTCGTACTGGCCGTCGCACAATTTTCATTTTTATAGGCAGATATCCGATCTACTTGCGCTGTTTTATTTTTCATAACGTTGTTTCAGAGATTAATTAAAAACACTAAAAATTTGCATTTAAGTTACTCAATTCGTATGTAGTAATTTGAAAATGAATATTCAAAAGGCCAGAGACAAAAAGGAAACAAGTGGAGATAACATTCTAAGAAAAATCCATGTAATGTAATATATGTGTTAATTCCTAATTGAATATATAATGTAAGTAATTTATAAGTGAAAAGTAAATATTATAAGAGGAATGTTGTATAAATCAGAATGTGAGTTATGTGCTGTTCTATGGTGTTACATATTTTATAAAAACTATACAGATTTTAAAATTTTACTATATCTCTTTATAAATGTAGTAATTTGTTTATGGTTAAATACCTATTGTGCCGTGTGGTGTGGCTGATCCTGCACGCACAACGGACCGCCAATGTGTCTAAGTTCGGAAACAGGAGCCCACCAATAAGTAACAAGTGCCGTGTGGTGCCGGCTTAAGAATAGTAACACTCCATGTCGTTCCCGTGGTTGTCGTAAAAGGCGACTAAAGGATAAACTAGGGGATGGGCAGCAGCATTCTCTGGACACCACAAACATCTAATGCGATCGCCAACCTGCCAGCCAAGCGTGGCGATTATGGCAAATCCCCCTCTTATCTTTGGGGGAGACCTATGTTCAGTAGTGGACGTCTTTACGGTTGAATGGGTGGATGTATAAGTCTACATGTATAAGCTAGTAAAAAATAGTTTAGAATATATTTTTACACTAAATTTAAACTCAAAAGTGATAAACAAGGCGGTCAATTACGACAATTAATTTAATACCAATTAGTCGAACTACCAACTTTGCGCTATAAATATATTAGTATTAATTCTTTGAGAATTAAAATAGATATTTCATAGCGAAACTATTCACAAAACATAGGTTTACCGCTAATAGTTGACAATATCAGTATCGATTAGCTAAAGCTGCAGCGACCTACGGTTACAAATAATTAAAATCCAATACTGCATAACCGAATTTAATTGCTAGAAACCGTTCGACTAATCTAGTACTTGAATTGTACTAGTTGAACTAGTCTTTGAAGCGATAATGGCTTAGTTGGCAACGAGGTCGGATTTCGCGTCAATGGAAGCAGGTTCAAACCAACCTATCCAACTCTACAATCATATTGAGCTTCCGGTGAAGGAAAACATCGTATGGAAACCATAGCATGGTGGTAGGGCATTTTCCAATACTGCCCGCCTGGGTAGCTACCACTCTCAAGTTTGAAAGCCTGTCGCCAAATACCAATAGGTATGTTCCGGCAGCATCACTTAAGAACCAGTACCTAGGCTAAATTTATTTACCATCTTGGACCACATCGTCACTTAACATTAGGTGAGATTGTGGTCAAAGCGCTAAGCCTATACCGAGTAAAAAAGTATAATCTATTAGAGCACAACAAACTCTCTCGAAGATCCATTCCTGGAGTGTAAGTAGATACCATATATGCTGTTGTGTACGTAAATTTTAAGGTTGAAATATATATTGATGGTATAGATCAATTACTTAAAGTCGATACTAGTTAGTAAGTAGTGATTGTTTGCCACTAACTTTCCTATAAATATTTAATAACTATTAAGTTATCTATAAGGTATTATATACTCTTACTTAGCAATCGACTGAACTAGAAGATGGATGAGAAACGATTGCACATAGATGAGATTCCTACGTTGAGATGGATGTGTGGCGTGTCACAAGAATGGATACATTCAGGAATTAACATATTAGTTAAATGTAAAGTAGCGTCAGTGGTAGAAAAGTTGAAAGGGAATTTATTTTGTATGGAAATATTATAAGAAGAGAGGAAGCGTATGGAAATGGAATAATGGAAAATTAGAGCAAGACCAAATTTCGAATGGAGTGTGTAAGAAATAATGTGAAAGAAAAAGGAGTAAATGAAGAGATGCCGGCTGATATAAACGAATGGAAGTAAAAAACATACTGCGCCGACACCAAGTGATTTGGGAACAGGGAATGAGAATGATTATAATGAGATAGTTATTATAAGATTCATTTCAAACAGATGAATTCATAACCTAATGTAGATATATAATAATTATTTATTTCTTTTAAGAAAACAACATCAATTTTATTTATATTTACATGTATATTCCTATATTTAGTAAACAAGCCAATGGTGACTTCTATAATATACACATATGATATATTATCTATCACAATTATTGACCATAACAGAACCATTTATTATAAACAAAAAATCTGTACACTACAACTATTGATATCGAAGGAAGTTGATACCATAACTACATAAAAATGTTGCCGCTAAAAGAACTGATAACTGTGACAATATATTATTGACGTACTAAAAATAAGACCATATATATATATGTGGATTTGTGTATAATAAAACTATTACGATAAAGAATACCAAATACAATTTTAAAACACAACAGATGAAAGTATTTCAAACAATAATGTCTACCATTGATTCAAACAAGACACAATCTTATTTTTCATTTCACCTGGGCCAACGGCAATCGTTCTTTCATGTCGTTGTCATTCAATTGGCAGGTCGGTTGCACCAACGCGACGTACTGGACGGCAAATTAATCCACTAGACAATGGTGCCGTGACGCAGCGCACCATGTTTGCGGAGACAATAACAAATTATTCATAGTCGGTGATGGAATGTAAACAGAATATGATTGGCTATTACGTATAGCGTTGGATGTTGGACCCATACTGACACCCCAAGGGACGAAGGGACCACGCACGCCATATGACTTTGGGATCATCTCCCTAGCTATTAATAAGTCGCCGGTAGACGCATACAACTTTGTTCCTAACGTATTACTAACTTAATTTAATTAATTACGAACCCTCGCTTGAGACTCTATTCGCTAAATATTATTTGAAGGGGAACGAATAAGTGAGATCAAAGAGTTTCAAATTTTAGCAAAGAAAGTGAAGTGATATTAGGTACATATATATGTTATTCGTGAGCGTTCATAAAAATCGGTCGGTATAACGCGGTCGTGTTTTACTGTTTTTTATAGATCGTTATTCATTATGACCGTCGACATTACCGACCACCGCATATTGTATTAAGTTGTTAAAAGGGTTTATTATTTTCTAAAAACACCCTTTACCTAGATTGAATAAATAAGAGGTGACTTACTTAGCATTATATTTGTGCGTAAAATCTTAAAACATTACTCAGTACATAATAAGTAACAAAAACATTTTACATTATTGTAATATATCTGTATGTTAAATAAATGTTAACGTCTGTCTGTCTGTCTTTCCGTTAGTTGGTTTATAATTCGAGAATCACTAACTGATTTATATGATTCTCTTTTTAAACTGTACGTATGTTATCTGGTCACGTTATAATACATTTTGGTACCTATATAAGAAAAGTAATATGAATAGGTAATGAACAAAAAATGATCATTATCATGTTCCTTCATTACATCCTTATCCTTACATTATATAAAAGTTATTTAGAAAAAACTATGTTGGTCATTATTTGAGCGAGCGGGCCTGCTGGCACAGTTAGTTAAATAGCAACAATTAATGCAATCGATAGATTCATTTATCGGTGGTCGTCATAATTGTTGGACTATAATTTATTTAACATCAAATACAGTTATTTTGCTAAATACGAAATTAAAAACATCTGTAGTCTAATTTCAGATAATAATCGTAATTATAATTTGTTGCATAATTCTATACAAAGAAAGAAAGATCAAAAAGAAGATGTCTTTGTTGAAACAAACAATACAGCATATACAGACAACGTTAAATACTATCTCGAATTTGTCGAACAACGACCCTTTATTCAGCTACTTGCTAGAGCATAACCTTGAGGTAGATATCTACTACAGCGTTGCTTCTAAATAAGAGGCCTTGAAATTCACAGTTGTTCAGTCGAAAAATGGATATAAACAGAAGATAGAATAATAATAATAAATTAAAAACAAACATATATTCTTATGTGAGGAAAAAATCAAGTGTGTGTTATACATGTATGCACAATATGTATGAGTTATTTAATGTTTAGCCGATTGCTTTTCCGTATAGTTGATACGTATTTTGTTTTAACGTTATCAATATTGACGAAAAAATAATAAGAAAACAAAATCATTTTTGTAATAACAACTACTGTTAATGCGAGCTGGCATAGTTAACGAAGCAATGTTGCGGCGATTTGCAATTTTGATTGGCGCTCTACAATACTCTGTCTATATTTCAACAGGCTGTTAGTTGATTGGCGAATTATAATTTAATCACTTCGCTAACTACATTGCAAATACCGTAACAGTCTCCGCAACTCAATGGCCTGTGGAATTAATAACTATTATAATTTCTTAATGTGACAATCATTTTCCATTTTACATTTTTATTGTTATTTAGTGGTCTGTAATTGTAGTGTAAGTATGCAGTTTATTTAAATAAGCAACATTTTAAATTACTAAAAAAATAAATTTAACCGCTGATGACAGTAGTAGCGCAATCGGATACCGCGTACCAAGTTTGAGTTTCCCTTGAATACTACTCACCTTTTTTTTTCGAAAAGGAATGCATTTACGCAGGTTTACGAACCCCCGGGAAAGGCTGAAGCCGGGGACGTGTGACAGTCTCTCACACTTGCGTGTGGGACTCGAAGCGAGAAGCGCCATCACTACCCACTAAACCCCCCGGTTCCTCCCGCCACCTTCAGCGGGGCAATACGGGATGGCTTACGTAATCTACCGCGTTGCCCCAGTGGCGAATGCTACTCACCTGTTTCGGTCATCAGTTGACTAACCTATGGTCTATTCAGAGAACCACATTTAAAAAGAGTCAAACTCCTATTTCGACTTAATGTCTAAGTAGACTGGATTGCCGTAAAATGTCAAGCTATGACGAATATAAATATAATAATAATAATAATATAAACAGTCGGATTTAATTTTTTCGATGAGTAGTTTCTTTAATAACTTTTCCTATTTTCAAAATTAGAAACTATCCTAGTTAAAATGTTTAACTGTTATTTAACTGTTTAACTGTGTTAATCTTTAAGCAACATAACAAAATTACTGTAAACGAACAGGGCTTTAAATTTTTTTTTTTTAAATAAGTATGCCATCACAGCAATCTAGTCAGTTAACTGCAAAAAACGTGTCAATAGATATTTCACGCTAAAAAAATCACAATATAATATTCTTAACTACTTTGAAAAAAAAAAGAACTAAAACACCTACATTTTGTATTACATATTTTCAAAATTAATACTTGCAAATTAAATTGTTCAATTTAGTTTTTTTTATACTTTTAAAGTTCTATACAAAAACATTAACCGCTAAACCTGACGTTCGTCCCAGTCCACGCCAGTTTCATTCGATTTATTTTATTGGTCGTAAACAATGCTGCCAACTTCTGCTGCTGCTCTCGTTTGACAGTTTATGGTAAATAAGATTTTACGGTAGCATGTATTTCCAATAGGCACCACGTATTCTACAGCGTTTTCTCTTTACATGCAAATGATAGTAACCATAAAATGTATTGTATTCAAACTGCGATTGCTCTTCAGACAATATAAATGTTGATTTCTTTGTATCCAGCGTTTGAATGCAAAATGTTTAAAGTGAGCTACGTTCGATATATAAGTATAGTTGCATACGATTTCAATGGTAAATCTAGTGTTTTTTTTTTTCATTAACAAAATCAATGATACTTTTAAATACAGTGGAATATTTCAATTTCGATCAGGACTGATGAAATTATCATCATTAATTGAACGTAAATATTTTATGTCTATATTATACATATTAACCCCTTGAGCACTTATCTGGCGTTTACGCCAGCTTTTCATTGTTTTCCTATTGTCTTATTTTTATGGGTACACTCGACACATTAATTACACATTTATAATAAATAAAAACCAGATAAAGTAAATAATTATTAATAATCTACATTTCATTCTAATTAACAGAAAATAAATAAACTCATTTAAAAACATGATTATACTAATAATAAAATTGTAAATTTCACACACACACAGACACATACACTGATGTAAACCTAGTCTTATAATTAGTTTGTAAATAATAATAAATTCAATTTTGGCTCTTTAATTTATGTATCGGTTTAGTTTACATGTTTATTTTATACGAGCTGTGAATTTTTTAATGTAAATAAATAAATACATTAAAATCAGTCTACTCTATCAAAAGATATAGTAATTTGAATGACACACGACGTCTTTAATAAGAAAGAAGTGTTTGTAAATAAATGCGTTTTAGTCTTATTCGAGAACAAAAAATTAATGGATTGATTGTAATTGAACAGAATGACATAATATAAAATATATGTATAGTATATACATAATAAATATCAAAGACATAGTAAATAAATAACAAAACAACATTTTGATATTGAATTTTCACACAATCATCTAAGCATTTTAGGCGTTGTATTAAGGAGTCATTTTTTGGAAGTAGCGAACTGAATGTCAATTATAATAAATATGGCGCGGAACATAATATTATTTCATTATAGTTAATTGGACGGATCATGATTTGTTCATTTTTGATAACATGGGGGACGAAGTTTTAATCAATGTACTTCTGACGGTTATTCATAGATGGCGCTATATTTATTTTTAAATTACTTAGAATGTTCTGACTGAATTCTACGCTAGCGAAGTCGCAGGCACAGCTACTTACTAAATAAATAAATAACTATAAAAACATATCACACACAACCATCGCAGTAATATTAACTATTTATTGATTACTCCCTAGATAAATAATATTATTTTACACCAACGAATGGTTTTACATCACTAATCGGTCATCTGGTAAATTACATCACCCGTTCAACCAAGCAGAAAATCATGCACTGTTTATTTGCTCATATTGTTATTACGTTAGCATAAAAGTAGGTTTTCTGAGCTGATAACAATTACACATATATTATATACTCTATGCATACCTAAAGTAGTTATAGATATGAACGCATTAAAACTTGCAGATCGGTTTTCTGAATTTAAATTTAAAATAAAACACGAAAAACGACGCACTTTTTTAATAAACCACGTCTCAATATTCGTATTCTAATCGAATTTTAAATTGCAGCTATTCTTGTCTGTTGCCTGAGCTCGTTGGCATCACAACTTTCATCTCTCGCCGGCGGCTCCTAGTTAGCTTCTCCTTAAAACTTCGTCTGAAGTTTTTTTTTTCAACTTCCACCGGGGTACGTTGTCGTGATTAATTAATTCGATTGTGCGTGAGCTATTCGCGACGTGATCGGTTGTTGTGGTATCCATTATTTCACGATTTGGGTCGAGGGGTGGTCGGTACCAGCCCTGGGGGTCGATTCAGCACGGTCACTGCGCTAAACAGTCTTGTTACGTTTCGCTTTTACAGTCCCCATTTTATTTATAAGTTGAAAGGGGCGCGGCTCCTTGGACGGGACTTATTTTAGAATTTTCTTTTCAGAAGCATAAGGTTCACTGGTTTGATTGAAAACGCCCGTAATAATAATTAATTTATTGGTTTACTTCAACGATGAATTGTTATTATTTTTGCAAAATAAATATTAATGTATATAAGTTTTATAATAATAAAACGTAATATTTGTTGTTTACAATTTTTAATTTTTATGACAAGCACTCCATTTTAAGTATTGTCTATTTGTACGATTATCACAGGCACAAAATTGCTTTATTGAGAATAATGAAAAATGATGACATATAAGCCTGAGACTTGGTCGCTTATAGTGGGCCTCGTATGAAGGCACAAGATCAGTCAAAGAGTAGTAGAGAGGGCTATGTTCGGAAATTCACTGTAGGATCGAATCAGGAATGAGGAAATCCGCAAAAGAACAACAATCAACACTACTCGAAGAATTCTCATATTTTAGTAAGGGATATTGCCTGTAGAACCGATGCCTAATAGGGCGAACGTGTTCTCCAATGGCGACCAAGTACCAGAAGATGCAGCTTGGGCAGGCCTTCAAAAGGCCTACGACTCGTGGTGCAAAACAAGCCGTTGTGGAATACCTTGGAAAGGCTTTTATCCAGCAATGCAAGTTTTTCTACTGAATGGATGATGAAAAACATTCTAGTCTTCAAACTAAGTCGAAATCTTTACCTTAAAAGCTAAAATAAATCATGTTATTTCACGCGGAATTACACTTTCATAATCTATATTTCCATGTTCTTTACTGCAAGCACTCGTAAAAACTGAAACGCGCACGTTAACGTTCACCTCAGTTTTGCGGCTTAACCGTCACGCGATGTAATTTAATTAAAAGCGGTATATAAAACATTGGTGTACGTCGGTACTTAAGACCGCCTTAATTCACCAAGCCCGTGATGAACTTCCCACGTGCAGATCCCCACTAATGGCCACATTACTCAGACAATGCCTGGATGATTGTATATATGTGTGGATAAGAGTAATTACTGTAAAGTCGTGACGTTGTTAGTTTTAAAATCTGAGGTCTAAGATCTAGTGGAATTCTCGTCTAATTATATTGTATTTACGGAAATACTGTAAACTGTAAAGATACGTATAGGATGTATTAAAACGTTTAATTTTGATCAGACTGTCATGTGTATTAAAAAATAATTAAAAATAAACGTTTTAATCTAAATAACTTTTCAAGCTTTACTTAGTCCCTGCATACATAACAAAAACATTTTATATTATTGTAATATATAGTATATCTAAAATGTTTAATGTTCGAACGTGTATCAATTGAAAAGGCCTGAATTGGTTTGAATGTAATTTTCAAACTAGTACAGTAGATAACCCAAAGTAGATTTGAGGTTACATTAAGCGTTTATGGAGATTAACATTGAGACTGTTTAATATTAATGAAAAATGAGATCTAATATGGACAGATATAACAAAAAAAAATAATAGCTGTGAAAATTACAGAATGAAACCCACAGTCAAATTGAACAATTTGAGTTGGGTTTTTTTTCGTGATGAAATTCACTCCATTCGCTGATAGAAATATCTACTTTATATTTCCAAAAGTATGGTATTGTAATGCTCTGCTAATGACAGAAGGATACAGCAGTAATGTTCTGTAAAAGAGGAAAAGAGATAGCATGCCAATTATGCAACTTCTGCACTGTTCTGGAATCACTTTAATCATCATCTCTATACCCTTATCCCATTTTCATTTGAGGTCGGTGCAACGTCTTCCGTTGCTCTCTATTTGCAGTCATCTCCGTATTCAATCGCTTTCTAAACATATCATCTCTCACACAATCCATCCATCTTTTTTTTGGTCTTTCCCAAATTCTTTTTTGGAATTCCTTTTCTTTTTATTTTACTATATAAGGATTAGGATCGGCTCAGATGAAAGACAATCCAGTTTGCTTTGAATATCAATAATTGAATATCAGTAAATAAGTGTTTATTTAGTGGGAATTAAATTTGTGACGTATACTTTAGTGTGTGTCTTCTTCTTCAGCCGGTGTTAGTCCACTTCTGGCCATATACCTCTTCCAAGTCACGCCACTACAGTCGATCCTCGGCCGTGTGCATCCAACCGCTCCCAGCCAATTTTCCAATGTCGTCACTCTTAGCAGGTGGTCGTCCCACACTATGTTTTCCCAAACGTAGTCTCCACTCGTGAACTCGTTTGTACCATCGGTTATCGGTTCTTCAGCATACATGACCGATGAGTGTGTGTCTGTAATAAATAAATTATTTTATTCTAACAAAACGGCATTTTCCGTTACTCGCTTATCTAAATGTATTATTTTTAAACAAAATTGATTCACGTAATTACATAATAATATATAGTCAAAATGGTAAGTATATTGAACAGAGTCATATAATTTGTCAAAATAAATATTGGGGCCTTCTATAGAATTCACGAGCATAGTCAATTTGCTGAAGTGTCTCCTCTCTAGATTATTTATTAGTGTTTGCGAATGTATGGTTATGTCCTTTTCGTGTGTTTACGCTTCGGTAGGAAGAAAGATAAATACGAAGTTCAAATAAACGTACATTTATTTATTTGTTTGATGTTTTTACTCAATGTGTATAATTATTTATTTATTTTATTATTATAATATATTAAAATGTAATAGAAAATTATAGATTAACTAGCGAGTGTCAGTGACTTCGTATACGTGTTTTATCCTATTTTCTTTTTATAGTAACTGAATCACGACTACCTCCCGCACAAATTTCATTCAAATCTATAAAGCCCGTTTTGAGTTTTTTATAATATTATAACATATTAACCGCTAATTAATGAAATACATGCTTTATGCACACAAAATTGTATCAAAGTCGGTCTACCGATTTTTGAGTTGAATTGTTTCATATATACTTCCCGTGTACAAAGATTCATCAAAATTGGTCAATCCCTTTTTGTGTCAAACTCAGACATACACAGAAAAAAAAGACAAAAAAAATGTAAATTCGAGATCAGTATCAAGTAAAATAGACATATAATACAAATAATAGAAAATAAATGTACAGATAAAATTTAATAATAATTAATGAGGCTGTGAAAATGAGAGTTCATTAAAATAAGGATTAATAATTAATTTGTAAAGTTGCAATAAATAAAAATTAATTAAAAGGGTCTGCAACACGCACATGGTTACATTATTGTTGCACGCGTCCATAGGCCCCGAAAACTACATCGCGCATCCCCGTTTCCCACTTTCATTCTTTACAATATATTAAGCATTTGTTTATATAGTATATATAAACAACAAAATATACTGACTAAATAGACAGACATGCATTTAAATGGGAAAAATAAAACTCGATTCTAAAAACACGTATATACATACACATAATCTGCTTTTTGGGACAATCATAATTCGAATTCATTACTTTTTGTGTATTATAGTTATTTATAAAATAAATCAGAAACATTTATCAATAGCATTTCTCTCTGAAGCCAAAAGCATGATTATTTTACAACGAAAACCTTTTTAAATAAACGCCCTACTGATTTTTTCTCTGCTAAAAATAAAATGTAATACGTAAATATTATTTTCTTATTTCAAAACGATCCTTTCAATATAAAGCTCTCGTTCGCTTCGTAATAATATTATGAAATTAAACGGGTTTTTTTTTTTTCTGTTAATAGCTCGTCAGTACCAATTTCTCATTTTTTAAATTAGTCTTGACGTGATTTTTGTAGTGAAATGTTTTCAATAGACATGAAATTTTCAGATATAAGAATATTAAAAAATAAAATAAATTTAATATTTTGGGTTGATCTTCTAGTTCTAGTTATACTAATAGTAATTGCAAATTTAATAATTTTCAAGTAAATAACAATTCAAGTTTAATCAATTTTTAAAAAAATATCCGTCTATTTTCTTTCCGGTTATAAAGTTGGTTTAAAATACACATACCATGTGGATTTAGAAACTGGTTAATTTTTTTTTTTTTTTTACTAAACATTAAGTTTACTCTCCTTACTTCCACAGAAATAAAATATATCGATGCGCATAAAGACAAAGAAACGCGAGCGGGAGAAACGGAGACAATAATTAATTAAATTAAGTTTGAATAAACTTTGTTATCTTTTCTTTTTGTCAAGTTAACGCTTTGGGGTAAGTACGAGCGACTTGTGCAGATCTATTAAAATTATTATAACATTTCTCAAGTGCTTAAGTGCAAAGTTAGAACACTAATAACATAGAAGATAAAATTACTTTAAATAACATTAGGCTTATAAGAATTGTTCATTATATTCTAACAAAAATTCATACATACATACATATCATCACGCCTTTCTCCCGTGGGGGTAGGCAGAGATTACGTCCTTCCAATTGCTACGATCTTGGCATACCTCTTTCGCTTCCTCTACTTTCATGAGCGCTTTCATACATGCTCGTCGGTTATGAGTACTTTTTACCTGGCCTTTATTTAACACATGATTGATTTGGTCTAGATACATTCGCCTAGGTTGACCCTTACCGACTTGCCTATTCACCCTCGCCTTATAAATTAATTTCGTTAATCTTCTCTCATCCATCCTCTTTACATGCCCAAACCAACTAAGCATACCTTTCTCTATTTTGGTCACCACATCCTCTACCACACCACAGCGTTCCCTTATCATACTATTCCTGACTTTGTCAATCGTCTTCACTCCAGCTATACTTCTCAGACTTCTCATTTCCACTGTGTTAATCTTACTTTCATGCTTTTTCTGCCAAACCCAGCATTCACTACCATACCTAAGTGTAGGGACCAGGACTCCTCAATGCACAGCCAAACGCGCCTTTTCAGTCACTTTCTGGCTGCACATGCAAAATTCATGACATGAAATATTTGTTCAAAAAAAATGTTAACAGTATTTAACTGAATTTGAATCACGTCCACATCCTACAAGTATCTTCTTTTATATTATTATTACTTTAAAAAAAATACTTAAAAATCCATGTAATAATATTTACTTAACACAAGAAGTACTACTAATTTAGTGTTTTTTTTTTTATTTAACTGACAATACTGATGACTTGATCGGCCTTAACAGCTATACCGAACGTTTTCGTCAGTGACATAGAGGACTAAGTTCAATTGGTGGTGGCTTGGCAATTCACACCCTCTGTAAGTTCTAATTACAGAGAATTATCAAAAGAATTACATCGACTCGGGCTATTAGTTGTCCATCAAAAGTTGAACAACACTGACAGAAATAATATGGTACTACGAAAAAATTATCTGACATCGTATCCCGCTTTAACCAAACTAGTTTATACTTAATGCGCAAAAAAAGACGGTTGCAAAACATAAATTGTAATGAAAAAAGTGTGTATATAACGTTATACAGCTTTCAAAGGCAACATCCAATTACTTACAAAACAAAGTTTTCGTAACTTGCTCACCGAAATCATATAAATCCTTGATTTATAATTCATAACAGTGTCACAGTCTTTTTCTTTTGGCGCAGCACGTAGTAACCCTTGAAATACGCCAGAGGCTAATTATTCAAGAACGAATTGTCTCGAAAGAATACTCGATTTATACTGTAATATGTGTCAAGGGGACATTGTAAAGTAAACAATCAGTATTACATATGATCACAATATTATGTTAGCTAAATGAATTATGTAATGAAAACGCTCAAAATTTAATTACAAAATTACGTACGAAATACGATATTATTCATATATACTTTACGAACCACTAACAAATAACCAAACGATGATTTTAGACACGCGTACAGTTATTAGAAAATAATTTTCACCTTGATAAAGTTACAATAATTTCTCAATGATTTTTATTTAGAGGATATCCTGGCGCGATTTATTCCGTACAAACGTAGTCCCCTGTTTTCTCCCTGGATAATAGCATTATGGTAAAATATTTTTATAACTAATAATACATACCTTTTTTTTTCTTTGACTGGGAGAAATGCATTTACGCACTACCCTTACCTATTGCATTAGTGAGACCGGAGTCCTCCAATGCAATAGGTAAGGGGGACACGGAGGGACAACTCCGTGCCAGTGTGGGTCTCGCCCGGACGAGAAGCGTCCGGAAATACCCATTTTAGTTAGGTTTTTTATCCTATTTTCAGACGTTTGTTAAACAAATTTAATGTATAATATTAATAAAGCGACGTATAGGCATAGCCAAAGTTTTTATTATTCTAAAATTGAAAGATAATTAAAAATCATTCAGTTCAGTTTTGGAGGCGGAAACAGGGTACCAGAAGGTGATGTTTTGGTCTATTCTGCATAAGTAAAGCCAGTCCAGGTTGCAGTTGTCCCTCTCGTGATTAATAACTCTTTCTTTGGGATCAACGCGACAGCAATACATTTTTGAAATACCTATTTTTCCGACCGCAAGTCCTCTTAACTTTTAACAAACAATAATTAAACCTGTTAATTACATATCGTATTATAAATCATAAAAGTTAATGTGTAGATAAGGTTGTGTGGATGAAACAACATACCTATTTATAAATAGGCAAAGGAAACATTTTAATATATTTTTCTCCTTTGTTTTCCAAGCGATTTTCTTATTTTCTTTTTGCTTAGTAGCTAGTTATACATGACGTTTATACTAGAACTGAGAGTCAGCACTACATATTCCAAGAAACCAGACCTTAAATCGGCATAGATAAGAACATTCGCAAGTAGGTGTTTTAAGGCAATTGTACAAGTGAATAAACGTTTTAATTCAAAAGAGTTTCTTTTATAAACTATTGCACTACGCCACTAACTTGACAAGCTATTGCTAAGCTGTTGTGACTAATACATTTAGTAAATAACTTTTTTTGCAAACTTAATGATCGAACACTAGTATATATAAAAATTCGTATATATAAAAATAATAAAAATTCAGTAATACAAGTATAAGGTCAGATCCAAACAAAACGGATTTATTACGCAGAAATATATTTCATCTATATTTATATGTAAGGATGAAAACAACACACAACTTAGCGGAAAGATAACCTTAATATCTTTCAACCTACAAAGATAAAAAGATCCTCGATTCATACCTTAGTAAAGCAGTAACCTTGAGTATGAATATGGTTTCATATACGCGGCAGTTTTTATTTAAGAGAAAACGTTTTGTTAACCCACTTACCGATATCATAAATCCTCCATTTGTAATTCATGGCGGTGCCGCAACCTTTTCTCTCGACATGTCACGTAGTAACCCGTTACACATACGAAAGGATCCATTCTATACGAATCCATGCTGAAACTTCTCCTTTCATAACGACGTGAATTTAATGAGAGAGATTCCGAAGTTTCTCAGTTCACTGAGGTTATATAAAGTAAGGTTGCCTATGGTAACTGCAAGCTTAGAAAATTTTAAATACATAATAACATACTTTAGAATGAAATAGCAACAGCAACAGATTTACAAATTTAAGGATGCCAGTGTTAGCTTTATGGATTGAAAATTATATGTATGTCGTGGAAAGCGATATCGTTTAATATTAAGTTGCTCATTTATATATCAGAGTATTGAGAAGGAGTAAACACCGTAGTGTAGTTTGTTATTGTTAAGGTGGCACGTGGACAGAGTCTTGTTGGAAAGATCTTAGGAGACAACTACACTCTCTAACAAACACCCACTAACGGAATCCATATTAAAGCGTACCGAAACGGGAATCGAGAAGGTTACCTTTTGCGGCTGAGTGCCTTCAGCCCATACGCCCATAAAGTTCGGTGAAGCTGTAAAGGCCCTTCCGATCAACAGCAGTAGCTAGGTTAATAATAAAAAATTTAAAAAAAACAGTGATGTGTTGGCCGTCATCGTGTGCAAACCTAGGTATTTAGGCCTGAGCGTCGTGGCTGATCATTATTGCGTACGGGTGTAAGACATTCCGTACGGTTAGGTGTTAGTTTAGTTTTTATATTCTTCAGTTCATGTGGATCACAAGTGATCAAATATATTTTTTTTTGTGAAATTTACTTCTTATATAACATGTATATTAACTTGTGATGTGATGTTAAAAGTTACAGTCATTGAAAGAAGCATCAATTTCCCGTAAACGAAACAAGCACAAAAATCAGCCAATATCAAATGGTTTAAGTTTATTTCAGAAACAGTCAAACGGTTAATAACAACACTAGCCAATCGGTGCCAGCTTACGGATAACAAAGTGGTGTAAATGTATGTCGCTATTATTTAAGCTTATATGTCATTGTGATGAAGCTTAGGCAGTTATTTTCGTTTATAAATGACTACATTGGTAAACTCTAGCTGGCACCGACTCCAGTATTATTAATGGTATTAAAACAAAGGGTATGTAGAAGTTAGCAGAAGCAGATTAATAAATTATTTATTTACTTTTTAGTGCATTTTTATACTATATTCTTTTGAAGTCGGTTTTGTTTTTAATTAAAAAAGTTTTGTTTTCTAATTTTTGGATTAAGTATGTACTTTTAGTCTTTTAGGTATAGTTTTAAAGCCAGTTTTTTATTTTTTTTTAATAATAATTTCATTTACGTATTAATTTGTTCTTTTTCATCTTTATTATTCACTGTATATAAAAAAAACTTTTTAAATTAAAAACAAAACAGACTTCAAAAGAATAAGCAATAAAAATGCACTAAAAAAGTAAACAAAGAATTGCTTTTTTAATCTGCTTCTTTTAACTTCAATATATCCTTTGTTTTAATATCATTATTAATTTTTAAATCGGTGCCAGCTAGAAAAAACAATCTACTTTTTAGTTTAAGTGTATACTTTTAGTTATAGCTGTGAAGCCTACTTAATAGGTTTGGAAACACATATATGAAACAAGTGAAGTGTCTATAATATTCAAAGGTTTTTCTCGATTTCCCTGAGTTTTACAGATCTGACCCTGATTTTGGTGGAAATGGGACCATCTCGGGTGTGTACTCTATCGATTAAAAACACATTTACAAATCGGTTCTCAATTGACGGACATATCGAGTAACAAACATACAAAAAAAAATTCAGACGAGTTGATAACCTCCTCCTTTATGAAGTCGATTAACAAGTTAGGTGAAAGAAAGATGGCATAGATGAAATTTAGATTGGTTAATATTATATTTATATGACATTTGGTAGAGGGAAATGTTTTGACCATCGTTTCATCGTTTGATCGAGACACCCGGCCCCGTGGGTTGGTAAAATCGTTGTTTTGCCTTCGAGACATTCAAGTATGTAAATTAGCGACCGATTCGGCAATATATCTTAAATTAGGCCCATACCTAGTTATGACTAACGTGCAAAGTTTTCCCGAATGACCATGTTATTGCCAACGTAACAATAATATTATCGTAAATAAGATAAGCGCTTGTATTTATGGGGTACCTAAAATGGGGCAAAAACCCTGGCCAGTTTCAGCCTCAGGCGCCTACACATTAACCCTCTGTCCGATACACTTCGTAATAAAACATAATTTGTAACAATGTCACGAGAAATTAATAAACAATTTATGATTTATTAATTTATTTTATCAATAGACAATAGCTTATTTGCGTAAGGCATAACGTCTAAATGAACATTAATCACAAAATTGAAAGCAATAAAGTGTATAATTGCGTTTATATTTTATTCAATAGGCTACAAATCATTATCCTTTATATGAAACTATTACGATAAATAATCACAACGATAAATATACATACATAAAACTTTTATAATTGAAAACAAAATTGACTACTAAAGAATATGCTATACAAATAAATAGTAAAGTATTTTCTGTTCTTTCTGTTAATCTGTATCCGTATCTTACTACATGTGTTTACTACAATATGTCCTTTGTTTGAATACCATTAACCCCTTGAACACCTTCAAGGCGTTTACGCCAGCTTTCCATTGTTTTCCTATTGTCTTTCCATTGTTTCATTTTTATGGGTCCTCGACACATTAATAATTTTGATCAAAATAAGTTTTGACATTTTTAATACATGGAGAGTTAGGTTCTTCAAGGTGTGTAACAACAAAGCGCACAAGCTTCTTTAGAGGATAAAAAAATTAACTGCCAACGATTTTTCATAAAGTGCCAAAAGAAATGTAACTTAAAATTTAGAATAACGTAAACTACAAGTTACGTTTTTGACTAATTAAGTAAACTAAAGCTAGCTAGAACTCTTTATAAATTTGTACTATTAATAACAGGTGCCGTGTGACCGTATTTAATAAAGCCGAACGGTATGAGAGATTCTGCCAATATAGCGACTATTATGAGCGGTTTCAATACTTGCGAAAAGGTTACCAATACTCATCTATACTAATAAATAAAATTGAAGTGTCTTTTTGTAATGTCAAAATTATTTTTTTTAACTAAATAGCTATGAATGTGAATACGATTCCTATACCAAAAATACAATTTTTAAAATTTTTGTCTATTTGCTTGTTTGTCCCGGATAATCTACGAAACGGCCGGTCGGATTTTGACGGGATATTTTTCGTAGACATCTGAATATTATATATATAATATAGAGTTACTCCAGGTAACTCAGGGTACTTTTAATTTTCTAAAATAATTAGGGTTCCACGTAAAAAAATAAAACTTAAACTTCAGTAAATAACAGTAACTTATTACATAAATACATAGACAATTATACGTCCATGGTTTAGTAGCTTATAATATTTACTACGTGTATATATTCAATAGGAATTCTACAACCACTGTGCATATTGAGACAGTAATAAATATTATCGAAAAAATGACGTAATATCAATATAGAATTTAAACGTATTAACGAATTGACTTTTTTTCACAAGCCAAATTATTTATTATCTTATCAAAATAAATAACTGAGAAATGTATTTTTACAAATTTTAGAAG
This sequence comes from Samia ricini, assembly GCA_014132275.2. Taxonomy (NCBI): domain Eukaryota; kingdom Metazoa; phylum Arthropoda; class Insecta; order Lepidoptera; family Saturniidae; genus Samia; species Samia ricini. The sequence goes on from AP028161.1 coordinate 12,599,614, forward strand.
AATTCATTCCTTGTTAATGAAGTCTTATTAAAGGCAGATCTCCTAATTTAAGTCAAAGCCTAAGCGATTAAATCTTGTGAGAATGTCAACTGTTAATTGCGGCTGTTTGAAAACATAGTTTATTGATCGTTGATTTTTAATTCAAAAGTAGCAAGATACCAGGTGAACTCTTGAAAATACTTTACCACCGTGTTACTGAATAATTGTGGTATAATATTTTCCCTTACCGAAATCAATATATAATTGAATGATGCAAACCTACTAAATTACCATTGCTTCAATATATTGTTAAATTATAAAATTATCTATACACAATACTGCGTGTGTTAATTGTAATAACTGAGTAGAAATTAAAAAAAAAACTAAATTTATCTAATACACCTTCTTCTAGTTTCCACATTTAAAATTTCAGTTAAACGATCGCGCATTTAATAAGTTTAACTCGAGCGCGAAGTGTCTCCCTTGGCCCGTGTCCAGCAATACTGCCAAATAGATATCTTTTATTCAGTAAACCTCAAACTTTTCCCGGCATAAATTCCACGACTAGAGGGAGCCTTCATGAAAATGTAATGAGGTAGAGAACTATTTATGGCTAATCCTTTCGAAATAAACTGTACGTCGTACAGAGTTCATACGCATGGCCGTCACAAGGAAGCGTGTAGAACAAAAAGTAATGGTGATAGAATGCGATAGATATATTGATATGATCGCTGCGAAAAGAAGAAGGAACGAAGAGACAGACGAATGTATGTGGAGTGAATTTTTGAATTGCAAATAAGGGAAATGAAACCGCCGCTTCCTCCGAGTCTACCGCGCGTTTACTTTTTCCGGAGTTGTAATAATCGTTTATAACTGGTGTGTACATTTACTAAATTATAGTTATTCATATAAAACGACTTTAACATACATAAAGTTAATTATAATATAATCCTTCCATGTAGTTGTAGTATATAGTACTGATTTGTTAAGCAAAGCAAACCGACAGAATTAACTAAGGGACTTAGAACTTTGAGGTTGGCTTTAGGAAATAATGCAATGAATTATTCATGCAAGAGTCGCGTTTACGTTTTGAGTTTTCATTATTTTTGGTACTACTATATTATAACATACCAGTTTGAAATTAATTTTCAAAAAGGCAAGAAGGTTTTAAGTATTTTTGACTAGATTGAACTTAATTTGAACAAGCAACTGGCTGCGTCTTCAAACACTTTTATTTATTCATTAATTGTAATTAAAATAAAATATTACACTCACTAGAAATATGACTTGGAATTAGTAAAATAATTTTCAAAAGTAGATCAGTAGTTTCTTTGATTACTTCCTTTCTTCAAACTCAAAAACATCACTTCTATGTAATTAAAACCTTATAACCTACTTTTTTTATTCACACACTCCAGACTCCCGGTCCGCACTGTTTCTTTGACATATTTTTATTAGTTGATTATTTGTTTTCAAATATATCCTTCAACCTTCAAATATTTCCCTATAACCCTTTACAGACATGAAGTGGTAGATTTATACGCTGGAAAGACATAATCAAAAACATAAAATTACTTTTCTAACTATGGCCAATAAAGAAACAATGTTGCTGGGACGGCACTATCATTTTATCGGGATCAAATTTTCCTATGATGAGTTTAAAACAACTATAAAATATGTATTTGGTAATAAGCATACATTAAATAAATTAAATCTAACAACTTTTTGGTAAGAAACATTAACACATACACATAGCACAAATAACATAATTGTTTGAAGAAGGAATACGGATTTGGAATTATTTGAAACTTTCTAATGTGTCTATATAAACTATATCTCAGTTAATGTACGAAGCTTATAATAAAACAATGTTTTGCATTATTTATTTACATATTTCATTTTTTACAAAGCCTATTTCATTTTATAAAGATCTCGGAAAATATACCACTAGCGACCGCACGCAGATGGCTTAAATTTAATTCAGCTATGGGGCATTCCACCGCAGATTGCATTCCACCTCGGCTATTCTGTACGGGTAACGCTTTACACCCTCTGATGGAAGATTAAAGTTTTTTTATACGATAATATTTATAATAAAACATATCTATACTTCTTACTAATAAATAAAATTAAAGTATCTGTTTCTAATGTTCCTTTGTTTTACTAAATAGATATAGATATGTACGTATGTATATACGATACCTATAACTAAAATAATAATTTTAAAATTTTTGTCTGCCTGTTTGTTCCGTGTAATCTCCGGAACGGTTGGACTTTACTTTTATTTATTTGAAAAGAATTAGGGTTCAACATAAAAAATATAACTAACTCATTAAAATTGTAAATAAAATCCGATTCTAGGCACAGTCTTACCGGCAGGTATTTGAATTTGTGCGAAATAAATAACTTTGCTTTCATTTAGTGCCAAAAATAATTACAGAAAAAAATGTTGGAGTCCCGCGTAAAAAAATTGTGAAAAAAATACGATTTCCAATGATTATATTAAAACAATTCAGTGAAGAATATATAAATCGCGGACGGAGCCGCAGGCACACAGCTGGTGTAGTTAATAAACGTAAATAAGGATTCAAAAGACGTACTGAATATTGTAGATATTTGCATATCAACAATAGGAAATAAAGTATGCAAAATCTCGAATTTTACTTTACCCGGTTATCTCCCTTTCGTTTCATAGCTCGACTGATTAAAACAACAATTACTTAGGTACGAAACCCTTGTACCCACAGCGACACTCATTACTGCAGCGCCCTAAATATTTTGATACAACGCGCACTGAACCGAGCGAATGACGGAGTAACTCATTCGTTGTAAACAGGAATTGCAATCCTCGAAACAATTTCAAGAATTATTTCGTTCTGGGCTTCGAAGCGTTTAATTAAACTCACGCATTGGATATGATAATTACAAAATTTTACAAAGAAATATATTTAATACATCATTTTTTATTTATTTAATATTCAGTTCAGCTTAATTACGAACAATTTTATTTATTTCAAATATACTAACTTAATATCAATTATTTTACTCATTTTTTAAATATTTGATTGCTTAACCTAAAAATTGAGGTCGGTTTAGTATTTCGTAAATTTTTATGGGTTCTTCTTTGCTTGAATTGTGTGTTTGACTTTTCAGTGATCAATATTTCAATGCTTATAGGTAAAATAAAAAATATTTTGTTGTGGTAAAATCACTATTATTAACATAATGTTCGACAAACATACATATTTACTGACGGTAACAGAGGCTATTAACCTTAAAGTGGTTAAAATTGATGATTTTAATTCAAAAGTATATTAAATAGTAGTCAATTAATTAGTAAATTTAAATAAAATAAATATTTTATTAACAGTTAAAATTTATTTTCAAATTAAGAAATAACATTTTCAGCTTACTTCAGGGCATGCAGTCGGCGAAATATTTGAAAAGTAGGTATTTCAGAAGTCTATTACTATCGCGTTGCCCTCCAAAGAAAGAGTTATAAAACACCAACGGAATAACAACTGCAGCTCGGGCTAATTTTACCGTATGTAAAATAGATGAAAACATCACTTCGTAGTACCCTGTTTCCTCCTCCAATACGGAAACGATTTTTAATTTACTTTCGGTTATAGATTAGGAAAGACTTTAGCTATGCCTTTACTGTTGCTTTTTTAATTTTATTCATCAAATTTATTTGACTAACATCTGAAAATTATGGTAAAAATAGAGCATTTTTTCATTTTCAAAGGCTCCTAGTTTATATAATAAAGAATTTATGGAAAAAATCAAAACGCACGGTATGGGTGGTGGATGGCGGTGATGGATATATATTATTTGGTATAAAATATCTACCAAAATGCTATTATCCAGGGAGGAAACTGGGGACTACGTCTGTATAGAATAAATGCCACTAGCTTATCCACTTAATATATCATATTGGCATTGCTTTTTATTTAAAAAAATATACTTATTCAAATAATATATATAATTCAATAGGAGGCCAAGAGGCAAAACCGATTGTTTCAAAGGGACAACACTTGAAACCTCCTCCAGTAGAGTGCATGCAAATTGATACCACTCTAACGTCGCGACAAAGTCGAGGGCTTAGCGGGTTCGAGAGAGGGCGAACGGCCGACTGCAAAGTTTATATATACAGAAATGCAAACTCAACTTTTAACGTTTTCACAATTCTGTTTTAACGCATAAGATTATGTTTCCGCTTGTATTTCTAAATGTCTTACTACAACTTATTGTTAGTTGAAGTAACGGGAAAAAAAGATTGAAATAAGGAGATCCCCAGAAGAATCAAAATAACCTACCGACATTGTCCGAAGGATTGCCAAGCTCAAAATCAAAAATTCTTTATTCGATTTGGGCATTGGGGAGGCGCTTCTGAATGTAAAAAACTACCTAATGGGTTGAGCACATTGTTCTTAGAACCGACGCCCGATGGAGCCAAAGATTTCTCGAATGGCTCCCGCGTATCGGAAGATGTAGCATGAGTAGACTGGTTACCTACACGTTAGACCGACGACCTGGTGAAGGTTGCGACATACTGCTGGATGTGGGTGGTGCAAGACCGGGCAATATTTTTATCGTGTACATAATGTTTGCTACCCAATCAAGTATAAAACACTTTGTCTGATCTTTAGCCATTTGAAATTATAGCGTCTGATTCCTTTAAATCGCCGAATCATCTAACTGAGCCTAGTATCAATGTCTGAGCTATGACATCTATCTATCAAAACAAGGTATCCTATCGAAAACTTATATACTTAAATTAAATTGTTGTTGGGTAATATGACTTAGCCTCAGCCACAAGCTTGTTTGCTAGTACTTAAAACTATCTTATTGACACCAGCTAAATCATTTCATCATAATTTAAATTAACTCCAAATCCTGTAAGTTCTATTTACATTCTCTCTAGCCACTCTCGAGGAGTAACCATTAAGCCACATCGACGGTCAACATCAGATTTCATTTTAGTCAAAAACTAACCCTGTAAAGCATAAAAAGAAGGTCCAGTCACATTAACTAAGCCAAATGCTATTAAAAAAGAAACAATATTGATCTTTAGCTCATTTTATAATTGTATAAACTTGATTTTAATAAAAATCATTTCATTATGTACGCAAGCTTTATTAAAATAAAATCCCCTTACCTTTACCTATTAAAAGGGAAAAGAAATTCATCGAACTATATTCAATTTAACGGCACTCCTCCCCGGACCGTGACCTTTAGAAAATTTCTTATCAAAAACTTGTTACCTTAAACGAAATTACCGTTTGCGGTGTAGCGTATATTTATTATTGAACCGATGACTCCAACATGCCTTTTATCTTGTCAAGTGATCATAAATAAAACCTGAAAACAAATCTGATTACCTGATATTAAATTGAATGATATTAAAATGAATCTGATTAAACTTTCATATCCTCTCAAAAATTATAATATCTATCATATATACTAATAAATATAATTGAGTCTAATAATATAAATAATATAAATACTAATAAATATAATTGTGTCTGTATGTAATGTCAAAATTATTATTTTTTAACTAAATAGGTACGAATGTATATACGATACCTATACCGAAAATACAAATATTAAAATATTTGTCTGTCTGTCTGTTTGTTCCGGGTAATCTTCGAGAAGGCTGGAAGGATTTTGACGGTACAATTAATTTTCGAAAATAGGGTTCCGCGTAAAAAAAAACTCAATCCCATAGAAAATAGAATGAAATCCGATTCAATGCACAGTTTTAGGAGCAAGTGCTTGAATTTATAGGAAATATTTTTACTCTATCTTAGTACTAAAAGAAATCAGGGTTCCATAAAAAAAAGTCCAATGATTATTGCATATATAAAACGAAGGCGCAGCCGCGGCCCACATCTAGTAATAAATAAAATTGAAGTGTGTCTGTTTGTATTGTCAAAAAACATTTTTTTACAAAATCCTTATGAATAGGACACATATACCAAACAACAATTTTTAAAATTTTTGTCTGTATGACTGTTTGTTCCAGATAATCTCTGGAACGGCTGGACCGATTTTGATGGGACTTATTTGTTATATAACTGATGCTAATCAGCATACCTTAGGGCACTTTTGTTTTTCGAAAATAATTAGACTTATCGTAAAAATTGGAAACTCATGAATTTTCGAATAAAATCCGATTGAACGCACAGTTTTACTGGCAAACGTTTGAATTTGTAAGAAATAGTTTTACTTTATCATAGTACCGATTTTCTTCTTTTTTTTTGGAAAATTATTAGGATTCCGTACAGTACAATTAAAACGCAGTGAATAATAACACGCATAAAATAAAAGTGGTTTAAAAAAATTCTAAACGTTAGTTTTTTTTTAACTCTTTTAAATATATTCCTAATTTTAAACACTAACGGTCTGATTACAAAAACAAAAATTAACTAGCGTTAAACACACTTTTTACTAAACAATCTCTGAAATGTATAATTTTATGAAATATAATCTCTAAACAACCCTAAAACACTCTTTTATAATAGATATATTTTTAAACATGTGTTCAACGGGAGTTTAACTTTTTTATAATAACACCGTATACATTAGACTTTATAATTAGTACTATACGACGTGTATAAAGGTGTTTACCAAGAGATAAAGAGTTCATCAACTAAGAATGACTGACGTTATGTTACATTTTTACTCATATAGAAATTTAGGATAAACGCTGGATTATCATGAAACACGATTCTCCAAATAGTATGAAGGTTACACCATATACTCTTGTACCCTTATACTGATCATACACACACACAAACTCTCAATCGAACATAGATTTATATAAACAAACACCTTTTCTACAATACGTAATGTTTTAGAGGAACTTTTTGAAATTAAACAACCAAAAATTGATATAGTGAACACGTTGATAAGTCTAAAATTCACACACATACAAATCTCACTGCAAATAACACGGCCAATTGTTATAGAGTTTACAGGGTGTCGATTCTTTCTGTAATAAACTTATTCGTATTATTAGTTCACTGGGCCGTTGTAATATGAAAATAATCTCGTAACAATTATCATAGTAAATACATGTGCTTTTTTTGAAATCTAATATCTAAATAAAAATACCATCATATAAATGAAGAATCAAAATGTACTTGTATATAGAGATAAATCTCTAAAGGAATTTATTACAATTTACGTGTATATAAGTTAGTTTAAGGTTTATTTATGAACAAATTTTGTAGATGTCGCATGTGCGAGCATGTAGTGGAACGAACACAGGACACCGAGAATTTACAGTCTGTAGTTAATGTCCACAAACAATGAGATACAATTTAACTTTGCCGCAAAACAAAAAGATATTTACAATGCAACACTACTACCGGCCCGACAATATATTCGCTAATGTTTTTCGGTTGCTTTTACAAATTTCCAGACCGCTATGAAGTTTTTAACTCTTTTTTTCCGTCAACTGCAGCGCAACTTAATAACTTTATTACTTGTACTGGGCATACAGTTCTCATTTTTAATTAGTAAATTACACTAGTTTTCCCTTAGTTTAAGTTCCAATTGGAAATGAAATGGCGATGTTCATTTCATTCATTCGCCTTTTAACACAGTTTCTGATTACAATTAAAAAAAAAAAACCATTCATCAATATCAAATTTACGATCGATTTTCGCAAAGCAACGTCTCCTTACAAAATTAAATATTTTTAGTAAAAGGATTACAATTTTAATTAAATTTGAATTTGTTATAGTCTCCTGAGATACAAAGTCAAATTATTCGAGTAAATTAATTTCTGCAAATCCTGTCCTAACAATCTTTAGGTGCTTGGTTGATGAACCGATCAATGGAAATGTTTATAGAATAAAGTTTGACATTTTTACGTTGGATATCTTTGAAATTAATAGTATATAATTACTATACTTGTAATAATGAAATAATATCTTTATTTATACCTTTATCATCGTTTACAGTTAGAATAGGGTAAAATAAAAGTAGGTAAAGTGTAAAATTAAAATCAATATGTCACGTAGGTTAGCAAAATATTGTGTTACAAATATTTCAGTTAATTGGAACAATTTACTAATTCATTATCACAAGTAGATTTTATAACAAAATCTAAAGACGATATATTATATAAAATATAATAAGTATTCTTTATTTAATCAATTTGACCTACATGTGCCCCAAAAACTTATGGGCAAATATAATTATATAAGAACATTATAAAACTAAGCATAGCCCTCTTCATTGCCCTTTGAGAAACTTTGAGCTTCCTTATTAGGCCCATTGTAAGCGACCACTTCTCAGTGCCGTATACCATCACTGGCAACCCACACTGATCGAAGACTTTCGTCTTGAGACACTGCGGTATTTCGGACAAGTAGATTTTGCGTAGGTTCCCGAATACGGCTCAGCCGAGTTGGATTTGAAGATTAACCTCTTTCTCGAAATTGGATTTACTTAACTGGATGGCTTGTCCCAGGTATACATAACTGTCTAAAATTTCGAGCGTAGAGCCACCGATTTTTATAGGTGTTGGCACAACATGGTCATTAGACATGATTTTTGTCTGTTATGTAGCGGAGGTGTGTTACGTACTGACCGTTTATGTTAATTCCAAGTCCTTTTCAATCCAGAACTTTGAAGGCATCCTTGAGCGCAGCGGTGAACAGTTTCTGAGAAATAACATCTCCTTATCTTAAGAATCTCTAAAGGGAGAGGGCTATACTTGAAGTTTCACTACGTGATCGAATCAAAACTGAGGAGATCCGCAGAAGAACTAAAGTAACCGAAATTGCCCGAAGAATTGCTAAACTTAAGTGGCAATGGGCTGGGCACATTGCTCGTAGAACCGATGCCGGATGGGGCTAACGGGTTCTTGAATGGCTATCATGCACCGAAAAAAGTAGCGTGGGTGAAGGTCGCGGGTAACCGCTTAATACGAGTGGTACAAGACCGGGCGCCATGGAGACCTATGTCCAGCATTGGACGTCATTCAGTTGAATAGATGGTTTAGAGATCCTTTCGTGTTTTATGGATCTGAGTGTTCGGCAACTAAAGAGGTGGATGAGAGAAGAGTGCATGTAACAGAAATGCGAATGTTAAGATGGTTATGTGGCATAACTAAAATGGTTAAGATTAGAAATTAGTATATCAGAGGAAGCTTGAAAGTAGCACCACTGACAGAGAAGTTAAGGAGTAATAGGTTAGCGTGGTATGAACATGACATGAGGAGAGATGAAAGTCACGTAACTAGAAGAGTAATAAATATGAGAGTAAATGAATATAGAGGTAAAGATAGTCTGAAGAAGGTAAGGATGGATTAAGTGAAGAATGATATGTGTATGAATGTTGAGATGGCTAATGACAAAGTAGATTCGAAGAAGAAACACATTTTGCCGACCCTGTTTAATGTAGGACAAGATAAAAGGCTCAAACCCTGATTGTTACTTTGACCAGAGAATGACAAACGTTATATGGCTAGCTTTTTGGATACTCAGCCTAGTGGCAGCGACTTGGGTTTTATAGTCTGATTTTGTAATGATTATTATTATTAATTAATGAATTTGGAATTAATTAAGGTTTTGATTATAATCTAATCTTTTTGTAGGCTCAATATTTAGAAGGATAATCTAATTTGTAAGCGTGTATGTAGATGATATTGTGTTTGTCAACTAGTCGCCAAAAGCGGACTATGCGACGACATGTAACAAGAAAATTCCATCAACATTATATATTTTGAAACCATTTGCTAGTTTAAATAGAGAGTGTTTATTTTATTACATGTGAATAGCTTTGGTTACTGTAAAGTAAATTTTAGTTGTATTTATTACCATGGGATATTTCGTTAAATTACATGCGCGTTTTCATAAAAATTAAACATTCATTAATTACATTCAAGTAATATAAAAGAAAGACAGAATTACTTTTTAATGTTATTTTCAGATATTTTCAGAAGCGATTATTTCTTGACATAGATATCCATCAGTGGGTTATTTAAAAACTGTCTTTTCCGATTTGTAGGATTTTCAGATTTTATAAATACAAGAACACTTCAATTAATTATGCAAAATAACCCAAAAGATGAAAGAGGTTGTTGAAAGCGAACCTATAGGCCTCCGACAACGTAATTCCATCAGCATTATGCTTTAATAAGGGAACACTAAAATTAGCCGGTTCGCCTCGAGCGGCCATTTCATTATGTGAGAATAGCTTCGTAACATGTCCCTAATAGTGGACAATGCACAAACACTATGAAGCATTAGTTACGTCAGCGTTTTGTGAAAATAACGCGTTCGTTATTTTTTTAAGTTTGTTTGTCATTTATTTAAGTGGTTTAGGCACTGAACATTTCTAAGTTAAGAGATCAAAATATTTACTGGATGAAAACAATAAAATCATGACGGAAAAAATTGCTTAACTCCGTTAGGTGCATCATCTCTTTTCTACAATGTATATAAATATCTACTATCGTGATATTTATAGACGCCTGTTACATTTCTCAGATCATCAGATGTTTAGACTACATCCTTCCGCCTGCTACGATCCTGATACACGTATCTCGCTTCTTCCACTTTCATAAGCCACTCCTTAAATTAAAACAAGAATTAAAAATAATTTAATTTATTTTACATATTTCATAATTAATTTTCATCGTAGTATCATCATTGATAAAAGTACATATCAAAGAATCTCGGAGCGTGTTTTTAATCAAAATAAAACCCGAAAAGGTTTTTATTAAAACCTCTTATAACACGCGCCACTGAATGAAACTTGATAAATTCCCCCGTATAATGGAAAACGTAATAAGGAATCGTAATTTATTTCTTATTGAAATGAGGATAATAGGCGCTCGCCCTAAGATGTACTGCGACTGTTTCCCGCAGTGCGCGAGGAATCGCGAAAACATGATATTAACATTATAATCCAATTTGTGGTTTCAATCGAGGTGAAACTTGTTAATGAACATCATGTTGTATTGCATTTGGCATTAGACTTTATACTATTCTGTTCATCAAATTGTATTATTAGTGTGCATTTCACATTTGTGGTTTGTTATTTTACTGTTACTAAGAGTAAAAATTTTAAAACAAACAATAAAATCACCTACACATCATATCATTCAAATCATTTTGTATACGATACGTTGTTAGTATTCCCTCTTCTATTTATTCTGACAAAGGAAAAAAAACGTTATTTTATGAAATTCTATGACATCGTATAATATTCTGATTCATTAAATTGAGTTTTTTTTTATAGGTTATATAGGTAAATTTGCCCCTTGATTAAAATTATGAATATTATTAGAAAGAATACTTGAAGTAATTATTTTAATTGTCTTGATTCCTTTGAAGACTATAAGTATTTATAAAGAGAATAATCTAATTTGGAACGAAAATCTATTAAAATTAGATTAGATGTGTGTTTAATGAGTTTATATCACCAGATTGTTCAAAAAATGTCAAGTCCCGTAAAGGTATTTGTGACCACTTGCGTATATTTCTGTGCATAATTAAATTAACGTCAAATTTTCATGTCCTATATATCTTCCTTAGAAATATAAAATACATTAAAATTACATAAAAACGCATCAATCGTAATTCAAAAATGTAATATTAGCGTAGGTTTTAATATATTATAATCTATCATTTTCCCGTGGTGAATTTTATTAGATTTGTCAATCACTATTATTCCTGTTACTAGTACAGCGTTAGCGTTATGTCTCCCCCCCCCCTAAAATCTTTAGAGCAGGTTACAAAATTTTGTGTATTTTTTTCTTTGGTGGTTGTAAGTGGATTACAATGTTAATTTTATTGATGCGAAGGCCAACCCCTGTTGGATAGAACTCGACGACTGGAATATTAGTATGCCGATGGTGGAAAAAGATAAATTTGTTGGTGGAGGAGCATTTAATTTATGCGATTTTCCGACGAGCTGAAACGGCTATTACTTTGAATATTTTATGTAAAGAACATAATGCGACATCTGTAATGTATTTAAAAGTTTGCAGTTGTAAAATTGTCTAGACGTAATTTATAATTATTTTATATTTTATTGGACAAAATTGGTTGCAACAAGTTAAGACGGCTTCAATTATTTATTTTATAACTCTAATTGATCCCATAATCTCTCTCTCTCTCTCTCTCTCTCTCTCTTAAACACAATAATTCTTGAACACTATTATCGCTGTCATAAATGTTCTAGGGTAATAAACACGAAACTAGCTGTTCCCGCGGCTTCGTCAACGTATAATTTTTTCTAACAGTTTTTAATAATCATTGGAAAATCAGGTATCCTGTTTTTGTACAGGCACAAATTTTTTTGAGTACTTACATAAAGCAAGATATTTCTCATAAATTCAAACATTTGCAAGTAAAACTGTGCATCGATTCGGATTTTCTTCAAATATTCAATAGTTTTAATTTTTTACGCGTTATCCTAATTATTTTTCTCAAGTAAAAGATGCCTCAGTTAGGCCCTTTTACTTTATTTATCAGGCAGAAAAGTCACGTTAAAATCAGTTCAGCCGTTCCAGAGATCAACCGGAACAAACGAACAAACTAAAAAGAAATAAAAAATTGTGTTTTTGGTAATTATGCACATTATTATGCATTTAGTAAAAAGTTGTTATTTAGATCTTACAAACAGCCGCTTAATTTGAAAATAAAGATTCATCTATTAACTTCGTAAAAATTATTTACATCTATACTAATAAATAAAACAGAGAAGTTAACAGACGGTCGTTTGTCCTAGTATGGACACGTGACGATCCCTGGCAAGAGGATGTTGTAAGAAAGGTATTTGATATGAATGTGGACGGTTACATGGGAAAGGGAAGACCAAAGAAAAGATGGATGGACTGTGTGAAAGTTGATATGCTTAGGAAAGGAGTGAATTCGGAGATAACTACAAATAGAGAGGAATGGAAGAGGAAGACATGTTGCGCCGACCCCACATGAAAATGGGAAAAGGGTAGGGAGATGACGATGACTAATAAATAAAAAGGAACTGTCTGTTTGTAATGTCAAAATAATTTTTTTGAAATAAATATGAATGTATTTACTATGCCTATACCACAAATATAATTTTTTTTTTGTTTGTCTGTTTGTTCCAGTTAATTTCTGCAACGCCTGGACGGATTTTGACGGGATTTCTCTTTGTACGAAGCTGAAGCTGCTCCGCCTAGCTTAGGGTAATTTTAATTTTCTAAAATAATTAAGGTTCCGAGTAAAAAAATTAAAACTCATTAAAATTCAATGCACAGTTCTACGTGCAATTGCTTGAATTTATGAGAAATATTTTTACTTTATCCGTGAATCAAAAACAAATTACGAAAATAATTAGGGTCCCGTATAAAAAATATTAAATCACAGTGGAGAATATATGAAACGTAGACGCAGCCGCGTTCAAACAACTAGTTATACAATATAAATTATACTAGTTACAGTAAAATTTAAATTGATTTGGGAGAAGTAAGTTTATTTATTTATATACCACATTTATAATATAAAACTTTTTCTAGTACGTTGGTAGTACATACATTAAAATAACATATACTTTTGTATGCATTCATCTAAAATGTACAATGTAAAGTAAAAATCCGTGCATTAATTTTAAAAAGAAATCTTGCAAACCTTGTAGCTATCAAAGAGCTTTACTTCGATGAGACCAATATCCTTCTCTGTAACCGTGGTTGATCTGAAGCTGAAAGCTGAAAACACGCCCGTGTTGCTCTATGCTTTTAAAAATAACCCTTTTGAACTATGTGCTCCAGTAAGAAATTTATTCTGTTTTTATTATTTTTACTTTTATAGGATTAATAAAAAATCATTCAGATCATTTCGTTAAAACAAATATTCCTGTTAATCGTATTTTCTCGGCAGATGTTAAATTTAATTATATCTGGCATATACCAAATGCGTATAACAGCGAACAATTTGACTTTACAATTCCAAGCTAATTTTGCATGTTTTACATAAACTCATATTATTTTATTTCTGATTTCTAAAATTATTAGGGAACGTGTCTTTAATGTCTATAGAATTTATTTGTTAGAGTATTTGTAAAATTACGCTGGAACTAAAAATGTTTACTACATAAATATTTGTAGATTTAAATTTGTTTCTTTAGCTGTCTCGGTAACTAATGAAAATCAAATCTCATAATAGCCATCCAAAATAATGAATGTTAGTTGCTGAAGACAAAAAGCCAATGCCTTATACTTTTCAAATTTTAGAATAAAGACAGACTAAGAATAAAATTTAACCAAAAATTTCAAAGGCTGACGCATACTTTTTTTTACACGGTTTAGGCTCAGTTCTTTGACCACAATCTCACCTGATGTTATATGACGATGTGATCCAGGATGGTAAACACACTAAACTGGTTCGCAATTGATGCTGCCGGAACACATCTATTAGTATATGGCGACAGGTTTTCAAACTTGACAGAGGTAACTACCCAGGCGGGCATCATTAGAAAAAGCTCTACCACCATACTATGGTTTCCTCAAGAGGTTTTCCTACACCGAAAGCTCAGGTCGATTTTAGAGTTGGATTGGTGGGATCGAACCCGCCTCGATTGACGCAGAATCCGGCCGCACTACTCACTGCGCCATTATTGCTTCCTAAATTCGGATAAATATATAAAAAATAACTAACTTAAAAGATCGTAAGAATCAGTTTGTTTCTTGTTTTTTATTAGAGCAATTTTTATTAAACTGTTTTAGAATTATCTTGATAGATCATTTTCTAAATGAACAACATGAACAAAATGTAGATCATCAAACGGGCTTTTTATATTAAAAAAAGCAGCAAACAGCCTAACGGGCCATTTGATTGTAAATGGTTCCACCCTGGATAATAGCATTATGGCAAATATATTTGTATATAATACATAATAATATATATCCACCACCACCATGCGCCGGTAGGTTTTGATTGTTCCCATAAATTAGTTATTGTGAAAACTAGGAGCCTTTGCTCGATTTTTACTGTAATCTTCAGACATTCGTCAAACAAATTTGTTGGATAAAATTTAAAAAAATACAGGCAAGTAACGTAAAACGTAGAGATATAGCCAAAGTCTTTATTATTCTAAAACTACAAGAAAATTATAAATCAGTTCAGTTTAGGAGGAGGAAACTGAGTACTAGGAAGTGATGTTTTCGTCTATTTGTATTTGTAAAATCAGCCCGAGTTGTCTCTTTCGTGTTTTTATAATTCTTTCTTTCGAGCGTAACGCATGTCCTTTTACCAGGATGGTAAACACACTAAGCCTAGAGGTATTAGCTTTCAAGCTTAGGCTCATTATACAGTTGGAAAGGTGGGCTCGAACCTTCTCCATCCCACGTTTATTTGAAGTTAACGTTGTAATTAAAGATCGTCAAATTTTATACTAATTGTATATTTATGTACGTATATTTTTGGCCTGATAGTAATAACTCGTTTCTGAACTCAAATTGATTTTCGTATACAATGGGTTGTAATTAAAACTGGTAATAAAGTTGAACCTAATATAAATGAATGCAAATGTGTGTTGACATGCAATGGGTAATACAAGCAGCAGACTACCACCACCCTGCATAACACACGTATCATTAGGGGAGTGTCACTCGTAAACCACTCGTAATGGTTTTTATCTTGGACTATAAAATTTATTTACCCATCTACCAGCATATTATCGGGATCTCATTTCGTAATGTGCACTGGAAATGGTAATTTACGCGGTATAAATACATTTTTATATCGGGCATTTGACTTGACATTGATGTCTCAGTTAGATGGTTAATAAGAGTTTATGTAAGGAAACTAACTAGCCTTGGCGATGTTCTTCTGTTTTTTTATCTGGTCGATGTATATGTTTATATGTATATATATATAAGCTCGTGTATTTATATTAACCCCTTGAGCACCTTCCTGGCGTTTACGCCAGCTTTCCATTGTTTTCCTATAGTCTTTCTATTGTTTCATTTTTATGGGTACTCGACACATTAAGGAGAGAAACTTAGGATAATTTCAATATAGTGTAGTTATAATAAAAAGTCAGGAATGCCAGTGAGTGGCGTACAAAGTGCAAACTATGACACCATTATGAGACTATGGACTAATATTAAGACTAAAACCATATGTGTTTATTTTAAATTAATAAATAATTTATCATAATTAACCTAACGCATTCAGGTACGCATTTGGCTTAGCGTAACGATTTAGCTCACACTTTTCTAAGGAAATGTGGCCTTGAAAAGTAGTGAGATATGTATTCATAAATAAGCTCAATTTATAACAGTCTTATCAGCGTTAATTTTATTTATTTAATTTTCTTAAAACATTTTAAACATTTAATAATTAATTTAATTTAGTGTCATATGCATAATTTACTTATAGAAAGTAATTTACTTCTTAATAAGTGCTGTGAGTATATGTCACTTTTAGAAATACATGGCTTTTCAGATTACCCTAAACATAAAAAATAAAAGAACTTAAAAAAAAAAACAAAATTCAGTTTACAAATTGCGCAATTCATAATTTTATTTTAAAAAAATCTACAGTTTTCTACTTAAAATAAACAATTGAGAAAAAAACGGAATTTTCAATAAAATACTAGGAAACATGTGAGTTTAAATGGTAACAAGGGTTTTACTCGAGCAATACAAGCGCTCTACAATGCAATGTTCAACAATACACAACACACTGTGTTGCTTTACAACTTAACAACATCGAATTTAATTAACAAGAACAGAATGAAACGGAACGTCCCAATTCCCACACACAATCCGCGGCATAAACTTCGTGATCTCCTGATCTGTGGTCATGTGATAGAACGATGTATATTCCCCCTTCACAGGTAAGTATTAAGGAAATTATAAAACTGAAATTTTCAAAGAGATTTTATGTACTTAAATTACGGTGTATCAGTGGAATCTTATTTTTAATTGCTCCGGGACGAGAACTGACAAACTGCATCGAAGTTCTTCCATGAAGAACTCGTTGCAGTTACGAACATAGGCAGTGTCCGAAGAATCGCCTCTGTACCTCGTAATCTTTTTTCTTTTTTTTTTACTTCCATAATAATCAGAAATTTTACATTGATCGCTTCCGTAATTCTATTGGTTTAAAGTCTATTGATTTAATCAATATTCTACTTCGATTGTGATTCAGCCATTTAAATATAGATTGATAAGCGTTTTTAAATATAGGTACATTTAAAAATATGGATTTACCAGGAACTCTGTTGTCATATTTTTTTTGTTTATTTATTTTTACAATATTTATTTCGTAGATCTAATAATCAGAATATACAATGTAATTTTACAACTTAAAGTATAATTTGATTTTTTTACGACCCATGTTTTATTTAAAACAATACTTTAAACATAGGCAAAGATGATAGATAGATGATAAGTTAAATATTTATGAAATTACTCAACATTTTTGATCACTCAATACAATCCTAACCATTTGATTTCCTGGCAATTAAGAGACTTTGATTTAGTTATTTAGACATTAAATTTTATGTGTATATATTATGTACCTATTTTCAAAATCGTTGTATTTATAAATAACTGTTGAAACGCGCATTCTGAAGGTTTAGTTTTAATTATTTTCTTAATCAGTCCCTGTGTTCCCCTCGATGTTGCAGGTTGCATTCTCCTCTGTCGTCCCTTCGGTGCCATAACGAGTACTGTCGTGAAATAAATCTTGCCACCCCAAATGTAACGTTGCCGTTTCAGCCGGTTTCAGAACGGTGATAAAAGGCCTCTATTTTTTTCGCGTTAAATCTCTTATATATTCTGCATTTTGTTATGTTGTGTTTCCATGAACAATTGATTGTAACTTCATTATTAGTTTTTAGATAATTTATAAGTATTACTCAATTTCGTACACTATAAGTAATAGGGATGCATCCATCCTACCATTTTTTAGATCGATTCATATAAATTCGATATTCTAATGGATCGACATAAAAAAAGAAAATGGATGGTGAAGATCAATCAAATAAATATGATACAAAAACTATATAAATAACTTATTATTTTTTTATTCAGTTTGTATGAAATGACTCATTTGATGATTTCTCGAGATAATATTGACAGATTTCGATGTACTTTTCTTTTTGTTCGTCTCGGATTCAGGTAATTTCTTCTAGCAGTCAGAAAAACTGAATTGAATTCAGCTATTAACACAATATTTATTGGATTCTGTGGCGATACAAAGTTCGCAAAGACAGCTAGTTGCTTATAATTTTCTTAGAATTCATACTTTTCAATTGGTACGAACAACTCGTAAAACTAAACAAACCGGCAGTCAAGCGATGGATACAAGTCAATTCGGCACAGACAGGTAAATTGGACAAAACGCAAAAGGTACATAAATCGTATGCTACTGTTTCACTCCCTCATAGAGACCATTAAAATTGTTCGACCAGCCGTTTGTAGATTTAAGCCAAACGGCCCAGTGTCACGAATCCAAAAAACATTTATCACTCTCGATTTTCCGCTCGGAGGCCGAGCGCAATGTGCAGCACTGTATTTTTCATTGGGTGTTTTAGTGGACCGATAAACATAACAACTTTCTTTACTAATTGTTTAAATTGCTTAGTACTGTAAAAGCATATTTTAATTTATGTCAACCAAGAACAATTTCTGTTATACTACTCTGTAAAAAAGTAAAGGGAAAAGACGAATAATACACATAATGTTAGTTACTCATCGAAATTTATTTTATCGCCTTCAAACTATGCTCCTTCGGAAACGATACACTTACGCTAACGAATAATCCAATAATGATAACATTTTTTTAACGTTTTTTCCGGAATTGAGTTTAGTTCACGTCACGACTTCTCCTTTTTTTTTGTTTTTGTTTCTCCGTTTTTGTCCACTATTAGATTCGCAATACATACTAGATATGGTATAATTAAAAACAGCACTGTATTTGATCTAAACAATAGATGCAAATCAAATTACGCTCCAAAATGAAAAACAGTTGTGCCAATCTAACAACAACAAAAAAGAAACAAAAATTTGAATTTGGAAACATAAACAAACAAATCATCCATTCTCGACTGAATGTACATATGCTTGGACCACAATCTCACCTGATGTGACATTGTTATAAGTAAAATAGTAAATTCGCTAAATCTACAGATACAGCCACTCAGATGTTGCAGCTGGAACATGCCTATAGGTATTTGGCGACAGATTTTTCAAACTTGAAGGTGTTAGCTAGCCGAGCAGGCGTCATGCTAAGTTAAGCTAAAATTCCCTATTACCAGTTTTAGTTTCGTCACAATGTTTTCTTTCTCTAAAAGTTCAGCCTCATTAAGAAATCGGATAGAGTCAAAACTACATCCATTGAAGCGTCATCCGGATCACAATGGTTCATCATCGCTTAAGGCATCATCAGGCATTGATAAGATAATAGCATAAATTTCTAGAGAGGATGCAAAAAAAAGATTCTAAATTATTAATTTTATTATTATATTAAAAGAACTAGTTTCATTACGTAATCAAATAATGTTTTGTTGGTGTTGTAAAATGAATTGTATTTTGTTCATAATCTTATGAGTATTAATTTTTTTATACAAAACCCTTTTTATATTAACTGAAAGCAAAGATATTTCTCATAAATTTAAACACCTGCCAGTAAAACTGTGCAATAAATCAGATTATATTCACAATATAATGAGTTTTAAATTTATTACGCGGAACTTTAATTAAAAAACGTAAAAGCGTAGTAACACCAGCTATCTACCCGAATAAGTCCCTTCAAAATCAGTCCAGCCGTTCCGGAGATTAGCCGGAACAAACAAATAGACAAACAGGCAAACATTTAAAAAAGTTAAACCAATAAAAACATAACGATGTGTTAGACAATGTGAATAATTCCGACTTTCGGTTATTTTAATTCGGTACATTTAGTGCTTAATTCATTCGATGACTCATTATTGAGCATTCAGATCTTCGATATCGATTTTCTATTTTGGTATTTAGCTCTAGGCTCCAGAGACCTCGACGTCAACCTGTCAAGCCCACATTAAACGCTTCTAATTGACCAACATTAATACAGTTGAAAATAAACATTCGATTGTTTTTTTCATTTATATGAAAAACGATAAAATTATTTATTACTAGATGTGCCTAGCAAGCAGCGCTTGGCTTGGCACGGAAAGACAACTCATCAAAGTTATTTTTCAATAACTGCATGAATTGATTAGGAGTGCATAAGAGAACGCATATTGATTTTTATATTTATGAAAAAGATAACAGCTCATCCATTAATTGTACATAATACCTATCTCATGCATCTATGTCTGTTCATATTAACACGTGAAATAACATGAGCTCACGCCTGTTATCCCCGAAGGGTTAGGCAGAGGTAAAATAGCGAACTACACCACCCACATTTCGCCGAGCTTAATTCCGTCCCGGATGTGACAGGGGGCAAGCCTGTCGCCATATCGAGCACAAATTCCAGACCCCAGGATGATACTGAGTAGAAAAACCCAATATCACTTGACCCGACCCGGGATCGAACCCGAGACCTCATAACGACAGTCGTACTATTTGTATTACGATACAACTACGCCATTGGGGCAGAAAATAATTTTAAGCTTAAATAGTTATCCTAGCTTACGCCCGTTTTTTCGTCTCCGTTGACTCTAGAATCAGATTCAGAGATAAAGAAACATAAATGTTTAATATTGAGGTATTTTTTAATGTTTTTTATATTTATATATATTTCATTTTAGGTACCGTAAACACTACATTTTTTTTAAATAGATAAACAATATAATCCATAAAAGAAATATTTATTACAAGCTGTGCCCGCGACTTCGCTCGCTTGAATTTTATACAATTATATTCTAATAGACAGCCTATATTCTTCTTCTAGATGAAATCTATCTCTATATTGTTATATCTATCTATGTTTATCTCTATCCGTCCCGTCCAGTCCGTCTTTGACTATTTATTGATAATGTTATAATGCATAGATTTCATTATTACGGTTTTTTAAATGAATCTAGATAAACACTATTTATAAATTGTATTATATGAGTAAAACTGTAATGCTAGATGTCACTATAGAGTATAAACTACTACCGTACCAAATTTTATTAAAATCGGTTCTTTAGCTTTTGCGTGATTGGCAAACAAATTAATGAACAGAGGCAGACAAAAAAAAATTAATACTAATATGTGTTTTGTATTCAATTCTGAACCCCCGCATAGTACTTTTTCTTAAATATCTTCAATTGTACAGATTTCGTGTTGTTAGTGTTTTATTATAAGTATGGATTTAAAATTATACTCATAAGTGTAGTCCAAAGTTTAAAAGTTGTATATAAATAAAATGCTTTAAACGAGGTCTAATTGTTAAATGAATGCCGTACACGCTTACTCCATTACACAGGATGTAAACTCGTGTAATTTTACTTTTGAGGCCGCCGCCGCCGCCGTGCCAATTTGAGCGCTTTGACATTCATTTATCTCCATTATAGATCTGCGAAGGCAACGTCGACCGGTACGAGCCCCCTGTGTCCTCCCCTTGCCGTTTACGTGTAATGACGGTACGGTAGGACACCCCTGGACTTTACTAGTGAACTATATATTAAAATATTTTTATTCACATATCTTACGGTTATCACCCATGAGTTATCACTTCTGAATTCAGAATAAATAGAACGTTGTCGTATTAGAAATTAATGTATTGCATTTTGGACGAGATCTCAGTCTGTCACATAGCAGTTCTTGACTTTCATATCAATTTGGCCAGACCGAAAGTAGCCCTCACCTAAAAGATTAAGCGAGGGATGGTGCACTGCATAGTGCAGCCGGAATCCGCGTCAACGGATGCGGATGCCGGTTCGATCCCACATATCCAACTCTAAAATCAGCCTGAGCTTTCAGTGAAGGAAAACATCGTGAGGAAACCATATCATGATGGTGTCCTACCATTATTTTCTAATAATGCTCCCCTGGTTAGCTACCACCCTCAAGCTTGAAAACCTGTCGCCGAATACCAATAGGTGTGTTACGGCAGCATTACCAGCAGAACCAGTACCTTTAGGCTTAGTCTGTTTACCATCCTGGTTCATATCGCCACTTAACATCAGGTGAAATTGTGGTCAAAGCATTGATCCTATACTGTTTAAAAAAAGATGAATGTATGAAAGCGATCATGAAAATGCAATAACCAAAACAAGTAGAACCGTAAGCGGAATTATGTTTTATCTTTAATTCGGATCAAACTAGCGAGAGAGTTTTTACACTCAGGTAACGGCCAAGCCGAGGTTCGTACCGTTTTGGTAACCCTTGTGCTAGTTACCTTTTTGCGGCTGAGTGCCTTCAACGCTCGCCCCCAAAGTCACGGTGAAGCTGTAAAGGCCCTTCCGGTCAAAAGCATTAGCTAGGTTGAAAAAAAAAATGTTTTATCTGCCTACCTTCATAGGACATAGAGGTGATGTTATGTATATATATGTAAAAACAAAAAAAATACAGGTTTGTATAGTTTGATCATTTTTAATTGTTTTTTTTTTGTAATTATAAATATATAACCTCTAAGTGATCTAGCTGATATGTATAATTTAAAAATTTGCATCTTAATAAAATATTCTATTATTATAGATAGGTGTAATTAATTAATTTAAGTAGGTAATTAATTTAATAACAGCTTTGATCTAAATACATCAGTCACTCTGTTCCTTGAAAAAGCCTATGTGTATTACTTATGAATTAGTAATATTGTGTAAAGAGAAGATTCATGTCAAAAGGTTTACAATTTAATATTTTGATTTATTAGTCAGCTAACATTGAATACAAAAATGTTTACTTCGACCCACAGGAATTTTGTTCTATTTACCATAAATAAATGTTAACAGATCTTAAATTAAAGTTTCAGTACATTTGTTAAGTAGGTACGCATATTTAGAAGTCGGTTCTATTATTTATTTAATATCTATCTATAATAAATTACTGTCTTATATACAGATAACATGACTACTAATGTCTTGTATTATCAGTTCAAGTAAGTTTTAACGTGATAACTTATTCATCTTATGACAATTACTAGACACCATAATTCACTGTGAAGTTATCATTAACTTGTTTTCGTATGATACGATTCAACGAACTGTGTATTGGTTATCACTAAGAATTTGTATCCTGCATTCGAATTTGTACAGTTTACAAAAATTCCGGTTTAATGGTTCCGTGAATTATTATCACAAAAATAGTTTTATTAATTGATTATATACTTTGTATCAACTATTGTTTTTGTTATATGACGATTACGCTTTATGCTCGTGATTTTCAATACTTTCGTCAACTGCTGATATTTTTCATACAAATCGATTTTTTTCATACCGCATTCATTGTTTGTATTATTAACTTTTTTTAAAGAATAAGAAAAAATGTAAACAGTGAAATTTAAGACTAAATTAGACAAGGTTTGACCGTAAAAGTATATTTCCATAATAATTTTATTATGATACTTCTAATGAAAGTGAAAGAGAGCGGTAATAGAGATAAATGAGTCTTTTAAAATCTTAATTACAAAGATGATAAATATATGTAGTAATAATATGTGTGTGTTAAATCTGTTTCTGCCAACTTGAAGACCTTTTTTTACTACACGGAGAAATGCGTTTACGCATTCGCCCTTTCAAACTTAAACTGAGAGGTGTATGTGGGAATCGCCCGCCCAGGAATACCCTGGAATACTAAAACTTCTTCGTACCTTCGTTTACCTAATGGCCGGGGAGCGAGAAATGCAACCTGTACTTCTACCGTTCAACCCGGGCGGTCCATCTTTAGGACCTAAATTTCTATGTTGATATTCCATTGTGCCTAATTCTCCATTTTGTACACGTAAATACTTTTATCCAGATCGTTGATCTATGAAGACAACGAACAACGTCCTGCGTCGGCTAGAAAGCATTTTTGTTTTGCTTACAACGGTATAGCCAATATAAAGTTGTAATCAAAAATCAGACGAGCAAATTTTAATGTGTGTGTCCTGCCATAATTTGTAATATTAATTCATGTTTAGGAAGAGTATTTTTTGTTGTACACAATGAAAGATTGTTGATCCTAATTTTACTAGGAAAAACTATATAACAGATACCTTAAATAACAATTAAGTTATTTTTTTAATTTTTAAAACAATTAGTGTTTATGTTTAGTGGTATTATATATTACAAAAGGAAGAAAAAAATTATTCGCGTAACTCAATTCACACCATCAGGCAAATTTAATTATGAGAGTCTTTAAATCGCCTATTAATAAACTTGGTGTGATATTCACCCATGATGTCCCGAAATTAACTGATTTAAAGCGATTGATACTTAATTATGTATGTTGTTAAAAAGGCATTGAGCAACGTTTTCCACGGACGCCCCACACTAACTGTCATGCGTATGTCGTTGGATGATATGGAAAATGAGTTAATAATAATCAACTCGTTGTCAGAATTGAATGAGTATTTTATGAAATAATTATATTCAATATGTAAGTACCATGTAGAAACAAATTACCATAGAATCGAATATTCATTATCTGGAACGACAGATCACAACATGAATAATAATTACACATTTTGTTATCTTGATTTGGAACATTCCAAATTGAATTTGTACATTTTTGAACTCAATATTTTAACTTCTCCTTGAAAAAATGATATTTGATTTATTTTAACCAGTGTTAACCCGTTAGTTGTAATTAAACAATAATTACTATTGAAAATATGATAACAAATATTATTTTTTTCATCTTAAGGTAGTCAATAGATAATCAAAATAAATTACGAAAACTGAGATAGATGGAGGAGAAAAATGTCTTTGCCTATTCCATTGTTTCCGAATGGTTTAATTAAATCAAAATCAGCTCATTAAAAAACTACTTCATAACGGTATGTGCTTATTTATGCTCATTTAAGCTTGAAGATCTACGTCACTCGATACCGTGTACAAATGCTCCACCACTATGATATTTTTGCTTAAAAAGTTATACTCCCATCTATACATTCAACGTCCACTGTTGGACGTAGGTCTCTCCCAAAGGTCTCCACGACGACTAGTCTTGCACCACCCGCTTCCATTGGATTACCACGACCTTCACCAGGTCGTCGGTCTACCTTGTGGAGGACCTACCCACGCTACGTCTTTCGGTGCGTGGTAGCCATTCGAGAACCCGTTGGTTCTCCTTTGAAATTCTGATCTCCTCATTCCTGATTCGATCATGCATTGAAACTCGAAGCATAGCCCTCTCCATTGCCCTTTTAGCAACTTTGAACTTTCTTATTAACCCCATTGTAATCGACCACGTTATAAGCTACTGAGCTAAAAATAGTAATCTATAAATAGTAACTTCTGAAATCGCATGAATATTATATTCCGTTGATTTCAACTATTCTTTCTGATAAACTAAATGCTCTAACTGTAAACGTTTATTCTGAGTTTTTTTTTTATAATAGACAGAGCTCTAGGAAATTTGAGGTCGACTTTTCACTTCACTAACTACAGATTAACTTACTTATTAATTGATGTATTCTATTATTTATTTTTACAGTTACTTCTAATCTATTCTTACCTTACATTACCTAATATTACCTCAGTAATATTATAAAATTTCTAACAAAGTATATTTGTTTGTTTGCCCGTTAGTTTAACAGTTTTTTTAAATTAATTATTCATCATTATTTTCCAGTATATTATGTTTTTATTATATGACTAATTGTGTGCCCTCGGCTGCTCCCGCATTTCCATATATTCTTCACTGCGTTTTTTTTTTTATACGAAACCTTGCTAATTTCCCTACAAATTTGCTGATACTAAGATAAAGTAAAAATATTTCTCACAAATGCAAGCACTTGCCCGTAATACACGCCTGAATCGGATTTTATTCAATTTTTTATGAGTATACATTTTTTACGCGAAACCTTAATTATATTCAAAAAACAAAAGTATCTACCAAAAAAACCCGTCAAAATTCGTCCAGCCGTTTCGAAGAATTCCCGGAACAAACAGACAGACAGACAATTTTCAAAATTGTGTTTTCGGTATCGGTATCATATATACATTTATATCTATTAAGTTAAAAAAAATAATTTAACATTACAAAGAGACAATTCAATTTTATTTATTAGCACAGATTATACATAAGAAATAAGTAATGATGTTAATTTAAATAAAAATACTTCCGATGTATTAATGTCTTTTATCTACAATGATATAAAAATTAGTGAATACTAATAAAAACATCTAAAATCAAATTATTATGCATTTAAGTCAAACTGATTTTATAAATACCAACTATTGCCGACAACAGTGTAACACACATGAAGTAGTTTTATGTCTATTTGGGTTACTATCTCAGAGTTATTAATGACATACCTATTTTAGAACTGACTAACTGCTATTTATTGGAAAGGCTTCAACAGCTTCGCCGAATTTTTCAGCTGGTCGCTTACGACGCTCAGTTGGAAGAGTAATAGCTAATAATAGCACCAAAGTTGTATGGACTTCGGCTTGGGCTACTAAGGCGTAAATTCAGCGAAATTTGTTTGAACTACAAAATACTTTGACATAGTTCTTCAATTTAAATATTACCACCTAAATTTTAAGCTGCTAATCAATAAATCGTAATGTATACCGTTACTATTCATACATAAATGTGTATTGCAAAATAATTAATAAAATAAAGAGGAATCAATTAAAACATAACACGTTTTTTGTATATTGTTTATTTGTCATTTGTTTTAATGCATTATATATTTTAAATAAGTTCCATAACAAAAGTTTAAAAGTAGTCCGTATAAATAGTCTTAAACTACCATTAAATATTGAAGGTATCATCATTTATATTTAGGTATTGAGTTGGTTTGATGTTTTTGTTGATATAGTTATTAAATTTGTAGGATGAAACGTATATCCATAGAAAATTATTATGAGTACAATTAGATATTCTCTTAGTTACAACTTCTAGTAAATTCTAAAGTTTCCATTTTGAAAACTACCTTTTAAGGCGTGATCGATTTACGTCGTTTTATTTTTATAGTGAAAATAACTTGTGTACATTTATAAGTTCAAAAACCCTTTATATCAAAGGAGAATATTCGAATTTATTTTTATTCAAAATTACGACGACGGTTACACATTTTCGCATTTCAAACCTGTGAATTTATATCTCGTATATTTACTACGTATAAAAATATTAATTCGAGAGTATAATATATTTAAACGTAAACACATTTAAAATACTTTCGTTAAATAAGTTTCTATAAATTGGCCAATGAAATTGTATTTGTCATTTGTACCCCTTAACATCAGAGCGACTGGATTATTGGTGTATTCTCATAATAATATTACTTTACAAAATATGCATTGCCTCTAAGCATATGTGATACTTATGAAAATGTTCCCTAAATATAACTAATCAGTACACTATTTAATAATCATTGTTCTTGAATATAAATTAACTTCATTTTCTTATAATATTTCAAAATGTTTATATACTCTATATTGCTTATATTTGTACAAAGTTTCTTCATGTATTGGTGTTACAATTCTGAAAATATATTATAAAATTATATTATACAATTACATATGATTTAACATTTAGTGTTAAACGTTATAATGAAATTTACAAAGCACTTAACTAGGTATATCTCAATAGTGATTACCCATATTATTTCTCAGGAACTAGAAAAGGAAATAAATCAAATATACATCTAAATTATTGTTGACGATTTAAGCATTTCTAAAATGGATTAAGTACAAAATCGAAAAGTATTATACAACAACTTATATTTAAATAATAATATATTTACAAATATATACAAAGCTATCACATATTAAATTATTTATACCACTATATACATTATTGCCGTCTCAGCGTATTTTGCTATTTTTGTGGCGGTGTTCGATACAATCTGATAAACGTTGATAAAAGTCTTTTGCACATGCACACACGCGCGTATTGTTAAACATAAACTATGTGCGGTTTTTCTGGCGTTCTATGAGGCGGAATAGTCTCATAAGCGAATTGCTGATAAATATGTTCCTCGCTTTCTTCCTGATAGTATGGGTTCTTATCAGCACTATGCCATGGAGGATTTAAAGAATGAAAATTATTCGTCACAGATGATCCGATCATTAGATATCGGTCCACGTCGCGTTTATTCTCTTGTTCCCTATTACGTGTTGAATATCCTAATCCGTTACTTAACTTGGAAACATCCCCGTTCATCATAACGCTAGTCATGATTTGCTTCGACTTATCCCCTTTACACTTCTTTAAAGGACCCATGAAGTATAAGACACCACCTACCACACTGATAATGATACTGACAGTCAACACCACAACAGCAACAATCACCCAACCGCTTGAACATCCATATTCAGATTCAGGTATTTGAACAAACAGAACACCCTTAAGATGTAAAGGCGCTGCACATTTCATGTCTTCATAATCTATTTTAAGTATGGCGGTTTTATTTCCGGATGCTTTACTATTGATTTCACTTTCTTTACCAACTTTCCACAGCCACAGTAATGAACAGTTGCAAACGAATGAATTGCCGGAAATTTCCAATTCCTGTAATCTGTCTATTGGAAAATGAGACGCCTCGAGTGTCTCCAGAGCATTGTTTTTCATATAAATATTTGTCAATTTGGGATTACCGTGAAACAATCTTGGCGGTATATCTCTCACTTTGACGTTCTCATTCATCCATATTTTTTGTAAATTTATATTATCTACAAATGCTCGCGAATCTATCTTTTCAAGTTCGAATAGTCTGCTCAAGTGTAAATGTTTTAGAAGAAATAGGCTTTGGAAAGAAAGTGATGTAATATTTTGAAAAAAGTTTCCGCTTAAGTATAAATGGGATAAGTTCGATAGTTTTGCTAACGCAGAAGTTGGTATTGAAGTCATGTTATTATCGCTAAGATCCAAATGACGTAACGAGGGTAAATTATAAAAGCCTAATTGATTTACATTCTCAATAATATTATTATTCAAATCTAAATGCTTCAATTCCTTTAGGAATGGAATACCGTGTCTCGTTACTTGTTCTATTAAATTATCAGATAGGTCAAGATATTCTAGATGAATGACGAAAGCGAGATTGTCTGATGGTATATCTAATATGGAATTGTTCTTTAGTGATAGCATCTTCAACGACGACAAAGGATCGAAGGTTTCCGGTTCAAATGTAACCAACTTATTGTTTGATAAATCTAGCCTTTCCAACAAGGACAAATCTTTGAATGTCTGTACATTTATGTTCGATATTTCATTATCTGACAGATTTAAATCAACCAGGCTTTTGAGTCCGACAAAAGTATCCCTGTCTAATTTTCTCAGGAAGTTATGGCTAAGATTTAAGTGAATCATCTCTACATTATTTTCAAAATTTTTACTACCTAAATCGATAATTTTGTTGTATGAAATATCCAAAATTGTCAGCTGGGTGTAGAAGCCGAATGTGTATAGAAGATTGTCTATTGAGTTGTGTGTTAGATTGATGTTTGTGGCTTCTGGATTTAGCTGTATAGGCACAATTTCTAAGCTGGCATTGGCACAAGAGGCGGCACGTAGGGCATCGTCGCATGCGCAGCGTGCGGGGCATAGAGTTCGTGCTGCTGCACCCCACGTCCACGCCATCACCACCACCCACCAGCGCCACTTCACTATGCGGGAGCCCATAACATCTCATGTATACGTCACGGGAAATCTGAAAGGAAAAAAAAGACTGATTATAGTAAAATTGAATTTTATTTCCACATATATTTTATATTTCTTTAGTTAAATTTCTTTATTAAAATATTAAATTGTTGTAACTAATAGGTAAATACTGTATATGTTAATTTGTATTGTATTTTGTTATACAGTTTATTTTTTGCATCACTTATTGTTATCACAAAATCCGACCCCTCTAATAGTATATTGCCCGTCAGCCGTAGGAGATAAAAGTAAAAATATACAACATTATCGCTCGACAAAATCTTAATATAATTTCTACCGAAAACTGTAGATAACAAATGTGCTTCTCCGCAATTTGTATGGGGGAATGGAATTGTTTGATCCAAATTAGGCCGATAAGAGACGTGCCTCGCCGTCGGAATGGCAAGCTCGTCCCGGAAACTTTTTTATTATCATTATGTTTTTTTTTTTAAATAAACATTTCTAGACTGGTAAATATCATAAAATATCATGTTTTAATTGGTATTACAAAAGTATAAAGGATTAGTCGTTTTTATATTAACGCAAATTTACTTTCTCAAAACACGATTACGATATACGAGTACTTTTCAAATAACAGGTGATAATAATTCTTTCAAGTACAGCTTAGCTTTGAAATTAGATATTGCATGAATGTGGAACTTTTAAAGGTGTTAAAACATTGTTGAAAAATCTATGAAGTATCGATGAAAATTATGAATTTGAAGACTATTATTACAATAGCACTTCTAATAATATTATTGAAACAAAATAAAAAAAAAACAAGTAAATAATTACTCGTTGTGTCCTTCTAAGCCTGTAACGTAATAATGAGTTATATACCACTTGTATCAAGGAGTATCCCCCTAAAAAGAAAATTACGTGTAATTCTCCAAACTACTATATATCCATCCATCCAAATTATTATATTACGTTTATTAAATGTAGGTAACGTTTTCTTTTTTTATACCATTAAAATCCAAAAAAAATATTATTTTTTTGTAATTCAATTTACTGTTTTTGCGTGTGTTTGTTGGTTTTGCTTCAAGTATCAAGAAATTCATCGATTTGTTTAAAGTAAATATATCTAATACATTTTATTCATATCTATATTACTAGGAAATATTTGTGTAGTAACACACCGAAATAATAAATAAATTATACATTTTCTGTGAAAGCAGTGGTGAGGTAACAAACAGTATGTTGAAAGAAAATTAATGTAAATACTCAAGTCCGTGTAGCCAGCGTTGGTCGCTTTTCTCGCAAAGGCTTATTGCGTACCTTTATTTATCGTCCAACGTTAGCCACGAAATGAATGTAGCCTGTAAACGTGAAACTAGTTCTCCCGGCAACCGCGCCGCTAATCCTACAGAACGCCGCGCCGTCTTCTCAACAATAGCGCCCAAAACGCCCGGCGATTTTCACAAAGGATCATTCAGTAGGTAGGTACTTTAAATTAAATGTTCGGCTTTACAATTCGACGGAATGTATAATGAATAGCACCGTAACATCTGTTAACGAAGGCGAACGATCTAGAAAGTTTCACGCGCGGGAATAACTAATTGCGAAGGTTCGGAATTCAATTTATGGCTTCTAGTGCGCCTCCCGGGATATCACGCCATGCTAAAGTATTAATAATGCAAAACAGTGTCACGGAAAGTTTTTGATTCGAAATGCAAATTGAATTAGGAAACAAAGTTGTGTGTGTCGAGCTTGTACCCGAAGGTTTATCATCGTCGGTTACGCTAAAAGATTAACAGCCATTTTAATAATCAACGTACTTAGTAGGTGAATTTCTTATGCTGAATATTATTACCAAGTAATGATTTGGTAATATTCAGAATTAGAAATTAATTAAAATGTTACAATCGTACATTCACTTTACGATGATAGATGCCTTAATTTTAATTATATTATATTTTTTTGTGATTATGATTATAAGCAATTTTTATGACTATACCATACTAAACCACTAACTTGCTAATGTACTCGTAAGATAAAACTTTCACGTTGACGGGGACGCAACGGCATGATAATAAAATAAAATGGAAGAGTCTGTTTGATATATCAAAAACTATCAAACAACTTTTTAGTAAATACATATGAACCATAACTATTTTCGAAAAGTTAAAGTAGCCCAAGTTACGCCGGGGAACTTCAGCAATCTATCAGAAAAAGTCTCATCAAAATCGGTCCCGCCGTTCCGGAGATTACCCGGAACAAACAGACAGAATTTTTTTTAAATTATATTTTTTATATAAATTTCTAATATACATTAATAAGTACTTAGAAAAAAATAATTAATTTAACAGTAAAAACAAACACTTCAATTTTACTTTTTAGTATAGATAATTAGACCATCTTGAATAGAGTCATGAGAAGACATCGTGACCCTCCCACCGTAACCAGATATCATCCAATACGAATGGATTACCCGGGCTCCTAGGGGTGAATTACAGAAACCATACATATGTATATCTGATACGCATTAGACATTCTCGTATTAGGCGGAATTAATCCAGCCGCTGTTACAAACGTTCATCACGTTCACGAGAGATAGATACAATGCATTTTTAATGATTTTACTTATGTTCTCCGGTTACTGACATACAGACACTCTTAATGATAAAAGGACAAAAGTAGGCATTTCCATAAATGATATATCACGTATTCAGTTTAATATAACAATAATGGACAGGATTAGGAATGATTACACTAACGGAAGTTTGAAAGTGGCACCAGTGACAGAGAAGGTAAGGAGCAGTCGTCTGTTCAGGTATGTACATGTAATGGAAGGAAGGAAGAGGATGTTGTACGAAAGGTATTGGATATAAATGTCACAGGTTACAAGGGAAAGAGAAGACCAGAGAAAAGATGGATGGATTGTGTGAAAGATGATATGTTTAGGAAGGGAGTGAATGCGGAGATGACAGCAAATAGAGAGGAATAGAAAAGGAAGACATATTGCCCCGACTACAAATGAAAGTGGAAAAAGGTTAGGAATGATGATATATATATATATATATATAAGAATTATTATGTAATATTATTACAAAGTAGTAGATAATATAATTATTACAACAAATAAATAGATAAATTTTCACTTCATTATTTTTACTGAGACAAATTTATTATTAAAACAATTGTCTTAAAATTATTATTATTAAATGTTTAGATATATACTTCATTTATGTATATGTTTTTTAAAGTATAGATATATTACTTGACCAGATAACACGATTTACGATTTAAAAAAATCGTTAGGTAAATTGGTTCAGTGGTTCCGAACCGAACCGAAAAAATCTTTACCTTGCTTAAGATAGGTATGGAAAGATTAAAGGGTTACCTATCAGTTGAATATAATCTCAAGTTAAGTATAATAATTATTTGTTTTATAATAACACACCAAGCCTGGAAAAGAGAAAGAAAGTAAACAATTAAATACAGGTGATAAAAAATAATTTCCTTAGATAAAAAATAATAATTTAATTAACTTCTTTGTTTTATCACATTATATTCTGTAAGAAAATTAAGATGTATCCCTAAACACAAAGTAAGGATTTAAAGACAAATTGTCAACTTAAACTCAATAAACTGTTATGACTTCATTACATTGTTTCTCTAGACCGAAAACATAGATTATTACTCTTAGTTTGCTTCGATATATGTGTGATTCATAAGTGTTCGTTATTTCAAGAAAGAAATATTTGCTATCACTTTACATTCAATCATGACAGGTTAGGTTCAATGCTATTGCCATAAAAATTAAAAAAAAAAAAAAACTATGTAGTTATGCCCTCCATTTTCGAACCTAAACTGCTTCGGTCATCACACTTTTGTCTTCTAATTTCCTGCCCGCCATAGTGCACGCCCGTCGTGAATTTCGCTTTCATAGCTTTCGTTAACTTGTATCAGCCTTTGTTGTTGTCTATTGAACTTTTCCATTAGGAAAAGTCAACGATTGAGACCGTTGAAAAATTCCTGCGTCCGTGAAATCTATTTACATTCGCCCCAGTAATATGAACAATCTCGCTTTCGTTTTTGCAATCGAACATGTTATTTTACTTTTTGTTTTGTTTTGTGTTTCACGGCAACTTTCGGATATATAAATTAAACATTTCCTTATTGAAAAGTTTACAGATTCGCATCATTTTAATGGGAAAATTTTAATAATTGTTACACGTATTTACGGAGAGAGTTTGTTTTAAACTGTGACTGTTAATAAGGGATAAATTACATTGTTTTTATTGTTCAATTTTACGAAGGTAACTTCCGTATCTACTTTGAAGTTTGAATGAGTAATTTAAATGTTTATCACTTCGAATGGTGAAGTCACGTTTGATATATCATTACCAACACAATTACTATTCATTCGTTACGTTGCAACGCTTTAATGAACTCCTTTTCGGTTTAGAAATAGATATGATATTTTTTATTATCATTTCCTATGACGATTACTTAATATGATCCCGGATATTATGATTAAATTTAGACATAGTTCATATAAATGGTTTTTGTTTTACGAGTTTAGATGGTTGTTATTTAATATTGTATTGTTAATGTTTAACTATATGTCTGAAGATCTAAAAATTGTTAAGTGTTAGGATAGTTATTCATTTATTGCAGTAAATTAATACCATAATTTATTGACATTGAAGCGATGATGGCGCAGTGGATAGTGCGGCCGGATTTCGCGTCAATCGACGCTATAAAATCGGCCTAAACTTTCGGTGAAGGAAAACATCGTGAAGAAACTATAGCATGGTGGTAGCATTTTCTAACAATGCCCACCTGGGCAGCTACCACCCTCATGTTTGAAAACCTGTCGTCAAATACAAATAGGTGTGTTCCGGCAGCATCACTTGAGAACCAGAACCAGTGTGTTTACCATCCTGGACCACATCGTCACTTAACACCAAGTGAGATTGTGGTCAAAGAACTGAGCCCATATCGTATAAAAAAAAAATTTGAATAATTTTTTTGCATCTTTCATTATTATAACGTAATTTTTACTATATTAATCAAATAATAAAATTATTAGTAGAAAAAATTAATACAATTTACGCATAAGGCAACAAAACAGTAATGCTGAAATTATTTTGATTGCTCGTATGGTACACCGCAATTTTTTAACCATATCCACGCACTTATTTAAGTTATACTAAGTAAACTCTGACAAAACGTCTTTTACTTCTTTCCACCGTGATGTATTGGAATAGAAAATGCAACTTTATAATAACGTTAGGGGTTTTAGTAAAATAAAATAATTTTGTAAATTTAATTCATTCAAGAGGTGTTTGCACGAGTGCGTTATACGTGCGGCCTTGTTTGACGCCCATAAGTAATAGTCTGAGTAGCGGCAGGCACTAACGGGCATAATGAGAAAACTTGCCCCGTTGAAGAGAATGCAGCCTCACTAGTCAGTAATAGCGGAGAAAAACTGAGAGGAGCGACTAGCGAGTTGATTCGATTGTAGTTCGCAACTTTACGGTGAATTCTAGCGGAATTCATTCAGCCTTTTTGTTTTCATTTCTCAATGGTATGAAGTGAAGACAAATTTAAATTAAGAAAAACGCAGTTCATTTTTTAATCAAATGTTACGTGCAAAACATATATAGTAAATAGCGTCATAGATAAATCCACATAATATTGTAAAGCTGCAAATTTTGCTAAGTTCGAATCCATTAATCTGAAGATCTACCAGTTTAATTTGAATATCGACTTCACTCAACGACTAATGGAGCGAAGCAGTATTCATAAAGGTTAACTAACTAATCTTGCAAAACTAGGGAAAATAATGAGTCGCACTTGGCAAATGTAACAAGCTTACTTATTCCAAATTTGATACGAGTGAAAACGCGGAGCAAACCTTGTGATATATTAGATACATGGATAAAGAATAATAAGTCTTACGAATTGTTTTAAATTTACTTTACAAAACTAAGTACATATAATATATCCATGATGAGAGTAGTTTAAATGTTATAATGATTATGCCGTTTTTGTGGAACACTAAATCATAAACGAAAATATTTTTCGATTAGATTTTAAAGCTCTCAATTTCAAAAGTTTAATTGGACTTAGTCTTTTGTAAAATCAAATCTAAAAAGTCATTGACAAGTTAGCAAAGTCATACAAATATATATTTAATCTTTATTAATAACAAGAGGTTAATTCGATTTTTACGATATTTCATTAGAAACGGATATTTGTTAACACAATAGACTTACCGGATAGTCATAAATTTCGTCCTAATGAAAGCCGTACAACTCCAGAAAACATTAAGGTGTTGAAGAAAACTTTTAATTTGATCTCAAGAATTTAAACGTTGTTGATGTAAAGTTTTCAAGACGTGCTTTAGTGCGCTTCTCGTGTCTGGAGAGATCTTGTTTCAACACTCCAGAACATTTGTAAGCGAGATTTGAATTTTAAATTATTTTGCGCACAAAGAATTTCACTGTCGAACATTTTTCGAATACAAATTTAAATTATTGTCAATGTTTTTAGTATAAAAACGTTATTATTATAAAATCGACACACCGATGATGGCGCAGTTGGTAGTGCGGTCGGATATCGCATCAAAGTACGCGGGTTTGAGCCCACCTATCAAACTCTGCAAACAGTCAAGCCTTGAAGTTGAAGGTAAACATCGTGACGAACCCATAGAATGGTGGTAGGGCATTTTAAAATAATACTTGCCTGGGTAGCTATCGCCCTTAAGTTGGAAATCTGTCGCCAAATACCAATAGGTGTGTTCCGGCAGCATCACTTGAGACTCAGTATCTCTAGGCTTAGTATGTTATCTGTACCACATCGGTCAATTAACATCAAGTGATATTGCGGTCAAAGCTTATTGAGCTTATCCTGTATAAAAAAAAAACAACAAAAGTTAATTACTCTATTCTGTTATTACATCTAGTTAAATTAGACTATCACATTTATCGGCGTCACATTGGTTCTGGTAAATTAATATTAATTTTAGCGATGGTAACGTACTTGCCATACTTGAACGCGTTCGTTATTAACTCCTTGAGCACTAACCTGGCGTAAACGCCAGCTTTCCATTGTTTTCCTATTGTCTCATTTTTATGGGTAATCGACATATTAATTTTGTAAGGGATTACCACTTATAACAAGGCTAGGTATTCATTCGAACATTGTTCTAACCGGTTACAATTGTAAGCGCGTGCCCACCGGACGTTCATACCGCAGAGTCTAGAACAACTTAGTTTTTTACAACTGCGCATAGTTTCAACAACCGACTGGTCGGTAACTGGGCTTTCCTGTTTCATAAGCACACGGCTAAAGCTGCAACACAGCAGAACTACATGATAAGAATAAATGTTTAGTTATTATGAAACATTCATTGACGTAAGTGTATTTATCTATACTTATAGTAAAAGGCTAACGAGACGAAATCTTTACATTGAAGAGATTTAAGAAAAAATAGTATGCAGGGATTCAGAATCGAAAACAGAACACATTTCGATGGTTTTGAAAATTTTTGTCTGTCTGTCTGTTTATTTATTTGTTCGCCAAAAACACTACTGAACCGAATTCGATGAAAGTTGGTAATGTCATATATTGCATCCGGGAGAGAACGTAGGCTGCAAATTGTCTTCATACCAAGTGGGTAAAGTCGCAGACACTGCAAGTGTAACGTATTCCTATCCAAATAAATTTCTAATCTTAACAAATGTATCTAACTATAATTGTAATTTCTGACCGATTTCTGAATTAAACTCCGTTAATGCGGTAAGCCCATTTCACTGGACTGAATTTAATCAGTACGTAGCACTAACCAACGAAACGTACGTACTTTTTACTCGTATATTTACTTTGTATGCTGCATACTTTTATACTTTATAAAATTCTCTCACTAGATGCTTACAATATGTAGTACCATAAAAACTAAAAAGCATTTTGGTGAACAAAACGTTTTCAAAGGTCCGTTTTCTCTTTCAGAAACAGAGCGAGTGTTGATGCTTCGAGCTTCTGTATAGACGCCTTTATAAACGCAATAATGAGAAGTGGTAAGGCGGTATTCAAACATGCGCTGTAACGAGAAACGCCGATGAATCACCCATGAACCGAGCACAAAACTTGGCACTTGGCGCGGTAATGGCAAGTCAGAATGTCCGCCGCACGAGCCTTACCGCTCCGTCACCTAGCTAAAGCCCTTTCAACGAACATCAGCTTGCTTTCGCTTTGACTTTAATCGCTAAGCGAGAATTAGTCTTACCTCGATGCGATTGGATACGGTCGCCGATGAATATTTAAAGAGTTTAGGGTAATAGTATACTTGTAAAGATAATGTCATCAAAAACAAAACTTGTAAAAAAACCAAGTCTCGCAACTTAGTTCTTCTACCGTAAAAAGTTGTGAGATCCATGTATTACTAAGTCGGTTACTTTATTAAGTCCTTACTTAAAGGACCTTCTGTCTTAAGTTATTACGTAATTAGCAAACGTAACAACATCTTATAGTGACCTTATCAATATTAAAAATCTTTTTTGTTTTAAATAAAATAGATTGACTTGGCCATCGCATGAAATCACAATGTATCTCACAATTAATACATATCATATTAAATAAGATTGTTTAATGCGATTGCCAAGTTTTTTTTTACAAGTTTTGTTTTTGATGACATGTAATTTATTTTCGTAGATAGTCCTACTTTTTCTTTTACACAAGAGTTTTTTTACGATTAATAGATAAGCGTGACTTTAAAGTACTTAATTAAAACATTACAGTTACACTACACTACAAATGTAAACTTGTAATCCTATACATTTATATCAACGTTATTTATATACTCTATATATTCAACGTTATTTATGCAGTTGGTGTATCTAGAAAACTGGATCGAAATTACAAAATATTTTAGTTTTTCCTTGATTTTTACACTAAACACTAATTGTGTTCTAAATTTGAAGCTTCTATGTCTGCTAGAAGTGCCTTAGAGTTTTGATGATCGGTCAGTCAGTCAGTCAGTCAGTGACAAAATTAAAAAGTATACAGATCTTAAACTACTGGTTTAAATTGAATGAAATTTGAAATATACCGAGTTTATACAATACCTGCTTGGTTGCTAAAAATTTAGGTTTCTAGTTTTATCTACAACGAAGTTATAGGGGGTCGAAAATGGCCCGAACTGCTTCGAGAAAAGGATGGTACGGCCGTGGCGCTTTTATTTACTTTTGCTTGTCTTGGTGGGAGCACTCCGTGCCCCCAGATAACATACTTCTTTACATCAAAAATAATTAAAATCGAATTTAATGAGAAACTCAACGGTAATCGTAATGATAGAAAAACATGAGATTTCGTATTCCCTTTGTCGGTAATGTATGACTGAAATATGTACTGTTCTACATTATGAAGCACATAAAGTATAATATAGTATATTTATAGTAACCCATAAATACGGATTATTAATATTGAATTTGACTTAAAGAGAGTAATCAACATTTTTAATTTTTTTTTACTATTTTTATTATTTTTAAAAAGCTTTGATAAAGAGATAATGCATACATAACACTTAAATGTTGATGTTTACTTAATTACTCAGAGTTTAATGTAAATGAGAATTCTTCTAAATGATCCGCAACTAAATGATCTGCAAAGTCTTGCAGAAAAAAAAAATTGCTTATTTGGAATTTATCCACAAGGTCCTCAACGTTAAGCTTAAAAAATGATTCCAGTGTAAATGAAGGCGCATCGTGGCGTTCATTTAATGCACAGAGCGAAATTAGTCAATCTTATCGCACCATCTCCAACGGAGTCGGTAAGACTGAATAATGAAATAGCTCGTTGAGACGGTGGATAGAAGCTATCGGCACTCCCGCCCATTGGAACGCGATCGCATCGACCGCGTAGGTAAGTACTGGCGAAAATCCCGCGGATTCCGTGTGAGATATCTGCCCTATTTTAGGGTTATTAAGTGAAGTAGGTTTTAAGGAAATGAGCCGGGAAATAAATCTGCCTTCCCTCTGCATGGAAAGAATTTGTTTCACGGTAACTAAATAAAGGATGCCCATGAAATAAATTAGACGGTCTCATATATTGTCTTCATCAGAGCGCATAAACGCGTTACTCGGATAGATAAAACTCCATGCCGTATACGATTGGCAATAAGAAGAATGGAAGCTGAACATTTATATCCGCTAAACCATTATTCTTATTTAATTTGATTAAACAGAAAAAAATATATGTACAAAATCAAATCAAATTACAAAACATTATACAAATAATAAATTTCTATAAGAAACATTTATTTACTTAGCAATATTATTTAATAGCACCCAAACTATTTAAATGAAATTTTGCATAAAGGTCGTTCTGTGAAGGAAATGAATATAGAATATTTCTAGAATTCTAGATTCTAGAATATAATTTTAAATATTTCTAAAATTATAAAATCTTGGTTTCAATTTCATTAAATTGTATTGAAAATCGAAAGTAATTATTACATAATGGTATTACTTATTTTATTTTTACACGGTATAGGCTCAGTGCTTTGACCACAATCTCACCTTATGTTAAGTGATTATGTGGTCCAGGATAATAAACACACTAAGCCTAGATACTGGTTCTCCAGTAATACTGCCTGAACACACCTATTGGTATTTGGCGACAGGTTTCCGAACTTGAGGGTGGTAGCTACCCAGGCGGGCATTATTAGAAAATATCCTACCACCACTTAGTCTAACATAAATGATTAGATAGCATAATGATTAGGTAACAAAACATTCCTTGATACCTAGGGGCTAGCACAAAACTAGTAACTGTAAAATAAATTAATAATTCTCAAAACTCTGAAAACAACAAAAATCTGAAAAAAGATGCAACAAAATTATGCGTTTCCAGTTTCCAGTCCCAATTAGAGTATTTGAAAGTTTCATGTAACTTATTCCATATTGTCAATTATATAATATTTATTGAATGGATAGAGAAATAAGTGGATAGATTCTTTAGAATGACTTTCATACATGTTAACGGCCCACGAGAAGTTATAAACAATTTGTACGTTTGCGCAATGATTGTCATTCTTGGTCTTTTTATACTTGTAACACTATCCCGGTGACACTGCACATGTCCTTTAGATGAACAATATTGTCACTTCAAAAAAAGGATATATGCAATTTCCAAATAAACTTTAATCTAAACAAAACGCATCGATGCCCTAAGAACATAGTTTTTATATTTTTGAAATAAATTAATTAATCGGTTAATATGAAATTTATCCTATAAGAATTATGAATGTAGTGCTAAAGTACGTCATTAATTATGCTTGTGTAGTTTTAAGACAAATTAATAGGGGTCTATTAACTTTCGAAATTCGAAAAACTATATTTATGAATTGGAAATGAGCTTGAATCAGAGTAATCTCAAATATATACGCTACTTTTACGACTATATTTACATATCGCCTATAATATTACTTAATTTACGAATTTAAATCATCCTTTCGTATTTTTATTATTTAATTACTTTCGTAAATTACACCGAGATTGTGCTTCTTTATTTTATGTAAATGTTGACGTTTATGTAAAATTCAACAAAAAAAATTTAGTTAAAGAAATACATATAATAAATTATATTTGTATACGTGTTTAAGATATCTGTTTTTATGTTTAGATTAAATGGTTATTGTATTTTTACTTTAAACTTTTTATAATCGTCAGTGCATATACTAGTGATCGTATAACTGTTCAAATCCACATATGTGTCTTTGTCAAAACAATTCTTCAAAGCTATAATAGGATTCGACAATCGGTGTTGTAGCGTTTATGAAAGATGGTTTATCTCATTCCATAAAAGAACATTACGCAGTCTACAAGCTGTAGTTTAGTTAAAAATTCATTTTAAATGAATATAAACTCATGCCACCTATCAGTAAAGGTAGAAAAACATCCTCTCAACTAGATAAGTAATATAAACTTCCAAAAAAAACACTAACTAACTAATGTAAATGTAATGCAAGAAATTTTATTGCTTCACGTTACAAAATATCTGTGCCAGATTTAGTATAGTATTAGTATGTAATCAAAAGTTTTTATGAGAAATTGTTAACTAAATAAAAAATTGAAATTCTTTGATATTGCTAGATACTAACTTAGAGACTAGGCATTTAAGCAACAGCTTACAAACGACTGACGACACTCAAAGGCCAGATGAGTTGATTAATTCGATTTTCCCTCTGGACGCGTTGATTGCGATTGCAACAAGTCTGAATCTGTTTTCTATCAGCGCACTTTAATTAGAAAGAAACGTTGGAATAAAAAGCGAAGCAAAAAGGTTCCTGTTATGCAGGCAGATAATTTTAAAATCTCTGTAGATTTTACTACATTGAAATAGGTTAAACATCTGACTTATTATATTATGCCACCAAATAGAGTAAAAAGTCGAAAAGGGAAGTAACGGATTCAAATTACTCGTTTTTTGACCATTGCTGGTTTGATCATAGTCAAATATTTTTGTTTGGTTCCAACGTCAATTTCATCTACTCCGATGAAAAATCGTGGAACGTACGTTAATTGTGAATCGATTTTTTCCATTGATACTCTAAGAACTTTGTATTATAAAATACTAAAATAAAATACAGTATATTACTAAAAATGATTTTGGAGTAGTGACAATATTTATATTTAAAGTTCTGATAACGCAATATCCATGTCATATTATATCAAACTTCATAACAAAAATATATCTAAAAACAGTTTTAGAAACCAAGTAAAAATCTGTATAGTAAGAAAATAACACAAAATTTATCGACAGCCATACATCCTTACATAAACATATCGACAAACATACATATACACATTACATAAACTCGCACACACACTTACACACATGTAAACATAGTCTTATAATTAGTTTTTAAATAGTGATAAATTCATTTTTATTTTATTTTATGTATCGGTTTAGTTTATATGTTTTTTTTTTTACGAGCTGTGAGTTTTAATGTAAATAAATAAATATCATATATTAAAATCTTGTGTCACTATAATACATATCCGAAGAGCGACCCAATTTATTAACATCACAGAAGATCGAAAAAAGTATCACGGCTCAGTTTGCTGCAATCCGAAACCAACGATTTCCTACAATGTACACATGCTTTGCAGATCTAAGCAGAGATAGTGTGTTGTTTGGTCCCACGCAAAGCCATGTTATCTTATTATTTACACTGTCATCTAATTACCTAGGTATTAAATCATTTGAAATTATCCGTCAACGTCTTTTACTGGAGTGTGCTGTGTAATTGTAAATAAATGTTTTCTTTATTTATTTCTTCTTTCGACAGAGGATCGTTCTAAAGTAAGAACATAGCGTCTTACAGCCCGCTCATCTGTACTTCTAAATAGCCAGAAATAATTAACAGGTTAGTTCAAAAGATACAATGTAAAATGAACCCACTCAGCTACAGTACATAGCTTTACTACTCCAGCGTAATGTTTCTACAACAACTATATAGTATATAGTATACACGAAAGGATGTCTGCTCTTTGGAATTTAGATTAATTATTTTACAAAGACTGTCGTTTAAGGACTGATTAAATTATTTGTTGCTACAACTTTGTCCATAGATCCATCCATCCATTCAACCATAAGGCGTCCACTGTTGGACATAGGTTTCTCCCAATAAAAGGGGGGTTGCCATAATCGCCACGCTTGGCAGGCGGGTTGGCGATCGCAGTAGGTGTTTGTGGTACTCAGAGGATGCTGGTGCCCATCCTCTGGTTTTTTCCCTTTGTCGCTTTTTACGACACCCACGGGAAAATATGGTGTGATACTATTCTTGGCCGGCATCACATAAGATTACTATAAGGAAACATTCCTTATATTCAACTCCTTAGCATCACGTGAATTAAAAATATTCTTCTATTTATACCAAGGTTTATATTATTATTACGATTTTAAAGTATTTGAACACATAATAAATTTTATTTACTTTATTGAAGCAGTTAAACATAAAATTTTATTGCACGTTACGAGCCTTACGATATACAGGTTGTTTTATAGTTATCGCACTAAAAACGTTCAAATAATATGCTGTAGAGTATTCGAAAAGTAAAAAAAAATAATATCTTTAATTTTAATTCTGTAACACCATTAAAATAAAATAGTAAGGTGAGAATTGAAATTTAAAAAAAGAATGAAATTGAACTAATCCGCACAAATATTTATCATATAATAAAGTATGCAGATTAAGTAGTTATTTACGTAGTAATAAGTTACTGGCATTGTCATGTTAATTATTACGTTTGGCTTAATAATAAATAACGAAGTTAAAGAAATGAAATGCAATCTTAAACTCGTATACCGATTTCAATAAACAAACTTTATGATATACGTTATAGAAAAATTGGCTTTCTGTCATCAACAGCTTAACACGATTACGTGATACTTGGTAGTAAAATTCTTTCCGTATCTACTGACACGGATCATCTCCTGTGAAATCGGAACTTTGTTCCCATGAAACGATAGTAAACGTCAAAATACAGCACATAAGCGATTCTAAAACGGTCATCCACGAACGTTATGGCCTACCTCAGTGGCAGAGTACTCTCGATTATCCGATGATCTGAAGCATCACTCAAACGTATCGGATGTCATACGCTGTCTCATGTAACTAGATATATAAAAATAAAACCCGATTTTGTCCT
The DNA here is from genome assembly GCA_014132275.2 of Samia ricini. Taxonomy (NCBI): domain Eukaryota; kingdom Metazoa; phylum Arthropoda; class Insecta; order Lepidoptera; family Saturniidae; genus Samia; species Samia ricini. The sequence continues at coordinate 12,643,984 of AP028161.1, forward strand.
ATCAAGCGTGCAGCCGCTGTAATCGTACACAGTGCTATCGTCCAAATCTAAAACAGGTAAGAGTGTTTTTAAAGTACATTCAACACTATACAAATTTTCAGTATCACAAGGAATGACTAAAAAAATAACGAATCAAATAATAAAACAAAAAAAATGTAAATAGAACCACTACTTAAAAAATAAACCAGTACCTCTAGGCTTAATGCATTTACCATCCTGAACCACATCGTTACTTAACATCAGATTAGATTGTGGACAAAACACTGAGCCTATTCCGTGTAAACAAAAATCTTTATGGTCACAAATTCATTATTGGATTCACCTCTATGTTTTTTTACAGTAAATTCGAAACGAATATAATCAATAATAATAAACGTGCTTCAACATTTAAGCAAAAAAAAAAAAGAACCTTGAGCGAAAAATATATAGCAAACAGTTAATACAACAACACCGAGTAACAGAATCAAGCGATAATAAAAACCCGACCGTAGCAATAGCAACAATTTTGTAAATTAATCTAATCTTGCGGTACAAAAAACCACGAGCCGTACCGTTTGTATCAAATGTGGATTAACAGAATTCGAAAAGTTCTCACCGTTTCGCTCCACTGCGTATCAATGTAAAGTCTTTAAAAGCCTCCATAATTATTATTCCAGTGAACCAGTACAACAATTATAGGATTCGACACGAGCTGTGTGATGTCGGCCCTACATATTATGGACTGTAAAAACTATTACGATTGCTGTTTAATTGGTCAAAACAACTTTGTAGTTAAGATTTTTATAGAAAATCTGTTTAGAAGAAAATTATTGATTTACGTAATAATTAGATATTGAATTAGTTTAACGTCATTTCAAAATTATTGGTAAAATTAATTTAACTTCTTCTTTCAACGTTTAAACAATTCACCTTAATTAATTTTGCACGAAATAAGAAAACGATATTAGGATACACATTAGCATTATATTAAATTATCAATGATATATTTTATTAATGATATTTTTTTAACACACCAACACATAATCAGGAAAACAAACATGGATTGCAGACACGTAACCTTTTACAATAAACGATACCATTTAATCTCACAAACTGTAGAGGTCGACTTCCTTTAGGAAATGTTCCAACTACGTGCCATACAGAATTGCAGTTACCTTTTAAAGTAAGGTAACAGTATCTAGAGTTAATACATAACAACGTAAAGATACAATGTCGTGCGAGACACGAGCCCGCCCCATTCGAATTCACGTCAAGTCGTCGTATTTGTAATTCAACACGGAGTCCCCACGCGTACGTATTGTTTCACCTACAACAGCTTAAGGAGGAGTTCTTTGTTCCACTGTTGCAACTTTCATCGGGAACGACCGGAATGTGGCTAATGAGATACTCAACACTTAGACCTTGATAAGTATTAATTAGCTGCTAGTATCTTAATTTCAAACCGTCTCAACAAAATATGTAATCATTTTAGGAGAAAATTACTTCATTTGGGAATTTATTTTCTTTACACTATTACTAGGACTAGGAACCGACTATTATTTTGTTATCTGATGTATTGTAATCAGGTTTACTTTTTTTTCAGACTGCTAGTCATTCAGCGTATTTCCACGAATTTCATTAAGTCATCGCGGTTCACCTTGTTAGAGTCTGCCTAAGCTGCGTTTTTCGGAGAACTCGTTGTGCATCGATTCTACGCCTAATGTCTACTGCCACTCAAGTATGAAAATTCTTCGGGCAAACTCGGTTGCTTTGGTTCTTCATTCCCAATTTGATTACCCAGTGAAACTCCGAACATTGCCATATTTATTGACCTGTAAGTGATCTTGAACCTTGAGTCTGATATCCCCACTGTGAGCGATTATATCTCAGTGACGTATGCTATCACTGGCAACACACATATTTCAAAGAATGTCATCTTGAGTCATTGCGGTACTTCGGTAGAGAAGATTCTGCGTAGCTTCCCGAATATAGTATATATAATATCAACTTTAATTGTTTTATTAAAAAAATATACTTCATCTATTAAATAATCTTTACAGTGATCAGTAGTAGACAAAAATGATGATGCAAGTGAATTTAAAGAAAACCTTGCCTTAAATATAAACGATCTAGCAAATAAGCGTCGACAGAAAACTGAAGCATATGCACACCGACCTATACAATTCATGTTTCTTGAAATTTACTATAGTCATCCACCCACAGCACGTCAAGAGCAAGTATCATAAGCAATTTATAAAAGCATTCGTTACTGAGTCAGTCGAAGTAATTAAAATGAATGTATTCGTTAATATAATAGGTTGTAATGGTACCCTGCCCTCACTAAGTCGAAGCCTAACGCTGATTACAAGAAACCGTCAATTTCCAATAAATGTTACGGTAACCGACGATAGTTAATTTGTAGGTGTATTGTAATTGGATCCATATTTCGAAATTCCTAAAGTATATTTCAAAAAGATACGGAAGATCTGACCGGTTTATTATTTTGTCAACGACATGCAATTTACCCAAAACGTATCCGCACTGATTTTCAACTGTAACTATTAGACGATTATCTTTTGTTTAATATTCATTAATAATTGATGTTTAAAAATATTTATTTTTTAAAATATATATTTAACTTCGTATCTATTTCTTCTGGTTATTTTAGCTTTTCAGTTAACAATGATTAAATCAATAGAATTAATCCTTAATTTATATATTAGTATAATATTACTTAAGCAATATGTTGGTGAATGGAATATTTTCATTAAATAATGAACGATACAGTTATGGGCCCAGTTAGTTTTATAATTTATATGAATTTATGAAAAATGTATTAATTGTTTTATTAGGTAAGACTATGAATCGTAAATACAACACAGGCATCAAATGCAATAGATACCTTTGAAGCACTCTTTACTGTTTCACGTACCTATGCAAACCAATTTACCTTCGAATCTAATTTGAACGTAGCTCCAGGCTAGCTTGGTAAACCTACTGGAGATGACCGACGTCCGAACCTCCTACATACTTCTCTTCATTAAGAGGACGGGGCGGAGTCGAAAGCTAGAGTACTAAGGCTTTATGTGAAGATTTGCATTTACACGAGCAGAGATTACGCCGCGGCACTTTACCGCCACGGAAATGATGAGTTTCACTCCCACGGGCCACGGAACAAGCCTTTGTTTATTATTCCGTATTTTTCACCCGCCATTTGTTTTGACGGCCCCATTTAAAAAAAAAACATGAACATTTTGAAACACCGAAAATGGTTTACGACTGGCACGTTGTAAGTACTTGATTTTTCACGACCGACCTTTTATGATTATCTACTAACTAATTCGCAGTGATGAAGTACGAAACATTGTTTATTATTATTTCGAGGGAAATAAACGGACTATGCAGTACTCGTGATCATTATGTAAGGTAAGATGAGCATGCCTGTTCAAAAAATAAAGCTGTATACTTTTTTTTAATGTTGTATACACACAAAATAGTTTTAATATAACAGAGCCACTTGTGTTAAAAATAAATAAAAAGGTTTAAACTTGAGAAGGCTTTAACTTTGTAACGGTACGTAGACTATAACAATATTATATACTACTCTAACTACCCGCGATTTTATACGTGTAAATTTACATATGCAATTTAATAATAACTAAATAGCCTGCGGTGCGTAATGTAGTTTCTTGTTAGTGGAAACTATATCAAAATCACATCAGTAGGTTTTTTTTTCTAACCTAGCTAATGCTGTTGACCGGAAGGGCCTTTACAGCTTCACCGAACTTTGGGGGCGAGTGCTGAAGGCACTCCGCCGCAAAAAAGTAACTAGCACATGGGTTCGAACCTCGGCTTGGCTGCTACCTATATCAAAAATTCACCCGGAATTTGATCCTAGCTAACACATCAGTAGTTCCGGACACAAGCGGACAAACAAACTGACTTTGAAATATTAATTTGAGCTCTCAGTCAAAAATGTTTTAATTTAAGTTTTATTTTGGTAACCATGTTATTGACTATATTATTGTTAACTATATAATGTACTCGTATGTACCTTTTAAAAATTTATTTAAAGTTTCCTACACAATATCATAAAACTATAATTGGACTCACCCGTTCCTTTCTAATTGTAACGTTATGTGGTAATAGTCATAAAATTTTATCATATTCAGGGTTCAGAACGGTATCGAATGATACCCATTTCGTTCCGTAATTAAAGCATATTCAAAATTGGGAAATTTCAAAGGCAATATTTGGATATAACGGTCGAATAATAGAATGTGATGTATTTACAGGTACCACATATATGGGGGATATTGAGAATGTTTCTTTACTTTATGTACTCCCTAACGAGCACCTATTTCTCATTTATTTATTAAAACACATTATATTTTATAAAATATTTATATTTCATTTCAAATTATTTTCGTAACTGAAATTAGTTTTTGTTTATTTTAATTTTATACAAATATATATATATTTCTATAAACATTTCATAACATTAAATCCTTACGAATATTTGACTATAAAATAACTAATTGTAGGTATATAGGAAGTGTAATCCACAAATTACGTGGGTTTATTTGCATGAATTTCACTTTAACTGTAACCTATTTTGCTATAGATTAAAAGTTAATTTTTTTTCCTACATTAAAATTGTTGTTCTTTTTAACGCAAAACACAATATAGTTAATATAGAATACGCCATTCGTGCTAATTATATACAATAATGTCAAATATATTTGACCTCCCTATACTAATATATAGAGAGATAAAATGTCATTTTTGTTTGTAAAACTACTTAACCGATTTTGAAATATTTAAATTTTTAATTACAGATTTATGTATATCCATGCAGCCAGAGCCGGGGCATCTCGTTAGTTCTATATAAGACACATGAGTGTGTGCGTTTGAGAACCAGTGAACTATATACAGTAATAAATAAAATTCAAGTGTCTGTTTATAAAGTCAAAAAATATTTCTTTTTACTGAATAGATATGAATGATACAAGTTATACTAAGAACACAATTCTAAAAGTTATTGTCTGTTTGTCTGTTCCGGCTAATCTCCTGAACGGCCGAGTCGATTTTGACAGGCTTTTTTGGTAGATAGCTGAAATTACTCCGCGTAACTTAGGGTAATTATAATTTTAGGATTCCGCGTAATAAAATTACACCTTACAAAAATTTGAATGAAATATAATTCAGAGAACGGTTCTACGAGCAAATACTTTAATTTATGGGGAGTATTTTTAATTTATCTTAGTAATAAAACATTTAAAAAAAATCATTAGAGTTCCGTATAAAACAAAAAAAACGCAGTGAAGAATATATAAAAGCTGTGCGCAGCTGCGGGCACTCGCCTAGTTTTATATAATTTTGCTTCTAAATCATAATTTTGTTATCTGAACAGGTATTAGTGTATATTAAGGTAACCAGTTTTTTATAATATTTTTCTAACCCCATCTCTATTTCACAATAAAATATAAACGTAAACAAAAAGCTATGTTATTCGTTCAATTAAATGTAATTTACACTTTAATTATTACATGTACGATTAGAATAATAATCGAATAAACAACCTAATAAATTTCAGTTACCATTCATTCATCACGTTGCTTGTTTTAATAAATAAATTGTATATTAACACGTAACAATAAACAAAGGCGATATGCCATATTCAAAATTAAGGTCGTTATGGCAATAAATATTCATTGTGGCGAACACGATCGACCTATTTGCCGGTCTGTCGCCACCGTGGACGTACTGCACACCCTTAATCAAGGAAATTGCTAAGTAATAGAGCCCAACTAAAATTTGTATGATAATGAAACGAGATAGGGCGGAACGCAGCTTCCGCGGCGATTTTGCTACGTTAATACCGTTTCGCGTAACCATAATAATGGCGGCGTTCACGAATTAAATTCTATTTAAGTTTTAAAGAGTCTCTTTGCAAAATAATAACACTGGAGACTTCTAGTTAATTAATTACTAATTACTTTTGAATCGATAATTAAAATTTTTGTTTATGCCATCAGTGAAGCATTCTCCAGCATCTCTATCTTCTTTTCTTTCATCTGTGGTATACGTCATCTTCACTAACGATTTCTCTTGCATACTTTATATTTCTTTGTTTAAATGTATCTTACTTTCGGTTTTCATGATAACACATTCATAATGGTTTATGCGCAGTTCGTGAATTGTCGTGATCGAGAAACGTTAAAACGGGTTTTTTTTATATCGAGACGACTATATCCGCATATACAGTTTTTATTAAATTCCCTGTATAAACTATAACATCAAATGCAGTGTTTCGGATTTATTCATTAGGTAATTATTTTAATGAATTATTATTGTTATAAAACTAATATTTGCATTTGGATTTATATATTAGTCAGTTATATGGAAAACAATGATATATATAAACCATAGACTTGATCAAGAGATCAAGAGATGAAGATCGTAGGGTATTTTCTAAATGCTCACATAGCTAATACTCTAAATCAAAAATTCGTTTCCAATGTGTTATAATAACCCTAAAGTATATTAAAAGTATATGTAACTTATTATATATATGATAAAAAGACTAAACTCGGGACCTACTTAGTTTTAGTAAGAAAAAAAAAACACAATACTGCGGAATGTCGAAAAGCATTTAATTTCTACATCATTAAGTAGAGGAATAAAACAATCTAACGATATATAGTCGAAAAGAAAACAAGTTAGAGTGGAACGAAAAAATTACCACATAAAAATATAATTATGTTTAAAACTGGCAAAGTTATTAAATCTTTACGACAGATAAAAGGACTATCATCTGTCGTTTCTATTGGCCAGGCTCCGGTCATTTGAAAGCAGTCACTCGTATAATTGACATATTTGAAACATGCGTCACTCAAATATACCGCTTTAAACCCTTTTGAAAGCGCGGGTTTCGATGAAAAATGGTCGGTTATATTTTGTTTCAACGTTCGAGTGTACAAAAAAATATAAGACAGAAACTAAAATTCGTGCGCACTAGCGACGCGTATCCATTGAAAATTTATTTCGTCTAACGCAAAAAGGTTTTAGCTATATTTTGAGATACGTTGTAATGTAATGTAATGTATTTGAAAATTCGGTTCTTATTATCAGGCTACTCCATTACTTGATTTGATATTTGTTAACGTTTTTATACGTGATCGTCTATTTCTAATATAATATTGAATATTGCATTATTTTATACGGTCGATTTTCGAGATTACTGTAATTTCATAAGATGAATATTTAATATACAAGCATCGTTCGACATAACCTAATTGTTTAAAAATATTGATATAATATATGCAAACGATTTATCACAGTCAATCAATTTAAATTGTAAATAATATATTTAGGAACATTCAAAATTTGTTTCAAAGTAAAACACCTCATCTATACTTATAAAGAGATAAGATTTGTTTGTTTATAATCGTTAAACTCATAAGCCAATGACCCAATTTTAATATTTTTTTCTCATTTAGAAAATTATATCTTGTCAGCGAGCTTTATTTCAAATTAGATTTTTTCGTTTACCCACGCGAAGCCGGGGCGGGTCGCTAGTCGTTTATATGAAAATTGATATCTAAACTAATAAATAAAATTGAAGTACCTATTTGTAATGTCAAAATATTTTTTTTTTTACTAAATACATATGAATGTACGATACCTACACCAAAAATACAATTTTTAATTTTTTGGCTGTATCTGTCTGTTTGTCCCTGGTAATCTCCAGAATGGCTAGATTAATTTTGATAGGAATTTTTTGGTAGATAGCTGAAATCACTCCACGAAATTTAGGGTACTTTTGATTTTCGGAAATAATTAAGGTTTCGCGTAAAGAAATAAAAACTCATTAGAAATTGAATAAAATGCGATTCAATACACAATTACTCACAATTATTTGAATTTTTAAGAAATATCTTTTATTAATGTTAGTACCAAAAACAATTTGGAAAATAGTTACGGTTACGTTTAAAATATTAAAAAACTATATTACGCAGCGAATAATATATAAAACGCGGGTCCAACCGCGGGCACACAGCAAATATGCAATTTATATTTTATAATTGGATCGAAGAAAAACTTATAGTACATTTTACAATAAAGATTAAACATTGCAACTAAATTCTCACAATAACATCTTCAAAAAAATCGAAAAACACACGACTATTTTCTGAAAAGAAAACAATGTGACAAATAAGTATAGAGGTATTTGTAGTTCGTAAACTTACTCACTGTACAAACTGCAACACACATTGGAAACAGTTTTTCAATCTCGCTACAAATGGTCTAACATTTACAATGTTTAAGTTAAAGGCTTAGAGAGAAACGGCACAAATGGCGGGTCGCAGGTGTTGCTTTATTGAAAAAAGAGAAACAAATTACTCCTTTCTGCGCGATTTGATGGGAGATCGATGCATTTACAGTGCAGTTATTAGCTTATTATATTTGTAATAACAAAATATTGATACTAGCGGACCGCACCGGCTTCGCACGGGTATTTAAGAAACATTTCAAAAATTATAAATTGTAAACACACACGCACACACCTTTCTTTTTGCGTCGGGGGTTACTTATACAGTACATTACACGGGGAGTACATTATAAAGAAAGTTTATTATTTATTTTTTGTTATTTTTTCACACGTTGAGTTACACTATGCAAGTTTTCATACGGATCCCTAACTTTTTGAAAATATCCTATCGCCTATATTTATCAGGAGTAACGTAGGATTCTAATGGAGAAAGAATTTTTCAAATCGGTCCAGTAGTTTCTGAGCCTATTAAATGCAAACAAACAATCAAATTTTTCCTGTTTATAATGTGTATTAGTTTAGATAAAAATTATATAATTAATTTTTTGCGTAACTTAAGTATAACATTTAAAATATGCTTTGTAAATGAATTGTATCACTTTTATTAATGAGCAAATAACCAAAACAATTTAAAAATAATTTTTGACCTATATCCCTAATTGTCCCTGACAATTACTTTCCTCAATCTCTCCTGTACCAATAATTGACGATGTGGTACAAGATAGAAAGCACGCTAAGCCTGGAGGTACTGGCTGCCCAGTGATGATGGTAGTATATACTTTTAGAAGTTTGGCTAAATATTATCAAATTTGAGATGGGAATTAGATAATGATGTATTGCCATACCAACTATTTTCCTTTACTGAAAATTAAGGTTCATTACAAAGTAGAATAGGTGGATGGATTCAAACCTACATCCTTCGATGCGGTATTCGATGTCACAACCACAGAGTTACGCCATCATCGCTTCAAAATTTTCATTTTCATATCTAATAATCGCCTAATTTCTTTGACACTTTTATTCGCTATAAATATATTTCTCACTTTTTGAAGATAACTCTAGGTTCAAAAATATAATGTGTCGTGTTATTTGAAAAAGTTAATATGACAAGAAAGTGACATGTTCTATAAACAATGACACTTACTTTGAAATAACTTAGTATAATATTTGTTAAGTTTATAATGTGAATACAATAGTAAAATATATACTCATAGAGATAACATAAAACTGAAGCGATTATGGCTTAGTAGTTGGCTTCTGCCACAATATATGTAGGTTCAAATTCACCTATCATATTGTATAGCGATCCTGAGTTTTCGGTGAAGGAAAACACCACGATCAAACCATGGTAAGGCATTTCCCAATACTCATCTGGTTAGTTACCACCTTTAAATCTATCGCAAAACACCTATATGTATTTGCGCTTCAAGGCCCATTACCTCTAGGTTTAACATTCTGTATCGCATCGTTATAAAACATCAAGTGAGATTATGGTCGGAGCCTATAGAAGAAAAAGCTTACTATAAAATATATATATAAAATCAATTTTAACCCCTGAAGCACCTTCCCGGCGTTTACACCAGCTTTCCATTGTTTTCCTATTGTCTTTCTATTGTTTCATTTTTATGGGTACTCGACACATTAATATTGCTTTTATATCAGGTGGATACGTATATAATATACTTATTTCTAAAGATAAGTTTTAACTACATATATTCGCTTTACCACATAATATTGTAAATATTTATCAACCTAAAATCAGGTATTACTTGACATGTAACAACAATTTAATTTTTTAATAAATACTAATTATGTAAAATAACAAACCTATTACGGTGTTAAGCAAATTAACTATGCTTACCTAATTGTTGGCAGGTAACTTGATGTTATAAATTTTCGATACTGGAAATCATCAGAAAGAGTAAGAGTCAGCTTCGATAAATACTCTGAAACAATGAAAATTATGGATGTAAGTTTGTATCAATAGGACTTAATAGGAACATTCGAAATCTTTATTTATATCATAAAAACGAAAAGACAGAGCTTTGCACGATTTTACTTTTTTTGTTTGATACATATTTTAAATGAAATAATTTATTGGAATATATTCAATGTATGTATACCTGGGACAAGTCGTCCAGTTAGGTAGAATCAACTTCGAGAAAGAAGTCTATAGTCAATCCAACTCGGCAAGGCCGCCTTCGGGAAGCTACGTAGAATCTTCTCGTCTGAAATACCGCAGTGTCTCAAAACGATAGTATTCGACCAGTGTGTGTTGCCAGTGATGACATACGGTATTGAGACGTGGTCGCTCACAATGGGCCTAATAAAAAAGCTCAAAGGGTAATGGAGGTCGCTATGTTTGCAGTTTCACTGCGTGATCGAATCAAGAATGAGGAGATCCACAGAAGAACCAAAGTAACCGACATTGCCAGAACAATTGCTAAATTTAAGTGGCGCATTTAAGACGATTGTATTTTTACATTATAATCGTGGGATTATTTCATTCCGGTATTTATAATAATGATGGTGTTAAATAAAGAGCGATGCAGCTTAACAACAAAAGACAATATAATAAAAAATATAAACTGATTATTTTTTTTATGTTTCATTCAAAAATAGACTAAAAACACTCTATGTTTCTATATAGCTTCTATACTGATATGAATTCTCGACTCCGATTAAAATTTAAAACGCTTTTATCTTAAAAATGTAATTGCCTGAAATTAAATATTTTTCCCGTTTACGCACAATCAAAGTTGATTTTCTTTCACTGCATTTACGTAGTAAACAGTAATGAGTAAAATGATGGCCAGTCATAATCATGTTTCTACTATTGAGAACTTAGTTACAGCGACTAATTTGTATTTGAGTAAGGCAGTAAAGCAAGCACTGCCTTCTCGAGGAAGAAATAAGCATTGGTCGTCTCCAGTCGTATCTCACACTGATTTCATCACATAAATACCTTAAAAAGGAAAATCAGATACGTAGAGTCGACACTATACAAACACTAGAAAATTTATATCTGACACAAAATAAAATTCCATGCACTGATCAAAGAACATCGTTGCAGTGGCATCAAACATAACGATTAAATATAAAACAATATGGCCGTCTTTTAAAAGTCGCAAAATCGATGCCCGATGGAGCCAACGGGATCTCGAATGGCTACCACGCACCGGAAGGCGTAGCGTGGGTAGGCCCCTCACAAGGTGGACTGACGACCTGGTCAAGTTCGCGGGAATCCGCTGGATGCGGGTGACGCAAGACCAATCGTCGTAGAGATCTTTGGTGGAGACCTATGTCCAGCAGTAGACATCTTTCAGTTGAATGGATGGATGGATTCAATTTATATGTTACTTAACTAACATTAAGTAATACTTAACTAATATTTCGCATTTATCGAGTAAAATCAAACTACTACAAACGTAAACTACAAAAGTAAACTGAAAGAGTAAAATCAAAATCATATAATAAAACCAATAAACAAAAGATAAAAGAAATTAATTTGTCTTATTTTATTTGTAAATGAAAAGTAATTTTACAACCAACCAGCTTCGCTATGATGATTCAACAGTACAGAAATTATAGGAAAAAAACTAAATTTAATTTCTTTAACAAAAAATTATTACGTCTTCGAATATCCGCTATACTAATAACAATATAAAGTAGATTCACTTTTAAGTCTCTATAAAAACAGACCTTCATAAACAACCAATAACTCGTATATATAGGTATTCCTAATATTTCGATGAGTATGATAGAAAAATTAAAATATAAAAATATTCCTTAGTAAGAAGATGGTTTTTATTAAAAAGGATTTCAAAGTGATACAGAGATTAGAGAAACATTTAACGTAGAAAATTAATCTAATAAAAACCAAAACGAAAAATATCATAAACTTGTAGAAAAAACTGTTTTAAAATAAAACACTTAAACTAGGTATTCTAATTTTATAAATACGAATGTGAATTTATTTGATATGCTGTCACGCCTTAACTATTTTACGGAATATCATATAATTTTGCATACACGTCGCGAGTACAGCAAAAGAAATTTCATCCTGGAATCGAATGAGAAAATCTACATCAATACTAGCGGAGCCGCGGGTAAAACCTAGTACGTAGTTTTAAAAAAAACGACAAATAAATAAATATAAATAAAGTGTATACATTGAGCTGTTTAGATTCTGTTAATTTGACAAGCTAATGTTGATTCGTAAATAATTAAACATTAATTATTTAATAAACACACGTGTAAGTAATAAAAAAATCGCTAAGCTAATAAGGAAAATATCAGCTAATGATAAAATAAGTAATACCAAACTACGAGGGGCAAATGTTTTCACGGAGCAAAAGTCAAACGATGCCCGCATCGGCAGTTTCCTCGACGATAAAACTTTGTCCGGGGAGTATACGTTCCGAATTACAAAACAAAGCGAACACTGAAAAGTCGATGCGCAGATGGCGCAGGTGTCCTCCTCGTAGACTCACACGTCCTCTAATCAAGCGGAAATATGTGCTCGGACGACCGTACAGGCCGGGCCCGTCGACCGACCGACCCGCGTCCCAAACGCGATCTCAAACCCCGAAAGTTACAATCTTGTGCTCGACAGAATTCGAATCGACTTCGCATTCGGTCAATACTAACAGGAAATTCGGTACCATCCTCATGTTTATCTAACTCGCTAACTCCTTTCACGTTTACCACGTAAAGTTTTTAAGTAGGAGAAAGTGCACCAACGCTCGTTAGATAAGGTTAAAAAGAAACGATGATAAGAAAGAGTGAATAAATACGATACCTTACAACCATTTAACAATCCCCATTGAGGTTACATCACAGGCTCGAATTAATGCAGCGAAGCAGACAAAGAGGAATCGACGCTTATCTGAGAGAAAGCTAGCTGTGTCAGCTCATTCGTTTGTTTGTCCGTCCAAATTAAATAAAGCTTTGATTTACTTAGTTTTATCATAGGATATATTATGTAGGTATTTTCCGACTATAAATCAAATTTGGTAACAATGACATTGATTTAAAGAAATATTAAAAATAAAAAGATATTACGACAGTTACTTTGACAATAGTTTTTAATGGATGGGTAGATTTTAATGCAATAATAGCTGAGATGGTAGTGTGGACAGGTTCCACGTCAATGGGCGTGGTATTGAAATAATCTATCTAACTCTATAATTAGCCGGAGCTTTTGGTGATGGAAAATATCGTGAAGAAAACCATAATAACGTAATGGTAGGTTATTTTATATTAAAAAGATATGCGGTGGTGACAGATTTGAAAAGTAGTAATTCACAGATCTATTGCTATCACGTTGCGCCCCAAAGAAAGAGTTATAAAACACGAAATGGGCAATAGCAACTCTGGCTTGTTTTACCTATGCAAAATAGACAAAAACATCACTTCGTAGTTCTATCGAGTATGTAGTATCACTGTTTCCTCCTCCAAAAAAAACCGATTTTTATTTTTGTTTCCGTTATATAATAAGAAAGACCGGTTATGCCTCTACATTATTAAATTTGTTTGATGAACGTCTGAAAATGATGATAAAGAACGACCATTTTTTTCATTTTCAAAGCTTCTTAGTTTCTACAATATATAGAAAAAATATGGCAGTGGTGGATATATATTATTTGGTGTTAAAATATTTACTATAATGCTATTATCCAGGGAGGAAACACGGCACTACGTTTATATGGAATAAATGCCGCTTGCATGTCGTCTTAATGCCCACTTGGGCAGCAGCCATTCTCAAATTTGCAAATCTGTCGCCAAGCACTAATAGGTGTGTTCTGGAAGCTACACTTGAGAACAAATAGATCTAGGCTTAGAGTGTTTACCATCCTACGCCATATACTACACCATCACTGAAAATAATGTGAGATAATGGTTAAAGCACTGAGCTTATACGGTATAAGAAAATAATAAAGAAATATATTGAATTTAACAAATGTATTTTCCACAAGCTATGTATTAAGAACTTCACTCATAACAGCTCCAAAAAATATCGTAATTTGAAACAGAACCATTCCAAAAACGAGTTGCTATTAAATTTAATTACATTGTTTCTTAACTGATACAATTATTATTAATCTGTTCTTTTATTTTGTATGTTGATTACTAACTGCCCGCATTAGCACAGAGATCAGTGCATCCTTTTAACGTTTCGCTAAAAGGTTCATTTCGGCTGGCTGATTGATGCTATAATTCCATTGGTTGCGAGCACAAAAAAAAGGACTCTGGTAGGAGCCGGAGAAAAATGAAGGGAATTTATTTGAACCGTGTATCGTAACCAAGCGGCCGGCGGTCATTTATATAAATATGGGTACTATAGTTAAAGAATGGTTTACTAGAATCCAACGTACAAATCCGCATCTCTGTTACGGATATCTATACTGTTCAGTTAGTTGTATTTGCGAGGGCTTAGCGACGACATCGTTTCCCATTGTTATGCAAAACATTCAAACCAAAAGTTATGAGTGCCTAAGTAAAATCCATAAATTACGTTGTGTTACTGTCATTTCTCATTGTTTTAGGGATTTACGATTATTATCAATTCAATGTAGCCAGCTAGTTAGCTTTTGTTGTAGTATGTATATGCAAAGATAATATAGGCCAAGAAACGTTTGTCCTATGTTTATCAACAGTTTTGCTAACTTTATTTTATTTATTTATTTTGATAAGCTTTATTGTTATCGTAAAAAAAATAGTCAAGATTTGGAAATTGGATTAAAACTTGTTTCTAATATTTATTATAAATATAAAACGAAGTAGAACTTTTTAAATTTTTTTTAAGCCATGATGCCTCATTTGGTATGATTGGATTTCTCATCGTTGGACGTAGGTTCAGAATCTACATATTTTTAATAATGCTTACCAGACCAGATACTACCTCAAGTTTACAGCTCTACCACCAACAAGTGCGTTTCGGTAAAATCATTTCAGAGCCAGTATCTTTAGGCTTAGTGTCTTTACCATGCTGGACGATGTCGTCATTAAGTATCAGGTGAGATTGTGATAAAAGTGTTCAAGCTATATTGTACAAAAATAACTAATATATTAAGGAACCGCACCAGTACTGCGTAAACATCAATAGACGGGGAGATTGCGGGGTTTGTTAAGTACTTTGCTTATTTTTGATAATATAATGAACGGGAGGTCTGAATTATGATTACTACTAATAAGTTGAAATAAAAATATGAGAATGTTTACGGCGAGTAAGACCTTTGTTTACTAGTCCTGGCAGGGGGGAAGGAAGTATCGCTTATGTATTAATTGAACTCTAATCATTGTAATTCGGGAATTTCATAAAATATTTAACTAAAATCTAGGCAGCCATAGGGATTGATGACAGAAGTCAAAACTCGAAGTTTGAAAAACTGTTTTTTTTAATATTCAAATTTCATATATTAATGATTTAAATTATTAATAACATTTGTCTGGTGTTTACATCTATTAGCGCTTCGAACAATAATTATGTACATATTCATACAGTTTATTTCATAATCAAAACATACGATAGGCTGCGTTAGTAACTAAAAATCTTATTATTTATCTCTGAGCGTTACCTTATACTTCGTACTGTACCATATTGACGACTGACGTCATAGGATGGTATGGCGAATCTATAATTGTTACCCCTACTAGGAAACGCTCAAAAAAAATAATTCACTTCAAAAAAATACAATACGCTTAAATTACCCCGACCACCCCCACCCTTATAATGTGCGATTAATAGAGTTAGTATAGTATGCTTACTACAGCTGTCCGGACGATCGCCGTCAGATAAGAGCTTGTTTGGGGGATAAACCACCGGGCCTTTATATCTTTATTACACAATAACTAAGGCATAAATCGCTCTGCGGGAGGGAACGATCGAGACACACCCGTATAAAAACTGAAAATCTTACACTATAAATAATTGTCACAGTTTTTATTATAGCATTATAACGATCTGTGTGTGTACGTTTACGATACAATTATTATGCTGAAATATTGAATAAAATTTAAAGTAGTATATATTAAAAACATATTTAAATATCGTTTATTTTTAATATTTCATTAGTCGGAGATAATAATGTCATCGACATATTTTCATATAATTTAACATGATGTTATGTTTCTCATGTTCATATTTATTCCAAGTATTATTAATTATATATATTATAGCGCGTCCTACGCTT
This sequence comes from Samia ricini, assembly GCA_014132275.2. Lineage (NCBI taxonomy): Eukaryota > Metazoa > Arthropoda > Insecta > Lepidoptera > Saturniidae > Samia > Samia ricini. The sequence continues at coordinate 12,660,493 of AP028161.1, forward strand.
ATAATCCCGACGCACGAACCATCTCACCCCTCTACTCAGCGCTGCAGGCGATCCCCGCGCACCCCGGGTCCAAGAATTCGCGTACGCGCAGCCGCAGATAATTAGAACGTGGAACGTCTGTTAGTTAAAAACTGTGTAAATTGCCGTTTTGTTGTTTGTTGTTAATAACTTTATTCAGTAAATATAGTGCATATCGAACAGTTCGTGTTTTATTTTAAAAGAACTACGCCATAATATCTATTTTATTATTACTATCAAATTATAATATTTTATGTCATAATGTTTTCATGTTACCACATTTTAAACTTTTTTTTAAAACTAAGCTATAACTTAAAGTTAATAAATATCATTTGACGTTCCAATCAATGGATTCTCATTAGAACTGTACATAACAGGTCTATTAATAGGTGGAAATTGTTAATATAAAAAATTGTCTCAATTGTTATGATAATATTTATCTTAATGTTTTCATGTGAACATTTCAAACCAACTTGAAATGCTACGCCTTGTAAAACACATCACAAAGTTATAATAAATCACTTTAGATAAAAATTTGTCGCTTATTACGAAAATTGAGAATTATAATTCTGTACTTCTTTGCAAGCCAACTTTACTAATTTTTATAAGGCAAAGTGACATTTTCGAAAAGTTTATTTCGAAAAGTGTTATCCACAATAATTAAATCAGCAGTGTAAAGGTAAGCGCTCACCTGCGACACTGTGCAAATGCTCGCTACTAACATTAACAAGTCTAGCTCATTAGTACTGTGAATTTCTTTTGCATAACTGAAAAAATAAAGAACTAGATAAATTTAGAGTTACTTTTGTGATATTATTTTCGCGAAACTCGTTAACGAGGCAAGTTGCCGTGTCTAACAAAGTTACATGTTGCAACCGACGACTTGGGCTGGAACGCTTTTAAAATCAGCGCAGTCCGCGAGCTTCTTAATTCCCTTTTGAAACTCTTTAAATTTTCCAACGACTTTACGATTCGAGAGCACGACGTTGGAAACTATGCCATGGTTTTATTCAAATTATGTTTTGAAACATCATAACGGACTTATTACAGACTTATAAAATAGGAGAAGAGTACAGAAACGATGTTGAGTCATTTGGTACTATGGTTGCATACAGTACCTATGAACATAAGTAGGTTCCGTTCCAATAACAACGGTATAATGCGCCTAAGCTTTTGGTCAACAAAATAATCATAAATAAACCATAGCATAGTGGTAGGGCATTTTCTAATAATGTTCGCCTTTGTATTTATACCTACCACCCTTAAGTTTGAAAATCTATCGCTAAACCACAATTAGTGTGTTCTAAAATCTTTGTCATTACAGTTATAAGGTAAGTAATTACACTTTAAACCTTCGCGTTTTGTACTCATATTCATGTTTTCAGGTCTAGAACGCGCACTTACTTTATTTTTCGACGTTTAAAGTGGATAAAGTGAGGTAGTGAGCCAAAATATAATTAATGACCATAAACAAACGAGGATACTTTCCCATAATTACCTTACCCCGCTGACGAATACACCGCGACATCTCAGTCGTCTCGTGACCACGGCCAATGTAACCAGGTCGAAATGTCGAGAAAATAAAAACAAGTGCGAGTTCTACACCCGAAAACGTTAATAAAATATGAAGATAACTAATTCTTTATTTATATTTATAGCTTTTAATGTTTTTCAGATTTGAAAAATAATTGTAAATTTAGAATTGTAATCAGATTGTAAGCGTAACTAATCCTTTTATTGGGTTTTATTTTTGTAGATTTATCCTCGAGTTAAGTAGGTAGGTATGTATCAAAGTGTTTTGTAAAGCGTGGGTCTGCGTTAAAGTCGGCGTGGGTTGTTTATTTATTCACATGCATTGTGGACGGCGCTTTTGTCGTTAAAATCTATATATAAAGCCTTTTCTATGTAGAACAGGTAGTTTTTCATCGATTGTATCGACTTTAGACATAGTTTATAACGTGATCTTGTCTATATTCAAGACATTGGCTCGGGAGAAATAAGTATTAACATGCGCATACATATATTGTTGACTTTATCTGACATAGTAAATTGTTTGTACAACTGAAAAGTGATCTTTTTTTGTTCATAAAAAAACAAGTACCTAACCATTTTTATCACATTCAAATAAGAAAACAGAACTTAGTATTTCTGTCCTCTTCTACAGAATACAGTATAGTACACTATGAAACTGACTTTTTAAATTAACAAATCGTACCATTTTTTTACACGTGGAAACGCTTTTACGCACGGCTAGATGGTGCGGAGAGAAGTGTGGGACTCACGTGATGGCCACGAACCATCACCAATACCCACTAAAACACTCTATCGTCTCTACCGTCACACGAAGACGGTATCTAAGGGTAATGGACCGCGTCTCCTCCGACAGATGGCCTAGCAATGCGAAGCCACTACCCAGCAAATAGGAACAGCCCCGGGGTAAAACTCCCCTCAAACGGCCTTGCCAGTTCAATGGGTTGTCAGGTCCCCCGCCCCTTCCCCCCTTAGCTTGACAGAGTGATGTCGGCCTGGAGATACTATTGTATCTCCCAAGTTCCACTATCCCTTCCGTCCGCGCTTGACCACTATGACTAATTGTACCATTACTTAACAAAAACTTATGAAGTTTTATACCCATTTAAATGTGAAAAAGTTCATTAACCTTCAGCCATCCACTAGTAAAATAAAATAAATAAAAGAAAATAGTAATCACATATAATTATGTGCTTTATTATTACTATTTATTTTTAATTTCTATATTATTCTTTAATAAATCGAATGTAATTAATTCTAAATGAAGTAAAACTCAATTGAGATTCGCAGAATTTCTGTCGTTCGTAAAGTGGTATATTTATTATCATAATAATTACAGTGCCTATACAAATGTCTAACTAGTAATTCAATATAAACTGTACTTATAAGTATTCATTGAATTTGAAACATTCATAAACCCATTGAGCACTTACCTGGCGTTTACGCCAGCTTTCCATTGTTTTCCGATTATCTTCCTATTGTCTTATTTTTATGGGTACTCGACACATTAATATAAAAATTAACATTAATTCGAACCATTACTTAAATATAGATTTGAATATAAACATACTTACTCCACGTTAGCAATTTTGTTTAATAGTCACTAAACATTTTAATTTGCAAATTACTTAGTTTAGTTAGCACACACAATTCAAAATTATAATTTTCAATACGTATGTAATAAAATATTATTATTATTATTGTATATTTTTTCAATTAAAATAATTTAGAATATTTTATATCATATTGGATAATTTATATTTTAAAGTACTCGGAATATATTGATATACGATAGCATTAAATCTATTCATTTCAAATTCAATTTAATCTGTAAACGTGGGCAGTTGTCACAGATGTAAATCGATCACAGCTAATTAAGCCGATAGTAAACTACGTCAGTAAATTTGTCTAATCTAATAGTACATTTATATTACTCTATGTTCAAGACATTCGATTAACATAATATACAGTATGTATGTTAATTCTAGCATTCGAACAGCCATCGAAATTATATCATAATTAGTAATGAAAAAAAAAATGTTCCCAATATTTTTTATCGATAACACTAAGTTGGACAATCGCTATTTAATTTTAAAAAAAAATGAAAATAGAGGACAAAACAACACTGAACTGTTTTATTTTTGCTAATTTATATACAGATTATGCGGATGTTGAAGCGATGATGACACCTCCTATTGATATTCTTATCCTTAAGTTATATATAAGGTGTCGTCTATATGTATGTGTGTCTGTCCATTACTATACGCGTAGCTGCAAACACAGCATGTTTAATTACATTATAAATACAGGATAAAAAAAACTTCTACACGAGGGGAAAAAAATGTATTAATCTCAACACCAACTCACGACTTCAAATTTCATTGACAAAAGACACAATTTGAAACAGTAAATTACAATCGTTTTCTATTATTCGAACCATTTCTAATGGTCTTATAAATGTACATAAACTAATTACGTTAAAACGTTTATACAAAGCACTTAATTATAAAATTATAATAACAATAATCAAATGTTCCAATCACTAACAAACGTCCACCAAGAACATCGGGTATTTGATTATTAAAGTCAAGGTCGTGAAACAATGTCTGCTCTAAATTTTTTTTTTGGTCTTATTCGATCAGACGTCAGGTGTTGGCGAACGAGCTGAACCCGTATTGCACCGCTCAGGCGGCGGACGATCTGCGGAGTTTTAGTGAGTATATCTGGTGCTTCACGCCAGGTGAGTCCCACATGGGTAGTGCGTAAATGTATTTCCCCCCGTCAAAAAAAAAAAAAAAAGGTGAGTCCCACATACCCCCTCCCATACATTAAGTTGGAAGGGAGATGCGTAATTGCCTTTTCCCAAGTTAAAAAAAAATCGAATAGTACGTCAGTCCTTTGACGTCTCACTCATTTTCTTGTCACATTATATTTTGTGTAAAAATTGAGATACGTATTTTGCGTCCGTAAACCATAAATGTAAAGTTGAAAACAATTGCAAACAAACCGGCTGTGAAACATTTAATACGATTTAATTTCATTATAGCGTCGTCAATAATTCAAGACCGACAATTAATAATTCATAATGTAAACATTACCTACCAGTCTACATGTTTCATTGTACGAGTATTTTTTAAATTATCTCAAGAACATACATGTTTGTATTTGTTTTACATTAAAACTAGCAGGAGCCCACGACTTCGTTTTATCGAAATCGTTAAAATCCGTTTTTCAATTACAGACGACAACTTTTTTTTTCAATTATGGTTGTTTACGAATTCCAAAAATAATTTCAAATATCTTTATAACCTATCAATTACTACTTGACCTACATCACCCCACTAGGGTGATTTTAAAAAACAATTAATCAAAATTGAATATGATTAGCGACGTATAAGCTGGCCAACTCCAAAACTAACGAAGCAAATTAATAAAGAAATTATTTATTGACTTTTAGTGCATTTTTATACATTATTCTTTTAACGTCGGTTTTGTTTTTAATTAAAAAAGTTTATCTTTAATACTTTTTAGTTTGTGTATGTACTATTAGGTATAGCTGTGATGTCTACTTCATAGCTATGGAAACGAATATATGAAACACGATTAAATGTCTATAATATTCGACGGTTTTTTCTCAATTTCCCTGAGTTCCACCGATAAGATACTAATCTGGTGGAAATAGGACCACTTCGGAATCGTATTCCTTCTATTAAAAATTTTGAAAATCGGTTCACAAATGACGGAGAAATCGAGTAACAAACAAAAATACAGACGAATTGATAATCTCCTCCTTTTTGAAGTCGGTTAAAAATAGACGCAAACATCACTTCGTAGTACCCCGTTTCCTCTTCCAAAACTGAACCGATTTTTAATTTTCTTCCAATTTTAGAGTAATAAAGACTTTAACTATGTGTGTTTTCAATTTTTTAAACGTGCTTTTTTAATTTTTGTTTTTGTCCATCAAATTTGTTTGACGAACATCTTAAATAGATGGTAAAAATCGAGCACTTTTTACTATTTTCAAAGACTTCTAGATTCTATAGTAACTAATTTATGGAAAACGCACGGGCATAGCGGTAGTGGATATATATTATTTAGTATAAAAATATTTAGAATAATACTATTATCCAGGGAGGAAACAGGGGACTACGTTTGTATGGAATAAATGTCGCTAGCATATCTTCTTAACAATTAACTTCCTTCTCACTTTATTCAATGTAGCAAGAAGGTGTGAGACGATAACAAAGCTTTACTTTACTCTTTGTTAGTACATGCATAAACATGAAAAAGGCAGATTTCGCCCGGTCAACTATAGTAAAAGTAAGTTAAGGAACTCCGCTTAAATATATTAGGCTAACATTGCTAGTTTGAGTTAATTAACATTCATCCATTGCTATCCAACGTGGCAATGCAGTCAGCCTGGAAACCTTCCCGTCTGACGGCGATCTAGACGGCATTTAGTATTTATAGTATTTTTTAATAATTATTGTGATATATTAACATTAAACTAAAAAAATATTTTTTTAGAATTAAACAATGAGATTATAAAATAGAAATAAAATAAAAACAATAAAGGCACAAAAAAAAAAGAAAAAAAAATAGGGAAAAGCCACAAAAAAAGTAAACAAAACTCGGATTATCTCTGAGATATAAGGGGCCTAAAAAAATATGTATTTGGTTTTTAAGAAAGTTTTCTTTTAATTAAAAGTTAGATGTCGATCAAATGCTTACTAATAATTAATGTTATTATTTCGTACCATAAACTTGATACTGAACTATGGACAAATATTTTAGTCAAACGGTAACCCCATTTTAAGTATAATAGAAATGTGAATTGAACCATAGAACATAAACTTTTAACAATGCAATAACCTTATAATAATACAATTTTTTTACCAACATTACAAATACTACATTATTATTAATTATTACGCGCGAGTGAAGGCACGCGGCGGGTGAACCGTTAGGGTGAAAAAAAAAATGCAAAATACACATTTAATTTTCAACCCCTGTGACGCGAGGGGATAGGCTGCTTACTACCCTCCAATTAATTAGATACCCACCTGCTACACGAAACACCCTGTAGTGGTCGGTTTTGTGGGTAATTAAAACAAGAAGTTTAATGTTAACATTTAAAAAATGATATTCTATGACGCCCATTGTGACCTAATTTTAGTTATAATTTCTAAATTAAATAAATACGAACATTTATTCAGTTTCCTTTTTTTCTTATTCAATACTAATTTTTTTTTGCTACAATCAAAATGCTTGGAATGCAGTTGAAAACTATTTAGTAAAGAAAGCACCTACATTAATATGTCGATTACTCATAAAAATGAAACAATAGGAAGACAATAGGAAAAGAATGGCAAGCTGGCGTAAACGCCAGGTTAGCGCTCAAGGGGTTAATATTCCTTTGTTAGTTTAGCAAGGTAAATACAATACAGGAAAATTGTACGCCGTCGTCTAGTTCTGCTTTCAGCGTTATTTTCTTGAAAAATTGCCGGCGGCGCTACTTCCTCGGATGAGCAAATTTGTAAGTAATATTTATGAGAGCATGAGCGAAGTAATGATATGTATATTATTTGGTTCCAGGAGGCCGGGCACTAAGGGAACTGGAGGTAACAGCAGCATTTGTCAATGCCCGCGCAGGTGGGCGGCCTATGATCCAGTTATTACTTTATGTTTTCCTTCATTCCTATAGCACCCGCAACTACTTATGAACGCTCACGCTCAATAAGCCCTGCCACGGAGTTGATTTTCATACATTAACTTTATGGCCACATGTGTGGTCTTACGACTTTTTTATAAATACCATTTTTTTCGGAATATTTTTTGAAATGCAGCATTTCAGTTAACAGCCAGTTTCTTCCAAAATTTTCTTGAATTTAACAACAAGTAATAACCTACTCTAAATTCGTAACCGAGCAATGGTATTACTGAATTGTGTTCTGAGCATCCGTCGGTGAATATTCCTTTGTCACTTTAATTTAATAAATGTTAGATAAGTAAGTTAAAGTCCTCGTCAGTCATTGACCGGATCATAACCGAAAATCTTCAGTAAGTCAGTGAACGGGCCCACGGGGCGCAAGACGTGAAAAACGACATCCATTAAGGAAGTGAATACATTTAAAATAATCGGCTTAGTCGTCCGACGTTGACGTATATTCGTACTTATCTCACGGAGATACCGGCACAGATATACCGGACTAATCCCTTACACAAACATCTGAAAAAGACTCGGCACTCCTTGTACGGCTCAGCTCAGTCGTAATTGAATGGGCCACGAGCAGCCCTTTGACTTGAACAAAAGTGCTCAATAATTTATGCCTATAATCTGACGCGCGCTGTACTCGGTACGATTTTTATTCGTTTTTGAAATCAGCTCTTTATTTTCCTTTGTGGAATCCAGATATTAACTGCGATGGCGGCGACAGTCACAATATTACCCGCACGCTGGTTCTTTATCCAATTCTTTAGTGGCTGTCAAGCGTTCCGGAACACAATATTTATGTTCCGCTGGATTAACTAAATATAAACAAAAATATATCGTTTTTTTACTGAAAGGAAATGCAAAGTTATGTGATAGATTAAATCGTAAAGATGTCGCCGACAACGAAAATAGATGTAACAGTCTAAATACAACATACAATTTGGTTGTTCCTTAGAGTAATCAGGATGTCTCCATTAATTTTTAAGGACTTCCTTTGAGTAATGTTGTGCTTACTTCGAAAACAAGGAAAGTTTTAATGGAGTTACAATTCGTTGACCCTTAAAAACAAGGTTTCTAAGTTGTGAGTTGATCGTTGCTTACAAGGCTTTACTGTTTCCGCAAATTCCAATTAACCAAAATAAACGAAAGCGAAAAGTAAAGGAACGTGCCCACTCGATATTCAATCCAGCAAATATTATTAACTGGGTCACTAGTATAAATTATTTATTAATAATAAACACCTCTGTTCCGTTGAACTTTAAATAAATTTTCATTTTAATTTATAATCGAATTGTGTTCATTTATATACAAAACATAAGGGTAAAACTTTTACCATTTTTTTTATCCATCACACCAAAGCTACTAATATATTCTGAGAGAAAATTGTACTGAACTGTTTTATCTTTGCATACCTATATGGTCGAAAAATATATTGCATGTCGACTTCAAAATGTTGATAAAGAAATGGAGTAAGTACTGATCGCTTTTGCCTTATCTTTTTAACGAGGGTTAATGATGTGCAGTATAGTAGAATAAAGTCGATTTTAAAGCTACAATAGTTACAATTAAAAAAAAAAAATTCTTTACTAGCAATTCCCACGACATCGCTCGCCCTATAATATTTTGTCTATTAGGCACTGTATATTAACGTTTTAAATAATCATTGAAAACGGACGAACTCTACTTTTTTTTTGTAAAGGACCAAAATTATTTTTGGCACTAACAGAAAGCAAAGATATTTCTCACAAATTGCATTGGATTATAACAATATTATTTGTTTTAATTTTTTTAAGCACAATTCTAATTCATTTATAACTTCAGTTGTCTGCTAGAAAAAGTTCTGTTAAAATTGGCAAAACCGTTCCAGAGATTAGCTGGAACAAACAGAAACATAAGACAAAACAAAACACAATACACAGACACAATTTTAAAAATTGTGTTCATAAAAGTTGTTATTTTGATAAATGTAATAAATAATTTTTTTAATACATTTTTTACTAAATACATATGAATGTATATACGTTACCTATACCAAAAGTATAAATTTTAAAAATTTTGTCTGTCTTTCTGTTTGTTCCGGTTAATCTCCGGAACGGCTGGACCGATTTTGACCGAACTTTTTTGGTAGATAGCTGAATTTACTCCTCATAACTTAGAGTACTATTGTTTTTCGAATGTAATTAAGGTTCCGCGTAAAAAAATTAAAACTCATGAAATTGTGAATAAAATCCGGTTAAATGCGCAGTTCTCTGGCAGGTATTTGAATCTGTGAGAAATATCTTTGCATAACGTTAATAGCAAAAAAAAAGTTATGTTTCCGTATAAAAAATTTAAAACTATATTAAGCATTGAAAAATATATAAAACACGTGCGCAATCGCGGGCACACAGCTAGTATACTATACAAACCCAACAAACGCTGAAGTCAGTAATCGTGGTAAAACTGAAAATAAACCGAACTAGGTGTTACCAGCTCGACACGCGCTTCACGACATAGAATGCGAATGCCATTAATTAACTAAATTTGTATGTCGTTTGTATGTATATTGAACGTTGTATGAAGTAGCAGAGCAGACTCGTCGAGTATTCCCTCGGCGTACAATCAAACACGACTTATCAATTTCACGGTTAAAACTGTAAGCGTGTCGCCAATTACGAGAAACATCACAAGAATACATAAATGTATATCTATACTAATAAATAAAATTGAAGTGTCTGTTTGTAATGTCAAAATTATTTAGTTTACTAAATAGATATGAATGTACATAAGATACCTAAACCAAAAATACAATTTTTAAAATTTACATCTATCTGTTTGTAATGTGTAATCTCTGGAACGGCGGGACCGATTTGGCCAGAACTTTTTTTGGTAGATAGCTGAAGGTACTCCAGGTAACTTAGAGTACATTTAATTTTCGAAAATAATTAGTGTTCCGCGTAAAAAATAAAATTTATAAAAATTGAAAACATACGATTCAATGCACTATTTTACTGGTATTTAAATTTGCGAGAAATATCTTAAAGTTAGTAGAAAATAATTATGGTCCCGTATTAAATAAAATTAAAAACAATATTACGCAGTGAAAAATATTTGAACTGCGGGAGCAGCCACGGGCACACAGCTAGTATTTAATAAACTTGAGTGGTTCAAAAATTGTCTACTATAAAATACTTCAATAATCTATTAATTCTTCTTCAAGTATAATTATTGACAGAATGATTTATTTTATAAAAATGTCATTGGGAAATTTCATTTCAATGATTTGAAATCGTTTAATAAATAAATAATAGTGATTGAAAAATCAATTAGAAAGGGGTCAAAAACATTAACATTAATTATAAGAAACATTAAGATAAATGATTATACCGTACTACACAGAACAAAGCTACAATAAAACTCATTTGGGTTATAATAAGTGCTATTTCGCATAAATAATCTTTAATATTCTAATATTCACAAAACTAATGTTGCCGGAATGTTCAATAATTACTTAAAGTCGTTTCTTACGAGTACAAAATACTCATTTGATCTTTAATTGCAATAATAACGTTTACATACTTCGGCAAATTAGATTCAAACTTGTTCGGTGTTTAATATTAATTTAATTTTGAGGTACCATCTACTTTATAGCCATTCTTTTACATATTCTTCCTGTAAAATAACATTATTCGATCTACTTTGTCCTGTCTTAGTGACACATGCCAGTTTTCAGAACGAGCAATCTCACAGTAGCTGACATTGAATCGGACCGCAATAAGATCCAGTCTAGATTCTAATAATATCTAGTTAAACAAAAACTACCGGTCACTTATTTTTATGTGAACTACATACTTGTTTAATTTTTTTTTAAGTAAAATCTTCTTTAGCGGATTTTTTTTTTATTTTGTCCCCCTTGTATCTCAAACGTAATCCGAAACCTTATTTGTTTCTAGACCTTTCACTCCTCTGTTTCTTATTTAGTTTAGGTATAAGTGTGTGAAGTAGTGTGCTTAATCTAATATTATTTATATTAATATTCCAGTTTTTTATATTACAATTTACTTTCAAGTTTTATCATCTTCTCTTTCCTTCTCTTCTTTCACGGAAGCATAGGAATTTTTCTTCGGTAGGGAAAAAAGTTATAGATTTGCATTACCAATACCACAGCCGTCAGCCGTCAATATGCTACAGTATGTCAAGTATAATGGTGTTAGCACACGTACGGACCGGACCGCGGACATAGTACGACGGGCGGCCGATGTTATCAGTCCTCTGAGACGGAGTCCTTTTCGAAAAAGATCGATTTTTGAATGGATTCGATTCTAAATTTGATGAATCGATTCTCGATTGATAATCGATCGAGGCCCAAAAGATCAATCTTTCAAACCAATAAAGTATCAATTATTAGTGTTCTTTTTTCTCTAACAAGCAACGTACAATATTAATAGCAGTAGAAAAGCCAAAACATATTATATATATTACTAATATTAATTTAAATTTAAGTAGAAAATAATATTTCCCCAATTTCTTTGAGTTTCATTAGGTCACTACTAAAAATGTCAGTTTCGCGAGATAAAAGATTAACTAATCATATACCTGTAGTTATTTAGTTTGTTGTTTTCTATAATATAATGATCATCTGTAAATAGGCAAAAATAACAGTTCGGTACCATTTTCTCTTTGTGGGTAAGGTATTCTTCTTTTTTTTGTATAGTTGCTATTGATGACCTTTAGTGCTGTTAATAAAGAAATTGGAAAGAGTTTTTGCAATAAATAATGATTATAGTCTAATTTCGACCATTGTAAGAACACTATAATATTTACGAATAAAAACTAAAATAAAACAAATAAATAAATCCTTGGACCTCGATGTTTTGTGGATCGATAAAAAAATTGACCTTTTTGTAAATGTTATTCCCTATCCCTACTTAGGCGACTGATGACCTCGGCTGCTCGACGAACCATGTCCGCGGTTCGTTCCGTACGTGTGCTACGGCTAACGGCTATGGTATTGGTAATGCAAATCTATAAGTTTTTTCCCTGCCGAAGAAAAAATCCTAAGATGTCATTAAAGTGCTGGCGCATCGTATGTTTTGAAGCTATATGAAAATGTACACAATTATTGCTCGGAGCTCCAATAGATCTAAAACGACAAATGTCAAATGATAGGTTATGTTAATAATTTCAATTAACAAATTATGAAATTTAAACATTTCGAAAAAGTTTTCCAAAATTCCTAATATTCACTTCTGTAACCAATCTCCATAGCTGCCTGGTTTTTTTTTTAATTAAAAGGTAAATTTAAATTAGAAAGTATCTACTAACATTTAGAATTTCGATCACAGTGATAATAAAATTCACAGCCCACCTTATTCCAAAATGAAATGTATGTTAATATTTAATAACACTCAAGCGTTAATTGACAAATGCACATACAAATAAACGATATACGTCAAACCGAGAAAGAGAAAAAAAAAACAAAATTTGCCAGACAAGAATCAAATAAGTATTTATTTTCACCTTTCATCGCCCACCACTTCGATACGAATGAAACGTATAAAAATAATATTAAGGTAAGTCCCCGTTGACACTTAACAAGTAGTGAAGTGGCACCATCTTCACCTCGACACGGTATATGAATTATTATGAATTAGAATGAGCGCTACGGCATCTAAATTTGAAGAGCGCCACTCATCGCTCAACCCACGTGTCGTCGTTGTCTATGTGTACAAATAATAATAATAATTATGACATTACTTGTTGAAGAGTTGTTTGAAATATCCATTTGAACTTTTCAATTTAATTATGAGATAGCGGGTTAACTGTATCTTTAATTCGGAATTAAGATTTAGCTCTTGAGCATAAAGTTTGTACCACTGCGTGGTACACTCACACTCTAATTTGCTAAAAGTCTGTAAAAAAATATTTATGAAAAACAATAAATGACAAAAACTTATTTGTATCTACTTTGACTATTTCCTATATCTTTCATAATATTATTAAGAGGAACGATTTATTTGTTTGTAATCGACAAACTTTGACACTAATGAACCGATTTTAATAATTATTTCGCCATTAGAAAACTACTCTAACCACAAGTAAGTAACATAGGCTAAATGCATATTTTTTTACGTAATACATTTTTATATGACCGTTAGAAACTGAGGCGGGTCGCTGGTTAAAAATAAAATTAATTATCTGGTTATATTTAAAAACTAAACCGTATTAATTTTGTAAAAAGTATTTCTTAAGAATTTACTATGACCATCAAAGAATTAGTAAATGAACGCGCATATACATATAAAGTAATGTTAATGTTGTTCCCTCTATGAAATTCCTCTCTATAATCATTTCTTCGAATTGATTAATAGTTATATCGGTTAGTAGTCAATTAACTTAGAACTTGAAAGTCAAGTAGCGATAAACACAAATCGTTCATCGGCAACACTCAAAGAAACGGCGGCAAAGTGTGACATCTTTTTGACAGTGTGTACATTAGCCGTCACATTCCCTCTGCACTTCACACGTAAGTAAGGATGCCAGAATAATTTATTCAGTAAACGTAAATATACCTGAGAAACAACAACAATTTTACAAAACAATCCGATATGCTGTTTTATAATATCTATGCCAACACCGCTTCTTTTTGCGTAATATCACATTAGAACTGGTAAAAGCAACACGATAAACTAAATTACTGATGCATATTGCTTAATAATTGTCTTTGTTTAAAAATAAGATCTAATTTTAGTTAAAAGAAATTGACAGCCCTAAATGTAACGCTTTAAAACCCTCATCCCGTAACGTCAACTCTGACGAATTAAGTTATTAACATCGGGCAGCTGTTCTACACAAATCAAAGTGCCCTATTCCCGAACACTCAAAAAGCACGACGCTTCCACGTCTTTATAGCTGTTTTATGAGCCCTTTCATATTCAACTCTCAGTCGCGTCACATTCACTCTGGCCTATGGATGGGAGTGCGGGCGATTGTTTTACAGACAAAACATATTAATGTGTTGGTAGTATACCTATAATATTTATTTTATGCTCTTTTTTTTCATTCTATCCTTCGTTGTTACTCTTTGAAGTAACCGAGCTTTGGTGTCCCAACAACATACATACCTACATATTCTCGTTAGTAACTATCATTATAGTCTACGTCAAATTCACGTCTAAGTATATTTGCCAACTCGAGCATAAGTTTGTTCGGCGTGTAATATTACTTACTTATTACCTAATACCGAAACAGCTTTGATGTGACGACGAAGGGAAATTACTGAGCCCGGGAAACGAGGTTTCAGTTCATCGTCAGCAATAATTCCATTTAACGCGCCCGGTACATATTCTGAAGCAGCAATATCTACGTAGTCTGTCATCGTGTTTGTCACTGGAAACATCGTAAAACAGGGCGGTTATAAATTATTTACTGTTTCCTTGCAAACGCTGCGTATTTGTCAAGTGAGATGCCAAGGTGTGTATTAAGATATTGCTTCTTAGTCCTGTGGGTCTCATCATAGACGGACCTCTTCTACCACCCTTAATATATTATCCTTAGCCACGGGCACACAACAAAAGAGCACTCAAAGTAATAACTTTTTTTAAGGCGATATAAGTAATTTATATTTTTGCATTTTCTTAAGTAGGTGCCTACCGCCCCGTTCTTTTTAGATATTTACTTTTAATATCATTAGGAACAAACGTAACGTGGGAAAGAGCAAGAGAGCGATTCGCTAAAAAGGTTGTTTTGATGGTAGTTACATTAAGGTAATTGGTATACGGCTGCGAAACAATTTTTTATAGCCCATCGCAGCGGTCGTTTGGGGCTGCGCTAGCCCAATCATTGTCAGTCTTTGCCGCTGGATAAATTTAATACTGGATACGATGTTAATGGAACGAATTTAAGTATCCCATGGATAAATTGGTTCTCGAGATTTATAGTACAAAAAATCTATCAAATATGTGTTTTAAAATTAACAATTAACTCTCAACTCACATGTATCTGATACTTTTAATTTACAATTTTACAATATTTTTGTAAAGACTTCTATAGTTCGTTTTATTTTGATCCTTGCATCATACGTACAAACATAACTATAAATAAAGAATTGCCTCCATATAATTGCGATCATGCCCGTGCACCCGTCAAAAAGGTCTACGGATCAATTTACTCGCACAATAACTTTTAATATAAAGTCATCTCGTCGGAATGAATAGGCAGTAATCATTCTCTCGTATGAGTATTAAAGAAATTTCTTTGTCGATGTTATCTCGGGTCGCGTGTACGAGAGGAAACCGAATTCACTGAGTGCATTATTAAAAAAGCACATGTGGCCCGAAAGATGGGTATCGCAGCGCCTGTTAATTACTTCTGACACGCAGCATATGATTCAATTATCATATGATTTATTCGGAGACGGGTCGCGAGTGCGGGCGGATGCTCCAGTGTAAGTTTATTTAACCGTTAACTCTGAGATTAATCCGAAGTATCGCATTTCTGTGACATGTGGCGGCTGGTTTGACGTTACCCCGCCTGGATTTCAGGACGGTAGCGGATTTTTTTTTATTCACTACGTTAATGCGAGACCGATTTGTGTAGCCCAGGACACTTTGGAATTTGTAAAATTCGAACTATGTTCCGCTTGCATTCCTACAAATTTTAGTTTGACAAAATTCAATTTTTTTTCTTCATAGAAATGTGTGGACGATTACTATGTTAATTATTGTCTTACGTATTTTTTTATTGTAGATTAATATTTACTTAGTGATTTCTAGTGAAGAAAAAATTCTTTCGAATTGGTTTTCTTTCATTTTTTTTTAAATCTAAAATCTTAATTGAATGAAAAACTATATAAGTAAAAAAAAAAAAAAAAAAAATCATCGTAAAAAAACTCAGTTATCCTAGGACGAAAATTGTAACTCAATTTTTGTGAAATCGATCAAAATGTAAAACCGTTAGTATTTTAAAAATAGAAGTAAATGAGATTAAATTGATAAATGTAATCGCATAGTAAAAACGAAATAAAAACTGAAAAGTCACTTTACATTTAAAAAATATATAAACATAAATTTAACAATAATCAGATGGAACATCTTAAAAATCTACGTCGACCGTATACAAAATCTTCATTAATTCACTCGTTCATTTACTAACCGCATCAATCTTATTAAAACGACTTCACACCGGGAGAGATAGCTACGTCCTAACTGACTAACCTTTCAGTAATAAATACTAATTACCGGTGAAAATAAAATGATATAATCGCGGCTGAAATTCCCGACGTGACGGCAACAGTGCGGCAATGAACTATCGAGATTAAAAAGAAGTCGTTACTTTATAGTAAATCTCGCGTGACACATAATAGTAGTCTTAAGGGGCTTTATTTATCGCAGTCGCGGTCGCTCGTCGAGAATGAATCGTTTAATAAACATTATCACACTTTAAGTCGTCAACAAACGTGAGAAGATAGCCGTTTGACCCGGTTCGTGATATTTGTCCCATTTCGGGGATTAAAAGTGATCTCTGCCGAACAACGTTTTCTGTTTGAAGAAACTGCCTTACAATAAACACGGAGGTAGGTTTACGATGCTCGCTTAGAAGAAGATTGTGTTGTATATAATTAGAATCGATCAAAATACACACTCCGCTTTTCGAGTGTTCTCCAAATGACAAAAGCTTACAAGGCCCCTGTTTAGAATGGATTCCCGACTAATACCAAAAACATTTCAATGACGTTTCTTGTGCATTCGATTTGAAGGCAAGTATAATGCTTTTTAAATGGGTATCCGGTTCAATTAGGTAAAGTGCTCTGTATTTAATAGCGAAATGTATTAAGATAAACAAAAAAAAAAACTTTAGTAAAAGTGCAGCTGTTTGTGAGCGATGTAAAGAATTCGTTTGTACAAAAAACATAGTTAAATTAAAATAATATGATAATATGTTTACTTATATACGAGAATGTATGACGTAAATTGGTAAACGATCGTATATTAACAATTCCGAGTAAACATAATAACATGAAAATGAAATAAGAATTTTTCGTAAAAATAGATATGATAAAAACAGATATTACCTGACTTAAAACACTTACAAAAAGTATACCCTCGGTAATGTAATTTTTGTAATACGTAGAGATATTCGGTTGTTGAATGATCAAAATAACCATAATAATATGAGCAGACTTATAAAAAACATTTTTTTTTCAATATATACTTTTTCATGGTAAAGAATCTTTAAGCACATATGTATTTTATTCAACCACTGTTTCATAATAAATTTCAATAATTTTAATCATTATCAGCACTGCAATCTCACTAACTTTAAAGTAAACTTAAACTTTAAACCAACTTTAAAGTAACAATATCTATACTCAAAGAAATAAATATTAACTAAAGTAATTTAAAAGATACACGCATTTCTAACAACAATGAAGTAACGAAATCGTCAGTAGAACAACATCTTGGCGGGGTTCCCACATTTGCCACCACATGGTTCACATTGGAACACATATATTATAGCCTATTTTCAATAAATCCGGATTATCATTTATTTAAACATACACGGCCACGAACATTATAGGATCATTATAAAATGTATTTTAGTTTTGTGCAGTAGAGTGTATAATTCAATGAATACTGTTTAAAATGTGCAACGTGCTTCTACATTGTACTTATCAAGACGGGAGGAGGAAATGCGTGTTATTGCAGCTTAAGTTTCGTAGTCGCCCGCTGAGACATTCGGCTCACTCGTCCATTTTTTGTGACAGACCAAGCGAATGCCATAAATAATAGGTAGGGGTTTCACGAAACATGCGAGCTCTGTAATAAATTCTATGCTCTTTTTGGTAGAAGAGGAACGGGCCGCGATTGAATTATGATGATGCGTTAAGCCAGCGAACTGAATTGAATTATCTACTTCTTTTTTTTTTAATAAATACATTTAACGCTAACTCTCGAGCATGTATGTGTCATTACATTATTCTACGAAGTCGTGTCTTTACTCGTTGTGAATACAGTACGTTTATTTCGCTACACGAGTTCATCCTGTCTCATATCGAGTTACGCCCGGCCATTTGAAAAAGACAACACGCATATGGTATCTTCGTATTTGAGTATTCTTGAAACGGAAGATACTAAAATCGTACGAATTAATCAATATAAATTTTCTTGGATAAAAAAATTAAACATGTTAATACTACATAGTATAAACACAAATAAGAATTTGTAATAACAATGAATTTATTCTGAGTATATTTTTAGTTGACAATTAAACAACACTTTACTATGCACTAATAAATTTAAAAATACAATTTATAGGTATATAGATATCATTAAATTTTGTTACGTGATATTGAAAATCAGTGAAAAGATTCGTATAATAAGTAACTGAACTAAAGAGTCTCTACATATATATGTAGATCTAGATACCTGTTACTATCTCTTTAAAAATTTATCGTACGCTCAGTTCAGACATATAATGTTACCTACATACTGGAGGTTGTGTGTCAACTGGTAAGTGTGGCCGCGCATCCCGAGATCCTCTCAAGTTACTCCCGGATAAGTCAATCATTAGACACGGCTCAAAATAAAACATCGTTCGTACCGAAAGTTGCGTGTGGCTCTCTACGTATAATGCGTAGCGGCAGCCGACATGTTTTGCGCGAGAAAATAAAATTGATGGCACGGGGAACGCTCCAGACTTAAATAGCTCAGTATTCGTGGAGTAGCTAAACGCTATTGTCTATTTTATAACCGGCGTCACGTCGCTCTCCATCGTTTTCCTTTTATTTTTGTGTAACGTATTAGTTTTTCCGACAGCTATTCGTGTCACACGGAAATTGCTCTGCGGTAATATTTACAGTTAAAAGTTACAAAGATTTATGAAAAAAACAATATTACTGAAATGTTAAAATGTTAAATATTTATATAAATCAGGAAGTAATCGGATAATACTGAATCCGTCCAATTTCCTCACTCGGCCACAGTTTTCTACGGGCAAATAGCTCTTTGCAAATCAAACAAGGGGCCGTCTAGCGAATCCACATATCAACTTCGCATTGTTTCTCTCTCATCATTCGGGGCTAACCAGAGGCGTTTTCGATTATCCGGCCCGGGAGCGAACAAAGCCTGCGACCGCAGAACCGAGTCAATTACATAGTTCAACAACTCAGCCCTTATAACTTTCATGGGCTACCACCGGAATACAGAAAAGGGTATTTGTTTTCAATACACGGTACGAGCTATGGTGATTGACCCTTTCGTATGTCCGCATTGACTTTTAAATTACTAATCCAGAGAGGCAAACAGTAGGAGCGCCTCCAGTTACCCTTATTTACACGGTCGAGTATGCTTGCACATCTTCATGAACTAAAAGCCAGTACTGCTTACTCGACACTCATGTGGTCATATGAAAAGAATCCTCTTATCAGTGAATTCTCGCCATTTTTTTTCTAATTTTTTGTTATAATTCGTAACATGTTTTCTACGGGTATCTGAAAATTAATGACTTACAAATGAGTATGCAATGTTTTGTGCATACATAAGTTAAGTAAATTGATAACAATCCTAACAAAGCATATTATTACGCATAATTAATTGAACATTCTGTTACAAATTTCGTCTCGAAGTACACGGTGCGTAACTCGTTCCCCGGAAACAATTTAACTTGCCAACCGTTATTTAAGATACATAGAAAACAGAACACCTCAGGGACTTATTAAAATGTTTATCTGAATATCAGCATAAGAATGCATCCGACTAGAGCAGTGGTTCTCAACCTTTCCTTGACGAGTTACCACTATACTCTATATATTGATAGCACAATGAATAAAAAAAAAGAGTCAATATCATAAATATAAATATTTTAAACTCAATTTGACTAACATGATTATTATAATAGAAAACATTTTTAACAGAAAGTTAATTTTTTAATCAATGTGTCTTTTGAACGTTCACCTTTTTCACAAGTTCGGTAAATATAGAACTGATATTATTTCTCAAAGGTACCCCACCTGCCCCCGTATACTTCTACCACCCGTAAGGCTGTGCACCTTTCCCAAAATTTGAAATTCTTCCCGAACCATATTTTGGACCTTGCGGACACAGGTTGGGAACTACTGGACTAGAGAGTAAATGGTGCTCGCCTGTGGGGGACGCAGCGATGCGCACCCATTCGAACTGATGGCTGTATGTATACCGAGCATTTTCTACGTCAGATACAAACATTACCCCTTTTAAACCGAATGAATTACTTAATTTTTCTACATCGGACCCCGAAACCCCAACTCTCGATGTCTAAATAAATTACCGTTACCCATTTCTATACAAAGGAAGCGAACGCAGTGAAGTACAAGTGCCTCTCGGCCCGTAAAATATTTTTTCGTCAAATATTATTTAATGTTCCAAGTATTTGAATAGATGAACTAACAAAAAGGTCTAATTTAACTACCTATAGAAATCTCTTAATTTTATACGACGAGCTCATTATAACCACAAAATATGATAAACTAGCTGTGCCAGCGGCTTCGCTCGCTTGAATTATAGAAGTATGGCCAGTCTTCTTTTTTTTTTTTAAATAAATCTGAACATTCATAATTTACCTATTGAAATATGAATTGCAAGGTCTCTTTATGTACACCATTTATTCCTTCATCTATGACACCAATTAGAATAGGGTACAGGACTAACAGTAAACGTAATTATGTTAATTTTTATTTCGCTTTATACTTAAAATTTTCCATTTTATATTTAAATTTCTAATTGCTTATCTATACGAATAAATAAAATCGAAATGTTTGCTTGTAATTTTTCGAGTTCTAAGCCAATTAATTATCGGGCAATTTCTATTATATATACTATTTGACGTAACAAAAATAACTAACGGACAGACAGTCATATAGACGTTGTTTTCATATAATGTGAGGATAGGCGTGTATAAATAAACAAAAACTCTTTAGACCTATTGATTGATAAACATAACTTTACAATACGAAGAGAACATAAATTTTACCGTAATTAATGCGAATGTATATCTATATGAACGCTCATTTTAATGTATTCTCTTTCGCCTCACTGCTCATTAATGAGTTGAAATAGTTAATAACTTCTACGGAAGTATAAAAATAATGATTAATAGTGATAAATAACCGTAACCATTGAGTTCTGTATGACCGTAAACCGATCGGGATTCGGTGCAGCAGTTTTGGCTGTCTATTGTATTCCGAATAATAGAAGTGTTTATGTTTGGGTGGCGGGTTTTTGCTATGAAACTGAAGTTTACGTCTTTATTTGCAAACATTGTATGAAATGATAAATTACTTGAGTTGCCTTTGTATACCTCTATATTAGTTTTCGTAAGTCATATTTGTATCTCACATCTGTGCAGCGTTCACCTCAAACTGAGATGTCTGTAGATGTCGATTCTGTTGATCGTACAGACTTTACGTCTGTAAATTTCTTTATCCAGATAATATAACTTGTTAAATTTTTTTTACAAACAGTTATAAACATTTAATACTATAAATAGGAAAATGATCATGTAGACTACAGTAAATAACCCTGCTTTTCAGAAAACAAGTAATTATCAAAGTTTATAAATGTTGACAAAACACCCAACAAAGCCAATCGTCTCCATTAGAATTTAAAATTAAAATTCAGTGCCTAACAGCGGTTTATTATAGATTTAGTCAAAACCCGATAAAACTATAATATATGAATTGTAAACAGAAAAAAAACATCAAATGGACCGTACTTTAAATACTTTGATTTAAAATAAGCTAAAGCTTTTGGACACTATGAAAAAATAATTTAGTCTGTACTGATATAAATGCTAAAAAAAAATATTAAATACTCGATTATTTTCCTCAGTTTGAATCATAACGATGTATTCGGAATTGTTAAATTAATTGCTAATATACTAATCTACTCTTTCGAACTGGAAAATCCGATATACGGAACACGCACGTGTCCTATGTGTCTTCTACCCTTCGAAATTATCATTGTTAAACAATCTTAGGGAGATGTCATAGCGATTTTACTGCTTGAATAAGTTAAAAACAACGTTAATAATTTAGAAACGATTGATTATAAGATTACTGTTACGCATTTCTATTATTATTTCTATAACCGAAGTCAAAAATATCTATACTAATAAATAAGACTGAAGTGTCCGCTTGTAATGTCAAAATATTTTTCCACAAGGTGGAACGACGACCTGTTGAAGGTCGCGGGAGTCCGCTGGATGCGGGTGGCGCAAGACCGGTCATCGTGGAGATCTTTCGGTTGAATGGATGGAAATACATATGAATGTATATACGATACCTATACTCAAAAACACAATTTTTAAAACTTTTGACTGTCTGTCTGTTTGTTCCTTGTAATCTCCGGAACGACTAGACCGATTTTGACGGCTCATTTTTTGGGAGAAAGCTGAAGTTAATCCTCGTAACCAAGGGTACTTTTGTTCTTCGAAAGTAATTAAGATGCCGCGTAAAAAAACATATAAAATCGGGAATAAAATCAGATTCAATGCACAGTTTTACCGACAGGTATTTGAATTTGTGAGAAATATCTTTGCTTAATGTTACTAGCGACATTTTGTTTTGGAAAATAATTAGGTTTCCGTAGAAAGAATTAAAAACTATATTACGCAAAGAAAAAATATATTAAACGCGGGAGCAGGGGTTACTACTGAATAAGTACATTAATTCAAATGAACGAAAAAAAAAAAAATAACTAAGAAGCTACAAAAACATTAAAACATCACAACAAAAATTAGATGGCAGATTAAAAGGAATCTCGACTAAAAATAAAATCTCATTTATTAAAGAGGCTACTTACTCTATTCATGATATTTCTATACAATTTCAGTATTTACTAGAGATTTCATCTAGTTTATTCCCCTGACTTTATTCACGTAAAATTGTTCCATAATTACTGCAAATTAAGATTGGGACTATGTTACTATATGTTTTAATACTTAAGAGGTAGCATTTAATTTGCTAATTTGAACGCTTTTGTGTAACATTTTATTATAATATCATTTGTCAAGGTTAAAATTTTTGTTATGTATATGAGTACGAAGTAAATATATTAATGGTGCCAACATTATTTTAATGCTATTAAGAATATATCTTGAATCTGTCATTAGTTTAACTTCCACATTAAAACTAAAAAAATATACTTATTTAAATGAAAATCATTTTATTTATAAATATAAATTATACATATTGATTCACGCTGAAATTATTATATTATAGAAAGTTCATATTATGTATTTAAAGTGCAATTTTGTTTTCAAAATAGAACAAAACATATTCTTTGTATAATTATAAAGTGTAACTAATGGTCAAAGCGAACGAATAAGCATTTGGGTGACGAATTAAAAACAATAAGTTTATTATGTTTAATAATAATATTACATGTGAAAATATTATATGGTTTTGTAGATTTTGTGACATTAATAAAATAACGTCTTTAGAATATTACAAAGATTGTACAAGATAACTGGCAGTGAGCCAAGTTTGAATGATTTTTACTTAGTAAACTGGTACATGCTGTAGACAGCAATACAACTTTTGCTACACGTGTATGTGACGGTCGAAGAGAGATTCTTTGTTTTTTAAATGTTTTTGTAACATTTAATAATTTAATATGGCTTGACTTAAGGTTTTTTCTTGTGTTATATGGTCCCAACAAAATGGCGGCGATTTTAGAAATATCTAGAGATATTCTGGAGCACCCCAGAATTCAAACTTAATGTTATTTTCAATACACTTCACTTATGCTCAACAGCCAAACTTAACAACATCGTCACCATAAAATGCCATCTAAACAAATCAATAAGCTCGCTTAGGAATAGTTGGAACATTATGTATGAGATCTCTAAGATATCTAAACAATATCTAGATGTAATTGAGTTCTCAGATGTCTTGTTTTATATCGGATTCCGCATCAATAGACGCGGGTTCAAGCCCACTTATCCAACTTTAAAATCAGCCTGAGCTTATGGTATAAATGGTATGGCATTTTCTAATAATGCCCGCCCGGATAGCTACCACCCTCAAGTTTGAAAACCAGTCGCCAAATACCAACAGGTGTGTTCCGGCAGCATCACTTGAGAACCGTCACTTAACATCAAGTGAAATTTTGGTCAAAAACACTAATCCTTTAAAATAAAAGAAAACTAATTAATTTTTGTAGAAAATTACGGGCGGGAGCCGATATATAATACTAGTATTGAAAAGAAAAATATAATAAAAAATAGAAATAATAGTTTCATAAAAGTTTTAACGAGAGAAATATTTGCAATAATTGTCAGCTACCCGCCAGATTCCCAGACAAAGCCCTCGGGCGTCCGAATAGTTCTATCATAAATATCTATTGCGCTATAGACGCGTTCTGTAATAGTGATTAACATAAATTCCACATTCTCTTAATAACATAATATTTCGTTTTGTGATGTCGTAACATTACGCACTTATCTTTACTGTCACAATCTTTATTCTGATCAGAGCCATAAATAACATAATATATGCTTGTTTATAGATTATACTGTGTATACGCTCTGCACTTTGACCACTATCTAACCTGATGTTAAGTGACAATGTAGTCCAGGATAAGCCTAGAGGCATTGTCTGTCAAGTGATGCTGCCGAAAGTTGGGTGTTTAGGGACAGTTTCTCAAACTTCAGAGTGGTAACTACATGGCATTATTGTAAATTAATGAATGGATTTATGAATTAGAAATTAATTAATGAATAGGCATTAATTGCCCTATCACCATACTATGGTTGCCTCATGATGTTTTCCTTTAATGAAAGCTGAGGGTTCATTATAAAATTGGGTAATTTAGTTCGTACCTTTGTCCATCGACGCAGAATCCGACGGCAACTGCGCCATTATCGCCTTTATCAAATTGGGCGTAATGAAAAGACTAACATTTAACCCCTTGAGCACTAACCTGGCGTTTACGCCAGCTTTCCATTGTTTTCCTATTGTCTCATTTTTATGGGTAATCGACATATTAATAATCGTACTATATGGTTGAAATATTGTCCTTATTGCTACTTATTTTAAAACATACTTTATTTATTTTTTTACAATAGCACGGCAAAGTGACTGTAATTTAGCGTTGGAAAGCAAAATACATTCCAAAAAGCCACAAGCCGTTAGGGTCTTCCAGCACAGTCGTCATCTTTAAACTGCCATACAACTCCTTTGTATAAGCTTATAGATGTATTAAGTATTTTGGGATCACATTTCGAAACATTTATAGAAATTAAAAAATAGCCATTACATCTACCACCAAAATACTCACAAGGATATCAATACGCAATCTCTAATAAAACTTTAATAAGGACATTGATACTGTATAAAATTGTAAACGTATAAGATAAATAATAATTATTAGAACAGAGAAAAGATTATTGACATTTAAAAAAAAAAACATTCTCACCCTACACTTTCATCTTTGGCATAATACACAATTGACTTCATTTTGACATTTTGTGCAACCACGAATAATTACTTCGAATATGTAAACGGATTGAGTTCAAATTGGAATTACTCTCCGAAGATATACATAAGAAACCGATAATCACTTTCATTCCGTCAACATTTACTACAGCTGCATTAGCATTAGGGTTTTAATAAATGTGCATATCATTAAGCGTAACAAGAAGAAACACGGTCGGTCCAGCGAGTGTGTGGTCTCCACTCGGATATTCCACGTACAAACCCTTTTTTTTGTGTATGTATACAGCCACATTTTATTCGTACCAATTAATGGGTTACAAGCCGAGATGTGTGTAAGCCATTTTAAGCCATTTGAACCATTAGAGGAAGGCTTCAATTCGGGAACGGAGCTTTTAATTAATTAACAGCTATTAAGAAAATGATAGTTATTATTTGGATTGCCTCAGGACAGGGCCGTGGTTTATTGCCTCTTGAGGTGCTATAATGCGGCCGTTTTCATAGTGGAACAATTATTATTATTATCTTTCCATTAATAGTGGTGAATATTAAATTATTGTAATTATACACTACGAAATCGGAGCGTTTGGTTCTGAGTTTCATTTTGTTTCGGTATTCATTTTATATAAGTTACTAGAAAATTAGTTGAAATATGAATGTATATTGTGTATTCATTTTCAATTTATTTACAAGACTATATTGAGAACCTCAATTCAAGCAAAAAGTTATTATGTAAAAATCAATATTGATACTTCTGATTTCAATTTAAAAAAAAACGATATTTATTGATGTCTGTTTCTAATATCAAAATAACATTTACTAAATAATAACTTTTACTAAATAATAACGTTTACTAAATAAATACTTTTACTAAAATTGTTACTAAATACATTGTATGATATGTACACATCTGTACCAAAAATACAAATTTAAAAATTTCGTTTGTATGTTTGCTCCGATTTTGATGGGACTATTTCTGACAGATAGCTGAAGTTACATCGCATATGACTTAGGCTAATTTTATTTTTTGAAAATTATTAGGGTTTTGCGTAAAAGTATTAAAACTCATGACATTGACAATAAAATCCCATTCAACGCAGTTTCAATGGCAGGTATCTTAACTTGTGAGAAATAATTTTGCTTTGTTTTAGTGCAAAAAAAATAAAATTAAAGGAAAATAATTTGTGAACAAAATAGGATTCAATGGACAGCACCACAAAAAGATTATTTAAAAACTATATTACGTAGTGTAGAATGTATGAAATCCAAGTGGAGCCGCGGCCACACAGCTAGTAGAAAATAAAACATTTTACAAAGAATAAATCACATGTATTATTTTAAGATATTCTACAGAATTTTATATTGTAATTTTAAAACGATCGATATGTTTAACAATACAAATAACTCATGGCATGTATACAGAAAACATAATTTAAATATTTTAAAAACACATAATAAATTTTAAAGTGTTTCCAAACGTTAAAAGAAGAAATTAATTTCGAAGAAAAACTACCTAACAAAATTATTTTACTATTCAAATGTAAACAACAGCGAATGTTATTTAACACTTAATACGAGTTAGTTTAATAGTCAAAGTTTAACCTCACACGACACCCACACGATTTCGCTTCGATGTTACTGGCTGGATGGAATGATTTAAATTTATTCTTTTGGGCATGTTAACAATGTTGCTTAGTTCAACATAATGTAATGACTAAGCATTATCAAACGGATCTGTTGCACGTTCGCTTATAATGGTTATTGTTTACATGTACTTTTAATTTTTTTATACATACATAGATGATGCATAACATATACCCCTTCATATGCAGGTGAACGTGGACGGTCCACGTTTGCGTCAATAAGTAAATGAATGAACGAAGTAAAGTAAAAAGTTTAGAAACCTTGCTTCAATGTATACAATTTAAGTAGATACTACATTAGGATAGATTAAAACTTCGAACAAGGTACTATCCATTTGCTCCAGCACACTCTCCGGTTCCTTCTCATGCAGCGACCCAAGACATGTCTCGTTCCCCAAATGGGGATGTTCTTGACATCGCCGCCAGCGCGATACAGTGACACTGCCCATGCATCAAGCATTACACGCAGACCACTGCATACACATTCCTGTACATAACACGCAGGTACATAGGTCCTGTAAGGAACCTTTTTTTTATTAATAAATAAAAATGTAGGGATTAGCTAGGATCAAATTCCGCGGGAATTTATATACATAGTAGCGGCCAAGCCGAGGTTCGAACCCTTGTGATAGTTACCTTTTGCGGCGAGTGCCTTCAGCACTCGCCCTCAAAGTCACGGTGAAGCTGTAAAGGCCCTTCCGGTCAACTGCATTAGCTAGGTTAGAAAAAAAAAAAGCACTATCCATCTGGAAGTTTTGTACATCTCATGAAGAAAGGGGAATACCCAAATTGTGATACATGTGGAAAAGTTGATGTATGTCACTTAATGATGGAGTGTGCCAATAACAGAACTGATAGAGAATTGTTGTTGGGTAATCTAAATTTAAGAACCTAAAACTTAAGGATTTGTCATAGTATATTGAACCTAATTCAAATGAGGTCAAGAGATGATTTGGATTAGGAAGATTTAGTCACAACAATTCTTTGGATCAGAATTTATGTCCAACGGGGTGCAATAGAGATATTACTTTAAATAAAAGCTCCCAAACAAAATTTGAAATGATACATAACCAGCT
Source organism: Samia ricini (assembly GCA_014132275.2). NCBI lineage: Eukaryota > Metazoa > Arthropoda > Insecta > Lepidoptera > Saturniidae > Samia > Samia ricini. Next base: position 12,688,921 of record AP028161.1, read on the forward strand.
GAAAATGTCATCACACATACATACTTGATTTTTAATGCGAATTTAATAATATTAAAAGTGAAAAGCGTAAAAATAATATAAATTAGTATACTATTTGTGCACTGCAAGCGTTGCGAGGCTATGGAAATGTAGTTTTTAAGCCAGGAACTTTCGCATGCAGGAACATACGTAGAACAACTTACCAAAGTTTCTTAAATAGTTTAGGAGTGCCTAGGAGATAAACACGCCTACATTGATTTATATTACATAAACTATATTACATAGTTATATAATAAGCTTCGAAGAAAAGTAGATTGCCTAAATTTTAAAAACAAATAATTGTCATAGTCTACTACGTATTTATAGAAGTATACTGAATAACATAACAATTAATGTATAAATGATTAATTGTACTGCTCCTTTATCTTTGTTATAATTATCTATATATACATTTTTTTTGTTAGAAATGCAAGTAAAATGCTTTTTTTAAATCAATTTCTCTTAAAATTGTGCCTATTAAGCTTAAGCCAGTCATGCTTTTTACGAAGTTTACCATCTAAATTAACTTTGAGTATATATACAATCAAGAAGCTTAGATCTAAAGAAGCTACAAACATTGTTACAAGTACATATGCTAATTTGACTATAATGAACCCAGGAAAACAATAGTACGTTCGTAATAGAATTCCTAAACAATATTAAGCGAGTACCATCAATCATCCAAGATATCGGATATGATCTTATCTGAAATGAAACTCATCATTTATAGATCTATCAGACGGCGCTGACCGAATGTTATTAATAGATTTCTATCTGGTCATCAACTGAATACGGTAACGGTAATCCCGGTCATTTTGTCGGCTTAGTAGGTACGTATAGGTATCACTAACAAATTATTACTCGAATCATTTCCAACTACGTAACGATGCTGAGGAGCACGCGTGTGCGTGATGATGTAGCGGCTTTTTAAAAACTCGTACTCTTTTACAATTGTCCGGACAAAGAGACTAAATAATATTTGTATACTTTCTTGATAGTTATGAACGTTAGAAAGAAATACTTGGGTTGAATTATTCCTTGATGTTATCGATGTGCTTTAGTAGTTTAAATATGTTGGATAACATTAGTTTATTTTAAACTAATTATGTGCCCGCGGTTCCGTCCACATTTCTTGTATTCTACACTGCGTAATATACTTAGTTTTTAACTTATCATGGGAAAGTAATGCTTTCACAGTGATGCCCATTGAATGGTGTCCCTGGTTATTTTCTAAAATTCAAAGTAGCCTAAGTTACGATAAGAAACTGCAGCTATCTATCAAAAAAGTCCTGTCAAAATTAGTTTAGCCGTTCTGGAGATAATCCGGAACAAGCCGACAGACAGACAATAATTTAAAAATTGTGTTATTGGTATAGGTACTTTATGTATATATATAGGTATTTAGTAAAAGTTATTATTCTGATATAACAGAGACTATTAATTGATATAGATATACATTTAATAAACCCTATTTCATAATTACTTTTTTATACATACATACATACATATCATCACGCCTTTCTCCCGTAGGGGTAGGCAGAGATTACGTCCTTCCACTTGCTACGATCTTGGCATACCTCTTTCGCTTCCTCTACTTTCATGAGCGCTTTCATACATGCTCGTCGGTTATGGGTACTTTTTACCTGGCCTTTATTTAAGACATGATTGATTTGGTCTAGATACATTCGCCTAGGTCGACCCTTACCAACTTGCCCATTCACCCTCGCCTTATAAATTAATTTCGTTAATCTTCTCTCATCCATCCTCTCTACATGCCCAAACCAACTAAGCATACCTTTGTCTATTTTGGTCACCACATCCTCTACCACACCACAGCGTTCCCTTATCATACTATTCCTGACTTTGTCAATCGTCTTCACTCCAGCTATACTTCTCAGACTTCTCATTTCCACTGCGTTAATCTTACTTTCATGCTTTTTCTACCAAACCCAGCATTCACTACCATACCTAAGTGTAGGGACCAGGACTCCTCGATGCACAGCCAAACGCGCCTTTTCAGTCACTTTCTGGCTGCACATGAAGTTACGCAGGGCCCCATTCACTCTATTCCCTAACAAAACTCTTCGCTCAATATCATCGTCACACTTTCCATCTCTCGTAACCTTTGATCTTATGCTTTCTTATGTATAAGTAATACTAAATTTTCTTGAAAGAACGCTACCTTACAATGATACTACAGCTACAATCGATAGACAGTTTTAAAATAACCCTGTTAACTTCATATCTAAGCCATAAGCAGTTGTTTTAATTAAATTAGTATTAAAACCCCTTTAATTTTCTACTAAAAGCTCGTAAGATAAAGATTCAAAGGGGAACGAACATTACCGACACATGAGTTGTCGAATTAAAAATATAACTTATCACCAGCAATGTCATTTGAAATTGTGTTATCTCAAAAAAATAATGAATAGAAAAGTAGCTAAGTTTCAACATAGAGTTTTATAAGAATATATTATCTGCGGTAATAGGATAAAGGTAAGGTAATTCGAGCTTTCGTCCTAAGTGGTTTGGTAGTAAACCAGTAAATAAATACGATGCGACGTCGCATTAATGGCTAATAATTCGTATACAGTGACGATTTCGAAACGTTACTTGACGGACATTCCGTGTGATGTTAGATTAGTGTCAGTGACAGCGACGATAAGTTAAAAAACAATTTTTTTTCTTTCTTGTATTACGATAATCAGAACGGGCATAGTTGAGGGACCTCGTAGATGGGACAGTATGATAAAAATATCTTGTCAATATCATTATAGTAGTACCAACATGGTCTTACTTAACAAGATTGTAGGCTTCGTGTTCCGATAATGAACGTTCTTTATTAGTTTTATTATATTATTATTATGTTCAACATGACTGTTTCTTTTTCGTGTGTATAATGACTTTAAAAAAAATGGTTCTTTTTTTATAACCGTTGTCAAGTTTTTAGTACCCAACACCAATTTTGAATAATTACATTTTTTACAAAACTTAAATGTTGTTAACAGTTAAATATCTTTGTTACTCGTAAATTAAACTGATAAATTCTTGTAAAAATTTATTTTTATCAAATATTCTCTGTTGACAATTATTTGTATTTATAATTGCAACTTTAAAATAGGCAATAAAAAGAAAATAATTCAGAAATTTTTCCCTCAACTTTTAATCAACCGATATTCTTTTTTTTTGTTTATTTACAATTATTTAAAAAGTTATAATTTAAAAAAGCTTTATTTTTCTTTAAATTATCAATAATTAATTCAAACGAAAGGGCGAACACTATTAAATATTAATATAAAAAATATCACGTAAAATATATAACTGGGAAAAGTTTTTATATAAACACTCATTTTTACTCGACACATGCGTAATTCTCACAAAACAATGGTCTCTTTTAAACACATATTAAATTAAAACATTAAAATTCTAAATATGCAACCGTTTTTCTTCGACGAACACCCAAGTCAAATCATGTATATCCACAGAGCCGGAGTGCGGCCATAACATACCTTAACTTTTTTATAAATCGTCACACGTTTATCTCATCTTAATTTACATAACACCTCGCTAGATCACATTCGTGTGTACGTATTAATAGGTTTACATAGACGAGACTCCATTGAGAATGCTCAAACACGCCGTACGGGGACTAACGCTAACAAATATATTCAGCAGGTGTCCGCATATTTACATACAATTTACAAAGAGTACAAAGACAGATAACTCCCTCTCTTAGCATTAAACATGCTGAGATCAGTTTCTACGATTTATATTGCGTGTCGCGGTGGAAACAGCGCTGTAATAAAATATCACCTTTGAAAACGTTTTAAAGGAAGTCGTTTATTAAGAACATTCTGTTAATTCGTGACGTTCTAAAAACAGGTTCGGGTTAGCTTTAGTTTGCAACGAATCTTCATAAAATTATTAACGCAGAAAATACAACGACAACCAGTTCGAGGAGACAATTCTAGTTGTATTATAAAGTAAGTGTGAATAACTGCTGCTCTGTTTATTTTTTTATTTGAAAATCGTATTAACATGTTCATGTAAGTGGTAACAACTTGTGTCGCAATATTACCTTAACGACGGAAACCCTGATTATCGCCGTTCTTAAATCATCAAGATAAAAACTATGCATTATACTAATGTATGGGAACAAATTCAATTAGGAATAGTCGTCTCTATACCCACATATATATGGTTGTGACATGAAAAACCTATGAACATGGTTTTCAAATATGTTCCACTCCAGTGATGGCAAAGTACACGTTCGTACAACGTATATTTTGCATTAGCAACACTAATCGTTCTAGCAAACTGCTCGATACAGGAAACGTTAAGCCAACAAAGAGAACATTGAATTGTAGGCCACCCTCAGTAGAACGTAGGGCTGCACCGCCCACAAACGAATCGTGACGAAGACTGCCTTCTGCATTAGTAAAGACGCGGTCAGATTGCTAACGGAAAGATTCAATACTATGTCACTACTTGTAGATCTACTCAAAAAAATAATTAATATTGAAACGTATATATTTTAGATAATTATAATATATGTAACTAATTATTAGTGTATGGTTAATTAATAGAAAACAGCAACTAAGATTATATTCAGAATTTGTCAGCTCAGCTCATATTGTTCTGTTATTAAAAATATGACAAAATACACATTTCAATATTATACCATATAATTCTAACATGTACTATAGTGTCATAAATTCATATTTAATTTTAAAAAATAATTGTTAAATTTAACTTCTAACCTTTATATGAATTTAAAATAGTAGGACTAGATCAAAAGTTTTAATGAAAATACTTAAAAGTTAGACTTTAAAGGAAGTACAAAAGTAAACAATACCCACGCACTACACTTATCCTCTCATCGGTTATTATAAGAAGTTAGTTGAAGCGAGTAGGCGGATCGCTGTCAGTCGTACCTATTCTCATCCTCACGAAAAGTTTTATATCCACCCGCTGATATGTCGAACGATGCGGTCAGAATATCAATAAGCGCCGCAAACTGCAAATAAAATGTACTATTTTTCGTAAACGGATCTCATAACTGAGGTGGTTTCTTAATAAACAACAACGAGATGTTCTATGTTTTTAACTAATTGTATTCGCAAAGTTTAAAATTCGAAACATTTTAGCTACTAATATTACACACTAATATTATATTTAACGTAATAATCGTATTGTTGCATACCAAATATTTTTTCGAGTCATATGTTCACTTAAAAATTGTTTAGTATTTTTAAAAAGTATTTAACGAACAAATGTAATATTTAAATATGATATATTTAAATTACAAATTGTCAAAAATACTTTTAAGAATTGTACTTCTATCATAAGATAAGGCTGTAGCGGCAATAGAGAGTCTATTTCACATAATCGAACTTAATACCAACATAAGAAATGAAAAATATTTATCAAGTTGTTGATACCTTAGGAAGGCATGTAGGCGGCAGCGCCTTAAAGTTTTCATTATCGGACTTATTATATCTATTATTTGAAGGGATGCCTTTATTGTGCTGTAAATATTTTATTCTGAGATAACTGGACGTATTCAGATAAAATAAATTGATCGGGAAGAGAGACCAGCGGTTTCAAAGGTTTACGATATAAGTGGGCGAGTATAATTGATACCCACTAGACTGTGCGAACGACGCGACATCTAACGTACTTTAATATTAATATTTAATACCCCTCATTAGGCGGCCACAGAATAATTAAAAAGATAAACCAAACCGTATGACGACTTTACAATAAAAATCTTCAATACAATAAATTAGGGTGATTTAAAATAAACCGATTTCTATTTTTAATTCATGAAGATTCTTATTTTTTTACACGGTGTAGGCTCTGTGCTTTGACCAGAATCTCACCTGATGTTAAGTAATGATATGGTCCAGGATGGTAAACACACTAAGGCCAGAGGTGCTGGTTCTCAAGTGATGCTGCCGGAACTCACCTATTGGTATTTGGCGACAGGATTTCAAACTTGAGGGTGGTAGCTAACCAAGCGAGCATTATTAGAAAATCCCCTACCACCATGCTATGGTTTCCTCACGATGTTTTCCTTCACCGAAAGCTCAGGCCTATTTAGATTCGGATAGGTGGAGCTCGAACCCGTTTCGATTGACGCGGAATCCGGCCATACTACTCACTACGCCATCATAACTTCAATCTTTGGGGCAGGCCTATATCCAGCAAGGGACTTGTTTTGGTTCAAATCGCTTCAAAATAACTGTATCTATTGCTAAAAAATATGTCAAATTTGAGCCCTTAATACTGAAAAGCCCATCGTCTTATATTTAAAATTTCCATAGATTTAACGTGGTAAAACAGATCTTTAGAAAATTAATTTCGGTTGCATGCTATGTAGAAAGTTTATTTTCAGATAACTAATTATTTGGTTAGTATTAAATTATCTACAAGAAAGCTTATAGAGTAGATTGTCTGTAGATTTAACTCTTTCTTTTAAATTAAAATACGATGAATGGCTTTATGAAACAAAATAATATAAGACATGGATTTTTATTGTTGCATAAGATTCTACGAGAATTTTACATGAATTTAAAAGAAAACACGAGCGAATCACCTAACAATACACATTATTGAACCGAAAGAATCTCTCATTATAGTGCGGTTGTAGACAATATTATACTGATCATATTTGACTGCAATATCGATTTAAATCATATTCAACTAACCGAGTTCGTATGTAATTTTCTTAAATTTACCTCAACATAAGTCGTATCGAAATATTGCCTTGAGCGCTTCCGCCTTCAATTGCGGCTGCGCTCATGAATCAACAACAAGATCATATATTACTATTCACGTGCATTACGTATTCCCCCTTTATTATACAAACACCATACTGAAGGCATCTTTTTATTAAGATTTAATTAAGTGTTCGTAGCCGCGGCGGTGCATTAGCGCGCGCGTGTCGAGATTACGCGGAATCCGAAGGCATTAAGCTTGTTTATCATGGAAAGCTATATATGTTGAGTTGATGGGGCTTTACTGTGACATAATATTTTAATGATGGGCTCTGTCGAGGAGTGAAATGAGAACAAAAGCCGGACGACTTTGAATATCGTAATGTGTTTAACCAGTCGGCATGGCGCAAAGCCGCGACAGTCCATCTTTCTGGTTCTAACAAGTTTTAAAATTTAATTAAAAATCAGCCATTTAAATTTTCGTTTAGTAACTATACAGTTGTTTATTCATAAATTACTACTTTATTTTTTAAACTAACAAGAGATCCCTTAAAGAAATTTTGAGCAAATTAGGAGTTTTAATTAGGTAGTCAATAATACTACAAACACTATAGTTATTGGACTTGTAATAAACTTGTAATTATTCCTATTTCCTACTCATTTTACATATTAACATGTAGCGCTATCTCTTTCTACATTTATAGCCCTTAAATCCACCTTCATATTGTTTGATAATAGAAAGCTGTATTAAGTATACCATAAACCTTATAATGCGTTATCGAGCATCTTATGTATTATTCAGAAGAGATTAGCTATGGGTACGTCTAGCGCGTGTCAACTAGGATTTATCTTAATGTTAATATCTGATATTATTATAGTGAAATCAATTGTGTTACCAAGGGGTCGCCAAGCTTAGAGTAATCGATACCGTTTCAAAAAAGTATTATTAATTTTATAAGAGAATGTTTGGCGGTTAACCTTTTAAAATATAAAAAATAACATTTTCTTAAATTATAATACACTAGCTGTTCTCCGCGGTTTTACCCGCGTAATTACCGTTCCCGTGGGATTTTTGGAATATAAATTATTACCTACTATTCTATACCACTCCCTGGATTTCAAACTTTCTCAATACCAAATTTCATCCAAATCGGTTCAGTAGTTTTTAAGTTTATTCGTTACATACAATAATACAAATCTTTCCTCTTTATAATATATGTATAGATTAGGAGGTTAAAAACGCATGTAATTTTTGAAAGATATTTTATAAATTGACATAGCAAATTGAATCTAACGTGTCATGCAACTATTTTCTTAAATTAACAAAACGGATGTAGTTAGCCAGCAGCAAATGCACAAACCGACGATGCCTAATATTAATTACTTATTTGCTATTATTGGACAGAAGTAGTTAGTAGTTTCAAATGAATATTTTATGAATTTTAAGTAGTAAACATTAAAAAAAAATACAATAGAAATAGAAAAAAAGAAAGGAATCTTTCCCTGAATTTTTAAAATGCAAATCACACCCAAAGTAATATCGAATTCATAATAAACAACATTGTCCAACATCTTAAACTTAAAAGTTGAAAATTTTCCTTAGTGCTTTTTTTTTTATTATTTTTAACATTTATCAACCTATTAATAAAACCTTTACAGCAATGAAAATTAAATCAACGCGACAATATTGGCATGACGTAAAATATAAAATCAATATTATTTCATTACACAGTTCTAACAAAGCGCTGAGAGTTATTAAAATACTCAATATTAATCAATTATTATTCGGTAAACTGTTTTCTGAATGTTTTCTATCGAATTTAATTTATTTCTGTCAATTTAAGAACAATTACTAGTCAGTTTTTTTAACCCCTTGAGCACTAACCTAGCGTTTACGCCAGCTTTCCATTGTTCTCCTATTGTCTTCCTATTGTCTCATATTTATGGGATACATTAAAACATATTAAAATACCTAATTTTAAGGCAATCTATACTAATATATAAAATTAAAGTGTCTGTTTGTAATGTCAAAATTAACTTTTTTACTAAATAGATATGAATGTATATAAGATACATATACCAAAAATACAATTTTTAAAATTTTTGTCTGTCTTTCTGTTTGTAATGGGTATTGGGTAATCTCCAGAATAGGTGAACCGATTTTGTCGGGACTTTTTTTGATAGATAGCTGAAGTTACTCTGGGTACCATAGGGTATTTTTAATTTTCGAAAATAATTATGGTTCCGCGTAAAAAAAATAAAACTCATAATAATTTGAATAAAATCCGATTCAATGCACAGTTTTACAGGCAAGTCCTATAATTTATGAGAAATATTTTTACTTTATCTTAATACTAAATTTTTTTACGAAATTAATTTGGGTTCCGTATAAAAAAATAAACGCAGTAAAAAATATATAAAGCGCGGCCGCCGCCGCGGGCAGACTGCTTATTACATAATAAGTTCTGTAAATCCATTGATTGATACATATGCTTAATAAAATTCTTATATATCATCTTCTGTGTATTAATTTTTTTTTAAATATTGAATTTTCAATATATTTAAGTACATAGTAACATTTATTTATCTTAATAGTATTTACGACCAAAAGATCGTCGCTATTAATTAAAATGAATAAGAACATTAAAATCGTACAAGTTTATTTTAATTAAACAATAATAAATTAATGTGTAAGTTCTGATAGAAAATTAATGAAACTTAATTATTTACATTAGCGAAATGTTATATGAAATGATCGCATAAGTAATTGAAATAATTCTAATTAACCGAATTTAATTAATGCAGATGTAATTTTAACTAATAAATATTGAAAATTACCTAATATTGTCAATATATAGGTACAATTAATTGAGTTGTATTTACAATAGTTTTGTGCTAATGAACCTACAAACCTCAATATTACTGCACAATGAAACACATGAACGTAATTAAAACTATGAATCGATTTGATAAATATGAATTAAATCAATTCGTAAAGTATAGGACAGTAAAAAAACTAGGTTTATTACAATTAGTAATACAGTATAAATGAAGGAGAAATATACATTTGTGGCAGGCATGTAATGGAAAATGAATATAGGAAAAACAAAGGGATAACAAAAATATTATTTTTGTGGGACTAAAGATTACAAAAGGACGATGCGGTCCGTTCGGGCAACTCGAATCGATATCCGTTTGACGGGCAGCTGCAGAATGAAATTATGAGCATTTTTATTTCTCAACGAGGTCGACGAGACTGTGGAACGTACACCTGCCCAGCCGCGATTGACACCAAACCCATTATGTCCAACGTTCTACGGATAGAACGAGAGAAAAAAACCCCGAACAATAGTCTACGATCGCAGCCGCATGAGAAATTATTATTAGACCTTTATATAAGGTGGGCCCGATCATTTTTACATCTTCATAGAATCCTGGCTATTAGCCGAGGCGTGTGGGTAGTGGGCTCGCGGCTAAATAAAACCATTGTTGCACCAAACAAAACATCCAAGTGAACATCTTCATGGGACGAAATTTCGCTCTATTGTTAAGGAAACTTACGTCCACTCACCGTACAGATATTTTAAAATTTATTGCCAATCTCTGTGAATGTTGTTATCGAAAAGTGAGCGAACGGTAGGCGAGTGAATTACTTATTGTAATGAAATAAAGGAGGGCCAGATTGAAAGCGTCCAACGAAAGCCGACATCGCCTGCACAGAATACTGGTTTGATGATAATGATTAATGGTGACACAGGCGCGACGCGATTTTAGCGCGTTAATGTTGAGAAAGATAAATGCGAAGACATCTTCTTTGTGGCAGGACTCGAAAAAAATAAATGTTTTCATTATCGAGTCACAATGGATGGCATTTTGACGTCTTATTCTTATTATCACGAGGCGTGCCTGGTACGTGTATATAAATATAGTCGAGTACAAACATATTGGGAATAAAGCTTTCGAATCGAGATCTCATAACTGAAGACCGCAGGTGCAAACAAAAACATTTAACCGCAACAACAGCGAGTGAACCGCAGCCTTGTTTAGCTGCGAGCCACAATCATGTCTGACGCCATACTATATTTAGATAAGCGTTGAAGACTCGATTTGCGAACGTACAAGGAGTAAATAACCATCGCACTCAACTGCCACGTGTCATAACACGCACACGATTACTGGAAGTAATACAAAATTGCAAAACTAACAAACGTATTCTTCGGATTCAAAAACGCAACTTAATTAGGAAGATAATTTAAAATTCTGGTCATTAAACAGAATTAAATACAGCGAGGGAGGGTCTCTCAGGACGACTGCGTTAATGATTGCATGCGACCGTTTCGAGAGCGAAACTAAACCTTCCGGTTATGAAGCGTTTGTCAGGACGAGTGACTTCGTTAGTCCCCGTTTCTATAATGACTCGCTTAATTCGAGATAATTACGTTCCCGGCAAACGTAAACGCGGTCCAAAGGAATTTTTCGAAATGAGGTCCAGACAGAACGTGTTTAGCTTTATTTCAGTGTACCTTTTGTTAGAAGATACAGCGTGGGTTGCGTTTACACTTATAAAGCGCTATAAATCACTCATTAGCAATAAAACCCTTACTAAATTCTCAAACTCAGTCGACATTAAACTTACTACTCGATTTAAATGCACAGAGCGACCTAGCCCTTCCTATCACGAAGTTTAAATTTCCGTTCATGTTTTAATAAACAACATTGTTCCTAAGAATCACGTGCACATCAGTCATCCTGTCTAAAATCGCTTCTTTTTAATCAAAAATGAGTAGAGCGGTTAATATTCGCGATCCGGTCCCGACGCGGCACGACTCCAAAGACATCCTGCCATTTTAATATTCCTCGCCAAACAGAGAGTTCTCTTTATTCGTAACTTTCCCCCTTTAGGTAGCCAACTTATTGTTTTTTTTCGGCTGTCGCTTAGACATTCTGTCAATCAGTTTGGAATAATTCAGATTATATACGCCTACCGCAGCGCTCTTATACACTGAATGCTAAAAAGTGGCGCCATACTACAATTCCTAGAACTGTGAAAGAATTTCATTTATTTTTTCATGACTAATACGACTTATTTTTTTTACTGCGCACAGTATTTATACGGTAGTCATTATTTATTTATGAATTTCGTCTGTATATTTGAAAAAGTTTACATATAAATATAATTTACAGGCGACCAGCTAACAATTCAAATTGATGCAAACATTTTAAAGTAACGCATGGCAGTAAGTAGTAAAATTGTAACTATTACAATTAGGTCAATATAAAATACATAAAATTAAAACATATAGACTAGAAATACTGAGTTGACACAAGTCAAAAGAGACATCTTAAATGAAATACACATTGTCTATATCATTGTTCTTAGAAATAATACGTCTAGACTAACAGGCATCAAAGCAAAAGGAAAATAACACAATGAACAAGATGTAAACTATGCATCATAGCACAGTTATTTTATTGGGAGAATATGTCGTTGTAAATTCACAATTTAATATCGACAAGAACACATTTGTTACTACCACATTACAATTAAGTACTTGATAGAATCAGATCATAAATTTTAAGATGGCATGAAACTTGTTTTGTAGTTAACATTTTCAACGTGTCAAAACCCTATATAATAATCTAAATCTGAATGTTTGGATCTTGGTTCTTTAAAAATAGTTTTTTTTTTGGCAAGGATAATAATAAATACATATATATGATCGTTTTATATTTCTAAATAGTCCGTCGGGTCTTATCAATCTTTTATTTACGCCGAGCGAAGCGAGTGGGCAGCAGCCATTATAACTGTATAGTATCCATTGTTTATTGTATATTTTAAAACCGTGGCACAATAATTTTATTTTGGAATTGTAGATTTTAATGTAATTTTAATTTTGAATGTCAATCATTAAAATTAATTTGTCACAGTGATTGCAAAATGGCGCCTTAATTTTTTGCTCCCAGCTTCATGATTGTAACTGATTTTTTTAAATACCAATGCATAAACAAAGGATAAAAAGTCAATACCTTTGATTTAGTTTTTTGATTGTTTGATAAATTATTAGAATGTTATACTTTAAGAATAAACTATATTCAGTAGTTAGATAAAAAATTGCCACAATATATATTCTATCGCAAAGTCACTTTTCCCATCAACTAACATCTTTTTTTTACTAAACTGTAGTCAGACCTCTTCGGCAACATTTATTTTAATCTATCTTTTATTCACATTGCAGTCCGGCGATGACCGAGATTCATTCTTTATTAACGACTTTGCACCTGCATAGACAGTGCTCCTTCCACAAAGAACACGTTAGGTACATGAATTATTGATTATCCCGAACGACGGCATCATTCATAATTAAGTAATTATATGGTACGAGTAAGTCAGTTTTGGACGTTAGTTGTAGTTAAGTTCTAATTAAGATATATTGTTCAACGGACCGCGGCATGACTTTGCTTTTAAAAACTCCGCTGTTCACATCACTCCATTTAACACGCACATCGGTATTGCCTTCCGTTGTTTAAATGCCCTCAGATAAATTGGATTCTACTTTTTTTACATAATATTTTCACATAATAGTGAAAACAGCGAATCTACGTAAAATAATATTCTGAATTAGTTTTAGAAATTATTAGTGTACCAACCAATAAATATAATCGCAAAGCTCACTTGAAAATAATTACATTTAAAAAGAAACACTTAAATGTGTGTAACAAAATTGTTTTAAAGTCATATTCATACATTCAAAAACACCTAAAAATTCATATGGGAAATTAAACTCATTTAAATAACACGAGAGCAGGTTTTACGTTATTTAAAAATATATATACATAATGTGAAAGCAAATTTTGTTCATTTAGAAATACAGGTTAAAACTCTACATAGGGCAATTCTATTACTGAAAAATAATGTTTAAAGCAAATACCTACTTCAATTTATAAGTATTTCAATTAAGCCTGCTTAAAGGTACACAGCCTGCAGGAATAAAAATTAGCTTATCATTATAACAACTATTTATTACAGAGTGCAATATTGAAACCAATCAGAAAAAGAAAAACCGTGACCGTTATTCTATGAATGAGAAATTCAGATACGCTTCTTTCTAAATTCGATGTTGTGATATTGTGCCCTGTCGAAATATCTATTAATTCTACGTAACAATAGATAAGCCCGAAGCAACGCCATGTTTCCCATCAAACACTCATATTGTTGTATATAATTGATTTTTTTTATTTGCCGAGTAGACTGCACGATTAACTGTGGGTACAACACAGCGGAATATTTGAAATGATACAGTGAAATCCAATCTAAAGTCTAAAGTAAACCTTAGACGGAACGTAGACAGAAGAAAATCAAAAGTAGAAACGCGATTAATTATTCCATGAAGTAATAGTTAAAGTGAACGAAAAATCAAAACTAATAAAAAAAGTACTATAAAAGTATCACATAAATTACACCTGCTACTATGAAATATAAAGCGAAAATATTGTTTTAAAAGTCCCGAGCGGGTGATTACGATTGAGCAGCGGCGAACCCGGAGCTGAAATTCCGATAGTTTTTGCGTCAGTAAAAACTGCTACTCCTTACGTTCTGGCTCGGGTCGGCACGTATATTGAGATCATGTCGGTTGTGATTGTAACCGTCCCTTTTTAAATGGGCGTGTGTAAGCGAGATGAAGCTTTGTTTCATCGGGGTTGACTCGAATCGCATTTTATGGTAAGTTGGCGCGCCGGGCAGGTGCATCGCGTACACCTGCGGCTTGGTCGAGCGAGATGCGATCGCAAGGACGTCGAACCCGTTTGCATGGACGAGAATCTCCGTAGATAACCCGGTCCACATAATTCCTAGTCGAATGTTATATAAATTAACTAATGATATGTAGGTAGTGCTACATTAATTCTAAATAGAACAGCGGTAAATGATAGTGAATGCGGCAGCGCCTTGTTAAGGGAAGTGCGAAATAGTATCTAACATCAAATTAAAATACAACGCGCTGGTAGGAAAGATTAAAGGAGCTGATTTTATTAGTCTGAGAAACATTTATACTAATGTAAATGCTATGTTTCCTGTTAATGAAAGCTTTTGACTACATAGTGAACATTTATTATACGCACGCACACAAGCGTGCATAAATAATACGTATACATAAAAGAGTATTTACATATATGTATATCTAAATAAAGAAGATAAAGCATAAGTTATGTTTCCATTCACTTAATTATTATAAAAGGCATTCAGGTGCCCCTATACATAAAGGTTTTTATAACCTTTGAAAGCCATATAAATATTCAAAACAAACTTTATTCAATAAGTATGTTTGGTAAAAGCGCGCAAACCAAATGCATTAGATTTATTTAATGCCAATCTTATATTATAGTTTGCTCTTTAGAAAACTAAAAACCTTTCAATTTATAAAAAAATAAAAATAGTCTGGAAAGTTTTAAAACTTTACTACGAAACTTAACTTGTTAGGATTTGAATATTTTCCACACCTATATTTTATAATCTAAGCTTACCTAATCTAACAGATCTGATTTTCGAGTACGACTCACACCCTTGGGCTTAGGATCTTGACATTTTGGATAAAGTTTGGACAAGCGACGTAGTTACTTTCTAAGAAAGGGTTATTTGCAGATACCTCATCAAAACCTGTAAAATAGTTAGCCTCAACTAATTTTAACATTACTAAACATATCACCCCTGAAAGTTTAATAATGCGTAGGTAACCTAAATAATTCTTCGATTCATTCTACGTTCAAATTGACAAAAGAGGTTTGTAAGATTCGCCATTGAGTGCAGAAAATTTTGGATTTTATTGTTGTGCAAATAGAGGTTATTATCTAAATATTAGTTTCGGCTTGTGGAGAGGATAGATGAAAGAAGATTTACGAAACAGATTTACAAGGCGAAGGTGACTGGGCAAGTCAGTAAAGATCGACGCAGGGCCTAGGTCCTAAGCGAACGTGTCTCGATCAGATCGAAGACGTTCTGAATAAAGGCCAGGTTAAAAGTACTCGTAACCGAAAAGCGTATATAAAAACGCTTATGAAAATAGAAGGTGCGTAAGTCATATGTGGACGAATGTATTCTCTGCCTACTCTTATGGGCGTGAGGCGTGTTGTTATGTGTATATATGTATATATAATTCCCAATCGATACTAATAAATTGTTATCCATTTTAAAGTAACTGTAAACAACGGAAATCTTATTAGCTATAACTCATAACTAATCTGGAGACAGAAAAATTACTACAGAAAAAATAAAAAAACTAATCGGTTAATAAACAGGAGAAAAATGTCTTGCCTATTTTTTTTTAAAGCTCCTAGTCTCAGATATTATTTTATTTTAAAATTCTTATTCTAGTTATAGCTATTAACAACGTTTCTTATTCTAAATGTCTTGCATATTTACCTATATATAGATAATAACATAGACAAAATATTAAGGGAATAACTTAGTACGTGACTAAATACTAAGAGACAATCAAAGGGTTATTGCAAATCAAATTAGTTTTCGATCAAACAATATTATTATAGATAAGACAGTATTTATATATTATAACATAACTATGTTAATTAATACATTATTATTGATAGTAATTCGATTAATCTATGGATTAACTATTAATTATTATACTAAGTTTAATGTACACATTATTATTAGTAGAACACGTTTTGCAACGTTTGATATTAATTAATCAATATAAATGCGTAGTGAATTTACGTTGAAACACATTAATATTATTTATCTATATTTGTTAATAGCGTAGTCGATATTTCAATTCATATTAAATTATCGTTTGTTTGGAATTAGTACTTAATATATTATTGTGATAATAGAATAAAAATAATAAGTAATTATGTCTTCTTTTTTTATTTTATACTGTGTAGGCTCATCGCTTTAAACATAAAAACTCACCTGACGATGTGGTTCAGGATGGTAACCACATTAAGCCTGGAGATACTGGTTCAAATGATCATACCTATTGATGCTTGGCGACTTGAGATTAGTAGCTACCCAGGCGAGTATTATTATACAATGCCCTACCACCATGCTAGGCTTCCCTCATTATGTTTTCCTTCATTGAAAGCTAAGATTCAGTATAAAATTGGATAGGTGGGTTTGAACCTACGGCTACCATCTGCTGCACTAAGAACTGAGACATTATCGCTTGTATCTGTAATAAATAAATGTAACGTCTGGTGGTGCAGCTTTGTTTAGTTAACGTCTGGTTAGCTTCCGCTGACAAATGGAAAATCCTCCACGGAGCACCTATAGGTCAATATATTATTACCTCGGAAGCTTTTAAAAGCAAAATAATTCCCTTTCGGGGCTTAGTGTTACTAGCTTATCACATCCTTCATGGCGATGAAAATCTAGTTCGACGCAAAAATAATCAAATAAAAGTGTATTAATAGATTTCAAAGTACGTACAAAAAATCATGTTTCGTGCTGTGATCACAATATAACCTGATGTTAAGTGACGATGTGGTCCCGTACGTTAAGAAATACACTAAGCCTAGAGGTATGATCATTAAAATCTTATTTATTGGATCGTAATTCATCATGCAATTATTTATACATATTATTTTATTTAAATAAAATATTTCTTTCATATAGATGAAATTTTATTAAAATATTGGCGTATTTACTTTATTTTAATAAAATAAACGCAATATAAACCCGTTCGAGGAACTACTAGTAGTTATATCCGACATATCCGGCGATCGGAAGAGACGAATTCTGTCCGGATATTGAATATTGATCGCAAAACCCTTAACCCTGATGTATCGGCGGTCGTTACGGCCCTCTTCAACTATACACGGATATTAGACGATTATTCAATTGTTCTAAAAAATATTTGTCTCAGGACATGCTTTATCTCTGGATATAATTATATTGAACTAATGATTTATTAAAGGCTTTGCCCAGCGACCGTGTTCTTATGTAGACATTTCTATTCGACAAAGTTATTGATTATACGCTACAGGGTTATTTAGCATACTATTCAATGTTTTTTTCATACGCCACGATAGATGTTAAGTGACGATGTGGTCATGGCTGGTAAACACACTAAGCCTAAAGGCAATATAATCTATAATGGTTCTCAAGTGATATTACGATATTAGAGATATTACTTTTCAAACTTGAGAGTGGTAGCTACCCAGGCGAGCACTGTTATAAAATGCCATATCACCATGCGAATGGTGTAAATATTATTAAAACGTACAAGAAATATTTACATTGGCAATCCAATTTCCTTATATATCAAAACGGGTAACACCAGGAAACAAATGAAGCCTGACAGCTACGAGTGAATTTGGGTTTCAGTCACGAGTAAATTTAATCATACTATACTTGATACTACTAAAATCTAACCTGCTTGTGAACGAAACGGAATATATAAATGAATTCTTACTCAATTTACTTATAAAAAAATAGGAAATATTTACTTAATATAATTTAAAACAAGAGTGTAGAAAATATATTAGTATTATATAAGACTAGCTGTGTGCCCGCGACTGCGCCCGCGTTTCATATATTCTTCACTTCGTTTTTATTTTTTTATACGGAACTCTAATTTTTTTAATACTAAGATAAAGTAAAAACATTTCTCATAAATTCAAGCACTTGCCTATAAAACCGTGCATTTAATCGGATTTTATATTAAATAAAATTTATGAGTATTAATTTTTTTTGCGCGGACCCCTAATTATTTTCGAAAATAAAAAGTTACCTAGATGTTACCCGGAGTAACTTCAGCTATCTACCAAAAAAAGTCCCGTCAAAAGCCGTCCAGCCGTTCTGGAGATTACCCGGAACAAACAAACAGCTAGATATTTGGTATAGGTATCGTATACACATTCATATCTATTTAATAAAAAAAAATTGACATTAGAAACAGACACTCCAATTTTATTTATTAGTATAGATACGTAACATTTTTAAGATTTTTTATTTTTTACCATAACGTAGTCAACGTTATTAACATGTTTGTACTGTTATATGTATGGCTTACTGTGTTTACCATCCTGGACCACATCGTCGCTTAATATCAGATGAGATGGTGGTCAAAGCACTGAGCCTTACCGGTTAAAAAAAAAAACAAAATATTCTATAAAACTAGTAAAGTTATTTATTGCAAATGAGATTTATTTTATTCGTTATTTAAATGATAGAGACATTTTCAATGAGAACTACTCAATAAAGCAGAATACAAAAGTGCATTATCCGAGTGAAGGTTGAATAAAGGATTTCGAGCGGTTTACTTTCCACAAGCTTACCTTTAGCCAACAAATGGCAAACTATAAACTCTTAGACTTGTGCTCAGCGCTTATAGGACGTACAATGCGGACTAGTCTAGGTTCGTACACTAGAAATAAGTTATTCAAACCCTCGATTGTACTCCCGCCAACGTGACTTGCAAGCTAATAATATAATATGGGACAAGTTTTTTCTTCTCTACCCTTCCCTTGTGCCCTTTAACCTCGCTATTTGTTCTTCCTATAAATATTTTATATGCAAAGTTTTTTTTTACAGCAGCTGCGTTGTTACAATTGGCTATAAATGTGAACATTAAATATTTATTTTATAGGCGTATAACTTATTACTCGCGGCTCGCTTATAGTTTATAACTTATGCACGAAGTTAATGCCTTTTACGGCACGTTAAAATGATGCCTGATACGTTTATATACAATCAACAGTGTTCGTGTTATGTTTGTTTATTACAATAAATTGTTTCTAGAAGTATGATTCGGTCCGAGATAAATCGACGTTTTTCGATTGACATATTTATATTACTTATTCAGTGATTAAACAATCTCACGTGATGTTAAGTGACGATGTGGTCCAGAATGGTAAACACACTAAGCCAAGAGGTACTATTGGCATTTGGCATTATTTAAAATGCCATACCTATGCTATGGTTTCCTCACGATGTTTTCCTCCACCGAAAGCTCAGGCTGATTTTAGAGTTGGATAGGTGGATTTGCACTCTCGTCCATTGACATGAAATCCGACCGCACTACCAACTAAGCCATCATCGCATCAACAAGCTCTAACTTATAGCTAGCGGAACTTTTCTATAAATGCTAGACAACAATTTTTATTTAAGAATTAAATTTAGGAACATAATAATGGTCATTTTGTGAAGTTTTTTTTTCTACTATTATGATTAACTTTTCGATATATGTACTTATAAATATTACCGGTGGTAGTGTTTTAGACGTTCATAAGCGCCTTCTTAGGGCCTAAATTGAATAAATAAATTTTGATTTTGATTTTGAAAGAAAAAAAATCATGTGCTCACATCGATTCAGTGTTTCTCGAGTTATAAGCCAACTAACGAGCAGATAGACAGATTATCTTAATGATTTTTATTTAACTGTTTTTGTGGTATTATGATTTGGTTTTTATTTCATCATAAGTTTAAATCTATTGTAGTAATTTTGCTGGCTTCAATTGCGGGGTTACCTCACTATAATTTTTATTATTACCTTAAATGTATAGAGTGATAAGAATGAGCAAGCTGCTGTTATGTAGAGTTACCTAGAGCACTAACCTGGCGTTTACGCCGACTTTCCATTGTTTTCCTATTGTCTCATTTTTATGGGTAATCGACATATTAAATAGACTAGTTAAAAAATTAACTTTTGCGAAGGCTTCCCTCATACAAAGCATTTAATATCTTGATGTGTCATGTTTTATGAATAACCTAATGCATAATATAGCATTTTGAAGTTAAATCTTCTTTAGCGACGTTGTACTATTTCCTAGGTAGGTCAAAACTTATGGGGGGCGGAAACTTATCCCACCCCCTGGATGTCTGACCGTTGGGTCATGCCTCTCCTGAGGCGGGCTAAGAGGTGGAGGGGAACTTTTTCTCCTCCATCCCCACCGGGCCATTGCACTGACGGGCCGGGTGGGTTCGCTGCAGGGGGCGACGCGGTGCTTGCGAAAGCCACCCCGTGTCGCCCCCATCCCAAATGCAGCGGACGGCCCCGGGGGGTTTTAGTGGGTATTTCCGGGCGATTCTCGCCCGGGTGAGTCCCACACTGGCACGGAGCTCGTCACTCCGTGCGCCCTTATCTAGTGTATTTGGAGGACTTTGATCCTCCAAATACAATAGATAAGGGTAGTGCGTAAATGCATTTCCCCCCTTCAAAAAAAAAAAAAAAGGTAGGTCAAAACTTATAGATTCGCGTTACCAATGTTATGGACGTTAGCCGTAAACATGCTACAGTATGTCAAGCATAAGATGGCGTTTAAGTGCTAGCGCTCAGAGATAAATAATAAAATGTATACTAACCCAGTATATCGTATGTTTAGATTATATGTAAATAATTATTGTTCGTAGCGCCAATATATGTAAAAACCAGGCAAATGTTACAGGTTAGGTTATGTTAATTATTTCTATTAACAAAGTGTCGAATTTACACTTCTGTCGGCAGTTCCCATGACTGCGTATTTTTTTTTCAAATGATGACTAATAAAATATAAGGTTTACAGAGGCCGCGATCAGTTAAACATTAAATCAGTTTAAAAGTAAAATATTTATGAACGTAAAAAGAAAGTTTTGAATAAGACGACGAACTCTTAACGTTTTTCGCTCAGCGAGGGATTACACGGGAACTGCGTTAGGTCAACTTGCCTTCAACTTTCAATAATGGAATAAAAAGTATAATTTTTATTACGTATTACTACTACTACCTTATTATTTAAGCTATTTAATAAGTGGTGAGAATTCTGATAATAATTGTGCAATTAATTATAGTAACACTTGCGGACAAACTGACAGGTTTTAAGCTAAAGACTTTAACAAAATTAATGTTATTTAAAATAAGTAAGTATATCTATGTTAATTCACATATAATAAAATGAAATATTTTGAATTAGAATAAATCAGAAACAGCAAAAAGTGATGATGGTGCAGTATGCGGCCGGATTCCACGTCAATGGACGCGGGTTCTACCACCCTCAAGTTCGAAAACCTATCGCCAAATACCAATAGGTGTGTTCCGGCAGCATCATTTGGGAACCAGTACCTAGACTTAGTGTGTTTACCATTCTGGACCACATCGTCAATTAACATCAGGTGAGATTGTGGTCAAAGCACTGAACCTATACCGTGTAAAAAAAGAGAGGATAGTCGTATTTCACTGAAAAGTTTTGTAATAGAAAATATTATAACCCAATCAATAACATAGTAAATAACAGTAAAACGTTATAAAACTAATTTAATACTATAATATGTAAAAAGAAAAAAAGTAGCGGGTATAATTATTTTGATTTTCTCAATAAATATAAATAACTACGAGCCATGGCAACCGTAGCGAGCGATCATCTTTAGAACGACTTCCGAATAACTTGTAATTAGCTCCCATTAAAGATGATACCATACAATTTATGCCTTAAAAAGTGTATTAAAATAATACCGGAATATAGCCACGGGCTATGATGGGTTATACATTAGTTCACTAGAGCAATAACTATCGAATACAAAAATAAAGGTTCATTTCTGACGGCGCTCGGGCAATTAATCGTAATAATTGGAAGAAAAGGTTGGTGTTATATGGAAATAGATTGCGCTATTTATTTTAACCACACCTGGCCGTGGCCTCAGGCGAAATCTCATCTCGGCGTGCTCCATTTTCAACCTATATTACAATAACATAGAAACATAGTATATCATTTGATATGTTAATAATACCCCGAGTTTAGTAATTTTGGTAAGAAACGAAATAATAATCATAAATCGTGCCTAATTAATATTAATGAGATTATGTCTAACGTTGAAATTGTTACTTGGTAAATATTAAAACAAAGATTACTTATGAGCAATGTATTAAAATATTCCTTACGTTTGATAATTATAATTAAATATAATGAACCAATTTTTTAGGTAACATTTCTCTGCGCTTTCGTTAAACTTTTTCTTTGAGTATTACTTAAAACATACTTCATAGACTTTTAAATTAATATCTAAATTATTTTATTAATATATTGTCTAGTTTTACCTGTTACATTGGTAGTAATTTTAATTAAATAAAAAAAACGAATACAAACATGAATCTATATGCTAATAAATAAAATTGAAGTTTGTAATATCAAAATAATATTTTTTAACTAAATATTTTTGTCTATCTGTTCCGGGTAATCTCTGGAACGACTGAACCGATTTTGACGGGACTATTTATGGCAAATAGCTAAAGGTACTCTGCGTAACTTACTTACTTTTATTTTTGTAATATGTTTAGGGTTCCGCCTAAAAAAACCCATGAAATTATGTACAAAATCCGATTCAACGGTCAGTTGAGCCAAACCGTAGGTAAGTGCTTGAATTTAAGAGAAATATTTTTAATTTATTTTAGTACCAAAAAATTTTAGGAACATAATTAGGATTCCGTATAAAAAATAATTAAAACACAGTGAAGATTATACGAAATCCAGGCACAGCTGCGGGCACACAGCTAGTATCTTAAAACATACGTCTTTAATATACTTTCACGATGAGTTTAATTTATGGTACGTAAATAGGAGGGAATGCGGAGATGACAACAAATAGGGAGGAATAGAGGAGAAGAGATATTTTGCTGACCTCAAATGAAAATGAAAAAAGGGTAGGGAGATGATGACGATGAATCATTATATTAATTTTAAACAAGAATGTTTAGATTTAGCCTTTTTTTGTACCACTACTTTGGCAAACAAGCATACGATTCACCTGATGTTAGGCGGTCACCGTAGCCTATGGACGCCTGCAACACCAAAGGAATAACAAGCGCGTTACCAACTCTTTAAAAAAAATTAAATATCATATTAAATATACATTCATTCAACCGAAAGACGTCCACTGCGTGGCATAGGTCTCCTCCAAAGATCTCCACAATTGCTACTATTGCGCCACCCGCATCCAGCGGATTCCAGCGACCTTCACCAGGTCGTCGGTCCACCTTGTAACCTTGTATATAAATTGTACTAAATCCAATTGGTCACAAAAAAAACGTAATTAATTTTATTACATTAATTATGTCCAAGCTATTATTATAAATGACGTATGATTTGTTGAATAATTTAACTCACATTCCTAAGGATAGATTACACATTATTTGATCGAGTGGATAAATGAGATGCGACTCGCACCGCGGAGGTCCGGCCCGGGGCGCACGGGATCAATTTTCTATTTACAAGCCCGTCATCAAAGAACCGATTGGGGTCAACTAATTTGTTGTAATTGAACTTATAAAACATCTCCTACTATTGTATATAACTCGGGTGCGGTATATATCATCAACGTAATAATATGTATTGCAATTACTCGTACTATTGTTGTCCGATTTCTTTTTCTTTACAATATTGGTTCAGCGTTCGAGCATAATCTCAATGTCAATTTTTTTTACCAAATACATATGAATGTATATCGATACCTATACCAAAAATACAATTTTAAATTTTTTTGTCTGTCTGACTGTCTGTCTGTTTGTTCCAGGTAATTGCCGAAACTGGTGGACCGATTTTGAAGGTACTTTTTTGAAAATAATTAAGGTTCCATATGAAAAAATTAAAAACAAAAACATCCGAAAACTGACCATCGTTAAAAAGTGGGTATGAAAATTATTTTACACATTGACAATAGAAAAAAAAAGATATACAGAACTACAATACAAGTATAAGGGAAAAATATCTCAGTACTTTTGTTAATACAAATGTAAATGTTGTTGAAGTAAAGTCAATAATTATTGATGCAGTAATGATATCCTGTCATTTCTAAAGCTCGCACAATCCATTAAAGGATTGAAGTTAATAAGCAAATAAAAAACTCCATTGTTAGTTAAGAGCCAAATCATACTTAGTGACTTTCAACAATTACAAAATTACAGTAATCTGCCACGTGGCGATCGAAAAGTTGCTTGAAGCTAATTTTAGTACGAGACTCAAGTCAAATGGACAATTGCAGATATCATGTTCTCTAGGTGTTCTCCACACATCAATCCTATTATTAAGCTCACTGTATATTTAAGTGTTAAAGAAATGTATTTTTCAAGTAGGTATTAATTATTTAATTTTACTAACTGTTGCCTTCGGCTTCGCCTGTATAGATCAATGTCTGTTTCACTGAATTATATGTACAGTAATTTCTTTAATTATAACTAGTTGTGCCCGCGGCTTTAACCGCTTAGAATTCAAACAATTTGCAGCCCATGTTCTCCGCCTGGATGCAATATATGTAATTACAAACTTTCATCGAATTAGGTTCAGAATTTTTTGCTCGATTGGTATACAAATTAATAAACAGACCGTGTTCTGTAGTCGATTCGAAAGCCCCGCATAATTGATTAAATATCTTCAAAGTACAAATTTCGTCTCGTTAGACTTTTATTATATGTATAGATTATATTATTTCATAAGTTACATAAATTATTTACAAGAGAACGTGGTTTGGTCATTTTTTGTCAGTTTAATTAACTATTTTCACTGTAACTTTTTTAAATAAATCACTCTATGCCAATAAATATATACCAGAACCTATACCTGAATTATACATTTATGATTTAAAAAAAGAATTATGTGAAACGGTTAAGTGATTCTCGAGTTATAAGCCAACTATCAGACACACAGATAGACTTTGCCTTTTATATAATGTAAAGATTAATATAATAATAATAATAATAATAATAATATAAGTGCCAGAGCATGATTTATTTTCGGTAAAAATAACAAAACGACTAAAACAAAAACAAGGTAGATAACAACTCTCATCTCTGTATTAAATATTTTGACCGCTATTTTACAAACTGACTATTAAAATTCATGTCGCCGACATTAACGGGAAAACTCAAACGAACGTACCTCTCCATTAAATTATTCAAAATAAACCTTACAAATAATAAGCGCTTGTTGATAGTAATATGTAGTAGGTACATTAAAAGCATTTAAAAACATATATATATGTAAGTCCCGAACAAATAATATCTTCGTGTGTTGAGGTGTAATTTGATACGAAAATGATTATTAAATATTTTGACTTCGTACTTATAAGTTCTCTCCTGTTTGTTTGTCGTAAAGTCAACTTCATAACTAGTTTTCCAATTAAAATTTTAGAGTTGGAAACGAGTGTCGGCTAAAAGTTCGTCGATGAAGTTAGCAAACATTAAAATTTCGTATTATTAATGAGCTGTGTGTGCATTGCGAAATCCGTTTCATTCACCAATCGACAGTAAATATTATTAAAAGGAAATTAAATGTTAAAATAAACGTATGTAGTAATTACGATTGTAATTATATTATAGAATGTAACCACCAATATTCACCAAATGAACTAATTTAACATGCAGTTTCAAGTAATTTTCTATATGCGTTTGAACATTTTCGAATTATGTTACATAGCGTGAAATGGAATTCCAAATGTTAAAATTAGAGCGTTTTGTATGTAATTATTTTGATAATTTAAGTTAGTTTATCGGTGTTCCTTGTTTTTTAATGTTTTTTTTTTGTAATTGCGAATTATGCGAATGAATAAAATAGGAGTGTCTGTTTGTAATGTCAAAATAACATTTTTTTTACTAAATACTAATGAATGTGTATACAATACCTATGCCAAAAATACAATTATTAAAAATTTTGTCTGTCTGTCTGTAAAAATTAAAACTCGTAAAAATTTGAATAAAGTCCGATTCAATAATAGTATAATTCAATAATAGAAATAATAATTCCTTTATCTTAGTACCAAAAAATGTTACAAAAATAATTAGGGTTCCGTAAAAAAAAGTGCAGTGAAGAATATACGAAACGCGGGTGTAGCCGCGGGCACACAGCTAGTGTACAATATTTTTGATCAATATTAGTTGTAAATCACATTAAATCGCCTTTATAGTTTATACTAAGAAGAAATCTACATGCTTTGTCTATATATTTAATTTTATTTTTTCAGATTTTGTGTCAATACTAATCTAAAAACTGTCATTTAAAAAATATTGTTTGCCTGTCTGTGGTGTATGTATGTATGGATTTAACTCGAAAACGGCTTGAACGATTTTAATGAAATGTGATGTAAGAGAAACACGTGTCAGTTGCTAACTGCTAACAGGATATCACACATTGAATCAAGAGAAACATAGATTGAGTCACCAGCACTCACTAGAGATAAAATAAAAATTTCAAGATGTCTTAACCACCATAAAATCACTGTATATTATTAGAAAAATCCTCTCTTAGTCAAGCTTGCAAAACGACAATTGTTAAAAATCTCAGTTCGTAAAACCACTTTATAGTCTCTCCATACATTATTATTTTGTTTATAACACTAGATAAGCAATCAACACTAAGAACATATTTTAATAGGAGTTGTGTAGTTTTATCCAGCATATATTTTATTACAAAAAACAACCATCAGAAAAAACTTATAGGTACCTACAAACAACCGATATTCAAATGAAAAAAAGTAAACTTTAGATTCATCTAACATTTAACTGTATTGTAATTTGTAATATAATTTTAATCGTAAACATTATTATATACGTATTCACTATTTTAAGGTACGAACGTTCGTAAGTTACGTGTTTAAAGTGAAAAAAAATACCACAACAGGCACGCGCTCACGGAACGAGAAATCTAATGTTTTCATTGAAAAAATAAAATCATTCGCCAATAAATAAGGTAAGGGCTTGAGCAAGGCTCGTGACCTTTCCGTATAAGTTGACCGGTTGACATTAATGCTCATTCTTTTATTGATATAACTCCTGTCCTTGTATTTTTAAATATTTTACTAGGAAGAATAGGAATATATAAAAATATAAATAATTCTATTTCGAAATTAATGAACTAGTTAAGAATTCATGTGGCGATTTTGATTTATCCTTGTCGATTTTAGTTATTGTTTTTTTAATTCTTTATCTTGCAGTATAATATGACTCTGTATGATGTAGTTTTATTGTCCACAAATGAAGTGTATTGAATTGAATCAACCTTAGAACGCTTTAACAAATAGCCGCCACTTAGCTAGAGCACTGGAGATTAGTAAAATAATACGAAGTTTTGGGACTAAAGAACTTTTACTCAGTGCCGTGGTAAAATATAAAAATTAAAAAACTAGTTTATTTTTCAATCTGGAATATGTATTTTAACAATATACTTACTTTGCATATCTCTATTTATTAATTTAAAACAAAACCCAGATTTTAATTTCAATTTGTCGACGACAGAAATACATTCTGAGATGTTTTTGAATGTATTTTAATTTAGATATTACATAGATTGACTTTTCCTCCAGTCACCTATAAATTATAGGTGGTGGTTTATATTCGTAAAACCATATTACTGGAGGAAACAAAACACATCTGATTTACAGC
The DNA here is from genome assembly GCA_014132275.2 of Samia ricini. Taxonomy (NCBI): domain Eukaryota; kingdom Metazoa; phylum Arthropoda; class Insecta; order Lepidoptera; family Saturniidae; genus Samia; species Samia ricini. Next base: position 12,717,011 of record AP028161.1, read on the forward strand.
CAGCGGATAGGAAGACATTAATATTCACTCATTGATGAAATACATTTGTTCCGAACGGGAATACTTAAAGTAGGGCGATTTCGCAAGCGTACCAAGCAACAAAATTATCTTAAAGGTTCAATAGGGCCAATAACATTTTTTTTTAAACAAAAACTTCTTGTATATATGCTTGTTATATTTCAGCGATGAACTAAAAAGTAAACCGTTACCGTCATAGACCTATGAACTTTGTATACTAATAAAATAAAACACAACTTTCCCAAAAAAAATTTCAATCTCGTAACCATAATCCAAACTCAGAGATAAGTACTAATAATTAAAAAGAAGGCTATCCACTTAGAGGAGAGTCTCAGAGGATTTTTTATATTTCTCTAGGCGTGTCTCAAGAAACGAAAGGGACCTTACGATGCATGTATGTGCTATTCAACGAATACAAGTTAAATCCGAATTATATAGTTTAAGTAACATATTTTAATTAAAAAACATTGTACCATGATATTGATTAACACTGGAACAATCATAAATCGTATTACGAAACCTAATAAGAACAATGTTTAAAATATACATTCATATTTGTGTTATTTATATTAGCCGCTTTGTACTGAATATTACGGCACACTTTAACAGTTGTGGGTATACATGATAACATTGTTAACAGAATGATGTATTGAGGATACCGGAAAATGCAGTTGATAACTCACAAAAAATAACCGTAATGGACACTTTTTTATAGTCGAATAGTAATAATTCATTAACATTTGATGTCTGAACTGTTTATTGGAATAATAAATTGTAGTCAGTCGTGTATCGCGTTTCTTATCTTCGAATACGTAAAGACCCTATAATACAAACAGTATTTTATGGTGTCTAACGGTTCTATAACTATGTCGAATGGATGTAATGACTAATGGTTATTTTTTTGATTCATAATTTAAAACAAAAAAAATATTACCACGGTAATAACGAATTAATGGTTCCACGAAAGAACCGGAGGATAACATTGCAATAATTAAATTAGAAAGAAACTAAATTACGATCAGAACAAACAAACAAAAGCGACAATGTTAGTTTTTAAAATTATTACTAAATAAAATTTTTATGTTATTTATTTTTTTCAAAAATAAACAACATTGATAATATCACGTACCTTATTACATCCAAGTGAATTTTCATGAAATTTACAATTACAGGAAACTTGAAGAGTGTAGCTTGCTTACAAATGTCACTTTAGGCAAGTCACAGGATTTCACTGAAAACTTAGTAATCCAGTTCTAGGCACATAGCACACCAGCAAATATGCTCTATATTATATAACTTCTATTTATGTTAATTTCGAAATCGGGTTCGTAGAATGCAGTGGGAGAAAATTGGACACACGCATCCTATCCGCGCGCCAAGCGTTGACTGCCGGCTGGCAAGTAATGTGTATTTCTAAATAATATCCACCCCTCATCGTTTCCCGCGCACCCTATGGGCGCAATGCTCTACTGCCATGCAATTTTCTATAAATTTTCGCGTAAGCTCTGAAGCCAGTCTACTGTCAAAAGTTGTTTTTTTTTTCGCGCCGAAATGCATGTTTTTAAATTGAATAATTTCTTTTACATTCTTCAGTAAAATTCTAAATACTATACCCATTTTTTTTTACTTTGAATGATATTATATAATTATTCTAGTGTTTTTTTTATTCAGTTACTATATTTTACTGTTTTAATTTGTGCATTGTGAAATATTATCCAGGTTGTACTGATATTTTAAATACCTATAATAAATTGTGTTTATACGTATAAATACGTAGGTTTTCGCAGTAAAGTAAGAACATTTAATTTAATTGAATCGTTAAGAAAAAGGTGTTAAGAATGCTCATAACTTTTATTCGAGCAACATTCGTTGGAAAATAATGAGCTAAGTTTTATCAGTATATAGATCTCGGAAAAATAAGTAACTTAATGTGCTTAGTAGTACTTTTTTTGCAAACTTTAATAACAGTTTTACCCTTTTGAGATAAAATCTCAACGGCTTATGAAAACACTCTATTAATTAACGTACTGGCTAATTTAGTTCAGCATATAGATGTCTATTATTTATTACATTTTGAAAGTTTTTTTTCATTCTTCGAAATGCATTTTTCTTGTTTCTAACTTCTTTAACAACCTGCGAGTTAGAACTTTACAAATTAGTAACTTTATCTATAGTTACTAACAACTATTTACTATAAATACCTGTTATTAGTCTTTTGTTTTTATCGAATTCTACGAACTTTAAGGATTATCTATTACATCTATACTAATAAATAAAATTGACGTGTCTGTTTGAAATGTCGAAATAAAAACTTTTTACGGTACCTGTACCAAAAACATAATTTTGAAATTCTATGCCTGTCTGTTATTTGTTACCTACGGCTAATCTCCGGAACGAGTAGACCGATTTTGACGGGACTTTTCCTGGTAGACATCTGAAGTAGGTATTTTTATTTTTTGAAAATAATTAAGGTTTGGCGTAAAATAGTTAAATCTCATGCAATCGTGAATAAAACCCAGTTCAATGCACAATTTTACTGGCAGGTATTTGAGTTTGTGAGTAATATCTTTCCTTTCTCTTAGTATTAAAAAAAAGATTTGAAAAATAGCTACTGTTCTGTGTAAAAAAATGAAAACTCCTGAAATTGTGAACAAAATAATATTCAATGGACAGCACCATCAAACCATCAAATTTTTCAGTTCATTGAATATACCTACACTGTGAAGAATAAATGAAACGCGAGCAGAGCTGCGAGCATACAGCTAGCTTTTATTTTAAAACTGAACTCTAGCTTCGTTGCTGTCAAGTTTGGTAGATTAATAATATTAATAACATTCGGTTTCAAAAATAAATTATTCATTATGATTGAATGTTTTAACCCATAAATTAATAGATAAAGATAAATCAATGCGGTACTTGCCTTTTTCTAATCGGTTCGTAAACCGATTTTGCGTTTTTAACTTTGTTTAATAGTTAATTAGTAAGTACTTAAGTAAGTTGTAGTGTTTAGTTTAATTGCGACGGACTTTAAAAAATCTTTAACTTTAAAAAATCAGATAGAGCTTTAATGTGCTTTCGAAGGTGGTTAGTTACAGAATGAATTAAATCGTATGTTAGTTCCGTAGGTTTAAACAATAGTCTTATCATTATGTTCCTATATTACCAAGAATTATTCTATGCAGTCTACGATAATGCTGAGGTAGAGTTTTGTAAATATTAAGGAGCTTACAATAAGAAAAAGAATATATTTATAAACACTTTTTTATTTCATCAAATGTTCAATAATAACACAGCTCTAAAACAAAAAATTTCTTTTCTTTTTTGTTCCGGATATCTTTGCAAATTTTTATGTTTTCAAGTGCCCAAACTACGAATATATTTATAAAAGTACTGAATGTGTTCTTGTTTTTGTAACTTTTACAAATCTTATATTTACTTTTTATCTTTCTATGGCTACCACGCACCGGAACACGTAGCGAGGATAGGCCCCTACAAGGTGGATCGACAATCCGGTGAAGGTCCCGAGAATCCGCTGGATGCGGGTGGCGCAATACCGATCTTCGTGGAGATCTTTGGAGGAGACCTATGTCCAGCAGTGGACATCTTTTGGTTCAATGGATGGATGGATGGATGTCGAAAATTTCCTAGGTAACCATAAATCACCAAATTATGATAAAATTGTACAAAATATGCTGACAAACTTTCAGACTCTAGAAGAAAATATGAGGATCAAGTTACACTATCTCCGCAATCATCTGAAATTGCTGGTTCGACCAGGATCTAAAAGTGATGTAGGAAAGGTATCAGGGTCGATGGTATTGTCACATGACGGTAGATTATTGCTGGTCTTTAAAGAGATTGTTAACTGAAAAATTATAAAAGAAGAGTTCATATAAGGCGTTTTATGGAAATAGGTTTTATTTTCTTGTCTATTTACTTCGATATATCCTAATTTTAACTGAAATCTATCTATCTAAACAGTCATCATTATCATATCATCATATATCATAAAACTGTAAGTAGGCCAAATCTGTACAAAATATTTTTTGAAAATTATAATCGAGGTGGACTTTGTTATCGATATAGAAGCCAAAAGTAATTTATTTCGAATTTTTGTCTGCCTGTCTGTCTTTCCACTCTGAAACGCGTATCACTCTGAAAGTACTGAACCAATTTTGATGAATCTCGACACAGTTATAACTAATATTATCTAGGATACTTTTTGTCCCATAAAACGCAAGGGGTTCTCCAGGATAACGGACAAAAGTCAAATTTTTTATTTACGGGTAATCTCGGGAACGGCTAGCCAGATTTTGACGGGATTTTTGTGGCAGATAGTTGAAGTTACTTCGTGTAACTTAGGTTACTTTTAACTTTCGAAAATAATTAGGGATCCGTGTAATAAAATTAAAACTCGTAAAAAATTGAATAAAATCCGATTCAATGCACAGTTTTTTACGGGCAGGTATTTGAATTTGTTAGAAATATTTTTGCTTAATTTTAGTAGTAAAAAAATGTTTAGAAAATAATTATGATTCTGTATAAAAAAATTAAAAACTACTATATTATGCAGTGAAAATTCAAATAAAACATGGGCGCATCCGTGGTCACAGCTAGTTATAAACATATCTCTTATTTCATTACTTTATTTCCGATTTTTGTAATGTAACATGAAAATAAAGAGTTAAAAGAAATCGAGAGCAAATCTTACAAAATCATTGATAGTTTCATGAATTGTGAGCATAAATGTATCGAAAATCAATGTTATTTCTGGGGCAACAAAATTACTGTAGAGCAGTGTAATTAAAATCCAATTTGAGTTATTATTCGAACACTATCTAATACATAATACAGTACTAACTGTATAAAATTGTTACTAAAATAATATTTAATATTACAAATGGTTGTTAATATTACAAAAATTATGATGGTTTTTTTTCACATTTCATTCGAGATAAACAATGCGATACGTACGAATTCTATTCGGTTAAATTCGCATATACAATTTCAGTTTGCCATTAAATGTTACTTATTCACGTGGTCTAGAGCCGGCTTCTCACAAGTTCGGAGACAGTTTCTCACACGGGACACGTTGGATTGTCTAGCAATATACTTTAGAGAATTTTATTCAGATAAATTATACATGAGAAACTCGAACGTAACGTACTATTCTTAGTTTTATATTCAATGACTTCATTACAAAGGCAGAAATCTCGTGGTACAGTAACGTCGAATTCCACTGAAGACTTGTTCTATAAGTTACAGCCATTTATAGCCATTACTGTTTATTGTAAACAGAAAAGTGGAAAATAAGATTATTTATCACCTTTTCATTCAGTGGCCTAACTATGCCATCTGAGGCCCGTGGCAAATTCATTGGATGGAGACCCTGTGAAAGTCGTCATCATAGTAAAGCGTTTAAATATTTAATCGTGTCTAACTTTAATTGTATTTATAATTTTTACTAAATTTTGTTATAAATATCAAGATTTTTCTGAGCTCGCGGCTTCACGGGCCGGAGCCCCATCGGACCGCCGCCCGTGGCTTTTTGCCAGATCTGCTACCCTATAGTTACGCCACTATTGTCATTATTAGGTCAAGTAAACAATAAAACAGTTCAAAAGATAAAAGGATGATACATTTTAGGCCCTTTGACACAAACATTTAATAGAGTTTTTTTTGTTCCATTTATTAGTTTTTGATAAAAAGGCAAAGGTATTTAGACTATCCAAGCACAGGATAAAAACACTTTTCATGCAACGCTCTAACAAAATGGCGGCTCTTTATTAGAACATTTCATGGAGTCTTTGTGACAGCTCAGAATTCACGTCCGTGACATTATTTTCAATACACTTCACTTGTAAACAACAACTTAACTACAACACGTATAATGCCACCAAAAATACATAGTACAAACAAATCAATACTACGAGTTATTGAATTACAAATAAGACTATTACATTTCATAGACGAGAATACGAGATGATTTGTTTAAAATTTTTACTTAGGTTTTTACTTTTTCTAACTTATTGCATTCCTTATTAATATATCTGAGCTTTTGTCAAACAAAATTTTCATTTCAAATTTATGTAACGCCTATCTACTGTCAATCCTAATTATATTATGTTTTCATTATTTATTTATTACGATGAGAAAGGAGACGAGAGAAACTTGTCACTGAGCTTAACCATTAATCAATCCTTGCATCGCATATCTTCATGGGAAGCAAGTAACTTGGTTGAGTTCAATGCCAAGAAAACTCAGGTATGCGCGTTCACAAAATCACCGGTTTCTCTCCTTCCTACTTTTAAGACCGTGTCGCTTGCAATGTGCGACAGCCTCAATATCGTATGGATATTCGCAGCGACCTGAATTCCAGTGATTCGACGGTAGTGTTTTCTCCACAACATCCAGAAGACTAAGAATTTTAAACAGGGTGCGACGGTTTTTTCACGCCTGGCCAACTTTACCTATTATATAAGGCACAAGTTCGGCCGTGTATGGAATACTGTACGCATCTCTGGGATGGATCCTATAAATACCTCCTTGATACTCTGGGTAGGTAGCAGAGACGGGCTGTCCGCATCTTAAATGTTACCAAATTCATCGAGCCGCTTTAACTGCGCAGGGACATTGCCTCGCTAAGCGTGTTCTACCGTTTATATCTTGGCGAGTGCTCCGAAGAACTATATAACCTGATCCCCTTCTCTCTCTTCCAAATTAGAACCACAGGCGCTGGGCTTCGGAGCCACAGCTTTACAGTAACTTCCATCCAGGCACAAACTAAACATTTTGAATCGTCATACCTGTACCGTACTATAAAGCTGTGGAACAGTCTCCCGATCGATATACTCCTTTCTTAATTTTTTATTGTAAATATGTTGTTTTTCATGAAAAAATAATACAATTAATTGTTATAATCTATATGAGCGGAAACACTCCGACATGATAAGAGCGAATAATCATTCATCCTACAATTTATCTAAGTTGAAATGACCCTGTGTCAATTACTAAATATACCTACTATGCCTTGTTGCTTCAAGTTAAATTCTATCTACATATCTCAAATGTTCAATAATGGTTATGATTGAATTTTTACCACTAGCCGAACATAATAAATAATTATACATGAAATATAATAATTAAAAAACAATAGTAACTTCTATTAACAAAGCAAAAACAACCTGTCTTGAATTTAATAGAAACTGAATTCGGTACAAAAACATTTGATTTGATAGATGTGCAAATATTAATAATATGATCAAATTTAAAAAACGAACACTGAAATAAAATCGACAAAGTATGAAATCGTTTTAACCATGGATACTCAACCGATCGTGCATTTTTTACGAGCCACCGGCGTATACAGATTGGTGAGCGCAAAAAATCAATTCTTTCGTCATGAAATAACGGTTTCTCATATCAAATTAAATATTTCATATGCTTTTCTGATCATTAATACACGAGTAACAGATTTTTAAACCAGAAACTAAATAAATTAAATTAGTTAAATAATCACTAATTCAATTCAAAACATAAAATTTGAAACTATTTATTTTACATAACTAGGAAAATAAGAGTAAAATAATTTCTGTATTGGGCCGTGTTTGTGAAGATAAGCAGAATTTTCTCGGCTGAAATACCGCAGTGTCTCAAGACTTTGAACCAGTTGTGTTGCTAGTGATGATGTCACTAAGAAATGTTTACTTACAATGGGCATAATTAAAAACATCAAAGTTACCGAAAGGAGAGGGTTATGCTCTTATTTTCACTATGTGATCGAGTCAGGATTTAAGAAATCTGCAGAAGAACCAAGGTTACAATGGGCTTAGCACATTGGTCGTAGAATCGATGCCCGACGGTGCCAACGAGTTCTCGAATGTCTGCTCTCCACGAGGTGGACCTACGACCTGGTGAAGGTCGCGGGAATCCGCTGGATCCAGGTGGCGCAAGACTAGTCGTTTTGAAGATCTTTGGGGAGACCTATGACCAGCAGTGGACATCTTTCGGTTGAATTGATGGATAGATGGATTTTTTTATAGTAGGTCGGCTAAGTGACGTCATCGTTACATATTTACATGAAAAACAAACAAATGTAAATGGAGTATAAATATCAAGTTTATTATTAGGTTAGTAAAAACTCTACTAATAAAAATAAAAATAAAAAACTATTTTATTTGCATCCATATTTTATATAATAGCTGTGTAACCAGGCCGAAACGTTGAGAAATTAAACAAGTAAGCGCGCGTTCTACAGCCGAAAATATTAATACAAATATGAGTATAAAACGCATAAGAAAAAAATTACATATTTAACACAATACTGACGTTATTCTGAATTTTACCATCACAATAATTCTACCTAGATGTTAACAAAAGCAACAGCATTAATTCAATTAAGTTCTATTTGAATAATATTTACGATGCCCCAAAGAGTATCGTTTTGGCATACCCAGTATATTTCTAATAATTCACAAAACAATTATGGTTGTTTAATGTGTCGAGTACCCATAAAAATGAAACAATAGAAAGACAATAGGAAAACAATGGAAAGCTGGCGTAAACGCCAGGAAGGTGCTCAAGGGGTTAATATTAAATTGTGAAGTTGTATAGCAAGTTTTATAGAACATTAATGTACGCGTCAAGTTACTATAGTAAGTATTAATATTATTAAGAGGAAAGATTTGTATTTTTGTATGTAACGAATACACTTAAAAACTACGGGACCGATTTGGATGAAATTTAGTATGGAGATAGTTTGAAATCTAAGGAGTGACATAGCTCATAGTTTTTATTCCAAAAATCCCACGGGAACGGGAACTACTCGGGTAAAATCGCGAAGAGCAGCTAGTCAAATATAAAGACACGCAGTACCTACATACATAACTCACACAGAGAAACAATGAAGTGCGCATACACGCAACAAGGAAGTCGAAAATGCGGGAGTATGACAGCATACAAGAAAATCATGCCGTTTGCAGTCACGATACACGAGTCAGTTTTACTAGGTACCAAGAAATAACGTATCTAAAAACACAACAATTCTATCGACATCACTAGTATAATTATAAAAATAATTATTCTTTAAAAACTATAATAATAATATCATAGCCGTAATAGTAGAGATAGGGCTTGAATTTCTTTTTTTTACAATAAAATAACTTTAACTGTGCCTATATGTCTGTACGTAATTGTTTTACTCGCGTACACTCGATCGTTTATGCATATTTTACGAGCGACTGGAGTACATATGTATATCGCAAATGTGGAAAGTTGAACCATCACAAGAATAATATTTTTTTATTCATATTTACTTATGAAAAAATAACGCTGCTGAGAAAAATAATTACCTATAACATTTTGTACAACGTTCAAAGATATTTTTTAATTATATTTTCTGCTTAGGTAATGGCAATTTGTGTTCAAACAATTAGTTCCAATGTCACGCCAGTAGGTAAGATGTGTTTTCAATCTTGTATCAGCGTTACCAAGCTCCAGCAAAACTGTGGCTCATCCTGCTCGAACATTCCATGGAGCTTTGTCGGCACCTCAGAATAAATGCTACTAGTTATTTTACATAATAAACTTGACTTGTATACAATAACTAAACTATATCACACAAAATGCCACCAAGATTACATGATATAGAGTCAAATACATAAGCTTGATGAATGAAAAAAAAAAACAACTACTATATTACAGACTGAGATCCCGCCAAAACATTTTAATTATATTTATTCCTTTGTAGGGATATGGCAAAGGTACTAGAACACACAGCCAAGTCTGACATTAGGAACAATTCTCATACAACGTTCTAACAAAATGGCGGCCCTTAGGTAGAGCTTCCTACCTAATGAATTTGTTGTAAGTGTAGTATAATATATAAAACCTATTTGTAATATTAGATTTAACCTTATTTGTTTAATAGTTAATAATAGAACATTTATTTTATTTTGACATGTATATACTTCTATCTTTTGTCTTGTCAATAATTTATCTATAAAATATAAACTTTGTTTGGAAATTAATATTTTATTTACAACATTAATTGGCGACGAGATGAACTCAGAACAATTTGCAGAATTTTTGAAAATACAACAAAACCAACAACAGCAAATTACAGACCTTTTACAACTGTTAGTACGACAACAATTATTAGCTTCCACACCCGCAACAAACAATGGGACCGAAGCAGAATTGCAACATTCACAAGAAACAAAAATAGGTATAATAAATAAATTTAAATGTGACAAATTTGATCCTACCACAACATCAGTAGAGAATTTTATAGATTTATTTGAAGAAAAATGTAAAATATGGGGTGATGACTGCATAAACATACAAAAAGATTTACTTATTAACTGTTTATCTCCAGAAATTTTTCATGCACTAAAAGTTGCTCTCACACCACATTTTTTAGTTAGTACATTTGACGACATGAAAAATAAACTTTTAGATTTATATCGTACAAAGAAAACAAGATATAAAGCTCTTACTGATTTTTGGGGTTGCATTAGAAAACAAGAAGAAACAATGGAACATTACGCTAATAGATTGAAGGAAATTAGCAAAGACTGTGGTTACAATGACATTTTGTTAGAGCGACAGCTACGCGATCGCTTTGCAACTGGTCTCAACCACGAACAACTTCAGATAGATTTAAAACAGAAATGGCCTGATCTATTACAAATACATGATAATCAAACTGAAGAGGTTACGTTTGCTCAAATATTTGCAATCGCACAATCTCGAGAGATAGCGGAGAGTGACGCTTACACGGAATCACCTACTTACAAGGTGAAACAAAGAAAAAATTCACAGATCAATACAAATACAAACAGTATACAACGTAAACTACGATTTAATCAATGCCGGAGATGCGGTAAGAATGAGAGGCATAGAATAGATAATTGTGCAGCTAGAAAACATATATGCAAGGAATGTAGTATTGTGGGTCATTTTGAGAGCTGTTGCATTAAATCAGGAAAAGCGTATCTGGCATACGAAAGAAAAGTACAGAAACATCAACCGAGATTAAGAAATAATCTACATAGGATCAGTAATCAAACAAAACGTCGATTATCTTCTTCATCAACAGAAATAAATAATAGTTTTTCTGATAGTGACCAAGTTTGTACAATTAAAAAATCAACACAGAAAGACAGTAAAAAAATAGATACGATAATCAACGGCATTTCGTGTACTATGGACTGGGACCCGGGATCACTCTATTCCATTATTAGCACCAAACTTTGGAAGCAAATCGGGACACCACATCTTACACAAGCACCACGACTACGTGCATATGGTAATGTTAAACTGACACCAAAAGGTATAACTGATGTCACTGTAGAAATTGAAGGGAAAAGTAAGATTTTACCAGTTGTTGTAATGGAAGATGCAGATCCAATACTTTTCGGTTTACAGTGGAGTGAAATGTTTGAACTACAATTTCCTAAACCTGTTTATTCAATCAAACCCTTACATCCCCTGAATACACTTAAACAATTACTAAATCGTCACAAAATACTATTTAACAATCAGCTTGGAAAAGTCCAGAATTATGAAGTAAACATTCATGTCAAGCCCGACGCTGTGTCAAAACACCTTCCACCAAGATCAATTAAATTTGCAATGAGGAAGAATATTGAGATGGAACTGGAAAGATTAGTGGCAGAAGGTATAATAAGTAAAATAGATCCTAATATAACACCTGTAGAATGGGCCACGCCAACAGTCAACGTAATTAAACCGAACGGGAAAATCAGAATTTGTGGAGATTTTCGCAGTACGATCAACTCGGTTCTTATCAAACACGCACATCCAGTTCCCCTTTTTGATCAATTACGACAGAATTTAGCAAATGGAGAAAAATTCACAAAAATAGATTTGAAAGATGCCTATTTACAATTTGTTATAGCGCCTGAATCAAAAAAATATTTGATAATCTCTACACATAAAGGATATTTCCAATATAACAGAATGCCTTTTGGAATTTCTACAGCACCTTCCATATTTCAACATTATCTTGATAAACTTCTCGAAGGTATACCAAACGTGGCTGTCTACTTTGATGACATTGCTGTAACCGGAAAAAATGATACAGATCATCTTCAAACTCTTAATACAGTTCTTCATAAGTTAGAACTTGCAGGTTTAAAGGTTAATTTAAAAAAGTGCTCTTTCCTACAAAGTGAGATTGAATACTTAGGTCATGTATTCGACAAAAATGGAGTGCGGCCTACATCATCTAAGATTGAGGCCATTACCAAAGCTTCCCCACCTTTAAACTCAAAGGAATTAAGGTCTTTTCTCGGCCTAGTTAATTTCTATGAACGATTTATTCCTCATTTACATAGCAAATGTGCAGATCTCCATGCATTAACAGGTAGTAGACAGAGATGGAGGTGGACTAAGCATGAAAATACAATTTTCGAGAAAGTCAAATCACTTATTACATGTTCGAAACCACTTATAGCGTTCAATGAAAAGCGTCCATTATTTCTGGCCTGTGACGCTTCTGAAAAAGGTGTCGGTGCTGTGCTATACCATAAATATGAAGACGTTATGCAACCTATAGTTTTTTGCTTCACGGAAATTAAAATCCGCAGAGAGAAAGTACTCTGTAATCGATCGTGAGGCTTTGGCTATTTTTTTTCGGCATTAAAAAATTTGATCAGTACCTGCGAGGTTCAAAATTCACTTTAGTGACCGATCATAAACCTTTGATACATCTCTTGGGTACACGACGTAATTTACCAAAGCTTGTTAACAACCGTCTCGTAAGATGGTCTTTATTAATTGGTAGTTACGATTATGACATAACTTATACAAAAGGAAACAATAACATAATGGCAGACTACTTTTCTAGGATGCCTAACCCTGACGAACAACCCTCAGAAGCTGAACTTTCTGTTTGTAAAATAGAAACTCGTCTACAAACTGACAGAGTTAGTGATCTTCCTATAACAGAAGACTGCATAAAAGAGTATACAAAAAAAGATCCTGTTCTAAAAAACGTAGTACAATATATTCGATTTGGATGGCGTGAGCAACATTACTCAGACGAAATAAAACCATATGCCCGGAAGCGCAACGAACTCTCTGTAGAAAATAAGATTATTTTATGGCAAAGTAGACTGGTGATACCACATGCACTAAGATATGCAATTTTGAAATTTCTACATTCAGGACATCTGGGCACATCAGCTATGAGAGCTCTTGCGCGCTACTATGTTTGGTGGCCGTCTATTGAAGAAGACATTGATTTATATATTAAACGGTGTAGTAAGTGTCAAGAAAATAGACCAAATATTACTGAATTACCTATTTATTCTTGGTCTATACCTGATAAAATTTGGGAACGGATCCACGTGGACTTTGCAGGTCCTTTTGAAGACAAATATTGGCTCGTTCTTGCTGATGCACTATCTAAATGGATAGAAATCAAACCGATGGTTAACACTACTTCACTTAAGCTTTGTGAAGAATTAGATACCATTTTTACTACTTTTGGTTTACCACAATTTATAGTTTCGGATAATGGTCCACAATTCACTTCGCAAGAGTTCCATTTATATTGCAAGACTAGAGGCATTAAACATATAAAATCCTCTCCTTATCATCCCCGAACGAATGGATTAGCTGAACGTCTTGTGCGCACATTTAAGACCAGAATGTCATCGAGTACCAATGACAAGTTAAGTCTTAAACAACGGCTTGAGAAATTTTTGTTCTCATATAGAAACGAGCCTCATAGTACCACCGGTAAAATGCCGTCCGAAGTCATGTTTGGACGTCGTCTGGCTTGCGTGTTGGATAATGTAAAACCGGATGCAAAGCGAGCACGGGTATATGCTGAAATACAAGCAAACATTGACAACGATAAGTATATACCTAATTACGAACATGGTGATAACGTATACATTCGCTCCAGGAACAATTCACATTGGATACCGGCAGTAGTAAACCAACGCACCCATAAATATTCTTACGTGGTTACCACTCCTTATGGTGAGAAGAGGTATCATGCTGATCAGATACGTAGTCGTTGTGAATCTGTTGATAAACAACAACCACCGATTGTCGAGCAGTCATCAGTGCCTACCGGATCAGTGCCTTTTACGGAAATAGCCACATCTGAAGGAAACTCTAATGGGCAATTGGAGGAAACACTACCACTACAGACAGAGACGCCAGTCACAAACTCATTGCATACATACTTGCGCCGAAGCAAGAGAAACGTTCACCCTCCACGGCGTTTGATCGAGGAATTAGGATAGCGGTGGACGAATGTAGTATAATATATAAAACCTATTTGTAATATTAGATTTAACCTTATTTGTTTAATAGTTAATAATAGAACATTTATTTTATTTTGACATGTATATACTTCTATCTTTTGTCTTGTCAATAATTTATCTATAAAATATAAACTTTGTTTGGAAATTAATATTTTATTTACAACAGTAAGACCTAAGAATTCACATTACTATATATCTTAAGAGATAAATGCTGCAAGTTTATGAATAAAATATAAGATCTACTACATGATAATCTAAAACCCCGCACTAAAGACACCAATTCAAAGAGACAAATTCGATACTGTCTTACGAACTCAGTTTATCTAGTCATCCAATTTTATTATCGATGGACTATGTCCAACTATGTCAGAACAAGTAACTTGTACATCCATTTCCTCGGAACGTTCCAAATCTAGATTTATGTACCAACAAAATTACCATACAGCTTTACTATGATCCAATAACATTGTACCAATATTGTATTTTGTTCGTAACAAACAAGAGCGTTGGTTATAGTCGACTGTTATAATCCTATAGCTATAATTCAAATTTTGACCATATAGACAGAATCTAGCAAAATTTATAAATTATAATTAAAGTGAAACCTTCAAAAAGTAATCCTGTAGATATTATACCAAATATACTACGCCATTTCTCTCGGTGGGCAAGAGTGAGGAGGCTACCAAGCACCACATATAAATAGTTGACCGCAAGTATAAAAACGCTGAAATTTATTCTACTTCATTCTCTTACACATTAAATGCTGTTTGATATATGTCTTTGTCTCTTTTTAATGTCACCTTCTCATTTCATTGAGTTTCAAATTAGAACAGCCCTAAAAAGGTTTCACTTCAAAAACATTGTTTTATTTGACATGCTTTTAGTTTTTGGCGGGATCTCAGTCTTGCATGTAGTGGTTGTGTTCTTTAATTTAATAAATTTGTGTAGTTAACTCTATCCATATAATCTTGGTGGCGTTTTGTGTGATATAACTTGGATATTGTGTATAAGTTAAATTTATTATGGAAAATACAACATTATAACAACATAACCCGTAGCATTAATCTGAGGTGCCGACAAAGCTCCATGGAAAGTTCTAGCTAGGTGAGCCACAGTTTTACTGGAGCTTGATAACGCTGATACAAGATTGAGAATACATCTGACCTACATGGCACTGGCATAAATTGTTTGTACATAAATTGCCATTATCTAAGAAGAAGAAGATGAAGAATAATACTGTTGACCGGAAGGGCTTTAATAACTTCACCGAACATTGTGGTTGCGTGCTGAAGGTACTCAGCCGAAAGAGGTGACTAGCGCAAGGATACTAAAGTTATACGAACCTCAGGTCGACCGTTACATAAGTGACAAATTCCGCAGAATTTGCCCCAGCTATTCTCTATGATTTGTAATCTTACAGTCCTTACAGAACCCATGTAGATGTGTGTAATAAGGAGGATTATAAGTGCAGTGTGTTGCGTGTGTTGCTATAGTGCATGCAGTGTCACTGTGTCGCGCTGGCGGCGTCTGCAAGTGCCTCCCTAGTTGGGGATCCAAGCATGTCTTAATCCGCCATTGGATGTAGACCCGTAGTGCAGGAGTAAAGATAGGCGCTCGTCCCCGGCGGCGGGAACGGTTATTATTGTTTATCTTATCGTAATCAACCTTTATTGATGCAATAAAATATTGTAACGGAAATTACATCACATTATGATAAAGAAGTTATATTTATTAATAGAAAGTTTTCCTTTAACGCCGCGTAAAAGTTACACACGCATTTTTTTCTTACTTAATTGTTTTATTGTTTTGTCAATTTTATCAACAAGTTTTATGTAACAAGAACGAAGGGAGGGGTTTAAAAACTCATGAAATTTGTGTGACGTAATTTATGGCTTCAATACTGCAATACCTACATAACATTTGCGCATCTGAAATCACAACGTACAGCACCGCATTAGAGTTTCCGACTCTAGCGTGATCCATGACGACTCTAGCCGTAACGATGAAATAAAACGTAAAAATACTAAAACACAAGCTGAACACAACACAACACAACTGAATTGGTCTGAATACAATAATAATTTGATTTGTAATTTCGTAAATACAGACTTCACGATATCTGGTTAAAAGTTTGATCGGAACTACAAAGTTATTACACAAGTTTGATTTTCTAGGATTTATATAAGAAAGTTACCTACCTATACCGGCTAAAAAAAAAGAAACCTCAAACTATTTGTGGAAGTTTCGTCGTAGCTTAAAACCTAGTTGGCAGCTTTTAAATTAGTTTTATTAGCAAAAAAGGATTACGTGAAGAAAAACTACTGTTATTGAAATATTTACCGAACCGTAATAAATTTTAACTATTTTTTCTGATGTCGCAAATAAGGTGTACTCTATCTAAGTATGCGGTTTTATTTAAAGCTTTTTTACACGGTATAGGCTCAGTGCTTTGACCACAAATTCACCTCATGTTAAGTGACGATGTGGTCCAGGTTAGTAAACCCAGTAAGCCTAGAGGTACTGGTTCTTAAGTGATGCTGCCATAACACACCTATTGTGTTGGCGACAGGTTTTCTAACTTGAGGGTGGTAGCTACCCAGACGGGCATTATTTTATACTGCCCTACCGCCATGCTATGGCTTCCTCACGATGTTTTCCTTCACCGAAAGCTCAGGCTGATTTTAGAATTGGAGATGTGGATTTGAACCCGCGTCCATTGACGAGAAATCCGATCGCACTACCAACTAAGCCATCATCGCATCGTAAAGTCAGTCAGAGATTAATATAAGGTCGAAAAGACTACTCCAACAATCGACTTCAAAATATGTACTAAGTTTAACGCTACATGTCTTATTGTGCATTGCCGTAACCCGACCGATGCGGGAGAAATAGTTGTCAGTGGTCCATCCAGACTTAACAGAGATTCTACTACTCTTAACTTAATACCATATTAACTGTAATTATAAATATATCAATAAACTATTATCCCAGATATCAACTAAACAGTATTAAAAAAATATAATGATCTCTGTAATAGAACTTCGAAAGTTTTTATACCATCCAAACCAATAATTTAATTAAATGCATAGATACCTATTTAACCCCTTGACAACTTATCTGGCGTTTACACCAGCGTTCCATTGTTTTCCTATTGTCTTATTTTTATGGGTATTCGACACATTAACGGTTGAAGATAATTAAAATTATTATTGGCGTAAAAAGTTCAAATGAATTATTAATTTATTCAAATTTTATTATAATTTTGATCTCAGATGAATTTGAAACATGTCTAAAAAATCCTTCGACATATCAAATAAAATATCAAATTAACTGGAAATTAAATTAGTAGGTGCTTAGTATATAAATACGGCTCGTTTTTAGTAGATAGCTGAAGTTACTCCGAGTAAATTAGGGTACTTTTAATTTTCGAAAATAATAAAGGTTGCGCGTAAAACAATTAAAATTCATAAAAAATTGAATAAAATCCAATTCAACGCACAGTCTGACGTGTAAGCGCTTGAATTTATAAGAAATATATAAACTTTATCTTAGTACAAAAAAAATTTGGGAAATTAATTAGAGTTCCGTAAAAAAATTAAAACGCAGTGAAGAATATTTGAAACACGGGCGCAGTCGCGGGCACACAGCTAGTAAACAATACATTGCATTTAATTCAATTTATTATGAATATTGGAATTTTACTGTGTGAGTAGAGTTTATAAGACGCTCGCAATTAGTGTAGCGATGTGTCGCTTTAAATAATTTAACCATTTTTTTTGTACGGACTTGGCTAAGTGTTTTGACCACAATCTCACCTTATGTTAAGTGACGATGTGATCCAGAATGGTAAACACACTAAGCCTAAAGGTACTGGTTCTCAAGTGATGCTGCCGGAACACACCTATTGGTATTTAGCGACAGGTTTTCAAACTTGAGGGTGGTAGCTACCCAGGCAGGCATCATTAGATAATGGCCTACCACTATGCTATGGTTTTCTTACTACGTTTTCCTACACCGAAAGCTCAGGCCGATTTTAGAGTCGGATAAGTGGTGATCGAACCCAAGTCGATTGACGCGGAATCCGGTCGCACTACCCGCTGCGCAATCATCGCTTCAAATAATATCATCATCATACAATGTTATATTTTTGTTATTAATTTTTCGGTTTCTATGTAATCATTTTTTTAACACAGTATAGGCTCGGTGGTTTCACCACAATATAACCTGATGTTAAGTGGCGATGTGATCCAGGATAGTAAACTCACTAAGCTTAGAGAACCTAGAACCAGTACCTCTGTACTGGTTCATAAGTGATGCTGCCGTAACACACCTATTGGTATTTGGCCAGGCGGGCATTCTTAGAAAATGCCTTAACACCGTGTTATGTTTTTCTTCACAGAAAGCTCAGGCCGATTTCAGAGTTGGATAGGGGGGCACTATCCACTGCGCCATCATCGCTTCAGCTAAGCCTAATGCCCACCTTATCAACTTTTTTCTTCACTTCACGTCTATTTAGGTTGACAATATGGTTATTTTTGTTTATTTTGTTGTCAAGTCTTATATTATACTAAAATTAAAGGGATCGTAGCTAATGAGCTGCTACTTTTAAACTGTACGTTATATAACAGTGATATATATTTAATTCATTTAAAAAAAGAAGTCAGTAATATTAAAACATTTGTATCTATTTTTGTGTAAAAGCGCCATCTAGTAACAATTTACTGTACTTCAAAGACCAACATAGAATCTCCATAGGTGTTCACGTTAGCTGTTAGTTATCATGGCTAAGTTAAGAGGGCATGATATTACGTTTTATTTATTGAACAAAATTCATCAAAATTGACTATAATTTTGTATTTTCCCATTGTATATTGATTACTATTTAGATCTTGATAAGAAATGCTCATTTTTAAATTATAAACATAATTTAAATACGATATCAAAGCAGGTGCTAAAATTACTAGTGTAACTTTTCCAATGTTCAGTATAAACTACATAGCTCGCATAAGATTCCTTGTGAAACTCTTTATCTTTGATTAAAATTTTATAATTATTATGGTGTTGACACACGTATGACCGGACCGTGGACATAGTACGACGGGCGAGCGATGTTATAAGTACCCTAAATAAAAATCTCCTAAGTGATGGGAATCCTTTCCGAAAAATATAGATTTTTGAATCGCTTTGAATCTAAGTTTGATGAATCGATTCACAAACCATTGAAACCTAAAAGGTCGAATTTCAAACTAATAAAGTATCGATTATTAGAGTGTCCTTTTTGTTTTCTATGATATGACGATCATCTGTAAATAGGCAAAAATAAAAGAGTTCAGGGTCATTTTTCTTTAGTAGGTTAGGCATTCTTCTTTTTTTTTTTGTTTAGTTCCAATTGATGACTTTTAGTCCTGTTAATAAAAAAAATTAAAAACATTTTTGCAATAAATGATGATTATAGTCTAAATTCGACCATTGGAAGAATACTATTTACGAAGAAAAAGTCAAATAAAATAAATAGAAAGAAAATTGATCTCTTGGACTTGGATTTTTTGTGAATCGATTTAAGAAATCCTTATGTATGCGATTGATGACCTCGGCCGCTCAATATACGATGTCCGCAGCCTGGACTGTACGTGTATTAACAGCATTAACTAGTATTCGTCGGCGGTCGAAATTAGATCATAATCATCATTGAAAATTAAAAGAAAAAAATACTGTCCCCAAAATTTTAGTTAAAAACATCAGAGCCTATTCAAAGCTACTAAAAAAAAGGAAAACTGGTTAATAAATGGCGACCTTGTACCAGAACGCATGTCCTCTAAGAAGGTGAACTGACGAATGGTGAAGATTGCGGGAATCTGCTGGATGCGTTGACCCAAAACCGGTAGTTGTGGGGTTGTCTTTATCCACCACTGGATGTTTTTCGACTGACATTATTATAATGATTTTTATGTACCTAAATATAGATGCTTAGTTCTATAGAAAAATGTAATATGTCTTTTCTAGGGTCAATAAATATAATAATCTCTAAATTACATTCATAACGGTTCAATAACTGATAAGTAATGGACATTGAAACTAAAAGACTAAAATAAGTAATGGAGATTGAAAACCTGACTGAACCCACAAGGTGACTGATAACATCAGTCAGTTCGGTCGTCCGCCGTACCATGCACGCGGTCCGGTCCTCTCGTTTGTTAGGAGCTTATTACAATGACTAATCCTAATAATAATATTTATTTTTCGCAGTTGTGTTTATATATGGTCCAATTGCATGGAATATTATTTGTCAGTAAGCCGAATTTCGTAACCCAATATATATAATACATACTACAATCTATATTATACTAATAAATAAAATTGGAGTATCTGTAATGTCAAAATTATTTTTTTTACTAAATAGATATTAATGTATATATGATACCAACACCAAAAAGTTTTGTCTGTATGTCTCTCTGTCTGCTCTTTCCGGGTAATCTTCCGATCGGCTGGACGGATTTTGACGAGACTTTGACGTTTTTGACGTTTTTGGTAGATAGCTGAAGTTACTCCGGGTAACTTAGGGTACTTTTATTTTAGAAAATAATTTTGGTTCCACATAAAAAAATTAAAACGTTGTGGGGAACATTAGAAAACACGGACACAACCGCGGGCACAAAGCTAGTTAGTATAATTTATATTTTAAACACTAATAAGCATTAGAGTGTCAACCAATACGTGATCACCATTTTGAGTAAATTATAGTTCTTCTTCTTGTGTTTTTTGATGGCTCTGCACGAAATTATAGTTATAAAGCTATTTTGTTATAGCGGGATTCAAGTGGTTAAACATTTAGAACATCATTTTAATCTTTTTACTATAAACCGGTTTTGATTTTTTCTTTACAGTGATACAGGTATCATTTCAACAAAAATATTGATATAAAGAATGAAATATAAATACTAAGGTATTTAACATGATTATCTATAATATCTACACTAATAAATAAAATTGAAGTATCTGTTTCTAATATCAAAATACAAACAAAATAGTAAAGAAATTTATATCTATACTAATAAATAAAATTGAAGTGTCTGTTTATAACGTCAAAATGATTTTTTATTATTAAATAGATATGAATGGATACACGTTACCTATACAAAAAATACAATTTTTTGAATTTTTGTCTGTCTGTTTGTTCCGGGTAATCTCCGGAACGGCTGGACGGATTTTGGTGGGACTTTTTTTGGTAGATAGCTAAACCTACACCGCGTAACTTTGCGTACTTTTGATTTACAAAAAATTATCAGGGTGCCGCGTAAAAAGATTAAAACTCAAAAAAAGTTTGAAAAATAATTAAGATTCCGTAAAAAAACATTAAAAACTATATTACGCAGTGACAAATTTATATGAAAAGCGGGGCGCAGGGGCGGGCACACAGTTAATATTGATTAGAAATTGATTTAAAAAAAATAGAAATATTACATTGTGACACAAACATTATTTTGTAAAATCTACGTTATAATGTGCTCTTGCGTTTGACACATCAAATCAATGATCAAAATAACTTTTTTTTTAGGGTGGGCACCATTTTATTTATATACTTTATCAGTTTATCATTGTACTGTTGAATGCCGTAAACGCTTGCCACATAGGCTAGTGAAACTGTCCTTAAGCCTTAAGTTCAACAGTGTTAATCAGTTTTGAGAAAAAAAAAAACGAATTAATAATATCGAAAATTACTGAGGCTTGCGATAATTTTAATCTAAAGATAGTATATTATTACTCTTTAATTATTATAAAAGCAGCATCGTCAATACAAGATCTTCTGTTGAATTATTTTTTTAATAATACAAAAGTCTTCTTCAAATTAATTCTGTAGTTTTCCAATGATCTGAATGTTTGAGAACGGAAAATTTATAATTTTATCATGTAAACACAAATAATGGTATAGATAATAAAAATGGATTTGGAGATAATTGCTCTTTATTTATTTTACACGTTTAAAAAGAAACTTAATATAGTTGTAGTCTGACACATTAATTTTTTGAGTAAATTCCCTTCAATATAAAACTAGTTTCACCTCAAATAAAACTAATTAACACATAGTACAATTCACAGTAGGTAAATGAACTATACGATCGTTGAGGTCACAACAGAAACTGCCCAGTGAAACCAAGTAAATTAACTTCGCAGCCAATTAGAAACAGCCAGTTAATTTCTGACTAGTAAACTGTTCTCACGGGTATAATATTATTATTATATTTTCAGCCATATATGCTACCAGATTAAACTTTTTCTTATTAAAGTAAAGCATATTATGAGATGATTAATCGTAGCATAAGAACAGATTTTAAGGCTCCCGGAGTCTGAAAGGGTTTTTTTATTCGATAAACACACAGTTAATATAATACATATCTCAAATAACCTAACAAGAAAAAAAAAATATATTACAGCAAACACTAGAAGTTTAAATCTTTTCTCGACTTTAAAAGAACTAAAATAAAATGCAAATATATCAATCTATTAAAATACTTATTGTTCAAAAGTTTTTTCTGGCCTTAGGTCGAGGAAATATAAAATTAATTACACTAACAAAAAAGTTCACTATTTTATTCGAAAATAGTGACACCAAAACTGCAAATCTGAATAACACTTACATGGATTATTATATAAGTCTTGGGCCATTGTTAACATTTAAAAATGTAAATACCAACAATTGGTAACAAATACTTTGACTTCATCATAATATTTCCCTTTAATGAATGCTCAAGTACTTTGCAAGTAATATTAAAATCACGTGTTTGAAATCATACTCAGAGCGTGTTTTAAATAAATCAACATAAACATCGAAGTAATTATTAATTGTTGATTTGTTGTGTTACAATCAGGGATGAGATGATATACCATTAAAGATTTCGTCAGTCTTAATTTACACGTGTCAAAGAATAATTGAATTAATAAAGTATATAGAAACAAAGAAATTAATACCTAAATGGGTAGTGATAAAACTATTTCAAAATAATACTTAGTTATGACAAAGTAACCAGTCAGTAGCATTAATGCTACTTACAAAAAAATACAGGAAAATCTTTACTTCGTACATTTCGTATCTTTTTGATAAATGATATAATGATAACAACTCATTTTTTTTTTTTTTGTTTAAAAATCTTGCGCATGTTTACACTTTTCGAGCATGACTAATACTAATTAAGCCTGAAACAGTAAAAAAAAACTTGTCAGCCATGACTACTCCCGCTAGAATGAAATCTTGAAACAATGAAAAAAAACTGTTTTTGTTTTAATGTTTAAATTATGAGCAATAAAAATTGTATAAGTAGTCAATTGGAAATATTAATATTTATATGGTTTTTATGTCTATTGACGCTCCGAGATTTTAGATATAAAACAAATCCGTATATTTTTAAATATTTTTAATTGTCGACAGTGGTTATACCTTTTTTTTTTTTTTTGACGGGGGTAAATGCATTTACGCACTACCCTTACCCATTGCATTAGTGAGACCGAAGTCCCCCAATGCAATGGGTAAGGGGGCACGGAGTGACGAGTTCCGTGCCAGTGTGGGACTCGCCCGGGCGTGAAGCGCCCGGAAATACCCACTAAAACCCCCCGGGGCCGTCCGCTGCATTTGGGATGGGGGCAACACGGGGTGGCTTTCGCAGGCACCGCGTCGCCCCCTGCAGCGAACCCACCGGGCCTCGTCGTGCAATGGCCCAGTGAAAAATTTCTTTCCCTCCCTGGGTTCGAACCTACGACCTTTCAGTCGTACCGTCTATGAGACACGTGGATTAGACCACCGGGGTAACAACGCTCTCACCGGGGTAACAACGCTCTCACCGGGGTAACAACGCTCTCACCGGGGTAACAACGCTATCACCGGGGTAACAACGCTCTCACCGGGGTAACAACGCTCTCACCGGGGTAGCAACGCTCTCGACAGTGGTTATACATACATACATACATATATTATACCTAACGAAATTGATCCTTCTTATATCTCTGATTTATATATTTGCGCTGGCTGTCATTTTTGATCCCATTCTAAACTTTGATCGCATGATTTATTGACTTTTCTTGTAATTTTTGTGTTTTTTCACCTTTTTTCGCAATTAAAAAAAATGACTAGATGAAACTTTTTTTTACCCCGGATTCGGAATCAGCAGGTCGAGAACCATAGGAAATATTATGCAAAGTCTCTGAACAGTTCCACTTTTTTTTTTTGTGTGTCTGTGTAATTATTCCCATAAAATTTATACACAATCAAAAAAACGACAGGCTGCGTAATTACAAATATTATTATCTATCTCTGAGCGACTTATACTTTGCATAATGTAGCCAGTTGACGGCTGACGTCATAGCATTGTTTAGGCTATTTTTTTCTCCTACCGAGAATCGCTCAACAACGTTAAAGAAGTTTTTTAAACTTTTTACTGCAAAAATAAATAATCATAATTTATCTTAAAAGCAACAAAAGTTTATTCGATCACGTTTAATTTAATTACATTGCGGAAGTTATTTTAGTTTTAACGGTAAATAAATGATATCTTAATACTTGAAAAGATAACTCTACCAGTACCTTATAACGTTTATAAAACTACATATTTCAAAATTTTCGTTTGGACTACATTTGTATCATGGTTTAAAAATATATATAAAAAAACAACGCGGTGTCGATGTCATTCAACGTTGCAAAATAAACCTGTTTGTAATATCAGCCAGTAATCTATTGTAGAATGTGAATAACATCAAAGCGCTCCGCTGTACTCAATTTTATTCCTGAAATCAATGGCAATAAATTAATATAGTAATTTCGCTAATATAGTAATTATTACTGATAAGTTGGTTGGTTACTATGGGCCTAATTAGAAAGCTCAAAGTTACCCAAATGGTAATTCAGAGGGAGATGCTCGGAGTTTCGCTGCTTAATCGAATCAGAAATGAGGAGATCCGCTGAAGTGCCAAAGTAACCGACATCGACAAGGCATTACCCGAAGAATTGCCAAACTTAAGTAACAATGGGATGGGGACATGTCACGGTCGCGGTAGTCCGCCAGATGCTAGTGGCGTACGACCAGTTCGGTTGAATGGATGAATGGGCTGTTAAGTTGTAATAATTTTTACCAAGATCTAAAAAAAATAGTCACATGAGTGATGAATGACGAATCATAATTACTCGTGGGATTCCCTAATATCGAAGATTATTTGTAGTAGCTGTACGTAATGATACACATATGATATGGAATATCATGATTTATCAAACATCCAACAAGTGTAATGTGTATCGCTACCTTATATCTCAATACCTTATATTCACTAAATATCAACTTCTTCGTAGAACGATATTTCTTATATATCTTAACAAAGCTTGTTTCGTAAAATATTTTAAGTAAATGTAATAAATAAAAGAGGAACTTTACACGACCCAACGGATACAACAAATATGTCATTTACACTCTTCGATAAACAATGTTGCTATTGTTGATCGAAGGTTACACTTTTCGAAATAACTCCTATGTACTTTATTTACGTCATTATAGACGCTATTTACGAGTACAATATCTACTTAAATACTATGCTAATAATACATACATAGTATCACGCCTTTCTCCCGTAGGGGTAGCCAGAAATTACGTCCTTTCACTTGCTACGATCTTGAAACACCTCTTTCGCTTCCTCTGCTTTTATGAACGCTTTCATATATGCTTGCCGATTATGGGTACTTTTCACCTGATCTTTATTTAAGATATGCTCGATTTGGTTAATATACGTTCGCCTTCTATGCGGCGAATGACTTTATATGTGGCGGATGGTACCGTAGGATTTAGTAGGTATTCTTGCCGCTGAGTGGTATTGTGTTTTTCTACTCAATATCATCCAGGAGTTTGGAATTTGTTTCCGATATGGCGACAGGCTCGCCCCCTGTCACATCTGGGTTGGAACTAAGCTCGGCGAAATGTGGGTTGTGTAGTTCGCTATTTAACCTCTCTCCTAACCCTTCGGGGATAACAGACGTGAGCTTATGTTATGTTATATGAGTCCCACTTACCACTCTGGCATCTCTAGTCCCGGTGGCTTCACTTCTGGATTAGGGATAGCAAGAGTCATGCGTAAATGCATTTCCCAGGTCTATTTCTCTTTACCTCACTAAAGCGTTCTCTTACCACGCTATTCCTGACTTCTTCACTCCAGCTATACTTCTCAGACTTCTCACCTCCACAGCGTTTATCTTAATTTCATGCTTCTTCTGCCAAACCCAGCACTCGCTATCATATCCAAGTTTGGGGACCAGCACTCCTCGATGCAAATCGAAACTACTTTATAAAATTACTTTAATAAAAATAATTTATTTCGAATAAATAGGCTTACCATTTACTGTTTAATTTTGATTACAGAATAAGTTAAATTCAAATTAATAATTTCGGAAAACAAAGTAATAGACAAAGGGTTTAGATATTGTAGAAAACTTTCTATACATTTCATTTATATCTTCTGTAATTATAATATAACATACTATGGAGGCTTTAGAATCAATAACGTATGTAGTAAGTGAAAAAAGATATTCATATTTACCAGCATCTAGCTCTCAAATAAAGCTACAGATACCAAAAAAGCAATAAATTAGCCGTCACTTCTATACTGTCTCTTTCTTCGTCAGTTTCTGATAAACTGAAAATGATGGAAGACAATTGACAAGTCGTTTAAGGAGTTTATGAAATAAAATACAGACTCTCATCCTTCAAACAAAAAATGTCTCAATGTTAATATTTATCATATAATAAACCATTATTTTGTGATGGTCTTAATCGATTGTTTCAAAATCATTTTATTTATAATTGTTCCGCATTTTTATTTATACAATCAGTGTTAGATTCTATCGAACTTTTTTTTTTCATAATTATCGCTATTGAAAATTGTTTTAAGTCAATGACCTTTATATGTTATCTGAATTATTACTGTTCTATTCTGTTCTGATCTGTGTTCTATTTTGTTCCACTCTGTTCTTCTCTCTCAATATAGCAGTATCAAAACGTTTGTGCGTACATTCTAGAACTAGCGAATAATAAAACTATTGGACTAAAGCTAAACTTTTTTATATGTGTTACAACTTTTTTTTCTTCTCCATAGCTTGATAAAGTTTCTTGTTAAAATACATATATTTAGACATGGAATGATAAAAAATTTCGTAGACATTTTACTCCCTTCTTTAGCGAATTAATAATAAAATTTATACTTACGCAGCCTATCGTATCTTTTGATTATGAATAAACTATAGGAAAATAAACATAATTATTGCTTGGAGCACCAGAAAGTTTCGAGTTTTTACTTCTGTTGCCAATCCCCATGGGTCCCTAGTATTTTTTTTTAATTATTAGCTATTGACAAGCTTTAGTGTTATGAGTATAAATATTTGAAAAACATTTTTTTTTCATCATTTTTTGAATAATGTATAACGTCGATCCTTTTACTTCACACTTCTAAGTAATCAAATATATGCCCACTTTTTTATACTATTTATAGGCTTAGCGCTTTGACCAGAATCTCACCTGATATTAAGTGTCAATGTGGTCCAGAATGGTAAACACACTAATCCTAGAGGCTCTCAAACGATGCTACCGGAACAAACCTGATGGTACTTGGCGACAGGTTTTCAAATTTGAAGCTGGTAGAAGCGAGCATTATTAGAAAATACCCTACCATAATGTTTCCTTCAACGAAAGCTCAGGCTTATTATAGGTTTGGATTGGTGGGTTCAAACCTATGTCCATTCATGCGGAATCCGACCACACACCAACTAGGTAGTTTTGTCTGGTTAATTACCATTTAGCATTATGTTGGTAAAAGTAGTGTTATCTTTACAACTTTAAGAGGCAATTAGACCAATAACAGCCATTCGCCGCTCTCAATTTCCGAGCGGTTGACTGTTATACTTCCCTGGATAAACTTCATTCACTATAGTTTAGTAATAAATATAATATTAAAAAAAGAATATCATTTATATTGGCATTTATTGCGAACAAACCTGAAGACATTTCATGGTGAGTATTAATAGTAAGTAATTATTTGTCATAATAACAAAGTTCTTGAGTATCTCAAACTTTTTAGCCGACTTGAAAAAGGAGGATGTTATCAATTCGCCTGTATTTTTTTGTATGTTTGTTACGCGATTTCTCCGTGAATTGTGTACCGATTTGCAAAATGTTATTTTTATTCGAATGAGTACACCAAATTAGGATCTGATAAGTAGAACTCAGGGAAATCGAGAAAAACCCTCGAATATTATAGACACTTACACGTATTACATATATTTGTTTCCAAAGCTATTAATGTGTCGAGTACCCATAAAAATAAGACAATAGAAAGACAATGGAAACGCGAGGTAAGTGCTCAAGAGGTTAAGTAGGCATCACATATATAATACCTAAAAGTACACACTTAAACTAAAAAGTAGGAGAAAAAAACTTCTTAAATTAAAAATAAAACCAAGTTCAGACAAAGAATAAACACTAAACATGCACTAAAAAGTAAATAAATAATTACTTTATTAACCTGCTTCTGTTTACTTCAATATATTTCTTGTTTTAATAACATTATTAATTTTGGAGTCGGTGAATGAATATATATAACTATATGGTTTGTTTTATATATATATTTGAATGTGTATTATAAATTATATTTATATATATATATTATTTATCTTTTATTTTTGTCCATGACGTCTGGTTAGGAAGCAAAGTCCGAATACCAGTGCAGCATTGTTTAACCCATTGTTTCAGTGCAGCAATTATGCTGAGACTAGGCCTATTTATCCCTGCACAATATTCCGTTTGTATAGTTTTTAAAATATTAGTATAGTTATATTATAATTTTGTCTGTGTTTCTGTCTTGTTTTGTGTGGAAAAAATAAATAAAATTTCTTTCTTTCTTAATACAAAAAGTCACTTGGGCATGGCTACGCGTCACCACAAGTATTAGATGTTTCATACTACCATATAGCATAGCCACGCCAATAGTTGGTCTGACCAGCTACATTAGATATTTCTAATAAAAAAAAAACCAAGCTATTTCAACGTGTAATACATCATGGCTAATTGAAATACGTTAATACGATAATCATTATCGTAATCGACTAATACCTATGTTCGTTTAGTGGCGCTTATCAATATTAATCAAGGTACATGTGGAATATATCTGCAGTATTCTTTCAGTTATTACTTATCGTCGATACGCTGCGGGCACCGTTTTATTATTTGTTTATTTTCATATTGTTATTGTGATTATAATGCTCGCATTCCGATGACAATTATGGTAAGTAATTTTTTCTTCTAATATTATATCTAAACTAGTAACGGATTATTTTAACACTCCTTATATTATATTAAATGATTCAGCATCTTTTTTGTGTGGTACGAATTCACAAATAAATATATCTATCACCTGATGTACAGTCATTACTATAACAAATAAAATACCAAAGGACCGAAATCCTTAGTCCAGTTGGTTGTACTATGATCAGACTAGTAGGTAGAGAAAACTTGCTTGTCTATCATATTTGTTATTGTCCTTATATCGAAATTGAAAACTATAGTAGCGACGCAAATGACATAAGATAGAAGTGTCACTCCACCACGTTACCTAGCCTAAATGATATTTATGTAATGCTAATCCGGCTAAAAATATATAGAAAGTAATTAATTTATTAAAACTATTTTTTTTATAAAGTATAATGTTAATAAGTAAGTATAATGTTTCTGTTCTTATTGGTATTTTCGTTTATTTAGCATAGAATACAGATTTTATAACCTAATTCTTTTAAATATCTTCCAATAATTAGTATTTTTCCTTAGAAGCATCAAATTAAATATGTTCTCCTATTCCGGAAGTCAAATTGGAAAAAAGCCTCACGTATTTAGAACTATACCGTATTGTCCAGAATATTTCAAAACATCGCTTCTCTACATTGGTTATCAATAGTATTTTCACAATCTAACCCCACACAACTTCTACAATTCTTAACAACTTTTCATCATCAGCCATGCTGCTTCAAGAGGATATAGATGTCCGCATATATGGAAGTAGATTCGAACCCAACTATCCTAGTCTACAATCGAAAGTCGGATCGTAAACATCGTATAGTAACCATAGCATGGAACTAGAGTAACCCTCGAAACCTAGAAACCTACCAGCAATAGAAATTAAGAAAAAAAAAACATGCAGAAACAAACCAGATCGTGTTTCTTGCCGGTTCTTCTCGATGACTGAGTTGCTTTCCGAACCGGTGGTAGTATTTTGGCGTCCATAAGCGCCTTAACAGGACCTAAATTGATCAAAGTTTTTTGTTTTTTTTTTTTAATGCCTGCAGGTTTATTGTGTTCGCCATTCAAGACTACATCGTCACTTTACATAGTAGTGAAATTGTGATTAAATCTTACACGGTGTAAAAAAGGTGTGACATTAGCACTTCCGCAGCTTAATCGTACACAGGATCTCTCTACACAATTTCCTTTGTATGATATGATATTTTTTTTTATCAAAACTATATTTTGTTTGTCAGAGATTGTTATCATAGTAACTACTGCAATAATATCATGTTACTTACTGTTTACCGTTGACAACATTTCTATTTATATTAGCAGGTTAATCTGTTTGAATATTTCACGGACGTTCATTGAAAACATTTCAATATATTGTTATCAAAAAGGTAAATATTTTTTTTACGTGGAATTGGCAATGTATTTGTACATAAAAGGCGTGGTTATGATTAATGATGTATTATTAGTAATGTCTATAACATTTTTGTTAAATGGTTATTTGATTAAACCTAAGTTTTGCGAATGATTGTTGTAATTTTTAAATCACTCATTAGGTATTACATAAAATTTCACCAAAATTAAACACAAATTTATAAATTAACCCCTTGAGCACTAACCTGCCGTTTACGCCTGTTTTCCATTGTTTTCCTATTATCTCATTTTTATGGGTAATCGGCATATTAACCCCTCAAACACTTACCTGGCGTTTACGCCAGCTTTCCATTGTTTTCCTATTGTCTTATTTTTATGGATACTCGACACATTAAGAATGAATCGAGATAAGAATTGAAGTTTAGTATATTCTGTTTAAGTTACATTAACGTTACCTAGAAATAAAAGATTCTCTTTTTACTTTTAATGTGTCGAGTACCTGTAAAAATAAGACAATAGGGAAAGCTGGCGTAATAGCCAAGTAAGTGCTTTTTATTTATTTCTATATACACATGGGTAATAGTTAAGTATGATAGTACTAAAATAATGACATAATAAAAAAAAAGAAGATAGTTTGCCTATTTCACTTTTACATACATAATCGTCTCGTACACACTTTATTGAGACATCATGTTACTTATTATCAAAATTATAAATTTTAATTTCCATTACGAAAATGCAGAAATGTATCATCTACATTGCATCATTCTCTCGATTCGAGGATCTAACAAACTTAATTTTACCTAATGTTAAGTGACGATGTGCACCAAGATGGTAAACACACTAAGCCCAGAGGTACTGGTTCTCAAGTGATGGTGCCGGAACACACCTATTGGCATTTGGTGACAGGTTTTCTAACTTGAGGATGGTAACTACCCAGGCGGGCATTATTTTAAAATACTCTACCATCATGCTATGGTTTCCTCACGATGTTTTCCTTCACCGAAAGCTCAGGCTGATTTTAAAGTTTGTTAAGTTGATTTTAACCCGCGTCCATTGACGCGAAATCCGACTACACTACCAACTAAACCATCATCACAATCCCTTCCCTTCCAGAGGGGTTGATTTTGAATTTCATGTGTCGCTCTTACATCCTTACACCGCAAGAGCTGACCGACTTGCTTGTCTTCTCAGACAGTAATAGTCAGCTCACAAAAAAGATGCTCTTGACCAAGCTCTCATCTGATTTCTTAAATATCTCTGCACCAGCGAAGTTGTCGCTGTATTAGATGTGCTTTTAACCCGTACACATTCACACATTCGATTTTAATACGGTCAGACCAGTGTATAGACATGATATTTCTAAGACATTTCACATGAAAACGGTCAAATATGCGTATACGTTTTCTATATATGAACCGTGTTTAAGCCATAACTGTATCATGGCAACCATAGAATTACAAAAAGTCTAAAATACTAATTATCATTTTTATTATTGTCTAAAGGATGAACGCGAACTTTCGCGAACCATGGGTTCCGTGGTACTCCAAGTGGGCGCCTTGGAGCTACTAGCAAGATATTCAATGAACTCCGGTAGAGCGACAAGTGTACTATCATCGCTGCATGAGTTCAGAACTCAAGAGGTAGAACTATCCGGAGGGAAGCAATGGAATTGGAAGTACTTAAGAGTGAGTGTGAAATTCTAAATGATTTAAACTAATTAAAGTAACCAACGGGAGTTTTTGGCAGCACCTTGGCTTATCATGTAGTAGTCGACCCTATGCTGTGCAATTTTGGTAGAATTCTACATGATATAGTTTGGTTATTGGAAATGATACGGAACGTGAATTATGCAATATCGAAAGTACTCCCGATAAATGGCCATTTTTTTTAGAGCATCGCATGAAAAGTGTACTAAAGTTAAATCAAGCAGATTAGTCTATATACCTTTGTATTTTCCTTAGAAATAATTAAATTAAAGAGAAAGTAAGCAACTTTGGATTTGAACTCTTTTCACTGGCTTAATTTCTTATTGAACTTATATACAGAAATAGACAGAGAAGTTAATAAACATGGTTTTCATAATTGTTTAATTCAGTTCAAAGATTTATACAACATTGATTAAAAAGGCTGTAAGTTCACAGTAAAAAAACTTATAAAAGATATAATAATCTAAAATAAAGTAAAACTACGTTGAACTTTCGCCTCCTAGTCATACTGGGCCGACTATATTATATCATAAAACAAAATGAAAGAATTTGACTATCAACTTTCATCAACTGGTTTGTCGATTGGTTTATTGAAAAATTTCAAAACTGACAATTTGTTTACAGGACCAATTCGATCAAAAAGACCTCGAAGGACTGTATAGGAAATATGATGATAAGTTAAGGGAAACTCTTCTATATATTTATATGTCTCTATTAGTATTCTCCACTACAATTCATATCATTTTAGTTGTAATCAATACTTTTCCTGCGGTAAGTTTTAATAAGTATTCTAATTTAGTTTTTTAACATCTGCCTTAACAAATTACTGCTACATTATTCAGTTACTGTTATGTTTCATTATATTGAATTACCAACTTGAATATCTGTAAGAATATTATGTGCATATTTTTGGAACTTTGTGACTAATATTATATACATTGAGATTTTTAATTCTTTCATCTTGAATTAACAAAATAATTTGTAATTCTTGGTTATTCCATCGTTAGCCTTCTACTTATGATAAGCTCAAAAAACCTAGGAAGTAGGATTACCACTGAGATATGAAAATGATTCATCGATATCGTATTCTTGCCTAATTGCAAATAACATGGCGTAGGTAGATCCTTCTGTAGTAGAGACGATAGAGGTTTCTAGTTAATCTGGAAAATCAACTCATTAAACCAGTATGTTTGTTTTCTTGACATGGCTCAAGTACGATTGTTTTATCTATAGCCTTAGTTTTTACAATATTTAAGCATATTATATCTCTATCTATTACTATTTTCAAATTCTGTTCAGTCGTTCAAAGATTAGCTTCTACACTCAAACTCAAAAATTTTTATTTACTAGTGGTAAAATCATAAAATCTGATGACAAACTGAGGAGTAAATGACGCTAAACTATTTTACCCTTGCCAATTTATTTAACACCTATAGATAAAAGCACTAGAAGTTGCAGTTAATACTTTTAATGAATATTTATATTTTAGGAAATACAATCACGTTCAACATATCTCACAATGGCGATGTACATTTTACGTATGGTTATACCAATAATATGTTTAAATAAGCGCATATACAATCCTCTAAAAGTGAAATGCTCATGGATGCCAATTCTCGTCACATTCATTATTACTTTAGATCTGGTATTAACAGGTGAGTGTAAACAATAGTAATAACATTAGCCGTTGGGGCACTCAATTTTGCCGGTGAGCAAATCTTTCGAATATTAACTGGGGTAACTTGATGACTCTTAACATAGCTAATTTTTGTCTCCACCTGCGGTGTAGGAAAACTGGGAATGGCATTTCCGTAAGGTTATGTTTTGTCGGTTAAGTCAAGACGATGACGCAGGTTTTGGGTAATCCTGTGTTATCTAAATTGCGATAAGGCATTTATCCGCAAAAGTTGCACTAGGCCTATAATGACATAAGGATTTTTATTGTAAATCTGAAAACAACCAATTATTGTACAATAGCTCTCATTATCATCAGTCTCTCGTAATAAGAACTATGACACATTACTGAGTTACCAAATATCTAAGAAGTTTAGTTATTAAATACCGGGTGTTCTAGAATATTTTGATAATTACATAAATTGTAATACATAAAAAATTATCAGTCATTTTAAAACATGCAGTATCTGGTAATTTATTTATGTAATATTTATGTAATCTGACTATTGTAATAGAAATAATTGTTTTTAAATTCATGTTAATTCGTATCTCAATATAACTACGCTTATATTGATTATAAATGAGATTTCTTATGTATCTTCGCCATGAAAATTATTTTTTTTTATTATTATCCCAAGATCGATAAAATAGATGTTATATTTTTTTCTACATTGAGTTCGACGAATTATTGTCCAAGCAATATCTAATAATCGCACGCGTTAACATAAGCAATATCTATTTTAATTTCCTTTTTTAATCCTTCATTCGAAATTAGATAACATATTACATTAAAAGGTTAATCAGTTATAGGTTGATAGGATTATGTTATAAGCTCCTATACCTACCTACATTGAAATTGTTTATTTTGAAATATACTTATCCAATTCTCTATAATTAATTCATTAAAAAATAAGACAAATATTTGCAATTATGACTATTTTTATAGCTATTACATATTACTATTAATTGTTATAATTATATTTGCAAAATATCTAACACCTGACTTCTTGAAGAGTTAACAAACAAACCAGCTCACGATGTTTAAGCGATTTTATCCGTTGAGAAAAATATTTAAGTATATGTCTGTTCCTGGTGCCAATATAAAAACATTTTTTAATCAACCTGCACTCCTCATGATCTGAGCCTCTTCTATAAACAACCTCTTTAAATAACAAGTATTTAGAAGACTAAATACTTGTTATTTGTATGACTAATATTCTAATCAGAAACTTTTATAAGAAAATAATTAATTAAAAAAAATCGCTTGAAATGTAAACCAAGGCCTGTTTAAACCATGTATATGATATATATACATATATTCGAGTTGCCAAAACAATTAGTAAAAGAATACATTGAGATGCAACTGTATCATTGTATCAGACCATTTTCTAATCCTCAATTGCAATTCTTAATTTGAAAGATTTCTTCGCTAAATATCTTTTACATTAGATGGGTTTATCTTAGCAGTCTAAACTCTGGTTAATCCCCAAACTGATAAAAAAAACTTTCATTTTGACAATAAATCTATACGTTTGGTAATTAATTAATACTATAAATCATAATTTTCAGATGTAGTCATCAGTATTTACAGTTCCTTCGAAGGTATCTCCTTGAGACCAGCGTACGCGACAATGGCTCTTCTCTCAATATACATATTTCTGCCAATGAGAAATAATTTCCTTGCTATATTTCTCAGCATGTTTGTTAGCGCCATATACGTATTGATATTCGCTTTGTTTACTTACAATGGTAATCCCCAAATCGGAATTGTGGTGAGCAATTTATTTAAGTCTAATACATATTTAAAAAAAAAAAAAAACAAACATATAATACATGTCACAACTTCATAATATAAGAACAGTAAATAATAATTATGTTTTGCTGAACACGAAGAAATGGGAATTTAGCAATTCTATTTCAATTGCAATAAATTTTATTTGATAAAGTAAACGGAACCAATGTGTTCTCGAATGGCTACCACGCACCGAAAGATGCAGCATGGATAAGCTCGCCGCAAGATTGACCAGCGACCTAGAAAAGGTTTGCGAGAATCAGAGGGCGGTGGTGGTGGATTTGCAAGGATATATACTAATTGCACACTGCATATGTATACTCGCGCACCGGATGTAAAGTACATAAGTTCTATAAGGGTTTTTTAGGTCATCGGATAGATTTATAAAGCGTTTCGCAGAAATGTACTGCAGGTAATAGCACAAGTCAAATTTCATACTATTATGGTGCCATAGTATTATTCACAAACACCACTACCACCGTCTCTACTCAACCAAAACAAGTCCCTTGCTGGATATAGGCCTTTTTTTTTGTCGAGGAGAAATGCATTTACGCACTACCCTTACCTATTGCATTAGTGAGGCAGGAGTCCCCCAATGCAATAGGTAAGGGGTCACGGAGGGACGAACTCCGTGCCAGTGTGGAACTCACCCGGGCGTGAAGCACCCGGAAATACCCACTAAAACCCCCCGGGGCCGTCCGCCGCACTTGGGATGCGGGCGACACGGGGTGGGCTGGATATAGGCCTGCCCCAAAGATTGAAAGACTGAAGCGATGATGGCGAAGTGGGTAGTCTGGCCCGATTTCGCGTCAATCGAAGCGGTTCGATCCCCACCTATCCGAATATAAAAATCAGTCTGAGCTTTCGATGAAGGAAAAGATCGCGAGGAAACCATTGCATGGTGGTAGGGCATTTTCTAATGATGCTCGCCTGGGTAGCTACCACCCTTTAGTTTGAAAACCTGTCGCCAAAAACCAATAGGTGTGTTCCGGCAGCATTACTTGAGAACCAGTACCTCTAGGCTTAGTGTGTTCACCATCTTG
This sequence comes from Samia ricini, assembly GCA_014132275.2. Classification (NCBI taxonomy): domain Eukaryota; kingdom Metazoa; phylum Arthropoda; class Insecta; order Lepidoptera; family Saturniidae; genus Samia; species Samia ricini. The sequence continues at coordinate 12,754,229 of AP028161.1, forward strand.
GAGCACATCGTCACTTAACATTAGGTGAGATTATGGTCAAAGCACTGAGCTTATTCCGTGTAAAAAAAAAATCTTCACAACGACTGGTTTTGAGCCTTTCGTCCTTGCCGTCTTTCGTAAATGCGCGTATATTTACTTCAGATACATTAACCATCGCTAAAAAGATTTTTATGATTTGGTGAATATCAGTCTTAAGGCAAGGAATTTATTTCTTTAGTCATTATTTCAGTGGTTTAATATTAATATAGTCCTTAAATAAAGTATTGAATGGATGAGGGTTCTTTATGAACGAATTCTCGTTATAAACAACGATTAAAAAAAGAAAAAAAATGATTAATTTTTTTATTAACGATGAGGCTAATAACCTTACAGTAATTTTTTTTTTACTCAGTATGAGCTCGGTGCTTTTACCACAATCTCGCCTGATGTTAAGTGACGATGTGGTCCAGGATGGTAAACACACTGAGCCTAGAATTACTGGTTCTCAAGTGTTACTGCCGGAACACACCTATTGGTATTTGGCGACAAGTTTTCAAACTTGAGGGTGGTAGCTACCTAGGTGGACATCATTGAATTATGCCCTAACGTCATGCTATGGTTTCCTCACGATGTTTTCTCTCACCGAAAGCTCATGCTAATTTTTAGAGTCGGATAGGTGGGCATCGAACCAGGGTCAATTGACGCGGAACCCGGCTACATTACCCGCTGCGCTATCAACGCTTCAATTAAGCGATTAAAGCATCTCTATCGCTTAAGCATTATTACACAATAAATCTATATGAGGTCATTACTCGTGAAACAAAACACAATATTTAACAAATTAATGTAATTTTATTTTTTGCTTAGACTTCACCTCCCTGCCCTTATCCCATTTTTATATGGGGTCGGAGCAACATGTCTTCTCTTTGAATCCATGTTGCTTTAAATTTTGGCTATTTATTTAATGACCGGCCGTTTGCCTGACGTCAACCCTTCTTGAGGATGTTATTTTTGGTGGTTAACCGCCACCTTCGGTTCAAATGTAGATGTATGGCCATGTTTTTCCCTTCTGTCGCTTCTTAAGACACCCTACGGGATAGGAAAAGGGGTGGTGGTATTCTAGAGCCGCAACAACGACGCACATTTTGAGCTTACTATAGCAGTATTTTTACAAGTTTTACGTGAATTTTACATTATTTTTGAAATTTTTGTGTTCGTTTTATTGAATACTAAACATAAATATTTTTGATTAACTGTACTGGTGACAACATTAGGTAGTTTAATAGAATAATATCGGTAAAAAAAATAATTATGCTAACACCACCATCTACTAAAATCAAATAATGGATAGAAGATAATAATGGATGGAAGATAATTCGTCAAAGATAACATGTATGAAAAGAGAAGATTATTTTTTATACAAAATAAAACATTTAATTTTACGTTCATCGATCATGATTTTTATATAATAAGCTCTGTCAAATGATAGCGTGCGTTGTCATTAATATTTAAATCATCACGTATGCTAATTTATTTTAAAATAGGTAAAATGTAGATAACAGTTTTAAATCTTACCGTTACATTCATATTCAATTACTATAAAACACACATATATATATATATATATATATATATATATATATATATATATATATATATATATATATATTAGTTACATCCCCATCAATTTCTCAACACAGTTTAACTGAAAAATAATGAATTCAAGGGGTTCGGTTAACTTCAGGTCAAAGTACCGTACGCAAGGGCAACTGTGGCCCGGATCCTCTGCTCCCTACGCCTTGTTGGGAAACAAGGTGAGTTGAGGAGGGTCCGTGCCACAGATGCTGGGTGAAGTTGAGGCTAGGGGGGGGGGAGAGGTGATTACAGCCTGAGCAGCAGTGATCATCTCTCTTCCTACTCTTTGGAGGGGTTTGGAGTGGACCTCAGGAGGAGGCTGTTCTTCTTCTTTCTTTCTCTTCTGTAGCAGTGGCGGGTTCCTTCCTCCTTTTTCTTTGCCCGCCACTGGTCTGTCTCTTCTTCCTTCCTTTTTCTTGGGGGCAGGAAGTACATCCTGCCCCCGGATGTTTGACCAGTGGGTCATGCCTTCCTTCGGGGGGGGCGGGCGAAGAGGTGGGGGGGCATTCTCCTCCCCCATCCCCATCGGGCCATTGCGCGGACGAGGCCTGGTGGGTTCGCCGCAGGGGGCGACGCGGTGTCATGCCTAGCAATCCCGTATCGCCCCCATCCCAAATGCGGCGGACGGCCCCTGGGGGTTTAGTGGGTATTTCCGGGCGACTCTCGCCCGGGTGAGTCTCACACTGGCACGGAGTTCGTCCCTCCGTGCCCCCTTACCTATTGCATTGGGGGACTCCGGTCTCACTAATGCAATAGGTAAGCGTAGTGCGTAAATGCATTTCCACCCGACAAAAAAAAAAAAAAAAAAAAAAAAGGTCAAAGTACCGTATCACGCAAGAGTGAAGTGGACAGATACCTGTATATATTTTACCGATCCTGGAATTTTGTGTAGTGAGTCCCATTTATCAAACAATATGGTAAATATGGCATAAAACGTCTGCTGTGTAACATGTGTACTGTTAAATATGTAACATAACATAAGCTCACGCCTGTTATCCCCGAAGGGGTTAGGCAGAGGTGAAATAGCGAACTACACCACATATTTCACCGAGCTTAGTTCCGTCCCAGATGTGACAAGGCGCGAGCCTGTCGCCATATCGGGCACAAATTCCAGACTCCGGGATAATACTGAGTAGAAAAACCCAATATCACTTGACCCGACCCGGGGATCGAGAACCCAAGACCTCAGGACGACAGTCATACCGTAATACAACTGCCCCACCGAGGCATTTAAATATGTAATCAATACTAATTAGTAAAATTGAATAGTTTGTCATGTTAAAATATTTATTTTTCACTAAATAGATATGAATTTTTTTTTAGTCTGTTTATTCCGTGTAATCTCCGGAACGGCTAGACCGATTTTATAGAAGCCGTTTTTGTTAGATAGCTGAAGTTACTCCGGGTACTTTTATTTTTTGAAAATAATTAAAAGTTGAGAAATAGTGAGTAAATTTAATACACAGTCTTACTGGCAGGTATTTAAATTTGTGAGAAATTTATATGATTAATGTTTATTGAAAAATAATTAAAATTCCTTATAAAAAAATTAAAAAATATATTACGCAATGAAAAATATTCGAAACGCGGACGCAGTTCTTTAATATATATTTTAAATGGTAAACATGATCAATTTCCTTCTATTTAATAATTATTTCCCAGGATATTAGCAACATGAAAGTCATCTGCCATTACAATTTTTTTTTAATAATGATACTTTGATATAAAATTCCAAAACGGCAAACTTGGCAAACACATTTGAAATTCTTTAAATTTTTGAGCTATGCTATGCTATGTTTGGGGTAAAATATGTACAGGCATCTGTTAACTTAGACTATTATTAAAGAAATAAGCTGTGTGTCTGCGCCCGCATTTCATAAACTTTTCACTGCATAATATAGTTTTTAATTTATTTCTATACATAATACTAATTATTTTTATTTCTACTAATATTAAGGAAATATATTTATCACAAATTAAAGCATCGGCCCGTAAAACTGCATTAAATCAGAGTTTATTCCAATTTTTGTGAGTTTTTTTTACGTGGAACCCTAATTAAATTCAAAAATCGAAAGTGCCCTAAGTTACCCGGAGTAACTTTAACTATCTACCAAAAAAAGTCCCGTTAAAATCCGTCCAGCAGTTCTCGAGATTACTCGGAACAAAGGGACAGACAAAAATTTTAAAAATTGTGTTTTTGATATAGGTATCGTATATACATTCATATCTATTTAGTAAAAAAAAATATTTTGACATTACAAACAGACACTCCAATTTTATAGATAAACGAGATAGATAGATAGATAGATCTACGTATTCCAGGGATAGGATTTGATTATTTATAGAAAAAAAATCGTAATTTTAGGAGATACCTACAACTATATTGTGCTTTTTACATATTTCAGGTATCATCAGATATCATTTATCTAATAGGTGTTAATTTAATGGGAGTATATTTTAGACTGATGAACGAAGTAGTGACTAGAAGATCGTTTTTGGATAGACGTGCCTGTGTCGAGAGTACTTTGCGATTGAAGTTTGTAAAAGATCAAGAGGTAATTAAACCATTTGATATTAAAATACCTAATAAACGATGACGTAAAGATTTTTTGAGGAATATTAACTACATGAATATCTTTATTCTTACTTTACACAAAAGGAGAAGTCTATCTGTCTATATGTTCGATAATTGGCTTATAGCTCGAACACCACTGAACCGATTTACATTACTATTTTATTAAATGGTACATGTATTATCTGGTCACGTTTAAGCATATATCGGAAACTTAACAATAGAGTGACCTAACTCTAAAAAGCTGATTTTCGGGAAATTACTAAAAACGTCGTACGCCTGTTTGCCACTTTCGTGGTATAAAAAATTATAGTGATATATTGAGATGAAATAGACACGATAATAGCGACCATCGTCCTCCTTGCAGTTTTATTAAGCTAATGAATTTCAAAGTTGTATCCGAACAAAGCCGGCATTAAAATAAGTAATATTTTCTAGGAACGACTCATGATGAGCATACTTCCAGAACATATTGTGTCAAAAGTACGACAAGATATAAGAACGATGTATTTGGGTCTGCAAACGCATAACATTAGTTACAGAATGAGATCATTCAGGTAATACTTTATTTAATAAACTAACTTAGACATACATACATACAGAATTATTTGATCGACATATGGTTGAAAAAATTTATTCAAATCAAAAAGTACATTAATTTATATAATACTTTATAAGAACTATAAATAATGAATGCCGTAAATATAATAAACATAATTTGTGTATGCTTTTTTATTATTATTAATTATGATTTTAATTATGATTACCTTAACAGATTATAATATTTTATCAAAACATGTGTTTTAATTATTTATTTTTTTTAATAATTATTATTTATAGCCAGTTTTACGTGGAAGAACACGACAACGTGAGTATTCTGTACGCGGATGTGGTAAACTACACTATGATATCTACAACATTATCACCCATGAGAATGGTCGAACTACTCAATGAACTGTTCGGGAGATTTGACGAGGCTTCTGAGGTGTGATTTCATCATAATCAAACAACTTTGTATTTCACGTTGTGTTTAATTTAAGCACTTAAGCAAAAATATTGGTGAAATTATATAGCCAAAACGATATAGCGTCTATTGAATAAAATTGTCATAAGTTACGTGACTTAAGGTTTCGGTACGTGACGGCGGCGGGATAAAAGCGAGATGTTACTATTGAACTGATACTTCCTTATGCTTACGTAACTTATTTTATTTAATTGCATGACTAAAATATAAAACCAGTCTATCATTATAAATCTATATCAAATTTATATAGCCACTTCAGAGCATCGCCGGTAAGATTGATAAAATAGTCGGAGGAACCCTTATATTTTCTCAGCGGACACTCTTACATGACAATACGCAATCACAATGCGGTGAATAGATCCATCCTTAAAAATATTTGAACTTAGCGCTCCATGCTCCATGCGTAGCGCGCGTCCGCAGGAACTTTAACCCTTTCTTAATCTGCACGTGTTCTCTGGGTGGTTCTAAAGAGCAACAAACTTCTTGATCGCTGTACTGTTTAATACTAATAATTTGAACTGCGCAGCGATTAACAAAGTAGTCATACACTGTCTTTAATATAGTAACAAGAATATTACAACTGCTCACATCGCGCTGGCATCTCGCCACCGTCTATCCCGCCCGCTGTAGCCCAGAACCTTTAAGGAATTATTTCTGTAGGAAATAATTGAGTTATTATTGTTGCTTTAAAATTACCAGTTAAATGCATTTGTGTAAAGTGTATTAATAAATAAAATTGAAGTATATATTTCTAATAACAATTTTGTACTAAATACAAATGAATGTATATAAGATGCCTATACCAAGACATAATTTTGAAAATGTTTGCCTGTCGGTCGTAATGTCTAGCGAATCTTCAGAACGGCTGAACTAATTTTGACGGGACATTTTTCGAAAGATAGCTGAAGTTACTCCGCCTAGCTTAGGCTACTTTTATTTTTCGAAAATAATTAGGGTTCCACGTAAAAAAATTAAATCTCATAAAATTGTAAATAAAATCCGATTCAATGCGCAGTTTTACTGGCAGGTGTTTGAACTTGATCCCTTGTTGCTCCAACAAGGTGGCGGGAGGTACCGGGGGGTTTAGTGGGTAGTGGTCAACGGCGCTTCTCGCCGCGAGTCCCACACTAATCCTGTGTGACAGCCCCTCGTACTTACGTGCGAGAGACTGTCACACATCATCAGTCGCTCCAGTCTCTCCTTTTGGGGTACGTCTCTTTCAGGTCTGACTGGACAGCAAGTGCGTAAATGCATTCCCCTCGAAAAAAAAAAAAAAAAAAAAGGTGTTTGAACTTGTGAGAAGTATCTTTAGCAACAAAAATAATTTCGGGAAAATTATTAGGGTTCCACATTAAAATATTAAAATACAAGAATTCTAGTTAAAACGACGATTCAGTGTTTCTAATTAACAATATAATCAATGGAAATATTTTTACTTTATCTTCTTAATACTACTTTTTTTTTTTGAAAATAATTAATGTAAAAAACAATTAAAACGCAGTGAAGAATATATGAAACGTGGACACCGTCGCGGGTACACAGCTAGTCAATAATAAGTTTGAAATAGTTTTACTTGTTATACATGTAATAATAAATCTTTTTCAGGAGTACGATGTTCTAAGAATAAAATTTTTAGGCGATTGCTACTACTGTGTCAGTGGTATACCAAAACCGACAGTTTATCATGCAAAAAATTGCGTTGACTTAGGTTTAGAAATGATACATATCATAAAAGACGTCAGGTATTATTTTTTCATACTCTTTTTCCTAATAATTTCCAACACAAGCCAAGCAAACAATGACAAGTCGAATTTTTTATCAATTATTTTTCCTAAAGTTCTATTTACGCCAAATGAAACATGCGCGTCGCAAATTTGCATGGTGGTAGGGCATTTTCTAACTTTGCCCACCTGGGCAGCTACCACCCTCAAGTTTGAAAACCTGTCGTCAAATACCAATAGGTGTGTTCCGGCAGCATCACTTGAGAACCAGTACTTCTAGGCTTAGTGTGTTTACCATCCTGGACCACACCGTGACTTAACGTCAGGTGGGATTGTGGTCAAATCACTGAACCTATACTAAGTAAAAAAAACAGTCGAACACCGGATACTTTAAAATGTAATATCTAATCTAATCTAAAACATTTCTTTTATATTTACCTATCAATCATGTTCACATAGCTTAATGTATTGTACCTAATTAAATTCGTATAGTAGTCAATTTTTTCTGAGAATAAAACACACGTTTGCTTTTTTTTCGTCTTTTTAATGCATATTGTATTGCTGTAATTAGTAGAAATTGATATCTGAGAAATAAATAAGTTATTTTAAAATACCCCACATACTTAATAGGACATGCAGTCGGCGAAATATTTGAACAGTAGGTATTTCAGAAATATATTTCTATCGCGATGCATCCCAAAGAAAGAGTTTATAAAATACGAAAGGGACAACTGCAACGCGGGCTAATTTACCTATGCAAAATAGACGAAAACATCACTTCGTAGTACCCTGTTTCCTATTCCAAAACAAACAGATTTTTCATTTTCTTTCAGTTATATAATAAAAAATACTTTGGATATATCTCTATATTTTGATGTTTTTAATTTTGTCTATCAAATTTGTTTGACGAACGTTTGAAAATGTTGGTAAAAATAGAGCATTTTTTTTTTCATTTTCAAAGGCTCTTAGTTTCTACAATAACTAATTTATAGAAAAAAATCAAAACGTACAGGCATGGCGGTGATCGATATATATGATTTGGTATAAAATATTTATAACAATGATATTATCCTGGGAGGAAATAATTGACTACGTTTGTATGGAATTAATGCCGCTCAAATTTCCTTACAACAATTGTTTTTTGTCATGAGTATTGAAATAATTACAGGGAAAAGCGTTCTTTAAACATTGACATGAGAATAGGTGTACATTCAGGAAGAATATTAAGTGGTGTTATCGGTATTAGAAAATGGCAGTACGATATTTGGTCGAAAGATGTCACTATTGCAAATAAAATGGAATCTACCGGAAAAGCCGGGTAAGTAAATTCGTACTTTACTCTGAACCCTTAGATGTATGAGTTTTTATTTCTCATAAAAAACCGAGAAATAGGTATAATTAATGGGGAGTTTATTTTAAAAAATCGCATAAGTTTTTTCTTTTCATTTTGATTACTTTTTATGTAAATAAACGTAATTCGAACATAATCCGCCGAAATTAACTTGTGCCTATTCATTTAGCGCGCCAATAATTCAAATTGTTGGAAAAAAATTGCCAAGGTTCTTTTACAACATATTACTTTTCTTTTTGTTTCAGAAAAGTGCACGTAACAAAACAGACACTCGAATTAATTATAGATTTTGCGAGAGAGTATATAATTGAACCGAATTTCGACGCACAAAACGATCCGTTTATAATGAAAAACAAATTAGAAACATTTTTACTGTCAAGACCAATCAGAGTAAGTACTACCCAATATTCAGAATTTAACTTCTGTTCATAAAAGTACCTACTCGTATACTGCTATTTTATACTTATATCCGTAACTTAGATTTAATTAATTTTAAGTGTAAACATTAATTTAATATTAACTTTAAAAAATAAAATATGAAAAGTGATCTAAAAATTATTATCACAATTATTCTTGTTGATATTTTACATTTAAAATTAATATTCTATATTTAAAACAATCAAAAGGTAATTAGTAATAAAAACACTATGATTCATAAAATAAAGATTAAAAGTTAGCTGTCTTTAATAATCGTTTTTAAATTTGGTCGGCTTTTTTTTTAAAATTTTTACTTTAAATAATTCATTTAAATGTTGTTTCTTTTCAGCCGCTCGAATACAAACCATTCAGAAGAGCATCCCTTGGTTTCAACAAAATAATCATAAAAACCTCCGCTTCAAGAGTGCGTTTTTACCACGTTCAATATTTATTTTTAAATTATTATTCATACAATAATTTTCTATATTATTCTGTATTTCCAGTAGCGATCGGACACTAGAAACTCAACGAGCTTGCAAAGAACCGCATTTATGGACAAGAATCTTGTTGAATATCAACAAATGCTCAAAACAGCCGACGCTCAAATGGCAAAAGAAATCGAAGATATGTCGAACGGAAAGTATGAAAGACACGAATTACATTTCAATTAAAGTTTTAACTAAAAAAAAATAGATACTACCAACATTATAATATTTTTTAAAGATAAATTACAAGCTTAACATAATACTATTGTTCCAGGGAACATTTTAAAAAAGAATCTAAGTTAAACAGATTAACTTTAATGTACAAGGATTGTCAACTAGAAAGAACATTTTTACTTCTACCGGATCCATTATTTAAATATTATATAACATGCTGCCTTATAATTTTAAGTTTAATTCTGATTATAAATGGCCTTACAACTAATTGGTAAGTAGATAAACTAAAATCCTGTTTTCATTACTTACACAGTAATGCATTTTCATTCCTTTTAGACAATAAAACGTTCAAGTTCCTAAGATTGCCAAGATTTTTTTCTCTATTCGCATCTATTACATCGTATTATGATGACATATGAATATATATCTTAGAATTATAATGGATTAATTTATTTCTTCGTTAAAGTTCCTAGATCAAGATGCATAAATAATAAAAATCTTGTTTTTCGTTTCATGTTTTATAACTTTGTTATGTTATATATAATAATATGACGTAAATTTTTTTTGGGTTGCTTTAAAAATGTCGTTGTCAATCTCAATCAATTTCGAATAATTGAAACTCATTGAATTTATTTTATTTGTTCGAGGTTCAGCGGATTCCAATGGTACACCTGGATTATATTTTCGTTTCTCATTATTGCACTGATATTTATGCAACCGCTGACGTGGTTTCAATTTTTCTGGACCAAATACAGGGGTATAGCGGAACCGCGTGACAAAATGCTGCGCTGGATCTATGACATTTCAGCGAAAATGATTAGATCAGCAAAAATAAGGACTGTAATATACCTCTTAATTAGTTTGGGTTTGGCCGCTACATCTGTTGTTAACGTCATCGGATGCAGTGAAGTACCGGTAGAATCTTCTGGAGCTGTAACGGTACTATCAAACTGCGTTTCTTCGTGGGTAATCACATTTCTTATAGTAAATAATTTATGTTCTCTTAATACACAATGTTTTTCAATTAGTTCTATTGTTGCAGCACGTAACACAATGCTGGGGTTTAGCTCTTCTTTTAAACTTCCTCTTCAGTAGAGTATTTTTTATTTTCAAATGGATAGTCGCAGGCGGGATGACAATATTTTATCTTTGGGTCGTTTGGGAGATCAAAAGTTCTCTTTTCGCTGAAGACGCCACGTGGAATGTCGGTTTAGACCCGAGAGTCTCCCACACACTATCCGTGGTTTTCATAACAATAACCTTATATTGGATTGATAGGACGACTGAATACAGAAATCGATTGGACCACTTGTGGCAATTACAGCTTAGTGACGAACAACGTGAGGCTGAAACAATGTTGAAAGTTAATAACATGCTGTTGGAAAATATACTACCAGCTCATGTTGGTAAGATATAAATAATTACACAAATGCTTTTATTGAGAATAATTTAATTTATTACATTTAAGAAATGTCACTCACTGATAAGAAATACGTTATTAGGGACATTATTTTCTACAGTAAATTAAAATTATCATCACAATCACGTACACATGTAAACTTCATTAAATTGATTACTGGTACTATCAATTAATTTTTTTTATATTATAATATTAAATTCGAGCTGTGAATGTTGTTGTAAATAAGTATGTGAGTATGCTAATTGTATTATCTGCTCTTTCTTTCATCATCTGTTGCAGTGATATCATTTTTAATTTAAATATTTCACTATGACGGGTGTTTTTTTTTCAGTTCAACTGTATTTAAACCTAAATAGATCGATGGATGAACTTTACTATGACACATACGATAACGTAGCTGTTATGTTTGCTTCGTTAACTGATTATAAACTGGGCTTGGAGGGTGACGCTGATATGAACGATAAATTTGTATTGAGCATACTAGATGAAGTTATTTCAGATTTTGATAGGGTAATTATAAACGATGTATTTCGTTCATTCATTATTGTTTTTTTAATTAAGCAATACCTCATAATAAACGTATGATTAAAGATTTTATCATTGTTAAAATTGTAGTTATTATTGACTGGATCTTCGGTACATAAAGTGGAAAAAATAAAATTGGCCGGATGGACTTACATGGCTGCTTGTGATTTAGATCCAAATAGAAGGGAATCTTTAAGTTCAACTTCATGTACATCACACTCTCAACAGAATACTCCTTGTATTAGAGCTGTCGTTCTGACTATGGTGGAATTCGCAGCCGCCATGATGATGCAATTACAAAATTTTAATCGAGGTTCTTTTCAAAGTTTCGAAGGTCTCAATTTAAGAATTGGTATGAATTTAACCATATAATTAATTACCTAACTTACTTCAATGTTTTTAAATACTCGTTAACATATTTCGAAACGGGTAAAATGGATAGCATCGTTGATAACTTACTATCTTAAATGAAATCATTTCATTTTGCATTAGTAATATGTTTTATTTTATTTTAAAGATCAAGTTTTATCAATCGGAATTGTTTCATATAATTAACTTTTTAGTAACAATTCTGCTGAATTTAAATTTGATCTGATCTGATATTTTTCTTATGGCTTATTTGTTAGTAAATTGGCTTAGAGTGTTTTACATGGCAATACAAAATAACACACAGGGCTCAAGACAAATAAACGTCAATTATTAGTATGACTAATGTTTCTGTAATTATTTTTTTAGGCATATCTAATGGTGAAGTCGCTGCAGGTGTTGTCGGATCATTAAAACCGTTGTATGATATTTGGGGTCATGCTGTGAACATGGCTTCTAGAATGGATTCCACGGGCGAACCTGGCAAAATTCAGGCAATTTGCATTCAATTATATATTTAGTGTTAACGCTTATACTATTCATATAAATTACTATTTATTTAAAATAAAACCAGATCAAGTTTCTTGCCGGCTCTTCTCGACTGGGTTGTTTTCCGAACCAATGGTAACTTTTGACTTTCATAAGCGCCTTCTCAGGGCCCAAATTAAATAAAGAAATTTTGATTTGATTTCCTATAGTAATCTATATAAACACATACTAGGGGGTTACTTTATTTTATAAAGTTTGCTATAGAATAACTTCTTTTGTGTTTCATCTTGTGCATGTAATCCTGCATGCAATTGGTAGATATTAAGACGTTGCGAAGCGATGGTGGCTTTGTTGGTAGCTTGGTTGGATTTTGCGTGGATGGACGCAGATTCGAGGCCGCTTAGCTAAATCTAAAAATGAACCTGAGCTTTCGAACTAGAGTATATTCTAACAATACCCGCTTGGGTAGCTAATATCCCTAGTTTACATCCTTAATCCGGTGTCGCCAAATTAAGAAGGTGCATGCATATTTTTTTGTAATAATTTTATATACTAATATTACATATTTGTTATTTTTACAGGTCACTGAAAATACAGCGATAATATTAGACGAATGCGACATTCTCACGATGTATCGCGGCGAGACGTTCGTAAAGGGTGCAGGATATATCAAAACTTATTTCGTCCCGTTAGATGAACATTTCAATTTAATTAAAAAACAGGACTGTTTAAACTATTATAGAGTTCAAGATCGAACTCGATATTATAACTTACGGAATAACAATTTTGGTGATAATATATCTGACGAAGCAAGTTCAGTGACTGAACCTAGATATTCAAATTATGATGTTAGACACCTCTCTATGGCTGAAGATAGTTCTGTCGTTGATGATGATTATGATGATGAAACTACGATTACTCCGAGAGATTCGAATATAACTTTTACATCGATGGACAGTGAAATAAAAGAGACACGTTGTTAATTTTATATCGACTAAATTGACTAATAAAGTGACTTCAAATTTATACTAAATAGGATATTTGACTGATGATTAATATATTGAAAATAAGTAAGTGACCAATAATAAATAATTAGATGTAATTCGTGTACTTAATAAAAAAATTCTTTCGACAAAATAAATCCTGATATATTGTTTATTTTAAAGTTTTTTGTGTGAATCGAAAGTATGGCTCGCTGTATCCCTGTTTTGCAGAACAACTGTTAATATTGATTTTGTACGAAACAGTTAAAGTGTGACGTCATGTCTTAGTAGAGTATATTCTTCCTCTAGAATAGAAATGAAATCCATGTGACTTTTTATTATTCTGTTCCTTATTTATGCTCTTTTTTCAATGATTTTGAATAATAACTACATTCAGTTTTTACGATAGAGATGTGTTGTGTTTTTAGGTACTGTATTTTTTGCTTAAGTAATTTCTTAATCTCTTTAGTTTAAATAAATATTGAGCTATTTTTATCTAATTTGGAAATAACTGATGAAAATATAAATAAATACAATAGCATAAAATAATAGTTTTATTTTTCTGTAAAAATACCAAACACAGCGAACATTGTACGTAAATATTTAAGCGTATATTTTGACAAACTACATTAATTTTACATGCAAAAATAAAAATTCACCAATATAATAGGATTCTTGCATATTGCACCTAATATCTTTCAATCAGTACATGTTTTACCGGGGTGGAAAAAATCATTATTATTAAAAATAACAGAATTTATAATAAATATTACAGATTTTTTTTTCACCTTATCCCAAGTATCACACAATTCATTACAATAATTGATAATTTAAAAGTGAATTTTACAATAGAGAAGTGAATGTATTGCATTAATTAAAAGTATCTGTGTTTTTTTTAAATCATGTTTAAGAAATACCCTGAGCAGATCTAAAAAGTTGTATAAAAACTATTGAAATTGAGACAAAGTATTTATGTTAGGTATTTATGCAAATGACATAAGAACCGGAGATGTGTCTTGGAAACATTTAAATGATAAGAAAGTTGTTTCAACAGGATCCTTTCCTTGCTTATCACAATTTTCAATCACAGGCGCGATATTTATTTCTTTCGGAAACAAATCAACTGCTTTAGATAAAATAATGTGACCGTCAGGTTTCGCGTATCCGGACTCTTGAAACGCGCAATATGTATATTTTTTGAACGCATCATCTTCCAAGTATTTCCCTTCTTTGATTAGATCTAGGATATTTCGAGTAACTCCGGTTTGTTCTATACATTTTACGATTGCGGCTTTAATCATAGCAGTTGCTTCTGGTGGAAATTTAACAGATTCCTAAAAAATCAAAATCAAAAGTTAGTAATCATTATGTGGAAAATAGACTTTATTTCTCTGTTAACTTTAACTTAAAACTAACCTCATAATAATCACATATCCGATAAGCGCAATTTGTTGGTTTTACTTTTTTTGAAGTGATGAGGGCTCAGTTGGTATTAAGGTTGGATTACGCGTCAATGGACATAGGTTTAAACATACCGAAAAACAACTCTATAATGAACCTGAGCTTTTAGTGTAAGCAAACATCCTGAAGAAATCATAGCATTTTGTAATAACGCACGCTTGGCAAACTACCACCCTTAAGTTTGAAAACCTGTCGCCAAACACCAATAGGTGTGTTTCGGCAGCATAAAATGAGACCAATCACCTCTAAGCTTAGTGTGTTTACCATCCAGGGCCACACCATCACTCAACATCTCGTGGGATTCTGGTCAAACCACTGAGCCTATACAGTACAAAAAATACTTTTCTTAGGGTTTGGTTTGAATCGACTTATAGCAAACCTTTCGTTCTATATCTACTTAGACTTGTATATTAATCCCATGAGCACTAACCTGGCGTTTACGCCAGCTTTCCATTGTTTTCCTATTGTCTCATTTTTATGGGTAATCGACATATTAAAATCATCACCTTTAGTATAAACTAATATTCGTCCGAAGGTCAGAAATTCGCCTAAATTCGCCTTTTCACTCATTAATAAAAAAAATTGGTTGATAAACAAAGGAGAAAAATGGCGTAAATTGTTCTATCTTTGCTTATTTAAATAGACAATTACAAATATTTTTATTTCCACATAACATTTACAAAACAAAAAATTGCCTTAACTAAGGTTCCAAACTAGAATGTGCTTGAGAGTTGGAAGTTACCATAGCAAAATTGATAGGTGGGCGTAACTATAACTTATTGAAAAAAAAAAAATAGAATAGCATATACAGCATTTGTTGTATTTATATAATTGCTTATTAACATAAATGACTTCTGAAATAACTTACCTTAGCCACATTACTTGATGTTCCGATGCACAATAAAGCGCACAGACAAATAATTATAAACATCTTGTTCGAGAGCCTAACGATATAAACAATATGCGTAGAATTGTAACTCTTGCGAAGGCTCGATCATTAATAAGGATTCGTTAAGCAAAACCACTGTTTTTATATTAAACGTATGAGTAATACATAATTACAACAGACGTATTAAATCAAAAACTAATTACGACAATAATTATTGTATTAAATTCTTGATCTTCACATTGGTTAAATAATAACCAAATCTTGATAGGTTATTTTTCATGCCATTGTTATGTCTATTCAAAATGTAATATATTATACATTCTTAAATAATACTTTATCAGGTCTATCTCTAGCATTTCGTTCATTCGTTTGTTCATATGAAAATTATTGTGATGTAGGTACAACAGAGACTACAAGTTTTATTTGTAATAAAATTATGCTCTCTATTATGCTATGCTATTATGTATTTTTAAATGCTGTCAGTGAATGGATTTTCTAATGATGCTCGCTTGGGTAGCTACCACCCTCAAGTTTGAAAACCTGGTACCAAAGACCAATAGGTGTGTTCCGGCAGCATCACTTGAAAACCAATACCTCTAGGCTTAGTGTGTCTACCATCCCGGACTACATCGTCACTTAACGTCAGGTGAGAAAATATTAATATCCCGACCGTATTCGGCCACAGCAACTGGGATGCGACTGTCGAGGACTTCGTTGGGGAACCCTCAGGTGACTGATATAACCTATTTTAGCAATGAATGTGCGACCACATTCGCTGCAAGTCAGCACCCTTCCGACATAATTATAATTAACGGCCATAGGTGGTCGGGCCTTGAGCTCTTCCCGTTTTGTGTCAAGTTCTGCTCTACGTCTTCTCTCAAACTTATGCATATTGTTCACAGTAAACCTCGACTCTGAACGATCAGCTGCCAACGTCTCCCATCGTAAGGTTTCGATGCCACACTGCTTCATTTTATATAAATTATAATTGTCAAATTTTTCCGAAAATAACTTTTAAATCAAAAATCTTCACTTATTTAAATTTTCACTCGAAGTTATTTTTCGCATTTCGCATTTAGCACCCCTTGCTAATTGGTGTCTAGATCGACTTCACCTTGTGTATTATTGGCCAATAATGTATATTATTAAGTGTTTATACATTATTTAAGTATAAGTCAGGTAAGTAGTCTAGGACCCCTACAATTTATAGTTTTTATTAATGATCTTCTCAGCATTCTACATAATGCACAATGTTTACTCTTCGCAGATGATCTTCAGATTTTTCTACCTATCAAGAATATATTTGATTGTGAAGTACTTCCAATTCCTAGGGGTACACGCATAGTGAATCTTCTTTCTCAGGAACGTGATATTTACAGTGATAGTCTGACGAAACTCGAAGAACTTGCGGAAATATTAGTAGCTAGTTAGTGTTAGTTTAAACTAGCAATTTTGTTAATTATTGTAGCATATAATATGTTTTGGTTTATCTGTTAATATTATATGCATGTATGAATTAAATAAATAAATATTAAATATTTTTTTTACAATTCATTAAATAAATAATAATTGAAAATTGTAGTCATGAGCTAGCCCACTAACCATAAAGGTTTTGCAAAAGGGTTTCCTAAAATTAATAATATATACATAGTAGAATTATTCATAAAAGTTATCATGAGAAACAGAGACCATAAGAAATGTAGAGTACACTGTCCAACTTCTTTCAGAAGATTTTTTTATGAAAATTATAACTTTTTTTAGTTTACTTTTTTTATTCGATTTTCGCAATCGCTTAAATTTTAACTTTACTTTACCAGTGAAATAATTTTCCGGATTCCAATACAGCATATCGAACTACATGAAAAACTTACTCGATCGAGATATATAATACTTTTTTCATCTTCACAGCTGCAGTTTTTCGCGATCTTTACCGGATTTTCACAATTTATTCGACATTACACATTCGAAGAAAAACGTTAGTTACAACGCTTCAGTGATACGCTTGGCTAGTTGCAAGACTGTATGTTTAGGCTAAAAAAAAGTGATTTGCATAACGGCAACCCCATCCTCGTCCTGTCCTCTTCCCGTCCTTTTTTTTTAACACACTTACTATCGTGACGTGCGCGAGACTGATCGGAATAAAAACGTGCGCGTAATCATATTATAAGAAACTCAGTTAGTTAATAAAGGTGAAAATAAGTGAAGTTGGTACATCAGAGGAAGAAGAGGAGACCTCCTACACGCAGTGTATTCAGAATTACGGTGAGTCCTTTTTTTCCTTCCGTTCATTGTCGTTGTGCAGCCATACTTGAATTTGGGGGTAAAAATAATAATTACAAGACTAAAAATAATTGAGTCTAAACTAGGAATCAACGCGATTACACTGCAAGTTATATTTATTTATAATAAAAAAAATAAAAAAACAACAATAAATTTGATAATGTCGTGGACACAGCTGTGATGTAATAACATCTTGAGTTTGATCAAGCTACTCCATGACACAAATACGCTACATCGTTAATCAATTTTTGTAATCCACTACTTACTTGCAAATTTTCATCACGTTATACTTAGTTTATTATAAGAAAGGAATGGGGATTACTTCTACTCCAATTTGTCCATCCATCCATTCAACTGAAAAACGTCTACTGCTAGCTACTGCTAGTCTCCCCCAAAGATCTCCGCGACGACCGGTCTTGCGACACCCGTATCCAGCGGATTCCCGCGATTATAGACTTTATTTAAATGCAAATCAATTTTTATTTTTACAAACCAGACATTCTGATTAATACTAATCTATAATTCTATATAACAACAACATCCAACAAAATATCCTGAAACTAATAGGGAAGCGCTTTACTATAGTAACCTATGGTGGTAGCCTCTCTTCAACAAACTGCGGACAGGCTATTGTGGTGAAGTGGTCTTGAAGCGATTTTTGAAGCGATGAAAAACAACATTGCTTAAACTTTTATAGAATTTAACGTAACAATTGTGGTGATACATCTGACGATCCAAGTTCAGGCACTGAACCTTAAAATATTCAAATTATAATGTTACAAACCTTTCAATAGGGAAAGATAATTCACTTGGTAATGATGATGAAACTACAATTATTCTAAAGGATTCCAGTGTAAGGGATTCCAGAGAGTGAAATTAAAGAGACAGGTTGTTAATTTTACATTTTATTTATCTAATTAAGTGACTTAAAATTTGTTGTGCTCTTAGGATTTGTGTTTTTCATTGTTTATGGTATTCCTGAATCAGTTTGTTTACTTTGAATAAATATCCAACATTTTCCATCTCATTTTGTACACACTACACAAATGATTACATTATGTATGTAGAGACTAGATGGCGCTATTTGGTTATAATAGAATCAACTGTACATGGCGCCCACATACACGTCTATTTAGAATACGTGTTCATCCAATTTATACATAGTTCCATATTATGCAAAATATCATTTAATTAATACATAGTTTACCGATAGAATATCTACAATACCGATAGGAAGTGAACTAATGTATGAAAATAAATCACAACAATGAAATATTTATTTCAAACAATATTTTTCTTAAATCATGATCCAACAGATTTCCGTAACCTTCACCAGGTCGTCGGTCCACACTAAGTTTTCCGGTACGCAGCAACCATTCGAGTACCCATTGACCCCATCGGGCATCGGTTTTACAAGTAATGCGCCCAGCCCATTCTCTCTTAAATTTGGCAATTCTTCAGGCATAATTAGGTAGTATTAGAAAAATTTGTTGCACATTTCGAGTATACTAAATATAATTTATATTTATACCATAAACTATTGTGAATTATATAATATGTTAACATCTATCTAATAACATCATTCAATTAAACCCTTAGCAATTTAAATCTTTTTTCTAAAAGTGTGTGTGCACTTATGTACGCACGTAAGAAGTTGTACTTCTTTGTAGAATAATACAAAAAACTAAAACGTTGACCGCCCACATCAGGATGTCATTTTTTCATGACGGTTACGCGCATATCGTAAAAAATTACTCTCATCATTTTTCTCTAACGCGTCATAAAAAGTATAACTTCCAAAATTAAGAAACGATTAATTTATTTCATTATAATGCCAACAGAACCGGAGACGTGTCTTGGAAACATTTAAAAGACAAGAAAGTTGTTTCAACAGGATTCCTTCCTTGTTTATCGCAATTTTCAATTACAGACGAGATATTTAATTCTTTCGGAAATAGATCAATAAATTTGTATATAATAACGTGACCGTCAGAATTCGCAAACTTGGTATCTTGAAACGCGCAGTATATATATGTCTTGAACGCATCATCTTCCAAGTAATTGCCTTCTCTGATTAGATCTAGGATATTTGGAGAAACACCAGTTTGCTTTATACATTTTAAGGCTGCGTTTTTAATAAAAGCAGTTACTTCTGCCGGAAATCTGATTGATTTCTAAAAAAGAACAATCAAAAGTTAATAACTCATTAGATGGAAACTGATCTTATGACGAAATAATGTCAGATAACTGTGCATTAAAAGATAAACAGTTAAAGCATTCGCTTTTGTTACTATATTCGTGACAACCACATATTTACCAAACGCAAATTGAATAGTTCTGCTTTTTTATCACTTTTTCTGCGTGCTCAGTTTAGATCGATCTAAAGCGAATTGTTTCTTCTATACTTTTAGTTCGTTTTAAGGTTTAATATATTTCGTACTTTTACTATAACTAGGGTTTGTTTAGTGATCAAAATAAGGTCATAATCATGATTAAAAATTTAAAGAAATAACGAAAGAAAAAAATGTTTCTATTTTTTTTCGATAGCAATAGGTCATCAATAGCTACTAAACAAAAATAATATGTCTTGAAAGGAGAAAAATATCTTAAACAGATTCGCCTTTACCTGTTTATGTATAGATAATATAAGTGGCGACACTAGCATGGGTGTCACCCGGTTCGGATATTGTGGTGTCACCCCAAGAATCAAAACTTAACTCAAATCCACCAGCATCCACTCCCTTCTCCCTGCCCCAATGGCTCCAACAATTTTAGTTATATAAATGTAACATTTTTAAAAGTTGCATTTGTCAAATCTGGTAAGGATTTTTCTGTTGTAAATTTTTTAGATTTACCCAAGATGTCACCCGTTAAGGGGCTGGACCAAGTCACAACACTTCAACCCCAACTAGCTACGCCTCTGATAATTATATTCTAATCATTGTAACATATTGTAATTGTAAAATTCTAATCATATTCTCAAATACTTTGTCATCTTACAAAATGAAGTTCGCTAATATTCATAATAAAAAATAACTATAACATACGATTTTAGCATACTAATGTTTGTTAAAAAAAAATATTGTGTGTACTTCATGATTGTAACCTTTTTCTTTTTATTGAGCGTACGTTACGATTCCTTAGTTAATAACTGTTAATTATAATTAAATATAAGTTATTGTCTTTTAGTGTATCTTCTTATATAGTTAGTTACATTTATGTAATAGCTGTTTGTTACCTGAATAAACACATAAAAATAATAAAAAATAAATACAAATAAAACCAGCAATCGTTTTATAGAATAACTTATTGACATAAATTACTTTTAAAATAACTTACTCTTGCCACATTCATAGAAGTTGTGCTACACAGTAAAGCACATAAACAAATTACGATGAGCATCTTGTTCAAGCTTAACTGTATAAATAATATCCTAGGAGTAAAACGGTAACAGATGGAAAGACTGCTAGAATAATAAGCATTCGTTACGTCAGCCACTGTTTAAATATTAAAACCAGGAACAATAAATAACTACAACAAAAAAGGTTTACAAGCACAGTATTATTTTAATAGATTCTTGTTATTCGATATGACGTCATTATATACAGTGCCGGATTTAACCTTCGCGCCTTAACTGTAAAAATACCGCACCTTGAGCACTGAAAAAATGCCATCTCATTATTTTACTTTTCCAAGAAATGGATGAAATTTTTCGATATATAAAAAAAATATTATAAATAGCTTAATTACATAAGAAATAACTTTTTATACTGAGGATTACGATTACTCATACATTGCTATTTTAAAGAAAATGCTTAATTAATTTTATTTAATTATCAATTTTTAAAAAATACATATAAAGTGTCACAATATTTTAACTAAAAAAACTTTATCATTAATTTGTTCGATAAAAATAAAATTATAAAAGTTATAATTTTTTTTATCAATCTCACAATTAGTCGCTCCTGAATATTTTCAGCCCCAAATTCCCCTAGTCTAAATCCATTGCCGATTATGTACGAGCATACCTACGTAATCTCATATTTAATTGTACAGACTATTGTTATGTCTGTTCAAAATATAATATAAACTCTAAAATAATAACATTTTATTATATATCTTTTTGTTTATTCATTTCTTCACACTAAAATGATTTTTACGTAGAACTGGAACTACATATTTTGTCAAAATTAAGAATAGGATTTCTTGGTCATAATTTTATTATTACTGCTTAGTACCCAGTTCAAGTGATAAACAGGAGTTTAAGGAGCAAGCGTCTGTCTTGGTATGGGCATGTGATGCGCAAGGAGGAAGAGGATTTTGTATGTAAGGATATGAATGGGGACGGTTATAAGGAAAAAGAAAGTAGACAACTATTTCAAAGATTGTAGTTTCCGCTATAGAGAACGCTCTATCTATAGCCCATCTAATACGCGCAGGAATCCCCCGAGGTTCCATTCTAGCGCCTGTCCTTTTTAATATTTATCTAGCAGACCTCCCTGTACTCGAAAGAGTTCTGTTAGGGCTTTACTCGGATGACACAGTCATATATTATGCTTTCCGTAAGAAAGTAATCCCTCGCAAATACGTTTAAAAAACCATCGACGATCTCAGCTCTTGGTGTTTCAAGTGGGCGTAGGTAGGCGTTAGATGGTGCCAGAGAAATGTGGATTTACACAGGGATCTGGATCTGCCCACTATCAAGTCCGTTTTCAAAACCCAGCGTCGCGCCTTCTTCGAACGCGCAGAGACATACCCGAACCCTCTCATAGTACAAGACGTATAGTAGTCGCACGACCCGAACGCCCTCCCCAAGATGCGACGACCGCGTAACATCTTGACCGACCGCGACTTAAACTTTAAAAATTTTAATTTTTAGTTTTCTATGTATAACCACAATTAATATACTTCTAAGGTTATTAGGTTATTTTCTCCTTTTGTGGGCATGTCATATGAGTTTTATTTTTCATACTTTTAAAATGCTGTAACTGACAAGCAACATTGGTATAGAAAGGTAAGATTTCAATTATATTCCGAAATTTCAATTCCTGTTAGGAGAGAAATTTATTAACTTATTTACTAAATTAAGTGAAATAGACGTAAGATACAAAGAAACAATTTAATTGTATTCATGCTTTGGCATTTATTTTCGGCGTAAGTCACAAAGGTAAACCAACAGCCGACTTACTTTTGCTGTAAGCCGGGAAATCATGTAAAACACTGGTTTTTAGTAGTCTTACAGCAAAGTTAACGCGAGTTTCGTTCAAAACACGAACGTAGTAAGCTATTTTTTTTTACTTCAAAAGACCCAGATCAATCGAAGCAGAATTTTTTTCCCGATTAAAACGACATAAAAAACGTAATATAACTTTTACATAGGGTTACAACAAATATGTTTTCCGTCGTCGATAATATTGTTTTAATATAAAACAACGATCAAAAACATATATTGTCCAAAATATGCCAATAGTATTTTATCAAGCATCAATCAAATATAAACGAAAATTGTTATGATGTACCGACTCGTTGAAACTTAAGGTTTTACAAAAGAGTTATCTTCAATTGATAACGTACACATAGTTGAATTACTCATAAGATGTCTTGATACTCTAGACTTAAATATCCTCAGTCTACGTGTAAAAGTGATTTTTAAAACTTTTAAGCACATTAATATGTCGATTACCCATAAAAATGAGATAATAGGAAGACAATAGGAAAACAATGGAGGTTAGTGCTTAAGGGATTAAACAACATTGAAACTAAACCATTGTTGGGACTAATATAGAGAACATGTATTATTTCCTACCAAGTAAATTATAAAATATGCTATTAAAGTATATAATTAAACTATAGGTACCCATATAAATATTTATATCAGTTATAAAATAAAAATAAAAATGAGACAGACAGTAAGGAACTTCATGAATACCAGTCACGATGCAGTTTAATCGTCATGAGAAATCATCCAAAATCAACTATTGTCTGCGATTAATAATGATAATCAATTGAATATTACATTTTTATACTCCGTCGTTTTACATTATTCAACTTGCATTTTAAGGGAGAAAACTGTGCTATATGTAGTCTTACATTACTGAAATTGAAGCCGCAAATTAATCTATATTAATTTATAATAAAGCAACGCCAGAATGTAGATATTTTTTAATTATCAGTGGTGTTTGTGATAAGCGCGTCGCTATTTTTGTTTTTTATTTAGAGTTTATAAATAACTAGGATTGAGATAAGATGAAGCTATTTCTTTTTTGTTAACTGAATTAAAAAAAAAATAATGAAAAATTGATAATATTTCACACAAGTTCCATTGACATCATCAATGACTACGGTGATTAATGTTTTAGACTATTCTAAATTTGTGTTATAAGTTTCAGAGATATATGCTTTCCTAGTTGAAATACTGTATGTAATTATAGTTTAAAAACAATTAAAAATAACAATGAATTAGTGAATATCGTGGACGCAGTTAACAGAGCTTATGTTGCTAATCTATACTCATAATAATGGCTACCGAGACGAAATCAGTACATTGAAGATATTTAAGAAAAAATACTATGCGGGGCTTTAGAATCGACTACAGAACCCATTATGATAGTTCAAAATTAAATTTTGTCTGTCTTTTTATAAATTCTTTCGTCAGTCTTTCACAAATTACTACTCAACTGAATTCGATGAAATTCGGAAGTATAATACTTTGATCTAAAGTAATCGTATAATAAAAAAAAACTATTCTTCTTTTATATAAGAGTATCACATTATTTAATAGTTACATACAAATAAAAACTAGAAAGAAGCTTTTTATTACATTTTATTGGTACATGTTATTACAGAATGTTAAAATAAATTACATTATTGGTAACGATATAGGATCCAAGGCCATCGTTACAGGGGAAGTATCTTGGAAACATTTAAAGAAACTAAATGTCACTTCAGTCGGAGTGCTACCTTGCGTCGACAGGCTGCCACATTTCTCTAAAACAGGTTGAATATTCAATTCCTTTGGGAAAAGTTTCCCAGCTTCCACGATTTTGACACGGCCATCGTCTTCCGAATAGCCGGAATTCATGTATGAACATGCAATGAAATTTTGATAAGCAGGATCATTTCTGTATCCCCCCCTTCTTATTTCATCTACGGCTAACACGTCAATATTGTTCTCGGTCAAACATTTTCCGATAGCCTTTAAAATTATAATGTTATCTTCCAATGGGAAATGGACTTGAGGCTGAAAATAATAATACATTTTTTAAAGAATATCATCCAAACTTATTAATCGAACTTTTAACTTCTTAAATACAAAAATGATTCATTTTAATTCTCATTATTTTTAAGTAACTGAAAATAAAACTGTAGATAACTAAATAATTTAGAAATAACTTGATACGAAATATGTCTTGCTAAAATAGTCAACCTTTATATAACAGCGGTTTTAAAATAGTAGTTGTTTTAAATTAATCAGAACCAGCGACCTGCTCCGGCTTCGCATGGGTATAGAGAAAAATATATAATTTAAAATTAAATATAGCGTATGATATTCATTGAGAATGCATCTTTCTAATGGAGAAAGAATTATTAAAAACAGTCTATTCGTTTATCGATTACAAACAAACAAGATTAGTTATCTTCTAAGTTCTAAGTGTGCCCGCGGCTCCGCTCGCGTAAATTATGGCTAGTGTTCTTTTTATAAATAACTCTGAACATACATAAATTTCCTGTTGAAATGTTAATGGGAAGGCCTCCTTATATACACTATTTATTCCTTCAACTATGACACCGATTCGTATGTAAATGACTGACAGTATTATGATCATTTTTATTTTTATTGTGCTTTTTATATTTATATATTTTTGTGCCCGATATGGCGACAGGCTTGCCCCCTGTCACATCTGGGACGGAACTAAGCTCGGCGAAATGTGGCTGGTGTAGTTCGCTATTTCACCTCTGCCTAACCCTTCGGGATACCAGGCGTTAGCTTATGTTATGTTAATATTTAACTTTCTAATTGGATTTCTAAACAGGTAAATAAAATCGAAGTGTTTATTTTTAATATGAAAATAAAAATTAGTACACAATCGTACAATTGAGGATCTAAATTTCGCAAATCACATAATTGATCTCAATGGTTACTCTAACGGTTCCAGAATTGTTGCTTTATTTATCAAATTCATTAGTTTTTAAATGAAATACGCATCGATTAAGCCATTACGTCCATGTGAAGTATTATTAGGCAGCGAATGCTCTTTGACTTCAGGCCAGTTCGAATTGCAGAGAAAAATTCTAAAAGACTTCGTATACCGTAATTACAAACACAAACCATTGCGTCTTGACTTTTTTTCGTGGATGTAGCATGTTCTAGCAGTGATTGACGATGATGTTATTAGCTTTGTTCATAGCTGTCAGATGTGCAATTCAAGTTGTTTACGCACCAACGATTTTTCACAATTTCACGTCTTTACCATTCGCATTACATAAAGCGTCTACAAAACGTACATAAAAAAACCTGAATTTATTCTAATTCAAAGTATAATAATAGGGCCTCATGACTGTTTATCACAAAAATAGGATCGGATCATTTCAAACTGAAATGCTCTTTGTTTCTTTTTTCACTCCTTTTCTTTTTCTAGCAAAAGTTACGAAATTTTTCGCTAACCAGATACTCTTATGCTTCACTTTCAAGTAGTCTATATTTATCTGTATAGTACCTTGGTTCAAATGGTGACCGTGCACACTCAGCAGAAACGAACTATTCGTTATCGTTTGTGCAGCACTGCTGCATCTTGGTAATTTGAAACAAACAAAAAAAAAAACTTACCCTTTGATTTATGATATTTAAAGAGTAACCTACGGACATGAACGTATAAAATACGAAGAATTTTAACATTTTTACCAATTCAACTATACGGATTTTTAAACCGTTGCAAACTCCGAAAATGAACCGAATGACTCGAAGTTTTTATAGACTTAACGCGGCCGGAAACTTAATCTTATCTATACAAATAAATATAATTAAGGCTCTTATATCAAAATGACTGCGTTTACTTAATACATAAATTAAAAACACATTTTTTTAAATCAAATTTGCCTGGCTGTCATTCTGTTTGTTGAGGCTAATCTCTGGGACAGCTGAACGGATTTGACGGGACTTTACAGATAGCAGAAGTTATAAAGCCAAAACTTGGCCAGTTTTATTTAGTTAAAAAAAAAAAACCCATTCAATGTCCAGTTTTACTAGCAAATCTGTGAAAAACGTCTTAGCTTTCTGATAGGAGCAAAAATATTCAATAATTAAAACAATAATTATTGTTATTTCAATAATTATTTAAACCCTATATTACGCAATAAAACATTGTACAGAATAAAAAATATGATACGCGAGCCGAGCCACGGGAACAGTTAGTTTTGAATAAAAATGATAGCGTTCATTATACAAAAACCATATGAATTGATAATAAATTTATCGTTCATCCTTAATTAATTAAGAGTGTTATAGTGAATACATTATTAATTTCTTATTTTTAACATTTCATTTATGATTATAATAAATGTAATTATAATAATTAGAGTTTCTTCTTATATAATTATTTTTTTACATTATATAGGCTCATTGCTTTAACGACAAACTCACCTGATGTTAAATGACGATGTGATCCAGGATGGTAAACACTCTAAGCCTAGAGTTACTGGTTCTCGAGTGATGCTGCCGGAAAACGTTTATTGGTATTTGGCGACTCGTTATCTAACTTGATGGTGGTAGCTACCCAGGGGCTATTATTTTAAAATGTCCCTACCAACGTGCTATGGCTTCCTCACGATGTTTTTCTTCACCGAAAGCTCTGGCTGATTTTAGAATTGGATAGGTGGATTTGAACCCGCGTTCATTAACATGAAATCCGACCGCACTACCAACTAAGCCATCATCGCTTCAATTTTTAATTTGGCTAGTTAATTTTATCTCTGCCACATATCAATGAATTTATTTAAATATCTTTAAATAATACTTTATAATATAATTCGACGCAATCTGGTGATTCTCTGGATGAACTCTGGTTGATACTAGGGTTCAAAACAACTTCAATAAGTCAATGATTAGTCATTAAGTTTAAATAATCCTAAAGATGATTTGTTATTGTTTTCAATGACAAACTATTATTTATGATATTTGATTTCATATATTATATATGGAGCTTCTTAATGCTTCTTAAATTGATTTTCTTCATTTGTAGGTAGATTAAAATGATTGAACTATAAAATCGTATTTTAAAATTAATTCATGGAGGTTAGAAATATCTACATTTTATGGTTTAAATTTTATTATAATTAATATAAAAATGGGTTAACTTTATGACATTTATAGATGGTAACAAGCACAAAAAGTGTCCGTCAAAAAGCGTTAAATCAAGGAGGAGTTTGTTGCAAATGGGTAAATTCTAAAGAAAATATCAAAGTTATTAGAGTAAGATAGATATGTAAACAAAGAAAAAATACTTCACTCTGTCCACAATTGCTAAATTCATGTCATGGTCTTTATTTGCGCTACCGCCATTCTGATACGTTTTTGAACTATTATTTACACCTTACATATTTTTCAACTAATATCGATATGAGATGGTTCTCCTTACTTCTGTCCTCCATCGTGAAAACGGAAATATCGAGAATCATCGGTTGAGAAAGGTTCAGTAAAGTAATGAAGTGTGTGTCTAATTCTATAAGTATTTGCTATTATTATATTTCGACGCATCACGTTCCGCAATCAGCCAATATAGATCCGACAATTTTTATGGTGGTTAGATAATAATCCCGATCAGGTCGCGACTACCATATACATGGTGAAACACCGCTATTGTGACACTTTTCAGCTCATCTTAATTTAACATCAGGTGAAGTGCAGTCATTTTGCGAAGCTCGAATAAAAATAGCTAAGATTTCCGTAAGTTGTCGAATCTGACGACTTGAACTTTACTCAGCTTAAACCAAGCAAATGCTAAGCTTGTGACTATAAATTTGATTTTTGGAATAAAATCTGAGATAAGCCTCAGTACGCTCTATAGATTTCACCCTAATTCTATAAGTATGGGCTATATTCTTAATTTACCTTTTTTAAAATCACAATGATATAAAATATAAGGTATCTATCTATTATTGCAATAAAAGGGGTTGTGTTAACGCCATTATTTCTAAATAAATGCTCTTTTAACAGAAAGGAATTTTCCGTAAATATCTGATATAAACGTTGAAATTTCTGGTTATGCTGAGGGTAAATTCAGTACCAAAATCAAAATCAAAATTTATTTATTCAATTTAGACCCTAAGAAGGCGCTTATGAACGTCTAAAACACTACCACCGGTTCGGAAAACAACCCAGTCGGGAAGAGCCGGCAAGAAACTCGATCTGGTTCTTTTTTTTTTTATAACTACCAACTGAGTTCTTCACACAGTTTTTTCAAATGACCTAACTCATTCTCTCATTAGCTCATCGTATGACGACTATACCAGGAAAAGTCAAAATAAGTGATGTGTTCTTTCCGTCATACGATGCAAACACGTGATTGGTATCAGTGTATGACCAGTTTTATGGAAACCTGATTATGATGATTAAATGATTATGATGTCAGAATGAAAACTACAGATCGTGCAAATATATACCGCTACGTAGTCAAATATAATTTAACACAATAGTTTGTGGTACAACTTATTATGTTTCACAGAATATAAGTGCCTGATACATGTATTTAAATATTACACAAAATTATGTTACAAAGAATATGAATAGATGACATTATTATATTTTTAATAATTATTTAATATTGTAGTGCAGGTTTTGGACTCCTCTTCATTATATATTGTGTTTTATTGTTATTTGTGTTGGTGTTGAGTAAATTGTTATAACTTAATTCAAATTTTCAAAGAATTTGTCGACATCTCTCACCTTGTCTGAATTTTTTGGCAACTTTGTAAATATTACAAAATTGCCAAATGAAATAGTGTAATCTATGTTATAGTCTGAAAACAACATAATTTTGGCAAATATGACTCGGTGATAGTGAAATCGTAAACTAGGTTTGAATCCCAGAAAGTAACTGAGCTATTCACGAGAGAGAACATCGTAACAAAGCTTAAACATTTTATAATCTCACCCCTCTTAATACAACTTTAGTGGTAAAAAGGGTCAGCCGATATACATCAAGACGTAGACGAAGTCGCAAATACCCGTTACTTCCTTTAACATTTGTAAACTTATAATCGTCTAAATTAGACGAAGTTATTCTTAGATGAAAATAAAAAGTAGTGAGACCTATGAGGTTAACCCCTTGAGCACTAACCTGGCGTTTACGCCAGCTTTCCATTGTTTCTCTATTGGCTTCGTATTGTCTCATTTTTGAAGGTAATCGACATATTAATAATCTGACGGATAGCGCACCTCAATATATTCCTCTGGTTTCAAAAAGGACAATGGACGAGACTAACCAAACGTTGCCAACTTTATCAAACATTATTTCTAAATACTATTATTGTTTTTATTAAACACATATTATTCTTGTAAAAATATTTTAATTGTTATTTGTATTTATAATTAACCGAAGCTGCAAGGTAGTCTGACGCTCGACCGCGCGGTATTGTCAACTCTCTATCCATCCATCAATTCAAACGAAAGACGTCCACTGCGGTACATAAGTCTCTCCCAAAGATCTCCACGACAACCAGTCTTGCGCAACCTGCATCCAGCGGACTCCCACGACCATAGTCGCCGGTCCACCTTGTGGGGGCCTACCCATGCTGTGTCTTCCAGTACGCGTCAGCCATTCGAGAACTCGTTGGTCCCATCGGGCATCGGTTTTATGAACAATGTGGCCAGCCTATTGCTACTTCAATTTGGCAATTCTTCCGCCAATGTCTATTACTTTGATTCTTATGCGTATTTACTCATTTCTGATTCGATCACGCAGGGAAACTCCGAGCATAGCCCTCTCCATTACCCTTTGGGTAACTTTAAGCTTCCTAATTAGCCCCATCAACCATGTCTCAGTGTCATAATTCATCACTGGCAACACACACTAGTCGAAGACTTTTCTCTTGAGACAGCGGTATCTCGGACGAGAATATTCTGCGTACCTTCCCAAACGCGAACCAGCACAATTTGGATTCGACGATTGACCTCTATTTCGTAGTTGGGCTTACCTAATTGGACAGTTTGTCTCAGGTATATTAAACTGGCAACAACTTTGAGCGTATAGTGTCCGATTTTTATAGGAGTTGGCACTAGATGGACGTTAGATATGATTTTTGTCTTGTCCATGTAAATTTTAAGACCTGGTAATTGGTATTCAGGAATAAACTAGACTTAATAGTAATCTAAAAAAGCTCAATGACCGTTTATAGACCTACGTAAGTCCAGCAACAATCTATCAAGCTGTAAAAATTGCTAATAACTTTTAACCCGTAACTATTTCTACAACATTTTCTAATTTATTGTTACTTTCCTTTTTTCCAACTATAAATGCACACAGTATTCCAACGTTTATTTAAATCTCTATGACTAAAGTTTAGAATAGTGTAAAAACTAAAGTCACAAAACATTCATGATTACATAAAAACAAAATCGGTCCTTTCTGGATCCCAGTTATTTCTAAACTCCAATAGCAATGCGCCTGTCACACACCGTTGCTAGTAAATTTTGTCTACATTCTGGCGTTCTTTATTTTTAGATTTAAACGAAATATTACTACTTATTACTTATTTAATAGGTAATTATTAATAGTAAAAGAAACGTTTGTATTATATTACCTATCATTTGTTTTGAAGTTATTAATGGCTAAAAGGTTCGAGTAAAAACAGGCAGTTAAAGAGTTAGACAAAAATAAAAGTAGTAAATATAACCTTTAAATTTTATTGTCACATGTTATAAAATTAAAAAATATATTACAGTATTGGCAACGATATAGGATCCAAGGCCATCGTTACAGGGGAAGTATCTTGGAAACATTTAAAGAAACTAAATGTCACTTCAGACGGAGTGCTACCTTGCGTCGACAGGCTGTCACATTTCTCTAAAACAGGTTGAATATTCAATTCCTTTGAGAAAAGTTTCCCAGCTTTCACGATTTTGACACGGCCATCGTCTTCCGAATATCCGGAATTCTTGTATGAACATGAGATGAAATTTTTATAAGCGGGATCAATTCTGTATCCTCCTCTTCTTATTTCATCTACGGCTAACACGTCTATATTGTTCTCGGTCAAACATTTTCCGATAGCCTTTAAAATTATAATGTTATCTTCCAATGGGAAATGGGCTTGAGGCTGAAAATAATAATACATTTTTTAAAGAAAATCTTACAAAGGAATTAATCGAAGTTTTATCTTCTTAAAAAAGTACAATATTACATTACTAATTAGAAATAATTTGATACGAAACACATTTTACTAAAATTAATCAAACAGTATCTTAACTAAAATCTGTAAATGGGTTATTGTCAATAATGTACTTCTAAATACTAATAAAACAATATATGTCAAATTTGCCTTGCCCAACGTCCAACATGTTGATTGTAATATTAAGATAGATGAGAATTTATTAGGACTAGTTAACAGTACTGTGTTCTTAGGTATCACAGTTGATGATAAATTACAATTGGGTTGACACACTAAAAATTTACCAGGAAGGTTAAGTTTCGCTGTATTTACAGTGCACAAGATTCGTTAGTTAACTGATATTACCGGCGCTAGATTAGTATACTTCGGTTAATAATATGGTTGATGTTACTAGCAAGATACGAGATATTCGAGTAATTTATAATCCGGGACCTCGCGAATCACCTAAAAACAACTTTATGTCTAGATAACTTATTGTATGTCCGCAAAAATTTAGATAAACTTGAACTGTAAAACTGACCGCCATAATTTTAATACAAGGAATAAATATAAATTAACAGGCCCATGATTCAGACTTAAAACAAATGAGTAAAACAAATGAGTTTTGTAAGTAATAGTGTCAGGTTTTACAATAAAGTACCAAGCACATGACCGATTTACCAGATAATAAGTCAATACCAATACCAGACAATAATAAAAGCTATATTAAAACATTAGTTGTTTTAAAATATGAAGTATTTGTTCTATTTTAAGTGACATCTATTGTTTACTAATATTTCTCTACTATATTTATAATACAGTATCAATATATTGTCTACCAAATACAATACAAACATATTAAAAATCCAATTTTAATGACATTCAAACTACTAAAGGAGTAAATACTATATTAAGTCTTTTAAAACTTCTGTTCAATTGATAATACCCACGAATGAACTCGATTTTTGTGGAAAGAATGGACTCTAATTACAACCATTTTTTTTTCGATAACAGTGAAAATATTATTATTATTATTCACATCATATTGCTCATATAAAATTATTTATAAAAGATATACGAATAAATGTATAGATTTATATAAGATTTCTTTTGTTATTAAATAAATTATAATAATTAATGTTCAAAGAAATTACATTACAAAAGTAATTTAGTAAACAATACAAGTTATATGCTTATTTATATTACATACAGTACATTAATTATCGAACACAATACTAAACACGAAACTTTAAAATGGCTGGTTTTCGTAACATTATACATAATATTTTATATTTCTAATGCCTTCATATATACTAATTTTATAACTTGACCACTTATTTTTTTAAATATAATAAGAGTATTATTATGGTATGAAAATCCTAAACACACATTTATTACGTTTCTAATAAATCTCAGATAAGTTAAAATAATTTTTATATGATTTATTAAATACGCTGAAGAAAATCACAAAATTGACTTTTCCGTTCCAAGAGTAATAAAAATACTAGTTTGAAACCGTAGGTACGTATACTTTAATGTTTGAAACCGGATTGATCAAAACAAACTACGAAAACTTACCTTGAGATTGATGATATTTAAAGAGTAACCTACGGCCATTACCGTACAAATTACAAAGAATTTTAACATTTTTTCTAATTCAATTGTATGTATTTCAAACCGTTCAGGTTCGCAAGTTCCAGTCGATGCGAAAATGATCGCAAATAATTAAGACGCGAGGTTTTTATAGTTTAATGCGGCCGGAAACTTAATTTTATCTATACAAATAAATACAATTTAAGTGTCCGTTTGCAATAGCAAAATGCAGCTTTTTATTGAATTCATATGACCGTATGTAGAGTGCATATGCCAGAAACATTTTTTTTGTTAAAGTTGTCTGTTTGTTCCTAGCCGAAACAACCTCTGGAACGGCTGTACCTATTTTTAACCGACTTCAAAAAGGAGGAGGTTATCAATTCCTCTGTATGTTTCTTTTTTATATGTTTGTTACGCGATTTCTCCGTAATTTGTGGACCGATTTGCAAAATGCATTTCCACCAAATTAGGATCTGATCAGTGAACTCAGGGAAATTAAGAAATAATCTCGAATATTATAGACACACATGTTTCATATATTCGTTTCTAAAGCTATGAAGTAGACTTTACAGCTATACCTAAAGGCACAAACTTAACTAAAGAGATTTTTTTTTTGTATTAAAATCAAAACCGACTTCAAAAGAATGAATTATAAAAATACACTAAAAAGTCAATAAATAATTACTTATTAATCTGCTTCGTTAATTTTGGAGTCGGTGTGATTTGGAATTTTGGAGCTAGAGTTAACCAATGTACTCATTTACGAATGGAAATAACTGCCTAAACTTTATCACAATTACATATAATGCTTAATAAAAGGCTAGGGTGATTTTAAAGAACAATTAATCAAAATCGAATATAGTTAGCGATGTACATTTAAACGGCTTTGTTATCCATAAGCTGGCACCGATTTCAAAATTAACGAAGTAATTATTTATTTACTTTTCAGTTCATTTTTTTTATTAATTCTTTTCAAATCGGTTTTGTTTTTAATTTAAAAAGATTTTTGAAGAAACTTTTCCTGGCAGACAACTGAAGTTATAAAGCGAATTTTGGAAAATGATTACTTATGATTTTGGTTCCTCGGTAAAAATTAAAAATCATGATATTGTATAAAAAAAAACTCCATTGAATGGTCATTTTACTATCAAGTATTTGAATTTAATTTGAGCATGTACAAAAAATGCGGTTCATTATTTTTCATTATAAATAATAATTTAAAGACTATATTATGCAATAATTTATTGTAAGAAAAAGTGACACGCGAGCAGAGCCGCGGGAACAGTTAATTTCAAATAAAAATGATTGCGTTCAATAAAAAAAATATATGACTTGATTATTTATGTATTTTTATCCTTAATTAGTTAAGACTGTTCAGTAGTAATACATTATCCATTTTTTTATCATTTAATTTATAATGATAATTAATATAATCTAATGTAAATAACGATGTAGTGTATCTCTACCAAATTTCATTGAACTCGTTTATATAGATTTAAATATTATTTTATAATTCGGCGCGATCTCAACCCAAGTTCAAAGTCTTAAGTTAAATTTAGTTTAAATAATTGTATATGATTATTCATTTCTTTGTTCAATGTCAAACTATCATTTATTATAAATAATTCGGTTATTTTTTACATAGTACAGGTTAAGCACTTTGATCACAATCTCACTTGATGTTAAGTGACGATGTGGTCCAGGATGGTAAACACACTGGTTCTCAAGTGATGCTGTCAGAACACGCGTGTTGGTATTCGGCGACAGTTTTTCTAACTTGAGGGTGGTAACACTTTTTAAACTTTCACGTTTTGTACTCATATTTTATGAATGTTTCGGGTCTAGTTACCAGGTCGAAATGTCGAGAAAATAGCCAAGTAAGGGCACGTTCTATACCCGAAACATTAAAAAAAAATTACGGATAGAAACTAGCGTAAGAGGCATAATTTTAAAATGCCCTACCACCATTCTTTGGTTTCCTCACTGCGTTATCCGTCACCGAAAGCTCAGGCTGATTTAGAATTGGATAAGGGGTTTGAACCCGCGTCCATTGACGGGGAATCCGGCCGCACTAACCCGCTGCGGCATCATCACTTCGTTATTCACTTCATAATAGGAAGTGGACGCTTCTTAAATATTTATTTCACATAAATGAACAATAATATTAAAATTATTTAAGATTAAAAATTATTTCATAGAGGTTAGAAATATCTACGTTTTAAATTTTCAATTAAATTGATACAAAATATGATTGAATTATGTATTAATTGGTTCAATTCATATTTATTATAATATTATTATTTTTTTCGTCTTCATTATATTTATTTAATAAATTCATTATGAAAATCTGAAGGTATTCTATAAGTTTATTCATGTCAACTGTCAGTATATCTTACACGTGCGGTCTGCTGATGTAACAGAAGTTTTTAATCGACTTATTGACGAGGCCGTTTAAGAAGGAACATTTAAAATTTGAAAATTTTGGAACGTCGAGAAGAAACAGGATTTTAATGTCATTAAGAAAAATGAAAGGATAATGTCATCATTAAAATTAAAAAAAAAAAAAAAAACAAAATAGTATATTATAAAATAGAATATATAAAGAGGACGTGAGATAATGCATAACGAAGCGATCTTTCGACAATAAAACATCCGATAACACATTACATTACATTATACCTTGCAAACTTTTGGATGAGACAAGCGAAGATCATAGTCGACCAGGAAATTACCGATACAGGCGTAATGTTCAACAAGTTCTGGTGTAAGTATTGCAGTGCTTGCTATATGGGAGTGGGGTTTTTTGCTGGCCTGGTTTTTATTTGTTATTTTTTTTAAATATCAATTTTATGTAAAGATAACCTCCAGTTTTATACATGTTATACTATTTTCATATTTTCATTTCGTTTTTAATTTATTCCTTTAGCTTAATTGAATTTAATTGTCCTCGCGACAATTAACTTCATGGCATTTAAAGAGGAAACAAACACCGCGAAGACAATGGAGGGTAGATTAAGGAAAACCAACCATCCTTGTTATTAAAAAGTGTTCCTCAAAAAACGTTAAATTATGAGGAGTTTGTATGGGTAAATTATAAAAAAAATATCAAAAGTTATTAGAGTAAGATAAATGTGGATATGTAAACAAGGAAAGAATACTTCACTCCGTCCAAAATTGGAAAAAATAAGATGGTTTTCCTTACTTCTGCCCTCCATAGTGAAACTGAAATATCACGAACCATCGGTTGAGAAATGATATGTAAAATAATTAAGTATTGTCTAATTCTATAATTATTTGCTATTATTATATTTTTTGGAATCGGACTAATAACTCTACATATTTTTGAAATAAAAACGTTTGTGCTAACGTCACTATTTGTAAATAAGCGCTCCTTTATCCGAAATTTGATTACCGCAAATTTCTGATATAAATGAAGAATTTTCTGTTAATGTATTGGTAAATTTAGTACCAAATGAGTTCATCTCATATGATCTAGCTCATTTCTCATCGTATGATGAGTGAACTAGAAAAAAGTCAAAATAAGTGATGTTTTCTTGCCGACACACGATCCAAATACCGATGTGTGAAATAGAAGAGAGGTATCAGCATATGACTACTGTTATGGACACCTGTAGCTTGGATGAATATAATATCATAATGAAAGTTATAGACCTTGCAAATATATGTATATAAAATTAGCTCATATCTACTGCTACGTGGTCGGATATATGTAATATTCTTACAACGACCTTTGAACCAGAATTGAGATATTCACGTATTATCATTTACTTCGGTGGCCTTAGTTATAATAACTCTAACGATATTACACAGTTCTTATCACTTGCTTGGGTGATATGACGAGGTGTAAATAAGAATAATAAACAGTGATATGATAAAGAATAGTGGTTCAACTGATTTTGCTTATATCTTCGACACGAGGTGTTAGGCACCTGCGACCTAGTACATTTGATGCGGAACACCAAACGACGGCGAAGTTTAAAACAAATTGCTTCTAAAAGGAAAATTTTTAGAGACAGAAATAAAATCTAGAAAATATTTTATTATGCTTTAATGATTATATGGTTGAAAAAAAGATTACAGTATTGGCAACAATGTAGGAAGTAGGGCCAACAATATAGGTGAAGTATCTTGGAAACATTTGAAGAAGCCAAATGTGACTTCAGTCGGAGAGTCGCCTTTCGTCGACAGACTGTCACATTTCTCTAAAACAGGTTGAATATTCGATTCCTTTGGGAAAAGTTTCCCGACGTCCGCGATTTTCACACGGCCATCGTCTTCAGAAAATCCAGTTTTCTTGTATGAACATACAATGAAATTTTTATAGGCAGGGTCGCTTCTATACTCGCCTTTCCTTATTTCATCCACGGCTAATGCGTCAATATTGTTTTCGGTCAAACATTTTTCGATAGCATCCAAAATTTTAATGTTATCTACCACTGGGAAATTCACTTGTGGCTGAAAATAATTTCAAAAATTAAGAGAATCTTTATAACTTAAATTTTACTTCTTAAGAACAGGAATAATAAAAGTCTAAAAATATTAATTACAATTATAGAATATGAGTATTTAAGTCAATTCTCAGTATTTTCAAACAGCTGAAAATAAAGCTATAAAATATATAATTGACTTAGAAATTATTTAATTCCTAAAAATTAGTCAATATTTAGTAAATATTTAAAACAGTAGTTGTTTTAAAATATTATATGTTTTTAAACGACATCATACGACAACGTGATGTTGACTATTTACTGATATTACTTTACCATATTTATTAATATTGTCAACCAAATATAGTAAAGTTTTCTTAAAAACCCTTAGAAACTAAACACAAACTACTAAATCACAGTTTCTCAACATTATTATGTAGAATAGGTTTTTTCTAGCGGCTTCCATCTTATTTTTTTATTGCATTTTTAGACTATATTTTAAACCTGCCCACGTCCCCTCTGTGCTATCTTAATTATCCCTAATTTAATCCGGGTCTTCTTTTTCCACACGGGGGCATTATGGCATTCGTTGAGAACCTAAGTACAATGATATTTTTTTTAAACCTTCTATTACATACCCAATACCCATTTTTCAATTCAATGCTCATTTCATTCTCCATTTTTGTGTAAGGAATCGACTAATACCAACAATTTTGTTTTGGCAACAATGAAAATATTATTTACAATTATTTATTGGTAAAGGATATAAATTAGGCTTTTAGAAAGTAAATAACTAACTAAATAATAATTAACATTCAATCAGATTGCAATGTAAAACTAAGCAATCCTTATACGTGAAGACAAATAAGAACTCTATGGTAAGCAACGTTTTATTTCATATTATAGGATTCTTAAAAACAAAAAGGCATTTTTTATTTCCCTTTTTATTTATTTATTATTATGAACACTAACAATAAAGTAATTTAACAGTAACAGTATAGTAACATATTTACCAATAACAAGTCATCACATATATAAATCAGTTAAATTATAAAGTGAATGCAGACATGTGTGGCATTGCTAACAATACTACAAAAATCACGAGAACCCAAAAGTTTAATTGTTTATTATTATGTAAATTAAATCCTATTGAATAAGAAAAGAGAAAAATTTAAGCATTAACAAATGTAAGACTTAAGCACTTTCTAGCCGAACTTATTAGGAAAGGATCACGGTTGTACCGCTCACACAAATAATTGACACTTTTACAAGCCCGAACTAAATAAGAGTTGTTTCTATAATTAAATGGTGCAAATGGAACTTGCAATAGGGAACTATGTCGAGTTAGTTTACGTGGAACACTAAAATAAATTTTCGAAAGGAGATCCACGCTATGAATATCATTACTCAATATTTTTAATAACAATACGTTGTCACAAATTTCACGCCGAGTTGTCAATGGTAATAGATGGTATATTTAATATAAAGTTCAACTATTTGATGAAAACCCAGATATTTGATCAATCTTTTTTGTATGCTCTCAATTCGTTCAATATATTTATGATAAGTCAAAATCAAAATCAAAAACATCTTTATTCAATTAAGGCCCTAAAAGGGCGCTTATGAACGTCTAAAACACCACCACCGGTTCGGAAAGCAACCCAGCCGAGGAGAGCCGGCAAGAAACTCGATCTGGTTCTTTTTTTTTAATAAATATAATACATATCATTTTTTTTTTTTAGATTAATTATGGTGATGATTAATGATGATTAAGATAGATTCCATATTTGAGATGCGTATTCCAAATGGCTTAGTACAAATATACAATACAAAATGTTTAATGTTTTAGCTTGAGAGAACGTAAGATTTTAATGCCCATTTCACAATTGTGTATATGTGAATATCAAAATTTAATTTCGAATCATGGACCCCAAGTCACATACTTCGCTATATTTAACAAGAGGCTGGCCTATTGATTACATGTTGAGTGAATGATCAAGCGTTTACGAGTGTATGTAATTACCGAACAATATTTAAGATGTAATTTTAGTTTATTAACGTGATATTAGTGGTCAAAATTATTCAGATCGACCTATAAAGCTATATTATCATCTAGTTTTGATATTGTCTTAAAAGTTTTAACCATGATACAACCCCATCCACTTTTTATAAGATGATATTTTTCTTAAATATTAAAATAGATATAACGCAAGATTGTTTGTAGTAGAAAAAAAAGAACAATAGAACTTACCCTTAAATTGGGAATACTTAAGTATAGCTCACGGCCATAACCGCACAAAGTACGAAGAATTTTAACATGATTACTAATTTAATTGTATTAAGTTCGGGTTTGCAAGCTCGGACCAAAACGACAATGATGCTCAGGAATAATTTTGACACGACGCTTTTATAGTATTAATACCCCTGGAAACCTACTCAATTCTATTATTAATAACAATGATAGTTTTTATTGTTCATAATATGCATAAAGCATCTGAATTAATTATTAATTAATATCTCATCTTTCATTAATTAAGAGTTTTCAGTGAGAATACATTATCATTTTTTTTACGTTTCATTTTATAATAAATATAATGATAATTAACCTTGGTTTTCAATATGGTTGTTTTATCTCTGCCAAATATCATTGAACTCATTTAAGACTTAATAAAAAAAATTCAAACAAAACCGAATTCAAATTCTTTTGTTTATTTATCAATGATTAAATTTAAATAATGGTACCTACATATGTATATAATAATTTGTTATGTGTTTGTCAATGATAAAAAATTATAATAATTATTCACGATTATTTATTAGTATTTGAAGGAAAGTTA
Source organism: Samia ricini (assembly GCA_014132275.2). NCBI lineage: Eukaryota > Metazoa > Arthropoda > Insecta > Lepidoptera > Saturniidae > Samia > Samia ricini. The sequence continues at coordinate 12,795,242 of AP028161.1, forward strand.
AAGTTGAGTAAATATAGGTATATTTACTTAATTTATTATATTAGTAATAATTAACTGTTACTGTAAAATTTAAACGTTTCAGTTTATACAAAAAGAATTGAAATTAAAAAATCTATTTCAATATTAATTCATGGACGCTATAAAATATTTGCGTTTTGAGATTTAAATTAGATTTTAAGAAATATGCGCCTAAACAAGAAAACATTAAGAAACATTGGTTTTGAGACTCTACTTATCTGGTCAGTCGGAGATGATATTTAATGTGCTTTGCAGCTCATCTGCAGCGGGCAGCGGGAAGTCATCTTTATATAGCGCATACTAGCCCAGAGACATACAACTTTCCTGTAGGAATCCAGCTATGACCTGGACTTCTCTTGAAACCTGCTCCCTGATCAACACTTGTATGCGGTGGTTATCCAGAAATATAATTTTATTATCTTATGATTCAACTGTGATCTCTAGGCACATATATAACACAACAAAAGGAAACATAAAAAGTACACGCAAGTCTAGAAAACGGTATACAATTCATTGTAGTGTATTTCGTTTGTTTTCGAATACAGATGTTAGTATGTTTGTTAAATCGAGCAAAATGATGTGTAATTTTCTTTACCGTCAAACGAATTTTTTAAATATTATACGCTCTTTTGGCATAAAACTCTGTTTGATTGTTGTGCCGTGCCTTTTTGCATAGAAATCTTAGACCGTAAGGCAGAAGTTATTTTTAAGAAGCATTTATTTCAGCAACAAAATTTATTTGTTTTGCTTTATTTCCTTCGTTTGTCGCCCGCTTGCTCCACTTTTTGTTATAATATTCAACAGGTTTTAACATTAGCTTACCACAAAATACTCGTATACACTAAGTAGATATTTTAATTAATACTAAAAAACAATTCTTTATTAAAAAATTCAGTATCACCTATAACGATGTATAGAAAGCTATCTACTTTTTTAATGATAAAGCTTAGATCATAGTTTCTCAACCTTATTTTGCTCGACGCCCACTTTAAAAATATGTTTTTTTCTAGAATCATCTTATTGTTTTACCTATTTCGACTATGCTATCTCAATGCCCCCTAATTTTTTCTGGGTTTTCTACTTCCACAATGGGGCGGTATAGGCTACGTTGAGAAACAAAGGCTTTTAGATCTTTGTTAAACGAAAACCAAACCAAACAATGTATTGGATTCTCTTTCTATTGGCGATCTTTATCTTTCTTCGTCTGTACTTTATTTAAAAACAAATGAAGTAAAGTTATTTCGTCAAGCCCGAACTTAAAAAATATCATACCTTCCTAAGAAGTTGTTTAAATATCACGCAAGTATTATTTGGGATCCCTTGTACGCCCGTCCCGATTACGTAAGCATTTTGAAAAGAAAAACGAACACTTAGTAGTAAATATTGCCGGCATAATACGTGTATTGCCCCTAAGAACTCTTAATTAGTAGATTCGAGACGTTATTCTCAAGATCGACACCTATCATGATAATATATTTAGATACTTACTGAGTTAAGTCAAATTAATTTAAAACTTTTCATATTTCAAATCTTTTAAGTGATAATAAAAATACATTACTCAATTCGAAGTTAATTAAATTAACAAGTAAGTACTTTTAAATGTTAATTTTATGTTCATTTTATGAAGCATAGATGTCTTTATTTGAACCAGTTATAGTCTATTTTTTGTCTTACACTATCTTATATTTTCATGAACATCTGCTATTTAACAAAGGATAAAAGCACATAATAAAAAACTAGATTCAATATCATTCCGTTATATAAAAGGCATCGTCTCTCTGTCTGTCCCTTAGTTGGTTTATAACTTGCAAACGAGATAACCGATTTATATGATATTTTTTTTAAATTATCTTATTAGTTTTTTGTGTATATTTTATTACTTGAAATCATATCTACGAGTATATAAGAAAAGTAATCTGAATAATAGAATATAAACCTCTTACGTAAAAATGGCCGTTAACAATTTTTAACCAAAGCAAATAAAAAAAATTAATTATCATAGTTATGTAGGTATATCTAGTATACCCATAAACATTTCAGTGTAATATTGATCTAAATACAATCATCCTAAAGCTATTTTTTTCACAATCGTAACAGTAAAGTTTTAACTACAATCACTCTGTATGTGAGGTGATAATTTTATCAAAGAAAATGTCTCAAATATATTTATTTATTGAAAAATATCGTAATAAAAAAAAAGCGTAATAAATCAAATACACAAACAAATATATAAAAATTGTAATGTATCCCAATATAGAAGTATTCTTTAATTAAAATATCAGTGTATCTATCAACAGTCTGCTTTGGTAATATTTATCCCTTAGCATTTCGCAGTGCATAGCTTAGCCTATTATATGTAAGTAGTAAATGAAGCTTGGAAAAAATCTTTTAGATGCATTATTAAAGATAACATTTACCACAATATAACTTATTATATGTTGTATAATTGCAATAGATGAATTATAAAACACTACCAGTGTCGTGTGGTTAAGATTTTTTTACAATATTGTATCAATACTGCAACGCCCTAGTATAACGTTTAACCCAGAATATGTTTTGTGTTATTCTCTCCGATACACTTCACTTTTGCACAGATACCAATCAATAATATGTAAAACGTAGGGATGTTCATCTACAACAAATATCGATATATTTTTGATTTGATATATCGTAACGTTGTATCGATACTATGCAATATATCAAAGAAATGAATCGATATTCCTATATATCTCAACTCAAGTCCACCAGCAAACCAAGTCCCCATGACTAAAAATATTATATATATAACATAAAAGTAAACTAAACCGGGGCGGAATAGAACATATATTTAGAGTAGCCAGAATCGAAATAAAGTAGAAATAGTATATTTTAATTATGTTCGATATATCAGAATGATATTACATATCGATATCAGATGTGCAATAATATCGGGTTGATTCGATATATCGAACATTCCTAGTAAAACTCCATCAATATTACATGATGTAGAATCAAATAATGTAAGTTCGTGGTCTGAAAGGGTCACCGGAGAATTACAGTCTCAATAAGTAAGAACGTAGTATTCATGATTAATTTTAAAGTACGTATAATAAAAAAACTTCTTTAATTAAAAACAAAACCAACTTCATAAGAATAAACTATGAAATAACACAAAAAAGTAAATAAATAATTACTTTATTAATCTGCTTCAGTTTTCTTCCAATTATCTTTTGGTTTAATATCATTAAATATTTTCAATTCGGTGCCAGCTTATGGATAAAAAAAGTAGTGTAAATGTACTTCGCTAAATATATTCAATTTTTATTAATTGTTTTTTAAACTCACCCAAGGTCTTTATTTAGCTTATATATAATTGTGATAAAGTTTAGGCAGTTATTTTCATTTATAAATGAGTACATTGATAACTCTAGCTGGCACCGACTCCAAAATGATTAATTATACTAGCTGTGTGCCTGCGGCTGCGCCCGCGTTTAATATATTTTTCACTGCATTTTTTGTATACGGAATCCTAATTTTTTTTAGTACTAAGATAAAATAAAAATATTTCTTATAAATTCAAGCACTTGCCCGTAAAACTGTGCATTGAATAGGATTTTATATATTTTTTTAGAACCCAAATTATTTTCGAATATTAAAAATACCCTAATTTAGCCGAAATAACTTCAGCTATCTACCAAAAAAACTCTCGTCAAAATCCGTCCAGCCGTTCCAGAGATTACTCGGAACAAACATGTCGGTTGTTGTCATGCATGTCTGTCGACAGCCAACATTTCGAAAAATTGCATTTTTGGTATAGGTATCGTTTATCTATTTAGTAAAAATTGACATTACATTCAGACACGTCAATTTTATTTATTAGTATAGATTAACACATAAGACACATTGAAGTAAACAGATTAATAAAGTAATAATGTTTGTACTTTTTAGTTAATTTTTATAGTTTATTACTTTTGTATTTAATTAAAAAAGTGTTGTATTTCCACTTTTTAGTTTAAGTATGTACTTTTAGGTATAGCTGGGAATCCTACTTAACAGCTTTGGAAACGAATATATGAAACACGTGTGTCTATAATATTCAAGGGGTTTTCTCTATTTCCCTGAGTTCCACTGATGATCAGATCCTGAGTGTACCCTTCGATTAATAAAAAAAATTGCAAAGCGGTTCACAATTGCCGGAGGAATCTCGGGACAAACACACAAAAAAATAGACGAATTAATAACCCCCTCCTTTAAGAAGTCGGTTAAAAGTAAAAAAAAGTGATCTTATTAAATAGCTATATTTTTCACAAATATCACAAACAACACATGGTATATTATTTTTAAAATATTTTTTGTTTATAAAGACAAAAAACTATAAGATGTATATTTGTATAAAATGGAAGACAATACTTCTACTACTATATTTAGAACAGAACGTGAGTGCTAATGTTGCTTCTGTAACATTTGAAAATTTCAAATGCTGTATCCACCGCATCCTTGCCTGTCTTGCTTTTACATTGTTCTAATACTTTAGTGGCTTCGACTTTGTCGACACCGGGTGGTAACTTGCCAACAGCGACATCTACGTTCAGTTTAGAATCAGGTGTGATTACTCCCAATTTTTCGAAGAAACAATAAGTGAATTTCTTCAGGCCTTCATCGTCGGAGTGTTGTCCTTTTTTAGCTGCCGCTAATACGTCAGAATTAACACCTGACTCCTTAACACACTCGACTGTAAGCTTGGTTGCATTTTCTTTCTGGGCGCCTGTGAGATGCACAGTCTGGTAACAATATAGATATTATAAATAAAATATTAATTCCGATAATACAACCATTTTATGTAGATTTCTTAATTGCTTCTTATTATGTAATCCTAATTTCAGGTAAGGGTTAAATATTTTTGTTATAAACTAACTGGAACTGTTACATTAATTTAAGTTTTCGATAAAATGAGTGTCTTAGTTTTGATTTTAAGTAGTTGTTATTTAAGATCCATATCTTAAATCGGCTGTATATCAAAATGCAACAAGTTAATAAATTAAATAACATAAACAAGTTAAACATTTAAGATATTTGGAAATACTAATACCAATTATAATTCAAATAACTACTAAGAAAAAAATCATTTGTACAACTCGAATCCAAGCTGTGATGATCTCAGCCATGTCAGCCATGCACATTGGAAATCATAGATTAACGATAATTTGCATATGCATATTATAAAATTAAAAAAATTGTAGCATATGTTGATAATAAAATATATAAGCTGTAGCCCATTCTTTCGTTACATGTGGACTAATACAAAAAGGCATTAGATCTATCTTAAACTTATGTGACTTGGGTTTTCAGTTATAACTAAAATATATGGATCTATAGCTTATTTTTACTCTTTCAAAGCTGTTAATCGATAAACTATGTTATTTATATGAAATTTATTTTTTTTCTTTAAATTTATAATGATGCCTAACCTCGATATCAATATTAGTTTACCCGATATAATATTGTAATTTATTAATGAAATGTACACTTTATTAAAGAAATAAGAGCAAGGTTGAAAGTTGCGAACTGGATTATGGAATTTTGAACAGATCATATTAATTAGCTTGTTGTTTGTTTAAACATATTTCTTGGTAATTTAGTATACTCTTCTAATTTGCCTACACTGTAAAAAAGTTCGCGAACGTTAAACATTTAAAATAATACTAATCATTATGTACTTAAATGAAAACTAATGTTTTTACTAAAATAAGTTTTTGCTACTTAGCAGACCATTGCTTTAGCTTAAAAATTACAGTTACGTGTAAAAATTATCTGTATTATGGCAATGCCTACTCGTATATTAAAAAACTACTATTATTATAATATACTATACTGTACTGTATATTAAAAAAAAAAAGACTTTCCCATTTATGTTTTTTTAAATATATAGGTGTATTCTTTGTAAATGATTTAGTAAATACTTAAATTATTACGAGTGTAACACATTAGATAAGTAATGGGGATGTTTGTGATTTTTTTAATGCTACGTTATCTACGTTATCTTGTAATGTTTATTGTGTAAACAAATAAATATAATATATTTATAAAATATAATACGGTGAATGGTTGTAAAAGAAATTGATATTGCTACATACATATACGCGAACGGAGCTAAGGGGCATAACTAATACATGACAAAATGAAAAATATTTTCTTACACACATTACAGCAAAAGTCCATAAAATTAGTAACAAAGATGTATTTTTAATCTATAACTAGAATGCATGCACCCACCGCGCTATTATTCAAAGGAAGCTCATAGATTAAGTATCTTTTAGATTTGCAACTACACAGTTTAATTATAAAAAAGAATTATATTTAATACTTACGTTTGCATTTAGCCCTTCGACTGCGATCAACACACACAACAAAAACACCTTCATATTGTCGCAGATATTACCGGTTTACAAGCAAGCACGTGCAACCTCACACCGCTTTTATACTCTTTAGTCCGACGACCAAACGCAAATCACGCCTGAGAGATTTTTTTATACAATGAAATAAATCGTTAGTATACAATACGCATAAAAGTCAATTACCTTTATGATATCAAAGTAATGAAGCTCGAAGAAATCAATTGAGAGGAGGAAAATAGTGGTAGCGCAGACAAGTTTGACAAAATTATATGGGTTCTGTAAAATATATATTAAATACACACGGGAATGTATGAATATTTGTTGTTTATTAACTTTATATATATTTGGAAGATTTGTTATAATAATAAATTTGATATAATCACATACATATAATTATTAAATTCAATTATAAAAATTTGTAGGTATGTAGATTATAGCCCCTTGAACACTGGCGTTTACGCCTGGTTTCTATTGTTTTCCTATTGTCTTCTTATTGTCTCATTTTTATGGGTACATGGGTACTAAATATAACGAGTCAGCAGCTAACATATTTTTGGTAGACCATAGATTATATTTTTTTTTACGCGTTTCTTATTAGACTTAATTTTTGCTTAAATTTGTCGCACGCACAACTATCCCTTTCCCTGCAAATTATCTATAAAAAAAAATAGAAAACGTGCATAAAATAGCAAGTATCTATTTGTTATTTTTGAATTTATACATAAAGTAGGTATGTATCAAAACAGATTTTTAGGAATAAATTGGATACTACTACATCGAGTAGGAAATTACATCCCGATATTTTTTCTGATTGTTTTTGTATTCTTTGAATAGATTTCTATTAGGATTGTTTTCATTCGCATGTTCAAATTCAAATAACATGATATTTATAGCGTTATTGCATAGCTTTGCATTTTTCCATATTGCTGGATATATCACCAGATTTGAAATTTTGTTTAGCACCTAACTATATGCGATAGAAAGGTCAATTTCGTTTTACAAAAACATTAAAATTAAAACACGTTTGTCACATGTGTCACAAGTTTGCTCTAAAAATCTAGAAACACACTGACTGTCCGAGAATTATTTGAAATAAACTAAAAATTTTAGTTCACATTTGAACCTTCATTAAAGCGCATTTTTTACATGATAATATATAATATATTGCCAATCAGCTATGTACCCGCGGCTGCACACACGTTTACTATATTATTCTTAACTACGTTTTAATTGTTTTATACGGAACCACAATTAAATTCCTAAAAAAATATTTTTAGTACTGAGATAAAGTCAAAATTTTTCTATGTATTGAATCATATTTTATTCATTTTTTTTATGAGTTTTAATTATTTACGCGGTGCCCTAATTATTTTTTAAAAGTACCTTAAGTTACACGGAGTAACAACAGTTATCAAACACACAGACAACAATTTTAAAAATAGTATCTTTGGTTTAGGTATCGTTAATCCGTTCATATGTATTTACTTACAAATTGTTATTTTGATATTACAAACAGACACTTCGATTGTATTTATTAGTATAGATTCGACATATATGTATGATATATGAAAATCAGAGCTTTATATAATTTCTTTGGACAGTTTAAGTGAGTTTTATTTTCAAATATCTAAAGGATTCAAACACGAGAACAGCTATGCATAAACATTTCTCACTTTTATTTGGTTAATATGTTACAACAGGTTAGATCAAATTGTGGTGCGATGTCAGGAACCTCCACAGCTTAAGCAAGACGAGAAAGGCAGCTTATTATTAGTAGGATGGTTGACGGTGAGATCTTAGTGAGCAGGAGAAAATTGAATGATTTTTTGCCACGCTAGTAAAAAAGGGTTAGGTCACACTGAAAACCCGAGAATAAATTCTCGTAAAAAAAGTGAGAGGAATAAAACCTTTTGTAAACAATTGAAAGGACGAAAACAACTTTAATAATCAATAGGCGGTATTCTAGTAAGTAACCGGAGAAATCGGAACCAAAGAAAAAATACCTCGAAAAAAAATCACTGATGAAGTATACCTCGTTACAAATGATAACAGGGTTGCGATAGAAGCTGGAATTCTAAACGGGGGGTCTCTTTTAGAGGGGTTGCGCTCGTCGGGGGTCACGGACGAACGTGAAAACGTAGTCCCACATAACCCGTCTGGTACCTTCCGTGACGGCCGGCTACTTATGATGGATTTCCCAGATTTAAAAAAAACACTAAATCATTACATATAATTAAAGACAATAACTCAGTAAATTACATAAGTTATGTTCAGTCTGCATGATTATTCAAAACTTATACAAACAGACAGAAAATGGTACAAAAAACACAATTTTGTTCCAGCGAATACTAGGAGATATGGATACCATATAGATACATAGCTGTAATAATATATCTTGATTTCAATACTGGTTTATATTAAAAAATAAACGTTCAGGACATTAACCGTCTAACACGGAGTAGGACCAGTTTATTGTTTGAAAAACGAACCAAAAAAAAAAGACCAATTAAAACTTCCAATATAAAACATTTAATGTTATAAAAAAGGATAGAATGATTTCCTGCCACTAATGTCTTATTTAAAAAAGTTATGATTCAATTAATTAATACACTCTTATGCTCTTTTTAATAATGCACAAATTGTTTTCCCTTATCATTTAAAATCGTACCGTATTTTTTCTTAATTAAAACTTGTGACACCATAATAAAAAATATTAAGTAATGTCAAATTATCCATATAAGGTCAGTTGCCAGCGTTCGTATAAAAACATTTTTTTTACATTTGAAAACAGCATGTTGTTGATTCTTGCTGCTGAGTATATTTCTCTGCCTAAATAGGTATTTGATTATAGAAAAATTTGGCCTCTTTTCTATTAAGGTAGTCAACGTGTATTTACTTTACGGTCAATGTTTCTTTCTATTCGATACGAATGAGTCAGTATACTCAATACCTGCAACTATTTTTACATACATTCTAGAAGTACCTAGACATTTCTTATAGCTAAGATTGTCTAACGTACCTATTTTATCTATCTTTACACAAGCTGTTTGCCCGTGGCTGCGCCGTCGTTTCATCTATACTTCACAGCTTTTTAAGTTTTTATACGGAACCCTAATTATTTTCCAAAAAATGTTTTATATTACTAAAGTAAAGTAAAGACATTTTACACAAATTCAACACTTGCCCGTAAAATTATGCATTGAATGGGATTTCATACATTTTTTTATGAGTTCTAATTTTTTTATGCGGAACCCAAATTATTTTCGAAAATCAAAAGTATCCTATATTACGCGGAGTAACTTCAGCTATCTATAAAAAAAAATGAAAAATCGGTCCAGCCGTTCCGGAGATTACCCGGATCAAACAGACAGACATACAAAAAATTTAAATATATGTATTTTATCGAAAATATCGAGGCCTATATCGATAGGCATTGTATATATATTAATTATTTTTGACATTACAAACAGACACTTCAATTTTATTTATTAGTATAGATTTGTATTCTATTATTTATTGTTGTGAAATTACAGAACAAAAATATTTAATGCGTCGGTAGACTTATGAGGAACCCTTTTTTTTATATTAAAAGATTTTTCCAAATATTATAATAAGTATCATATAAACAGTAAAATAAAGTGACAAATATCTTGTCCTTTATTTTCATAAAATTATATTAAGTTCATAATTTTTTAGTAAATTCTAATTTGTGCATACATGTTTTCATCGCTGTTTTTAAACTTTCAAACTGAAAACTTTTTTTTTTTAACTGAAACTTAAACTTTTAACTGAAATTCCTGCTGATCATTATAATATCCCGATTACCCATAAAAATGAGATAATAGGAAGACAAAAGGAATACAATGAAAAGCTGGCATAAACGCCATGTTAGTGCTCAAGGGGTCAATATATTATTCATATGATCTGGATACATTTTCTTACCTAATCATCCAACTAAGAACATTTATAGCAATTACCTTCACTTTTGAATATATGATTATACAAAATGATCTTTATAAGCCATAACTAGATTTACATTTACAGATTTTTACTATAAACGATTAAACTGGTTTAGAAGTGAGGTGATATAAGAACAGGCTAGATACCTAGGTACCTATTTACTAGTCTCTATCTAACATCTAGGTCACAACGTGTACGTATAATAAAGAGGCTAACACTACAGGTAGCAAACTATAAGCAGTGTAGTTGATATGCATACTTATTTTCCTTAGCAACATAGAAAAGTATAATAAAATAATTCTTCTTGTTATGTTTTTAAATTTTGACCGTCATAATTTTTTTTTTTTATCCTCCGGAAGTTAAACTCGCGATCTGTCAGTTCCTAATTAATATTTATAATTAACATTGTAAAAAAATTAAACTCGTGAGGAAAAAACCGTAATTACCTAATAGGATAATTAAATGCAAAGAAAAAATTATTTGTTCAGTATTCACAAGAGATTAACATAGTATATAATTATGTAATTCGAATATATAACAACGAAAAGTATAAACATTTAAAAAGTATGTATGTATAATCAGAGACCATGCCGCTTACTGTACCCGTTTATGACTAAAGTATTAGCTAAAAAAACGAATCGTTCATTACTTTTGATCAGTTTGTTTAAAAACAAAAAAAACCCTAAAGCAATCTATTTACATATTCTATTTTATTGTAATATTTATACAGTTAAAAGCAATGAAATTTGTTATTGTAGGATCGAAGATTAATAAAATATCACATATTTTAATACGCGTCACAGAATATGATGAAATAAATGTAACCACGAAAATTAGCTCTTCAAGTAGACGAGGAAGCCCTAGAACACGCAAGGTATTTATTTGACAGAGGTAACAAACATTTAAAACGACGTTTAAAATCAAAATAAAAACTCTTTTTTCAATTTAGGTCCTAAGAAGGCACTTATGAGCTTTAAAGCACCACCACCGGTTTCGAATAATAACACAGTCGAAAAGAGCCGACAAGAAAGTCGATCTTGTTCCTTTTTTTATAAAATCAAATTACATATATATAAATATATATATACCTGTGTATATAAACAAACATATTTTATTAAAAAAAAAAAACTATATAAATCATAGTTACAATCAAAGTTTATCAAATATCTTCATTTTTTATACTTTTTAACAAAGCTATTGTTAAAATTAGCTTTTATTACGTTATTTAAAATAGGTTTTAATTTATTTATCAGCAATCGATTTGTCTATTTATAGCTTGTCATTTAATAAAAGATTATTTTCCTTGATCCATGTTGGATCACCTTGTTTCATATTATTAGTAGGTAAAGTTTCAATTTGTATTTTTTACTTACAAATACAAGTAAATAATTATCGTATGTAAATAGAGAGTTACATAAATATAATGAATTTGATCTAGATACAATATAGACATTTACACAAACAATTTTTTTCATTTTTGTCTGTCTGTTTCTTCAGCTAATTTCCGAAACGTTTCGACGGATTTTGGCGGAATTTCTTCTAGCAGATAGCTAAAGTTACAAGAAGTAACTTCAGCTACTTTCATTTTTGAAAAATGATTTAAATCTCGCGTAAATAAAATTCATCAAATGTTGAACAAATTACAATTCAATCCAACTTTTACTGGCAAACATACTTTATTGGCAAGTGTTTGAATGAGAAATGTATTAGCTGTCTGTTAAAACCAAAATAATTAGGGTCTGTGAAAAACATAAAATGAGGTCCATTTTTTTCATTAATTATTTAAAAACGAAATTAAACAGTGATTAATTGTGTGGAATAGAAAATGTGATATGCGAGCGCAGTGACGGGGACAGCTAGTAAAAAATAAGACTTCAAGCGCATATGTGAATTATTCCATTATTTTATTTGACTATTTACTTCAAGATAATCCACGCAGTTTACCTACTAGATATCAAACTGTTTACCATAACTCATCGACATACTTTGTGTCTATATCTTAATCATATAATATCAGTGTTATTATAAATAGCTAAGGCTGATCTCTAGAGAAATTTAAACTTATAAACGATTCGGTGCATATTTGCCTATGAACTTATAAAAAGCCATTGACCATTTTTAGTCAAGGAGTCATTTATTTCGTGCAACTACTCAACTACTTTTTTATTTATATTCCTAGATTTAAATTCCTAATATTTCTTGAACAGCTAATATTGCAGCATTCTCAAAATTAAAATAAATAATTATTACAATTCGTTATTTACTTGACCATTAATGTAAAGACGAGACGATAAACGATATTTCTTCGAATTAAAATAATGCTTCGAAAAAAGATAAATTCCGACAGAAATAACTGGTATTGCTTTTTTCTTAGAATCAAACGACGGACAGACATTTAGGCAGGTACCATCATATTTTAAACATATTATTACTGAGATCCAATATTTGATATACCTACCTAGAAGTAAAGTTCGAAACATTGAAAAGAACGTAGCATTAAGAATAATAAACATTTCTTTGTAGAGGGCTTTCTTATTTTTTTGTATTGTAAAAAAAATTGTTGATATCTTATACATGGTTATAAGGCACTTTTTAACGTCTGCCTAGCTAGCTACTAGCTAGCAAGCTACTCTCAAGTCTGTTGTTCTGCTGCCAAGCGACTATTTAAGTTATAATTATTTATATAGGCTATAGGTATTACCTATGATCTTACTAACGTCGATCAGAAGGGCCTTGACAGCTTCACCGAACTTTGGAGCGAGCGCTTAGGGCGAAGAATATTAGAAATATTTCATGTCTTTTAAAATATTTTATTTTTAGTCCAAGTTCAAAACAATAAAAGAACACCTAGCAATGCGGTATTAAATGAATGAAACAAATGAATTAATTCTTAATTAACAAAGACATGATAAACGAAAACTGCAATAAAGAAGCTTACGTCAAATATTTTTTATTAATCAAAGTTAAAGCTTTGTTTGGAAATATCCTTGAAAAACTATTATTAGTTATGTAAATAGTTGCAAAGTTGGTTTTTTATTTTCTTTATAAAAAGACAAAATAAGAAGTTAATTTGATATAATGAAAAATATTGATAATTGCTCTGTGAATAGATGGTCTGCGTGTAGGTAGTCACGTTTTGAAATATTATAAAAATATGATTTTTAAGGACGATTTTTCTTTTTCTTTTAAATCCAAAATCTCTGTCTAGATTCGAATGTAATTTTAATGACCGATTAAGTAAAATATTAACCCATTTTTTTCATGCTTCTTCACAACAGTTTATGTGAACGATAGGGATGTCTGTAAATAACACCTTTGCGCAACCACTGAAAACGATTTATAACTGTAAGCCGTATAGTTAGTTAAATTAAAAAAAAAAAGAAAAAATAATCTAGATTGACTTTCTTGTCAGCTTTTCTCGATGTCTGGGTTGTTTTCCGAACAGGTGGTATTATTTTTGACATTCATAAGTGCCTTCCATCTATTCAACCGAAAGACGTCCACTGCTGGACATAGATCTCCCTCAAAGATCTCCACGACGACCGGCCTTGCGCCACCCACATCCGGTGGATAAGTGCCTTATCAGGGCGTAAATTAAATTAGTGCGTAAATGCATTTCCCCCCGTCAAAAAAAAAAAGGGCGTAAATTAAATAAAATATTTTTTTTCAATTATGCAAACATAATAAATGCGGTTATTAAATTAGCCTTTGCAAACCGTGTACCTTTCGCAATCTTATAAGATTCATATATGCACATGACATATGCACTCATTTACATGACTTTAAAACATTCTCGAATGTACTTCTGGTTAGCTACAACATTTATGCAAAATTTATCTACCACTATACAGTTTTCTGGCATTAAAACATTTTCTAATAATGCCCGCCTGAAACAGAAAACCTGTCGCTAAATACCAATAGGTGTGTTCCGGCAGCATCACTTGAGAACCAGTACCTCTAGGGTTAGTGTGTTTACTTTCCTGGACTACATTGTCACTTAACATCAGGTGAGATTGTGGTCACTGAGCCAATACCGTGTAATAAAGAGTAATTTTATAGTCATCTCATTATTTCAGACGGTTCGTAGTAATCAGTTGTAAAGTAACTTAAAGGGCATGTTAAGGGTTAAGGGTACTTAAGGGTTCTTCCACTTATTAAAATAGTAAAACCAGTTCATTTACTTGTACAACTTTGTATATAATTGACTTCATGGTCTCACTTCTCGTAAATTAAGTCCTAGAACACGAATACCTTGTGTCCGTAACACTATTAGGCCCTATTAAATTTGTAATGGCCATAATTTAGTGTAAACAGAATTCCTTAACGTGGTCTTCTACGAGTGCGACAAAAAGTGAACTAAAAATATTACTTCATTAATCATACAAGTCTTTTATTATTTGTTTAAAAATCCACGTTCAAACTCGACATCATTTCAAACAATTGAACCGATTTTATTTCAGTTTTCAGATAAATACAGTGGTAAAGTCGACGAGCACAGATTATATAGTATAAGTAAAATTATTTCACGTGATATTTAAACTAAATATTATAAAGCTGCTACACGTTGATCACTATATTTTTTTATAATAGCATCCAAGATCTTTAATATTTTTTTCACTACAGGTTGTATGGTAAGTCTGTTGGAAATAAACTTTAAAAACGCATGCCAAAATGTTATAAACCCATTTATAAGTTTTCTTCAAGACTATGTTTATGGTAATGTTATTTCTTCCTATGCAAGCTGTGTTCACTTTTTGAAGGCAGATGCCATACGTAATATTTGTAAAATTACCCTATATATTGTACATTATTCGGCATTCTGTCTGGTTTGTGAACCTAAATAAAAAAGAACAAAATCATACAAAAATTAGCGTGGTTTCTCTTCTAGATGCCTATATAAATATGGGATTAAATAAAAATACACATTTTAAATGTTCTTTATATAATACAGAGGCTTTCACGACACCTTTAAAGGGTCGAATCAATTTATACCACGTTTTCTCTCGATGACCTCAAAAAAATACAAGTATGTAATATAAACAATAACATTAAACGAAACTTTTAAAGGCGCAAGAAGATATTATGTACATAAAAATACGGAATTATGTAACCACTTGTACCGGGTTTTTTACGATGTATGTATGTACAAAATTCAATTTGCCAGAAACGGGATTTATTTTGAAATTTATTTCGCCACTGCCTATACCCCTGGCTCTATTTGTGTGTAACAATTTACATTCTCAGCAATTCTATAGGTGCCCGTCTAGATTGCGGCCATCCTAAACACCATGCTGTCTAGGCGTGTCACATTCCTGGATCAACAAATCTATCTATCTATTAAAAATGTGGTTCCTTTGACGCAACATCATCTCAAAACTACTGAACATATCGGAATAGGACTATTACTACCATACGACGCGAAATTTTTCTTAGATGGTTATAGGCTATTTATTTTTTGGATTCCATGGACCCTTTCTCATTATTTTTTCGCTAATAAAAACAAAAGACTCATTTTTTTTCATTCATTTGTATTTTATGTTAGGTATCACTTTTTCACTCACACCTAAAGAACATACTAAACGTGGGCGGAGCCGCGGGCACCAGTGAGAATATATATTATATCTATATATCCAAAACATGAGGTCCAGTCATTTTGCTGAGCTTGAAGAGAAAACAGAACGCATTGGTGATGATTTTTTTGTAGACTTCATTTACTGTTACCGCTTTAACTAACATGACAAAATATAAACTAAAACCTGATCAAAGATAATTGATTCCCGAGTTATAAGCCGCCCACTGACGAACAGACAGCCACAGTGACGTTGCTAGTTATGAAATGTAAGAATTGATAAAATGTCTTGATGTCTTTGGATACAAAAGATTGTAGGCGTTTATTGAAGTAGGTACTAATTTTTATAAGCACGTAATCTTAATAAACTTCATATCAAAACCAAAATTTGTTTCTCTCAATCTTCTGTCATCCATCCTTTCCACGTGCCTGAACTACTAAGCATTCCCTTCTCTATCTTGGTCACTACATCCTATACTAGAACACAGCGTTAATCTTACTTTCATTCTTCTTCTGCCAACCCCACCACTCCCTACCATACCTAAGTGTAGGACCGTTACTCCTCGATGAACAGCCAAACGCCTTTTCAATTACTTTCTGGCTGAACATGAAGTTACGCAGGGCTCCATTCGATTTATTTAAAAGATAAACCTGGTTATAAAATTATTTCTTTTTGTAAATATTCTTTAACCTAAATTTATTTTACAGTAAAAAATACTTATTTCAATTAATCGCAATTACTGCTACTTTTGAAAATCTTGATCGAATTGCCAACGCCATCAAAAATAGATTAACTTTAATATATTTATAAATATAAGTTAACTTTATATTTATTTTATGGAATGGAATGAATAATTTTTAAGGCGGAATAAAATTCTTCTAATTCAAAGTCCTTAAAATTCAAATACTTCGACGATATATTTTATTGTATAAAACGCAGCGTATTATAAATTCATACCAACGAACGTTACGAACGAACGAACGTAATAAAATAATTAATCTTAGGAGCTCTCTCATGTAAAAATAAAATACGGAATAATATTTATAAAAGAAGTGATTATTTCTTTAATCATCAGCGGTGCAAAAATCCACATTAGATTATTGATACACATATATATAGAATTTTTCTGTGTCATTTAAAATCACCTATCTCATTATACACACTGTAAAAACCGATGATTTCTCTTTCCAGAATTAACATTTTATAACTATTTGAACATAATAAAAAAAATGTTGTTATAACCTGAAAAGAATACATGGAAGATTAACTTTATATGGTTTCGCCCTAAGTCCTGAAGCCTTCATCAACGCAGTAGTCAAACCACTTACTTTCAATGTGTACTACCTGTAAAATATTTGCGATACATTTGAATTCTTTCGAAAATATTTAATTTTTGACTGACATAATAATAAGGTAAGGATTTTATTTTGTAATTAAAAATTAAAATCGTAATTAGCCAAATTTAAATTAGATATAGAATATTATAGTAGATACTATTTTATACTTTTTTTTAATGTAAAGTAGGTAAATTAAATTAATATTCGTAGAAAAATTCATTATTATTTATATTTTTATAGCATAGGAAATCTAATTTTCAACAATAATAACTTCTAAGTAATTTATTTACGCAATAAAGCCTAATAAAATTGTCAGTCCATTACCCATAACTAATCACAAACACGAGAAATATTTAAAAATAATTGTAATGTTGGTTTTTATTAATGAATGCCCAATATCGAAAGAAGCCATATCAATCTAAGAGTCGTTAGACATAGGCATTAGGATGAGAATTTGATTTTTCTTAAATTATAGTTTTCGTACTTTTGTATTAATATAAACTTTATTTAATAGGTGAAGGTGGCGTGTTATAGTTAATAGAAAATTTGTCTGTACAATAATAAAGATTAATAAAAACTAGGCAGCCTTGCGGAGTGCCGACAGAAGTGAAAACTCGCAACTTTAGGAAAACCTTTTTTTTTTTAATGTATAAATTTCATAATTTGGTAATTGCAAATATTAACATAACCTCACATTTAACATCAAAATTTGTCTGGCTTTCACATCTGTTAGTGCTCCGAGTATATCAGAGACTTATGTACATTTTCATAGTTTATTTATAATAAAAAACATGCGATAGGTTGCGTAAGTATAAATTGTCTTATTTATCTCTGAATGCCACCCCGTTTTATACTTCACATACTATAGCATGTTGACGGCTGACGTCATAGCATTGATAATGCGAATCTATAAGTTTTTTCCCCACCCAGAATCGCTCAACTTCACTAAATAACTTTTCACTTTAAACACGTCGAGTTTATAGTAATGAAAATGTAATAGCTAGGTTTGTTATATTAGACAAAATTACTTATATTTGGATATATATATCTTAATTTAAAGGTACGAATATGTCTGATGAACCGGAATGCCAGTTGCGCCGAAGACGTTCATCAGCCACAGCCAACATGCCATTGAGTCTAGATATTGGTTATCAAATCAACGAAGGAGAGCCAGTCGAAGGCACACCGTCGCCTAGTACGTTAAAGAAGTTCGCCAAACGATCGTCTTCTTCAGCATTGCTAGAATTCAAAAATAAACAGCAATCTTTTGATATACAGGTAAAATGTTTAATCGCAAAAATAATGTTACTTTAAAAAAAGCTACAAAGCCATCGGAACGTCTATATAAATTTACTTAGTTCAGTTATTAAATTTAAGATTCACTTAATAACATAAAGCCATCAGATATAATTATGAGTCATAGGGTTACAAATATACTATTTTATAAATAGGTAAAATTGATTTTTTGTTTGTTATGCATAAACTCAGAAACAAATTAATCAATTGTAAAAAATTGCTTCACTTGTACCTGCTTCATATATAGCAACATGTCTTCCTTTTCCATTCACTCTATTTTAGATCATATCTACATTCACTCCCTTTTTCAATATATCATTTCTCACACAATCCGTTCATCTTTTCTTTGGTCTCCCCTTCTCCTATATCCGTCCAAATTCATATCCGATACCTTTCTTACAACATCCTCTTCCTCCCGTCGCATCATATGCTCATACCAGGACAGACGACTGGTCCTTAACTTTTCTGTCACTGGTGCCATTTTAAAACTTTCTTTAATGTGCTCATTCCTATTCCTTGTCCTTTCATCCATCCCCTTTATGATTTCCATCACCAATTTTATTCGCAATTATGTAAATTCGTCTCATAAACAGGTAGAAGAATGCGAAGAAGAGGAAATAATTATAGACTCTGAGGATGAAAGCGAAGATAATGTTACCTCGGAGATAGGTCGTTCTGTTACACCAACGCCTATACAGGACTTCGCTGCTAATGTTGTTTACACTGAAGGTTTCTATATACACTTACCTTGCTTGATATCACACATTATGTTACAAGTTATATCGTAAACCTTGCTAATCATAGGAAATTGTCCATTTTAATGTTTATATGTGTTTTTTTTTGCATACCTGATCTACATTCCAGGTATAAATCGTAAAGTCTCTACCGTCACAATCACGTGTATTTTTTTGTTAAAAAGTATCATAAAAGTTTTCAGAATCGCAGGATCTCTAGATCTATGCAATCCCCCTCCCCTATTGATTGATGTTTCGTGATTATATCCGAAACCCCCTCCCCATTTCAACCCTTTTCGAGCCTCACATAATTAACCCCTTGAGCACCTTCCCGGCGTTTACGCCCGCTTTCCATTGTTTTCCTATTGTCTTTCTATTGTTTCATTGTCTTTCTATTGTTTTTTTTTTTTGGGTACTCGACACATTAATGGACGATCCTCAAAGTTTAGATTTAATAAGTATCTTGAATACATCTTACTCAATATTTAGTAACATCGAACTTGATGAAATGTAGATCCAAGAATAAAAAGTTGACAATCAAGTATATACATATAAACAGATGCTTAGCTACAGATAATAATTCAAGTTGGCTTTGAGAAACGCCGTACTACTATCAAATAAAATTGATAAACCATATATGAACTTACCTAATATCATAACATAAGCAAAAAAAAAAAAAAACAAACCTGTATCGTATATTTTGTTTGAAGTTTTAAATAATCGATAATTAGTGGCCAATTTTATCGTTAAAGATTGAACACGAAAGTAACATAATCCATACACATATGCAAAAAACAGTTCTACCTATTCTTTGGTTGAGATTATAATCAATTTTCAATATATCATAATTAAAACGTATATAGGTACATAACTTCTGTTTTGTTTAGTATATGTTTTATAAATGACGTAATAAACATTAAAATCATGTTTAGGTACTAAGCATTTGGTTATGTTATCCTCAATCAATCTTTGTTCTATCTGAAGCAAAAGTTTCGACATAAAAAAGCAAATACAATTAATCAATCTGACTTTTTGATGAACATATAAATAATATAAACACAGTTGTTTTATAAAAATACCGGAAAACAATGTATGTGCATTTTAATAACACTTAGGTAGACATTATTTTGTGTACTATAATTTTTATTGGTTGCTTCGATGACGCAGTTGTATTACGATACAACTGTCGTTCTGAGGTCTCGGGTTCGATCCCCGGGTCGGGTGCCGAATTTGTGCCCGATATGGCGACAGGCTCACCTGCTGTCACATCGGGGACGGAACCTAAGCTCCGCAAAATGTGGGTGGTGTAGTTCGCTATTTCACCTCTGCCTAACCCTTCGGGGTTACCAGGCGTAAGCTTATGTTTCTGTTATGTTATAATTTTTATTTCATTGCTGTGTACATTAAAAATGCATAAAGCTGGCACTAGATAAATTCAAATAATTAATTAGGTACTACTCCACATCTAATTCCACGAAGAATCAATAAAATTAATGTGTACCCACTTGAAGTGTAAATACAGGAACATAGATAGGTGCCGACCTCCGGTAAATTAAAATAGGAAATTCTTTATTCAATTTGGGCCCTGGAAAAGGCGCTTGTGCAAGTCAAAATACTACCACCACCGGTTCGTAAAACAGCCCAGTCGAGAAGAGCCGACAAATAACTCAATTTGGTTTTAAACCGAATTCTAAAAAAAAAGGTTATCATTTCGTCTGTTTTTTGTATGTTTGTACGCGATTTCGCCTTTAATTGTGGACCGATTTGTTTTTTTTTTATTCGAGGGAGTATACTCCCGAAGTGGTCCCAATGTCATTAAGTCTGGATCTGATCAGTGGGTCTCAGGGAAATCGAGAGAAACCCTCCAATTCTATACATACTTATACACGTGTTTCATATACTTGTTTCCACAGCTATTCAAGTGTTCACGTATTGCAGTCACTATCTTGTTTTGCTGATCTGATCGGTGCCAACTAAAGTTAACCGATGTACTCATTTATAAATGGAAATAAATGCCTAAACATTCATCAGAATTACATATAAGCATATATAACCTTATCCTAAGGATTAAAGTGATTTTATGGAATAATTAATCAAAATCGAAAATAAGTAGCGCTGTACATTTACACCATTTTGTTTTCGTAAGCTGGCACCGGTTTCGAAATTATTAATGGTATTAAAACAAAGGATATATCGAAGTTATAAACTAATTATATATTAACTTTTTAGCGCATTTTTATAGTATATTCTTTGTAGTCGGTTCTGTTTTTAATTAAAAAAGTTTTATTTTAAATGTTTTTTAAGTATAATATAAATTATACAATCTATACTAATGAAAAACTTGAAGTGTCTGTTTGTAATATCAAAATTTTTATTATTACAAGTAGTAAGTTAAGACATGAATTAATTTAGTTGTTTTTTTTTTTTTTTTTTTATTGTTATTTTTGTAAGGTATTTTGGGTATAGGGCTGGCATACACTAATGTGTAAAAGCCCTCTTCAAAAAAATGATACAAAAAAATAACAATGTCACTAAATACATATAAACTATGTAGGTACTTATCGATATCAAAAACACAAATTTTATCATTTTTGTCTGTCTATTTGTTCCGGCTAATCTCCGGAACGGCTACACCGATTATAACGGGACTATTTTTGAAAGTTACTCCGCGAAACTTATTCCACTTTAATTTTTCGAAAATAACTAGGGTTCTGCGTAAAAAAACTTATGAAATTGTGAATAAAATCTTATTCAATGCACAGTTTTACTGGCAGGTGTTTGAATTTGTGATAATTATTTTTCCTTTTTGTTAGTACCAAAAATAATTACAGGTAAATTATTAGGGCTTCGTATAAAAAAATTAAAAGGCAGTGAAGAAAACCTAAAACGCGAGCGCAGACGCAGGCACACAGCTAGTTCATAATAATAAACGGTGTTAGCGGTAGTACAGATTTACAGATATCACTATCGTTCACGTAATTCACACTATTTTCTTTTGGGCACTAAAACCTGCTTACATAATGCTTGAAATTATTGTAAGGTAAGTCGGTAATGTGCTTTGGAACCATGTTGTAAAACCTGACACTATTACCTAAAAAGCTTTTATAAGACGTACTAAGCCTAATGCATGGGACGGCTAATATGTGATTACTTCTGGTATTAAAGTTATACCGGCCGTTTGCTGCATCAAAACTTGTTTTAAAATGAATAAAATAGCCAACTATTTTACAGGTCCACAAGTCTCGAATTTTTTAACCGTTAAAGCTATGGAAACTGAATGTTATACGGACGTTTCGGATGCTGATACCGAGGAAGAATGAACCAAAAAAAAAAAAACAAATATTTTATTTATTTTATCAACTCACATATATCTTAGGGTTGTTTAGCTGATGATAGAAATGAACATAATAATGTAACATGCTTACTAAAAACTACTACGTATTTACAATAAACAGTCAAAATACATAAGTGTTATTTTTATTACTTACCCAAGAAGTCTCTATTAAGCACAATATAGGTATATGTACCTATGTATATATATATACAAATTTAATACTTTTAACACAAAACATAAATTGCGATTAGGTCACCACAACTGGAATAAAACAAACATAACTTTTGTCGAAACTTGTTTTGCTCTCGACAAAACTTACCAAGAAAATTCTTTCATTTTCATTCATCAATTCATTGCGAACAAGAATATGTACTTTTATACATACTTAAATACAAAACAGTCCACTACGATTTGTCTTATTTAGTTCGCAAGAGAAACTGATTCCAACTTTTTTAATGATAATATAACATAACATAAGCTCACGCCTGTTATCCCCGAAGGGTTAGGCAGGGGTAAAATAGCGAACTACACCACCCACATTTCTCCGAGTTTAGTTCCGTCCCAGATGTGACGGGGGGCGAGCCTGTCGCCATATCCGGCACAAATTCCAGACTCCGGGATGATACTGAGTAGAAACACCCAATATCACTTGACCCGACACGGGTATCGAACCGTAAACTGCCGCAACATTGCCTGAATTTGGAACATTTTGAGGTATATCTCAAAACTGACTGATTACTTGTAAATTATATTAAATGAGAAACAAAGTTTAAAATAAGGTCTTCCTAATACTGTTTATTTCATTAATAAATCTTAACAGAATTCAGCGTTATTGCTGATTTTATAAGCAGGCAAAGATATGCACACTTATCCTAACTTTGCCTAGTTCTGTATAAGAGATGAAAACGTTATAATTCTCAACAAATTTGAAGCTAAAATGAACCTCACACTTTAGACTACTACTACGTAATTCCTTTGTCAGTATTCAAGTGTTATTTTCTCCTTATAAACGACAAGGCAATGTTAGGACAGTATTTTTTCAAATTTTCATACATTCAACCAGTAATGTATAGGGCTGTCACACAAAACAGGAGTTAGTTTTTAATCATATATTTATCTGTATTAATATTTTTTATCAATTTAACATTTTCTCATCTTCATACATTGTTAAAGTACGAACATATAATCATATAATTTGCAAAAAAATAATTTACTATTCAAACTGAAAATGTGCATAATTTTATATTTGACGTGCTTACTCCGTAGGTTTTACAATAACATCACTTATACACTATCTAATCATAATATCAAGTCAAGTCTGCAGTAATAAATGAGAGATCAAAATTAGTAAATTAATATTAAACAACAAAAAGTAGATATGAACGTAAAATCTCAGTCTCAAACTAAAAAGCATTTTGCTATTGGTAAGTATAAAGTTATGAAAAAGTTAAAATCACAGCTAATATATGTTATTGATAGGCACATTTAAGTGACTAAGAAAAAATTTCAATTCACCCCTACGGCCAACCTGAGGTTTGGATAAAACATCCTGAATGTCAAGACGCGTAACGTCAGATATATCGTCGGCTATAGGCCATGAGAATGCCCCGTTTCCGATTTTTCTTAAATATTTTACAGTATAGCATCTTTCATGTGGTTTATATTTTTGTTTTTCCTGACATTTGGCAATTATGTTCACATTCAAATGTGATGACAAATTGTCACCTATAATAACTTTAGGTTCTTGAGATTTTTCGGCCCATTGTAATATAATTGTTTGAAACCAATCCTCAAAAGTTTCTCTGTCAAACCATCCAGATTTCGTTTTGTTAAATCTGGTACCTGGAGGCCCATTAGCACACCAATTTTTCCACAAATTGTCGGCTTTATAAACAACATACGGTGGCAATAATTTACCAGCAGCAGATGCAGCAAACATAATGGAAATCGCTGTTTTTGAGTTATTGAGAACTTTGTTCGGATATTTGGTACCTCTTTTGAATATACATCGTTGTGATCCTGGATTGTCCGAGAAATTAGTTTCATCGTAATTCAAAATAAATTCAGGCTTTACGCCTTGTAATGAAACAGTTAAATTATCGAAATATTCTTGATATTCTTGCACCGTTTTAGTGGATCGAGCTTTTTTTATATTTTGTGTAGAACGCATGGTTAAATGGGTTTTGTAACGATAAATAAACATTCGGGGCCCATTTTTCTCCTGGCATTCTATTATTAAATAATTGTACTTTATTATTTTTTACTAAATGATCATAAACGATCACACGGAGTTCTTGTAAGGTAAGAGGACTACCGTATTCGCCACATAGGATTAATGTTGATACAATTTTGTTTTCGTCTTCTTCGGTTAACCGCGTAGGAGAACCTACCCTACATTTTTAAGGTGTTTTTTTATTTTGCTCACGATTGTTCGACGTGGAATATGAAACTGCTTTTTGGCCTCATACGACGTCAAGTTCTTATTCGCCACTAAATCAATGGCTATTTGGAGCAAACTTGGATCGTAATCTTTATAACGTCGAGCGCCTAGCTTTCTTCGTTTTTCCATTATTATTCTAAGGTAAAAAAGCAAAGAAATAGTTAGCACTTACATTAAAAAATCAAAGTAATGTCCATTGAACAGAATTTTCAGATTCGCAGTTTAGTAGATATAGATATAATTTTAAATAAGTACTATTAACTATTATAAGTGTAACTCACGGAATTGATATGTTCAACCGAACAAAACGATATTTTAATTTTACAGTTAATAAATATATAACATTACCATAAACCATTAATATATATACATACATGACAGCCCTATACCAGGTAAAGATAGGTCCTCGGTTTTTGTTTTCAGTTCTCAAATTTGCCTAAACCTAATTTTATCGATTTCTATACACATGTTGTCTTCAATGGATACTGGATCTAGTTAAGAAATATCGTAGCTTGAAAAATACGTTTAAAATAATCAAGTAACAATATAATTATTCAACTTACATGAAAAGTTATCGCCGCCAAAAAATATCAAGAGACTTCCGATACTGTTCAACGGCTTACTGATGAAAACTGTATGACGTTTTAATAATGGCGGCATTTAGCTTAGGTTGCCAGAAATATAATCTTCATACCTACTATGCCTCTCGTGTGCCAGATGAAAAACAGAAGAGTTACAGAGATATTTATGTTTTAGGTAAAGTTAGGTATCGAAGGCAATGTTGCGGCAGTTTACGGAACCCGAGACCTCAGAACAACAGTCGTATATAATACAACTGCGCCACCGAGGTATTTGTTTCATATACGACTATCATAAATATATATAAAGGTCGTCGATAACTACTAAATCAGTGGCATTTTCTGTTGATGCCCGCCTGGGTAGATACCACCCTCAAGTTTGAAAACCTGTCGCCAAACTCCAATAGGTGTATTTCGGCAGCATCACTTGAGAACCAGTACCTCTAGGCTTAGTGTGTTTGCCATCCTGGACCGCATCGTGACTTAACATCAAGTGAGATTGTGGTCAAAGCACTAAGCCTGTAACGTGTAAAAAGAAAAGAAATCCCTAAAAGTTTTTATGGCAATAGCAACTTGCGCACTCTTTTATTTACCTACCTACCTTTTTTTTTTTTTTTTTTTTGTCGGGGGGAAATGCATTTACGCACTACCCTTACCCATTGCAGTAGTGAGACCGAAGTCCCCCAATGCAATGGGTAAGAGGGCACGGAGGGACGAACTCCGTGCCAGTGTGGTACTCACCCGGGCGAGAGTCGCCCGGAAATACCCACTAAAACCCCCCGGGGCCGTCCGCCGCATTTGGGATGGGGGCGATACGGGATCGCAAGGCATGCCACCTCGTCGCCCCCTGCGGCGAACCCACCGGGCCTCATCCGTGCAATGGCCCAATGGGGATGGGGGAGGAATACTTCCCCTCCCACCTCTTCGCCCACCCCCCCGAAGGGAGGCATGACCTACTGGTCAACAATCCGGGAGGGGCAGGATGTACTTCCTGCCCCCCTTAAACAGGAAGGAAGAAAAGACAGAGCGGAGGCGGGCAAAGAAGAAAGAGGAAGGAACCCGCTTCCGCTATAGAAGAGAACAGAGATAGGTCCCTCTCCTGGACTCGCCTTGTTGTACTAACAAGGCGTAGCCAGAAGAGGGATACCTAAGAAGAAGAAGAAGCACCCCCAATAAAAACCCCCACACACACACCCACTGCCCTCCAGCCTCCACATGACCTCCTGTCCTCCCCTCCTAAAACCCCCTTCCCTATTTATTTACCTACCTACCTAACTAAACATTGATTTCAAAGTAATAAGTTGGAGAAATGGTTTAGTAACTAAGTACAAAAAAAAAATCGATTTAAAGACAACCAAACAAAAAAAAAAAAAGGTATTGTCTTAGCCTGTTATCCATCCTATGCAAATTAGTAATTTGAAATTACATTTAACCAGAAAAAGCATATTTGATTTTACAAACAATCTTGTAATTCTGTTGAATCGTTATAACACAAATAGGTACTCTTAGACGGAGTCCGACATGCGTTGCAATGCTACCAAAATATTTTTTTCGGGCCAACAACCTTCTCGAAGACATTCAGTAACTCATCAAAGTTGGATGCATGGTTTAGGAGATTATATGTATATATAAGAATAATTATAAAAAGCGCCCATAAAATTTATATTACAACATAATTATACAAGTAGCAACGTAACAACTTCTACCTTATAAAACGGACAACGTAGGTACGTTTTTTGGCGTAATTGCGATTTATCTGCCTTTTTTTAATATAAACCATAAACCTGAATTCCGTTTTCTCAATGTATACGTATGATGCACATGAACGAGGCGAAAACATTACAATTTGTGTCAATATGAACAAAGACTACAGATCAAAAACTAGTTATTACGTAATTAATACTGCCCAGTTACACCTATAGGTACTTGATATTTTGAAAATTATGTGTGTTTAGCTAGCTAACAAGGCGGGTATTACAAAACGACCATAACCACCACTCTATAAGATGTTTACCTTCACCGGAGGCCAGGCGCAGTTGCAGACAAAGACAGGAGGACATATTGGAGAATAGTCGTGTTTTACACATTTTTTTAAATTATTTAGAATACATACCTATCTATAGTTAATGTTATTGTTTAGACGTTTTAATGAGGCCGTTAGTAATTTATTCAAAGCCTTCGGAAATTGTCTATTTTTAAGGTATTCGTCAATTCGACATGAACGATTTAAAGGAGGTTAAAGGGGGCATGGGGGGGGGGTATCCGCTGCGAAATCCTCGAACCACCACTTCCGGAAGCTCAAGTATTCTATTGCGATATAGAATAAATAAATAAAATTACACATTTTTCTTAAATAAAATTTTTTTCTTTAATCGTTTACAATAACACACACACTAAACACTTTAATACCTATATATTATTTGAGGTGACTGATTTATTATTTTAAGTCAATTTAATGATAGGAAAGTGTCGATGAACTGAAAAGTCGAATTCCGGCGGCGAGGTCGAGTCCCGCTTGTGTCCTCCCGCTAACAGCTTCAATACAACAAAATTAGTTTTAGCTACTTTCAGTAGATCGGTTATCTGGAAAAGAAAACACACTTGCGTAATAATAAAAAAATTATGGAGCAGTTGGTAAAGGTTTGGTAAATGGGCATTAGTTCGATGCCAGCTATCTAACTCCAAAAGCCTGGGTTTCGGCAGCATCACTTTAGAACCAATACCTATAGGCTTCCTGTGTTTACCCCATCCTGGACCACATCGTTACTTAACATGAGGTGAGATTATGGTCAAAGCACTGAGCCTATGCAGTGTAAAAAAACATCAAACGTCATGCCATTTACCAACACGTCACAAATCAATTCAATGTGTCTCCAGTTATAAACCCACTACGGACTGACAAACAGAGAAATGCTGCCTATTCTAAAAACGTTAGGATGTTCATACAGTGCCAATATGAGTGTGACCTAGCGCACATTAGATGCATTTTAAAACATTAAAATTATATAAAACTAAGAAACAAAAATCAAAAGTATCGTAAAACATCTTGAACATAAATACACAGTCAAGGTCAATTGTCAAGATGTTCGCCGATATTTTGATACAATATTTATTGATAAGTTATTATATAATGAGCCTGAGCTTTAGATGATTAAAATATAGTGATAAAACTTTAGCTTATCGGTAGTCCCATTTCTGATGTCCATCTGACCTAGCTACAATCCACGACTTTTAACACCTATCGCCTTACACCAATATGTGTATTACGGCACTATCACTTTAGATTCAGAAGCTCTTATCGTGTTAGAATGTAAGGCGACATCGACAATTAAAATTTAGTAATTAGGATTTTTTTAACAATTCCTAGAAGCTATGTTCTTAATGTAGGCGATAAGGCCTCCTTATGGGCGTTTGAGACTTTCAGTATGTTAGTAGACAATCCACAGAAAATTAGATGGCATTGAGATATCGCAGAGGCGGTGTGGTCAGATTAAAACATATAATCTAAAAAACGTAAAAATATTAAGTGGGTTTTTAGATAAAAACATAATCTTAAAGTGGTCGGTTGAGCAAAATAAGATTGAGTAACTGTGTTCAAGAAAAAATCCTATATACGAAGCTAATTCCAAAATAGCAAACTTACTGTTACTACAAACTATTGTTTGAAAACTCACCTCTTGGTCTGGCGTGGTGACAGTTTCCAGTAACGTTCGCGCTTGTTGGAAATGCTTACACCCACCGAGATACAATATCACAGGATTTTCATACCTAAAAGTCATTTTATACTTTATAGGAAATACAATAATCAAACTAATCGGTAGCAAATAAAAATAAATTAATTAAAATTATAGCTGCCAACTGACCGTGAAGTTTTTGTATTCTTTTCTTTCAACTATTTCAACGAATGACAGCTAATTTTCTTAATAACCTTCTCATTGAAAAAAATATTATAAAATTGAACGTTTTAATTGTGTCTTTGACTGCACGCCGGGGATTCGATTAGTATAAATCAGTACAGTCAGTTAGAAAAGGGTTTAAATCAGCTAAGACTGTCAGGTCAAACACTAACTGAATAGAATACAGGGGCCATTCATATATTATGTTAGCAAAAAAGACAGGGTTTGTTTTAATGATATGGAAAACGAGAGTTCTGATGACTACAACATTTACTTATCAAAACTTACATAATCATGAGTGAGGAGGGTGAAAACCTATGTTTATTATTGCTGATAAAAGGGGGTAGGGGAGTTAGCAAGATGACTAAAATTTTGCTTCCATAATACATGAACAGCCTCGAACATATACAACATGTAACATAAAAATGCACACTGTGAAAGAAGTTTCGAATCAGCTACTAAATCGATTTTAGATATTTTTATACAGGTAATGATTTTTTTTTTCTAATTTAATAAAACAAATGAAAATTAATCACCTCACCCCGTTGAACCGTTAATCGAGCAATCTTGTGACGTCACGTGTCTGTTGACTGTACGTATATTTTGTGCGTAAATTTATAATGTGACCAGCGAGTAGGGAGCATAATGGGTACGTAACGTAATTTCATAAATAAACAATAACATAACAAAAGTCTTCGGCCAGTAAGTGTTGCCAGTAATGACTTATGGCACTGAGATGTGCTCGCTTACAATGGGTCTAATAATAAAGCTCAAAGTTACCCAAAAGGCAACGGAGAGGGCTATGCTCGGAGGTGCACTGCGTGATCGAATCTGCAATGAGCAGATCCGCAAAAGAACCAAAGTAACTGATATTGTCCGAAAAATTGCTAAACTTAAGTGGCAGTGGGTTAAGCACATTGCTCACAGAACCGATGCCCGATGGGACCAACGGGTTCTCGAATGGCTACCACGCACCGGAAGATGTAGCGTGGGTAGGCCCCCCACAAGTTAGACTGACGACCTGGTGATATTGGCGGGAATCGGCTGTATGCGGGTAACGCAAGACGGTCGTCGTGGAGATGTTTAGGGGATGACTTATGTCCAGCAATGGACGAATTTCGGTTGAATGGATGATTTATTGTATATATAAAAAAGTTTATTTATCAAAAAGTAAGTTTTAGATGTTATTCTACTAATCGTTGCCCCCGCATTAGGGAAACCACCACGAGAAAACGCTTGTACAAATAGACGTAGGGGGTAACCAACATTTCTTCAGTATGTTTATGTAAATATTACACATTACTCATTACATACATAAAGTTAAGTTTAAAAATTTGTATATTATTACTTATGGTGTGGAAATATCTATAAGGATGATGTTGTAAGGAGCAAACGGAACTTACCTTTATTATTAGCCTTCGATTAAGCTGGTTCAGATTTTATTTTCCACCTCACTTCACTATATGAATGTTCTATATAATTTGATAACTAATGTGCACTTTTAAACATACGAGAGACAGCGGCGGCGGCTGCGTGTTGATGTTCCGTTTTTGAATAGGAAGAGGAAGGGATAATGAATACATAGACTAAATAGAGCGGGGGCGTGTAGACAATATAGAGAAGAAATAACTTACAATAAGAAGAGAATATATACGATAATAGATGGCGTCAACAACTTACATACAAATATATGAAAAAAAAGTAAGTTTAATACATAGGATATGGATATAAATACAGTATGCTATTTGTTAATTTACGTTACAGTTTGCAAAAGATCTTCAATTTATCTGTATGTTAAGGCCTTGAGCCAATTTTCAGCGATTACCTTTGCTATACGTAGGTTGGTTTCTTTAAGATTGCAAGCTTTACATAGAACTAGTTTTAATCCTAGGAGTGGTTAGTTTAAAAGTCCTTAATTATCGTTAATTATATGTAATAACTTACTGCAAAGGTCGCGTCATCTCACAGAACTCATGGTAATGCACCTGAGGCGGTGTTAGGACAGAGAGCGGTGCGAACCTGTGCTTATACCGAACCGCCTCGTTATCGAACATCGAATTCGGCTGTCGGATCTTGCCTTGCAGTTTGAAGGCCACAAGTGCCTTAAACGAACAAAACAAAAATCACCCATTTAACTGGTTCTGCCCTTTATTTTTGTGACCATAGTTTTTTTTACACGGTATAAGCTCAGTGGTTTGACCACAATAACACCTGATGTTAAGTGACGACGTGGTTCAGGATGGTAAACACACTAAGACTACGGGTTCTCAAGTGATGCCGCCGGAACAGACCTATGGTGGTGTTTGGCGACAGGTTTTCAAACTTGAGGGTGGTAGTTACCCAGTCGGGCATTGTTATGAAATGCCCTACCACCAACGCTATGGTTTCCTCACGATGTTTTCTTTTACCAAAAGTTCCGTGTAATTTTAGAGTTGGATAGGTAGGATCGAACCCGATTCCATTGACGCGGGATCCGGGCGCACCATCCACTGCGCCTTCATCGCTACCACCGTACACTTGTGCGAAACATTTCATAGTGGTCATCAGCAAATGTGTAAAAGGGGTATAACATAAAAAACGCCACTGTCCTTGGACTAGTATTCGACCAAACGATTAATAATCAATTACTCTGTGTTTCCTAATTTATTATCTAAGTAGCTGTGTGCCCGCGGCTGTACCCGCGTTTCTTATATTTTTTCACTACTAAATATAGTTTTCCTTTTTTTGTATATACGGGACCCTAATTTTCTTACAATTGTATAGCAATTATATATACATTCATATCAATTCAGTAAAAAAAAAATATTACAAACAGACCACTTTAATTTTATTTATAAGTATAGATGATAACGCGTAACGTTTATTCCGAGGCGAGAGAAAACTCCATGGAAAGTTCGAGCAGAGCCCATCCTGTTGCATCGTTTTGCTGTAGCTTGGTATCGTTCATACAAGATTGAGAATAGATCTTACTCACATGACACTGACAGAAATTGTGTGTACATAGATTTCTGGTACCACTCTCTGGTAATATTTTTTTTAACATAACATAAGCTCACGCCTGTTATCCCCGAAGGGTTAGGCAGAGGTGAAATAGCGAACTACACCACCCACATTTCTCCGAGCTTAGTTCCGTCCCAGATGTGACATGGGGGCGAACCTGTCGCCATATCCGGCACAAATCCCAAACTCTGGGATGATATTAAGTAGAAAAAACCCCAATACCACTTAACCTAACCCGGGTATCGAACCCGAGACCTCAGAACGGCAGTCGCACCGTAATAC
Source organism: Samia ricini (assembly GCA_014132275.2). NCBI lineage: Eukaryota > Metazoa > Arthropoda > Insecta > Lepidoptera > Saturniidae > Samia > Samia ricini. The sequence goes on from AP028161.1 coordinate 12,828,061, forward strand.
AACTGCGCCACCGAGGCCGATATTTTTTTAAATCCGTTACTTATACGAAGGAATTTAGAAATTCCGGTAAGTTGTGTTATGTAAAATCTATACTAATAAATAGAATAGAAGCGTAGACTGTTTCGAAACATTATAATAGAAGACAGAACAGACCCATAGCGCGTTGTACAATGTTTCAAAGAAAAACATATTTTTGTTATCGTTAATATATGAAATTGAAATACGTATTTTTTTTTTACTAAATACATACGAATTTATACAAGGTACATACATCAAACATGCAAATGCCGGCTAATCTCCGGAACGGCTGGACCGATTTGGACGGGACTTTTTTTTTTGTTAAATAGCTTTTTTAGTTACTCTGCGTAACTTAGGTTACTTTATTTATTGAAAAAAAAACACATTATTACGCAGTGAAAAATATATAAAACGTGGTCACACAGCTAGTCTTTGACGAGGGGAATGCATTTACGCACTACCCTTACCCATTGCATTAGTGAGACCGAAGTACCTCAATGCAATAGGTAAGGGGGCGCGGAGGGACGTCTCCGTGCCAGTGTGGGACTCGCCCGGACGTGAAGCGTCTGGAAATACCCACTAAACCCCCCGGGGCCGTCCGCCGCATTTGGGATGGGGGCGACACGGGATGGCTTTCGCAAGCACCGCGTCGTCCCCTGCGGCAGACCCAACAGGGCTCACTCATATTCCCTAACAAAACACTTACACATACACGCAAACGCACACATACACACTCTCATATACACACACTCTCTCTTTCTCATACTCACTCATCTAATTTGCAAATTATAACTTTATGTTGAATGGTATTTAAGTGTACCTATATATTGTGCTATGATATCTGCGATACGGTTTGTAACCAGTGCAGATACCCGCATTAGTATTTTCTGTACATGTAACCTTTGTTCAATAAAGTTTATTATTATTATTTTATAAGAAGAAATATTAACTTTATAATAACCGCCGCACATGTTCTGCATGACTTGACACACGAGCCCCTCCCTCGCGTACGGACGCGTCCGTTTCTTCTGTTTGCGCGCGCTCGAGCGCTTCGTGTCCGCGCGCTTCGTACCCTCGCTAGCGAACGATTCGGCTCTCCCTATAGCCGATATCAACCAACCGTATAGAAATTCGTACAGATACCTGAAAACCGGATATATCGTCTCGTTACCAACACGTTATTTCTCCTGTAAAAACACTGTTATGTACATATATGTCAATGCTATGCCAATATAGTATATGCTATTATATCCTATTTACATCTCTCTTCACGTCGATACCCTCAGCGCTGAGGATCGTGACTCCGTAAATCGCTATGTAGATATATGATTCGTATAGCATCAAAATCATCACTCATCTTTCTCCTGCTTTTCCCAACTCACTTGGGGTCGGCGCAGTATGTTTTCTTCTTCCATACGTCCCTATCAGCCGTCATCTCTTCATACTCTCCTTTTTCTTTCATATCATTTCTTACACACTCCATCCACACTTTCTTTGGCCATCCTCTACTTTTCCATCCTTCCACATTCATATTCATTACTTCTTTCGCATCGTTGTGATTTGAAAGTCGATGAAACGAAAAAGCGACAGTACATTTCTGATGGAGGTTGGATTTGTTCATTAAATTATTGAGCGCACGGTTAGCCCGGTGGACTAATCCGCGTGTCTCATAGACGGTACGGCTGTGAAAGGTCGGAGGTTCGAACCCAGGGTGGGTAACGCATTTTTTTTAAGCTTTCACTTATACCACAGGTGATTTGTACACATAAAATATATGTGTATATTCTAAAGTATAGCAGTGATGATTGAAGCGTAAACTGTTTAATCTATAGATTATCGATAAATAATCTATAGAAGTTAGTAGCACAAAGTTTAATAATAAATCGATTTTAACGTTTTTTTTTGTTGGCGATTGTAAATAGCCGCCGATGATTCTATGCGACTAATATCATCTCGTTACCAAGACGTTATTTTTGCTATAAAAAGACTTTTTTTATTTTTTAGGATATAGGTACATCGCTTTAACCACAATCTCACCTGATGTTAAGTGAATATGTGGTCCGGGATGGTAAACACCACACTAGGCCTAGAGGTACTGTATCTCAAGTGATCCTGCCGGAACATACCACAATGTTATTTGGCGACAGGTTTTCAAACTCGAGGGTGGTAGCTACCCAGGCGGGCATTATTAGGAAATGCCCTACTACCGTGCTATGGTCTCTTCGCGATGTTTTCCTTCACCGAAAGCTCATGCTGCTTTTAGAGTTGGATAGGTGGTTTTTGAACCCGTGTCCATTGACGCGGAATCCGGCCGCACTATCCACTGCGCCATTATCGCTTCGCTATGTAGATATATGTCATAGCGACGATCCTCAGCACGAGTGTATCGACATGAAGATAGATGTAGATAGGTCCTAAGTATTATAAGGGGAGTTATCGTCGATATAAAAACTAGGCACCCATAGATGTAAAAACTATAAACTTTGGAAAAACTGTTTTTCAAGTGAAAACTTCTTTAGTAGCGCTGAGTGATTCTCGGTAGTGGAAAATCTTGTAGATTCGCGTTACCAATGCTATGACGTCAGCCGTCAACATGCTACAGTCTATCAAGTTTAAGATGGCGTTCAGAGATAAATAATAAAATTTAGATTTACGCATTCTGTCGTATGTTACTATGCGAAACGATACGAACGAAACTATACGAAAATGTACACATAATTATTGCTAGGTAAAAACTAGACAAATGTTACATGCTAAATGTTAGGTTATGGTAATAATTACAATCTTACGCGTAGGTAAGACGCAAATTTTATTATTTATCTCTAAACGCCATCTTAAACTTGATATACTGTAGCATGTTGACGGCTGACGTCATAGCATTGGTAACGCGAGTCTACAAGATTTTCCCCTACCGAGAATCGCACGACGCGGCTAAAAAAACGTTTTCACTTCAATAATAATCAATCAAAACATCTTATGGGTAACAAAATGAGTTCTTTATATAAATATAACCGACTGACCAGAATATATAGTGATATTCATGGACGGAGTAGAGTTCCAGCTCCATACCGGAGAGGAGATACGCGATCATGACACGCAGCACGTGGTACAGAACCCACGTACTGAAACATGACCGGGCGCTCGTAACCGCTGCACCACTCAACACCGCGTCCACGCTTTCCGCCTGCCCGCGTATAATATACAAACTATTTATGTATCACGTCATATACCTATTTTTTTTAAACGGAATAGGCTCAATGCTCTGACCACAATCTCACACTAAGCCCAAAGGTACTGGTTCTCAAGTGATGGTGCCGGAACACACCTATTGATATTTGGCGACAGGTTTTCAAAACTTGAGGGTGGTAGCTACCCAAGCGGGCATCATTAGAAATGCCCTACCACCATGCTATGGTTTCCTCACGATGTTTTTCTTTCACCGAAAGCTCAGGCTGATTTTAGAGTCGGATAGGTGGGGATCGAACCCACGTAGATTGACGCGGTATCCGGCCGCACTACCCGCTGCGCCATCATCGCTTCAAGTGTATTTTTTTTTAGGTGAAGCTTCTTATATGACGGTATGAAACGGATTTTATGAAACGAAAATGTGTAACGCTAAAAAACAAGGCGACCAGTTCCATCGTTAACCAATAGATGTCAGTATTATTATTTACGAATCTATTATGGTATTATGGTTATTTGTGAAATTGCAGACGAAACACCTAAGCACGTCTTGTGTGAAAAGTGTTCCATTCTTTTTTAATAATAATAGATGTCAGTAAATAATATGCCTAATGGATGCAACATGTTTGTTTGTTAGTACAAAATAAACAAACTAGATGTCACTAAAACAAAGTTTCACTTCTACCGCGTGTGAACTCACACTTTTCTTTAACCGGTATAGGCTCAGTGCTTCGACCACAATCTCACCTGATGTTAAATGACGACGTGGTCCAGAGTGGTAAACATACTAAGACTATAGGTACTGTTTCTTAAGTGTTGCTGCCGGAACACACTTATTGGTTTTTGGCGACAGGTATTCAAACTCGAGGGTGGTAGCTACTAGGTAAAAATATTAGAAAATACCCCACCACCATGCCGTCTTCCTTCACTGAGAGCTGAGGCTAATTTTAGATTTCGCTAGGCGGCCTCGAGCCGTGTTTTTGACAGCTTTTATTTGTTATTTACATTTAGTTAATTACCTAAACTAATGGAGTACAAATGTAAAACAATAATTTCGCTGAGCCAATATACCAAATATAAAAAAATAATTAATACCTCCTCCTGTAAGGCCGCGAATTCATCTAGAAGGAGTGCAAGTTTATCCCGCTGGCGCGCCCGATTGTGCCCGCAAACTTGTACTAGTACTGCAAACGGTCTCACACACCGCGCTATGAAATTGTCAACGAATTCGCGAGCCTACAAAACATATTGACATATATAACTAATTAGTGCAATTCATTAATGAAGTGAAATAATTAATATTTAATCATGCCATACTTCAACTTAAAAATGCCACCTTTAAAAATAACTTTACTTTCTGTTCAAACAAAAAAAATATATAAAAATTATTAGGGTTCCGCATAAAAAAATAAAACACAAGAAATTGTGAAAAAATACGATTCAATGCTCAGTTTTACTGGCAAGTGCTCGAAGAACTTGTGAGAAATGTTTTTGCTTTTACTTAGAACCAACAAAATTTTAGGAATATAATTAGGGTGTAGAGTAAAAATTAAATGAAAACTCATGAAATTTTAGCTCGACAAAAGACTGCATTTCACCAAATGTCAAAGGTTTTAAAAGGATTTGAAAGTCGATGAAACGAAAAAGCGACAGTAAGTTTCTGATGAAGGTCGGATTTGTTCATTAAATTTTTGGGAGCGTGGGTAACCCGGCGGACTAGTCCGCATGTCTCATAGACGGTACGACTGAAAGGTTGGAGGTACGAACTCAGGGTAACACATTTTTTTTTTAAGGTTTCACTTCTACCGCGTGTGAATTGCACACACTTTTTTTTTAATCTATACAATTAACGAGGCTTCAGTGCATTCTGGATGACAATGCCAGCCTCAGGAGAAGTCGATGGTATATGACATATCTGGTTATTGTTTAATTTTTGTGCACGAAAAAAAAAAACAGTATTCCGGCAGCCTGCCCACGTTGGTAATAGATATTCTATAAATTTACTTAAATGCTAGGGTAGCAAGAAGATGGATGAGAAACGATTTCTAGTAGCTAAGGATGCGAATTTTAATACGGATGTGTGTAAGAATGGATAAATTTAGGAATTAATATAATAAACGGAGTTTGAAAGTGACGCCAGTGGTAGAAAAGTTAAAAAGGGAATCGTTTGTCATGGTATGGATACATATCCATTTCTTCTCATAACATTATGAGAAGAAAGAAAGCGCATGTGAATAAAATACTAATTAATATGAATGAGGAAGAACAGAAAAGTAGAGGAATGCCAAATAAAGTGTGGATGAAGTGTGTGAGGAAGGAATAATATGAACGAAAAAAGGGCAGATGAAGTGATGACGGCTTGTAGGGACGTATGGAAGAAGAAAACATAGCACCAAACCAAAATGAGGTGGGAATAGGGCCTGACCATGATGGCATTTTAATGTAATTAAGGTAAACAGGCTAGTAGGTGGATTATGGACTGACTATATTATTATCAAACCCTTAGAATCAGATGAAATGCAGTCTTTTACCAAGCTAAAATTTTGAAAAGAACTAACGGGGTGTTTTTGCAGGATCTCAGTATGTTATGTAGCAGTTGTTGTCTTTAATTCATTGAACTTGTGTATTTGACTCTATATCATGTAATCTTGGTGACGTTTTGTGTCATATATGGTAGTATGGTATTTGTATACAAGTTAAGTTTATTATAAGCTAGTTGAGCTGACCCGCGCAACTTGTACAGACTCCAAATGTATTTTCAAACTATTCAGGGACATTTTTACTATGGATTTTTTTTTCTTTTATTTCAAACCGTTCAGGCAGCGCACGTCATATTATAGAAATTTTGCCGACTTCAATAACATTTATCGTGATAAGTTATTGAAAATTCATACTGGCATAATCGGATCAGTGGTGTATAGATAACGCGTAAAGTTTATTCTGAAGTGCTACAAAATCTCCATGGAAAGTTCGGAGTTTGACCATTTTTACCCGAAAGTCACAATTACGTGGCGTAAAGTACCGGAAAGTCGCTAATATATCTATGTTATTGTTTTAATCTCGTTAATAATATTTATTAACATTTGAAATGTCTTCTTTTTAAAAGCAAGATATATATATATATATATATATATATTTTTTTTTTTGTGATCATCCAAAGTGTGATTGTCTTTGTTATCTACTTTATTGGAGTGATGAGACGCAAAGTATAGGTAGTTCCAAAATCCCCTTCTCATCCCCTGTAACGCATCATAGCGTTTCAGAATAACCCCAAATCCGTTGCGCGTATTACTTGAACGCTCCCTTATATGGTGATAATATTTATTACCTGAGGTGTGGGTGGCGATGGCGATTTAGTCATGAGAACTGGCGGGTTCACGAAACTCCGAAGCGAATCGCGCAGGATCTCGGCGAACACGAGGTGAGACCGGCTAAGGGCCGGCTGGCCGTTGGGCCCCACTTGGGCCGACGAGGCCGTACTGGCCGGCGACGGGCTAAGGTACAACAGTTGGAGCGCTGACCGCGACAATATACACCCGCGCTGGCGGCTGAACTCCATGAAGAAATCCTAAAGGATAACCCATAGGTAAAATATTCAGGTATAATTTAGTTTGTGGAGCTGCCGGATTCCGCGCCTATGGACGCGGGTTCGAGGCCCACCCCTGTCAAACTTTAAAATCAGCTCGAGCTTTCGGTAAAGGAAACCATATAGCATTCTAATAATCCCCGGCTGGGTAGCTACCACCCTCAAGTTTGAAAACTTGTCGCCGAATACCAATAAGTGTGTTCCGGCGGCATCACTTCAGAACCGCTACCTCTAGGCTTAGTGTGTTCACCATCCTGGACTATATCGTCGCTTAACATCAGGTGAGATTGTCATCAAAGCAGTGAGCTCATACAGTGTATTAAATCAAAATGAATCGAATATATGGGTAACCTAAAATACAATTTTTAAAATTTCTATCTGTTTGTTTGTCCTGGTTTATCTCCGGAACAGCTGGATTGGCATTAACGGGACTTTCTTGGTGTATAGCTGAAGTTATAAAGTGCAACTTACAGTTAATGTATTATGGGAAAATAATTAGGGTTCCGCATAAAAAATTAAAATTCATAAAATTGCAAACAAAATCAAATTTGATGTAGAACTTTACTGACAATTAAATAGTGTGTGAATTTTAGTCCTTGAATATTTTTGCTCTCTGATAGTACCAAATATAATTTAGAGCCTGTACAAAAAGTAGGGTCCATTCTTATATAATGATACGTTTAAAAACTATATTATATTGTGAAGAATTGTATGGGTAGAAAATATGATTGGCGATCGGAGCCACGGGATCTAGTTGAAAATAAAAATGTAGCAAATTGTAAACATACAGCGAAACTCTTTATTTGTTATTAGTAGCAAATTCTCAGAGTATTTATTAGAAATCCTTTTAATCCCTTTTATATGGATTATTTAAAAGCTGGTTTTAAAACCATTATTTATATAGTAATTCTGGCGGTTATACGATAATATCTGTAAAACTTTCTTATATTTGAACTAGCTTTGTGCCAGTGGTTCCGCCCACTTTATACGAAACCCTAATATTTTCCTAATTTCTAATATTTCAAAATTTAAAATGTCTTAATTTTTTTTTTTGGCACTAAGAGAAAGCAAAGATATTTCTCACATATTAAAACACTTTCCAGCTAAACTCGCCATTGAATTGTTTTTCATTTTACAATTTAATCAACCCTAATCATATTTTAAAACACTTATTTGTATTTGGCGACAGGTTTTATAACTCGAGGGTGGTAGCTACCCAGGCGGGGCATTATTTTAAAAAGCCCTACCACTAAGCAAAATCTATCTATAACATATATATATGATTTACCAGCGCAGTATGGAAGTTGGTGCAAGATGTTATCTTCCAGGCGTGTCGTAACCGCGCGACCAGCTCGTCGAAATACTGTAGCGCTTCGATCCGCGGTTTGATACGAGTGTACCGTGGGAATGTCGGCGGTAGTAACCGCTGATTTATCATCGGTTCGAATCCCATCGGATTAGGAGAATCCGCTGACATATAACAATATTTTCAAATAATTAAACTGCGTAATCTAGACAACTAGGACAATTCTCTAACAATCGCTATAAAAATCACAGCAAAATCTATATTAATAAGTCGGTCAAGGGGTATGGTAGACCTGATTGAAACGTTACTTGAATAATGAAACATAAAAAAATAATGATTTCGAGTCGACAATATATATCCGCAAAATCGAAGTATCGAGTATTTCGTTAAATTCTAATGGTGCTAAAGGCAGTCGCCATATTGGCTTGAGTTCGTTAAGGCCGATTCACACGTATCAATGAAGTTACAGTTCCTATCTACCTTCATTTTATAAAAGATTGTGTATTATGATTCATATTTCACCCTTCATTTCATCTAGTTTATACATTATACATGCCAATAGATTCGGTTCTTCGAAAAAAAAAAAAAAAACAAAGTCTAGGAAAAAAGTTTAAAAAAAATGTATATTGCTAAGCAAAATGACACTTTATAGTGGATATGCGTATTATAAGAATAAGATATTTGTCAAGTGGTGTATATCCCTGATCAGAAATAGAAACAGAATTAATTAATGACAAGGGAAGTGAACTGAAGAAAAAAGTTTCATGGATATTCCATATATATGTTACAAATAAATTAAAATATTCATCCAGCCTTTCACTATTTCATGTTTTTATTTTTCTTAGATTATCATACTATATGTTATCCTTGTATTTCTGATATCCTTATTCCAATACAAACTATGCACAAATATGTCAAAATGTAACAATGTTTGAAATTTCATAAAATTGGTATAGTAAAATATAGTCAAAATCGACTTAGCCCTAGAACATTTTTTTAGTTTACACAAAGATACTCACAATTCTCCACAGGCTGTGTGCCTTTGCTAGATGTTTTTAAAATAATCACTTTCATCATCTCTGAACATCCAATCAGTAGTGAAACACAATCTGTCCCTGATTGAGAATCCTTCTTCGTTATCAAGAGTAGAGCCTGATAGAACATTCTCGTGAATCTGATTCTAGCGGCTAAAGCTATCCAGAGAACGTTGTCCTGAAGCAAGAAAAGGTAAATTTAAATTTAATTCAAAATTATTGAATTTTGTATAAAACTACCCATAAAAATATTTAAACATTAGCTGTGCGGAAGCGGCTGCGCCCGCATTTTATATGTACTTCACTGCATTTTAATTTTTTTATACGGAAACCCTAATAATTATATTACTAAGATAAAGTAAAAATATTTCTAATAAATTCAAGCACATGCCCGTAAAAATGAGCATTGGATAGGATTTTATTAATTTTTTTAGGAGTTTTAATTTTTTTACGTGGAACTCTAATTATTTTCGAAAATTAAAAGTACCCTAAGTTACCCGGAGTAACTTCAGCTGTCTACCAAAAAAAGTCCCGTTAAAATCCGTCCAGCCGTTCCGGAGATTACTCGGAACAAACAAACAGACAGACCGACAAAAATTTTCAAATCTGTCTTTTTGGTACAGGTATTGTATATACATTCATATCTATTTAATAAAAAAAAAATATTTTGACGTTACAAACAGACACTTTTTTATTATTAGTATAGATATAGATGAATACAAAAAGGCTACCCAGAACTTTAACTTATAGTCATAGAGCAGTGGTCGTCAACACTTTTCTGTTCAAAGGTCAATGTGAAGTACCACTGCGGCCCTTTACTTGGGGGTACTATTACATTTATGGGGTAGTTGATAGCATATATTAATTGACATCTCTATAGATTTTGTATCGCAATAACAACCCGCGAAGTAATTTTTGACCATTATTATTCACTAACTGTATGTAAACTGGGTTTCGTGTCCTTGTCTACCAAAATTATTTGCAACAAAGCGGGCTGCACGAATACCATCTCTTAAAGGGCGGCAACGCACCTGCGATTCCTCTTGTGTTGTGAGTGTCCATGGGCAGCGGTGATCACTTACCATCCGGTGACACCAGTTGCTCGTTTGCCCCCTATTCCATAAAAAAAAATCCATGCGGCCCGCGGGCCACAGTTTGACGACCACTGTCATAGAGTGATAATGCTGAGAGCGATAGTTTCATACAAAAACTCGCTTAATCACTCAAATACCAAAAAAAATTTAGCAATAAGAAAACAATTGGAATTGGCGTAAACGCCAGGTTGGTACTTTAACGATTAACATTAAAGCCAAATATATATTGTATGTGTATGGATAAGCGGCATCATCATCATCGTCTTCACAGAATTACAAAATCACCAGCACCGGCTGTACGTGGCCTTTTAAACCCGACTAGAAATGGCTTCACTCTGCGTGCGACTGCCGCTGTTCTGGGTGTATTTAATTATACGCTTATATTATTTTATGTCAAGTTATATTTCCTTAAAATGAAAAGCAGTTGTTAACCTATAATTTGCCTGTCAAAATTACTGGCAAAAAAAAACAACTGTAACCAACAATTTTTGCCAATATTCTGATAAGAACTGCAGCAGATTTCAGGAAATATAGAGATAAAAAGTACGTTTTTTTTTAAATAATTTTTGTTCTTATTATTACCTCGTCTTCTGAACCTCTGGTCTTTTTATTCAGTTCTTCCTCCTGCTCTCTGAGCATGGAAATACACTTCTGTTCGCTGACCTCAAGGCTTGCATCGTAAGTGTTGCCAGACTGTGGATTCGAACCAAGAGAATAACCATATCCCATAGGTTGGAAATCTTCCTCTTCAAACACTTGAGCCCTTTAGTTTAGAATAAAAACACATTTTTTTTCTATTTAGAGGATATTATTATCTAAGCAACATTTTGGTATTTTAAACCCCTTCACCCTTTTTTTACATTGCCTATAGCTCAGTGGTTTTAACACAATCTCACCTGATGTTAAGTAAAGATGTAATCCAGGATGGTAAACACACTAAGCCTAGAGATACTGGTACTCAATTGATGCTGCCGGAACACATCTATTGGTATTTGGCGACAGGTTTTCTTTCTAATCTGAGGGTGATAGTTACTCAGTCGGGCATTATTTAAAATGCATTACCATCATGCTATGGTTTCCTCAAGACGTTTTCCTTCAGCGATAGCTCAGCCTGATTTTAGATTTGAATAGATGGGTTCGATCCTGCGTCTAATGACTACCAACTAAGCCATCATCGCTTTAGCAACATTCGATCAAAGCTATCATTACGTAAGCATTGATATAATTTTGATAAACATAATTAATAAACGGATATTGCTTATATGGTGATAATTACGACCCCTCGGCCCTCATGAAATCAAAAATAAGCAAAATATAGATATATAATATAGATAGATGCTTACACAATTTTCCCTTTAATTTAAATTTTGTATATTGTTTCTTTGCATTTATCCCTAATCTATACTAATAAATAAAATTGAAGTATGCATATACGATACCTATACCAAAAATACAAATGTTAAAATTTTTGTCTGTGTGTTTTTTCTGGGTAATCTCCGGAACGGCTGGACGGATTTTGACGGGACTTTTTTTGGTAGATAGCTGAAGTTACTCCGTGTGACTTAGAATACTTTTAATTTTCGAAAATAATTAGGGGTACCGCGTAAAAGAAACTAAATATAATAAAATCCTATTCAATTCACTGTTTTACAGGCAAGTGCTCGAGTTTATGACAAATATATTTAGTTTATCTTAATACTACAAAAAAAAAATTAGGGTTCCATATAAAAAATTAAAACGCAGTAAAGAATATGTGAAACGCAGGCACGGCCGCGGGCGCACAGCTAGTAAATAATAAAAATATAAGTTTCACTTGTGTAAATTATATTATTGCTCAACATATCTGAAAATTATATTTACAGCACTGGACCTTTAAAACCCAAGCTATTGTCAACAACTATAACAACAAAAAAAATACGACAATAGCAACAACTTTTTTTTTTTAAATTTTTTATGTATGACAAGCTGTTCAGCAGGTCCGTCCGCAAATCATGTTTAATATTCCACATCATTCTTAACTGTGTAATACAGTTTTTAAATAATCCTTGAAAAAAACTAGACCCAATTTTTTTTGAACAGGCTGTTACTTATTTTTGGTACTAATAGAAAGAAAAGATAATTATCACAAATTTCATGATTTTTGTTTTTTTATGCGGAACCCTAATTATTTTCCTAAAATAAAAGTACCCTAAGTTACACCTTATAATTTCAGCTATCTGTCAAAAATAGTCCCATCAAAATTAGTTCTGCATTTAAGGAGATTAGTTTGAACAAACAGACAGAAAATGTTTTTATTTGTATAGTTTTAATTTACGGATTTGGTAAAAAATCTTACAGAAACTGACATAGACTTACAACTTAAAGAGACACTTCAATTTTATTTGTTTATTAGATGAAGTAGAAAAACTTACTTGTTAATACAATCTCTAATACAATCCAAGAGCTTATAAACAGCTATACAGTATGCCTTCAGCGTTTTATTTATAATTGAATGTGGCTGCTGGAGATATAAATTTGTGAATACTGTCTGTGCTAGTGAGTGACCCTCCAACCATGAAACGATACAGGCCATCGTTGCATCTATAATTCCTATTAGTTCACCTGGTTGCAGATCATCAATTTTTAACTTGCCAGCCTGAAATTAGGATATTTAATCATCATTTTTAATTGATGAATTCTGTATACAAAAAATATTGATATTACAGATTTAAATCAATTTATTATTCAACACTGAGTAAACTCATTGTAGACTTAATATTTTTAATTCTCTTAGTTCCAGTCAAAAATTCAATTCTCACTTTCATTTACATTTGTGGAACTTTAAATTCAATAATAACATTAACTATTAGTTTAAAAAAAATATTGAACCTAGTTTCAACCATTTACTAAATTTATTCAAACTTTTATGCCAATAATAAAAGTTGACTTGTATCACATACAATGTTAAGACTAAACTAAATGAAATAATTTATAGAAACAAACCTCAACAGATTGCTGAAAATTCAGTGGTTTTGGATTCCCACGATTACAAAGCATGCCAGCATCCATTTTTGGATCCATCATTTCAATAGCTGACATAGCCTCAAAAAGACCAAATAGATATCCATTATGTAGTAATTCTCCTAGCTGAAGATCTAAAATATTATTAAATTAATACATCAACAACCAGCAAATATTACCATAACCTAGTGTTTTTAATTTTAAAAAATTCTGACTTCCTCTTTCATTACATTTCTTTAACTATTGTTTCGTTTTATTTAGAAAAAAAAAAACATTTTATACATTTCCATAAATAGCCTTACCTTGTATGTGTTCGAAGAAATCTGATGTAATATCGACCCAGTTATAAGTTACTTCAGGTGGAGCAGTTAATGGCTCCATTGCCCTAAAGAATATACATAGAAAATAAAGGTACAGACAATTTAATTACATTTATAAATATAAACATGAATGATTACATATAGGCTTTTATTTTTTACATAAAATAATGAACATTATATTTGCAAAAAAAAGAGAGAAAACAAACATGAGAAACACCACAATAGATATAATAGAAATACTAACAGTAAAACATGCAAATGATTTACAATAAAATTAAGATTTGCAATGATATATCATCACTTAATGATGAAAAATGTATTAAATAAATATTATTTTTAAAATCATACTAATAATAGAATAATCTACTGTCATGTATCATGCATTCACCATAATCATGTATATGTATTTTAAAAACTGTTAAATGTAGCAAAATTGTTAACAAGTAATTTATTTTTTATATATTATTATATATATACATTACATATGATGTTATTTTATATAATACTATATACTCGTATATATATACGATAGATAATATATATAGAATATTAACTCTCATCAATCATGAATATTTGCATAGACATTGAACAACAATATAAAATAATTAGAATAGCATAACTTTGTCAAATTATCAAATACTCTAATGCCAACACCGAGAAATCTTGGGAATATATGTATTTATTGAATATCACTCTCAAAGATTAATAATCTACTAAAAATACCTGTTATAAAACAGAATTCTACAATATTTGAGAGGATTGTTTATTTTTAAAATAAATTATAAGATGATACAAACTATAAACCAAGCAACATGCTTTGTAATGAACATAATTTTGTCCAACATGCAAACCAATGCATTCTCTGTAGTACTAACCCGTCACCGTAATAATCATCATTATTATCACCCATTTCTTAATACCTCGCGGTATGGAAGCGTTTTCAGTTTTAGATTATAGCTGGTAATAATTAATCAAATTGAATATAAAAACGAATTTAAAATCTTTTGGTTTATTTTTTTGGCATACAGATTCCTAAACGTCAATCTCAAGGTCAAACTTCCAGTGTGACCAAATATAAATAATTGATGTTGCCTTGGTTTGGCAATTAAAAGCTACAATGTTGGCAAGAAAATATAAGCAATGTAAGTTTATAATCAAATTAACCTTTTGTATTTTTTTAATTAGCTTCGTTTATAATATATAACATCAAAATTAAATAGATAAAATATTTTAGTATTACTTGCAGACCATTGTACACTTATGTGATAATTAAAACTTATGTAAAGTTTATAGCAAAAAAAAAAACTCATAGGTACACCTTATCTAAAAATATTTTAGTCAGTCCATAACATTTCCTATAATGAGCTACTGGTTACAATTTTTTTGGCAAAATGCAAATCGTGCTCACGTACCGCGAGTTTCGTTGCGTATTTACCATTTTTCACATTATTTCAGTTTCAAATAACTGTTCCCACGGCTTCGCTCGCGTATCATATTTTTAATCCCACACAATTTTCGTTGTGTAACATAGAATACATAATTACGGAAAAAGAATGGATCCTACTTTTTTGTACAGATCATAAATTGTTTTTTCTCAAATTCTATCAAAAATCTCAAACACTTGTTACAAATTTAGGGGTTTTATTTTTTTACGCAGAACCCTAATTATTTTCCTAAGATAAAAGTAGTTAAAATACGACTTATATTCTTCCTCAGGCACGACCCAAGACGTGTCTCGTTCCCTAGTTGGGGAGGCTCTTGATTTCGCCGCCAGCGCGATACAGTGACACTGCCCATGCATTGAGCATTACACGCACAACACTGCATACACATTCCTGCACATAACGCGCAGGTACATAGGTCCTGTAAGGAACCTTTTTTTATTAATATTATTTTAGAATAAAAAATGTAAGGTTTAGCTAGGTTCAAATTCCGCGGGATTTTTTTGGTATAGGTATCATCCAAGCCGAGGTTCGAACCCTTGTGCTAGTTACCTTTTTTGCGGCTGAGTGCCTCCAGCACTCGCCCCCAAAGTTCGGTGAAGCTGTTAAGGCCCTTCCGGTCAACAGCATTAGGTATGTTAGAAAAAAAAAACTTATATTCTTATAACTTTCAAAATCAGTCCACCCGTTCCGAAACTTTATCAATAATCGTCGTATAGTGATTTACCATGGTTAATAATATTTTCTTTACATTTCTGTTAATAATCAAAATAAAAAATATTAGATACCTTTTTTTTTTTTTTTTTTGACGGGGGGAAATGCATTTACGCACTTCCCCTATCTATTGTATTTGAAGGATCAGAGTCCTCCAAATACAATAGATAGGGGGGCACGGAGTGACGAGCTCCGTGCCAGTGTGGGACTCACCCGAGCGAGAGTCGCCCGGAAATACCCACTAAAACCCCCCGGGGCCGTCCGCTGCATTTGGGATGGGGGCGACACGGGGTGGCTTTCGCAAGCACCGCGTCGCCACGGGGTGGCTTTCGCAAGCACCGCGAAACCCTAACATTGGCGTGGTTTAGAGGGGCCCTATATGAAAATTTCTTGATGGCCCCGTTTACACGACTATTGTGAAGCTCAAGTAGAGAGTAAAAGTTCTGTATAAAATTTTGTACATTTTCACTTCTACACGTCGGGTCATTTGACCCTGTAGCCTTAAAGTCCCGTTTCATTGATACGGCGGTAGCTACAGCCTGATACTTAATATGTTTATAAAATTTGTTCACCTTTTTTTCTTTTTTTTTTGACGGGGGGATATGCATTTACGCACTACCCTTATCTATTGTATTTGAAGGATCAGAGTCCCCCAAATACAATAGATAAGGGGGCACGGAGTGACGAGCTCCGTGCCAGTGTGGGACTCACCCGGGCGAGAGTCGCCCGGAAATACCCACTAAAACCCCCCGGGGCCGTCCGCTGCATTTGGGATGGGGGGCGATACGGGGTTGCCAAGGCATGTCACCGCGTCGCCCCCCTGCAGCGAACCCACCGGGCCTCGTCGTGCAATGGCCCAATGGGGATGGGGGAGAATATTGTCGACCCCACCTCTCCAACCGCCCCCCCCCGAAGGGAGGACTGACCCAACGGTCACATTCCGGGGAGGCAGTATAACCTGCCCCCCCATGAAAAGAAAAGGGAAGGAGGAATAGAGCAGAAGCGGACCAAGAAGAAAGGGAGAAAGAACCCGCCTCTCCTAGAAGATAGGTCCCTCTCCTATACTCGCCTTGCCTAGCAAGACATAGCAAGGAGAGGGATACCTAGGAAGGGGAAAGAGAAAGAGAAGTCACCCTCCACACACAACCCACCAAAACAAACCACCACACCTAACCCACCACAATTACCGCAACCTACGGCGGAAGCCTAGCAAACGGCGCCCTCGCCACCGGAGGCCGGCAGATCACCCCCCCCCCCATGTGATGTCGGTCCTCCCTTCCCGCATCCGCACACACCGCACATTTCGGTGTTTCCGCCGCGCAGTCCACTGCCTTATGGCCCTGAACTCCGCAGCGGAAACACTGCAATCCCCTCTCCACCACCGCCGAGCACAACGCCCGAGTGTGTCCCAGGCCCATGCACTTGAAGCATCGCAAGGGCTTTGCTCCAAGCGCACAAACCCGAGCCACACTCCAGCCGACCACCACCTGTCCCTTCTCCACCAACTTTCTGCCCGCCTCCACCGGGAGGGACAAAAAAATATCCCCCCGATTCCCCCCCTCATCACCCGAATTGGGCCAGCCCTCACTTCCTCTGACCTACAACCCACCTCGTGGGAGACCCGCCAAACCACCTCCTCCTCCGACACCGAGTCCTCCAGGCCCTCCAAGCGAACGTCTATCCGCCTGGTTGGCCTGGAGACCACCGCGACCTCCGCAACAGCCTCCCGCAGGCCGGCAGCGAGAGCATCCTCCCGCTCCCCGCCACAGGGGCCTGAAATCTCCATGATCCGCGCCCCTGCAGCAGTGGGGCGACACGCTAAGCCCTCGATTCCCAGGTCCTGCAGCCCAACCTTAGCTTTGGCATTCGCCAGCACCTCTTTGTAGGTGACTCCCCTCGCCACCGCATCCGGCCTCAGTGTAACAACCACTGCTGCCGTCCGCGGCGGCGACGGGAGCCTTACCCTCCTCACAAACCCTCTAGCGGCCTCCGGCTGCGCCGCTCCGACTCTGACAGGAGCCACACCCTCATCCCTTCTTACTCCCTTCTTCCTCTTTCCCATCGTCACCCACTCATCCGCCCCACGCCTCTCCCCCACCTTCTCTGATGATGAACCCGGCAACGGTGCCCAATCCATCCCCAGAGGAGGCCATCCATCCCCAATCCATCCCCAATAGTATTATACATAAAAAATACAGTAATTGTATACATATTTGTAAAAAAAATTAAGTACATATTATGTAGTCAAAACAATAAATAATTTTATTAATTAAATATATTTAACAGTATTATTGAACATAGGAGGAATAATTGCTGAGGTTTCAGTAACAGGATCGTAAATATCGTAAGCCACTTGCGTCGGTTCTGCAATTGCTTCTGATTCTGTAGATACTGTATTCGTTGCACTACCACTTGGTTTTGACAAACCAACTCCGCCAAAACCCATGTCCATACAGTCAAAATGTAGTACCTGTAACAGAATTATTATTTTGATTTTTTTTATTCTTTAATTTTAAAACACTTAATAAAACAAATTTTCATGTCCATGTTTTAAATCAGATTCAATATTTTATCTTTATTGATTGGTATCGTAAAAGAAGAGGATTTTTTTGACCGTTGGATTCCCGGCCGGGACAAGAATAATTTATGAAAAATCTTTGAATGCAGTTTTACTTAGTTTGAAAAATAAAGAACCCGAAAAATAAAGAAGAAAATGACAGTAGTCAAACGCTAAGTGAATTCATTTTTCAAGTTGCGCCTTTCGTTACGCGCCGGTGATACGTAATTCCGTGGCGAGTACACACTCACGACTATATTTTTTGGCTTCATTTTTAATCAAGTTGTTGTATGGAATTATCATTCTTAGGTTTATTACTCTATGAAGTAAACTTACAACAACAGGAGCTTTGTCAATCCTAGTATCCATATCCATGCAAACGTGTAACTTTTGGTCTATTATGTTGATGTCAAAGAGTCTTATACAAATATCAACGAGTCCTGGAGGTAGATACGGTACGGGGATTGGTACGCAGAATGGTGGAGGATTTCTAGCTGAAACGAAAAAATGGAGAACTTATTGATAACACGTAACTTTTTCCCGCGACTTTGTTCGCATTATTGTAGGTTTTTTAGGGCTTTAATGCCCGGTTGGATTGCGAAAAAGCCATCTTAGTGAAACGTTAAGGCATCACGCATTTCTGGAACAGAAAATGTATATACAGGCTTATTTTAAAAGTTTAGCCATGGTAGATATAGGCGGGTATGACGATGGCGACTTTTTTATTATACGGTATATTATACGTACGTTATATATATATATATATATATATATATATATATATATATATATATATATATATATATATATATATATATATATATATATATATATATATATATATGCTAAGTGACGACGTGATCCAGGATGAAAAACACACAAGGCCTAGGTACTGGTTCTCACGTGATGTTGCTGGGACCCACCTATTGGTATTTGGCGACAGGTTTTCGAACTTAAGGTTGGTAGCTAACTAGTTACCCAGGCAGACATTGTTAGAAAATTCCCTATCACCATGTTATTGTTTCCTCGCGATGTTTTCCTTCACGGAGAGCTCAGGCTGATTTTAGAGTTGGATAGGCGGATTTGAACCCGCGTCCATTGATGCGGAATTCGGCCGCACAATCCACTGCGCCATCATCGCTTCACTGTCGATAGATCCTCATCTTTATTTAGCATCAGATCCAATAAAGATTTGCTAAACCAATGAATATATAAACCACGCGCGCTGGCCATCATAACCAGAGTTATACGGTATCTTTTATCTCGACACGAACCAAAAAGTTCGCATCAACTTACCTCTGCTGTACTTTACAACTTTGGAACAGTCTCCAGGACGCTGGATTCCCTTCTTTCTACAAACATTGGGTCCTTCAAATGCAATGTGAAGAAACACTGAACTGGCCATCATAGCAGCGACGACCGGCAATCGACTGTTTTGCATTGTTCTGCGCTTACCATCAGGTAAAATGCCATCATTTTACGTTGCTAGTATAAAAAAAAGTACTCCATATTTAAAACCCTGACAACGTGTATGCAAAACTTTATAGTTCGATTCAAAAATAAACAAATGTTGTTTTTTATTAGTAATTAGTATATTCTTCAAAAAAATTTGAGTTCTGTGTAATTAATTGTAATTATATAAAGCTTAATTACCCGAATAATTTTCTCTGTAAACAGTTTCATTATTCATCCTCACTTCTAATTGAATCATAGTATCCTCTGGCTCGTAAGTTAATATGGCACAGGCTGCAAAAGTAATCTGTGATTAAATATCGAACATAACTTTTGTTATATGTGAGTTTTTATTTATTCCCCACAGATGCCAGGAGGACTTGGAGTTGGGGGGGGGAAGGTGGTTACAGACTTTGAGCAGTAATCACCCCTCTTCCCCCCGGATGATTAATTACTTCTCTTTGAGAGGCGGGCTAAGAGGTGGGTGGGGAGAGAGCCTGTGGGTCAGGCATCGGTATTCTCCCCCCATCCCCATTGGGCTTAAGTATGGACGAGGCCCATTGGGCTTGCCGCAGGGGGCGACGCGGTGCATGCTATCGCGATCCCGTATCGCCCCCATCTCAAGTGCGGCGGGCGGCTCCGGGGGGTTTAGTCGGTATTTCCGGACGCTTCACGTCCGGGTGAGTCTCACACTGGTGCGGAGACGTCCCTCCACACCCCCTTACCCATTGCATTGGGGGACTTCGGTCTCACTAATGCAATCGGTAAGGGTAGTGCGTAAATGCATTCCCCTTTAAAAAAAAAGGTTTATTTATCCTAACATTTTGTAGGTATTTTATATTAAGGTTTAATGTTAATAAAGGGTTGTTATAATAATTTTCAATGTTAATATCGAATGTGGACATGGTTATGGAATTGAAGACGTCCAGCATATGTTGGTGGAATATACCAGAAATGTGGGGCCTAGAAGTTGTTTGGTTTTTGCCTTAGGGTTACGTTAGTTAGATATAGGCATGTTCTATGGTGTCCGATTCTGCTAGTATGCTATGGAATTTTATTATTACTAGTAGTAAGATAATAGGTAATTTTATTTAGTTGTTTTATTATTATTATTATTGTAAGGCATAATGGGTATGCTCCGATAGGGCTAGTATACACTAATGTGTATGGCCTGTGCAAATAAATAGTGAATAAAAAGAAAAGAAAGTGGACATATTCGATTTGAGCCTTAGAATAATCACGTTTTATTTTTAATGAAAATATATTGATGATTTAATAGATCTATTCAGTTAGGACACAGGACGCTATTTTAGGTATCTAAGGATTATTTTCTGTTCACAATTAATTTCTGAGATGTTTTCGAAATACTTCATATTTTGTTTCTTTTTTTTTACTTATTTACCGAATGAATTAAGTATCTAAACTATCAGCTATATATTATCTCTAAATAAGAAAATGTTATTCAGAGAAAGAAATTTTCCATTGTTGATCACGAGTCATCGGAAAATACAGGTCCTACTGCCAAACAAAGGAAATTATAGTTTTTAAAGAATAAGCTCAAAATATACTATAAAATACATAATAATTATTATTACGATTTACGAGTATTATAGAGGTTCTTTTAGTCCCCTTCGCACCTCAGGCATAACACGAGACTTTGTTGTCCCTCTTTATTAATGTTGTTTTATAAATATTTTAAATAAAATTAATGTATTTATTAATTTATTTTCTTTTTCTTACTTAATGTGTCGCGTACCCAAAAAAATGAAACAATAGAAAGACAATAGTAAAACAATTGAAAGCTGGCGTAAACGCCGGGAAGGTGCTCAAGGGGTTAACTTTATTTTATTTTATTTTTATTACCTTTATTTTTCTATTTTTTATATTTCCCCCTGATATTTTTATCATTTTTTCTTTATTTATTGTTTTTTTTTATTTCAAATTAAATTACCTTTGACTATTATAAAGATTAGGCAATAACAATAAAATCATGTTTTAATTGTTGTAGTACTCAGCGATCACTCTTATTTTATTATAATTGGAAAATTTAATTTAATTTGAGAACAATGAATTACGACAAAAATAAGCCAATTTGACGAAATTTGACTATTATTAAGCTTAATAACTTTGAATATACTCACTCCTCCTGTCAAAATTAAAGGCAGGTATTCGAACTCCAGTACAGCACGTGCATTTCAGTGTTTCACAATTGCATCTTCCGCCTCTGAAAGGAAACCGAAGTAACCATCCTGGCTTGTACCAAGGGCGTGGCATCATTTTTCTAATAGTCTGTAAAATTGTAAACAATTATATTTCAGGTGAGTACTTTATAAGCATTTTATATGAAAAGTATTACAAACTCATATTTACCTCGTTCGTTTCTACATCGTAATAAATACAAAAGTCTGTTACATCTAAAATATTATCCGGTTTACTACTTTTAAAAATATGACGGCTGTCTTTAGTCTGCATACCTGAAAATTAAAATATACTATATTACATACTAAATAACAATAATTACGCAAACTCAAAAAAATAGAATTTTAGTCTTTAGAGATAGTATAAACCTCTCTGCGTACATTATCTTTAGTCTTTTTTTCTTCAACTGTCTTAGTAAATTACTTTTAAATATTGACTTGCTTCTGAGTCTTCCGAAACAAGAGACATCACATAAAGGCAAAACATATTACTTGTAGAAAATAAGCGCCTACGGTAAACTCTATAGCAATCTAATGCATTGTTATTTTGTTCATTACAAGAAAGCGTTGATTTTTGTTATTGAGGGTTTCTATAATAATTATTTATTAAACTAGCTTTGCCCGTGAATTCGTTCGCAAAAATTAATTAAATAAACATTATTCATTGCACCAAATTGTGAATCTAAACCATTCTCGAATCTTCAGGAATAGACACAAAAAATTTCATTGAGATCGATTCAGGAGTTTAGGAGAAGTTTAGTTACATAAACATGCAAAGAAGATTTATTTATTTATTTAAAAATGTGATTCTTATAGAAATATAAACCATGTAAACAGTTGCATTTTATATTGTAATAAGTTATTTAAATATATTCCATTGTCTTAATTAATAAACAAATCGAAGATATGTGAAAAGGTACTTACCAGCACTCAAGGATGCACAACACATGATAATATACAAAAACGTAGTCGTTTTCATTTTACCAAAAGTTCGTTCAACCTAAATAAATATTGTTACCGCCTCTAGGGACAACATTCAAATGGACAAACACCGATAATCAATACAAGGTACTACCAACGATACTACGTAAAATATTTGTATGCAAGGTATGCGATACTCGGGCGCAACTGACTTGCGGAACTTTCTAGAGAAACTCCAGCACACTAGATCGATTTAAACGCAGCTCGAGTAAAACACATCGAAAGTAGCCTGTCTATAAAATTACTAGTGAATAGTAAAATTTTTATAAATATAAATAATTTATTCAAAATAAGTTAACATATGATTTCATGTATTATTCAAATGGTCATTTATAAAACAAATCACCAAACACCGATCGCACTACATTCTCATCGTAGTCTTCAATGTCGTCTTCTCCTGCATCAATAACAGCGTCAACTCCTCCGTGAGGATTTGCTATTGATATTCCACCGTTATCGTAAGGTTTCACCATTGCTATTCCATTAGCTCCCATTCTAAAAAGTGAAAACCATCTTATATTCAAAATACTCATACAGTTTCTACCTCTGTTGCGTGAGATAAGATACTCAAAGGCAACGAAATAAGTAACAGATTTCTACTGCTAAAACCCAAATTTGTTCCTTCGTTCTCCTCTGTTTCTCTCGGGAAGCGGGAGCACCTTTCACGTTACCTCTCCTCGATGCAGTATATAAGATAAAAGAGAGAGCTGTTTTTATACACATATTATTAAAATTGTTAGTTTTTCATAATGTATTATTCTAGTAAGGTTAAAAGTACCTTAGACAGTCAAAGGCGAGGTTAAACAGCTCAAACGAGCCCCAATTCCCAACCATAGCCAAACAAAAATGAAAGTTTCTTCCAGGAAAGAACACATTGTAAAATTTTGCACATACTTTCAAATTGGTTAACCTCGGTGGATTTATGCATATTGGCTTCGGATTTTTTCCTGAAATCAAAATAAAGTTTAGTCGATATAAGTATTATAATTCTAGATATTTTTCTTAATCTATTTTTTATTCATTTTATATAAGCAAGTACCTGATAGTGAGTTCTCGTAAAGAACTCTATTATTAATCGACATGGCTACGTCAAAAGCAAAATCACCAGGATGATACGTGACCTTCATACAAGCTTTTTGTTTAAACAAATCCATAATGTAGCCGGTACAGCACTTACAAACCCCACTAACGCAAGTGCAACGTCTTGAATTAGTTGAATTCTGATCCTGATTTTGTCTTCCTAAAACTTCTGCGGCTTCAAACTGGGGCTCGTTTCTTAATCTAAGTCGTTTCATTAATAAAAAGCTCTCCGCAACTTCGTATTCATCTGTATATTTATGATTAAATTTTTGAGTACTATTTGTACAAGGTATAGCTGAAAACATACGTTCATTATTTATTTATTTACACGGAAAATCCACAGCAAATATAAGAAATAGGAATAAGAATATATAGTAATTTACTAGTTACATATTTTCACGATTAGTAATAATTATAAAACATTATAGCTGTATTATTTAAGAAACGGTTAAAAAGAGTAAATATAAATACTAAATAAAATATAAATAGATATACGCATGCTAGAATACCAGTAACCTATTACACTGTAGAAAGTAAGAATAAAATAAATAATTTACAATAGAAAATGAACACTGATTATTAAAAAAAAAACATCGGCTGTCTTCTAACAGATTCTATGCTAGCGGAAAATTAGACAAAATGGTATTCGATTAAACCTTGTACGAGCTCGAATAAATATTTTTATAGCAATTAAGATCCTTACCTCCGAAAGAAATATGTAGACAACAAAAACCGAAAAAGATGAAAAGTAAAGTAGACATTTTTGACGCGATGCTGCACGTGCGTATGTTGTCTAAATAACATGGACACTTCAGTTCGCATACATAAAACGGAACCGGTTCAACACCGGTAGGAAATATTTTACCTCTCCCTCAGATATTGCTTTCTCCTGTTTATTAATCTTTATTGTTTATTACTTGAGTCCGGAATGCATACAGGTACTTCAAAATGAGTTTATAAAATATGAGTAAAATAATTTAAAAAAATGGACTGGTTCAGTAACGTCTAGGAATTTTTATTGTTTGTTATAATCAAATCTTATTTGTGGCCTTCCTTAATAGGAACTTAACTTTTGAGCTCAGGTAATAATAAAACCAACCACTTCATATAATAAATAAATGCTGTTTAATTGTTTCGACATAGTTTGTTGTATTATCTCTCTTCTCTCTAATCTAAATGCCGACCGTCAAATAATTCTCCTACAGCATCTCCTATTGCATCTAGCGGTCCTTCGTCATTTCCACCTCCAAATAGTCCATCTCCACCTCCTCCGAAAACTGCTCCAGCCGCATCATCCAGTATACCACCTTCGTCTTCATTTTCACTATTTCCGAATAAGCTGACAGGAGCTGGACCCGACGAAACTGGCTTAGGTTTTAGTCCTGTTTGTAAGCCTGACGCTCCCAGTCTAAAAAATAAATAATAATGAAAGTAGCATATATTTCAAAAGTTCATATTTCATACGTAATGAACGAATCATCTAACCCAAAACATCTAAATGAAGCAGAATAAACAGGAAAACCAGCAACATCCGCGTTAATGTCTAAACATGCGAATGCGTTTCTATTCCTTATACGTATATTCGAAATTTCTGCGCAAATACGAACGAAAGGTGCTCGTCTGGGGTTAAAACAAATTGGTGGTGGGTCACTTGCTGAAATAAGGCTTTCATTATATATTTTAACAAATACACATAAATGAATAACTAATTTTTAATGCAAAAAAACTTTCACTATTTCACAATTTGTTGTTACCATACCCGAAACACGTCGTCGTACAACTGTATTGTTGTTAATGCTTAGTTTAACATCGAAAACAAAATCTTCCGGCACAAAAGAAATATTTCCACATGCCTTCATTCTGAATCTTTCCAATATAGCTCCAGTACAACAACCGCATTGTCCGTCGACACAAGAACATGGGAACCTTGTAACTTGACCGGTCATATCTGGTTCCGTTGTTATTGGATCGTCTTGAAGTGGTATAGTAGGTTGTTGCGTTACTGCAGCAGAAGTGTTAACAATCACTTGTTGCTCATCTTGAACTAGAGTTGCATCAACAGGTACGTTTTCCGAAGCAATGGGTTGTTCTTCTTCATCATCGTCTAAGTAATTTTCCTCATCCTGTTGGACGTGAATCGGTACAACAATTGTCACAGGAGATCTGAATACTGGTGTTGGGTGCAATGCTTGCTTCCAAACTACTCTAGGTACTTTGAAATTAATCACGTCATATAATCTGTCTTTATCCAATATAATTTCACCTTAAAGTAAACAAAAAAAATTGAAAATCTGTACATTTATTGCTATTAATTGATTTTAGTTCCTTGCTTACCTAGGCTCACAGTTTTCCTAATTGTAAAAACGATTACTAATAATGAAAATAATTTAAATAAACTGTACATTATAGGTTTATAATATTATTATAATTTATATTTTATTTGTACAGCTGCCGTTCACCGTATAGTTCAAATTGTAGGTATAACAAGTTACCTGGAGTATTTAACTAACATCCATTACACTTATGATGTTTGTTTTAGCTCTCTAGAAACAAGTTTCAAATTTAAATGTCAGTGTCAGAGAAAGTTGTGCCTATAAATGAATTTATACTTTCCATGATTGATACGTGAACTGAATTATTATTATTATTAATTATTTTCATAATACTTTATATAATGAATTGATAAACATTATATATAATCATATTTAAATATTATAAATAAATCTGTAGAAATTATATCTAGTTACTTTATCTTTTTCGTATTTTATATCAGGCCCTTTAATAGTATTGTTAATTTGCCGACTAAACAAAAAATAATTTAAGTAATGACAGTATTATAAAATCAATCAAGAGTTATCATTATAGCCATGCAAATTTGTAGTTTTAATATTTTGAATAAGTAAAATAAATAATATAAGCCAAATATATAAATATTTTAATAATATATTCTACAGAAGAAAAAAAAATTTTTATATGGTGCCGGTCATAATTTCATTACAATATTGTAACCTGTTCTAAGTTCAATTTGATCAATCAAAAGTTACTTTGTTGTACATTTAGTTCCATTATAGTTTATATTAACCCCTTGAGCACTTACCTGGCGTTTACGCCAGCTTTCCATTGTTTTCCTATTGTCTTTCTATTGTCTTATTTTTATGGGTACTCGACACATTAATGCAAAAATAAAATCATTGTCATCAATGTTGTAATGTTGTAATAAATTAAAGCTGAACATAGATAGCAATTAATAAATATTTGTATCTTATTTTATTTGTTGCATATATAATTTTAAACAGAATCAAGTAAATTTGTCGATACGAGAACCTAGAGAAGACAAGTACGCTTTGAACTTGTATCGTGTAATTTAAATATGGCAGATTAAAGTAATTATAATGTGAAAAATACTTGTGACAACCTTGGTACTGTTACATTTATCTAATCTAATCAATGGGTACTGTGTATGTTAATATTTATTAGGAATACTTTCTCGTCGTATAATGAATAAATTAAAATTACTTAGATAAACAATGAAACACATATTGTATGCCATATATTCATTTACTATTCATTCATGCAAAATAAATAATTACAAAGAAATCTTAAATATTAACGTATTTACACACTCCTGACAAATTATGAAAATAAATAATCTAAAGCTATTTAGAACTATATTAAGAGTCTTAGATATCCATCTATGGCCATTCTCCGTGCATCATTTTATTTTGCCTTCTTCTGTCATTTTTATTTTTAGTATCCAGATTTGATCTTCTCATAATTAAAGTGTCGGTCAACGTATCAAGAATATCGTCATATTCATCATTATCACGGCCTTTTTCCTCGCGTAATTTTACTTCTTTATTCTGCTTATTTTGCCTTCTTTTACCGCCAAAAATCCCAAAATGATCACCTATACTCTCGCCAATTTCAGTTAAATCAAGAACATCTAAATCATCAAGACCAAATATTTGATCTCTATTTTTCCTTTTAGGCAATTTGTAACTTTCAAACTCTGAATCGGGACTTAACCATTGAGCTCGACTCTCTTCTGTAGCCATAACTTCATGCTCAGGTGTACTCTCTTCAGAGTCTAAAGTTTGAACGACTTGTATCATGTCATTGTTTACGGCTTCTTCAGTAGTAACACTAGGAACTACAGTTGATGGCAATTTAGGTGTAATCATTTCCACTTTCTCATAATTTATCTGCTCTGTTTCTGGCTTATTTAAATCTCCAGCACTAGTAGGCAATAAGGGAGTAACTTGCATTAACGATAGTTGACCAGTGATATGTGCTAAGGACAATTCCAATCCATGATCCTCAAAATCACTAACATCATTAATTGTAGCTACCGTTACAGGTAAATTAGGCTCTGGTTCCTTGGCAACAACTGTTGCCATACTATGAACATTTGATGCCGCTAAAACTTCAATGTTATCTGAATTTTGTACGGGCTGAATAACTGGAACTAATGGTGAAACTGTAGATGTAGAGATAACAATTGGAGTGCTTTCGGTGACTGGTTTATTTTGAGGCCAGGCGCTGACTTCTGGTCGTTTAATTGGTCGTCGAATCGGTCGTCGGTTTACAGGGCGAATTTTAACAGTAGTAGATCTAGTTGGTCTTTGGGTGGTTGTCCGTGTACTAGGTCTTCTAGCTGGACGACGAGTTGGTCTTGGTCGTCTAGTAGTTGTTGAACTCAAAATTGGTACATATGGCGCTTGTTTCTTTTTGTTTTTGTTTGTTTTTTTACCGCCTGATGAACCAAACAAGTCTCCTAATAAATCTTCACCTAAAAGACTAAATCCTGTGTAATCTGCACCATCTACATCATTGACGGCATCAAGACCTCCTGCAATAAATAAAAAAAAAAAAAAAGTATGATACAGAATTCGTTATATTCATTATACCGCCAGATTACTAAAATATAAAAATCTTTTATTTTATATAGACTTAATTAAAACAAAATGGTTAATATTACCGTCGTCTTCATCATCTTCATCATCGTCATCATCATCATCGTCGTCATCATCGTCATCACCACCGAGACCAAAATCATCTTCATCGTCTTCATCATCGTCATCATCATCTTCATCTTTTTCTTCTTGAGGTACAAGTGGTAATGGATCGGCGGGTTCTGATGTCACGCCTCTAGGTCCAAACTTAAAGCATGATACTCTCACAGCCGCTTCTACTGTCCTTTTCGCTTGAAGTTCTAAGCCAAGGCATGCTCTAAACTCCTCACCAGCTCTTGCAATGTTATACACTCGGCCACAGAACTTGGATACGCCACCAGGCAAAGGCATACAGACGGGACTAGGTTTACGACCTATTGAAAAATAATAATATTAGTCTTCACATAATTAAAATATAAGCGTTTAGTATTGAATATTGCATGCTTTAAATTATATCCAAGTAAACGGTTACACAACAAATTATTTACCAGATAATGTCCGGTTTGTGATGACCTTCTTTCCAAAGCTCAATGAAACTGACATCTTGTCATCATTTAAATACATCAAGGAAGCACATCCTGAAAAAAGTATACCATTTTAGAAATGATTTTTAGGAAAAAAGAATGAAATACGCTTTGTTAGTAGCTCTTATGATCCAAATAAATTATCTTGAATCATAACACATTATGATTTTATATTATATATTTACGTAAATATTTATCGAAATTTGTAATTACATAAAATGAAATAAGAAAAGTACCTGGCCCACTTAGATTCACCACGGGCAGAGCGAAATCTCTACAGCAGTTGCAGTAAGCTTCGGAACATTTGCAGTATTGTTAATGCCACTCTCTTCGATTTTATCATCTTCATCATCTCTCTTTTGTATGCCTTTTTTGTAATTATATTTTTCTAAAACGACAAATATGATTATTTATAAACAGTCATTACAACATGCGAGAAATATAAAAAAATTGAAAACGTATAATACAAAAGCGTGTACATGCGAAAACATTACATGTTTAGAAAAAAAATCAAGAGTTGAATTACAAATTAACACGCTATTTGTTTCGTAAAAAAAAACAGAATAACAATCTTACACCTGACTTTCTCTAATTCGTATAAAATTTTAAACGATGTTATTTTTTGTTTCATTCTTTTCTGTATGATTTCTTACTGCGTATTTAATTTTAACTCAATTATGTTGTGGCATAATATATAGTCCAGCTATAATAATTGTTTCTAAATAATAATAAACTTAACTAAAACACAATAAAGACGAATGATTTATTATATAATCTATAGATAAAGTACTTTTTTTATTTTAAATATAGTCAAATTTAGGATTTATTTAAGAAGACCTGTTAAGAACTCACAAGGCGAAATAAAATACCTTTTTTTACCAATCATTTTATAGTTAACGGTACACCGATATTAGTGAAATAAATATACATAAGAAAAATAAAAATTTAGTTATTGACTACCAATCTATTAGCTAATCATATGTTATAATTTAAATGAACTCAAAATACATATATAAGCCTGTTTATCTCTGGGTTCAGTAACTGAAATAATTTCATGTTTGCAAAAAATATACCAGATAATATTATACTTACTGACACTCTTTGAGGCAGCGAATGCCAAAAGCACAAATATTAAAAGTAGTTCGAAAACCAGGGAGAGCTTCATCTCGAAGCCTTGCTCCCCACCTGCGAAAAACAATAAGAATACATTTAAAATTTATTAAATTACCGATCATATTGATTTAAATTCAATTTTTTTTTTATTCTAAAAATATTGGACTGTATGGTTACAATGCACATAATATATAGAGTTGCAATTATATTAAAGTTCTGACTGCATTTTCAGCGGTAAATGGATACGCGTTGAAGTCTTCACTTCCATATCTACTTAACAACATTTTATTTTTGATATTAAAAAAAAATATATTTATTTTATGTTTATATTAAATACTTTAGTGTTACTTCTTACCTTCTTTTTTGTTCAAATCTTAGCAAAAATAAACAATTAAAACACTAAAATGTTGACCCAAAATGAACACCAACACAGTCGATATAATTATTACAATTGACACGGGTCCTAAAAATGCAGACGACACCGGAGTAACATCAACACTGATTTGATATAACTGCTTCAACTCGTGCCTGGAGAAATGTGCAGTGACGTAGAGCCGACGACGAGAAAGGAAAACCGCTTACCCACCTCCCTTTCACTCGTCAGGAAATGGTGAAGGATGGACGCAAGCATCACTTGGCCGCCTATGTAGGATTCAGTGTCAGGGATCCAACCGACATTAATGTCTTACATAGAATCTATTTCCTGTACATAAGTAAAATCCAGGATGTGCCAACAATTAGCTACAACCATATGAGGCATAAGTATAACTATCAATTTTATATACTTGAATGAATTGCATAATTCGCAAATAAAACAATTGTTCTTGCCTGAACAAATAAAATTTCAAAAATATGACATTTTGATATGACGGAAATGATAATGATAGGTACTGTAAGTAGTAAATTGAATATTTCAAATATTACGTCGTTTAATATTTAAAAAAGCATAAACTTTCGTGGAAACACTTTTTATTTTCACGAAGTTTCTAGAATATGTTTAAAGGGCGTTGATCTCACATACACTTTCGTTGCATAAAATTGGCCTACGGATGTTTCAATAAAAGTATCTATCAACAACTGTGTATTATTCTATGAACCACTTAAAAAAAATAACGAACGTAAAAGTAACGAAAGTAAAGTGAATACAATATTCGTATAACTATTAAAGTGCATTAATAATTAAACTTATAAAATATTCAAACGGCCAATTCAAAAGAAATTCACTGTACCACCTAGTGCCCAATCATCTCGAGCCAGCTACGTATGACATGGTCACTTTCACGAGGTGAAAGTGGTCGGACAGAATTCTGTTCATTTTTTATGTTATTGTTTGTTTTACATAGTTACTATTCGTTCATTAACACGTCATTGCTTATTGTTACCGGACGGATTGAAGATTTCATATTTCACTAATAATTTTAAATTAATTAGGAATGAGGCAAATATTTCAGTATTATTATAAATGTTTCTAATTTTTTAAACAAATTGACCAATTTTTAGATAAAATATACTATTCTAGGTAATAGGTATTTTTTTAATTTAAATGAAAAAAATAATAATTTATTTATATGGAGAGCATAGTAAAACTATGAATTGTTTATAATCAAACTGTAATATGAGATTTTAAGAGATAAAATATCAAATAGCCATATATATCCAATAAGACGATATTAAGCTAGTTGCCCTACCCGACGTTGCATTCATATTAGAAAAAATGTAACAAGATATTAATCCCTCAAATACATGGTTAAACTTTACAATTGGAAAACAATTGATACTGGCGTAAACGCCACGTTCATTGTTGTTCGGTTAAATAAAAATTATTTATGATTTTGTTTTTATATATTCTAAGCCTTTACAAAGACCCATATAGTTAGCATCTATTTCAATGACCCAATGGCATTCGCCATATTGTAAGAAATATAACAAAAAAACAATGGATTTTAAGCTTTGCTGGAATAAATAAAAACAGTTATATCTTTATACCAATATGTAATATAGACCATACCAAACATATAAATAAAAAAAACGTTATTATGTAATAAAAAATAAATATATTTATTTACTAAACTTTATGTTGGTAAATATTTGTTTTTCTATAACATCGATAACTTATATAACTATTGGAGTCAGAGCTAACAATGTTAAATAGATTGAAATAGTTCCGTTTAGACATTGATCTACACACGTAACATAGTCTGTGGCGATGGCGGTACAACGACCTGTATCCGGGCCACTGGCACGATGTGTACTTGGCCGTGATCAGACGGCTTCCGTCTCGCACCAAACTAGTATACAACCGAGACAGCTTTCTATAAAGGTAACTATAGTGTCTTACCTTATCATCTACATTATATGAACACACGAAGACCGCGCTCACACCCTCAGAAACCAAGAACGAGCGAGGTGAAGTTGGTCTTCTATAAATTTCGACTCCAGTTCAGAAACGAACATGCGTTTTCTCAGTCTGCTTCTTAGTTAATATCAACGTGTGAATTTTGTTAAATTTAAGAGTGCATAGTATTTTTTTAACCATATATGAATGATTTAACAGTCTAAAAAAACGGCGGATATCTTGTTAAAAACATTGCAGGGAGTTGTGGCATAATTTATATTCCATTATTTCTAATAATAGTGAATAATAAATATAAATTAAGTGAATTTTTTTGCGAGCGAATTTATTTTGGTATTGTAATCTTTCATTGGATCCTTTTTGGACCTGTAATACTAAAATAATAGCTGATTAGAGTTAATATTTCTTTGCTTACCAGAGAACTAAAAATTAAAATTACGTAAAGATATTACTTTAAATTTCTTGGAAATGTTACATTATGCTTAATTAGATCGTGAAACAGTTAAATAGCCGCGAGGTTAATTATTACACGCAACAGACGACAACCCCCGGCATATGTCTTTAACCGTATTATTTTTTTAACAAGAATATATTAGAACAGTATATTATCCAATAGCTTTTACGTTAAATTATCAATTAAACTACAAAAGAACATTATAAATTCTGAAATTGTAACATAAATGGATTTCAACATTATCTGTAATTATACTAAACAGCTAACGAGACGTAATCTGTACATTGAAGATTTTTAAGAAAAAATACTATGCGGGGCTTCAGAACAGACTACAGAACACATTTCGATAACTAATAAAAATTGTCTGTCTATCTTTCGGTCTGTCTCTTTGTTTATTATTAATTTATTCGCCAATCACGCAAAATCTACTGAAACGAATTTGACGACAGTTGGTAAATATTGCATCCAGGCCGAGAACATAGGAAAATTGCAAATTGTCTGAATTACAAGTGGGTCAAGCCGCAGGCACAGCTAGTATACACTATGAATACAAGCGATCGACTTACACTTACTTCTACCAAATGTAAATAGGTCCGGCAGTTCTAATGATGTACAATGTGAGACACCCAAAACAAAAGCTAATCTTTACAGTAAAGTTTATATTATAATATATCCATCCATTCAACCGGATGTCCACTGCTGGACATAGGTAACCCGAAATAAGAGGTTATTGCCATAATCACCACGCTTGGCAAGAAGATTGGCGATCGCAGTAGGTGTTTGTGATGCTCAGAGGATGCTGCTGCCCATCACCTGGTTTATCTCTTAGTCGCCTTCTACGAGACCCACGACAAGATATAAGGCGGTACTATTCTTAGCCGGCACCACACGACGATTATAATCCGCTCCACTTGAATTATATAAAAGTCAACGTCCATTGGTCAATCTGTTCGTTAGTTGGCTTATAAGTCAAAAACCACAGAACCGATTTACATGATTTTCTGTTTTGTATATATTTTAAATAATATATATGAGTTTATAGGAGATATAATTAGAATAATAGAAAAAAAAAAACTACACATATATAACCATAGTGTTCCTTCTTACATGTCAATATCTCATATGCTTACATTATATAAAAGGCAATGTATATCGGACAGATATATGACGTTTTTATATGATAAGTACTTACTAAAATGTAGTGGCTATACACTGTAATATTACTTTAAGGGACGATCGAAATTAGTTTTATCTACTGAAATCCGAAATATCAATCCTATATTTCTCTCAAGCGTCAGTGAACAGTAAAAAAAAACGATATGTTTTTTACTTAATCTCAGTCTTAACTTTTACAATTCGATATTGTAACCCGCCGTAAAAGTGGTAAGATCGAAGTATATAATGAATTTCAAGTGAAAAAAAAACTCAAAAGGAAACAACAGACAAACAACAAACAGTTGATTTATCAACGCCTAATGTTGTGTTCCGGCAGATACATTTCAGAGTCCACTTCGTTTGTAAACTTATCGCGTAATTGTAATCAATAATCCGATAAACGAAACATGAAATGTAAAAATTATACTAATTTTAAACATATAAAAATTTTTTATTACCAAATGATACATACAAATGAGTGTAATACAACAGGATATAATCTCAGAGAAAGCCAACCAACAAGTCTACACCACCTCCTGCACCTACCTACCTACCTAATGTAGTTATATCTTCGTAAAGATACATATAAAGCCGACGCATGAAATTTTACACCTACATAATTTAGATCCTCAGTCATAAAAAAAATAAACATTCGTAGTATATATAGGTTTGAAATATTATCCATAAATCCCAGCTTTCACGACGCATTTCACCGATGCATGTCTTTAATAATATTGTGTGTTGTTTGTTATGTCTTATTTAAATTTCACCTTCTATTGTGAGCTAGGTGAAACGGGTGGAACGAGATCTGAGGAAAGGAGTCGTGTTTCAACGGCAGCTACGACGCTCGCCTCTTTCAAACATCCGACGCACAAGAGGCTCGACCGCTCCTCGATAATACATTTTGAGTGAATTAAAAATTCATAATTCTGTCTTAGTTTTTTCTTTAATACAACCGACCAGCATGTCGGTCAGACTAACGCTTTCGTTTCTGTTCTTCGCTGTTGCAGTTGTCAACGCAACGAGCATTTTAGGTAAGTCTATTTTATATTAAATGTCATACATAACCTTATAGTTCAATATAATTAGAAAGTCTAGCGTATAGTCATGACTTTTTAATTACAAATTATAATTCTTTCCTTATGTATATAGGTATAATGTGCTATTAATATTTCATTATCGGTTACCGTTTGAATAAATCGATGTATGTACATACCACTGCATATGTTTGGTTTATATGCTTTTCTGAAATAAACAGTATTAATAATTTATTGCGAGATTTTAGACAGAAATAGATTTTTTAAATATCTCACCTTTTTTTCTTTATTAAAAT
Source organism: Samia ricini (assembly GCA_014132275.2). NCBI lineage: Eukaryota > Metazoa > Arthropoda > Insecta > Lepidoptera > Saturniidae > Samia > Samia ricini. Next base: position 12,863,910 of record AP028161.1, read on the forward strand.
TTTAAAATAACATTTTTGTATCAAATGTCGCCTCTAAAATTCAGTGTATTAGCGTCCGTTAATATAAATCTATTATTATAATTTATGTTATTTAAATTTTTATAATCAAAACTTAAATAAAGCATTCATATTAAATCATTGCTAGTTAATAAAATACAGTATTAACTGATTTATTCGTGCATTTCAAACACGTAAAATCGTACTACAAATTTCACTTATGATTATTTAACATCCGCAAAACAAATTTCTCTTGCATAACGTCGAACAAAAGACAAAGTACTAACAGTAGAGAACATTGAACCATGACTGGAACAAAACAATACACACGTTTGTTTGTAGTGAAAGTTGAAACTTTGCACGAAACTTAAACAATTGTTTAAAGTAAAAAAAAACAGTTTGCATTTACATACATATATCTCCAATAACACGATATTAAGATATTAACTTACCTTTCTTGAAAATGTACTATGCCATGACTTTCTTTTAAATAATAAAAAAATAATGTAGTTACATAAGGTTATCTAAATCTGGAAAGAACATCCATCCTGAACACTTCTAGGGATAAAAATAACCCATAAGTATTCAAGAGATTACACAGATAACGTCACGCCTCTCTCCCATTAGGGTAGGCAAGACTACATCCTTCTACCTGCTACGATCCTGAAACACGTCTTTCGCTTCTTCTACTATCATATGCTTTTCGGTTACGGATACTTTTGACTTGGCCTTTCTCTAGAACGTCCTGGATCTGGTCTAGTTACGTTCGCATAGCGCGACCCTCACCAGCTTGCCCAGACACCCTCGTCTTATAAATTTGTTTCGTCAATCTTTTTAACTATCCTCTCCACGTGTCCAAATAGAGAATTGATATTAAATTGATATATTATATCAATATGATATATAAATTGATTTGTATTTTTTTTTTATGTATGTATTTTTTTGAATGATTTATGCGAGGTAAATTTCAGATAGATATAGATATGTTTATAGATAATTAATAATTCGTCAATTTTTTCCAGATTATTTCAATTGGGAAGATAGCAAATCTTTGATTCAATTACCGGAGCTGCGTGATGATCAGCCGAATCGTAATTGCATGTGTAAAGGAGCTGCTTGCGTTTGCTGCGTTGAATTTAATATCACGTTTGTTGATCTTGGTGGACCAGGTTAGTTTTTTGAACGGAAAACTTCTTCAGCAGCGTTGAGCGATTCTCGGTAGGGTTATGTTAATAATCAATCAAATTTGAACATTAAAAAAACAGTTTTTCCATAGTTTCGAGTTTTGAATTCTGTCGGCAGTCCCCATGGCTGCTTATCTTTTTTTTAAATACATAAACTAACACTTTCTTATTTTGTTTTAATGATTACTATTTTATATACTCAATAATTTAAGATATAGATAATATAGATAACATATATAGACATAGAAAATAATTTAGATGTAAAATATAAGTAGATTTAAGCTCACCTAATTAATTTTGAAAGAAGGTAACTGCATAGCTGCATAAAATATTATAGGCAATTTTTTCTGGCGCAAGTCGAATTAAACCTCCAACATAAAAAAGGTGTGGACCCAGAGTCCGCAGAATATTTATTTTATTTTAATTAAAAAAGAAAAATTACTATAATCGATAATTAAAATCTTTCTATTTCTTCACTCTAATTTATTCATAATAGGTAACGTTAAAATATTTGAAAACTTACATCCAATATAACGAATCAAAATTAATTTTATAATTACAGGCTGCGTTCACATGAAGTATTTATCGCCGGAGGAAGGATTTTCAGTAAAAGTTTCATATGGGAAAAGTCTTATACATAACTCAAAAATCAACGGTACGTATATTTATTACAGTGTATATATTATTTTTTAATTTATTTATTACTAGCTGCTCTCCGCGGTTTTACCTGCGTAGTCCCGTTCCCGTTTCCGTCGAATTTTCTGAATAAAAACCATGTCACTGCCTGGATTTCAAACTATCACCATATCAAATTTCACCCAAATCAATCCAGTAATTTTTAAATTTATTCGTTACATACAAAAATACAAATCTTTCCTCTTTATAATATTAGTATTTTATTAAACTGGTATGAACATGTGACGCGCAGGGAGGAAGAGGGTGTTATGAGAAAGGTATTGAATATGAATGTGGACGGATATAGGGAAAGGGGAAGTTCATAGAAAAGATGGATGGATTGTGTGAAAGATGATATATATTTAGAAAGGGACTGAATACGGACAGGACTGCAAATAGAGAGGAATGGAAGAAAAAGACATGTAGCGCCGACCCTAAATAAAATTGGGAAAAGGGTAGGGAGATGATAATGATATACTCATTAACCGATGAATATTATTTATAGTGCATATCAATAAAGAGGCATATAGTCACTGTAATAACTGATACTTCTAAACTGAGATTAAGATAAATGCCCTGAGTATATTAAAACAATATTAAAAGAAATCTTGAACCACAACAATTTTTAATGTAAAATTTAACCTAACCTTGAGCACAATAAAAAGCCTACTTATATTCATTACTTTCTACTGAATATTGCAAGTATATTATTAGTCAGTCTCAATACGCAAGTTTCCGATCACCAGTGAACGTTACTTACATTTCTAAAGAAAGTTCCAAAAACAGTGTAGTCAATGTAAATAAATATCTATATAAATATCATCTATTCTATATTAAGAGATCGGAAAGTTTTATATTGAAATTGCGAGCCGGTTATTTATTATTTATTATTATAGTGATTATTATAATTACATATGAATTACAATTACATATTATATTACAATTTATAATTACAATTATTCATAATCATACTAATAATTTGATAAGATAAATAGAAATTGCGTAGATATTTTAAAATTAACTTGTTGTTCATGTAAAACGTGTTTTCGTCGTTTCGAAGAAATAGTATTACTTTAAATAACTTAATATATCTACTTTCTTTATAATATATATTGTATAAAAAGTAAAAAGGGCATAAAGTCGATACAATATTTAATAAATCTTTCAAATTTTATACCATTGAAAGAAGAAACAAACAATATTAAAGCAATACAAGAAATCATAAAAGTAATGTAGTTAAAATATTAAATTAATGAGTTAAGTAAAGCATTCAAATGAAAAGATTATCTAAAAGAAATAATCCACTGGAGAGGTATTAATTTACACTAATATTTTTAATAATCCTACTTCAGGGACAAATCCGAAACCAATATGTTTGGAAGTATTCGGTAAATTTGCTCAAGTGTGTGCAAAATTCAGCGACTTGGCTCCAACATCCGATGGCCTTCGTGGGTGTTTAGAACTGGAACCTAAACTCCTTGGGGAAGGACAACTCGACTTCCCGATCGGTTGTTTCAAATCAACACCTGGAGGAATGGAAATGGAAGATCCGCCCGCTGAACCAGAATCGTAAGTTTTTATAATGATAGCATAGGCTATTTATAAATTAATTTATCAATTATCAATCGATAATAGCCTAGATAATACTTTCTGTTCAATATTCTTTTATAATAGCGAAAACATGTGAATTACGGTTTTTATGCCGTCAAAGAAAAAGGCAAAAAATTCAGGGGTATCTTGACTATTTTCTTATGGCAAATATAATAACTGTAGCACATACAATTTCATGAGACTAAGAATGAAAGCACACATTTTTCTTAATTTATAAAATAACTAGCTGTGCCAGCGACTTCGTTCGCGTTTCATATATAAAAAATTAAATTGGACCAAATTGTGAATCTAAACCATTATCGATACCTCAGGAATAGATACAAAAAATCCATTAAAATCGGCTCAGCCGTTTAGTCACATACACACGCAAAGAAGATTTATATATATAAAGATATCTTGAAACACAAAACTTATTTCTCTTCAAGTTTTATGGTAAATATCGTTACTTTATATTTATATTGTAACTGATATAGGGCAACAGAAGAAGACGAAGAAGAAGAAGAGGAAGAAGGAACGAACACCGAAAAACACCGATTTCGATGCACAGAGTTTCATTTCCGGTGTCGTACAAACAGCCGAAGTTGGTATCGACCTTTTGAGTAAGCTATTAGGCGTTCCTAAAACACACAGTAAACCATTATCGACAACGGAACCGTCAGAATCAAGCTCCACAGATAATTCCGAAAGGAGAGCTATAAATTTCAAACATCCTAATCAACTGTGATAGTATAAATAATCTTCCCTTATATTTTAAGTACAAAAGGCATTTCCTAGATTATAACTTGCCGCACATATATTAAATGAAATAAAATAGCGTATTTATTGCTTTAAATTGTAATAATTTAGTCTTTAAGTCTTAAATACATTTTATAAGTACTTAATGAGTTTTTTTTTATTTTACTTTTTGGAGAATGAAGGCGCAGCGTTGGTTTCCAAAAGATATACACCAGTATTTCTAAAACGATAATATATATGAATCATACTTTAACAACATGAAATTATAATAATATGGTAAAAGCAAAGATAAGGAATCCAAATTACAAGAACAGGATATCACATACAACTAGTTCTTAATTATACTTTTTTAAAGCACGTATTTACTACTCCAGGTATCTTAGGCCACTTTATTCGAGGCTACTGAACTTTGAACAAAGAAAAAAAAACCTTTAACAGCTATATTTTTTTAATCGAGCTTGGCAAAATGACTGCATTTCATCTGATGCTAAATAAAACAATGCAGAAATTGTGATGACTGCCAAAAGATAGGAAAATCTTTCAACATTCGCCATCATCATGACGATCAGCCTACATTTACCACTGCTAATAGCTTTAGTTAGGTCTAGACTTACTGGTCTAATACTGATTTGACACTGATTTAAAAATAAATATGACACACCCAAATTTTGGATTCAATCCACCCATTTCCAACCACCCTTCAAAAGAGGCGTGAAGAGGTATTTAAGCAGGCCAGCATGACAGCGGTAACTGGCAGTGAATTCTGTTCAGTGTCAGTCGACGCTGTTTTGGATTGTACTGTACTTAACATCAGGTCATCATATTCCTACACAATACATGCAGATACGGGTTCTGTAAAGCCCTTGTTTTTTTTCCATTAACAACCAGAGCTAGGGCAAATTCCGTAGACTTCGATTCCGTCACAGATAACAGATCAAGCTGAGGTTCTTAACAATCTTATACGCTTGCCCCAGCCACCATTTTCTTACCTGAATGTTTAAGCGTTCGAACCAAAAGTACGGTCAAGCTATCAAAACTCTTCAGTATTGGAATGGTATCAGTATTTTTTTTTACAAAATCTTTAATATACAAATTACCGGTAATGTAAGTAATGTTTTTTCCGATAATATGCCTGCCGATAATACCGGCCTGCACTCCAAATCCGTGCCCTACGATCTGATATTGAAAACAGCTGGAAACTGTCTCTCTCTGTTTAACCAATCGATGAATGCTGCTACAGCTCGAACAGAAGCAATTGTGTTAGTAATAATTACTCTGTACTTTATGGCTGCGAGGAAAGCTGGAAATCAATAAGTATTTTATAATTCAACGAACATACTATGCAACACGGAATGTGGATGATAAAACATCGGTAGTAACTTGAGAAGGGGTTTGTCTAGCAGTTGACGTATTTCTGCTGATATGTTTACAAAGCAATGTACTTCTGTGTAATGCATAGTGACATGTCGCTAATTAAATCTTTCAAACTTTAAAATAATCTTTTCACTTTGCAATCCAATTAAAATCATTATTAAAAATTAAGAAAATAAACTGGGTGTTTTCGTCTTATTTTTATATTGATAACTCTAAAAGCTCGTCAATATCTACTAAAGAACAAAATAATATAGGTTGACCAACAGAGGAGAAATAGGTACTGAAGTGATTTAACTTCACCTGTTTATATATACATAGATACATCTTAATGTAAGTATTTATGTCTCAAAATATGTCATGTCAATAGACAAATCTTTGAACTATAATTAAACACAAAATTAAACACTCACACTATTCTTGAAATAATTTCTGTAATAATAATTTGTATAATGAATTTCGTACGTGAGCCTTTATCGTCAAGGCGTTTGATAACAAAAAAACTGTTAATTGTTTTTTTTTGCTGAGAATAATATTTACTTGTATGGCTTATAATTTTGCTCAATGTTAATGTTAATGAATTCTACCTCTGAACACGATTATAATGTTCTTCTAGTAAATATATCTGTAATGTATGTAATACTACTTACCGGGTATCAATTCTCTATTGAAATCTGAAGTAGCTGATTCCTGCCACCCATGAACAAGCACTATCGTTCGATGAGCACTATTAAAAGTACTCATCTGCAGAAGTCCTGGATTGTTCATAAGCAAAGGTTGACTAACTGTGGGATTATATATGCAAAGAGAATTATTAATATCCTTGGGGACCCAGATTAGAGAACGTGTAATAAATAATAAAAAAAAAACATCATGAAAATCTTAACAACACACATCATTTACAGAAACGACAAGTTCCAATTAAATATACTTTTAAAAAAATTAATTTTTATCCATATATCTATAAATTAATAGGTAAAAATAAAGCACTTCGAGATATTTATAACTACCGTATTTTTTTTGTCATTTAAAAAATAGGGTTTTTTGTACAAAGAGTTTCGTTAAGTTTTCCCATTATTCATAGCATTTTTAGCAGTACGACTGTGCATCTATCGCTGTATACTTACTCTATAAGATAAAAATGGTCGAAAAACAAGATGCATATTTCGAACGTTAAAGGAAGATGCATATTTCGGAGGATTAAATAAATATTTTTTTTTTTTTCAAAGAACGAAGTAATGAATATAGAAATATTACAACCTTTAAAGTATACAGCTGTTAACGAGAACAACAGTAATATCGTACAAACTAAAAACAGTAATAACGATCTGATAAGATCACTAGTTCCTTATCAATAAATATAACGGAAAAGTAATCTTCGTTTATTATCAGCATGCATAATTTTCTCCTAAATAATTTGTAGATCTCTATCTAAATTCTTATAATCCACATTAAGGTTTTTATATAGATAATGCAATTGGATGGTAATAGTATATTACTTTTAACTTTTTCATTTGCTGTTCTCGAATTAAGTTATTAATTATGTACATATAATATATACAGCATTAAACTTGTATTAACTTTAATAAAATCAATGTAATATTATTAATTACCTCGTTTTCATATTGTAAAGTAATGATAAGATTAATATTTTATGCATAGAGTAATAACGCTAAGAAAGACAGTTTCATGTAAAAACTCGCTTCTTGTAACAAAAACGGATGTACGCAATCGCCGGCACGTAACAAAATAAATACGTAGCCTTTTATTGCCGCATGCGATTATTGCCGTTCTGAGTGTTTTAATTCTATTATATTAAATTTAAACAAAATAACTTCACATTATTAAATATTATGTACAGTGTGTTATCGAAACACAGTCTGATTATTTAAAAAATATTCAATATTATATAACTATATATGTAAAAAAGTTATTACTTAGTGAACAAATGGTAGACGTTGCTTCGACTGGGGTCATACCGCGAAGCTTTCAGAACATCGTCTGCAGTTAACCACGTACCTACTAAGTGAACGTATTCGTTTGATTTTTCCTCGCGTACTGGTACCTCGGACTGTCGTCTAGTTTTAGAAGCGCGTGGTTGGCCGGCTCTATATAAAGATTAACTAAATTTAAAAAAAAAATTATATATTTTTTAAAAGTAAAACAAAATCTCCATTTATCTTATTTCATCTTAAGACTAAGATAAAGGTAAGAAGTTGTAATATAATCTTTTTTTAAATCATTTTCGCGTTATTTTATAGATAGCGCTAAGGGGACTCGGTCGAAAATCGAAACTAGTAGAAATACACCACAATGATATGGACCTCAGCATTGGTTTTTTGCTTATATGCTGTATCTTGGAATTGACTCTAGCCTAACCTTCCAGTTTACAAAATAAAAACATATAAAAGTGCCGCTTTCTGAACCTCCATAAGTGTAGATTTTGCGTGTGGTGTATGTGGGACGTGTGCATATGGTTTGTGCATGAAGTGGCACTATAGCGCTGCGAATGGGTGCAAGAGTTTCTTCAAATTAAGATCGAGGCGAGTTTTGAGCTGTTTTCTTAGGTGAGCCCGAGGTATACAAAGTAACAAATTGCTCATCTCGAACTTCTACAGTAAACTATATTCTATTTTAAAATAGAAAAAAAAACAAATAATTTTCTTACCTAAAACTGATCCGAGAAAATACAAAAACGTTATTAATGTTAATTCAATTATGATCATTTTTCATATTATCGTAAAAAAACACCAGTAAGAAAGACTAAAGAATACGTATTACAAAATTTTATCAATAATTTTAATCCAGATTAAGTACTGGTTGATTTACTTGGATTATGTCGTAAAGCGGCCAAGCCAATGTCTCTGGCATAAATATCAAAATTGTTAGGTTTGAAAGATAAGCGTAATGTTATGTACAATTATTTAGAAATTCTGTTAAAGCTGTGTGTAATAAATAATATTCTCCATATTTACTTCAACGAATAAGGTAATTCATTATTTGTATTGGTAAATAAAGTATATACGTATATAGAAAATGTAACAAATATTCTAGATAGAGTAATTATACATACAGCAAATTCACAATTCAATTAAGTTAAAAATTAATAAGGGGCATTAACTTCACTATCATAATTATCAAATATAATTAATCTCCTAGAAAGCTAGTCTTCTCTTATTCCAAATACACGAAAGAGCCAAATCGATTAATCAAACAAAATTCAGCTGTCCAGTTGAACAATACGTGTAATAAGTTAAATAGGCTTTCGAATTGTCTTTTAGTAAAATCGGTCAGTTGATAATCCATTTTCTGAGACTATTCGATATTCTAAAATTGCTGAGAGTATTTTTATACTGTAAAGGACCACAATCTCAAGTAATACTTAAGAGGTTATCCTAGCGGCATTTATTCCATACAAACGTAGTCAACATTACGATGTGGCCAAATATGATAACATGGTAAGTAGGTTACTAACCACAGCTTTTGAACTTGACAGAACTGGACAGGCAGGTATTAACCAGTATTACTACTTACCATCTTTTTTTTAATTTGATGTATTGGGAGGGTAAAGTTAAGTTAATATATTTCTGAAATATGTTCTTCAGTGATTAAATAAAGTCCCATATGTTTTACTATTCTGGGATTTTGCTGAAGTATTATTTAATCACCTAACTATTAGTTCTTTTCACTTTGAATATAAGTTAACTAAATGAAATAGTAATAATAAATTAGTATAGTTATCAACCATTAGCGGTAGATTATTAATATATACCAGGAATAAAACGGCCCCAAATCGAACCCTGCGGGACGCCGATTTCTGCCAATTATTTCGTGGTGACAAACTCATTTACACTTACTTTCTGAGAGCGGTCTGTTTCATACTAGGAGAGCGAGGGACATTTCAAAAACAGAAAAGTGTTCTAGTTACAATATAAGTGTGCATGTGATCAACACAATCATAGGTCTTTAAAAGATCACAGAAGCTATATAAACAAAATATTTTTTTGTTAAAGGTTAAAGTAAACCGCAAAACAAGATCACAAAACATTTTTTTTTTGTCAAAACACTAAAAAACAGGTGAAGTGAACAGACACAATCTATACGGGAAATTAAAATTTGATAAAGAGAATATGCAAACTGATTAATTAATTTTAATTAAAACATAATCCATTAGGTTTTTTTTCTTTTAATTTAAACGGAAGCTAATATGATTATCAATCTGACATTTTTATTGTTAGTTTTAACTGTTATCATGCCCAGGATTATAAATTCTACGAAAAGATGTAATCATTGATAAAACGATATTTATAAAATACCCGTGCCTCTGATGATTTACAGTTAATTGCCAATATGTACGGACTGGTTAAGTGTGTTTTAATCGCGTGCGCTGCTGTCACAGGTAGGATAGTTCTGGATTTCACAAGAAATATTGAATCGAAATGATAACAGTACGCGGACGACTTTGGTTTTAAAATAAATAATGTCGGGTAATAAATCTAATGAACCGGTGCGAATTATCCTGAGCATTCTTCTGTTACTAAAGTGTCATGACCAAATTATAATAATACATATTTGTTAATATCCAACTAGCTGACTAACAGCCTCAATTAAAAAAAAAGGTTTGCTAAGATATCGACGTAAAGTATTCTGGTATCTGAAATTTGCGGTCTTTGTAGCCAACAGAGATTTCAACAACTCATCACTTATCATCAGCTGTTGTCATTGCAGCCATATGTTAACCTATAATTTTTATTTTTATTCCAAAAAACCTTTATTATCAGCAACTTTAATCCTCAAGTTGACTGGCAGTTACTATCTACTGTTCTGGGTGTGCCGGCACTAATGCATACTATATGATAAGCAAACATTACTACAGTGCTGATCGGAATAAAACATCGTCATCTATACATATAATAAGACTGTAACTAGGCCAAATATATAAATGAAATGTTTTTTAAAGTTATAATATAATCGGGATGGACTTTCTTATCGATATAGATGTCAAAAATATTTTATTTAGACTTTTTGTCTGTCTGTCTTTCCCTGTTTACGCGTATCACTCTGAAAATACTGAACTAATTTTAACGAAATTTGACACAGTGATAACCAATATTATAAGGTATATAGGATACTTTTTGTCCCATAAAACGCTAATAAATTAGTAGTAAATAAAGTACTTGACGGATTTTGATAATATTTTCTTGTAGTAGACAAATTAGCTAAAAATTTAAGCGAAATTACATCTCTATATGCTTCTTAAAAAAGCGAATAACTAAAAACACATCGCTAGGCTATGAACCCATGTTTTTGGCCCGTATAATGAACGTTATAATTTAGCTACAACATCTTAGCTTTCGTTAGCGAAATTATCAACCAGTTGAATTAAAAGCATAAAATCTCATAAGTACGGGACGGTACGAATGTATTGGTAATAAGATAGATTGCATCTAGACGGAGAACATAGGCTGTCTATTAGAATATAATTGTCTGAATTCCACGCGAGCGAAGTCGCTGACACAGCTAGTAAACAATATAATTAAACCATTATACTTATAGAATTTTGTTCATAACTCTAAGTATTTTCAAATATTGTCAAATGATATGAATATGAATAAAAAAAATCATGATAGATTTTGGAATGTTGTTTTTATTTTTTATTTTATATGAATGAAATCTAACATAAAAAAGTCTAATCACTTACTTAACTAATCAGCAATCAGCTGTTAACAATTAAATTATTATAAATAAAATTTTATACTACTTCGATATTAACATATATTTATTTGTATTATTTATTTTTAGCGACTGCATTCGGTTTGAGAGACAACGATGTCGTCTTCCACCTCTACACAAGTTTGTATTGAGATTTAAACATTTGATATTTTTGCTGTTTAGAGTTGAGGCTCTTAGACCGTGCTCTCCTAGCGTTCACAGGGGTTTCAAGGAGCACGTGACCCAACTAATTGATACGCCTCGCGAGTAGATAGCTGGCCCAATATCTTGGGCAGCGTATAAGCATACAACATGACACTGCGGCCAGCCTCCAAATAACTTTTCCTTCTGGCTGTAAATAGGACTGCATCCACTATTTTTACACTGTAGTTAAAATATTGAATAATTAATCAGCACAACGAAAATATTTACTCATGTGTAAATTAGTCCGCACAATATTTGGACGTAACATATAACAGTTGTCTGCAGTCGTGTTAAATAGGCATGAGTTTTATCGAATATGGTTTTAAGTATCATGAAATAACTCGAATTGAAATCATTTCATAATACATGATAAGCCATGTGAAGTTATAAGTTTTAGGTACATTACAATTGTTAAAGGTATCGACTACTTTTTAGTGTACCTAATCTAAATAGATCTTTATTTGACTCGATTTTATCTCATTTCTAATATGGCCTACTACAGTAACTCTATATAAATATTTCGAAGATTCTTTATATGTTTGCTTATAAAAACAAGTGAAAATTATAACTTCACCGTCATCAATACATCAGCCGAAAGACATAATAATCCTCCAAAGACCTCTATAATTACAGACCTTATGCCAAGTTACTCGCATTTAGCGATACCCGCAACCATCACCAGGTCATTAGTTCATCTTATTGAGATCCGGGCCAAGCTGTATCTTTCGCTACTTGATCGACATTCGTCCTATTGGTCTCAGCGGGCATATCTTTTATAAGTAATAGGCCCCGCCCACTGCTACTTAAATGTGGCATATCTTTAGGAAATGTTGATTACTGTGGATTTTACTTTTGACATAGTTAATTTGGACATTAAACATATAATGATAATTTATACAATCGAATTAATATAGAATAATAAAATTTATTTCAGTTCAAACCCGACAGTCAGTCAGCCACTGCTGCCTTCGATATCCTCTATAGCGACATCTTCCTTCTCTCTTGCTCGACAGACCATCATCACTATACATAGCAACGGTGAAGGCGTTTCTGGAAACTTCAATGCTTTTCTTGTTCCCGGTAATTAATTGAACTAATACTGGTATCTCTTCCAAGCGCATTGAAATAGACTCTGTGACTACTGCCAAATAAATAGTTTATATTCTAATATTTAAAAAAATGTAATTTTATAACTTTCACACGCAAACTCCAGTAAATTAAATAAAGTATTCTTAAAATCAGCTACAGATACAAAGTGTAACCTATGTGAAAAATGTGCTGATTCTGATGAGCTTAAAGTTACTTTACAATTTTCATTATGATTCAATGTATCAAAAGTCATCAAAATGTTTGCATTCGTATTCAAAATATATACAAAGCGTATTTAAAATTATAAAGATTTACCACTAAAATGCTTTATTTACCTTACGTAATAAGCTGTCTAGAATAATTATATGTTGTTTGGTCGCCAGCTTCTATTACACATGTAACAGGTTAAAAAAATACAAAATAAGATTTCTACATTTCGAATTATCTAAAATAAGAACGAACCAATTAGTAGAAATATTAGGCAAATTAAATTTTATAGTGCCTTTTTTACCGTTGGGAAAGGCATCCCCCTACCAACTTAAGCGGGGAGTAAATTCTCCCCGGCTAAGTTGTTAGGGGGTATGTGAGACTCCCCCGACGTGGAGCGCCGGAAATATCCACATAAACACCACGGTTCCGTCGGCCACCTTTCTGGAGCGACACGAGATCATACCTGCATGCTCCACGTCGCCCCAGCAGCAGGTCCGACCTGTTATCAGTTCCTACCGTTCGTACAGGTCCCTACAGTTTGGAAAAGCTAGTCCCCCCCCTAGTTGCCCCCTTTACCGCCCGCCGACTAGGAAATATTCGGTGTACCTACCAAACGCACTCCCGTTTTAGAATTCTGTAAAGCATACTTATGCTCAGAACTCCATTTTTACAGATCTACTAAACAATGTGATAATATTTTCCAATGACATTAAGATTTTCCGTCTTATTCGTAATCAGGTTCTTGATTTCACGATCCAACTATATTTATAGTTTCTATTATGTATCCACTATTAAACGCCAAATGATATAGTTATTAAATTACCTATAGAAACATATTTATGTAAGTTTGACATGTGGTATGGATTTAAGCAAAATGGTAACATTAAGGCCGGCTCGGCCTGCGTAAATCGCCTGGCTATAAAAACTGCTTAAGAACATTACTCTTAGGGGATACTTGTTATTGTTTTATTTCTCTTTCAGTTCACCTTGCCGCTGATGATGTGAACGTTCTCGCTGTCGATTGGAGTCCCGGCTCGTCCTTTTATTCCCAGGGACTCGGCAACGCGCCTCAATGCGGTGAAATCATCGCCAACTTCATTAACATTCTTATTGGACAGTTTGGTTACAATCCTGAACTTATCCGCATCGTCGGTGTCGGTCTCGGAGGCCACATCGCCGGTATTGCTGCCAGGAAGATAAATGGCGAGATTCCTCATATCATCGGTAAGTTTGTTGAGTTTATTGAACAAATATACTATCATAAGAATTTTGTAAATCTATTCAACCATTAGACGTCCAATGCTGGACATAGGATTCCTCCAATAAGGGAAGAATTGCCATAATCGTTATGCTTGGCAGACGAGTTTGTAATCGCAGTAAGGCGTTTCTGGTATTCAGAGGATGCTACTGCCCATACCTTGGTTTATTCCTTAGTTGCCTTTTACGACACCCACGGCTTTACTATTCTTAGACGGCACCTCATGGCATTGTGTAGCATTTTAAAATCTGAATAAATTTTATGTAAACTATAATGATTATAAATAACAGAGTTACCGACAGGGACATAAATAAAATTACAAAAATAATACTTATTTGCCATATATAATAATTTAATGCTGTATTTTAGTACAAAGTTCAAATGTCGATGGCGTTGTTATGATTATTATCTAAAGTACCGGATGAACGCCGATAACTTAGAGCGGTTACATACAGTCGGAATTCCGTTGCGGAATTTCGATTCGAATTATCGAATCGGGATTCCGTACATATATCACATACGTAGGTTTATTTCCGTTCGGAATAACAGGTTAACATGCGGACTTTCAAATCGGAGAAAACTACTACATGTTTGTGATATATACAAAGATTTGTATGGATTTACTGCGTTCGAAAATCCAACGGTATGTGGCCGCGCTTAGTATTTATGTTTATACAATCGAACCAGCACCACACGTTTTGTCTCGTTTACTCCTTTATGCTCTCCTGTTTAGATCGAAACGATAGAACATAAAAAAGACGAATATTGTTAATGTATCTGAAATATTATGTATTAAATCTTAGATAATATATATAATATACGACCTTAATTTAATTAATGCCCATCCATCCATCCATTCAACCGTAAAATGCCCACTGCTGGACATAGGTCTACCCCAAAGATCTCAACGACTACCAGTCTTGTGCCACCCGCATCGAGCGGACTCCCGCGACCTTCTCCGGGTCGTCAGTCAACCTTGTGAGTAGCCTACCCACGCTGCGTCTTCCAGTACGCGGCAGCCATCAGCCATTCGAGAACCCGTTGGCCCATAAGCCTTGGTTCTAGGAGCAATGTGGTCAGCCTATTGCCACTTCAGTTTGACAATTCTTTGGGCAATGTTGTTACTTTGGTTCTTCTGCGAATCTCCTCATTTCTGATTCGAAGGGAAACTCACGCAGGGAAACTCCGAAAAAAGCCCTTTCCATTGCCCTTTGGGTAACTTTGAGCTTCCTAATTAGGCCCATTGTAAGTGACCACATCTCAGTGCCACAAGTCATCACTGACAAAACACACCGGTCGAAGACTTTTGTTTTGAGACACTGCGGTATCTCGGACGAGACATTGTTACACGTCATCTATACCCATAAATAAAATTGAAGTGTTTTTTGTTTGTAATGTTAAAATTATTATTTTTTACTAACTAGATATCAATGCATATACGACATATATACCAAAAATACGATTTTTAAAATTTTTGTCTGTTTGTTTGTATTTGTAGGAGTAATCTCTTGAATGGCTGGATCGATTTTGACGGGACTTTTTTGGTAGATAGCTAAAGTTACTCCGCGTAACTAAGGGTACTTTTGATTTAAAAAATAATAATTAGGGTTCCGCGTAAAAAATAAAACCCATAACAACTTGAATAAAATCCGATTCAATGCACAGTTTTACGGGCAAGGGCTTGAATTTATGAGAAATATTTTTACTTTTTCCTAGTACTATAAAAAAATAGGGTTCCGTATAAGAAAATTAAAACGCAGTGAAGAATATATGAAACGCGGGCGCAGCCGCGGGCACACGGCTAGTATCAAATAAATTTCAATCATGAATACTTTTTACAGATACATATGAACAATCTTTTACTATATTTTGGGATAAATATATATTTCAATGTCGAGCGTGTATTTTCTTTCTCTTTGTTTTTATAAAAGATCTTAAATTACCTTTAGGTAACAGTAGTTACTTAGTAATTACCTCTTTAATAACAAGACTCTGCTGATTTAGAATTGTTATCATTTAAGAGTTGATTGATTACTGGTAGTTATAGACGGTGCAGTAATTATTTGAAAACAGATAGAATGTATACCCATTTCTGAATTTCTTATCACAAGTTATATAAAATCTTTTACAATATTATATAGGTTACAGTTTGAATATTTACTAACATGACTTCAGACTTATCAGATTTATAATGGATTGCATAATAAACTATTATTAAAAGGTAAATAACTTAATTTATTTTTATATATTCCTGTATCTTTTACTCGTATTACAAAAAATATATTGTCCACATAATTTAACATTTATTTGAGCTATTCCAGTGTTATTTTGTTTTTTTACACGTTATACACTCAGTGCTTTGACCACAATCTCACCTGATATTAAGTGAAAATTTGGTCCAGGATGGTAAGCATACTAAGTTATAGGTACTGGTTTTCAATTGATGTTGCCGGAGCACACCTATTGGTATTTAGCGAGAGACTTGCAAACTTCAGGGTGGTACCTACCCAAACGAGCATTTTTAGAAAACTCAGGCTGATTTTAGAGTTGGATAGGTGGCTCGAACCCGCGTCCCCATTGACGCGGAATACGGCCGCACTACCCACTGCGCCATCATCGCTTCATTTTTTTTTCCTTTAATATTTTGTTATTTATGTGCCATTTATTCAACTCTGATTAACATCGCTGATTAATTTAAAAAATCCAATTGACGTGTTCAATCCATATCGCATCTAGAAATTTCGTAAATTTTATATCATATCAAATTAATAATGACGCTAATCTTAATATTAATTATGTTTACAACAACAGTCCATGGCACGTTAGTTTGATACATGCGTGTTATCAAATTTTCAGATAACCTTACCTAAGTTTTTTGAAGAATGTTCATCAATAAATTATCATCTAGTTCAGTAGTCATCACATTTTTCTGGTCAAGGGTTACCTGGGTCGATCTGAGGTACTACTGCGAGCCACATTTTTATGGATTGGGTAGTTGATACTATCTATACATAGACATGTTATTATGAGTTGGCCGTTTGGTGCCGGTTGGGCAACAACATCCTCTGAGTATCACAAACACCTACTGCGATCGAACCCGCCTACCAAGCATGGTACCAATTAAGGTAATCCCCCCCCCCTTATTGGGGGAGACCTAAGTCTAACAGTGGACGTCTTATAGTTGAATGGATAGAAGGATTATGAGTTATCAAACGCAAATTAAAACAACTTATGAACTATTTGCTGATTCTACGTAAATTCATATTTCCATGCTGAGTA
Organism: Samia ricini; assembly: GCA_014132275.2. Classification (NCBI taxonomy): domain Eukaryota; kingdom Metazoa; phylum Arthropoda; class Insecta; order Lepidoptera; family Saturniidae; genus Samia; species Samia ricini. Next base: position 12,881,235 of record AP028161.1, read on the forward strand.
CATGGGTATTACATTCCATGAATGTAGTTAAATCCATAATATTTAAACTCGGTTATTAGTTATTGTCTACGAAAGTTGGTTGCTATATCCCGGAACGCACAAAATACCGGGCGAGGGTCTTAGTTTAATGACCACTGACCCAGTTATTGGTGCGTATATTCTGGTAAAATAATTTTTATCTACATTATTAATGATGTAATATTTTTATCGTTGTAGGTGAAAAGATTAAGTCAGATTTAGCTCGATAATGTTAATAAGATTTAATGGGTATGTTATCAAGTAGGTGCAACGAAAAACAAAACTTACCGCAAATGACTTTACTGCTATTTATTTTTGATAGGGTTATTTTTAATTGATTTGTATGGAGCCGTTCAGGAATGATGTAAGCAAAATTTTAGTCTTTGTTGATCCTTTCCTTCCCCCTTGTCAGCTATAGTAATCAAAGTTCTTACCCTTCCCCCGTAATTTAGTAAGCATTAGATTAAGTAATAATTTATAATAAAACAAAAAAAAAAGAAGACGAATATTTGCTTACGTTATCATAATTCAGACGTTCTCATTTCCCATGTTACCAAAAATTACCAAAGCAAATAAATAAAGCAGATAAAATGAAAAATCAACCTATATGAAAGACAAAAAAAAAATAACTCTCCGTTTCCTGACCCCACTACATCAGTAATGTCTGAGTGATTTAAGCTTCAAAACAAAACTTTGTTTCAAAATCCGCTACATTTTAAACTTATCAATAAACTCATTCTCTTACTATATCTGCATTGAATTTGATGGCGTTTAATTTTAGACGACTCAAATAAGACAACAAAAAATATACCATTACACGTGTAATTCAGATATTAAATATTTCGTTACAGCTATAGATCCATCATTCCACGGCTGGACTCATCACCCTGACATTCTTAATCCTGACGATGCTGGCACAGTGGAAGTTCTCCACGCCACAGCCGGTTATCTTGGCTATGACTATCCTTTGGGCGACATCAATTTCTATTCCAACGGAGGCGCTAATCAAACCGGTTGCGGCGCTGATGTTTCATGCTCACATATTTACTCTTACGCATTCTACGCTGAATCTATCTCCAGTGAGGCAACGGCGGTAACAGCTTCGTTGGTACTGCTTGCGATAGCTACGAGGATGCAAGAGCTTTGAGATGTTCCGGTCCCAGAGATGCAGTCTTCGGTGGCACTGAAGTCAAGTCTTTGTAAGCATTAACAAACTTTAACATTTGTATGTACGTAGGTGGATAATTAATAAAGTCAGTTGTCTTGAAATTTCCGCGATATGTTTATCCTGACGTTTCGATTGGGTTGGAACAACCGTGATCATGGGCTGACTAGCGGCGGCTTTTAGGGATATTTTGTTTAAATACCATCAAAGACAAGTATATAAACGCTGCCAACCCGTCACACAGCTCGCGACTACTGTTGGCACAATCCAATGTAATGTTGGTATTAACAAGTAATTAAATTACGCTAAGACTTGTCTTAAATACTTTTATGAAGTAAGTTGTCATCTAAACTTGGTACCAAAACCATATGAATTTGGTCGAGTCATCAGTCTCTTCGGAGGCGTGATATGCATTCCGAGGCGCATTCCACCCCTGCCACATAATATAATAATGAAAGTTACTAAGTGACGATGATGGATGACAACTGACTTTATCTATCCTAATAAATAAAATTGAAGTGTCTGTTTGTAATATAAAAATAACAATTTACTAAATATACATATGAATATGTATATAATGAAATATATATAATGTATATAATTAAAACACACATTTTTTTTTCTGTCTGTCTATTTGTTCCGGTTAACCTCCGGAACTGCTTGACCGATTTTTTGGTAGATAGCGGAAGATACTCCGTGTAATTTATCGAATCTACCTTTAATTTTTCGAAAATAATTAGGGTGCCACGTAAACAAATAAAATTTATGAAATTGTGAATAAAATCCGAATCAGTGGTCAGTTTTACGGGCAAGTGTTTGAATTTTTTTGAAATATTTTTTTTACAAATTAAAAAAAAAAAAAGAAAATAATTAGGGTTTCGTATATATGAAACGCGAGCACAACCGCTGATAGACAGCTAGTAGAAAAATAATATATGTAAGTATTTAAAAAAAAACATGCAGATCGATTCAAGGGGTCTCAAGTTGTAAGCCAAGTAGTAGACAGACAAATTAACAGGCTTGCCTTTTACTTGCCTTTTATATAATGTTAGAATGTAAAAAAGGAATTAATAATAATTTTTCTTTTACAGTGTCTCCGGCATCTATACTTTCCTGACCAACCCCGTACCTCCCTTCGCGAGGGGTTAAGCAAGAGTTATTCTTACTGAAATATATTACTTAAGTTATTTCAACATATTGTTGTTTTTTTTTAATAATATTCTATTTGATACGACGCAACACATTTTACTATAATGAAAAAGAGATGTTGGAAATGTTGATAGTCAAATGCTTAGATCAGTAAAATAGCAATACACTGACACTATACTATTTATCAATGAATTTTAGACATAACACTCATTCGCCAATCGATTTCAAAAATTAACAATATCAGTGGACTGTGAACTGAACTATCGCTCATGAGGGAGGTGAGAACCAGCTGCTGTTCATCGATAGGAAGAATCTTTCCAGAATGGATTACTACGACCAACATCAGTCGCCGAAATAACAGAGCATAGGCTGTGTACTCATCGATGAATACAGCTTACGTTCTGAGTGAAATCTATAACGGAATCTACTCAACAAGACCCAGAATAAAGTCCATTAGTCAAGTAAGGTACACAGGAATAGAAATCCTCGAATTGTCTCGAACACCCTATTTCTGGTATTCACCCAGGAACAGATAAATAAATAATCTTTCAAGTAGAGATTTCGACTAGAGTAAGGGATCATCCATTTTGACCATTCACGAGGTTCAGGGACTAACTTTCCCATAGGTCGTATTTCTACAAACAAAAGCCTACAGGCTGCAAGACCATGACAGCGTCCCGCATGCCGTAGTGACAGTATCTAGACACACAGACGCCTATGTCTACTACACCGACCGCGGAGACGACGCGAGAGGCAGGTTCCTCCGCAAGGCGTCGACGGCAACAGAAAAGGACATCGTGGATTACAACCTCAAAATGGCCATGATGATGATAGGATGATAAGCACCATAAACCTAAAGTTAAAGTCACAAGGGTTTGGAGAAAAATAAGAAAACAGGAGGGAAAAAGGATAATAAATAAAACAATAATATAAACCAAGCCATATATCTAAGAGTAAAAAAAGTAATATATATAAATAGTAATTAGGCTCACGAAAGTCGTTTTGTTTTTTGTATCTCTATATTTTGACAGAATTAATTATAAAACATGTCGAATAAAGAGTGCGGACTAAGAGTCTGCAATGTGTGAAAAAAATCTATGAAACAAACGGAAAATATTTACTTAAAATGTTCGTACGTAAGCAAAATTAAGACATCTATTTTCATTTAGACAAAGTACGAGAATGTAAGAATCGGCATATTTTAAAAAAATCTACTAAAGTTATCAAAAGTAAATCAGTAAATAGTGCTTACGTAGTCATTGTTCCTGGGGGCATCAAAAATAGGCAAAGATAGAAGTTCTACTCGTCCCCTATTGGCACAACCTCCAAAGTCCCCATAGTAAAGTTATCAAATAAAGAACTAACTATGCATAGATGTACGAGTATCTGCTTTTAGATTAGGTAATTCGTTATTGTCCTACGTTTGTGTATAAGTTATTTCCTTCACTCGATATGAAGGTAAAAGTGAGTAATTACTAAACTTGATAAAATATTCTGTAAAATAATACTTACTTGGTTCGGGCACGTGGAAAAGATGGATGATAGAAGATTGACGTAATGAATTTATGAGACGAGGGTGACTGGGCACGTCGATAAATGTCGACACCTTTATTTTGAATGGGCTATGCTTTTATCAATTCAGCGAGATTCTCACCCGGATTAGAGATACCAGACTATGGTTCTCACCACGCTCGGCAATAAGAGGTCTGGTCCCGTCTCTGCCACCAAACTGCGACGCTTTTCGACCCACTCAGCTCACTCGAGCACATCATCGAGCCAAGTGAAAAGTACCTATAACCTACGAGCATGTGTGAAAGCGCTCATGAAAATAGAACAAGCGAAAGAGGTTTATTCAAATTGTTGCAAATGGAAGGACGTTGTCTCTGCCTACCCCAATGGGAAAGAGTACTATGTATAAATGTACAATGCATAAATATATGAGGTGATATCATTGAAAGTTTATTTATTTCAAAATTAAACACAATGATCGTCGGCTTATATGAAATGTAACAAACTTATTTAAATAAAGTGGTAAAGATTCTAAGAATAATTCTTATCTTATATAATTACTTATCTCCATTAGCTTTTAGTATCAAGTAAAGATCACATATAAATCACGTTTGATATTTAATAAAAGTTTATAAAAATATACATTTTTTTAAATGTAATTAATCACTCTTACAATGCAAAAAACTAATCTATCTAGTTTAAGTAAACTAGACACTTTAAGTAAACTTGAAACTAAGTTACTAAGTAAACTTGAAATTTTGACAATAGATGCCTTTTATGATGTAAGCACTAAGAAAGGACTTTTGTAAATTTCACCCCTAAGGGGATAAAATAAGAAATAAACCGTTGTATGAAAGTTCTTCATTTTCAAACCAAGTTTCATGAAATTTAATATCTACATAATTCTAGTTAGAAATAAATGTAAATATATATCGATATTTTTCAAAATGTTACCCCTAAGAGGGCGAATTAAGAGTTCCAAGTTTGGGTGGAAAGTTCGACAATTTTCAAGTAAGAAGTATCTAACTTCATATATCTGCTTTTGGTTAGAAATAAATGAACACTTGTATCACTGTTTTGCAAAATATTACCCCGAAGAGGATAAATTAGGGGTGGCAAGTTTGTATGGGAAAGTTTTACTCCTAAGAGAGTGAATTAGGAGTTGTAAGTTAACATTGGAATTTTGTCGTTGTTAAAGTAAGAAGTATAAAATTTAATACGCATGCTTCTAATTAAAAATATATGTATCGACTATTTTCAAGATGTTACCCTTGAGAGGTTGAATTCGAGGTTGTAAGTTTATATGGCAAATTCGTTTTATTTAAGTTAGAAACATGAAATTTTACCCCTAAGAGTATTAATTTGGTACACCCTGCATTATAGAAATCGATCAACTGTTGTATCACCGTTAGGTCTGAGCTGTAAGGTTTGCTTGAAAACGTTCAACATGAACAAACGATATTTTTTATTTATTTATTTATTACAGAGATCAATGAATGCTTTGTGTGAAAAATAGGATACTTAAGTACTAATTCTACATAGACGAAGTCACGTGCCCTAGCTACCTCTCTCTATATATCTGTTACCTTTTACACATAAACCACTAAATAAAATTTTATAAAATTCTTTTCAATGAGATAGATTATATCCAGACGGAGAAAATAGATTGCAAATTGTCTTAATTTTACGCGGGCAAATCTAGTATATTGATAATCACGCAAAGGATTCTGAGATGACTCTCACCATTACTTAAATATTTTTTCGCAGAAGATTTATGCACCAAAGGTACATTTATATGTACAAAGTTATAAAAAAAATATTTGAACACTTAAATAGGTTAAGTTTGAATACATCAAAATGTACTAGGGAACTGTAGTTATTTCAAAATGTTTTTTCGTTAAAAATATACTTTATAAATGAGAATTTAAGTTTGTTTATATATTTGTTTATTATGCTTCCACGTCTAACTATTCAGTCAATCGTCATTAAATCTTGCATAAACGTCGTGGTTAAAGAAAATGGCATAGGGTACATTCCTGAATTGGTGTACAAAATCCACAATAACACGAGCGAAGCCGCCGAGTAAAGCTCGTATGGAATAAAAGGCCAAGTCATGACACCGTCAATGCCAGAAGTCTCCACAGTTTTTAGCCGACACATGTTAGTACTGTAAAGTCACAAGTGCATAATTCTCCTTAACTAATATAGAATGATATGATATGATGATTTATTAACTTCATTACGTATATGAATTTATGTATTTTATCGTTAAATAATATATCTGATTATAATTTTGATTATGATACGATGATTGATCCGATTTATCAAAATAAATTAAAGGCTAGGCCGGATATCAGGTATTTCAGGCCAGATTGGTATTCCTCCTGGGCCACTGTTTGCCATAATTTGAGGACCCTTGATCTACGACATCACCCATATGAATATATATCATATAATTTGAATACTTTCATTTTAGTTTGTTCGGAAATTGCTTCATTGCAGACGTACCTTCTGTGATATTACCCAAGAACGTAATAAAAAAAAGATATAAATATTTATTCTGTATGGGTCGAAATAAGAAAAAAATACTTCTAAAGAATATAATGTCTAATTCGTTACAAACATCACAGATGATCGTTCGAATCATAGAATTAAAACACGTAGAACGGCAGTACTCGCACATGGAGTGAAACCATTTCCACTTAGTCTTAAAAAGCCATTTACGTCTTTCGTTACGTAATTCCGTGCCGCTTACACATGCATGTATACTTTTTTTAGCTTCAATGTTAAGCGAGTTTTTGTATGAAACTATCGTACTTAGCGTTATTCCTCTATGGATCACCTATTACAGTACAATGTTACAATTCGTCGGATTATGATGTACCATTCGATTTTCTTGCACCTGTACGTATAGTTGACCGTGGGGTATATGATTCATTTAATAAAATAAAATAAAAAAACAAAGCGATTTAAGTGATAACAAGCTTAGTTATCAAGCTAGTAAATTACCAACTCAGGGAATTCGTATAAATCACGGTCGTCATTCATAATTGTGGTGATTTTAGATAAAGGCAACTGATTCGATGTCCACCTAATTCCATACCATATCGTACGATTTTACATAATATTAGTCTAGAAATCAAATTTATTAAAATTTCCTTTATTAGCTACGTTCGAAGTGGGACTATAGTAAAGCGGTCGTAGCAAATGCCGTAACAGAAATCTCAAACTCTCTCCAGATCTTCTATGAAACAAAATTATGTGAGCTTTCCTGCAATTTGTTTGTATTTTGAAATGGGTCATATTAGTTGTTAGGTTGTGTTCTATACAAATAGTCGGTGTAAATTCTATATTTTTTGCTACAGCGACTTAAAAATTAGACCAACGAAATAGAATGGATAGCTGCTGTAAATGGAAAAAATGCGATAACACCGCAAATTATGATATAAATAATATTTGGATAATGTCGTACGTGTATATTGCATTTTAGTTCATTTACAGACTCCAATTTCCTCTAAGAGCCTTGTTTTAAGAGGTAAAAACGAAAATTTGATATTTTTTTGTTTATAAAGTACGTATGGAACGTTTTAAATGTTTATAATTATCGACCATCGATTACTAAGAATTACTAAGAAGTCAAATATTCATATAGGTTTTCGAGTCGCTTTCTATTTTACACTGTATTGGTTTAGAGTTTTAACCATAATCTCACTTGATGTTAAGTGACGATGAGGTTCAGGATAGTAAATACACTAAGCCCAGAGGTACTGATTTCCAAGTGATGATACCGGAACACACCTATTGGTATATGGTGACAGGTTTTCAACCTTAAGGGTGATAGTTACCCAGCGGACATAATTAGAAAATGCCCTACCACCATGCTATGGTTTCCTCGCGTTGTTTCCTTCTCCGATAGCTTGGGCTCATTTTAAAGATGGTTAGGTGGACTCGAACGATAGGTTTTAGAACATTGACGTGGAATTCGACTGCACTACAAACTGCGCTATAGTTAGGTACCTACATCAAAACTATTTTAAATACGAAAACACGATATAATTTATTCATAAGTTAGAAATATAAAACACTTTCGTAAAACTTAAAATAAATAGTTTCGTGTGCAAACTGGCTTCAGTTAGTAAACATTAATATTATAAAAAAAAACAATGCAGTTATCAAAATGTGTTAACTATCTTTTGATTATGTATTTACGTTATGAATAATGATGATCAATAGATCAATCATGTCATCGTATTTGTCACATACATCAATCATTAGATAATAACAATTTTTATAATTATTACTATTATGACAATATTTATTCTAAATATTCTGCAGTGTTCTGTGTTTTTATAATTTTTTTAAAGTATTGCTCTTAATTCAACATAGAGCAGAGGAAAACGGAGTGTCTAGTTATTAAGCTCATCCGAAAATTGTGGTGTAAAATCTTAGTAACTTATTCCATCCATCCTTTCAAGCGTAAGACGTATGTTTTCGAAGGACATTGGTCTCCCCCAAAAATCTCTACAACGACCGGTCTTGTGCCACCAAAATCTAGCATATTCCCGCGACCTTCACCTGGTCGTCGGTCCACGTTGTAGGGGGCCTCTAACCACACTGCGTCTTCCGGTACGCGGCAGCCAAACGAGAACCCGTTGGACCCATCGGATATCGGTTCTACTAGCAATGTGCCGAGCCCATTACTACTTAAATTTGGCAATCTTTCAGGTAATGTTGGTTACTTTTGTAGGCACTTATCCTTATCTTCCCATTCCTACACACATAATACACATAACACATCATTCATCGACATTTATACAAAATTAATTACACTACACAGAGTACTGAAATTGCTAATCGCTAGTCGCCTATAGACTACGCGTCGCGCCGTCGAAACCGGTTAGTAACCCGCTCCCGCCCCGCGTCCTTGCCGCCGCGATTAGCAGCGCCTCCAGTCTCTCACCTGATTGATCGCGCTCCGTTCAGATGTCCATACGTTTATACCGAGATAATTTCACAATTAGCAGTATAAATACGACAGCTGTAATTGTTATTAATTGTAATTGTAATTAAAGCCCGATATTCGGATTGAAGTGTATTTATTACCACACAACAACCCAACAACACTAAACTGGTGACCCCGCACAAGGACAAAAAACAAAACCGTGAGTCGAAGAAATTATTTTAACATCTGTGTACATAGTCTCGATAATCCGTTATATTGTCAAAATAAATTGTCCAGAATATTTTAGACAATACTACCGACGACAATCAAAGAATTCATAAACTCGAGACAGAGTCCAAAGTGCAAGTGCAAGTTGGAGTGTGGTCCAATACACAAGCATATAGCGACAAATTATTTTATTTATATTTTTGTTGAGCATGACTACGAAGGAGCATCAAACACATGCGGAAACGAGTCAAACGGAATTGTGCCGAGTCGGTATACGGGTACCACCATTTTGGCCCGAGGAACCCGAAATTTGGTTTGCACAGGTGGAAGGACAGTTCGCCGTTTCGAACATAATTTCCGACTCCACTAAGTTCAACTATGTTATCGGACAACTGGACCCCCAGTACGCCAAAGAAGTCAAGGATATAATTATTTCACCACCACAGACGGACCGGTATCAGAAATTGAAATCAGAACTGATTAGGCGTTTGACGGCTTCCAAGGAAAAGAAGGTGCAGCAGTTACTCATGCATGAGGAGCTCGGAGACCGGAAGCCCTCACAATTTTTGAGACACCTGCAGGGTTTGGCTGGATCTGGCGTTCCTGAAGATTTTTTACGCACTATTTGGAGTAGCCGTCTTCCCAGCAACGTTCAAACTCTGCTGGCTTCGCAACCGACGAGCTCCATGGAAGTTTTAGCAGACTTGGCAGATCGAGTGCATGACATCATGACTCCAGCACGCCAAGTGGCAGCTACATCAGAACCTGGTTCTTCCATCACCACCATGGCGAACGAAATAGCGGAGCTAAAACGTGCCGTGAAGCATTTGACGACGCAGCTGGAGAGACAGTCAAGGCAAGTACGCCGCTCAAATTCTGGGGAGAGAAACAATAAATCTTTGACCCGCTCGAACTCGAATTATCGTAAGTACCCACTATGCTGGTACCATTCGAAGTTTGGCAATAAGGCAAACAAGTGCCAAACTCCTTGCGACTTTGGGAAAGCGGGAAACGCCAAAGGCAATCAATAATGGCGACATCCGATTGCCTACATCCTTCTGGTCGCCTATTCGTTACCGACCGCAGCTCGAAGATCCGATTCCTCGTGGATACAGGAAGCGACCTATGCGTCTTCCCTCGGTCTTCACTTCGCGATCGACGTTCCAGGACCAACTACCAGTTGTGCGCAGCCAATGGTTCCAATATCGACACGTACGGTTATGTGAACTTTACACTCGATTTAGGACTTCGTAGAGACTTTGTCTGGCGATTTGTTGTAGCGGATGTGGTAAAACCAATAATTGGTGTAGATTTTTTATCATATTATAATTTAATGGTAGATTGTCGCAATCATCGTTTAATTGATAATTCTACAAACATATCTGTATCTGTTTTAGAAATGTTATGTAACGATAATACGTTTTCTGTAAAGGTCGTGACTGGGGACTCTCGCTATCATCAATTACTCAACAAGTTTCCGGAAATAACACGCCCATCAGGCACACACCGTAAAATTGCACACAATACCGTACACCACATCCGCACTACCCCAGGTCCTCCAGTGTCTTCTTCTCCACGTAGGTTAGCTCCCGATAAGCTGAAGATTGCCCGAGAGGAATTTCAGCAAATGCTGAATAGCGGTACTGCGCGTCCGTCAGAAAGTCCTTGGTCTTCCGCTCTTCACCTAGCTCCTAAGAAGGACAACAGCTGGCGTCCTTGTGGCGATTACCGCTTGTTGAATGCAAGGACCATCCCCGACAGGTATCCAATAAGGCATATCCACGATTTTGCCCATAGCATTGCAGGGTCAACCGTGTTCTCCACCATAGATCTGGTGAAGGCCTATAACCAGATCCCTATTCATGAGGAGGATATCCAGAAAACAGCCATCACCACACCGTTTGGATTGTTCGAATTCCCTTATATGAGTTTTGGTCTAAGGAACGCTGGACAAACGTTCCAAAGGTTTGTCGATGAGATGACACGCGGATTAGACTTCTGTTACGCTTATCTTGATGACTTCCTGGTTTTCTCCCGTACAGCTGCTGAGCATGAGGATCACCTTCTTCAGCTTTTCGCAAGGATAAAGCAGTATGGGATCCTAGTGAACACCTCAAAATGCGTTTTCGGGGCATCCGAAGTAACTTTTCTAGGATATCATATCTCAGCAGCTGGTACCAGCCCAACTGAAACCAAGGTACAAGCAATCAGAGATTACTCTGCACCCAAAACCGCCAGACAGCTTAGAAGATTCTTGGGTATGTTAAATTTTTATCGGCGATTTTTACCAAATGCCGCACAAACCCAAGCACCTCTAAATAACCTTCTGACTGGTTCAGTCAAAGCATCTCATCCCGTCGACCTTTCTGGGGAAGCCCTTGAAGCTTTCGAACAATGCAAGGCAAGCCTTAGCAACGCAGCACTACTTGCACATCCAGACTGTGAAGCTAAACTTGCTCTTGTATCAGATGCTTCCGATTTAGCCTTAGGTGCTGTTCTCCAGCAGTATAAGGACAAAGCATGGCAACCTCTAGCATTCTTTTCGCAGAAGCTCAGCCCTTCGCAGCAGAAGTACTCACCATATGATCGTGAGCTGCTGGCCATTTACGAAGGCATTAAGTACTTCCGTCATATGCTTGAAGCCAGACACTTCACTGTCTACACTGACCATAAGCCGTTGTGCTTCGCGTTCCATGAGCGTAAACACAACTGCTCACCACGTCAGTACAGGCATCTCGACTTCATTTCGCAATTTACGACAGATATCCAGCACATATCTGGCAAAGATAACGTCGTTGCCGATACATTGAGCCGTCTTGATGAATTGCAGAAACCGGTTGAGCATGAAGTACTGTCCAAAGCTCAAGCTTCGGATCCCGAACTGACCCAACTTCTTAACGAAGAGTCATCTCTTCGTTTCAAGAAGATGACACTAGATGGTAGCCAATTTCCACTTTATTGCGATGTCAGTACCTCTATACCTAGACCGTTCGTTAGCAAATGTCTACGCAAACAAATCTTCGAAACCTTGCATTCCTTGAGCCACCCGGGCGCAAATGCGACAGCCAAACTCGTAGCACAAAGATACGTCTGGCCAGGTGTTCGTAAAGATTGCCGCGAATGGACTCGATCGTGTTTGGCATGCCAAAGGGCGAAGGTAAATCGACACGTGTCAGCACCTCTAGGCACATTTAAATTACCCAGCTCCAGGTTTACCCAGGTTCATATCGACTTGATAGGGCCCCTACCACCATCTCAAGGGTACCGTTACTGCTTAACAGCTGTCGACCGTTTCACACGATGGCCCGAAGTTGTTCCTATCGTTGATATGACGGCAGAAACGGTGGGTCAGGCACTTTTGTCTGGCTGGATTGCCAGATTTGGAACCCCGTCAGACATAATTACAGACCGCGGACGCCAGTTTGAATCCACTCTATTTCAATATTTGTCAAAAATAATAGGGTTCAAACATCGAAGAACCACGGCCTATCATCCGGCATGTAACGGCCTCGTTGAGCGGTTTCACCGTCAATTAAAGGCCGCCATAATATGTCACGCGAACCATAACTGGTCGGAAACACTACCCCTGGTCCTGCTCGGTATTCGTTCGGCATTTAAGGAGGATTTGAACGCCTCCTCTGCGGAACTTCTTTATGGCGAGCCACTAAGACTACCCGGCGAGTTTTTTCCAAACATTAGAAAGCGGTACTACGGACATAACCGACTTTACCGCCCGCTTACGCATGTTTGTGAAGGATTTACAACCAACTCCAGCGTCGCGTCACAATAAAAACAAAATCTTTGTTTATAAGGACTTAACTACCTCTAGCCACGTCTTTCTTAGGGAAGACGCGATTAGAGGAGCACTACAACCTGTCTACTCTGGCCCTTACCAAGTTTTGGAAAGGGGGGATAAGACATTTAAATTACTGGTCAAAGGCAAACCAGTCACAGTATCAATAGACCGCATTAAGCCGGCCTACCTACTTGTAGACCCACCTACGTCTTACCAACCAGTTTCCCAAAAGGAGAAATCAACTCCACCAAACCCACCGGTAAATACAGTACCGGAAGAATCAGTTCCGCCAACTTTACCAGTCAAATGTACTCGTTCCGGCAGGCGGATTCGTTTCCCAGATTTTTATCGTCCGTAGTGACGGCCTCTGGGGGGGAGTGATGTAGGCACTTATCCTTATCTTTCCCATTCCTACACACATAATACACATAACACATCATTCATCGACATTTATACAAAATTAATTACACTACACAGAGTACTGAAATTGCTAATCGCTAGTCGCCTATAGACTACGCGTCGCGCCGTCGAAACCGGTTAGTAACCCGCTCCCGCCCCGCGTCCTTGCCGCCGCGATTAGCAGCGCCTCCAGTCTCTCACCTGATTGATCGCGCTCCGTTCAGATGTCCATACGTTTATACCGAGATAATTTCACAATTAGCAGTATAAATACGACAGCTGTAATTGTTATTAATTGTAATTGTAATTAAAGCCCGATATTCGGATTGAAGTGTATTTATTACCACACAACAACCCAACAACACTAAACTTTAGTTTCTCTCGGGACCTTTTCATTTCTGATTCGATCACGCATTGAAACTCCGAAAATAGCCAGTAATTTATTAGAATATACAAATATTTATAGTATTTTAATTATATTGGTCATGGTAAAAATAATCGACCCCGAGAATCCTTCCCCCTGGATCCCCCGGCAGCGGCCCTTGACGTACTCCGATCTTCAGCTGGAGAGGTTTCTGTATTTCCCTCCAATGTGACACAGTCATACTTTCATCAACCAGCATAAAAAGCAGCACACTGCACACTACACCGCTGAAAATATTCAATGGTTTAATTTATTTTTAAACATAAACATATTTAAAATAATATTTTGATCCCGTTACGTGATATTTACGACACATTAACAAGTTATATTTACAAATTATAATGTAGCTATTTTTTTGTTAATAAATCAAAGTCCCCTACGACTTCAGTATGACAGTGAAGATAAATTCTAATCGAATTAATTGTCTTCACGTAAGATTGATTATTACCATTAAACAGATAATGATGAGTATATAATATCATGTCATCGTATTTAGATTAATTTTCGAAATAAAGTTGTCGTTGCGAGAACCATGAAGACCTTAGTGCTCTTCGCAGGCTTATTAGCATGTTAGTACCATTTTTTAAATTATGTAATTTTAACCTTAATCTTATTTAAGTTTACGGATAAGAATGGTACAGTAACAATAAGCGATTTAGTGTTTTAAGTAATTATATTTAATCTGAATAGATTAGTAACATCCTATGAATATTAACACCCAATATCCTTCACGTGGGTGCCATAAAAGCCGACTAAGGGATATAAAATAAGGGATGGGTAGCAGCATCCTCTGACTACCAAAATAATTTACTGCAATCACCAACCCGCCTGCCAAGCGTGGTGATTATGACATTGTATGATTCAGTTTCTTACATCAGTGGGGAAGACCTATGTTCAGCAGTGGACTTCTTATGGTTGAATAAAATGGATGAATTAATTATTACAAATGTATAACATAAGGGAACGCTGTGGTGTGGTAGAGGATGTGGTGACCAAAATAGAGAAAGGTATGCTTAGTTGGTTTGGGCATGTAAAAAGGATGGATGAGAGAAGATTAACGAAACGAATTTATAAGGCGAGGGTGAATGGGCAAGTCGGTAAGGGTCGACCTAGGCGAACGTATCTAGACCAAATCAATCATGTGTTAAATAAATGCCAGGTAAAAAGTACTCATAACCGATGAGCATGTATGAAAGCGCTCATGAAAGTAGAGGAAGCGAAAGAGGTGTGTCAAGATCGTAGCAAGTGGAAGGACGTAATCTCTGCCTACCACCACGGGAGAAAGGCGTGATGATATGTATGTATGTATAACATAGGCAAGGGTGTCCATTTACTACTATGCTTCAATATTACGAAATACAAATTCTCTAACCTTCATTGAAATCACTGAAATTATGTATATGATAACCTTCTGAAATCATAGGTTATTCATCTACTAATTTGATTTTGATGTGAGTATGCAAAAAAAAAACCGAGAAACAAAAAACAAATGGCTACCAGCACGTTATTTTGGAATGTTTTTCCCTACCTATTAACTATCTTTTTTTTAAGAGATATAATGCAATAAGTAATCCATTATTATATGAGCGCGGAGCTACAAGGACTGTCTGTATAAATAAAAGACGTTCTCTGGAAACTGATGGTAGCAGTGCAAAAACACATGGCGTATTTATTGTGTTTAGAGTTGCGTCAAACGTTACCCAACCCTTTCCCAGTTTATAAGTTTAGCTATTAAATATGTTTAATATTTCGCTTAGTATGTTCCGGCGCATCAATTCCAATGATACCTGGAGACAACAGCCACTACGTTGAAGGCGAAAGCCGTTACATTTGGATGCCCGATGGTGAAAGCAATCCAGTATTAGTAGACCTTCATGAGCCAATCGATGAAGCATTACTTAGATCTAGAAACGGAGCAAACAATCAATATTGGCTTTTCACGAGGTTATTGAATCACTTTCATTATGGAAAATCTTTTCCTTTTCCCACACACTGACACCCTAAATGTTGTTTGACGATGTGGATTTGAAGACCAACTTGTTTAATATTTTCAATTTGAAATTTGAGCGACAAATTTTCAATTTGAATGCAATAATTGGCCACGCAACACAAGAACAAGGTTTTGGATCATGCTAATGTAAACACTTGACACATATGTTATTTACAATGTTTTATACAATTTACCGAAGAATATTTACATAGGAGAAACTTTTCAGTTCATAGTATACTCATTACAAATACATATATAAATATAATAATACAAATATATATATTAAGCATTAGATGATTAATTATTCTGAATGTGTTAAGATTTATCATTTATATAATGAATAGTAAGTGAAAATTCTGCGTGAGTTAGAATCAATTCACGTGAATTAAAACTCCAAGTTCCACTTAATATAATAGATTTTTTTTCAGACAAAACCCAAATAATGCGCAGATACTTGTCAATGGCAACATTAACTCAGTTCGAAACTCCAATTACCGTGCCAATCGTGGCACAAAAGTCATCGTTCACGGATGGAACAACAACGGAAACACAGCCATGAACCCCCTATCACATCGGCTTTCCTTGCTGTCCAAGACGTCAACGTTATCGTAGTTGACTGGCGAGCTTTGGCTAACGCTGCGTACAATACTGCTGCCGCAGGAGTTCCCGGTGTCGGTCAATTCCTTGGCAATTTCCTGGTATGGCTCATCAACAACGCCGGTGGTAACTGGAATCAGGTACATTTAGTCGGCTTCAGCTTGGGTGCACACGTTGTTGGAAATGCTGGACGTACGGCTGGTGGTCGCCCTGCTCGTGTTACTGGTAAGTACAACATCAAGACTAAACAGTCGATCAATTACCAATTTATCACATAAAGTTCCCCAGCGTGTAAGTTCATCAAACTATAGCCAAAGTCATAATTTAATGACTATAGATAAAGCAAATAAATATTCACTGAAAAAACCTAGACGTCTATTGGTATCTTAAATTGTCGTCTGTTATATATGCCAATAACAAATCTGTAGTCTCTCTGTGCATTTTTTTTTCATGTGTCTATTTTGAAGTATTACTAATTAAGTCTGTTTTATTTTCCTGAATTAACTCAATTACGGCTTGATCGATTTTAATAAAATTTGGTATACGAGAAGTATATATCATTCAGCTATTTATGACTATGAATGCAATTAATAATAATTTTTGAATTTATTTTTAGTCCTAAAATAAAATCTTAGTATTGTATTTAGTATCATTAACAAATCCGCTAAAAGAATTATAACTTTAAAACAAAAATAAACAATAAAATTACAAGATTTTATATGGTTTCAAGATTCGACAGATCTATTTAATACCTTGCCTGTACAATGGGAGAGGTTAATTTTTTTATGTTTTTACAAAAAAAGAGACTAAAAAATAAATAGTATAAAAAATAAAACTTACGTCACGTATTTTTTTATTATAACTACGATTTATGAAGTGATAAAGACTCATTGGTAGCACAATTAAGTTCCGCATTAGCCAAACATGTTCAAATTCTACAATATATCTAAGTTTTAGATCAAAAAATTAATATAATCTACTAACAGAAGGGTATTTAGTGTATTTTCTACTACTCGCTTATTTAGTTACCCCTGTCAAATTGATAAAATGTATTCATAAACAAATATTTCCTAAGTCACATATTGATAAGGAAAATGACGTTGGTGTAAGTAATTTTGTTCTTAGATACAGGATACCATTATATACATTTGTTTATCATTAGGTTTGGATCCTGCTGGTCCACGTTGGCATGGAAACTCGAATGCCTTAAATCGGAACGCCGGACAGTACGTCGAAGCTATCCACACAGATGGTCGTATCCTTGGTATTTTCAATCCCATTGCTGATGCCGACTTCTACCCGAACGGTGGCCTGAACCCTCAACCCGGCTGCTGGGTCAGCACATGTTCCCACGGACGTGCCACAGAGTTTTTCGCATCGAGTGTCCGCACGAACCATTTTCGTCGGCAGACGCTGCGGCAACATTTGGGAAGCTGAACTGTCTTCTTGCAACGGTGCCGCATTCAACATGGGCAACGGCATAATCGGCAAACGCGGGTAAACATGCACAACACCTAGTTACATAGATAAGTACCAACATACTTGCTTCCCCAATCAAACCTCTCACAGGTGATACTGTGCTTTGGTGGTGAGGCATTTCCTAATGCCCGTCTCGCTAACTATACCCTCAGGTTTGTTGTCCAGTTGTCCTAAATACCTCTAGGCTTAGTGTATTTACCTTTCTGAACCACAGCATCACTAAACATTAGTTGAAATCGTATTCAATGCCTATTATAGTATAAAAAGAGGTTCGATCACTTTTAAACTTTTAAACCCACTAACACCTGTCTATTGGGGGTACTGGCCCCTACATTTGAATATGGTTTTGAGTGCTAGGTTTGGCAGAAGTAGCATGAAAATAATATGAAGAAGTAATGCTGTGGAGGTGATAAATATAAAATGTACAGTAAGTGAATAATGATGGAAAATGTGAGAAATATTGTGATAAGAAAATGCTGCGATATGATAAAGGATGTAGTCACAAAGATAGCGACTTTAATCCTAAGTTAATTTGGTTAGATGGAGGATGGATGACAGAAGATTGTCGAAAGCAACTTATAAGGTGAAGTTTTCTGGGTGCGTTGGTACGGGTCGACCTAGACGAATGTGTCTCAACCAGCTCAAAGACGTTCTAAAGAAGGTGTAATAAAAAATACCCATAACCGACGAAATTGTATGAGACGCTCATAAAATTAGAAGCAATGAAGGAGGTATTTGAAGAACGTATTAAGTGCAAGGATTTTTTAATCCTTGTCTACTACCATTGGATAGAAACGTGATGGTGTGCATGTGCATGCGTAATAACAGATATTACGACTGCACAATTTGAACAATTTAATTCATTTTCTAATTTATATATTAATTATAAAAATTGTTTGATGCATTACTCAATTATTACTTTTATTAACACCCTTAATTTTCTCTTTTTGCAGAAGCGGTCTCTACGGCTTAAGAACTCGCAACGCTTGGCCTTTCTAAACGGAACAAAATAAACTTGTTATCTGCTATTTATTACACACTTCTTTAAATTATGATGCTGTTTTCATTTATTTTACCCGTTCGATACATTTTAGTATACGTTGACGTACGATCTTACATCATAATTATATGTAATCAGAAGTAATTACATTTTTTGGAAACAGCTTATCTTGATATCTTAATACTTTTGTTTAATTAAACAAAAAAATCAATATTTCCTACTATCTGTATTAAAATCATTTTGAATTATAAATAGGGAATAACATTTTAAAACATATATGTGGTTAAATTGAATTTAATAAAGGGCTCCTTCAAGTTATACATAGATACCAATGAGGCCGAAAGGTTGCTTGAAATGCTTTGCATATCTTTAGGGGGCCGTCGAAATGGTAATTACGTAAGTAATATTTACTTAATTACTTGAGTAGTTGAAAAAAAATGCCAATGGTTATGTTTCCATGGGGAGTGGGGAAAGGGGACGGCTGGTTAAAAGTTTTGCTAAGGGAAGGGAGAAGAAAAGTCAAACATTTGTAAAAGTTTGCTCACGTAATACTTGTACGATGATACTCGATACAGTTAAGGCTTTAAGAATTTATCTTTAAATGTCGATAAAAAGAATGATTGAACTCATCATCTCCCTACCCTTATCCCATTTTCATTCACGGTCTCATTCTTAATACTGTCCATTCTTGTAACCCCATACGTCCATTTCAACATTCGCATCTCAGCCGCTGCAGTCTTCTTTCGTACGTCACCTTTATAGCATAATATTCTGATCCATACAAGACGACATATCGTATTATGTTCCTTTAAAACTTCCCCTTTAATTATGAGGGTTTTGGGGATCAAACAGAATGATTTAACTAAATACTTCGTATCGTAATCGTAACGAGTTTATAACATATTTTAATCTCCATCCAAATCCGTATCTCGGATATCCATCCATTCAACCGAAAGACGTCCACTGCTGAACATAGGTCTCCTGTACAGATCTCACCAGTTCATTGGTCCACCTTATGGGGGGCTTACCCATGCTGTTTCTTTCGATACGCAGCAACCATTCGAGAATCTGTTAGTCCCATCGCGCATCAGTTCTACGAGCAATATGCCTAGCTCATTGCCACTTAAGTTTGACAATTCGTCGGGCTATGTCGGTTACTTTGCTTCTTCTGTAGATCTCCTCATTTCTGATTCTATCTTGCAGTGAAACTCCAATCATAGCCTTTCCCATTGCCCATTGGATAATTTTAAGCAATAGTAAAGAACAAATGACTATATTAAGAGGATATCCTAGCGGCATTTATTCCGTACAAAAGTATTCCCCTGTCTCCTTCATGGATAATAGCATTATAGTAAATATTTTTATACTAACTAATATATATCCACCGCTGCCATTCCTGTACATTTTGATTTTTTCAATAAATTAATTATTATTGTGTAAACTAAAAATTAAAAAATTGCTCGATTTTTAACGTCATTTTCAGTCGTTTGTCAAGCAAATTTTATGAATAAAATTGAAAAAGCAAGACATACAGGCATAGCCAACATCTTCATTATTCTAAAAGTATAAGTAAATCAAAAATCGGTGCAGTTTTAGAGGAGGAAACAGGGTACTGCAAAGTAATGTTTTCGTCTATTTAGCATAGGTAAAATCAGCCCAAGCTGCGTTTGCCCCTTTCGTGTTTTATAATTATTAGCAACGCGATAGAAATAGATTTCAGAAATACCTCCTTTTCAGTCCACATGTCCTCTTAAGAATCACCATATGAAGTCTGACTTCCAGGATAAATGCCAACGGCAGCTCGTTCATAATTGATACTTACATGATAGATTTTGTATCAATAGCAGCTCAACCAATCTTTAACATTACAAATGGTACACATTAACAGTTTATCAAATAATACTTGTTAAGTATAATCGATGTATGTCATTAAATAGATAAAAAAAATAATATATATACCTAGTTTAACGTGATTCGCACCGTATCTGGTGTTGCCGTAATCATGAAGCTCGTGGTGGTACTTGCTGGCTTAATTGCTTGTTAGTAAATATTTCTTTAGATTATTATCATCTAATTTTTTTACCATTTTCATTTTGTTGCTACTTAATCTTTTTGTTGAATTGAACAGTACTCGGTGATCTCTTCGAATGTTAACAAATGATTTGTTTTAAATTAAAACTTATCGTAATTTTCCAAAGTTTAAATTAAAATCATTACACATTTTAATTTGATTTTATCAAGCGAATTCTTCCAATATTTTTCCAATTTTTATATTTTAATAATTACCTACCGTCTATCGCTACGATTTATACTTAATAAAGAATAGAACAGTTGTTTATTTATGGTGTATAATTTTAATAATTTACCTTTTAAAACAAACTTAAGACGTATTTTTTTTCCAATATCCCTTTCAGTTACGCCGGCCTAATTGTACATTCAAATTTTAAGTAAAGTATTTGGAAACTAAGTTGTATACCAAGAGGGCGTCAGCACTGTTGGGCTCTGAAATAATTGTGTGAAACGTACCCTGATCTCACATATTGAGACCAAGTTGTGCTACAAGTCTTTTCCTCTTTGCTTTGTTCGGGACACATTCCATGAACACGTGATGCATGTCTTCAAATCTATTGCATTTCTCACAATTGAGTGAGTTACGTTTTTTAATGAGATAGTGAAACTTTTTGAGGGCCATATGTCCGGAACGGAATTTATGGGCGACAACAATTTGGTTTCGGGTCATTTTAACTTCAGAGAACCACGGTATTTGAGGAGGCTCACATTGTAATGTTCTGTACCAAATTCATCTGTATTTAGATCTAAAGTTAAAGCGCTCTTTTCAATTCATATAACTTAAGTGTTTATATTTTGGTAAAATCTCATTATATGAAGGTAAAGAAAAAAAGGTATTCCATTTAAGAATGCTAATTGATCTACTTCAATAGCAATAAAAACGCTTATTTATATAGTTAAGAATATTGCATTGTAGTTAATTGCGGTGAAACATACTATAACTGTATTTATATACAGTTATAATATGTTCTTGAACTATCTCTTCTTGGCAGACGCATTTTTTGTTTACCATACTGTGTATACTTATTTACAATCAGATGCAGCTGACTCATCACATTAGTTTCAAAATAGGACGTTTTACAATTTTTTATTTATTTATTTCAATCAGTATATTATTGATATTGTATCTAACAGTTATTCACACGAAAATTTATTGAAAACTTTTTTTTTACCCGAAATAGGCTCAGTGCTTTGACCACAATCTCACCTTATGTTAAGTGACGATGTGGTCCAGGATGGTAAACAAACTAAGCCTAGAGGTACTGGTTCTCAAGTGATGATGCCGGAACACACCTATTGGTATTTGGCGACAGGTTTTGAAATTTGAGGGTGGTAGCTACCCAAGCGGGCATCATTAGAAAATGTCCTACCACCGTGCAACTTGACCCCTAATTGTACTTATGTATTTAGTGTGCTCTGGAAGCGCAATCCCTCTGGTTCCTGGGGATAACAGCCACTACGTAGAAGGTGAAAGCCGATACATTTGGATGCCAGATGGTGAAGGCAATCCAGTATTAGTGGACCTACACGAACCTGTAGATGAAGCCATTTTGAACTCCAGAAATGGTGCAAACAATCAATACTGGCTTTTTACCAGGTATGATATTTTCGTCACAATTATATTAAATCGTCGAAATATTAATGAATTTCACAGAGCTATAGAAATCTCTATTGTCCCTATTAAAAAGTATTACACAAAAAAGTGAAATTAACCATAACAAAAAAAACATATTTCGTCAAAAAGTTATTTAGGGTATGCCAAAACTGTACTTTAACTTATCCTTAATAGTTTCAAATTAAATTCGAATACGCAATAAATCGTAATAGCAAAATTAATTTATAGTATTCCTCAGGCAAAATCCCAACAACGCTCAAGTCATCGTAAACGGCAACGCCAATACGATCTGGAATTCCAACTACCGCAACACACGCCCAACAAAAGTGATCGTCCACGGATGGAACAATAATGGAAACACAGCTATGAATCCTCTCATCACTTCTGCATTCCTCGCAGTACAGGATTGCAACGTCATCGTTGTCGATTGGCGCGCCCTGGCTAACTCCGCCTACAATACCGCAGCAGCTGGAGTACCCGGCGTCGGGCAATTCCTCGGCAATTTCCTGATCTGGTTGTTCAATACTGCCGGTGGCAATTGGAACAACCTTCATCTAGTCGGTTTCAGTTTGGGCGCTCACGTTGTTGGTAGCGCGGGACGTACTACCGGCAGACGAGCTGGTCGTGTTACCGGTACGTAATAATATTTACTCCAACATTTTATTCATTAAAAACCTGATCGGTACCTACACTAGTTTTCGATTTAAAATATTGTATAAATGTTTTTTTTTTCATAATGGGAAAAATATAGTTGATATCTATTAGTCATTTTATAAAAATAATTACAACTTGTGGTTATAAGTATAAAATGGTTATATGTGTTGCGAATTAACAAAGAAAACCGTACTATTAAAGTACAATTGTTAAAAACCTTATTTCAATAAATTCAATACTTCACTAAAAACGTTATGTGGTTAACTGAACAAGTTTACGGCGAGTTCAAAAAATCCTTGCCTCGTCCAAGTAATCGCTAGTACTAAAGGAAAAGGAATGTTTTATAAGAATGTAATCAAGAATTAATTAATTAATCAAGTAATTAATCAATAAAATTATACTTTCGATGTATTATGTAGTATGATTACATTGTTTTTACAATATTGGAAATCAATTTTAAGAAAGGTCATATTTTTTGTATGATGATTGTATTTTTTTATGGATAAATCTTAATTCAATATAACGTTTGCGACCTCGCAATCATCATTACAGCGGAGCACATTGAATTAATGACTAAATTCCACACGACATGATCACATAAGTATGTTCGTTTAAAATAAGTTTTTGTAAACTACGAGTCCCTTAATATTAATAATGTCAAATCATATATCAAATAATCAAATCAAACAACTTTTCTAAAATAATAGATATACAAGACGAAAATAATATCTAATGTCAACAGTCATGTGACAACTTGTGAGCAAGATCACGTCAAGAGGATCCTTATCCACTTGATCATGAAAATTAAGTTTTTGTATTTTATTATACGTAGTTACCATGAAAAATTAATCCTCCAAACGATTTTTAAAAATTCCGCTTTTAACAATATTTTTACAATGAAAATTTTAGGTACTTTTAATTAGAAAATGGATTTTGAACAGACTACAAAAAGGAGGGGGTTATCGAATCGTCTGTATGTTTTTTTTGATACTCGATTTTTCTGTCATATGTGGACCGATGTTCAAATATTTTTTTTAATCGAAGCTTCCGTGCTGATATCAGGATTTGATCAGTGGATTTTAGAGAAATTGAGAAAAACCCTCGAATATTATATACATTTCATATACTCGTTTCCAAAGCTATGAAGCTATGCTATAGACTTCACAGCTATGCCTAAAATACTAACTTCAACTAAAAAGTAGAAAAAAAAAACTTTATTAATTAAAAACAAACCAGACTTCAAAAGAAATGCACTAAAAAGTCAATAAATAAATTCTTTATCAATTTGCTTTGTTTATTTTGAAATCGGACTTTTTAGTGAATTTCTTTTCAAGTCGGTTTTGTTTTTAATTAAAAAAGGTTTTTAAATCAACCGTTAAAGTTAAATTAATGAAACTTGAAGGTTTTGTTTTTCAAATGTTTATATTTATTTATATGTATATATAATTGAAGACGTTAACTATGTTATATTAACTTAATTATTTTTAGTGTTTTAGGAATCCATAAGAAAAATAAATGTGCAAATTTTTAAAAACTTTTTTCGCAATTTTATCAACACTTCGTTTGTTGAGTTAGGTCACATTCATTATAAAGGTGTGATATTATCTCAGTTACGTTGAATTTTCATGAAGGTAACAAACACCGACATTGCAGTTTTATTTACGGATACAGATTAAAGAGATTATTATGTTATTGCAATACTACCAAGTTCGTTAATATTATCTGTTGATAGGCTATAAGATAAGTGTATCTAGTCGACTTAATTCGTGTCATAAATACATACTTTATACGTATCATATTACCATTGTTCATTATATAATTGTGATAAATTTCTAATATCTCGATGAACGCATTAGCTTATAAATTATACTGTGCTTACTATTGGCTGCTTTACCTTATTACACAAAAAAAATCTGCCAAAGAAACCGCCTTACTTCGTAACTTTAACTGCACGCTACTGTAACAAATTATTATCAATTCATCACGTATGCAAAGAAATAATTTAGGAAAATCCAAATATGTATTATTTTGTAACTCTATATCTAAACTTAAAGTTTTCCTTGACAATTTTGACACATATTTTTAAACGGATATTCCATAAAATCAACAAAATGTCATAACCTAATTGGTCTGTGTGGTAGTAAAAGTATTACAATTAAATGTTAGTTATAACGACAACGATAGTCTATCTATAGCAATAAATAAAATTAGAGTGTCTGCTTGTAATGACAAAATTAATTTTTTTTACTAAAGAGGTAAGAATGTATATACGACACCTATACCAAAAATGTAATTTTTAGTTTTTTTGTCTGTTTGTTCCGGGTAATCTCCGGAATGGCTGGACGGATTTCGACGGGACTTTTTCTGGTTAGATAGCTGAAGTTACTCCGGGTAACTTAGGGTACTTTTAATTTACGAAAATAATTAGGGGTACAGCTAGTTTTAAATAAAATTCTACTTTTAGGACTGGATCCTGCTGGTCCCACATGGGGTGGAAATTCTAACGCTCTTGCTTCCAATTGTGGAGTATACGTGGAGGCCATCCATACAGATGGTCGCCTTCTCGGTATTTTCAACCCGTGTGGCCATGCTGATTTCTATCCCAACGGTGGTATGAACCCTCAACCCGGTTGTTGGGTGAGCACTTGTTCCCACGGACGTGCAACTGAACTATACGCGTCCAGTGTTCGCACAAACCACTTAGTTGGAAGAAGATGCAACACCATTTGGGATGCTGAACTATCGAACTGTAGCGGTGCTACCTTCAACCTGGGTAATGCTGTCCTTGGCAAACGCGGGTAAGTATTTCTTTTTATTGATAATTATTTATAATTTGATTTTAGACATTTTTTTATTATACAAGAATTATTTTGTTTACATATTTACGTGTGCACCCACACATAATTAAGTACTTCTATTTATTTGTACATTTGTATAATAAAATAGCAGAGGTAGAATAAGCTTTAGTCATACATCATCGTAATCTTCTTTATCTTGTGCTCACATTAAGTAATTTATATATATTTTCTTCTTTCACTCTTACCTTTTAGCTGCCATCTCAGCATTTACACTTTTTACACATGACATTTATGACACCAGTGGCGTAACTATGCCATCTGAGCCCCGTGGCAAATTCACAGTACAAACAGTCACGTTGTAATTTGATTTTTAATAAATCACTAAAGCGTTTAAATCTTTAGTTCTATCTAATCTGAATAGTTTTTATAATCTGTACTAAATTTTGTTAAAAATGTTATACATAGACTTTTTGTCGGAAAGGAAGGGAAAACGGAAGGGGTTCTTCAAGATAACGCAAATAAGGATACGTTTTTCAGGGATTTAGATGATTTTCTTTTGTGCTTTTCGGTAACAAATTACCTAAAAGTTGAAGCTAAAGTCCATCTGTCTATGCTTCTTAAAAAAGTGAATAATAAACACATTACTAGGTTTTGAACCGATGTCTTGGCCCGTACAATGAACGTTTTGCGAGTAATTTAGCTGCAGCTACTTAGAGTTTCTTTGCGAACTTATCAATCAGTTGAAAAAGACGCATAAATTCTACTAAGTAAGGGTCAGGACGGGATTATTTATAAGACAGATTGCATCTAGAGGGAGAATATTGACTCTCTATTACAATATAATTATCTGAAATCCATGCGAGCGAACCCGCGGGCACAGCTAGTCTTTAATATTTACATACAATAAAATTATCTTATATTTAAATAAAAATGTCATAAAATATTCGAGTATCGCATGAAATAAATAATTCAGTATATGTTGTAGAAATCTTAGATATTTATTTTTTAATTCATTGCAAGATGCACTTATGACCTAATAAATTATAATCTAAGCTATCTAATTAGTTATCCGAGATTATGTTTTAACAATTTGTTTCATTTTTAGTACCGGGCTCTATGGATTAAGGACTGGAAACTCTTGGCCTTTCTAAACTAACAATTGTGATAAATAAAAATGTTTTCGCCTACTGTTTTTTTTTTTTGTTTGATCCAAAATACATCATCGTCAAGAATTCCATATGAAATAATTGCATTAAAAATTTGTAATAAATGAAACTAAAACATGTTTTATTAAAATTAGATTTTATTACAACACTGAGTTCATATTTTTAGCTCAACCATTTAACCAGGTTACTATTATAGCTCTCCCTTATTTTGACCAAGGTAACCGACATTGCCCGAAGAATTGCTAAACATAAGTGGCAGTGGACTGGGAAGATTGCTCGCAGAACCGATGCCCGATGGGGTCAACGGGTTCTCGAATGGGTACCACGCACCGGAAGACGTAGCGTGAATAGGCCCTCCACAAGGTGAACCAACGACCTGGTGAAGGTTATGGGAATCCGCTGGATGCGGGTGGCGCAAGACCAGTCATCGTAGAGATTTTTGGTGGAGACCTATGTCCAGCAGTAGACGTCTTTCGGTTGAATGGATGGATTTTGACAATAAAGATAAAATATATAATGAATGGAGGTTTTCAGCTTATCTCGAGTATATATAATATGGCTTAAAAAAAAAAAAAATATATATAACCTTTCGCCAAATACGAATAGGTGTGTTCCGGAGGCTTAACTTGAAAACATATAGGCTTAGTGCTTTGATCACAATCTCAACTTATGTTAAGTGGCGATGTGGTCCAGGATCGTAAACACGCTAAGTTTAGAAGTACTGGTTCTCAAGTGATGCTACTGGAAGACACCTACTGGTATTTCGCGACAGGTTTTCATACTTGAGGATGGTAGCTACCCATACAAAGGCGAATATTACTAGAAAATGACCTACCACCATGATATGGTTTCTATAAGATTCCTTCACCGAAAGCTCAGGCTGATCTTAGAGTTGGATAGGTGTTCAAACCCGTGTCCATTGACACGGAATCGGCTGCACTATGCACTGCACCATCATCACACATTAAATTAAATATGACCTCACCAGTTAAAAATATAATATATAAGTGGCAAGAGGAACAAATTTCAATCCGTCTACCCGATGGCAAAGTCTGAGCAAGCTCCGTTCGCCCTTGCTCTGGATGATCTGAAGAATATTGGGAGAACCATTGCCTATGTCATGTTATTGACTGCCATGTAAACAAAGCCTCTTAAAAAACTAGTGAGAAATAAACGTCGTTGAGCAAATGAGAGAAAAAAAAGGCACTTTAAAATCTTCAATCGGAGTTTTAGAGTGAGTGTAACCAGAACCAGAAAAATTATTAAAAAGTCTTCAAAGAAAAGCACTCATTAAATATTTAGAAGACAGTAAACAAGAATGCTTTGGGTTTCGGTTTTTTCGATGACACATTCAATAAAAGCTGCCTCATATCATAAAAGCAAATAAGCCCGCTGCAGTTGTATAGGAATCACGAGTCAGGTTGAATTATTTTTATAGAAACACTTTATAACTGCCAATTTCTGAATAGCAAATAAACAGTGAAACAACTTTGCTATAAGAATTGCACGTTTATTTTTAATACACTTTAGATCTTATCAAGTACTACATGTTGTATTACATGGGCATGCCACTTCCTACGTAACCCAATATCACACTTCAAAAATATCTGATTTCCCTTGAAAGCGCACGAAGTCATCATTTCAATATCAATCAATTAAATAATCAGCTAAAAAAAAGAATTTACGAAAAGATAGGAACTTTTATCATAAGAAAAAACATCACGCCATATTACAACTGGTTAATTTTGAATTTTGATAAGAAATTTAATTCCGTAGTTTTAACCTAATATATATTTAGTAAACAGCCTAATGTCTTACGGTATTTTGCTGTAGGATACAGCAGCTGAGGTAGACACCATTTTTACATTATAAAAGAGAGCTGTTCATTATTCAATATGAGACCTCGCGATTCTCTAAAAAACAAGTTTAAAGACTAAAATATTTTAAGTTTCCCCTCCCAATACATCTTTGATAACCTAATGTATGTTCGTAAAAGTTTGGACAAGCTCGATCTTGTGAATGATCGTCATAATTTTAATATTGGAAGTAAAGATAAGTTGGCCGTCCCACTCTTTAGGCTAAGTAAATCTAATATAAGTTTTATATGTAATAGTATTCGGTTTTGTAATAAGATCCCAAAGCACATTACCGATTTACCTGTAAGTTCAAGCACCATATCAGACATTTCTTAATTTCAAAAGGTTATTACAGGGATCATTACGTGAACAATAGTCTAGAAGATGTCTAGAATTTGAACCCCTCTCTGTGCTTCCGCTAACAATCGTTGTAATTATGATTTGTATAGATTTTATTTTAAAAACATATTTATATTCTGGATTTATAAAAAAAAGAAACCAGATCAAGTTTCTTGCCGGCTCTTCTCGACTGTGTTGTTTTCCGAGCCGGTTGTAGCGTTTTGACGTTCATAAGCGCCTTATTAGGGCCTAAAATAAAAAAAAACAATTTTTTTATTTTGATTTTGAAATATATAATACCAACTGTATATAAACTATAATATGTAAAACGATTATTAAATACCTTCCGAATCACCGCCACAATGTAACTTAGCCAGAAGGCTGGCAACATTGTAGGCCAATGCTGATTCCGTGATCGAGAAAAAGGCCAGACCTCAGGTCATAAGACGTCTCGACCAAACGACCCAAGAACTCCCTATTACAGTCACTCGAAGAACAACGAACACTCGGTAGTCAGGGTCCTAGATTCTCGTCTCCAAATGGCACAAATATACAACCAGCATCGAAGGCAGCATATTTGCACCGCTTGAGGTTCTCTGCAGAGGCGGCTGCAGCACCAGCTCCCAATGAAGTCCCTGAAAGATGGGACGGTGCCAGAGGATCGACGCACGTTGCGTCCCATACTAAGGGGCCGATCCATCTTCCAGTGCATAAGGGTCATCCCGTCGGACCTCTTACCATCGTCACGCACCAGTCTAAATGGTTCCACAACCGCCGGAATGATTTAATATATAATTAAATAACTTCAATTATATATAATAAAGGTAATACGGTTTTTAAGGATTCTATAATTTATATATTGATATAATAAACTAAAATAAATGGGATTATAATCATGGTACTAACGTAGAGTCGAAACCACTAGTCGGTTACTTGACAGAAAAAGGGCGTTATTATGTGTAAAACTTCTTTTAATTTTGTACAATAATCATAGTTTGTCGTCAGTTTTATATCAAAATATTACATTAACGGTACTAAGCGTATTGATGCTAACAATAAAAATTAAATAACAATTACATAACACTTTGTATAAATCCTATTCCAGAATATAATGTAACATAAAGTTCTATCTTATCAAAACATTAGTCTAGTTCTAATGTCCAGGATTTGAAAAAAATAAATAATGGCCGGCTGTCTATCCATCCATCCAACCGTAAAGGCGTCCACTGCTTGACATAGGTCTCCCCCAAAGATAAGGGGGGAATTGCCATAATCGCCAAGCTTAGCAGGCGGGTAGGCGATCGCAGTTATGTGTTTGTGGTACTCAGAGGATCCTGCTGCCCATCCTCTGGTGTATCCCTTAATCGTGTTTTACAACACCCACGGGAAGATATGGGGTGGTACTTTTCTTCTCTCGGCCGGCTGTGTGATCGTTATTTTACTATTAGATATTATGTTAGCTGAGGGCTAAACTGGCACATTTTTTTAGCTTTTTACTAATCTGTGATAGACTAAATATTTTTTAGAGAGAGGAATTAGTTAATATAGCTACAAAAAAAGGAAAGACGGGAGTTTTACGAAAATTGGTTGACTGTTTGATTTTTGTGATCAATTTTTACTACCTATTTGGCTCTTAACACATTTTACTCGGCATTGCCATCTATACTAATAAATAAAATTGAAGTGTATATTTATAATGTCAAAATAACATTTTTTACTAAAACATACATATACGATACGGTATATACGAAACCAATTCAAGAAATTCAATTTTTAAAATTGTTGTATGTCTGTTTGTTCCTAGTAATCTGAAACGATTTTGACGGGACTTTTTTTGTTCGAATTGCTTTTTATTCGAAAATAATCAGGGTTCCGTTGTAAAAAAAATATTTCAACGCAGTGAAGAACATATAAAACGCGGGCACAACCGCGGGCACATAGCTAGTAATAAATAAAACATCACCAATAAGAGTATAATATAATGCAGTTCATTTCACTAGCACATTTTAAAATTTTACCATTGTATATTTTGTCAAAAAAATACGAATGGAAACAATAAGCATGAGTTAATTTAGTTTTATTTTTGACTGCAAAAATACACTCAATATAGAGTACTTAATAATTATTAAAAAGAAACTCAAATTTGCTTAAATACGAAAATTTAAATAAAGAAGAAAACATTTGTTCGATTAATTTAAATTTTCACGCAAATACATTGGTCACGGACATTAACTGAGCAAATGCTGTTGACCAAAAGGACCACATTCAGCCGAAAAATGAGCCCAAAAGTACCAAATTTAAAGTTTGACGTCATCTATAACCGCTAATGGCCGAAAAAACCTTTATTCTTTTATAAAAAAATAATGTTTATGAATTATTTTATCAACTTTAATCTGATTTGCATTTGACCTTTATTCAGCAATTGTTGTTAATACTTGCGTAACTTATTTATTTCGTATCAATAACGTACATAGATACAATGGGTAACGTATACTTACGAGTATATCTCATATAGTTTACAATTCTTATGTTTCCAGGTTATTATAGAACTGAAAACGAGAACGTATCTGAACTACATTTTTTTTCTAACTAGCTAATGCTGTTGACCAGAAGAGCTTTTACAGTTTTACCGTGGCTTTGTGGGTGAATGCTGAAGGCACTCAACGCAAAAAAAATATCATAACGCCTTTTTTAAAGTAGGAAATGCATTTGCGCATGCCCTCTGCTATCCCTAATCCAGGAGTGAAGCCTCCAGGATTAGAGATGTCAGAGGGGTGTGTAGGACTCGTCACGGTACCATCCGCCGCATAGAAGAAGCGACACGGAATCGAGAAACATTTTTCCGCGTTGGCACGACCAAAAAGCATGACAGGTATAACCCCGTCATGCCGGGCTGGGCCACTTCCTGTCTTTCGTCCGGTGGGAGCTCGGTATGAATCAGCCCCCCTCGCCGGCCGCTAACCATAGTGATAGGCCCAGCCACTGTCCCTCCCCTCTGATCCTTATATACTGATAAGGAACGGGGGGAGAGAGAAGTGGCTGTGTGGACCAGGCTGCTAGTATAAGACAGTGGGAGGTTGCGAACAAACCGTGCCCTCCTAGCACGCATCCTTCTTCGGCGAAGTGGATTCCCTAAGGGATCCGTCTCCCATTCCCATTCCGCGGCCTCCTTCTGTAGCATTATTTGCTCGCAGAAGGAATCCACGGCATTCCAGGTTTTCTCATTGCCGAGCATGGCTTTCACCACGCTCGGCAAGAGAGGTCCGGTCCCACCTCGGCCACCACACTGCGTCACTGCTCGACCCACACAGCACCCTTCACCAGAGTGTGCTGCGCAGTGCCTTCTGCAGCCCCGCAGTGGTGGCAGGCCACTGTTAGTACCCTCTTGGCTATTTTGTGCAGATACCACCCAAAATAACCGTGTCCGGATAGTATCTGCACAAGACGGAAAGTGATAGCGTCGCGCTCCCTCATCATCCACATCCGAAAGAGCAGGCGGATGGCATTCACAGTACCACGCCAGTACTGCACATCCACCAGGTCCTTCTCCCAATACCGGAGCGCGGCTTTATCTGCCTTCCTCCTCTTCGTGCGTGGAGCGGAGCTCTCCACCATCACTCCTCGCTGCCGTGAACCGGTACACGGCGGTGAGCACCACCACTTCACGCTCCCTGTGCTCCCACGGATCCTGTGAGTACAAAGGCCGCCGACACCGACACGGTGCGGTACCAGCGCACTCAAAAAAAGTAACTAGCACAAGGGTTACCAAAGTGATATGAATCTCGGCTTGGCCATTAGCTGAGTGTACAAAATTCCGCGGAATTTTGAACCTAGCTAAATCCTATATTGTTTATTTGTAATTTAAAAAAAAAACCTTACAGGACCAATGTACCTGTGTGCTATGTGCAGGAGTATGTGTGCAGTGTAGTGCATGTAATGCTTAATGCATGTTCAGTGTCACTGTATCGCGCTGGCAGCGGCGTCAAGAGCCTCCCCAGTTAGGGAATCTGAGCTACATATTATCACGATTTTCTATGACTTAATAATAGATCCAAAACTAAAAAGGATCCAAAATCAATTAAAAAGGAGGTCGTCACGGGACGCCAGGCAGTTGTAAAATATAAAACGTCCTTTGTCGTCACGGCATACGAGTCAGTTTAATTGCAGAGGTGCGCTATTTCACGTTAACAGGTAGTTTTATATTCAAAAGACACCTGAGTTTTGTTGAACGACATAAACATGTGCACGCAAGAAAAATTTTTTTTTCGTAAACCTTCCGTTGTTATATTTGTTGTGTAAAATTATTCAGGAAGAAAAAAAGTCTAAAAAATAAAAGATTATAAAAATCGGTCCATCCTTTCTAGAGTTATAAATAGTTAATAAACATAGCATACTACATAACCAAACAGAAGTCGCCCTATCTAAATTGTATTCTAGTTTGTGATCATTTTGATAATTTATTAAAAATTATTTCCAATGAAATAGGTACATAAACAAAGCAAGTAAAATTGATAACAAACACACTGCTTAATGATCATTGTAATGATTGTTATCATTTGTAACGTCAATAGGAGATTACAAATAGTAATACGTACAAGCAAACAGTCATACATTTTATCTGCAGTAAACAACTGAAATACACTCCGAGTCCCCTTCCAGCAGTTGCACAAGACGTGTTCCGACCCCCATCTGAAGAAGCTCTTGTAGGCGCTGTCAGCGCGATTCAGTGACACTGCATGCACTAGCATCACACGTACACACATACCTACACACTACACGCACGGTACATAGGTTCTGTAAGGGACATTTATTACTTTACAGGTTTATTAACCGTTCGGTTAGTTCGGGGAAAATTCGGAATAATTTTTATCACGGGTAGCAGCTCAAACCAATGTTCGTACCATTTCGGTGCCCTTGTGCTGGGTATCATTCCTAGGCTGAGTGTCTTAAGCGCTTGCCTCATAGTTCGGTGAAGCTGTTAGGACCCTACCGGTCGGTTGACTAAATTACTATACATTTACCATTCCTATTATAAATTATAGCTAAGAGTGCCTAAAATATTATGATTTTTGTAGATTTTCAATTTATAAATGTATCCGTAATTTTATGAAACTTATCGAAAACTAAACAAACAGAAAAAAAAAAAAAAAACATACATCGAAGAATTAATTAAGTAAAATCCATCTTGAATTATGATCGTGTCAGTATTTATGCTATGATACATTTATATTGATTTCAAATATGGTTCACTTTATAACAATATGTACTTATAACACAAGAAAATTACGATTATCGATTACAATTATCCATCAATTAATTAGATAAAAATCCAATCTTGCAATCAATCAATAATTATTATTTTCGTACACGTATCACACACACAGTAATCTTTTACTTTTGCTATCAACAACAAATCATGTAACTGACATTCACCCCTCTAGCTGGTTGCGTAACTAAGGTAACCATGAATCCAAATTTTTCATATACAGACATATTCAGGAAAATAACAAACGATCGGAGTGAAGGCGAATAAACTAAAAATAACTAACATTTTCGGGGTTCTCTCAAAAGTTTTATAAATTGCGAATATAATCAAAGTGTGTTTTTCTATTTAATTTTTGTATTGATGACGTCCTATTTGTGTGTATCGAAAAAATTATATCACGCAAAATTTTAGCTTTAAATATAAATTCTTTCTTATTTATTTATAAAGGCTCTCTTCTTTATTTTTTAATTTAAAAAAAATTGTAAATGTTTATAAACCACAAAAACACATAAATTATGCACATAAAATTGAATAAATATATTTTTACAACAGATATACGTACATCTGAACTAAGCTTCTTAATTTATCTGGGTTCCGCAAGGTATGTGCTCTGAACCGGAGAAAAAAACCTTGTAAAAAAATCAGCTTCTAATTAGGTACTTTTTTAAATGTTATAATACATTTAGATATTACTAACCGCTAAAACAGACATCTGTTGACAGTGTATTTACAGACATAGCCTACAGATTTATTAGTAGTATTTTAATATTGGTTATTTCATTATAACGCTGTCGAACAAACTCTGAATACTTAAAACTGATAGACTTATGATTCTTTGCTATTATAGCGTGTTTTATAGTTTATTTTTTACTATTATTACTTAACTATGAATTATATACGATATATTAAATATTTTATTTTTTCTACTAGGGTATCATTTTTATATAAATGACTTACTTTTATTATGTACTTGTTTGTTCTGTAATAAATCTAAACAGTTAAAAAACTCTAAAACAGTAAAACTCTAACCATGCCCTTAATAACTAACTATAAATCATTAATAACGATATAACTTTCACATTGGAATATAAATTATAACATAACTAATTAGATTTCGCGAATATCTATTATTTTAGGAATAAATCAAAGACACGCAAAAGATATAAACAACATCACGTAATATTTCACAATTTAACAAATATTAAAAAATAATTACTCATTACATTTTAAGATTACACATTAAACTACAAATAAAATAGAACAAAATACAAAAGAAAAGGATTATAATGTTTTTAATTTAATTATTAGTTATTTTTTTCATTTCTAATAACATTTTCGAGGACGAGAGAAAAAAATAACGACATTAAATTTGAGTCAATTTTACTCCTTTTATGAACTAAAGTGTTCATCGTTAACAACGCAGGAGGTAAATTTCTGTTGCAGATAATTTAATATAAATCTTATCTAATTCGGGTTTAATTTTTGCGCTTCGACGATTAATTAACAGATTAAAAGACATTAATAGATAATTGATTAAATAAATAGACATGAACCTTAATAGTAGTGGTAAAGTATAGTGGGACAAGACATGAAGCTTCTCGTACTTTTGGCTGGTCTGATAGCGCGTTAGTATTTCATTTATTTTATACATACTGTAAACATTCGCCTTTTACATTACATACCTAATTTTTTCTAATATTTTATGGCTAGTATTTCATACTAATTTCACCAGCTATTTGTTGCCAAAAATGAAAATAAATGAAACATAGAGACTGTGGCCTAACTGTACTATCTGAGGCCGGTGGCAAATTCATTGGATAGGGTGAGCTCCAGTAAAAATTATCTCGTCGTAATTTGATTTTAACAAATCATAAAGCGTTTAAATATTTAGTCGTGTCTAACTTAAATTGTATTTATAATTTTCACTGAATTTTGTTAAAAATGGATTCTTCTGAGCTTGCGGCTTCGCGGACCGAAACCTCATCGGACCAGGGCCCGTGGCTTTTTGCCAGCTCTCCGACCCAAAAGTTATCTTACTATATAGAGATAGAGAGTATGAATTTTGCCTTTACCTATAGAATTCCGTCCGTTATAACTGAACCTTTTGTCCGCTTTAATTAAAGTTTATAAAATAAAAGAACTATATTAACATGACATCATCATCAATTTTGCTTATTAAATCTCATCGTTACAGCGCTGCAACTTTACCTAACTAAAACATATATTTATGTGTTTTTGTGGTAATCATTTAAGCACGCTGATCTTTTACTAATAACATGTAACCAGTAACAATGTTATGGCTAAATTTAATATTTATAAATTTCAGTGTCCTCAAGCAGCCCAATCTCCTTAATCCCAGGAGATAACAGTCACTATGTAGAGGGCGAGAGTCGATACATCTGGATGCCTGATGGCGACGGTGTCCCACATCTAGTTGACCTGGAAGAACCCGTTGATGAAAGCATCCTGAACTCAAGAAATGGAGCTAACAACCAATACTGGCTTTTCACACGGTACCTTTATTTTTTCTAAATTTCTTTTGATATACAATTATAATTTTTGATTTTGATTTTTGAATTACTCCGAAAACCCACTTATTAATTCAGTGTTTTCAAGTAAATTACAAGCAGCAAAATTAACCCTATCGTAATTTTGTGTTACAGTCAAAATCCCACTAATGCTCAGATCATCGCTAACGGCAACGCCAACAGCATACGGAACTCCAACTATCGCGCTAACCGTCCAACTAAGGTCATCGTACACGGATGGAACAGCAACGGAAACTCCAACATCAATCCAATGATTAGAGATGCCTTACTGGCCAATCAAGATTGTAACGTTTTTGTTGTTGACTGGCGCTCTCTTGCTAACTCTAATTATATCACTGCTGCAAACGGTGTTCCTGGTGTGGGACAATTCCTTGGAAATTTCTTGATCTGGGTTTTCAACACTGTCGGTGGTAACTGGAACCAGGTCCATTTAATCGGATTCAGCTTAGGGGCGCACGTTGTTGGTAACGCCGGACGTACTGTTAATCGCAGGGTTATAAGAGTCACTGGTTAGTTATTCTTTTGAAACCATTCTATTAAGGGCAAACAGTATTCTTATAAAGACAAAAGTGCGTGGTACACATGCTACCGCGATTTGGTTTTTGGTCTAGAAATCTACTTTTTATCGAGTATACGAAAACAGTTTGAAGAAGTAATATATTATTTTAATATTATTAATATCGAGATATTTCAGACTATTTTTATTATTAAATAAACACGATACGTATAATTATTTACTCAGTTTTCTAACTTTTAATGTTAAACCAAGCATGTGGCTTGTTAGTCCATATTACTTTTAAATGCCTTAATTTTATGATTAGTTGTTTATTTATAATTAAAAATTTACAGGCTTAGATCCTGCTGGACCAAGATGGGGAGGAAATAATCTTGCTCTGAATCAACAATCTGGACAATACGTTGAAGCCATCCACACTGATGGTGGCTTACTCGGTATCTTTGACCGCATCGCTCACGGTGACTTTTATCCGAACGGTGGTAGGAATCCGCAACCCGGTTGCTGGGTCAGCACTTGCTCCCACAGTCGTGCATACGAACTCTTCGCATCGACTGTCCGCTCCAATCACTTACAAGGAAGACTTTGCTCTAACATAAACCAAGCTCAAAATAACCAATGCAGCGGCAGCACTTTGAACATGGGCAATGCTGTCTTGTCCAAGCGAGGGTGAGTTTCCATAGTCTAATAATGTAATTTCATATAGATAGCAAATCGTCTACACTATGCCCAATTTATGGCAAGTAGAGCTCAGTCTATGGACAACAACCAATCGCTGTACTCAGTAACTCCGACCTTACAAACATCATGAGGCTATTAACAATCTATAGTTTAATTAAGTTGTTTAATTTTGATCACAAAAATGTTTGGCAGTTACTATCGAGTTAAATATAACTCAATGCGTCTATTTAATTAAGTTCATAAAAAACATAATAAGTAAATAGAGTCACTGTGTAGTTTCTTTTAAATTAAACAGTATAAATTTTAAAATAAAGACCTAATTTTAAAATTGCAAAGAACAAACTTATGTTCCATTGACAAAAAAAATTATAATATATTCACTTTCATGTTTTTTTTATATTGCAGAAATGGTATCTATGGATTAGTAACAAGAAACGCATGGCCATTCTAAATACTGAAGAGTTTCGATTACATATTTTGTTTATCAGTCGATTCCGATAAAACTAAATTATCAATGTTACGACGTAATTGAATGTAAATAAATTATCCACATTAATTTATATCAACATTTGTATTATTTTATGTTCCTAATAAATTATTTGTATCCTGAATCATATTGCTTGAAGCAAATTATATGAGGGATTAACAACTAATCTGAATACTAAGATAAGAATATCGTATATATAATTTATGGACTTTAATTAACTTAAACCTAGACAATTAGAGCAAAGGTAATTTTTTAATGCATATCTATATAAAATATAAATAGAAAAAGTACCCTGTTTTCATCTGTTTATCAAGTGATTAACTTTATGAACAAAAACATTTTGGAAAATTTCTTCCCCTCAAATTTTCAATAAAAATTATGGTAGAGAAGAATGCGAGGCTCCCCTCTCTCCGAGGCCACAACTAGGTACAATACAAACGCTATTGTAGTAGTAAATCATGACTCCGGTTGTTCGTCTATTTCATATAATATAATCACCATAACTGATAATTTATTTACTCGTATATTAAACCTTGGCCAGATAGTACATATATGATTTTAAATAATAATGTAATTGGTTGAAAAGTTTTTTCACTAAAAGACGTACAGAAAATGAAACTTCAACTTTCATATGTGACTAATGATTGAATTGTAAGTCAATGGTATTCGAGCGCTCATCAGTCAAAAAGTAATAAATCGATTTATATGTAGTTGTACCCGGGAAAATATCTACGTTATAATCATAATAAATTTCCACTGGGTTGAAAGAATAAAGGCCTCTCTAAACAGCGGGCGGCGCGATGCCAACACTATATGAGCAATTATGATGTACTAGATACTATAGAATAAGTCAAACAGCACTCCGTCGACGTCATCTATGTAATTAATAGATTACAACTGCTCATATCACGCTGGCGTCCCGTCGCGCTTGCTGTTACATGAAACCTTCACCATAAAATTACCATCAAAACCAAATCAAATTAAGATAAACCTTTGAATGAGTAATAGCTTGAGATTCAATTGAAAACGAAAACTGCCAATTCAGTTCATTCTTTTAAGATTTCAAATCAATCCTAAACGCTTTTTTAATATGAAAATACTTTAATTAAATTTCATTTCATTGGAGTTTAACTTGAAGTTCGAACAATTACCCAAGTTAACCAGAATAACGCTAAAATGATTGTAAAGTGATAATAAAATTAAAAAAATATAATACACCAGCTGTGTGCCCGCGTCTGAATTTTTGTTATACGGAACCCTAATTATTTTCCTAAAATAATTTTAATACTAAGATAAAGTAAAAGAATTTCTCATAAATTATAGCACTTGTCCTTAAAACTGTGCATTAAATCGGATTTTATTCAAATTTTTATGAGTTTTATTTTTTTACACGGAACTTTAATTATTTTCGAAATTCAAATGTACCCTAATAAGTTACCCGGAGTAACTAACTTCAGCTATCTACCAAAAAGAGTCCCGTCAAAATCGGTTTAGCCGTTCCGGAGATTACCAATTACAAATAGACAGACAAACAGACAAAAATTAAAAAAATATATATTTTTGGTGTAGATTTCGTAAATACATACATTTATATCTATTAGTTTAAAAAAATTGATATTATAAACAGATACGTCAATTTATTAGTATATAATCTATACTATAAATTGTTCGTTAGAAAATGTTGTGATTCGGAAGTTATGCCACGAAGCAATGTATGCAATGGCTCAGGTGGCGGAGTCAATAATGGCAATTTCAGCACAACCCTTTTTTTCTAGCACTGTGTTGTTTGGACCCGCGGTACGGAACTGGCATTGACCGCTGCCCTCCTACAGCTGGCTCTTGTGAACCCCCTGCTAACTCCTTGAAGGAATTAACCACTAGTCGTCGTGCTATCTCTATCGTACCGCTGACGCCGCCTCCCTCCCAGTCTTCTCCTTCTCCATAACGGAGCCTCTGGGTTTCTTTCCCGTAACTTTACGGCTTCCTCCTTCGCTGCCATTACCACCTCACAATATTCCTTCACGGCATCCCATGCCCTCTCACTGCCAATCATGGCAGCAATTATGCTTGGCAATGAGAGGTCATTGCCCACTAACCGAACCAATATCCTTCTCTGCTCTTCCCACTTGGTACATTCCTCTAACGTGTGACGTGCATCATCCAATCCCGCCCCACACTCGTGACATGATGCATTACCTTCCTTCCTAACAATACGGTGCAGGCAAAACAGCCATGATTGGTTAGTACCTGTGCCAATCTGTAGGATACCACCCCCCATTTCCTTCGGTACCACTTCCGCAGATGCGGCCGTATTGCTTCCGTTGTATGCTTCCCGTATATAGCTGATCTCAGCCCCGCCTTCCATTTCATCATGACCATCCTCTTACACTCCCTTCTAATCTCCCTAACTTCTTCCCCAGTTAAAACCTCCCCTCGCTGTTTTCTCCGTGCTGAAGAGTGATAAGTTAAGGCATACGCCTAAGCCTGTAACTCCCAAAGGCAGCACAACCCTGGCGTTTCTCCGGAACACTTTAATGCGCCACAATTGACGGTTGTGTGGTGTTACAAGAACATAGAATAAATACTTGTTGCCTTTCAACAGTTTCATTCGCGATGTTTCGAATCCTAATTGAATTACGGCTTTGTCGGGAAAGATTAGATCGGATCTTTTTGATCGCTGCATTGTTAATAATAATATCGGCACAAAAAGATTTGTTAACATAATACTCGTAGATACTCGTGACACTCGCACAAAACAAACACATCGACCGGTCAACTTCAATTTCAACGTTTTACGGCATTTTCAAAACAAACCATAGAGAACATTATGTTAGCTGTCAATTGTCATTAGTTGTTAGTTATTTGGCTGATTTTTTTAAATGATGAATATTGTATTTTTATACTTATTATCCTATTCCTGACGAAGACAATTTCAAAAAACACAAACATCATAAAAATTGGTACAGCCGTTCTTGAGTTATGTATATATGGTGTCACTAACACGACTTTGTTTTATAATATATATATATTATACATAGATTACAGTTTGAAATAAAGTCGAATCATTTAAGCCTACAGGAATAAAATAAAATGACATTTTTAGCTTTTACGGCATCACGCTGTTCCTATATGAACTAAGCAGTAATCATAAATAAACGTAAAAGGTTTAATAAAAATACATCATTAATCATAGGATGAAACGAAAATATTGTGTTCGAAAATCAGAGGACAGTTAGAACTCCTGCGCATTGAATTGCCTGAGGTCAAAATTCAACAGCGTTTACTTACACTCGCACTAACATAATTCCGATAAAAAGTAATCGAGATAGATATATGTATACTAAAATATCTCAATAGTAAAACCGTACTTTTATTTTCTTTGAAAA
This sequence comes from Samia ricini, assembly GCA_014132275.2. NCBI lineage: Eukaryota > Metazoa > Arthropoda > Insecta > Lepidoptera > Saturniidae > Samia > Samia ricini. The sequence goes on from AP028161.1 coordinate 12,923,312, forward strand.
AAACTATAAAGTAAAATTTATATTAAGAAATTTATCTAAAATGATATCGAAATCATGTAAATACATTTATTTACGTCAATAATTATATCAGATAAAACTAAATTAGCTCATTTATTTAGATTGCGATGCTATTATCATGATCACATAACGTAGAATGTTTCTTGCCGCACAAATGTTATGTATGTATTTTGTAAACTATTAAACTCATCGTAAAAAAGTTTTACACGTCAATTATCCCTTGTTTAGTTTCACAACTCTTTTCAATTTAGTTGTATGCGTTACTAAATAAAAAAATTAGGGTTTAGCAAGTTTCTAAATTTCGCTGAATTTTTTACTCTCTGGTAACGGCCAAACCGAGGTCCGTAGCACTTTGGTAAGCCTTGCGCTAGTTACCTTTTTGCGGCTGAGTGCCTTCAGCACTCGCCCACGAAATCACGGTGAAGCTGTAAAGGACCTTCCTATCAGCACCGTTAGCTAGTTAGAAAAAAAAAGAGTTCGCTACTTAGCGCCATTCTATAATAATGACGTTCTAGTCATGTTTGGCCAATATATACAAGTTATAATATTAATAAATGATGATATTCTAAGTTTATTATTACATATTGAAGGTTGAATGTGAGAGTGAATAAAGTAATCATTTTTCTAAATAACTAGTACAAATATATAGGTTTATCCTCCAATTATACTTAAACGTCTTGATGGATTCTAATGAAATGTTGCCTATTAGTTTAAAGCTATTTCGTTGATACAGCGATTGCAGTTTGATATCCCTTTCTTTAGGGTTACCAGTTTAGAGTCAGTGTGAAATAAACTAATAAATCCTGCACGATTGTAATATCATCAAATGCATTTAACGTTACAAAACTATTTATAAATTAACAGAAGCTGTTAGATGTATTGTTAGATGTTATAATTTATTTTCTGTCATTATATGTTATTTTACATCTCATCCGATTTTTGCTAATATTCGATAGAGCTTATTTAGCGGTATGTTATTTTTATAATTATGACAGTTTATAAACAAAAACGTGAAAGATTCTTATGTTTAAAAAAAGTTTATTTCTTGTACAAATAACTTTATCTAAACTTCGGACGTGTGGTGCCGGCTAAGAATAGTAAATTCTCTAGTAAATAATCATCCTTGTCTTTCAGAAAGTATCACTCACAAAGCGTTATGACCTGGGTATCCTAGAAATTGATATACGTTGCGATCTCCATCTCTAGAACCATTTCAGAAATTTCATCTCTGCCGGCCAGCTATGTTTCTTTTATAAACTTGTATAATATTGGCAGTGTCTGAAGAACTATTATCTTAATATACTAAGAGCTTAGAATCATATTTTAAGATTTTATAAAGCACATTAACAGTTTTAGTAGCTACTTGATCTAACAAGAATTCTCGAATAATAAGTGGAATAAAATAATTTCTTATTGTTTAAAACCCAGCATAGTAACATCATCATAATCTATCTGGGATTTCAATAGGAGGTATGTTATTTATTATATCAAAATTTAGATAAATATACCTACTCAACCAATTCCGATCACTACTTATAAATCTTATCTAATTCAGGTATGATGTTTGCTATACTATAATTCGAGCCTCGTAAGTTGATTAAGAGATTAAGAATCATTAACAGAGATAATCGAATGAATAAATAGTCATGAATCTTAGCATTCATAGTAAAGTACAGTTGCCGTAAGCATGAAGCTTCTCCTACTGTTGGCTTGTTTGATAGCGCGTTAGTATTTACACTTAGTATTTATAGTTTGGCTTTTTATTCTAACGACTGTTGTTTATTACTTGTTCCGTGTTTTTATTATGTCATAGATTAGCATCTTTTCACCCGTGTTGTTGAAAATGTTAATGTGCCAAAGCAAAAAAAAAAAACATTATTTTTTCATACTTAGTCTCGAAGTCTAAACTTAGCTTCGTTTTGTATGAATTTTGAATTCATCTCATTGTATCATATGTCAATAGCCTTAATACCTTTTTTAATGTCTTTTTACGTCTAGGTTAGATTAAAGAGAAACCTTTTTAATCTTGATTTTCTTTGTAGTCTCCTAATTTTTTTAGAAAACAAACAATATTTCAAAAACCTGTGCAAAAAACAAATGCTATTTTTTTTTGGCATAAAAATTTTCTACACAATATTATTCTAATCATGATCTTTCATATTAAATTAAAACTTGTAAAGAACCTATAAAGAAGAAGTTTAATTCATAAAGTATTTTAAAGTTGACATCTCTTTTTCAAAGTCTGCATTCTTGATCAGTCTATAAGAACACATGTAATACAATATGTAATTTATAAAAAAACAAATTAGAATAAGATTTTTTTTATTTTTTATTTTGCAGACCTGTGTTATTCAAAGAATTGTAGCAAAACGTGTTGTTGGTTAATTAGTCGAATATATTTACTATAATTTGTTCCATATATAAAACAAACATATAGGTATTAAATTCTGCTCAAAGATCATGAAAATCAATTCAATGGCTCTACAGAAAGATAATTGTGTTTTATTATAAAATTGGTTTTATATGTAGGACAATAATAGACTTTGCAGACAACAATAATTATTAAACGATGTTTTTTTTTTCTTATAAGTTATTAAAAGGTAATAGTTTACAAAAAGATTAAGTAAACATTAAAATGCTTGATATAAAACAAGTGAAGAGCTTTTCACCAATGAAGAGTAGGAAGTTTATCTAATATACGAAAGAGAATTTATGAAGATAAAAATAGTTATTATATATGTGAGTCCTTTCAAACTGCAAGTGAATTGTTACGGACAGCAAAATGAGACTCAAATTATCTTAAAAACAAGCCTGCTGAAAAGCCTGGTAATTTTAGGCCACGTAATAGTCACCAATGCCATTTTCTGGATTTTATGTTTATGTTATTAGTGTATCGAGTACCATAAAAATAAGACAATAGAAAAACAAGGGAAAGCTAGCGTAAACGCCAGGTAAGTGTTCAAGGGGTTAACAAAAAATAAATTAATTTCATTAGACACAAATCAATATAAAGGACATGATAATTTCACAGCACACGGCAAGGCATAAGCACGATTATAATAAGTCAATAGTTTTTAAATTAAGTTTAATACATAGGTATTCGCTTTGACAACAATTAATATTACTCTTATTATTTCTCTTATTCTCTTATTATTACTCTATATATTTCTACACACAAAATAGGCGATACGTACAATAACAGGTACTGTGAAAAAAGAAATTGTTACATCTAACATAAAATGAGTAAATTTAGTTTTTATAAATTACAGTGTCCTCAAGCAGCCCAATCTCCTTAATCCCAGGAGATAACAGTCACTATGTAGAGGGCGAGAGTCGATACATCTGGATGCCTGATGGCGACGGTGTCCCACATCTAGTTGACCTGGAAGAACCCGTTGATGAAAGCATCCTGAACTCAAGAAATGGTGCTAACAATCAATACTGGCTTTTCTCGCGGTGTGTTAATTCATTCATTTTCAACAATTACTGTTTTTACTCAAGTTCTTTTTGGTTGTCAAGTTTCTTTACTGAATTATAATTTTGCATCGAGTGTTTAGACTTAAATTTAAAATCAATTATATCATTAATTTATTTTACAGTCAAAATCCGAACAATGCTCAGATCATCACCAATGGCAACGCTAACAGCATCTGGAATTCTAACTATCGCGCTAACCGCCCAACGAAGGTCATCGTGCATGGATGGAATAGCAATGGAAATTCCAATATCAACCCAATGATTAGAGATGCCTTATTAGCTAATCAAGATTGTAACGTCATCGTTGTTGATTGGCGCGCGCTAGCTAACTCTAATTATATCACTGCCTCAAACGGTGTTCCTGGTATTGGACAATTCCTCGGAAATTTCTTGATTTGGCTTTACAACACCGCCGGTGGCAACTGGAATCAGCTTCATTTGATCGGATTCAGTTTGGGAGCGCACGTTGTCGGCAACGCCGGACGTACTATTAGCCGCAGAGCTATGAGAGTCACTGGTTAGTTATTTTTTCGAGAACATTATATTGGTAATAAATGTCCTCCTTATAAAAAGAAGATTATGTGTAAAACCACTAAGGATGTTACTACAACTCTATGTCTGATTAAAAGATCAATATTTTTGTTGCTATTTTTAGTGGGAGGTCAACTTGCAAACCACTGATAAATTTAACAAAATATAATTTAATTTTACTTATTTTATAATGATGATTTACTCTCATCAACCACCAAATAGTGTTTCTTGTATATCTTAGCAAAATATAAACGGCAATATTTAACTAAATTATTAATTAAGCAAAATCGTGTGGTGTCGGCTAAGATTAGTAAAAGAGCAGCAGCATCCTTTAAGTCCCACAAACAACTTTTACGATAGCCAACGCACCTGCCAAGCGTGGTGATTATGGCAATTACGTTACAATTTAGACTCCCGTGTCCGGAGTTTCTCTAACGTTGATTAAACTTATCAAGTTAAATTTAGTGCATAGATATTTTTTTGCTTGTACTATTTACATTGAATTTTGGGTTAAAATGTTGTCTTAATACATGTCAATTTTTATAAAAGTCAAATTAAATGTCAATAATAATAAATTACAATAAATAGAGTTAATTTCTTAGTCAGATATTAAAATTATATCAGGATTAAATTCAAATTAAAATTAATCAAATCAAAGTCAAATTAAAATCACATTCAGAATCAAATTAGAATTAAATCAATTAAAATTAGATAATCAAATCAAAATCGATTCCGATATAGCCTGTTAGTTCTAAGTGTTATCATACATTTGATAGTTTATTTAAAATTACATTTCATAGGTCTTGACCCTGCTGGACCAAGGTGGGGAGGAAATAATCTTGCTCTGAATCAACAATCTGGACAATACGTTGAAGCTATCCACACTGATGGTGGCTTACTCGGTATCTTTGACCGCATCGCTCACGGTGACTTTTATCCGAACGGTGGTAGGAATCCGCAACCCGGTTGCTGGGTCAGCACTTGCTCTCACAGTCGTGCATACGAAGTATTTGCATCGACTGTCCGCACCAATCACTTACAAGGAAGACTTTGCTCTAACATAAACCAAGCTCAGAACAATCAATGCACCGGTAGCACTTTGAACATGGGTAATGCTGTCTTGTCCAAGCGAGGGTGAGTTTCTACAACCTATTGATTTTATTTTATTCTAATTCGGTGAAATGGTTAAACTGTATCTGTTGGTGTAAGTACAGAAAATGAATACGGAATACGAAGAATCGATTTATGTGCAGTAATCATCTGTATTGTTACTCTGAAACATCTTTTATTACAAATACGTACTGGTTGGAATAAAGTTAGATATAAGTTATTTCGTCTATCTAAACAAGCTGATCACAGAACACGACAGTTAAAAGAAGTGATTAAAACGAATCGTTATATATAACTATATGAATTGTGAAACAAGAACCGGAGTTTTTAACTTAGTAAAGTTGTAAAAGATTTACATTTTGCATTCCATTGAGAATAAAAAATCATATGATGTTTTCTTATTTTATATTCCAGAAACGGTATCTACGGATTAGTAACGAGAAACGCTTGGCCTTTCTAACTAAGCACTGAATGGATTCGTTATGCGTCTTATTATATAATACCTTATTTATCATTCGATAAATCTAAATTATCAATGTATGACGTATTTGATTATAAATAAAATACTTATTTTAATTTATACAAACATGTGTATTGTTTTATTTTTCCAGATCACTATTGTTAACCTGAATTTGTTTGTAGCAAATGGTATGAGGGTTTAACAGCTAAGTTGAAAATCATAATAAATTCACCGTGTATTAATTTACAAATATTAATTATCCTATCTCTTGAAAATTAGACTAAATATAACAAGATTCTGTTTATAAATTAATTAATGGATATATTAATTTAAGCTAAAACTGACAGATGTTGCCCTGTCCATTAATTGCATGCAACATATTTATATTTACTAGCAATTGGCCTAGTGGTGGGCGTTTGAACATTAAAGTCTTTTAAAGTATTATTTAAGAATCAATGAAGGCTGAGTAGTGATTACCTAAGCAATGTTTACTTATGTACTTTTTGGGTTTTTTTTTAATCAAAGTTATGGCAATGCCCACGTTTTCTGTAATTGCTTGCGTACAACTGCAATGACCCCTAATCATTATGGAAAATTTTAGGCAAAAATACTGATTTCAAATTTTTATATTGATAACAAGTCATTAGCTACAAAATAAAAGATAAAGAAAATCGGTTTGCAAACAAAGGTAAAAAAAAAAATTACTACGTCTTTATCTTTGCCAATTTATATATTGATTTTTATGCTGATCGGTCGAACGGTATAGAAGTATGGCGAGTTACAACAAAGGAGATAACAGAAAAAAAACATCTTCATTCCAATGGTGCCAGGAGTTTAAAGATCTCATAAGTAAAAACAGTTTGGCCTCCATTCCGGCAGCGGTCAACGACCTGTTTCGATTTCCAACTGGAGAAGCTCCTATATTTACCGGCAGCATTATACAGTGGCACTTTAATGCACAAGCATAATACGCATTACACTACACTCCTGGACATCACACGCAGGTATACGGGTTTGTACCTTGAGATCCGTAAGATTTTCCATGCAATATATATCTCAGGTAGCAAACCAAATAGGTAAGGGTAGTGCGTAAATGCATTTCCCCCCGTCAAAAAAAAAAAAGGTAGCAAACCAAACCAAGGTCTGTACCATATTGATTCCCGTGTATCCCAGCTGAGCACACTTAGCGCTAACTTCAATGGTTATCACAGCTGGCACGACCATTAGACAACCAGCATTCAATAATAAAAAAAAAAAAGTAAAAACGTCTAATTCTGGTGACAGGATATAGTTGATCATTTTTATATATACCTGCTGTGTGCCCGCGGCTGCTCCCTCGTTTCATATATTATTCACTCCATTTTATTTGTTTTATACCGAACCCTAATTTTTGTTTAGTATTAAGATAAATTAAAAATATTTCTAATAAATTCAAGCACTTGAATGTAAAACTATGTATTGAATCGGATTTTATTCAATTTTTTGTGAGTTTTAATTTTTTTACGCTGTACCCTAATTATTTACGAAAATGAAAAGTACCCTAAGTTACCCGGAGTAACATCAGCTACCTACTGAAAAAAGTCCCGTCACAATCCGTTCTGCCTTTCTGGAGATTACTCGGAACAAACAGACAGACAGACAAAAATTTTAAAAATTACATTTTTGGTATAGGTATTGTATATACGATACGATACGATTCATACCTATTTAGTAAATAAAAATAATTTTGACTTTACAAACAGACACTTCAATTTTATTTATTAGTATAGATATTGTTTTTTTTTATAAATTACCGAGGTCCTCTGACATAATCAGAGATTATGAGTCTGTCTAATTGAACTAGCTTTTCCTTTTATATTGTTGTATTTAGTTTAGTTTATTTCTATCAATTACCTTTCTTGCCAATTTTGTTGCATATTCTATAAATTTATTCCTTGATTCTTTTTCGCTCATTATTTTACTTATGTTGTTCTTTTCTACATCCGTGTTAATTTGTTGTGACAGGGTATATCTCTCATATTCATTCATGGGGCATTCCAGTAATATGTGAATTACTGTTTCTTCACTGTCTGTCTGGCAGGCGCACGACGGATCTGTTTTACATTTAAATCTATTTAGATACGCTGAAAATCCGCCGTGTCCAGTCAGTATTTGTGTGAGTATGCTGTTTATTTCTAGTGTCTTCACTATTGCGAAAGCTTCAATGGCGTTCGGGAAGAATATTTTTGTTGTCTCGGCGGTGGTTCCCTCTTGGTAACGTCTATCCCACTCATCAAGCGACCGCGATCTTATTTGCCCCCTGATTCTCGCTTGGTCCGCCGAGGCGTGCACACGCATGCCGGTCCGCTCGCTCGCCGAGACAGATCGCCCCTGCGCCCCGCCCGCTTCGTCCCGCGGTCGTCATCTATTGTGAAGCCGACTACCTGGAACGCGCCGTTTCTCGGAAAGGGTCACGAAGATACGCATCGCGCCGCGACTACGAGTGAAGAACGAGTGAAGACTTGTTATAATATTCGGTACTCCGTATATTATACAAGACAACCGTACTTTTCAGTACGAAGTATATTCAACTGTGCATACGTTCGCTCACCTTAGGGTGAGGAATCGTGGTCAAACCATACAATCCACTCCCTTTGGATGTGGTCGCCACTGGAAACCTAACGGTGCCAACTAAAGGTGGTGCACAGGGTTCAGCAGGTTCCCTGGGGACCCCCTTCTGGGGTCGCCGCATACCGGAACTTGGCGCGTAATCACGCCGAGTTTCCTTTTGTCTAACCCGAAATCCGATCCTGCTACACATCCATCCCCTGGGTGCTGTTTGGGCGTCTGACCCACGTCCTCGGCCCTAGGGCTTGATAGGGCTTCCCCCTAGGCCTAGTAGGTTCCACTCTCCTTTGGGTCATTGCACCTTGACTCAAAGGTCCCTTGCGAGACTCGCGTAGTCTCTTAGATTTTTTGGCGCGCCCCCCTGCCCCTCCGGCAGGGCGGTAGTACACCCCCCCCCCGCCCTCTCGCCGTCCCGGGATGGCCGACCCTTTGTTTGTGGAGCGTCAGCTCCTTAGCTTTGTTAAATCGTTACTCGCGAAGTCTCCCGAACTCGCTCGGGAATTCGCGAGTTTTAGAAATAGCTCGCAGGCCCCGTCCGTCGCGCTCCCGCAGCCGCCCGCCGCGCTCCCGCAACCATCCGTCGCGCTTTCCCAACGCGTCCGCAAGCCGGTCGCGAATATTAACGCTCCGGAGCGTCCGCGTCCGCGCTCTCCGCCCGCGTCGTTCGCAGATAGGGAGTCCGTTAACTCGGACTGTAGGTCGCGTTCGAGATCCCCATACCGTCCGCCTTCAGCGGACATTATTAATGTTCCGACGGGGAACAGTTTCTCCCCGCTATCGCCCATAAACCAGGCAGACAGGCGTCCGAGCCTCATGCCTAGGTTCGCCGAGCCTTCCGTCCTGTCGTCCGGGTCAGACTCTGACGATATGGACGTCGAGTTTCCCCGCTGGGGGGTGATGAGTTCATCACCCCAAGGCGAAAAAACAAGCGGAAGGCGGCGGCTTCTCCGCCGCTTTCGCCGCCAGCCTCCACCCCCAAGATCCTCGCGGTAGAGGACACACCCCGGCAGCCTACGCCGCTGCCCGTCGTCGCGCCGACAACACCGGCGCCGCCCAAACCCGCGACCGAACACTCTCAGGCTCAGCCTAAGAAGGTTCGCCCGCCTCCTCCCGTCACGATCCAGGACAAAGCGTCCTGGACTAAGATCTCGGCGGCTCTCGCGAGCCGCCACATCCACTTCACCACCGCGACAAGCGTTCGCGATGGTATTCTTGTCAAGGTCCAGACCGTGGAGACCTTCCGCGCCCTGACCAAATTCCTCCGCGAAGCGAAGTACGCTTTTTACACGTACGCTCTCGAGGAGGAGAAATCCCTTCGCGTCGTCATGCGAAGAGTTCCGAAGGAACTCTCGTGCGACGAAATAACCGCCTCCCTTAGGGAACAAAACCTGCCCGTAATTGAGGTACATCGTATGTACTCTCAAAACGACAGGCAGAAACCATTCAACATGGTTCTCGTCTCCCTCTCCGCCACAGAAGAGGGTAAGAAGGTCTTCGGCCTGGAGACCCTCTGTGGCCTGTCCGGGATCTCTGTAGAGATCCCCCACAAGAAGTCTTACCCCACGCAGTGTCACCGCTGCCAGGGGTACGGGCACAGTTCTCGGAGCTGCTTTATGGCTCCGAGATGTGTCAAGTGCCTCGGGGATCACCTGACCCCCGACTGTCCCCGTCCAAAGGACACCACCGACCCCCCCAGCTGCGTTCTATGCAGACAAGAGGGTCACCCCGCCAACTATCGCGGGTGCCCGTGCGCACCCAAGATAAAGCGCAACCACCCCAGACAGGGCGGTAGGTACGTTCCTCAGAGGAACACCGCCCCCCTCCTCCTCCAGCCTCAAGTGCCACCTATGACACCGAGGACGTTCCCGTGCCTTCCAGGCAAGTCGGCAACGCTTTCCGCGGTGCCAACAGGTCAACCTGCCTCTCGGCCCGCTGCTCCACTGGCTCCGTGGGCCCCCAGGCCCCAAGCTAAGACGCAGCCGCGCCTGGCTACCTCTCAGGCCCCTCAGGCACACTCCACCGGCCTAGACCGGGTTCTCTTCCTCCTGCGTGTCCACGACGTGCAGGATGTCGTCGCGTTCAACACTCTGTTGAACAGCGGCGCCGGAAACGCCGAGTTAGACGCTATAACTCGGTTTCCCGCCATCGCCATGACCCTCCAAGGGCTGGCACGCGCTTCCCAACACCCGTAATAAATGGCTAAGATAAAGCCACGCGGTCTGTCCCTTTCGTTCTTTAACGCGCGGAAACTAGTTCCGCAGCGTGAACTCGTCGCGAACTTCCTCCGCGATCGTCAAATAGACGTGTTTCTTGTCCAGGAAACCCTACTGAAGCCCAAAGATCGCGATCCTAAGATCGCGAATTATAATATCGTTCGGAACGATAGATTGCCCCCAACTAGGGGCGGTGGTACCTTAATTTATTATAAGCGGTCTCTGTATTGCACGCCACTAGACCCTCCTGAGCTAGAAAACTTAGAGGTTTCTATATGCAGAATCGGAATGACCGGCCATCAGTCGATCGTTCTGGTGTCTGTTTATCTCTCGCCCAATAAGCGCATCTTAGCTTCCGATTTAGGGAAACTTTTCTCTCTCGGAGACTCCGTCATTATCGCGGGTGATCTCAATTGCGGGCACACCCTTTGGAACAGTTCGAGTAATACCAGTAATGGGATTGCTCTTACTGTGCTGATGGATGAGCTTGATTTTGAGGTCATCGCTCCTTTAGAGCCTACCCACTTCATGCCGCACTGCCGCCCGACAGTGCTAGACGTAGCTATTTTCAAAGGGGTCCGGCTTCCTGTGCGTCTCATACAAGTCGTACACGAACTCGACTCCGACCACCGCCCAGTCATTTTACAGTTAGGTCATTCGGACGACTCTAGCCCGCCAGTTGTAAAGGTCGCGGACTATTTCAAACTCGGCAGATATCTCAAGGACCATCAGTCCTCCCCCCCGCTCGACTTGATCCCCGACGTACTGGATACGCCTGCGGACACGGATCTCGCGATCGCTTCTCTGGTTGAGCATCTCAACACCGGAATCAGGGAGACCTCGAAAGAGGTACAAGCGGCGAACGATCGCCGCTTTATACTCCCTGATGACGTGAGAGCTCTGCTCACCCAGAAGAACGCCGCGACCCGTGCCCACGACGCGTATCCGACTGAGGAAAATCGTGCACGCTTACGTTCCTTGCGTAGAGCGGTGAAAGACCGCATAGATCAGCTCCGTGATAACAGGTGGAACAGTTTCCTCGAGGAGCTGGTACCTTCCCACCTCGCGTACTGGAAGCTTGCACGATCGATGAAGACGGACCGCTCCGTCGTTAGTATGCCCCCCCTGGACAGAAACACTCAGGGTCTTCCACCCGCATTTGACGATGACGACAAAGCCGAGTGCTTAGCCGATAGCCTCGAGCAGCAATGTTCCCCCGTAATTGACTTCGTTGACGTCATCCACGTCTCAGAAGTAGAGTCCTCGGTACAGGACCTAGACGCTCTTTCCCCGGTTGTTCCCCTCACACCTGTCACCTGTGATGAGGTCATTACAACCATTAAGGGCCTTAAGCCTAGAAAATCTCCCGGTCCGGACGGGATCAGGAATGAAGTGCTTAAGCTTCTTCCGCCCCGTCTCATCGCGCTACTGGTCTGCATCTTCAATGCGGCCATCAAAAACCACCACTTTCCAGCCGCCTGGAAAGAAGCGATAGTGATAGGTATACACAAGCCTGGCAAAGATGCCAGGTCACCCGATAGTTACCGCCCAATCAGCTTGCTAAGCACAATAGGTAAACTCTACGAGCGGATCCTTCTGAACCGACTCCTCGTAGTGATAGAGGACAAAAATCTCTTGCCTCCCGAACAGTTTGGTTTCAGAGCCAGACACTCTCTTGCGCGCACCAAGTGCAACGCCTCACGGAGCACATCTTGTCAAATTTTCATCGAACCCCAAACACACCCTGGCGTACGCTCGCTGTCTTCTTCGACGTCGCTAAGGCATTCGACAAGGTCTGGCATGCCGGCCTTGTATTTAAACTAGTTAGGTTAGGCGTCCCTGACACATTAGTACACATCCTACGAGATTACCTTTCGAATCGTAGTTTCCGCTTTAGAGTAGAGTCCGCTCTCTCTTCAGCCCGCCCGATCCGCGCAGGAGTCCCCCAGGGCTCCATTCTGGCGCCTGTCCTCTTCAACCTTTACATAGCGGACTTACCAGACCTAAATCCGAACCTGAAAGACGACCCGCTCGCAGGAGTGGCGCCTAGTAAGGTTCACTTAGGTCTCTATGCCGATGACACGGTCATCTTTTTTTCGTACAGACAAAGAGACACTCTCAGATCCCGCGTCCAAAAGGCTGTTGACATCTTAAGCCTTTGGTACATGAAGTGGCGCATAGCGATTAACCCGGGAAAGAGCACCGCGATTATGTTCTCCGTAGAGAAATCTGACCCTCCTCGTCCAGTCACTTACCTAGGAGTAGAGATCCCATGGGCGACCGAGGTCAAGTACCTCGGTGTCACACTAGACGCCCACATGACTTTCAAATCTCACGTTTTGAAAGTCAGAAACCGTGCCAACATGGTTATGGGACGTCTTTTCCCTCTTTACGACGCTCGTAGCAAGATGGCCGTCCGCCATAAAATTACATTGTATAAAACGGTAGTTAGGCCCATTCTCACTTATTGCGCCCCTGCCTTCGCTTATACAGATCTGGCCTCCCTCCAAGTGGTTCAGAACCGCTTCACCAGGAGAGCCGTAGGTGCCCGGTGGTACGAGAGGGATGTGGACATCCACAGAGACCTCAACCTACCATCCATTCACTCTGTTATCAAATCCCTGTGTCGCGCATTTTTCGATCGCGCAGAGACACACCCGAATCCGCTCATAGCGAAAGCCGTCGCGTACTCCCCCGACCCGCTAGCTCCGAAACCGTTTCGGAGACCGCGTAACGTTCTCACCGATCCCGATGATAAAATCACGTGCGAAAATAGGATCTTTCCTTTCCAACCGATTCAGTATGCGTGCCAGCGCCCACGCCCGCGTAACCGCCGTTCCCGCCGCCGGGGACAGGCGGCTAATTTTGCTCCCGCACACTCTCCGGGTCCCCCTCAGGCGGCGACCCAAGACGTGCTTCGTTCCCCAACTGGGGAGGCTCTTGACGTCGCCGCCAGCGCGATACAGTGACACTGCCCATGCATTGAGCATTACACGCACAACACTGCAAACACACTCTTGCACATAACATGCAGGTACATAGGTCCTGTAAGGAACCTTTTTTTTTTTTTTTATGTAAATAAAAATAAAGATTAGCTAGGATACAACTCGCGAGTGAGTCTTGAGTACTCAGGTGACGGCCAAGCCGAGGTTCGTACCACTTTGGTAGCCCTTGAGCTAGTCACCTTTTTGCGGCTGAGTGCCTTCAGCACTCGCCCCCAAAGTTCGGTGAAGCTGTAAAGGCCCCCCCGGTCAACAGCATTAGCTAGGTAGGAAAAAAAAAAAAAAAAAAAAAAAATTTGCCCCCTGACGAAAGAGATCGGACATTTGTCATAATATGGTGCTGTTTTCATTTTGAGCGCAGCCTCTTTAGCCAAATAATCCGCCCTTTCGTTGCCAGGTATACCCGCGTGGGCTTTAATCCAGTACAGCTTTATATTCTTCTTTGCCCCGTCCATTAGTGCTCTAGTTTTTACTGCTAGCGGGTTTAGAGTCTCGCAATTTGTGATGGTTTCTAAGGCAGATCTAGAGTCACTAATTATTGCAATTTCTTTCGCTTGGGTGCGCAACGCCATCTCTGTTGCCATGCATATGGCCAACAGTTCGGCCTGGAAGACTGTACAGTGCGGTGAGAGCTTGATCTTTTGGCGCCCGGTTTCAACCTGGTTTCTCCCATACCGAGATGGCTGCACCGCACCTACTTTGCCTTGGATCTTGCTCCCATCCGTGTAGTAGTGTATTTCACCTTTCAGTTTTTCCACTAGGTCTTCTTCGTTCTCCAGGTTAGTGAACTGTCGGGCCACATGTTCCGCGGGATGGGATTTTTCGGCGAATCCGACGGGCATCTCTATCTCCCTGTCCATTTGCGGCTGTGATATTCCCCTTCTGGCTGCGAAGAGAGAGGCGTTTTCCCTTACCCGGATATCGAGAGGGAGTATCCCAGCCAACAGTAGAGCTGCGTGGAGATACACCGTCCGATACGCCTTGGTTAGTTTTATAGCGAAAAGTCTTTGCGTCGAGTTGAGTCTGTCTCTTATGTATGCTTTCTTCGTCGCCGGTGCCCACACGCTGGAGGCATACGTTATAATTGGATCTACTGTCGCTGTGTAAATTATTTTTATGACCTCGGGGTGTAGACCCCAGCTAGTTTTTGCGGCCCTCGTGAGTTGTTTGTACACCCCGAAGTATAGATATAGTTAAAACTGCGGCGATACCTAGTCTGTATGTCTCTCTATTCTGAGGTGCAGAGAAAGCTTCACGGAAAGTTCGAGCAGGATGGGCCACCATTTTGCAAGAGGTTGGTATCGTTGGTACAAGATGGAGAATACATTTTACCCACATAACACTGGCACAAATTATGTCTGTTTAATATACAGTTATCATTATCTAAGAAAAACACTATTTATGAAGAAGAAGAAGGAATGTAAAAAAGACACTATAGACAAGCAGTGCCGTAACTTTCCAGGATGTTAAATTACTCTATTGCAGTAACTAGGGCAGTGGTAGCGTTTACTAAGCACAGGGCGAAGACCCTGCGAGGTTCAAAAATGACCATACCAGGACAAAATTGTATGCCATGCATAGGAGTTAGTAGTGTTTGTACAATACCTATTATTTATTGCATAGTGTGGGTGTAGACGCCACGTAGGGTTACTGTCAGCATTATATACGGTTTATTATACTTATACTTAATTAAAAAACTACCAAGAACCTATCCTTAATTCAATATTTAATTTATTGATGATCCGGGTAAGATTAGAACATTTTTCAATGGCCCAGATTTAAACGCTTGCACCAGGGCGCATAAAAAACGAATTAATGTTACGTGAGAAACGAGGCTAATAGGACGTCTCGTACAACAAATAGGTTGGGTAAATTACCAACCACCATATCTTGATAACAAACAAATAACGATAATCTCACACACATAAGTTAAATAATTAAAAGTACCTGATGGAGTAAATATTTGCAAAATTTAAAATTATCACTTCCATATTTGTTGAGAACGTTCCATGGCTAGCATAAGACTCTAAGGCCTGTCAAGATAACGATCGTCAATTTATTGATGAAAAAATGTAGAATGCGTGGGTATGATATGTGTAAAATTTTATTTAAAATGAACATAAAAAACCCAGCAGTTAATTATATGATAATTTGTCGTGTTAATACATTTATCGATTATCAAAATAAAAGTATTTACGATTACAACGTGAATCATCACAATTTATTTAAATTTACGAATTACAGCCGTTTAAGTGTCAAGTATGCAAAATGTTGGATAATCTCAACCCCCCCTAACCCTTTTCAGTAACAGTCTGTAGTATAGATATATAAATATAGAAATAATGGGTGCTGGGATACGCAACAAGTAAGGTGGTCTTAAGCTGGTGGTTCTGGTTAGAATTGTCTCGGGATTTAACGAATTGATAGCCATAGATCATCTAATGACTGATTTGCGTCACAATCATATCTACACTCATGGAAAGAACTTTAGTTCCTGTCTTATGTTAATGTTAAGTGATGACTGTTTTTTTTTTTTTATAAGTGACAACATGTATAGACGTAAGCTAGACATAAGCTACAATAAATGAACGAATAAAGAATATAGATGACAAAAAGAGCACAACAAACAGAACGAACTGGCAAAAGAACAGGCCCAGAAAGGGAAAATGAAAAAGAGCACACTCTATATATAAAATAAGTTGGCAAAAGAACATGCCCAACTAAAAATAAAATAAAAAAGAGAGACCGGGGGATTGAAAAATTTATTTTAGCTATAAGTATTAACAAAGTCCCTGATCTACGTCAGGGGGACTTAAAAAAAAAAAAAAAAAAAAAAAAAAAAAAAAATATAGAAATAATATAGTTTAGATATATAATTATAGTAATATTTATCACAAGGGAACTGAATTTGGCATTTCGCATTTATCGTACAAAACAAGTAGTAACTTTCATTTTTAAAAGTATATGCGGTCGGCGACAAATTTAAAAAGCAGGTATTTCAGAAACCTATTGCTATCGCGTTGCGCCCCAAAGGAAGAGTTATAAAACTGAAAGGAACAACTGCAGCTCAGGCTGATTTCTCCTCCAAAACTGAACCGATACTTAATTTTTTTTCATTTATAGAATAAGAAAGACTTTGGCTATGGCTTTTATGTTTTCTTTTGTTTTTTTTTTATTTATCAAGTTTACTTGGCGAACATCTAAAAATGACGGTATTAATCTACTTTTTTTCATTTTCAAAGACTCCTAGTTTCTATAACAACTAATTTATGGAAACAATCAAAACGTAACGGCATGGTGATGGTGAATAAATATTATTTGGTATAAGATATTTACCATAATGTTATTATTCAGGAAGGAAACAAGAGACTACGTTTGTATGGAATAAACGCCGCTCGTATATCCTCTTATTTTCAAAGGATTTTATCGTATTTGACATGCACTATTCATGTAACTCCAGTGAGGTCAAGTATGGTGAAGGTTGTTAACACTAACTGCAACTGGATATCTTCGCTCAGCAGGACAAGGATCCATCATTCATTACTGTTCTAATTTTCAAGAGGAAGAAGTATGACGACTAGGTATATTTTTATTAACTCCGGCTTTACTGACAAATTTTTTCACGCTACGCCACTGATAAATATATAAAAGATTTTTCAAATTTGAAATGTAAATCTTGTAATGTTCAATTGTTTCCAACCTCACTTTTATATTTTTATTTTTCATTACAGCATTTTTTTTTGCTGCGAAACTGCGAACAAAAGGCAGTAAAAATTGTTTTACACTGTATAAAAATAGTAAATCATATGTTACTGCTTTTTTATTTACAACAGTTAATGACGAAAATGCACGTATTTTGGGCTTGGCAAATAGTTGTTGCCACGAAATCACATTTCAATGACTTTGTATAAAGTTTCTTAATATTCGTAATTATAATATTTATCTACTTTTTTATGTCATTGTAATACTTTGAAAATTTTGAACTCAGTCTTCTCTAATGTCGATCTTTACACTTTACTGCCTTTTACCTAAGCACGGCATTATAGGTATATTGCTTGTAATATTTTTGCTGTAGTAATTTTTTATTGCTGTATTTTTCTTTCTTATTAACCCCTTGATAACTAACCTGACGTTTATACCAGCTTTCCATTGTTTTCCTATTGTCTCATTTTTATGGGTAATTGACATATAATTACACCTGGTGCTGAAAATATCATGATCAGCATAGTGAAGTTTTATAAGAAAGTATTAAGCCTAGAGTTGCTAACTTTCTGGTAGGTTTAGGTAACTAAATAAATAGTCTATCTATTCCGCTCGCTGTTTACAAATCTTATCTAACACAGGATTAATATTAATTATAAAAACATCGGTATTCAATGATTGATCACTATATTAAAAGAGATCAATAGATAATTGTCTGTATATATAGGAACCTTAACATTCATACGAAAATATCATTGTCCCAGACATTATGAAGCTCTTCCTTCTACTAGCTGGACTGGTATCGTGTGAGTACTATTAATCTATACTAATAAATAAAATTGAAGTGTCTGTTTTGTAATGTCAATTTTACTAAATAGATATGAATGTAAATACGGTGCGTATGCCAAAAAAGCAATTCAAATAAAAAAAATGTTTTTTTCCTCAAAATTTGTATGTCTATTTTTGTTGAATTGCGAAATAAACTAGTTAGTACAAAATGACGAAAATTTATAGTATGAGTATATACGTAACTAGCTGTGTGCCCGTGGCTGCGTCCGCGTTTTGTTTGTTTTTCACAGCGTTTTTATAGAGAGCCCTAAGTATTTTCCTAAAAAAAAATTAATACTAATATAAAGTAAATATATTTATCATAAATTCAAGCACTTTACCGTAAAACTTTGCATTGAATCGGGTTTTATTCCATTTTTTATGAATTTTATTTTTTTAATGCGGAACCCTAATTGTTTTCGAAAAGTAAAGTTACCCGGAGTAACTTCAGCTATCTACCAAAAAAAGTCCCGTCAAAATCCATCCAATCATTCCAGAGATTATACAGAACAAATAGATAGAAAAAAAACGTCAAAAATTGTATTTTTGGTCTATACCAAGATGGTCTATATAAGATACCTATGTATCTTGTATGCACTAATATGTCTTTAGTAAAAAAAAATAATTTTAACATTACAAACAGACACTTCAATTTATTTTATTATAATAGATTTACACGGTAATTTTTTTTACTATTATAAGTTTACTATTTTATTAGACTCATCAGTAGTTATGTAAGATTATAAAATACTAAATACAGAATAGAAAAAAAAATCTTTAAAACAGACTGTCAACTTGATCTCTGCATCGCGCTATGGTTATATTGCGATAACTTCCTTCACTGAAAATTGCTTAATTCCAGCTAAAAATTCGCACTAAAATAAAATAGTCTAGTCTACGTCTAATCTTAATCTCTTTATCACCTACTATTTTATATAACTGAAGTCCAGTATGAGAATTATAAAGTAGATGTCCTCATAAATACACATTTGTTATATTGTTTGTTGATTGCTGTTTATTTAAATTCAATGCAAACCCTCCTTAGTAATATGCGATTGCATAATCCGTTAATAACGGTTTGATTTTTTCACAAATGAATTATTATTACAAAACTAGAAGCCTTCAAATATTAGCAAAAATGCTGATTTATCATCATTTCTGATGATGTCTTTCAAATCAATTAATATAAACCAAAAAAAGGAAAACGTAGAGCTGTCTTTCTTATTTTATAATTGCAAGAAATATGAGAATCGGTCCAGTTTTGGAAGAGGACACAGGGGAATACGAAGTGTTTATTTCGTCTCTTTTGCGTAGGTATAATCAGTCCGCGCTGCCGTTGTCCCTTTCGCGATTTATAACTCTTTCATTGGGGCACAACGCGATAGGATAATTCATATGTATTTAAAGTATAATTTATATTGTTTCCTAATATTTCATGTATTTTTTATGTGACGTTGAATCTGTTCTAGCTATATGATTATTTTTTACTCATTTCCTATATTTAGACAAGAATAATCATGGAAAATACATAGTATGGAACCTTAATTTCCAGGGTTGAGATTGTTACGCAAAGTGCTGTTGCCGAAATATCCTGAAGATAGACACTTTTAGTTAATACTGTCCAATACCAATTATATTTGTTTGCATTCAAACAATTTAAAAAGTATTATTTCTTATACCACCCGATGTTAATTATACACACACATTTTTCTACATTATAAGTAGACGACGAGTACCAGATCGTATGAAAAAATATTCAAATTTAATATTTATTAATTACAGTGTCCTCAAGCAGCCCAATCTCCTTAATCCCAGGAGATAACAGTCACTATGTAGAGGGCGAGAGCCGATACATCTGGATGCCTGATGGCGACGGTGTCCCACATCTAGTTGACCTAGAAGAACCCGCTGATGAAAGTATTCTGAACTCAAGAAATGGCGCTAACAATCAATACTGGCTTTTCACGCGGTGAGTTAGCTTAATTTGATATAAACAAATACAATATTACAGAGAACGGCTTAAATGTGGTCAATATTTTAATTAATTTTTTCTAATGACAATTTAAAGTAATATTTAAAAATCTATCATATAATAACTTTATTTTACAGTCAAAATCAGAACAATGCTCAGATCATCACCAACGGCAACGCTAACAGTGTTCGAAACTCCAACTATCGCGGTAACCGTCCAACGAAGGTCATCGTACACGGATGGAACAGCAATGGAAACTCCAATGTCAATCCAATGATTAGAGATGCCTTATTGGCTAATCAAGATTGTAACGTAATCGTTGTTGATTGGCGCCAACTAGCTAATTCTAATTATATCACTGCTTCAAACGGGGTACCCGGTATTGGGCAATTCCTTGGAAATTTCTTGATTTGGCTTTTCAATACCGCTGGTGGCAATTGGAACCAGCTTCATTTGATCGGTTTCAGTTTAGGAGCTCACGTTGTCGGTAATGCCGGACGTACCATTAGTCGTAGAGCCACTAGAGTCACTGGTTAGTTTTTTTTCTTCTGAAAACCTACAAATTATGTATTGTAAGTCTTCCTATAAAGAAAAAAAATACATGCTAAAATCATTGCTCCTAGCAATAACTAACTTACTAGTTATTCTACAGGACATAACATGAGTGTTTTTATAGAAAAATAAATTGTAAGCAACAACTAGAAAAACAAACAATAATTTAATTTCATTAATGATTGACGCTGAATAAAAAATATTATAAAGAAACTTAGACGATTAAAAAATATAGATAACTTTTACTGCAAAATCAACTGGTTTGTAAATTAGCATTTTATAAATCTTGTGTTTCAAATGGGTTGTGTATTTATAATTATATTTTACATAGGTCTTGACCCTGCTGGACCAAGATGGGGAGGAAACAATCTTGCTCTAAATCAACAATCTGGACAATATGTTGAAGCCATCCACACTGATGGTGGCTTGCTCGGTATCTTCGACCGCATCGCTCACAGCGACTTCTACCCCAACCGTGGCAGGCATCCGCAACCCGGTTGCTGGGTCAACACTTGCTCCCACAGCCGGGCATACGAACTCTTTGCATCGACTGTCCGCTCAAATCACTTAATCGGAAGACTTTGCGCTAACATAAACCAAGCTCAGAATAATCAATGCACCGGTAGCTCTTTAAACATGGGAAATGCTGTCTTATCTAAACGAGGGTGAGTTTCCATTGGCTAGTAATTTATTTTCATACCGTTTCGACCAAATAGCTACACTGTATCTTATGATAAGTACAAAATAATCTATGGAAAAAATGACAAATATATCTATCAACTGCAACCACATGCACGATACCTAGCAAACATTACAAAACATTAAATATTGATGCATTCGGTTATTGACTATTCTTGAATATGACGTTCAATATTCAATGATTTCCATTCTATTATTAACCCTGTATAGGAGATCCTAGGGCGTGTAAATAGCCCTAGGAGCGGTTTTGGGGGGCAATCTAGCCTTAGCGATGCGGTTGTGAAAGGAGTTGCAGTAATCTACTCACCGATGGTGGCGGCAACCGTTCCCTCTGCCAGCGTATAGTGTCCAGGACGGTTTTCTCGAACTCACTTTCACGTAAAGCGTATATTTTAAAAGCATGCAGCTGCAATAGCGCGGGTTTGCGGTAAAACAATATTTTGTAGCGGAGGTGTTCGAATTCAAGTACACAATTTAACTGTCACGGCTCACTAATGACTCGACCGTCGGGTCGGCGCAGTAGTCCAGCTAAGGTACTACAGCGCCACCACTCAACGGTACAGCAAATCACCAGCAACCCTACACAAACCGCCTATAGATGGCGTAACCAAACCCCTTGAGCACTAACCTGGCGTTTACGCCAGCTTTCCATTGTTTTCTTATCGTCTCATTTTTATGGGCAATCGACATATTAAAATTTATTTTATGAATTAAAAATTTCTGTTTCAGTAATGGCATCTATGGATTAGTAACCAGAAACTCTTGGCCTTTTTAACTACGGATTCGGAATGTTAACGTTTTCTCTTTAATAACAAACTTTATTTATCATTCCATTTTGATAAAACTGAATTATCAATCTTTTGTAAATAAATTATCTGTCTCATACAAAGACTTGTATTATTGTATTTTCCCAACAAATATGTCAATGCACAATTAAAGTTTAGTTTTATCTTTTCATTAAATAAAAGTAAGCTTACTTGACTTTTTTTTTTTTCAAAAATACAATATTAATGAGGAAATACTACGAAACCTAAACTTATTTATAATGGTCCCCATGGACCTTAATCTGATTTTTAAAACTTTTTAGTCAACTTTAGGTCACATCAATTTTAGGTATACACTTTGAGCATGGTTTTAATAGCACAAAAGCTATATGTTCTTAAAGTGCATTAAGATTGGGACTTGATGACGGCTTCAATCTTACGGCTCAAAATTACAAAACTATATGATTGCTTAACTATAGTTCTCATAAAAATGGCTTTTTTTTTAATACAATTCAAATCTTTATATTTTTGAAAAAGCAATAAACTCATTTTCAAATATTTCAGGATCTTTTAAGAATAGTCCAAGGTATTTATCAAAATAAGTCATAATTTGACGTTCATCGTCAATTTTGACGGTTTCAAAAGTTCAAACTTTTATATTTCCGAAAATACAAAAAAAAACAAAAACAGTTCCAAAAATTCAGAATCTTTTAAAAATAGTCCAAGGTATTTAACCAAAAAAAATGAACTAAAAATTTAATGTTTATAGGTAATTTTGACGAGTTTCAAAAATACTACATTTTGTAAATTCGATGTTTTTCAAAATTTGTCAAAGCCCCATGTACTCTATTTAAAATGAAGAGGTTCATTCCTGTAACTATAATAGTTTTCGAGATATTTAAAAAATAAAACTTGAAAAATATCAAAATGTTGAATTTTGCATAATTATTTTTTTCTTACCTACCTTTCAAATGTCGAACTACAGAACTGGAAAAATTCCCACGGAAAAGTAGCTTTGATAACCACATTATGGCATTAACAGTTCTGTTAGATCGAAAAGTCTTATCTTTATATATTTACTAGCTATGCCCACGGTTCGGTTCGCTTAGACTCAAAAATAAAAACAAATTTGTTTTAACAAATGCATTACATCATTTTCTTACTGTCAAAATACAGGGTCATCGATAAATTACGTCATACGTTAAGAAGATAGCGTGGGTGTTGCCGCCTAAGTAATTTTATTTTATTTAATCAGAAAATAAAAATTGACATTTCCTAATTAATAAAAGCGATAATGGCGCAGTTCGCAGTGCGGCAAGGTTACGCGTCAATGGATGCGGCTTCGAGCGTTAAGATCCAACTCTAAAATCAGCCTGAGCTTTCGGTGAAGGAAAACATCGTGAGGAAACCATAGCATGGTGGTGGGGTATTTCTAATAATGACCGCCGCTACCACCCTCAAGTTTAAAAACCTGTCACCAAACACCAACAGATGTGTTCCGGCAGTATCACTTGAGAACCTCTAGGCTTAGTGTGTTTACCATCCTGGACCACATCATCACTTCACATCAGGTGAGACGGTTGTCAAAGCACTGAGCCTAAACTGCGTAAAAAATATTCTCGAACAACGACGTGTATAGTAGTGCTAATGAATTAATGAATGCAAAACAAAATATAACAACGTAACATTTGGCAAAATATAATCCTTTAATTGATTATTTATTGAATATCTTATCTTTTGTTTTCGTAGATATACATGTATGCTACTTGAAAAGCAAAATAATAATCTCATTATTAATATAGTATATTAATAGGTACCAATTACGAGCTCTCGTGGGGTTTTCCAGAAGAATATATTAATATAAAAACGTCGAGATTTATCCATACTGTTGACTCTCAGGTTTTGGGTTCGAACATGCAAAAATTCGAGCATTGAGAAAATATAAATTTATAAAAATTATACTAGTAAATTTTTTTAGAACTGCTTAAATGCTGTTGACTACAACGGGCTTGACCAAGAGGTTCACCGAACTTCTGAGGCGCCCGTTTAGGGCGTTCAGTCTTCTACTGTTATCCGATACAACAAATTTGCGCTAACTCTAAAGTCGTTAAGGGTGTCAATGGTTACATACAGAACGCATGTGCATGCGAGTACTATGCAGGATGTGGGGTGCAGTGTATTGTGTGTTACTATCTTGCGCTATCAACATTGACGGAGCCTCCTCAATTAGGAAAATAGCGATGATGACGCAGATGGAGTGCGGCCAGATTCCGTATCAATGGACGCAGGTTCGAGCCTGAGCTTTTGTCTGAGCTTTTGGTAAAGGAAAACATCGTAAGGAAACCATAGCATGGTGCTTGGGTCTAATAATGCGTACCTGGGTAGCTACCACCCTCAAATGTGAAAACCTGTCGCCAAATACCAATAGGTATCACTTGAGAACCAGTCTTTTTAGGCTTAGTGTGGTTAACATCATGGACCACATCATCACTTAACATCAGACGAGATTGTGGTAAAAAAAAAATCTAATCAGATACCCACGGTTATCATAAAATGAGCCTAGGTTCATAGAGCAAGGAAACATTTTTAAGAAATAATAACCTGGTGTTAAGGCATATTTTAATGCACGCCTGTCTTGCTACCATTCGAATTAACAATCTGTCTCAAAACACCTATAGGTTTGTTCTTTACAGCGTTACAGCATCATTTGAGAGCTTCTAAAAATAATATTAGGTTTACTCAGCGACCGCTCTAGCAGTTACAGCGCCCTGAACAAAAAGATAAGTTACCGCCCCTTACATATTTTTTAATTAACGGTCGATATTTTTTATTAAAAAAAAGTCATTTTGTTTAATGTCGTTTTAAAGGTTCTTTAATATACTTATTTAATATTTTACAAAGTTTATATATATGTCGAAGAATGATGACGTTATGTTACAACAGACAGCGCTATTTAACAATTAGTTCCTTAAACTAATAATATCGTCACCAGAAACGCAAGCGCGCTCTACCGCTTGGACACGATCGTTGGTAGAGGTGATGCAGCTCTAACAGGCATAGCGGCCGAGTTTTGACACAGCCCAGGTGTCCCCCTCTTAGGCTCCTCAGCTCACCCCTCCAACCCCACTGGCATAGACCACGTGCTTTTATATATACAGTAATCTTATAACCACAATGCAATAGGAACACATATATAAGAAATAGAATAAGATTGTGAAATAGAAATAAGATGAAAACAATAAAGCCACAAAAAAGTATAAAAAACTCGGTTTATGTCTGAGATGTAAGGGGACTAAAAAAAATCTTATATGCCAGGAGCATAGGTTACCAAAAAAAATGCCCACACCAATGTTCCCTTGTAACAGGTAACCTACAAAATTGAATGTTTTCCCCAACCGGGAACGTTTTTGTATCCGCCGACAGCGCGAAACTGCATGCATTGAGCATCACACACAATCGTGCATACTACAAGCAGACATAAGTATTTTTTATGTAAACATCTATTGACGCGCCTTGGCAGTTAAACCGACCCGTATACCGTGAGGGCTAATGACGTTTGATGTTTCACACCTGCTGGACGTCTCATGACGACGAACTTTTTTTAATCCTGTAAAATTTTAGCTATAATAATTATCTTGAAACATTACTGTCTGATTAGGTGTTGCTCAGGTTAAATTTATGTAAAAAAATCATTTAAAAAAGAGGTTAATAAATTAATCGATTAAAAAATTCATTATTTCTAAATTGTGTAGGTGTTTCTGATCCCTCACTACAATCCGCGTGCTTAGCATCTATTTATTTTTGATTTATTTATATACAACTTCTAATGGAAAATAATAAAAAATAATCCATGTGCTTCACACTATTTATTATAAGAAACATAATAAAAAGATCATATTGAAAAATTTCTCCGAACAAAAAGCAGTTACCTCTTTATACATCTATAGTTTCTTTCCCTCTATATATAATACTTTATATTTTTATATCATAGATTACATAATACCTTAATAAAAACCTACTTAACATGTGCAAAACTGATAAGTTTTTAAGTGTGTACATATGCATTAGTCGAATTACGGAGTTAGGGATACCTGAGATATCCATTGAAAATCTTCCATTTTCATGTTTATAACCCACTAGCTCTGTATCAGCGGCTGCAACTGCGTTCAGTGCATTTTAATTTTTTGTGTACGGAACCATAATTATTTTCTATTTTTTTTACTGTTAACATTAAGCAAAGATATTTATCATTAATTCAATTACCTACGAGTAAAACTGTTCATTGAATCGGAATATTATTCACAATTTCATGAGTTTTTTTTACGCGGAACCCTTATTATTTTGAAAACCAAAAACTCCCGTTACGGAATTTACCCGGAACAAACAGACAGAAAGACAAAAATTAAAATAACATGTATTTTGGTATAGGTATCGTACATACATTCATATCTGTATAGTAAAGAAATAAAAAATTTGACATTACAAACCGACACCAATTTTTTTTATTAGTAGAGATAAACATGCGTATTAGCCATGAATACCTGTAGAACATTGAAGTGTTTAATATCGCGTACCAAAAGGGAGGGTGTATTACCGCAGTTGGGTAGGATTTTATATCAAACGTCATATAATTTTTCTAATCGTTTTAATCTCTTAAGATTATCTGAATGATTTATCATACAAACATTAAAAAATAAACATTGCGTCGTTTGTATCTTTGCAAAGCCAATAAATTCAAATATATCAATTATTTACTTTTGCACCTGATATAGTTTGAGGTAGCTTTGTTTCCATTATACAATTTCAAATGTATGTTTAATGTTAGAATTGAACTAAATATGAAATTGTAAACGTAAAGCAAACAACAAGCAGCCATACAGTTTATTTATTGATCGGTGTAACTCTCAAGTATAACAAGTTTCACTGTCTGCGTGATGCACGGCACCCCAATCAAAATAAGAACCGAGAATGCTGGCACCGATGATGGCTTAGTGGACAGTGCGGCCTGATTCAGCTTCAATGCACTCGGGTTCAAACCCACTTATTCAACTCTAAAATCAGCCTGAGCTTTTAGTGAAGGAAAACATCGTGAAGAAGCCATAGTATGATGGTAGCGCATTTTCTAACAATGTCCGCCTGGGTAACGACCACCCTCGAGTTTGAAAACCCGTCGCAAATATCAATAGGTGCGTTCCGGCAGTATCATTTGAGAACCAGTATCTAGGCTTAGTGTGTTAACCATCCTGGACCACATCAGCACTTAACATCAGGTGAGATTGTGGTTAAAGCACCGAGCCTATACCGTGTAAAAAAACTCCAATTTATATTTACAAGATCACGCCTTCAGTCAAAATTAAAATAAAAAATACTTAATTCAATTCAGTTGAGGCCTTAACAGGTTCACCGAGTTTTGATTTTTACTAAGTTTTGTGGAACGACAACCGAGTGCAGTTTCGAAAATGGTAACCAGTACAAATATACCACAATAGTACACTACCAGCATGCAGAATTCATCCTAGCTAAATAATTAATAATAAAAAGAAATACATAAACCTTTAAAGAATGTAGGTGCCTGTTTCTAAAACTTCTTTAGGCCTAACTTATTATTATTTAGTAATATTCATTGTTTCAACAAAGTGGCGGCCATTTTTTAAAGCGTTCCAATTCCTCCGTTGTGAATCGACGCACGTCTGGGACTAAAGATAATCATTTGGCTTCATAGTGTAACCTTACGACTGTCTGAATGGAACTATTATATTATTAATAATCTATTGCCTTCAATTCGTGCCTAATTATCCTGTTAATACACCTACAGACCGGACCGGGGACATAGTAACACAGGTGGGCGATGTTATCAGTCACCTAAGTAGGGATGGGAATCCTCTCCGAATTAGATCGATTTTTGAATCTATTCGAATCTAAGTTTGATGAATCGATTTACAAAACATCGAAGTTCAAAATATCGATCTTTCAAACTAATAAAGTATCGATTATTAGAGAGTCCTTTTTGTTTTCTATTATAATATATGATGGTCATGGTAAATAGGCAAAAATAAAACAGTTCAGTGTCATTTTTCCTTAGTAAGTTAAGTGTTCTTTTTTGTGCAGTTGCTATTGATGACCTATAACAGCACGTTAATTAAAAAAAAAATAGAAACAGTTTTTGCAATAAATAATGATTATAGTCTAATTTCAACCACTGGAAGAATACTATTTACAAATAAAAAGTCAATTAAAACAAGTCGAAAAAAAATTGATCTCATGTGCCTGGTTTGAGAATCGATTCAAAAAGTCGATTTTTTTTTTTTTATTCCCCATCCCTAGTTAGGCGACTGATGACCTCGGCCGCTTGCTATACCATGTCCGCGGTCCGGTCCGTACGTGTATTAACAGCATAAAAATTATAGCAATTAATAAAGTCTTCAATTGATTGCACATCATGCGCATTTAGACTTCAAAATTATCGCTTTCAAATTACTGTGTGAATCCGTTTGGGAAAAATAATATGAAATTTGGGGTGTAATATCAGAAAACAGCTTTCAGTAAATATGGGAACATCTGAAGCTAGTTTTGGTATTTGCATTTTTTATCTTGTCGAGTGCTTTCGATTTTTATATTTATCATCCGTAATGCTATTCCTGTTCGTGATTCGTCCCACGTACATATATTCTTTCGAAATTGATAATTTATCGAGATCTAAATTAATTACACATTTTTTTCAATATATTCAAACATAATGTTTCATGAGATTTATATCTACGGCTAAATTAAATATATAATGATATATAAGTTTTATCAAATTAATATTACCAGTATTAAACTGATTAATTAAATATTCTAAAGATAAAGATACGTATATATACCAAGAGTTAGTTTAGTTACTAGGAAAAATCACCTTCACCGGAGATATGAAGCTTCTCGTGGTTTTGGTTGGACTCATAGCGCGTTAGTTATTTACTATTTAATATTTCAAATTACTTACCATAGAACTATAAAGTGTTTAAATTGTTTTTTTTTTTTTAATTTAGTGCTTAGTATGTAAAAGGATTTTCTTTTTAATTTATGATTAATTTTGCGACTTCATACGTGTTAAAACTTTGAAGAAACTCGTCCTTCTGAATATTCTGTGTTATGTGAAATGATTAAGTAAAATTTTGCTAAAATAAGAGCTGGTAATTGGTCCGCTGGAGTAGTTTTGGTACAGTGTATGGTATTTGAACTATCCCCATAAATATTTTTTTTAATACAAAAAAAATCTAAAAAATTAAACTCGAATTTAATTTATACAATGTTATATAGTTAACAATAAAAATAATAAAAAAGTACTAAACGAGATCCAAGAACTTAGATTTGAAAATAAAGCTTAGAAAGAAAAAGCAACTGGTTTTGGATAGTCTGGTATAATATAATTTATTAATATTACAGTGTCTTCAAGCAGCCCAATCTCCTTGATCCCAGGAGATAACAGCCACTACGTTGAAGGAGAAAGCCAGTACATCTGGATGCCTGATGGTGAAGGTGTGCCGCACCTTGTAGATCTACACGAACACATCGATGCATCCGTTCTGACTGGAAGAAATGGTGCCAATAACCAATATTGGCTCTTTACTAGGTATTTCACGTTCATTTTATTTACATATCATCATTATTTTTTTTATTATATTACTGCATAACCCCTTTGATTGATATTATATTTTATAATTGGTCATAATTAAGTAAATTGTGAACAAACATTAATGAGTAGATTAATTCTCTATATTGTATTTTAGCAAACTTGGAATTATTTAGCAACATTTTCTTAAAAGACTTTATTATTTCACAGGCAAAATCCGAATAATGCTCAGATCATCACCAATGGCAACGCCAATACTATCTGGAATTCCAACTTTCGCGCTAACCGTCCGACCAAAGTCATCGTCCACGGATGGAACAGCAACGGAAACTCTGAAATTAATCCTTTGGTAACCTCTGCCTTCCTTGCCGTTCAAGACTGCAACGTCATTGTCGTCGACTGGCGTGCACTAGCAAACTCTAACTACATCACTGCTGCTAACGGAGTACCGAGTGTAGGCCAGTTCTTAGGAAACTTTTTAACCTGGCTCATCAACACTGCCGGTGGTAACTGGAACCAGGTGCATTTAGTTGGCTTCAGTTTGGGAGCACACGTCGTTGGTAATGCTGGCCGCACGACTGGTGGCAGACCCATAAGAGTAACCGGTTAGTATTGAACTTCTGTAAAAGAATCAAAATTTAAATTTAATTAAAACCTAAGTGTTTTTCTAAACTTAGTTTATAACGAATTATATTATCTTGTTTGGGCAGTGAACTCTGAAGGCTGCATTGATCAGTAAACTCTATTTCTAGTTAGGCAGGCGCTAAATTTTTAGTAGAATTTTTAGGTAGCGTTAAAGGTATTTGTAGTGTTTGAAAATAGTTTCAAGTGAGCTTAAGTAATAATTTAGCTAAAGATGTCAAAGTGGCTATGGCTAGAAAGATTCTATTCTATATCGTTGACAATTATAAACTATCAAAATGTCATTTATCATGAAAGCCTATTTTTTTTTCTCACATTTTTATGGGAAAACCTAAACAGAGTTATTTTTTCCACCGTATTAATTTTAGTCGATTAGCATAAGTCCTGTCTCGTACGCAATGCATTTTAAAAATATTTATATTTATTTCATATTTTTTAATAGGTCTTGATCCCGCTGGTCCTCTTTGGGGAGGAAACAGTAATGCTCTAAACCCTCAAGCCGGACAATATGTAGAAGCTATCCACACGGATGGAGGACTCCTAGGTATATTTGACCGGTGTGGTGACAGTGACTTCTACCCCAACGGCGGTAGAAACGCACAACCGGGTTGCTGGATAAGCACTTGCTCACACAGCCGTGCATATGAATTTTTCGCATCGACTGTCCGCACCAATCACTTGGTCGGTAGATTGTGCGCAAATCTTAATCAGGCCGAGAACAATCAGTGCACAGGGAGTACCTTGAACATGGGTAACGGCGTATTAACTAAGCGAGGGTGAGTACCGTATCCTGGATCCTGATCCATTCTACTCAGAGATGTAAACTGCTGGACATGGATCCAGCGGATTCCCGTGACCTTGACCAGGTCGTTAGTCCACCTTGTGAGGGGCCTACCCAGACTATGTCTTCCAGTGAGTGGTAGCCATTCGAGAACTCGAGTACCGAATATGAAAATTAGTTATAAGCAGAAATTAGACATTTCGAAAAGTTAATTTCTAACCAAACTTACATTTGAAAAAGTGATAACGATTTTACTTTAAAGTTCTGTAATTGCGCGTATCCTTAAAAATGACTTTAAATATTAAACATAAGTATATTATACAAATATTAAATAATTATAATCTGGTAATATTTATAAAAGTATTTTAAATATTTCCATATTTATATAACAAAACTCATATATTAATTGTTTCATTCCAGAAACGGCATCTATGGACTGAGAACTGGTAACTCCTGGCCTTTCTAACTTGATTAATAAACTCGTAAATAAACTATATCCATTGTGTTATTACTTTGAAATTTATCAGAGTTCATATTATTTAATACCATAACATTCACAATAAATAGCTACATACTTATATGACTGAAACACAATATTCGTATTGTCATATGTAAATCTTACGATATTATTTTGATTAATTCAGTAATTTCGGTAAAACAATATTATAAAATTCACACTGAAGCGGAAGTAAACTGTTAACCAATAAATATAATTATAATAAAGAGGAAAATTGATAAAGAAAGAAAATAAGTTAGAAAATTACTTTTTCCATGATTCAGCATTTAAAATATCTACGAAGGCTATATTTTACTATTGCAAAGTTCAGAAGTTTGAATTCCAATAAGTAAAACTAAATACATAGTCTCACTTTCAGACTCGTAGAATATAAAACACATCTAAAATAACAAAACATGATCACATGCTTAGTACTTTTAGCTTAGTATTAATTAGGTTGGGGAAAACAATTATGAGCATTTTATATAAAAACATACATTTAGTTACAGTATATATTTGCCATTTTCTTCGATGACTTTCCACCATTTTGTAGGTAGTGTCATGATCCCTTTGTTGTTGAAATTTTGGGACTTCTGAACAAAAAAACGCGACAAGTAGTCTTGCAGTCCTCACAAATCGTTCAAAACTGTTATGTGGTCAATTCCAGTTTTTCAACTATGTGTCGTAACTACTGCCAATCTTCGTCCACTTTATCAAAATTGGCGTCCACTTTATCCGTAATAAGACGTCTATAGCGAGATGCATCTTTGATATCAAAATTCCCCGATCGTAAACGGGTAAACCAACTTTGTGCCTATCTTACTGACACTGCATTAGGTCCATAAACGTCACAAATTTGTTTCGCAACTTGCATTGCTTTTTTCCTTTTTAATAATTTTTTTAAATATATCGACGTTCCTTATTAGATTTACTCATTTTGACATAACTACCGTTTTGAGTGTATTTTTCGAAGAAATAAATAACAAACTTTATTATTCTTGCACTTTATTCGAACCACAGGGAAAATGTGCTCGATTAGAGTGCAGGACATTACATGAAGTCGTGTCAACACCAGGTTAGGAACTATTAGGTCTTGCAATCGAATGTTCTTCAAAAACCAAGTGTTGGTTACACAGTAATGCACTAAGGTTGAGTGAACCCCGAGTTATCTAAAAGTTTGCTACTAACAACGTAAATCCACTCATCTTTCTTCTTGAACTCCCAGCTTCCTATCTGTGGTCTTGCAAATTTGGTAGCTGGTATTTCAACGCACGGACTTTCTTAATGTGTTTTCAGAATGGTGATGTGGTGACCCAATGATATTTTATAGGTTTATTGATGTCTTCAATGAATAGATACAAGATCCCGTAAACAATGTGTGTACACTAAACACTGAACACCAACTAAAAATTATACACCCTATTTTTTTTTGTTTTTACCATAAATACAAGACAGAAAACTAAAAATGTTTTTGTTTTAAAATGTTAAAAATCAATTTAAAAAAGGGTCGTTAGCCTAAACCAAACACACGTTAAGTTGCAGAACTAAATTTATAATTAGCAAGGTGACGGTTACAGAAATTGATTTTCTGTGTGTTCGATAAAAAATATCAAGAAAACAAAAATATCTTTTAAGTGCGATTTTCCGTAATTCTTTAGTATTTTCATGTAATAATTACTTAACGAAATTCACGTCTTTATGAAAACGATTAAATTCTTCTTTTATTTATAAGTAAATCTATTTCGATAAAGAACTAATCTGTACAATAAATAATTTAACGATAACGTTTGAACAGATCATTGAAACAAATTGTTCAATAAACTATTTAAATATTATCAAAAATTGAGATTTCGATTCAAAATGATATGTTCAATATACCATAAATTATATCAAAAAAAACGACGTTTTAATTATGTAATCTACAACAAATCGCACGTATTATGTTACATACTAGAAATCAATGCAATGCTTGTAATAAAACAATTGAAATATTACAAACTGGAAGCGTTGCAATCAGTATTGCGATAAACCTGGCCTTAGAACAAACGCCATTGCACGTAATTGAATTATATTATTCTTAATCAATAATGACATTAATACCTATATTATCCACAGTTTATACGCGTAAGTATTAGCTGCCATATATACAACATGTATCTTTGATTATTATTGGCATAATACAATTTAAATAAACTATGCTAAATATCACATTGCCACTGTAAAATTCTTAGTAAACATTACTAAGGTGACTCATGCTTACTTTAAGACGGGAACCTTCAGCTATGGCGATAAAAACTTTTAATACCATTATAACCAACTTAAATGGAAATAGATTTGTTTAGCATTAGTCTGATCAGTTATTAATGAGTTACAATGTAAATTTGAAAAATTTATCAAATTATAATTTTGTTATAAACCATTGAAAAAAAATTGCAATAGTGATGTTTGTATCTCATTACGCAGATTCGTCTCTCTTTGATTTTCAGTGTGTACTGCGAGCTACGATTATTTGCTACCAGGAGACAATAGTCATTATATAGAGGGTGTAAGCCGCTATATTTGGTTACCCGATGACGAAGGACTCGCTCATTTTGTTGATCTTCAAGAGCCAATGGAAGACCCCACCGTGTTGGATAGAAGTGTACACAATAATCGATATTGGCTTTATACAAGGTTAATTAATATAACATATAATACTGATAATGTTAAATTAAAAGTGTTAGAACACATTTAAAGATTTAGACATATATTTTAGTTCTACATTCGTATATTCCTAACAAACTTAAGTCTCAAGAATGCTCTTGTTTATCATTGGAAAGTAAAAAAAACTTTAAAATTCAACAAACTTAGATAGCACATTAGTTACTTCAGAAGTGTGATGGAATATTTTAGCACAATCTGACCTCTATTTCATAATGTATTAAGGGAGTCCAAAAAAGATTCATAGTTAATCTAGTCTTCTCCATACATCGCTGTATTCACAAATATAATTATTATGATTTCTTCAATTTAGCTTCAGTTGCAAATCGTAGAAAATTAGCCGATTTAGTTATCCTCTACAAGATTATAAATGGTAGACTGTCCCCCATTGTCGCACAAGTTCTCCCTCAGAGTACCGAACACAATCTCCACTCATTAACGTTTTATATTCTGAGAAAATAAATCAAATCTTGCGTTAAATGCTGCAACAAGTACACAATCCCGGTTGTATAATAAATTTGAAGTTTCATTGGTGTTTATCATTATTAAACTATGTTAATAAAAAAGAGTGAGTATTAGTAAAAATAGACAAGAAAATAGAAAACGACATTAGATTACATATAAGCAAAGATTTACATTTTGAGTTTTGAATACAATAGTAGTAACTAGTTGATGTGTAAATAATATTACAGTAAAATTTGATATTATAGAAGTAACCGAATGAGTCCACAAGAGATTGTAAATGGTAACGTCGACACAATCTGCAAGTCAAACTATAATGCCAACAAGCCTTTAATGGTCATTGTACATGGATGGAAAAGCAATGCAGACACTTTAATGAATATACTCATTACAGCGACCTACCTTAGTATTGAAGATGCTAACGTGATATTAGTAGATTGGCAAGTTCTTGCCAGCTCGAACTATATCACAGCATGCTACGGTGCACCAAAGATTGGCGAGTTTTTAGGCAAATTCTTAATATGGCTTATTGATATAACAGCTGGTGACTGGAGTAAAGTTCACTTAGTTGGCTTTAGCTTGGGAGCCCATATTGCTGGTATTGCTGGGCAGACTGCCGGCGGCTGGCCCGGGAGGGTGACTGGTTAGTATATTTAAAATCAAAAGATCTATCGTATTAGTCAGATGGATTGCATAACTTTTATTATTTAACTTCATGTTTTATTGTGCCTATCAAATAAATTCATATCGAGATATAATAAATAGGCAAGATAATATAGAAAGTTCAGCACCTTTTTCTCCTCTATCTGTCAACCGACTTTCTTTTTTTTTGTTAAATATCTTTTGACGAGCTTTATTTTTATTAATATTTTTTTTAAGACATTAACTTATTCCTCAAAATATTGTGTCGCCTATTGTCGAAATTTGAACCATGGTATAAATATGAATTATTTCAAGGTTATACGTTCTTTCAGTATTAGATCCCGCCGGACCTTTATGGGTGGGGGGAATGCTTATGGTGTAAATAAAACAGCTGGACAGTATGTCGAAGTCATACATACGGACAGTGGTGTCCTTGGTATTCGGGATCCAATAGGACACGCTGACTTCTACCCTAACGGTGGTAGAAACCCTCAGCCTGGTTGTTGGATCAGCACGTGCTCACACAGACGTGCGATAGAATATTTCGCATCTAGTTTATACAATAATCACTTCATTGGTTCGTGGTGCCCAAGTATCACTGATGCCCGTCATATGGAATGTTTCGGGCACACCCTTAATATGGGAAATTCAGTTCTTTCAAAACACGGGTAAGAAAACTGTTAAGTAAATTTATTCTAAATATAGGGGGTTTTGATTGCTTACTTATTGACATGGTGACTACGCAAGAAACATTTACTTACTTCTTTTATTACCTTATCGTGAGGGAGGCTAAGAGTTCTTCTTACTATTCCTGACAAGGGGAGAAGAAGGACTCAAAAATGAACAGTCCCATATTTATTTACCATCGGAATTCTAAATGTATTTCTTGTTCTCATTTTTATAAAATCTAAACATAGTCTAAACCTTTGAGTTGATGCGGTTATTGAAAATCAGTTTTTTTTTTATTATATCAACATTTCAATGTATTACTACGTTTAATATGTTTTTTATTCTAAAATTTGTGCTGAACGATATAGAAATAAATACAATATACTAGTAAATTATACATATCAATTTATGTTAGTGTTTAAACCTTACACAGTAAGCGGCGTTCGAGCAGTAGCAACTGCAGTCGTATTTACTTCCAGTGATGTAATATAAAGTAGGCAATGTAATATTATTGCTAAACCGATATTTTATTTTATTATGTAGTACATAAAGAAATATATAAGGATAATAAATGAAGTCGATACAAGAATAACTACTGTTAAGTAAACTTCCATGATTAATGAAACGACATGAACGGCCTCTTTTGATTGGATGGTCATAGTCAGCAGCCATTTTGTGAATCCGTACCTCCCCTTTCACTTACTGTTCAACTCTCGCGCGCATCGCCACAGTTTGCCAACAGAATTAATAGAACATTAGAAATCTCGTGTATATGCTGATAGTGGTTTCTAGTATTCTGATTACCTTGCCTCATCAAAACTTGGTAAGTGATTGTGATTTTCCCACCAATTACCAAGATGAGAGATATCTTTTATACTGCCTCATAATGTTATGAGGAATAGACGCTGTACCTGATTCGTCTGCAAATCTTTTAATTATATTAATTTTAGTATATATAACAATTTTTTTTTCCTCAATTTTTCAAAAATGATTTTAGCTGAATTTCGACCATTAGACGAAAAACTTGTAAAAGTAACAATGAGCAAAGAAAATTCCTATAATTGTCCATTAATCGCGTGAAATTTTAATGCCCCCTGCCTCTTCGTGATACGTGTTGAGGTTTAGACTAACCTTACCCCTAACCAAAGTCACGTATAATTTTTTGTAGGTACAAATCAACGTATTTTTTTGATATTTATTTGAATGGTTTATAACCTTATTTATTCTGGAAAAATATTATATTCGATTCCAATCAATTTTCACTGGAAATTCCAACCACCTTATCATTTTTTTTTAACTAGCTAACGCTGTTGACTGCAAGGACCTTTACAACTATACCGTAACTTTGAGGGCGAGTGCTGAAGCCACCCCTTGAGATGTTTCGTGATTTTTTAAAGAACTTCTTTCCGCATCGAGCCTCACATGATTAATGGTCGATTGCCAACGAATTGTGTCATATTAATTAAAATAACGTCTATTTCAGGGTTGGTATTTACAGTTTAAAAACAAGTGGCGGATGGCCGTACATATTGTAATAATTGACAGAATGTAAATCATCTTAATGTCGCAAACATTACATGGGTTAATTGAGTAAAACTACGAAGGATTTTTATTGCGATTCAGATAATATGTTATCAGTAATTGATGTCGAATGAGGATTAAATAATTAAATGGCAAAATAATACGTTAATTTAAAGATATGAGAAATAAAATCACAATTAAAAGAATGGAAGTTCAACGTTAAATCTAGTATCACTACCAGCCAATTATTGAAGAAATGAATTCATTTTCTATTTACTTGAGTAAACGGCATAATGATAAAATAAGAATTCCCCTAAACGAAGTTACAATTATTTACAAAGAAAAATCACATACAGTATGCACGTACAATCTGATTAGATTAAGAGAAAAAAAAGTCATTAGGTAATTAAAATTGTAATTGTACCTTGGATCCGTTCAATGTCATTGTATCGTACTTGAATAATCATTTGTAACCTCAATTTTAATAACAATACAATTTTATTGTTGTTTTATTTATACTTGTAACAATAAGTTATGATATTCACAATATTGATTCAGGAACCAATATTTGCAAATAAATTGGTAAAATAATATCGCAAACTCATATTATAAAGTTCAGTATTAGAATCAAACAGAGATCATGAGTCACATTAGAGTATCATGTCGATGATTCTTTTTTGAAACTTGAAGATTTTTGTTATATTAGAACCCAGTTTCTGTAATACAACATCAAATAAATTTAAATAGTAAATTCGGAAGAAATCAAACAATGCTGCACAACACGTATCTATGAGAAGAAATCGTGTGTTTTAATTTCGGCGAATAAAGAATGTAGCCATTTTTAATAGGAAATCGACAACTTATCGTAAATTGTTTATAACACTTTAAATTAACGTTGTAGTTTATTTACTAGACGATAAACATCTACAAAGCATCAAATTATCATATTAAATTATCTATTGATTATATCCAACTCAATAACAATGGGTTCAGTTATAAAAGGAGTTACAAAATGGAATTTGAACAAACATTGTTGAAGTGTTAGAGCTATGAAGTGTATTTTGATAATATTCGTAACGGTAGCAGGTAAATTAAGCAATATATGTAGTTATATTTTAAGTGACATCTAAGCTTAAATTTTCGCCAGTTTATGACGGACGTCATCCAATGTTCCCTTAACATTATTGTTCTCTAAATATATGAAAAAATGTTTGTATTAAAATATATCTAGAAAACAAAAATAGAAATTTGAGAATCATGCAAAAATGTTTCTAGTTCATTTCAGTTATTGTCACGTTTCTTCGATGATTTCATACACTATCATCACAGTATTCTAACATATATATTTTTTAGAACTTAGTAAACAAAACGAGATCATAATTAAAAACTAAACATCATTCAAATATAAGACGCATGTTAATTTATACTAGTGCTCGCCTGTGATCGAAACTCGACCATAATTTATAAAAACGCTAACAATTTTGTTTGCTTTTCATTGTCAATTGCTTAAAGTAAGACCTTCTCAAAAGTCAATATTCTGTCTACGCGGTAAATAATTTTCAGGTCTGACATTGACATGTGATTGATAATGCATTGGTGATCGTAAAAGATAATGATAGATGTGTGTTTCAGTTTCAGTGTATTCTCTATGGATGTGTGTCTGTATCAAACTAATGGTAGTGTGTGAACTGCATTGTTTTATTAATTTAATGTATTCTTTATGCATAAGAAAAAATATCATTCTCCATTCCTTCTTTATAAGTGTGCGAAATTTTCATAAAAAGGGTTACAAAGTTGTTTCTTCACGTATTAATATTATGATGATGAAGATAATATAAAGTTAAGTCGATTTTCGCGTCTGGTTGTCATTTTATCCGCTAACTCCTCCTATTTCACAAAGCTGTTTTTGATGCGGTGTTCAATTATAACTAGATATTTATTTAAGAAAGGCTTATATAGCCTAATTAGGCTTTGTATAAGGGGGAAAAACAATGTTTTGTAACCAAGTCAACAAGAAATTAAATCTCAAGTTTACGTAGGATATATCTTAATCGAATAAGGAGGAATAAATGTATTGTGGTTCTTTCAAAATCTAGGGGAAACTTTTGGGTGGCTTATCTTTAACTCTTACCATAGCGTTACAATAACACCCAATTTTAAAGTACACATGAATAAAATTGCTGCCAGAATACACATCTATAGTAATTATAAAACAATAACTCCTTTGTTTGTCAAGCGATTTTCTTGTTTTTGTTTTATATCTTTATTTAGTGTAATTATTTTACTAATACAGTTTGCAGTGCCGCTATCTTTGAAGAGTTCATAGTAGAATATAGACCTGGCGACAGATACTTCTACTTCCCAGGAGATGGTGACGGGATCACGCACCTAGTCGATGCTCTCGAACCATACGATAAAGTATTTCTTAATAATCTAAAAACTATGCAGAATAATACTTACTGGCTTTTTACAAGGTAATTTTATAATCAAGAATTTATTTCCCATTTATTACATAGTTCTACTTAGAAGTTTAACTAGTTATAATTAAGGTTTATTATAAAGCACCTGCTTATGATAACCGTCTTAAGCATTCCTAATAATTATTTATTCGGTATTTTAAATAATACGTTCCGGTTATATGAGGAGTTAGCGATGGTCCTAACCCTTAATTAAGGTAGAATGAGATTGTCTTTCGAAACCCTTTGGTTGACGCTTTTACATCATGAATTGTATTTCAGTTCATGTTAAATAAATAATAATAACACACTTATTTAAAAAATAACACTAATTTGATTTTTCGCTCGAAGTTGTTTTTCGCATTTGGTATTTTGGAGTCCTTTGTTACCTAGAGCGACCGCTCGTCTGGCTCTATCCTAGGATAGCCGCTGTCAGCAATGTTCTCTTCCACACGAATCTGATAAATGCTAAAAATCCTTGCATGCTTCAATTAAATACACCAACGTTATAGAAATTATGATGCAAACACTCTGATATAGTGCAAATTCTATATTTTCACGATACAGGTGCAAAGATAAGCGATTGCAAACTAATTTGTACACATCGTGAGTTTTTTATCAAGTAGTCATTGCTTCATAAACCATCCCACATAATTCTCATTAGGTTGCCATTAGGCCATGATATAATTAAATAAATTCAAACAACTTTTTATCACCGTGATACAGACGATAAAATAATTTTTATTTGCACAAAGTACATCGCTGCTAAGCGGTCCAAAGTACTTAGTAATATCTGTGTCATTCATAATTATAATAGCTTATCGCTGACACTCGACATGGCATTGGCAGTAGAATAGTATTTTAAATGCAAAACTGAATATTTTCCAGCAACTATAGTATTACAGACGCTGTATCACACACTTATGTGTATTTTGCAAAACCCATATAAATAAAAGTCATCATGATTCTCATGCCTTTTCCCAACTAACTTAGGGTTGACGCAGTATGTT
This sequence comes from Samia ricini, assembly GCA_014132275.2. Classification (NCBI taxonomy): domain Eukaryota; kingdom Metazoa; phylum Arthropoda; class Insecta; order Lepidoptera; family Saturniidae; genus Samia; species Samia ricini. The sequence goes on from AP028161.1 coordinate 12,964,238, forward strand.
TTCTTCTTCCCTATCAGCCACCATCTCGTCATTTACTCCTTTTTTCATATCATTTCTTACACACTCCATCCACACTTTCTTTGGCCTTCCTCTACTTTTCCATCCTTCCACATTCATATTCAATACTATTTTACCCACATACCCATTACACATATAAATGGAAGTATATATATGTATGTATTATGTATGATTACTATGTTTAATGGCAGGTCTAATCCAACAACATCACAAGTGCTTTTATATGGTGATAACAATAGTGTAGTAACATCTAATTTTGCCTTTAACAAAGTGACGGTATTTCTCGCTCATGGCTGGAAAGGACACGGAGCAAACAATATGAATGTCCTCTTGACCGAAGGTAAACAAAACATATAATAGCACTGAACTTTCATAGTTTAAAAATCCAGATTGTAAATCACTTCAAGGAGGAAAATTTGTAGTTAATCCAAATATGATCTATTCAATTTTATGTATTAATAATGCTTATCCACTTTTGCGCTTGAGACCGATACAATATGTACCTATATATAAATTACTATTAAATTACCAATTAATCTGCGATTAATTAATGTATAAAATTGCTTTCGTGAAAACTTATATTTAGATAGGATATCGAAATTTTGTATTTAGATAAGGTGTTTTTTCCAGTCGAATACATTTAATCAAAATATTTAAACTGATATAGCGAGTGAAGCTTAGTCATCTACATTTATGAACTAATAAATAGGGTACTAATAATTATCGTAATCAATACAGAAAATATAAAATTGATAGGAAATAAAGTTAACTAAATATATCTTGTATTACTCTTTGACAAAAGGAGTATACATTTCAAAAATTTGCTCAAAAAGTTCTTTTTGTCTTTAACATAATTTTATATGATAAATATTAATAATATACTCAATTTTGGTTCATATGTATGTTATAGTTCACGTTATTTCAATTAAGTCTTATTTATTAGGTTAGATTTATCTGTGTACCCAAAACACCGCTGATTCTTCTCCGTGGAACATATCCATCCAAAGGTTGCCTGGAAGAGATTTCTATTAGCAATAAGGTCGCCCTTTCTATTAATTTCACATTTTCAAATACATAATATTATTTGTGTATAATGGTGTACAATAAAGATTAAATATATAAATAAATAAAACCTAAACAATATTACACTATGGAAACACCACGTAAATTTCTAACGCAAAGTACATCAGCACTGACGCTTATACATTCCTCTCTAAAAAGTAAATAGTAAATCACAGTAGTACTTAGAGAAGTATAATAGTTCCAATTAGAACCACTGTCCTTTCACGCAGTGCATACTTACGAGACTGCTAATTATATCTACACCGTAGATGATGCTCCTTGAGGTTTTAGTTAGGCTCGACATAAATCTTGTCCTCCCAGGGAGAAAGGTAGGATTTCCTTACATTAAAAAAAGTTTTACTATATCTAGAAGTACACCTGATGTTGAGTAATGATATACCCGGAGAGAGTAAGCCTGCTAAAGTATAAAGTCCTGACTCTCAAGTTATGCTGTCAGAATATAGCTGCAACAGACAGACAACTGTGTCTGAGAAGCCGGGGCACTCACCCGCAAATGACCAGCTTCAGGTCCGGAAAACAACATCGGAGTCCGGGAAACAGGAGAGACCAGAGACCGGTGCGCTCTCCGTGAGGCGTAGAGTGACCGTTCCTAAAGACGCCCTAATCACCGACGCATCCACCGTCGAGTCAGTCGCATCCTCGCAAACAGAGGAGCTACCTCCCGCCCGAGACCAAACAAACATCATACGATGGGAACTCTGTGGAATCTCACCACCACGCCCCATCGTCTCGGATGAGGAGAGTTCAGTGGCCTCCTCAGCGAACCAGATGCTGGGGAAACGTAAGGAGCGAGAAAGCATGCTCTACAGTTCTCCCGGAAAGCGCACCGGGGTTGTCATGGACCAGGCGACTGCAGTAGCCAACGACTTACTGCAGAAGGGGAAGGCCGCGCTGGAGGAAGCCGGAAATATGAAGAGGGAGTATAAGAGAGCAGTCCATGAATGCCTCCAGGGGCTATATGAGACGACCTTGTCGCTCTCGGACTCTCGCTCGCGGCACAAGTTTAACTTGGAGAGGGAGCGCGCTCGGCATGCCAGGGAACTGGTCATGGTCGAGAGGGCACACTCCAGGGAGATGGCCCAAATGAGACAGAGTCTCGCGGAGGCCATCACCGGAGCGAGAGAAGACCTTGTAGAGGCGCTCAAAGAGGTAAGGTTCGTCCGGGGGTGGTTAAATACTGAGATGGACGAACCAATAAAAAACATCGACTCCCTAAACAAGCAGATGGCGCACCTGGATAAGAAAATAACCACTGAGGGTGAAAAGAATCGCCTGGAAAGTCGCACCATAACGGCTGACCCAAAATGGGGCCAATTGGAGAAGGACCTCCAGGCTCTACAAAATAACAACAAACAACTGTCCAACCAGTTGGACACCCTCAGACGGTCGGTTGAAATAATCAAAACCGACCTGAAACAAAGTTTGGAAAACCGGGCAGCGCCGCACCTCGAAACACTCCATCCCTTGGTGCTTCCGGAGGCCACAGCAGTAGCACAGTTACAAAACGAGGTCGCGGAAATAAAAGACATCTCGAAGAGATTACTAGAGAAGCCGATCTGCAGACCCCTCTCCCCCGCCAAACCCATGGACCTAACCCCGCAGCTCCAGCCTATCACTGAAAAACTGGAAAGTATGACATCGACCATCAGAGAGCTGCGGGATAGGGAATCCACCTTACCGATACCAGTACCTAGCTTGGAGGCAGAATTGGCTATAACGGAAGTCAAGAACACCCTCGCTTCTATCAAGGAGGGAGTCTCAAGTCTGGGTGCGGGTGAACCAGCAACGTCAAAGACCACGTACGCCAAGGCCGCGGCCAAACCAGCGATCCAAAGAAGGCCGAACCACACCCTGATCGTCTCCTCAAAAAATCCACAGGATACGGGAGACAACCTGATTGAACATATCAGGGTGGCCCTTGATACAAAAAAAACAGGGGCAAAAATAGATCGACTAAGGAAAGCCCGGAACCAGAGGGTGGTCCTCAGCTGTGGATCGGAGGAGGACCTTAAGCTCGTGGAGTCCAGGCTTAAACTTAAGGATGGCCTCAAGGCGGATGTAGCGAAAACATCAAACCCGCTAGTGGTCATAAAAGAGGTCATGAATTATCTAACGGACGACGACATTATACAAAACCTAACAGCACAAAACGACCATATGTTACAACACCTTACAAAAAAGAGAAAAAAATGCGGGTTAGATACAGACGACGCGCCAGAAACCCACTCCAGTGTCATCCGGTGCTCGAGGTATCGCCAAAGGTACATAAAATCTTCGTGGACGCCGGAAAAGTATACATCGGCCTGCAACGCCAACCGGTGTTGGATCACTCTCCCTTGGTGCAGTGCGCCAAGTGTCTGGGCTTCGGACATACTAAGGCAGTATGCCGGGAGGCGTCACAGAGCTGCAGCCACTGTGGCGGACTGCACACATGGGAGAAGTGCCCGGCCAGACAGGACGGCGCTCCACCGAGATGTAAAAACTGTACGGCGGAAAAAGCATCCCTCGTGGACCAGGCACACAACGCATTCAGCGAGGTGTGCCGGGAACGCCATAAATGGGATGCCATAGCAAGATCGCGGATCAGCTATTGCTAAGGGCACTTCTAACATCTGCTGCTCTATTCCCCGACAGCTAGACGGCACAGGTTTGCAGTTCATCCAGGCAAACCTACATCGCTCCAAGACTGCAACCGCCGAGCTACTGCAAGTAGCTAAGGACTTAGGAGTAGTAGTGGCCCTCGTTCAAGAACCTTATGTAGGATCAACAGGGACCATGAAACAGCACCCCGGCGCGCGCGTTATTCAGTGCACCCTAAACCGGGAAAAGCCAGTCAAGGCGGCCATCATCGTTTTCGGTGACCTACTGAACGTCATTCATGACCCTCAGCTGGTGACCGAGACCGAGGCGGCTGTCTTGCTGGAAGGGGGAGGCCTGAAACTTGGAGTAGTGTCCGTCTACCTTGAGGGAAACAATGACATCGAGCCCTACCTACATAGGATAAAGCTGACCTGCGGAAAACTCGACACCGGACACCTCATCGTGGCAGGGGATGTAAATGCCTGGAGCCACTGGTGGGGGAGCAGCTCGGAGGACGGCAGAGGCGTAGCGTACCATTCCTTCCTGAACGAAATGGGACTGGAAATCCTAAACACTGGAACCACTCCAACATTCGAGGTCCTTAGGGGTGACAGGTTGTACACAAGTTGCATTGATGTAACAGCGTGCAGCGGGTCACTCCTAGGGAGGGTCGAGGACTGGAGGGTCGATCGAGGACTGACAACTTCCGACCATAATACTATTACGTTTTCACTGCTCGTAGAGAGGGCACTGACACCTTTGCCCTCAATCACCACGCGCAAGTATAACACAAAGAAAGCAAATTGGACGGACTTCGGTCGACTCTTTGGTGCCATGTTGGAGGAAAATAACATCTCGGAGTCCATTAGGAAATCCAGAACCCCAGAAGATCTTGAGATCGCAATACAAGCCTACACCAGCGCAATCCATGAAGCCTGTTCCACAACCATCCCACAGGCAAGACCATGGAAAGGAAATCCCGTTCCTCCCTGGTGGAATAGGCAATTGGAAGACCTCAAGAGAGAAGTTCTTAGAAGGAAACGAAGAATAAGGAACGCCGCGCCGTTACGTAAACAATTTGTTATCGATGAGTACCTCCGAGCTAAACTGGAGTACGCTGCGGAGGCCAGGAAAGCCCAAACAGAGAGTTGGAAGGAGTTCTGCTCGACGCAAAAGAGAGAGAGTATGTGGGACAAAATCTACAGGGTCATCAGGAAATCGTCAAGGAGGCAGGAGGACGTGCTCCTGAGAGACCAGGTAGGTAACACCTTGTCCCCCCAACAGTCGGCAGAACTTCTCGCCAAATCTTTCTACCCAGACGACTTGGAAGCTTCCGACGACCAGTACCACAAGGATCTCAGGACAACGGTAGAAGTTGGGCAGTCTGGGTTTTTCTCAGAGGACGACCCCCTTATAACATCTACGGAACTGGACACAGTGCTTAGGGCTCAAAATCCGAAAAAAGCACCGGGTCCAGATGGTCTGACCTCGGATATATGTACGGCGGCAATCAACTGTGATCGGGTGGTGTTCCTAGCGCTGGCCAACAAGTGCCTAGCGCTGTCACATTTCCCCCGAGCATGGAAGGTAGCGCACGTCATTATCCTGAGAAAACCGGGCAAAGATGACTATACCAGCCCTAAATCCTATAGACCTATAGGCCTTCTACCAGTCCTAGGGAAAATTGTGGAAAAACTGATCATAGGTCGCCTCCAATGGCACATTATCCCAGCCTTAAACCGTAGGCAATACGGTTTTATGCCGCAAAGCAGCACCGAGGATGCCCTCTATGACTTAGTACACCATATTAGGACAGAGCTGCAGGACAAAAAGTCAGTGCTCGTCATATCACTGGACATAGAGGGAGCCTTCGACAACGCATGGTGGCCAGCTCTAAAACTTCAATTGCAGGAGAGGAGGATTCCTCGAAACCTATACAAGCTGGTGGACTCGTACCTTAGAGACCGCAAGATCACGGTCAACTATGCACGAGCGACATACGAGAAGGGTACTACCAAAGGTTGTGTCCAAGGTTCCATAAGTGGACCCACCTTTTGGAACATAATACTCGACCCGTTGTTGCAACTACTTGCAAGGGAAGGGATCCACGCTCAAGCTTTTGCTGACGACGTGGTCCTGGTTATTTCTGACCATAGGGTTGGACCCATGGAGGCAACTGCAAATGACATCTTGCAGAAGGTGGCAGCCAGGGGGTCCCGGAATAAGTTGAGGTTCGCACCACACAAAACAAACGCGATGGTGCTCACCAACAAACTAAAATTTAATGCGCCCAACCTGCACATGAACGGCACCAAAATCGGTCTGGTGACTGAAATGAAAATCCTGGGACTAATCATAGACAACAAGTTGACCTTCAAGCAGCACGTATCGACCATCTGCAAAAGGGCTGCTAACATCTATAAGCAGCTCGCATGTGCCGCGAAGGTTACTTGGGGTCTCAATGGGGAAATAACCAGAATCATGTACGTGGCGGTAATAGAGCCCATCATGACATATGCTGCGAGCGTATGGTTCTCAAAAGCGGGTCTAGTATACAATATGACACAATTCAACACCATACAGAGGGGTTTCGCGCAAAAGGTGTGTAGGGCATACCGCACGGTCTCCCTTACCTCGGCGCTCGCACTGTTGGGCTTACTCCCCCTAGACCTGAGGATACAAGAAGCCGCGGCACTGTACTGTGCGAAACGGGGTCTATCCCAGGACTACATTCCACCGGGGACAAGGTTGGAGCAGCGAGTGAGCTTCGCAGAGCGTCCACACCCATCTGAACTCATTAACATCGAGTTTGACCTCCAGGAGGAACAAGATACTGAAACACCTTCCCATAGCCAGACCATCGGCTCAAGGTTTTACACAGATGGCAGCAAGATAGAAGGGAAAGTGGGAGCTGCCATCAGTTGTTGGGAAGGTGACAGAGAGGTCTGTTCCTCCAAATTCAGCCTACACCAAGCATGCACTGTATTCCAGGCGGAACTCTATACGCTTTTTAGGGCGATACGGCAAATCAGGGACAGCGGGGAAACTAAGGCCTCGATTTGGAGTGACTCCAGATCGGCCCTGGATCTGCTAAGTAACCCGACGCCGACTCACCCATTGCAAAAGGCTATAGGGGAATGCATGGAGGACATACGAGCAGCGGGAGGGGATGTTCGGCTATTCTGGTTGAGGGCACATGTCGGAACTGCTGGGAACGAGCGAGCGGACGAGCTTGCGAAATCGGCAGCGCTTAGCGACGAACCCCCCGACTACGAGTCAGTCCCTGTGTCCTATGTCAAGAGAAAGATCAGAGAGGAGTCGGTTCAGCGTTGGCAGGACCGGTATGACTCTTCCAGCACTGGAAGCATCACAAAAACCTTCCTCCCTAATATAGCCGATGCATATCGGCTAGCGAGAAAGGTCAAGTGGTCTCCCATTCACGTTCAGATCTTGAGGGGACACGGGGGAATAGGCGAATATCTCCACAGGTTCAAGCTGAAGGAGGATCCAGGATGTGAGTGTGACTCGCAGAGGAGGGAGACAGTGTGGCACTTACTACTCGAATGCCCAAGGTTTTCGGCCGCCAGACACGACCTTCAGTCGCAGATAGACTTGCCACTGGAACTGCCTAATCTGCATGTCTTACTTGCGGAGCAGACCAGCAGGCATCTCTTACTAGCTTATGCGGAGAAGATCTTCCGCACGGTGGCCGAGAAAAACAAAACCATAACACCCGCAGACCCCCTACACAGACCTCACACACCGCCCAATGTTCCGGACCCTACACCGCAGCCCCAACTAGCCCGCAATATAACAGTAGACCATATGCTATCTAGCGGGCAGAGAGGGGCACCTGGGATTAGGGTTCGAGGGGTGGCCCTCTTCATGGACAATAACTACGAAACACTAGGCATAAGTTTCTGCCGGGTGGGACCTCGGAGCCAGCTTGTGATTTCGCCCGGTCTAGCCAAACTGATGAACGGGAGCACAACAAGAACAGCAATGAGGCGCAAGATCTACGATACCCTGCCGGCGACAATGATGTCGGGAACTACGTGCAAGCTGGTGAGGACTAAGAACAAGGTCATAGCACTGCTTGCATGGGGTACCAGGACGCCATTCGCGCAGGCAAGTACATTGCTGTCCCGCATCGGTGAAGCTGGGTCGGAGGCGGAAACAACACCACGCAGGATTAGCGTCGATGCAATGGTGGTCGACTATGAGAAGGGAGAGGTGGCGGACCTTTTGGGATGTGTATCTGCCTCTAAACTCCATGAGGTAGTCGTGTACGAGGACAGGGGTGCAGACCTCGGTTTTTTGGTGCGCGACAAACCAACAAGGGAGCCTGCCTTCTCCGACCCCAACGTCGAGCTAAGTGGAGCCGAACGACTGCAATTAAAGGTAGCAGCCGAAAAGGAAGCCGCAAAAAAATCTGTAGGCGGCAGTCCAGAGAGAGGACCATCTTGGGCCATAACACAAACTTTAACAACCCAAACACACACGACCTTTTATGACCCACAGCAGACCGCTATAGACCGTCTTCAAAGAAGAGTTTGGATCCCGAGTCCGGACCCACAGCGGAAAAGGACCAGAGCTGACATGGGGCAGGTGAACGCACCCCTCCAAACCCCAGTAGTGGGACCGCTGGACCATATGGAGAATGCGATCCTGGAGTTTAAAAGCAGTCTTGGAGGCCACGATAAAAGTCAATAAATTGACATGTACTAAGATCCTAGAAGACCATCGTCTGGGTATCGTGGGCTCCTTGAAGGCAAGACTCGAGGAAGCAGAAGCGGCCATCTACAATAACGATACTGCCCAGGTCATCGCAGGGAGTATGTAGGGTAGTTATATGGCCGCTTTCAGTTCCACCAGCGGTTTCGTGCTCAGGGAGGAGGAGGAGTCGCAGGAGCCTAGCCCCCAGCTCAGGTTCAGGACACCTTTGGTTGACCCCATCGTCGTGGTGGCCCGGTGCACTAAGATCATGCTGGATGAGAGGATCATCGAAAAGGTGGAAACCGTATCGAGGGTCCTCAACACTACACTACGGCAGTGGAATGCACCGAAGCAATACCCACGATTGAGTGGACCAATGGGGTCCCAGGCTGTGGGAAGACAACGTGGCTGGTGAAAAACTTTGATGTGGAGAGAGACGCAGTCGCGACCACCACAACCGAGGCGGCTAAAGATCTACAGGAAAAACTGGTGCAGACGCACGGCAGCAAGGCCGAAAAGAGAGCGCGCACCATGGCCTCGATCCTCGTAAATGGTTTTAAAGAGTCCGAGAAACGTCCGCGATTAATCGTGGACGAGGCTCTTATGAATCATTTCGGGGCTATCCTGACCGCCGCCCGGCTGGCGGGAGCAAATGAAATCCTCCTCATTGGGGACTTCAATCAGCTGCCCTACATCGACCGAGAGAACCTCTTCGAGATGTCTTACTGCCGACCAACTGCAGTCGCCGGTATCACAAAACAACTTCTCTGCACTCACAGGAACCCGATGGACGTGGCCTATGCATTCAGCGAGATCTATGACGGTATATACTCATCCAAACCGATAGTGAGGTCCCTGAGACTCGGGGGTTACTCGGGAGCGCAGATACCCCCACACTCCACCGATACTCTCTACCTAGTACATACTCAGGTAGAGAAGAAAGCCCTTATAAACAAGGGCTACGGAACAGGGGAGGGGTCGCGAGTCCTGACGATCCACGAGTCGCAGGGGTTGACATTCAAATCGGTGGTGATTCTCCAGACCAAGGGGAGAAAGCTACAGGTCCACGATAGTGTATCCCACGCTGTTGTGGCCATCTCGAGGCACACGGAGACCTGTGTCTATTATACCGACGTGGCCGACGACGCAATAGGCCGCTTCATCCACCGAGCGGTGAGCGCACCGGCGAAGGACATAGCGGATTATAATTTCAAGATGGCCATAAAACATGGAGACCAAAAGGTCATACAAGCAATAATTGCCCAAACCCAAACTATGAGGTAATTATGCGGACACGGACCTAGTTCTGCTTGGCTTGTTACGACCGTTAATAAAAAAAAAAAAAAAGTAATTAAAAATTATGTAATTAATAATAACAAAATAAGTGTTTACAAAATAATTGAATATATAGATATAAAAAATTTAATATAAGTAGATTTAAGCTCACATATGCAAAAGAAGATTACTAACTGCATAGCTGCTTGAATTGCTATTATAGGCAATTTTTTCCGACGCAAGTCGATTTAAAATCTCCAACCTAAAAAAAGGTGCGGACCCAGAGTCTGCAGATAGTTTAATTTAAATAAAAAAAAAAAAATATAGCTGCAAGTGCTTGATGACAGACTTTCAATTTTAGGCAGATTCTCCAAGCAGGTATTAAAAAGTCCACATATCAATTTTATAATAACTATGACTAAATGAAGAAAATCTGATATAGAAGAAATAAAATTATTTATTGATAAAAAAAGATTATGTGTTTTAGCATTCTTAGAAGACGATGATGTAAACGTTATAGTGGTCGATTGGAGTGTCCTGGCTAATAGGAACTATGTAACTGCAAAAAGAGGAGTTGTTGAAGTTGGAAGAGGTTTAGGTCTTCTAATCAACTGGCTCAATACTTTAGGACTCTCCTACGAAAAGGTTCATTTGGTAGGATTCAGCCTTGGTGGCCATCTAGTCGGTGTCGCAGGAAGAACGACTGATTCAAAAGTTAAAAGAATAACTTGTAAGTACGTAATATATATTGGATCTGTTAAATCGTTTTCGATGTACTAAACCAAATAAAATTTATTAAAATAATACTAATTATAAGCCCCTTCAAAATAGAAATTATCTCGTCTCTATATTGCTTAATTATCTTCTCACATATGTCCTACTTCATTTCTAAGCTTTCATTTATAAACATTAAGCTTTATTACCTAGTTTAAAGTTATAACATTAGCCCGAAATGGAATTAACTACATTTTTAACTTTATTTTAATCATAAAGTTACTTTAGTTACACATTCTGAGTGCAATTAAGTAGATTTTGGCTTTTTTATTTTTCAATAACAGAAATCATCTCAGAAATCAGAATCACCAAGTATCTATGGTGTTGTACTTGTTATACTACGGCATTTAGTGTTGGGCCACAATCTAACTCTTTTTTTAACGAGTAAACATCTTATATCACAAGACTGCCGAGTTTCGTGTGGGTGCACGGAAAGAAATCAGACTAGGCCTGCTCGACTGAATTAAACTCTTCGGTTGCTTTCGATTATAACACACTATAACTAAAGGGACTAAAAGCACTTCGGTGTTTTATCAACTTGAAAATGATAGCTATACAGACAAGCATAAAAAATCGTACTATGGTTTCATCACCATTTTTTTTTCCTTCACCGGGAGCTCAGATTAATTGTAGGATTCGAAGTTAGGTTGATCAACATAATATCCAGTATAACCAACATAATACCAATAAGATATCGTCGCTTATTTGAAATTTTTTTTTTGTAACGAACAGTTTCAAAGCTTACGGTATGAATTATTACAAATATCCACACATATTTTCAGCATTGGATCCGGCCGGTCCACTGTGGGTATCCGATAATAATCGAGTCGCTCCCACAGATGCCCAATACGTTGAAATAATTCACACCAATGCGGGTGTCTTTGGGTTCACTGATGTCTGCGGTCACGCAGACTTCTATCCTAACGGTGGTTCGAACATGAATGGATGCATTTTAAACTCGTGCTCACATAACAGAGCTTTCGAATACATGGCTAGTTCTGTGAAACACAACCACTTGTTTGCTTATGAATGTTCGACGCATAGGGATGCCATGCTTGATAGCTGTTCCCGTGTCGGCGATCTTTATCCTATGGGCAACAGCGATTTGAGCAAATCACGGTGAGATTTATTTTTCAAACTAGTTTATTCATTTATTTTTGAATTTTCTAAATGCTGTTAACAGAAGGAACCTTAGAGCTTCACCGAACTTTAGAAGCAAGCGCTTAGAGCATTCAACCGGGCCTTGGCTTAAGTTGCTACCCTAGAAGTAAATTACACGAAATTTACCCTAGTTTTACCTAATACACCGTGTGATGCCGGCCGAGAATAATATCACTCCATATTTTCCCATGGGTGTCGTAAAAAGCGAATGAAAGATATAAACCAAGAGATATGCACCAGTCTCCTCTGAGTAGAGTACCAAAAACACTTTATTGCGATCGGCAACCCGTCTGCCATGAGTGGCGATTATGGTAATTCCCCACCTTATTAGGGAGACCTATGTCTAACAGTGGAGGTCTTATGGTTGAATTGATGTTTAAGAGAACTTTATGAGTTAGTACCACTCTGGTGATTTGGGGTTCGACGTTTGTGTAGAAATAAAACGTTAGATCAGAAGGTTGAATATATATATTTCTTAATAAATGTCCTACTTTCCTACTTTTATACCCAAAAATGTGGATCTATGCGAGTGAGAGATCCAATCGCTTGTACTCTTGCATTGCGTCAATGTGGCTTATGGTCAACAGATGTTGTGAAAGGTCGGCTCTAATGTCACCCACGATGAACTTTATCCGCTAGGAGTAGTGTTGGTCTACGTGACAATCCTTTGTGTTATTTATTGACTGCAGGCATCGATATATAAAACAAATCAATGACTGCAGGTAGCAAAAACGGGTGCCCCGGCACCTTTCTGCCGGTTACGTTTTGTGGAGAGCTTCCGCCCTTTTTTGGGACGACAAGTGCCTCTTTGTTTGTAGACGATCTTAGTAATTACGTAAAAATGATGGTATTACATGATTATTAATATGTAGCTATAGAGCAGCTACAGATGGATGGATGGATACCTAAGTTAGAGGTAACTAATGATCTCAAGGTCCCTTATAGAACCAATGTATCTGCGTGAAGCGTGCAGGCCACACTCCTGCGTCCAGTCCAGTACAGTCCATTAGTCCAGTCTAATGCGTTTTATAGTAATGCGCAAAAAGAGAAAGTGATGACTATGAAAGTTGAGGGATGGGGGGGGGGGGGGAGTCCAAACAAAAGATGGATAGAATATGTGAGAGAAAATATGAAGGCAAAAGGGGTGAATAAAGAAAGAAAGAAAGAAAGAAATTTATTGTTGGATAGCTAATATATACATTACAAATACAAAAAAACACACATTTTAAATAGTCACGAGTGAATCCAAACAATAGCCCCCTATTCAGCTACTTGTTGTAGCATCACCTTGCGGTAGACACTGCAACGCTGGTTTTCAATAGGGGGCTTTTGACATGCACAGACGTTCCGTCGATAGATAGATAGACAAGAAAGAAAAAAATAATAATAATAATAAAAAACAAACATTTATAATTATGTAATGATCCAATCAAGTGTGAGTGTAAATTCAAGGTTGTAAGAATATTGTGTTATTTAAGTGATAAATGTAGGAAAAAAATAATAATATTAATTATGTAATACTGTACATGTACTGTTGTGTCTGGTCTGTAGCTCTACGGTACGAGTTCATATTGAATTTTTTTGAATATTTAATAAACACTGCTTATATTGATATTTAAAACTAAATTTACATTTTTTAGCTCGTAACGGCGGGGGAATATTATTCCAGCAATGAGTGGCGGCATATTTGAAAGATCCCCTAAAAGCCGTAGTCCTATGCCTAGGTATAGATAGTGGATAAAGATATGGTGACTGATTGAGATGTATGGTAGAACTTCCACAACAGCTAGCAACATTCCTAGACAAATTCCTAACCAAGGGTTAAAACCGCACCAAATTCCGTAGCGTGGTTTACAAGAAGTTAGTAGATTAATAGACAGAAAGAAGTGAAGAACGAATTTGTTTTATTGTATTGATGAATTGCTCAAATTATTAGGTATAAAACAAAACATAAAACATTGGGCTGTTATTTGTAACCCAATTTCTTATACATCTAGTACTTTAAATTATATATTAAAAGTATTTGAAAAATCAACAAATACATTTATATAAATATAATCAATTAATCGAATTCATCTTTGATTGGAAGTATTCGCATTAATACTGAGATGATATGTTTTTTGTTAATAATAAATACGTTTGTTTTTTTACAGACACGGCATATTTAGAGTCAACACTCAACCAAGATATCCATATTAACTGAAACGAGACCTAAATAAAAATGGACTATAATAATAATAATAATTTTAACATAGTTTTCAATATATTAGATCTAAGTAAGATTACTCGAATTCCTCTATAATTCTGTACAAAATCAAATCAAGAATTATAACCTAATAAAGTACTATATTATACTACATTTATTTTACATCATTTGTAAGTAAATAAACTATATCAATCTATTTTGAAGAAAAAAAAAAACAAGATCTTAAAAAGCCTGGACTTCCATCCTCAATAAATTTAACTGCGTATGTTGTTTAACTATAATTTACGTTTTACATAGGCGCCATTTTTAAATCATTTTGCTGTATCTGCAACAAATCGTTTAAAAGACATTAAATAGACATAAAGCAATACAAAAAAACTTTTTTATTAAAAAGAAAACCGACTTCAAAAGAATACACCACAAAAAGGCCCTAAAAAGTCAATAAATAGTTACTTTATTAATCTGCTTCATTAATTTTGAAATCGGTGCATGAAATAAGAATGATGAAACAAATTTACAATGCGCGTACATATGACTGGGCAAGCTAGTAAGGGTCAACCTAGGCAAACGTATCTCGACAAGATCAAGGACGTTCTGGAGAAAAACCGCGGTCAAAAGTAACCGAAACCGAAGAGCGTGTGTAGTATGAAATAGTATGAAAGTATAAGAAGCGAAAAACGTGTGTTAGGATCGTAGCCAGTGGAAGGATGTGGTCTCTGCCTACCCTTATGGGAAAGAGACTTGACGTTATGTATATATGTAAAATTTGCTTACATTTTTTTTCTTCTTTCTAACCATGTCTTCAATGCAGGTGCGAACAGTCTGCTGTCGTAGTGGATTTGTTCTGTTCGTCTCAAGCTAATACAACACGCTACAACGACAGTAACGACACAGCCAAGCGATGTAAACCACAAATATGATTACACGGTATAAGTAGGGCACAGCGCTGCTGAAAAAATAATAATGAGGATCGAATAACTTTTATTATATAAGCTCACGCCTGTTATCCTCGAAGGTTTAGGCATAGGTGAAGTAGCGAACTACACCACCCACATTTCGCCGAGCTTAGTTCCGTTCCAAATGTGACTGTTGGCGAGCCTGTCACCATATCGGGCACAAATTCCAGTTTCCGGGATGATACTGAGTAAAGAACCCAATATCACTTGACTCGACCCGGGGATCGAACCCGAGACCTCAGAACGACAGTCGTACAACTGCGCCACCGAAGCAGTCACAGCTTTTAGCTTGATCAAAATAGACATTTATCGTAACCAAAGTTCGTACAGAGCTAATAAAATTTAGTGCGAATGTTCAGAACATCATCTATACTAATAAATAAAATTGAAGTACCTGTATGTGATGTCAAATTTTTTTAAACTAAATAGATATGAATTTATTGTACGATACCGATACCAAAAATACAGTTTTTAAATTTTTTGTCAGTTTGTATGTCTGTTTGTAACAGATAATCTCCGAAACGGCTGAACAGATTTTGACGGGACTTTTTTTGATAGATAGCTGAAGTTAATCCGTGTAAAAATTAAAACTCACAAAAACGTGAATAAAATCCGATTCACATTTACAAATACCAAATAAACAGTTTTACTGACAGGTACAATATATGAATTTGTGAGAAATACCTTTGCTTAAGCAAACATTTTTTTGGAAAATAATTAGGGTTCCGTATAAAGAAATTTAAAACTGTATTATGCAGTGAAAATGTATAAGAAACGCGGGCGCAGCCGCGGGCATACAGATAGTTATAAATAAAATGTGAAAGTCACCATTGATCAACATCCCGCACCACCCATATTTTCATCGATAGGTGTGGCTTATAAATTTATGAAATTTTGAAAATTTCATATTGGTTACTTATAGAGTAACTACAAAACGTTTTAGTTAAACTTTAGTAAAACACGAGCCTGAACGCATAAAATTAACTAAAATTAAAATATAGTTAATCACTTCATTACTTAATATGTGTAAACAGGCTATAAAATTAAATTAAGAGTGACTTTGGTTCAGTGTTGCCTAGTGTGATGGGATTCCGCATCAACGGACAATCTAGCTATCCTATTGTATAATGAGGCTAAGCTTTTGGTGAACATTGCGATTAAATCATAGCATGGTGTTAGGACATTACTTAAAATGAGGTGGGAGGAGGACCTGGTGGATGTGCGGTACGGTCGGCTGACCGTTGACGCCATCCGTCCGGTCCTCTGGGATTGGATGAGGAGGAGGCACGGCTCCCTAACATTTAGTCTTGTGCAGATACTGTCCGGACATGGTTGTTTCGGATGGTATCTGCACAAGATAGTCAGGAAGGAGCCGTTTCCTGTGTGCCACCACTGCGGTGCGGCGGAGGATACAGCGCACCATACCCTTGCGAAGTGCGCCGCCTGGGAGGAGCCGCGCCGTATGGCGGTGGCGGCGATTGGGCCAGACCTCTCGCTGTCAAGTGTGGTGAAAGCCATGCTTGACAGCGAGGAGGTCTGGAATGTGGTTGCCTCCTTCTGTGAACAAGTAATGTTACAGGATCCTCATCGCAAGAAAAGGTTAAGGGGGCATTGGGCACGATATGTGCGGAGTTTCTTGAGATAGAGACTCGGGGGTGTTGTGTGGGTGTTATTTGTTTTTTTCTTCTAGGCATCCCTCTCCTTGCTACGTCTTGTCAGTTGACAAGATGTGTGAAGGAGAGGGCCTATCTCCCTTTCTATATCAGTGGCGGGTTTCTTCCTCTTTCTCTTTGCTGCCACTACTCTGTCCCACTTTTCCTTTTTCATTTTATTGGGGGCAGGGGGTATAATCCCTTGCCCCTGGACTGATGACCTGTGGTCATGCTTCTCTTCTGAGAAGTGGGCGAAGAGGTGGGTGGGGAGAGAGCCTATGGGTCAGGCATCGGCATTCTACCCCCCCCATCCACAACGGGCTAAAGTATGGACGTGGCTCTGTTGGGTCTTGCCGCAGGGGACGACACGGAGCATGCTTCCGCTATCCTGTATCGTCCCCACCCCAAATGCGGCGGACGGCTCTGGGGGGTTTAGTGGGTATTTCCGGACGCTTCACGTCTGGGTGAGCCCCACACTGGTGCGGAGACGTCCCTCCGCACCCCCTTATCAATTGCATTGGGGGACTTTGGTCTCACTAATGCAATTGGTAAGGGTAGTGCGTAAATACATTCCCCTCGTCAAAAAAAAAGGGCAATACTTAAAAATACCCGCCTTTATAGTTACCACGCACGAGATTGAAAATCTGTAGCCTTGGTTACTTGTGTCTATAGGTGTATTTTAACAGCATCACTTCAGAATCAGTCCCTCTTGGTTTAATGTTAACTAACTTAGACAACATCATCACTTAGCATCAGATGAGATCGTGTTCAAATCACTGGCCGTACTAATCTCACAACCGCTCATTATTTTGAAGTATAATCTTGCAAAGTGCTAACATTACTAGATCAAATAAGGAAAATGTTTAATCCTCTACAATAAAATGATAACATTTATCAATTACGGTATAAACGTATATTTTAAAATCGCTGATATAGAAATTTGATCATGAACAAGAGACAAACCTTTCTGTTTCCTCAAGTGAAGAAAGTCTTTTAGTATCATCAAAAATGTAACTGCAATTATAAGTAAATCTATCTTTGCCTTCATATTTTAACAGACCATTGACCTGGGCCAGTTGTGAATGCGCTGCCACCCACCAGGCTGAACTTAAGCCTATTAATCCGCCATACAATGCACTCTGAAAAATATTCATTCTTACCTCAAACGCATTAAGAGGAAAGGCGGACAGCAACAAATTTTAAATATAGGTATTTCAGAAATATGCTGCTATCGCAATACATTCCACGGAAAGAGATATAAAAAGGCAGCTCGAACTGATTATATCTATACAAAATCAACACTTCGTATTTCCCTGTTTCCTCCTTCAAAACTGAACCTATTGTAATGTATCTTCCAATTATCAAATGGACTTTGGTTATGGCTTTAGATCTTGCTTCTTTTGTTTTTATTCGTCGGGTTTGTTTGCCGAACGTTTAAAAACCACTGTAAGACTAGGCATTTTTTTTAATTTTAGAAGACTTCAAATTTCTATACTAATCAATTTATGTAAAAATATAAAAATGTTGTATTATATATATAACATCATTATGCAGGTACGAAACAGGGTAAGTTTGTATGAAATAAACATCGCCCGC
Organism: Samia ricini; assembly: GCA_014132275.2. Classification (NCBI taxonomy): domain Eukaryota; kingdom Metazoa; phylum Arthropoda; class Insecta; order Lepidoptera; family Saturniidae; genus Samia; species Samia ricini. The sequence continues at coordinate 12,982,255 of AP028161.1, forward strand.
ATTTACACTTAAGTAATCGGAAATTACAAACAAAATGTATCAATTATTAAAAAAGAAATGAAATAATACTCACAGTGGAATTAATAAAAGGCAAAAATATACCCATAATAAATATTCCGGCTAGAGGTCCCATTGAGGCTGATGAAAGACTCATCGTCAATTGCAATACTGCTCCAAGTTTTTCTACGATCTGAACTAAGCCTACCAAAATATTTTAATTTTTTAGCATATTTCTTTTTCAATTACATGTATCTAATTACAATATCGTATGTTAAAACTTACCAACACTAATAAACACCTAAAATAACAACAACAGAACGAATCAATATCTGAGTATTTCTATGAGAAGGTTCCTTGAAGAATGGCTTCCAGAAATCTTCTAAGACGATAGCAGCCATCGAATTCAGACCGGTGGATAAGGAACTAAAAGTAATAATTAAAGGAAAATTGTAATTATAAAGATATTTTGACACTGTTCCGATTAATAAATACAATTTTTAAAAGTTGCGCGTAAATCTTCTTAAGTGTGATAGAAATAAAACTTCTTAAAAAGTGAAGAATAAAAAATAGAGAGAGACAGAGAAAGAGGACCTCAAAAAAAATACAGCAGTACAAAATTTCTATAAAAAAATTATGTTTATTCAATACGACGCGGAAAACCTAAGCTGTATTTTACATCTACATTGTATATCTCTCTTTCTCCTTTTCTCTGCGTTATATCTTTCTTTCTCTCTTGTGTAAAGAACTCTTAAAAATTTCTATCAATTAATAAATCGCCACCTAAGAAGTTTCTCTTAATTTTTGTTTAAAAGTTAAATAAAAATGTGGTTACCTAAGTGCAGCACTAAATACTCCTGCTACAAATAGCCCTGACATTCCCCTCCAATCTGACATAACTTCCATTACTAATAACGGTAGCAATTGATCCTTAGCGACAGCCAGTTTGGAGTTTATAGGATCGCAGTCGTGGTATTTTGCAAAAGCGACTAGACCACTATAGCCGCATATAAAAACAATCAGTATTACACCAAAGAGGAAACCCCAAACCGCTCTGATAACAAAAAATATGCATAATTTAAAAATTATAAATCAACAAGTAGTACCTATTTTGAAATTGATTACAGTTATTTGTTGAAGCAATCTAATTATCAACTAACCTTTTAGACAATCTAAGATCTGGTAGTGACAAAAACCTCTGCATCATTGATTGATTAACAGCAATATTCCCAATCCAATAAAACATTGATCCTATAGAAACTGACCAAATTGTGTGACGCTCTGTTAAATCTAATTTCATCCTGGAAGCAAAAAATGCTTTAATTTACAAATCTGTTTAATTTAATTAGGAAATAAGTATAAATTCCAACAAACATCGAACAATTAACCTTGACGACGCAAATATCGATTCATCGATCTGATTGGTCAACGTCGTGCCAGGAACTGTCGAATTGATCATATGATTGGTAGATCGACTTAGTGAACTTCCTATGCTACGCTATTTCATGTTACAGATGTTTGTCGATATTCGTAATCGACTTGATTTAAAGTAAACTAGCTATGCTTAATCTGCATAATTATTCATTTATAAGAGACAATGCTACCAGTTATTTTTTGTCGCCTTTATTCACTTGTTATCTTCGTAATTTGTTTCATTATTTAACAGGTGTAACGAAATAATATAAAAATTTAGATGGAGCCAACATCTAAAATAAAAAAATAAAACTTAGGCATAGAGATGTAAAGATTCACGCCAATGCAGCGATAATATATTAGATTCAGTTTTTATAGTACCATTTATGAGTATCATATATAACAAAATATACTTACGAAGGAAATTCTATTCTGCCCGTGTCCCAATTTCTCTCAATAACTTCATGAAATCCACCAACAATAATAGTACCTTTAATGTTAACTAAAATCATAGCACCAATCATAACTACTGTCTGGATAACATCCGTCCACACAACTGCCTTTAGACCTCCCTAAAATGTGAAATAAACCCATGGAAATTTATGGACAATTATTAATTAGATTATTTACTTTTCATATTTCATATCCACTTACCAAAGACGTATAAAATATGCAAACTAAACACACAAGTGATGATGTTATGTGTACATTAATGCCAGTCACTGTAAATACAAAAATACACGTAACATTATAATCTAAAGTGTATCATCCATCCATTCATTTAACCAAAAGACGCCCACTGCTGGACATAGATCACCCCTAAAGATCTCCACGACCACCGGTCTTGCGCCACCCGCACCCAGCCGACTCCCGCGACATTCACCAGGTCGTCGGTCCACCTTAAGTGTATATTTAAAACTAATTATGTGAACATTAAAGGAAATGTGAAAGTGGCACTAGTAACATAGAAGTTAAGGACGTCAAGGGAATGTTGTATGAAAGGTTAGAGGAAAAGGAATGTGAAGGGTAATAGGGGAAGACCAAAGAAAAGATATGATATGCTTAGAAAGGGAGTGAATATAGATACGATCTCAAATAGACATGAATGGAAGAAAAAGACATCTTGCGTCAACCCCAAGTAAAGATGGGCTAAGAGCTGGGAGATGATGATAATATTTAATACTAAATATTAATTCAAGAAACATCACCTTGATTGAAAGCTAAAGCTGGTACAAAAATGACAATAGGTAACCATGCCATCTGAAATGTACATACACAGGATAAATTATAATTAGCATATTAGACAATATCCGGGGGATTTCTATTATATTATTTTTTCTATATCTTTTGAATCAATGATAGCGCATTGAATAGTGCAGCCGGATTTCGCGTCAATGGACGCGGGTTTAAACCCACTGTTTAGTATAGGCAGGTAGTAATAGTTTTTAATATTTTGTGTCATTTTTTTTTTTGCCATGATTGTAATTGAGGGTACGTAGTTTGATTGAAGTACTACGACTTGCAGTCGCGTTGAGTGCGTGCGAGTGTCGACATGTTTTTGTATAACGTCCCAGTCCATTTGTTTGACTGATTGTTTGTTGATTGTGACTTTGAGTATAAACAGATTATAATAGAATAGTGTTGTGGATAACTATTGTTTTTGTATTGCACTTTGATATAAACATTTATAACGGAGTGTTCGGAAGTGATAGTGCCGAGCCGCCGCCTTTGGATGTCAGGTGGTATCACGCTTACACATTCCTCACATCTCCTACACAAAACCTACACACCCTACTTCCACCTGTCTCCAGAGCATCGGTGTCGACTGGTATAGGTGAGTTCAATTAATTTAGCGCTGTGGTAACGCATGCCGGGTGCTCTGTTGCACGGACGCATCGTTCCGCCATCCGACTATAACATTTAACTTGTATCACCGGGCCCAGCACGCATAGTTGGATGGTGGTTCGGGTGCGTTCGGTTATGTAACACCCACTAATCCAACTCTAAAATCAGCCTGAGCTCTCGGTGAAGGAAAACATCGTAAGGAAACCATAGCATGCTGGTAGAGCATTTTCTAACAATGCTCGCCGGGTAGTTACTACGAAGTTCGAAACTCAAAGTCAAGTTCGAAAACTTTTCGCTAAATACCAATAGTTGTGATCCGACAGCATCAATTGAGAACCAGTATCTAGGCTTAGTGTGTTTATCACCCACATCGTTTACCACATCGTCACTTAACATCAGGTGATATTATGGTCAAAACACTGAGCCTATACCGTATTAAAAAAAAAAAAAAAATTTAGTGTACAAAATCAACACAACTAAAAATATTTCTAGAAAATTATTACATTACATTAAAATAGCATACCTATGCATTTTCTTTACTGAATATTTCTGTATATAGAATTGTTTAATATGCTGCAATGCTATCTACGAGTATATAAAATATACTTAATGCCAATTTTCATGATGATTGGTTTTATACATAGATCATTTATGCAAAATATTAGGAGCTAGTTTTAAAACAAAAATGTAAGTTCTGGAACTCGATCGAAATATGGCCGAATTTGTCGATATGAACAATTTATAAAAGAACATTTTTTTACTTTATTATCTGAGTAACGCTGTTGACCGGAAGGGCCTTAACAGCTTCACCGAACTTAAGGCGCTCAGCCTAGGAATAGTAGCCAACACAAGGGCTCCAAAATGGCACAAGCGTCGGCTTGCGCTGCTACTCGTGATAAAAATCCCTCGGAATTTGGCCCGCGCTAACCGAACGGTTAGTAAACCTGTTAAGTAATAAAGGTTTCTTACAGAAACTATGTACCTTGCGTGTAGTGTGCGAGGATGTATGTGTAGTATGATGCGTGTGATTGCTAGTGCATGCAGTGTCACTGTATCGCGCTGACAGCGGCTACAACAGCTTCCCCAGGTAGGAGTCGAAGCACCGTAAAAGAACATACAACTCACCAGATAGACAGTGAACAGCACGGAACCAAAAATTCTTACACGTTTGTCATATCGCATCTCCAGGTACTGTGAAATTGATGTAAATTTGTTTTAGACGGGATGTTTTGTATGGCTCAGTGCTTTGACCACAATCTCATCTAATGTTAAATGATGATGTGGGCCAGGATGGTAAGCATACTAAAGCTAGAAGTACTGATTCGCAAGTGATGGTGCCGGAACACACCTATTGTTATTTGGAGGCAGATTTTCGAATTTGAGGGTGGTAGCTACCCAGGTGGGTATTATATAGAATATACCCATTGCATTTTTGCCCATTACCCATAGACCATGCATTATACCACTATACTATGGTTTCCTTACGATGTTTTCTTTCACCGAAAGCTCAGGCTGATTTTATAGTTGGATAGGTGGGCTTGAACCCGCGTCCATTGACGCGGAATCCGACCGCACTATCCACAACGCCATCATCGCATATGTTTATACAGTGTTGTATAAATTGCAATAACTCATCCGTTTTGATGAGATAAAGTACACGATACTGGGAAATGTATACCTATTGCTTCAAAACTTTTCGAGACAAATATCGAGCTACCCTTTAGAATAATGTGAGGATAAGAGAACGGAAGCTGTCATGTCATTGAAAATATCTTTTAAAAAAAAAAATAAATGCCTTCGAGATTGACCTATACACTTTTTCAAAAGTCAATATTAAACGAAATTAAATACAAGTTACAACTTACCTCATAAGCTGATGTCAACTTTAATTCGTGAAGGACAGGCAAGAATGTATAAGATAATACAACTGACATAATCAAAGCACCGATCAATGAAAAAACATAAGACGTTCCGTGTAGATATATCTCAGTTGGAGTCCCGAGTAACGATATACCTGAAATGAAACTAGAGTAACATTTATTATAATTTTGTAATACTGTATTGTTTTCTCAATTATGTAATTCGATCAAACATTCTTATCCTCTTCGAAAGGAGTCATCTATCGGTATTATTATTTCATCTGGCATCGGCATTATTAATTCGTAATGCTACTTCTATTGACATGATGAATTGGTAAAATATTTCTAAATACATTTAGTTAATACATCAATTACTTTTCAATAATTATATTGATTAGAGTCATTTATTCAAAAAGTACATACATTTATACACAAAAATTTAAAATTAAAAAATAAAGTAAAAAACTATAAATTATGAATGCCGTCCAGCTCGCCGCCAGACGGGAAGGTTCCCAGGAGGCTGGCCATATTGCCACGTTGGATGGCAATGCTAATTCGCTGTGCCAAATATTGGCCAGCCCTCTGGTCGCGAGACGTGTCGACTAGACGACCCGCGAGATCCTTAAAAAGGCTACGAGCACTCGGGCCCCACGGTCCCAGAGTTTCGACCCCAAACGGGACAAATATGTAACGCTCACCAAGGGTAGCATAATTGCGCCGCTTGAGATCCTCCGCTGATGTAGCTGCTGCGCCTGCCTTCAAAGAGGTAATTGGAAGATGTGACGGTGCCAAAGTATCGACGCAAGTAGCATCCCATACCAAAGGCCGCCCCATCTTCCAAGGCAGAAGCGTAATCCCATCGGGTCTTTTGCCATCGTCACGCACCAAACCAATAGGTTCCAAGCTGGCTGGTACATTAACACTGGCAAAAGCCCGACGTAAAACGTCATTGAGGGTGGCGTGACGCGAAATACGACCTGCGCTTTTACTACAAGCCAGACCGTGATGCCCGAGCGAGTCGACAATAGTACCGCATTGGCAGCGATGTGGAGACACCCATGAAACCCCTAAACGCAGGTAGACGGACAGCCTGAATGTGGTGTTATCTAATTTAGTGCCAATATTCGAGGATGGTAATACCTTTAGCCAAAGGCTTGACTCCCACTCCTGAGCGGCTAGTAGACGAGCACGCTCTGCAGCACTAGTTGACGTATTATAAAGATTATTCCGTACTAGTTTACAGAGCGGCTCGTCCCAACACCTTTGAGAGTTTACAACCTCAGGATAATTAGAATTTGAGCATGCGGCAATCCAAGCATTTTTGGCTTCCGTTAAATTTGATATTTCTGAAATATCAAATTTGGATAAAATATTTATAACCAGATTTTCATTACTAAAAGCCGATGATAAGAAAGCCGGCAAGCTTACACAAGATATTTTACGAATGCCTAGGCCACCGAAACGAATGGGTAATGATGCCTGTGACCAAGACCGATCGTCAATTACTTATAAAAGTATTTTATATTATTTTGCCATGATACTACCATCGTTATTATTTATTATACGTTAGTATTTTCTTTTGTTATTATTGCGCTGCTATTATTAGGTTATTATTATTGTTATATTTTCAACATAGCTAATGTTATTGAATATATTGTGACAAAAAAGTCTCGGGTTATGTTCGAGGTATTATGGGAAAAAAGGTATATTTTTTTATTCTGTTTTCAGAAAATAACTAATCTTAATTTGATTTATACTGTGTAATAAAATTGAAGTGTCAGTTTGTCATTTGTTCCAGCTCATCTCCGGAATGACTGAACGGAACTTTTTTTGGTAGGTAGCTGGACTATCTCCGTGTAACTTAGGCTACCATTATTGTTCAAAAATAATTAGGGTTCCGAGTAAAATAGTTTAAACTAAAAAAAAATTGCATAAAAACCGATACAATGCACATTTTTACTGGCAGGAATTTGTAAGAAATATCTTTGCTCAATGTGAGTAGCAAAAAAAAATTGGGTCCCTAATAAAAAAATGAAAAACTATATTACGCACTGAATAATATATGAAACGCGGGCGCAGGCGCGGGCATACAGCTAGTTAATAAATAACGCTATTATTATTAATAAGTAATGCTAACAGGCGATTTCTTACCTCGCTACCAAGGAGAAACAAACAGGCACCAACTTCATATTCCGGCCTCCCATTAAATAATCCTGTGTCGAATTTTGTTTCTTTATAAACCCAAAATGTATTCCAATACCGACGCATATCCCCAACATTATTATAAATATAATATAATCAATATGGGTAAACTTCTGGAGCGATAGTTTCACAGTACCTACATCGGGTTTGTCGTCCATGTTTACAAAAATGGCTTGTATTTGCAGCGTTTGAAGGTTTATACAGATTTTTAACTACTCAAAACCTCCAGTTAAGCATCTTGATCAAGGATATTTAAATATACCTTTATATTTTAAATATTTGTTAATAATTTTGCAAACTTATTTGTCATTAATTAAGAAATCACACAAAAATAAATTAAACATTAAAAAAAACTAATCGAAAGTACCACGTTAAAAAAACATTACTACGTGATTTTACAACGGGTTCAAAAGTATGTATGAGTTATAAATGTAAGTACGTGGCCAATCTTTCAATTTGTCGCCCCCGTTTTTTCTTGTCAAACTCAAAGCTATTTTCGTCTGCAAATTGACGACATCCTATTCAAGTTGACAGGAATAGATTTTAGACACCCCGTGTTACATAAATGAAGCTCTGTATTCTTCAAAAATAATAATATTATCTAATCTAAGAGCCGTGAATTTAAAGCATACTTTAGTACAAGATTCATGTGGCTATAGCGAGTTCGGGTGTAACGCCAAGTTCCGGAATCGGGCGTCAAATAGTCAAATTTATTGTTTACATCCATAGCTTAAGATTTTTTTAAAATAAACTGTGTGCAAATATTTTATACAATAAATGAATATAAACTATACATACGGGTCTATATTTCTCTGCCTTTGCCTGTAACGACTTCTTGAAATAATAACTAAATTACAGTGATCCCTTCATCATCACTATCACATCATCCGAAATCCACTGTATTTTAATGAAAAGGTAAAAAAAAATGGTTTAAAAATAATTTTCACACTAACATGTTTAATGCTTCCGTTAACAATGGTTGTAACCAGAATCTAAATAATAATAGTTCATAATAGAATACTAGTTGTTTAGTCTTCATTTAAAAATAATCTATATATTAATATTTTGAATTTATGTAACAAAAAAAGAACCAGATCGAGTTTCTTGCCGGCTCTTCTCGACTGTGTTATTTTCCGAACCGGTGGTAGTGTTTTGACGTTCATAATCGTCTTATTAGGGCCTAAATTGAATAAAGAGTTTTTCATTTTGATTTCGATTTATTGATTATGGTGCTTATAATAATAAAAATAAAGACGAAACATATTTGTATATCAATTTAATGTTCTATATAAATGTAGTCAATGTTTTTTTTTCTTTAAATTTAATTTGTTTAAATAATTTCTTCATATTCTGTTATCGGCTTCATATTTATTGAGGTTGTTGACTTGAGATTATGATTAATTTCCTAAAATGAAACCATGAAGGTTTTAATTTTTTTACATACCTATCTACCTATTATCATTTTGCTTTGAAAAAAAACTGAAAATCTTTTCTCAAAATAAATCATTTTCCTTTTTTTATATTTATCTAGTTCAACTAACTAATTTTGTTAGTTTAAAAAAAATAACAAATCTTTTAATTTTGTAAAATGATAATGCAAAAAACAATCTAGGCACTCATGGAGACTACCGACAGAAGTGAAAACTCGAAACTTTGTTAAACTGTTTTTTTAAACTTTAAATTTCATGGTTTTTTTTATTGAAATTATTAACACAACCTAACATTTAACATTCAACATTTTTTTAGTTTTTACATCTATTGATACTCCGAGCAATAGTTGTGTACATTTTCATCAACTACATAATCAACACATACGATAGGATGCGTAATTATAAATTTTATTATTTATCTCTGAGCGCCAGCACTTAAACTTCATCTTATGCTTGACATATTGTAGCAAGGTGATGGCTGACATCATAGCATTGGTAACGCAAATCTATAAGTTTATCCTCTACCGGGAATCGCGCAACGCCGCTAACCTTATTTTTCCCATAAGCTCTTATATAGGGGTCGTCTGCGGGATGCGGAGGTTCTTTATAGAGCCGTCGCAACTGCGGAGCTAGCAACTCAAGCGCTGGGGGCAAGTACGGCTTTCCTCTGGCACGACCAATTCGAGATACCGCAGCCCCGATACACATTGTTAAAATAGCTCCTGATAACGTATACCACATGTATGATACACGTAATATTGGATTTATCTCTTCATTGTACCTTTAAACGTATAATATATATGAATTGATACATTTATTTATGTACAGACGAAAAAGTTAAGAAAACTCAGCACTTTGGCTGCAATTTTTACCTGATGTTAAACAAACTAAACCGAGAGGTAGTGATGCTGACGGAATCAATCTATACATGCTTGTCATCAGGTTTTCAAACTTGAAGGTTAATTACGAAAGCATTATAAAAAAATGCTCTCCAACCATGTTAAGGTTTGCTCGCGTTGCTTTCCTGACCGAAAACTTATTATGGTGTAATATGAAGGTTGCAATTAAACCTACATCCATCAACGCAGTATGTCAGATATACTACCATCGCTATAATCGCTTTGAAATAAGATAATAAATTTGCAATGTCAAGACACACTTTTTTCTTTTATTTTATAACTATGAAATTTGTTTTCATAATGTTTAAATAAAGTGTTGTAAGGCAAATTTAAAGACGGCATTCAATCAAACCCAATCCACAGAAAACATCTATGATGTAAAAAAAAAGTAAATCGCTTCAGTAATTCTTGAGTCAATGGTCCCCTAACGGAAAGAAAAACAGAAAGATGTTGCTATATGATATGATATACTAGCTGGTATACAAGAAATGGCACGGTTCATATTTATATGAAAAATATTAAAAGATATCAAATTTATATTGTTTTTTAATATCCCGACATTATTCTTAGATGACTCTCTGAAGATTCTTAAACTTGTCATCATTAAATACAGTAGAAAGTTGGCTAAACGTTAATCATAATAGTTAAAATAAATATTTTTTACAAAGGAAGATGTCGTTCTTAACTGATGATAAGTGTAATTAATAAACGAAATTACCTGTGTTCGTAATGTCCTTCAACATTATCTGCTATAGTAAAGTTGTACAGACAACCTTCTGTAGTAAGCGGTTTATGAGGATGCACTAAATCACCCCGAGCTATGGCCAATTGCGCTGTCAGACACCACCAGGACATGATGACTAAGCCACTAACTCCGCCAATTAACGCACCCTGTTATTTAAAATCAAACTTTTAATTTATTTTCGAATCTCTCTAATTCACTCTTCTTGTTTAAAAATATGACAGATATCACTTCGAATTACAGTCCTTTTTAGGTATACGAGTGGCCTCTAACTACAAACTTAAGATCAGTAAGAAACCACGCGCGATTACTAGTTCACGCCAAGATTATAAGTAACGAATTTTTAAAATTTCAATTATCGGGAACAAAACGCCGTAAACGTGGTTAAATAAATTGGAAAAAAAAAACAAAAAAAAATTGAACAAGGTTTAAATTATTTCTTTGCAGAAGCAAATGCAATTTTTGCACTTACTAATCCTTTTTAACCGACTTCAAAAAGGAAGAGGTTCTCAATTCAACGGTATGTCTTTATTTGAATTTTGTTACGCAATTACTCCGCCAATTGTGTCAGTCCACACTATCACTATCTTTATCACCATTTTTTATTCGAAACTTGGTCCGATTGTCACCGCGTCATAATCTGATGAGTGGATCCCAGGGAAATCGAGAGCAATCCTCGAATATTATTGGCACGTTCTACGTTTTTCATTTATTTATTTCTAAAGCTATTCAAGTATTCGCGCCTTGAAATCATTATGTTACTCAGCTGATGATTGAAGGTGCAATTTTTTAACGGTTAGGAGCTAGAAGATATTTGATACTTTTAGTCCAATTGTAAAAAAATAAACTCTAATATATAGTAAAGAATGGCCGTAAGATATTAATATGATACTGATTAATGAAATATTGAAATCTAAAAAGTCCAGTCTTTACTTTATGAAATTATATGTCAACGAATTTAAGTACTTACTGTGGCATCAACCCAAGGCATTAGTATTCCCATAGTGAAGACACCCAACTGTGGTCCCATTGTCATTGATTCTAACGTCATTGTAAGCTGCAGAATTGTTCCCATCTTCTCCACTATGAATACTAGTGCTGTAAAACATGTTTTATTTGGTTAGTATTCTTGATTTTATTTCGAACTGGCGGGTGACGGTCACTTCATCTACGTGTCTTATCTCGATTGAATGATCCCACGCTGAACCTAATTCTTGGTTGTCTTTTATTTTTCGTTCCTAGCCTTAGTAAACGACACATCCTTCCCGTAAACGGTAAGTTTTTTTTTATAGCCTATCAATTGCTAACTAACACAAAATTCTATCAGAATCTGAGAACCGTTTTAGTCATATTAGATGGTTTTTTGTACAATTTTATAGGCGCAGCGACACAAAGTCGACAATTAAATGGGCCTCATTCCAAAATGATGAAAGCGCTAAGCTTCCAGAGGCTACTGGTCTACTGGCTTTCAAGTGATGCTACTGAAATTTACTAAAATTTGAGATAGATGTTCAAACTAGAGAGTGATAGTTAACCAGGCGTTAGAATGTACCATATGAATTCATCACGATATTTTCATTCACGGAAAGCTCAGGCTCATTCTAGAGTGAGTTAGGCAGATTCAAAACTATACCCATCGACTCGATGTTCGGCCGCACTACCACCGAGCCTAGAATTGCTACATCCTAGAAACTACTTATTGTTTCGACACACAGCGGGCGGAACAGGACGACAGTGCGATGTTTCAATAGAAGATATCACGTCGACGCGAGCCGAGCGCAGCCTCTTCGTATAGTAAAATCGTGCTGGCGTCCAAACCCGATCGCTGTGTGACGAAACCATTATTGATTCATTCACTTAACCCCTTCAGCACTAACCTGGCGTTTACGCCAGCTTTCCATTGTTTTTCTATTGTCTTCCTATTGTCTTATTTTAATTTGTAATCGACATATTAAGGTGGTTTGTTATCTTAACCAAAGGGTTTATTATCAAGAAAACAAAAAAGAATGTTGATGCTCGTCTAAAATAATCTTATAATTAAGTAATGAATATGTAAAATATTTACCTACACATAAAGTGCCTAGAAAAATGACGACACTTCTCATTAACCAAGCGGATTGTCTCTCACTAAGTTCCCTTTTACAGAAAGGCTTATAGAAATCTTCTAAAACAACAGCGGACATAGAATTCAAGCTCGTCGACAAGGAACTGAAATGCAAATAATATTGAGTTTAGCACATGATTTTACTTAAACATTACATCCTGACTAATTAATCCGTGGTCGAATCTATTTAGACTATGATTAGAGACTGGAAGGTCTACATTTAGGTTATCCTGTTTATAATAAACTTTTAAAAGCAGGCACTCAGATTTTATGTCCAAATAAAGTCATTTTCAATTACAATTTATTAAACTACCTGTACTATATCTACATCGTAGATACACAAACACTACACTGCCTAATGGTTTCAGATTGTTAGAATAGCATACCTTAAAGCTGCACTAAATACTCCAGCAATAAATACGCCGGATAATCCTGGAATATCTCCGAGGACGTCCATCACAAAAAAGAGGTAGCAGTTGATCTTTAGCTTTTGCTAACTGAAATCACAGAGAATTCTTTTTTTAAGTACCTGTAAATGTATTATAATAAACGGCCGATTCATCACAGAGTTTTATACAAGTTTTTATCTCATAAGTTTCATCAAAATGTTATTTATTTATTTTAAAATCCAAGTAATTTTACATGTAGAAGAAGTAGATTCTTTATTTTACACTCCATTATTTATTCTGCTTGAAAACCATTTTAGCTGTCACGTCTTTCAGAAGTTTTGTTTCATTTTCAGTTGAATTTTTTCTTCTTTAAGCCTTCCTAATTTATGAGGATTGAGGATTGAGTCAATTTTAGTAAAATCGTAAGAAAATCTGTTCAGTAGTTTTTAAGTTTATCGTGTTCAAACAAACGGACGCTGCAAGGGAACTTTATAATAATTCATATGTTGACATATAAACATGACATTTCAAATTCCGTTTATAAATTTACCTTCGTTTTCAAGGGGTCGCAATTATAGAACCTTGCATATATCAATAATCCACAATAAAGACAAAAACAATACAGAGCAGATATTCCAATGCAAAATAGATATACAGCCCTGAAATTAGAAAAAAATTGTATATTAATGAATAAACATAAGTTTCGAATCGGTTTTTAGTTTATATTAAACAAATTTACATGGTTGTAATAACGTACGATAAATAAGCTATAGTAAACTCATATTTTATTAGAACCATTACTATTTACTAAGAAACTTTTTTTAAATATTATATTATAGTAAAAGTTTATATTTACTAACAATTTAGCACTACGTAACGTTGGCAATGCAAGATATCTTTGCACCATAGTTTGATTTACAGCGTTGGCCTGCAACCAATATATTACTCCGCCGACCAAAAGGTTCCATACAGTGTGCCGCGTCAGAGGATTTGGATCCCAGCTGTTGGAATAATAGCGTTTATGAAGTTTTAACTATCGCAATGGTGTAAAATATATTGGCTACTATTTCGTGAATATGCTATGATCAAACTTTTAATTTATTTTAACAACATATTCTTAAAATGAATAAATAATTATGTAATTGGAAAGATAAATCAACGTTAACGTAAACTATTGTTGGGCATATTGCTCGCAGTCCGTAGCACATCGGTTCTATGGTTATCGGCCCGATGGGGCCAACGGGTTCTCGAATGGCTGCTGCGTACCGGAGTAAGTAGCGTGGGTAAGCCCCCCGCAAGGTGGGCTGACGAACTCGTGAAGGCCGTATGAGTCCGCTGGATGCGGGTGGCGCAACCAGTCGTTGTGGAGATCTTTGAGGGAGACCTGTGTCCAGCAGTGGATGTATTTTGGTTGAATGGATCCTACTCCTTAGGTTAACAGGAGTGGTAGTAAAAGTTTTGCAAGCAGTTAAAAATGTCTAACATGTTGTTTAGTTAATACTTGGACGGCCTCTAAAAATGCAGTTGAATGTTATAACATATATTACAGCTCACTCACAAGGTTCCCAATAAATTACACTTACATACATCTCATTTATATAAATGACTCATGCGTAGGCAGTAATAATAAATAAGCTATTTAAGATGACGCTTGAGGACACACTAATAAATGAATCGTACTATGGCTTCAAAGTCAAGGAAAATTTAAAAAAAGTTTAATAATTTGTAAAATAAATACTCCGGTGCCTCAATCCTTCCACTGTCCATGTTCCTCTGTATGACTACTCCGAAGCCACCGACATCCATCGTTCCCTTTATAGCGACTAATATCATGGCACCAAACATCGCTGTTATTGTATTACATCTGTCCAAACGACCGCTTGCAAACCGCCCTGAAACAATTATTTGTGGTAGGCGTTTGGCAAAAAGTAGAGTGGTAGGGACAGTTAGATAAATTACATTGCATGTAGCGGAGATACGAATGAGATGGACGTGTGCTGTGACAAGAATAGATAATCAGGAATGAATATATTAGAGGGATTTATAAAGTAGCACCAATGAAAGAAACGTTTAACAACGGAATCTTTTAGGCAAAAAACTAGAGAAATAACTTCTGAGAGAGTACTTACAGCACTAGTATAGAAGATACACACCAAACACACTATAGGAGTGATAATATATATATTGATCCCCGTAACTGAAATATTTTCAAAAGATTGTTAGATATACATATGTATGTATTAATACAAACGTACTAAATACTTTAGAAAATTACAATACCTACCTTGATTAAAAGCTAAAGCTGGGACATATATAACAATCGGTAACCAGCCAATCTGCGCAAAAATATGTTAGAATTAGAATTCAAAATAAAGTATTTAATAATTAAATAATCCTTAAAACGTATAAACAGATTAATGTAGCATATTAGCGTAGAAAATACTATTTAATATCGTAATATTTTAAAATTATGATTAGATACGATTATAATACACCTGAAACATTACGTATGAATAATAATTAGATATATTTTAAAAATTATCGCATTTTCATTTTCTTGTTGTTAAAAGTATTTTAGATCATTCATTGTCTTATGTATATACAGTACTCTGTGGTCTTACGTATGGCGAGGAATGTCTCTTTAAGATCAAAATAGTTTCATTTGAAATTGCTTTAAGCCAGATATAACCGTTGTAGACAGCACAATATGAAGATGAATATCTGTGTCTCTCTCTAACTTGAATACATTCTGCGACAACTTCTTTTACTATTAATCGATGGCAACAACCCTTGAAATAATGTTGATATTTATAAACACTGTCCACAAGCACATTGAACCACAAGTTCTAAATACTTACCAATGTAAACGCAAATAGGATTGATCCAAACAATCGGACTCTGTTGTCAAATCTAATTGATAAGTACTGAAACAAATATGTAATTAAATTATTCTCTATGACATTCCAATAACCACATAAGATAGCTAAAGAAACCATTATTAATTTTGAAAGTTTTAATGAAGTAGGTAAGTAGTAAAAAAAAACTATACACAAGACAGAATTTTCTCGGAAAATTTTTAGTATGCCGTCATCTTAGTATAGAACGCTCTTCCTCTTGTATAAAAACTTAAAATGCTTACAAGTTCCTAATTTAAAAAAAAAATGTTTTTTTCATTGTTGAGCCTAATGTATGTTCTAGTTATTATAAACATAATCAATCAACAGCCAGTATGTAAATTAAAACATAATAAAAAAAACTGTATAAAATATTCTTACCTCATAATTGGATGTAATCTTCAATCCATGAAAAACCGGCAAGTATACGTGAGTCATTATCAAACTCATCAAAAATATTGCTCCAACGATATAGGCGTATTGTGTCCCATACATGTATACCTCCGTCGGCAAACCAAGAAGAGTTATACCAGAGACGAAACTGCAGATTAATTTGTTTCTATCAAACACCCTTAAGTTACAATCAAACAAATATTGAAATAGCTGAACGCCTTAAGCACTCGCACCAAAAGTTCGATGAAGCTGTCAAGCAGACTTTTCAGCATTTCCAGAAAGTAAATAAATTCATTACTACAAGATCAAACATCATCTCATAGTAATTTCATCCACATTTCAAGAATTAAGCAATAATGAAGGAATTACAAAATAAAATATGTAGTCATAGGGACTACCGATAGAAGTGAAAGCTCAAAACTATGAAATAACTGCTATAGAATTTTTAAGTCTTGGATAAAATACTATCAAACAACTAGAAATCTATTTACCCCGCTGGTAAGAGAATTTCCTAGCCACAATGAAATATTCATTGCATGATGTACAGAGATTAAATATTAGAAAACCAAATCGTAATATCAAAAATTTCAATGCAAATATTATAATACCAATATTCGAAATATTCGAAAATATGCTTGTTTTATTAATCAATTTTGTATATAACACACACGTCACATTAGCATGTCGGTGGCGCGAACCCATAATTCTGGTCTCTACCAAATACAGTACGACGCGGCTAAAGAAGTTTTTACTTCAAAAAGGACCTTTACTATATCCCTTCCTGCAACCACAGCTACCCTACCTTAAATTCAACTCTAGCTACGGCGTTAGACTAGACTACATAAGCCTTGTGAAAAGAATCACGCTTTGAAGACCCCAAAAATATCGAAAAATGATATTTTTTAAAAATATTGTTGCACAATAAATAAACATAATTTTTATATACCTTGCAACAAGTGACATAGCTACTGGAACCACTTTCATGTTCCTACCACCCAAAAGGTAATCGGCCTGAGTGATCTGCTTATTCATGAACCCCCAGTACACTCCAACAAAAGCACTCACAGCTAACATGGAAACAAACACAACATAGTCCACCCAAGAGAACATTCGCATTTGATTCACAATTTCATCAACTTGTTCACCCATTTTAATTAATTTCGGTTATATTATCGAGATCACAGATATCACCCAAAAGGCGCCCAACGCTAAAATGATCACAATCCGTTCCAACGAGGCAATTACTATATAACTCGCAATTTAACAGAGGAAGTTGCAAGATCCCCCCAGTCCATCGTTAACAACGAATCATTGTGACGAATATCTAGGTACCTATTATTTATTTACATAATAAATAATAATAAATTGTTCGCATCAACTATTTAAATGTAACTTGTACAATTAACTAACCAAACATAACGAGCGTATTATCCCTGAATTAAACGTAGGATTTTACAACTTTCTTGTTAATTAAGACTTTTTTGGTAGATAGCTGAAGTTACTCGGGGTAACTAAGGGTACTTTTATTTTCCGAAAATAATTAGAGTTCCGTAAAAAAAGCTCATAAAATTTGAATAACATCCGATTCAATGCACAGTTTTACGGGCAAGAAAGAAATTTATGAGAAACATTTTTACTTTATCATAGTACCAAATTATTTTTAGCATAATAATTAGGTTTCGTATAAAAAAATTAAAACGCAGTGAAGAATATATGAAATATGGGCGCAGCCCCGGGCACACAGGTACTCTCAGAATAAATTTAGTTTCAAAAGTAACTTGCAAGTAGTAGGTTTTATGTTATAGATACCTATAGTAAAGACTCGTTGCAGAAATTCCAAAAGCGAGTTGTTACTCAAGTATGGTAAATTAATATTTGTTGAATATAGGAAACGGGCATAAGTAAAAAAAAAAATCCAGTAAACTGGTTTTTTTTTATCTTTGCCTAATTATTATACTAAACATAGGCGAGAATTCTGAATAAGGTAAACGAAGCATTTTTGTTATCATAGAATTTGGTTATGTGGCTTGAATACCTATATTCTCATCACGTTTAGAACTGAAACTAAATTGGCATCCAAAAATAGTTCGACATTGTATAAGTTGCTTTGTAATAATTAAAATTTTTATCTCACTATTTGCCTTTAGTAAAAAACGCAGCTACTAAATATAGCATGTTATGGTCTGTCAGATTCTTAGCGAGTTAAATCCTACGATATCCTTCGTTCACCTATGTATGTGGGAAGTAGGAACTACTTTCGAATAAGGTCTTTTCCCCGATGCGAGCTCTTCTTGAATACAGACCTCTTATGTGTTTTGAGTGATTGGGTGTTATCGACATAACGATGGGGGGTTTGGCGAGATCTCAGTCTGTATCAATTAGCAGTTATTTTTTTTAATTCATTATTTTGTGTATTTCACTCTATATCATGTAATCTTGGTTGCTTTTTGTGTGATGTAGTTTGGTTATTGTGTACAAGTTAAGTTTATTATGGAAAGTAACGCGTAGCATTTATTCTAAGGTGCCAACAAAGCTCCAAAAAAAGTTCTACCAGGATGAGCCACAGTTTTGCTGGAACTTTGTAAAGCTAATACAAGATTGAAAATACGTCTTATCTACATTACACTGGCACAAATTGTTTGTACACAAATTACCATTATTGAAGAAGAAAAAGTACTCACAATACCTAGATACCTACTCACAATACAATACCAACATAATCATACTATAGAATCGTCATATAAATCAAAATAACGCTAAGAAATAATATAGTCCACTAGAAATCGCCATCTTCGAGATGACAGCTGTGTCATCCATTCTTATCATCAAAAATTTCAAGATGGCGTCAGTGTTAGTAAAGTTTTGTCTGCGCGAGCATTGGTTTTTTATATTTAAGTTTAATCGACAAGCTGTATCGCTGTAACTGGTCGCTTGGTTCTTACTCACACTTTATATTGTAAAGAGGAGATGGAAGCTAGAATTCCAAATAGAAATTAAGCCGGTAAGACAGTTATAATTATTAGATGTTAGGTTATGTTTACACTCACATTATTCACATTATTATAGTGTTGTATGTACATATTACGATAATCTAATTTTTTTTTTTATATTTTTTTTTATTTTGTAGATGTTTTAATATTAAATAGTTCACAGGGTAATATCCAGTGGTTATTTTTTTTACTTATTTTTTAAATTGTAGTTTCTATGTAAAATGTTGGTGACTTAATTTTTTTAATCCGTTAGACGTAAATTATAATGTAGTACATATAATATACATGCCGAAGTATATGTGAATTTATTATTAATTTTGATTTTTAGCGGCATCTTTGTCTGTCATTATGCATTTGTTATTAGTCCTTATTATTAATTCATTAATACCAACAACATATTTGTCATTTTTTATGTTACCTATATTACAGTAAGCCTTAAAAGTATACATTAATAAATAAAGTACTTAATTAATTAATTGGCCATATATTACGTAAATTTGATAACGTTTCATCTTTAATTATCATCATCATGTTTAATTGAATGGCGTTTGTTGGAAAAATCTTGGTTGCTAAAACATTACTAAACCTATATTTTTAAACATTGTTTTAAAAATGTCTATATTTAACAACCATAAAACGCTTTATTGTAATTCAACTTTTTCTAAGCATATGTTTAACATGTGCTTGTTCTTTTTGTAACAAGACGGTTTCACTTTGTGTAAAAATGAGTTTGATCCATAACGTGTTAAATATTTTATTTTATATACTTTTAAAAGTGCAATGGATATATATTCTATGGTACAATTTTTGCTAACCTAGCGTTTCCAAAATATATCTGATTATAACTTCGTTAGTAATAGGTGTTTTACTTAATTTTCAGTTGTTACTATTAATTATTCCGAAGTCTTTTTGTTAATGTCTTTCTCAAGTATTTTACTGTATTCTATACCTTTAATAATATTTCAAACAAAGTACATCTTCTTTCAGGGAGTGGTATTAGTTATAGTTCATGTTTGCCTCTACACTTTCGTGATCATTTGTACAACTCGTTTTTGGAAATATCAAGATCTATAGTTTTTACTATAGGAATTCAATCCACGGAATTAAATAATACTAGCTCAGGTTATATAATGTTCATGAATACATGTGTATGTTATTACGTCTTAGTAAAGCAAAAAGTAAAATTAATTCTTAAAATATTTTATTGTACTCATATATATGAAACTCAAACTTTAAGTATTTAAGACCGTTACTTGCTTATAGAAATATATATTTCCTAATTCTAAAAAGGCATGACTAAATTATATTAATTACATAATTGGTGAAGTGTTGGTATATAAAAAATAATGTTTCTTGTTGATTTATTTATGTTGTAATTTATGTTAATATAATATTTGAAATATAATTTGCTTGTTATTTCGCTGGATACTTTTACCAAAGCTAAAATTCCTCATTTTTGAACCCATTTTGTTTTATATAATCTTGCTACGATAACTTTGCATTAATAAAAATTTGAGTATTTTAGTATTTGTATATACATGAGAACACAATTTTATATAGGAAACGTTTCAATTACACCAATTTTTATTACTGCAAAGTTAGCGTGGCTAGACTTCAAAAAGTAACTTTTATCGGTTTACGTTGAAGTGGATTTGTCCCTAGGTCCTAATAATAATGATGCCAGCTTTTAAAAAATACTTTTTTTCGGCTAGTATCAATAAATATGGCGCTACGTAGTGTATCAGTCTTTCCCCTCGTACCTCAACCCTAATGTTGTACTCATCGCTATCGAGATTCGCGTCTGTACTTGAACATTACTAGTCTGTGAACATAATAAAAAGAAATTTACTATTTTAAAATCCCAGAGAATAAGACAAATATATATTAGCACAGAACGTACGTTCATACAAATGGCGGGGCCTTTACTTAGTAACACAGAAAAAACATTTATTGTTCACGGTGTCGACGTAAGTAAACCTAACTCACAACAACGTTTTTTAGTATTTATACAATTTTAACCCTTTTAACTGGTTTCGAAAAATAAATATGACCAATTGATACCCATTACCCAAATACTTCGTTGGCCGAAAGTGAACTTTAGTAATACTCGATGAAAATATCATTATACCAGGACTTTATGCATATCTCAAGTTCCATTATAAATGTCTTGATGTTTTGACTTGATTAAAGAACAACCATTGAAATATACTTTCGCAATATGTAGATTATACATATATGGTACCTTCAATCCAATTTAATATTAATGTGCATGTTTAATAAAGTCATTTATTTATTTTTGAATCAAGTTTTGTTCATATATTATGTTTCAATAAATAACTTAGTTTAAATTAAAATTCCCAGGATGATTTCCGTTCAGATGGAAGATCTAATATTGATTATAGACCAATGGAGTTAGAAACAGATGTTGTGAGTCATGCTAGTGGATCAGCAAGGCTTCGGCTTGCAAACACGGATATATTAGTTGGTGTTAAAACAGAGATAGATGTCCCAAATCTAGACAAACCAGATCAGGGAAAGATTGAGTTTTTTGTAGACTGGTAAAAATCATTTGTAACTTAACTTATGAATTTGTTAAATATGTGGGTTATAAGAACAAAAATGGCACTGTCCTTGGAGTAGAAGTGCACCAATATTTAGTAGATTAATAATGTAATAATGTTTGTTTTGCTTTATATCTAAACATGCAACATAATATTTATTCCAAAATCAATTTAAAACAATGAGAAGATGACAAATATGCACACATTTGATAAGAGTGGATAATAGTGATTTGTTCTTATACCTTACACATTATGTATTATAAATAAAAAAACTAGGCAGCCCAGTGACTGCTGACTGAAGTGTAAACTCGAAACTTTAGAACAATTGTTTTATTAATATTTAAATTTCATAATTTGTTGAGATTATAAACATAACCTAACATTTAATGTATTACATTATTCTTGTTTTTACATCTATTTGTACTCCAAGCAATAATTATTTTCATATATTCATAATCAAAACCTACAATAAGCACCAGCACTTAAAGCCCACATTAAATTTACATACTGTAGCATGTTGAACAGTACTTAATGTCATACCATTGGTAATGTAAATTTACAAGTATTTCCCCTACTGAGAATAGCTAAACACTACTAAAAAGTCTTCATTTCAAAAATTGTTTTAAATACCGCATTAAATATTTTCATGTAGAGTCTAATCAAAAGTACACAGGTTTGTTTTAAAAGAATTTTGTTATGATTATCTTTATTCAGACAAGTAATTATTTCAAAATTATTTAGTTAAACAAATTTTGAAAACATAAATAAAGGATCTATTTTAACATATATATTTTTTACAAGGAACTTTTTTTTATCGTTAAAAGGGTTGTTTCTGTTATTCTCAATATGATTATTTAATTTGCAGTTCTGCAAATGCTACACCTGAGTTTGAAGGTCGAGGAGGTGAACAGTTAGCAAGCAGTATAGCTAATATGATGCAAAGAGCTTACCATTCATCACAAGCATTAAATTTGAAGCAACTCTGTATACTTGAAGGCAAACAATGCTGGAAACTTTATGTTGATATATTGGTAAATACATATTTAACAATTTTTTATCTGGAAATTAAAATTTATTTTTTAATCATTGCCTCTTTTATAAGACCCAGAAACCAATTTTAGCAATAATGATTATATTAATTTCTGTAGCATTTTATTGTTTGTTATGTTAATTTACAAACCTTCAATAACTAATCTGCTAAGTCTCAATTTAAACAAGAAATTATGTGCACAGATAAAATATTGGTGTGTGTAGATATGTTATAGATGTATTTTGAATTATAACAAATTTGTGATCTCAAATAAATCAGGTCAGGTCAGGTCAGCCCCGGGGGGTTTTAGTGGGTATTTCCGGGCGCTTAACGCCCGGGCGATTCCCACACTGGTGCGGAGACGTCCCTCCGCACCCCCTTACCCATTGCATTGGGGGACTTCGGTCTCACTAATGCAATGGGTAAGGGTAGTGTGTAAATGCATTTCCCCCCGACAAAAAAAAAAAAGGTCAGGTCAGGTAATATAAAAATGTAATTAAGACAACAAGTGTAATTTTATAATTACTATTGTAATAGATGATTAGGTTAGAAAAAAAAAAAGTGTAATCTATAAATACCAGTTACAATTTAATTATATATGTAAATTTAATTTCAGATTCTTGAATTAGGTGGTAATCTGTTTGATGCCGTTTCATTGGCAGTTAAAGCTGCACTATTTAACACAAGAATACCATGTGTAAAAGCTGTGTTAATGGACGCAGGAAATGTAGATTTACAACTTTCTGATGATCCCTATGATTGTAAATTATTAGAAGTTGGTTCTGCTCCTTTATTGGTAAATTCTTAATACATTTATATCTATAATTTATAGTTGAGTTGAAAAGTTAAAATTCCATATATTATATTGTTTATCTGTTACTGTTATTATTTTGATGGGAATTGTTTGTGAAAATTTCTAAAATAAAATTACAACTTTCAAAAATCTAAAATGAATTACCTTTTTAAAATAAATTAAACTGCGGAAATACCACCTATTGTATAATATTGTTACACTATAAATTTGTATTCGTCGAATTACAGGTAACCTTGTGTAAAATTGGTGATAAATGTGTAGTGGATCCATCGTATGAAGAAGAGTGTTGCAGCATTATATCTATAGTAGTGGGAGTCACAGGCAATCCTGTATGTTATTGTGGCAGTAGTAGTGATATAGATAATATACGGTTACCAGATGGGAAATGTACTGCGATTAGCATGAACGGTCCTGGGAGTTTATTGCCTAGAACTTTGAAGACTGCAATAGATCAAGGAGTGTGAGTTTTATATCATGGTGAATTAAATATACATGCAGTTTACTTAATTATACTCAATCAATCACATTATTATTACAGCTTTTGTGGGATGGAAACATTGTGATGAAACTGTACCACTCATATAGGACATTTCTAATAATCGCTTAAACCAACTGCATTGCAATTGCATACTTTTCTTCATAAACCTATAATCTAGGTAGTTTTTTTTTCCAGAGTCACTTAACAAGTTTGATCATAGCCCAACTTAGTAATAACATAAACAAATTATTATTTATGTAATAAATTATTTAAAAAATTTAGTTAAATATCCAGTTGCTAGAATTCATTTGGTTTTATGTATATTTTATTTTTCAGGCTTGCAGTGAAATGTCTCGACAAAGCACTCGCTAAAGCTCTACAACGTGAAAAGCAGGAAAATATCGATTTTAAGAAGCATTCATACGGGTTTTTGAAATAAATAAATACCACCCATACTTTTATTAGTTTAATTCGTATAAGGGATACATGTTTTTAAAACTAAGTATAATATATTCGTGTAAGTATATAATATTCCTCTACATTATACATATTTATTTTTCCTGAATAATATTATTTCTTCATACTACAATAATATCGAGTATCTTCAAACAAAAACACTCTTGTTACTTTTTCCATAAATGCTTTATAAATAATTGAATAAAAATCACCATTTTTCTTTGCGGTTCATAAATCATTGGAATGTTAAAATCAATTACTAAACGGAACTCATATTAAAAAAAAAGATTATAAACGTAAATGGAAACAGACTTAAGAATTCCATAACCAAAAATATATCGATGGCAATAAAAGATACAAGGAATAAATCCACTTATTAAACATTTTAAATATGAGAAAAAACCTTCACCATCTTAATCTAATTGGTATGTCCTATCTGACTATATTTATACCAATATATCATGTGTATAATAGATAACTCTTAACCATTATATTATCATCACAGAACATTATATATGAGATGATATAAATCCTTTAGTTAATTTTATTTTATTTATTATCGTTAAATCACACTGAAAACACAGAATAAAATAGTATCAAGGTAAGATTTAAACGGCATAAATAAATATAGCCTGTTTACTTATTCTTGGGGTTGACCGGGGTGAGTAAGTCCAGAACAGCAGAGATGTTTCCGTCCTTGCTTTCAAGCAGTTGGGTCAACCAGCCACCCTCGTTAGTGAAGCCCATACTCAACATGTGCTGGATGGCAGCGTCAATGTGCGGCTCTGTAACAATGTTATATAAAAATTTATAAAATCAAAATCGAAAAACAAATTATTCAATTTAGGCCCTAAGAAGGCGCTTATGAACGTCAAAAAAACACCACCACCGGTTCGGAAACAGCCCAATGGAGAAGAGCGCAGGCAAGAAACTCGATCTGGTTCTTTTTTTTATAAACATAACATATGTATATATCATTTTTTTTATATAAAACTATACAAATCATAGTCATAACCAATGTTAGCGGTTAGCAAAGTTACAATATATTCTTGAAACATGTTCTTTAGAGATTCTAATATAGCGGACTCTTATAACTGTTCTATAACCTAGTTAGTTACCACCCTAAATCTATCGCCTAGGTGTAATCCAGCATTAATCCTGTGTCGCCCCCCAGGTAAGGCGGCGGGTGGTACCTTGGGGGTTCAGTCCCACATATGGGACATACAGGAGTAAAGTCTCCCGGATTTAGAGTTGTCAGGGGGATGCGTAAATGCATTAACCCGCGTAAAAAAAGGGATAACCCCTAAATGCATAGTAACGTAAATCTAGTTCAATGGTGGTCAAACTGCGGCCCGCGACGTTTCAAACAATTTTGGTAAACAAGCCGGAGTTTACATACTAATGAAGTCAACTAATTATACATAAGTACGCAGGATGGGAACAAGAACATACATCTATACTAATAAATAAAATTGAAGTGTCTTTGTAATGTCGAATTTTTTTTTTTTACTAAATATATATGATATCTATACCAAACTACAATTTTTTTAATTTTTGTCTGTCTGTCTGTATGTAATGGGTAATCTACGGAATGGCTAGACCGATTTGGACGGGAGTTTTTTCATAGATAACTGAAGTTACACTGGGTAACTTACGGTACTTTTAATTTTCGAAAATAATTAGGGTTCCTTATAAAAAAAAAATAAAACGCAGTGAAGAATACATGAAACGCAGGCGCAGCCGCGAGCACACAGCTAGTGTGATGTTAAGAGGTAGTTCCTATATATACTGGTGATCATAACATAAGCTCACGACTGTTATCCTCAATAGGTTTAGGCAGAGGTGAAATACCGAACTACACCCCCCAGCCCCAATCCCCCCCACCCACATTACGCCAAGCTTAGTTCCGTCCTAGATACGACAGGGGGAGAGCCTGTCGCTATATCCGGCACAACTTCCAGATTCTGGGATGATATAGAGTAGGAAAACCCAAAATCACTTAACCCGACCTGGTGATCGAACCCGAGAACCCCAGAACGACAGTCGTACCGTAATACAACTGCGTCACCGAGCCAGAACAGATGAGATTATAACAAAACCTATAAAACAGTGAACTATACATTTCATTATAATATACACACAATAGAACACACGGAAAAAACCAAAAGAAAGTAGGTTAATCAAATCAATGAGGCCGAGATATGTTATCATGTGTAAATATAGACTTATTCATCAATGACTCATAACTTAGTTCACAGTTTATTGTTATAATCTATTACCCATAAAAATGAGACAATAGGAAAAAAAATAGAAAGCTGGCGTAAACGTCAGGTTAGTGCTCAAGAGTCAAGTTAAAAGAAATTGTAAGGGCTTTACTGAGATGAGTGATTACAAATAAATGCAAAAAAGTTTTTGTACTATAATTGCAATCATTAAAATAATATTTATTTTATATTACTATAGAACTTACTAGGATGATAATGTATAGGTTGCGGTTGTGGCTGCGGTCGTGGTTGCATAGGTGGAGCTGATGCAGCTGCTGCTGCTGCTGGTTGTGGTCGAGTTGCTGCTTGAGTAGGTTGGGGTTGGGCCGCTGGTTGTGCCTGAGCATTAGCTGGCGGTTGTGCAGATGGTTGCGGCTGTGCAGCTGGTTGCTGCATTGTCTGTGGCTGCTGTGGTACTGTCTGCCCCGCCTCTTTAGGATTCAACACTAAATATTAAAAGTCTGATCAATAAATATGAATTATTTATATTTCCTAGGTTTTATTATTTTTCATCATAGATCCTTGATATAATAAATATTAGGTACAAGCCATGCATTTTTCAAGTGAAAATTAAATGACTACGGTTTCAATATAAGTTACTATGTATTTCATTTATTCTGTTTGATATAATATCGTGAAATTTATACAAAATAAAATAATTTAACCTATAAAAAATTGAAAATAAGAATAGGTGCTTAATTAATTCCAGACCCACAATTATCAAGTAATGGCTAAAATATAAAACCATTATATTACGGTGATTTCGTAAAAACTTATGGGTTGTGTACCAATTTTTTGTTATGTTATGAATCTCTTAGTTGTGGAAAAAAGAATGTTACATAATAAAGTGGTTAATAGGTTAAAATTACCAGCAGTGGACGCATTGAGCGGTGGGTAAAGGCTCTGACCCTCTGTGATCCGAACGCGCTCTTGAAACTCTTCAGGCAGATTAAAGCCGATTGGAGCGGGTTGCCCTTTAGGGGAGCTCGGGTTCATGCATGCATCCAATAAATCTATGATATGATAAATCAAATTTGTAGTTATAACACTTCCGAGTATTCCAAAAGCAACATTTTATAAACAACCCCCCCCCCCCCCCCCCCCGCCTTCAAATGCATTTTCAACAATAGTAATCAAAACTCTTGGCCCCCGAAATTACGATTACGCATTGATAAGAAAATTTAATAAGTAAATATAGCAATAAACAAAAGTGAAGTCTGTTGGTAATGTCAAAATAATAATTTATAACTAAAATCTGTCTGTCTGTTTGTTCCGAGTAATCAACAGAACGGCTGGCCCGCTTCTGACAGGACTTTTTATGGTAGATAGCTAAAAAGTTACTCCGCGTAACTTAGGATTAGGGTTGATTGTCGAAAATCAAAAAGAATCGAATGAAATCCAATACTCAGTTTCACGGGCAAGTATTTTTTTCGCAATTCATGAGAAATATTTTTACTTTTAAGAAAATGATTAGTGTTCCTTATTAAAAAAAATTACAACGCAGTGAAGAAGAAGAACATATGAAATGCGGGCGCAGCCGCGGGTATAATTGTATGGTTGTTATATTGTATAATCAAAACGGTAGTAACTGAGAATTTACCTTTTTCATTATTAATGACGGTCCAGTCATCTCCTTTCTCGGGAGAGGCATCTTTCTCAGATGTAACGGTAGCGTAGGATGTCTCTGAACGGACTGATGATGCACATTCATTCCCTGCGGTGTTTTTTTATCCCCATCCCCCATTTCCGCATCACTTGCAGCTGGAGTTGCTCCCCCCTCAGCTGAATTACTCGAGTTTCCGCGTTGACTCGCATTCATATTACCACCCAAATACATTGCGATCAAGTTCTGTATGGCCTCCACATTTAAATCGGCCGGAACGAACGGGCATCGGGAATTCGAAGTGCTCGCATCATCTGCTCGTTGAGATGCCCCCGTGTGAGTGCCTCCCAGAAAGTTCTCAATCATTTTCTGAATCGACTCGGCATTAAAGTTCCCCGGAAATACGGGGCAATGGGGGGCGTTGTTTGACGAAGTACTTGTATCGGGTTGTGGATTTGGCGGTTGGGTGTTGGTTTCCGCGTTGTTTGCCTGTTCCTCGGGTTGATTTTTTTTTTGCCGTTTCTGGGACTCTGGTGGTGTCAGTGGCTTTCGTTTCGGTATCGAGGCCGATATCGCCGGCTAGATTGGCAAATTCATTCATGTAGGTAGCGAACGTGTCCAACCAACTTGTACGCTGACGGCGATGTTCGCCCCTATGGTGGTGGTCGCCTCTATGCTTATCACCCCTATGTCCGTGATGATCACCACCGTGGCCATGATGATCACCGTCACGGTACTTTCTATCGCAGCTTCGCTCACGCTTGTGCTTCTTGTAAGGGCACTCTTCAACATTCACAGCAACAGATTTGAAGAAGTGTCTAGAACGCTTGATAGCAGCTTTCATAAGTGTACGCTACAATAACAAATAATAGCAATTGTAAACAACCAGCTGTGCCCGCTGCTTTGTACGCGTGGAATTAACTAGTACCTTTGTGTCATTTTAAATTATTTAAGCTAATTGATTTACAAATAAGACACATACATATGAACACGCATTAATGAGCTATTTCTCCCTTCCCCCCAGACCCCGCGGCTACAAAGCGCTAAGTATGTACGGCTCGGCGCAGCGTGGTGCTTGGCAAGTTCCTTACTCGTGTTAACTTCAGTTTCACATTATGTAAATGTTACATCAGAATAACTATAATATTTTGTAGCAAACTTATAAAACATTCACATATACCTTACATATTTCCATCCAAACTTTCATTCCATATTGTTATTTTACAACCTTGTGGGTAAAAGTTTTACAAACTTTGAATGTCATATTGATTTATATGGAATCATCACAAACTAAAAAATAAGTTTAAAGCTTGTATCTCTAAAAATGACGACGCTTCCATACA
Source organism: Samia ricini (assembly GCA_014132275.2). NCBI lineage: Eukaryota > Metazoa > Arthropoda > Insecta > Lepidoptera > Saturniidae > Samia > Samia ricini. Next base: position 13,011,961 of record AP028161.1, read on the forward strand.
ACTTTTCATCCCCCCCTTTCAACACTTTTTCCGCATTCAAATAGTAGCCTATATCCTTTCTCAGGCTCTTCTAGACTGTTAGTGTACCAAATTTCATTTCAATCAGTTCAGTAGTTTCGGCGTGAAAGCGCGATAGTCAGAGTGACTTTCACATTTATAATATTAGTAAGGATTATCATTATTTTTTGCACAAATGGAAATTTAAAAAATAATAAGGCCAAAGTGTTAATACAAATGGCAGTTGAATATTTACCGATAGTTCAGGTGTTGGTAGACGCACCATACAATGCTCCTTGTGATTGCCGGCGGATTCGCATCGTTCGCACAGGTCATAATTAGGACAAATTGCGCATTTATAGCGGAAACCAATTACCGCCGAGTTGCAAACATCACATTGCACACCCAAATGGACTGCTTTTACACCAGCTATGAAAAATATGTAAATGTCATTCTTAAAATTAGTAAATAGATTTTAGTGTCCTTAACATTATTTATATGTAGATACTCTAAAATTAACAACTTGATTATTTTTACTTCATTTATATTCATCCTTATATTAACATCAAATATAAATTATGTATTGTATAATAAATTCGACATTTTTCTCAATTCTTACAATTCATGTAAAAAAAAATAATTACTAAATTTTATTTATATACAATTACGTTAACAATTAAAGTAACAATACAATTAATAATTTATTCATATATTAATCTCATACATTAATGTTAATGTGGGAAGTTGATAAATATGTTTGAAACAAAATTTTAAAACAGATCATATACATCCATATTGTATGTCGAATCAAACATTTCTAGGATGATAACCAGTTTTCAAATTCAGTTTAAAACACTGGTTTTTCATTTGGAAGATATGTAACAATTAGTATGAAATGAACAACAGTTTTATTTAATGTCTTATAGAGTCATTCATATTAAACAGATTTAATTAAAATGTCAAAGTGCAATATGGTATACTCACGGTTGGTAGTCTCTGGCAAGGATGATGCAGTTATCACAATCTCGCATTCATCATCATCCTTGGGTTGTCCATCCTTGCAGTACACAAAAAGTTTAATTAGCCCACCACCCAAAGCTGTCAGGGCAGTCATAACCTCTTCATCGGATGAAACAATGACATCATCAGCATCTTCATCTAAATACAATAAATATTTTTTTATTACAATACTTGTATTGTATTACAAAAATGTATTTATAATAAAAAAAAGTACAAAAATATACCTTTCCATGCAATTGAATAACTTCTATTCCTTAAACCAGGGAACACATCCTGCAGTTTAGCATTCAAGTAATGGAAACTGGTAACAACACTTTTCTCAATACCAAACCTCCTAACTTCTGGTTTGGGATCAGAACCCCAATAGGTGTAAACTTTGAATGGTACTTGATCTTCCATTGCTAAAATTAAAATATAATAATTATTGAAGATTCATTTTATATTCATGATTAGATTAACTATGAAATTAATTACAATGACTTTCTTATTATTTATAGGTCTGACCATAATGATGTCACCTTATTTTTAGTACAATATAGCTCAATGTTGTGGTTAACAATATATTTAGTTCTGAAGTGTAGCTGCTACAAGAAATACACTAACAGGTGCTTGTTAAAAGACTTTCAAATGTGCATTAGGAAATGTTCTAGCTCCATCCAATGATTTCATAAAGTTTAATCAACATTTTGATTATTTTACTATTCAAAGGTCAGGATTGTTGTAAACTTCAAGTTCACAAGCCTTCTATGATTATTTAGGATTCAAACTTAGCACAATGAATACACTTCATATAGGGTTAGATAAAGTATAATTCAAGAATAATAATTATCTAAATCTATTGAAACTATCGAAACTCATCATAATCATGCTAAAGTTTACATCTAACATGTCTAAAGTCTCTATATAGAGGTCAGGATTACACTTATTGATCCCAAAATGTGACACATTTTAACTTGGTTCTAAATCAGTTTTTTCATATGTTTATAGTGGTCACTCTACAGTCCGGCTCAAAGACATCAAAATGAATTTACTTTTCACCATAAGCAAGACCTACCATTCAGGAAGGTGTTCTAGTATGCTAACAAACACAGCTGACTAAAGAACCACACTTTTAGATGCTTCAGTAATTATTTTAACATAAAAGTTGAATTCTCAGAGTAAATAATAATAAATGTTATATATCTCACTCAACTACTAGAAGAGTCTATATAAGTTAAATAAAAGTTAAAGATGTTTGAAGACATTTTATATTTTATGTATAGATAAATAATATTGATTCTTTTTTACATATAATATTCTAAAACTGTTTAATATGTATATTATTATATTTTGTATGATTCATAATAAATAATGATTAATTGATTAATACGGCTTATTTCTACATAAGAATGCTCTAAAATCAATTACTTAAGTAATTTTATATAAACAATATGTTTATAAATTATCCATTGAAGCAAGTTTGTACACAATAAAAATATTGTTCCTTTTGCAATGAAAGAAAAAATGGTAATCTAAGGCACAGTACCTTATGAATGAAATACTTTTTATATCATGCAACATTTTACATATAAAAAATAGAATTTCATCATGCATGAATACATTATAACTTTTAAAAATATATTGATGCTTTTGATAAATAATATTTAGTATAAGGTATATATAATATAAGGTAATTTAAGGAAAATAGGTAGAATTCACTTTGTATTTCCAAAATGAACAATCCTAAACTAGGTACATAAAAAAACATAGAGTTATATGAATTGAAAAAGAACTTCAATTTAATAAGTTACAAAAAAGTTTTAAGATTACTACAGTCCATAATAAAAAACATCTGACGTGATATCCAAAATATTCACTTTGAAAGTAAAATATGCCGTATATGATACTTATGCACAAGTATTATAGCTCTCAATATGCTATATTGCATTCGTCATATAAATAAAAATAAAACATTAGACTCGGTTTCAAAAGTAGCCATTTTGTCGACTATACTAAGACGTAATAAAATTCCAAACCGGCATCTCACTATACTTATAAGAGAGTATTGTGCGTTACACGATAATAATATAACTTACTTTTGCTCGAATCAATATAAATACTATAAAAATACCACACCAATAAAACTTGTAATTTAAATTGACAAACAAGAAGCTATGTACTGACAAACACTTAGCTCAGCGATTTGATTATGAATATTGACATACAAAGCGTCACATTATATATGACTCCAGAGTCCGCACAAAATGTTATGATTCACCGCTTTAGAATATTGGAGAAAAACAATATTTTGTTGTGCAACCTGTGTCAGGCTGTATCAAAACAAAAAGTCATGATCATAGATAATATGAAACCATAGACAAATAAAAACTTTTAGGAGTAGCTTCTTCTTCTTCTTCTTTTTTTAACTTGGCAACTCAGTCCTCTTTAGAGTCTATTACTGCCATTTTCAAGTAGTGAGTGTATGTAATTTTGGGCAGATGGCGGGAATAAGTGGGTAAATGTTGAAGTGGCAATATATAAATATACATAAAATGTCAAATTTACAATGATAATTTATGATAATTAAGGAATTTAACTAATGATTTAACATAAATTTTGTTATTAAGAGATAGTATAGATGACAAGTCACAAGGAAGAATAGCCTTATAATTACATAAAATATCATACAGTGGTAAAGAGTTATATAGAGAACAGTTAAAAAGAATATGCATGATGTTACCCTCTTCCAGACCACACTCACAGATAGATCTATCTCTAATTCTTAATTTGTTCAGGTGGACTGGCGAAGAGCAGTGGCCAAGCCGTAACCTCGAAATAATAGTTGTAATTTTCTTGCTTAATCTCCATTTGGAGAACCACGGTTTTAGAGAAATTTTAGGTTGATGTATTTTATAAAATTGACTTTTATTAGACTGATTCCAGTCTAAATTCCATTTTTCCACCAAGTCTTGACGAGGTAGAAAAGAAACTAAATCCTGACTATATAAAGAATTATCAGTAGCACCTTGAAAAGCAGCCAGTTTTGCCAATTCATCAGCATTTACATTACCCTGGATACCTGCATGCCCAGGTATCCATATCAAGGAAACTTGTAAACCTAGTTGAGAACAAAATAATAGTTTATTTTTAATTTCAAGAGAGATCGGAGACCAATTCGATTTTTTAAAAGGATTATGCAGAAGAGATTGTAGACAACTTAAGGAATCCGTGAATATTACAGCTCTTGCTATTTTTTCCTCTACAGTATAGCTGATACATTTCAAAATAGCCAAACATTCCCCCGAAAAGTTAGATATTCGAGAAGAATATTTAAAAAGTTTAAAATATCCAGAAGAAATTCGATAAAAAGCTGCCCCCACTCCTCGACACTTATTATTTTTAAAACCAGAAACATTACCATAAAAATCTGAATAGCTTTCCATAATAGATTCAACTGATTTAGAGGCATCAGTAAAAAAGACTTCCGCATTAGGAGCGTTTTTTTCCATAAAATTCCAAAGTTTAGAATCCGGATTTGAAACACCTTTTGTTATACTTATTGATAAACGTACATCAGGTTGGAAAATAAGAACATTATAATCAAAAAAGAAAAGAGGATTACATGGAAAATGTTTAATGACGCAATCATGCTCATTAATATTCCTGAGACTATGGATTAAATACGGGAGAGGCCTTCGATGCCAGTAATTATTACTCTTTATAATCAGGCTGTCAAGATAATTTAACTTTTGATGAAGAGGATGGTGCAGAAATTGTAAAGATTTATAAAAATATCGATCTGATAAAAACTGTCTTCTAATGTGAAGGGGTGCATCCGCGCATTCTATTTGTAGTGCATTAATAGGAGTACTTTTCATAGCTCCAATGATAATACGAAGGCTCTTAGATTGAATAAGGTTGAATTTATGCATTACAGATTTATTAACAGGGCAAAGTGTGAAAGAGCCATAATCTAAAAGACTTCTTATCATTGCATTATAAATTAATTTTAATGTAAAAGGATGAGCACCCCACCAAACCCCAGAAAGTGCTCTCATAATGTTAACGTTTCTTTCACACTTACCAACTATATAATTAACATGCGGAACACCAGTACATTTGCTATCAAATATTCTACCTAGGAAAGTAATTTCGTTGCATAAAGGTAACGGCGACTGATTCAAAGACACAATAATATTAGGATTTGATTTTTTACGAGAAAAAACAACTATTTTACTTTTAGAAACAGAAAATGAAAGATAATGATCAGACATCCATTGCGATAATCTATCCAATGACTGTTCCACAATTATTGCAGCCTGTCCTATTGATCTGTTAGAGGAATATATTAATAAATCATCAGCATACTGAAGAACCGAACACTGAGGTAAAACTACAGAATCTAAATCACTTGTGTACACATCGTACAAAATAGGACTGAGTACAGATCCCTGCGGGACACCATTCCATAGTACTCTACTGTGATTATTCACTCCTAGAGCCCTTAAGACTATGGTTCTACCTGTAAAAAGATTAAAAATGAAATCTATAAACTTTAAAGGAACCTTAAGGATCTGCAGTTTGTATTTTAATAATCTCAAGTCAACCTTGTCATAAGCAGCTTCAACATCAAGAAATGCAGCTACCAGAGTTTCATCTCTAGTCAACGCAATTTGAATATCTGTCGATAAAATTGAATGACTATCAGAAACACTGCGTCCTTTCCTAAATCCAAACTGAGAGACACACTTAAAAGATTATGATGCTCTAAAAACCATTCTAACCTATTTTTAATTAGATGTTCTGCCAATTTAGAAAGAACGGATGATAACGCCACAGGCCTAAAGGAATTAGGGTCTAAAGGGTCTTTATTAGGTTTTAAAATAGGAATTACAATTTGTTGTTTCCAAGATTCTGGAATGCGACCAGTTTCAACAATAATATTTATTAAACTTAAAACAAATGATAATGTATCAGGTTTTGCATTAACAACAAATGCATACGGAATGCCATCAATCCCAGGTGAAGAATCAGAAACACGGTTCAAGACTAGTTTTAATTCCTTTATTGAAAAAGGAGCCTCTAAGGACTCAAAATCGCTATTAATATCAGAAATGTAATTGTAAGGCATTTGATCAAAATTAGGAACATAACTTGGAGCCAGTTTATTCAAAAAGGGTTCAACCCACTCAAGCGAGAAGGAAGTAAAATTATTACTTTTTGTGGACGACCTAAAACGACGAATGTTTCTCCATACTACAGATGGAGAAGTTGAAGAAGACAGTGACAAACAAAAACGAAGCCAACCATCGCGTTTTTTTTTTTCTTTTTTAGAAGTCTTTTAGTTGCTGCTAAAGTATTTTTGTATTGAAGAAAAGAATTTAAATCTAACACCAAGTTACAATTTTTTTCAGATATATTACGTCTATGAATCGCCTGAGTACATTCCTTGTCCCACCAAGGTGGAGACATAATATTACTCCTAGCAACAGTTTTACAAGAAAAAATTTCATCAGCTGTTAACGTCAAGCTAACAATTAGGTTATTGTATGATTGTTCTATATTGTATAAAGAAACTTCAGGTTGTGATGTAATTTTATCATCCAGAACAGAACCATATAACTCCCAGTTACAATTTGTTAGTTTATACTTCAGTAACGGAGGTAGTGGTGTTAAGCAAGAATCTGAGATAGACTTCGAAATAATTATTGGAAAGTGATCACTACCGTATGATAATTCAAGGCACTTCCACATTAAACAAGAAGAGATGGATGATGAACAAAGAGAAACATCTAAAAAACTTAGATTGCCCCGGAATACCTCGACGAGTCACCGAGCCATCATTAGACACATCAATTCAAATCATCTAATAAACTAGCTAGTTCAATTCCTAACCTATCATCATTTGGAGCACCCCACAGGGAGTGATGCGCATTAAAGTCACCTAAAATAATAACCGGAGGAGGAATAGAATCAATAATAAACTTAAGTACAGGAACAACTGAAACATCTTTATGTGGAATATAAATAGAAAGAAATGAAACATTTTCAATCCTAGCTGCCACTGCATTTAATTTTCCTTTATTATTAAAATAGGGCAGTGATAAAGATTTGAATAAAATATTATTTCTAATAAGAAGAGCAGATCCTCCAAAACCATCATCTCTGTCATCTCTCAGAATTAAATAACCTGGTACTTTAAATAAAGTACCTGGTTTCAACCAAGTCTCACATAGAGCTAAAATGGGTGTTTTATATCTATTAATCAAATAATATAAATCACTTCGTTTTGATAATATGCTCCTACAATTCCACTGAAGAATGTAGTCCATGTTTAAATGAATTAAATAGTGTAACTGATATGTTTTGAATCAAGGTGATAGCCACGTGGTCCGGTAAACAAGAATTGGAAATAATATTCATCAAGGAAAGAATCAAGGCATTTATATCTACATTTTCATCATTGAAATCCTTATTATTATTTAAGGCACAACCATTACTTGAAAGAGGAATATCATAATTTTTAATTAAATCTTTGTGTTCTTTAATATCATACCCCTTGGATAAAGGAGCATGTGTTTTTTTGGTTTCAATAAAATAGTTTTTTTTATATGAAAGAGTATTTCTTTTTGAATTATCTAATGGAGTGTTCATTAAGGGTTTTTCCTTATTAGGAGTGGATGTTAAAACCTCAACAAATGATTTTTTGGTAGATAAGAATTTTTTCTCAGCCTCTTGGTAGGAAACTGAATGATTGGACATATAGTGTTTTTATGTTTTTTTGTCGCACAAATTCTGAACAACATTTATCTGTAGCCTTGTGATGTCCAGAACAATTAATACAGTTATATTCCCCATCGAAATCACATGATGAACCATCATGATTATCACCACATTTATAACACCGAGATAAACTTCTGCATTGTACACGTGTGTGACCAAAGCGACAACAATTGAAACATTGAACTACAGGATAGATATATTGTTCAACAGGAAGAGAAGAGTAACAACAAAATACCCGAGAAGGCATAGCTTGACCATCAAAGGTTAGCACCACTGTCTGTGTAGGGATCCAAGTAGAACCCTCAGGGCTACTGCCCTTCCTACTGAGCCTACGCGAACGTATTATTGACCCAAAGCCAACCGGAATTCTCAAATTACTTACAATGTCATTATGAGACCACTCTATAGGAATCTCCCGAACGATTCCTAACTTGCATATATTATATGTTGGAATAAAAGTTTTATAATTATTGCTAACTAATATAGAGTTGTTCAAAAACAAATTGGCAGCCAAAGCCGACTTAAATGTTACCATCACACGATTTCTACCAATTTTTTTGATACCATCTTCTAGTATATTCTTCATATTGTTTTTTTGTAGAAAATAGCCAAATTTAAGAGGATGCAGAGTTGTCCCAGCTTTTGGATCCTCTGATACCAATTCCACTGACACAACATATGGACCAGGATCTGTGTCTTTATATAGTTGTCTAGTTGAAAAATAGCCATCTGAACCTGTATTAAGGATTTTATCAGAATTAAAATCATTTTCCACCTCAGAAGCCTTAGTGGATAAAGGAAGACTGGTTCGAGAAATCTTATTATTAGCTAACGCCCACTTATCAACGCGAATAGGTTTTTCTTTCATTGGTTTAAATGACTATGTTAGTTTACGTCTTATTTTTTTCATACCATCGCTACTGGAATCTAAGTCCAGCGTGTTAGAATCAGTAGAAATATATTTATCTGCATCTAAAAGCGTTAGTAAAGGATGCTTCTCAGGAGGGGGGTCAGGCTCAGGTTCTATATCCATGTTTTAAAAAACGGAACAACAAAAAAAAAACAAAACTTACCACTGTATATTATAAGAAATACACAAATTAAATAAACTATGTACAATTATGAATAAAAAGTTTTGATAGTAAGAAGAAAGGAGAGAATAAACTAAAACATTGAATATATTACGCCACAAATTATTAACACCAAAAAAAAAATCGTCGTCCGCCCAATACGAAGTTTCCCGCCGAAAAAAAAACTTAGGAGTAGCTATTTTTTTTATTTGAATTTTGTTATTATAAATACTAGGCCGTACAATAATTTTGTCCTAAAATCGAACTGCATTTCTAAAATATATGATCTATCGGCGTCGTGGATAATAAGATTAATCCCATTTAAGTACTGGCCATCATTAATGGATATGTTACTGCCCATGTTAAAATCCATTGGAATATAAAAGATTGTAAAAAAGAACTGTCACTACTATTAGGAAATCCATGTACCGTGACTGTTGTATAAAATGACAGTAATATACAATTAAATGGCTTTTATTCATTCAATCGACCGACATAACATATAATCCGTAACATTTGGCGACCGTGACAGGAATGCTTAGATTACAGCCTGCCGAAAATCAAATTGTCCTGAGGCGGAATACTCTCAAAGGTGTTGGGACGAGCCGCTCTGTAAACTAGTACGGAATAATCCTTATAATACGTCAACTATAGTGTTACAGAGCGCGCTCGTTACTATCTGCTCAGGAGTGGGACTCAAATCTGCAATTGTGGTATTATAGTTAACTCGTTTGGGCATCACGGTCTGGCTTGTAGTAAGAGCGCTGGTCGTATTTTACGTCACGCCAGCCTCAATAACGTTTTACGTCGGGCTTTTGCCAGTTCTAGTGTACCGGCCAACTTAGAACCTATTTTAGTAGGTATTTGACGATGTAGTACATGAGATGGCAAAAGACCCGACGCAATGACGCTTATGGCCTAGAAGTTGGACCGATCTTTGGTATGGGATCCTACTTGCGTCGATACTTTGGCATTGTTAAATCCTCCAGTCACCTCTTTGAAGGCCGGCACCCGTAGAACCCGTGTGCAACTAATATCCTGGTGCTCCCTGGCGTGGTCAAAACGGAATACTTAGTTCTATTTTCAAACGATAATTCGGATGCAATTTATGATATCGGGAAGCAATTTTAAGTATTACCGCGCTCAGTGTCGGTCACAACAGGGGCGCAGGGTCTTTGAGAGCGATGGCGCCCCGAGCGAAACATCTTTATAGGTGACGCGAGCGTCATTCAGCACCCTCTATAATCCTGCGCGCTTGTGCGTTGCATACATAGCTAGGATTAAAATTCCGCGGGAGTTTTCACACTCGGGTAGCGACCAAGCCTTTTGCGATTGAGTGCCTTCAGCACTCACCCACAAAGTTCGGTGAAGCTGTAAGGGCCTTTCCGGTCAACAGCATTAGATACGTTAGAAAAAAAAAGCGTTGCACATCCTGCCCTAAAGGTAAAGACGTCTCTGGGCACAGTAGCTCAATTAGCAGAGGATCTCAAGCGGCGCAAAAATATGCTACCTTTGGTAGGGGTTACATATTTATCCTGTATAGAGTCTGGACTCTCGCTCTTACCGTATCGTGGCATCCAATACCGGATTCAAACGTAACGTCGCTTCTTGGCACTGTAAAAAATGCTACCCCGTTAGCGAAATTTTGCATAAAATAAGTAAGTTTCGATATGGAATTATGAAACTAATAAAATTATTTTTTTGTAACTTATAAGTAGCACTAAAAAATTTATATATTAGGAAGTTTAAAAATTCGTTTATAATTGATTCGAATATTGCCGTCCTGGACACTAGCCCAGACTGCCGCTAGTGTACATCTAACGCTGGTGGGATATCGTAACTCGTTCCATATAACCCACAGGGCACTTGTGTTTTGTATTTACCAATGTAGATGCAGAGCCGAAATAACACTTGTTTTGGGCCCCGGCGAGAAGAGTAACATGAGGCCCCATAATAGCGAATAAAATTTGTGCGGTCGGGGGACCCTCGTCAAGAACGAAGTACTTAGTTAAAACAGAACTAGAAAAAGAAATACAAAACTATATTAGGCCTACATGTAATAATTAGAAAATGACTCTTTGTGAAGAAAATATTTTAAATTATTATTATACATTCTTAACTAAAAATTAAACATCGTACGACGCCATCAAGTGTTCAAACTTTGAACGTTTAACAAATTACTTCAGCGCACGTTCATCTCCAAAACATCGCGTCGCTTCATACTAAGCCTCTTGACGGAATAGACGCTAAATAGGTGAACGTTGCCCCCGAAGAAAGCCTGAAGAACGTGACCTCATCCGGGAGCCCTCACCTCGCTGAGTAGATGAGACTCGCGGCCACGCATAGTCAAACGTCTGAATCCAGAACCAAACTCAGTTGAATACCCACGAGAAAGCATCGAGTGTATCCCTACAAAATGAGTGAAACAGAGTAAAAGTCACCACCATAGGGCAATGCCCTGAAGCGGGTACTCCGTTCGTCTCCTATTCTTAGCGTAAGTTATTGTTATGTTGTAAATAATATTGTGAATAAAGAGCAAGCTCTGCAATATAACAGTAACCGACAAAAGAATATGTCCGAGTAAAAGAGCGAGATGAACAGTTAGTCAGTGTAAATCCGATTTAATATTATAAGATAAAGCGCCATCTCTTATTTCTAGTACAATAATAATGTACCAAGAAATAGCTATTTACAAGAATAATAATAATAATAGCAAACAGCAATAATAATAACAGTCATCACGTAAACTATACATTAGACACTGTATAGCCATCATATACATAAAAGGAAAAACAAAAATATGTGTCAAGTTTAATTAAAATTTGCGTAGTGATTAAAATTCAATCAAAAAATTTATTCAAAAAACTTTGGGTTATAAAAATAATCTATTCTAAATATGTTATTTAAATAACTTTAAAGTACTTCAATATTAAACAAAAAAACATACAGAGAAGATACATATACTAAAATGTTTTATGATTGACTATTTATGTATAGATAAATGTTTTGTGTAAAATAAACATTAAAAGTGAGATTTTTGTATTGAGTTATGAAAAATTTGATGTATCGTAAAATTAAAAAAAAAATCCGGCTCGATCACCAATCTTTCGGTTAATAGCCGAACGCGCTAAACGATTGAGTCACGGAGCCGATATCCGTTTTGCTGAAATTTAATTACAGCTACAATAATCTTACACTTTTTTAACGTTCCGGATGTATGTTGCCGGCCGGGGTACCCCTCCGCAACGCCCCATAAGAAACTTCGTTCAATAATAATAATCAAGAATATTGAAGTCCTTACCAATTATTGATATATATGAAATCGAAATCCAAAACCAACAACAATTACGAAATCTACTCTTTCTCCCATCCATACGAATTCCTATTTTAAATTAAAGAGGATATTCTAGCAGCGATTATTGCATACAACGTAGTCCCCTCTTTCCTCCCTGGATAATAGCATTATAGTAGGAAATATTTTCATACCAAATAATATATATCCACCCCCGCCATGACCGTACGTTTTGATTTTTTCCATAAATTAGTTTTTGTAGAAAGAAAATTAAAAATCGTTAAATTTTGGAGGAAACAAGGGTACTACAAAATGATGTTTTCGTCTATCCCGCGCTGAAGTTGTTTCTTTCGTGTTTTCTAATTCTTTCTTTGAAGCAATATATTTCTGAAATTCCTACTTTTCCGCCCGCATGTCGTCTTAACAATTTATTTAAGTAAGTACCATTTAGGTAGTATTTAGCAGAAGATTGTGCGTCCAGGAGTTAAAATCCAAAAGGGGTGAAATGGAAGGTAGGTATAGACCAGTGGTCGCCAAACTACGGCCCGCGAAGCGCATGCGGCCCTTGAACAGTATTTGTGCGGCTCGCGATATCAGTTTACATATAGTTAGCGAATTAGTTTGTTAAAAATGACTTGATAGGTTGTTATCGCCACACAAAACGCGTTTGACAGCTCATAAAAATATGTTAACTAATAGATGATATTTACTATCCAATCCTTATGGATGGCCCGCAGTGGTATCTCACATCGACCTGTGTGTCCCTTGACCAGAAAAGTGACCAGACCAGACGGTTAGAAGATAAAGCATCGAATATTCAAACAATTTCACGGTTGCAACAGTTTTAAAAAAATTGATTATTAATAACAAATTTTTTAACACTGTCTTTCCTACCCTCTATAATACTTGTCTATTATCAATAAAAAGTATGCTTTGGTCATTTAGTCATGATTAATTTTATTATCATTTGTGATTACCGACTTTTGTTCCAACCGAGTCAGTCAATTTCAAATTTGAAAAAAAAACATGTAAAGTTGCATGCACCAGTAGAGACTATAATTAGCTATAATAGTTTCGAATAAACATGAAATTCTGAAAAGCTTGGATATGAAAAAGTTAATATCAGATACTGCAAACATAAAAATATTCTTGATAGGTATATTAATTTCTGTAGAAACATTTAAGTGTTGTTCCTTACGTCATACTTGAACTACCCTTTATACTTTTATATAGACATAATTCAATAACTAATCTGTTACTCAAACGACAGAGATTATTAATGGAAATTAGACACTTAATTATTATAAATAAAAAACAAACTCTTTTTAAGTAGTTTTATTGTGAAAGCAAAGTATACAATTAAACTTTAGGTGATGCCAAAAGACCGTAATTTGCATCACGCATTGCATAATTTCGGTTCGACTAAAATTCAGTTAGACCGCCAATCGGCCGTAATAAAATTCACTTCCATATCAATAACCGTAAGGGGTGTTTGAGTTATTTAGTGTGATGAACCATTAAATATAATATGTATTTATAAAGAATTAGATTTTTTTTCACTCGAAAAATATTCCATTCTTCATAAAAATTCTAAGCTACTTAATCGAAAAACTTAACATTATGTGATTTTTTTTATAAATTTCATACACGATACTGGACGCTATTCTATCTCAACAATAAATCTTTCCATATTGAACATTTTTATGAATTTTTTTTATGTAGACTATTCTGTATTATTATTGTGTATTCTATGTATCCGAACGAAATCCATTTGTATTTACGTGCATGAGTTGCCAGATGTGAAACAAAACATACTTTTATATAAAATCTAATGCAGCGTTTATTATGCAATGCAAAATGAGCTACATACTTACAAAATTACACTTGTTTGGATTCACGTTTAAACATTAAATGTATATAATAAAAATTAATCTTGATGTTCCTTATCCACACTATTTGTAATTTTACTTAATGGTTTGTATAAAAATGATGGTTCATTTACAAATTTTGGTGGACCACCTAACTGTATTGTTTCAGGTACATTTAATTCCTCATTAAGTTTTTTAGCTAAGAAGTATATTTCAGCTAATGTAATAATTAGTGCACACATAACACCAAGGAGTAACCTGAAGCCAAAGTCAAGAGTACCTATCATCCATTCAATGCCTTTGAAACCAAATAGGAAACCAGCAAATATTGATATGATGAGTTGTCCAACAGCAATCAACTGACGATTCACTTGTTTCACTAGAAAGAAAGGTTAATATTAACTTTTTAGTAACCAACATGTTTTTAGTATCATAAACTATGTATGTACATAGAAAATAATTTGTTACATGTATTATAAAATGTTTTAAAAATAGATAAGACTGAAAATATACTTCATTCAATTTAGGCCCTGATAAGATGGTTTTATCAATGTGAAAATATTATCACCAGTTCAGAAAACAAAAGTCATCAGAAGAACCTAGAACACAACTCATAGATACAAATTGTTTTTTGCAGAAGGTTGTTATTTCCAGACATCACCATCCTTCACATGTGTATTGTGTTTTATTTCAAAAATACTTACTCTGATATGCAATAGTATCATCTGGATATCTCATTCTAACATTATCTACACTCTTCGTCATTTTTCTATAATTTCTTGCCTCTTGCTGTGCCCTCAGTTTTACACACCTTGCCTCCAAAACAGGATTCCTTTTTATTACCTTATTTTCTGGCATTTCAATTTGTGCTCCTTTTAATAGAATATGTAAGTAAGGGACATCTTTTTCACCATCCACCTTTAGTTTTTGAATGTAACTATATATCCAATCAATGTCCAGAGTAGTCAGATAGAGCTTGGAATTCTTTGTATCTCTTTCTAACATCTTGTTTTCTTCTTCACTTTGTTCTAGTAACTCCTTTTGGACTTCCTTAGGCTTCTCTTTATCATTTCTACCAGACATTTCATTTCTTCATCTTTTATGTGATTAATTTCTTCAAAGTCACTTTTATTTTTTAGAACAAAATCTTTTATTTTATTCAAATTAATAATATCTTTGTCATCGAGTTGTACTTGTTTCACATCTTCACTTTCATGATTATTCTGATCTTTACAGTTTTCTTTTATTAATTTTGAAATATTTAAAGGTGTTTTACATGCACTAGGTATTTTTTTAATAAACTCTAACAATGGTTTTGTTGGATAAATCTTCAGTTTTGTATCTACAAGTGATCCTTTAAGGTCCATGGTTTAATTGTTTGCAATGCTTAACTTGTGATTCAGGTCTGCATATAAATCCCTTAATTCTTCTTCTTTTTCTTCAAATGCGTTATCAATTCTCTGACATTTAAAATTCATATCATCAATAAACTGGTCCCATTCACTTTGTCTTTTATCATGATATTCTGCTCTCTTTTTTTCACTTACCTATAAACAATGAAAAGAAACTGGTATATCTCAATAAAATAACTACTATGTGTAAGTATGAAGGTTTAACAGTAGTATGGCTTCAAATCTATGTCTCCTATTTTATAATGAACCTTTAATCAAAAACTATCATAATTACATTTTATCTCTAAATAGACTTCCTCCAAACCGGACTTAAAGATTTATTCTCTCATATTCTATACCTAGTCATTCCAACTGCATTGCCATCTTGTAAAATTGCATCCACCACCACATTTATACATTATTGTTATACCGCATAAAAAATTAACACTCAATTTAATTCTGTATCCATATA
The DNA here is from genome assembly GCA_014132275.2 of Samia ricini. Taxonomy (NCBI): domain Eukaryota; kingdom Metazoa; phylum Arthropoda; class Insecta; order Lepidoptera; family Saturniidae; genus Samia; species Samia ricini. Next base: position 13,027,833 of record AP028161.1, read on the forward strand.
CATATAAAATATACCACTTAAGATATTTGAGATTTTTAATTAATTATTTTAAGTAGATTAGTATTATGAAATGTTTAATTTTTTTAAGTGTATAAAGTATCTATTTTAAAGTACCTTCTGTTTATCAAAACAATCCCTTTCAACTACTTCACACAATTGTAAGGCTTGATTCAATTTTTCAATTAGAACTGGAAGAGCTGTTTCACCGTTCTTCTTTATTCTATCAGCTTCACTATCTTTTATTTCAGTCAATGTCTCTAAAATAGTGAAGAGGTTTTTTCTACTTCTCTGTCACCTCGCTTTTCCTAGAATTAGTGTATTACACATTGACATTTTTTTTCTATCTTATAAACATATAAGAGCTCTACAAATGTATGAACTATAAGTTTTAGATATTCTAATATTTACCTCAAACTCTTTCAACATAAACTTTATTTCGCCATTTAGGAATGGGCGATGGTCGAACAATCGTGTCCAAATTTCACCAATCTCTGTAATATTTTTTGTTCACTATTAAAATACAAAAAGATACTTTACCTTAAATTGCTATATTTTTTTCATAAGTATGATTAGATTACGCAACAGTAGATGAATTACAAAAAAGTTTTCAAATGTATATTCATATGAAGTAAATAACTCAAACCTCGTGATAACTCCGTCATTGTGGCCACAGAACAATATTACTCCTACCTGGCATATCACTTGACCATAAAGCACACGACACATAGACATTTTTTTTTTGGTTCCATTTATTCCTTTTTAAGAAAAAGGCAAAGGTATTAGTAGGGAATGCAGCCAAGTCTGACGTTAGGAACACTATCAATAAATAAATAGCGGTAACAAAATACAACCACAACGGGAATGATTGGGACATTTCAGAATTCACTTGCGTATCATAACTACACACGTAACATGCCACCCAAATTACATAATATATAGACAAATACTGCAAAATAATGAATTAAAATAAGGACGACGACATGACAGACCAAAATTGCGCCAAGCATCCCCGACACAAAGACAACAAAGTATCGATAGACAACAGCAGACTGTTTTCAATTGCTTCAATTTCTTTTTCTTCTTAATTATTGGCAAACTGTATACACAATTTATGCCAATGTCATGAGGGTAAGACGTATTTTCAATCTTGTATCAGCGTTACCAAGCTCCAGCAATACGGTGGCTCATCCTGCTTGAACTTTCCATGGAGCTTAGTCGACACCTCAGAATACATGCTACGCGTTATCTTCTATAAAAAACTTCACTTGAACACAATAACTAAACTATATCAAACAAAATCCCATCAAGATTACATGATATAGAGTCAAATATACAAGTTTAAATTAATTAAAGAAAATAATTGCTACTTGTCAGACTGAGATCCTGCCAAAAAAACTTGTTTCCTGTTGTTCCTTCTTAAGGAAAAGGCAAAGGTACTACTAGACCATGCAGCCAAGTCAGACGTTAAGAACACTATGAATAAATGGGGGGAACAAAATGGTGACCTTGTGTTTCAACTGCAATCCGAGTGACTAGGACATTTGAGAACTAATGCTCCGTGTCATTATTTTCACTTCACTACACTTGTGCATCGTTACTAAACTATATCACGTAAAATTCCACCAAAATTACATAATATATAGTCAAACACTACAAGATAATGAATTAAAAATAAAGATAACTACATGGGGAACCAAAATCGCGCCAAACACCCCCCAAAAGCAGACAACAACAGAGAGTCAGCATCACAGATAAATAAGTTTAAGTTCAATATTCATTCATTCGGTCACTACTCACATTTTAGTTGTCTATGGTCACAACTACCATTCGACGTACATAATTCATCAATCAATTTTAGTATTTTCATTCATCCTTGAAGAGAATGGATGTACTCTAAGTTATCAAGGTTAGATTCGGTATTGTTTTTATTTGCGCAGAATTGTTTTGTCGGTGATGATGTGTTCGGGTTATGTTACTGGTTCCTAATAGATAAGTTATACCGTGGCTGTACACGAATGTGAGTTAAACTTAAGTGAATTGGCCGCGACAATAATTACAATGCCGGGTCTTATTGGTATCGGTGAATTCATTGAGGAAACTAAAGAGGATTACAGTTCACCGACTACGTCTACGTTCGTTTCTCGTATGCCACAATGTCGTCAAACTATCAGCGCTTTGGAAGAGGTAATTATAATCTTTATTGCATACATAGAACGTTTAAGATAAGCCAACATATTGTGTTCTGATAAACTGCCCTCTTGAGTCGCTGTAACACACGTTAATATATTTTAACTTTCTTTGTAGGTCTTTGTATTTTAAAATGAACACACCCGATCAAAGGCAGTCTTACCTAAGTATTACAGTATTTTTTTACAAAAAAAATGTAAACCTCAGTGTTCATCGTTATATTGTTTTAAAATTTTTACAGAAAACATAACTAATAATTAACAACGTAATTCTTAATAGATTACAAATGTAAATAAAGTGCAAAGTAAACATAATGTAGCTCTAATAAATGATAACAGTGATTATGTAGGACCTATATCGTTTTCTGTATTGTCTGTAAACAAATTAACAAGTTTGTTGCTCATGGCAGTTTCGTAAATGTTTATCATAAGCAGGATGAATTTGAATGAATCAGGATCAGTTTAATTATACACCACTCTGGTACAGTTTTTACGTAATTAATTTTACGTCTCTATTGTTATACAGTTTTATACACAATAAATTTTAGTTTCTATGCAGTCTATTCTATTAGTCTGTATGATTTTCTTAGATGTACTAATTAAAAACAAAAGAGAATCGAATGTGTGGGTAGGGACACCGGTTCCGCCCCCTTGTTACTAATACTACCTGCATCTATTGATTTTAATAATTATTTTGTACTTGAAAGGTTGTTTAATATTTTTTCAAGCTGAAACTATGTCCACTAAATGATTTCTGAGTGTCTAATTTATCATGTTTATACAATTTATTTTGATATATATAGGAAATAAAATAAAAATCCAATAATGCGTTGGGAATTTGAATAAAATGGTTACGCCTATAAGGTAACTTAGTTTATAAGTAACTATACAACTTTAAACTATCTACCTAAATAACATAATAGTATTTGAAGTTGCAGCGCGAATAAAATTACGAGTACACATGCACTCAAATTAGAATCTATAATAAAATTATCTGCGTTATCGAGTTCGAGTAAAGATATATTTATCATTTGAAGCCCGACGTTACCACGTGAGGAAATCGAGTAGCGTTATTGTAGTTACATATTTAAATTGGGCGCATCTAAAGAAAGTTATCGAGTAATTTGTAGATGCTATTAGATCTGAAGTAGGTTCTTCAAACAGTAGAATTAATAAGGTCAACTACATAATTTATAGTTTTAAGGGTAACATTTAATGGTAGAATCATTTTGCCATATAATCTTACAATCCTAATTCGACTCGGAGGTAACATTTTGATAAACTCGGATACATTTATTTCTAAACACAAACAGTGAAATTTCACGCTTCTTACTTCAAAAATGTTGAACTTTCCATACAAATATTCAACCGCTAATTCACTCTCATTGGAGTAACATTTTGAAAAAAACGCCGATATACGTGATTATTTATTTCTAACCTGAAGCTAGAATATGAAATTTTATGCTTCATGATTAAAAAATGTCGAACTATCCATACAAACTTGCAACCCCTGTCACACTCTTGGGGTTACATTTTGAAAAACGGCGATATACGTGTTTATATATTTCTAACCAGAAGTGTGTATACGAGTAATCCTTTGCTTATCGGATGCGGATGCTTTCATAAGAGGTTTGCCAAAATATCAAGTTCATAGGTCCAGGGGTTCAAGCTCTGTTTTGATAAATCAGTCAATCAGGACAAGTAATTTTGATATATGTAGGTAACATCAATTTTTAATATACTTACTTAAGTACTGTCTTTTTTTTATTAAAACTGAAAATTCATAGAAGATGCGATATTAATGTTAACTTTATTTAGCGTATTCCATGCTTTATAGTTCACTCGGTATCTACTTATCTCTAATGTGGCTTCAAGCTGGTAAAGCAAATCTAAAAAATCCGTAGCTCTAATGCAAAACGGTTTTTTTTTACCCTTAGAAAACAATTTATGAAGGGAGAGTTAGTTTTGAGAACTGGCCATGATAGAAACTAAACACGTAAAAGCTAATGATTGAAACCTAATTACGATTAATACTGAATAAAATTATTTCTAAAGTTAACTCAATTTGCGATTAGTAAAAAAACACCGTTAAGTTTTTCTTTAACAAAGTATTTCAAAAATTAAAATGTTCAAGGTTGTTCTATGGTAAGATTTTAAAGGGGTGCACAGTTAAAAAGAGAGTACGTGATGCAAAAAGTATGAGAAGTCGAGGTTTTATTACTGCACGTATTATGCACAATTATTAATATGAGGCTTGAATTAACGATAATCACGAGGTAAAATTTATTGAGTTTGTAATATCTCAGGTGACGACGTGTGCCAGTTTCCAATTTCCTGTGTGAAAGAGTTGACCACAACCGATATAAGAGCGAAATGGAATATATACGCTAATGAATGAGATAAACAGATATACGAGTATACAGGCGGTATTAGCGCGTACAGGTTTCTGGGTCATTTATCGTTTAATGATGATACCAGCTCAGGAATAAATAAGTGGTCTGTGCATTTGAGCAGATCAACCTATCGACATGTATTTCGACGTGTTGAATCTTAATATGAGGTCCGTTTTTCTCGTAGACAAAAAACTTTGAGTTGATTGCGAAAATCTCGGAGACTATAGTGAAGAACATAGATAGTGATTCCATCAAGACATAAATGTTAATATGGTTGCAGAATTTTTGCTGGACGCTAAAAATAGACATATCGAGAGAAAATAAGAAACGAAACAGGAACCCGCTGCGTAGGTCGTTTGAAGACAAAAGAGTTCGATACAAACGAAAAACAGTTTGATATAGAATGATGAAATAGAGATGAAAGTCGTTTCTTTTACCTTCTCTTATATGCTATTATTTGCTGATTTAAAAATGTTGAGATTTTCAGATGCTAATCTTGTACCTATTCCATGCATCAAAATATACAAGAAACAAGAACTTTAACTTAACTGCAACTTTTTGCAATTTACTCGATGTTTTTAGCGTGTACGAGTAAAACCGATTTTTCAGTGCATCGAAATTATGTCGATAGGTACCGGTCAAATGCAGAGACCAATTTTTTTCTGGTGTGTGCCGGGTTTATTGAAATTACTTACAACGATTGCGCCTGCGTTGACTTTAGAGAACTGAGTGTGTGAGTCAATTCGTAGGAGACAGGGATATGCATGCCGTAGCGAAATTTTCTCTAGAATTTTTGGAAAACACAATTCTCTAGATAAGTTCATCGATTCTTTTAATTTTAACCTATGTGAGCCATGAAAATTGATTTTTTGGCGACTTGCTTAACCCCTTGAGCACTAACCTGGCGTTTATGCCAGCTTTCCATTGTTTTCCTATTGTCTTATTTTTATGGGTAATCGACGTATTAACAAATTATTTATTTATTTATGTCTTAGAATATGTCATTTTATTTGTTACTAATAATTTAATAGACTAAATCATACACCTAGTAAAAAAATTAAAATAGTCACACAAAAGCTTAATATCGAAATACACAGAAACCTAAATAAGTGGACCTGATATGTGACAAACCTTTGTTATTGATAAGTAATTACAATGAGATCTCGACTCTTTTGCGTTGAAATACCTCGCACCGTTACTGGGAATTTTCAAACCTTTTTAACGGAGACTTGATTTCTAAGACTTTCGAAGTTTACCTCTGTAATTGGGCTTTGTATCTCAAGCCCCGTACGTCAGACAATTTATCAAGTTTAGACAAGTTATGACACGTTTGCTACCAATAAGCGACCCAACGATTAAGGAGAAAGCTCGAGAATTTGCGAGTAAGGATAGTGGGTCTCTATAAATGAGATGACTACCATGTTAACCTGACTATTTAGGAAACTGGGCAAATTAAAAGACTATAAGTGATTTAAAAAATGAAGATCGTTTCAGATCCCAGTTATACAGGTTTCACTGTATATATATTTTCCTTTATTTAAATTCCATTGCGTGGTCTAGGAGGAGGGTAGCGGATAAACAAACAGACAGCAGCGGAAAGCGACTTTGTTTTATACTATGTATAGAAAATACAGATAATAAAGGTGACTCTTATCATTCGGATATCGTAGTATAATATAAAGTCAATTATTTTTTGTCGGGCTTTGCGTGTGTAAATTAATGCAACGGATTCAGACACGTTACTTTGAACATAACTGCATAGATACTGCAACTAATTATTGTCATTATGGCCGGTTTCAATATCGAATCGTTAACTTTTAGATTGAGATCAAACCAATAATAAATCGCTTTTCCTGGTTGATCACTCACAGAAATTTAACACTCTAGAGAAAATTCGAATTTTGGTAGGTAAAGACAGATTGAGATCGCATATCGAAACTGGCCGATAGATGACAATGTTAAAATCGAGTTTCATGATTCACTGATTAGCGTATTTTTTTACACCCACAGTCCACAGATTAATAATGCGGTGATTTTAACTTTTGTTCATGTTTCCTGACGCATCAAATATCATGATTGTACACGTATTGTCTCCGCGGTGAATCGGAACGTGGGTAAAACGAAAAATACTTTGTGGTAAATTTGTATGCTAGTATGCAATATTACAAATATTAATCGTAAATGCGTAATACGAGAACCTTGAATAGTTTGTTTTTTATTTTATTTATATTACTGACACGACAAAATGACTGCACTTTATTTGATGAGACACGGCTAGACTTTAGGTAAGTCTGGATATACACTTGCCGATTTCGGAATGCGAAACAAATGAGATGCTTATTATCTATTATTTAGTTATCTATCTACCACTCCGCTAATAACTGCATCTACACTGGCGTATCCCGGAATAATTTTATTTGAGTATTTAAGTATTACGTTTAGGTTAGAGATTTATTACAGTTTCAATTCAACAATGGCTTTTAAATTAGACAAAGGCATAACTCGCATTAACTCAATACAATGACAGAGTTTTCACAATTCAAAATCAAAAAATTCTTTATTCAATTTAGGCCCTAATTAGGCGCTTATGAACGTCAAAACACTACCGCCGGGTTGGAAAACAACACAGTCGAGATGAGTCGGCAAGAAACTCGATATGTTCCTTTTTTTATAAATTCAAAATATAAATATACATATTATTATAAAATAAAATCTATTCATATCATAATTACAACCATTGTTAGCGGAAGCACAAAGAAGGGTGTAAATTCCATACATCAATATCCACCCTATAATAACCTTTTGAAATTAAGACATGCCTGACATGGTGCTTTAACAAATTGTCAGATGAGTCGGTAATGTCTTTGGGATCTTATTATAAAACCGATTACCTATGAAACGTCTATTAGATTTACTTAACCTAAAGAGTGGGACGGCCAACTTATCTTTATTTCTAATATTAAAACTATGACGATCATTTACTAGATCAAGGTTGTCCAAATTTTTACAAACATACATAAGTGCACGGTGATTGTGATCCTGTTGGACTGAATTTCCTACCACTCAACTTACTGCTGTCTGCTGCTATGGTGGTAACAATCCATACAAGCACTTAAAGCTATACCATCCTGCTGAGACTTTAATTGCACTATAAAGACACCCAAGTTCACTATTTACTAAAGTCCTTTAATGAGCATGCTCAGATCACCTTAGTAAAATACCGCCAAGTACCGATTATAATGAAAAATGTCTACCACATATTTAGAGTGAAATCCTACTACCAATGCCATTTGTCATTGGATACTACACTCTGTATTTATTTAGTTCATTCAGAACGATCATTAGTTTTGTATCTTGGCATGGGACAGTGCGTGAATGTTTACGTAACCTGGTCCTCGAACATGAGCATTTTTTTCTGATTTTTACTTATTAGAAAACAACAGGCTATGTGAATAAAAAATAATTAAAAATAAAAGCCACCTCGTGTCGCCCCCCATCCCAAATGCAGCGGACGGCCCCGGGGGGTTTTAGTGGGTATTTCCGGGCGCTTCACGCCCGGGTGAGTCCCACACTGGCACGGAACTCGTCACTCCGTAACCCCTTACCTATTGTATTGGGGGACTTCGGTCTCACTAATACAATAGGTAAGGGTAGTGCGTAAATGCATTTTCCCCCCGTCAAAAAAAAAAAAAAGGTGTCTCGAAAAACAAAATTAATTCGGCTATTAAAATTCCGAGATCCAAATTGTGAATTGTTAAAAATAATTTGGGGGGATATTATAGAGCATCCCTTTCAAAATAAATGTTACTATAGAACTAGTTTTAAGTACGTTGATAGTGATGTCATATTCTATATTATAATGTTTTATACATTCTTTATTTGGACGTAATCAGATTTTAATGTTGTTTTCAATGGTCAGTCAGTCTTACTTGTGGTCTATCTAATCAGTAAACATCCTTTATAATATACCGAATAAATTTTAGCTAAAATAATTAATATTACAAAAAAAAATACTAACATACAATTGAAATGTTTTATTTATTTATTTTTCATTAAACATTTGGCAAAATGCCCAATGACTGAGTACATAACGAATGAACGAATCGGTACTTTATCACTGTCGTAGAGTTCCGAGAAAGAAATAACCTGCAATAGTAATGTATGTTGCCTTTTTTGTTCAACAACCAAATACAACTCAAAATAAGGCTTTAGTTTTTTCAATCTATAGATTTAAATTTATAATAAGTGATTTTCATGTGTATCATAGAAAGTTCATAAGTTTTTTTTTTATAAAAACAATGTTTAATTAATAAGTAGGTAATTCTTGTTATAAATTCTGTAAAATTCCAATAACTTAAAACCTTATAATAACTAAGATTAGGATTAAAGCAGTCAACGTATTTGCTGAAAGACTACAAAATTAAAGATGTGAAAATTGACACATAAACATCATATATTCGGACTATTTTTTTTGGACTGGCGAAATTACATGAAATGAAAATTAGTGCATCGACAGCTTAATATTTTATAAATTCGTTTTAAAGCATTAAACTTTTTTTTTTGCTATTTTGAGTAGTGAATAAATGGGAAAAACTGGAGTTTTCCTTGAAAATGCTACGCCGTTTTTAATGAATTCCGCTGACAGACACTCAAGTACTGGAACGTGGATATGAAAAATGTTAGCTCATTTTAACGTGCGCGCCTCCCTTTTGTATAGGCTTTGAGAGGTCATCGACAAATGAGTCACTTTTATGAATGCGGCCGCTGCTCTGAACTAATGGAGTATAATATAAGCACCTGAGCTAAGATGTAAAGATATAAGATCCGTTCGGAGATGACGCATTTCACTGTGTACTCTTCGTATCAACGAACATAATCCACGTTGCATATCTTAATTAGGTGCAATACGCGGCTTTCATTTTCATTACTTGATAATTATATAGTGTATATTGACATAAATACAGATTTTTGCTCTCAATTCTCTATTATTTCATTTCAATGTATCTTAAGACATATAGCTTACGTAAGCCATAAAAGATGTTTTTTTTGGAAACTTACAAAAATTTATTATACATAAAAGCATAATTGGGATATATTATACAAATGATTTATACAAAATATCTTATATAATATATTTATAATATATAAGAGTGACAACCGCATCGAAATCCGTTGTGTGATTTAGGATGAGTTTGCGGATAAACAGATAGATAGTCGCGGAAAGCGACTTTGTTTTAAACTACGTATTACTATATTCTTTAGATTAGGTAATTAATATAATGTGTTCTTAAGAATTTAAAGTACTTTTTGGAATGACTCGAGACAGCATCACTTGAGAACCAGTATCTAGGCTTAAGTGTGTTTACCATCCTGGACCACATCGTCACTTAACATCAGCTGAGATTGTGATCAAAGCCCAGAACATATATCGTGTAAAAAAAATACACGCTTAAAATATTTGGGATACCCTACCTAATATGTTCAGTTTGGACTAGGTAAACAAAAAAGAATATTTTTTTAGTAACATTCTATTTTATATACTTGTGTGTCCTATTCAAATAGGTGATTGCGTATTGTGTTCTGTACATTAGGTAAATAACCTTCGTGCGCTAAGGTCGCCGTGTCTTTTTATGTACAAGATAAAAAGTCCGTATGAGCGTCAGGTTATATTTGGGCATTGATACGAATTTTTCGTTATATATTACACATTAATATACAGTTTATATATTCAAAAGAATTTTTGGTTATTTCTATGTTTATCCATTGACTAGTTTATATGGTAACTAGCTGTGTGGGCGCGGCTGCGTCCGAGTTTCATATATTCTTCACTGCGTTTTAATTTTCAATACGGAACCCTAACAATATTTTGAGTACTAAAATAAAGTATAAATATTTCTTATAAATTCAAGCACTTTGCCTTATAGTTGTGCATTGAAACGGATTTTTTTTTATTTTATGTGTTTTAATTTTTTACACGGAACCCTAATTATTTTCGATAATTAAAAGCATAAATATCTATTTAGTGAAGGAAAAATATTTTAACATCACAAACAGACACTTCAATTTTATTTATTAGTAAACGTGAAATAAATTTGATTGTGAAATTTTTAAGTAAGTAATATATACATTAAAAACCGTGAAGAAATTTTTACATCGTAATCAACATATCAACGTACATCGATACATTTTAAATAGTTAATTACTAAAATAAGGAATATACACATTAATTTATCATGAATTTATCTTACGAATGTTTCACTTTACAAATGACAAATGTACGTATGTGTAACGATTGACCCAAATTAGAACAGGTTATTTGATGTCTAAATTCATACGATAAATACAGTTATGTTATCTATCTAATAACAAGTTGTAACATAATTATCTACTTATCGTTTCTCTTTTACTTTCTACGGTTCACTTTGCAGGAAATTTTAAATGAATTACAAAATAAAAAAAGTACATTGATTCATGTAACATATTATCTTTTGTCTATATCTATTACTTGTTATATAAACACGTAAGTAAATTGATTTTGTTTGTTCGTTATGGATGTTTACCCACTAGGTAAATAATGGATTTTAAAAATTATTTTACATTTAAGAGCTTCTTTATCAATGAGTGACATACCAAAATCGCGCCAAGCACCCCCCACCTTTTTGTCCTCTATTGTTGTTTAACACCATTGTTTACTAAAACTTTACGTACGTATTTTTCTACTTGTACATTTGTCTCTTACTTTTGTTTCAACTTCACATAATACTCGTTCCCATTCTTTTGTTTTTATAATCACCGTAACTCCTTCGCGGCGTTGTGCTTTTAAAATATCGCTCAACGAAAGAGTTTGTGTACGGACTACCGAGATCTCTCCCTCTCCGACATGTCTTAAGTGAGAAAGTTTTTATTTGTACGGTTATTTCTTTGGACAAAAACTATTATCTAACGACTGTCGCCTTTAGAGCCATGCTTTATATTATAATATGTACAGAGGATTCTTGAAATACTTACTTAAGTCATACAAAGGAATAACTTTTTTTTAATATTATTGAATAGGTCTCTTAACTTGTTTATTTTTTGGGATGTAAATACGCAATAGTTTAGTACTTGTTTGAATTTATATTTGTTATATGATCGATAGATTTAACTTTAAAATTAAATTTATAACTGTTAGAATTCTTTTATTGTTTCTCAATCCAACCGTAAGACGTCCACTGCTGGTCATAGGTCTCCCCCAAAGATCTCCACGATGACCAGTCTTGCGCCACCCCCATCCAGCGGATTTCCGCGACCTTTACTAGTTCGTCGGTTCACCTTGTGGGGGGTCTACCCACGCTACGTATTCCGGTGCGGGTAGCCATTCGAGAACCCGTTGGTCCCCATCGGGCATCGGTTCTGCGAGCAATGTGCCCAGCCCACTGACACTTATGTATGTCTAGTAATTCTTCGGACAATGTCGGTTACTTTGGTTCATCTGCAGATCCCCTCATTCCTGATTCGATCACCCAGTGAAACTTCAATCATAGCCCTCTCTGTTACCCTTTGAGCAACTTTGAGCTTTTTTATTAAGTCCATTGTGAGCAACCACGTCTCAGTGCCGTATGTCATCACTGACAACACACACTGGTCGAAGACTTTCGTCTTGAGACACTGCGGTATATCGGTCGTGAAGATTCTGCGTAGCTTCCCGAACGCGGCCCAACCGAGTTGTATACGACGATTAACCTCTTTCTCGAAGTTGGATCTGAATAACTGGACGGTTTGTCCCAGGTATACATAACTGTCCCCGGCTGGGTGACCTATCTGGGTCTTACCTCTTTTGAGAGGTGGGCGAAGAGGTGGTGTGGAGAAGTTTATTTTATTCTCCCCCATCCCCACTGGGCCATTGCACGGACGAGGCCCGGTGGGTTCGCTGCAGGGGGCGACGCGGTGCTTGCGAAAGCCACCCCGTGTCGCCCCCATCCCAAATGCAGCGAACGGCCCCGGGGGGTTTTAGTGGGTATTTCCGGGAGCTTCACGCCCGGGGGAGTCCCACACTGGCACGGAGTTCGTCCCTCCGTGCCCCCTTACCTATTGTATTGGGGGACTTCGGTCTCACTAATACAATAGGTAAGGGTAGTGCGTAAATGCATTTCCCCCCGTCTTAACTGTCAACAACTTCAAGCGCAGAGTCACCGATTTTTATAGGAGTTGACACAACATGGACATTAGACATGACTTTTACTTTGTCCAAGTTAATTTTAAGATCATCTCGTTCGGAGGCTCTACTGAGGTCACCAAGCATCGTGCTTAGGTCTTCTGTGGTCTCAGCCATGACTACTATATCATCAGCAAAGCGGAAGTGTGTTATGTACTCGCGGTTTATGTTAATGCCAAGTTCTTTCCAATCCAGAACCTTGAAAACATCCTCGAGCGCAGCGATAAACAGTTTCGGAGAAATAACATCTTCCTGTCTAACGCCACGTCGCAAAGGTATAGGTTTCGAGGTCTGATATGGTGGCGTTTTCGTACAAATCCTTCAAAGCTTTGATGTACCGATAGTCTACTTGCACCGCTGGAGATACTGCAGTACAGCCCAGGTCTCAATCGAATCGAAGGTTTTTTCATAGTCCACAAACGCAAAGGGGTAGGTTATACTCCTCGGTCTTCTGTATAACCTGCCGCAGCGTATGAATGTGGTCTACGGTGCTAAAGCCTTTTCGGAAACCGACTTGTTCGGGAGGCTGGAAGTTGTCAAGCCTGTACGCTAGTCGGTTCGTGAGGACTTATAGACATGACCCAAAAGTGAGAGGAGTCTATAATTTTTCAAAAGGGTGTTGTCAACTTTTATTCCGTCATAACCCGGCGCCTTGTTGTTCTTGAGCTGTTTGAGAGCCATTCGAATTTCGTACAGGCTGACGTCCGGGATATCTTCAGTGAAGTGTCGGGTTAATCTAGCTCTCGTGTCTCGGGCTTGTTGGCACAATAACAAAACAAAAAATTCAGAAATAACTGTTTACTTATTGTTAAGATTACTTTTAGTCTACTAATGTCACTATAATTATTAAAAGTTGTATCTTCAATAACCTAAGTATTTAAAATATCATTAAGTATTCACAAACCCACATAAAAAGTACAATCTATTTAAGATGGTATAAAGCTTTTATGGCCGCTAAGTAAAACATCTGTTGACACCCATTACTTAAACGTTCTATATTCACAGCTGTTTGTATTTTACTATGTAATAAACTAGAATATGTAATACTCATTAACCTCTTACGAAGTTTTCAAACAGTTGTTTATTATGTAAATTGTTTCCTTAAAGTATTTTTTATTTTATTTTATTTACAATTATATCGCATTAAACCACGCACACACTCCGGGACCCCCTCCGGTTGACCCAAGACGTGCTTCGTTCCTCAACTGGAGAGGATCTTGTCGCAGCTGCTAGCGCGATGCAGTGACACTGAACATGCATTAAGCATTACTCGCACAACACTACTCATACTTCTACACATAACACGCAGGTATATCTCCTGTAAGGAACATTTATTATTATTATTATTACATGAAAAACGTAGGGCTTAGCTAGGTTTAAAACGCCGAGAGGGATGGACCGCAGTAGAGTCCTCCGAGGAGATATTGCGGGTGAAAAAATCCGCTAAACGGGAAAGAGAGATGGATCCTGCAGCAGACCCGTTGCGCAAACGCCGGCAGCGCAGAAGGCTGGGGAGGTGCCCTTACAGAACGGACTAAAGGACGATGAGGGTGTAACACCCTCCTTCCACAATACGCGCCACCGGGCCAACGCGGTAGAATGCGTTGCCACCCCGTATTGCCCCACACAAGGTGGCGGGGGTCCCGGGGGGTTTAGTGGGTATTCCCGACGCCCTCAGTGCTGGGTGAGTCCTACACCTCTATCGACTCCATCGGGGAGACTCCCTGCCCGGTGGGCTCGATAGAGGATGTGCGTAAATGCATTCCCCTTAAAAAAAAAAGTTCAAAACGCCGCGGAGTTTTTTTACATTCAGGCAACGGCCAAACCGAGGTTCATTAATCACTTTGGTAACCCTTTTTGGGGCTGAAAATCACGGTGAACCTGTAAAGGCGCTTTCGGTCAACAGCGTTAGCTTGTTGGAAAAAAAATGCATTAAATTTTCTTCTCGTTTCAAGTTTTATCCATCGGAACTCTGCCTTATCACTCAGTGCTTTATTACAACTAACTCTTAAAGACCTTCCTCTTTTATTTTTTACTTCAAACATGTCGTATTACGACTAGTAGAAAAGTATTCATTTATTTACTCATATTATCAAGTAAACCAATAATAACCTAGCTATAAGTTATAATATAGGTATGCGAAGCAGATATTTTAATGTGAAGATATTATTAAATTTTATAATGTATTTGGTGTCATTGTTTTTGTCCTAAACCAGTTTAGAAAACAAATTAGGTAGGTATAAGTACATTTTGCTTGCGAAAGCCACCCCGTGTCGCCCCCATCCCAAATGCAGCGGACGGCCCCGGGGGGTTTTAGTGGGTATTTCCGGGCGACTCTCGCCCGGGTGAGTCCCACACTGCACGGAGCTCGTCACTCCGTGCCCCTTATCTAGTGTACTGGGGGACTTAGATCCCCTAAGTACAATAGATAAGGGTAGTGCGTAAATGCATTTCCCCCCGTCAAAAAAAAAAAAAAAAAAAAAAGGTATAAGTACATTTATTGGGGGACTTCGGTCTCACTAATACAATAGGTAAGGGTAGTGCGTAAATGTATTTCCCCCCGTCAAAAAAAAAAAAAAGGTATTACATACATATACATTACATTTTTTTTAATTTTTTTAATTATGCTGCCCTATTACAATATACCCCCTCCGGTATTGCCCCAAGATGTTCTCCGATCCCCTACTGGGAAGGATCTTGCAGCCGCCGCTAGCGTGATACAGTGACACTGCATGCACTCTAGCATTATGTGTATCACACTGCACATCCACTCCTGCACATAACACGCAGGTATACCACTTCTGTAAGGGACCTTTTAGCATTTTCGGTAAGTAGTTAGTAATATCGAAAAAAAAGATAAAATGTACTATATAGTAAAGTTATTAGTATATTTGTAAAATTTGATATACTTAGTTCTAATGGATTAAAGAATCAGGCGCAAAATAGTATGGTATTTAATTTTTGTAATTGACTACGGATTTTCTTCGTTCCGCACGGTTTATGAAGAAATATCTATTGTAACCCATAATTAATATGTAGAATGACTACTACTTAAACAAAGAAAAAAAATTACGAACGGACCAATCTCTAAATTATATACTTTCTTATTCTTGTAAATATGAATTTCTACTTACCTAGTCATAATTTAATTAAAAAAGTGAACAACAGTATAAAGAAACTATATTAAATTATTACATGCAATTACATTACTAGAGATCTTAATAAATATATACAGTATCTACAGGATTCATAATATCCGGTATATCACAAGGTGAAAGAATATTACCGACGCGTGACAACTTAAGGACGCACAGGAACTATGCTCTAAGAAATATGTGTGATATTATTATAAATTGCTCGAGTAACTATATGCGAGAAAAAATTTTCAATTGTAGAGAACGGTACAATGCACCGAAAACACTGGAGCGTTTGTGGGTTTATTGATTTTTCGAAACTAGGACTTGTAACACGGCCGTGTACCAAACTACTTTAAATGATGATCAAAGATTAGGTTACATAAGGGTCATTCCACCTCAAATCGACCCCTTTCGATTTAGATAGATTTTGGTCAGAAGTTTTCTTTTATCATATGACGAAGTTTTGCCTAAGGATTTTTTTTAAGTTATGCAAAAATAAAATTTTCGATTACTTTCAAGTTTTTCAATCTTACCTTTTAAATACGCAAAAACTATAGATAAAGAAAACAACCACTTTCAGATTGAGACACCAATAACACAAAAAGGGTTAAAAAACTACGACTTACATAACAAAATTTAATTTAAGAGTACGCTTGAAAGCTTTTGTCAAATAAATGAAAATACAAATCTTGGAGATATTTTTTATCACATTATTATAACAATAAATGAAAGTTTTACTTGTCAAAATTACAAAATTATATGATTGCTTAACTTTATGTGCCATATAAATGGAAAAAAGTGAAAAAAAAAATATTTTGTAATATAATTCAAAACTTAATATTTTTGAAAAACAAAATAATTCAGTTGCAAAATTTTCAGGATATTTTAAGAATAGTCCAAGGTATTAAAAAAATTTAGCCATGTTTTAGATATTCATCGACTATTTTCACGATTTTCAAATAATCAAAATTTTACAAATTCGAGGTTTTTCATATTTAAAACAAAAACTTCATAGCCCCTAGTATTCTCTTCAAAATAAACTGTGGTTCATTTCTGTATCTATACTAGTTTTTGAGAAATTTAAAAGATAAGACTGAACAGCTTGAAAAAATTGAAATTTTGAATTTTGCTTAACTTTTACACCAAAATTTGTCCAAATCGAAAGGGGTCAATTCCAACTATTGGTCGATTTGAGGTGGAATGCCCAATAATTAAGATAGTATAAAATTGTACCATAGAACACAAAATTATAATAAGTAATAATGATTGCAATGAGATGATGCATATTACGTAAAACGTCATGCGTTGCTGGTCATAAACGTGAAAGCGAGTCTGAGTGATCGTATTGTTTCTTGTTTGTTACTGTTAATTACTATTATGCTTAGAACAAAACAAATTGAATATGATGTCAGCTTCGATAAAATTATATATTCTGCATATATGGCACTGTCAAGGGTTCTTTGAAAGTCAGAATAAATATAGCAAATCAATAAAGCGTATTAATTTATTTATTATTACTTTTATATAGGGGAAATCAATAAATGTATATGTACCGTTAGAGTCACTTAACATTAATTTGATAATCTTTAAGCATTGTCATAAGTGGGTAAAAACCTACTGCCTGCATGATATGATTTGATGACTCAGTAAACTTTTAAAAATTCTTTACTATATTTAGTTATCTTATTAGTAATAGTTTTAAGATTTAAAAGTATTAAATATGTATAGAAAAAAGATACACCAAAGGAGCCGAGTTTATTTTGGATACGACGGGCTATATTTAAAAAGGGCATTGATTAATAATCGCCGGCTGGGGCGACAGATGTTCCTCGCTCCCGAATCGAGCTGAATAGCTCGTGGCTCCTATTGTGGCTATGACAATTCGGTCTCTTTAAACTCTCGTGCAAAATACGTGTACAATTGAAATATTAAATTCCCACTGAAAACGTTTCATTTCATTTGTTACAGACGTTAGATTTCGACAGGGACGGTCTGACGAAATTGAAGAAGGCAATAAAGGCTATACATAATTCTGGAAATGGTAAGTTATTCTAATCTAAAAATTATGCTAAGACGGAAGTATGTATTTTTTGGCTCCCACATAAATAATATCTAATGGCAAATGACGTGTTAATACTTGTGACATTAAATTTCTGAAAATCAAAGTTTACTTGTCAAGAAATTTTAATCTAGGATCGAATCCTTGATGTAAATGATTTTACAGACTGGTCAACGAACAAATCACAATTAGTTGACAAAGAATATTCATAATAAATAAGTAAATTAATTTTTAGATGTCTTATATCATAGACTTTTATTTAAATTATATGCGATTACCTTTTTTGCTTAAAAAACTATTGTTTTTAAAGCAAATTTTGTTGTCGATATTCTTATTTGACCAGTTTATTCCAGCCTGTCAAGTCATCCCGCTTTATAAAGTCGACTCGGCAAGAGAAACGAGGCGATACTAAAAATAAAAATAGAGGAAGTACTATTATAGATATAGATTATACAGACTGAAATATCTGATGCATATTTAGATGGAGTGTTCAGTGTGTTTATTTAAAATGAGACGGTATTTTACCGTTTAATTATAATTTACCGTCAAAATCGTAGAGTCAAAAACAGTGAAAAATTTTTTTTGATTCTCCGCTACATTATTTTATACGAAGTAGGTATTATAAATATACGTATATAACGGAAAACATTAAAATGTACTTTAGAGTAATCATAATGTGCGCATTTTAAAGGCTATTCAGGTTACGATTTTTGGTTAGAACTTTCATTTTATGGAAGGTACATGTGCCTGCTTTTCTACTCACATTTATTCATTTTAAAAAGAATAAAAATGTAAATAATTTTACTGTTTTGCCGTATAATAAATTTTCCCTAGGAAAGTTTCTTCCGAAGACGAGTTATGAGTACAGATTTTTAATAGAAGGTCATTACAAAACGGTTTCTGACATTGAATGCGTTTTAATTGGAACATCATAATTACTAAAATAGCAACCTCTGATTGTTCAGTTTCTCTGTATGTGCTCTTTTAATGTATGTTACAAACACAACTTACTTATAACCGCATAGGTTACCCCGAACAGAAAACCGGCTTCCTAGGACGAAAGGCCGTTCAACTCGCTGAACTAGAATGACCCAAATAACGCAACAAATATTACTATACTAAGCATTATGCACTACATATTTCTAAATGTTTTTAAAATTTTACAATATAAATGCTAGAGATGTCACTAACCGTAATATTAGCAAATATATTTCCTTGTAGCTTTACTACAGATATCATAACAGCAATCAACTAGCTGCTTCACCCTCTAATGTATTTGGGATTGACAAAATGGAAGATAGAGTATATATTTATCTTCTCCCCTTTAAAATTATCCTTTTTTTCAACATGTTTACTTTTATTCAATAAACTAACTGCAGTGCACCTAATAGATAGTACAAATGTTTTACACTTTACAATTTAACATAGATATCGATCACCAAGTATCAAGTGTTCATTTAGTTTATTCTATTCATGTCCAAAAACTACAATATTAATTTAGAGTCTTGTTATGTCGGCCTTGAAATAATAACGGCAAAAACCGCTACGTACTGTGGTTTACTCAAAAACACAATGTACTGAACTAAAACTCAAAGACAGGTTTATATTTTTTGTCTATTGAAAGCATAAATAATGTCGGTATTATTACATATAAGTTATTCCATGTTCCTTCATTTTGTAGCATAAGTAAGTATCACCACGTATCAAAAGAATTGATTTCGTCTATACCTTATGTGTACTGTGTAGCAACGTGACCTACTTATTTTACGTACAGAATGAACTCGGTATTTACACTCTTTTGTGCTCTCGTTTGCACCAATTGAAATATAATCTTCCAAGATTCAATAGTCGTTCATTGTAATAATGAACTTTACTTCTTACGAGTTTTGGGAAAGACACTTGAACGTTTGGTTTTATTAAAACAGGAATAAGTAGGAAGTATATACAATCAAATGAATGGACGTCACCAATGCGTATTATAGCTACCCGTATATATACCCCAACTTGAATAGGACTACAGATCTAAACAAAGTGATTCAGTGATGGATTACTATGTGCTAGTGGTGCCTTTGAGAGTAGAGTTGAAAATCCTCTGTGTCTGTCGCAAATCACACCCTTCAGGCTGTAACACAGTGGCGTGTACAATTCTGTTTTGCGATATAAAACCATGTACGGTGCGAAAATGCGAATTGCTGTTACACTCGAACTTCGCACAAATTTTGCCGCTTACGTTTTGAGCTATTTGGATCGAATATAAATTAATACGACACAGTTTATTCCATCGATTGTATTTATAAGACATTGATAAATTGCAATTTTATGTATTCAGTTTATGTTATTTAAGATGTTGTGGTTGATAATATGAGTCCTTTTTAAAGTGTCAGTACAAGCACACATCTAACAAGGTTAACGTTGTAATTCTTACTAAATTAATTTTAAATATTCACACGGATGTAATTTTGTGGGTTTATGTACATTAAACTGTAGATTATTAGGATTATCGTAGTATATACTGCCGTCAAGTATTAGGAAAATATAGAATGATAAAAGATTTGTAAATTTCACAGAACAAAACGTGATTTTTTTGAAAATTCCAATTTAAAGTGTAGTGTATGTGAGATTAACAATTCTGCATATATATGTCAATGTTCTTTAAATTAATTTACATTGTTTTTGCTTCATGCGCTAACATCGCGTGCTATGGTTTGTTTATCGTGGCTCAACGCTCCGAGAGCCCGAAGCCAGTCGCTCACGCTCCGAACTGGTCGTGCAAGTTTGGTTTGCGCGTTCGCGGCGCAGCTGACAAGGTCGTACGGTGCGCACGCGCCCGCAAAAACAACCAATCAGATACATCAACATTCCTACACAATGATGCTGTGTTTAGTATACTCCTTTTGTTTAAAATTGCACATTGAAATAAGTCAACAAAATTATATAGAAGATAAGATTTCCACTGATCCATGGTGAAAAACTATTTAATTTTTTTTTAGCAAAAGCTACAGTTGATATTACCATTTACGTTTCTGCACCCCTCTAAAAACTTCACGACTTCCTATCTTTTCTTCTTCTTCTTAGTTAATGGCAATCTGTGTGTACACACAATTTGTGCCAATGTCATGTGGGTAAGATTTTCAATCTTGTATCAGCGTTACCAAGCTCCAACAGAACGGTGGCCTACTCTGCTCGAACTTTCCATGGAGCTTTGTCGGCACCTCAGAATGTATGCTACGCGTTGTCTTCTATAATAAACTTAACTTGAACACAATAACTAAACTATTTCACACAAAACGCCTCCAAGATTACATGATATAGAGTCAAGTACACAAGTTTAATGAATTAAAGAAAACAATTGCTACATGTCAGACTGAGATCCCGCCAAAAACTCCTTCCTATCTTTTAGGTATACATAATATTCTAAATAAGTTTTTTTGATATAATAATAATACCTTATTATAAATACTGAAAAGAAAAAGGTTTTTATTAAAAATTGGCGTTTCCGTTGGCTCAGATTATCCGTACCACATCTGGAAGTCGTGTTTCTTAGATTGAATATTGTGGAATATTCAAACGATATTATGTAAAAGAAATATCAGTGTATTTTTAAATTGTGTCATATTGATATGACAATTTTAATGAAGTTAATAAAGATGAGAAGTAAGAAATACACAAACTTTGTTCATATCTCGTGTGTGTATACACGGGTTATTAGGCGATTGCTTTCTTTTATTTGATTTTTTTTTAATGGTGACTATAAAAGTCAATTTTTCGATGTTGAATCCCACTGAAACGGGCTTTTAATAACGAGCCCCGCGGAGAAATTGAAAGGCGTGAACTCTTGCGTTCTGCGATTTTAATATTCAGAAAGCGTCGGCGGGATTGAACTAGGTAAATGTGGGCCGCGACACGGATCTCTCGAGACTTTCATCAGTTTGTCGCCTCTATTTTTATGTTTATTAACCAAGCACGGACCTTGTAATCCTGGAACACATTAAGTATTGTCACGCCGAAATGTGATTCGAATTTTATTTGGGGGATATTTTCTAGACGTACGTTAATAATAACTTTAATATTCTGGACTCACGATATTAGCTTACAATAAATTTGTCGTACAGTGTACAGACTTGTCAATCTATATGCCTTCTATACAAGGAAAATGGGGTTACTTTGACGCACCATCGCCTCAAAACTACTGAACATATCGAGATGGGACTACTACCATTCGACGCGGAATTTTCGATAGATGTAGATGGTTATAGGTTTATTTTGTGGATTCTATCGACCCATTTTTATTTTTGTTTTTCGATTTACTCTTATGTACATTTTTTCCACGAATGTAAACAAAATACTCTCAATTTCCTTCATTCATTTGTTTTTTTTATGTTAGGTACAAATGAAATGTTATATGCATAGAACATATGAAACGCGGGCGGAGCCGCGGGCACCTGCTAGTATATATATAAAGAGATGGTTATAGATAGATGTTATAAAAATATATTCTGGATATTTACTAACAAGAGTGGTATGACCGATGGTGCCTCATCTTGACCAAACTCTTTATACAAAGAAAGAAATGAGTTCGTGTAACATTTACGCTTGGTTAAAACTATTTGTAGCAGGTATTACTAAAAAAAATAAACGTAAATGAAGTATGTCATTATAAATAATTTATAAAAACATATTTAGTGAACGTCATTTTTGTTTGAAAACGTTACTTCCGATGGAAAAAAAATTGAGTTATTCGTCATATCGCTATAAGTTTTACTTAAAAATAAAACAGTTCTTACAAATTACAAAAATCTTTTTGCTTGATAAATTTTACATAAATGAGCTTAAAACCTAAAGAATGGTTTAAAAAGAATGGATTTGTTGTAAATATTACTTCATGTTAACAAGCAGTAACTGGATGTGTACTGTGCATAGTTTTATAGTTGTTTAAAATGGGAAGACATCAACCTAGTCGTTATTGGTGGAGCCACTTGTGAGTCAGGGTCAGTAACTACACCTACTCATTGGGTGAGCAGCTTCGTAAGATCGAAGCGTTTAGCCAAATATTCAATCAGTGATGAATAAAACTTCTCTTAAGCGAGTCATATACACGCTCATAAATGAACGCTCTTAGTTGTATATGGGGGGGAGGGTGTATACATAAAATGATTTTGAATATGTACTCACATATACTTTATTTCATAGTTTAGACGTTTGAAATAGGAAGTTAGTAGTTTATTTAAATCTTTCGTAAATTACATATTGTAAAGAGATTTGTCAATTCGACGTGTACAATTTTGGGAATACGTCATAACCCCTACGACCCCCCTTCCTTCGGACCGCCTCTGGTATATATTTGTATACTGTAGGTGAATTCTCTATAGATTTCAAAATTAAGAAATTCAAACACACTTACACGGCACTAATATTCAGAATCGAAATTAATATAAGTAATCCTTACGAATATTATAAATGCCAAAGTAACTCTGTCTGTCTGTCGCGTTTTCACGCCAAAACTACTGAACCGATTCAAATGAAATTTGGTACACAGATAGTCGAAAAAAGGGTTGTAAGGGATTGATAAGGAGGATGAAAAGTGGTATGGAAATATCGTCATTTTTAGAACTAGAAGCTTGAAACTTATTTTTTAGGCTGTTGATTCGATATAAACAAATATGACATTTAAAGTATGTAAAAGTTTTATTCTCAAGGATATAAAACAACAATAGGGAATAGATGATGAAAATTTGTATGGAAATATGTAACTGTTTTATAAGTTTGCGACAAGATACAAAATATTAGAGCTATTCTGATGTAACATTTACAGAGGGGGGGTGGGGCAGCGGAGTGCGGCGTGGTACGGCGTAAGCGTCACGTTCCGCAAGCAGCCAATATAGATTCGACAATTTGTGTGGTGGTAAGAGAATACTCCCGATTGGATCGCGACTACCATATACATGGCGAAATACCGCTATTTTGACACGTCTCAGCTCATCTTAATTTAACATTAGGAGAAGTGCAGTCATTTTGCCGAGCTCGAAGTAAAATAGCTAAGATTCCGTAAGTTGTCGAATCTGACGATTTGGACTTTGCTTAGCTCAAGCTAAGCTAAGCTTTAGATACATTTGATTTCTAGAGTTAAGTCTGCGATAAGCCTGAGTACGCTCTATAGATTACACCCTAAGTGTGCTTACCGGAACAGGAAGACACGTGAGGGCAGACAACTGCGTTACACGCATGCGAATACTCATGGCAAAACAAAAAACGTAGTTTATAAAAATGTACTTAAATAAAAACTCATATCAATACTTTATACCTATATACTTATATAATAAAGTATTTAAACTTATGTATCTTATTTGTAAAATAATAAGCCTAAATAATTTTAAATGTTACCTACCCAAAGATACTATTCCACACGGACGCAGTAGCGGGCACAGCTAGTTCAGATATATTTATTTAAATGACGTATTAATTTCTTCATTATAGTATATATTTGTAAAATTATCTCTAAATTTCAAATAAAACAAAATACTTTTGCATACTTTTCTAAACGTGTTTTAAACATTCGTTTTTTTTCTTATTTTATTTATTATCCATTTAATATTATCGGTAGATCATTGTAGTTTGTTATTACTGAAAAATCCTGACTTCAAAATCCTGTCGGAATCCATCAAGATACATTGTTAATTTGATGACGATAATATTTGGAAATTTCATAGTCAGTTGGTGTCAGAATCGAATCTAAATATTTTAAAAAATTTCGAAATTTTAAAACAGTACCTTAGATAACCTCCTCGACTAGCATACCCACCCAATAAAATATTGGACTTGGACCACCAAATCTACTATCTGGCCGGACTTAAGCTGTTTGGCTTTGAAGTATTTGACAGTTGTTGCAACATCTGGGGCTTCAGAACGTCTGTTTTTTCTAGCTGGCATCACTTTAAGTGATAGCCGCATAGGTTGATTCAGTTTGTTTTGTATTCTTTTTTAACTTATATACAGAAATACAACTTTACATGCAATATCACTATTTTATGTTTTTTGTAAAATTATGATACGATCTTCCAAGATCGAACGAGATCGATTCAATGCAATACGATTTAGGTCGTGGTCAGATTCACGGGGTTATGATCCATTACAATTCTAAAGATCGATTCATTGCAAAAGATCAAGCATCCCCTACTGCTTAACCGGTTAATAAATTTGTAAAACTATATTATATCGTATAAGGTTCGATGGAAATAAATGTTAACGTGTTATTCGTAGAAATTATGGAGGGAAGTCGAAAAAACATAAAAAATAATACTCAGGAATATTATCATTTAAATATGCATAAAAATACAATTATTACCATATCTCCGTTTGTTATTTCCGTTATTAATTCTATTTTAGTTACGTCGCTTTAAATTAACCATGTGATATTTTATCTGTGTTTATATTGTGAAATGAAACATGCCTGGCGGCGGCACACCGCAAATTATAGAATGGCGGTCGTATCTGAGTGGTATATAAATGAATTTGTACTCAAATATAATTTGGCTACGTTATTAGAATATCTATACAATTTATTAGAAATAGGTATGAAATCCTCAAACATCGTATAAGACGCAAATCTAAGGGACTATAATTAAATTTCGGTGAAGGAAAAGATCGTGAGGAAACCTTAGCATGGTAGTAGGGTATTTTCTAATAACGCCCGCCTGGGATACCTATCACCCTCAAGTTGAAAACCTGTCACTAAATACCAAGAGTGTGTTCTGGCAGCATCACTTGGGAACCTGTACCTGTAGGCATAGTGTGTTTATCATAATCATCACTAAACATGATGTGAAATTTTGGTGGAAGGACTGTGCCTGTACAGTGTAAAAAAATACTTAACAATTATATTTAACACACAAGTAAACATTCTTGTGGACATAGCTTATACAAGGAAGTCTTGAATAAAAAAGGGATAGAATAGGCGGGTAATATTAATGCAAAACTCGTTTAATCAGTCGGTCAGTACCACCCCATACCTTCCCATGGGTGTTGTAAAAGGGGGGACTAAGGGATAAACCAAGGGATAGTAACAGCATCCTCTAAGTGCCACAAAGATCTGCGATCGCCAACCCGCCTGCCAAGTGTGGCAATTATTTCAGTCCCTCCCTTATTGGAGAAGACCTATGTTCAACAGTAGACGTCTATCGGTCGGTTAATTGATTGATTAACTTTTACCAATTTAAGTAATATAAGTCGGGATTAGGAAATCGGATAATTATTGATCAGATAAACATACAGATTAACATTTTATATACTGTACTATTAAATTCCAATCTTTTTTAGCTCATGTGGACAATGAGATGTACCTCTCCCGAGCGCTGGAACGTTTGGGTGGGAATGCCCTAAATAAAGATTCAGAGCCGGATATTGGAGCTGCGTTTTTCAAGTTTGCCGTCGTCACAAAGGAATTATCAGCCCTCATGAAGACACTGGTAAGATATTTTTACTTTTGGTGTAAAAGAATAATGTAAAACTATTATGCTACGCCGGCATAGCAGAGGCAACCGGTGATCGATTGACATGATCTTTCAGTGGTCGTCGCTGTTTTTGAATTGTTCTGTGCTTACCATCAGGCACAGTCATTTTGTCGTGCTTAGTATAAAAAAAGGCACTATTTACCAACAGCAGGGACTTTCTTATTCTGTTCTGTAATTATTCTTTTGTAAATATTATGTAAGTATTCATGTCAATTGATTTATGGTTTACTTATATTTGATGACATGGAGGACGTGGGGAGTCTAAATGATGATTACTTTACTTATGATATTTTACTCATTAGTTTTCGTTTTTTTTTTTGTTTGTTCTAAATTATACCAATGCTGACGTAATCATTGGGGATTAGGAGCTTTGCTTACTATTGCTGATGAAGGGTTGGGGCAGGAGGGGGTCAAAAATAACCATAATACTTGAATGGCCCCTTTTGTGTCGAGTATATACCTATATTTTATTATACTGTATAGGCTTGGTGCTTTGACCAGAATCTCACCTGATGTTAAATGACGATGTGATCCAGGATGGTAAACACACTAAGCCTAGATGTACCGGTTTTCAAGTGATGCTTCCGGAACACACTGGTAGGTTTTCAAACTTGCTACCCAGGCGTGCATTTTTAGAAAATGCCCTACCACCATGCTATGGTTTCCTCACTATGTTTTACTTTACCGAAAGCCTCAGACTGATTTTAGAGTCGGATGGATGGGCTTGAACTCGCTTCCGTTAACGCGGAATCCGGCTGTTATGCCATTACTTGACTAATCTGCAGAATATAATTGAACTTTATTGCTTGGAAGGTATTATTATATATTAGTGTAATAGAATTCTTATTTTTTTGTAAATATTTGTACGTATGTGATTGCATAATAAGTTTAAAAACACACGCTCGCATTCTGTACACTTGTTATACTAAAAAAATTGTTTATTTTCCTAATCTAATAATATTTAAAATGAGAATAGATTATCTTCTTTTATTTCTACATGGTGGGCCCATCACTCTCTGTTTATTCTAAGGCTATGTTGGCTTTACCAAGGATCTGTTTCCTTACTTATTCCATCTTTTAAATCTAAATTTGCCGGAGTGACTAATAATTATCTATAGTCATATCATAATTTATATATAATATCATAAATAATGTACACAATATTCTTTTTTTTTCTGTATACAATAATTTTTTGTAACACACTTTATTTGATTTCATGTGAAGTCAAGCTATGCTTCAGGTTAGAATACATTCTAATAACGATCATTTCGAGGCTTTCCCATTTGAAGTAAGTACTAAATACCTAAGTAAATATCCTATTTAAGATATGTATAAATAAAACGGTAAATAATAATATCTGCCTGTCCACAAAATTGTTATATAAGTGCCTCTTTATACATACAACGGTATTTTATTACAACGCTATATATTATAACGCTATATAGTGTTGATAGCACAAATGTATCTGCTTTAATTAACCTCGTCTCTTTAAGAACGCAGTCAAGATTCAAAAACTATAACTGTATAAGTAGTTATGTACGGTACGGTACGGTACGGTACGATATTTTACTATTGAAGCGAGACCTCGTGATACGTCCGCGATGGTGGCAAATACGCCGAGTAATGAAGCAAATTGACAACCATATCTGTTCACCCTCTCTCTGATTTTATCAAGATTGGCGTGGAGTTATTGTTGCTCTATTTCGCAGAGGCCGGATTGACATTTCTCCAAGTTTGAACACAGTTAAATAGGTCTCCATATCATTATTTATATTAAAAGTTGCTGTGCTGGCAAATTATGTAGCGCTTGAGAATCAATAAGTCTTAGCAGTCTAAGACTGGAATACGCCGAAATCCCTAGACGAACAAAGTCTCTGACCTCCACGTCAGAGGAAGAGCACGAACGCCAAACATAAGTTTGCTAATTTAAAAAAAAAGAGTCTTCGTTGAATTGAATTTACTTGTATTTCCAATACGCAAGAAAACTTCTCGAGTCCAAGACGAATAAAAAAAGTTCATCGAAATCGATAATCTCGAGATATCATCAAAAAAGGCGGGTCCATACAAACTGTTTGATAAATTTAATTATCTTCATGAATAAATTATTTCCGTGAATTTTTCCTTTGTTTTAATAATTATTCTATTGTTCTACAAATCATCGAACTAATCAAAGAAATCATAAAAATCGTCTCAGGCGTTATAAATGCAGTAACTTACTTGACTTTGTTTTATATATGTAGATTTGTATTGAAAATGAAATTATTTAGAATTTTTGAAAAGCAAATAAAAAGTAAAAATTAAAATATTTTGTATTGGGACCAGGTTGTCAGTTAACTGGATTGACGAAGTTGCTACGCGTGGGCGCAGCCTCGTTTGTAGATTTGCTTATACATTATAGGTCAGGGTAATGAGGCGACATGGTAAATTTTGGCACCTAGATTCTGAACGCAATAGTATATCGTAGGCTTAAACAATGAACAGAGGAGACATATTTAGTTAAATAAGCAGAACATTTGAATTATTTTCCCATTTTTTGTCTTTTTAATCTATTGTTATAGCACTCCTTTCCCACGTTTTTAGGATTGTAAAGTTTGAAACTCTAATACGTATTGGTACGTCATCGTTGCATTTAATTTTGTTATTTATAGTTGGGTTTGTTAAAATGCTGATATCGAAAGCTATAAAGTCTTGAAGCTCAAAGCCATTATATATAGTTTACTCGCTCTGATAATTCAAAGTGTATTTACGGCTTTATTGTATCCTTGTGAAACCTTTGTAAGGAATAAGTTTTCTGCGCAGAATCCTCGGCACGCCCTTGACCTAAAATTGCGATCCTTTGTCCTTAATCCCATGTTTTGCCGATAATTTTCATAGATGTTATGATTCCTTTCATTAAGAATTTTGAAATTAATCATTATTTGACTGTTCTATTAGCTACCTCTAATATTTTATTACTTAGTTATAATTTTATAACCTAGCTATATAAAAAAAATACTACGTTAAAAATACACTGTCGTCAAAATGTCTTTAGGTATTTTTATCTATACTTAATAAATAAAATTGAAGCGTAGACTGTTTCAAAACATTTATATTTAATGGGAGACAACAGAAACATAGCGCGATGTAGAATCGTTCAAAGAAAATACATTTTTTTTTGTTGTTGTTAATATATAAAATTGATGTCTGTTTTTTTTACTAAATACAAATTAATGTATATACGATACCTATACGAAAAATGCAATTTTTGTCTGTCTTTCTGTTTGTAACGGCTAATCTCCGAAATGGCTGGACCGATTTGATCCGGACGTTTTTGTTAGATAACTGAAGTTACTCCGCGTAACTCTTAGGCTACTTTATTTTTTCGAAAATGATTAGTGTTCTGCGTAAAAAAAATTAAAACTCATAAAAATTGGAATAAAGTGCGATTCAATGCACAGATTTACTGGCAGGGATTTGAATTTGTGAGAAATATCTTTGCATAATGTTAGTAGCTGAAAATAATTAGGGTCCCATATTAAAAAAAAACTAAAACCTATATTACGCAGTGAAAAATACATGAAACGCGGGCACACAGCTAGTTTGAAATAATTTTCCAATTTATGCTCGTAATATGAGTACTAGTCTAGGTATACTATATGTGTAAAAATTATTGAACATTAAAACGTCGGCTAGAAATGGTTAAAAATTGCATTTCATAATGTTTCATCTCGTTTTTGCTATTAGTCAGCGGTGAGTCGACAGATTGTCGCGTTGCGCTCGAAGAAACTGGCACTTCTTCACTCTGTTTAGCTTCCCTCTTCAAGTTGTATCTGTTGCAATATTAATTTTAACGTATGCACATACTTTGTGTTTCAAATAAGAATGTGCGCGTCAATGACCTTGATCTGTCAAAGTTCGATAAAAAAGTATGGAAAGCAACAAAAATATTTGCATAGTTTTCTTTTTCTAGTGAATTATTTGCCTAATTATTATAACTCTTAATCTGCGTTGTTTTAATGAACCAGATACACCTATATAATATTTTCGTTAGCTATGACGTCACAATATGGCGCAGGTCCATCTATGCACATTCTTATTTGAAACGCATTCTTTACCGCTCTATCCGAATTGCTTTATATTGTAGAATCTAGTACACATTTTGTTTCATTATGTAACAAAAATGACGATAATAGAAAACTAAAGTCGAATAACAAAGTTCTCTTTACAATGTAACGAGTATTACTCAGAGAAATTGAAATTTGTATAATGTTCGTTCACATTCTGGTGCAAATAAATTTCTTTTTTTTTTCTTTTACACAGTAGTCTACGCTATTAGTAATCTGTTGTCAAAACAATTTGGCACTTATGAAACATTCGCGTCTAGTGTTTAGTTTCATTTCTAATGTTTGCAAAATCTCTATAAAATAATGTTATGTTTGGTCTTCTTCCATTTGTACGCTATTATTTTTATTTTAACGTTGTATAAATGCGCAACATCTAACTGTATGCCTATTAGTCAGTTGGCTTATAACTCGCGTACTACTTATACCTACTAATTTACTTGTTTCTTTTTTAAACCGTAGATATATTATCTAGTTAGGTTTTTATATATTTTGTTTTGTTATGAGTTGTGTATATAACAAAAGTGTTCTGAACTGTCCATTAGTTAGCTTATAACTCGAGAACTGCTAAATTGATTTATATAAATATTTTATTAAATTCTTATTCCTTCCTGACATTGTATAAAACGCAACGTCTATCTGTCCGCCTGACTGACGCATGCGGAACCGCGGGTGCAGTTAGTAGTTAAAAAGTTATAACATTTGTCTAGTCTTTAAAACGGTTTATTTAACATATAAGTAGTAAATGATTGATAAAAAGAGTTAACACAAATAACTACGTGATTTTTATAAAACGAACTTAATTATTCATGACTTATGACACTATTACTTTTTTATTTTTTTATTTCAACTGTGTAAGATTTACATTTAATAAATACATATACTATACTCATCGTATTGTTAAATATAATTGCTGTTAAGAAGAAACACGGTCGCCAAAAACATTTAAAGAATGGGTATTTTTTGAAATCTCCCATCGCGTTGCCTCCCAATGAAAGAGCTATAAAACGCGAAAGGGATAACTGCAACGGGTTCAAACCCACTTATCCAACTGTAAAATCAGCCTGAGCTTTCGGTGAAGGAATACATCGTGAGGAAACCATAGCATGATGGTAGGGCATTTCCTAATAATGTCCGTCCGGGTAGCAGCTACCACCCTCAAGTTCTAAAACCAGTCGCCAAATACTAATAACTGTGTCCCCGACAGCATCACTTGAGAACCAGTATTTAGGCTTAATGTCTTTACCGTCCTGGACCACATTGTCACTTAACATCAGGTAAGATTGTGGTCAAAGCACTGAGCATATATCGTGTAAAAAAGACGAAATCATCACTTCGTATTTTACTGTTTCCTCCTCCAAAATTGGGCCGAATTTTAACTTTATTTGCAGTAATCTGCCTTATTTATGGTCTCTTTTTTGATGAGACAATAAAAAATAATAGTATACATCTCTAATGTCATCTAAATAATCTTATAAAGATAATAATGCATGCAGTTTTTACAAATACATCGGAATAGTATTTATTATGTGTAATTATTGTGTTTAGAACGTGCGACTATAAATTTACACACAATAGGTTATAATGTAGAGATCGCACGTGTTCTCGTTTTGAACAATAATCATTGTTATGACATCTTTAGTCAGAGACATTATTCATCAGGTAAAACTATATTTTAACACCTTTATTACAATTACGTCTTTCAGTGATTTATTTAACACGATACGTCATACGTTTGACGTAAGATTAATTTTAATTATTTAAATTTTTTGAATAAGTTATTTTTTTACGCGGGTTAGGGTCACTGCTTTGACCATAATGTCACCATGTTAAGTGACGATGTGCTTCAGGATTGTAAACACACTAATCGAGAGGTACTGGTTCTCATGCGGTGCTGCCGGACCACACCTATTGGTATTTGAAGACAGAGTTCAAGTTCAATAATTTCTTTCTCTGGTTTAGTACTCTATTTATCTGAAAGCTAACTTTAAATCGGTTCAGTAATTTTCGAGTGATGACGCGTTCGAACACAGGCGATTGTTAATTTTGTTGGTATAGAATTATCGTTTGTATGTAATTATTACTGAACGTTTGATGATGTAAAATAAGTGATGATATTGATAGATACGTTCTTGAGGTTAGTTTTAATTTATATATAGAAGATTCATTCATTCATGTAACGTAATTAATATTTATGTTAAACTAGCCCACGGCTGCACCCGCGTTTCATAAATTGTTTACTGCGTTTTAATATTTTTTGACCCTAATTATATTCCTAAAAAAATGGTAAAAAGATAAAGTACAAATATTTCTCATAAATTCATACACTTGTATGTGCATTGAATCGGATTTTATTTAAATTTGTTTTTTTGGTTTTAAATTTTTTTACGCGGAACCCTAATTATTTTTGAAAATTAATGTACCCTAAGTTACGCGGAGTAACTTCAGCTATCTACCAAAAAAGTCTATCCCGTCAAAATCCGTCAACTCGTTTCGGAGATTAGCCGGAACAAAAAGACAGACAGACAGACAAAGATATTAAAAATTGTATATTTTATAAACATTTATATAAACATAGTATAAACATTTATATTTATTTAGTAAGAAAAAAATATTTTGACATCAAACAGGCACTTCAATATTATTTATTAATATAGATTTCATACATTTTACTTCAATATTAATCTAGCTAATGTTATAGGTGCATTAGAAGTAATTGGATTGCCTTTTATGTTAAGTAGGTATGTAGAGGCAAATTTTATTCCTTGACGGTTAGCCAGTATCAGTTTATAATACGTATGTCGTCGTCAATTATATTGACTTCGTATTGTTTGAAGTTATTGCACAGCTCTCAGTTCTCACGCGGTTTCTATATAATATGACATTTAAACTTGTGCAATTTCAGGGAACGCGAAAAGCGAAACCTCCTTGGGAATTTAAGGCAACGTTCATAATTGAGAGAAGCCGGTTTACCATGTTAGAATGTAATACGATGCCAAAATATTACCTACTTAGGTAACGAGTATTCTGGCGAAAATGCTTATAAATTTTGCTTCATATTTGATACCATTAAATTCAGCAAAACTAAAGTCTCGGCTGTCACAAGCGTGTTCGCCTCATTGATTTAGTAAAAATCGTTCTTCTGTGAATGTTTATTGGTTTTAGTTCTCTAGTACCTATCGTTTCTAATAGAGTATCTGTCGCAGCTATCGTTTAACG
This sequence comes from Samia ricini, assembly GCA_014132275.2. Lineage (NCBI taxonomy): Eukaryota > Metazoa > Arthropoda > Insecta > Lepidoptera > Saturniidae > Samia > Samia ricini. The sequence continues at coordinate 13,061,628 of AP028161.1, forward strand.
CGTAAGACAATAATTTAGGGCATTTGTTCCTGTTATAGATTTAATCTATACAAATAAATAAAATTGAAGTGTCTGTCTGTTTGTTCTAACTAATGGGTTCGGAGCGGCTGAACCGATTTTGACGAACTTTTTCTCTAAGGTCTTTCTTTTTTCTTTTTCTGAAGTTATAAAGCGTAACTTAGGCTACTTTTATTTTTCGAAAATAGTTGGGGTTCCGCGTAAAAAAATTAAAACTCATGTAATTGTGAACATAATCTTTTACAGTTTTACTGGAAAGTGTGTGAATGCTGTCGTCTGTTGTACCAAAAATAGTTTAGGGCCGGTAAAAATAGGGTCCATTGAATTATGAATTGAATATTTAAAAACTATTTCACGCAGTGAATTATTATGCGAAATAGAAAATATGATACGCGTGTGGAGCTGCGAGAACAGCTAGTGAAAAAATCATGTCTGTTTCGAAATCGGTCTCAAAAATTTTGAGTATAAAATGATTGCTCGTCAGGGACATATATTAAATTCATGTTAGCATTACTTAGTGTAGGAATTTACAGCATTGCGAGCGGTGAATATAATATAACATGCAAAAGTCTTACTCAATCATCATTATTATTCGACTCACGTTGCTTGTTTTGACGCCTTTTCTGGCGCATGCATTTGCAATGTGTGTTACAGTTTGTCTATCATTGGAATGATGAAGCAATTCTAGAAAATATGATCTCATAGTAGCCGAATATTTTTCGATAAATAATTTCCACAATATTGATACAATTTAACAATGTATAGCTGGTATGTGCTGAATAAACGCATAATACTCTTGTAGAGATTGCATGAAAGATCTTATTTCAATGACTATCTTTGTTGCTAACATAAAAACGAAAGTACACAATATTATCGCGTGACGTATTTCTAGACAATAAGACGATGGAAAATTTATCTAATTGTTTCATTTGACCTAAATTCTTTGTTTACAGATGCAAAATATAAATAACATAGTAATGTTCCCGATAGACAGCCTGCTGAAAGGTGATTTGAGAGGTGTCAAAGGCGATTTAAAGAGGCCCTTTGATAAAGCGTCCAAAGATTATGAGTCAAAGTACCTGAAAATTGAGAAAGAAAAAAAGTCGCAGGCGAAAGAAGCCGGTCTTATAAGAAGCGAAGTTACACCTGCCGAGATAGCGGACGAAATGGAGAAAGAGAGGAGATTATTCCAATTGCAGATGTGTGAGGTAGGTAAATATATAATATTAATATATTTTCAATTATCTAAAAATCCCTTATCAAATTTTAATTCCACTTTTTAAACAAAAAGTTTTCGAGGTCTAATATTTTAAAGACGGTTAACTGCACAATTTGCGTAACTGTGAGATTCAAAGTTACCAAAAATAGTTTATTCAATTCAGGCCCTGATAAAAGGCATTTATGAATGTCAAAATACTACCATCGTTTCGGAAAATAACCCAGACATCGATAAGAACCGGCACGAAAGATCTGGCAATTATTTCATGTTTTTTTTGGAACTATACAACTAATAAATAGATTCACATAGAAAAGGCTGTCGCTTGCAGGCATCCTCATCGCTCACATAATGATCCACTCTAAAATAACCTTTGCAAATTAAAACTTGCTCGACAAGGTAACTAAACTTATTGTCCGGTAAATCGATAATCGGTAAATATTAAATTTTGATATTAGTAGATATAATTCTCCATTATTGCAGTAAGTTAATTTATCGGAGCAATTACAATTATCTAGGCACAAATATAGACAAAAGCTATTAGTTTACAATACTTAACTATAAACGACTGCTCTTTACTTTATATGAGACAGTTTTATCACTTTTTAGCGTGTTAAAGTTACTAATATGATGCGGGTTACATTTATTCTTTTTAAATTGTCAGTCGCTGATCCAGGTTGAGCGCAATACCTAACATGTAATGTTTTTTATAAGTTGCTGGTAGTTTTTTTTAAATAACATTTTAAGTCATTTTATCAGTATCAAAAGTTAATGCTTTTATAAAATACTAAAGATATGTTTTTGACAGTGATATCCCTGTTATTTTTTCAGTTTATTTAATGTGTCTCTGTTTATTTTATAGTTTATACTGATTTTTTTATTCAATACTAAATAATTTGAAGAATGTTTTACTTATTTAGACAGATATAGATGTTCTTGTGTAATCACGACATGCTTGCATGATTGCTTTAATAGGAGTGCAAATTTAATAACTGTACATTTAAAAAGTACTAAGTATGATTCAAGAATTCAAAAGATAATTATAAAACGTGTTCCGGAGTAACATCAAAACTTTGTAACAACAAAAAATTTTTTCACTCTATCAAAAGTTATAGTAATTTGAATGGCACGCGGCGACTTTAGTATGAAAGAAGAGTTTGTAAGTAAATGCGTTTTAGTCTTATTCGAGAACAAACATTTTAGGGGTTGATTGAAATTGAACAAAATGACACAATAAAAAATTTATGTATCGTATATAAATATAAATAATTAATTTCTAAGACAGTAAATGAAAAAACGATATTTTAATATTTAATTTTCACACTATCATTTTAGACGTTGTATTGAGGAGTTTTTTTTATGAAAGTACTAAGTAGTGAAGTGAACTTCAATTGTAATATCAATAGGTATAAATATGGCGCGGAACATAATATTATTTCTACTATTATACTATCTAACGGTTCATGTTTTGTTTACTTTTGATGAGATGGGGGGTAATTATGTAAGCATATTATATATGTTTTTCTGACGATTATTCATAGAAGGCACTATACTTATTTTTTTAATAATATGGTCTGTTCTGAAACATTACAAGGACATAGATAATCTATACTTATAAAAAAAGGCTAACTGAACGAAATCTGTACATCGAAGATATTTGAGAAAAATGTATGTATGTATGACTTCCAAGTCTACGAAAGGGCATTTTTTGATAGTTAAAAAAAAATTCTGTCTTTCTGTCTGATTGACGGGGGGCAGGAGAAAATAATTATCGGAATTCCACGCGAGCGAAGTCGTGGGCACAGCTAGTAAATAAATACATTTGTGTTTAAGAAGGTTTAAGGTTTTTTTTTTCATTTACATGATGATTCACTTAGCTGTACGCATACATATATATTTACAAATAGTCGTCTTCACCAAGAAGAAATTAATTTGAAATGAGTTCAAAACTCATATAATAATATGTTTTTTTAAATATTAATCGAGACTGGTTTCTTTATGACCTATAACAAATGTGTTTAGTTCATCTATATATACTGAGTTCTACTGATGGATTATTATTGTCAGCACAGTTATCAGCATTATACAAGGTTTATAGCCATTAGAAGGTATTATAGCAGAAAAAAAATCCTTAACAAATTTAAAAAATTCAATACGCAATATATTTTAAAAGGGGATGCGTGGTCGGCACCGAGCCATTGAAGTGAATAATTACTTGATAATTACTGTTGTATAATTTGATACTTCCCTCACGGTTAGGGCGAGTAGGAACCTGTTGTTCGCAAACTTCTTTAATAAGTCATTCTATACCGATCCTCTGGGGTCGAATAACCGTGTCCATAATGCTTTTAAGTAAACAATCCCTCTAGAATTAACAGCTTGGTAACCGTATACATATTTGTTATTGTGTTACGGCCGATTTCAATCTGTTTTATTGAAACTTCAATCCTTTTTTCTTTAAAGTGTTCACCGTAAATAGATTTCTAAAGGTCATTTGTAGGTTTTTATCGATACTTTTCTAGATTATTTTATGACAGTAATACTACCTAAATATTACTTGACTTTATAGACTCCGTTGTATCGTGTGATCCAATAGACTCCAAAACCGGCAGTCTGATAATAATTATAGTAAAAGGAAATAATTAATCGAATTTTATGGTATCTAATTATTGTTAAGAGTTATTTTATTTAATATAGGAATCCATATCTCGACTGTAGATTTATTATTAGTCGAATTATCAAACTGCAAAGATCATTCCATTACATGAATTATGCGTTTATATCATTATTATAGTGAATGTATTTATGCATATCTGTATCAAAGATAATGGTTGTTTGTTTTTGCTATTACGATCTACAATAACTTATGGAATCTTCTTGGCCCCAAAGAGCTTCATTTGAACGAATAATTAATCGGGTCCATAAATAGTTATTTGATAATATATACTAATATTATAAAGAGGAAAGACTTGTATTTTTGTTTGTAACGAATAAACCTAAAAACTACTGGACCGATTTGGATGAAATTCGGTATGAAGATAGTTTGAAATTCAGGGAATGACATAGGATAGTTTTTATTCCAAAAATCCCACGGGAACGGAACCTACGCGGGTAAAATCGCGGAGATCAGCTAGTGGTAACATAAATAGAAACAGGTTTAGATGACCTGTAAGCGACGTAAATGTATATTTCGTTAAATTAGTTTTTATTGAAGACAAAAGCTGTCATAAAATGTAGGAAAGATTAGTAAAATTCCGTCCAGATGCAGTTTTTTTTTTTGTTTACTTTTTAACTAACAATACTGGTTTTCTTGACGTATTATAAGAAGAATAAAAGAAGTAATTATTAGTTCTATTCTTAAATATAACTTTATATGTACTTTCAAATTATAAAGTTTTAGTATAAGTTTTAAAAAAAAAAAATATTCATATTTTAATTTTGATAACATTATGATAAATCATAATGCATTTGTACAGTAATAACGTACATAAAGTTTACTCTTGTTAACAAATTCATAATCTATTCACATTCTTTACATCAGTAAAATATAATATTAGAAATTCAAAAGCTTAAAAGAGAACATAACAAGAGAAATAAGCCACATTATTTAAAATTATCAATGACTCGTCTCGAATGTTCCCTGTAAATGCTCGAGATATGCTCTAGGTATGTTAAGACATATCCACGTACGCGTATATTTTAGTAAAGCGATTATTTACCAACTAGGCCACATGCTACCTGTCAATCATTTAGATTGTGGAATAAGCCCATGAACTCCATAGTATCACCATTCGACTTTTAAAGCTTTAACAGACGCGCAGATCTAATAACGTACATGGTACGGCAGACGACCGAAGTTATCAGTAATCTGTCAGATTCGTATGACATACGAAAGCGTGAAATATTACTGCTGCGCAATATTGGTAACATTAACACCGCCATAATAATTCATGCATTATATGCAACATCAATCTGTCTGTACGTCCGTCGCTTGCATAAATTTCGGAAGCATTGACGTCCGCATCTGACTGGGTCTACAAAGCAACAGATAACTATTATCAGTTTGGTCGTACGTCGTACCATGTACGCAAATACTAATAGATAGCATCACTTGATAACCAGTAACTCTAGGCTTAGTTAGTTTACCATAATGGACCACATCCTCACTTAACATCAGGTGAGATTGTAGTCAAAATGCGATAATATATCACCTATTGGCGTAAAACTTGAATTTATGTAATTACTTACCACCACATGATATGATTTTGAGCAATAGTATAAACTTATCAATTTTATAAATTTCCCAAAGGAATACGATTTACTTTCTTCTGTTTTTTGAAGTTCAATACAGAAGTGAAAAACAATTTCGCGGTAACATTACCAATGCACTTGCTACCTTGCGCTTTTAAGTTCAAAAGAACTATAACCGTTTTGTAGTGCCATTGTGTTCAGCTCACAGACAGCAACGTTGCGTAAATAGCTGTCACGGACAAATATATTGTTGTGCATGCATTGTTAATTGCATTCCCGGGGTATCTCGATGCCTGGCACGATGCGGAAATAAATTGCGATGAAATAATTTCCATCCCTCTTCCTTGGTAAATTGTTCTTTATTATTATACAACATGCGTTAATAATATATGAACTTTGTTTTAGTCGTGTATGTTATTTAGAATTTAAATTTGTTTATTGTAATTGTGATCAGGGCGTGTTCAAAACATATGTCGTTGATTAGAGCAGTAATTATACATTAAAGTCAAATCAAAATTGTACAGGTGTAAGATATAATTTAAGGAATTTTCGATCCGATTTTCATACATACTTTATTACGATTCTGAGTTTAGTTAGTAACATATTCGATTGACTATGAAAGATAGCGTCAGGAGAACATATTTGAGAAATTTTCAATTGGTATACTGCTATGCCAGCGTTTGAAATTGCCAGTACTTGTGTTATTTACGTGGCAATTAAATGTGGGATATTAATAGGCTCCTACAGGGCTATGTGCAAATTAATAATTAAAAAATATTATTAGAATACGATTAAGTATTTAATATATCATTTGAATTACTCTTCAATAGTCACGACAAAGACTAAGAGTTACTGTAGCTTGAAATATTTATAAAACCAAATTACATTATACTGCACAATGTAAATTTGCTAAATTTGATATATACAAGGCAAAAGAAAATCACCTTGGGAATTATGGAAAACTTATCTGACATTGTTATTTGTTAATATTAAAATTTTCTTATATTTATGTGTAAATTAACATATACGTGTAATTTGTCTTTCAATTGTATAACAGTTTCCAATAATACCGGTTTAATCTTTACAAAAATTACTTTGATTTCTTCCGGTTACTGCCCAGATTCGAATTATACCTACCATAAATCACAATATAAATACTGCTACCAGTGTAAATGTTTTTAAATTTAGTTCAACGACCTTGACCAACGGTACCTAATGGTAATGTTCAGCTTTATGTAGTGTACGGATGACTCACATAATCGTAATATATATATAGGTATATGCTTGTTATGTTTTATTACAATATTTATTACCGTCAGTCACGCAATCTGAGCGGTGCTTGTATATATTTGAAAGTCTTTGGTGATAGCCTTCTTTTTTTTGTTAACTATACGCTGTTGACCTCAATGGCCTTGAGTATTTCACCGCATCCAAGGGTCGTTGCAATATTACGTGAGCATCAATGGGGGCAGGTATTTTTTACTCTTCGCTTCTTTTTCAAAATTATACCAATGCTTACATAATACTGGGTCATGAAAATAGTTTAAAAAATCGTTTTGAGCTGCTGATGAAAAATCCGTGTAATTTACCAAAACTAAACCTACTAGGATTTAGACAAAGTTTTAATTGGTTTACAGGATATGTTAGTAACCTGCAATAGAGTAGGTATTTAATATATTGAATGCATAACCGAATAATGTTCTTTTAATATACTTAAACGCAGACAAATTAAAATTTACTTAATAGTATAATACTATAATTTCTTAGCCGTAAGTCGTAATAATTTTAAGGCAATTATATATTTCGTTGATATTATAAATGCGAATAATCAATAAGCTACTATAAGGCCTGTCAATAATCAACGGTAAAGTATTATTAATTATTATTATGTAACATATACTTATTTTAATTAAAAAATGAGATGAATGAAATTAAGTAAACGTTACGTGTTGATATATAAATTTAAAAAAAATGATTTAATTACAAAACACGAAGTTATACAGTTTTTACACTACAATATGCAATCACAGCATGTGATAGTAATATTAGTTATAAAGAATAATGTACTTTTAATTTTTGTAAACTCTATTTCGTAATATTCTAAAATGCGAAAATATTATCTTGTTTATAGAGCGTTTAATTACCAAACTATATAAGAGAAACCTAACGTATTAAAACTTCATAATTTATTTCCGTAGGTGCCAAAATGTGCTCGGGTCAGTAGCTCTGAGCAAGTTATTCCTAGGATCATCGAACTTGTGAAGAAGATGCCAAAATTATATTTTTAATTATTGTTACTATTGAGGTTTTAGTAAAATTTTATTTTTGGTATTCATTCAAATGTTTTTTTTTGTTTATCGTGGTCCCTTGTCAAGAAAAGGTTGGGATCCACTGCTATGTACAATTGATAATTTGAGAAAATTGTTGCTAATTTACACAAAAGTTAATTTTTTTCACCTTTTAATTTTATTCGACGTCCACTTGAATCAAAATTAAATCAAAAATTCTTTATTCAATTTTTAGGCCTTGAAAAGGCGATTATGATAATCTAACATATCAATTCTTTCATCATCATTCATCATCATTGTCCTGCCCTTTCCCAACACACTTGGGGTCGGCGCAGTGCGTTTTCTTCCATACGCCCCTATCAGCCGTCATCTCTTCATTCTCTCCTTTTTCTTTCATATCATTTCTTACACACTCCATCCACACTTTCTTTGGTCATCCTCTACTTTTCCATCCTTCCACATTCATATTCATTACTATTTTACCCACATGCGCTGCCTCTCTTCTCATACCATGTCCATAACACGACAAACGGGAACCTTTCAACTTTCGTTAGCTTAAAATTTATATAGCTTATACAATATATTTAGACTACTTTAACGCGGAATTTGTAAAGGCTAGAATTTATTTTGAATATTCTACGCTATATACATATGTACTTAATTTCAAAGTGGGAAATTATCTGGACGGGAAAGAGTAGACTATTTTTTTATTATCTTGTTTTTTGATTATATTTACTAATAATTGCATTTTTTTTATTTATGATTATGATTTATTATATATGACTCATATTTTTTTCTTCCTACCGGAGTGATGATTGTTGGTGTTGATATAGCTCTGCTTGTAAAGTTTGCTGAGTTTTAAAACTGACTATTTTTGTAACATGATATTATCAATACTAATGAAGCGGTATTGCACTCTCTCTCGTGATATATTAAAGCACTAGTTGTGTGCCCGCGGCTGCGCCCGCCTATCATTTATTCTTCACTGCGTTTCATTTTTCTTAAATACAGAAACATAATGTTACGATTTTTTATGAGTTTTAATTTTTTACGCGAAAATCCTAGTTATTTTCGAAAAACAAAAGTTACGCAGAATAACTTCAGTAACAAAAAAAGTCCCGTCAAAATCGGTCCAGTCGTTCCGGAGATTACCCGGAACAAACAGACAGTCATATAAATTTATCGTATATACATTCATATCTATTTAATTTAAAAAAATATTTTGACATTACAAACAGACACTTCAATTTTATTTATTAGTGTAGATGAGGTCGATTTCACTCTAGCATCGACGTTTCCTGTTGATAATTAATGAATACGCGGGTTCGACTCATACGGACACTAAAAAAAGACAAGATAATAAGTCAAGAGGAACTGCCTACATAAATATATGCGTGTACGCGTTTCTTTGCAAACAGGCGATCAAATTGAATGAAATCTAAGTTCCTAAAAAAACTCAGTAATTTTATTTGCTTTTTTCACATAAATTACCCTTTTTTTTCTTTTTTTTTTTTTGACGAGGGGAAATGCATTTACGCACTACCCTTACCTATTGTATTAGTGAGACCGAAGTCCCCCAATACAATAGGTAAAGGGGCACGGAGTGACGAGCTCCGCGCCAGTGTGGGACTCATCCGGGCGTGAAGCGCCCGGAAATACCCACTAAAACCCCCCGGGGCCGTCCGCTGCATTTGGGATGGGGGCGACACGGGGTGGCTTTCGCAAGCACCGCGTCGCCCCCTGCAGCGAACCCACCGGGCCTCGTCGTGCAATGGCCCAGCGGGGATGGGGGAGTATACACACTTCTCAACCCCACCTCTTCGCCCACCTCCCGTAGGAGGTATGACCTAGCTAGGTCAGTCAGCCGGGGGGCAAGATGTACTTCCTGCCCCCCATAAAGATGGAAAAATTGGGATAGTTCAGTGGCGGGCACAGAGAAAGGGGAAGCAGCCCGCTACTGAAGAAGAAAATTCTAGGTCCCTCTCCTTCTCTCATCTTGTCTCCAACGATAAGACGTAGAAAGGAGAGGGATACCCAGGAAGAGAAAGAGGGACAGACGAAGATCACACAGAACACAAACACAAAGACAAAACAACAACAAACACAACACAAAACCAAACCAACCATCCACCCCGGGCCCCTACATACGCAGGAAGCCCCTAACGTACCGTTACGTTAACGCACGCGGGTCCTCCTCTCTCACCCTCTCGTCCGCCTCTCTGCATTAAGATGTTTTCGCAGAAGGAGGCGACTACCCTCCAGACCTCCTCGCTGCCGACCATGGCCCTAACAACGGTCGGTAGCGAGAGGTCCTCCCCCACCACCGCCACCACTTCGCGGCGCGGCACCTCCCACGCGGCGCACTCAGCAAATGTGTGGTGCGCCGTGTCCTCCGCCGCGCCACAGTGGTGGCACATCGCCGACGGCTCCCTTCTAGCTATCTTGTGCAGATACCACCCGAAGTAACCATGCCCGGAATAGTATCTGCACTCGGATAGTATCTGCAGCCCGGATAGTATCTGCAACCCTTTTTTACCTGCAAGTTTTTTTTTTGTGTCTGACGTCAATCACTTGCAGGTAAGTAAGCGGTCGGTACTGTAGGTGGTACTACAAAATTTAAGTTATTATTTCTAAATTACCTTTGAGTTTAGTGTTATCAAACAAAATAGGGGAATGTTTCTTTAACAGAGATGTACAAAAGTCATCGTTTCTATGACAAAAAAGCATACATAAGTTACACAAAATAATAGATTATTCACAGGTTTTTTCCATGTTCCAATCTTTATTGTTTATATTTTCAGTTGCTATCTAGCTTCGGATTCTAGGTTTTGTCTCCCATCTTAGATAATAAAGTCATACACAGAATAAGAAATAAAACGATGTTTAAACAAATATGTAGTTGCTTTTATGTTAGTCAAAATTGGTATTTCAACGTAATTAATCATGAATACGTAAACAGATAGACAAGGTTAATCAATCATTGGCTGAACGACGTTAGTTTAACTAAATAAACAGTTTCATTGTCTTTAGAGTGACGCATCTTTGTCTTGTGGTTGAGATTTCAAAAGCGAAACATACCAATAACCAGCTAATGTTGTGTGGTTACGTTATATGGAGACTTAAATGTTAACAGCGCAATATTAGAATGTTTGCTGTTTGTCCATTTATATCAAGAAATATACAAGAAATAAAATGTATGTAAAATACAATAGCTATTTAAAATATGAAATGTGAATAAAATTTGTTTTGATTGTTTTTTGATTGTAGGTACAGCAAACAATAACAGAGGGTTCTATTGAATGAAAAATATTTTTTTTATTCTGTGTTGATTTGTAGGTATTTTATATATAGGTAATTCAGCTTTAAATAAGTAAGTAACACGAAGACCTATAAGTACGCACTTTTTTACGCAATAGTACATACATTTTGAGAATTCTTACAACATATATAGGTCCATTTCAAAAGTTCTTAGTTAATTTGATAGAGACATAAATTGTATACGTGTGGACTAGCTAATTTTAAATGATAAAAGACGATGTTTGGCTGATGCGGTATTGTTTAGAAGCGCGCGTCAGGTCGTCGACCGGCCTTGCGCGGCGCAGGGCCGACGCGACGTTGTGACCCTTGTTCCATGTTTTCACTCGACACCCGGTTACTTCCACTGCCCACGCGATTGCATCTTACCAGAACTTTTAAAAGATGTGTGGTTTCGATTCAGCAGGCGTCGACTGACCTTTTGAGAGTGCAGTTCCGATGCTCTGACTTCTCATATGCCTTTGATTCCCTCTCCGCGCTTATTCTGTAGAATTCAAAAAACGTCATTTTTTGAAGTGAAAATTTCTTGAGCGGCTTCACGCGATTCCCGGTAGGGGAAAACGTATAGATTCACGTTACCAATGCTATGACATCAGCCGTCAACATGCTACAGTATATCAAGTATAAGATAACGTTAAGTGCGTTAAGCGCTCAGGGATAAATAATATAATTTATACTTACGCAGCCTATCGTATGTTTTGATTATGAATAAACTTTTTGAAAATGTACATCATTATTGCTCGGAACGCCAATAGATGTAAAAACCAGATAAATGTTATATCTGAAGAATTAAAGTTAACGTGTTTGGGCTAAATACAAATACGCTGGTAATAATAAACCTTGTAGATTTCGATAATAATTCGATTTGTTTGAATAGTTTTGAAATAAACGAAAAAAAAAATAGTTGGCTTGCGGCCAAGAAAGTTAAACAAGGTCGCGCGCTCTCCGGGCTATATTATTATTGCGCAACTGACAAATCTGGATACACTATAATATGCGCGTGCGTCATCGGGTGTAATTTTAATTTGCGGAAGGGCACGCAGCTTCCACAGTCTGACTGAAGCTCGTCTGTCGCGTGTTCATTAGGCACAGATCTCGAAGTATCTCGTGGCTACGATGCGTTGGCGACAATCCGTCTCGTTGAGCTGGCTTTATTCCATACCTTCGAATTTTTGATCACGATTTGAATCTTGCGTTTCGTAATTGTGATTGACCTAATTTAAGACCTAGTGATGCTTGCATTTTTGCTACTTGGAGATCATCATCGTGAGATTTTTGCTATAGTTGTCTTAATTTTTAAAATAGTGTACGATTGTGAAAATTCTACATATCGTTGCAGTACCTGATAAAATTCAATGAGATAAAAACGAAGAAGGGCATCGAATTGCTCCAACACCTAGTGGAATATTACCCACGCTCAGACAAACTACTTCCAAGACGGGTTGAAGACGATTGAGCACTTTGGCGTGTACGTCGCAGACCTAAGTGTCCAGTTGCAGAAGATCAGGCAACAGCAGGATGACGAAAGGCGGAGGTTACTCGAACTGAGGAATATGTTAAGAGCAGCGGCACCACAGGATAGAGAGGTATAATCTTGGATAGTAATTTGTAAGGATGATGTTTTCTAAATTCTCTATGCGGTATTAGAATAATTATAAATTTGATCGTATTGTCTCTGAGAACAATTTTTGTCTTCCACTTTCTGGATGAAGTTTAGACCTTTAAAAATAAATGTTATTTTTGGAGATTTTTTGTTGTTTGTGGCGGCTTTTTATGCCTTGAGGTTACATCCGTTCCAACAGATCTCATCATAATTCGGTATAAATTGCTTTACGTTACTTTTACTTTACGATATTTAAGTGATTGTAATCTCAAACTTCCCTAAATTAAAAAGCTGTTTTAACTTGTGTCAAGGTTTGTTAAATTAGAAGCGATAACGGTGCGGTTGGCTGTGCGGCCGGATTCCGCGTCAATAGACGCGGGTTCAAGCCCACCTATAAAACTCTAAAACCAGCCTGAGCTTTCGATGAAGTAAAAACACCATAAGGAAACCATAGCATGGTGATAAGGCATTTTCTAACAATGCCCGCCTGGGTAGCTACCACCCTCAAGTTTGCAAACCTGTCGCCAAATACTATGTGAGGTGTGTTCCGGCAGTACCACTTGAGAACCAGTACCTCTACGCTTAGTGTGTTTACCATCTTGGAACACATCAGATGAGATTATGATAAAAAAAACTGAGCCTATACAGTGTAAAAAAAAACTTTCGTTCCAGGTATCGTCATCAATGGGCGGTTACTCTCTCCATCAATTACAAGGGGATAAACAGCACGGGGTGTCTCGAAGCGGTTATCTATTAAAGAAATCTGAAGGTAAAGTGCGTAGAGTGTGGCAGAAGCGTCGCTGTCGCGTCACGGCCGAAGGATTCCTGGACATCTTTCATGCTGATGAAAATAAGACACCGGCAAGAGTCAATTTGTTGACTTGTCAGATAAAAGTTGCCAGTGAAGACAAGAGGGCGTTTGATCTAGTCTCGTGTTAGTATATTTTCTCACACTACAAATGTATTATGGGCTCGTTCATTTGTTACGTGAATATAAATGTGAGTGGGGGGGGGGTGAGGGAGGAGGAGGAGGGGGATCTGAATGGTAATTACGTAAGCAATATTTACTTATTAATTTTACAAATTTCCAATTGCTTACGTAGGTCTTGAATGGGGCCTAGTAACTAATTCAAGTAACAGGATACTTCAAATGATATGTTTCGCAATATAATGCGTTTGATTAACTAATTACATTTACATGCATGCAATCTCGATGTTACTTTATTTTTATAGATTAACTAGCTTCTGCCCGCGACTGCGCTCTCGATGATTTTATAACCGAGTTCAGATAGAAACTGTGCTCCTGTGAGTCAACCATAGGAAATAGAGATATGTTATAGGGAACTATTTTTGAGGATTTTGAAGAACCATAATCTTGTAGTCTAATCATGTGTATTAGACTACAAGATTATGTTGATTGATTGATGTATCTGTTAAAAGGATATGTGGTCGGTAACAAATTTCAGAAATCTATTGATATCGCGTTGCGCCACAAAGAAAGAGTTATAAAACGAAAAAGGGACAACTCCGTCTCGGGCTAATTATACCTATGTAAAATAGACGAAATCATCACTTCGTATTTCCCTGATTCCTCCTTCAAAACTGCCTCGATTTTTTTTCATTCGTCAAATTTGTTTGACCCTCGTGAAAACGACGCAACGGTTTAATTCAGACGTTTTTCTAAGATTCGAAGGCTCCTTGTTTCTATAACAATTAATTCATAGAAAAAAATCAAAACTTATATATATTATATGATATAAAAAAAATTATACAAATGCATACTACTTATACGAATGTGTTAAATAAACCTTACTTGAAAAAATATCTGCATGAGTGAGCCATGCAAGTATTACGTAAGATTATTTTTGGATATTTTGACACCTTCAACCATTCATGCCCTCCCATAATTATGTAAACAATAGAATAATTGAGACCTAATCACCCTCTTCCGTGTCATCAAAAAATATCAAAACATGAACCCCTATCACGTCTATGACGTGGTTAAGGAGTCAGCGGATAAACATCCAGAAAGATAGTAGACGCGGAAAATGATTTTGGTTATGCTATCTCTAATTTTAATTTTATGATGTTACTTAAAAAGTAAGATGCAAATCAAATATCACTTATGAAATTTAAATGAATACTATGTAACTATTCTTAAATTAAGTTATACAAAAAAGCGTCTTAATAAAATAAACGTAAGATTTCATATTACAATGTAAGCTGTACTTTGGTCAACTGTTGAGTCTTAAATCATATACATTTACATTACTGACTTCGTAATCAAACTTAACGTATCTGTTTCTTGAGACGCCAACGCACTATTGAGGATAATACTTCACACTCTATATAAATAATATTTACCTACGTTTTTGCTTTTCAAGACGAGTAGGACTGTATACATTTTTTCTTAATATTTGGTTACATTATATTTTACTCTTCGATATTGTTGATGATTCTGAATATATAAGATTCAATTTTATACATTCTTAGTAACAATAGTCTTTTGTTTGCGGTCTACGGATATCTTATACGCATTTATTAGCATTTTGCAAATATTTGCTGCTTTGAGTAAGTGCTCTTAGAATTAAAAAAAACCGATCGGCGGTTTTCAGACCTTTCTAACAGTACAAAAAAAAAACATACAAACAATTCACAATAATGTGGTTGACTCTCGACTGCCACTTCTAATAATGTTATATTTCAAAAATTTGGTGGACGTGACTTCAGTGGTCGGGCAAGACTATAATTTACATGTGGGCGAAGTACATTTTGCAAGGCCATTTCATCCACCCTGCATTTATCCTGTTCCTAACGTTCCGGTCAATATCGCCGTCGTTTTCGATTAATGAATCATATACTTGTTCTTTGACCATATATATTATACCATTTTAGTGGTATTTCGCGTAATATAGGTTGGTTATTGTGCTTAAGTAAACGTGTATTGAAAATATTTACACGAAAAATAAAACAATTTCCAGATAATCGAACCTACCATTTTCAAGCGGAAGACGAAAATGAACAAAGGGCGTGGACATCAGTACTCGTTAACTGTAAAGAAGGCGCCCTCATGAGGGCTTTCCATCAACAAGCTGGTGAGAGTAACGATTCTGGACATTCCCTGTTAGACCTGCAGCGCTCCATTATACGGGCTGTAAGGACTATGCCCGGAAACCAAGTGTGTGCTGACTGTGGCTCTACAAATGGTGAGAAGAAATTTATGTCACAATTATATAGTTCTAATTAATAATTCATCAACATCTCCCTACCCTTTTCCCATTTTCATTTAGGATCGGCGCAACATGTCTTCCTCTTCCCATGTAACCGTCCACATTCATATTCTATACCATTCTTACAACATCCTCTTTCTCCCTTCGCATCACTTGCCCATACCAGAACAGACGACCGCCTCTTAACTTCTCTGTTATTGGCAATAATAATTATTAATTAAAATTGTCCTATTCTGCTACATAATCGAATTCTATACTAATTTTCATCAAAATCATTCGAGAATGATTTCAAAATCAAGATCAAAAAAATCTTTATTCAATTTAGGCCCTAAGAAGGCGCTTATTAACGTCTAAAACACTACCAACGGTTCGGAAAAGAACTCAGTCGAGAAGAGCCAGCAAAAAACTCGATCTGGTTATTTTTTTTATAAATATAATATATATCATTTTTTATCAAATAAAAAATTATAAAAATCATAGCCTTAGCTAATGTTAGCGGAAGCACAGAGATGTGGGTTAATTCCAGACATCACTATCGTTCACAGTTCGTTCGTTTAAAGACACACATCAGGACTAGCAAATTATATAGGTCTAATCATTTCCTTCAGAGAATAAATACAACGGAAATGTTGAAACTCATCGTTTGTAATTTTAATCATCTTTACGCACGTTGAATTGCTCAATATTCCTTGGAGTAATAATATCAAAATGCAAGGTTTCTTCGTATATCTAATTACATTGAAAAAAAAACCAATGAATGGCTTAGGCATGAGAAAATAATTTTCACTACAATCTTTACAAAAACAAATATAAAGATTGACGGACGGCTGTCATCTATATCTATCTTAAATGAAATCGAAGTGTCTGTAATGTCAGTGTTTTTTTTTACTAAATAAATATGAATGTATATATGAAACCTATACCAAAAATACGATTTTAAATTTTTTGTCCTACTGTTTGTAATAGGTAATCTCCGGAACGGCTATGCCGATTTGGACGGCACTTTTTTTTGGTAGATAGCTGAAGTTTCTCTGGGTAACTTTAATTTTCGAAAATAAAAGGGTTCTGCGTAAAAAAAATAAAACTCCTAAAAATTTGAATAAAATTCGATTCAATGCACAATTTTACGATCAAATGCTATAATTTATGAGAAATATTTTTACTTTATTTTAGTACTAAATTTGTTTTACGAAATAATTCGGGGTTCGTATAAAAAAAAATCAAATAGTGAAGAATATATGAAACGCGGGTGCAACCGCGAGCACACAGCTAGTACTTTAATATAGAAACAGTGATGTCCTCGCTTCATTTGACCACAGATAATCGATATATAAAACATAACAAATTGATGAATGTTATGTTTGTTCTGTTATGTTGTTCTGTTGTTATGTTTTATAACATTATGACCAATAGTCACAATTTACTGTATGTTCTTATTCTTTCTAAAATACAATAATGACTGAGTAAATATGCGTCTAAATAATTATCTGTATCGATTTGATCAGTACTTTCTCAGTACTATAATAGTTGCATTAGTTTGACAGCTGTCAAACTTATCAAGCTGTATTTTTACTAGTTTCGTATTTATATTATTATTATACATTTTGCTATATAAAATCGTACCGCATTTAATACATACGCTAATTGCAATATATAATATAATTTATTAAATAAAATTAAGGATGGAGATTATTTTACTTCCGTGTATAAATTAATTACAATTTGTTATATTGTTATAATATAGTTGTTGTTAATTAATAATCGCTGAATGTATTAATATGTATATCTAAAAAGTTTTTCCTATTCTTTCTGTTGTAATTTCGTTTCACGTAATAACGCGATGCACCGTCTTCCAGATCCGACGTGGCTTTCGACAAATTTCGGTATCATCGTATGTATAGAATGTTCTGGAAGCCATAGAGAGCTCGGCGTCCATATATCTCGAATTCAGTCACTCACGTTAGACAGGTTGAGTACGTCACAGCTGTTACTGGCTAGGAATATGGGCAATCAGATGTTCAACGAAGTCATGGAGAACACACTCGACGATAGAGACAAACTTACACCAGAAAGTAGCATGTGAGTGTTTTTTAAATTAATTTTTAATTATTAATATGGCGTTACACGCGTGTCCGTGTTTTATATTGTGTGACCTTAAAAAAACATATTTCATCACTTCTAGTACAGTATAGAAATCTATTTAATCAGTTACAATATTTACTTTAATACGACATAAGGAGAGGAGTGGTACGGACTAGTTAAGAATAACCGTCTGCGTAGAATTAACGATTTGTCAGATTATTAATAATTGATAGACTAATTAATTACGTATACTGTTGTACAGGTTGTTTTTTTTTTATCAACATATGCCTCATGGATGACTTATAAATATAGTTATGTGATAAAAATTATCATTCGGTTGTAGTCAGCTCGTACACTCGTAAAATCAATGAAAGTGGGCTGATACTTAACTATTCACGATAACAAGAACTATGTTCTAAGAAAGTAATTGTTACTGTATTAAATTTAAAATCGACTAAACTTTGTTCGAGTTTACTCTATTCATCCAGTCCTATACCTAATTATAGAAATTTAAAAAAAGTTGTATTTTTGGTATAGGTATCGTATACACATTCATATCTATTTATTAAGAAAATTATCTTCGACATTACAAACAGACACTTCAATTTTATTTATTAGATAGTATAGATACATATGTAACATACATGTATTTTATGGTTTACTTGCGGATATGTATACATTGTCGAATCCTACACATCGTATCGTAACTATTGTTAACGTATACATAAATAGTTAGTATTTAGTAAACTTGACATACGGTAATAAACCGTCTATTTTCCTCACTACAAAACCATCGACGAGTCATCTCTACGCTGGATTACACAAATAGCTTTTAACAGTTATTACTTCTTGGCAATGTACGATGTATCATTAATAATATTAAAACATAATAAAAATGAATGGACTGTTTATGTAATGAAAATTAATCAATATACCCACATTTGGACACGAGAAGCAAGTTCATACAGAAAGAGGCAGAAAAGAGACGCCACAAAAGGCCTTAATTAAATCGATACTGCTATTTTCACTACCGTATCACCACCTCACTATTGACAATAAACAACAGCAATTTACTCGTTCAAACGTAGTTATTAATCTGTACGGAACTTCATGAGCGGATAAACGTCACATCGACCATTATAGCGTGCCGTTGATGTAGTGTGTGTTTGCGTAAAAGCCAAGGTTCGTACCATTTTGGTAACCCTTGTGCTAGTTACCTTTTGCGGCTGAGTGCCTTCAGCACTCGCCCACAAAGTTCGGTGAAGCTGTAAAGAAAAAGAAGTCTTTATGTATAGGGAGGAACGTCTGAGGTTCATCAGGGAGAAATACGTGTATAGAGCCTGGGCGGCGCGCACGTGTCACGACGAGGCCGAACGATTATCCGAAGTAGAACACGCCGTAAATAACGGACATTTGCAGAACCTCTTACAGGCGTACGCGGAGGGAGCGGACTTAGCCGCCTCTTTACCTTGCTCCGTGAGTATACACCACACTTGTTCTTAGAATATACCTTTAACTGTTAAGAGGACACCCGGTTAGAAAATTAAGTATTTCAGATGACTATTGCTATCGCGTTGCGCTCCAAAGAAAACGAAAGGGACAACTGCAGCGCGGGCTGATTGAACTATGCAAAATAGATGTAAACATTACTTCGCAGTACCCTGTTTTTTCTTCTTCAAAACTGAACCGATTTTTAATTTTCTTGCACTTTTAGAATAATAAAGACTTGGCTATGTTTGACGTTGGCATGTTGTCGGCTGACGTCTCAGAATTGGTAACGCGAATCGTATAAGTTTCTCCCCTACCGAGAATCGCTCAACTCGATAAATAAATTAATTTCAGGATTGTGGCGAAACTGCATTACATTTAGCGATATCTAGGGAACTCGGCGACGGGTCGTGCTTGCATATAGTCGATTTCCTTGTGCAAAACGGTGGATCCCAACTGTTGGACAAGCCGACGGCGACGGGCGTGACCGCGCTGCACCTGTGCGCGGCTACGGATAGAACTGAACCGATGAAACTGTTGCTGAAGGCCGGCGCCGACTCGTTCGCGAAGGACGGCAACGGTCGGACCGCGTTGCAGATTGCGAGGCAGTTGGGACATCACGCCTGTCAGGAGTTGGTATGTATTAAAACACTCTCGCTTTATCATTAACCCCTTGAGCACTTACTGGCGTTTACGCCAGCTTTCCATTGTTTTCCTATTGTCTTTCTATTGTTTTATTTTATGGGTACTCGACACATTAAACACTCACTATATGTTATTCCCACATCACCACTTTATTATATTGCAATATCAGGAACGTTATACATCTTCGATAACTTAATGCATATTCGTAAAAATTTAGACAAGCCTGATCTAGTGAATAATCGTCATAATTTTAATATTAGAAGTAAAGACAAGTTGGCCGTCCCATTGCTTTAGGTTAAGTAAGTGTTATAAAAGCTTTATAGGTAATAGTATTCGGTTTTACAATAAGATCCCAAGTAACATTACCGATTTACCTGACAATAAGTTCAAGTATTATGTCAAGCAAGTTTTAATCTCAAAAGGTTATTACAGGGTGGATCATTACGTCAACGATAGTGATATCTGGAATTAACCCACACCACTGTGCTTCCGCTAACATTGGTTAAGGCTATGATTTGTATAGTTTTTATATTAAACATAATGAAATATATTTAGAAAAAAAGCCTGCTCTGTTCGGCTGGTTTGTTTTCCGAACCGGTGGTAGTATGTTAGACGTCCATAAGCGCTTTCTTAGGACCTAAATTCAATAAAGATTTTTTTTTTATTTTAATTTTCGTTCACTTTAGCAGATAGAACTCAAGTGCTCTCGTGTCGGCTCTACAGAGCCTTATATAGTCCTTCCATGCGATGTTATATTTGACAGGTGAGAGAGGGCCCCAACGGAAGTAGGCGGATAATATCTTGAGGCGCCGGTGTTTGACGAAAATATTGTTAACATGTGCCATTTGTCTATAGTTACCTAGTGATTATACCGTTTCAGTTTACCTGCTTAACTATATTCTGTAGGTCATAATCATAGCAAATTGTTTTATGTTAACGTTTATTCAACACTAGCTACCCACCACGACTTCCTACAGGTGTATATCCTCGGTGGCGCAGTTGTGTTACATACGACTGTCGTTCTGAGGTCTCGGTTTCGATTCCCGGGTCGGGTCAAATGATATTGGGTTTTTCTACTCAATATCATCCCGGAGTCTGGAATTTGTGCCCGATATGGCGACAGGCTCGCCCTCTGTCACATCCGGAAAGGAACTAAGCTCGGCGAAATGTGGATGGTGTAGTTCACTATTTCACCTCTGCCTAACCCTTTGGGGATAACAGGCGTGAGCTTATGTTATGTTATGTATATAAAACACAGTAAATATTAAAAATAAAATAAACTATAGCCTGTGTTACCAGGTGATGTGTACTTTCACGTAGTTGCGTGATAACACTCACGGTTCAATCTCGAACTGAGTCCGCTTATATAAATTACTATTTATTATTATTGTGTGTTTATTACAGTTTCCTTTACAAATTAATTGCTATTTATTTCACCTTATATTGTCTTCTCTGTTTTTGTTACGAGAATTATAATGCGCTTTATAAGGATCGATCCTACCAGGTACACGAAAACGATGTATTTACCTGCATGTAATTGGTAGTTAAAATATGTTTGCAACTGATTAGTATATACAGAAGTGCCTTTTATATTATATTTTACAGCTTGAAAGCGTCGACAAAAGGGATAAGAATATATTCGAGAACATCAATATCGATTGGAATCTGTCGCACGACGATGGCTCGACTGACTTTTCGGACGATGACACTGTTATTGATGAAAGAGTAAGTTTATATTTAACTAACGAACCGCCCCGGCTTCGCACCGGTATACATAAATCACTAATAGTCCATATTACTCAAGGATTTTTAAGTTTACCCATAGAAAAGCAAAAAAATAAATTTTATCTCTTACCTGGCGTATCGTTAGTTTTGATTATTATGAATAAACTATGTAAAAATGTATATACGTAATTATATCTCGGAGCCCCAATATTTCAATTAACATATTATGAAATTAAAACATTAAAAAACAGTTTTTCCAAAGTTTCGAGTTTTCACTTCTGTCGGCTGTCCCCATGACTACCTAGTTTTTTCTTTTACTTTGATACTTTGATTTTTACCAGATATATTAACTAACAATATCCACCGGGAGACCTATAGGTGCTCGGTGGTACTCATCCGGGGAGAATTAAAAAAATATGACTTATTGTGAATTCACAGCAAAATGGCAGCGTGACGCCCGAGAAGAAATGCCCTAGGTCTAGACCACCGTCGTACGCCGGCGGCGGTGGTGGTGGGGTATCTGGGGACAGAAACACGATGGGGGTTGGGATCGTTACCGGTGGGGGGGACTCGCCAATATTGCGATCTAGGTCCTCCACATGCGACTCTCTGCACCATGCACCTCCAACACCGACTACACTGCCGAGGAAACCTAACGTCTGTGAGTTTAAAAAAATATACAGGTTGATTTTGGAATCGATGGTAATAATTAAATAGGAACGTATAATTATGATTCTACGTATAGTACACAGTAAAAAATAATATAAAAAAAAAGAAAAATATATATATAATTGAAGTATCAAAACCGTGCGATGTGAATTCGGCGGACGATGACGTCACTTGCGCTCGCGCACATCTGCTGATAATTTTACCTACACGGTTACCGGGTCATCGACCGCTGCAAAGCGGCTACGCGATTTTGATACTTTAATTGAATTTATAATGTATGTTTTAATTTTTTTCCCACTAGAGAGACATATTTAAAAATATTTCTGAATATAATTACCAGCTCCCTTTTAATTATTGCCGTTAATTTCGATTTCACCTGTATGTATGTATCCATCGTTTGTTTTTATTTAACATAGTAAAATGTTCCTGCTAAGGGGGAGCAGAAGCTAATGCGGGATTTTAACCCAACTGAAACATTGTACCGTTTTTTTTACCATGGAGGAAGAGGAGGGAAGGTTAATACGAGGTAATAACGGGTTGTACATTAATTACATATGGTTTGAAAAGGTTTGGGAGGGATTTCGAAAGGGGGAAAGGGGGGCGCCATGAAATATCACATTGATTTAAGTGCCAGGTAATAATTCTTACAATTTTCCCAAAAGTAAATTAGGCAAATAAGCGCCCTCTGGGTACAAAGAATTGGAATGTAAATTTTGTGAAAACATACGGTAACCAGAAGATTTTAAGGAACAAAATATTTTATCCGGTTTAGGTTCTGGGAAGGCGGTTATGGACTTTTTAGGAATCGATAAATTCAAATTTATTTTTTTTATACGTAAATCAAAAGCTTGACGTTAATATAATATTCAGTATTTTTTTTTTCGTGTGGTCACACGTAATACTTGCAGAGTCCTTATTAATATGGGTTGATATATATCAACTTTCAGATAATATAGGCAGCTTGAAAAAACGTGCAGCGCCTCTCCCCCGGCCGCCGTCGCGTTGGCGCATCCACCACCACATCCTAGGTCGACACCCTCCCCCTCTGCGGACAGTGCTAGATCTTTACACGGTAATATAGTCTATACTAAAAAATAAAATTGAAATGTCTGTTTGTAATGTCTAATTTATTTTTATACTAAATAGATATGTATATATATACGATACCTTATGAGGCGGTAATGGGGCAGCGGGTAGTGCGGCCGGATTCCGCGTCAATCGTCACGGGTTCGTTCCCCACCTATCCGACTTTAAATTCGGCCTGAGCTTCCGGTGAAGGATACCATAGCATGGTGGTAGGGTATTTCCTAATGAACCCCGTCTGGGTAGCTACCACCCTCAGGTTGGAAAACCTGTCGTCAAATACCAATAGGTGTGTTCCGCCAGCATCATTTCAGAATCCGTACCTCTAGTCTTAGTCTGTTTACCATCCTGGATCACGTCGTCACTTAACATCAGGCGAGATTGTAGTCAGAGCACTGAATCTCTACCGTGTAAACAAAAAACAACAATTTTTGTTGGAACGGCTGCACCGATTTTGACTTCTTTTCTGGCAGATAACAGAAATTAAATCATATAACTTGTTACTTTTATGTTACGATACTAATTAGGGTGCATCGTAAAAAAATTTAAACTTAATGATATAGTTGATAAAAAATCATATTCGATTTTACTGGCAAGTATTTGTGTTTGTGAGAAATATCTTTGCTTTCTGTTTAGTACTAAAATAAATTCGACATAAATACAAAAAAGATATAAGTCTATTCTTTTACAATTATAATTTAACCCCTGAGCACTAACCTGGCGTTTACACCAGCTTTCCATTGTTTTCCTATTGTCTCATTTTTATGGGTCATCGATATATTAATAATTATATTAAGCTGTTAATATTTATTCGTAATAGGAAAAGTATAACGCGGGCTGAGCCGCGGGAACAACTATTCAGAGTTTTGGATGATTGGACAGTTGCCAACATTATGATACGGACTGATATTTTGTTTTGTAAAAACAAAAAAAAATTATATCTTGAAAATTCTGGCTTTTATTTTTTATTGTCTGTTTGTTTTTTTTTGTTCTTGTTAGTTACCAGCGGAGTCGTTAAGCATCGTCCCCAGCAGCCTCCCCCCACTCCGCCCCCTGCAGCTTTGATACAAAACGGCTCTTATCACAGGGATGAACCGACACCGCCACCTAGAAAGGTAAAAATTATTTTATGTTATATACACGGGGGAAAAAGGTGAAATTTGATCATATTTTGTGTGCGTGTAAATTTAATTCTTGTATCGTTTCCGATAGTGGAATTTAAAACTTGTAAATTTAGTAAAATTTTAATATAGGCTTTATAAATCAGAAAACATTGTTAAAATCTACATACAGATTTCAATAGATTGGATGTAATTTTTTTTGTAAATATTCGCAAAAATTGCATGTTACTGGGTAGTACAGTTTTAAAGTAATTGGGATTTTTATTGGTACTATATAAATTACATGTCTTGCTTGGTTGTGGGTCGTCAGTAATAGTTAAAGCAAATATTCACTTTACTATAAGTATTTTTATATGAGCCCTTAATGATCTATACTGATAAATAAAATTGAAGTGTCTGCTTGTAATGTCAAAAAAGCAATTTTTAAAATTTTTGTCTGTCTGTCTGTCTGTCTATTTCTTCCGGGTAATTTCCAGAATGGCTGGGCGGATTATGACGGGACTTTTTTTTAGATAGATAGCTGAAGTTACTCCAGGTAACATAGGGTACTATTAATTTTCGAAAATAAATGGGTTCCGCGTAAATAAATTAAAGCTTATGAAAAATTGAATAAAATCCGATTCAATGCACAGTTTTACGGGCAAGTGCTTGAAGTTATTAGAAATATTTTACTTTATCTTATTACAAAAAAAAATATATTAGGGTTCCGTATAAAAAAATTAAATCGCAGTGATGAAAAAATGAAACGCGGACGCAGCCGTGGGCACACAGCTAGTATTAAATAATTGTGTAAGAGTTATTTATAAAAATAAAAGTTAGAAGACTATTATTGGTATGAAAAAAGAGTAAATATAGGGTCATGTTTGTTTTTGCTTCAGAAGAAAAATAGATTGCACCTGGAAATGGCTGCGAAAACGAAACTCAAAAGGGTAAAGAACATCATAATGTCTGTCAAAGAAATTAGTGTACTTACTTCGCTTTTTTACCCTTTGTTTGGTTTACAATCCTATATTAATACATTCGCCTTCTCACTACGAAGGAACGTTGCACTTTCTGCATTCACCATGATATTTTTACTATAATTTGATTAATTATTTTCAAATTTTAATCTCGATAGAGCGAATCGAGATTTTTTTTTTGTGGCGTCTCTAGTTTTTAGTATTTTCAGATATCAATAAATGACCTAGTGAACCTAAGGTTTACATAAAATAATAAAACATTGCTATAAAACTGTAGCAAGATAGGGTTTTTTCTACTACCCTTCTGGCTAGCTACTACCATCAAGTTTGAAAATCTATTGCCTACAGGTATATTCTGGCAACATTATTTCTATTCATCAAGTGCTTCTAGATGTAGCTTGTTGATAGATTAGATCACATCGTCGGTTCATATAAGGTGATATTGCGTTAAAACGTTAAATATTTAAAAAAAACTTTGTTTTTTTTTTTGTGTAAACATATCCAGTGACTGAAAATGTAGCGGTAAATGACGTTTATTGATGCACTTCTTGCGAGAGTCGTGACAGTCAACTTTTTAAAACCCTTATAAAACTTTTAAACTACTTTATATGTTAGTTCAATCCTTCACGCATATGAAAGATTTTTCTAATTAACAGTACAAAAAATATAGTTCAATGTAATTTTTTTTATCACGATTTTCATAAAAGTTATTGTTTGTCATAAAAGCTTTATTCTATTAAAAACAGAATTCACATAGAAAATTTTAGTGATATTAACAGCATAGATAAAGTGCGCGAACAATATGGCTTTATCCGATTCAATTGTGCATGTTGCCCAAGCTTAAGCTTATTTATTTATTATTAACTGATTTCTGACCCCCTACTCCTAATACTCTGTACACTTAGATTAATGTATTAACGTACCGAAACATTATTTGAGATTAGATTAACATATATTATATTCGTCAGAACTTATAACTCAATAAAAATTACCTTCTATTTTTTATTATTTTAGATTGGTGTGAAATTCGAGTATATATTTAACTAGCATGATCAAAATCCATATAAATAGAGTGGACTTGTGTTATTATCAATCTACTAATATTTGGTTTATATTCAATGATGCTGCAAAGTAATAGGAAATAATTAAAAATAAATGATACTTTATTAGTTTATTAATAGGGATAATTCATTACGCGTTGTTTTAATCCCAGACTGATGGCTTTTTCTATTGTGTAAAATATCAAAACACGCTCGATAGGTAATTAATGATTTAGCTTATATAATTTTTCCATAGTCATGCTATTTCTTTGAAAGAATATATTACTTCTGAAGTAAACTATACAGTGGTGTGCCCCATAAGTTAACGGTAATAAATTTAAAAATAAAGTGTTACAGCTGTTACTGTTAAAAGGATAATAAAATGCGTTTAGTGTTACTTTAATGAGTTTTTGTACATCTTTAATGTGTCGAGGACCCATAAAAATAAGACAATAGGAAAATAATGGAAAGCTGGCGTAAACGCCAGGTAAGTGCTCAAGGGGTTAAAATGAAAGTGACTACAAATGAATTTCGAAAATGTAGCGATTTCAATTTTTATGTATGAATGAATAACCTTGGCGTATATTTGTCAATATTTTTTAATTTAAAGTCATTTGACGACAACATCATAATATTTGACTAGGCTCAGTTTTCTCTTTAAATATATTTTGTTTGGATGGATGGCCCTTGACTGGTTTAGCAAACTGCGTAGCTTAAGGCGCGTAGCCGAAAGGGATAGGAAGGGCCTAGCTAACCCTTATGATTTGTAAAAAAGGTCACCTTCGTGTGATGTGAAGGAGTGTGTGTGCAGTGCGATGCGTGTAATGCTAGAGTGCATGTACCTCTTCAGTTCGGGGTCGAACTTGAGTCACTTCGATTATGAAGGTGCGATATGTACAAATTTTACGAAAGGTCTATAGTAAAAGGCCCAAAGATATGTCACAGAAACCTTCGATTTTGCTAGGTTTTTTTTTTACTATCACATTCTGGTCTATATTTCCTTGTCGATTTAACGTGTACTTATGGGACATCACCGTGTTTACATTTCTGCGTATTATAACCTCCTAATTTGCACATTTAAAAATTTCCTTTTTCTTTATTTCTAACTTAAAGATGCAAATTGTGCTTCCAATGTATTTTTTTTTTTGTTAATTTAAAAAGTATTATGATATTTGTTTTTTTTTTCAGGAGTGTTCTAGTCAAGATTCCTCGTTGGAATTGTGTGATATAACAGACTCGTGTTTGGACGACAGTCGATTGCATTCGGCGCTGTCGTGCGACAGTTCGCGGTCGGTCGCGGGAACATTCCCGCCGGAGCGACAGTCGTTCCCTCGACGTATCGGACACCTCCAGCGTACATTCCCGATCTCCCTCGACTTCCATTACTATGGTGAGTCGATTGCTCCCACCACTTTTACTAATAACTTGCGTATTAATACTTTCTGTTAAGCACCGAGTGAAGAAATTAATATGTTATTTCGTTATTAATAAGAAACATGAAGAATAAATTAGTATTATTCGATTGGGGCGTTCCCATGGAAATTGATGAGCAATAGAGTTTAAACCTTAAAAAAAACGAGATTTTGGTGTCAAACTCAAGATTACTTAATAACGTTCATTTTACAAAATGATGTAGCTTGACATATTTATTTAAATAAAAGCGAAAAAGTTTTAAACGAAACCGGTCACTAATTAAAGAGATTTATTTATTTACTAGTAAGTCTGATTGCATAATTGAATATTTTATATAATATGTATAGTAATAAATAAAATAGAAGTGTCTGTTTGTAATATCAAAATAACAACTATTTATTAAATACATATGTATGTATACATACAATTTTAAAAATTTTGTCTTTCTGTCTGTTTGTTCCGATTAATCTCCGGAACGTCTGGACTGATTTGGACGGCGCTTTTTGTGATAGATAGCTAAAGTTACTCCGCGAAGCTTAGGCTTCTTTTATTTTTTGAAATAATACGGGATTTGCGTAAAAAAATTTAAACGCATAAAATAAAATCCGATTCAGTGCACAGTTTTACAGCCAAACGCTTGAATTTATGAGAAATATTTTTACTTAATCCTAATATTATTAAAAAAATAGGGTTCTGTATAAAAAACATAAAATGCATTGAAGAATATATGAAATGCGAGCGCAGCCGCGGGCACATAGCTGGTTTTAAATAAAATGATACGTCAATGACTTAAAAAAAAATCTAAATCAGTTAAATACTAAGTTTAAATTTACTAATAAAAATACGTTCTAAATGTTTTAACTCTACCATTTCTTGAAAAACGATGATCGCGTAGTATGACGACACTATTATTTCTTACCAGTGGCCATAATAATTATGATACCATCTGAATTTGACAAATTTCAGGTTTGTTTTTAGCGTTGTTAATTTAAAAAAAAATGTGGTATATTTTGTCAGATGGGAGGTTTGAGACGATGTCGGGCTCTATACGACTGTTCGGCAGATAACGAAGATGAACTGTCGTTCCGTGAGGGTGAGGTTATTGTTGTGATAAACGAACGTACGGAAGACGACAACTGGATGGAGGGTCAGGTCGAGGCTACTAATCGACGGGGGATGTTCCCCGTCTCATTCGTTCACATGCTGCCAGATTAAACGGAAAGAGACAGCTATCAACTATCAACATTTATTATAACAAAAAAAAAAAAAACAGAATTAACATCACACTGCGCGTTATGGCTAACGATATTTACTCCAGAGCCATACTAACAGTTTGATGAACACAAAATTATTGGCTAAATATTTGGGTTTTTGCAGAGTTAACGTTACATTGCGCATTATGCCTAAAGATAGTTACTCCATAGTCATATTAACCGTTCGATGAACACAAAATTATTGGCTTAATGTTTGAGTTTTGCCGCATTAACTTTACATTGCGAATTATGCCTAAAAATAGTTACTCTATAGCCATATTAACCGTTCGATGGACGCAAAATATTTGATGTAATTTTTTTAAACTTAAATCATCGAACAATGTTTATGTAAGTAAAGTAAAAACCCCAAAGGATTTTTAAATTATAATCGCATTTAAAATTTATGTATATATGATATTACGTATATAACATTATATACGTATATACATATTTTAAATAAAATCTTTCAATAATTATTATATAAGTTACTTTCGAAGCGAACTTGTAAAATAAATGAGCTGGAACTTAAACAAGTCTTACTGAATATATAATAATCGCTTCTTTTTCTTTTTATTAAAATTGTAATAATTGTATGTATATTATTGTTACGAGAGAGAATTGTGTTCATAACCGACTTATTAATGATGTCGTAAAACGTCATATATTCTTCACGTACGGGCCTAAAGCTTTCGGCTTTCATTTTTAAAACTACGAGCTTATTTATTCTAGAATTTTATACGATTTAATTCATTTAAAGAAAACAATAAATGTTATTTTTTTTATGTATATCAATACAAGGAGTTATTGTCACAAGTAACATACTACATTAAATTGTTTATTATTGTAAAACCCTTTAGAATAGATGGCGCTATGAGTTTTGTTTGTTCTATTTACAAAGGACATTTATTAGGTCCAAATCATGTTTTTTTTTATATGCACTTTATATATATAGTTAATATTTTTCCATATAAATAGTTTTATTGGTAACGATAACAGCGTCACCTATCTAACCATAACGTAACTTTGAACCATCACCTCAATATAACATACCCGTAGATATATGTATATAACCTCAATCGATCACAAGTCATTGGAATGTACTAATAATAAAAGTATTGGTATGAAAAAAAATATATATTTTAATTTTTTTTTATAGCTATGATACCCTGGTGGTCGACATTCGATATTATTGAAAATTTGGAGAAAAATAAACATTTTCAAATATATTTTTTAATGAATAACACTAATAAGTAGATGCGCTAAACAAGAAAAAAATAAATAAAACTGGTTAATGAAGAAGACATATGAAAAATGTTTTGAATTGTTTTATCTTTCCTTATCATATATATCATCATTAATTATTTATTATACAGTAATTCATTGTATTTAATTATGAAATGAAATGTTTTAAGTGTACACGAAAAATTATAGATTTTGTTACAATTAATATAAAAATTTGGTATGTTACTTGCGGGAGTGAATGAAATGAACCTAGTCGTGACTTCAAATAGATGCGTTGTTTCTGTATACATTATTAATACTCAAGAAATTTAATCATTCCACTCTTTGAAAATACCATATTTTTTTTATTAAACAATATATTATAGTCAGTAAAATTATAGAGTACATCATGAAATTACGATTTACTGAAAAAATCTTACATAGAAAAATCAACAAATTAAAAAATAAGTAATGTGGCCAGTCCGTCCTGATGCGGATTTATTTTTGGTATAATGAGTTTTAATTTTTCTTTGACATTACTATATGTTTTTAATTTGAATGTATATACTGTGTAAAGGTATTAATAAAATAATTTATATAAATATAAGAAGTATTACTTGTATTAAATTTTATAATCTTTTATAAGTTTCAAATAATAATATTAGTGCTCAATAGATTTAGCCTCTTTCGCTACAATTATTAATAGAAAAAAAAACATGGGTAATTTCGATTTAAATTACGCGTTCATTTCAAAACAACAATTCTATTTTCCAAAGACAAAAAAAAAGATATTCAGTATTTATCGGCTGACCAAAATAAATAAAGGAACAATGAAAAATTATTATGAAAATTTGTAAATGTCATAAAAAATGTATGTTAGAAATTTTATTAAATATTTTTCTATATTAAGTAGCACTATTAGCGCTTTAGGTTATTAAGTATTGTAATATGTTAATAACTGAACGATTTAGGTCTAAAATATAATTATAACAATTGTTCAATTTAATTACTTACTACATACAATTACATACATTAACTACATACAAAAATCGCCGTTTTTAAAATCCGATAGAATAAATTGTAATTGTAAATTGTAATCCTATAATATAAGTTCAAATTATTTTAATTGTATTTCTTATAATAATATTAAATTGGGGGTTTTATTTATTGATTGATCTATTTTGTTACATGAAATGAATTTTATGAATGAATTTCATCAAGCCATAATGAGCCAATAAGTGCTAAATTAAAAGTAGACGTACACTTGATTTTGTCAGGTAATTGTTACGATTCCGTCAAGTGCTCAAAGTTTCTTTAAATTTCAGGCAAATTTTACTCTACGGAATTAAAAAAAATTATAATAATTAAATTTGAATAAAAAAAAGGGAAATTTTTTTTGTACATTTTTTTGTGAATGTGCATAATCAGTTCACTAATCAAACGTTCAGTTATTTGTATATTGCCTAATAATAGTTATGTTATCTTATAGCTCAGATGTGAGTGATTTGCCAAAAATTATATGTGATCAGAGTAGCGTTGGATGATATATAGGCTTTATGATAGCGACAAACTCGTATCGGACCAGTGATTGTTTGTTCTAGATTGTTCTCGTAGTTTGTATCGACGTGTCTTAGATTGTTGGTGTATGATGCCGTCTATAGAGATCGTGTATCGAACGAGCGATACTGTAAGTGGTATACCGTTTGAATTATTATCTGAACAGTTTTCTCAATACATAATTGCATTGATTTTTATAAAAAAAAAGTTATAGAAATTAATATATTTCTTACAGTGTCGCTCACGAGGAACTTGTTGTTATGCATGTTACATTTTAACTATTCCCACGTGTATTAATAAATGGAAAGATAAATATAGTTATAATATATAAATAGTAAACATTCGAAATTATCAAAACGAAACGAACAATAAATAATAACCATATATTATAGACTATTAATTCTATGCTATTTTAATGATTAATTAATCAATCACACATTCCTTAAATGATACCTGTGTATTCAGTTTTTTTCTGCGATTCTAGTTTACATATTTAATATAACATTAGTGCTTTTAATCATACAATATCATGTTATCATAGTTACCTACATTATAACAATGTTGCCATACAATTTAGTTATGAATTTCACAAAAGTATGTTTTTAATTAAAACCTCTAATAGTTATATATTTTTAACATGTTCAATTTGTTTTAACTTGTTTCATGCATTTATTGAAAACATGTGACCAAATTTTTCTACTTACTATTTCTATTTAAAAATTTAAATTTTTAAAAAACAAGCACTTGCATTAAGTTGAATATACCAATTTCAAATGTGATTTTTAACAATGTTGCCATTAATAAATAACTGTTGTATGTGATTTTGAAACACCACAATTTTGTAAATACTTATTTATTGTAGCGTGAACACATAAAAGTCGTTAGAGAATTAAATAATTTATCTTATTTTGGATACGGCCATAAGAGAATATATGAGCTGATTCATTATAAAACTTTCTTCAAACGTTATTTGTATGTATAGTATTTTGTAATATCCAAGATTAATTTTTATTAATCATTTTATCCCATTTTAGCATGTCGATAATGTTTTTAAAGTTGTTTAACCAAATAAATGTGTAATTTGTTTTATTCAATGTTTTTGTAAATTGT
This sequence comes from Samia ricini, assembly GCA_014132275.2. Classification (NCBI taxonomy): domain Eukaryota; kingdom Metazoa; phylum Arthropoda; class Insecta; order Lepidoptera; family Saturniidae; genus Samia; species Samia ricini. The sequence goes on from AP028161.1 coordinate 13,094,915, forward strand.
TTCTCAGTTTTTACTACCGTGTACTAGGAATGCGAATGGAAACCTTTATGGAATAATATATCTTGTCTTGAAATCTATTTTGATTTTCATTTTACAATGATCCTACTGCTTAATCTAACTAAATTCCTCTGAAGAGGGCTATTATAATAGAAATTTAAGCAAATCAAACAAAGAAATTGTGATAAGGAACTTAACACACATAACAGAATCTAATAACTGAATTTCAGCAGATTCTCCACTGTCAACGTTTTTTTTTTTGTTGATTTATTGGTGATTATTTTGGTTTGTTGACCATGGATGTAACAAAAGCATATTTTATTTATTTAATAAATTCAGCTCAGATTATGAGACTATTTTTCTTACAGTACAGATGTAAAGGTTTGAACATTATATGAACGTCGCCACTTTCTGTCGCCGGAAGCTCAATCTTCCTGTAGAATTATATCCTAAGTCTTTTTAAGCTCAATGACACCCAAAGCGCAAAAAAATACTTAAGGACTAACAGGAGCTATAATAATATATAAAATTTTGTAATTTTGCTATCTAGTCAGTTCCTTACACTTATTGATCGAAATATAAATACACTTCGTTAAACGGCATGTTCTTAACACAATGAAAATCTTATTTAAATCTAGTCTAATAAAAATCAAACATTGAGGTGAAGTAACCTTCACAGTGAAAAATTTGACCTTAAAGTTATCTTAAAATTGGTGTTGTTTAACGAAGAAAGCTTTTAGAAAAAAACCACTGTCATAAATATCATTTTTTTTAATATTTGTAAAAAATATGGAACGTTTCATAGTAGTATATTATCAATCGAGTTTTTTTTTAAGAATCTGTTGTTGTTTTTAATAGATAAATATTTTTTGTTTCATATCATAATATACAACAAAACATTGGTATGGGAGTTTTTGGCGGGATCTCAGTCTGACATGTAGCAATTGTTTTCTTTAATTCAATAAACTTGTGTACTTGACTCTATATCATGTAATCTTGGTGGCGTTTGTGTGAAATAGTTTAGTTATTGTGTTCAAGTTAAGTTTATTATAGAAGACAACGCGTAGCATACATTCTGAGGTGCCGACAAAGCTCCATGGAAAGTTCGAGCAGGATAGGCCACCGTTCTGTTGGAGCTTGGTAACGCTGATACAAGATTGAAAATCTTACCTACATGACATTGGCACAAATTATGTGTACACACAGATTGCCATTAACTAAGAAGAAGAAGAAGAACATTGGTATGTATACATATGGTCATCGGTGTTTATTTACCGATGTTGAAATCGACGTTTTTATAATATGGTCATCCCTAAGCTGAATAAGGAATGCGAGATGAGATCGATTCATTGAATAATCAATTCAGTGAATCGATCTTTTATCCCAGAAAAACAAGGTTAATTTTTTGCCTTGATTAAAATCACAAATTTATATAAATTAGAAAAGTACTAAAACAAATACAAAAGTATGAAAATGTTCTCTTAATTAATCAAAAACATAATTAATCAAAAGGGATGTAGTTCTGAGAAATAAGGATCGATCTGTAAGAGCAAAAACTCGATTTTTATATAATCAACACTTAGCTCTAAATTGATCCAGTAAATCGATTTCAGAACCCTAGTTAACCGAGGTTTATTTTTTTCTAGTTCTATAAGAATCATAAAATTATTTACAATTAAGAATGTAACTAAATACAATTAAATGTATGAAAGATTTTCACTAAACTAATTAAAAACTCATGAGATAGCTTTGTGATCAGTTTTTTTTTTTTTCGCTTCTTTGTGAGATTCAAAATGTCTTTTTGATTACTATTAAAATGGCAGACAAATATCTTGCCTGACGGTTAATAAACACTTACAGTGTTAGTTGGACGCTTACTACATCTAGAGTATTTCGAGTGTACGGCCAACCATAAAATTACTTTATACCTTTAACTGTCAAATACTTGAAAATCAACTCTAATTATTTTACAATTATAAAAGATTGACTGTTATAGTGTCCCTTTTGTTGTGTCTGATTATAGATATACCTATAAATATGCAAAGATAAAATAGTTTAGTATCTTTTTCTCCTCGATCTGTTTGTATTTTGTTCTTTCAATGTCTATTGACGAGCTTTATCAATAAAATTATTTCGAAAACAGTTTTTACCTCAAATTTTCGATAAGTGATGAATATGGTCTAATTTCAATCAATAGAAGAATACTAGTTATCCATATAAAAAAAGAAGTCAAAAAAAGATCCACTTTCTACAGATCGATTTTCTTTAATTGATTCATAAAACTTCTATTCGAATCAATTCAAAAATCAATCTATTTTGGAAAGAATCAGCATCGCTATGACGAATGAATTATTTGACAAATATAATAAATATAAATTTATTAAATATAATTTATATAGACATTTAGTGTCAATGTTGCCAAACTGGGAAAAAGCAGAATAAACTTGAAAATTATTTGCATTAATTCTTCAACTTTGGACTTTAGACGTCGTAATCTTTAAATTTATCATATAACCATTTTATGTGTTTTTAAACCAGGTTCTTCTTCTTCTTCTTTTTTTAACTTGGCAACTCAGTCCTCTTTAGAGTCTATTACTGCCATTTTCAAGTAGTGAGTGTATGTAATTTTGGGCAAATGGCGGGAATAAGTGGGTAAATGTTGAAGTGGCAATATATAAATATACATAAAATGTGAAATTTACAATGATAATTTATGATAATTAAGGAATTTAACTAATGATTTAACATAAATTTTGTTATTAAGAGATAGTATAGATGACAAGTCACAAGGAAGAATAGCCTTATAATTACATAAAATATCATACAGTGGTAAAGAGTTATATAGAGAACAGTTAAAAAGAATATGCATGATGTTACCCTCTTCCAGACCACACTCACAGATAGATCTATCTCTAATTCTTAATTTGTTCAGGTGGACTGGCGAAGAGCAGTGGCCAAGCCGTAACCTCGAAATAATAGTTGTAATTTTCTTGCTTAATCTCCATTTGGAGAACCACGGTTTTAGAGAAATTTTAGGTTGATGTCTTTTATAAAATTGACTTTTATTAGACTGATTCCAGTCTAAATTCCATTTTTCCACCAAGTCTTGACGAGGTAGAAAAGAAACTAAATCCTGACTATATAAAGAATTATCAGTAGCACCTTGAAAAGCAGCCAGTTTTGCCAATTCATCAGCATTTACATTACCCTGGATACCTGCATGCCCAGGTATCCATATCAAGGAAACTTGTAAACCTAGTTGAGAACAAAATAATAGTTTATTTTTAATTTCAAGAGAGATCGGAGACCAATTCGATTTTTTAAAAGGATTATGCAGAAGAGATTGTAGACAAGTTAAGGAATCCGTGAATATTACAGCTCTTGCTATTTTTTCCTCTACAATATAGCTGATACATTTCAAAATAGCCAAACATTCCCCCGAAAAGTTAGATATTCGAGAAGAATATTTAAACAGTTTAAAATATCCAGAAGAAATTCGATAAAAAGCTGCCCCCACTCCTCGACACTTATTATTTTTAAAACCAGAAACATTACCATAAAAATCTGAATAGCTTTCCATAATAGATTCAACTGATTTAGAGGCATCAGTAAAAAAGACTTCCGCATTAGGAGCGTTTTTTTTCCATAAAATTCCAAAGTTTAGAATCCGGATTTGAAACACCTTTTGTTATACTTATTGATAAACGTACATCAGGTTGGAAAATAAGAACATTATAATCAAAAAAGAAAAGAGGATTACATGGAAAATGTTTAATGACGCAATCATGCTCATTAATATTCCTGAGACTATGGATTAAATACGGGAGAGGCCTTCGATGCCAGTAATTATTACTCTTTATAATCAGGCTGTCAAGATAATTTAACTTTTGATGAAGAGGATGGTGCAGAAATTGTAAAGATTTATAAAAATATCGATCTGATAAAAACTGTCTTCTAATGTGAAGGGGGGTGCATCCGCGCATTCTATTTGTAGTGCATTAATAGGAGTACTTTTCATAGCTCCAATGATAATACGAAGGCTCTTAGATTGAATAAGGTTGAATTTATGCATTACAGATTTATTAACAGGGCAAAGTGTGAAAGAGCCATAATCTAAAAGACTTCTTATCATTGCATTATAAATTAATTTTAATGTAAAAGGATGAGCACCCCACCAAACCCCAGAAAGTGCTCTCATAATGTTAACGTTTCTTTCACACTTACCAACTATATAATTAACATGCGGAACACCAGTACATTTGCTATCAAATATTCTACCTAGGAAAGTAATTTCGTTGCATAAAGGTAACGGCGACTGATTCAAAGACACAATAATATTAGGATTTGATTTTTTACGAGAAAAAACAACTATTTTACTTTTAGAAACAGAAAATGAAAGATAATGATCAGACATCCATTGCGATAATCTATCCAATGACTGTTCCACAATTATTGCAGCCTGTCCTATTGATCTGTTAGAGGAATATATTAATAAATCATCAGCATACTGAAGAACCGAACACTGAGGTAAAACTACAGAATCTAAATCACTTGTGTACACATCGTACAAAATAGGACTGAGTACAGATCCCTGCGGGACACCATTCCATAGTACTCTACTGTGATTATTCACTCCTAGAGCCCTTAAGACAATGGTTCTACCTGTAAAAAGATTAAAAATGAAATCTATAAACTTTAAAGGAACCTTAAGGATCTGCAGTTTTGTATTTTAATAATCTCAAGTCAACCTTGTCATAAGCAGCTTCAACATCAAGAAATGCAGCTACCAGAGTTTCATCTCTAGTCAACGCAATTTGAATATCTGTCGATAAAATTGAATGACTATCAGAAACACTGCGTCCTTTCCTAAATCCAAACTGAGACACACTTAAAAGATTATGATGCTCTAAAAACCATTCTAACCTATTTTTAATTAGATGTTCTGCCAATTTAGAAAGAACGGATGATAACGCCACAGGCCTAAAGGAATTAGGGTCTAAAGGGTGTTTATTAGGTTTTAAAATAGGAATTACAATTTGTTGTTTCCAAGATTCTGGAATGCGACCAGTTTCAACAATAATATTTATTAAATTTAAAACAAATGATAATGTATCAGGTTTTGCATTAACAACAAATGCATACGGAATGCCATCAATCCCAGGTGAAGAATCAGAAACACGGTTCAAGACTAGTTTTAATTCCTTTATTGAAAAAGGAGCCTCTAAGGACTCAAAATCGCTATTAATATCAGAAATGTAATTGTAAGGCATTTGATCAAAATTAGGAACATAACTTGGGGCCAGTTTATTCAAAAAGGGTTCAACCCACTCAAGCGAGAAGGAAGTACAATTATTACTTTTTGTGGACGACCTAAAACGACGAATGTTTCTCCATACTACAGATGGAGAAGTTTCAGGGGACAGTGACAAACAAAAACGAAGCCAACCATCGCGTTTTTTCTTTTTTAGAAGTCTTTTAGTTGCTGCTAAAGTATTTTTGTATTGAAGAAAAGAATGTAAATCTAACACCAAGTTACAATTTTTTTCAGATATATTACGTCTATGAATCGCCTGAGTACATTCCTTGTCCCACCAAGGTGGAGACATAATATTACTCCTAGCAACAGTTTTACAAGAAAAAATTTCATCATCAGCTGTTAACGTCAAGCTAACAATTAGGTTATTGTATGATTGTTCTATATTGTATAAAGAAACTTCAAGTTGTGATGTAATTTTATCATCCAGAACAGAACCATATAACTCCCAGTTACAATTTGTTAGTTTATACTTCAGTAACGGAGGTAGTGGTGTTAAGTTAAAGAATCTGAGATAGACTTCGAAATAATTATTGGAAAGTGATCACTACCGTATGATAATTCAAGGCACTTCCACATTAAACAAGAAGAGATGGATGATGAACAAAGAGAAACATCTAAAAAACTTTTAGATTGCCCCGGAAAACCTCGACGAGTCACCGAGCCATCATTTAAGACACATAAATTCAAATCATCTAATAAACTAGCTAGTTCAATGCCTAACCTATCATCATTTGGAGCACCCCACAGGGAGTGATGCGCATTAAAGTCACCTAAAATAATAACCGGAGGAGGAATAGAATCAATAATAAACTTAAGTACAGGAACAACTGAAACATCTTTATGTGGAATATAAATAGAAAGAAATGAAACATTTTCAATCCTAGCTGCCACTGCATTTAATTTTCCTTTATTAAAATAGGGCAGTGATAAAGATTTGAATAAAATATTATTTCTAATAAGAAGAGCAGATCCTCCGAAACCATCATCTCTGTCATCTCTCAGAATTAAATAACCTGGTACTTTAAATAAAGTACCTGGTTTCAACCAAGTCTCACATAGAGCTAAAATGGGTGTTTTATATCTATTAATCAAATAATATAAATCACTTCGTTTTGATAATATGCTCCTACAATTCCACTGAAGAATGTAGTCCATGTTTAAATGAATTAAATAGTGTAACTGATATGTTTTGAATCAAGGTGATAGCCACGTGGTCCGGTAAACAAGAATTGGAAATAATATTCATCAAGGAAAGAATCAAGGCATTTATATCTACATTTTCATCATTGAAATCCTTATTATTATTTAAGGCACAACCATTACTTGAAAGAGGAATATCATAATTTTTAATTAAATCTTTGTGTTCTTTAATATCATACCCCTTGGATAAAGGAGCATGTGTTTTTGGTTTCAATAAAATAGTTTTTTTATATGAGAGAGTATTTCTTTTTGAATTATCTAATGGAGTGTTCATTAAGGGTTTTTCCTTATTAGGAGTGGATGTTAAAACCTCAACAAATGATTTTTTGGTAGATAAGAATTTTTTCTCAGCCTCTTGGTAGGAAACTGAATGATTGGACATATAGTGTTTTATGTTTTTTTGTCGCACAAACTCTGAACAACATTTATCTGTAGCCTTGTGATGTCCAGAACAATTAATACAGTTATATTCCCCATCGAAATCACATGATGAACCATCATGATTATCACCACATTTATAACACCGAGATAAACTTCTGCATTGTACACGTGTGTGACCAAAGCGACAACAATTGAAACATTGAACTACAGGATAGATATATTGTTCAACAGGAAGAGAAGAGTAACAACAAAATACCCGAGAAGTCATAGCTTGACCATCAAAGGTTAGCACCACTGTCTGTGTAGGGATCCAAGTAGAACCCTCAGGGCTACTGACCTTCCTACTGAGCCTACGCGAACGTATTATTGACCCAAAGCCAACCGGAATTCTCAAATTACTTACAATGTCATTATGAGACCACTCTATAGGAATCTCCCGAACGATTCCTAACTTGCATATATTATATGTTGGAATAAAAGTTTTATAATTATTGCTAACTAATATAGAGTTGTTCAAAAACAAATTGGCAGCCAAAGCCGACTTAAATGTTACCATCACACGATTTCTACCAATTTTTTTGATACCATCTTCTAGTATATTCTTCATATTGTTTTTTTGTAGAAAATAGCCAAATTTAAGAGGATGCAGAGTTGTCCCAGCTTTTGGATCCTCTGATACCAATTCCACTGACACAACATATGGACCAGGATCTGTGTCTTTATATAGTTGTCTAGTTGAAAAATAGCCATCTGAACCTGTATTAAGGATTTTATCAGAATTAAAATCATTTTCCACCTCAGAAGCCTTAGTGGATAAAGGAAGACTGGTTCGAGAAATCTTATTATTAGCTAACGCCCACTTATCAACGCGAATAGGTTTTTCTTTCATTGGTTTAAATGACTGTGTTAGTTTACGTCTTATTTTTTTCATACCATCGCTACTGGAATCTAAGTCCAGCGTGTTAGAATCAGTAGAAATATATTTATCTGCATCTAAAAGCGTTAGTAAAGGATGCTTCTCAGGAGGGGGGTCAGGCTCAGGTTCTATATCCATGTTTTAAAAAACGGAACAAAAAAAAAAAAACAAAACTTACCACTGTATATTATAAAAAATACACAAATTAAATAAACTATGTACAATTATGAATAAAAAGTTTTGATAGTAAGAAGAAAGGAGAGAATAAACTAAAACATTGAATATATTACGCCACAAATTATTAACACCAAAAAAAATCGTCCGCCCAATACGAAGTTTCCCGCCGACCAATATTCTCGTTATTTTATCTTAAACCAGGTTATTCCTTATGATGAAGTATGGAGAAAAAGTGCTTTGGTTTTATTGTTATTATAGCAGTTAGTTTTTTAGCTCCAAAATATTTGGTTACGAATACTTATAATCAGTGATAAATAATAAATTATAATTTACCAAATGTCTTGATTTCTAATCATATAATATTAATATAACGAGAATAGTAAATTTAAATTCCATTGGGATTGTAATCGCAGTTCGGTAAAAAATATTTGTGTATGACATTTGGTAAATTATAATTTATTATTTATCACTGATTATAAGTATTTGTAACCAAATATTTTGGAGCTAAAAAACTAACTGCTATAATAACAATAAAACCAAAGCACTTTTTCTCCATACTTCATCATAAGGAATAACCTGGTTTAAAAAAACACATAAAATGGTTATATGATAAATTTAAAGATTACGACGTCTAAAGTCCAAAGTTGAAGAATTAATGCAAATAATTTTCAAATTTATTCTGCTTTTTCTCAGTTTGGCAACATTGACACTAAATGTCTATATAAATTATATTTAATAAATTTGTATTTATTATATTTGTCAAATAATTCATTCGTCATAGCGATGCTGATTCTTTCCAAAATAGATTGATTTTTGAATCGATTCGAATAGAAGTTTTATGAATCAATTAAAGAAAATCGATCTGTAGAAAGTGGATCTTTTTTTGACTTCTTTTTTTATATGGATAACTAGTATTCTTCTATTGATTGAAATTAGACCATATTCATCACTTATCGAAAATTTGAGGTAAAAACTGTTTTCGAAATAATTTTATTGATAAAGCTCGTCAATAGACATTGAAAGAACAAAATACAAACAGATCGAGGAGAAAAAGATACTAAACTATTTTATCTTTGCATATTTATAGGTATATCTATAATCAGACACAACAAAAAGGACACTATAACAGTCAATCTTTTATAATTGTAAAATAATTAGAGTTGATTTTCAAGTATTTGACAGTTAAAGGTATAAAGTAATTTTATGGTTGGCCGTACACTCGAAATACTCTAGATGTAGTAAGCGTTCAACTAACACTGTAAGTGTTTATTAACCGTCAGGCAAGATATTTGTCTGCCATTTTAATAGTAATCAAAAAGACATTTTGAATCTCACAAAGAAGCGAAAAAAACTGATCACAAAGCGATCTCATGAGTTTTTAATTAGTTTAGTGAAAATCTTTCATACATTTAATTGTATTTAGTTACATTCTTAATTGTAAATAATTTTATGATTCTTATAGAACTAGAAAAAAATAAACCTCGGTTTCCTAGGGTTCTGAAATCGATTTACTGGATCAATTTAGAGCTAAGTGTTGATTATATAAAAATCGATATTTTGCTCTTACAGATCGATCCTTATTTCTCAGAACTACATCCCTTTTGATTAATTAAGAGAACATTTTCATACCTTTGTATTTGTTTTAGTACTTTTCTAATTTATATAATTTTTTTGATTTTAATCAAGGCAAAAAATTAACCTTGTTTTTCTGGGATAAAAAATCGATTCACTGAATTGATTCTTCAATGAATCGATCTCATCTCGCATTCCTTATTCAGCTTAGGGATGGCCATATTACAAAAACGTCGATTTCAACATCGGTAAATAAACACCGATGACCATATGTATACATACCAATGTTTTGTTGTATATTATGATATGAAACAAAAAATATTTATCTATTAAAAACAACAATAGATTCTTAGAAAAAAACTCGATTAATAATATACTACTATGAAACGTTCCATATTTTTTACAAAAATTAAAAAAAATGATATTTATGATAGTGGTTTTTTTCTAAAAGCTTTCTTCGTTAAACAACACCAATTTTAAGAACTTTAAGGTCAAATTTTTCACTGTGAAGGTTACTTCACCTCACTGTTTTTATTTTTATTAGAAAAAACTTGGAAACATTGTTAATCAATATTTTTGAAAAATGCTCGTTTTTTCAACTTTTAGTAAAATGTATAACATCGATAACTATCGAGCATCCCTAATTCAGCTGTGTTATTGCCTATCGTGTTGGTTAATAATCAGATGAGTAATGTTCCAAAAAAACTAAGGTTTTACTTTATATTTAATTTATGTAACTTCTAATTTTAAAAAGAGTACATTCTATGTCAATCTAAAATAAAAGAAGTAATAAAATATACAATTCAATAGTAAGAAGCTTTTAATTTTATAAAGTAAAATGACCGTAAATATTTTAAATAAATAAAAACTATACCACTCTTCTACAAACAGTAGTTATTCAAATAGAGTACAAAGGGAAGAAACTACCCATCAGAGCTCTATTTGACAGCGGCTCACAAAGATCATATATTAGAAAGCAAATTATAGAAGAGTTAAATATTCCAGAAGCTGATGAACAAATATTAACACATAGTTTTTGTTCGGTGGTACTGAAACCAATTCTCAAGCATACAAACTATTTAATTTAAATATTTCTAGTTTAGATAGTTCGTATACTACAAATTTATTAGCATTAGGACAAAGTGTTATTTGTAAAAATGTTCCTAGATTTAGACCTAATAATGTATTAAGACAGGTTTTAGAAAATAACCGAATATCTCTGACAGATCAACAACATTACGAAAATGAAATATCTCTATTAATTGGTGCTGATTATTTAGGCTTTTATTTGACAGGAGAGTTAAAACAACTGCAGAATGGGTTAGTAGCCATAAATACTAAATTTGGATGGACCTTACAAGGAAAACAGGTGAGTGAAAATTTCAATTTTACCACTTCTTTATTTATCTCTCAGAATGACAATTTAAGTTTAACGGATTATTGGTCACTGGAGATGATGGGGATACAGGATCCAGCAGAAACGAAGTCAAAAGAAGAAAAAACAGCTGAAATAATGGCAGCTTTTCAGGAAAATATCGAATGCAGTGAAGAAGGCAGGTATGAAGTAAATCTTCCTTTCAAAGTAGGCCATGAAGATTTATTATCAAATTACGAAAAAGCAAAATTAAGACTTTATTCAACTACAAATAAAATAATTTCTAATGGCAAGTTTCGAGAGTATCATGAATGCTTTCAAAAGTGGCATAGTTTTAGGTATTATAGAAGTACCACCAATAGATATAAAACATAATACCGGTCATTATTTGCCACATAAAGCTATTATTAAAGAGTCGAGTCTTACATGTACTCTGAGACCAGTTTTCGATGCGTTAGCAGAAGATAAAAATGGACTGAGTCTCAACTCCTGTTTGGAAAAAGGTTATAATTTTATTTCTTTAATACCTAATTTACTAATAAGTTTTAGAACAGGAGCTATAGGAATAACAGCTGATATTGAAGAATTTTTACAAAACAGTTTACCTCCGTACTGTTTAAAATTTTTATGGTGGGAAAAAGATATTTTTCTTAGTAGAAAAACTTACAGACATTGTCAGGTGGTATTTGGCCTTACATCCAGTCCTTTTCTATTGGCAGCGACTCACTTTAAATACGATGTTTATATATAATTTATTTCATATGGCTTTATTGAAAATATGACAGAGAAATTGTCGCAAATAATTTTAATTTAATTTATGTGTATGTTTGTTGTTTCGTGTCTGGTTTGGAGGATGTTCCAAAAAGACTAAGGTTTTACTTTATATTTAATTTATGTAACTTCTAATTTTAAAAAGAGTACATTCTATGTCAATCTAAAATAAAAGAAGTAATAAAATATACAATTCAATAGTAAGAAGCTTTTAATTTTATAATGTAAAAATGACCGTAAATATTTAAATAAATAAACGTTCCCAAAGCCCCACAACGTGGCGACCCTGATAATAAAAGTTCCTGAAAATAATAAACATAGAAAAAACACAAGTAATGTTTTGATATTACTTCACAGCTGTGAAACTTTATTTTCCCACTAAAATGATTTTACTACGACGATAGTTATATATGTTTGATTAAAATAAGTATGGTACCAAAACGAAATGAGATATATGAGATATAGATATAAGTTTCTTTATTTTTGTAATCCGAGAAATATTGTAATAATATTTAAGTATAACATTTTCTCTACGTAATTGTTTATAATTATTTATTATTGTACCATGTCAACTCTAATGATAAATAATTTAAAAGAATAAGTTTTATCTCGTGCGGTGATAAGCTCACGATAAATTATTCTGTTTCCAATATTTGTAGTGTGTTGTTTTAGAGATATAAAGAAAAAAAAAATGGTTTCAAGAAGAAGAGTGTTTGATCTATTGAGAACTATTAATGTTGCTTCGTAAGTGCATATTGAATTATTTTTACCTATATACAATAGATAACTACTAAACCGCACTTAAATACTGTATTACCAAAAATTTAAATGCATTCCAAATTAACCTTGAACTATTAAAATCATATTCTATTTATGAGTGCATGTTATTTCTATATTTTCAGATGCCAGTGTCCTGCCCATGGTTATAGGGGAAATATTCAAGTATCAAATGCTACTCCGCTCAAGGACTATGCATTTGAAGTAAATTTTTTTATCTATTTTTAGGATTTTAAAAAATTACCAACTATTTGTATGTTTGTATGTAAAATACTGTCCAAATAATTATAAATGTAGGAATATGATAATAAATTTAAATATTAATTTGAAGTCAGATTACATAACAGATTAAAATAGACAAATCTTAACTCTTTTTATTATAATGTTTATGAGTTGATATTGGTTGGGATTTTGCTTTGGTTTATTTCCATAAAAACAAATCCAGAATAAGTCTGACTACTGATAAATAAATTATAATCTCTTGAAGTCTAAAAAACTTATAAGCATTTTAATTATATACTAGAATGAGAGCATGCTATACTAAAATATGTCACTCTTTATGTGTTTAGTGAATTTTTTTCTGGTATTTGTTATGGACAAAGAGGGTTGATCATCCTCTCTTGATCCCCACTAAAAATGTTTAAAGGGTTATTTCAGAATTATACTAACCCAATTATTTTTTTTTTGTTTAGTCTATTGTTTTCAATAAATGAAACACTAGTCAATTACTTAATAAATATTAGTGTTTAATAATATTGTCTCTTTAATACATTCATTTAAATAAAGTGAGATAAAATATAGATTAATAAAAAAGTGACAATAGAACTTACTTTTTTAGAAATTTAAAATTTATTGGGAATATCATTAGACATAAAAATATATCATTTTCTAGAATGTAGTTACATGTGTTATTTTGTTAAAAGGAGTAGAAAGGAATCATTCTTATCTATTCTGATTTGTATTAAATAATTCTTGTTTACGAAAGGTCATCTGAGATTACAAATTTGCTTCATTTCGATTATGTTATCAGTATTACATATTAATTCTATTTTTGTATTCTCCAAAGTATTGTAATTTTTGTTTAAATACTTCTGTCATGTAAATTTTGGAAACATTTCTGGTTAGCATAATATAGAAAAAAACCAAAATGATAATTATTAGTTTTAGGATTTACAAATATCAGGCAGCTGATTGACTAGGTTTTACAAAGAAGTTTTAGAATATTATAGATTGTTTACAAACAAAGTTTAATACAAACTTAACACAATATTTCATAAATTATATGTTTAATTTTGTATAATAAATTTTATGAAATATGAACATTATGCAATATAGTATTAAGTTATATGTTAATTAATTTATCTTCACTGGATAGGAAATAGGAAGTGAATTTATTTCGATATTTATAACGTATAGGTAAGTCGTTATCAATGTATACAAAGTCAAGGATAAACCAATATTAATGTTGATTGATAACAGAACTCTGCTACTAAAAAAAGAAAGAAGCATTTATATATTCGACACTGAACAACTGAATATAAGATATATATTTATACATACACAAAGAAAAAAAAGAAGCAAAATACACAATATATACCTATATTTAATATATACTAATATTACCATAATACGTTGTTAAAGCATATACCGCATTCAACATAGGAAAGGGCACCAACTCGGCATGTCGAAACTCGCACGAGCACTGAAGACGGACCGTTCCGTCACTTGTATGAGCCCCCCCCCCCCCCCCCCCCCCCCCTGGACAGAAATTCGCAGGGTATTCAACCCGCTTTTGACGACACAGATAAAGCCGAGTGCTTAGCCGAAAGCCTCGCGCTGCAATGCACCCCAGTAGTCGACAACATTGATGTTACCCACAACTCTGTTGTCGAATCCTCCGTTCAGGATCTGGTTGCTCTTACTCCGGTTGTGCCCCTCTCACCTGTCACCTGTGACGAGGTGGCACTCGCAATCAAGGGCCTTAAGCCCAGAAAATTCCCCGGTCCAGACGGAATTAGGAACGAAGTGTTAAATCTTCTTCCTCCGCCTCTGATCGCGTTGCTGGTCTGCATCTTCAAAGCGGCCATCAAGAACCACCACTTTGCAGCCGCCTGGAAAGCAGCAATCGTTATAGGTATACATAAACCTGGCAAAGACGCCAGGTTACCCGATAGTTACCGTCCCATTAGTCTTCTCAACACGTTAGGAAAACTCTATGAGCGGGTCCTTTTGAAACGTCTCATAGAGGTTATTAAGTACAAAGATCTCTTGCCTCCCCGACAGTTTGGTTTCCGAGCCAGACACTCCTGTGCGCATCAAGTACACCGCCTCACGGAGTACATCCTCTCAACTTCAACCATCCGAAGTTTTATAAACCCTGGCGTACGCTCGCAGTCTTCTTCGACATCGCCAAAGCATTCGATAAGGTCTGGCACACAGGCCTTGTCTACAAACTCACTGAGCTAGGCATCCCCGATACTTTAGTCCACATTATACACAGTTATCTTAAAGATCGTAGCTTCTGCTATAGAGTAGAGAACGCTCTCTATAGCCCACCCAATATGCGCAAGAGTCCCCCAAGGTTCCATTCTGGCGCCTGTCCTTTTTAATCTTTATCTGGCAGACCTCCCTGCACTCGATAAAATGCAGTTAGGGCTTTACGCGGACGATACAGTCATCGATTATGCTTTCCGTAAGAAAGTATTCCTCCGAAAATACGTCCAAAGAGCCGTCGACGAACTCACCTCTTGGTACTTCAAGTGGCGTATCGCGATAAACCCGAATAAGAGCACCGTGATCATGTTCTATACAGCCCGCTCGAACAAGCCCCTACGTCCCATCACGTACGCAGGTACGGAAATCCCCTACAGCACCGAAGTTAGGTACTTAAGTGTTCAATTAGACGCCAAAATGACTTTCAACGCTCACCTCAAGAAAGTCAAGCGCCAGGCCGCCTGGTGCTAGGCCGTCTCAATCCTATGTACAACTCCGACAGCAAAATGGCCCTCCGCCATAAAGTCACACTGTACAAAATGGTGGTTGGATCCATCATTACGTACTGTGCACCCGCGTTTGCTCACATTAGGAGTTCCCAGATGGTATACCTTACAAAAGATCCAGAATCGTATTGTAAGGAAAGCCGTAGGCGCCCTATGGTACCAGAAAAATGTGTATTTACACAGGGACCTGGATTTACCCACCATCAAGTCCGTCTTCAAAACCCAGTGTCGCGCTTTTTTTGATCGTGCAGAGACACACCCAAACCCCCTCATAGTGCGAGCCGTCTCGTATACGCCCGACCCGAATACCCAAGATGCGACGATCGCGTAATATCTTGACCGACCGCGACGATAACATCACTCGTATGAATAGGATCTTTCCATATATACCTCGTTCACTTGCGTGTCAGCGCCCACGCCCGCGAAACCGCCGTTCCCGCCACCGGGGACTGGCGGCTAACTTTGCTCCCGCACACTCTCCGGGTCCCCCTCAGACGGCGACCCAAGACGTGTCTCGTTCCCCAACTGGGGAGGCTCTTGACGTTGCCGCCAGCGTGATACAGTGACACTGACCATGCATTAAGTATTACACTCCTAACACTGTACATACACGCAGGTACATAGGTCCTGTAAGAAACCTTTTTTTTATGTCAAATAAAAAATGTAGGGATTAGATAGGATCCAACTCGCGAGTGAGTTTCCATAGGTACTCAGGTACCGGCCAAGCCGAGGTTCGTACCATTTTGGTAACCCTTGTGCTAGTTACCTTTTGCGGCTAAGTGCCTTCAGCAATCGCCCCTAAAGTCACGGTGAAGCTGTAAAGGCCCTACAGATCAACAGCATTAGCTAGGTTTAAAAAAAAAAAACTCGGCATGTGGTACGATAAATATGCCGTAGCGCTGATTTTCAGTTGGGCCCATAACTATACAACTAAAATATAATAATATTAATTATCAAATTATTATTAACTGGCATCGAAAATTAATCAAATTGTATTTAATCGACAGAAAAGATAGGTTAAAAAAAAATCAAAAACATTTTTATTCAATTTAGGCCCTAAGAAGACGCTATTGAACGTCTAAAAAACACTACCACCAGTTCGGAAAACAACCCAGCTGAGAAGAGCCGGCAAGAAACTCGATCTGGTTCTTTTTTTTAAAATAAATATAATACATATCATTTTTTTTCATATAAAAAACTATACAAATCATAGTCTTAATAATGTTAGCGGAAGCACAGAGATGTGGGTTAATTCAGAGATTTGGGTTGTGTCGTCCATTAACAATATTACAAAAAACATTCGCACTAAAACAATTTTAAAATAATTAGGATGCGCAACTTAGAGGCAGTTAGACAGATCAAATGTTACTGAAGTCTACACTGAAATAACTTGGTTTGTCCATAGCATATTATCGACCAGAACTGGCTTTACCTATAGTGCAGGGTGTGTAACGCACATGGACGCAGTGTTTTAGGGGGCGCCAACGTTCTCTAAGGGCGCCAGGATATTCCTGGCACACGGGTGCTATAAGGGCTAGAGTCGCAGCTGCAACATTACTTTCTTTTTGATGTTTTACATTACTTGTAATTTATATTTTTGTGTATGAGATTATACAATACTTTTCTTGGTTTTTACTCTTTCACACTCAAATATAAAGCAGCTATTAAAGTTTATTTTTAATAATTCCTAAAGCTTTTTTTAATTTCTATCACGAATTCCAATTACAAAAATTTCCTGACACTCCAAAAATAAAACAAAATAAACACAATTACTTCTTTCATGCTGTCTGTCGACAGAAAAGTTTCATTTCAATGAAGAAAAACAAAAACATTTTCTATATGCTACAATCATTTCTATTATTAATTACAGATAAAATGCTCAACAGTGAGATATGGCTTAGGAGTGACTAGAGAAGTAGGACAAGATTTAGTCAATCTCAATGCGAAGAATGTTTGTGTTATGACTGATTCGAATGTGGTGGCATTGAGTCCTATGAAGGCTGTACTAAACTCTCTAACTAAAAATGGTGTGAATTATAAAGTTTATGATAAAGTTAGAGTAGAACCAACTGATAGCAGGTAACATAGAATATATAATTAATAAACTGGGAGTTCTTGGTGTGATTTTGGTCTGTCCTTGTTTTTAATTCATTCATTCTTTCTCCTTGGCAACACTAACAAATGTCCGGCACTTTATTGGAGCATTAGAGATCAGTAAAATATTACGAAAATTAGTCCTAAAGAACTTGTATTCAAATATCAATATTGTATATATTATATGTATATGTTAGTATAAATTATTTAAAAAGTGTAACGCGTCGAATACGGCCCTGGGCACTAAGTACCTCTCTGCCTTGCGTATGCGCCTCCCTACACGGCTCGTACGATTCCCCACCCCCGTCAGTCGTGCACAACACAGAGACAGAATGTATATTTCCTTGCGTCCGCGGGCTAATTATTCGCGTACCTACCTTTTTTTATAATTGTGTTTACAACATTAAAAGTTAAATAAAAACATTAAAAAAGTTAATACTCTTCATGCCATTTAATTTATAAAGAAATATCCTTTAAAATCCTATGTAAGGATAAATAGAGTCAATTGCTATCACGCGTTGTTCATATTATTGTTTAGGTAAATTTTCTAATCACTTTATATACTATGTAAGGTAACGCGTGCGATTTCGTTCACTTTTGCTTTTAATGTTTCAATAGAACATTAATTATAAGTTTACTTTTTTCTTTTTTATATTTTTACTACAATATAGGCTCAGTGCTTTGATCACAATCTCATCTGGTGTTAGTGAGGTTGTGGTCCAGCATGGTAAACATTAAACCTAGGGTACTGGTTCTCAAGCGATGCTACCGGAACACACCTATTGGTATTTGGCGACAGGTTTTCAAACTTGAGAGTGGTAGCTAGCCAGGGGGGTATTGTTAGAAAAACATACGAAATGTTATTATACTAAATTATATGATAAATTTAGTTATTACTTGAATCGATTTGCAACTCGTCCGTTGTATGTTGATGATACTATGTTCATAGTACATTGAACATACTAATGTGAAAAAAAATTGTACATAGGGTATGAACACATAAACATTGATTCTTGTACGTACGATATATAATATTTCTTTACAGTTTTAAGGATGCTATCAAATTTGCGAAAGAACATAACTTTGACAGCTTTGTTGCTGTTGGTGGGGGATCAGTTATGGACACGTGTAAAGCTGCTAATTTGTATTACTGCAATCCTGACGCTGAATTTTTAGACTATGTTAATGCTCCTGTTGGTAAAGGCAGTTCGGTTTCACTTCAGCTAAAACCCATGATTGCTAGTAAGTTTTATGCATATGCATAGTATATGATAGACTATGATATTCCTGTTTTTCAGTGTGACAACTTTTACTTGAAGAAATTTAATTATCTAGTTTCTTAACAATTAACTAATCTATAATTGGATTATATTCTTTTCCAAGGGGCTTTATACATAAAGAATGTGGTAAAGTACTGCCTACAGATAATCCACTGTGTTTGACTTATCTGTGATAACTACTGTCATAATCTACCTATTTATTGTATTAAGAGGAAAAACGGTCTTCAAAAAATCTGAATAATAGGTATTTCAGAAATTTTATGTTATCACGTTGGACCCATGAAACGAGTTATAAATTGCGAAAAGGACAACTGCAGTTCGGGTTGATTTGCAAGAAATCATGACTCAATCATCATATTCCCGTTTCCTCCTCCACAACTGGACCGTTTATATGGAATAAACGTCGTCCGCATTTCCTCTTAATTATATTTACTGGTTTTTGAAAAAAATATCTATTGAAGCACACATCAAATGATATGCTAAAAAATTAAGTGTTGATTTCGTCTATTTTGTATAAGTATAATGAGCCCGAGATGCAGTTGTCAGTTTGTCGCTTTACGACTCTTTGTATAAACAACGCGATAGCAGTTTATTTCTGAAATGCTTATTCTTCAAATTTGTTGCCGAACGTGTATTCTCGTAAGTTCGACCAGCCCAGTTAGAGATGAGAGATGATAAATTTAGCATTTAAAACAATAGTTAAAGAGCTAATTCTTACTCATGTAAAATGTGAATAATTATTATAACATAAAGTGATAAGCAATCAATGTTCATTTACGTTCACTTTCAACATGCAATCTCAATTTGTTTTACCCACTGATATCATAAATTTAAATCTTTTTTTTTCTCTAAATTGTCAGTGATCAGTCTGAAAAACCGATATAATTTAATTTCATTCTCAATCTTAACTAATAAGATTCGACATGAAATCAGCTGTGAGCATGTGGTAAAAAAATCATACGTAATATACCTAGTTTTAAAACCTGTTGATAATCATAACTACTGTGTATTGATCAGTAACAAGATATGCAACGTGAATTTAATATTAGTTAGTTGGTACTATCACTTACACACCTACTTTTTTCATGATAAGTATATTGCTGGATAATAAGATCAAATGATACGATCCTACTGTAATATTTGGTACACCTGTTTCTCATTGGATAATGATCAAGTGATTCCTGCGACATGATCCATAGGGGACCATTCAAGTATATATTATTTACGCAAAATTTTTAACTTTATCTCCCTCTTCTCAAAAACAGTAAGCAACGTTCTTATGATTACTTAAACATTGAAATAAAAAATTAACCTCTTGAGCACTAACCTGGCGTTTACGCCAGCTTTCCATTGTTTTCCTATTGTCTTATTTTTATGAGTAATCAACATATTAAAGTAGGCAAATATTGGTTACGTAATTAACTTAAGTCAAGTTAGGTAGCCAAGTGGGAATTGAGAAATGCTCCAACTACAGAAATACGAGTATGCTTTAATTGTGATGTGTACTCTCAAAGTTCAGGCACATTTACGATTCACAAAAAAGTCGACCATTTATACTTTCTGACACAGATGACTCTGCCATCATTGATTGATGCTTTTACAATAATTTCACCAGATTTTAAGTGACGATGTTGTTCGTGATGATAAGCACACACACCAAGAGACGCTGGCTCTCAAGTGGTGCTCTCGGACAAACTTATCGTGGTTGACGACAGGCATTCTTAAAAAACGCCCTAACACCATGCTATGGTTTCCTCTCGGTGTTTTCCTTCACCGAAAGCTCAGTCAGCTCAGTTGGATAAGTGGGTTCGAACATGCGTACCTCGAAACCGAATCCGACCGCATTACCAATTGCGCCATCATCGCTATGTTTTTGTCCGTCACCACTACATAATTCAACTTTTAGTCGTAGATATGGAAGTAAACCTCCGGCATATTTTGTCCATCGCACTCCAAATCGTGCTGCATAATTAGAATAAGAGAATAAAGTAATACACTTCAAAAGGGACATTTTATTTTGTTATTAGTACGTGGAAAATACATACTTTAATTAGATTTTGATAAAAAAAAATTGTTAGTCATTATAATGTTTATTCTATACTTCAAGGTATATTCGTCTTCCTCTTTAAATACTTTATATAATTAAATTGCATATTTTATCTTACAGTGATTCAACTCTTCTATGTTTATAGTTATGCAATCGGTGATCTATTCATATTTATTATGTTCCGTATATTTATCTTCATATTTACGAATTATTTATTATTTCAAAATGGCTTCCTTCTTTAAGATTGTATTTCTTGGAAAGTCAACGATATTTATTTATACAACTAACACAATACTGAGCTAAAACAACGATACATTATTAACAATAAAATATCCAACGATATCTATAAGGCATCACATAAAAAAGAAATATTGTCTTTATTATTATTGTAAATGTTATGTTTATAATATGCTTATATACCTTTGTATGTATTATTTATATAATATGTTCGTTTGTCTTTACTATAATATTATGATTATATTATTTCTTTTTTATGTTTTTTTAATAAAAGTTGGAAAATAAATATTAAAATAATGCGTGTGAAAAAAACATTTGTATTGTTGTGTATGATTCACGTTGTTTTTCAGTTCCAACCACAAGTGGCACGGGCAGCGAAACAACGGGTGTTAGCATTTTTGACTTTGAGGAAATTCACGCGAAAACTGGCATCTCAAATGTCGCTTTGAGGCCGATTCTGGCTCTCATTGATCCGTTGCACACGTTGACTATGCCAGAGATAGTGTCGAATTACTCTGGCTTTGATATATTCTGTCATGCGCTAGAGAGCTTTACGGCTATACCGTTTACTGAGAGGGGACCGGCTCCCTCCAACCCGGCACTGAGACCGGCCTATCAAGGCAGTAATCCTATATCTGATGTATGGTCACGTTTTTGTTTACAGGTATTTTGTTTTATTTCTCAATACTTGTAAACATTACTTTAATGATTGTAATAGTGGCGATGAAATAAAAAAAAGTACATAGTCAAGAAAACCTACACCATAACAAAAACTAGAAATAGATAAGTTAGGGATCGTTCATAAATCACGTGATAGATCAAGAAATTTTTTGTTGAACGTGCGATTTGTAAACTATAAAATGGCGCGTGACTGAAAATTTTCCAGAATGAAATTAAATTACGTATTTAATAGTTATATTGTGAAAATTTTACTATGCTTTCCACCATAAAAATACACGTGTTTTTTTGTGTAAAACTCAACAGAGAAGGGGGTTACAAATTTGAAAAAAAATATCACGTTATTAATGGACAACCCATAAGTGACGTAGTACTTGGAGTTTGTCCGTTTTGCTTGTTAATAAAGGGTTCATTGATGACTCAGTGGAGCTATTTAATTGCTTCGTCTATGACAAATATTATTTACATTAATTAATTGTTTGACAATTGCAAAGAAACTAATAGTCACATTCATCCTTATTACATAACGCTTCTCTTTTAACTCGCAAATCGTAGAACTTTTACAGGGATAATATTGAATGAAGTGATCATAAAATTGAATGCTATCGAATAATCTATACTAATAAATGAAATTGAAGTACATGCCTGTTTGTAATATCAAAATAACATTTTCGGAAATAATTAAGGCTTCGTGTAAAAAATTACAACTCATAAAATTTTGTAATAAAATCCGATTCAACGCACAATTTTACTTGTAGGTATTTGAATTTGTGAGAAATATCTTCGCTTAAGCCCTTGAGCACTTACCTGGCGTTTACGCCAGCTTTCCATTGTTTCCCTATTGTCTTATTTTTATGGGTAATCAACATATTAATAAACAATTTTAGAAAATAATTAAGGTTCCGTATTAAAAAAAACGATATTACCCAATGAATAATATACGAAACGCGGGCGCAGCCGCGGGCACACAGCTAGTTATAAAGAATATAGTCATTAATGCGAGCGCAGTAGTTATCACATCATTTGTGGATTTTACGGTTTCTTTTTCAATAGAAGTAAATTATTAACAATGGCGACGTCATTCCAGACGTTGCAGAAGTATTTCGCTCGTTCGGTGTATAACGCTGACGATATAGAAGCTCGTTCGAGTATGCACCTCGCAGCTACAATGGCGGGCGTGGGCATCGGGAACGCGGGGGTGCATCTCTGCCACGGACTTGCTTATCCTATCGCTGGTAATGTGAAGACCTTCATTCCTAAAGATTATGGGTAGGTACGTTTAACTAACATAATAAACTTTAACTATGTGTTCTGTTTACGGTCGATTGTAGATGGTCTTTAATTGCGTTGATCATTGTACGCCAGTTTGCGTCTCCGTTAATATCCGCCCCTAAGTCACAGATAATCGTAAATCCAATAGTCTTTCTATGTAAGAGGTTAAGTTATAGCCTTTCGGGAGTACCAAATAGTTGTACTAGTACAGTTTGGTATGTTTATATACTTAGACTTCTTCTTAAACTCAAATATAGTTATATATGAGAACCCGCATACGCACTTAAGCACGTACTCTTAAATACACTCAAGCATACGTACGTATGCAATCACACATAAGAGCATATGCATGTATGCATATGCGTGTCTGTCACAAGACACGCTTTCAGTTTTCAATGAAGTTCTATTCTTCACGTGACACTGCAGCTTGTAATAAAGTACTTAAAAAAATTATTTGTATTTTGATAATGCTTTGTTAATAATTTTTTATGGAACATTTACATTACTGGTCCTTTGAAAGGGAGCGCTATTAATTGTGCGATCACAATGATATTGCTATTTTATTATTATTTCTCGATTGTTCCAATGCGTTATTATTATTAATTAATTTTAGTACTAAACCAATAATACCACACGGGTTATCGGTGGTGATGACAGCGCCCGCAGTGTTTCGCTTCACGGCGGCGAGTGATCCCGACAAACATTTAGAAGCGGCAAACTTATTAGGTGCTGACGTCACCAACGCGAAACGTGATGACGCCGGGAACATATTGTCCGATACCATCCTCAAGTATATGGATATAATGAAAGTCGAGAACGGACTGAATGCGTTGGGTTATACGGACAAAGATGTGCCAGCTTTAGTGAAGGGCGCGTTACCTCAGGTAACGTTATTCACTCAAAGATTATTGTTTCTAGAACTTTCTTCCATAACAGCACAATGGAGGTTGGTATACGGAGTTCGCATATCTTTGGCGTAACGTATGGATGTGAGTTGCTCTTTCTGTATAAGTCTATGATTTTGTCACTTTTGTTTTTGACTTTTATACGCCTAAGTTCCAGAATCAACCATTGTAAAATCACCATTTAGCTCGACTAGATTGCGACCACTGTAAATTTCGTTTGTGAAAAACTTTTCATCACGTTCTGGAATCAGCAAATGCCCGTCCAGAGTAAACTAGACCGGAGTTTTTTGGCGTTATCTCAGTATGTCATGTAGCATGTAGTGTAGTGTATTTGAAACTATATCATGTAATCTTGTGGAGTTTTGTGTGATATAGTTTGGTTATTGTGTTCAAGTTAAGTTAATTGTAGAAGATAACGTGTAACATTTATTCCGAGGTTCCGACATAGCTCCATAGAAAGTTCGAGCAGGATGGGGCACCGTTTTGCTGGAGCTTCGTAACGCTGATACAAGATTAAAAATACATTTCACCCACATGACATTGGCACAAAATGTGTGTACACAGATTCCCATTAACCCTTTCACGACCAGGGGAAACATTTTTCCCATTGTAAAATTGGCAGCTGTCTATTTAATTATAACAATATTTGAATTTCAATTTGAAAAATATTCAAAAAATGTTTCCCACAAAACTCTAAAAGAGATAGACTTACAAATGCATCATTTTGTGATTTTCCTATACTCTATGTTTAAAAAACTAAAAGAAACAGTTGTATGGTAATATTTACTCTCTGCCTACTTATGGTCCTGAAAGGGTTAACTAAGAAGATATAAACAGGCGTGATTCTTAAATATCGGTGTAGTCTTATATATCTTTGTAGTTTATTTACCACGAGATATTGTACAGGCACTTTGCCTAGCTAACGTAAACAAAACTCATGTCAATTGCCATTCATTTGCCAGTCGTTAAGTTATTGAAGTCGGCTTTATGAAAACGGTCTTTTATCTACTGCCGTTTTTATTCTTTGGTTGTTATGTATTCAGGTATTTACTATAATGTTTTTACAGTAATTTGAAATAAGCGAACAATGTTACTGATGAATACATAAACTTCAGTTAATTTACTTACAAATGATGAAGTATGAAAATTCCTAATTATAAATATACTTTTATGGCATTTTCTATCAACAATAAAAATGTATATGTTATTAAATAAAATAATCTTTATTTTCAGGATCGTTTGTTGAAACTGACTCCGCTGTCGCACACTGAAGAAGATTTATCAAAAATATTGTCCGATTCATTAACCATTTACTGAATTGATAAATGTTATTTTATATAAAAAAAATACAATTTTAACAAGTTATGATGACAAAATATGTATTATTTTATAAGAATTTTTTTTGGTTAGCGTTAAACATTGTTATATTTTTGATAAATAATTATTAAATGATGATTTTATCAATCTGATTTTTATTGTTTACGCTAATTGATTATGGATCGACGATTACGAAAGAAAAAACAACAATTTTTAGTGTTCAATTTTAATAATTTTAAGTACATAAAATAAACCTATCAACTAATTTGTAAAATATATAATAATATGTATAATCTTAAATTAATTTGTTTTGTATTATTTTATTTATTGTAATTTGACTTCTTCGATTTGTTATTATTTTAATAAATCAAAAAGCGCTAGAAGAACGTTGTTCGAGAGTGTTCGTTTAAAGGCACACTGTACTAAGAGTAATGTTTGTTAATAATAATGTATGTATGTATTCAGCTGTGACTAGCGCTTACATTCTATCACTTACTGCTTATGTAAGAGTTAACGCAGTTGTTAGTGTTTTAACCTTAACATACGGGGTATAGTATCGTATGACTCACACCGCTTCTGGTACGATGTGGCTGTGGTGAAACGGACTGCTCTCATACGACAAGTTTGACGCTTTCACAGTAACGTTGTGAAGGGGCGCGTAGCGGCTCAGCTTCGGTGTAGCCGGGCCCGTCAGGTCCTCTGACAGTTGTTGGTACACCAGACCACAGTCCTTCTTCGTACGGCCCTGTTGGCTCATCGCAGCAATTATGGCACTGTTGTATTTCATCTGTTTAGTCTTCTTACTGCACATCATCATAACGACCTTCCCGATCACAATCAAGAGCAGCAAAACGCCGAGAATTGCAATTGAAATCGGCCACAGGTATTCATAGCGGCCATGTTCCTCGTCCTTCCTAGTCGATGCCTCGCTGTACACGTAGGGATCAGCGTCATCATACATATTGTCGTTATTCAATAGTTTGATATCGATCTTAACTTTGTCAACAGGCACTGAAGGTAAAACTTCGGGTGCATCGGTTTTAGTTTGTGGTTTCTCGAATAGTTTAACTTTAAGGTTAATGTCATCGTCGCTTTCTTCATAATCTTCACCGGATTCGTCTTCTTCTTCATCGTCTTCGTCTTCGTCGGCCAGTTCATCAGCATCAGCGTCAGCATCGTCTTTGTCATCGAGTATGGTATCAGCGTTTAGTTTATTTTCCGTAGGGGATTTAGCATCATCAGCTATTTTACCATCGTCCAAGGTATTTTTCAGGTCAAAGTTACCTTCGGCATCTTTATCGATTCTCTCCCAAATTTCCTCGTCAGAAACGGCAGAAAGTGGCTCAACAGGATGCGGTAGAGCTGTGCCACACGTTTTACGTGTGAGGAATTCCCAGCTGTATGCCTCGTCGTCATCTTTTCCGTCTCTGGCTAAATTAGCAATATTTGCCGCATTACCGTTAGGGGAGACCTTGCGTTCACTCAACCAAGACATGAGGTCTTCAAAATCACGGCTGCACGCGAGCTGGTTGTTACTTATGTCGAGAGTGCGTAGTTTGTTAAAGTGGTCGAGTTCGGATTGCTTAATCTCTGTGATTCTATTATGTGAAACATTCAAGAAGGTTAAGTCACTCAGAATGGTGGTCGGCTGATTTTTCTCCGCTTTCCATAGGGAAGTCAGCTCAGCATGACTCATGTCTAGCCAAGTCATCACGGGCGTGAATGAGAAAACTTCAACAGAAAGAACTTTCAATGGATTGCCTTGAAGGTTCAGTTTACCAAGTTCGTTATTTTTCTCGAATGTTTTCGGTTCTAGAGTAGTAAGCAAGTTGTTAGCGAGGTTAATTTCAACGAGTTTGGGACAAGGCGTAAATACTTTACTGCTTATAGCTTTTATTTTGTTGTCAGACAGATTAATAACTGACAAAGCGGAAAACGTTTTCAGAGAATCGGCAAAAACTTCCTCCAAGCCACAGTTAGATGCATCGAATAAATAAATATTGAACTGATCGGCAGAGCACGAAAATCCTTCCGCGGGAAGGTGTTTTAGCCTTGGATTATTCGAGATTTTGAATATATCTAATTCGATGTTCTCTTTAATTAAAATGTTTGAAATGAAATCCAAATTGTTATATGAAAGGTCCAAATAATTAAGTTCGATGAGTTTATGGAATGCTTGATTGTGGATCTTTTCAATGCTATTTCCGCTGAGGTTCAGGTTAGCAATATAAGTCATTCCGTTAAACATAGACGGTCCAACGAACTTAATATTTGTTTGTCCGGCGTTAAGAGTGAGTAAATCGGAAATTTGTAATCCATATACGGTATCAATAGGATTCTTAAGAATGTGAAGTGTGGCTAATTCAGTATTCTCCGAGAAAATATCTTCAGGTAGAGATTTTATATTATTGTCGCTGAGGTCAAGCTCTTCCAAGTCGAGGAGTTTCTTGAAAGTATCAGGATCCATATCAGACAAATTATTTCCCGCAATATTCAAATACATAAGTCCAGGTGTATATTTGAAAGTGTTTGCGGTAATGTACTGCATGTTACAGTAGGATACATCAAGCTCCTGTACAAAAGATGCGTTCAAAAAGTATTCCTCAGACCCGGGTGCGGGAAACTTGAGAGGATTGTTTGAAAGAGTCAACAGTAACAACTTCTTGTTGTTTGCGAACGTTTCAGGATGTAGATTCTTTATTTTGTTGTTTGACAAGTTGACAGCATAAAGCTCGTGTAGTCCGCGGAACGCGTTCGGACCGATGAAATTAATTGAGCTGTTAACAATTTTGATCGTAGCGACTTGGTGGAAACCAAGTTTTTTGAATATGAAGTTGTCCAGTTGTATTGGGAACCTTGGATCAGCGTTTTCGATCACGAGATCTGTGATATCATCACCGAACTTTTGTGTGCCGAGTTCGAGGCGGTTGCACTTGGCTATCTTGTATCCTTGAGATACAGTGCATATGCAATCTCTTGGGCACGGTTTATCCTCGTTGAAGAGCACTTCTTGATCATCTCCAGCAGAGTAATAATCTTCATCTTGATATAAGAAGTTTTCAACGTTCACGCTCTCCTTTTTGGCAGTCTTGTTAACGGGCTCGCCGAGTGCAAGCGCACACGCTGCCAGGAGCAGTAATAACTCCCGGAACCTCGCTCCCATGTCGTAGTGAACTCTGAAACGAGATAAAGTTTCGTCAGTCTTGTTTGAAAACACGAAGCGGTTACATCAATTACGAAATCTTCTCGAAACACGAGCACAGTCACGTTTTTACAACAAATAACAGTAATAACAGAGAGCAAACAATGGAATAACCCATATTTTTCTTTTTGCTTACTTTTAATGTACTAAACAATAGAGTTAACATTACATGTTTTGCATGAAACAATGCAAAAAAAAAAAAAATTATAAAATATTTTGAGTTTCTCTAAAGATTACAAAAAATTGTATAAACAGTTCGCATAATATCATTGATAATAAAATTTAAAAATAAGTAAAATACATAAACATTGAGTGTTAATTATAATGTAGATTATAATTATATTGTTATAATAAAGCATCGACTACCTACATAACAGACAGATGCTGTTGGCATTGTTCTAGTGAAATCTTATCTGCGTATTGTCCATCTGTCAGTCTGTTGTCGTAACTTCATCAGACATGTGATACGAAACCTTTTGTTTCTCTATAAATATTCCAAATAGATAAGACAATATTTTTTTAAACAGGATTCGAATTTAAACCCATTTTTTAATCAAATTTATGATAAACTATATTTTAAAATACATATGTAGTTAATATTCGTAAAATTTTATTCGCTAATACAAATGATACAATGTCGTGATACAGTCATATTAAAAACATCGACGAAATGGAAGCAAACGAATAACGTATACTTTAATACTTCGAAGTAATTTAAATGCACATAAAATGATAATATGAAAGTTAAATAAAAAAAAACATACTTGGTATTTTTATTGAGTATATGCCAGACATATAGGTGATTAAAACGTTAATGAAATTCCGCAAATGAAAAAAACACCAGTTTACCTCAAAATAAATTCCACTAATATAAAAATATATATTAAACTTATTCTTCTTACTGGATGACCTTAGAGAATAAACGGATTTTCCTTCGAACGATTTCGCAATAATGTCGCAGACGCACCATCTTTGGTTGCATGATAATTAAATAATGTAAAGTTACACATATACAATCAAAGTATAGGAACGCTTAATAGTAATATTTAGAAATACCTTACATTTATGTGCTAACTTTCTGTGTCGTCCGAAATCTGAATTAGATAATATATAAAACTTATTATTAAAAAAGTCAAAATACACTTTCACACGACACCATAATCTATACACACAAAACGATATTGACTTCACGAACGCTTGTCACTGAATGAAGGGCGCTGATATTTGTTCGACTGATAATTGCGAACACAAAAGGTAATACATAGACATACCTACGTACCACATCAGTTTTATTTGTATAGATGTGTTTACAATGTACAACCACAGACATATAAAGGCGGTGGTATAAGGTACGTACTCGATTCATTTCATATTTTTAGTGAACGTGGAAAACCGGAATCACAGATCATGGGTTAAATCATACATTTGTCAGTTTTACAGTTACGCTACGCTTTAGGCTTATGATTTCAAACGAACGTTGAATTGTAATTGCGTGAACGGTACAATTTTTAAACGAACTATTCTGTATTTTTTTCTCATAAACTAAAAAAGTTAACTCTTATGGTTTAGATTAAATTTTTATTAACATAATGTTTTACATTGCAAGTTTATCATGTCCTTGATTTATATGTGTAAATAAATGCTTGAATGTATAACGAAGTTCGTTCTTTTAGGTGTAACACTACATATATATTAAATGTTACATAAATAACATTATCATTAAAAGTAGATAATGCACTGCGGAAGGATATTCAATACCTAACATACATATTTTTATTCAATGCATAAGATTTTAATCCTTATGAAGACTTCCTGACATAATATATCATATATATAAATAAGACAAAAATAAAATATAACTTAACGTTACATTCTTTAGAACAAGAATTATCAGATTTGCTTTAACAAGATAAATTTCTCCTAATAAAATACAGAAAGTACATCAAGACTCCTGTGGGGCTCTGTAGCGGGGTAAAGGCATACCATATTTTTTTAGACATGTATCAGTTTCAATTAATTACGTACTCGATAGGAATAATAAATCTGCAGTTTTGTTGCAATGCTTACAGAATAATAAACGTGGTATGAAATCTTAAATATGGACTGAGTAATCAATATATATAAACCTATATTTGGTACGTTCTCCAAAGATTTGTATAAACAGGAGAGACACTTACATGAAGTTAATAAGTTAATAATAAGTATATATTTATAAAACATTAAAAAAAGTGTGACCATTTATTGTGCTCATTTATTATCTAAAATATTACTATCCTAAACAATAGTGCTTGCTGTCTTAATAAATGTATACCATTTCAAAAACAAATTGCATACGCAGAACTGGAAACACTTGAATACATTTATCTTAAAAAACAAAAGAAGACTACCTACACGTATCATGTACTTACATCACCAACTTGTACAGTGTGTAGATATGTCGTTACCTCCACAATACAGCTAACTTATTGGTGGATCCATGATAAGATAAGATATCACGACTAACGGTGCTCCACATGACAAACAAACTGTCCGCATTACTATTTTTAATCCAAGACGAATTCTTTACAATGGCAACAATAAAATCCGATTTCTTTATATTATATTATAAATATGTAGTGGATTTATTTAAATATTTTTATGGACATAAAGTTAGGATTTTAAGTAGATATAATTGCAGATCCATCCATCCGTCCATTAAACCGAAAAACTGCTGGATATAGGATAGGTCTCCCTCAAAAAAGGGGAATTGCTTGCCATGCTTGGCAGGCGGGTTGGCGATCGCAGTCAGGTGTGTTTATGGTAATTAGAGGATGCTGCTGCAAATATCCTGGTTTATCACTTGTCGCCTTTTACGACATAGAAAGATATGGGGATTGTGCTATTTTTAGCCGGCATCATAAGCAATAATTGCAGATATAAGAGTAATATCAATCAGTAATTACCCACTATTGGCTAAGTATTTTACATTAAAGACACAGAGTAACTCGACGTATTGAAAATTTTTTAAATACTGAGAAATTGTATAGTTTTTCTGCATGATATTTTTATATTAAAAGTTATGATTTTCTTGATAATGTTATTAGACAGCAACTACTAAACAAAACAGCAACTAAAACTGATGGCAAATGTCCCAGTCATGAAATTAAAGATATTGAATCTGATTTAGGCATCACTACGGTTCGTGACAACATTTTTAAAGAAAATCTTTTTCAAACATAACAATATGTTTTGAAAATGATGTGCAAATACTTAAATGGCGGAATAAATTAAGATAATAACTTTGTAAAGTAAGTTTTAGTCATACAACTTCGACATATATTTGACATTGACTGTTTAAAATCATTTTCGTTCAATTATTTTACGTGTTTTACATTTAGATTATTTCTGAGTACAGAAAAATAACTGCGATACTCAAAATATTGCTGATATGGTTAGTCATGATTCATTAGTTAACACCAGATGTAAAAAGACAGTTTTAAGTTACACAGTATTATTTTGCAAATTATTATTTTAATATGTCATTTTAACATGAAAGGTGTTTGTAAGCACCTGTAGTATAATTTATTCAAAGGCCTTCTCTATATACATACATACTCGTATATTATGGGTAATATTAGAAGAATTTGAAACTAAGAATTTCACCAACTGTGAATATTTATAATCGATTTAAATTCGCCGTAACGTATTCCAGTTTAATTTCAAAATTAAGCTAATATTCTAACTAATTTAATAAACACCATGGATCAATAATCTAGTAGAATAAATATTAATACACAATGTCTCAAGCTAAATGGTTTTGTGTATTTTTCGCTATACCCACGCATGTGTTTAATATGTATAAAAAATGTTTCATTTTTGTAGTCATAAATATTCAACAAAATACCAATGAGACCTCTGCAAATTGTTTACCTGTTTTACTTATATGCTTAAGTATTTATGTATATGTAAATAACATGTTTTGAGGTAAATGGTAAATTTTAATTCTTAATATTATGTGTGTAATATACTGCTTCTGCATATCAATAAAAAGATGATAATAATATATCATGACAACAATAGATATCAAAATCTCGCTACAATATTCTGTATAAAATTCTCTCACAATCGTACCAAAACTATTTTAAATAATCATTTAAGATCTCTATCGATCATCAGAATTCCCACAGCATTATGTAGATAAATAAGTTAGCAACACATAATGTATCTAGAATTTTCGATTTAAGTTTTGATTTGGTATAATTTTCAGTTCATTTTACAATATACACTGAGATCATTCATGGCATACAAGAATAATAACATATTTTCATTAGTACATTTAAAGTAATAATAATAAAGTAATCATAATAATAATTTAAAGTAAAAATAATAATTAAAAACTGTTTTACGTAATTTCGAAGTCAATACTATAAAGTTATTTAGATCGCTATCTATTTTTGTGCTGATATTAGATATATTATTTCAATAAACCTGAAATGCGTAAAAAGAGTGAATAGTCAATAATTTAAATATTGATTTTTTCGAAAAATAGATTATGTTGGCAATAATTTATAATGTTTTATTTTTATTCGAATATTTAGAATACTAATTAAAATATGTTTGTATACCGACAATGCGTCAATACGAACATTACCACGGAAAGAATGAGCAAAAAAATTTATTAGATACATAAAAAATTGAAGTTTATTGCTATCGCGTTGCGCCCCAAAGAAAGCGAAAGGGACAACTGCAGCTCGGGCTGATTTTACCTATGCAAAATAGACGAAATACATCACTTCTTCCCTCCTCCAAAACTGAACCGATTTTTAATTTTCTTTCACTTATAGAATAAGAAAGACTCTAGGTTTAAGTTTTACTTTTTTTATATTTTTATTCATCTAATTTGTTTGACGAACGTCTCAAAATGACAGTAAAAATGGAGCATTTTTTTCATTTTCAAAGGCTTCTAGTTTCTACAATATCTAATTTATGGAACAAATTAAAATGTATGGCGCATGTCGGTGGTGGATAATTATTATTTGGTATAAAAAATATTTACCATATAGCTATTATCCAGGGAGGAAACAAGGGGCTAATTTTGTATGGAATAAATGCCGCTAGCATATCCTCTTAAAGTCAGTATTGTCATTCACTTTACCCGTAGGTATGTTACGAGAACCAGTACCTCTCTAGGCTTAGTGTATTTACCATTCTGGACCACACCATCACTTAACATCAGGCGAGATTGCATTGTGTTCAAAGCACTGAGCCTATACAGTGTACAAATATTTTATTTTTTTATTCTATGCTGTCAACTTACTTATTACCGAGTACTAATAATTAAGTATATTCGTCTACCATTTTATACGTACACTCGTAATTAAGGAGCAGACGTCTGTCCTGGTACAGGGATTTGATGCGCAGGGAGGAACGAGGATGCTGTACTAAAGGTATTGGACACGAATGTGGACGGTTATAAAGGAAAGGGAAGGCCAAAGAATGGATTGTCTGAAAGATGATATGCTTAGCAAAGCAAGACAGTGAATATATGTACATAGGTATGGTCACAAAGAGAGATGTATGGAAGAGGTAGACATGTTGCGCCGACCCCAAATGAAAACGGGATGATGATGATAATGACTTGTATTATAGATACTAGCTGAGCGCCCACGGCTGCGCCCGCGTTTTATATGTTCTTCACTGCATTTAAATTTTTTTATACGGAACCTTAAATTTTAGTACTAAGATAAAGTAAATATATTTCTCATAAATTCAAGCAATTGCCCGCAAAATTGTGCATTGAATCGGATTTTATTCAACTTTTTTGATTTTTATTTTTTCTACGGGAACCCTATTTATTTTCGAAAATTAAAAGTACCCTTAGTTACCCGGAGTAACTTCAGCTATCTACCAAAAAAAGTCCCGTTATAATCCGTCCAGCCGTTCCGGAGATTATCCGGAACAAACAGACAGACAGACCGACAGACAGACACAAACATTTTAAAAATTGTATTTTTGTTATAGTTATAAAAAATAATAATTTTGACATTCAAAACAGACACTTCAATTTTATTTATTAGTATAGATAATACAATAATAATATCATAACAGATCCTATGTATTACACATATAAATTCACATAGTTGTATGTATGTATACCTTATATTTCTGTATACGATGAATTGAATAAAACAGTAATGAACCGTGCCCTTGATAAGTTATTGGCAGATAGACTTTTTCAAACGTAAGTATAACTCACCCCAAGCGAAATAACAAAATATTTCAATCGAGTTGTGAACATTTTACTGGATAATATATTATAAAAAAATGTTTTGATTTCACGCTGTAATTTGACTGTTAATGTATGTAATGAGTATGTAGATTGTTTAAATCAGTTCATTACGTACATTTATCTTGTATTTAAATATTAAATTACTCCGTAAATAAGATAAACATTTTCGTATATTGTCTCTACAGTTTATATACACGTAGCTAATTAATAACAGAAATTCTAATTACTCTTACGTAGAAATACCTAATGTAGTGTCATTGTGGTTAAAGAACTGATTATTTTTCGTGTGAAATACCTACCCCGTAGTATTCATTTTTGTACCTTCCTCTCATGATTACCTAAGCATATGTAATCACCGTTCAAAATTTCCAATTTCCCATGTCATGTGTAATAATAAATGAAACTGAAGTGTATGTTTGTAATACATAAATACATATGAATGTATATCCGACACCAATACAAAAAACTCAATTTTTAAAATTTTTGCCTGTCTTTCTGCCTGTTTGTTTCGGGTTAATCTCGGACTTTATTTGTAGATACCTAGTTACCCCGCGTAACTTAAGCTACTTTTATGTTTCGAATATAAATTAGGGCTTCGCATAAAAAAAATTAAACTCTTGAAATTGTGAATAAAATCCGCTTCAAATGCACAGTTTAACTGGCAACTGTTTGAAATTATGAGAAATATCTTTACTTTCTCTTAGCACCAAAAAACTATAGGAAAATAATTAAGGTTCCACATAAAAATAAATGAAACTTATGAAATTGGGAGCAAAATACTATTCAATAGATCGGCTGTATTACTGCAAAATGACGTGTCGTTTGAAGGTTCACTCTGACGGGGTTAATTTGATGACTATATTAGTTTTAATTTAATTTTCTTACTCCACTTCAAAATCAAAAATTCAGTAATCAGTTCTAGCTTTGAAAAGGCGCTTATGAACGTCAAAAACACTACCACCGGTTCGGAAACAACACAATCGAGAAGAACCGACAAGAAACTGTAACTGGCTTTTTTTTAAATGTTTTTTTTTGTATAGTATAAATTATACAATTCATAATAACAAACGGTTTTAGCATTGACTAACTGTTGATAGTGAAAAATACATCCGTTCTCTCAATGTTATTTTAGATTTGTTCATTTACGGTCGATTTCTTATGCGATCTGTAACTTTTTTTTTTCGAAATTTCACTCCTATTTCTTATTTTCTAAAGTGACAGATCACGTCATTGATTAGTCAGAAAAAGTAGTACCATGTACCATAAAATAAAACAATGAATATAAAACATTTGCAGTCAAATAAAATATAATACATTATATTTTGCATACAATCGACGATGCCGGGTCTTAATGACGGCACTGGGCGTGCAGAAATGCATAAAATAACCAACCTAACCGGAACGACGTACGATATAACAATGTAATGGGGAGTTATAATCCTGTCGGATGACCTAATTCGATATACATGATTCACCTTGAATGCAAATCGATTAGGTATGCACCTGATAAAACGTAAGAATTTAATCGATACAATTAATTTATTCATAAGTTAAATCAGCGGCCCCACCCGTTTTACAAATGTTCGAAAAATAAAATTCAGGTACCTACTATTAATTTGAGTTACAATTATTTTCAAATTAGGTACTATTTTATCACATTAGAACTAACAGTTTTTTAAATGCCATAAAGCGAATGCAAAGGAAATGCATTAATTTTTAACTATCTCTTGTGTTTTCGTTATATAATTTTGACGAGATAGGGGACTGTATTATTAAATATAATGTATATTAAATTTATTAAATGGGGGAATTATATTTTGAAAACATTTGAAAATGGAAGCGGCTTATTTTTTATAATATGGGTCTGAATGGTAATTAAGTAAGTAATATTTACTTTTTACAATTACAATATATTTATTTTTTTATGTTTAAAATTGTGCCAATGCCTACATAATCATTGGGGTCAAAAAGACCAAAATTTTGGTTACGTACGATTTTTGGCCCCCTACGATAGCTGGGTAAGTAATGTATCGATTGTAATAAAATTAACATTTTGAAATAAATGCAATTTAAATTATCTAACAGAAAATTAAAATATCCTCACCTCAGAGCTTGTTCAGCCACCTAATATCTTCCTAATTAGAATCTGTAAATAAAGAAACGTAAATATAAATACACTTATATATAATAATTGATATGCAAGATTAAAAATAAATGTTATCTTACTATAAAATTGATATCGGCCATCACCAATAGCATGAGTCAATTTGCTGATGTTTATTATTACATATTTTATCAATGAAAATGTGTAATTAAGGTATTTTGTATTCAGTTCCGGATTCAATCTTAGCTCCGCCCCTGGGCACGGTAGAAATGCCGCACCATTATCGAAATTAAGAGTTGAAAATGTATAGAAAAATCAACAAAAACATAAATAACAATAATGTTTTTAATTTTCAGAAAGTTGTAGTATGACTTTATTTATTTTGAAAAATAAAAATGTTGTTTTCTATAATGCAAAGAATTTTTTCGTCAACACTCCGAATTTTCTCTACAATAAAAAATTTGCCACATCGAGTGACTCCTAATGTAAATCTAATTCCGATTTCTATCAAATAAATCAAAATATTAGAAAAAACGCTATAAATATAATGTAGACACAACGATGACAAGATGAGTTTTAAGTAAATGCTTCAATGGAACAGATGGTAGGGGTCACTGAATATCGTCAGTGTTCACGTTCCAATTCCCATATCGATTCTGCATTCGAATTATATCGATAAACAAGTATATTATACTACGCTTGTGAAAATAAAATTCATCGGCACTACTAAGCTTGAGCCTCTTGTGTGTGTAGGGCTGACAGTTAACGTTCACCCAAATTATTATAATTCTAATGGTATATAGATTACATTTTTTGAACTGTGCGTGATATTATTGATTTATTTCCGCATTAATGATTGAAAGTAAATAAAAGCAAACGTTAATTCTGAAGTATAACGTCTATTAAAGCAGTTGAATTGTAACTTGAAGTTCGGTATATTAAAATGGCTCATTAAACACAACTTAAATTTACATATAAAAATAAGTGACAACCCTAAATATAGGTGTGGGTAGTCGACTAGTAAGTACTGTGACTGGTTTACGATCTAGCCGGTCTAGCAACGTGTCGTAAGTCACATAGGAAGACGATTATAAAACTAATTTTTAGTAGATAACTTAATAAATGTCACGTTAAAATTATAATAAAAATCCCACTTATGAGTGAGAAATATTTACAATAAAATAGAGATATTTAAAAAAAACGAAGTGTATTCATGATAGGACCGGTTGATAACATTCGGAACGAGAAAGGATAATACATACTTGATGACGATAATGAATGAGTACACAATTGATATTTTATACAAAACGACGTAACATAATTCGTAATAGTATTATGTATAATATCAAAGTGTTTCTTAGAATAAGAACAGGAAATTGATTTATGGGCAACTGCATAATTAAGCTATTTTGAATGAGTAAAGCGCAATTCACAAAGAATGCAATGCGGGTCGCGGCGGGAGTACTGCGGATCTGTTACCATGTATTTAAACGGACGACTAGACACTAACTGCGTGCTTCGAAGCAAATTAAAAAAAATGCTTTTTGGTTTGGTTTGATTTTGTTTAAAAGACCCTTCTTGTAAAAAAAATATTTTCATATAAAAGTTACATTGACATTTTCCTGTAATTTCAACCATTAATAAAATAACAACAAAATTTCTACAAAATTTGACTCTAGTGACCTGTACTGCCTCACCGGTGTGAGTTACAGATAAGTCGCGATATGGATCAGCACAAAGTTATAAAATAACAAAAAAAACATAGTTAACGTGTAACAATGTATGTTTAACCCCTTGAGCACTAACCTGGCGTTTACGCCAGCTTTCCATTGTTTTCCTATTGTCTCATTTTTATGGGTAATCGACATATTACCAATGTTTTTCATACATTTCCAACAAATTTTAGTGTCGAGTTATATATATATATATATATATATATATATATATATATATATATATATATATATATATATATATATATATGTGTATGTGTATAGTGCGCAATGTATTCATAATACATAATACAAATTCATAGTACACTTTTACTTTTTTAGGAAACTTTACGATACTTACGTTCAAATATTGATATACTCGATTCAAGTCTACAGCAATAGTACCTACCTTATGACTCCAATAAAATCTCTATCACAGACGAATAAACATTTCATAATAATACTTTGATACCGATTTATCAACTAATAAGGATATTATTTGATTGAGAAGTAGGTAGTATAATCAAAGAAATGTCAACATGTATCGAACTGTCAAAATTTTTTAAATTCCTAGTCACCTTGAACACGATAGACGATTTTTAGACTTCACATTGTATGAATAATTTAAAAGTTATTTTGTTTGAGAACTAATGCTAGTTGGTTGGTAGCCTTGTCGACATGTTACACGTTACAGAAACGGTAATTATTAATTAATATTACTTTATTTTGTGTTATCTTTTATTCAGTTTAGCATCTTCAGTTATTACAATAATACCGTTTTCTTTTAACAAAACTAGTTCAATGGTAGAGTATTAATTCATCTGTTATTTTGTTTTTCATACAGCTTATGATAATAAAATATATGTAACTTCATGAGTTTATTTAGTTATCTAGCGTATATTATTTAAATGCATGCTTTTTAGTATTCATATAATGATTTGTTGTTATTTATCATACGATAAATAGATTTAACATATTATAACATGAGTTAAACATGAATTTAAAAAGACGAGCCTTCTTGGTTAAATGAAGTCATATTAATACAGAAATATATATAAATACTATATCCATGACTTCGTTTGCGTTGTTTCTTTTAGTAAGAATATAATGAAGATAACATTATATTTTTTTGGATAAGGACCATGTTTATTCTAAGACGTAAAACTAAAAAGAAATATCGAACCTACATAGTAGTTTTGGGTGATGCTTGCACAATGGCAGACTTCTATTATTTCATTAATACAGATACGATTGACTTGAGCCGACTTCATTCATTACAAGCTGTGACCGCGGCTTCATCCGCTTGGTATTTTCAGAAAATTTTCATCCTATATTCTCTGCCTGGATCCAATATATATCATTACCAAATTTCAATAATTTCGGTTTAGTAGTTTTTGCGTGATTGACGAAGAACTTAATAAACAGACAAGACATTTTTTTAAACTTTCAAATTGTGTTCTGTAGTCGTTTCTGAAGACCCGCATAGTATTGTTTCTTAAATATCTTCAATGTACACATTTCATAAAGTAACAAAGTCGTTGCCGTCATTCCTAATTCTATGACAGATTTCCTCTTGTCAACCTTTTATTATAAGTATAGATTACATTCATTATTAACTTTAAAAAAAAACCACGTACTTTGTTTTCTTACATAATGTAAAAATTATATATTAAAACCGGAACAGAGAAGACAAGATCTAAATACAGAAACTGGTTCGGTGGTTCTCGAGTTACAAACTGAGACAAACAAGACATCGTTTGTCCGTTACCTTTTATAACAATGCTGATCAATAATGTTATCGTTACTCATAAATGGTATGGTTGGTTGTTTTTTTTTACACTGTATAGGGTCAGTACTTTACATAGTAAACACACAAAGCCAAGATGCTGCCGGAACACACCTATTGGTATTTGGCGACAGTTTTTCAAATTTGAGGGTGGTAGCTATCCAGTCGGGCATTATTACAAAATGCTCTACCACCATGCTATGGTTTCTTCACGATGTATTCCTTCACCGAAAGCTCAGACTGATTTTACAGTCCATTGACGCGGAATCCGACCGCACTATCCACTGCACCTTCATCGCTTCATTTATCATGGAAGAGCTAAGTTTACTATTACAATATAAATTTAATTTATTCTATGGTTGTTCTGAACGTTTGGTGACTACTTATCGCTGTTAAGGACCGCTGAGCTAACAACAGTTACGTCAAACTAACACCCACCGATATTTGAACTTTGAAGTAAGAAGAAAAACCATCTAAGGAACTAACTACCTACTAAATATAAACTATCAAATTTTTTTTTGTTATTTAGTTGGATATAGAATAGAAATAATTTTTAATTGAAGACTTCTAAATATATACTTCTTACTGACCAAGATAAAAAACGATTTAACGATTATTAACATAGGGTTTTTTATAGTAACTAGAGTTTTGGTTGAAATTCGAGGTCATTATTGAAAACTTGGCGAAACACCTTTTTTTTAAATAACTTCAATAACGATAACTAAGCACAACAAAAAATTGCCGTTTGATAAATAGCTGAACTATATCGTCTTTATTAAAAGTAAGAAATACTTATTTTTAAAAAATGCGTTGTTAAAATATAATTCAATGGTTCAGAAAGTTATAAACTATGCGCCGCGTCTAGATTTACGACGGACTGTCAACGGCCTAGTTTAGTATGATGGATTCAATGAGGAAACGTGACCCGGTCTTTAGATACCTAAAAGGCTAAGTTAACTATAACGACTAAACTGTATGAGCTACATGAGTCGATGATTTCTTTTTATTACCTACTTATATTGTTTTTTTGTTCAAAAACATTTATTTAAATCGCATTTATCCCATAGGATAATTAATGAGCAATATACTATAATGTATAGAGATTACAAATGAAATTTGAAAGTCACATAGGCAGTTTAACAAAATAGTTTTTTATATATTTTACAAATTATTGTTTTTTTTTCATTATTTTTTCTCGATACTAAATTAAGAAATTAAAAAAATATATATTTAGACTAGCTGTGTGCCCGGAGCTGCGCCCCCGTTTCATATATTCTTCAATGCGTTTTAATTTATTTAACTTTTGTAACTTTAGCTATCTCTGCCAAATAAAGTCCCCTTAAAATAGGTCCAGCCGTTCTGGAGGTTAACCGGAACAGATAGACAAAATGTAAAAAAAATCTATTTTGGTAGTATAGGTATCGTATATACATTCATTACCTATTTAGCAATAAAAATATTTTGACATTACAAACAAACATTTCAATTTTATTTATTAGTATAGATTTTGTCACGTGAGGCAATATGTGGATAAAATCACAACAAAAATGGTGAATAAAGTTGATAAAAAAAAATTACTTCTATCGCTGTAACTCAATACGTATTCTAATAATTTATGTGCGTACGTTTCACCTTCAAGCTTCATACTAATGAACTTGTTAAATTAGCAAAACATTTTCTAGTAGTTAACATGCAATGAGGTTGTAGTTACTAGTAGAAGTGTCAATTTACTAATGCAGGTCGAAGAAATAGATTATAAACTATACAACTTATAAGGAAATTGAATAATAATAAACATATGCGAGTGCGAGCCTTCGCTACGGACATTTCGAATAAAACCTACATGTAAATTTGTATAGTGTACGCGTGTAGGTAATATATTTTTATATATTTTTTTTTTAAATGGTTTCTTATAGTAAAATATATAATGTCACCTTTGCTTGTGCGTCATTATGACGATCGAAAGGGATTCTCTCAATGATTCTTCGAATGTATATTTTTTCCCAACTAGATGCTGTTGACCGGAAGGACCTTGACCGCTACACTGAGCGTCAAAGACGCTAGCGCAAGGGCACCGTGGCACTACGGACCTTTGTTTTGGCTGCAACTTGAAACCTAAATTTTGCGGTGGTTAAAGAAAAAGACGGATCTCAAGGTATTCCTTACAGAAGCAATGTACCTACGTGCACTGTAGCATGTGGACCAAGCTGGTGGCAGGTACGTAAGCCTTCGTAGATAAGGGAGGGAGCACGTCCTAGTCCTCGGAGCTTTACTCCGTGATCGTATCAAAAATAAGGATCCGCAGAAGAATCAAAGTAACCGACACAGCCCGAAGAATTGCAAAACTTAAGTGACAATGGGTAAGGAGCAATGGTATATAGCTCGTAGAACCGATGCTCGATGGGGTCAAGGGGTTCTCAAATGGCTCCTGCGTGCCGAATAACGCAGCGAGGGTTGGGCCTCCACAAAGTGGACGGACGGCCTGATGAAGATCCCAGGAATCCGTTGGTTATGGGTGGCGCAAGACCGCTCTTTGTGGAAATCTTTGGGAGAAGACATATGTACAGTAGTGGACGTCTTATGGTTGAATGGATAGATGGACTCGCAGTTGTCGAAAGAATTATGTATAGAATTGTTTGATTTAATTAATAAAATATTTTAGCGATTCCAAAATGAGAACTATGTTGTAAACAGACGAGATTTTTTAGTACCTAATTATAATTAACAGACCACCTCCCGATTTGTGTTCTGCGAAAAGTGTTATCGAAGAGAGATATTTAGTATTTTTTGCCGATATCATATTACATTCACGGCCACCTGGTTAGAATAAATATATCGTTACCAAAATAATTCATGTAAATGTATGGACAAAAATAATACGATGTGTCTGATGAGTTTTGTTGATGCTTCGGCAGACAGCGGACCTTGTTGTCATGGTTCTGTTTGGAAATACAATGAAACGTTTCTAGAGTGCCACGCTTAATTAGGTGAAAACGTAATATATGTTTTTTGTAACGTACACCTTATCTGAATATATAGGTATTTGGTAAGGTATTTGGCATTTTAAAAACGTCTGTAATTATGGACCAGAGGATTTTCACCAACCGATTCCTTTGGATTTTTTAATGCACAATGCATAAATATTTACAATTTTTTTTTGTATCAATTCGACATTACAATATTTTACTATTTTGAAATAATGTTATATTTTGGCTGTGTTATAATTTGTAACATTATTCTTGCAATAGTGATTAAGCAAGTAATCTAAAACTGTAGCAATTTTTCTATAAGATTTGGATGCAATAACATTACAACAAATTACACTTTTTTAATAATATGTGTAAAAGTTAGTTTTATTTATATTATTTATTTGAGGCAATCATTATACAAAGATCTAAATGAGATGAATAACATAGTTGGTTACACATTGATATTTAATTTATATTTTTGACTCGAAAAATAATTCATAATGATTATCAAAGTATCAGAGAGATAAGAATACAGAGTAACGATGAAGAATTGAAAGATAATGTCGAGGAGACAATACTCTGTACAAACATACCAAGTTTGCTTAAAAAGGTGGTGACGATACTACGCTTGACCTAATTGTAAAATCCTTGTGCTTGTTAATTAACAAGTGTTAATAATAAGAAATGTATAACAAAATATAAGAAAGAAAACATTACATCTGCGTATGCCAGGTGGTTATGTTGGCGACAGCCAGTACATCTGTATGTACCAGATAAACCTGTTTCCTTACAGCTTTGGCACAAGCCGCGTCGGTTGGTTGCCTTTGCAACACCACACTTTGATGACGGGTTTCATTATGCTTCTTATTAATAACAAACTTGTTGCACTACTATACGCTTACACTTCGGAGGTAACTGCGATTCTGGAATATTCTCAAACCATTTCATTTAATATGAAAAAAAAAATACGGACAACATTTACAATTAATAAGAAATATAGCTACCAAACAAAACTATGTTCGAAATTAGAACCTTCACAGATATTCAACGAGTTACGTGCATGAGTTAAATACTGCACATCAGTATAATGATTTATGATTATGTAGTTCATCCTTATACTGTAAACTATATAAGCAAATAATTATATAATCTTGTAGAAACCCAATGCAACGGCAATGAAAATCTTTTAAATCTTGTTTTTAACTTTACTACTTATGCCGTCA
The DNA here is from genome assembly GCA_014132275.2 of Samia ricini. Taxonomy (NCBI): domain Eukaryota; kingdom Metazoa; phylum Arthropoda; class Insecta; order Lepidoptera; family Saturniidae; genus Samia; species Samia ricini. The sequence goes on from AP028161.1 coordinate 13,139,491, forward strand.
GCCAAAACCCAATATTTAAACATGCATAATGCACGTGCATTATAGTCAATATTTAGAGAGCAGGCGTGATTTATGTGTGGCTGGCCGGAATCTACGTTATTGAAATATCAAAACTTGAAATAAAAATTATATCCTCTGAATAAAAACTGTTTATGTCCTGTGAAGCGGATAATTCTGATTGAAATATGTCTCATATAAATTAATGACAAGTTATCGATTTCACAGTATTAAATCTCGTCATCCCATTTGCGCAATCAGTAGGTGCTTCTACGAATGCAAAAATATAAAGAACAACATTTATATGTCGTTCGTTGTAGAAGCGAACTTTTTCCTTATAAATGAATTTTAGAATACTTACAGACTTACTTCCCCTTTTTTTAGCTATTTTAGTACCCTACGCCAAACAAGTAATACTTATTAGTATAAATATTGATTTAATTAGTTACAGTAATAGTAATATTGTGTATTTTATTATAAACTATAAATAACCTGACTATGTAATTTATATGAAAACAAAACTGCAACACAAAATAGAAGGTTAATTATAAATTATTTTAATAATACATTTAGCTCTATTAGGGCAAGAATGTCTGGGTGCATAGTTTTGTCGGGGTCTGGACTCTGCCGTTTTGCCAAGCCAAGGGGGGAAAGGGCGGAGTTATAAGCTTTCCATTGCACTGGGAAGGCTGATTGGAAGGTGGCTTGGTCTGGCCGTGTTGATCTCTTTGGTAGGGTCCTGAACAGGACTTATATTGTGTATATATATGAATATATTGGTAATGAGATAGATTGCATCTAGAGGAAAAATATAGGATATCTATTAGAGTATAATTATCTGGTTTCCACGCGACCGAAGTAGCGGGCAAGCTAGTAATATAATAATTAGTAATGACTTTGCTACGTTATTATAGACGAAGAATGTTTCTGATTTAATTGACTAGTATTTAGTAAAAAATAAATTTTCGTGAATTATGTCGCCAATTATATTTTTACCTACTTACATTGTAGACCCAATTAAATCCTCTTTATCATTTCCTGTTTAGCGTATTATTTATTTATGGCAGTGAAAACTCTTTATAATTGTTTTCTACACTCATTTACATATTGAAAAGATGTATTATAAATTGCATTGCAGTCTAGTTTTAACGCTCAGACGTATAAAATAATCTGTGACCTGTTTTCTCAATGTCACTCTCATTTATTATTCGTCGGAAATAAAAATAAGTTGTGTTTTTATATGAATTTTGCTCTTCTGCAATATAATAACAAAAGCGAGCTTAAATCACTGATTAAATTAATTTCTAACTGTAATTTTACCTTGTATAAAATATGATTTTTAATGCAAAATAGTAAAAAAGAACATGGGTGCTATACATATTTACTATATATACATATATAAACTATACACACATATATACTATACTTAAAATAATTAATAAAGACGTAAATAATTATTTAAAATTATATTAAAATATTTTTATATGTCGTCTTTGTTTTATTTGTCTTTGTTGCCTTTGAAATAATATTAAAAATATCTTACTATTAAACTTAATGAACTGAAGAAAGATGTTTTAAAACGCCCGTTGATTTCAAATATATTATTAGCTACACATAATTTCTCTAGTTACGTCGCACAAACATGTATTCTAGGCCAATATATTTTAAAAATCATAAAATAAATTAGCAGATCTCTTAATCTATCGTTTCTGGTGTTTTCATTGTGTACTGAATACAATTGATTTATGAAATTGATTTAAAAAAAATATTGGTTAATTTTCTTAATTTATCAACCAAAGCAAACAACAATATCTATGTTAATAATATACTGGTATTCAATACCTAAACAAGTGTTTGTGACATAGTTCATTGTCTATAAATGCCATGGCACCATAAATCAAAGGCCGCGGAGCGACAATATGACCTGGAACATTGTACAGCCTAAAGGCATAGGACATTGACCTACTTCGTATAGATTAAAATTGGACCCTAAACTTTTGGGTTATATATGTTTGTGATTCTCCTGTACCTATCATTAGTACCATTATTTGAATCTTATGTAGTCGAATAGAGGTGTTTTGTTTATGTTTTTACGTAGGTACACAAAAGGTCATGGTAAGCTTCACATACACTGGTTGAGAATGTAAATAAGAGATATCTTTTGAACCTTCATGATTAAACTTTTTAATTTCCAAACTTTCAGTATTAATGCTAACTTTTTTAATTTCTTTATTAGTTTAGCTTTGTAATTATAGTTTGAAACATGATGGCTTAGTTGCTAGTGTGGCCGGATTCCGCGACGATGAATGTAGATTCGAAGGTCCTAAAGTTTTCGGTGAAAAAAAAACATCGTGAAAAACCATAGCATGATGGTACGGTATTTTCTAATAATGCTCACTTGGGTAACTTCCAACCTCAAGTTTGAATACCTATTACCTATTGTGTGTTCCGACAGCATTACTGAGACTATTTATAATAGTTTACTATCTTCGATTAAGTCTTTATCAGAGATGGAGGTCAAAGGGCTGACCCCATACTGTATAAAAACAACAGTTTTCAAAAGAAAAGGCATTTTACTGTAACATTTATCAAAGACTAGCATATGTGCTATATGCAATAAGAATTACAAGGAAACTGCTGATATAGGTAATTGTAGTATTTTCAGAAATATTCGTTATAATTAAGAACATACATTAATAACATAGTATACAATAGTCACAAAATTATTTCGATAACAGATTACATGTTAATTATGTATAAATGCGAACAGAAATTATACTGTTTTCAAAGGAAGTTTGCCGAGCACACATCCAAGAGGAAGTTTTTAAATTAATCTGACACAATTATTTATAATATTGTTGTGAACGTTTTATACCATTATAGGTCAGAGTTACAGCTTACAACAGTTCACGCTCTGTACCTATTGTGTTTGATTAACGATGTGTACGAACATAAAAACGGTCTGTTTGCTTATAGACATTTTACTACTTCGTTTCTTAGTTTAAGATTGACTGTGAAAAGTAATAATGTTATGGTGAACACGACAAAAGCATTACAATGTAAATTGAGATGCATTGGCGTGGCCATATGACATACGGCTTTATGATTCCAAATGAAGTATACATTGTTTTTTTTTAAACGCGGATAATAAGTAAATAATCGTTGTGTACGGAAAACTACGTAGAATCTTCTCGTCCGAAATACCAGTGTCTCAAGAGGAAAGTCTTCGACCAATGTGTGATATAAAAAAGAGATGACATACTGCAATGAGAAGAGGTCCCTAAAAAAGGCCTCATAAGAAACCTCAAAGTTAATCAAGGATTATGCTCGAAGCTTCACTGTGTGATCGATTATAAAATGACGAGATCTGGAGCAGGTTGTACTTTTTGTTTTTTTTTTATAAGGACATAATCTTCGTTATTGCTAATTGATAATCGGGTAGTAGATGATCATTGGATGAGACGTGGCGCAATAAGTTTGTGTCAATATCAATTGTATCAAAAATACAATTTCAAACGCTATCTTCTGGATTTAAATTGTATAATTTCATAAACCGACGAACGAATATTGTGAATATTTGTCATTTTGGTCCAATATACATATGTATAAAATTTGTTAATAACGACTACATCATCAATTATCGGATTTTAGCATAGTTTCGATAAAGCAAATATTTTGATTGAATCGGTCAAGTCGTTCAAAAATTATATGATCACTAACACACTCACACATACACCGACGTTTATTTATACTATAATACATAATTTATATCCGAATGTTTAAGTTTAAGGTTATAAACCTATATACCGATTATAATTTCAAATTGTTGATACAGAATTGCACTAACTGGTATTGCAATATAAATAATATTGATATAAAAACAGTTAAGATAAAGATGATAAAGTCATCAATGCAGAATAAAAACTTGTTTTCAATTTTAAAACATCTATTCTATAAATACAATGTTTGTATTTTTTATTAATAAGAAGTTATTATCGAATACCTACTACTAAGCAAAAAAATACATTATAGTTTAGTTATAGCACGAAAAAAAATGAAGGTATTTTTTATTCTATATTGAGTAGATAAGATTAGAAATAATGGTAATATTTTGTCATTATTGCTTATGTAAAGTGTCTGCACGAGTTAGGTATTAGAAACGATTGAATTGGGTTTCGAAATAAAACCTTCGTTTACAAACCATCGCGGAGCACACGTAGGTTTTAAACCAACTATTTTAAACGTAGGTTTAACACTATTGACAAATATTTCCTCACCTTAGAATCATAAGGCGGTATATATTTAGTACTACATAGTTTGTTCCGTCTTGTGATTGAATAGTGAAGATTTGGAAGACACATTAAATCCAGTACAAATAACAATTATTTTTACGTCATTCATAAATAACTTCATAGCAATGAATGATAGTTGCGGGAGATACACAAGTTGTATGAACATTTCAGTGGTCACAGACTAATAATTTAATGTAGCATTCACACTGCTTTGACGAAGTTTTTTCAAAGTGGACCAATGTCCGTAGTAAGTGACCACACACTCGTGCACCTCACTAGGAGCTTATTCGCCGGCGCCTGCTCGCTATGTATAATAGATTATTTTCAAGTGATACTTGCTATTGCAATATGCACTCTCACGTCTTATAAATACGTGCGTATTTAGTACATCTCGACACAAACCGAATGTGAGAGCAGAGTTGTGTAATAACTTCGAGAATCTTTGAGTCATTTGATTCAGGCGCGAAAACCGACAATGATCGGAAGTTGCCCGAGGCGAGGGGAGTTTGCACGAAATGAAACGAAGTACCCTTTCCACACTATCGTAACCGCTTACCTTCGTCCAACATCGCGAGTAGTGTGGACACGTTTCATAGAAAGAAGTGTGGTATTACCGCCAAACTTAATACTATCTATTTTTATTATTATTCCTATTGTTAAATATTAAATCGTTTAGATGAAATATTGTGAGAGAATTTACTTATTATCGATTTTGTTCTACTTCTTTCACTATAACCTTTATAACTTGTTTCCATTTGCAGTGTAAACTCCATATAGCGACAAATAAGGAACGGAGTAATTTATAGCGTTATTGAAAGTTGTCGTTAAATGAAAAGAACACAATCGAGTAACTTTAGTCAACCAACCACGGTAAAGTAATTTCGACATTTTAGGAAATTTGTCGTTAAATGGAGTTAACGTTATATTACCAAACTAGCGGTGTTCCCGCGGCTGCCCCCGCGATTCATAACTTTTTCACTGGATTTTAATTTTTTTATACGGAACCCTAATATTTTTGGAATTAAGATAAAGCAAAAATATTTCTCATAAATTCAAGCACATGCGTATTTTTGGTATAGGCATCGTATATACATTAATATCTTTTTTATTATTCAGTTAAAAAAAATTGTGACATTGATACCAGACACTCCAATTTTATTTATTAGTATAGATGTAACAAGTATAAGGTTAACAGAAAATACATACATATTTTTAAAAAATCAAGTAAACCAGTACAGTTATGAGCTAACTAAAGGTTAGACAGACCTTGATTTTGATAAAATCTAAGGATAATAAAAAGGATTCATTTGTAATTTTTTTTTCTTATCTATTAGATCCAATGTTTAAAAAAAATGTACACATTGACCGTCATAAATATACTTGGTAAAACTGAACACTGTAATGTTAATCAAACAATGCTACTTAATCTTATATTAACATCGTGCTGTTGATAGGATATAAATAAAACAGAATTTATTGTTTGTAGAAACGTTTCAACAGAAAACGTTTCAAACACCGGTTTAATCACGTACATAACCTCAAAACCGTGAACGAGAAACGTAAACTAAATGAATCGAATTCTTAAAATAAGTGACCGGTAAATGCACCGAGATGGTGGTTGTCAAATGGAATATTTATTACAATGTAATAGAGATGGTTCGAATATTCATTTCATATTCGGTATTCTACATATTCGAGTTTTACCGACCATTCGTATTCTGCCGAATATTCGAGAATATCACCGAATATTCATCTAAGTTTCACTGCACTTAACTGTATTAATTAGTGATGATTTATATTATTCAACGTTTGAGAAGTCTGACGAGTGTTGTTTTTATGAGGTGTATAATTAAACTGTTATTAAAATTGCAAAAGAAGGTTAAATAAATGTAAGCAAAACTATTTATCTAATGCAATAATTCGATGCAATGATAATTTGTATCAGATGTATCGGGGGGTAAGGGACGGGAAGGTTCAAAGTCAATCTAAGCGCTTTCCGTATATATACTAGTTACAGTATGGGAATCAAATATGCCAAATATTTTGCAGAATGTTCGGTTCGGTTAAAGTTTTACCGAATATTGGTGAAACCTATGTCGGCCCAACTCTACAATATAATGCGGGTGTGATGACGCACGGACACACAGTTACCTCTTCAGATGGACCTCCGTGTAAGGGGACTACCGTAAACCAGTAAACTCGAATCTCTGAGGTCATCTCAACGTATGGAGTACGTGCCATGTTGTTTACTTTACAACAATATCTTTTACTAATATATTATTATACTAGCTGCGCTACCCGGTGTTGCCCTGGTATATTTATAAAACAAAAACCCTTACATTATACAGAAGGCAACGTCTGTCTGTCCGTTAGTTGACTTACAACTTAAGAAGCAATGAACCGATATTGAAATAATTATTTTTAGAAACATAATTATCTGGTCAGATTTTAGTGTATATTAGGTTACATTAGGTAGCATTTGAGAAAATTATGAGGATAATAGTAAATGAAGTCTACCATTATAACCTTTGCATTATTTTAATCAAAGCAACGAATATTTAGGTAATTTAATAATTAAATAAATAATTATGAAAATCGTCATTTTACAAATGAAAAATCACAGGCATATGGAGTTGTAGGCACAACTAGTTCAAATAATAATGATTGAAAAATACTTTCTTTAGAAGTCTACTGACATATATTTACTACTATCTGTGCCCGCGACTTCGTTCGCGTGGAATTCAGAATTTTATCAAAATCCGTCAAGAATTTTATTTACTATCAATTTTTGACTTTTGTCCGTTATCCTGGAGAACCCTTTGCGTTTTATGGGACAAAAATTGTCCTATATTTTACTTTATAATATCAGTTATCAATGTGTCAAGTTTCACCAAAATTGGTTCACTACTTTCAGAGTGATACGCGAACACAGCGATATACAGACAGACAAAAATTGTATGTATGTAAATATATTTTTGGGTTCTATATCGATAACAAAGTCCACCCCGATTATAATTTTCAAAAAATATTTAATGTACAGGTTTGGCATCGTTACAGTTTTATTATATGTATCGTTTAGCCATTAGGTCATAACTACGCGCTTAATTATGTCTAGTTGTTTATATAAAGATCTTAATAATAGTTCTAAACATAAATAGTAATGTTTGAACATTATTTTTAAATTATTGATTTTCAATGAAACGAAGTGTATTTTCGATTAACTGTTGTGTCTGTTTTTTTTAATAATCTACCATATGACTTACGTTAAAATTGAGTGCAATTACAATGAAATTGATACAAAATAATACACACTCGGTTTAAATTGCAATATAAAATACAAAATACATAAATAATACAGGAAAAATTAAGCAATAAATATTATCAACAGATATTAGTTTTTTTCTAAGTTTAACTACATTGAACTCTGGATTTATGGATGATATTAAAAGATATTTTTATGGTACAATGTTATGTTCTTTTCTGAGGTTTAAGTGTCGTTTTCGAAGTTATCGTTGGTGCGTATGAAGCTGGCAGGTAATGTTTAGTGTCAAATAAAACAACCTTTAGGTTTCCAATCCATTCAATAATTAAAATTCATTCATCCTTCAAACTATATCGTTATATTTATGATCATACCCGAAACAGCGACTAGAATAAATCCTATACAAAATAGCGCCGCGTGATATCTGAATTCGATTGTAGATGATATCAAACCTATATTTAATGTAATTTGAATTAATATCTAAGGATTCCTTGTGAATGAAGTGCATACTAAAATGTATTAGCATATAAAATATGAAAGATATTTTAAAGAAATATGATAAACGAACAGATTAAAGGGATTTTTTTCATTAATATCTCCTCGTTTCTAAATAATTTTAATGTGTCGAGTTACCCATAAAAATAAGAAAATAGGACAACAATGGAAAGCTGGCGTAAACGCCAGGTAAGTGCTCAAGGGGGTTAAAGTACAAATCGAGATATACAATAGAAAAATAACTAATATCTTTAGCAGACTCAAGTAATTTTGTATAAATAATCAAAATGACAGTTCTAATATTTAAAAGTTGGTGGCATGCCACTTCGTTACCACCAGAAATTTAACAAGTCATTACAGCTACCTAAACCTATTTTTAATTCAACAGTTGTATCAGAATATAAAGTGGAGCGTTCCGAAAACAATTGAATCCAAGGACGATTTTGTTATTTTACTGGTCAAAATATCGTCATCGTCACGTTATGTACATAAGTAAATCAAAAGGCGCCAATTTGTTACGCTACTAATTTAAGTCTCAGTATGCAGTATAAAGCTTTGTTATTCACGACTTGAATTAAAATGTTTGAACAATACATTACTAATGTCTAAGTGATTTATTGATTACCATCAAGAACGTCCAACATCGATACTATATAAAAATCGTAGATGAATATTTAATGGTTAGAGGTCCAAGATTAATTTAAATGTTAAAATTCGAAAGTTACCTCAACTTTCGGCTGGTTATATAAAATTGGGGGATTTAATTGCTTTTTAGGGTATTCATTACTGGAAATGAAAGGTATGTTTAGACTTTTTAATTATTGATAAATTCATAAGGAAATATTTATTTTCATTTACCAGGCGTACGTAAATTTTTTTCTAAATCTATCTTAACGCGTGTACATATGCTTGCAGTTTAATTCCCAACTATTTGTACTTATTTTTGTTAAATGTATTGCAGATTTCCGGAGCGGCAAGGCGAGCTTACATAGGTACTAAGGAAATGATTAATTTAAGATCATGTTTGAAGTCAATGGTCGATTCATTCGAGCGCAATATATGTATAATTTAATATTTCAACTTTAAGACATAATTTCTGATATTACGAGATCTCGGATTAATTAAAACCTTACAAGAATACATTGCTTAGTTCGTACACCTTAGACCCTGTTAATTAGTACTTGGCCCTTTGTGGTGAACAAACTATCTTGGACACATTTGGTGACCTCGAATCGAGTACCATGTTGTGTAGACTAATTGTCGTATACAATCGAGCGTCGATACGTCATCGACTAAAATAAACTTTATGGTATACACACACCGAATTGTGGTCTTCAAGTAGACTATAGAAGTTATATAATAGCGGTATATATATATATATATATATATATATATATATATATATATATATATATATATATATTATATATGTTTATTTTTCTGCTTTAAGGAACATACTTATTTATTTTTACATTGACCTCGATGACACGTGTTAAAGATGGTGGACCGTTCAATGACTTTCCTTGTTAAACAAATATGTACATAATGAATTTAAAAACCAAGAAGTATCTACTGTGATATTATTCGATTGGGTTTTAACATCAAATTATTGGAATGAATCCAATTTAATTTACGACGTGTGTAAGAATCGATTTGTATGACAGGTGCGCAATTTTCTATAATGCGTTAAGATATTAACGACATTTCTAGCGTGTGTACTAATACTTTAAAGAAGCCATGAAAATCTATACATATACTAATAAAAAAAATTTAAGTGTCTGTTTGTAATGTCAAAATTTTTTTTTTTTTTACTAAATAGACATTAATGTATATACAATACCTATACTAAAAATACAGTTTTTTAAATTTTTGTCTGTTTGTAATGGGTAGTCTTCAGAACGGATTTTGACGGGACTTTTGGTAGATAGCTGAAGTTACTCCAAGTGACCAAGGGTACTTTTAATTTACGACAATAATTAGGGTTTCGCTTAAAAAAAATCTCATAAAAGTTTGTATAAAATCCAATTCAATGCAGTTTTAAGGGAAAGTGGTTAAATTTATTAGAAATATGTTTACTTTATCTTAGTACAAAAAATAATTAGGGTTCCGTATAAAAAAATAAAATGCAGTGAAGAATATATAAACTCAGGCGGAGTCGCGAACACACACAGCAAGTAGTTAATAAAAAAGAAAAATGCAAATCAAATATATACTACACAGTACAGTTAATTCATATTAAAATTAGTATAACCGTTAATTATTTTGTAATAACTCACTCTCACGACATATTGTAGTTAAGGCTTAATTATTTGTGTTTAGAAGGTCTAAATCACAACAGTTGAATTTAAATATAATAACAGTTTGCTTTATTCATATTGTTAAACCCATATTCCACATAGACATTGGTATTTATTAAAATACAGTATTTTAATTGAAATTGTATTTTATACTTGTTTGCTTAAAATGAATGATACATTGAACAAAAGATTACAATGAGCAACTTACAGGCAAAATGTAATACTAACGTAAACCATTGTTTAAATATTCAACAAGAAATGGTTAATCATACAAATTTACGTCAATGTACAAACTAAGTATACTTTTTTTATATTGCGAGTTAATGACTAGTACAGTCAACAGTGACGTTTTAAAGGTAGTAGAACATGCAGTTATACAACCTCCTTTGTACGTTTTTATAAACGTAGAGTTAGGATTCATAAACAAAGAAGTAATAGTTTTGATTCAGACTGTCATTTGTTATTTTAGCGTTATAAACCAGAGAAATAAATTGTAAAAAAAAAATACTGTACAGGCTCTCAGTGCTTTGACCACAATATCGCCTGATGTTAAGTCACGATGTGGTTTAGTATGGTAAACACATTAGTATACTGATTCTCAAGTCATGCTACCGGAACACACCTATTGGTATTTGACGACAGGTTTTCCAACCTGAGGGTGGTAGCTACCCAGGCGGGCATTATTAGAAAATGCTCAACCACCATGCTATGGTTTCCTTACGATGTTTTCCTTCTCCGAAAGCTCTGGTTGATTTTAAGAGTGGGATTGTCCATTGACACGTAATTCGGTCGCACTACCAACTGCGCCATCGTCCTTTCAGATAATAGATGCATCAGAGCACGAAAGTGGGTTTTTTTATTCGTCTCAGATATAGGGGCAATATCTTCAAATAATACTAGGGTTATGTCAAACCCTACTAGAGTTATCAGATCTATTGTAGTAATAAAAATTAGCTTTTGCATTCTAGAAATTAGCATAACAATACTATTTATAATATTGCACTTAAGGACTTTAGTTAATTACATTTTGTTTTACTTATATGGTATTTTTCGAATCACGGGTGAATAGCTTCCATATAAGCGTGATTAGAAAACAGAACAAGTACACATATTTGATTAATAATAAGCACGTTTGTAAACAGATGCACAAAGAAGCATTGAGAAAACCAAACAAAATTACCGTTGTCGGTTGTTGTTTTAAAGATAAACTCTTCTTAGTCGACGAGTTCTTACAACTTTCCCGTTATTCTGAACCCTCTTATCTATAAAGCATTTCGACTCGGAATCATCAACACGTAGTGTAATTAGCTTAAAAGTTAAAACAATGTGAAGAAACACACTGTCGAAAATGTAATAAGGGGGAAGAGCATATTTACTTACTATGTTACAGTCAACGCGTGAGACAAGGAACAGAGACGCTGTTTGTTTGGTATTAAGTAATTAGGAATCTTACATAAAAGGAAGTAACCTTTCTAGGAATGCTTTTGGGTTTGATATTATACAGTAGTACTTTAACCACAGAAACTATTTGTCACACAAGCACAAAGGTTGTATTATTTTTAATTCCATGAATACACTTATTTATTTAGTACTACGGCACATTTACGCTACAATGTTTCGTTTGTTTGGCGTCTTATTATAATGATTAAGTTATTAAATTCCAAAAACGGACTTAAGTTATGTTTTTTTTTATATTCACACACAAAAAAATAAAACTTTTTTGATTGAAGCATTACTTTGGAGAAATCTATTTATAAATAATGTTGATACTAACTTTGTTAATTTCACATCTAATAATTTTCCAGAAGATTGACAACCGAAAATCATGTGAAAACTTATTAAAAAAGTAATATCAAACATATTATTGAATAGTAATGCTATACAATTCATAACCGCAATACCAAAGAAGGTTAACTCATTGTAAGTAGATGAATGACAAAAGGACTGATGCTAATACAAGGATTTATTGCGGTAAATTTTAAATAATACAATCTACATACTCATCTTCTCCCTACCCTTATCCCATGTACATTTGGGGTCGGCGCAACATGTCTTCCTCTTCCATTCCTCTCCGCATTCACTCCCTGCCTAAACATACCATCCTATCATCTTTCACATAATCCAACCATATTTTCTTTGGTCGACCCCTTCCTATATAACCGTCTAAATGGATATCCAATACCTTTCTCACAAAACGCTCTTTCTTCCTGCGTATAATACATGCCCATACCAGGACGACGACTGCTCCTTAACTTCTCTGTTACTGGCGCTACTTTCAAACTTTTTCTAATGTACTCATTCCTAATCCTGTCTATTCTTGTTACCCTAAACACATCCATCTTAACAAAATACAATCTACATACTAGTTTGTAGGTAAATAAATTATTGCTCTAAACGTCAATGGTGATAACAAATATGGAAAGCATGCAAAGACAACAATAATGGAGTCTTTGTCGGGATATCAGTTTGTCATGTAGCAGTTGTTTTTGATTTTATTTTTTTATATATTTATTCTCTTGTTTACACCTTACAACATAGATTACTGACCCACAAAACTGAACATTCCGCTTGACTGCAGGTCATGGTATTAAAAATTCTTATATAATTATATACCTTTAGAGTACCTCAAGAGTATCTTAAACAATCTCAATCAATATCTCAAAAAACAAACAATCAAATACTATTCCTATGGTAAAAAATGTAATGTAAATTTTAATTCATTAAACTTGTGTATTTGACTATAATCATATAATCTCGGTGGCGTTTTGTGCCATATAGTTTGGTTATAGTGTAAAAGTTAAGATTATTATTAAAAAAAAACGCGTAACATTTATTCTGAGGTGCCGAGAAAATTCCATGTAAAGTTCGAGCAGGATGGCCAGTCGTTACGCTTGAGCTTGGTAACGCTGATACAAGATGAAAATACGTTTTACGCTCATGACACTGGCTGAAATTGTGTGTACATAGATTGCCATTATCTATGAAAAAAAAAAGAAGACAACAGTAATGTTATGTTATGACAGTTTACTACCTAAAATTTAACAGACTTAGAAATCAAAAAGAACAATAACAGAAAACATCATGAAAAACTAGCAGAATTTAAGAATATTTTTTTTACATATTTCAATTCATCAGTATAGTGTTGACTACTACAGTCAATGATAATTCATAATTCAGGTAATCCTGACTACGTTACAAGGATTGGTTTCATATATTGAATTAATTATTCACGTTCCATGAAGTAGTCAAGTCGGATTTATCAAGATGACAACAACGAACATTCTGGACTAAGGAACTGTTGTTTTTTAGAAAAATTAGGTACAACGTTATTAGTTGGTGACACCATTGAAGTATATGTACCTACGGGTGAGACAGATGGTGTCATAAACCGATAACGTCCTTGTTTGTTTTGTTATTATTGTTTCGATAGTGATCAACAATTTCTATTTTCTTCAAGCTCCATAAAAAATAGGACTGGTAGGGCAATTACAGAAGTTGTAAAAAAAAAAAAAAGAAACTATAATAAAAAACCATTTAATGAGTGGAATAATTAGATCCGTCGAACTACCGACCTGACCCTACCTGCTCTCTGTGTATATTGAGCTTAAATTCCTCAAAAATTAATAGTTTTTTCTATGTGGCAAAAATGTAGTGTGAATCTAATAGAATCATTGCACCTTAGTAACGTGTTGCGAAGGTATTGCAATTAAATGTTTTGAGAAATAACGTTCATTGTGAAGTAAGGAAGATCGCCTTGAACAGTCTTGCGACCTTCAGAGCTTTCGTGTTTAACTCGTTAACACTAATATGTATAAACATACGTAAAAGCAAACATATGGTTTTTATATCTTACAAATATCAAACCTATAGTAGAAAACCATTTGTAAATAATAAAAGTATGCGGTTGCTTCTTTAAATTCAGTCGAATATCTAGACATTTACTACAGCAGAGGTTATGAATTGGTAATACGTAGATTAAATTTCTTTTCACTCACTCTTCTCTTGATAGAACGAGATAGAAATAGTTATTTTAAAAATGTACACAAACAACACTTATATCTACGTACGTGCATCTATACGTAAATACGTTTTATCATGAAACATTTGCAAGAAATTTGGGCTTCGATACACAATACTAAAAATATAATGATCCGGATTCTTAGTATTAGTGTATAATCTTTGACACGGATCATTTCAATCAGAAAACTGCTTACTGAAATAATATGAACATTCAAATAATTTATTTATATTATAGTTTCTGTCTTCGTAAGCGGAACAGTTTTCGTTGTGAGTCCATAAACTTTATTTCCGTAATTTTTTGCATATATTTCAATGTACATAAATGCAAATAATATCAGTTTGTGATACAATGCTACGCTGAAGTGAAGGTTATCGAATGTCACGGACAATTTTTCAGCGAATCCAACCGGCAAAGACAAGCTATTGTCAATTGGCTTCCTTGAAACAACAGCCTATTGCGAGGTAATGAAGTGTTACCATCACGTTAAATAAACCAGGATGTAAGAATTAAAGAAATCTAAAAAAAAGCTAATGATCTGAAAGTTCGCAAAGATGCAACATAGTTCCGTTATGATCAGAAGTGTTTAGGTTTTTTAAAAAAAAAATAGCTATTAAAAGCAGCGATAATTCGTCATGTATTCGTTGTTATGTACTGTATTGTGTGTCTCTGATGAACTATGCAGTTATACATTGATAACAGTTATATACAGTTTCCTACTTTAAATGTTTTAAATTTTACATCTTTGATTATTTCCTAGTTTCCATAATGATATGAATTCAGTTTTAAATGTGCGATAGTTCAAAGCTAAACAAAGGTCAACATACGTTGAAAGGGAACAAAATCAGGATAATCTAACACTGAACTAAATAGTTACATATAAATTTAGATCGTAATTTTTTTTTATTATGCGTTACAGAATAAAGTAAAATATAAATTGGAAAACTTAACTTTGGTGTAGTTTTAAATATAACAAAAGAATTTTATAGAAATTACGAAGATCACAGGAAAAGAAAACAGCACAAAATATCCTACACTCAGAACAGGTAGATACATTTCATTGTAAGTACTTATAATTCAGTTTAACGATGTCAAGGAGAAGAAAGAATGGCTTATCTCGGATGATCTATCATTGTTAAGACAATCAGTGCCCGTTATAAATATTATTAAAATAGTTTATTATCTAGGACTAACTATTAATAGAAAATCACATTAGCAAGAATTATAATGATGAGAAAAACAACAATGTTATTGTTAAATGGGTTTAGTGACCCCATAAAATAAACCAATGTGACTTATATATATCATATTAGTAGTTACCAGAGTACAATGAGCTCTTTGTGACCATGACTCTGTGGTCCCCTAAGGAAGAGCATGATTATCGTAACAAATGTACCAACAAATAGTTTCCTGTATCTCAGTTTTTGATGTGTTTTCATAAATAACAATACTTTTGATATTGAAAGAAACTTAAAGGTTTTAAAAGGTCTTAGGGTCTATTTAGTCTAGGTCTTAGTTTAGGTCATATGAGTTATTTCTAAAACATTTGGTTACAATGTATTAAATATTAATCCGGTTTCGATAATTTGCTTTTTGATTTGTTTTCGTAGCGTATATTTCTCATTTTAAGTTGTAAGGTATCTTTATTTTCATTGTTTTATTGAGTTACACTACAATACATTACTAAATTTACACTCATCTATACTAATAAATAAAACTGAAGCGTCTGTTTGTAATGTCGAAATTACATTTTTTTACTAAATAGATATGAATGTATACAAGATACCTATACACAATAGGCATTTTTTTTTTAAATATTTGATACGCGGGTGCGGCCGCGGGCACACAGATAGTATTGTTATAAACGCTTATAAACAAGCTTTATATTTATTATGAAAATTATACATCATAATTTCAAATACACAAAACATAATCAGTTATTCGTTATGTCCTTAATTAATTAAACTGTGAATGTTGGAGTTGAAGACTAATTAATAGTAGAAATACTAGGATTAGGAATAAAAAAGAAAACACCAAATTTAATTCAGATTTGTACAATGCATACAATGGTTTTAATAACAGACAAACTGCGAAAGAGCTGATTACAGATGGGCTACGAAATAAGCAGCGTCAAATGTTTTTAGTGAAAGTCATTCGACGGAATAAGTTTGCAATAAATGAGACTGCTAAGTGTAAATGTAAAGAGATACACGTATTTAAGATTCTTAGCGCGATTTCTTACATAACTCTTATAAACTCTTATAAATTCTCCGAGGGTTTTATCTATACTAATAAATAAAATTGAAGTGTCTGTTTGTAATGTCAAAATTATTATTTTTTTTACTAAACAGATATGGATGTATACACGATACCTATATCAAAAATGCAATGTTTAAATTTTTTGTGTCTGTTTGTTCCGGATAATCTCCGGAACGGCTGGACGGATTTTGACGGGAGTTTTTTGGTAGATGGCTGAAGTTACTCAGGGTAGCAAGGAGTACTTTTAATTTTCGAAAATAACTAAGATTTCGTGTAAAAAAAGAACTCATAGAAATTTTAACAAAATCCGATTCAATGTACAGATTTACGGGCAAGTGCTTGAATTTATGAGAAATATTTTTACCTTAGTATCAAAAAAAATTACGAAATTAATTAGGGTTCCGTATAAAATGGAATATATGAAATATAATTATTTCATTGAAATGAAATTAAATATAATCCGTAGAATATATGCAGCACAGGCGCAGCCGCCGGCATAAAGTTAGTCAATAATAATAATATTACATTGGCAGCTAAATTTTACGAAATCAAATTCTTTTAAGTTACAATGCATAATCATACACTCTTGTTTCCTTTATACCTTGGCGCCATGCGATCTAATAATCTGGTGTTACTGTAACTGTAATAGTGCGATTATGTGTTATTCTTATTCACAATAGTTATTATAATGCATTATTAATTGTATTAATTAGCGTATTTTATTTGTATAATGCGTTTCAAATAAGAATGTGCATGGGCCTGCGCCATATTGTGACGTAATAGCTAACGAAAAAATTATGTAGATGTGTATGGTTCATTAAAACAACGCGTATTAGTCTTAATAATTAAGCAAATAACTCCATACTTTTTTATCTGCTTTGACAGATTTAAGTCATTGACGCGCACATTCTTATTTGAAACGCATTGTATATTTGTCGATTCTATACGAATTTTATTAAACTTCTAACAACTTAGCAGCTTAATGTGTCGAGTACCCATAAAAATGAAACAATAGAAATACAATAGGAAAACAATGGAAAGCTGGTGTAAACGCCAGGAAGGTGCTCAAGGGGTTAAAGAACAGCAACAGTATTTGTAACTGGTATTCGACATTTCTCTAAGAATTCACCAAAATTAGAGCATTCAAAATTTCGACGAATTTGGTAATTGGACTGAATATTATCTGATATAAGGATCTTAATATCATGTTTACTATGCTTCATTGTTTAAACTAGAAATTCCGTTGCGATAAAATTCCAACACCCAAATAATTAAACTGTTCGAGTTTCAGTTAATATGATCTGAATAGTTTGAAATGTTGTTATGTGACACAATCAACTTTATTTTCATATCAAAAATATTTTTATTTTATCTCTTTGTACATTGATAAATGACGTTATCTCTATCTATACTTTCATAAAGTAAGGTTATTGATCTTTTCTACGTGATCGAATAGTTTAGATTAATTAAGTTATTCATTTATGGGTATATAAAAATCCTTGTAAAGTAAATTCTTTGATTACTATTTTTTAATCGCGTCAAATTCCTAAATTTTGACTTACGTCTAATTTGATAATTCACTTTATTATAACCTCATAACTAAGACAGTTGTTGACATTATGAAACTGTGATAATACTCCTAGTAATTGAGGTTATCGGGAAAAATTGCAGGATTTCCAGAAAACAAAATTACGGGCAGTTAGACTAAAAACATAATATATAATTTCATCAAATAGAAAAACATTAAAAACAATTTCAAACTAATAAACAAAAGTTTGTGTTAATAATATGATCGATTTATATGTTTTCAAATATAATTATTTATCTCTTAAAGGTTAACTTGGAACAAAATTAGCGTTACTTATTGCATGAAGACTTGCTTCATAAACGTTTGTTACTAGTTGCACGAAAGTGAATTTTTCTTGGGAGCCGTGGTCTCAGTACATATACCTACTTTCCTTTCAGACTTCCGCTCCCATACAATGTATAGTCGTATCAATCTCAATTTAATTTTTTTAGTAAAGATTTATACAATCTCGTATTAAATTTAGCAAAACAATAATGTTTTGTTATATATTTAATAATGTGTGTGGATTCCTTTATTTTTATATAAATAATATTGGTGAATCATTCGGTTGCTGGGGTGAGAATGTCAGGAATCACTGTCATTCTTGCCGAGTGATTTTCTCTTGCCTGGCAACCCGCGCCGCGAGTTAAGTTTGACAGTTGTTTTTAAAAGTATACGCGCAACCGCTCCGCAACGCAAACCGCATAACTTTTATAATAATCTACAATATCGCCGCATCACGTTTTTACACCGCTTCTACGCCATTACATAAGCTGCAGGATCCTCGGGATTGGATGTGCACGAGAGATTGCTCGGTAAGTGGACATATTCCTTATATTTTCGCCCTGAGCGACCCAGTGTATCACCAGACCCTCGGCAAGAAATAGGAGATTTGGAGGCCGGCCAGCCCGCAGTTGGTATTTTCTACCATCTTTTAATGGTCCTTCGTTCCTGGATTGTGTCCTAAATTCCCTATTTTTACATCCTAAGACTTTAAAACCGCATACGCAATTTCATAAATTTATTATTTACCCTCGCATTTTTGATATTTTATATTACCGTTGAGACGAATACTATTCAATTGTATTTGTTTTTTAATTACATTGTTTAATATTATTAACTTTAAAAATGGAGCATAGGTCCAAAAAGGGAGAAGTAGCTGAAGGTTCAGTAGGTATCGGAGAAATATCTCTACTCGAAAAGTAAAAAACAATCTTATTATTTACGCATTAAATCTATTTACGAATCTATACCTACGAGTCAGGAGGATCGCCAAACTCCTCTCTTTATTAGTCAAGCGACAAACATAGATTCGATGCGCGAAGAATTTCAAAATATAGTCGATAATATTAACCGACTTAATTTGAAATTAGATCCTAAGTACCTACCAAATTATGAGGCAATATGGGCATTCGAAGATTATTATTGTGGAGTAAAAAATGCCTTAACACGCTTCAATATATCGCAAAATGTTAATACCGCTGAACACAATGAACAATATTTAAATTTTCAATTAGAGAAATTATCAATACCGGAATTCTATGGTGACTATGAAAAATTTCCTATGTTCATTGAATGTTATAACTCAATGGTTCACAATAATCCGAGTCTAAATGACTCACTACGTGTAAGGTACTTAATTAGTAAACTTAAAGGGAAGGCTGAGTCAATATGGCTAAGTTTAAGCCCGACCGCAGAAAATTATAATATAATTTATAACGCACTGGTTGATAAATACACGGACGACCGTGAGATAGCTACTACCTATATAGAAAAAATATTAAATCTAAAATCGCTTCACAATGCTACGCCGAGTCAATTAGACGCATTCATTGACGAATATTCTACGTCTGTAGCCGCTTTGAAACAATTAAAGATCGATAATTTGTTAGATTACATGTTTGTTCATTTAGGTTTACGCAAACTAGATACGGACACAGTGCAACAATTCGAAAATATTAATAGAAAACAATCATATCCCAATTACGAAGAATTTGTAATATTTCTCAGGGAACAATATAAAATATTAAAAAGAATTACGCCAGATATTAAAATCAACGCAAGCGCCGGTAGTAAGTATAAGCACTGCGCCGCTGGAGACGCGAGGAGCGGTCGCTCGACACAGCGAGCTCCACGCGCATTAATTGCAAATGACGTCACCGCGCGTCTTAATAAACACTGTTCATTTTGTAAATCGAATGAACATGAACAAATATATAATTGCGCGAAATTTAAAACTCTTTCACCGCTAGATAGATACAAATATATAAAGAATGTGAACGGTTGTATAAATTGTTTGAGTTTGTTGCATACTAGTCGATTTTGTCAGTCTGTATCATCGTGTAAATTTTGTAAAGGAAACAAGAGGCACCATTCCTTGTTACACTTTCCTGAGAACAGTTTAGATGGCATGGTCGGGGGTAATTCAAGGTCATTGACCTCTGATAATCAACTACATAATAACGATACATCTAAAAGTACCCAAGACAAAACTGTATCTCTTTGTAGTCAGATGAATTCTGAATCCACGCGTCATAAAAATAAAATTATTTTGTTAGGTTCCGCAGTCATTTTAGTAAAAGATAAAAATTCTATATTACACCCAGTCAGAGTACTTATCGATATGGGTTCTCAGAGACATTTTATTACCAAACAATGTTGTAAGAAACTTGGATTAAATATATTTAACTCCGCCAATTCCATTCAAGTAAATGGTATTGGTGACAATCCGCAACCGATACAGGGTATAGCCAATGTAACAGTATTTTCGCGACATAATGATTTCCGCTTGAACATACAATGTTTAGTTATTAATAAGATTTCGGGTGATTTACCGCAAGTGAATGTAGATTGTACATCGCTCGATTATTTATTTAATTTACCGCTCGCAGACCAATCGTTTCATACGAAGGGTCCAATAGACATGCTAATTGGTTCAGAAGTTTTTGCCCACATATTGAAGGGAAATAAAATCGTGGGTTCGAATGGGAATCCCGACGCTCTTGAATCCGAATTTGGTTATATTATTATAGGCTCCGCACGTGTTTTACAATCCGCGTCCGCTAACGCTACCGCTTGTCTCAGTGACACATACTCATATATTTGTAGTGAGGATACTTCAATGGAAGGTTTAATGAATCGTTTTTTGAACGTTGAAGATGTACCGGACAAAAAACATTTTTTTTCACCCGTGGATAAACAATGTGAGTTGTTATATTCAAATAATATTTCTCGCGATAAATCAGGCCGCTTCACTACTATTTTACCCTTTAACCAAGACCCGTCGCAGTTAGGGGATTCATTTAAAATCGCATCTAAGAGATATACGCATTTAGAACGCAAGTTTAAACTCAATAATAATTTAAAATTACAGTATGACGAAATTATTAGAGAGTACTTAAATAAAAATTATATTACCCGCATAGATAATTATAATTCCAGTGAGAGGCAATATATTATTCCTCACCACGCAGTTTCACGCAATGATAAAATTAGTACGAAATTACGAATAGTTCTAGATGCAAGTGCAAAAACAACTTCCGGGTTGTCGTTAAACGACTGTCTGCATACCGGGCCAAACTTACAAAATGATTTACTTGCGATCTTAATTCAATTTCGTTTATTTCCTATTGCTATAAGTGCCGATATTAAGCAGATGTATTTACAAATATTGGTACATAATAATTATCGTAAATTTTTACGAATTCTATATCGCTTTGAAGATGAGGATAGCGCTAATTTATATGAGTTCAATCGCGTTTGTTTCGGTCTGTCTTGCAGCCCATATTTAGCAATGCGGACAATCCGCGAACTAGCTGAACAAGAGAGACAGGAATATCCATACGCAGCAGATGTAGCTCAAAGTAATTTATTCATGGACGATTTGGCAATATCCGTATGTACACCGCAAGAAGGTATAAACCTATCTAACCAATTAATAAACATGTTTAAAAAAGGTGGTTTTGATCTAGTAAAATTTATAAGTAATTGCCCCGCATTATTAGAATCAATTCCTGAAAATCATAACCTTTCACATGTTCATTTTGATCAAAATGACAATTTAAAATTATTAGGCTTAAAATGGATTCCTGAAAAAGATCAATTCGTAATCTCGGTAAAGGAAACTTCGCAAATAATTACTAAACGCATTATCTTAGCAACTATCGCTCGCTTGTGGGATATCAATGGTTTCTGTGCACCCGTAATATTAAAGGCTAAGTTAATTATGAAATCGCTTTGGTTACAACATGTAGATTGGGATGAATGCCCACCGCAAGATATTTGCGACGCATGGTGCATCCTTCGAAATGAGCTACCACTTTTATCTAGTGTAAAAATTCCTCGTTTCTTAGGAGTGCCATCTTACAGTTCTGAGTTGATAGTAGTAGGTTTTTCAGACGCAAGTGAAAGTGGATACGGCGCCAACGTTTATTTGTGCATTAAGGGTTCTCCCAACACGGTCAATCTAGTATGCGCTAAAAGCAAGGTGTCGCCAACTGCTAATAAAATGCAAACTCTAGCACGCCTCGAATTATGTGCATTGTTATTATTATCGAAGCTTATTCACTTTGTTATCACCACTATTTCACCGCGTTGCAATATTACAAATATATTCGCCTTAACCGATTCCACAGTAGCCTTATATTGGGCACATTCTTCTCCGCATAGATTTCAAGTATACGTAGCAAACCGCATCGCTCGCATTCAAGAGTATTTATCACCCAAACACATTTTTCACGTAGCGGGAAAGGATAATCCGAGTGATTGCTTATCGAGAGGTTTATTGCCTTCCCAATTATTAGACCATCCGACATGGATGCATGGCCCCACTTGGCTTCAAAATCCAGTGACAGAATGGCCTATTCGACGCTTTTTATTTGAGGATCAAATATTCCCACCTGATAAACAATATGAACATAAAAATGATCGCGCTTTAGTCACGACGATAAATGAACAACCCTTTTTCCATACAGTCGCAGCTCGACTATCTTCGTGGTCGAAACTTTTGCGAGTTGCGACTTATGTTTTAATATTTATTAGGAAAATTCCTAGATCTAATACTGTAACGGTAAATCAGTTAAAAATAGCTGAGTTGTACATTTTGCGCAGCGTTCAGCAAGTTCATTTTGCAACCGAACTAACTTCTTTAAAAGAAAATCGTCCACTTACAAAATCATTTAGAACACTGTCACCCTTTATAGATAGCGATGGCTTGATCAGGGTTGGGGGCAGATTACAGCACAGTAGCTTACGGTTCGAAGCGAAACACCCTATTCTGCTTCCTAAACGCGATCACATCACAAATATACTTATCGATTATTATCATAAAAAAATATTTACACGCAGGTCCTCACCAATTACTCTCGATGTTACGCTTAAATTACTGGATTATTTCAGGCAGGACAGTAGTTCGAAAGCGTTTTCAAGCTTGTAACAGCTGTTTTAAAGTTTCGCCTAAACCCATGTTTCCATATATGTCCGCTCTTCCCTCCTTTCGAGTTAATGAAGCTAAGCCTTTTCTAAAAACCGGGACCGATTATGCAGGCCCAATTCCTATATTAATAAGTAGATATCGAGGTGCGCGCCAAGAAAAGGCTTTTATTTGTTTATTTACTTGTTTAGTAACAAGAGCTGTGCACATTGAATTCGCGGTTGATTTAAGTACTGAGTCATTTATCAAAGCTTTCAAGCGATTTATATCACGTAGAGGAAATTGCTTAGAGTTATTTTCGGACAATGGCACTAACTTTGTAGGTGCAAAAGCGCATTATAATGATTTACATAATTTTATTAAATCTAAAACTTATTCGGAGGCATTTTTGAATGAAGCTGTAGAGCACGGTATTACCTGGAAAACGATCACTCCCAACGCTCCTCATTTTGGTGGTGCTTGGGAATCTAATATAAAAAGCATTAAGTCGCATTTAAAACGCGTTATAGGCGACACGCTACTTACCTATGAAGAGTTTACAACACTTCTTACACAAATCGAATGTATACTAAACTCACGACCACTTTCTGTTTTGAGTTCGGATCCGGCCGAACCTACAGCTCTAACTCCCGCACATTTTCTTAACTATGAACCGCTCAATTCTTTTAATTTAGTTGACACTGCTTCGCAACCGCAATCTTTGTTGAAGCGCAAATACTTATTGGATAAGCTCGTGGAATCCTATTGGAAACGCTGGAGGAATGAATATTTGTCAACGCTCCAAACTAGACAAAAATGGAATGCACGTACCGCAAATCCTACTGTAGGTTCTGTTGTTCTACTTAAATCTGATAACGCTCCTCCATTAAGGTGGCCACTTGGTATTATTGAAACCTGCCACCCTGGTGCTGACGGAATAGTCCGTGTGGTTACTGTCCGCACTCAAAGCGGTACTTATACGCGCCCGGTTGTAAAGGTCTGTCCTTTACCTACCCAATAATCCTTCTAATAGTTCCTTTCCTTTGTATATTATTATCCTTTTTCTACTTTAATATTAGTTTATCCTTCAGTTAAATTTGTAATTCCGCTTCCGCATTTCCGCTCATCCATCTAATTTTCTTTCACCTCCTCTCCAATATTTTGAGCTTAGGAGACGCTTCTCTCCTAAGGTCGGGGGTTATGGTGAATCATTCGGTTGCTGGGGTGAGAATGTCAGGAATCACTGTCATTCTTGCCGAGTGATTTTCTCTTGCCTGGCAACCCGCGCCGCGAGTTAAGTTTGACAGTTGTTTTTAAAAGTATACGCGCAACCGCTCCGCAACGCAAACCGCATAACTTTTATAATAATCTACAATATCGCCGCATCACGTTTTTACACCGCTTCTACGCCATTACATAAGCTGCAGGATCCTCGGGATTGGATGTGCACGAGAGATTGCTCGGTAAGTGGACATATTCCTTATATTTTCGCCCTGAGCGACCCAGTGTATCACCAGACCCTCGGCAAGAAATAGGAGATTTGGAGGCCGGCCAGCCCGCAGTTGGTATTTTCTACCAAATATTTTACAATAGTAAACAATATAAATATTCCCAGTATTTTTGTTTCAATGCAACTGATATCCAAGAAACGTGATTTAATTGGATAACCGGACATACCAGTAGAATTATATCTTAATATTTTTTACAATTACATACTTTCTCTGACATCATCATCATCATCATCTCCCTACCCTTTTCCCATTTGTTTTTTGGGGTCGGCGCAACATGTTTTCCTCTTCCATTCCTCTCTATTTGTTGTCTACATACTTTCTCTGACAAAGTAAAGATAATATAGATATACCTATATAAAAAACCCTGCAAGTGTGCTATGATGAACACGGATGAAGTAGTTTTTATTACAACGCAATTTAGTTGACAGTGGTTTAAAACATACATTTCGCGAAAACTTTAATGGCAAATATTTTAGTATTATAGTTTAAAAAAATTAAATAATGAAACAAAATATAATATTACCGTGATGACAGCTTTAAAATGAAATTTATGAATATTAAAATGAATATTTTGATTATAGAACGTTGATTTTATGAATTTCAATTTTTTACTGTGACCAAACAGAATCGATAAATAAATGATGAGTTGCAAATGTTTGCTGACCGAATAACATGTCAGACAAGGCTTGGGCTTACGTCATTCTCCTAGAAGTCTGTATTTGAACATATGTTTGAAAGTTAACTGATGTGTATGTATATAAATGTTATTTGAATCATATGTTGCAAGTCGTCTTTCAAAGAAGTTTAATAATAAAAAAAAAGTTAAAACTATTATTTTGTTATTGTAAGAATGTTTTATTAGACTTGATAATTACCAATATATAGGACTAAATGATTGATAAATAGAGTACAGCCAATTGTAGTGAGAATTATTTGTATTTTTAAACATTTATCTGTTATATATTACATGCACGATTAACATTCATGTAACATATTAAGCACCCGCAGTATACAATCGTTAAATGACTTCCTCTAAATATATAAACAAAGGATAATGGAAGTGCCGACATGTGCGATAAAGGTTTGCGATCCAGTACGAACATATTATCTGAGTGTCTGGATTGCACCGAGCATTTCTAAGAACACTGCTGGCCCTTCATTACTGCCATTAGGTAGCATTCCACTCGATTGACTTTTTCCATCTGATACGTATTTGGCTTTCTTTAGTAGGACCATCGCACCGTAGGATTTAACAGTTAATTTTACGAAAATCTAACCTCGTTAAATCTCTTGTAACTTGTTTTTTTTTGTTTTTTATATAATGACTATTTGTGTACAAACAATTTGTGCCAGTGTCATGTAGGTAAGATGTATTTTCAAGCTTGTATCAGCGTTAACAAGCTCTAGCAAAACTGTGGCTCATCCTACTAGAACTTTCCATGGAGCTTTGTCGGCACCTCAGAATATATGCTACGCGTTATTTTCCATAATAAACTTAACTTGTACACAATAACCAAACTATATCACACAAAACACTACCAAGATTACATGATAAGAGTCAAATACACAAATTGAATGTTAAAGAAAACAACCGCTACATGACAGACAGAGAGCTCCATTTCATGGTTCCATTTATTATAAGGCAAAGGCAAAAGTACAAGATCATGCAGCCAAATGTGTAACGTGTTTTAAATGTGATTATCTTTTATTGTCGCCGCAGTATTATTTGTACATGTCAAAACATTACACGGTAATGTATGTAGGCGACATAATCAGTAAAGATTTTTATGTTTCAAATTCGTTTTTTAATTTTAATGCAGTGTATTTAGATTAACGAGAAAAATAAAATCTCGAGCGTGATCTATCTTATCTGATATTGAAGGTAAAACATTAAACAATGTCAAAATATGATTGAAAAGGTGATTTGATACCAACTTCTGACATCCAAAATCACATAAGTTTAGAGTTTTAAATAAGTATCTATAACAATAAGGATATTCATGTTGTAGATATGCATATCGTTTTTTGTATTTACTTTAATACGTTTTTATCTCAATTTACTGTGTTGTTTTTTTAATTAAATTGTTTATTAGTATCGTTTAAACGAGATTCATTTTTAATATCACTATATAAATAACGTCCGTCTAAATTTAGTGGCTAGCATTTGTAATGAGCTCAATTTTATTTTCTAGCGAACAAACTATACGTTATATTGTTGTTTTGTTTTAAACTAGATGATGATATCGTTGATTATGAAAGCCCACCCATACGCAGTAATGTAGGTTATAGGAAAGTTTGCCACAAATCCTTTTTTTCCATATTAACTTTTTGTGTATACCTATTTAAAAACATCTGTATGGTTCTAAATACGTGTTTATATTTTATCTGATATAGTTTTCTTTTATAAGGAATAATGCGGCAATATTTAAATAGAAATCATTATTTAACAATGGCGGTAATGTTTACAATATGACATTATAGCTATTAATTTTTTTCAGTTATAAGGAAATAATAATAATCTATATCTCCCATAAAAAATACGTATGTAAATATGCAACGCATAAATAGTTTGCATCATCACATTCTAATATAAACATTATCTAGCCGTAACTATTTATAATATTGGCAAAAACTAAAAATGCGAATATTAACAAGTATTAAGACACAGTTGGAAAAATAACGGCATGCAATTAAATTAGCTTCGATTAATAATCAATAGTCAATGTTAAAAAAGGTGTTCGATTTGTTCAGAGTAAAGAATCACATGATTCTTGTTTTTTGTGACGCTACGTCAGACAAACGACCGCAGCAGCCTTGTTTTATCTACAACCGGTCTGCATCAATTGATTAATACCTACTTATACTGTAGCCAACCACAAATTGTTCTAGTGTTTTATTAAATTGCCTGATGTCATATCCTTTAGCAAACTGCACAATCCTAATGAAAGTAATTAGGTTAATCAGTCAGTTGAAAGACTATTACTGACCTATTATAAGTCAATGTTATATTCTTGTAAGTTTAACAGGATTATAAATGGAGTACCTAATATATGACCTAAATGGTTATTTAATGCGTGGCTTTCGCCATACTTGTGCATTATAGGAAGTAGAAACCGGTGGGGATTTTATGCTCAGAATGAGTTAACTATAATAGTCTATATTAGATTTTATAAATAGGCACAATATGCTTTAAGGATTTATATCGCTAAGTCCAGGTATTTAAACGACGATTGCATGTAACTTGGGTCTCCACCGTGGAGACTCCACGAAAATGCCTAGTGTAAATCAAAATATATTTCAATTATAAATAATTTAAGTTTCAAGTTAAATTTAGGTTGTAATTTGTAAAAATATTAAATTAATTATTCAGTAAATGGATATGAAATAGAATAAAGCCATCCCATGAACCATTTAGGGCGCGACGCGATCCGTAAAGAAAGAAGACGCAAAAACTCTGATTCATATTAAATTAGGGTTTCCTTTCAAATGCCCTATTAATCAGGACGCTCTGATAATGTGCTGTGAAGTGATTACCACGTAGACGGGTTGAACAATAGTTTGCCTGTCACGTACCGAAAGGTAATTTTCCAATGAAGGTCAGCAATATTCCGTTTTATGCTCGTAATGTCAGCAACTATGACATCAGATTTTTTGTACTTACAAATTTCTTGTAGTACCTTTCTAAGTGACTAACATTATTGTTTAACTTATTTCGTGATAAGTGGAAATCTATTTAGTATTCTCTTTTAATTACTTTCGCTCTATAGGTATTAGGTACCTCTTCGTTTTATGTATGTTTGTTCTAAAAGTGTTATGTCGATGATATTTTGACTTGTAGTAAAAACTCAACAGACATTCTCAAATAGTAGAATCGATTATTTATTCTGATAGGCTTTGTTTATTTTGGATAATGTGATAAAATATTGCTTAGGAAATTTAGTGAAAGCAAAATCTGCGACGTTACTTGAATATTATGCAACCAGAACACTTACATCTGCGTCACTAAGATATATGCATAGATACCTATTTGCATGTCAATAACCAAATTCTGAATACAGTGCGCATCTATTGTCGAGTCTGGCAACGAATAGCACACTAACGGTACATTTATATCTACAAATGCAACGGTTAAAAGTTATTCATTGTACCTTGATCCAAGTATTTTTAACTCTATAACAGATAGGAATTAGGGCTAATTACTATAGATAAGGCCTTATCTGTATT
This sequence comes from Samia ricini, assembly GCA_014132275.2. Taxonomy (NCBI): domain Eukaryota; kingdom Metazoa; phylum Arthropoda; class Insecta; order Lepidoptera; family Saturniidae; genus Samia; species Samia ricini. The sequence goes on from AP028161.1 coordinate 13,168,823, forward strand.
GTCCTTTAGTAAATACGAAGCATTGAACAATGCATCGACTATAATTTTGTGGTTGATTTCCTGTTTTTACTTTTTTTGCCTTTATAAATACGTGATCTAAGTAAAAATGTAATTAAGACTGTGCAGTATTTACAGTTCTAAAAAGAGATTAGGCACTCAAGTATGATAACTGTCTAACGCGAGTGATTTCATGCCTCAACGTAATGATGTAAAAATAATTCACTTCTCACAACACAAAGAGACACGGGATTGTCCTCAAAAAAGAAACAAAATTAACAACGTAAGTACAACTGATTACATGTAAATGATAAAACCACTATACGCAGAATTAAAACTAGCACGTGATCTAACTAAAGTTGTCACAATAAAATTGTACAGGGTGCTGCGCAGGCGGCGACGGGTGAAGGTAACGCCGCGCCTCGCCTGCGAGCCTCCGACTTTGCTCATGGCTCTATGCACACACCGCCCTCAGTAAATTCTTTGCATAAATAAACGAGAAAGCTTCTATATATGGCCACAAAATATATTTTCTATTACACGCACTTCACATATTACAACACACTGCTTCCAAAACAATTTAAAACTATATCGCTTACCTTACTCTGCGCAGTAACGATGTTCTAATGTGATCAATGAAAGAAAAACAATGGAAAACCTAGCACAGTCACGTTCGTATGAATACGTCGAGAGTAATGGCGCCACCGGTTCGTTAGTTTGTCGAGTCTCTCGCTGACTAGGAAGGCGAGCCTTGTTTGTTCAGTGACGTGCTCTGGTATTATCTTGCCTTTTCTATATCAAACACTCGGGTGTATGAAAGAATGAAATGGCAATATATAAATCCGCACCGTACTTTGTACCTGTTGTGCAGCAACGAGTAACCTACGCCGGTGAGACAAATAATTTGAACAAATGAACAATGTCAAACTTCATGTTTGCTTGATAGTTTAAAAAATTATGCGAATATGCATACTACACAAACTGAAATTTTGAATTTAAATAAATTAGACTATTGCTGTACTTGTTTTAAATGGATATCCGAACATTTTCCTGTAATTTGTGTATCTTAATGTGTGTATTTTAATTTTGTAGTAATGTAGTAATTACATATTAATGAATTTCTACATTATGATGCGGTAAAAAATTCGTACTTATATATATTTGCTATCGTATATTTATTCGTTACATTTATCCGTACACAGTACATAACACTGTAGGTAGGTAATAAATGTTATTGTAATGGAAATGTTGTTTCTTATTTGTGCTGTCATCTCTTAGCATTTATCGTAAACTACAATGTGATATGGCTCAGTATATAAAATTTGATAGTCTCTGCGTTCACGTTCTTCGACATTCGACAGCAAAACTTTTGTTTACATTTAATCTGTAATTTGTTCAATAGATGTCGCTACTACCCACGTATTTTTTTTACAAAATTAATTCAGGAACTTCCAACAGAAAAGAATCAATTAAGTAAATATAACCACCTATATTATATTATTGTTGTGAAATTGCTAATATATTATTTTTGGTGTTATTGAAAATGCTATTTTATATTCTAAGAAATAAATGATTAGCAAAAAATAAAAAACGTGATTTTTTTTATATTATAATATAATAATTATCATAAGCTATGAATGAGTTGGTTTATTTATTTAAAAGTTGTAAAACGAAACTTTAACCATTTAATGCCAAATTTTGACAATGGAGCGGCATTTTTGCAGTACCTAGAGGTGGCACTAAGGTTAAATCCGGTACTGGCGACGCAGCTGTAGCAGCAGAGAAATGAATTATTGTTTTATCCTTTTCCATCTTATTATGTCCAGGATACTAAAAATTCCATGAAAGTATAAATGTACCTATATATTTCAGGGTTAGAACATTATTATTTCCCACACGTTGTTCATTAAAATTGATGTAAATATATTGGTTACAAGTTTGCAAAAAAAAAAAAACATTAACATTACACTATATATAGCGTAGTGCCGTCTGTTGCAGAGTAGATAAATCAATAGCAGTCATTCTGTATGTGCTTGCTTGTGTTTTATAGATTTATTACATTATAATCATCATTTATATCATATCATTTTTGTGGCTTATTATATTAGAATATTTTAATAAGTGGAATATGTATTTAAGCGGTTTAAAGGTTTTAATACAGAGTTGAATATATTTATAGATAAACAGTTCAATGGTATGATTATTATATATAAAGATTATTTACTTACTTATTATAACTCCTCAAAATCAAATATCAAATGGCAACTTTCTATTTCTACCAATATATTACTATGAAAATCATTGACGTAGAAATTGATGGTTTTCGAATATTGTGAGTAGATTAATAATTCTATTCAGCTACTTTCGAACCTCGTAGTTTCATTTTAAAGGTAATAAATTGAGCGTAATTAACGTATCTGATACCCAACGAATATGACATTGTGCTTTCCAGATAATGCAATTGAAAATCTAGTTAGTACTGAGATTTTACTCACGAACCGTGAAATACTAAAATAGGAAATATTTACAAAGTTATCGCTTGAATATATGGATTGGGTTACAATTTTTTAGTTATAAACTACAACTTGTTTTTTTAAATAGGCAGAAAAATATTATGAAGCAGTATTTTTTATGCAAACGAAACCTAATGTTTCGTAAAGGTATACATTGGTTGCGGGATTACACTTATTTGTGTGTCAGGTGTAAATATGAACAAACATCTGCATATTCGATCTTGACTGCACAAATATCAATTCTTAGATTTGACTGGCCGCCGTCGCGTGGTGAAGTGTTGTATTGAAGTGTGATTTGTTGATTAGTTCAGTGAACTTTCCCTCAGTGCCTTAATTTATGTTCGAGATGTTTTAATTTCTGTTATACCACGTAAGTGCCAAACAGGCATATGATCCGCCTGATGGTAAGGGTTCACCGTAGCATTTGGACGCTTGCGACACCAGAACCAGAAGAATCACATGCGCATTGCATATTCATCAAAATTTCTTTCACGCCGCTTATGAAGGACAATAAATACAGTATGTATTCCCCGGGAAACGGATCGTTTGCAGGAGGAAATTCCTATAAATGTACTCGTCGCAAAATATTTTATAGTTTTTATTTAGTGTTTTTTTTGTACAACATATGGAAATTATAGGCATAACTTATATTTCAGTGTCTAATATAGAAAGAATACGAAGACATCTTTTATTATGTAAATCAATATGTATTATAATGTGCTGACCTTTGTAAGGGCATCGGCTGACGCATAAAATAAATATTAAGTTAGTTGTATAATTTGTTGAAGGTTAGTCATTTGAAAACATTGGCGACATTGAGTGCACTCGCCACAAAAACGCCTGTTTTTATCTCCGCCGCTTTGAGGGTAAAGGTTGCTGCGATTCTCATTACCGTGCAGAAATTAATGTCAGGTCCGTTTGTTTATCACTCTACGTCCGTTCAAGCATCAAAGAGAACCGCGTCCTTTCACCGTTCGAGCCGCGGCTGCTGCAAAATGATTATTATTTTTGCTCGAAACTGCTAACTGTCAGTATGTTATTTGATTAATTTTAATTAGATTAGGTAGATACAGGTTTCGTTTATAAAAATACTTTTTTTTTGTAAAGTAATTACTGACAGTGATTTGTGTTTTATTTTTGTGTTGCCGGATATTTTAGAACCGCCCAAAATAGTGTAGATATTATTCGGATATACTAGTAATTATTTTGAATTTCGAATTATTTTTCTAACATCTTCTTTATATACGCCGAAATGAATATTTCTAATGTGATTTTTGCTTAGACATATTTTAATGTTGTTTTTGAACCTTTATTACTAAATCATGGTTCAGCTAGTTACTTTTACAGAATTTATTCGAATCCATATTTCATTAGAGATATTCTCAATTCCAATAAGCGAATGTTGTACCACAAATCAGGCTGGTGAAATGAAACTTTCTTACTTTATGTAATGTAATCGCAGGGCACGTTTTGCTTACAGCTGTTGAAATAATAAAAAAACTGGCAAAAAGTCCAACTAAGTCATGCGCCCTACGAGATTGTAATATACGAGTATACCTACATTCACCAGTTTTTATATTAACCATTTCTTCTTCTTTACTTTATATCAATTGAAAAAAAGAGCAAAGTTTATTAGCAAATATTATAAAGTTTATTGAAAACAATTGGAAAATGTTTTTTTTTTTTTTTATTAATCAATAGTTTTAATTTATTACTTATACTTGTTTAATTTTTGTTTTTTGAATCTGTTTAAACGTAAAAAGCCGACGATGAAATAAATTTCTCTGGTGTATTTAGTAAATAATTAAGCGTAACTTATAAGCGGTTATAATAAAATCAGCGTAATCATATTGAATTATTCAAACCACGGTACAAATACTGCGTCGTTTCATGCAAGAATCCATTAAAAAACAAGTTGCCTGGCAACCACTCGTCTTGGGATCACCTTTGTAGTACCAACCGGTTTTTAATAGTCGATGCCAGCAGCTGACTGGTGACTGAGGTCAGGGGCAGTGTTTTGTGATATGTTTGGACCACTTATTATACCACTTATATAAATGGGGCATCATTACCATCTACTCAGAACGATAATGAATAAAATAAAATTGGTTATGATCCATATGTTTATGGTATTCAGAATTATAATCCGATATAGGTACATAGTTCCAGGAACAATTGTTATGATATTTCAAATTTTGAAATATTTTGAATCAAATATATGAATTATTTTTATGGCCGTTTTTTATGCTAAAAATATAATAGTTTATTTTTAATTATGTACTTTTGGCTCCAGGTCACAAAGTTTTTTAAATTATCAAAGCATTTGGAAATGTTTATTATTTTATTTTCATAATCTGTCTGTTATAAAAAATATAATAATTTTAGTCTAAAACGTAATATATAATTTTTACTATGTAAAATTTGCTTTCTTGAAAATACAATATTTTTCCTAAGGTAAATTATTTTTAGAACGGTTGCAAAATGCAAACGAGTTCAAATTTCTGTAACGTAAATAGGAAATATGTAGATGTAAAAAATAATGTTTTTTATACTCGTTTGCAGGTCATTGGATTATCAAAAATGTTAAAAGCTAAATAGGTGTTTTTTTACATATCAGTACATCATGTTGTCGTAATGAATGATAAGTATTAATTAATATTCGCAAAGAATCATGTCTAAAGTTCCGGTTTGTTATTAATTCCTTCAATATAGATATAGGTTGTATTTATGTGATTTTAATTATGCGTGTATGAATGAAAATTCTTTATGATATTTTTTTTATTTAGACAGCTTCACTTGGTAAGCTCATGCCGAGAAAAAAAAACAAAGTAATATATTTTAGAATATCATTCGTTGTTGTAATATAATAAAGAATGATGGTGGTAATGACGTTTAACTTTTCGGATATCCAGAATGGCTTGTGATGGACTGCTGAACGACAAATAAAAAATTGATTATAGGTAGATAGCGGGCTGATAAAGCTTATGGGTAATGTGAAGATTTAGCTTTAAAAAATGTATTATTAGTTTTTACTGAAACATTTAGATGATAAGTTATGAACCTTGACAGTTTCAATGGAGTTTTGTGACCAATGTTTAGGTTACTTAATCGCAAAATCTTAAGATTATACATCAAAAAAATTTGATGTATAAAATTTAAAAAAGTACGGACATAGCCAGTCTTTATTATTCTAAAGCTGAAAGAAAATTAATATCCGTTCAGTTTTGCAGGAGGAAACAGGGCACTACGAAGTGGTGTTTTCATATATTTTGCATAGGTAAATCATCCCGAGCTGCATAATTATTTCTTTGGAGCGCAACACAAGATAGCAATAGCTTTCTGTAATAACTACCTTTCCGACATCATGTCCTCTTAATTGTTACAAAAGTCCCAATTGAACCTAGGCTTGGATTGTTACCGGCCTGATAATTCCACGGAATTTATGCTTGCTAAATTAAATCCGTTAAATAATCATAAATGAAAAAAGATTTTTGGAAGAAATTACATATGTAATATATAAATAACTATTGACTAAAATAAATAACACGCTGTATCGTTCTCATATTATGTTAAAACAGTGAAATTTATGCGATAGTCCCTATGTTAAGTAGCCCGACCAGTTTTTCAAGGATTCTACAAACATGTGCGATTTTTTAGATGTCACATGTTCCATGGACTACTATCAATCATTAGAAATATAGTAGTTTCTTAAGTATAGAGATAATATCTCAACTAGTCGCAAACACTTAATTTCAAAGCTTCCTCTCGAAATTTAAATATATATTTGCTAGCTTACTTTGAGTACATTAATTTGGCTAATTAATTTTCTATATAAGGGGACTTTCGGTTATTACGTAAGCCGCATAGGTGGTATGAAAGTATATTCTTTGCTTATTTTTGATGACATAGAGAACGGGCTTATGGATGATAATTACGTAAATAACGTTTACTTATTTCAAATTATGCCAATGCTTAGGTACGTTACCATGCGAAGCGGGGGGGGGGGGGGGGGGGAGCGATTCCTAAGTTAAATAGAGGATACAACTTAATCAATAAGCTTTTAAATTGATAAATAAAACAATATCTATACTAATAACAAAAATTGAAGTGTCTGTTTGCAATATCAAAATAACAATTTTTTTTACTAAAATACATATGTATATTATACTTATACAGTACCTATACCGAAAACACATTTTTTTAAATTGTTGTCTGTCTTTCTGTTAGTTCCGGCTCATCTTCGGAACGGCTAGATCGATTTTGACGCTACTTTCTTTGACAGATACCTGTCCGCTCCGCGTAACTTAGGCTATTTAATTATATTTCGAAAATAATTAGCGATTCGCGTAAAAAAAAGGAAAACTCATAAAATTGTGAATTAATTTCGATTCAGTGATCAGCGCTAGCAAAACATTACTTTCTAATGATTAATTAAAAAAACTATATTACGCAGTGAAGAATATAGGAGATGCGGCCACACAGCTAGTCTGATATAAAAAAAAATACACACATAACATTCCCATTACATGTAATATGTATATAACGAATACAATATCATTTTGTAACTTATTTACTTCCTATCACAGTAACTTCGACGATTCACAAGACCCGTTTTATAACAGAATATTTTATACCCTGCAGCGATTTAGAGATTGAACGTTGTATCTTCAGATCTATAATTCGCCAGGTGATAGACGCTCGAAGCTACAACATTCTGTGTCTAGTACTCTATTTTGGTTGTCAGAGATAATAAGTGGTTTTATATACTTTACAACTCGATTAAATACTTAATTAAGACATTGGTACATAATATGGGTGGCTACTTAAACAAAAAATTTAGACGTGGTATTTTATTTATGTGCGGAAATGGAAATGCTATCATTAATTTTGAAAGTTATCGTATTGTTTTTCTAATATCCTAATGTTTTCTAATAGTTTTTATAATATGTAATATGTATACATGTTTGAAAATAGATCATTTCCATTTCATAATTTTTTTTGTGCATTTATTTATTTAACGTTTACAAGGTTTGATTTTACTAATATAATTATTAATAATATCGTTAATATAAATATTGTTATTAAACAAACTGTATGACATACGATAGATTTCCGTATAGCAAATGTCTTCGTCACCATTATTTTGTTTGGTTGTAATTCTGATGCTACGAAATGCCTCTAAGCTTAGTGTGTTTACCATTCTGAATCACATCGTCGCTTAACATCAGGTGAGATTTTAGTCAAAGCACTGAACCTAACCATGTAAAAAAATAAGAAAAAAAATTATAAACATATTTGCGTTACCTATAGATACATATATTATTATACTATTCTGAACTCGCACGGAATTCAGATAGTTAATTGTAATAGACGGCCTATATTCTCCACCTAGGTGCAATCTATCGTCCCGTACCGTCACGTACTTATTAGATTAAATGTAGCTAAATTGTAACTTTAATTATACGAGCCAAAACATCGGTTCAAAAGCTAGCGATGTTTTTATTCTCTTTTTAAGAAGCATAGAGAGATTAACTATAGCTTCAATTTTTAGCTAATTTGTCTACAATAGCACCAAATAATTTCATCAAATTCCGTCAAGAATTTCATTTACTACAAATTTTTGTCCGTTATCCAGGAGAACCCCTTGGGTTTTATGGGACATAAAATATTCTATATGTTACTTTATAATATAAGTTATCACAATGTCAAGTTTCGTCATAATTTGTTCAGTACTTTCAGAGTACGTGTACACAGGGACAGACAGACAGACAAAAATTCTAAATAAACATTTTTAGTTTCTAAATCGATAATAAAGTCCATCCCGATTATAATTTTCAATAAATAAATAATGTACAGATTTGATTTAGTTACATTTTTATTACATACATGAAGGTCGTGGAATCCACTGGATGCCGGTGGCGCAAGACCGGTTGTCGTTGAGATCTTTGGGAGAGACCTATGTCCAGCAGACGTCTTTCGGTTGAATGGATGGATGGATTAGAAATAAGAAAAACATTAAATCTTTTTTCATATTTGATATTTTATAATGCTCGTTTGAAGGTTTCTAGTTAGATCGACAGACGGGTCACGCTCTTCGATTGTTTCCAGGCTAGACTTAGTCATCTTTTTTGCTATTAAATTACGTAATTTGAACGATTTCATGCTCCGATGTAAGTCTGTTCATCCTGCTACTGAAGTGAGACGAAGTTTTGTTTCATTGTTTTTTTTACAAGGTTCTAATATTTATGTAACTGCATTACGAGGTACTTTTGAATTAAAAAAAGGTAGACCTTCAATACTATTATTATAAGTAATGTTTTGATGAAGCTCGAAACAAACAATTGAATACTGGCGATCATGTTTATTCTTTGTGAAATGAATCGATTAGAAATGTTCTTACATTACTTGCAGTAAAAAAGAAGTTAAACTACAAAAATATTATATTTCTTAGAAATTTATTGGAATATACGTTTATTGCGTAATGATTATAAATATGAATTATAATAATAATTAACAACTTAGGAAAGTTGAAATTAAATTTTGGTCAAATTTAAACTTGTCAATTATTATTTTATGGATTGAAATTATTACATTATAATTTGATAGTATTTACTAATTACCTTACTAATGACGTTATAAATTAATCATAATAATAATCATAATTCGTTTTTATCATAAACGTTTGTTTAAGACAGACCACTTTTTATTCTTTTGTTTTAAAATAAACCCAAACATGCATATAACGGACATCAGTGGAACTGAATGCTAATCAGTACGGAATACAATGAATAGTCCACGTACACTCACATTAAAAAGTAATAGACAATTTATTTACAATCCATAGATTGTTCTTCTAATACTTCGTTAATACTAGCTAATTATTTGGTTAGTTTGTTAACTTTGGCTTCATTAATGTTAGCAGTTTATCAATTCTGCGGTGTATTTTTTCAAAGTATCTAATGCCGACATCAAACAGGTACACATGAAAAATACATTCCAACTTTTCTTAAAATGTGAAGTTGTCACACTTAGCGTTGATGTTAAAATTAATCTAATTTGTTTTGCAAATTTTGTGGTTTTCTTCTATTTACAAAATGTAAAAGTTAATTTTGTGTTAACAAAATCAAAAATTTAATCATTCAAACAAACTCGCATCGAAAAACCTTTAAAGACTGCATATAATTAATAGTATATTATTTCCAATTAATTTTCGTCGATCGCATATATTTGAATAGCTGATTGAAGTGATATTGAGGATAATTGGTGCCTCGCGGATTTCGAATAAATTTGCAAATAAAAAGCTGTTCAACGGGTTTTTGTGCTCAAGTCGCTGTTATATCGTCATTTAGCATAGGAAATTACCTCGAGCCCCATCTGGCAGCGGCTCAGGACGTGGCTCGATCCCCAATTGGGAAGGCTCTTGTTTCCGCCGCCAGTACGATACAGTGACATGAGCACTTATATAAAACGTATAACACCCTTGTATTCTAAACCGAGGCACATGAATTCTGTAAGAGACCTTGGAATGTATTCCCTCAACCACCGTAGTCTAAACTGAGATCCGTATCATTTTGGTGCCCTAAGGTGCTGCGGGCCAACAGGATTTAGTCAGGTCTAACAAAAATAGAAGTTTTCGCATTTTGAATGATTTTATTAGAATGCCCACAAGAAATGTTTGTTTTTAATTAATAAAAGATTTGTGTGCGCGATAGTACTGTCGTTCTAGGGTAGACACGCGTGCATCCTGCTCGATGCACTGTTTGGTAAATACCACGTGAACTCGCCGACCCTGCGAACTCCACGTGTAACGCATTGAACTCAGTTCCTTGTACTGTTTTGTTTAGACGCCTGGATGATACCTTCTTCATGTACAATATTCTTTGGAAAAATAAAGAAAAGTCGTTTGTGGTATGTAAGAAGTAATATTATGTTTAAGAGTAGCGTAACAAGCCATTATTCTGAACATTATTCTGAATAACAACTAATACGACGAAATGTTGAGGTGGTCAATTCGTGTTTGGTTAGATTGCAACCAGTGTACACGTTGCGAATATCTCGTAACTTCGCTGATTCTCGGATATTATGTTAAAGCAGATCTAATTATTAACAGTATTTTTCTAAATTTGTATATTAGTTATAGTTTGATTTTAATGTTCTTATTTTATTACTAGCTGTGTGCCAGCGGCTGCGCCCGTGTGTCATATATTCTTCACTGCGTTTGAATTTTGTTTTTACGGAACCCTAATTATTTAAAAAATATTTCGCATAAATTATAGCAGTTGCCCGCAAAAATTGTGCATAGAATTTTTAGGAGTTTCTTTTTAATGTGGAAACCTAATTTTTTTTTGAAAATGAAAAGTACCCTAAGTTACCCGGAGTAACTTCAGCTATCTACAAAAAAAAATCCCGTCAAAATCGGTCCAGCATATTTTGTAGTCCAACGCTAAGCTTACTTACAAAAATTTATTTCTTGTGCTATATTATTCGGTAGTTTTTTTTAATTTAAATAAATAAAAATAAAAGAAAAAGCCGTAAATATTATTTATGATAAATATTATTTTATCTTCATAGAAACAGTAAAGCGGATGATGCAAAATGCATATATTTTGCATCATAATACAACGTAATTATGTCTTATTATACTTTATATGTTATTGATTAAATATCAAATAGGTAATTTAAAACTCAGTAACAAATTAGCGATTTTATTGGTTAGTTTTAAATTTTTTATCGAGGCGTTTGGTGAAGAATTAATTTAGGAAACAATTCAAAAGGTTATCGTAATGAAACACATTTTTATAATATTCATGATATTATATATAGTATTAAATTGTAAATAATTGTTATGGGTATCCTGTTATAAATGCAGGTGTTATATGGAATTTTAATGATTTGATTGTGGTTTAGATCTGTAATGATAAAATATTTAATGTTTTTTTAATTCTTATAAGTTTAGCACAATCCTTATTATATTTTATTTATTATTATACATTTATATTATACATTCACATCATACATTCTATATTAACCTATTTTTTTGAGATTATAATTAAAAGACAGCATCATCGAGGCTCCATTTGAAATCATTTTATTGTCTTAGGTTTTTATTAAAATGACAAGGTGCAGATTTTTAAGAGAAATTGAATTAACATAAGTAATATTTTAAAAGATTTCAGTGATTATAACTTTTGATAGCTTATTTAGCTATAAAGAGAAAATCTATACTAATAAATAAAAATTAAATGTCTGTTTGTAATATCAATTTTCTTTTACTAAATAGATATGAATGTATACACGATACCTATACCAAAATCGCAATTTTTAAAATTTTGTCAGTCTTTTTGTTTCGGGTAATCTCCGGAACGGCGAGACGGATTTTGACGGGACTTTTTGGTAGATAGCTGACGTTACTCCGGGTAACTTATGATACTTTTAATTTTCGAAAAAATTAGGGTTCCGCGTAAAAAAATTAAAACTTCTAAAAAATTGAATAAAATCCTATTCAATGCACAGTTTTACGGGCAAATGGTTTAATTTATGAGAAATATTTTTATTTTATTTTAATACTAAAAAAATATTAAAGTATCGCATAAAAAAAAATCAGTGAAGAATATATGGAACGTGGGCGCAGCCCCGTGCACACAGCTAGTTTATAATAAAAGTAACAAAATTATGATGCACACTGGTTCATTTATAGCAAATATTTCTTTATAACAACAACGTATGAGTACTGAGTAGAATATAAAATTTTATAAGTATTAATCTGATTACTGCCTTGTTTGAATGGAGGTTGTCGGTTGTAATACATAATGGATTAGACCACCCATATGGCCACACGGATTAAACACGGCCACACTTGTTTGGAGACATCTTTTGAACAAAATGACAGCGGGTAACGTTTCCCCATCAAGAATTTAATAATAATTTATTATCAAAATATATTAAGTAGTATTTTGTATATATATATAAATAAAAATCATTGTAAGCGTGTTTGTCCTCTATGGACTTCTAAACTGTACATCCGATTATGATGAAGCTTTAATGAATTGATCTTAATACCGCAAAAGATTCCTGATCCAAAAAATATTTCCGTGGCAACCCAACGCTTCTGGGGTGTACTACGTTATACAAATAAAGAATGTCAACATACGACATACAGTTTCGATAGTAAGCTAAACATTCATTCAATAATAAAGCTGGTTGTTGGTATTTAGTTGAAAATAAATGTTTTCAAAATGTGATAATTAAATAAAAACATCGGCAGTCAGTCGATCGAAATGAAAACATAAAACTATAAAGTAACAGTATTTTTTTGCATGTTCAAAGTATGTGTATGTATAAAAGTCCGTGGTGACCAAGCTCAATAAAATAATAGTTATTATTAGATACTATTATTATCAATAGGCAATTAATACCTATAGGTGATACCTATCAAAAAAGTACCTTACACACCAAAAGAAGTTCCAAGTCTAATAGAGAAAATGTAAAACGTAAGTCAAAGACAAAAAATAAATTAAATTACTTTGATGGTTATATAAACTTATATCTACTTTATAAATACTTCATGTGTTTTCAATTAATAAATACTAAATACCAGGGGCGTCTTTACCTATAGTGCACGGTGTGCAGTGCTCACGGGCGCAGAGTTTTAGGGGGCACCGAGACACTCCCGACACATACATAAATGCGTCCACTCGGGGCGCCAATGCTCTCAAAGACCCTGCGCTCGTGTTATGGCCGATACCGAGCGCGGTAATAGTAAAATTGATTCCCGACGTCAAAAATTGCATCCGAATTGTCGTTTGAAAATATAATTGAAGTATTCCATTTTGACCGCGTGCCTACTAGAGGGTGCCGGGATATTTGTTGCACACGGACGCTACAAGGGCTAGAGCCGCCTCTGTTAAGTACTTAGGTATATTCCACAAGATATAACACTAGTATAATATTATTGGTTTTGGGAAAGAAAGCGTTACGTCAATACAACGAAGAATAACATAATTATAAGTTCACGGGAAACGAACCGATCGGATTACTTACCGACGTTCTTTACTATAATCCTATGTACCGTGGTCGATGTTTATTGAATGTGTTTGTTCAAGTAATATAATTCATTAGTTACGAGAACTTATATGAAATTATAATTTTTATAGAAAATTGTAAAATCATATTAGCATTTTACTCTTATATTTATTGAAAAATTGTCTACACTAATACAAATAAAATTTAAATGTCTATTTGTAATATCAAAATACCAACTATTATTAAAGACATATGAATATATTTATTTTACTTGTTTGTTATTCCGGCTAATCTTCAAAGCGTCTGGATTTTTTCTGGCAGATTGTTGAAGTTACAGACAAACAATTTTAAAATTTTGTTTTACAGTACCGTATATACTTTCAATAATGATTATGATAGGATTAAGAACACCGGATGAACACTACTATATATAAATAGTCTAGTAGACACTAGAAGTAATCGCATGCCGGGTACAGATAATTATAAATAATTGTTAAGAGGATATCCTAGCGGCCTTTATTCCATACAAACGTAGTCCACTGTTTCCTCTCTAAATAATAGCATTATGCTAAATATTTTTTATACCAAATAATATATATCCAACACCGTCATGCCCGTAGGTTTTGATTTTTCTATAAATTAGTTATTGTAGAGACTAGAAGCCTATGAAAATGAAAAAAATGCTCGATTTATACCATCATTTTCAGGCGTACGTCAAACAAATTTGATGGATACAATTTTAAAAAGCAAAACTTACAGGCATAGCCAAGGTCTTTATTATTCTAAAACTGAAAGAAAATGAAAAATCGTTGAGTTTTGAAGGAGGAAACAGGGTACTACGAAGTGATGTTTTCGTCTGTTTTGCATAGTTAATTCAGCCTGGGCTGCAGTTGTCCTTTTTGCTTTCTTTGGGACGCAAAGCGATAACAATAGTTTTCTGAAATACCTACTTTTCAGATCGCATTTTCTCTTAATCATTCCTGTTACAAACTTAGTATAACCGTTTTTCAAAGAAATTGTACTTTCTGTATTATAAATTATAATAAATTATATAGGTGAGTTTTGAATCCAGTTAGTAAGCGAAATTCGTCATCAGCAATGAATCAATGCTTTGATAATAATTAATTAGTATTATCATATTTATCGTAAAGTGTGTCTTGTATGTAATATCTTAAGTTCAAAAGAGTTAATCGTCGAATCCAACTTGGCAGGACCGTGTTCAGGAAGCTACGCAGAATCTTTTCGTCCCAAATACCACAGTGTTTTCAGACGAAAGTCTTTGACCAGGGTGTGTTGTCACTGATGACTTACGGCACTGAGACGTGGTCGCTCCCAATGGGGCTAATTATAAAGCTCAAACTTAATCAATGGGTAATGGAATGGGCTATGCTCTGAGTTTCACGACGTGTTTGATTCAGAAATGAGGATATATACAGAAGAACCAAAGTATCCGACATTGTTTGAAGAATTGCCAAATTTAAGTGGCAATGGGCTGGGAAACTTGCTCGTAGAACCGATGCCCGATGGAGCAAGACCGGTTGTTATGGAGATCTTTGTGCGAGACCTATGTCCAGCAGTGGACGTTTTTCGGTTGAACGGATGGATGAGTTATTAGTGAATTACCGTGATATATTTTTGTGGTAGGTCCCTGACCCCTTGCCAAGAGCATTTGATCCGTAATCAGCAAGTGTGTCTATCAGAGCTACCTAGACGCTTTAGCCGGCATGATGAAATTGAATGTCGGTAAATTCTCATTTATAGACGGTCTTACTGTTCTTGAATTGTATTTTATTGAATACTACTTGAGTGGCAGCAGCTCCGCTTCCATTTCATATATCCTTCACTGCGTAATATAGTTTTTAAATAATGATTGAGAAATAATGTTTTGATAGTGCTGTTCATTGAATCATATTTTGTTTCCAAGGGTTTTATTTATTAGACACAGAACCATAATAGAAAAGTCTAATTAAAATCGGTCCAGCCGTTCCGGAGAATAGCCGGAACACACAAACAGACAGACAAATTTAAAATGTTGAATCTTTTTTTTTTTGGTATACACTTCAATTTTATTTATTAGTATAGATAGATGAAGTAGGTACTGTAATTTTATATGCTCGATTAAAAAGAACTACAAACACGACTACCCTTAATAAACTATTTGCTTAGCCATTAACCGTGTTTTATAACGAATGAAAATGTTCAAGTCGTAATGGTTAAATATATACTTAACGACAACTTTGTATATTAAACTACACTTGCCTATTTCTATCGGATAACTTTGTAAGTAGGAGAAACAACATTACAGAAATAATAACTTCCTCGTTGAAAGTATTACTCCTATTAACACATAAAAGTATATATACTGTATTCTGGTACTTTTATTTATTTCATTAGTGTAATGAGTACTCACACGTAAATAATTAATACTTAATACACTGTGTCTTTTTTAATGCTATTCGCTCAATTTCGTTTTAAAAGAATAAAAGACTAATATGATGACTACAATAATATATCAGGGCAGGGGTTCCTAAAGTATGCACCACGGTGCCTTGGTGCGCCGTAGAAAAGGACGCGCCTTGAAGCGATTCTCTTTACCATTCTCCGAAACCACAACTTAAGTGTACAAAATGAACATTCTTGTTAATGTTCGTTTTATATTCTCAAATGTTTTAATTTTTGTGCCTATCTACCTAACTAGTATCGTTGTACCTATCGATTTCTACCAGCTGGATAAGTTAGGGCACCGAGCCAAAATAGATTGGGAACTTCTGGATTAAGGAGTACTAAACTATGAATAATAGTCTACTCCCATAATTGCTTTCTTCAGAAGATTTACAAGTGGTGTAAATCTTCTGCAATAAATTGCTAGGAATAGTCAAATGTAACTTCGATTGAGGTTACTACCGCCTAGATCACTGTTTTAGTTATTTCTGTTAATAACCAATAGTGATTCTGACAGTTTATTTCCATGTGAAGGTATACAGGTGACAGACTGAGCTCGCGTAGGACAGTAACTCTTTTTGAGGTTATAGTAGAAGATTAAAATTAACATTTAAATGGCTTGCAGTGACTGGCATACGTAATACTGGCATACGCCTTTGTTTTCTTAATTTAAAAAAAAAATTAATTAATCTTAAAATCTTAAATGTTTACTCGATTAGTTCCACTCAGGGCAGCGGCCCAGGACGTGTTCTGTTCCACAACTGAGGGGCAACCCGTGAAACTTTCATGCACCTGCATAACATGCATTATACTGCATCCCCCACTCTTGCACACTACACGCGGGTACTTGTGTTGACCTTGAGATACGTAGTTTCCCTTATTATTAATATTATTCGAAAAGGGGCTATGAAGGCTAAAACAGTACTGTATCACTGCGACCTAGTTAGATCTATTGTGATCGCCTCTATATTGCTAAAGCTCACTGCAATCTGCAATGCGATCTACAACCTGGACATACTGTAGGATCTTTTAGGCGGAGAGTGTCTGTACATTATCCGGGAGCAACGTGTGCTTACCCAGAATTCGGCTACGTATGGCTATTAATGGGTCACACTCACTTAACCAGTATTCCGCTGACTTTACGTACCGAGTAACGTCCCAAGTTGAGATGCCACTTTGGTGCCTTTGAATTAGCTATCACCATACCGACAGAGCACCCTAAGTGCTCGCCGCAAAAGTTGGGTGAAGTTGTCACGGCCCTTCCGGTCAACAGCATTTAGTTAGTTACAAAAAAGGTTGAATAACTGTGTAAACGGTATATTTTGTAATAAACGCCTAGACCTAGTCGATACATAAAGGGAACAACATATATAACATTGAATTAAGTTTCGGCAATTCCGTATTTGTCGATCGTGATAGACGTAACATAAACAAATATCATATTGTCCGCCATGTTATGTCGAAATTAAACAATAAGAAAGGTTGACGGGCTTCCGTTCTCTTTGTTATTCATTTACAACCTTTCCTTTGTTGTCCGCATCCTGTGTTGTGCGCTCATAGTATTTTTTTTATGATAAATTATTATCTTTCATGCAGACAGAAATTTCGAGTAGGTTTAAACGCATGAAGAGGTCACATTTATATTTCTATTACGAATTATATATTATTAATAACTTTTAAAGTTATAATTTTTTTTTTGTGCTACAGCACTAAACTGGCATGTGGTGTAGAATCAACAAAATCAGATTTTCATTAATGTTTTTTTTCTGTTATTCTTTTATACTTTTAATGTATAAAATAAAATTTTACTACATAGTTTTATGTAGAATTTAAAAATATAGGTAGAAATTACCTATAAGATTCATAAGCATTCACAACTTAGCAAAAAAAATGCGTATTTCTCTGGGAAAGGAAAGCCATTACTTGCTTGTAAAATTTCTCCCTTCACCTCGGTTTATATCGAGATAAGTGCCTCTTAAATGCGCTAAGTACTAGCAATTATCACTTGAGATGCGAGATTAGCGCCTTATATGCTCTATCTTCACTTTCGGTGATTCTGTAACACACTGTTCATAAATAAGGCCATGGCTTGGCATCTACCAAAGAATGAAACTTGACTTTTGTCTGTCTATAGATCGCTTTAATTTATGGATAAAATTCAAAAATACTTTATTCAATTTAGGCTCTGATGAAGCGCTTATGAACATCAAAATACTGTCACCGGTTCGGAAAACAGCCAAGTCATCGAGAAGAACCGGCAAAAAACTAGATCTGGATTTTTTCATAGTTTTTTTTTGGAACCATACTAGGTGTATAGTTACAAAGTTTATTATTAGTTCATGCACAGAGAAGGCTGTGACTTTCAGACTTCGATACCATTCACATAAAGATCTACACTATAAATAAACCTTACAAATTATGTGATCGTCATGACAACTTGATCGTTTATGGATTAATAAATGAAATAGTATAAAGCATTGTAACTCGGAATATTATTTCAACATAATAAATCATCATCGACATTGTATATTTTAACTGTTTATGTATCCTTTACGATACGGTCGCTCTGTGTGCTGTTTGTTATCATTTAACTTTTATATGCACAATTAAAAAAAACAGCGATTCGGGAAAGTAGCTCCCGATAATGTTATCGCATGACTAATATCCGGTTTGAGTCGCAACGCGTGTGTCCATAGAAGTTCGTTGTGCTCTAGCTTTGAAGCTTTGTTATTGAATCGTCTAAAGCTGCTTACATAGTGATTACAAATAGCGTAAATGGAATTTTTTAATGTTGGGGATTAAATTGCAGAAGAAATTTTTCTTCTTGAACTATACAATAAGATGTATTTAAAAAAATAAGAAAAAGCCTAAGACTTTTAATATATTTTAAATTATAAAATATGAAAAACTAACTTTAATCCAATATAGTTTTTTTTTAAATCCTGATTCTAAATATTCATTGATTTTTTACTATATTTCTGCTATATTTCATTTTTTATAATTAAACGATTTATTTTGTATAATATTTATTTTCCTAAATACATACATACATACATATCATCACGCCTTTCTCCCGTGGGGGTAGGCAGAGATTACGTCCTTCCACTTGCTACGATCTTGGCATACCTCTTTCGCTTCCTCTACTTTCATGAGCGCTTTCATACATGCTCGTCGGTTATGGGTACTTTTTACCTGGCCTTTATTTAAGACATGATTGATTTGGTCTAGATACATTCGCCTAGGTCGACCCTTACTGACTTGCCCATTCACCCTCGCCTTATAAATTAATTTCGTTAATCTTCTCTCATCCAACCTCTCTACATGCCCAAACCAACTAAGCATACCTTTCTCTATTTTGGTCACCACATCCTCTACCACACCACAGCGTTCCCTTATCATACTATTCCTGACTTTGTCAAAATATATTTTTTGATTTTTTGTCATTTTCCTAAATATGTATGTATATGTATGTATATTATTTCTTATATGTGCGCACCTTTATAGTTTTGTCCTCTTTATTGTACCGCGAAATTTCATATACAACTTTTTATGACCGCTGCAAGGCGTATTAAGGAAAAAGCAAATGCCACGGTCGCTTATATTTAACACGATAATATAGGTCGAAATGTTTTATACTTATCGTATGTTATTGTCTCCATAAGAAGGGTTAAATCATCCTTTGTCCTACTTGCACTTAAGATATGAACATTTGCGGCACTCGTTCAAAATAAAGGATATGATTTTTATTATTTAGTTATACTAGAAAATAATGCATTTTTATTGTCCTCGGGGCAAAATACCTAGTCTTTATATATGTAAACTTCTGTGCGTGTTTATGTGACTAAACTCCTAAACGGCTGAACCGATTTTAATGACATTTTTTGTGACTGTTCCTGAGAATGTTTTAGATTCACAATTTGGTCCAATTTAATTTTTTTATATATGAAATGCGAACGAAGTCGCGGGCACAGCTAGTATTCAATAAAGTTGGTAATAATAAAACGGGTATAACCGCAATTTTGTTTAGATGTGACGTGATAAGTATCTGCGTAAACGGAGATTCAAAGAATTGCTAGCAACTATTTTTATTATTTAGTTAGCTAGTTTACTAACTTGAACCTTGAAGTGTTATCTTATCCTTAAACTTACTGAAGTACGAAGGAAATAATAAAAGGTTTGATAGTAAATTTTAGGGATTCCATATTACATCGAATCAAAAAGAGTTTGTATACACTTTTAGTGTTGATAGAGTGGGGACAGCGTCCCCCGTATCTCTTTGAAATTAAATTTACTTTGACGTCATAATAAATTTAGTATCTCATGTAAAACGTCGAAGTACGTAGTAGCTATGCATCTTAACTTAAGTGCTTGTTTCAAAATGCGAATGATTGATTTCCATTTAATTGTTAGTTATACTTACACAATTGAGAGTATATGTATAGAAATAACAATGGCATATAAAATAGAGAATAAAAATCAAATGTAAATATTAAATTTAACTTTAGCAACTGATTGGTTATTGTTATTTAGAAAGTTAATACTATTATCAAGTAAAACTAAAGATTTATAAATAAAACTATTAATAATCATCCGTAATGTTTGGTCATCTAATATATTTATATACCGACTTGGAATATCGTATTCTAAAAAAAGGACATCGACTTTAATCGTTGTCGCTTGAATTAAATATTTTTTATCGGGTAGTTTGAATTTAACACGAATTAATCCAAATCAAATGGGATCTTTTCCGGAATCCTACGACACCGGTCTGAGATACTCGGTCGTTTACCCTAAACCGTTACAAGTAATTTGCTATACGATGTACAGACTAGGCGAATGCGAAACTAAAATATTCAATGTTTGTTTTTTAACAACTTAATGTTTTTTTTTTCATTATAGTCTATTTTGACTTATTAATGTGTTATAGTTCATACACCTTTCGATCTTATTGATATACGCATACATTTACGTATCAATAATGTTAATTAAAATAAATGTGAAGTATCATAAATTAATCAATTTAATAATACCCTTAAAATAAAGGGAGAAAAATACAAGAGCATGATTCGGCCTGTTATCTTGTCCCATCATGACCAATCATGGCCCATAAAGGTGGTGGATGAAGGAGACTGCATGCAGCCGAGATGAGTATGTTCAGATGGATGTGTGCGGTAACAAGAATGGACAGGATTAGGAATGAATACATTAGAGGAAGTTTGAAAGTGGATTCAGTGAGAGAGAAGGTAAGGAGCAGGCTTATGTCTTAGTATGTGATGCGAAGGGAGGAAGAGGATGTTGTAAGAAAGGTATTGAATATGAATGTGGACGGATATAGAGGAAGAGAAAGACCAAAGAAAAGATGGATGGAATGTATGAAAGATTATATTCTTAGAAAGAGATTGAATGTAGTAGTGAATGTATGTCCTTAAATAGAGATAATTGGAAGAGGAAGACATGTTGCGCCCACTCCAAATAAAACTGGGATAAGGTCAGGGAGATAGATGATGATGATGTGTCGTAAATTACTGTGTGATTGAAAATAAACGCAAATCAATATATTATGTGGGGATAAGGTGGAAACAAATTTTTTTTGTGTTTAAATCTTTATTATTATTTTTTTACACGGTAGAGGCTCAGTGCTTTGACCACAATCTCACCTGATGTTAAGTGACGATGTGGTCCAGGGTGGTAAACACACTAAGCCTAGAGGTACTGGTTCTCAAATGATGCTGCGGGAACACACCTATTGGTATTTGGCGACAGGTTTTCAAACTTGAGGGTGGTAGCTACCCAGGCGGGCATCATTGGGAAATGCCCTACCACCATGCTATGGTTTCCTCACGATGTTTTTCTTCATCGAAAGTTCAGGCCGAAGTTTAAACAGTATTACATCATTGAACATAATATTGTTTTGACAACTGATACCAGATGTGTTAATAATACAAGTACAGTACAAGTTACTTTGGTCAACTTTGAATTTTTTTTATAAAGGATCATCCGTTGGAAGTACTGTAATATATATTGTAATATATTTGTAAAAACGGAGTCATAAACAACATGCTAATTTGTCGAAAATCAAGGGACCTGCGGCGACCCGTAGTATAATTTCGACTAAAGATAAAATCTAACATTTAGCCGATGTTAGACGACCACATGTATTCTCACCCTTACCATATCTCCCCTGTTTGTCTTATCTGTTACTATAACCATACGTATTTTTACCACAGTTCGCAATGATGTATGTCGAACTGAGGGGTTACATAAACTTGATACCTTATATTATCGTTACTCAGAAAAGTTATTATTGATCTGATTTCAGTCAAGGAAAAGAAACTTCGAAGAACACTGACAACTGTAAACAATTACCATGACGAAAGTAAAGTAATGAAATGCCTGGTGCGAGTTACTAATTTTATAACCTAATAACAACTATGCATACATTATCATGTTGCGTTATATTGCCAATAATCCTATTGTGACCGCTAAACCAGACTGTAACCTATAGATATATTTCAAAATAACTGTGATCTCATTTATGAGTATTATTATCCCTCACAGTTGTCAAATATTAAACATTTCAATAATCTTTAGATGTATAGGCATAGGTAAATTATGACCAATCATATTTATTTTTATTTATTAACCGATCTTCTTTATCTCTTCTTACTTGGTACCTATAAATGAGCTTTAGTTTCCACCCATCCATCCATTTAACCGAAAAAACGTCCACTGCTGGACATAGTTTTCCTCCAAAGATCTCCACGAAGACTGGTCTTGCGCCACCCACATCCAGCGGATTCCCGCGACCTTCATCAGGTCATCGGTCCACCTTGTGAGGGCCTACCCACGCTGCGTCTTCCGGTACGCGGCAGCCAAAAATATTAGAAAAAAATGCAATAATGATTTTCCTTTGGATATCGATAACTAAAAGAACACTAACTTTCAAACAATGACAACGTGCAATTAAATTTGTTACTACTACCAAAAAGGAGAAAATAATTTGAGGATACATATTAATTCAAAGAACATTCGAACAAGTTAACATTTTTAAATTTATGGTAATATTTGTACATTGGTATATTCATCATTATTCGTTTGTCTACTAGAAAAAATTTAGTAAAATAGTTACATTTCAAAATAATTACTACAGAGTTCATTTTTTATGAGTTTTACTTAAGAAGATCCTTATCTGGACTAAATAGAGAGAAAATAAATAAAGAAAATAATATTTGCATACATTTATGGTTAGAAAGAATGCTGTATAAATTTAAGATTATTTTTAACTCTCTCGCATCTGTGATTTGTGAAAGTGAACCATTGTTATTTCATTTCACTATGACAATACCGGGTTGATCTAATTTCGCAACACTGTTAATGTAATTCACAAGTACAATACAGCATTGGGTAATAGGGTATTTTATTATAATTAATATTACATAAAATGGCACAGTCAGCCGCGCCGCTGAGAGCTGAGACGCCATTCTGTCTAATAGTTCGCAGTTACGTCGGTCTAGGTCGTTGAACCGGCCGCCTGTTTCACGGCAAATGAAGGTTATTGTTGTCTTTAATTTCCATACGATTTTGAATGTGAGATTGTATGGAAATTATTGCGACATAACCTAACATAGTTGATGATACTATGTTTTCGTATTGGGCTCAGGGTCGAGTATAGCTGACACAGATATGATTTTTTTTAAATAAAAAATTGCTGTGCTTCGTGTCTTCATTCGTTTAAGTCGTTCGTCTTCAATAGTTTACATGCAAAATAATTCTGGTAGTATTTTTTTTAGACTTATTGGTACCTATTTATCATTACTTGTTTCTTCGAGTATTTCTGAATGTAAAAATGTATATACTAAAACACTATCAGAAAATATATTACCTGTTACTTTAAAAATTATGTAAATCGGTTTAGGGGTTTCCAAATTATACACCAATTAACCGACAGAGTCACAGAGAAGCTGGCTTTTGTAATACTTAACGAAGAAGAGTAAATTGTTAGAGAAATTTTATGGTATTTTATTGGAATATTTCCAATGTTATGAGTATCAGTTATATCACTGAAGGGTTTGTCCGAAAACGAAATCATATCAGCCTGTTCACAGGACTAGAAGTCTAAACCTATACCTCTGTGATATGATGCTAAATAGTTTCCGAAAGTCTCATCTCTCCGAAAGTCGAATGGCGATCATGTACCGGAAGACGCAGCGTCGTCAGTCCCGTAAATAAGATTAACCAAAGACCTTGTAAAAGTCGCAGGATTCCGCTGAATGGAGGTGCCACGAGACAAGTCATCGTGGAGATCTTTGGGAGTGGCCTATGTCCGTCCAGCAATGAACGTCTTTCGGATAGCATGATGATGAAGATTAATCATTTATAAGAAGCAAATAAATCTAAGCAACGACCGTAATGGGGAACAATTGTATTCTGTTAAGCTGCCCTGGGTGTTTAATTAATAAAGAGAGAAGATTAGTTACTAATTGTTTCAATTAGTAAAATTCATATTAGTAAAAAAGATGCAAATTAATACATACAAAGAATTAGGCCTAAAACCATATGACCTAAGCAGTATGTTATTTAACCTCAGCGGAATTACGGTTGTCAGTTACCAGAAAATGTAAATGAAGTTATTTTTCGTTAACGCAATCTTGTCCAAGTATTAGGTTCCTACTTACAGTTTGATAAACATTAGTTTCCGTATATTTTGCGGTTAACCTGAACCCGTTCGAGTTGTCAGTACGAGTTAAATTATTTCAAGATATTGAGATAAATAAATATATGAAAGTACACACCTTGAGACGTCAGGTTGTCTATAGTTTTGTCCGCGATTCGTTGATTTTTAGTAGTCTCATAAAATTATAGTTACACGTGTAATAGTGTAATTAGGTACTCAATTACTATTTGTAATAGATCAAAAGTTACTATCGGATAATAAATTCGTATAGAAATCGTAAATAATAATTAAGTCATTATTAAGTAGAAAATAATAATGAATTAAAAAAAATACATTCCAAATGAAAACACTTTGCATATGAAAGCATTCATCATCGTTAAGGTGAAATTATCGAACAACATTCAATAAGATAATTTTCCACAGTAAGACAAGTTCACTCACCACATAAACGAGCGAACGGCATAATTATATGGTAAATAGTAATAGCGTTGGTTGCGTTCCCCATTTCCCCGGCCTCAGCTCTCAATACGGGTCTGTTTATTGACGCTCTGGTTGCGAGCCGGATTCTGTATCTGTAACGTTACCACCACCCGTTGTATTGGTTTGAACTTTCTTAGGAGCCTTTTATGAAATCACCAATGGGCGCGGACAGGGCGTCAGTCAGTGGATTGCTTATTTTTGATAATGCCTGAGTGGTGATTACATAAGCAAAGTTTACTTATTTACCTTTAATTACGAAGACAAGATAACGCTGGCGTACAATTTTTTTTTTTTTTCCGTCAACTGACAAATCTAGAGTAACCACCGTTCCCGCCGCTGGGGATGGGAGGTTAACTTTTTTTTTGCTCGCACTTTCTCACCTCCGATAGTTGCACAAAACGTGCTCAGATCCCCACTTGGGGAAGCTCTTGTAGCTGCTATCAGCGCGATACAGTTACGCTGCATGCACTAGTATCATACTGCACACACATACGTCCACACTACACGCAAGGTACATAAGTTTTGTAAGGGATCTTCTTATTTTACAGGTTGACTGAGCGCTCGGTTAGCTAGGACAAATTCCGCGGAATTTTTAACACGGTTAGCAGCTCAAGTGAAGGTTCGTATCATTTGGGTGCCCTTGAGCTGGCTACCTTTTTTAGGCTGAGCACCTTAAGCGCTCGCCTCAAAGTTCGGTGAATCTGTTAGGGCCCTTCCAGTCAACAGCGTTAGTAAGATCAAAAAGAAAGAAAACTTTTAATTATTTGAGCATATTTTTTTTGTCAATGTTTGTCTTTCTATATTATATACTATTGCAGGCAAGGTGACTGCCTCGGTGGCGCAGTTGCATTACGGTACAACTGTCGTTCTGAGGTCTAGGATTCGACCACCGCGTCGGGTCAAGTGATATTAGGTTTTCCTACTTAGCATCATTCCGGAGTCTCGAATTTGTGCCCGATATGGCGACAGGCTCGCCCCCTGTCACATCTAGGACGGAACTAAGCTCGGCGAAATGTGGGTGGTGTGGTTAGCTATTTCGCTTCTGCCTAACCCTTCGAGGAAACAGGCGGATGGGGCAGTTAAAAATGCCTAAAAATTTACCTACGTAACACTTGAACGTTTCCTTTGGAACCATGTCGTGATTCAACAAATATAATGGATTTACTACAAATCATTCGCATGTATTGCAAAACGTATTGCTGAGTTAATAAAAGCAAAAATATTGTCTTACAATAATTGAGAAAATATAGCCAAGTTGAGATTTCAAAGTATCACAGGTATTACAAATTTTGTCGTGTGAGCGATGTTACTGTCATAGTGGAGTATAGTTTTGGAAATTGAACAAATATGAGAGAAATTGGCCAGTTCATATAGGTACCTCTTACAAGAGGATATTTGTGTTTAAAGCGACAGCCAGTAATTGTTACGGTTTAAGTTGCATGGCCACTCAGTTCGACACCCACGACGCTTGATGCCTTGGCACAAGCAATACTCTTATTGAAATACTCATTTTGCATAGTATGGTGCTTATGGTTATTTATTTATGGAAACCTATTCACAGGAATGAATTCGATAAAGTCTTCATCATTTTTAAGTAACGTAGTTAAGTAAGAGTAAAAAATTTATACCCAATTAATGTTCATTTCAAACAACGCAACAGATCTTAACTATTGCATTTAAGAATTATTATAATATTACAAACTAAATATCTTGCAACATAGCAGCCCTACATCATGTATTTTATTGCTATCATCATGATTCCAGTCGAAAGACATCCACTGCTCAATTCCCCCAAGATAATCCACGGCGTTCGATCCAGCGCCAGTCACATCGACCAAATTCTTGCGACCTTCGTCTGGTCGTCGGTCCACATTGTTGAGGGTTTTTAATAAGGCATACACATACAGGTATATTTGAGTATGCACGGGGAAAGGTAGTCAAATTACTTTATGAAACCAAATCATCATTGTCATAATTATTGACAGCTTTTGTTATCATCAAACCTGCTTCGTTTTATGCAAATTTATCCTTATTTTATCCCACTCTTATCCAGGTCTTACCAACAGATTTGTAATGTCCCGTCTCACCTCTGGTCTTCTTACTTTTACCGCAAACTGTAGGCTTACTTGAAAGTTACGGGCGGTCAAATTTGCTCAAGCACACTCTGTCCTACTTTGGTAGCGGCCCAACACGTGCTCGATACCCAAATAGAGAAGCTCTTGTAGGCCACAGCCAGCATGATGCATTCGCACTGCGTGCAATAACATAAGATGTATTATATTGCATGCATACACTTGCTGGAACATAAAATTTGGTTGAAATCCTATGTAATATAACATTTAGCTGTTGTACAAAAAAAAAAAAAAAGAATTGAAGTGAATTTTGTGAGTATTTCTAAAAAAATGTAACTACATTGTTTAATAGCTGAAGTTTTGTAACTTGCACCACACAAATCACATTGTTAATGTCATAACATACTACTGTATGTAGAAACCAGTGAAAGCGTTATTTTTACCGATATCAGACACAACATTTCATACACTTGAACACAAACCTTTTAATGGTTTAATGTATGTAGTGTCTGATAGTACGAGGTCAAATTCAATAACTAACGCCACATTACAATAGTGAAATACATTTGCGTTTTAAGTTCTAAACGAATGAAATATAATACATAATTATTTGTAGATCTACTCTTGTCAAATGTAAAAATGTACTCTTGTGAAATGTACTCTTGTCAAAAACTATGTCATTAAATACTTTACGAATTTCGGTTAAAAATCACCTTTAAAATTATACTTGAAAAGAGCGTTCTAAGGATACCACTGTGAAATCATTTGTTAGTGACATTCCTTAAAGTGACTTTGAAACTTGCGTCTCTTTTATGTCTTCTCATATTATGTTACATTCCAATTATATACATATCAATAATCACAGTGTAATAACATTTTTACATTGTCTTAATTCTTCTTTATTTATCACTAAATACTGGCCTAATGAAGTTTGCATTTTTGTTATAGTGTTTATATAGTAGTTATATATATAAAAAATACATATCCATTATATTCTTGGAGCTAATTATGATATTTATAAACTGAAGTTATTTCTTCCGCCTCATTTACACGTAGGCTTATAGAACAATTGAACATCGTGTTTTATGAGTACTTTGACTGGCCTTACGCTTCTGCATTATTTACCTTCGTTCGCTGTCAGGTAAAACCTACACTTTAAACCAGTTTGATGGCCGTTAAATAGTATTTTTAATATGTCTAATTCCAGAGTTGGAACTAAATTATTTCGGTCTTGAAAGTGATGTTTGTAATTCGACAAAATTTTTCCCTGTTTCTGTTATTAATTTTACTAATGTAAAAATAAACGTATTATTAGAAAAGTTAGGGGTGCTAAATTACATGTCTTATTCGGCTTGTTGACTAATTACGTTTGCTTTCTTTTTGCAAAATTTTAGTGGAAACTTTGTGTTTATAAGAAATCTATTGCTTCTTTTGGAGTCCTATATAATAAATAATATATAATAATACTAGCTTTGTAAATAGGATATCAGTCAAATGCTAAATAAATATCTAAGATTGTATTAAATAACTGCATAAAAACACAAGATTTTACTAGTTTTACTGTGTTAGCTTTCCACACGTTCGTTTGATCGGGTTTCACATTCTTGTACTTGTAATTGTAAGTGTCATAACTAGTTTTAAAATATATATATAAATAAAAATATTTCATTCCATTCAATAATTAATAAATAACAATTAATTTTATTCGGTGTGATATTATAAGATACTAATAGCACCGCGCACTTAGGATTTGATAAATGCACCATTAACATTCCACAGGTTTGTGGCGAGGACGGAGGCTATCTGTCATCTTATGGGATTTGGGGTTTATATAAGTGCATATATGTACCAGGAGAGGCTTTGTGAGTATAATAAAAAATACAAACATCGAAGGATTTTACTTGAATAGATAATTGATTGAACTTTTTTATTTTTGTTCTATACCATAACTATAGAGAATAACTACGATATGACGAATATGGCCAGAAAACAGTTTACCAAGAAGAGTCTTCATCATGTCGCCGTCTAAAAATTTTTTGTCTAATGTGTTTATGGAATGATAAGTTCAAAGAGAATTTTCAAAATAGGTTAGTACAACGCGTCAATCGAAGTTTAACAGACTAATTGGTGAGAAACATTTGTATTGTTATGTGTTATTTCTCAACGCCAGACTATCTAAATATTGACTTATATATTACTAATTAAAAAATAAGGATCGACTATCAATAAAATATTTCATTTTTTAATTTAGAATGTTTCATTTTTTTTTTCTATAACAAATTATAATTAAACGATCTTTACCTCTCTTCAGAAGACAAATCTTTAATAGCATCACTCCGATAATGCAGAATGACATACAAGTAGATTATGTATGTAAATTATGCCATGATTCATAACATTACGAACGATGGTGATACGACAAAATTTAATTCATACTGACGATGTGACGTAAATTCATAATATTATCAGTTCACAAACTTCAAAATTGAATAATAATAAATAAATAAAACGGTCATTATATATTAAAGTTGTTAACCTTTTGTGGTTTCACGTTTATTATATTTTGTTATATTGAGCATAATAAATGATAAATTATTTCCGGCATCCTATTAGCTTTAGAACGATATTAATGTGACTGTTTAGAAATGTAGATCATATAACTAATAATTTAATTTTAAATAAATTAGCATGAAACGTATATTCACTGTATGATTGATTGGTTTCACATTTATATTTTTTGCAGACGCGGGCTTAACGCTACAAGGCATTCTATTCCAGCTAACCAGCGGTTTTGTGTAAAAGTGTATAGCGATCGATGAATAAAAATTCAAATATTATGTTGACTAGCCTAGTTAACTGAAATACTGCACTGAATAAATAATAGATTTATGCAGTATTCAACAAGTTCATAAATTGTGTGTTGATTTTTTTTGCGTGATATGAAGTGTGTAATTTTGATTTTTGTAATTAAACATGTCACTATTAGTAACTCTTAATTATTTGATTTTTTATTTGCATTGATGACGTATTTCGTTTTCGTCAATTTTTGTGTTTCTGCAATCAAAACGTCTTGCTGCTAGCACCTGTATCACAATATATATATTTTCGCTTTCTGTTTGCATACGGTCGAGATTATTAATTTTCCATTTTTGTTTGTTTGATAAGACAAATTGCACTTTTATCTCTCTAACTCGGTACTATGTTCAACTGCACCTAACACTTTATTATTTTTAATTAAATATCAAATGATACAGTATAGGTAAATTACTGTGATCTTTGATCCCAATTTACAAAAACCTAATAAATTAAAGATTACCAATGAACGTGGGTCCGAGACCACATATCCAACTTTAAAATTAGCCAAGGCTTTCTGTGAAGGAAAACATCGCGAGGAAACCATAGCATAGTAGTTGGGCATTTTCTAATAATGCCCGCCAGCTAGTAGTTCTAGACTTAGAGTGTTTAACATCCCGGACCGTATCGTTACTTATTACTGTTCATGATTATGGTTATACAAGCTTTAACAGTATAACATATTTTGATCCCACAGTTAAACTGGATGTACACTTTTGTGGGACAATAGCTTATGTAATAAATTAAATTTTATAGGAGAGTTCAAGTAGCATTACTTGATAATCAGCTTGGAAAACATCGTCACTTAACATCAGATTAAATTGTGGTCAAAGCGCTGAACTGGCACTGAAATAAAATAATAATACAACTTACAGTATCTACTCAAGTCGAAACTTGTTTGTTACGATAAGAGGATAGTGTTTTCCTTTTAAATGTCAGTTAAGCGATTTGCGTAATGGGACACCGATGACATTATATCGTTAAGACTTACTATGTGTTGTTAAGCGATATCCCAGTAATGTTATTTAAAATCTAGATTACGTAGTGAAGAATATAAGAAAGGCGTACCGAGTTTTACTGGCAGGTGTTTGAATTTCCGATGATTATTTAACAAGTAGATTACGCAATACAGAATATATAAAATGCGAGCAGAGCCGCGGGTACACATCTAGTGATATATAAATATCTGCATTGGACGACCACTGCTTAATTATACGGAAGCGAATGGAAGATACGTCCAACTCCAGATTGATTAACTTTAGTTCTATGTGAGACATGCGAGACTCCTGCAAGCCTTAAAAAATGTTAAAGCTTTATTAGAGTTGTCACTTATGTAGCCTTGTTTATTTATAGGCGTGAGAAAGATCTCCCAGCTGTGGGCAGGAACAGTTTTTTTTAATGTAATTAATAGAATGAGTACACTTAAGTAACTAATTCTCTCGGGAAGTATAAAGAGCGGTGTCAGCCCAGCGTGACGATTCGCTTTTACAGCTTGTATTAAAATTGGAATACTATATAATAAGTAAAATATACAAATTATATTGAAGTTAGTTCACAAAACTAGTACCCACTTTAATAACGCTACGTTTGTAAAATAAAAAGAAAAACAAAATCAATGCAGTGAGTTCATTCTATACTTGTTTATGTTAAAACTAATACGATCTGCAAAAGGATGCAGTTGTAATTTCTGTCTCTGACGTTTTTTTATGTATTGGAGAAAGATAACAAGATAAGTCTACTGAATGAATGTTGTTTTTGTTTTGTTTATACGTAAATAACTTGAAAATTGTATAATAATTAATTTTACATGGTCGAACTTTAACCGTAGGAACAAGAAAATTTGAAATAATTGAGTTAAAAATTGTTGACATTGAAATTGCTATACTATGACTTATTTTAATGTATTGATAATTGTCTTTATATGCTTACCTTGACGAATGGACGCCGCACTATAACTTGGACTGTTGAAAATTTGGCAGTGAAAATCATACACATATATAAACTTAATCGTATGAGATAATAAACTTTGAAAAATATCTTAAAAACACAATGGGCTCTCTCTTGTCAGCTATAGTAAATAAAGCATTTGCCTTCACACTCATGCTTATGTAAGCATTAGCATAATTTTGAGGAAAAAGCAAAGATGTATAATTGCTTACGTAATCGTCATTCAGACCCCCGTACCCAATGAATTTATTTTTCTAAACAATCTAATGTTGGTGACCGGAGGGCCTTTACACTAGCATCGCGGAACTTGGTGGGTGAGTGGAGAAGGCTCTTAGACTCAAAAAGGCAACTAGCACCAATCTGGTACGAATCTCGGCTTCACCGTTACCTGTGTGTAAAAATCACACGGAATTTTAATCCTAGCTACCCAATGTCATCTATACAAATATATAAAAGTGAAGTGTCTGTTTGTAAGATCAAAGTAACAATTTGGTTAACTATATATTAATGAATTTATATAAAATGCCAATACTAAGATTAAACAAAAAATTGTATGACTCTCTATTTGTTCCGGCTAATCTCCGGAAACGCCGGACCCATTTTGAGAGGACTTTTATTATTCCGGTTATGGTTACCCCTTAAAAAATTGCACAGTTGTACGATTTGAATTTGTGGGAAATATCTATGCTTTCTGTTAGTAGCAAAAAAATGTAGTAAAATAATTCTGTAATTCTGTCTAAACAAAAAAAAAAACGATTCGATGACAGGACCACATAAAACTATATTACGCAGTAAAGAATATACGAAACGCGGGCGGAGCAGCGGGCTTGCTGCTAGTATTTAATATATTTCATATACATAATTTATTTTTTTACAGTTTTATTATAAAAGTATAGACTAATAATAATTACAAGTAGGTTCAACGTTTAGGAGCAAGAATTGACTTTCTATGTATCATACATACTGTACATTTAGTTACTACGATTGATTTTTATCCCGAAGCGACGATTAGTAGGGTTCTAAGCTGATTGTGAATGATCGTGAAAGTTGGCCATTAATAAAGCAGACTGCTTTTTCATGGCATGATTGATACTTGGCTACTATTAGAGCATCATTGACATTGCTATCGCGGAGAAAGGAAACGAAAGCGATAACGTTTGTAAATCGATGTTTAATTTAATATTACAAAGTTAAATTATCATTAATTAGCTGTGCCCGCGACTTTGTGTGCGTGTAATAGTGTCTTTGGGTAGCATTTTAAATTATTTCGGCTAATTATTTTACAAATAAGATACATACGTATAAATACTTTATTATTTAAGTATATAAGGTATAAAGTATTCTTTTGAGTTTATTTAAGTACATTTTTATAAGCTACGCTATATTTTTATTTTTTGTTTTTCCATCTTTTGCCATCAGTATTCGCATGCGTGTGACGCAGTTGTCTGCCCTAACATATCTGCCCGTTCGGCTAAGCAGACTGAGGGCGAAATATTGCAGAATGTGAAGCGTGCGCCGTACCACACCGCGTTCCGCTGCCCCAACCGCTCTTCGCCCCTCTCCATCCGTAAATGTTACATCAGAATAGCTGTAATATTTTGTATCTTGTCGCAAACTTATGAAATAATCACAT
This sequence comes from Samia ricini, assembly GCA_014132275.2. Classification (NCBI taxonomy): domain Eukaryota; kingdom Metazoa; phylum Arthropoda; class Insecta; order Lepidoptera; family Saturniidae; genus Samia; species Samia ricini. The sequence continues at coordinate 13,202,456 of AP028161.1, forward strand.
AAACCTTACATATTTCACTACAAACTTTCATCCCCTATTCCCTATTGCTATTTTACACCCTTGAGGGTAAAACTTTTACAAACTTTGAATGTCATATTTATTTATATCGAATCAACAGCCTAAAAAATAAGTTTCAAGCTTCTAGCTTAAAATCTCTAAAAATGGTAATACTTCCATACATACGCATTAAAAAGTAGCCTATGTCCTTTCTAAGGATCTAGACTATCCGTGTATTTAAATTTAATTTAAAACGGTTCAGTATGTTTGGCGTGAAAGCGCGACAGACAGAGTTACTTTCGCATTTATAATATTAGTAAGGATTATGATTTGTGCCAATTATTGTTATATGGCTACTTTAGTAAATTAGAGTCTAGGAATATAATAATGTAATTAAATATATATTGTTTAATTAAATATTGTATAGTTGGCTAAATATCTAGATTCTTTTATTATTTTTTAACCATAAATAAAACGAGGCTAAGAAATCGCATTACGGTGCATTAAATACGTACTTTTTTAAAGTGAAATCGGCAAGAATACGTCGTGTATTATATTTCAACCCTTTTCACCATACAATACAGTGCTTTTAAAACTTTAAAATCAGTGTAATACGGGTTACATTCGTATGTGATTTAAATACTTTTTGATATTTATATTGTTAACTTCTATCAGTCAATACTAATTACTTCTTCTTCTTAATTAATGGTTGAGTATCCATTTTTTTGCTAATTATATTCTGATAGAATTTGTCTAGTTCTCATAGAACTTTTCCGTAAAATAGTGGTTATTTTATTAGAGCTATCTGGGAAAAGTTTACAACCCAATCTAATATACTTCACATGTGCACATTGCACAATAACAACACAATAAAATAACACCGATATTACGTAACATTGGGTCAAAAAAAAACACAAGCTAATAAATAATAACAAATAAAAAGTTCTACATGACATATTCCGCCTACAACTCTAATGCTATGTTTAAATTTTATAGTTTTGTGCAAAAAATCTTCGTAATTTGGAAATTCGTAATTTAATATTAATTTTTATTACTTAATGCTGTTAATATTAGAAACAGATACTTAAATAGGTATTCTCACCAATCTGGATTAAGTCGAAAAAAAGGGTTCTGTTATCGAACAATATTTAAAAATCACCCCACACAAAACCGTTGCACAAATGAAACGTAGTTTTTATTATATCTGTCGGTTCCAGTTATAGAGTATTAAAATAATAGAAAATAAACATGTCTAACACGTGTTAAGTGCAACAAAACATGTGCGATGGGACATGTGTCAGTCATCTTTATGTACACAATACCCTTAATCAGTTGGTCAACTTTAGTACCATGTGTTTTAAATGTATTTATAAGTTAAAGACGCTTTTTATTAAAATTTAAATAATGTTGAAGTCATGGATATATTTTATTTAGGTATCTACATATAATGTTAAAGTACTGTAAAACTTACCATATGATAGTTTGTTTACCTTTGTTTTAAGAGCAATAAACATACTGGGTGAAATAATATGCAGAATGCTGCTTCTATAATAATCAAAGCATTATCTAGATCTGACTTATTTATTAACTGTGTACGTATTCTTATATCGTAGCTTCATAGCCCAAATAAGAAATAGTGTAAATTTGATTTATAATTGGAGCTCTAAACAACTGAATAAGATTATCCTGAAAAAATATTTTACGTACCTAAATATTTATCTTTACTGTTCAGAATAGTTGTATAGAAAATTATAATACATATAATGTAACCTTGCCGCCCGAGATACAGGAATTCCTACTTTAGGTGGCAGCAGTCTCTATTTTAAAATTAATTGTAATTTATGGAATATGTATGGTGCCGGCCAAGATAGTACCACCCTATATCTTCCCACGGGTATTGTAAAAGGCGACTAAGGGATAAAAAGCAGAGAATAGGCAGCAGCATCCTCAGAGTACCATAAACAACTACTGCGATCGCCAACCTTGGCAAGCGTGGCGATTATGGCAATGCCTATCTCATTGGGGGAGACCTATGCCCAACAGTGGACGTCTTATGGTTGAATGGATGGATTGAATAAATAGCAGTGCTCAATAGTGATTATCAGGTGACATCAGTGTCTTAAGTACGTTAATACAACATTGTAAATTAATAATAAAGAATAATAAATATATTTTTTGACCGAGAAAAGGATCCAAATAAAAATTAACCGGATTTAACCTTGGTAACTAACAGCCTGTCCGTATATTAATTAAATTAACCATGAAAATTTAACAATTCCAGAATGTTGAAATTAATTAATTATTTATTGCTACTGTTTTTAAATTGTTCGTCGAATTAATTCTCTTTCCAAATTGTTTCGAGATTTTAATACCTAGTCGAGTGAGTGAATTTTATAGCCAGTTGTGAGTCTATTTGTTCAGTTTATTATTTAATGCACGTTTTATAAAAGTGTAGAGTATTTAAGAATACTATTATTTAAATGCAGTTAATTTAAACGGGTTTTTACGCGTTACCTTTTGCTTTTTTTTCCTATCCCGACGTTTCGGCTGGGTTTTTCAACCGTGGTCACGGGCTGGCCAGCAAAAAAAAAAGCAAAGGTAACGCGTGAAACCCCTTTTAAATTAACTGCATTTAAATATGGAACGCGAAAACTTAAAAAATTACAATACTATTATTGTTCACCTAATTTGCCCTCAAACGTTATTGAAAATGCCCAGGAATAAAAAATTCTTATTTTTTTAATACTAAACTTAGTTAATAGATAATAAATAAAAAAGAGAAAGAATATCACTTGCTAAACACAGGAGAAAAGAGCACTGAACTGTTTTATCTTTACTTATTTATGTATATAATAAAATATTACATTATCTCAAACTTACATTATCAGTCTAGAAACCTACCAACCTACGTACAAACAAGAAAATATTGATTAAAATACATATTTATTAATAATTTATTTGTAATATAATAAAAATTCACAATATTATGTTGCCTTGAACTGTTCAGGTTATTCGTATTTAATTTTCCGAGATGAATTGTACTGTTTATACATTCAGCTGTAGGAATATAAACGCAGCGAGTAATCTAGCAAGCGCGTAACAAGGACATAGCTTTTACATGGATAGTCGGATTGAGACGAAGCTAATGGTTGCAACACACAGTGGGTCTTTTGGGACGCCAGCGCAATTTGAATATAGAAGGGGTCGTGCTCGGCGCGCGTTGTTTCAATGTCTTCTATGAATTCGCGCTGGTGTCCTAACCCGCCCGCTGTATGTCGAAACTATAAGGCAGCTGCCGACGGACCGGAACGATTCTCGATACGGTTTCCGATCGCGCCGTCATCGAGTTACAAACCACAAACAACTCTTCCAACTATATCTCAAGAAAAGTCAATAAAACCTCACTCTTAACTCATCGGATTAAAGGCGATTCATTAGTTTTACAATTGCAATTGTAAAAAAACGATTATAAGTTAAGATCGTGTTGGCGTCCAGCCATAACTATTTTGCCTAGATAATCTGAGTCGTCAATTGTTGACAATATAATGCTGTATTCAATTCATAGAAGTAACGTACTCAGAACGGCAGCATTCGCACACAAAATGAAACTATTTCCAATATATACATATATTTTTGGCTTCAATATTAAGCGATTTTTTGTATTAAACTATCATACTTAGCGTTATTTCTCTATGTATGTAATGTTTGATATTAATATTTCGCCGTCATCCAATTTTTATAGGAAATGCTTAATTAAGTAACGATATCGATTTACATATGAACACTATTTGATACTTAATGAATCTAAAAATAAATAGATAATTACGACATATAAATAGCAATTACAGTTTAACGGCCAATTTAAAATAATTATATTTCATACTGTATTATACTCCTTAAGACCTTGTTAAATGTCCTAATAACATTTTATAGAACTGATATTTATTGTAGTACGAATAAAAATATCTAATTTATATTATAGCATAGGAGTTTTAGTATATAAATTCATTAAATTTTGTCGTCCTAAGCGTCCTTTACCTGTTGTGATTTAGAAAGTGATCCAAGTGTATGCAGGCACATGACATTTCAAGATGTTATTTAAGAGAATCACGATAAAAAGGTTAACAACGTAGACAAACCTTGGGTCTTCGAGGCGAGATTGGTCACGAAAGAGTTTCTTACTTCACGATAATTTTTGCATCGATGCCGATTTGATATGTATCTGACATATTAATATGGCAAGGATTTCTTCTATTGTTAAATGTTCTATGCCTCTTTAACTTGATTTATATAATAATATTTCATATGTTTCAGTATATTTTGTTTTACAACAGTGAAACAGTGTGACAATAAGTAATTTTGAATTATGTTTACAACGCATAAATTTGTGGCGAGCTTACCACCTAAAACACTATAGAATAAACCGTTGCTGATATAAAATTTATGAATGATATTTATCAATGATTATGCCTTCGCTATCCTGTAGAAGTTTTTTTGTTTATATAAATTGAAACTAAATCTTTATAAATTATATGTCGATAGTTTAATTTTTAATTAGTAAAAAACACTGTAAAAAATTTCGTAGTAAAGAGAAATATAAATGATAAATAGAGGTATCATGCGGTCTCGGAGACCACCAAGAAGTTTGACAGTACAGTAATTTGTCAATGAACGAATCTATTGCTATTATTCTTAGTGCCTTTGTTTTAAATTTGACTATGTCTATTGCCCCATAGTTATATTATAGACTATTTAAAAAATAGAGTATGTACAATTACTAATTTCTTTTGTATTTGGAGGTATATGTTTTAACGTTTGCGTATTTATTTATATTTCGTTGAAAATCACACTTATTTCCTATTTAATAAATTATAACCTCTTTATTTATATTAACATCTTACAACAGTGGCGTAATTATGCTATCTGAGGCCCGTGGCAAATTCATTGTATGGGGCCTCCGTAAAAATTGTCACACTATAATTTAATTTTAATAAATCATCAAAGTAATCTCTAGGGTGTTTAAATCTTTAATTGTATCTGACTGTAATTGCGTCGTGAGCCGGGGCCCCATCGGACCGGGGCCCGTGCCATTTTGCCAGCTTTGCCACCCTATAGTTTTTCGCCACTATTCTATAAGTATATTATTTCAAGTATTGTGAATTATAGTTCTATTTTCACAATAGTGTCCCTTTTTAACGTTTTAACTGAATATTAAGAAATCTTAAAATCCGATTAACTTATTAAAGAAAAACATGTACTGTTAGATCTTATTAATAAATAATGTTCTATTGAACAGTACAGTTACATACTCAATGTAATCAAGTCTGCATAGTTAAGATGTAGGACGCTTTCTTTAATTATATTTATTTCTCATTCATCCCTTTAGGGCAACAGGAAGTTAGTCTGTAAACATATTAAAAATTAGCATCTAATTATTAAATAAATTACAATATGTAATATTTACTTACGGACTTTTAGTATATTTAGTAGTTATGCATGTGTGACTTATTATTTTGATAAGATTTAAGAACATAATTAAATATGTATAAATGAGACAATTTTATTTAGGTATAAAACTTGTATACCCATTAAATATATATAAAATTTCATATAAGTTAGATTACAATACACGAAGCCTTTGAAAGTTTCAAGATATAAAATATTTTTTATAAAATTCTTTAAGAAAGAATTCAATTTTTAAGTAGAAAATTTGAAACCAGCGCTGTCAACTCACAGCGGGCTGCATTAGGCCTATATTTTAAAAAATATACTATCAATTGCATACAATATTCAAATCGTTCAAGTTACTCTTATAAACAGGAAACTGAGTAAAATACAGTGAAAGATGCTACAGCTAGGTGAACGTTTACCGTGAAAGTAATTTATAAATCGATTTTCAATCGCCAGTATTGCTTGGCCAGGCGTAACAACAATAATTACATAATATCTACTATTTACTACACTATATAATCAATATTAGATAATTACAAATGTTCAAAATGCATCTTTTTTCTCGTATTTTCAATGATTTTCGATTGACAATTTATAAGCGTTCAATGTGTAATACCTTCTTTACTAATCTGTGGTATTTACCGCTTACGGCATTCATAACCGCATCAAGGCTTTGTTTTTAATCGTGTTTTTTTTTCTAGTACCGTCTATTTTTCCAACGACTATATATTCCTAACTTAAGAACTTTATAAGATTACATTATATTTTCCAAAGAACCTTCAGATTTTTTTCGGACCGGTTACAGATAAGTTTTTGGTAATATCAACATCATCATCATTATAGGTCCAAAGCATATGCCAAGAAGACTTAAAAACAGTAGCACGTTTGTTACGTTTTTTTTTGGGCTAGCAACTCCAGCCATTAGGAAATTCGGCCCGAGTACATTATTATAATTAAAATTTGTACAATTATTATTACTTATATCAAAGATAATTAATGATAGAAAGTAAATTTCTGTTTCATTAAATGCATCCCCACATTCCATTCCACAACGTTCCCTGTTTTACAGCATGTTATGTTATGCTTTACATTGGATTACAATAATACATGTTACCAAGCCGAGGTCCGTACCACTTTGGTAACCCTTGTGCTGGTTACCTTGTGCGGCTGAGTGCCTTCAGCACTCGTCCACAACATTCGGTAATCGCCCTTCCGGTCACCAGCGTAAGCTAGTTAGGAAAAAAAACATGTTACCAAAAAGATAATAACAATTTTGTATCAATAATAGTGATGTTATAACATAAATTAAATATAATTCAGTAATGTTCAATCAATTATTTTATTAATTTTGCCTGACGTATTTATTCTATATTATAGCTGATTACAGCAATATAGTGGTTGCACGTGCAAAACTAGAACATATTATGAACTAAATAATGTATGTAGCATTTTAATGTATCTTTTACGGTTCTCCGATTAATAATGAGGTTATTTTATAGACCATAAAGTAAAAATTACACGTTTAGAAGCAAAACAAAGTATGACTATATTTTAATTGTACAGAACAGGTTGATTTAATTGTATAATACACAAGTTTTTATCACAATACTTTAAAAAAAACATTCGCGACTTTAGTCGTCAAGGGTGCGAGTTTTGTTTCTTTTTTGTTGTAGGAACTGACGTGTATAGGTCATAATTTAATATAAAAAGTATTACAAGGGCAGTTCTGTATGTTTGTGCTAAAGAGCATCGACGGAACGCTAAGTGAAATGAATAAATCTTTATTATAATAATATTTAAAATTATAATGTTTATTACTTTTAATATTTTAACGTCTACTTTAACACTGTATATTTTTTTATACATGATTATTTTAGAAATAATCGGATATGGTGACTTTAACTATTAGAGGGCATACTATGATACTAGTTAGTGGCTTTGGTCGTGCTTCTTATGCGGCGTTGGGCGATTCTTAGTAGGGGAAAAACTTAGATTCGCGTTACCAATGCTATGATGTCAGCCATCAACATGTTACAGTATGTCAAGTGTAAGATGGCGTTCAAGAAAGATAATGACATTTATACTACGACGTCTATCATATGTTTTGATTGTGAATAAACTATATAAAAACGTACATTATTATTATTCGGAGGCCGGAGATAAAATAGATGTAATAACAAGACCAGTAGATTATGTTAATAGTTTCAATTAACAAATTAAGAAAACTAAACATAAAATAAAACAGTTTTTCCAAAGTTTCGAGTTTAGACTTCTGTTGGCAATCCCCATGGCTGTCTAGTTTTAATCTGAGTCCAACAAAATGGCTGCACTTCATGTGACGTTGTGAAAGCTAAGTCAGTCAGTAAATGTTGACGCAGTCCCTTAAGAGCCTCTTTCCATATAGAGATTATACTGTATTTGTATATTATATGATTATAAGTAAACAAAATAAATATTAATATCAACTATATTATATACCAAAACACCAAATCAGACACAATGTTAAGTAAAACTTACATTCTGCACACATGAAATGGTTAACGAAAATATTAAAGTGTCCAATTTTAAAAACATTATCGTGTAAATCTTTTATGATGTTATTTATGAAATCAATTATCGTTGGCCATAAGTCGATGCGGGTCGGACCAGATCGTTCACTTTTCCTCTGTGATGTAATGCATACGTCTGCAACTTAATGCGTGTGCTCTACTGTCTAAGCGATACTGTATACTAGCTGAACGTTAAAATAATAAAATTAATATACGTCTTTTCTTTTTATTTTTTTATATTATAAAAAAATCAGCCTTTGCAAACATTATTCTTTCTTGTTAATTATTCTTCTTTACCTCATCCAACATAAAGTAAGATGTCTTTTTCTTTTACTTTCCTCTGTCATTTGTCATTCCAACCCTAACACCTTTTATAATCATGTCATTCTTCACGCAATCCATACATATTTTCTTCGGTCTCCCTTCTAAATCTTTCATACTTAATACATCTAATTACGTGAATTTTATCCCTTCTCTTGATATGTCCATACTACGCTAACCGAATATTTCTTATTTTTTTTGCTACTGGTGCTACTTTCAAGCTTCCACTGATATACTATTCTTATCCATTCTAATTATGCCACATATCCATCTTAACACTGGCATCTCCGCTACGTGCACGCTTCAGTCACTCGTTTCTTTAGCTGCCCAACATTCACTTTTATTATTCGCTTCAGTACTACATAGAATAAAGTATATAACTGGAAACCTTTGAAAAAACTTCTCCTGGTGTATTTTAAATAAATATGTTTTACGTATAGTCTTAATAAATCAATTCCATTTTTACCAAATAATCATTGTTGTTGTTGATATCGTTGTTATAAAGGAGGCTAAGACTTAATTAAGTACAAAGCCGACCACATTGCTTCAATTGATATTGTTTTTTTCGTCTACTACCATCCTATTGCGTAGTTTTGTCGATGGGACACCAGCCTAAGTTACGTAACTATAATTTGTTCCATTTCACATGGGGGGCGGCTGCTAAAGTGATAAATGCTGTACGCACGAGTACTCACCGATACCTATTGGTATAGATTTTCTAAGCGATACATACACATGTGTTGGGGTTATTTATTTTTAACCATTTAAATAATATCCATCAAGAAACCCCTAATTACTACTGTCACCAATATATAACTTATACTGTACGTACATTTCATGTGTAATTTGTAGGTCAATAGATTATCATATAGATATCGTCATAGTTATTCTAATTTAGAAGCTCGTCATTGTTTTAAATTGTAATGTAAACTAGTTACCAAAGTAGTATCACAATGGAAATTAAATGTAAATATTTTTTTCAATAAAAGTGAAACTTGTTTATGTTCTTACAATATCAAACTATGTAACTGAATGAGTGTTCTGTAATATATTTTTCATCATTTTCTTTGGCGTTTGAGCGTTTGGTTTTGTTGTTCGGTTACTCTGATTTTTAGAAGTATTTGCTCAGAATGAAGTTATTCATTATTTGTAGTTTGAAAATGAATTGACAATTTGTAGTCATCGCATTTGAGATCCTACACTGCATGCTGTTATTACAACAACGCTTAATATTTTAGAATATAATAAATAAAGTCACATTAACCGCTTGTATCATGGCGAGTGTTCTGAAGAGCTCTTTGATCTGATCCCCTCCTCTCCTTTCCATAACAGAACCACGCGGGCAGGACTTCGGTGTCACGGTTTCACGGTGACACCCATAACTTCAAGAACCAAAAAGTTTGCTGACTCCTACTTTTGTCGCACTGTGAGGTTATGGAACCGTCTTCCTGTCAGCGTGTTCCCTCCTTCATATGATATTGGGTCCTTCAAAAGAGGCGTGAAGAGGTATTTAAGCAGGCCAGCATGACAGCGGTGACTGGCAGTGAACTCTGTTCAGTGTCAGTTCAGTTCAGTTCAGTCACTATGCTGTCCATTATAAAAAAAAAAAAAAAAAAAAAACATTAATGTTATGTAAGCTTTCATATTTTTAACTGTAGTCTTGATTAAACGACGTTCGATACCAATCTAGCACGGAATGAAGCATTGCACTTTATATGAGATACGCACAGCGATTCTTTAATATGTCGCATAAATCTATATTTCTATTTACCCCTTTATAGAGGTAAAATTGTTTGTTTTTATTTGGAATTTAACTCAAAATTACTTAACCTATTTTAAAAATTATTTCAATAGTAGAAAGCTAGATTATTAGTGAATAACAAAGGTATTTTTTATAACCTAAATATCCACAGCCAACGGATTCTTGAATGGCTGCCGCGCACCGGAAGAAGCAGCGTGGATAAGCCCCCCCCCTGCCCCACAAGGTGAACTGACGACTTGTTGAAGGTCTCGGGAATCCGCTAGATGCGAGTGGCGAGTGGCGTAGAACCGGTCGTTATGGATGTATTTGGGGAGACCTATGTCCAGCAGTGGACTTCTTTTGCTTGAAGGGATGGCAGGAGATCACGAAAACTACAATAATTTAATTTAAGATACCAAAAACTTTCTATAAATACGGCGTGCGTTTCGAAAATATAATACTACTAATTTATCTTTCTATATACCAGTGCGAGCGGGTCGTAGTATGATGATAGTTTTAAATTCAAAATTCAAAAATAATAACTTCTCTATAACAATTATACAGTCTTTATTTTTACATCTATCAACATAAATTGTGTCTGATATAAACCTATAAAAAGATTTGGTTTTTTGTTCCAACACAAAAAAGAAACGAGCAACGGCTTCGTGGACCGTAAAGATTTCACATTAAAACATTGTTTTGTGTACATTACCATTTCATATCGAACGTTATGAAAAAACGTGTTAGAATCAATAGCAATGTATATTACAAAAGTTACAAAAGTCGTAGTTCGTTTATCAGTCGGCCCCATTTCTTCGTCTACTGGCGTCTAGTCGTACACAAGTCATTGGCAGGCCCACTTTCTCAGACGAATTCGCGTCGTGTAATTTTTTTTTAGCCGTTACAATAACTGGACAACGCTATTGTTATTATAGGAAATAGACGCTTCTATTATATAGGTAGGTTAATTATATTCTTTGAAAAATTGCTCTCGTTTCAACTCAGGTGTGGTCTTTGTACTAAGCATATTTTTAAGTACTTAATCATTTATTATATTTATGCAATATGTAATACAGGTCAAGAGAGCATACTATCTTTCTCTATCTGTAATAATGAAAAAGTCATAAACTCATATAAACAACAGTGTGTTTTAATAGTTAGTGAAAGTTTTCAAAAAGAACGACGAAATGAGTCCATGGGCCCGATTTATGATTTGTTTTATTGATTTGTGTTTTTCATTTTTTATGTTTTGTACACAATATAATGTTAAGTGACGGTGTGGTCTAGGATGGTAAGTACACTATGCTTAGAAGCAGTGGCGTATCGCGGGTGACGGCCGCCCGGGGCGGAAGACAATTTAGCTACCCTTTGATTTCAATCGGTCCGAATTGTAAAATTTTGCCGCCCTCTAAAAAGTGCCACCCGGGGCGTGCTACTTCTGCCGCCTCCACTACGTTACGCACTGCCTAGAAATACTGATTTATTGGTGATTACCCAGACGTGCATTATTAGAAACTATTCTACCACCATACTAGGGATTCATAATGATGGTTTTCTTCACAGAAACCTCATTGATAAAATAGGATAAGTGGGTTCGAACCTAAGTCCGGCGACGTAATCCAACCCCGCATAACCTCTGTTGGTCATCGTTATCAATATAAAAGGCACAAGACGTGCTTCGACCCTCACCTGGGGAAGCTGTTGTAGCCGCTGTCAATGCGATACAGTGCCACTGCATGCACTAGCAATCACACGCATCATACTTCATACACATACTTGCACACTACACGCAAGGTACATAGGTTCTGTAAGGGACCTTTATTACTTTACAGGTTTACTAACCGTTCTGTTAGCTAGGGCAAATTCCGCGTAATTATTATCACGGGTAGCAGTTCAAGGCGAGGTTCGTGTGGCCTTGTGCTGGCTACCATTTCTAGGCTGATCGTCTTAAGTGCTCGCCTCAAAGTCCGGTGTAGCTGTTAAGGGCCTTCCGGTCAACAGCGCTGGTTAGACAAAACAAACAGCTTATAGATGTGTCGTGCTATATATGATTTTCAAGAGCCTTCTCAAAGGAGTTTAAAATCACCGCCGCGCCGTACCTTACTCCGGGGGGCGAAGTAATTGGTTTTCTTTGATAGATTATTACAAAATAAATTGTTACAATATTAATGTAATTTTATTTTGTCATCCTGAGTGGTTGCATTTACGCAAGCTTATTTTCTGTATTCTGGGTCCATCCGTTAAGAATCATATTGAACAAATGAGACATTTCCTAATAAGCGATCATCGCAATTGTCATCGTTTTGTTTTGCCTATTTATGAATTTAATGTATTAACAATGATTAATATTATCTAGAAATTAAATTATACATATTATTTCTCTTGGTCTTTATGAGTTTAAATGAAAGATTCTATTCAGTATAAATTTATGTATGTCTCATTTCTATACAACATATGATTTTAGTGATGCCAATAAAGTTAGTGAGCGAGTTTAGACATACATACTGAATTCGGAATTCATGTAAATATAGGAACAAGGCACATAGGTGTATTAAATTAGTAGGTAGAAAATAATACGGCTTCGAGGTTTTCCCTACAAACTAGTTGATTTATGGATATTGATAATTAGAAATTATACTATTCAACATTAACTTATTAACTGTACGATTATTATAATTTACGATAGAAACTCCATTTCCGTTTATCACCCCGAGAATGCGTTTTATCACTAAGTGCGACTTGAAACTTGGATTCATTATAGTACCTAGTATTTACTTCCCTAGGTTCCCTATTACTGTTATATACTTGTATAATAATCAATTTATCGACATTTTTTTTATAAACGATTATTGTTTATTTCCTTTGAATATTGATACAAACTAAACTTTTCGATTAGTTTTAAAGTAATAGTTAAATAAAAAAGACAAAATATAGTGTTATACGATGTGTGTGAATTCCTAATTTGCAAACGAATAAAAATATTACGATTGTTATGAGTAACTATCTGTGCCTGCGACTCCGCCCGCGTAACATTCCCAGATGGTATAATGACAATTTTTATAATAATTATTTACTGTATTAAATCTCCTAAACATTTATTGCTTTAAATAAAATATTGGTAGGAATATAATTGTGGATAATTTTGTGTCATTTAGTATTATCCTAATAACATACTTGTATAATATCTGACATTTCCAAGTACATTCAAACCTGAACAGGTAATATTAAAACTTTAACAGTAATAATCTTTTAAAAAAAGTCTCATGTAATTCGGTTTAGCGATTCGCCAGTTATAAGTCAATTAACAGACAGATAGACGTTACCTTTTTAATTATATAAAAATAAGGATCTACAGAATGAACACGATAATTTACTCAGTAATTTTTAACTTTAATTTTTCAATTTTTTTTAATTTTAAGATATTTTAACTCAAAGATAGTTTAAGTATTAGGTAAAAACAATTTTGGACATTTTTCATCAGTTAAGCGCCCATATCCGCCATGACATCAAAAACAAGCATAGATTCGTACATCATAATAAATGAACTACCCTAAATCAAATATTGAGTATATTATTGTATTTATAACCTATAAATACAAACTACGTCAGTGTAAAAATAATTCTGATGAATCAGGTGTTTTTAACATGATAAGGATGTGTCCAAGGATACACAGACACATATTGTCAGGAGCGGAGCACGTGCGCCATCCTGTGCTCGCCGTGCATTGGCGACACAGTTCTAATTGTGTCCTGGTAGTAACCAAGGTCACCGCGGACGACCGCTAACTGTATCAATGCGAAGATTGCCCCGTTGAAATGCGGGTGCCCGGTGTGGGTACCGTTTGGAGAAATATCAAATAAAAATATTTTTATTTATTTATTTACTTTTTGCACACAAATATTTACAAAGGCGGACTTAATGCCTTAGCCATTTTCTCCCAGTCAACCTTACAGCGGTGAAGAGATTAACAAAGGTAGGTGCAAAATAAATATTCATATTTGTAATTTTTGGAAATATATAACAAGAAAGTATATTATATATCAATATAGATACAATAATATACATAACACATACATTGAAATATTAAAAAAATGCAGGTGTCAATTGAAACTAGCTGCGCTCGGCATGCATTGCAATGATAATAATTTTTTTAGGACCTAACCATCTTCCTGAACCATATTGAATGTACGCAGAACAACAAAGTTTTTCATCACAAATGGTTGTACACTATAGGAACGCATAAAGGACAAACATACTTACCGTTCATTTTGCTATATAAATCTTCATAAATTTTGAGGTAACAATTAAATGGAAACAATGAAACTGAAAAAAATTATGAATTATTTTTATAATCAACAATATAATTTTTAACGACCTCTAGTCAAAACAGGAGGATATTTTAATATTTTGAATATCTTAATTGTGTAATAAATTATTATTTACTAAATTTTATTATATTATATTTATTAAATTAATGGTAAAGTTTTAAATCGATTCATATTAAAACTATAGTGAAAGGATATTTATTTATTACTAATCTATACTAATAAATAAAATAGAAGTGTGTGTTTGTAATTTCAAAAATTATTATTTTTTTACTAAATTAATATGGCTGTAAATACGATACCTATAGCAAAAATACAATTGTTAAATTTTTTGTCTGTTTGTTTGTAATTAGTAATCTCCGAAACAGCTAGACCGATTTGACGGTTTTTTTTGGTAGATAGCTCAAGTTACTCCGGTTAACGGTTAACGGTACTTATGATTTTCGAAAATAATTAGCGTTCCGCATAAAAAATAAAAATTTGAATAAAATCCTATTCAATGCACAATTTTACTGGCAAGTGAAGTACGAAAAATATTTTTTTAATATAGTTAGTGTATAGATATGGTGCAGAATTACCGATACCGATTAGTGAAAAGAAAAAGAAAGAAATTGTTTATTTCCACCATATACACAGCACTTAAACCAATATATAAACTACATCTCTTATACTTGACATACTGTAGCATGTTGACGACATAGCACTGGTAAAGCGAATCTATAAGTTTTTTCCCCTGGGTACCAGAAACGCGGGTAACGAAGTTCAAAATATTAATAGTCGTTTATGCCAACCCTACGAAGGCAGACATCGGCCAGTGTAATTTGTCTTCTAGTATGAAGATTGATAGCGACCACCCTGGTATAATTCTGTCAACACAAACAGTCTTGTCACTTCTGTCAGACCTGGTGCGTGTAGGTGATGGTGCATCGACTTCAGGATATCCTTATTTCGTTCGCAATCCGCAAGCAATTATTTCGTTCGGGGTCACATTTATTCTTAGTGGCTACGTTCGCTTCACCTTTCCTTTATGATTCAATTGAATAAGAAACCTTGATATATACATAGCTGCCATTATCAAGTTTGAAAACCTGTCGCCAAATACCAATACAATAGGTGTGTTCCGGCAGCATCACTCGAGAACCAGTACCTAGGTTTAGTGTGTTTACCATACTTTCCTAAATATCAGACCAAGGTATACAGCTCATCGCTTATAAATAACGGTTATGTCACGCTCGATAATAAATAAAAACAAGTATATGATATTTTATTTATTTCAATTACTATTAAAGCATAAATATATGTAATTGTACAATAGTCTCCATATATACAACACTTTTCAAGGTTTATTATACCGTATAGCCTCAGCGCTTTGATCACAATTTCGCCTGATGTCAAGTGACGATGTGGTCCAGGTAAACATACTAAGCTTAGAGGTAATGGCTCTTAAGTGATGCTGCCAAAACATATCTATTGGTGCACACGACCGGTTTTCAAACTTAAGGGTGTAGGTAGTTTCTTTGACGTGGGGGAAATGCATTTACGCACTACCCTTACCTATTGTATTAGTGAGACCGAAGTCTCCCAATACAGTAGGTAAGGGGGCACGGAGGGACGAGCTCCGCGCCAGTGTGGGACTCGCCCGGGCGTGAAGCGCCCGGAAATACCCACTAAAACCCCCCGGGGCCGTCCACTGCATTTGGGATGGGGGGGCGACACGGGGTGGCTTTCGCAATCACCGCGTCGCAAGGGTGGTAGTTACCTAGGCGGGCATTATTTTGAAATTGCCCTACCTCCATGCTACGATTTCCTCAAGATGTTTTTTTCTTCATCGAAAACTCCATTGATTCGAAATCCGACCACATTAACAACTAAGCCATCATCGCTTCAAATTATTAGTATTTACTCAATACGAAGCTATTAATTAATCATTTATAATCATTGTAAAGTGGTCATAGACCTGGTTTAATAAACTTCACTCATAATCGAAATCTATAGATAAAACAGTAATCTATTTATCTCCATACACTTTGTGGATTAACAGAACGCTAAGCAAGCACATTACATTTCAAAATGAAAAATATATTAAAAGAATCAAATAATAATGGCACTCTTTTACACAAATACACATAGGTAAACACACCTACGCATTCTTATAAAATGCAACAAAACACAGACGCACACAATAAAAATCATTGTAATGGTTCTTTATATCATTTAAGTACTTTTACTTCAGTAATTTCAAATTATTGATTATTATACAAAGTTAAGTGTCCAAGCAATGTTCATCTCCATGAGACAAACATATCCTGACACAGAGGTCAGTTTATGTCACTTACCTTTATCTTGATAAGTTTAATATTGTTATATAATATAATATTATAGAAAATGGGTATAATATATTTTTAATTAATAATTCTGAATTGATTTGATTGGATAAGCTGCACTTATTTGATTTTTTTTTATTTAAGTACTTCAAAGTTTCATCAATTTCCCTGATATTTAACTTTATCACACAGATAATTACCAAGAAAGTAAGGAGAACAGTTTCTGTTGTAAATACTTTCATCTGACCACATAAATACGCTAATTTGTGGTGAGATAAACCCCGCAAGTGACGGTTAGAAATCCCTGCCATATATTTTTAAAACGTTGTTTTTTTCGTGGTATTATAATTATATTTATAAATCACTCTATAATCATATAAATGTTTGACATTTGTTCATTTATAATATTCAAACGATTGTATCGAATTCAATGATATTCTGTAAAATATTAAGAATATGAATAAAAGATACGTTTTATAATAAAATTCAAAAAAGCTCGGCTGAGTTACATTAGCTTTTCATCCCTGGGTACAAAATGATGACTATTTGTATTGTACAACCTTATAATATGTAATATAAATAAAACAATTAATAAATACTCGTGTATGAAGCATAATTCCGAAGACAATAATTTCTTAGAAAAAGTAATTCAATCTGATCTTCTGCTTGAAGATCCTTCCTTTGCCTGTAATACCGATATGAAAATTAAATAAAATAATCATGATAAAGTTATAAGAATATTTTCTATCCATACATATAGTTAAGTTTATTTTTAAATATGACTAAAACAATTTATTTTCCAATATAACGACCGATCATAAATATCTGTAGTCATTTATAATTACTTTAGAATAGGAAAAAAAGGCATTTACATCTTTAGAATAACCCGATTGAATCATTTTATAAATTGTTTTCGGTTCGTACCTACGCGTTAACTTATTTCGCCCACACTATTCCAGACTTGATTCAATTTTATAGGTGGTAGAGAACGGCTTTGCGATGTTCTCTCAGTGTGTGTAGGGATTGTTAGGCTCTTGTAGTGTCAAGGTTTCGCCCACGGGTCCTATCCGACTAGTTTATTTAGAACAATTAACATTCAACGTGATTAGTTATAAATGTTATAGAATTTCAAAGATTTCTTTGAAATAAAACAAATATGTTATTAAAATCTTGTAGATTTACACGTTTTTAGCTTCATATTTAGTTTCGATAATAGTCGTCCCATAATCGAAACGTACCGTGAAAGAAACGACGGCTGTGTATTATCCTTGCCGCCCAAATCTTTCCGCAGCAGCCGCGGACCCAAGCGTGCTCACGCCTACGACAGCGAAACCTTGCAACTATAAATAGGTACCTCGGGACCACTTTCAGCAGCGGCCCAGGACAGGTTCCGGTCCCCAACTAAGGAGGCATCTCTATATGCTGCCAGCGTGATACAGTGACACTTTTAAGCATACTACATGTAGGTACAGGGTTCTTTAAGGGACCTTGAAGTTCGTAGTTTCTCCAATTTTAAGTCAATTCAAATTAAATCAGTTCAGCGATGCTGTTAATCCCCTTCCGGTAAACATCCGAATATTGTCAATTCTTTCTTCTTTATTCTAAACAAGCTGTGTGTCCGCGGCTGCGCCTGCATTTTATATATTCTTCATTGCGTTTTTTTTAAATACAGAACCCTAATTATACTTTTAAAACTTTTTAGTATTAAGATTTTACTTTTAATTAAATTGTACACATTTATATCTATTTAATAAAAACAAAATATTTTAATATTACAAACAGACACTTCAATTTTATTTATTAGGTAGTATAGACTTTTTTCTTCAAGCAACAGCGTCCCGTTTGAGTTTTAACTATTATATAATATAGATATACTTATTAAAGATCAAGATTCTATGAAGAATTTATTATACAATAACTGATTAAAAAATGCTCCACAGCCTGATAAGGCAATTAGGTAATAATATAAAACAGACTTCAGGGATCATTTATTGTCGACGACATCCGTTGGTTTTATGCCGGCGTGAATATATATTATATTATGACTTCCGTTTAAGCGGCGTGAATATGAAATTGGGTGATTGTTGTTGCAAATGCAGAACAAGAGCTTTCATTATATACGCAATAAAGATATACACATATTTTCTAAATGAATTGTTAGAAACTATATATACGGTCTCGTTCATTTCACATAAAGGAGCATCTGTTTATGACGTTATCTCGAAAGAGGAAAGGTGCATTGAGACATCACGTGTATTGATTTATATTATTTGTTGAACACGCGATATCAAACCGAAAAGCAGCGCGAGACGTTGACTCGCCGTTTGCCAGATACTGATTGCCAAAATTATAATATTTTATTATGATTTTTTTAATTATTACTTGTATTAAATAATACACACGGTTTTGGTTAGGGGGAGCATACTGTAGTTAACCTGAAACAGCACTGCGTATCACCAGGAGGGGAAGGGCTTCAAAAGTCTTTAAAAACATAGCATGATCTAATGAAACATCCATTATAGTGCTAACACACATACGACAGGACCGCGGACATAGTACGGCGGGAAAACGAAGTTATCAGTCCCCTAAGTAGGGATGCAAATCCTTTCCGAAAAAGATCGATTTTTAATTAAACTTAGATTTGAATCGATTCACAAAACATCGACCTTTCAAACTAATAAAATACCAATTATTAGAGTGTCTTTTTTGTTATCTATGATATGATGGTTATCTATAAATAAACAAAAATAAACTAGTTCAGTATCATTTTTCCTTAGTAGGTTAGGCATTCTTCTATTTTTTTGGTTGCTATTGATGACCTTTAGTCCCGTTAATTAAAAAAATGGAAACAGTTTTTGCAATAAATGAGGATTATAGTCTAATTTCGACCACTGGAAGAATTTACGAATAAGAAGTCAAATAAAACAAATAGAAAAAAGATTGAGATCTCGATGTTTTGTGTACCGATAAAAAAAAATCGATCTTTTTGAAAAAATCTTATTCCCTATCCCTATTTATGTGACTGATGACCTTGGCCGCTCGACATACCATGTCCGCGATCCGGTTCGTGCGTGTATTAACAGCATTAGATGACCGCTAATGTTATGATAATAAACAAAATTATATAATTATACAAAAAAAAATCCCGTCTTTAGTCTGTACCATGTTGCCTATATTATTTATGAAACCCGACTGTGTGCCTGCGGCTGTACCCACGTTTCATATGTTCTTCACTGCTTTCAAATTTGTTTATACGGATCCTTAATTATTTTCCTTTATTTTTTTTCGGTACTAAGATAAAGTTAAACTGTTTCTCACAAATTCAAAGACCAGTGAAACTATGCGTTGAATCGTAATTTATTTAAAATAATTGAATTATAGTAAATATATAATATAGTAAATATACAAATATATAAACATGGTTGAAATTTATAGTGTAGATTATATATATATTTGTATATCATAGATTCCATATGAAGTTATCCAAAGCATAGTAAATTATGTAGCTGTTAGTTTCTTAATCATAAAATGGAATCAACAGAGCCGTCATTCACTTACAGTTTAAATGTTGGGTCATTCATTTATTACTCCCAGTTTGGTAACGCAGTTGTGGTCTTTTATCTTGTCAAGTTTCCCCCTTCAAAGAGTGAAGAAAGTTTTGCTTTTATGAGCGTACTCTTTAATTATATAGTTTCAAAAAAACTGTACAAGCATTTTCATTCGTTTTAATTTATTTGTTGTAACAGAAAAAACAACTTTTAATATCGTTAAGTTTGTAATATATTTAAGTGAGACACATCTATCGTATAATGTTTAATATATCCCTATATCTTACCGTGGGTTTCGTAATAGGCGACTTAGGGATAAACCAGGAGTGAGGCAGCAGCATCTTCTTAGTACCACAAACAACTACTGCGATCGCCAACAAGGCAGCCACGCGTAGCTATTATGGCAATCCCTCCCTTATAGGGGGAGACCTATTTTCAACAGTGGACGTTTATCGGACGGCTGATGATGAAGATGATAGGTAGGTATATCTACCACATTAAAAATTAATTGGCAAACTTCATAGGACTAGCTAAATATACATTTCTTCATAAATGTAAGTCAAAGAATATATCAAACAAAATATCATGTAATATTTATGCCCGTCCGTGTATAGTATATTAATTATGCAAACGATAAGATGGAATAGGTTTTATTTTTAGATACCTACTTAACATTATAAAAATAGAAACAACAATTTGTCCAGCTTAAAATAGAAAGACACTAATTTGATATAATATTTGTGACAGAAATATACCAGTTTTTATAAAATGAATAGGGACTGTCTTTACATTCAGACAAAACAAATACGTATTTATACTGGAATGTCAAAAGCGATTTCACATGAATAAATTTGCTGTAATTAATATTCAAAAGAATAAGGTAATTTACACGTATTTGAAAATTACATAATTTAATAATTAGATCTCTTTTGTCATAGGTAAATATTGCAGACAAAACTTTAATTCTATTAATGCAACTGATGAGGCTTCCACAATAATTGATGCATTTAACTTGATATTAAAGTTTTACTTACATAGGGTAAAGATGAATGAAGATTTATCGCTATAACGTTTTACCTTTTAACTTGAGTTATCTCTATGAAAGACAATTTCCTGCTTCGAGCTTCCTATGCGTAGAACCCTGGTTGCGCAAGTGTTTCATAAATATAATATCCAATACTTTATATAATATGCGGTTTAAAAAGTAGTTTTTAATGTATAAACATCCATGCAGCTCTGTATTAGACGCACTAATTTTATCCACTATGCGATATGCGATCCACTACGCACAACGTAACAAATTTCTTAATAAGTTTTTGATGATTGTGCAATGGCCTTTACAGTGGTAAAGGTACGAATTTCATTAGAATTCAAATTTCATTATATAGCTTACATTTATTAAAGTGTGCCCAGAACGTAGCTTCTATATATTTATCATAAATAGCATCATCTTCGTCGTCTTAGTCTAATGTCTTTAAATGGCTAATATTTTACCATTTATCATTGAATGTAATTTTAAAAATTTGAACTAAATAAATGCTTCTAAAACTAATTCTAGCAATCCTAAAAAAAATCATAATTGATAATCATCATAAAATCTGAGACGTTGCAACTAGGTAAGATTTTTTAAAATTAGGTAATGGCTAAGCCGAGGTTTGTAGCACTTTAGTGCCCTTGCGTACGTTACCATTTTCGGTTGAGCCATTTTCGGTGCTTCTGGTCAACAGAATTCGTCAGGTCGAAAAAAATTAGGTAAGCTCTTAAATTTTCTATACAACAGAAACTTTTATAATCGTTGTGATTCAGGGACTTAATTCATTGTTCATGGTTAAAGTCAAAATAGCGATAGTCAAAAAGGCCTTTTTTATACGGGCTCAGCAAAATTATTGCACTTTATATGATATTAAATGAAGTACACATGAAGAACAATAATGGCCGTTTATAGATGAGAATCTGACAATCGGCATCTTTATGTCGGCCTTTTTTTATGTGGTGAAATGCATTTACGCATCCCACCTGACAACTTTAATTCTGGAATAACGTCTGCCGGATTATAGTGGGGAGGGGGTATATGAGTACATTGCACCTTCCATTGCACTGTTAAGGCCGCCGGGGAGACAGTTTGCGCTGGCCGGAACCGTCTCTTACGCGGTTAGGGGCCTGGCCTTTTCGGCTGGGCTATCCGTTCGGGGGGGTGTTTGCGGGTAGTGCTTTCGTTGTACCATGCCACCTCCATCTGACAGTAGACGAAGGTCATTCATAGGCGGTTTCGTGGGTAGTCGCGGTCTCTCGTATTAGTCCCTCCCTTCTCTGCCCCCCATATGAGAGTGTTTTCGGCATAAAGCACCGCGAAATACTCATGAAAACCCTACAGTACATCCACCGCTTTCATGGGGCGACACGAGATTAATCTGACATGCTCCGGGTTGCCGCAGCGGTAGGCTATTTCCTTTGTCTTCCATCCGGGGAGGCAGCCTGGTACCAGCTGCCCCTCTCTCCATCCACCAATCTTTATGCCGGCCTACATCTACTACGGCTAAGGCCTCTACATATAGTGTACACTTGCTAATATCGGGTTACGACCCTCCGTAACATGTCCCTACGATGAATTTTTCACAATTATAGGCCGCGATCCAGTCAGGCCATTTGCCCTACAACCACGCTAACTGCTAAATCTACATCGACTAATTCCGGAAAGCGAAGCGCTAAAACTTGTCACTGTCGCATTTTTAACTAGCATGGTGATCATATTTCAGGCAAGCTCAAAAGCCTTACAGCTTTTTCGTATGTGCCAGTTATAAACTGATTAAACACCTGCAAATTTCGATATGTTTTATTTTACCAGCGGAAACGGGATTGTTTACTAATCGTTTGATTGTGAAACGTCTAGCGCATCTTTCATCGATGCTTGTGATCGATATTGATTGGTGTTTTGCATCGAATAATAACTATTAACAAACTATTAACACAGATCGTTAGTGGTAACCATTATATTTACAAAACTTTCACCACAGTAAGTTCAATTACTATTTTCTGTTAGTTAATCCGCTAATCGTGTAGCGGTGAAACGAATGCACTGTAGTATACTTTCACTTGGTGGATATATGGGCGAGCTGTACATGACTTAAGCTAGTTGGGAAAATGTTATTCTTAAGAAGTGCTTGGTATGTCTTTGATTTAATTATCTTAATATATCTTAAATACAAGTTACTCCCATTGGTTTCTCCTTATTTTGATTGATATGCGAAATTAAGGCAGTAATTTAAGTTGTATCAATATCTACCTTAAACGGGGTTTTAGTCTCAAAATATATGTTAAACTGGTTGCCATAATATTAGCTATTCTTTAGATCGTACCTATTTTTATTTGACAGTTGACGTGGTATAATGCGTTGGATGATCAAATTATAAAAACATTCGATAATTTTGATATTGTTTTTACGTATCTACGAATCTTTTCTATGACTTATTGTAGAATTTAATAGGTTAGTTTCAATGCAATTATATAAGGTATTCTACATTCATTTACACTTCATTGGTAAATATATTTATTAAGAACCATAGTAAATAATGACGACAAAACCTGATAAAATAACCAAATTTTAAAGTTCTGCAAGCTCGTAATCATAGACAAACCTTGCTGTATGGTCATAGATTTAAAAAAATGTTTTTCGTTAAATTAATCAACTTTGGTTACTAGTAATTGGTTGACTACGATCTATAGAATTTAGTTAGGATATTTATTTATCTGTGTCACCACTTCAGTATCTATTTATATATTAACTGTGTGCCCGCGACTCCGCCCACGTTTCATATATTCTTCAATGAGTAATATAGTATTTAAATAATATATATTTCAAAAAAATGTCTTGATGGTGCTGCCCATTGAATCGTTTTTTATTCACAATTTAATAAGTTTTAATGTTTTCACGAGGTACCCTAATTATTTTCGAAAAATAAAAGAAGCCTAAGTTACGCGATGTAACTTCAGTTATCTGTCAGAAAAAGTTCTGTCACAATCGATCAAGCCGTTCCGGAGAATAGCTGGAACAAACTATCAGACAGACCGACAAACAAAAAATATAAAAATTGAGTTTTTGGTATAAGTATCGTATATACCTACATGAATATGTATTTAGTAAAAAGTTGTTTTTTTGATATTACGAACAAAAACTTCAAGTTTATTTATACTTTAGTGATAGATTTACTTACTTTAGTGTTATATTTATTTTAAAAAAATCCTCAAATTTTCAAATGAGGTTACGGTACAATTTCGACCACTTTGTAGTTATTTGCAATAGTTGAAATAGTCTTTTCTCCGAGTGTATAAATTGAACGAAGTGAAAAACAAGACGTACACAAATATATAGAAGGTGTATATTCTTACTGCCTCGGTGGCGCAGTTGTATTACGGTGCGACTGCCGTTCTGAGGTCTGGGGTTCGATCCCCGGGTCAGGGCAAGTGGTATTGTGTTTTTCTACTCAGTATCATCCCGGAGTTTGGAATTTGTGCCCGATATGGCGACAGGCTCGCCCCCTGTCATATCTGAGACGGAACTAAGCTCGGCGAAATGTGGGTGGTGTAGTTCGCAATTACACCTCTGCCTAACCCTTCGGGGATAACAGGCGTGGGCTTATGTTATATTATATTCTTAGTACTATCTGAACAATCTCAAGAGAGAATCTACAGTACAATGGTAAATGTTATTTAATATCAGTTCATTCTTTCATGCTCTCTACGAGCCACTATTATCCATCATTGTCAACTGTTGTGGCATTGCACATCAACTAACCGTAATCGACTCGAGACACATAATGAGAATATATTTTATTATGCACAAATATAATATGCACCTTTGTAACTGATAACACTGTTGATAACAATTTAAATTTTTTTCCAGTATGATGTTATATATTCGAAGATAAATTCAGGCGCTGTCGCAGCCAAAGACTCCGGACATTTTTAATTACACGCATTTCTCAATAATAGAAGGGGGCTCATGTCTCCAGCGATCCTCGGCCTGACACTGCATAAATTAGTTTGAAATTTATATATTTGGAAAGTAAAGTTGTTTAAGTTTTTAACTCCATACGTTAATTAATATTTTAATATAATATATATACATTTATGACAAAAAATTGTAGAACAATCCATTGTGTAATTTAATACAATTGTTTTTACACGAATAAAAAAAATTAAGGTATTGGAGTACTGTAATCATTATTCTTAAATCTAACAAAGAAACATTGCTAGATATTTATGTACGGAATAAAAATATACTATTGATCCAGTAGCGAATACGCTCAAATAAGTTAATTATTTATAAGTGTATTCGTGAAGGTGTAATTGAAGTCGAATCTTGTATTGCGAAATTAATAACTGTTGTAAGTAGTAAATTATAATGTTAAGTCTTTCGTTTCGCAGGGGGCGACGCGGTGCTTGCGAAAGCTATCCGGTATCGCCCCCATCCCAAATGCGGTGGACGGCCCCGGAGGGTTTTAGTGGGTATTTCCGGGCGCTTCACGCCCTGGTGAGTCCCACACTGGCATGGAGTTCGTCCCTCCGTGCCCCCCTTACCTATTGCATTGGGGGACTCCGGTCTCACTAATGCAATAGGTAAGGGTAGTGCGTAAATGCATTTCCCCCCGTCAAAAAAAAAGAAAAAAAAAGTCTTTCGTTTCACCTTTATAATAATGATTGATCCCTTGTAGACGGAACATAAAAGTCGATAATAAAGTGAACTATTTATAAAAGAAAAAGTGCATAATTAACAATACCTACAACAAAACCCGTTACAGACCAGTCATAGAGGTCACTGACCGTTTAAAAGTAACCTATAACTAGTTCTAACACTAATTGAATTAACACAACGAATGTGAATTGAAAGTAGGTAATTCATTATTAATTTCTTACAGTATGTATGCACGTACCGTCTAATTGATTTTACTTTTAGCTTAATGACTTGCCTTGTTAATTTTGTTGAAGTGATATCTTGCCAATATTTATCAGAAAGAGATTTCGAAGATTAATGTCATTAGTAGCTAAATGATTTTAATAATTGTTTAAAATTAATACTTTCCTAAATTGTTTGTTTGATACACTTTTACGCCTTAACTACACGACTAATCATCGTAAAACTTTGCATACACGTTGTCAGCTTACAGAAAAGCACATAGAGTACCTTTCATTCCTGAATTGTGTTAAAAATCGTGCGAACGAAGCCGCAGGTAAAACCTTTTGCTTATTATATCACTAGTTAGTTGTGCCTCATGGTTACATAATATTGTTTATTCTTCAAAATAACAATTTAGATTCACGAGAGATTGCAAGAAAATGTTATTGTCATCAATTTTTATCGATTTAATCACTATTAACCTTAAAACATAACGTCGATTCTCGGTAGGGGAACAACTTATAGATTCATGTTACCAATGCTATGACATCACCTATCAACATGCTACAGTATGTCAAATATAAAATGGTGTTTAAGTGTTGGCGCTCAGGGATAAATAATAAAATATATACTTAGCCAGGCTATCGTATGTTTTGATTATGAATAAATTATATGGAAATGTACAGAATTATTGCTCGGACCGCTAATAGATGTAAAATCCAGACAAATTTTGTATGTTAGGTTATTATAATAATTTCAATTAATATATTATGAAATAAATTCATCCAAAAACAGTTTTCTAAAGTTTCAAGTTTTCAATTCTGTCAGCAGTGCCCATGACTACGTAGTTTTTTTTAAATATATTTTATATACCTAATGTAACAAAGAATATGCTAAAAATTAGCCTGAGGCTATACCGACAATTAAGAAGTAAATCGGTTTTTAGCGATGCTCTTGTTATAAGCCTACGCAAGAAAATACAAATGAAGATTAAGGATAATAATCTATACCATAATACATAAATCGGAGAAACAGATTAAATTAAATATAACACACAAAAACGATAACATAAAATGTAATAAGCATATGAAAGCTGATACGTATTTTAAAGTTATTCCTCAATTAGGAACCGCCATATCTGAAAAGCTCTAAAGTTTACTTGATAAGGTAGAAAAAAATGTATCTACCGCATTACCTCCAAGAGAAATGCACCAGCTATGAAACAACACCATGAAAGGTAAGCAAAAATACGCACAGATCATTTTCAACTGAATAAAACGTATTCATTTATACAAAAAAGCTGCGTTTACTGATGTATATTTAAAGAAACATGTTACATCACATGTAATAAACATTTAGTAGAAAAAAGCGATAACATTATGCAAACTTTAATTTATTTTAAACGCGGAAGTCATAGTAACACCTTAATTTGTATAAAATTTTAGTAAACCGCAGCGGAGATCATTAATGCATTCTATCTCGTACAGATGTAGATTTATATCCTTTGTTTGAATGCGATCAGGTTTTTATCATTTAAATGATATATCTTTTTATTTTAGTCTAATAAACATGAAATCTATATATATATATATATATATATATATATATATATATATATATATATATATATAGCGGAATAAGGCACACATACTATAATAAAGACTGCTTCGGCAGAACGCAGACATACGCCGGGCTATTCTTATTCTGATTCCAGTACACCGCGAAGCTCCAGACACTAGTTATGATCTGCAAGTAGATCAGTAGCAGAAGTGTCCTCTTAATTACCCGGTGTCCTGAGTTCTGTGAATGTCTTTGCTTACGACACAGAAAATTAATCGTAGCCGGTCGCGGTTTTATTGTAGGCTGTTTATTTAGCCGACTCATCAGCTCTCTTATTGCTGAGGGTGCTAACGCACACCCACATTTAATGCAGGTGGACAGAACCTACGAATATCCACGAATGTCCATCCCCGGACAACAAGTTCAAGCATCATATCAAGCAAGTTATGATATGTAAGGGTTAATATAGGGTGGATCATATATGAACGATGGTGATGTCTGGAAGTACAGCTTTTTCTGTGTATCTACTAATAAAATTTGTAACTATTAGTTGTAAAGTAGCAAAAAACATGAAGAAAGAAAAGACCAGATCGAGTTTCTTGCCGGTTCTTCTCGATGGCTGGATTGTTTTCCGAACCGGTGGTAGTATTTTGACATCCATAAGCACCTTAACAGGACCTAAATTGAATAAAGTATTCTTGAATCCCAAAGAGTGCAGCGCCACGAAAGCAAAAGAACGCAACGGTCTCGGATACGTCAGCATTTCTAGCGACGATTAGAAGACTGAAGACACTGATTTCCGTAATATTCGCTTCTTTTATCTTCTGTGTTAACCTCACTAGCGCCAGCGACTTCGCCTGAAGGTCCATACATTTATATCTACATTAATAAATAAAATTGCAATGTCTGTTTGTTATGTGAAAATAATATTTTTTTACTGAATACATATGAATACGATACGGTACGATACCTGCACCAAACATACAATTTTTAATATATTTGTCTGTCTGTTTGTTCCGGGTAGTCTCCGGAATGGCCGAACCGATTTTGACGGGATTTATCTTAGTAGATCGCTGAAGTTACTCCGCATAACTTAAGGCTACTTTTATTTTTGAAAAATAATTAGGGTTCCGTGTAAAAAAAATTAAAACTCTTGAATTATCGAAACAAAATCTGACTCAAAGCACAGTTTTACTAGGAGGTGTTCGAATTTGTAAGAAGTATATTTGCTTTTTGTTAGTCCCGAAAATAATTTCAAGAATATTATTAGGGTACCGCATAAAATAAAACTCAAGAAAATGCTCAGTTTTACTGGCAAGTGCTTGAAATTATGAGAAATATCTTTACTTTTTCTTCCTACCGAACGATAGAGTTCGTTGTAATTTATTTACAAAGCTTATGAAATTGTGAACTTAATACTGTTTAATGGACAGCACCCTCAAAACATTATTTTTTCCAATGATTATTTAAAAACTATATATATATACATATATATACTACGTAGTGAAGGAACTTAAAACGTACATAAAACGCGGGCAGAGTCGCGGGCACACAGCTAACTAACTAGAAATACAATCAATTAATTCTGTCATACAATGGTTTGATTTTGTGGTTTCCATGTGTAAACATTTTTATTGGGATTCAGCCTAGCTTTAAGATTGTTTTTTTTTCCATTGTTTTGTATTTATATTTGACTATATCCTGTTTTGTTTGCCATGTTAAATTAAATAAACAAATCCATTGAAACTTACTAGCAAATTTAATTTTAGTCTTAGCCTTGTATCAGATATTTCGCTCGAGCTCTTTAAGGTTGTTTGCAGTTTTTATTTGTCCGCAGTTTTTGAGCTTATTTATATTTTCGTGCATATATATATATATATATATATATATATATATATATATATATATATATATATATATATATATATAAGTAATTATTATATTAATACATAATAAGATAAGATGAGAGAATCATTAATTAATAGAAGAATTAATCTAGAGGCTGAGATAAATATGTCGTAGCCATTGAATTTGGAAATAACTTTAATTAGCAATATTTGTCGAAGTACATCCAAATTCATATTATACAAAATAAAGAAATAATCACAATATTAAAATTTTACTAGAATTGCAGTTTTTGGTCAACTGTCCACAATAATGTAATAATATAATTAAAATTAGGTGGAATGTCATTTTGCTACAATAAAAAATTATAACTGCTCTCTATCTATTATAGGTATAAATAATAAAAACTCAGTGTAAGCATTTTTTGAGTTACAATAGTGCTCTAATACCAGTGCTATATATTTTTCCTATAATAAATCTTGGTCTTCTCGAAATGTGTCGTGGGTGTTTGATTTCTCCAACAGTTGTCACTTAAAGCATCAACAGGAACATTTACATAAGTGAAACAACTCGAGAAATGTTCGTATTCGAAAATTGTCGTAGCCCTTTTACTGACACAAATTGCTTCTATTGTTAACCTTTCTCATTATTTAGAAAGTGAGTCGGGTGATAATCAGTACACTGACTCTTTTACAAACGAACGTTCGTTTATTCGATGTAATTGTACGAAAAGTGACAGCAGATTTCGTTCCTTTTTTTTTTCTAACCTAGCTAATGCTGTTTACCGGAAGGGCCTTTACAGCTTTACCGTAACTTCAGGGGCGAATGCTGAAGGCACTCGCCGTAAAAGGAAACTAGCACAAGGGTACCAAAGTGGTATGAATCTCGGCTTGGCCGTTACCTGTGTATGAAAACTCACATCTGCAAGACAACGGAATTGGAAGCGCATAATCGGAGTTAGACAGCTCCTCCCTGTTTTCGTTCCTTCTGATTTTCTTTTACCAGACAATATTTAGAAAACCTTCAAACACGATAATTAAAGTATAATATTACAATTATTGTTGTTTTCTTCATGTTTGGTCTGTCATCATCATTAGCCGTCCGATAGACGTCCACTGTTAGACATAGGTCACCACCAATAAGGAAGGGATTGTTATAAACGCTACGCTTGGCAGACGTATTGGCGATCGCAGTCAGGTGTTAGTGGTATTCAGAAGATCCTGCTGCATATTTCGTGGTTTATCTCTTAGTCGCCTTTCACGATACCCACAGGAAGACATGGGGTGGTACTAAACTAAACTGGCTCCACACTGTATGTATTTGCTAATAAAATTTATATGTTAAATTTCTATTAATGCTCGCCTGTGATAGAAAATCGACCATAATTCATAAAAACGATTACAATTTTGTTTACTTTTCATTGTCAGTTGCTTAAAGTAAAAACTTCTCGAAAGTTAATATGCTGCCACACGGTAAATAAAAATATCAAGTCTGACAATGGCATGTAATTGAAAATGTCTGTTATCAAAGGCACTGTAGTGTGTGTATTGTTTTTTTTATTGATTAATGTATTTTATGCATAATTAAAAAAAATATTACCATTCTTCACTCCTTCTCTATATAAACTAAAAGTGTGCTAAATTTCATCATTATATACATATCGAAATGCAGTCACTTCTGCGTATAATCAATCTGTAGAAATTCATTGTCATCGGAAGAAAAAAATAGGTTGTTTCTAAACATTTCATATGCATTGATATTTATAAGCTATAAAACGCAACCCTTGTTGTGCATTAAAAAAAATTGATTCCGCAGTAGAATTATAAATTGTTTTTCTGAAGTTCATGTTGTTTTTTTTTTCTGCTTTTTCCATGATTATACTTTAATAATCATTTTTTTATAAGTATAATATATAATTATATTATTTATAGTTGTAAGGAATTCATCATTTCATTTAACTTAGGTAGCCAGATTATTTCTCTTTTTTTTAAATAATATTATTGATTGTTTTAAATTAATAATCTCCCTTTTGAGACATATTAGTTTAAATATCCTATTTATCCTTTAGTAAAATTAAATTAGGGCCGTTAAAACTGCAGAGCATTATACGTCTGTTATCTACAGTTAAGATGTTAAAATTTTTGGAAGTGTGACTATTGTTTCGGGTAGCTTTTTTTTTTTCGAACTGATTAAGACGCTGTTGACCAGAAGAGCCTCGACAGGGTTGCCGAACTTTTGGGCAAGCGCTTAAGAAGGCGCTCAGCCTTGAGAGTGTTAGCTAACGTAGTGGTACCAAAATGATAAATACAACTTCGAATTAGGTATTAGGAATAATTGAGAAGGGTCTACGTATAGCATTGCCATACTGTATTTTAAATTCTAAAATACTTCAGCCTTAAATGTTACTAAACAAACGTGTAAATAAAAACCTTTCTTCTAGCCATGGTTACACTAGTGATTGACGGTTTAAAAATATCAATAAACATTAAAAGTATAGTATCCTCAATAAAGCGAGCTTTCGAATCGTAATATTATAAAATGTTGTAAACTATCCTCTTATAACCGTTTGAATCCATATTTCCGTGGTCTGTTGAGATACTAAAACTGATTTGTGATGGACCGATGGTAAAATAAAAACCGACATAAATACAAACATTTCCGGATAAGGTACAAATAATTTCTTTTGTTATTGTAGAATGCACCTACATAAATTTGAATAAAACATTCCATGGAAGTAAGGTTTATTTTTCCGATCTGACTAAAGCTGTTGATCTGAAGGGCTTGCCAGTTTCGCCGGTCTTTGCGGAGAAAGCTTATGGTACTCAGCCAAGAAATGTTGACAAGCTCAAGAGCACCATCTACATTGCATGTGATGTCCAAGTATATGTTATTATTAACGGCCCTGGGTTCAAACCCTTTAGAGCCTGTTGGCATTTTACATTATTGATATCATTTTATTAATCTTCAATGCCCAACAAAAATGGCGGCCATTTGTTAAGCATTCTAAAGGAGTTGGAAGATTTCAGAACTCACGCTCAGTGTAAATATACAGTTACAATTTGTGAACAATAATCAAACTAAATTACGTAAAACGCCACCAAAATTATGTAAAGATATATTAGCAAATTTAACTATAATAACTGAACAAAAATGAATTCAGTTAATTATTTATTTGAAATGAAAATTATTTTCTTTTATGGATTTTATACAAAATGGCATGACTATCTACGATAATTATAACTTAAAACTGAACATTTATTGTCGTAACTTATAAATAAGGTAATGAACTCTTAGTGCTTAGAATAATCTGTTGCCACTGGTCAAGGATTGAAAATATGATATTAATTTATTTGGAATAATTTATTTGTAGCTAAGTTATTGATTGTATAAAAACGAGAATAATATTACTTATATGAAATTTCAAAATCAACGAGGAATGGGAGAACATGAATTACTAATAAAGATTTATTCGGCGACTTTATGATTAAAACAAAATATCTTATATTTCTCTTACCCTACATAATATTTAAAGGCATGTTTTAGTAGGAAGTAAAAAATAACCAGTTTGTAAATTAGCAATAACAAATATTTAACAATATAATTAGTATAATAAAAAAACATACAAAATAAGATTGGATTCAAAGAAGATTATGTTCATTATAAGTTGTAATTTATTAAATCAATTTACCCTTATTAGGTAATTAGAAAATTAGCTATATAAATTAACAGATAAACAAACATTTTCTATTTACTCGTTACCTTTAATGTGTTTACCGTTATTCAGTATTAACAGGCTTATTTCTACAATTACTTTATTACCGTGTTCCTTAACTTATTTCAAAATGTAAAACATTTCTTGGAACTAATTATAGCAATAAAATTGGAAACGAGTTTCACTTTTTTTTGTATCCATTTAAAAAAAGGGAAAGGACATAAATACTAAATAGTATAATGTATACTAGTAAGTAAAGTTATAGTGTCTGTTTGTAATGTCAAAATAATTTATTTTACTAGATATATATGAATGTATATACGATACTTATGCCAAAAAACAAATTTTTAAATTTTTTGTCTGTCTGTTTGTAATGGGTAATCTTCAGAACGGCTGGACCGATTTGGACGGGATTTTTTTTGTTAGATAGCTGAAGTTACTTCGGGTTACTTAGGGTACTTTTGATTTTCGAAAATAATTAGGGTTCCGCGTAAAACAATAAAACTTTGAAAAAAAATCCGATGCAATGCACAGTTTTACGGGCAAGTGCTATAATTTATGAGAAATATTTTTAATTTATCTTCCAACCAAACCAAATCAGATCAAACCAATAAAATAATATAATAAATAAATCAGTTTTTCTGACTGATCACTTTAGAGAAACAAAAATTGAAAATTGGATTTCAGTGAGTTGAAACAGATTAAGATGAACCCGACTGAATCAATGAAATATTTATTACGCTTACGATATTCTAAGAATTATATTGCAAAAAAAACACAAAAAGTGATCGTTTATGCACACTTTTATAAATCTTATGAATCAGTCATTATCATTTTATAATGATAACAGACTTTTCATCCTCAGTATGATGTTAATTTTTTAGGTAAATAAGATTAGATTGACTATAATTATAACAAGACGTAAATGTTCTATGAGTCGGAAAACTTCTTCACGCAACACCGTGTCAGTTCGCAAGCGACGCGTCGGTTTGACGATTTCAAAGAAATCTATTTCTCCTGTATTATCTATCTATAATATTTGTACTTTGATAACACTTCTCAAATGTTCAGATTTCCTGTCTAATTCACAATTAGTCTATAGTCTATAGTAATATGCAATGTAAATCCTTATGTTCTTAATGTAGTAAGGAATAACGGTTATGGTCGAATTTCAATGACTACGCGAATACTAGCTTTTATTAAAGGGATAATCCTTTTGCCTGTCTGTTTGTTTGTTTGTAACTGTTTGTACTATATTACCATAGAATTGTTCACATTATTCTTTTTCTAAATACTTAGAATGAGTGAATATGTTATTTTTTTCGTCTGGCGTTAAACTCATTCATGGTATTGATATGGGTAAATAAAGTCGACAAAAAAAAATATCAACCGCCACCAGCACGGTTTCTTGAATATGAACATTTAAAAGATAGGGTAGGGAACCATTTGGAAGAATAGAAATAGTTTTTTTCTGATAGAAATTGCCGCATACAACCAGCTGGTGAATATACCCTGGATTCCCAAAAAACCGTAGATACAGTTCGAATTTTGAATTTGGAGATATCGCGGCGTTACACCGGTTTTGAATAGATCACATTTTTTTACATCATATATATTTTTTCACAATTAAATCATCAATAAATATGCATATTTTTTTATTAATATTATAATTTACGTATGTTTTATGACATTCAGTTGGTCTTTTTACGAACGAAATCTTTTTTATTTGTTTTTATGCCGAATACAATTTATAGGATTTGTAAAATTATTCAAGTAATTTATAACATTTGATATTACAAAAGTGTGAAATTTAAAAAAAAAAAAACTTTATAAAATATCAAATTTAGGATTATTTAGAAATTTAAAATAAGTAATTTATTTGTATCTATTTGCAACGTACTTTGAAGAACAACTCATATAGGTAAGGTTATTAGATAAAAGGGAATTATTTGTATAAAATTGAAGAAATGAGACGGTTTATTTTCAGCTATGGCAAATAAATAACAACATTCCATTGAATAAAAACAATATGTTTACTTTTTATATAACATTTTTAACTTGGACGTTGATATTTCTTAATGAGCTTACATACTGGCAAATTTAAATATCATTCACTTAATTAAATTGCTTATCATCTTCTCTTTTTATAAATATGCAATTAATTGCAATGTTTTATATTCATTACTGATAAACGAGTACTGATTTGTGAGTGAAAGTATTTAAAAGTTTAATGAATTTACTGTGTGGTCCAAAGTGGTAATCAAGATAAAATAAATGCAAATAATTAATACATATTGGATTGGGAGACGACTACGGATACGACATCACGTTCCACTGATCTTAGAACTTACTTACTATCAAGTCTATTGCAAGATTTTAATTCAAATTTAAAAATATAAGATAATTTTTATACCGAAAGACAAAGTAGCAAGAAGACAAACCCATTAGGAGAAATGGCCTTATGTATTTAAAATGCATGGTGATTGCCTGGTACCAAATCTATACTAATAAATAAAATTGAAGCGTCTGTTTGTAAAGTTATTTTTTTTTTTACCAAATAGATATCATATTTAAAATACCTATACCAAATATATATATATATATTTGTAAACTTCGTCTGTCTGTCTCTTTGTTCCGGGTAATCTCCGGAACGCGCCTGCACGGTTTTTGACGGGACTTTTTTTGGTAAATAGCTGAAGTTACTCCGGGTAACTTAGGGTACTTTTAACCCCTTCAGCACTTACCTGGAGTTTACGCCAGCTTTCCATTGTTTTCCTATTGTCTTATTTTTATGGGATCTCGACACATTAGTTTTCGAAAATAAGGAGGGTTCCGCGTAAAAAAAATAAAAAAAATTGAACACAGTTTGATTCAATGCACAGTTTTATGGGCAAGTGCTATAATTTATGAGAAATATTTTAATATATCTTCGTACTCATTTTTTTAGGTAAATAATTAGTGTCCCCTATAATAAAAATAAAACACAGTATATGGAACGTGGGCACAGCCGCGGGCGTACAGCTAGTATAATAATATAACAATTGGCAACTATGGGAATTTGCATTCGCTATGCTTACAACGCTTCTACAAAGATCCTAGAGATGGACCGGTCCGGCTTTCACTGTGATGTTGGCAGCTTTACTTTAAACCCCTTCTCAATACGAAAATGATTGTAAACTGTAGTTATAGTACATTTACGAATTTCGTGACTACTTCACCATGTGTGGTGAAGTTCAAGTAATCTCGAAACATTAAATATTGTGATTACATACATACATATGCTCACGCCTGTTTTCCCCGAAGGGTTAGGCAGAGGTGAAGTAGCGAACTACACCACCCACATTTCGCCGAGCTTAGTTCCGTCCCAGATGTGACAGGGGGCGAGCCTGTCGCCATATCGGGCACAAATTCCAAACTCTGGGATGATACTGAGTAGAAAAAAACCCAATATCACTTGACCCGACCCGGGGATCGAACCCGAGACCTCAGAACGGCAGTCGTATGTAATACAACTGCGCTACCGAGGCAGTTATATAATATTGTGATTACATGATTTAAATTTATATATTTAAGATTTTTTTTATTTAACCTAGCTAACGCAGTTGAACGCAGAAGGCGCTCAGCCACAAAAGGTAACTAGCACAAGGGTTACCAAAATGGTACGAACCTCGGCTTGGCGGTTACTTGAGTATGAAAACTCCCGCGGAAATTTTTTCCTAGCTAAACCATACCCTTTCAAAATGTGAGGTTTGAAAGTCATGTGGACGCCTAGTGTGACTTGTCTAGTACTGAACTTGGATGGCTCGATCTCTACTCCTAAGTATTTAACGGGAGGTTCGCCGTACTTTACGCAGAACATAATCGCAGTGCTCTATTCCGGATATTTAAGATTATTTCGAACTATGAAACTTATGGCAGTTGCGGTCCAAATAGGGAGGGGGGGGGAGGGTGCCCCCTCCCCCCAACAAAATCAAAATTGATAAATCTTTTCAAAATAGACAATTTACGAAAGATTTATTTGTATTTTTAGCTTCCTGTTTAAAACTTATAAACAATAAAATCAAAAATAGGTAGGTATCCAAAATAATTTTGAAAAATGCGTATAAACTCGATAATTCACCTCAACCCTCTAAATATGACCCCCACCCCCCAATATCTTTGGCTGCGACCGCACCTGACTTATGGACTTGACGTCTGAGGTATGAATGTTTTTGTAAGCACGAAAAAACAAGTAGGTATAATTTGTATAATTGAGGCTATCATCTAACACGTAATAACATAGTTCGTAACAGACGTAATAATGAAACAACGTGTGGACGTAACCACAACGGATAGTGAAATAATACAATTTAAAAAAAGTTAGATTCAGTAAAAGGCAGCATGGATAGTGGAGGTGGCGCGATTGTCGTACGATCTTGAACCGTACACTATAATGTTTTCCAACTAAATGCACATACACACTCTACGAATCGTGTAGTAATTAGTAATATCTAATAACCCAGTTCAAAATATAAATTCACATTTAATATCTATCGGGAAGATCTGTTTTTAAATAAAATGAAGCGCGTAAATACTGTAGAGAATATAAAATTATTACACTTGAACAAACATCCAAGTGACGTTTTATTTCTATCAATAACGATATTGTAAAATCATTATAATTAGTGTTAGGAACAATCTTTTAATTTTCGAACCGGGTTCCACTAATTACTATGGTTAAATTATATAGATTAATATAAAACATTTGAATATTATTATTATTATACTCCCCTATTCTGTGTCTAGTCACACAGAAATTGTGTTTCGTCAACGTTGCCGGGTGCTGCGGCCGGCAACCGTGAACCAGCCAGTCCGCAACGATCCACCGACTTGATACGACGTCGCTCACACGGACGTTCACATCACGCTGTGATAACTTTTTTTCTTATAAAGGCCGATCGTCGTGCCCCCAAGGAAAGTGACAGTGCGAGCAGTGGTGAGCCCGACATTACAATATTATTGAGTGATCCGGGGAAATAAAAACCGGGACTTTAAAAAATAATATTTGACACGTTTCAAAGTTCGATACCGATATTATTATACGAAGTTACGAAAATACCGACAACTGTTTTATTTTCTAATTTGCACAATATCCTTGGTAAGTGTTATTTTTATATTACTTTGCGCGTGCAAATAAAATTCATAGATTAATTATTTTTTAGTAAGAAAACTACTATTTTATTTTACTTAAATGAAATGTAGCGTCGAAAGTTTTTATTTGGCTACCCTGCTTTATCATCCTAGTAATTTTTTCGTGTTTGTACAGTTAGTTAATTGACATAAAATAATGTAAATTATTTTTGCACTTCGGATCGACAGAACTATTATATCGTTGGATACAGAGAACACGTTTTCAAGGTTTTTCAATAATTAATTTTTGTGTAACTACTGACGTGTACTTTTTTTTTTACGTTTTTTGTTTTTTTGTTTACATGAATCTCGGAAAACAAGCTCACTATAACCGAAAAACCTGACTAATAAGCGTTTTAATTTGTTTTTTTTTTTTTTTTACTTTTATTACTATATGCTAATTATGCTCGTTGCACTTACGGATGGTAGGTAAACCTACCTACCTATTTTTAATTGTACTGAATGATAATTTATCTTCGTACGGAAATCAAATAGATTAAACTTATTTCTTAAGTACATAATTGAAAGATGAAAATAAAATATTCATAGAATTAGTATCTTGATTCTCTTAAAAAAATGACGATATTTTATTACTTAAAAGTAAAAATAACGCATAAATTTATCTAGCGTTTTAAAGTTATCAGCGCCATTTTTTTTTGTAACAATTTACATCTTTTAGCTAGGTAGTTACTTCCTATTACATGTTTTACTGTAAAATATTTGCTAATGCTTCTTTAATTGATTATTTACCAAACTGTAAGATAAATATTAATGTTTCATGTTTATAAAAGTATAAAATGTAATAAATAAATATATCATTGGTTGTATATATTTTTGATAAACGACCGACAATAGTCGTTGTATCTATACGAACAAGAATTGGGTCACAAACAGGAACATGAGTAATATAGCTTTAAGAACTTATGTATGGTATGGCAACTTCATTTTGGTTGTAGCCTATAGTAAAATATAGGTAGAGATAATATAAGTGTACTAAAGACTAATACATAATATAAGGTACCTAAATCTAAAATGTAGAGTTCGCGATCGATTTGTTAAAATTTTCCGAATATTTTACAGAATACCTAACTTAAAGTAAATAGGATTAAAAATTGATTTACTATTTTTTGTTCGTTCTTCCGCTGAGATTTAAAACTTTTAACATCTTTTTGCTTCTTCACAATTCAGTTCTTTATTTTCTGAACATATATAATCTGTGGTATAATTTTTAATAAAAAAATTTGGTTATTTGGAATTCTACGTTGTATAGATAGTTTCATTATCGAGCTCAAGTGAAGTATTTTGGAAATAATAATATTTCAGAACATAAATTCTGAGGTATCTTGCATAGAACATTTTATGAAAACTAGACGTTTTTGTGATATCCATGTGACATTGGCATATTTGTGTTGCACGCAGAGTTACCATTAATTACCAAGAAGAAGAATATTCAGTGTTGCCTATCCTTTTAAAATGACGAGTTGTAAAATTGGAAATAAAAAAAAAACAGACGTCACCGTGTGAGAAAATTCACATGTTATTCAAATAGCAGTGCGTATTGTTACTTCCTGAGAATTGTGACAAATTGTGATGTTTTTGGCACAAAATACTTGTTATTATAGTTGCAACTGATATATTAAAATATTCGTGTTTATTCAAAATAGACAGTACACTTGTATTTTTTTTACTCGTAATCGTTGAAGTGAATATCAGACTGAAGTCTAGAGTGCTAGAAGTCACGGTGTGTGTTAAAAACTTTTTTCGGAATCTATCTACATCGAATCATTGTAGCTCAATCCTGTTGCTTCCAACCTGGGAAGAACGAAGACACCAAAATGTTTCATTCAAAAATGATCGTTAATGTAAACTTTTCACTATTTTTTATAAATACATACTAGGTAGGTAGGTAGATAAAGAAAACAGTCATAAGTGAATCTAGAATTACTGACATTACGTAATAGAAAAATATAGAGCTATACCTAGATGTTGCAGTGTATGAAATTGCTAACATAAATATCTTATGCTGACTTGGCTTTTATATATATATATATATATACAATACTAGCTGTTCCCGCGACTCCGATGGCGTATAAAATTTCATTCCTTCAAAAATTATTTAGTACAATAAACATTTTGTAAGATATGCAATAGTTTAGTTAAAATGTTGCCAGATAATGTGTTAAAAGTAACTTTTTCATTTACATAACTTGGATAAGTTTAAGAATTTAATTATATAAATCAGTATACTGATTCTCGAGTTATCAAGTCAATTCGGAGAACATACAGACGTTACTTAACTTTTCAAATTTTATGTGGATCGAAAGAAGTAATACGATAGTGGTGATTTTTTTTTACGAAGTTTTTTTCTATTCGAATTAAAAAATATAATTTGGACTCTATTCTCTATTCGATTTGGGCTCTGAGAAGGCACTTATGAACGTTAAAAACGACCACCGTTTAGGAAAAGCCCAGTCGAGAAGAGCCAGCAAGATACTCGATGAGTGTTTTTTTAAAGGTTTTATTTTAAGTATAATATAATAGAATATATTATTCAGATTACATTTGTTATATACTCATACATACTATTTGACGTGACCAAATAATATATCTACGATTA
Source organism: Samia ricini (assembly GCA_014132275.2). Taxonomy (NCBI): domain Eukaryota; kingdom Metazoa; phylum Arthropoda; class Insecta; order Lepidoptera; family Saturniidae; genus Samia; species Samia ricini. Next base: position 13,243,509 of record AP028161.1, read on the forward strand.
TATATATATATATATATATATCAAAATTGGTTATCGGTTCTCGAGTTGTAAGCCAACTAACTGACAGAAGGAGAGAGATTTTGCCTTTTTTTATATAATGAAAGGATTAAAGTTGTTCAATCAATCTCTAGGTCAGCCGGTCCGCTTATATCAGTAGCTAATTTTCTGGTTCTAACAACTGTCATTAAAACGCTTCTAGTTTCGCATCCGTTTAGTCACGACAACAAATATTTGCATTATCATTTATAAACTATCTTATTACAAATTTAATATCCAATCTACAAATTGTGTATATTCCAACGTGGACAAAATAAATAACAACACTTTTTGCGACTTCTATGCCAATCGTTGATCAGTTTTTTTTTTTTTAAATTTTTTTTCAACGCATACCTTACGAGGCTGTTATAGGTAATTACAAATACGATTATTTGTATGAGACTGACTGATTGAGGGAATCTAATTAAAAAAGTAACATGACTTTATTTTTTAAATAATTTTATGCCCTATACCAAACTGGGAGATGTTATTTTATGCTTTATGAAGAAGGTAAGTAAGTTAATATTGTTGAGCCAATAAATTAGATATCAAACTGTTGTTCACTAACTAGGTTCAATACCCGACAAATACAAATAATATTGACTGACATACATTACGAAATGTATTTTATCTACATTAGCAACTAGGTAAACTTAATGGCCAGATAATATAATATAGTAATTAAATGACGTGTGTGAGTTGGTTGGTTGGTGGACACGCGATTCATCAGACGTTAATTGCGGATATTCTAAATGTACTTGAATAAAAATAATCGGTTTAATAGTAATTCGCGCGGCGGCTATGCGACCGAGGAGTGTGCGTGCGAAAGCGACACAAAAATAAAAACAAAATCTGTACGTAGCTGCATCTGTTGAAAGTTTCGCATTCAGAAGTGCGATATTGCGAACTATTGTATCTAGACTCGTTTCTCAGTCTCTAGACTATATTGTTATACGGATTGTCATATCTATGTATACTAATTAATAAAATTGAAGTGTCTGTTTCGAATGTCAAAATATACCTTTGCCAAAAATAAAATTTTTAAAATCTTCGAAACGGCTGGACCGATTTTGGCGGAACTTTTTTAGATAGCTAAAGTTACTCCGCGTAACTTTAATTTTTGAAAATAATTAGGGTTCCGCGTAAAAAATTATAAAAGCAATACTTACAATAAAAGGCTAACGAGACGAAATTTGTATATTAAAGATATTTAAGAAAAAATACTATGGGTGGCTTCAAAATCGACTACAGAACCCATTTCGATAGTTCATGTCTGTCTGTGTATTAAGTTCTTTATCAATCATGCAAAAACTACTAAACCGAATTTCATGAAATTTGGTATTGCCATATACGTATTGCATCCAGGCGGAAAACATAGGATGCAACTTGTCTGAATTCCAAGCGGCACTGCTAGTTGTGGTTAAAATCTGATGCAATGCACAGTTTCACTAGCAGATATTTTAATTTGTGAGAAATATATTTGTTTAATGTTAGTATCAAAAATAATTGGGAAAATAAGTAAGGCTCCGTATAAAAAATTTAAAACTATGTTACCCACTCCCTGTGAAAGACATATGAAAAGTGGGCGCAGCCGCTGGTATACAGCTAGTTAAAATATATAACATGTGAATAAATGTCAAAATGAATTGATCTGAAGTTATAATTTATTATGTACGTTATTTTTATTGTGAAGTTATGTTTTTATTTTAAGAATGTACCATTTATTTATAGTATTCACGAGCTATCAACGTTTACTTGTAAAATTTAAGGGCAGAATACGTTTGTGGATTGGTAACAGCAAACTGCAGGAAAACCTGCTCGTTTCTAAGTGTATGTACATACAAAAAATTAACATTTTATTATTATGTAAAGTCAATTTAATTGTGTTAATATTAAATAATTTGCATAAAAATAACTAAATATTAATGACACAGTAATAAATTGTCTATATACAAGTTTCTACGATAGTTTTATTATAAAAGAATTGTAAATGAATCTACAGAAAGCAAATAATATTTTTCATGAGCTGGTAACACTGGTGGTGCGAATGGGAAATTGTGTATACATTTTTTGTCGATCATCGATTTGAAACGGATAGTAAAATTACAGGTAATAAAATTACCAATTGGCATGATTGCTGACCAGCAGGTAGATGGTTTTCGACATCACTTTATACATAATAGTATTCGCCTAGAGATTGAAATTCGAATATGGATAACCATTAAGAAATATTAAGAAAAAAAAAATGTCGTATATCTTTTATCGCCTTTTCTAAAGGAAATCGAGTGATAAACTACTGTTTCTACCGAATCAAATACCAAACATAGAAAAATGTTGTTAGATTATAATTTACATACTGTAAAATATTTCATGTCCACATATTTTACAGTGTACTCATTTTAAATTGTTATATTTTCTAGGTCATACTTTTTTAAATTTCCACATTTGCATTTTAGATCAATTTTGTTATGCTTACCATGGGTGGGCCGACCGCATTGACAGTAAGCATTATTTCTTATATTTTTTTATGATACCTATTTCGTTGATTAACATTTAGTATAATATCTCTTCGCATATTAATTACAAAGATAAACTTACATTTTATGTGTCTACCTACGTAAAACACAATATATATACATACTTTCGTTTCGCAATTTGATATGAGCGTGATAATGGCCGGATCACAAGCGTTGTTAATCCACAGATAAGTAGATGTAGTAAGGTCGTCGAAGTCACGATTAGGTCATAGATTAAATAATATGGCAGTAAGCCACGTGGGTCAACCTCTTTTTTTCTTGTATAACTTGTTAGCAAATTATTGCGTCAATATCGTGAATTAGCGGCACATCAATTTTTATACGTTCCTAAATTGTAGAAATTCTTTACTCTTGTTGGAAATAGTATGCAAATTTCTACCCCCCCCCCCCCCCTCCAATTATAATGTAATTATTGGCATAATTTGGAAAAAAATCATTGCTTACGTAAATATCATTCACTCTCCGTCTCCCATGTCATCTATATCTACTAATATTATAAAGAGGAAAGATTTGTATTTTTATATGTAACGTATAAACATAAAAACTACTGGACCAATTTGGATGAAATTTGGTATGGAGAGAGTTTGAAATCCAGAGAGTGATACAGGATTTTATTCCGAAAACCCCGCGGGAAAGGGAAGTACGCAAGTGAAACCGCGGAGAGCAGCTAGTCAAAAATAAGCGAAGAGTAGAGCGTCTCGCTTCCATTGAAGTCTAAGTCATATTCAGTATATTATTATTTTTAAATTTTATATCGCACTAGCTGTGTTTCCGCGGTTGCGCCCGCGTTTCATATATTCTTCACTGCGTTTTATTTTTTTATACGGAACCCTAATTTTTTTCCTAAATTTTTTTTGGTGCTATGATAAAGTAAAACTATTTATCACAATTTCAAACACTTGTCTGCGCAACTGTGCGTTGAATCGGATTTTATTTGAAATTTCATGAGTTTTAATTTTTTTTACGCGGAACCCTAAATATTTTCGACAAACAAGAGTACCCTAAGTTACGCGAAACAACTTCAGCTATCTACCGCTAAAAGTCCCGTTAAAATCGGTCCATTGTAGGTATTTTTCAATAATCATTTAAATGATATTGAAATTGTGATATTCTAAATATAACATCTTTAGATCTCAAATAAATGCCATGGTCTTGTGGGTTCACGTGACAATTTTATTTATAGAAAATTTTCGTTTCTTTAAGTTTACGAAGGTTGAATTCACGACTTTTGTTTGCATAATTTTCTTATCGATTGCAACTTATATGTAAAGTATTAATGTGTCCTAATTCACTAAAATCCAATTAAAATTAATTACACTAAATTAACTTCTTTAAATGTGAAAGTGTTTTAAGAATACAGACAATATTTTTAAGTCAGGTATACAGATTAGGTTAGGTTTATAAAAAAAACGTGTTTTGTGCTAGTGTTAAACATTCAAATATCCATTTTGATTTTGTAAAATTCTGCATACATTTTAAAATTTCACTACAATCTCTAAACTGTTACAAAAGCCTTGAGCATTCGGTGAAGGAACATGATGAAATCATAGCATAAAGGTCCTTCAAGATTAAGAATCTACCGCCAAAAATCTATAGATGTTTTCTGGAGGTATCATTTGAGAGCCAATTTTTGTAGGTATAGCCTGTATCTATAACATCTTCATTTTTTGTAGCAGCACAAATATGGTAAGTAAATAAATTACAAGGTAACTAATAAGCGGCATCCCAGGCAATAATGCAAACCACAAAGTTATCTAAATTGGCGTCGTACTCCACAGTACTCCACAATACAGCACAGTGCAAGTTATTTTTGTATGCGGCAAATAACATGATCGTGTTGACTAGAATCCTCCAAGGTTACCGTGAAGATGTAACTTTGATCGCTTATTTCAAACGCGTAATGGATGTTGACTGCTCGCATTTACCATATTGTTCTAGTTTTATGAATGTATGCGTATTAAGAAAGAATCCAATTCTACACTTTTATTTTATTTTCACCGCCGAGAGAGATCAAGATAAACCAGTTTTTTTGGATGTCGACTTTATTATGTAAAAAAAGTGTTAATTCCGCTCTTCGAAATAAAATTTAAATATACTTCGCTATTTGATGCATTCTTTAACTCGCTTACAATGTATTAAATTAAGGTATTTGTTCGTGTTAAAATTCCAATATTAACCCCTTGATCACTATCCTGGCGTTTACGCCAGCTTTCTATTGTTTTCCTATTGTCTCATTTTTATGGGTACTCGACATATTAAGTACCTATTGATTATTTCACAATATTATTATGGTTTATTTCAAGGACATTTGTTCTAACCAGTTTACGTTCAACGACACGTAGGTACGAGTATATAGAACTGACGTATTAAGCAGCTGCTGTTTGTACAAAAGAATCTTACAGTGTGAATCCGCTGGGGTCTGGTCGATGAAGGTCGTTTTTTTATTTGTATGTTATTCATATCAAAAATGAAAAAACGATTAAAAAATGTTTGCTAAAAGAACCCAAGGAGTCGTTAAATCATTATCTACACATCAATGGGAGGCGGTGAATCTATGTTTTGCTTATTGTTGACATGGAAGTCTAAGGGGTCTCAATACTGATAAGCAACTAATACCAGTTTATTAATTTTGTGCTTTTGAAGTGAAAACTTCTTTAGCGGCGTTGAGCGATGCTCGGTAGAAGTTTTAGATAACTCGCGTTACCATTGCTGTGACGTCAGAGGACAACATGCTACAGTATGACAAGTATAAGACGGCGCTGAGTTAATAAGGTTTATACATATATGATAATGAACATAACTATTGCTCGGAGCGCCAATGAATATAAAAAACCAGATAAATGTTATAAATTACATTTTAGGTTATGTTAATAATTTCAAATAATTGATTATGAATATTAAACATACGGTCTCCAACATTGAATGTTATTTTTAATGATGAATAACCACAGTTTTATCTTTGAGTTTTGATCTTTCGTCTGCAGTCGAAATGTCACGAGTAATTTTTTATCTCTCATTCAAGTCAGTGAAAGCATAGGTTGAACAGAGGTGTTGTACATACTTTCACCCCACTGCGATTAAAATCGTTCGGTCCGCGAATCCGTATCGACACTTGTGCATTTGCAAAATAAATTTAAATGAAAAAAAAAATGAGATCAATAGGCCGTTGACCGTAAAATTTTGTCAGATGCAGTTCGAATTTAGTTTACGGCGGTCACTCTCAAGACACGATAAACCGTTACACATTTTCAGTCTATCCTATTTTTTTTTGCAATATATTTTTCAAATATGAACCAGGTTTGTTCTTTTTTTACTGGTGATCGAAATAATTATTGAAAATTTGAAGTAAACATAAAAACTATACCAAAATGTTTGTTTTTTAACTCCATTAAAGCTCATTTGCTTATTGCTTAACATAACATAACATAAGCTCACGCCTGTTATCCCCGACGGGTTAGGCAGAGGTGAAATAGCGAACTACACCACCCACATTTCGCCGAGCTTAGTTCCGTCCCAGATGTGACAGGGGGCGAACCTGTCGCCATATCGGGTACAGATTCCAAACTCCGGGATGATACTGAGTAGAAAAAACCCAATACCACTTGACCCGACCCGGGGATCGAACCCGAGACCTCAGAACGGCAGTCGCACCGTAATACAACTGCGCCACCGAGGCAGTTCTATATACTTATTGCTTCTATATACAAAAAGTAAAAAGGATTAGTTGTTAAACAGAAGAGAGAAATTTCTTTAACTGTTTTATTATTTATTATTGTCGATTGTGTATAGATTATCGGCTGGTTTCAAAATGCGATCTTAATCTTTCTTATCTATTGAAATCCGAAAGTACAATCCTTTTTTTCTCTAAAGTATCAGATATCATTGTCAGTGATCGATCATAAAATCGATATATTTTTGTTTGATGTCATTCTTAAATTTTAAGATTCGACTTTGAATTCACCAATGCAAAAAATTATCTTAAACTTGAGATGATAAATATACATTTTGAAATATGTTATATAAACATTAAATAATGCTGAATTAATAGGTATTTGTATTTCTTTTTTTATTTATACTGTAAAAGATAATTCTTCATCGTATATTAAGTTCCAATTAATACTTTTTTGGATCTTTCATTTAAGGTTATAATTTTGGTCAGTATATAATAGGTATTTAAGAGTATTCAACCAAGATTCACATATGCTAGTTGCGGCGCTATTTAAATTATAGTTATCATAATTAATACCACGTTTAAGAAAAAATTACAAGATGATGACGAAATTTCATGAAAACAATATGAGTTAAATATAAGAAAAACATTTTATTAATACACACTTAGTTTATTAATGATTATAATAATGAAAAACATTCGGAACAGTATTCCTATTCAAATTAAAGACACACCTAAAAATAACCTTTTTTTGGTACGTAAATGGTTATTTATACGGTTATAACGCACATATTTCTCGATATGTGTGTAAATATTAGAACAGATAATTTCATTCGTTGTTTACTGTTGTTTTTCCACTAGTTACCTATATAAATTGTTAAAATATTTCCATCATAGCTTTTAATACATATTTTATGGGAATATAAATTAAAATGATATAAACGGGCGTATATTCCCAACACTATAATAATATTTAGTTCAGCTTTTGTGCCTATTTGAAAAAAGCCGTGAGTTGACAAAATATAAATATTATTTTAATCGTCTCGTAAAAAATACAAAAGTTCGCATTTTGCAATTACAATTTTTACGATGAGTGTACAAATTTTAAATTTCGTCATTTATCGACCGACGTTTTGCAATGCTCATGGATAATTTATGTTATTTAAATAGTAGACAATTTTATTGCCTACTTTTCAAATTCATGTTGACAATTTCACTTGATGATATTAAAACTGTAATAGCTGAATATATTAATCACACTTTAGGAGTCAAAATCACGTGTTTTTATTTGTACAAACTATCATAAAAAATCGAGGATATTTACCTTTAATATGACGATTACCCATAAAAATAAGACAATAGAAAAAAACAATGGAAAGCTTGCGTAAACGCCAGGTTAGTGCTCTAGGGGTTAAATACAGGTTTGTATAACGTTACTTAACGTTACCTAAGTTACACGGAGTAACTTCAGCTATATGCCAGAAGAGTCTCGTCAAAATCGGTTCTGCCGTTCCAAAGATTAGCCGGAACAAACCGACAGGCAGACAGTCAAAATTTTGTTTTTCAGACATTGGTATCGTAAATACATTAAATGTGTATTTAGTAAAAAGTTGCTATTTTGATATTAAAAATATACACTTCAATTTGATTTATTAGGATAGATGTATTATGTGTTAAATAACTTACGGAGTTAATTATAACAAACTTTATGTGAAAATGAATAGCATAATCTATTTTATAGTTTTTGAAAAAATAAATTTTTAAATTAGTTAAAATAACTTTTAATTTTTCCTGAGCAAAGCCGCTGATAAAAATTAGTTTCATATAGAGTCAAGCTAATTCAGTTAACCAAGTTTATTCATGCGATGACCAATTAAAATGTTTGAACCGACGGGAAAATACATTTTGTATGATTTATACCGAAAATTTAAATTACCTACGTTTAATGCAAGTTCGAATACAAATAATCAAGAGCGCATGATGATTCAATTGAGGTCGAATCATACCTTACGTAACTTATGCTCATACACATTTCGCATGTTGCTTGTGTATATCCATTTGAAACTGGTCCTAATTGGTTGTAATATAAAGTTATGTTTACATTAACATCATCATCATTAGTCAAAAGACATCCACTGCTGAATATATGCCTCCCCAAGATATTTTACAACGATCGGTTTTGCGCCATCTGCATCGAGCGGATTCTTGCGTCTTTCACCAGCTCATCAGCCCACCTTGTTAGCGGTCTACTCTGCGTCATCCAGTACGTGGTCGCCATTCGAGTACCCGTTGGCCACTGTTACTTAAGTTTGGCAATTTGGTTCGATCACGTAGTGAAATTTCGAGCATAGCCCATTGCTCATTTCCCGCTAAGTAATTTTGACCATCTTTGGAGGCCGTATGTCATCATTGAGTGTTGTCGGGTCTGGTTGAAGACTTTCGTCTTGAGACATTGCGGTATTTTGGACGTGAAGATTATGTGTAGCTACCCGAACTCAGTCCAGCTAAGCCTATAAATACCATTTCATAGATAAATGTATATTATTAGGCATATCTTTCATTTTGCTTTATCACATTATACGATTTAACTCTTATAACTTTATTACAGTACAATCAATATTCTCTGTAAACAAAATAACATTATCATAATATATACATAAGTATTGATAAGAAGAAAGTAGTAATTACGTCAACATTTACGTTTAAGGGATTAAAAATATAAATTAAATTGTATGCATTAAACAAATTTATTTTTAATAGAACAATAATTTCGATGCTTTAAAACTTTTCAAGACACTTGCGATTATCAATATTTAACATCAACTTGCTAGCTATCAAGGAGTGGTATATAATTTCTTTACAATAGAAGACATATGTAAACTATGAAAGTTGAAATTTTATACATTATGATGGGCACTTGCAATTTTACTGCTGTGTATCGGGAGGTCCTTCAGGCCAACAGCGTTAGTTCGTAAGAAAAATTGTTAAAATATGATACAGTTTATAATTGCGATTTTGCGTCGAATGTGAACGAACCTAGTACGTGTATGACGTAACGGATGATTGATCCTGTATAGTTTAGTCGTCGAACAAATGGGACGTGAACCAAAGGTGTTTCCAATTACGTGAATATATAGGTCATAGGCCATTACTCTGATCAGTCGTCACAGAACCTTTTGTAATTACCCCGGGCCATTGTAATACGACTTACGACGCACGTTATTTACCATATTAGAAATGGTGACAATGCGCCGACGCATCCCGCCAAGGTGCCCGCCCGTTTATAACAAAAGTCTGTACCTATTGTTTGTTAATTGCTATCGGTACTTCGTAATGGTTTCTTGTTACTGTTTTTACTTTGTTTGAATTTATTTAGATAACGTTAATGTTGCACGTTCTGTCTGCTTCATTTTAAATGATCTCGAAATTTCAGTAAATAAAAAAAATTGTATTGAACAGTGAAAGTTCTGTGAACGAAAAAAACATTGGGATTGCATAAAACCTTCTTTCAAATTGTAAGTAAGCATTTACTTCTTTCTTTATTTATCTATACTAATATTATAAATAGGGAAGATTTGAATTTTTGTACATAACGAATAAACTTAAAAACTACTGGACCGATTTAGATGAAAGTTTTTATTCCAAAAAATCCCACGGAAACGCGAACTACGCGGGTAAAACCGCGGAGAGCAGTTAGTATTTTACATTTATAAAATAATGTCTGACCAACAATTTATATTATTAAGAGATACCTTATTTGATGGAATATGGATAACGCGTTAAGCCTAAATATTTGCTTTCAGTTTTTAATCTACTAGCTAGACTAACATTAGAAATGACATACCACTATATTATTAATACAATATCATAGAATACCTATTGTTACCTTTGGCATTTCAGCCTAAGTCTAACAACTTGCTTCTTAATATAATTGACTACATATCCGCCCGCGGCTGCGCCCGCGTTTCATGTATTCTCACTGCATTTTAATTTATTTTTTTACGGAACCGTAATTATTTCCCTAAAAAATTTTAGTACTGAGATAAAGTAAAAACATTTTTCTTAAATTATAGCACTTGCCCGTAAAACTGTATTGAATCGGACTTTATTCAAAAAATTTTTTTTACGCGGAACCCTGATTATTTTCGAAAATTCAAAAATAACTAATAATAATAACTAATAATAATAATAACCGGAGTAACTTCAGCTATCTACCAAATAAAGACTTGTCCAAAGCGGTCTAGCCGTTCCGGAGATTACCCATTACAAACAAACAGACAAACAAAAATTGTATTTTCGGTATGAGTATCGTATATATTCATATCAATTTTTTTTTCTCTTTACAAACAGACACTTCAATTTTATTTATTAATATGGATTAATAACATAATGGTAAATGATTGTGACTTAATTACATGATTAATTTATTTATTATAAAAGTGATTGATAGAATCTCACCAACATTAACAGTAAGTGATTATATTCGTTTTACGAGTTCAAATCAAACGTTTCATTAACAAACATAATATTAATGTATTAATTTACATAATATTGATAAGAGGAATTACTGCGAACACAGATAGGTAGCTCTGTTGACGTGTCTTTTGATAAGACATCGCCTCGTTATCTTTACATGCGCGTGCATTTACTTGCTGTGATATGAAATAATTTATCTTAGAAATACTTTTATATCGTTCGTCTACTTTACCCTAATTATTAATTTCATTAAATAAACGGAACCTTTTTTAGTAGATAGCTGAAGTTACTTCTGGTAGCTTAGGGTACTTTTAATTTTCGAAATGAATTATGGTTTCGAGTAAAAAAAAATGGAATAAAATCCGATTTAATGCACAGTTCTAGGGCCAAGTGCTTCAATTTATGTGAAATATTTTTCTTTATTTTAGTAGTAAAAATTGTTTTTTTGATTTATGTATCGTGTATACATTTATACCTATTTAGTAAAAAAAAATTACATTACAAACAGACACTTCAATTTTATTTATTAGTATAGATTTATTTGGTTACATTTTTTTCTATAATTTCCTACTAACTTTAAAAATTATCAATTTGATAATAAATAATACTGATTTAATCATTATCTTTACTTAATAATGATAAAATAGATATTTTTATGTACTGACTTCATATATTACACGATATAACAGTAGGTACAGAAATTTAAAAAGTGATATTTAAATATTATTTCACGTACGTCATGTTTCTAATAATAATATTTTTACTATTACCACTCAAGAATTTTCATATCAATTCTAATAAATCAATGACACGAAGAATCGAAACATACACTGAATGGCTTGTTTATAGTAAGATTCTTATCCATTTATTTAAACGACTTTCCCAAGGTTCTGAAACAAAGCTCTCATTGATACTGCAATAAAGATAGTTCAGTGTAAGTACTTACTTATATTAAAAAAAAAACTAACAAAACAAAGAACAATTCATTAACAGATATGCACTTTTGAACGCAATGTGATGTATAATTTAATTTTCTTTTATAGTAATATACTGTTTTTTTTAAGTGAAAATAAACTATACGCAAGAAGTGAGAATAAACTATATGTTATGTACATAATTATTTTTCGGAGCGCCAATATATATAAAAACCAGATAAATGTTAGGTTATATGTACGTACAGGCATAAGCCAAAGTCTTTATTATTCTAAAACTGAAAGAAAATTAAATATCGATTTAGTTTTGGAGAAAGCAATATGGACTACGAGGTGATGTTTTCGTCTATTTTGCATTGGTAAAATCAGCCCGTGCTGCAGTTATTTCGTGTTTTATAATCCTTTCTTTGGGGCGCAACGCAATAGATTTCTGAAATACCTACTTTTCCGAACGCATGTCCTCTTAAGGGTAGCAGACAAGCATTACAAAATTCTCTAATATTATACTGTTTACATTGATCAATTAACTATAATTAATGTTATGTATACGTAAAGATTTAGGTGAGACATAAACAAGTCTCTCAAACAAACAAATGCGATGACTTATAAAACATCTCTACAGTGATCTATCTATCTAATGGTCCGGGTAATTAACTTATTATTTTGATGAACGGGGCACGTATTTTTCAGATAAGAGTGATTTCAAAGTCGATTTTACACGTGATCGATGAGTTATTTATAATAAATCTGTCGTAAATGTCACCATTGAGATACGTGCGGTAGACATTTTGTTTTTATTCTTCATCGTAACTAGTAATAATTGTAAACTGACTTTTAGAATTGAAACTTGTCAGTATTCTCTTGAAGATGTTTGATATTTTAATTTCCATGGTTATATTTCGCATAGGTTCCACTTTATGTTCTCTCACGATCTTTACGTGAGAAAAAACATATTCACAATAATAATATACAAATACGATTGATAAATCAAATAGCTACATATCTAAGTAATATTTTTGATGTAATCTTCCATTAGTTCGCATGTTTAGTTTGCTGTTTTTCACAGTAATTTTCGCTTATTATGGAGTCGGTTTTATCGTTCCCCGAGACTTGTTTGCGTAGTCGAATGTCCTAGACGACACCATACTGGGATAGGAATGATTTCCTCCTCATGGCTTATTGGTTAAACTGGTTATGTAAAATTGTCCTTTTAAATTAGTATCATGTATATTCTTTCATAATAATTCTAATTTTTTTTGTGCCGTCAGTGTTTCTGCATGTAGCTTTATGTTAGATAATCTATATATACATAGGCAGATATAAAACTTCCTTCTTTTCCTTCTCCATAATATGATGGGCGTCTTATAGCGGTTAAGACATCTATTTTAGTGTTTTGTAGCTATTGATGAACTTTAAGTGTTATGGATAAAAAATGTTTTCAAATCAATACGACATTTAATTTTAATTATTAAATACACTCACAAAGTGGTTACCTACACTGTTTTGACAAATATGCTACAAAATAAATAATAATGTTAACTTCTTATGATATCAACTTCATTTTATTGTTTAATTCAGAACAGTTTTATTCACATAAATAAGAATGTATATCCAAAAATTATAATAATATTATATTTATGTATGTAGTTCTGTCACATTTGAATTTTATGATTCAATTCAACATTTCTTAGAAGGGATGACAATCATTCAGGGTCGAATTCAAATATGTTAATATTTGTTTATATTAATAATGTATCACTATGAAACGATGTTGAATATTCCTTCTGTTAAAAGTCGTGAGTGTATTCGGGTTGAATTTAAATTAATTTTATTACGTAAGAAACGTGGTAACATCGATTTATACGTATTTTTCATTAAATAAATTATCGTATACCTATAAATGTTTCTAAAAGCAGTGTAATATATCGTTATATTTATAACACTGTTTATAAAATTAAATATACATGAGGATATGGATTCAGAACTCCGCACTGTGCTATAAACATATTTATTATAATAATTAAAAATCAAGGGAAACGGCCTCTTTACTATACGATCCGTCATTAGCAATTATCCCATTCGTTCATTTATTTTTTATATATTCATTCATACTTCATTCATTCACTCACGTCTTACGTTCCATTTCTCACATACACATATATGCCAATAAATTTTTTTTTATAATTTGTTACATATTACATTGTTCTACAAAATTATCACGCAATGGTATAGGTAAGAATAGCTTATTTAAAGATTGTTTACGTTTAGTTGTACCGCTTTAGTATTTTAGTGTGTATTTACTCACGCTTACTAGTAAAATAGTGGATTGTTTATTGTAAATATTTTGCCTTCCTAGTAGGTATTACAAAAACAAACGAACCTTTAAATTTTTATATATATAATAACAATATCTTCCCAAAATAAATATATTATACTTACTATCAATTTGAGTACACAAAACAAATCGGCCTTTTTTATGTGGCCGAAACAATTTGTTTATGACTTTTTTGAGAAACTTTTGGTGGAGGCTTATAATTAGCAATTGTAATAATTTCATAATTTCTTTTGCCGATATTCAACATTTGACTGTAAGCCTTCCAAAAAAGTATAACATAAAATAAAAATAAAATAAAATTTTTGGTACTTATATCTTAAAAGAAAAATTCTATAGGAAAAATCTGAAAAAAATGAACTTTTGAATTTCAATACAAAATCATAGTGCTGAGGTACACTTCTATAATGCAATGTACTATTTTAAGTAATACTAATGCACTGAATATAAATAATTACAATCACGTAAATCGTCAGGCGTTTACTTGAACAAAATTCTACATGGTTTTATACCTGGTACATCTCTATTAATATTATCTACTCGTCTAGAAATGTTGATGAAAGAATTAATTGCTCTAAAGATGTAAACTCTTCAGGTGGGAGTGTCTATTTTTATATATTTCTTGTTTATTTAATTCTCGTGTTACATCCAAAAGTACTTGATCTTGATCTTTACATAACATGTTTACGTGACCTAAAACATTCGTTGATCTTCTTTATAGGTATATTTTATATATTATTTAGATAATTATAAAACTTTGAAACATTTACTTTTATACAATTTAATATAATTTCATTGTTTTATTTATTTGCTAAGAAAATATCATGAATATGGTTAGTTAGTTTTTCGTAACTAATTTTGCATTCAATCGATGTTTTACTTTTTTATCATCGCCCATAATGACGTAAATGCAAATATGTTTTTTTTAAGTATATTTTTATATTCTACATATTCATTTTTAACAATTTTCATTATACGTACAATAATAGAATATTTATTAGATTAATTTATTTGTTGGTTTCTTATACATAAAAACTTGAGTACCTAAAGTGGTTTTTTTTAAATAGATATTATTGGGGAGTCTAATTTATTTAGTAAGTGTTATTTAATTTATGATTGATTTATTATTTAAATAAGTACTTATTATAAAACGTAGAGCAGATTATATGGAACACGGGCGCAGCCGCGGACACACAGCTAGCATATAAATGTAATTTTACAATTTGTTCCGGAGTTTTTAGATACAACTAGTAAAATTAGTGTTTAATGATAATTTTTCAGAATTTTTATTCTTATTTTATTCTAGAATTATATGTTTTTATACATTCATATATATAGTACGACAAAGTACAATAACATTTTATAAACTTTATTCACACTTTACAACAGGCAGAATATCTTCGTATGTGTATTCAATTATCGAGTTATTCCTTATTACATTACACTTCTTGACTCTTGTATGTGCTTTTCACTTATACACATAGCTTTATAATTTACACAAAGTTGTATTCAGCTTACTAGGAAAGTAAGAAATGATAGTGGAATTATTGATGTAGGCGCTCAGACCAGTATTGTTTGTACCTTAGTTCTAAGGCTCGGAAATGTATACAAATGGACAAAGACCTGACCACCAGTGAGTAGTGTCGTATAAATCAAAATCCGTGAAAGTTGTAAAGACTCGTTGGATATGATAACTGGTTGTTGTTATATATAGTAATGGATAGTTTTTCAACTCTTTCGCTGTATAACTTATATTAGATCAAGGGTTCTTGTGACTTTTACTTTCAATAAGTTTCTAATAATTTGTTGTTTTAATAATTCAATAGAAACATAAATTTATTACTTTAACTGTTTAAGCGTTTTGACTACGATAGAATCTCGTCTGATGTTAAGAGATGACGTGATCCAGGAGATAAAATATGTTAAATTTAGAAGTACTTGGTGATGGATATTGTAAACTTGACGGTGGTAGCTAGCTAGGTAAATATTAGAAAATACCTTATTATCATGCTATTGATTGATTGATGCAACCGAAAGACCTTCACTGCTGGACATAGGTCTACCCCAAAAAGGGGGAAATTGCCATAATCGGAACGCTTGGCAGGAGTGTTAGCGATCGCAGTAAGGTTTTGTGGTGCTCAGAGGATGCTGCTGCCCTTAGTAGCCTTTTACAAGACCCACGAGAAGATATGGGGTGGTACTGTTCTTATAGCACCACACGAAAACATGCTATGATTTCATTATAATATTTTCCTTTACCGCAAGCCCAGGTACATTAGAGAATAGAATAAGTCGATTCAAACCTACATCCATAAACGGAGAATCCGACCTAAACTACGACTGAACCATCATCTCATCAAATCTTACGAATTAGTTCAAGTTATAAGTAATAGTAACCTAGACATACGAAATCTCTTGTATCTATACTAATTTCTAAAATATTTTGAGTGTATATATTAATTATTACTTGAAGCAATCCTAAATGATATAATCGACAATATTTAGGTAATGAGTAACAGTGTAACGCACGGCTAAAACGGTAATGAATTGATTAATTTACATAATGACGGAGTATTTAATACAACACATTAAGCTAAGTAATTTTAATTACATATAAATTTCGGGCAAAATAAAAACTCGGCAGCCGTGGGGGACTGACGAAAGTAGTGAAAATTTCGAAAAAAATGTTTTTGAATGTTTAAATTCCCAAACTTTGTTAATTGAAATTATTAACATAACCTAACATTATTTGACATATAAAATTTGTCTGGTTTTTACATCCGAGCAATAATTATGTACATTTTCATATAGGTTAGATAGGCTGAGTAAATATAAATTGTATTGTTTATCTCTGAGCTACAGTTCTTAAAGGACGTCTTATACTTGACATACTGTAGCATGTTGTCAGCGTCACGTCATAGCATTGGTAACGCGAATATGTAAGTTTTTCACATACCGGGAATCGCTCAACGGCAGTCTCAAAATCTGTTTTACAGCAAAGACAAAATGACGAAGCAACATGGAAGAGATTACTATGATTTATTATTTAAATAAAATATGCTAGAAATACTGAATTCAATAATACCTTCAAAGATAATTATTCGATGATATAAATTATAAAGTATTCATTGAGAACTCTGTACTGAGCAATAAATGAATTCAAAACGTAATAAATTTTCAACAAACAGACACTCTGGTGTTCATTTCGTTTCCAAGGTTTTATAACCACAATTCACACCGGTGTAAATTTCCCGTTATTTTATATCAACGAATAGAGTGAATCTGGTGTTGCTAGCTTATTTCACAATACTTGCAAATGTGCGCTTTCAGATTCACATTGTGTCATCTATTTACTATTTTATCTGAAGTGTAGATTAACAATAGGGTTAGATTTTTGAGCACAAAAAAACACTTTGTTTCATGTCGACTCACAGGAATGTAAAAGAGACCAATTTAATCCTTAAGTTAATGTCATAGAGTACGTTTTGCACTAGGGATATTTTTTCTAAAATTTAGCAGAAATTCCTTACCTCGAACGGTTTTATCACTTAAAAGTTTTTACATTCCTTTCGCTAATTAGTGACTTTAAAAGAACCGAAAGAGAATGTTTTAGACTACTTTAATTTTCACGTGTAGTTTTCGTATTTTTTTTAAGCTAAAGCCAATAAATCACTACTTTCATGTAAGTCGAAGAACAATCTGTTCGTTTATATGTTTCTGTACAGTTTTATCTGTTATATTTATAAATAAAAGTATTATCTAAAAAACGAAAATTGAAGTGTCGGTTAGAAATAAAAACTAAGAAAAAAAAACTTATATCCAACCTAAATTTCATAACGGCTGAATTGATTTAGACGGGACTTTCAGTCTTTCACTACTAGTTAGAGGATAGTTATCTAAAATATTTTTAAAGTAACTCGACAATGTGCTGGGTTATTTAGTGAAAAGTGACTTTTAGTCACAGAATAATAAACAATAGTTTTTTAGTTCGCTTCTCCTTAGGCGCGGCTACAAATAGATACATTTACATACATATATAGCGTCACGCATTTATCCGTGGGGATAGGCAGAGATTATGTCCTTCTACTTGTTACGATCTTGACACACCTCTTTCGCATCTTCTACTTTCATGAGCGCTTTCATATATGATCGCCGGTTATGGGTACTTTTCACCTGGTCTTTATTTACGACGTGTACGATTTGGTACGTTCGCCTAGGTTGACCCTTACCGACAATCCCAGTCACCCTCGCCTTGTAAATTCGTTTCGTCAATCTTCTATCGTCTATCCTTTCTACGTGTCCGAACCAACTAATCATTTCTTTCCCTATCTTGGTCACTACCCTTCTACCACACCACAGCGTTCTCTTATCATTCTATTCCTGACTTTGTCAATCATCTTCACTCCAGATATACTTCTCAGATTTCTCACACAAATAGTATTGTGTAAATATTGGAATTAGTCTATTTAATAAATATTAGCTCTATTTACGCTAACATATAAATATTGATTTTTATAAATATAATGGCTTGATTTATAAAGGACTAACGTAGTGGTAAAAAATCCTATTATTTAGTTGAAAAGTTATCGATTCTATCTCCCGTATACGATGTAGTTTTGACCATGAAATTGCCCCGTAAAATACTTTATTTCTTTAGCAATATTTATATTAAGAAATAACCATTTTATTATGGTTTCCTCTAATAAATTGAATAGTATTAAAGGAATAAATTTATACCGGTAGTAAGTAGATCTACTATTGTGTTGCACCGCACATTGCATTGCATTTGTGAATCGATGCGTGATTGGCATAATTCGCCATGCAGCGGTGGTGGTACAATTTCAATTGTTTCAATATGAATACGGTCGCATCTAATTGTTATGTGAAATATACTCATTCAGTGCCCATTCGTTATAATTGTGTTGTTTACATTTATATCGGTTAAGTGTTCAAAGGTTTTATTCTGCATATTTATAAATATATCTTATTTCACTGAAATATATATATTTTTTGAAATTTCGCTTTTAAAAGTCTACGTTTGAGAAACGTCACTTATAGAATATCTATACTTTTGAAATGTTCATTTATACCAATTTAGATAAATAATACTAAATGTAAGCGTATAGATTTTTGATGAGGTAAATCTGACCTGGCCTAGTAAATCTACAAAGTTACAAATAAGTCTTAAGCATTTTAAATGCATGCTAATAAAATAAAAATAAAAACTTTTAACACGAATGAATATGAATGAAAAACGTATTTGTTTTAATTTTTCAATATCATACATATTTACTTATTACATGAATTCTGTTGACCTTTCATATATTTAACATTCAACTGTTGAGATAGATTTAACGTAAAATTATATTTTTTTTTACACTATACAGTGTAAAGCTTATACAGGCCAAGTGCTTTGGCCACAATCTCACCTGATGTTAAGTGACTATGTGATCCAGGATAATAAACATACTAAACCTAGAGGTACTGGTTTTCAAGTGATGCTGCCGAAATACACCTACCTATTGGTATTTGGCGACAGGTTTCTAAATTTGAATGTGGTAGTTACCCATTTGGGGATCATTAGAAAATGCTCTACCACCATGCTATGGTTTCCTCACGATGTTTTCCTTCACCGAAAGCTCAGGCCGATTTTAGAATTGGATAGGTGGGGATTAAACCCGCGTCGATTGACGCGGATTCCGGCCGCACTACCCGCTGCGCCGTCATCGCTTCAAATCGCAATTTATACCTAATATAACAAAACCAATTAAAGAAGAAAAATGTGAGTAATTGGTTTTTATTAGCGGGATAAATATACATAAGAGTAAATTAATAAAAATGAGAAAGGTTCCATGAAATCCAAAAATAAATATACCTATAACTCCCTAAAAATCCCTCGTCGAATGGTAGTACCCCATTCCGATATATTCTGTAGTTTTGAGGTGAAGGTGTGTCAAAGGACCCTCATTTTTTTTCTATAGTATATAGAAGATAGATTTATATGCACCTTTAAACGAACTTCGTATTTGGCTAACGCAAGAACAAGTTTCAGGTCGATTACCTTAGCCCGATTAATCAATTATAAACGCCAGTATAATTAATACACGAATCAAAATGTGAGTTTAGCAAATTTATTGTAATATTAACAGTTACCTATTTTTATTTTTTTGATTACGAAATATTCGATTGTTTTCACACTGTGAATTGTTTGCATGATATCTGATGCAATATACGACCTAGCTATAAACATAATCATTCTATAAAGCGTATTAAGTAAAAGTTTTGTATGTGATCCTCTCTTCTCTTCTCGAAATAGGTTCCTCTAGGGTATTTGACTAATACCCTAGAGGAAAATATAATTAAACACAAATACATTTCATTTGTTTGATAAAATACTGAGGTAAAAGAGTTTAAAGTTTTTGTTAGGGATAGAATTTGTACAAATACTTTAGTGTGACATCATATTGAGGTATAATACGCTCTCTCTATAAGATAAAAATTAAAATACGTATAAAGCATAGAGTCATAATATTAAGAGCGATAGTTTCATACAAAACCCCGCTTAACATTGAAGTCAAAAAAGTATATATTATGAGAGCGTGTTAGCGACATAAAACTAGTTAATTGCCGGCATGTAACAAATTACGTGCGTGGCCTTTTAAGCCCATCTTAAAATGTCTTCTCTCCCCATGTAATTAATTACTGCCGTTCTAAATGTTTTAATGCTATGCTCATCATTTCCTTATTTTCCATCAGATTTAATTTCTCATCAGTCTGATTTATGAAGAACTATTTTTGAATGCGACAATAAAAAATAAAAAGTAAATTCATTCCTATTCTGTACTCTTACTGTATTATTGAGGTTAAATATCTAAAAAGTTCAATCGCCGTTTAGTATATTCTTACGTCTCTCTATTTGGAAACGTAAAAATCAACAATAAACTGTATACACGGCATGGTTACTCTAGAAATGGCCGCGCTCATGTTTCGGATACGAAATGTTTATGGACCGAGTAAGACAAACTTCATAACAACGATTGCTACTTAAAGATAACGAAATAAAGAAACATGAAAAAGTAATACAGCTTTAGTTTTTTTTTACACACGGCACAGTCACGTATGTAACCGACCGGTGAGACCGTCCATATTTGTGCAAACATGCGACTTCAGATAGCAATGTTTGCTCTACTCGTATGTATGTAACCAAGATAGTATCAGAGTTTGCTAGCGTACAGAGAAATTCTTGTATTACTACCTGCATCGAACTCTCCGATTCCCGATCCTCAAAAAAAAAACCGTTTCCTTCGCATTCTGTTTACAAGATTGAGGTCCCTTTGTCCTCTGCCCTTTCCACCCCTGTGGCCTTACCTACGGGTCCTTTTTTGTCCACGTGCTGCCTGCCTATAACTTCGTTTAATGTTCACGTATCATTAAAGGACAAACAATTTGTTACGGTTCATTTAAAACAATGTAATAAATTACATAGCCGATTTTTTATGCGAAGGTTACAATTTTAACTATAGAAATACAACCAAGTATTTTTTTGACAAGATTTTGAGTTACCATTTGTCAATGTTGTCTAATATTGGATACGAGTATTTTTTTTTTTAATTTTATTTTAATCAAGAATTTGTTAATAAGATTTTAAAGTATTTCTTATAACTTCAAAAACTACTTATATATTCATGAAAACATTTTATTATACAGGTTGTAGTCGGTAGCAGAAAGCCAGGACTGTGTTAAGTGTTTAAAATTGATTGAATCAACCGAAAGACGTCCACTACTGGACATAGGTCTCCCCCAAAAAGAGGGGCATTGCCATACTCGCCACGCTTGGAAGGCAGGTTGGCGATCGCATTAGGTGATTGTGTTACTCAGAAGATGCTGCTGCCCGTCTTCTGATTTATCCCTTAGTCGCCATTTAAGACACCCACGGAAAGATATGGGGTGGTAGTATTCTTAGCCGGCACCACAAGGCACAAAATTATATCCAGCGAATCATTATAACTAAATCGTAATATATGTACATATCTCAAAATTTTTCGTTAATCTATATAATTATTAATTATATTGATTTGCGAAAATATTTACTTACTAGGTTACTTAGGTAAACCTTTTTTGTTGCCTACAATTTCTAAGAACTTGTAATAGATCTTATTCGTGTTTCGATATTTTGGACTGCTAAATATCTAGTGTTATCAGTAGCATTTAGTATCCTTTAAATTGTATTACCTGAGTCGAAGATCAATGACGTGGTATATTTATTACACAATCGAAAGTGGTTCGTGCGAGGCTTGTTTGCATGGATGATGTCATTAATATCCATACAAGGCGGATTATTTAACTACATTTATTGTGTTCGTCATAAATTGTTAAAATATATGAAATGTCATCTACTTTATAGACATGCTGCTTGCCAAAAATGTCTAAGTAGGCGTTTGAGACAAATGTGAATCAACACACCCACACTTCGACCTTGAATTTTATATGCAACCATTTCTGAGAACTGATTGAACCAGGTTTTATATAACGTTAGATGTCACTGATTCAAAGGAAATAAATAAATAAATATGTAGATAAAAATAAATGATATTTTAACATATTTAACTAACATGACAACATTTTTTTTAATGACCTTATAACATCTATAAATAAACAGGCAGAGATAAAATACAGAACGAAACTATTTATCCATTTATCTGTAACTGTTGTCAACTGATTTATTTTATTGATTTAGCTGCTATTGTATTATTATTATAATAAAATAATCAGAAACAGTATCTCTTCTTAGATTTTTCAATGATATTTATGGTCTAATTTCGACAACGAATTAACAGTAGTAGTATTAGTTTCTTTTAATTTTTAAATTACAACTTGTTTTTTTTAAGAAGTGAATGTTTAAAAAAAAGATTACTTGGAATTAATAATATTTATTTTCAAGAATAATTATTAAATTGTACAATGAGCCCAAAACCGTTACTAAATGTGAATCATTAATTAAAAAGAAAAAAATAACAGATTAGGCGTCTTCCAACAATGAAGTCAATTTCTTGTTATTGTTATGTAAGATTATATTTATACATTTTTGATAATCGAACGAAGCAGTTTGCACTTTTAGAATTATATATTTTTTTTAAATCGCATCATGTCCTATGTGAAAGCTCACCTTGAGTTTCCATTTTTAATAGTACACTCTAATACTACATAAATAATAGATAAGATAAGAATACTAAAGGTGACATTATTGGATTATGTTAGGAATGTTGTTTTTAATAATAGCTATTAGAGAAGGACTTGTTTGGTCATGGCTTTGGGAAACATACGCGTGATTATGAAACGGAGTTCGTTCTTGAAAAACAAGAATGTATTCCGAGGTTGAATGAAGAGGATCAACCAACCACAATTTGACGTTAGCGTCGGGCCTTAAGAAAACAAAAAAAAAGGTTTTAAGCTCTTCTCGCTTCGATTTTAGAAATCAACCGTTTCAAAGCGATCCGGATCCAACAGATGATGTTGCTACATAGTTCCCACGGTATCTCGCCGCAAACTTGAGCCATTTAATGAGCAACGTCCATATGATATTATGCGAGTCCTTTATGCACTAATGCATAAGAACAAATTACCACTGACGTATCCAATTTTGTATAGTTTAAACCTCACAAAACATTTTAACTAAGCCTATTTCGATTAGTAGCTCTAGCTAGTATTACAGATTAATTTGTGATAGTGATTTGACACAATTCAACACATTCCGAAAATTCTGTTTCTATTTCATTCCAAAGACTAGAAGCTAATACGTAGTTAGATATAGGAGGATGTGGGAACGCATATTAGTCTAGTTAACAAGTTAATTCTTGATAAAGCTCCTAAAAATAAGTGCGATAGCTCATTTGATTCGGAATGTATCTCGAGGATTTATTAGTACATCAATAATTGCAATAAGATACTATAAAGTTTTAATGTAATAAAAAGTATTAATAAAAACCTAATTTCGTTAATGACAATAGTATATTTTAAATTCTGAATCGAATGAACTATCACACGTATATTGAAGAGATTTATTAACACTTAACATGTTTTTACACTTGACTAGACTATATTATATCAATGTCCCGAAAAGTGAATAAATTACAAAAACGTACAAAACATGATATCATCACAATAATATAATGAGGCATTCTCATATCCTTAGGCAAACTATACAAATAATATTGTGATTTATTCATCATAGAACTCTATTTTGTCAAGAGTACTCATTGTCTAATTTAATACTAGGTAGTCGTAGGGACCGTATCATCAGACTGAAGTAATCATACATTTATTTGGTCATCGTTTGCATATTTAGTGCATATATACACTGTATTTAATATATTTGCATTAATTGTACGTGTACGTGATATTTAATCATCTATTTGCTTTAAAGTATTAGTGTAAGAAACGTCTATAGAATTTAAATTTGATCTATCATCGTCCATGTCGATACTATGTCAGGTATATAAACAATTTGCGTCTATCCTGCCAAATATGTCGAGTAATTGCTAAGTGAGTTCGGATACTATTTGGTATTCGACTGTTTTTTTTTTCATTAGCTTTTTACTAACATTTGCATGATCTGCTTTTTAAACGCTACCTACCTACATACATGGTAGTTATTTATACAGGCTCTTTCACTTAAGTTTTCGCCTTACCATATATAGATTTGTGTACATCACTTTTATTAAAAGTTGTCCATAAATGTATTGATATTCTAAATATTTATTAAATTTGAATACTTTATGTACATACCTTATTTTGATTTTATTATTGCGATTTAAGACATAACATATAATAATTTCTAATAAAATATATATTTTTATTAATTCAATAAGACGTAGTTTCTCCACGCTATAATTTACTATTCATGCATTAAGAAAAGGTCATATTACAATTCGTTACAGTCTTGCATTATAACGGTAATGTGAAACGGGAAGTAGCCGTGGTCACGAAACGGATGGTGCCGTTTTTATTATTGTCAAATTTTAGTCATCTTATCATGACGTTTCTTTCAAGGTTACGTAAACAATTAGAATAATCATATTGTAAAGTCGATTATGCAAATGTTAATCATCTCGTAAATGAGGACACAGATGTGTAGGGCTAGGTTGACGAACGCACGTAGGTATGTACGATTTGGAACATTTCATTTCTCATTGTTAACTTTGTTAAAATGTCTAAATTTGGCGAAGCAACGTGAGATGCAGCTCCACGCTACTTTTGGTTTATATCTCGTACGGTATTTACAGCGGTCTGTTGTAACCGTTATTTTAACTACAAACGATGTCAGATGCTATAATAATTCGAAGCGGGCGGGTTACTTTGCGAGGAAGTTTTGCGATAAAATTTACATAATTCGAATATTTAATGTATTGACAAACCTTAACTGAATTAGATTTCAGGTGTTATAAACATAATAGTTATTTTAATGTTATAATAATTAATTTTATTTTTTTATTTAATTATTACTCACAAGTATTACAAGGTGTACTATATTATCGTCCATTAATTTGGATGAAGTCAGCATGCCTTATAGTTAGTTACAAAGGATAAAGTATTTAGACGCTTGGCAAGGCAAGACTGCAATGATGATCTATGTATTCGAAAGAATTCCATTGTTTTCTACGACTGACTGTAAACTATTTATACAATACATATATGACATCAACATTACTTTCTTAAGTTATTCCTTTTAAATACTTCGCGAAACTTATAATTAAAAATTAATTATATTGGTTGAGAAAATTAATGGTTTTTGGATAGATCAGTAGCTTCATTTGAATTATCGTAGAATCATAGTGATGCAGTATGTTCGTCCTTAATATACGGTTACAGTATATTTTTATATTTGATTGCTACTGATAACGAGAGTAAGAAAGAGAGATAGATGTACCTATATATCTTTGATTATATTCATTACTAGCTGTGTTAGAATTTTTGCGCATCTTCACTAAATTTTTTTAGCCTCTATGTTACTCCGTGATATAGTATAGACTACTTACTTAGTAGTCTATAGACTACTAACTTCTTTCATAATCTAGACCTTAAATACAAAGTTTCATACCATAAGCATATAGAAGAAGGTGTTACTATGCACGCGCTTCAATACTATGATTTTCTAATTAATTTCTACTATTTACTTACTTTCATACCAAATTCGTTTCAGTAGTTTTTGTTATAACCATATATAGATTTTTAATAACTTTTTTTCTTAGTGTCTGGTATCGTTTTACGAAAATCTTTAACATTGAAGAATGATTTCAAATGACGTGTGCTTTATCTTCGGTGTTTACGTCATTCATTTGTAAACAGTTCTCGGTATCTGCTGTGTAGATAATAAAGAGGTTGCAGATATTTAAGGAAAGGAAGAAATAATTCTGTCATTTTAACTAGAAATTCAGAAGGTGTAAATTGCAAACAATATAATTAATCAAATGAATGCCATAATGTCAGAATAAAACCTAAAGGCAAACAAAGGTACTTTTGTTCTGTTAATTCTCAATCTTCAATATTTAAAACGAAACTGTTTCATTTTAATATTGTTAAATGCATATAAAATGTGGTTAAGTGTTTAAAAGGTTAGTATTATTATGGAAACTACACTGGGATATTTAAAAAGATGACAAAATGTAATTACCATTATGAAAATTACCTACATTTTATTTTAAACCAATTATTATGTCTATAGAAAAAAAAATAGTTTTCTATACTTACTTGCTCTTGGAAAGTACTCATTCGTCCTGATCCCTAAGGAAAATCAAATATTATATTATCACGGAAACGAAATAATTAAACCTATACTTCATTATAAAATAATAAAGGCTTTCTCTGTTTAACATGGACATAAATTAAATTAAATTTTAATATTGATTATAGAGTGCTCGAACGCAGTAATTATTATGTTATCACTCGCACTAATTTAAAATGATTTCAGGAAAAATTATAAATCAATGTAATTATAATTTAGTGTATAAGTTTCCTTAAGGGATAAATATCGTTTTATAAACTCGAACCCACTTAACTTGATTACATAAACTATAAAGTCTGCAATATATCCGATAACCTCTGCTTGTTGAGGTTTAATTAGCTTATTTATAATATTTTATTACTACTCTGATTATAATTACGCTCAGATGTAATTTTACTGATATCAGAGTAAAATTTAAAAATATTTTTTTAATTTTTATACAAAAACAGTATTTATATAAAAAAATGTAGATATGAAAGAATATCTTGATTGCAGTTGTTACAATTTGACTTGCTAGGCGATTGTTAAAAAAAATTAAAATACAAATCCATACTTAATATGTCGATTACCCATAAAAATGAGACGACAATAGGAAAATAATGCAAAACTGGCGTAAACGCCAGATTAGTACTCACGGGGTTAAATACTATATAGTCGACGACTAAAAAGAATAATTAATTATTTCAACTTATATCTGTTATTTTTTTAGAAAATTCCATAGATATTTTGAATAGACAATTAAATATTTTATTATAAACTTTCTTTGACTAATAAAATGTATAAATTTTTTTTTCTGGCACTGTAACGATTGTGAAGGTTCATAACCGGGTCATCTGATATGATACGTAGAAAAATAAAACCGATTTTTTTTAAATGTGACATTGAGTTATCTAGATTACATTTTGGGATTTCTTCTTCAATATATTATTATAATAAAATTAATCGATAATAGAGTAGATACATTGGAAATTACAAAAATAATAAAAAAACAAGTACATCATTATAAAGATGGTCGCACATCGTAACATGTTTTACTTGCGAATATACGTGGTACATAATATATCGCCGCGGGCCTTGTAATGTCGAACAGCTGTTCGTTGCCTTTGCTTTGTAAAGATTTCTATTAAATAAAACGTATCGGCTTCTTTCAAAACGGACATTTTTTACACACAGCTGCGTATTATTATCCTCTATCGTTTATAATACATCAAAGGAGATTGTACTCGCCTATAATATTATCACTGCATTTTTTGTTAACTTTGCTATTTTTTTCACTCGTTACAGAAGTGCAAGAGGTGGTGGGATGTCTCAATGCAACTGACGACATCTAGCTATAAAAGGTGAGTTCAAAATTTCATATTTCTATTATTAAACTACATTTAGTTTGAATTTTTAAAGCTCGTCTCTCTTCGATAGCTTAGGTAATAGAAGGAATATATTTTAAAAAAATCTACAAGATTGCTATCGGTTCTTTGAAATAACGTTGCTGCATTTAGTTTTTGAGTTTGATTTATAAGGTCATGATCTCGAAATGCCAACAGATGTGAAGTTAAATAATAACGCGTACAAACCTGATGGCAATCGCGTTTGAATTCGTTTTCTATTGCTTTTTATATTTGAAACTTAAGCGTTTGTACGAGTTTGTTTGTAGCGTTTATTTCTATGTAAATTAATTTCATTAATAAATTTATACAAAAAGTAATTTATTACGTACCCATTTGTTAAAATTACTGATATCAAGATAATATTATTAACGTCCATAACCGATTAAAATATGAAGTAAATTATAACGAAACCATTCTATTAAAGAAGATGTTATAATTATTTCAATAAATCTAGTTCATAGTTCAAAATCCAAGCTAGTATAAAGTTCATACGCGCGTGCATCCGTCATTTCTAGATAACTTTTGCCTTGTTTATGTTTGTTAGTTGTTGTTGGAACTGAATACGATTAAATATAGTGTTGTACAATTGAGCTTAATTAAAGAATGTTTACATCTAATCGATCTTCAATTGATCATTGTTAAGGGGAATTGGGAATTGTTAGCGTATTATTAATTAATTAATATTGCACTTGAATTCATTTTATAATGTACAGTTACATTATATTTGACAGTGTGATGTATAGATCTTCAAGTCAGTTTTTCTATCTATTCAAACAAAAGACGTCCAATGTTGGACATAGGTCTCCCCCAAACAGGGGAGGGGGGTTGGCATAATTGGCACTCCTGGCAGGAGTGTGGGTGATCGCAGTCAGGTGTTTGTGCTACTCAGGGGATGCTGCTTTCCATCCCCTGGTTTATCCCTTAGTCGACTTTTACGACACCCACGAAAAGGTATGAGGTGGTATATTATTCTTAGCCGGCACAACGCCGCTTTAGTGTTTATCTAAATTCGGATTTTTCAATTTTTTTATTAAATAAAAGGCAAATTAAACAGGATATGAGGATGTTGCCCATATTTCTGAAAACGCAAGTCAGCGTTTCCAGTATATTTCTAAGTATGAATTGAACACTTGTGAAATAATATTTATAAAATACTAGCTGTGGGCCCGCGGTTCCGCCCGATGCTGCGTCCGCGTGTCATATGTTCTTCACTGTGCTTTAATTTTTTTATACGGAACCCTAGTTATTTTCAAAAAAAAAAAAATTAGTATTAAGATAAAGTAAATATTTTCTCGTAAATTCAAGCACTTGCCCGTAAAACTGTGCATTGAATTGAATTTTATTAATTTTAAGAGTTTTATTTGTTTACGTGGAACCCTAATTATTTTCGAAAATTAGTAGTACCCTAAGTAAACTTCAGCTATCTACCAAAAAAGTCCCGTCAAAATCCGTCCATCTGTCCCGTAGATTACCCGGAACAAACAGACAAGCAGACATACAATAATTTTAAAATTGCATTTTTGTTTGGGTATCGTGCATACATTCATATCTATTTAGTAAAAAAAAATAGCTTTAATATTTTGTATCTTGTCACAAACTTATAAAAATAGTCACATAAATCTTACATATTTCCATACAAACTTTCATCCCCTATTCCCTATTCTTATTTTTCACCTTTGAGGATAAAAATTTTATAAACTCTGAATGTCATATTTATTTATATCGAATCAACAGCCTAAAAATAAGTTCCAAGTTTCTAGCTTCAAAAATGACGACACTTCCGTACATCTTTTGATCCCCCTTTCAACCCCTTTTTTTTCGCAATTAAAAGTAGCCTATGCCCTTTCTCAGGCTCTAGACTATCTGTGTACCAAATTTCATTTAACCCCTTGAGCACTAACCTGGCGTTTACGCCAGCTATCTATTGATTTCTTATTGTCTTCCTATTGCCTCATTTTTATGGGTAATCGACATATTAAATCGGTTCAATAGTTTTGGCGTGAAAGCGCGACAGACAGACAGACAGAGTTCTTTCGCATTTATAATTCGTATATATATTTTATGCTTAGTGCAATAGTGATGGAGCTATATTTAACTTTAAGTAAATCTCTACAAATATTAAAAAATGAGCCATACTGTTACGGTATTCTAAAAGTTAGCACGTCAGAAGAGAAATAAATAAAAGCCTTTATTGAAATTTCACGTAGATTTTTTATTTGATTTATAATACATGCCACTTTGAAAAGTCGCAGTTAGCAACTCATCGAACACTTAAAATGGCGTTTTCTCGCAAATGAAACGCTGCAATTTGCAGTACACTCGTAATATGAAACGTTATGTGGAAATTCCAAGACTGTTTATGATTTAATTAGGACTCGTTAAACTAAATGCATACTAATGATAACACGATATTTTAATGCATGAGGTTGATTAGTATATTTATTTGATTTTCAACTTTTCTCTTATAAACTAAAAATAAATAAGAGACAATGAATATTTTCGCTATAAATACCTGTTAGTTATAGTTTTAGTTTTTTGGATATGTTTCTGAGATAATTGCACGCGTTTTGTTAAAACGTGAATTTGAAAAGGTTTTTTTTTTGTGAGAACAAATTAATTTAAAAAAATCTTGTGAAAAACATTCTTAATATATCGATTACCCATAACAATAAGACAATAGGAAGACAATAGATAAACAATGGAAAGCTGGCGTAAACGCCACGTTAGTGCTCAAGAGGTAAAGGGTATATATTAATGCACTCTTGATAACATTATTTTTAATAAAATAACAATAGACTAATGCATTTATTTCAATGAAAATTATTTCGTAGAAATTCAAATTTGTATTCAAACGCCGACACTTTAGAATTATGAAGTGTGAAATAATTTGGGTATTCTCAAATCAACATGTCTCATCTCGCGATGCTAAAAAATACACAATGACAAAAACTTATGAGTCAGTTTAAAATTATTCTGCAGTTAAACTTAAAAACGTGACAAAACAGTATGACGCAATGAAATCCTTTCTAGTACAAGTATTTGTTAATCTCACGCATAGTATAGCCTAATACACTCCGATGGCGTCATAGAGATTAATAAATCTTATCTGTTAACGATAACGGCGTGTAAAAATCCAATATTCCCTGAACGCTATGAATTGATCGAGTTACAAAATATATATATATATGTATTTGTATAAATGGAACGGTATACTTACTGGTATATTCTCAAATTTCAACATAAATAATAAAAATGTGGTAAGCGCAAAAAAGTCGAGTTCCACAAAATTTGCCGGGCTCAACAGTTTTTGTTCCACTCGCAATGAGTTGTGACGAAAGTCGCGTCGCTTTTGATATGGGATACTAGAGTTTATGCAGAAAAAGCAAAACATTATGTTCTTTTCACTTACTTTTTATAAGTGTGTACATTATGAACAACTTTTTATAATAACGTGCAACTTGTGCAATTAAAATTATTTAAGTTAAATGTTAAAGGAATCATTAATTCTCCTATTACTTGTACACTCATTGTATTGTTTAGTTGACTGTTTCAACATAACATAAGTTATCCACAAAGGGTTAGGCAGTGGTGCAATAGCGAATTACACCATCCACATTTCGCCGACCTTAGTTCCACCCCAGGTGTGACAGGGGGCGAGCCTGTCGCTATATCGAGCACAAATTCCAGACTCCTGGATGATACTGCGTGAAAAAACCCAATATCACTTGACCCGACCCGCGGATCGAACTCGAGACCTCAGAACGACAGTCGTACCGTAATACAACTGCGCCACCGAGGTAGTCGTTTCAATTTATTACTTTATCCTATATAATGTTATGTATGTATGTAACTGCCTCGGTAGCGCAGTTGTATTACATACGACTGCCGTTCTGAGGTCTCGGGTTCGATCCCCGGGTCGGGTCAAGTGATATTGGGTTTTTTTCTACTCAGTATCATCCCGGAGTTTGGAATTTGTGCCCGATATGGCGACAGGCTCGCCCCCTGTCACATCTGGGACGGAACTAAGCTCGGCGAAATGTGGGTGGTGTAGTTCGCTACTTCACCTCTGCCTAACCCTTCGGGGAAAACAGGCGTGAGCATATGTATGTATGTATGTATGTATGTAACTATATAAAACTATTATAAATTTTACAATTAGAATCTGATTTTTCTGCGAAATCTTAACTATTTTATTTTGAAAATAATATATTATAGGATTCTTATTTTTCGACGTCTATAAATGATTTATTTATTAAGCAATGTTTAGTTTGTGTGTTTTAATCCTCTAATATTTTGTTCACTTCATTTTCTCCATTCATTCTCTGAATTAATCTCGATTAAATTCAAAAGTCAAATTTTATTCCACTAATGAATTAATTATTGTAAAAAGTTACTTTACATTTTATCTGGAATTGACTCGGATGAATGTTTTTATAGTCTGTGATTATTTTTATTGCTGTAATTTTATTTATAGTTTATCTGTGAACGGGGTTAGTCGGGGGCAGCGTTGATGATATCTTGTTTATAATGATTCAATATACATATTTATTATATTTAATTATGTTAAGGAGGTAGAGAAAAAAGATATCTCTTAGGTTAGGTAAACACTACGTTCAAAGGGCCGACCAAGTGTTACGTAAACCCCAATGGGAGGGGGTGTATCTATATATTGTTTACTAGCTGTGCCCGCGCTGTTACCTGCTTGGAATTCTGACTATTTTCAGCCTATTTTCTCCCCCTGGATGCAACATTACCAACTTTCTTCTTCGAATTCTGTTTGGTAATTTTTGCGTGATTGGTTAACAAATTAATAAACGGACAGACAGACAAATTTTTAAATCGAAATGTGCTTTAATAAAATATCAGTAAATAATTAATAGGCCGTGTGGTGCCGGCTAAGAATACCACTCCATATCTTCCCGAGGGTGTCGTAAAAGGCGACTAAGAGTTATAAACCAAGGGATGGGCAGCAGCATCCTCTGAGTATCACCAACACTTGACTGCGATCATCAACCCCTTGCCAAGCGTGGCAATTACGGTAATCCCCTGCCCCTAATTGGGGGGGAGACCTATGTCCAACAGTGCACGTAATAGTCAGTGCTAATGTACAATATTTCCTTTCCTATCTATTATTTTAGGTTTAAAGTGTACTAACAAATAGTATATTATTATTCTAAGCGAATACTTCAAGAGTAATTCCGTACGTTAAGACTACGTACGACGTTACGTTACAACTAGCAAAAATAGCGTACGTTATTATTAGCGCCAGAGCACTGACTGAAATACAGAGAAAACTTGTGTTTTATAAACACATTCAAAATGAAGTATTATTTAAATGCAATCACTATATATTATAATTATTATATGTCCAATGAACTAGACATAATTGTTTCTGTTAAAACAATAAATGAAAAGAATGAATATATAACAGTATGCAGAAAATGTAATAAAGTACAATTATTTATGTTATTATATTCCGGATTATCTTGTAAGCTTTCTTTAACAACTAAAAATTTCAAAAATCGTATCTTTAAATAATTATTTGAATAAAATTCGTATATGTAATCTAAAATGTGTTTAAAAAAAAACATTTTGATATATTATTCATATTTAATATAAAGTTTCTCTATGCGTAATCAATTTTAAACCTCAACTAACACAGTTTAGTGCACATCGACAACATTAAAAAAAATTACATTGTAGTTATCTCTAATGACAATTCATATATAATATGCAGTGCTAATATATGTATAAATTTACAGAATAACCTTCATCGACCAGAGTTTACGCATTATTTGATTTTCTGTTTAGTACGTCGCGTCTGGTTTTTCGATGACATCTTGCATGTATTTTGATAATGTAGATAAGAGTATGTTTGAACGTTTACGTGTAATTGTTTTCCGTGATATTACCTACTACTGTGTAACATAGAATTCGATTAGTAAGTATAAGAAATATACTTATAACATCGGTTGTTCACTTTTTTGATCTTTGAGGCCGTTCAAGTCTATGTTTTACTTATCTTTGATGTAAACAATATTTACTTTTAATTACTTAACTACATTTTGTAAAGAAAAATGTCTTCGATTAAGTTGCTATGGGGGAGGAGGGAGTGGTAAGAGTTTTGGGGGAGGCAAAAAAGTACAAAATTCTGTTCACTCGTACGACTCCTTTTGACACTAAACTTAATTTGTTTATTGTAATAATATAATATTTGTGAGAAACGATTTAACTACATATAGTTTTATTTTATTTGTCTGAAATTCTTCAGTACTTTATCTTTATCATACGTTAAGGGTTGGCGAGATTTGTCGTCTTCATTTTCCATTCTCATCTGTCAATTATCGTTTCAAAACTCAAACCTTTTATAGATCATTCTTCACACAGATAATGGAAATTATCTTCCTCGAAGCCGTGTGGTGCCAGATAGGAATACTACCGCACCATATCTTCCCACGGGTGTCGTAAAAGGTGACTAAGGGATACACCAGGGTATGGGCAGCAGCATCCTCTGAATACCACAAACACCTGATTGTAATTACAGGCAATTGCCAAGCGTGGGAATTATGGCAGTCCATCCATCCATATGGCATTCTCCCTAATTGGGGGAGACCTACATCCAGCAGTGGACGTCTTTCGGTTGAAACAATAAATCTTACTCTTTATCTAAATCTGTCCACTTTTAGCTTCTAGTTACGTTACTTGCATCCCTCCTCATGTCAAGCTGTTACCATGTTCCCCAAAATTTCACTCAACTTCTCTGTAATTGGTGTTACTCTGAAGCTTCCTCTCATATACTCATTTCTATTCCTATCCATTCTAGCTTTGTTCAGTATTTCTACCACGTACACTCTTATTTCATTCGTCTCTATAATAAGTAGTGTAAATATTTTTACAGAAATTATACAATTTGATTTTTTTTATTACCACGTTTAGAACGTGATATGAACATTTTATACTTATGTTCGTACTACTCAAGGACGTACAGTGTAAATATAAGAATCGTATTACTGTGATTGATGATCCATCAAGTAGATTAGATTATATTATTATTATTACTATAAATACGTATAAAATTACGAATAAACTTTTATTAAAATTAAAAAGCTACCTGCTTATATACTTCCTGAAATATTTAATAATACACTCATTAATATGCACATAATTACAATGATTTTGTCTGTCCCAATAGCATTGTTTACAATATTTTTTTTTTTTCAAATTCTATAAAATCAACGTTTACTTTTAGCTTTGTGGTTAGCAATATAAAAATTAAAGTCGATTCATATTATAAACTAAAAAACATACACACATAAAATGCGACATTTAATTGAAGTATCGTAAATTACATTTATATGTTTATTATTGCAAGTATCTAAGGTTGTCTCTAAACATATGCGTGTAAATTATGAATGTTCAGGCTACTGTTCCTTACTTAAAATAAAATTCGTAGTAAAACAAATTAAAAACTACAAAAAAAGAAGTGTAACGTTGATTCCATGGATACTACCAATCCTAAATATTTATAGAATTACGTCCAAGGAAAATGACTTATTTAATTTATTATACTTATTACCCTTGAACAGCAATAAAAGTTTACCCTCATGACTTACCAGATCATCTTTAAAGAAATTTCTAGACGTTATTATATAACGTGTTGTTATCATCTATTGGAACGATGATAGTTGTCATATGTCTTATTTACATTTATTGCAATACAAATATAATTCAAATGGTGTTGTTTCTTTTAGGAACATATTCGTAAATGCATCTTTTTTTAAAGTATCATTTTAGTTAATTTTGTTTTAAGCGTGCACAAGGAATAATAATTATTTTATTGCAGAACGAGATGGATCTTTTATATGGTCTGGTGAACCTGATAGATTAATTCTTATCAAGAAATATAATATGTATCAGCAGTTTGATTATAATACATTTTAAAGCAAGTTATTCCGTACGTGTATCATGGATAATGTTCAAGTGATAACTGCCATTTTATTGTCCACTTTCGGTTCTTTGCTTGCAATCTTTCTGGTGACGATACCAGTTATAAACAATAAAATATTGGTAAAACCTCTACCAGATTTAATTGTGGACGCATCAGTATCATCGCACGTAATTACTAAAAAATGCAGTCCGTAAAATGCTATGGGGCGTAAACTTTTCAACTAATTATCGACCAATCTTAGTCAGAGCAGTGATCCTATTTAAATAATTGATTCTAAATAACAAAATAGACTGTATACTTATTTGCTGCTTCAATATCATGAAAAATATATTGTTAGGTACGTTCTTATATTTGTATAAAAGCGTATTATTTGTAGAGAGAATAAAATATGATATGTTTTCGTGAGGCGTTCACGGCAGGCGACATAGCGTCTCACAAGTAATATATATATATATACATATATATATATATATATATATATATATATTTATATATATATATGTGTGTATTCTGGATTGCTGCCAACTTCAGAACAATTCCCCTTTAATTTAATTGCATGCCTTAATATTAGCATTAACAATAAACGGAAACATTTACGACTGAAAAACACAATTCAATAAAAGAAAAAAAGTTGTTTTCATTCGAACAATCGTATTTATAAATGTACCTATAAGTGAATTAAATTGCTTCCTGTCTTTGATTTTGCTATCGCTTTGAATAATAATCTATTTTTAAATTGACTTATTAATAATCCTATCCTATTTAATGAATATTTGTAAATTAAATTAATGCAAGTTCCACCTTTGCTACACTGTCACGGTTCGCTTTCTTCAATCAACCTGATCTTAGTGAAAGAAAATATCGTCATAAAACCTTTCTGTAATGTAGGTCATTGTTTAATGATCACGTGGTTAGCAATCACCTTTTAATTTGTCGCCAAAAACCTGTTTGCTCTGGCAGCACCACTAGAAGGCCAGTTCGTCTAGGATCAATCAGTGCATATAAAACTAAATCGTCACTTAAGTCTCGGTGAAATTTTGGTGACACCCTAAACCTACATAAAAATTACGTAATTACTTACTAATTATTGAATCAAATGTTTAGCAGAATACGTTTAAATAAAAAAAAGAGTTCAGCCAAATTATGAGGTGACTTTTTTTTTGTTGATATCATTATAAAGATTTACAAATTGTACCAATGATAATGTTTTTTTAATTTTTTTTAATAATTGATACAATACCTGTTATTACTCTTACTGTTATAGTTTACGGCATTTTCATTACTAATTATTAAATCAAATGTTTAGCAGAATATGTTTAAATAAAAAAAGGGTTTATCAAAATTATGAGGAGACTTTTTTTGTTGATATCATTATACAGATTTACAAATTGTACCAATTATAGATAATGTTTTTTTTTTGTTATTACGATTATAGAATTAAAATAATATTTCGTACGTCACGTTAATATAATGATTGATACCTAGGTAATAATAGTATGTTATAGTAACTTAACTATACATACAAATTAATAAAATTGAAGTGTCCGTTT
Organism: Samia ricini; assembly: GCA_014132275.2. Lineage (NCBI taxonomy): Eukaryota > Metazoa > Arthropoda > Insecta > Lepidoptera > Saturniidae > Samia > Samia ricini. The sequence goes on from AP028161.1 coordinate 13,281,156, forward strand.
GTATTATCAAATTAACAACTTCTAATAAATACATACCGAATGTTTATACCGGTACCTATACCAAAAACAGTTTTTTTTATTTCTGTCTGTCTGTTTGTTCCTGCTAATCACCGAAACGGCTCAACCGATTTTGAAGGGTCTTTTTCTGCCAGATAGCTAAAATTACATGACGTAACTTGGGCTAGTTTTATTTTTCGATAAATACTTATAAAAATAATAAACCCATTTTGTGAGAAGTATCCTTGCTTTCTCTTAGTACCAAAAACAATATAGAGCCAAAATATAGTGACAATAAAGGCATTATTGAGTAATGATTAGTTAAAATTTACGCATTGAAGAATTGTGCGGAATATAAGAATGACACACGGGCGAAGCCGCAGTCATACAGCTAATGTATAGATTTCGACAAATCTAATACCTCCACTACACTACTCGCGAAATGAAATAACACATTATTATTTACACATTAAGGTTGAATAGAAACAAGCTTACATAACAGAATAAGTTTTAATTTCCAAGAGAAATTGTTAGAATCACCACCGCACGACGCGGCGTACCGTTCTTTGGATGAAGAAAAAAAAACGTTTAGAATCGAATTAACTAAAATTTGTACAGTTACCTAACTTTTTCCGATGAAATAACAGTTATTTACTGTAGTTTATCGTCTATAAGAGATCAGCTCTAGGTTATATAGAGTTCAAGGTAAAAATAATTACTGCGTTCAAGTTCTCCTATAATTATGTCATTTGTAATCAAGTATGTGTGTTTTGCTTTATGATTACGGTTCACCATTAATAATTGATTATGAACATTATTTCTTTTGAATTACTTATTTAATTACTTTTTTTACTTATTATAATTTAAATAAATTATTGGAGGTTAGTTGATTATGGAGGAAAAGTAATAGAAGAATAATGTCTACAAATTATGTATACTATATCATTTTGTCACAAATAAGCATACTTGATACAGGTGGATCCATAGATACAGATGGACGTTATATGTTTTAGTCAAAGAACGTTATCTGTCGTTTATTAATCATGCATATTTATGACAAATGATTTTATACACTAGGTGAAAACCCGGTTTCGTTCGGGTGAAATGTGACTCATAATACACGATCTTTTACAAAATGTAGGTAGATAGGAACTTCACTGATACGTTTGAATCGGCACTGATATGTGTGAATCGGCCTTAATGAACTTAAGATGGCATCCGAGTGGCCAATATAGCGACTGCCATTTGCACCATTATAATTTAACAAAATACTCAACAATACGAATTTTGCGGATATATGTTGCAAATTATTTCGAAATCATTCTTTTTTTATGTTTTATTATTCAGGTAAGGTTTCAATTGAGTCTACCGTCTACTGTACAATTGTTGTAACATTATGACAAATAGGAATAAATATGCACGTATTTAAAATGCAATATGTTGCTAAAACAAAGCTGGATTTTCCGGTAACCCGAGTCGGCTTATGATATGTACTGGAGAATCATATTGCATACACTGTGTACCTAATTTAATGTTTACATTATGATTATTTCAATAGTATTATATTAAACCTTAAAATACGTTATTAATAAATTATACGCAAAAAGGCGATAAACAAACTAACAGAATGTAATAGACTGAACAAAAAATTTGATTAAAATGTAAAATTGGAAATAAGTATATAAAAACTAAATGATAAGAGTTATGAATAAATAAAGATCCGACAAAACAAAACGTAATAGAACAAGAGACAAGAACTAAAATAAGGATTGTAAAAAAGAATAGGATTTATGTTAATATTAAGATTCGACATAACCACAATGCAATAGAAACACATAGATAAGAAATAGAATAAAATTGTAAAATAGATATAAGATGAAAACAATAAAGGCACAAAAACAATAGGGGAGAGCCACAAAAAAGTAAACAAAACTCCGATTATGTCTGAGATGTAAGGGGACTAAATAAATTCAACAAAATAGTATTATATTGTACTTAAGTTTTGTCATTATAAACAGTAAAAAAGTCATTAAAGAAATTGAAAATATTAAGTTTAACTTAAATATTAAAATATAAACTTGAAAAATATGTTTAAATCCCGTTAGTAATAAAAGCTAGGCAGCATGGGGCTGCCAACGAAAGATAAGCTCAAAACTTAAAAAAAAATGTTTTTTTTTTGTTTAAATTTCATAGTTTGTTCATAATTGAAATTATTAACGTAACCTGCCATTTAGCATTTAAAAATTTGTCTCGTTTTACATCTGTTGGCGCTGCAACCAATAATTACGTACATTTTCATATAGTTTATTCATAATCAAAACATCGATAGGTTGCGTTAGTATAAGTTTTATTATTTATTCTGATTGCCAGCACTTAAATGCTATCTTGTACTTGACATACTGTAACATGTTGTCGGCTGACGTTAGCATTGGTAACACGAATCTACATATAAGGTTTTTTTCTTACCGAGAAATGCTCAATGCTGTTAAAGTTTTTATTTCATTCAATGGCGTATCTCTCTCTACTTCTATATATCTGAGGCCCGTGGCAAATTGGTTTGATGGGGCCCCAGAAAAATTTCACATAGTAATTCGATTTTAATAAATCACTAAAATGATCATTAAAGCGTTTAAATATTTACTCGTGTCTAACTTTAATTGTATTTATAATTTTTACTAAATTTTGTTATAAATGTTAGGATACTTCTGAGCTCGCGGCTTGGTGGACCGGGGCCCGTGGCATTTTACCAACTCTGCCACCCTATAGTTTCGCCACTGATTCCATGTTATATTATACAGCTAACTAGATTTAAAACTTCTATTTAACGTACTTGGAAAACATGAAACCTTCACGTTTTTACAGGTGTTGATAATAATACATATTACAAATGAAATATAGAGAGAGATAGTAATGTTAATCAATCCTTATCATGCGAAATTAATAAACAAAATAGGTAAGTAGGTTAGTCGATGTCATGTCGCCCCACCACGGAAAGTAATTACAATGAAAATTTTTAAAATTTACTCAGTTGGCTTTCGTCCAGTGTGAGACAAGTGTCTCCCTCACCTTGAATTTAGCCCGCAAATATAAAGTGTAAATGCAGTAACGCGTAGAGAAATCTCTCATACATGTAAAGTATATTCTAGTGAAATTCATACGGATTGTTTGCGATAACACTACATTTGTTTGATCGTCATGATGTTTGTGCAATGTTATTATGTACATGCCGTTGTCAATGTTTCACAATACGTCAACTGAGGTGAGTGTTACTCTTGTAACCATTATGATCTTAATTATCGTATTGAAATTGAAACTGTTTTAATTCATACTATGTTGCTTTACAAAGTTTGTAAATGCGTGGAATTAAAAAAATATTTTATATAATTCTTATTATTAACCAATTAACTTTTAGAGTTTGGAGATTTCTCATAATCTTTTTATGCACTAAATAGAAGACGTAATTGTACGCTCTAGTACTTATTTAAGTAAAGCTGTATATTTTCCTTTTTAACCGGCTTTAAAAAGGAGGAGGTTATCAATTTGATCTATATTTTTTTTGTTTTTTACGCGATTTCTCCGCAATTGTGGACCGATTTGGTTTTTTTTTATATAGAATGAGGACACTCCCGAGGTGGTCCCATTTCTACCAAATCAGGATCTGATTAGTGGAAATCAGGGAAATTGAGAAAAACCCTCGAATATTATAGATACACGTGTTTCATATATATATATTCCTTTCCAAAGTTATGGAGTAGGCTTTACAGCTATACCTAAAAGTACATACTTATACTGAAAAGTAGAAAAAATCTTTTTAAATTAAAATCAAAACCGACATCAATAGAATAAACTATAAAAATGCACTCAAAAGTCAATAAATAATTACTTTATTAATCTGCTTCGTTAATTTTGGAGTTGAGGTTTATTCTTTTGAAGTCGGTTTTGTTATTAATTAAAAAAGTATTTTATATTTTCACTCTTAAGGTTGCGTTAAAATAAAATACCGGTTTACTTACCTTAATGATACCATAGATTGTAAAATGATTTAAGGGAATTGTATTACTTATTTTTTTAACGGATCATAGGCGCTTTTGGTTGCCCTAATAATTTGTATTATTTAATACAATTTGATTTGTAATTTGAAGCGATGATGGCGCGGCAGATAGTGCGGCCGGATTCCGCGTCAATCGACGCGGGTACGATCCCTACCTATCCAAGTCTAAAATCGGCCTGGGCTTTCGGTGAAGGAAAAACATCGTGAGGAAACCATAGCATGGTGGTAGGTCATTTTTCTAATAATGCCCGCCTGGGTAGCTACCACTCTCAAGTTTGAAAATCTGTCGCCAAATACCAATAGGCGTGTTCCGGCATCATCACTTGAGAACCAGTACCTCTAGGCCTAGTTTGTTTACCATCCTAAACCACATCGTCACTTAACATCAGGTGAGATTGTGGTCAAAACAATGTACCTATTCCGTGTAAAAAAAAAACTAAAATAAATTGTCTACTTACATATTATTTGGTTCAAAGAAATGTTGTTTGTTAAATCATTAGAATCCATAACGTTGGTAGCATTACGTTTTATAATAATAAAAAGCACACAGATGCGCAAAAATTAATCGATCACGAAATCGAGCTTGAATCTGCACGATTTATTTACAAATCTCTGCTCAGTATTTACGAAATATGTTATCGTTAAAATAAATCTAAAATAAGTTAATCAGTATTGCGGTCATTCCTAAATAGGTTTTGCAGATAAAATCAAATTCAAAGACAGAATATTCAGGAGAAAGTTTTTAAATATAAACGAAAAATTAGTCCGTTTTTTATCGACATCGCTTATTATTTTTCCTTATAACTTTTTTCGTATTCTATTTCGTTTAGTAAAATTTTAACAAAACCTAGCCATAATTTATATCTATGATTTGAAACAGAATAACATAAGTCGGTTCAGTGGTTTCGAGTTCTAAGTCAATAAACGGAGGCATTACCTTTTCTAATTTATAATCGACTATTGATATTTTTTTATATCGAAACTAATTACATGTTAACAATCTTTCGTTATTCTAAATGAAATCAATTAATATATATTAACAAATAGTATTTAGATTTATTTATAAAATATAGGAATGCATTAATGTAAAACCGTGTGGGTGCATTGTCGTCTGCACTTCTTTCTCAATGACAAAACTAATGTAAATATAGTGCATATTGTCATAATAATAACATACAAGAAGACGTTTGGAGTTCATGAAAAAAACGTAAATAGTTCATCTTCAGTCTGTAATACATTGTATCTATAAAATATTATAGGCAATTTTGCAGTTTGCTGTGCTTTGTTATACAGTCTTTTGCAACCACAATAGTCTTTGTTTATTAATTTTATTACTTTAGAAATGACGTTAATATAACTATAATCAGGTATTTTACGTAACAAAATATATTCCAAAAACCTACCAAGAGATTGTAACTATGATTTAAAAATAAAATCATATACATATTTCGGTTAAGTGGTTATCGAGTAATAACTTCAAGAATATGCAGACAGTTTTTTTTTATATTTAGAAGAAGTAAAGAAATATTTTCAAACATTAATTTCATTTTCATTCTTCGTGTTTCACAGAAAACATTAAACAGTATTGTTACAATGGCGGCATATTTATAAACTAATTGATCGATGATAAAGACAATAGGTAATAGTTCTAAGTAACCATGTGATCATGTTGAAAGAGGATAAGCAGAAAAATCGGGTTTCGTGTCCAATTATAGCTTCTTACGCCGGGTTTAAATATCGAATGTTAAAAATTAAGATTCAGATTATATCAAAAATATATCGTATGTATTGTTTTTGACTGATCACTGACACTTTAGAGCCAATTTTTTGATCCGTAGTCAAAGTTACTATATCCATTTGTCAATTTTACTATTACTATTACACAAACCAATGGTTATAATCACAATGCGTTTTTTGATGACAAAATCTACTATGGTTAAATTTAGCAATAGTTATTTATGTTGCCAGTAAAATGAACTGTATAATAGAATACTTTTGATTCCGGTAATTTTTTTGTATGATCATTCCGAGTAAAATGTGTCATGGTCCATAATTCGAGTTGTTGAACAAACATTACAAAAAACAAAGGGTCGAGCTACTCTCGAACATCTGTGTCCATTATTATTTCTTGTGATAGTTTTGTAATGATATTACCTTTTTTTTATTTCGCCTTGTCTAAAATATTCTTTGATTTTATAATTTAATTCTTATAATATAATAAATTAATTAAATATACTTTATTTTACAAGCCAAATAAATATTTGTACGAACTTGATATACTATACATAATGGAATACTGAATTCTTATGAAAAACAAAATTCATAAACAAATATATTACGAAAAAGATAATAAATAGCAATTTATTAATACGTTGTATTTATTTAACAAATTATTTTATATAAATTAATGTTACATAATGAAACTTCAAATTATCTACTTCAAATGTTACACAAAAGCAATGAAACAGCTGTTCGCACTGGAGTTAACCATCCGCCATCTTGCTAACCCGACTGAGTTGAATGGTTAAATTTTGTAACAAATAGTCACATTTTTGACAAATGGTTAGCTTAACTATGTTTCAAAAAACGCTTTAGGGCATTATTTTAACCATTTGTTACAAATCTGACCATTTCTCGAGTTGACTACGGATCAAAAAATTGGCCCTTAGAGGAAAAAAAAATGGTTGAGATCGCATATTTACGCCGATCGTTAGTAGCAAATTACTGAAACTGAATTTTATTTTGTAAATTTGGAGTTTATGGGAAAAAAAATTGTACTTGAACGGCCTTGACAATTTCATGCGGGTGTTTTTGTGGCGAGTGTTTAGAGGGTTCGGCTAGAAAATGGTGGACTAGCACAAAGGTACCATAATGGTATAAATCACGGTTTGAGTTTTTATTGACATGCAAAATTGAAGCAATAATACCAACACTCTCAAAATTTATAAACCTGTCGCCAAACACCAAAATGTGTGTTCTAACATCTTCACTTGAGAATCAGTACCTCTAGGCTTATTTTATTTGCTATTGTGGGCCATATATTCATTTAACATCAGGTGAGATTATGGTCCAAGCGTCTATGGCTAAATTAAACAGGGTAAACCTAAAGCGGTTAACACACGTACAGATCGGAGCGCAGACATAGTACGGCGGGCGGCCGAGGTTATCAGTCGCCTAAGTAGGGATGCGTATCTTTTCCGAAAAAAAAAAAAAAACGAATGTTAAATCGATTCAAATCTAAGGTTGATGGATCGATTCACAAAACATCGATATCCAAAATATCGATCTTCCAAACTAATAAACTTTCGAGTATATTTGAATGTTCTTTTTGTTTTCTATTATATGTTGGTCATCTGTAAACAAGCAAAAATAAAACAATTCAGTGTCATTTTTTCCTAGTAGGTTAGCCATCCTTCTTTTTTTGTTTAGTCGCTTTTGATGACCTTTAGTGTTAATAAAAAAATGGAAACAGTTTTTGCAATAAATGATAATTGTTAGTCCGATTTCAACCACTGGAAGAACACTTTACGAATAAAAATTCAAATAAAACAAGACGAAAAAAGATTCATCTCTTGGACCTCGATGTTAAGTAAATCGATTAAAAAAATCGGTCTTTTTGAAAAATCTTATTCCCTATCCCTACTTAGGCGACCAATGACCTCGGCCGTTCGCCATATCATATCCGCGGTTCGGTCGGTACGTGTATTAACAGCTTATATCACCCGTTGTGTAAATAATAAAGAAGGACAAAAAGGTTACTCACAGAACCTTCATGTTACATGTGTTGCTAATACAACATGTCTTACTGATGTCTTTGGCAGACGCAGAATAAATAAATCCACTAAAGAGTATGAATTAGAGCTTTATTCAGAAAAACACACTGATCTAATAGTTACTCTGGATGGTTAGATCATAGAAATCCAAGAAATAAATTTAAGTTCAAATATTTATACGATAAATAATGTTTTACTAACCTTAGAAATATTTCTCGTTAGAATTTTTTTTGTGAAACCGGGGATATTATAATCGACTGACAAGTCCATCCATCCATCCATTCAACCATAAGGCATCCATTGCTGGACATAGATCTCCCCCAATAGGGGGGTTATTGCCATAATCGCCACGCTTGGCTGGTGGGTTGGCGATTGCAGAAAGGTGTTTGTGGTACTCAGAGGATGCTGCTGCCCATCCCCTGATGTATCCCTTAGTATGATATTTCGAAACAAACATTTAATAGAACTTACAGTTCGAGTAATCACATTTCATAACGTACGTTTACTGACCAATTAATTAATTTATAATTAGTTAATGTCGGTAAAAGTTGAAATAAGTACGTATGAAAGTAGTTATTGTTAGTGAAGTGACCTTATCTTTTTAATCAATAAAAACTTTTTTAAATTTATATTATGACAACTGCAAAACGTTAAACAACTCGTAATTTTATAATAATTGAAATGCCAATGTCTGTCTATCTATATTAGTCTATATTAGTTGTCATAACTCGAGAAGCACTTGAACGATTAACAGGATTCTTTTAAATTTTAAAATCATATATTATTTATCTAATCAGATTTTAGTATATATATATTGTTACATTAAATAAGATATGAAATAAGTTGCGACCGTAATCAATACTAATAAATAAAATTGAAGTGTCTGTTAGTAATGACAACATTATTATTTTTTTACTAAATAGATATGAATGTATATACGATACCTATACCGAAAATAGTTTTTTTTTTTTTCAATTTTTGTCTGACTGTCTGTTTGTATCGAGTAATCTCCGGAACGGCTGAACCGATTTTGACGGAACTTTTTGGTAGATAGCTGAAGTTACTCCGGGTAACTTAGGGTATTTTTAATTTTTTTAAATAGGGTTCCGTGTAAAAAAAAAAAAACTCATAAAAATTATGTGCTATAATTTATCAAAAATATTTTTACTTTATCTTAGTACTAACATTTTTTAAAAGAAAATAATTAGGGTTCCCTATAAAAAAATAAAAACGCAGTTAAGAATATATGAAACACGGGAGCAGCCGCGAGCTAGTATTGAATAAATTCGACATAAACCTGATCACTATAGTGTTCGTTACAATAAATTCACTAAATTAATTATGAAAACAAAATCTCAATCTTAATACAAAATTACTAGAATATTAATACGAATGAGTAAGTCATTAACACAAAAAGCGATATAGAAATTTTAAAACATTTTTATCAAATTGTTTTACATAATGTAAGTAATAGATGACGAGTAGTCTTTTGAGATTATTTAGCACCTCATTAAAAGACGTTATCAAGCTGTGCACACACAATAATAATTAAAGTACGACATCCTTGAAAGAGTAAAGATATAATTGAAATAAGAAATCATGTTCTTGCTACGTGATAGTCGAGGTAAGAATATTAATTTATTTCTTGTAATTCTTGTCTTGAATTACCCTATTCAGTAACTATACAAGTATAAATTAATCTTTATGATATTAACCCCTTAAAAGTAAAAAAAATATGCTATTTGAAAATAAAATGTACATATGTATGTTGTTAATTTGAAAGCTAACGATATAAACATAGCTCGAAACAAAGCTATGAAGAAATATGTTTTATTACTTTGTTTGCCAAAGAACCTGATATTAAAATTTTGTTTTAGTTTGGTACGTTTTATTAAGTCTGTCTTTGGTTTTTAGTAGATTTTCGCTTGATAATATATATATCATCTATGGTTCAGAATAAACGACACTCTCTTTCCATCCAATATCAGCGTCTGAATAAGTTGTGTTTCCATTATACGTCTCCTGATCGTCCCCTGCCGATCCGTAATCTAGGCCCCTGCAAGTGTCACAAGTTAACCTCTCTCTATACAGGATTTATAGTTTTAAACTATTTAGGACTTTGAAGATGTAACTCAAGATAGTAACATGCTAAGCCTAAAGTATGTAAGAAAAAGCCGGAACACACTTAAGTGTAAATGTTAACAATGCGAGTATTGAACAATATGTTACAATTATGCAATGGTTTCTTTACGATGAGTTCTTTTAAGGAAAGCTCCGGCACGTCGAAGTATTAGAACCCACGTCGATGCTCAAACGCAGTATGTATCCGGCTTGACGTTACCTACGGCAAGGAATGTTTATGAATTAAGGACCTCTCGTTCGATTGCAAATTTACACCTTATACAAGATTCATATTCGTTTTGTTAGAAATCTATAGGTGTCATAATGTTTCCAGACATCTGAACCTATTCTCGATAGCATCAGTTTCAAGTCCCTAAATAGCAATTATTTTGATCGAGCGGAAACACACCCAAAACCCTCTGGTGGTAGTCAACTTCCTTCTAGTCAACAGATTGGTTTAGATATTTGAAAAAACCTTACGTTCGTCCACCAATTTGATTTTACTAGTGCGCTAATAATAAATTCTTTGAGTTAATGTATAATCAACACGACCAATATATTATTTGAAAGACATGCTAACCGCTGAATAGAGAAGATGTTACATAATATAAATTGTACATCTCTATTAGACAAAATCGTAGTAAAAATAAGTCAATTTCGAATATAGAAAATGTTAACGATCTGAACTACATTTAAAGTCTTAACTGAAAACAAATAACTTTAAGAAATATTAAGATTCTTCGGACTTGGCTCCTGATCCTCTAGGCAAACTGGTTCACACGCTCATTTAGCCCACAATTCATTGCGTTGCGTCGGCCCACGCGCCGCGTTTAATGGACTGGCAAATGTGTAAATAAGAGTTCAAGTGCATTAAAAATAAATATTTATAGGTGAAGGTGAGTTAACGGGTTAATTCATGTTGTAATTAAATATATAACGACCGGCTATATGAACTATTTTACACGTAATATATATAAATATGCAAAGATAAAACTGTTTTTAACATTTTACTCCTTTGTTTATCAACCGATTTTCTTAATTTTAGATTAGCTATACTGTTATCAATAAAAAGAGAGAAATCAAACAGTTTTCCTTCAAATTTTACAATAAGGATTTTAGTCTAATTTCGATTACCGTCCAAAGATTAGTGGTTACGCCATCTATAGGCGGTTTGTGTAGGGTTGCTGGTGATTTGCTGTACCGTTGAGTGGTGGCGCTGTAGTACCTTGCTGGACTACTGCACCGACCCGACGGTCGAGTCATTAGTGAGCCGTGACAGTTAAATTGTGTACTTGAATTCGAACACCTCCGCTACAAATATTGTTTTACCGCAAACCCGCGCTATTGCAGCTGCACGCTTTTTAATATTATATACGCTTTACGTGAAAGTGAGTTCGAGAAACCGTCCTGGACACTATACGCTGGCAGAGGGAACGGTTGCCGCCACCATCGGTGAGTAAATTGCTGCAACTCCTTTTCACAACCGCATCGCTTAGGCTAGATTGCCCCCCAAAACCGCTCCTAGGGCTATTTACACGCCCTAGGATCTCCTATACATAAATTTTGGTCCTTACGAGCTTGGATTTCCAGCAAATTTACTATTTATTATACGCTTTTTTGTTGCCGAGCTGTGCAACATTTTTCCTACACATACCCGCCATTCGTTTACAATCCTAATTATTACCACCTTTTTCCTAATTTAATTACAATTGTTATTTCTATCATGGAAAATACTCTTAAAAAGTTAATAGCGAAGAAAGAGAGGTTATTTGCTAAAATAAATGTATTGTTTGAAAAATCAAAAAACATATCTAACTTCGATTCTAGAGTCAATGAAAACTTCATGACAGATTCGGAAACGGTGACAGTGATCGTCAAACTTTTGAATCAATTTTAGATAGTATCAATGATATAGCATTAGCACGGAACGCTGATAGTCAGCCAGATTACAAAAGCCTGGATGCGTACGAGGAATTATTTTCTCAGGTTATTCGGGTTAGAAACAAAATTAATAATCCTAAAAGTTTCCCAGCGCGACAAGCGATTAACGCTAATGCTTGTCAAATTTCAATACCGCCTATCCAATTAAAAGAATTTGATGGTTCCATGGAAAACTGGACCGCGTTTTATGAATCGTTTAAAACAAACATACATGATAATGAGTCACTTTCTGACTCCCAAAAGGTACAGTACCTCATGGGTAAACTAACGCATAACGCCTTAAGGTCAACCGCGGGAATATTACCAAACGGCGATACCTATAAAATAATATGGGAAAATCTTGTCAATAAATATCAAGATACACGCGCCTTAGGTACCCATTATTTAAATAATATTCTCGATATAAAGGCCTGTACACATACCGCCGCTAGCCTTGATTCTTTCGTGGAGAAATATTCTTCATCGGTCGCTGCATTAAAATCATTAAAAATTACGGATTTAACAGATTTTATACTTTTACATTGTGCATTACGTAAATTGGACATTCAAACGGCACAGGCCTTCGAAATGTCAGTAAGAGGAGAAAATATTACTTCTACAAAAAAATTGATAACTTTTATTCAAGAACAAGTGAAAGTCTTGAACCGGGCTAATTCTAACATTAATAAAATGCCATTAACACCAGGACCGCGCAATATGCCGCGATCACAAAATAATTATAAATCATTTATAACAAACAGTAATTCATACGAATCGACCCGTCCCGCAATTAATAATAATAAAATAAATAATGTATTATCCGCTAAGTACAATATTTCATCTCCCCATACTAAGTGTTTTCTATGCAAACAAACAAACCATTCGCAATTGTACAACTGTGTACAATTTAAAAATATTATTTCACCGCAAGAGAAGTTTCAATTTATTAAGTCTCATAATGGTTGTGTAAATTGTTTAAGCCTAACACATTCTGTGGCGGCATGTAAATCGCGCTTTAAATGCAAACATTGTAATAAAACTCATCATAGTTTGCTATGTTTTAGAAAATTACCTCACATTAATGAACAAATTGAAAACAAAAATATCCCTACTACCGACGATACTCAAGCGCGAGCGCAGGTCGCGTCGCCTGCGTTCCCTACCACGCGTCTTGATGTTTCCCGTACCACGTTATCGCATAACGCCGAAGTAAAAGCTAGTAATAATATATTATTGGCCACCGCTCAAGTATATGCGCATTGCGATAATGACGAACGAAAGGTAGTTCGATGTTTAATTGATAACGGTTCACAAAATAATTTAATAACCACAGATTGTTGTAAATTACTTAACATTCCGATTATCCCATTGAGTAACTCTTTTATTAAAGGAGTTGGATTAACGTCGCGACCAGTCCATGGATATGTTTATTTAGACATTGAGTCTCGAGTTTCGTCAAATAAGTATCATATTCACGCTCTGGTGGTCGATCGCATTACAGATCAATTGCCCGCTAATTATATAAATTCAAGTAATTTGCAACATATACGTAATCTACCGCTTGCAGATTCCAACTGGAACGTACCAGGTGGAATTGACCTAGTAATAGGTGTTCAACTTTTTCCGTACATTTATTTAGGTAACCGATTAGATATTGGTACACACGGTCCTATCGCAGTCGAGAGTACGTTAGGAGTTATTTTACTAGGAGATGTGCGTTATGACGGCACATCGAATGATGTGCGTTATAGTGGCACATCGGATGATGTTCGTTATAGTGGCACATCAGATAATGTGCGTTATAGTGGCAGATCGGAGAATGTGCGTTATAGTGGCACTTCTTTTGTTATAAATAATAATAACTCTAGTTTGTGACTATCGAGTACAACCTATATTCACCCGCATACTTTAAATACCAAAAATGTTCACCCGCTTACTTCAAATACAAAAAAATATTCTCCCGCTTGCTTCAAACACAGAAAATATTCACCCGCTTATTGTAAATACAGAAAATATTAATTCGTGCAATTCCAATATGAAAATTCTTCAATCCGCTTTGACTTTAAATAAATCCTTCATTTCTATGGGACATAAAGACATTGAGTCGTGCCTCCATATGTTTTGGGAATTGGAGGAAATTCCCGCAGTACGTTTACTTAGTCCTGAGGAAACGGAATGCGAAAATAAATATATTTCTACGACTACCCGCAGTAGTGATGGTCGATATATGGTTGATTTACCTTTTTGTAAAAACCTTATTGATCTGGGCAACTCTCGTGCCGTTGCTCACCGCCGCTTCCTTGCACTCGAACGCAAGTTTAATAGGTTTCCATCGCTTCGAGATGATTATAATAATGTAATAACTGAATATATTAACAATGGTTATTTAACCGAACTTAACACCGCTTCCAATGAAACCGACGATGGTTATTATATACCGCACCACGCAGTAGTCCGCACAGACAAGGCTACAACAAAGTTACGCGTAGTTCTTGATGCAAGCGCTAAAACATCTAGTGGATTGTCACTTAATGACGTTCTTCACACCGGTCCTAATTTACAGGCGGATTTATTTCTGTTATTACTCCGTTTTCGCTTATTTCCTGTTGCACTATGCGCCGACGTGAAACAGATGTACTTACGCATTAGAGTAACACCTAATCACCAAAAATACTTAAAAATATTTTACCGCTATCATAATAACGAGAAACTGCGTACTTTTGCATTCAATTGCCTTCCTTTCGGCTTAAAATCTTCACCTTACTTAGCCATGCGTACTGTACGGCAGTTAGCATCTGACGAAGGTCATCAGTTTCCAGAGGCCGCTCGTATCGCTGAATCCCAATTATATATGGATGATTTAGTCACCTCCGTTCCTGAAGAGGGTTCGGCATTCATCTTATCAAAGGAGTTAATTGAACTATTTAAAGTTGGAGGTTTTGATTTAGTTAAATGGGCAAGTAACTCTAACGCATTTATGGAAACTATACCAGATTCTCACCGTTCTTCTGTTAGTTTTTCTGATAATAACGATAATTATAACGCAATGAAAGTTTTAGGTCTTTCCTGGCTTCCCGCTAACGATTTATTTATTATTACAAATTCGGACGCTAATGACAAATGTACGAAGCGGACGATTTTGTCTTTTATTGCCCGCTTGTTTGATGTACTTGGGTTAATAGCTCCAGTTATATTGTTTGCTAAATTGTTAATTAAAGAACTCTGGCATTCTAAAATAGAATGGGATGATCCACCTCCAGATAGTATAATTTACCGTTATTCATCTTTAGTGAAAGAACTTCCGCTACTTTCAACTATAAGTATACCGCGTCATATTGGTGTTACTAAAGACTGTGAAGTAAACATTGTTGCATTCTGTGATGCGAGTTTAAATGCCTACGGTTGTGTTGTTTACTTACACATCACAGATTCCATAGGAAATATTACCTTCAGATTGTTGTGTTCAAAATCTAAAGTTTCTCCTGTAAAAATTACCACCTTAGCTCGTCTTGAGCTTTGTGCCGCTTTAGTTTTATCTAAATTAGTAAAAACTGTGTACAACGCTTATAATTCTCTACATCCTATTAATGCTGTATACGCCTTTTCTGATTCGACAGTTGCTCTGTCATGGATTCATTCTTCACCACACAGATGGTCAATATTTGTAGGTAACCGCGTTGCTCAAATTCAGGAAAATATATTGCCTGACCGCTTTTTTCACATCAACGGTATGGACAACCCTAGCGATTGTGTTTCGCGGGGTCTTTTACCGTCCCAAATAATTAATCACCCGCTCTGGTGGCAAGGTCCTTCTTGGGCTTGTTCTCCTATTTCTCACTGGCCTATTACTCCTTTTATTCCCTCACAATATGATGAGTTACCGGAAATTAAAAAATCAGTTACACTTACCGCTCTAACAGTCGTTGAAGATTCTCCTTTATACGAACTTGCTCTAAAAGTTTCATCGTGGTCGAAATTGCTTCGATGTATTGTTTATGTTCTTCGCTTCATGAAGAAACTCCCGCGATCTCCATTTATTACTACATATGATTTAAATCAAGCTGAAAAGGTTATTATCTGTGCTCTTCAAGCAAAATATTTTACGCAAGACATTGCAATAATTAAAAAAGGCGACTTACCTTGTAAAAACCTTCGTAAACTTAGTCCATTTTTAGATGAAAATGGGATTTTACGTATACAAGGTAGGCTGTCAAATTCAGATTTACCTTTTGAAGCGCAACATCCCGCTTTACTTCCAAAGAGTGATCACATAATAAATCTAATTGTAGATTATTATCACATTACAAACTTGCATGCGGGTTCGGACCTGTTAATGTCTATTATTCGGCAACGCTTTTGGATTTTATCCGCTAGAAATGTTATCAGGAGAAGAGTACATATGTGTAAGGCATGTTTTCGCGTATCACCCTCTCATCCAACGCCAAAAATGGCTGATCTCCCTTCTAGCCGTGTCATGGAAGCCAAAGCCTTCGTACATACGGGCGTAGACTATGCTGGTCCGCTGAAAATAACACTCTCACGCAGACGTGGTCAGCATTCTCAAAAGGCATATATTTGTCTTTTCGTGTGTTTAACAACAAAGGCTGTCCATATTGAGTTGGTTTCGGATTTGACTTCAGATTCCTTTCTCGCCGCTTTTCAACGCTTTATTTCTCGCCGCGGCCCAGTTTCATATATATACTCTGATAATGGTACTAATTTTGTTGGCGCAAAGGCCAAATTAGATGAACTTTACAAATTTTTAATATCAAAAGATTTTCGATCCTCTTGGAATAATGAACTGACTAAACATCGAATTATTTGGAAAATGATTCCACCCCGCGCCCCACATTTTGGAGGATTGTGGGAATCGAATATTAAAAGTATTAAAACGCATTTGTATAGAGTGATAGGCACACAAATTCTTACGTATGAGGAGATGTTTAACGGTATTAAACCAAATTGAATGCCTCATGAATTCAAGACCTTTGTGCGTCTTATCATCTGATCCAAATTCTGAAATACTTACACCCGCGCATTTTCTGATGTCAACTCCTTTACAATTCTTACCCACTTCGGAGTTGCCTGACGACCGCATAACTCTAACCAACCGCAAAAAACTGTTAGATAACTTAGTTAACTCGTATTGGAAAAAATGGAGGTTAGAGTACTTGCATACTCTGCAAGTTAGACAGAAGTGGTGTACGCCCGAAAATCCTGTTACGGTTGGAACGATAGTATTAGTTCACCAGGATGATATTCCCCCGCTTCGCTGGCCCACAGGCGTTATAACCGAAGTTTATCCTGGGGCCGATGGTGTCGTACGAGTTGCGCTTGTTAAAACACAATCAGGCATTTTAAAACGACCCGTGCTAAAACTATATCCGTTACCGCTTAAATAAAATACCGCTAATTAAAGAGATTACTTTCAACCGCTTCATTTCAATTTACGCTACCGCTTTAGTTAAAGTTATTAGGAGTATCTAATAACTCATCTTTCATCCGCTTTCCATAATAAGTTCCCGCTTTAAGATTAGTCCTCTGTTCCTACTCTCCCTTATTCCTTTGTTGAAAGCCCTGGGTTCTTTCAAGGGGGGGAGGATGGTTACGCCATCTATAGGCGGTTTGTGTAGGGTTGCTGGTGATTTGCTGTACCGTTGAGTGGTGGCGCTGTAGTACCTTGCTGGACTACTGCACCGACCCGACGGTCGAGTCATTAGTGAGCCGTGACAGTTAAATTGTGTATTTGAATTCGAACACCTCCGCTACAAATATTGTTTTACCGCAAACCCGCGCTATTGCAGCTGCACGCTTTTTAATATTATATACGCTTTACGTGAAAGTGAGTTCGAGAAACCGTCCTGGACACTATACGCTGGCAGAGGGAACGGTTGCCGCCACCATCGGTGAGTAGATTACTGCAACTCCTTTCACAACCGCATCGCTTAGGCTAGATTGCCCCCCAAAACCGCTCCTAGGGCTATTTACACGCTCTAGGATCTCCTATACAATTAGTTTTTGTTAAGTGAATAAAATCGATATGCGAGCATCTTATTTTTAATTTATATCCTTTTAGGTTAGAGTTCTAAAATACGGATAATTTAATATACAGTAATCTATTAAATTTTAAATTATTACCGTATTCTCGTTTGGTAATAATTTCTTGCTGTATGTACTATCATACAAATGTTTGCCAGGATTTAAAAAAACGAGCATTGTCTTTTACTTGATTACAGAAATGTTACACTATAAAACTACCCACTTTTTTATTTTAATAGATATGTATTCATTTAGTATTTTTTCAAATCCTTATTAAGTAATATTATTCATATGTATTTAGAACTGAATTTAAGCATTTTTTACATGGGATAGTCTCAGTGCTTTGTTCACAATCTCACCTAATTAAGTGACGATGTGGTCCAGGATGGTAAACACACTAAGCCTAGAGGTACTGTTTCAAAAGTGATGATGCCGGTACACACCCATTGGTATTTGGCGACAGGTTTTCAAACTTGAGGGTGGTGTAGCTACCCAGGCGGGCATGATTAGAATATGCCCAACTACCATGCTAAGGTTTCCTCACGATGTTTTCCTTCACCGAAAGCTCAGTCCGATTTTAGAGTCACGTAGGTGGGGGTCGAACCCGCGGCGATTGACGCGGAATCCGGCCGTACAACCCGCTGCTCCATCATCGGCACGATAAAGATATCGTTTGTTGTAGTTATATTGCGGTTTCTATCACAAACGTATTAGGTGGCGTAATCCATTGTTTAGTAATTCATTCTGCAGACAATGACCTCAAGTCTGGTTCCAAATCAATAGATAATTATCAGGATAAAAAATATGTCTATTTTCATTGTTAATTAAATTAAGCAAAAAGGATTGTAAAAAACTGTAGTCCTTGTATATTTAACCTCTGTAATAAATACTGCAACAATGCAGCCAAAGAGGATTCTCATAGAAATGAAATTGTGTTTATTTACAAATTCATTACAAATACATTGTTTTTACGGTAGATTTTAACTAGGCAATGCCTGTATCTCCGGAGTCTTTACAGATTTCTTACAACAAGATTAGCGCTCTATAAACAGATACAAAAACTTCAAAATGTGTAGTTCCTTTCCATTAAAAAATTGTGAATATTCAAATATTTACTTGGCTTTGAAATACGTATTTATTAGTCTTACCTACATAATATTAGTTTACCTTTAGAAAGGGCAAAACGTTCTCCGTTGTAGATCTCGTTTCCCCCGAGCTCACTCAGTCGAGTGGGCAGTGTTGTATCAATTTCAGTTCCTGACTAATGTACCCCATTTGTGCAGATACACACGCACTTGACGCGGTACTGCATCACGCATAATGTATAGGTAGATCGCACGTCTGTTAGATAGGCGCCGCACGGTTATGTTCTCAAAACAAGGTCTCGGAAAATTCATACTCTCAATTATTTATTAAAAACTCACATTCATTTATTATATTCTCTTGATATTTTTTGAAAGATGTACGTCTCGTCTATTTAACGAATGACGAATGTATATTTGATATTGTTAAAGTTTTGTTCATTATTATACATAAATATAATGAATGAAAAATATGAGTATAATTAGTTCCGCGATACATTGTTATTTGTATGTGTTTCTCTTGTGTGAGATTTGTTATATCTGTTGTATTTGTGCTTATATAGTCGAATCTTATTTCTTTATATTGGTTATAAATAATATTAACTTTTAGACGAATGAACGCTTAATCTTAAAGTAACATAAATCGAATAAGAAGAGTTGGTGATTTTTGTTTAGAAATATTAATGCTCGTTACGTAAGATAATTACGTCTAAAGTATGTATGTATGAAATGATAAAAAAAAACATACGACATCTGATGATAAATTAGGATAGAATGAAATGTACTGTGTCCAGTTTAAATGTATTGTGAACATTTTACCGCTTACGTTATAACAATTATAGTGACTTAAGAAAACAAAGTTCACGATTCCACGATTAATTACACTCATGTAATTATTATCATTACTGTAACTTTGAAAACCAACAAAAATATTGGTATGATTATTGCTCTAAACGACCGTTTAAAACATAAATGATTTAATTTGGGAAAAAATACAAATTATCTTAACTAAATACTGAATTATTGTATAACTCCGTCTCCTTGCTTATATCGTGTTGTATGTTAATTCGTCTTGTTTTTTTAATTTTTAAATTTAAAGAAAAATTTAACCTTAACATAACACATTTATATGTATTCATACGAATTATCTTCTTGGACATACGTTTTCATCGGTTCCATAAAAATAAATTTAAAAAAACTGTTAAGTTACGTACCTTTTCATTTATTGCCTCATTGACAACATAGGTTCTTATGTGTATTTAATTAAAAATATTGTATGTTTAATATTTTGATATAATTGCATGTTTGCTTACATCACTTGAATGTTTTAATACATATGTATCCCCTAATGTAAATATATATAATCAGCAAGACTTTCCAATTAGGCAATAATAATAAGAAGAAGAAATCCAGTTAGAAAATTCATTGCCTACAGTAACATGATAACTGTGTTGTCATGCAGAGATGGAATATGCTAACGTTAGTCATACATTAATATTGCAATGTGTAAGGTCGTATTTCCTTTTAACAAGAAATTCAATCAATAATATCAGCGTATAGAGTTACACTGACCTAAATAAGTACATGGGCATATACAATGATGGGCATCAATATGTATCTCTATTGTAAGAATAATTAATAACAAGGTAATTATTCAATTTTTTCAAGTGTTATTAGTAAGTTCACTTAAATTTTTGTTAGTAAAAACGTTAATCTTCTTTGATTACAATGCGGATGCCTGTTTTTTTGCTCAAATTAATCCAATCGTTTTCTGTCACATCTGTAATGAAATCTACCAACTGTTTATTGGTCTACTACTAATAATTCTTTTTCCCTGCGGCCTTTCCGTCGTGTGGCTTATATGGGTCCATCTTTTTTTTAGGTTGTCGTGCTATGAGGTTCATTTTTTAATGTTAGTAGGTATATTGTGTGAGATTGTTCGTTACTTTCGTTTTTTTTTCTGATGATTTTGTTCTTCACTATGTATTTTCCAAAATTTCCATGCTCTTTTCCATAGCGTTTTGGGTACATCTGATTTAACTTGTGTGTACAATTCACTTTATAATTAATTATTTGAGTTCCATCTGTATTCGTTCAAACTTTTGACGAAGTAAAAATTTCTGAATTCCGTATTAAAAGCAAATTAAATTAAAGCAAAGATCAGTCATCAATAGAATTTTAAAAAACACAGATAACATAAATAAAAATATTGGCTACTTTCTGCCACTGAGTTCTGCTACTATACATTTGGTCAAACAGTGTCTTTATTTACAGAAACATCTGTTGAATTTAAAAGAAATTTTGCGTTGTACGATTATTATTATTAAAGAATGATGGAAGACCCAGAAATATTTCAAACCATGTTTATGGTAACACAATTTCAGAATAATATCAAAATCTTTTGTTTCACTGTACAAGTGCATTATAATTTTGAAAATGATATTGTAATATATTCATATAGTCTCGTTGTTCTTTTAAGGAAACTTAATTTTTATGTACTTTATGACAATTCTTGAATTATTACATCATAATTTATACGTTTATATTAATTCACTTTTAAAGTAGGTTAATCTTTTATTTATAATACGACATCCATATATTTTGTGAGCTTAACCCCTTGAGCACATACCTGGCGTTTACGCCAGCTTTCCATTGTTTTCCAATTGTATTATTTTTATGGGTACTCGACACATTAATTATGTTTATAAGAATTATAAAAATTGGATATTGGTACATATTATTTTGGGTCTTTAAAATATACTACAGATGTACCTAGAAGAATTGTAAATAACATCACTAAAATAAAATATTTAGTCCGAAATTAATAAAATGATTAAATATAAAGTATTTTTGGGATTATATATAAAAAAAGAACTATATAATATCTAATCACGTCAAATAACAATGATAATTCCAAATAGAAAAATATGAACTTGGAATTGAAATACGTAACTGACCTAAAAGGATTTAAACTGGACACCTGTTCTGAAATTTTGTCGACACTCTGCGAGATTGGTTATGTTGTAAAATAAATCATTGACATTTCACAGGGTCGACCAATCATTGCCAACCTTGGTGACTCATAAATGTTTCGTACGACTAAAACCTTTCATTACATACATATATTCATATAATTCCATTAAAAGTTAACTTGTTCCCTATTAAGGTGTACTACTCTGTCCCTGCGTATATCAATTAAATGAAGATGGTTTGACATGTTTATTATGTTTCTTATTTTGTTATTCTTACCGTACTCCATTTCTCGTCACAAATTGAAGTAATTGAAACGCATTATTTGTTTTTGTAACAACAATTATGCATTTGATACATTTTTGTTAATCACTACATTGTACGATGCAATTTGTTGATGCCCAGTTGATAGTCTGATCGAATTGCAGCTACATACACAATTCTATAATTAGCCCGAGCTTTCGGTGAAGGAAAATATCGTGAGGAAACCATAGCGTGCTGGTAGGGCATAATTTAATACCCTCGCCTGTACCTACCAGCCTAAAATTCGGAAACCTGACACCAAACACCATTAGGTGTGTTCCGGCAGCATCCCCTGAGAACCAATACTCTTGCTTTCTTAACGTGTTTACATCCTCAGGACCACATTGGCTATAAAATATAAAAAAGATAAACCTTAACTAACCTTAAAATTAATAAAAAAAGCTGAACTAAATAACCTATATAATTAAACGATTACCCTAATTATACTGAACGATAAGTTAACTGAATTGTGCCAGGATATTTGATTATTTCTTATGATAAAAAAAAGTATTATTACTTAGTCACATAATAAGCAAATGCTTGTCATTCGTTATCGTGGTATACGTAAAATATATTTTACGTAAGTTATATATCCATACTAAACAATAAAATTGAAGTGTCTGTAATGTCTAAATTTTATTTTGCTAATTAGACATGAATGTATATACGATACCTATACCAAAAATTCAATTTTAAAAAAATTTTGTCTGTCTGTCTGTTTGTTCCTAGTAACTCCGGAACGGCTGGACGGATTTTGGCGGGACTTTTTTGGTAGATAGCTGAAGTTACTCCGGGTAATATAGGGTACTTTTAGTTTTCGAAAATAATTAGGGTTCCGTGTAAAAATGTAATAGCCCATTAAAATGGAAAAATCCGATTCAATGGACAGTTTTATGGGCATGTGCTTGAATTTATTACAAATATTTTTACTTATACTTATTACAAAAAAAATTATTGTTTCGTATAAAAAAAATAAAATGTAGTAAAGAACATATGAAACGTGGGTGCAGCCGCGGTCGCTCAGCTAGATTAGCATAAAATAAGACATGCTTGTATATAACAACTTCCATTTGTTAATTTGTTATTATGTATTTACCAAGTCATATTCAATGATTAGTTGATATAATTAAATTATTACTATTCATTTGTTGATGGTCATTTTTCTTTCGACATCTGTTACTATTATTTTCACATCTTTTTATATACTAACTAATATAACAACACTATACTAGACCCGGGTAAAGTATTTACCTATGGTTTTCAAAAGAATTATATAAATCGGTTGACTGGTTCTCGAAATTTATGCCAAATAACCGACATCTAGGAGGGCTTTGCCTTTTAGAATATAGGTACATGGATAATTTACTTTACAAAACATAATCTTCTTGCTTTATAGAGTATATAAATTTATATTCTAATAATAAATTAGAAATGTATCCTTTAAAGTATTAAATAAATACCGGTAAACGTTTTGACATATGAACTTGATTACGCAGATATCGATTTCGAGTTCTGATTGGTCGCCGTCACGCGGTTATCTATCATTCCTATCGAGTGATTGGTAGATTAATTCTCCAAACTTTCCAATTCTACGGCAGTATATATGTTCAAGATGTTTGCCAATATACATATATAACATACCGTAATATTAGTGTTGTATTTGTATGATATGTTATGTACCTGAGTTGAATATAAGTCGCCCACAGGAAAAACGGACGCAGTCCACTGTCAGCCGAGGCGTCAAATTCGCATAAATAGTTAACAACCAGCTTCCTGCCAGGCTAACATTGAGCCACTTCTGTTGAACATCGGCCAAGTGCACCGAGGATGTAATTATAATGACAGAAATAGAACAAATTTAAAATTACATAAGTGAATTTCTTGAAATAGAATTTACCGTGTTTTATATCAAATTCTCAAGGTTAATGTCAATATTCTGTTAAGTAACTTTACAATAATTAGAGCATTATAAATATAAATAAGAAACAAATAACCAAGACCGATCTAACTCGTATAAACGAATAACGTAACATACTTTTTACTAGTTAAGATTAACTTTGATAGAACAACGAGCTCTTACGTCAGTTATTTTTGCTATGACTGGCGTTTATAGCCCGGAACTGGATTATTTTATTTATTTGAAATGTATTTATATTAATAACAATTCTAACATACTTCGATTAAGACCTGGATAGATCGTAAACAATTAACAAGCACATTTTTATTGTTAGCCTACCAGATATTTTTCAATTAATGTTTTACCAATGGTATAATAACTAATAGAGATAGTCCTACCAATGAAAGGAAACGCGATCATTTAAATTGTTGGCTAACTGCAGTTGCGATAATTGAAGAGGTGGAGGTCCGGTAACGTACTACAGGGGATCGTTTGATCGTATGTTATTCTGTTGTACATTTAGATGGCAGTTTACAGACAGAGGGTCACTGGTATTTATCTAATAGTACAAAATGGTAATTGGATCGACTCAATAAAGCGGTGTACGCAGTTAAGAATATGGATATACTTTGAATGTGTATATCATTATTTCCTTTATTTTTTTTAAACGCTTTTTTAGCTTCGTACGTATGTTAGTATGTGCCTGTGGAACGGAAAAATTGAAAATGTGTCTGGTCCCCCTTCAAAACGTCGGATTGACTCGAAATTTGGCATACTTATCAAGGACCGATGACAATTCAATATTTTAAACATTTAGTCCCGTTACACTTACCAGAATTTTCAAGATTTGGGATTTTTTTAGTATCTTATATCCGATAGTGTCTTTGCGCCGATAGGACTACTCGTAAATGCAATAAATGAAATTACGACGTTATTAAAAAAACAACTAAGAAACACGCTTTTATAGAAAATACAACTAAAACACTAGAAAATAAATTTTAATTTATTTGCATTAAGAATAGTGTAAATAAGAGAAAAAAATAGATTTTATTGTTGAACTAGCTGTGGGCCTATGGCTTTGCCCGCGTTTTATATGTTCTTCAATGAGATTTATTTTTTTTTGTACGGAACCCTACTAGTTTATTTTTTAATAAGATACAGTAAAAATATTGCTTATAACTTCAAACACTTGCCCGTAAAATTGTGCATTGAACCGGATTTGATTAAATTTTTTATAAGTTTAAATTTTTTTACGCGGTACCCCAATTTTTTTCGAAAATAAAAAGTAGCCTATGTTACCCGGAGTAACTTCAGCTATCTACCAAAAAAGTTCTGTCAAAATCTGTTCAGCCGTTCCGGAGATTACCCGGAACAGATAAACAAAAAAAAATTAAAAAAAACGTATTTTTGGTATAGGTATCGTACATACCATTCATATCTATTTAGCAAAAAAAAAAAATTGACATACAAACAGACACTTCAATTTTATTTATTAGTATAGAAAAGCATGGGGTGCTTTTTAAGATATTATCAAAATGATAATCCTTCTACTTATATCTGTCAATAAAATATTTATAACGATTGACACCATGCACCCCACTCTTCTTTACAATAAAATCCATTTTTTTTCTCTTATTTACACTATTCTTAATTCAAATTTATTAAAATTTGTTTCTATTTTTTTAATTGAATTTTCTATAAAAGCGCGTTTTTTACTTTTTTTTTAAATATTTATTTAATTTTTGTTAATACTGATATCCTTAATTTTATAATATGGTAAAAATTTGAAACTTTTGCTGAATGTTAAGAGTGAATATATATGAGCAGAATATTTTTCATGTCAATGACCCATATTTGTAAAAGCTTTGTAACTTATCTGAGTTGTTTTACTTTTCAGGTGCTGAGTCCAATTCAAGATGACGTGCCTACGTGCATTCGCGGCCTTCTTAGCAGTGTTGTTGTTGATGGCACCAACTTTAGCTGCGATCTGTCCTGACGGTTGCGTCTGTAGCACTACGCGTGATGGCTTACATCGTGCAACTTGCAGCAATCTTGCCGAGTTATACAAATTTACAATCCGGCAGAAACATCATAACATAAATATACTCGATCTATCGCACAACAACATTACTAAGTTAAATCACGAACTCGATCGACTAACTGAAGTTGTTACGTTAGATTTGTCCACCAATGGTATTCAGAATCTCAACAAATTCTTGCATAATGCTAAGAAACTTGTTCATTTAAGTCTGGCTAACAATCGCATACAAGAGCTCTCTTTGACATATTTACCAAAAAGTATTAGCTCTTTAGACTTAACTAACAACTTATTACACGATGTGCCTTCAGATCTCCAACATTTGGTTAGTTTAGAACATTTAGAATTGGAAGGAAATCCTATGGATTGCTCATGTGAAAATCTCATTGCTAGAGATCGTCTTCTAAGTGCGAATGTTTTCATTGATAGTGTAAAATGCGCTTCACCGTTAAAATTTAAAGGTCGCTCGTGGTTGGAACTAAAAACAAAAGAAATATGCAAAGTATCGAAAACAGAAGTAGATTATTTAGACATAATGATGGCCGACCAACCTATAGATGCTGTCAAAGTAGGTGTAAAACTACCGCGTTAAAATCTATGTCTTTGACAGCTAGCAATGACTTAGAAGAGGGCAAAATTATACAAGGAGGAAGTGTTGCAGACGATGATGATAGCTTACAATTTTTAAAAGTCGGCAAAGCTACGTCGTCGTCTCCTTTTCATGATATTGAAGGGTCGGGAGATGCAGAAAGTACTACGATATCTGATATCTATATAGAACCAAAAATAAGTCGTAAACTTGATACGCATTTAATGGCTACTGAGGAAGTCATACCATACGATGATGCACAGACCACCGTAGATCCTGTGGAAGGGTCTGGTATTAATATATTTGATTTTGACAGCGGTATCGTTGAAGAAACTACAACTCCTATATTTGAAGATCTTAATCCTGGAACAGTTCACAGATTCTTTGATGTTGATAAATCTACTACAGAATTTCCTATTCCTGAACCACCGTCTGTGTACAATGGTGGCCGCGATTGGCTTAATAAAATTTCTTCAACAAGTTTCGACAGAACGATTATCAACCTCATCAACACCACGCGATACAACTGTGTCGGAACAAATTAGAGTGACAAAATCTCCAGAGATCCTCGGACTAGTACCACCAAACAATGAAAATACTACACCACATAAAACTGGAACTTATGTTTGTATTGCAATAATTGTTATACTTTTGGTGGGCTTAATCGGTTTTGCTATAGTTAAAGGCCAAATGAGAAGAAGAAGAGATAGAAGGCTTATACGACAACAAAAAAGAGACGTTGAAAAAGCATCTAAAGAAATGGTAGACATGAATAAATCTTTATTAGGCAAGCCAGCTATTGTTGAAGATCCAATAGAAAAGAAAGTCAATGGAAAATATGAATTGGTGCCTACGCATGAAGTTCACCAAAAGAAAGGCGAGAACGGAGATGTTGCTAATGGAATAACTCACAATGATAATAACGATTTAAGGACAGATAGCCCAAGAGATACCAACCAAAACAAGAGTAGTTCAAGAGACAATAATTTGACAGGAGAAACGCAACAGCAAGAAACTTCATTTGAATCGGCTCCAGCTTCACCAGATTCAAAGAAAGATATCAATTCATTATCGAGTGAAGAAATATTTATGCCATTGAGCGATGTAGATACGCCCAGGGTAAATGGTACCACTGATTCCGATAAATCTCAGCCACTTATTAACGAAGACCAAACCACAGACTCAGACTTCTTATCTCCATCCCGCGAGTACATGCCAGTTTATTCGCCAGACATGGGCAGGGTTCGTATTAAGATGACAGAAACAGCGAAACCCAAAACCCCTGTTCTAGTCACTAGAAGTAGGTCGAATGCCGGAGATATTGTTATCACTCCATCAGGAGACTCGAATGTGCGTAAATCGACCACTTGAAACGGGGCTTCACTCAGAAGGACTATAACACTTTGTGTAATTCAGTGTCAAACAACAAAAACTTCACTATTGGCGAAATTATGTGTTTATGTTTTGTGGATAGTTCGGACAACTCATGTGAACGAAGGATCGAAGTTATTTGGTACGATTGCGTGTTACGTCTAAAACGTTTGCTGCCAAAGTGTGTTTGTAGTCCACAGTGCCTTTATTTTTAACAATGTTAGGGGAATAACAAATAAATATATATATTTATGAGAGTTTATTACGCAATAAACAAAACATATTTTTATACGTGTAAAAACTGTTGCCATGTTCGTAAATTTCATAATAATTTTAATGAAGGTTCTTTGATTAGTAATAGGTGCATCTTTAATTTCTCTTGGTTGATATTTATGGAACGAATATAATATTTTGCTCTACAAAATCTAATTCTATGGCATAATATCAAATATTTGTAATAATTAATATATTTTGATGTTATTATATGTGTGTTTAAACGTTTTCTTGAATTCCAATGGTTGTGTACTTACTATATTCTGGAAAAATCAATGATGTATGACAAATGTAAAGTCTAACTGGCTATGTTTAGTTATTATTATCTCATTTCGTTATTATAAATATTGTCTTTCCATGGTCTGGCTAAACATAAGTTCCTTTTTAAGTAATTTAAAAGAATTAGAATTTAAGAATGTGATACCGTTTATATTAAGTAATTCATATTACTTCTATTATTTGTATAAATAATTTCAAATGCCTTTAGTGTAATTTATTTAGATCTTTGTTTGAAATTATTTTATAATTATATGATAATATGCTTTTATTGTAATTATTGTTTATAATAGCAGTGACGTAATTCATTTATTATTACCTACATTAATAATACATTTAAAATAATTATTTTAAAATTAAACAGAATTACTTATGTGAATGTAAAGAACAAAATGCAGAAAATAAATAAATAGTTCAGTAAGCAGATTTATAAAACATGTATTTTTATTTGAAATAGTTACTACATAAATAATTGGTTCTTTTGAGGGTTTTTTTTTCAACTGTTGGTTTTGCCCTCTTGTCGTAGCATCACAAAAAGTGTCAATCGAAGGAGAGTCCGCTTTGCTTTTAGAAGGAGGTATAAATAATCGGAAAAAGACATTTCAAAAGCATCTGTTTGGTTTTCTAAATTTTTATCTGATGTAGTAGGCACAAAATTTGGAAAACACTATGATAATTTCAGAACAATCGGCCTACATAATATTGTGTATAGTTAGGCACAACTTATAAATTGGACCATCAAACAAATTAACCATACTTTTTATAATAGTTTGGAACGTAATACAATGAAAAGGGTACTTATAGAAGTTTTATAGTTTTGTAACTATTGTAACGAAAGCGTACAATGATATTGAATAAGGTACAAATAACGTCTCATTAATGATTTAATAGAAAACTATGATACCTACAGTTTTTTTTTACACATGACACGATTCACATATTAAAATTAACTATAAAAGCAGATCTGTATCGTGTTTGTAAGTTATATATTGCAGTCCAAGAGTGACCGCGTTACGGAGAATTCCAATCTGTCTTAGTTACCATGACAACCTACAGATAGCAGTCACAATGAAGCGATGGTGGCGCAGCGGGTAGTGCGGCCAGATTCCGCGTCAATCAACACTAGTTCAATCCCCACCTATCCGACTCTAAAATCGGCCTGAGCTTTCGGTGAAGGAAAACATCGTGAGGAAACTGTAATATGGCGGTAAAGCATATTCTAATGATGACTGCCTGGGTAGCTACCACCCTCAAGTTTGAAAACCTGTCTCCAAATACCAAATAGGTGTGTTTCGACATTATCACTTAAGAACCAGTACCTCTAGTCCTAGTGTGTTTACCATCCCAGAACATATCGTCACTTAACATCTGATGAGATTGTGGTGAAAGCACTGAGCCTATTCCGTGTAAACAAAGTAATATACACGAGTGGTTTTAAACTATATTTATGATATGAAATTTCATTCGAGGGCGATTCGTAACTGTAAACGCATTCTTGTTTTAACCAAAAGTTAAATAACTATATAGTTAATTTATAAAGTATCGATAATAGGCTTTTTAATAAATAGTTGGCTAGTGTTTATCGTTTCAAATATAACAATATAAAAGAATTATAGTTAGAATGTTTTAGCGCCATCTATGACATTTCTGAAGAACTGAGTAATTTGAATGAAACTTAAATAATTTTACAGAAGTATTATAGATGGCGCTTTGTTATCTAAAATGTTTTATTGCATTTAAAAGGCAATTTGGCATGTGTGGCATTTATTTTACTATTATACTACATCTTGCATTATACTACACATAGTAATACTCATAGATTTTTATATTAAAGAATTGCAAATGCATAAAATATATTGATTAATTGTCTGTTATAAATTGTTATATAACCCGTCTAAGGACAAAAATATTGAGAAATTCTAAAATAGTTTGAAAGTCATATTTGACTAACTTCGCAGTCACATTATAATCATTATTAAATAATAACAATAAATACTTTTATTTGATAAGACTAATCCATTGTTATTAATTAAAACGGTAGACAAATTAAAGAGAAATAAATAAAACTTTATTGTATACGTATTTACAGTTAATTAAGATTACTTTAAATTTAAATCTTAAATAGCAAACAATATTAATTGCTAAAAATCACTTTCTCTAGGTGTGTTCTCATCTGACGAATATCGTCTTATTCTCATGCGAAGGGGACGTTCTAATTCTGCTTCCACTTCGACAGTGACACTGTCACTAGTCTCTCCAAAATATTCTGACGCTCGCCTACGGCGAGCTCCTGGGGAATGATCCAATTCTGCTATCTCATGACTACCGTACCTTCTATTTCGTCTACGACGTCTTTGATTACTGCGATTGGCATCTGTTGTTTCCGAAAGTTCAAGGTCTTCTGCTACTCTCATATCGCCGTTTCGTTCTGTTTCCTCTAATAAATCGCCACTTGATTTTGTTTTCCTGCGTCCACGTTTTCTCCTAGTTTTGCCAGTTTCATTTAATGAATGACATGACGCATTAAGCTTAGGCATGGAAAGCGCTTCATCATAAGTGGGTGGTGCTATTAAATCACGCGGGTCTGGTGTATTACAAAGAGCCTCTTGTTCCGCTCGTATTCTCAATTGTCTCAATCTGTCTCTTGCTTCTTCAACTTGTCTTTCCCTTTCTCTTTGTATAGCAGCTAAGCGACGTTTCATTGACCGCCTAATGGCATTTACAAGTACTAAACATAAGGATAAACCAATAATCATAACAATAATAAACCATATTAAACTATCAACATTTGCTGCTTTTTCGGTGGGATTCCATGCAAAGTAACATGCTTCTAACCAAGTCTGTCCAATAACGTTACTAGGGCTGTTACATATAAGATTGTAGGATTCTTCTTTCTTATTAGGTTCTAAAGTTACGAAGTCATAAAAGTCGAACATATTATCATCAGTGCAATCGCATCGCCACATATTATCACTTAAGTCTAACCTTTCTAAATACAAATTTGAATCAAAGAAAGACTTTCTCCAGATTGTTGTGAATCTGTTACCGATGACGCCCAATCCTATAAGTCGTGGTAACATAAAAAATGTAAAATTATTAACAGTGCTTATTCTGTTGTAATTTAAATTTAAATATTTTAATGTATTGGATGAAATACTATCTGGAATGTATGAAAGTAAGTTTCGAGATAAATCCAAATCCACAAGAGACTGTAGTCCTTCTAACGAATCTTTTCCGATTGTATTTATTTCACAGGAACTCATATCGAGTATTGTAATCGACATTGATTTTAAATGTCCAACTCTACTCAAATAATTCCTTGATAACTTCAACTGTACCAACGATGGCATCTCTAATAAGCTATCTTCTGGTATATTAGCTATTTCATTCCATGACATATCTAAATATTTTAACATGTTCAGTCCACG
Organism: Samia ricini; assembly: GCA_014132275.2. Lineage (NCBI taxonomy): Eukaryota > Metazoa > Arthropoda > Insecta > Lepidoptera > Saturniidae > Samia > Samia ricini. The sequence goes on from AP028161.1 coordinate 13,313,284, forward strand.
AAATGTATCACTTTTTATTGAACCAATATTGTTAAATGATAGATCTAGATATTCTAATTTGGTATTATTTATAAATTCGTTACTCTTAAGATATCTCACCATATTATGATTGAGCACTGCTTTACGTAAATTGGGAAATCCTTGCAGGTTTGGTTGTAATACGTTGCAATAAGAAATGTCTAAATATTTCAGTGAGTCTGAAAACAAATTGTATGCAGTAGCGGATAGTTCCAAACGATAGTTATTAGACATTTTTAAGAAACTCAGTGAAGGCAAATACATCAGTTCGTTATGATTAATTGTATTTAGATCACAATTACTTAAATACAGGCTTTTCAGTGTCGATGAAATAAGACTTTGTACCCTGAGCAATGGATTGAAGTCTAATTTAAGCACTTTTATGTTAATCAGGCCACTCAATGGTGATCTTCCATGTATGGAATCAATTTCACAATGCTCCAATATTAGAGTTTCCAGAGAAGGGCTAATTAATAATTCTTGATTTGCCAAATTTCCCATAGTTTTGAATTTGTTGGACGACAGGTCTAAAGTTTTTAAATGTGTTGCTGGTTGAAGAACGTCGTTAGGGTGCAAATTAAGCCAAGATTCGAAATTGTTTTTTGATAAATTTAACACTACAAGTGCGGTGAGATTATGTAAAGCATTTTCTGGCAGTTCTGTTAGACGATTAGCACTTATATCAAATTCTATGAGGTTATAAAACCTGCTTAAAATTTTTGGAAACGTGCTGATCTCATTATTAGACATGTTCAACTTTTTAACCTGTGAAAAAAAAAAAACATTTATAAATATACGTAAACAAAATTCTACAAACCAGTTTTACCCAGCTGCTCAATGAGAGTCATGTCAACTAAAAAAATAATAAAACACAGACTATGAATCTAGACAATCTTGGTCGGTAATTAATACTGGGGAATGTAATGAATTTTTATGGATCATTTATTCATAAAAAATAATATAACCATTATTAAATGAACGATCTCATGATGATCTTCTTTAAAGGATTTTTATATTGTTTAGATCGTGAAGTCTTGTTATTGGTTGGTTCTCAAATATGGTTATATTTGTGAGTGTCAAACTGAAAAGATCATCATTTCTTTAAATTTTATTTGTTAGTATGTTGTTGATATCATTTATAAAATTAATAGATATAATAAATAAAGAATAGTTTACCTGTGGTCCTAAGCCTTCTGGTACATCAGTAAGACCACGCCGTGAACAATCAATATCGGTTCTATCTAAACTACAGGAACAAAGGTAACACAAATCACTAGCGCCGGCTTTGTCATCGTATTCTAGAAATTCCGCTCTGGTAAGCAAACTCCATAGCACCAAAACAGTCCATACAATAAGTGGTCGAATCATTACGTTTCGCTTTCATTACTATCTGTAACATAGGTTGCCTTTTAAATATATTATAATACTTAATATTTCGTACATCGCTAGCCTGATTGAATGAGAATGAACACCTGCACAATAATTAAAAGTTTGACAAATCCTGTCACGTTAACATGGCCAAAATACACTGGACTGGATACCGGTATTAAATAAACTATAGATGATTAATATCATTCATTACTATTAAACCTGTATAAAATTCAATACAAGTACGTACAACAATTTTATCTTTCTTATCTCCTATTGATAAAACGGTAGGTTGTAGTATACTTAAATTTGGGTCGCCTTCGCGCACCTTTTTGATTTTACAAATTAAGCATAGAAATATTTTTATGAAAGTATTTTTAGTACTGTAAATTTAAATTATAATTATATAGTTCTATTTGTTTATATTACTATGTAATTTCATGGCTATAACGTACATATGAATACTTATCAAAGCCACGCCTAATCTATCTGTATGATTCAATTTTATTTCTTATATATACCTTAATACATCTCAATAAGAAATAACAATCGATATCTAATAGTGATTTATTTAGTAATTAATTTAATACAGTTTTATGAAATGTTTCAATATAGAAATGTATTAATTTCCATCATATAAACTACGAAATAATACTTTTTTTACCTTTGAATCCAAATTGTGTACGAATTTCAATTATATTTTAGAAAAACATTTCAAATACCTCACTTCACTTCAAGGATATACTATGTATAATGATCCACATTATCTTACGAATAAATACTCGGCACTTTTATCTGTTTCGTTTCATATTATAAGATACATTTGTGGAAAATGTAGGAGGTACTTCAGAAAATAATTAACTCGCTTCTTTGACAATACTAAACTTATTACACGTGTTTACCCTCGGAGGTGAGTACATTATATGCGTCAAAACTGTGACGTGTTATCATTGATAATGATAAGAGTAGCGAAATTAATACTGTCACAAGTGGACACGAAAAATTTTTAAGATTTTACCATAGCTACAAATGCAAATAGGTAATAATAAGCTTAAAACGAAATCTCATACACTATTAAATAGATGAACTTTTTTCCAATTATGAATTACTAGTTTTATATTTCAGCCTTTTTGTCGATTAGATATTTTATGATTCATTAAGATTATCAATAATTGCTTGAATCAAAGACGTTCGTGTAAGCTCCTTAGTTATAGAGGTGAAATAATCCTTAGGTAAAATTTAAAAAAGGAATTATAACTTTTTAGAAATAACAAATCAACAATAGGTTATTAGGGTACCTAACTAAAATTATTTTTTAGATTTTCGTTTTATTTGCATACCAAAAGAACGAGAGAGGCCTGAGAGGCTGACAATTTTATTTTCATATATTTTTTTATTTTATGTAATTGTAATGTAATAATAATTATGATGTTAAAATTTACTATTTCTTAAATGTAAGGCACTACAAGTTTTCAAGTTAGAACTTCTTTAGCGGTGTTGAGCAATAGGGTGTTTCACGATAATTATTATTGTGGCTTTTTTTGATACTTTGATGATAATATGCTACTAGCTTTTTTTTCAATAGCTTTAAGTGACCAAAAATGTAATCTCAATTTTAAATTGGAAATTCCCGTATGAAAACGTTAGCCCCGCTGCTGCTGTAGTTCATGACGTCACTTATAAATCAAACACCTAGGGATGTATTCTTTCCGTAAAAAGATCGATTTTAGAATCGATGCAAACTAAAGCTACATTAATCAATTGGAATAAAAACCAAGGTCTAATAGTACGATTTCTCAAAAAATTGTATGGTAGATTAGAAACAAAATATATAACATGCTGCTACAAATATGATTACCTATTTAAAGTATTTTTAAAACGAGTATTTGTAAAATATATAATATTATTTATTTCATTTCAATTAAACGTTTCATATTTTGAATCTATTTTGTCTAATGTCGATCCAGTTAATCGATCTTTTTTCATAAAATTATTTACATTTAATAATGCACCCAAACACAAGTAGAGATATGGTGGATTTGCACTTAATTTATTGCCGATTTTTATATTCTTTAGTCGTCTATCAGTTTCTTTCATCTCTATGTAAGATTTAAAATATAATTTTTATACCACTAAGATGATAGACAAATATCTTGTCTGGTGGTAAGCTGTCTCATTAAACGATGTACACTTGAGTGCATCAGGTATATTTACAGCGTGCTGGCAATTCTACTACATACTAGATTGTGCTCTTCAGTTGATTAGAAAACACTGATATGCTTATAAAACAACTCTCATTATTTTATACTGATTAAATATCGACAGTTGACTATTCAAATATCTTTGCCTATGCAAAGATAAAAAGATTTAGTATCTTTTTTTCCTGTGTCTGTGTATAGATTTTTAAGTTTATTTATTTAATCTTTTTTGTAAACCTTTATACACATATAATATAATACATTTGAAATTGTGAAATTAGTACAAAGGGCGGCCTTATTGCTAATAGCAATCTCTTCCAGGCAACCTTTGGATGGATATGTTCCATGGATTTTTTTTTTTAATCTACCTAATGCTGTTGACCGGATGGAGAAGAATCAGTTGATATTTATTATTTGTTAGTCAGTATAAAAAAAAACTACAACTGTTTTCAAATCTTAGTTACGCATAAAAACTCAAAACAAGTCGAAAAAACTGATAATTAAGAAACAGATGTTTTGGTTTTAATTTTTTTATTCTCATAGTAAAATAGCCTACTCTCAGCTTAAAAACTTACAAATTTGCGTTACCAATACTTGACGTCAGATGTCAACGTGCTATAGTGTGTCAAGTATAAGATGGTGTTTAAGTTCTGGCGCTCAGTCAGGCGTCAGTCCCCATAGCTGCCTAGTTTTATTTTTAATAGGATGACTAAGTTATGTTAAAAGGCAATGTATTTCATTAATTATATTGATATGTAATAATTATGTAAAAGTATTCATAGAAAATATCTTAAAATTCTCTATCGATCAAACCACTCCATAGAGTTTTTTTTATAACTAACCAATGCTATTGACCGGAAGGGCCTTTTCTGCTTCATCTTGACTTTGGGGACGAGTGGTGAAGGTACTCAGCTGCAAATAGGTTACTAACACAAGGGTTACCAAATTGGTGTAACCCATTACTTGGCCCTTAACTGAGTGTAAAAAATTCCACCGACTTTTGAACCTAGCTAAGTCCATAGAGTAACAAAGTTGTTCCGTTTCTTACAACAATTTTATTATCAAAAGTTAAAAATCTTAAACTTGAATTTTACGCCATCTATCGTATACATGTAAAACTAGATTAGCACTGAGCCTTCTATGTTAGAAGGCTATCATCTAATATTAATATTGTATGAATAGTTATTAATATTGCATGTTTTTGATTCGAGATGTCGTTAACATCTAATAAAAGTATTAATACTTTTGTTTTAAATTTAAATCAACCTGTATTCTTGAACGATTATCTCGTATAATATTAAATTCCATTATATTACTGTATCTTATCGACTTTAATCAATAGTAATAATGAGTAAAGGTTTCCAGGAGAGGAAAATGAAAGATTGAAAAATTATAAAGCTTTTGGAGTAAGTAGCCATTAGTCAGTGTTGGATATCAGTCTAGTTCCTGTGAGGTCCGGGATTAGGGCGGCATAATTTTAGAGGCAGTAACATTTACGGGGTGCTAAAATTTAAAAGGCGAATAAGGGCGATTAAAAAAAGTATCCCAAATGCTATTCATTAAGTTCTAGCTTTAAAAATATACATTCAAACATAATAAATTGTAGTAGTCAATGTCATGATGATGTAATAAATATAGTTATGGATAATTTCAGACAAGAATGAAATATTTTAACAAAAGCTTGGAAGAAGTAATTACTAACTAATTAAAGAAGTCAAATTAAAAAAAACGTTTTTTTGTTAATGAATAATTATGTTTAAATTTATAAATTATGTTTCAAATTAGATTGAAAGTACATTAAAACAGGTATAATAAATTAATAAAACTCTTATTTTAATAATTTGCTTATTTTCTAATCGGATGCTTAAGTTTTTTCTAATCACTTTCATATATGTATTAAAAATGGGTATCATATTTGATACCCCTTTTTGGGCTTAGGGTAGAAGCAAACCTAAATCCGTCACAGGCCATAATAGTGCGTGTTTTTTAAAGTGAAACTAAACAGCTTTCGAAAATTTCAAAACAAAATATAATAAAGCAGGAATATGAATATAACCTCTATAACAATAAACAAAGAGTGTAAATAATATTTATTATAAATTATATAAAATCGAATTAATTACTTATTTACATTAACATTAAAACTATAAATTATTTCTTAATATTAATCGTTTGATTAATTATTAATGTTCATGTTATATGTATTTCTACTGTTCGTCTAACTGAACGTCTATCACCACCTCTAGGCCTTTGTTCGGTCAAGTCACCTATAGATCTGGACCGTCTATACCGCCGGTTAGGTTCTTCATCCTCATCTATAAAATCTGGAAGCGAATGAAACGAGGAATTCAACCGCGGCATCAGCAGAGCCTCGTCATAACTCGGAGGCAGGTCATCGTCGCGTAGCGGGACACGCATCACGACGGAATCAGCTCTTGGTTGTATCGCTGCGCCATTGAGATTCACCACCGTCGTCTCCGTAGTCGCTGGCGGTGTCTCTGGCTTATTCATCGCCATGAAACCTCGACAAACGAACGATGTTATCATAATCCCTATTATAATACCAATCATTACTGCAATAGTCGTGTAAGACTCAGCGGTCGCATCGTTTGGATGCCACGTCCGTATATACGCCTGTTGCCAACTCAACTGAGTCACATTTGACGGCGAATAGCATATCAGTGACGCTCTGTCTGCGATTTTCGGCGGTTCCTTCGTCAAGAATTCATAAGTTAACAGTAAATCGACGCTAAAACCTTCACAGCTCCAGCGGTTCCCTTTCACGTGGACTTCCCTCAAGAACGGATTCGAGGCGAAGTGTGAAGTCGACCACACATCTCTAAACTCGTTACCTCTCAAATCTAATACCGCCAGGTGCGGTAGAGATGAGAACGTGCGATCGTTTAGCGAATTGATTTCGTTGTAACTTAAATCTAATTCCTGTAGAGTATTCGAGGCTAGATTGTCCGGTATACTTTCTATTTGATTTATTGACAGATCGATCTCTAATAAAGACGACATCCCAGTGAACGAATCTGTATTTATACTAATTATTTGGCAGTTACTTAAGTGTAGACTTCTCAGAGATGGCGACTCAAATCTAGGGACGTCCGAGAAATAATTACGGCTTAACAATAAACTGTCTAGTCTTTTGTTCTCGGTAAATATTCTCGATGGTAAATCGTAGATTCGGTTCTCTGATAGATCAAGGAAATGTAGATACGGCATACCGTTGAATGCTTTATGATCGATGTTATTTATTTTGTTTTTTGATATATCAAGTTTTCTTATAGAGTACCTCCGTTCGTCGCTCATCCATGTGTCGTAGTTATTGTTTGATAAGTTAAGAGTGACCAGGTATTCCCAGTGTTGTATGTAATTGGGTAGAGGCCGGCTCAAATGATTTCCAGCTAGGTCGAGTACTTCGACACGAGAAAACTTTTCGAGTCGAGACGGGAATGTTACGAAGTGATTATTTGATAATAGTAGTACTTGTGCCTGAAATAAAAAAGAAGTTGATTTTGTTTAATTTTATTAAAAATGCATGACTCAACAGCAAAAATAGAGAAATGTAATATGAAACATTTATTGCATTCACAGGTATAGTTTCGATATATAGAGAACGAACCGGCATGCCAATGCAATTTTATTATAAAAACATCGCGCTGGGATCCCTATGCGTCCGCTGCAACCATTAAACTGACTCGAATAGCATGAGGGGAAAGTATGATATTTAATGTTTCACCTCTGCTATTGGCCCACGAGGGCAATTTTTTTTGAAAATAACAAACATTTATTTTTAAAACAAGTTGCCTTAATATAGATCATAATTAACATAAAAACCCATATAATACGGTATTTAAATAATTTAATAACAGTAACAAGGTAATTGATTTTTCTCAAAAAACAAATAAAATGTTATTTAGAATAAAACAGTTTAAATATAAGAATGAGAACAATAAAGGAATGACATGAAATCGAAAAGTTAACGATTCTAATAGCTTAATTTTACGCAATAAAATATGGCATTGTAATAGTCCGTAATCAAATATGCATTATTTGCTAAATTCTTTTAACTGATAAATTTTATCATATAACTAAAAATAATTTATTTCTGTGCATTTTATAATATAAACTGCAAACACGTTTTAGGTAACTTAATCTTTTAAACGAGTCATTCTCGTAAACCAATATAAAATCATGATTGTTTCTCGGAAAGCGGACTTAGATAGATCTTTGTCTTTGGTCAATGTTTTGCTTTGCAAACGTCCCAGTGGGATAAGAATGGTAAATTTTGCCCTTGGAAGATCTTTAAACGATACTGGGAGTATTTATAGCTACTAGTGATGGAGTAAGATACTAAAATTTCGGATTTCTATCTAACACATGACTTTGGAGTGAATTTAGGTGAACGGGAAATTGTAACCGTCAATCATGCATCAGTCACTTAATTTACTAACATTACACTTACACTTAACATTCACTGTTTATGTTTCTTTCATCTCTTTTTAGTAATCAGTCATTTTTGTGATGATGAATGATCGTCTATTGTCACCGGTGCACTTCTATAGTCCCATCAGTAATTTTTATTCGTGATTGATGGAATTGTCTGATATAACCTACCGTATAATGCCTGCCTTACTGCTTTACTAGTTGTGTTTGAGAAGCAAAATTATTCTAACATATATATAATATATATATTTAATTATACGATAAAAGAATCGTAGAAAACAATATAGAATATCCGAATATAATCGTAAACTTACATCATAATTAAGATCTGAAGGTAAATCTACGAGGCCGCGGTCTGAGCAATCTAAATGAATTAACCCGTTTAGCGTATAAGTTCGGCAGGGCATTTCATCTTCTTCTATTGACATCCGTTTTAGCACACCTGCTCTCGCTATTGCTGGCGCCAGCCATAAAAACAGCACCAGTGTAGCTACATCTGAAATTATTTTAACAGTATTTAAATTATTCTATAGAAATTTCGTCTTTGCCGTGGGCAAACGTAAGACACATTAACTGCTTACGGGCATAAACTTGTCTAAAGTTTTTGTTTTAATTTTATTACAGCTTTGTTATGATGGGCGTAGGAATTATCGTATAACATTTCTTACAACCAAATCAGCCACATCTGCATGAAAGACATCCTAGTAGACAAATAACATCAAAGGAAATTACAAGAGTCGATAGTCCAACTGAATAAATTCTATTCTGAAGTTACTCGAAAGTCATACAGTTACTTATCACTGGGTGAGGTTGCTATAAAAAGTAATTATAAAAAGGGATGTTAATTAATTATATACTAACTAGTATTTAAAGGCTAACATATCCGTTGTACTTGTATAAATATCGACAAACATCTTCATAAATGACCTTGTCTGCGCAGATATCGATTTTTAAGTTTGATTGGTTGCCATCGCGCGGGGTTATGTCGTATCGACCGTGCGATTGGTAGATCAGTTCAGTGACCTTTCCGCCAGTTCACTAGATTATGTTCGAGCTGTTTGCTGATATTTGTATCATTGTAATCATTATGATATTATATGTCATTGGCTTATATGAATATTTTGAACTCTAATAAGTACATTAGCAAAATCGAAATGTAACGTAAAGACTGTATCTATTTTTGATATTGTGTTATGACTACCTTTATGTTGTTAAATAACAAATCATTATCATACTGTACCATATTTAATCTATCTTTTAATACTCTCACCTAACCCCAAAACAAAAGCTTATCATTTAGGTCATGGTTATCTTTCAGTGCATTGTACTTGTGGATTCGTCCACGTTGGTTCTTACGAAACTGTTGTAAATAAAAATAATTTCGCGGTAAATATTCCAAAGCATTTTTAGCCATAGTTAGTTAGTAGGTATAAAAGACTTTATAGAGCAACCAAAATAATAACATCCTTCATCGACAAAAGAGCTTATCTTATAACAAAAATAGGCGTTTAATTTTTTAAACTTGATACACAATATGGGAATATTTTAACTCTCTCATACAAAGTAACAAAGAATGTCTTAATATACTTGATTAAATGTTATTGGTACGGAGGGATATATGTAAAAGATTTTTTAAATTTACCATAAGGTGGGAAAAACATTCTAACTTGTTTATATGAAGTCTCTAAATAATTTAAAAATTAATGATACTCCGCGATTAACTTATTTTTTTTAAAGATTTTACCTATTGATTTAACTGAAAAAGACGTTTCCAGACTTTGGCCATATATGATAGAATAGAAGTGGTGAACTGTTGTGAAACTGTTATGAAAATGAGTTTTTGGCAGAACTTTGTTTGTCTCGTAATAGTTTTTATATTATATTTTTGTGTAATTTAGCTTAAGGCTAAATATTATATATAATTTTGGCTCACATAACTTGATTTTTGTGTGGATACAACTGAAATATTTGAAATAATTACACAGAATGTATACCTTTTTTTTTTTTTGTTGGGGGCAGAATGTATACCTGGGATGTCACAAAAAGAATGAAAAGTTATAGGAAGATGGCAACCGTTTTATTACAGTATTGTAGCCTTCATATGTGCTTGGGAAAATATATTATCCACATGACAGTCGCAGAATCGTGTATGTAACTCAAAGACTGCCATTAACTGTTGCTCTCTAGGGCTTTCTGTTTTAATTTATCAAATACCTTTTTAGAATCATAAAAGTGATGTCATCTATAACTTTTGTGTTTATCGCGATACGATAATACATAACCTTTCTAATGGCATTGAAAAATGTTATTACTACTTTGTATATTAAATAATTGTATTTTTTACAAGTATTTATTATGATCAAGAATAGAGGTTAGAAGAATAAAACACGAATATCGCTTTTAATATAAAAAACATATTCTTGAGTAAATATGTAAAAGATTGTGATATAAAAGTGAAATTACCGATATTAAAATACATTCCTTAGGCGCACGGCACGGCGTTTACCTTTGATAAGGATAAGACTGTCGATTTATAAGAATTATTTAAACATATTAATCGTAAAATAATAATACAATAGTAGTTTAATAACGTATCTAACTTACCAGATCCCATCAGGAAAACGATCTATATCACATATTACTTTTCACATATTAATGTTCCATTCACTGAACTGATTATGTTTTGTTAATATAATTATGCGAAGCCGAGATAAAGATTGATCACTGACATATTAATTTATACATAACAGTTTTTTGAACAGTGTCCCTAGAGTTATCCATACGCTCTTAGACTTACTTTAGTAATGGGGAAAGATAGTAAATACTTGACAATACTAGGTGGATTTCACAGAGTTACAGGCTGTCTACTATATACAGGTTGATGTTGCTTTTAACGATACCACGACGGATGTGTGTATTGATTCCGTGAAGTTTTGCACTTTTACGTCATTTCAGATGTTATCATCAATTGTACGTGTGAGCGACGTAGATAAAAAACAGAATTATTTTAACAATAGGTAGTGTAAATTATCAACGTTAGTGTTCTGAGTAGCAACGATTTTTTTTTTTTAAATATTTTCTACTTTATCAACGAAGCGGGTAATTGAAGCGATGTTAGTGATTTAGTTCCATATATGTACTCATGCGGTAACTAAGTAAATTTTATTTATTTACGGTTTTTATTTACAAGTGCCTCTTAAATATATTACAATTATGTACTTTTATACTATGTCTTCTATAATGTACATAATCTATCAAAGTCTGTGTCTGTGTCTGTGGTAATATAATTGGATATTATTTTTAAATTTAAACTATAAATTATAAAGGAAATTCTTTCGATCGCGGTAATTATAATATGTATGTACTAAATATATTATGTATTTTGTGTACAATATGGAACAACATATACATCGTCTGTGTTATCGACGTTGTCTTATCACTGATTAGGTATCGACTTATCGCCCACCCAAAGAAAAATATTTTCACCTCGAAAAATATATGGTAGGTAGGTACAATGTGAATCATTTGTGCTTGCGTAAAATGTTACTAACTGTGATGGCAACGTACTATTTATTTTTATATTTTTAAATCTTTAGATATATATATACAACTAAAATGGTATATTTTAAAGAGATAAGCTTAATGTTTCATGATGTTGGTCTTCAATTACGATAATTATGATAAGATAATGTAATTTAGCGTGGATTCTCGCGATGCGTAACATGATAAATCATCAAATTTCAAATCAAGCATAATTTTACATGGACTTAAATTTGTTTATATAAAATTATCACAGTTTTATTTTTTATCAACCTTTGAAGCTCAATGTATCTTAATGTGTCGAGTGCCCATAAAAATAAGACAATAGGAAAACAATGGGAAGCTGGCGTAAATACCAGGTAAGTGCTCAAGGGGTTAAAGTTAAGTAGTAATGTAGCTCGCCCTAGAAAGGCTCTGTATCAAAATTTATCGAAAACCTAATGGCCGGCATTAATTTTCCACAAAAAAAAACGCTTGCATTAATTTAATAAATACTAATTGATTATGAATTAGTAAGAAAAATAGTAAAATTACTAAATAAGTAAGTACTTCGAATTAATGGTACTAAAATCAATTATATGCTGCCGTTAGTGAGGATTAAATAGTTGTGCCGTTTGGGGTTAAGACTCTAAGACTGTGGGTTCCGAATGCTCATAACCTGTTCACAAAGCTCGCGAGCTATTTAGTTAACACGTCTCGTGACCAAAGGGCTCACCAATATTTGGTACAGGCTATAAGGATGGCAATCCATCCAATATGACAACGCGCCTAGCCTTTGGGAACATTCCCGTTTGGACGGCATTCATTGTTTAAAGTTTTCATGTAAAAGTAATAATTCGGTAATTTGAATTATTTTTGTATAATTTAGTTTTTTCAATAAATATATTTTTATTTACCTTAATATAAGAAAGTAGCTAAACAATTCAAATATGTATATAGTTCTCTAGACTTAATTATTAAATCATTCATTGCTGAAAACGATTTTTTTTTTTTTTTAGATTTTCTGCCGCTGTACCAACTGACAAGTCTGATAGAAACGCAAAAAAAATTTTAACGTGGAAACTAATTTTTTTACTGATATATTTGACATTATTAATACAGAGTAAGAGTACAAAATAAATAAAACTAAACTAAAAGTTACCATAACTTAGAAGCTAATAATTGAAACTGGAATTGTAACGGAACAGTCAATAAAAATAAAAAACCATTACGTAACAAGGTAAATTATATTAACAATCCTGATCACTATGCTATTTTCGTTTTGGTCACAATTATTTTCTGACCTTAGTTTACAAAAACGATCATGCAAGTGCTGATATTAAAAAATAATAAATAAGAATATGAAATAGGAAGCATGTTCACCTCCTCACCACAAGGCTGTTTAATCATCGGACAATTTCGTATTACGGATATGGATTGATTTATGTGTTGCATTTTTTAATCCTAAGTGGTTCGTCGTTGGATGTTAAGCCTGGCAGGTGACGACGGGAGACGTTACGACATGTTCGATCCGTCACACCTGTCTGACCTTGTTTGTCATCGCGACCTGTTTACGAACGCCGTAGATAGCTCTCCTTGGGGAGATGAAAGCTCTTTGATAAGCTGTTCGATTCGTGGGCGCTTTAAACCAAACGTCTGCGTAGGTAAATAAATAATATAATCAAATTAATTTAAAAATATTAACAAAGACATCTAGTAGCTTTGTGCGGTAGCTTTGTGCGGCGGCCGGATTCCGCAGAAGCGGTGATAGCGCAGTGAGTCGTGCGGCGGCCGGATTCCGCGTCAATCGACGCGGGTTAGATCCCACCTATCCAACTCTAAAGTCGGCTAACTCGACATCGTGAGGAAACCATAGCATGGTGGTAGAGCATTTTCTAATAATGCCCGCCTGGGTAGCTACCACTCTCAAGTTTGAAAACCTGTCGCCAAATACCAATAGGCGTTTTCCGGCATCATCACTTGAGAACCAGTACCTAGGTTTAGTGTGTTTACCATCCTGGACCACATCGCCACTTAACATCAGGTGAGATTGTGTTCAAAGCACTGAGCCTATATCGTATTAAAAAAAAAGCTTATAAAAGTGAATTAAATTAATATTTTTAAATACATTCACCATTATAATATTCAGTTCATTCTAGAAGAATATTGCTTTTATGAAAGTAGAAATAGCATTTCTTAATATTACAAAATCATTCTCACAGTTTTTTTTTATACTTTGAAGTATATTTTTTATTTACTGTAGTAATAATAGTACTCAATTAAAATATTTAAAAAAATGTAACCAAATATTGTTATTCAAAGAATATCGATAAACGTTAAAAAAACGTGAAAAATAAGTTTTAGGACATGTGTAATGTTTGAATTAACTTTTTGAATGATCTAGTTTCATCTTTATAACTTCCATTTTTATAAAAAAATAATTTCAATGAAAAAACATCGAAGAGGCTGTCGATGTCAAATAATGAAAATTGTGGGAAATATTTCAAAATGTTATGTAGTATATTATAAATAGTAACGATTTCGTTTCGCTGTCTAGCTCTATAAATAAGGATAAAGCCCATTAGAGACGGTCCAGCAAATCTTCGGCCGCCGAACGCCACTTACTTAGACTTAAAGTGTTCCGGGGAGCTATTTTGTTAAAGATTTCGGATTGTGGTGGCCATTTTGAGATATATTTCGCTACACAAGTAACACTTGTAATTTAAGTATTGACAATTCACATTTGTACAGAATATACAATTAATCATGCGCTGCAAAACCATCACGTTTTATTTTTAGATCTTCTATTTAATTACTTTTCTATCTATATCCTATCACTTGTAAAAATATTTGTAAGTATCAAGAAATATTGTCACGAAAGTTATAACCAAAGCGGTTTATGAATTACGAGATATCTTTTTTATTATGAATATATCAATTAATTTTAAAATTAAATATGTTTAATTCATTGTAAAATTATATAACGCCTAAGGTACAAATAATACAATAATTATTAATGTAAATGTTTGTCTTATAGAAACAACAAAGATAAAATAGATTAAAACATTTTTTCTCCTGTGTTTATCAACTGATTTTCATTGTTTTTGTTTATTTACTGATTAAAAAATAAAAAATTGGAAACAATTTTTTTTATTCGCTTCAAATTTTCAATCATGTTAATAGTCAAATTTCAATCACCTGGTAAAGATAGACTATTTTAAAGGTAGGATGTCAAATAATTGATATTCATATCGCGCAGTAATTACGCTAAAGGTGAAAAAATATGTTAAAACTGGTCTTAGCTATGAATGATCCGTATTATATCAATTGGATATCAAAATACGGGCATTATAAATGTCCGTCATAGGGAGATCACTGACCCTTCCTATCTAATAGTCCGGGGATCAGGGAAATATGATACGCAAGGAGTTGGCCGTATTTATTTGTGCTCACTAAGGATTTGCCCTTCATATGTTAAGCCGTTCGACCTGAAATGAGATGATGGCAATTTGCTTTATTGACTTCTTGATCTATCGTCAATTGATTTCAGGGATTCGGGTTCTTGTTTGCGTCCCTGTATTGTTATTTGTTGGTATGATTTGTTAGGTACATTTAATAGTTAAAATATCTCACTATATATTAACAATGTTGTTTATTACTTCGACATTTTTTTTGAAGCCTATTTTAAACGAATATTTTGCATTTGGGCGACTGGGTTCCGCGTCAATGGACGCGAAGTCGAGTCCTCCTATCAAACTTTAAAAGCTTTCGGTAAAGGAAAACATCGAGAGGAAACTATAGTATGGTGATAGGACGTCTTGCAATAAAACCTGCCTGCGCTACCTAGCTACCTACTTACCTACCTACCTAGCTGAGCCCATACAGTATTAAAAAAAAATGTTATGCATTCCAAATACCAAATCACGTTTCTCAATCAAAGTTCTCTAGAACTCATTAAATCGAGTTAAAGACATTATACAAAGCAATGTGAAAAAATAAGAATTTATTTGAATATCTGCTGAATATTTGCTATTATCAAAGAAGTACCCATTCGAAGCATACTTTGTTTCTGAATCCGCTACGTCGCTCGTCCTCGGCCTCAAATGTCAATCCTTTTATATTAGGCATGGGAGTACTCTCCAATTACGATATATCGATAATAATAATTATTTTTTTATTTGTATTAATTTTTATATGATTATTTTGATAATAGCTTTTTGTTAACTTGTTAACATTTTACTGATTTATTTTTATATTCTTCTATTTTTTTATTTCACTGAATAACCAGTTATCCAAATGATTTTGTTAGTAAACTAGTAGTTTGTAATAAAAATGCTGTCAGATAGTTGGAGGGTTTCGAGGTAATGTTTCCATGGCTAAACCACAATGTATTTTCTTCTATAATACTTTTTAAGAGAAAATGTGAATTAACCCCTTGAGCACCTTCCTGACGTTTATGCCAGCTTTCCATTGTTTTCCTATTGTCTTTCTATTGTTTCATTTTTATGGGTACTCGACATATTAAGTTATTTTTAGGATGTCATGTTGTATTTTTAACTAAGTAAGTTGCTTATTTTACGTATTTTTGGTGGTATTTTACGTGATATGGTTTGGTTTACAAAAGCCCTCTTGATAGTGCTAGTAAAATAGCTGCAATTTTATTAGAGTAATACTAAATTGTAATACCAATTAAAATAATAATTAAAAAATATGATATATATACGTGAACCTTTTTTTTTTGACGAGGGGAATGCATTTACGCACTACCCTTACCCATTGCATTAGTGAGACCGAAGTCGCCCAATGCAATGGGTAAGGGGGTGCGGAGGGACGTCTACGCACCAGTGTGGGACTCACCCGGGCGTGAAGCGCCCGGAAATACCCACTAAACACCCCGGGGCCGTCCGCCGCATTTAGGATGGGGACGATACGGGATAGCTTTCGCAAGCACCGCGTCGCCCCCTGCAGCGAACCCACCGGGTGCAGCGAACCCACCGGGATATATACGCGAACCTTTTTTTTTTTTTTTTTTTTTTTTTTTTATGTGGGAAATGCATTTACGCATCCTCCCTCACATCTCTAAACCGGAAGCAAAATCTCCCGGATTAGAGATGCCAGGGGGTATGTGGGGCTCGCCCGGCGTGTGGTGCCAGGAATACCCACTAAAACCCACAGTACCATCTGCCGCCTTTCTTGGGGGTGACACGGGATAGGGTGACATGCACCGCATCACCCCAGCGGCTGGCCCAACCACGGTAAATGACAGGTATACAACCTGTCATGCCGAGTCGGGCCCCTTCCTATTTTTGGCTCAGGGGGGAGCTTGGTACAAAGCTACCCCCTCTTATCTGCCGCCAGCAAAAATGTCTCGCCCCTCTCCTCCTTGGGTTCTTATAACAAGAACTCCAGGGGAGAAGGGCTTGGGACGGGTGGGGCCGACTCAAGGTGGCAGAATTGCACGGGCGAACCGTGCTCTTCTGCCACCCAGCCTTCTGCGGCGGAGAAGATCCGCCAAGGGATTCTCCTCCCGCTCCTTCTCTGCGGCCTCCTTCTGCAGCAAGACTTGCTCACAGAAGGAGGCCACAGTTTGCCAGACCCTCTCACTGCCGAGCATGGCTCTCACCACACTCGGCAGTGACAGGTCCGGTCCCATCTCTGCCACCACATTACGACGCTGCTCGACCCACGCAGCACACTCTGCCAAAGTGTGCTGCGCGGTATCCTCTGCAGCGCCGCAATGATGGCATTCTGCTGTCGGCTCCCTCCTGGCTATCTTGTGCAGATACCACCCGAAACAACCGTGTCCGGATAGTATCTGCACAAGACGGAAGCTTAGGGAGCCGTACCTCCTACTCATCCATTCCTGGAGGACCGGGCGGATAGCGTCTACCGTGCTACGACCGTAGCGCACATCCACCAGGTCCTCCTCCCAACGCCGAAACGCTGCCTCCCTCGCCCTCCTCTTCTCCTCCACCACCTCCGCGTGTGCAAAGCGGAGCCCTCCACCATCCCTCCTCGCCGCCGTGAACCGGTACACGGCGGCGAGCACCTCCGTTTCACGCTCCCATGGCAGGGATCCTGCGAGTACCAGGGCTGCCGACGCGGACACCGTGCGGTAACCGCGTATCGCCCTTATCGCCACCGTGCGCTGCGTAGTAGCCCGCAGCACACGGATGTTATGGGCGTTAAGGGCGTCCGCCCAGACCGGTGCCCCATAGACAGCCATGCTCCGCACGACCCCTGCGTGGAGCTGGCGACACTTCTGGCCTGGTCCTCCCAAATTTGGGAGGAGCCGCCCCAGTGCCATATATACGCGAACCTGGCAATTTTATTTACCGATAATCAACTTAAGTTAAACGAAATGAGTAATCGTTTCTGGAATATAATATTGACTATATCAAAAGACCTTTTTGGTCGTCTGCGTACCAGTATTATTTCAAGTTAATGCAATTGTTTGTGATTAGATTTTTAGTACAAAACTAAGTGTTAAGTTAAGTACATGTTTTGCTAATTTCGCTCTCTTTATCCTCTTTATCAGAGAATAATTAAAACCATTATGCCTTTTGGAACAGTATATTTTAAATAAAATTAGTGCTGGATCGCGTAGGTAAGTAATTGCTCATGTTTTAATTTCTCGACGTTTCGGCATGTGCAACCATGCATTGGTCACGAGTCGACTGAGATACTGTGGTTTCTTCGTCATCGTGGTAATTATTTGAAACTCGTCTGTTCGTAGTCATTATTGATATTTCAGCATACTACACTCACTGTGTCCATTTTAAACTTTGACGATCGTATCCGAGGTTTTAGTTTTGCAATCATTTAATTCTACGTTGAAAATAGTTTTGTCCGTCTTCCCTATTGATTTTTTATATTTAAATAATATTAAAACAAAAGCCTCTCTGTTTGTTTTTTTTTACACGTATATATATATATATATATATATTATCTAACCATATTTTAGTACTACATATATTTAGCATACATTTGGTGGAGTATATAAGAAAAGTTATGAGGATAATAGTGAAAGAAATTGACTTAAAAATTATCTATCATTATATTCCTTCCAGTATTTTAATTAAACCAATGAATATTTTAAAGATTTGATATAGTAAATAATTATATAAATCGTCTTTTCACAAAAGGCGAATACCACACAGAGTAAGTCGTGTGGACAACTAGTAACTAGTTTAAATTAAAAACAAATTTATCGATATCGATGTTCATGACGTAACTAAACCGTTCAAAAGTGCTTTAAGTATTGATGGCAGCAGAATAAAACAGCACTGAGTCGATGTCGCATCCCTAAACCTCGTCGTCGGGAAACAGGCTTATTCTACGATGAGTGCTATCGCTCGTGGCCTTTTAGACCCGCCTCCCGCGGGAACTCAGCCTTTTACAGTGTGTACGCGGCTTTACCGATCGACTTCCAATATGAATTTCAGATGGGTTATAAGATTGGTAAGCTTTGTGTGTTTCACAAACGTATTTGATAAATGGCTTTCCGTTTCGACGTCTTCTTATACGGGCTCTTGTAGAATTAAAGTTTATTGTTTTACAATATTCGTATTGTAATTTAAAAAGAGACACAATTAATATGCGTTTTCTTATATTGTATTAAATCCAAATAAATTAGTTATTTACATGCTTATAGTTAACAATGATTGTCGGAATCTTTATTTTTTGATAATTTCAGTAGCAATTATGTATCTAAGTAAAACATCTATTCAGACTTCAGCTGCATTTTGCATATTAAATAAACGATATTTACTTAGAAAGTAAGTAATTTATTAGCACTGGAAACGAATACAAAAGTCATAAAATAAATTAAATACGCTTTGATAAATTTTTACTAGAAGCCACGACTTACTTCAAAGCTCGCTGAAGTTATAAGTTTTCATAAAGTTATAGTTTCTCAAAGCCCGTCTCGAAACTGTTGGAGAACATTCCAGAAAATGAAGAAGCGAAGCATCCGAGTGAAACGTAGACGCCGGCTGAGGCGGAATATAGTTGACATTTTTGCAAAGCTACGTTAGAATTTCAACAAAATTAAATGTGGCAGTACACGAAATGAAAATAGTGTGAGCGTGGGGCGGTATCCGCCCCGGCACCTCGCACTACGACACCCCCCACGCCTCTTCGCGCATTATTTCCATCGTGAATTTTCAGACATCTGAGGTAGTCTCGTATTCTATTTATTCATTGTTAACTAGAGAAAATATTACAATACTGTAAAGTTAACAATATTTTTTATAGGTATAGAACAAGTATTTTAATATATCACAGATATAAATGTTCAGTGAATTGACTAACTTATTTAGGACACAAATAATATATGGAAAAGTCCACGTTAGTTGGACCAATAGTAGGAATCGACCACTTTCGATGTGAATGAAATTTGATCAGGTGGTATGGTTTTTTGAATTTTGGTCATTGTTATATGATTCAGAAAGGTTGCGAAATAGAAAAAAATGTCAAAGTTCATCATATCTTTGAAAGAAAAAAAAACACCTCTCTAATATCTTTAGATTAGATTTATTCGATTTCGAAAATTTTATTTTTGAAAGCGTACCTATATTTATGGCAATCCCTGTCTTGAAATTTAATCCAAATCTAAAGATGTCGATTCCAACTTTTTGTCGATCTGATATCGATTGCTCGATTTGATGTCGAATGAGCCCATATGTATTATTGATTATCAATTTCATTTAAGAGAAATCTATTGTTTATTTTTTTCTCTACCTACTCACTTTATTAAATTCTAACTTAGACTAAATTAAATAATTGTACCCAAGGGAGCGTTCAAGTAATGCGTAACGAATTTAGGGGAGGGGGGGGGAGTCTACGTACACGTTACGATACGTTACAGGGGCGAGAGAGGGTGTTTGAACTACGCGTTGCGTAACATTGTTTTAACCCTTCAGAACAGTAGCGTAGAGAGTTTTTTTTTTTTCTCAAAATTTTAAATTGAATGACCACACGACCATTTTATTACCTTACAAAATTTCTTGCCTGCTTTACAGGATTGTAAAAAAAAATTAATCTTTTTTTAAAACTCCAAATGTAAAGCAAAAAAGTATTTATCAACAGATGTGATAGTTTTTTTTTCTCATCACTCCAGTAAAGTAGGTAACAAAAAACACCGCACTTTGGATGGCTTCATTATACTTCCTTCTCATGCATGTGAAGAACAATGGCAGATAAAGCAAAAATGTGTCAAGGACAGGGCTAAGTCAAGAAAACGACTTTATCAAATGGATGATTAGCATTAAAAAATTGTTAAGATTTATTTATTTATTATCTCTTACTTTTAAAAACAATACATTTCAAATTTTATTAAATATTATTACCGCATTTAAAACAATAACATAGCGACTTAGCGACTTTCCGGTACTTTACGCCACATAATGTGACTTTCAGGTAAAAATGGTCACATGGTGGTACGTAAAAAAAACGTTTATGGCGCATTGAATAGAGGGAAAGGGGGGGTCCAAAACTGCGCTACGTAATACTCGAACGCTCCCTAAAGTTATTTTACATATTTATTTTATCCAATAAATCGACTTTTAAACATTCAAATAAACTCGTTAAGTAGTTTCAGTAACAAGTTTGCAGCAGTCCGCGGCGCATCGGTTCATACCAGCCAGTGCATAATGCAAACAAGACGCAGCCACATTAGTGCAACGAATAACCTTTGCTACGACTATCGCGGGCCACATAAACTACCGAACACATTACCGTTCGAATACACACGGACTTATAATACTGACAACAAATTATTAAGCAAGTTGGTGGCTTTTAAAATGTATACACTATACTAATAAATAAAATTGAAGTGTCTGTTTCTAAAGTGAAAATGTTTTGTTTTTGCTAAATGATATAAACGTATATTTGATACACCATAAATACAATTTTTGAAATTTTTGTCTGTCCGTCTGTGTTTGTTTGTTCCCAGTAATCTCCGGAACGGTGGCACCGATTTTGACGGGACTTTTTGGTAGATAGCTGAAGTAACTCAGCGTAACTTAGAATACTTTTGTTTTTTCGAAAATAATTAGTGTTCCATATAACAAAATTTAAACTAATGAAATTGTAAATAAAATCCGATTCAATGGACAGTGTTACTGGCAGGTATTAGAATTTGTGAGAAATATCTTAATCTTATCATAATGTTAGTAGTAGTAAACATTTCATGTTTTATATATATATATATATATACCTACCTACCTACACGGCTAGTGATTCATAAATACATAAATATGTGGGACTAGCTGTGTGCCCGCGGCTGCACCCGTGTTTCATATATATAAAATGTATATGTGCAGCCGCGGGCACACTGCTAGTCCCACATATTTATGTATTTATGCATCACTAGCCGTGTAGGTTTCCGTGTCTGATGATTTCAACAAAATATGTATGTAGATACATGTTTACCACTTCGATATTAAACTAAGCAATACAAATGACTTACTTTCATATAAATTAGCTTTGTCTGGTTTTATTCGTACGATTTTTAAAATTTATTCGTTATACCTGTTATGTATTAGTAAAAGTAACTTTGACAAAAATATAACAGAAGTCATCAAATATGTTATACCTAAGTAATTTCTTTTCTTGATTTTTGTATGTACTTTATTCAACAAAATCGTTCATTAGTCAAAATTTCCTCTAACCAGCTTGGGTTCTACGTAGGTTGGAATATAAAATGGGCAGTTGTCTTTTTCTAAAATTAAACAATTTACATGACTTATTTAATTTTGTAGCATTGTGCCCACTAAATAATACAAATCATATAACAAAAAATAAAACAACAACAAAAAAAACTGTAATAACGTATTTTATTTAAGCACATTAGACCCATGACAATTTATAATCAAATATTGTCTATACAAACTGTCTTTGTGTATCATAGTAGGCCATTAAGACCGCACTATCGTGAGGCTAATGTGCAATGATCGTTGCTTATGAATTTCAATACCATTTTATTAAATTTATTATTTACAGGGTTTTTTTTTAATATTTCTATACTTAAATATAAATTATATTTTAAATTATTGAATAAATTTTTATGACGTGTGACACATGAGCCAGTTAAATATTGTAGGTGAGTTATGCACAGTTACTTACTGATGTCCGCGGCTTCGCCCGCGTTTCATATGTTCTTTAGATCTGAGCGAAAAAGTGCACATAACATTTTATTTATACCTAACCTAAAAATACAAATGAATTAAGAAAATTGAGTCTTACATAAGAGTAAATTGGAAAAAAAATGAGAAACGGTCGATGAAATTCCCCGTCGAATGGTAGTAGTCCCATCCCGATATGTTCAGTAGATTTGAGATGATAATGCGTCAAAGGAACCCCATTTTCCTTTTACATATAGATTATAAAAATATATCGTATGTCATCTCCTAAGAAACGTGATGATTTATTAATAATGCTGAACACAAAAATACAAAGTTAATATGGACTCTAGTCATATTAGTGGCCGTTCACCGTTAACATAATTTTAGACACTTTTGACTCACCTTACCCGTTGTCAGCAAAAGTTCCATCTCCCTCTCCCCTACGGTAAAGTAAGCATCGACATTATTTTTATAAAATCTTACTATAAAATAAACTTGGTTTACTATTTTTTGTAAAAGAAAAATAAAAATGTTCTGATGTAAACATCAATAGGCTTAGTAAGATCAATAAAAGCTTTATAGGCAACAGTGTCAGGTTCTACAACATGGTACCAAATCACATTACCGATTTACCTGACGATAAGTTTAAGCACTATGTCAAACAGGTTTTAATAGCCAAAGGTTATTAAAGGGTGGTCAAAGTAGCACCCCTCTTTGTGTTTCCGCTAGAACCGTTTATGGTTATTATAAATCGTATAATTTTAATAACTTAAAAAAGGATATTGAAAAAAATACCAGATCGAGTTTCTTGCCGGCACTTCTCGACTGGGTTGTCTTTCGAACCGGTGGCAGTTTTTTGACGTTCATAAGCGCCTCCTTAGGGCCCAAATTGAATAAATAAGTTTTTGATTTTGATTAAAACGCATTTCATCATAATAAGTAAATCTTAAACCCCGTCCCTTAGACCCTTGCTAGTTGTTACGCACTCATTTCGCTGTGTTGTTTATTTTGTTGTATATTGTTTTAATGTTGCGAAATAAAACCTAAAGTATACCTGGCTGCTTTCGCACTCTCTCCAACAACTTCATCTATGGACCCAGTTGAATCGCTAGCTAAATGTCGCTTGTAATTGGCGCGGGTCCATCTGCAGGCAATTAGGAGGCGGCGCGTTTTAAAAGATCCATATTTATTCGCCCAGCGGTACCCACTGAACGATGCAAATGTGCGCCGCTTCGCTCTGATTACACTGATTACCGCAATAAGTTCGTGTAATATTTTGCTCATTGCCTGTATTATTTGCTATTTAAATATCTGACTACCAAAGTGCCCTTAAATACTATATACTTACCTATTTTCAATTAATTGTAGTTCTTTGTCTCACTAGTCCTTGAATTATTATTTTTTATCAATACACTAAAATATGTACGTACATATTTCGTAGTATACAGTTGATTTACCAAAAGTGTATTTTTGGTTTTTGTGGTATATGGAATCAGATGCTGATTATATATTTTCGATTGTAGTCCACAGAACGTCAATTTCTAGTATCAGAAAAGAGAAGATGAGGTTATTACACAAGATCTTAGTTAACTTTAGAATATGTTTTCAAATAGGTTTGAAAACTGTATACCAACTCTGTGCAAACTCTAACAACGATTATAAACATGATTTGTACGTACAGCTTTCACAAATATAGGTAATAAATATTACATGGTATATATAAAAAAGTAGATACCAGATCGAGTTTCTTGCAGGCTGTTAACGAAGACTGAATTGTTTTCCGAACCGAGGATAGTATTATTTTATGGTTTGAATGCCTTATTTATTTTGGCTTAATGCCGCTATTGAGATTAGCTTACTTTGTTTGTTGATAAATTTAAAGTTTATTTATTTATTACTCCCAGCTTTAGATTATTTTTTTAATTAAATTTTTATAAAACATACAACACACAACATATACATCAATATTCCATTAGTTGTCCATTGAAACCACAGTATAACCGAGAACGTCTAAGGCAAGACGAAGGCAGACTTCAGTTTATTGAATTATTAAGCCTCTAACGTTCAAGTCAAAAGCTTTCTGGATGATAATGACCCCTTGCATGGGCAGTAACTCAACCAAACTTGCGTATTCCTTAACCAAACCTCTGCCTTCATTCAAACAAACAACCAATGCTTCCTTATCACTTAGGAGATAAAGTCTAAAATCGAATATTACTTTATCAATCTAGCGCAAATATGTGTTTGTATTATTATATAGAACATTAGAGATAGAATGCACTAATATCAATTTCTTAGAAAAGCATCTAACTAGTCACTTAACAGTTTTTCAGGGTATTCGAGAGGTATTAATGTATTTTGCCATAATGCTTTTAAAAGCGATTGGCACATGATCAAGTTAATCGATGAGTTTTATTGAATCGGTTTGAATAATAACTACGGTTTAATATGTTGATTACCCATAAAAAGGCGACAATAGGAAGACAATAAGAAAACAATGTAAAGCTGGCGCAAACGCCAGGTTAGTGCTCTAGGGGTATAATAATTGATGTTAATTAATACATACAATATTCTGATAAATCATAATTATAATAGACCAATTAACAATTATTGCGTTTGTTTATTTAAATCAAATGTCCCAAGTCAAAATTCAATGTGGAAAATTTGAAGAAAAATAACTGTTTCCATTTCTTTTTTAATTGATAACATAAGAACTCATCCATAGCTATTGATTAAAGAAAATAGATTTAATTGTTTAAATGTGTTAATTTATACTAAATATACCAATTATGGTAATAAAAAATGTAAACATGTATTAGTTAGTTAAATAAAGGTTTAAAGTTTTCTGTTACTGAGCGTAGACTATTTTTTTTAAGACTGTATACCCTCATTGCTTTGACCATTATATCATCTAATGTTAAGTGAGAATGTGGTCAAGGATGGTAACACACACTAAGCCCAAAGGTACTGGTTCTCAAGTGATGCTGTCGGAACACACCTAAAAGTATTTGGTGACAGATTTTCAAATTTAAAGGTGGTAAAATGCCCTATCACCACCATGCTATAGTTTCCTCACGATGTCTTCCTTCACCGAAACCTCAGGCTGATTTTAGAATTGGATAGGTGGACACAAATCCGAACGCACTACCAACTTCAATGTTATCGCTTCAAAACTAAGTTAGAACTATCGGTCAGTAAAGTGCTTTTGACGTAGCATCTTGTGTCCGTACGAAGGACCGGACTGTCGAACTTGCCAAGTGACTATTATCGGCCTCTAACTAACCACTAACTTAATCCCAATATAGCGTCCTTTCAATCATAAGGTGTAGAATATATTTATCGTATTTACAAACAAAAATGATTTTTTTTTAAATATGACGACAATCACCGAATTCCCAAGAATAGATCGGGTTCGTTAAATTGTAATGGTTAAAAATAGTAACAAGAAATTTCTTATTTTCTAAGTAGAGCTTTTTTTAGCCAGTGGGTGTTTAAAGTTGTTCTTTTTATTCACGGCAGCAAACGATTGCAATGGTATTTATAAATGTCAGTAATCAAAATATACGTGCGTTATATAAGCTACCCAGTACCCACAGAGTATTTATATTTACAAATAATTGATTGTTACATGTTTCTCATTTTAAAGCAAACTGAGAATCATTAAAGCAATTACTAGTAAGGTGGCAAGTAAATTTCGGCTATTTATTATAGAAAATTTAATTTACCGATACTCAACGCTATATTCTACAAATAAGTCAATTAGATAATTAGTCAATTTTATTGGATGTTTCATTGATGAAAGCGTTACTTTGCTGATGTATATTGTAAATATGTAGTTTGATTGATATTACTTTATTTAGCCCGGTTTTATTAAATAAACTATAAAAGTTCCTGGGATAAATTTTACCTTTACACTATTAAGATTCACTGTATTTTAATTTTCCTCTTTAATAATAACAGGTTATTTTTTATTTTCTTGGAATTATAAACATGATATATTTAGATTTAGACTTGTATCGTTGTATTTCCTAAGCGTTTTGCATATTGTTATTTATTATTGTTATATTTTATTATTTTTAAGGTGACGTTTCTACAGTGCCATGCAAGTTGACTGATAGTGCAATTAAATAAATATTATATACATAATCAGGCTTTCTGGACTTCGATCAACAATAGCAACATTGTTGATCGAAATTTCTGGAGTGAGTTTCGTATACAAAAAATACTGATGGGCACAATAAAAAGAAATATATATGTATATGTTTTAACTAACTAATTCTATATTATGTCATTTGTATACGCGTACTATTTTTAATCTATGTGGTGATGGAAGTTGAGTGGGTGAGAAGTGGAAATGTTAAGAGGTTAGTTTATCATAATGGAAGTGCATAGAAAATTCCTTCATAAAAAGTAGTTTTGGAATTCCAACTGATGTCCTTATACGATAAATCTAATCTCACTTATTAAGTGGGTATTGTGACGTAAAAATGCATTTAAAGTTAATGTCCTAGTTAAAGGTGGGTAGATGGTACTTTCCATTGTCAAATTAACAGATTTTAAAATCATAAAAATAATAGCATTTCAAAATATCGTACAAATATTTAAGTGAGAAATTATTTACACAAATAGATCACGCATTGTCTAAGATACATTTACCAGTTCGGCTATTAACTAAAGCACTAATAAACCCTTAATTGCCAAATATCGTCTCGCAAAAGGGATCCGTCTCCACTAAACCGTTAAAAGGATCCGTAACAGCTAAGTGCCACGATCGGGGGTTCGATTCCCCGTTTTGTAATTCGATTCGGTGCCTATTAGAAGTTTTAGTTGTCGTCGGTCGGCGTCTTATAGGTAACGTGAACTTGATATTACTTGCATTGTCCATTTGGAAGGAACAATCCGCCATTCCTCGTACGGGGATATTAAGTCTCTTAATATCATGAAAGTATAACTTTGTAAATTTAAAGTATTATTTAAAATATTAATTATTTTTAAATTTCTAAACTTATTTGGTGCCGGCTAAGAATAGTACCACCCCGTATCTTCCCATGGGTGTCGTAAAAGGCGACTAAGGGATAAACCAAAGGATAGGCAGAAGCACCCTCTGAGCACCACGCCACCTACTGGAATCACCAACTCGTCAGCCAAGCATGGCGATTATGGTAGTACCACCCATTTTGGGGGAGACCTGTGTCCGGCAGTGTACGTATTTCGCTCGAATGGACGGATGGGATGAATGGCATTTCTAAGCAATGATGGTTCAGTAATGATGTGCTTGGTCAAAGATACGAGCGATGTCAATTCAAATTGCAAGTTCATCATACTATAATTCGTTGAAATCGCTATTGAAACCATGGAATGCACGATATTTTCTATGTTCTCCTGGTAAACGGACGACACAATACATTGGAAATTTATCTCTAAGTACTACCTCTTTATTGGGAGATTTACTTGGCTAATCACTTTATATTTTGTGTATCATATCATATTCAGCTTCATCGTCACTTAATATTGTCAAACAATAATATGTAAGTAAAATTAAATCTATCGAGCCTCTTCTGAAGGCTGGTGAGAAATTCGAACTAGATACAAAAAATATAGTGGCTGCAAAAGTTTTAATTTTTTTAATATAAGTAACATAACATAAGCTCACGCCTGTTATCCCCGAAGGGTTAGGCAGAGGTGAAATAGCGAACTACACCACCCACATTTCGCCGAGCTTTGTTCCGTCCCAGATGTGACAGGGGGTGAGCCTGTCGCCACAACGAACACAAACTCCAAACTCCGGGATGATACTGAGTAGAAAAACCCAATATCACTTGACTTGACCCGAGGATCGAACCCGAGACCTCAGAACGACAGTCGTACCGTAAAATACCTGCGCTATCGAGTATATAAGACTTGAAATTAAAGGTTATTGAACTTTATACTTCTGTACTTAGATAGTAATAATGTAGATGTATTCAGTTGTAAGACAATTTTTTGTTGTTAGGAAATAAGTTTTATTTCATACAAAAAGTTACAAACAATTAGATATAATATTCTAGCAATGATAACAACCTTTTTTAAGAAATAAAAATATTTATAAATAATAGAAATATATATATTTTAACAAAAATAAATCTTTCATACACTTTCTCAGATAGCTATTTATTTTCTGAATTATATTTTAAAAGTAAGTTAAATTTGAAGATAGATTGGCTAAGATTTGAAATTCTTTCAGGCGGGGCGTCGCCAGGCGTGTCGTCGTTGGATATAGCCGGCGTATCCAGAATATCCGTGCACAGCTATATCCGCGTATATCCCGCGGGGGCGGATCAGCCGGATAAGCAACAGGTGGGGGATGAGCCGGGGCTCGATCCGCCCACTGGGTGTCACGTGTTTAACACGTGTAAAGTTTTGTAAAACTTTTCTTCTTACTTACTTACATTAAAGAGTTTTTTAGATTGAGTTAGTAATAAAACTTTTATAATCTGGAGGTAATTAATAAAAACTTTTTAATTATTTTGAAAGTATTTTTAATGTAAAAAAAGTTACTTTGAAATACCGTCATCTAATGATACTTTTATGCGAAATCTGATTTTACTAATTATAAAGATCGGTAGATTAATACTCAGTTACCAGTAGATAACTTTATCATGCTTAAAGATACTTTTATAATAAAATTTGTGGTTTTTCAAAATATCTTTATAATTTACGTGACAAATCATTTCTATGAACAATAGGTACGTTTATCAGTTCGACATTATTAGATAGGTTATTCTATTTAAATAGAAAAAAAGCAATATAAATAACTAATTACAGGGCAAAGACGAAGAATGGAAAGAATACAAAAAAACATTGAAGCGATAATAGCGCAGTGGTAATGGTCGGATATTGCGTTATGTTTATGGTAATCGCAAACTAATTGAAGTGAAAATAAAACGTAGATACTCTGTCGTCACTATTAATTCGTTAGCTATTCAGGAGAATCTGTAGAATGTATGTGTGATTATTAGTACAAAGTTCGAGCCGGCTTTATCTATAGTGCAAGGTGTGCAGCGCACACGGACGCAGGGTTTTAGGGTGTGCCGAGCGACGCTATCGACACCTACAAAGATGCGTCGCTCGGGGCGCCAACGCGCTCAAAGACCCTGGTACCCGTGTTATGGCTGACGGCGAGCGCGGTAGCAAACTAAAGACCACCACGAGAGACTCCGTTGCGGAATAGCTTTTGTTTTAACATTAAATCAGACTTAAAACACATAATTAAAGATTATGTTGGCGTAGTGTCAAATCACTACCTTTAGTAGTGAAAAATAACATTTTGCAAATATGTTTTAGTTGTATTCCGAGCGTCCTGTAATCTTACTAGTTTTTAAAACAAATACTTTTGAAATAACTACTAATTTGTACTTTTTTAATCTTGTAACTTCTTCCTTCCTAAATAAAAACTTTTTTTTAAATTTACAAATTGTGTAAAAAGGAAAATATAACTGTAAGGATTCGATTTTGACCGCGCGCCTGCTAGACGGCGCTACAAGGGCTAGAGTTTGCACCAGCTGTGCGAAGTATTTGTTATTTAGGTATAGTTCATATCTAATGGATGGTGGTGGTCTATTTTACAGAATCTCGTCTGACAAAATGCATTTAAGCTAAAAATTAAAATCTTCTTTTATTTTCAGACTTACCGTGTTACCTAATTCTACCGCATTTTTTAATAATCTGTCTTGAAGTTTATTAAGGCGGATACACATTTAATCTGTCACACGACACCACCCGATGAAACTTGACGCGTGTTGAGTGAAATCGAATTGTAATCTTCTATTGTCATGAAGTCGTTTCTAGTACTCATTTCACTAAAAATGCATCACGTTGCTGCGGATAGTGTGGCAAGTTATGTGTGCATGTTTCCCCTTTTACTAGTCTCACACATTAATATAACCTGTAAATGATTTAACTTAAGAATTAATCTATCTAAAAATTTCTTTACTTTAATTTAAATAGTATATTAATCATAAAAATATAAACCAATTTATTTCCTAAAGCATCGAATGAACGAAGTTAAAATTGCGTAATAAATAAATAAAAGATATAATTCTACTTAGTTGATAAAATTACGCATAAAATAAATTTACAACTCATTTAATAATATTGCTATATTGTGAGCCAAAATAAATCACAGAACGTAAATTTATTATAAAACATTTTAGTGTTTAATGCGTAAAATTGACGAAAGCAGCCGTTTCGAGTGGCCAAACTTTATTCGGATGTCATTAATGTTGAATCAATCAGAGCTTTAATGGGTGGGATTCGGTACACCGGGGACAGTAAACATTAGCCTGGTAAATTTATGAAGTTCTATATACGGTTTCTGTGAAATATACCTATATGTATATTTTAGAACGTTATTTAAATAAATATTGGAACTTTTAAAAGTAAATTTTAAGATAATACCCAATTTTAATATAACGCCTATTAATAGTCAATATTTTAATGTATAATTGTAAAGCAAAAGTTTAGGCAAAGGTTAGACAGTTTTGAAAAATAAAATTATGAAGCCACAGGTACATGAATAATTCATTGTCAAAAAATACGTATAAGCTCGAAGGTAAAATCTATAACGTATAATGTATGAATAGAGTTTATTTAGATTCATTAAAAAATCATAATAATGAAGTGTATGAGTAATAACATTATCATTACATAGTAAAAAGAACAGAAGTATAACAATTTTAAAGCCATATTTTTTTTCACGTTATTCCAAAAGTCTTTTATCTATACTTATAATGAAAGGCTAACGAGACGAAATCTGTACATAGAAGATATTTAAGAGAAAATACTATGTGGGTCTTCAGAACCGACATCACAGAATAGGATAGTTTAAAAAAAAATGTCTGTCTATCTGTTTATTATTCTGTTTACCAATTACCCAAAAAATTACTGAACCGAATTCGATGAAATTTGGAGATGACAATATATTGCATCCAGAGGGAGAATATAGGCTGCGGAATTGTCTGAATTCAAAGCGGGTGAAGCCGCGGGCATTGCTAGTAATATTGTATTAAAATGCTATATTTAGAAAAATATGGTTTATAATATAATAAATTCAAATATAATATCGGCTTTAAACCGTATTATTAAATTAATAACTTTTATGTACGTGTATTTATTTGTCGCTATACGTGGTTAAGTCTCTAATTAATAGTCTAAACTTGGCTGTATCCCGCACGCGTCCGCCCGTCTTACTCGCAACTTAGTCGCCAATTAATTTATTGCGCCAACTTTACTTTCCATTCTTTACCTTACCACTTATACGTTTCTGGTTGATGTTAGTGTTGCCAAAATAAAAAAAAATATGATACGATAAAACCGCCTTAATATAATGACGCAAAATTAATTAAACGAGTCTTTTTTCATACAACAAAAAAATATTGTGAAATGTTATTAATATAGGGTTATTAATTTTTATCCATAGAAATAGCAATTTCAATAAATATATATATATATATATATATATATATATATATAAAACAAAGTAGTGTTAGTTACACCATCTATAACTAAAGAACGTTTGGATCGATTTTTATGAATTTTGATTTGTTGGCTTTGTCAATACGAATACCAGATTACAGAATTTATTTAAACAACGAAAAATATGCTATGAATCATATTATTTTTTTCATACAATTTGTAAGAAACGGTTTTTTCGATAACATCTTGAGAATGGATTGACTGATTTAGGTAATTTTTATGTTCGTCTCTCGGACTCGAGAAGTTTCCTCGCACATTAGAAGAAATACTAAATTTCTAAAACCTAACAAACCAACACTTGTTGATTCTGAGCGCTACGAAGTTTGCTATAACAGCTAGTAAAGAATAACAGAATAATTTTGTACATAATACTATAGCTAAGAAAACTGTCATTTTTATATTTGTCTATATCTGTATTTATTTTCTTCATAAAATATCATTGTAAATTTGTCGAGTTACAATGCCCATCGTTGCAAAGCTACTAAACCGATTATTTTTCACTGATTAATACAACTCTAAACCATAGGGCAGATGTAGGCTCGATTATTATTAATAAAAGATGTCCAAATTTAATCTACATACGATACGTCATAGTTTCCTTGGAACATCAAAATCATTTTCACGCATACGAAGGCACGAACACCAGCAATGCTATAATAGTTTCTTACTAATTTACAGATAACCTGTTATAAAGAATGATATAGTTATATGCACTTATGATGCAAAAATAAAATTACAGTTAAGTAATTTCAAAAGTGTGGCAACATTGGAGCACGCTTCGGCCGTCGCGCGCCTACTCCCACGATGCGATAACCGCGTGCGAAGGAGATTTATTTCGCAAACTTGTTAAAACTTCATAATTTGTCCGTATTATCGGAAGACAGGGTGTGTGTGTGTGTGTACTTATGGATTTTATCTGAAGACTAGATTCTGCTCACGTCGCCGTCTGCATTTAAGCTATTAATCAAATTTTGTATCGTACTAGTAATAACGCATTATAAGCGATGCACGCGATAATGGACGCGTGTTCGAGGCCCACCTAAACAACTCTAAAATCAGCCGAGATTTTCGGTGTAGCAAAACATTGTGAGGAAAGCATAGCATGGTGGTAGGGCATTTTCTAATAATTCTCGCCTGGGTAGCTACCACTCTCAATTTCGAAAACCTATCGCCAAATACCAATAATTGTGTTCTGGCAGCATCACTTGAGAAACAGTACTTTTAGGCTTGGTGGCTTTTAGATGAAATTGTGGTCAATGCCCTGAGCTCATACCGTGTAAAAACAAAAAAGTTAGGATAGCGCAGCTCGTTGGATTATACATTATTGGATAATATAAGATATTGTAAAAATTGCGTTTTGCTGGATAAGGGGTTGTTCAGTATTACGTAAGTAAGTACCAATGGAACTTTGTTACATACATCCATTCAACCGAAAGACGTCCACTGTTAGACATGGGTCTCACCAAAATATCTCTACATGAACCGGTCTTGCGGCATCCGCATTCAGCGGACTCCCTCGACATTCACCAGGCTGTTCAATTCCTTAATACTTTGTTTGTTTTTGATTAAATAGGGGATGAGGTCTGAATGGCGATTGCATAAGCAATATTTAATTATTTACTTTTAAGTACTTAAGCAGTTTAAATTTTATTATATCAAATTAAATAATATCAAAGCGTTTAAGAAGAATCTAATCTATATTTTACCATATATGAAAATATTTTAGTATAATAAAATATTTTGTACTTCATCATAGTTATATAATAATTAACATTTTAATACGAGACTTTAATTTATTTCCTTCTATAATAATATATAAGATTTCAAGAATTATGATACAGTTTTACTAACTCAAAGCCCTAGACGGTTAGAGCGGCATGACCCTTGCATTAGATTCTAAGTTTGTTAAAACTATTATTTTGTTATTTAAAACAGTCGGCTTTGAAATGCTAATATTACGCTTAGTATAAGTTGAAATTATATTTTGAAATGTGTTTGGTACCTCTACCAAGAACGAATGAGTTTTGTAGTAAATTAACTTAATAATCATAATTAACTTTCACATGACTTTAAGAACTATATCGATTCAGCAAATACGTCTTGTATGGTATTAATTTAAAAAAGTGCGTTTGTACTACTGAGTACACGTGTAAGAAGTGAAATCTGAATTTGTTTGAAACTGAGAAAGAGGTAAAGATATTTGTCGATAACGAGTATAACACAAAGACGAGCAAATAATAATTCTACACTCAAAGAGTATAGCGTGCATATTGTATTGAACTGCCTCGGTGGCGCAGTTGTATTACGGTGCGACTGCCGTTCTGAGGTCTCGGGTTCGATCCCCGGGTCGGGTCAAGTGATATTAGGTTTTTCTACTCAGTATCATCTCGGAGTTTGGAATTTGTGTTCGATATGGCGACAGGCTCGCCCCCTGTCACACCTGGGACGGAACTAAGCTCGGCGAAATGTGGGTGGTGTAGTTCGCTATTTCACCTCTGCCTAACCCTTCGGGGATAACAGGCGTGAGCTTATGTTATGTTATATATTTGTCTCTTTTCCACTCACTACGTACTTCTATACGTCCTATCGGATTCAAAGTTGTGACGCTAATTCTGACGCGACCTTGACATTTTTCTCACTACGCGTGCAAATAAGTTTAATTTCAAAAGTTAATACTTCAGAGATTTATTATTACTGCTATAAAACGTACATATAGTTCTATCACATACATAAAGATTGAGCTTTATAGGTCAGATCTGTTCATTAATACATAAAAAAAAATGACCCTCATAACTATGCAATGTTTTGTACATTCTTTTAAAACATGCATTTCTCTTCAATATCTATATACTGACATAATTGTTGATTTGTATCATTGAAGTACATGTAGCTACGGTAAGGTTCCTCTATGATTTGTGTTTTAGATGTTACGTGACTTCTATTTCTATTATTCTGACCCATTAAATTCCACGTGACATTCTAATCAAAATCAAATAATTTGTATTAAACGCGCTTAAAATATTTCGATAAAAAATATTTATTTTCAACAGTTTATCGAAAACGAAACGAATGATACGCTAACAAAAATATATGTTACAACTTTAAGTATATCCGAAGACCAATTCTGTTCGCGTAAGGCAATTCTAATTAGCCCCTCCTTATTTATGATTCATAAGCTGGAGTACAATAAATTCTGGCGGAATCTTTCCGTCCCACATGTGTTAGTAAGCCGAGGCATTAGCGAATGTTGAATGTAGGTTCTCGCCTAATAAGAGGCGGGATGTAAGGAATCGCACTGATTACTATATTATTTATTACGCTACGTGCCTCCCGTGTAAGCGTTACCTAATACTCCCATCTTCGCTCGCGTCTTGAAACCTTTTCAAAGTAAGCGTTATTGCAAACATAGTATAAATATTGTGAAAACAGTATCGTGTTTAAGAGTGTATAAGGTTCTATCTAGGAGTACGGTAAAAGCTATCTATCAAATGGGGTAACGATTAAGTGAGGTGCAGCGGCGTTCACCTGCAAGATTTTTAATTATTGCCGGTATTAATTTGTGATTTATATGCACCATAGTTTATGGGTTTTTGTTTTCTAATTATGTTATTTGTATAGTAGAATTTTATGAGTAGCTGTGTGCTCGCAGCTCCGCCCGCGTGTAATATTTTCTATTCCGCAGAATTCTTCACCGCGTAGGTAATATATAATTTTTAAATGGTCATTGGAAAATAAAGTCTTTATAGTCACTATTTTTTGGATTATTATTTACAAAAAATAAAGTGTATTCTCATAAATTCAAAAACCGGTCAGTATAAGTGTGCATTTTGTTCACAATATCATGAGTTTTAATTTTTTACGCGAAACTATTTTTTTCGAAAAGTAAAAGTCGCTTAAGTTGCGAGGAATAACTACAGCTATCTGGTAGAAAAAGTCCCGTCAAAATCGGTCCAGCCATTTTGGAGATTAGTGAAAATAAACACACATATATTTTAGTTCTATAGTATGTATATACAGCAGAGAATCTACGATTTTTTCGAACCGGGGCCACAACTTGATAATGGCGCCCCTATCACCAGCATTTGAGATAAATTACAAAAAAAAACTTATAAATAAAGGATTAGCATATTAATGATCTATATACATCTAAAATTTTCAACTAGGCTTCCGTATGCTATTGCTGTGTGGAGCAAGTTTAAAAAAAATGTATTATGATTTTGGCGTTCCCTGTAACAGCTGCCCTTGGCGAATGCCCAGACTTGTCCCCCCTCCCCTAGATCCAGGCCTGCGAGTATATACATTCATATGTATTTAGCAAATAGTTTATATTTTGATATTACAAATAGACACTTCAATTTTATTTATTCGTATAAATTCAGTTAATATTAAAAAAATCTTTAGTACTTAATCAGTGTATAAATTGAAATTACTGTTTGTAATGTCCAAATATATTTTTTTTACTAAATACATATATACCAATACCAAAATATATACAATTTGTAAAATTAATGTCTGTCTGTATATCTGTCTGTTTGTATGTTTGTTCCGGGTAATCTTCGGAACGGCTGGTCCGATTTTGACAGCACTTTTTTTGGTACATAGATGAAGTTACTAACTTACTTTGGATTTTCGAAAATAATTAAGGTTACGTGTAAAAAATTAAAACTCGTAATAAATTGAATTAAAGTTTTACGAGCAAGCGTTTTAATTTATGAGAAATATTTTTGAGTTATCTTAGTACTAAAAAAATGTTAGGAAAATAATTAGGGTATAAAAAAATTAAAACGCAGTAAAGAACATCTGAGACGCGGGCGCAGCCGCGGGCACAAAGCTAATAAATAAATAAATTTATTCTAAGTAACCCAACTACTTATTACCCACACGTCGACTGCAAAGATTTTTATGAATTATGACACTCATATTTTGTCCTATCTCCATTCATCTGATAGTTGAAGGAGGTAAATAAAAAAATATATTTATACGTGAGCTTTGAGCTAACTTTACTTCATAGCTATTTTATGTGATATCTTAGAGAAAGAAGCAATGATGGCGCAGCTGGTAGTACACGATAATAATATATCATAGAATAGTGATATACCATAGAGTAAAAATACGAGACGAAATTTTGTGATGAGATTGATCTGGCTCACAAAAATACAGTTTCGCTCTGGACCCAAATCTCAAAGCAAAGCGAATGAAGTCACATAGTTCGTTAAAAATAATTATTTTATAAAAAAGGGTAAATATTACATATTAAAATAATTCGGTGGATACTTGATAGAATACAATATTCAAATAATGTTTATAAATGAAATTATTCAGAAATAACACTTTGCTATCAAATTTCATGCAGGCATCGGTGTGAAATACTAAATTCGTGAGATGCGAACACCGAAACAAGCCGTGAATCATCTTTACCTAACCGTAATCTACGACGCGCTGAATGATTATTTATAAGGTAATTACAAAAACACTCTCACACTCGCTATCTACCCGCTAATGTTATTTATGCGGGGATGAACGTTTCTGCATACCGCTCCACCTCCCTCGCCCCTCAATCCCCCTTGATATTGATGTTGTAATTGAATGATAATGGCATTACAGTTTTGGGAATATGGTAATTTTTTTTACGTTAAATTAGTTGATTAACTAAATTAGAATTTTTTATATCAAGCTGCAGCGGGAGATTCTATGATTATTTCGATCCAATAAAAAAAGCTTAGGTCAATTCGAGCCAAGATATAATATATTTCCGTAAGAACGCCGAAACTATGTTCCCTGTAGTTTGTTTGAATTTGATGTCCTAGCAACTGTTGCAATGGTTAGTCTGTGAATATCGTAGCGAACATATTTATATATATCGCATATAGTATATGCGAGGAGCGTTTATTCTGTACAAATGTAGTCCCCTGTTTCCTTCCTGGATAATAGCATTATGGTAAATACTTTTATACCAAATTATACATATCCACCACAGCCATGAGTCCAGCGTACGGGTCGTTTTGATTTTTTCCATAAATCAGTTATTGTCGAAACTAGGAGCCTTTGAAAATGAAAAAAATGCTCGATTTTTACCGTCATTTTCAGTCATTCGTCAAACAAATTTGATTGATAACATTTAAAAAAGCAGCATTTGAAAAGCATTAAAAAATATAAAAAAGGTTTTCCGACGGCCATTTCTCTTAATACTTGAATCAAAAGATCTATAGTTTTATTTATGGCTTCAAAAATGTATACATATAAGTCATTTAATTTGAATACATATATACAGAATCTTTGGCACCGACCGGTAAAGTTTATTATCGGTTTTCTGTAACCCGATGTATTCCAAAACTTATTTTGCATGTTAGCCAAGATATGGCGCTTGGGTTGCACTTGTGAAAGAAACTTATGAGTTATGGGCGCACACGCCAACGTTGCTTACCCATGTGTCTTATACAAGAGATTTTTATAAGCTTTTTCTTACTGTAAACATTTGATTAACATTATATAATCAGCATGTACAAATGTAAGTAAATTTGAAGCGACGATGGCTTGATGGTCATGGTTTCAAGTTCGCATTTCGGCGAAGAAAAATATCGTCATGTAACCGTATTACGAAGGGTTTTATGGGTTTTTATTACTGTCCACCTAGCTAACTGATACTTTCTAGTTTGAAAATCTGTAGCCAAGCACCTATAGCTGAGTTCCGGTAGCATCGTTTGAAAGCCAATACCTCTAAGATTAGCATGTATAACATTTTAGGCCACATAATCACAACATCCAGGGAGATTGTGGTCGCAAAACGCAACAAAAAGAGCATATGCATACATTAGACGTGTCAGAAGTATAACTCCTTCGTCAGTCTTTAGTTTAATTAAATTATTTCTAAGGTATGATAGACTACGCTTTCTATTATACAGTCCGTACTCAAGCTTCCTCAAGACGAATATTACAGCACAACGAGGAGAAAATTATAACACTATAGTTAAAAAGTATAATTGGCTTATTTTTTTATCTTTTTAACTCAAGAGTTAACTTAGTAAGCTATGTTTTTTTTTTCTAACTTGGCTGTTGCTCTTGACCGGGAGGACCTTTACAGCTTCATCGAATACTTCGTTTAAATATAAAATATTCAAAATCGTGATGCTAATTCTGACGCTTATATTGTGATACTCATCACGTGACGTGACCTTTTACTACTTAAATCAAATTTCAAACAAATCGTGCGCAATGAATTTTTACTTCAATACTATTGTAAATCGTGCAAAAATATACTTAAGTAATAACGTTACACTATGGATTGTAAGTAGTAAACAAATGAGGCCATATTCTGCATGTCTTTAAAAAAAATGCAATTTTATTGCTAAACGGGCGAGTAATAAAAATAATTGCAAATACTGTAATAGCATCGTTGGTTATTATAACGTCACCTTTACACCTCTTAAGGGAATCCCACATCTTAAAGAAAATCATATTCATAGAGGCGATAAATTGTCACCAACACTCCGCACACCTCTTTAACTGACTCCGTATTATTTTAATATACGTAAATCGAGTGATATACCTGTCTCGCTCACATAAATTGTCTCAATCTATTCCCATCCCTTTCGGTTTTCGGAAGGATATCTTAATAAGATTCATGAAAGGACGCCATATTTTATATCCGACTCTGTCCTCTATCTTCTTATATTATCCGGGCAAGCAGAGGAAGCTTTTGAAATATGTGCCTGCTTGGAAATTTTCGATCTTTCAATTATACCTTTGTCGGGAAGTTAGTAGGTATGTTTGAAAATTGCAAGTATTTGATAAAGGTGAAAAGTTAAACTGAAGTGTTTTTTTAATTGGAAATGTTTTTCAATTATAATTAAACTATGAAGAAATAAAATGTAATATTCAAATTTATAAAACTACTAAGGATTATCGTAAAGTTTTAGTAACGATAGTAGTCACGGAGCAAAATATACGATTACATTTTTTTAAGACTCACCCCAAAGTACGTGACAAACGGAATATAAATTTGTATGGGACATGTATTGTAAGTTTAATGTGGACGCTGTGAATATCTATATTTTATTAAAATCACATTTTACAAACACGAAATTTCACGTTGATGGAGTCGCGGACATTGCCTTTCTATATTTAATTTAAAAATCCGCCAGAAGTTATTTGTGTGTAAGTCCAGACAAACCATAAAATTTGTAAGTATATTTATTATTTTCTATATAATTTCATGGCAGAAACAGATTAATAAATATTAAAATTACTACAAAGAAAACGCAAGCTTATCAAATAAATCTATATTAATAAATAAAATTGTAATGTTAATTGTGCAGGACAGCGCCCTCCAGATAGAGGGCGCATATTATCCAGATTCACATATTTATTAGATATGTCCTGCGGGCGCATATTATCTAGATTTCGCATATCTATTAGATATGTCCTGCTTAAATAGTTGTGAAATAATGAAATACTTGAAGATATTACGTAATTGTAAAGAATATTACGTGAACGTGCGTGAAAGAACGTGAACGCCGGGCGGTGCGCTCTGATTCGCCGAACGCGACCGGCCTACCTCGATCCGTAGGAACGGGGTCACGCACATGCCGGGAGCTTAAGTATCCGCCCGGGACGGTGCCAATTATGCAGTCATCGATCGCTCTTCAAAGAAGTACAACAACGAAGAACTATACTCTGAGACAGAAACAGTGGTCAAACCTCAAGCAAGAAGTAGTCCTCAAGAAGTCATCAAGCCACAGTGCACTGCGTTCAAAGGATCCGCGTCTTGAACCACAGTGATCCGCGCTCCGACCTGACCGTGAATCCGCGTCCCGAGTACGAGAACCGCGCTCCGACCTGACCGTGATTCCGCGTCCCGAGCCATAGTGATCCGCGTTCCGAACCTACGCGATCCGCGAACCGAACCAGTGAACCGCGTATCGAACTATAGTGGGTCTCGAATTCCGCGTAATTCGAGACATATCGTGCGCGTAAACTCGCACACGGGTGTGAGTACGAGTGTGAGTCCTAGTGTAAGGACAACTGTGAGTATTAGTGTAAGGACTGTAGTGAGGACTATCGTGAGTGTTTTTATATTGCCTACTGTGAATTGTATCTTGTTTTCATATTGTGTTAATCTTGTGCATGGCTTAATATCCTGTTTAATATCTTGTGTCTACTGTTTCTATATAGTGTTGTCTCTGTCTACCTTGTTACTATTGTAATTGTGTTGTCTCTGTGTTATATAGTATTCCTAGATTGTGTCTGTTTTATATTGTAATTGTGTTGTCTGTATTATAACGTGTAATTGTGTTGTGTAAACTCGTGTCTAACCTGTAATAAACATATTGGTGAAACTTTCTATCTGGCATTATTTACTACATCTCTCGCAATCCAGCAACAACGGTGTGTTTTAGCGGACTGCCTAAATAACATCTCAGGCTGTCCCGCACATCGCATGGTCCTTCGAGCCGGATCTACGAGAGTGTAGTAAATAGAACGAACAACATGCCAGCAACCAGATCTACAGGAAGGCACGGGGAGACACAGACTTCAACATCGGCAGTCACCGTGATGGGGTCCGAATTCGACACGGGCACTACGACGTGCGTCACGGCAACGGTGAAAAGGAACCAGTCAACGGCCGCGACTGAACAGCGAGCCGTCATAGAAGGCACACAGCAGCAGCAGGCGGTCACGAAGTCCGACGCCGCCAGTGAAGAGCACGGAGAGCGTCGAGCTGCATCACGGACGAGCAGGCGTTCAAAGGCCGAACGTCTAGCCGAGGCTACAGCCAGAATAGCCAGACTGAAATTGGAACTGGCTGCAGCCGAATATGAGGCGGAACAGAGTAGGTATGTCGGGTATACTTCCAGATCCGACAAGACGCAGCATGTCCACACGTGGTTGGATACGACCACGACAGAGTTGGTCGCAATAGCAGAACGAACGTTCAGACCCGAGGCGACGGATATAGGATCATCATGCCCAGTGATCAGTGACGTATCCTGGGACGACATGGTGATAACATCGGCGG
This sequence comes from Samia ricini, assembly GCA_014132275.2. Taxonomy (NCBI): domain Eukaryota; kingdom Metazoa; phylum Arthropoda; class Insecta; order Lepidoptera; family Saturniidae; genus Samia; species Samia ricini. The sequence continues at coordinate 13,355,493 of AP028161.1, forward strand.
GATCCACTGCCGCACAGCCGTCGCCGCAGCGACCTCAACTCCTAGCCGCATCCTGGGACAACACAGCGTCTACACCGGCGGGAGACACCGCCGCACATCCGCCTCCACAGCCAGCCGAAGTCCCAGTGATCACCGCCGCATCCTGGGACGCTGCGCCTCAGCCAGCGGGCGTCACCGCCGTACACCCGCTGCCGCTGCAGCAGCAACCGCCGCCAATGGTCCAATCGAGGATGGAACATAGTGTGCCGCCGCCAGTGACCACAGCCGAGTCCTGGCAGTCGAGAGCGCCGCGTCCTCCGACCAGCAGAACGAAGGCGACGGATACAGCACCGCCTGAGCCCCCAGCGAGCAGAGCCGTAGCCTGGGGTAAGGTAAGCGCATCGGCGGGAGCCACCGCCACCGAACAATTGCAGTCAGCCGGGTCCCCAGTGATCAGTGACGTATCCTGGGGTAAAATGACCGCATCGGCGGGAGCCACCGCCGCACAGCCGCCGCAGTCGGCCGAGTTCCCAGTGATCACTGACGCATCCTGGGGTAACATGGTGACTGCATCAGCGGAAGCTACTGCCGCACATCTGCCGCAGCAAGCCGAGTCCCCAGTGATCAGTGACGTATCCTGGGCTAAGATGACCGCATCGGCGGGAGCCACCGCCGCACAGCCGCCGCTGTCCGCCGAATCCCCAGTGATCACTGCCGCATCCTGGGGTAACAGAGTGACAGCATCAGCGGAAGCTACTGCCGCACATCCGCCGCAGTCAGCCGAATCCCCAGTGAGCAGAGCCACATCCTGGGGTAACATGATGAGAGCATCGGCGGGAGCCACTGCCGCACAGCTACTGAAGTCTGCCGAGGTCCCAGTGAGCGCTGTCGCATCCTGGGGCGCTGCGGGGCAGCCAGCGGGCGTCATCGACGCACACCCGCTGCCGGAACAACGGCGAGAACCGCCGTCACAGTTAGCCGAGGCTCCAGCGATCGCAGCCGCATCGCGGAGCGCTACGGCGCAGCCAGCGGGCGTCATCAACACACACCCGCTGCCGGAACGGCGAGAACCGCCGTCACCGTCAGCCGAGGTCCCAGTGAGCGATGTTGCATCCTGGGACGCTGCGGCCCAGTCAGCGGGCGTCACCGCCGCACACCCGCTGCCCGAACAACGGCGAGAACCGCCGTCAAAGTCTGCAGAGGTCCCAGTGAGCGCTGCCGCATCCTGGGACGATACGGTGCAGCCAGCGGGCATCACCGACGTATACCCGCTGCCCGAACGACGGCGACCGCCGTCACAGTCAGCCGAGGTCCCAGTGATCGCATCCTGGGGCGCTACGGCCGAGCCAGCGGGCGTCACCGACGCACTCCCGCTGCCCGAACAACGGCGAGAACCGCCGTCACAGTTAGCCGAGGCTCCAGCGAGCACAGCCGCATCGCGGAGCGCTACGGCCCAGTCAGCGGGCGTCACCGCCGCACACCCGCTGCCGGAACGACGGCGAGAACCGCCGTCACAGTCAGCCGAGGCTCCAGCGAGCACAGCCGCATCGCGGAGCGCTACGGCCAAGCCAGCGGGCGTCACCGCCGCACACCCGCTGCCGGAACAACGGCGAGAACCGCCGTCACAGTCAGCCGAGGCTCCAGCGATCACAGCCGCATCGCGGAGCGCTGCGGCGCAGCCAGCGGGCATCACCGACGCACACCCGCTGCCGGAACGATGGCGAGAACCGCCGTCACAGTCTGCCGAGGCTCCAGCGATCACAGCCGCATCGCGGAGCGCTACGGCCTATACAGCGGGCGTCACCGCCGCACACCCGCTGTCGGAACAACGGCGAGAACCGCCGTTACAGCCTGCCGAGGTCCCAGTGAGCGCTGCCGCATCCTGGGGCGCTGCGGCCCAGTCAGCGGGCGTCACCGCCGCACACCCGCTGTCGGAACAACGGCGAGAACCGCCGTCACAGTCAGTCGAGGCTCCAGCGATCACAGCAGCATCGCAGAGCGCTACGGCCCAATCAGCGGGCGTCAACGCCGCACACCCGCTGCCAGAACAACGGCGAGAACCGCCGTCGAAGTCAGCCGAGGTCCCAGTGAGCGCTGTCGCATCCTGGGGCGCTACGGCCCAGCCAGCGGGCGTCACTGCCGCACACCCGCTGCCCGAACAACGGCGAGAACCGCCGTCGCAGTCCGCCGAGGTCCCAGTGAGCGCTGCCGCATCCTGGGGCGCTACGGCCGAGCCAGCGGGCGTCACCTACGCACAGCCGCTGCCGGAACGGCGAGAACCGCCGACACAGACAGCTGCCGCACCCCCAGTGATCACTGCCGCATCCTGGGGCGCTACGACCCAGCCAGCGGGCGTCACTGCCGCACACCCGCTGCTGCAAGAGGAACCGACACGAACGATCAAACCGAGGAGGAAACATAGCGTGCCGCAGCCAGTGACCACAGCCGAGTCCTGGCATTCGGGTGCACCACAACCTCCGACAGCCGCCGCCGCGGCACTTTGGTGGAGTCCACGGAACCAGCCGCGGGCCGACACCGCCCAGCGATCGAGGGCGGACCTACGCGAGCTGCCGTATCCAGTGCAAGCCGCGCAGCATCGCCAGCAGAGCACCGAACCCCAGGCAAGACGTCATCGGGTTCGCACCGTCGTCGAGGATCGACCGATCAAGTGTCACCTGTACTATCGACAGGGACACGCAGTAGTAGCAGGTGCAACAGATCAGCAGAGGAACGCATCGGTCGGCGCGAGGCGGCATTTGGCGAAGAAGTATCGCCTGTGTTTCCGCCCGAGGTTCCACAACAAGAACCACAGCGGCCATCCCAGGACATGTCAGATCCCGGTACAGATCTCTAGACCGGCGGGAGCGAGGAGCGACAGACACGGTCGCGCCTCAGAACATTGGTACGAACTCCCACGGGGCAAGCAACGAGTTTCGACGCGCCGTTTACGAAGACGGCACGGCGGTCGAAGCCTCATAGAAGAATTTAGATTGGCAACTCGTCCCGTCTGGAGCTCCATTGATGGGAGCATATGGTGTGCTCCGTCGAGGTGGCACGAGAAACACCCTACGATGGAGGACCTACACCGCACGCAGAGGAAGTCCTGCACGACCTACACGAACATGCCGAAGAACATAGTCGTCATAGAGGATGGTGCGGTTCCTGCACCGCACACGGGTCCTGCACCACTTGTAAATGCGCCGCCGCTGATCGCGGACGACGCACGGCGGGAGTAATGTGCAGGACAGCGCCCTCCAGATAGAGGGCGCATATTATCCAGATTCACATATTTATTAGATATGTCCTGCGGGCGCATATTATCTAGATTTCGCATATCTATTAGATATGTCCTGCTTAAATAGTTGTGAAATAATGAAATACTTGAAGATATTACGTAATTGTAAAGAATATTACGTGAACGTGCGTGAACGAACGTGAACGCCGGGCGGTGCGCTCTGATTCGCCGAACGCGACCGGCCTACCTCGATCCGTAGGAACGGGGTCACGCACATGCCGGGAGCTTAAGTATCCGCCCGGGACGGTGCCAATTATGCAGTCATCGATCGCTCTTCAAAGAAGTACAACAACGAAGAACTATACTCTGAGACAGAAACAGTGGTCAAACCTCAAGCAAGAAGTAGTCCTCAAGAAGTCATCAAGCCACAGTGCACTGCGTTCAAAGGATCCGCGTCTTGAACCACAGTGATCCGCGCTCCGACCTGACCGTGAATCCGCGTCCCGAGTACGAGAACCGCGCTCCGACCTGACCGTGATTCCGCGTCCCGAGCCATAGTGATCCGCGTTCCGAACCTACGCGATCCGCGAACCGAACCAGTGAACCGCGTATCGAACTATAGTGGGTCTCGAATTCCGCGTAATTCGAGACATATCGTGCGCGTAAACTCGCACACGGGTGTGAGTACGAGTGTGAGTCCTAGTGTAAGGACAACTGTGAGTATTAGTGTAAGGACTGTAGTGAGGACTATCGTGAGTGTTTTTATATTGCCTACTGTGAATTGTATCTTGTTTTCATATTGTGTTAATCTTGTGCATGGCTTAATATCCTGTTTAATATCTTGTGTCTACTGTTTCTATATAGTGTTGTCTCTGTCTACCTTGTTACTATTGTAATTGTGTTGTCTCTGTGTTATATAGTATTCCTAGATTGTGTCTGTTTTATATTGTAATTGTGTTGTCTGTATTATAACGTGTAATTGTGTTGTGTAAACTCGTGTCTAACCTGTAATAAACATATTGGTGAAACTTTCTATCTGGCATTATTTACTACATCTCTCGCAATCCAGCAACAACGGTGTGTTTTAGCGGACTGCCTAAATAACATCTCAGGCTGTCCCGCACATTAATATCAGTTTCTTTTACTAAATAGATATGAATAAGTTACCTATACCAAAAATACAATTTTAAATTTTTTTGTCTGTCTGTCTGTCTGTTTGTAATGGGTTTGTAATCTCCGGAACGGGTGGACCGATTTGAATGGGATTTTTTTTGGTAGATAGCTGAAGTTACTCCTGGTAACTTAGGGTGCTTTTTATATATAAATATAGTTAGGATTCCGCGTAAATAAAAATAAAACTCATAAAAATTTGAATAACATCTGATTCAATGCACAGTTTTACGGGTAAGTGCTATAATTTATGAGAAATATTTTTACTTTATCTTAATCGTAAATATTTTTTAAAAGGTTATTAAGGGTACGTTAAAAAAAATGAAAACGCAGTGAAGAATAAATGAAAACATAGTTAAGAGTATATGAAACATGGGCGCAGCCGCAGACACACAGCTAGTTTATAATATAATATTTCATCATACGTTTGGTTTTCGGATAAGCAACATAAACGTTGAGTGGCTTAAAACTTTCTTATAAAGGGTGCGCGTGATATTAAATAAAGTTACCACGTATAAATATCTCTCCCTTAACTTTTCGAGAATGTAAAAATTCTCAGGCGAAGATAAACGTTATGAACTGATATGGCATATAATATAATACATTCGTATCCATGTATTTGTATAGAACAACGGATTAATTATTTAAAAAAAATCTTATAATCCTTATTTTTATTCCAGTTTTTTCCTTTTTAAGAAAAAGGGAAAAGCATACAGCCAAATCAGACGTTAGGTAATACCATTAATAAATGGCGGTAACAAAATGTCAGCCATCTGTTACAACTATTACAACGGGAATGATCAGGGCATTTCATTCAGAATTCACAGTCAGCGCTATTATTATCAGTTCACTTTAGTTGTGCACCATAACTAAATGAAATAACGTAAATTGCCACCAAAATCACAAAATGTATGTCAAATACTGCAAGGTAATGAATTAAAAACAAGAACGACTACATGACATTCAAAAAACGCACTAAGAACTATTTGTATTATTATAAATAGCATTTGTTTTTCTTTTTTTTTTTCATAAAACTATGCACTCGGCTAACGCAAACTTTTTTCATTGAGTCGCGAGTCTTACGCTTATTTCGCGGGGTGGTACATAATTCCTTTCGGTCGTAAATCTTAACTTTAAGTGAAGCCGGAGGGGGGATTAAAGATCAGTAATCTTAGGTTCGGATGAGTTATGGCCGCCGTACCGCGATCCTCTTTATTGTGACTTTAAGAAACTAAGAGGAGATTTTGTAAAACGTTCGAAATTAATTTAGATAATGATTAATGGTATCTAGTGTAAGCAGGAAGCTCCCGCGGGTGAAGGTATTTGCATAATTTTATTGGAAATTCAAAGGTAGTTTTGCGGTATTGTTTTGGTGTTGTTGGTCTATGGTTGTTGTTACTTTTAGGATAAGCACACCAGTTGGGTGTGAGACGGTTAATACAAAATTATTAAAGTTTTGTTTATTACTACTTAATTTTTTTAACACCTTATGATGGTGTTATTTCTGATCCACCAAAGAAATACATTGTTCTGAAAAATCAATATTTAATTCCGCAGAAATCCATAAGCGATCGGGTAGAAACTTTTATTTCCAATGTATTGCAAACATTTAGTAAGTACATTCACATTCTGATCAGTCTTTATATATTCAGTTTGTAATTTCCCCTTTGATATTTATGATGTTAGTAAATGTCAAATTATCCTCTTTTAATGTATCTGTTAATAAATCCGATATAATGACGTTATCACACAAGTATTGATATTCAAGCTTGTTGCATATAAACAAGGTTACATTGTTTTTTGTCAAAAGGAATTAATTAGTAAATGTAGATCTGTGTACACATTAAACTCATTAAAAAAATTTGAATTAACGAAGATCAATATGGTGTTAAAATTATTTTATTTAACATGTTACCGATTGGAGTGTATTTAAAGTAAATTAAAATTAATTATATTAATTTACGATAAAGTTAAATTAATGATTTATAGATTCTATATAAATAAGGTGTAAGCCAAAACAACGGTGAAGACGCATACCTTTATTACTTTATCACCGACGATCACCCGCCTAAACAGGCACGAGGCTTATTCATAATTCTCGACAGCGCATAATTCGCGGGGAAGGTGAAACAACAAACATTACAGACATAAATCTGCAACGTATCTCGGTTTCCATGATATATACACACGGTTACATAGACCAGGCAGTAACTTAACCAACCAATAACAATAATAAAATTTTACAAATACAATAATATATAACACTAACTCTTACAGAATAGCCACGAGTGATTAGTTTATGTAAAATGCAAAATAATTCAGACTGAGAATATGTATTAAAAATTAAAGGACATCGAGATTTTGTATTAACTTTACTCGGACAAAAGTTTTATTATAACAACTAGAAGAGCTATTGAAAGTGAAATGATTTTCAAAATTTAAGTTTTCAATGTTGTTTCATTAAAATATGTTTTCATTTTTCAACGTACAGATTTACCTTTTTGTTCTGTGACATCTCAGGAATGTGATTGGAATGAATTTCTGATATTGTTCTTTCGGATATGCTATTATTATGAATCAATTTTACAAAGTCAAAACAGGGTTTTATTTTTTGGATGTAGCTTTAAAGAATAGGTATTTTTTTATATACTGTTATCATGCCTGTCTACTACTATATTATTATTAAAAAGTTGGTGTTCATTTATAAAAAAAAATGCATTGCGTTTCGTATTAAAAAAAAAAAATTATTCAATTTAGGCCCTTTGATAAGGTCATCGAGAAGAACCGGCCAGAAAATTGATCTGTATTTTTTTGTTAATATGTTTTTGTAGAACTATGTAACACATTGTTCCAAGCTTTATTAGTAGATGCACATAGAAGGGTGTCATTTCCAGACATCACCATATGGAACAAGTATATACAATTTTCGCTACTGAAGTTGTGACTATGGTAGGTTTATAGGCAGCCAAAATGCAGAAATTGAATAACAGAAGGATGAGGATTAACGTTGTTTAAAATCGTAAATAAATCACAAGATATTTGTCTTAACAAGTGATTGAAGTCTATTCTTAAAACGTAATAAGAATTATGTGTTTAAGTATTTAGATTGAATCTTAAATAACAACAAGCTTGCTCGCTGTTTATAACAACAATGTGTCCCAAACGTTATCTGCCACCGTCGCGCCATAAGACAATAGTAAGGCAATAATAAAAATGTTGAATAGCCTCCGTAATGATATTGTTACGGTCTGTAATGCATTGTGCCAGTGATAACGGATAAACTGTACCCAAAAGGCGCATATAGCTCGTCGCCAGTGATTCACGAGGAGTTTTTATGGATTTTATAAAGATTATACTAAATATTTATTACATTCATGATACTTTCTATTGTAGATTATTAAATAATGGTTCTACGATGTGTTGAATAAAACAATACCATACTGCAAGGTACTAAATTTAGAAATGAAATATAAACAAGCTTACATCACTTATCCAGGTATTGCAGCTGGAGAACAGTAGGTATTTAGATTAGTTTAAGGCATAAGTAAACTAATGTCATATCAGTTGATAGTGCTGATGATTGTCGCTGATTGATACGTAGGTCGTTGAATCAAGTCCGGCTCGAAGGACGAACTTTTTTGTGCGTACCATATTAGCCAGGGACATAAAAAATGGGTTCTTTGGTGCTCATGCATTATCACCCGTTTATTGAATGAACTATTAGCTTAATGAACTAAGACGTTTGCCAACATATAATAATAAATAAAAGATATATCCGGTTACGTAAACGTCAATTTTGTTCTTGGATCGGTTCTGTAATTTTGCTAAATTGGTTTGGTTAATAGAAAAATACTTATTACAATATCCGCAACTTTACTGCAATCAAACCTTAGATGTCTATAATATATTGGTTATGAAAATAAAAAAGTAAAAAAATAGTTTTTCAAGTAAAATGTGAATCATGTTAAGTATGTAAGGGGTCTACTAGATAATTCATTATGTACATATGTAGTGTATTCTGACTGCCTCGGTGGCGCAGTTGTTATACGTTAAGACTGTCGTTCTGAGGTCTCGGGGTCGATCCTCGGGTCGAGTCAAGTGATATTGGTCTTTTTACTCAGTATCATCCCAGAGTCTGGAGTTTGTGCCGGATATGGCGACAGGCTCTTCCCCTGTAATATCTGGGACGGAACTAAGCTCGGCGAAATGTGGGTGGTGTAGTTCGCTATTTCACCTCTGCCTTACCTTTCGGGGATAACAGGAGTGAGCTTATGTTATATTATGTAGTCTATTCTTAAAAGAATTTCGAGAACAGGCTTACTAGATGGCGATTCGAAGTGAGTTAGTTGCATTGCTGTACAAGCAATAAACGGAAATCCAAATACTTTTGTAGTTTTGTCAGAAATTTGCTCGATATCCATCCTACAAGCATTCATGCATAAAGTTGCCAACTAATAAATTGACAATGATCATAAAAAAGTTCAATAAAGAAGAAAAAAAGAAATTCAATTTTCTGTAATATCCGCAAGATACGTAATATTAAAACAGATAACAAACTTCAACCATGTTCGCATGTTTACGACACAACATCAAGATTCTTACAAAAAAAAAATTCCTAAAAGTAAATGCGTATATTTTCACAGTTTATTATCCTCGACCTCTTTATACTTATCGCGGCGTGTATTGTTAAAAAACATGATGACTTAGGAACTGAAAGTCCTATTAAGTAGGCGTCTCTATTCATGTGCTAACATTGGCACGGAAGGGGGTGCGACAGGTCGTGGCGCGGGGAGCAGGGGTGTTCGGTGTAAATAGAAATAAAGAAGTGAGTTGTTTAAAAATGGAACAAGCGGGTATTCCGCGCGAGATAAGGCTGAGTTTCCGGCGGTTCCCCCGGCGCGGCGGTGCGGCGGTGTCACACTGGAATTATTTCAGCGATTCGATGTCGAAACCCGATGTCGTGTCGCTGTCTCATTCAACACTCTATCTTTTTAAAAACATTTAGTGCTGTACACTGTTGGTTTTTATCGATAGTCACACAATTATAATCTATATATTAATAAGCAAAAATAAAAAACATTCCATACATTCTTCTCTAATTTTTATCAACAGATTTTCTTTTGTATCTTTTGTTTGGTTAACGTACTTCAGTCAATCAAAAAATTGCAAACGGTTTTATTTTCAACTTTTCAATAATGATTATGATTGTATTTCAACAACTAAGCGATCACTAGTTTTATAAACAAGTACATTGATAAAACTTTGTAAAAAAAAAAATTTTTTTACTCGGAATAGGCTCAGTGCCTTGACCACCTGATGTTAAGTGACGATGTGGTCGAGGATGGTAAGCACACTAAGACCGGAGCTACTGGTTCTCAAGTGATGCTACCGGAACACAACTATTGGTATTTGGCGACAGGTTTTCGAACTTGAGGGTGGTAGCTACCCAGATGGGTATTGTTAGAAAATACCCTACCACCATGCTATGGTTTCCTAACGATGTTTTCCTTCACAGAAAGCTCAGGCTGATTGTACAGTCGGATGATTGACGCGGTATCCGGCCGCACTACCCGCTGCGCCATCATCGCTTCACACACGTCACATAACTAGCACACCTTGTTTATGTTATGTTTTGGAAGAATTTCGTGTATACTGTTTGTTTGAAACTTTTATTAAAAACGTAGTAAATAGTTAAATATAAGAAATTGCTTTTAATTAATTGAAGCTTTTTTCTTGTAGAGTCACGATAGTGTGGAAAATAAATAGAATAGTCCCCAGTGGCGCCTGTTGGAACACACCAAGAGATGCTTAACAACAACAAATTTTATATTGAGTAATTTATCTAAAGTATGTTATGGTTTTTCATAGTTTAAGCAGTAACATATTTTAAGATACAACTGATTTTATTTTAATACTAAATATTATATACGTTTATTAAATATATTGAAATTATTATTATAGCTTATTCAAACACGACAAATCGTCAAACGTGGCAAACTCATAATATGTTAGATAATTAAAATACAGTTTAGTATTAAAGAGCGTATTATCGATCATTTTATGTATGTTCGCACGAGTACGTATGTCACATCACTATAAACAGATCTCGGAAAGAGCTAGCGTGTCAGATGCCCGTCGCTGTTTCTTAATTTTTCCTCTTGCCGAGATAAGATTGGCTTTTAGCTTTTTATTGAATTTTCTATATTAGAAGTAACACTTTATGACTCGCACCGTAGATTGATAAACACTCGCTGTGATTGTGAATAGAAAAAAAAAAAACAAATGATAATCGCTTTGCTTTCATTATATTTCACTTATCGATAACAATGTTTGACAAAATATTCTCAACAACGATTAATATAAAGTCGACATTAGAAATGTCTTTTACTTACTAATAATAATTATTGTGGATTTACGAATAGTAATTATGCAAATTGTATATAGGCACAGTTGAGGTCCTCATTATATATAATTATTATCAATAATAAATTCTACTATAACTTTTCTATTTATATACTAAAATAAGTAAATTATTACATTGATATAAAACATTAATACTCATACTCTGAATTTAATGGTTAGTTAATATATGATATAATTTATGACGAATATCAAATTTTTGAGGCGCAAATCTATAATTTATAAATAGACAAAAAATATAAACAGTTATTTTTAACCGACTTCAAAAAGGAGGAGGTTATCAATTCGACTGTATGTTTTTTTGGTTACTCGATTTCTTCGTCATCTGTGGACCGATTTCCATTTTTTTTTAATCGAAGCTCTTCCGAGCTGGTCCCATTTCCACCAGATCAAGATCTGATCAGTGGAACTCAGGAAAATTGAGAAAAAACCCTCGAATATTATAGACACACGTGTTTCATATAATCGTTTCCAAAGCTATGAAGTAGACTTCACAGCTAAACCTAAAAGTACATACTTAAACTAAAAAGTAGAAATTAAAACTTTTATATTAAAAACAAAACCGACTTCAAAAGAATAAACTATAAAAATGCATTAATCGGTGCCAGCTTATACGTCGCTAATTATATTCAATTTTGATTAATTGTTCTTTAAAATCACTCTAGTCCTTTATTTAGCTTATGTATAATTGTGATAAAGTTTTCGCAGTTATTTCCATTTGTTAATGAGTACATTGGTTAACTCCATCTGGCACCGACTCCAAAATTAACAAAGCATATAAATAAATTATTTATTGACTTTTTAATGCATTTTTATAGCTTATTCTTATGAAGTCGGTTTTATTTTTAATTAAAAAAGTTATTTTCTTCTCCTTTTATCAACCGAGTTTCTTTTTGTTGTACATATTTTTGTTTAGTACCTAGTAGTATTGACTAACTTAAGTGTTATCAATGAAAAAAATCAATAAACATACTATAAACTTCGTAAAATGAATTACTTAAAAAAACCCAAGGTATTAATCTGATAAAATACATCAAGGTCATTTAGATTTATGTCAAAATATAAAGATTGTGCATCAGAGAATATATTTGCGTTTGCAGCGCCCCCTTATCTGTCGCATAAACCGCGCGTTAGCAAACGCTGCACATTTCCTCTTAATGGCTAAATACATTTTATTCAAACAGTTTCCGTCACACTTTTACGTTAGATATACTTATTTAATGTTACCAGTGATGAGATGAAGCATTAGGAGGATTTTATTACAAATGTAAAATAATATATTTCTTTTCTAATTTAAATTTTGTTATAAAATATTTGTTGTCGATAATATTGACGGAATACCACAAAATAAAGCGTAGATAGGTACCCATATCAAGACTAGTCAATTGTGACGTAAGTTGGATACAATATTAATTACAAAGGACAAAGACTATATAATATGTACATTATGTATTGGCTCGTTATAATTTTGAAAATGTATTAGTACTAAATCTTTTCTTTTTTTCGTGTATCGTGTGCCCGTGTACTGGTTACCATTTTCGGATGACCGCCTTAGGCGGTCGCTCCAAAGCTCGGTGTAGCTGTCAATGACCCTCAGGATAACAACGTTAATAACAAAAATGAAGTCCACCATGTTACATTTAAAGATAAAAAAAATTTCTTAAGGATTCCATTAAGGAAGACATATATTGTACTAACTGTGTGCCAGCGGCTACGCCCGCGTTTCATATATTCTTCACCGCATTGTATTTTTTTTATATGGAACCTTAATTTTTGTTTAGTATTAATACAAAGTAAAAATATTTGTCATAAATTCAACCACTTGCCCGTGAAATTACAATCGGAATTTAATTTTTTTTTATTACTTTTTATTTTATTATGCGGAACCCTAATTATTTTCGAAAATTAATAGTGCACTAAGTTACCCGAAGTAAGTTCGCTATCTACGAAAAAAAAGTCCCGTCCAAATCCATCCAGCCGTTCCGAAGGTTACACGGAACAAACAGACAGACAAAATATTTAAAAAATTGTTGTTTTGCTATAGGTATCATATCTACGTTCATATCGATTTAGTTAAAAAAAAATTGACATTACAAACAGACATTTTTTTAAATAAAAAAATATAAATAGAATAAATATTATGTATATCTAAAGATATGAAAGGAAATAATATTTTTCTACTTAAGAGAAAAAAAAGGAGGTGCCTGTTATTAATAATACTGTTGAATTCACCCTCGTAAAGTGTAAATTCAAATGCATTATATATTCAAATAATTAATACAGACAGCGTAGTGTATAAAAAAAAAACAAAAGTGTGTCGCTCCGAATAAGCGATGCAAGGGAACTCTTCGCTACGCTTCATTTCAACAATAAAAACTCAATTCTTTAGGAACATTTTAAAATTATCTTTTCAATTGTTCTATGAGGTGACAATGAACAGATTGTTGAGCGAGGTGCAATGCTATTAACTGGGGGAATGTTTTTTTTGTTTTACACCGGATTCAGTTACAAATGTACTAGGTACCGTTAATTTAAAATCATATTTTAATATCAGATAAATTTATTATATACATAGCGTAATAAATTTACAAATAAGGTTTCCTATACTAAAGATGTATTTTTAATGGAATATTCTAAATATTTATATAATTGTTACAATGATATAATGTAATTTAGTAGAATTAACTGTAATCGAACATTAAAATGTAAAATGAATAAATGATTAGAAGAAATATTATAATGATTATACCCTTCAAAGAGGTTTTGTGTAAATAAAGTGACATTAGAAATTAATAAATACGACAGAACTATTATTGTTATAAAGTACTACATCATTAAAACAAGCGACCTTAGTATATTCTAGACGAAATAGGAGATAATGCAGTTTACAGAGGAGAGGTATTTTAAGAGCTTATTATGTCATTTCATCTCCGTCAAGAGGGTTGTCTTAATTCATGGAATGCTCTACAAGTATGATGCTACGCGATGCATACTTTCCCAAAAGTATATTATTGAAACAATCTTAAATGGTTTTTATCGTGTAATTATTCTGTAATGCGTTATAATAGCTGTAATAAACATGCCCATAATAACGTTATTGAATTGTTTATTTATTGTTAAATTAGAATAAGCAAATATCGTAATGAAACCATAAAATGGAAGTAGAGTATTTTTAGTAATCACCTTGTTAGCCAGTGGCTACGGCATTTGAAGTTAAAAATCTCTCTTCAAACATCTGTACATACGTGTGATCCTACAGTAGCCCTTGAGAAATTTCTTTTTAGGTATAATGTGTTATCAGTTATTTTAGCCATATGAAAAAATTAAATTATAGCATACAAATGTCAAATACTACTAACGCTATATATGTCTTTATCGGCCACTATATCTTCGCTTCGTATTATAGGTACAGAACGTTTTGCAACATTAGGGTGGCTATTCCTTCTTTATTGGCGTTACTATGGGGTATTCCTTAAATGGTTGATTAGGCTTCGCCCCGTTTCACGCTTTGCTTTGCCAGTCCGACTTAATTATAGAATTTTGACGAGCGACCGTCCATTAAAAATTAAGCTGTATTGTTTAACAGAGTTAAACTGTGGGGCAATTAAATAAAATGAAATGTTATTGTGGTTTTATTGTTATGACTACTTAAATTTGTTGTTTATTTTTATAACTATAATTACCTATTACGAAATAGCAATTGTAATAGTGAGCATTTCAAAGCAATAATTTTAACACTACACCACCACATTTCAATTTAATTATTTTTTTCAAGAATTAATATTCTTTATTTGTTAAAATAGATCAAAAACGTTAAAACTTTTGGCTGTCTAAGTCTGTCATGTAGCAGTTATTTTCTATAATTAATAAAACTTGTGTATTTGACTCTATATCTTTTGGGTTATATAGTATAGTTATTGCATACATGTCAAGTTTATTGTGGAAAATAACATTTATTCTCAGGTCTCGAAAAAGTTCCATGGAAAGTTCGAGTAGGATGGGTCACTGTTTTGCTGGAGCTTGGTAACGCTGATACAAGATTGAAAATATATCTTACCTACATGACATTGGCATAAATTGCGTGTACACAAATTGCCATTATCTAAGAAGAAGAACGTTAAAGGGCTTCTTAGTGTATATTTTTCAATATGTGAATTCCCCTTACCACAATTTAATAACTAATATGTAGAATAAATACTTATATTAACTAAACAAAATAATAAAGGGTAGGGAGTGACAGACACATAATTACGTCACAATTGATTTCATTTAAATGAAACTCACATTTTTTTTACATTAGTGTTTATATTTAATGTTAGTATCCGTGATATAAATTTAATTGTGTTGGTAGATACAGTAAGTAGTAAAACTAGAGATGCAGACGGTGCCAATGTCGCGGGTAAACGTGGGATCTTTTCACCTGCGGACGCGGCAAACACCACACGGCTTGGGAAATTTTATATATCTCTATGGAGTTGTTCAAAAAAATTAAAATAACATTGAAATAATACAAACTTAATTACTTGTATTCTTATGCATATTTAACTTCAGTTTTTGTATTAAATAAATTTAAGAAAACAATATTTTGTGAACAGAATCTATTATAAGGGACCAGAATAACATAATCGCACGTTACTTTCTCCGTTTATCATCGTTGTAAATTTCGAAGATGTTAGGAAATTCAAGTACATCAGAGGACTCTTTTTAGTAGACACATGTGTAACTCGAAAGCTTAATAATAAGCTAATATGTTTATCTAGTTTATTGAAGTTGTAAAATCTATACAAACATAACATGGTTAATCAAACAATATGTATGACGTTCAGTTCAGTTCAGTACACTCCCGAACTCCCTAATAATGCTAACGAATCAAAGCGATTATTTCTCAGCGGTAGTGTGTTCGGGTTTCGATTCAATGGTGTAGGTTCGAATCTACCTATCATATTGAGCCTTTGGTTTCGGTGAAAGAAAACATTGTAATAAAATGTATCTCTTGGCTTCATGCGCTTATCCTGGATCGCACCGTGAATTAACATTGGGTCAGGTTGTGGAAAAAACACTGAACCTTTGTATAAGAAAAAAGAAATATATAAATAAAAAATTACAGTACAGCTCTATATATATACGTCCAGATTGTGAGGTGCATAAGTGCGATTTAGCGAGATGTCAGAGTGTGCTACGTAATTCATGCGTTAATTTCGCGCGACAAATTAATTCACATACAGATTTATACTTGAATAAAATTTACCACCTGTGCTATTCACCCTTTGTACGTTATTGTGCATAGAATTATTCCTATGTAATTTTATGTGGCATGTAAGTAAAATTTCATATAGGTACATTGCAATTTCAACAAACTTTTCAACAAAATATTCATTCGGTGATAGTAGTAGAAACACAGATCGTTGTTTCGAATTTATTTTAATAGAATTTCGAGATATTAATAATCTTAATAACCAGATCATAGGGTTCATTAAAAAAAGTTGTAACCCTTGCTTTATTTTGTTGTATTTGGAATAAATTTTAACCTTAATTCATGCATTAAAACTGTTAATAATTTAATTAAAATAGAAAAAAAACGGCATCGAAAATGTCCATTGACTTTCACAATATATCGTTTACAAAATCATTTGAAGTAAATATAAGTTACCGTGAAGATATTACTAACATTTGAAAAATAAATAGAAATTAAAATTGTAACAATATGATACGTTTGCAACGAGTTTTTGACAAAGAAACTGTCAACTTGATTACACCTCAATCTAACCGAACAGCCGACGAATCGAGATGAATATCCCCCCTCCCTCCACCACCAATGAATAAAAAATAAGCCGCGGCTCATCACAAAAAGCGGGAGGGAGTAAAAAAATAATATTATCCCGTGGAAATGAATTAAGCAACTCCCTGATACTGAGGTTCTAGATAGCTGATGCGGATGTGTCAACATACGGAATTGGACTGTGATGAAATATTTTATTTTATATTTGCACTTGCTCCTTTTTTAGTAGATTGAAAGCTATTTTTTTAGCGTTATAAATATATAACAATATAACCATTAGACTCTATATTGGATTTACAATGGCTAACAAATTAAAAACTATCATTGTTTTAATGAAATTTTCACAAATTCTGCAATTCTGCTTATTAAATTGCTTTGTAGCAATTAATATTGAACTTGAATTGTACTAATCAAATTGAACATAAATTTTATGATTTTATAAACAAAACAATTGCTGAAAAGAGATTAACATTTATGTATAACATAATATCATAATATAATTGTATGTTTTGCTTAGTTTTTATTCGATTACATTACTTTTCAAAATCAAAAAGCAAAGTAAAAAATAAGAGAACAAAAACATCTGCCGGTTTTTATGTTATACGAAGAAGTTATTGGTTCTACGATGAGTAGGTGTTGTATACTGACTTCAACTGATTTTTTGAAGCGATGTTGGTGCGGTTGGTAGTGGTCTTATTTCGTGTCAATGGTTCTCGTTCCTGCCCACCTATCCGACTCTAAAATCAGCCTGAACTTTCAGTGAAGGAAAATATCGTGAAGAAACCATAGCATGGTAGTAGGCCATTTTCTAATAATGTCTGGGTAGCTACCACCCTCAAGTTAGAAAACCAGTATTGTTTGAGAACAACTAGGCTTTGGTGTTTATCATCCTGGACAACATCGTCTGTTAACATCAGGTGAGGTTGTGGCCAAAGAGCCTTGAGCCTATACAGTGTAAAAAAACAAATGAATAATTACTTCAAATGGCAATTAATTTAAAACAAGTCCTCTCCATAGTTCCTTAGCCGGTGTTCCGATGCGAGCCGGAGTAAGTAGGGAATAAAATTAACCGAGGATGATCGCTAATGAAAATAAATTGGCGGCGGGAGATTTGAGATTACACCGACCGCGACGAGCGAACGCTGAAGGAAAAAAAAACTTTATATACGCACTATGGACACTTACTCTCTTAATGATTGTTTTATATGATATTAAAACAAATAGTACTTTTTTTCATTGAATAGATCGCTTTTTTACAACAAAAGCTACGAAAGAGCTTTGTTTATTAATGTGTCGAGTACCCGTAAAAATAAGACAGTAAAAAGACAATAGGAAAACAATGGAAAGCTGGCGTAAACACCAGGTAAGTGCTCAAGGGGTTAATTACGTAGTATGTAAAGTTGTCGATGGAAAAAAAAAATCCTTCAAAAGTTCAATGTTTTTTTTCTCATTGCAAGTATATTTGACCAAGCGTAATTGAGGACCGTTTTCACAAAGCGTTACAACAAACATCGTCTCAACTAAGTTTGTTTTTGTTTTATTTGTTCTCTTTTTCCATAGCTGATTTTATTGTCGTCAATTAAATTTCTGTAAACAATAAATAAACCATTCAAAATCTACTAAAAACTATTAATAACTTATTAAAACTTCTCACTTCTAGAAAAAATAAATAAATAAACTCGTTTCCTGAAAAAAAAACACTATCGTTTTGCGAAAACGCTCCTCAATTGTGGTGATAGCCGGTAACAAAATAAATATGAAAAATCCTTCTTACAATTTAGATGTTTCAGTGGTGTCCGAGTTTTTTTTTTAAATATAGTCATAATTTATATTATACTTATATATAATGCTATATATTTATATAATCTAGTTTAATCATATATTTCGTTGTGTTATAGAGTATATTAGAAAAGTTAGGAGTTATAGTATATGTAGTCGAAACAAAATTGCCCGCGATTATATTCCTTGTAATATTTGAATTAAACTACCTAATATTAATGAAATTTGATACACTAGATAAGTTTAAAAAAAAAAACATAATTTTACAAAAACGTTATCACACGTCGATGGAATCGCGGGCACAGCTAGTTTTAAATGAACTCGATTGATTTTTTTTGTACCTACGTGAAGGATTAGAACTAAACCGTTGATTGTTTATATAAATTGTTAAGATATATTTCTTCCATACGGATCGCCAAGACCAAATTGAAAATGTAACCTTTTGCGATGGAAGTGTTGATTAATCTTAAACAGTTATTGGTTCTTAATCTTAAGAGACATCTTGCAAAACTATTTTTCGTAGTACATTGAAGCGATGATGACGCAGCGGGTAGTGCAACTGGATGTCGTGACAATCGACGCGGGTACGCTCCCCACCAATCCGACTCTAAAATCCGTCTGAGCTTTCGGTGAAGAAACATCGTGAGGAAACTATAGCATTATCTAAAGATGACCGCCTGGATAGCTACCACTCTCATGCTTGAAAACCTGTCACCAACTACCAATAGGTGTGTTCCGGCAGCATCACTTAAGAACCAGTATCTAGGCTTAATGTGTTTACCTTCGTAGACCACATCGTCACTTAACTTCACATGAGATTGTGGTTAAAGCACTGAGCTTATAGCGTGTAAAAAAAAAAGCATGTTACCGTCTGCTACCACCACCAATTAGCAATTAGTTAGCAATAAAATTATTGAAACTGCTATTCCAACGCATTCAAAGACAAAATTTATTAGCATTTATCCAACAGTTTGACTGTTATTGATGGATAAACATTCAAATGAACACATTTTCATGTGGATTTAATTATTAGACTAAATTTATTTAGTGTATTTAAAGTTGAAGCTAAAAAGTAATAATTAATTCTTAATTGATAACTATTGACCTTCAAATTTGTTATTTTACTGAAGTAAAAGATTGCGAATATGTTATTTCATATACTCGTTCACTCCACAAAGCCAATATTCAATCCTTTACCTAATTCGTAAATTCAGTCATCTTTTTAAATTTTCTTTCTTCAAAATAAAATGAATTAACCTTTTTGAGTCGATAACCTAATCCTAAACGCAATCAAGTATATACCGTTTATTTTCCTTTTAAGTTGGAGGGCAAAAAAAAAATGTCATGTCAATTAATAAAATCTACCGTGAGCCATGGCTTAGCTGGTCTCCTTGTTATATCATAACTAAACCCCAGACGGGACGGCAGATACGCGCCCGGACAGGGGATCCCTTTACTAAGCGGCACAGTGTTTTACCTCACTACAAATTGTTTAGAGTTTTTATTAAGTAAACATTTGAGAAATTTTATTTGTTTATATTTTTATGATATGATTATAACTATATATAAATGAACTATAACAGTTTACAAGTATATTATTATACTAGTCGGGCCCACGCTCTGTCCGCGTGTAATTCCGTGTTCGTTTTTACAATAAATGATAAATTATAATAAATCTATACAAATAAATAAAATTGTAGTGTCTGTTTGTAATATCTAAATATATTTTCTTTTTAATATAAACATTCATATATTTATAAACATATGAATGTTTATAGCTTCAATATACTAAAAATACAATTTTTTTAAATGTTGTCTATCTGTTTGTTCCTGGTTATCTCCGGAACGGCGAGACCGATTTTGACGGGACTTTTTATTAGCACATAGCTGAAGTTACTCCGCGTAACTAATGCTCATGTAATTATTCGAAAATAATTGGGGGTCTGTGTGTAAAAAAATTAAAATTCATGATATCGTGAACAAAACACGATTTGATGGATATCTCCATCAAAATATTATTTTCCAATCATTATTTCAAAACTATATTACGGAGTGAAAAATATACGTTTTAATGCATAGCTAGGTTTAAAATAAAATTCTCCAATATCTTTGTTTTAAGTTGTTAGCTGTTGTCTCGGCCGTAAACTGTAGTACGGACGGCGATATTAGACTGCACTAAGTCGATGGAGTAAATCTTTCTCGTAAGGCAGTGGGGCTTAAGAGTTTTATTGTTGTGTTCCGGGGCCACGATTGCCGGCATGTCCGTTGCGATGTTCCCGGACTTAATCGTTTTAGATTACTTATTATGACGACGATATCACAACAACGTTCCAAACGTTTACATTGAATGTATCGTGTAGATAGGAAATTATTGGTTCTCGCGTTAATCAAAATCTACTATAAATTGCAGTGCTTTAAATCACGATACTATTTTGAGTACTTGTACTCTTTTATCTTATTAATTTTTTAGTGACATGGCAAATAATGATAATAGTATTGATGATATTTACGATTTGAATTTAGTAATTTCTAAGTAAACCTAACCGGAATTATCTAAATATAAATGGGTAAAGATAATACATTTCTAGACATTTTTATTCTCTGTTTAAATATATTCTTTATTTAGTGGCTACTGGAGAAATTTAGTGTTATCAATAAAAGTATTTTGGAAACAGTTTTTGATCGAATTTCAGCAGTAATTAACGCAATTATTATTATTAAAATATTACAAATATAAAACAGTCCTCAAAAACTATCGTCTCGACGCCTCGCCGCACCGGCTACGTGGTTTGTAATAAATTGCTTTATAGAAGCGTCGTCATAATCCAAGTTTAACTGACATAAATGCGCGGCTTCTTCCACGACGTTGGGCACTTTATATAAATTTAAATGTAATATAATATACTCGTCACGGAATTATTGTTTTTTTTTAGTAGGTACGTCGTTAGATCTTTTTGTTAAATGCTTATTATTTTTTTATTTACATTGTATAAAAATGTTCATTTTAATTTATTTTCATATAGTTTGAAATGGATACTGGGTAAGTAACTTATATAATACATATAAACATTGTTCTACTAATGTTATTAAATTATAAATATATATGTAAATCGGTTCTCGAGTTAAAAATAAATTAAATGACCGATAAGGAGATATGCAAGCGTTATTGCAAAATAGCGACCCGCGTTCGCACGGGCGTATTGAATTATTTAATTTAAAAAGCTTTAATTTAAAAAATGAATTAAGTATCTAATTTATGAGTTTATCCGTAATAAACAAAAAATCAATTCATACAATGGAATAATCCAAGGTAAGGTCTGGCTGACCAAAACATTTCCAAAGACCGATTAACCACATGTATCCGTGAACGAAGTGCCTTCGGCAGCGGTCCGGGACGTGTTCCGATTACTGGGGGGCTGTCTTCGATCGCAAATAGAGGCTCAAACTTTTGCTTGGCCACATGCTTGGAAGCGACGCGGATCTTGCTAGACTGAAACCGTGTCGTCCTTATTGGCGATAGTGACGGTATGCGGTATGTTTAGTGGGTAATGTGCGGCGATTGGAGCTTTTGCGTCATCCGCACCGTGATCTGATCGCCGGTCGAGGCAGTACGTAAATGCATTTCCCTCGCATTACAAAAAGGACTTCTTCCGATACTTACATGAAGTTGTGTAGATCCGTAGATTCCCTTAACAACTATAGGTTTACTCTGTCTTGTCTGTGGAAGCGACATCTCAAGATAACATCCCAAGTCGTGGTCTGTACCTGCAGAGTAAAATATATACCACCGTGGTGCTACCAATCTCCCACGCCTTAGGCACTCGCCTGAAGGGTTCGATGAAGCTGTGAAAGCCCTGCCGATTAACAGCATTTAGTCAGTTCGAAACAAAATGTAACCATACAACAATGGAACTATAAAAACAGGAATAATAAATTTAAGTAATAAATAATCAAGATACCTACTAGTAAAATTCAGGTAACATGTATATAAATTTTTTTATACTGTTAGAGGGAGAAGGCTGTTAGAAAATGTGTTACCACCTACCTAAATGCTCGGGAATCATCACGATATTTTCCTTCACGGGAATCTTGTACTAGTTATAAAATAAGTACCAGAATTATAAATATATACGTACATAGCAATCGTTACTAGGTATCACATTAATAACTATTTATAAGTTTCAATTTTGTTAAAATGATTTAGTCGCTATTTATTCAAAACATAACTTTCCTAATGATATCGTTATAATTACAGAGATAGCACTCAAAAGCTATGCTCAAGATTGGATAAGAACGCGCGATCAAAGAATGCTTCCTCAAACGAACTTGAAATCTCTCTAATTGGTATAATCTGTTGTGCTTCGTCTCGAATGTTTCTAATGCTCCTGCACTCGACGTCTCCATATTGTTCGTTAGGTATATCAAATTGAGCAAGCAAATAGCTAATTATCATCGTATTTGATTGATAGTGTTCACTTTTTAAAACCTTTTAATCGTAAGATCGTTATTGTATCTTTATTATTGTACAATCTAATATGTATGATAATTTGTATGTATATGAATAATATGGATATGAAAACTAGATAGATAATAAGCGTAGATAATTTAATTTATAGGCAACACATATTTACATTTAAATCCCTCATGAAATGGAAAGAAAGTCTCTATAGAATATTTTTGAACGCCTATTGATAATATAATAGCAAATATTTACCAACGCAAAACAGTTAGTACCTATTCGGCAAGTTGTTAAAAAATCATATACATTGAAAATTTTTTTTTGATATTTAATAAATGTATTCTAAAGTTATAAATTTAGATTTGATGGTTTTAGTTTCATTAGAAAAAAATAACCCACATATTTTAGGTGTATACCATAATAGGTAATCGCCGAAATGGACTAGCCGTGCTTTTGAGATCGAAGACGCGACAAAGACATAGCCAGATATCTGCGATTACACGAAAACTTGCAAGTTTAGTTTGACAGGTGATTTGGGTCTGCGCCGTTCGCCGTTTCCGTCCCGTCTGTGCTGTGTGCCCGATACGATATAATATCGGCACATGTTGAATTGTTTGACAACCCTTCATAATAAGCATCAGATTGGGAGGATGTTTAAATCATTATTTAACTAAGTATAAAACGTACGAGAATTATATATATTTCCCTCTCAACCATCTAACGGTTGGTATAAAAATATGCGATCTGCATCTGTATTTACCCACTGACATCCGAAATTTTAATCCGTTTTATCTAAAATGTTTAAATACAGCGGGTATCAATATCGAAATAAAAGTTAAGATTGAAATCAAACCAAAAATATATCCGTTTTACTAACTGACCATTGACACTAATCTAATACTTTAGAGTAAAAGGATTTAAATATCGGATTTCAGTGGGTAAAACAGATTGAAGCGCATATTTATACCAGTCGTACGCCGATCATTGGTAAACTATTTTTGATGCATCTTAATCCATTATTTAATAACTTCCATTGAGAATTGAGAAATATCATGCAAAATATTTTATATTTTTCTATAACTCTTTTGAATGTTTACGAGAAATAAATAATTAGTTACGGGTTTGAATGAAAAATGCATTAGTCGATTTAGATATTATATTCAATTAAATTTTTGTTTATATAATAGAATCGAATAAACATTCAGCCAATATTTTTGTCATCTTGGCAGTTATTAATGCTAACATTGTTCGTGTGAGCATAGTGACGTAAGTTTTAAAATAATATTTATTTTTCTTAAAAAAAAACTTTAATTCAACAATAATAACATATTTACAATATTTGGAAATTTCATCACAGCTTCACAAAAGCAAGCACAACATTAGAAGTACCACAAAACGATAATTATTGTTAATTTGTTTAAAAAAAACTAATATTCTGTTTAAAACTATAAAACAATAGTCGATATAAGGAATACAATGTGACGTAACAGCCTCAATCGATAAATGCTCAAATACTGCGTTATATAATATTATATTTATTATGAATTAGGGCTCGTTGAAATATTACGCAACCACAAATAGGGGGGAGAGGGGTACACGCTTTGCTTATTTTGACGAGCTGTGTGTCCGCAACTGCGCCCGCGTTTCATATGTAAAAAATATTTCTCATAAATTCAGGCGCTTGCCAGTAAAACTGTGCATTGAATCGGATTTAATTCAAACTGTGTGCTCGCGGCTTCGCTCGCATTTCAAATATTCTTCACTGCGTTTTATTTCTTTATACGGAACCTTAATTATTTTCCTAAAAAAGATTTTAGTACTAAGATCAAGTAAAAATGATTCTCATAAATGATAGCACTTTTGCATTAAATCTGATTTTATTCACATTTTTATGTTTTTTTTACACGAAAACATATTTATTTTCGAAAATTAGAAGTACCTTAAGTTACGCGGAGTAACTTCAGCTATCTACCAAAAAAGTCCAGTCCAAATCGGTCCAGCCGTTCCGGAGATTACCCGATGCAAACAGACAGACAAAAATATTAAAATTTGTATTTTTGGTATAGTATTACAAATAGATACTTCAATTTTATATATTAGTATAGATGTATAAGTAAGCAATATTTACTTACTAATGTGTCTAGTACCCATAAAAATAAAACAATACGAAAACAATAGAAAGCTGGCGTAAACGCCAGGTAATTGCTCAAGGGATTAAGCTTTGTTTTTTATTCACATAATCAGGTGGGGGCGTTAAGCAAATTTTTGCTTAGGTACATAGTATTTCAACGACCCCTTATCTGTGTGATGCGATTAAAGAAATAATGCGTGCATAAAGTTTTATACATTAAACTTATTATAACCTTATTATAACAAGTATGAAAAGGAGGACAGTGTATTCATTCAAATATTTTTATTTTATAAATACAAATGATCACATCACATGATATTTATTATGCCAAGTGGAATGATTCGCGAAGTATTTTCATTTCATCTTAATATACTGTTTTAGTCAATCTTTGGATTGAGGAATCGTATATATATATTTACAAAAGAATGAATCTAACGGAATGTGCGTATTTAATTTAAAATATTCGTCACTGAATACGAAGAAGCGACCGCGGATACAATACTACATAATATAGTACTGATGAACTATGCCCAATAATATCATTTCTATATATGTATATTGACATCTAAACAACTAATTAAAACATATTTTACATTAATAGATAATTAGGATAACATTAAATATCATTCTAATAAACTAGAAACTATATAATGTAAGCGGAACTTTTAATGAGAATATTCATTCATGATTAACACCATATATATTATGTTATAAACGTTTACAAAGCTAAGTACTGTACTTAATAAATAAAACTGAGTGAGTTCCCTTATATACATATACAAAGATACTATCTTAATAATTGAGATTCATCCACAAATAGTTGCTTCGTGTCCTTTGATAGCAAAGTATATATGTACATGTTATGATATATTACGAACCGTTATTAATATTATAAAGATGTCATATTGAGATAACATCTCAAGCAGAACTATATATTAATCTATCGTTACTAATATATAAAGGTCCATGGAATAATACGAACTATTTGAAAATTTATACTGACACGTATGTCTGATTTTAATACTAACATGGCACTGCACACCATTTTAAACGATCCTTTTTCAGTCTTTCACGTTTATTCTGCTGCTGCTAAGAAGTCACCGATACGTATCATCACTTATATACATATGTTTTCTGAAAATCACCATAATTTATTTCACACCATCTTCCGTTCCGCAATAGCGTGCGGATGGCCTGGATGTGAATAATGGCCCGGGGATGAAGGTTCGTATAGAGACATCTTCAGACGCTTGCATTTCGCCCTCCTATTCTTGAACCAGAACTGCACGTTTTTCGATTCTAAACGCGGAAACTTCTGCCGGTAAGGCATCCTGTTTAGCTCCTCCGTGTACTTCAGTATTAGATTGTGCGATGGATGTGTATTCATTGAAAACCATTGCTCTAACACGGGAACCTCTGAGACCGGGTCGATGAAAGTGCGATTGCGCTTACGTCGCTCGTCCGAAGCACCAGCAAGTGCCAAGTTTAAGCCGCTAGCACCTTCGCCTGGCACGGGACCAACGCCTGGAAATCCACTCATGTATTGACTCATATACATGATACCATGACCAAACATTGGATGATTGGGAACCATCGGAAACGGGAGGCGGTCTAAATGCGGCGACGATGGCCTGTAGTGACGTTCTTGACCAATATCTTCATCTGAAACGTCGTGATCCTCTGCAATGCCGTTCTCCTCTTCATTGTTATTATTGTTGCTGTTGTTGTTGTGAGAACTGTCGCTGTTTTTAGCAGGAGATCGCTGTGGGGAATGAACATGTTCAGATTTGCTTAAATCTTTCGGTTCCTGTTTGATATCATGTACCTGTTAAATAAAATTTCAGATTTATATAACAGTAATTGAAATTGTTATAAAACTTTGTACACGCGACTAATTATCTCTGAAATTGTAGGCATCTATAAAAAAGATGTAATAACAAAGAGATTTTTTAAAAAGAATTAGCGTTAATAATGTACACAGAGTTTTCTTGTTAAAATTATGTTATTATTACCTTTATGATGTCCGGTGGTTTAGGTGATTCTTGTACAATATCTTCAGAGTCATTGTTATTCTTTTTCGTAGTTATCAAAGATAATGGTGCATCTGGACTATCTGGTCTATCATCTGGATTTATATCTATAGCATCATCTTCCAAATCAGAACCTCCGTTGGACAAATTATCTTCAGACATAATGGACATAGGATATCTACCAGGACTGCCTGATAGTTGCATAGGACTTTTCATTGAGTTTTGGTCTTGTGATGTATAATGGTCACTACCAACCATCAGTGATCCATTTGATGGACTGTGACTTCTACTATTGAAACCATTCATGCCTAGGTGGCAACTTAGACCGCCGATATTGCGTAACTCTGCGCGCTTTTGTGCTGCACGTGCGTTTTTGAACCAATACACAACATTATTAACATCTAATGGTTTACGTCCTCGTCTAGATTCCAGATTATTTAATTCTCGGACATACTGCTGTATTTGTTGCCTACTCGGATGTTGGTTTTCAGAAAACCAGCGTTGCAATTTAGGCAATTCAAGTTCCGGGTCAAAACTTGTTCGCATTCTTGTTTTCTGCGTGGGATATTGCGTTTGAAAACCGTTTGTAGTGCGGGATGTAAGTGATCTGGTATTGTGTTCAAAGTCGGAGAACGATTTTTCGGACCTGGAGACGGATAACGCCGAGGGCTGAAAGGAGGTGGTCTAGGAGAAACCTGCGCACTCCACCAAGATTCAAATTTTCTACGCATCTCCTCAGTCGGTTCATGAAAGTTATGTGGCCCTGACGCCCTATCATGCCCTCGACATATCTGAGCCAATGTGACCTGTAACAAGGGGAAACATTTTAAAGTCACAACTTTGAGAGAGTAAATAAAAAAATAACAAGATACCGCAAACAATTTTAGACGATTTTAAAGAGGTCAGTCTAACCAGTAACAGATATAGAGATAATTGTTTGAATAAACACCGGGTATTGTTTCACAGAACATCGCCATTAGATTATGAAAATATTAGGTCGGCTGTTAATGCATGTGTCATGCGCGAGCGGCCGGCGGCTCTGACGTGAGAAGGTGTTTACTCGTTGGTTAGTAGGTATACTCACTCCCGCGAGCCGCCGAAACTTCAATCATGGTCTGCTCTAAAACAATGAGCGGGAAGGGCGTCTTATCAATTAGCATCCACCCACCGTACCCTTAACTAAGCGCCGGCAACAACCTAAGTGCTTGTACTAAAAAGTTTCCGCGCCGTACAGGTCAAACAAAACGACCGAGACATTCCCAACTCACTCGAATTTATTATTTGAGATAGATATACATAACATATACCACGTGTGACTCGAAATGATTTCAATGCAGTGTTTTTTAATTTCACAATTATTTATTCAAAACGATAACACGAGTGTATATTTATATAGGTATTAATCGCGGAGCAAGTAGTCAATCATAAAAGAACTTGTCAGATTATAGCTCCGTCGCTGAGTTTACTCAGCTTGACAGTTATGCAAGTGAGATCTGCTCGTATCGCTAGATTACATAGAACAATGCCAGCGATTACGTCGTCAACCGAGTTGTCAGAGACCCGGGGCCGTTTGCTTTACAACTATTGCCAAATCAAATGTTAAATTAAGTGTGAGCATTACACATAGAGATTGTCTATAAATCATGTCAGGGGAATTAGCGCCGTGCCCGAGTGATACGTTAATCCGCTTCTTTGTTTTATATTTTTAAATAGTGAGGCCATATTTGTTTTCAGATGTTGTCTGTTTCAGCTTTGTTGAAGATTTACGAGAGCTGGCGCCTGCGCGTGATAACTCACGTCACGTGTAATCCGCGTAAGTACGTAATTCGGTGTGTGATTGCGAACATTACTTGATATACTCGTACTTAGAGAGGACAACTCTGAACACAATAGGCTTAGTGTTATCTGATATTATTTTCACTGTGTTTACATACGTCACTTTAGCGAGCATCGTGGAATGATTAAAACTGTTGGTAGATTGTCATTAAGCACCTTGAAAATGTCGAGTTTATAAAAACAATTGGAACAATTTTAATTTACAATTCTCGGAACGAAGGTCGTCGTTTCAAATATACCCGCATTGTAAAGTCTTTGAAGATCATCTTTTGTAAAACACTCGGGGCGTTTAAAAGTTGTTCACAGCTGATATCGAAGTAGGCAGCAATTGGCTTGTGATAAATTACCATAATATCGTAGAATCGAGTTCATCTGGCGTTTAGCTGCCAACTTGTTCGCAATGTTTGATTATCTTTGTGACGGGAATTCCTTTGTATCATTTGTAACAACTTTGCATCGAATATAAAGGTAAATTTACCTAGCTTAAGAATTCTACGACTTTTATAGTTATCGCTTTTTATTGAACAAGTAAATTGCGTTACTGTGTCAATGAAAACGGCAAATTGATTTCGCGATCCCGTCATGGCGGTTAAGCCTCTAGAAGGGTGCGCATCGAGCGCTAACCTCGCGTTTAATAAGATTATAAAGCATTATTTTATGGTATTAATAAGATCAAAAGCGTTCGTACATCTGAAACTCCTTTTAACCCTCTTTTGCTCAGGTTCAACTTGGTAAGATGAGGGCGACCTCCCTATTTCCCCAGCCTAACCCGTTCGCAACAAGGCGGATATTTAGAAAATATAATAAGGCGACGCGAGGCGCGGATGAGTCTGGAAATTCAATTAAATTTATTATGTATGGAGATCTTGCGTGTGAGGCAGGTGCTCATCACGTCGACAAATTGCTATATCTGTCTCGTGTAATGGAGATTTAAACCTCTTTGTAACTAACTAGGTATTTAGATTACGCGCAAGTAAATAAAAAAAAGTTTTAATGTTGGCCAATATACAAGTATATCTGCAAATTATAGGGAAATATAAAACAGTTAAGGCATAAGACATCTTTCTCCTTTATTTATTAATTAATTTTTTATTCCTTTTTATTTAGTAGTTGATGAGTTTTTCTTGTATCATTTATACATTTTGGAAACAGTTTTTTTTCTTTAAATTTTCAACAATGTTTTTGGTCAAAATTCGAACACCGGGCGAACACTAATTAATTGGAATAATAGATACAAATAATTTTTTTTTATTACATTACGAAAATAAGTCCAGTTGAATTACAAAATACATGTACACATTTTAGGTTAATGCTAATCGTAGTAAAATAACATTTGAACGATGCTAAAACTAAAATACTTTATAAAACAAAATGTCTGAGCAAAGATTTGTCGTTCGCATGAAAAAAATCGAAAATACTTTAATAATGTTCATTTTTAATTATGGTAAAAATAAATGACAAGAAGAAAACATTGTTGGTATTATATTGTAAACAAATGTTGTCTTAATTCTCCGAGTGATGATCCCTATTAGCGAGGACTTAGCAGTAACCTCGGAAATTATAACGACCTCCCAAATTGTACAAGAACGTTCTACTTAGAGAGAGTTTCATAATCTGTATTATACTGAGCTCTTCAAAAGATGTTGGCATGATTTTTTTACATGTGAAGATTCGTTCTTATATTAAGCTTAAATTCTGATATTTTGAATTATGACTTTTATTCAATTTTCAATATGTAATATATGTTTTTATTATTATTATTAAAAAACAATGAATTTTATGAATTATCATTTAATATAATTGAAAGTGGAGCTCTCGAAAGTAATTTAATTAACTCTATATAACATTATTATTTTATTAATAAGATAAAAGTTCTATATCATTTGAGTAAGGAAATAACTTTAATTCAGGAAAAAAAATAATAATGACTTCATTTTCGATGATAAAAATCATTCAATACACAGTTTGAATCCTGTATTTCACTAATAAATATCTTCAATTCAATAGGCTAGCATAAAATATGGAAAACAATGAGTTTCCACGATAATATGGGGGAAAAGGTTTAGTGCCTGGGCGGGGGAAACATTGTATTATATTAACACCCCACGATACACTTTTGTACCACGTGAATAGTGCTACGCGATGCTAAGCTATATTAGTATATGACGTAATAACATTTATTATGTATATTCTATGTCGATACAATATTTCAAGATAAATTTGTATTAATTTAAATTAATTTTATTTTTGAACTTTTTACAATAAACTATTAATAATAAATAAATGGTTGCTAAATAATGTAATCTACGTACACGTAAAATTAAACACGTAAAAACATAAATAAAGCATAGCGTCTCGTGTTAGGGACAACATAGGTAGGGGTTACAACATTCAAGGTATAAAGAACATTACATTACAGAGCATTGTGAGTGTGGGTTTAGCGCAGTGTTGCGGACGTGCTTTGTCATAAAAGACGAATTCGGATGATTTTAATGCTGGAATCACCGGTAATTTGGCTTGACAGATGTTCTGGCAAACGTTATTGTAGTTGGGTATATAGGATTTATTTAGACGAAATAAAATAAAACCTCATTAATGTAACCGTCTAGTGCATTTTATAAGGTTCAACTTGACGCAAATAGGTGATAACTATTTTGTCTACTTACAATATCGAAAATAAACTTTTAGGTTGAGATCAAACCAAAAAATAAATTGGTTTTTCTGACTGTCACTGACAATGACCTGGTAATTTAGAGAAAAAGGATTAAAATTTTGGATTTCAGTAAGTAAGTAAGTAAGATCATATATTGTAACCAGCCGTTCGACCATGTGTGATCAATCTTTAATATATCTCAAAACGTGACTTATAACTCCGTTATGCGAATTTTGCAACATAATTAAACTTAGGCGATTACATTTCTTATAATATCTATGTAGGTATTATTACTTACTTCATCTAATGGGCATCCCGTGGATATCAGCAGAGGTCTGTTCTGGACCAATAATAGTCTGAGTAGCTTGTCTTTGATGTCCTGCATCGGGGTCGGTCTAGGTCTCAAAAGTTGAATCCTAAGGGTTGCCACCGTCGTCAGTTCTCCAAGTACTTCCCCAACAGTAGCGAGCGGCCCGTCCGAGATACGTTCAAATGATAATGGTTTCCAATTATTTATGACAACTGAACCTGTGAAAATTTTAGATTTTTTATTATTTATTTTATTTATAAACTTTAAGGTTATGAATAAATAATGACAATAATAATGAACAATATGACGCGCATTTTTTTTTTGTGAAATTATAGTATTTTAATAACCTCATTAGATTTTTTTTGTAGGTGAATTTACTATTTCCGGTTTAGCTTTCTTAATTAAGTTTATTGTAATACATCCATTCAACCGAACCTGCTGGATATAGGTCTTGCACCATCCCCATCCAGCGGATTCCCGCGACCTTCACCAAGTCTTTGGTGCGTGGTAACCATTCAAGAATCCGTTGGTCCCTCTTCGGGAATACCCGTTTTTTATTGTTGTTTTTGAAGTTTATTGTAATATTATTATTGTTCATCTATTACACATGAGATCACAAAGATATCAGAAGACAAAATCAAAATCAAAAAAATCTTTATTAAATTTAGGCCATAAGAAGGCGCTTATGAACGTCTAAAGCACTACCACCGGTTCGGAAAACGACCCAGTCGAGAAGAGCCAGCAAGAAACTCGGTCTAGTTTTTTTTTTTTTATAAATGTAATAAATATATATTTTTTTCAATATTTCAAGTGACGGATGGATACATTAAAATCGATTTTTGTAAAAATACCAGATATCATTGGAATTGAAATTTGAATGCTCTTAGATACTATATAGTAACGAGTTTACTCAAAAAAAAAAAAAACAAAAGTGTTAAGTAATGTTTTTTTTTACATCTACACATGTACGAAGAAATGTAATGACAATTTTTAACGGCTGGATCTCAACCATCATACATAACTATAATTTTACTATGTACTTGGCTGGGGCGTATCGTGTTTTAGGTTCAGCCTATATCTTTGTACTTTTGATGTATATTGGAACAAAAGGCGTTTTAGACCTGGCTTTCCGAAGTTAGTCATAGATCCTACCTATAGACCTATAAACTCACAGTACAAAAAAACGCGGTTTTTGTGTCATATTATGATCATCATGAGTATGGTAAAAAGCCGAGCATAATGAATCACTTTGGCTTATTGGTTTTCGAGATTAGCTAGTGTGAATTAAGAGAGTTCGTAGGTTAGTATGACAGCAGCGATTGACAATGGAATGCCGATCTTTCAGTATCGCCGTTGTTTTTGGATTGTATTGGGTTAGCATCAAATAAACTATGGCGTGCTATAATAAAAAGAGATTCGAAACCATTTTCCACAAGTAAAAAATAATCAAAAAAATCTATAGGTACTTAAATAAATTGATTTGGTAGACTTGTAAGTAAAATGAAATTATTTTTCGAATTAATTCAATTTTATATATTTTATATAGATATCTATTATCGTACGATTCCTTTCATAGTAACTTTCAAACTATATGAATACTTAAGAGAGTATGGAAAATTGTTTTGCCAAATTCACCTTTAGCAGATGCAGCTAGTTCATGGGGATAACCAAGCCTAATCATCGCTGCCGGCACAAGCTCGTGGAATGCTGTGGCCGCTGGAATAATAACGTAACTGTCTGTTTCTACCAATGCCCGTCGTCTCCATGTTCCTTCTTCGAGAGAAGACACTGCCCTCCACTACACAATGGACCGGTAAGGTTTTACCTGTGAAAAGGAAAAATACATCTATTTATTGTGCTAATAAATAATTCTATAAGTAACAAATTCAATTATTTTAAGATTATATTTTCATTTTTTAAATAATGTTTATACATACTAGACGTAAAAGTCTTCGACCTGTCTGTGTTGCCCATGATGACTTATAGCACTGAAACGTGGTTGTTTACAATGGGCCTAATTAGAAAGCTCAAAGTTACCCAAAGGGTATTAGAAAGGGCTATGCTCGGAGTGTCCCTGCGTGATCGAATCAGAAATGAGGAGATCCGCAGAAGAACCAAAGTAATCGACATTGCCCGAAGAATTGTCAAACTTAAGTGGCAAAGGGCTGGGCACATTGCTCGTAGAACCGATGCCTGATGGAGCTAACGTGTTCTCGAATGGCTGCCGCGTACTGGATGGCGGATATAGGCCGGGTGGCGCAAGATCGGTCGACGTGGAGAGCTTTGGGGGAAACCTATGTCCAGCAATGGACGTCTTTCGATTGAATAGATGGATTGATACTGAGCTTTAAAGAACTTTTAGCGAATTACATAATGCACGTATAACATTTAAGATATATTGTTAAAACATTAACACAAAAACATTAATCTTGTTGCATTCATCATTGCATTAAAATAAATAATGGAAAAAAGTATTAAATAAAACCGCAAACTATATACAAAATGTAAAGAAAACAACATTATGAAAAATTGGCCACTTAGTCCATAGACGTTAAAAAGCTGTCGTTAAGGAGCCGTCTTAATTATTTATCAACTTTTCAAGGGGAAAAGCAATGCTTTGACTTGCTCGCGCGCGAATGCGGCAAAAAACCGAAGTGAAATGTTAAAATAATAATTAATCCTTGCAAGAAAGTCTCGCGAGGCCGTAGCGGACGCTTTGTGACGTCCGATGCTTTTACGGGCCTTCTTCTTTGTGAATAAACGCTTCTTTAGCAAGATATTAAATAGTTTTTGCTGCCTTCGTGCGTTTTTAAGTGGCGTGTCTAAATTCGTTTGACGTTGAAAGCGCTACCGTTTGAGAGAAATATTCTAAAAAAGGAAAAGAAATTAAAATGAGGCAATATTGTACAGTTTAATATAAATATATTTATGAAAGAAGTAACTATATGTCTTCGTATAATATAATAATAGAAAATGTATATATAGATGTGTTTATACAAACATCTACATAGTATATTAATTATTAAACACAGAGAAAAGAAATTTAATTTCGTAAAACTTCGTTTACAAAATATATGACGCTATCAAGATGCAACAAGAAAAACATAAATAATCACACTTGGAAAAAAAAGTAGCATTTTATTGGTGGTTTTTATAAACATGCAAATATTACGTAAATCTCTCATAATAACAAAGTCATTATCTTGACGTCTCCCATCTCAAAATGAGATATAACAATACTCTTATGTACTGAAAATGATACATATAGAAGTCAAAGTAGAGGTGGTTTAAGAATGTAAAATAATTTTACATGACATCAAAAAGGTTATTAACAAAAAGGTTTTTAATGTAATTGTAATATTCTAATAAATAAAAGCAACGAGTATTTTACATTCAAATACGTGCATTTTTAAATACTAATTATTTGTTCATAAAATATAATCGTATATTATTTACATATTTTACAACAATTGTTACCTGAATATTCCTAAAGCGATTTTAATATAGTTTCAAGCATAGAATTTACAACACTCAGAACAGCTGTAGTCGCACGCGAAATGAAGCTATTTCAAGTTAGTCTTGAAAGGCCACGTTCGTCTAGTGTCATGTGTCGTGGATTAAGTAACTCCGTAATATATATATTGGCTTCACTGTTAAGCGAGGTTTTGTATAAAACTATCGCTCTTAACGTCATTACTCTATGATTTTTAGCTTAACACAGGAGTAAAGAAAGTAAACTACGTAGTAAAGTTACGGGCGTTTGCTAGTTTTATAACAGTTATTTAAATCCTGGCCACTTACAGAACTGTGTTGAAAATATCATTGTACTAAATCCCGAAAATTCAATATTACTTATGTAGGTAAATAGATTTAGAGTATCAGTTGAAAACAATAGCTTCGTTTGAACCCGTAGTTATTAAATTTACATAATACATTACTTACTATACCCGGAATTTAGTACAAAATATAGTGGAGTCCACATACATAACTATGTTACAAAGTTCAATGTATATATAATCTTTTTTGTAATAATAATATTTTTAATCTCTGTTAAGGCAAATGACTTGTACTTAGCGTTTCTTTTTTACGAGTTGTTTTGTTCTCATTCTACGTAGTTATAATGTTAATATAGTTTTAAAAAATTCATCATAAATTATCATCATATGTGTTTTATCATCATAAGTGTATCGTATCATATGCACAAATCTAACAAATTTGTGGCAATCAAATGTATACTTAACATAAAATTAATTAATAAGCTATTAAAATGTACATAATTTGTGTTTACTTTTAAGTAATAAAACTAAAGCTATTTTAAAACTATATAGATAAAATATTGTAATAATAATCATTATAAATACTCTGTATTATTCTATTTTCTAGTGCTTCTAAAGTTAATATTATGTAAATGAGTAATATAAATAACTAAAATATTTAGCGAATTCATTATAACCCTCGATAGTTTTAATGCAGTAATCCCGTAAGTAACTTTCAATAGTTTTCGTTGTCAAGTTATTTTGCGGGTCGGGCGCTGGCGGTTGCGGGTAGTTTCAGGTTAGCACCTATGGTTTTAATACGAAGCTTGGATTAAATGGTTTAGTCTCGGAGCGTCGCCCGCCCGGAACGGTTCTCGGTCGTTTTGAATCCCTTGCGAAAATTCATTTAATACTCGTTTAATGTGTTTAAAATATTCAATAATAAATTATTTTCTTAATAATAATTATAAAAATAAAATTGTACACTGAAAAATACGCTGAAGAAATTGGTCATGTTTTATATTCAGTTATTATACACGATGAAGTTAAAATAATTTATAAAACTCCATATCACTGAATGAAAATAAACATGAAGCTGAAATAAAAAAAGTACCTTCAAAATCGGTCCAGTCGTTTCGAAGATTACCCATTATAAACAGACAGACAGACAAAAATTTTAAAAATTGTATTTTTAGTATATGTATCGTATATACCATAGATTCATAGTTATCTATTTAGTAAAAAAATTGATATTACAAACAGACACTTCTATTTTAACTATTAGTATTAATTAATATGTATATATTTGCTTTATCTGAGTACCCAAGAAAAAGTAGTAAAATGATTAGGGGGAAAAAAAATAAATTTATGTAATTCTGAACAAAATACGATTCAATCGGCAGCACTACCAAAACACAATTTTCCAATGATTATTTTAAAACTGTGAAGAATAAATGAAACGCAGGCAGAGACGCGGCTTCACAGCTAGTTAACTATAAATTAACAATTACCTACATGTAACTAGAGAGATTCTAGACAACACAAAGAGTGAAGCGAGGTTAAGCTGATAGCTTGAAAAGACGTTCAATCGACGTGAAACCTTCACTTTAACAAGGAATTAAAACTTTGTTACATACTAACAAGTGCTAAGTTGTAAGTTTTAAGTTACTTATTCGATATAAGATGGGTAGGTACCTATGAGATTATATATTTACAAGTATATTTATTTTATAGTTAAGAATTCTTGTGAAGAAATTTGAACATTAACATACGGCGACATCAGATTGGAAAAGTAGGTATCTCAGAAATCTATTGCTATCGCGTTGCGCCCCAAAGAAAGAGTTATAAAACACGAAAAGGACAACTGAAGCGCGGGCTGATTTCTCCTATGCAAAATAGACGAAAACATCACTTCGTAGAACCCTGTTTCCTCCTCCAAAACTGAACTGATTTTTAATTTACTTTCAGGTATAGAATAAAAAAGACTTTGGCTATGACATACGTTTTCCTTTTTTAATTTTAGTCATCAAATTTGTTTGACGAACGTCGGAAAATGACAGTAAAAACGAGCATTTTTTTTTAATTTTCAAAGGCCCCTAGTTTCAACAATAACTATTTTATGGAAAAAATCAAAACATACGGGCATAGCGGTGGTGGATATATATTATTTGGTATAAAAATATTGACCATAATGCTATTATTCAGGGAGGAAACAGAGGATTACGTTTGCATGAAATACTTGCCTCTAGTATATCCTCTTAAATATTAAATTCTTTATACATACCTAAGTTTAATAATTTAAGTCTACTTTACAATAATATTTTGTAAGATAATCGATCATAATCGTTATTAGAAATTTAAGAAAAAAAGTTACCAGTTTTTTATTTATTGTAAATATTAAAGCTCGTCCATTATAATTACTAAACAAAGAACATATAAAG
The DNA here is from genome assembly GCA_014132275.2 of Samia ricini. NCBI lineage: Eukaryota > Metazoa > Arthropoda > Insecta > Lepidoptera > Saturniidae > Samia > Samia ricini. Next base: position 13,393,470 of record AP028161.1, read on the forward strand.
AAAATCGATTGACGAACAAAATATAAAGACGCACTGAACTATTTATTTGTAACTATATATAGATTATGTTTTTATATTAAAAAAATCACTTTACGTAGGTAGTACAAACCCACCCGAAGATTTAATTTGACTAAAAATACATTTAGTAATTTTAATTTTAAAAATTATAAAACTATGAAACGGGAAATATATAAATTTATCCCTGAACTAGATATCAGACTTAAATGGATATGTTGAAAACGAAATTCCCTGCTTTTCGTTGGGGCTCTTCGTGTTCTCATCGCTATTCCGACAAAATGGATATAGCTCATCTAGACTAGATAGAGCGCAGTGAGGTATAAAAGCTATTTTTATTGTTTTTACTGACTACTTTTGATCATTACTTTTGATCTAATTAAATATATGGTTGAAAATTTTAGTAATTATTAGAACAAATAAATTATATATTACTATAAAATGACGATGGTTATTTAAAAAAAAAAAAGAACAATTAAAAGACACGCTTAATTTTTAAGAAATCTTTCTTTCCCACTAATCAACCGAAAGACATACATTACTGTACATAGGTTATTGGATTAGATAAGATAGGATTTGTTGCCTACTTTTAATCGTAATCTCTTTACATTTAGATCTGTCTGTCCAGTTTCCTGTGCAACTTTTATGTGTGTGTTGGATTAATTTATAAAATTATATCAAAATATTTAATATGTATATTTTCTCTCATTGTCACTAGATGGTGCATGCATATTTGTAGCATCTCTGTATTTAATGTAATGAAAATAGATCTGTTACAAGATGCTGCTTAGGATAATGGAATAAACTTATAAATAATATGTTATCGGTGTATCCTTGATAAGTATGCGGTTTCATCCGACATTCTGAAATAAATGAAAATTAAGTTAAAAAATTCCGTTATATCAAGATCTAGCTAATAAAGAGCGTGTAAAAGAACATAATATTTCCCTATATCAATTATCCATAACAGTTGAGTGAAATAGGATTTTTTTAAATTATCCATCCATTTAACTGAAAGACGTCCACTGTTGGACATAAGTCTCCCCCAATGTGTGTGTTGCCATAATCGCCACGCTTGAGAGGCGGGTTGGCGATCGCAGTCAGGTGTTTGTGGTACTAAGAGGACGCTGCTGCCCATCCCTGGTCGGCCTTATCCCTTAATCGCCTTTTACGACACCCAATGGATGATATGGGTTGGTACTATGCTTAAACAGCACCACACACAATATACCACTTTAAAATTATGTATGTAAATGTAATGACAACAAAAAAAGTATTCATCTAAAATTACTTCATTTTTATACGTTATTCCTATAAAGCGCATCCAGTAAGTTTCTACGTATATTGTAGCGTTTACAATGAACTGTGAGAGACGTGTGTACTTAACGTGGAGTTAGCATAAGTATTTCGCTAAAAGTCTCATCCAAAGCCCAACGTAAGAACGGTGCGTAGCTTAATTTCATTCCTCCTCACTTAACTAAGTACCTTTCACGTCGTTATTGCTTTAAAGTTATTCGTTCATTTAATATCTCATACTTTAAGTAAAGTAATCACGAGTTATCGACATAATAAGTATGTTTATTTAACGAAAAAAAAAAATCTTGAAACAATAATCTACGTTAAAACTTCCCGTAAAAGAAAATCTTAATTTTTTACAGCATATTGTGAGACTGATTTTGGGCGTTAGTAAAATATGTATTCAAATATGTCATAATAAACATCATAAAATTTTTAAAATGACATAGTTAAACGAGTAAAAAAAAATTATTGGTGCACTGTATTAATATTCATCCATCCATTCATTCAACCGAAGAACGTTCACTGCTAGACATAGGTCTCCCCCGATGATCTCCACGACGACCGGCCTTGCGCCACCCGCATCCCCACGGGTTACCCACCCATGCTACGTCTTCCGATGCGTGGTAGCCATTGGAGAACTCGTTGGCCCCATCGGACATCGGTTCTGCGAGCAATATGCTCATCCCACTGTCACTTAAATTTAGCAATTCTTCGGGCAATTTTGGGCAATTTTACTTTGGTTCTTCTGTGGATCTCCTCATTTTTGATTCGATCACGCAGTGAAACTCCCAGTCCTCTCCATTGTTCTGTGAGAAACTTTGAGCTTTTTTATTAGGCCCATTGTGAGCGACCAGGTTTCAGTGCTGTATGTCATCACTGGCAACACACACTGGTCGAAGACTTTCGTCTTGAGACACTGCGGTATTTCGGACGAGAAGATTTTGCATCGCTTTCCGTAATATATTTATTTGAAATTTCTTAAAATCATAATTGAGTAATAATAATGCTTATCAATGTTTACGTTTTATTAATATAGGTACATAATTATATATTATTATTATTATACTTTATAACATTTCCGTTGTAAACAATACTATATAAACGTGGTCGGCATGATTTAGTGGCATGACATCGGTATTTACTAGGTTTCATTTCAGCATCCGTCACGCAGGACTTATAAATAGATCATCGCTCACGAACATAACGCGAATGTACACGCAAATCGAATACCTTCCATTGTTATTTGACACGACAATAAGTCACTTATTTTAATTTTTATTTAAAAAAAAAAAAAAAACAAAACATTTATTTAAATTCTCATAAAATCTCAATGCCATAATAATTTATCGTGAGTTTAATGGAAACCTAAGCTTGATTCGATCTAGAATGACGTAAGTCTCAAAAGAAAATCGTTGTAGCGTAATTAAAATTTGGTTTTATAATATTTACATGATGATGACGATTGTTCAATGGAATAAATGAATGATTGAAATGAATTGTAATCATCAATGTTATTCTAAAATGCACCTGAGTTTTCAGTAAAGGAAAAGATCGTTATGAAACCATAGCACGTTTTCTAATGCCCGTCTGATTAGATACCACTCTTAAGTTTAAAATCTGTTAGCAAGCGCCCTTGAAAGTCTGTTCCGGCAACATCACTTGGTCACCAGGTACCTCTAGGTTTACTGTGCTTACCATACTGAACCACATCGTCACTTAATATCAGCTGAGTTCGCAACTACCTGTTACATTATAAAAAGGAAATGATAGGATATTATTTATTTAACTGATTTTTAGAATTAAAACAATTAACGATACACATAATGAAATTAACGATACAATCTTTGATAATTATTATTCATGTAAATATGTATTGAGAACAAGCAGGAGTTTGTGACTTTGTTCGCATGAAATTTTTTTTTTCTCATAATAACTCCATCTCTTATGTGTATTAAAAGCTTGATGCTAACGATATATAATTTTTTTTTAATAATAATATGACCCCTACCTTTACTTGGTTTTACTTATACTTTTATTTTCGTGGGAACTACGTTAAAATAAGTTCAGTAATTTTCAACACGAAAAGTTAAGTGCAAAATGTTGGGACCGAGTAAACATTTTAGCTACCTATCAAAAAGAAATTCCTAACAATATGCCGTTATTCTAAACAAAAAAAAATTATATATGATTTAAGCAAATCTAAAACCTGACTGTAACTAACTGAGTTACGTTAAGTTTAATTCTGTAAGTGTAGGAAGAGGAGGAACGGTGGATGTAGCTAACACCTACGGTCCGGACGTTAATCCCCTTACAGAGAACCACCAAACTTTCACCTGACCGCCACAGACGGTCTAATACTGGACTAAACAATGAGTAAAACTCATCTTGGTTACATGTTGTCGTGAAAAGCGCTCTATATAAATCTACTACATGTACAATATATTCAAATACTAATCTCTAATTCTGCATTGTTTTTTGTCATTGTCTATTCCCAAAACTTTAAAGACTGATGTGTTATACAGGTGATGGAAGACGATACCCAAATGTAGATGATATCCAATGATAGACCAGTACATAAGTTAAGAGTTGTTCAACGAGTAATTAATAGAACTATGCTCGGAGTTTCTCTGTGCGACAAAATTCGGATATAATACACAAGAGAACCAGTCACTAAAGTAGTTCTAAAGCAAATTAAAGTGGCTACGATCCGGCCATATGTGTCGAAGAACGAACAACTGTTGGAGTGGAGGAGCTCTCGAGTGGAGACCACGTCTGGAATGAAGTAATCTACGAAGAATAGCTAGAAGTGCGTCGGTGACTTGCGGCTAACTTTGCACTGATACATACGCCGGGCCCCATTTGGCAGTTGCTCAGGACGGGTTCCGTTCCCCAACTAGGGAGGTTTCTTTACCCACCTTCAACGTGTTACAGTACACCACACTCTTGCACACTACACGCAGGTACATGGAGTCTGTAAGTAGTGGCGGCATAGCGTGAAAAAAATTGTCGGTAAACCCGGAGCATAAAACATCTACATGGGCGTCATACTTCTATCTCTTGAAAATGAGTACAGTAATGAATGATGGATGCTTGTACTGCTGAGTGAAGATATGTAGTTACAGTTAGTGTTAACCACCTTCACCATACTTGACATCACTGGAGTTACATAAACAGTGCATGTCGGGTATGGTAAGTTGCTTTGAGATTAAAGATGAAAATTATTTCAAATGACAAATTCATTTCGGTTGTGATAAATGTTCCTAGAATTACAACATAGTTATAATTAAAAATTAATAAATAATTCATTCATCCATCCATTCAACTGAAAGACGACCACTGCTGGACATAGGTTTCCCCCAAAGATCTCCACGACGATCGGTCTTGCGCCACCCGCATCCAGCAGATTCCCGCGACCTTCACCAGGTCGTCGGTTCATCTTGTAGGAGGGTCTTCCGGTGCGTGGTACCCATTCGAAAACTCGTTGTCCCTATCGGGTATCGGTTCTGTGAGCAATGTACTCATCATGAAAGCCCACTGCCACTTATGTTTAACAATTCTTAGGGCAATGTTGGATACTTTGGTTCTTCTGCGGATCTCCTCATTCCTGATTCGATCACACAGTCAGACTCCAAGCATAGCCCTCTCCTTTTCCCTTTGAGTAACTATGATCTGTTTTATTAGGACCATTGTGAGCGTCCACGTTATTAATAATAACTTTTTATAATTAAAAAAATATTGTTTGCAGCAAAAATAACCACACCTATTTTGTATAAGCAATTCAATGCTAATAATACATAGACATCGTCTTCGAAATCTTCATTATAATCGTCTTGTTTATCCACAACACAATATGATACAAGTTTAAGCGTAGGTACGATTCAAAGATTCTGTCATGTCACATGCGAATCTTATTCAATAATAAACAATAATGTTCGCAAAACAATTAGGGCACCGTGCCGTTGGGGGGATGAACCGAGTTTCTTAATTAAAACCACAAACACGCCCTTTGACAGATGTAACGCCTTCACAATCATTGTTTGCGTTATCTTGTCTTGTTATTGTTTGATGGTTTCTGTACCGTGTAATATATTTTACCAAGTTTTGTATCACTTAATCTGTAGTTTGTTATTCAAAGATTGATTTAGACTTCAAGTATTATACACATTATTTAAGTGTCTATTTAATAAGAGTATTAATATGTATAAATAAATACGTTACCATTTGCATATATACAGGCATATACATATATATAGAACTTAGCCGTGTAGAACTTAGCAATGTGAATTTTAAAGACGTGGTATTCTTAAAGATAAATTACGTTTGGTTTAAAACATAGTGCTATTATTGCGTCGTATTCTATGTAATATATTGTGTACGATATGACACAAAATGGTAAACACGTGCGTCAAAATCGGTACGTAAATGCCTTCAAAGTCGGTCCAGCCGTTTCGGATATTACCCGGAACAAACAGACAGATAAAAATATGAAAAATTATGTTTTTTGGTATAGGTATCGTATAGATATTCACATGTATTTAGTCAACAATTGTCCTTTTGACATTTCCATTTTATTTATCAATATAGATAAAGCAAGTCTATGTATGCTTCTATATAAATAATGTATATAAAATTATAGTGTTCACGTATATAGAGAAACACAGTTATCGTGAATCATTGTAAAGTTAAATCTTAGTATTAGAGTGGCGTATAATAAAAGCGACGAGACTTAAGGCAGGTAAGCTCTAGAATGCGGCTCAAAGAACTAGGAGTCGGGTTACCTTCACAGACGGTCAGTTGGCTTAACTTATGACTTAAATACACATATTATAACATTTCTACTCACAACAATAGTTGTTTGTTACGGTTTATGTGAAATTCGAATGAACTAGAGCTTAGATGAAAAAACTAAAAACACTTTTGGTTTTTAAATAACTTTTAATACATCTAACCTAGCGGCCTGTCTTCCATACAAACGTAGTCCCTTATTTCCTTTCTGGATAATAGCATCATGGTAAATATTTTTATACCAAATAATAAATATTCACCACCGCCACGCGCGTACGTTTTGATTTTTTCCATAAATTAATTATTGTAGAAATTAGAAGCCATTGAGAATGAAAAAGTGCTCGATTTTTACCTTAATTTTCAAATATTCGTTTATAAAATTTGATGGATGAAATTAAAAAAAAATAGCCAAAGTCTTTATTATTCTAAAACTGAAAGAAAATTAAAAATAGATTCAGTTTTGGAGGAAGAAACTGGGTACTACGAAGTTATGTTTTTCTATTTTGCATAGCTAAATCAGTCCGCGCTACAGTTGTCCCTTTCATGTTTCATAACTCTTTCTTTGGGGGGCAACGCGATAGCAATAGATTTTTGAAATACCTACTTTTATGACCGGATATCCTCTTAAAATACAACCCTGTTAATTTAAAACTTACTATAATGATATATTTATGAAGAATTTAATAATATTAATCTTATAATTGACTTAAATAATTCTATTTAAAAATGAATCCATTTTTATTGGATTATCGATTGGTACCTTAACAAAAAAATGACTGATACGGATTATCCAGTTTCATGAAACATACTTGTTTTGATTAATAACTTCGGCCGCATACATCATGCGTGCATGATTACATCATGCATCACGCATTACATAATTAAAAAAAAATATATTTTGTGTACAATTGTCGTTAACATTCTTAGACGTATTTTTAAGTAACCTCCTCATTTGTGGATATCAAAAAATATAATTCAATTAAAAGTCGAATCCAAGTCCTATGGCCATTTATTTTATTAAATTAACATTTTCAAATTTATGACTGTGTGATATGATTTTTTTTCACTAATTGTTAAAACTTGAAATTAATAAATACTTAGATTGTAATGCACATTTTTGAAACTTGTTAAAATTTTAACAAAATATACATGTAAAAAATATATATACAAGGAAATATCATTTTCTTAGCCGTCATTGTAGGGAGCGTCATTGGAGTCTCAATGCGACTCATGTCTTTGTTCCGTCGACGTCAATCGCTAGGTAACACATTTACCCAGTTACAACAAGAATAAAGCTCAATGAAAACTTGCAAAACGCACAATTGTTACGGACGATATTATAGAAACAATGTTACCCACCATGGCGCGCGTTCGTACGCTTATCGACTGTCGCGTGTCAAAGAAGTTCAAAAGCTAGATTTTAGACGTGTACCTTTCGTATCGTTTGTCAGTTTACGCTGGCAGTGATGACATTGTCGATGTTACAAATGACTTGTTTGGTGGTGGCGGCGTCTTACGTTTGTTCGTGTTTTAATTATTGACACCGCGAAATTATTTTGCAGGTGTATATTTTGTTTCGTGCGCGCTTTGCGTGAGTTGTGAGATTGTGTGAGTTGTTTGTACGACTTTTTCTTTGTATGCCATGTCGATATTATCAAAACGTTGTTATTACTCTTTCATACTTGAAATTGCAACTATAAATAGGTAAATATAAATTAGGTAGTTCAAGATATTTTTACTTCTATTTATTGACAAGTTTGATTTTTAATTTTTAATAATAATTTCGGTCGAATTTTGAGTGAATTTTATTAGCTAACCAGCTGTGTGCCCGCGGCTGCGCCGCGTTGCATATGTTTTCACTGCGTTTTAATTTTTTATACAGATACCTAATTTTGTTTAGTACTAAGATATAGTAAAAATATTATTCATAAATTCAAGCACATCCCCGTAAAACTGTGCATTAAATAGGACTTTTTAAGTGGAACCGTAATTATTTTTGAAAATTAACAGCTTCAGCTATCTACCAAAAAAAGTCTCGTTTAATCCATCCAGCCGTTCCGGAGATTACCCGGAACAGACAGACAGAGAGACAAAAATTTTAAAAATTGTATTTTTGGTTTAGTTATCGTATATACATTTATATATATTTAGGAAAAAAAAATCCGATTACAAACAGACACTTCAATTTTATTTATTACTATAGAGTTTAGATTTACGAAACCTACTAAAACGTATTTTTGTCAAGATACTATTGTCTTAAATGTAAATTCTTTGAAATGTGCAAAACTATATGTTAGTTTTGCTCATCAAATTCCCTTGTTACTTTTTATCGAAAAGTAGTCTACAGTTAAAGAGACAGATATCACTTCATATCTTATATTACATAAACTTCATAATTAATTACATGTATATTCTAAGGCCGATTACAAAAATTATTTAATGACCAACTTACATTTAAATAAAATCCTGATCATTATTTCTCCTTTATTTAAATAGATCCATATTAGTTACTGTATTCTATTTGCTAAGTAAGAATTTGTTTTAGGAAACGTTTATTAATGCTTTTAAACCTATATTTATTTTAATTTTAAATAGCAAGGATGTTAGTTCTATAACTTTGAAAATCGATTTTATTAAGTATTCAGTTTACGAAGACGCGAAGACAACGCAACTGCGTGACACTACACGTTCAAGAATTAATCCCATTTATGTAATAAAATCTGTGCCTTAGCCGCGGCGGTGGCAAGCAGTGATCCGGCCGTGAAATGCCTACCTCACATGATAATCCTGTTAGGTTAAGAAGGTTTCTACATATTACGTGCTTTGCTACGCCTTAAGGATTAAACTGTATATCTATAGATCGATACGTATTGGGGAAAACACACTCTTTATTATTACATCGATATCCTGACTAGTGAATAAAATTGAACTGTCTGTTTTTAATAGCGAAATAACAACTTTTTACTAAATACAAAAATATTGTACAATTTTTGTCTGTCTGTTTGTCCCATATGATAACAGATAGTCGAAAATACTCCGCGTAACTTAAGCTACTTTTATTTATCGAAAATAATAGGGGTTCCGCTTAAAAAAATTAAAACTCATGAAATTGCGAATAAAATCCGATTCAATGCACAGTTATGCTTGCAGGTCTTTGATTTCTGTTAGTAGGGATCAAAAATAATTTCAGAAAATTATTAGGGTTCAATTGTTAAAAACCAAATACGATTCAATGGGCAGCACCAACAAAAGATTTCAATTTTTATAATATTTAAAATTATATTACGCAGTGATGAATACATGAAATGCGGGTGGAGACGCGGGCACAGAGCTAGTCCTGAATAAACAGACTATTGAACCTTACGTGTAGGTACGTATACACTTACGTAAGTTACAGGCAAGGGAATGGGAAAATAAATCGACTTTGTTACTATATGGAAAAAATGCATTTATTAGTTGAAATAATATGGTTGATGTTAATTTGCTAATTATAAACTACTAAAGCAAAATTAGTAATGTAACATTAACCATATTATTTATAATTGATTTTCACAAAGTAACGACTTTATTAATCACATTTATCAGTGTTTTCGATTCTGGTGTTTATTGTATAGAATAATATAATTTATAATACATTATAAACTGTGTGTCTTAATTGAAGTAAATGAGGCACGTTTTGAAAGTAATAGTTTTGTTAGCGGAAACTTTGAAAGAACGTTAATGGAATTATAGTCAGAAAAAATATCCTTATATTTTAACAATATTTGTACTGCATGGGAACATACACGGTACTTTCGGCAACAAGTTTCTTTTATAATAATAATAGTAATAACATAAAAATATTATATACATACAAAATTAAAAAAATAAATAATTTAATATAGAAGTAATGAAAATGTCGATAAAGATTCTAATTCGTATCATTTCGCTTTTAATAACAGTCGACAAAAAATTAGCAAATAACCAGAGACACACAATGTCCAGTAGTATATATCACATAAGAAAAAAAATAACTTCATGTTTTATTAATCTTAGCACTTTGCACATTGCACTTTGTTATGACATTATTCTTATTGAGACGCGAAAACGTTCGTAAAATGTATGGAAAAAAGTATCAGAAATAATGGCATATATATTTTATAAGTTTTAATGATACTTATATATAAAAACGTGTAGATTTGAAAGTATAGAACAATCGGATAACCTTCCTTTGGATACACTCCGACTGAATTTATAGGTATTAATTTAGCGAACCCCGTTGGAGCCAGGCTTAAACGATTACTCCACGGCAAAGATGCAACGTAGATTTAAACCAAAGCTCGCCATGACAAGGTGGTCATCGCAAACCCCCAGATCTTTACACCGGACAATGGACGAAGGACCTCTAAATTATTCAGGGGCAAGGCAAAAGCGACCTTAACGTCTTAACGGTAGACAACATTTGTGAAATATTTAAATACGCGCGTCAATTCTGTGTTAAGACGAGTAGTTTGCATGAGAGAGGAATCGGTGAGCGTCTGGGAGGCTAAACCTTCCCTCTGGGTAGTGGGGGTCGTTCATAAATAATTAATCTACAACGATGTACGTACCGTCCGACGGTTAAGTAAATCCTGTAGCGGTTTAGTTTGACCGTCAGGGATATTACAAAGGCTACATTGTTTCTTGTTTATTCGAAATCGAATCGTGCTTTTCTTAAAGCTGTTCATACGAGCGATTCGAAACAAAAATCAGATTTAAAAAAATAATAAACTTGTCATTTAGTATCATGGTACATTCTAGCAGTGTCTGGCAAGCGTTGTGATGGACCAGGCTGTGAAAACCATAGCCTGGTGGTAGGGTATTTTCTAATAATGCCCACTTTGGTAGCTACCACATTGAAGTTTGAATACCTGCTCACTAATAAGTGTGTTCCGGCAGCGTCACTTGAGGACCAGTAAGACTAGGCTTAGTGTGTTTACCATCCTGGAACACATTGTCACTTAACATCAGGTGAGATTGTGGTCAAAGCAATGAGCCTATACAATGCAAATAACAATTTCATCATAATAGGATGAATAGCTAACATACATAATTTTATATAATTATATAAAGAGCCAAAAGTGTTTTTTTATTTATTATAGATAAACTCAAAAATCACTTAACCTATTTTAAAAATTCTTTCACCTGTAAAAAGCTACGCTATCACAGAGTAATATACATATTTATCTTATTAAAATAGAGATTTTAATATAACCCTGCGAAGCCGGGGAGGGTCGCTAGTATTTATCCTTACATAAAAATGATGTGCGCAAAGTGTAGTTTCAAAATTTGATAAGTTTTCTTGTAGAGTTTATAAGGTTATGATTATGTTGTTAAAGAACATATCATATTATATGACATATCTATTACATAAGATTATAAATATAAGAGTATCTGTGTTCAGGGCATAGTGAAGCCATAGTCAAACGCAACAAACGACTTCCCACCGCTAAAATGTATCGAACCGTGGATTAGACCAGCTTTACTCGGCCAAGACAACAATGGATATACGTGGTTAACTATCGAGTAAAGATTTATTTTACGAATATTATATAAACACTAGCCATGTTGCCGCGGCTGCGCCCGCGTTTCATATATTACCGCGGCGAATGAAGTAGGTAGGCGAATGGCGTGATGTTTGTAAATTTCTTAAAGTCTATACCTAGCTAGATATCAAGATAAAAAATATATTGACAAACATACCCTACTCTTAATGAAACTTGAGGTTAATATTTACCAGTGTAATTGTGTGTGAAGTGGTAAAAAAAACATTTACCAGTAAGTACAGAGCACGTGATAAAAACATACGATTCAGTCCATTCTAGAAACATAAATTATTCACTGAACAAGTCGTGATTTTACTACAGACTTTCTTCCTGTCATAATTTTGGCTTTGTTCGTTTTTAAATATGTATTATCAAGACTAATTATAATATAAAGAAACAAATACAATGAATTAACTAAATATGTACAGTTTTACCAAAAAGTTAAACTGTTAGCAAAAAGTAAACGTATGTGTCTAACTCAATTGTACGGAAACCTCGACGGCGAGGATATCGGATTAGAAACAATTTTCTACCGAACTTTCCCTTTAACAATGTTATGGGTATCAATGTACTAACTTCCTAATAAATCCTATCAGTTTTTTGCTAAACAGCACATAAAATAAAGATTCAATTTATATCCTTAAAATATCTATGTAATAATTTTATTAAGAAAATTATACTTTATTATAAGAATTTAGCAACGCCAAAAATTTAATGAGAAAATTTAATAAAACTACGTCAACTTTATAATTAAAAATTTTTATAAACTGCCATAAAGTCTCAAAATGATTTTCAGTTAAATCATTTTTAATTCGACATGTAATAATACTTCTATACTAATAAATAAAATAGAAGTGTCTGTTTATAATGTCAAAAATATTTTTTTTACTAAATAGATATATATGAATGTATAAACAAAACCTATAACAAAAATGCAATTTTTAAAAATTTTGTCTGCCAGACGTAATATCTGCAATGCCTGCCAGTAAAACTGTGCATTGAATAGTCTTTTATACATATTTTTATGAGTTTTAATATTTTTTTTGCGAAACCCTAATTGTTTTCGAAAAAATAATGTAGCCTAAGTTACGCGGAGTAACATCAGCTATCTAACAAAAAAAGTCACGTCCAAATTGGTCTAGCCGTTCCGGAGATTAGCCGTAACAAACAGACAGACGGACAAAAATTTTAAAGATTGCATACTTACTATAGGCATCGTATATACATTTATAGAAAATAATTGTTGTTTTGATATTACAAGCAGACACTTCAATTTTATATATTAAATATAATAAAAAATAATTTTATATGAACCATTCTACGTCGTGTTATAGTTCTGTTGCCTTTCATTATACATACATGTTTCGAAATAGTTTGCGGTTAAATTTTATTTATTAGATTAAATATAAATGATGGGGAATTATAATGCAAAAATATATTTTAATCATTTAACTTATTGTTCACAATGGTACATAAATAGCTTTCAAAGTGGATTACCACGTTTCATTAATACATTATCGGAGCATTTAAATAATTAAATGACTAAAACGATATTAACGTTACGGACGAAAGCTGCACAGTTCTCGATCAGAGTCGGTATTAACAACAAATAATCACAGTTAAGGCGAAGTGCACAAAGTAAGCGGTTATATAAATCTATTTATAAATATAGATCAATTTTATTATTACAAGACAAATATTTTAAAAAATTAGAATGTATCAAAGTTATAAAATCTATTTTAAAGTAGCTGTATACCCGCGGTTACGCCCGCGTTTCATATACTTTTCACCGGGTATTAATAATTTTTTTAAACAGAAGCCTAATTATAGTCCTAGAAATTGTCTAGTACTATGATAAAGTAAAAATATTGCCCATAAATTCAAGCACTTGCCTTTAAAACAGTACTGTGAATTGGATTTTATTCAAATTTTTATGAGTTTTAGTTTTTTTTTACGCGGAACGCTAATTATTGTCGAAAATTAAAAGTGCCCTAAGTTACGCAAAGTAACTTCAACAATCTATAAAAAAAGATCTGGTCAAAATCTGTCTAACCGTTCCGGAGATTAATCGGAACAGACAGACATAAAATATAAAAATTGCATTTTTAGTATAGCTATCGTGTATGCATACATACCCATAAAGTAAAAAAAAATGACATTACAAAACAGACACTTCAATTTTAATTATTAGTATAGATATTTACCAGTACTATAGAATGTATATACTATAAAGGTTTATACTATGCAGGAAAAGAAACATCGCATAAAAAAATCGTTGTTTAATGTGTCGATTACCCATAAAAATAAGACAATAGGAAAACAATGGAAAGCTGGCGTAAACGCCAGGTAAGTGCTCAAGGGGTTCAAAATGCTAAGTATAGAGATACTGCCGGAACACACTTGTTTGTGTTTGGTGAGAGGTAAAATGTCCCTACCACCATCCTATGGTTTCCTCGCGATGTTTTCCTTCACCGAAAGCTCAGGCTCATTCGTATATGAGTCCAATGACTTGGAATCCAACTGCATTAAAAACTCGCGACATAATTCCTACAATTAAAAAACAGGGACTGACAGAGAATTTTGTTTACTGTTATTGTAGTGTCTACATTTTTTTACCTATTGTAATTTAATCGAAACCGCTCGATTGTAATTTTTAATAGTAATATATGGTAATAAAAGATTAAAACGTTATTTAATTTTTTTTTTTAAATCGATAACTTAAATATTACACGGATAATCAAATTTGAGTTGACGTTAGAAATAATATACAAAACATTTATAATACATTGGTATGTAATAAGAGCCAGCCTTAATGGACACGCGTTTGAAAAGTTAAAAGCTCCGCGTTAGGCCGCGGACACACAGAGCGACTAATTAACGCCGCGCGGTAATTCCACAGCTAGTGCTCGCGAGGACTTAGTGGTGTTATCGTCTAAATTGTCCTAATGTTTAGTTGTGGAGTTTCGATCGTTAATGACCTGCATACATTAATTATTAACAATGTTCTAATATTCCAATGAATTAAATTGTACAGTGGGATTAAAACGTGAATATAAATTCATTTACATGTTAACTGGTTGTAATCTCATGTCGATACTGAATTAACATTTTGGATTAGCAATTAATGTAAAAAATACTAATGCCGTGAACATTATCATGCATAAAGCAGCCCTAAATGAAGCTCAATTATTAAGAAATTTAAAATTAAGTGATCAGTTGCCATTATTAAAAATTTTTAACTAAATATATGCAATAAAGGGAGATAATTAAATATTTAACATTAAATAAAATTGAACCGTTTGTTTATAAAGTCAAAATATTTTCTTTATTAAATAAATATAAATGTATTTAAGATACCTATACTAAAGATACAATTTTTTAAAATGTTTGTTTGTCTGTTTGTTTTGGGTAATCTCTGAAACGGCTGGACGGATTTTGACAGAACTTTTTTAGTAGATGGCTAAAGTTACTGCGCGTAACTTAGGGTACTTTTAATTTTAGAAAATAGGGTTCCGCGTAAAAAATTGAATAAAGTCCGATTCAATGCACAGTTTTACGGGAAGTGTTTGAATATGTGAGTAATATTTTTACTTTATCTTAACACTAAATAAAATATTAGGGTTCTGTATAAAAAATAAAACGCACTGAAGAATATATGAAACGCGGGCACAGCTGCGGGCACGTAGATAGTCTTTTTATATAATTGGTATATTTGATTTGTGTGTCTCGTGGGTGAAAAACATTCCTATCTACAAACTATTCCACCATTTATTAGACCCCACTACCTAAGTATCTTAATTCATCATCATATTCTTTACCTTATCCTACATTAAATAGGATTTTCACAAAATGTTTTCTTCTTCTATTCTCCTCTATCAGTTTTCATCTCAATTTCATGGTAGTAGGGCATTTTCTAATGATGCCCGCCTGGGTAGTGACCATCCTCAAGTTTGAAATCCTGTCGCCAAATACCAATTGGTGTGTTTCGGCAGCATCACTTGATAACCAGTACCTCTAGGCTTAGTGTGTTTACCATCCTAGACCAAATCCTCACTTAACATCAGGTGAGATTGTGGACAAAGCACTGAGCCTATTCCATGTAAAAAAAAAAAAACATTAACACCTTATATACATATAACCTATATCTTCTTCGGTCTCCCTGTACCTCTACATCTATCCACCTTCATACATACCACTCTTATAGTTACGTGACTTTGATCTTTCCTCTTTACATGTCCATATCACGCTAACCTATTATTCCTTAACTTCTCTGTCACTGATGCTGCTTTCAAGATGCCTTTTATATACTCATTTCTAATCTTAACCATTCTCGTTATGCCACACATCCATCTTAACATTCGTACCTTGAATGCATCCACTTCTAAACACCATAATTCAGAAAACAAAAGAATAACGTAGCGAGTGTACTAAACCATATAACCTAAATCAGAGTTTTTGGCGGGATCTCAGTCTGACATGTAGCTGTTGTTTTCTTTAATTCATTAAACTTGTGTATTTGACCATATATCATGTAATCTTGGTGGTGTTTTGTGTGATATAGTTTAGTTTTTGTGTTCAAGTGAAGTTTATTATAGAAGATAACGCGTAACAGTATTCAGAGGTGCCGACAAAGCTCCATGGAAAGTTCTAGCAGGATGAGCCACCGTTTTGCTGGAGCTTAGTAACACTGATACAACTTACCCACATGACATTGGCACAAATTGTGTACACATAGATTGCCATTAATTAAAAAGAAGAAGAACCTAAATCAAATTTTTAACTCTCCAAAGAATCGGGAATCTCAATTAGGGATTAAAATTATATGAATAGAGGTGAGTTAGATCAATGGTAGATAACACAGGTATGAGCGCGGAGTTTGAAATGAATCGTATTTAGATCGCGTAGACAGACTCGATTTAGTAATTAATTTTACCGCGCGAAGTACTCCAAATGCACTAGAAACTATAATCCTCATTAAAATGGGAAATAGTCGTCTATTCGCTTTGCTGTCAAATGATAACTTTGGCTTCTAAACGTTGAATACGAATTATTACATTTTGGTAAAACGTGCAGCAACGTAAATGATTATCAAAATATAATGTAAAATAATTACATGAAAGCAAGAAATATTCATTTTACATTCATTCTTTCAAAATATCAACTTTTCTGCCAAGGACTAGTGTGAAATTCGACTTTTATCGTTAATGAAAAATTAAAGAAAAAACAATTTGAAAATATGTTTATTGATAATAAGCGGTATCAATCATTAGTTTATTATTAATATCTACCGAACAGAAAAAAGAAAATCGGTTGACATCCTTTTTAGTCATATAAAAATAATAGAATTATTAAATAGTATTGATAATCTGTATTTAATAAAGTATAATCTATAAACCAATTTCCATTGTATCTGCATTTACATGATTTTTATTGTTATATTAAGTAAGTGAATTCGTACATTGTGGTGAGGTACAAACCATGAGAATAAAATTATACAAAGCTATCATTTTCATTTGCTTCCCGATCGCTCAATTTTTCGCATAACGCACGAACCAATGAAAACACAAATTAATCTGCTCATTTTTTTTTTGCATACATACAATTTTATATCATTGAACCCAAACATCCGAATGCATTTCGAAGTGTATAATCCCACGTCACAGCGATAGTATGGATTACTTTTTGTTCCAATTGAATTATTCTGTTATGATAAACAATAAAATTAATTTATCATAATGGCAGTACGTAAGCGGAGATAATCCCGAAAAGGTTCGCGAAATCGCTTTGTTTACGTGCGCTTGTATGTCCAATGAAGGTGTGCGGTGAAATCCAAAATCAATATAGGCGTATAGAAACAAGAGTGCGGGAGAGGCCTGTGTCGACGCGATATCCAACACGGGTTCGGATTAAGCGACGTCAAATCCGGGATTAAGCAGAGCCGGGATAAAATGGAGCCCGGGATCGGCTCGAGCTCGGGTCAGCGGGATTTCACCGGGGCAATAAAAGTGTCTACAGCCGATTTAGACTGAGCCCGCAGGCAATTCGACGCGGATACCAATTGCTGGGTAATTTCGACGTGCGAGCGCGATCTGTCCGCACAAAGCCGTTCTAATGCCCACGAATGGGATTAGCCCAGTGTCGTGCGTCCTAAAATTTATTGGATGAAATAGAATGACTAAATCAAGTAATATACATGAATACCTCACTGATGAACACGTCTGTCATATAAACTAATTTGCATATGACAGGAATAATTTCTATTAGTGGAAAATAAGTATTTTGAATTCATTCAGAGGAATAATGTGTGTAAGTTGATATTTGGACGGCGTTATGTACACATGAATAATCAAAGTTTTTTTAAACTAATCCGACTCGTTTGCAACGGACCACATGCAACCATTATAGGGGCCCCTCGATAATCCGGATTGGAGATTCATTACTGCGAGATTATACTCTATTGAAATCTCGCTTAGCGAGGTACGAAACGATTCGCGGTCTGTGAACCATTGCATGCTATGAACTAATACTTATAATTTTTTACATTTATTTATTAAAATTTAATTTAGCTTTGGTTTGCATATAGAATCGCTAAGTCGCAAGTTCGCATGTTTACAATGTCGTTTGATTGGTTTCTTTCAATTAAGTATTTACTTTAATTTTTTCTTTGTTTGCTGCTCACAATTATTTTATTACAAGTAAAGGCAGTACGAATTAAAGTAATGTAAGAGATATAAAATTAAACACTTAATTTATAAATGATACGAATTTGTATAACATTAATTCATCTAATTGGCATACATATATTGAAATAGTCGAACATATTTTCATGGTAGATGCGGTACCTACTCAGTGAAGCATTAATATTATTGGATAAGTCTTAAAGACGGGAAGAGGCAAGATACACATCAAAGGGAGAACGTCGACAAAAACAAAAACCAAACATTTCCCAGATGAAAAGGTGATACGTAATTACAGTAACATATATCGTTAGGGTGTTTACGAAATGCGAAGGGAAATATCAATACTTCAAACGATTGTAACAAATTATATATATTAATATTCTCAGGAGGCTTTATCCTTAACGCTATAATGTAAATACTTTTGTCAAAATTATAACAATTGTTTATTTACTATGCTATGACCTCTTAACGATGCTTACGATATTTGTTGAGTTTAGATCCAGCTAAGTCTAGTTAATCGCGGTAAAGATATTATAAACGTACCTGGACTAGACTGGCCGCTGAACTTCCACTCGGTGATTCAAACGGTTCTTCAGTTTTTGAACTGACATTGACGTGCATGACAACGTAAAAGATGGCGTTTTGATACTGGTTATTAGCAGAGATCTAAACGTCAAAGCCTACGATGGGCTCAAGTCATGACACACATGGGTTTCTTTTAAAAGTGTATATGGCTAAAGTTTAATATCAAAATGATTACTTTCCTTCATCTATGAATGTTATCAACTGGTTGGATCATAATTATTAAAAAAAAATTAAACACACTAACAAAAGGTATTAATTTTAATATAACTAATTTTGTTACGTAAATAAATCTAAGAATTAAATTGATTATTTACAGTCTATAACATTTAGGATGCATTCAGTAATATTGTGACGGATAAATGTATCTGTAGATTTTTTTTAGTTTTGAATAGTCTGTGTTAATTTATCGGTGTTTTAACTGCCTCATTGGCGCAGTTGTATTACGGTACCGACTGTCGTTCTGAGGTCTCGTGATCGATCCTCGGTTCGGGTCAGTGAGATTGTTTTTTTTTTGGTCCGGAATATTTTTTTTTTTAATTAAATTATCTGCGGACTTTGTATCCACACCTTTTTTTATATTGGAGATTTAATTCGACTTGCGTCGGAAAAAATTGCCTATAATAGCAATTCAAGCAGCTATGCAGTTAGTAATCTTCTTTCGGATATGTGAGCTTAAATCTACTTCTATTAAATTTTTTTATATCTATATGTTAAATTATCTTGTAGACACTTATTTTGTAATTGTTAATTAATTACTTACTTAATTATTACTTGATTCTTTTTTTAATTTTTTTTTATTAAAGGTCGTAACAAGCCAAGCAGAACTAGGACGGTGTCCGCATAGTCTGGAATAGGAGTCATAGGGTCTGGAATTTGTGCCCGATATGGCAACAGGCTCTCGCCCCCCGTCACATCTGGGACGGAACTAAGCTCGGTGAAATGTGGGTGGCGTAGTTCGCTATTTCACCTCTGCCTATCCCTTTGGGAATAACAGGCGTGAACTTATGTTATGTTATGTTTAATTTATCGTAATCGATCTTTGTTGAAGTGGTTATAATTATAAAACTAATGATTATAATAATACTCGAATTTAAATGATGCTAATGTGATATAAATGCACTTATCTTCATTTCTGTACGTGGTACACTTTTAAGTATGTAATTTTATGGATCAAGGACACAGATCACGTTTATATTTAAGATAAAGAAGATTGAGAATTTATTAAAAAAAAATGAAATATTGTTAAATATAATAGAATCATAAAACCTGAAGTAGACCTTAAGTAAGTTACAATTAAACATATATTGTATTTTTAAATGATTTTTTAAATGAAACGCGATATGAAAGTTTGCATTTAAAGCTTCGTCAGTTATAAATTTTCATATATTTCTAAATACTATTTCTTTATAATAAAACAATTTATATTTTTTTATTTTTGATAAAGTGACTCTTAAAGGAGTGTAGCGATGATGGTTCAGTGGATGTAGTAGGATTCCCACGTCGATAAAATTTTGTTCGAATCCACATATCCCTAAAAATAAATTTTCGGCTAAGGAAATTTGTAATGAAATTATAGCAAGTTAGTAGGATATTTCCAAACGACTGCCTGGCTAGCTACCGTCCTCTTATTTGAAAATCTGCCGCCAAACAGTTTTGTTCTGGTAGCATCACTTATGAGCCGATATATTTAGGTTTAGGGATCGTCCATGAATTACGTAAGTCTCGAAAATGAGGGTAGGTGATTAAGAAAGTATCACGAAGCATCACAAGGTGGGAAGGGGGCTGCAGTGAAATAACACGTATGTTTATTTTTCCATTAAATAAAAGATTTGTAAACAAAAAAGCGGCCCGTGTTACCAGTTAACGATTTCAAAAAAAAAAACAGAATTAAATAATGCTATATTTGAATATAATATTCTAAAAACGTTTAAGTTTAAGGTAATAGAGGTTACAAGTGATGCTGCCACAATAACGATTGGCAAGGGGTTTTGATATTTGATGGTGATAACTACCCAGACGGGCATTATTAAAAAATACCCTACCACCATGCTATGCTCAGCCGAAAGCTCATGCTGATTTTAAAGTTGGACAGTTGGACTCGAACCGCGTCGATTGACGCGGAATCCAACTGCGCCGTCATCGCTGTACAGAAATAAATAGTCGTGATTTTGGTAAAAGACGGGGTTAAATCCCTCACTACGTTCCACCAGGAAAGAAGGGGAGTCATAATATAGCAAAAACAAAAAAAAAACATCACGTGATTAATAGACAGCCCTTCAGCGTGTACTTGGATGATATAGTCATCTAATATTAATTGAGAATGTAGTGAAAGCTCTGACCTTATGTATATGTATTACAAAAAACATACAATTAGCTCGAATAGTATCTTCAGATATTCAGTACCACTTACGCCGAATAGTTCTTTACAAAAATTATAAAAATTTCTCAATTAGGTGTTATAAAAACATGTTCAGTCAGTTAATATCTACGTATACAATGCTACTGAGAATTTTTTAAAAGCACAACCGTTTATAATGTGATGAAAGTGTAAATACCAACATAGTTGATGTGCGATCGAGAATAATATAAATGTCTTTTGTTTTTGTGTCTTTTTCTGTGTATGCATCTACATATACAAATAAATAAAATTAAGGTGTCTTTTTGTAATGTCAAAATTTTTGTTCTCTACTTGATACAAATGAATGTATAATATACGGTACTTCTTATCTGTTCGTCTGTCTGTTTGTTTGTTCCGGGTAATCTTTAAAAGAGTCTATACCGATTTCTAGATAACTTTTACAAGTTAAAGTGTAACTAGCGTAAGTTTTTTCTTGGAAAATAATTACGGTTCCACGGAAAAAAAAATTAGAACTGTTGATATCTATACTAATAATAACATACTATGTATTTTTTTAATAATTTGAAATGTTCTGAAATGTTACCAAGTAGAACTAGAGAATCTACTACACTACACATGTTGACAGTTTACATTTTTTTGTCTGTTTATTAACTTGTTCGCCAATCACGCCAAAAACTAATCAACCGATTTCGATGAAGTTTGTTTTACGTTAGTAGTTTATACTCTATAGTAACATCTTTCTACACATATATGTATTAATATAATGTATGAATAACGTTTATTTAGATTTATTAAAAAAAACATAACAATGAAGTGTAGGCATAAGAACATCTATACTATTATTACAAAGAGGTAAAGTTTGTGAGTTTGGATGTTCGGGCTAATCTCCGGTACCACTGATCCGATTTTGGAAATTCTTTCACTGGTAGAAAGCCATATTGTATATAGGGTTCTTTTTACGGGACGGGACGGCGTTGGAGGATATAGGTTGTCTATTAAAATATAAATTTCTGAATTTCACGCGAGCGAATTCGCGGGCATAGCTAGTTTTAAATAAAATCCGCTTCAATGGACAGTTTACTAGGAAATGTTTGAATTTGTGAGAAATATCTTTCTGTTAGTAGCGCAAATAATTTAGGGCACTAAAAAATATTTTACAATGATTAATTAAAACTGCGTGAACGAATCAGAAATGAGGAGATCCGCAGAAGAACCAAAGTAAACGACATTGCACTAAGTATTGCTAAACTTAAGTGGCAATGGGCTAGGCACATTGCTTTGAAAACCGATACCAAATAGGGCAAACAGGTTCTCGAATGGATACCACGCACTGGAAGACGTAACATGGGTAACCCCCCCCGCTCCTTACACAAGGTGGACCGACGACCTAGTGAAGGACACGAAAATCCGCTGGAGGCGGGTTTCGCAAGACCGGTCGTAGTGGAGATCTTTAGGGGAGACCTATGTACACGATGTCTTTCGTTGAACAGAAACTGTGCTATGCGAGCGGAGTCGCGGCCACAGCTAGTGTAGGAATTAAAACATTTTGTGTTAAGATCTCTTTAATACTTCACAGTATCATAAGTAAATTCTTTATTAAGATGACGATAAATATTGTATGCTAACGGTCAGTCACAATATTGAATCTTAACTTTTACATTGAGACCAATCCAAAAAAAAATATGTCTTTTGACTGATCTCTGATCTGAACTTGAACTAACAAAGTGGTTGAAATTTCGAACTTCAGTAGGTAACAGATTGATATCGTATATCGAAACCGGCCGTGAGCAAATCAGTAAATAACAATGAGACAGCGATTAACTATTTCGCGACCTTTTTAATCTTAAACGAACCGGTCGCTACTAACTACATCGGCTGATAACAAATTAATAATAAAATAAAGTAAAAAACATAATCGTAAAAAATCATACAAAAACTCAACACTTAATCGTACTACGGGGCTTATCTCTTTTTGTATTCGTCCATGGGGGATTATTCATTGGTACCAGCTTTATCCCGGAATAAAATATTTATATCCTACATAACGAGCTACACTCGGCCCAACATTCCCATAGAAATTCTCTTTCCGAATTATTATTAAAAAATAAACACATATTTTAAAATTGATCATATTTTTTTGTATTGAATTTGTAGATAATTCGGATAATTGGAATATTGAGATTCACTGTTGATTCATGCCACCGCATGTACTGAGGATTTTGAACTGAATCTAAGTGTACTAGCGATAATAAAAAAATATTATAAAATCCTTACAAATTTTTGCAGTAAAATTAACAATCAATTTTAACCCCCTTTCGGTTAGACCTCTAATCGGCAATAAATAGGTTTTGCGGTCTAGCATTAATATTAAATAGAAAAAATATTTTTCTTTCTATTACCATTTATTTGCAATTAAATATAACATATTTTATTTAAACACATAGGTGGCATTTTTAAAATTAATTTATTATAATCATTTCCTTGAGAGTTTGAGAAATTTTGTTAAATTAAGTAACTCGTAACTTTACATATCATTGTGTTTACATTTAAAAACTTGTAAAAACTACCTGTATTATTTTAACAAAATCTAGTTTTATTTATTTATTTTCAAAGGAGGTTGAGAAACCCCATCGAAGAGATTTAAATTATAATCGATTGTGTACCACAGAACCCGTAACATTGGCCTTCGCCTGTAGAGTGCATACTAATTGCGATAATCCTATTTGTGGTATGAAAAAAAGCGCTTTCAAATAATTAGTTAGTCCATTAACTAATAAATTATACAATAAACCAAATTGCAAATAAATATACTAAAAAGAAAAAAAAAGGAAACAATTCGCAGGTTACATTGATTTTCTACGATTAGTAGGTAACTTACTATCTGCGGTAATATATCCACAATCGAAGAATCCCTACGGTAGGTCGCGGTCTCATCCTGCGGCTTATTCTCTACTGCACGCTACTACGTTACAAAAATTAAGCTTTATGACTTACTCGTTAAAGTTTATTTCACAATGCACTCTAAGATTTGCGCTAGGTACGATGTTAAAGATAGATAACGGATTACATAAGCATTAAGGAAAAATTAATGCCAAAGAATGAATAAATTGAAGAATAAATTGATTTCAAACTGTGTTTTTTTTTTCGTTTTATTTTGCAATCTATATATATATTTTTTTTTTTTTTTCTTTCCATTTTTTAATAAGTGTTATTCTATAGAGATTAATGTTGGCGGCACAGTGTTTTTTTACAAATTTTAAATGGACAAAATACGAGATACTTTTTTTTAGATTTTATTTTACGATTTTAGATTTTATATGATAAAGAATTTCTGTTCGATAAATTTCAATTTCGTGATGGGAAAATGTATTATGTAAATATGTGGATATCATTTATGAGAATGACTGAAAAAATGTCCCATCGAATAATGTACAGTGTGTGCACAGTCATAAATTTATACATAAATGTTAAATTGTAAACAAAAGTTGATCGCAAAGGTCCAGTGGGCGAGAAAATCCTGAAAAAGGCAAACACTGAAATCCGGGATTCCAGGATTTTACCTATCCAGCCTTAATGTAATCCTGAGGTAGCAAAATATACGAATGTTCTACATTAGCTACCACAGTTTATTTCAAACAAGTCTTTGTCAAAAACTTCAAATACTTTTCAACGTTCTGAAGTAAGAGTTTATATACGAAATTATTTAAAACTAGCGATGTGCCCGCGGCTACGCCCGCGTTTCATATATTTTTCACTGCGTAATATGATTTTTTTTATTTTTTTCGGAACCCTAATTTACCAAATATTTTTCTCATATAATCAAACACCTGGTAATTAAACTGTGCACTGAATCCGATTTTATTCCCAAATTCATGAGTATTATTTTTTTGCCCGGAACCAGAAGTCCCATTAAAATCGTTCCTGACGTTCCGCAGAATACCCGATACAAACAGATGAACAGACAAAGAAATTTAAAATTGTATTTTTGTTTTAAGTATCATCTATTTAGTTACATATCATTATTTTGACATTACAAACAGACACTTCAATTTTATTTATTAGTATTAATATTCTTTGGAATAATTTCCTTCCTTCTTCTTGGAGAACTTCTAGAATCATACCTTACATTTAACTATTTAATGAAACTCTATTACGTGGTAATTAAAAAAGAATTATATAAAATAATGTATTATTACTGTCAAGAAGTCGGATATTTTTTCGTAAACGTCTTTAACAATATTATGGAGTGTACTTATTTATTATTAATTTATAAAATACATTTCATTCAATAGTAAAAGATGATCATCCCCAGGATAAGTACCCCATCTATACTAATAAATAAAATGAAGTGTCTCTATGTAATGTCAAAATATTTTTTGTTTCACTAAATCGATATGTATATTATATGCGATACCTATACCAAAAATACAATGTTTAATATTTTTATCTGTCTGTCTGTTTGTTGGGGCTAATCTTCGAAATGGCTGAATGGATTTTGACGGGACTCTTTTTGGTAAATAGCTGAAGTTACTCCGCGTAACTTTAAAACTCATAAAAATTTGTATAAAATGTAAACACTTTTACGGGCAAGTACTGGAATTTATGAGAAATATTTTTACTTTATTTTGTATTAAATTTATTTAGGATAATAATTAGAGCGTATAAAAATTAAAATGTAGTGACGAATATATGAAACGCGGACGCAGCCGCGGGTACACAGCTAGTTCATAATAGAAGTATAGCTCTCTCGTACATCGTTGTATTAGTTGTGAGATCGAGTTTTTATTTCTTAGAAAGAGGTCAATAAATGATTTTTTTTTTAAACACTGGTTTATTTATACTGGTTTTGTTCTCACTTTAATTAAATCATATCGTGTGTGACTACAATATATACGAGAATAAGTTCAATTATACTTAAAATCTTCATACTAGTCGTCCTTGGCATAATTATGAGAAAAAAATTAAAGTAAACGTTGCTTACGTAATTACCATTCTACAATCTCACCCCCCCCCCCCTCCCTCACGCCACTTCTTATATAATCAAAATAAGCAAAACATATACCTCCCCATTCCAGCGCAGTTTTGATGTTTACATAGCACTTGCAATGCCCCCGAGCTATTTTAATAACATCACCGCAATTGCCAGTTTTACATACACTGTCTGTAACCGTAAATCCAACTGTGAACTGGTCTTAATGGTCTTAAGACGCGCTAGGTCGCGATTTCATGTTAACGCTTATTAAAATAGTACTGTTTTACTGAATAATTACAAAAAAAAAATATCCAAAAAAGTTATAGGATCCCTAAATCCCTTACTAAATATATACGTATGTATGCGTGAAGGGTACTTGCTACATCAGCACTTGGCGCGGTCCGTCCTGAGATAATCCTGTACGTGCATCTCGCTCGCACTCGCAAGTGACGTGCGCAAATCCTCACCGCGTCCCTCTCTAATCCCTTATTTGAATCTTATCAGATCTCAGGAGATATACCGGTAGTGGTCGTCCGATGTATGCATGTAGACGCGGATTTATCTCTTAGGGCTGCCAATGAGGTGATTTTACTTAATTTTTTAAAATCTTTATAAGCTTTGGCAGTTATTGGGACGATTTATATATAAAACTATAACTACCCTAGCTGTAAATCGATATAAATATTATCTTTTAGTCTTATAAGAAAACGTTAAATATGAATAGAGGTTAAGTCACAAATAACGTATACAATGTGTATATAGCAAAATAACACTGCCATAAAATAGATCAATGTAAATCTATGTGATCATTTATCACTACTCTCCTCTTAGTAACTATAAAATGTAATATGCCGATTAGCTATATAGATTCCTCGTTTCATAATTTTAATTTTATATTACACACCTGTAGAATACGTTACTGAGGCTACACGAGATTAACTATAGATTTAGGCACAAATTAAACTGCATCTTCTTGAGTTTTGGTTATTAAAGTTATTATATTATTTCACGCTTCAATGGACTATGGTAATCATTTTGGTCATCCTTAATAAACGAGCATACATTAAAGGTGTGACCGCACTGAACCCGCGATTAATGGGCTTTGAGTACGCGATTGAAGTTAAATTTATGTTTATGTTACATGTCAGCAGATTACCGCGACACCGAATCAATGATAGTAACAGCTGCTTCAATCTGTCTTCATATGTTCGGTTATAATTTGAACCAAATTTAGTTCATCAAGAACTAAGATTAAGCAAATATAACTTTAGATCTTTATTTCATTCATCTTTACATTCAGCACTTTGTTATTGAATATTGAAATTTAAAAAAGGACTATTACATATATTTTTTAATTTTATTATGGCATTTATTAATTTTACTAAAAAGCTGTTTAAATGAATTCCGAATAGGTTGTTAAAAACATTAAAAAATGACCATAATAGTAATAAATTTTTCAAAATTCTTACTCGGTAATAATAATACGAATTAATCCACATTAAAACAAGGGCT
Source organism: Samia ricini (assembly GCA_014132275.2). Classification (NCBI taxonomy): domain Eukaryota; kingdom Metazoa; phylum Arthropoda; class Insecta; order Lepidoptera; family Saturniidae; genus Samia; species Samia ricini. The sequence continues at coordinate 13,421,241 of AP028161.1, forward strand.
TTCCAAAGAAAATAACAATATTTTTTTTAAACGCATATAATATAAAATGTCTGGTTCATAATTTTAGAGGAATATTAGAATAAATTAAAGGTTTATTTCTTGCTAGTATAATAAGATAATAATACTAACCCTTTGTAGGGATTAAGATTTTGTTAAGGGCGCATTCCCTAAGCCCAGCCAGACGGGGTCTTGTCGATTAGACGAGGGAACGAGGCCTTTGGCTTTCACTTCTATGGTTTTTACGATGCTTTAAACAATAAGAGCAGATTTAATAATTTAAACACAAGGTTGTTGATACTATAGTATGCCCTACACACATTTAAATTCTTACTATAAGACTAAAATTATACGGAAAAAAAATAAAGATTTTAATTTCACCGACTGGCAATAAGTCAGTTGTATCTTATTTCTCACCATCCATTCACGCTACGTCTTCCGGTGCCTGGTAGCCATTCGAGAATACGTTTGCCCCATCGGGCATCGGTTCTTTCAGTTCTTTGGCAATGTCGGTTTTTTTGCGGATCTCCTCATTCCTGATGCGATCACGCAGTGAAACTCCAAGCATAGCCTTCTCCATTAGTCCTTTGAGCAATTTCGAGCTTTTTTTATTAGGCCCATAGTAAGCGACCACGAACACTACATACCCTATATAACTGGCAAATTCTAAGGTATTATAAATATTGAACTCCTTCTGAAAAAAAGACAGTCATGGGGACTGCCGAGAGAAGTGAAATCCCAAAACTTCATCACTTCATTCGCAATTTCATAATTTGTTATTAATATAACGTAGCATTTATTGATTACATTTTTTTGGTTTTTACATCTATGATGCTCCCAGCAATAATTATGTATATAATTTTATATAAAATATATATATTTATGTATATAAATTTTATTTTATCATCTCTGAGCGTCAGGACTTAAACGCCATCTTGTACTTGACCTACTGTAGCATGTTGACGGCTGACGTCATAGCAAAAGGCGTCGCTTTAAAAAGTTTTCACTTCCAAAACAACAACAAAACCTTAACCCGAAAATTCTACTTCTCTTATACCAACGGGCTGAATATCGACTGTTAGTCTAATGTAAAATGAACTACAGAGTTTATAAGTATCTGGATACCTGCATACCTACGCCTCGCCTAAAGCCTAATCTTGACAAATGATTCGGATCATCCGTAGGCAGGCCGGCACGGTTATTTGTCGACTACGCTGCGCCGGCACAATTTTTATATCGATTGATCAGCGGAGGCTCAGCTGATTGCGGTTCTCTGTTGTTGCCGACGCGACGGATTAACTCATATACAATTCAGACACACACACGCACGCACACATGCCGTCAAAGGTGAATTTAAAATTAGAAACAAGAAGGTAGTCTCGATGAGGATTTCATTACGCGAACGTCTTCGTGATATTCTTGAGTATTTTGTGCAGGATAGAAAATTAATAATAAGACATTTTCTTATTATCCAAACCCATTTGATAATTACATTTTTAATATATATTTCAAAGACTTTTATAACGTCTTTTATAAAGATTTTTTTTTACTTTGTCTGGATACATTCTTTGGTGAAACGAATTTAGAACATAGCCTTTCAAATACCAATGGGGACTGGGGGCTCTAATGATTTGCTTATTTTTGATGAGGTGGGGGACGGGGGGTGTCTGATTTATGTTTACTTATTTACTTTTAAATACTTAAGCAGATTTTATAAAAATTATACCAATCTATAAATTACCAAGGTAAGAACTACGCTTGCTATTTGTTGGCAAAGCTGTAGGGGGTCTAAAATTCTGCTTCTTAATACTTAACGATCTCCACGTAAAAGAATCCAAAGAATTATCATTTTTTTTCAGTCTTAATCATTAATGTATTTTACAACTGGTATACATTAAATTGTTACGTTACAAAATAATATGTTTAAATTGACCTGCAAAAAAAAATTACACGTTTATTGATTCGTTTTTTTTCCTGTTCGTAATCTTAAATAAAAATCAGTAAGCGACCATCACTATAAGGCATTCGTATTGAACGTCTTTATATTAACGCGCATGGGTGTGTGTGTGTGTGCTTTAAGCCAAGTACACGCCTCAAATTGAGCTTGAACAGAGATTATCTCTACATGATTGATGGACGGAGCCCCCATTGCCTTGGGTACGCAGGCCCCGCGAGGGAAACCCAACTTATAAACGAAACGTAATTCGAAAGTTTTTAATTTACAAGAGGTACGGAGAAAATATCTCTGATTAAAAATATTATAGAAATTACAATTCACTTATATTGGTGACGGGTGCTGAACAAAGCTACGTTACGTATTAAGAGGATATCCTAGCGGCATTTATTTCATACAAACGTAGTCCCTGTTATCTACCTGGATAATAAATACCATTATGCTAAATATTTTTAAACCAAATAATATCTACCCACCACCACCTTGCCCGTACGTTTTGATTTTTTCCATAAATTAGTTATTGTAGGCTTTGAAAATGATAAAAATGCTCGATTTTTTCCGTCATTTTCAGGCGTTAGTCAAACAAATATGATCGATAAAATTTAAAAAATAGCCAAAGTCTTTATTATTTTGAAACTGAAAGAAAAAATAAAAATCGGTTCAGTTTTGGTGGAGGAAACGGGATACTACGAAGTGATGTTTTCGTCTATTTTGCATAGGTACAATCAGCCGGAGCTGCAGTCGTCCCTTTCGTGTTTTATAATTCTTTCTTTGGGGCGCAACGCGATAGTAATAGATTTCGGAAATATCTACTTTTCTGATCGCATGTCCTCTTAAGAATATCGCATATTTATTAAGTTTCTAGCTGTGTTCCCGCGGCTTCACTCACGTTACATAAATTCGTCACTGCGTTTTATTTTATTTTTTTATTTTTTTTATTTTTATTAATTATTCTTTTAATTATATACTAAAAAAATGTTTGGTACTAAGATAAAGAAAAAACATTTCTCATAAATTCAACCATTTGTTCGTAAAACTGTCCATTGAATCGGATTTTATTCAAAATTTTATGAGTTTTCATTTTTTTTTACGCGGAACCCTGACTATTCTCGATAACTAAAAGTTACGTTAAGTAACTTCAGCTATCTAACAAAAAAGTTCCATCAAAATCGCTCCAGCCGTTTCGGAGATTAGCCAGAGTAAACAGACAGACAGATAGTCAAAAATTTTAAAAATTTTATCTTGGTATAGGAGATATATATATATTCGTATATATTTAGTAAAAAACCGGCCAAGTGCGAGTCGAACTCGCGCACCGAAGGTTCCGTACAAACCTATAGGTATATAAGTAATAGTTATGGTATTTTTTTGCCAAACGAAATACATAACATTACAATATGGTAAGCTGGAGGAGCATAAATTTAAGACAAAGGTCTCTTTATCGTTTCAGTAATCCTTTATTTTATATTAACACATATCATTTATTTTATAATATAACTGAAATACCTACACTAGCCTTGCAACAGCCTTGCAAAAGTTATTTTATCAAAGTTATTTATTTACAAAGATTTTTAGTCACTGTTTAAAAATCTGGTTCAAAAATACTTATTTAGTATTAAATTTGAAACAGTTCTGTGAATGATGACTGAGAAAGGTATGAACACCACAACCAGAACAAAGGTACACCACATTGAACATTGAAGGTCGAAAAAAATGTTATATATAGTTGTACTAATTCGTGTAGTGTTTACTAACGGAAACATGTTTATGGACGACAAATATGTGGATATTCCATTTTGGGAATTCATTCTAAAATCGATATTTTTTTATCATGTAATGTAAATAAAAATTTTAAAATTGATTTCGTTACAGCTTAAAGGTATTATAGACCTGAGTATCTGATATGAGTTTCAATTTAATACCTTTACGCGTTCATGAGGAAAGGGGTAGTAAGTTTAAAATTATTAAAAATATTTTTATTAAATGATGCAACTAAAAATGTATGCTTTTCGCAATTTTTTCTTTATCTGTGCTATAAGACGTTACTTTGTACCAAATTTCAAGATTACGAGTTCACAGGTAAAACCCTGTAGGTTTTGATTCCCTTGTATAAGAAGTGATTGCGTAAAGTTAGGCGTTAAGATCTGATTCTATGTCGAAAGCTTGACATACTGAAGTGTCTTCGATGAGGCTCTACACAAATACTAAAGTTATAACATACATAAATTATAATATAAATTCTTTCGCAAGTTATTCAACGAAATCCGGATAAAAGTAATCCGGTCGGAGATGTATCCCGGGCGGTGGGCAGCCGCTGGCACCTAATCCCCGCTCATCCGGATCAAGAGCTCTACTAAGCCGTACCTACGTGTGTGCTTTACCTCATATCTACACGTATAGTAACGGACCTTCTCAGCTCTTTGTCCAAAGTAAGGAATCTTAAACTAAATGTAGGTAGATAAGTACGATACTGGACAAAAATTTAAAGGACTTTTGACTCACGGAAGAAACTTAAATGTTAAAAAAACTTTTAACGAAGAACTATGATTCGATTGATTAAAAATTTTATGTTATTGTGTATTAATTATTGTAGGCTAATTACGTACATCTATAGCATTTGTTATCAAAAAATTCTTTATTCAATTTAAGCCCTGAGACAACGCTTACGAACGTCTGGTTCTAAACGAACCACTGGTTCAGAAAACAACTCAGTCGAGAAAAACCGTCAAGAAACTCGATTTGGTTTCTTTTTTTTTATAAATGTGAAAATACAAACTATAGTTAAAACCATTGTTAACGGAAGCATAGGGTGTGCGTCAGTTCCAGACATCACTATCGTTTACGTAATGAACTATACACCCTGTAATATCCTTTTGAAATTAACACTTGTTTGGCTAATCCTTGAACTTATTGAAAGGTAAATCGGTAATGTAATTTGAGATCCTGTTCTAAAACCGAAAACCGTTAATTAAATAGCTTTTATTAGACTTACTTAGCCTGAAAAGTGTGGGACAGGAAATTTATCTTATTTTTTAATTTTAATTTTATGCCGATCGTTCACTTGATCAAAGTTGTTTAAATTTTTGCGAACACATACATTAAATTATCGAAGATGTATTGGGAGGGCATAGTTAAGATAATATATTCTTGAAACTTGTTTTTGAAAGATTCCCGGGGTCCCATATTATATTTTGAAATAACAAGCCTGGTATTTAGGGATTTTAATTACATCGTCTAACTTCTTCCTTTTTCTCAAGATGCAGTATGCTTATAATTTTGTTTAAGGATTTATTAGAAGATTAAAAATTGTCTCACAAATAAAACCTACTATTTCTTATGAAGATTATTTGTATGTTATCATAGTATAGTTAGATTCAATTATTTTTTTCTGTTACTTATTTTCACGTCTCTATAATACTTACAAAGGTCTAAATCACAAACTGAGAGCAGTTTTTGATTTAAAAAAACCAAATTATTTATTCCATAGGTAAATTTTACAACACTATTATCAAGAATTTTGCATACCAGGTTAATTATTCTAAACAGGCATACCAATAACATATGTTATTTGTCCAATACTTTTATACTATTGCATAATCTACATCTTTATTTTCACAACTTACTAATTTATTTTTATTATCTTAATTATACATTCAACTGTTCTTGTATCATTAAAAATTATTTAACAAACCTCATCTCAAATGTGTTTTATTTTAAAACAGTTCAGATAAATGACATTAATATTAAGATTAAATAAAATTGTCTTCGAGATTATTATCTATATGAAAATATCGATCGTTTACATAAAATGTAAATATTATCTACGCGTTCAATAAAACACATCAACCAATCGAGTTTCGCGTGAAAATTTGAATATTCATAGTGTTTTTTTTTCTTCAAAATAATATAAGGTTATATAGTTTGACTTTGCAAATTAAATGATATTCAATTGAATTTTTTTTTTTTTCTGCGACGCCAATTTCAGAAAAAATAATACTGTGTAGGTTGTTTGTTTAAGTTTTATTATAAAGTATACAATAAACATACAAAATATTCAAATACACATCCAAATTAAAATGTAAATAAACACAAGAATCACCTTGACAATAATCAAGATAACTGGCGATATATGCATTAAATATTAACATAGTAATTGTTTTAACAGTTCTAACATGTTTTAGCTGTCACTACTACACTCGTAGAAAAAAATGTAATTAAAATACATTTACATTTATCAATATGCTGTGAATATTTTACAAACGCATACACATTAACACAAAATTATTTTAACTGTTACAGCCTGAGTGTTGGAGAATAATAAATAAATAAACAAACAGATACACATTAAGCAAGATATAGGTATTACAAATATCTATCACACCGTTTGATACAATTTCACTATATGCACAACATAACTTTATGGGTAGTCAGAATGTGTCTGGCACGTTTGGTTATTCTAGTCTCTATACATATGTATGGCATTGAGTGTTGGGTCTGGCAGAGGAAACATGAAAGAAAGATTAATGCAGTAGAGATGATAAGTCTAAGAAGTATAGCTGGCATGAGAATGATAGATAAGGGAACGTTGTGGTGTGGTAGAGGATTTACTGACAGAGACAGGGAAAAGTATACTTAATTGGTTTGGAAACGTAGAGAGAATGGATGAAAGAATATTAACGAAACAAATTTACAAGGCGAGTGTACCAAGGCAAGCTTGTAAGGGTCATCTCAGGCGAATATATCTCGACCAGCGTCCAGAAAGGTCAAAAGTATCCGTAACCGAACAGCAAATATGAAAGTAGAGCAAGCGAAAGACGTGTGTCAGGATCGTAGTAAGTGGCAGGATGTGGTATCTGCCTACCCTTAGAGAGGCGTGACGTTATGTATGTATTTATGTACTTGCATAAATAAGAGCAGTTCGAAGTAATTCCTTTTAGAACCGTAGATCATCAGAAATCTAGGAATGAGCAAAGTATTATCAACAATTTTTAACACAGACAACTTTTTTTTAAACGATTTTATTTTCATTAAGAACAAATTAACATTTGTATCCAATATAAACCTCGGCGCCTACCTCGGTGGCGTAGTTGTATTACGGTACCGACTGTCGTTCTGAGGTCTCGGGTTCGATCCCCGGGTCGGGTCAAGTGATATTGGATTTTTTCTACTCAGTACCATCCCGGAGTCTCGAATTTGTGCCCGATATGGCGACAAGCTCCTGTCACATCTGGGACGAAACTAAGCTCGGCGAAATGTGGGTGGTGTAGTTCGCTATTTCACCTCTGCCTAACCCTAAGTGGATAATAAGCGTGAGCTTATGTTATGAACCTCAATGAAGAAGAAAAACAAAACACAAAACTTAATATCTCTATAACCAGAATATTTCATATCTAATTGCATTCAAAAAAAGTTTATTTAATGATGGCGATATTGGTTATAATATAAAGAAATGTTTTAAAGATTTACCTAATTTTTAAGAAGCGTTGACGTCATCGTCTTCCCTCTGCGTCCTAAACAATATCTATAAATGAGGGGTGGATACACACACACACAAATACACTTAAAGATCAGGGCTAAGCCGGATTATGCGACCGACGAATGCGAATCGTAAACATATACCATATATAATTAAGAAATACTATATCATTCATATTAAAATATGAAATAATGTTTCATATTGATTTGGCGAACGACAGCTGCAACTGGTGTTAATAAAGAAAGTTTAATTATTTTAGGTGAATAATCGTGATTACATACGATGTTACGGTTGTCACAGTTTAAGTCACTAATGACGGGTTTCAATATAGAATATTAAAAGTTAAGATAGAGAGCAAAAATATGTCGGTTTTTCAGGCCGATCACTGCCACTGATTTGAAACTTAAGAGAAAAAAGTATTGAAATTTCGGATTTCAATATATAGGTAAAACAGATCGAGATCGCATATTGAAACCGGCCAATGTTTGTTTAACAACTACGTTTAACACAGCACCCAATTGTGCGGAATAGAAAAATATATACACAAGCGGAGCCACGAGAACAGCTAGCATATGATAAATGAATCGGATGCTATAAACTGTATTATTATAATTATTTTTATCATACTCTATAAACTGAATTAATTAATCATGTCACGGAAAATACATGACAAAACCAATATTTATTTTAGTGATGACGCATAAGCTTCATAATCTCGAAATGAGAGTGCATCACTAGTGTGGGGATATGATATGAACGCGTATATGCACACATATGCACAATTTATCCACACAAATCACGCACACACTAAAACGCTGGAATCGTGCACTCATCCGGATCATCCCAGACGGGATCAGCCTCGTGTCGCCCGGAGATAAAGCGCTACCATTGAATAGTAACCCCTACTAACATCCAACAGCAGGGTAGTTCTCAATCGTGACTTTACGTTTAACGTTCTAAGTTTCTAAGTTTGAATGAAATGCTTCCAATCGGCGTTTATTTACGTAATATAAAAAATGTAGATTTTGTTAAAAAAAAAGTTACTTCAATTCCTAATCAATAACACAGGCTGCATTGATTCAAGATATAAAAATTAGAACTCGAAGGATATGTACTTTTAATCAACATTTCACGTGGTCGCTCACAATGGGCCTAATAAAAAAGCCCAAAGTTGCTCAAAGGACAATGGAGAGGGCTATGCTTGGAGTTTCACAGTGTGATCGAATCAGAAATGAGTAGATCCGTAGAAGAACCAAAGTAATCGACATTGCCCGAAGAATTGCTAAACTTAAGTGGCAGTGGGCTGAGCACATTGCTCTCAGAATCCATGGCCGATGGGAACGAGTTCTCGAATGGCTACCATGCACCGGAAGATGTAGCGTGGCCTATCCACAAAGTAGACCGACGACTCGGTGAAGGTCGCGGGAATCTGCTGGATGCAGATGGCCCAAGACCGGTCATCGTGGAGATCTTTGGGGGAAACCTATGCCCAGCAGTGGACGTCTTTCGGTTGAATGGTTGGATGGAATCAACATTTAACCAAAACATTCTTTAACTGACATTTCTTGGAGTATATCATCTACCATGTTATTTTTCTCAAATATATTGTTGATCGTTGTATGATATTTGCCATTGATATTTCAGAAAATTAGCTATTATTATTTTATAGTTTCTTAGTTAGACTACTAACTATTTTTATTATATTACTATTGAACTTTCGTTTCTAGATTGATTATTACTTTAAACTCATTTAAAAAAATTATTAACGAACTACAAAAATACCTGATTACAACAGCATCAAACTAATTTATCTAGCAAACCAGTTAAAACTGTCAAAGAAAAACTACATACATACATTAAATTGACGAATTATTTCACCGGAATTCTCACACCCTTTTTCTCTTATACAGAACTCTTTTTAATCCTATAGCTCCTCCTTACCGAAGATAACGTTTTAAGTTCCTTTGCGATACGCACACACGAAATTTAAGATCATCAGAAACCGTAACGCTTGATGTCCCAACACACTCTACAAATTTTTGTGCAAAATCATTCACAGTCCAAGCTGCACAATTATGGAATTCGTTACCTGTTTCTCTGAGACAGGTTCAACGATGGGCATTTTAAAAAAATTGCTCTAAAAGTACTATATGTCGTCTTTAACATAACATTATGTGATAAATTGTAATAATCTACTCAATTTTGGTCCATATCTATGTATTATTATAATATAGTCTATAAGTTATATGTTATCTGTATTATATAGTATATTTCATATGTATGTTATAGTTCACATTATTTCAATTTAACTCGTATTTATTAGGTTAGATTTATCTATGTACCCAAAACACCCCTGATTGTTCTCCATGGAACATATCCATCCAAAGGTTGCCTGGAAGAGATTGCTATTAGCAATAAGGCCGCCCTTTGTACTAATTTCACATTTTCAAACGCCTTATTCCACATATTTAACAAAGAAAATCAAGCGAATATTTCGATCCTTCAAATTCAAATGCATATATCTTACCACTAATTCGGTATCACTTATATTCGATCGTTTCCTAACATCATATTATTTCGACACCCACGCAGTATTTAAATTCATCTCGATTAACTCACTTGAACTAATATTGCTTTAGCGAACGATACTTATCTTGTACGAGTGACATTTTTTGTCTAATCGGACTTAAAAAATCTAAAGTCGTGATTACGGCTTAAAAATATCCACAAATAAAAATATAATCAGATATTATAGATTATAGCGAACAAGTTTCGATGTCTAAATATTGTTTTTTAAATGTTAACAACCAACTGACTATCGTAAACTTTGTATAATCTTTGTAATTTATATTCAAATGTTCAAAAAAATCCCTCTATTTTAGCAATAAAGCCGCTTTCGACTACATAGGTTATGTCTTACGCATAAAATAAAAGAAACACTAATACAGCATAATAAAAAATATATAAATCGCCTTATCTGTTCAAAACCGGCTTATTCGTATAAAGTAACGTCAGCAAAGATAATATATAATAAATTTATTTCGAACAAACATAATTTCTAAACCAGGATAACTGTCAAAACTTTATGAAGCTACTAATTTTCAGAAGAATTAAAAAACTTGTATAATTACAATTTTAATACTTTTAAACTTGTTAATTTTATCACCTTGTCAAAGACTAAACCGAATAGAGTTTTTTTCTTTTCTATTTTTGAACGTAATGATACGTCAACAATATTTTACATAAATAAAAAAAACACTATATAAGTAGGTTTTGAATTATCGATAAGAACTAATACATATTTGTTAACGTTATAATTATAATTAAATAATACGTTCTCTGAAAAATCTATTTTTCAATTAACAGATTGCGTTAAATATAGTTTTACCTACTTATTTAATAGTAATACTTAGAAAGAATCGTAAAAATAAATAAATGAAATAAACTGTAAAAATTTTGTTCCATGAATTATCAATTATCCATGAATATTTACAATTTAACCCTTTTACGTTTTTTATTATTATGCTGACCGTACACAGGTAAGTACGTATTGACAAAAAGATATATCTCCACAGCGGGCGTAATCCGGCGGGCATTGTGCAATCGCTAATCGACGCGGATCGACGGCGCGAGACGATTCCAAATTAATAATGATTTATAACGCCCGATTAAGCACATTAGGAATTAAATTCAACGGTGAGATCTTTGACATGGACACGAGTTTTTTTTCCCCGTTTATCCCACGCAGAAGCATTTTTTTAAACGCTACTGTGTTAAAGAAATCAATAATTAATGTGTTAGAAGCTAAATCAACGAGTACTTGCAGAAGAAAGAGAAAGAGAATAATTTGCAATAAACATCTTTAGGGTACCTGTAGAACAAATTAAAAACATACTTATATTTAAAAATGGTGTTTTTTTACAAAATACACCAAAGCAGAAATAAAAGATGCATAATTTGTAGGAAATGTTACGAAATGTGTAAAAAATAAAATAACATTTAAATTAGAGCGTAATTCTAACTATCCGTGATATTTTAACTTTACATGTTTCTTATAAAGAAATTTCAAAATACTGGTATAAAATAATATGAAAAGAATGCAACATTATGCGTGTTTCGGGCGTGCATAGCGGCCGTTCTGCTTGCACTTTGTACGCGCCTCCAGACGGGCTGTCCCGGATTAGATTTAAGGGGGTAAAAGAAAGAGCGGGACAAAACAAAAAGGATTTACACTGTACAGATAAAGACAGACGACCGGCAGAGATTTAGAGATTATGATTCATAAAGAGAGGCGAATGAATGGAAAATTATTAGGTAGGGGATAAACGGCGGGGTATTACGGGTCGCCGTGCTATAGGAAGCCGATGGATTCTCCTCATTTTGGATTTCATGCGCTGCGCTACGGCAAACTGATCGTGAAATTAACTGTCCGGATTTAGGGGTCGCTTTCATTAGTCATTTTGATCACATAGACATTGTTTAGATTAGGATTATAAATAATTGCACCATTTTAAATACATGCTTAACCTTTGAGGATACATCCTTAACCTTTTTAGTACGTTTATAACTAAAGACCGATTGAATTCATTTATGTATTTTTTTAAATCATTGATGTATTTTTGTGTCACCTTTTAGTGAAAGTTTTGTTATTTTAGTAATACACAAAACGTGTTATGAAAGAGTAGTACCGGAGACTTAGCTAGTCTTATATAAAATATTTAATTAACTTCTTTACTGAAATTAGATCTACAATTGTTTCTAGTAACTACGCATAATATGACAATAATGGCGAAGTTTAATATTATCAAAATCACTTTTTTACAGTGTTTTATTAATTATATTCAATTTATTCAACTATAAGTAAACTTTTGTAAAAATTAAATGTATTTTGTATGTATATTTTATTATAGACAGAGTCAGTTTCATAATTATCTCAATCGAGAAGATTGAAATTGCCTTTAATATGTCGATTACCCATAAAAATGAGATAATAGGAAGACAATAGGATAACAACGTAAACGCCAGGTTAGTGCTCCAAGGTGTTGAATCTAGAATTTCGTAGATAAATTGAAACAAAAGCTTTTTTTTATTTCTTATTTACGTATGTTAAATTAACAAGACAGTTATTTATAAAATCATTAAGTATTTTATTCTTTACTTATAACAACACGTTATTAATCGATAATATTTTTCTCAGAACTATATATTCTGATATTTTATAGCATTTGTTTAATATATACATGTAAAATATTCGGCGCCTGATTCCTCATAACGGCCGTGGCAAAATATATATCAGTAAATCAATTACTGGAACAGATTAACGCAGAGATTAGCTCCGGAGTACAGACAAAGGAGAGGAAGGGAACGCGCGTGTCTGTGAATAATATGAACAACTCTATACAATGCAATACTCTTTTATGATGTCCAGGACGATTGACTTTCGAAGCTTTATATACGTTGATCTTTAGGTAGGTACCTACATAAATTGCTAAACTCTATTTAACCAGTTGTCGATATAGATTATTAATATTTGTAAAATGCGTAGATACGTTGGTTAAATAAAAGTTTTTTTTTTGTTTAAACGTATGTATGAATCTAGTTTCTAGTTATTATTTTAATAATGATCAAAGAATGCAATTTTTTGTATCTTTACTTAATAAACAAAATGAAGTGTCTGTTTGTAATGTCAAAAAAAATTCTAACTAATTACATATGACTGGTATATAAGATACCTTAACCAAAAAGTATGGTTTTTAATTTTTTGTCTGTCTGTTTGTTCCAGGTAATATCCGGAACGACTGGACCGATTTTGACAGGACTTTTATTGGTAGATAGCTGAAGTTACTCTGCGTAACTTAGGGTACTTTTGATTTTCGACAATAATTAGAGTTCCACGTAAAAAAATGAAAACTCATAAAAAAATAAATAAAAACCGATTCAATGAACAGTTTTACAGGCAAATGTTTTGATTTATGAGAGATATTTTTACTTTATCTTAGTACTAAAAATCTTTTAGGACAATAATTAGGGTTCCGTTTAAAAACATTGAAAGGCAGTGAAGAATATATGAAACGCGGGCGCATCCGCGGAACACAGCTAGTGATACAATAAAAACAATCAGTAAATATTATTTTTTCTCCTATGGCTTTACAATACTTAACTAAATGATTGCAAGGGACTTGTTGACTGAACTTCTAAAGCGAGCGCTTAGGGCGCTCAGTCGAAAGAGTGGTAGGTGGTGCAAGGGCCCCAAAGTGACACGAACCTCGGTTTGAGTTGCTACCTAAGACGTAAATTCCGCGGTATTTGCTCTGCGCTAAACCTAAGTTAAAGGAAACTACGGATTTCAAAGTCCCTTACAGAATCCATGTACCTGCGTAGCGTGCAGGACTGTGGGGTGCATTATAAGGCGTCTTATACTAATGTATGAAGGTACCACTTTACTACGCTGGCATCGGGTACAGAACCTCCCCCCTCCCCAGTTAAGGGGTAGAAATACGTCCTCAGCCGCTGTCGGAGGAGGCTCCCGATACAAAAAAGTATGATTGTAGAAATAATAATGTAGTGTTTATGCATCTACAAAGTAGATATAAGATTGTGTATTGACTCACGCACATCCGTTGACTGATGCACGGTTGTATATAAAAGCCGGATACAGATCTTATCGGAGGTCAGCTAGGATTAAAATTCCGCGGGAGTTTTGAAACACAGGTAGCGGGCAAGCCAGGGTTCGAACCCTTGTGCTAGTTACCTTTTGCGGCAAGTGCCTTCAGCACTCGCCCACACAAGTATAGGTCGACTAATAAACGTGCTAATTGTAAAGTAAACATGCTTACCAGTGCTCCCTTTATTGAGTAGGTTATTGAAAGCTTCCTTTTTCGGGGATAGGTGAGGCGTGTGAGGGTTGCGATCATGATGCACGGGAGCAGAAGGCGGACGAGGCACAGCCCTGTCTTCCGGTGATCTTCTAGGAGGTGTTTTGCTACGACGAATTTCCGCCGCTAAACTCTGTAAAAAATATCACAAATAAGAATTTTACTAACCTTAAACAATTTATTTAGGTTCCATATAACGTATTTTTAACATATAAAATATTTCGTGGTCATAGTTAAAAACAACTGGATCGCGAGCAACGTATACTTTTGAAAAACCCGTCATGTTATAGCTCGTGGCGAGTCGATGAACTGTAAATAAATATATCGAACAAAGTTAAAAGTACACTCTATTTCTACTTTCTTTTAATTTACATACAAATGCCACTCCTAATAATGTTCTAATTCAATAATAGATTAATATAACATTTTTAAGATGGTGGGGAGTGACGTTGGTGGACTTGAGCATATGATATATCTGTTCGATATATTGCATAGTATCGATACAACGTTACAATATATCATATCTAAAAAATGTCGATATTTTTTTCTAGATCCACATCCCTAGTTCATCTATCGCTGGTCGTCACCATTCTTGGACTACAGTTTGTTCAACGTGAGATAAAGTGTTGCCAGTTTGCTGAGCACTTATATAAAAATAGATAAATTTAATAATTACCATAAACTATTTATTTAGTAGATATATTAAAGCTGTAAATTAAAATTTCTGAGAAATCTCTATTTTCGGTAAAATAAAAAATCAAGAAGTGGAAATGTTGAAACCATTTGTTGTTCGTTATGTATAATAGGGCAACTTAATTCAATAAGTAAGTAATAAACCTTGTAACACTAATCTAAGGTTTAATTAATCTCTTACATTAATAATGATTAATATCTTACAGTAAGATACTGCTACTCTGACTGAAAATTAATTCACAGTATTTCCAACGCAAAATACAATGCGAGCCAACCCAAAAACAAACTAACAGAAATATTGTTCAAAAGCGACCGACGCTGGCAAATAATTGTCAATAATTTTAAGTTATTAATTTTCGAATTGATAATAATTCCTTACAAACAGGCTAAATATTTTTAACTTTACATTCGGTTTAACTATATAATTAATAATTCTAAAAATATATGCAGACATTTGTATTCTATTTGTTAATATTGATACGTTGATAGATTATGCTTATATTTGAATAGACTGTATCTTATAGATTTGTATGGTAAATCGTCACATATAAAATATATATGTTAACTGCTTCGAGATACGCATCTTACTAATAAAAAGTTACAAATATAACAAAATATTCTCATCAAGAATTTTTGATCAGCGAAGGGTAAATAAAAATTAGGCATAATTAATCCAAATTAATTTTATAACATTTAAATTCCTGTGGTAGGGAATTCTCAGATCAAATTTTCGATTAGACCAATAAAATTTGTAGTTAGCCGAATATTAACTTACTAGCTGTGCCCGCGGCTTTACCCGCTTGGAATTCAGACAATTTGCTGCCTATGCTGTCCCTCTGGATACAGTATATTTCAATACCAACTTTCATCCAATTTGGTACAGTCGTTTTGCGTGATTGGCGAACAAAGCGATGATGGCGCAGTGGATAATGCGGCCGGATTTCGCGTCAGTGGACGTGGGTTTGAATCTACCTATCCAACTATAAAATCAGCCAGAGCTTTCCTTTACGGAAAATATCGTGACGAAAGCATAGCATGATGGTAGGGCATTTCCTAATAATGCCTAATTGCCTGGGTAGGCATAATTCAAACAATAACCTAACTCATGTAAAATTCCACCAACATAAACACAATATAAAGTCAAACCATGTAAGTTACTGACTATAACTGAAATACTACTAACATGACAAACCATCTATAATCTGTACTAATAAGTAAAATTGAAGTTTCTGTTTGTAATTACAATATTATTTTTTTTAACAAATAGACATAATTGTACATATGATATATGCGATACCTACATGAAAAATACAATTTTTAAGATTTTCGTCTCTTTCTGTTTGTAATGGGTAATCTCCGGAACGGCTTGATCGATTTTGACGTGACTTTTTTTTTTTGTAGATAGCTGAAGTTACTCCGGGTAACTTAGGGTGCTTTGAATTTTCGAAAATAATTAGGGTTCTGCATAAAACAAAATCTCATAAAAATTTGAATACAATCTGATTCAATGCACAGTTTTACGGGCAAGTGCTATAATTTATACTTTTAGAGGTAAAATTTCATGGTTCTCTCTTAAATAGAACAAATGCATGCAAAAAACTTTTCAAGTATGAAGTCCCAGCGTTGGTGAATCAATCAGGGCATATGTTTATATGTCTATAGAAGATAGATGTCGAATTTTCCATTTAAACCTGCAACCCTCAATTCACCCTCTTAGGTGTAAAATGTCGAAAAACGCGAAACGCCGATACACGTGTTTGTTTATTTCTAACAAGAAGTAGGTATATGTAATTTTATGCTTCTTGCTTCAAAATTCTCGAACTTTCCCAAGCATTAATAGTGTTTGTATTCTTAACAGATTATATACATTATAATTTAATCACATGATTAATTTTAATACTATTATGAAGAAATCGTTAAGTTTATGGCATGGCGTCTAGACGAAACTCTTTGGTTACGATTAAGGCGTAAGAATAATGAATAATTCCACTATATTCGTTAGGTAGATGTCGTAGGTATGCATGCATCGGTACTAAGTTGTTTTGTATGCGCGGTGCGATTTGCACTGGAAACATACGTGTTTAAAATATATAACAAACTGAATATAGGGAACTGTTCATTTACAATGCATTATGTAACTGTATTATTTTCATGTATGAAATTCAATCACCTGTACCTCTCTACATGTTATGGCAATTTTATTTGTAATAGTTTTTTCCTCGGCTCCGTTCGCGTTTCTTACTGCATTTTATAAATGTAAATAGGTAGAGACAAAACAGTTCAGTAAATTTTCGTTTTTTTTGTTAATTAACAGATTTTGATAATTTTTTATTGTTTTACTAGCCGTGTGCCCGCGGCTGCGCCTGCGTTTCATACATTTTTCACTGCGTCATATACTTTTTAATTTTGTTACAGAACCCTAATTATTTTTCTAAATGTTTTTGCTACTAACATTAAACAAAGTTGTTTATCAGATATTTAAATACCTGCCAGTGAAACTGTGCATTGAATCGGATTTTATTAAAAAAATTATGAGTTTTATTTTTTTTACAAGGAACCATAAAAATTTTCGAAAATTAAAAGTACCTTAAATTACGCGGAGTAACTTCAGTTATTTAAAAATCCCGTCAAAACCTGTGTAGCCGTTCCAGAGATTACACGTTACAAACACACTGACAAAAAAAAATTAAAATTTTGTTTTAGGTATAGGTATCGTATAAACATTCATATCTATTTACTAAAAAATAATAATTTTGACATTACAAACAGATACTTCAATTTTATTTATTAGTATAGAAAATAGGTGCAATGCAATTTATTAGTATAGAAAATAGCAGCCCAAGCTGAAGTCACTTAAGATCACCCAAGATTGTGGTCTAAGTAAAAATAACAAAAAAAAAATAGTTTTGACTAGCATTACACATATTTTTACTATACAGCAGAATCAAAAATTTCGAATTCAAAACAAGACTCAAGTAACGGATTTTGATAACTGAACATTAATAAATTACTGTATGTACGAAAAAGGAAATAATTTTACACCATCGAAACGTGTCAAAAATAGAACGATTTATTGAATATATTTCCAATGGAATACGCTAATTTTCTACGTCATGAAGACAAATTTGAAATCGGATTACAAATTTGGTCATTTTTCGTTCGTTAGCACAATATTGGACACGCATCGCTGTACTTAAAATAACTACTAGCGGCTATTTTTACCACGATACTAATAAGATTGAGAACGAGTCACGACATTAGGTGACAATAATTTCAACAACCGATTGATGTATCAATGAAATTTACTTACAACACTTACTTATATGTACAAGAGAATTATTCGCATGTTTAAATATGTACCCAGTATGTACATATTCTTAACACAAACATACAAATTCGCAAGAAATATTTTTAACAAATACGAAGTTTCAAGAACGATTACAATCATTGTTAAATTTATATCTACTAACTACATCTGTCATGGAATATATTGTTTCGGATAAGATTTATATTAATGTACTAGCTGTACGCCCGCGGCTGCGCCCGCGTTTCATATATTTTTTTTCACTGCATAATATAGTTTTTAATTTTTTTTTTTATACGGGACCTCAAGTATTTTCCAAAATTATCCGCTTCTAACATTAGCAAAGATAGTTATCACAAAACCAAATACCTGCCAGTAAATCTGTGCATTGAATTAGATTGTATTGAATTTTTTATGAGTTGTAATTTTTTAATCGGAACCCTAAATATTTTCGAAAATTAAAAGCACCCGGAGTAACTTCAGCTATTTAACAAAAAAAGTCCCGTCGAAATCGATCCCATCGTTCCGGAGATTAGTAGTTACAAACAGACATTCAGACAAAAATTTACAAATTTTTTGGTATTCATATGTATTTAGTTAAAAAAAATTACACGATAACAAAAATTAATTTTCTTTGAACTATTCTACATCGCGCTATGGTCTTCCATTAAAGATATTCCTATATGTTTCGAAACAGTCTACGCTTCTTTCATACTTAGGTAGCGGCCAAGCCGAGGTTCGAAACCCTTATGCTAGTTATCTTTTGCGGCGGGTTCCTTCAGCACTCGCCCACAATTTTTCCGTAAAGTTGTTAACGCCATTTCGGTCAACAGCATTAGCTAGGTTCAAAAAAATAATCTGCCTTTCAATTTTATTTGTTAGTGTTCGAAGTTAGCAATGCTAGTAAATAATATAGTCATTGGTAGTAATAGATTTGTAAGCTTTGCACTTTTTTTTTTAAGAGTTACTAAGAAATAATTCTGTTCGGCTTTAACTCCGAAATATGGATGACCTCTTTTTGTAGTGTATGTTAATAAGCGATTGATAAAAGTTATCAATATCATTTTTAGAAATTGTCGAATGCATGTGTCTATGTGAAAATGGTAGGCTATTTAATATTAATATTAATATTATACAAAGCAAAATCAGGAGACATCTCTTTATCAAGAGAAGACATGTAGACAAAGTAGACACTTATGTATATGAATACGAATACTTAAATATTTGTATTTTTGCGTAGACTGTAATTCGCAAGAAGTATTGCGACAGACATAAATAATAAAGTTAATTATTACTGTTTGTATTTAATATATTGATTATCCATAAAAATGAGACAATAGGAAAACAATGGAAAGCTGGCTTATGAAATGAGCACCAGCTTAGTGCTCAAGGGGTTAAATAAGAATAAATCTATCAATGCATTTTTTTACAATTCTTAATTTAAAATACATTTGTTACCTGTTATAAAAAATTCTATAACAGTAATTAAGTCTTTTAATATATGCTAATTATAATGGCTAATAATTTATCGTCGAAATAAGTAAAAAAAGGCTTTACTTTTCTATTTTTACTAAACATAAATATCACTAATCTCCTAAATTCCTATTCACAGACAAAATGCCAAAATTCTTTTTTTTATATATTACATTAAATAATATACACAATTATGAATAATAATGCCGTAAATATGCCGTGTGGTGCCGGCTTAAGAATGTGGCGTGTGGTGCCGTTAAGAATAGAACCACCCCATATCTACCCGTGGGTGTCGTAAAAGGCGACTAAAGAATACACCCAGGGGATGAGCAGCAGCATCCTCTGAGAACCACAAACACCTACTGCGACCGCCAACCCGCCTGCCAAGCGTGGCGATTATGGCAATTTCCCCCTTATCTTTTGGAGAGACCAAGTCCAGCAGTCTCTTTACGGTTGGATGGATGGATGTATGGATGAATAACAAATTTAAAGAGTTTTTTTTTTTTTTAATGCCATTATTATGAATATTTCATTTAACTGAAAAAAGTATTAAAATATTTCCAATATAAAATCATAATTAAATGCAATTACTTAAAACGGGTTTTCACGCGTTACCTTTCCTTTTTCCTTTCCCGACGTTTCGGCTGGGTTTCACCAACCGTGGTCACGAGCAGTCAGCCCGCGTGAAAGCCCGTTTTAAATAACTGTATTTAAATATAGAACGCGAAAAATAAAAAAAATGAAATCATAATGTTTAAGTATGTGAATTTATTATTTGTTTGATATTCTAATTCTAAGCTTAAATTTAAAAACAAATTATATGAAATAGCTCACTACTAACTATTATGACTCAGTGATCCAAAGAGAATCTTTGGTCATAAGAAAAGAGATCACGTCACTTGTCCCGATCCTGCGCTGTTTCTTTCCAAGTGTGGGCCTGAAGTTGACGCAGATCCATTACCAGAGCGGTAGTAATACCTTTTTTGTATGAAGATATCCATTTAAGGATCTAAGCCGACGGACGAAAAGGTATTTGGAACTCGCACAGCGACAGAAATCGCCGCAAATACCCACTAAACCAGCATATTATACCGATAAGTACACCGCACTAACCAGTTCATCCCCGGCGGAAAGCCTAAACAAAACTAGGCCTCTTCGCATAAAAGATGACAGCCTGGTTCGGGCCACCTCCTAAACGGCCTAAACCAGTCCAATGGAAGGTCAAGTCAAAAAACGATACCTGATCGAGACCCAAACATATGTAAGTTCAGAACTCAAAACAGAAGAGGTGATAATGACTTTTTATTTCTGTTAAAGACGACGAAGATAATATTTACACAAATTAGCAGAATGAGTTGATATTAAATTCGTGGTAGAGATCCAGCAATGAATTAAAAAAAGGTGATGAAGAAAATAGTTGTTATTTCTTTAAAACTACAATATTATTATGAGGTCAATTTAAATGTAGAAAGTCAATTCTATAAGAATATTAAGCAACAGATGAACGGTCAAATAATAAAGACAAGTAAATAAATAAATACTTTAAAAGAAAATATGTGCGTTCTGATTTTGTATTGTTTTTAAACAATTAGCTAAAACTACGGCTTCTAATTAAAGGTTAAGGAGCTAATTAGTTAATTTCTAAAACTCCTAATGGTAAGGACAAAAATGAAGCTTGCATATGCAAATCACAACAATAGTTTGAAGATTTTCAATGCCAATTATATAATTAGCTAATAAATAATATGAGATATTGCTTTCAATGTCAGGAAATAATTAAAACTACAAATTCATATATAATATGTAATAATATGAATCAGAATAATTTTATAATACGGATAGATTACTTTTTATTTTTTATGTGGTATTTCTCATAAAATAGAAGACAAATTGGTAGAATAAATCGATCCGTTTAAAATGCCAGAGATCAGGAAGTACTTTTATGTATTTCAAATATGTTTGATCAGAATAACGTTTGTAAAATAATATTATGTTGTGCAAGAACTACTAATTACATGCTAATAATAGCATATAACATGTTTTATTTATTACTATCAAATGATGATAATCGTTTAATGTGCTGTTTCTAGCAAATTTAATACTTGAATGTATTTTAATATACAAACAAGTTAATCCACTACTTCTAATATAGAAACATCATAAATTGCATTCATAGATATGACTGTTATAATATGTGTTAAATTCAAACTTATGTTAATCCACGGGCATTATTACCGCTAGCAGTATTTTTATTATTATTATTATACAGTATTATTTATCTTTGAAACAATCAAAGCAAAAGTGAAAATTGAAAAAATCCGGTTTTCAATAGCTACTACTAAATTATTGGCTAAAATTTGACCCCTTACTTATGAGCAAATTAAAATGTAATTTATGTAAAAAATAAGTCTTCCAAAGGTAATTTGTGCATATCTTTGAGTAAATGACACTGACGAAAATTTTCAGTTCAGTCTGGATTGAAACGAATACGTGTGTTAAAATATGAAATACGCATACACACGAATATAATCTAAGAAAAGTCGAACCACTTAAAGAGAATCAGAGATTCAAATTGGACACTTGTTACATTGCGTCAGTCGATACAAAACGTTCATGAGCTGCTCTGATTATGTTCATTGAATATTGTTACTGAACGTCGGTTTGACCAGATAATGGCGAATCTCTCGACGATATTATGGTATTTTAATAAGGTAAATGTGTAACGACGTGCCTTACAAAGTTGAGAAGCCCCGAAATCATTGAAAAAAATTCGATAAGGCATAAACGGAAGCATAAGCAAACCACAATCTACGAATTGTTATAAACATTTAAAATTATGTTTAAAATGTTTCTAATCGTTTTTCATAGTTTGCACAATGTGATTATATTATGCAATTCAAGTAAACATTTTTAGAGAGATGCCTCTAGTATCAATAAAGAGTAAATTATCGTTAGTACTATGAATAAAATGTGATTGTATTGTAACCAGCAAAATTTCAAATATTAGAAGGCTTACTATGAGCTACAGAAAAATGTTTAAAAACGACGAAAGAGAAGCAATAGCATGTCTAGAGAAAACACACCTACTTTTGCGAAGTGACAGGTTACAGAAGCAAATGACGTCGAACGGTCAGTAGAATCGTTGATTCGCGCCACAGATACGTCTAATATCGTATTGGAATTTGTGATGTCGTTTGACCCCTGTTAACCTAGATTACGCTCCTCGGCGCCTGATTCGTCCTCCGGCGAGCCTGATTGTGTTGTGACACAAACTATAATGTATTATGTGTTAAGTCTTGCTGCAATCACTGCTCGCACAATTACAATGGATATGTACGCCGAACTTCACAATTTATATGCTTTGGACTTTGCCTCTTTGCACTACTATACATTTAATAAACCTGGTACCATACTTACAGTCCACAAGTACTTACAGTCAGTATACTCAACAAAGTTTTCAGGATTTATTGGTTACCATATAATTAATAATAATTGTTCTTAAACTACCTTACATCCAATTTTCTCAGTTCTGAAGATACGTAGAATTAAAAACTGAAAAATGAAAATTAAAAGTAAATTTTATTTTGAAATGAATCTATAGAGATTAGTTTAAAATGGCCTGATTTCAATCAGACCTTTTGTTTTTATCGACGGATAATGAAAAGTTAAGCAATTATCTGAATATGTTATCTCGTAGATAAGCAATTACTAAAACATATCCATCTTTTATAGAACATTCAAATTTTTATATTTAGTAACTCCCTTATGTCTTCTTATATTCTTCTTCTTCTTATGTTAATTTTCTTATGTTCTTACCTATGAATACATCAAGGCTTATGTAAAGTTGGATTGCAGAAGCATCACACTAACTTAGAAGTACTAGAGAGACTATTTTTATGTTATAAATGACTGCTCTTATTATTAAGCTCTAATTTAGGTTCACGCTTAGTAGTAGTTAGTTAAGTATTATTTTTATGTAGCTATTATTACGCTTTACTATGATTTATATAACTTTACTATGTCAATTCGTTTTATCTTCTAACTGATGATAACGGTCGAATTTTAACCACAGGACCAACACTATTAATTAATAATTTCATTTTAATAAGATTTTGCAAATTTTACTATTTTCTCCAAATATAAGACGTTAGATAGGGTAGGGCCATAATAGGAAAACAATATTTAAAATCTCTTACCATACTTATCTCTTTGAAATATCTAAGTATGCTTTATACATTTCCTCGTAAACGTACCACTTAATTACATTGATTAGGTTAAGGACATCAAAATGTAAACAGCTGTTATCGTACCATATTATAAATTTTAATCCCTAAACTACTGTTTGTGTTCCCACATGAGATAGTCCATCACTTAATCACCGTATATTGGATGATAGCGTCCTTGAAATTTTTGATTTGATATTTGATTTTATCAGCGGCACATCCATCATGGAGTTCCAAGAAAATTTTGACTTTTAGATATAATTTGTGACATTCCACTGGTGTAATCTCACATTTTGCATGGTGGTAGGGCGCTTTCTAATAATGCCCACCTGGGTAGCTACCACCCTCAGCTTAGACTCGATTCTGTGCATTATATATATATATATATATTTTTTTTATTAACAGCACTTTTCTTTTATCATTTATTACGGCCATATAAACATGTTCTTCAAGCTCAACTTCGTATAGTTTTATTAAATTTCAGTGCTTCAACAATGTGGCGGCTTTTTGATAAATCGTTTTTATCGGATATCAGAATTCACGCGTTTCAGTATTTTCAATACAATTCACTTGTACATAATAACCAAATTACGTGATACGAAAAACTCCACCAACATTAAATAATATAGAGTCATGTATTGCATGTTAATGAATTAAAAACATGAACCTCACAGCTCTTTAAATTTCTGCAATTGCCCGTACCTGTATATCTAGAAAACGACGAGATTTTAAGACTCCTTTTTTGCTGGCTGACACCGGAAATTTGCTGACATCCCGTTGTAAAGAAAAGTTTCATTTGTAAAATGTAATAAGTTTCAAAATACATATTAAATTTTGCGAACAATCAAATGAAATAATATAATATAAGATAATAAGTTAGCTAATAATACTTCACCTCTAGACGTGTAAATATGTTAATGTTCTTATTATATTTAAATCACGTTATGATACATATCATCCGGACATACAAATGTGTTGATATACGTTACATATGATAGCTAAATAAACATCCTTCGACAAATAGGTACCTACCTACCTAGCATGTTCTGAGAAATTAAGAATGTGAGAACTAGAACATCGATGAATGAAATTAACATATAAATTATACATAAGAGTATTTTGTATAACTAAATTATTTTATATTAATAGTTCTTACAGACTAATAAAATACAATATTTATACCTACCTGTCTATTATAATATTTTTATAGTATCTTATTATTTTTTTATGTATTATCTATTCTTTGTTATATTTTAAACAAAACTCTTAAACGCTGTCAAAATTGTAAAAAAATTATATTGTCTACAACTCACTAATCCAATTTTGATGCACTTTTTCATTCTGTCGGGGTTTAAATAAAAATAAACGATTTACCGTGTGGTGTCGGCCAAGAATAGTGCCCGCCCATATCTTCCCGTGGGTGTCGCAAAAGGCGACTAAGGGATAAAAACCAAAGCCTACTCTCTGCTCTCTCAACAGCATCCTCTGAGTATCACAAACACCAACTGCCATCGCCAACCCGCCTACCTAGCGTGGTGATTATGGCAATGCCCCCCTTATTGGGGGAGACCTATCTCCAATAGTGGACGTCTTATGGTTGGATGGATGGATGGTCACGATTGAATTTACAAAAACATTTATTATTAAAGTAATGAACACAAGTCTATTTTGTGACATATCCTTCGCGGGATCCTCGAAAGATTGGATACATGAAACGTCATTTTCCAATGGATGTTTACTTTAAAAAAAAGGGGAAGAAACAACACTATTAAAACTTAATTTATGTGCAAGCAATTAGTTGTATGAGTTCCGTATCATATGATATAATGCAATGTACTTTAAAGATTACACAAGATCAGTAAATAATTATGTAAAACGTTTATTATTAACAATTGCGCTTGATAAATAGAGCTCAACAGTTGACAGCTACTATTCTCATAGATATATCCGGCGACATAAGTTTTGTTTGCGTTTACAATGTGACTTGTAAATTTAACACTTCATAGTATCTACCTATCTAAATAACATTATTTTATCCGTAAATTCACAAATTTACAAAATTTTAGACGCTAATTGAAGATTGAAATTACGCAAATTTTATCTGAATCTAATCTAATTATGAAATCCGATTATAAGTTTTCAGTAAAGGTATTATAGCTAGCGGTTAAAAATGCATCCCGATAATTATATCAATGTCTATAACTTTTCACAACGAATCTCACAATGGCTACTTTTAACGATTAAACATACCTAATTTAAAAAAAATCGAAATAAATTTATTAGTTATATATTTAAACTTCTAATTATGTAAATAAAGAGTATTTTGATTACATCGACGAGTATATTCGATATAAAATAATGCAGTTTTCTAGATTGTAGCCTTGAGATTGTCATAAAAGAAGCTATTTTGTCATGTACGAGTTAGTGATTATTTCAGATGAAGATACTCATCTGTTACTTGGTGATTAAATTTTATACATGGAACTATGGTTTCAGTACAGGTTTCAATATAGTTGTTTATGCATAGTGGTAGGCTATTTTCTAACGACAATCATACTAGCTCTCAACCTAATTAAAAAAATATATATATTTATGCACTTATGAGCGTGTTCTGGAAGCGTCACCGAGTTATGGTTTCAACACGATTTTATACCACTACTGTGGCAATCAGGCATACGATCCACCTGATGGTAAGCAGTCCTCGTAGCCTATGGACGCCTGCAAAACCAGAAGTATCACGTGCGCGTTGACAACTCTTTAAAAAACTTTCTCACGCCCCTTTTGAAGAACCCCAGATTGTATTTCGTGAGGAACATGGCTGGTGGGAGCTCATTCCACATCCGGATAGTTCGTGGGAGGAAACTCCTCTTGAATCACACTGTCCAGGACCATTTTGGCTCCAAGATGTGAGGGTGAACTCCCTGCTGATGGCGAGCCGTAGCCGTACGATGGTAGAAATAAGGTGGCGGCATTATGTCGAACAATTCATCAAAAACACAACCCATTATACAACCGGTAGAATACACAGGAGCCAAAGTCCATCCTTAGACTTAAAGGTTCTAAACCGCTTGTGAGATTAGGATCGTCAACGATTCTCGTAGCACGTCTTTGAACCGAGTCAAGTGACTCGAGCTGGTATCCAGATGTTCCCGCCCAAAGGTGACAGCAGTACTCCATATGGGGCCGGACTTGCAAGTTATACAGCTACAGTCTTTGTTGCTATGTGGAGTATCGCTTCGCTCTATTCAGCACACCTGGCTTTTTGGATGCCAGCTTGACCTAGTCTTCTAAGTGACTACGGAACTGAACATCACTGGAGATGTCGATTCCAGGATAGTAAGGGGTGTATCCTGGAATTGTAAGACTACAATAAAGGGGGTTTTCTTAGCGGTGAATGCTCCAACTTGTGTTTTAGTCGGGTTAAATTAGACTAAATTATCCCCACTCCATTAAAATACTCCTGAGAGAGTGTTCTCAATTTCCAACACAAGTTGTTCGCGACTTCTATCCACAACAGAGCGAAGGATGTTTGCTCGGCCTGTGTATAAAGCATCTCCGGTACTATCTTCTGCATACCAATGAATGCCTTTGATAGACAGCAAGTCATTGATATGCAGCACAAACAGAATCGGGGATGGTACTGAGCAATGCGGGATGCCGGCGTTTATATCCATGCTATCGGAGCAGCTGCCATCTACTACACCTTTTATGCGTCTGCCGGATAGAAAGCTAGCAATCCATTTACACAAACGCTCGGGTAGTCCGTACGATGGTAACTTCTATAGAAGACCCCGATCCCAAAGCCGATCAAACGCCTTCGCTATATCTAAGCTAACCGCTAATGCCTCATCCTGACTCTCAATAGCTGAATCCCATTGGTGTGTGAGATAAACTAGAAGATCACCTGTTGAGCATCCGTGGCGAAAGCCATATCAATGGTCGCTGAGCAAATCTTGTTCTTCTAGGTATCTAAGGAGCTTAAAGTTGATCACACGCTCCGTCACCTTAGAGAGAATGGAGGTTATAGCGATAGGGCTGTAATTCGATGGATCTGACCGATCACACTTTTTGGGCATTGGCACGGGCAGTTTTCCACGAAGAAGGAACTTGCCTACTGCGGTAGGAAATTGCGAAAAGACACGTTAGCACAGGGCATAACTCAGGAGCACACTTCTTAAGCATCACTGCTGACATGCCATCTGGCCCACTCGCCTTATGAACATTCAGACATCGCAGCTCCCACCGTACAATCTTTTATGAAATCTTAACATCAAGCATTGAGTATTCGCACCACGGAATGTTAGGTGGTGCTATGCTTCCATCATTGTTCATAATCGAGTTCGAGGTAAAGAACTCACCTAATAGGTCGGCTTTTTCCTTGGCCCTGTGTGCCAGATTACCGACGGTATACCCCAGCGGTGGCAAGGATGACTGGCAGAAGTTTCTCTCGGCAGCTTTTACTAACGACCAGTCAGCACGACTACCAGACGGGTAGCTTGCTAGTCGTGTGCCGAATTTGCCCACGAAATCGAATTTCGCTTTGGTAATTAGTCGCGTCGCAAAGTGAGTGGGTCGGGACACCAACGCGATGTTTCTATAGGTGACGTCGCGTTGACCCGAGCCAAGAGAAAATCTCTTCATTAGTAAAATCGTTCTGGCGTCCCGACCCGCCCGCTGTGTGTTGAAACCATTAAATATACTAAGGCTTTAAACAGTCCAAACGCTGTCGGCTTTGGCAGCTTCATTGAGCTTTGGGACAAGCGCTTAAGACACTCCGCCGAACTCGACTTGAGTTGCTGTGTTAAAATTCTGCGAAACTTGCTCTAGCCAACCCTTTTTTTCTATCCACCGCCGCCTGGGCTTGATTCACGCGGTATCGATCTAGCAATGACCGCTTCGCCCAACGGTTGGCCCATATAACCTGGGACCCTCACAGTCAGCTAATAAGAGTCAACTCTTCCACTGACCGCACAAGTGCAATGAGGATGAGTCTCCCCCCAACTACTCACCCTCTCGGCGCAGGTGTGCAACACTGTTACACTCGATTATTAGGCTTCCTCAAATATCGGTGACATCAAGCTCTAGCCAACCCTACTGTATGTAAAAACAAGAAAGAAACAATCAATGTACCTTGAGTGTAGTAAGCACGTCTTCCGCCGCTACCGAAAGGACCATATTAGGCCAAATCATCTTTTAACATCAAGTTATCCTGCGATTTAGAATTAAACCTAAACTCTAAGGTTTAAAATACTTTAAACCATAAGCTATTTATTTAATAAGAATCTGAATACGGAGGCGACACTGAGAACGCGAGATGTACTTACTACCCGAAACAGGTTGATAGCAACATTTACCGTGGAATTATTCGTGTTGTCTATCGCACTCTCGAGAGCCCTGATTAATTTATGCTCCGCTTATTTGTACGAGATAGCGTTAGATACGTCTTCTATTTGTATATCATGCGAGCTTATCTTTTAATTCTTGAGCTGTCAACGTTCAACTGAAATAGGTTTTTCCTATTTACACTGATGTGAATTAATATTTCATAATACCTACCTACTTATATAGTTTTAATATCATATACAACTCCGTTGACTTTAATGACAATGAAACTGTTGATTTTTTAGTTATGTTAGATTAAAATATATCTAATTTATGACAATTTTATGTACAGGCTTTGGCGGACTTGTACCGGTTAATCAGTCCATAGTGTATTCTACGTTTAATATTGACTGAATAATAAAGAATCATAAGATTTGAACAACCGTGTTAAATGCTCCACTGTACATAAGCAATAAATAGTAAACTTCAAAGTGTGAAGGAAGAAATAGATTCGAACAGCAAGGAGTATCAAACCAGATTGGTCCAACATATAAACAAGCCAGCTGGCCGAATTGCAGGATGAGATCAGTCTAAGCCTTAAGAGAAGTAAGATGCGCAGATAAAAGATGAGGATTTCGACGCCGGGTGTACGCCTCTGCTGAAAATACACTTACTGATAATAATCTGACACAATATTAGATTTTTGTTTGGAACAAACAGATTGCTAAGAAGCAGAATACATTAAAAAAATGTTTTTCGAATTAACTAACGCTTTGAGGCAAGCGCAAGGGTACCACAACAGTGCAAAATTCGGCTTGGACTGTTAGTGTTAGACAAAATCCACATAACTTGTTCTAACTAAACCTATCATCCGTTGAGAAAACAAAAATAAAGAAGCTGTGACATATAGGACTCATTTTCACCTAGTATTATAAGAGATGACGTCACTCCCGTTCATAAATGTAGTTTTAGCTCGAGTATTACTGAAATTATTGACAAAAAACCAATACATTCACTACCTACTAGATTTATCGAGATATTTATTTTTCTTCTTATTTCTATATATCTGAATGTTATCGCCAATTTATTACATTTAATAGTATCTCTCCAAGAATATTCACACGACTCTAAATTCGTGTTTTTGTGTTTATAAATAAATGAATATAATTAAGATAAAATTTAATAATCGATTGTTTTGAAAGTTGTGATTTTGGAAAGGATAAAAATTCACAGATCATTAATTTTTCATCTATACTTGTATACTAAATGAAATTGGAATGTCTGTTTGTAATGTCAAAATTATTTTTTTTACTTAATAGGTATGAATGTATATACGATATCTATAACAAAAATTCAACTTTTATAATTTTCATCTGTCTGTCTGTTTGTTTTGGGTAATCTCTGGAACGGCTGGACGGATTTTGGATTTTTTTTAACTCCGAATCAATGCATAGTTTTACGGGCAAGTGCTTGAATTTATGTGAAATATTTTAACTTTATCTTAGTACTAAAAAAAATTATGATTCCGTTTAAAAAAATGTAATTGGTGTGTAGAATACATGAAACGCAGGCGCAGCCGCGGGGACTCAGCTAGTTAATCATAAACGTATATAGTGTATAATAAACATTTCTCATCTATATCGATTCTTTCTTTTAGGAACTTTAACATGCAAATCTAATTTTTACAATGACAGACTTATGTTATTCATATGCTTGCAGTATTTGATTCTTTACTTACTTCTTTCTACTATATTCATTATTACTTATAATGAAATTCAGGAAATAAACTTTCACTTACATTCAAGCTACACCCTTCGAATATTCTCTTTAGATATTTGGACTATATATATAAATATGAATAATATCATTAAATTAAATTTAAATTGCTGTGTTGGACCAAAAGAGGCACTTAACCTAAATACTCTTAGATATGATATGACAAAAGAGCTCGCTGAATGATATAGTGGATGGACACAATTTTATACAGATGGTGCAAAAAATATAAATGGTCAGAGCGCAGCGTATTATGAAGCATTTACACCTTACGTTGGATTATATAAGGTACAAAGTAAAGTATGTATAATGACTTTGGAACTATTTGCAATTTTGGAAGCTATTAAACATAGTATTAGATCAATACGCCAAAATATTGTTATTTTAACAGATAGCAAGAGTGCTCTCCAGCATTTGGCTCGATGTTCTTCTGGGAACAGAGGACTTTCGATAGCCTATGCAATTTTTCAACATATTCTGTAAATTACAGATACTGAGATAAAGTTAAAACTGTAATGGACCCCGTCTCATATAGGTTTAGAAGGAAACGAGAAAGCTGAGCGTTTAGCGAAGCTGGCTTTAGTAGAAGGTACAAAATAAGCATTCCATTGTATTATTCAGAAATTTTATGCCAATGTAAGAGTATTTGTCGTGACATGGAAAAAATATTTTGATTTAGTATCTAAGGAGAAGGGAATTTGGTATCGAACAATTCAGTGTCAGCCTCCACCTATTCCCTGGTTTAATCAAATCAACATGGACCGTAATTCTGTCTTTACAATGTTAAGGTTAAGGTCTGGACACATTCCGTCCAGAAAGTTTGGATATCTCATGAAACTACAGATTCTCCTTTATGTAACAAGCGTAACAGGATTGATGATGTCCATTATTTCTTGATGTAATGTTCAATTAATAATAACAATAGGATGACACTTGTTACTAAGTTTAGTATTAATATCTGGAATGTAGATGCATACCACAGCATTCTGGCAATACCAACATCAGAGTCTGCCAGAATGCTATGTAGTTCTTTTAAATTTAGTTTACAATTTACATTTTTTTCAGTTGTATTTTAAAGAATTTTATAAACAGATTTAGATTAGTTACGATGGGACAGTCATTTCTTTTAAGACAAAAGTCCCTTAAAAAAATAAAGAGAGAGAAAAAATGTTTGTTATTGTGGTCAAGTGACGTGTCTTAGAAAAAATGAAAAGTACCGTGAATTCTGAGATGCCGTAAACACTCTTGGGAAAGTTCTAGCAAAAAGTACTCGTCGGAATTAAATGAAAAGAATCTTCTAAATAAATGATAATTAAAGTGTTTGACATAAATTTATTCAATTCATAGAGAGATATATTACATATAAACTAAAAAAAAGTATAATCACGTACATACGCATTACATCTACCTACGTGCTATATGACAAGTTTACTTGATAAGTGTTGATATTGTAAAACTGAAGGTTAAAGCCGATTCCAGATGACGATTAATAAATCATACATAATAGCAAAACATATAAAAAATCGATAAAAACAAGTCAATACAATCGTAACATACGGGTTACAAAGAATGACAGCATCAATAGGTAGAGTTAAAATCTAACAAATATAACCTAAACTTCAATGCTATATAATGCAACTTTTACAAACTAAATAGGAATAAACCGTCATTATATTTAGAAACATAGAAAATTAAATTACTAAAATCTAAACATATTTTTTTTTAAATTATTTTTCTTCTAATTAACTAAATGCTGTTGACCGCAAGAGTCTTGACAGCTTCACCGAGCTATTGGTGCAAGTGCTTTGAACTATCAACCGGGAGAATGATAGTTACCGCAAAGATATCAGATTGGGCTGAGCTAGCCTTAGACGTGAATTTCATCGACTGAAACCTACATGCACCTACGGGTCGTTTGTAGGAACGTGAGATGTAGTGCTGTGATACGCTAGTGCATAAAAGTGACACTGTATCATACTGGTTGCGGATATTGTAGATGCCGGATCAGAGCACTAGCCATACCTGATTAGACTAAGTAAAAGTTAGCGATACATGTGATACAGGAGGTTTTTTGGCGGTATTTCAGTCTGTCATATAACAGTTATTTTCTTTAATTCTCATTAAACTTGTGTATTTGACTCTATGTCATGTAATCTTGATGGCGTTTTGTGTGATACAGTTTAGGTATTGTCTACGAGTAGAGTTTATTACGGAAAGTAACGCGTAACATTTATTCTGAGGTGCCGACAAAGCTCCATAGAAAGTTCGAGCAGGATGGGGCACCGTTATGCTGGATCTTCGTAACGCTGATACAAGATTAAAAATACATCTTAACCACATGACATAGACACAAATTGTTAATACATAGATTTTCATTATCCAAGAGTGATACAAGAGATGTCTCTAGTCGATCAGTACGAGGAAAAATTGACTACTTGAGACTGGTCTTGGATTTGCACCACTGACGTTATTTTTACACGGAATAGGCTCAGTGCTTTGACCACAATCTCACCTGGTGTTAAGTAACGATAATACTGGAACACACCTGTTGGTATTTGGCGATAGGTTTCCAAACTTGAGGGTTGTTACTACCCAGGCGGGCATCATTAGAAAATGCCTTACCACTATGCTATGGTATCCTCACTATGTTTTCCTTCATCGAAAGC
Source organism: Samia ricini (assembly GCA_014132275.2). NCBI lineage: Eukaryota > Metazoa > Arthropoda > Insecta > Lepidoptera > Saturniidae > Samia > Samia ricini. Next base: position 13,454,997 of record AP028161.1, read on the forward strand.
TCAGGCCGATTTTTGAGACGGGCAGATGAAGATCAAACCCGCGTCGATTGACGCAGTATCCGGCCGCACTACCCGCTGCGCCATCACTGCTTCAAAACAGACACATAAAAGCTTCATACTGATAAACGAAAGATAACACTTAGCAACATTATCAAAGATTTGTATTGATAATTTTATCGTCTAAAAGAAATATTTAATCATTGTCTCCATCACGTAGCGTCGGTTAGAAGCTATCATTACCGAGCTTGCTCGCTCTATTATTCAATAATCTCAACGACTGTGTGTTTCTATTCGATATATAAATCGGGATTTATATTATTATATTCGTCGCAGATTTTATAGTGTATATAATATGTTATCGGTTTTAAGCCAATTTCGTCAGGGTGTCAGTGCCACGGACGTGATCCGTGACCTCAATGTTTTTAACCATAGCAGTCTTCATCTGTTTCTTCATGATTACCCGATACAAAGGTCCCACAGCTTTAGGTACGCAATTTAAAATCAAGATAACTCCGTGACATATTCATCTCTAGCCATTTATTTTTTAAACTAGTAGACAAGTTTTTTTTTTCTACGCAATTATAATTTGTCTTCGTTTTCCGGACTTCTTTGCTATTCATTTTTAGTGTCGTGTAAATATAAAATATATGATAATATTAGAATAATATTTTTTATGAACGATCATATGCACCTATATAAAAATTTTAATTCCGTTTTATTTTAAAATCTATATAATACTAATAAATAAAATTAAAGCGTCAGTTTGTAATGTCAAAATAATTTTTATTACTAAATAGAATAGATAGTTATGAATGTATATACGATACCTATACCAAAAATACAATTTTTAAATTTTATTATGTCTGTCGCTTTGTGCCGGGTAATCTCCGGAACGGCTGGACAAATTTTGACAGAACTTTTTTTTTTTTTAAATAGCTGAAGTCACTCGGGGTATTTTAGGGTACTTATAATTGTCAAAAATAATTCGGAGTAAAAACAATTAAAACTCATAAAAAAAACAATCCCATTCAATGACCAGTTTTACGGGCAAGTACTTGAATTGATGAGAAATGTTTTTACAAGAACAATATAATATAAACGCGGGCGCAACCGCGGGCGCACAGCTAGTTTATTAATAAATATCATAGATATAAATTAGGTATCTGTATTCTGTATATGTAAATACGATTCTGATTAGTAAGGATTAACATCACTAGTTTTCACGTTAAAATAGAGTTGTACCTGAGGACATCTATGCTATATTTTACCTTTTTTATAGTTACTATCTACTAAGAATTAGAAACAAAAGTGATAATAACGTAAACGTTTCAAATCCAAATAGGCACATAGTTCATACAGGACATTAAGAGGAAACGCGATCGGCAGCACATTGAAAAAAAGGTATAAAAATCAAATGGTATCGCGTTGCGTTCATCGGTATGAAAGAGTTAAAAATTGTGAGAGGAAACTATTGAAACTTGGACTGATTATACCTATGCAAAATAGACGAAATCATTACTTAGTAATCCCTATGTTTCCTCCTCCAAAACTGGACCGATTTTATTGTTTCTTCCAATTATATAATTAGAAATACTTTATCTATGCCTCTACGATTTGCTTTATTTATTTTTATTCGCCAAACTTGTCTTTCGTTATTTTTGAAGTCTCCTAATTTTTTATAATACCTAACTAATTAATTATTGATACTATATAGTAAAAACATAGTGTCCAGGAATACGTTTGTATGAAATAATTTTAACCGCATTTCCATTTATTTAGTACCAAACTATGCTAGAGTACCTATCGTTAAATAAATACCTGCTTATATGATTTTGTGGAAATCACAAATCCTGTAGATGAGTGTAGCCGCCCTAAGGCTCTGTTTACACTGACTACCGCGCCGGGAGCCAGATATACACACAGCCTTAATCCGTACGTGGAACGATATCGTATACCCTTATCCCGGTTTGTTTAGGGATGTAAACGCTACGCTTGAAGCTTACCAAATGAAAATACTTCGTGACATAATATATATAATTATATTATTTAAAAAGATTTCGACGTACCATATATCTTGGATACATACACTAGCTGTACCCGTGGTTTTATCCGCTTGGAGAATTGTCTGAATATGAACTTTCATCGAATTCGGTTCAGTACTATTGCGTGATTGGGGAACAAAAATTTGATATTTATCGTCTATTTTTACAATTTTCAAAAATTCAAAATTTTACAAATTCGAGGTTTTTTCAATATTCTTTATTACAATTTTAATATTATAAAAAAAATCATAACCCCAAGTATCCTCTTTAAAATCAACTGCGGTTAATTTCTGTATCTATAATAGTTATTAAGATATATAATAGAAATTTTGATTTTTCATAACTTATGGGAAAAAAATTCTTTTGGCAAGACGTCGTTATACGATAAAAGAAAAATTCTGACCAAAATTTATCTAAATCGAATAGTGTCGGTTTCAACTATTAGTCGATTATAGATGGAATGACCTATATATTTCTTGGTAAAGAGATTTATTTATCTTCTTTCTTGCTCTAGCTATATATGAAAAATTACTGTCATTCCTTTCATTCATTACAGGAAATGCGACCATCGAGAAATCAATGGTTACCTTTGTTAATTTGTCCTACACATACTATCACAAAAACATAGACACATAGGTAAATATATCAAAAAAAGTTTTAATTTCAACTAACAAATTATAACGGTACATAAAACTGGTTGTCGTATTTTAAAGAAATTACATTGATGATATGTAAATTTAAAATAAAATATTTTTCTACTGTTTTAAAGGTAGTTATTTTTTTTTTGTTTGCTATGTTCTTGCTACTTGTTATGTGAAGGTATCAAAGATATCTCTTAGTACATTTTTTTTTTTTACCACAATCAAACATTTAGCTTTCATGTAGATTGTGAATTCACGACGATCAATGTATATAGCGCCTAAAAGCGATAGCACTGACGGGCTAAGCTATTATTCTTTTTATCTATATCTATTTTAATAAACATTTTTAAACTATATTTTAATAAACCCACTGTAATATAATTCTCTCTCTTCCACAGATAATAAATTTAATGTTGAACTAAAATTCGTTTTTCATAGTTCGGAGAATCGCTATGCATTTTCAATAATTCCATGACTTAGCGCCATTATAAAATAATATTTAATTAAATACGCTCATTAAAATACAAACTAATATTCAATGAGTTTTATTTACATTTTATGTATAGAAATAGGCAATGTAATTATGAACATATTATTATCGTGTGAATGTAAATAAATTATTGATTAATTTCCCCTATTCTCCCACATCCCAGATTCATAAACTAATATTTATTACGGAAGTTAATGTATGTATTATCTGGTATTTATTTAATTAATAATGTAACAATGCAATTGTATTTACAAATAATAACAATGTTATTCTGATACGCATATTAATTGATAATGACCGACTGAAGATGTCGATGAGAGAAAGCTAAGAAATAAAGAGTAACTGAATTAAACTTAGATCCAGTTAAAAAAACCAAAAGATTTTAAGAATAAAAAAGAGTTAATGCAATATGAGCATTATTGACGAACTATTTTTCCTTGTGATGTAAGACTGCAAATGGAAATTCAAAATCACTTACGAACTAAATAACGAACATTTATATATTTTTGTAAATTTAGGTAATTGTGACGTTGTTTTTGTAATATTATACATAACCAACGAAACGCTAATGAGATTTTGAAACCGATAATCATATTAAGGTAATGTATAATCTTCGCTAATCGTTTTATCCAAAAAAACGTGAACGGATTAAATGTTTTATTATCGACAAAAGGTAATAAGATTAATTATTACTTATATAATGTATGATATTGCTAGGGTTTACACTTTTGGAGCATTAGATTAACAGGAATCACACTACTAGTCAAATGTGTAACGAGGCATCCATAAAATTTCGCCATAAAAATGAATCGTATAAGTAATGAAAAAATTTAGAACTATTTGTTTTGCTTTATGTTGTTACCGTGAGATTACAAAACCTTGAGATTCTTTATAAAATATATTCTGCTTTAGCCACTCGTCTCTTTTTAAGAGTCCCAATGTTATTATGTCTTTATTTTATGTTAGAACTAGCTGTGTGCCAGCGGCTGTACCCGCGTTTCTTATAAATGTTCACTGCGTAATATAGTTTTAATTTTTTTTATACGGAATCAAAAAATGTTTGCTACGAACATTAAGCAAAGATATTTCTCACAAATTCAAATAAAACCTGCCAATAAAACTGTGCGTTGATTCGGATTTTATTCAATTTTTTTATGAACTTTAATTTTTTTACGCGGAACCCTAATTATTTGCAAAAATTAAAAATACCCTAAGTTACACGGAGTAACTTCAGTTATCTACCTAAAAAAGTTCCGTCAAAATCCGTCTAGCCGTTCCGTAGATTACCCGGAACAAACAGACAGACAGACAAAAATTAAAAAAAAATTGTTACAAAATTCATATCTATTTAGTAAAAAAAATTGACATTAGAAACAGACACTTCAATTTTATTTAGTAGTATAGATAAGGGCACAGTAATACACTCATACCCGAATGAATTACCATAACCAATTTACGAAACTTTATTATAGTGACTGACTCCGTTAAGACGTCCTAAGATCAGTCCTTTTTTTTTTTTTTTTTTGTTGACGAGGGGAAATGCATTTACGCACTACCCTTATCTATGGTATTTGAAGGATCGGAGTCCCCCAAATACAATAGATAAGGGGGCACGGAGTGACGAGTTCCGTGCCAGTGTGGGACTCACCCGGGCGAGAGTCGCCCGGAAATACCCACTAAAACCCCCGGGGCCGTCCGCTGCATTTGGGATGGGGGGGCGACACGGGGTGGCTTACGCAAGCACCGCGTCGCTCCTAAGATCAGTCCTGACTTCTATAAGACACTTAATCATTTAACTGATTCACTATTTACATTTAACTTAAATAATACAAAACGTAAGTTGTCTATTCATTCACAACATGGCGATGATGGCTCTGAAAAAAAGTTATAAAATTTCGATACACCAATTACATTATATGTATAATAATCGACAAAATGCAACAAATCTTTATACTCAAACAATTATTATAAAAGTCTTTTAATTAAAACAATTTATCCTTATGCTAGATATGTTGAAAACTATTTTTTTTTTAATTTTAGAAAATTCATAAACAATATAGACTGTTAAAAAAATAATTAAATAAACATAAACCTATTAAAACGTGTTTGTGAGAACCCAATATGGTAACGAACGAACGGTTTAGTAGAATTCAGTGCGGTATGAGCAATACATTAACACGGCCCCGCTACATATGCGTAATTAGTGTCATTTGCACTATTTTTGGACGGGATAAACATAAGAGGGCATATTGTCGAACTGCCCACAAATTGGAAACAAATGGTTTCTACGCATCCAGGTGTTAACTTAATTTGTTCGGCTTTCGCTAACGTGTGAGCAATCGGCCGTAGATCGCTCACAGAGCCTCTCTTATTGCTTCACGTCCAAACGTTGTGATTTAGTTCAATGGCTTACCGTTACGTTGGTAGCCTTCAAATTAGTTATACTTTGTGTTTTGGCCGTGATCGACTAGTTCACAATTCACAAGGGGACATTCACAGACAAAAGTGTTAACATACTTTTTCATACATTTTCAGCATCCTTTACAAAGTACAATTTTATTTTCATTAAATGGAGATAGCATATAAAATAAGTAAATTAAACTTACAAACCGAAATAAACATTCTGGTCTTACAGTAAAATTTATTAAGCACAACATAAATAAATACTTCTTTCTATACTACAGTGTCAAATTTGGTAGTTGCCAACAAGCGTTAAGAGAACATGCGGTCGGCAACAGATTTCAAAAGTAGGTATTTCAGAAATCTATTGCTATCGCGTTGCACCCCAAAGAAAGTTATAAAACACAAAAAGGACAACTGCAGCTCGGGCTGATTTTACCTATCCAAAATAGACGATAACATCACTTCGTAATACCCTCTAATTCGCAATTTCCTGCTCCAAACCTGAACCGATTTTTAATTTTTTTTTCAATTATAGAATAAGAAAGAATTTCGCTATGCGTCTATGTTTTTCTTTTAATTTTATTCATCAAATTTGTTTGACGAAAGTCTGATAATTACGGTAAAAATCGAGCATTTTTTTCATTTTCAAAGGTTCCTAGTTTCTGCAATAATTAATTTATGAAAAAAAATCAAAACGTATAGGCATGGGGCTGGTTGATATATATTATTTGGTACAAAAATATTTACCATAATCGTATTATCCAGAGAGGAAACAGGGGACTACGTTTGAATGGAATAAATGCCGCTAGCATATATTCTTAAGGAATACCCCAACATGATGTATGTATCAAATGCTTTTATCACCAGAAATTTAAATTCGCTTGAAGGAATCAACGTCTAGCGTCGCACCATGCGGTGATATCATTTTATCACTTTGTCATCGTTTTTATTTTAACGAGAATATATTAAAAAAGTATCCTTTTAAATATTTACGTACAATTTGAATATATTATGTACAAAAAAAATACCATTCTGATAAGACTTTTTACAACGATTGTACACTTGACAACCTAACATCTCGACCATGAAGATGATACAAAACGGGAATCAGACACTACATCAAATAGTAATATATCATGTGACATTATGTTTTTAAAAAATCCACTTTGTTTTCCGTAACATAATACTATAATTCTTATTTTGTTGATAAAAAAAATGATAATAAATATAATAAAAATAAATCTAATGACGTCGTCATAAGTCGTCAAGAAACAATAACAACTACACAATATCACAACAGTACAAAGAATAATTCCGACAGTAAAACGTGATAAAACAATAAATCTCTGCAGTAATCAAGTTAATCCTCGACTCGGGCCGATAATGCACGGAGTTGGCTATTATCACCGTAAAACGAGATACGGATAACCGTATCACAGTATCACGGGCACGGATTATCCGCGTACGTGTTATCTTAAGAAAATATAAGCGTTCAATATTTACATTAACGACACGCGTTTATTATATGTGGGTTTCTAGTTAAAACGAATTATTATGAGTGAAAAAATATCAGAGAGTTGCGTCAGAATTAATTCAAATATGACTATTTTCATTAACTAAGCACGCGCAATTATGTAAAAATAAAGTGAAATTGTTTTAATGCCTATCTGTATAGTAAAGCGAATGACGTGACTATGGATAGTTAAACACAAAGGATTACACGATAATGTTCATAAAAATCTTATTATGTTTATCAAGTAAATGAAACAACACTCGAGATTTTACCTACTACTCGAGGAATAAACCAGCGGTTAATCGAAATGATGATTATTTGCCTTCATGATTATCACTAATTAATACTCAAGTAGTGAACGATTTAAATGGAATAACCCAGTTAAACCACTCGCCTGCAAATAGAGATATCATATATACGAAACAATCAAAACGATTGTGCCCGTATAATGTAAAGATGTGTCATGGAACAATGTAATAATAAAAAACGGCGCGACCGCGGTCTCGTGACAAACTTTATAGGAAATACAAAAACAACAAAAACCTATCAATGAAACCGCATACAGTTCGCGGAGCACATTAGATATTGTTAACAAAACTTCCTTCTCGATTAATATGCATCGGGAGGGAATATTGAGTACGTGCCAGTGCGCCGCCGCGCCGCGCCGGCAAGCGCCCGCAGACAGTTTCGCATGCGCGACGCATCCATGCAAAATTTTAGGTGGGATGCGTTTGCTAATGTAATAAGCATCCAGTAAGAGTAGCCATACTTTCCATCATCGTTTCTTTGTCCGCAGCCTTTGTTACGTATCAGTTAGAAAAGGAAGGTAAGATCTCGCGTGTTTGGACAACGCATAACGCATTCGGTAAAAGCGAGTTTGGACGATCGCTGGCGCATTCCCATGCAAGGTATGCCCTAAGGAGCTATGTCGGCAATTTAAACATTACGGCTGCTAAAAACGCAACATGGACGTAGGGAGAAAACCCGTGTGGGCTCTCAACTCGACAACACGGACATACTGAAACACGACGAAAAAATAAAAATGCAACATTAAATGAAATTCTTTCACAATTAAATTGTAGCTCTTTAGTGTAGTGTACTTCATTATTAACGTGCAACTTAGGCAGAGAAATATCTCATTTTAATATGGATGTGTAATGCGATAAAATGACGAGTTGTATCATAAATCGTCGTGAGCATACCGAGGTTATGGACTATACAAATTCTTAATGTTTTATATAAATTAATTCGGTGAATGATATTGCAAACGTTGTGTGTTCTGACGACGGTCGTGGCGGGCGGTAGCCATTCCCATGTCGGCACCGAAAAAAAATATTCAAATTGATTCACGCGCGCGCGCGCCTCCGTCCGAATTTTGCAGCACGTTTGATGCGCCCGCGCCGATTCCGGCAAATCCGTCGCGTCGGAAGTGCGTGGCGCGCGCCTCCCTGCCGCCGTTGTCGATGTAACGATATGCTTACATAGAGACAATGACCTCTATCAGGACCTTCGATAATGGACATCTTAGAAACAGTAATTAACTAGATTAAGATGAGACCAACGAGATTTTATTACTTTAACATTTACTTAAGTAACAAACAATTCAAAGGTATTATGTGCTATTTTATTAAGAAATTTTTGTCGTGTACCCATTTGATGCGATATAAAAATAAATGCAATAAGGTATCGATGGCCGAATCATCGACGTTACGTATTCCCATCACTAATCCCGTGTTACGTATACGGTCACACAATGCACTTATTATTCGACAGTTCAATTTCTAAGTAAAGTGAATACGGACTGAATACAGTGTTGATATGACGTGTATGTCTGTCTGCCCTTTCGATGACATGAATAATATCAAACCAATTGGCATATAAAATCATAAACAGAGCTGCATTGTATTCATATCTTAATATATCCTAGACGTTGGTTTATCTATTTCTAATCAATATAACATCAAAGAGATTATATGTCTCAACTAAATATTAATAAAATAATTTATTACTTACCAAATTAGATTAACTAACTAAATACTCTGCAATGGAATTTAATTAGAAATAATTATTATAGCTTGTATAGAAATATTTTCATTTAATTGACTAAAATAATCTGAAATTAGAACGCATTCTTTTTTAATGTATTATTTCTGGATTATCGCTGGCTAGCTGATAGAAAATGCCTTGTGCCATGAAGTTCGCCAGTGCACAGATTATTCGTACAATAAAGAACTCATCTATTCATTCATTCATATCTCGACCTTGAGGTTCTGGAGAGAGAAAGAAATAAGAAACACAATCACTTGGTACACAATATAACTAGCTGACGCTGTTGACCGGGAGGGCTTTTACAGCTTCACTGTGACTTTGGCACGATATACCTTGTATCAGATCCCTACAAACAGAGATCTCATCGTCTGTCTATTTATCTAAATAAATTATAATTATTGTATACAAATAGTAATCAGTGTTCGTATAATAAATATAATATGAATGTCTCAGTATTGGAAGTTTTTTGGTGATTTATTCGACGACTACAATTTATCTTTATTCGAAACATTCGTCTCTCCATTACGTACATTATCTTAATGTGAATAATTATATAGAAATCTAAGTGAGATGAGATTATGAGATTTATATATATATTATATTTTATTACAACTTTATTATATCATGTCGTCTAATACGTAGTTTAACTAAATATTATAAATAATATATATAGGCGAAAATAATAGAGGCATATATTTCGCGAAGTAATAATATTTGATCAGTTTTATTAAGCTTGTTTAATGTTTAAATGATTTGATAAAAATCTATTTCAACACATTCTTATATAAAAGTAAAATTAATATTAAAGCTATGGATAAATATTTCACCAGAAGAACTAAGATTCTGAGTTACATTGTTATTCCTGCTTTGTTAGAATTCTATTCTTAAAACTTCTTTAGCGACCACCCTCAAGTTTGAAAACCTGTCGCTAAATACCAATAGGTGTGTTCCGGCAGCATCACTTCAGAACCAGTACCTAGGCTTAGTGTGTTTGCCATCCTGGACCACATCGTCACTTAACATCAGGTAAGATTTATACCGTATAAAAAATAATAATAATTTACACACATGCAACAGATTAAAAAATCAGAAACATCGCTTTGAAATTGAATTGAAACTTGGCTTTAATATTTATAAGGACCTATTTCAGTAAACTCAATATATACTAATAAATAAAATTGAAGTGTCTGTTTGTAATGTCCAAATTAAATTTTTTAACCAAATAGATATGAATGTATATACGATACCTATGGCAAAAATAGAATTTTTTATATTTTTGTCTGTCTGTTTGTGCCGGGTAATCTCCGGAACCGCTGGACGGATCTTGATGGAACTTTTTTGGTAAATGGGTAAAGTTACTCCGCGTAACTTAGAGTACTATTAATTTTCGAAACTAGGGTCCGCGTAAAAAAGTTAAAACTCATAAAAAATTGAATAAAATCCGATTCAATGCACAGTTTTACGGGCAAGTGCTTGAATTTATTATAAATATTTTTACTTTATCTTATTACAAAAGATAGAAGAATATTAGGAATCCGTATAAAAACAAAACTAAAACGTACTGAGGAACGTAAGAAACGCGGGCGCAGCTGCGGGCACACACCTAGTATATTAGTATAATCTTTAATTTCAAGACTTATAATTTTAGTCTATATTTTAGGTAAACGAATAGTATGATCATCCCCTTGTGATCGTACATTACAAATTAACACACGGACAGTCGTTCCGACGCGACAGCACAACAATAAAATAACAATTCGTATATTGTTTGTCCCATAAAATGTGATCGCGCCGTCAAGACACAAACGGATTGACTTAAGGCAATTAGATATTTCTTGTAACTGAGGTAGCGGTTACCTGACTTTTATGACGGTTTAACAATGACAAGATATCCGGCGACTGAAGGCCATTGTTTATCCCATTACGTCATTTAGTCCCCCCCGTTTACAATAAACACAAACAGGATCATCATCTTAACTGTAATTTCAAGGTTGATCTTTGAATGACGACTACCTGTTGAAAGAATTAACAACAACAACAAATAATATATTATATATATCGAGGATTTCAAGAATTAGGCGCGTCGAATTGTGGAAATGACCGAAGTTGAGAATTTGACTTTTTAATTTTTTCATTTGTCATTTACATTACCTATACAGTGCTATAGTTTTTTTTTTTACATAACTGACTAACAGAGAGACCTTGAAAGCATCACCAGACTTTAGAACGAGTGCTTAAGAGGTAATTTAGTAGCTAATACAAGGGTATCAAAATGATAAAAGCCTCGACTTAAGCTGCCACCTGTGATAAAAATTTACAAGGAATTTACCCTAGTTCTTGGGTAAGTAAAAAAACTTTTTTTTATTAAAAACAAAACCGACTTCAAAGGAAGAAAACTATAAATATGCACTAAAATGTCAATAAATTGTTGCTTTATTAATCTGGTTCGTTAATTTATTTCTACTTTTTAGCTTAAGTATGTACTCTTCGGTATAGCTGTGAATCCCCTTACCTATTGCATTGGGGGACTCCGGTCTCACTAATGCAATAGGTAAGGGTAGTGCGTAAATGCATTTCCCACCGTCAAAAAAAAAAAAAAAAAAGGTATAGCTGTGAAGCCTACTTCATAACTTTGAATACGATTATATTTAACACGTGTGTCTATAATATTCGAGAGTTTTTCTCAATTTTCCTGAGTTCCGCTGATCAGATCCTGATCTGGTGGAAATGGGACCAGGTCGGAAGTGTACTCCTTCGATTTAAAGAAAAAATTTAAAAATCAGTCCACAAATGACGGAGAAATCGAGTAATCATAAAAAAAAAATATACAGACGAATTGATAACTTCCTCGTTTTTGAAGTCGGTGAAAAATGGTACCGCATAGACCCTTGCGTGTAGCGTGAAATGGGTGTTTGTGTGCAGTATGATGCGTGTGATGCGAGTGATAAAATAGCACTATAATCGCGCTATAAGCTTCACCATTTGGAGGTCGGAGCAAAGCTTTGGCCGCTGCCAGTGTTACAATGCAATAATAAATATATTTATCAAAGCCTGTCTGAATACTACAAGAAAGAAGCAGAGTTTTATCATTTCTTTTATTTAATCCGGCTTGTGATGTAAAGCGAAAAACCAAATATGGAAGATCAATTAGAAATATTAAATTTTTAAGTCCTTTTAAAAGAACCTAATACAATAAAAAAACGGAAACTTGCTAACTGAAAAAACAATGTCACCGCTATGTCATACGATAAAGATCACGACGAGTATGCGTTGAAATGTGATTTTATTGACAACACGTGGATTTTATTAAATGGAAGTAGTGAATGCTATTAATTATGGATGAATAATTATGGATAATGCTATTAATTACTATACATTAATCATGGAAAAAATATTTTTCTTTAAATATATCTGAAATCTGATTTATATGGATCTCAAGTAATTCTACCAGAACATATAAATGTTTGGTGACAGATTTTTTAAACTAAATAATGGTACCTAGATTATATCCCGGTGATTTGCTTTACCAAAAGAGAGCTCAGACTCATCGTATTGCTGTATAATTCTAGACTAGATTAAATGTCGAATTAGTGATGTTCAGGATTAGAAACAAGCTCTAAAACTGTTATGTTAATACTGACTAGTGTTTTATACTATTCGTTTCGAATAAACAAAACTGAGATGTACATTCATTTGGTGCGCGGTTAAATGTGCATAACCTTGTAAATATGAAGTGACACACAATTGAAAAGCGTGAACACAATATACGGCCGGTTTCAATATGCGATCTCACTATGTATATATTTTCTGAAATGTCAAGCAATTATTTCTCCAAATTGACAGATCAGTCAGAAAAACCCGATATATTTTTGGTTTGATCTCAATCTTAACCTTTAAGTTTCTATATTGAACCCGCTGTCAGTCATCATGTTCCCACGCATAATATATAACCTGTTATCCCGTTGCAATTCGTACTACCTCAGAATCCGTAAATGCTGTGTTATTAAGAGGATATGTTAGCGGCATTTATTCCATTCAATTTTAGTCCCCTGTTTCCTCCCTGGATAATAGCATTATGGTAAATATTTTTATACCAAACAATATATATCCAGCACCGTCAAGCCCGTAAGTTTTGATTTTTGAGCCTTACTAAATGAAAAAAACGCTCGATTTGTACCGTCACTTTCAGAGGTTCCTCAAACAAATTTGATGGATGAAATTTAAAAAAGCAAAAAGTACAGGCATAGCCAAAGTTATATATAACCAAAGTTAGCTATCTTATTCTATAACTGAAAGAAAATTAAAAATCGGTTCAGTTTTGGAGGAGGAAACAAGATACTACGAACTGATGTTTTCGTCTATTTTGCATAGGTAAAATCAGCCCGAGCTGCAGTTGTCCCTTTCGTGTTTTATAACGCATAACGCGATAGCAATAGATTTCTGAAATACCTACTTTTCAAATCTGTTGCCGACCGCATGCCCTCTTAACTGAATTATGTTTAACTTCTCTTTCTTCCCTTTGTAAACGTCTCCAGCCTGAGAGGCGAACAAAAAAAATTCATCGGAATCCAGTCAACGCGTTTCTCCAAATATCGTCAGAAAAGTCGTTCCATACGAACTGTACGAAAAAAATTTTTTTTTTTTCTTTATCAGTTTTGTCCGTCTTCATCCGTTAATTTCTTCAGTGTTTAAATAGTTATTATTCTGCTATTCTCGACGGAGACAAAACCTTTGTTGATCATACATTGTTTGTAGACGAAGATCATAAAGATCGGTCCAACCTTTTTTGAGTTAAAAATAATGTAACTAACACAACTTTGGTTATTTCTGATATCTCAATTATGACAGTGATAAGAGCGTATTATATTTGAATTTAGTTTCAATATTGAATCCTTAGATTGAGATCAAAACAAAACAAATAGGTTTCACTGACACTTTAGTTGAAAATATAAGACTGAAAGTTTGGATTTCAGTAGGTAAAAAACAGATTGGCATATTGATAAAGCGGTGCGGATTTTAAAAATTACCCAAAGATCTAAAAACCCCGCAGAAACGACCTTATAATAATACCCATATAAAATTATAATTATACTGCCCCTATATGCATGTTATCACACAAGTAAATTTGTGAATTTATTTGATAAAAATTCAATCTACAAATGTAGACAAATAGGTTTAATTTTTAATTAACCTGAGCGCAGTTTAGGTACGTAGTTGGAACTTTAAATAGTAACGATTTATTGACCACGTATCATGGCTATTTTCGTGTTTGACAATCTCTGACACAGACAAGATATTAGTCAGAGATAAGGGGCCGTGCAAGTATAACGTAGACAAAATTTAAACATTTTTGACTTCAACCTCCTTTTCGTCACCAATAAAAGGTAAAATGCTTTATTTTACCTTCACTCTGCGCTCCGCGACTACTGAAGTACTGGCATAATAAAAAAAATACTGAAATAAATATTTCTTACGTAATCCTACGGAACATACCTGTTGGTATTTGGCGATAGGTTTTCTAACTTGAAGGTGGTAGCGTTACCCAGTCGGCCATTATTAGAACATGCGCCCTACCACTGTGCTATGGTTTCCTTACGATGTTTTCCTTCGCCGAAAGGTCAGGCTGATTTTAGAGTTGGTTAGCTGGGTTTGAAACCGCGTCCATTGACTCGAAATCTGACCGAACTAACAACTAATCGTTATGAAAGAAGACATAATTATCTAACTACATTATATGATATTTTTTTCCATTGCTCGGTAGCCACATGCAAGGCAATATGTTAATCGTATGTAAATGTAACCTAATTGTTGCATTTAAAAGATTAGCTTTCTCATGTCATAATCTTTCCCTTCAAATAAATTGAGATTATGATCAAAGTGATATTTAAAAATAACATCGACAATGATTATTAACAAGCTTTTTTTCCAATGTATATTTAAGTATCGAGGCATCGTTATTACAGCGTATACGAATGATTCTTTCACCAGATTGAATTTAAAAATATTAAATACCTACTCATCTCTACTGAAGTGGTGCAATCATTCATTGATCTTGTTTCTTACTCAGAAATTGGATTACCTAGAAAAGAAAATGAATAAATTAATAAAATTATAAGCATGAAATTGAATCTTCGAACCACTCTTTAGTGTTGTTTGCAACAAGCCGAAACCTACGCTTTTAATTGACGATATAACATAGAAATAACACACCTTACGTGTCGCTGATTACGCTTAAGCCGTGGTGGCGCTTAAACACACACCACACACATATATGTTTTTGGCTTCAACGTCAAGCGAGGTTTTGTATGGAACTGTCACTCTTAGCGTTATTGCTCTATGATTTATACATAATATAAAATACTAGCTCGACGTTTTACTTTTTTTTGAACAAAATTGTTTGACGAACGTCTGAAAAAGACGGTAAAAATTGAGCATTTTTTTTCATTTTCAAAGACTCCTGGTTTATACAATTGTTTATTTATGGAAAAAAAACGAAACGACTGGCATGGCGGTGGTGGATATGTATTATTTGGTATAAAAATATTTACCATAATGCTATTATACAGGGAGGCAACAAGAGTGTTTATATGGAATAAATACCGTTAGCATATCCTCTTACGTCTGTAAAATTAAGGTAAGATTGTGATCAAAGCACTAACCCTAAACAAATCATTCAATCCTTATTAAATTTGACTTCAATTGCAATTTTCTACAAATTATCACTATAAAGTAGTTCTTCTATTAATTTTATAATATGCTTTAAAGTTATATTTTTAACACTTCTACGAAATATATTTTAGTATTTTATAGGCTTGTCTTTATATTTAAAAGATGAAATAAAAGATCAATGTTTACGCGGAAAAACGTCTTCGAATGTACTCCAAGAAATGGTATCGGCTTTTGCGTTCTTACTCGTAGCGATCCGTGAATTAATTAGGTACAGAATACGTTGTTATATGTGTTGCCTTAACATCCATCCATCCAATCAACTGAAAGACCTCCACTGCTGGACATAGGTATCACCCAAAGATTTCCACGACGAGTCTTGCGCCACTCGCATTTAGCGGATTCCCGCGACCTTCACTAGGTCGTTGGTTCACCTTGTGCGATGGGCGCCTACCCATGCTACGTCTTCCAGTGAGTGATAGCCATTGGAGAACCCGTTGGCCACATCGGGCATCGGTTCTGTTAGCAATGCGCCTGTGAGTTGGTTTCCATATAAGCGCAATGTAAATTAATTCATAGATGATCGGAATAATGAAATACTGAGCAGTTCACTACGTGTATGATTATTCCCTAAACGCAATACGTGAAAACAGTCCTCGTTGGAAAAAAGAATTTATTCTATAAAATATCTTCATTTTAATCTATATACGTACCTAATATTCATTACATATTTACAACTTCAATACGAACGCATTGGTCGTTTATCTTGGTACGCGTATCATATTAAATAAAAATAAACTCGTTAAATCATATCATGTAATAAAGTTCCTCATCATAACTAAATACTGATAAGCTGATATCAGACCTTATTATAAATCAAACTTCTTTCTTGATCTACAATAAAACGATATTATGTTTTGAATTATATTTAAATATGCAGTTAAAGATTACTACATAATAGATTTTTAGAAGCTAAAGTGGCATAGCTTGAAAGTTGAAAATAATACAGAATATACGTATCCTTTTTTCTTAACGTTTAATTTTATTAATTAAATATATGATGTCGACTTCATGTTAAATGTTAATTTGGACAGTTTCATTTTTACAAAAAAATATTTTATTAAATTGAGCACGAATCAAATGCCCTTTAAAATTTAGCTAATGAAAATTTCGAATCCGTATGATAACAAATAAAAATTATATTATGATGTGTTTTTATTTTGACGTATCTCATAAGAACCGAGTACAAGAATAAAACAAATTATTATGAGAAACGATGCATAATCATTTAATGTCGAAATATGCGTAAAAATACATACTTGCAAATAAAAAGAAAGTCCTTACATTATTAAAGTGGTTATAATAAGCTATGCAAAATTAAATGTGATTTCTATGATACTGTTGAAAAACTAATAGAGAAATAGCAAATAATATTACGACACGCGACGTGTCCAATTGAGACACTATGACTCAATTTCATAATACGGTTTGTACATTGAGAGTTACGACGGAAACTATACAATACAAGTATAATAATCAAATCGAGTGTAGTAAGATAATAAATGATGCGGTCCAACGAAAGTTTTCCATATCGATAACACATTAAACACCGAACAATCTATCTGTGCGTGAGCTCACGTTTACATCTCGTCTGGATGCTGCCACAAAACAGAGATTAGAGTTCGTTCACACAGGATTTTATTCCAGTGCATCGATACCAATGCACGCACGCATATCGTTGCACGGCTCTTACTCATTTGTTGTTGTAATTGTAAAAGGGATGGCGGATGAGATAAGTGGGTCGATGACATTTGGCTCCGGGGTGCCGATTACTACGATTATGCACTTTGTGCGTTGAACTTTCCTTTACAAGCTTTGATACGCAGTTAGCTTTGATAGGAGACAGTGGCATCTCGTTGTGTCGCTTCTGATTTATTACCCCGGCTATAAAGCTGTCTTGTCTATATACTACGGTTTTAATATATTTTGAATATATAAATTGGAGTGTGTGTGGAGGAGTACCCCCAACGGTAAGCGACACAAATATCGGGATCAAAAACAATTAATGGGAAATTTGCGAAAACCTTATAGCTTCTATATGCTCCATGGTCGGTTTTAAAATTTCTGTATCTAAGGTAAACCCACTAATTCTAGAAATACTGACTCTGAAATGATGCCACCGGAATACTCCAATTGGTTCATCGCGACAGGTTTGCAAAATTAAGGGTGGTAGCACCCAGGCGGTCGTTATTAGAAAATACCATGACACCATACTATAGCTTCCTCACGATCTGTTCTCTCACCGAATCGGATTTATTTATTTAATCGATCCAGAATTGGATAGGTCGTTTCGAAGTTACGTGCGTTGATGCGAAATTCGACCACATTACCAAAATGAGCCATTATCACCGCTTGAAGTACAGTACAGACATTATAACAACTTTCCATGTTTTTTTCACACGCATAGTTAGAATTAACATTTCATTTTAATATAGTCCTTAATGTAGTAAAAGTTCATATACTAAACGCTTTATCGTATGCTATACACATACGGACGTTGTTAAGACTGTAACAGTAGGACTGTCGCACGTTCGTGTAAGAGCGAACACAATTCCCATGCAAGTGTGATAGCGGCCGAATCTATCCGCGCGATAGTGGTCACCACTATTACCGCTATCGCATCCGTTATGCCGCCGCACCGATAACTGGACGATTGTAGAACGATGCCTAGTAGTAATCTATTGTTTCGACTAAACCGCAAACGGACGACACGTGTGCGTATGTATGTGTGTGGGTGTTTTAATATTCAAAGATAGGATATTATGCCGAACCGTTTCGACAGTAATGCAATCTTTTTGGAAGGATCTAAAAAAGGTTGCCTTAAATCATGATAATCGAGGAAAATTTTCAAATGAAAGTTTTATTTGAAATTAACAGTGAAAATATACTCTGTGCATTTTTCTAAATTTCATCTTTTTGTTTTTTTTTTTCACGTAGTCTTAGTATTTGCCAGAGGATAGCATTTGTCACACGTTATCTTCAAAAATGTAATGAGATACCCTTAAACTAAATTTTAGCATATTTTTGATCTTCTTTAATTAAAATATTTATAATTAGTCAACTGATCTTTAAAAAACTACATCTATCAGGTATAAAGAACGACTTCGTTTTGTTAGATTTGTCTCCGCCCCGAATATTGTTATAATTGTCACTAATGTAGCCAATATACTGCTATTTTTTCTAAAATTTTTATGGTTCCAATAAATAAATAAAAGAAATAATTGTTAAAACATCGGAAAATTTCATAAATTTTTTTGTCATAAAATTGTTTTTTTTTCCCTACAGTTTGTACGGAACAGCTTTTGTGATATCTCTAGGACAGATTGACAAATTTCGATGAAATTTTGTTTGATCGTCGTGGACTCGAAAGAGTTTTTTTCGCGCTTTGAAATGAAAACTAAATTTAATTTATCTAATTAAAAATAACTGTTAGTGATACTAAGGCGAAATTAATTACTATTTTTTTTTAAGACTGAACTCTATTTAAAGAAGTTTAAAGTTAGTATATATATGTAGTTGGTATGTTTGTGTTTTCTGACTGATTAAATTAATGGTTAAGTTTTAACCAGCCTCTTGTGTGGTTACAATCGGAAATTTATATTAAAACTACAATTTTATTCGATAAAATATATTAATGTCTACAACATAATTATACTTCTCAGAACATTAATTAATTATTTTATTGATACTATCATATATTTTATCTTATATTAAAACACCAGGTGACTTAGTTGACAACGAATTTCAAGATAGTCACTTAATAGTGACACGACGTGATTATTGAAACACTATTGATTTCAAGAATTATTTGCATCGATTAATTTTTAATCAATTCATAAAAAATATCAATATTGTATAATAATACATTTTTTTACTTTTAGAAAAAAATACATTCAAATGTGACAATATTTCTCAACAAAAAAATACCTAATGTACATAGCTATTGTGACAATAAACATTTTTTATTTAAATCTTTAATAATTATAAAGACATATAATTCCCAACATGTACACAAATCATTTTTATAATTTGCGTATGACAAAGATTAATAAGATTATATTTATAATAATAGATCAGACATATAAATTAGCAAAGGTATATATTTTTTTACACGGAATATTCTCAGTCCTTTAACCACAATCTCACCTGATATTAGGTGATGATGTGGAACAGGAAGGTAATCACACTAAGGCTAGAGGTACTGGTTCTCAAGTGATGCTGCCGGAACACACCTTTTGGTATTTGGCGACAGGTTTTCAAACTTGAGGGTGGTAGCTACCCAGATGCGCGTAATTAGAAAATGCTTTACCACCATGCTATGATTTCCTCACGATGTTTTCCTTCACCGAAAGCTCAGGCCGATTTTAGAGTCGGATAGGTCCCCGCGTCAATTGACGCGGAATCCCGCCGCACTACCCGCTGCGCCATCATTGTATCCCCAGTAATAGTAGCGCTAATTACTACTTATTTTACGGCATAATGAGTGAGTTTAAACGCTCGCCTAAAAGTCAGGTGAAACTTCCAAGGCCCTTCAGGTCAACAGCGTTTAGTCAGGTAAAGAAAAGTATAACCAACAACCTTTTTTTTATCAACAAACAAAAATTATGTCGTCTAGTAAACGATAGTAACATAGAAGCTTCCAAAGCTTTAGTTCCTTCAAAACAATGGAATTTATGAGTCAATTTTGCTCTCAAATCATATTGACACAGACCGGATTAGGTAAAATATAAATACATTACTATTAACAGTCAACAAATCCAACTCGTTTGGGCCGCGTTTGGGTAGCTACTCAGAATCTATTCGCCCGAAATAACGCAGTGTCTCAAGACGAAAGTCTTTGACCAGTGCGTGTTGCCAATGATGAAATACGGCACTGAGACGTGGTCGCCCGCAATGGGCCTAATAAAAAAGCTCAAATTTGCTTACAGGGACATGGAGAGGGCTATGCTTGGAGTTTCACTGCGTGATCGAATCAAGTATGAGGAGATCAGCAGAAGAACCAAAGTAACCGACATTGCCCGAAGAATTGCTAAACTTAAATGGCAGTGGGCTGGACACATTGTTCATAGAACCGATGCCCGATGGGGCCAAAAGCTTCACGAATAGCTACCACGCACCGGAAGACGTAGCGTGGGTAGGCCCCACATAACGTGGACCGACGACCTGGTGAAGATCGCGGGAATCCGTTAGGTGCGGGTGGCGCACGACCGGTCGTCGTGGAGATCTTTTTGGGGAGACCTATGTCCAGCTGTGGACGTCTTTCATTTGAATGGATGGATGGATGGACTATTAACAGCGAATATATAACCACGATCACGGTTTACATAATAATACGATTAAGATACAAACAATGCTATTTCTGGAAGTTATATAAAACTCAATCTATACTAATAAATAAAATTAAAGCGTCTGTTTGTTATGTGAAAAAATAATATTTTTTTACAAAATTCACATGAATGTATATACGATACCTATACCAATAATAAAATTTTTTCAAATTTCTGTCTGTCTGACTATCTGTTTGTTCCAGATAATCACCGGAAGGGCTGGACCGATTTTGACGGGACTTTTTTTTTGTAGATAGCTGCAGTTACACCGCGTAAAAAAATTAATCTGATCCAACGCACAGTTTCACTAACAGATGTTTAAATTTGTGAGAAGTATCTTTACTTTTTGTTAGTACTAAAAATAATTTCAAAACAATTATTAGGGTTTCGCATTAAAAAAAAATAAAACACAAAAAATTTGGATAAAAGAGGATTTTGGAGTTTTGCGGGCAAGTACTTCAATTTATGAGAAATTTTTATACTTTATCTTAATACCAAAAAACATTTTAAGAAAATAATAAGGTGTTCCGTATAAAAATAATTAAAACACAGTAAAGAATGTATGAAACGCGAGAGCACACGGCTAGTATGATATAAAATATACTTTTAATCTATTTTAATAAAGATTTGAGGAGAGGAATAAATACAATACAATCCGTACTACAAAAGTATTCAAATAACATTTCCTTTAAACAGATTGAATTAGGTACATGCCGATCGAACGGTGATTTAAAAGGCTGACACAATGATTCAATTCGAATGTCATTCATTATGAGAAAATAGTGATAATTTGTAAGCGCAAAGGATGATGCGCAAGTGGCAGCGACCAGACATTTCCCAGACCTGTACTCTCACTGCAATTCCTATGTGTGTCAGGCAGGATGATCAACTGGGGACAGTTATGTGACATGGCTCGTTGACTTCGAACAACATTGTTGGATTATAATTTCGCTGAACCGATTCTTTGCGGTCTAACTGTAATTCGTATGTACTGAGGCTACTTAGCATGCTTGATTGCAAGAGTACAACCTTGTAGGTAAGTAAGCCAGACCTAGATAAATACTTAATGTATTTTTATAAACTAAGTAGGTACTCGGAATAACAAAAAAGAAATAGTAACTAGGCAGCCATAGGTACAGCCGACAGAAATGAAAACTCGAAATTTTGAAAAACTATTATATCGATTGACATTATTAACATAACCTAATATTTAACATTTGTCTGATTTTATAGTTTATTCATAATAAATAAAAAAAAGTCTGCGTAATGTTAAAATGTTAACATTTTATTGTTTATCTGTGAGCACCAACGCTTAATCGTCATCGTTGTACTTGACATACTGTGACATGTTGACGGCTGACGTCATAGCATGGTAACGCGAATATATCAATTTTCCCCTAGAGAAAATCTCTCGACGCCGCTAAAGAAGATTTCACTTCAATCTATACTAATAAATAAAATTGAAGTGTCTGTTTGTTGCGGCTAATCTCTGGACCGGTTGAACGGATTTTTTGGTAGATATCTAAAGTTACTCTGCGTAACCTAAGGTACATTTAATTTTCGAAAATAATTAGGGATACGCGTAAAAAGAATAAAACTCATATAAATATTAATAAAATCCAATGCAATGCACAGTTCTACGGGCAAGTGCTTGAATTAATAAGAAACATTTTAAAATTTTAAATTTATCTTAGTACCAAAGAAACAATTACGAAAATAATTATGGTTCCGTATGAAAAAATTAAAACGCAGTGTAGGACATAAGATACGCGGCCGCATCCGCGGGCACACAGCTAGTACATAATAAAATTGTTCAATATGACTAAGTAAATTATTTTGTTTATTTTGTTATAGTATTATTTTGCTTTAGCGCAAAGACATTGATAAAAAATAATTAGTTAGGTACGACTATCACTTATTTAAAAAATATTTTCTGTTATATTATTTATCATCACAATATGTCTTTAATAAGATAGATAGAGAGACGTAAAATACATGTAATTCTTAGTATTTGTACATGTGACTGAATACAATTAATTATCCAATTTTATTAACGTTTATTGATTTACTGTTTTTATTGTCATGCAACATTTGTTTATGTACATATAAAGAATTTTTTGAGGTTGATACATCAATAAACTCCCAATCCCTAAATCTTATTAACATATTAAATACTCGTACAGTTTGAATTATCTCTCACAAATTTAATTAATTAATAAAACTTTAACATACCGATAAAACGAATTATTAAAATCGAAAATAAATAAATCTAATAATTCACATAATTAATCGAAGATATTTTTATTGTGAAATAATAAACGGTAATACGACTCGTAAACTATAGGAGTAAACCTGTGCATCTAACATGTTTAGCATGACGCGCCCGTGTGATGCATAGTAATTGCATTTAATATAGTGTGTGTGGTATACGCGACAAGCGTTCCTCTTCGAAACAAATAATCGTCATAATCGTAATAAAGGGATCACTCAAATATTACGCTTGGCTTGTTGAAGTGAAAACTTTTTTAGAGGCGCTGATCGATTCTCGGTAGGGGAATACATAGATTCGCGTCACCAATACTATGACGTCAGCCGCCGACATGCTGCAATAATAAGTCAAGTATAAAATGGCGCGCGGAAATAAAGAATAAAATGTATACTTATGCAGCCTATCGTAAGTTCTGTACATATATGAATAATCTGTGGAGGCCCAGTTGGGGATCGGAGCATGTGCTGTGCAAATACCGCAAGAGGACATGGAGTAAAAATTATCCCATTTCTCACGTTACTATAGGAGGGGGAGGGTAAGAGCTTTCGCTTACTATTCCTAATCAAAATTTTACTTAGGTACGTGTACGTAATATTTGTACGGCCCCTAGTTATTATTAAAAGTCACAATTTGATTTTTAAAACGTCTCCAATACTATACAATTTCAGGTATTTAGCTAACCTTTAAAATTTATATTATCTTTATTTATAAAACTTATATAATTTTATTAATTTCTTCCGGTAGTAAAATTATGTTTTATTTTATATTTTTAATCATTGTTTCAATAATCAAGGTCTTTTATAATTATTACTTTAACCTATATTTTCTTTTACTTACTCCCTTTCTTACGTATATTTTTTATAAACTTAGATAAACTTTTGTTTTATACAAACTGCAGAAAGTTCAAATTAATAATTATGAGGTTTGTAGATAAAAAAATATCTCGTAGTAACCTTTACTATTCGGTACTTTATTTTGGATATTTGTTCTATGTTTTTATATTCTATGCTTTGATAGAATATAAAAATATTTTTATTGACAATATTTCTAAGCAATAATCAAATTTGAGTTTGCTCGAAACGCATTTACCTTATAACTTAGACGCGTATAGCATACGTTAGCATTTTAATAAAATAAAAAATATTTTAACGTCTGTTTATTCATATATACGACTCACAATCACTTTGTTATTACCTATTTATGTATGACGTAAATGAATGTAGTAAAAATAATTCATGGAATACGAATATCAATAATTGAATTAGATGTCACTTAACGGAGTATTAATAAACATTTGTGATCGTTATAAACATATTACAGATTTCTCAACTGTTAATATTTTACTGCTAACCCAGTGGGTGTAAACAATATAGATTAGCATTTGGATTATGTTTGAATAATTTTATATTGATTAACTAATTAGAAACTTGTTTAAAACTTTCGAAAATTTGTTTTTTTTTTAAATTTTAATTGTAAATTCGATTTTGTAATTTAAATTAGAAATAGCTGTAGAGTTGAAGTAAAGATATCAATGGAAGATATAAAAGATAATAGATAAGATAATGAGAACGAAAATTTATTATAAAAAACAACCACACCACACCTTACAAACGAGTTCAATTCTTATAATATTTATTTGATATGTTAACTCTAATAATATTGTTGATTCAGTCCTTTTAATATTTATTTGTTACTCGTGTCATTTTCATAGATAATTCGGTTCATTTATTCGTTGCCAATCTTAATAAAAATCAGTAATGGACGATGGCTTTGTCACAGATCAATTAGTTCAGATGGTCCATTTTACTAAAGCAACGGTGACATAAATCGAAATACATTTGCAAAACGACATATATTTGCACACGCATACTATTGTGCGTTACATAATAATAACAATATTTACATAAATTATTTTGATACAGCGTATTAAATTAATTCCGATATTTAGACTGACTCACACTTCACAGTCAACTTTATATCAAAACCGGCAAACTGATAGTCATATATATCATACATATATTTGCTACCGGAACACACCTATTGGTATTTGTCAACAGATTTTCAAACTTGAGGGTGGTACCTACCCAGGCGGGCATTATTAGAAAATGTCCTACCACCATGCATTAAAAATACTCTATTACCGTACAGCCGTACTGCGATATTATCACAGTCTCTTCATCGAACAATTCAGATTCAGTGTAATGTTTACTGCTAATATTGCTATCAAAAAAACTATCACAGTTTCAAATTTATAATCTGTACCCACTGTAACTAGTAAAGGCTTATTTATTGTTGCATCGTTTGTAGAGTTAACTAGCTGCTCTGTCTAATCTGTGTTTAAAGCACGAGGTTACAATGTCAATTGTTGACGGAGATGATTTAAATCTATTTACACATTGAGCGATGCGTTACTATATTGTGAAATGGATGCTATCTTTTTGTTTAAAATAATATTTTTTTAAGAAAAATTGGACAAACAGTAAAATTTCAACACTTCAATCTTGCTCTAGTCACTTATTATTACAGGTAAAAGTAATTACATATCACATTTAAAAAAAATTGTTATACGTTATTATTTAATGTATTATCTTTCTTATAAAATTAATTTATTCATTTCAAAACATGACATGTACACAGGATACAGGAAGATTTAAAAGTAAACAATATTCAATAAATCTTATTTTTATAATCAACAGTATAGAAGCGATGATTCGCGTATCAATCGACGCGGGTACGATCTCCACCTATACCACTCTAAAATCGGCCTGAGCTTTCGGTGAAGGGAAACATCGTGAGGAACCCATAGCATGGTGGTAGGGCATTTTCTAATCATGCCCGCTTGGGTAGCTACCACCCTCAAGTTTAAGAACCTGTCGCCAAATATCAATAGGTGTGTTCCGGCAGCATCAGTTGAGAACCAGTACCTCTAGGCTTAAAGAGTTTACCATCCTGGACCACATCGTCACTTAATATCAGGTGAGATTGTGATCAAAGCACTGAGCCTATTCCGTGTAAAAAAAGTGTTGAGGTAATTTCCATAAAATTTATATAGATTCAGTAACTTCGAAAGAAATATATATAATCGTATAGTAAAACTCTATGTGCGCAATCTTAAAAGAATAACCCTATTCCCCACTAAAACGTTAATTAATCAGTCGCACAGATTCTAAATATAGCAATTATGCTACAGACTATCCAAGGTGCTGATGTCAGAACGCGTAGAACTATGGATCTAGAAGGAATGCCATTCAGAGATTAGCAAGTAATGTTTCTTTTATAAATAAAGATTGAAGATTATGTATATAAAAAAATTTACATAGTACAATAGAATGACTTGATAAATTTCAAGAAATTGAAATGTTAAAGAGATATTTCCTCAAAGTTATCAACGCAAAACTTTGATAGAAGCCAGTTTTGATATCTTAGCTTTATTAAACATGCTCGTTAATATAGTCTATATATTATTGATACGTTCATATGGTATGTGATAGTGTTCTTCAAGATGTAACATCTAGAATAATCTCAAGTTCCTTACCAGTAAATATATCAGTATAGGTTTGTTTCCTTGTATATTAACAGTAATTACGTATTATATTTGAATTCGATCTCCTGTATTTAGAATATAATGAGACATCTTAAATATAGTAATTTACATCCATTTGTTATTCCTATGTCATTTAAAAATACTGGTATTTGGAAGTAGTTATGGTACTAGATTTAAGAACACTTTTAGCAATGTTTTTACTAGCTTGGAATTAATTGGCATGTACATTAGATGTGATCAAAGCCCTGACGTTATTATACAGTTTAAAAAGAGTATTTGTTATCTTTTAAACTACTAATAACGTAGGTATAGTTTCGTGTTGATATTATCTAAATGTTTCAATAAAAAAAATGTTTTATAGCTCAAAATTGACTTTAAAATCTCAAATCCAATATACACACACAAAATTGGATATATATTTAATGACCTATAAACAAAGCTATTCGGCTAATAAATATTTATGAACAGAAAACAATTATATACATTTACATAAACATACTAATTTGGGCCTCCGGCTTCGTCGAAGTAAACATTCTCTACATATATGGGTTTCGTGTTTCACGGAAAATACGTTACATCACGCGGATTAAATCTTTTTTCTTTTTTTTTTTTAATCTAATATTATAATTCTAAGCCCATATGCAAAAACGTAATATAGGTATTCTAGACCTTCCCACGGTTTCTGTCTTAATTTTTAACTTAAAACATTTTAATCATTTCTGTACCTTGTTTTCAAGCGATAGTAACATGAAAATTTACCTTTTGATTATGTGTAAAAATGGTTTTTCTTCGAATCAACTAATAGTTTTAGCCTAAAGAACCTTTATAACTTCATCGGTTTTCTGTGAATAACGGCGAAAACATTCAGTGGAAATGATAGCACAAGAGGTCCACAGCGATAGAAATCACGACTTGGGCTAATACCCTCCTCTATGCTTATATTATATTGAAATTTTGAATAAATGATTGAAACTAGAATACTGACCGACGTTTAAGAAAATTGACACTAATAACGATTAATACAAGCACCACTTTATAACAGAAATGTAATCATAAAACAAAACAACAATTAAAAAATTAAATAAATTGAATTTTTTCAAAATTTATTTTATTTCGAATTATGCAGACGTCCATCCAAGATTAAGATTGATTTACGGACAGATCACGACCGCAGGCACCTATTTCTGTCGCAAAGTATAATTGCTGTGTATAGATCGGAAGTGTGTCTTGAGCAAAATACATTATTAGCCCACAAGCTTTCCAACTAAGTTCTCATCTAGCCTTTGTTAGGACTGTGGTCCATATTTGACCCTGGTCCATATTGCTTCATTGTTTCATTTAGTTGTAAGTTAGAATGATTAATCTCAGATGGATATACGCTTCTTTGCTATTTCATAATCATTATCTTCATCATCTTCTATTCCTAGTTTTTTTATTGGAACTGACTAAACGCTGCTGACCTGAGAGGCCTTTACAGCTTCACCAGACTTTGAAGCGAGTTCTAGGGCTAGTATAAAAGCATCAACATGGTACCAACGTCAGCTGCAGTTAAAATTTTCTCAGAATCAACCATTTTTTAACAAGAAGAAATACATTGACGAATCCTCCTCTCGACTTAGTGAAGAGAGAGTATGTGCGAGTCGCTCTACGTAAAGCGGCGGGAATACCCACGATAACTCCTTGGTACCTTCTCACACCTTATGGACGTGAAGCGGGAATTGTGTCTGTACTGCTACCGCTCGACGCGGAATCTAGCCTACCCTGGCTATATTCGACAGTAGCTAACTATAAAAATTAGTTAGCTTAGACAATCCATGTATCTTGCGTATATTACGCAAATGTTTGTGCATGTGATGTTAATGGCTTAACAAGGGCCAGCATAACACATTTTCTTCTTCCACTCTCCTTTATAATTCCTCAATATTCACACATTTAATACAAACTTATAGTTTCTTCTCTTCCTATAAAATCATCCAGTTTCATACTTAGCATTATTCTAGTTACGTGACTTTCATTTCTAATAACAGGTTCATACCACGCTACACTAATATTCTTTAACTTCTCTGTTACTGTTGCTAGTCTCAAGTATACCTCTGATATACCCATTTTAAATCTTATCCATTATAGTTATACCTTACTCATATCTCTGTCACTTTCACTCTCATTTCATCGGTCTATTCGGCCATAAGATTTAAGCGGGAGGTTTATGCTGTTTTTTTTATGACATTCGATATATTTATTTTTAATTATTTATCCATTTAATACCTTACTATAATAGGAAGGGGGAGGATGAGAACTTTGCTTACGCTAATGAGGAGGGAGAGAGAAGATTCAAAAATGACCATAAATTTGCTTACATTATACATCCATAATTTAGTTGCTAAACACTCAGATTAAATGAATTTTTGCACATTATAGGCTCAGTGCTTTGACTACAATCTCAACTGATGTTAAGTGACGATGTGATCCAGGATGGTAAACACACTAAGCCTAGAGATACTGGTTCTTAATTGATGTTCCCGGAACACACCTATTGGAGTTTGCGACAGGTTTTCAAACTTGAGATAACTCTCTACCTAGGCGGGCATTAATAGAAAATCCCCTACCACCATGCTATGAATTCCTTACGAATACTTTCTTTTTCCGAAAGCTCAGGTTGATTAAGAGTTGGATAGGTGGGGTCGGAACCGCGTTGATTGACGCATAATCAGGCCGCACTACCTACTGCGCTATATTCGCTAAATATCACGGCAAATCTTATAATGATGTTATTATTATTCATAATATCATAAAAAAAAACAAAACTTTTTAATATTTATAACTTAGAACAAACTAATGGATCACCTAGAATTAACTAAGATGTCTAAGATACATGTTACCTATTCAATATCGACGATTTCTTGTTCCACAGCCTTCATAAATATTTATCTACAATAATCTAAAATCTTTACTGTTAAAATAGATACATACACAATTAAGTAGTTTTTTATTCAAATAGTAGGCCTTTTAAACCGTAAAATTAACATAACTAATAAGAATATTTTACATAAAATTAAGAATTTACATAAGTTACGAATTTTTTACATAAGCGCCTACTTTACACGTGCGCTGAATTTAATGGTTTTTTTTTCTCAAAGAGTAACAAACAGGAAGAGGGCCCATCAGATGCTAAATGGCTACCGTCGTCTATGGACATCCTTTCTTAACGAGTCGTATAGCCTTTGGGTAAAACTAAGCTAAGTAATCCATTCCACAGCGCCAGTCTACATGATAAATAGGTTACATTTTAAATTTAATATAATTTAAATTTATTTAAATAACTTTACGTCAATATATCGAAACAATAAACTCCAAACGTTCGATTTGTATATTACAGTTTCTTCCTAACTTAGATAGGTTCGTTCACATATTATGAGATTTATTTTATTTAAGTTTTATCATGTAATTAGTTTTACGATTACAATAGTTCTGGTATCCTTTCACTTTGAGAACATAGTATTGACGAGATTTTCAAATTTGAAAATGGAAATGTTTTATACAGTTCTTTTTTAGATAAATAATTATTTAGTATAACTTGAATTAATGATTATTATTCTATTTTTGCAAGAGGTAAAATGTAACTAAGTATTAAATATGAAAATGATATAAGCTAAGACAATTCTTATAACATTTTTTTTTAATTTTTGATGAATAGTTTATATTTAATTTTTTCTACATCGTGCCCCTGGTTGAGTTAAGATTAGGAACAAATGATCTATAATAGTAATAACAGAGACTAGTATTTCTTTATCTATATTAGAAACACAAAGTTATATTATACTAGCTGTGTCCGCGACTTCGTGCGCGTTTCATATATTTTAAAAAAATTGGACCAAATTGTGAATTTAAAGCATTCTCGAATCCTCAGGAATAGACACAAAAAATTTCATTAAAATTGGTTCATCCGTTTAGGAGGAGCTTAGTCACATACACACGCACAGAAGATTTTTATATATATATATATAAAGATAGTAAATATTATTTCATAATAAAATGATTTATCAAAATATAACTTAAACTCAAACCCTCGGCACTAGAACATTCGCTTTGTGTCGCGGAAATTTCATAAAATTGTATAATGAACGACACCATACAATTGATTTCACTATCAATAGGGGCCGTAGAATCGTTATACCTAACATCGTGACTCTCTCCCATAAGGATAGGCAGAGATTACATCCTTCGACCTGCTACAACACACTTCTTTCGCGTCTTCTACTTTCATATATGCTCTTTGGTTATGAATACTTATGACTTGGCCTTTGCATTATCTAATCGAGACACATTCATCGAGGACAACTCTTAACAGCTTGCACAATCATCCTCACTTAGTAAAGTTGTAAAGATCGTAGATGATGATGTACATAGATAGATGATAGTGATAGCTACTGCGATATATCATATTAAGTGCAGTCATTTTCACGAGCTCGATTAAAAATGGCGTTTACAATCTTTCAAATGACTGTAAAGTTCAGTTAAAAAATGGTGGTGGTTAGCATTGAAAATGTCGATAGTATTTTTAGCGGTTATATGAAGTAAACACACGAATATATGTTCTGTGCCAATAATATTTAAGTGTAATTTCAATGTAAATGTCCACCAGCTGGTCTACCAATGTGTCCACTGTGCGGTACCATGGTATCTATCGGATCCATGGATATTTGCACAGAGACGAATCACACAGTTTTTGTACATACATGAACGAATCGTCTCACTTTATTTATTTTGCATGAGCGATTAGATAATTGAATTATTTTTTATATATTAATGTGATCACACTTACAATGACTAATTGTAAAAAAATGTTTCTCAACCTGAATCAGAAAAAAACATATTAAATGTATTTTTATCCTGTATAATAAATATTTTTATTTTTATATGTACCCTATAGAATGGAAATATTATAAATAGCATTCATGACAGCATTTAGCAATTAATTTGTATATTTTAAGAAACTAAAAATGCTATTTTGTACAATTACAAAATGATTAAAATGCTAAGTATTTTTTTGATATTGTTTATAATGAAAACGAAAAACAATTTATACACATTTACACCTATGGTGTATCTACAATGTATACGCAATTAAAACATAGACTATCCTATAATTTGCAAATAGAGCAATTAGTGGTGTCTTTTCCAGTTTTTTTTTTTCTGTTTAACTTGAACTACAGAACGTTTACCAACAATCTTGCTAATTTACTTCATCCAGATATTAATTAATTGTACTTTAGAACATCTTCAACCTTTATAAAATAAATAAATAATATAACAAAATTTTATTTTACATTGATGTTATATTTATGAAGGTAACAAAGGTAACTGGAGCGAATCAGTAATGGATCCGCAAAAGAACTAAAGTAACCAACATTGGCAAAAGAATTGCCAAACTTAAATGGCAATGAACTGGGCACATTGCTCATAGAACCGATGCCCGATGTGCCAAACGGGTTCCCGAATAGCTCCCGCGTACTGGAGACGCAGCGTGGGTAGCCCCTCACAAGGTGGACCGACGACCTGGTGAAGGCCGCGAGAATCCGCTGGATGAGGATGACGATCTGGTCATTGTGGTGATTTTTGGGAGAGACCTATCTCCAGCAGTGGAGGTCTTTCAGTTGAATGGATAAATGAAAAGTAATAATAATTGTTATTGTTTATTAAGACAATTATCGTTAACTTATAAAAATCGTTAAAGTTATCTGGAAGAAGGAATAAATGGTTCTAAATTCGTTCTTTTGTAAAAGGAACGCACGCACACAGACGCCTACACAGATCTACATATGTAGGAGTGCGTGTTCGTCCCGACACGCACTGCATGTGGGTAGGTTAATGATAGTGGGCTTCCGCTCCCGTCACACCTGAGAGCCCCTAACCGCCATCGGGTTATATATACCTGAACACCCCTCACCCCCTTAATTCTAACGCACTCTTATTGTTTGGAACTCTATAGAGTTGTTACAAACTAAAAGTTATATGAATACGTGCGATAACTACTATTATGCTCTCGATGGTCGGAGTTAATGATCAATTTATCTGTAGGTTTCCTTATTATAATAATGTAAGGAGAAAAAGATTTGACCGAATTCGAATTTCATTTAATTTTATACGATTTCTTAAGCGAATCACTGATAACCTGTAGAGAACCTTTTTCCTGTAAGGAACCTTTTTCTTTAAGTTTTATTTAAGTAAAAAATGTAGGTATTAGCTAGAATCAAAATTCCGCGGGATCTTTCACACTCAGGTAATGGTCAAGCCGAGGTTCGTACCATTTTGGTAACCCTTGGTAAGCCTACAGCACTCGCCCACAAAGTTCGGTGAAGCTGTAAAGGCCCTCCCAGTCAATAGCATTAGCTAAGTTAGAAAAAAAATCTCTGATAAACACTACAACATATGCCGCCACATAACTTGAAAACAGAATTTTTGGCATATGATTAAACCTATGCATTATCTTTGCGAGATATGATGTGACATTATTTTAAAACAGTAATGAGACATTTAAACCTTGTTATTGTAAACACTAGACGTTGAAACCTAAATTAATATAAAAAATTCTATATACCTATTAATGTACAGGATGGATCATTACGTGTGGAATTCACACCCCTCTCTGTGCTTCCGCTAACAATGCCTGTAACTATGATTTGTATAGTTTTTCTTGAAAAATAATATATATATATATTGAATATATAAAAAAAGAACCAGATCGAGTTTCTTGCCGGATCTTCTCGACTGTGTTATTTTCCGAACCGGTGGTAGTGTTTTGACGGTCATAAGCGCTTTATTTGGGCCTAAGTTGAATAAAGAATTATTTTCATATTTATTTGAATGTTATAACTACCAATTAATACCTATTAACTGAATTATGTTATATTTATATTTTATATACGTGTCACAGAAATCATGCATATAATTATTATTTGCCCTAGTAGGTATTATTTACTCTATGAATATCCTTAAGTGACACGCAAAGCGATTTAAAAACGCACGAGTATAAAGGCGAATAGAATTTAAAAAGCACAAAAAAGTTCAATTAATCCAAATTTGCTCGCTAAGATTAAACTCTCGATAACTGGCATTTATAAGAACCCTTTACTTCCCGGCCCTCAATTCACATTTTAAGCCGCTTTTAAAAGCCGTAGAGTTCGACAAACAAGGGACTTATAATGCGTAACGGAGTAAGAATTGTTCCCCAAGAAATGCATCAATTTAGATTAAGGATTATAATATAAGTTGGTTCTTAAAGAATAAACATATTGAATTATCTATACGTAGATATTATGGTACGATTACTATAACATAGTAATATCGATTGTAACACACACAGAGACAGCGTTCATAATTACATATGCAATTTAGAATGATCGGGTAACTTTACAATTTTTTTGTATCACCTTCCCATGCGCACGCAAATAACTGAACTGAAAAATACTTTTGCTTCTTAATTAGGTAAACGCATTTGCATAAGCGAGTACCAGACATACCACCGTACTAGGGCGAATTATTTCTGTGTTTAAATGTAAACGAATTATTTAATTTTTTTTGCTTACGAAAAACTTACCGGTCACAGACGATGTTAATCTCGCGAACACATCCGCCGATAAATCGATAAACAAGTCGCGCGACTGTGACGAGTTTCCCAACTGCGTGCAAATTATAATAATCGCGGTGTATGGCTACTGTTTTCACAGAGCTTTGATTGTTATATATTCGATGAGAGCGTTTTGCGGAGATCGTCGGCCAAGATAGTGATGGGCGTCGAATTAATTACTTAATTTCGATGCGTGAGTAAACGCATGCAATTTCTAACGCAACGACGCCCGACAATTATATATATATTTTTTTATATTAATACAAAGATATGTTTAAAAAAAAAAGTTTATCGCGTCGTGTTCACCACACGTGACGTATCTACGCAACTATCGTATTCGTAAAGCGAACTGTGTGTAAAGAAGAAAAAAAAACATTATTAGGAGGACATACGGCGACGACAGGTTTGAAATGTAGGTATTTTGGAAATCTATTGCTATTGCGTTGCGCCCCGAAGAAAGAGTTATAAAACACGAAAGGGACAACTGCAACTCGGGCTGATTTTACTTATAAGACTTTGGCTATGTCTCTATGCTTCTTGCTTTTTTTTTAAATTATATCAATCAAATTTGTTTGACGAACGTCTGAAAATAGAGAATTTTTCTCGTTTTCAATCGCTCCTAGATTCTACAATAAAATAATTTATGGAAAAAATATATATTATTTGGTATAAAATATTTACCGTAATGCTATTATCCTGGAAAGAAACAGGAGACTACGTTTGTATAGAATAAACGCTCCTCGCATATCCTCTTAATAACTTTGCAGAAATTATAATTTCACCGCTTGTATACAAAATTGTTATTACGTTTCGTTCGAATCCGCAACTTCCTTTGGCAAAACAATTAAATAAATGAGGGAAAAAATTGCATGATTTTGAAAAGTTCGCCTTAGAATGCATGACGTAGCAACTACGTAGGACAATATTTATGAATTTGGTGTAAAACGTTGTTCACTATAATTTGCAGACGTCTACGTAATGTATCGTATCTGCATGATAATTAAAATTGAATGTACCATTAATGTGTCGAGTACCCATAAAAATAAGATAATAGGAAAACAATTGAAAGCTGGCGTAAACGCCAGGTAAGTGTTCAAGGGGTTAAAAATGCATTATGCAGTTCTTTAAAATAATAAAAACTGTTTACGCCTTTTTTACCGCGTTTATTTCCGTAAAACAAGCCAGGAAAATGCAGTTGCAATACATACATAGTAGCAAAGTATTAATATTTATTTGCATAGACAATGGATTACTAATATTACCCACCATAACCGGTTACACCTTTACACCATAAATAAGGAGAACAGTACTGAGTTTCGACACTCGCGTGTAAACTTTAAATCAAAAGTTTCATTTGAAAAAATATAGATGGTCGATCAGTATATTTCAAAACATATAAATCAAAAGTAGCATTTATTTTTCTATATACAGTTATAATTTAATTTGTTTTTAGTTTTGTTTATAATTACTCGGTAATTATGTGCTACACCACAATACTACGAAACACTTTATAATAACAGCCTATAAATCAAATGCTAAATAAATATTAAACGTTGAAAATTCGAACGTTTCGAACTTAATTATTCTCGCATTACTGTTCACTCTTTATATAACGTTAGCATACCCGTACGTGCCAGTTTCGTCTACATATTATTATTAGTTTGCATGTGTGTATGGTGTTTCCGTCATTCCCCTGCGCAGAAGTCGTCGATCGCAATGATTGCCCACGCGTTTCGCATCACTCACCCCTGCCCTCTAGCTAGGGACAACTCGTTCACATACAATTTACATGGTTTATTCGTTATTGAACATTGTTTTTCTTTTGAGATTTAACATATCGATAATCTAATAATACTAAGAATTATATAAAAAATAAAGTTTAAAGTTTATCAGCCGTCTTTTACTAACTTACATTCATTTAAATAAATAACCGATGCCAATAAATTATTAAATAAATTAACAAGGTTTTAATTGTAATTAAAAGGTATAACAAATAACTATCGCTTTAAAAATCCTTAAGTAATATTATGCGAAAGTATTCGTTGATCAGATTTTAATAGGTGATATGTATCTTTAACGGGAATAATACGGTACCTAATTGAAATATAAATTTGTAACTGAAATGTTTAGTACAGAAATTTGTCATTATAATAAGCTTCTACTAGCCACGTCAGCATTAATTTCGTTTAACCGAAGAATTACTTAACAAAAGCGACTCTAATTTCGTGAACATAATTATTCCATCCATCTATCCAACCGTAAGGCGTCCACAGTTGAACTTGGTCTCCCCCAAAGATAAGGAGAAAATTGCCATAATCGCCACGCTTGGCAGGCGGTTTGTCGATCGCAGTAGGTGTTTGTAGTCCTCAGAGGATGCTGCTGCCCATCCCCTGGTGTATTCCTTAGTCGCCTTTTACGACACCCACGGGTAGATATGGCGTGGTACTATTCTTAAGCCGGCGCCACACGGCTGTAATATCATTCATTTAAAAAAGTGTATTAATAAATTAGTATATTTTTATACTTTTATGTAATGTACTATGACAGAGAGCAGTGTAACTTAAATTAGATACTTACAATATGCTAAAGGTTTGGATATGAAAGAAAGTATCATGGTATTTAAAGCCTTAACGGTATGGTTGAATCCCACATCGATAGGCGTAAGTTCGAACCCACACAATATATTCTATTGAAGCCTAAGATTTCGTTTATAAAGATATAGTATGATAGTACTCCATTTTTAATGCCCACCTGACAACAAACCTAAATTTGAAAA
Source organism: Samia ricini (assembly GCA_014132275.2). Classification (NCBI taxonomy): domain Eukaryota; kingdom Metazoa; phylum Arthropoda; class Insecta; order Lepidoptera; family Saturniidae; genus Samia; species Samia ricini. The sequence goes on from AP028161.1 coordinate 13,492,404, forward strand.
TATGTCGCCCGAGCCCCTATGGGTGTGTTCCGTTGGCGTCACTTGAGAGCCAGTTGGTAATGAGTTGAAATTATTTCCAAGGCACTACATATAACACTATCGGACGCCAGCGACTTCGTCCACATGTTTTATCTTGATTGAATGTGGGATGATTTTGTTTTGTTTTTCACAGACCGAACACCAAATTGTATTTACGTTTATCTATTCTAGTTTTTGTTCATTTTATACCTATATTGTTTCATACACACAACATTTTATCAAAATCGGTCTACTCATTTTGAAATTAAATCGTTTTCAGTTGTTTTTAAAATTGTTTTTAATTTCTAGTTCGAGATGAGTTACGGTAAACTAAATCTGACACAAATTTAAAAAAAGAAATAAATGTAAAAACAAAACTTATGTTTTATTATTAGTATCGATAAACAATTAGAGTTACAAATTTGTGAAAATTAACTTAATTAACTTCTTTCTGTTAAAAACAATGTAGTGTTTATTGGAAAGTAACGCCTTTATCGGTTAATAATAATGTGACCCTATTTTTTTTTAACGGAATTGTTTCCTATAAGCTGATCTGTCGCGCGGTATAAACAGTACTACGGCACACATGTACTGGGCGTTTCGCTACGCACCACTGCACACTCCCCATTGTTTATCCCACGATTAAAACCAATTCAAACACTAACTCACACTCGAAAATTAAACTCTAGTGGTGGTACTACTATTGCCCGGGGTCTTTGTTTTACACACAATACAAGGCACTCTACGGTACCCAATCTACCCGCTGCTACCAACGATAGTGTAGTAAACATGTGTTTAAAAATACTGGTCCCAAAAATAATATCAAAATTTAATAATTATCCCGACAATGATCAAATGCAATTTAGATAAATTTATAAAGTTTCCAATGATATTGCAAAATTTATAAAAGTTCAAACTCGAGACTTTGGAAAAACTATTTTTTTATGTTTAAATTGATAGATTCGACAAATATAATTCTAATATAATATATAAAACTAGTTGACGTAGTTTTTCTACACAAATAAAGCAAATGATTAGAGCAAGCGTTATCCGTCTATGCGTCCGTTGATATAAATGAGCCACCATGCGTGAGTTAATTTTACGGCTAACAATGACGTGTGTCTAAAATAACGCAACGAGCAAAATATACTGTCACGATAATGAAGATTAAAGGAATTCCCCGCTTTATAAGTGGTTTAAGATAAATTAGATCAAATCTAGACTATTAAGAGATTTTATACAAACAAATGTAATTATTGTTAAAATATACACTGTATACAATTATGACACCAACAAAAATATTTCTTTTATTTGTTTTTACTATTTTTATTAGGTATTATTTAATTTGTTATAATCAGAACCTTAAATTTCAAGCAGAGGAAAACGCTTTGGTAAAACCCTAGAATAATTCTAGGAGATTGACAATGCAGTCAAAGATGGTAAGCACGCTAAACCTTGGGGTACTGACTCTCCAGTAATTCTGCTAGTAGCCAGCCAGATAAGTATTATAAAGAGCCCCTACTATAATACAAAAAATCAACTTAAGCCGTTAAATAAAATATCGATTTCTGAAGCATCCTCTTAAAAGCCTCTATAAAAATAAGTAATATCGGTATTTAAAAGAACATAAAAAAAAACAAATAACCGATTCGAAATACATTATACAACAACAAGAACTTTGTTAATTAAATTAATGAAAAAAACAATAAAGACATTCCTAGATACTTTTTAATTAATTAATTACTCACGTATTAATTCTATTAGGTAGTTCTTAAAACAAATTATTACATAATAAAAAAAAACTATAATGGTCGTATTATTCGTGGTAGGGGTATCAACACCGGTCGTCGTCGATTAAGTGGATCGCTTATTATGGATTAAAAGTGGGGTTACACAAACGGTCGTGTAAGCTCTTCAGGCTGCACTGGCGCAGCTGACATTACTAGTGGGAACTACCACTTTTAATAATAATTAACCTATTGTAAACTCATTAGAGATGTGTTTAATGGTTAATATACCCATTCGAGAGAGTTTTTAGCGCGATTTTGTTTTTAATTCATTACTTTGGAGTATTTGATCCTAATTTATATAGTTTGTTACGTGCAGTGTGTTAAAAATAATAACGCAGAGCGTGAATTTTGAGATACCCCCAACAACTTCCTTGGAAGGAAAGCTTTAATAAAGGGTCGCCATTTTGTTAGAGCGTTGTACGAAAAGTGTTCCTAACGTTAAACTTGGCTGTAAGGTCTGGTCCCTTTGCCTTTTCCATAGAGGACTAAATGGAACCAAAAAATGTACGTACAATTTAAAAACGTTTAATTAATCAAAACCATGTAAAACTAGCTTTGTAAACTTTGTAAGCTTTGCAAGTTTGTAAAACGACCATTTCAATAAAATATAAATACATATTAATAACTTCGATAAAAAAAGTAAAGGACATACATGGTTATAGATTTTTGAAAATAATATACGAATGTGTATTGTCTTTGATTTTAAGGTTGTCCGGTTTTCTCAAAAATATACGACTCAAGATCAAAACTGATTCCGTGGATGGATACGAAACAAATAATAAGATAGTTTTGGCTAACATTAAAACTTTATATATATATCCAATTGAGTGTTGCCTGATGTATTATGAGCACTATAATTATAGGAAACCAGACGATGATCATACAAATGATTTGCCACAAACACAATCCTAGTACAGAGGGCGCATTTGACAGAGACCCGGAAAGAAACGCTGACTCAAAGGTAAGAAAGACGCTACAGATCTTGCTTCTTTCGTTTTTTTTTACACAAACAACATTCTTTCGATATTATATGTAACAAAATATTCACACAAAGCATCTGTCAAAATTGCATAATAGTATATGCTTGTATAAAGTAAGTTAATGAATTTAAGATAACATCTATAACAGCTATAAGAATTACATATGTAAATCCATAATAATAAAATCATAAAAATAAGACAATAGGAAAACAATGGAAAGTTGGCGTAAACGCCAGGTTAGTGCTCAAGGGGTTAAACAAAGTTTAAAGTGGATACAGTGAGTATAGTGTCAAATATAAGAAATGACCATAAATAGACGAGTGTCGTTTTAAAGATTTACCCCGCTGAAGAAGACACGTCATTCGTCTCATGAAATTAATTAAGTAAGTATTAAGTTCTAGACCCAATAATGTTAAGAAGTATAAGAACACAACGCGAAAGTTTAAAAAGTGTTATATACAAATCCCGCCAAAAACTCATGTTAAATTTTATACGTATATTGTTCATAAACAAAATTAGTGCCTAAAAAAAAAAAATAAATAAGAAACTCCGTAGTCATTCAAATATCCTCATAAGAGTATCACGGTAGATATAGAGGTACCTACACGCCGTGCGCACGATATTTATGCATACTTTATCGTCAATCAATAATTAATATCTGGAGGCTGGACGGCTACGATGCTCCCGAATTTCGCCAAGAATGATGAGGAGATCGCGTTCGCGTAATCGAACCGGCAAAAAATAAAAAATGAAGCAAATACTCCATTACTGGCTCGCCCACAGGCGTGCGTAGAGATGACAGGTTTTAATATTTATTTGCAGACTCATTCTAAACTAATCCAACGTGGCATTGACTTTAAGACTATAGTCGTCATGAGTTATTCTGTTTGTTAAATAAATTCTTAGTTACATACACAATCATTTGTGTTTGTAATTATAAAGCAGTTTGCATGTAATTAAAATATTTTCTAGTTAATGCCCCGCTTAATGTTACATGGAAACTATCCAGTTTACACAGAAGTTTAACGTTTTAAGTTAATAAATAATCAGAAAATTTCTTAACAACAATAAATTAAGAATATGACTTTATATAATAAAATCTAGAAGGTAAAAAAGTACAGATCAGTAAATATTATCAAACTTATAATTGTGATTCGTACTTAAGACTACATTATTATATTTGTAAAATATATGTTCCAATAAATAAATATTTAGTATTATAATTGAATCCAATAATAATATACTACCTACCAAATTGTTCTCAGCGACTCAGTTTTCGTTTTTAATTATTTAAACATGATATTATTAAGCAATTAAACAATTACTTGAAACTATAGATCGGGCAATAACGATATTTTAATAGCTAATTAACGCGAAATTGTCATTTTTATATAAAATAAAATTTGTACTAATGGGTGTCACTCCAATCATTTCTTGTCCTATTGCGGGTACATTGTGTATGCAAGGCGCGGTTGCCCGCGGGCCACGTCAGCTATTTGCTCGTGTCCAGAGGGCTAAACCATGCAAGGCTAAGGCGCGGGGGCCAGTTTTTGGCTGTTTTTCGACTTGATCCGTCTCTGACACCCCGCCGTCTCTCCCCGCGGTTTCACATACCAATTCATGATTTCTTCCATTGGCACTGTTTTAATGCAATGTTATGTTCTTCACATTAATAAATGCGGTTTATATTATAATACAAAAATAAACAAACGTCACGGAATAGTTTAAGAAAATAGTGACTAGACTTGTAGAATAATACCTACAAATTAAAGCTTCGAAATATTTTTTCGAAAATAACTCGTGGCGCGTAAACGGAAACAAATTTATTGGAGTAAATGTTAAGTGTATCAAATTAGTAAAACTATAACTGAAATATCTGGTGTAAAGTACAGTCTGAAACAAAATTTAACTATTGCAAATAAAGTAACATTTTGAAGTCACATTTACTACTTTTACAAAACCTTACTACTTTTATCTACCTTTTACAAAACAATTTACTATGCTTTTATCTACCTTTTACAAAACAATTTAAGAAGAGAGATCACGCCCGGTATGGACCAAGGGAAAAACAATTTTTGACATATACACCAATCCATTTTTGGATTTGCTTTATACTTTGGAAGTTTCTTGTAGATTCTCTTCGGGGGCAGGTATGTATTGGGCAATTAATTTGAAATACACCGTACACTTGTGAAAAACCCGCTATAGTAACAAACGTTAATGTTCCGGACAAATGTAAACATATCCAGAGTTACCTAGAGCCTTGATCCGTGGTAGATAGATGTAGGCCGTTATGGCGACGGTGACTATAGGTAGATTCACATCTATCGCCGGTCACCATTGTTATTAGACCAGTACTTTATTTAACATGAAATGAAGTCTACTCATTTTTTCGTACCAGTATAAAAAGAAACTTTGTAAAATTACGTTGACTAAATTATAGGGACTCATACATACATAACGTCACGCCTCTCTCCCATAAGGGTAGGCAGAGACCACATCCTTCCACTTGCTACGATCCTGGCACATCTTTCGCTTCTTCTACGTTCATAAGCAAACATGCACTTCGGTTAAGGGTACTTTTGACCTTTTTTTTTTGTCGGGGGGAAATGCGTTTTTGACCTGACCTTTTTTCAAAACGTCCTCGATCTAGTCGAGACACGTTCGCCTAGGACGACCCTTGCCTGCCCAGTCACACTCGCTTTATAAAATTGTTTTGTCAATCTTCTTTCATCTATCCTCTCAATATTTCTAAACCAATTAAGCATCCCTTCATCCCTACATCCTCCTGCACACCACAACCTTCCCTTGTCACAATACTCTTTACTTTATCTAACATTCTCATGTCAGCTAAACTTCTTAGATTACTCATCTCTTACTGCATTAATCTTGCTTTCATGCAATTTTCTGCCAAATCAAGCACTCGCTGCCATACATAAGTGCATGGACTAGCATACCCCGATGCACAGTCAAACGTCACACTTTCTGACACTATTAGACACATTCTGGTAGCACATAAAGTAATAGATACACATCACTTCAATTGACGTGGTTTCAAAAATCTTACAAGAAGCCTGCATCGCTTTCAAAAAACATTGTGAACAGGTAACTATAGATAGCTAACCTGTGCTCTTAAAAGCCAATCTTTATAAACATTGTGTATCACAATCTCTGGTCACGTTATCACTCATAGTGAGAATAAGTTATGTCTGGCTCCAATATGATCCATAAAAAAAATCTTATGTATTTAGGAAAACTAATGTTCGATATAATCATATAATCGTTAAACTAAACTACTTCCAATTAAAAAAATTTCCAACAAAAAAAACTATTTCCAATTATTTTTTAATACCTTAGTTTGGTAAACTACTAAATAACAAAAAATAGAAGAATTAAAACTGATAAACTGTTATATATACATTGATCCGAATACTAAAATCTTATATGCTTGTGACGTAGTATTTACATACGTCCCGCACGATTTGAGCTCAGTCCATTATTAATTGCACCCCTCAGGTGTCCCGATTATCCTTATTAGACGACCGCACACTCTACGACAGTCTTACACCCCCTACGTGCGGCATAGATCAAAATATCCTTGACGAGATTACGGATATGGAATTGAAGAGATTCAATGAAGCTTGTAAATACAACAACTATCTAAGTAAACTTTATTATCACTAAGAATTCTATATAATTCGTGTAAACTTTCATTAGTTTACTACATATAATTTAATAAAAAACACAAAAAAAATATTCACATGACATGATCACCAATAATTCGCTACATAATTTTCTGGTATTCATAGAAAAAATTATGATACATTAGAAATTCAAAGAAACTTACGATAACTGTTGTAATATGAGAAAGTTATACGTTTTAAATAACATATAAAATATTATTAAATTTATTAAAATAATATCAGAAATCAAATTACCTACAAATAGATTCGAACACACCATGAAGCCAATTAATTATAAATCAATGTATTTCACTATAAATGTACCCTATTATGAACTTATGAATTTCTTGTAGATGTATGAATAAGATTATAATTTGCTTTTTAAACTCCACTGAGTTTCATTTATGTAAACGATGACAGCTTAGTGATAGTGTGTAACAAGTGATGAACGAAGGAATCCTAAATAGGCTGGAGTCTGAGCTTTCAGTGAAGGAAAATACTGTGAAGAAAACATAGCTTGAATAGAAACCATATTATAACGTCCATAAGGCTAAATCTCAAGTTTAAAAATCTCTCACCATGCACCTATATGTGGTTCCCAGCCCCATCACTCGAGAGCCAGTGGCAGTGGTAGGTTCTACGTGTTTATTGAGTGTTTACAAAGCGTTGACTCCTTTACATTATAAAATGAAATCCATTATTTTTGATATTTGATTTCTTTGCGTTATCGTCAAACCTATCAGAGTATGTTGCCAGTGATGGCATACGGCACTGAAATGTGGTCGCTTTCAATGACCCTAATTAGAAAGCGCAAAGTTACTCAAAAGGCAATGAAGAGGGTTATGCTCGTTTATTTCAATGCGTGATCGAATTAGAAATGAGATCAGCAAGAGAACCAAAATAACCCACACCGCCCGAAGAATTGTCAAACTTAAGTTACAGTGCACATTGCTCGTAAAAAGGATGCCCGATCGAACGCAACTTGAGCAGGCTTTTAATGACCTGAAGCGACGACCTGGTGAAAGTTGCTTCCGTGGAGGATGCTTATGCCTATCAGTGGACATCTTTCTGTCGAAATGATAATCATATAACCTAAGCCTTTTTAACAAATGATTTCAAAATATTTGCTTATATTCCCCTGAAACTAAATATCATCCTAATATTATAACATGATTCAGTACACTTATTGTCCTTAAATTAATTTAACCAGTACTCGATCACTCGATGGCATGATATATTCAATTAAATATTACTTAAATTGGAAACGAAACTAATAGAACTCAAGATGATGTAATCAGTGCATTGTATTACAACTCTTAACGTCTGTTAGTGATTTGTTTGCTTTCAGACGCGGATTGTCAATAAGTTACCGGAACTCAAAAGCGCTATTACACACATAAAAGATTTAGGTTATAATATTTATTAATCATGCAACAAACTAAATAGATTCTATTGTTGTTTGTAATGTACCGTGTCATTTCAATTACTGAAAGTAAATAATCAATGGCAATACACCTTTCGTTTTCAATGGATTAAGTAATGGATATTAAGGTATTATATTGGGTTTCGCTACTGCACTATATTGAACGGGTTATGAAATTGAATTTTGGCAGTTGGACAATTCGTGGGCAAGCTCGCCTAGGGTTATGCATTACCGTAACAATCTATATCTAAATTGATTGTCAAATTTCTCAGCATTTTTTTGATCAGTTTACATATGGTACTTTCTGAACTAAGTAAAGCATGTACTATTGTAATCAAATGAATCAATTACAGACATATTTACGTAGTTTATAATATAAAAGTGTATAGTAGTGCACTATGAAGTTGTAACAAACAATGTGTCGTCTTAAAAAAAGATAAGGTTTAGTGCCTCTACACTGCGAGACTTATGTATATGTAGTTTCAATCCAAAATAACTCGTTAAACTGAATATTGAATTACATTAAATTTAAATATGAAATGTTTTATTATAATTATTTCTGTATAGATGCTTATTAAAAAAATGTCTTTTGAATAATATAAGGAAATAACCACATACTTTATGAAAATTTACTTATGAACGATTTTAAATAATAACATGTAAGTACCGTGGGCAATGATCATACCGTATAAGGGTTTTGTGAGTTCAAACTTTAGTAGCCGTAAGCCAGACTGTAATTGCATGGCAGTGCGCCCGCGCAGATTATCAGAAACAAGTGCGTACGATAAAATGCGTGCACATTAAATTTATTCTTCCATTTTGGCCTAATTTTGCATAATCTTGGAGGGGGGGGGGGGTCTAATAAAGTATTCACGGCATTAAGCATCCTCTCGTCTCGTCTTACACACACTTCATCCAAGTTATAAACGTATATGTACAGTACACAAGAAGTTATAACGTTTTTTTTATTTATGGTAATGTTGGAACATTAGGTTGTGGCGATTATTTCTTGTCAAAGCATTGCATCGTTTCACTAGGCCCCCGAGAGATGCATTAACGCCGGCTACTTCGTCCTTATTATTTAATAAAGTCGATATCACGGAAGCCCCCGGCGCTCTGTATCCTCACTCACATCGTCATGCTTTTTTCAAGTAGTTGCCAATTACTTGCGTTTCTTTGCTTTCGAGACTTCGAATATTCTAAATTTTAATACGTGTTTAAGGAAATATAATATGATTTGCCAAACTTAAGTGGAAATGAGTCGGGCACATTTCTTATAGAGTCGATGCCCGATAAGATCAACGGGTTCTCCAATGGCTACCACTTACCGGAAGACGCAGTGAAGATGAAGCGGTGAAAGTCCCGGGAATCTGCTGAATGCAGGTGGCACAAGACCGGTCGTTGAGGACACCTATGTCCAGCAGTGGATGTCTTTCGGTTGAATGGATGCATAAGTATGCTAGGTGTTGTTACCCATACTCTTTACTGTGCGTAGATTGTTGCAACTTCGTGGAGATATTTAGAGTTATAAAACTTTATTAATATATCAAAACATCACTGAAACCATGTTTTCAGAGTTATTAAGTAATTTAAGGTGTTAAAGGGTTTCTACTATAAATCTCAGGGATTTACTTGCGTTGGTTTTTAAGTTTAAACTGGACTACCCTCACACTCACTAATATTCCTCACTTAGTCAACTAAAACGTTGTTGGCCGTGATAATTTCACCTAGTTTTTTTTATTGCTCAGCACAGTGACTGCACTGGACCTGATGTTAAGTACAGTACAATCCAAAACAGCGACGACTGACACTGAACTGAATTCACTGCGAGTCACCGCTATCATGTTGGCCTGCTTAAGTACCTCTTCACGCCTCTTTTGAAGGACATCTAGTGCACAGGCACGACAGTGGTATGGGCCTCGGCTTAGACTACCGTAACCTGTTATGAAAATTCCGCAGAGTTTCCCTTAGTGACACCTATAAAGAAAAAAATAAGGTCCCCCCATGTATGTGTATGCAGTAGCAGTGTACATAATACGTGTTATGCTATTGTTCACTGTATCGCTCTGGAAACGGGCGCAACACCTCCAATTGATTAAAAAAGGGAAATCAAAGAACCCGCCCAAAGATAATTTATCGTCTGTAATAATTATACGTGCTTTAAAATACCTAAGCTTTGAAGAAATTGAGTTTACCAAAACGTATTAAAAATGTGTCTTTAGAAGTCTCTTCTTTTTGACTATCCCAATATTACTATGTAAATTAAATAAATCGACACATTTTGATTCCGGCTCTGTGATCTCTAGGGCTATCGAAATTTCTCAACTGTGCTTATATTTTGCGATCATTGATTAAAACCATTCTCATATAAACTTCTTATATTGTAATGTCACAACAAAATATACTAAACCAAATAATACTAGTAAGTACATTTAATATACTCATAATGTAATAAGCCGACCTTAACCATTAAAATTTCCTTAATCGAGATAATGACAATTCGAAGCGCAAATTTTCCATGAAATCCATAATAATTCTTTAACATCATTACGCGCGAACAAATTTTAAAGATATCCCTATAATGATCTTACGTCCGTGAGAAGTTTACGTTGTAACAGGATCGGGGGCAGCAAAAAAAGCGCCGCGCGTGTCGTCGTCAGCAGTCCAGCAAGTAGCCAGTAATTTATGGTTAGTTTTTGGCTGCGCCGAAGTAATGCAGCCTCGCGGCTTTTCGCGCTCCCCGCTTCCCTTGCCCCTCGCCCGGTCACAGACCTCGCTCATTCCGTCAATCTCGACTACTTATCCGTCCGCACCGATCCCTTATATTAATCATTTTTTTTATTCTCCTCCCAAAACCGAACCGTAATGAAGATCGTATCGAAGCAAAGCCACGGCCGGAGAGCTCGCGACTTGCCAAACGCACTCACTTTCAAAATTTAGAATTGACAAACAAATATCGCAACAGATAACTTATTAAGACATGTATTATTAAGTGTAAACTGGTCCATTGTACCGGCAAAATTAATCTCGTAGCTAAGCTGCGTCACAAAGGCGGCAGCGTGCCGGCGCGTACGGTGGCTATTACAGACACCACATTATAATTACCTTTTTAAATAGTTTTTTCATACGGTCTCTCGATATTAAAACGTCAATGTAAATAACTTGTTAGCCGCAATCTCATTTCTGAGCGATTGGATATTACAATAGTGTACGTGATTTGAGAAAGGTAACGGTGTCCCCGCTTTATCCGCGAGATGGAGCCCATTATCGGACTCGGTGTAAACGAAGCGCGTGCCGCCTCGACAAGCCAGGTTAACTTGACATACACTAACATTTTATGAGCTAAAGAGAGAAAAAAAAATGTCCAATCAACTCTATAATAAGTAAAATTAATACTCTTAACACACCTCTGAGGTTATGTAAAATTAATTTCATGCGAATTATCAACAACGAATGTTCAAAACGGTTCATAATGCGTTATGGAACTTGGACAAACGGAATTATTACACACCACTTTCGTGACAAAAAGTTCCCATGGAAATAGCCTACTTGTTGCATAGTTGGACGTTTGGTTAATAAAAAAGTCGAAAAAGAGTATTCTTGGGCGCGTGGCACCTTAATTAGGTTTATACCGGAGTATTGTGTTGTACCCAAACGCAAATTGAACCACGGAATATTTCACCTGACACACCGTACGTGTCTAATTGCACGGATTATTTATCTTCTAAAACCTCTCAGCAGTTTTTGTGAGCGCCGTGGCACGCGCCCACTTTCTATGTAGCCATCTAGAGACGTAATTGTGCTTATACTTTTTTTTTTCTTTTTATATTTCGATTTCGAAACACCTAAGTCATCACCGACAATCAGTAACGGTGTACGGAATCGGTTCGCGTTCACAGCTTAAATGGATATCGAGTATCATAACAAACAATATATGCATATACTCTAAATATAGTATATTTAGTAAATATGGTATATTTAGCCTTAGCGAGAACGTAACCACACTTAATAACTTAACCATGGTTTAATACCTGTACCTCTAAAAAACAACCCGTGCTAATTTAGCAATCAAAAAACCTATTAGTGAGCATGATAGTTTTATATTCCTTTCGCTTTATACATTGAAATGTATATTCAAATATTATTATGTTCGATCGAAAATTGGATTTAAAAAATCAATCAGTGCGCATTCGTTATCGCAGTTTACCCGAACAGAGCCGCCAGTAATGAAGCGATAACAACAATACGTAGGTAACAATACGAGTTATCGTTGCGTACAATAATCCACGATAATGGATTAGCTCACCGGACGGATATTTATAAACACCGCTATCGTTTTTAAATCGGTAAAAGGTGAATTCCAGTTACATTTGATCGATTATTAACATAGACACGATTCATGATAACGTTTATAACGCGTATGAAATGAAATTTGAAAAAAAAAGTGAAGCATTCTTTTTTTGTTAAGATGTTTTTTTAAGTACTAATTATGAAATTTTTTTGTGACAACGTTACCTGTTTCGTGTTGCCGTAGAAAAAGTTCTGTAACAATCGATTAGATACACGTGAATAATTTTATTTATTTTCTATATCGACAAGGATAAGAAGCGTAAAAAAAAAAAACTGATTTCAGATCAAAGTTTAGATCAAGCAATAAAGTATCGGTGAACAAAATCTATTAAGTTTATATTGTTTCATAGATTATTCATTGAACGTACATACTTTTTGTACTTCAGAATATAGAGCGAGATTATAAACTGTATATTGAATTAAAATTATAGAAAAATTAAGGTCTCGGAGTAAGCAATAATTATATCATGACCAGCGTCTTATTAATATGAGTATCTCAAACGAGGCGTGAAGAAGCATCTTAGCAGACGACATGGCGATGACGATCGCAAATGATAACTGTCACCTGCATTCGCCATTGTTTTTTGAACTGTAATTTTTATTATATTGATCGTCAAACCAGTGTGTAGTACTTTTTTCTTCAAAATAAAAATATTATACGTATATCTATGTTGTTTATAAAAATGTATGTAACTGTGTTTGTTTGTGCGTCCGATTGTAGTGAATCTTTTGCGAGTTGATCCGTGTATGTTCGAGAAAATTCCTAGCCCAAAAAAAATATTTTTTGTAGCACTGCAAGGTGTGCCGGTCCCACTGACTTCTTAATAAATCAACAAGTTTTTTTAAAATGAAACATTTATATAGATGTTTTTGTCAATGCCGTTAGATACTTTTTATACATAGTTAAAAAATCTGCAAAAAGAAGACATTCTATAAATTTTACAATTGATTATAATATCAGTTTTTTTTAGAATAAATTAATATGGAATAACAATATGCTAATAATGTAATCTGTCTATCTAGGCTAACAGTTTCTGATAGACTATACCTAACCAATATCATGGAATCTTTAACAAATAGGTTATAATATATAATATTGTAGATATAGACAAATAGTAAATCCTTATCCATTTTTATTAACTTATTATGCGGATATTAAATTACATACATTAAAACCGCAAAAAAACCATCTATTATTTAATTTTATATCTAGTTTTAATCGCGAAACAGTTACAATGATCTCCCGCTGATTTTAATATAAAATTATTTTATCATCATATAATATAATCATCATATTAAAAAAAAATCATAATAATATGACGAAGAGAGAATCTTTAAAAAAATATGTTAATGCAAATAAAACCAGATTTCGAAATAACCTAAATAATCGAAAACAATTCTATTTCGCATAAATTTTAACCGCAAAGACACAAAGTTGTAGACAAATATGTAGTTAAATTGTTATTAAGAATACTATAATAATCGGTGCACGCAGATTGCAAGATAATGAAAGATATTTCAAGATAATAAGTCGTTATTGTTGCGGTCGTTTAGAAAATATCCAACGTTTTGTATTTGATTACGTGACTAAATGTATGAAACGGGTGCGACTTATTTCAAAATTAATCACTGAATCGCAATAATTTACCTAACTACCTACACGGTAGGTTCGGTAAATCTAGATAGATGCGTGCCTCGATATACGATCAGCTAAATAATTCTTCTAGGGCGAATTTTAATATTAAATAGTAAAAATATAACGGGTTTTTCTCACTCATAATTTAGGGCACAAGAAGGATTAAAATTTCGGATTTTATTACGTACAGAACAGATTGAGATCGCTGTATATTGAAATTGACCATTACACGTAAGTACCGATTATCATTTGACGTTGTAAAACATATTTGCAAACTATCTTAGGTACAAATGCGGAATGAAAAAAATAATTAGCTAGCAACCGTTTCTGGGTCAACAACACCTTGCTCTGAGGTTATTGTTACCAATATTATACTGTATTAACAGAAAAATTGTATGTTTTAAGCGTTAATAAAAAAAATTAAATTAAAAAAATTTATTATTTCTCCTTACGTGTCGACATTTTTACGGTTGCTTTTTTGGGAGTTTAATTTGATTGCGTTGGCAACACTGTTCTCAGAAAGAGAAAACGGTTTAACCGGATGATTATTTATGCCCAGGGTTAGTTAACCCAACGTTAATATCATTGAAAAAAGAGAGAGCATATACGTGCAATCATTAAAAAAAAAATTGAAATAAACTAAGAATTCACATCACAGGATGGACATCATCAATCCTAATTCATACTTCTTAAACACCCAAGTTTTATTGTGTAGAAAATTACTATATTTATAATTTAAAAAAACAAATTCTCAAGTTTAATTTTTTTTTTAATTATAAATATAGTAATTTTTATCACATCAGTGATAAAACTTTTTTGTTAAGTTTCAACCGTTAGACTTATAAATATTTATACAGATTATAAATTAGTCTGAGATAATCTAACGCTACAATGCTAGATTTTATACTAAATGATTTTTACTGCTTTTATAATGCAAATTACATATGTCAAATAATAAGCAATAATTTATACTTGATATTTTAAAATACACAATTTACATATAACTTTTTTTCTTCTATTTAAAAATTAGAATTAAAATTATTTTATTTATTAATCTTATGAATTCATAACGTGGCAAAATTTGGTGTATATCTTATTTCAGTGAACTATAAGTAAATATTATATTATGAGAGGAAATTAGGAACTTCCTATTATTGTGGTAATATGTAAAACAATAATGTACGGACTTCATAATTATTTCCTTATATAGATATTTCAAATACCTTATCAATGAATTAAAATTTATAGATAAATTAATAAGAGTTTAAATCAATAGTCGAATTAGTTTTATATCGAAAATTGTAATGTACGTAAAGTTTTTTTACATCATACAATACCCATAAAATTTGTATTTTACTTTTATAAGTATAAAAAACTGAAAACATTTGACAGAAATATCTATTGTTAAAATATATCAGGTATGTTTGTTACATTATATATTTATTTTAAATTCAAATCATGATTATCACAATGCTTCATTATTGTTTAGGTATTCCAATAAAGAATACAATTAAGTATAATAAATGTCTACTTTATCTAAATTCCGAGACCTTTATTTATTTTTTAATACGTCATTAACTTTTAGCCTACCTACTCGAAGTTTTTCGAAAAATCTACTTTTACAAAAAATCTCTAAAAATAATTTTTCGCGACCTGCTGTAAATAAAATTATTATTGTGTTCATATTAAAGTTTTTTTTCCGGATTAAGATGATTGTTTTTTATAAATGTTTTCACAAAAGTATAAAATAGTTCAAGTTTTCGTCGTACTACCTTCAAAGAAAAAAAAAAAACCACGTGATTTATTTTTGCAAGGACTCATTCTCAGAAATAAATTGCGGTGAAACTAACCGGTATTGTGAGAGCACTTAATTAGGTATCAAATTGTGACAGATTTAACAAGCTCGATACTTGATTCATTTTAAGGTGAAGTCAAGTAGTTAAGAAATCGCCTGAAGTTTTAAACACACAAAAAAAATTATAACAACGTTAACGAAATATTTTGATATGAAAAAAAAAAACAACGAACTGACCTGTGAAAGATCGCTAGGCGTCTCAGATTTGACGGTATTTGCGGCTGCCCACGCTTCCGCGAACGTTTCCATAGCACTCTGAAAGTCCATCTTGTTTATTAATCACGACTACATCAACATGCCGAAAATTCACTGTACATGTGCGCGGTGCGGGAGCGACGGGCAACAAACCTACAATACGTTCACCCCGGCCGGCCGACGGCGCGCTACTGACGCCTGGGCCCCGCCCAGCGAACCGCCCGCATTGAGAAAAACCGATACCACCCGAGCCTTCCCGTTTCAGCGCTTTTCTTTTTTAAGCCGCTATTTTAACGAGTTTCTTTTTTTTTATTTAGCCAAGCCCAGCCCACGGTGGCGGTTGGGCGTCCTCTGGATTATTTACACTTGTAATTCACAGATTGCTACGGTACGATGGTTAATTTCTGTTTTGTAGAGGGATGTTATCTCGTTTCGATGTAATTGAAAGGCGCTCGCTTGTTCACGTTTCATAACGCTTTTAATTCTTATGTGAACTCGAGAATGCTTATCTATACCGCGGTAGATTCATCTAGATATACCTACGTGACTCGCGATAATTATTATAAACTTTAATAAATTACTTTTATTTGAATACGATGACTTGACAGATTAGTTTGCGGTACCTTAAGTATTCGCTAAACGTATAATATTGTTATCTACCTGTATTAACACTACTACATTCTAATGACACCAGTTTTACTAATGTAAGAATGAATATATAGGTAATTGCGATGATAATTAGTTAAGAACATTGTTTGATTTTAGTAAGTAGCTACCTATTATGATGATAAAAATATTATAATTTATACAAGCTATCAAATTCCCTAATTGCAGTATGACTGCAAAATGGCCGGCAGCCGGTCCTAGGAAGCATTTTTATTCATTATATTAATCACACGGGCTTCTCTCGTTCTGCCTCCGGAATGTAAGAAAAAATGTCACGGCTTCCCATAATTTTGTACGTGGTCGTTACGAGGCAGTTTAGGCATTATTACCTCCCGGAAGGTTAATTTTTCTTAATTTCAGAAGCTTTGAAACCTTACCACGCGTAAGCAATAACCTTTAAAAAAGTGAAGAATTAATGTGAGCATGAATGAGCATTTAACATTTTTAAATGGTTTTACATCTTGATTATATGGTAATTTACACTTTTTTTTAGGTTTATTGTAGTAAACGTTTCAATAATTATATTAAAGCAAATACTAGATTACAAAAGATCTGATAAAAAAGATATAAAATCTTAAAGGATAATCTGATAACAAAAACAATAATTATGTCAATTACAATTTACATTTTATTCTTTCAATTAAGTCAATTATCTTTTTACGCAGTTGACCAAAATGTATGTCCACGTTAAGGAAACACTAACTAACACGGCACATTGTTACGGTGTTTTTTTTCAACCCTGTAAAGCCTTAGTACTTTGACCAAAATCTCACCTGATCTTAAGTGGCGATGTGGTCCAGGATGGTAAACACACTAACCTTTGAGATACCTACTGGTTTTCAAGTTAAGCTGCCAGAACACATGTATTGGTATTTAGTAACAGGTTTTCAAACTTGAAGATAGCAACCCAAGCGGGCTTTCTTACAAAATGTCCTACTAATGATCCAATGTCCATGCTATGGTTTCATCACGATGTTTTCTTTCGCCAAAGTTAAAAAAAATTCAGAAATTTTTAATTTTTTATTTAACCTTCAGTTTTACGCATATATGTACATTAATTTAATCGTTTAGAAAAAGATCAATCGGCAAAATTATGTCTCGATTATGAAATTATAAATCAGCCTTCAGTCAGCAAAGTTACCCTTAAATATAAATAACAATAAATTGCTTTTGAAGGCCAAACAATATCGGAATAAAATCGGAGTACAGTTTTGAGGATGCTTCATGTCTACCGATGTTCTTTGTCTTTGTCTTCAATGCGGGTAAAACAATAATAATAAATACATACCGCTCATCGGATTTCATTTGTTAAATAGCATAGACTTGAGAGGATATCTAAGCGGCATTTATTCCACAAAAACGTAGTCCCCTGTTTCCTCTCTGGATAATAGAAGTACGGTAAATATTTTTATCTATACTAATAACTAAAATTGCAGTGTCTGTTTGTAATTTCAAAATTATTTTTTTTACTAAATATATATGAATGTATATACGATACCTATAACAAAAATGCAATTTTAAAAGCAATAGATAAAATAGGCATAGACAAAGTCATTCTCATTCTATAACTGAAAACACAATTAAAAATCGATAAAGTTTTGAAGAAGGATACAGGGTACTACAAAGTGATGTTTGTCTATTTTGCATACGTAAAATTAGCCCGAGCTGCAGTTGTCCCTTTCGTGTTTTATAAGTCTTTCTTTGGAGCGCAACGCGATAGCATTACATTTTTTAAATACCTACTTTTTTTAATAATTTAAACAGGGCTAATAATTTAAACACAGGGCTTTTACACATTAGTGTTTGCCAGCCCTATCGGAGCATACCCAATATACCTTACATAACAATAATAAAAATAAAATAAAAAAAAACAACTAAATTAAATTATCTCTTATCTTACTACTTGTAATAATAAAGTTCCATAGCATACTAGCAGAATATCTACTTTTCAAATCTGTTGTTTACCGCATGTCCTCTTAGGAATTAAGTAATTTCGAGATCGCTTGAGAAATAACCTACTTTAGATCGCATTGAAGTTTTTTAATTGTTTTAGATATAACTATCATTAAAAAAAAAACAACAACCATTAGTATTAATGTGATCGTTTAAACTTTAATTATCGTGGTAATTCTTTACCGTCGTGCAATATTGCAACTAGATAATAATGACATAAACGATTTTTAATTTACTTAGGTAGGGACATCGAATTAATTAAATTTGTGTTTAGGGATCGTCCGTTCATCATGTGAAGCAATGATGGCACAGTGGATAGTGCGGCCGGCATCAACTTAAATGGACGCAGGTTCGAGCCCACCTATCCAACTCTAAAATCAGCCTGAGCTTTCGGTGAAGGAAAATATCATGAGGAAACCGTGGCATGGTGGTAGGGCATTATCTGAGGGTCCGCCCACGTGGGTAGCTACTACTATCAAGTTTAAAAACCTGTCACCAAATACCAATAGGTGTGTTCCGGCTACGTCACTTGAGAACCAGTACCTCTAGGCTTAGTGCGTGTTACCATCCTGGACCACATTGTCACTTAACATCAGGTGAGATTGTAGTCAAAGTACTGAGCCTATAATGTGTAAAAAAATAAAAAATGTGAGGCTTCAAATGGAGAGGGAGATTCGGAAAACCTTACCAAATATCACAAGGGCCTTTGGGGTAGGTGTAGGGGAATGAGATATCACGGGTATTATATTCGAAGTAGCCAGCAGCAGGTGTAGTGGAATGAGATATCACGGGTATATTATATTCGAAGTAGCCAGCAGCAGGTGTAGTGGAATGAGATATCACGGGTATATTATATTCGAAGTAGCCAGCTGCCAGGTAGAAATTTTCAAAATTAAATTAGGTTATACCTACCTGTATTTAAAGATAATAATCTGACAAATTTTATTATTTTACAAATATAGACGTGATCTTGATACGTGATGACCAAGCATCGCAAAGGGTACCTTACCAGTTTATTCTAGCCAATATTAATTGGTACCATTGTTACACCATTAAGCTAGTTACCATTTCAAAAAAATTTAACCAACGAAGCTGCCTTGATAGGTAAATTAGTTCTCGCCTAGTGTCGAAATTCAAAAATATTAGATACTGGTAATTACTGAAATTTAGTAAAAAGTAAAAATAATACATTGTACTCATATTAAAAATATGAAGAAGGAGAAATTGTTTTCAAATATTTGTTATTGATAACACTAAAAAGTAATTGATAAGCAAAGCATAAAAATGTCTTTCCAAAGTTTTACAATAACATATTTATACTTAGATTACTAGAAAACAATGTCCTTTAAACTATCAATATTAAGTACTATGAAACAATAAAATCTTTGAACTAGACCAGAGTTTATTACTTATAAATTTACCAATAATACTTTTCAAAGTTGACTCACTAGAAAAATGCCATCTAAATTGTTAAAACACATAGGCAATGTCAACAAAGACAATGACCTTTACTCAATCAGCACCTTAGTGGAAGTCTTTTATCTTTTTAGCGGGTTCCAGTTTCCTAAGAGGCTTTAATCTATACAAATAAATAAAATGGAAGTGGCTGTTTATAAAATCGAAAAAACAACTTTGTATTAAATACATATTAAATTTATATTTATATCTATATTACCTATAACAAAATCGCAATTTAAAAAAAAATTCTTTGTCTGTTTTTTCCGGCTAAACTACGACACGCCTGGACCGATTTTGGCGGGCTTTTTCTGGCAAATTATTCGGCGTAACTTAGACTACTTGTATTTTTCGAAAATAATTAGGATTCCGGGTAAAACACTTAAAACTCATGACATTGTGTATAAAATCTGATTCAAGTCACAGTCGTACTGGCAGATATTTAAATTTGTGTAATAATATATATATATATATATATATATATGCTTTCTGTTAAAACACAGAAATGATGGGAAAAAACGATTAAATGGTCAATTTTATTGGCATGTGTTTGAATTTGTGAGAAATGTCTTTGTTTTTTTATTAGCACCAAAAACAATTTATGCCCAAAAACATAGTGATCATTGAAGACATTGTTTTCCAGTGATTATTTAAAAGTTATAATACGCAATGAGTAATTTTCTGGAATAGAATAATGAGACGCGAGCGGAGCCACGGGAATATAGCTAGTATTTACAATATTAACATTGATATAGTCTCTCATACTTTTCCAAATTAATTTAAACCTTATTTCATGATGATATGGTTGATTATTAGCAGACAACAAAAGACCAGCGTCGATAAATATTGGTTAGATTTGAAAAACAAAGATCACTAGGTATAAGAAATCGTGTGACCTTTTCCTCATAATGAATTCAAGTCACCTGACAGTTAAATCTCGTTCCATTAATGGTATATTTATGATACATATTCAAAATGTTAAGTTAAATAGTGTCATTTTATTTTTGGTTAGTGCAACTTATTCTTAGATTAAGTTTATAAGACGCCTATCCGTTAGTTTAGCATCTAAGTGACAATACTTATGTATAACATGATTCGTCGATAAACAAATAAATAAGTTTTACTGAGAAATTATTTCAACATTATGTTAACAAGTAAGTAATCAAGTAATTTTTTGTAAACAGCCAAATAAGAATTTGCTTTCAAACTTGCATATTTGGATTGCATAACTTTTTAATATAACGATCAATTTAGGAGGATCCGACTCGATTATATTTACAACAGATTTAGTTTATTTAATGAATTCAACACATTAAGTTACAAGTTAAGAAAGCAGACGTTTTTAAGGTAAACAAAACTTACCCCAGGTACTTGATTTTTACCTTCTACCACTATATATATATAGCTACATATTAAAAACGTAACTTCATTTTTTCTGTTTATTCACTTAGATATCATTTTATTGAATGAATATTAAATACTAGATAAAAACCCGACTTCGCTCGGGTGATATGTGACTCATAATACACAATCTTTTACAAAATGTAGGTAGATAGGAAATGTAATTTCACTAATACGTGTGAATCGGCACTGATACGTGTGAATTGGCCTTAACGAACTTCCATCCGAGTGGGCAATATGGCGACTGCCATTTGCACCATAAGAATTTAATAAAATACTCCACAATCCCAATTTTGCGGATATATGCTGTCGTCTCGAGATCATTATTTTTTTATGTTTTATTATTGAGGTGAGATTTCAATCGAGTCTACCGTACCCCTTGACCGAATTGTTAATATAGATTTATTATCAGAACTATTTTAACCAAGTAGATGCAAACTTAGTATCCCTAATAATTAACAAATGCATTATGTACAGCCTAACATGAAATATTTTGAATAGCACTATGTTATTGTTTGAGTGAGAAAATAAAATTTTGATTAATGCATATAATACCTACGTATCTATCTATAACCTATTTTATGACACTTTTTTTTAAAAAACTTCAATTAATTTTAAATTATTAATCTTTAAACATTATAATTACATTAGATATAAAGATATAGGTATATTACTATCAAACCTATATAAATATTTACAATGGCATCAAATGGATTGTTTAAATTTTACCATCATAATATTCACGAATTTTTGTAAACAAAAATAATTTTATATCAGCAGAGTAAACAACCTCGTAGATGTTAAAAAGCAAATATCTTTGTAAGCAAACCTCTCTTTATTGCATAGATACTAATATAAAAGTCACCGTAATCTCAGTGGCGTGACGGTAAAACAAACTCTTAACTCAGCTAAATTCTAAGGAATAACTCACACTGAAATTAAATAAGCTATTATACAAGTCTCATTAAGAGGATATGCTAGCGGCATTTATTCGCTACAACGTAGTCCCCTCTTTCCTCCCTAGATGATAGCATTACGGTACCTAAATATGTTTATACCAAATAATATATATCCACCACCGCCATGTATAGACATTTTGATTTTTTTTCCATAAATTAGTTATTGTAGAAACTGGAAGCCTTTGAAAATGAAAAAATGCTCGATTTTCCTGTTATTTTCAGACATTCGTTAAACAAATATGATGGAGAAAATTTAAAAAAAGCAAAACATAGTGGCATAGCCAAAATCTTTCTTTTTCTATAACTGAAAAAAAAAAAAAAAAAAAAAAATCGGAGGAAACAGGGCTTTTTTTACACGGTATAAGCTCAGTGGTTTGACCACAACCTGTCCTGATGTTAATTAACGATGTGGTCTAGGGTGATAAACACACTAAGTCTAGACGTACTGGTACTCAAGTGATGCTGCCGGAACACACCTATTGGTATTTGGCGACAGATTTTCAAACTTGATGGTGGTAGCTACCCAGACGGGCATTATTAGAAAATGCCCTACCACCATGCTATGGTTTCCGCTCGATGTTTTCCTTCACCGAAAGCTCAGGCCGATTTTAGAGTCAGATAGGTGGGGATCAGACCCGCGTAGATTGACGCGGAATCCGACCGCACAATCCACTGTGCCATCATCGCTTCGCATTTCACTTCGCTTCATCGGTACTACGAAGTGATGTTTTCATCTATTTTGCATTGGTAAAATCAGCCCGAGCTGCAGTTGACCATTTCGTGTTTTATAACTCTTTCTTTGGGGCGCAACGCGATAGCTATAGATTTCTGTAATACCTACCTTTCAAATTTTTTGCCGACCGCATGTCCTCTTAACTATCTCGTTAACTTGTAAAAAAACAGAAGAGGATTTTAAAACATTACTCTTCATACATCACAAAAACAAATGAAATTATAAATACAAATATTACCAAAATATTTTATGGCGGGAGTTTAGTTTATCATTTAGTGGATTTAACTTTTTGTTTATTAACGTGTGTTAATTGGCGATATGTTATGTAATTTTTATAACATTTCAAGTGATTTAACATCAAACATGAATACGGACATGCCATAAAAACACCGTATATACTTCTAGCAAAATAGCCGCCATTTTAACAGATTATTGTTTGTAAACTAGAAAACTATGACATAATTCTATCCACAATTACATTGCAGTAGCTGTGTGTTACCGGCTAAGAGTAGTGTCTTCCCGTGGGTGTCGTAAAAGGCAATTAAGAGATAAACCAGGCGATGGGCAGCAGCATCCTCTGAGAACCACTAACACTTACAGCAATAGCCAACCCGCCTGCCAAGCGTGGCTATTATGGCAAATCCTCCCTTTTCAGGGGAGATTAATGTCCAGCATGGACCTGTTATGGATAAAAATCAACAACATAGCAGAATTGTTTTAAAACATACAAAGTTGCCATCAATTATCAAGAAAAATAATATTTCTTAATCGAAATAAATGTGAAATACCTGAAACGATTTATTTTTACTTCGGGTTTAATCCAACGTGTAAATCACTCTTAAATAGTAACGAGAAAAATTAAAAGAAAAAACACACAAAACTATCCATGAAACACATCAAACGCACACCACGATATTCAACAATATATCTAAACGTAGATAAATAACAAAATCGACCTTCGAAGAATCAATTATGAACGTCACGTAATCGTGCAGATCTTTTGATAAACAAAGAAGAACGCGCTTAGAAACTGGACGTGATGTGGGTACAATGTGCTTTCGATATTAACTGCATGGGTCTCTTTGAAAGAATTCTCTGTATGTGTCGAATCACTTTGCACTCACTCTTCAGTTCTTTATGTACTTTACACACAAAACTTTATAATTCGTAAACCAACATTAGTTTCAGAACAAAGGGTACCTACTAGAGTTTAGAAGACAAACGGAAGTGAAAATACAGTTTACAAAACAATATTATAGTGTTTTTATTTAAAGAAGCATTTACCATAATAACTTATTTATTCTTTTTTTTTATTTATGTATACTGAACGACGTAATGCGTGTAACAGTTTATACATTAAAATATTGATCATGAATTTTTCAAAGATTAATTCAGATCAAATAAGTCTTGTTTTTTTCAATAGGTAGTTCTGGTCTAAACTATTTTGTAACCTAGTAAACTATATAATGTATCGGCCATGTCATAATGCAATGACGTGCCTAAGTTATTAATCTTTAGGTAAAAAGTAAATTTACAAAAAATTACGCCATTATCAATTACAGACAAACAGCTTTAATCTATTCACAGGCGAATTTTAATGACATCAGATAGCAATAATAAGTTATAAGTAAGCATTCATTTACAATTTTAGTTATAATTTTTTTGGATTCGACTGTACCTACTAACATAACGTAAATGTACTAATAGGTCGGTACGTACTTATACGTTGTGATCATACGTTTAGTTGAATAGCTGCGTGCAGCTTCGTGACCAAACAGCTTGAGAAAATTCACTTTACTAACACCGAATCGTTTACCCTTATACAGGCTGATGTTTATATAACGCCCTGAAACGACTCGAACCACTGAAAACGTAGTCTGAATAAGGTTTTATAATACATATCCTAATCCGCCTATATCCGGAGATACCAATAGCGTTGGCTAGGCGTCGACATAACTCGGCATACCTCCTCCAATACGGGAGGTTGCCCGGGTTAGGTTTATCCGTTATCCGTAGATTAGGTCCGTTCTCTGTCTGGCGGGGCGGGGTCGGGCCACGCCCACCGGTCGATGCGGCGCCCACGGACTCAAACGGCCGCTCATTGTTCCGTTATCTATCCGAGACGCGGCACGCTCATCCGGCACACGCTCGTCACAGATAAGCGCCGGTAACTCGGAGGATCTGTGACGTCACGCCGACAAGAAACACTACCTGAGCAAACCTTAATAATCCACCTCGTTGTTACTCTGTCAAATCACACAAACTACACGAACTTAACAGCTTCAAATGTGACCTTCAATGGAGAGCGGTAACAAGATCACAGTACGCAGCGAATTTTTATTTACGTAGATATATTTTTACGACAATTACCATAAAGGACACAAGTCACACGATATATAGTTTATAGATATTGTAAAATCACAAATCACATCTCTATATAATATAGGCAGACTCTTCCAAACAGTACACTAGTTGTATTGGTGCAGTATTATATGGACGATATAATTCGTTGTCCATACTTCCTGGTTGATAAATTGAGAAATAGAACACGATTAAAAACCAGATGTAAAAGTAATATATCTATACATCGGATTTATTAATGTAAAGAAAGTTGAAGCACTCCATCCCCCCACCACACCCATCTTGTCCCTCATATGTCATCTGCTGTAACTATAATACCAAGAAATTGTATTATACGACATTTACGCTGAAATTCGAACAAAGAAGCGATACTCCTAAACTCGCCTTATTCGGTATCCGAACGGGAAACAATCACGCATAAGTTAATGAGACAATAGACATACGTACATACATTATTTTATATTGATATCGAGCGAGTGATCTGGTATGTCCTTGAGTTTTAATTAATTCGTTCAACGATGACCAAAGTCAATAAATGAATAGCTGAATTAGTTTGAAAACCTTCTAGATAAACCTATTTTAAATGAGAGGGAGTCATTTAAGTATTGGACAGGGGGGAGGGTTTTTGAATGGTGATTAAGTCAGCAATATTTACTTACGTTGTCCGGAACTGAAAACTTTCTTAGCCGCGTTGAGTGTTTTTCGGTAGAAGAAAATCTTATCGATTCGCGTCATCTATGACTGTGTTGTGTTGCCACATCGAAAATATTTTTCCGTAAATGTTGGAGCCGAAACGAATGCATACTAGTAAATTATTCCAAGAATACCCTGCTGAAAGATTTTGCCTCGCAATATCTTTATTATATACATAGCCATGGCAACGATCCTTCTTGTCTCTAATTTATAAATAGTATCCAACCATACCCAAAATGAATAGTGTCGGATACTTCAATGGGTAATATGGATAAATACCATATTCCCTATGATAAAGTTATGTAATAAATTTATTCTGTAATTTATGTAACATATGTTTGTATTTGACTTCACACGGGCTTCAAACAATTGAACCTGATTCCAGACGGCTGCGAACCAGCCCATTATATAATAATTTTGCAACAGAAATACTACACATATTATTCCAATGACATTGTCTTAAAACAAATCCAAGTGTCCTAAATGCTTTTTTGCAAATATCTACGATGTGATCACGAAACCTCAATTCTAGCACCATAATAACGCCATGATCTCTCATTTGCACGACCCGTTGTAACAACGTGTCATTTATTTCATATGGATACACAAGCGGGCTCCGTGCTCGGCTATATGACATTATGCGACATTTTTCTAAAATTAATATTTAACTTATTTTCCTTACTCCACTCGTGTACCCTATCAATGGCACTCTGGAGAACTTTGCTATTATTTATGTTCTTAACAGGTAAAAAAAAATGTAATATCATCCGCGAAAAGCAAACACTTTGCATCAATAATAACTTTAGGAAGAAATCATTGATAAAAATGATACATTCTAGCGGTCCTAAATTACTTCCTTGACTTATACCAGAGTATGTACAATAGGTGTTAGAAGCATAACCTGCATACTCAACGTACTGTCTACGACGTTTTAGGTAGCTGGAAAAAAATATTAACAATTTCGGTGTAAAAACAAACCTAGCTAATTTTGATAACAAAATATCATTGTCTACAGTATCAAAAGCTTTACGAAAATCAAAATATCGATTCGTCGATTAATAATAATTCACGACAAATTTATATTATTATAATGATAATAAAAGAATATGGGAAATTATGTATTTCAAAAACACAATATTTAAAACAGTTTTCTAAATCTAACGTCGTATATAAGTTTATAAGCTAATCTGCCTGCCTATCTATCTTGCAGCAATATGGGGTGATGATACCCACATGGAGAAACAGAAGAATGGCTTCTTAAAACCCGCGTTTCTCTTAACAACGACGTGAATCTGTTATCAAGTTTCATTCGTAGAGATTAAACACGATACGTAAGAATTAGTTGATTGAGAGAATCATGTCAAAATGTATCACAAATGTTTAATTTAAACTTTTTTGAAGTGTAAACTTCTTTAGTGGCGTTCAGTCATTCTCGGTAGAGGGGAAAACTTATAGATTCGCGTTTCCAAAACTATGGCGGCAACCGTGAACATGCCACAGTATATCAAGTATAAGGTGACGTTTAAGTGCGGCGCTCAGAGATAAGTAATAATAAAATTTATACGTAAGCAGTTCAGCGGCTATCTCACTCAAACTTGAATGAGGATTTTCAGTCATTATTTCCTTCAGTTTTACGATGTTCACTTTAGTTGAAAACTTTGATGGTATACCAGGGCGAGACAAATCTTACAACATATCTCGACCGCTTTTGAAGGCTGCGGCTGAGTGCCTTCTGCACTCGCCTCCAAAGTTCGATGAAGCTGTAAAGGACCTTCCGGTCAACAGCATTAGCAAGGTAAGAAAAAAAAAGACCGCATTTGAAGGGTTTGTACCACTCATAAGCACGTATATATAAAGTCGATTCGCCGTAAGCCTTCTGTATCATTTTCAGTGGCTCCGAACACGACATTCAATTGGCGATGCAAAATTTATGGCAAACTGTTGTTCGATGTCTTTGTCCATTATAAAAATCTGAATACACAGTAGATAGGATATAACTAAAAAAACACCACTGTATTTTCTAAATGACAGATGCGGCTCAAACTCCGCGCCAAAATGAAAAACAGTTGTGCCAATCTAACAAAAAAAAATTGAATTTCGAACCATAAACACATCATCCATTCCCGATACTTTTTTGACTGAACTGCTACATGACAGACTGAGATCACCCTAAAACTGCAAAAAAAAAACCACAAAAAATAAGGATTAGGTAATTTTCATTTTTAGCCAATTTCTATAATGTAACACATCAATTGGTGCACCTTAGCAGTAAAACTTATAAACAAGAAATATCTTGTTAAATTTGTTTCTTTAAATTAAATTATTTATATATATTGTATGTAACCAATGATGATAGCTGTAGCTTTAAACATTTCGTGCAAGAATCTATCAACCAACTCATTCTATATAACCAACTTAACGCCAAATAATCGCATAATCATCAATAATCCTTAAGTCACACAAAAAATGAAATAAGAAACGGATTTCTATCACGATTGTATGACAACACAGTAACGTGCCCGGTACATTTTACTAAGTAATTTTAAACTCTATTTCTGCTGAATAAAATACTATTTTTAACTTAGCATTTCTAACTTAATCTTTCAGAGAGTATTGTAACCCGCTGCGAATACGAGTACATCCCGGTAGAGAGAATAAAAAAAATAAACAGATTTTGGGATTATAATTAATGAGATGTCACAGGATTTTTGACTCTTCGTCTACCTGAGTCTCAAGAGGAATTCACAACGATCATTATAAAAAATAAGGAGACTCCATTTTGCACACCTTAATCTATATAATATAAATAGGCAAGTATAAAACAGTTTTATACATTTTTCTACGGTTTAAAGTTTAAAGTAAATTTAAATTAAGAATATTGTAAATAAGACAAAAATAAAAAATGAATTTTATTATAAAAAAGAGTATCTTAAAAGGGACTTGTAAATTAGAGAAACTTTTCCATCATCTATAAATATCTATATTTTTGATGAAGTTGTCATTCGTACTATGTTTTCAGTGTAATCCTTGGTAATATTATTAAAGCGAATGCCAGTTTGCTCATTTGTTACACTTTCATCTCTTAAGGAGATATCCGATTATAGTGATATTTTGTATATATAGACTCTCAGGGATACTGAGAATAATACAAGGTACCTTTTATTCATAATGCCTGTACGGCTCTGCCTACACGACAAACAGACATTAGTCTGTTTATAGCGTCTGTGTAAAATATTATAGTGCTTCCTGTCTACAATCTGTAAAAATCTACAATATCATGAGTGACGCCGCGAGTAAAACTGAATGTTTTCGTATTTAATAAATAAAAACAATTTTATTGACTAAAAAAAAATCAAAGCCTACAAATCTCCAGCATATTCCACTTTTATAACGATTCAAAATGTATACACTTTATCAAGTATTCGAAGAAATAATTACGCCATTACAATTTAAGACTTCTTATAAAGTCAAAAGCCGTATTGTTGTATTATTATTAACCGTTTACTTTATTATATGTCTTTGTATAATAAATGTAAATCTTAGTAAAATTAAATTTCAAAAAACAAACAAAAAAAATTGCATTGCAATGATGTCTTAAAGAGGACTCCTAGAATATATTATTAAGATATAACATCTAGATAACACGTGGATAAGTAGTTGATCGATTCACAGACAAATCTCATTTCGAAGTATTATAAAATGTTACGACCGAAACCAATCAGAGGATCGACGTCCAATCCAAAAACTCGGACGAGAAATGCGATGAATTTGACAAGTCACCGATTTTTTATCTCCGGCTAAGATTATCTGGTCTCCTTACCTCACTCGATCAATCTTATCGAGGTAACTGAAGTGTGTTCAATTCCAAAAGGTACTACATGTTAATTCAATATTTAATCGATTAACCACTTTATCTTAAAGAATTTGAGGTTGTATTTAAAATGATGCAAGTTAATGGAGATGCTCTATCAAAGATAGAACGCGCCGGATCATCGCCAGATTCCGGGAAATTCGCCCCGCGTGAATACCTGCCTTAACAGGTAACATAGTTTGACTTATATACTCGTAGACACGGCTAAAATATTAACCATAATACGCCATTGTGATCGGTATAATTTTAAACAAATTATAGAAAAACAATATAATACAAATACATTACATGCATAGATAACGTCAAGACTCTCTCCCATAAGGGTAGACAGAGACTACATTCTTCCACGTGCTACGATCCTGACACACGTCTTTCGTTTCATTTCATAAGCGCTTTCATAAATGCTCTTCAGTTACTGGTACTTTTGACCTGGCCTTTCTTCAGCACGTCCTCGATCTGATCAAGATACGTTCGCCTAGAACGATCAAGCACACTTGCCTTGTAAATTTGTTTCGTTACATAAAACAGTACATGTCGAGTATGGTAAGTTGTTTTGAGAAAATTATTTAGCACGCTAAATACGAAATGTCAAATTCCTTTCGCTTGTGATAAATGTTCCTAAAATTATGACAACCAATGACAACCTATTAAATTGTAAAATTGGTTAACTTTCATTATTTCAGGATTTTAACTATTACTATAACTATAACTATAACTATTATAACAGGCGACGCGAAATGGCGAATTACGCGAAACGAAAAATAACGATTAGTTACTTACATGATACATAAAATAATACTGTTTGATTTATTTTTCCTTCATATTTTAATACAAAGTCCTATCTTCTTCGACTACGAAATTGACACATGATTATAATCGACCATTCTCTAAAATAGGAAGTAAATCCATAATTTCGGTGTAGCGCAATAGTCAATTTTAAAAAGTGACATCTACGGGAATTTGTTAGCACATTATTCTTTTCAGACGAAGTTGTTTAACAGACATTTTTCCAATATATCAGTAGATGGCGTTTTCGTCAACTGTTTATTAATAAACCATAACTCTATCACAATAATGATCAAAATTGAACGAATAACCCGGAACGAAGGGGCTTATTTTCAGCCTAAATTTGCTCTACATTTACATAATAGGTACACTAATGCTTTCATTGTGAGGGTGATAATTAAAGTAAAATGTGCATGGCTGTGTAAACTTAATTTTGACATTTTGCTACCGGCTTGTATGAGCAAGTTCTTAGTGTTACGTATTTCGCCTTTTTTACACGATATAGGCTCAGTGCTTTGACCACAATCTCACCTGATGTAAGTGAAGATGTGGTCCAGGGTGGTAAACACACAGTCTAGAGTTACTAGTTCTCTAGTGATGCTGCCGAAATACACCTATTGGTATTATATAATTGGCGACAGGTTTAAAACTTAAGTTACTACTCTTACTCAAGGTACTTACTTAAGGTAGCTACTCAGATGGGCATTATTAGAAAATACCCTACCACCATGCTATGGTTTCCTCATAATGTTTTTCCTTCACTGAAAGTTCAGGCAGATTTTAGAGTTGGATAGGAGGGTTTGAACCCACGCCCAGTGACGCAGAATCCAGCAGCACTATCCACTGCGCCATCATCACTTCAAAATCGCTTTACGACTGTGTGGTTGTTATAGTATTTTCGATGTGTGTAGTGAGTGTTTTGTTTTTCAGTAAGGCTATAAGGAATCAGGTTATAAGAGCGCTTCGCTACTGATATACATAACTATAAGTCTCCCCAAAGGTCTACCCCAAAATCCAGTGTCGCATCCAGCGGATTCTTGCGACCTTCACCAGGTCATCAGTCCAACTTGTTAAGAACCTGCCCACGATGCGTCTTCTGATACTTGGTCGCCATTCGAGAACTCGCTCACCACATCGAGCAACGGGTCTATGAGCAATTTGCCCTGCCCACTGCCCCTTAAGCTTGGCAATTCTTATAAAAAATATAGATATGTATAACAGTAAAAATTATTAGCAAATATTTTTCTTATGGCAGTATTAAATATTTCTTATTACACGAAGATTATTAAAAAAAAGCACAAATGTTTGATATAAACAAATAAGTAAAATAGTTTAATTAATTTTGAAAGCATACTGTGAGGTTCCAGCTAAGAATAGTACCACCCTATATCTTCCCGTGGGTGTCGTAAAAGGCGACTAAGAGATATAAACCAGGGGATAGGCAGCGGCATCCTCTAATCACCACAAACACCTGACTGCGTTCGCCATCATACGTGACAAGCGTGGCGAATATGGTAATTCCCCTCTTTTAGGGGAGACCTATGTCCAGCGGTGGACGTCTTTCAGTTGAATCAAAAAATAAAAAATGAAAGCAAAATCTTTCCATACGAGACACAGTATTTCCTACCAAGCATTTTTAAAACAATTCTATAACATTCCTATGTCGTTGACGGCATGTGACTTGCTATTATTTGTCCATCGCAGCTTTATTATTGTTCAACCTGCCCGCTCTACCCCTAAACAAATACGCCAGTAATGCGAATATCACAAAATTAATAGGTACCTGTACGATTTTAAATAAGGATCTTATATATGTTATGAATAAAAAATACTACTCTGTGGTATTAACAATTATAGCCTGTTTTTTTATTTATTATGGATAAACT
Source organism: Samia ricini (assembly GCA_014132275.2). NCBI lineage: Eukaryota > Metazoa > Arthropoda > Insecta > Lepidoptera > Saturniidae > Samia > Samia ricini. The sequence goes on from AP028161.1 coordinate 13,525,098, forward strand.
CAAAATCCACTTCACTAATTTAAAAAATTCTTTCACGTGTACAAACCGATATTATCAGGGAGTAACGTAGGTTTTATTTCAAATATTTATTTTTTAAAATTAGAGATGTCTAAATACTCGTGCGAATCTTTGGTGGGTCGCAACTCACTTATTTATATATTAATAAGGTTTGTCACGAGGTACACACCTATCTTTTTTGTAGAGAAAAGTGTCAGTGAGTGACCGCCCAGTAAAAATAAATAACTTATTTACAATATTCCACTATGATTTAACAGTTTCAAATTTATTCATATATTTTTGGGCCCTTAAAATATCACTTTCTAACGTCGAATAAAACTTGTTATGGGTTTATTTACTTTGTGTTTGTAAACCTACAGAATTATATTACATTATTTGCTAAATATTAAATAAAAGAATTCATTTTCTTAATATGTCGATTACCCATAAAAATGAGACAATAGGAAAACAATGCAAAGCAGCCGTAAACGCCAGGCAACGCTTGCTCAGTACAACTTTCAAAACGTATAAACCAAAAACTATTTCGTATTTATAATATATAAACGACTATAAACCGTATAATGTGTTTTACCGGTATATCTTCTATCTATGGTTGCTATACACAAAGAAAAATTAAACGCTTATTACAGTAGAGCTCGAATAAAAAGAAAATTACTCTTCATGAAGTTTGTTTTTAATACATCATCAAAAAAAATCATGATAATCACAATTTGTCCTTGATAAAAGAAGACAATAAATAAAAAGCATCGATACTAAATGTGACTGATAGATAACTAATAACTATTATTAACCCATATAAATTAATTTATCAGAATAAAACTCCATTTGTAGACAGTACGCAAATTTCTTAATATAAAACAGGCACGTAAAAAAGCCGGGCTCGTCCGGGATTTGAACCCGGGACCTCTCGCACCCAAAGCGAGAATCATACCCCTAGACCAACGAGCCGATGATCTAAGAATCTTAATTTAGGATTAACTTGTCCAGCGCAACAAATGTGAAAGGCGATACTAATGACGTCAAAAACACTTGTTTAAATCAAAGTTATATGTTATTAAGTTAGCAGTAGGCTCTCGTCTTAACAATTTCTATACATCGGCTCGTTGGTCTAGGGGTATGATTCTCGCTTTGGGTGCGAGAGGTCCCGGGTTCAAATCCCGGACGAGCCCGAATTTTTTATACTTAATGATATTAGTTAATAATGTTAAAAGCACAAAAACAATTATTAATACTTGTGAAAATACATATAAAATACAGAAATAAATTAAAACTTATCTCTTTTCACACAACATTATAACTATTTTAACGAAAGGCGAAATAAATATATGTAGAGATAAAAGAAATATTCCATTAAGGGTTTTATGGGTATAAATTTCGTAAAGTGTAATTGCATTAATTTTGAAAAGATTTTATTAAATTCTTGATGTATAATTTAGCACACTTTGTTTACAAGTAATTTTTAGTACCCGTAACTGGAAGCTTATATTTGGCTCTAGAAAATTGTATTTATGTATTAATATACCCTATACATAGTAAGTATAAAAACACGCTTATAAAACGTAAGTACAATAATAATACACGTCCAAATATAAATTTAAAAAGCAGGTGTATTTTTTTAAATAATATCACAAACATTTTCTATTTGCAATACATTTCTCCTAATACATTTTATTACGCTTCATTCGTTGTATCTCACATACATACGAATTGCGTTTAAACGGAACTTTATTATTTTTGAAAGCGAACGAGGAGGCCCCAGATGTTCTGCTCCCGTATAATTTCCAGATACGATGCTATGAACCGATACTCTCATAATAAGAAATACTCTGTTTTACTTACTCGGAGAGAGATGGGTGGCGCGCGACAGCTCGATAATAACCCGTTTAGTCTGCACGATTTATTATCCGATATTTCTTTCCCTATAATTTATTTATTTTTCAAAATTTATTACAAAATTACAAAAGCATAGGTTGGACTCTATCGTAAAACCAGGCTCCTTAGCTAATGTCTCAGGTGTCAGTGTCTTCATCAATTGCCAATTTATAAAATATCGCTGGATTTTTAGTGAAGATATACACTAAAATGCTAGTATGCCAAGCAAAGGAAGCTTGAAATAAGCATAAGTGACAGAGAAGTTAAGGCGTAAATAGGTTTGCTTGGGGTGGTAATGTTATGAGATGATACGAAATGTGTTAGTAGAATGAATGTGTTGATAGAATGGATGTGTTGGTAAAAGGAGATCGAAGAAGGTATGGATGTATTGTGTGACATAGGAGAGTGAAAGAAGAAAACATGTTGTGCCAACCCTACATAATTTAAAACAAGGCGAAGATGAAACTAATTGAAGATATTATGTTCTCAAATTCAACTCAAACATTTCGAGATACTTGGAGACTGATTTACAACTGTAGAGAGCACTGGCCTGGCGTGAAAAAAATCGTCGGTAAAGCCGGAACATAAAAATTTACCTGGTCTTCATAATTTTTCCTCTTGAAAATTAGTACAGCAATTGAAAGTAAATTGACACATGATTATAATCGACCATTCTAAAATACGAAGTAAATCTATAAATTCAGTGTAGCGAAAATATTTGTAGTCAATTTTAAAAAGTGACATCTATGGAAATTAATTTGCATATTATCATTTTTAGATGAAGTTGCAGAGCAAACATTTTCATCAGTAGATGGCGCTTTGTTCAAATATTTATTGATGTTTGTAATTATGTCAAAACAAAGTTCAAAATTAAATGAATAACCCGAAGCGAAGCGGCTTATTTTCAGCATATTTACGTTTACATAATAGATACACTAATGCTTTCATTGTGTGGGTAATAATTAAAGTGAAATGTGCATGGATGTGTGAATTCAATTCAGACATTTTGCTGTCGACTTGTATATAGGCGTATGTTTACGTGGTTCGCCTTTATGAATGTGGATGGTTTTTATAGTATATTTGATGCGTGCGCAGTGAGTGTTCTGTAAGTGTTAGATTGATAGACGACCACAAAACTGGCAGATAACTATAAGGATGGTAGATAGTAAGACTATAAGGAATAGGGTTGGTACGGAGGTAGCTAACTAATTCATTATAAAATTCATCTGATATGGTGAACAAGGGAAAAAGTCGTGTCAAAATCGTGTCCGATACTGTAAAAGAAATTTTATCATACTATTTTTTTACGTAAAGCAATACAATTATTTTGTCTACGTTTAAAGAACAGTCATCTTACGACATAAATCGCGGATAATATACAAACTGTTTAAATATTTACAACTAAATAAAGTAGAACATGGTTACGGAGCGCAATCAAATTCACAACACTCCTTTAAAAAGTTAAGGTTCTTTTTCGCTAGTTAGCTTGATAGAATTAAAAATAAATGAAAAATGACACAAAACATTATATATTTCAAATCCATCCAAGAAAATAATGTATAATCCGTCCGTTCACAGTTATTTTACCTTTAGCCGTTGAGTTGTCGTTCTGAATATTGTGATACTATGTTTGATTTGTATTATTCGCCATGATTTAATTGAATACACAATTTGAAAGACATTTTATAAAAGTGTCAGATGCAAAATAGACCAACCGGAAATATGACTTATCGCAGCAAAAGAAAGTCCGTAGCTACTCGGCTCTTTGGTGTGTCGATGAGCCGGATATACATCAGTTGTAAGATATGCATATGTTTCACATAAAGCCTATAGCTGTAAGTCAACAAAAACAACATAGTTTACAGGTATTTTATTTCTAATCTCATGTCAATCAAAATCCTCTTTGTTGGATACCCATTTTTTTGAGTGCTTAGTATTGAGAGATAGAAGCTACAACTTCTCCTTCTTTGCGGAAAAATTAATATATTATTATTTATTAATTGAATTATGATACAAATCAAGACTTTTTTATTTATTTAATAATGAACCGAGATGACTTTTGATAACTCGATATTTGTTCCTATAAATTTAGAAAAATCTAATACTCAGACAACACTATTTTCCATATGAGCCATGGTGACAAATCGTTAACGAATGGAATTAACAGAGCTTTATTTGATTTTTCTCTTTCAGATAATCCACATATAGCTACAAAAATATTTATAGCACAACTTTGAATTCGTTTTGGCATGTTTTACGATTTAAATGTACTATAAAAAGCAACAATCTAAAACGATTGTAAAATATTTTGACTAAGTGACAGCTAGTAATGCCAACATAACATAATGAAACTTCAGAGGTAAATTAACTGTGAATGGACTATAATTCAGACTCTTTTGCCTTTTACATAACTTCAATAAAAAATTTGAAAACTTTAGTAGTAGACAGTTCTTCACGCGGTTTGACAGCCTAGCATTTGTACACTGTATTCTTTGACACGAGTGACATCGTGAATCCTAACACTTTCAAATATTCAAATCACGCGGGAAATATTGTTCGGGAATTTGCTTTGGCATGTGGTATCTTGCTGCTGGTACACAAACCTACCAGACTTTCAGATATCGAAAGCCATGAGTCTTCTTTGTTAGATCTTCTGCTGACCACCCAACCGACGGATGCGACGCATGCGACCATTGCTTGGTGTGTACCGTGGTGCCAGTCGCATACTGTGACAAACTTCCGGTTATCGGGAACCGAAAAATATGGCACTACAATTCAGCAGATTGGGGCGTGAGTTTTATGCACCCTACCCTTGGTTACAACTTTATTTTTCATCTGCATATGCAAGCACATGTACTGATCTTATTACTGATGTGGTGTTGCAAGGGATGGAGTGTTTTATTCCGTCGTCTGTAAAACCCGTGGGTGGTAAAACTCAACCGTGGTTCTACAAAAATTGCTCTTTAGCTATCAACCGCAGGGAAACTTCTTTTAGGGAATGGACCACAGCAAACATCTTAATACTGCAGTTTTTTTTTTTGAGTTTTGAGGGAAAAGTCAATGCAATTTCCAGGGAAGTTAAGAAGATAATTGCCACAGCTAAATATAAATTCATTCGCGGAATTGGCTAGCGAATAGCTAGATATCCTTCCAGACATTTTCCCTTAACGTCAACAAGTCGAGTGGGCCGGATAAAATTCCACCAATAGTGCTAAAAAGATGTGCTTCTGAGTTGGCTCCCGTACTCGTGCGCTTGTCTGAGATATGCTACACATCAGGCCAGGTTCTATGTTCTTGGAAGATTCACCCTATAGCAAAAAAGGGTGATTTAACAGATCCGGGTAACTACAGGCCCATTGCCATCATCTTCCCTTCGTATTAAGGTGATAGAGCGAGCCATCAATAAAGAATTGTTGAGGTATATTCAGGAGCACCATCTGATCAGTGACCATCAATATAGCTTTCGTCATGGTCGCTCAAGTTAGATAATATATAGTAAAATACTGCAAGGTAATTAATTAAAAATACGTACGACTACATGACAAACCAAAATCGCGTCTAGCACACCCTTTCTTTACAAAAAAAAATGTAAAGGAATTCATGCTAAGCAGACAAGTATGGCGTAAGATACTCTTTTCATAAAACGATGTAACAAAATTACGACTCATTTTTAAAGTTTTTGTGACATCTCTGACTTAACACTTCACTTATGCAAAATAAACAAACTACATCATCGTCATCATCAAAATGCCACTAAAATTACATAAAATAGGGTAAAATTAAGTACGTAAATTAAAGATAGGAGCACATATCCCGTTAAAAAGCTTTTTTTTGTTGTATGGAAACTCTTCACTGACTTTTTTTTATTATGCGACAAACAAAATAATATTCCAAATTTTTTACTACTTTTCTCATCTCAAATAATTTCATTACTTTTTTATACAGAACAAGAAGCTTTTAAATAAATAATCGACGTTTGACAAGTATCTCTCGATTGATCAGTTCAGAGCACCCTCAAAGGAAATAATCTCTCCCCGGGTTACATTAAAATATAAATATGATCGTTAGCAAATCATTAGCCGCAATATTTTCTGTGAAGACTCAGTTCGGTTCGTTCCGTTTCGTTTCCATCGAACGCAAACAGATTCTATACAAATAAATAAAATTGAATTAGTGTCTGCTTTTAATATCAAAATAACAGCATTTTACTAAATATACACGGTGATTTTCTGTCTGCTTATTCCGGCTAATCTTCGGAACGACTGGACCTAGTGTTATGGGACTTTTTCTAGCAGATAACTGAAGTTATAAGTCATAATCTTAGTCTTCTTTTTATTTTTGAATAATAATTGTTCCGCTTTAAAAAACAATTAAAACTCTTTAAATTGTGAAAAAAACCGATGCAGTTGTCACTTTTATTAGAAATAGCTTGAATTCGTGCAAAATATATTTTCTTTCTGTTAGTACAAAAATAATTTATGGCCTGTATATATAGGGTTCATTCTTTTCCAGTAACTATTTACTAACATTTATAAGCTAACGAGATAAATAATTGTGTGAAATTGAAGATATAAACGCGAGCGAACCACGGGAACAGTTAGTCTTAGTTTTCTTCTTAGTTAATGTCAATTTGTGTTCAAACAATTAGTTCCAATGTCATGTAGATAAGATGTATATTACCAAGCTCCGGTAAAACTGTGGCTCATTCTGATAAAACTTTCCATGGAGCTTTGTGCGGCACCTCAGAATAATTACTACGTATTATTTTCCATAATAAACTTGACTGACACACAATAACCAAACTATATCAGAAAGAAAGAAAGAATTTGTTTATTTCCACCATATATACACAGCACATATTTTATTAGTATATATACATTACAAACCATAATTTTACTGTAAGTGCTGTACTACGCTGGAAAAAAGACCCCAGACTCAGCTAATTGCTCTCGCAATGAAGGTTGCAAAAGCGCTGGTTTTCAGCCTGAACTTGTCATGATCCATCATCATTATGTCACGGAGTGTGATACGCCATATATGGATTATTATTACAGATAACACAATAGTACATACATTTAGATATAGGGGATAAATATTAAATTAAAACACGAATTACACGAATGTACATACATATAGATACATACATATAAACAAATAGCTAAAAAGGAAAGTTGTTTTTATAAAGTATTTTGTGTGTAAAAACGCAAGAATGAGTAAATAAATAATAAATAATAATAATAGGCTATTTATATAAGAGAGAGATCCCTGTCAATATCGCTAAGTTTTCGTTGTGCATCCAAAAGAAATATTCGCAGTCGTGTTCTGAAAGTAGCTATTGTGTTTAGCACTTTCAAAGGCGGTGGTATATTGTTCCAGACCTTGGATGCAGCATAACGAAAGCTTCCTCTAAACGTTGCTGACTTGTGTTTTGGTATTAACAATTTTCTACTTGCACATTCCCTCTTACTCGACACCCAAGTTAGTTTCCTATACAAGTAGGATGGTTCTTGATATTTGATATCACACAAAACGCCACCGAAATTAAATGATATAGAGTCAAATACACATATTTAATTAATTAAAGAAAACAAACGCTTCGTGACAGAATGAGATCCCACCAAAAACTCCTTGATTCCATTTATTCCTTTTAATAGAAAAGGCAAAGGTAATACCATGCAACCAAATATCACGTTAGAAACACTGTTCATAAACGCAGTAACAAAATTGCGGCCTTCTGTTACAGCTTTTTCAACGGGAGTGGTTGAGATATCTCAGAATTAACGCGTTAAGTCATTATTTCTAATTAATTCACTTCACTTGTGAACTAGGTGTATATAAACTATCACATAAAATGTCACCAAAATTTCATAGTATATAATAAAATATTGCAAGTTAATGAATTAAATTTATTAAAAATTAATTTTTATCTTTTGTCTTATCTATTACTAGCTGTGTGCCCGCGGTTGCACCCGTGTTTCATATGTTCTTGACTGCATTTTAATTTGTTTATACGAAACCCTATTTTTTGTTTAGTACTAAGATAAAGTAAAACAAATTCTCATAAATTCAAGTACTTACCCGTAAAACTGTGCATTGATTCGATTTTTTTTTTTTTATGCAGAACCCGAATTATTATCGAAAATTAAACGTATCCTAAGTTACCTTGTGCAACTTCAGCTATGTAACAAAAAAAAAGTCCCGTCATAATCCGTCCAGCCGTTCCGGAGATTACACAGAACAAAAAGACAGATAGACAGACAAAATTTTTAAAAATTGTAGTTTTGCTCAGTATCATATATTGTACATTCATATCTATTTAGTACAAAAAATAATTTTACATTACAAACAGACACTCCAATTTTATTTAGTAGTCGAGGTTAGTATAAATAATCGACTACAATCGCCGATAGATAAGAATCTATTGCACCATATATATGGGAGTCGCGACCCACAACTTCCAACACGAATATAAATATTTTATCATACACACGTTTATCCTTTATTTTATTGCGCTCTAATGTTACTTAACCCCTTGAGCACTAACTTGGCGTTTACGCCAACTTTCCATTGTTTTCCTATTGTCTTATTTTTATGGGTAATCGACATATTAATATCAATACATAATTAAAGTTAAACTTTAATTTGTGCATAACGCTTTTATGAAAACTTTTGACGTATACAATTAGTGTTTTTTTTTCTTCTTTTAATACGCGGCACGGCAAAACCGCTTACGTACATTGTACAGGATAGGAAATAAGCACAATATAAGGGCATCGGCGACTACAAAGACACGAGACGTGCATTTATATGAGAACATGTTAATTCATTGTTCCGTGTATTTACGCATAGTGTACCACCATTGTACGATTGATTATGTAACATGGAATCGTAACTAACAACTTATTAACACAGAGCATACATGAAATCAAGGTTAATGCTGTAGAGATGATAGGTCTAAGATGTATCTAGAACTGGAATAAGAATGATCGAGAAAGTAAGGAATAGTGTGATATGGAGATGTTGTAGTGTGGTAGAGGATGTAGTGACAAAGATAGAGAAAGGTGCTTAATTGGTTTGGACATATAGAGAGGATAAAGAAGGTAAAGAGCAGGCATCTTCGTATGGGCGTGTAATGCCCAGGGAGGAAGAAAATGTTGTGAAAAAGGTATTGCTATTCCAGTTTAATAAAAATCTAGATACATTAAATCGAAAATGCAGGCCGGCATGACTGGGACGACTGACGATGGATAACCGGATCCCTCGCCAGTCACCACTGTTTCAGAATGTCATTATGCTCACCATCAGGCACAATGCCGTCACTTTGCCGAGAAAGAAACCTTTTTTTGTTATATAAGAAATAAAAAATGTAGGGTTTAGCTAGGTTCAAATTACGCGGGAATTTTATAATATAGGTAGCGGCCAAACCGAGGTTCGAACCCTTATGCTAGTTACCTTTTGCGGCGAGTGCCTTCAACACTCGCCCTCAAAGTTACGGTGAAGCTGTAAAGGCCCTTCCGGTCAACAGCATTAGCTAGAATACAACAAAAAAAATGTCACTTTGCCGAGCTACTATATAAAAAAAACAGAAAGGTAAAAAAAACAAAAAAAGGTTAACTAATTAAGAAAGCTCTATGAATAAAATGACAAGATTTGTACCTAGGCACTGATATGATCACACGCCGTAGTAAACTTATTATAAGTACTTATCACAACATATACATTAATACAATCATATTATCTACACTAATAAATATAATTGATGTAATGACAAAATAACAACATTTTACTAAATACATATGAATATGTATATACGAAAAACCTTTACCAAAAACACATTTTTAAGATGTTTGTCTATCTGTTTTATCCGACTAATCGGCTGAAACGATTTTGACGGAACTTTTTTAGTAGATATTCTAAGTTATTCCGCGAAACTTATATTTAGTTGTATTTCGAAAATTATTACAGTTCTGCAAAAAAATTAAAACTCTTGAAATCTACCTATACTAATAAATAAAGATGAAGTGTCTGTTTGTAATGACAAAGTATTTTTTTTATTAAGTACAAATGAATGTACGATACGATATAATACCAAAAACACAATTTTTTAAATTGTTGTCCTTATGGATGTCTGTTTATTCCGGGTAATCTCCGGAACGGCTGGACCGATTTTGACGTGGCCTTTTTGGTAGATAACTAACGTTACAGCGCGTAACTTGCGTACTTTTGTTTTTCGAAAATACGTAGGGTTCCGCATTAAAAAAATTATGTATAATTGTATGTGAAGTATTTGAATTTGTGATAAATATCTTTGCTTAATTCCGACCTTTTATCTTCCATAGAACGATGAAAATATTTATCAGTCGCAACTTCCTATCACCTAAACTAACGGTACTTAAAATCTATATAACAAGAGAAAAATAAAACAATTCAAGACATCTTTCTTCTATATTTATCAATCGTTTTATTTTACATAGTAACTTGAGTAGAAAGCTCAAAATTACCCGAAGGATAATAGGTATGTGCTCGAAATTTCACTGCCTGATCGAATAAGAAATAAGAAGATCCACAGAAGAACCAAAGTTGCCTGAAGAGTTGCCTAACGTAAGTGGCAATGGGCTGGGCACATTGCTCGTATAATCGATGCTTGGTCTGCCAGCAGGTTCTCGAATGGCTGCCATATACATGAAGACAGAGCGTCGGTAGGGCCCACATAAAGTGGACCGACGACTTGATGAAGGTGAAAAGAAGCCGCTGAATGCAGGTGGCGGTAGACGAGTCGTTGTGGTAATCTTTGGGGGAGACCTATGTCCAGCATTGAACGTCTTTCGTTTCAATGGATGGATGTATGAACTTACTCAGTAACTATTACGAGCTTTAGTATTATTAATAATTATTCAAAATTTATGTTCAAATTTCGACTACCGAGCGAACATTCTTTCAATAATATGATCATACAAATTATGAATGTTTTTAAACGACACGATATAAATATATATATTTCGACAAACAAGGAATGTATTTAGAAATTAAATTATATAATTACATTGCGGTAAACATTAAATAAAGCATAATTAGTTGCAACATACGTGAAAAAAAAACCCCACAGGATATGTAAACAGTAACGTACACGCAACAAGTTCACTCACCATAGAAAGACACACGTAGACAGACACGCACTCACTAGCTTGCGAGCGTTACATCACAAAAAAAAGTAATATCTAATTTCAATATACTTTTGGTAATATTATTTCATTAATATCATCCTATGTCACTACGATGTTGTTTTACCAAGTAGTTTTGAGTTTATTTATAGAGGAATAAAGGTATATTATGCTACTTGTATTTTTTTTATCATAGCCACACTTAATTATTATAATATCTGTGGGAATTTAAAACGTTCGTACAATAATTATACCAATCTTATTTAGAACATTGTAATGTACAATCGACTCTGTTTGAAAATTTAATGTGAACACGATATCGCGTGTTATTATTATTTTTAATTACCCGACCCAGGGTAATTTAATCGTTCTTCCACGACCGGACGGTCATCAAAAACTGTTGGGTTCTCAAATAAATAAATATCCTCAATCACAGAAATCTGGGGCAAAATCAAAATAGATAGTTAGTCCCTGTAAACTGGTGGTCCTATATCATTGACGCGGCGGTAGCTACGCCCTGCTCAAACAGTTCTGAACTCCTCAGATTGTCTAGCCACCGACGTATAGTCCTGAGAGTTTGTTGTAGCAAATGTCGTTAAAAGGAAAAAATGCGAGCGGTGTTTATTCCGTACAAACGTATTTCCCTGTTTCCTCCCTGAATATTGGCATTATAGTTAATATTTTTATTCTATATAATATACATATTTCTCGTCACCATGATTTTTTCCATAAGTTAATTACTATAGAAAACTTTATAGCCTTCGACAATAAGAAAAAAAGCAGATATTTACTGTCGTTTTCAAATATCTGTCAAACAAGTTTCACACAAAAGCAAAAGTAGATGCATAACAAAAGTATTTAGTATTTATTTATTTAAACAAAACACCAAATCGCCCCAGTTTTGGAGGAAAAAACGGGGAAATACAAGGTGATGATTTCGTCTTTTTACATGGGTATAATCAGCCCGAGTAGCACTGTCACTTTCATGCTTTATCACTATTTCATTGAAGTCCAACGCGAAAGCAATACTTTTCTGAAATACCTATTCTTCCGACAGTGTTTCCTCTTAACTGCATCTTTTAAATCGTTATACTGCATATCGAGCATTGCCGCTTAACACCAATAATCTACGAATTGGTGAAATTATGACAGGTGAACTTTTTAAAAGATCTGTCGCCTAGGGTTTAGTCATGTGTGGATCACGTTATTTCGGAAAACATCACCAAAACCTGTCCCAAAGATGTGAAATGTGCAGTGAGATATCACGTGATTTTTTTATTGTGGTACGTGCGATGTACAGGTTTAAAGATGATCTGACAACGTTAATGCTTTGTACCACGTAAATACCCCTGATTTTTTTGATATGGACAGGAGGGGAGGAGTTAATCAAAAACCTCAGCATGTATAAGAGGTGTTTTTAAAAACGCTAAAACACATCACGTGATTAATAGACGACTTCATACACAATTTTACATTAATAGGTAAATTTTAATGTGCTTATGACGTTATGCTGTTAAATATTCATAAATAATAAATTTATAATACATATATGTTTTTATTATGTGTTTATTAATCGGCTCGTTGGTCTAGGGGTATGATTCTCGCTTTGGGTGCGAGAGGTCCCGGGTTCAAATCCCGGACGAGCCCCTTTCTTTTTAACTCATTGCAGTTTAACTAATGTAATAATTAAGAATACCTTCTCTAGACAATGTTTTATGATTTGTACGTTTAAACTAGCTGTATACCCACGGGTTCGCTTGCTTATACATACTCTCGGACAGATTTTTGCGGCGTTCTTTTTGTTTTTATTTTTTATTAATCCCCTTACATCTCAAAGACATAATCCGAGTTTTGTGTACTTTATTTGTGGCTTTTCACGTTTTGGTTTGTGTGTCTTTATTATTTTCATCTTATTTCTAATTTACAATTCTTATTCTATATATTATCTATATTCCAATTACATTATGATTATTTCGAATCTTATATTTATTTGAATGATCTAATTTTAGTTTGCAGTTCTTATCATTTAGGCTTTATATTTTTATATCTAATTCTAAACTATTACATTTTGTTCATTTAAACCTATTGTATATTTTAGTCCAATTATTGTTTAGTCTATTACATTCTGTTAATTTTGTATTTCGCCTTTTTGCGTATAATTTATACTTCCACAATTTGCTATTTCATTAGATTTCAACCTACAATATAACATTTGACACACACAATATTCAATACACATTCAGTTTTTCAATTCATTCAATTGATTCAGTGATTGATAATTCAAATAGTTCAATAAACAATTCTGTATAATACCATTTTAATTGAATTCAATACAGATAGACGTTGCTTTTTATATATGTATGGATAAAGGTCGTTCATGTGATTTTTTTTCTATTATCATTATAAAAACACTTGACCAGATAAACTACGATATAAAAAAGAATCATGTAAATAAGTTCATCCGTTCTCGAGTTATAAACTAACTAACAGGCAGCAGGCAACATACAGGCAGACAGACGATGCATTTTATATAATGTAAGTAGTCAGGACATTCAACAACGCCAAAGTGCATTTCACGCGTTTTTTTTGTCAGTGAATTTCTCTTTGCTTTAGCACTAGCGTTGTCACATTCTTCGAGTAAATTCTTAAAAAAATGCAGCCTTATTAGTGTGATGATGACTTACATATTTTCTCTAAATCGTGTATCCCTACTCTAAATTTATTTGGATTATTATTATTATATTTGACTTCATTCGATGAGGAAATCCGAAGAAGAACCAAAGTAACCGATATTGCCCGAAGTATAGCTAACCTTAAGTGGCAGTGGGCTGACCACATTGCTCGGAAAACCGATGCCCGACGGTGTGGGCCAACGGGTTCTCGAATGGCTGCCACGTACTAGAAGATGCAACGTGGATATCCCCCCCGCATGGTGGACATGACGAACTGGTGAACGAACGAACGAATTGAAGGTCGTGGGATTCCGCAGGATGCGTGTGGCGCAAGACCGATCGTTGTGGAGATCTTTGGGAGAGACCTATGTCCAGCAGTAAACGTCTTTCGGTTAAAAGGATGGATGGATGGATAGATATTTAAATTCAGTCACAGATAACCAAAATTAAAGATTGTATGATGATATATACACACAGGTCCCCCACGACTACATAACATGGAAAGTACGGTATACCTACTCTAAATATGAATTGAATGAAGAATTAATTTTAATTCTAAGAATACTATGTCGAATTTGCTCCAAAAGCGAAGAGAAATAACATATAGTCCGTACGAATTTATTACAAGCTGAGTTTTGCCTGTGGCTTCGTTCGCATTAACGTAGATCTTGTACACCGCTTCAGGAGTGTACTGTATATAATGACACTATACTCTACCTTTGTAAACTGTCATGGTGATCAGCTGAGTACTTATGCTACTAAGACTTAATAAACAAACACATTCGCATTTATAATAGTAACGTTTACTGTGAGTCAATCGTAGTAGCTAGAGATATCCCATAGCAAAGTTCTATCTAGAATTTTTAAAGAACTACAGTTCTCTGATACATAATTCTGACGTATCTCATAATATTTAGCCTTCGTAAGCCATCGTGAAAATTTATATTTTTGCCGACTTGGTTACTGAATCTTAGTTTTTACTAATTAAACAAAAACTTAATTACGATTTTTTATACATTTATATATATATCTTTCAACGAAAAATTATCTAACTGAGGGTGGAAACTGTATCAAAATCCGTTACGTTTTTACTAGAAGTTAGCGGATGAAGAGACGGTCAGACGCGAGAAGCGACTTTTATTTTATACTATGTAGAAATAAATGATCTTAACAATTATTAAATGAATAATTTCTCTAAAATATTTAATTGTTTAGATAAAATATTTACAAGTGCAATGTTGGTTATCCTTATTTATTATGTTGACTTTATTTCAAAGTTTCCCCCATATATTACTTTATACAACAAAATACAGACCTGGCCAGATAATACTCATATAATTTAAATATAAGTTCATATAGATAGAT
This sequence comes from Samia ricini, assembly GCA_014132275.2. NCBI lineage: Eukaryota > Metazoa > Arthropoda > Insecta > Lepidoptera > Saturniidae > Samia > Samia ricini. The sequence continues at coordinate 13,540,186 of AP028161.1, forward strand.
TTCCTACTATAATATTAGTCATTCTTATACACGTAAAACAACTTATACAGTATCTTTTTTTTTACACGTTATAGGCTCAGTGCTTTGTTCACAATCACACCTGGTGTTATGTGATGATCTGGTCCAGGATCAGATGAACACACTAAACCTAGAGGTACTGGTTCTCAAGTGATGTTGCCGGAACACACCTATTGGTATTTGGCGGCACGTTTTCAAACTTGAGGGTGGTAGCTACCCAGGCAGGCATCATTAGAAAATGCACCATGCTAGGGTTACCTCACGATGTTTTCCTTCAGGCCGATTTTATAGTCGGATAGGTGGGGATCGAGACCGCGTCAATTGACGTGGAGTACGGCCGCACTATCCCCTGCACCATCATCGTATCTTAAAGTTTCAAATAAGAACTCGTGTTAATTAATACGAGATGGATTTTTAGAGCTCGTCGAACCCCGAAATAAGTTTTCGTTTATGTCGACCCCTGGAAAACCGATATCGACCCCTTGGGACCATTTTGGGAATCCCTGCTCAAGACCAACGAGCCGACGTTTAAACAACACAAAGAAATAATCATAACATATACTGTATAACTAAAAACTTTGATGTGAACAAGAAGTAAAAAAGATTTCCAGTCGCACTGAGCAAATTAAAATCACCACCGTCAAGGCTCGTTGGTCTAGGGGTATGATTCTCGCTTTGGGTGCGAGAGGTCCCGGGTTCAAATCCCGGACGAGCCCTGTTTTTAAACAAACCACCTATTCACTTCCCGCAAATGTAATCCCCCCGTGCCCGTTTGCAAATTTATAACCACAACTTTACAAGGCGCGTTGCCGACGTCCGAGAGGACATTTTGAATGTTTTAAACATTACTTGATTGTTCCGTTTTGTTGTTCGAGAGAAACGGAATCATCTTAATAACGGTTAATTATACGGATTCAACGTATTACTCGTTCATAAGTAAACAAATGGAACTCTCTCTTTATTTGCAATCGTAAATTTTCTTACTCGACTTCCCGAGTTATTTACTATAAAACTTGAAAATATAATTAGAAATTTACTGTTACATAGAAAACGAATACTTTAATAAATAGAACTAAATACTTTGGGGATTTTTTTAACTCTGTTTATAATTTTTGTCGTCTAATCCTTTTTTTTACTCCGGTTCCATTGTAAATTAGAATTTTGTTTACAATACCTAGTAACCAAGTATTACCGTCAGCCCTATCAGGTTCTGATAGTATCTCAGGAAGCCCATCCTGATCCCAGAGATCGAGACCAAGGCGCGACAACAAGTCTTTTCCTAGCTATTTTGTTTCGGACATATTTCATCAACACGTGATGCATGTCTTTATTTCTTTGAGATTCCCCACCATTGGTTGAGTTACGTTTATTCATACGATAGCAAAACTTATTAAAAGATATATGTCCATAACGCAATCTATGAGCGATAACAGTTTGTTCCTCTCTGGTCATTTCAACTTTGGTAAATTTTATTAACTTATTATATTGAATTTAACAGACTGTACAGGCTATATAGACTGTGCAGACTGTATAGTATATAGTAACATTAATAATTAGATAAGATTTATGAAATTCTATTTCGGCAGTATTTACATTTCATACAATAAAAAAAATCACTCATAAGAATAAAACATCACTCAAGAGTAATCTAAAATAATACAATTTCTGGACCGTTGACAACAAAAATTATAATTAAAAACACCATCAATCAGAAGACATACTTAACTGCTTACACAATGGTTTCATAAGCCTCCGACTTGTGCGACTTCACAAGCAAATCCTAAAAAAAACATTTCCTTAATGGCTCTACAATCAATGATATATTTACAATTAATTTAGAACTGCTAGAAGTTTGTGTAAATAATTGAAAAGACTGCATTATCACAATGTAATGTGTATATATAATCTATAATTATTATAGATTCATATCATACTCAAAATTCATATTATCTACGTCCATAAAATGCTTTGAAAAGTATCGTATTTCTCGACGCAGTATATTAGGTTTGTTTTATTGCAAGCTTTTAAATTCGCTCTCATTAAGAGTTCTATCAATAGTGATTACTTATTTAGAACTCTTGCAAATTAAATTTTGAAATCAATTTTTCTACATTCTAATTAAAAATACAAGCATGAAACAATTTTTTTTATAACATTAAAATTAATTTTCACAAAACATATTAACAATATTTTAAGGTAAGTGAAACCAACGCGAGTATAAAGAGCTCTTATAACACAGTTATTATATCTGCTTACTTTATAAATAATCTTTATAATAAGAACCATTAGCAACACAATAATTTGACGAAAAATAATAAGTTTATTTGATAATAACAATGTTATCTATTTTAATAATACACTTTTAATAGTGTAAAGTGTCAGGCATATAAAAGATACTTGAAGCTGCACAATTCCATCGTACTAACAGAAATGCGGATGATATAAAGGTAAGCATTGAGAGTCGCGGAATAATCGTACAACTTATAAGGGACAATAAACATAATAAAACAAGCAATATCACATACATTTATTTCAAAATTTAAGTCCGAAAGTGAATTACTCAATTGGACAAGAGAAGCGCAAAAAAAAAAGATTTTAAATAGCAGTTATACAAAAACAGTTTTGACTTTTGAGTTATAAATGTCACCTAAAATCGCTCTGCTCTTGTATAAGCTAACAACCTAAAAGCTATTGAGCTTGCGAGCTAAATGGCTGGTGCACTCAAGTCGCGGCCGGCTAATGAAATAAGATCCCGACTCCGAGCTAAGGAATGGCGGAATTAAAACTACATAAACGAACGGTCGCTACCATTTCAAATGGGAAATACTAAGGTATTTCTCGAAAATCTCAACTGTCTGAATGTTATATTTGTAATTTCGTGTAGAATTTCACTCACTTGCATTGACAATAATATGGATTTTGATTTTACCTTAACGAGTTGTACTATTTATATGACCTTTATTTATTAACGCACAATGTTATAGGTTTTTTTTAAATTAATTGTGGAATAATAAATAAATAAAAAAAATAAAAGTTTAACATTAGTATATCTCTGTCACCGGCAATAGCGCCCACCACCACATTATTAATAAAAAGCAAATGATAAAATAGCAGTTTTTTTACGTAATGTTAAGAACGTATGGATGTGTGTTTATTGTTTCTGTAACTTTGCGTGTGTTTCGCGGGTAAGTGTGTGCGTGTAATTATTTATGTAAGCGCGTGTGTGTGTGTGTGTTATTAAATTAAAGTTGAAGTTGGAAAAGGAGTCATTACTAATATTTAAATTTTAACTGAACTCAGTAATGGAAATGCATTCCATTATATACAATATGGTATTTTATTCAATATACATACATATTAAATTGTCATTGAACCCAAAGATTACATTTCTTAAATACATAAAACATTTCTATATTAAGTAACATACAATTAAATATACCTATTACACGTAAATATAAAGAAATTAACACCAGAGCAACATCATAGCAAAGTAAATAATAATCTATTAGTACACAATAATATATATATGATGAGAGTTTTTATCGCAAAAACTTATACGATCGAACAGAAATGATACTCACGAAATTTTCCTGTCATATTTTGATAATATGCAAACAAAATTGATCTATATTAAATAGGGCAAAGATAAAACAGATAAAACAGACATTTTTTTTCATATGATTTTATCTTTAAAAAATATATTTCAAACTTTTTTTTCTTTAAATTTTCAATAATAATAATTATAGTCAAGTTTCGACCACTGAAAAAAAGTGCACTTTTTTATATAATTTAACTAGGTGTTATATTTTTTTTCGCTCGTAGGACAAATAATAGTATTTTTGAATCTATTTTATGGACTTTTTAAAACTCAATTTAAATTCAGAAATCTTCTCGCTCCGATTCTACAATTGACATACTTTATACAAAAAAAATATTGAGAAAAGAATAAATAATTCCACATAATTAACATTGTCCCTGGTTCAAGCCTCAAGGAAAAGTTCCAGATGAAAGTGAGGGCTTAAGAAGCCCTTTTGAAAGAAGTCATCTGGTACGCTTGATTGATGGAGTCGCACAGATTTATTATGTTAATTCAAGCGCTGCTTCTGTAACAAAAAAATCTTGCTAATGAAGTCAATGCGATGATGAACTTTTTTTTTACAAACGCAAATACTCTTTTCATAATACCTTTGTGGTACATTCCGCATTTCTAATCTCGATATATTAATCTATTGAATTAACTGACATAAATCAGGTCCCTTATTCTGCAGCTTTGCTGTAAGAGTCGGATATAAATAACATGAAATAAATGAAATATTAATCAATTAATGAAAGCAAATAGCCTACGCTTAATAGTTTCAGTGGCGTTAAGATTTCTAGGTTTGAGGGGTGAAGTGCGGCAATCAGCGCTATGGTATAATAAAGGCACGAACCTAAACTTGAGTTGTTGCTATGCTTGTAATACTGCGAATTAATACTAGCTAAATCTACACGTTTATGGCAAATATTCGTATATAAACCTGTAACTATGAACTGTAGAATTTATACAAAAAACTCCAAGTAAAATTTCTGGCCGGCTCTTATAAGCTGGTCTGCTTTCCGAACCGATGGTAGATTTTTGCAGTTTAAAATCACACTTTCAGGGCCCAAATTGATTGAAGATTTTTTGATTATGATTTTGAACCTAATGATAAAAATCTAAAAGAAAAACTGGGCTATCACAAAATTATATTTCTACTGTATAAATGTGAACATACATGAGATGCAGTTTGTGTTGGATTAATGAATGCTGACGTCACTATATCACAAATCACAATGCAGCATATAATAAAAGGCCTTCTTTCAGAACGACCAATCCTATGAAAAACTAGCGTTTGTAATCTTACAAAAACTCATTGTAAATTATATTTTCCATCAAATTTACTTGCTTATAGTAAATACGTTACGTTAAATGCTAATCTACCTATCATTAAATTCCCGTTGAAACCAAATGTTAAGCATTTCACTGTATTTACTTTTCCGTCATAATTAGAACAAGGCGCCGCACAGCACCGCTGTTGTTTGTGAGTGTATCCGCGTCTAACTTATCTTACTTAAGCCGAACTTGGTATTTAGTTAAACCTAAGCGGCCCGGTGCTAAGTTGCCGTTGTTTGAACACGTTGTTTAAGTGGTTGTTTGATTGTTTTAGGCGCAGGTAGCTGCGAGCTCTGAGCCCGTATGAAATATGTGGCTACTTACTGTTGGTAAGCCGAGTTTACGCGCTCGAGCTTAAGTTTTACAACTTAAAGACTCGATGTGTGTCGTATTTGTCCTTGTAAGTTGTAGTGATAGAAAATTTATAATATTTAGAACATAATATTAAGATCTAATGATACATAATGGTAAGGAACTATGCGAAGATCATTTGTTTTTTTTTTGTATAAAACATTTTTTTGTAAATGTCTTTATATTTTTGACAGTTACTGAGTATGATATACTCAAGAATATCACCTTCCAAATATGTCTATTGGGTAAACAAAAATGATACAATAAAAAACAACACGACGCTTAAAACCCTCTGGTTCCGTATTAGGCTGCAATGTTTCAAATTTACGAAGTTAAAGTCCACCACGTCAATTGGCAATAGGTAAACACGGGTAGAAAGACTGACTGAGTATTTTAACTTAATTTTTGAGCTTCCAGGCAGGGTTAATTGAGAGAGGCGTACCGGTTTACCGTCACAAAAGAACCACTTAAATAAATGACGGCAACGGCACTTCACCGGCTCAAAATAAACTTATCTCCGGCGAGCAAGGGTTACAATTTGCAGAATATACACAGAGGTGGGCGATGCGAGGGACTATGCGGTTCATTCAATAACGCTTCTATTATGATGTTATTGAATTTTTGCGTCAATACCTATCTGTTGAAATGAAAGTTGTTTTTTATTTGCCTATAGGCATTTATAAATATCATAACAATCTCAATGAATATATCAACTTTAAAGATATATCTCTAGTAGAGATATGATTTAGCCAGAAAAACCGGTTTATTTTGGATTTGATCACAATCTAAGAGTTAAGATTTGGTATTGAAACCGGCCGTAATGGTCGCAGTTTTTGTTTTACTGTTTTAGGCTGTTTAAAGGCATGGGATAGCTTTTTCCCCAGTTTACTTATAGCCGCCATTTATTACACCAAGAACTAAGGATGTTAACGGTTCATAAGACATAAGCAATTTTCTCCTCTGTTTAGCAAGCGATTTTGTTTTGTTTTTCTTAGTATTTATCAATATTTTTAATACAATACAGATACAGTTTTTTTTTTATTCAAATTTCAAAATTTTCTATAATTTGCTATCACTTTCGATAACATGCAGGACGGTATTTCTAAATGGTGACCATGTTTACTAATTTACTTTTCGTTTTATTTTCAGATTTATGCAAATACTTACGTTATCATGCAGGGTGGGGGCGGGTCTAGGATAGTGGTAAGAGTTTTGCTTACTATTACGGATAAGGGTGATGGCGGTCAAGAATGTCTAAAAGTTTACTTATTTGAAAGGCCCCTGAGAATAACGGTCGAATTTCTACCACTAGGCGAACACTAATTATATTAAAAGTTAAATTAATTTCAGTGCCTATTTTTATTATCACTACAGTATTACTTCAGTAGTAATACAACAAAAACTATTACTTTAGATTAATTTACTTTATTCATTTACTGCTGCCTGCAAATAAACATGCTATGGTACCGAGATGTAGCTGAACTGCGATGTTTCACTCCGTCCAACCTGTCTCACTTTCCAGTTTCAAGCTCAACAAAGCTTGTCGAGTGAACCGTATCGACATACTTATCGATAAGCGCGACACTATTGTCGATAGTTGTTCATATTGTAGTCGGTTCTCGGATTGGTAATGGTCGTTATTCGCACATAACTATTTTTTACGTAACAATTTTAAGAAGCCTTGGTCGCAGACAAAAAATTCAAACACACATCGAGTTATCTTTACATTGTTATAGTTATTCATAATTGTAATTATGTAATTCAAATTCTCCTTAAATCATTGTATTGAGCTATTCTGTATTTTTTCTATTCAAATCGTAATTCCACGACTAAAAATTATTGTACGAATATTTTTGAGAAAATACAAAAATACACATTTGTATTGAAATATTATTTTACTTTCAAAGTAAAATGACATTATCGGTGATATCGTTACTAAAAACCATTGAAAAAGCGATTTATTTCCATCACAATAATTTCGCGAACAACATTTTACTAACGAGCGTGGAATATCTAATTCTTATAATAACTCCAGGTTTTATTTAATTCCAGCCTGACATATTTCGTTAAATGTTTCTATAACTATTACTACTTCATAATATATATATCGAACGTCGTGAAAAAAAAGAAATTGTTAAACAAAATTCACATTCTACATTAATCCTTAAAGTTCCTTTATTTTATATATATTTATTACGTATATTATTCTGGACTGTGTGAAAGATTATATGTTTAACCCCTTGAGCTAGTAACCTGGCGTTTACGCCAGCTTTCCATTGTTTTCCTATTGTATCATTTTTATGGGTAATCGAAAGAAAGAAGTGAATGCGGAGACGACTACAAGTAGAGAGAAATGGAAGAGGAAGACATGTTGTCCCGACCCCAAATGAAAATGGGAAAACGGTAGGGAGATGATGATCACATAAATTAACAAACACACAATATAAGTAATGTGGTATTATGGTAACACAAAATTAAGCATCTCTGTACTTTGTATGAACAATATTTTACAGTAAGGAATTATGTGCATTGGGAAGACACTGACACCTGAGACACAGGCTAAATAAGCCTAGTTCGGTGACAGGAGTTAACCTTATGTTGTTGTAAAAATATTTTAGAAAGTAAATTATTATCATTATATTTATTTCTAAGGGGGATTATTTCTAATCACAAAGCATTTCTGCAAATGGAATCCAAATTAAACGTTACAGTCGATATTATTAAAAAGAGCTTGAATGAAAAAAATAAAATTAATTCAAGCAATGTTTTCCTTTTTCAAACCGTCATTAGCAAGCAAAAACGTCTCGTACTCAAAGTATGCGTTCATAAATATATTATGTACGATATTAATTCATATGGTCATCCGTTAGACTGCCAAAAATCGGTGACGTAAAAGGCTATCCTGTAACTGTATATCATTGTGAAATGGTAGCACAAAGTACTGTTGAACGGAACCATTATGTAACCGAAATACTGAATTAAGTTCTATAATTATGTTTATTTTTTTTATTAGATACAATGTTATTGGAAAGAAATTTATGTGCCAACTTTATTCACATTTATACACATGTAACATAACATATATACTAAAGCCTACCTATAAAATGCATTAACAGATTAAAAAGTAATCATGCAAATCACCAATAGCCAGTCAGACCGAAATATTTCTGTTTAAATTAGTTAACGATTACAGGTAGTATGTGCGCTTTATCCAGTTATTTAACTCCTTGAGCAGTAACCTAACGTTTACGCCAGCTTTCCATTGTTTTTCTATTGTCTTATTTTTTTACTCAACACATTAAATAAACAAAACTCTTTATTGAATTAAATAAGCATTAGTCACGTGCCCAATGGTTTGAGTGAAACATCAAAATATGATGACTGTGTACACACATAAAATCGTTGTCGAAAATCGTGAAGTTTTTCTATACCTATGGATAAGAAAACGATGTGATTACGTTTTTATAAATCAAATTATTGAAACGTCTATTCATATTATACTTTACTTTGTAAGAACTATTATTGTTTTAAACTTAAACTGGTTCATTAAAATAAAAACGTAACATCAAACATAAGTTAAATCTTATTAAATTATTATCATCACAAATTTTTACCCTATTAACATCAGAAAAAACACCGAAACGTAAAATTTGCTAATTAGCGTATTTCTTAATTATTTTGACATTTATTATCAGCACAAAGCATTTCTTTGACGCGCGAACTTAAAATGTATTAATTAAGAAGATGTCGAGGCAACTTGTTTGTAGATGAGGTAGGTTTCTTTCTATCTATGATCATTATTTAAAATACCTATTTAAAACATATAATGTATAAATAAGTAGTTACTTGGAAATCAAAATTTACGAGAAAGCTTCCAAACGATATCTTCCAGTGATCAACTAATTCATATATAAGCACTGATAACTAGAAGATAAAAATTATTGTGGTGATCGAAGAAAAACAAGGTCAAAATAAATGAGTACCTTATATTAGTAAAACTAACACCATGTTACAAATCAGATCCAAAAAAAAAAAACAATTGCAAATAACTAAGATATTACATATATATACCTGTTACAGGTTTTGTAAAATTAATCATTTAGAAACAAAGCAAAATTTTTCAATTGCAAAATGGACTCTGCATGTTCATCTATCGCCTAGGTTCTCACAACCTTGGGGGTACCCTTGTGGACGAAAGAGAAAATAAGGGGGCATTGAGATAACGTAGAGGGTACGTGGGCTGATTAAAAATATAGGCTAAAAAAGACAGAAACATTAAGATGACTAAGGGACTATAAAAAACATATTCTCAAATTGAGCGGTGAGCAAAATAAGATTTAGTGGTATATCGCAATACTGTAAATAACTTTCATTGATTATACTCTGAAACAAAATTATCTTATAGCCTTTAAGTATTGTTCAGTTTTCTATTTTCTATCAATCAATACCAATAAATAAAATTGAAGCGTCTGTTTGTAATGTCAAAATATTTTTTTTTAACTACATAAATATGAATGTATACAATATCTCTATACCAAAAATACAATTTTTAAAATGTTTGCCGGTTTGTCTGTTTGTAATGGGTAATCTCCGGAACGGCTGGACTGATTTTGACGGAACTTTTTTGGTGGATAACCTAAGTTACTTCGTGTAACTAAGAGTACCCACTTTGAATTTTCGAAAAGAATTAAGGTTCCGTATAAAGAAATTAAAACGCAGTGAAGAATATATGAAACGCGTGCGCAGCCGCGGGCACACAGCTGGTCAATAATAAAGATTGAATTAATACATTAACACCATCGCATCGTAAGTTATGCTACCTCTCAACTAATCCACAGAATAAATTAATAGTACATTAAGCATCAATCCGAGAACTCGCATTAATAAGTTTACATAGAGAGTACGGTACTACGGTACGATTCGTGTTCAATTGAGCCACCCTAGCGCGCCACCCTGCAATTTATTTAAGAATGTTATGTAAATTTGAACACAAGTCTTTGATCGTCCGCATCAAAAGTCCGAGAAAACTTCCACTAGATCGGAGAAAAAACGAGAGGAGCTTTATAAAAATAATGATTTAATCTTACTTTTCTACCGTCTCGCATATAAAAGCGGAGGAGGGTGACACCGGCGCGAGAATCGTTTTTAATCTTTGCTTTGTAAAGGTGATTATGAGGGATTATAGGTTTGGAAGTATGGCCGAAATTTCGCGGCTGAAGAGGCGGCCCCTTCGACTCATTTATGTTCGTATTTTTTGGACCTTTCAGGTAGGGGGTTGCGGTCGCACCACCCCGCCACTTCTCAACTTTTCCTTATTCTCTGCCTCTTCAAAGGAAAGGCTTTATAACGTTTTGTTTTGTCTTCGTCGATAAATGTTCGTTTCGCCTCTTTTAACGGATGAGCTGCGGTCTCGTTTTCTCTCTGGACCTCTATCAACGAAGTGCTTCATCAAAAATACTGTATTGTATTGATATTTCACCCTATTGTTATTAAAATGTAAAGAGTTGTCAGTGTCTCTCCGCATCTATATCAGTACTTAAGTATGTATACATAACATCGTGCGCACATGCATATCTTAATGATGATTTAAGATGGTGTTGATTTAAGTTGTTCTTTTTCAACTTCAACTCTTACAAATTGGTAAGTACTTTCTGTTACATACTTTCTTTTTAGCAAATGTATGCTTTAATGCTTCTATCTGTGAAGTTGCCTCGTTAAATTTGTCAACATATTCATAACTTGTATTGTTCATAGACGAAAGTAATCAGACTTGATTCTCAGCGATTTGCTATGTTTACATTGTTTACGTATAAAGTAATATAAATTATAAGATAATATGAAGACTAGTACATACTTCACGAATTTTGTTAATAATATTTAATCTATAGAATATAAATCAGACGCGTATAAACAAAAACGAATCTCCTTTTCCTTTCCAGTGAAAAGAATCCCTACTACTTTTACCGTATTGTAAAGTTCTGGAACAGTCTTCCGACAACAGGTTTTCTATATAGCAAATTTTCAACAAAAATCAAACGACAAATCTTTAGTTTCTTAGATATTATGCACCTAATAAATACGAAATACAGAAACACATTTCAAATCAAAACCATGTGCTTCATAAATCACTATATAACTTTACAAATATACTATGTACTAGCCTGTGGTTCCGCCAGCGTTTCGTATGAGTGTAAGTGAAAAAGTACATACTAACCTAAAAAAAACAAATGAATAAGGAAAAATAAGAGAATTTTGTTTTTATTAGAGTCAAAATGTAAATAAAGAGTAAATCGAAAAAAAAAAAAAGAGAAAGTGTCGATGGAATCCAAAAAATAATTAGGCCTTCTACAAACTTCTGCGTCAAATGGTAGTAGTCCCATTCCGATATGTTCAGTAGTTTTAAGGTGATGGTACGTCAGAAGAACCTCATTTTTTATAGATATTATACATAGAAGATTACATGAAGATACCGGAGGTATTGTAAACGAGCACTCATTCGCCGTATCCGAGAGCCTGTAACGAGGCAGCGTGCAGTTTAGTCATTTTTCATTACGTGACCAGATCAGGTTTGTCATTTGAACGAGGCTGCGATCCGACGGTGTAGTCTTCTCTACGTCGATGCAATTTTTCCGTGAAATACTCGGAAAGTTTTAAATTGATTATGAACCTTAAAATTATATGATCTAAGTACAATTTATGAAAGTGGAAAACCGGAGTTAGGACGTTATGTAATTCCGTAGATGTCTTAGTAAAGCTTCTCTTGCTAGATGAAGTGTAGGTAGTGCCGACATAAAACTTGAGCCGTTACTATGAATATATAAACTATAGATAAAGCTAGTACTTACTCCATATGAATTCTACAGTAATATGTTATAAGTACGTTTAAGTTTCATTAGCATAATAATTAGGAAAGGATTTTACAAACAGTTTACTACATAAAAAGGAACTTTCATAGCACACTTTTGTAGTACAAACACTAATATCAGCTTATTGTTAAGGCATTCAATTTTTAATATATTTATTAATAAGAGAAAAATAGTTACCAGTAAAAAATCTTTTAATTTTCGCAGAGGACTCGAGGTATATTTATTCACATACCTACACCAAATCGGTTATTTATAATAAAAAATTTAGATACGACATAATTTAGACTACTCGGAGATTTGCTTAGATAAGTATACACTTGACAGATTATTTTATGATCAATGTAAATTAAATAGAAATAATTCTTTGAGAGACAGCATTGATAGATGAATACTTATTATGTAACGGACGACTTAATTATATTGCTTGATCTTAGCGGGTGGTGGGTGGGGGGCAGGGGGCAAGGGGCGACTCATCTCAATCGCAAATCGGCCATCTTGCGCCCCCGGGATACTGCCCGCCGCCCGCGTACCCCATACTGCCCCCTCGTCCATTATACTTTTTAAGCTCCAATCTCGTTCATTTAAACGGTTGGCTTTAGATGGCAATCGCATTTTTCCACTGCAGGTCACGTCTTGGCCCGTCTCCCGACTCGAGGGCTTAAATCAACAAAAGAAAATAATAAGATTCGTTCAAATTAAAAGTGTAATGTCGCGAGAGTGCGCGCAGCGAGCCCGTCACATAATCCCAGCACCGCTCTTCATTAGGCGGGAGCCGCTAAGGCCTCGGAAAAACGTTTAAAAACGTCACCGGGAATTTTTCTTTATTCATAACGGGGATTAAGAGAAATGCAAATGAAGCGTAGCGTCGCGGGAGCCTACTTAGCTGTGTCAACAACGTTTCCAGTATTTCGAAATGAATAGATATTTTTTTCCATCTCAATAGTCGCAGAGCGTGTGAATTCAAGTAATTTTTGCTTCGTATTAAACAAATTGAAAATCTATGTGTAAGGAAAATGGGGTCCTTTGACGCACCATCACCTCAAAACTACAGAACATATCGGGATTTTTTCTGTTAATAAAAACAAAAATCTCTCATTTTTCTTCATTCGCTTGTTTTTTTTTTTTGGGGTTAAGTATTTTTCACTCACACCTAAAGAACATATGAAACCCGATCGGAGCCGCAGGCACAAGCTAGTTATATTATGTACTAGACTTATGACCGCAGCTGCTCCCGCGTTGATATATTCTTCACCGCATTTTATTTTTTTTTTATGCTGATACATAATATTTTTTTGTACTAAGATAAAGTAAAAGTATTTCTCATGAATTCAAACACTTGGCCGTAAAACTGTGCATTGAATCGGATTTTATTTATATTTAATTGATTTTTTTTTACACGTAACCTTAATTATTTTCAAAAATTAAAAGTACCCTAAGTTACGCGGAGTAACTTCAGCTATCTACCAAAAACAGTCCCATCAAAGTCCGTCCAGCCGTTCCGGAGATTACCCGGAACAAACAGACAGACGGACAGACAGACAAAAAATGTAAAAATTGTATTTTTGGTACAGGTATCGTATGTATATACATTCATAACTAATTAGTAAAAAAAATTATATTACAAACAGACACTTCAATTATATTTATTAGCGTAGATATAGTTTTATATTGTGTCCGAGAAAGCTTAGTCGAGAGATACGGCAACGTGATACGTTATAATATACATTTCAAAATATTATCCATAATAGGTAGTAGGTTTCATTTCAAAACAAACGGTTTATTTATATATTCGTTATAAGCAGGATCACTTTCGATAAATAAATTAAATGAATTTTTGAAATTTGAAGAAATATATTGTCTGTAGTTTAGTTTGTCATTTAAGTTGTATTATGAAATATAATTACAACAAAACAGGTGGATTCTATAATACAATTGTATCGAGTTTTAATGTGAATGGTTGAATGTATTTATCGATCTCTCATTTATTTGTTCATCCGGTCTTAACGTTTACGTTGCTCGGAACTCTTTCGCTACCGTCTCTAGAATTTAAGTGATGTCCCAAATGTCGTTAAATAGTATATCGACGTGTGTAGATTGCATCGAATACGAATTTTAACTTATTATTTTTAGGACATGTTAGAAGGAATACAAATGGGGACTCTGTATTCTTTTTTTGGATATGCATAAATAATCAGATTTAATAAAGATAAAAAATTAAAAATGGTTTCAAAGTTAATGTCAAACGCTTAAAATATAATGAGTGACAAAATAATGATAAAAATCATACACAATACGTGTGCAAATGTAAAAGACGCAGCCGATCAAGACTATCTGCCATCTAAGAAATATTTAATAAGGTAATGACCACAGATAAAGTGCTGGGTATAATATTTATATAACTAATCCAAACATATAAACAGGTTTACAACGACAGAGGGAATAATCCCCATTATTATTTAACTGATAAGGATCGTAAAACTCTCGAAAAAAATATAAAACGTATCTCGTAATTATACATAGAGACAATTCAAGCCAATAATTTAATTTAAAGAAAGATCATTCGCATGTCAAATTGTTATTATAAATTTATATAGTATTTTATTCGCAGTATAATACTAGTGCATAAAGATCTCTACTGATTTAAATTTTGTAAATTAATTTTCAAAACATTCATACGATCAATTATGCTAATTGTACTTTAATATCAAGACTATTTACTGTAAACAGAGTACATAAATATAACAAAGCCCATGGATATCGAATACCATGTACAGACAAACATTTGGTCATAAACAAGATATCAACTAAACAATGAAGGTAATACCATTAAAATATCAAGTGCACTAGTAAAACTTATAATAATACTAAAAGGGTGTACTAATGAACAAAAGGAAAAATTTATAACTAAAAAAATTGTACTCAAAAGGTCGTAAACATGTATCAAACGTAAAGACTGAGTGAGAAAGTAAAGCCATGCTTGCACGCATACGCAATACCGTTTTGGAAATATATAATACTCTACTGCGCAGGCATTTGTAGCATACTTCAGACCGGTACAGTTAAAATGCGTGTACTATAAAATAATTTCATTATTAAGAACAAATTATCGACAGTTCCCATAATTCGTCTCCTAACAGCCAACTCTACGACAAGTCCGCAACGCTCGTATATTTTTATTTGGAATTTATATCTAGCAACGAATTCCACATTATAGTCTTGGAGCATTTATTTTGCGATGGGCATTAAAACAAACCCCTTTTTCTTGGAGAAGCGATTTCATTTTAGCTGGGTTTAGAAAATTTAAGGCCCGTCTTATAGAGCTCCAATATTACGCGGCCCGATGCTGGTGGGTGGAATAATTAATTTACTCTATTATTATTCCTTTTCTCATTCTGATAACGGTTATAAAATAAAACGTTATTTACATTTGGAATATAAATAATTCTTTTTTTAAGTATGAACCTATATAACATAAAGTTAAAGTACATTTTGTTTATAGTTAAATTAAAGATTAACAACATTTATTAGGAGACGTTACTTTAAATTTAAAAGTATTCTATTTTGAATTATATTTGAAAAGTAATATATTATATATCATAATGGTCCCACCATTATGTCATCTAAGATATATTACCGTCTTTTAATTTTACATCAATTTTCATAGGTAAATTGTTTTTCTAAATTATAACTAATGATAGTCTTCAAAAATTGTTTAAATGTACACAATAATGTAATAAGCTCAAGCCATTAAAACATTATTAAATGAAACAAAATTAATGACTCTAAGAGTTGCCTTCAGGCAACCCTTTCCAATCCATTCCGTCGTCAATCCCAATTTCCCTTAATTTTCAAGATTAAAAAAGCCCTCTTGGTCTACCACCACCGCAATATACAAGTGACCCTGGCCTGGATCCCTGGTCACTCAGGTATTCCCGGCAATGAGTCAGCTGACTCGTGTGCCAAAGCTGCCTCTCGAATTGGCTCCGTAGACCACTACAAAACCTTCTCCCATGATCTATGCCTGCTTGCCAAAAGCTGACTTGTGAAATCATGGAATATTATCTGAAATTTTTCAAAATCAGAAAAAGGAAAATATTATGCTGACATCCAACCTGAGATTCCTCGCATCCCATCGCGTTCTTCAAGTTCCCCAAGGCCAACAAGTCGACAACGTCAACTATCTGTCGTTTAAGACTGGGTTTTTCCGGCACTCCCGTTTTCCTAGCTAAGCTCAGGATCAGGAACTCTTCGTTGTGTGAATGTGGCCTCGACGAGGGCGATTTGAACCATATCTTTTTCTCCTGCCCTAGGATGCGTCTCTCCCTGTATGACATTCTCTCTCCTGAAGTTCCCCGTCCTACAACCTTTAAATGTCTTCTTCTCTTTACATTTTCTCCCATAATCAACTACATATTATGTAAATATGTACAAATGAACAACATAAAACTGTAAATAGTATATGTTACTAACATTTTTACTGGTAAATACTGTGTTTTTGTCCTACTAATATTGTGTTGTCTTATATGTTTGTGTTGTCCCTTTTTAAGGTTGTCAAAGGATTTTTTTTCTCATTTCATCAGCCATAGTCTTATTTACCAGTTTCCACTCCTTGCTTCATGACTCTACCTTACGGATACTGGTAGAATTGTGGCTAATAGCTACAAAAGCCAAAAACTAAGAAGTGAATTGAAGAGATGTGAAGTGAAACAAAATTAAATGATTAAAAGGCAATTTAAATATGTAGTAGAATTGTATTTTTTAACTCTATGTGCAGTACACTCAGCGAATCAAAGCGGTCAGCGGTCAGACTCAAACGTTCCTCTTTTGTTTACATACTCGTTGATATCCCGTCCGCTATGTAATCAAACGAATATCCGACCGATGTGCATATGTGGAGATGGCTTTTAACTGTCGTATTTCGTTAGTAAATTAACAAACATTTAAATAATCGTCTGTTTTTAAATCTATGTAATTATTAATATATAGATAAATGCAAGTTCATATGATTCGCTGGACTACGAAATAAACAATGTAAAGAAACATACAGAATTTAAAAAACAAAGCGTTATATATTTTCAGGTTGAAAATCATGATCAGTTTCGCTACTGGTTATATATAACTCGCTATTTATCTCATTTATGTTCTATAAAGACTTAGTATATTTTTGGTTCGATTAAATCTTTCACTGAACTGGGCCGATTTTGATTGGATTTTTTTGTTTCTTATAATATTGCGAAGTATATAGGTTAAACTTTATTATCACTTTGCCGTAGGCATATTTTTTATTTAAATAAATATCTATACTTCAAAAAATTCGTAAATAATAGTTAATTTTATTTTCAAACTGTTATGCTTATGTTTTTTTTGCATATTATATATAGGCAGCAGGGTTCTCTGTGTATCATAAACAAGTAATGCAATCGCAAGCTCGCCTGCCAAGCGTCGCAATTATAGCAATCCCTCCCTTTTGGGGCAGACCTATGTCCAGCAGTGGATGTCTGTTGGATATAAATGTTACGGCGGCTAGGGAATTTACAAATTGAGTTATAATTCCATTAAATTGCTTTAAATATTTACAGTAACTAAGTAATTAGCTGGAGATTACAAGGTATCTCTTGTTTAGATTTAAATAGAACCTTTTTATGAATAAAACCTATCTTACCTTATCTTATAACTCAGACAGCTTAGAATCGTGTTATTTTGTTCTATTTTTTTAACAATTTGATTTGAAGGAACATGCTCACTCTTATCAAAATTATAAACTGAAAATATAAAATATCTAAAGGCGAAGTAACGAGTTACTATCAACTAAACCGCACGAATCTTTTCAATGCTAATCTTCTTAGTTTCATTTTGATTTCAAAAAGTCACCTCCATACTCATGTATCCATCGGTATCCAGGCTTAATTTGATTAGCAACCGCAAGCCATAGAGTGGTCACTCGTCGCACCGGATGGTAAACTTTGGCGACAGAATTTGTATTAGCCGTTGTTACTTCAGTCTATTGATATCTGTTTCGATAAATTACGTGATTTGATTAATTATCCGGTAA
Source organism: Samia ricini (assembly GCA_014132275.2). Classification (NCBI taxonomy): domain Eukaryota; kingdom Metazoa; phylum Arthropoda; class Insecta; order Lepidoptera; family Saturniidae; genus Samia; species Samia ricini. The sequence goes on from AP028161.1 coordinate 13,558,385, forward strand.
GAATATGTGTTATCAAAATCTTATATTGACAATCAGTAGGTAGATAAAGTAAGAACAGATGTACGAAAACATTAATATCACAGTGAAGTTTCTTTTTAATCGACTATAAGGGATTCGTGTGTTGTATACGTCAAGTCGTTCTGACCTTAAGAGGAATAATTATACCTAGAGAAAGGAAGAACAAATCTTTAAAAGGATGCGGTGATGGCGCAATTGGTAGTGCGGTCGAATTCCGCGTCGCGACGCTGGTTCGAACCCACCTACTAAATTCTAAACTCAGCCTAAGCTTTCGGTGAAGGAAAACATCGTGAGGAAACCATAGCATGGTCATAGGACATTATCTAATAATGTCAACCTAGGTAACCACCCTCAAACTTGAAAACCTATCGCCAAATACCAGACATACCAGACACGTTCTGGCAGCATCACTTGAGAACCAGTAGCTCTAAGCTTAGTATGTTTACCTATATCGTCACTTGACGTCAAGTGAGATTGTGGTCAAAGTATTCCGTTTCTTCCTTTAACTAAATTGGAATAAATATAAAGAAAAACTGAACCTAAAACTATGAAAAAAAACACGTTTAGGATTTTTATTTAAGCACACACACACACACACAAATTTATTTAAGTAATAGTAACCAGGTGGTGTTTTTTTTTTAAGTGAAAAGCTCCTCAGCAGCGTTGAGGTATTCTCGGTTGGGGAAAAACTTTTAAATTTGCGTCAACAATTATATGACGTCTTCGTTAACACGCTATAGTATGTCAAGTATATGTTGTTTAAGTGCTGGCGCTCAAAATAAATCATAAAAAAATATACTAACGCAGCCTATCGCATGTTTGGATTATGAATAAACTATATGAAAATATACATAATAACTGTAAGTTACGAATAGTTATTAATAAAAACTCAAAACAAGTCGATTGTAATAATCTTATTTAGAAACGGGCCTAGATTTTCTTGTAAATAGATTAATAAAAAACATTCGTTCATAAGAATTTATACTATTCATTAATTCAAAAGATGGAATCCCATCTCTAGAGACGTGACGATTTCTGTTTAATAATGTCACTTTATCGTTTCGATTATTGGTTGAACACATAAATTTTTTTTTTATCTTTAGTTAAAATGAAATATAAATTTTATTATGCAACTTTAAGAATTAGAATTAACATATTTCAATTAGTTCGGCGAAAAGTACCTTATTAATACATTTTTAATGTATAGCCTTTATTCTGCTTTGGAGTAAGGGACCATTCATTAATTACGTAAGGGTCCCCAGAAGGAGAGGGGGATTAAGAAAATCATACATGCCTTTATCTTGGGGGCCCTTATCTTAACCCATTCTTAGGTAACATTTTTTAAGTCGAAATTTATTATTAATAATCTATTTCTATTTCGGATACTGAATGATTTTCTTCATTCCATAATATGTACTTCAATTTACATCTTTTTTATTGTAGTACAAATGTGTATTGTTTGATAAAAAAAATTTTTTTTTTTCTGAACGACAATAACTTTTGATCGAAACAAATTATTTAGACGTGTATCATTATAGCATAATTCATTACATTTTACATTGTTTAATAGATATTTAAAAAAACGAAATTTAATTTTTAGATGTGTTGATGTGCTTTACTTTGTACCTAATAATTTATTAAATTTTATATTTTGTTTAGTTAATTTGTGTATCTCAGTATTTTCCGACAGTATCCCATCTACCATCATCTAGTCTCCGGCCCCGGGTTTGTGGTCAACCACCTGGTCCCTTCCGGCCCAGTCCGATTTTGGAAGGGGGTTCGAGAAATCTTATGTATCCTTACATGAAGCTAGAGGGGTCAAAAATCGTCAAAATCATCCTTACGTAATTAATGAATGACCCCTAATATATTACAAATCAATAAATATGAAAAATAATAAACGATAGACCCGTTGAAAAAAAACAAAACAAATGTTTATTTATAATAAGTGTTCAAAATTCGAACATAATCATTATAACAAATTTGGGGAAAAAAAACTGTTTCTAAAATTTTCAACTGATAAGTGATAACATTAGCTCAAGACTATCTAGTAAAAAAAAGAATTTCAATTGACTAATGGGGATTTAAAAATGTCTTCGACTGTTTTATCTTAGGCTATTTAATATTTGTATATAGATCTTAAAAATAATGATCATAAAATTTTGTACTCTATGGTATTTCAACCCCGTTTATAGATTACGAATGTTTGTAAGAGATCTTTGTCCACGTATCGCTATAACGCCATCTATAAATACAATGACGTACTAAAACACAACGGATACAAAAAGCAATCTTATGCATTATAGAATATCAGTTTATACAAACAGAGGGCACTAATGTTTCTATTTTCTACAACAACAGAATAGTAATAGTCGTCAGTGTTATATTCGATTTTATAAATGAAACAACAGAAAATAACCAACTGTGTCATCAACAACAAAAATATTTGAAATTGAATAAAAGAATATTTTTTCATAATTATTTATATTTACGAGTTCCAGAAGAATTGACATAAATGGTTAATAATAATAACGATTATGTCACGCGCCTTTTTAATTATTCGAAAAACTGTGTCTTATGTACAAAAGTTGTAATTAGGTAATTATTTAGTAAGTACCTACGTAATGAAGTAACTTGTTTTAATAGTATTAACTTAAATTATGTAAACTTTATTATAACAAGTATATATACGTAAGTAATCATGATTACAAAAAATCAGTTCAACGTATAAGTGCACCATCGTCGGCGGAATTATCTAAAAGCAACCTTGAAAACAGTAGCTAGTTTCGACTTATATCCACATTCCTGGACACGGAGGCTATACTTTAGAGGTGGCAAACTTTATTTTTTTATAGTAAGGAATAAAGGACACCATTTAAAAAGGCCCTTTGGGTGTAGTCCAAACTAAATTCGACACTGAATGTAAAATCATTGTACTTTATTACTTATTTCCTCCCTTTCTTACTGTTTTTACTGAATTATTAATAACTTATTAAGCTTTTAGTTTGAGTGTTTTAAGTGAATGCTTACTACAGACAATCATGTAACTAAAGTCTTGTTAAATACATAAGAACTTTTTTGATAAAAATTCATTTACGCATCCTCCTCCACTCCGGGAGCAAAACGTCTCATGAATTAGAGTTGACAGGGGGATATGTGGGATCGTGAAGCACCGGAAATATCCACTAAAATCCCTCGGTGGCGGACGGTACCGCCACCTTCCTGTGGGATTAGTCTGGGATGCTCCGCGTTGCCCCCAGTGGCAGGCCCGACTGGACTACTTCCTGTGCCTTCTCATCTGGGACAGCCTAGTACCAGCTGCTCGCCTCTTCATCCGCCAACCAACCAAATAAATACATAAGTACCTGGATAAGTACTGATAGTTAATCAACCGGTAATTAATTATTGGACATACTGTTTAGATTAATAATTATTATGAAAAATATAATAAAAAATAATACATAAACAAGGTGATTATTTTATCTGTAAATAAAGTTTATTCTACTCAATAAGTAACTATAATATATATAAATGGATCATGAAATTGACGACTGAATGTTCACGCGAATATCGAGTTATAACGAATGTAAATAATAAAATATGAATAAGTAGATATTATGCGGCATGCGTATAACCGATCTTAACCGGTTAATAATTACATTATATTGAACGATAAATAAATACCGGTAATAACCAGGTTCGACGAGAGCGCTATCACTTATTTTATTTACATTTATTAAAATTAATCTTTTAACCTTAAATGTCACATTTATTGCACGAAATGATGCCATGACAGTTCTTTCAACCGGTTTTATCTAATTCAGTTTATAACTCATTTATTTTATTTAACTAATGAACTCGCTCTTTGTTATTCTCTGATGAAATACATTACAATAAATAATCATTATTCTTAGCTTAGTTTAATGTGATACGATATAAACATCAAATAATGTGATCACGTGTAATAAATAACCACTGTGAATAGAATAAACTCCTTATAGTTTGAACAGAAAAATTCTTAGCTAAGATTGAAATTAGAGCAGTGGGATTTTTGTGAAAGTGTATCCACGTCATAAATATAAGAATGTACTACAAATGTATAAAAAAATAAAAAGTGAAAAAAGAACAAATGTTAATTCGGGTTTAACTTTCATTCCGAAGTTGAAAATCAACTACTATTTCGGTTCAGATTTAGAGATACGTAAAAAAGATATTAATAAAATATAGGTTGTTGGATACGAAAAAAAAATTTTTTTTATACTGTATACGCATAGCTAGATAAAAATAAGCTTAGCACTTTGACCACTTTTTCCCACCTGATTTAAAGTAACAATGTGATCCAAAATGGTAAACACAATAAAGGCTAGAGGCAATGGCGCTCAAGTGACACTACCGGATCAACCTTACAGATACTAGCGCAGCAGATTTTCAATAATGAGGATGGTGGCTAAGCTGGCGAATATTAAATAATGCCTTACCACCATTTTATGATTTCATCATGATACTTAATTTCATAGAAAAATCTGAGACCCATTATAGAATGGGGTAGGTAGATTCGACCGTACTGACTTCAATACGATATCCGACCATACTACTACTGAACCATCATCGACTCAGATCTCGTATTTAACTAATTTCAAAAAATCAGCTTGACCATCGCCACTAACATTATTTATAACTAGCTGTGTGCCCGCGGCTGAGCACGCGTTTCATGTATTCTTTACTGCTTTTTAAATTTTGTATACCAAACCCTATTTTATTTTTATTACTAAGAAAAATCCAAAATGTCCCATCAAAAATCCGTCCAGCCGTTCCGGAGATTACCCGGAACAAACAGACAGATGGACAAAAATTTAAAAATTGTATTTTTAGTATAGGTATCATATATATATATTCATATGTACTTAACAGACACTTCAATTTTATTTATTAGTATAGATTATAACAAAGAGTTTAATATGTATAAGTATATAACTTAAATGCAAAGCAAAATTTTTTATGCGTAAGTAAATTTAACATATTTGCTTTGTAAATCTAAAGCTGAACATACGAATGTGAATAAAGTTAAAAAAATCAACGCATACCACAATCGGACAACGCAACTAACAAATTTCATTTGAAGTTGTTTTCTGAAGCCTCTATTTATATTAATAAAAAAAAATTGAGTTGTTTTTTTGTAATATCAAAACAATTTTTTTTACTTAAAACATATGAATGTGGATACGATGTATATAATGGTAAAAGCAATTTTTAAGATTTTTGCTTTTCGGTCTGTCTTTTTGTTTCGGGTAATCTCCGGAACGGTTGAACCGATTTCGGGACTTTTTTGACAGATAGCTGAAATGACTCCGCGTAACTAAGGCTAGTTTTATATTTCGAAAATAATTAGGATTCCGCTTAAAAAAATTTAAATCACATCAAATTGTAAATAATATCCGAATCAATGCATAGTTTTACTAGCAGCTGTTTGTATTTGTGAGAATTATATATGCTTTACGTTAGTATCAAAAATAATTATTAGGGCTCCGCAAAAATAATAAAATACAAAAAATTTAGAAAAAAGACGATTCAATGGTCAGTTTTACGAGCATATGATTGAAATGAAGTAAATATTTTATTACGCAGTGAAGAATATATATAACGCGGGCGGAGCCGCGGGCACACAGCTAGTTATTAATATAGCCGACGCGAACGGACAGAAAGGACATACAAAAATATTTATTAAGAGTAATACACACTTAAAATAAGCGTTCAAATTACCAAAACAATAAAGACTAGAGTTTACTTTTATGTAATAAACTCTACAGTCTATGTATAGTCCATAATCACGCTACATGTTCGTGTTTATCACACTTATGAACTTATGTCATAGAGTTAATGCGTTGATTATTAACACATAGGGGGTGTAGCATATAACACGCATATAAAGCGTGTTAAAGATGTCGATGTCATCGGATAACCTGACCCCCCAGCAGAGAATAACATGTTGACTTGACGACTGGACCCCTCCGTTGCTATTTACGTTATTAATAACTAATGATCAGAATTCATTTACTCAAACAATAAATTAAAAGTAAGCGCCGCGCGTACATTTATTATACATGGCATTAGTTTTAAATTTAACTAAGTAATAATAGGTGGCCTTATTTTTATTATTTTCCAAAGGTAGATATTTCAGATAAATCGCAAATTGGTCGAAATTTATTATTATTATGGAGAGGGCTATGCAGGCTAGAACAAACCTAAAATGCGACCTAAAAAATCTGTTCTGATTGCCCCACATTATTAAAGCTCACTGGCTAGACCTACAGTCTGGATATACTGCACGATTCTTTTGGCAGAAAGCGTTTGTACCTCCTCCGGGAGCAACACATGCTTACCCAAAATTCGGTTGCGTATGGGTGCTAGTTGATCACATTACCAAAAGATGTGCATTGGGGTTTCGTCTGTAATTTCACAGAACCCACACTCTGTGTTCTGGACACCAATGTGGTGCATATGTTTGCTCAAACAACAGTTTCCAATTAGTGTTCTCACTAATTTATGTAGTTGAATCCTACTGAGCATCAAGACTTCTTCAGCTTTAGGCTGAATTAATGCCCTGATAAGCTCTTTGGAACGATTTTGAGCTGGCAATTTCTTCCAGAACTCTACAGCTTTCTGGCTCTATAGCTTTGTACTTATTTGACATGGAAGCTGTAAAACACGTATTCCGTTTATTTTCGAATTCGAAACATGAATTAAGTGGAAGTTGTCGTTATCCAAAAATTATGCATTAAACAGTAATTCTTTTTAACCTAACTAGATGTTACATTAATCCCTTAAAACTTGCCTTGTTAACTTATTTATCACAATATATAAAAATGAGAGCGTAAAAGAAATTATTCATAATTACAATCAATAAACAACTCTGGGCATTGTGAAGCCTTTTGATAACGTACTTTGTGATAACGCCATCAAAATATTCCTCAATAGATAAACTTATAATGATGAAACATTTGATCAAAATAATATAATTTTACAGCATATCTATACTAATAAATAAAGTTGGAGAGTCTGTTTGTAATGTCATTTTTTTTTAAAACTAAATTGACATTTACCTATGTTCTACATTCGGTTGTAAGCCTTCCTTCAAATTATACAATGAAACAGAGAAAAAATATCGTATTTCAACATCACCAACGAAGTTACAAATTTATTAAAAAAATAAATAAATCTTACATTTTGAGTTGCAGTTTTGTTTGCATTGTTTCTGTTGTTTTTATACGTTGAAATGACTGATTGTTTCTATATAATCTGTACTAATAAATAAAATTAAAGTGTCTGTTTGTAATGTCAAAATAGAATTATAGATATGAATGTATTTTACGATACCTTTACCAAAAATATAATTTTATGTCTATCTATCTGTTTTTATGGGTAATCTCCGGAACGGCTAAATCGATTTGGAAAGGACATTTTTTGGTAGATAGCTGAAGTTACTCCGGTTAATTTAGGGTACTTTTAATTTTCGAAAATAATTAGGATTCCGTGTAAAAAAAATAAAACTCGTAAAAATTTGAATAAAATCCATTTCCATGCACAGTTTTACGGGCAATTTATGAGAAATATTTTTACTTATTCTTAGTACTAAATTTTCTTTAGGAAAATAATTAGGGTTCCGTATAAAAAAAAAACGCAGTGAAGAATATATGAAACGAGGGCACGGGCGCGGCCAGACATGTAGTATGAAATGTATAATAATTGTTTGTCAAAATATATTAACGTATGTATGAAATTAGTTTGTAAATTCTACTTTGTAAAGTTTTGTATTGACCTGTCTTGATTTGCTCCTCATAAACATGATCACCTAATACTTTTAAATTTGTAACTTTAAAATTTTATATTAATTTAAAAAAGTCTTCTTACATATACAAGAGATTTATCTTCTAATCAAATAATGAATAGTTTTCTACAATATTTTTTATACAGCATTATATTGATAGATTGTATATGTACCGTGTGGTGCCGGCTTAAGAATAGTACCACCCCATATCTACCCGTGGATGTCGTATAAACCGACTAAGGGATAAACCATGAGATGGTCAGCAGCATCTTCTGAGGACCACAAACACCTACTGCGATCGCCAACCCGCCTGCTAAGTTTGGCTATTATGGCAAATCCCACCTTATCTTTGAGGAGGCCTAGATCCAGCGGTGGTAGCCTTTATGGTTGGATGGATGAATTATCATTTTGAATTTATTATTATCTATTCATACCTCAAATTATTTTTTGATAATTATTAATCCCTCCAACATACATGTATGTATAATAGTAACGTGTAAAGGATAAAAACAGTACAGTACGTTTTTTCTTCTGTATTTGTCAAAAAAAAATTAATTAACTTTAGTGTCTCTATAAAAAAAAATTGGTTACAGTTAATAGTAAATACCGGGTTTTTACATCCTAATATTTATGCTTTATGATGATTAAAAATTGAACTTATTAAATACATACAATTTCGAGTCACTATTCACACCGGTTGAAACTAAAACACAGATATAAGAATAAATAGCTTAGAGTAATAATGCCAAATCAGACGAAAATAAATCGGTTCGAACCTCTATGCTTTAAATAAAGAATTATAATTTTGAATCCAAAATGATACAAATACAGCGGATTAAAAAAACCAATGCGTTTTTAATTCGGCCTTGATCGTTTTTCTTTCTTTTTTTTGTAACACTTACCTTACTCGTTTCATTACGAATCAAAGCGAAGTAATATCAATTTAATATTAATCGGCCAATTCTGTTAATTTGCATCAATCGTTTCGGATTGAACTCTTACATTGTTTTGAAAGAACCAATTCATCTCAATACAATAACGAGTCAATGCGAAACAGTGCTGGATTTATTTTATTCAGTAATGAAATTTTCTATTAATGCTAATTTAAGTTAATTTTTCAATTCAGTTATTCTCGTAGAATTTTTACTTTTTTTAAATAATCAAAATAAGTTTCATTTTAATTATAAAAAAACACGTATGAATCGTTAATTTAATTTCTTACTAAATTTATATATCAATTATGTGTAGATTTGTTGTAATTGGTAGAACTTTGTACGTTTATTTAAAATTCTGTGTTCAATCAAATTTTTTTTTTAAATATTTTAGACTAAAATCTATACTTATAACAAAAGGCAAGAGGAACGAAATCTGTACATTGAAGATATTTCACAAAAAATACCATGAGGGGTTCAGAAATGACAGCAGAACACATTCTATGGTTTTTAAAATTTTTGTCTGTCTGTTTATTAATTTGTTCGCCAATCACGCAAAAACTACTGGACCGAATTGAATGATTGTTGTATATACTCTGTTGTTACATTTAGTATACATATATACATTTATACAATGCATAAATAGTGTTTATCTATATTCATATTAAAACATCATAATAAATATGTATTTGGTTAATAATATTATAAATGAATAGTGAAATGAGCAGAAATAAATATAAATTGAATCAACATATTCTAATTACATTATATTTAAAAAAAAATGTATGTATTTATTACGATTATTCATAGATAGCACTATACTTATTTTTTAATCATTTAGCCTATTTTGAAACATCACACGGACATAGATAAACCAAATAATAATACTATTATATAATAATAAAAGACAAAAAAAATTGTGTGTCTATCTATTTATTTAATAATTTGTTTAAAAACTACTAAACCGATTTCGATGAAATTTAGTATGGTAGTAGTTTATACCCTACAGTAACATCTATAAATGTATTTATATAATTTATAAATAGTGTTTATCTAGATTAATTAAAAACCATAATAATGACGTGTATGCGTAATAACATCTATAGTAATATTATAAAGATGTAAAGTTTACGAGTTTGGATGTTCGGGGTAATCTACTTTTTACACCGTTTTTTGGGGATTTTTTACTGCTGGTAAAGTATATTAGACATAGAATACTTTTTATTTTGTTAAATATATATTTTCAATAATTAATCACAATAAATGTAATTGAAGGTGGCAAAAATTCTATAATATGGCGTGCGTTGCCTCAACAGTTTGATATATGCCCCTACGTTGCTTTCGATGTTTAGGCCTAGGCTACACTCGCCCAGTCTATCCTTCGGGAGTACAACGGGGAGGCCAATGTTTTAGGTGTGCGGAACACGGTTATAAGGCCGTTGATTTCGTTGAAGACAGAAGGTGGCACTCATCACCATATGGGTAGTATGCTGTGTAGGCCGCCATTTAGGCATATTAGGGTAAGAATAGCTGGGTGCATAGTTTCGGCAGGGTCTGGACTCTGCCGCATTCCCAAACCAAGGGGTGAAGGGGCGGGGGCCTTGACCTTCTATTGCGATGGGAAGGCTGTCTGGGAGGTAGCCTGGTAGGGCGGGGTGACCTTCTCTTCGAATAGGAGCCTGGATAGATATATATATATATATATATATATATATATATATATATATATATATATATATATATATGTTGGTAATGAGATAGATTGCATCTAGAGAGATAATATAGGTTGTCTATTAGAATATAATTATCTGAATTCTACGCGATCGAAGTCGTGGGAACAGCTAGTACAAGAATAATTAACAATTTAGGATGAAGATTTTGCCTGAAAATGATAAGTGTTAACAAGGTGTTAATCCCCTTAATTATTAATAAGGTGTTTATTAAGATATTCGTACATAATAATATGATATATAAATATTTTTGTATTGGAGTCCCTTATTTGACACTGTGCAGTGCCCGTGACTCCGTCCGTGTGTGTTTTTGCTGCATATCGTTTCAGTCATGAATCATATCGCCGTCATTCAAAGAACTTTTTTGTAAAACATTACATTTTCTTCAAAATTATTTCCCGTAACTTTGAAAGTTTCATCGGTACAATAAACAAAGCGTATGTGTTTACTTATATACTCATGTAAGAAGTTATACTTCTTTGACGTAATAATAGAAAAAACTAAAAGGTTGACAGCTAACTTCAGGGTGTTGGTTTTTCATGACGGTTGCGCGCGCATCGTAAAAATTTACTCTCATCATTTTTCCCGAGCGCGCCGAAAGAAGTATAACTTCAAAACAAGACTATATCCTAGAAATTTGACTCAAATTATGTGATTTGACATCAAGCATTTTCATTCATTCAACCATACGACGTCCACTACTGGACAATGAGAAGGAGATTGCCATAATCGCCACGCTTGGTAGGCGGGTTGGTTATCGCAGTAAGGTGTTTGTGGTACAGTGGATGCTACTGCTCATGTCCTGGTTTCTATCCCTTAGTAACCTTTTACGACACCCGTGGGAAGATATAGGTTGGTACTATTCTTAGCCGACACCACATTTCATCACATCAATCAACTGTAAGTAATTTGAAGAGCCTTAAATAAAAAGTAGCATTAAATACCGCTGACTTTTAGGAAATTTAAAATATAATCCTAAAATTGGTATGTACTTTATGTGGAAAAACTTATAAATGAAAAAAAAAAAATACATAGAATTAAAATAAAGAGCTCCAATTTTAAGGAAAAGTATTTTATTAAAAAAAAATTGAGGTTTATTTTTACGCGGAATCCTAATTATTTTCGAAAATTAAAAGGGCCTAAGTAATCCGGAGTAAGTTCAGCTATCTACCAAAAAAATCCTATCAAAGCCAGTCGTTCCGGAGATTACCCGATACAAACAAACAGACAAAAATGTTAAAAATTGTATTTTTTAAAATAGGTATTGTATATATGTCTATTCATATCTCTTTAATAAAAAAGTTTAATTGCGACATTACAAACAGAGACTTCAATATTATTTATTAAATAGATATTTATGTAACATAATCGTTACGATATTTATTGGTATAAACTTTTGAATTTTTGTTACCTTATTTTTTTTACAAATTTAAGGTTTTTTTTTATTTTCAAAAACTAAAAAATATTCTCACTTCTTGTGTAATTGAAAACTTAATTGCCTAGTTTCATGATCTTGGCTTTAAAACTAATATGTCCCATTTAAGTTTACATTCCTTGGTACACCCGTTTTGAGAGAGATTTTTAAAAAAATCTATAAATCACGCCGAGCTGTAGACTACTGCATACCAAATTTCATCAAAATCCTGTCATTAGTTTTTTTTTTTTATGCGTGCGTAATAATCATATTAATATTTTGCTTTTCATAAACAGTGACACTAATAAAGTAATTCAAATGTTTTGTTCATATTTGAACCCCGGTCCTCGTGTCATCAAAATAATCAAACCCCCCGCCCCATGGACGCTTAATTAAATGGTCCCTAACTTACTATTATCAAACGCTTGACCGTTGGTTACCAATTGATTCTTGACAACAGCACTCGGCAATGTGGACTGAGGTACCTACGATATTCACATAGGCATCTAATTTAAAAAATCTATTCTATTGTGTAATTTGTGTAGTATATAATACGAATACGAATTTTAATTTTATTGTTTAGTTATATAGAGCAACGCGGCCTATGTTTTTGGGTTACTTTATATTCGTTTCTTTTGTATTTTATTACGGCATTGAATCCAAGTTCTTTAGGCCAACTACTCCAAAAAACTTTGTTAAAATGTTCCAAAGGAGTTGCTATGAGATCTCAGAATTCAACATATTATTATCAATACACTTTATTTGTGCATAATAATCAAAATATATTACATGGAACCCCATCAAAATTATATAATATAAAGCCAGTAAAGAAATATTGTACTGTGTGACAGTCTAAATCGCGTCAAGAACTCCTCGGTTACTTTGTAAAGACTGTGTTGCCAGGAACTTACTTGCCTATACTGCTAAAATATTCTCATTCCACAAAATTCCAGTACATTTTCTTTTTTTTTTATGTGAGCCTCGCGTGTGCTTGAACGAATGTTAGTATAGTCACCAGTGAACATACCTACGTGGTTTATTCATATCAAAACATATGAAATTTCAAATAATAAACAGATTATTGTTACCATGTTAAGAACCTTATCTACAATATAATCATTCAGAACATGTAATACCTGTACGGAAACAATAACAATGATTACAGCAAGTAAACATTCTAGAATAACCCATACAGTAGGTATTTATAATTCATAAATTTAGAAATTCTTAACATCTAAATAACATCAAGTTCCTAACCTAATCAGTAATATGTGAGTTCTTGCAAATAGTAATTTAGATATTTAAGAATTATCTACATATATTTAAAAAAAACATTTTTATAATTTACAACACTACTTTGTTTAAATCATTACTATTGCGAATTTAATTCATAATGTTATTCTATATTATAAATATTAACGGGGTCTATCAGTTTAATGTTTTACATAAAATAAACTAAAGTCATTTCAAAGACCTTTAGCCTAAGAAAGTATTTTATATAGGTACCTACCTCTACCTGAACTAATAGCGTATTGTACTTATACGTAAGTGTAATAATTTACAATATTCACTCTAAAAATTTGCATAAAATCAGCCCATTACCATATATTTCAAATACAATAAAAACATTTATTTTCATACATTAACCTATGGTGACTTATCTAACATTTTTAAATAATCCGCGAATAATACAACAACTTATGAGCCAATCATATTTCAGGTATCATAACCCACCAATCAGAGAGCCCGCATGTGGTGTGACTTTGGTGGGCCGCGCCAGTGTTTAAGCTGAAAATATAGAAATAGCCGATTTTTCTGACTTAAACACAAGTTTTCATGTGACACATCAAAACTAAAGAGATTCATGGATAGATAATTTTAGATTGGTTATCAATTTACTTGTATCATTAATTAGCATAACGATATAATTCAAAGTACGCTTCCCCCGCATCGTATGATCGCTACATATAAATGCGAGGACGCTCCCCACCTCTAGTGAAACGATCAAATCTCTCCATTGCGTTCTGTAGTTCGTGCTGTTACTACGTCAGTTAGTCAGTCCGCGTCGTTTAGTAAGCTACGTTTGCTAACGTCAATTATTTATCAGTGACATAAATAACGTATTCCAACGTGTGTGTTCAGTGATATATAAGTTGTTAATTTAAATAACACCAGAAGATGTCTTTCAACACCGATATATCGTCTAAATTGGAGAACAGCAGGTACGGAGTGTCTGCTTACAATTTAACTATATCCATCGGCTAGTAACCTGTCCCGGCCCTTGTGTGGCCCTGCGACGATGCGTATTGCATTCCGTAGTGAATACTGTGTATGGTTAATGATTTCGCAATATGAGTGAGGTGTAGTTTGATGAATGATCGTGATGATAATTATGTCGACGTTGCCTTTCAGAATCCTTTCACATTCCAAAAATTCTTTGAAAGAAAGAAAGGGTTGCCTAAATGATGACACAAAAAGCTTCATAATTCCATACAGTTTATATATAAATCTCATCGATGAGGTTAATATCTCTTGCACAGGGCATGCGCTTAGGGCGTGCGCGAACCCCATGACTCAGAAAAAACTAATCGAAATTACTTCACCTATATGTTTATATACTTACTTTATATTTCATCTTTGTAATAAATCTCAATCTCTAGGATCGTATTTCTTTAATTGTTAAGTAACATGATATGTAATTTGTAATAGAATAATTTTGTGGAAAAGGCATAATGACAATTCTATTCTGTAAACAATTTTGTTGCCTTTTACATACAAATAAAACTAATAAGAGGGTAATAAAATACTTTATTTTGAAAGTAATTTATTTTATTTTGAAGTAAAATACTTTACTTTATTTGACTATTTGTATCTAAAGTACCATGTAGGTACTTTGAACCATTTTGTACCATTATTGAAACTTTAATATACCATTTACTTTTACAGTAAAATGTTTATACTTTAATACCTACTCTATTTACATAATTCTAACAATCTTATACCAGTCCAGAGTCATCTTACATTATCTTAAAACTGTGTGGACCATAATTCTGTTTGCCTATTGGACTGCCTATGACAATGGATAATACTGATAGACTAAAGCACTTTTAAATTTTTAAAGTGAAAAACTATGTCATAAAACTATTTAATAAACAATCTAAAACTTCTATTTGTCATTTTTGTCATCTGCAATTTATATTAAGATTCCTTTAATTTCACTTTGATTATAATTTTATGCATCAATCCATTTGTAGCCTCACTTTTAACTTCTTGCAAGCTTTTAATCAATGTAGGTCTGTTTTTATTGCAACAAACATTGAATTTTTGTTTTACTTGATTAAGATCTGTGAGTAAACCAAGATCATTCTAAATATTTCTAACAATAAGTGTACCACTTTTAATTTTATTTTGCTAGTATATGTAGTCTTTTATATTTTTTTTACTAATAAACTAGCTGTGTGCCTATGGCTATGCCTGCATTTCATATATTTATTTACTGAGTTTTACATTTTTATACATAACCCTAATTATTTTCTTAAAGTATTTTTGTACTAAGATCAATTAACAATATCATAAATTCAAACATTTTCTCGTAAAAGTGTCCATTGAATTGGATTTTGTTCAACTTTTTATAAGTTTTAGTTTTTTTTTACGCGGAAACTTAATTATTTTCGAAAATCGCGGAGTAACTTCAGCTATGTACCAAAAGTCCCGTCAAAATCGGTCCAGCCGTTCCGGATATTACCTGGAACAAACAGACATACAAAAAAAATATAAATTATATTTTGGTATAGGTATCGTATATACATTCATATATATTTAGTAAAAAAATCTATTTTGACATTACAGACACTTCAATTATATTTTATTAGTATGGTTGAATACATTAGCACAACATGTATTCATAATAATTGATAATGGGAAAAGCTAATTGGAATACTAATTTATTTCTCTTTTTGTTACAGGAACACTTTACGTAAAATTGCCCGTAATGACAACACCGAATTCTCGAAACAGAGCATACTCAATGACATGGAGAAATTTGTAAAGATGGTCAACACCATGGACGATACGGTACTGGTACCGAGCCGCCTCATGAACCTACCACAAGAGGGTGATGATGATCCGTTTAGCATGTTTGCTATGCTCAATGATTTAAAGACTGAGCTGCTCTGGTCAACTGGCGATGCGGAGGAGCACGTGGAGCGAGGAAGGCGTGTGTCCGACATCAGTGACACGGAGAGTGATGCGTCCAGTGCTGCTGGTGATTCTGGCATCGAAGGTGAGGATGAAAGGGAGTCTGCGGTTCGTGCTGCCGCTAACTGCCGGCGTCATCTACGCGGACTGCGGCACTCACTCCGGCAACTGACAGCTGCCGCCGCCCAACTGACGAGGTCATATCAAGAAGAAGTTGGAGCACCTGTTTAGGACACAAATGCTTTAAACTTTTTATTTTTCTGTGATTTAAGCCTGGCCCGCTCGCGCTGTAAATATAGAGTAATCGGCCCGCTATGTAAATATAGTCTAACAGGGCTGGACGTGTTTGGGATATTCAGCAAGTTAGGTAAAGAGGTTATTTAATAAATTTAATTTTCATGGAAACTTTGTTTCTTTTTGATGCCTGACATAATACTATTATCACTCTAATTTAATCGATTCAAAGCTTTAATTTGATTATATCGGAAATCTTCATTTGCAAAACAATTTTATAGTAGCTATGTACTTCTGTACGTAGAATAAATTTAAAAATTCAAAAAAATATTTTTAGTTTCAAAAATAATCTTGGGTTATTATAAACTTTAAACTGTATTATGAAGATTAATGCCCTAAGATAACTAGTTAATTTTGAAGACGCCTTAATATTCTACACAAATTCCAAAGTACAAGTTCCAAAGTAAAATACGTGAGATTGTCCAAAGATGTGTTTGGTAATGCCTCTGGTCTTGACCGCATAACAGTTCAACCAAGGCCATCATTCACAGCACCTAAATAAATCATAGGAGCCTATGATACAACACTACACTAAAATGATATCATTTTTAATTAGTGCTTGTCATTAATACTGTTTTACTGGAAATTTAATATTGAAACTTGAAAAATTAATTAGTACTTTGACGGGAAATATCGGCCCATTCGAATAAATTCGTGATATACTAGTTTTACTATTCTCATAGTAGGTAAATCACGCTCTGCTAAATATTGTGGCCTTTTAAGAATTCTTCCGTACTGTCACTTCGAGCGTATCTAGTACAGTTTGAAAATTATTATGTAGATTCAAAGGTATTTCGCAAAACAAACTTTTGTTCTTTCTGTTAAAATATAACTTTAATTTGGATTAATAAGTTTGGTTATCTTGCGTATTTCAACTCATCGAAAGTGATACCGATTAAATCTAATAAGAGTTCTAATTAGAGAATACATAAGAGGGTAGGATTAATAACTCCTTTATTTTTTTTAATTTTCGTGTTCCATATTTAAATGCAATTACGGGTTTTCACGCGTTACGCGTTAACTTTTTTTGGTTGGTTGGTGAAACCCAGACGAAACGTCGGGATAGGAAAAAGAAAGGTAACGCGTGAAACCCCGTTTCAATTTAAAATAAATATATGGGTTGGTACACCAAGAATGTGTCATTAAGTTCGAGTTCATAATCGAAGTATTACTACTATTTATCATCGCTATCAGATCATGGCAACATAAACATATATATAAAAGCGATAAGTGACATTAGTTCAATGCTCCAAACTTCTTCGTAATCTGCTACTTAAATAATACTATTTAGATAAGCAGAAACCATGTAGATGTCTATGTATATTCATTTTTTTATTATTATGTAATATCAAATGAGATTTCGCGTTGCCTATAGCCGCAAACCAGTAAGTGCGGCCCTGAACCAAATTGTAACGTGATAGCTCTTCTAGAAATCGATGCGAAGTGAAACAAACAGACGACGTCTGCCGATATCATGCGACATATTGCGGCCTGTATAGTCATATGATCACACGCTTTAGTTAAAGGTATTCTTTTATCCAAGTGGTTACTCCTAACAATTTTGTCTAACGAGGGAATTGAAAATAATTTTATTGAGGAACTTCTAGCTGTGTCTGACTTGTACATGAATTGAACTGACCTTGCATCATTGTCTCGCTTGTGCCGTTAACTATTTGTGTAAATTGCATCAATATACTCACTCGTATGTTCTAATTTAGAAACTCGAAATCTTTAACATATTTGAATCATTGGGAATTTTAAAAAGACAGTTGCTTTTGATATAAATGTGATATTCTTTTCGTTTGTTGTTTAGATAATATTTAAACATATGTCAATGTATTTGACACGCATTGACAGGGGAATCTTCATTTGAAAGTAAAACATATTTTATTTAAATGTACGAAAACTCTGTCATAAAAATATAATAACATCTATCTAAGATAAGAAGAGAGATAACGTTGCCATGGCGTGTTTAATCGCAGTCATGAGATGCACATAAAAATGATATAACCAGCTGAAATTTACGTCATCTATAAAGGGAAAAGACTAGTATTATGAATTGCATCATACTTTGACATAAAACGTAAATGAAGTACCCACGTATATTTTAACTAGGAATTATTCAGTTATCTTACCAATTGCAATAATGGATAAGACAAAAATAAATTACACAGTATGCTGTGACATTGAATTTCACCTAAACTGACTGAGCGTTAGTTTATTCCCGGGAGTGGTGACGACACCCGAATGACGTTTCGGGATATTTCCCAAACAACGCTATCAACATCCCATTCAATTTACGTCGAGGGTTTTATTAATCGTCGACGAATACACTACACTTCATTTTGTGGTGATTATGTACGGAATACTTTATAAACGTAAATGGATCACTGAACAAAGAGGCATGTGAGAATCTATTAGTGTTCGTCGTAATGTAGGCCGTCATACACTTCAATTAAAGCTTTCATTCATAGAATTTTGTGAATTATTTTGACAAATACTAACCGTTAATATCTACTCTTTATTTGTGTTTTTTGTTCTTAGTTTACAATGCAGTCGTCAAACACGACATACTAGCTAATAAACATCGCAAAATTGATTAAGTATATCTCTTGAAAAGTTTCAATACTTTAAAAAGCTTACAATGAGTAAGTCCGGCATATAAGTCGTTTGAGGTAGTCATAGTCCTTAAAAGAAACCATGATTATAGATGTTAAGTTTACTAATTGATTGAACCTGAATAATGGCTGACTGTACTATTTACAACAACCTTTGACGTCCTTTTAATAATCGATAATAAATACCTCATTTTAAATGACGTAAATATAGTTTCGTTTATTTCAGTTAAATTTTTAACAAAATTTGAAATTTACCAAGCGTATATAATCGTCAGCCTTATTGTCCATTATATTCATTACAATTTTTAAAGAATACTGAAATTCAAAACCCGTTTAAATCAATATAAATAATTTACAAATTACATATGTGTACAAATAATAAATATACCTATAACGTGCCATTGACGCAGTTGCATATTTATGAGCTCGTGAAATACCGTCAAGTATAAGAAGTAATTTCTTGCAATTTGACTAAAAACTTACATAAGTCGCAGTGAGGAAGTTTTAACCAGATTTGATTACAAAATTAATGATATTATATTTAATCATTATTATTAACATTAAAAAATATAAAGCAATTTTCGAATAGGTACTGGAAAACGGTAATTACTTACGTATGAACTGACACTAGTTTTCACTTTTGCAAGGTAAAGTAACTTGTATTTAAGAAATACCAATTTTTGCACTGAAGTCATACACACACAACATACGTGTATTTTACTTATGTTAAGCGGTTAAACCTGTACACAGGTAACTATCTGTGGGCTTTTTAAAATATTCAACATAATTAAACAGGCGGCATAATTTTAATAAATACCAGAAATAATAACAAATTAGCCGTATCAGGTTCCACAATATGGACCCGAAGCACATTACCGATTTAATTTTATTTTTGCTTTCGCTAAAACCATCTGTAACTATGAACTTTATAATTTATACATTAAACAATTTCATTTTAAAAAACGGAGTTTCTTGCCGGCTCTTCTCGACTGGTCTGTTTTCCATACCGGTGGTAGTAGTGTACGATCATAAGGGTCCAAATTGAATCTTTTATTGTTACTCGATTCCTCGATTCGTATAAAAATGGATACAAAGGAAAGTCCGAATCAGCCGGGAAATGAAAGTAATACGAAAACTGTTCTCTTGTTCCCAAAGTAAATAGGTAAAAGAGAGAACAAGCGGGTAACAGGGGGCAAGGTGTATTTAAGAATTCATGTTAATGCTTAGAGAAATCAAATTCTTTTAATAAAAATTGCGGCTAGTTATTTTTTATTGTCTCGTCAAAAAATAGATTAGATTAAGGTAAACCATTGAAAACAAACTTAAAATCTAATGAATAATAAGGAACTCTAATAATTTTAATTTTAGCGTTCTACACTAAGATATGACGTCACACTTTACGCGTTTGGTACAAGTTCTATTAGTATAGAACGAATAATTGGTGTATTTATTTTGCAGAAAAGGTATAGAGCATGCCTAAGTAAACTAAATCTTAATGATAAATCATTTTTTTTTCAAATTATTTGTGTCATATCTCTATTTCATATGACCGATGAATAATAATAGTTTCTCTCTGAACTGAATTTAATTTAATTTAAAAAAGTATGTGCTAAACGAGCAACGTCACAGAAGAACAGTTTACTGGAACTGTTCGGAGCCTCACCGCATTTGCCGCACCACATGCATGTTTATTTTAAATGTACTAAATCTGTTGACACACGGATGATGTAAATCTTTCCTGCGACTTCAACAAAAATGACGTTTACGTCAGTCAGTTTACTAAATAACATGTAAACAGTTGATGAATGTGTTAATTATACACATACGTACTTTTTTGATATTGCGTAAGATAATGATTATTTAGTTGTACATTGTTATTACCGAATTTAATTTTACAATATTTAAATAATTTATTCAGCAGCTGTTAGTTAGCATGCAATCACTCAGACGCAATTTAAAATATTTTTGTCGACGAGAGAGTTTATTCAAATTTTAGGTTAAAAAATAAATTACCCTAAGCTTACAACTCAGCAAGTTTTAGTAATAATTTTATGTCATTTTTGAAACAAAGAGCCATAGAATGATGTAAATACTTACCGCATTATTGTGTTAATATAATATTCTGTTAGATGTATATACAACTTGCTATGCAAGTGGACTGCATTTGCATATAATAATTTCTATTGTTTACAATTATTAATTGCCTTGTTATATGTATTAAATATTCAACGAGCTAGGTAAAGCAGAATAGCAGACTGGTGGGCATCATTAACTATTATTCTGACAGTTTTATTTATACACTAGCTGATCGCCGCGATTTTACCTGCGTAGTTCCCGTTCCCGTGGGATTTTCGGAATAAAAATCATATGTCACTCCCTGGATTTCAAACTATCTCTATACCATATTTCATATAAATCGGTCCAGTAGTTTTTAAGTTCATTCGTTACATACAAAAATACAAATATTTCCTCTTTATAATACTAGTATAGATTTAACCAAATGTAACAAAACATAGCTGAATATAACTAAAAACTGATGATCTATGATTTCAAAACTAATCGTGTGAATCGGTTTAGAGTTGTAAGCACACTAAAGCATTAAAAAATAGAGCCAATGTGTTTTATAAAATGAATTTATGCATAGTGATAAATGATAATAAATAAATAGGTAGTTAAAAAGAAATTTATACTTCCTACAATTAACTAATTGACAAGTTATTACAATTAAAAATAAATTCTTAGATAGTTTTATCTAAAGAAATACGTACTTAATAATATTCTAATAAATACACCGAATTATTATTGCATCTTAGCCTTAGTTATTATATTATAATTCAAAATATTACAGTACTTTAAAAAAGGCTTTGTTTAAACATGAGGTGTTTTAAAGGTTACACTAGAAAAAGACTATCGACACATCTATCTTACTTTTCTGCACTCGTCTCGTAGAAGCGTTTTAAAAGTAGGTACCTACAGGAGATTCTGACTATAAATTATCATTTACAGAAATAGAACAAACGTTCACTTCGTATATTAAAAACCTGCGTAAGTACGTAGGTAGGCAATGCTGGGGAAAATAATTTGTATTTGTTAACTTGAAAGAATCATGGAGCTGATGTATGCTGTATTTATTGTTGTGTGATTATTTTATGATACCTATTATTTATTACATTTGACCTCTTTACAAAACTACGTGAAACATGAGAAATCGTTTAATATAAGTGAAGAATGCTTCCTCAGCAGTTCAAAGTACATTTACTACGTATTTCCGACTAACCTGGCGTTTACGCCAGCTTTCCATTGTTTTCCTATTATCTCATTTTGATTAACGCGGGCCTCGCTTTTAATATAAATGTTCTGGTTCATGAAGTGTACAGATGTTCATGGTTTTGTTTTAAATATAATTTTGTATTCAAAAGCAGCTGTAACAGGTTTATGAAATAGGTCTCCCTCCAACCGGGCTACGCGTGTCAATGTCAAGTCTACTCATACGAGGAAACACTTTCGTAATCAAGTCAATGTTACGAATGTTGGGAAACAGGTTAGATATTATTACGCCTTGTGAAAGAAATGTTTAGTTGTTTTGCGTATTTGTACGATATTAAGAATCGTTTGCGATTCGTGCTAAATATCCGTATGTCGGCCTTCGTCGGCATCGATTTGCGCAATAGTTGCGGTGTGCGTTGCGTGCGGTACACAGTCTTCGACTTCTTATGTAGCATTTTAACTACCTTAGTAGATGAAATGTATTAAATCATATTAGATCTGATATGTATTATTTAAATGTTGTAATATAAAACATTATTTTGAGCGTCCTAGTAATAATTATTAAACCTTCGTAATCTCAAAATGAATCTAAACCAGATTTAGGTATATGGTATTTTACGGTAAAATATGTTAATTGTTATAAATAAAAACAATAATAATGTATTAGAGATGTTAAATAAATTTTATGAATATAATTACGTAGTTTTTAGTTAATAATCTGTACAAAATATGTATTAAATAATCCCCAACAACCAACAAACCATAACCCATTTTGTATTTGAATCGTAAATGACAAGAATTGGGAATCTCTGATACTAGATTGACTGTCTAATATTGTGGTTATTGTCGGCCAAACTGACGTCAGGTTAATTGAATGGACGAACCTTCTAGAATCACGTCATCGGACGATCGGCGGCCATAATATGGACATGCGCAGTCTACGCCTGTTCAATGCGCAACTCCAAGCTTGCCTATACTACTATCCAGATTGGTCGAAATCATAGCACTGCCGATGAACTAATCTAACACGATGATATAACTGTTTTACTTAATACACATAACAACTCCACACGTTTAACTCAAAGTACAGATAACAAGAACATAGTAATAAGAGTTAAATTTATTTTTATTCTGTACTAGCTCTGTGCCCGCGGCTTCGCCCGCGTTTCGTATATTTTTTACTGCGTAATTTAGCTTTTTTTATTTGGGACCCTAATTATTTTTAAATATGTTTAGTCCTTCCGGTCAACAGCATTAACTTGGTTTAAAATAAAATAAAAGAAAAAAGAGCTTTTAGCGTTTTACATTCAGGTAACAGCCAAGCCGAGGTTCGTACCATGTTGGTGCCCTTGTACTAGTTACCTTTAGTGGCGAGTGTCTTCAGCACTCGCTCCCAAAGTTACGGTGAAGCTGTAAAGGCCCTTCCGGTCAACAGCATTAGCTAGGTTAAAAACTAAAAAAAGAGCTAGCTTTAATTTTATTTATTAGTATAGATATAAATTTATCTATTTTAGAACAAATACAACAGACGTCTATTTTTCTATAAAGGAATAAAGAATAAATTTGTGTTGAATAATTTCTCTGTTAACAATTATACAAAATATTTAAAAAACGTATTGGGTATATTGTATGTCGAACGAAGTTTACAAATTTTTAAGTGACCGCATTCCTCCAACTTTTTAAGATCATCAAAGGGTTTCTGGCTGGATCTCAGTCTATAATGTAGCAGTTGTTGTCTTCAATCCATTAACTTGCTTATTTGACCCTACATTATGTAATTTTGGTGACGTTATATACATGAAACGTTTTTTTTTTTATCTGACTAGCGCTGTTGGCCGGAAGGGCCTTAACAGCTTTACCTAATTTTGAAGCGATTTGATGTAGTTAGCACATGGGCACCAAAATGGCACGAACCTCGGCTTGAGCTGTTACCAGTGATAAAAATTATGCGGGATTTGCCCTAGCAACGTTTATGCTGAGGTGCCACAAAAACGCCATCGAAAGTTCTAGCAAGATGAGCCATGTTTTGCTGGAGCTTAGAAACTGCCAAAATATTAAATATATAACTTATCGCATAACACTGGCAGAATTGTGTATGTAAATCGCAGATCGCCATTAACCAAGAAGAAGATCATCAAAATTCAATAATATTTATTTTATTGTAGTTACCTATGTATCGTATGAATATTATCAAGTTACATCCTTCGAACTGCAATACGGAAATAAGTGATTATTATAAGTTACAAGGTTGTATTTTTATAATATAATTATTTACATCGACAGAAAAATAGTTACATCAAACAATAATGAAAAAAAAACCTAATTACGTTGTTTTTATTTATATTGAACTTAACCTTAAAAGGTTAATACTAAATTATATCTAATTGAAATATTAACTAAACTCAATAACATGAACATACTAAATATCCATGTTGTTATTGAAAATGATTTATTGAATGACCAGATGTTCCAGTAGTTCCATCCGCATTAATGGTTTCAATTCTTCAAAATTATTCAACACATCATGTATCTAAAACTGTGGTTCCCAATCTTTTCTTTACGAGGGACCGCTTTGGTTTTTTGTTGATACACGATGAACAGAAAATAAACTGAGTCAATTAAAAAAATTGAGTGTTGAAAACGCAATAGTAGTAGAAAACGTAATAAAAAAATATTTTACTAGAATGGTATGATTTGAATTAATGTGACTTTTACGCTTGCGCCTTGTTCACAAGTTCGGTAATCCTAAGACTAACATTATTGGTCAAAGCTACTTCTCCGGTCCCTACGGTTTTTTTTACCAATCAAACTCATTGCTTGGAGCACCTCGGACGCCTTCCCCGAAATTTAGGTTGGTTGGAAAGCCCGAGTAGGTAGGTGTGGCAGGGCCTATCTTTCTCTCTCCGATATGAGAGTCCCCGCACTCCTTATGCGGTCGACCCGGGCGCGTGGACATGGCTGCGGAAGCATTGCTCGCGCAGATAGCGTGATCCTGTTCCACGTACGCACCGATGCGGCCGTGGGTTTTTAGTCGGTAGGAGTCTGACAGTGTTCTTTAAAACCACCCTAGTCCTTTATTTAACTTATATGTAATTGTGATAAAGTTTAAGGAGTTATTCCCGTTTAGAAATGAGTACATTGGTTAACTCTAGCTGCAAAATTATTAATAACATTAAAACAAAGGATATATTGAAGTAAACAAAAGTAGATTAATATATAGTAATTATTATTTATTTATTTTTAGTGCCTTTTATAGTGTATTCTTTTGAAGTCGGTTTTTGTTTCTGATTAAAGAAGATTTTTTTCCTCTTTTTAGTTTAAGATGTACTTTTAGGTATAGATGTGAAGCCTAACACGTGTGTCTATAATATTCGAGGGCTTGTCGCGATTTCCACTAGTTCCACAGATCAGATCCTGAT
The DNA here is from genome assembly GCA_014132275.2 of Samia ricini. NCBI lineage: Eukaryota > Metazoa > Arthropoda > Insecta > Lepidoptera > Saturniidae > Samia > Samia ricini. The sequence continues at coordinate 13,584,099 of AP028161.1, forward strand.
TTGATAGAAATGGTACCACCTCGGGAGTGTACTCCTTCGATTAAAATTTTGCAAATTTCGGACGCAATTAATGGAGAATTCGTGTAACAAACATGAAAAAAAATCATACAGACGAATTGATAACCTCCTCCTTTTTGAAGTCTGTTTAAAAAAAGGTTGGTTATAAATTATTGATCTAAAATGTACAACAATATACTTTAATTTTTACAAGAATCGTGATAATAATTATTGTTGGGGCGACTTCAATTCCCTAATATCTTAACATAACATTTTGTAGTAGGTAGGTACTACCAAATGTAGGTAATGCCTAAAAAATAGTTATGTCCAGGCAATTTATAAAGACTATATTAAGCTTGCTATACGACACCCATCTAAGACAATAACTAGATTCTTTAAAAAATAGAATAACTTCTTGTGTGATTTTTGGCCTTTTTGATCTTTGGTATCTGTCGAAAAAAGTAACTAACACAATGATTACGGTGATGTATTTTTGTACACCTTATATAGGATAGTTTTTTGCAGACGGTATTATGTTTTTAAAATACCTTATCACCGTCACAGGACATACAATTTATATTTTACTTTTAATGCGTCTGGCGCACAGTGACGCACGGACTACCTTTGCTTTGTACATAAATGTAGGTCAGCGTCCGCTCTAGAAAGTGCGTCGCCCCGGACAAAAAGACAAATTGCCGCCCCTTCAATATACATTTTTAAAATAAGGACACATATTTTTTATTAGAAAAAAAAAACAAAACATTTTGTTTAAAGTTTAATAATCTTAAATTACTTGTCCTAAACGACTGATTTATCAACGCAGTTCCCAGAACGCTGGTCTAACAAACTTGAAATTTAAGCAATAGATAAATTTCATGATATATAGACTAAGAAAGGATTTCTGGAAATTTAAGGTGATAAAGTAAGAAATAAATTATTTATAATAAACTATAAAAAACTTTTTTTAAATTATAAAAAATAACGGGCAAATGCGCCCGGCTTGCTCCAACCCGCCCTACCCTGCCCCCCCCCCCCCCTCCCTAGAACGGGCGCTGATGTAGGTGGGATTACCCATAGCTCGACGCAGCGTGACAGCCATGACACACGCGGCTATAGACCTAGGATAAAACACTATGCAGTATGCACGCAACAAATACACGTGTGTTTGTAGTTTAAAAACACCAGCATCTGCATAGCCCGTTCGAACATGTAGTTCACGTATTACATTGGTGTATACTTCGTGACAATTTTAGAATTTATCACTTCGTTTATAATGATGAGAAATCGATGTTACAGTAATCATGGGTAGGCGTATTCATTTTTTGTACATTGCCTTGTCAATGAATTTTACGTAAATGTTTAAGTAGGTAAGAATTAAATAGATCATTTTTATTCTACTTCTCTGTTTGTCTACCGATTTCCTCGTTTAGTAGCTTTATATGAGCTTCGGTGGTATCAAATAGAAAAAAACAATTGCAAACAATTAGCAATTTTTCCTTATATTTTCCCACTGGAAGTGGAACAGTAGTAACTATAAATTCGCTAAATATTAACAAAAAAAAACCGTTACTTGAAAAACTAGTATCATCAGCATAAATGTAAAAATACCTTTTGTTATTTAATCTTATATTATAATATATACGCCTTTGTTTTTAGTTATTGTATAAAATATGATTATCTCGTCTAATCTTTGAATTATTCGAAAATATCTGTACAAAAGTCGACAAGACAAAAACTTATGTTATCTAAGCAATTAATTATTGTAACACGTATTTTGATTATTATTTTTTTAATCTTAATTATTGATTTTGATATTTTCGTTGTAATTTACACGTTTTATTCGTTTATTTCAACAATGATTGTACAATATCATCTGTTATATTAAATTTGGGCGCCATTATTATTTTCACAGATTATACCCTGTCATGATGACAAGGATTATGTTTAGTCGTCATTCGTTGAGATGAATTTATATCATTTGCATTTTAATGACTCAGCTATCAGCGACAAAGCTAACAAAAGATTAAAACAAAGAATAAAATAATTGTTCTCAAGATCTCACTACGACGTAGAACGCTCTCGGCATAATAATACTATGTTATTAACACAGTATTGCTAATAAAATAATACAATTACATGGAGAGCCTGCTTGGTAAGAGTAGTTAATTACCAATTTTCTACGTCAACGGTTAATGCAGTTTGCCAATAAAATGTCTACATTTTATGTATATAGCTATTTTCTTTATACGAAACAAAGTTTAGTATCTAATTATTTTGAGTCAACGACACTGCAGACACAAAATTTGTCCTTTGTTTTGCCTTCATATTCCACACTTATAGCGTATAATATATAGCAATTATTTTAAACTTTAATCTTCAGACTCGTCGAATAAATAAGTGAATTAAAATTCATTTAATGTAAGTTCGGGACCATTTTAAAGTTTTCTAAGACATTAATATGCCGATTGCCCATTAAAATATGACAATAGTAAAACAATGGAAAGCTGGCGTAAACGCCAGCTTAGTGCTCAGGAGGTTAAATATACATTTATTATAATACTACACTAAATGTGCGTTGCTATTTCACCCGCATTGTATGGTTTTTGGTTATTGTTTGGTTTACATGTGCGTATTTTATACATATTTTGAATAATATATATCTAATAATACATAATTAACTGTACCTATGCGTAAAGTTAAAACATATTTTTCAACACACTAACTAAATAAATAAAAAATAAAACCGACAAAAAATAACGAAATATCTAACTTTATATTTTGTTTCCCGTAATAGTTAAATCAAATATCTACGTCTACAAAAAAAATCAATACTTTTTGTTACTTTTTACAGACAAAATATTACTCACCCTAAAAATTAATAGTATCACAATGTAAATAAAGCGATTACATGTTTATACGAAATCCAAAATAATTCAGATAAGATTGATTCATGACAATATTATTTTCTACGAAATGTTCGATATATGTAATGTATCTATGACAAACGATTATTTTGATGACGACAAACTAAGCCTATTTGCTGATATTACATTTTCAGAAATCCCTTCTAAAATTGATGTCGTAAATTATATTATTTTATGTTATCGTCATTATCATGGCTAGCTTTTTTTCAAAACAACGCATAGCATACTCCTTTTTTATGCACTATTGTGTATCAGCCCTGTTCAGGTCTTACGGGTAATATGATGCCGTCCACTCATTTCTCTACCAGTCTTCTACATCCACTTTGTACCATGTTTGCTTCACTTGCAAAGAGTGTATAGAGTACATTATAGACCAGCGGTTGACAATCTTTTTCAAAGAAACTGCGAAATGATAAATTTTACAACGCGGAGGGCGCAACTTTTTTTTAGATGGACCCGTGGATAGAATCAATTTTTTGTAGAATTGCAATATATATATATAATAAGTATAACCATTAAAATATATGTAAATAAAATTATTACTTACTTTATTAATTTCATATGGTAAATTAGTATGTATTTTGAAAATCTTGCAGCAGACGCATTCTAGATCAACTGTGGGCGCACAAGAACCCGCGGGCGCGAGTTTTACCACCACTGGTATATACTATTCCGCACAATTATTCATCTCATAATATAGTTTCTGAAGTACAGCATTTTGAACCACTTAGACCCAATTAACAAGCTTAATTATAAAATAAAAGCAAAAAAAAAATCTACTACCGCCGTACATTAACGTGAATACAATGTATTTTGATACATTTTTTTAATACACTTGCCATAAGTATTATTATCATGATGTGGGTATTTTTATAAAAAAATATGAAACAAATAATATTAGAATACCTAAGAGTAGGAATATTTAATTCGCGCCTGAGTTACAAATATATTTTTTAATACAACTTGATGATTTGTTACTATTTTTGGAAAACGGATTCGCAATTTTTATAATAATCGATTATTATCAATGAATTACCTACAAGTAACATTGATAATAATTCAAGCTAACGATTGAAAATACGCCTAACATTTGCTAATACTTACGATTCTATGAACACCTCCATATCAGGTGCTTGTACCTAAAAATAATTAATAATAAACAACCGGACACGCTTAAGATATTATTCATTATAGTGACGTACAATCATCGATGATAATAATAATATACCTATTTATAATATTATCTACAATAGTATACAGGATTCCAGTGACTTATGTTTACATACTTTATAACATATATAGGCTTAGGCATAAATAATAACGACATTATACCTATCAAAATAAATGTTGACGTAGTACACGGGTGAAACAACTCTTACTGCTCATTTTACAGCTCATTCTTGAAGCATATTGAATTGCAATTGGAATAGACTATTTTTTACTTATCTCCAATTGAAGAAGGCCTTACGGGTCCAACTGCCAGTGCAATATAAAGGTATTAAAACACTAACACGACGAAATCACGCGCGAAAATAGATTCTTTCCACAGCAACCGAGAAAATTTGCGTGCCAGCGCCCACGCCCGCTAAACCGTCGTTCCAGCCCCCGGAGACAGGCGGTTAATTTTTCTCCCACACACTTTCCTTTCCTCCTCCGGCGGCGACCCAAGACGTGTCTCGTTCCCCAACTCGGGAGGCTCTTGATGTCGCCGCCAGTGCGATACAGTGACACTGACCATACACTGAGCATCACACGCACAACACTGCACACAACAAGCAGGTACATAGATCCTGTAAGGAACCTTTTTTATATTAAATAAAAAATTAACGGATTAACTAGGATTAAAATTCCGCAGGAATGCTAAAAAAAGTAGTCTATATGATAGATAATATAAGAGAACAAGATAAAAAAATGTTAAAAAAGTGTGTGTACTTATGTATGCACGTAAGAAGTTATACTTCTTTGACGTAATAATGGAAAAAACTAAAAGGTTGACAGCTAACTTCAGGGTGTCGTTTCTTCATGACGGTTGCGCGTGCATCGTAAAAATTTACTCTCATCATTTTTCCCGAACGCGCCAAAAGTATGACTTCAAAAATATTAAATTATGACATGATAAAGACAGTAACGTTAATCATTTTTAAAATATACAATGTGATATCAGATTTTCAAATTTTAACAATATTATTATATAAAGACAAATATAAAGTTAGTAAATAGTGAATTTTTTAGCTGTATTATTCTCGTACACAATGCACGCAAATAAATATCCGATTCTATTAGAAATTTAAATAGTAATATGGCTATGAATATCACTCACGAAAACAGAAATTATAGGCCAAAAGTTGGCTTGAACTTCACAATTTAATCAAGTACTTGCTTGGTGAAGATATACCGCATACTCAGACAGATAACCGGACGTTGTCCTTGTCAGAATTACATAACAACAGATCATATTTGTACACACGTATATGTAGTTCATAGCATTATCAATATATTTGCCCTTCATTTCATTAAATTTTGATAACAGGATTAGTTCTTATCTATTTTGTGGGTTAGTCACAGACATGATTCATAGAGCTGATCGAGCTTACCGAAGAAGAGATAAGAAATGTTTAAGACGAGTTTTCGGAGAAGACCTTTATGTGTACGTTGGATGGGATATCTATCATCATGAAGTGATGATCTGTACACGATGATTGCTAATTGCTGTTGATAAGCCAAAGACCGATTACAATGAATCAAAATCTAATCTTTGCAAATTCATAACAATTCTTTTCTTCTTGTTAATATAAAATAAATAAATATATATATGTACAATATCTAGAGTTATGACATTGTTACCGTAATATTTTAAATATCAAATGCTCCAATGTTAAAATAATTATCAATAATATATCTTCTCTTATAATAGGATTGTTTAGGAATGCTTAATTGCTGTTTGCTCCAGAAATGAATTGAATTTTAGAAATAAGAACTTTTTCTTATTATTTATTTTGTTATTATTAAATTGACTATTTATTCACCCATTATCTTAAGATTTGTCTACTCTTTCGAATATTCATAAATAATTAGGATTCCGCGTAAAATATTAAAACTCATAAAAATTTAAATAAAATCCGATTCAATGCACAGTTTTACGGGCAAGTGCTTGAATTAAAAAAAAATGTTTTTACTTTAATAATAAATTTTACTTTAAATTAATAATTAGGCTTCTGTATAAAAAATGAAAACGCAGTGAAGAGTATACGAAACGCGGGCGCAGCAGCGGCCGTACAGTGATCTATACAAATGAATAAAATTGAAGTGTCTGTTTGTAATGTCAAAATTTTTTTTTACTAAATAGATATGAATGTATATATACGATACCTATACCAAAAATATATTTTTTTAAATTTTAGTCTGTTTGTAACGGGTAATCTCTGAAACGGCTGGATAGATTTAGAGGGGACTTTTTTGTTAGATACCTGATGTTACTCCGGGTAACTTAGGGTTAGGGTTAAAATAATTAGGATTCCGCGTAAAAAAACACTCTTACAAATTTGAATAAAATCCGATTCAATGCACAATTTTCCTGGAAGCTATTTGAATTTGTAAGAAATACCTTTGCTTAATGTTAGTAGCCAAGAATTTTTGAAAAATAATTCGTGGTGCCGTATAAAAAATATTAAAAACTATAATGCAGTGAAAATTTACATGAAACGCGGGCGCATCCGCGGACACACAGCTAGTAATGAGTTTAGTTTATACAGATAATCATACTCCTTTTATAGAAAACACATCAAACTTTTTTCTGTGAGTCTGTTAGTGCTATTATAGGGGTTTACCCCTAGAATGTCAATGTCCTAACGGACTTGGATCAATAAAGAGTTACTCGAATTGTTTTATTAAAAATCTGTGAAGCGAATAATGTTTCAGGTTCTTTTTTTAACTTACCGATAAAGTTTTTTTAACTATACTAATAAATAATATTGAAGTGTCTGTTTGTAATATCAAGATAGATTTTTTTTACTAAATAGATATAAATGTATATACGATATCTATATCAAAAATACAATTTATAAAATTTTTGTCTGTCTGTTTGTTCCCGGTAATATTCGGAACGGCTGAAGCGATTTTGACGGGTCTTTTTTGGTAGATAACTGAAGTTACTCCTCGTAACTTATTTCGAAATAATTAGGGTTCCGCGTAAAAATTAAAACTTGTAAAATGTTACATAAAATCCAATTCAATGGACCGTTTTACGGGAAAATGTTTGAATTTATAATAGATATTTTTAATGTATCTTAGTACTAAAAATACTTTAGGAAAATAATTAGGGTTCCGTATAATAAATTAAAACGCAATAAAAAAATATATGAAACGCGGGCGCAGCCGCGGTCACTCAGCTAGTCTTGAATAAGATCGTATGTCATAACGTAGTGATTTACCTAAATTCATATAGTTACAAATCTATTACAACCGGTTTTTGTGAAGCCAGTTTTTCCAGTTTTTATTGAATACCCCAATTTAGCATAGAATGTTGACAGTTGTAGAATGTATTTAATTATTTTTCCAGTTTGTTTTTTTCACATGTCTTAGGATTACGTTGGTCACGTTTTATACACAAATCGATAATTATTATTAAAAATAATCTGAATAAAATCGTTGAGGAATCAAACTAATATGGATATCACAGGATTTTCGATCTCGGGTTTGTTTGCTACACATTCTATCAACATGATAAATAAGTGACGTAAATCTTCGATTGTATCAGCTTAATTTTATTAAAGAATTTTGAATATATTATTTGCCATGTTTTCTTTACATGCGGGCGTGGTATCTACAGCTAGCTTATAGAAGGGGTATTAGACTTGTGTAAAAATAAATTACAACTGTTCCAAACTTTATCGATAACAACAGTAATAATACTAAAAATGGCCCACCTAGGTGTCCGGCATATATACCTATTACTTTTCTAGCTTAAGTGTTTCCCTCCACTAAAAAAGGGTCCGCAAAATTTACTTCATCTCCCATGTGACAAATTCGACCCTGGTGCTATTAATATCGCTGGAAACTAAATTATTAATACGTTATTTATTTATACATAAGTTATATTCATTATATCGTTATATTTACATTCTTACTAATCTTACAATCTATAATCTACTGATAAAAGTTTGGTTTGAAATATTGATTACAGAACAACTCGGTCATTGTTGAATGTACATATTATTAAAAATAAATAAAAGATTTATCTTTTCCCTGGGAAGCACCTGATTTACTTCGTATATAATTTTGAATACCTTATAGTTTGTTATACTTATAGTGGTACAAATGTGGGAATTTCTACCTTAGTATTTAATTTATGTCAATGACAGTTATCATTTAAGACAAAGTATCGATTCATTACTTTATCTCTATTATTACTGTAACACAACCTACAATAATAAAATTATTACTATGATCTACCACAATCGCGAGTAGCAACAAAGGTTAACTCTCCCGATAAACGAATTGGGCAAAAATTACAAAATTTAGCTTTGGACGTTGCGTAAATTACGTTATGTAACATATATAATATATACAAATAAACGGCTTTGTAGTAACTAATTAGCACATATTTTCCATTCCATTATTATATTCCCGTGGAATTCATTGTTTACTTGGTACGAATTTAATAGAAGTCGTATTTAATTAACAAAAATTACGAATTAGGACAGATATATATTGAAGATCAGGTTAATTTCTTATCATAAATTTCTCTGCAGTCTCATAAATCGATGCATTGCATACATTACAATGTTACATTGTTGATTTATTTATACATATTTTAAAAGACAACGAAGCTCTTATAAGTGAAGAACCACTGAACCGATTTATATATTTTTCAAATATAATTTTCAAATATATAATTTTATAAGTTTATAGTTTTTTTTTTATTTAAACAATTATAATTGGATAATAATGTTTTGATGGTGCTGTCCATTGAATCGCGTTTTGTTCACAATTTCATGGGTTTTAATTTTTTTTATGCGGAACCTTAAATATTTAAGAAAAATTAAAGTAAGCCTAAGTTACGCGGAGTAACTTTAACAATGTGTTAAAATCAGTTCAGCACTTCCGGAGATTATACAGAATAAAATGACAGACACAAAAATTGTACACATTGTATTTTTTTATTATAGTAGTATATACATTCATATGTGTTTAGTAAAAAAAAAAATATTTTGATATTACAAACAGACACTTTAATTTTGAAGGGGGAAACAGGGGAAAACGAATTATGGTTTTCGTCTACTTTGCGTTTTACAACTCTTTCTTTAGGGCGCAACGCGATAGCAATATATTTCTTAAATACCTCTTTTTAAAATTTCTAGGAGACCGCATATCCTCTTAAAGCGTGCCACGCTCCGCAATTAGCAAGTGTATTTCCAGACCGGGATGACTATTGTCTATACATTATATATTATCAATTAACTGTCGTCAAAGTATCAAATGCAGTGCAGCCGAATAAAAAAACAACATAATAGATTGGCATTAACTTGATAATCGATTTATTAATTTTACTCACCCTTGCGTATTAATATAGTTAACGAATCACCTTGACATTATGTGCATGTGTTTACTATATTTAGCCACTAGCAGTGCCCAGCAAACTGTGATGCCGCGGAAAGTATTGTTAAGAACCTTCACAGGCGTATGCAGAAACACTACCCAAAGTTTCATCATAATCGGATGGATAGTTTAGGAGTGCATAAAGAACAAACATACCTTAATGTGTCGCGACTACCCATAAAAATAAGACAATAGGAAAACAATGGAAAGCTGTCGTAAACGCCAGGTAAGTGCTCAAGGGGTTAAATTGATTTGTATTAATATAGTAGATAGATTTATCTCGTTTTATTACTTTTAAATTAGTTTCCTTAAATATTTCAATACAGACCTACGAGCCGCACCAAACACGTGACATGCCGGAAATTATGACACATGTTGAAACCCACCTTAAATTTTTAAACATCTAAAACGTAAATTTATTTAATACAAACTATTTTTTTAAATATATTAACTGTCATGGTAGGTTCGATATGCCTTTAATACCAGACATTTTTTTTTTTATAAACGGCGATTATTATGATGATGGCAGTTGACGTTTTCGCTTTAAACTAATTACATTGTGGGCACGTGTTTCTTATTCGAATTTCAATATTTATATGAAACTAGTTATGTGCCTGTGGCTTCACCTGTGTTCTATATATTCTTCACTGCGTAGTATAGTTTTCAATTATTTTTTTTTAATTATTTTCCTAATTATTTTTTTATAAAAGCAAAGACATTTCTCACAAATTCAAATACCTGCCAGTAAAACTTATTTATAATTAATGAGTATTAATGTTTTTACGCAGATTCCTAAATAATTTAAAACATAAAAGTAGCCTAAGTTACGCGGAGTAAATCCAGTTACCTTAAAAAAAAATCCGTTGAAATTGATCCAGTCGTTCCAGAGATTATCCGGAACAAATAAACAGACATAGACACAAAAATTTTTAAAATCTATTTTTGTTATATGTATCGTATAAACATTCATATGTAGTGAGTATAAAGTTGTTATTGTGATATTACAAACAGACACTTCAATTATTTATTTGTATTATATTTTTCGTATAGATATTGTATGTACGCGCGTTTATAATTCAGATAAGCATACTATTTTGTAATATCTGTGAAAACATGAACTTACAAAAACGAAATAAATGAATTATTTTAAATAATGAGTATGTTTACAAGCAGTTTTATTTATAAACGAATTTGTATATACGCGGAAAAGTAATAAATGTAAATAATCTGTATCGATAGCATAAAGTGGATGTGTTTTAGTGTACTTATCTCAGTGACTAAGTGCTCGATTCGATCCATGTTGGCCGGTTAGTATAGCTCTAGGTAAAAATGTTATCCTACCTTCCGAAGAAACGAAACAATAACCATAAATGTCATTAAAACCGGCAAACAAGCAAGTCAATTGCGTGAAGAGAAAACAACAACAGAAAAACACAGGCATCTGTAATCTAAATCTAAGGTGATACAAACCGCGGGTCGTGACTAGTGTAATAAAATTTTATTTAAGTGCAAATATCTTAAAGAGCGTTGAGCAATTCTCAGTAGCGGAAAAACTCTCATAGATTCACGTTACCAATGCTTGAATAGCAGCTGTCAACAGTTTCAATCATATGCTACAGTATGTAAAGTATAAGGTGGATATTAGACGATTGGAACACTGTGCGATTTACCGGCTCTGGTTGATGAATTTCCTACCATCTAATGAAATAAACAACAGAATGAAGCTGCTTGATGTTTTTATTGATCGTCTTTATTCCCACCACCGGGTATTAACCTCTTAGCCCCTTTCGACCCAGACGGAGAGTTAAAAAAAATGACTTCAACAATTTACCCATAAATTTATACGTAATGTTTAACATTCTTGTGGTTGACCATATTGTAGTCAATAGTGAGTTTAAACCACTAAGATCATTAATTGTTGCCGCTCATATTCTTGCTCGTGATATCTATTGAAATAAAATGATCGAGGACTGTCATTGTGCGGGCATCACTCAAAAACTACTGCATAAATGTCGACCAAGCTTTAAAATTATTACAATATTTCATATAATATAAAGTTTTAAGAAACTACGATTTTTATAAGCACTGGGCGTTAGCCGATTTGTTTTAAAGCAATTTTTGAAGTAAAAATTTCTTTATCGGCGTTGAGCTAATCTCGCTAGCGGGTAAACTTATAGATTCGCGTTACTAATGCTAAGGCTGGCGTGCATCATCTAAGCTTATATTTGACAAAAGTCAAATCCGTAGTTAAATCTACAGTTAGGCAAAAACGTGTTGCACCATCCGAGTTTAGCTTAAATTACGTCATAATTTAACTGTAACCACAAACCACGAAATTTTTGTTTCAAGCTAATACCATCATTTTTTTTTACATAAAATGTAAAATGTTTTTATGTTTATCAATAAGTGTTTGAAGACTTAATATTTCAGATTTTGTAAAGCTACTAATTTTATCCCTAAAACATAAACACGAATGAATAAGTAATAATACTCGGCAACAATAATAATTAAAATGTCTTTCATTAGGATATATATTACAGTAATAAATGTAAGACATATACTATCTCTTTTAATTCTTGATAAACTTACTTGGTTTTTACAGTTAATAGAATTTGATCCATAACGAAATATATCCAAAATTTTCGTTTTAGTCCAAACTGACAACAATAACAACACGTTTGTTTTCTATTTGTCAATATTGTTTTTGACATTTTTAACGATGTTACCATACATAAAATATTCTCCTTAATATTTATTAGGAGATTGATGTATCTTTCAACTGACAACCCTTTTAACTTTAAACCTTACTAAAAGTTGGGTTGTGCACTCGAAACTTTGCTACTGCTATGGTTAAAGATGTAGTAAAGATTAAGTTTAAATTTAAACTTTACTATAACTGGACATTTCGTGCACTCCACCCTAAGACGTAAGCCTCGAAATGACACAGTACGTCAAGTAAAAGATGGCGTTTAAGTGCTGGCTGTAAGAGATAAATCATAAAATGTATAATTAGAAAGCCTATCGTATGTTTTGATTATGCATAAACCATAAGAAAATGTACATAATTATTGCTCGGAGCGCCAATAGATACAAAGATCAGATAAATGTTATATGTCAAAAGTTAGGTTATGTTAATAATTTCAGTTAAAAAATTATGAAATGTATACATTAAAAAAATTTTTTTTCAAAGTATCTAGTTTTACTTCTTAAAATTCATACTTTAGCACAAATTTTAAGCTATTATAATTAAATAATGCTTAATCGTTGCTCAAGGAAAAACCGGCTGACATCAAAAATGGCTTGTTTTGATGTTAATGATGTCACTATGAGAATTAATGCTTCGTTTGTAACGGTATAGATTCGTGATGAGCGAGAAATAAATTATACAAAGAAGAAACAATTATTTTCAATGTAATTAACAATGTACATCGGAAAAAACATAAGTAATTTTCATTATGCATGTATCAAAATAAAATCAATATTTTCTTTAGCTTAGTTAACTGTAATATGTGGATTACATTCATAAATCTACCAATGGTATGTTGATAGATAATATTTTATATCAATCAACGCTTCGACGCTCTATCAAAACGGTGGCCATATTGCTAGAATATTCCACAGAGTTTTTGTGACAACTGACAATACATATACCAATATATTTTACCTGTGCACAATAACCAAACTATATCACAGAATATGCCACCAAAAGTACGTATAATGTATGGTGAAATTACATAAGTAAATAAATAAAAAATAAAAACCACTGACATAACATGCTGAGATCCCGCCAAAAATAAAACATTAACTAATTTTATTAAAAAAATGAATTTATTGCGAGTATCATAGGTATAAAAAGATGATGTAATAAATGTAATAAATACGGACAGATTGTTAAAACGAAGGCGTCCACGTGACGAACTACGAGCATCTGCCATTTTGTCTTAGAATTTCATCATTCGCCTATCTTTTTCGATATTGTATACACTATACGTTAGACCTTCAAGTATAGTTGCTTATTGAAATATGCCTGTTCTTATTGCCTATCCTATAAGTATAAAACCGGATTTTTTAAATCTGTTTTATGTGTAAAGTAGGTATTATAAAAACAAATTAAGATTTATTTCTTTGGCTGCTTATTTTTTATTTTAAGGTTTTGTAGTCAGTACAAAAAACAAATTATTGGATTGCAAACGAAACTAAAAATATATTATACAGTAGGACATGAAAAAATAAATTACTAAACAGTTTTAAGTTTAGCTATTTCTAGTCAAATTGTAAAAATATAATATTATTCAGTAATAATATATACGTGTGTTTTTAATATTGAGCAAATACATCTTGACATTCCCTCTCCATTGTCAATTGTTTTACATGGAGTAAAATGATAATGATACGTAAAGAAATTTAATTCAAACTAGAAAAAAAATAACAATTGATATTTAAAGTTTATTTTGACCTCTAAATATCGGATTGTTGACATTTCGTTAGGAAGATGGTAGAAATAATAAAACACAAAGATCTGCCTCTCTTTTCAAACTTTAGTAATTAAGGTCAAACCGCAGACTATATAAAACAAATAATTTGGATTCTGCGTAAAATTTAAAAACTCATAAAAATGTGAATAAAAGCCCTATTGGGCTAACAAAGTAGATACCTACACCTATACCTAGATAGGTCACATGTGTCGCAAGTTGTGAACTACATAAATATGTAAGTAAAGCGTTTATGAATTTTAAGTGGCACTTATTAATTCTTAACACAAGTAATGAAATCGAACTGAAACATCATTGCGTTTGAAGCTAATCATTTGAAATGTTAATTAATATTATGTCTAATTGAAACAACTAGCTGTGTGCCCGCGTTTCATATATTCTTCACTGCGTTTTAATATTTTTTTTATTTTCGTATTTTCATTTATTTTCTTTGGTTCTAAGATAAAGTCATAATATTTCTTATAAATTCAAACACTTGCCCGTAAAGTTATGCATTGAGTTGGCTTTTATTCATTTTTTTATGAGTTTTAATTTTTTTACGTGGAACCCTAATTATTTTAAAAATTAAAAGTACCCTAAGTTACGCTGAGTAACTTCAGCTATCTACCAGAAAAATCCGTCCCGTCAAAATCCGTCCCGTCAAAATCCGTCCAGCTGTTCCAGAGATTAGCCGGAACAAAAAGATAGACAGTCAGACAAATATTTAAAAAATTGTATTTTTGGTATAGGTAACGTATATACATGCATATACATTCAGTAAAAAAAATTGACATTATAAGCAGACACTTCAAGTTTATTAATTAGTATAGATTGTCACTAGGAGTGTAAATGTATATTTCGTCTCTTTGAAAACAAATCTATTTGTTTACGTATTATTTAATAATAACATTTTCTTGTTCTATAAATATCATATTAATAATGGAATAACCAGTTCAGTTTTTTTAAATCTAATTATACAATCACTACTAAGTACCTAACCTTCATCATTTATGTATTATATTAACTTGTATCTAATTATAGATATATATATTTTTACCGGTAACATATTTAGATTTATTAGATAGAGATTTGTTTACTGTCTGTATCAAATTATTCAAAAATACAAGTATTAACATTTTATTTTAACTTATTTATCAAACGTTGATTCTTGAGCACCTTCCCGGCGTTTACGCCAGCTTTCCATTGTTTTCCTATTGTCTTTCTATTGTTTCATTTTTATGGGTACTCGACACAATGCTTTTACTAAATTGCTCTTTTACTTTTACTTTTAACAATAAAATTATTTCTTCATTATTATTACTTTTATTAATAAAATAAAGTTGAAAATTACAAAATAACAGTTGAGTAAATTAATTTGAATATAATTTAATTTTTGCAGGTTCCTATAAAGTTTTTTTTAACTAATTCTTTAAGAGGATATCCAAGCGGCATTTATTACATACAAACGTAGTCCGTTTCCTCCCTGGATAATAGCATTATAGTAAATATTTTTATACCAAATAATATACATTCACCACCTTCATGCCCGTATGTTTTGATTTTTTCCATAAATTAGTTATTGTAGAAACTAGGAGCCATTTAAAATGAAAAATGCTCGATTTTTACTGTCATTTTCAGACATTCGTCAAATAAATTTGATGTATAAAATTTTAAAAAAAAAGCAAAACGCACAGGCATAGATTAAGTTTTTATCATTCTAATAAGAAAATTAAAAATCGGTTCAATTTTGAAGGGGGAAACAGGTTACTACGAAGTGATGTTTTCGTCTATTTTGCATACGGTAAAATCAGCTCGAGCTTCAGTTGTCCGTTTCGTATTTTATAATTTTTGGGACGCAACGCGATAGCAATAGATTTCTGAAACACCTACTTTTCCGACCGCATGTCTTCATAATAAGCCAAAACAATTTACTTGTAATGCAATTGTTACTATGGTCCCTAATTTATAAAAAAAAAAACTTTCATAGGTACACGAACTTTTACATTGTGACAAACTAAATTCATACTACTTCATAGATGTTTGAAATCATGATGAATCAATAAAAAACGAGAGAATTACCACAGTTTCCTGTCATGTCATTGGATGACGAAGTAAAGGCCGATGCGCAACGGCGCGGTTAAACAAATAATTATTTAAAAAAAAACACTTCCCAATATATTTTAATAACAAAAAATTAAAATCTCAATTAAATGAACAAAAACACATTTAGTACAGTATAATTTTACAATTTTGTTATTTTCTTCTCTCAAATTGAAATGTAAACTAGAATGGGTACTGGATGTGGTTAATCAGAAAGGAATCTTGACCACCTCCATTCAAAACCAAAATACAGCGCCATATTAACAGGTGACTCAATATTACCACCCACTATAAGAATATATCCAACATGAACTATGTAACAAATTATTAAAAAAGGTCACAACACTGTGCACTATTTACACAATACATTAAAACAAAAGAAAATAGATAAAATAAATGGCAGTTTAGATGCAACGAACTTATTAAAGGTGAAACTAAATGATCCAAACTGTAATATATATATTTTTTAAATAATAAAATATAAATTTATGCCGCAATGCAAAAAGATAACAGTTTCCGCCAAACTAATAGTTGTCGTAAATGATAAATCTAGTGCCGTAAGTTACCAACAGATGTGAATAACTTAAAACTAAAGCTACTAAAAAACTCGAACACTCAGAAAATCCTACAAACGATACAGTGTTACCTATTAAAAAAAATAAGACAGATAAATGTTTATTTACCGTGTACATTACAGCTAAATATGGTTAATAAAATAGCGTCATATGATTACTTGATAACAGAATGTCGCCTATGTACAACGGTAAATTCACTAAATAAGGAAACTCAATGGGCGTTGAACAAAATTAACAATTTCTGATTTTTCCATACATATTTTTTTTAAATATACTCTTGTTTAGCGATTTAGTTTGACGTACAGTTTATAAGATTTTCAAATTAAATCCTTGTCTTATCTAGTATTTTTTGGACTGTCTTACAAAGGTAGTAATTAACTTTTATTATGCATGTATCTAATAAAACAAATCGCCTTATTAAGTTTAGAACATTATTACATTCGGCAAAATCTTTAAATAACAAAATTTAAAATTATAGTTTTTCACAAAAAATATTATAAAGCTGTTACAATAGCTGCCATCATTAACGATATTAAAAATTGTTACGAAAACTCGAAAAAATACACACATTCAAAGCACATTAAAATAAGTTGTTTTTAATCATGTACATACATTTAATTAAATTTTTGATGTATTCTGTTCAATATTTTCACAATATTAGTTGGTATTAGTATTTCAGTTACTTTTTATATGTAGTTCAGTTAAATGCCATCAAAACTCTGTCTTTTATAAAGCAATGTTATGCATTGTCGTGAGTAACATTGTTTAATTTTTTATACTTAATGAGCTAATTATTTGTTGACATGGTTACAATTTTTGTAGGTTCGTTACCATCTTATGTGTCACGACATTACTAAATTATATCAGATGTGTTTGTAATCAAACTATTCAATTTAAACACTATTATCAAATTTGTACAATATAAAACGATGAGGTTATTTTTTCGTAATTAGTATTTGTGGGATGGTAAAGCTCTCGTGCCCAAATGGGTGGTGATAACTCGTCACATGGTGAAATACTCTACGTGATAAATATCAAATGATTTTGACGGTTTTAGTCAAATTTGACATATTGGTACATTTTATATTTTAGCGGGTATTTTAGCCGTAATCGGGCTATCACATGACAACAACGGAAGCTCATTTATTTAATTTAATTGAATTTATTATGTATTATTTGTTTTGTAAAACTTTGTTTATTAATTATTTATTAACGTGTTTATTTTATATTTAAACAAAATGAAATTGTTATATTTTAAAATTTCTAAGTTGCATAAGATAAATTTACTTAATTATAAGAAATTATTGTAAATTAGTATAAACAAATTAGTTTCCAAGAGACGTGATAGCTGAAAATCATTTGAAGCTGAGTCATCAAAAGAAAAAATCAACCATCTTAGAAGTAACTTTGCTTTTTTTTGTTAGTACCAAAAAAAAAATCAGGAAAAATATGAGGGCTCCGCATAAAAAAAAACACATAAAAATGACAATTCAGTGGTCAGTTTTACGCGCAAGTGGTTATATTTATGAGAAATATTTTTACTTTATCTTACTACCAAAAAAAATCAGGAAAATAGTTGAGGTTACATGTAAAAAAACTCATGAAATTGTGAACAAAATATGATTCCATATACAGCACCATTAAAAAATAATTTCCAAAGATTATTTAAAAACGTAAAAATGTGTAATATACACAGTAAAAAATATGTATAATGCGATCGGATCCGCGGGCACACAGCTAGTATTTTAATAATTAAAGAGCTCGTTTTTTGTCCGGATAAATCTTTGAATCCATTGGACCAATTTTGATCCATTATTTTTATTAGGTATGTTTCTTATTTTATCTATTGAATAGGACAAACAATTTTTGTAAATATTTTAGTGAAAATAAATTGTCATAGTTTTATGTCATTATTTTTTGTAAAGAGACGTACTTAAATTCCACGGTTCGTGAAAATCATAATTTTCAAAGTATTAGACATCCGTTTTTAAATTAATGTGACCTAAGCAATGCCGGGTAAGGTAGCATATTACTGGAGTGCCAAAAATTCTGGTATCTGGTTTGACTGGAATCGAGAACATTCTCCCGCCGCACCACGCCATACGGATCCAATGATTGCGTGAAATTATACGACGCTCTCATTGGCTAGTTGATATCGCATGATTCTGCCTTGCTGGCGCTTGGTTTTTTAGCGGGCAACTCTCATCGTGTGATGTCTGAACGTTTGTAATTCGCAACGGTAACGGTGTTGCTAGTTATAAAATAATAAAAGAAGAACGGTAATTATTAATAGTAGTCCTGTTACACCTTAAAGGCGTTCAGCTTCGGTATTAATCAAACTGTTATTTGGTTTTTGTACTTTTTTAAAATACTTTCTTATATCTCAATTAAGATGAACCTAATTTACTTAAAGTATTTTAGAAAAATATGTTAATATAGGTAATTGTTATATGATATTCTGATATTCTCTGCGCAGATATCTAAAAAAATTAGGAGTTTTGTGTATATCATACTCTCCGTCGAAAAGCAATTTATTCCAGTTGTGGGAAACTTAATAGCTGATATTAAAGTGGATGTATAAGTTAGATTGTTTTCTATCTAAATCATTTACAAGTTGCATCCATATGTATGGTGATAATTTGACCATTTACCAATTTACATTAAATGTTTTTTAAAATATTACATCTACTTATATCTACTATATTGAATAGTTGCCATTAAATGTAGTTTTTAATAAATGTGTATGTGGGTGGAATTATAGACAGTCAATGTCTTGTAGATCTAATTGTCATAATAGTCTAGACCAGGGATGGCATGATTAAAACGACTTGGTTGAAAAACGTGTTTAAAACAGTTAAAAACATGTTTTGAACCATGTTTATAATATTATTATG
This sequence comes from Samia ricini, assembly GCA_014132275.2. NCBI lineage: Eukaryota > Metazoa > Arthropoda > Insecta > Lepidoptera > Saturniidae > Samia > Samia ricini. The sequence goes on from AP028161.1 coordinate 13,603,658, forward strand.
TCGATTATTCCTAAAAACGAGACAATAGGAAAACAATGGAAAGCTGACGTAAACGCCATGTTAGTGCTCAAGGCGTTAAGTAAAAAACAGAGTATAAAACTACTTTTAATTGCGAATGAATGTAAACGAATAAATATTTAGGGCTCTAAATTCAATATATACTCTATGTTATATAAATTAGAAAACATAAGGCAATATTTATTTAGTTAGTTTTAAGGGTATTTTAAAAATTGTCAACTTTTATTAAAATAGTATAAAATTAAAAATTACTTATATAATAAATGTAATGTAAACACTATAAAGTTTTTTAGAAGTTATTTCTTTAACATTATCGAAATTGACGATGCGGTATGCGTATCGGCGTACGACATAAATCACGTTACGAATTCCACCTGCTTCCTGCGCCCCCTTACACCCGGGATAACGACACACATGGATCCCATACTTTGCACTGATTTTGCAGTCTCTGGTGACCGCAATGACTTTGATACTCTATGGGAATACCTAACTGATTCAGAGTTGATGAGTGAAAGGAAACAAAAAAACACGTTTATTTAAAATATTATGTACTCTTTGTACATTAAAAAAAACTGTTTAGTTTTTTCAACTCTGGTCTAGATATTGTAGTATTCTGTATAAAATATTAAAATATGATTGTCGAGTGCGGAATCGGATAAGAAAAATATGGGTCGTTTAAAATCAAAAACCGTATATACACTTTTGGAAAAAAGGTTCTGATATTTAGGACTTCAGGACTAAAGTCGTGTAAATCCCGGAAAAATGAGTCTTATATATTTTATATTAAGAACATTGCGTCATCATAAACACCTAGCTGCCGATATTAGGCTTGTAAATTTTTTTTTTAAATAAATTGTACTTGGATCAATGATACATTACAAAACTTTTATAATGACACACTGGTGAACATCTTTATCAAATATTATATTTGGATATAATGATAAAAAAAACTCATTCTTCATATCTTCTGTAGCCTTTCAGCAAAATTTACAAGATTTTAATTATGAAGTCGTGTTTTGGAGCATATATTATTTGACATTTTAATGTAAATATTTATCATTATTTAATACATACCGCGCATATTAGTCTCAAATATACGATGCAGTATTTAAAATGATATCCGGTTTGTATACTAAATAAAAGAAAAATACAAGCAGCTGATAACCAATTGCCATATGTATAAAAAGCTATTCATTATGTATCTATCTAGTTTTATTTGACACGTATCTGGTTCCATCTAGCTTATATCTCAGGATCGAACATAAATGTATATAAACAATAAAAAACTTCAAAATAAATAAAAGTTTTTGTAAGCACATTATCTTCAAACGGAATTCGGTCTAAAACTCGAATCTTCTTAATGTTATAACATGTTTTTATTACTGTGTATATATGGTTTTATGATAAATTCTGCGCAAAAGGAAAACCCAGTATTTTATGCTAAGCGTTATTGTATACAATTAATGGACAAAGCTGTGTTATACATGTATCAATAACTTATATATTTGTTAATTGCAACTATGTTGAAATTCGGTAACGTTGTAAGAACATATACAAAAAATAGATTAGATTACTTAAATTAAAAAAACATAATCCTTTAGTAAAAATGACCCTATATAACAATTAAAACTCCCTCAAAAAAAAACTGAATAAAAGCTGATTTTACTCCACACTCCATTTTAATCCTATATTTTTAACAATAAATAAACGTCTATACATATTCCACTGTGAATGAGATAGTTAACTTTTTTATTATTAACTTTACATAATAAAAATGTAACCTTAACCTAGTCTGATTTATTATTTACTTTTTGCAAGCATGAACCCGGAAAGTCCTTCTCTGAGATCTTAAAGACTGGCCACTAAAAATATATATTATTCATGAATTATTTAATGAACTTGATATCTATTTATGAATTTAAAACATACAGTAAACTAGAGTACATTATTCAATGAGCAGAATTACCTGATAACACTATTCGACGAGCTCTATCGACCTCGAAACAATACACCATTTGAAACTCTACGGCTAATATTAACGGGTTTTTTTTTCAATTCAGTTCAGTGATAAACCTTAATATAATGCTCTATTGTACCGTTGCGTTCTCCGTTATTAATATTATCCTATCAAACATCACGTGGATTATTTTTTTGAGCTTAATATTACTAACATTGTTTGGACGTTGAATACCTCAAAATAAGTCTTTGCCTTTGAAACGAGATTCAGTTAACCCGCCATTCTTTCTAAGCTATGGAAAAATTTTCCAACTCACTAGACTCGAAATATCTTATATACCTACAAATATCGATACTTATCTAGTAATTAAAAATACAGGTAAATGTTGTATAAGATGAAGATGAAGAAAAAAAGTACAATATCGATAGGCAGTTGCCGTGCGTGGTAACAAAACATATCACGGCGAATGTTTTATTAATAGTCGATACACATTAGAAAATCAGGTTGCACCGAAACAAGTCCTCATAATGAATTGAAATACCATTTATGTTTATTTTTAAACGGTCTCTTAAACCCTTCTGGCAGCAACCTTTGACATGCTCCTATCTCCAGCTGAGGAAGCTCTTACAGCCGTCTCCATTTACAGCTATACAGTGATACCGCATGTATCAAACGCTTCACACTGGATACATACACTTCCACATTAAACCTAAAGTACATGAGTTTTGTAAGGCACATTTTTTCTTGTTCAACGTAATTTTTTAACACAGGTTTGTTTCTTGCGCTAGGTACCATTTTAAGCTTAGCCTTGCCTTAAGCGATCCCCAAATTCCGGTAAAGCCGTCAAGGCCCTTCAGGTTAACAGCATCCGGTCGATTCTATCAGTGCTCGCGACTCCGTCCGCGTGGATTTCCGTGTTTGTGAAATGAGAATCTCAATAAAATATAGATAAATATTCACAGCTTCGAAATACATAAACTTTCATACAAATTCGCATCCCCTTTTCCAGTCACTTAGGGGTGAATTTTCAAATTTTTTCTCCTATGTGTCACTTCGACATATAGATAATATAATATAATAATAAACGACATATAATAAGAAACATAAAAAACTATATTTTAAAAAAATCCACCTTTTCACAGGTTGGACTTAGTTTTCTTTTTTTCTTCAAAAGCTATACGTAACTCTGGGATATAAACTATTTCCACCGTATATTATAAAATAACAAGTTATCCTTTAGTAAGATATTTTTAACTAAATGAAAATAAAAAATCGAGATTTTCAGTCTATATCCCGACGTCTGGCAACCCTACATATATTATCAAGGCGAGGCGGGCTCAAAAGGGATTGAACCCAGGGCCGCTAAACAAGTTAATAAAACAAAATATCAAGGAGAGGTCCCGAAAGCAAAAGCTATAAACTATCAACTTTTGTAAATTGTATTTGACGCGATGACATACTATTTAAAAATAACAAACGTATTGATGACAAATTAAGAGGAAACATTCGTTTAACCGGAAGTAGTACTTAATATTTAAGCAATTTTATAATTAAATATTCTGTCTTCCTTGCAGTTGATTAACTTGATTATTGGTTTATTTGACACTAACTGTGCCCGCGGTGTCTCTCGTGTATATTTATGTATTTTTTCTTCCGTAGCTTTTCATTATATAAAAAGCAACGTCTATCTGTCTGTCCGTTAGTATACGCGAGCGAAGCCGCGGCCACTCAGCTAGTATTTCTTAAAAGGCACTTAATATGGTAATATACAAAAATATGGCAAAAGAATATCATTTTGTGTGTAGAAGTTTTTGGCGGGATCTATGTCTGTCATGTAGCTGTTATTTTCTTTAATTCATTAAACTTTTATATTTGACTCTATATCATGTAATCTTGGTGACGTTTTGTTGTGATATAATTTGGTTATTGTGTTCAAGTTAAGTTTAATATAGAAGATAACGCGTAACATAAATTCTGAGGTGAAGAAAAATTTCCAAGGAAAGTTCCAGCAGGATGGGACACAGTTTTACTGGAGCTTGGTAACAAGATTGAAAATACATCTTACCTACATGACACTGGCACAAATTGTGTATACACAGATTGTCATTAGATAAGAAGAAGAAGAGGAATTTGGTGTAGACTGTTAAAAAGAATCGATCTAGTCTCTCTTGAGTTATAAAATAACTAGATATACAGAAAGAGAATCTAGACGGAAATTAATAATGTAAAATTAGAATACGCTGAAGGGCGTATAGTTCTTCTTCTTCTTCTTAGTTAATGGCAATCTGTGTGTACACACAATTTGTGCCAATGTCATGTGGGTAAGATTTTCAATCTTGTATCAGCGTTACCAAGCTCCGACAGAACGGTGGCCTATCCTGCTCGAACTTTCCATGGAGCTTTGTCGGCACCTCAGAATGTATGCTACGCGTTGTCTTCTATAATAAACTTAACTTGAACACAATAACCAAACTATTTCACACAAAACGCCACCAAGATTACATGATATAGAGTCAAGTACACAAGTTTAATGAATTAAAGAAAACAATTGCTACATGTCAGACTGAGATCCCGCCAAAAAACCGGGCGTATAGTTTAACGCTACACTAGTGGCGATGACTTCTTCTTCTTCTTCTTAGTTAATGGCAATCTGTGTGTACACACAATTTGTGCCAATGTCATGTAGGTAAGATTTTCAATCTTGTATCAGCGTTACCAAGCTCCAACAGAACGGTGGCCTATCCTGCTCAAACTTTCCATGGAGCTTTGTCGGCACCTCAGAATGTATGCTACGCGTTGTCTTCTATAATAAACTTAACTTGAACACAATAACTAAACTATTTCACACAAAACGCCACCAAGATTACATGATATAGAGTCAAGTACACAAGTTTAATGAATTAAAGAAAACAATTGCTACATGTCAGACTGAGATCCCGCCAAAAACTCCCTGGCGATGACTTATTATTATGTTATCGTAACAATAATAATATACATCAATTATTAGCTCATTAAAACCGCAGCTATAAATTTACGTTGTAAAATTAATTTGTAACAAGTTTTATCTCTATGCATAGAGCAATAACGCTAAGAGTGATAGTTTCATATAAAAACTCACACTTCACACTGAAACCAAAAAAATGTATTTGTTTGTGTAGTCGAAATGAAATTAATGTATGTAATGTAAGGCGTTGGTGGCTTTTTACAGCCAACTTGAAATGGCTTCACTTCTCGTGTGGCTACTCTCCTTCTGAGTATTTTATTTCTATGTGCCTGTATATGCCTTTTTTCAATATTCTTATTTAATCACCCAGCAATAAAATATTGAACATTCGATATAATCCTCAGCTATTACAAAACGACAAAAGATTGTAATGTTAATTTAATTGCAACACTCGGATGCAAATGGAACATTTACAAATATGTATTAACAATATTATTGAAAATCAAGAGATTTTACTCACATATTTTGAATTTAAATGAAAAAGAGAACTAGGCATTCATGGGGACTGCTGAGAAGCGAAAACTCAATTTTGCAAAAATTGTTTTTTAATGTATACATTTCATAATTTGTTAAATTAAATTATTAACATAACCTAACATTTAACACACAACATTTGTGTGGTTTTTACATACGTTGGCGGTCTTTGCAATAATTATAGTATAATTTTCATTTAGTTTATTCATAATCAAAACATACGATAAACTGCGTAAGTATACATTTTATTAAATTTATCTGAGCACCTTTTTTTTCTAACCTAGCTATTGCTGTTTACCAGAAGGGCCTTTACAGCTTCAACGAACTTTGGGAGCGAGTGCTGAAGGCACTCAGCCGCAAAAAGGTAACTAGCACAAGGGTTCGAACCTCGGCTTGACCGCTACCTATATTATACAATTCCCGCGGAATTTGAAACTAGCTAAACCCTACATATTTTATTCTTAAATAATAAAAAAAAGATTCCGTACAGGACCTATGTACCTGCATGTTATGTGCAGGAGTGTGTATGCAGTTTTGTGCGTGTAATACTCAATGCATGGGCAGTTTTACTCTATCACGCTGGCGGCGACGATCTGAGCACCAGAGCCTAAACGCCAATTTATACTTGGCATACTGTAACATGTTAACGGTTGACCTCATAGTATTAATAACGGGAATCTATAAGTTTTTCCCCCTACCGAGATTCTCTCAAAGACGCTAAAGAAGTTTTCGCTTCAAAAATAAATGAGCAGGTTAAGTTGGTTAATATTATCTGACACAATTGAAAGGTATTCATAATATCGTCTTATATTGTCATGTATAAAATTTATTACGAGTAAGACACACGAAAGACGGTTCGCATTTCACGTGACGATCACGCGACACGCACTACATGGCTTTGCCTGATAGATACATTCCGGCCGATTGTTGGTATGAACTTTGTAATATGATAAAAAGTATAAACAATGTCTCCCGTTCCGTCTGCGTTGAAATGTTATCGCACCGATAAAAGGCTAGTGTAAACCTACATACAGTTGTAACAGTGACATAGAAACATAGTTCTTCATTTGCTGCTTATACATGCATCTGTTGCTTATACCTAACGTGGCCATTGATTTTTTGTTTTACTCCTTTTTTTTTACTTGGCTCAGTGCTTTGACCACAATCTCACTTGATGTTAAGTGGCAATGTGGTCCAAGATGGTAAACATTCTAAGCCTAGAGGAGTATACTGGTTATCAAATGATGTTGCCGGAACACAACTATTCGTATTGGGCAAAAGGTGGGCATTATTAGAAAATGCTCAACAAATTAAAGTCACTACAAGGTAAAAAAAAATTATTTATTATTACACACAAAGCGATATAAAACATTGAAATGCAGACAATTTCCTACAATTATATGATGCAACCTATCTCATTACCAAATTTTATCGAAATCTTTTCAGTGGTTTAGGTGTGAAAAAGTAACCGACTGAGATAGCTGGTGCCCGCGATTTCGTCGGTGAGAATTATTACTTCGAGTGCCTCTATTTTTTACACTAAGCTTTATATCATTCTCTATACCAATTTTAAAAATAAAAAATGTTATCTGATAAAGACGTGAAAAGATTAGTAGTTATTTGTGCAACTAAACAAGACCATGAATGAAATGTAAGTACATATTATAGTTTCTGTAGTCGATTTTGTAGCACCGCCTAGAATACTGGAAATAGGCTCCCGAAAGATCTCCAAGACGACCGCTCTTGCCCTTTTATGAATATAGAATATAGATAAACGCTAATCGTACATTATATAAATACATAATATATGTATAAAACAAAGAAGAGATCGATTAATAGACAAAAGAGAAAAATATCTTGAACTATGTTATCTTTGCCTATTTATATCTATATTATCCATGTATGTAGATATAATACATTGGCATTGCTTAGTAATTAATTGGCCATCATTTACCAGTAGTTATACGGTTATTAATCATAATTAATTATTAATGTATAATTATCATATGGTATACGTATTAGTTGGCTTATAATATAACTCGAGATTTAAGAGTCTGATATACATAATATTTAATTACAAATCATAGATATATTATGTCATCAGGTTTTAGTATGTATTTATTGAATTTTTACATCTACCGTAAATTGATTATCACCTTGAGATTTGATCTACCTGAGAATAATTAGTGTAAGCACTATATCAAGCAAGTTATAATTTCATAATGTTATTACAAAGTGAAAACCTTGACGAGAATGATAGTGATATCTGAAAATGACATTCCTCCCTTTACTTCTGCTATCAACGGTTATAACTATAAATTGTACAGTTTTTATATAAAAAAAGAAATGAAAATATCCAAAAATATAAAATAAACCAGATCGAGTTTCTTGTCGGTTCTTCTCGATTTCTGAACCCGTGGTAATGTGTTAACTTTCATAAGCGTCTTCTTTAGGTCTAAATTATGTAACGTTTTTTCCAATTATTTTTATGGCATCTCTGTTTTTATTAATTTCTCTGCGACATAAAGGATTCTGGCACATTTATAAATTATAGATACGAGATACAAGAGTCATACGAAGTTAGACAATGCAGTGCGGGCGTATTTATAGAAAATGTTTTAATGCTCGAGTAATTAACCTACAAGACCTTATCATCAATAAGGGTTATATGGCAACGATACTTGAGAACCTTCCTCCTTCATCACTTTCTCACTTAATATCAGGTAAAATTGTAGACAAGCGCTAATTTAACAGCGAGTTTTATAAATATGAATTATGTTTTACCATTTGTCCATATGACTAGGCAAAGATGGCAAAAAAACTGTTCAAGATATTTTCCTTTTTTGTTTGTCACATCCGATTTTACGTTTTTTTTTTTTGTTCGGTAACTTTTCGGTAATTATAGCTTTAGTGTTATCAATAGACACAAAATAATAATAATAAGAAACGGTTTTTTTTTTTTAAATATTCAATAATTATTATTGTCGAATTTCGACTTACGGGCGAAGGGTGAAGAATGTACATACATATCATCACGCCTTTCTCCCGTGGAGGTAGGCAGAGACTACGTCCTTCTACTTGCTACGATCTTGACACAACTCTTTCGATCTTCAACTTCCATAAGCGCTTTCATAGATGCCCGTCGGTTAGGGTTACTCTTTTCAGCTGGCCTTTATTTAAAACGTGCTAGATTTGGTCGAGATACGTTCGCCTAGGTCTTACGTTCGCCTTAACTACGTGCCCAATCATCCTCGCCTTACAAATCACCTTAACTTAGTGAAGCGGTATTTGGAAGTTCGTAAAATATTTGCAACTATCTGAATCGTTACTAATATTAGCTTATCCATATTTTATCCCGACGTTCGTGTTTTGTTTTTTTTCTTCATAAATTCCTCTTCTTAGTAGAATGATAAAGTTTTTTTAGATACTTTATAGGCGGTTTGATCACAATCACATCTCATGTTAAGTTACGATATGGTTTAAATATGTTAAGTCTGAAACTCAAATGATGCTTCCGGAACACACCTGTAAGTGATTAGTGGCAGATTCTAAAACTTGAACGTGGTAGTTAGCCATGCGGGATTATTTATTAGATAATGCTCTACCACTATTATTGACTATGGTTTCGCCACGATGTTTTCCTTCATTGAAAGTTTAGGGTCATTATAAAATAGGATAAGTTAATTCGAATTAAAATCCATCGATGTGGAATTCGAACATACTAGCGCAAAGCGCTGACGTCAAACGTTGAGAAATCACTAGTTTGTATTTTTCCTCCTACATGTTGGTACTACGAAAATTATATATCTAGATATTCCGGTTTCTTTATTGTATTTTCTTTCAGATTCAAATAATAGAATTAACAAAATAATTCAAATTAGTAATGAATTTACGCAAATTGTAAAAACTCCTCAGATCTATTAAGGATTTTTTAACGAAGTTAAAACGAGGCTCGAATTTGCCTGCATTATAATAATATTAACTGTAATATAATATATTCCACGGGTTTTATTCATTCAGCCAACGTGATATGCTATCTGTATATATATACACAGTTGTTATTACTATGTTAATATTCTTTTTTACAAAAAAAATATGAATATTTCATAATTTCGATACGTGTTAAAATCGTAAGAATCGCTTGGATGGTCCGTGATAAAAATTCATATTTATGCAAGTAACGGGCAAACAGACGGATAGATGTTGCCTTTTATAATATGAAAGAATTTTTACGGCAATAGAAGTAACAACATTTTCGGTATTCAATCATTTTTCAGGCATGAAATCCGTACCTGATCATGTCCATAAGGCGACTGATAAATACGGTCGTCGCCGGACCGCTGTTTTCGACAGATTTCAATGTTTACAATTTTTTTTATTAACGACCGTGTAAGTTAATAAAATTATATTATTCCAAGGCTGATTATATGAAACACATGATATCAGATAATAGTTACTACGAGTCCGTGTTAAGTAAAAGTACTAATAGTTTAATAGTACTAATTTAAATATTATATTTTCGAAATTTCACGTCAAGAAACAGGCTGGTACGCAATCTGATAATAAACATTCACCATCTATGGATAACCAAGGGTATCACTGTGTCGTAGCCGATCTCGGACAGTGTTGTGCTTACGTAATATGGTTTGGTTATATACAAATAAATAAAAAAGTGTCTGTTTATAATAACAATATAACAGATTTTTACTAACATGCACATGAACGTACATACTTATACCAAAAAGACATTTTGTTGTCTGTCAGACCATCTGTTTGGTCCGGTTAAACTCTACAACAGCTGGTCTTTTCCTGGCAGATAACTGAAATTATATATGACGGTAATTAGGCTACTTTTTAATTTTTGAAAAATAATTACGCTTACACGTATAAAAATTAACCTAACGAAATTGTGGATAAAATTCGTTTAAATACACAGTTTTCCTATATGTATAACCGACCGTGAATACTCAGGTGCAACAGAAACTCCCTGAAGGGTTCTAACAGAATAGCTACCATTTTTGCTACAACGCTGTGAAACTAGATAAGAAACCCCTACTTTGGTCCATAGTTTAGTTACCTTTGCCATTTCCTGAAAAAGAGAAAGCTGAAACAAAAAAGTATAGTATGTTTTAAATTCATTACGACGAATTTTTAACTTCGACACTGGCTAATGCTTCTGCAACGCCAATAAAAAAACGAATTGTTTTGAATTTATTAATACAGATTCACGTTCAAGGTAGTCGAGTACATACTTTTTTTATTTTTACTAAACTTTTATAATTTATTTATTAAAAGTGTCTAGTGTTTTCCTTGACCACCATTTATGCTTCGAGAGATATCATATATTGCGTAGTTAATACAAGAATAACTTGTTCTGATTATGCATATATAATAATAAAAATAAGTAAAAGTTGAATATAACCTATACTAATAACAAAATTGCAAATTTTACGTGTCTGTACATTACCGATTTTTGTGAAAAGAATTCTTGCAAGGGGCTAAAGATATGTAATTAAACACATTTCACATTTTACACATTTTAGAAATATCTGTTTGTCTGTGCAGGCATCAATTAAAATGTACTAAGTATATTTCAAAAAACTCAAAAAGATAATTATGAAGTATATTCCGGGGTAGCATCAAAACATAACTTCATTAAAATCGGTCAACCCTATCAAAAGTTATAGTAATTTGAAAGAAACGCAGCGACCAAAGACTACAATGTAATACTGCGGCGACTTTAGTATGAAAGAAAAGTTTGTAAGTAAATGCGTTTTAGTCTTAATCGAGAACAAGAAAGTTATGGATTGATTGAAATTGAACAAAATGTATATTATAGTATAGTATATTATGGAATAATGTATAATACGTAAATAATTAATATCTAAGATATAATAAATGAGAAAACAATATTTTGATATTTTAATATAATATCTAGGAATTCTAGGTTTTGTATTAAGGAGTCATTTTATGAAAATAGTGAACTGACTTTCAATTATGACTTTCAATAAATATGGTGCGGAACATAATATTATATCGTTCTAACTATAATTGGACTGTTCATGTTTTTGTTTATTTTTGATTGCATGGAGGATGAAGTGTTATGAATGCTGATTACGTAGCATATATGTATTTCTGACGATTATTCATAGATGACGCTATACTACCTTTTAATAATTTGGACTGTTTTGAAAGATTACAAGACACAGATAACCTATACATATAACAAAAGACTAATGGGATAAAATCTACAGATTGGATAATGTAGATTTTTTATAGACAGAACGGGACGGGACGGGGCTGCTGAATTCCACGTGAGCGAAGTCGCAGGCACAGCTAGTTAATAATAAAAATTTAATTTCGCATATCGATAACGATATCTTGTACACCGTGTTTTATTTTTTGTAATGCCTTGCTAAATACACTAACAGAATTAAAAATATACATACATTTAAGTATATAAGTAAGTACGTATTAAATGTTAATTAAAAAAACACTAATTTTTGTTCAATAATTACACTACACTTTTTTGAATCTATAATTTAAAAAATATAACCAACAAAAAAGTGGTTGTACACTTTGTATGAAAAACTTTTTTTTACATTATTCTAATATTGGCTATGTAAGAAATAGCGCTTTCTTCAATTTTAATAAATCTGCATTTAGTTGTGTTTTGTGGCATCTCCATTTCTCATGTAATTGTTTTTGTTTATTATTCTGCTTGCAGTATTTGACTCTATATGATGTAAAATTTATGATGTTTTAGGTGATATATTTTGGTTACTGCTCATGTTCTGGTGCATGGTACATGGATGGTGTTAGGTGCATCAGAAATTATATCATGGAAAATGAATTCTGAAATGTAACAAAGACTTCTTTAGAGTTTTGTTATATACCTCTAAAAAGTATGTAGTCATTTCTTGGAAATCAGTATAACTTAAAAAAAAACAATTAAAGAGTTCTAATTAATTTAAATAATACATCTGTAACCATGATGTATTGTGTTTGTTATTTTAGATAATGCTTAGACAGCTTTTTAATGCTTACTTTAAAAGTCTCTAAAAGGATATAAACGAGTTTAATTCATAATACATGTTTAGAGACAAAGTACTTCTGTGGTGGTGCTGAGCGATACTCGGTAGAGGAAAACTTATAGATTCGCTTTACCAATCCTATGACGTCAGCCGTCAACGTGCTACAGTATGTCAAGAATAAGATGGCTTTTTAGTGCTGGTGCTCAAAGATAAATAATAAAATGCATACTTACGCAGCCCAGAATAAACTATATGAAAATGTACATAATTATTACACGGAGCGCCAATAGGTTTAAAAACCAGGCAAACGTTACTTGTTAAATTGAAAAACTCAATAAACAAATTATGAAATTAAAACATTAAAAAATCCGTTTTTTCAAAGTTTCAAGTTCCCATGGCTGCCTAGTTTTTTTTTTTCTTTATTTGTAATGAAGTACTAACTTTCATATTATAGAAATTGAGGTGATCTTTTGTAATGGTTTCTTAAATTTATCATTAGGCAAGTGGTAGTGAGTTATGTCATTCTTTATTACAATAATCGTTTTCAAAACACAATACATTTTAAATTGCGTTTAAGGTTTTATTTCGTAACTAGCTGAGTGCCCGCGACTCCGCCCGCGTTTCATATATTGTTCATTTCGTAATATACTTTTTTAAAATCATTGGAAAATAATGTTTAGATAGTACTGTCGTTGAAACGTATTTTATTTACAATTTCATAAGTTTTAATTTTGTTACTTTCGTATTGTTTTCCAAATTCTTTATGACACCAAACTGGAAAGATATTTTTTACAAATTCAAATACCTGTCAGTAAAACTGTTCAGGGAGTCAGATTTCTTTTTAGTTTTAATGTTTTTTACACGGCACCCAAATTATTTTGGAAAAATAAAAGTATCCTACGTTACATAGAGTAACTTCAGCTTTCTGCCAAAATCGGTTCAGCAGTTCCAGAGATTACCAGCAACAAATAGACAGACAAAGTTTTTAAAAATTGTATTAATAGTAAAGGTACCATTCACATGTACTTAGCACAAATAGGCACTCCAATTTTAGTTATTTAACTGAAAGATGAAAACTTGATTTACGCTCGTGTGCTATTTTATATATAAAAAAGTATTTTATAAAAATACATTAAATCGCCAAGGAAGCAATATAATTCACGGCTTAAAAAAAACACGGTCAAAGTAGAAAGTGAAGCATTTTTGTTATCATAAAATTATCACGTACCGCCCCATTCTCTATTTGACCACTAATGATAAAACATTTTCTATGAATGCTCAGTTACATAATTAAAATTGACCGCGCGTCGTATCTACGTCTAATAGGGAGTAATAAATAAAATTAAAGTGTCTGTTTGTAATAACAAAATAATAATAATAAAAAAAACTAAATACGTATAATAGTATATACGATACCTATACCAAATATATATATTTTTTTAATTTTGTCTGTCTATTTGTTCTACATAATATCCGAAACTGGGCTGGACCGATTTTTATGGGACTTTTTTTTTGGTAGATACCTGAATTTATTCCGCGTAACTTAGGGTACTTCTGATTTTCGAAAATAATCAGGATTCTTTGCAAAAAAATTAAAACTTAAAAAAATTATTAAAATCCAATTCGATTCACAGTTTTACTGGCAGGTATTTGAATTTGTGGAAAATATATTTGCTTAATGTCAGTAGCAAAAAAAGTTTTGGTTAGTAATGAAGGTTCCGTATAAAAAACTTAAAAAAACTATATTACGCAATGATTATTTATATGAAACGCGGGCACAACCGCGGGCACATAGCTAGTTAAGTAATATAGAAACCATTAGGCAACCATGACCTCGGAAAATATGCGTCGAATTCAAAGTCCCCGGTGAATTCTAAGCATTTCTTTAGATACTATATTTATAACACTGCACTTTTTATTTTGGTGTAATATACACAGTTGTTATTACTATGTTAATATTCTTTTTTACAAAAAAAATATGAATATTTCATAATTTCGATACGTGTTAAAATCGTAAGAATCGCTTGGATGGTCCGTGATAAAAATTCATATTTATGCAAGTAACGGGCAAACAGACGGATAGATGTTGCCTTTTATAATATGAAAGAATTTTTACGGCAATAGAAGTAACAACATTTTCGGTATTCAATCATTTTTCAGGCATGAAATCCGTACCTGATCATGTCCATAAGGCGACTGATAAATACGGTCGTCGCCGGACCGCTGTTTTCGACAGATTTCAATGTTTACAATTTTTTTTATTAACGACCGTGTAAGTTAATAAAATTATATTATTCCAAGGCTGATTATATGAAACACATGATATCAGATAATAGTTACTACGAGTCCGTGTTAAGTAAAAGTACTAATAGTTTAATAGTACTAATTTAAATATTATATTTTCGAAATTTCACGTCAAGAAACAGGCTGGTACGCAATCTGATAATAAACATTCACCATCTATGGATAACCAAGGGTATCACTGTGTCGTAGCCGATCTCGGACAGTGTTGTGCTTACGTAATATGGTTTGGTTATATACAAATAAATAAAAAAGTGTCTGTTTATAATAACAATATAACAGATTTTTACTAACATGCACATGAACGTACATACTTATACCAAAAAGACATTTTGTTGTCTGTCAGACCATCTGTTTGGTCCGGTTAAACTCTACAACAGCTGGTCTTTTCCTGGCAGATAACTGAAATTATATATGACGGTAATTAGGCTACTTTTTAATTTTTGAAAAATAATTACGCTTACACGTATAAAAATTAACCTAACGAAATTGTGGATAAAATTCGTTTAAATACACAGTTTTCCTATATGTATAACCGACCGTGAATACTCAGGTGCAACAGAAACTCCCTGAAGGGTTCTAACAGAATAGCTACCATTTTTGCTACAACGCTGTGAAACTAGATAAGAAACCCCTACTTTGGTCCATAGTTTAGTTACCTTTGCCATTTCCTGAAAAAGAGAAAGCTGAAACAAAAAAGTATAGTATGTTTTAAATTCATTACGACGAATTTTTAACTTCGACACTGGCTAATGCTTCTGCAACGCCAATAAAAAAACGAATTGTTTTGAATTTATTAATACAGATTCACGTTCAAGGTAGTCGAGTACATACTTTTTTTATTTTTACTAAACTTTTATAATTTATTTATTAAAAGTGTCTAGTGTTTTCCTTGACCACCATTTATGCTTCGAGAGATATCATATATTGCGTAGTTAATACAAGAATAACTTGTTCTGATTATGCATATATAATAATAAAAATAAGTAAAAGTTGAATATAACCTATACTAATAACAAAATTGCAAATTTTACGTGTCTGTACATTACCGATTTTTGTGAAAAGAATTCTTGCAAGGGGCTAAAGATATGTAATTAAACACATTTCACATTTTACACATTTTAGAAATATCTGTTTGTCTGTGCAGGCATCAATTAAAATGTACTAAGTATATTTCAAAAACTCAAAAAGATAATTATGAAGTATATTCCGGGGTAGCATCAAAACATAACTTCATTAAAATCGGTCAACCCTATCAAAAGTTATAGTAATTTGAAAGAAACGCAGCGACCAAAGACTACAATGTAATACTGCGGCGACTTTAGTATGAAAGAAAAGTTTGTAAGTAAATGCGTTTTAGTCTTAATCGAGAACAAGAAAGTTATGGATTGATTGAAATTGAACAAAATGTATATTATAGTATAGTATATTATGGAATAATGTATAATACGTAAATAATTAATATCTAAGATATAATAAATGAGAAAACAATATTTTGATATTTTAATATAATATCTAGGAATTCTAGGTTTTGTATTAAGGAGTCATTTTATGAAAAATAGTGAACTGACTTTCAATTATGACTTTCAATAAATATGGTGCGGAACATAATATTATATCGTTCTAACTATAATTGGACTGTTCATGTTTTTGTTTATTTTTGATTGCATGGAGGATGAAGTGTTATGAATGCTGATTACGTAGCATATATGTATTTCTGACGATTATTCATAGATGACGCTATACTACCTTTTAATAATTTGGACTGTTTTGAAAGATTACAAGACACAGATAACCTATACATATAACAAAAGACTAATGGGATAAAATCTACAGATTGGATAATGTAGATTTTTTTATAGACAGAACGGGACGGGACGGGGCTGCTGAATTCCACGTGAGCGAAGTCGCAGGCACAGCTAGTTAATAATAAAAATTTAATTTCGCATATCGATAACGATATCTTGTACACCGTGTTTTATTTTTTGTAATGCCTTGCTAAATACACTAACAGAATTAAAAATATACATACATTTAAGTATATAA
Source organism: Samia ricini (assembly GCA_014132275.2). Classification (NCBI taxonomy): domain Eukaryota; kingdom Metazoa; phylum Arthropoda; class Insecta; order Lepidoptera; family Saturniidae; genus Samia; species Samia ricini. Next base: position 13,620,492 of record AP028161.1, read on the forward strand.
GTAAGTACGTATTAAATGTTAATTAAAAAAACACTAATTTTTGTTCAATAATTACACTACACTTTTTTGAATCTATAATTTAAAAAATATAACCAACAAAAAAGTGGTTGTACACTTTGTATGAAAAACTTTTTTTTACATTATTCTAATATTGGCTATGTAAGAAATAGCGCTTTCTTCAATTTTAATAAATCTGCATTTAGTTGTGTTTTGTGGCATCTCCATTTCTCATGTAATTGTTTTTGTTTATTATTCTGCTTGCAGTATTTGACTCTATATGATGTAAAATTTATGATGTTTTAGGTGATATATTTTGGTTACTGCTCATGTTCTGGTGCATGGTACATGGATGGTGTTAGGTGCATCAGAAATTATATCATGGAAAATGAATTCTGAAATGTAACAAAGACTTCTTTAGAGTTTTGTTATATACCTCTAAAAAGTATGTAGTCATTTCTTGGAAATCAGTATAACTTAAAAAAAAACAATTAAAGAGTTCTAATTAATTTAAATAATACATCTGTAACCATGATGTATTGTGTTTGTTATTTTAGATAATGCTTAGACAGCTTTTTAATGCTTACTTTAAAAGTCTCTAAAAGGATATAAACGAGTTTAATTCATAATACATGTTTAGAGACAAAGTACTTCTGTGGTGGTGCTGAGCGATACTCGGTAGAGGAAAACTTATAGATTCGCTTTACCAATCCTATGACGTCAGCCGTCAACGTGCTACAGTATGTCAAGAATAAGATGGCTTTTTAGTGCTGGTGCTCAAAGATAAATAATAAAATGCATACTTACGCAGCCCAGAATAAACTATATGAAAATGTACATAATTATTACACGGAGCGCCAATAGGTTTAAAAACCAGGCAAACGTTACTTGTTAAATTGAAAAACTCAATAAACAAATTATGAAATTAAAACATTAAAAAATCCGTTTTTTCAAAGTTTCAAGTTCCCATGGCTGCCTAGTTTTTTTTTTCTTTATTTGTAATGAAGTACTAACTTTCATATTATAGAAATTGAGGTGATCTTTTGTAATGGTTTCTTAAATTTATCATTAGGCAAGTGGTAGTGAGTTATGTCATTCTTTATTACAATAATCGTTTTCAAAACACAATACATTTTAAATTGCGTTTAAGGTTTTATTTCGTAACTAGCTGAGTGCCCGCGACTCCGCCCGCGTTTCATATATTGTTCATTTCGTAATATACTTTTTTAAAATCATTGGAAAATAATGTTTAGATAGTACTGTCGTTGAAACGTATTTTATTTACAATTTCATAAGTTTTAATTTTGTTACTTTCGTATTGTTTTCCAAATTCTTTATGACACCAAACTGGAAAGATATTTTTTACAAATTCAAATACCTGTCAGTAAAACTGTTCAGGGAGTCAGATTTCTTTTTAGTTTTAATGTTTTTACACGGCACCCAAATTATTTTGGAAAAATAAAAGTATCCTACGTTACATAGAGTAACTTCAGCTTTCTGCCAAAATCGGTTCAGCAGTTCCAGAGATTACCAGCAACAAATAGACAGACAAAGTTTTTAAAAATTGTATTAATAGTAAAGGTACCATTCACATGTACTTAGCACAAATAGGCACTCCAATTTTAGTTATTTAACTGAAAGATGAAAACTTGATTTACGCTCGTGTGCTATTTTATATATAAAAAAGTATTTTATAAAAATACATTAAATCGCCAAGGAAGCAATATAATTCACGGCTTAAAAAAACACGGTCAAAGTAGAAAGTGAAGCATTTTTGTTATCATAAAATTATCACGTACCGCCCCATTCTCTATTTGACCACTAATGATAAAACATTTTCTATGAATGCTCAGTTACATAATTAAAATTGACCGCGTCGTATCTACGTCTAATATAGGGAGTAATAAATAAAATTAAAGTGTCTGTTTGTAATAACAAAAAATAATAATAATAAAAAAAACTAAATACGTATAATAGTATATATACGATACCTATACCAAATATATATATTTTTTTAATTTTGTCTGTCTATTTGTTCTACATAATATCCGAAACTGGGCTGGACCGATTTTTATGGGACTTTTTTGGTAGATACCTGAATTTATTCCGCGTAACTTAGGGTACTTCTGATTTTCGAAAATAATCAGGATTCTTTGCAAAAAAATTAAAACTTAAAAAAAAATTATTAAAATCCAATTCGATTCACAGTTTTACTGGCAGGTATTTGAATTTGTGGAAAATATATTTGCTTAATGTCAGTAGCAAAAAAAGTTTTGGTTAGTAATGAAGGTTCCGTATAAAAAACTTAAAAACTATATTACGCAATGATTATTTATATGAAACGCGGGCACAACCGCGGGCACATAGCTAGTTAAGTAATATAGACCATTAGGCAACCATGACCTCGGAAAATATGCGTCGAATTCAAAGTCCCCGGTGAATTCTAAGCATTTCTTTAGATACTATATTTATAACACTGCACTTTTTTATTTTGGTGTAATGGCTCAGAGTGCTGAGCGCTACAATCTGTAAAAAACGTACAAAATGAAAGAAAACAAAAAATATGTAATTGTTCCCAGTTCAATTTATTTATTTTTACACTTTCATACGTATGTATAGATTAAATATAATTTAATATTTACTGTATAATAGCAGTTTTACGCCCGGTTTCAATATGCGATCTCAAACTGTTTTACTCACTGAAATCCAAAATTTCAATAACTTTTTCTCTAAAGTGGTCAGTCGAAAAAAAATCGATACATTTTTGGCTTGATCTCAATCTCAACTTTTAAGATTCTATATTGAATCCTGCCGTAAATGAACTTAAGTAATTAGCATTGATGAACCTTTTCAGTTTTTAGAGAAATGCGCTTTAATATACATGTACACAAACAGATCAAATCTGGAGGCACGGCATGTCCCCCCAAGTTGAACAAAAGCAATAAAAAAGCGGCACGCCGTACTTTCCTTTTCTCGAAGCAGTTCAGGCCATTTTCGACCCCCTATAATTTCATTGTGGATAAAATTAGAAACCTGTAACCAAGCAGGCATTGTATAAACACAGTATATTTCAAATTTAATTCCATTTGAACCAGTAGTTTAATTATTATTACTAATCAAAATTTCTTAATTATGTCACTGACTGACTGACTGACTGACCGATCATCAAAACTCTAAGGCACTTCTAGCAGACATAGAATCTTCACATTTAAAATACAATCAGTGTTTAGCGTGTTAATCAAAGAAAAACTAAAATATTTTATAGTTTCGGTCTAGTTTTCTAGATGCATTAACTGTATAAATAACTTTGTAATCCCCTATAAATGTATGAGATTACAAAGTTTCATTTGCAGCTAATGAATCAGTTTACCTGATAATGTTTCAATAAGTACTTTAAAGTCACGTTTACTATTATTCGTATTCCTGCACAAAAATCTCTTTCGTACCAGTACTAGTAGTCGCAATGAATTCGGAAATACTGTATGTGAATGATCATCCTGGCCCACACTGGGATGTCCTTATACCTGGCAATGGATCGTGTTTAATGTATGGGAATATTAAGTCCTCGTATGAGGTTAGACTTGCTATAGTCGAGTATGTGGGTACCGGAAAGGAAAAAAGTAAGGATATCTACAAAAAGAAATGAGATGCCATCAAAAACAAAACTTGTAAAAATAACTAAGTCTCGGAACTCAGTTCTTCTATCGTAAAAAGTTGTAAGATCCATGTAATACCAAGTCGGTTACTTTATTAAGTCCCTACTTGAGTAGGGACCTTCTGTCTTAAGTTATTAAGTAATTAGTTAACCTAACAGCATCTTGTAGTGACCACATCAATATTAAAAATCTTTCACATTTTAAATAAAATAGCTTGACTTGGCAATCGCATTAAACAATCTTATTTAATATAATATGTATTACTTGTGAGATACATTGTGTTTTCATGCGATGGCCAAGTCAATCTATTTTATATAAAACATAAAAGGTTTTTAATATTGATAAGATTACTATAAGATGTTGTTAGATTAGCTAATAACGTAATAACTTAAGACAGAAGAACCCTTAAGTAGGGACTTAATAAAGTAACCGACATGGTATTACACGGATCTCACAACTTTTTACAGTGGAAGAACTAATTTCCCAGACTTGATTTTTATTTACAAATTTTGTTTTTGATGATATATTTTACTAAAGAGCTGTTGAGAGAAACCATCGTCCTCAAGAAAATATTTCCAAAATCAGTAATAATATAAAGTAATACTTAAAGTAAGTTTAAGCTGGTAAAAGATTAAGAATAATGTATTCTTTAGTTATGATGCTTAGAAAAGATTTCTCGAATGAAACCGCTAAATAATATAATAATATAAACTTACACTTATCGTGTTATCACTTTGTTTACTATCTAAACACAATAGACATATAACATAGATAAAACTGAATTATGTTCCTCAGTTAACACTATCTTATTAAATAGGACAATAATGACTACTAGGACATTCGAGTAATTCAAATAGGACACGACTAAGCAAGTTTATTAGGATTAAGATCATCGAACTTACTAGAAATTAATCTTGTTTTTAAACAGATTTACATATCACGCGTCATTATTAATCGACGCAAAACATCAGGGTTATATGAACCAGTTTCTCTTATACCGGTGGTAATATTATTTATGTTGACAAAAGCTATAGGCATGGAATTAAACTTTACGATTCAATATTTTTTAATTATTAAATACATTATTAATATCATAGTAATCGATACATATAACAAAAAGCTAAAAGACGAAATCTGTACATTGAAGATATTAAAAGAAAAAAATACTACGCGGGGTTTCAGAATCAACTACAGAACATATTTCGATGGTTTTAAAATTAATTGTTTATCAGTATGTTTATTGATATGTCCGCAAATCACGCAAAAACTACTTAACCGATGTCTATGAAAGTTGGTAATGACATAGTTGCATCCAGGCCGAAAACATAGACAAATTGCAAATTGTTGAATTCCAAACGGGTAAACTGCAGGCACAGCTAGTATGTTTCTATAGATATTCATTACCTTCAAGTTTTGTACTAAGCAAACAAACGTTTGAAAAAAAAAGTCTATGAAATAATATAGTAATGTGACGATATATTTTTCAATATATAAAACAATGTCGGGTTGTTTACACCATTTATAACTCAAGAACGTCTGGACCAATTTTTATGATCTTCTATTTATTGGCTCCGTCTCCTTCCCGAATAGCAGAGTAAAACAACGGAACATTCATTGAAAAAACAATTATGAAGAAAAATCATTCTTTGGTTTGAATGGAACGGCTTATTTTATAAGATCTCGAAAACGGATTTTCTGTTATCAATCCAATTTTTTTTTATCGTCTCTTGGATATGAAAGAAATCTATACATTTATTGATTCTGAGGCGATACGAAGTTCGCCGGGACAACTAGTATATTACATATACCTACATTCTGTATACCACAAAGACTATATATACGCATTTTGTTTTTTTGACAGTATTGAAGTGATGATGACACAGGGTAGTGTGGCCGGATTCCTCGTCAATCGACGCTGGTTCGATCCCACCTATCCAACTCTAAAATTGGCCTGAGCATTCGGAGAAGGAAAACATCATAAGGAAACCATAGCATGGTGGTGGTATTTTCTAACGATGCCCGCCTAGGTAGCTACCACCCTCAAGTTTGAAAACCTGTCGCTAAATACTAATAGGTGTGTTCCGGCAGCATCACTGGAGAACCAGTACCTAGGCTTAGTCTGTTTACCATCCTCGACCACATCGTCACTTCAGGTGAGATAGTGGTCAAAGCACAGAGGCAATACCGTGTAAAAAAAAATTCATGTATTTTCATTGAATACTTGTATTTGAGTAAAATTACTATTATGCCTAGAGCAATGACCATAAATATAATTCAAAATATTGATAAAAAAAAACTGTATTACCGTTAGTAGAAACCTGTTTCAAATAGTAATTTTAAATGGGCTTATAACGAGTATGTAGGCAACTTGTTACGTCAATTTCTCACCAAGATTTCCTACTAACCTTAAACCATGTAAACTATACATACATACTATAAAATAACCATGTAATGGAAGAACTAATATATATTTACATGTCTTGACAACATCTTGTTTTCATCTTTGAATGGAAAAATACATGTGATTTTTATAAAATGTTAATTATAAAGCTATACACTCAACGAATTTATTTCAGATGGAAAATTTTGTGATATGTTTCGACCAATCACATTAAGAATACAGTTTTAAAACAGTATGCCATAAGCACTGACAACAATATTGATAGTGAGGATGTAACGAATGTGTGTTATTATAGAATTTTAGTAACAGCAACAATGTTTATATCATAAAATTTAAAACATTTGTCATAATAACTTAAACGCGGGTGCGAAACTTTTTGGGAATCATACTTTGTGAGTTATCGTGTTTCATGCATTTTTTCTTTTGGATATTATGTGCAGGATATTACTAATTTATTTAATGCCTTCGTAAATTGTCTATTTTTAAGAGATTTGTCAATTGAAGACTTTGGAGGGAGGGGAAGGCATGACTTTTATGATCCACTCCCTCGGACCACCACAGCTTAAATGTTCAAAATAACAAATATAAAACATCACACGTTACGCGACTTTGCCAATTTATTCATAGACTTCATTTACTATTATACTCTCAGAACATGTTACAGAATATACAATAAAATTAGGCCATAGAATAAATTAAAAAATGAATAACGTGATAACAATGACGGGTCAAGAACCCGTTAAAATACTATTAACGAACAGAAAGACGTTTAATATTTTGGTTACAAATTATACAGAGCAAATGCCATAACCTAAAGAAGAATGAAACAGTAGGGTCGGCACAACATGTTTAATTTTTTCACACTTCTCTTAACATCCGCAACTAAAATGTTTCATTCTTCATACCGTCCATCGTTAGCTAAATCGTTTTTTTTTCTCCGTATATATCCATCCACCTTCATATCTAACACTCTTCAAGTTATGTGACTTTCATCTCTCCTCATGACAAGTCCATACTAAGCTAATCTATGTTTTTTTTTATTTACTACCCTTACATCTCAGATATAATCCGAGTTTTGTGTACTTTTTTTATGGCTTTCCCCTATTTTTTTTCTTTTGTTTTGTGCCTTTATCGTTTTCATCTTATTTCTATTTTACAATCTTATTCTATTTCTTATCTATGTGTTCCTGTTGCATTGTGGTTATGTCGAATCTGTATATTTACTTAAATCCTATTTCTAATTTACAATCCTTATTTTATTTCTTATCTCTTGTTCTATTACATTTGGTTTTGTGGGATCTTTATTTATTCATAATTCTTATTATAGTTTTTATATACCTATTTCTATTTATACATTTTAATATAATTTTTGTACAATCTATTACATTATGTTAGTTTGTTTATCGCCTTTTTGCGTATAATTTATAATTTTAAGGTTGGTATTTCATTTAATTCTTAGCTTTAATATAGCATTTGACACACACAACATATAATACACCTTCAGTTATTCATCATTTTTATCAATTGTTTCAGTCAATTCGATAATTCAAAAGGTTAGCTAACCTATGTTACTACACCTTAATTTTAACCTTTAAAGCTTCTTCTGATATACTCATTGTTTCATAATACATACAAATATCGTATTAAGAATATTAATAATGTAACATTTTACAATTAATTCGTATTTGTCGTTAACTTTAAACGTATTTATCTGCCAGATGGTTTATGTAAACACTTTATATGTAATTTAAATAAATTAACAATAATTTCGTTGATTTATTTCTGTTAATAATAGCAGTTGGTAATATATATTATTATGTATGTATGTATATTAGCGAAATACCACTCACTGACTCATCACAAGATCTCCGAAACTATATACCCGATTGACTTGAAATCCCGTCCATGTTAAATAACGTCTTTGTATAAAACCATTCCTATGGTGACCGTAGTTATGGCAACAATTGCTATTCTTTATCTATACCTACTAATAACTAAAATCAAAGTGTCTGTTTGTAATTTCAAAATAACAACTGTTTACTAAATACATATGAATGAATAAAGACACCTATACGAAATTTTTAATTTTTGTCTGTCTGTTTGTACCGACTAATCTGCGGAATGACTGGACTGATTTTGACGGGGCTTTTTCTGGCAGATTTTCTGAAGGTTACTCCGCGTAACTTAGAGTAATTTTGTTTTGTGAAAATAACTAGGGATCCGCGTAAAAAAAATTAAAACTCAATTAATTTCGAATGAAATGAGTTTTACGGGCAAGGGCAAATGGGAAATATTTTTAATTTATCTTATTACAAAAAAAATTAAGAAAATAATAAGGTTCCATATAAAAAAATTAAAACGCAATGAAGAATATATTAATCCCGGGTGCAGCTGCGAGCACACAGCTAGTCATTTATATATGTCAATATGATATTGGTGAATGACATCGATAAAAAAATAACTATCAGCAAGTTCTCTTAAAGAAATATAACATAGGCAACTATATAGGGAAAAAAACACGAAAATTGTAACATTAAACGCGAGCGGATTCGTTGGCATAATGTATAGGAATTTACTTATTCAAGTAAAGATATAAGTGTGATCACAATCTTACTTGATGTTAAATGACGATGTGGTCCAGGATTGTAAACATACTAAGCCTAGAGGTACTGGTTTTCAAGTGATGCTGCCGAGACACACCTATTTGTATTTGGTGACAGGTTTTCGAACTTTAGCTACTCAGGCGGTCATTATTAGAAATTGGTTACCACGATGGTATTGGGTTTCCTCTCGATGTTTTCCTTCGTCGAGAGGCAGGCTCATTTTTAGAGTTGGATAGATGGGATCACCTCTTTTATATTTCAATACTTACAAGGAAAATACGTCACTTAACTTCGAGACTGTTGTGTACTATTAAAGTAACAACAGCAAAGATCGTTTTATTCAAAGTAATGTACCTACCTGTTTCATAAACGAAACTATTATAATAATTAATAAGTAAATATTTCAAACCCAAAAGCACAATCACAAACACACATATAAATAATTGACTATTATAAAACAATATAAATTTTAAATTTAATTAATAAATTTAAAATTATGTTGTTATTCTGTATATTAATTAATTGTATTGTATGTAAAAGTGTATTTGTTTAAAACACGTAAATTTACATTTATCTGATCGTTTGCGTTTGCATGACAAATTATCATTTCTTTATATTTGTGCCTTGATTGTGGTTATGTATATGTATAATAACTAAATAAATTATTATTATTATTAAATTATTATTATTATTAAACTGATATAATCAATATTAATTAGGTACCCATTTCCGTTGAATTTTATGTACTAACTCATACTGTAATATGACATACCGTCATTGCCGGAAGGAATGCTAAACTTAAGTGGGATTGGTGTGGGCACATTGCTCGCAGAACCGATGCCCGATGCGGCCAACGGCTTCTTGTATAGCTACCACGCCCCGGAAGGCATAGCGTAGGTAGGCCCCCCCAAGGTGGACCGACGACCTGGTCAAGGTCACGGGAATCCGCTAAATGCGGGTGGAGCGAGACTGGTCGTCGTGGAGATCTTTGGAGGAAACCTTAATCGTCTTTCGGTTGAATGGATGGATGGGGATGGACTGTAATTTAAACTAAAAAAAAATGTTTTTCCAAGATTTCGGTTTATCACTTCTGTTGGTAGACCCTACGGCTACCTAGTTTTTTTTTCGAACTGACAAAACCTGACTAACCATTGAAAATTAAAAAAATGCTCGATTTTTACCGTCATATTAAGACGTTCGTCAAACAAATTTTATGAATAACATTTTGTTTTATAAGTCTTTCTTTGGGGTGCAACACGATAGCAGTAGATTTCTAAAATACCTATTTTTTAAATCTGTTGCTGACCGCATGTCCTCTTATGATTCCCAATTCCCTTATCCTTGCAGCATAAAGGTCTTATAAAATTTCCATTGCGCTTTAAAGGCACTCGCGGCTTCCTTTCGTATTATGTAATGACGTAAGTAAAAATGAAATTAATAAATTTAATTATAATAATTATTATAATAATAATGATAATTGTTCATGATAAGTTGTAGCGGACAACATTAAATCCATTAAACAAGCTGTTTTAATCCACAATGGGCATATATGTTTGTATAATATTATACATACAAAGTTACATTTCAAATTATGGAATTAATAACTCTTACATAAGAAACACAGAAATTCAGGGTTAATTTATGTTTATAAATTTGATAAAAAAAATATTTTGAAAGAAACAAGTCGACCTAGTCTCATCATATTGGCTTGTGTGTCCTCGTGAAAATAAAATAGATAATATTATATTTTAATTTAATATAGTACTGTAAAAACAAGTATACTTTATAGGTACTACGGAAAAAGGTCATAATCGCAAAAGTAAATAGGTTAATTATTTATTTCATTAATTTATTAAAATTCATATTAGTATATAACAATGTATGATTGTAAACAAAGCTAACGTTATATAATAAAGAGCAATTGTATTATTATAATGTAACACTTTCTCATTTTCAACCTTATATGGGGACGTTCAAGAATTATGTAGGTAAGCAAAATTGTAGATATTTTTAACTTCCTCTTCTGTTAATTCTTTTAAAAGTTATTCAAAAAAAAATTACTAAGTATAAAACGGTACTATATATATATATATAGCATAATAGAAATAATCGATACTCCGCATACACTCCGGGTCCCCCACCGGTGGCGGACCAAGAGGTGCTCCGTTTCCCAACTGGGGAGGCTCTTGACGCCGCTACCAGCGCGATACAGTGACACTGACCATGCATCAAGCACTACACGCACAACACTGCATACACACTTCTGCAAATAACACGCAGGTACATAAGTCTTGAAAGGAACCATTTTTTATATTAAATAAAAAATGTTGGGATTATCTAGGATAAAAATTCCGAGCGAGTTTTTACTCTCAGGTAACGGCCATGCCGAGGTTCATACCACTTTGGTGCCTTTGTAATAGTTACCTTTTGCGAAAAGTACCTTCAAAGTTATGGTGAAGCTGTAAAGGCCCTTCCGGTCAACAGCATTAGCTAGGTTAGAAAAAAAAATCGATACATCGAAACTCAAGACATCAAATAAATTTATATAAGTTACCATCCAAGTAGCAGGTTGAGAACTTCATACACTCGCCCTCAATAGTTCGTTGACGTTGCCGATGGAAAAATATTCTTACAGTTTGTTTACTCGACGAAATACATAAAACCTGTATACATTGACACACTTTAATAACTAAGTGACACGAAATTTGTATACTTTATTTATAAAACAATATCAATCATAATCTGACTTTCAGCAAGCGGGTAATATTTTTATTATAAAAGTTAGATTAAGTATTTTGCACTTATACAAATAAAAATATCGTCATAATAACAAGGATGTATACGATAACAATTGAAATTTTGGATTTTATCCATCGTCCATGCAGCCATAAGACGTCCACTGCAGGACATAAATCTCCCCTAAATAGGGAGGATTGCCATAACTTGCTGCCGCACACTCTCCGGGTCCCCTTCAGGCGGCGACCCAAGACGTGTCTCGTTCCCCAACTGGGGAGACTCTCAAAGTCGCCGCCAGCGCGATACAGTGACACTGCCCATGCATTGAGCATTACACGCACAACACTGTATACACACTCCTGCACACAACAAGCAGGTACATAGGTCCTGTAAGGAACCTTTTTTTTATGTTAAATAAAAAAATGCAGGGATAGCTAGGATACAACTCGTGAGAGAGTTTGAAGACTCAGGTGACGGCCAAGCCGAGGTTCGTACCATTTTGGTAACCTTTGTGGTAGTCACCTTTTGCGGTAGAGTGCGTTCTGCACTCGCCAAAGTCGCGGTGAAGCTGTAAAGGCTCTTCCGGTCAACAGCGTTAAATAGGAAAAAAAAGGATTGCCATAATGGCCACGCTTGGTAGGCGGGTTGGCGATCGCAGTCAGGTGTTTGTGGTACTCAGAGGATGCTACTGCCCATCCCCTGGTTTATTCTTTAGTGGCCTTTTACGACACCCACGGGAAGATACGGCGTGGTACTATTCTGAGCCGGCACTTTATTCGTATAATTTTATTCAGCTACAAGTAGTGTCTAAAAATTATAAAAGTTACTAGTAAAAAAAGTAATTAATACATTTTTCCTTTATAAATTATTAGCATGTCGGTCACTATATTGTGACATTTTCTCAATCACTGTATAAATTAACTGTGAGAAAAAGAAACAAAAAAAAACAATTTAATGACACCATCATTGAGGTTACTGACATAATCAACGGCTATTGAAGAATTCATGTTTACACATCAAGGCTAACTCGAACCTGCCTATTGATGCGTTTATATACAGGTTTTAATTTTTATAATCTTAAACATTTATCTCGATATCTTGTGGTCAATAATAATTGTTAAATAATGTTAAAGGCGTCGTCAACTATGAAAAAACATAATAATTAATCGTTCGCTAGACTGAAACAAATGACTACACATATCTTTTGATACAACCAAAATACTTTAGATTGTAATTTTTACCTTCTATTTTTTTTTTCTTATTTAATTAGAAGTTTAAAATAATGAAGCTATAATGGCTCCGTTGGTAGTTGTCTTTGATGCCGATGGACGGATTCATTGGACGTAAGTTCGAACCAACCTATCTAAATCTATAATTATCCTGAACTATGAAACCATAATAAGGCGGTAGTAGAACATTTTACAACAATACCCGCCTGGGTAGCTACAACTCTCAAGTTTGAAAACCTGTCGCCGAAAATCAATAGGTGTTCCGGCAGCATCACTTGAGAGCCAATAATACCTCTAGACCTAGTTGTGTTTACCATCCTGGACCACATCGTCACTTAACATCAAGTGAGATTTTTTATGTCTTATTTGTAAATATCGAGAGCAGGGGCACTAATATGAATCCAGAATATAGAGCGCAATAATATGGAATATATTTAGTGTATAATTTTTCTATATTAATCATATTAAATACGATCTATTTTACTACGTTCTATTTTAAAAATTAAAAAAACCGGTTTTGGCGCATCCGACTGAAGACACTGTGAACACACTAATTATATCGTTTAAATCATACTAACAAAATCATCGTTGAATAACAAAAAAAAGTAACCATCCACATTCAACAACATAGTAATCTAATAATATTTTATTCAGATTAATTTTAATATAACTTTATAACAAATTAATCTAAGACGGATACGAGATTTTTCAAGGTAAAATTTAAGTAATTTTTTTCAATATTTATCCTTAACCCGTTGAGCACTAACCTGGCGTTTATGCCAGCTTTCAATTGTTTTCCTACTGTCTCATTTTTATGGGTAAACGACATATTTAAACATTTATATTACACATTAATGTTAAAATATGTTTAAGATAACAAAAATATATTATATTACTATGGATATAAGTACCTACCTAATTAATACCATTAATAAACTATTAGAGAAAGTAAATAACAAAATATATTATAATTACACTACATTATTCTCAGGTTTTTCTTAAAAAAAAAAATTAGGTATATATTAGGAAATAAGAATATTAATTATTACCTACAGTTAATGATGACTTGTCATCATCGAATAATACTTATGACTAGCTGTGTTCCTGCGGCTGCGCCCACATTTTATATGTTCTTCACTGCGTATTAATTTTTTTTATACGGAACCCTAATTATTTACCTAAACATTTTTTAGTACTAAGATAAAGTAAATATATTTCTTATAAATTCAAGCACTTCCCCTAAAACTGGATTGAATTTGCGGCGAGTGCCTTCATCACTCATCCCCAAAGTTACGGTGAAGCTGTAAAGGCCCTTGCAGTCAACAGCATTAGTTGTTTGAAAAAAAAAAACTGTGCATGGAAAGGGATTTTTAAATTTTTATGTTTTTTTTACACCGAACCATAATTATTTTAGAAAATTAAAAGTACCCATAGTTACCCGAAGTAACTTCAGCTATCAACCAAATAAGGGCGCGTCAAAATCCGTCGAGAGGTTCCGGAGATTACCCGGAACAAACAGACAGACAAACAGGCAGACGGACAAACAGACAAAAAAAATTTTAATTGTATTTTGGGTATAGGTATCGTATATACATTCATATCTATTTAGTAAAAAAAAATAATTTTCACATTACAAACAGACACTCCAATCATATTTATTAGTATAGATTATTAATAAAGCACTGTTAAAAGTACCGGAAGACATATTCAATTAGCAGGGGCAAATATATTGCAATAGGAAGAACGTTCTTACCGGGCTCTATAGCTTCCATATTTTTTTACTTAACGAATGTTTATTTAACGAAGGCACAACTAATTGCCAATTTTTAAAACCTATTCATCTAGCAGTATTTTGTATGTTTGTATTGGCGCAAAACAAGCTTATTGAGTACTAATTGCTAGAATTCAATAGAATTCAAATTCAATGGATTCATCATGTGTGGTTGTTGCAAATAACAAACACCCTGCGAATCACAAGAAGCAATGGTGCTCAAAAGTCAAAAACTCACTTAAGCTCTGCCACTCTGTAAAGTATAACTCTACTTACTAAATGTAATAGCGTTCTTTAGGACTTCGAATTTCTTCGTTCGGTCATAGTTATAAAACTCATTGTTGCACCTGAACTTATTGAGTTCAAAACAGTTATTTTATTGTAAAAAACGCTATTAAGTGTTAATTTCACGTTGATATATTTCCTGGATAGTACCAATGTTAAGTACTAAAATCGTTAGATATTTTACCGTTGAACGAAGGCCTGCTAAGAGGGGAAGATATAATATCGTTTCGTTTAAATTATTCTGTCGAAACAATAAGTCGCATACGGAGGTAGCTTGCTTTATGCGGATCTAAAGCCCAAGTATTTTTCCATCCAAACAACGCACATGCTCGTATATAATCTCTTAGGAATATTCCACGTCACTTCGTTTATTCACCGTTAGTGTATTAACACATACTTACGGATTAATGAAACCAGTCGGTTCGTATTCCGAAGTTATTTCTTTATTGATAGAAAGGCGAATATTCAATACTTAGTCGTTATTCTGTACAGACTCTCTCTCTCTCTCTCTCTCTCTCTCTCTCTAAATCTGTCCGCTGCCCTTGAATACAATAGAAGATGTGAACACCTCTTCCTAATGTCAAATTTAGATGAAATTGAGTTTTTTATTTTTCTTAATTATCTTAAACCGATTTGTAAATTTCCCGCAACAGTATCAAAAGTCCCTACTCAAATAAAGTATAGTCACGACATCAACCACTTCTTCAAGCAAAAAAAAACCTACTAAATGTTATCCGGCACACACTCACGCACGCACTTAGGATTGCATGCATGACACTGCACATACAGTCCTGCAAATCACACTCAGGTGCACAGGTTCTGTAAGGGACCCTTTTTTTTTTCAGAAATTGCTTTTTTTATAGGTAGCAACGCAAGCCGAGGTTTTGTGGCCTTGTGCCTGCCTTAAGCACTCGCCCCAAAGTTCACTGAAGCTATTAAGGCTGTGAAAGCAAAGTATCGCGTATTTATTGTTCTACCATTATCTTCTATAAAATGTAGGTTCTCAAAAGAATACAAAATATTATCAGATAATTTTTACATAGTACACATTAATATTAAAAGTTGTTTATATGCTGTGTTAAAATAGGCATCAGTGAAAACTTATTTGAATGTATCTTTCAAATTAACAAATAAATTAACCCAAAGCAAGATTTAGGCTATGTTTATCGTTATGCTTTTTATAGGGGTTAAGCAATAATAGTAAATTATTTTACAAGAATAGCGTTTAAAGGAGGTAATCTATCTATTTTTTAATTTTTGAAATGGAAACTTCTTTAGCCCAATTGTGATTGTAACCTCGATGGAACGAGAAAAGGGAAAAAAACACATACATACTTCAATAAAATTTAACTTGCAAGAAAATTCTTTTTTGTCAGATTTTTTTTAGTTACTGAACGCTGTTGGCCTGAAGGGCCTTTTCAATATCACGGGATTTTCGCTTAAGGCATTCAGCCAGAAATGTTAGACAGCGCAAAGGCAGGCAACAAAATGGTACGAATCTCGACTTGAGTTGCAATCTGTGTTATTAATTCCACCCAATTTGTTAATGTAACGGTCAGTAAAACTACTACAAACAGAATCTTGCGTGTAGTGTGCAGGTATGTGAGTGTAGTTAGATGTGTGTGATACTAGTGCATGCATTTTTTTTTTTTTTTTTCTGACTAGCTAATGCAACCGCATTACAATGCAATAGCGGTCAACAGACCGGAAGGGGCCTTTACAGCTTCACCGTGGCTTTGTGGGCGAGTGCTGAAGGCGCTCAGCCTCAAAAAGCTAACTAGCACACGGGTTACCAAAGTGGTACGAACCTTGGCTTGGCCGTTACCTAAATGTAAAAAATTCCGCGGAATTTTGGTATAGTGCATGATGTGTCACAGTATCGCGCTGACAACAGCTACAAGAGCTTTCTCAATTGTTGATGTATATCTTGTGCTGTTGCCGGAGTTTTTTATGAGTTGCTTCGTAGACTTTCCACTTTTCTTTACAGAGAGTCGTATAGTATGGACAGATATACTTTTTTTGAAGATTTCACTTCTATCGCGTGAAAACTAAAAACGTTTTTTTTTTTTTTTTTTAAATTAAATACATTAGAAAAACCACTCTTTGTATATTCAAATTTATTAAGGTTTAGAATGTTCCAGCACTATAAATTCTTCATTGTTCGTCTATTTTTTGTAATTAAAATTTAGTCTCTAAATTTTGACTGATACCATCCCATAACAGAAATCAGTAGCGCAATTACTATTTTTAACTATTATCTTCAAAACGAGGTTTTATTTAATACTTTTTAGTTGTGAGAAAAGATAAAGGTATTGTAAATTTTAATTATACGAGTATGTATTACCTAATTAATAATTGAAAGGATAGTTAATTAGCATTAACGCAACAGCTGTAGAATAATTGATTTACGAATGTGAGTGTTACGAGTGTGTAACTAACTTCTCGTTTATTCTACAATTTTATGTTATTAAAAAACGTTTTACAAATGTTTTGTTTTCTCGAATCCCGTGTCTTTGAAACGAGACATCTAACGTAAGATAAAAGTTTTTTTATATACGTACATATATGCAAATAGATTGATGATGATATTTAATATATTGTATATATTATATATACTACTAGCCTCGAAACTATATAATGCAAAGATTATCGTCATTCAAGTAAGGTTTAACTTTGGGGGCCTTTTTATAATTTTGACGACACATAGGTCCCGCACCCCCAGCTTTTGATAGTGATTATGTCAATATTTACTTTTTAATGGAGGTATGAAGTATATTAGATAAGCATTCTATATACAGATATAGAATATAGATGTTGCCTCATATAATGTGTATGAATTTTTATGCCGCGTTTCATACCAGACTGTCCCCGAAAAGGCACGTTTGGCTGAGCAACGGGGTGTGCTAGTCCCTACACTTATGTATGGTAGTGAGTGACGTATCAGGACCAGATCGAGGATGTTCTGGAGAATGACCAGGTCACAAGTATATCAAATCAAAAAATATTTCTTGAACTCGAGCCCTGAGATGGCTCTTATGAACGTCAAAAAATTACCTCCGGTTCGAAAAATAACACAGTCGACAAGAGCCGGCAAGAAACTCGATCTGGCCTTTTAAAATGTTTTTTTAAGGATTTTAAAGAATTGTGTAAGCATTTAAATTTGAGTTATAATCACACATTTCCAAAATATATTGTTAATAAAGACGTTCCTTAAAACGACTTCATATTCTCCTAATTTTTTTTTATTAGTTAATACAAATTTTAACCACAGCAAGACGCGGCCCGTCACCTCACAACTCAAAAGTCATCAAAAAAAAATTTGTATACTACACTTAATCCATAGATAATAATTATTGACCACACCTAATAATAAGTGATTATATTCGCTGTTTTAAACTGCGTACGAACTACGACACAATTAAGTTTCACTTCCTTATTAGTTCCGGCGACGTGTGGGCATTTAATTTATTTAAATATTGCTGATACGTGTTAAGGAAGTCCTTTTAGTTATATGATAATTACCGAAGTGCATAAGATTTTCACCTAATTCTACTGTCTTTATTTAATTATCTCTTATCAAAGCGATGATGGCTTAGTTGGTAGTGCGTTCGGATTTCGCGTCAATGGACGTGGATTCAAATCCACCTATCCAACTCTAGCCTGAGCTTTCGGTGAAGGAAAACATCTAAGGAAACCACAGCTTTTAAAATAATGCCCGTCTACCGCTATACCTATAGCTACCGCCCTCAAATTAGGAAACCTGTCGGCAAATACCAATAGTTGTGTTACGGCAGTATCTCTTAATAAATAGTACCTCTTGGCTTAGTATGTTCACCATCCTGGACCACATCGTCACTTAATTTCAGGTGAGATTATGGTCAAAGCACTGAGCCTATACCATGTAAAAAAATCCTTACCAAACTAATTTAGTTTGATTCATAAGAACCTCATTAAATTTAATTGATAACTTTATAAACGCAGTTATATAGAAAAATAATACAAGAGCTTCTTATAATATCTCTTATAATCTTTTAGACTTTAGGAAAGGTAAGAAATTATATATTGAGTCATATAGTAATATATATTTATTTACTATACTAGCTGTGTGCCCGCGGCTTTGCCAGCGTTTCATATATTCTTCAGTGCATAACATGGTTTTTAAATAATCTTTGGAAAATAATATTTTGATGGTTCTCTCCATTGAATCGTATTTTATTCACAATTTCATGAGTTTTAATTTTTTTACGCGGAACCTTAATTATTCTCTAAACAAAAGTAGTCTAAGTTAAACAGAGTAACTTTAGCTACCTAACTACAGCTTTCTACCAAAAACATTCGTATCAAAATCGGTTCAGCCGTTCCGGAAATTACCCGGAAAAAAAACAAACAGATCGACAGAAAAATAAGTTAAAAATCTTGTTTTTGGTATGTATTACGTACCGTATATACATTCATATATATTAAGTAAATAATATATTTCTTAGTATAGATATAGATAAAGTTATAGATATAGAATGGTTAGCGAAATAATTCCATTGGTTGTTAATTTTAAAGATTAAAAATCGAATCACTGAAATGATTTAAATACATGGCTAGAAAATCTCAATTTGAATTTAAATAATACCTATTATCTTGAAACTATTAATTCAACTACAACTAAACTTGTATTGTTAATATTGTTCGATAAAACGTCCGACATTAGACAATGGGTTTGTGTTTATACTGTTATTACTAGGGTCATTGTTCGCAGGATAGTGATCCGCCTACAATTCTTATGTATTTATGGTAACAATTTCACATAAAATACCTAACAATGTTCGTAATAAGATCACTTGACGCTTATGAGACTTATTTTTCTCACGCTTTTACGGTTATCATGGACTTATGATAATCTATATTGAGAAATATTCTAAAATGATTACACGTAACAATATAATTGAGTCGGTCATATAATACGACGTTCATAATACATTATAATATTATTTTTAATCCATATTATTGTATTGTTAAGCAAGAAAGTATTTTGCCTAGCAATTTTTTTGTGTTTTCAAAAAACGTTTTGTGGTGTTATAAACAATAGATAAACGTAGTAACATGGTCTTACATTGATAAAATATTTTAAAAAGATTGTGGTAATATAAGGAGAATGTTTCTGCAAATTTAAACAGCCTGTAGGTTTTTACTAATACCTAAAAGTCTAAAACAGGGGTATGAAGTCAAACGCAAGTAAAATAAAAACTAGACGGAATCCTGAACTAGTTACCTTCTTAAGTTACAGAAAAAGAAAGATTAAAAAATAACTGAGTCGTCGGGCAATAAATGTCACTGACAGTAGGTTGTGCACGGAATGCAACCCGTTATCGATATTTTTACCGTTTGCGCGATTGCGCGTTACCTGCGCACTTCGGGTCGATGCGTCATCGTGACCTTCATTAGCACTCCTGATTGGTCGTTACGTGTAAGGGTTGTTGTTTTTCTATAAATATAAGATTTTTTGTTATGACACTCATTAAATTAGGTACTTACGCTTCGTTACGCAATACGCACAATGGAGAATTTAT
The DNA here is from genome assembly GCA_014132275.2 of Samia ricini. Taxonomy (NCBI): domain Eukaryota; kingdom Metazoa; phylum Arthropoda; class Insecta; order Lepidoptera; family Saturniidae; genus Samia; species Samia ricini. Next base: position 13,640,731 of record AP028161.1, read on the forward strand.
TTTCGTTTAATTATTTCTAAACAAACATTTTATCTTACATATTAAAAACTTTTATTTTCAGATATCGATAAATTATTCCTATTAATACTTAACATAATTTAACATATCAATCGTACCTATCCCGTTATCGATATGCACCTCTACAATCCTTACGCACATCACTACACCTCTCCATAAGACCTGTAAGTGCGAGCGAGACAGACAGATAAATATGATTTATGATCCGAAGCCTCAGTTCATAACGCGTTGACTATAAAGGAAAAATGCCGTCATCAAAAATATTTTGAAGTAGTTGTCATTGCATAAAAATAAATCGCATAATATGACGACACATCCTAATATGCGTGTAACTGATTCATGTTTAAGACAAAACGATTTCGAACTTTGCCATTTTGATTTCATCTTATAAATGAATTTGTTATAGACGAGAGTGATGCCCTAATACCTAAATTTACGTACATTATTATGATAGGAAAACAGTATGACAACTAAACAACTAAATTGTTGTTTAATGTTATTTCATTCAATTAACATTCTATTTCGCTTCGTCTCGATAAAGAATCGATACTTTTGTAAATAAGAAATATTATATGAATTGTATGGAATATACACTTAATTTTTTTTACATTTAGGTATAAACATGGGTATAAATCACTACTTACAGAGTATAATGATACTTTTAATATCTAAATTAATACAGGTTTAATCGTGTTAAAAGATAAAGAGCCTTCTCCGTTTAAACAATTTACATAGGTTTTATAAATATTATGTTCACATAAATAATCCTAAATATTTATCAAGCCTTTAGAGACGTCAAATAATATAACTATTAATCGTAATAATTCTGAATTATCGTGTTATTCAAACGTACATAATTAGATAAATAGATTTAGATCTCATTAGATAATTAGAATAAAATGCATACAATTAGGTGGATTAAAGAAAAATTGTCATCAGTATTTTTTAACCGGAATTGCCTTTTTTTTAACCTAGCTAGTGCTGTTGACCGGAAGGCCCTTAACAGCTTCACCGAACTATGGTGGCGAGTGCTGAAGGCACTCAGGTGCAAAAGGTGACTAGCACAAGGCACAAGGTAGCACTAGGACAACCTCGGCTTGGCCGTCACCTGAGTTTGCAAACTCTCTCGTGAGTTGTATCCAAGCTATTCCTATATTTTTTATTCTTAAATAAAAAAAAGGTTCCTTACAGGACCTATGTACCTGCGTGTTGTTTGCAGGAGTGTGTATGCAGTGTTGTGCGTGTAATGCTCAATGCATGGGCAGTGTCACTGTATCGCGCTGGCGGCGACGTCAAGAGCCTCCCCAGTTGGTTACGAGACACGTCTTGTGTCGCCGCCTGAGGGGGACCCAGAGAGTGTGCGGGAGCAAAATTAGCCACCTGTCCCCGGCGATTACGCTGTCGTGGGCGCTGACACGCATATGTTCGGGGTAAATGAGGAAAGATCCTATTACTGCGAGTGATGGTATCGTCGCGACTCGATAGTATCCTACGCGAACTTCGTATACGTCGCCGCTTACGGCCGGCGCGTCGAACTGGCAAGTACAAGACAGCTCGTACTATGAGGGGGTTCGGGTGTGTCTCTGCGCGTTCGAAGATGGCGCGACACTGGGTTTTCATAACGGACCTAACGGAGGGCAGGTTGAGATCCCTGTGTAAATCCACAGTTCTCTCGAACCATTGGGCGACCGACATTGCCCGAAGAATTAGTGAACATGAGTGGCAGTGGGCTGGGCACATTGCTCGCAGAACCGATGCCCGATGGTGCCAACGAGTTCTCGAACGGATGCCACGCACCGGAAAACACAACGTGGGTAAGCCCTTACAAGATGGACCGACGACCTGGTGAAGGACGCGGGACTCCGCCGGATACAGGTGGCGCAAGACCAGTCGTCGTGGAGATTTTTAGGAGAGACATATTTTCAGTAGTGGACGTCTTTCGATTGAGTGGATGGAGGTACAATATATGCCAATGCCTATGTTACCAAGAGGAGAAGCAATTTGCTTACAAAAATGTCTACAATTCTTGAACGACACCTAACTATTAGTAAATATCTCATCATATAACTGCGTAGCCAGATGAATCCTTGGCTTAGCATTTAGAATATCATAAAACTTTACAATATAGTGTGCAGCGAACAAATAAAAATGTACAACTGATCTGCTTACTTAACTACCATTGGTATTCAATTCAAGTACTACACGCCACTGGTCTGTGTACAAGACAAAAATAAAAACAATTTTTTTTACGTTACCTACGTTTTTTTACCTTGTAAACGAGTGTTTTAATGAAGTTAATGTTCGCATCGTCTTTTTTACTTGAAGTTTTATTAAGTACATTAAAAATAACATCACAATTTAATTTATTATTAAGAAGGTTAGATTATATAGAGCTGCTACTAATAAGATATTTATAAAAAAAAAACGCCATTTACATGTGGAATGTTCCACTCAGTCTTTTTATTGTAATAAAAGGCCCACTATAAATCCATCAAAAATATACAATGAATAGTTGAAAGTTGAGAACGTACGTACTACGTGAGTATTTTTATAAATTGTGTCTTCTTATGTACATAAATGTCAAATGTTGTTGATCATAATAAAAGTGTTTGATAGCTGTATAATTAACAATTACGTTAATATATAATTATCAATATTTTGTAATTAAAATTCTCTATAACCGTTTAAACTTTTAAAAAGGATTTATTCTTAAAAGAGACGTGATCGGTAACTGTAAAGGTGTGCATATTATTTATCAGTTTTACCGTTAATGAAACAGACTAATTTAGAAAACGAACGAATTTCTCGAATGTACTAAATAAAATATATTTATCTACGTGCTAAAGTTATGTAATAATAAAAAGCAATGTTTAATTTTTAACAAACGTTATGTTGTGAATATTAGCCGGGGACCGGGTATCTATCTCATTTAATAAGTAAAATAATGATCATTAATAACCTGAAAGAATTAAACATTTTATAAAAGTCTTTTATTTTGTTAAAATTTCAAAATGAATTATTTATTTGGTACCATGTAGTGAATTATTCATTACTTACTTTCATGAATAATTTTAAATTTACATTTGCTAGTTAGTAGTTCTGTTCAAATACAAAAAAATGTGTTTATATACCTATAAACAAATGAAATAACTCAATTAACTTCGATAGTTTAAACTTCATCGTATCTCGGGATTTAACCGTAAACTACAAGAACTCCGTAATTATAGTACATTCGAAGTTTGTTTTAGAATGATGAGATCATATTTAAGGAAATATTTATCTATTTACTATCAATAATTATTGTTCGCACGTTATTCACACTGTTTACTGACACGTACAGAACAGAGTTTTCATATAAAATATGTATATTTATACAAAATGTTTGAACTAGATCTGCTAGACATCGTGTGTTCCGTGTATGTGTGTGTGTGTGTCGTTTCGTCAATATTTGTTAAGTGAACGAAATACGACGGAGATTTATTCCAAAGACTACAATAGATTTATTTGGTCTCGAACGTTCTTTGTATATAGAGAATATGTCTCCGAAGTTTTATCCTTATCAGGTGATTAAGTCGGACTACTGAACTTGAATCATTATTATCGAACTATGTTAACGAGATAATGCTTATGCTGATAGATGATGCTTACATCAGCCTTCATCATCTTCATTGTCAATTCTTCACAATTCTGGAAGTATAGGACCATCGCCCGTTTTTTAATGCGTTTAAACTAGCTGTGGTTAGAAATAGGTAGAAGGTAAGTCTCTCGAGTTATGTTCCATATGTATTGGGAAACTATAAAAAAAAACAAAATTATTATCTATACAAATAAATAAAATTTAAGTGTTTGTTTGTGATGTCAAAATATTTTTTTACTAAATAGATATGAATGTATATACGATACCTTTACCAAAAACACAATTTTGAAATTTTTATTCGTCTGTTTGTCTGTCTGTCCGTTTGTTCCGGTTAATCTCTAGAACGGCTGGATCGATTTTGACGGGACTTTTTTGGTAGATAGCTGAAGTTACTCCGCGTAACTTAGGGTACTTTTGTTCTTCGAAAACAATTAGATCCGCGTAAAAAATTTAAACTCATGCAATTGTGAATAAAATCCGTTTCAATGCTCAATTTTACTGGCAGGTATTTGAATTTGTGAGAAATATCTTTAATTAGGGCAGTGAAAATGTAAACGAAACGCGGGCGCAGCCGCTGGCACAGAGCTAGTTTCTAATACAATTGTATTCAAAGCAATTCTTCAATATGAATTTAAAATGATCGTTAACACTGCTTTGTAACTTGTATATTTGTGGAGGTGACTATTATACATTAGTTGATCTCGTAATTAATTTCTAATCTATATGTAATTTATTTCCTTATAACCAATATCACAAGTTTTTGACAATTGTCATCAAATTAGATAGTACTTAGTAAAATTTGACTTTAAGGTTTATTCCAAAAAATAATAATTATTTCTTGGTTCTTCAAGCAAGTAAGCCACTTGCGTAATTTTTGAAATAGTTCATTTATTAAAACCGATTTAAATGCAATTTGGTACATTAAGTTTATTTCCAAAACGTTGTTAATATGTCGACTACCCATAAAAATGAGACATTAGGAAGACAATAAGAAAACAATGGAAAGCTGGCGTAAGCGCCAGGTTAGTGCTCAACGGGTAATTATACAAAAAGTGATTTGGAACACTATGTGCTTGTAACAAAAGTAAATGAAATATATAACAACTGTATTTATTACGATATTATGATTGACAGGAGAACGGCTTATTCATTACATTTACCGGAATAGTAAAACTAATAGTATGGTTTTACCCTCTGACATTAAATATCAATGACGCATCGTTAACTCTCTCATAGAGAAAAACTTGGCCACGTGTAAAATATATTGTATAAATTTTAGCAAACGTTTCGACGAGATAGAGCAGTAATATTGTAACAAATCCACGTGCCAAGCGTTCAGAAATCGGACCTTAGGCTCGTCGACGCGATGCGAGGGCCGCGTGGCGCAACGCAGACGGCGCGAAACGTGCGCACCCGCATCGTCCTCACGTGAAGGTTATACCAGGCCCGTATCTATCAACACATCGATGAAAATGACCCATCCGTCCCCCTTTTAAAAATCGTTACATATACAAATATTCAAAGACAACAGTTTTACCTTCTTTTCCTAGATATGTCTGTCGACTTTATTTATTTACTTTTAATTTAATAGCGGCGTTAACGTTACCGCTACAGCAGTAACAATGTTTTCCCGCTTCGATAACGACGTTCATACCTAGCTGTGCCCACAAGGTGAAATATAATTTCGGTCGTCTGCCGTACTATGTACATGGTCCGGTCCACAGGTCTTTTATGGATTTTAGTGTTATTAATATTAAAAATTTGGAATCAGCCGTATTTTCAATATCGATTATCATCTAATTTAAACACTGGGCAAACACTATTCAATCATATATATTTTTTTAAAGTTACACGATTCACATGAATAACAACTTTGTACATTAAAGATAAGACAAGAAACTTAATGTATCTCCCAATATTTCTAATGCCATGCTAATCATCATTATTACGGTGATAAATTAACATGTATGTTCCTAAAAACAATACTCTTTATTATACTTAATTAAGGATGACCATCCCGTTGTATACTTTGTTCTACTGAATCACACCGTGGAACGTCATCTCAATATAATTTCAATTTAGGAACCAGAGTTCATATCTGTTCATAACAATACAATAAAGAGCACGTGGGGTGATCTGTAACTTATTGCACACATAATAATCTGATTGTCTGTGAATTAAAGTTACCAAACGTAATGTCACAGAGACATAATCGTGCCGCATGCACCTGTGACACTGAAATGCAAATATACTGAAATCATTATATCAATGTCAACTTAACTACTGAATACAAAGTAAAATAAATTATTACAAGGACATGTTTACATATTAAAAAGACAAAGTTTCTCTTTGTTTACTATTTAATTGAATTGTAACTCACGAACCTCTGAATGTTAATCAGTTACTTGAATTTTTTTTAATCTATACACATAGATAATAGCTAGGTTTTAGTATAATTTATATTACATTAGAATATATATGAAATTAGTTATGGAAATAATAAAGTCTGTAAAAAAAACTATACCTAAGTAGGTTTCTATATTCTGGGAATTAATTTTAAAGTATAGAAATTTTTATTTGCCCAATGAGCTACTTCATTGCTAATTTCATATTTACAAATATTCGCCAATACATTTTTTATTATCATCTTAATTATTTCCCTAAGAGGCAGGTGTCTTTAGTAAGTTATAATTACCGAGCTTATACATACATAAATAATTATCTTAGATTATTAAACTAATACTCCACTTCTAAATAACAAGTCGATAATAACTTTCGATTATATCTTTTATATGACAATCTTTTTATATTATTCCATGCAATACTTTCAGCTTCACTTGTACGATAGAGACTTACGTCTATATGCTCCTCATATTGAAAACTTAATCCTTCCTTGTAAATAATAATCACAGATTGTAAGACTAATAATGAATATGTCAGAATACAAATAAAAACGTCCGTATTTATTATTTATCTCTCTATAGGTTCAGTACGTATAAATCTTAATATTACGTTGTCTTTATTTATTAAGGTTGTTGTTTATAAGTTGTACAACTTATTAATAGGAGTATTAATAGGATAATAAACTCAGAGCTCGTGTTGTTAAAAAAGATATAACTTTTCGATGGTCTTCACATTGTAATTGTTTTTATAGAATTTCTTTTTCTTTGCAAGGCATGGATTTATGAAAATATTTAATTAAATATTGAAATGTCAACTGAGAATCTGCATTGTCATGCTGGTTTTACAAATACTGTGGTCAAAGTCTCGAACGTAGACAAAGTTCTGTTTGTTATCTATGAATAATATTGATCTAGTTTCGTCAGTTATTTTAGCATTCCACCATATTTATGTACTAGCTAATAGCTGTGTGCCCGCGGCTGTGCTCGCGTTTCATATATTCTTCACAGTGTTTTAATTTTTTTACACGGAATCGTATTTTTTTTTGCAGTAAGATAAAGTAAAAATGTTTATCATAAATTCAAGCACTGGCTCGTAAACCTGTGTATTGAATCGGGATTTTTTTATTTTTTTATGCGTTTTACTTTACTTACGGGGAACCCTAATTATTTTCGAAAATTAAAACTACCCTATGTTACCCGGAGTAACTTCTGTTACCTACCAAAAAAGTCCCGTTAAAATCCGTCCAGCCGTCCTAGAGATTACCCGGAACAAACACACAGACAAATTTTTAGAAATCGTATTTTTGATATAGTTATCGTGTATACATTCATATCTAGTTAGTAAAAAAAATAATTTTGATATTACAAACAGATTCTTAAATTTTATTTATTAGTATAGATTATAGTACAGATAATATATTTACTTCACAGTAAGAAAATTACAACGCTTAAAAAAAAAATTGACCGAAATGCATTGCATATGGTTTGATTTTCTTTTATTAATACTCACCTATATATTCATTATCTTAAACTGATAATTATTAAAAAAAATGTTTATTATCGAATAAAATGTAAACTATCATAAATCGTATCAACAATCTTCCACTGGGCATTAACTTCATTTCCTTAATGGACTCATTATACGTAATTTAGAATTACATCATAGAATCGACAAATCGAAACACGACACCGAGCTTAGTACTACTTATTATGAATGACGCACAATGATACGTAATATCATGGAATTTTATAATTCTCCATTATGTAAAATCAAGGTATTAAGTGTTCTAGATAAGTCATAGATTCATTTCATTGTCTTCGTACATAGGTAGTATCGTTTTTTCATTTTCATTTTCCTAGTTTCCTAGTTTATAGAAAAAATCCAAACGTACGAGCACGGCGGTGATGGATACATATTATTTGGTATAAAAATATTTACCATAATGCTATTATCCAGGTAGGAAACAGGAGACTACGTTTGTATGGAATAAATGCCACTAGGATATCCTCTTAATATCGACACACAAATTCAATCATTTTGAATTAATTTATCGTTATCGATTTTACTTGTAAATAAACTTATTTCTGTTGTTTGATATTAAAAAATAGATTCCCGAAATTAATCAGGTCTGTTTCTATCACGTAATTAAGCCAAATATCTCTAACAATTCATAAGGTGTTGTGAATTAATTCCATCGGCGAAACAAGGTAATCACAAAAGATAAATAATTCCAAACGAAATATATCTGTGTATTGTTAAAGTGTCTCAGATTAAACTTATTAAATCCAAATTCCGAAAGGCCAAAAATTACAGATCGAAATCACGGCGATTTGATTTGGAGATAACCCGTGCACGCATCGCGCGATGCATACAAAGGAAGACACATCCACATCCCTATTACGAGTAATAAGTGGCCCACACTGCCATCGCACACAATACTGAAGTTATTCCACTTATAGTGTTGTGATTGCACAAGACGGCCAAGAGAACGCTCTAGACGGCGGAGATACGTTATATGTCATCGAGAGGCATGGACTATGTATGTCTGTCATACGCATTTCGCTGATTTTTTTTACAGTGATAGTATTATATTGAACTAGCTTATGGTGAAGTAGTAGTGGGTACTGTTTATAATAGAACTGAATGCATGAGAACAAAGGAGATGAATATACATGTAACAATTAGATTCTTTATAATTCACAAACTGAATATCTATTTATGTGGATATAATGTCGATGTTAAAACAGGTTATGTCAATTTCCTGTTACGTTATATTTTGGTAAAATTATTCAAGGATTTTAATGAAACTCTGGTCATCGCTTTTATTGTGTCGATCGCCTTGTACTTCAATGACCTTATACTCATATTTATAATGGCTTAAACCGTGAACTGTGAATAACAGTAATAATAATGGAGAATATTCATAAAACTTTGTAAATATTGCGAATATTTACTGCTATAAATCTAACTATGTACATAATATGAAGTTAGTATAAAACACAGTACCTAAATCTAAACTACAATATACAATGACTTTACTTAACAAAGTTTGTGCATACAAGTATGAATGTTTCGGTAGAATCCACAAAACGTACATCCATCTTAAATAGTTCATTTGATATAACTTTTCTACTTCCGCTTGGACCAAATTGACAGCTGTTACTTCCGTCGGCAACAGCAAGCGTTTATTGACATATTATATTAATTCAGGTTACATACTAACATATAAAATGAGATTAACATATATTAACAAACATTTTCTGTTGCAGAAGGAAGTCACTGCTGTCAATTTGGTCCAGTCGGAAGTAGTAAAGTAACATCAAATAAAGTGTTCGCTATTAATTTCCGTGAAGCAACGCCTTCATCGATCAAATAAATTTATTTATCAATCTAACAAGTCCTTTTATGTGTAAGCATAATTTATTCACAAGAAAGTAAAATTGTATAAATAATAAATGCTTCGTTCATATAAACATTTTGCAATATAGTAATGCTACAAAGATACAAAGTTGTTTTTATTTTGCGACGTAGTTATGAAGTTTTGGTACGAGAGCTAGAAACGTCGAAAAAACAAAAACTTGAAACCAGGTTCTTATAAATAAAATTGAAGGTTCCATCCACCCACCCATTAAACCGAAAGACGTCCACTGCTGGACTAAGGTCTTTCTACAAAGATCTCCACGATTACCGGTCCCGCGCCAACCGTATTCAGCGTCACCAGGTCGCCGATCCACCTTCAGGTTAATTAAAGTTTGTAATGTCAAATAACATTTTTTTCTTCTAAATACATATGAATGTAGATATACATTAATACCTATACCAAAAATGTTTGTCTGTCCGTCTGTTTGTTCCGGGTAATTTCTGGAACGGCCGGATCGATTTTGACGTGACTTTTTTAAGTAAAATAGCTCAAGTTACTTCCAGTAAAGATTTTCGAAACTAGTTCAGGTTACGAGTAAAAATTTAATAAAATCTGATTTAATGTACAGTTTTACGGGCAAGTGCTTGAATTATTTATGAGAAATATATTTAATTAATCTTTGTACTAAAAAAGAAAATAATTGGGGTTCTATATAAAAAAATTAAAACGCAGTGTACAAATTTAATTTGAAAGACATTAAATCGGTGTACATATAATAAACCCAACGTAGCAGCGTCTGCCCTAGCATTTACGTCGGTCCGGACTAAAAGACAAATTGTCGCCAAAATTAATATAATAAGGGTATTTTAAAAAAACATAGCATTTTGTTTAAAGTTTAATCATCTACTTATTACTTGCCCTGATGCACTGATTCATCAACACAGATCCAGCGCTTTAGAACCTAAAAACCTTGTAATTTTGGGGATACACTTCATAATGTCAGCGTGCACAAAGAAAAGATTTCTGTAAGTTTCGCGTCTAAGTAGGTAATTATTATGATGAATTATGAACATTTTTAGCGAACGAAGGGAGGAAGTTCTCTTTATTGGTCCATATCAATTTTTACAACCAAATGGCTGCCGCGGCGCCCCTTAATTATGGCGCCACGGGCAAATCCCCGGCTTGCCTCCGCGCCCCTCAGAGAGCGAGCGCTGCACGTAGTGAACGATAGCCAGATAATCCACACGCTATTCGAGAGAACATAGAAAGAGGTATATTAAAGAACCAGCTTCCTTACAATTCTTTTTCGAAAACCTTGCTAGCTCTTAGACCAGTTGTTATGACGCGTAATTTGTCTACGACAAGTACCTTTGTATTAAGATTCTAAACAAACTATGCGATTATATCGTATTTGTCGAATCTCCTTATAAAGTTTCAAAATGTCGCACATAACACGCTTTGCGTCAAGTATGCCCTAAACGAATGAGCAAATATACATGTGAATTTTTCCATTAATGAACAAAGTGGTCAACGTACCACAAACACTCGATGAGTAAAGATGACTCCAATACAGGTGGAATTGTGATTAGAGGTTTAATTAACATTCATATAATAGGTCCTTTTAATACCGAATTCGGAAATTATAAACTAGTATTTGCGTATAGCATTGTCTTTTATATTGTAAATTATATTAGTTTTTGTTCATATCACCAAAGACCATACTTATAGCCTTTGATGTCACCATTACCAATTATAACTTTACTTTGTAATTGAAATGACTGGTGGTTATTTTTTATTGACTTATTAGAGCCAATTTTTTGATCAGTAGTCAAAGTTACTATATCCATTTGTCAATTTTACTATCACTATTACACAAACCAATGGTTATAATCACAATGCGTTTTTTGATGACAAAATCTACTATGGTTATATTTAGCAATAGTTATTTATGTTGCCAGTAAAATGAACTGTATAATAGAATACTTTTGATTCCGGTATTTTTTTTGGATGATCATTCCGAGTAAAATGTGTCAGGGTCCATAATTCGAGTTGTCGTGCAAACATTACAAAAAACAAAGGGTCGAGCTATTCTCGAACATCTGTGTCCATTATTATTTCTTGTGATAGTTTTGTAATGATATTAGCTTTTTTTTTATTTCATCTTGTCTAAAATATTCTTTGATTTCATAATTTAATTCTTGAATTTAACATATTTTACAAGCCAAATAAATATTTGTACGAACTTGATATATACATTATTTGGTTTGGTATGATTGATACATAATGGAATACTGAATTCTTATGAAAAATAAAATTCATACACAAAAATATTACGAAAAAGATAATAAGTAGCAATACGTTGTAATTACTTAACAAATTATTTTATATAAAATTAATATTACATAATGAAACTTCAAATTATCTACTTCAAATGTTACACAAAAGCAATGAAACAGCTGTTCGCACTAGAGTTAACCATCCGCCATCTTGCTAACCCGACTGAGCTGACTGGTTAAATTTTTTAACAAATAGTCACATTTTTGACAAATGGTTAGCTTAACTATGTTTCAAAAAACGCATCAGGGCATTATTTTAACCATTTGTTACAAATCTGACCATTTCTCGAGTTGACTACGGATCAAAAAATTGGCCCTTAATCCACTATTACCTTTTTGTTTGATATATATTCTATGAAATCTGTAAAAAAATATGCATATACTAAAACCTGCCCACAGAATACATAAAAACATTTATATCAGTTTTCTGGTTCTTAAGTTATAAATCTACTAACAAACAGACGGACAAAGAGACTTGCAAACGGACAGAGCGACGTTGTCTTTTTATAACATGTAGGAATAAGGATAAGAAACACTGGATGAATAGGCCTCAAATACCCTAGGGAAAGTGAAGTTAAGGTTGTTCGCTCATTCAAACTTTAATAGTAGAAGTGAGATAATGGAATGGAATAAAATGGAAAACAGATATATAGCTCTTTGTTTCCAAACTAACCTAATAAACATTGTGAAAAGTGAAAACGTCTAATTATCATGTTGGGAACAATTTATTCATATCCGGCTCGAAGGACCATATGTTGGAAACAATACTTTTATTTAGTTTATACTTTTTATAGGTTTTCACTTTCATAAATGATAAATTATTAGTGGGGCAGAACAACTTCTTTATTGCACGGCACAGTTGAAATGGGATATAAGAACAGATAATGTAAAAATATATACAGACTATATTAAATGTTAGCACTTCAAATTCTATAAAAATATATTTGTTAAACAGATCATCAAAAAATAGATTGAATTAGTAATAATAATTGATGAAAAACTAATATAACAATTTGATTCCAATCTGACACTTCGTTTATAATTAGATAGACTTAACCCGAATTCTGACAAAAATATTCTATGAAAAGGTCAGTTCTATTTGCGTTTTAACCAGCTAACTCTGGTTTTAAATGTAGAGCTTACTGCATATGTTTAGCTAAAAGATTTTAATAATTCCGTAAAAACGTTTCATTTCTTTCTGATGACATTAACTCACCAAATTCGCAGCCTTTAGTCACACATCATGCGTCAACGTGACGTGTTAGCAGTATCACGCATATTATACCTACATGTTAATACTGATAGACAAATATATATGTATACAAAAACTCCGGTTAACGTAAGAATGACAGACAAATTTTGATAGTCTCGAATCGATGGTTCTAGAAACTGCGAGAGTTGTGATGGTAACTTAAACGTATATTATCTTTACGGAAAAAAATCATATTAAACACAAATTAGAACAATATGCATACCGTGTATCTACTTGCAATTGAATTGTAAAATTACGATTAAAACTGTTCTTCAATATTTTATATCATTATTAAATATTAAGATTTTTTTAAACATTTACAGATGTTAGAGAGTTAAAAAAATGTAATTATACTTAATCCCTAGCTACATTTTACACAGTACTCTTCCATTGTTTTTCTGTTAAATTATTGTTAGTCGATTTAACCTTTCACATCTTTCCATGTATTATCGTCATCGAATAGCGAATTAAATTTGAAAAGAAAATGTTTTTATACGGGGTCAAAAGTGATTTACGTAGTAACTTTAATATGTAATTATTTAACATATAGGTATGTAATGAATAGAAAAAAACTTCACAGAGGTAACTTTACGCAATTGGAATTAATTGGATAGGTAGGTATAATTACTTTGATCAAACAATTTTCAATATTTATATAAATTGTTGCTGCGGATATCAAGCCACCAACTGAAGAGATGAAAGAAATAAAGAAAAAATACTAAAGAAAGTAAGTTCTATATTTCTACTCGACTTGAGTTGAAACTCAATTATCCCAGATGCTCGTTATGTATTCCCCGCAACTATATTAAAAAATTAATCTCGTTCTTAGGTCAACACAGCCCTCATACACATCGTTAATAGTATGTTCATATGTTTAGTTGATATGTTTAGTTAATATATGTTCGTGTGCATGCCTATTTATAAAAAATAAATAGGATCATCAATATAAAATAAAAAAATTCATAGTATATTTGTGTTGCTCATATTCCATTTTTATTTTTGGGGTCGGTGCAACATGTCTCTTTCTCATTCATTCATCTCTATTTGAGATCATCTCCACATTTCATCATTTTTGACATAGTCCATCCATTTTTTATTTGGTCTTTCTCTTCCCGTATAACCCTCCACATTCATATTCAATACCTTTCTCACAATATCCTCTTCCTCCCAGCGCATCACATGCCCATAACAGGACAGATGCCTACTAACTTTTGTCACTGGCGCTACTTTCAAACTTCCTCTAATGTGCTCATTCCTAAACCTATTCTTTCTTGTTAACCCACACATCCATCTCAACATTCGCATCTCGGCTTCATGCTGTCTCCTTTCCTTCCATCCATCCATCCATTCAACCGAAAAACGTCCACTGCTGGACATAGGTCTCCCCCAAAGATCTCCACGCCGACCGGTTTTGCGCCACCCGCATTCAGCGGATTACCGCGACCTTCGCCAGGTCGATGGACCTCTTTACGTCTTCCAGTGCGTGGTAGCCATTCGAGAACCCGTTGGCCCCATCGGGTATCGGTTCTGAGAGCAATGTGCCCAGCCCACTGCCACTAAAGTTTATCATTTTTTCGGGCAATGTCGGTTACTTTGGTTCTTCTGCGAATCTCCTCATTCCTGATTAGATCACGCAGAGAAACTCCAAGCATAGCCCTCTCCATTGCCCTTTGAGCAACTTTGAACGTTTTTATGAGGCCCATTGTGAGCGACCACGTGTCAGTGCCGTATGTCATCACTGGCAACACACACTGATCGAAGACTTTCGTCTTGAGATACTACGGTATTTCTGTATTCACTATCTCCATTCGCCCATCACTTTTTTGGGCCAATATTGTGATCTAAACAAGACGACAGGCCGGATCATGCTCAATGTATATCTTCCCCTTTAATTTAAGAGAGATTTGCGGACCACAAGTCCTGTCGCTGCTGACCTGCTCCCATTTCATCCATGCTTCGTTTAGTGTATTCTTTACGGCTCGGTTTATTTCGTCATCGCTTTGCTGGAGTGAGTCGATGTAATTGAACTATTTGTATCTATACTAATATTATAAAGAGAAAAGATTTGTATTTTTGTACGTAACGAATAAACTTAAAAACTACGGCACCAATTTGGATGACATTTGGTATGGAGATGGTTTGAAATCCAGGGAGTTTTTATTCCGAAAATCCTACGGGAACGAGAACTACGCGGGTAAAACCGTGGAGAGCAGCTAATTACTAATATATGCATAACTAATATTTAACTTTAATTAGACGTTAAAATGATCTTTACTAATTATTCATATAAAACGTATTTTGAAAGACTTGTGGTGGTCTTAGTAAAGTAAAATAAACTGCTTTTTGTACACCAAAAAGCAATAATCTGAATGGTGTTCGCTACATAACAGAAAATGACACGATATCACACAATATAGCAGGAAAATAAATATGAGATACGTAACTATTACACAAATAATTTTATAGAAAACGGATTTTACATTTGAATGATTAATTTATTTTAAAGGATAATAATTTGTTCTTACGTTCGACGAGTCGATGTAATTCGTGAATATATATATATATATATATATATATATATATATATATATATATATATATATATACGCAGTATATACATACCACAAAAGAGAGATGTTGTGGTCATAAGGATTGATTAAGGCAGAACGGTATTAACTTTAAATAGACGCTATAGTAGATACGCGGGAAGTTCTGGAATAATATGGGTATTTTAATGAGATTATTTTACTTGATTATTTTTACATATATATAACAAGGGCAACACTGGGTTGGGTTATTTTTTGTTCAGTATATTTCTTATTAGTCGTTTTACACATACATTTTCTTCTTTTTTTAAAATCAAATAACATATTATATACCAATTCAAATTAACAAATTATATAAGGTAATATTCGCTAGTATTAAAAGATGGTTTTATTTACTTGTAAGTATATTTTAACGCAATCAACTCATTGAATCTTTGATTAACACAACAAGGTTTCTCCGACAATCTTCAATCATCGTTAATACATACCTATAGATACATTATATGGGACACATAACCTAAATTAACGTAGCAACAACTAACTCAAAATTGTACTCTATTAATGTTGTGCTAAATTATTCTTTAGTTTGATTTGAATTAGTTCAGAGACGAATTAGCGAAGGGCTAATCACTTTTGGTATAATTTTTTTCTTATAAGGAATAAATAAATAAAGAACTTTTAACCTGATGTAAATTAAATAAACATTCAAACCACTTTATGTTTTTTTTTATAAACAAGATCGCAATTCTCCTTATATTATTTTTATAGATTTATTGTTGTTGGTTTGTTAGAGATTTTTATGATGTGTAAACTCAGAATTTTGATGACAATTTCATCTATTCTTAAGTGACGATGGAATCCAGAACAGTAAACAAACCAAGCCTACAAGTGGCCTGCCCTGGCACTCAAGTGATGTTGCCAGGTCTCACATAAGGTCCTGGGACAGACTTTCAAACTAGAGGATCGTAGCTTTAGAGAGTCCCTACCAACACCCTATGATTTCAATACTTAACTGAAAGTTCAGACTTACCATATATACGGCTAACTGGGTGCCCGTGGCTGCGCCCGCGTTTCATATATACTTCACTGTGTTTTAATTGTATTTTTACAGAACACAGTTATTTTATTACTAAAACTATAACTTTAAGTATAAAGATAAAGTAAAAATATTTCCCATAAATTCAAGCAATTGCCCGTTAAACTATGCATTGAATTTTATGAGTTTTTTATATGCGGAATCTTAATTATTTTCGTAAATTAAAAGTACCCTAAGTTACGCGCGGAGTAGCTATCTACCAAAAGATTCTGTCAAAATCCGTCCAGTCGTTTCGGAGATTACCCGGAACAAACAGACAGACAGACAATATCGTATATAAATTAATATGTATTTAGTAAAAAAAAATATGTTTTGATAATACTTCAATTATATTTATTAGTATATACGGCTGGATCGATTTTGACGGGACTTTTTTTGGTAAATAGCTGAAGTTACTCCAGCCAAGTTTGAATCAAACCAGATTCAATACACAGTTTTACGGGCAAGTGCTTGAATTTATTAGAAATGTTTTTACTTATCTTAAGTACTAAATTTTTTCAGAAAAATAATTAGAGTTCCGTATTTAAAAAAATTTAAACGCAATGAAGAATATATGCAACGCGGTTGGTAACACACAGCTAGTTGGTAATAAAGCTACAATGTCACAAGGACATAAAAAACTACACATTTAATTAAATACCTCATAAATAAAATTAAGACACTTTAGGCTTTGAAAGTCATACAATTAAATCATGCTCAATTATATATAGCTTCATAAAATTAAAACTTCGATTACCTAATACTACGAATGCTTGTTAAAAATATGCGGATCTACCATAAAAAAATTTAGACTGCAGCCTAGGGCCCCGCAACTAAGTAATAACAAATAACTGATAACTACTACTAAAATAAATCGTTTTAAAATTTATTTATTTCTTCTTTAACCTTTAGCTTACTTCTTTACTATGTACTATACATATATAACTTACTTACCTTTTACCTATAAAATTTAGTTCAATAAATTATCGGGTCCCAGAAATTCAGTTAGTCTAGGGCCCCAGAAAACCACGATCCGCCCCTGATCGCTAAAGACAAATTTCATAATACCACGGGACCGTCAGTCGAATATGGATCAAATACGCAGTTGTTAAGTAGTCATATAACGCACGCACCGGACTTACCATTGTTTCACCTTGTTTACATCGGTCGCGATCAATCAGACCAAAGTCCAAAAAAAAAACTTGATTGAATTCATTTCGAAACAAACGTATCATTAACATACCGAACAAAGCCGGGTCACAGTTCAAAATTTGCTTAGAATGAATGAAATTTATTATGTGAATTACTATCTTCCATACATTAACAATAACTTGGTTATTTATATGAAACAAAGTCATGTTTTCCAATACACGAGTCTACGATTTTAAAATTAGAACAATTGCGTTTATATTTTAAATAGTTCGATATATCTCAATATTAATTAAAAAATGTATTGCATTTGCAAAAATGCTTTTTTTTAAATTTGATTTACCTACCTATTTAATAATGTTTTTATTTGTATAAAAATAAAAACACCGCCATTTTTATTTGCATCGAAATAATATTAGCAGTTAAGACGATATGCGAGCGGCGTTTATTTTTATTTATTTGCTGGAAGACCAATAGCTATATCTTACATTAGTTAACAGTTACATTAGAAACAAAGAGCCATTTACTGGTCCTCGCCGGTAAGTAGCAAATTAAAAATCACGTGGTTTGTTATTATTACATTACAACATATTACTACATGAACCTAAAATTGAAATACAAAAATGGAAAGTTTATAATTAATTACAACTATTTACAACCGCCATAATTAAAGAAGAGGCTACTTAAGGATGTTGACGCATTATTTATGTTAGTATTAAATAAATCTAAATCACTAATCTCACTCACACTATTGAAAGAGTGACTAGCTCGCCACAATAATGAATTTTGTCGGTAATTAGTATATAGTCCATACAAACGTAGTACCCTTTTTTCTACCTGGATAATAGCATTGTGGTAACAATTTTTTACTTAAATTAGTTATTGCAGAAACTAAGAGCCTTTGAAAATGAAAAAAATGCTCTAATTTTACCGTCATTTTCAGACGTTCGTCCAACCAATTTGATGAATATAAACGTTGAGGCATAATCAAATTCTTTGTTATTCTATAACTGAAGGAAAATTAAAAATCGGTAGAGTTTTGGTGGAGGAAACAAGGTACTACGAAGTGATGTATTCGCCTATTTTGCATACGGTAAAATCAACCCGAGCTGCATTTGTCTCTTTCCTATTTTATAACTCTTTCTTTTAGGCGCAACGCGATAGATTTCGTAAATGCCTACTTTTCAAATTTGTCGACAACCACATATCCTCTTAACCTTGTCGCCTTTTAAAAAGAATCGACAATCGATTTTCAAGTAAAAAACGTTTACGGTTAATAACGTATGAAGATAAAGTATAAACATTAATTTTAGGCTAATTCTAACTTTTTTACTTAACACAAAGATAACCGCTATCATAAAAAATCTATTAAGATGAGAATCTCACGCTAAGTATTTAAGGACTTTTAAGTAAGTATTTTTAAATATTAATCATCCTATTATACAGAGAAGCGTGCAATGGCATCTAAATCATGTTTTAATAACAATATATTTTAAAAATACAGTTTGACATTAACCCTTGAGCACTCACCTGGCGTTTATGCCAGCTTTCCATTGTTTTCCTATTGTCTCAATTTTATGGGTAATCGACATATTAATTATTGTTAAGTATGAAAAGTAAAGAATTATACTTTCACATCAATTGCACGTTGGGGGTGTAACTCAGTGGTAGAGTGTCTGCTTCGCATGCTGAAAGTCCTGGGTTCAAATCCCAGCACCTCCATAATGATGTTTTTATCTTTTGTTATATATAATTATATAAACATATATCTGTTTTTTAATGTGTTTTTTTAAAGGAATCAAACAAATACTAAATAAACAGTCTGTGTTACTTCTTTTTTATAATACATGTGATAAAAATAAACTGTAGCTTGATCAGGATTATCATCCATAGAGTATAATTTTGAGTTACCGAACTCTCAGACGGTGTCTAAAGGGTAATTTATTACTTTTATGGACTTTTTGGAATGCGTAACATGTCAGTGACCCACACTGCTGTCCAGAAAACAATAGTGCATATTCTTCTAATTGGCTTTAGAAGTGGGTGTGTCTATAACATCCGCAATCAAAAGCCGTACAAGTTATTCTAGTTTTAAATTAAATTAAAAAAAAAACAATTAATTATAATTAATGTTTAAAACACTAAGAAATGATCATTAAAATTCAAGTAATATTTTTCACAGCAAATAAAATTTATGCACGACAATAAATACGCCTTTATGATAATTTCAAGAATATTCAAGAATAATAATACGTGTAATAAGAGGTGTAATTTTTATTATTACTTTTTTATTATTTATATTATAAAAAGAAACGACTGTCTGTCTGTTTGTTATTTTAATTTACACGATTCTTTTTTAAAAACGTAGATAGATAGGTAGGTATATTCTTTGGCCAGACATTACTCTATATTATGTTACATTATAATAAGTTGCAAGAATAATGCTTAGGTAATTAAGTTGATAATAAAAATTGAACACAAAAGCATTTACTTTACACAATCTATTGAGTATTCAAGAGAAGATTATAGAGAATCCAATGAATAAATTGTGAGTCGAATTACTGAACATATAAATACGTCATAGTCACCGGTGACTAGGTCTACGTTTTTTACTATCTTAACAATTTATTATCTGACAGATATCATGATAATTTTACGTAAGTTAATTATGCAGCGTGTAAGAAGTAAAAGTAAAAAATAGTAATCGAAATTTATGCAATAGTTTTTTTTGCGTGAGACGCCCACAATGACAGATCTCCATCATTTTATTTAAGACTAGCAGTGAGCCCGCGGCTACGCCAACGTTTCATATATTCTTCACTGCGATTTAATTTTTTCATACGGAACCCTAATTAATTCCATAAAAAAATTATTACTAAGTAAAAATATTTCTCATAAATTCAAAATTATAGCACTTACCCGTAAAACTGTGCATTGAATGGAATTTTATTTGAATTTTTATGAGTTTTCTTTTTTTTCGCAGAACCCTAATTATTGTCGAAAATCAAAAATTAATTATTTAATTACCCGGAGTAACTTCAGCTATCTACTAAAAAAAAATCGATCCATCCGTTCCGCAGATTACCCATTACAAACAGACAGACAGACAGAGAAAATTTTCTTAAATTGTATTTTTATAGATATAGGTATCGTATATCCATTCATATCTATGTAGTAAAAACAATTAATTTTAACATTACAAACAGACACTCCAGTTTTATTTATTAGTATAGATAAAAGTCATAAATCGGTTCTATACATAGGAAGAAAAAGTTCCCCCGATCACGGGTAGAAAGCATATCGAAAATAACCAAGGTGTTTAGACAGTCTAGTCGGCACAACTTAATTCCGTTTTGAGTATACAGAAAAGTGCAATTTCAGGATTACCATACGATCAGGAGGTACCTACGCTAAAGGTGCGTACTTTCAACGAGGCTGACCATAAGTCAACAGTTTTATACGTGTCATTAGAACATTATTCATTATTAGTTTAAAGAAAGAATCTATAATAAAAATAATTCTAGTAATTAGCACGTACATCGAATATTCAATGTTATCGAATAACGAATATTATATCTATGCCATTAAGTAGGTGCCTACTCTGTGAAACAAAAAGGAATAAAAGCGCCATCTATTGCTAGTTTATATTATAACTTGTACAATCGCACGTTCGAAGTATCTGATGAAAACTACAGAGGTAGTTAATTTCATTTTCACTTGATAATATTTAATGGTTTTATTATACTAAATTAAAATTAATCATTTAACATCCAAACGAAATACACTGTAACGAAAAGAATAAAAAAAAAATTAGTCAGCCATAGGAACTTTCGAAAGAAGTAAAAAATTCGAAATATTTTTAACCAGAATAATACACTAAAGTTCGAGTGTCGAGTACCCATAAAAATGAGACAATAGGAAAACAATGGAAAGCTGGCATAAACGCCAGGTTAGTGCTCAAAGGTTAATGTTTAAACTTCATAATTTGTTAATTGACATTATTAACCTAATCTTTTTTTATTTTGACGGGGGGAAATGCATTTACGCACTACCCTATTATTAACCTAACCTAACATTATAATTATGGTATAACATTAGTCTGGTTTTAACATATATTGGCGTTTCGAGCAATTATTATATGAATTTTCATATAATTTCACAAAAAAATATACTTTCATATAGTTTATTCATAACCAAAACATACGATAAATTGTATTGTTTATTTCTGAGCGCCAGCACTTAAACGCCATCTTATACTTGACATGGTATACCATTTTGACGGCCGACGTCATAGCATTTGTAACGCGAATCTATAAGTTTTTTCCATACCGAGAATCGCTCAACATCACTAAAGGAGTTGTTACTTCAAATGTGTTTTATTTAAATGTTTATGAAGAATAAATGTTTTATAACCACACATACTGATTTATTTCTTTCTATCGATTATATGATTAATACACTGGACAAAAGTTCGTCCACGTCTTTATTTTTACTTCATTTGTACAACCACCCGAAAGTCCATAGACAGTCACCGTAGTTTTGCAAAACAATAAATATTAGGTACCTATTACTTTACTTGTGAGCAATTCAGTAAGATACCTTATGATTATAAAAAAAGTTATGACGCATAAATAAAACGAAATCTGGTTATGGAATTTTTAATGAAAATTCAACTAAACGTATAAATCTTATTTATACTTACAGTAAACAAGTACAATTGGTTAATATTTACATTTAGCTGGAGGACGAGCGCATACATTGCAGTTTATCCTCCAAAATTGCACTAACAAAATATGGTGCTTTCATGTTTAGACAGACACCTTCACAATTCGACTGTTTTCTAGAATTCGTACAAACATTTCAACATTAAAAAAGTATATTGACTTTAGATTTAATTTTTTTTTTACAACTCTTAGGTAACAAATTTTATAAATAATTTTCCCACATCCACCATTTATCAAAAATGTATATTATATTTTTGCAAGTGACTGAAGTAGCGCGCGAACAATAATCTTAATAATATACTTTTTTTAATGGATTAAACATTACATGGTCGTAACCACAAATTACTTCAGGTAAAAGGTGCTTTGAGATAGCTCAAAACCTTAGTAACAAGTACCATTTTATTATAAAAATACCTAATCGTACACATCCATTCCTCCCTGGCTACAACCATAAATGATTAAAATATCTTCATTAAACTTTGAACATCGTTTTACAAAATGTAATTCCAAATAACAGTCGATTGCGTGTACATTATTATAACGAGTAAACATTGTATATTTTCTTACAAATAAAACCACACAATGAGAATAAACTTAATGATATAAGTATAATTTAATGAGAATAAAAAAATATTTTTTAACAAAGTCCATTCTCAATATGTTAGGTTACCATAGTTTGAACATTTCGTTGATGATGTTTGACTATTAAAAATAAGTAATTACTTTTTGTTATGGTTCTTGAGTAAAATATATAATTTCCGAAGTCTCACTGTGTGGTACGAGTTATTATTATTTTGCAGTCTTCATACGCTCGTGGCCGTCATCTTAACCTTATAACTAAAGACTGCTCGTTACTGCTAAAACTACAATGCTAATGGATACTACAGTCAACTACTTCAAAACATCTAATCCTGTAAAAAGTTATTTAGCTGTGGTTCTTTTTATAATTGGAAATTGGGTTATAAACTTTTTTTAAACTAGTTACAATTTTACAAACAGTTGCTTTTATATTCAGTATTGTGATACATAGATCATCAATAACCTTTTAGGTACATTTTTCAAAACCATAATTGAACGAATTGATTGAATTCCTAATTATAGTTCTAAATATCCTTGCATTACTAGAATTACAGCATTATTATTAACCCAATTCCTAATTATAAAGTAAACAGACACGCAAACATCTAAGTACATCAATAAAATTATATTATTGAATTTATAATCGGAAGAGAATAATTATGGTCTCGCATTTATACCACGAAACGTACATATGAGTAACAACTACTAACTGACTAAATAATCTACCTATTCAACTACAAATTATGGAGGGACTAGAAACGAATAAGGAAGAACTACTAGCCATTTGGTTTGTTTTACGCTACGATTTGAATTTATCGAATGTCTTAGATTCGAAGGGGATTAACTCATCATTTATTAACTCATCTTATCCTAACAACGGAAAGATATTTATTTCCGATAAATATAACATATACAAGTGAAATTTACATGGTTATTTAAGATTTCTTAAAGGAGAAAACGTCTACAGTTTAAAGGCAACATTGATTTCAGCTATTTGAGCATTTTGTCTTGTATAATAGAATGCCTGAATTGAAGAAATTATTACTAAATAAATAAATAATAAACACTGTCGTAACCTTAGTTCAGGTTTGCATCATTGTGGTGGTCATTTTTCATCTAAATAGTCTAAGCACCAGCTTCAAAGCCAGGACGAAATTGTCGAGACCTTTATAGTAATCAGTGTCACCAGTTTTGAAAAACATTGTCTCCAGTTCTCAATTCTTTCAAAAAATGACACATAGTAATATCATGAGAAATTCTGAAGCGTTCAGTATTTTTCAAAATGGTTTTTCTTCAGCCGATAATCTAACTAATTAGATTGAAATGACTATATTTACGTTAATGTCGAAAAAATTGTTAGGACATACTGACACTCGAGCTTGTGGATATTGAGCTGAACTTTTAGCCATTATGCTATGAATACTAAAATAGAAAATAAATTGACACGTATTAACACTATTACACTGCTGTAGCCTGCTCACTCTTCATTATAATTTCAGTGACTAAGCTTTAATAGCTTGTATTACAAAATCCAAGACTTTTGTATCATTTTACTAAGTATTTGTGATATAATCAGCTCTAGTATTGTCTGCTTTAAAACTAGAAACTAGTCGTTATTTAACAAATTTTTATCTTTGGTTAACTCTTGATCCTGAGATGTCTAAAAAACCCAATACCAAGTTTATTACAAATTTGAAGTATTTGGCACAATATTTTCACATTAATAACATAAAACCCAAACAGCCCATTATCTATTGGATAAAACAGACCATTTGGCATGGGTTGCAAAGTGCATTGGCTATAGAGAGTCAAGTCGTGTCCGTTGTACTGCCAATAAAGCTGATTGTTGCTGGAGACTCTTGCGAAGACCTTCCAAAGTCTGCAATACCTGGAACAGATTGTTACAAAAGATTGGTTTGTTAACATCATACTGCCTTTATCGTCGTTGTCTTACG
Organism: Samia ricini; assembly: GCA_014132275.2. NCBI lineage: Eukaryota > Metazoa > Arthropoda > Insecta > Lepidoptera > Saturniidae > Samia > Samia ricini. The sequence continues at coordinate 13,665,766 of AP028161.1, forward strand.
TTATAAATGAAGTCAAATATCGTTATGATTTGTCCAGAATATTAATAAATTTCTAGTGTTACCTTTTTCTTTTAACCTGTTTATAGATTGGTAAGCACGTCAGAATAGAAAAGCTTAAAGAAGTAACCATTAACCTTTATCAAAAGAACTGTTGATCCCCAGAAAAGCTATATTCACTCCAGCACTTCAGAATGATTTTAACTTTTTGTTATAATAATCGACATTTAACACAAAACTCTAATTTAATGAATTCAAATATGTTATTCCTCTACATTCTATGAAAAATACTGATAATTTTAAGAAATCTATAAATCTTGATAGGCAAATTAGGCAATTTACAAATCTTTTCACAGTCATCTCCCTACCCTTATCCCATTTTCAATTAGGGTCGGAGCAAGATGTCTTATTCTTCCATTTCTCTCTATTTGCATTCACTCCCTAAACATATCATCATTCCCACAGTCAATTTACCTTTTCTTAGATTATCCCCTTTTCCTATAACCGTCTGAGTTTATATCCAATACCTTTCTTATAACATCCTCTTCCTCCCTGCATATCAAATGCCCATATTAGGAAAGACGACTGCTTCTTAACTTCTCTGTTACTGACACCACTTTCAAGCTTTCATTAATGTGCTCATTCCTAATCCTGACTATTCTTGTTACCCCACACATCTATCTCAAGATTCGCATCTCAGCTGCATGCAGTCTTCTTTCATCACCTTTATGGGCCAACATTCTGATCCATACAAGGCCGTATCATGGTTTTGTAAATCTTCCCCTTTTAAGGTGGATTTACGGATTAGAGATAGTAGTTGTGACCTGTTGCCATGTCATTCATGCTGCGTTAATTTTATGCTTTACAGCACGGAATATTTAGCCATTGCTTCGCAGGAGATAGCCCAGGAACTTGAAGTCGAGGCAGATTCGTATTAGAGTGCCATCGAGTGCTATGACAGTTGACATAGAGGTGCCGCCGAAATCGGCAATCTTTTCAAAATGACACAATATTAAGTAAAAAGTTTTTTTTTTTGTTACCAGTACTCACCTCATCACGAGCGTAAGCCTTTCTCTTAGGAGGTTCGGAGTGCGGTCTCTCCGTAGGGGATGGTGGATGTATCTGCCCTTTAGAAACAAGAGGCAGTGGTGCAGCGGCTAGGGGAGAACGGCGAGCCACTGAAGAAAGTCTTCTGGGCTGTTCCGGGGAATTGGCTTTTATGAAATTAGTAATATGTGTCCGCTCTGGACTACGTCGCGGAGCTTCCACCTTGAAATGATAACAACAATTAATGTTAAATTCGAGTATGGTTTTCATATTTAGTTCTGCATAAAAATGCTGTATTTTACTTCTTCTTAAATTCACCTGTAAATATATAATAGACTAGCTGCTCACCGCGGTTTACCCGCGTAGTTCCCGTTCCTGTGGGATTTTCGGAATAAAAACTATCCTATATCACTCCCTGGATTTCAAACTATCTCCATACCAAATTTCATCCAAATCGGTCCTGTAGTTTTTAAGTTCATTCGTTACATACAAAAATACAAATCTTCCCTCTTTATAATATTAGTATAGACAGGTAATATCTACGTAATGAAATATTTGAATTGATATCAAACCGTTCGATGAAATTGAAACTTTGCACACTTATCAGTTCGTCTCATTATCCTGACCCTGAATGTTTTGACAGATCTAGTTTTATAATTTTGAATAAAAAAGATACAAGTATCATCATCTAGTGAAAATAAAGGAATATATGATTTCCAGTAAAGTTTTCCATAAATTTATGATGATATAATCAATATTAATGACATACTTAAAAGTTGCGTGAAACATTGCATAGGCAGCACTAAAATGAAACGAGTGAAAGAATAACAAATCAAAAATTGGTAAAAAAAAAACGTACTGATTTTAGAAAATTTAAGCGTATAACTTTGTTTTTTTTTTAAACTATAATTTATTTTAATTTTACCTCTGTAGCTCTCAATTCTCTCACTCTCGGATTATGTGGTGGTTCTAAAGGCGCCCTCGATACAGTAACTAACAATTTCTCCGCTTCTCTTATAAGTTCACGATATTTACGCTCTGCTTCCCTATCAGCTTCGAGAAGTGGATCCCTTTCTCGCACAGGCGGAGCAGATGGTGCATGACTGCGACGTCTAGCTCGTGGTGGAGTCGCTCCTAAAAATATGAATCGAATCTAAACTTAATCAACGATAGACTACAAAGATCTCCAATTAACGAAATTTTATTTTAAAATGAAATCTAAAATTCTTTATTCAATTTGGGCCCTAAGAAGGTGCTTATGAACGTCAAAAAAAACAACCATCGGTTAAGAAAATAACTCAGTCGAGAAGAGTCGGCAAGAAAGTCGATTTGGTTTGTTTTAAAGTAGAATATGAATTATGTAATTCATAATAAAAGGTTTGAGCGGAAGCATAGAGAGAGTATCGTAACCATACATCGCTATCGTTCACGTAATGATCCAATCTGTAATAATAATCTTTGAACATCTGCACGCTTATTAACAATGCAGACTGGCTAGAAATTAGGTGTCTTCGTCTTTATCCGGTAAGACTAAAAATGTTGGTCACTTGGGCACCAACTGACTACTCGATCTATTCGCATCATTCATACAATTATGGCAGGAACTTGAGGACTTTACACACCTGCGGATCTAGGGCGGTCGTCGCGGTGGCCTCCGTCTGCGAGCGCGCCTTCTTCCTGGTGAATCCATATCATCTGGTTCATCCTCATCGCCTCCATCCAGCCCTGTGTCTATATCAGAATCTACATCTGCATCAGACAGTATCGCTGTCTCTCTCCCACGAGGCCTCACACCTCGACACTCCTCGTCACTAGAAGCTCCCCCACGGTAGTAAGATTTAGGTTCCGGCGATAAATGAGGTGATCTGAAATAAATACATTTTTTTAAAGTAGCTCGGTAATGTGACGGCGTTTTGCCTGATGGTAAGCACAGTGCAACCCAGAAACAATGGCGACTGGCGAAAGACCGGTTATCCATCGCCAGTCGTCCATGTCATGATGAAATAGAGCAAATCAAGTAAAACGAATAAATGAACGAATGAATTTACTACATGATTCTTCATTGATTGTATAGATTCTCATTAGTATCATGACATTTTATACGATGTTCTATTTAGTAATTTCAACATGAACTATATTTACATCAAATTACATATCCCGTTGGCCAACATATGTTTAATATCACCACAAATAGACATTCCTCCAGTTAAGGCGATACGGTAAATGTAAACATTGTAAATTTAGTAATTAGTATAGCACATGCTTTTTATTAGCCGAATATCATCATAGTTTAAAAATGACCGAGTTCCATTTTTTTTGGGAAATTCCAACATACACATTGCGAAGCATGTAAATTTTGAAACAGTTTTTTTTATGGAATAGGGGTCAAACGAGCAAACGGGTCACCCGATGGTGAGTAACCACCGCCTAGAAACTTATAATTTTGAAATGGCCGTTTGAATTACGTGAACTAAAAATTTTACATTATTGCAACGTACCTCGACCCATGTCTTACAGAATGTGAGTCCAATGAGTAAGGTGAGTGGTGTAGAGATAGTATTGGCGCGTGAGGACATTGCAACGATTGCTGATGCTGTAATGTAGTGCCTTTGCGTCTGCTCGGCGATGTTGCTCCGAGCCAAGGATTAGTACGTATACGACATCGAGGTCTAGGAGATGGCGTCGCACAGATCACAGGCGGCTCCGGTACCGAACGACGGGGTTGAGCATTATTTGTTGAGCGCCGCTGTAATAATAATTTCTTTATTTTATCATTGATTTATTTTTTCGGAAACACACGGTAAATAAAATACATATCAGAAATAGCATAACAATATTACATAAACCATTCAAGTTTACACTAAAATTTTAATTAGGTAATTAAAAATAAATTTATTTATTATTACAACCTATAATATTATAGCAAACACTATAACTTCAAATATTTTCTCAGAATTAAAAAAAGAAGATATGATACTGGATAAGATACTTTAAACTGATAGGACATGCAAATATATCAATCTTAATAAACTTCTCTTCTCTATATTCCTCATTCGTGGAACAGGGATTTTAAAAAGTAAGTGGTTTCCGGCATTAGCTCGAAGAACCCTATATACATGTAATTTCATTAACAAGAAACGGAGAGTCAATGTAATTTCTAAGAAATTTAAATAATGTATATTTGATCTCTCACTATTCGACGATTAGTAAGTGAAGGCAGATGTGACAAAGGTGTGTTTACAAATTACATTTAAACGTTAAGTGCCTAATAAATCGATTTTAAATACTTTTCAATAAAGTTAATACATTTGTGCATAAAATGTATTTTTGAGACTAAATTATTGATGAAAAGAGAAAAAGGTAGAGAAGATAATAACTCCCTTGGGGTACTCTTGCACTTGTATAGCACCAGTCTGAATTTAATGTATTAAGCTTAATACGCTGCCAACGCCCTCTGAGTTATGAGGAAAACTATTGGATGGCAGATTACGACATATGAAGAAAAGAGAGGACAGGTAACAAAATATCATGATCTACACAATTAAAAGCATCACTAAAATCAATTAGGGTAAGAAGTGTCAGTACACCGTCATAGCTTCACGAATATCGTCAGTTATTTTGATTAGTGCTGAGCATGTACTGTGTGCCGTTCGAAAGCCAGACTGAAAAAGATTAAGTACTTTGACAATTGTCTATGCACGAGTCGTTCTAGGACTTTGGATAAGAATGGGAGAATAAAGATAGGTCGAAAATGAACAAATTCAGTAGGGCGACTCTGTTTATGAAGAGGAATTATATTTGCACTTTTCCACATTGATGGGATGATACCAGACTCAACAGAATAATTAATAATATGAGTTATAGATAGTAGGATTGAATTTAGTATAGGAATTATAAGGTCGCGTCCAGTGCCATCGAAACCAATGGCTCTGCTCGAAATAGACATAGAAACAGATCTTTCACTAGTTGGAGAAAATGAAAATAGAGAATTAATCGAACTAGTACAAAGAATAGTTTGAATATTTGATATCTCAATATGTTCATTAATGGCAAAGGTAGGGTTTAAAAATAGTGGTTTGAAATGCATTTATGTTCAGATTTATGTTAGTATTTTGCTGTTCATTAATCGTAAAAATTAATTGTTTAAAGTGTTCGTAAAAACTGCCACAAATTCTTTGAATCACATTTTTCTATTTTAGTGTAGAAACAGCGACGTTTGGAGTTTCTAACCACCTGATTGCAGCGATTCTGGCATTTTTAAATGCAGTCCAGTTTTGTTCTGTGGGACATTTGTAATGTTTTTGTTTGAAACGATCTCTGCGATTTTTTTGAACGAACGAACTGCGAACGATTTTTTTTTTATTAATATACTTTCTATATAATCAAAATTACTAACAGGAGTATAAAACAAAAGAGGTTATCTTTAAAAACAAAGAACGAAATACCTTTTTATAGAACAAACGCAGACGCCGCGCCTCCTCGAACAATTTATACGGTCTACATAGTTAATTCATAAAATAAACTTCTCATCTCAGACACTATACTTAGCGACGTGTATACACAAGTAAATTACATACACGTACATAATATATACTAGATAAGGGATCACTTTTACGACCTAACAGGGACGGTGTAAACGTTTCATGAATATTTCACATGAAACTGTTTTCAATATTACTTCTCATTTTTAATGACAGAATTTTTAAAGCAAATGATAGCTTGTTGAACTCTCGTGTCGTTTTTTATTTTACGATTTTTTCCTTCATCGAAAGCTCAGGCTGATTTTAGAATTTGATGTGTGGGCTCGAACCCGCGTCTAATAACGTGGAATCTAGCCGCACTTCCAAGTGCACCATCATCGCTTTTTTCCTATATAATGCATAAAAAACCTACATATTATCTTTAGTCTTTCTGTAACCACCATGATATAGTTATGTCAATGCAAACTCTTACTATTATCGCCGCCCTTGGCTATTTTATTTAGTTACCAGTAAAATGGCGTAGACATCAATCTGTTCGCTAGAAATCCTGTTTTACATATTGAACTTATTGTAGTCGACGTATGTAAGAAAATGCAAAGTTAGTGTGAACCAAACTTTTTAGTAAATTAATAAATAGGTGATTTTATTTTACAAATTACCTTCGATGGTTCATGGTAAAGGTGTGTGGTCGGCGGTGCGGGGGGCGGAGGAGGTGCGACAACTGGAGCCGCAAGGGTAGACGGCGGCGCTCCCGGCGAAGTCCCATCAGTTGAATAGCCGGTACTGTAAGCGCTCTCCGGTGACGAAAGGTGCGGCGGAGGGACAGGCTCCGGCACTGCGGTGGCCGTCGTCTGCCGGCATTGTTTCTGTTTACGTTTCTTTGCCCGACCGAGCTGAGCTTCCATCCATGACTTGAGCCGCGCGCCCAGCATGCCGGCTTCGGCACCTATATAATTCAAACACATATATGTGTAGCACACAAACTATATTTGGTGGTCACATGTTATCCAGAAATTTATTCCTATCGCGTTGCACCACAAAGAAAAGGTTATAAAACACGAAAGGGAAAAATGCACCTCGGGCTGAGTTTGCCTATGTATTAAGTAAGATCGGAACATATTCTCTTCTCCCAATCACTATTATCTATACATTATCTATACCCAATACACACATACCATCTTCAATCTCCTCTATCTTTATATTAAATCGACCTTTATACTTAACACTTTTCTAGTAACGTGACTTTCATCCTCTTCACAACATGCTCACATCAAAGACAACCTATTATTTCTTACCTTCTCTATCACTAATGCTAATTTCTAACTTTCTCTGCTATACTCATTTTTAAACTTATCCTATCTACTTACACCACACATCCTTCTTAACACATTCGCGGACACACGCATTCTTCTGTCAGACGTCTAAAACACTCAGATCCACAACGACAAGTTTTATATATTTTCCCAAAAATCGTTTTCCGTACATATTATATTTAAAGTCCCTTTTATAAGAATATGTTTAACACATGATACTATTCCAGAATCCAGACCCAAAACTCTCCCTATGTATACTTCTTACAGTTTACTTATATCTATCGGCGGTATCCGATCATATAGTATAAGTTTATATGGAATATTCCAGACTCTTTGGTGTAATACCGGCACACAACTTGTTTTGGTTGGAAATAAAACTTGTTATGATATTCTCACCTCATATTTGATCTTGGTTATTTTTATTACTTACATATTTATAAAATACATAGTAAGTACTTCCTTAAGTAATGCTGAACTCTCTTTTCAAATAAATTAGTATGTAGGTTTACATGGGGACGGATAAATCCATTTATCACGATAAATAAAAAAAAATAGTTCAAAACATGGTTTGAAATTGAAAATATTACTGCATTTTAAGTAAATATACAGCTTTGTAGTAATGTTTGTATACTTGTATTACAAAAAAGGAATTTAAAGCTATTTAAACTAAAATTGTTTTTTTTTATAAACAAAGTAAATCTTTTTCTTAGGGATTATAAAAAACTCTCTTTATGTCCGTCCATTTATTGGTTTATAAATAAAGAACCACTGGACCGATTCACATGATTATTTTTTTGGAACTATAGGTATATAATATATTTTGCTATAATGACAATCTTTAGGTTTTTTTTACACGGTATAGGCTCAGTGATAAGACCAGAATCTCACCTAATCTTAAGTGACGATGTCTTCTAGGATGGTAAAACGCACTAACCCTAGTCGTCAACAATACACATCACATATCTACTTTTATAGTATTCTGTCTAAATCAATGAATATTTAACTAAATTTAATTAAAAAAAATTAAGACCTTTAAATAACATTTAAAGGTTTAGGTTTAATTTTTAAAATCAATACTAAAATTAAAAAGTCACTTTAAACTTAAAATAGATGCGATATAAAATTATTTATAATCAAATAAAGTAACAAAAATGATATACAAATGAATTGCAAAACGGGCCCTGCCGGATGCGCATCACAATAGCCGCCCGAACAACCTCAGATCCACGTTTCATTTAATGAGAACCCTCTATATGAAATAAACCTCTATATGAAAATACTTTCTTTCTTTCCTACTTACCTATACTTTCATATTTTATCAAACCGTCATTTTATCGTGAAGGCATCGTATCATTAATGTTCTTCTCCCTATTTGAATGGAAGCTTCTGTCGCCTCACAGTATCGAATTTCATAGAAACTTAAAACGATGTTCAATAATGGCGTCGCTTGTATAAAGGGAACGGTCAGCACTCCCACTTTTAGATTAATTTGATATTATTTAAAAATCTACATACAATAAGAATTCACCGTATTACCAACGTATTATATACTAACAGTGTAATGTAAATCATTATTGTAAAAACAAAATATAATCCATACTAATAAATAAAATTAATGTGTCTGCTTGCTATATTAAAATAACTTTTTAGTAAATTCGTATGAATGTATTTATACCAAACAAAAAACAATTTTTCAATTTTTTGTCTGTCTTTGATTAGCCAGAACAAGCGAATATCCGGAACGCCTGGACGGATTTTAACGGGACTTTTTCTGGCAGATAGCTGAAGTGAATGAGTGTAACTTAGGCTTTTATTTTTCACAGTATGTCGTCCCTGTCATGCCGATCTGCACACATATTTTATTGATCAACTTTTGCTTTCGTTCCTAAATTGTTTAATATTGTAAGCAATTATTTGTGTCTAATAAAATGAAGAAAACACATTGATAAATGAGTGAAAAAGAAAAAAAAAAATAAAAATAAACTCTAAATAAAATCATCTTACTACAATTCATGAACTTGTACTGAAATCAATCTGGCTGACTACAAACACCTCTTGGGTTAAACAAATGTACCTACATTAAGGTCTTTTGAACTAACCCTCTGTGGGAAACGAAAAGCTGGGGAAAAGACGGATGAAGGCGACTTATCCCGTCTACTGCGGTCGCGGGGTGTAAACGATGAGATTTGACTAATATTTGCAATCCATTACCGAAGCCGAACCAATCTATATTCAGTGCTATCTATAGTATTCCTTACATTTACGTCATTACCCCAGATGACAACTTGACCTAAATATATAAGAAATAAATTTTACGCATTGTGAGGACGACTTACATTTTTAAAATTTGATTGTGAAAATATGTTTAGAAACTCTGCAATTAATAATATTAATAGTATGGAGTTAGCTTTCCTGCTTTTAAGTGGTTCTTAAGAGGATATGCTAGCGGCATTTATTCCATACAAACGTAATCTGCTGTTGTGATGTTTTCGTTTATTTTGGCATAGCTAAAATCAGCCCGAGTTGCAGTTGTCTTTTTCGTGTTTTATAACTCTTTCTTTGAGACTCAACGCGATAACAATAGATTTCTAAAATACCTACTTTTCAAATCTGTTGCCGATTGCATGTCCTCTTAAGTGATGCGTTTGGAATAAAGCTATAGAGCTTGAATACACATTTTTTTTCTCTAATATCTGCTTTTGGCTGCCTAGCTATCTAACATCCTAAAGTTCCTAAATCCTAATTCTATGCCTACCATCTAAAAGTTTCAAGTTTATTATGATTTATTATTTCTTATTTATACCATATATACCCATTAATAATGAATTATTTGTTAAGTATTTAACCATGTTATTAGCTTATAAGAACTTAATTAACTTAATTATTAACAAACGGCAGTATCTTACCCTCCATCCAAATCGATAGAGACTCTTGTCCTTTTTGCTTGCACAGTTAAAAGCTAATTGCCCTTACGGCTTATATATCATGATGTGTTAATAATCATATTATACTTACTAGAAATATTTTTTTATATATATACCCAATACTTTTGATGTTTTATATAAACTGTTATGTTATCTGAAAGGGTAAAACAAAACTAAACAAGAACTCCTCAAGAAGTAGAACAAACTTTTCGAATCACACTTGTCGCATCTTCGACGTGACCAATAAAAGTGACAATAAAATCCACACAATCCTTCACGTACAGGATACTTTACGAGTTACCCAGCTGAGTAATGAATCGAAAGCGAACTAATAAATTGTGGTTTGGGGACAAAGTGCCCAAGTTTACAGGAGGGATTGTATCGTAACAACGGCCCAGTAAAACTTGGGAAATATAAATATAAATAAATCTTACTGAGCTCTATTCGTTTATTACTGCGGCGTTCTATTGCGGCTATTATAAAACTGTGGTTACTAAAACATCTACTATTTGGAATTTTCGGTCGTGTCTCACGTAGTTTGATGATTATTCAAAAAATGTACCAAATTCTAATCAATAATAATAGAATAAATTGTCAAAAAGAATGGCTGTTTTAGAATAAGATTATAAGAAATGGAAGTAAAATATAGGTTACTTTATAAGCAATAGAATAAAAAGGTTAAAAGCTTCCGGTTTAATGTTCGAGGTACCTAATTAAAAAGCAATGCCAAAAATTATTACAATATAATTCAGAAACGTAATTTGGCTAAAGTAGTCACACAAAAATAAATTAAATATTAAAATTCGAATTCGAATTCTAATTCTAAAGTCTAATTTAATCTTAAATAAACTATTTACTTTCAAATCATTCTCTAATATCAACCAATTTTCAAGTCCAAATAATAAATGTACACTCGCGAGTTATTTAATATAATGTATTTCGGAATAACTGGCTTCACGTACGACATAGTATAATGTGTCATGTTAAATTATAATTCTATGTGCCCCTACATGTTTTTTATGGAAATTTTTATTACACAACACATTACGATAAATTATATTGCAACTGGTAGAAATAACCAAATCATCAATTGAAGTGCTTGAAACGATCGGAGGGAAATTGAAAAATTATCATACTTTCAATCTATTGGTATTTGAAATACAGTCGAAATGGTATTAAACTAAAACGACTACTGTTACGAACGATCACTTAAACTAACAGCATTTTAAAATAACAGCCTATACACAAACCTATACAACATTTTAAAATATTACACTAATATCCAATGTTATAACTCTTATAATAAGTTTATTTAGATTTCAATTATTTGTTGTTTTTTTTTAACCTAGCTGTAATGCTATGCTGTAATGTAATGCTGTTGACCCGAAGGGCCTTTACAGCTCCACCGAACATTGTGAGCGAGTGCTGAAAACACTCAGCCGCAAAAGGTAACTAGAACAAAGGTTACCAAAGTACTTTGTGCGGAACCCTAATTATTTTCGATAATTTAAAGTAGCCTAAGTTACGCGGAGTAACTTCTGCTATCTACCAAAAAAATCCCGTCAAAAACGGTCCAGCCATTCCGAAGATTACCCGAAACAAACAGACAGACAACATTTTTTGAAATTGGTATAGGTATCGTATATACATTCATACCTATTTAGTAAAAAAAAATTGACATTACAAACAGACACTTCAATTTTATTAATTAGTATATAGATTATGTAATGTGGTAAGCGCTGAGAATTCAAATACAGCTGATACTAGTAAAGTCTGCAACACGTAACCTCCTGTAATATTTGTTAAGACTTAATTTAATATCTAAACTAAGGGTTAATTATTGTGTCGTAGCAAGTTACGTGACCAAATGATTGTATTCTATCCTATCTGCTTGTCTATATATGGTACATAAGTACAATGTACCGACACCTTAACGAAGTCAAATGGTAAATCAAGGGTGAGTTCGCAAAATGTTACGAAAACAGAGATATGTCTGACGAGGGTTAATTAGGAAATCAAATATTCATTTATGCAGGAATACGCTAGTAGTACGGGCGAGGGTCGCCATCTTACTAAAAGTCTATCAATGATAAATTCTGGTATATCTCTTTTTTAAGTACTGAATATTCCAAAACATACAAAATACATTAATTTATCTTCACATGGATAAAATTTAAACAAAACGTTAAAAACAAATTTTGTGTCATTGATTGTCCAAGCAACCGTTTAAAAGAGGATCTTTTAAAATCGTAAACTGTTGTAATTTCTTTTACTCCTTTGTGTCTAATAAAGTTAATATTAGATATTGCATATATTTGATTGCCATATTTTTTTTTTTAAAAGCTCTATGTAACACAGCGAGAGTAATGTTCTTGAATTTTATTTGAGGTAACATTATCAATTTACTCACTGTTTTATTCTTATACAAAAATATACACCTTCAATTAAAAAAAAAAAAACATTGTGTGAGTTTAGAATAATGAATAGACATACCTACTTCCACGAAGAAACGTATATAATCCTAACGTTTGTTCGACAAATGAAAAGACGTAGCTCCCGAGGTAAGCCGGGACTAATTGCGAACCGCTTTCAGGCAACGTTTCTGCACTAAGGCCTCGCGGACTTGCAGACAAACTAAAAAGACTGAAAGGCTAGAGAGAGAGTGCGGCGCGCCAGACGACCGGCAATTGTCTGGCGAATCTCTGAGCCTCTGTGACGTAGCGCTTTAAACGAGCAGTCTACTATAGCGTCGCTATTTCAATACACTCTTATTAATGCTATATTACGTTCCAAGCATACGTATAAACAAACAAGTATGTAGTTTAAATGTGCTTTCAATTTCCAACTATGGTAAACGACATGAATTAAAGTAGTGTGAAGATATTTCTAAAGATAAAACTATTTCACTTAAATATTAAAAACGTTACCTGCTTTTTCACAGAAAAAAATTTAGCATTTATTTATCTGAAATGCAATTTATAGATACTAACAAATTAAAAAATGTATTTGTGTTTTAGTGACGTTACTACTGTTGAGATTGGTAAATTAAATTATACAACCATTGATTTCATTTCAAGATCACATTTCAAGTGAAATAATTAAAGAGCGTGTATTTTAATATTTTGTTAGAAGTATGTTTTTATTTATTAATAAGAATTCTGATAATTTATATTCTTTTTTTTGTCTAAGTAAGCTGCTAACATGAACAATTGCTTAATTTTTGTGAGTGAGAAATTCTTGACATATCGTTGACTGATGATCGCGTGTACGTCATGGCATGATGAATCGATGTTCCATTTAAGGCGTCATAGGATAATGTTAGTAAATGAATCATAATCTATACTAATAAATAAAATTGAAGTGTCTCTTTATAATGTCAAAATATATTTTTTACTAAATAGATATTCATGTAAACACGGATACGGATACGTATACCTAAAATACAATTTTTTAAATTTTTGTCCGTCTGTCTGTAACAGGTAATCTCTGAAACATCTAGACCGATTTTGATGGGATTCTTTTTTGGTAGATAGCTGAATTTACTCCGGGTAACTTAGGGTGCTTTTAATATTTGAAAATAATTATAGTTCCGCGTAAAAAAATAAAACTTCTAAAATTTGAATAAAATCCAATTAAATGCACAGTTTTACTGGCAAGTTCTATAATTTATGACAAATATTTTTACTTTATCTTGGTACTAAAATTTTTTAAAGAAAATAATTAGGAATTCCGTGCAAAAAAATTAAAACGTAGTGATGAATATATGAAACGCGGGCGCAGCCGCGGTCACACAGCTAGTAAACATATATTCTATTAATTATCATTACCTCAATGAGATTCTAACATAGTCAACATTATTACCATGTACTGAGCAGTAGTGGTGTCTGTTAAGATTGTGGACTAAACCCTTCGTACATTTTTTCTGACAGTAGTCCTTAAAATTAATCATTATAACGAATAATAAAAAACTTAGTGTATCCACCGTGGACCCCAACCTCACAGGCGTACGCCTAAATCCACCATAGATTCCGAATAAATCGTTTTAGAATAAATTGTTATGTTTCTATGTGAAACAATAAAATGAAATTATGTTTTATAACAGAGTAGATTATTACTACTAATCTTTTTTCGCGATTAATAATTATGAAATTACATATTTCATCACTAATACGCAATTTCTGATTAAAAATGTTTAATAAGTTAAATAATTTTAGATTTACATATAAATTTTTATACCTAGGGTCTCTATACTTAGAGAATATCTACATATAATAATAATTTTAATTTGGCACAGCCCTTCAAGTGTATTTACAGGAAAATTCTCTCACAGGGGCAGTGGGCTATCGAACGAACCACTCATTTGTTACTGTGCGTCGGGAAGGCTCTGTCGGAATATAGATCCACGTGCGGAAATTATCAATTATTTGTGATGAATTTTAAATGAAAACATACATTTTCTTTTATGAGAAATAGATTTTATTATGCGTTAGTGAAAATAGTGTACTTACAGGGGCGCGCGGTGGTTAATAATCGGTGTGCGTTGACGGTGGATGCGACGTAACATGCCGAGCGGATGCGGCGTCGCTCGGCTGTCGCCGACGGCCGACTGACGTACTTGTCTACGCACGCGCGCCCGCCCTACGATCTAGACTACGCGGCTACAAGCTACGGAGGGCGCATTTACACCGTAGAAATAAAAATATTAATTATATTTAATATACCAATGAATCTTTTTACATAAATTACTTAAAAAATATTTCTTCGAAAGTTTTAATGTGAAGCCAAATAGATTATGTAAACGTGGAACAAAATGACATGTCAGCCTTTAATTCTACCATTTTTTCCAATTTATATTATTGATATCTCTTAAAGTTTCAATAATTTAGTTAAAGTTTTAAAAACACGTACGTCATAATTAGGAACGTTACTTTTGTCGACTTAAGTCACTATTATCATGACAACACTGTAATAATGTTAATGTAAGTAGTAATACAAGATGTTATAATAAAATTGCCAAAACGAATCTACATACGTAGGCTTAACCTTAAGAGTAAGCCTTAAGAGATTTTGATGTAGGTATACACAAATCAAAATTAGGTACCAGAGTAAAATAGTTATTCAGAAATCCTATAGAAAACATCCCAATGACTTGACTATAACACATTTCCTCTTTGGATTTAATTCTAAAACTAGCCCGAATAAAGTCGCCGGCAGAAGATAGTTCATTAGATAAATTAAATTCTTATGATACTAAACTACATTTATATATCGAATTAATAGGTTAAGCTAAGCCTATTCCGCTGAACGACATACACGCCCATAGATCAAGTAGGAGTTGGTACTACTGTTGTTCGGCTTATTTAAGTGCTTGCCACGTATACCCACCCAGTGAAGCGGTAAAGATCCCTCAGGTCAACTGCGTTGTCAGTACGAGGGGAAAAATGATTAGAATTTATAGATGAATATAAAAATAAGAACAACATCTAAACTTTTAAGTATAATATTTTACTGTAATAAACATAATATGTAAAAATAATAACGGAATATCTTCATACATATATATCAAAATCTTCTGTGGCTGAACCGATTTTAATGATTTTTTTGTGTCATTCATTAATTCACAATTTGGTCCAATTTAATGTTTATATATACTATTAAACGCGAACGAAGTCGCGGGCACAGCTAGCATTGTATAAAAATATTTGCCACGGTAGTAAGTTGTAGGGTTCGACAGTGAAAGCACTTTTCTACACGAATAAAATAGTAACAAAAATGCCTACTCTCGTTTGAAAAATGTTCCAATCTATTTCATAATAGTAGCAAACACACCAATGACTAATATGTAGGACTGAAATCTATCTAATGAATAGCCATGATCTATATTAACTTCTTTAACATTGAAATATATTTAACATTTACCATTATAGTAAAAAACGTTCAGTGTTACTATCTAATTATATTTGTTTATAATAAAAGAAATATGAAATTTAAAAATTTCATGAATTTGAAGGAATGAAGCGATTATGGCGCAGTGGATAGTGCGGCTAGATTCCGCGTCAATGGACGCGGGTTCAAACCCACCAAGTTTTTACGACAAAATTGTCGTACAGCCTGGAATCTATTCATTTATTTTAAGGTATCGATATACTGTTAATTTTTGAAGCGATGATGGTGCAGTGGTTTGTGCGGCCAGATTCCGCGTCACTGGACCAACTCTAAAATCAGCCTGAGCTTTCGATGAAGGAAAACATAGTGAGCAAACCATAGCATGGTGTTAGGGTATTTCCAAACAATGCCGGTCTGGGTAGCTACCACCCTCAAGTTCGCAAACCTGTCGCCAAATACCAATAGGTGTGTTCCGGCAGCATCATTTGAGAACCAATATCTAGGCTTAGTGTGTTTACCATCTTGGGCCACATCGTCACTTAACATCAGGTGGGATTATGATCAAAGCACTAAGCCTATATCGTGTAAAAAAACAAGTATCTCATTTTTCTATTTATTTATTTACCGTTTTAATTATTCTAAAACAACAAAACGTCGGTGCAACATGTGAAAAATGGTTGGTTTTGGTTAAAATCCTTATGAAGGTCATTACATTAATGCTCGAGGGTAAATTCGTACGATAAAACAAACATTTCCCCGCCAATCCGCGGGGACAGTAACTTTTAAACGACCAACCTATGTTTCCCTTGTAACGCTTTTAAATTATTTTAGTTCGTCAAATGAATAAATATCACATGGGTAGACTACTTTTAATGACCATCTTTTAAAGTGCGTTAAAATTAGATTTAATACTCATTTATGATTTATAAAAAAAAGATAAATTAATAAATGTAATATGTATGTAATGCAATGTTACATACAATGTAAAAGATATCTTCAAGAAAATTAGTAAGTAAACCGAAGTAGCATTTGTTACATTTCTTTTACTCATTATTAATCATCTTTTAGTAAATAAGCCATATTCAAAACTTTTTAAAAGTTAGGGATTGTTTTTTTTATTTCATGCGTTTTCGTTTTCGATTACGTCAAATTGGCAGTGCTGTCGATTTCCGTGTCGATGAATAAAGATTTGAACTCACCTATACAACTATATAATGAACCTGATCTATCGATGAAGGACAATATCGTGAGGAATGATGGTAACGTATTTTCTAATAATCTACCTGGTACCACCCTAGAGTTTGTAATCATGTCACTAAATAACACTAGGTGTGTTTCGGCATCGTCACTTGAGAGTCAATACCACTAGGCTTTGTGTATTAACAACCCAGATCACATCGTCACTTAACATCAGATAAAGATTTATAAAAAGCCGGGCTCACAGTTTACAAAACAATATTGCTATCATTATGTGTCCTTTTTATACGCTATGATTTATTTGGCTATTTGAACCTTTATTACAAGCATATATGTATTTATGATCAATATTATATATAGTATAACTCAGTGGATTAAGTAATAATTAGGAATGAAACATAATTTAAAATACAAAATAATATTAACACAAAAAGTATTCTCATTACTTAAAATTAAAACTATAAAGTTTATAAATTAAGCACAAACTAGATTGTTGGAAAAAGTAATCAAAGAATGCAATACTGATTTGACTGGTAACACCGATAACATCTGTCAGAGTATCAGATGTCAGAAAAAGTTTAGTGAGAAAGAAGTACCTAATGTATTTTTTATTACAATAATTCTTGTTCGTTTATCCCACACTTTCACTTTTATGTAATTGCTAGTTTATAAAAAAATACACACATAGTTTGAATAATTACATGGCATATATAGATTGCAAAAATATTTCCCACTGAGTTTAGTGCGAGTAAACAGGCGTCCGAATACAATGAATTTGTGTTTAAAATAACTGGAAGTTGGCAAAGTGTGAAGAAAAATAGTGTGTTAGTGCATCATATTAGCATATAGTGATCATAGTCCGTGAGATGGCAGACGGTAGTGCTTTTGTTTCGAAGCCGGCTCGAGGTTGGCTGCACCCGGATTCTGTGCTTGCCAGCGATGGTGTCACGTATGCAGTGAGGGTAAGCTTAGGTCTATATAGTTATGCTACATTGCTAAACGATTGTATTATTAAACACAAGTAAGCATACTAAGAGTCCCCTTATTTATACATAGTAAGAGGACTCATAATAATTTAAAATATAAATTTACTATAGCTAATCTCTTTTGTGATGATATAGATTATTGTTTATTTACTAATGTACATAATCTTATTTCATACGAAACTGCTTTTATATGAGAGCTATGTGTCTCATTTTATTTAAAAGTTAGGTATCTTTAATTTTTCTGGTAAGTGCCTATAAAATTTCGAACCCGAGCAAGAGGTCAGCATTATTTAAATTTCAAAATCACATTCACAATGATTTTTATACTGCCTCTGATAGTCATTTTCTAATAAACAGATAAGAAAATGTATTTAGCGAGTCTATCATTATTATTTTCAGTAACCATAATCAAAATTTGTCTTACATATGTAGTATTTAATATTGTGTTTTTAATTTAATATTTATGCCTATGTTCAATAGATGAATAGATATAATATAGAACACCAATGATGATTATGTAAACTATCTATCTATTGTATATATTTTAAACTAATTAGTTTAAATAAGTGTAATATTTAGTTCAATTCTTCCTAGTTTATAATAAATGTAGATAATTTGTCAACTTGTATGCTTACTTTATCACAGTAGCATTCTAAACAGACTATTAATACTCATGTAATGAAAACTGTTGAATCTTTGTTCATATATATTAACTATATTTTCATTCAAATTTTATTTAACTATATTAATATAAATTAACTTTATTAACTATTTTATTAACTAGTTTTCACCTAGTGGTTGATATTTGACCATAATCATTATTGAAAAAAGATTATTTCATTTCTTTTTTCAGTTGAAATTATACTCAATAGCTAGTAAACAAAAAGATGGAAAACCATTTAATAAACAATGGATACAAATAAACTGAACTGTTTTGTTCCAGGTTTCTATTTATATATAGAAGACTAAAGTTTGCCCAGTGATTGAATTTTGACAATCATTGTTATTAAAAATTTAAGGAAAAAAACAGTTATGATATTTTTTATCACAATAAAGCTACTAAACACTAAAAGAAAAATCAGTCAATAAATAGATGAAAAAAATGTCATGAACTGTTTCATCTTTGCCTATTTAAGTATATTTAGATTATGTATTACATTTTGATTACAAATTCCTATAAGATAACATCATCTATTCATTTGTTTTCAGTATATAGGTTGTATGGAAGTATCGACTTCAATGAAAAAACTTGATTTTGAAACAAGATCACAAGTTGCAAAGTAAGCTATAATCTTTTCCAACAACTTTTTACTCATTTCAATGCAACTGTATGATGTCACATATAAAAAACACAACTAAACAAATCTGATCTTATATGAAAATATGGTCAAAGATAGCATGCTAAGATATGAAATTAAGAATAAGACTCAATTTCAAGAGCAACAATGAACACTTTTATCAGAGCCTGGTGACAGATTTTAAAACTAAGTTTGTAAAAATGAGAGAACTTTTGAGAAAAGTTGGATTCAGTGTCCATACACAGATTCAAACCCAACTAACTCTAAAGTCAGTCTGAGCTTTCAGTGAAGGAAAACATTGTTAGGAAACCATAACATTTCAAATAATGCCTACATGGGTAGCTACCACCCTCAAGTTTGAAAACCTGTCACCAAATACCTATAGGTGTGTTCTGGCAGCATCACTTAAGAATTAGTAATTCTAAACTTAGTGTGTTTAGGTTAGGTTGAGGTTATGGTCAAAGCACTAGTGGTTGACACACTTATCTGGTCAAGGGCCACATAGGTCAATGTGAGATACCATAGCAGGCCACATTTTAATGGATTGGGTGGTTGATACCATCTATTAATTGATATATTTTTAGATCCGCCATAGATTTGAAATGGCAATAACAACCTATGAAGTCATTTTTGACAACCTAATTCAGTAACTATTCATTGATTTCCTTTTCAACTGAAAACCTATTTTGTTTAATTGATAATAATCGGGTTTTCATAGTTAAAATGAAGTGTTTGTTATAAATAAATATTTACAGTTTATAAATAAATATTTACAGAGAATGCATCGCTCGAGTTTGTGCAGCGGCAGGTTTACGAACGGCAGATAAAAAGCGTAGAATCTGTCAAGCAGCCTCTCGAGCTCTAACAGCAAAACCCCGCATGTCTCACTCGGGCACCAATGTAGCTCTGACCATATCGTCCAGAGCTATAAACTTATCAGCTTTGGAAGGCGGTGATACTATAGCACGACACGAAATGCCCAGAGTGTCGTTTGCGTCTGGAGGTGACGCGGATTCTCTAGACTTCGTAGCATATGTAGGGAAATCAGCTCCACCCACGGAATGGAGAGCGTGCTATGTGTTAGAATGTGGCGGTAGACTGGCGCAGGATGTTATAGCGACTATAGGGCAAGCATTCGAACTACGGTTTAAAGAATTTTTGACAAAACCATCATCGTGAGTATTATTCAATATTAATAGACACTAAAACGTTAAGAGCATATTTCGCGATAGTAACTAAACAAACGATAAATTGTTATGAATAAGGGGCCGTCCAAATATTATGTTAGCATCAATGGGGTTGCTACGATTATTTTTGATGATATTTAGGACTGGACGGTTCGGATGGCAATTTTTTTTTATTAAGCCAATGCTTACGTAATCAGGAGGACGTAAGTTTTGCTTACAAGGGGGGCGTGGGGGTTAAAAATATACACAAACAAATGTAATACTTTAAGGGCCTCTAATATAAGTATAAATTAAATAAAAAAATGTATATGCATTGTAATCGGTTTTATAGAATAATTCAAAACTTTAGGACTCGAAAGAATTCTTGTTATAGATTAAACAAAAGGTAATTATTCCCTTAAGGTATTTTTATTTTAAATGAAACCATGTGTTTTTTTTTGCAGAATCTTTCAAGCTAGACTTATATTAGATCGCATATGAATGCATATGAACATATGAGAGTATTTGACACCTTAATGTTAACAATAACATACATCAACCATAACGTGTCCGTGATTCATGCGAATATATTAATACTAATAATTATGTTAATATGTGTTCACGCATTTTCCTCATCATACACATATATGTAACAATTCGCAAAAATGGCGCCGTTTAGTCATTCGTACCACTTTGTCCTCGGACACCACCTAATCTATAATATTTGATTAAAACAAATGCCGCTCACTACATCCGCTATCAAGAAAAAAAATAGAGTAGAACTCGTAATATTATAAAAAAAATTACACTAGCTTTTCCCGCGGCTCCGCTCGCTTATAATATTCTATCAACAGTTATTCACTGCAATATATGTACATTTGTTTTAAAAATGTGATGTTTATTTTTTTTACACGGAATAGGCTCAGTGCTTTCACCAAGATGGTAAACATACTAAGCCTAGAATTACTGGTTCTCAAGTGATGGTGCCGGAACACACCTATTGGTATTTGGCGACAGGTTATCAAACTTGAGGGTGCTAGCTAGCCAGGCAGGCATTATTATAAAACCACCATGCTATGGTTTCTACAAGATGTTTTCCTTCACCGAAAGCTCAGGCTGATTTTAGAGTCATTTAGGTGGGGATCGAACTCACGTCGATTGACGCGGAATCCGGCCGCACTACCGGCTGTGCCGTCATCGCTTCAAATATTAAATTATTATTATTATTATTTAACTATTATTTTCATAATTTAGTTGTTTAAGTTTAAAAATAGAATTACTTAAATCGGTTGAGTGATTCTCGAGTTATAAGCCAAACAACGGATATGACAGGCCTTTTTTTCTAAATACACTCAACTTATAGCATAAGAAGTCTTGTCGTGTCAAAAGTCACGACTAGGTCATGGGGAAATACACTTTAATAATCTTTCACTCTACTGGATTGTTATTATTAAGAACTCTATCTCTTTATTATGTTAAATCAAAACAAATTGACTCTGTTTCAAATTCACACATAACAGGTCTTCAAAGTTCTTAGCAACTTTGAAACTAAACAATGTATCGTTTTTCTTACGAGATTGTATTATAAAACTTTTATATTTAACTAACTGTTTGCCCGCGGCTTCGCCCGCCTTTCGTATATTCTTCACTAAACAATATAGTTTTTAAATAATCAATGGAAAATAATGTTTTGACGTTGCTGTCCATTGAATCGTATTTTGTCCACAATTTCATGACTTGAATCCTAATCATGGTCTCGAAATTAATTTTTGGTACTAACAGAAAGCAAAGATATTTCTCACAAATTTAAACACCTGCCAGTTAAACTGTACATTAAATAGGCTTTTATTCAAAATTTTTAGTTTAAATGTTTTATTCGCGCAAAATGAACCCTAATTATTTTAAAAAAAAGTGCAGTTCTCTGCCAAAAAAAGTCCCGTTAAAATAGGTCCAGCCGTTTCGGAGATTAGCCGGAACAAACAAACACGTTCATATGTATTTAGAAGAAAAAAAATGTTATTTTGATATTACAAACAGACCCTTCAATGTTATTTATTAGTATAGATTATACGCCAATACATTTGTATTTAGTCGTAGTAACGATTGTGATAAGGAGGTAAGTTTTGCACTACACCCAGGTTAAAGCTGAACGGGTCGCGTGGGCTCTGTGAGAGCTCGACAGCGGCCAGTATCGAGGAGCGAGAGTACTATAACGACATGCCGGACAAGAGTCCGCCTGAGATCGCGCCAACTCACCGGCATCCGCCGCCACCACCTCTGGGCTCACTAGCACCCATATCACTGTTAGTAAACTTTATTTACAACGAACCCACGCAAGCATGCATTTATACACGCATTCACTCACGCACGCACGCATTCACTCACTTACGCACGCATTCACTCACTTACGCACACATGCACTTACTCACGCACCCATTCACTCACTCACGTACGCATCCGCTCACGCATGCACTTACACACAGATGCACTATGCGCTAAAGTATCTCTGTACATTCTAAATTTGATGTAAGGTAAGCAAAGAGGTAGTTTAGCAAAATTTTGATCACTTTTAAACACTTCCCCCTCCCCCCTTTTGTCAGTAATCGTAAGCAAAGCTATGAACCCAGTGATTAGATAAGTGTCGGTGTTGAAAGGCCACAAATATTTATAATCTATGTTCCTATAACTCATCTATGTACACACTACACAGCCGTCAGCTCAAGAGTTGATAAACTGTTAATAAACTGTTTCATAAAAATAATAAGTGTATCATTTTATTTACTACAATAACAAAATAGATCAATTTAACTGTTGACATAATTTTGATTAAAAAAATAAAGTGAATATTAATTAGGTAAAAGTTGCTTACGTACAATATATTATGTATACTAAGGAACAGTCAGGAATATTCATACTAGAGGGAGTTTGAAAGTGGCGCCAGTGGTAGAAAAATTGAAAAGTTAACGTTTGTCGTGATTTAGACATGAGAAGAGAGGAAACTCATGTGGATAAAATAGTAATTTACCCGTTAAACTACAAACCTGACGTTTACGCCAGTTCCAATTGTTTTCATATTGTTAAATTTTTCTTTGTATTTGGGCGATTAATATGAATGCGGAATGATGTAAAATTAGAGGAAGCCGAAAGAAAGTGCGATTGGAGTGTCTGTATGAAATAATATGATTGAAATAAACGAGATGATGGCTGATATGATGGGCGTGGAAGAAAACATACTGCGCCGACCCCCCAAGGTCTTATGAATGATGATAATACAACTGTTTATAATAATTAATTTTACTACATTATAATATGTACTGCCTCGGTGGCCCAGTTGCATTACGGTACTGTCGTAGGTCTCGGGTTCGATCCCCGGGTCGGGTCAAGTTATATTGGGAATATATCTACTCAGTATCATCCCGGAGTCTGGAATTTGTGCCTGATATGGCGACAGGCTCGAAATGAAATGGGGGGGCGGGTGTAGTTCGCTATTTCACCTCTGCCTAACCCTCCGGGGATAACAGGCGTGAGGTTATATTATGTTATAATATGTAACATTCTATGATTACTCTTGTAGATGTGAGGAAAATATTCGACATTACGTGAATCAGACTCCGCCGCCGCGAACGCCCCCGACGGCTCAGCTCACCAACCACCATACGGACATATTTGATATGCGTAAGTAAAAAAATATCTCTTAATAAATTATACAAAATACTTGATATAACCTTCGTGACATAGTTTGATTAAAATGACAGCTGTCAAAGTAACGTGGTACTTGCTCGTAAATGTATTTACTATATCGAATCGATTGAAATAATTATATATAAAGTATCCATATATTCTATACAGTATAGAAATATATAACTTACAAATCTAAAGCAATAAGTAAAATTGAAGCGTAGACTGTTTCGAAACATATATGTAGAGAAGATGGACCATTGAAGCCACACGATGGGAAGGACCAATGGGGAAAAGGAATTTTGGCCTACAATTAAGATGGTGGGTTGATGACTTAATACACGTAGCAGGAAACGACTGGATAAAGTCAGGCAAGGATAGAGAGTCATGGAAAACGATGGAGGAGGCCTTTACCCAGACAGGGGATCAAATCTCATAAATAATACTAACTAGTAATTATAAGTAACCTCTCTTAAATTTGAGTAACAACTCACTAACAAACATAATATATATCGAAAGTGAAAACTGGATTTAATGGCTTTATTATTATTATTTATATTAAAAAAAAAACTATATTACGCAGTGAAAAATTTATGAAACGTGGGCGCAGTCGCGGGCACATAGTTAGTAATAAAATATAACAATAGAAACAATTTATTTCTATTCCTTGGGAATTCCGTTCGACGATACGAGGTCATTACTAGCCGTGTACCGCCATTAATAAACTATGTTTTCTCTGCATTTTAATTCCATTTTTAATGCATTGTAATTCCAATGACAGCTGTCATTCTAATCAAGCTTTATTTCAGGGAGTGTAGATTGGTCACTTAACAACATAATCCTGGAAATGATAATATATGTTGGCAATTAGTTATAACCCCACCATACATATTTTAATATATAAGCTTCATTACATACTTTACAATACAGAAATAATGTAAACTTCTAAAGTGTCTATTATTTATCTCAACCAAAAACTCTGATGTGTCGTACTTAACTTAACTTTATACCATTTTCATTTGGAGTCGGCGCAACAGCACTTCCTTTTCCATTCCTCTCTATTTCCATTCACTCCCTTTCTAAACATGTCATCTTTTACACAATCTATCCCTCTTTTCTTAGGTCTTCCCCTTCCCCTATGACCGTCCACATTCATATCCAATTCTAAAACTGAACGAAAATTAAAAATCGGTTCAGGTTTGGAGGAGAAAACAGGGTACAATGAAGTGATGTTTTCGTCTATTTTGCATACGGTAAATCAGCCCGCGCTGCAGTTGTCCCTTTCGCTTTCTTTGGGACGCAACGCGATAGCAATAGTTTTCTGACTGCATGCCCTCTTAAGATATTTACTTACTATTACTGATAAGTGGGAGGAAGGGGTTTGAAAATGTGAAACTGTTATGAAATATGTGTGTTCAGAGCCGTTCACGGCGGCGCCTGTGTCGGCGATGGGTCCCGTGACGGCGTCGCCGGTCGGTTCCTCGTCGTCGGGCACCGCCTCCTCGACGTGCGCGGAGACGGAGCCCGAGCCGCTGTCGGCGGAGGCGCAGGCCGCGTTACTGTCCCGGGAGCCCTGGTTCCACGGGCCTATATCGAGAACCACCGCTGAGAAGGTATAACTTTGTACTGATCATTGTTTTTTTTTTTTTATAGGTTCCACGCTTTGAATGCAATCTCACTTGCTTGGTCCAGGATGGTAAATAAGCCTAGAGGTACTGGTTCTCAAGTGATGCTGTCGGAACACACCTATTGGTGTTTGATGACAGGTTTCCAAACTTGATGGTGGTTTCCTCACGATCTTTTCCTTCAAAGCTCAAACTGATTTTAGAGGTCGATAGGAAATGAAATTTCTTGAGCGCCTTTGAGAAATTCTCGATAGGGGAAAACTTAGATTCCCGTTACCTACACTATAACGTCATCCGTCACTTGCCACAGTATGTCAAGTATAAGATGGCGATCAAGTGCTGGCTATCAGAGATATTTTTTTTTTTTTTACACGGTAATTACTCAGTGCTTTGACCACAATATCACCTTGTGTTAAGTGATGGTATGGTCCAGGATGGTAAACACAATAAGTCTAGAGGTGCTGGTTCTCATAAAATAAAATAAAATATACGCCAATAAATGTAACAACATGTTATATGTTAAATCTTAGGTTGTGATAATAATGTCAGTTGACAAATTTAGAAATTTAAACATTTAAAATTATCAATGAGAAGGAAAATAATTTAACTAATATCATGACATTATTTTTTTTTACATATCGTCTAGTTTTCTTTTATTATTGAGTCATAAAGTAACTGTATCAATTATATTAAAAATAACTGTAAATATTGTTTATACTGTTCATTGGTATATTGTGTACATAAAGTTCCTGAGAGTACTGATTAGGTGATAGTAGTACCTAGAAGTCTAAAAATCTGAAAAATGTTTCTAGTTTTCTTTATGCCATTCTTTTAGGATTATAAATTAGAAATACCATATTTCAGACTTTTTTTTTCTATAGCTATTAGGATAGGGTTAATAATTACATATTCATATATTTGATGAGTAAGTAATTTCTAGAGCAGGTTTATTTATAATTAGCAATTATACTACTATCAATTATCATTTTTTTTTACCTATATTCTACATTCGGCTGTAAACCTTCCATCGAACTATAAAATGAAACACAGAGAAAAAATTATCGTATTTCACCATCACCAACGTAAATTTATAAAATCTTATATGTTGAGTTGCAGTTATGTTTGCATATAAATTAAAGGAGCCAGGTTATTTATACTTTATAAGAAAATATACAATATGTATGGTATATATTTGTTATAGATATATATAGAACTGTAGGTCTCTTTTTTGCATAGTTTTTGTTGTTTTTATAAGTTGATATGACTGTTTGTTGCTTTATAATCTATACTAATAAATAAAATTGAAGTGTCTGTTTGAAATGTCAAATATAATTTATTTACTAAAAAGATATGAATGTATATACGATACCTATACTAAGACTATAATTTATACAGTTTTTGTCTCTGTCTGTTTGTTCCAGTTGTTCCAGTTGTCTGTTTGTTGTCTGTAATCTCCAGAACGGCTCGACCGATTTTGACGGGACTTTTTTTGGTTGATAGTTGAAGTTACTCCGGGTCACTTAGGGTACATTTCATTTTCGAAAATAATTTTAGGGTGCCGCGTAAAAAAAATAAAACTAATAAAATTTTTAATAAAATCCGAATTCAGTGCACAGAGTGTTACGGGGGCATGCTGCTTGAATTTTAGTATTAAAACAAAAATTAGGGTACCGTATAGAATAATTAAAACGCAGTGAAGCGTATGCGAGACGCGGGCGCAGTCGCGGGCACACAGCTAGTAAATAATTATTGAATATAATGACAGTTGGTGGTGTCCGACGGCGAGTTCTTGGTGCGCGAGTCGACAGCGTGCGCGGGGCAGTTCGTGCTGACGGGCGCACGGGGCGGCCTCCACAAGCACCTGCTGCTGGTCGACCCCAATGGAGTAGTATGTTCATTATTATTTTAATTCAATTTTTTACAGCATTAATCCAGGTTTGGTCTTTGTCCGTTTGCCATCATGTTCTTCTATATATATAGAATAGTTGAGGATCGAACCCGCAGTACATTGACGCTGAATCCGGCAGCACTACTGACTGCGCCATCATCGCTTCAAAATACATCTTACTTTAAAATCAGCTTGAGCTTTCGGTGAAGGACACGATCGTGAGGTAACAACAGCACGGTGGTAGGGCATTTTCTAATGATGCCAGCCTGGGTAGCTACCACCCTCAGGTTTGAAAACCTGTCGTTAAATACCAATAGGTGTGTTCCGGTAGCATCATTTGCGAACCTAAGTTGAGTATGTTTACCATTGGTAGAAAATACCAAATGCGGGCTGGGGGCGGCCTCCAAATGTCCTATTTCTTACTGAGGGGCTGATGACAACACTGAGTCGCTCAGGGTGAAAATATAACAAGTCCACTTTTACTGAGCAATCTCTCGTGCGCTTCCGATCCCGAGGATCCAGGACCCTGCGCAATGGCGCGTGGAGCGGTTTAAGCGATGTAAAGCGGCGATTATGTAAATTCAAAAATATGTGGTTATCGCGGCGGAGCAGTTGCGCGTATTATTCGAACGAAGTGTCAAAAATGTAACAAGCGGTGCAGGTCGCCAGGCACGAGAAAATCATTCGGCAAGAATACCAGTGATTCCTGACCACAGCAATCGAACGATTCAGCAACCATCCTGGACCACATCGTCACTTAACATCAGGTGAAATTGTGGTCAAAGCACTGAGCCTATATCGTGTAAAAAATAATAATAAAAAAATGGATGAGCTGAAATCGGGCCAAACTACGAACTGTGCCGTTATCGTTTTTGTAGTGTCTTTCGACTTCAGAGACATTTATTCAAACTCACTCAAAGCAAAATAACTGCATCTGTTGTTGAATAAAGTACAGTCGGAGGATGATGATGACCGCTGATAAGTAAGAATCTAATGACAGTTGGTATCAACATTATGCTGGTCTTCAACAAACACAACTGAAGCTTCTACGTAGCACTGGATATATCCGGACTTTCTGGTCTCGGAACGAACATGTTGTTACTATGACTTGTTTTTCACAAGTGTACGGTAGTCATGATCCAATCTGGTCCAATTCAATTGCCTTCCCGCCATACAAACTGCTGGGAAAAAAACTGCTTTTGGGAAAAATTATTAGTCTCTATTAGTAGATCCCACTGGATTATGTTATTGACGGTGTCAAATTAAAAAATGTATATTAAATAAAATTTGCCTAAACATTAAACGATGAAATTTCAACTTTAGGTTCGGACAAAGGACCGGGTTTTCGAAAGCGTTCCTCATTTAATCAATTTCCACTGCACGAACGAACTGCCGATAGTGTCTGCGGACTCCGCCCTTCTTTTACGAAAGCCCGTCATCAGGTCCGGAGCGTCTTGAGAAAGTAACGATAGCAAATAAATATGCCCCCCTCCCACCTTCCCTCCCCTCACTACTCGGGAAATCATGTGCGAGGCTTCCTCACATCCACAACTTACACCATTCCTTTATTGTTTGTTTTTAAATCCATACCAGACGTTTGGACTAGATGCGTAGATGGTACGACGGACGACCGAAGTTATCAGTTGCCTTGTTGAAACAGTCAGTTATGCACGTGATTATCAAAGCGCGAAAAAAAATTGAAATTTCTATCTTTACAAATAACGGACAAACAGACAGATATGTATAGCTAACGTTGTTAACATTGAGCTATACAGTAGTATTTTTTCGCGCTTCCCCACAAGGCGACTGACACTTCGGATGTCCGCCGCACCACGTACGCGGTCCGTTCCGCCCGTCTGTTACGGCTTTTAAACGCGTGGTCATGCGACCGTTTTTCGCTGACGTGATAAATAATTGTAACGGTAATAATTATTAGCATATTTAATTTTATAACGCAAAGAACATCACTAAAGACTTATTTGTTATTAAATTAAAAAAAATTTTGAATGTATAATATTTTATGTGTGATTAAATTTTTATTCTTTCCTTGACGAATATTTTAGAAATATATTTATAAATTACCTAATTAATAGAACTGAGCGTGTCGTTTCACTTTACGGTTAACTTTACTGAGCGGCTCAGTTTGCTCGTTGCGCTCAGACTAGTAGAAGAGGCATTGTGTTGGTTTTGTGCACACATAATAAGTGTTCGGGCAATAACATGTATGTATGTATGCATTTTTTTAAAATATATGTTATAAAACATTACTGCCTAATAAATAAAATTAAAGTGTCTGTTTTTAATATTAAATTGACAATTGTTACTAAATTTATATACGATACCTATACCAAAACATAATGTAAATTTTTTTTGTCTGTCTGTTTGTTTCGGTTAATCTCCAGAACGGCTGGACCGATTTGGACGGGACTTTTTTTGTAGATTGTTGAAATTAACAGAGTAACTACTTTTATTTTTCGATAATAATTAGGGTTCCGCGTTAAAAAAATAAAACTATTAAATGTTGATTAAAATCCGATTCAATTGTCCGTTTTAAGGGCAAGTGCTTGAATTTATAAGAAGTATTTTACTTTATCTTTATACTAAAAAAGATGATGAAAACAATTAGGGGTTCTGTGAACAAAATTAAAACCCAGTAAAGAATATATGAAACGCGGGCGCAGCCGAGGGCACACAGCCAGTCATAAATAAAAGTTATCAAGATATAAAAAGATTATCAAGCTGAAACTTCTTAACAAAAGACATGTATTTTATTTACTAAAACTTTCAGCTTTACAAGAGATATAGTTTAAAGAAACATAAATACCAACTATAAAAATAGTTTTATAAGTTTCAATATAAGTATTGGATAACCTCAAAAACACTCAAGTGTTTGAAAAACGCAATCCTATTTTGTTAAAAATACTGTAATATTTAAAGAACTTCAAATGTTTCATTATAACGCAAGTACTTTTTTACAGTTCCAGTTCCATTTTGTACAGTAAGTTTTCTTGTACCAGTATTTAACTATTATGTCCAATATACTGCTATTATTTCACTACAAATATCAAATGTAAAACCAATTGAAAATCATTAATGGGCAATATATAAATGATAAAACAAAATCAATTTTAAATTTATCTAATATAATGATTGGTATGTACTTGGTATTATGTAAAAAAATGAAAACCACGCCATTATAATTATACTAAGTCAAAAACGTACATCTTTTAAGGATTTTTATTTTATTTAAACCTAACTAAGCCTAACTTTTTACAGATTTTTTCTAACTTACAATGTTTACAATATTACATCAAATATACAAGTTATAAACAATTTTTCTATTCTAAAGTTGCCTACCACAAAAATGTTACATATTTCAATATTTTGATGACTTTATGTAATCTCTTTAATTATAAAATGTTAGCATCTCATTTATAGCGCAATGCTCTCTCCGTATACTGTGAATTATTTTAATAATAAAAAATATACACAATGGAAATAACACTAATAGGTGCTATCAAAGCTTACTTAAATAATTTTATAATAATGTATGTAAATAGTTCATCACAAAATTATAACATTTTTTTAATGTTTAAGACTTTTATTAGTTAAATAATTTTAATAATTATAATTTTGCCTAAATTTGTCTGTACCAAAATTTTAATTCTTAACGCTTTAATATATTTGACTTCGATATAAATTAATTGTAGTTTCTTTCGTAAACGCAAATCGCATTACTTATATTTAAGTTTCATAGAATATTTATAAAATAAATGAATGACCAGCGATGTTATATGGAATTCATGCAAATATGTTATATCACTATTGATATATTTAAAATATAGTAGTTAAAATATATAAAGATAAATAAACTATATTTTAAATATGTTGTTTTTATTGATATGAGTACTGCTTATTTTTAAATCTATGTTCAATTAGGTAATATGAAAAAAAAAAATTAATTATTATTTCACATAATTTTTTTCTTTCATAAAGTCTTTTTAGACTAAGTGTAAGGTAGCAAATTTTATAATGTACTAATCTGAGCCAGAAAAAAAGTTAAGAAAACAAACATGTCTGTAGAGCATTTCCCTAATGTTCAGTTGGTATTCTCCCATCTTCAAATTTGATAACCTTACATTTCATTGTATTCTGATCCTTCTCAAGCGTTATTTATTTGTGGGTATTTTAACTATGTATAATGATTGCCGTCATGGCCAGATATCGCCTTTTTGATATAATATTCTGTAGAATACTGGTTATCTGATCCCTTCAACGAGCCCGTTTTCGTCCACGAGTTTCTGCTGATTCGACTTTCCCTAACAAGATTTTCGGTCTACGTTAATACGGTGAACAGTCCAGGGAACTAACAGTATGCGTCGACAGCACATCTCAAAAGAATTTATGCGCTTCTGCAGCATTTACGATCCAAAATTACAAAAGCTTAATATTGGAATTCCGCCGAATCAGTTGCGTTGCGAATTACTTTTTCGTAACTTCCTTCTGACGTGATTAAAAACCTCAAATAATTGAAGTCCTCTACCACGCCAAGGTCTCCCAGGGCACCATCTTCAATGAACGTTTGTACTAATCTACGAACATGACTTTTGTCTTAGCTTGGTTTATTTAGCGTTCTTAAAATTTTGCTACATAATTTTTATATTTATTGAAAGAACTTAATTTTTTTAATTGCAGAATTTTCATCTTCATGTTGAATGTTCGTTAGCAAAGCGTCTTCGTTAGCAAATGTACTCTTGTTGAAAAGAAGATATGTTGAGAACATATGCTTTGAGTATTATTTTGAACATCATGTGGAAAAATATGTTTAGTATTTGATGCACAGTTTGTTATTATTACCGCGTTTTTTAGCATCATACCCTACAAGCTATGATATTTTAAATTTATAATACATATTTATCTTCATACGTTGAGAGCACATTGCGCTTTAGTTGTCTTTTTGCTCCAATAGACGGCGCCACTCAAGGCTGGATAGACTTTGAAGTCTATAAGATTTGACTTAATACATATCTGTAGTTCTCGGGAGCGTGACGAGTGATTGCACTAGGTACATCGTGCTACTCTGTCGGACGTACTATATTTTAAGCGCTATGAAATTATTATTTCTATGTCTTATGTATACCCGCCAGGATATCCGGATACATTGTATCTTTACCTGAATCTAAATTGTTCTAAGAATGAAAGGGAGTGGTGTATCGCGTTTCACATTTGTAAATTCTTAACCTTATACGGTAATGTGTAATTAGCGCATCGCGCGATATGCGGGGGCGTAACCACCCGGCGGTGATGGAAGAGAGACTGAGTCTCCAGCACCCGATTATTATACCGGGCGCTGGCAAACCGCCACAAGCAAACACACCACGGTGGCTACCGTATAGGCATCGTGATTTTACCCCTTGAGCACTAACCTAGCGTTTACGCCAGCTTTCTATTGTTTTCTTATTCTCATTTTTATGGGTAATCGACATATTAAGGAAGTGCATATAAAATGTGGCAGTAATTTTTATACTAATAACCCTCCCGTGACTCTCGGTAAGTAGCTTCTCATTATTATATAGGGCCCGGCTAGATAGATTGCATGCTAATTAGTTCATTTCTTTTGTTCAATGGGTTTTTATCTTTACAGTTTTTTTTCTACGTCTGTTTTTACCTGGGGTTATAATCGTGGGTATGTGGATAGAACCCTCATTAGTTTCAGATCTGTCTAGCCATCTGGATTACATGATATAGATCTAAGGTGAGTTCACGATCTTCACTACGTAGGTTGTATTTTCACGGAAGCCTGCTTCGTCGGTATGTGGTGGGATCGGCATAGAGGCGATGAGACGCTGATGCGGGTTCAAAATTTAATAAGACAGGAAGGCTGCATTCAAATCTGAAGGATTGTCAACAGAGGCTCCCAACACTCAGACAGTCGCATCATCCGGGTTGAAGTTCTATGAACCAGAGTAGTACTAGTTTTTCACTTATTGTGTATAAACATGTATTCTTCAGGTCGATTTTTAATTTGATGTTTGTTAATTTAATTACAAACGGATCTTAATATTTTTTTTAACTCTACACTGATTGACTTCTTTTGTTTGTTTGTAGTGACAACTCCATATAGGCATTTCATATTTATTTATATGTAGTTTCACCTCAAGCAAACAACAACTTAAAGAAAAACACAGGGGTCCATAGTGTTTGGTATGAGATTAAATATATCTTTAGAGAGGGAGCCATTTGGGCACCTAAATGTTTTGTATTATATCTAATTTGTTACATTTATAGCAATTTTTTAAAATCTTTGCACCTTATGACTTGTTTTGAGGAATGATCTGTCTGTAAATTAATCAACTTAGCAGCTCTTTGCTTGTCTCTGTAACGTTTGCTTTTTTGTTTGTTTTGTTCTTTACGGCGTTTAATTTTTTCCTCGTCTTCAGCTGTGGTTGATTGACATTTAGACATTTGTGAATTAACTTCATCTTTTTTCTTATCTCTATATTGCTGACAACTAATTTTATTCAGGAGTTTCTTATTATCAATTATATCTATTTCATTATGACTCGTGTCATCATAAGAGAAATCCTCTCCATCATCATTGTCTAGTCTTTCTATTTTAACAAATTCCAAAGACATCTCCAATTGAGTATTATTTGGAACATCGCTTGGAAGAATATTTTCAGTATTTGAAATTGTTATTATTGGTTCAATGAAATGTGGGATAATATAAACTTCATTGTGAATAGAATTATCGTAATCTGATTGTGATTCTGGAATGTATGGTTTATTTTCTGTTGATAGGTCCCGATTATGATTAGGTTGGACACATGACATATTTCTTGATGATGGGCCTGCAATTTGTGAATTATGAAAATTTTGACATTTAGAAACATCCTTTCCAAGTGTTTCTAAGTATTGATCTATCTGTAAATTACTTGAATTAATAGCTTTTATCTTGTCACTGTACTTTCGCAAATGTTTTTTATGTTCTTTGCATTTATTTTTTCCCTCATCCTCAACTGTGCTTGTTGGATGTTTGGAAATGTTTGAATTAGCTGCTTCAGCTTCTTTCTTTTTCTTATCTCTATATCGCTGACATCTAATTTGATTTAAGAGTTGTTGTCGTCTTTTATACCTATCATCGTCCTGTCTATTACCACCGTTTGAAGACATCTTTTTCACTTAGGATCGAGGATCTAAACAAATATAGAAAACAGATATTTAGAAATACTAATTATATTAGGTCATACATATGAAATTAGCGTTTTGTCGAACTAGTCCACAGAGTACATAGATAGATGAATAGTTTTTTTTTTACATTTTTACTATGATTAAAATGTAGCTATTTAAAAATGTTTATATTGCTTATTTTATCAGGGTATATTTTAAATGGAACAAGTAGTTTCAAGAATACGAGTTATCGGTAGTTACTGCGATGGCTTTACTAACTGGCTTTGGTACAGTGAATTACCCATACACATCTATGGCAATCAATTTAAGCTTTGTGTATAACCATTTTTTTTTTTATTATACTTAGAAAAAGTCAGTTGTGAATATTCAATCTGTTTAAAACATAAAGCTTTTCTTTTCTATTTGGCAGTTTTTATGTATTTCAGCAAATTTATCAGTTTTATAATTAGCAGTCATGAGGACTGCAGACTAGGGTTGCCAGCCAAATTACATAATCATGTGCAAAAATAAAGTATTTTTACTTTATTTTTGCATCAAAATAAAGTATGCTAAAAATACTTTCTTTTTTACATTTTCTGTGTTCCATAAAACAAAGTACTTATTGCACTTGATCTTTAAGTACTGAACTCTTTATCAATACTTGTAAGTACTATCAAGCAACTAGAAATATGTTTTACCGCACTAGTAAGATAACTCTTGAGCCACTATGAAATACTTATTTAATGATGTATATTATAAAACTTAATTACGTATATGTTTTTTTAACAATACCAATATATTAAATATTCCGGAAATTAATTATGTTTGGTTAAAAATTCCAAATTCAAATTTATTTCAAGTCTTGTCCTACTTATGTTTCGAATATGATTCATTACTTTTAGCACTATTTGAATTTATTCAACATAGTTGTCTACAAAATGGAAAACTTAAAATATCCTGTTATTTATGAATAGAATTTCCACTGTGACACCAGCACTGCAGAAACAGTTAGAAGGATTAGTATTGTGTATGAGAAAGCTACTGTAAAAGAAAGCATGGTACGTTTTTGGTTTCAACATTTCGTTCTGGATATTTTGACATATAGAATAAACTCCGAGGACAGGCAGAGACCCTAGTTGACAAGAAGAGTTAAAAGTGATCATGGAAGGGGATCTATTGCAACCACGTTGAGTTAGCAGCAGGCTTCAGTGTGAGTGATAAAACAATTTTAATTCACTTAAAACAAATTGACTGAGTATAATTGTTTTGTTTTACTTTTTCCATAAAATGCTAATTACATATGTGAGGACCTAATAAGTGATTACCAACAAAATTAACTCCTTAACATAAAATATTAAAATAACATATTTTGTACTATTTGGGTATAAAAATACTTTTCATCTCTCAAGCTCCATAATTTACTATTGAGAGCAGTATCAAAATACAATTGGGTCTAAAGGGCTTGTATGTTATCACGTAAAAGTATATAAAAACCTCTTTCTCATGTTTGTTTACCTTTATCAGTTATCATTTTAATCCAATAATTTAAAATAATCCATAATAATTATATGGAACATATATAAAATATAGAGATATGTATTAACACGTTAGTAAGATTAATATACTTACTATATACTATATTAGAGATGAAATATTATAAAACTAAATAATATTACCGTTTTGATCGTAAATATCTATAATAATATTGGAAATATTCAGAAATAAATGCGTTGTTTTTGTTTTTATTATAAAAATTATAGATAATAATATTAGCATAAGTACAATGCAATACAATAGTGACGAGCTATGTGTATTGCTCAGTGATTCTACAATTAAAATAATAATTAGCTATCTAAAATACAAAAGAATAGGTAAATTATACATGAATAATTTCACTTCACTTACTGTTAACACAGCTGACAGCATGTCGGTAACGCGAACTCAGAAGATTTCATCCACCCAAAATGATTCCTACATAGATATATGATACAACAATAGGGATGGCGATCTGACAAAGAAGAATCGATCTTTATGATCATGAAATCGATTATTATCATCGATATAATTGGTCTTAGAATACCGAGGTTTAATTTTTTCTGATTCTATAAGAACCATAAAAATATTACAATTAAGAATGTTCCCAAACACAAGTTTATGTGCAAAAATTTTCACTTAATTATTAAAAAACCAAGAGATGGCTTTGTGGTTAGATTCTTTCTTTGCGAGATTAAAAATTTATTTTTGTCTACTATTAAGATGTTAAACAAATATCTTGCCTGATGGTAAGTAAACACTTACAGTGTTAGTTACTACATAATGACCATTTCGAGTGTATTGCCATCCTTAAAATAACTTTATGTCTGTAACTATGATTTGCTTGTAAAAACAACTTTAGTTTTTTTACATAACAATAGATTGATTATTATAATATCCCTTTAGTCTCGTCTAATATGGATTTAGCTATAAATGTGCAATGATAAAAGAGTTTAGTATCTTTTTCTCTTCAGACCGGTTGTCTTTTGTTGGTTAAGTTCTATTGGCGAGCTTTAGTGTTATCAATAATTTTATTTCAGAATCAGTTTTTACATCAAATTTTCTTTACAATTTGGCAATTTCGACCAATAAAAATTACAATAAAAAAAAACAAGTCAAAAAAAGATTGATTTCTAGAGATTGATCTTTTTAGGCCTCTATTTTATTTTGTAATTCGTTTTACAAAGATTTAAAAATCGATCATTTTCAGAAAGCATCGTCATCCGTAGTATTGATTAATGATGAAACCTGATCTAAAAAAATCGGTTTAAAAAAACCATAACACCGGTTTTAAGTACAAAAACCCATTACTTTGTGCAGCGGTCATAGGCGGGGGATTGCGAGGGGGCTCGCAAAATATAATTCGCCTGCATCAAATTATGGTCTTACTCCGCCACTGGCAGAGGTTTATTCTAGCACTATAATAAACGAACAAACTCAACAACGAAGAAAGGCCTCAAATTGCAATAGCACAGATACTCCATGATCAATTCTCCATGATCACACTGGCATTTCTAAGATATTGAGAATATACAAAATTCCGAAAAGATATAAAGGCCCTTTTAACAATGACCATTAGTTAGAAAAAAAAAACGATACTTCGACTGAGATCCACAAGCACCTATACACCTAAGTTGGTTGAAATCTTAGAAATAAATATACACAAATTGTAAAATACATGTTAAAACTAGGTAAAACGGATCCATTTGAATTTTAACGGAAAAAAAATGCATTTGAATTTTGATATGCAGTGGGGTAGACCGACTGTTGGAGTGGCGACTACTATATGAAAGTATGAAACATCTGATACTCTGGTGGTCCCATGGCATTGAATTTTCACTACAAACATTTTTGTTTTTTTAATTTTCGTGTTAAATTAATACAACTCTTGACTGTATAAATAATAATTTTTTTTTACATAATCTGAATACTTTATATTCAATTACCAATGCCATATTTATTTCCTTTCATGAACTATATTTTTATGGATTATCTGTAAAAAATAATTAGGATATTTCACTTTTTTTGTCTTTGTATCCGAATATTCGGAATAGTATACCGTGTGGTACCGGATAAGAATAGTACCACCCATATCTTCCCATGGGTGTCGTAAGAGGCGATTAAGAGGTAAACAAGGGGGTGAGCAGCAGCATTCTCTGAGAACCACAAACACCTACTGCGATCACCAACCCGCCTACCAAGCGTGGCAATTATGGCAATTCTTCCCTTTTAGGTGAGACCGATATCAGTAGTGGACGACTTTCGGTTGAATCAATCGAAAATTCGGAATAGTTCACATTTGTATTGTTTTTACAACTCTTTTGATATTTTAAATATTGACAAACTTCACAACACTAGCTTTAAAGCTTTTATTCATACATGAGTTGTACGTCAGTTCAATTTCATGATAAAACGTTTTATACAGTTCGATTTGATTGAAACAGGCATTAAACTGATTAATTGTTACGTAAGAATAGGTCTTTAAAATACAAACGTTTTTTTTTCTTCAAAGTAATCGATGAAAAACTGTAATCGCTTCACATCACTAGTATTGACGTGCACGACAGTAACGCCAACTAGTACGTGAAAATAGTGGGAATCTGCGTTGCCATTTACAGTCGTACGTTCACTATAAAAAGCCCCCCCCCCCACCCGTTTCTGGAGCTGGTAGCTCTGACTTGTCGGACTTCATGATTTCCCATTTTGTGCCTCCCAAAAATTAGGGTAAACAGAGAAGGTTGGATAAATTGTGACAAAAGATTAATTACGAGTGACTAAAATTAGTCATTTAATTTAAGTAAATTATAGCTTGATGTTCGAGTATTAAAACGAAACATAAATAGCAATACTATTGACGGAAATTTTACACACTGTTAAACTAAGGAAAAGCTTTCAAGGCTTATTTTACATATGCAATAAGAGTTCAAGCCCAATCCAAACGCATTAAGTAACAGTTAGACCACGAGGAAATCGCATATAATCAATAATACAGTCCGGTAATTGACATTAGCTTTTATACTTAATCAATTAAAAAACTGAGATATGCGGTTACGATAGTGTGAAAGGGCACTTCGTTTCGTTTCGTGATACATCTCTTCGGTTCAGGTGTCTTCTGATTATTGCCTGTTTTTGTGTCCAAGCCGAAGGCCTCGAAATTTCTACTCTACTCTGCTCACTTTGGTTCATGTCGATATGTACAAAATACGCACTTAGTTATAAGACGCGAGAATGTACTATGCGTAGCCATCAGGCACTGGCGAAAAACTCTTCGCGAGTTTACACAAGTCTCCGGTCACATGCTTCAGATTTTGGCTATAACTCTAAGACGTTAGATTAGGCCATCTAAATAAATATATTATCACTGCCCCATGCTAACGCTGAGTGTGAAACAATGTTTAGCACCGTAAATATGGTCAAAACAAAATCACGATATAAAATCATCACTTCCACCATAAATAAATAACACGTTGCTTGTAAAACAGTACTTTAGTCGACCAAAGGAATACTAAATTACGTGAAAGATAGCTCAAATATATTTTTAAGAAAGGAGAAGAAATAAGCATCTTTGATGTAAGATATTTATATAATGATGATTGTGACCAATGACCAATCCATTGCTATAGAATCGCAAGTAATTATTTTTTATTTTAATAATTATTATTTTACTAGCTGTGCCCACGACTTCGTCCGCGTGGAATAGTATCTTTGGGTATCATTTTAAATTATTTAGGCTAATTATTTTATAAATAAGATACATACGTATAAATACTTTATTATTTAAATACAGAATGTATTAATTTGAGTTTATTTAAGTACGTTTTTATGAACTGCGGTTTTGTTTTCCCATCTTTTGCCATCAGTATTCGCATGCGTGTGACGCAGTCGTCTGCCCGTTCGGGTGAGCACACTTAAGCCTATTTGTCCAAGTACACCGCGCCGTAGCACGCTGCGCAACGGTACCCCCCGCGGCGCTCTACCCTCCGCCCCTCCGTAAATGTTACATCAGAATAGCTCTTATATTTTGTATCTTGTTGCAAACTTATGAAACGATCACATACTCGTAAACCTTACATATTTCCATACAAACTTTCATCCCTTTATTGTTATTTTACAGTTTTTGATGTAAAACTTTTACAAACTTTGAATGTCATATTTATTTATATTGAATCAACAGCCTAAAATATAAGTTTCAAGCTTCTAGTTCTAAAAATGATGATAATTCCATACAACTTTTCGTCTCCCCTTTCATTCCCCTACAACCCTTTTTCGCATTAAAAAGTCCTTTCTCAGGCTCTAGACTATCTGTGTACCAAATTTCATTTAAAGCGGTTCAGTAGATTTGGCGTGAAATCGCGACAGACAGAAAGACAGAGTTACTTTCGCATTTATAATATTAAATAAATATAGTAAGGTGAATCTTGTACATAACTGTCAGGACGTGAGTTCACTTGAACTTGTCTAATTTTTTTTTTTATCACTGTACGAGCATTATAAAAAACTGTTTATGTATAAAACCGATAACAAACGTATGAGACACGGCAATTTTTCAACTTTTACCCCAAAACAGCAATTTGACCATCCAAAACACGGCAATCAATTTTTATTTAATAGCAACGCTATTGGTAATATTAATTATCTCTTCTAGTTACCTTTTGCGACTGAGTGCCTACCATTTATTTTCATCTCTGGTGCCTACTTATTATTCATCTCTACTGTCTACTACCTACTGTTTAGTATATATGTATTATCTATGTGAGTGCCTTCAGCATTCGCCCACATAAGTTCGGTATAGCTGTTAAGGCCCTTCCAGTCAAAAGCATTAGTTAGGTTAGAAAAAAAACTTTTAAATATGTGATCTCATGTAGCGATGCAATAAAGTTCACTGATGTCAATTTAAATTTTATAATAATTTTATAGTCTGTAGAATATGACATAATTAAAATGACAGTTATCTGCAAAAAGATCGACATAACTTTGTAGGAACGTCTGATTATTGTTTTATATTATCACCTGAAAATTCATTAATATATGGCAAGTTAATCATTTTAAAATATAATGCTTCATATATAAAATAACATACTATATAAAATGAGTTTTAAAAATATAAACATTCACAATAATTGGTATTCATTACAAATAATAATAATCTACGAAGACCTTACAAGGTTACGTTATGTTTCACAAATGTTAGAGACGGATAATTTGAGAGATGAAATCGATTGAATAAAATATTATTTCAGTACTACTTTATAGTTTGTGTTTACATACATTACGTAGTAAAACGGTGGATCGGCTCTTGAACTATTCATCTCTGTCTTGAACTATGATCGCCAGTCCATTGCAACTCTAATTATCATGTTCAAATTTCGTGCTACAGTGCTGTTATTTAGCAAAAATATAAGTGGCTATTTTTTTATATTAAGAAGTACTTTTTGCTTTCCAAGAAAAATCCATGAACTTGACTTTCTTTTATTGGCAACACTAATCGCATTGCTCTGGATTAGGCTTTAAAGGGCTTGAACCGAGGGCCATTAATCTAGTTAATGAAAAATATGATTATTTTCATTAATTTAACATAATTTGTTACTTGTTCTTATTATTTGTTTTATTGTTTACGTTACGTTGTTTGGTTGGTATTTTGTTAGTTTATTGATAAAATGCCAAAAAGTGAATCCCTTGAGTTTATGGATCGTTTATGAGAATATTTCAAACGACCGGCAGAAATAAGGTGATCAATAATACGCGGGAAAATATGACAAGATTTGAAACGCGATGCCCGCTTTGATATGTGACAATGAATTATATATTAATTTCTAGGATTTTTCCAGCGATTCTGATTCTGATAACAATGAAGATACTCAATTAAGATGTTAAAAAAATAAGTCAGTAAACAATTTATGTTTAACATTTTATTCTTCTTTTGGCCCTGTCTAATACTAATATTTACATACTTTAAAATACTGACTGCTTATACCACACGACTTTTAACGATTCATTTAATTGATAATTTCTCAGCACATGTCACATTCGTTCTCTAGTAGGCCTATTATTATTCTATGCATTCGTTTGAGAGCTGTCATTTTAATTAAGCTACATTTTATTAAGCATAACATATCAAAATAATAATTCTGACTGTAAAAAATATTATGTCTGTTTAAATTCAAATGTTACAAGTATAATTCATATGCAGCTATTTGTAAGAGTTATTATTGTTTTGAAATATTGAAAGCCCAATTCATTCATACTTTTTTACTTTTCTCTTAAAAAATACTTTTCTCTTAAAAAATCCAGTGATGATCAAATCACTATGAATAGAACTCCTGGAAGTTTTAAGTTTTTTAATTAACTTCTAGTCT
Source organism: Samia ricini (assembly GCA_014132275.2). NCBI lineage: Eukaryota > Metazoa > Arthropoda > Insecta > Lepidoptera > Saturniidae > Samia > Samia ricini. The sequence goes on from AP028161.1 coordinate 13,708,311, forward strand.
CAAAACAGCTTATGTTATTCGACATGCACTTGCAATCCACCTGGACATTTAATACAGATAAAAACGCTTAGTGTTAATTTCACATACCCAATATAAAACGTTTATACTGAAAATCCTGGTCAATATAATGAGACAAATTTATTAAATTATTATATTGCCATTGCTGCATGTTAAGTGTGCAATTTCCACTACATGAAGAGTTTTGAAATCAATGGAATTTATATTATAGATAGCTAAATGCTATAGTGTTGTATTGTGTGTAGTGTGTGTACAATACAATACACAATTTCATTATGTGTAGTACATATGATAATCTATATTTAAGGAAACCTCTGAATGGATATAACCAAAGAGATAAAAATAATAGTCAAAATATAATTCTTATACATTGTTTATTAAAAATGTTACAGTATAAACAGTAAGGTCGTACATGGCAGTGATGTTATTATTAGGTACTTATGAATTAATAATAATATATCGGCATTCGCTACACAATAACACTTCCACATAACCAATAATTGGTGATTCGACCTCTGACACTACAAAGAAATACAAGTCAACATTGAAATCTCACAACACATTAATAAAACTTCAAGAAACAACAAACACTAGTGTGTCCAAAAGTCGAATCTTACCACTTTACTGCTAACACTGAGCTTACTTCCCTTAATCCATTCTAATTCCACCTAATCGAAAGAAAGAAAAAATACCTAAGTGCCATAGACACATGATAGAAGCGAAGTTTCTTACACTTTGTACATTAATTTCATTAACTAATTTATTTCCAAATAGGTAAAAATAATTTTCAAAATGGATATCATTACAAGCAAAAGGAAATTAAATGTATCAAGTAGTCCTTTATACATCTGCACTTCCGTTTTAATATTTTCCGAATTATAAATCCATCACAAACGAATTATTCACAAAGTTATTAAGAAGCTTCACCTCAAACAAAATTTAGAAAATACATTTGTACAGTCAAAATAACCCTTAAAAGTTAAAATAATTGCATCGTAATAAAATTAATTTAAAATATGTCAGACCCCAAAGGTGAATAAACTATTAGTAAAGAAAAAATGCTTTTAATTAATGGATCATCACTACATTTCATTTCCAATAGCCACTTGCCTACACGAGTATAACATTCTTTGGGACAATGCAGCACATCTCACCGGATCCTGCTAAAACGTAGGATCTCAATCCGTGCATCGGATACTTACAAACTAATATTCGCTAAACTCTCTAGAGAAAAATCAAACTAAGTCACAGAGTATGATAAAATAAATAAATATGCCTCTATACAAAAATAACACATTCATCCGGTGAACACGTGAGTGGCTGAGACTCCGGCCTCCAGCCACTGCGGCCGCATCGTCTCTATTTTACTATGCCTATACATTACATATATCGAATTCTCCACTGACATCTCTAACGTTTCCATTTCATTTAGTGTATATATATCAATAATATGTACAACCCGTCTCGCTGACAATTGACTTGTTTTTTTTAAATTTAATCTGCATATCTCATACAACGTAGAAAAAACTGTTTAAGAGTAATCGATATCGTTACAAAATTACATTCTCCTATCACAATAAATATTCAACAATTTTAAATTCACTTCGTCGTGTAGTAAAATAGATCGTATCAATATATCTGCTAGTTTTAATTTTACACATGTTGGTCGAAAACGACATCACAACGATGCGATGTCCGATGTCGGTAATCTGAATCGGACATTTCATTACGTTTGCTTTCTTAACTAATGTCGAGAATCGTGGCTCACACTTGTCGAGATGAACACGAAATACATAGAATATACAAAAACAAATGTCACTGTAAACGCGACCACCGCACACCATCACTAGAAACATAATTACAGGTACGCTGACGTCCCCCGAGCCCGGGATCGGTCGCTCTGGCGAGAGCCGCACGCGGACACTGTGTTCGGGACTATCAGTCCGGCGTCGAGACTAGTGCAGTACCGATAGGAGGCGGCGCACTCGGTAACGCGGGCATCGACGACGACATCGGACCCACCAGCGGCACAGACACCGGGGCCGGCATCGGTGCAACCAGTGGAGCTGACATCGGTCCCGAAAGCAGCGGCGGTGGCGGCGGCGGCGCCGGCCGGTGCAGTGTGAACGCGTCGTACACTTGTGCCAACTCGTCCATGTGGTGCTCCTCGAGGCACAGGAACCCTTGCAGTGCGGGGCTCGCACGGCGCGCGCACGCCAGGCAGTGCACGACGTGCCGACGCTCGTGCTCGCGGACGAGCAGCGCGTGCCAGACCTCGCGCTCGCAGGCGCCGCAATAGTGCGAGGCCTCGCCGCGAGCGCGCCCGTGGAACCGCACGGGCAGGCCGCGCGCGCGCACCACCTGCAGCGTGCCGGCCGCGGCGCGTAACGTTTGCATGAGGCACGTGCGCATGGCGCGGTGCAGCCTCGGGTCGGACACGCGGATGTTACGCGCCAGGTTCCACGTCAGGTGAACCATCGGTACTATCGATTTGAAATTTTGTACTTTGTTCCACTCGTACCGTTCGAGCGCGAGCGAGTACTGCCGCGCCGTCAGCGGGCCGACGTTCCACGCGATATTGTTACACCAGCCGGTCGCCTGAACCCAATGCACGCATCCCGCGTTCACCCACACGAGGTCCCCGGGCCGCTGCGTGAACCTGTACACGGGGACGCCGTGTGCGCGCAGCTCCTCCGGGTCCGGCCACCACGACCCGTGCAGGTAGGAGAGACCGTGCCTCTCGCAGAGGTCGCGAACCCCTCCCCAGTACGCATCCGGGACACCGAACCACTCGCAGTCGCCGGGTCCTATGTTGATGTTGATCGAACAGAAGTTGTTGTTCTCCTGGTGGCCGGGTGTCCTGCTCCCGGGCACTTTCATGTAAAGCTGGACCGTGTTCATACCGAGGATGACGTGTCCGACGTGCGACAGCATGTTGGCAGCGGAGGCGACGCGAGCGAACGCCGGCAGCTTCTGTAGTTCGGCGAGCTGCGGCCGCCACTTGCGCTCGTCGGAGAGATCGACGTTGGTGCCGAAGCGCAGCATACGCGCTCCTCTACGCCTTTTAACGGGACCAGACCCGTCAGAGTCTGAAAGAGGCGGTCCGGCCGTTCCGCCGCGCTCTCGTTCTTCCCGCAGCGACTCCTGGAAGGAGCCAGCCTGGTACTGCGCGTACTTGCGGACAGTCGTATGCGACCTGTGTGAAGCGCACGCCCAGACGCGCCGTCGGCCGGTCGGGTCCCAGTTCTCGTCGGCGGACTGCATGAGCTGCGTGCGCACCCGTCCTCGACCGCGTGGTCAGGCCACGCTTCCACTAGCGTTTTCGTCGAGAACAGGCCGAGGTCGAGTTTGAGCGCGGCGGTGAGTCCGCGCACCATCGCGATCGGATGTTTCAGGCAAAAGTCCTGTAACTGCGGCGAGAAGGCTTCACGTTTCGACTCGACGTAGACGAACGGCGCGGGCGGAGCGAGTTGCTCCGGCGTGAGTCGCGGCGGCGGCACTGAAGGCGGCTCCGGTGGTCCGCACCCGTCACCCAACACGGACCACGCTGTGGGTGGGCCGGCGTTTTCCCTGCAAATATAATTACCGTTAGTGTCATCATCAGTCACGTGACACTGAACATCAAATGATTCCACCAACGTAACCGTGATACAATACTTACTTGCACGCATCCAATATCTGTTTAGAATTCATGCCGGTGTGAAAGTTGACAGGTTTGAGTGGGTCCGTTTTCAATGGTTCCAGTTTTACGACGGGTTGCCGTCCTCCGAGCATCGCCTCATTGTTACCGCTACAGCTCGAATTTTCCACTAAAAATTAGACAGAGTGTATTTGTAAACACTTTACAAAAATTGACAAAAAAAAATTTAAAAATATCACTAATATTTTCCATACTCAATTTATTTTCTGTATCACATAATTACTACGACTTTATAATATATAACTTAAATTATTGACATCATACTAGATTGACACAACCTAAATGATAACTAAAATAAAAGGAATATCAAAAAAGTTTGCTATATTATTCTTACTTTTAATCTAAAACATAAAATATCTAAAAAAAAGGAACAACCAAAGCATAGTTACTTTTTCGAAATTTATATCTTCACCACCAAATAAATAAACGAATACTGTAATAGTTTAAAATATACACAATGTTCATTAATTGAGTCATTTTGATAATTTTTATGGCTTGAACACACGAAAATTGCTTTTCATTGTATTTTAGGTCTATTAATTTTTTTTTCCAGAATTTTATATAAATATAATTTATTACATTGCATTGTAATATAAACTCTATTTTATAAGTTATAATAAACCGAGATTACTTTTCGAAATTAATTCCTATAAATTATAGAAAAATGTATATAACAGACAACCCTATTTTATGTACGAGTCATGGCGGCAAATCGTTGATGAACGTTTTCGATTGGAATTAACGGAGCTTTCTCTTTAACAGATTGCACGTATAGGTAGAAGAATATTTTTAGCACTACTTTAAATCCGTTTTGAGATGGTTTACGATTTTATTGTACAGTAAAAAGCAAAAAAAACCAAAATAATTGACATAACATTTTAACTGCGTGACAGGTAGTAATGCCAACATTAAAAAATGAGACTTCACAGGTAAAATAACTGTGAACTGACTATACCATAAATAAAAACAAAAGAAAATTTTACATATAAGTAAATATAAAACAAAAAAAAAAATAACCCTGGATAAATACTTTTTATTTAATTTGGATATCTAAAAATTTACTATAAGTATTTACTCGACAGTGGCAAAACACAATGTTGTTACAGTTGATTTATTAGCATGACTAGTAACATGAAAAATGACTCAGGAATCCTCCCTTCCCTGATGATATCGTGATTTTCCCGTACCTTCTATTTAAATATATATAAATATATTTTATTCTTAGCTACAATTCTTGAATATGTGCATAGGAAGTTTGTGTATGTACATTATTAACATGATTAGGTATTTAATCAACAGTATATGTCTATCGCACACTAAACACTGAGTAGAGAGAGAGAGAGAGGGAAGAGTCAGTCTGAAGTGAGTTAGCGCTGTGGGTTAGAGTGAGAGAGGTGCCTGCCTACTGTAAGCGTGAGAGAGAGGGAAACCAGATTAGCGCCGTAACGCGTTACGTAACAAACCTGTTCACCCTCCCATGAGAAGTTATCACTTCAAATAGTATTCTAGCACTGCAAAATTAAGGCACTGTGCCTGATCTGACGCATAAACAAAAACTCAAAAACAGCGACGACAACCAAAAGATCATCAATCGAATAGCCTCCTAAATAGAATAAAATCTATACTAATAAATAAAATTGACGTGTCTGTTTGTAATGTCAAAATATCATTTATTTAACTAAATACACAAAAATGTATAAACGCCTATACCTAAAATACACTTTTTATTTTATTTTTGTCTGTCTGTCTGTTTGATCCGGGTAATCCCCGGAACGGTAAGACCGATTATGACGTCAATTTTTTCTTGGTAGACTTTGGGGTAACTTAGGGTACTTTTGATTTTCAAAAATAAATAGGGTCCCACGTAAAAAAAAATTGAATAATATCCGATTCAATGGGCCGTTTTGAAGGCAAAACTGCTTGAATTTATGAGAAATATTTTTACTTTATCTTAGTAGATACCAAAAGATAAATTTTAGGAAAATAATTAGGGTTCCGTACAAAGATATTAAAACGCAGTGAAGAATATATGAAACGCGGGCGCAGCCGCGGGCACACGGTACATTTATATAACACAACATACAACTCACCATTGACTACCGGTTCCTTCTTAATATCCGGTTGTGAGTCTGCAAACTTCTTCAGCAGATCCTCTGCGAGCGACTCAGTACTGTCGCCGCTGCCGCCGGTCGCGGTACCACCACCGCTTTCGTTCTTCGTCACCTGGGAGAATCATCAAAAACATCAATATTACATGTAATAATAATTACACACAAGAATAGAACCCTAAAACCTGCCGCCTTTAGAATTAAATTGGGGGGGAGGGGGGAGGGAGCGAAGGGTAGAGAATAGTTACAATAGTGTACAAACCGTACGCGCCCTCGACGTTTGAGTCAAACGATACTGCGATAGAAGTTGCTGCATCAACGCCTGGAAAAAAAAAATAACAATACATTATTTGAATTGTTTCAATGTTATTGCATGCCAAAAATTATTTTAAAAAAACTCCCGACAGAAGTGAAAACTCGAAAATTTGGACAAAAAAAAACAGCTGTTTTGAGTTTAAATTTTATAATGTGTAAATTGAAATTATTACAACATAACCTAACATTTAACCCTTTCCTATCGGCTATTAGGGAAAATGGTATTTTTCATTTAGTTTTTATTAGATTTCAGGATACTATTTCTATGAATTAACTAATACTCGAGTTTTTGGCGGGATCTCAATATGACATGTAGCGGTTGTTTTCTTTAATTCATTAAATTTGTGTATTTTTGACTCCTTTATCATCTAATTTTTGTGGCATTTTGTGTGATTTTGTTTGGTTATTGTGTACAAGTCAAGTTTATTATGGAAAATAACGAGTACAATTTCTTCTGAGACGCCGCAACAAAGTTCCATAGAAAGTTCTAGCAAGATGAGCCACAGTTTTGCTGTTGCTTGGTAACGTTGATACAAGATTGAAAATACATCTTACATACATGACATTGGCACTAATTGTTTGAACACAAATTGCCATTATCTAAGAAGAATAGGAACTACTACCATCAGGAACTTTATTTATAACAATATTTACAGTTACTACATTTTTTTATAATAGTAGTTTTTGGCACGATATCGAAAGAAAACTACAAATGGTCAAACAAAATGGTCTTTGTGATTAATTAAAATGGAAACATTTGGATTGTGGCTTTCACTGTACGAGGGACACTCGGTACATATTAATACCATCAGTTAGGAAAGGGTTAGCATAACATCTGTGCACCCGCGGCTTCGCCCGCGTTTTATATATACTTTACTGCGTTTTAATTTTTTTACGCGGAACCCTAATTATTTACGAAAATTAAAAGTACCCAGAGTAACTTTAGCCATCTACCAAAAAAATGTCCCGTCAAAATCCGCTCCGAAGATATTCATAACTATTTAGTAAAAAAAAAAAATTTGACATTACAGATACTTCAATTTTATTTATTAGTATAGATCAAAGCATACTACAGGATGCGTATGTATACATTTTTAATATTTCTAGAATAATACTTCCCCCCCCCTAAAATGAGACAATAGGAAAACAATGGAAAGCTGGCGTAAACGCCAGGTTAATTCCTCGAGGGGTTAAAGAGCACGATTGTTTATGTTCATCTGAAATCAGGATATGAATGATCATACTTGCTGGTGGGGTGAGAGGTTGTGCGAGTTCTTCTGGAGATAGTGCAGCGTTTGGAGCTGGTGGTGGGAGAGTGGTGGCGGTTCCTCAGCGCGCTTGCCGGGGTACGGTGGTGGGGCGGACTTGGGGGCGCGTGACGACATCTCCGCCGATATAGGTAAGTTCCAAGCCTCCTCTATAGACGGCAGTGGACGTCGCCTGTAAACAAAAAAAAAACAAATTTACACCCAAAATCCTATTACAATATCGTTATTGTAAAATAATACACATAATATACCCTTTTATCACTAATTTATATTATAACCACTATTCGTTGACATTAATTTAAAACGCATCGGAGTATTAAAGGTTACTCTGGTCGACTTTAATTTTTTGGACCCAAATTAGGTGGGCGTCCATTAATTACGTGAGGCATTTTTTATTTTTTTTTATTCTTCATAATTTATGTTTTGGCTGTAAACGTGTTGGATTATTGAGAGAGAAAAAAACTTAAACACAACTTGTTCTATTACTTTTATTGAAGACTAGCAAAGACTAGTATTTGTGAATATTATCATAATTTAAAATCACAATCATAAAATGAAATTATAAATATTAAACACTATGTCAAATTTGGCCATATTTTATTCTAGAAATAATTTTTCAAGCAATTTTACACCATTTACTGGTAGAAAAAAAATTAAGTAATATTTGCTAAGAACACCCCTAAGTGAGATTTAGAAAGATTTAACTTGATACCCTCCCACCTAACCCACTTCACGTAATTAATGGACGTTTCCTTAGTTACGGAGTCGTCCGAGATTTTTCTTTATCCTGTTATAGGCTTTGAAAACAATCTCACCTGACGTTAAGTGACGATGTGGTTCAGGACGGTAAACACACTAAGTATAGAGGTACTGATTCCCAAGTAATTACTGCCAGAACACATCTATTGCTATTTGGCGACAGGATTTGAAACTCGAAGGTAGCCCTCACTGCCTGTAGCATCACTTAACATCAGGTGATATAATGGTCAAAGTACTGAGTCTATTAAACTTGTAGCGTTAATATATTCATTATATTATTATTTGAAATAAATATATCGGGGAAGAAACTAAACCCGTTAAAGTTCTCATGGGACCTCCCCTATTTATCTAATACGTACGACGACAATGGACGCCATTTGCAATAACAGGACACTGGTTAAATCTAAATTCAACTTTATTGTTATTACATGAGTATGCAAATCGAAAGCCAATCAAAGAGACTTTAAATTGGCTTTGAACAGCGCGTTACATAATAATTCAATGGCAACTAACTGGAAGGGGATTTAGGACCGGAGTTTGAACGCTAGCAAAACCTAAAATACCCTATACTTATTAATCGTCCCCTATTTTATTGTATATAAGGGTCCCGATAAAACTTAGGGCTCCTAGGAATCCATCCATAAAGCATTATACATACACACAAATGTTTCGAACGATACGATTTATAAATCTAAAACAGTACACGATATTCTGTTCTCTTCTGTTTATTTTCTATTGATAATTGAAAATCGTAACAGGTTTTTTACATGCGTCTAATTTCGAACACTAGTTACAATAAATAAATATGATATATGACTCAGCCATCCTTATCCTAAATGCTACATTATATAAAAGGCAAAGTATCTCTGTCTGTCCGTTAGCTGGTTTATAGCTCGAGAACCACTGAAGTGATTTACATGATATTTTTTTATAGTCGTTGGCTTCTAGTATAATAGTAAATACCAATGCACGAGTATATGAGATAAACAAAATAAAAAAAGTTTCCTAAAAATGACCATTATCGTGTTCCTTCCTTACATTATATAAAAACAATGCCTCTAAGACCGAAATAGATTAACGGATAAATAGCTTTAATAGCTTTAACGGAATAAAAATAAAAAAAATCTTCTTATTCTAACAATTTGATTTGATACTTTTAATTTTGTCAAAAAAAATATGTTGCCAACCCTAATTACAAGCACTACTATATGACAGAGCAAAATCGAAACACACAAAAATAAACTTTTTTAAACAAAACCAAAAAATTCTTTATTCAATTTAGGACCTAATAATGCGCTTACGAAAGTCAAAAACACTACCACTGGGGTTCGGAAAATAACACATTCGAGAAGAGCCGGCAAGAAACTCGATCTGATTCTTCTTCTTTTTTTTTTATAAATTCAAAATATAAATTATACATATTGTTTTTAAATTAAAACTATACAAATCATAATTAAAAACATTGTTAACGGAAGCACAGAGAGGGATGTGAATTCTAGACATACTCACTTGCCGGTAACCGAGGGCATAGGTGCGTGCGCGAGATGCGCCTTCAGGAAGGAAAGCCTTTGCCTGAGCGCAGCGTTCGACGCCGTCGCCGCCGTACCACCGTTCGTGTAACAAGCGAACGCGTCGCGCGGCATCTGACAGCTCTCGTACAAACTGCCCAAGTTCGTCCAAGCGGCCGAGTGTCCCTTATCCAACTGGACGGCGCATATGTACGCTTGAAGGGCGTCCATCGGTTGATTTTGCTGCTGATACAATACACTGTAACCGTCCATAGTGATCCATATTAATTAGGCCTTACAAATTTCTTTTATTATAAGAAAAATTATTAGAAGAAAAAGAAAAAAAAGCGCATAATTGTTTTTCTTTGTTTATTTCGTAAATTTTTGATGTGAAAACTTCTGGGTTCTCGTCACCGACATACTAATGTGAGTGAAGAGACCAGTGTGACTAGATTAAATATTACAAAAATACCCGAAGTTCTAAAAGTTTACAACAATCTAAAGAAATAGTTTTCTCAATGTTTCAAGATATCATTTCTGTCCCTTTGCCTTCTAAGTTTTTTTTTTTATTACAGATCTTTAAAATGAATCGCCAAAAAAGCGCTATTTTGGTATTTGGCACGCAATATTAGTACAAATACGTAGCAACGTATTTCCAGCAAAATAACTTCAAAGCGCTTCAGAAAGTCAAACACGAGCAAATACACTCGTGGAGAAATTCAAGAAACACTAAATAAGGGTTATTATTTTTATGAAAAATATATTTTATTAAAAATAACGCGATTCTAATCCTATTCCCCCTATAAACAAAAAAGGTATTAGAAACACTATTTTTTCATTTCCTTTTTATCTCAATTTTAAATTTATACAGCAATTTAAAAACGGGTAAAGATAAAAACATTTGACAAATCTTTCTGTATTTTTCAAGAGATTTTTTGTTTAGCAGCAACTGATTGTTTTATTTATTACTGCTAGTGAATACACGCTATTTACGCCTAACTTAATTCAGACTATCCTAACTTTTTTCTTCAAAATTTCCATTAATTATTACGATTCAATTTGGGCAATTAGGCTAGTACTACTTTTAATTAAAATACCAAATAGCTAAAGATTGTTCATTATTACGAGCTAAAGAAGCCAAGACCTCGGTAAAAAAAATAATTAAAAAATCGTAATAGATCTAAAACATTATTGTAGTTGAAGATGATAAGATTACAACAATGTATCAAGTAGTCTATTCCAGTCTATTCGACCTTGTAAATATATCGGTAGCTACTAGATTAATATAAACATATTTTCCTACAGTACCTATTAGAGAAACTGGATATAATTTTTTTCTGCACTTGTTCTAGAAATTGAAATAGCAAGCTTTACATTTCAAGAAGCAGCGTTATAGTTTATTTCCATCAGCGACTTTGTCTGATTAGTTCAATATCCTAACAATATATTAAATGTAAATATAGCTATAAAGTTTTTTTTTTTTTTTTAATAATAAGCGAGTATCTAAAAAGTATAATTTAAAAAAAACAATCGAAATTTATCCAGCAACGGTTGACCCATTCCTCCACGGCAAGAAAATGGCTGACGAAACGGCGTAGTGCTTATAAAAATCGTTTATTTTTATACTCATTTTTTACAACTTCTTGGGGTTTAACATTTTACATGTAATCCTAACTATGTATTATCTAAAGTTTTTTTTTGGTACTTAAAAACTTGGAACATAAAAATCTTTCTCACAAATTCAGATATCTGCCAGTAAAACTGTGCAATGAATTTGATTTTATTCACAATTTAATGAGTTTTAATTTTTTATCTATATATTCATATGTAATTAGTAAAAAAAAATGTTATTTTGATATTACAAACAGACATACATTTTATTTACTAGTATAGAAGACAACTTACCCTATGGAACACCAAGTATCCGCGTTTCCTTCAGATTTCTCGACAGAATTCCTGTAGGCAATGAACGCGTCGTGGACTTTCCCTTGGGCGGCGAAACACCTGCCCAACAAATAGAGGCCGGCTCCAGACTCTGGTTCCGCGGCTACAGCTCGCTGGAGACACCAAACAGCAGCCCGGGCACGTCCCGCGGCCTCTCCCAACGACACGCATCGGTGGTAAAGCCATCCTATTTAATTAATAATATTCGATAGTGTTCGAATTAGGTGCATAATTGTTTTTAATAAAGCTCTGCAAGCGATGTTGGTGGAGTTGGTAGTGAAGGTTTCGGTTAAGGAAAAAATCGTGAGGAAACAACAGCATTTGCTAATAATGCCCGCCTGGGTAGCTACCACCCTCAAGTTTGAAAACCTGTAACCAAATAGATATAGGTATGTACCGGCAGTATTGACAACCAGTACCTCTAGGCTTAGTGTGTTTACCATCCTTGACCACATCTTTATTTAACATCAGATGAGATCGTGGTCAAAGCAGCTGAGGCTAAACAGTGCAAAAAAAATTACGACCATTCAAGTATTTCGAATGGATCCAGGAGAGCTTGTCTATCCTTTGCTCATTTTTGATGAGATGGGAGATTACGTAGCAATGTTTACCTATAAATTTTCGTTTTTTTTTATGGACAATAATCACGCTAATGCTTACATAATCATAGGCTTTGGCTTTGCTTACTGGCATTACTGGCAAGTGGTTTACTCCCAACTACCGAATGTCGTATAAATGTAACAATATCCAATTAGAAAATTAATTTTTCCATCGCTGTTTGGCCACAATAAAATCACAATTAAAAATAGTATAAATATTTAATTTTCACATTAATTTTCAAATGACTAAACTTGTAACGATTATATTTTAACTTCAATGGATCTAATGGTAAAATACTGTCATTTAATGTTTCACATTGAGAAGATCACAATTAATAATAATATGTTTCATAATAATAAACACAATAAATAATCTACACTAATGAATAAAATTGAAGTGTCTGTTTGTAATGTTATTTTTTTTACTAAATAGATATGAATGTATATACGATAGCTATACCAAAAATACAATTTTTTTTAAATGTTTGTCTCTCTGTCTGTTTCTAATGAGTAATCTCCAGAACGGCTGGATCAATTTTGACGGGACTATTTTTGGTAGATAGCTGATTTTAGTCCGGGTATTTCCGTTTATGTGCATGGTGGTCGCAACACTACTATCACTACGCATAATATAAATCACGATGTTACGATGCGATTCGCGATTAAAAGCATACAACAAAGAAGTTCTCACATAAAACATATATATTATAATTAAAAAAATGTACTCATAGAGCTTCGTAATAATATAATTTCATTCTGAATGGGGGCAAGATCCGAATGATTTATAAACTATACAGTCATTAAAATTCTATACGCTCACAGAACCTGTAAGACCGTAAGAATGAGCAACGCTATATAACAATAGCCTTAGCATGGAAATAAAACTTGTTTGCTCGTAAAATTTTAAAAACGTTATTTTAAAGTATTATTAACTTACTCCGTACCTTAGTATGAAGTACTCTGCTGTTCATTGTTTTACCATAAAGTAATTTTAATTCTATAGTTTTTTTACAATTTTATAATATTCATTATTTGCAATTGCAACATTCGACAGAAGTAAAATATAAATACCGTATATTTTTAGATTTAATTAACGTAACGAAAATTCTTATATAGGTAAGTATTTGTCAATAATGCTAGCGTAACTTTTACGAAACACGGGAAATAAAGAAATTGACTTGCTTTCCGCGTCTTTAGTTGATTACGAGGGTGTCTACAATAGAAACGTAACTTTTAAGATGCCGTAAAAAGTAAAAACTTTTGAACATTATTAAAAAACATTTACTTATTACTCCACTCGAGAGCCTAGACCTTGATCTTACGACAAAATAAAAACAGTGTTGGCGTCGGATTCGTTTACGTAATTGCACTCTACGTTACTATAATTACTTACTTAATATTGCAAATTAACTTCAAACATTGAGTACTTTCACTCTGTAAAAATATATAACCGAAGTAAAAATTTACAAAAGTTCTTGTTATGAATAGAAAAAACAAATCGATGGACAATATAATTATATACTGAGCTCAGCGACAGATTTTCAACCACCCTAAATGTTCCTACCACCTAAATAGTTTCAAAGGGTTCTTTCACGTTACCTATGTATTACCCAAAGATAAACGTATAGAAAACACTTACCCAATTGTCTACATACATCGGCTTTCAGGGATGAAGAGAGCTGGGGTTCCTTCAAAAGCCTTTCGTATGCATCTCTGGCGGTCTTACGTAGCCCCCGGGCTTCCAACAGGTGAGCGGCGTGAAAACTCAATTCGAGACGAGTGAATGTCGCATCCTGGTGAGGCAATAGCCGTGAACGTCTAAAGTGAACAGCCGCTGCAGCCCAATGCCGTCGAGCCTTGAATATTAGCGCCAATCGCAGATGCGCGTCTGCCGCACGTGTGAACCCAGGCGACACGTATAGTGCCATTTGCAACGCCTTCGTCGCCCTGCCAGTCAAAACAATAACCAAACATTCGAACAAAAAGTAGTCTCCTTTATTAACGATTGTTATATCCTGTTTTTGTTTAACAAAAGGTCCTGGAGCAGTAAAACGATTTGTTTATGATGCCCCTTATCCGATATTGTTTTCTAGGATGCCGACTGAAAACAATGACAAATTTACGACCTGAACTTAACTGACCGATAAGGTCAGATAAATTGTAAATAGTAGTGTATATAGAGGCGGAACATTCGTTGTCACAATAAGACATTGTACTTATTTAATAAAAATATAAAAAACAAACCTATTTCTATAGTAAAATATTTTATGCGTGTAAAAATTTATAAAAGAATGGGACCGACAGTTGTATAGAAATTCTTATGTTTTCAATCTATTCCTTCCAAAAATTTAAACCGGTCGCTTTTGTAAAGCTTTCAAGTGAGATTGCATTACGCGCTATGGTTTCAATGAATAAGCAGTCTTTGATCAAAAAAAAAAAGTACAATGTGATATAGGTAGAGAATGAATTTGTAAAGTGACAAAGCCGAACCGTTCGGTCCGTCCGGGCGATCAACGCGAGCTAGAAGAAAGCGATATCGTCAAGGTGCCTTAGTTACAAAAGACGGAATGGATTCATAATATCCGTAAGGTTATTGAGGTGCGCATCACCGGAGCGTAACGTCACCGATGCGCCCGCGGGGTCGACGAACGCTTGAGGCTGGTTCGTGCAATCGATCGGACGATGCAACCCAAAGTCTAGACAACGATCACAGTCCGAAACCGATGCCTATAACGCCTTTATTTAGATGACCTCCGTTGACATTTGCAAAGCTGCCGAAACAAAGGAGCGAGACAGGTGCTGTCCGAAGTACACCCACAACCGCGCTAGCGATCACCGGACTAAAATTAAATGACGAACACACACGCACACTCACATAAAGTATCCCTCGATGTGGTGAGCCGTGGAAAGCTTTCACCGTCCGTTTCGCTTGTAGCGATGTTCGACAATAATATTATACTGTATTACTTCTTATTCATTGTCGTACAGACTGATTTTGATTATGAATTGTCACGCAACATTTAAAAAAACAAAACCCTAGCTAGGTATATCGAATACACTTCGATTCGAAATGCTGTTTGCAGTATTGATGGATCACTTTACGCAATCTGATATGGGGGGATTCAGTTATTATGAGATATATTGTATTCCAAGATATATATGGCGTTTAGTCCAATTTAAGTTCAAGAGACTAAAAACCTTGTTGTTTTTCTAGTCTTTCAAGTATGCAAGACAATAATGCATGAGAAATTTTATTAAATTGAAGTAAAACAAACGTTATTTGCAATAATTTTTATCCACGAGTCACGAAAGCATAAATACGCAATAAATAGCGTTAATTTCATTCGAATATTCTCAATAACGTCCGAATGACACACGAGTCACATGTGAGTCACGACAGTGTTAAACTCATCACATCCGTAGAAAATATTCATCGGAAGCTGTGAAAGTTGCGTGTATCATCATCTATAGTCTATACTAATAAATAAAATTAAAGTGTCTGTTATAATCTTTTTTTTTATTAAATAGACATGAATGTACGTATATACGATAACCAAAAATATAATATTTTAAAATTTTTGAATATCTTATATCAATGATGTCTGTCTGTTTTTTCCGGGGCAATTTCCGGGTAACTTAGGGTACTTTTAATGAAAGAAAATAATTAGGGCCTCGCGTAAAAAAATCCAATTCAATGCAGTTTTACGGGCAAGTGTTTGAATTTATGAGAAATATTTTTACTTTATCTTAGTACTAAAAGAAAATATTGGAGTTCCGTATAAAAAAATGCAGTGAAGAATATATGAAACGCGGGCGCAGCCGCGGACACACGGCTAATATACAATAAAATTCTCCATAATAGAACGCGCAACGCTAAAAATTACTTCTTTTTTTTAGTGAAATGTGACTGACCCCTTTTAAGGATTTAATATAGGATAATACATTTCATAGAAACTAAACTAAAATAAAGTAAAATATAAATCTATATGCAATCTACGACGCGTTGAGTTTGTTGGAGGTGGAAATGTCAACAGCATATTGGTTCAAAAGTTAAATTATAAGGGTTGACAAAAAAAAAAAAACAAAGAAGTGGACAAGCGCCAAAACGTCCCTTTTTGCTGATAACACAATGGGCTTTGTCAGATATCATCGACTAGGCTTATGGTTCACTACTTCACACCCACACGATGATAACGATACACGCATATTTATTTACACGACCATGAATTCGCGATAACAGAAACATAATATTGATTATTGTACATTGTATATTTATTGAATATATAAATAAATAATGTCAGCGTACAGGTCACTGGACCGAACTAACAATCACCGGACAGTAAATACTTAATGTAATATATATATATATATATATATATATATATGGGTTTTTTCACGAATACAATTTTGAATGAAAGTATATAATACATACATATATTATTTAATACTCGATAAAGTGTTATATAATTCACGGCATAATTTTTATCTTATTAAAAATTTAGTTGTAAATTCTTTCGTAGCGTAGTAGTACTATCAGTTAGTGATAAGGTGTGTCACGTTTTGATAATGGAATTACTTATGATAATGGTAAAGAATAAAAAAAAGTCACGATTTATGACTCATCGACATCAACAATTTTATTCTTAAAAAATAAAATAAACATTATTACCTAATATCTAAAATATACGGTGCACGATATTTTAAATAGCTTAATAATTCTCATGGACATCAAGGGTAAGTCTAAAAATAAATATTCAGAATACGAGCCGGGATCTCGAACACAATAAGGTATGCTACCTGCCCGGGCCCAACTTTGGTAGTATGTATTATCACATCGCTTCAGGTAAGACTATTGTGTATACAAAAGAGAACCCTACTTTATTTAAACAAACTAAATTCTCGGCATTGCTACGTCTATTTCATTGAATGAACATCTGGCCAGTCAGACGTCGGAGGCGTGAGAGATAAAACTGCAAACAGTTAAGAGAAATTTTAGAAATACATATTACGTAAAAGCTCATTTGAGTTTCAACAGCTGACTTCGTCAGGAATAATACTTTTGAGAGAGAATAATGCTGAAAAAAAAAACCAACTACGTCCTGGGATAATAATAATAGTAGTAACAAATGAAAGTTGAACAGCGACTGATGTTACTTTAATTTAGTTAACGAGATAAATATCAAATTCGGTTGACGAATTGCAAGAGGACAGAACAACACGGACAGTTTGACCTGACCTAGTTCTTCATATTCACATCAGCTCAAGGACGGATCGATCGCTATTTATAGAGTTCATTTGTCGGTCGTCATAGCTCCGCAATTACTTTACATAACTGAAGCAAGCCGTCGCTAGGTGCGCCGCGCGGCACGTGATATCAACGAGCTCGAATCGACTTTCCCACGGAACATGGCGACCAAAGAAACGGGTGAATTAAACTTCGTAATAACAACACATAGTTGCTATTAATACTGGGGAAGATTCAGATTAAAATTTGGCATGTGGTGTCTATGGAAACGAGGTCAAAGTAGTTTCCTTTCTTTAGACTCTATCCTGCCGGAAGTTGCCTTTCTACAGCAGAGCCTTTCTTTCATGATTTTAGAATTTACTACTATAATATACTATATACACTATACAGCGCTATTTACTAATGTAATTATAATTATATTATAATAAATTATAAGGACACAAGCTACGATCATAATAAACTCGATGTGTGCCCGCGACTGCGCCCGCATTTCATATATTCTTCATTACATATTAATTTTTTTTATACAGAATCGTAAGTTTTTTTAGTACTAAGATAAAGTAAAAATATTTCTCATAATTTGAAGCACTAAAACTGTGCATTAAATCTGATTTTATTCAATTTTTTATGTGTTTTATTCTTTTACGCGGTACCCTAATAGTTTTCAAAAATTAAAAGTACTCTAAGTTACCCGGAGTAACTATCTACCAAAAAAAGTCCCGTCAAAATCCGCCCAGCCGTTCCGGAGAATACCCGGAATAAACAGACAGACAGACAAACATTTTAAAAATTGTATTTTTGGTATAGGTATCGGATATACAATTATACCTATTTACTAAAAAATTATTTCGACATTACAACCAGGGCACTTCAATTTTATTTATTAGTATAGATTGGAATAAAGCAGTTACTTGCATGCTGCATGACGCACGATCATGCGACGCATACAACGCAAACCTATTATTCACCTGGCTATATATTGCATCACGGCCTTGGCTTCACGGCGACTGAATTCAATATAAACTGCATTTCAATGCATTACATAGTACACATTGTATAAATGTTTATTTTGAATACTACGCACGGAACGTGGATAAAAATTGATTCCCTCCATCAATACATACCGTGTGTAGGAAATATTCAAACGCAAACACAATGTCTACTTCAAAATATTGATAATGAACGAGGGCCGTTTATCGTTGGCGTCATGCTAGTTGACCCACTTTCATTCCATTCGATAGCACTTATAAGAGTTAACCTACACAAATGTGCTCATGGACGCTGCTTTATTTCAGATTATATATGTAACGTATTGGATATTTCAGTGCCGGTTATATGTACCTAATTCACTATTCGGAATTAGAATAAAGTGCTCATAAAACAGAAACGATACGTACTCTCTCTATAGTATATGTTTTATGTTCTACGGTCGTCATTTAGATTCGAGTTTACAATCGTTTATTCATAGAACCATAAAAAAAAATTGTTCTGATTCTTTTCTGTGAGAAAATTAGATCAAATACACTTTACGGTTTATTTGAGATTTTAGTTTTCCTAGAAGCATCTGTGTCATCTGCATACGTTTCTATGATAGAATCCTTGACACGACTATAACGTATATGTAACGTGGAACAACGTGCACGATTCGCAGTTAATTGAATCTATAATTTAATATGGGACATCTGCGTCCTGTGTATATTAATAAGTAATATTATCAATTGTGTCCACTTAGGGCAAGGATAATGTCTATGATGATATACTCGATGCTTAAAATCGTTAACTATTAGGACTCTGCCATTTAGCAAAACGCATAACTATCTTTATTTATACTAATGTAATAAATAAAATTGGAGTGTCCGTTTGTAATGTCATATTTTTTTTTTCTGGGTATGAAATAGGTATGAATGTTATATACGATACCTATACCAAAAATGAATTTTTAAAATTTTTGTCTGTCTGGCTATTTGTTTGTTCCGGGTAATCTCCGGAACGGCTGGACGTATTTTGACGGAACTTAGATTTTTATAGATAGCTGAAGTTACTTCGGATAACTTAGGGTACTTTTAATTTTCGAAAATTAACTAGGATTCCGCGTAAAAAAATTCAAAACTTAGAAAAAAAAATAAAAAAAAATCCAATTAAATGCACAGTTTTACGGGCAAGTTATGAGAAATATGTTTACTTTATCTTAGAACTAAAATCTTTCTAGGAAAATAATTAGGGTTCCATAAAAAAGGCAACGTCTATCTATTATTAGTTAGCTTGTAAATCGAGAACCACTGAACCGATTTACGTGGCTCTTTTTTTTAAACCGTATATATTATGCCATACAATTTTTGTTACATTAAATAGTATGTATTTAAAAAAATATTTGAAAAATAATAAAAATATACTTCATAAAAATCACCATTATTGTGTGTGTCCTTTCATTCCATCCTTAACCTTACGGTATTATAAAAAATCTATTTCTAAAATCAGATGTTTTACCTGTACCAAATTATAAATATAAAATCAAAGTGAGTAAAAAAATAATACATTACATATATGGCAATATTGAATAGTGAATATTTTTTGAAGAATAAAAGCCGCGATCGGATCCACGTGAACAGCTAGTTATAATAATATGACGCGATCGTACCGATATGTTATCATTAATAAGTTACGTAATATACACAAATTACAAACAACCTAAACGAACTCTGTCAACCTCTATGATTAAAATATGTTATATATATTTCAATACTATTACAGGAAAGTTATAAATGTAATGTATTTAATTAATCATCGAATACACTATATTCTTTGGCAAAAAAACTTACTTTGAATAGGTAATGCATAAACGTAATAACGAACTTAATTATTTAACGAAATATAATCTTCAAATAAACATTTTGCAGGATTTTAATTTGCGTTTTATTTATATTTATATTTCATTGAAATGGTTGTGTTTTGTATTTATAATATATACACTAAAGCAAAATGTACTCATCCTAACTTGGCACAGAGTTTCGGTTCCGCTCACAATAACATTAATTAGTTTATGTTTTTTTTCTAATTACTGACTCCATTATAAATTCTTCGTTTTGTAGCATTGCAAAGAACGGGATAATATGCATCTTTGCGACGACTTAATTTACTATTATTATTTTCTCTATATCCTATCCAATATAACGAAACATATAATTATACTAAAATCAGGCCTGACACAAATATTTAGATTTCAATAGAAGAATAATCTATATCGGGTCGGTGATAAATAACTTGCGTAATAATAGATATTTTAATATGCACGTGTACGTGTTTATACGTAGATGAAAACAAAGAGGACTATCGTCGACACGGAAGCGAATGGTCGCTGACAGCTGCACGGTCACAATTTATTCTGCGTGCATAGCCGCTGCATAGCATACCGCATTGCACAAACAATAAAAAACCGATGCGCCTCGTCTTGGCTACAATTCTCGGTGATGATTATGCGAATTGATCAGAGAACAGGTTCACATCGAGAATTGCGAACATTATGTCATAGAACAGACAACAGAAAAAAGGATAATATTACAGGTAGTTTTGAACATCGCTAAGAAAAAAAAAATACAAATCTACAATCTCATAATATGCTTCAACTTTAAACACACTCTCTATCCTTCACATGTCTTACATTATCATTATCGAAACTTTAAACGTGGAATATACAAATTATGCGAAACGAATTTCCAACGTAGGGGAAGCTTGATACCATACAAGAATAGAGTAGAGAGAACATTTTGCGCTGTTATAACATTACAAACGCCGTAGTGCCCTTGATAACTACCCTACACGATTCACGGTTCACAAGTGTCCTCCTGATAAGTCCAATATACTTATTTACATGCAGAACGAAATTAAAAAACTCTGCCCAACCCCTAATATCGTTAGTTAGAGAAGGGTTGAACCCTTTGTGAACGCAACTTTTTTTATGTCGACGTCACAGATTGTTCGCCCGACAATGACGAGCAGTTTATAGTTTACATGCAAACACACGAATGGTGGATTCGTAGAAGTAAAACACGTACGTAGCGCGTTCGATTTAGGTACCTACCTTGAGGGACTGTGGGGTGAGGTGGGACGCGCGGAGACGAGTCAGTAGTTTAGTTCAAAAGTGACGTAACAACATCTCGCAAGCACTGAGCCCTTTCCACTGCTCCCTTTTTGCGGTCACCGGCCGCTTTCTAATGCCCATTGTACGTACCAACTGACGGCTAGATTGTAGTAAGTACGGATCGACATCCGTGAGAACCGCTTCGCTGTTTATTAATTACGTATACATTTATAAAATGTTATTTGTAATTTATTAACAAATATAGAAGAATTTGACGCTTCTTTTATTAACATTTCAATACATTTTTAAACTTTTGATTCATTATTATTAGCCACGAAACGATAAGATATGAAATGAATGACGCACGTATGTTACACATAATAGTGTTAATCATAACTATATTACATTAAAATCTCTATGTACACTCGACATATAAAGTGCGAATTACAAACACGCTAATTTACGTAACTTGCGTAGTATTTTGCAAATACTGAGTACGTGATCACCATACTTAGCGACTACAAACAATATTCACTTTAAAATGAAAAACCGTGGTATTGTGGATTTCCTAGAATTTTAAATTGACTAAAACGTATACTGAATGTATATTTATTTCTAAGTAGCGTAACCATAAATGTGTACGAGTCTAGCAGTTTAATCAACGAAACGCAATAAATAGAAAGGTGAGAAATTTGTCAAAGAAATTTTGTCTCACAGTAATACGTGCGGCGGTGCACAAAAATGTTGTGCATAAACACGTAACCTATTTTATAATGATCTCTATAGCATGGTATGTAACCGTATTAGGCGGTACAGTCGGGCTCGGAAGCTTTGTAAACAATAAGCTCTAGTTGCTTACTCATCCGCGGCCTTGCGCGCATGTGACGTTACGCCGCGCCCGCCCCGCTGACGTTTCGTGACGTATGGCTTTTTTCGCGGAAATTCCAGCGCGGCCATCGCTTCGTTGTATTGCGAACGACGAACCAAGTTCCTTTGAATACATCTGATATTGCAACTACTTGATTATGTCATTTGTACCCGGGACAGCTGATCGAGTTCGTTAAAATGTAAAATGATTAATATTAAAAAGTCCATGCAGATTGTCAATTACTTTATAGAAAATATTCGCGAATTTCGTGAACCTACGGCGAAACTAATATTGTAGAAAAAAAATCTATTACAAAACATTTAAATGTTAAAATAAAGTTCAGCTACTATTTTTATCCTTTTTGTTTTGTAAAAAGCCTTTTCACTGTAAAAATACACAAACTTCAGCTAGCGTAAAAACTGGGGCAGTCTGCTTGACACAGTTCATGCCCTGCGTGGGTGGGTGCCCTACAGAAGTGGGTGGGTTTGCTTTACGTAAGTCAAACAAGGCTGAAGGGCGCCCGCTTGCCAGTCTTTCGTAACGTTCGCCCTACAACTATTGTTAGAGAACATTCGCGATGGTGAAATAATTCATTCGTTCGTTTGATCTCTCATATCGAATACTTGCCGATAGATACATTTTAACAAACGACCCTATAGGAAATGTAATAAAATTAAGAAGATGAGGTCATTGACTGAGAGGCGACTGGCGCGGATGCAACGTATGCAGTGCGCGAGTTCCGGTGCACTACGACGCAGGTATAAATAGCGATCCGTTAGTGTCGACGACCGCGTCTCGTCACCATCACGTTCACCCTGCTCTCAGGTCTCAAAGCCCTGACCTAGATATATGAAAAACATTTGTACAATTATATCAAACTTCGAATGAATGAATTCGCAAAATCGAAACCAATCCCTACGGCAATCTGACACGAGACTACAGAACCTCAAAAATCAGAAATATAGGGCGACAACAGACTCGATGTGAGGGAGAGGGAAGCTAATAATGCATACGCCCTTCATCTATTCGATAAAGGTTAGATTTGCGCGCGCGGGTTTTCTCCTCTACTGAGGGAAGCGTCCCTCCCTTTGCGTACGTGACGTGAAGCACATTTTAGAGCTAAGGGTGAGGAGGTTACGCCCTCTGCTTTACTAAGGTCCACTATCCGATTATAGCACAGAATCAATTCATGAACCGCTCAGTATTCGCTTGTTTTATTGTACGATAAACAACTTAAAGATCAGCCGATAGTACCGCTATATTTCTCTGTAGGTACAAAGTATATTCATACTTGTATATTTTCTCGTTTAATACGACTAGATGCGTGAAGTATTATAAAGTCCGGTTTCCCCGCTACTCTGTTGCTAAGCGGCATTCCTCACTCGGCTAGACTTGCACGTTATAAATAATAACATCGCTATTGTGACGTAATAGTTTGAAACCGTACAAAGGCTTATATCATTCTACCAAGTATGAGGTGTACTGAACCATCTTGTTAAAATATTATACTTGGACTGAAGATGACAAAATAGTAGCTACTTGTATATAATATTAAAATTATAATTAAAAATTAATTCATGTAAATTATAAATTGCATATACGAATATTCCGGACCCCTCTCCGGTGGCGACGCGAGACGTGCTTGGTTCCCCAACTGGTGCGGCGGCTCTTGACGACGCTGCCAGCGCAACACTGTGGCACTGAACATGCATTAAGCATTACACGTACAACACTGTACACACACTCCTGCACATAACACGCAGGTACATAGGACCTGTAAGGAACTTTTTTTAAAATTATTATTCAGGTGGTCTGTACCACTTTTGTACTTTGGCCTTTGTACTACTCGTAGTTACCTTTTTACGGCTAAGTGCCTTCAGCACTCTCCCCCAAATTCACAGTGAAGCTGTAAAGCCCTATCGGGTCAACAGCGTTAGCTACTTAGAAAAAAAAAACTAATATTAGCGAGCATTAAGAGTAGTTTGATATTTAGCATAATAGTGTAAATATGTTTTATTTATTAGAATTTATTAAAATATTTAGAGTACATACATTAATGTATTAATGTAATATAATAGTAAGTATATCTTCAAGTTATATTATGACTTTAATATTTATAATATCACTTATGCGAATGGTTCAACACTCGGGAAAACAGTCAATGTCGATATTACACCATTATGCACAAAGGTGGTTTTTGTTTATAAAAGAAGCACGCATGAATCGCGTTATTAAAATGTTCCCCTGCTAAAATTAACAAAATGTTAAACTAGTTACTGTTTCATTTGTTTCCACATTTCATAATTATTATGCTTTTATGCAACATTTTTAAAGAAATCTGTGAGTAAAGTTACTTTTACTTGTACGGGGCGGTTCGCCGGAAAACTTATGAACATAATGAAATTACACTGATTGCTATCATGGCGGGAAATGCCGAGCCGCATATACGTCATGAAGTTTTATAGCTTTCTACTTAATGACTCTATTTATTCTGTGTAATGTAAAAAAAATAGCACCAATTGGTTCATTATCAAAGATTTCAAATTTATTACATGTTCTATCATTAAACGTCAAATACTCCGAATTAAACAGAATACTGTATTGTATACCATAAATGTTGGGGAACGATTCTTATGACTTCTTAATACATTGTATTAATATTACATACGTCTAATATTCAATGTGAATACTAATCAACACACATCCGCAAATACCGGTTTGTAAAATGGACCCGAATGGGGTTCTTGTGTATGTAATTTTGAAGTAATGGGTGGTTGTAGGTTATGTAGAGACAAAGGCTAGTAACTTCAAGGAGCAGCTGATGTCTCATAGCAGGTGCGGGAGCAGCCGGCATACACCTGTCTCCTGACACGCGCTACCCACAAGCTGCTTCAACAATTACATAGCACCAATTACTAACATCACAACGATAATCTACTACTTGACATTACCTTTACACATAGATAGTTCTAGCAGCTGACTCGTTCGGCTTCTAACAAGTTATCCAATGTGCAAAATACACTAACATTTTACTTCTCATAATAAATTAAAAAAAAAAACATTACAAGTAAAATTATTACATGGAACGTAAAAATGATCCACCTTGAATAGTAATGATGTGTGTTGTTTGTATATTCGCTGTGGAAAACTCTATTCGCTTGTTGTTTTACCGAGAAATCTTTGCTTCTATTACTAGACCATTCTAATATATACGAATAAATGAATTGAAAATGTATTATCGTACGCAACTAACCATTTATATTACAATATGTTTTAAAACTCTGTATTTATTAGAGGATGTTTCGAGTGTTGACTAGTTAGTTGTACCTAACGCCGGTTATTATGGAAACTTCGTTTCCGCTTTAGATATACAAGAAAGGACTTGTGGCGAGCATATTAAACGAACGAGTTTCTGAAACGGGCCAAGCGGGTCTCTACTATAACTCGAGGGCTCCAGAGACTAGAGAACCGTTACTGTTAGCGAAGTTGCGTAAATAATATCACGATCCGGTCTACGACCGATATAGTCAATATATTTCATGATTATGATTTCTGTATAATAATGATAACAAACCTAGTTACTAGATATGAGGTACACATTGTTGTAGATATTTTACGCGTGACATAAAGTGCGTCATACTTATATAATATATATATATATCTACGAATTCTAGTGATAAAGTACTATATTCGCAAATTATCACGTCTATTCTAATTTCTATGACTTCTGTGGTATAATAGAATTGTTTTGTATTTTCTTATAAGCATTTCATTTTTTTTTAATTCTCTGCCCGTAACTATGAAAACTTTTGTATTTGTTAGCGAATTAATTCGTTTTGTCTAGTTTAGAGACATATTTTATGGTGTATATTGATACTTATTTACTTTTAAGATCTAGGTGTTTTTATCAAAGTTTTTTATTTGTACGGTATCTTCTACGGAATTAGAAGAAAAAACAACTTTAACACGTTGTTTGCACCGCAACATATGAGTACTTAATGGTTTTTAAATCCTTTTTAGATAACACACAATTATAGGGAAACCCAATATACCTATCCATTCGCAAAATTAAACGAATGTTCCAGGAAGTGGACAATAATTGATTTTTCCTGTGCTGTGTAAAACAATGATTAAACTGTAACCAAACGTGAGATCAAGCGTGGAACGGTTATACCCAGGCTGGCGAACCGCATCTTTGTTAAGTTAAATTTCTGAGTAGACCATCGCCGTACTACTGGTCCAATGACCAATGACGTAAGAAAAAAGTGCGCGAATTCCACCTGTTATGGACGTCTACATTGATTATATGACTCACCGATTTACCTGTGACAACTCATGCGTACAATTTTGGCTGCTATTTATTCATGAATAATAATATAAAACAATAAATCAAAGTAGTTCAGTCTGTAATTAAAATGAAACTCTATATAATAAATATCCTGTAAACTGCAGAACAGTCAATAATTAGTGATATTAAATTTTACATATAAGTACGTTAGAGTTGGTAAAGAATGTGAAATATTCGTGAGTTGATTCCGAGACGTTAGAACGTCCGGGTACTGGTGTACCGTTAACATACCGAGCATAGCACACCAACTACACGGCTATGTACGTGCCTTTGTGTAATAACGAAACGATGCATTAGTGCACGTGCAATAAATGCAATAGTTCCCTGGTATTATTGGGTCATGGTAGAAAACATGGCATCGCGTGATACGGTCATACTCCATCGACCCATATTTTATGCGGCTAATTATTCACAAGTAGTAGTAGCGTGCGCTCCTGCCACCCTTGCGATTTATTTAACCTTCACGATCCTATCGTTGAATATTGCACCTCGTGTAGAATGAAATATCTCGACACATAGGAACGCACATCCCAAATCGATAATCTGTAAAAAAAAACCGCAAAAAGACACGCAAAAACCATCTTGCAAAGGAACAAAAAAACATGACCTCTCGACGGGACCAGCTCTGGGAGCCGTCGATGTAGGTGTCTGCATTTCGGAAACAAAACATAATAGAAAGGGTCGCGTGAAAGAGCGCGACGTAGGGATTCAGGCGGCAGGTAGAGTGAGAGAGAGGTGGCACGAGGGCCGACGTAAACGTAAAAACCGCGATCGGGAGCTTCGACCGCACTCACCATTTCGGGGATCTTCGGATCCGCTACAGGCCGATGCGTCCGCAGCTGCCCACGTAGTGGAGAGCGGGTACTTCGTAACACCACAAGCACTTGATCATACAGGATTGTTGAGCTCACCCACTTCAAGTTTATGAACACTACACGTCCCGTCCCGTCCTACACTACGTTCGCGGCCCGCGCCGATGCAGTTTACGTCACCGCATCCCGCTCCCGACTGACGGTACGCGACGCGAGCGAACGACGACCTCGCGCTGCAGCGTGCACCGTCCCGCGTCCCGCGCGGCGCGCAACTCCACCCGCCCCGCGCCCCGCAAGTGCCCTACCGCATGTAGCACTGCCCTACCGCCCCCCGGACCATGAATATACAGCTCGTCCTACGCCCGGTGAATCACATTGTACACTTGTGATTGTACAATTGTGTCGGAACTAAAGAATAGTGGATGTAGTAAATAGTGATCGGACACTATCAATAAATTGAATGTACAACTTTTCTGTGAAGACTGTCACCCATTCTCTAAATTCCTCTTTTAAAAAAAATATTTCTTGACTTATACTTAATCACTTTCGCCAGAAATGTGACCGACAACCGCTGCTTGCGATACTGTGGTCCTATCCAATGTTAAGTTTTTTCAACAATTTTTATTCCAAGCAATGATAATAAATTCGATTTTGTTTTATACACAAAACCATAGAAATAAAACACTTCTATGACGCGAAACAATAATCTCTATTTGTTATTTTATGCGCATAAGGAATGATTTTTTTTTTCAATTAAAAACTATACACAAGAATATTGATGTTACGTAAATTGGCGTTATGTATTAGGTAGTACTAAAATAACTTAAAGGTACATTAATTAAAATACACACAGAAACGTCTATGTAACAAATAAAATGTTTGAGTAGATTACAAAAAACCAATGGAATATAGTTTTTTAAAGATAATCAATTGCCAAATTTCCATAAAACAATTATATTTTCAATTTATATAATTGTATTGAACCAACTGTTTAATATATAAAGATTAAAATAAATGTACTATAGTATAAAAAAGATTTCAATTTTTTTGTTAGCCTATATTTAATTTAGGGACTTGGGTTCATCAAGAACATTTCATTCCCATCGTAACTTACACTTAAAACTAACAAACTATACCTTAATATTACTCGCCAAACTTCCACGAAATGTTGGCTTCTACGCTTGCAGGCAAAGCCAAATTTCATGAAAGGTTCTCCTAGATTTAATAAGTTAAGATTCAGTTGTTTGAGTATACTGTATTTTTCAGTTATGTTTCGGCCACATTCCATAAAAGTGGTGTAAAAAAAAAGATTTGATAAGTTCTCTTTTTTCTTTCTATGTTATTATTTACTGTCCTTGGAAACCGTAATTGATTTTTTTTTAATGAAATTACAAGCAAAATATTTCACGTATCCCTAATATTAGATGAATTATGACAATGTAATATTAAAATGAAGATGTTCATTGCTTGCGACATGACAATGATAACAAAGGGATTCTATCGTAAAATAGAATAAGATAGATTCGATCTGCGACTAGTTACTCTCTACACGTAAATCTTCAATACGTATCCATAGCGATTACTAAAAATACACCTGCTGATCCTTAATCAATCTGTACAATGTTATGTCAATAAATATTTGGAACGTGGAATTCATCACAGTTTTAAATTAGCCGTTCCTAAGTAAAATAATTTAATTTAAAGTAATCATATTAATTAAAATATCCATTAATTTGGTAAAACAAGTTATACCTGTAATTAAATTATTATACACTAACAAGTTTTTGCTTATATGCAAATATTTATTATCTACTGTCTACCATGATAGTGTATCGCACTATTAGAGTAAACACAAAACATGGACGGCATTTTTCCATATATAAATTTATTACCGTACTAGCTGTATGCCCGCGGCTGCGCCCGCGTTTCATATATTCTTCACTGTATTTTTTTTTATACGGAACCATAATTATTTTCCAATTTTTATTTTCTACTAACATTAAGCAAAGACATTTCTCACAAATTCTAATACGTGTCAGTAAAACTGTGCATTGAATCGGATTTTATTCACAATTCCATGACTTTTAATTTTTTTTACGCGGTCCTTAATTATTTTCGAAAAAACAAAAATACCATAAGTTACGCGGAGTAACTTCAGCTACCTAACAAAAAATCCCGTCAAAATCGGTCCAGCCGTTCCAGAGATTACCCAAAACAAACAGAAAAGCCACTGCCTACAGAATTTTGAAGACCGAATAGGTACTATTGTACTGCAGATACAAGGTAAAGGCTATATGGCTGATGCATTAACAACCCCCAACCAAACATTCTTAATTTTTGTTGTGTGACTAAATATGTGTGTGGTCTATCGTTATCGTGATGAAAGACGTGCGGTCTTACGATTGATCAATTTCGGCCGCTTCCTCTCAATTTCTTGCTTTAATCTCCTTAGATGTTGGCAGTAGAGATCCAAATAAATGGTTCTGTCTGGCGGTAAAAGCTCATAGTGAACAATGCCTTTCCAATCCCACCCATACACACAGCATCACCTTATTGTGAATTAACCCAGGTTTTGCCACAGTTTGTGAAGCCTGACCGACCTTTGACCATGACCTGTTTTCGCACGTTCTTGTCGAACGTGATACACTTTTCATCATCAGTTATATCCAGTAAACTCTTCAAAAAGGGTTATGTTTCATTACGTCGGAATAAAGAATCGCAGATGAGTACACGGTTTATTAGGATTCTTTCGGTGAGCACGTATGGCACCCAAATATCGAGTTTTTTTTTGTGTACCCAGGATTTTTCAAATGGGTCACAACTATTTTGTGGCCAAAGCTCAGTTCATCAGCTGATATGCCGATCTTGCTCTACTTTTTCAAAAATGGCATCCACTTTATCCGTAATAGTGCGACCAAAGCGAGGTGCATCTTTGACATAATAATTCCCGGAATTAAAACGCTTAAACCAGCTTTGACTATTACTGACACCGCATTAGGTCCATAGACATCTAAATATTTTTTTCGCATTTTTTCCTTTTTTGTTATACAATTTAAAAATGTATCGAATTTTATTAGATTCACTCACTTTGACAGAAAGAAAAAACAATTGAAAAATAAGTGAAAAAAAAACATTTTACTAATTTATTTCTTTTTTGAAATGTATCCTTTTTAATGACACCAAAACTAGCCAGATACAAATAGTACAGCCAAAGAGATTTTATTACAATTTAAAAGTTTATACATATTATATGCAAAAAGACTTTTTCCTCGACCTATTACATATACACTATACACCGAAACAGCACACAGGTTTATAACCTCGACAGGTTAAATTATAATTCATCAAAAACTGCTCTAACTCAAACCCTCGGTAAATTAAAAATCTAGGTAACTTATTTACCATTTCCCCTGGTCTTTAAGTTATCGAAGTTCATGGTATTCTGTATTTTTACTAGATTAAACATGATTCTAATGTTGGTGTTTTATGAAATATAACAAGCATATATGATATAGATCAGGGGTTGTCAAACTGCGGCCCGTGACGGTATTTGTGCGACCCGCGATGTCGCAAACAACTTTGGTAGATAATGACTCAAAACTTAGATGTGTAATCTAGGTTGTCAAAAATGACTTCATATGCCAAGTAAAATGTATGGGAAAAACGCTCTTGACATGTCATCAAAGTATGGTATCAACCACCATGGCATTCATAAAAGTGCCTGCAGTGGTACCTCACATTGACTTATATGGCCCTTGACTGCAAAAGTGTGATGACCACTGATGTAGATGATATTTGATAAGTATCCAAAATTTTTACACTTACCATTCAAAAGCGTTGTAGTGGTAATAGCATAGTCCCAAGCCATAAAGAAATAAGGGATCTTTCCAATTATCACGCTCCAGGCCATAGAATTTCTGGTATGCTGACATTGCTAAAACAATATGTTTAGATATAAGAACTTGAGAAGTCATTACAAGATATTTAAAGAAGTAGAGCGATATATCTTTAAGACCAGATGTCCTATAATGGTTTCGACACAGAGCGGACGGGTCGGGACACCAACTCGATTTTTTCTATACTAGAAAGAAGTCGCGCTGGACTCGTGTCGACGCGACGTCTACTATATGTCGCGCTGGCGTCCTAAGCTTCCCGTTGTGTGTTGCAATCATTAAACTTTAGGTTTTTAAAAATAATTAATTTTAACTTCTGTAGTTTTAAGTAATAATCAAGGAAAACAAACAAGAACTGTCACAAACTGATGGCACATTGTACTAAACCTTAGTTACCTTACAATAGCATTTTATAGATACACCCACTACTAAGGCAGTTTTATCCATTACATTTTTCTTGTAGTGATAACAATTTTATGCCACAATTTTTCAATAAATTATGACATATTTTTTAGTATTTCTTTCTTCGAAGACGAAAGAGGTACATTTTAGAGCAACTTTTCTCTTCAGAAATGTAAATACAATACTGTGCACTGTGAATGAATAAGTTTAATATCAAGAAATGGCATGTTTTTTTATAGCTTATTTTGTTTACATACCTGTAGTTAATTACCTGTACTGGGAGAGACTTTTTATGATTAAATTAGTAAAGTAAAACATATTTAATTCACGAAATATTTTAAGTACTTATTACACAAATACAGTGTCGTATTTTGTATAATATATTTAATCAGACAAAGATACATCAAAAGCTAAAAACACAATTGACATTATTGACATTTAAAATGATTGGTCAAGAAGAGAATGTCACAAAGTTAATGACATGACATGAATGGAGAATATGAGAAGAAATAATGATAGAAAATTTATAAAACATTTATATTGTAATTGGAGAATGATCTAGAATCAACTAAAGTTAATTCTTGTTGATTATATAGAAAAATGCTCATATTAGATCAATATAAAGCACTCAACAAAACCAGTTAAAGATGTATTGTATGGACATGGAAGGCTTTAAACAATTAAAATAAATTGTAATGGAATTACAACTGTTACAAGAATAGTGAAAAACAGTGCTCCTACTTTTCAGTTTTACAAAGTAGAAGCTTGGCTTAATGATGTATAGTTAGTAAATAATATAAGCTACTTCCAAATCATGTATAAAATAATAGAGTCAATGTAACACTACAATGTAATATTCATGAAGAATATAGGAAAAACTTAAAGTGGCTCTGCTTATGAAAATGTAATGTACCTTTAGCATAATCTTCTAATAATAAATGAAAATGACCCAACTTGCAATAAGTTTTTGGATCTATGCAGATATCTCTCCTTGCTCCCGGTCTTGAACAAGCTCTTTCTTCCTCCTGTAAAAAAGAAACTACAGGATAGAAAAATATAAAAAAATTCAATTACAGATTACTTGATCTAGATAGATTGGAAATAACACACATAATTTTTATATTTTATTCGATAATTAAATATTTTTTCTTTATAATAAAATAATAACTTTTTTGCTAATACATATTAATGTACATATGGTATCTATATCACAAAGAAAATGTTATTTTTGATGATTTTGTCTGTTTATTCCGGCTAATCTCTGGCTGGACTGATTTTAACAAGACTTCTTCTGACAAATAACTTAAGCTATTTTAATATTTCAAAAAAACTTATATTAATGTGTAAAAAAAAACTTAAAACCAAAGAAATTGTAAAAAAAAAAAAACGATTCAATGATCACTTTTACTGGCACCTGAATTTAAATTTAGGAAAAATATTTTTACTTCCTCTCAATACCAAAATTTTTTTATGAAAATAATTATGGTTCCATGTAAAAAAAAATTACAGCTCATGAAATTGTGAACAAAATATGAGTCAATAGACAGCACCATCAGAACATTATTTTCCAATGATTACTTAAAACTTATATTAAGTAGTGAAGAATATATGAAATCCAGGTGGAGCCACAAAACCACAGCTAGTAATATATATCATTTCAAATTATAATTCTACTGAAAGCCACCCAGTACCACAGAAACTAAACTTAAGTTAAATATATAAATAATATTCGTTACCTTAACTTGTACTAACATCCCTTCTAAATATTTGACTGCTTTAAGAACAAGTGCCCGAGTTCTACTATGTTCAGTCCCTCTCAACTTTAAAAAGCCAAACTGCCGACTGTAATAATGAAAAATGTATATAACATAAATAAAATAATATTTTCCAAGTTCAATGTTTCAATGAATAGTAAATATAGAATATACAAACATTACTTGAGATGTTATAAGTACAAAGACTTTTCATTTAGTTATTCATAAGTAATTCTTTACTTTAATAAAAACGTAATTTATTAAAGCATTTATCACAAAAAATTACTAAAAGACAGAAACTGATAGTCTTCATATTTTAATACATTACATTTCAAGTAATACATTGATAGAATTTTTTTTTAATGAAGTTATAAAAGTGTATCATAATGAAATTACTCAGTATAAAGTGTTTATACATTTGGTCAAAAGTTTTAGTTGTTTGGAAGAAGTAATTAAAATATTCCATTTCTGATCAATAAATTCTAAACTTAACAATCCTGATTATAAATAAGTTTTTTAAAAAATGGAACCATTTCTTGAATTAGACATGATCATAATACCAAAAACATAATTAATGCCTGTTTATCCTACATAATAAAGTCAGTGGTAGCTCTTTGTATCATGTTTTATCAGGGCGAATATGTATAATATCTTTAATGAAGTAAGTTCGTTCATTAAGATGACGAATTAAGCAATTAATTTCAGACGAGATTAACTAGAATCTTAAAAACTCATAATATATATCATTCCTGGAATAATCAATGATTTTATACTTTTATAGTAGTCACTGTAAAGACTTTATCTAGTATTTATGCAGCATTTTTAAGTAATTCTTTACTTCAGAACATGTTAACTTTTTTAGCACTATATATAAGTTACTATTACTATAATTTTGATATTTATAAAATCTAATCTTTTTTATTTGATTACATACCTGTCAAGTTCGGACAGTACTTGCAGCTCCTGAGAGGTTAGATGCAACTCTTCTTTTTCATCCATTTTCATTTAAATTATGGTCACAATAACTTTAACATTGAAGTTTTGATACTGTTGACATTATTACTTAGATAAGAAGTAGGAATTATAAAGAATTACAAGAAAACAAGGCGCGGTTTCAAATATTTTCTTGTTTACGTTGAAAACAAGCTTTTTCTTCATATTTTTTAAGGTACTGAAGACAAGTTTTTTAGGTCTAATATATAGGAAATATATAGGAAATAAGTTTTATGACCATCAATGAATCATTATGTCATTTCAACAAGAGCATAAATCGTAAAATAAAACGTAGAAGATCGTGAAATCAATTGATTAATTTTTTAGATTTTCATAGAAAAACTAATAAAGGACCTTAGGTAAATATGGCTCATTCCATCTCAAATGGACCAATAGTTGGATCGATCGAAGTTTCGATTTGGACAAATTTTGGTTTGAAGTTTTATCAAATGACAAGGTTCTGCCAAAGGAAAAAATTTTTTTTCTTCAAATTTATGTAAAATTCAAATTTTCGAAATTTTTTCAGTTTTTCAATCAAATCTTTTAACCCCTTAAGCACTAACCTGGCGTTTACGCCACCTTTCCATTGTTTTCCTATTGTCTCATTTTTATGGGTAATCGACATTTTAAAAATATTATAGATACAGAAAACAAACAACAGCTCATTTTAAAGAGGATACTTGGGCTATAAAATAAAAAAATTGTTTGCAAAATATTGTACTTTTGAAAATCGTCAGAATTTACGATGGACATCTAATTTTGGCTATTTTGTTTGGTAAATACTTAGGACTAGTTTTAAAAGATCCTGAACATTTTTGAACTGTTTTTTATTTTTTTCACCAATATTACAGTTTCTTTTTGCATTTTTCTATTTTTATGGGAAGTGAAATTAAGCAATCCTGTAATTTTGTAATTTTGACTAGTAAAACTTGAATTTATTGATATAATAACGTGACAAAAAAGCATCGCCAAAATTTATATTTTCATTTTTTTGATAAAAGTTTTCAAGCGTAATCTTAATTTATATTTTGTTCTGTAAGTCGGGGCTTTTTAAACCCTTTTTTTATGTTGTTGGTGTCTCATTTCTTCTTCTCAATCAGAAAGAAGTTAAAATTATGTTTATTTTTAAATTCAAATTTGATGATAATGAAATAATCACACTCAACATTTTAGTCACGAAAACATAGCGAATGTTTAAAATACGATAAATGTACGAGAATTTTGAACAACGACTACGCCAGAGCGAAAAAAAATCATGTTAACGTATTTATCACAAGCAAACTCAGTTATTTTCACTTGTAACATGCGCATGAGTTTGTAAAAACATGAAACTATGAATCATTAATTGTAAAACTGGTACTAGTTTAATGGTACTCAATGTATAAACATTAACACTATTAACATTTTATCAGCTGTTAAATACCTTGAATATAGCTTCAATTTTGTTTTTCTTTTAACTTAAAGGATACGTACGGTCTGAAACTGACATTATTTTTTACACAGCATAGGCTCACTGCGTTGACTACAATCTCACATGATCTTAAGTGACGATGTAGTCTAGGATGGTAAATACACTAAGTCTTGATACTGGTTCTCAAGTGATGGCGTCGGAACACACCGATTGGTATTTGGCAATAGGTTTTCGAACTTGAGGGTGATAGCTATCCAGGAGGGCGTTACTTTTAAGAAATTAAGATTTAAGAAATTTCTTTTATCGGCTTAGAGTTCTGTACAAAATTAGACCGTATTTGGGTGAAGATCTCAAGCTATTGCTATGTGAAACAATTGTCTTTTCCAAGCTCAAGAATTGTGATCTTATTTACGGATCATGTCTTCTAAGTCGTACACAGAGGTTAATCTAGCGCTTTCAGAATGTCTGCGTACGTTTTTGTTCTACCATGTTCGCATACCACATCATTTCTTATTAAGTCCAAGTTGTTAAAAATGGAAGCAATGCGGAATATGCATTTGGCCAGAATGTTATTTGGTATAATTGCTACTGAAACCCCAAGTTACCTATATAACAAACTACTGTGGACTGAAGATCAGAATAAATACCACAATATAAGATGGCCACACGTTTTTGATGTTCCACGACATAAAACCGTAGCCTTTCACGGTGGTTTTAGGTACGCAACCACTAAGTGCTGGAATAATATACCACCACCCATCCGTAATCTCTCATCGTCATATTTTATTAGATTCAAAGCAAAATGGAAAAACAGTTTATTATTATCGGAAGAATCGCACTAAATGAAACATGTGTATAAACTAATCGTAAGACTACATTCATGTTAATTCAGTAGGTTTTTAAATTGTTGTACTCAACTGAGATTTCTATTACCAAGAGCACGTTATTTTAAGGACTTATTTATTCTATTATATTTATACAGCGCATATTTATTACAGCACCTTTATAGTTTAGTATTATTTATTGTAGTAAGTGTTATATCTGACGCCTTGTCTAAATGGATCGAAGTAAAACCAATGAATAAAACCACTACAGCGAATTTATGTGACAAACTGAGTAGCATGTTTACAACTTTTGGACTACCACAAATAATTGTATCTGATAACGGACCTCAATTTACGTCAGACGAATTTAAAACGTTTTGCAAAAAATTAGGAATTCTACACATAACATCATCACCGTACCATCCTCGTACAAATGGACTAGCTGAACGCTTAGTGAGAACTTTTACAAAACAAGCCATTGTTTTCCTTCGAATGGACCCGCAAAATCGATGTGAATTCTTTCCCATACTTTTTCTGGGATGGACCATGAGTAAATGGGTAGTTCTGGAATATTAGGACGATTTTCCTGACAGCTCTTGCAGCTTTTTACAAAATTATCAATGTCCTCATCAAGTGATGGCCACCAAACGTAAAATCTAGCGAGAGCCTTCATAGCAGATATACCAGGATGTCCCTTGTGAAGATATTTAAGAATTTTATTTTGTAATGAACTAGGTACTATTATTCTGCCTTGCCACATAATTATCTTGTTTTCAATAGATAACTCATTTTGTTTTCTAAAAAATGGTTTCAATTCAATTTCATTTTTGTATGTTCTCCAGTTAGTACCCATGTGTTTATGTATTTGTTTAAGTAAAGGGTCTGTTTTTGTTTGCTCTCTTATACAGTTTTCAGTGAGAGCTAAATCCATTATTTTATTCGATCGTATGTGGCTGTTGATTTTATGTATTTTTATTTCAATTTCAGATGGTGGCTCATGTGGATTAGGCATTCTTGATAAATAATCAGCCATTATGTTATTCTCTCCTTTTCTGTATATTATGTTGTCTTTGATGTATCTTTGGTGCACGATGTAAGCTCGGCCTGTCTTGATACAGCAACTGCCAAAATGACCTTTCGTTCCACATTCTTCACAAATGTGATTTTTAGCTATACAGTCGTTTATATTATGCCTCGCATGCTTTCCGCAACGACAACATTTTTGACGCCCATTTAGTTTACGAGGTTGGTATGTGTTAGGTTTATTTTGGTTTACATACTGTTTCTTTTGATCGGTTTGATGTATTCTTTTTACGTTCATTTTTAATTCATCAACATCCTTTTCAGCAACTTGCCTTGATTGTGAAACTGCAAAAACTTCAGCAAATGTTATTTCTCTCAGTTTACCATCTTCAGTCTCTGTTTTTAAATCTGGCCATCGTTGTTTTAGGTCAATTTCTAGCTGTTGGTGATTAATACCTGTTGCAAATCTGTCACGTAACTGTCTTTCAAGTAAAGAACCTTCATAGCCGCAATCTTTACTAAGCGATTTCAATCTAAGTGCGTAGTGTTCCATTGATTCATTGAATTCTCGAGTAGAATTCCAAAATTCTGATAATGCTTTAAATCTAGTTTTCTTTGTTCTATGTAAATCTAGTAACTTACTTTTTATTTCCTCATATTGTTTTGTTTCAAAATCTGTTATGAAAGCAGTCTTCAATTCATGATATACTTCAGGTGTAAGAACAGTTATAAGTAAGTCTTTTTGTACATTTATATATTCTGTTCCCAAAATTTGACAACGTTGTTCAAAGTAATCAATAAAATTTTCTATCGTTATTGTTTCCGGATTAAATCTGTCACATTTAAAACTATTGATAATGTTACTCTTACTTGATGAGTCGTCGTTAGATGAAGATGATCTGTGTTGTCCCCCGTTAACCAACTGTTGTTGAATTATCATCAATAGTTCGGAAATTTGTTTTTGTTGGATTTGTTGCATCCGTAATATTTCATTGATTTGTTTTTCGTCCATTTCTCTTTTTCTCGTCGCCAATATTATAAATAAAACATTTATAAACTACAAGTTAATATATTTCATGTTACACAATGGTAGACAAATTATGAAGTGCAAAAATATGACAGATGTTGTTTTAATAATAGATAAATATATACATTTTAAATAAAGAACATTTAAGATTAATAATTAAGGTTTTATAACAGTAAGTTTTTATATATGTTGTTATTAATGTAATTATCAATGTGTGATGAAGGCCCTGTCAGAATATCAGCGCTGTAATGCTTCTGATAGTAGTCCTGCAGCCTCATGCTGAGACAGAAACCTTTTCGACCCCATGCAACACTTTTTTTTTAACTTTGTTGTATAAAAAGATACTGCTGTTATGGTGTGTTGTATGTATGTCGAAATTTTTTTTCTTTCTTTCATTGAAAATGCCCTATCCCCATGCTATGGTTTCCTTGCGATGTTTTCGTTCATCGGAAGCTTAGGCTGATTTTAGAGTTGGTCCATTGACGCGAAATCCGGGCGCACAATCCACTGCACCATTATCGCTTCAAAAATTAACAGTATACCGATACCGTTAAATAACGCCAAATTACGTTTTAAAATGCGTTAAATACTGTTTTTTGTACTTTAGTAATCTCTTCCAGGCTGTACGGCAATTTTGTCGTAAAAACAATAAATTTCATCTGAAACTACAACAATTTGAACTTCAACTGTTGGCAACACTACTACATTGTGCGTACTTGGCTCAAAAAGGCTTAAATTCAGGCCCGTTAAACAAGTTAAAAAAAAAATACTTATTTTTTATAGGTATTTTTATACCATCTATTTTGAACGGTGTCGTATTTTCCAACTTTATATATAAATATAGAATATAGTGATCTGTTTACTGAAACAACACCTTGTGAAGATAAATGGTAAAAAATGAGTTATCGTGACACGGTATGTACTTATAACTTATTATATCTTAAAATTCTATCGCCTTCAAAGCCCCTGTACCAATTTTATTTATTTTTACTCAATTTTCTTATATCTTGCAAAATGTATTTTTGATAAAAAGTTGCTCATGAACATGTATGTAGATTTGCTATTGGTTACATATATATTGTCTTAGCTACGTAAATATCCCATTCTATTTTCGGATTTTTATTATTAGACTCAAGGTCATCAATCAGGTTTATAGTAGTCTATGATGGTACCTTTATAGTCATAAAAACTTTCTCAATAACCAATTTTTCCTGACAAATCCAACAATTGTTCACAGTATTTGTATCCCCGGTGCTACCAACGTCAAGTTCCTTGCTATTATGACGTATGTACTCCCAAAGTAATTTAAGTTTTTAAATAATCTTAGATTTGGGTAATTATATTTTACTCAAAATCTATGTACATATTGAGAATGTTGTTTCATAGATTTATAACAATATTTAAAAATCATTTATTCTAAAAACTGCTTATTTTATATAAATGCCTGCAAAGAAACACTTTATACTAACACTCACATAAATAAAGTATTATGTTGCTGAGTAAAAATTATTGCAAACTGCTAAACTTATCTGCATATGGAGATCATAGGTCAATTTATAAGATTCATTTATAATTGTAAAAGTCAATATATGTTGAAGTCAATAAAGTCACATAGTTTGCTTGTCATAAAAGCAAAGCAGCAATTCTGTCACAGAATGAAAATAAAATATTGCTGTACAAAGTAATTATAAAACGCCAAAAGTATCCATTAATGTTTGCAATTTTACCAAGTAATCAAAACCTCTATTAAATGTAAAAATCTCAGTACAATTTTTTTATAAATTTAGCTTATAACATAATGTAATAAATATATATTATCAACAGTCTTCACTATTTCCAAGATCTCATTCATACTGTGCGGCTAATGAGCAACGAGTAGGATCATACCTAAGGACCTTGATGGTATTTATCATTAATGTGTTAATTGTGCTTATAATCATAGAATGTATATTTTTATGTTAATTATTAAATTCCCCTTTTTTATGAACACAAACTAGTGAACCTATTCTGCTAAACACCAAATATTTGGTGAAGTAGTAATCAAAGTTTTGACTGTACTAAGCTGTATATAAAGAATTAAGCATGATTAAAAATTCAATGTTTTGGAAAATCTGATGTGTGTTGTATTTATGAGGTATTTAAATAAACTAACACAAAACTCTCAATGTAACAGAAAATCAAATCAAAACAAAAGAACACTCATGGCTATGTTTTGCTCTGTACTATTTGATGCAATGATAATTTGAAGAGTATTAG
Source organism: Samia ricini (assembly GCA_014132275.2). Taxonomy (NCBI): domain Eukaryota; kingdom Metazoa; phylum Arthropoda; class Insecta; order Lepidoptera; family Saturniidae; genus Samia; species Samia ricini. The sequence continues at coordinate 13,749,464 of AP028161.1, forward strand.
GGTAAGAGATTGGTAGGTTCAATGTCAATATACTCCTTTTTTCATAATCAAGGTACAGTTTCAGTATGGAAATCAAGTATGTTGAATATTCAACTGAATGTTTAGTTTGGTTAAAGTATTGAAGATATTATATTCATGTAACCCAGGTCCGGTCTCTCTCTCTCTATTTATGATTCTTGATAATAATTACGAGATATTATTTTTCACTTTATATTTTTTCAGTCTATTTATCCCTAACTATAGAGAGTAATATAATTGTAATCATTACATTTAAAGCTATTTCCCCATAATGTGTTACTATACTATACTACCCTGGGAATTACAGGAAAGAGTTGTTTTATGTTGGTTGGAATCTAATCAGATGACATATATCTAATTACTTGTTAATCAGTATATTGTTTTACAGTACAAGTACTTATAAATGATATTGTTTTTTCAAATAAATCATTTATTTAAATAGCATTCAAATTTTACATAAGTAACCCTAGGTGGAGTGCCTCCTTCAATGTTTTATTTTGCAGATAAAGAGGATGTACAAATGTAATAAAAATGTACATCCCCTATTAATCTTTATGTCATTTACAAGTTTTATGCTTGCTATATATAGTCCGTTCACAGTTGTTTTACTTCTAGCCATTAAGCCAAACATTGTGTTACCATATTTGACATATATTATTCGCCATGATTTGATTCAATATACAATTTGAATGAGGTTTGAAAAACGTGTCAGATTCAAAATAGGCCGACCGGAAACATGAGTTATCACAGCAAAAGAAACTTTGTAGCTACTGGCCACTTTGGTATGTCGATGAGCTGGATATATGTACATCAGCTGTAAGATATGTTTCGCTAAAAACCTATAGCTGTACATCAATCAAAACAACATAGTTCAATGTATTTTATTTCTGATCACATATCTATCAAAATCTTCTTCATTGGATACGTATTTTTCTTGCGAGTACTTAGTATTGAGACATAAAAGCTAAAACTTCTCCTTCTTGGCAAAAAAATAACATAATATTTATTTTTTTATTGCGTTGTGATACATATCAAGGCTTTATAAATTTATTTTATAATATAATAAACAGTGATGACTTTTTCGATATTTATTCCTATAAAATTTAGAAAAATTTAATACAGATACTATTTTACGTTCAAGTCATGGCGGCAAATCTTGACGAGTGGAATAACGAGCTTTATTTGGGTTTTCTCTTTCAGAGAATGTATGTGCTAGAAAAATATTTATAGCACTAATTTAAATTAGTTTTGCATGTTTTACGATTTAAATGTACTACAAAAAGCAAAAATCCAAATCGATTGACAACATATTTGGACTACGTGACAGCTAGTAATGCCAAAATACCAAAATGAGACTTCAGAGGTAAAAGAACTGTGAACGGATAGTTGGAATATTATTTTCCTAACCTATGCTTTATTCTACTTTAGCTTATTTATTTAGCGTTATGGATGTAATACTTGAATTCAAGTAGAATGTAGCCTTAGTAATAATATTATTTTTAATCGACTAATATGAGTAGGTAGCAAAATTAGTAAAAAAATATATTAACTTCTGTAATATACAAAATTTGTTTTAATTATGAATTAATTTCAAACAATCTATATGTAATATGTATGTAAGTAGATGCCGAGTACCGGAAGACGCAGTGTCGGTAGGCCTCCCATAAGGTGGATGACGACATAGTAAAGGTCGCGAGAATCCTGTGGATGCGGATGCGGGTGGTGCAAGACCATTCGTCATGGAGATCTTTGGGGGAAATCTATGTCCAGCAGTGGACGTCTTTCGATTGAATGGATGGATATATATGTGTGTGTTATATTCACTAACATACCTTTTAAGTATGCAAGTTACAGATGGACTATAAATATTTTTATCGTATGTAGAAACATAAAAGTTTAGTATTCCATCAGAAGAGTAGAGTTTAATTATATTAATTCTCCTACCATATTCTAAAATCCATATAATACAAATTATTTCAAAGCAAATTAAAATAATTGGCTATTTATATTTTATGTATATAGTAAGATAATTAACGTGATTAAATTATACTCGACTTGGCTTAACATATATGTGTTGGTCATGAAGAACAAGTGATGTTGGATTAAAAAAAATATATATATACATGTATATGCAGCTTATATAATTCGCTTTTCCACCGTTTTAATTGAATAACATTATTTTTTTGAGGAATTATTAAAAAATTCTGAATATTTTGCTTTTTTTTTGTTCGCAAAGTTTAACTAACCTGACTTGACTGAAACATTATCTTGCTCAGCGTGCGTGAAAATATACGGTTTGTACTTCAAAATGCACTAGTCTAGTATTTAATTTAACCTCAGCAGCGTTAGATGTAACACGTAAAATAATATTGTAAATTTTGTATTAGCATAGTTTACCCTGTCTTGAAGACTTACATTATGAGCAACCTTGTGCTACTTGCTTCGTATTATAGCAAACATTATTTTATTGATAATTCATTAACACCAAACGAACATTTAGGTTCTAATATATCTGATTATTCGCACGTTCAGAGCCTGGGGTCTTCATCGTCCTCAGTGCGGAGTTCAATTGGGGCCAGTCATTCGCAGCCTAGCTACGAATTTAATATCGGACCTAGCCCCGATGTCAGCGAAGTCTATCCCAGATTATATGTTGGAGATGCGTATGTGTCTTTTGTTTAGTATATATAACTAGCTTCATGTAATATCAACAGTTTCATTTCAGATATGAGTTTGCTTATTATAAGTACACGCGACAATATACTTCACTAAAAAGCCACTTATTTATTAATTTTAAACGTAAAATAATAAAAAGACAAAAAAAAAATAATTTATACTTGCTAAGTGATAAAATAATATTATTTAGTATATTTTTTATTATCAGAGTTGCTGCTCAAAACAAGGCATTCTTAAAACGCATGGGTATAAACTACGTTTTAAATACTGCTGAAGGTAAACGTTTTACTCAAGTTGACACGGACCACCTCTACTATCGTGATGTTCCCGGACTACGTTACAAGGGCTTCCAAATGATGGATCTTCCAACGACAGATATATCGAAGTATTTTCATGTTGCCGCTAATTTCATCGACGAAGGACTTTCTAGTGGAGGTATGCTTTATATTGTATCTACATAATAAATACAAAACAGGTCTCAGCTGCAACATTACGGCTTAGTAATAGTCACTCTTACGTAAGAAAGTACATATTTAATATAGTTTTATTCATCCATACAAATATAATAATTGAATTGACGTTTCTTATTTCTTCGCGATCAGTATAATGAATGGTAGTTTAATGAGTAGATGTCAAGCATTTTGGGTTGTTGTTAATACCTTCGAATGATGTAATTAATTTGCATACAATTTGAACTCAGCACTTGCGAGAATATAGTTAATCAGACTTCTCAAGTTCATCTTTATAAAAAGTTCATCAATAGGATGTAAGTAGATCAACCCCAGAAAAATTGTGACAAAAAATAAACTCCTTTTTATAAAAATCTTATTAAGAAGACATCCAGTCGGAAAAGTGGGTATTTCAGAAATCTATTGCTATCGCGTTACGCCCCTAAGAAAGAATTGTAAAATACGAAAGGCACAACTGCAGCTCGGGTTTATTTTACCAATGCAAAATAGACGAAAACATCACTTCGTACCCTGTTTCCTCCTTCAAAACTGAACTAATTTTCTTTCAGTTTTAGAATAATAAAGACATCGGCTAAGCCTGTACGTTGCTTTTTTTAAATTTTATTCGTTAAATTTGTTTCACGAACGTCTAAAAACGACGGTAAAAATAAGAGATTTTTTTTTCATTTTCAAAGGCTCTTAGTTTCAACAATATCTAATTTATGGAAAAAAAAATCAAAACCTACGGGCATAACGGTAGTGCATATATATTATTTGGCATAAAAATATTTGCCATAATGCTATTATCCAGGGAGGAAACAGAAAACTACGTTTGTATGGAATAAATGCCGCTAGGATATCCTCTTAATTGACATTGGCATATAAAAAAGATTGGGAAATTTTTGTAAAAGATGTTACCTATTCCAGGTCGTGTTCTTGTCCACTGTTTCATGGGAGTCTCTCGTAGTGCAACATGTGCGTTGGCTTTTCTGATGATAAAAAGAGGAATGTCTCTCACTGAAGCAATTTCGACAGTTCGGTCTCGTCGTGACATTCACCCTAATCCGGGTTTCATGCGCCAACTTCAGCAACTTGATAGGGAATTGCGTCAGTATCGGGCTCGTTAACATCATCTATATTTTAAATACCACCCGTAATCAGAAATGTATAAACGTGTTTATTTATTTGACCTCCTTCGCGTTTGTAAGAGTTCAATTCATTAGTTAATTCTCTATCTGCGAATTAACTACATTTCAAATATTTATTATTTTTATTATGTATTTATTTATGTTATAATTTAATGATTAATGAAATATTTAATTTCCATAATTTTATGTTTAAGTTTTTTTAGCAGGCATTTTAGTAGACAGCATAATTAAATCAGACAGTTTTGTAGATATGAAGTAAAAAAAAATGGCCTTGTCTAATTTTTACTAGTGAATTATCCTATGACAGTAAGTTTTATTTCATAACTTCATAAAAAGTATAATATGTAAATAAAGTATTTATATATTTAGCAGTTACCTATATCAAAATATATTTTATGAATTCGAAAAGTACCACACGGATCTTGTATAAAATATTTCTTATAAAGATACTATCTATTTATATTAATCTACACTTTCTTGATCATTGAAGTTTTTCTAAAGTAATGTTTAATGTTGTGAATTATACAATATTTAAGATAGTAATTTACTTACATATAAAAATATATATTAATTTAAAATTTAATTGTCACTGAGACTCCATTTATTATTTAACAAGATTAATATTTGATATATACAACAATGCTCTATGATCACTCTGCTTATGTAGCTCAATATTCTAGTGCCAATATGTCTTAAATATCTGTTTATACATATTTGTATATTTTGACAAAGAAATGTAAAGGATTTTAAATGTAAAGGAAAGAAGCAAAGAAATTTTGCTATATAACCACTATGATCGAAAAATAAAAGTACAATCTAATTAAAGTATAAACTTGAATAAAAAGTTAACTAGTCTATAAGATGTTATATCTTATTATAATATGTTACCAAATTATATCTCACTATAGTACAACATATATCTAGCCTTATAATTGTATAAATTTTTCTTGTTATTGTAAACATTATTTGCCTTCTTGGCAAGCTATTTAATAGTGTTAAGTTTTTTAAGACTGGCAGTTGTAGCATTCAAGTGTTGGTTTATTAATAGAAGTGATATTAGCATGTATGTCATTGCCTTAGATAGGTGTCACAGAGTGTGAGCATACATTGTGTACAAGATTTGCACTAGTTGCCAGCAATTGTGACATCTGGCTGCATATGTATGTCACTATTCAATTCTATTTGAAGTTAAAATTTTATTTTATGTTAAAAAAAGAGATATTGATATTTATTTGTGTAACAATAAAATATAATTTTAATCATGATTATGGTATGACTGATGAACTAGTCTGATGATAAGTGCACCAAAGAAATGAAATGTGATATGAAATATGATGGAAAATAAAATTTTCATTAGGTATTATAGACTATACAGACTAGTAAAACATAATTTTGTGCTTAGCCTTACTAGAAATCTATCATAATTTGATTTGTAAGCTATAAGGAGGCTGTATATGGTGTACATAATGATCATAGTAATGTACTGAATTCAGGAAATGTTTTGAGTAAACTCATGTATTTGTGAATAAGATAAATAAAGTTACTTTCACTGTTTAATAAACAAGATACCTTTTCATAGGTAAAGAATTAAAACATGTTTTCTTATTTAACCTTAGACTTGTCTATAGATAAGTAACAACTATATTGAATATAAAACTTGTACATAGATGAGCTTAATTCCATTTTCTTTCAGCTAACTTGCAGAAGTGTAGTCAATACAAAGAAGCGGGTAGTGTGTTTTAATGTAATCATATTTGTCAAAATGTCATGTAGAGTAAAAAAGAGAGATATTTCTTTACTAAATTGTTTTATTTTGTTGTATAATTGTTACATTGATATTTACATTTTTGAGTTGTATCTAAGGACTTAAATGAAATCCAAAGGAGAAATAATTTACAAAAGCAGGAGAAACATGAACAATACAAACTTGTTTAGAATCTAAAGTAGTAGTGTTGTTGGCAATAAACATTTTTTAATGGATATTCTATCGGCCAATTTTGGTAATATTCTAACACACACTGCATATAAGGTAATGTCCTTAAAAATTAAAATATTAGCTTTGAAATAAAAACAAACGAAAGACTTGTATATTGTAAACTATAACTGATATAATTTCATTCAATTCTTTTAGACTTATTGCTCAACCATGGTATATTGCAATTTTAGTAAAACTAAAAAAATCTATCGCTATAGGCTAAATAACATTTAATGGATATTATACATTGCAAATGCTTTACAAATATGGTCTATTCATTTCAGTTTTCTTAGCTTTCTTATCGCGAGCTCTGGGGAACCATCTGTGTTCAGTTGTCAAAGTAAGCGAAGACAGCTGTTTTCTAGCAATTTCTGGCTTCATACTATTGAAGACTCTTTTTACTTCTGATATATCAGACATTCTCAAAACAGTGTTATCCTCTTTGTGTTCTACAGGTATTGGTCTTGAATGTTCATATGGAAATTCTTGATCGCGATGAAGTGCAACTATTGTAGACCCATCATTGGTTACGACAATTTTATTATATTGTCTAAATAAGATATTTCTGGGTTTTAATATTGTTGAGCATATTAGTTTAGCCATGGTATATTTCTAATTTTCTACCATTCCAATCTAACCTCAAATTTGTTTTTTTCTTGGCAATCTCAAAATTTGGCTAAAATCCGTTCACACCATAGATGAATAATGTTCTAGGGATATTCACCTAACATCGATATATCAAATTTATTCGTGTTTTCTAAAGAAATATCGAATTGATTCGATTTTTTGACTAATTTTGTTTATCGTATTTGATATATTTATTTATAGAAACATCGAATATTTGCTATACTTATTTTTTGTCGAATCTATTAAAAAATAAAGCAAATAGTTAATCAACAAAGAAATAGAATGAAAGGTAAAAGATTAAGTAAACGTTTATGTTTGCAAAGTTTGTCTAAAGAGCATTGGTAAATAGGTGAAGTGAAAGTAAGTTTTTGCAGGTACCTAGATTAAGGCTATTAAACGTTTGTGAGATTTATTCAATAGTTAAAAATATCTATGTTTTCTAGTGGTATATCAATGCTGGGATCCAATGTTAAACACCAAAGAAAAATATCGATATATTTTTTAATTGGACACCTCTATAATGTTCACTTGATCGATGATGTTCGTACCAGAGATGAATAATAATGTTCACACCGTCGAGTTCACTTTTTCACAGATCTGATTAAACAAATCGAACAATAGCGTGGCCGCGCATGAGACACAATTAGTATGGCTTTTGCTGCCACCATCGTACTTACAGTAATTACAGATAAATGTACAGGATATTAAATGTCAACGAATCACTGCCTCAAAACAAACTTTTGAATGAAAAAAACGAAAACACAACGCTATAAGTTTGTTTGGATAAGATTGCCAAGAAATAAAATCGACCACGGCGACAAGGACAAAAATATATTTTGTCTTTCTTTTTTACATAGGTAATATAATTTAAACATATCATGCAGTCTCTTTCTGACATTTTAAGAAATACTCTAGGAGTAGTAATAATTCACGCCCGGGCGAGTCCCACACATGCCCGGGCAAGTCCCACACTGGCACGGAGTTCGTCCCTCCGTGCCCCCTTACTTATTGTATTGGGGGACTTCGGTCTCACTAATACAATAGGTAAGGGTAGTGCGTAAATGCATTTCCCCCAGTCAAAAAAAAAAGGAGTAGTAATAATTACTAACTTCGATCAATAATAAAAGATTACTATTAATAATAAAATTATTCTATTCTTCTGAAGAACAGGTCTCATTTTCGTATATTAGTATTTCTTTTGTGGTGCCCCAGCTGCAACACTTTTGTTTTATATAAAAACTGGCCATAAAGAAATAAATAAATATGAATAGATGTCACTGATAGAACCGTTTAGCAAAAAGCTATTGTATTTATCATGTTAAAATATTACTTAACAATAAATATGGTTATGTACAATTAATTAACATTTATCATTGAAGTGCTTTTGACTCTATACTTTTATTATTGATCGATGGTTGGTCTTACTAATTGTCATGTAGTAAAATATTTTGACAATCGTTTTGGACTTTCGCTTTTTATAGCACATTTAACCAATGCCAAAACGAATTCACAGTAGTGCTATATTTTTTTTTTCTATCTATGCGTACTTTCTCTGAAAGAGTGAGATCAAATAAAGCTCCGTTAATTCCATTTGTCAACGATTTGCCACCATGACTCGTACGTAAAATAGTGTTTTACCCACATGACACTGGCACAAATTGCGTGTACACTGATTGCCTTTAACTAAGAAGAAGAAATAAACTGACATCTTACTCTATGTTTTTGTATTTATTTATGATATGTTTGTCTACCCCACCCTGCTGTTTTTATTTTTCCTACACTCATAATTCATAAAAAAAATATAAACTAATTTCCACTGAAAATGGATTTTTTCCTGCGACACCGTCGAATGCATCAGATAGTAATGACTATCCAGGTACAACTGGTTCCCCCCATCAAAACTCGAGAGATGAAAACAAACGACGCAGGTTGGTGGATGACAAGAAGTTTCTCTATTTGTTTTATCGGTTCTAATTAGCATAATTAGGAGGTCTTTTGCAGCTCTTCGAGATCGATAAAACGCAGGCGGTTCGACGATGAACTGGTAGAATACAGTTTGGGTTTGCCAGGGGCGTCTATGGGAAAAGGAGATAAGCGAATTCGCACACAGTCATACACGAGTCAGTTACCTGAATTCCCTGTATCTGGTAGTGCTTCTATGACACCAGTAGCCACAACACAAGAGCGCCGTAGAACTACAAGTAAACTGTCTGGTGGTACAAGAAAAAATCGACGCAAGGGACAGCTTAGCCAATTGTCTACCAAAGATTTGGGTAGATGGAAACCAACTGATGATTTGGCTTTAATATTAGGAGTACAACAAGTAAGTATAATTAAACTAATCGGATATATGTAATGTTAGGCAATATTATGGGTTCACTTTTATTTGCATTTATTTAAAATCAACAAAGAGATAAGCTGTAAGTCGAATTTGTATAAATCAGGGTACAATTTCACATATAGTTATCATTTTTTTTTATTATTATTCAGGTTACATTTTTCATATACTCATAGATACTATTTAATATAACAGAATATTTATTAAAACCTGAATCATATTTTTATTGTTCTTGTTCTTGAGTTATAAGTAATCTAACAGAGAGACCAAGAGATCTAGACTTTTATATAATATAAGGATTAATAATTTGTCACAGTTTATATAATTTTTTACAGACAAATGATTTACGTACAGTCCACAGAGGGGTCAAGTTCTCTTGCCGTTTTACAGTTAGTGAACTTCAATCCCGTTGGTATGCCCTTCTTTATAATGCTGAGGTCTCTAGAGTAGCTGTGGCAGCAATGCGTAACTTGCATCCAGATTTGGTTGCTGCTGTACAACAACAGGCATTGTTTTCAAACGCTGAAGAAGAACTCCTTGGAACTTTCACAAGTGTGAGTAATTTTAATACATTGTGATACTTGCTTTGACTGATACAATATGTTGAAAATATTTCTGTTTAAATACACTCACTTTTATTATGATTCAGAAATGAAACTGAATTTATAAAATTATTACAGAACACACATCCACCGTTGGAGAAATTTCAAGAATTATTAGAACAAAATCCTCATGTATTTTATCAATCTCGGACTCCTAAGTCTTTGATGAACCATTGGCAGCTATTAAAGCAGTACAATTTACTACCAGATCAAGTTGTGCAACCTTTTCCTAAAAGTAAGTTGAATTTTAAATATAGGCAACCAAAGGAACTTTTTATGATCTTTTCAATTTGATCTTTGCAAAATTATTGCACTTAGTCTGATGTTAAAGAAAGTTTGTATAAGCTTGTCAGCCTGCATTATCATGCCGCCCTTTATCTTCTAGGACTAATAGCCTGTTCACAAATATTAAGTGATATCTAAATTTTAAGTAATATGATGCCCATGAACAACCACTTAGTGAGCAAACATGTGATTAAGTGAAAAAGTGATTGAAGTGAAAGATATGATTGAGTCTATTTTTTTTTTTTCGTTTAGAACCTCCTTTTAGTTTTGGCTTATGAATAAGTATTTTGACAGGTTCATGTAGTTGTCGTTTAGAGTTCGTAGTTTAGAGTGAATTTAGTAAAAAATATGTTGTCACTTTGTCACTTAATATGTATTAACAGGAGTTAAAGCACTAGGTAGCTCTGGCTGAAACATATATACTTTATAAATTCAAATATAAGAAAACTAGCTGAGTACCCATGACTGCGCCTGCATTTCATATATTCTTGACTACGTTATAACCCCTTGAGCACTTACCTGGCGTTTACGCCAGCTTTCCATTGTTTTCCTATTGTCTTTCTATTGCCTGATTTTTACAGGTAATCGAGATATTAATTTTGTTAAATGAACCCTAATTACTTTCCTAAAAATAATTTAGTACCAAGATAAAGCAAAAATATTTCTCATAAATTATGTCACTTACCCCTAAAACTGTGCATTGAATCCGATTTTATTTGAATTTTTATGAGTTTTTTTTTTTTTACGCGGAACCTTAATTAATTTCGAAGATTAAAAGTACCCAGAGTAACTTCAGCTATCTACCAAAAAAGTCCCGTCAAAATTGGTCTAGTCGTTCCGGAGATTACGCATTACAAACAGACAGACAAAAATGTTTAAAATTGCATTTTTGTTATAGGTATATTGTATATACATTCATATCTATAATTAATCTATATTATAATAAATATTATGAATTACTCATAATTTCAGAATTTTCTGTTTTACTATTAAATATTTATTTCATATATCAGATATATGATATCCCTACTTTCTCATCTTTGATTTTACATTATAGTATGTATTTAAGATTAAGAAAATTTTTATGTGACTTATGAGTTTATATTGATGTTATGTATTTTATTTTCAGATAGTGAGAGATTAATGTCATTTTCTGATGCCGAAGAAGCAATGAATGACAATGAGTTACCAGATTACAAAGAAGATGGAATCGATAGAGAGATGCAGATTGCTGACAGGTAATAAAAAATCCTTTAATACAGTTTTTGTCAAAATATGACTAAAATGTTTACCAGTTCATCTGTCCTCACCGAAATTAGTTAAGATATTAAGGTAACTGACAGCAGTAATATACAAAACCATGTTATTCTGAAAAAACGTTTATAATTTATATGACTTTATAGTTTATTTTTTAAATTCTCATTTTATGAAAATGCTTAGTTAGAAAATGTCAATTTTATATAGTGAGGATTTTAGTTTATTAATGTTTTCGTTACAAGGGGTTGTAAAAAATTTTGGAACAATATAATGACACAATTTCGAAAAATATAACACTGGTGTCAAATACGTTAATAAAAGAAAAATGAGAAATGGTATAAGGTCAAACTTAAAAGTAAGTTATAAAAATATTATATAAATGCAGCATCAGTCAGTTAATCATCATAATCTATACTAATAAATAAAATTGAAAAATCGTATAATGTTTCAAAACATATATGTAAAATGGAAGACAACAGAACCATAGCGCGATATATTCAAAGAAAATCAATTTTTATTGTTGTTAATATATAAAAATTGAAGTGTTTATTTTTTAAACTAAATACATATGAATAAATATACAAAACCTATACCAAAATTCAATTGTTAAAATTTTTGTCTGTCTGTCTGTTTGTAACTGCTAATCTCCGGAACGGCTGGACCGATTTGGACGGGACTTTTTTTGTAGATAGCTGTAGTTACTACGCGTAACTTAGGCAACTTTATTTTTTCGAAAATAATTAGGGATCCGCATAAAAAAAATTAAAACGCATAAAAATTGGAATAAAATCCGATTCAATGCACAGTTTTACTGGCAGGTATTTGAATTTGTGAGAAAAATGTGTGCATAATGTTAGTAGCAAAAAAATAATTGGAAAATAATTATGGTCTCATATAAAAAAAAAAATTAAAAACTATATTATGCACTGAAAAATATATGAAACGTGGTCACAGCCGCGGGCTCACAGCTAGTTAATTAATATACTAAATATACACTTATGGCCTAAAACTTTTTGTCTGTCCGTTGGTTAGTTGGCCTATAACTCTAGAATAATTGAACTGATTTACATGTTTTTTAAATATTTTGTTATTTTAAGTATTACGTAGTATGTATATGGAAAAGTTGTAATAGCAATAGTTAATGATATAATGGTATTGACATAAAACTGACCACCATCGAGTTCCTTGCAATATTACAATTAAACATTTAAACATTTACAATTAAAACAAAAAAGAATTTGATAATATATTGTTATTTGGTTTTTTTTTTTCTAAGAAATGATGCTGATATCTAATAGGGTTGAAGCGATAACGCTGCGGTTGGTAGTGCGACCGGATTCCGTTTCTAATGGACGCGAATACGAACCCATCTATCCATTTTTTTAAATCAGCTTTTTTTACACAGTATAGGTCGAGTGCTTTGACCACAATCTTACCTGATTGCAAGTGACGATGTGGTCCAGGATGGTAAACACACTAAACCTAGAAGTACTGGTTCTCAAGTGATACAGCCGGAACTCACCTATTGGTAACTGGCGACAGGTTTTTCAACTTGATGGTGGTATCTACAACCCAGACAGGCATCATTAGACTACCACCATACTATGGTTTCTTCACGATGTTTTCCTTTACCGAAAGCTCAGGCTGATTTTAGAGTTGGATAGGGGTGGGAAAGAACCAGCGTCGATTGACGCTGAATCCGCTTCAAAATTCTGGAAATTTCTATAAAATCTAGAAGTTACTTTAGAGTCACGTGTTCACGTAAGCGTATAATTTTCTTATCAGGATTGATAAGAAGGATATACGGTTATTGGAGAACTCACTGACCCGTTGGCAAGTGCTGGTCCAGTCTATAGCCGGCGGCACTGTGGAGCTGGACAGGAACACGCTCGGGGTGCTACGCGGCCGACTCGTGCGGTTCCTGATGCGTTCACGAGAGGTAACTAATTGTTTCTGATATAATAAAACTTGTTTGTGGGTGAATATTACTGGTTTTTTTTTTTTTTTCAGTCCTGACGCAAAAATTTTGTTGTTTATATATTTTAAAAAAATTGCCTGAAAATTTCTGCCCTTAAGAGCTCTTAAGTGCTCTAGCGTAAGAAGATTGTCCATATGAAATACAAGTAAACTTTGATTTATTTTTGCACTTTTTTGCTATCAAATTGTTCGAACTCAGGAATTACTCTGGATTGGAGCGCACACCAATAGTTTTTAAGTGTTTTTATGTGACGTCTATTTTAATTTTAGGGGTTTTGTGTTCAACTGGTTCGTGAATTATGAGAAGCCTATAATTGTGATTTCTGGCCCCTCAGATACGCATAGATGCTTATAGGTGTTGGAATACTTACCTGAGTATCTATACTAATAAATAAAATTGAAGTGTCTGTTTGTAATATCAAAATTATTTTTTTAACCAGATACGAATAATTCAAATTTTTGTCTGTTTGTCTCTTCGCTCCGGCTAATCTCCGGAACGGCTGGACGGATTTTGTCGGGACTTTTTTTGATAGATAGCTGAAGATACTCCGCGTAACTTTTAATCTTAATTTTAAAATAACTAGGGTTCCACGTCAAAGAGTAATTAAAACGTAGTGAAAATAAAACGAGGGCGCAGCAGCGGGCACACAGCTAGTCATATATAAAAATCAAGACTCAGAATATAAGTAAAAAAATATTTTTTTTTTGGGAATTTTACATAACATAAGCTCACGCCTGTTATCTCCGAAGGATTAGGCAGAGATGAAATAGCGAACTACACTACACACATTTCGCCGAGTTCAGTTCCGTCCCAGATGTGAAAGGGGGCGAGCCTGTCGCCATATCGGGCACAAATTCCAGACTCCGGGATGATACTGAGTAGGAAAACCCAATATCACTGACCCGACCCGGGGATCGAACCCGAGACCTCAGAACGACATTCATTCCGTAATACAACTGCGCCACCCAGGGGAACTGCGAATTTTACAGCGTCTGAAAAATGTTACCACCGACGCGAAGTCTCTGGCTAGTGTAAATTATACATTTTTTAAATGTTTTTTACAATATATAAAAATCAACCCTGAGACTCTAAGGAAAATGAGATGAGCTTTGAAGCAGCTGGTATCTGAAAATAGCTAGCGGACACGCTTACGCTGAAAGTCCAAATATACAAGGACAATGTTCTACACGTATTATTGTTGAGAAAATAAGTAACATCTAGAGGCGCTGGGATCATGGGCTATATTTGGTCTCTCCTTTGTTCGCGTCTACGGACAAGTCTACTAGGTTAAGCGGAATAGTGCGTCTCGTGGAATAATCTCTGAGTAATCCTGGGATTTAAATTAGTCGAACGGATTCTGAGGGTCTGTATGTACGGTAGTAGATATAGGATTGAATACATTGTTGAACTAACAGATGGCGTTGGTTACTTGATAATTTCGTATTGTTCAATCCAAATAGGTGTCAAATGACGGCGTTTTGAATTGTCACTACGTCACATCATTTTGCTGACGACTGGTTTTAATATGCGAATCTGTTTTTACCTACTGATATTTCAATCCTTTTTTTCTCGTAAAGTGCCGGATCACTTAAAAAAAACCGATTTATTTTTGGTCTGACCTCAAACTAAACGTTAGGATTCAATATTGAAAGGAAGATATTCTATATAATTATATCGACATTGAAAGAATTGAATTTAGGTGGATTATAAAAAAAAAAAACACGTTAATATGAATTAATTTCTTTAAAATTAAAAATCATTTAAAATATGACATTACATGTCATATTGTACAAGTAAACATAATTCTTAGCCTATTTGTAATAAGTTTCTGCTAGAAATTAGTCATTTCATTTATTTGCGTTTGGGAAGCTACGCAGAATATTCTCGTCCGAGATACCGCAGTGTCTCAAGACAAAAGTCTTCGACCAGTGTGTGTTGTGCCAGTGATGACTTATGGCACTGATACGTGGTCACTTAAAATGGTCCTTATTAGGTAGTTCAAAGTTACCCAAAGGGCAATGAGAGGACTATGCTTGTAGTTTTTTACGTGATCGAATCATAAATGAGGAGATCCGCAGAAGAACCAAAGTAATCGACATTGCCCGGAGAATTGCCTAACTGAAATGGCAATGGGCTGGCCACATTTCTCGTAAAACCTATACGCGATGGGGCTAACGGGTTCTCGAATGGCTGCCACGTACTGGAAGGCGCAGCGTGGGTAGGCCTCCCACACGATGGACCGACAACCTGTTGAAGGTCGCGAGAGTCCGCTGGATGCGGGTGGCGCAAGACCGGTCGTCGTGGAGATCTTTCGGGGAGAACTATGTCCAGCAGTGGACGTCTTTAGGTTGAATGGATGGATGGATGGATTTATTTATAAATCATATATCGAAACTTTATCCATTTCATGCAAAATTTCGATAATGGGGCTAGATTTTTTTACATTGCTTAAGGGTGGCGCTGTGGTTAAATCCGACGCTGCCTATATTATATTCTAAGGAGAATCTTTCGTCTAGTATGATTCATAACATTAACCTTGTATTAATATTAAACTGTAAGCATCTACAACAAATATCCCTTCTCAACATGATTCAGAAATTAGATGACAAACTGCTAAAGCTGTTAATACACGTACCGACCGAACCGCGAACATGATATGGCGAACGGCCGAGGTCATCAGTCACCTAAATAGAGATGAGGTATTATATTTTTCAAATGGATCGATTTGGATGGATGGATGGATTCGATTCACAAAACATCGTGGTTTAAGATATCAATCTTTTTTTGTTACTTTTTATTCGTAAATATTGTTCTTGAAATGTTCGAAATTAGACTATAATCATCATTTATTGCGAAAACTGTTACCAATTTTTTTTATTAACAGCACTAAAATTCATCAATTACGACTAAACAAAAAAAAGAAGAACGCCTAACCCGTACTACAGAAAAATGACGCTGAACTCTATTATTTTCGCCTATTTACAGATATTCATAATATCACAGAAAATAGATAGGATACTCTAATAATCGTTACTTTGTTAGTTTGAAAGATCGATCTTTTGAAATTTGATGTTTTGTTAATGAATTAATAAAGCTTAGTTAGATTCGAATCGATTCAATAGTCGATCTTTTTCGGAAAGGATTCCCAACCCTAATTAGGCAAGTGATAGCCTCGGTTGTCCGTCGTACCATGTCCGTATGTGTTAACAGCATTAAAAATAAATTATCCATTAATTCCTTATTGCTTAAAACAATATTATTATCCTTATAAATTGATTAACTAAAACAATATATCCAACGCAATCCAATTATTATTAATTTCTATAATAATAATAGTGTTCTGATAAAATATTGTTTGTTAAGTTATGTAAAATGATGCTATTATTTCCTTAATATTGCTATATAACAATATTATTATTATCCAATATGAATATTCAGTCTAAAAATAATAATTTTGTAAATATACATTTTCAGAAAAGTGTTTTAAATGATCACAAAACTTGGCTTATCACATTTGTTTCTGGCTTGACGTGAGCCTTGCGCGACCTCTTCTAGATTGAAATCTCGCTGCTGTCCCGTCCCGCCCGCTGTGTGGCAAAACCTTTGGCTTAGGCTTTGATATTCAAAATCTTGACGCTTTTATGGTCATCATGCGACGCGACCTTAAATTTTAGTCTTAAATCACGCAAAAAAAATTTCCTTCAAAAAAATCATCTAGCAGCTTCCCCAGTAGGTCGCACAAAGGTTTGCTTGGCAAAGACACTGAGAAATATGACAGAAAAATCATTACTTGGATATAGTTTCATTTATTAAAATTTTTTACATTAGCTGTGCCCGCGTCTCCGGTCGCATAATTTAAAATTGTGGTCAGCGTATTTTTTAATAACTATTATATATATTCTATACTTATAATAAAAGGCTAACGGGACGAAATTTGTACATTGAAGATATCAGAAGCTTCAGAATCGTTTACTGAACACATTTAGATAGTTTAAAAAAAATGTCTGTATGTCATTTTATTAATTTATTCGTCAATCACGCAAAAACTACTGAATCTATTTCGTTCAATGTTGGTAATGACATATATTCTACAAATATACAAATTTTTTGAATTCCATGCTGGTAAAGCCGCGGGCACAGCTACTGCAAGAATAAGGATGTAAATAAGATACACGATAGCGAATATTTTATGAAGTTTTTGCATATACTCGTAAATACTATTTATTGTAGTAAAATATATGGTACTAAAAACTTACCAGATAACATATTTGCGATTTAAAAAAAAACAATCTGTTTAGTGGTTTTGAGTTATAAGCTAACTAACGGGCAGACAGGCAGAGATGTTGATTTTTATATAATGTAAGGATCATTATGAAAATTACACGACGGAACTTATTTATAAACTGTGAATTATATATCAGTAATGTAACGTTCCACGTCACCAGATATCGGCTTACCTGATAAACCGTTTTTTAATATTACCTAGCAACAGCCAGTTTAAAAATTCTAAGAATTTCTTCACAAATACTAAGTTCTAAATTATTAATGAGATTACCTTATTTCCCATGCATTTTCTGTTTAAGTTAACATTATTAGTACCTAAAGAATTAATTCGTCGAATGCGAAAAAATATAGTATCGATCTATTTCGCTTCTAACATTGACAAAGAATTTCATATAAATTACACACTCTATTAAATTGACTATCGTAATGACCTTTTTGAGTAGGTAGTTGTTTCTACGTGCATGTTTATTTTCGATGTCAATATCGAGTGGACATTGACAGAGTTCCAATGTACGTATTCGTGTCACCCCTGACATGCGCGTCAAGGACGAAATGTACCCCATGCTGTAATGGACATACGATCGACGTTGTATACCAGAAAGAGTCTATTCATTTCACTATCAAACTGGATACATCGTTATGGGATATCGATTGGCCTCGTTATAAACTATTTTCGTATTACTAGTCGCATAACATTGAAATACGCAGTTTTTAAACCGATAATTACTATCTTATCTATAGGGAGCTAAGATCGTTTTATCTTCTTATCAGTTTACCTATCTCTCTTTATCTCTGTACGCCGCTACCTTTCCGATTGTTCTAATCCTTTAACAACTGATAATAGTCGATGATACGCGTTCGCAAGGAGCATTAGTTCATTAATAACATACGTATATCTTGAAAATTTCTATACAATTTTTATTTACATTTATTACGTTGATAAAATTTATCATAGTTTGTTTTTAATGCTCTTTCGTGTTGTTCTATTTTACTATCAACACGTGTATTCTGTTCAATACAAATTACAATAGTAGTGGTTACTTAAAAAATAATTAGTAAAATGTTTTTGTTAAGTTCACATATTTCTGTTTTAAAATAGGTTTTTAGCACTTTGCCCGTGTCAACGACGTGTATTCTTATTGAAGAATAAATTCATAATTACTATTAAAGATATTGTAATATTTATATAATATTTGAGGTGTATAAAATAAAATCGAGTAAAATAGAGTTGATCTATAGTTGGACAAATAGTTGATTGATAAATTTTAATAGTATCTATACATAATTATTTGATAGTAGTCTTCGAGATTACTAGAGCCTTTCTACGAATTATAGAAGAACATTACCTTTCCTAAGATTACGAATAATCGAAAAAGATGAAAGGTGTGGAGCGAGATTTTGCTCAGTAGTCAGATATTAATAGTTATAGTCTCAGTGACATAATTCATCAACTTATGTATTTCACCAAATTATGTAATTCTGGTGGTGTTTTGTGTGATATAGTATGCACAAGTGAAGTGTATTTTGAAAATGATAACGTGGAACGTTTATTCTGAGGTGTCACAAAAATCATCTGGGAAGTTCTTATAGAATAATCGTGTTAATGCATTAAATTCGAATACGAGATTCGAAGAATGTTTTATTCACGTGATATTAGCATATTTATGTATGTCACTAATAGTTTGTCTTTAACTTAAAAGAAGAGAAATTACATTATAATAATTTCAAAACTTTGTTGAAATGTATTGGCAACGATTTCTATAATATCACCGAAAGACTAATTATGTTAATTTAAATACATCTAAGATATCACCCATTAATCAGGCTCGAAAGGGGAGAATGGAAATCGGGAAAAAAAATCACGAAATTCATTAGTATAAAAGCTCATAATGTATGACCAGAGGGAAAGGTAGCATATGTGCAAAAAACATCGCGTGATTAATGGACAACTCCTAACTAGAATCGATTGATTGAGGAAGTTGAGTTTTTTTCTTAGATAAAAGATATGAATGGGTTATATATTTGTAGATCTTTGTAGTTAACTATGTTCCTTATTAAACTAATGAGCGCTTTAAATCTTCAATACAAGTGGCTTTTATTAACCTAATAGGTTTCACGAATATTTCAATGTAACTGTGATTGGATATCTCGCTGAAACTTAAAGAGCTAATGCACGGAATGTTATGAGAAATGTTCAGTAGTAGTGTTGTGCTGTTTACACAACATTCCATTGTCACAAGTTCACTGTTTTGGTATAACCAATGAAATCAAAACGCAAAAACATACTGTATATTATACTAGAGGATGTTAAGAAATTCTTGATAAACTCTGAAAATGTCCGGTTGATCTTTAAAAGTGACGTCTATCTACATCTTTTGTACCGATTGGTATTTAAATCGTCGATTTTTCAATAGGTACAGATTAATTGAAATTATTTTATGGTAAGCTATTTTTATAAATGTTCTAATCGTACATTTATTTGTTTTTTTTTTATATGTTTACAGTTTTTAATTACATTTATAAGCATTGCACAAATTTAAATAGTTAAAACAATAAATATATTGAAGATAGAATTAATAAGAGATATAGTAACACAGATGCACATTATTGGACACGCAGTGTTGTATAATGACGAACTTCAATTCTAAACGACATTTCCTTATGTTTAATATGAGATGAAAAAAAATATATTATAAATTTTGTTCATTGTTTATGGTGGTATTAAGCCTTCATCTCTTCTTGTTTTATCTACTTTGTGGCATGATCCATAGAAAGAAGAACCGTATCATTTGTGCAGTTTCTTAATGTTTAACCTTCAGATATGGCTCATAAAAAAACTAGGTTTACGGTAGTTTTATAAAGTTTTATTGTTCCCTTTACTTTAAAGTCACTGTTGCTCATATCTATGAATGATATAATAGTTAGCTTATAATTGTAATTGTTGTATGGTGTAAATCATATAAATCATATTTGGTCGAGTTAAAACAGATAAAATTGCTGATACATTTTATCTTCGATCTTAATCAGTTTTTGAATGGTAAATCTTCGTAAAAGGTGTTAGGGCAGGTAACTTCGGAATATCTCACTCTCAAAATATGACGACAGTCTCAATATTCTTCCCACGATGATGGTCTGAGGAGGATTTTACCTAACAACTAATTGTCTGCAGCGATGAGTTGTTCGAATTGATACAGAAGATACTAAGAATTTAAAACTGCTTTAGCTACGAAAGGATAATACTTCACTTAACGTCTATAATCGTCTGCAACATTATGGATATATGACTAAGCAGTTATACGGACCATACCGTGTAGTGCTGGCTAATGATAGCACCACTCCATATCTTCCCGTAGTTGTCATAGAAGGCGACTAAAGGATAAACCATGGGGTAGGTAACAGCATCCTCTGAGAACCAAAAAAACACCTACTGCGATCTCCAAGCGTGGCGATTGTAACAACTCCTCTCTTTTTGGGGAGACCTATGTTCAGCTGTGGACGTCTTTCAGTTGAATCGATCAATCAATGGGGACCTTATTAGTTTTCCACCATAGGTCTTTTAAGTATTCAGTAAGCAAGGGAAAGCGGGACTTTGATTTACTACTTGTTTAATGGCATGAGGATTCGAGGTGTCTGAATTGTGGTTACAAAGTAATCGTTACCTACAATTGCTGATATGGGCAGTCATTAATGTCTAAAATTCTGCTTCCGAAATACTTGAACTGCCTCCATCTACGGAGATATAGTTGCACGGTAGCATACATTTCATTATTAACAAAGAACTTCGCAAATTATCTGCTTTGCCGTGTGAAATAATCTCCTTACCAGTTTGTTCCTTCCATTCTACCTCCTCCCTTCAAACGATGTGTGAAGAGATATTTTAGTAGGCCCACAGGAATGCAACTACTGGCTATTGAAGCTGTTATCGTTAATCGGTATTGTTGTTTTGAACTGTACTTACAATCAAGTTCATTTTTCATAACATTGAAAAAAAATCTAATTTATTTTGTCCCTCTTATTATTTTATATTTATCATCACTTTTTTATACGTTACTAGCTGTGCCCGTGACTTTGTTCGCGTTTCATATATAAAAAATTAAATTGGACCAAATTGTGAATCTAAACCATTCTCGAATTCTGAGGAATACACACAAAAAGTTTCATTAAAATCGGTTTATCCGTTTAGGAGGAGTTTAGTCACACACACGCATACACAAAAGATTTAGATATAAAGGTATGATGCGTAATACCTACATGTATTTCTATACGTTTAGGTAATTATATTAAATTAGCTGCGTGCCCGCGGCTGCGCCCGCGTTTCATACATTCTTCACTGCATTTTAATTTTTTTATACGGAACCCTAATATTTTTTTTAATACTAAGATAAAGTAAAAATATTTCTTATAAATTACCCGGAGTAACTTCAGTTATCTACCAAAAAAAGTTCCGGCAGAATCCGTTCAGCCGTTCCGAAGATTATCCGGAACAAACAGACAAAACATTTAAAGATTATATTTCCGGTATAGGTATCGTGTATACATTAATATCTATTTAGTAAAAAAAATTTTTTTTTTGCATTACAGACGCTTCAATTTTATTTATTAGTGTAGATTAGAATATTTAAATCAAATTTTAAAATGAGGATGAACATAAACGTTGAGTATTGAGGAAATACTTTTGTTATTGTAATTTTGCCGTTTTGATGTTACAGTTAATATTGTCGTTTGATTTTTTGTTTATGGTTTCTGTGTATGATTTCACAATTCAGCCAGTGTCATGTAATAACTATAATAATCGGAGGCGAATTAAATGTCCAGAATTGTTTTAGAAACTGGGTACCATAAGATCCTCGTTGATTAGTAACTAAATGTACAACAAAAAGCAATATAATCAAGGTTAGTCGCGTTAATAATTTTAGTATAGAGTACATAATAAACACGCAATATTTTATAGATTAAATAACCTTATAATTAAAGTTTGATCTTATTTGAGACTATAAATCTTTCTCCGTGCATGTTTTGAAACCCGAGTTTAAAATTTTTAATTTGTTTCGGCCTTTATATCCATGTGTCCTCTTTGTAAAGATACCGCGTTTATACGTTTTTTCATTGATAAAGACCACAAAAACAGTCAAACTCTTTTATATTTGCCAGCAATTGGTCAGTTGGTCTTACGAAAATATCCAATTAAAAAAAAATATCTAAAAAAGTATAAAATAAATATAAAGCGCTATAGTATTTAGAACCATTATTAACTTTATTTTAACTCTACAAAAACACGGATAAAAGAAATTTTATTTTTGTTGTAAACTTGCAATGCCAAAGAATTTCTTTATTTTGTTTTTCGCGATCCCTTTCAGTACTCCTCACGAAAGTTTCATCACAATCGGAACGAACGAATGTACTAATGTTTTAAAGACGTGTAAAGGACAAACATTTATTTTCGTATTCGTATAAAAATTAGAATAATTTAAAAATCCCTCACTAGATGACTTCTTAACTAGATGGCGTTACCTGCAATCTAAATTTGTTCAGCTAGTTATTAATTGTTCATCACGTAGGTAGCGAACGCTTACGTTTTCTCAAAAATATTAGGTTAGGTAGTTTTTCGTATTTTATATGAATACTCAAACTCAAGGCATTTTTTAAAAGTTTATTTACATTTAATAACATTATATATATATATAATATATATGCCATTTTGCCTCTTTGTTGTAGAAGTTTTGGGACTTCTGATAAAAAAAAAAACGCTATAAGTAGTTTTGGCAGTCCTCTTTTGATGTTAACCTGACGCTGTTTAAAGGATTTTGAAGAGACCGAAACAGGTGGAACACTGAAGGTGCAAGGTCAGGGCTATATAGCGGATGCATTAACAAACCCCAGCCAAACTTACCTAATTTTTGTTGAGTGGCTAAAGTTGTGTGGTGTCTAGCGTTATCGTGATGAAATACCATACCTTTTCTATTGATCAACTATGGCCGCTTCTTGTCAACTGCTTGCTTTAATATCAGTTGTTGGCAGTAGAGATTCGGTTCAATGTTTGTGACCGGCGGTAAAAACTCAAAATGAACAATGCCCTTCCAATCCCATCATACACATAGCATCACTATATTGCGAGTTAACCCATTGTCACTAGCCATTTGCCATAGTCTGTGAAGCCCGACAGACCTTTGACCACAACCTTTTTTGGAAGTCTTGTGTGTGTGTTTTCAAAAATGGTTCGCTTCGGTTTCATTACGTCTCAATAAAGAATCGCAAATGAGTACACGGTTCATTAGGTTTCTTTTAGTGTACTCGTGTATCGAGTTTTTTTTTTGTGTACCCAGGTTTTTCAAATGGATTAAAACTATTTTGTGATCATTTCCCAGTTCTTCAGCTATGTCGTAACTACTGATGTGTCGATCTTGCAAAAACTTTTTCAAAAATAGCCTCTACGTTATCCGTAATAGGGCGAGAGGGCGAGGTGCATCTTTGATATCAAAATTCTCGAACTGAAAACGCCTCAACCAATTTTGTGCTACTCTTACTGACACTGCATTAGGTCCATAAACGTAATCAATGTTTTTCACGGTTTCCGTTGCTTTTTTTTTTGTAATAAAACTTTAAAATGTTTCAAATTTCTTCATTACATTCACTCATTTTGTCAGAAAGAAAAACAAATGAACAATATCTGTAAACGACATTTTACTAATTTATGTATTTTTTTGAAATGTAACCTTTTTAATGTCATCAAAACCAGCCAGACACTAATAGTACAGCCAAAGAGCCATTTCATCTCGCTACCTTTTTCCCATTTTCATTTGGGGTTGGCGCAACATGTCTTATAATATGTCATGTAATTTTTTTATATATACATAACATTATATTGTGACAATAACGTAAAATACGAATATGAAAATTCTATTTTAAAGACCTATTATTATTATACCTAAAGTTTATTAATGGTTACGTGGACTCATTTCATTGATGACAAATTTGTTTGTTATATATAATACACTGTATACAGTGCAGGAGTAATATTAGGTTTGTACCATAATTAAACCAATATTTTGCAACTTCCCGTAAAAAAACTCCTTCTAAAACGGTACCTACGGTTTTTAATTAAATTTAAATAATATTAAGGGCCATTTATGTGTTACGTGAGTATTGGTATAATTCAATAAAAACTAAAGTTTATGAGTAAATTAACTCACATAATTATCATTCACATCCCCGTCCCATATCATACAAAGAAAAGATCCTTGCAACATCATTGACGCTAAGTAATACTGAAATGACCCCTTACGATATACTAAAAGCGTAAAATTATGAATCAACGTTAAGAAGTTTCTCGAATAAGTTCGAATTTGATACATGTCAATTTGGCAACACGTTTCTGTATGGAAATCTATATTAAGAGGATATTCTAACGGCATTTACTCAATACAAACGTAGTCCCCTGTTTCTTCCCTGGATAATAGCATTATGGTAAATATTTTTATAACAAATAATATATAGCTATCCATCACAGCCATGCTTGTACGTTTTGATTTTTTCCATAAATAAGTTATTGTAGAAACTAGGAGCCTTTGAAAATGAAAAAATGCTCAATTTTCAGATATTTCCAGACGTTTGTCAAAAAATGGTGATGGATGAAATTGAAAAAAAAAAAAAAACGTACAGTCATAGCCAAAGTCGTTATTATTGTATATACCATTATAAAATCGGTTAAGTTTTAGAAGAGAAACAGGGTACTACGTGAGTTGATGTCTTCGTCTATTTCGCATAGGTTAAATCAGCTCGAGCTGCAGTTGTCCCTTTCGTGTTTTTATAATTTTCTCTTTGGGGCGTAACGCGATAACAATAGATTTCTGAGATACCTACTTTCCACCGCATGTCCTCTTAGAACTGAAATGAAAAATTACTCCAAATTCGATTTATGCTTTAAAAAACCACTACTGGCCATAGAAATAATATTATTTATTCACCAACAATGATATTTTTTTAGTTGTAATTGCTTATGAGTTGAACGTGTATACATACGTATAATATATTTTTTATCTGATATGAAATTTATATAAGTGAATCACTGATAACATCGAGCGGTTTATAATAATACTAAATTATTTGTATGTTGTCAATTTACAATTTGTGATTTGTATCTCTACTGGATACTATTGCATACAAAATTAATTTCCTCTTAAATTAAAAATAGGTACTAAAGAATATTAAAGTGTCGTATTATGTCGTTCATTAAGTAAATCGTACTTTTAAAACTATAAACCATTCGAAATGAATTGTCACCTCATCATTGTTCTTATGTAACTTAATCCTACTTAAAATTGATTGTCAGGCTTATTGGCATTATTTCGGTTTATTTGGGAAAAAAGTCTCGATTTCTGGGTACTTGCTTACATCCGACGTTTCTTGTCATTGTTATAGGTTGTTCTCATTTATTTACTGTAATATCATTTTTCTAAGAGTTTGTTTTTTTAAGAAAATATTTTTATGAATTGTTAATTTTTATGAATGTCAGTCATTAAGAATTTAAATATACCGAAACGTGAATAAATCATATAGGAAGCCTATGATTAAAATAATTATAAAATTTTATTATAATTATATAGAGAAGAATAATATAATTATTATGCCACGCAAATAATGTGTTTTTTGAAATTATAATTGTGTGAATATAAATTATAATATGATAATTTTACATATCGCCAAGGCTATTATTTATTTATTTATTCACGTTTCAGGTTGAAATCTTTCGAATCTCAAAGGCATAAAATTTCATATGAATTCTATGCCTATCTATACTAATAAATAAAATTGAAGTGTCTTTTTGTAATGTCAAAATAACCTATAACAAAAATACAATTTTTTGTCTGTTTGTTTGTTCTGGGTAATCTCCGGAACGGGGGGACCGATTTTGACGGGACTTTTTTTGGTTGATAGCTGAAGTTACTCCGCGTAACTTGGGTGAACTTGATTTATAAAAATAATTAGGGTTCGGCGTAAAAAAAATAAAACTTATAAAAAATTCAATAAAATACGATTCGATGCACAGTTTTAGAGGCAAGTGTTTTAATTTATGAGAAATATTTTTACTTTATCTAAGTACTAAAATTTTTTTAAGAAAATGATTAAGAGTTCCGTATAAAAAATATTAAAACGCAGTGAGGAAAAATGAAACGTGGGCGCAGCCGCGGTAACACAGCTAGTACAAATTATTAACCTTCAACCGTTTGAAAAGAAATGTTGACAGATAACGGGTCTCGTGGTTAGTTCAATTTAATGCACAATGCGGTTTCCGTTAAATTCTTGCTAATTGTGTTAGGAATGTTTACCGTAAACTACGTTGACACCTAACGGCTGAGCATTTATTTGGTGTGAAACAGAGTGTTATCTACTCAGATGCCAGCAGAATCAGCATATTTAGAATGAACTATTATCATAAATAACGGATATGTTCAAAAAGACCTTGCTTGTAAAGTTGTTTGAGTAATTTTAAAATGTTTAGTGACTACCACATACTTTTTACAGCTATAATATTTTTGTTTTTATATCCGTGATGAATAGTTGCGCTGTGAATATATTTTTATTTAGTTTATAATTATCATATTACCTATTGCGTGTTTTAGTTAGACCCTTATTTGTTTATGTCGATAATTTTTGCAGATATTATTTTGTATTGCTTCTGCAGTATGTATCTCGGATGTAAGTACCTCACGATTCAGCTATGACTGCTGTGAATTTCTATCGACAATCATCTCTGATAAATCGCCCTGCAATTTTCACGGCTAAAACTGCAGATAATTATTGGACTTACACCAGCCG
Source organism: Samia ricini (assembly GCA_014132275.2). Taxonomy (NCBI): domain Eukaryota; kingdom Metazoa; phylum Arthropoda; class Insecta; order Lepidoptera; family Saturniidae; genus Samia; species Samia ricini. Next base: position 13,776,917 of record AP028161.1, read on the forward strand.
ATCCTTAAATTTTCAATTGAGTTATTATTGTACTTTTTAGTTTTAAAATCCAGTGATGAGTGCTTTATTCAGGTTACACCATCTCTTGCTCTTGCATCCAATGCTCTAATTAAGATTTTAATAATTTACCCGTTCGAAGCGCTTTTTGTATACGCGCTGGATTTTATTCACTTTTTGTATTATCCGACACAATAAATATTTTGCTCTATAAAATTATCTCAAAACGTTTCATAGTAACAAAGTGTTTCCTTATACAATACTACGTTTCGAAGTCTATATTTATCACATACGACTACACATACTTGTAAATATTCATAATTTTTCGTTTCGGTTTGAGTTATGTAAGACATTCACTGTTTCGTCTTATTGTTTACTTAATTAGTCTATGGCAGCGCACGTGTTTTAAACTAGTATGAAATTTGCCTTGTAACACTTTTTTCAAATTCTTCATCACTATTACACAACTTATCCGGGTAGAACATCGAATAAGAGGGTATTGTTATACCTAATAAGTGGGAATACATCCATCATGTAATGATTTTTTTACACAATATAGGCTTAGTGCTTTGACCAGGATGGTAAACACTAAACGTAGGCACTGGTTCACAAGTGATGCTGCCGGAACACACCCATTGGTTTTTGGCGATAGGTTGTCAAACTTGAGGGTTGTAACTACCCCCGGCGGGCATCATTAGAAAGTGCCTTACCACCATGCAATATGAAAATGAATGAAAATATGATTAGAACTCCTTTATGTATTTATGCTTGCCATGGTCACCTGCTTAAGCTATTTTAGTGTAGGTTTTACAGCCTCGAGTTCCAATTTCGTTTTTACTCAAATCTGGTGAAGAATTGCGATCATGTAGAGATTTCTCCTTGAAATAAAAACAGTTACTAAAAATTAACAATTATACAAATGTATTCGTATTTAGATATCATCTGCGGTAGGAAAATGTATCCTATGTTTATATACTAATATGAGCTTATATTACCAACTATTGAATATATAAACAGATAACTAACTACGCAGGATATCTCGCTTTCGCCTTTTACCAATTTTTGCAGTCATTAAACCTTACTTAGCATTTGTTCTTAATTATACTACGTATTGAGTACGTACTTCTTCGATAATTATTTAATTACTTTACAATGATAAGAAATGAGCGAAACGTGCAAATAACTCATTGTAAACACTTTATACTATTTACTCGTATGTATTTTTAGTTGGAGGAAACATTATTACATTGTTTATCTCCTCAATGTATCACAATTAAGTCAATATGTTGTTTGTATTGCAGAATACGGTCTGTTCATAAATTCAAACATCTATTACAATTATTATGAAGCCCGTTGTATTATTTTTTTAAATATCTTTCTTCTTGTTCGTATTTAATATTTTTAATCTACGTTGTGCACATAAATATTTGTTCGGTAAGCTTGTTCCATATTTTCGCGGGTAAACTAATTTACCATTAATTTGAGAGAACCACAGAGTAATTTAGGATTAAGTATGTCAAGTTAGCTTTGGAGGAATACCTTCTGGAATTTAAAGGTTATCTTTTTTGGTTCCACGTACAAATATTAGAGAAACAAATCGTATGTTTTGTATCAGACTTCAAGAAAGTCAACATTACCAATAAGGCTCTACCATAGCGCTATCAAATTTAGGCCAAAACGATTTATGGTTATCCATACTTTATGGTTTATGGATACTGGGGGGACGCATCTTAGCAATTATTTTGTTAATATTTTACTAGTCGAGAATATTTGGTACAAGGCGTGTTCTGGGGTTGATTGATTTCACGTTTTGATATTAACTCTTTACTAAGTAGTTATCGGTATACGGAAACTTCGAGAGATATCTATGTTCCATTTGCATTTATTATATATACTATTATACTGTATAATATTATAAATAGGAAAGATTTGTTTGTTTGTCATCGATACACTCTGAAATGAATGCACCGATTTTAATAACTATTTTACCGCTTTTAATACTGAGTAATATAGGCTACATTTCATTTTAAATTATTTATTTTTGTATACCCGTGCGAACCCGGCGCAGGTTGCAGTCGCTTTATTACTTTTTTTTATTATTACGCGTATTAGAAAGAAAACTATCAGTTTCGTAGCGTTTCGGTTGAGTTAGTTTGACTAGATAATTAAACGGCATAATTTAAAAAAAATAAATTAAAAGTTAATTTGTAAGTAGATAAATTAAGATATTTCATATCTACTTATTACTAGCGTTCTAGCGTTTCTAGTTTATTGGTCACCACATGACATACGACACTTAAGGTATCTATTACAAAGAGTGAATACTCGATTTAAAAACCATATAAAAGTAGGTTTAACAACTTTTTATTAATACTACTTAGCTGCATTATAGTATTTAGGAAAAACATATTGTGTTTTTTATTACTTATTTATATTTTCACAATTGAAATATTTATTCAGTTTCATCATATTTAAGTATGTTAATAAATTTTATTATTTTAAAATTGCTTTTATTTTGTTCAATCCTCAAAATAAAATTTCATTCAATAAATGTTCTATAGCTATTTATGTTTCCAATCACATAAATAATCAACATTATATTAAAACATATTCCTATATAAACGTGACATATTATATTAATCATTTGTATGGGCGTGTTCTACTTACGAAATACGCTTAATAAATAAATAATTATTCATGTAGTTTTCAGTTCGAAGAAATACCATATAAAACCGGAACGGAACGTAGGTTTTCGTTTGTTAATGCTGTCTGTGTAACTAGACAAACTTACTCGGTTTTATGTTAATTTCAACCGACGGTGACGCAATTTAATTATTTTTTTTTAAAGTAATTTATACATTTATAGAAACGTTTTTAAATAGGAATTTTTAACATCGCGGCCTTCACACAACAGAAATTTATACACAATTCACCGGCCGTAGAATCTAAAATAATTATAATATTATTTTGTTCAGTCTACATTTATAAGTACCCAGTTATGTATTGTAACTTTGTAAATTTATTGTGGAGTGTAATAATAAACTTAAATAATAAAACAAATGACAGTCCTCTCATAACGATCGGATACTGTATTCTCTATATAAAATATAGAGTTCGTAGAGTCACCTACGGCATATGTAGATACTAAATGTTAACTGATAACCTTATCTCGTCAATGTATGTGTCAACAACTCTATCTGGTTTGTTAATAACGCAATACTAATGAACAGTTGGTACAGTCGAGAAAACAAGTGGAATTTTAAATACTTTTTTATAATGTCGTCATGATACGGAAATCTCTTAAGGCTAGTTCCATTATGCGAACTCAATATTTTTATACCTATTGAAATCCGGAATTGCAATCCGTTTTTGCTCTAAAGTGACACATAAGTCTAAGTGATTAGTCAGAGAAACCGATATATTTTTGGTTTAATCTCAATCTTAACTTTTAGATTCGATATTTAAACCCGTCGTTAGTAGGTATCATATTGACTTGAATTCTCTATACAAGGTGTTTTATTGACCGGTGAATTGGCAGCAGTGACTCGTTGGCGTTGCCAGCTCAAGACTGGTCTTTTTTCCAGGAGTGGATGAGACGCGCCACGGTTCCATGAGTTTCCATCTGACACAGATGCTCTGTCATCACTGTGTTGACAGCATGTGCATCATGCAGCGCACTGTGATAGATTGTGTCCTGAGTGGAAAGTCTCGTCGGGAGTTGATCAGAATCTCTCTGTCCCTGCGCTTGATGCATAGCATGGTGTTGTGTCTTTTTGCAAGTCTATTATGTTCGCAAAGGTGATGGCAGAGAGAGGTAAACGGAACTTTTCTCTTCTCTCCCGCGTTAAATAAATTGGAAATGATATCCGCAACTCGAGGATCCAACCTCGTTTAAAATGACCGATATAGTCTTTTGATTAAGGTTTAGCGAGGTCTGGGTGTTGGGGTTATCTGGATGTGGAAAATGTTCTCAGATCTCGGCGTAAAACGCATATACAAGAAATACAACCGCGAAGTTTTAGTCAGTCAAAACCGTTTCTGAATATATGATCTGAAGGGACCTTGCAACCTTGTAATCAAAGATCTGTCCTCGTTAAAAAAATACTTACATGGACATGTATACAAACAATATTTCCTGTTATTGATTGTATATTATGTGTGTAACAAATAAATTTATTTTCTTTCTTTCTTTCAATATAGACAACATAAAACTGGCCAATAACACACATATTACGCATCGCCTTTCAAATATAATCAGAGATGGTTGAAATTTCCCAGAACATACATTGTGTATGTTCCATGATTTTAATTTCCCATATAAATATTAATGATTTTCAAGTATTTCCATTGAAAATCGGTGCATGAGTAAGCATCGATTTCTGAACCGATTCGACGACGAACGGACGGACGGAAGGACGGATCGTTAAATAGAATAAGTACATACCTGCTTATATACACAAGTAATAAACCTAAGGTAGGTATTTTGGTAAAAAAAATATTATTTATAATGAGCAATTTTGATAACTAAGTAGTATATCTCTTCATTGGTGTCATATTCTGAGTAATGCGAGTTTGCTTTCGTCGAATAATTGCTGTGTTTGGTCTCTTGGTATATTTATATAAAAACTGACGAAGTAGGTGTCAGGTCTTTTGATATCATATTTATGTTTTTGTAAGTAATGTTCCATTACATTACTTAAAATTCTGTATGAGACATCACGTATCAGCATTTGTACTACCATTGCTCGAACACCACTTTTTACTTGTTTATTTTGTTTAAAAGCCTTTATAAAAGAAAAGGTTTAAACAAATAAATACCCTTGCTACTTAGTGTCGGTAATATATTGTAATATGTTTATTATAAGAATACAAGAACACACAATGCTAGTACATAAATAGCTAGTTTCCGATTAAAATTTGTTATAATTGCAACACATATCGCATTTAATGAGCATACGTTGACCTTACGAAACGTCGTCATTCGTAGAAATTAAAACGTCACTGTGTAGTTATTTATATTTTGTACCTTAAGCAATAAAGGAATATTGTGTCTGTACACTGTAATTGTTATGATCAGTAAAACGTTTGTTATTATTATAATAATACGAGGGAAAGAAACATAAATCTAGAGTTACGCTTCAAACAATTATGTTGTGAAAATTAATTAACACCATAAAGATTAAATTTCAATTCGTAAATGGTAAATAAATCGAAAATTATGCGTAAAAATCTATATTTATTTCTCGTTGATTCGATCGTCCAATGACCGCGGCTCCTATATGCTTTGTGTTTAATATAACCTTTTATTTTATTTTGGTCTGGCTACTATCTATTTCTATTAATAAGACTCTAACATGGCAACCCATAATTAATTTATTGTAAAAAATCGAAATAAATCATTTCATCGTGATTTTTACTAACAACCAGCAGTTTACAGGTAAATACAAGAATTGTTAATGTGTCGAGTACCCATAAAAATAAGACAATAGGAAAACAATGGAAAGCTGGCTTAAACGCCAGGTAAGTGCTCAAGGGGTTAATAAGGGAAAGGTAATCAGAAACCCGGCATAATTTCTTGTATATTATATATTTTTCAACAACGTAGTCGACAAGAAAACCAATAATAAAATACTATATGACTACGCTCCAAGTGACCTTTGTATCCTAAGATAGCATTTCACTTATGGACGTTACAATTGACATCAGAAGTGGGACTATACTATACTCCATGAACTAGGAGACGAGTGGAAATATATGCAGTATGTTAATACAAGCGGAAAGATGAGTAAGCTAAGATTGATTTACCAATTGCTTTTTTTGTGAGGAAATGTATTTACGCAACTTCCTAACAAATATAAACGAGGCCCGCTTGTCGTGAAGACCCGGAAACACCCACTAAAACCCTATGGTCTCGTTCGCCGCCTCCCTGGGGCAACACGGGATCATTCCTGCTTGCTTCACGTCGCCCCGGCGGCAGGCCTGACCTCTTTTTAATATCAATACAGAGGGCAGCTTGGCACAAAATGCCCCTTTCACTGACCGCCGACCAGGAAAGTTCCGGTCCCTCTTCTCTTAGTTTCTTGTTCAAAGAGCGAGGGGGAAAGGAAAGAAGATAGAAAGACAGGGGGAAAAGAAGACGGATCAGTCGGTTTAAGGGGCTAGTGAGCCCGGGCGTACCTCACCCTACCCTCCTATGGAAACAAAAGATGAAGCGAAAGTTTTTTTTTTTCAAACAAATCTAACAACTCTAGAGCTTTATAAAGACTCCTGCCGCTGTTTTTAAGGCTATAGGAGAAAGAACGACAGTGGCAACACGGCTTGAAGTAAAGTATTTTTCCCTCATGTAAATGACATACAATTATATCATTGTGCTCGTTAACTCTTCAGTGTAAACAAAGAATTTTCTAAAAATATATATTATCACTATATTAAAGTTTTCTTTCGACGACACGTGTTTCATTTAGTCCTATTGACTTTCCAAGGTTAAGAAGTATGTTTGCGCGGTTAGTCCGTTGTGTATTAATTAAGTATATTAATTAACATCTGTGCATACGGTCTGTATCAATAAATTAGTTTAATGACGTTCATAAATGTATATTTGTGCGCGCTTATCCTTTCACTGTATTTAATTTGTACTTTAAAATTAAAACTGTTTATCGATTAATCTTTAGCCTAGATGACCTGTTTGGATACACATAGGATTGACTAAACAAATGAGGCATCAAAACAAGATTGTTCGATGTAGTCAGATTTAGAAAATGTACCGGGGATCTATAAAAAAAATGTAAATCGGCGAATATCTATTTATTGCGTTAACAATTACATTTTTTGTACACATTGTTTTCTCTCCATATTTACTGCCTGACTAAAAAAATCACTGCGGTAAATAGTAATTTACATACGTAGGTTAACAGGTGTGTCTACGTGTAGGTAATTAACATAATCGCTTTTTTCTATATAAATGTATATAAGTAATTATATAAATTTTAACAGACCTGAGTTTCGGTTTCGGCAAGTATGTCATGTCGAGCATATTTACGGCGTTGTACACGTACCACAATCTCGTCTGGTTTTAAGCGCCAATGTGTATGGATGCGTACAAGGATGGTAAACATACTAATCCACTGAGTTTGTCGGCAGATGTTTGATTTTGAAGGCTAGTTACGCGAAATTAGTAAATGCTGTAAAATTAGTAGCCTGGTGGTAGATGACTGGTCAATGTGAGATACCACGCAATTTTATGTATCGGGTAGCCGATGCAATATGTTTTTATATTTTTATGAGCAGTCAAACGCGAATTTTCCATAGGCCTTGTATGGCAATAACAACTTATTATATGTATATTCTATGAAGTTATTTTTGACAACCTAATTCACTAACTATGTGTAAACTCGGTTTTGAGTCATTGTCTACCCAAATAGTATGCTATGTCGTGGCGTAGGCCGCACAAATACCGTCCAAGGGCCGCAGTTTTTACGACCACTGGAATATATGGTCACCCTATCCACCACTACAAAGCCATCGTTTGATTATTTTTGAAGTGAAAACTTAGGGGGAAAACGTATATATACAAGTTACCAATGCTATGACGTCACCTATACTACACTACTACAGATGCTACAGTTTGTCAAGTATAAGATGGCGTTTAAGTGCTGTCATTCAGAGATAAAACAATAAAATGTATACTTCCGTAGCTTATCGTATTTTTTAATTATGAATAGACCCTATGAAGGTGTATAATACATATTATGCTCGGAACGCCAATAGATGCAAAGACCAGACAAATGTTAAATATTAAGTTACGTTAATAATTTTCGCTTCTGTCGGCAGTCCCCAAGGATGCTTTTAATTTTAATTTTTATTCTATACAATTTTGTTGTAGATTTCTATCGGGCGTAGCACACGCACCCACACGATCGACGTCGACTTGAGTCTAGAAGGTCCGGCTGCGAAGGTGTCCAGGAGGCACGCAGTCATCCGGTTACGTAACAGCGGTGATTTCTTCATGTCCTGCGAAGGAAAACGACCGATATTCGTCGACGGCCGACCAGTGTTACAAGGGAACAAAGTGAAACTGAACAACAATAGTGTGGTCGAGGTGGGTAACGATTACATTTCTATTATTTTATAATAATAGTTATATCATCCGTCATAATTTTGTGTCATTTTCTTTTTTGAAGTGAAAACAGATTCTTTAGCGGCATTAAGCAATTCTCGGCGAACGAATCGCGTCACCAAAGCTATCACGTCAGCCGTTAACATGCTACAGTATGTCAAGTACAAGATTGCGCTGAGAGTTGAATAATTACATTTATACTTACACAGTCTACCGTTTGGTTTTATTATGAATAAACCGTATGAAAAAAATTACCTTTTTACAAAAAATACGTTTTTCCAAAGATTCCAGTTTCCAGTTCTGTTGGATCTTTTTTAATATAGCTAATGCTGTTGACCGGAAGGGTCTTAAGAGCTTTACCGAATTTTGGAGCGAGCGCATAACATACTCAGCCAAAAAAGGTAACTATCTCAAGAGCACCAAAGTGGTACGAACCTCGGCTTGGCCGTTAGCAGAAGGAAGAATTCCGCGGAATTTGGCCTAGTTAATCCCTATGATTTGTAAGAAAAAAAAGGTTTCATACAGAACCCATGCACCTAGGTTAGAGTTACTGCAGTGTCGAAAACTATCAAAGAAATGACTGCGTTTTTATAAATGTAACAATATTATACTGTAGTGTACATATAATATTATCAATATCATTAATGTTACATACATTTATGCAGCATGAAGTTTCACTAATTGTGGTAAAACAATGACTATTATTCATTACAAAGTTAAGGTTAAAACAAATATACATTGGCATTTCACAATTCATGGTAAATGAAGCGGCATCAACGTCGACCGATATACAATGTATGATCGTTTTTTTTTTATTTCATTTATTTATACGATGTAATAAATTCTTAAATTTTTGAAGTTGTTTGTGTGTGTTTAAAAAAAACATTGTTTTATTTAACTAGAAATACGGGTAAAATTTTTTTTTGGTTTCAATGTAGATAATTATTTAAATTATGTTACCTAGCTTTTGCCTGCGGTATTTAGGAAATTGGATCCTCAGAGAAACTGTGTTTATGGCGGTTTTTCGAGAACCACAATTCTCTTATACACCATTAAGATGTTTCTTTTTCGTGAAAATTAATTTTTTGGCGACTTGGTTACAAAAGATTATAATTTTAACTACCTATTTACGCAAAAGTTTAACTAGGATATATGTAATATATCTTCGTAAAAACAGCATCAAAATCCTGTGTATGGCTTTAAGTGTTAACGGACAAACAGACAGACAGACACAAAAAGTTATTTTTTTATACTATTGCATATATGTTGACTAATTGCAGTAAAACTTTCTTTTTCTGCCTATAGTGCGTTAAAATTGCTAATTTTGTAGGTCATTGAGAGATAGAGAGAGAAATATAAATACTATCGTTTATTGCCTTAGTTCTACATTATATGCTACAAAATATTATTTGTTTGTGATAAGTTTGTATACTGTAGACATTGGTTTGTGTTTTAATTAAACTTGATTTTTTTCTTTCGGCTTTTCTTTAGTCCCGTAGCAATAAACATGGCACGTGTAAAGTAACATGTTGTTTACTGGTTGCTTGCTTGTACCGCGACGTAGGACTTCGAACAAAAAAAAAATGTGAAATACGTAAAAATATTTTAAAAAACATCATATCAGCCTTTACATAAAGCTGTTAACACACGTACGGATCGGATCGCGAACATGGTAGGGCGAGCAGCCGCGGTTATCAGTCTCCTATGTAGGGATGGAAATCTTTCCCGAATAATATCGATTGTTGAATCGATTCGAATCAAATCTTGATGAATCGATTCATAAATTATCGATATCCGAATGATCAATCTTTCAAACTAACAAAGTGTCGATTATTAAAGTGTCCTTTTAATAAATAGGCAAATTTGAAACACTTCAGCGTCATTTTTGCTTAGTAGGTTAGGCGTTCTTTTTTTATGTTGTGTTGCTATAGTTTGCCTTTAGTGCTGTTAAATTAAAAAAAAAATGGAAATGGTTTTTGCAATAAGTGATGATTATAGTCTAATTTGGACCACAGGAAGAATACTATTTACGAATAAAAAGTCAAATAAAACAAGTCGAAAAAAGATTGATCTCTTAGACTCATGTTATGTGAATCGATTAAAAATTCGACCGTTTTCAAAAATCTTATACCCCATCCCTACTTAGGGAATGGTCCCATACTACCTAACCTATTTTTTAAAATATTTCGACCCTTCCCTCACCACGGTGACCTCTGAGTATTTGACAAGAACTCCCCCCCCCCCCCCAAAGATTTTACGTAGATTGAAAAGTATATTTTTTATGATTTCGCAGGTAGACAATTAAAATAATTTGACTCATATCCGTCTTTATTAATACGGTGTTTATTGCATAAGCATGCATGCTTATAATTTTTAGTAAATTAAATACATATTATGTACTTATGTAAAAATATATTCAATATAATGCTGCCGTAATTTAATTTACGAGAACAACAATGGTTTTCTGTTTAATTACATTAATATCCGTCTAACACGTATGCAATGAATATGTTCCCAGCAGCAATCCACCCGGATACAAAATTGATCACGGAGGCAGTAGTATCAGGAGTTTCTTCAGACTTAGACATCTAACCAATCCATGATTTCTCCCATAACACACAAAACCTCATGTGGCCAACTGTGAGCTTATGAAGCACTAAACACTGCGCTCCATATTCAAAGATAGGTTGAAAAATTGCGAAATTTCTCTTGGCGAAATCAACTACGTAACAAAAACCTAAGCCACCCTCGTGCTCCTCTGACTGAGCGCAGTATTTTAAAGCCCCTCCAGCCCCTTAAACGGGTCACGTAATTTGGGTATGTTCCTTTAGGCGACTGATGACCTCAGCCGCTCGTTATACCATGTCTGCGGTCCGGTCCATACGTGTATTAACAGCTTTATAGTAGTTTTATTCGTAGTAGGTTTCTCTATAATCAAAGATTATATATACAGTGTAAACTCTATATAGCGAACACTTAGAGATTGCGTAATTTTATGGCGTTATTGAGAGTTATCGTTAAACGGGCAGAAAAAAAATTTATATTATTTTACTATTCTTGCGATATATAATTACTAATAAAGTATAAAATTTACGAACATTCATATTGATACAATAATACTTTTTACGTATATTAATCGCAACAAAAAAAAGAACGTTGTGCTTATAACTTAAAAAGTACTGTTTATTACTTTAAAACATAAGTTATTTAGAGTGGAAACGACTCTACATAGAGAGTAAACCTGTACGGACAAGATAAACAAACCAAAGTAATGTCGACGTTTTAGGGAGTTTGTCCTTAAATCGAGAGACGTTAAATGGCGTTTACACTATACATATTTCTATTGTAATTTTGTGGATAATTTTTTTAATTGTAATTAATCAAATTTAATTTTATTAAACAGATCGCTGGACTTCGTTTCGTGTTTGTTGTGAATCAAGATCTGATCAACGCTATACGACAGGAGGCTGTTAAAGTGAACGTACCATTGTAAAATGTAATAAAATAAATAATAAAAACCATTTTATTTTTGAGAACACATTTATTTGGTCATTTTAAGAACAATTCAAAAACTAGGTACCACTCGAAAAACAATACATATATAATATATACCCCATTTTTTTTTTTCCCCGGTGACAATACATAATTTAATTTATTAACACTCATTTTAAAACAAACACTTGATTTTTAAGGTCTATCACCAAACATTTATCACGTGCGTTATTATATAGGTACTGGCATAAAACGATATGCATATTATTAACATTTACATAATTAAAACGATTAAAATAAAATCCTAATTATTAAAAGTAACTAATTCCATAACCCTTATAAATTGATTCAATTTTAACCACATACCTAATTATATATTAATAGTTAATACATGTAAAATTCTAATAATAATGGCCAACGAAAGTGCAGATAAATTAAAATAAAAATCCTTTAAACAATAGTTGATTGATTACCAAACTTAATAAAATAATAAGTCTACTTAATAAAAAATCATGAAGTAATTACAGAACATAAAAAAAAAACAAAACAAAATATTAATCAATATTCAGTCAGCAGCTTACTTTGAGAACCCCAACAAAATATCTAAGTTTACAAAGGATTATATTTAAATTCTATTATCGTTCAAGATTATTTCAACCATAAACTTTAAAAAACAAACTCTTTTTTTTAAATCCTAGATAAACACATTTTCTCTTACTTTATAGGTATAATAAATAATAAACGGAGGTATGAAATATAATAACCGCATGATGTAAAATAATAACATTATTAATAGTTTTCCTGTGTTTACGAATGATATAATAATTATTTAAAGTTACAGTAAAATATTTAAAAATTAGATTGTTAATATTTCATTATAAGAAACTCCAAACAACAAATATATATTTTTTTTAATTTGAGCGTTCGCCTTTTTGAAATATCCCCGTGCTATAAACTATCATTTTTACACGTGAAAAAGTCATCATTTAAAACGAATAACTGGACGTAACGTATATATCAATAGTCAAGACTTGGTTACTGCCATCTGATGTCTCGTGACAATAAAAAAAAAAACCTTTAGATACAATACAAACTTGAAATGCAACAAACCCGAGAAATCGGATGCCAGGAGTCTCTTGTGAGAGTAGTTAATTGAAGTCACAACGATCAACAACAATTAGTTAGGGTCGCTCAAATATTACGCAAGTAATCATCGAGCGGGGGGCGGGGTAGAAAGGCTTGAGCTTTTCTCATTTTTTATGGGGGTCGGTTATTTTGTCTGAATGATGATTACGTAAGCAATATTTACTTATTAATCTTCATTCTTTTGTTACGTAATCATAGTGGGGGAGCAATTACCTTAAGCCTATACACACGTATAGACTGGACGGCGGGCGGCCGAGGACATCAGTGGCTTAAGTAGGGATGCGAATCTTTTCCGAAGAATATCGATTTCTCAATAGATTTTAATCTAAGCTGGATGAATCGATTCACAAAAGATCCATCTTTCAAACTAATAAAGTATCGATTATTAGAGTATCTTTTTGTTTTCTATGATATTATCTGTAAATAGGCAAAAATAATACAATTCTGTATCATTTTCCCGTAATAGGTTAGGGGTTCTTGTTTTTTTTTGTTTAGTTGCAATTGATGAGCTTTAGTGATGTTAATAAAAAAATTGTAACAACTTTTGCAATAAATGTTGATTATAGTCTAATTTCGAACATTGAAAGAATAATATTTACGAATAAAAAGTCAAAGAAAACAAATTGATATCTTAGACCACGATGTTTTGTGAATCGAATCAAAAAATCTTATAGTTCATACCTACGCAGCCGACTGATGAACTCGGCCATTCGCCATATCATGTCTGCGGTGCGGTCCGTACGTGTATAAACAACTTTACTATTGTTGTCAAGACTTAGGGAGGGATGTAATATTTGAATGGCCTCTTAATAGTTAATATTAGACATTTTGTTGCGGTATTCTTTTGATTTTTGGACGTATTACATATCATTACAGAATTCAGACATCCTGACTCTTAATAATAAATATGAGTGTGTCGTTATATAAATCTAAAATGTCACTGGACATTAATATTATATATATATATATATATATTCGTACATTATATTATACTTCAAATAACCACAGTTCCAAGCGCGATATCTATATATAATATAATAAATAGGTAAAAGTCCTATCAATCACCCAACAAGTTATAACGAGAATTCATAAATTATAATTATATCTATATTCTACTCTATATTTTTAGTTATTTACGAAGGCAAAACTCGTAAATACATTTTTATGCGGAACTTAAAAGCAGATATTTGGTATATTCTTGAACACCCTGTACATTGTATAAAAATAGTGTAATATAAATATTATAAACAGGCACGTTCAGGCGAAAAATATAAAAGAATAAGTGCCTCGGCTATGAGATCAATATTATAATATTCTCTCAAAATATTTCCTCTAAAGATCAACCATAACTCAAATTCTTAATATAATAAAATATAAACCATTTGCTAAATTGATGTTACAAAACAATAATATTTATTAAGAAGGCACTGATAGCACATTCTATTGCATTTTTAAGAATGCAAATTATCTATACTTTCTCTGAAAAAAAAACTATTCAGTCACACTTTGAATACTCATTATAAATAAGGTACGTATATGACGACAAAGCCACATTTTGGTAAAGTATATAAATATCATATCAGATATATTTAGGAACTAGCTGTGTGTCCGCGGCTACGTGCGCGTTTTACATGTACGGAATCCTAATTATTTTCCTTAACTTTTTCTGGTACTAAGATAAAGTAAAACTATTTCACACAAATTCAAAAATTTCGTGAGTTTTAATAGTTTTACGCTGAACCCTGAGCTGCGCGAAGTAACATCAGCTATATAACAAAAAAAGTCCCGTCAAAATAGGTCCAGCCTTTCCGGAGATTACCGGACAGGCAAAAATGTTAATAGTTGTTTTTTTTGGTATAGGTATCGTATTTACATTCATATCTATTTAGTAAAAAAATATATTTTGAAATTACAAACAGACACTTCAATTTTATCTATTAGTATAGATATATTCTTATAAAGCATATTTTAAAGGGCACCAAAAGTGCTGTTTTTCTCTTAGTAGGCGATTTTAATGTAAACAATAAAAGTACTATTTCAACAATCCATTATTTCTGAGTATTTGGCTTTGGTTATTTCACGCTTTAATTTTATTACCTACCTATGCCATGTTGTTTTACGGTAAAGGCATAAAAAGAAATCGAATGATCACGGACACATAATTTTTACAATTACGTTATTATTATTATTTATTCATTAATGTGCCTTTTTGTACTGCACCTACAATTAACAGCACATTTATATTATATCTCTTAAATAGTGAAAAAAAAAACAGATATGAATTAATGCGTGCTTATAATTTATGTGAGCAATTTAACCCTTATAAAGTTTACAATTATAATTTACTATGTCTACTTTCATGGTGCAGTAAACAAACAGTACTCAAGACAGTTTTTAAACTGACTGCCAACAAGTTATCAATAACTTGATATTAATTCTTTTAAAGATATATATATTTTATAGGTAAAATTCCTCAACATTAACATTTTTTTACAAGCACCCCTGAAATTAAATTAACGTCAGCATTCCGGTGCTTTAAAGATCAGAATAATATACTTTCATTATTATCCTAGTAGACAGTAACACTATTACCTAGTAAACAACAATAGATTTATTAAACCATTTCTTAACTATAATTACAAACTAGACAATAGAATATCATAAAATATTTCTTCTTTAACAAATAGGCGTATTTAATACTCTTTATGGCTACTTTCATTCAAAGGTGCAAAATGAAAAATATTTACAAATAATTACAAAAAAGAAAAGAAATTGGAATGATAGTAAAACAACTCTAATAAACTTTGAAATAAAGCAACAAAATACATATCAGATCAATTTGCACTATTAAACAATGCTTCTTTGTCTTTGTTACATCAATATCACACTTAGTACAGAATTTGGCTTCACTATACAAACTAGAGGTATGCAATTAAATAACATAGGTAACCACTAAATAAAACTAAAATGGAATTAAAGGAATGATAATTACGAAACCTAAGGTAGGGTGGGATCCATTAATATATATTAAACCATTATGGCCAATTGAGACCTCATCCACTGAACGATTATTCTTCAAACAAACATCCTTAATGTTTTAACTTTATTGTATATTTCAAACGACCTGTGGATGATGCATTAAATTCCTGCTGTGTTATAAAGAATTTTGTACTATTTACAGATTTGTATTTATAAAATTTTTCAGCCAAAACATAAGTGTTTTTTCTGTAGCTGAAAACAGCTTGGTTTTTATTCTTAAGGGCCATTTTATCTATAAAATGGTTCTTTTCTAAAAAATACCCACGGTTGCCACTTTCTACCGGTCAGATCAGGATTATATGTGTTCTGATTGGATGTGCTGGCATAATGCGAGCCATTTTGGTTTTTTTTTTAATAACCACTTTAGGTATGGCTTTTTTACCTTTTTTATTCTTTTCTTTATGCATCTTAAATTGAATTTCATCAATGCTTTTAAGAACATCCTCAAATTTTGGTTTCAGTTTTTTTGGAATTGTAGGAATATTTTTACTATATTTATGAAACTTTGGTACGTCTTTGGATAATTTCAGTTGTTTTAATTTTAACAGACTTTTTTGTGGTAAAGGCAGTTGGACTTTTAGATCATGTGTAGTGATGATTCCTTTAATGGAGGTATGTATTTTTGAGCAGCTTTCGTGATTAAGGGGCGTGTCGAATTTAATACCGTATTAGAATGTATATAATCAGTTTTTTTTTTTCCGTAAATTTGCAACATGACCGATTATTATTAATCTGTGACGTTATTGATCCATTATAATTAGTAATTTTTAACATTATATTTGAATTTCTTTCTTCAGATGTTGTTGACGATACTTCCGGGGATCTAGTAGTGGTATAATTTATAGTTTCGTCTCCATGGTTGTAAGAAAAAATACTATCATTACTAGATTCACAATAATTCACAGTATTTTCCTGGGCTGTTTCAAAAATATTTGTATTAATCAGATCAGGTTCTGCTGTTTCATCATTACCTATAGTCTGTTCCAATGAGAACATGTCACTAATGTTTTCTTTATTATCAGGAGTTTTGTGATATATTAAAGCACTTGAAGAAAGCAATGAATCAGTATTTTGTAACAAAGCACTTGTACCACTGCAACTATTAGATTCTGATAGAATTTTTTCCAATGATTCTGTATCATAAAATTTGTTCAAGGGTTCAAAAATATGAGGTTCTCTACCAGTTAGTGTTTTGTTTACGTCCATCTGAGGAGTATTGTACAATGTTTCGACAAAATGTGCATCATCGCTACACATTTTCTCTCCATATATGTACTTAACCTTTTCTGTGTGCTCACTTAAATCACTACCATATATACCAGACTCTTCATTATCTGACAAGTCATAGTTTTTGGGAGAAGACAGTGCACTGATCGTGATATCTTCCGCGACATCATCACTTACCACAGTTTCTACACAAGCGACATCCTGCACCCATGATTCATCTAATGATTTTTCTTGATTACACTCCATTACAAACGAATCAGAATAGTCACATTTTTTTTCTTCTAAGCATGTTATTGCTTCTTTTTGTAGAACTGTAGGTTCTTCCTCAGTTATTAAATCATTTGCTATTTCAAAACAATCTTCTGAATAGTTTGTATAACATATTTTGTCTACTTCCTCATCTTCAGTTATAATACAGTTATCATCTATCAAAATACAAAAAGAAACATTTTCGTCGTTACATATTGAAGATATTGAATTTCTTCTGTTTTGCAACATATTGCATAATTTTTGAGCAATTAAATTAGAATTGTTTGTATTCTCACAATAATTTGTCTTCTTACGCTTAAATGTCCACCTTAATGCAGTATTTTCGTAAATACCTCGTTCATCTTGGAAATCTCCGTGTACTTGGTTTATTGCAGAATCTGATAACGACCTTTTTAATGATGAATGTGATTTATTCAAGAAATGTGATTCTATAACATGTAAGTTATCAGTGTTCAAATTATTTTTACCATCACCATGTTTTATTTCATATTCATTTTCATTCTGATTTGTTTCCATTTCCTCGTAATTAATTGAAGTACGAAGTAACTCATTATTTTTTGATGTCAAAGAATTCAACATGTCTTTTTCTGATCCTAGAAACAAATCCTTTTCACATTTTTTGCTAACTGTAGGTACTATTTCCAATAGTGTATTATTTGTATCTACATACTCTTGTGAAGTAGTGTTTTCATCACTGCAAGGAATTTTTGCTAGAGTGTTAAATAAAATGTCATCAGCTTCTTCAGTCACATTTTCAGATTGTGCTTCAATTGCCAAATTACATATAATTTTTGTGTTCTTCAGGATTTAAATCAATATTGATGAGGTTATTATCATTTTCTTTATTTTTATTAATATCTTTGTTATCTATACAATTGATGTTTGTAACTTTTTGCAAATATTGATTTTCTGTTACTACATTATTGGCTTTTTTGTTGCTTAGACTTAAAGGAATGCATGGTCCTTCTTCATATATGATTAATTTACGTATCCATGGTGAATACAGTTTCTTGCTCACATATCCCACGTTGTTTTTGAAGTTGACCAGACTGTTATTAATTTCAATGTCTGCACAGTGATCTGATATATTGTAGGACTGAAACTCATCTTTACCTTTTTCTAAACTACAAGTAGTACAATCGTGGCTTTGGCAAGAGGATTCTCCCATTTCACTCAATATTTTATCATCATCTTTGCAAAATTCATTAAAAATATTTTTATTACAAGATTTTTGATTAAGTAAAAATTCTTTTTCATCAAGTTGTGTTTCTCTATCTGCTGTAGACTCATTATATACAACAATGTCATTCTCTTGAATTGATGTTACTTGTTGAATGTTTAATTTTTCATGGTTTTCATTTATTTCTGTTTCAATATTGATAATATTATCACCCGTAACTTCCATTCCGACATTATTACTTATTTCAGATTCGGGATCTAAAATACTTTTTTCTGTTAATGAACTTTGTATAATGGATTCTGACAGTGTATTTCCAGTTTTAGTTTGATCTATATTTCTTTTGTCAATAGGCAAATGATTGAAGTCGCTTTTTTTTTCCTTATTCTGTGTCATATGGTCCTCCTGTAAAGACAATTCTACTAACATTTTATTTTTACCGATAAGCTCAGATAGAGGATTTTCTTTGACTGTTAGTTGATAGTTTGAGGATGTATTTTGTTGAGAATTATTTTCCACTATACATTCTTTTTGAAGTTCACAGATATCACTAACTCCTTCAGAGGCACATATGCCATTTATAATATCATTCGTCATTGTAATTTCAGAATTATCAGAATCTATTTCCTTTTCTATTAACTGAGAAATATTTTCATGCTCTGTATTATTATCAATATTTTCATTATATGTTATAGAAACCACTTCAGATGTAAGATCAAACACTGATTTTGATTTCTTTTCTTCAGAAACATTTATGTAAGTGAATGATGCATCCCTCCTTATAATTAAGTCATTATTTGAACAATGTGATAGTAAAGAAGGATCTTTGGGTTCCTGATCTTTCATGTGTGCATGTTTGTTTGTAAGTTTTATTTCTGTTTTATAATCATTAGAACAAAAATCTTTATGATTACTTTTGTTTAAAGTGAAATCAACTGCAGTTTCACTTATTAAGCAGCTTATATTTGTTTCTTTAATAAAGATTTTATTTTCAGGGCACACAAATTCATTCACACTTGTAACTTCACTTTGTGATGTTAAATTAATTGGAGTTTCTTGGTCTTCACCTATACATGTATTTAAACTTTTTGTATTTTCTGGATTTTTTATAATGACACTGTCAGTTCGAAATTGTAGAGTGTTTACTTTTATAGTCTTGTTTTCAGAATCACATAATTTTGTTTTTCTGTACTGGCTAAGTTTCTTAAACTCTTTCTCGGCAGTAGACTTATTTGGAATTACTTCTTTTGTTTTATTTTCAACAGTTAAAGTTTCATTATGCACACTAATCTCCGATTGTTGTAATAAATCCAAAACAGGTAAGTCTTTAATAGGTGTAGAGATTATAGGTTCTCCTTTATTGGCATTAATAAATTGTTGATTAACCTCAGGAAAGTTTAATTCAATATCATTGTCTAGCCTAGGTAAAGAAGCAAGACATACACCCAAATTACTTTCTAAATCATGAACAGAATAACTATTCTTTATAGAATCAATATTATTTGTAGAAAATTGAGTATTTTTCATTTTACAACTGGAAATTTCTGCAGTGTCATTCAATATTTTGTTTTCTTTTTTTGAAATTTTACATTCATTAATATTTTCTTCGACTTCTGATAAAATGGGAGTATTTGTTACTGTGGACAATGGATTAGTAACTTTTTCTATTGTTCTCTCTGTTAAAATGTTATGTACAGGAGCAGCAATTTCAACATTCATCATTTTTGGACTACATGGTTTTATTTCAAAATTACATCCTACATCTTTGTGAATTATGGATTGGCTTATCTTTGCTTCCACATCTAAAGGAGATACAGGTCTCGGTCCAAGTACTATTTTTTGTTTACCTGCAAATTCTTTTGATGACACTGATGACATTTGAAATTTCTTTGTGCTATCTATGTTTGATGATTCAATTACTTCTTCAAATTGGTTGAGCAATTCAATATTAGTATAACCTTTTATGTTTTCTGGTAACTTTGAAACTCTTTGAATATGTTGATATTTACTAAGTTCTTCACTTGGAACATTTACTAATCCCAAAACATACAATTGTTCTTTGTCAGTTAAAGCTTCATGTTGTTTTGAAAGATAATTCATATCAATAGATTTTTTTTGAGCTGATTCTTTATTTGAGCGACTTTCACTATTCTCTTCATCACCTTCATTCCACATTTGTAAAAATTGTCTTACATCAATATCTTTTTTTTCTCTAATTACCATACTATTATTTGCATTTACACTAGATTTTGGTGAACTTCTAATTACTGGCCTGTGCCTATAATCGAACCTTCCATAGTAATCATTAATTCTCTGAATACCTGAATCCATACTTCTAACACTTGTTGTAGAAGACTGACTTACGTAGCCACAGTCCTCTTGTGTAGTACCTTGTGTCTTCATAGTATCATTACTAGCAGTTGAGTCTGTTGGTGAAATAGCTAAAGCATTTGGTGAGAACTGAGGTAAATAACGCGAGCCTGGATTCATATGTAAAGATTGGTTAATATTTTTGTAGTGGTTAGCATAGTCATATGTTTTTAATGGAGTATTTTCTTTTTTGTAATATGGATGAGGAATTGTGTGCATCATTGGAGAAAAGTTTGGTATTATTCCTTGGTTTTTGGCTGGATGTATTCTAGATGTTTCATGAACATAAAAATTCTCAGGTGTTGGTGTAAATGGTTTTAATCTTGAACTTTCATAATTTACATACATTTTACTGTTGTTATCATAAGGAAGTTTGTTTGATGATAATTGTTTATTTGAGCTATCAGGTGGATAAGGTGGTAATTTACCCTGAGAACAACTAGACATCATTTGTCCATAAGCAGGATGTATTAGTTGATTTCCATACTGTACACTGTAATTATTTTGTTGATTAACTGGTCTTTGAAAGCCATCTAAAACTGGTTCTGATATTCTACTATCAATATATTTCAAATGGGGATACCCAGGATATGGATGAGGAGGTATAGGTTTTTGTAAATCATATTTATGGGGGAAAAAAGGTGGTGGATGAAAAGAATTTGAATAATTATTTATATAATCATACCTTGATTGTTGGTACTTCTCCTTCACATTTGGATAAGGCTTGAATCTGATGTTTAATTCATTATAATAAGGCTCAGGGTACACACACCCAGGTTCTTCTGGGATTATCCGATGAGGCCGTGGCACAGGTACATGTCTAGGGCCTGCACAGCTAGGATATTCTGGGTATGACGAGTACACTTCAGGTGACACATAAGATTTCTGTGAGCGAACATTTATTGTGCTAGGTGGCCACTCATGAGGAATAGGTCTTGTGACATTTGGATTCACATTAGGCACACATATTTCTGCATTTCTTAAAGTTTTTAAGTCATTATTAGTAGGAATTACAGTGTAAGGCACATCACAATATTTACTATCAGCAGATATATTCATTTTAGAATTGCTGGTTATAGGAATGCTTCTGTCAGGCAATTGAAGATAAGTAGTCTCATCATTTAATTTAACAGTATTGTATGTTGGAGCTACCATGATCCGTTGCATGTTTTCTTGGAATGTTTGTCTAGGTGATATATTTCTTGCTGGGTTTTGGTAGTTAGCAATTTTCTGTACATATTCTGGTGGTCTATAGTATGTGTTGTCTGGACAAGGCCATGGATCGACTGAAGCTTTTTTAAAATACGCGTCACTTAGATCAGACGGCGGTAAAACACGGTCAGGGCCTATGACGGCGCACGGTCGGCTGTTTGGCGTATCCACTTTAACCAATGAGTTTGATCCGACATCCTGATATGGTTTATATTTGGTACATTGGATCGTTCCGCTCTGAGCGTACTTGTTGCCATCGTCGTTGCGTTCACTCAGAGCGGTCACTGTCAAGTCTTTAGCGTCCATTGCCATAAATCCAACACATATTTTCACTTGATCTTTTCAACATTTTAACCATATATTGAAAAATAAATATCCCAGCAGCACAGGGACACGGAGTTCAAAATTGCGATTTCCATGCTGAAAATAAACAAAATATCAGCATTTCAATGACAACTGTCAAAACAAAATGCCACATAGGCTTATTTCTGTTTGGCTAAATCAGAAAAATATTAGACTAAATGTACCAATGTAGATATAACAACTACCTTTATTTTTTCTTATTATTTACAGAACATCAATAATATTTCCAAGGAAACACCAATTTATTGCGACCATTGGATGTCGCCCATTGGGCAATGTTGCCTGGATACATTTATATTTTTAAAAATGCAACATTGGAACACATCGACCATAATTAGTCGACTAAATTATTTTATTCGAAATCTACAAATATAATATTATTAGTGTTTACGTTTTAAAAATTAAGCCCAAAACTAAGGCTATATTTGATTACAAATTGGAAAATAACCATTGACCTAATGTCATTCAGACCAAAATTTAGGCCAAAAACTACAGAACACGGAATTAGTAAACCCAAGTTAATGAATAAGAGATAAGAACCACGTCTCTGATAATAACTATTACACGACAGACAAAGATCTAACCAAAAGCTCTAAGTTAAGCACGATTCTGTGATTTTCTGTTTTCCTGGTTTCATCCACAAATTAGCTATTAAAAGTTAGTTAATTTACTACGTGATTTTTGCACAAATTAAACAATATTAAAATAATGAAACATTGCGCAATTTGGCTACTCATGAATGTCTATTGAAAATTATTTAATTGGATTATTAATATAAATAAATAATAGTTGCTTTTAGCTTGCTGTTTGCAGAGTAGCAAATTTTGTATGGGTAAACATAAAACCTGTTCGCAATTTTGATTTGTAATGTAGTACCTAGTCCTTGTTTTTAATTCATTAGCTTGCAGCTAATGCCTCGAAGGGCCGATTTTTTTATCCGTAGTCAACTCGAGAAATGGTCAGATTTGTACCAAATTATTAAAATAATGCCCTGATGCGTTTCTGAAACATAGTTAAGCAAAGCAATTGTCAAAAATGTGATTATTTGTTGAAAATTTAACCATTCAGCCTAGTCGGGTTAGCAAGATAGCGGATGGTGACTATAGTGCAAACAGCTATTTCACTGCTTTTGTGTAACATTTGAAGTAGATAACTTGAAGTTTTCAATTTAAAATAAATGCATTAAAATATAACTTTTAACAATTTTTAAATAACTAGAACGTAAATAAATTAAGTATTTTATTTATTATCATTTTCGTAATATTTTTGTTTATGAATTTTGTTTTTCATACGTATTCCATTATATGGTATATCAACTTCATACAAATATTTCTCTGAAACATTTTTACTCGGAATGATCATACAAAAAATTACCAGAATTAAAAGTATTCTATTATACAGTTCATTTTACTGGGAATATAAATAACTATTGCTAAATTTAACCATAGTAGATTTTGTAATCAAAAACGAATTGCGATTATAACCATTGGTTTGTGTATAATTAATAGTAAAATTGACAAACGGATATAGTAACTTTGATTTCGGTAGGAGTAATATTATTCTGTGCTTTGACCATGGATAATTAATCGGCCCTATGTTATGTAATTTTGGTAGCATTTTATGTGGAAAAACTTGAATGTTTTATCATTGGATGAATATTTTCAAACGTCTAACTCAGCTGCATGGTTTATTAGCTTTGTCTTTTATTCATAAAGCAGTAAAAACCTTGTGTCATGTGTCATACGAATGTCAAGTTTTAATTATTATTTATTTCTGTCAGGTACCTACTAATGTAAACCCTAAAGTTTTCATTCTGGAGTAGTTCAAATAATTTGTTATTTATTAGAATAACAATGAAGTATATGTCAGTTTCTATTATTCTTACTTTAATATTTGCCGGTTATATTGTAAATACAATATGGACATTATATGAAATATTCATACCACCGGAATGCAGTCGTGGCGAACGGTGCTTTTCTTCTTATTTAGATTCTAATCCAGTTCTGCATCTTGTACTGTATACTTCTGTAAATAAGCGCCCTTTTCTAAGCGGCTCTAATTCAGATCCAGTGAAAAAAGTACATACAGCGTTGAATTTCAATTACCGAAAGCCGGCCGATATGTAAGTAGGTAGTTTCATTATAAGTTTGTATATATTCTAAGAATATAAAAAATATGTTACTAATATTCACAGCGAGGTTATTTTAGACGTACCAAGGAAAACCCGTAATAATGGTACTTTATACATGCATGCTGTGTTATTAGATGACAGTCAACTTAATAAAGTCTTTAATGATATAATTCATACGGAGTCCGTCCACACGTTACCATTAGTAACACACGTTGAACCTCAGGCTGCTACATTCAATCTTCTTCAACAAAATGTAAGTATAAACGTAAAAGTGATATTAGTCAAAGATTAAATTATAGAGTTATTGAAATCACAAAAATATATAAGTATGTGTAAACTATTCAGATATATTAATATGATTGTTCTGTATGTAATAGTATAAGTAAGGTTATAATATGGTATTACTCTTAACCAAATTAATTTATTAAAAAATATATAATCTATCTGCTAATTAATATTTTATGTCATATACTTATCTTTCAGATATATATATAACATTTATGGACCCTTTTATTCAAATGCACTGTGTAAACTACACTGACAGTGATTTGATAGTGTTTAATATTCATAGGTCAGAAATTGTGATATACAGATATTTCAACATGTTTTTATAAGGTGTTGTAGTATTAAATTAACTTTATAATTAAACAATTTATTTGTTATATTTTGTTGCAAAATTTTATTTATTTTAATTTTAAAAGTATAAAGATACTTAGTATATCAGATTCTCCCTTTATTAGAATTAAGTATGAGCATATGTGATTGAATACTCTACAATACAACACATATAACCTACTCTTCAGCATAACCAAATAATTAATTACAAACCAGTCATTTATCAATAGTAAAATAACAGTTTCTTAAGGATAACAAAAAATTATTAAAATATAGTTAATATTTCTACTTAATTTTACTTTTTCAGAAAACTACACTGCCTTCTCTATAAAGGAAGAAAAAGTTGCTAATAAAAAAACATTAGTTAAGAAGTTCCTAACTTCTTTCTATTTTTTTTTATTGTCTTTTTAATGTGGGTATTAATGTGGGCAATACATGCAAGCTATTCATATTCTTTAATGACATTTATTTAGATATTCTACAACTAACATATTTTCAACCTGTGTTAACAAAGTGATTTTATAATTTATGATATGTCCTATTTTGAAATCAATCCATCCATCATAGTTATCCCTCAAAGATCTCCACGGAGACTGGTATTGTGCGACCCACATCCAGCGGTTTCTTTCAACCTTTACCGGGTCATCAGCCCACCTTGTCGGGGCCTACCTGCGTCTTCCTGTGAAACTACACACTAATTTTCTGTTCTTCACAGTAATTATTCTGTGACATTTTTTATACTATGCTATGTTTTTTTAATTTAATTGGATCATTCAAGTTTTCGTTTTAAGCCACAACCCTAGTACGATTAATGTAAAATTTTGTTTTATTTTTCAGGTTAATGAAAATCCTGAAAAGAATAATATACAACCTTATTCTCATATAATAACTACAGTACCACTGTCAATTCTTGGGGATAAACTAAATTTACCAACGGAAAAGATTCCTGGTGAACTTTACCCATTTATGAGGTAAATTTTATTTGTTTTGCAATCTCTTATATTTTTAGTAAGCAATGCCTATGTAGTTCTGTTCACATTTTGGGAATGTCACCAATTGGTAACATGTGGTGGGGTATTTATGATCACAGACCAATAAACAGTCTCCTCAATACTTTTATTTAATAAATAAACTGACAATTACATTGCAACCATAGCATGGTGGTAGGTAATTTTTTAATGATGCCCGCCTGGGTAGCTACCACCCTCAAGTTTGAAAACCTGTCGCCAAATAGCAATAGGTGTGTTACAGCAGCATCACTTGAGAACCAATACCTCTAGGCTTAGTGTGTTTACCATCCTGGACCACATCGACACTTACAATCAGGTGAGATTGTGGTGAAAGCACTGAGCCTATTCCCTGTAACATTATGAATTAAGAAAAGCTTATAATTCATCAGTTTAGGTAAATATAATAAGGTAAATAAAGGTTTAGGTAATTAATTATATGTATTAAACAAACTACTTTTTTTCTATTGCTTGAAAGTTCTTGTTTGTTTACATTTTGTTAATTACCACAAAGTATGTTAATTTCCTATACTGATGGATTTAGTGGCTTCTGTATACCAAGCACATGGGCAAATAAAAGAACCAGCAAAGTATATTTTGTTTTTGATTTTAAAACCCAGTATACTATTTTTTATTTAATCTGTATTGTTTTATAATGAGTATCAATAGATTTTCTCATAGATTTGAAATCATTTCATTTCTCTATGGCTTTAAACTTTTTATAATATTTTTAATATTACTTGATGTTTTAACTAATTATTATTTGTTATATTGTGAGATATGAGTAAAATATTGTATGTTGTGGTGAATATCGAATGGTATATTATTGATTAAAAAAATTATTTATACTATTTCAGGTTCAGGAATGGTAAATTCCTACCAATAATACAGCACAATGTTCTCAAAACGCGTATGTCACAGTTGCTGCTTTTAAAACGCAGTACGACAAGTGTTAATATCACAGTACACGCGTCACCTGCATCCTATGGGTCATTCCGGCTGGCTTTACACGTGAAACTGGCCTTAGAACAGTTACAATCTCTTGGATTCAGTGAGAAGGATGTTGATGATGTCAAAGGGATATTCGCTGACACAAATATTTATTTACTGTCCGCCACGGTTTTGATTGCCAGTTGTCATGTGAGCATTCATACAATAAGTTCTCAATTTTCGTTGAATATTTAAATAAATTTAAAGTCAAAACTTCATTTAGCTGAGTTGAGCGAGTCTCCGTAGGGGAAAACTATAAATTTATGTCATCTACAATGCTATGAAATCAACCATTAACATGCTACAATATGTCAAGTGTAAGATGGCATTTAAATGTTGGCACTTTATAAGTTTTTTAATTTAATTGAGTAAATTTTGAAATTTTAATTAATCATACTATAATTGAAACATTAAAAAACTGTTTTTGTAAATCAAAATTTAGAGTTTTCACTTCTGTCGGCAGTCCCGATGGCTGAATAGTTTTTGTTTTTATTTTGTGTGTGATACGTATTTTACGTTACCAATACTATGGCATCAGCCGTCAACATGCTACGGTATGTCAAGTTTAAGACAGTGTTTAAATGGAGAGATAAATAATCAAATTTATACTTACACACACACACATATGCATATGTACTTATCATATGTTTTAATTATGAATTTTCTTAGGTATATGAAAATGTACACAATTATTTCTCTGAGTATCAATATATGTAAAAAATCAAACAAATGTTGTTAAATTAACAAAATATGAAATTTAAAAAAAAAAGTTTGTCCAAAATTACGAGTTTTCACTTCTGTCTACAGTCCCCATGGCTGCCTAGTTTTATTTAAAAATTAGCTGCTGTCCGCGGTTTTAACCGTAGTTCCCGTTTCCGTGGGATTTTCCGGATAAAAACTATCCTATGCCACTCCCTGGATTTGAAACTATCCCCATACCAAATGTCATCCAAATCGGTCCAGTAGTTTTTAAGTTTATTCGTTACATACTCAAATACAAATCTGTCTTCTTTATAATATTAGTGTAGATTAGTTACAAATATTATTATACATACTTAGTACATATGTTGTTTTTAAATCAATTACTCTATCAGTCCACTCTATTATCAGTCAAGTATTCTATTATTATGTGAATATATATATTTTTTCTTTTCAGTTATTATTCGACGTTCTCGCATTTAAAAATGACGTATCTTTCTGGCGTCGCAAGAGATCCTTTGCCGGTTTATCAGCGCGTACGGTTTTCTGGCGCGCCTTCTCGCAACTGATTATATTCTTTTATCTTCTGGACGAACAGACATCACTATTAGTCCTCGTACCGGGTGGGATTAGTGCTGTTATTGAGGTAACTAGAACAGAACAAAAACTAAACCCCTCCCCTACCAATCATTTATTTTATTTTTTTACTTTAAGCACGCCTATGAATTTCTATAATTTTTAACAGGCAACCTACGACAAAAAAATTCAACGGTGTATGGACGGTGTTTTTCTTTTTAATAGTGAAGCGAAATGCTTTTTAGATCCGGTTTTTTTCATTGAGTCCACAGATTGTGTAAATATTTTCATTTAATGAAATTATTGCTTGTTTCATTTTGCCAAATAGTAAATCGATTTACCCTAGTATAAATGGTTTAGTTTAATATATAAAATATTATTCATTGAAACGCCTGGGTATACTCACGAAACAGAAAATGTTGAGTAAAAATAAAATACTTATCAATGTGTTGAATCGATTAAACTATTTCATAAATAAATAAATTGTGTAATAGGAAATCGAAACAGTAACGTATTAGGAGATCACTAATGGAGTTGCACCCGGAACTGTAAATGTACTTTGTATTCTGTTAGTACCAAAATAATTTTAGTCCTATACAAAAAAAAAACAAGGATCCATTCTTTTCCCGATATTTGAGAAACTATATTACGGACCTTAGGAAAAAAAAGATACGCAGGCGGAGCTGCGGGAAATGTTAGTAAACATTTTTTTTACACGGAATTAGCTCAGTTCTTTAACCAAAATCTCACCTGATGTTAAGCGTAGATGTGGTTCCAGGGTGTTTAAACACATTAAGCCTAGAGCTACTGGTTTTGAATTGATGCTGCCGGAAAACACCTATTGGGTATTTGGCGACAGGTTTTAAACTTTCAAATAAAATTTACGGTGTCTAGTTATGGAAAGTGACGAAAGTGTTACACTTGCGGGTTGCGTTCGGCGGGTGGAGTGCGCGTGTGGCGTGACGTCACAGCGGACGCGGCCGAACAGAGTACGGCGCGCGCCGACGCCGAGGCGATGCGCTACCTCTCAATGTTACTCTACCCGCTCTGCATAGCGGGAGCTGTTTATTCACTCATCTATGAACCACACAAAAGGTAATTAACTCCAGTGACACTGAACATGAACACACACTCACTCGCACACACACACACACTCCTGCACATAACACGCACGTACATAGCTCCTGTAAGGAACTTTTTTCTGTTTTTTTTTTATATCAAATAAAAAATGTAGGGATCAGTTAGGATCAAAAGTCCGTGGGAAATTTTCTATATAGGTAACGGCCAAGCCGAGGTTCGTATCACTTTGGTACCTTTGTGCTAGTTACTAGTGCTACTTGTGCTAGTGCTAGTTATGCCTTCAGCACTCGCTCCCAAAGTTACGGTGAATATGTTAAGGTTCTTCAAGTCAACAGCATTAGCTAAATAAAAAAAAGAAGAAAAAGTAATTAACTCTTTGAGAATGAATGAGAAAGAAATGTAAAATCCTCAACAGACGCGTATACATGGTACGGCACGGGTCGACCGAAGTTATCTGTGTGCAGAGCGTATAAAAGTTATTATCGAATAAATCTATACCTTCTACGCATACTCAGTTTTTAACAAAATTGAGTTTTTGTTTTAATAATATAATTTTTCCTGAGAACGGAATTTCAATAAATCCAAAGATTTACGGTCGCTAATAGTCGCAAAATATAGATAATACAGCGCAAACGATCGTACAAAAATAGCTGTTCTGAAAAATTACAGATTTACTACAGAAAATTACAGACATTCGGACCTTATGTATATGTATCGATACCTTATAGGTATCGAAATTCCTTCTGTTGTAGTAGCAACATTGATATGGGCCTAAAAATCCATACATATTATAAAAAGACAACCGTACTTGACCGTGCTGACTAACTAAATTCGGTCGTCCGCCGTACCGTATACGCGGTCCGATCCATGCATCTGTTAGAATTTATCGCGAAGACAATTGAATTAAATTTAGAATTAATTATATTTGAATTAAAATATAATAAATAATAAAACGAAATGAAAATAATATAATATATAACATAACATAACATAACCTCACGCTTGTTATCCCCAAAGGGTTAGGCAGAGGTGAAATAGCGAACTACACCACCCACATTCCGGCGAGCTTAGTTCCATCCCAGATGTGACAGGGGGCGAGCCTGTCGCCATATCGGGCACAAATTCCAGACTCCGGGATGATATTGAGTAGAAAAACCCAATATCACTTGACCCGACCCGGCTCGAACCCGATATCTCGGAACGACAGTCGTAGTGTAAAAACTGCGCCACCAAGGCATTATACAAAATATGATCTCTACATAAAATAGATATAGAAAATACAACGAATAAAAACCTTTTTTCTATCCCGACGTTTCGGCTGGGTTTCACCAACCGTGGTCACGGGCTGACTGGCGGTGCGCGGCTTCGCCTGCAGCGTTGAGGGGTATTTTGATGAACTACCCCCGTTTGGTCTTTATATTTATTATAGTCACAACACACAACACTAACAGTGTCCATCGACGATGCCTGTGACGATAAATCACGAACCTTAAGATTTTCTAGCACCGGATTCCACGCTGAGGAAAGTCTATACCCATCCTCGCGATTGAAATTTGGATGTTTTTTAATTTCAATCGCTTCGCGAGCCATTCTACGATAGTATTGGCGATCAGTGGATAAAACTTTCGGCCGGTGGAATTCGATCCAATGGTTGGTATTGGAGTTGAGCAGATGTTCTGCTATCGCTGACTTCGTTGTTTGGCGATTCTTTACAGCTGCGATATGTTCTTTGACTCTTTGCGCGATAGTGCGCTTAGTCTGCCCGATATAGGAACTACCGCAACTGCAGTCGATTTTGTAGACACCTGGTGTCTGGTACGGGATTACATCCTTCGGCGTGCGAATCAAATTTTCAATTTTGGAAACGGAACGTATACAGTCTTGATGGAGAATTTTTTGAAAACTGTTCCAACTTTGTCCGTTACTCCTTTGATATATGGCATGAACGCAGACTGCCTATTGACCTCCGGATGTTTCGTACGGTGTCGACCTAAGCCGTTTCGACTCGCTTTGTACCCGTTTCTTCTTAGGGTCTCCTGAACGTGTGCGAGCTCCGTATTTAAATGTTCAGGGTCACAAAGTTCATAGGCTCGCTTCGTCAAGGATTTTTCAACAGATAGTAGGTGTCGCGGGTGATGGTGCGAGGAAGCGTTCAGGTATCTGTCTGTGTGTGTGGGTTTCCGGTGTACAGTGTGTCCCAGAGAGCCATCCTCTCGTACATTTAACCTGACGTCCAGGAATGCCAGTGAGCGTTCACTCTCCATTTCATAAGTAAAACGGATCTTACTATGAATGGAGTTGAGGTGACCGAGGTATTGTTCTACCTCTCGTTTGGTTCCCCTGATTAGGCAGAATACGTCATCAACATACCTTTTCCAAAATCGGATACTGAACGGCCCTGAGGCCAACGCTTTTTCCTCGAAATATTCCATCCAGATGTTGGCCAGCGCTGGTGCTACAGGACTACCCATAGCTACTCCATCAATCTGAAGGTAATGTTGATGCTGGTATAGGAAATAGTTGGCGTCTAAACAGTGTTCCAGTAATACTATATACCTATCAGAAATACCATGCAAAAACAATTTTTCCTTAATCACCTCTAGGCATTCTTTCAATGGAACGTTGGTGAACAACGATTCAAAAACCCGTTAAAATTAACTGAATTTAAATATGGAACGCGAAAACTTAAAAAATTACGAATAAAAACCTGGTCAGCAAGGAAGCTCATCCCTATATAGCACTGCTATACTTTTTACCAGAATTTGTTGAACTGTACGCCTGTATCGGTCATAGTAATTTTCCGATCGTCTATGATCTTGGGTTCCCTCATTTAAAAATCTGAACGGTATAATATTATAATTTTCCCGGATATTTTACAGTCTATCAGTTTATTATATCCAATAAATTGCCCGTCGAGTGTCGCTTGTTCTTCATCACCCATAGTGTGTCTGATTGCATTACTTTATATAATCAGCTAAAAATTGGGTGAAAGATTGTTTTGTTATCCATTGTTACGGACAATGTAATTAAATTATAAATTACCACAAAATAAAATAGTGACATCCCTTTGCCTTTGTATTACGTCCTCACACTCTCGACCTCCTTTTTCTTAATGACATCCAAATTCTATTCCTTCTCGACGTTCGTAATTTGAAATTTTGAATGTTCCTTCTTAAACGGCCTCCTAAATGAATCGATTAAAAACTCAGATTAGCAGAGCGAACGTATAAGATCTAATATAAAATTGACATTTGACATAAATAGAAACTAATAGAAAACCTTCGGGTTTTCTTCATGAATTTAATCTGTACTAATAAATAAAATTGAAGCGTCTGTTTGTAATGTCTAAATTTTTTTTTACTAAATAGATTTGAATTTATATATGATGCCTATAACAAAAATAAAAAATTTCAATTTTTTGTCTGTCTGTTTGTTTTCTTACGGGTAGTGTTCGGAACGGCTGGGTGGATTTTGACGAAACTTTTTTTGGTAGATAGCTGAAGTTACTCCGGGTAACTTAGGGTACTTTTAATTTTAGAAAATAATTAGGGTTTACACCTATATAATAATGCACAGTTTTACAGGAAAGTGCTATTTATGAGAAATATTTTTATCTAATCTTAATACTAAAGAAAAAAAAATTAGGGATCCGTATAAAAAAATTAAAACGCAGTGAAGA
Organism: Samia ricini; assembly: GCA_014132275.2. Taxonomy (NCBI): domain Eukaryota; kingdom Metazoa; phylum Arthropoda; class Insecta; order Lepidoptera; family Saturniidae; genus Samia; species Samia ricini. The sequence goes on from AP028161.1 coordinate 13,810,103, forward strand.
ATATATGTAACGCGGACGCAGCCGCGGTGACGCAGATAGTTAATAAATATAAATATTATAAAAGAGAAATAGTATTAAAATCAATTATTACAAATTTTTAGGGTCTTGACGCATTAATGAAGGTTAATTGGTATGCCGTGGTTATAATGTTGTCCGTTGTTTTAATTAAAACAATTCCAGTTGGTACTCGTGGGCGTTGCGCAGCACAGTGAACGGCGTGTACGCGTTCGGGTTCCTGTTCATGTTGCCGCAACTGTTCGTCAACTATCGGTTGCGCTCGGTGGCGGCGTTGCCGTGGCGCGCCTTCATGTACAAAGCGTTCAACACGTTCATAGACGACGTGTTCGCGTTTATAATCACGATGCCGACGGCGCACCGCGTCGCGTGCTTCCGGGACGATATGGTCTTCCTCGTCTATTTGTATCAGAGATGGTGAGTTTTTTTTTTCAATTATTATTAATATTTTAATCAATTTTTTTACAGGTTATAGGCTCAGCGCTTCGAACGTAATCTTACCTGGTGTTAAGTGATCATGTGGTCCAGAATGGTAAACGCACTAAACCTAGGTACTGATAATTATGCGGACACGGACCTGGTTCTGGTCGGCTTGTTACGAACTTTGTTAAAAAATGAAAATAGTAATTAATTTATAATAAGTAAACCCAAGTAACAAAATAAATGTAGCAATATATTTAATATGTCGAGTACTCATAAAAATAAGACAATAGGGAAACAATGGAAAGCTGGCGTAAACGCCAGGTAAATGCTCAAGGGGTAAAAAAAACAACAAAAAACATTTATAACATACTATAATATATAATAGTATTAATATAAAAATCAATTTCTTAATATATAGTCCTAGTTTAGATGTAACACATAACAAGATTTAAGCTCACTTAATTATGAAAGAAGGTAACTGCATAGCTGCATGTATTGTAAATCAATTTTTTTTGACGCGACTCGTATAAAACCTCTTACATAAAAAAGGTGTGGATCCAGAGTGCACAGAACGTGTTTTATTTAAAAAAAACCTATGTACTGGTTCCCAGTTGATACCGCCGGAACACACCTATTGGTATTTGGCGACAGGTTTTCGAACTTGAGGGTGGTAGCTACCCAGACGGGCGTTGTTAGAAAATGCCCCTACCACCATGCTATGATTTCCATCGCCGAAAGCTTAAGTCGTTTTTTAGGGTTGGATAGGGGATTGGTTTGAACCAGCATCCATTGACGCGGAATCCGGACGCACTATCCACTGCGCCATCATCGCTCTGTTAAGGAGCAGTCGTTTGTCCTTGTATGGGGGAAGGGAAGGGTTAATTATCATGTTTCAAGGATTTTCCGATAATTTTACTGAATACCATTTTTGATTTCATTGTTTAGACGTTGTAAGTTAGTAGAAAGTTAGCAATTTATTTAAAGATTTCGTACATTGTTTATTTTTAAGAGATTTGTTAATTCGACGTTTACGATTTTGAGGGGCCACTGCTGGCCACCGCCTGCACTCCACGTCGATTAATGTTTGAGTCAATACTAAATCTGAGCTTCCGGTCTTGAAACGATTATGACTCGGTTGGTAGTGTGGTCGGATTCCACATCTATGGATGTAAATTCGAACCCACTTATTTTATGTAGGACTTTTTCACCATGCATATATAGATGTGTTCCGACGGCATCGTTTGAGACCTAGTACTTCTAAACTTAGGCAGTATACCTTCCAGATGAAGTTGTGGTAAAAGTTGAGCCTATGCTGGTTAAAAAAAAAAGATTTAAACCTAATTCATATATAGGAATAAAGTCGAGAGTAATCACATCATTCACAGGTTGTATCCGGTTGATAAATCACGTACCGACACAGCGTCCAGTATGGACGAGAATCCTGACGAATATGAACCCGTCAAACAGAAAGAAGAATAATAGACAATTAGATTTTTTTTAAATGTTTTTAACGCATCGACTAAGCTTATTTTTTATATATATATTACTGACTGTGGCCGTGACTTTGTTCGCGTTTCATATATAAAAAAATAATGAAATAAACATTATCAATTGGACCAAATTGTGAATCTAAACACATACACACGAACAGAAGATTTATATACATATAAAGATGTCAATTGATAATTTTATTTTAAACGTTGTGCACAATTATACAGAGTAGATAGAGTATTTAGTTGCAATATTTATTATATAATTTTATTTTTAATTTTGATGTATATTGAAACTTTTTGGAGGCTTTTCAGTGAATAGGTCGTAAGGAATTAAATTCTTCCTCAAAAGTGGAGTATATTTGAGGATTTTATCATAGATATTCTTAATTAATTGTAATAAATAACGAGTGACTATTAGTTTATATTTCCCAAATATGGAAAAAGATAGTGATTTTATTTTAAAAACGGTAACATTTTTGTAAATTTCTTTGCCAATGTGCTTTAAATATCTTGAAAGAGGCAAATAATGTTTTGAATAATCAAAGAAAGTTATTAGGAAAATGTTATTAAATTCGTCGTCATAAATATTTAGTATTGAATTCAAAATGCTGTGACATCACTTATTTGTAATTTTGCTAAATTTTAAACTAGTTCAATCAGGTGAAAAATGTACCCTTTTTGTTTTTCAAAGTTGAGAGTTTTTACTTTTATACATTGTTTTTTAATTACTACTAGTGCTAATCAGATAAAAAAATACTTTTTTTTTACTTTGTCTTTTTTTTAATGTTCATTTTGTTTCTAAAGCTTTCAGTTCAGATTTAATACATGACTAAGAAATTAGATTTTTATTATGAGGCTTTTTGGTTTTTTGTCTTCCAGTTTATTTATAGGGTAATTGGCTGTTGTTTATTTCTTTGAATTCAATAGTATTAGTGAGGAATGTTATAATACTCGCACTGAAAAATAATTTAGTTCTTCTAGCAAAACTATGGGGTTTTAAGTTTCTAGTGGTGATCCATATGGGATGCTGCGGGGCTCATTTCCGCAAAGCAAGTGTTAGCAAATAACTTGTATGACACGTAGGATGTGACGTCATACATCGGCATATTTGGTAGGTATGTTCTCACTCTAGCATAGATAACGAAATCAGCCAACATACTTATTACTTTGTAGCGAATCTTTTTTAAATAGTTTTTTCATCCAGTGTCATGTGATAATTACATTACGTAAATAAACGTGCGATCATAAAGTTAATAATGATATGTATAGATTGGATGATTATGGTTAGTTGTCAATATCTGAGTCTTAGCCATATTCAGTATTTACTATAATATCTCCTTATAGATTCTACAACTTTGTGTAACATTCGTGCTTAAACTGTGAGAGTTTATTAGGAGAGATGATTAATAAAAATTAAAATTATGTTGAAATAAATATTTTAATATTTAGTATAGAGTATGAAGTTTTTATATTTGTTTCTTTAAATAGTATTTAGGAATGTTGATTAAGAAGATTCCATTGAGTAGAATAGTGGTAGCTACTTCAAATTTATTTTGCAATTTTTTTTTTATATAAACCATATTTAAACTAGCTTTTATATATATCATCTATATAGATAATACAAATGCCGTGTGTTACAAGTTTTTTTTAGTCTAACAGAAGTTTTTTAATACTATATTTATATTTATTTTATAATAAAGATTTGTTCGTTATAAGCACCTCTGTCATCATCTCTAAAGGTTAATTATTAGTATCCGAATTAAATGATGATAAAAGTAATGGATATGATCTGGTTTAGGCTGGCTTGATTAATTGTTTTAGGAGTCGGAACTTATTCTTCTTGCAGGTTCCATGACGTAAGTAGTTATATAAAGCGCCTCTGTATTATAGGCTCGTAGGGTTTTTATTAGAGTTTGATTAATTCATTTCATTACAACAATTACGTTATGTTTTAGATATTAAATCTGTTGTATGTATATAATGATGTATGTTTTATTAAATAAATCATTCCATATAGTAATATGTTTTTTTAAATCTGTGAGTACCTGTATCTACGTGTTATCACGCACCATGTTATAAAATAAAATAAGTAAAAGAAAAACAATTCACGAATTTCATCATTTACGTTTATTAATTGATTTCATTTTACGAAATTTTTATTTGAGGAAAAAAGTTCGTTGTACAGAGTAGAAACATACCGTTTGCTGTAAACTTTTTTTTTTTTTTTTGGACGGGGGTAAATGCATTTACGCACTACACTTACCTACCTATTGCATTAGTGAGACCGGAGTCCCCCAATGCAACAGGTAAGGGGGCACAGAAGGACGAACTTCGTGCCAGTGTGGGACTCACCCGGGCGTGAAGCGCCCGGAAATACCCACTAAAACCCCCCGGGGTCGTCCGCCGCATTTGGGATGGGGGCGACACGGGGTGGCTTTCGCAAGCACCGCGTCGCCGCCTTTTTTTTTTTTTGACGGGGGGAAATGCATTTACGCACTACCCTTACCTATTGTATTAGTGAGACCGAAGTCCCCCAATACAATAGGTAAGGGGGACCGCGTCGCCCCCTGCGGCGAACCCACCGGGCCTCGTCCGTGCAATGGCCCAGTAGGGATGGAGGAGAATGCTTCCCCGCCCCCCCCATCTCTTAGCCCACCTCTCACAGAGAGGTACGACCAATTGGTTGAAAGTTCGGGGGTTGCTGTAAACCTAAAAAGTAGGTATGTACTGTGGTTGGGCCAGTTTAGTGCTTTAAATTTACTAGATACGCTTTTATATTTAAATATTCTTTGCGGTCTACATCCTAAACGCCTGCCACTTGAATGTTGTATCGTTAGGTTTAACAGGCCCGCATCTGGAGCGGACGGGCCCCGTGCAATTGTTTTTCACGGGGTGCCAAAATAACAACATAATATGATTGAAAATAAACTGGCTCCACACAGTGGATAGCATACGGAAGCCTGGTTGTAAATTTAAATATACATAGACTATTAATATGCCAACAATTGGTGAGTTTTTTTTTTTTAGTAATTTATCTCAAACGCTAGAGACAGGGGCGCCATTATAAAGTTTATGCCCCGGTTGGAAAAAATCTTAAACTTTCTACTGATTTTTAAAAGTGCCGCCATGTGACCTATTCAGTGCGCTTCTTTAAGAGAGTATAAAGAAAAAATGGACTTGCCATTACGCTTTCAAAAATAACAACGCATTGTATATATTTTATAACTATTATAAAGAAAAACACTTTGAAGATAAACATTCAGACGCCCTTAGTCAGCCTGCGACTACAGCTTTCCAAGTTACGGGCGTTGGGTTGTGGACTGGTATGTATTATATAGTGGTAGGTATTTTTATTATACAGTGTATCTGGTGTTCGAATAATTTATAGGTAGAACCAGAAAAATTTAACAATAGGAAAACTATTGGAACTGGCGTAAACGCCAGGTTGGTACTTTAACGATATAAAATATTTCTCTTTTAGTATCGTAAGCCACTTAGTTAATAATATTGCATTTTTGTAAATTAATCAACTTCAAATGTGTTTTTGATTAATTTCTGACTATGGTGCAGTGTAATGAGAAAAATTAATAAATACACGTTTATACATATAGCAATAAAATTTAATATAAAACAAACCACAGTATTAAAATTAGCGTGTATTACATAGAATCCTTGGATGCAGGTAGCGCAGGACCAGTCGTTGTGAATATCTTTGGAGGAGACCTATGTCCAGCAGTGGACGGCTTTGGGTCGAATGAATAATAAAATAGTTAAGCATGAAATAAATGCTTTTTAATGAGAGACATGAACCTGGTACAGTGGTACTTTCGATAATTAGTTTTTAATATTATAGTTCAAAATGTATTCTGATCACAAAGCGAATATCCTACTAGTTATTAGGTAATTTACTAATTTTTATGACATACATATAGTTACTACTGTAAAATTGCAAAAATAAGTTTTCTTACAAAACATACGATACCACAATATAATCGTCCGTCTGTTTGTCACGTTTTTAGATACAACGAAGCAACTAATCATCTGTCTGTGTCGATTATGCCGTTAATAGAATGTTAAATTTAAATTCACAAAACTGGTTAAAAAAGATCCACTATGGTAAATACCCTTCTTTGATTGCTAATTCGCTTACATGGACGGTTCCCTTGTAGATCATCTTCGACCTCTCAGTTGATGTAGACCACACGGTGATTCTACGATCTTGAAAAATATTGAGGAGACAATGTTATCTCACCCAGATATAATAGTACCTGTAAGTAATTTATGGAATATGAAGCGGTCTTTAGTATAGGACTCCTGTGGTATGGGATGCTATTGCGTCGACGCCTTGGCGCCGTCCCATTTTCCAGTTACCTTTGAATGTTGGCGCATAATATTTACTAAAATAGAATTACTTACTTAGAAAAAAAATACTACTACTTTATGATTACTTCTCAAGGTATTAAAGTTCTTTACATAAGAAATGCATTTTTCCTTGTTAGACGTGGTACAATAGCCATATGAACTAAAACATATATCTACGTATATTTAAAACTATGTATTTATAATTAAATCGATCGGTTAGGTTTAACTAGGCTTATTCCATGGAATGTTTACACGCCAACCGGGGGTAAGTTTGTGTCTTTCCTGCAAGGTAACATTTCATTTGAAAAGACGCTTCGTCACGGCGAATCTCTCGTTCCTATTACACAGATCTGGCCTCCTTCCAAGTGGTTCAGAACCGCTTCACCAGGAGAGCTGTAGGTGCCCGGTGGTACGAGAGGAATGTGGACATCCACAGAGACCTCAACCTACCATCCATTCACTCTGTTATCAAGTCCCAGTGTCGTGCATTTTTCGATCGCCCAGAGACACATCCGAATCCGCTCATAGCGGAAGCCGTCGCGTACTCCTCCGACCCGCTAGCTCCGAAACCGCTTCGGAGACCGCGTAACGTTCTCACCGATCCCGATGATGATATCACGTGCGAAAATAGGATCTTTCCTTTTCAACCGATTCAGTATGCGTGCCAGCGCCCACGCCCGCGTAACCGCCGTTCCCGCCGCCGGGGACAGGCGGCTAATTTTGCTCCCGCACACTCTCCGGGTTCCCCTCAGGCGGCGACCCAAGACGTGCTTCGTTCCCCAACTGGGGAGGCTCTTGACGTCGCCGCCAGCGCGATACAGTGACACTGCCCATGCATTGAGCATTACACACACAACACTGCAAACACACTCTTGCACATAACATGCAGGTACATAGGTCCTGTAAGGAACCTTTTTTTATTATTATATTAATAAATAATGTAGGGAATAGCTAGGTTCAAACTCGCGAGAGAGTTTTGAATAACTCAGGTGACGGCCAAGCCGAGGTTCGTACTATTTCAGTAGCCCTTGTGCTAGTCACCTTTTGCGGCTGAGTGCCTTCAGCACTCGCCCCCAAAATCACGGTGAAGCTGTAAAGGCCCTTCCGGTCAACAGCGTTAGCTAGGTTCGAAAAAAAAAAATCTCTCGTTCCGATACCGCCGCCGCGAACAGAGCACTAATACTTTTCCGAAATGGTAAACCAAGGAGACGCGTAGACCTCTTTTTATACGATCTGGTATCAAAATCAAAATGAAAATTTATTTATTCAATTTAGGCCCTAAGAAGGCGCTTATGAACGTCTAAAACACTACCACCGGTTCGGAAAACAACCCAGTCGGCAAGAAACTGCGATCTGGTTCTTTTTTTTTATAAATATCATTTTTTTTGTCATATTCAAAACAATACAAATCGTAGTCTTAATAATGTTAGTGGAAGCACAGAGTTGTGGGTTAATTCCAGACATCACCATCGTTCACGTAATGATCCACCCTGTAATAACCTTTTGAGATTAAAACTTGCTTGACATAATACTTGAACTTGTTGTCAGGTAAATCGGTAATGTTACTTGGGATCTTATTGTAAAACCGAATACTATTACCTATAAAGCTTTTCTTACACTTACTTAACCTACAGCGTGGGACGGCCAACTTGTCTTTACTTCTAATATTAAAATTATGACGATCATTCACTAGATCTAGCTTGTCTAAATTTTTACGAATATGCATTAAGTTATCGAAGATGTATTGGGAGGGCAAAGGTATAGGTGGTAAACAGAACTTTACTCTGTATAAGCTCCTCCAGGTAACTGCATAGACGCGAAATATAAAGAATTGGATCTTTGTTTTATAATAATTTAACTTATGTTTTGCACAGGCATTTGAAAGATGATTACTCAAACTTACACGTATATAGACCCTCGTTGATGAAAAATAAAGTCTACAATAAAATTAGACGTACTCGTACGTACCTCTACATATTGTAAGTACGATGTATGCACGCATGTGCTGCTATTGCAATATGCGCACTAACAAACATTGAATATATTCTTACGAGTATATTTTTACCAATGAAATCAACTATTACTCAGAATTACAATAAACATTATTAATAAGTGATTACCGGTGAACAAGATTATGAGACCAGTTCGCTTTGCGTTATGTGCAAACAATTGATTGAAAATAATTAAAATTTTGAGATACCATAATAAACGTCGCGGCGCGGCGGTGGGGATTCTCCTCAAATAATTCTTTCATGTACCGTGTACGAAACGTCATCGCTCGGTATGAGATAGCGGGAAGTTCCCACTTAAACTAAATTAATAAATTGAGTTTTATTTTTAAAAGAAAAAAATCATGTTGGGGAATTCCTTTCGTGATTCAATTTTGCAGACAGCAGTACTTTTGATATCTATATGAATATAAAATGAACCCCTAATTCTTCTGGTCACGCTGTAACTTGAGAATGGCTTTACCAAGTTAATCCACCTTTTATTTAAATGTTTTCTAATAGTTCGTAGAAGTTTCTTACATTACAAAAAATTAAGGAAATTGCGTATATACTTGAAAATTTAAGAAATCTTAACGACCATTTCTTGGTGCACATATTGTGGAATAATATTTTTTAATGAATTAGTTATACAATTCGAATTCAATATTCATAGTTAAGACAAGACGAGGTCTGTCGAGTCAGCTAGTTATTCAATAATACAATAAGAACACGCATTGTTACGCTAATAAATAACTGGAATGCCATGTTGGTACATAGAAGGAATTTACAGCCGAATGTCTAATAGGAATATAATACACACTTTATATGTGTGGATAATATGTATACATCATTTACTTTTTTTTTTTTTTTTTTTTTTTGACGGGGGGAAATGCATTTACACACTACCCTTATCTATTGTATTTGGAGGATCAAAGTCCCCCAAATACAATAGATAAGGGGGCACGGAGTGACGAGTTCCGTGCCAGTGTGGGACTCACCCGGGCGAGAGTCGCCCGGAAATACCCACTAAAACCCCCCGGGGCCGTCCGCTGCATTTGGGATGGGGGCGACACGGGGTGGCTTTCGCAAGCACCGCGTCGCCCCCTGCAGCGAACCCACCCGGCCCGTCAGTGCAATGGCCCGGTGGGGATGGAGGAGAAAAGTTCCCCTCCACCTCTTAGGCCGCCTCAGGAGAGGCATGACCTAACGGTCAGACATCCAGGGGGCGGGATAGGTTTCCGCCCCCCGTAAGAAGAAAAGGGAAGAGTTGTAGAGAGCAGTGGCGGGCAAAGAGAAATGGGGAAGAAACCCGCCACTGCTTTAAGGAAAGTAGGTCCCTCCCCTTCACTCGTCTTGTCTTAGTCGACAAGACGTAGGAAGGAGAGGGATACCTGAAGAGAACGAAAGAAGACATAGCGAACAAGAAAAGAAACACAAAGAAGAGATACGGCACAAGCCCCTCCAATACAATCCCCCCCCTCTACACCCCCCCCCCCCCTCTACTTTGCTGTGGGGTACAGCAGCAGAGGTAGACACCATTTTTACGTTACAAAAGAGAGCTGTTCGAGCAATATACAATATGGGACCTCGCGAATCTCTAAAGAACAAGTTTCAAGAATATGGCATCTCAACTTTGCCCTCCCAATACATCTTCGATAACTTAATGTGTCTTCGTAAAAATTTAGACAAGCTCGATCTACTGAATGATCGTATATTAAAAGTAAAGACACGTTGGCTGTCCCACGCATTCGGCTAAGTAAATCTAATAAAAGTTTTATAGGTAATAGTATTCGGTCTTACAATAAGAACCCAAATAACATTTACCTGAGAATACGTTCAAGTATTATGTCAAGTAAGTCTTAATTTCAAAAGGTTATTACAGGGTGGATCATTACGTGAATGATAGTGATGCCTGGAATTAACCCAGATCTCTGTGCTTCCTCTAACTTTGGTTATGATTATGATTTGTATAGTTTTTTATATAAAAAAAATGATTGTATGTATATAAAATACATTATTTTATATAAAAAAAGAACCAGATCGAGTTTCTTGCTGGCTCTTCTCGACTGGGTTATTTTCCGAACCGGTTGTAGTGTTTTTGACGTTCATTAGCGCATTCTTAGGGCCTAAATTGAATAAAGATTTTTTTTGTTTGTTTATTATCCTCTGAGCACCACAAACACCACGCAGTAGGCTGCGATCGTTATCTCGCCTGGCAAGCGTGGCGATTATGGCATTTCCCCATTTTTTGGGGGGAGACCTATGTCCAGCAGTGAACGTCGAAAGGTTGAATGAATCAATACACCATTATTTTGAAATGTGGGTTCATTTTTATACAGCTGATTTTTAATTAGGTAGATTAGTTAATCACATTTTGTTGCACTGGCTCGAGCAAATTGCTCGCTTGATATTTTTTTTTAATTTTCTAACTTGAATTGACTGTATCGGTTGACCTGTGTTTATAAGCAAAGGAAAGGGATTCCAGTGATTGAGTAAGATCTAATGGCTCTGTTTATGTAAATTCACTAATTACTTTAGCGGTATGTTCATTACAACTCAGTTCAAATTTATATTAGCTCCAATTGACTCTAGTTATGTTACAACAATCAAAGATTTTTATGAGGATCGATACTTCTAGGCACTAGAAAATGGAGTGTGTTCTCTTTGTTTGTATCTATACAGTATGTTATAATACAATAATTAGCTGGATCTAAGACTTCCTTTGCATGTTACAATATCTGTTAAATATTCAGGAGATCAAGTGGTATTACGAATGAACATGTTGATGGTAACTTTATGTTGACTTATTAATGGATTGTTATCCACATGAATTATTTATAATATAATACAACAATATACAAAATATCGCATAAACCTGCCATATAATACCTACATCTACCATCATTATATCAGCCGGAAGACGTCCACTGCTGGACAATGGCCTCTCCAAGATGTTCCACAGCGACTGGACTTGCGTCACTCGCATCCAGCGGATCCCCGCGAACTTCTCCAGGTCCACCAGGCTTATTGTTGGCGTTGTTTTACAACATAAACGTTCTGGCTCGTTTATTTAGATGATTTTGCATAATTCTAAACAGCGTTACGTAGGGGGATTAAGCGTTAATTGAGTTTTAAAATAATTCTCATACTACTTTATATACTCTAGCTGCGTTTTCCAGTATGTGGTTGTGATTCGGGAACCCATTGGGCCCATCGAGCATCGGTTCTCTGAGGTATAACATTAGTAATAGCAAAAACCTGTTGATACCTGTTGATATATAATAGACTTTCCTCTTAGTTGATCAGTGTGGTGAGGCTACGAGGTACGGCACAAACAGGAGAGGCTTCGAATAAAAAAAAACACAGTGTAATGTATCTATCTCATTCTTTCGCACGATAAATCCTATAGATATGTATGTTTGTATCTTTTTCATATCGTTTTTTTTTTTCTGTTACATCGAGTTTCAAATTACAACGGGATTAAAGAAGTATTCACTTCAAAAAGGTTCATGTAAATCTATTCACTGGTTCACAAGTATGACTGCGATTAGATAATAGTAAAAACATAATTTCATCAATCTTCGTTTATTGCCAATTTGATAATATCGTTGAAAATATAGGTAACCTACCTACTTAATAATAAATTTGTTCGTTCGTGAAAAACATGTCAAGTTATAAAATCAAATCAATTATAATTACTGATTTCCGTTACAGCTTATTAAAAAATAGGTTCGTAACTGAAAATAAACATGTTCAATTGAGAGATTAGTGTATCCGTTATTGATTATTTTAATCAATAGAGAGAATACAATCCTGGGTCACATCAGTAACAAAATGTTAATTCAAAAACACTTTTTAAATTAAAAACAAAACCGACTTCTATAGAATATATTATAACAATGCCCTAAAAAGTAATTAAATAATTACTTTTTTTATCTACTTCTGCTAACTTCGATATATCCTTTGTTTTAATACCATTAATAATATTAGAGTCGATGCGAGCTAATAAAGTAATTATTTAATTATTTTTCAACGGATTTATAGTCGGTATATACATTTGAACCCGATTTTGTTTATAATTAAAAAAGTATTGTTTTCTACTTTTTAGATTAAGTACGTATGTATTTTTAGGTGTAGCTTAGAAGCCAGTTTTTGATTTTTCTCTATAAAATAATTTTATTTCCGTATTAATTTCTTGTTTTTCCTCTTTTTAATTAATTGTTATTGTGTATAAATAAAGTACAACAAAAAATATTCTTCTACCCTACTTGTTACAATATTGTACCTTCTATCATCAGATCAGGATAATAAAATGGTGTCTTCAATACGCAAATACTTGAATAGTTGTGGAAACTAATAAATATACAAATGTACAATGTACAAGTATCGAATCTTTATATATATAAATCATCTTTGCGTGTGTATGTGAACTAAACTCCTCCTAAAAGGCTGAACCGATTTTAATTAATTATTTTGTGTCTATTCCTGAGGATTCGAGAATGGTTTAGATTCACAATTTAGTCCAATTTAATTTTTAATATAACGAAACACGAATTAAGTCGCGGGCACAGCTAGTATAAGAATAAGAATTCGAGGGTTTCCCCTGATTTCCCTGAGATACACTGATCAGATTCAGACTTGGTGACAATGGGACCACATCGGGAGTGTACTCCTTCGAATAAAAAAGTAATTTTACAAATCGGTCCAGGATTAACGAAGAAATCGCGTACCAAACACAAAAAAACAGTCGAATTGATAACATTCTCCTTTCTGAAGTCGGTTAATAAGATCTCAAATTAGGATTTTTTAACATACTGTATCATATATCGTATTCTGTACCCAAATTAACCAAGATAATATAGGATAATGCCTAGCCAGTCAAGCTGAATTTTGAAACGATGTTGGCTTAGTTTGTTGTGATGTCGGATTCCACGTTCATGGACGTAGCTTGAACCCACCTATAGAATTTTATAATTCCCAAACATTCGGAGAAAGAAAACATCGTGAGGAAACTATCCACTTTGATTGGATATTTCTAACAATAATCCAAATAAGGCCAGTCACAGTCTAGCAATTAATAATACTTAATAGGTTTCTAGAAAGGGGATTCCTGGGCTCATTACCTACCGACATATTTTTTAATGTTATCATAGTCAAATGTACAAATTAGATAGTAATTGTTATCTTAAAATAATCATTACAGTTCACATTAATCAATGCACGGCAGGCACGGATTAATTATTTACTTGATATTGGCAGTAAAATTTTATTTTATTATTATTATACTGTAATTTTTTAAATCATATTCTCTGGTACGGTTTAAACACCTATTTATATTGATAGATCAGGTGGAGACATATGAAATGAGTTGGGGATCGTCTATTAATCACGCAACGCTTAAAAGGAGTGGGGTCGGTACGATGATATACCAAATGTATATTTTTTTTTGTTGAACGCGCTTTGTCTAAACCGAAAACCGAAATTTTGTCCTGAATTCCTTAAGATTTAATGTATTTATTTATAGACAATATTATGAAGCCCTTGATCTTGGATAGGAGCGTAAAAGTAAAACCCCACGGTGTTTGTCTATGAACTACTTTTAGCCAATGAGTAGGAAGTGCTTGCTCATTACCTTTACTCTCTGGCAGATGCCGACCCTTCTTGTTGAGGGCCTTCTTCTAAGGTCTGAGGGTGTTGAAAACCACTAGAGAGGTTCGTCAGAACGAAACGATCGGGAGATCCTACGAACACTAATTTAAAATGAGGATAATATTGATAGAGGATTTATATATTTTATTTTTTGCATTTTTTTTATTAGGTTTAGGATTCTTTCAATTTTCTATATATTTGTACGTCGTTGTATTATTGGAAGCTGTGTCTACGCCAAGAAGGAGCAATTTACATAATGTTTTTGTGAAACTACCCTATTATAATATTTAAAAAATGTACCCAGTTTAGTGGACTAACAAATAAAAAAAAGATATAAATAAACAAATATAAAAATCAGAATTTTGAATTGTTTTCTGCTTTGTTTATCAAACCGATTATTTGTTCGATTAAGTGTACACGAGAGTACCAAAGTAACCGGATAAATCGGCAAAGATAAAATAACAAGAAAGTTAAAATACCTTCATATATAGTTTGTAGTCGATCTGATAATCGCTGGAATAGATGTGTTCCTGAAAGGAGATCGTGTGTTCATTCATGTAAGCATAGTCTAAGGACCCTTCCAGATACATGAAGCGACGATTTGCAACAGACGATTGGAAATGAGTGTTTTTTTTAATACAGACAGTGACCAGCGCTTTAATCATTGAAGTGACCATAGAGTAACAAAGTCGTTGCATTAACTCCTAATTCTCTGGAAGTGACGATGGGGTGAGCCTGAATCTATTTGCTCTCAAGTGATGCTGCCGGTACACACCTATTGATATTTGGCGACGTGTCTCCAGATTTGAGGGTGGTAGATACCCAGGCTGGCATTATTAGAAAAAACTCAACAACTATGCTATGGATTCCTTACGATAAACAAATCGTTAAGCCTCATTATAGAATGGGATATGTTGGTTCGAACTTATTTCCATCGATGCGGAATTCGACCTCACTACCAACTCCGAAAAGCTTCGAAGTTGTACACTGGCGTACCTCGTGAAAAATCATTGAATAATTTAATATTGATAGAAGGCGGAGTACGCAGTAGTAGCAACGACTGCATTATTTACAGTGCACTTACATTTGTTTGTGTCTAAGGTTCAGGCAGATAAAATGTATAGAAAGCTAATTTGATACATTATTCCTTATTCAGTGCGGCAATGTGGTGTGAACACCAGGATTTCGAAGCACGTTTAAGGAACCAGATTCCCCACATCCTAAAGAAAGACAAAGGGACACCTCGAGTGCGTACCAGTAGTAATAATAAAACACTATCTGCTAGACGGATGCGATGACTACATATCATATAAATAAACACTGTACATTATGATTACAACGTTCAGACAGAGCAGACGTACCGTAAATTATCTCTTTATTATGTTTACAATAATCACGCAGTATTGCCGCTTAATATAATTGTATTGTTTTTTAAATCAAATAAGTGTACTTCTAAATCAAATATTATCACGTGATTAATTTTTTTCCTGCTTATTCTTATACATTATAGTGTAAGTGCACACAAATATGGATATTTTTGATATCCTTCTACAGACCGGACTGATTACGTTAGCCTTGGTTTTATATTTAATATTTTTTAAAAAACGTTCTGCCCATAAAGGCAACTACACAAATTCAGGTGAGATTATAATAGTATTTATAAATTCCTTAAATTAAACGTTTATTTTTAGAAAATTTCTGAAATTATTTTCATTGCCTGCGTTGGAATATGCTGTAATAATTTACATTATGGAAAATATTTCATAAATTTAGATTGCAATGAATCATCGAAATTATTGACTTTACTATTTATTACTATTTTTATAAATATTTATAAATTTAGTTTAAGAACGCAAAGTTGTTTACATGCATTCTAGGGATATTTATTATGTTATTTTTAAATAGTTATTATAACATAACCAAAAATATACTCTGGTTAGTGTTAACAAGTTATTAAATTTCAAAGTTCAACAAAGTTTATATTATTTCAGTATTAGCTAAAATAATAATTATTATCGATGTAATTTTCCCATGTTAATTGAAGTTAATTAATGTCTCTGTTTTAAAAACATTGAGGGCTGGGAATCAATAAACTCATTGAAGGAATTTTCAGCGTCTCAAGATTTCGGGATAATTTTTTTCCCTATAAACATTTATTTGCAATTGATGGAGCGAATCGAGTCTCTTGTGATGGTTCGTTGTGTAGCGTAAAGATATGCTTTTGCCGCGAAGAAATTATAGACTTCAGGATGCATACGTTAGCTTACAGTTAGCTGTACTGACAGACCATGATTCGATCAGTTTTCATCATTTACATAGGAATGGCATTGTAATCTTCGTAGTATCAAATCAGATTGAGTGACCTCAAGGAATCACCTGACACGTTTAAAGAATTCTTTTTTCTGAGGGAATGTGACTACCATGAACCCAGATAATCTATTTTCACGTTGTTCCGGAGCTTTTTCCAGTTTATACCTACCTACTTTTGCTTTTTATTTCTCCTTTTTGAAGGCCTCTTTCTCCAGTCTTAGGGGTTCAGTGTTGCGAGCCTTTCGACAAACCAACCGGGAGTAACATTGATCACTAATGAATGTGCCTGGCGTCTGAATAACTGATAAAATGCCTGACAAAGAAATTGTGCCTATATTTTAGTCGCTTCACCCTAATGTATAATTTTATGTATTATTGTAAACAATAAATATTAAGAAAAATAATAATATATAATAATAATAATAATGTAATAATAATAATAAAACAATTGCATGCAATAATTAAAAAAACTTCTATGAAAATCCAATATGGCAGGTAATGTGTTAACAAATCTCAATTGTTTGATAAGTAATTTGTACATCATAATTTGTAATTCTTGACAGTACAAGTCCGCAGTAATTGTTGTACCATGTTACATGAAGTTGTTGTAAATAAAACTAGCATATGCATTGCATGTAATATGGTTTCGTTTATTTTTTAATACTGTGTAGACACAGTGTTTTGACAATTTCACCTGATGTTAAATGACGATACGTTCCAGGATGGTAAACACACTAAGCCTTTTTCAAACTTGAGGGTGGTAGTTACCCAAGGTTTTCCTTCATAGAAAGTTCAGGAAGAATTTAGAGTTTGATAGAATCCGATCGTAAACCAACTGCGTCATCATTGCTTCTGTCAAGTAGATGAACTTTTTCGGTTATCCGGGGATTTTTCAGATAGTCGAAATGTGTGCAGGAACAAAGTTTTTTTCTTTACAGTATTGTCGGTAATACACACAATAGCAATTGTATATAATAGGTACGAGACCTTGGTATTATAAGTAACAATTAGTACTTCCATTATATTTCGTTTTTATCACATTACGATTACTACGATTAATGAACAATGCCTATAATATGTTCTTATCTAAAACCTCCACTATCGGTCAGGTGTCTCGTGCTAAGAACTTCAACAAAATCGCTCTAAATCGATAAATTTATTTCTTAAAAGCTAGTTAGTGGTGATATTTCCGACAATTACAATGAGGTTTTTATATTTAAGTTACAATTGAAAATAATCAACTGTTACGATTACATGAAGGAATGATGGCTTAGTTGGTACTGCGGTCGAATTTCGCGTCAGTGAACGCGGGTTCAAATCCACCTATTCAACTCTAAAATGGGCCTGTTCTTTCGGTGAAGGAAATCATCATGAGGGCATCATAGCATAGTGGTAGAACAAAGCCTGCCTGGTTAGCTACCACCCTCAAGTTTGGAATTCTGTCGCTAAATACCAATAGCTGTTTTCTGGCGGCATTACTTAAAAACCAGTACATAGGCTTAGTGTCTTTACCATCCTGGACCACATCGTCACTTAACATCAGGTGAGATTGTGGTCAAAGCACTGAGCTTGTAACGTGTAAAACAAAACTAACATCAGAATTGGAGACAATATTCTTATACAAATTTGAAAATAATTTATATATGTTGATTCGATGTGAAAATTTCAACACACACACACACACTCGTTCAAGAAATTACTATTAGAGAGAAATTGTGATTTTAACTTTGCATTACTACAATAAATAATATTTTACATCACATATTATTCTTATTAAGTCCTACTTAGGTACCCGCATCCAGCGGATCCCTGTGACCTTTAACAGGTCGTCGGTCCACCTTGTGGGGGGCCTGCCCACGTTGCATCTTCCGGTGCGAGGTAACGATTCGAGAACCCGTTGGCCCCATCGGGCATCGGTTCTGCGAACAATATGCCCAGCTCATTGACACTTAAGTTTCGCAATTTTTCGGGCAATGTTGGTTAGTATGATTCTTCTGCGGATCTCATTTCTGATTCGATCACGCAGTGAAACTCCGGACATAGCCCTCCATTGTCCATTGGGTAACTTTAAGTTTTGTATTTAGGCCCATTGTAAGCGACTACGTCTCAGTACCAATGTAAAAAACTTTTTTTTATCAACATGTTTATATTGAAATATGTTATAAATGCAAAAAAAAATCAGATTCTTATAATGATTTGTGATTAAGTTTAATAATTTTATAGAGTAAGTAAGTCATAAGTTAGGCAGTTACTAATTCCATACATGATATTAATTATTGTTTTGCTCGCAAGTGTGTTGAAATCGTAAATATCGTATGAATCACATGAGTATTGGTCATTATATTCTCTGGTACATTACGATCTCTCGTCCAACCCCGAGTTTATATATTCTTAGCTTGCATATATATCATAATGTATATTATTCATAATTTCTGTAAATCATTGTTAGAATAGTCCCTAAATTTGATAAGGCGCATGTTCAATATTCATTACGATATTCAGAATGGTCTAAAACTACAAATAAAAATAATATATTCATTTATATCTTACAAAAAGATCGATAATATAAACACTACAAATTACATATGGCTGAAACCTAACCTAGAAATAACCTATAATTATATACCTACATATATTTTCGTACTTTGAAGAATAATTTACAAATATCTGAAAGGACTACGCTCAACATTAACCTTTTTTTAATAATCATTGAAATAAAGTTTTTTTTTACACATTGCAATATCGTACAACGAACCCAATTAAACTAATAAGACTTGAAGTGTTTTGTACACTAATAATGTTGCATCGTTTATATTGATAATCAGAATAAATAAAGTTAAATAAAATATATCGCAACATCATAATTAAAAAACTGAACTTAATAAATGAAGTTTCTTGAGAAAATGACGATTAAAGTGTTAAAAGTTTGCGTTAAAACCTTTGCATTTATTCGTCAATAGATACTTTAAAAAACATTTACACTTATTTTTACAAATAATCGAGTTAATATAATATAGTTTAAATGTTTAACTTAGAGTCATTTTGCGATTCGTAACTCAATATTACTATTTTTGACTTAAGTCAGTTGCGTTCTGAAGGTGCGATTTATCCTAAAGTGTTTCTCTTTTAAGGATGGAATTATCCTCTAAAACTGCTCATGGCAAGATATGCTGTGAAACGATGGAAATCTCAACTCCCTTTACACAATTTGGACGACATGCCATCAGCTGGGCAGCGAAACGGTTGGGACCAAATAACAATTCGAGCGACCGCTCCAAATGGGTGCTGCAATTTTATTAGGAATAAGAAAATTATGTGGTAGACAAAATCTGGCGGAAGTCACGGTACATATCAAGTTAAAGGATGGAACATCTTATAGATTGCCACGTGAGTACATTTCTTTTCAAATTTATCTGTGGAAATTCTTCGAACGAACAATCTAAATTACTTATTAGGAATAGTTTTTTCAAAATATATGCCATGATTGGTGGATAATTTTTGCTTGAAGTTATGGTTCATTTTGTAGTAACTTAAGCGACGATAGCTTAGTATTTGAATGGTCGGATATCGCATCGAGCGATGTATGTTCGAATATCTCCGAAATCCTAAAATAATTTTCAGTTTTCGGTGAAGGAAAACATCGTAATCAAAGCATGAAACAATAAAGCGTAAAGTAATATCAGAACAGTTTATGACAAATCATTTTGTATTTAATCTACTTACTTGTTGATGTAACCACGTTATCTCTGTTCGGGTTTAGCTGATAGAATTGACTTACATAAATAATAATTAATTATATAGAAGATTTTCAAATTTACAATGCTATAAAATAAGTTGTTGCTGTAACAGAACATCCAGACACAATAGTGGGTGCCTGGAATAACGATGAAAACGGTTGGCGCGCGAACGGCCTAAAGATTCACGTGCTGGAACCCGAACTTAAACTGCGAGTTCTATACAATGGACTCTTAACTAGAATTGAAGACAATGTCGCACTGCATGTGAAACTAAATCTAATGTAGGTCATTTTAGATTCCATATTAACTTATGAACAGGTGTACAGGTAATCTGATGAACACAAGCATCAATTTGGGGAAGGGAGGGGCGGTCTACGCTTTGCTAATTTTTGATGACATTGGGACGGGGGCGTCTGAATGGTGAATTACGTAAGGAATGTTTTGAACTTGATGAACTTTTAATTACTTAAAGCAGAGTTTGTATAAATTATGTCAATGCTGATGTTGTGATTTTGGGTTGGGGGGGGGGGGGAGAGTTCTAAGCGTTACTATTACTGACAAGGTTGCAATGAAAGTAATACGTATACAACCCATGTGATTACTAATGACAATGACTATTTACAATCGACCTCAAAAAATGATGGTAGGTATAATTGACGCTAGATATTATTTTCACATGGAAAAACCATTACTCATATGCTCTACTTTGCTTTAAAATAAGTAACCGGATATTATGTAATACGTATATAACTTCCACTTGCTACGATCCTGAAACACGTCTTCCGCTTCTTCTACTTTCTCATAACCACCTTCAGACAAACTCTTCGGTTATTCGTCTAGGACGACCCTTACCAGCTTTCCCTGACACACTCGCCTTTTAAATTTGTTTCGTCAATCTTCTTTAATCCATCCTCTCTACCTGTCCAAACCAATTAAGCATCCCTTTCTCTATCTCTGTCACTACATCCTCTACCACATCAGAACGTTCCCTTAGCACACTATTCCGTACTTTATCTATCATTCTCCTCCCAGCTATACTTCTTAGACTTTTCATCTCATCTCTCATTCTCATCTTATTATGTTACAGGTAAATTAAATCAAACACCGTTTGCCACAAATTAACCTAATTGATTATTAATACAATATTAATATTCGAGTATAACTAAATAAGGTTTTACTCAAGCTGAGTAAATAGTCTCTTACTTATTAAATCGTTATTAGGCATAGTAATTTTGATATATCAAGTATTTAAAAAACAAATACGAAACTCTTTTGTTTTCTATTAATCTTTACCATTCTCAGAATGGAAATTACTAATTTTCCTGTTTCCAGTATGTTTTCAAAATGACACCGGCGTAGATTTAAATTTCTTTTGTTACTGTTTCAACATAATATTATGTTGATATTCATTAACGTCGAATAAAATGGTGGTTTGATTTTGGGTTAAATTCCTAAAAAAATCCTCAATAACGAACATGCTTTTTCATCTAAATCAATAGTTATAAAGGAAGTATCTATGTACATAGGTATGCGATTTCTCTTTTTGAATACTTCTATAATATTTATACTAACTCTATAACAACAAGTGTTTTGTATCTTTCAGGTAAAGATACTAAAATTAGATTTATAGGTATTTTCGATACAGTCCAAAGTTGATTAATGCAGCGGAAAAAATATAATCTAAAAACAGTATCTAATCTCGTATACGCTGTTTGATAAATGCATTATAATTAAACAAAATATTTTTTAGATTACAATCCACGACTGGTTAATTAATCAAGAATTCCTAATTATTATTTAAATTTTTTTCAAACTTAAACTTTATAGGTGGTCGTCTGTAACAAAAGTGATTGAGCATCCAAAAGACTGGAGCGATGAGTTAGCCGCTAAGGCACTTGCGTTAGAACCATGGCGCGATGGCAACTGGTCTCAAATGTTGTAAGTACGATAGTAGTTATTGAAGCGATGATGGCTCAGTTGGTAGCGTGGTCGGATCCCACGTCGAAAGACGTAGTAGTTATTCAGTAATGAGCTTGAGCTTTCGGTGAAGGAAAACATAGCATGGTATTATAGCATTTTTTATGCCACCTTCAAGTAGGAAAGCCTGTCGCCATGCACTAACAGGTGAGTTCTGGCAGTATCACTCGAGAGCCGGTATCTCTAGGCTTAGTGCTTACCATCCCGGATCACATCGTCATTTAACATCTGGTGACAATGTCAAACTACAGCCTGAAAAGTATAATAACAGAAAAGAATTTTACAGACTATTACACACAGCAGTTATTAGACAAAAAAATTGCAGTTTCTGTATTTCTTTATAGACAAAGAATGGAACGATTTATTTGTATTTATAAATGGTTAAAATGTGCCAATAGAAACGATTAGATAGTAATTCTGCAAGTAGTATTGTGTATAAGTAAACTCGGACTTATCTAATATAATTTTATTACTGTTTTAGGGTTATTTGTCATGATTTATCATTTGAAATAAAATAATTTATAGTACAAAACACATAATTTCATTTGTTATTATTTATAACTTCTACCTTTATCCGGATTATTATTAACACTAATAAAGGACTTTGGTGTAATGATTTTAGAATATATAGAAGGAACTGTATTCATTTATAAACTTAAAATTATTTACTTTAAGTTACTGGTGCTTTAAATTAAATTAGATTATTATCATAAGGTCTGTTAGTTTTCAAAGTAATATTTCAAATTTGTTTCTTCTCCACTCCACAAAAGGAGTGCCTCTGACGGAAACGTAAACGAACTAATCTTTGCAGAAAATTTACAAAAATAGTGAAACAATAAAACATCATTATTATTCTTCATATATGTCCTTAATTCACAGGGGAAAATGGGAGAATGGCGGCAGACTTCAGTGGGGTGCGCTGCAAGGTCGCTTCGAATCATTCAATGAAGGTGTTCTAGATAGAAGTGAATATTTACATGTTCGAGGTGTTAAAGAGAGGAGTTGGGCACCTCACGCCTACGAAGGATTGAGACGATCATTCACTATAACTGCTGCAGCAAGAGATGGAACTGCTGTATTATTGCGTGGCGTCTCACATTATAAAGTTTTAACACAGTGAGTTTAAACCCACCTAAATAAATAGCATCTCCGCTGCAACCCTATCACTTTTGCAAAAATGGTTTTTTACAGAATAAACATTTAAAGATTTGATTTCCTTTAAAATTATGATAACAGCTTTTGTGGAGACTATTAGTACTACATCTACTACATTATCTCACCAAGTGCAGGGTTACCTTAAGTTAAATAATACACGTTGAAGTATTTTTTCGGAATTTAGCAAAAGTGACAGTGTTGTACCGGATATGCAAAATGTTGTTAGTTTGTTAGTTGGACATTGTGACAGATAATCAGTAAAAGAATTGAAATGTGTCTTTAGTACTTTATCTTACTCGGATTCAATGTATCTATAAAAACAAATACCACAACTGGGAAAAGTTAACCGTAGACTCAGGACATTTATTATGGTATTACAAGTATTGCGATAATTACAAAAAGAAAATTTTCAGAGCTTCGTTTGGATGTGTCATCTTTTAAAATGAAACAATACTCCTAACACTCATACCATGATATTCACACGGTTAGTGTGAAAACGATTGCTATTGCACAACATATTTAGCAATGTTACTCAGTGAATTTCTTTTTTGTTTTCTTCTTTCATGAATTCGTACAAAACAACATACCATTTTTGAATATATAACTTGTTTTGTAAACAATTAATAATACATTATAATTAGATTTTTGAAATAAGTCTTTGGAGACGGAAACTCTACTATTGGTTCTTAATTAAAGCTTAATTTCATAAATCCTTGTATGAGAGGCTCGGTCGCAGGTTGCAGTTTTCCTGAAGTGAATAACTACATTTAAGAAGGTGTTTCGAAATTGGGCGGGGATAATGGATTTGGTTAAACCATAAAAACTTAACTGCTGAACATAGTTCGCTCAATAAGAGCCAGCTGCTCGACCCAAGTCTCTCTCCTCCGGCGTTCTTGTCCTACAAGAACCCAAGAAGTATAAAGGCGGGACCTTATGGCTGGTGGCGGGCTTTGGACCGAGCTCCCCTGGACGAAAAATAGAAAGGGGCCCAACTCGGTATGACTGGTTATGTCTGTCATTCCCTTTGGTTGGGACTACCACTGGGACGACGCGGAGCATGTTGTTGTTTAATCTCGTGTGTCTCTTCGAGGCGACGGATTATACCGTGGAGATTAAGTGGGGGCGTTCCTGGCGCTTCACGTTGAGCGATTCCCACATACCTCTCAGGCATCTCTAATCAGGGAGATATTTACTTCCGGATTAGGGATGGCAGAGGGGATGCGTAAATGCATTTCCAGACGTAACAAAAAAGCGGGTTGGCGATCGCTGTCATGTTTTTCTGGTACTCAGAAGACGTTGCTGCTCATCCTCTGGTTTTTATTCCTTAGTCAACTTTTACGACACCCACGGGAAGATAGGGAGTGGTCCCACTCTTAGGCGGCACCACACGGCAAGGATAATGTTAACGTAAATAAATGTAATTGTTACTTTTATCAATTTATTTTAATAAGTCTATTTGATATAGATTTCGTTCGAACATTTCATTTGATATAGATAGATATATGAATATTATTGTTGATCGTTTCATTTATCGATAATCTGTTTCAGGTGTTTATCAGGTTGCGTCAGATTTCCAGATTTTACCGTAAGAAGTATAACATCGACTGATTTAGCAATGCCTGACTTTTGTGAAACATCCCGAGAAATCCCTAAAGTTTACACTATAAATGTGAGCAGTAAGTTTTTTGAAATAACAATCATAAACAAATAATTAATTAATTGACAATAATTTACTACTCTTTTTTTACACGGTATAGGCTCAGCGCTTTGACCACAATCTCACCTGATGTTAAGTGACGATGCGGTCCAGGATGGTAAACACACTAAGCCTAGAGGTTCTCAAGTGAAACTGCCGGAACACACCTATTGGTATTTGACTACAGGTTTTCAAACTTGAGTGTGGTAGCTATCCAGGCCGGCATCATTAGAAAATGCTCTATCGCAATACTTTGGTTTCCTCACGATGTTTTCCTTCACCGAAAGCACAGGCCGATTTTAGAGTCGGATAGGTGAGGATCGAACCCGCGTTGATTGACGCGGAATCCGGCCGCACTACCCGCTACGTCATCATCTCTTCAATTCCAATTTTGTTGATATATTACATAAAACTGCCAATTTCATTTGTATTCATTTATATCATTTCTTTCTTTAAGTACATTTTTGATATCGTTTATTCAAATTTATTTACCATTTAAATGGGATATTTATTTATTTAGATAAGAATTACTTTAAATAAATGTTTTAATGATACGAGTGAGTTTTTGGACCTCGTATTATATCATAATTATGTAAGTTCCAACATTGGGACGTACCTACGTAATAGATTATTAGTTTCGTTGATTGAACATCGATATCAAGCGATGTCATATTTCAACTACTGACTGGAGCAGTGATCGTCTATTTTATTTACATAACCTTTTATTAAAAACTGTGATAAATTCTGAAAATGATGACGATCCACTCCAACATGTACTTCAAATAAGACTCAAAACAAATTAATTGAGCAACTAATTACACATGCTTTAAATTGATAATTACACGTTTATTTAAATTCCAATATAACACCAGTAATTATTGCTTATGAATGAACTGAATAATTTACGACAAATGGAAAGTTACCGTTGTTTCAAACTAATTATGATAATGGTGTAATAAAATTATATAATAACTTATAATAATTGTTTTGTTTGTTTTTATGCTTATAGCTAAGAAGCGCGATGTTAAATTAGTACTGAGAATCAATGAAGATGGTGGTACACTATTTAGTGGAGTTCCGTATCAGCAAGATCTGGTGTATCGTACAATAATAACAGATATAGATGGTGAGGCCGGTACAGGAATTCTTGAGCTCAGCTACGAACCTGCTGGTATTTTTTTTCATTATTCCTCATGTCGTTATTTTTCACATGAATTCGTGTAATTTCGTAATCCATATATAAACAGGCAAATATAAATTACAAGGTATATACCTTGTAGGCTATATACGAGTATTTGATTTATTCTATCTTTGGTAGCTAATGATGAGTTTTATCCAAATTAATTTTAAAAATTGTTTTTTTTTTTCAAATTTTCAACGAATTTCGACTACTAGGCAATTAAATAACCATATATAACGGGCATCGTCAAAATCTAATCGCATTACTTAAAAAAGTTCATATGGTACCAACAAATAAAGTTGTTTTATTTTTAATTAGCTATTTCTCTAGCGATGACGCTATCGGAGATAAACAAAATTGCCCTTGAGAATCATTCTCATTATGCCGATTGAATGAAATATATTCTTAAAAGAGTTTATTATAATGGAGTAATCGTAAAAAATCATAATTAACTTGTGTCTCAGTGGTATTGTGAACCGACACAACGCAAGATCGAATCCGCATTTCCTATTCCATTATAAGCATGAGCTTTCGGTAAAGGAAACATTGCAATGATAGGTTATCTTTAGCTACCACCGTCAAATCACCAAACATATTGCTTTAATCCCATCATTTGAAAACCTATACTATCATCATCATCATTGTCCTGCTCCCAATTTGTTATTTGAGATCGGCGCAGTATGGCTTCTTCTTCTATACATCTCTATCAGCCACCATATCTTCCCTCACACACTTCATCCATCTTTTCTATGGGCGTCCTCTCCTCGCCACTGTTACCTGTTTCCTATACAGAATAAAAATCGAAACTGGTCACTTTTGTAATGGGCTTTATATTTTATATTGTCTTAAACTATTCTGATGCTGCTTTTTTCCTTCTTACTACCTTGAATTGAGTTTAGGGGACAGAGAGATCATCAACATAACTTAAACTTGAGAGGATATAATAAAAAGTGTAGAATAGTAGAATTATCTGTCTACAAAAATATTATATCAAACTGATGTAACCGTGTATTATCGACAAATTATTCTATGTAACTAAAAAATTGAACTTGGGAGATTGGATTAAAAATTGGAGATTTATGAAACGGTCTTTTGAATGTCGTTGAAATTTCAATAGGACTTGTTATTATAAAATTTATATTTTTGCTTTTAGCGGTGTCGCATCCATCGGTCCGATTAACTCTACCTCCGCTACTGACTTGGCTCAGTGAAAAAACAAGCCAGTGATGTTGGATACTGCCTCTCATTTGAAGATCGAGCTGCTGCTTGCCCTAGCTATGTAGGAGGAAAGGGTGCTTCTCTGGCATTACTAACTTCAATGCAGATTGAAGAGGTAAGAAATTAAGAAATAACTGATATCTGAGATAAATGTGTCTAGAAACTAACCACATTAATAAATACTGTTAGAGTCAAAGAGGTGACATGTCTTAATTAGCCCGTAAACTTCGTACAAGTATCCAGTAATGAATAGTTGCATTTTGGAAATATACATACTTAAACTATACATTTTTTTCATACATATCATCACGCTTCTCTCCCGTGGGGGTAGGCAGAGACTGTCCCTCCACTTGCCACGATTTTGACACACCTTTTTCGCTTCCTCTACTTCCATGAGCGCTTTCATACATGCTCGTCGGTTATGGGTATTTTTCACCATGCCTTTTTTAAGACGTGCTCGATTTGATCGAGATACGTTCGCCTAGGTCGACCCTTACCGACGTTCTCGCCTTGT
Source organism: Samia ricini (assembly GCA_014132275.2). Classification (NCBI taxonomy): domain Eukaryota; kingdom Metazoa; phylum Arthropoda; class Insecta; order Lepidoptera; family Saturniidae; genus Samia; species Samia ricini. The sequence continues at coordinate 13,837,820 of AP028161.1, forward strand.
AAATTTGTTTCGTCAATCTTACGTCGTCCATCCTCTCCACATGCCCAAACCAACAAAGTAGACTCAGTGACTTAATTTTAATCCAGCGTCATTGTCCCCACCTGAATCTGGGGAGACGTTTAAGAATTACGTAAGCAAATTTTGGAACCCCTTTCCCTCCCCTCATCAGAAATAGTAAGCAAAGGTCTTAATCTAAAATATTATTTACGACCAGACGACTAAATTATTTTTGTTACCATGAGCCGGTTTATAAGATAATTTCACATAAATGAATAAATGTACATATTTAACTACTCAACGTTTTAATTTAAAAAAAAATCAGTTGTAATTTAAATATAACAAATCTAATTATTATTTAAATTATAAAAAAAAATATTTATCAGGGTTACAGAGTGCCTCCTGGATTCTGTTTAACTACGCATGCCTTGGAAAAACATCTTAAAGATAATCCATCATTGAAGACAGCTATTAACGCAATCGAGGCAGCTAATGAGGATTATAATGAAGTCACTTTTAAAGATAAATGTAAACGGTTCGTATTTTATTTTAGTGTCATTATTTTACCTATGTTTGATAATTAAACGAGATTTAAAAAAGAAAAACAAAAAAAACAAAACGTAATATATTCCTTTAACTGCTAAGTACTTATGTTGTTTATAGATTTTTTTTAACTATATGGGCTCAAGGTTTTGACCACAATCTTACATGGTGTGGTTGATGTTGGTAAATACGCTAAACATTCAAGTAACGCTGCCGGAACACACCAAGCTTACTTGGCGACAGATTTTCAAACCATCAAGGCGGGTATTATTATAAAATGCCTTTCCACCATGCCATGGTTTTTCACGTAGTGTACTTTCATTGTTAATTATGACTGATTGTGGAATAGTAAAACTGGATTCAAATCTACGTTCCAGTCATCATCACTTCATTGAGCCATCGTTGTTTCTTTTTTTCCACACGTTAATCTAAATCTCAAAAAACTAAGTAGCTCCATTGTAATACTCAATTTTCGTTTGTATAACTATGGAAAATGTGATTCTTATATTTTATAAATTTATGTCGATATTTATAAAAACAAAAAAAAAATGAACTATAGACTAAGATATACATTTTTGTTACAGGGCATCGGAATTATTTGAAAAAACGGTCATAACTGACGATGTTAAAAACAAAATATTATCATATCTAAGTGATCTGAGAATCAAGGCTATGGAACAAAATTTAGGACCGCAGTTACGATTTGCAGTTAGATCTTCAGGTAGTACATATATATATATATATATATATATATATATATATATATATATATATATATATATATATATATATATATATATATATATATATATATATATATATATATTATAATATAACGTCGCGTACCGCGGCTGGCTGTCTGTTGTTTATCCGCAAAGTCCTCATAAAAGAAACGTGAAACGAATTTTGATGCAGTTTTGTACCCTCAGAATTTTTTCAAGTAACACATTTTAATTAAGCCTGTGTGATAAGTATAAGTAACTACCCCTTAGTTACAAAAAGTAAATTTTTAAGGTGCACTTAGTTTATACATTAAAATGTGGTGGAATATTGTGATTCATTAAAATTTTAGTGATAACTAAGCGATGGCATATCTCTCTCTTACGATTGTTCTTTTGAAATAACACAGTTTCTCTCTGGACTCAATTCTTAAGTCAACGTGGACGAAATCGTGGGCAAAGACTAGTACAAAATATTTATTTTTAATGCATATAATTTGTGATCAGTGTAAATCTATATCATTATATAAGGAGGTCAAATTGATTTTTGTTTGTTATGGATAAACTCAAAACTATTTAATATATTTAAAAAAAAATTCTATATATCACTAGTATCGCTAGTATTAAATAAATGACAAATAACGCGATGATTTCTTGTACGATGATTTAAAACTATAATAAAACAAATAACTTTTACTTAACACGATACGAGTTAACAAAAAATTAAAGGTTTTTTTTTCTCTGTAGTTCATGGGATTTGGTATTGACCAATTCCAAATATTTGACCATGTCATCTCAAAATCAAAGGTTAAATTAGCGTTTACTTCTTATAGCGGTTGGTGAAGACAGTGAAGCTCTGTCAGCTGCTGGACAAAACGAAACCATTTTAGGTTGTGTCAGTGATGAAGACGTGTTACAAGGTGTGCAAAAATGCTGGGGTTCTATGTTTGCCTTCAACAGTGCATATTATCGAAGGTAAGCAAGTCTGATAAACAAATACAATTGTTACTTATAATATGTTCTTCTTATCATCGCGACACTTAAAATTGGGTGTGTAGTTCCATTGTAATTTTAATTATCAAAATAAGTTTGCTGTTATTCTGAAGCTGCACAGTAATTTCCTAGATTTTGTTTGACGACGGCTTCTAAAAGCTGTGTAAGCTCGTATCTTGTTTTATACTTTGCATTATCATTTGAGGTTTGGAAATTATTTTTAAGTCGCGGTTCCGAAAATGTTTAATGTTATACAGAACTAGTTTCGTATAGTCTTCATCCGCTTTGGCTTATTATTGAGTCCATAGAGAAACCGTGTTATTGTATGGTTATCTTAAAAGACAGACATATGCCATTGCGAAATTTTCTCTGGAACTTTGGGAAGATTCAGAATTCTCTTGTTACTAACTAGTACATGACTTTGATGTATCACTTTGCCTAAGTGAGCAATTAAAATAGATTTTTTGATAACTCCAGACTTAAAAATATTGTTTTTTTTTTCTTTACTTACACTCAGAAACTTAGTTAAGATATACTAGATATAAAGAAGTGGTTCTGAAAAAAAAAAAACTGTCTAACCGTGAATACATCACCAAACTATGGATAAAAGTCTAAAGGAGACAGCGGATAGATGGAATATAGGTTATATTATTTCAATTTTCAGGCAAAATGGTCAACCATGTTTCTGTGGAGGTGGTGTTGTTATTCAAGCATTGGTAACACCCAGAGTATCGGGTGTCATGTTTACAAGACACCCAGATGCTGGTGATCCCTCGAGACTTGTAATAACTGCAAACTATGGCCTGGGAGAGGTAAAAATATAGTTTAGTATTGCACTTTAAAAATACTTGAATAAGTACGAACGAAGAAACATCAATTAGAATACGGGGTGGAAGGACTCTTGTGTCCGATTGAGTTGTAACTACCATGCACAGGGTCCATGTACTGTCATAGTGACACATTAAGACACTACATTATGTTCCGAAATTAGCCAGTACGGATCCAGCAGTTCTACTTCCTCCTGGTTAATAGAAATCTGGAGCTTAAATACATAATTTTGCCAGCGTCATGTGATAAGTTATATTTTCAGTCTTGTATCAACGTTTTTAAGTTCCAGCAAAACGGGTGGCTGATAGAGTTTTTGTGGCACCTCAGAATAAACGTTTCGCGTTATTATTTTCAATACACTTCACCTGTTCACAATAACCAGACTATATCATACAAAACGCCACCAAAATTACACAACATATGTTCTAATGGGCAAGTTATTTGATAAAAAAAACAATAACTGCTACATTACAGACTGAGATCACGCTAAAAACTCGTCGAGCAGTAAGCGCGGTGGTAGGGCAATTGAGCTCGATTCGGAAGCAACTACAAAACCCGTCATAAAGATACTTAAACCATATCGCGTTTCGTGATTAGCTAGTGTAGATAAATCATTTTGCGAGGTGGTCGAACAATAATTAAGCTCAACTGGATTGCGAACACCGTACACTTGTGAAAAACCCATTATAATGACACGTTAAGACGCGTCGATAAGCACGGGATTGGCAAGTGTATAATCAAGAGCTACCTAGAGGCTCTAGCAGTGATAGGTTTAAGGCGGCATGGTGATGACGACTGTCAATAGGTTTTTATCTATAGTCTTGATTCTTGGACTATATTTTATATAACTTCTGATGAAGTATAGTAATTTTGAAGAGCTTGAATTAAAACTAAACATTTTTTATGTTCCATTATCGGAGGTAAATCATCTTTTCTAACCAAAAAGAATATAGATCATATCAGTTATTTATCAAATGATTTTGTAATAGATATTATGCCATAATCGCCACGCTTGGCAAGCAGGTTGGCGATCGCAATCAGGTGTTTGTGGTACTCAAAACATGCTGCTGCCCAGCTGCTGGTTTATCCCTTAGCCGTCTTTTACGACAACCACGGGAAAATATGGGATGGTACTATTCTTAGACACTTATTGGAGACAAGGTGGACTGACGACCATGAAGGTCGCAGGAGTCCGCTGGATGCGAGTGCCATAAGACGAGGCGTTGTGGAGACATTTGTCTAGCAGGAGACGTCTTTCAGTTGAATGGATTGATGATTGGATGGAATCGATATTATGTTTTGTTTTGTAAATAGGTTTTTTTATGCAAAGCCTACTATATTTTTTCTTACAGAGCGTGGTCTCCGGAACAGTTGAACCAGACACATTTATTATGAAACGTGAAATCGATGGTCGTCTGTCGGTATTAAAAACAGAGCTCGGTTCAAAAAAACCCAACGTGTCACGGCGACAGGAAACGGTGTCATTATGGAAACAGTTCCAGAGAGTGACCGCGCAGTCTCATGCTTGAAGGAATCTGAAGCTCTGCGACTGGCACAGCAGGGAGTAGCACAAGAAGATCTCTGGGGAGCTGGCAGAGATATCGAATGGGCGATCTGCGGGGTTAGTCTATACTCAGATGTACTATATTAGGAATAACTTGGAATCAAGATAGATAGAGTCTAAAATGTAGAACTAGGAACTATTGACCTCGATCGATATCTATACTTATAAATAAAATTGAAGGGTCTGTTTATAATTTTTTTTTTACTAAATATATATGAATATGATCATGAATATTGTTTACTAAATGTATATACGTTACCTATACCAAAAATACAATTTTATAAATATTTGTCTGCCTGTCTGTTTGTAATGGCTAATTTCTGGAACGGCAGGACCGATTTTGAAAACACTTTTTTTAGCAGATAGCTGAAGTTATTCCGGGTAACTTAGGGTACTTTTGATTTTCCAAAATAATTAGGGTTCCGCGTAAAAAAAGTCATAAAAATTTGAATAACATCCGATTCAAGTTTTACGGGCAAGTGCTATAATTTATGAGAAATATTTTTACTAAATATTAGCGTCACCTTTTTGAATATTATAGGACGGGTATTAGAAAGCACACAATAACATTAAGTGCACTATACTTTTTGACTATATAATTATTGTTTTCTCCTCTTTGTGCTATATTCGTTCTTTAGGAAGCGTGTGCATGACTATATTTCCGAAAGTAGGCATGTGGTACATATCTCTTTTCTATCCAGGTCGCTGATACCTTTACCTTACTAATCATTTGTCTTTATTCATTTGTATTTGAAAGAGAAGAAAGTATGACAGATTTCGTAATTTCGATCGAAGGAGAAAGAGTGGAACAAGTGAAAGAGTTTGTGTACTTGGAATCAAAGGTTACGAGAGATGGAAAGTGTGACGATGATATTAAGCGAAGAGTTTTGTTAGGGAATAGAGTGAATGGGGCCCTGCGTAACTTCATGTGCAGCCAGAAAGTGACTGAAAAGGCGCGTTTGGCTGTGCATCGAGGAGTCCTGGTCCCTACACTTAGGTATGGTAGTGAATGCTGGGTTTGGCAGAAGAAGCATGAAAGTAAGATTAACGCGGTGGAAATTAGAAGTCTGAGAAGTATAGCTGGAGTGAAGATGATTGACAAAGTCAGGAATAGTATGATAAGGGAACGCTGTGGTGTGGTAGAGGATGTGGTGACCAAAATAGAGAAAGGTATGCTTAGTTGGTTTAGGCATGTATAGAGGATGGATGAGAGAAGATTAACGAAACGAATTTATAAGGTGAGGGTGAATGGGCAAGTCTGTAAGGGTCGACCTAGGCGAACGTATCTAGACCCAATCAATCACGTGTTAAATAAAGGCCAAGTAAAAAGTACTCATAACCGACGAGCATGTATGAAAGCGCTCATGAAAGTAGAGGAAACGAAAGAGGTGTGTCAAGATCGTAGCAAGTGGAAGGACGTAATCTCTGCCTCCCCACGGGAGAAAGGCGTGATGATATGTATGTATGTATCATTTCTCTTACAGATTTAAACTAAAGATTGCCGAAGAAATTTCACGTTTGATACGTTTACTATGAACACGCACTCTTTTTTTTTTAATTTCCAATTATGATTACGGTCAAATTATATAAAATCTAATATACGTGAAATTTTCACTTGGAAAAAAAACTAGTTACTTTTAGAACGTTTAATTTAATATTATAAATGATTGTATTTCACAGAATGAAATCTTTTTTTTACAAGCGCGGCCGATCACGTCTTTAGAACGGTGGTCTGAAGAGGAATTACTTCATGAGATGGACTTCCCCATGATGTCCGATGACGAACTAACTACCTTTGGCAACACCGGAGAGGTTAGTCTTTACATGACGAAATATTATATTTAAAAAAAACTTTGGCTAAATCCCAAACCAAACTTTAAAATATAATGAATATCTATTGATTTATAAATTGATAAAATATATTGAATGGGACTTGCTTTGATTTCTACATGACAGTTCATTGACCTTCAATTCTAAATGTTGTCGCAATGAGTTCAAAAATAAATCTATGTACTGCATAAATCTTCTTATTTTTTTATATTTGTTCATAAAAATGAAGACTGTTAAGACTAATTCGGTAATAACAGGTAATGCCGAAGCCAATCACACCGATGACCTACGATTTCGTAATACAACCGTTGACCCGCGGCATGGACATGACCATTGGTGTAAACGGTAGTGGTTTTGATCACAGCATTATGATTACACATAACCGGTGCGTTCTCGCCTTATATAATGTAAGTTTCCATTTATTAATAACCACTATTTGAAATATGAAAATATAAAAAAAACGTACTGTTCTACGTGTTGCAGTCGCTCTTGATTCCATGTCACCAAGATTATTGGCCTTAAATATGGAACTTGTACTACCTACATATAATCAAACTTCTATTTCAAACTGGATGAATACGAAATATAAAATATTATAAGGAATCAACAAGATCACAATTATTCTATGTGGTATTTACAGGGTTATTGACACGCTATATGAACAACGAAGAGGTAAAGAGTCTGTGAGAAAAAGAAAGACTTGAAAAAAGAAAGGATGAAGGCAGGGCCATTTTCTAATAATGCCTGCCTCGGTAGCTACCACCCTCAAGTTTGAAAACCTGTCGCCAAATACTAATAGGTATGTTCCGGCGGCATCACTTGAGAACACTGGTTCTCAAGCATATGTACTGACATATGCTTAGTGTGTTTACCATCCTGGGCCACATTGTCACTTAACATCAGGTGAGATTGTGCTCAAAGCAATAAGCCTATACCACGGTATAAAAGAAAATATCATTAATACTTACTAACTAGTAACAAATCCTGAAACATACTCTCATGTAAATTTATACAAAAATCTAAGTTTATGTTTTTTTATGCCTTTAATTTAATTTTAAACCACTAGCACTTTAAGTCATGTGCAAAAAAGTCAGCTCTTTATCCAATGTCAATATTTCGTTACATCATATAATTTAAGGTATTTAATTAAGTATACATTATTCTGGATTATTTACAGTGCGCATATAAAAATATCCCTAGAGAAATAAACGTTAGTTTACGCATGGTGGAAATGGCTGTAAATGGTCACAAAGTAGCCGACGAGAATATTGTGAGAATAGCACAACACAGAAGACCACCGCATTGGAGTGACACACTAGTTATGTTGTGGTTTATTATGAAGGTAAAATAATATTGTTTTAAGTTTGCTAATTTATGCACTATTTAGTCGAGTAATTAATTTTTGAGACAGTTGTTATATTTATTATTAACAATAACTCAATAAATTTTAATCTACATGTAAATACTGTGATTATAGCCATTTTCTATTTCGATATTAAAAGTCTTAACAGGCTGTATAGCGGGCAACCGAAGTTATCAGTTGTCTCGTGGTTGCAGTCAGATATATGGACATAATTATCGAAATGCGAAAAAATTGCTACTTCCATAATGGCAATGTTAACGTCGCCATGAAAATCTATACACATTATAAAAGGCAACATCAATCTGTCTGTATGCCCGTTACTTGCATAAATAGCAACTTTTATTATTTTTCGCATTTCGATTGTGTTCGCATGACAACTAATAATTTTGGTGCGCGCGTCTATTACAGATTTTAGACCTAACATATATAATTAAATTCTTTGATTCATTTTAAAGATTTCGATTTGATTGGTTGCCCTGGAAAAACGTGCTTATTAGTAGATACATACACAAAGAACATAATCATACAAATACCTTGTTTTCGTATAGCAATTTGTATAAAAAATATAATTAATTTATAATAAGAACATCACCTCTATTTATTTTGTAAATTTGTAACAAGAAACTGTAAATATATAATAAATTTAATTGTATTTTTAATTTAGTAAAGATTAATAGTTTAATACCTTGAATTTGTATTTTGTCTTATATTATTATGTCAAATTCTTTATCTTGGCATATTTGGAGGCTCCGACTAATAGTAGAAACTTGATAAATGAAATCATGCCAGGAACAGGTGTTGAATTTATAAATTTGTATATCGAAACTATTCAGTCATTATTTCAATATTTTAGGTATTAACATCATCAAAAAGAAAATTGGATGACTCGACAAAATTGGCAAAGGAAATGCGTATTGTACCGCCAATGAATGAACCCTCCGCGTTATTAGAAGCGATATACAGAGCAGAAAATTTGATAGAACGTTTTGTATTCAATCATAGTGTAACAACAACCGCAAGTACTTCAAGTCAGTTCATCGCTATGTCAATATTGTTAGAGGGGAGTTCAGGTAAGAAAGACGTTTTATTAATCGTGTAGTTAAATGCGTATATTCAATTATTTATTCTAGTTTAATATATATACACACATTCTTACCTTTGTTACTTGATACTAGTCTGTACATACACATTATAGTACATACACTTGTACATCTAATGGCCTATTTATACTGTTTTTACACGGTATAGGATCAGTGCTTTGATTACATTTGCACCTGATGGTAAGTGACGACGTGGTCCAGGATGGTAAACACACTAAGCCTAGAAGTATTGGTTCTCAAGTGATGCTGCCGGAAAACACCTATTGGTATTTAGTGTTAGGTTGTCAAACTTGAGAGTGGTAGCTGGGATTATTAGAAAATGTACTATCACCATGGTATAGTTTCCTCACGATGTTTACCTTCGCCAAAGCTCAGGCTGATTTTTTAGAGTCGACTAGATGGACTCGAACCCGTGTTTATTGACACGGAATCCGTTCACTGCAATTATACAATTATTTATTGACTTTTTAGTGCATTTTTATAGTTTATTCTTTTGAAGTCGGTTTTGTTTTTAATTTAAAAAGTTTCATAAGTGTAGATACGTTAACCGTGTTCTATTTTGATAATAAAAATGACAGCTCTAGAATTCTCTTCGCACGTCATTACAATAAAATATAATTTTTGGATGTAAGTAATATAATACCTTTCTGTATTGTATATAAAAAGTTATTCAGTTTCACGGTTTAATTTCTAATGACTTTTACAGATTTTACGCCTGAACAATGTAATGAAATAAGTACTCTATTAAGTTCCGGTGACGTTTTATCTGCTGAAGTACCTCAAGCATTGGCGAGACTAGCACGGCAGTTAGAAGCGTCAGGTCTTTACCAGGAATTTCGATCGCAAGACCCTAAGGATGGAATGTTGTGGCTTAAGAAAAACATACCACATGTTTATCATGACGTGTGCGTTTTCTTGGAGCATCATGGTCACAGAGCTATTATGGAAGTGAGTACTGTGTTATTATTTATTACGTGAAAGCAGTATTCAACTCGGTTCGTAGTAGTGCGGTTGAAATTCCACGTCGGTGGTCGTATGTTCGAACCCACGTATTTAATTCTAACAATGAGCCTGAGCTTCCGATGAAGGAAACTATCATGATGAAACTATAGCCAGAGACGTTTCGAATAGGGTCCATGACCCCAAAGCATACACGTCGTTTTTATAATAAGTCTCTTAGAAATAGACAGTTTACAAAAACTTCAAATTATTAACTAACTTTCTGCTTAAAACATGTACACAATGAAATAAAAACATTTTTAATTAAAAACAAAACGACTTCAAAAAGAAAAAACTATAAAATGCATTAAAAAGTTAATAAATAACTACTTTATTAATCTTCATTAATTTTGAAAACGATGGCGGTGTAATTTACAATGTGGTGTAAATGTACGTAACTAATTATATTCAATTTTGATTACTTGGTCTTTAAAATCACACCCTAGTCCTTTATTTAGCTTAGATGTAATTGTGATAGCAAGCTGGCACCGACCCCAAAATTAACAAAGCAGATTACTAAAGTGATTATTGATTGACTTTTTAGTGCATTTTTATAGTTTATTCAGTTGAATTTGGTTTTGTTCTTAATAAAAAAAAGTTTTTTTTTTTACTTTTTGGTTTATGTATGTACTTTTAGGTATAGCTGTGAAGCCTACTTAATAGTTTTAGAAACGAATATTTGAAACACGTTTAATGTGTCGAGTACACATAAAAATGAAACAATAGAAATATAATAGGAAAACAATGGAAAGCTGGCGTAAACGCCGGGAAGGTGCTCAAGGGGTTAAGTGTCGAGTTTAATAATACTCGAAGGTTTTTCTCGATTTTCCTTAGTCGAAATGCGTAATTTTCTCAATCTGACATTATGATAAACAAATAGGTAAAGGGAAATAAGAGAAACTTTGCAATGCTTGTTGCCCTTTTATTGTACAATCACACTTTTCTTTTTAATTCTGAAAATCAATCTGTTATTTCTATAGGTATTTATGTTTATATTTGTGTTCTGCAGTTTGATTTATCTACCAAACCGTGGATTTTGGTGCCAGAAGATATGATAAAAGTTTTACAAAATTTGCGCGTATCTAATGAGGAAAGCCAGAAACCAAAACAACTGCAGAAGTTATTGCCTCTTTGAAAACTCCCAAGAAATCGGGTACTAGGTAAGGCTCAAATTATGTTAAGATAATACGAAACACGTACTTGTGATTTTTGTCAATAAAATTAATGCTGCCTACTAGTAGGGATGCAATAGAAATAGATTAATAAATATGTTTTTGTAGCCTCAAATATCCTGTTTAAAATAAACCAAGATATTTGAGGTATTCAAAAATGAACATAGAAGAGTATTCGAAATTTAGTAAATTTAAATGTAACTTTGGACCAAAATTCATGATAGGATAACAGAAATTTTTTGACAAAATTTCGTCAAAGATATTTGATTCCAACTATTGATCGGTCTGATATAGAATGACTCATATTTTGTCCAAATTGTAAATAATTTCGATATGTTAACTTGTAATTATTATTGCAGAAAAGTTCTTTCATGGATTTTACCGTTGTGTCGAAGAACAGTGTGTCATCGTGAAGGAACGAAAGCTCATTTGATTATGGGAATACACAAGCTTCGGCTAAGCTTCTTAGAACTTGGAGACATGCTCGTCCGACGATGGTACTTGCCCAATCGTGACCTTGTTTTCTATTTTCGTCTTAGAGAGCTCAACGACTACATTAACAAAAGAGATCCGGCTTTGTTAAAAAAGTGAGTTCAATAACAAATCTTTCAAAATTGTGCTGTGCAAAATAAATTTTAAGAAGCTGTGTTAGAAATTATTTTGTTTCTTGTAACCTTTCAATTCACATGATAAAAGCATGACATATTTAAAATTCTGCTTCTTCTTGGTTATTTTTATATACACAATTCTGCCAGCATCATGTGGTATGTTATGTTTTCAATATCGTATAAATGTTTCTAAGCTCCAGCAAGACGCGTGGCTTATCTTGCTAGAACACGAGGTTTTCGTGCCACCACAGAATAAATGTTGTGCGTCATTATTAAAACATTTCACCTGTGCACAATAATCAAACTATATCATACAAAACGTCACTTCAATTACACAATATAGGTTTTAATACGCACCTTTGCAATGAAAAAAATTTAAAGTTGTTATCAAACACTTTCAGAGCTATTCAACGCCAACAGTATTATCCAAAATGGGCCAAATTAAAATTTGCCGAAATAAACAAAGGTTGGGTCGTCCCACTTGAAGTTATGAAACCCGCCTTGAGTTCTGGCGGTATGAAAATAACCGCAACATCTGTGTGTGGCGGAGAAGTCGTTGCTAGAGCGTGTGTCGTCAAGGATTTATCTGAGGTATGGAACAGTGTATGGTTTGAATAAGATTAGTGTTAAGTTAGCTGCCTTCGATTGCTTATTACTTGGATAAAGGTTTCTTAAACTATGTTATTTCTATAATTTTAATACATTATCTGAAAATGTGATGAAGGGAAAAACATGTACAACATACAAGTGATAAAGGTTACTTTTGTCAGTTTTTTTTTCTTTTAATTTTTCAGGTTAGTTTCTTTTTTACAAAACAATTTTTTTAACATCTTTCGAGTCAATAGTATTTGATTATTCGTCTCATTCGTCTTTACAGTACCTAATATTATTTTGAATTTTACTGAACGTTTCTTTTAATCTATATAGAGCATTATCAAAACTAAAACGAATTCTAGTACTATAGTATGGATCGAATTATAAGAGAGAATAAAGGCATTATTAAAACGGTTAGATTATAATGATAATTAGAAGTATGGTCACGAGACGGCATATTTGTTCTTATTTAGTTGTATAGAATGCACGAAATGGTTTCTATTTTGTTTATAGATCGATCAACTTCAACAAGGCGATGTACTGATCACACACGCGACAGACATCGGGTGGTCACCATATTTTCCCTTGCTGACAGGTATCGCCACTGAACTAGGAGGACTCATTTCACACGGTAAATATTTTTTAAAATCATTCCCAAAGCCTTTCGATACGCAACCTCTTCAATATGTTCAAACACATTTTATTATATATTTTTTATCATATAAATATGTCCATGTTATTATATTTTAATAGGGAGAGGAGAGACACGTGGAAAATTTTCATTAAGAGTTATTGTTGTATGGATGAGAGCGATGATGGCTTAGTTGGTAGTGGAGTCGGATTTCGCGTCAATGGACGCAAGTTCAAACCAACTCGTAAAATCATCACGAGTTTTCGGTAAAGGAAAACATCGCGATAAAACCATAGCTTGGTGGTAGAGCATTTTAAACAATACTCGACTGGGTAGCTACCACCCTCAAGTTGGAAAACCTGTAGCCAAATACCAATCGGTGTGATCCGGCAGCATCACTTGAGAATCAGTGCCTCTATGCATAGCGTGTTTACCACCCTGGACCACATCGTCACTTAACATCAGGTGAGATTGTGGTCAAAGCACTAAAGATACAAAACAAAACCTTTCAATCGCTGCGTAATTGTAATTGATTTACTTCTGCACCGGATTTTAATTTCATGTGTAACCTAATTTCTATGCCAATTTGAATACCTAACCTAAAACATCTTAGCGTTAACATTTAAATCGATTTAAATAATTTTGATTATTTTACGTTACAGGTGCAGTAATAGCTCGTGAATACGGCTTGCCGTGCATAGTCGGGGCTGCTAATGCTACGTATCTGTTTAACACCGGAGATTTAGTGCGTTTATCCGGCACCGACGGAGTACTCGAAAGAGTTCATTTAGAAGAAAAATCTAATTAAATTATCGCATAATCTAATTTAAGGTGTAATATTTTAGAAATAAAACTAGTCTATTATATTTAAAAAAAACTTGTGCTTTTATTACAAACACAAAACAAAACAATAAGCAAAAAATATGAAAAAAATAAAACAATACACATTACAATCATTACGTTGGATTTGAGTCATCATAAAATATTTTTAAAACACTATGCACAAGTGTTCATGAATGGTTTTGTCAAAAATATATGTAGACATTGCGCAATAACCTTTTTCGATCGACTTATTCTTTATTCGTCGTCAACGTCAGATGTGAGAACGAGTAGTTCGTAGCAGTTAAAAGCGAAGGGCCGGCCGAATAGAACGACGTGACAGCGATAGTTTGGCGCGTGCACGGCGCCGATGAGATGCGAACCACGGTAATGCACTCGACCAACGTACACGCCGGACGCGACGCGCACCGCCCGAACTCCGACAGCACCCGCGCGCCACGCTATCCACGACACTGTTGCGTTGCACATCACCTAAATCGAACGAGAAACACACATATCCACAATGGAAGCCGAATTCGAAATATTCCCGTTATGTAATGTTTTTCGTGCCTCAATGAGAAGAAAAAATATTTTATTTTTCTCTTATTATTGTACCTAAAACTATTATTGTAAAAATACCTAACTGTAGATATTGTTACACATACAAGTTCCTGAAGGTATTATTAATTAGGTTATAGAACTAGTATCTACCAAGAAGTACCAAAAAAAAGTATGAATTTTCAGCTTCTTTGAAGTAGCCAATAAGACAGGAAATATTTGATGGTAAGTAAAGTAGTTCTAGTATTGATAATGAATTCTTTATTTTACAAATTTTCTATAGCTCTATTTGTAATGATGTATAAAATAGTTCTTGCTCACGTCTCCGATTTCTTTGACCTTAAGATCGTTTGGCAAAGTGCTATTTACCTGGTATCTGGTGAAATGATGTACTGCGCCGTCTGCATATACGACACAACAGTGTTTGGAAGGATGCAGAGCTGCAGGTAACACGCTGCACCTGCATAAGAACTCAAATTTACAATAAGGTGTTTTTCTTGATACAAATCTTACCCGCCGCGTGGAATTATTGTACGTAAAACTTCACTTTAAATAAAATAGGTATGGTATTCGCTACTTCGATATTAAAGTAAAGATACATATTAATTATTTTACATACAAATTTGCATCACAATTTGCACATACTTTCAAAAATCATAGAAATGTGCTTAATTTAGAAAAATGTATTCCGTTATTGATTCTAAAGCACCCACGAGTGGTTTTATTAAAAACATATTTATTAACTAACTGTGGACCCGCAGTTTTGCCCGCGTTTCATATATTCTTGACTTCGAGTAAAATAATCAGTGAAAATGTTTTGGATGGTGCTGTCCATTGCATCGTATTTTGTTCACAATTTTATGAATTTTAATATTTTTACACGGAACCCTAATTATTATCCTAAAAAAACTTTTGGTGCAAAAGTTTTTCTCACAAATTTAAGCACATGCCAGTAAACCGGTGGAGTGAATCGTTTTTTTCACAATGTTTTAATGCGGAATCCTAATAATTTTCCTGCAATCATTTTTGGTACTAAAAGAAAGCAAATCTATTTCTCAAAAATTCAAACGCTTGTCAGTAAAACTGTGCATTGAATCGGATTTTATTCACAGTGTTTTAATTTTTTTACGCAGAACCTTAATAATTTACGAAAAAAAGTAGTCTAAGATACGCGAAGTAACTTTAGCTACCTTCCAAAAAAAAAGTCCCGTCAAAATTTAGTAAAATGTTGGTATTTTGATATTACAAACAGATACTCCAATTTTATTTTCTGAGTGTAGATAAGTGTATGATTGTTAATTAATTAGGGTCAACTAATACTAATAATCATACAATGATGTTAATTGATACCAACTTGTGCGTGGTTCTTGCGACCCAGACAACTTCTCCATCGAAGGTACCAGCTGCAACTGCACCGCTGGGCACAGCTCCACACGCACTGACAACCCACACGGGACCTGGTTGTTGCCATGCAGGCAGCCAGTCTATTCAAAACAATTAACTAAGGCAATCACTATGTTATACGGATCGGCGTGTTAGGCTTGTAAGAAAACTGATGAGAAACATCTGCATGCAACAAGGATGCAAATATTGAGATAAATGTATGGCGTGACATGGGTGGACAGGGTCAGGAATGAGAATTTTAGAGGTAGGAAACCTGAAAGGAATCTTTTGTCTTAGTATGGGCAGGGCATATCACGAGAAGAGAGGAAACGCATGTGATGACAAAATTGAATGAATGTCTATGAATAGAAATGGAGAGGTCCACTAAAGAAAAGATGGAGTGAGTAAGATAAGATAGGAAACCAAAAAGGGGTGAATAAAGAGGTGGTTTTTAAAACTGCATATAAGAAGAAAACGCACTGCGTCGATCATAGATAACTTGGAAACAGAACGATGATGGTGACTATTATTAAAATATGATGGAACAAATAAATTGAAGGTCAATCAATGATTAAATTACCCGTAATTAGCGACCTGTACTTATTTCCCCCAACAAACGTTCAAATGTGTGTTATACTTTGTCCAATCTTCGCAGTTCTCCTCGACTTTCTTTTTCAAGTGACTCCAGCGCCTGATTTGGTTAATTTATTACATATTATTTATACAATTAAAAAGGATATAAAAAATTTACAACTATAAAGACATACACTTACAACACATGTAATGGAACATCTAGATCGGTATTAGACCGTAATGAATCGGCTTCATTTATCTAAAAATAATTTCAGAATTATAACTACAAATTATAATAATGGTTAACATCTGCTTTCATTCAGTACTTATCCTTCCCATTTGTAGGCAAGTACTAAGTATAATATGCTTTTATATGTTTCAAATAGTAGTATTTTTATTAACATATTATATTTCAAATTAGTTTAAAACTTACAACAGCCATCAACCATTGTGTCCATCTATTAAACATTTGAATAATGTCCAGCATTTCCTTTTGACATTCCATAAATACTTTCGTTTTATTTGTTGCTCTCGTCGGTGACACGATCTAAGAAAATCAATATCTCAGCCTTTTCTCTAAGTGTAAATTGTAATCCATTCATAAAATTTATATTTCTTCTAGCTGTGTGCTCGCGGCTATACCCACGTTTTATATATTCTTCACTGCGTAAAATAGTTTTGATGGTGCTCTCCCTTGAATCATATTTTGTTCATATTCATGAGTTTTAATTTTTTCTCGGAACCCAATTGTTTTATAAAATCAAAGTACCCTAAGTTACGTGGAGTAACTTCAGCTATTTATCAAAAAAAGTTCCGTCTAAATCGGTCCAACCGTTCCGGAGATTATCCGGAACAAACAGACAGATAGACAAAAATTTTAAACATTGTATTTTTGCTATAGTTATCGTATATACATATATTGATATGTATTAAGTTAAAAAAATGTTATTTTGATATTAAAAACGGACACTTCAATTTTATTTACTAGTATAGATTACCTCTTTATCCCTATAACGCAAAGTAAGTCGCAATGTGAGTTGTCGACTGAAGTTATTGTATTGACGCCATTGCAATACTTCAGTAGTGACTCTTCTTTGGAATGTGATCCAATTTTCTTCTATCTCATGCAAGATAAATTAAAAATGAGAATTTGTTTTAATATATTTGAAATATGTATTTAATATTAGACTGCGGTAGACTTATAAAAGAACATTGTAATACGCTAGAATTCTTTGGAATATGCGTTTAGCACCCTATTCAATTCATCTAAGTGCGATTAAAGTGTTTAAAATTTTTGGTGGGGATAAAGAGGGGGATAAAGCTCTACTTCTTTCCCACAAAGCGAAAGTTGGTATAGAACTTTTTACGAAACACGTAAAGTGTGACGTCATATCTTAGTATGCTCTCTCTGTATGATAAAATTTTAATCCTCGTATTAGCTCCTTATTTTTACTAAAATGTTTGTTTTTTGTTTTCAGTTGCTGCTTGTTAGTCTTATTCATATTCTGGTTTTGCTAGGACAATAAAAAATAATCAACATCCCTATTGGAATCTTCCAAACAGGTAAAGAAACTGTATTTATATTCAGAATGTAAATACACCTTCAGGTAAGTCAGCGTCTTGTTTGTAGGCTAATGCACGATCAATGTTTTCTTGCAACCAATCTCGCCAGGCCTGCACGTTCCACATGAGGCTTACCATCATCGCATGCCAATCCGACATTTGATCCGAAGATATTATTGGAACACCTACGATGATAATTATGTACACTGATAAAAGTATCGATAACACAGCCCTCCAAGAAACATTGTTTTTCGTGTTGCCCTGGATATCTTTGCAAATTTTTATGTTTTCAAGCGCCTAAATTACGAATGTATTCATGAAAGTACAGAATGTGCTCTTGTTTTTATTATTTTTAAAAAGACGGCCCTCAAATACGGTAATGATGAAAGACACAGATTTTATAAAATTTATGACTGTCTCAAGTAAAGGTTCGAAAAATCTTACAAAATCATTGATAATTTCATGAATTGTGAGCGTAAATATATCCAAAATCAATCTTATTTTCAGGGCAACAAAACCACTGTAGACCAGTGCAACTCTTTGATTCCGCTCTTCTTAAAGTAAGTAATAGTAAGCTAACTCAAATGATATGGTAAACATTGGGACAATTATGAAAAAATAGTAGTAAATAAGTAAACATCGCTTACGTAATCACCACTCAGACCCTTCTCGTACCTCATGTCATCAAAAATAAACAACCCCTTGTTACTTATTATATCAAACAAGCATTACCAAATCGTATGTACTTACGAGATTTGTATTCACTTTTTGAATTTTTTTCTTCGGTGTTTTAACCATGTCAACATGTATCTCTTGTGTTTGCAAATTATCTTCCAGTGTAGGAATATTTACAAACAAAGCCGTCGGCGACTGCCGGTTGAAGACCGCAGGATCTCGTGGTGTTCCCGAATCAGTCGTGGGAGCAGTATGAAATGACTCAGGCGGTGAAGCATTAAAAGCGTTATGTTGCTGTTGTAACTCAGACGAAACATGTTTTTCACGTGCTTCTAACATCTCAGCAGTATCCGAATGAAATCCAAAGAGAATTGATCTCAATGGTGAAAAAGATCTTGATATTGAAGAAGGACTTGGTGTCACAGGCCTTTGTAATGATTCGGAAGGAGTTTGAGAAGGGAGTCGAGTAGGACTAGGCATTAATTTACATTGATTTGTATATTCTGTTGAGTACATGAGATATGATGTTGTAGCTTTTTGACATCCATCCGTTGGTTTTGGGGCTGGACACGGTTGCGGTGCTTTTAGACTAAGTTTCTCAGCTCTAGCTTGCTTGGACGGGCATTGTGTGAGAGATATCTCGAGGCCGGGAGCGAGTGCTTTAGAAGATCCTGGGCTAATGTATAGGCGTTGTCCGGGTGCAAGATCTTCTAAAGCTTGTGCAGATACGTGACGCGAACACGTGCAACAGGGTCGAGCTACACGTCTTAGAATTTCATCACACCATAACTCACACTGAACAAATACATTTTTCATGCATTTGCAAACTTGAATAACATCTGAAAGTTTCGACAAAAGGAATTTCAATATAGAGGGTTAATGTTTAAGTTACTTTCGAGTTTCGAATTTAAATTTCGCTTACGTGGTTCTAATAAATGTATTGCTAAGTACATAGTTGCATCTTCAATTACATCTGCAAAAAGAGTAATGTATTGTTATTTGGGCTTTTTAAACGATCAAAAATGCAAATGAATAAAATTATATACCTACCATTCATTAGCGATAAATATTTTTCAGGTGTACAATCTCGCATTAGATTATTAAGTTTTATTTGTATCTTTCTTGCCACAACTGGATCTGCATTACGAACGCCGAGCTGATCGGTATTTTTCCCACGTAATCTGAAAATAAATACATAAATAAGAATTCATGTCAATCCTACAGTTAATATTTTTGTCAATACGAGATACTTACAGAAAAGTTAAAGTGTAAAAATGCTTCTTAGGAAAATGTTCATTACAAATATTAAATCATATTCAATACAAAATATATTCAATTATAAATATATTAACCCATATATATATTAACCTATTAACAGCTTCAGAGTAAGATTTGCGCATATGACCATGACGCAAAAGAACACTTTCTTCTGCTTGTTCTATTTTTTGGATCAAGATTTTAAGTACTTCCGTTTTCTCACCTGAATTATTACGATTTTGTATTATAATTTAATTATCAAATTAGGCTTAGAATGATTATTGCCAGTAAACGCTGATTGTTAAGCGTGCTCAAAAATAATATGGTACCTTTTAGAAACATACACCATAACAGTGTTTTGGCTCATTAGAATAGCAGAATTTGGCTCATTTCAATGTACTCCTAACAAGCATATATTTCAAAAAAAATGTTTTCTATATATAGAATATACCTTGCAACATTATATAGGAAACCAGCAATCTTGTGGAGTTACTTATTACATCTGAAAAATTAAATGAAATATTTTGTATGTTTATTTGTTAGCATTTTTGGTATTTATTTTTAAATTTATAAACATTCTCACCATTCATCACAGGTTTTGTGTATCCACTAGAAACAATGTTTGTCATAATGTTTTTCAGTTTACTCTCGGTAGATGATTGTAAGGAGGAATTGGGGCGTTTTATTTGGTCTTCGAATGATGTTAATCGTCTTAAACTATAACAAAAAATTATCGTTAAAAACTGACAAATGAACATAAAGAATGTATAAGTTCAAATTACTTACTAAGCAGCTGCCTCTTTATAAGATTTAGCGATAACTCCCTCAATAAGTAAGGTATCGCCAGTTGCTTCCATTTCTCCCAATAGTGAAATATATGCCTCAATCTGTTTATCTTTGTAATGTAAAATTATATAATACATAAACGGTACTAAGGATAACATGAGAAATAAATTTTTAATATAGTCATCACATACCTGGTTTAGTAACAATCTCAGAAAGATAATCTGCGACATCTTTGATATGATCTGCAAAATATTTGAATAAAATTAATAGAACGGACATGTTTATATAATTTAAAATCTCCGCTTATACCTTTCATAGTAGCGGTTAATTTTCTCGGCATAGAGCGACACCGAACCATGTCATCCAGTTTCTTTATCAAAAAGTGAGCAACTTGACTACAGGGCTCCTTAACGTCCATAACTTTCGATTTCTTCAATCTAAAAGTTGATTATGATATAATTCGATATAATTACTAATGTCTATCGTAACGGCAATATCTTACCTTTGAGCAGCAAAGAAGAATGTTTCTACGACTCCATCCAATTCTATTAATATTTCGTTTTCACGCTTTTGCATCTCTGATACGAGCGCTTCTCGAACCAGAGCCTTGTAGTCTGTTATAGTAAAATTAAAACAATTATTATAAACATTGTCCACATAAGATAGTGCTAATAAACATTTCTTACTTACTATTTGAGACAAAATATTCCGATAGAACCAGTGAAGATTCAATTATGACATCTGAAAAAAAAATACATTAAAGCACTTGTTCGTTTTAGACTTCACTATTTTTGACTATTGAAGTCTAATTGTATTTATTACTGTAGCTGCTCTATAGCTACTTATTAATATTTACGTAAATACCACCATCATTACGTAATTACCAAGATCGTCTACAAACAAAGAGGTACTTATCGTCCCGAAAAAGATTGGAAGCTATCCACAGATCACGACCGGGAGACCCGTCGTTACTACCTTCAGTCAACAACACAAAGTATCGTCGCGCAATAAAACAAAACCCCTAGCGGATTAAGCTCGCCGCCTGGTGGTGCTAAGGCAACCGTACCGATCCTTCACATCTGTTGACCATAAAGCACATTGACGCAATGCAAGAGAAGATCTAGCGATGGATTTCTCACTCGCACGTATCCACATTTTCGGGTATAAAAGTAGGCACATTTATTAAGAATAATATACTTCATATTCAACCTTCTGATTCAAACGTCGAACCCAAAGTCATCAGAGTTGCACTAGCTCATAAAGTTCCCATAAATTACCTTGCATAGCATCGCGCATATCTGCTGGTGTCACCTTGCCAACAAGCGTACTAAGTTTTCTTTCAAACTTCTTATGAAGACGAGCAGTATCTGCAGATTCTTTTACAGCATTCTCCACTGCCATTAGTGGTTTCATTCCTAACCTATAATTGATTATTCAAAGAACATTCAAAGAATAGTAAACACCTTTAAAGTAAACCAAGCTTTTCCATAAGAGCAAAAAACTTTTTCCTCGTTATTTTAAAAACATATCATATCCTACATAACCTATTCCGTGAAAAACAAAATTATTAATTCACATAACATCATGTTCAATTGTTTACAATTAACACTAACACAGAACTTACTGTTATATATTTGTGTATAGTAATATAAGCGTGTCTTGGTAAAACTAATCAATGTCGTTATAGCTATGAAAAAAGTCCTACAAACCATAATGAGGCTTGTCCATGTGTCAATTCTGTTTGGGGTTGTTTATAAAAGATCTCGCCCCCACGAGAGCGTAATTGTTTATGTAATATTTGCATCGCCTGTTCGCGTTCTGGATCATATTCTGAAATTTCAATAGAAATAACAACAAATCGTCTTTATGAAATTTATCCAATTTTGATTATGCAAATTATCCAAATCCAAATTTGATATTTGATATGATGATAGTACGTTTGTTTACTATGATCTAATTATAACTAAGCCAAACATATACCTTCTGCTAAAGCGGTTTGGTTTTGCCTCTCTGCTTCCAAACGTCTCTTTTCTGAATCTCGTCTTCTTTTTTCTTCATCCTTTTGTCTTTTACGGTCCTCTTCCGCCAGACGTCGTTGTCGTTCCTCTTCAGTTTCAGGACTTACTCTCGCTGAACCTTCTGCTATAATAGAAGCACGACTAGTTTTATCAGCACCGGATATCATAGTTGTTCCTGTTCCAGCTCCATGTCCTGCTCCAGTCCGTGACCCCATACCGACTTCTCTATTGATTTCAGTTGCAGCACTAGTTCCAGCTCCAGCACTAGCTCCAGCTACCATACTATATAATTGAAAAATAATTAGAGTACAATAATATAATAAGTAGCATATATTAATTAATTAATAGATACTTTTCAAAACACATTTCTCGTTCTAATAGTTATGAAAAAACTACAATGTTAAAATATTAGATATAAAAATGTATTTTATTATAATTTTCAATAGGAAGTTTATACATAAAAGATTAGCCTTCCTAATTAGTCTGATACACGACTAGCTATATACTGAACAACTACATAACTAAAAAAATATAGTTCGATAATAATTAAATTGCATATTTTATATTTTACCGTGACCATAACTTTATTAATATAATATGTTGTTCGTCAAGTATACAATTTTTATTTTTGAACTTACCCAGACTTGCCACTGTCCATTGCCGTCAATGCTTTTGCGTCTAAGCCACCTGTAACGTTCGCATCATTTAATTAGATGATAACATTTTAACAGAAAATAATCTTAAATACTTAGCTTATATTAGCTATCTTGAATATTATTAATACTTACATTCTTTTGTTGACACTCCCGCAATGTAGTTTGAAACAATACTGGATGTATCTGAGAAAGTAAGTTATTAGTGGCTTGGTGGTCGGGCATTTAGACTCTTATCTGAAGAAATGAGTTCAATAGTAATTATAAATGTGAATTTTAGATTAAAAATATACTGATACAACCACAGTATAGTGAAGATTATTTTCTCAAAATTCCAAGATACGAAACATTGCCTTTCGCTACATTAGAGAACTTATTGTCTCCATTCTAGGTTTAAAAAATCACTTTATCACTTAAAATGCCCCTAATACAATAAATACGACATAGAGCAAGACTGTTTCAGAGACCTATAAAAAACTTGTGTTTAATACACCAAATAGGCCAAAGTAACAAAGATCACCGTTCATATATTGTTTAGCTATATTTGAAGCTCCAGGTTTGGGAAGATCGTCTATGCGTCTTTTGACTTTGTCTAGAATCACTGGCGAAGGGTGTTGGCCTCCAAAATGAGAAGCTGAATCAAGCCTGTAAAGCAATACTTTTTTAGTAATTTTTCTTTTTCAAGTGCGTGCATATATGTAAATAAAAGCTACAGAAAAATAAATAATAGTGGCGATCTAATCTAACATTAATACCATAAACTTCAGTAAACGTAAAAATTAATAATATTGTACTTTCTTTCAAGGTTAAGGTTTTAAAAAATCTTACATATTTGCAGCCTGATCGTGGTTTTTCTTGAATTTCCCTACAGTTAGAAAATCTTTATCTTTTTCACTCTTCATCTTATCATGTAAAACTTGCATAGCTTCACCTATTATTCAAATATGTGTTTAAAAAAAAAGTTTTATGCATGTCTTTCAAATGTGTTCAAAACTATTTTTTTTAAATATTATATGACAATTATATTTTACCATGTTTCAAAAAGCATCACTAAAATACTGCAAAACCGGTTTGAATGTACTTTTCAGATTCATACATAAGTAAATACGGGAAAGGATATATGTTATTATTTTTATATAGGTTTGTATATAGGAATTAAATAGTATTAATAAAATTATATGACATCATTGAAATTACAAACACTTTTGAAATTAATTTATCTATGTATTATATTGTATAATTAACATATGTATTTGCGTACTAGCTTACTTGTTCGTAGTTTAGATGATGAAAATAGGGGCATTATTATAGTCTATGTTACAATCCTTAGGTTACCTGTGATTATAAGAAATCGTTTATTTTTGCATTTTACAAAATTGTATATTATTTCTCACCTCTTCCCTTTATTATATCAGCCAAATAAGCGGCACCTTCATTAGCAGGATCTAAAAATGATAAAACAAAATTTATTTTTTTTTCTTGTGGATTAATATATACTTCCAACAATCTAAATTAATTTATCAATGTTTTTACATACATACATGTATTCAATGCAGAAGACATTGTATGTCTTAAAAATATTTTATTTGTAACTGGCTTTCCTGGCGTACTTCGTATCGCCTCCGAATCAATAAATGTTGTGTTATTATCTAAGTTCAGTTTTAGTTTTTTTTTACAAACGCTAGAAAACTTCATACGTTCTCGAGATATCATCAAAAAAGTCGTTTCATACAAACTTTATGTAAATCATCTTTTTCCCGTGAATTTTACCGTTTTTTCTGCTGTTTGGAGTGGAGAAAAAGCCAACAAATCAAAGATAGTAAAATCGATCCAGCCGTTCTTATGGTATAAATGATGTAACTAACCAGACTTTGTTTTATATAAGTAGATAATCTATATGTATTTTACCCTTCAAAAGATCTTGCATCCTTTTATCTGGTATAACTTCGATCAATTTATCATGCATCCCTTTCTTTTTAGCTTCATCACGAGGTTTTATCTCACCTAATGGTGCTTTCATTATTCTAAAATATGAATAATGTGTTATAATAGTCTAGTGTTAATAATGTCATAGAATGATAAATTATTTGTTACGTACTCCTCTCCACCTTCTGTATAAGTCAGTTTATAGAGTCCTTCCTTAGCTAAAACTGTTTCTCCTTTACGTGCCATTAGATCAGCCAAGACTCGTCGCTTCTCAGATCCAGCTGTAAAATTTTTGTGTTATTGTAATATGATTATTTACATATCAATTCTTCTAACAGTATCATACTTACATTCCGGCATTGGAGATGCTAAAAACTTTGCAGATTCGTCGACAATGCCTAGAGTATAAAAAATAACGAGTAAATAAAGATATAACTATTTGCCTATTTCTTCAAAACGTTAGTATGATTAGGTACCAGGTAAAGCTTTAGTAAACTCTGACGAAGGTTTATCATTTACAAGCTTCGTCAGTTTTCCTCTTACAGACTCGTATACTCCTTTATCTACTTTATCATTGGTCAGAGTTGGGGCATTTTCAATCCTGGAGAGAAATGTAAATAGTGAAATGCGTGTAAGGTTAATGTGTAAAATACTGTAATATTTTCAACATATTTAACCTTCTTGCACCGTCTTTGTAACTTTGTTGATATCCTTGCATTTGTCCCAAAGGAGTTTCTCCCCGTTCTTTCATTAGACTCAATAGATATTCCAAAGCTTGGCCTGATTACAATAATTATAGTTGATTCAACAATAAAATTATGACATTTTAAAATGTTACAATGGTGTTATTACCTTTTTCCATTCCAATCTTTGCTAAATGCTTTGCAGCGTCAACCATGATATCTGAAAATATTAAATCAATTTATAAGTATATGATTTTATGTCATATGCTATTCCCATATTTAATCTTTAGTGCATATTCATATATGTATACATCTGAAGTACATGTAGCACGTCTAATACCACAGACATACTAACTAATCTAGAGAAGTCGCTGCTAGACGCCAAGTACATCTTTACCATTTCTCTCTTTCGTCTGTGCATTTTTCTAATGTAGAAAATACTACGCTGACGTGCCTGTAGTAACGTACTACAGCAAAAGTCCATCCAACATACGACCGACAAAGTACTTCGTTCAAAAAATTTACAAATTAATTATTTATTGTTATTATACCGTTCAATCCTGTTGCAATTGCCGGTGCGAGCTGCATCGGTACACCTCTTTTCATTTCTGCCGTTATCTCATGTTGCAATTGTTCGCATTTTGGATTTGATTCAAGCGGTCCAGCATATTTTAACCTTTTAGAAAAACCTTTACAATTATCTATCCATCCATTCAACCGAAAGATGTCCACTGCTAAATTAAAGGGGGAATTGCCATAATCGCCACGCTTGGCAGGCGGGTTGGCGATATCAGACAGGTGTTTGTGATGCTCAGAGGATACTGCTGCCCATCTTCTGGTTTACCCCTTAGTCGCCTTTTGCTATACCCACAGGAACATATGGTATGGTACTATTCTTAACTACACAGTACATGATAATTATAAACCATATCATTAAAAAAAATATATGTTAATGCTAAATTCCTTACACATCGGCTGCGTCAGAGTAAGTTTGACCATAAGCTTTATATTTGAAAAGTGGTCTCGAGCCTAGGGATTTCTTAACTGATGTCAAAAAATTTAAAGGATATCGTTCACCAGCGGCTCCACCTGATGGCAAACAAACAGGATAATTAGTAAAATATTCTTTTACTATTCAGTATTTCTAAACTCAGCCTTACTTCTTAGAGCGATTGACTGCGACAAATATCTTGCAACGTCTTGAATCAGAGCTGAAAATGACGAAAAATTCATAGATTTATGATCACCGTGTTTTTACTTCATTTAATAATTACTACAGTGTGTACCTTTCGTAGCTATCTTCAATTCAGATGGAATTAAACTTTCCATATCATTTGTGAAGTTTTGTTTTCCTTCATCTGCAATATCTTTCACAGGCAAAAAGGGTACCAGTATTGGCGCTGTTTCAATTCTAGTTTATTAAATATTATTTTATTACTTATAATATTTGTGTAAAATTATTACAATAAAATGTAATAATTTTACTAAATCAAATAAAAATCGAAAAATGTAAACTTACTCAGTTGCCCCTGTGCCGTAGCTCATCGAATAGTTATTTCTTTTAGCTACTTCTTTGTTCGGATTGCTCTTCATCATTTTTAATAGCAATTGCAATGCTTTATCTAATAAATGAAATTATATTATTATAAAAAGACGAAGTTTTGTAGTTAAACATAATATAAATTAATGAAGAATTCCCGACCTCGATCACGAATATAGGCAGATAAATAATTAGCGCATCGTCCAATCACCTCTAAAAAAGAAAAGGTAAATGTATGAATAAATCTGTTAACAAAACAAAGTGTGTAATAAATAAACTTTTACCCTTCATATTTTGTTGATGAAATTTAGGTGTTGCTGCATCGACAGCGTTATGTAAGGCTGATGCAAAAATAGGAACTGTTAAAGTATTCGGCTCTATACTCGATAGTCCCGGTGCTGATTTCAGTCTAAAAATTAATACGTATGATATGTACATAACAATTACTATGATTAAAAGCAATGACGACAAACAATTGAATCCTATATAAGATACAAAAAAATAATTTACGTGTATGCAACAGCGAACTTAATAGCGAGTGTTGGGAATTGACGTGTAAACGATTCACCTCCGTGAGTTTCTAACTCTTTAATAAGTATGTCAAAGGCTGGTCCTCGTTCAACTGTAAATTTAAGTGTTTTAGAAAACCTCTTTCAGTCACTTTTCAGATTTAGAACGTTGTAAAATAAAACAATCTTACTTTCGTCAATCGTTCGTTGAGATAAATACTTTGAGCTGAGATCTAATGTATCTGTAATAAGATTTTAAAATATTAGAACAACTAAAGGCACAATATTCGTTTCAAGATTAAACTGACGCCAGTTTTGAATGTGACAATTCTTTAATTTACTACGTTATTACCTTTCATATCATTTTTTAAGTCATCTGGTGTAATTACGGATACTAAGTTCGAGAGGTTGGAATAAATTTCTTGAGATAAATTGGGATCATCGTGATCGCTTTCCAAACTTCTAGCATCTTCAAGTCTGGAAATGTTATTATTTAAATACCAAATACACCAAAACATTTATTTTACTAAAATTTTTATCTTACTCCGATGCAGCTTTTCCATAATTTCTTTTGATTTTGTCTTTATGATAGAGTAAATCATTTGGTTTAGTTCGCATTGTATTCACTAATAATTTAAATGCTGGACCTTTATCCTCTGTAAATCAGATATATCAAAGGATACATGAAAACTTCACGATACTGAACTTTGAACATATATAGTATTCTACTGTGCACAGTTATCATTAAAATGTATAAATGAATAACTTACTGTTAAATTCTGCATGTTGAGCCAAATAATTTGAGCAAATATTAACCACATCTTAAACAATGAAAAATATTACCTATACATACATACACTAAACGTATATGATTTTTTTTATTATCCATATTTAATTTCGGACCAACCTTTCATAAAAGGAATTATATTTTCTGGAGTATTTGATTTAGCTGTGTCGTTAAGGTCCTTGTTTAGTTGCTGAGCTAAAACAATACTAAAATCGGTAGCGTCGAAATCTGGAGTCCTTTTTAATCTGTAATAATTTCCTCGTTTAGTTAACAAACTATAGATTATTTTAGCATGGTGATGAAATACGACTACGTTATAAAGTATTTTACTCGTCAGCTCCTTCCTTGTAGCTTTGAACATATTTTCCGTGGGATAATAACAGTTGCTGATCTCCCTTTTTGTACATTGATTCAGTTAATATCATGAAGGCTTCAAACATTTCACCTATTAAATAATAAATAGAAATGTACGTTAAATTTAGATGGATGATTAAAGACAACATAGAAACAAATCGTACCTGTAAATTTTAAATAACCGGGTTGTGCTGAAAGGGAGAAAAAATTGAAAAAATATATTTCTAATATACTAATAACAATTATTTGTTTAATTACTATAAAACTTACGTCCAGTGAGCAGACGACCCTGAAATAATAAATATTTAGTAAATATTAATCAAATAAAAAATAATGGAACTCCTACATTTATCTCAATACAAATCATCCTTCATTCTCCAATCTCAATCGGATACAAATGAACACGTACAAATAATGTTTCAAATCGAATAAAAAGTTTAACATTTCATGGAAAATGAAGAAAAATTTTTTATTAAAGAAAAAATATAAAACTGTACCTTGAACAGCCGTGTTCACTTATACCCAAGGGAAGATTGCGTCGTAATAAAATGCACATTTTAATATTTTACTTTATTTATGTATTTTAAATTAATTAAATAAATGTACACAACGAAAATGGTTTGTTTCATCTATGAAAATGTTTTCTTCCAGAATAATTATTTCATGACAATTTATTCAAGTGGGAGCAGTCGATTCTGGTCTGATTTTATTAGCAATTTTAAGGACTGTTTCAATTGTATAAGCACGCTGCAATGCTTTCTTCTCCATGATCAGAATAATGACCTACAGATTTATTCGTTTGTTAAGTATTTGCAATTTTGAAAAGATTTATACTTAAAAAAACATTTAGTATAAAAATTCGATATTACAACCCTTAAAAGTAATATAACTATTAATGTCATAAGATTTCAGTTTTTGAGATATGTAAAGTATCAACAATGAAAAATGACTTTAATATGAAAAAATATGGGAAGCTGTAAACTTATCAAATATCTTAAAAATAAATGTCACTTACTTCGCCCATCATATTTAGGAAGTCATCGGCGAATCCAGGATCACCTCCTTCGTATCCTCTTAAAATATCTGCAAATTAATAAATAATCGGTTCTATAATTTTAAGCCAAATTAAAATTAGAAATCGTTTGGTCCAAAAATATAATAAAAATAAATGGTCTTTTTTCGAACTGACTGAATGCTGTTGACTAGAAGGGCCTCGACAGCTTCACTAAACTTTTGGGCCAAACGCTTAAACCAGGAAAAGTAATACTAGCGCAGTAACACCATGGTAGTACGGACTTCGGATTGAGCTCCAAACTAAGACGTAAATTTCGAATTTACCTCCGCTAAATCTAAGTTGGTTAAGAAAAACTAGATATCCCAAAGTTCCTCACAAAAACCGATTACCTACGTGCACTGGGCAGGAGTGTAAGGCAGTGGCGTAGCTAGCATGGGTGGCACCCAGAACGGGTATTGTGCTATCACTCCAAGAACCAAAACTATTAAAATGAATAATTACGGTGTTCTTACAAAATTAACGAAATAGTTCTAAATGGGACTATGTTTGCCCCTGTATATACTTAAGTTCACCAACAATTTTACAAGTGGTATTTGTACAATTTACCCAATTGTTGCGAATTTTTGTAGGTGGCAGTACTGATATATGGTTAAGGTTTTCTGTGTATTTTTGGAATTCACGATCAGGTGTCACTCGGGATGGACCACACCTATAGTCCTCCTAGTTACGCCTTTGGTGTGGAGTGCAGTGTAATGCGTGATATGCTAGCGCATGAAAGTGCCACTGTACCCTGCTGGCGGTCGGTACAGATTTCTAATTTTCCAATTGAGGATTGGAATGTACGCCTTGGGCCACTGCCGGAGGTGCAAGCGGGGTGTGTAAAGAAAAAGTTGTTGCTTAAATACTGTTATATTTCGTATCCATTGTGGTATGTACTATAACAATACTCACTTATTATTTTTGTAAGTTCATTTTTGAAGCTCCAGGTGTTACACCAGGGCTCACCGCAGGAGTAGCAGCAGGTGTGACTATTGGTGTTTCATCTGGTGTTACACTCGACATTTGCCCTGAATCCTCATTAGTGCCCATGGAGTTAGATGATTCGGATGGCGCTTCATTGTCTTTACTAACTTCTGGTCTCATCGCGTCCTCATTACTTTGTTCCACGTCTTCTCCCAAAATCGAAACGATATCATGTGTATCGCTTGCGGTGATCCAAAGAAATTGGGATATGTAAAGTTTGAATTTGTTGACAATTGTTCGCAAAATAATAATAATTTGACAGTCCAATTTCCTTCGATCGAATAAACACAATAATAAAGATTAATAATCATCATGAACATTTGCCACAAGTTCAAACGATACGTCTTCTTACCGTGACAAAGAACAATGCGAATCATTCGTAGAAACTGGTGACAAATTTCACATTAAATCTACGATTTTTTCTCACTCACCTTCGTCTTCGTCAAAGTCCATCATTAACATTCGATCGTCAGATTCTGATAATATCTCATCTATCCAAACTGCTACCTAAAATGTTAGTAGTCAATATTAGGAAAAAAAGAATTTTTTAGGTAAATGAATTGAAATGAGTTAATTTTAAATAAGTTTACAACACCTTATCAGCTACTTCCATCATGAACTTCGCTTTTGGACTGGTGCATCGCCTTGATGGAGGCTTCATACGCATATAGCCGCAAATCTCGTTCAATATAATATTTGACAACCTTAACATACTGAAATAGATGAAATGAATAAAACACATAAAACTATTTAGTCTACAACCCTTTTTAGTTATGTTTCAAGGTTATTTTTTGTCCACTATTCAATAGTGCAACTATTCAGGCACAATAGTGCCTTCCCTAATTTTGCAGAAAAACGATAAAACTCATATATTTTTTAAATAAACAGCAGATTTTGTTACATAATATTTAAAGAAATATAATATTTCTGAATAATAGTTACAATACTAGAATTAAGTCACTAGTATTGACTTGAGCTTAAATATTTTAAAAAAGAAAATGCACTCAAATTTCTTTTATAGCTAAATAACATAAATCTATAAACTAATAAATAAAATTGAAGTGTCTGTTTGTAATGTCAAAAATACTTTTTTTTTTGCTGAATAGTTACGAATGTATATACGATATCTATACCAAAAATACAATTTTTAAAGTTTTTGTCTGTCTGTCTGTTTGTCCCGGATAATCTCCGGAACGGTTGGACGGGATTTTAGTTTGGTAGATAGCTGAAGTTATCCCGGGTAACATAGAATACTTTTAATTTTCGAAAATAATTAGAGTTCCGGGTAATAAAGATAAAACTAAAAAATGTAATAAAATCCGTTCCAATGCACAGTTTTATGGGCAAGTGCTTGAAGTTATTAAAAATATATTTACTTTATCTTATTAATAAAAAAAAATATTAAGAGTTCCGTATAAAAAAAATAAATCGCAGTGAAGGACATATGAAACACGGGCGCAGGCGCGGGTACACAGCTAGTCGTAATATATAAATTTAAATTTGGAATAATACATAAAGTTGAAAAGCGATAACAGGTGATCTCCTTTTACTTTGCAACAATTTTGTAAAAAGTGTTTATTACCCATCGGCTAAAACACATCTTCCAGGTCTGGATAATCGTTGCTGAATGCCTCTGGCGAAGGCAACTGTTGCATTCCTCGCCCACAGGAATCTTTTGTCTCCGCACATTGATAACGCATCCTTTTTTATTTGATTAATACGTAACCTGGTTATCGTTGTAATGGTCAACACATTGAAACAGTATAGAAAGTAGAACTAGTTCAGACTGTTGTAAATTTGTCTACCACAACAGTAATGCTCTATCTTTGTACAGGTATACAAACGTATATCTACAACGTGGGGTTGAGAATATACAGTCAACATTTTACGCATCGGGTGATCTCACTTAAGGCTTGCTTATGCAGCAATGGACAAAGTTATGCAAACTAACTACAAAGCATAGAGAGGCTGATGGTAAACTTCACTCGTTTGCACCTCTTAAATCAGCCTGAGATGAAAATAAAGCGGAGATGAAAATATCGTGAGGAAACTATAATTTGATGGTGCCCTACTTTTTTGTAATAATGCCTACCTGGGTAACTACCACATTGTATTTTGAAAACCTGTCAGCAAATACCAATAGGTGTATTTCGGCAGCATCACTTGACCAGTGTTTACCAGCTTAGTGTGTCCAGCATCCATCACATCGTCACTTAACATCAGGTGAGATTGTGGTCAAACCACTAAGCCTGTACAGTGTAAACAAAAAAACAACAATTATCCCAAAAGGTCGTAGGTTGGATATGTTTAAATAATCAAGTCTGTTTTGGCTTACAGTTTGTTGCGTATATTTAGACATATCTAAAGGATTTAGTCGTGAGGGCAGGAGGGTTTTTGAATTTGGAACATTACAACGCTGCAGCAATGTTGTATGAAACGACGTGCTGGGGTTATTAAAAACACTTTAATTGTATCTCTTTTATCAGTCTTGGCATAATAAAATAAGTCTCTTTGCTTAGTACAAATTGCGTTCACGTGGTTGTATAACCATAAATGCGCTTGCCTTTCGGCACATATTGTAAATAGAAAATTAGCGGCAAAGCTGAGAATTTGTCTCGATTAGTTATTTACCATACCATTGATCAACTATACTTAATAAATATGAATTTGAATATGAATTAAATTAAATGTATAGTATAAAATGTATGTGTTATTTCACTGCATTCTTTTGAGAAAAGTACTATATATGCCTCGGCGGAAATGGCAATTGTCAGTCTCGTATTAGTGAATCATACTCGATCTGCAATTGCCTATATCACGGTCTTTGCAATAATGCACTGTTAAAAAATAATCAGGTACACATTATGTAACAATAACTCGAACTCGTTTCGAACTCACGTCGGTCGACGCAATGTCAGACTTCACTACAATTGACGTATCATTGCTATAATTAACTTTAAAATTATCTTTGCTAAGTTAATGTAAAACAACGCATAAGAAAGTTCACAAATACCACTTCTGTTAAAATAATTTTCCGCTAAACAAATGCAATAACCAAAGCATCATGTAGTAAATCACGGGTAGCCGCTCAAACCGAGGTTCGCGCCATTTTGGTGCCCTTGCGCTGGCTACCGTTCCTACGCTGAGCACTTCAAGCGCTCGCCTCAAAGTTCGGTGAAGCTGTTAAGGCCCCTCAGGTGAACAGCGTTAATCAGATTAAAAAAAAAAAAGAAGAAATGTTCGATTCAGTATTTGAAAAGGTCAAAGTAAAAAAAAATGAAGATTATACTTACGCTACGTTCCTTTTCTTCATCTTTCGCATATTGATAAAATATTCATAAGCCTGATCTGGTTTAAACGGTTCATCTGCATCGAGCATCGAGCGTAATCGAGAAATCTTAAATTTAAAAAATCAAGAAATCGTCCTTAAAAGTATGATTTAAGTCTAATCTATTCAAAACTATGACCTGAAGGGTTGATGGCTTATTTGGTAGTGCGGTCGTCGAATTTCGCGTCAATGAATGCTGGTAAAAAAACCCACCTATCCAACCCTAAAAAATCAGCCTGAGCTTTTTCGGTGAAGGAAAACATCGTGAGGTAACCATAGATTGGTGGTAGTGGGCATTTTCTAATATTACCCGACTTAGCTACCAACCTCAACTTAGAAAACCTGTCACCAAATACCAATGGGTGTGTTCCGACAGCTTCGCTTGAGAAACTTTTACCACTAGGCTTAGTGTGTTTACCATCCTGGACCATCTTGTCACTTAATATCAGATGAGATTGTGTTCAAAGCATTAAGCCTACACCGTGTAAAACAACACTTTTTTATGTCTTTTATCAATTCGAGAGCTTTGTCCCAATAACTGTAATATCACAAGAATCATGCGCTTGTTGTACGTAGTTTAGGGTATAAACTTGTAAGTATAATAGGGTCGTCCCTTAATCGAGACATGTTTTTTAAGGATTTTTATTTATTTATAGTGATATATCCCGCATATTTGTTCACATCTCTACTCGTAGTATATCATTTTGTATATCATCAGTTATTATGTTATAATTTAATTTATATTACACTTTAAACAAAATCATTTTAAAAGAAAACTATATTGAGTTTCTCGCCGTCTCTCTTGACTGGGTTATTTTCCGAACTAGTGGTAATTTTTGAAGATCATATGCACCTTCCCTGGGCCCAAATTGAATAAACAATTTTTTATTTTAATCTAGATGTACTACGTGCCTACGTACCTAAAAGCTATAAAAATGCATTTATTTGCGACTTGGTTTAAAAAAATCTGTTTAAATAAAAGCTTAATCAGGATATATACAGTCGTATAAATATTCCGTAAAAGAATATTAAACACTGACGGTGAAAACCTTATCAAAATCCGTTACGTGATTTAGCATTCGTGGATGAAAAGATATACATACGCTCTTTTTTAACTAGCTAACGCTGTTGACTGCAAAAACCTTTACAGCTTCACCGTAACTTTGTGGGAGACTGCTAAAGGCACTCAGCCGCAAAAAAGTAACTAGCACAAGGGCACCAAAGTGGTACGAATTTTAATCCTATCTATTCCCTATATTTTTTATGTAATGATTTAAAAAAGGTTCGTTACAGGAATTATGTACCTGCGTGTTGTGTGCAGAAGTGTGTGTGCAGTGTTGTGCATGCAATGCTTAATTCATGTAGTGTCATTGTATCGTGTTGACGACGGCGACAAGTTCCTCCCTAATTAGGGAACGAAGCACGTTTTGGGCTGTCACCGGAGGGGGACCCGATTCACACAGACGGGGAATGCGATTTTGTCTTATACTATGATAGAACAAGGTACACACTGTCTCAGCCGGTAATGTATCGGCACGTTCCCGCCATAAATAGAGGATGCTTCGCCGTGGCGGCTTGGCCATTCGTTCAAGACGGTCGGTCAACACAGCACCGTGCTTGCGCAAACAGCGCGCGTGAGCTAGCGCCGCTCGACGGGATAATTTCACATCAGTGGCCTTTGGACCTCTGTGAAACAGGAGGCGGGGGGCCAATCAAATGATTAGGTAAGCATTGGCATAATTTTGAACAAAAAACGAAGATTAACGAGTAAATATTGTATACATAATCAACATTATATCGCCTCTCACCGTGTAATCAATACCAATAAATAAAATGAAAAGGTCTGTAATGTATAAAGTTTTATGATTCCTACGATGCGACTCGTGTACCAAAAATACACTATTTCAAAGTTTTGTCTGTCTGTCTGTCTGGCTGTTTGCTCCGGGTAATCTCCGGAGCGGCTGGACTGATTCTGACGTAACCTTTCTTGGTAGATAGCTTAAGTTACTCCACATAATCTAGGATACTTTTGTTTTTCGAAAATAATTATAAAACTATATTAGGCTCTGAAAAAATATATGAAACGTGGGTGCAGCCGCGAGCACACAGCTAGTCAAAAATAATCAAAGCATAACCCCTCATTCATAATATTTCGTAATATTTGAACGGCCCCACAGATATAGAATACAATTATACTCTCAAATACGGCAGAATAAGAGATGTAGAAATTTGCGAACTTTATCAGTATAAAAATAATTGAAATCTGTTTTTTGCATCAAAGTAGATATTAATCGCGTAGTGCAAGGTGGTAGAGCTTTTGTGATTGACTGGGTTGCGACTAATTTATATACGATAAAAATATCGTCATAGTGATTTCGACACGTCGGATTCCGGATTGAGCCAGTGTGGATCCAGCAGATAGCGAAGTTGGCAGGGCAATAGAAAAAAAAAACCTTTCTCATAAAAATAAAAAAAAAACAAACAAAAGAAGTTCAAAATAAAACATATTTGGCTCCTAGTTCTAGTGGTTTAAAAACTTCCATAGCTAACATAATTTATTAATCGTAAGTTTACTCAAGAAAGTTCATACTTTGGTCGGGCTGGCTTAGGTGGCGGTCTTATGCTTCGTCGTGGTAAAGATTTGTGCTGTATTCTTAGGTCGCGCCCGGCAATTATAGTCTCTGCAACCGAAGGAGGTGCGGGCTCTGTTGCGTACGGAGGATATGGTGGAAACGTTGCTGGCTCTGGAGCAGGCGTTGTTGTAAATAAATTTAACAGTGTGCATAGCGTTAAATCATCTATGAGATTCTCTTAACTTTAAAAAAAAAATTACCTTCTCCCAACTCCGATGTTGGTATTTCACTGGGCGCGAACTCGGATGGAGTACCTGATACATCAGCCATTCTGAACGATTGTATAATTAAAAGTATAGGTAAAAGAAACAGTCCTTGAATTCTATATTATTTGTAGACTGGCTTTGTTAACAATAACTAACTGTGCTGGTCCGATTGCATTTTAAAGAATGACAGTCGAAATATATAGATTTTTTTACTGCTAGAAAATAAGGTTAAATACGTCTATACGACCAGGCACAATATGATTACATAATCTAAATAGAAAATAATATATTCTTAAACAGTAGTAAGAAAAGTTGCTTTTGTTTTAAACTTTAAAATATCCTCTGATTTGCTACAGGTGTATGGGAACATACCTCGGGCATATGGCATTCGGTGCGTATGGCACCAAATAGGCTCTGTTAGGGAGTCTTTGGCGCGGACGTTCGGTGGTGGAATCTGTGGTGTGGTGCAATCTGTCGCCGGCCGGATGATATCACCAACGGGGAAAGGAACGAGGAACCTTCCATTGCACTGGGGAGGCCGTTTGGGAGGCATCTTTATTACCGGGGCGGCCGAGAAGCAGTTTTTATCCCGCATCATCTCGTTAAGACAGTATGACTGTAAAGTAGGAAATGGTTTTAAGTATTTTTAAGGGCTTTATATATTTGGTGGTATTTTGGGGATTTTGGTTTTCATATTTATGTGACATTCATTTATATTTATTGAAAATATAACGGTGTTTAACTATATACTAGTTATATACTATAACTATAAAATTTTGAAATACTACAATGTAAGATGGTGGTTCGAATCGTATTGTTATAAAATTGGGGGTTTTGCGGGATAGTTTGCCGTCTTACCTATAGTGCAGGGTGTGCAGCTCACACGGGCGCAGGGTTTTAGGGGGTTGCCGAGTGCTCGCGACACTTACAAAGATGCGTCGCCCGAGGCGCCAACGCTTTCAAAGGGCGCCAAGATATTGGTAGCACATGATGCACAGTATGTTATATAATGTTGGTAGTATTTTACGTGATATAGTTTAGTCATGATGTACAAGTGAAGTGACTTGGAAATAATAATATGCAGCGTGAATTCCGAGATCTCCTACCCACTCCCATTAAAATGCCTGTAACAAAACACCGCCATTTCGTTACTGTATTTATATGAATAGTGTTCCTAACGTCAGACTTGACTGCATGGCCTAATATAGCAGTACCATTGCCTTTTTCTTTTAAAAGAAATAATAGAACCATAAGTTTTTGATAGCAAACCTATAAAAAACATCCGACTTGCTGCAGGGTCTTAGTACCTTTGCCTATTCATTAGAAAGGAATAAATAGAACTAACAGTTTTTGGTGGGTTCTCAGTCTGTCATATAGCAATTATTTTGTTTAATACATTAAACCTGAATATTTGACTCTGTATCATATAATCTTGGTGGCGTTTTGTGTGATATAGTTTAGATATTGTTTACAAGTTTATTGTGGAAAATAACGCGTAACGTTTATTATGGGGTGCCGACAAAGCTCCATGGAGAGTTCGAGTAGGATGGGCCACAGTTTTGTTGGAGCTTGGTATCGCTGATACGATATTGAAAACACATCTTACCTACATGACACTAGCACAAAATAATTTGTACACAAATGGTAATTATCTAAGAAGAAGAAAATGAAAACGACAAAAGAAGTAAGTTTTTGATAGC
Source organism: Samia ricini (assembly GCA_014132275.2). NCBI lineage: Eukaryota > Metazoa > Arthropoda > Insecta > Lepidoptera > Saturniidae > Samia > Samia ricini. The sequence goes on from AP028161.1 coordinate 13,876,750, forward strand.
ACATAAATAAGGGGGTGCTTGATGCAATTTTGGTCTGCGTGTTGTCGTCCTTGTTTTTAATTCATTATTTTGCAGTATTTATTATGTATTATGTACTTTTGGTGGCATTTTGCGTGATATAGTGTAATTACGATCCACAAGTGTAGTGAAGTGAAAATAATGTCATGGAGCATGAATTCTGAAATGTCTCAATCATTCCCGTTGTAGTCGTAACAGTAGGCCACCATTTTGTTACCGTCATTCATTTATTGATAATTGACTTGGCTGCATGCTCAACTAGTACTTTTGCCTTTTCTTTAGAAAGGAGTAAATGGAACCAAAAACAAAAAAGGCACATAAATTATTATTTATTTTAGTGATTATTTCAGTAAATACTGAATATTTAGAAAATAACCGATAATAATGGCCGACACTGTTGGTAAGTTTAGCTATGAGATTTTATTAAAGTGTACTTTTTAAAACAATTTTTTTTCAATTCTTGTAATGGAAAGATCAAGTAGGTATTATTTTCCAGAAATTTATGCACAATATTCTAAAATAATAATGTCAATAAATATAATTATAGCTATGAAATTGTTACAAAGTGATATATTTTTGTAATTTCTAAATTACATTTGTTTTTTAAATATGTTTCCTACAACAGGAACTATTTCAATAGTAAAATTAGTTTTGAGTAAATTAGTCAAATTGTATTTTTTGCTTGTATTTTTAATTAAATCATCATGTTTACTTTATCCATAACATATTTTCTTCCTCTAATCTCTTTTGACATATCGACATTCACATACCAACTTTATACAAACCATCCAAATCTTCTTTGCTCTCCCTCTTCATCTATATCTATCCACCTTCATGGTTAACACTCTTCTTCTAGTTAAGAGACTTTCATTTATTTTCCTGACATGTCCATACCATGTTAAAGATTGTAATCATTTATCACCTTTTTAACTACAAACTTTTGGTAATTTTTTTAAGACTAATATTTGATTGATTGTTTAATTAAACTTACAGTTCTAAAACCAAGTGAATGTAACCAATTGTACAGTGTTAGTAGCGGAGCTGTAAGATTTAAAGTCAAGTGTCCATTACGTACAATTCCCCTTTTGACATTATATTCAAGCAAAATGCCTTGTGAAGAGTATTATAAGGTAATTTTTATCCTGTTTCAATGTATTTTTATCATATTTAAAACATGTTTGTATTGAATTTTTATTAGTTTTCAAAGTAGTTGTCATGATGTATAGTGGTTTTGTGGTGGACCTTATAGTTAATTGGCATGAGTCACGGGAAATGGCATTGAATTCTATTTACGATGAACCTAAGCTTGAGACAAATTAATACATTGTGATGAAACCATAACATGGTGATAGGGCATTTTCTAATATCTGTCTGGTTAGCTACCAACCACAGGTTGTTCCTGCAGCATTGTTTCAGAGCCAGTTCCCCTAGACTTACTTTGTATATAATCTTAGATTACATTGTCTTGCCACTTAACAACAGGGTGAAATGTTGGTGAAATGCTCAAAAAATAAATATTTATAACATAAATTATCAAATATATAATTCAAGATTAGTCAATTTATCAGACAACTGTTTCTTTCAATAATCATTTTCCAATGTTTCCCACCAATTATGTAAAGATCATGTAGTAAAGATGACAATTGAATAAGATATTTTTTTGGAGTCTTGCTTACCATTATCCTGATGTTATCATTCAGGGTTATTAAATATACCTCATCTCACTACATGTAAAGCATAATAAAGAATGTAGGATATTAAATTATGCTAGTAACATAATGTCTGCAAGCTAAAAAGCCAGTTTTATAAATGAAGTCTACTTAAAAAATACTTTTGTAAAGTATTTTGTTTTTTTGTTTACATCTGTTAGGTTTTGCTTTTTTTAAATATTTATTTCTTATCTACATTCTGTTTTAAAATTCTTGACATTTTGTGATTTAAAATTGCACTGCTGTTACTTCAATTGCATCACAAAATTGTATCATGTTAGCATTTAGAGAAAAATGACTTATTATATTAAATATTTGTTCAGATAAATACATAATTTTCTAAAACATTCTGCATTAATAATGTGGTAGTATAAAAGTATTTCATCATATGCAATTCTTATTGGAATGTAAACTTGGGTACTATGGAATTCCACCATAGTTAAAAATTAAAGTTAAGAGGAGAACTTTTAAGTTTTGAGGAAGATGCTCAAACAGTGTTAGTGTAACATAAACAGTAGGGACTAATGGAAGAGAACAAAAGCAAAATACTCTTGGCCCTTAGGATTTCATGTCAAAACAGAAATCCCTAGCCAATTTCGGCTACAGTAACTAGATCCTTTCTCAAGGCTAGTGTGTTTTGCCTGCAGGTGACTTATGTAAAGTCATTAAAACAAAACCCTAGCCAGATGTGCAGGAAATATTACAATGTATAAATGTATGTGCAGTAAAATATGCACCCTCTCATCCGACTCTCCTTGAACAGAGAACCGCTATGACCAGAGGAGAGTAGAATGCGGTTTCTAGTTAATGGTAAACTCCTATCACCACTTTTAGGCTTTCCACAACCGCCTCCTTATCTCGCCACCGCTTGTGGACTGTAATATTTTACTGAGACAGACATGCATAGCACGCAGTCATGCATGAACAGGTATATTAGAATAATGATTGCCTATATACCCATAATCTGTCTGCTCTCCTCTGTGACGAGAATGATGTGTTTCCCTTTACAGAAAAAGAAATTAATAGAAAATTATTTTTTACAGGTTTATATTGGACAGACAATTAAGATTGTGGATCTAAGCGGGAAATGTCTAATGACATATGATTTTAATGATTTCAATTTTGATGAACACCACATTTTTTGGATAACTTGGTATAATGGTATACTCATGTTTGGTCGTGGAGATGAACAATCAAAGCCTTTATTTACAGTTAATATTGATATTGATAAACGCATTGGATTTGCACAATTTGAAAAAGTGCATGTGCAAGCTGAACCTATTGAATGGATCATTGATAGTAAGTATAATTATTTTCCAGAAGTTTTGAATTGTTTGTTTTTTTAAATAACATACTGGTGCACATTGTTTGGAAATGCAGCAGTATTTTTATAAACTTTTAAATTTTACTTATCTAACTTACTTTAATTTGTTTTCTACAGGATACTACATACAGGATTTTACATAGTAAAATAGTGACAACTATATTAATTAAAATATTAAATTGTCTTAGTTTATTAGTCTTTACTACTACTGTGGGCACAAACAGGTACGGACGTCATTATAGAAGCCCAAAAAATGCTGCTGTTGTAGCGGCAACGTTATCTCGTCATAAAAATCTATACGTATTTTAAAAGGAAAAGCTGTAGTTACCAACTTGTGCACAAAAAAATCGCATATAATCAATAACACAGTCCATTAATTGACTTGATTCTTTTTAATCGACTTCGTAAGGAGGAGGTTATCAATTAGTCAAAATGTATTTTTTTGTATGTTACGCGATTTCTACGTCAATTGTAAACCGATTTGGAATATTTTTGTGTTTTGATTGAAAGAGTACACTCTCGAGGTGGTCCCATTTCCACCAAATCAGGATATGATCCGTGAAACTCAGGGAAATCCATCGAATATTATAAACATTTACATGTGTTTCATATATTTGTTTCTAAACCTATTAAATAGGCTTCACAGCTATACCTTTTTACGCACTTACTGGCCGGCCTGACCCGAAGGGGACGTACCCGATCAGGGAAAGACTGGAACCGACCTATGGTGTGTGACAGTCTCTCACACGCAAGCGTGAGAGGCTGTCACACAGAATTAGTGTGGGACTCGCGACGAGAAGCGCCGTTAACCACTACCCCCTAAACCCCCCGGTTCCTCCCGCCACCTTGATGGAGCAACACGGGGTCGCAAAGCATTCAACCGCGTTGCTCCAGTGGAAAACTACATACTTAATAAACTAAATAGTAAAAAAAAAAATAATTCAAAAGAATAAACTGTAAAAATTTATTAATCTGCTTCTGTGTAATTCAATATATTCTTTGTTTTAATATCATTAATAATTTAAGAGTAAAAGCCATATTTTTTCGCGCTTAGATAACGACGTCCGTACTCGACTGTGCCCACAAGGGGACTGATAACTTCGAACACTGATCAGTGAGATCCGCGGTCGTCCGCCGTATCATGTACGCTGTTCAGCCTTTAATAAGTCGACTTTATTTTTATTTTATAGTTGTAGCTATATTAAATTTATTTCCAGAAATAATTTGTTCAATTACGTATATCTTAGTTTCACAGCTTTACCAAAAGATATTTCCTAAGAATTTATGTTGAGTATAAAGTTTAGTGATGTTTGTTTTAGAATCACCAATCAGTCCAAAGGAGGTTCGTCAAAAAAAAATAAAACAAGGATACATGCGTTGGGTTAGAATGACACTGAATGAAAATTTACCCCAAGATGCAATGATCGGCGGATACGAAAATGAACCTTTATACATAATTCGCGCATATCATAATCATTCCTTGTGTCCGGGGAAGTATATGCGATTTAGTAAGAAAGTTTTCATTCCTTGGGGGCATCGAGAACATAGTAAAAAAGAGTTTGAGGTATTTATTTTATTGTAGTAGAGTATGATATATATAGTAATAAATATAAATGAAGTGTCTGTTTGTAATATCAAAATAACTTTTTACTAACCTATACCAAAACACAATAAAAAGAAAATCTGTTGTACTTCTGGCTAATCTCCGGAAAGGTTGGACCTATTTTGACCAGACTTTTTCTAGAAGATATATGAAGTTGCTGTGCGTAACTTAGGCTACTTTTATTTTTCGAAAATTAGTTCCAAGAAAATGTAACCTCTTGAAATTTTCAACAAAATACCGATTCAATAGACCATCAAAACATAATGTTCCAAAGATTATTTAAAAAAACTATTGCATGCGGTTAAGAATATATAAAACGTGGGCACACAGCTTGTTGTTGTTGTTTTTTTAATTTATTTACTCACTGCAGACTCTTGGTTCGCATTCTTTATTAGATATGTTTTTCAACAAAATTTCGTACAATGAATTATTTTAAACTATAAATATACAAAAAACCAAAACTACTTTATAACTATTTTTATTAACTATATTATTATTATTATTCCCCCCCCCCCTTAACTATATGTGTCAGTTTATATTATTAGCTCTTTTGTTTTATTGTCGTTTTTCTTTCACCTCCTCCTTTTTTATTTTGCTCCCTAAACCCTAGTCACATCCTCGGGACTACTGTATGGGTGTGACTTTATCTTTTGAGTGTCTATCACCCTATCATATCGCCTCTTTATGGGCCATTATTCAAATGTTATAACAGACTATAGAGTAGTTTTATTTTAGATACTGTGCGGTTATGACGCGCACTGGGTGAGTACCAGAAACGACTACATACCCGAAAATGCTCTTGTTGCGGGACATTCCGAGGTACGTCAGGAACCGCTTTACATCGGCAGAGCGATGCACGACGGTTACTTATTGGTAGGTAAAGTGCACACACTTTATGGCACTTGCTATCTACCATATAAGGGTAAAGAAATCGAAACAGGGAATTATGAAATTTTAGTGAACGGTGACAGTTCACAGACAAGAGCTGTCTTTGGACCATAGAGTTTGATAACTGTAATAGATTGCCCCGGTGTAGCTTGATTGTATTGTTTGAAATTTCACAAAAACTAAAATAGAGATGCGAATAAACATACAAAATTGATATATATATTAAAGAGAACGTGATACAATGGCTGTATGCAAATTAACAGGAATTGTTTGATTTATATAGACTGCTGAAGGTTTTGTTTAATAATATATTTGGTTGTTTGCGTTACACTACATAATTTTATAATAAAATTTCTTTACAAAAATGTGTTGATTATTATTATTTTATATTTAATTTGGTGTTACTCGTTGTTATGGGTATGTATATAATATTAAAATATATTTATATATAAATATCCAACAGTATAATTGTTATCGATCACATTGACCATGTATAAATTGTAAAGAATATGTTAACAGTACCTTTTGTAATTGGACTACCCAGTCTAATTTGAATATTATAATCTAAATCAAATAATGTTCAGATTATATATAGAAAAGGCTCTTTTTTTAAAATATGAAAACAAATGTATATAATAACAAAAAAAGGTGCACACACATAATTTACTGCCAGGGATGATGATTAGATTCAAATAAATTCATTTGGATAATTGAATTCATCTTCATCATAATCATCTCCATAGTTGTCTGCGCTAGCGTTATCACTTTCCTCGTCTAATGGTGGAGAATATACAACAGGATGAACAAACGCCACACCGGCACGTTGCGGTGTTTTTGTATTTTATTAATGCTTACTATCTTCTTATCGGGAACTACCAGTATTTCATAGTTCTCTACAGCTTTTTCTTCATTACCACAGTGTATATAACACACGTTATGTGAAGGTTGAACTTTTCCAGGTATAACACTTCCATTATAATAGGCTCTTCCAACATATAAACGTTCGCGGTTGACTTCAGAGTAACCGGCTTCCATAGCCGTTACTGGCACTTTATCTCCTTTCGTCGGGACCCACATGTAATCGAACCCACAGAGTACCTGTAGAATAAAAATTTAAATCTTTACTAATAAATAAAATTGATGTGTCTGTTTGTAATGTCAAAATATTTTTTTTTACTGAACAGACACCGAAAATGCAATTTTTGAAATTTTTTGTCCTTTTGTTCCGGGTAATCACCGGAACGGCTGGACGTATTTTCAGGGGACTTTTTTTGGTAGCTAGCTGTAGTTACTCCGGATAACTTAGGGTTTAATTTTCGAATATAATTAGGGTTTCTCATAAACAAAATTAAAACTCATAAATAAATTGAACGAAATCCGCATGCATTGCATGAAAGCAAGTGCTTGACTTTATGAGAAAAAAATTTAGTTTATCTTAGTACTAAACAAAAATTTTAAAACACATGAAGAATATATGAAATGCGGACGCAGCCGCGGGTTCAAAACTAGCATTTAAATACAAACCACAACTAGTAGAAACCCATAGCAGAGTGCTCTATGAAATTATTTCTGAAGCAATGATAACTCATTGATAGTAAGTTTGAGTAACATATAGATCATAATAGTTTCGAATCTATGTATAAAAGCACAGATAGTGCTTTCGGTATAGGACATTGCATATATCATATATAAGGGATATAGGGTATTTTCCAATGCTGGCCATTGGTGTGTTCTGTCAACATTACTCGAGAGCCACTCGCTGTGGTTAAGGCACAGAGTCTATTCAGTATATGAAAAGAACTTTAGTATATACGGTGTACGCTTACAAGAAGTGGACCATATCCCTGTGAATCACCTTTGTGGTTTAAAAAAACTAGGCATTCATGGGGACTGGCGACAGAAGTGAAAACTCGACTGTGACGAAAAAACTGTTTTTTTTTTATCATAACTTAACATTTAACATATGAGTATAACATTTATGGGGTTTTTACATCTGTTGGCGCTTCATGCAATAATGATATAAATTTTAAATAATTATTTACAATAAAACATATTACTCATAAAGAACACATAGGATATGCCTAAGTATCAATTTTATTATTTATTTTGGGAGTGCCAGCATCTAAACACCAGCTTATACTTGACATGTTGACGGCTGACGTCATAGCATTGGTAACTCCACGCCACTAAAGTTTTCATTTACATAATAGTGACTTTGTAATTTGTATACAAATGAAACACTCCCAATAGTCCACACTTACAGAGTGTGTTATTCATTCATTTTGAAATATATAGTTTCTTATTTTTCACAATCATTACAACAGTTGTTTGATAACATATTGAACTAAATTTAGAATTAAATTTGCTTTCAAGTTTCTTTAAAAATAGTATTGAAGTACTTTACTATGTATATTCAGTGAAGTTCTGATATAATAAAAACACTCAGGATGACAAATATATTTTAAAATATTACCTCAAATGTGGTCTTTTCATGACTCTGACCACCCCATGGGATATAACCACGTCCTTTAGATGGTACATAAGCACCAGGTGTCAGTGAACCTCTATGTTTAGCTCGTATAATATAAAGGATTTCTTGATCAAACCCACCAATAACAGCATCATCTGGTAGATGTGTGTCATCTGGTATCCATTTCAATTTTCCTTCAGATATCTCTTTATATAATGGTTCTTTGAACATAGGGGGTACTATAAAAATACAAATAGAATGTTACTAACAGAACCAAAAAAAAAAAATATTTTAGATAAATTTGTAAAGCATACACAATCATAATTAATAGTAATATTTGGTACTAGTGGGTGCCTGTGACTTTGTCTATGTGTCTTATTTTGAATAAATTAAGTCATTAAAATCGATCAAGCCGTTTTTTGGGATTTTTTTATAATTTGATATTGGTAATTTATGTAACACACAAAATTTTATCAAAATTGCCATTTTTTAAATTATGATTTCTAAGAATTCTTTATAGCCTATAAATTTCTACTTGGCATATACTGCTAGTGTACTGAGTTTCATCAATATCAGCCAAGCTATATCTGGCCATACACACAAATAGACAAACAAACATTTTATTAATGTACCTATCTGACATTAGTAAAGGCTTAAATAGACATTTGTAACAAAATTTGTAATATGTACATTAAAAGAAACTAAAGATAGAGACAACTTATATTCTAAGTTAGGATGCAACTGATGCATGCTGTAAATACATACATTCAAGTCTCCAGTGTACAGGAGGTCCATTGTTAACAACACGGAATGTGACATACTTTAAAACTGGTAATTCCGTCTTATATCTGAGCAATGGGTATTTTTTACCATTCTTTCCCAAGTCTATATAATTTCCTGCCCACGATAACCAAAATCTTTTGTATTGTTCTCTGTTTAGGATATTGGTTTCTTTTACAGATACAAAATCATTATCAAACTTTTTTATGCTAATATTACCATTTTCACCAATTATAACCTGAAAATTTAGTCTGAATTACATACTAGTTATTATGTTATTGCTGTTGTGTTATAACTCTTACAACCACACATACAAAATAGGTTTCCAATGTTTGAGCTTGAATGTTCAGAAAACTATAAATTGCTCAGAACTATTACATTTTGTGAAAGATAACATACATTAAATAGTATTTACAGGATACATACATATTTTAATTTTCAAAAATGGAAAATATGATCTCTCAACTCAATGTCATATTTAGATTATCGAGATAGTCGTGTCTCATCTGGATACCTAGTTTCAAGAGATTAAGCAGACCATTTATTACTATATTTATGTACTGTAGAAAAATAAGACTGGTATATATTGCATCTTTTATCTATTTAAATAAACGAGATATGTATTTAAATATACATAACTGATGTAGATAATTAAAAAACATACAAAGATTATAATTTATAGTTAAGAAATAATTTTCTTAACTATGAGAATAACAACAAAGATAGTGATTGCTATATTAGATTGTTACATTTGCATTATTATTAAAGTAATACTGAAATAAACCACTTATTAATATAGTTATTAATATCTTTCTATATTGGTTGTAAAAGCTAGCGAATGGGTTTCTATTTTACACTGTTTTACTTATACTTACCCAAACAAAAACACTCTGCACCAGGCTCGTTAGCTAATCCTATTGTAGCAGCACCACTGCTCTTAACTTCGAAGTTAATACAACTACTTGTTATTTTATAAAAACTATTCTTATGTTTCTGCCAAGTAGTAAATTCTGAAAGTATATTTACAAAGTTAATTTACACTGTATAAACTACACATTCAATTCACTCTATAAACAATTTTATTAGAAATGGTACATAACGTATGATAATTAGAAAATACAAATAGTACCTATCTATAATCTAGTAACCATGGTGGTAGGGCATTTTCTATTTTTTCATTTGCTAACCACCTTCAAGTTTGAAAACCTGTCGCCAAATATCAATGGGTGTGTTTTGGCAACATCACTTAAAAACCATCGTCACTTAACATCAAGTGAGATTGTGGTCAAAGCCTATTTCATGTAAAAAAAAATATCTATATAAATCGTTAAAATATAAATTTACACATACCAACAATGTCACCCATGATTGGTAGGATATAAACCACAGAATAATAATACCCCTACTAGAGATACAGACTGATAGGAGTATTATTATTCTGTGCCCATGGTCTACTAAGCACAGACTAGTACAAGTGCACTAAGCACAATGAGCATATTTATCTCTAGTAAGCACATCGCACAACAGTATTGCTAGCACCTGAATTCGAAATTTTCGTATAAATTTTATCAAGATTTAGTTAGCTTAGCCGTATAAAGTAGGTACTTACATAAATGAAGAGATGGACAGATAAAAAGTTATGACAGAAATAAAATACACAAGAAGAAATAATTACTCTTTTTATTTTGGTTTTAGAATATTGCGACTTAAATTATTCAGACAGAAATATAAAATTACATAGATTTACACAGATCTTCTTCTACTCTGTGATAGGAATCTTCATCACATTCATATTGTGACGGTGGAGTAGACGTAAATGAAAAAAAAAACAGATCCATTATGTCCGTTAATTTGTGGTGCTAGTGGTTTTTATATTCATTGTATATTAGGAATTGTTAGAACCTCATAATTCTCCACGGCAATTTCAAGTCTATCGTAATGTATATAACAGACTTTATGTGATAATGCTACTTTTCCGGGTATAATACTTCCGCGATAATAGGCTCTACCTATATATAAAGGTTCATGGTTGACTTCGGAATAACCGGCTTCAAGTGCCTCTATTGGTATTATATTTCGTTTGGTTGGAACCCACATACAATCTAATCCACAGAGTACCTGTAAAATAAAAATAAAAGTTAAATACACCAATGATAATACTGAAAAGACAAACATTCGACTAAAGCTAAATTAAGCTAAATAGAGTTTTTTTTTACCAAGATACAGAATATTTGTACTTCATCAATGCAATCTAAATCAGTACGATCTTTAATTAATTTTATTAGATAATTTAAACGGTGACTCCGTGTAATTAATTTCAATTTATATCCTGACAAGGCACTTAGGAACGTCAAAGCTATCTCCAATTTGGAAAACATGCTTGTTGACTCGATAGGGGTTGTCATTATATCTAATATCAAGTATAAAAACAAACTAGGTTTATATATATTAAATAACTTTATAATAATCACGCGTACTTATTTGTCATGCAATGAGTTTATTACACATTGGTTTAATACGTTAGTTACTCTAAAACGTTAGAGACATTGGAGTAGAGGAAACTTACTTCAAATTTGTTTTTTTTATGACTTTGACCTCCCCATGGAATATATCCACATCCCTCAGATGGTACAAATGCGCCAGGTGTTAATGAGCCCCTGTGTTTAGCTCTTATAATAAAAAGAATTTCCTTGTTGAAACCACCAATAACAGCATCATCAGGTAGTTTTGTGTTACCTGGTACCCATTTCAATTTTCCTTTAGATATTGTTTTTAGTACTGGTTTATTGAATACAGGCGGTACTACAAAATACAATAATGACATGTTACTTACGGAAAGAGTAATATACAATGATGATTGATTGTTTCCTCTTAGTCATGAAATCTGGGGAAACCATTTAACCATAAGGCTATTGTTTTGTAAGACGTTTATTTTAATGATAAGATTTCATAAAACAAAGCTCGTTAGAAGCCTAGAATGCCAATGATCGCTAATAAGGCCTTTGGCCGATCGAGCGTTGGTCTAGTTTATGTGCTATATCGCTAGGGGTGACGATGATGGGCGCAGGTTTACGGAGCCACAACTACACGGGAAGTATTAACTCGGTAGGAACAAAAAGTTCGCAAATTCTTATCTATTTTTCACCGTGCAGATATGAAAAACAGACTCCCCAGGCAGTGTGTTCTTTACTATCATTTCGAATCCTTCAAACGAAGTATAAAGACGAATTTTAACAGTCCAACATGAAGACGAAACTAGCCAGGCGAGTTTCATTTCTACATCGCTTTTAACAAAACTCGATGGCAGAGTATGATAAATTTTATTTTTTATTTTATTTGGTTGACCAATAAATTATTGAATAAAATTAGTTACAAACTATATTTAAATCTTTAATTATGTTCTCTAATGTCTATATTATTTTAGGTCCATCCTTATATGCAACCAACCGCTTCCTTAAAAAGCCAGTCTCCTTTGTAGATAACGTGTATCTTCACAGTAACATTGTCACTTAACAAGTGACCTCGCAGTCAAACTTGCTTATAACTTGATAAAAAGTTATTATTATCTATAATGAGCACATGCTCACTAATCCTTCATTTCTCAAAGATGAGTTTACCGAGACACATGATTTGGGATGCGTTCTAGTATCTTGAAAGCTATAAATTGTTTTTAAAATTTATATTACCTATACCTACATTCAAATCGCCAGTGTACAGGAGGCCCACTCTTAAAAACAGAAAATGTGACATACTTTAATTCCGGTACTGTGCTCTGATATTTGAGCAATACTTGTTTTGTCTTACTTTCTCCCAAAACCACAAAATTTTCTGCCCATGATATCCAGAATCTATTGTATCGGCGCCTGTCTAATATATTTGCGCGAGTTATTGTTATACAGTCATCACCAAATTTTCTTATGTAAGTACGATTACCGTCACCTATGATAATCTGAAAATTTGATACTTGCTTAACATTTTTTAAAAGAATTCACAGATCCAAAATTTTGATCCATGTCAATATAACTTATGTATGAAATATGTAAGAAATAGGTCGTGGTAGTAATAAAATTCCGTATCTGCAGTCTAACGACAAAGATCTCATAAAAACTTTACTAGGATACCAGTGGTATAACTTTCTTTTACGTTCAGCAAAATTTAATAATAATAATAATTTATTTCACATATTTAAATTACTTAATATTTGAATTAATTATTTTAGTAAATTATTCCATTACATGCCTGATAAAAATATGACGCTTTTGGTGAGAACTATTTTGATCGTTATGAGAATCCTAGTGAGTAAATTATTACTCTTAGTGAGATTCGAATGAGTAGTTCACACGAAATATCGCTCTTAGAAAGTTCAATAAAACTGCGCAAACGCAGCATTCAAGCATTTCCTTACTTAACTCAATATTAGCAAGGTAATAATTTTGATATTAGATCAGATATTCGCCAAACTATTAAGCAGAAAGAAGGACTTGTGATACATGAATAGGACTAAACCAAAAGAGCAAACTTGTTTTTAATTAATTTTAAATACAAAATATATAAAAAATATGTTGACAAATCGATGACAAATATAGCTATATTTTTCTAGACAAAGGTCGAATAAGGTATTCTCCCCATCTAAGTTAATTGACAACATAATCCTCTAAGTAATATGGTAAGCGTCTTTCTCTGGTAGATCTACGTACTGGTCCAGTGACTGACTCTAATGATGGTAACTGTATCTTACTACTTGGACTTTCTTCTTGTTCTATTGAGCAATCATATATCATGTCCTCATCAGAGTACACTGACGGAAGTGGTGGTAGTTGTCGATTAGATACTGTGGTTTCACGTCCATCTGCATATCTTATATGCTAATACAGTTGGTTGGCTTGTAGCAGTTCCACTTCCTCGATTCATCATATTCATATCATCATCATATTTATTTTTATTTTAGGGTCATATTTTGAATTACGGACATTCTTTTTCACTAGAACATGCCCTTCGGTTATTAACTATAACGGTAACGATACACCGTCTGAAGTTCTTCTTGGGTGATTAAAAAGGACCGTACATAATAAGGAGCGTATTGAGTGTAGAGACATTGGTAATACTAGTTCCCAATTCTGTTTTCTTCATTTTTTTGAGCTACGGCTCAGCTCAATTGTTTTTCATAATTACCTTCACACTTTCTCTGTGTATCTACTAAGAAACTTTACTATTTGTTCTAAAGTTACAAAAAATCTTGCAAAAAAAAAACCAGACCGAGTTTCTGACCGGTTCTTCTCGATGAATAGATTGTTATCCGGTAGTATTTTGACGTTAACACCTTATCAGGGCTTAAATTGAATAAAGTATTTTTGTTTTTTTTTTATGGGTGATTTTCTGTTCTGAATAGCTGCTAGCATGTTCTGCTACGTGCTACTCCAAGAGTAGTTAGATATCGCTTTAAATCGCTACATATAAACTTTGACCTTCTGTCACTATGTACATAGGAAGGTATACCATACCAAAGAGGAAAAATATATCTTTACAGATTATAAGCAAATGGAAATCTATTGAATTCATAAATAATCGTTAATATGTATTTATTCTGCGTATTAGATGGTAATGATCCCTTGAAATCTATAATGAACTTTTCAAAGATCAAAAAAGATTACTTTCCCTGCATCTGCACAAATTTTGGTCGTATTGTTCTGAATACCATATCCTAGAGATTTACGCTTTCAACGGATTATACAAATTTGTTTTTATTTAAGGATAATTTACATTTTTTTACTGCTTGCATAAATTTCTCTAAGTTCACGTCATGCTCCGCTTGATTTTTACTACAGATGGTCACATCATCTAAATAAGTGAATGTTTCATGCAGATCTTCAATTTTGATTATGAAATGTAGTGTTCTTCGGAATGCTTCGACTCCGTTAGTTAACTAATAACCTCTTGTAAACTGATAGATTCCCGCATGATCGAAGGCAGTATAGAATTTTTTTACTGCAGTATTGGAACCTGGAGCTAAGTACTCTTCAAACGAGCCATCGTTTGAAATGAAAAAATATTGTTTCATACCTTCTTTTTACGCGTTATTTTTTATGTATTTTAATATTTTGTCGATTTTCACATTCTAAGATCATATTCCATCCATGAAAATACACTCGAATTATTAGCAATAATTGTTTAATAGATTTCACTTCCCAATTTTTTTGGTTTTTAGAGATTTTTTTTAAAATTATGAAATGTTTTATAATAGGCCAAATAATCTTCAGATTCAGTGGAACAAGTTACATAAAAATTATACTCGATTCGGATTGACTATTTTTTTTTTCATCTCCTTAACTTCAGTTTTTCATGATTTTTTGCAATATTTTCGGTTTTTCCGCAAATGTTTCAAATTTTGACCACTCAACGGGATAATTAACTTTCAGATTCAGTAGATTTAAATACATAAAAATCATACTTGTTTCGATTCCACAAATGTTTTTTCAACGTTGCAATTCTCAATTTTTTGGCCGTTTTTGGTTCTCTTTTTGGATTTTACTCAAATCGAGGGCGTAACCGAGACAAACGGATTTAAAAATTTGGATTCAGATAGTCAAAATACATGTCCGTAGGTAGATCTGGTCAAATGAACAAACAACTTGTTTTATTTGTGTGTGCTGGTATACTTAATACAATATTGTTTTATTTATTGCATTGTGAAAGAACGAAAGATTTTTTATTTATTTTTATATGTTATAATAAATCTAGATGACTTTTTTTATATTTATTTCTATAAAATATAGAAAAAAAATTATATCACAGGCAACACTATTTTACGTACGAATCCATGTGAACGCAGGGCTTAAAACCAGGGCCGTTAACAAGTTAATTTAAAAAAATGAAGTAATTGCGGCAAATCGACGACGAACATTTTTAAATCGATTTATTGAAACTTTCTCTTTTACAGAATGTTCGTATAGCTAGAAAAATGTTTGTAGCACCACTCTGAATTCGTTTTGGCGTGGTTTACGATTTTATTGTAGATACTGTAAAAAGCAATAATTAAAAACAATTGCCAAAAAAAATTAATTGCGTGATAGCTAGCAATGCCAACATACCAAAATGAGACTACAGTGCTTCAGTCAGAGGTACAATAACTGTGAACGTACTGCGCTACACATAATTTTATTATTTATCTTTGCTACACACCATAGATCAATAATAAAAAAACTAAAAAAACACACACGACTTGTTTTGTTGAAGGAAATAAGTTTGAATTAATCAATGTGTTTAGGAATCTCAACAGGATTTCTGTATTAAGGAAATAAACATGCTTACCGAAATTTCGCAATTATTACTAGGTTCCTTAGTTATCCCTACAGCAGCAGGACCACTACTCCTAACATCGAAATTAATGCAAGTACTTGTTATTTTGTAAAAATAGTTCTTATGGCTTTCCCTTGTAGTAAATTCTGGAAATAAAATTCAACACTTTTAATACATGAATAAAAACAACAATTTTATGAAATGCATTACTTTATACCTCGAAATTTAATCTGTAGTAATTACAATTGATAAATAATAAGAAGAGAGATAAATAAAAACATACCAATGATCTCACCCATGATAATATACTATAAACTTTTTTATTCAATTGTAGGTATTTATTTTCACTTTGATATTGACAAGTTTTGACACTTATTTTAATGAATGATTAATGTTTAGGGTTGTTATCATAAAAAACAAAATTACGAGCCGAGAAGGATGATTTACGCATGATTTACTTTTTATTTATCAACATAATTATATTACACCATGATTTTTTTATTTTATAAAATTTACTCTATTGTCATTTTTATTTATAATTCGTTTAATATCATCCTGGTGACAATATATTTTCCCAAAATAGTATTGGTAGTTTAAATTAGTACAAGTACTGATGTTAGTCGTAGTAGTACCTCGACCGGGGAGAAACAAAAAATGTTGTTTTTTTCACTGGGCATTATTACTATTCATCTATGCTGGGCATCTTATAGTATAAAACCAGCCGTTGTCACTGATATTATATAAAAAAGGCCGTTGTGATTTGGACACAAATATTTCATTTTAGTTTAGTTATTTCTTTATTTTATTAGGGTTTCATTATTTAATCTTAAAAGTTAAGATTGAGGTCAAACCAAAAATATATCGGGTTTTCTGACTGATGAACTAACACTCAGTAAAAAAAAGGATTGAAATTTCAAATTTCAGTAAGTAAAGATTGAGATCGCATATTGAAACCGCACATACCAATTCCTTACAAACGTAGTCACCTGTTTTCTCGCTGGATAATACCATTATGGTAAATATTTTATACTAGATAATATATCCACTACCGCCATGCCCGTCCGTTTTGATTTTTTCCATAAATTAGTTATTCTAGGAACTAGGAGCGCATTTGAAAATGAAAAAATGCTCGTTTTTACCGTTATTTACAGACGTTCGTCAAACAAATTTGATGGATACAATTTTAAAAGCAAAAGGTACAGGCATGGCCAAAGTTTTTATTATTATAAAACTGAAAGAAAATTAAAAATCGATTCAGTTTTGGAGAAGGAAACCGTTAAGTAAAATCATCCCGAGCTGCAGTTGTCCCTATTTTTTGCATGGGGCGCAATGCGATAACAATAGATTTCTGAAATACCTACTTTTCCGTCTCAAGTTGGTACTACCCTCCATAGTTTGTAGGCTGATCGAAATGGCTTTTAAGATACAAGAACAATAAGGGCAGGCAGAGAGATTGAAATTGGATTTCATTCACAATTTCATGAGTTTTAATTTTTTTATGCGGAACACTACTTTTTTAGTAAAATAATAGAAGACTGAAGCTTAAGTTACGTGGAGTAACTTCAGCTATCTACCAAAAGGTCCCGTACAGCGTTCTAGCCGTTCCGGAGATTAAATGGACAGATAGACAACAATTTTATTTTTGATATGAGTACCGTATAAACATTTATATGTATTTAGTAAAAAGTTGTTATTTTGATATTACAAACAGACACTTTAATTTTATTTATTGGTATAGGTATACATTTGCAGTAATTATAAACAGAGAGAGCTGAAAAATAATTTAGAGGTTTTGAAGTAAAAAATTCGAACATCCAACAGGTGTTAATTAGATAATTGTAAATAATTACAGTAAAAGGGTTTTCTTAGTCAGACTGCTGATATTCTGTAAGAAGAAATTGTTTCATTGTTTCTTAATTTAACATGTAAGAGAAAATTGTTACGGACTTTAGCTGCAGAAATAAAACAAAAGATATATCTATCACGATCGTTTATTAAATAAAGTGTAACAAATATGAAGAAAGTTGGTCACGATGTGCATACATAACAAGATACTATTTATATAAACATAATCAGTATTATGTGCAAATAACAATTATTTAGCCACTATGTGTATAAAATACTTAAATTTAATATTTCACAGAATGCACCAGATGTGTACGCAGCAGAAATTCAGTAATTTTCAAATTCTGAGATTCAGTTAAATTACGGATCTAGATAACATTACTGCACTGCATCTTTGGTGTGATGTATTTACGAGTAGATAACAATATAGGCGCCTAATGTGATAATTCTACAAGTGAGACTCTAGATCCAGATCCGTAGAGAGATATAACAAAACTTATTGCATGAGGACTTCGTAATCGGGGAATCCGAGCTCTTGACCACCAAATGAGATGTAGCAAACTCCGTGTGATTGCTGTACTTTGCCAGTTGTAACGCTGCCTTCGTGTCGGACGCGACCTACGAATAGGGGCTCGCCGTCCTCAGTCTCCCCACCGGGGAAAGCTCCTGGTGGGATATTAGCACCATGCGTGGGCACCCAGTTGTTAGGGCCACCTACGAGAATCTGTAAAGGCAGAAGTAATTGTTAGAATAACCAAGAAGTCCATACAAACTGATGTTTAAATTGACATAATTTAGCCGAAGTTCACACCTATATATAGGTTATATACCATTTTTTATACACTAACAATATTGTCACAGTTAACAGTTCTTTTTAGGCAACAATTTTATGTAGATTATAACTTATGTTATTGTTTCCTTTCGATAAATTCTAGTTGTTATTTTTAATATAGGTTTTTATTTACTTTAATATGTTCTGTTTGGCTTAATTGTGATTATACATATATAAATATTATTTTATATGTAAATAAAATATGATTTCATTTTTGGCTTCTTTACTATTTATAAGAATTAACATGTAAATTGAAATTAGTAGCTGTTGTTTTCTTGATATAAATAAATAGATATATAAACAAGTTGGAATTAACAATTTTACACTTATTTTCATTATTAACAGCTTTTTATTATAGTATATTTTTAAATGTAATATTGAAGGAACATAATCCAGACGTATCTATCGTTTCCTTTTTATATTGTATTACTTTATTTTTTTGTGCCTATACATTAAAATAAAATAAATAAGCCAAGAGAATATTACAAACGTATTTAAGTATCAAAATACCACGTTTTAATAATAACTTAGTAATTAATCATGTTAGAGCAAAACTGACCTGGTAATTAGGTTTGCCATGTTCAAGACCACCCCATGGTATATAGGCACATCCGTGCGATGGCACCAATTTTCCTGGCAGAGTTGCGCCCTCGTGTTGCGCTCTGGCAACGTACAATGGTTCTCCAGAACAATCTTGCCCTCCGACTACTGCACCCGGTGGGACCTGGCCACCTGAAGCGTCTGCCCAGATGCCAGCACCACCACCAGGATGCGCTTGAACACCAGGGTAACCAGGCGGGGCGCTGTACAGTGGAGCAGCCACTGGAGCGGACGGTTGCACTGTATAATACAGTAATTGATTATTATTTTGTTGCGTCCATGTTTATTATTAAAATTTAAATGTCATGCAGTAAAAAAGAATTGGTATTTAGGATTTAATAGAATAAATAATCATGAATGTTGTTAAAAACAGTATTGAAACAAATTTTGCCGTCTAAATAATAATTTTATAAAAGGTTATACATATAATTTTGAATGTAGTGAAGTTTATTCAATTCGACGGGTATACAATACAGCAATGTAATTTAATTTCAATCTTTCCGTAATTAGAGAGAACCACGGTTAGCGGTTTTTATTAAAGAGAAAACTATATAATAATAGCTACCTACAATGCTATAAGTAGCTTTTGTTCGTTTTTATTAAAATGGCAAAAAAAAAAACATTTCGAATAAGGTACAGTTTGTGTTCAAATATTGTTTTAAGTGAGCATGCATATACAGTAATACCCCGCTTAGCGCGACCCCGTTACGCGCGGTTTCTCTATAACGCGAATTTCAAATTTCGCGCTCAAATGCCTCGCATTACGCGAAAGAGTGCGTATAAACATAATGTAAAGACAATAGATGTATTTTTCCGTAAAAAAATAAGAGTATATATTGCATAAAGTGTTCTTAGAATTAAAGTGACTGATTAAAATGATTTGTATTTTTTTATATTTAAATTTTGACTATGTTTAATCATAAACCTCGATATACGCGAATTTGAAAGAAAGAAAGAAAGAAAATAAATTTATTTGTTACACACATAATATACAAAGAATATCACAAAAAAATATTGAAAAATTAAAAAAAAAAAACAGAGAAAACAAAGATAAAATAAGTGTGTGTGTGTGTGTTACAAAAAGGTGTCGAGTCAGCATATATGCTGAAGGAGGTGAAGCCACCAGCGCTGATTTTCACTCGACGCCCAGAGTGTTGTGTGTGCAACGATTGCGAGTGCGTGTGTCCTTAGTCATAAATTTATTTAGGGAACAATGACAATATTAGTTATCTATTGATAAAAAAGGTAAAATAAAAATAAAATAGAATATGCATACATACACATAAAATATACACATAAATATACATACACATACGTACATTATTATATAAGTCATAGACATCAGGTGAAAAATTACTGTTGGAACAGAAGAAAAGCTTTGAGTTTTGACCTAAACATATTTAAAGACGTAGCATTTCGGATTGGAGGAGGCAGGTTATTCCAACATTTAGTCGCCTGATATCTGAAACTACCCCGAAAGGCGAAAGTTCTATGCTTAGGAATACTTAAGAGACACATAGTTGCACGAGTTCTGAACTCCCGCTGCTGACCAACCCACTCGAGCTTACTGAGCAAGTACTCAGGTTGTTGAGTTAACGCGATTTTTTTTCGGAACGTATCCCTCGCGTAAAGCGGGGTATTACTGTACTTAACATAAAAAATGAAAAGTAAATATAATAATAACTTTAATTAGGTCCCACTATATATTAGGCTTATAAAAAGGATATAATAGGTGATATAATTAGAGGATATATATGGCTTTCACGATTACATACATTCCTCAATATAAGGAATAAGAAAATGCTTGTTACTATATATCAGTGCCAAAGAAATAACAAAAACACCAAAAGCTAAATCACAAAATGTACCCAACATACCACTAAACTTCAAAACAATCCGGACGCAGACATCGCCAGTTCTTCTTAAGGTTATCTTTTGACAAACATTCATACACACACAATTTCCTTTATGACATAAAATTTATTTGTTAGTTTACGAATATAATTGAGTGCAATTTTTTTATTGAATAAACAAACATCACTTTAATAAAACGTTGCAGATTCCAGAATTCAGCAATTAACGCCCAAAGCACAAATATGTATTATTCATTGAGAAATAGACACTCAACGTGGCTGTGAGCCGGCTTTGGTGAAATGAGAGATCCTCCAGTGGCCTTGAGAGCCCCAGCCTGTGCGCACTCCGAAGTGCGTTATCGGAAAAGGTACGGGATCCACCCACTCCATAATGACAGCACCGGAGGACCTGTCACGAACCAGCAGCCTGCCGCATCTCCAGTCAATCAATATCTTTTTGAATTCGTTAGCATTCATGAGTCCAGGAGTCGGGACCGTCACCTATGGAGTGTCAAGACATGCTATACTTTACGCTAGTCTTTAAGGGATAGGTAACACCAAAACTAACATGCGATCATAACGCTACCTTGTCTGGTTTCTGTCTGCAGTATCTTATGACTGATTGGGTATTCTCCCAGCCGCCGAGGATAATTTCATATATAGGGTCGACTTCGGCCGGACCAGAAGTAAGACAAACGTGGCAGTTATGGGGACCACGGAATTCGAATTCCAGTGAGCCTGCCGCCGCGGGTCCAAATTTATATTCTAATTTGTCCGGAGTATCGAATTCAGCTCCATCTGCACCGATAATCGTGGGTGAATGTAGTATTGTTGGGTACATTTTGCGCAGCTTTGGTCAACACTCACCTTCGATTTTCCAAGAACCGGTAGCGCCCCAGCCGGTACATACGCCAACGAAGTTAACGGGGAAGGGTTCGGGATCCGACCAGGATATATGAATGGGATTGATTCACCCTCGCGACCAGCAGATATAATGCCACTATCCCAACGAACCCAGAAACCACGGAATTCACCGGCATTCAAGATTGAAGGAGTTTCAATTTCAACTTTGTCAGGCTTGGTCTTGTTTCGCCTGATGACGCTTTTCGAGTTGCCCCAACCTCCAATCATGATCTGGAAAAGTCGATATATGTATTATCATCTTTGGCTACATCGTTATTTACCATCAAATTGGGTTGTAATAATAAGTAGGTTATGAATGAAAAAAAAGTATATGAATTATGATTTTGATCTTATTTTTCAATGTAAAAAAGTAACAAATAATAAATCTATAAATATTATAGATTAAAAGTATTAAATGTAATATTACGGAAATAGTTAATTAAAATGGTAATATTACCTCGTACATAGGTTCAGATTCCTGAGGGCCCATGGTGAGTGCGACGTGAGCATCGTTCGCAGCTCTAACCTTGAACTGCACAGAACCACTCGATAATGGAAAGAACTGGTACTGGAGATTGTCTGGCGTTGCGACATCTGCAAATCATTATAATATCTAAATTACCTATTATCTAAATTTAGAATTAAATTAAAATTATTCCCGGTGTTCATAGGAACGTAATTCGCTCAACTGTTTCTTTCCTGTTCGTTTTTTTTTTTCAATATTCGATTCACGGTTTTCCTTAATTCCTAATAAGTTTGCTACAAAACCTATCATCGCATACCATTTATTGCTGGTCTCCTAACAGTTACTCTAAATATAGTTCGTTTAATTTAGTATGCAAGAAAGGAGCTAAACGTTCACCTCCCACTACTTCGTGCTATTATTTCAAATACGCAGCAAATGTAGACGTGACCCGACAACTTTATAGACTATATTCCCGTTATCATTTTACTGGTAGACTCTAGTCTTTTTCTATTTTGAATAGTTAATCACGAACCGGAGAATTCATACTATTTTTAAAGCGATTTTATGCCTTTCATATTGTAATTTAGAAATTTTTATAGTCTCATACTAAGAACGCCACCCTTGGTCAGAAATAATAAGATGGCAATAACATAAAATTGATTATTCCTCTGAGCGCTAAAGTGGACAAATTCATGATGTCATCCAATAAAAGCATAGCGGAGGGGCCTTCAATCTACTTTTGTACAAACACCTACTACTTAATATTCTCTACATAGATATAGTTTATGAATATGTATGTAAAGAAAATGTGTTTGTTTAATTATTTATTTGAATTTGTAAAGAAGTTTGGTATTTTTAAGTTTGTTTTGTTAGGAGTAATATTTAGGAGCATAATTAGGAGCTATGACACTTCTAAAATGTCAAATTGTTTAAAAATTTTTTTTAAAAAAATTTAAAAAACATTAAAAAAAAAACTTTTTTTTTAAAATAATTATGTCGTCTTTTTATTTACATAGCTAAATAAATTTAAGGCAATCTTATATTTTGTATTAAACCATTTGATACTATAAATATTTTATTTTATCTGTAATGTTATTATTATAACCTGATCCTATCTAATTATCTTTTGTTCGGAATTTTTATAGATATAATGAAAATAGCCTACATACAGAATATATATGCATAAATAATTACTGTATAATTGTAGAATCCAAAAAAATATTAGTTTGTAAACGATACTTATTAATGCTGATTAAGAAATTTATTGTAGTATTAACTGATAACTTTTTTATCAGTTTACAGGGAATTTTATAAACGTAAATAAAGTGCCACACGGTTGACTTCATTACTATAGATAATATACTGTGTTGTATTGTATTGTACAGTACTGTAAACACTGTTATCCTATACTGTTTCTTTAATATTTTTTAAGGCCGATTTTTTAATCCGTAGTCAACTCGAGAAAAGGTCAGATTTGTAACAAATGGTTATAATAATGCCCTGATGCGTTTTTTGAAACATAGTTAAGCTAACCATTTGTCAAAAATGTGTCTATTTGTTAAAAAATTTAACCATTCAGCCTAGTTGGGTTAGCAAGATGGCGGACGGTTAACTCTAGTGCGAACAGCTGTTTCATTGCTTTTGTGTAACATTTGAACTAGATAATTTGAAGTTTCCTTATATAACATGCATTCAAGATATTTTCTAAATGCACGCGACATTTCTTTCAAAAATTTCACATAAAATAACATTAAAATACTTAAACATAGTTATGTTAAAATGATATTGGTATACCGGTATAGGTATTAAGTACATAAATCTTTTAATTTCGTTTACGTAAAATATCATAATTAGTACTGCTTATGTTATGAAAAACTATAATGATAACCTTTATATTCAAATCTGTTCAATATATTTTCAAGATTCGAATATGGGTCAAATTTAAGGGGAAGGTAAGTATCTATCTATCTTTTCTTATCATAGGTCTATATAATATGTATGTACCTAAATATAATTTTGTTGTTCGGGTAAATCTTAAAATTTTGATCGGTTTTTTTTTTTGTTGTTAAGTATATTTTTTACAATATTGCGAAGGACATGGGCTACTTTTTATTTACATTAGACTTTTTTTATAAAATTATATAAAAATGTATTGTAATACAATCTGCACTTTCATGACCAGTTATCAGAACAACAACAACAAAAAAAAAACTTTAAGAGGACATGCGGCGGAAATCAGGTATTTTAGAAATCTATTGTTATCGCGTTGCGCCTCAATGAAAAAATTATAAAAGACGAAAGGGACAACTGCAGCTCGAGCTAATTTTAGCTATGCAAAATAGACGAAAACATTACTTCGTAAAACCCTATTTCCTCGTCCAAAACTGAAGCGATTTTGAATTTTCTTTCGGCTTTACTATAATAAAGACTTTGACTATACCTGTACTTTTGCTTGTTTTAAATTTTGTACATGACATTTCTTTGACGAACGTCTGAATATGACGGTAAAAATCGAGCATTTTTTCCATTTTCAAAGGCTCCTAGTTTCTACAATAACTAATTTACGGAAAAAAAAAAATCAAAACGTACAGGCATGGCTGTGATGAATAACTACTATATATTATTTGGTATAAAATATTTACCATAATGCTATATAGCATAAATATCCAGGGAAGAAACAGGGGACTACGTTTGTATCGAGTAAATGCCACTAGCATATCCTCTTAATTATTATCTACACGTGTACGTGTATAACGTGATTCCATTCGTTTTGAATTATCTTAATTAATATTTAACATTCGTTTCATTATGATTTAACATTTAATTATAGACATTGCACATTGGATCTTGTCGTTCTGTACCAACTCGGGTCTAGGTCGTACGGATTGGCCGATTAACTCAATTAGAAACAATTTGACTCATCGACTTGACTAACAGTCATAATGATTGTAAACAGGCAGCATTTAAAAAAATGCTATTAGAATTAGCATACATAATATATTTATAATAGGATAGAATAACTTTTAAGGTGATTAACATTCCTCAACGTAGATTGAAAAGTAACTTAACGAATCTTGATTAATTGTTTTGTGTAACATTGAAACAGCCCATGAGTAACGAATATCAATTACATAGTTTGCATAATATTTAGATTTCTCAATTGTATAGCGCTATGGTATATACCTTAGGTACGTACTAGACTAGGACTCCACAAACTCGTAAAGTCTGAAGTATCTATGGGTAAATTTGTCATTATTATAGAAATATAATACTTTTACAAGTGGCAGTATTGATGAATGATTAAGTGGCGCATTGAATGGTGCGGCTGGATTCCGTGTCATTGGACGCGGGTTAGAGCCCACCTATTTAACTCTAAAAATCAGCCTGAGCTTTCGGTGAAGGAAAACATCGTGAGGAACCATGGCATGGTAGTAGGGCGTTTTCTAATAATACCCGTCTGGGTAGCTACCACCCTCAAGTTTGAAAACCTGTCGCCAAATACCAATAGGTATGCCCGGCAGTATCATTTTGAAACTAGTATCTCTAGGCTTAGCGTGTTTACCATCCTGGACCACATCGTCATTTGACATCAGGTGAGATTGTGGACAAAGTACTGAACCTATATCGTGCAAAAAAATAAGTTGTGCATTTTTGCATTAAATAAGTCTATTATATTCCAGTCGGCATTTAAATTGATATAGTTAAGATTGAGAGCTTCTTACACACTGTTAGAACCTAACTAAAATATAATAGCATTGTACCTTTTAAGGTAAGTAAGCAGAAATAGTAAATACCTATTTCTTTTTTGTACTTATACCTATTTTGTAACAAAGTATCTCAGTAATGCATTTTAACCTCATGATTACTAACCTGGCGTTTACGCTAGATTTCCATTGTTTTCCTATTGTCTCATTTTTATGGGTAAACGACATATTAATTACATAATCTAGGGCACAATGTCAGTGTTTCATACTGATATTTTACTTTAGGTACCGCTGGATTTGACAACTACGATAATAAATTAGTACCTATAGAATAAAGTGTTTTAATTTTATGCTAATAACATCCAAAATTCCTAGAGATACTACGTGGGAGGATTTGAATCTATACTATTTCTGTCACAAATACTTCCTGTCAACAGTTGTTCGACATTTAAAATATTATTTAATAAATTTGTAATTATAAATCTTTTATAAGGGTTGGTTTGTTTACAGTATACCTATGTAACATCTCTTGATGTACTCTTTATTCAAATAATATATTATTTATCAAATATATTAACTAAAATCTTGTATATAATCATATAATAGAGGTATAATTATAAAAATGTTGTCATTGGCCTTGAATTTAGTTGAGTTTTGATTCTTGAGGTGACACCACAATATCCACACCCAGTGACACCCATGTTGGCTACACTACTCTACTATTTATGTTGGTATATAAGTTTAGTGCTTGGTGACAGATGTTTAATCTAAGAATGGTAGCCTGGCCTGGTGGGCATTAAAAATATCCTGCAACTACAATACGATTTCCTTCACGAAAATAACCTTGTAAGATCGAATCCACTAACATAAAAGTACGACCTAATTAACCATTTGATGCTTTGACAAAGTAAACTCGTAACACGAACAAAAAATCTTTACTTAATCTGTATCTTTAATTTAAATGAAAAAGCAGCTAAATGAAATTACGTAAGTATAGTTCCAGAATCTTACCTAATTATTTTTTTAATAAAGGTGAATGACCACATCATTGTAAACATGTTATAAATTTAGAATCAAACCTCAGTCTACTGTGGATATTAAATTCCAGAAACATTATACCTACGTGTCGAACAAGTTATTACGGTAAGTATTTACATAAAAGTATGTAACTAGGTAGGTAGGTAGGTAGGTAGATAAATAGAGTTGTAGGACGAAGGGCAATTTCAATGATGTCACTGTAAGAAACAATGTTACCCATAATATAAAAATCCTATGAAATTAATCTTACAAAAAGTTATATAATTAATCATTTTAATAAATTCTATGTTACTTATCCTATATTGTTCACAGATTAGCTGTTATGTCATAACAACATAAGGTGGAAAATATTGATTCGTAATAGTTTTTTCTTTATGCGGCATCACCACGCCCGGCTTTGGCCTTGCGCCAAAAAAACGCCGGTACACAATTTTAGAATACCGGCTTGTCAAACGTGATGTTATTTTCTTAAAATCTAGATTTAGAACAATTTTAGAAAAAAATGTTCCTTTACAACTGTATCTTGTGTGTTTGGATTAAATTACAATAAAATGATTACGTAGTTTTAGATTTATATTCGATTAATTAGAAGTATTGTCTTAAGTACTTACCCATAAAATTAGCCATGATTGATGTGCAATATTATGGTTTATTCACAGGAGATTGTTGATACGTTAACTCCGTTTGAATTCTATTTCAATACTGGAAGCAGCGAACTGCGAAGCGAAGTAGTCACGACCACGTCTGACTATGAGCGACCTCGAAGCGACGCGCCCGAGCCGGCGATGCTACGTAATCCGAGATGATGTCATCCAATACTTTGAGAATTAAGTTTTATTCTGCATGTTATAAGAGTTTTGTATATAAAAAACATCACTTAAAACGTTTCGTTTATAAATAACTGTAGTTTATAATCACATACAACCATTTTAATATGTATATGAATACAGAAAAGCAATTTATATAAATATGTACTACTAACTACCTATATAGGTAGTACACGCAAATTATTACCGAAAGTAAAAAGTAATCACAAGTATACGATAAAAAAAACATACATAAACATAAGCTCACGCCTGTTATCCCCGAAGGGTTAGGCAGAGGTGAAATAGCGCGAACTAAACTACCCACATTTCGCCGAGCTTAGTTCCGTCCTAGATGTGACAGGGGGCGAGCCTGTCGCTATATCGGGCACAAATTCCAGACTCCGGGATGATACTGAGTAGAAAAACCCAATATCACTTTACCCGACCCGGGGATCGAACCCGAGACCTCAGAACGACAGTCGTACTGTAATACAACTGCACCACCGAGGCAGTTGATACGTGATGAGGTACGATCAAAGTGTTATCTATAGGTAATTCTATACTAATAAATAAAATTGAAGTGTCTGTTTTTAAATAAATATATATGAATGTATTTAACAAAACCGTACCAAAAATATATTTTTTTCATTTTTTGTCTCTATGTCTGTTTATTCCGTGTAATCTCCGGAATGTCTTTACCCATTTTAATGGGACTTTTGTTGGCAGATACCCGAACTTACACTTCGTAAGTTAGTCTACTTTAATTTTTCGAAAATACTTAGCGTTTCGCGTAAAAAAATTAAAACTCATGAATTTTTGAATAAAATCCGATTCAATGCACAGCTTTACTGGCAGGAGTTTCAATTTGTGAAAAATATCGTAAAAAAAAAATAAGACAAAAAAATTGGTAGCCGCTTTAAAAAAATAATTTGGGAAGAAAGATTGAATGGTCAGTTTTACGGGTAAGTGCGTGAATTTATGAATCGCATTTTTACTTTGTCTTATTGCCAAACATAGGCAAAAAAAATAGGTAATTAGAGTTCCGTGTAAAAACATTAAGACTCATGGAATTGTGACCAAAATCATAAGTCCATAATAACCCGTCATATTATATGGATCAGAATGCAGGGCTAGTAAGTAGATGGATGAGAAGCGATTGCGTGTAGCTGAGATGCGAATGATGAGATGGCTGTGTGGTGTCACAAGAATAGATAAAATAAGAAATGAATATATTAGAGGGAGTTTGGAAGTTGCGTCAGTGATAGAAAAGTTGAAAGGTTCCTGTTTGTGGGTTAAATAGTGATGAATTTTGAAGGATGGAAAAGTAAAGGAAGGCCAAAGAAAGTGTGAATGGAGTGTTTAAGAACGGATGTGAAAGAAAAAGGAGTAAATGAAGATGGCTGATAGAGAGGAATGGAAGAAGAAAATATACTGCGCCGACACTATAAGTGAGTTGGGATAAGGCATGAGAATGTTGATGAAATTGTGACCAAATTACGATTCACCTACAACACCACCAAAACATTATTTTCCAAATATATGAAACCCGGGCAGGGCCTCGGGGACACAGCTAATATATAATGTAAGTTTATATTTGTTTAGAGTTTATGTTTATATTATCATTTAAAGTCTCATAACGTTAAGGGGCAGGCATTTTTATTATTTAATCTACGTCTATGATGTAACTTTATACCTATAATTGTATTTAAAAAAATAAAGACCGAAGATTTCTTAGAGGATCAATTGACATGAATAATAACACACAATCCGAACCGAGATAGTTATATCATTGTGCATACAATAGAGGTAATCTTTACAAGTGACATAGACGGTGGGTTACCTTCAGAAGACTTTGTATCGGTCAAGGTTAGTTAGCCTATTGTGTAACGATTAACGGGCAGGGCTAGTTTGATTAGATCTAACAGATAATAGGTTAATAAATTAAATTATAAATACATAAAATAATAAAACTAATTTGGACCAATATATACTAATAATAAATTTGTAAATTTCACGTGTCACATTTCCGATCTTTGGGACTAAAATTAGGTAATTAAACACATTTGTATCATTTTTAGAAATATCTGTCTGCCTGTTTGTTTATGCAGAAAGTACTTCGTATATTTTAAAAGTTGAAAAAGATAATTATAAAGCATATTACGGGTAACATCGTAACATCATTAAAATCGGTCTACTCTATCAGAAGTTATAATAATTTGAATGATACACGATGCCTTTAGTATGAAGGAAGAGTTTGTAAATAAATGCGTTTTAGTCTTATTCGAGAACAAAAAATTGATGGATTGATTGAAATCAAAGGTAACTTTTTCATCCATGATTGAAATTAAACAAAATAACATAATATAAAATTTATAATACAATATTTTGATATTAAATTTTCACACAATCTAGGCATTTAGATGGAGCGATATAAATGTCTGAATTTCCGAGCGAAGTCGCAGGCACAGCTAGTACATAAATAAAAACGAAATGAAAATAATATAATATATTTCAAGCCGAAGGTTCTCTTTACACACCACCATAATTATATAAAAATACAACGAGTAAAAACCTGCTCTATCAATCGCGGAAAGATCCGTAAGGTCCTCCCTGGCCAGCATAGAAATCTGTCCTATATAGCACTGCAACACTTTTTACCAGAATTTGTTTAACAGTATGCCTGTATCGATAATAGTAAGTACCCGATCGTCTTTGATCTTCGCTTGCCTCTTCTAAAAGTCTGAATGATAATGTTATAGTGTTGCCGGATCTTTTATTGTCCATCAATTCAAAATATATCCAATAAATTACCCGTCGAGTGTCGCTTATTCTTCGTGTGTCTGATTACATTACTTTATATAGTAATCTAAAAAATTGTTTGAAAGATCGTTTTTTTTTTTTCCTTTAACTTAAGTCCTCCGACTCTTGACCCCTTTTCTCAGTGACATCCAAATTCTATTCCTTCTCATCGTTCGTAATTTCAAATTATAAATTTTCCTTCTTAAACGTCTTCTTCAATGCATCTATTAGAAACTCATATTAGATTAGCAGAGCGAACGCGTAAGATATAATATAAAATTGACAGTTGACATAAATAGAAACTAATAGGAAACCTTTGGGGTTTCTCAATGAAATAAATAAATAAATAAAACCATGATATATAAATAATAAAAAATATAATAAATATTACAAAAACAAATTACATTAAAACTATTATCATCACAATCTTTGATAGCATTTATTATTTTTTTCTAACTAGGGCCTTTACAGCTTCACCGTGACTTTGGGAGCGAGTGCTGAAGGGACTCGGTCGCAAAAAAGATGACTATCACAAGGATTACCAAAGTGGTACGGAGCTCGGCTTGTCCGTTGCCTAAGTGTAAAAAATTCCGCGGAATTTTGAACCTAGTTAAACCCTATTTTTTTTATTTAGTAATAATAAAAAAGGTTCCTTACAGGATCTATGTAACTGCGTGTTATATACAGGAATTGTGCGTAGTGTTTGTACGTGTAATGCATAAGCGTGTTCAGTGTCACTAGATATGATTAAACACGTATAAAAACACGGGAAAAACGTGCTTTAGGGACATTATAATTATCTGTTATCATAATGCAATGTATGCTGGAAAGCCGATGACATTTGCTTTGGTTTAACATCTTTCTAGTTTATTATATAGAACAAAATTAATATACTATCCATGTTAAAAGGACTCAATGTTTTACGTGGTAATCAATTTCAATAGTGAACATTTAATATTGCAAATAATTGAGTGGCGAAGAAAATACAATGAGGAAATCTATATTTAATTTGACTTTATTACTGTTGGATTATATTCGTTGTTTGTAATTAATTTACTTACCTATTATTTTAAAAACAACGTAAAATTCCATGAATTCTTTGGAATACAATAATTACCGAATTTTATAATTGTTTCGCTTCTGTCCGCGACTTTTCCCCCGTTGACTTTAGAATTAAGTCGTTATAGTAATATTATGAATTAATTGTAGTCGATACATATAATATGCCATCGAATAGTATTCTTTAGGTTATTTGAAGAACCATAATTCTCTAATACATTCTTCCGCTAAAACCGTTTATTATTATTATTATGAATAGTATAATATTAATAACTTAAAAAAAAAAAACACAAAAAATGGCAGATCCAGTTTCTTGCCGGCTCTTCTCGACTGGGTTGTTTTCGTAGCAGGTGGTCATTTTTTGACGTTCATAAACGCCTTCTCAAGGACGAAATTGAATAAAGAATTTTACAAAGATTTAGTTGACGGTAGTAATGAAAACGGATTTGTGATCGAATTGTTATTGATAATAAAATATTGATATATTTATACGCATAAAAAATACCTTAAATAGGATATGTGATACATATACAGCTATCTATAAAAATACCTAACTGAAGGTGAAACTGGCTCAAAATGTTTTGCCTTGTTTTAGAGGACTGAGCGGATGAGCAGACAGACAGACGATAAAAGCGACTTTGTTTTATACTATGTATAGATTTATTCCGGCAGCTTCTATTGAAAACAATTACCTCTAAGGCTTAGTGTGTTTACCAACCTGAACCACATCGTCACTTAACATCAGGTGAGATTGTAGCCAAAGGACTAATCCTAAATCGTGTAAAAACGCCATAATACTACCAGCGGTTCAGAAAACAACCCAGTCGTCGAGAAGAACAGGTAAGAAAGTCGACCGGGATTTTTTTTCTGCATGACTTTTTTGGAATTTTACAACTTATAGGTGATTTTGGTGTTTTTGTGCTAGTTACCTTTTTAGGCCGAGAGCGTTCGCCCTAAAAGTTAATTGAAGCTGTCAAGGCACTTTCGATCAAGAGCATTAGTCACTTCGAAAAGAACATGAATCAGACTACGTCGTCATTATGATATATACATGACGCCATTGAATGCTACGATAACTTCGTTTATGATATCAGAGATAACTTGCTTAGACCTTATTTAAGGAGTGACGTACATAAAGGTCGATCGAACGTGTCACTTTTATTTTCGTGCCTTATACATGCCCCAAAGATATTATTAGCAGACGTAAAGTACAGAGAAAAATTGCCAGACTAATTGCTGTTATAATGGTTAAACATTATTTATCTCTGGGTTAAACTTAGAAGTTGCACTTTAATATTATGTTAATCGTTACCTAGCTGGTATTAGTAGAGTGTATTACAAATAGAGTTACCTATCTGTTTATGGTAATAGAGGATTGTCTATTTAATATAAATATATTATGTCACTTGTAGAACTTTTTATCTAAAATCATATTATATTTTTAATATACTATAAATATGAATTAAATAGGTAGATTACCTACCTATAGGGATTTATGTAAAAGTAGCGACATCTGTGATATAACTATAACTCATTTGTAAAATCTAGCGAGTAGAAAATGAATATTTTAGTTTATGATTAGTTCAACAGATGGCGCTTTTTCAAATTCTTAGTATTATAATACCTATTTTACTATATTATTGTAATATGATAGGTATTTTAAAATTAATGTAACCAGTGAAAAATTTAAAATACCATAAACTCATCAAGGCGTGGACCGCCTCAAAATAGTATAGGTTGATTTAACCAATCTCTAAAAAATAGGCAATTAACGATAGTTTTCAATTAAATTACTGCTTAAAACGTCAATACAAAGAAATAAGTAGGTTTTAATTTTTTTTTTTTTTTTTGACGAGGGGAAATGCATTTACGCACTACCATTACCGATTGCATTAGTGAGACCGAAGTCTCCCAATGCAATGGGTAAGAGGGTGCAGAGGGACGTCTCCGCACCAGTGTGGGACTCGCCCGGGCGTGAAGCGCCCAGAAATACCCACTAAAACCCCCCGGGGCCGTCCGTTGCATTTGGGATGGAGGCGACACGGGGTGGCTTTCGCAGTCACCGCGTCGCCCCCTGCGGCGAACCCACAGGGCCTCGTCCGTGCAATGGCCCAATGGGGATGGGGGAGGAGAATGTCCCCCTCCCCACCTCTTCGCCCGCCTCTTAATGAGGCATTCACCATCCGAGAGGGAAAGAGGTAATTACCGCCAGCAGCTATAAAATCATATATGTCCTACCCCCTCTAAAAGTCTTTGATTCCTGCATATAAATTTTATCAGATGTCATGCTAATAATTAAAATTAAAGTGTCTGTTTGTAAGACCAAAATAACAGGTTTTTATTAAATACATATGCCATACAACAACATTTCAACCAAAAACATAATTTTTAAATTATTGCTTGTCTATTTGTTTCGGCTAATGTAGGAAACTTTGCTATATAGCTGAAGTTATATGGCGTAACCTAGGCTAGGTACTTATATATGTTTGAAAATTAATTAGGGTTACGCCTAAAATAATTACAATTTATGAAATTGTGAGCAAAGTCCGATTCAATGGACAATGTTACTGGCAAGTATTTGAATTTGTAAAAAATATCTTTGCTTTCTGTTAGTATAAAAAATAATTTGGGGTCTGCACAAACAACAGAAGAGGCCTCATTCTTGTATTAAATTATCAAATATTAGTTTAAAAAATGTCATAGTTTTATTTTATGAAACATAAAGTTCAATTTCTTTTTAAGTAAGTAACTTTATTTCGTACTACTTATGATATGGTACCTACTGTGATTATAGTTAACTGGCTGTGTGCTCGCGGCTGCGCCCGTGTGTTTCAGATATTCTTAACTAAACTTTAATTTTTTTATGCAGAACCCTAATTATTTTCGAAAAATTAAAGTAGCCTAAGTTACATGGAGTAATTCCAGCTAACTAACAAAAAAAAAATGGCGTCAAAATCGGTAAAGCCGTTCTGGAAGTTACCCGAAACAAACAGACAGACAAAATTAGGTATCGTATGTACATTCATATCTAATTAGTAAGTAAAAAATATTTTTACATTACATACAGACACTTCAATTATATTTATTATTATACGTTATTGTAATTGAATGAACAACTGAATGAAAGATTTTGTTGCTCTCTAATCACTGATCCATCAAAAAATGGTTCATTATTCATAAAATTATATCATAATATTACAGACCAAAACCGTTCACAACTTCAAAAACGTACAGGTTGCTCAGACTTTTGTTATGTATATAAAAATTGAAGTGAAGTGGGGTATAAAAGTGGGAGTGAATTTCGAATTCGTCGAAATCTTCTCTTTATTTAAAATGGCCATCAAAGACATTTGCATTAACTCTAAATGTGAGTACATTAAGATTAACACCGATTGTTCAAATTCGATCATAATCATTATTGAAAGATAAAGAAAAGAAACAGTTTCGAGTTTTTTTTAAATTGATAACCCTAAAACTATTACAAAAAATTATATAATATAAAGAAAATCGGTTGATATGAAACGCCAATAAATGTATTGAATGATTTCATAGGCACTGCCTGTTTATGTATACTTTTTTTTATTTTATTTTTTATTATTATACGATAACAGCTATGCACGATCATTGTGTTTGTTAGTTATTTAAGTATGCTATGTATAGTCCCTGGAAGTCATCGACTTTCCAAGCTGTGACCAGTGATCAATTTGTATTTGGCTTTGAGTAAGCCTTAGGGGGTTTTTCAAACGGACCTCATTTATAGCAAAGTATACCTTAATATTAATTCTTTGAGATTATTTTTCTCAAATTATATTAAGGAATCATAAAGACTTTATTTGCTTTAAACTTACTGTTATATTAAGATTTCCTTTATTTGAGGAATGTGGTTAACGTTATAAGGAAACACGCATTTCCTTTACACGGTGACGTTTTTATAGATCCTGCAGTATTTTTTTATACATACATAATTATATTAATTAATACCAGAAAGTACTTTACTTCTTTAAGAATTTGTTTCTTGTGAACATAATTTACTTATAAACCTATAATATATCTATATTTATAATAAAACTGTAAAGAAACAAAATGTACAAATTTAGGAGAAACCATTAGTCCCATACTTTATAATCAATGACAGAACATATTTCTATTATTTTTAGAATGGTTCTGTCTGTCTGTGCACTCATCACGCAAAACTTACTGGTTGGATGTTGACGTTCGGGTGGACGTAGTCTATATCTCTATGATGTAGGAGTTTATAAAAATGTACGCGATGGGTACAAAGTGAATGTAAATTTGTAGTAGAATTAATTATGTTTCAAACTTTGCATGTAAGGCCTTATTTATAAGAAAACATAAAGAAAGTACATTTTAGAACTTTTGGAAAAATTAAAGATGCATTTACGGTGTTTAAAAACTTTACCATAACTTCACACAAACTAAATCTATGTATACTAAATAAATTGAGTCGTGCGTGTTGAGCGGAGGTGTATTTTGGAATTACAATTTGTCCAATATTATGTGACCCTGTAGGATATTTTGTATGTTTTTCGAAAATACGTGAAAAAGGGATTTATACATAGATAAAGTCACTTTCTCTCTCTCATTAGGGTAGGTAGAGACTACATCCTTCCACCTGCCACGATCCTAATACATGTTTGGCTTCTTCTACTTTCATTTATGCTCTTCGGTTACTGGTACTTTTGACCTGGCCTTTTTCCAAAAAGTCCTCCTCTGATCTAGATACGTTTATCTAGGACTTGTTCAGTCACCCATGCCTTGTAAATTTGTTTTGTCAATCTGCTTTCATCTATCCTCTCTACACGTCCAGGCCAACTGAGGACCGTTTTCACTAAGCGTTACAACAAACATCGTCTCAACCAAGTTTTTTTTTTGTTCCTCTTTTCACGGCTGATTTTATTGACATCAATTAAATTACTGTAAGTAATACATAAACCGTTCAAAATGAACTACAAAGTATTAATAACTTATTAAAACTTCTTACCTCTAGAAAAATCAATAAATAAACTTATTTTCTGAAAAAAAACACTTGTATCGTTTTGTGAAAACGCTCCTCAATTAAGCATCCCTTTCTCTATCTTTGTCACTACATCCTGTACCAGACCACAACGTTCCCTTATCACACTATTCCTTACTTTACCTGTCAAGCCACCTTCATCCAGGAAGGGATTTATATAAAAATAATCATATATATTTTTAGTTTAATACGAATAATATGGATATTTTACTGAAATCTCGTTTTTCAAGCGGACGGAGTAGTACTACATAATATAAGAAGATACGATTTTCGCGATATTTTAAATTAATTTCTGTTTAGTAAATTACAAATATTTCTGAAAAGTAGTCTAATCTAGACCGAGGAGCATTCTTCTTCAACTTCTAGAATAGTTACGGCTCTACGATGATTTAATCTGGACGAATGTAGTGATAAGGTGTTTGGCCATCACGTTTACTGACCTAAACTGGAGCTTTTATTACAATAATGGTAATAAATAAATATAAAAATAAAAAGGTAATAATAAAAGAATGTCTACGTGGAAAGACATTTATTTATATGCATACCTGGCTAGTTGAAATTAAAAATCAATTACCAAGCATCTATCATTTTGATTTATTTTCGTTTGGTTTTTTATATTACTAACGACATTACACATTTCTGGCTGGTTTCAATATGCGATCTTAATTTTTATTACGTACTGAAATCAGAAATTTCAATCCTTTTTTTAAGTAAGTAAGATTTGTATGTAAAATCGATTTTTTATGGATTTCTCTAGATCTAAACGTTTAGATTTGATATTGAGATCAGCCGGTAAATAACAAACTTATTTTATAACTAACTGTGTGCCCGTATCTGCGCCCGCGATTCATATATTCTTCACTGCCTTTTAATTTTTTTTACCGAGCTCTAATACTACCTAAAATAAATAAATTATACCTAAAAATTTTGTTAGTACTAAAAATATTTCTCATAAATTCAAGCACATTCAAATTTTTTATGAGTTTTTTTATGCGGAACCCTAATTATTTTAGAAAATTAAAAGCTCTCAAAGTTACGCTAAGTAACTT
This sequence comes from Samia ricini, assembly GCA_014132275.2. Taxonomy (NCBI): domain Eukaryota; kingdom Metazoa; phylum Arthropoda; class Insecta; order Lepidoptera; family Saturniidae; genus Samia; species Samia ricini. Next base: position 13,914,827 of record AP028161.1, read on the forward strand.
CAGCTATCTACCAAAAAAGTCCCGTCAAAATCCGTCCAGCCGTTCCGGAGATTAGTCGGAACAAATCTCTTGATATCCATTTAGTAAAATAAAAATTTGATATCACAAACAGACGCTTCAATTTTATTAATTAGTAGAGATAAAATAATAATGAAATTCCAATTAGAAGTGACGACGGTACGCATATAATTTAACAAAATAAATTTAGACTCTATTACATATTTTTTTAACTAGACTGAACGTAATAAAGTAATACAGATGTGAACTAATAGTAATATAAAAAAGTGCAATTGGATTATAATAAAACATAAACTGAATGATATGTGTAAGCTGTGGCCCGAGGAAGAAGACTGATAAATATAATAATATTATGCTCTCTATCATTTCATTTTTTTATTAGAAAATATTATGTTCCAGGTTTTTATGTAGGTAATAAATATTTGGATATTTTGTTTACAAAAAATAATAAAAACCTAAATGTATTTAGGAATTATAGACGTATTTATTAGATAAGATGGTAATTTAATTTCTATGATATAACCTTTTAAATTGTTTTATTTCTTGCTATAAATTAGCTTTCTGTATAGAAGGAAAACGACATCCTGAGAAAACCTAACCTATAAACTGATGTGCTTTGGCATTACGTTACATATTTCAATCCAAACATAACGTCTATGATTGATTTGTAAAAGGTTTTCACGCTATAATTGTAAACTATATCAAACACACCTCCACTTTGCCGTTTTAACGGAGTAGACCTAAACACGATCTTTGATGACCTCAGTATAGCCTCCGAACGAGTCGGTCTTAAAATTAACATAGGCAAGACGAAAATCATGTCTAATGTCCATGTTGTGTCAACTCCTATAAAAATCGGTGACTCTACGTTCAAAGTTTTTGACAGGTATATTACCTAGGACGAACTGTCCAGTTAGTTAGGTACAACTTCGAAAAAGAGGTTAATTGTCGAATCAAATTTGGCTGGGGTGGGTTTGGGAAGCTACGCAGAATATTCTCAGCCGAGAAACCCCAGTGTCTCAAAACAAAACTCTTCGACCAGTTTGTATTGCCAGTGATGATTTATGTCACTGAGCCGTGGTCGTTCTCAATAGGCCTAATTAGAAAGCTCAAAGTTACCTAAAGGGCAATGGAGAGGGCTATACTCGGAGTTTCTCTGTGTGATCGAATCAGAAATAAGGAGACCCGGAGAAGAATCAAAATAATCGACATTGCCCGAACTATTGCCAAACTGAAGTGACAATGGGCTGGGCACATTGCTCGTAGAACCGATGGCCGATGGGGCCATCGGGTTCTCGAATGGCTGCCGTGTACTGGAAGACGCAGTATGAGTAGGCCCCCACAAGTTGGACGGACACCTGGTGAAGGTCGTGGGAGTCCGCTGGATGTGGGTGGCACAAGACCGGTCGTTGCGGAGATTTTTGTGGGAGACCTTAGTCAAGCAGTGGACGTCTTTAGGTTGACTTGGATTTGAAAGTGTACACAATTATTGCTCGGAGGGCCAATAGATGCCAAAAACCAGACAAATGTGAAATGTTAGGTTATGTTAATAATTTCAATTAACAAATTATGAAATTTAAAAAATAGTTTTCTCAAAGTTTACCGTTTTCACTGCTGTCGACAGTCCCCATAGTTGCCTAGTTATTTTTTTCTCTTTAATTATATTGTTTTACAACTTTGAGAAACACCCATCATATGAAATTGGGGAAAAAGTGGGACAGAATAATAATAATAGCATATCAATTGTTCCCGGTATCGATCGCTTTACGCATGACAGGATCCTGTTGTTCGGGATCACGGGGATGAAATAAATTCAAAGGGTGCGCCAGAGCATTATAGGGTTGTAGAATAAATAGTGTGGAAACGTTTATACACAGCAATTGTTTGGTTAAAAAAGTATTAGCGAAAAGCGAAAAGATTAGCGAAATATTCTATTTGCGACCACTGAGAATATGTCTGGACAGAGTGAATGGTCACTATTGAGTTGAGGAATCATTGAATAATAATATAAAATCCGAACTAAATTATTTTTAAAATGATGCATTGCGATGATGGTGTAGTGCAGTTTCGGTGAAGGAAAACATCTTGCGGAAAACATAGCATGGTGGTAGGGCATTTTCTAATAATGCCCGCCTGATTGGCTAGGATTAAACTCGCGAGAGAGTTTTTACACTCAGATAGCGGCCAAGGCGAGGTTCGTATCATTTTGGTAACCCTTGTGCTAGTTACCTTTTGCGGCTGAGTGCCTTCAGTACTCGCCCCCAAAGCCACGATGAAGCTGTAAAGACCCTTCCGGTCAACAGCATTAGCTAGGTTAAAAAAAAAGGCAGCTACCACCTTCAAGTTTGAAAACCTGTCGCCTAATACCAATAGGTGTGTTCCGGCAGCGTCACTTGAGAACCAGTATCTAGGCTTAGTGTGTTTACCATCCTGGACCACATCGTCACTTATCAGGTGAGATTGTGGTTAAAGCACTGAGCCTATACCATATAAAGAAATCAGTTTTCAAATATACAGAGTTTCTCTTACTATTGCTGTATTGATCGAAAAACAAACACATTAGAAAGGCTGGTATTAAGGATAATATGGCAAAAATCCAGGCGATGATGCGATTGTTTGATTAAAGTCGAAATACTCACGGGTTGGCAATTGGCAGTCCGTCATAGACTGTTCGAAGTAATCAAAGTAGAAAAATAAGGGATCATCTATAAATTACATCGCACTAATTTCATGATTTTATAACCCTTCTTGTACCAGCTGGTCAGATCCATGAAGGTTCCGTAGTGTTACGTCACATATTTCGCAAGTAGAGTGTGAAAGAACAAGGTATGTTAAGATTTTGTGAAGAATTACATCTGTATAAAAGGTGTGAGTGTACCAATTACTACGTTGTGTGTTCCGCCGACCTTGTCTAATGATTTTAGACCTTGTTTGATGATGGCGCAGTTGGTAGTGCGGTCGTATTCTGCATTAATGGACGCGGGTTCGACCCTACCTATGCAACACTAAAATCAGCCTGATCTTTCGGAGAACGATAACATCGTGAGGAAACCATAGCATGGTGGTAGGACATTTTCTAATAATGCCTGCTTTGGTAGCAAAACAAGCCGCCAAATACCAGTATTCCGGTAATATCAATTGAGAACCAGTACCGTTAGGCTTAGTGTGTTTATCATCCTGGACCACATCCTCACTTAAAACCAGGTGTGATATTGGTGTAGGATAATATAAAGCTGATGATTGTAAGGTTTCCATGTTTATAATACAAACATCCCAATCCTAAAATTACGTATAGGTATAACTAACGTAACGAAATATACTCAGCTATCACATAGAGAGTGCAATATTAAATGTTAGGAAAAAAAATCAAAATTCACCATCTGCTTACCCCAAGCGCAGGGCGGTTCTCGACAGCTGTTGTCGCACGCGCACGTTCAACAATAGCCGCGATCAATGAACCCGCGATCCCCGACCACGCTACCCCTCATTTTATATCAGGTACCGTACCGTTTTACGGGCCTATGTGTCAGTCCACATATTTATTACTCAAATCAAAAAATATAAGAATAAGAATGCGCCTATGAACGTCTAAAACACTACCACCGGTTCGGAAAACAATTCAGTCGAGAAGAGGCGGGAAGAAACTCTATCTGGTTATAATTTTTTAATAAATATGATATATATATATCATTATATATATTATTTCATTATGGTGGTCATAACATTTGCAAGCTTGGTTAGGTTCCGCCTTCAATTTTGAAAATCTGTTGCCAAGCCATAGATGTGTTAAGGAAGCATCACCTAAAAGCCTGTGAGCTTGGCGTGTTTAGTTTAACTCGGAATACATGTGAGATGGTCAAAGCGCTCAACCTATGCAGTATAAAAGTTTGGGTATTATGATTTTTGGTGATTTTCGCTATTTTTATGTAGCTTATCTCAGGGAGTAAGAACAATGGAATCGACATTATCTGGAGAATAAATAAATAAAACATATCCTACATACGTAATCACCATCTTGAATAATTTACATATCATTTTTACTTCAATTTTTCGCATGGTTTTTTTTGATAATATTACCCAGGTTACCTTGGTTTACAGTGTCGTGCCGGCCAAGAATAGTACCACTCCATATTTTCCCGTGGGCGTTGTAAAAGGCGATTAAGGGATAAACCAGAGAATGGATATCAGCATCCTCTAAATACCACAAACACCTGATTGCGGTGCCAACCCGCCTGCCAAGAGTGGCGATTATGGCAATTACTCCCCTTATGAACGACACACTAACCGACACTGCCCGAAGAATTGGTGAACTTAAGTGGCAGTGGGCTAGGCACATTGGTCGGAGAACCGATGCCCGATGGGGCCAACGGGTTCTCGAATGGCCCTCGCGCACCGGAAGACGTAGCATGGGTAGGCCCTACATAAGGTAGACCGACGACCTGGTGAAGGTCGCGGGAATCCGCTGGATGCGGGTGGCGCAAGACCGATCGTCGTGGAGATCTTTGGGGAAGACCTATGTGCAGCAGTAGACGTCTTTCGGTCGAATGGATGGATGGATGGACGGACCTGGGTTAAATATAACTGTTTCACTCGGATGAAATTGTAATTTGTAACTAGTAAAGAATAACTATAGATTGTATAAAAATTTATGTTTATAATCTTTTATCAATACATAATACATTTCATGCAACACGTTTTCGTGCATGCAATTCCTTATTAATACGCGCGTCTTATTTTTAATCTATACTAATAAATAAAATTGAAGAGTTTGTTTCTTATGGCAAATTATTATTTTTTTACTGAATATATATCAATGTATATGCGATACCTATACTAAAAATACAACGTTTAAAATTCTTGTCTGTCTATTTATTCCGTGTAATCTTCGGAACGGCTGGACCGATGTTAACGGGACTTTTTTTGGTATATAGCTGAAGTTACTCCGCGTGAATTAGGTAGTTTTGATTAGAGTTCGGTGTAAGAAATTAAAATTCATGAAATTTAGAATAAAATGTGACGATAAATACGAATAAATAACTAAGGGTAGTTACGCGGAGTAACTTCAGCTATCTAACACAAAAAAGCCCCGTCAAAATCGATTCAGCCGTTCCGGAGATTAACCGGGGGACAAATAGACAGACAGACAAAAATATTCAAAATTGTGTTTTTATTTATTTATTTTATATGGTAAACAAAACAGGATACAGTCTAATATTAATACAAAACAATGGAAAAAAGCAATGTTAAAGCCAGGATGAATCCCAATAAAAATGTTTACACATAGAAACTACAGAATCAATACACGTTCACGCTATAGTTAATATTAATGTATAATAAGATCAATAAATAAATGAGAATATCAGAAAATATTAGAACTACTTATTAATAATAAGACTCACACAAAACTAGTTAAAAATATTATTATAATAATATATAATAATAATAATGGACAAATCACAATCAGAAAAAAGTTTTAAGTTAAAATTATAAGTTAATGTAAATGTAACTTTGGAAGACCAATACTTGAGGATATGCTTAACTACTCTTTTGTACATATTATGTCGATGGTCATATATATAGGTCAAGCTCTGGATAATTTGAGGCTAAATTATTGTAAGTTCGACACATACGAATCTTTGTATCGTACATACATTTCATTCATATGTATTTAGTAAAAAAAAAGTTATTTTAATATGAAAAAACACATAAAAATTTAATATACAGGTTTTGGTTACTATGAAGCCTGAATCCTCAGAATTTAAAGAGATTACATTATCTAACGACGCCACAAAATTTTTATCATCATGAAGAATAAAACAGCTGATCAATTTTTTGTTTATTTCAAGGCGAACGTACCGTGGGACTCTCCTTTTGTAACTATTCAATCCAACATTATCATAACAACTCAATTCAAAACAAGTCATATTATAGCAACAGTAAATGGCCCCAATGTAATTTAGTAGAAGCCGACATTTTAAAAATCGGACATCGAAGAACCATTTGTGTGCATAAGATGTGGATCCAAGTAAATTCATAAGTGTAGAGTTTTAGGGATTAAATAGAAGAAACTCATGTTAGGAAACCATTTAGGAATTTAGTGGTAATCTCAAATTTTTTATAGATTTCATTATGTTAATCAAACAATTGATTACACATATGTATCTACAATTTAGAACACATTCGTTACAATGAAGTCGAACTATTGACCTCCAAATACAACAGTAGGCTAACTATACCACTGCATAGCCCATCTTCTAATTGCATCTTAGTATTTATAATGTAGTTCATGGTTTAGTGTCAAAATAAGTATATAAATTTATAATATACGCGTATTATCAATCTTATCTGTTATCTAATACACGCCGAGTCCTGACCCAACTTTGCTTTCACAAGACGCGTTCAAAGTACCTAAGCATTACGATAAACTTGGTATACCAACTGTGTAGATGTTTTGATAAATTGATAAAGGAAATACTGAAAATGATAGAATACTTTTTTTTACGTAATAGTTTATAACAGTTACATACAAAAAGGTACTTTGATAAAGAAAATAAATATTAATAAAATTATGTGTTTCAAAATGTGTTTGAGCAATAACGAGTCGTTTAAAAGTATAAAAAGCAAAACAACAGTGATAACGAGGCATATCATTAAAGCGTTAGTTGAGGGTAGCAAGCAGTAGGGCATGTCAGGGCACGCAACGCATGTGGCCCGGGTGACGGGTGCCGTCGCATCTGGTGATGAGGGGCGCAGGAGGGCGGAGCGGGGAGGGGGCGCCGCGGGGGCTAAAATTAGTACCAGAGCGCCACGTGCGCTGCTAACGTGTACCCAGTCCGCGCTCAACCATCACGTCGAGTAGTCGCCTTGCACACGCATCCATTGTTTACAAGTGCACTCGCGTGTAACAACACTGTACGCACTAGCCGCGGCAGTGACAGTGAAGTTGGAAGGGTGCAATTGTGGCCGGCGCAACGGAGACGGTGCAAGGCATGTTGATGGCGGGCGCTCTGCCTGGCGAGCCCGAGGGGCTGCTGGCACTCGGAGCCCTGCCGGGACAGAAGGACACGACCTGGACGAAACTATTCGTAGGGGGTCTACCGTACCACACGACGGACAAGAGCCTAAGGGAACACTTCGCCGTTTACGGGGACATAGAGGAAGCGGTCGTCATCACCGACAGACAAACCAGCAAGAGCAGAGGATACGGCTTTGTAAGATATTTTTAATACATATGTTTCATGAGTACGCGTTGTTTGAAATTGACACGTATGTTATAAAACCTTTTATATGCTTGTGCGCAGCGGAGTCGTTCTGAAACGCGCGTTCTATCGCGCGGTTGTTGGTGCGTTATCAGTGGCACCTCATTGCTACTAGCGTTATAACTAACTAACCACCGGTAATGTAGTTACCACGTACGCTAGTTATATCGCGAAATCACCTCAAACGCGGAAATTGTCATTGTTCACACACACAGGTGTGATTTTCTCTATAACACAACGGATGAAGGTTTGCGAAATTTTTCGTGTGTTACTTGTCCGTGTGGGTAGAATAGAAAATATTAACATGTTGACTTATTAAATTATATATATAAACAACTGTTTTCATTTAGATTAAATTTGTAATTGGTTTTATTCAACAGTGTAGTTTTTTTTTAACTTTTTTATTTGATATAAATAAGTCGGTAGGTATAAGATATTAGACAAGAAATATTTTATATTTTACAACGCATCTATTCAACTTATGGTTGGGGATTCAAGCTTTCCAATGCAGCGTGTGGGGTTTGTGAGAAATGATTCACAACCCCATTTTCATTCGTACTAGGGTGCACTAGAGTCTGAGGGAGAGGACCCGTTTCCCTGCACCCCCTGCGTGTCATTCTAATAACTATTATAATCGCGATTTACTTACAACGCAATTCGCAATACTAAAAGACCTATCCCAATATGAAGATGTTCTATAGGTACATTGTAACTGTGATTGCATCATCTAAAACATTGACAAACAGTAAACATTAGGTTTATATGCGTATATATTTTCTCAGTATAGAAAATTGATTTTATTATTACAGGTATATTTTTGTAATGTATCTATTTAACTTTTTCCATCGATATTTTAATTGTCAATTTATGCTCGATTCAGTCAATAAATGAATCAAAAATAATTTATATTTAAGTTTCCTAAATTGCAAAGTAAATTGAATTTTGTTTATTCCACTGTATTTCAAGACACTCGATCATGTTTTACTTGATTATAATTAATTGAATTGAATAGTAGAGTCGATTTAATTACCTGAAAGTAAATTATAATTCATTAAGAAAGGTCAAAAGGTAAAACAATTCAAGTATAAACATGAATCGTCGTTAATCTTTCTTGCATACATTCTAAATGATAAAGAAAATGAAAAATAACATTTTACAGTGAAACCTGTATACATAACTGTGATCTGACGGGATCTCAATATTTTTATCACCTATAGAGCTTTTTCATTTACCCAAGTTTCCTAAGTTGGCAGGTTAACATGACAGTTGTCATATTTATAGTGGGCTCTATGATTACTAGCTTATTCGCAAGCTTTCAACTCAAGAGGACATGCGGCGGCGACAGATTTGAAAAGAAGGTATTTCCGAAATGTATGGCTATCGCGTTGCGTCCCAAAGAAAGAGTTATAAAACACAACTGCAGCTCTGGCTGATTTTACCGTATGCAAAATAGACGTAAACATCACTTCGTAGTACTCTGTTTCCTCCTCCAAAATTGAACCGATTTTTCAGCTATAAGAACTGCGTTACGTTTTGCTGTTTGGATAAAGATCCATCAAATTTGTTTGATGAAGTCTCAAAATGACGATAAAAGTCGAGAATTTTGTTTCATTTTCAAAGGCTCCTATTTTCTACAATAACTAATTTATGGAAAAAAATAAATGCTGCTTGCATATCCTCTTAATCATTGGGTCACTTATTAGGAAAACGAACTTGTCATAATTTATCCAAAAATCCTGATAAATTGTATCACTTATACGGGCTATTGAGCTGTAAAGTCTCAATTAAGTAAGTAAGTAAGTAAGTCTAGGTTAAAACTGTTTGAGAATTCCCAATAACAGAGGTATTTCAATGCAAAAGTGTCGGGACCCCATTGTAATTATAAATAACAGAGGTTTTTCACATATTCAGGTCCCACGTATCCAGGTTTTACCTGAAAAAAGGACTCACTTATCCAGGTTTTACTGTATATAACATTTGTCTCGTTTTCCTTATAATTTCAACCATAAGTTATTTCCAATGGTAACCAAGTTAATATGCTTTGTTATGATCGTTTCTGATAACGTTAATGTTACACTTGAAATTCGATGGTTTCATAAATTATTAGTATCGAATAATAAATTGTGGTTCCAACGAGTGATTTTACTGATAAATTAATATTCGTTATAAATATTCAATTATTTTCATACAACAATAACATAGGTGGGTCCAATTGCCAACGGCTATTGACTGTTGCGCTTCGATGTATCTATAGAATTTTAGTTCATCGACACGAATTCTATTATTACTTATTTCGTACTAAACTTATTGATGTTATTACATCAAAATTTGTATTCACTCTTACGATCTGTATAAATTTTAACCCGTTGTTATTAATATCAATTCGATTTTTATCTTTATTTAATTTTTTACATTAGGAAACGGATCGCGGTGGTGTATTTTGAACAACTTAGTGTTTGAACAACTTAAATTAGTGTGTATAATACACAGGTTGTTTAACATTGTTTTCTTTCTAATTTCAAAAAATTACATGAAGTAAATATTTAAAAATATATAGTTTGTTTACTGCTGCAAAATAAATAAATAAAAATAGTAATAATGCAATGACTATAGGTCTATAAAAAATTATCTTGAATTTGTATTGACGTTTCTACGTTTTTACACGGTGTAGACTCAGTGCTTTGACCACAATCTCACATTATGTTAAGTGACGATGTGGTCCAGGATGGTAACACACACTAAGACTAGAGGTACTAGAGGCCTAGAGGTTCTCAAATGATGCTGCCGGAACACACCTATTGGAATTTGGCGACAGGTTTTCAAACTTGAGGGTGGTAGCTTCCCAGGTGGGCATCATTAGAAAGTGCCTACCACCATGCTATGGTTCCTTCACGATGTTTTCCCTCACCGAAAGCTCAGGCCGATTTTAGAGTCTGATAAGTGGGGATCGAACCCGCGTCGATTGACGTGGAATCCGGCCATCCGGAATCCTATGGATGCAAAGTACTATAAGATATTTTTATTAAAATTTCAAGTATGATATAAATTATCGGATTATTTTTAAACTAACAACATACCTATTGATTTAATAAATTACACTACTTTCCAGCGGCTCTAACTGCATATAAAACTTTTCCATTCTTTGTAACATTGATGCAATCTGGAAAATTATATATCAATTTTCCTGTCATTGCGTACAGTAACAAAGTGTACATATTAAATTCTGGCTAGACAATACACTTGAGAGCCAGTATCTCTAGGCTTAGTGTGTTCACCATCTTGGACCACATCGTTGCTTACCATCAGGTGAGATTGTTGACAAAGCACTGAGCCTATATACAGTGTAACAAAACTTTAATGAAGATTTTTTCTTTTTTTTCTATTCAGATTACTTGTATGAGTGTTATGCACTCTATTTAACGTAAATAAATATATATTAAAACAATAGGTAAACAGTAGGTAATTATCTACTAAAAAAAAATTAAGTAACTGAGTCCAGTAATTCTCGAGTTATAAGACAAGAGATTAATAACTGATTCCAAATTTTTATTTTATTTTTCACTTCATTTTTTCATTTAATTTATCACACTAAACAAAAAGTAAATAGATTCGATTTATAGGAGAAAGTGGTTTTGTACTATTTTATATTTATAATAAACTAGCAGTGTGCCCGCAACTTTGCCCGCGTTTCCTATATTCTTCACTGGATAATATACTTTTTAAATAATCATTAATTAATGCACAGTTTTACTGGTAGGTGTTTAAATTTGTGAAGTATCTTTGTTTTCTGTTATTGTGAAATTAAAATTCAACGGTCAGTTTTACTGGCAAATACTTTATTTTAGAGAAACATTTCTGCTTTCTCTTAGTGCCAACAAAATTAGGAAAAGAAATTCCGAGTTCCGTGTAAAAAAAATGAAACTCATAAAAATTGTGAACGAAATACGGTTCATTTTACAGGACCATCAAAACATTACTTTCTAATGACAATTTAAAAATTGTATTAACCCCTTGAGCACTTACCTGGCTTTTACGCCAGCTTTCCATTGTTTTCCTATTGTCTTATTTTTATGGGTACTCGACACATTAGGCATTGAAGAATATACGAAAAACGGGCAGAGCCACGGTCACACAGCTAGTTAGTAAATAAAATTAGATAGGTAGGTAGGTGGTACCTAAAGACTAGTTCGTCGCTCGGCGACAGGAGACGTGTTCGAGTGTTGGTCGGGAACAAAAGACTGTTATCTGATATCCAGTCCTGGTTAGGCCACGCTCAAGGCGGTTTTCTAATGCGTACTTCCTTTCAAATGTATTTTATAGCAATTAAGGGATCGGTTGTTAATTGCGTGAGGCTTGAACGGCGAGCAGGAGAGTCCAAAAAAATATCACGAAATATCATAAGAAGGGTGCAGCGAGGTATCACTTTTATTTATTTCAACGCACGTTTGAATAGAACAATGGTGCGTGAATTTGACTTCCATCTATCAATCCATTCAACCAAAAGACGTCCACTGCTGGACATAGGTTTCTCCCAAGACTGGTCTTGCGCCACCCGCAACCATTGGATTCCCGCAACCTTCACCAGGTCGTCAGTCCACCTTGTGGGGGGCCTACCCACGCTACGTCATCCGGTGAGTGGTAGCCATTCGAGAACCCGTTGGCCCAATCGGGCATCGGTTCTGCGGGCAATGTGCCCAGCCCGATGCCACTTGAATTTGTCTTGCGGTCAACAATTTTCAAAATTTTCGGAATTCAATTAGATTATACAAGTACTTATAGGTACAAGGTAATATTTGGATTTTTTATACACGTAATTTTGGGTAGGAAGGGAGATGTTAGTTTAAAAAGTCTCACCAAGTGGAAGGGATTAAAAGTTAAAACATAACGTGATTAATAAACGAACCCAAAGAATTATGAGTTTTGAAGGCGGACACATAAGTCAATCAGTAACGTTCTATTCATGACAAAATACATGCTGAAAAAACTTTTTTAATAACAGCTTTTTACTATTCTTTGCTTAGTATAATCATACGTCAGCTTTAAAATAAAGTCATTATGTCGGAATATCGAATTTTTGCAAGCAACGACGAATTTTCCAGACTTCGTTTATATTTAGGGGTCGTTTAAGTATTGTGTAAGTGCCATAGAGGGCGCCTCTACTTTAGTTATTTTGAGAGGATATGCGGTCAGCGACAAATTTGAAAAGTAGGTATTTCAGAAATCTATTGCTATAGCATTGCGCTATCTATTGCTATAACGTTATAAAATACGAAACGGACTGCTGTAAGGCTGAGTTTACCTATACAAAATAGACAAAAACATCACTTCGTAGTACCCTGCTTCCTCTTCCAAAACTGAAACGATTTTCAATTTTCATTCAGTTATAGAATAAAAAAGATTAGTTATGATGTTTTTGTTTTTATTCATCAAGTTTGACGAACGTATGAAAATGACGATAAAAATCGAGCATTTTTTAATTTTCAAAGGCTGCTAGTTTCTACAATAGCTAATTTATAAAAAAAAAAACGTACGGGCATGGCGGTGGTAGATATATAATTTCTATAAAATACAATAAATGCAAGTGCGAGTTTGTTTATTTGTTACGCTTTCATGTATTAATTATTCAATCAACTATCATGGAATTTTGCAAATATACCTTATCAGTGAAATAGAAAAACACATAGAGTACATTATATAGTATGGATAAACAAAAATTTACATTAACACGAGCTAAGCCGCGGGCAATAGTTAGAACCGCTATAAAAACAATAATGCTATCTTTGGAGTCGTGAAATCGGGAAACATAAATCTGTTATGAGGTTTACATTTTTATTCCTTGATAATATTATTTTGTGTTTATGAACACACAGACTTATATATAATAAACATTATCGTTTATATTATAGTTTTGTTCGATTCACATTTAAATTTATGATCTTATTAAGTGTATCAGCTACTCGTTTTCAATATATAAATCCTACATTAGGTTGTGACGCATACTTAATAATTATTAGGCTTCTTAATTATTTTTAGTACTATTTAAATAATTCTGATGCGACTTACATATATTTACTGTAAGAAAAGGGCTCGCTTGGAAATAAAAAAAAAAAAAACTAGGCAGCCATAGGAACTGGCGACAGAAATGAAAACTCAAAACGTCAATTTTTTTTTACTGTAAAGCTATGATGATTGTACTAGGTACCTGCAGTTCGCTTCTGTATTTAAAAAAAAAAATATTAAAATTTGTATACTATTTCTTTTATTTATGCGGATCCGAAAACACTCCATACAAATATCCCGTAAACTGTTCCTTCGGTTTTAAATATTACATACATAGGTACGGTCAGGAATTTTTCTTTTCGTAACAAACTTATTGGGAGACTATACTATCTAAGTGTTGCTGTTTTTATCAACTAATAGCATTTAGTTTTGTATTATATACTATCTGTGTGCCCACGGCTTCGCCCGCGTTTATTATATTAACTTTTCGTAACATAGTTTTTAATTTTTTTATACGGAACCTTAATTATTTTCCAACATATTAACTTTTCGTAACATAGTTTTTAATTTTTTTATACGGAACCCTAATTATTTTCCAACATTTTTTTTGTACCAACATTAAGCAATGATATTTCTCATAAATGCAAATTCCTGCCAGGAAAACTATGCATTAAATCGGATTTTTTCATAATTTTATGAGTTTTAATTTTTTACGCGAAAATTAATTAATTTTGAAAATTTTAAGTATGTAGCCGAAGTTACGTGAAGTAACTTCAACTAACTGCCAAAAAAAGTCTCGTCAGAAATTGGACGGATATTACACGGAACAAACAGACAGACAGGCAAAAAATTTAAAAATTGTATATTTTGTACAGGTATCGTATAAACATTAAGCGTGTATTTAGTTAAAAATTGTTATTTCGAAATTACAAACAGACACTTCAATTTTATTTATTAGTGTAGATGTCGGATATCAATCGCGGTCTGATGGTAACTTTCACCAGAAAATATCTTGGTGTTGGTGAAATAAGTATCATTAATGTTTTTTTTATTAAATTATTTTCAAATTATAAAGAATCCTAACTATCTAGTTTATAGTTACAATATTTCCTTAAATATTATAATACTTTTTTTTTAAGTATGAACGAAATTTTTTCAAGTAAATTAACTTAAAAATGTTCTTATTTGGTAATGCATATACTCGTACATATATGTAAATTCTTGTAGATAAAAACAGGAAATTTCTTTTGTTAGGTGTGAATTTTTTTTTTGCTTATGAATTTTAATGATCAACAAACTCGCTTCAATAAACTGCCATAAGTTGTGACACAAATTTACTAATTTAATTATTTTAATGCGAATCTATACTAATAAATAAATTGAAGTGTCTGTTTGTAATGTCAAAAGAATAATTTCTACTAAATACATGTGAATGTATATACGATACTAGATCAAAAACACAATTTTTAAAATTTTTGTCTATATGTTTCTTCCGGCTAATCCCCAGAATGGCTGGACGGATTTTGACGAGACTTTTTTCGGTAGATAGCTGAAGTTACTCCGCATAACTTCGGCTTCTTTTATTTGCTTTAATAATTACGGTTCCGCGTAAAAAATTAAAACTCTAGAAAATGGTAAAAATACGATTTAATGGTCAGTTTTATTGCAGGTGCATGACTATCTGAGAAATATGTTTTCTTTATCTTAGTATCAAAAAACAAAATTTAGGAAAATAATTTTGGTTCCGTGTAAAAAATATTAAAACTCATGAAACTTTGAACAAAGTAAGATTTTATAAACGGACGGAAATTTTACAAAGTTTATAAAACATCTTTACATATATTCACTACCTAGTCATCTAGCTAAAAGTATAGTACTACCATACTAATTGTAATTTTATATTGTAATTTAAATGTAAGGAAAATGTGAAACTAATTATTATTATTACATATACAACACCTTTTACTTAAAATATTTCTTTTTAAACCGTTCAGAAACAAAATAAAGCATTTAAACTAAAGGTTAAGATTTAAGCTATATTTAATGTGTGTTAAGTGAAAGCTGTAAACGAGCTTCCAAGATCACATGTTATGGAAAGCTCAGTAGGAATCAGCTACATTTGAGCAAACATATGCACAACATTGGTGACCGGAACACAAGAGAGTCCGTCCATCCACCCATTCAACCGAAAGACGACCACTGCTGGACATTGTTCTCCCCCGAAGATCTCCACAACGACCGGACTTATGCCTACCGCATCCCGCGGATTACCGCGACCTTCACGGGGTCGTCTGTCTTCCTTGTGAGGAGCCTGCCCACGCTGCGTCTTGCGGTATGCGGCAGCTATTTGAGAACCCGTTGGCTCCATCGGGCATCGGTTCTAAGACCAATGTACCCAGCCTATTCCCACTTAAGTTTGACAATTCTTCAGGCAATGTCGGTTGCTTTGGTTCTTCTGCAGATCTACCTGATTCGAGCACGCAGTGAAACTCCAATCATAGCCCTCCATTGGCCAACAGAGTGCAGAGTCTGTAAAATTGCAAACAAAGCGCATCTTGTGTGATTGTTATCCATAACCCATAAACAATCGAACTCTCGGTAAGCATGCATTGCTCTCGGAGAAGGTAACGACGCTCTCTGCTAAAAAGATTCTTCTGTGTATCCAGGTTACAGGTCTAGGCAGTGATCTTTAGCAAAGTAGAAGAGATCACAATAGATCTAACTAGCTTGCAATGATATAGGTTCCAGCCTGCATAGCCCCTTTCCGAATAATAATAATAATAATATATATTACACATATTACACACTACAATTATTTTGTTGATGTTTTTAGTATACCAGAAAGTATTATTTTAGAATTTCAATCCTTATTTTAGGTGATGATGCTTTAAAAAAAGACTGGAGGATAATTTCGAATGCAGTCATCATAAAATAAACAAACATTATGACATAAGATGCCACTACATTATGTAATAATACTAGATGTGTGCCCGCGGCTGCGCCCGCGTTTCATATATTCTTCATTGCGTTTTAATTTTTTTATACGGAATCATAATTATTTCCTATAAAAAATTTAGTACTTCGCTCGCGTGGAATTCAGATAATTATGTTGTCTTATGTATATGTATTTTCCTAAAAAATTTGTAGTGCTAAGGTAAAGTAAAAATATTTCTCATAAATTATAGCACTTGCACGTAAAATGGTGCATTGTATCCGTTTTTATTCAAATTTTTATGAGTTTTAGTTTTTTTACGCGGGGCCCTAATAATTTCGAAAACTAAAAGTACCCTATGTTACTCGGAGTGACTTAAGCTATCTACCAAATAAAATCCCTCCAAAATCGGTCCAGCCGTTACGGAGATTACTCATTACAAACAGTCAGACTAAAATTTTAAAATTTCTATTTTTAGTATAGGTATCGGTATATGCATTCATATCTATTTCTAAAAAAATGAATGTTGACATTACAAACAGACAATTAAATTAAGCTAAAAGAGGATGACATAAAAACTTTATCTGTACAAATAATATATATACATGCCAATATTAATGGTGATCGGTTGAATAATGTCGAAGTTTATTTATTCTCATATATACATACATACATACAAGCATCCATTTTTATATATACTGACATAGAATTCAGAAACACTCAGAAAGGCAGTAATCGCACGTGAGTTGAAGCCATTTTAAGTTAGCCTTAAAATGCTCCGTAAGTCTTCCGTTACGTGCCAGCGATTACGTAATTCCGTGTCGCTTACATATACATATATTATTTTCTTGGCTTCAGTGTTAAGCGAGTTATTATATGAAACTATCACTCTTTGCTTTATTACTCTATGTATACAGATTTAAGCATTGTCACTTTTACAGCTGACCAATTAATTGTTTAATCCAATTTTTGTATTAGCATTTGTATACACAATAGTTTCATCTTGTAAGTTGGTCAAAGTTGTAATGGAAAATAATATTATAGGTTTAGATTTCTGTTATCGTCCGCCGCGCCTAGCTCCAATTTGTACACGCTTATAAACAATTCGCGTCACGATATCTGCTAAATCGTACGGCGGTATTTTAAACAGTAATTTTCAACAATTGAAAATTTCAATTACATCTGTCATCATTAAAAAATAATTTCGAATTGATTTTACATTTATTTTATTAATTTTTAGTCAAGAATTTTTTTTTAATAATATAAATACTGTTTAGTTTTTTGTTGTTGAAATCTTAAAGATTTGTATAAAATCTCTTTAAAAAGTGAGGTTATCTTTTTGATTTTTTTTTATGAATTATATAAATAAAAATTTTAATAAATTTACGTCGTACTTATAATTGTTTAATAGTTTTAATCATTCTATCAATATTAAATAAAATAAAAAGAACAACATATTTATAATTAAAATGATAAACTAATTAGTATAAAGTATTTATACAAAAGAAAGACTTTTACATTGTTATTATTAACTGCCTTCAATAATAATGCCTTTACCGTTCGTATGTACAATAACTTTCAATAACTCAAGTCCTTTTAACTTAGATAATGCATTTAAATTTTTAATTATATACAACAAAAAATAGTACAATCATGCGACATCCGAAGGTTATTTATATACTACGTTTTGCTTTAGTTTTGTTGACTTTATCGGTCCCTTTTTAATATTCTATCCATTTTAATTTGATCCTC
The DNA here is from genome assembly GCA_014132275.2 of Samia ricini. Lineage (NCBI taxonomy): Eukaryota > Metazoa > Arthropoda > Insecta > Lepidoptera > Saturniidae > Samia > Samia ricini. The sequence goes on from AP028161.1 coordinate 13,932,788, forward strand.
GATAAATGTACTGTTTTGTTAGTTGATGTTGAATATGTAATATACCTTTTGAAACTGGTTGCCAATGGTGGAACCAATGAAGTGGTGACCCGGCGGCTCACGCATGCATTACAATATGTAATACCGATTCATCGTCATCCTCTGACACACTATTTTTATATATCATTTGACACAATATAAGGTTACATTGCACAGGGATATTTAAAGTGTGAAAATAAACAGTACTCAGCTAGCTAAAGAACTTTTATATTTAGTTTTCCACTATAAAAAAAACTACAGCCTACAAGGCATTAGGTATAGGTGTTGATTGTGTTAAAATAAATGCAATGTTAATAATTTTTTGGCATCATGAATAATGTGGCAAGGTTGAATAAACTATACATTATTAATTAGAATTAAAATAAATGGAAGGTCTCGAACTTTATTTACTCATTTATTTTAACGTTTAATATATTTTTATTTTGGTAAGATTTATGTTTTCGCAATGTTTATATAGAAGACATCGCGCCAACGCGAGCAGAGCGCGAGCCGTGCGCGACCTCTTCTATAGCAAATATGCGCTGGCGTCCAGTGCCGCCCGCTGTGTGGCGAAACCATTAGTAATCTCAATATTAAAATATTATATTAATAGCTGTGTGCCCGCGGCTGCGCTCAAGTTACAAAAAATTTTTCACTGCGTAATTTAGTTTTGAAATTTATATACGGAACCCTAATTATTTTCGAAAATAAAAAGTATCCTAAGTTACTCGGTGTAACTTCAGCTATCTGCCAATAAAAGTCCCGTCAATATCTTTCCTGTCGTTCTGGAGATTACCTTGACAAACAGACAGCAAAAATATGAAAAAAAAAATCTGATATAGGTATCGGATATATATTCACGTGAATTATTAGTAAAAACTTGTTATTTTGATTTTACAAACAGACACTTCAATTTTATTTATTGGTATACAAGTTTATACCTAAGAGGAAATAAAGGATACCTTTTTACATAATATTAGGCCTCTCTCCCGTGTAGGCAGTCAGAGACTATTTCCTTCTACTTGCTACGATCTTGAAACTACTCTTTCCCTTGTTACTCTTTCACAAGAGCTTTCATGGAAGCTCGTCGGTTGTGGGTACTTTTCACCTGGCTTTTCTCGAAGACGTGTTTGATCTGGTCTAGAAACGTTCGCCCAGATCGACCTTTACCAACGTGTAAAAAACCATCTAAGTATTACTGTCTCTATCTTGGTCACTACATTCTATACCATACCACAGCGTTCTCTTATCAGCACTCACTACTATACCTAAGTCTTGGGACCAGCACTCCTTGACGAACAGCCAAACGCATCTTTCATTTTTCATGTGCTCTATTCCCTAACTGTTATTATAATTTAATTTAAAGAAAATATGAAAGATTCTCAAAACTTCGCAACATAATACCTATTGATTCGAAAAATAAAATTTCTTGCTTGCATTTTTTTGTATTTTCACTAGATTAGAATCTATCAACAATCGCTGTCAACAGCGACCTATATCTACAACGGCTGAAGTTTCTAAATAGGACTGGACATACGCGGCTAAACATGCTAGCTAGGGGCTCAATTGTCCTATGACTCCGCAAAGGCCCGTTTTCAGTTAGATTAGTGCGAGTAATTAGTAGGTAACAAACTCGTAGGTCTAAGGTGCTGATCACGGCACGCGCGATGCTTCGAAATATACCACAGTGGTGTGGCTTTTAACCATGTGCATATTATCTGTAAGAAATCACGAATTAAATTTGGTATTTGCCTAAAATAAAGTGCTAATCATGCGAACAAAATTTAAAAATGACGCGTATGAATACATTAGATTAAACGTAATGGATAGGATGTTTTTGATTGTGGCGGAGTGTTGAGATATTGTATAAAACGACTAGCTGTACCCGCGGATCCACTCGAGTAGAATTTTTATATTCTTCTAATAATATTTTTTATTTAAATATTCTTTATTCTTATTGTTTTGTAAAAGCATTACCAGATTTACCTAACATTTATCTATATAATTTGTCCAGTATATAAAGAAATACATTCAAGTTTAAAAATAAAATAAAATAAATCGGTTTAGTGATTCTCGAATTATAAACCATTGCCAACGAACCGACAGGTGTTACCTTTTATATAATGTAAGGAACTTTTTTTCATTTCATCCCGCGAAAATGGTGACTTTCAAGAAGTTTTGTTACTATTATTTCTTTTATTATATTATCTACTCATACATGATATTAAACATAATAAAATATATACTAAAATATGTTTATATAATATATCTACGATTAAAAATGGAACCATTTAAACAGGTTCACGAATGTTAACCACACTTACGGACATACAGATAGACGTTACCTTTTCATATAAACAAGCTACCTTGTTTTGTAATTATGTAATAGCAGCTGTTTGAAGTTAAAGAATTTTTTTTATGGCTTAATTGGTACTGCGGTCGGATTTCGCATCAATGAACTAAGGTTCAAATCCACCTATCTAACATCGTGAGGAAACCATAGGGTGGTGGTAGGACATTTTAGAATAATGTCCACCTGGGTAGCTACCATCCTCACGTTAAGAAACCTGTAGTCAAAACACCAATAGGTGTGTTCCGGCAGCATCACTTGAGAACCATTGCCTCTAGGCTGTGTGTTTACGTCTGGTGAGATTGTGGTTAAAGGACTGAGCCTATACCGTGTAAAAAAAATGTACTAGCTTTAGTGATCATTTTCTCAGCTTCCAAGATTAAATAAATTATTTTCGTATAAGTTACTCGCTGTTAGAAATTGTTTTATTCTTCATACAACAATTTGTTCATGTTGTTCATGTAACAAATTTTTCATAATTGTCTTTACAATAAAAGTATACTTTGCATTGTCCAGGTGATAATGGGTGACCGGGCGGCTGCAGAGAGGGCGTGTAAGGATCCAAATCCAATTATAGACGGAAGGAAAGCGAACGTCAATCTAGCAATACTCGGGGCAAAACCTAGAGGGAACTTGGCGCCAGGTGAGTGCGTTTTCTTCAAACTTGTAGGATGTATTTTTATTTACCACAGCCACAGCACTTCCTAACGTTTTCCACAAGTTAAATCTAACAAGAAAAAAATCTCAAAGAAACGGATCCGGTTTTTATTAAAACTCTTGTGCTTTTTAAGATGTTCTTCTCTTCTTCTTCTAATTATATCTGTCAATAAAATATTTATAACTTTTGATACCATGCACCCTCGCTATTTTTTTACAATAAAATCCTTTTTTTTTCTTATTTACACTATTCTTGATTCAAACTTATTAAAACGTATTTTCAATTTTTTTAGTTGGATTTTCTATAAAAAACGCATTTTTTTAGTTTTTTTAAAACTATTATTTATTTATTCAATCACCAACATTACATTATATTAGTATGTATACATTCTGTTTAGCTTATTAAAAATTAGATTTTTATTACAGTACGTGTTAAATGTAACCTTAATTAAGAATGAGTATGGCATTATTTATGTGATCAAAAATTATTTGTAACAAAAAGTATAAGTATGTTACAAAAAATACAAAAAAAAAAAAAACACTCAAAATGAAAAAATACAAGCAACTAATGTGCAATTAATTACTCCAGATAAAAACTAAATTAAAATAAGAGTTATTAATTAATTTTAATATCAAAGACGCAACAATATCGAAGACGAATTAGAAGGATATTTTATAATTTCTTTTTATGCCTAATGCCTATGCCTAAGTATTTAATTAGTTTACAGTTAGATTTGTATTCATGACAACTATTAGAAACTAGTACAAACAAGAATTATTTCTTGTTGGTTCATCTCTATGACTGGGCTGTTGTCGTACCGGTGGTAGTATTTTGACGTTAATAGGGGCCTTAGCAGGCCCTAAAATTGAATAAAGTATTTTTGAATGTCATTTTGAATTTTTTTAATAGTCAGATTTCAGCTTTACCGTGTTAGGCGAAATTTAAAAGTCATCATAAAAATGCTCTTCATTTTGTTTAACTAAGTCGACTATATTATTTTCAATTATGTACACGTAATAATGGACTTTAATAATAATTTGTTTGTGTTATCTCGTTTCTCACACCTTCACTTAATATAACACATTGTTTTGAATTTTAAATTTCTCGACCGGCTTTTAACAAGTTTAAAATGAAATTGTTAATCTCGACGAGAATATTTTCCTATTTAGATTAAATTAATTTTCGAAATGTGTATTGATATCCCTGTGGCTGGACTGTAAATGTTAATATGTCGGCTTATCAATAGAAAATTAGTATTGTTGGTTCTAGCTGGGTATAGAGCTCTTAAATCAATTATAGTAGGGCTTACTTACATCTGGGCTACGACGTCAAATTGAATAAATGATTGTACACTTAATTTTGATGTGATAAGTAAAATGCAGAAGAAAAATGGAGCGATATTCAAAACTTACTATATATTGACAATCAAATAATATCATGCTGGAATATAAATCTACCTCAGCGTAGGCTACCGGATAGTCTATACTAATATTATAAATAGGAAAGATTTGTATATTTGTATGTAACGAATAAACTTAAAAACTACTGGATCGATTTGGATGAAATTTGGTATGGAGATGTTTGAAATCCAGGGAGTCACATAGGATAGTTTTTATTCCATAAATCCCACGGGAACGGGAACTACACGGGTAAAACCACGGAGATCAACTAGTAGTATATTTTTATTTTTTTGTAATCATTTATTTGAACAGGGCTTTACACATTAATGTATGCAAACCCTATCGGAGCATTTCCAATATAATTTGCAATAATAATAATAAAAAATAAAAAAATAACTAAATTAAATTATGTCTTAATTTACTACATGTAATAATAAAGTTCCAAAGCATACTAGCAGAATCGAACATCGGTTCTGCTAGTACACCATGGTACATGCCTATATCTAAATAACATAACCCTAAGGCCAAAACCAAATAACTTCTAGCCCCCCCCCATTTCGGGTACATTCCACCAACAGATGCTGAGCGTCTTCGGCTTTTCCACAACCTTCACAGTTGTGTGAGTTTACTCTCCTCATGATATACCCAAATCTGTTAAATGAAGCATGTCCAGAACGAAATCTAAAAGCTGTTTTGATTTGGCCTCATGTCTGCTTGCATCCCACATAGTGTATATAAGACATTGATTGAGCCCGAACCACGAGAAACCAAAGTGCTAAACACGTTTTTACAAAATGACCATACATTTTAGGCTTGTCATGCGTATGGACTCTGACGTATTGCAAATCTAATACCTAAAATCGAGTCTAATTATATAATCCATCAGATTTATAAAGTGCAATATTTTAACTTTTATTCTTAATCAGTTTACTCAGTAGGTGGTACCAATACACGTTAAATGGATCTTTTTCTCTAACATTTTCTGTAATCTATACACTTATATTATACTAGCTGTGTGTCCACGACTGCGCTCGCGTTTCATATGTTCTTCAATACGTTTTAACTTTTTTTATACGGAACCCTAATTATTTCCTATAAAAAATTTAGTACTAAAATAAAGTAAAGTTAGCCGTGCCCGCTACTTTGCTCGAATTTTGATAGAGGAAACCGATTTTAATGAAATAAAGTTTTGATGTTACTCCGGAATATACTTTATAATTATCTTTTTGAGTTTTTGAAATATACATAGTACTTTTTAATTCATGCCTGCACAGACAAACAGACAGACAGACATTTCTAAAAATGATAGAAATGTTTTTAATTGCCTATTATTAATTCCTTTGCAATAATTCTTTTCACAAAAATCGGGCAATGTACAGACACGTGAAATTTACAATTTCATTATTAGTATAGATACGCCTTAGGTTATTCGGAAATTTAAAAATATATATAAATTATTTAAAAAAATCGTAGGTACAACGCACATATATACGAGTATATAAAATCCGATTAATATTCGTGACCGCTTTATGGTTTCAAATTGTACTGGCCTGCATTGAATAATAAAGCCTATATTAATGACGCCTGCTATGATCTAGACAAGTTGGTATTAATTCAGTAAATAAACTGCATTTTAATTTAAAAAATATTTCCTTTGTACCACAACTTTGTTCAATTACTTACCTTTTCTCATTGATTCCATGATTGAAAATCATATATTTGGAATATCTTCCTGCTTACGACGCTATTATCTCGACACCTTTATTTGCATTACGAAGGGTTACCACTATATGAAATCTTAAACATGTGAACGAACCTTATCAGCGCTCAGCTGTTTGCCGAAGATTTTTTTTTCGTATACGATACACGTGATTCTTTATTGCTCGTCTTTTTTTTTGAGAACGAAAACGTGTCGTTGTCAAGGGGCAAAAAAAAATTTGTGAGATCGCTTCGTGTGTGATACAATGACTCTGTGGGGGTCAGTGCCTATGTGTGCGTATATTGCTCCAGATCTCATCCGCAAACATGTGTGAAAAAAATTGATATTAATAGTGGGTGCTTATATTTTTACTTTTCATGATTCGTCGGATACGTGTTTGTTATCTTATCGTAATATTAAATGAAACATGGTCATTATGAAATTAATGAATTATATCAATGATATGATAACTTTTTTTTAATCTAAAGACAGGTACAACACATTTTTTAAAAGAAACTTGCGTATTTTTTGCCTGATTCATCGTTTCTCAACTTGGGATACGAAATGTTTTCGATAATTTAAGATTTATATACTCGTATACGAAACATTATTTATCAATTTATTTTAAAATCAAGTGTTAAGTAATTAGATATTACTAGATAGTAAAATAAAGCAATCGGAAAATTGTTTATAATGTTTTTTTGTTTTTCTATACTTGGTTTTTCATTGTAAACACATTGCAGTAAATCTTTCAGTAGTAATATATATGGTTTCAACACACAGCGGACAGATCTAGACGCCAGTGCGATGTTACTACTATAGAATAATGCATGCTCCATGGTAACATCGCGCTAGCGTCCCTACCAGCCTGCTATGTGTAGAAACCATTAGTTTTGGTATCGCACCGAAGAAGGTTGAGAAATTATAGGTGTAAAAGCTTAGAAGAAAGTATTTTAAAAAGTAGTTTATTGCCATATTCGCTTTTATATAGTAACTATGTTTTAAATTTACATGTATATTATAAAATAAATCAAAATGAAATGAATTGTTTAATTATATCTTAGTTTGGTATATTGCATTAGTGTGCTTTACAGATATACCAATATATGAAAATAATGATAGTTTCAAATGCGAGTCACAGAGCAAATAGAAAACTAGGTAATAAATTAGAAGATCGCTGGACGCGATTTTCTGGTTGTAATAATTATACGCTCTATGGCAGACATAATTTTGTTAAACTTACAACAATAACATATGTCAGCTTCTTTAAAATTCTATGCTCATTTTAGATGAATATTGGCCAGTGCTCAGATATTTTCATTACTGATAATAAATAATTAACATAAAATCATTAAAATATGATTAATTTTAAATTATATTTTTATAATAAGTTTAATGTTTTTGGTAATTCATTTTATTAATTTAAATCTGTAAGTAATTCAAGTTCTATTTCCGGCAATGTGAGAAAGTTATGTTTGCATTGTGGTAGGGCATTTTCTAACAATGACCACCTAGGTAGCTACCACCTTCAAGTTCGAAAACCTGTCACCAAATACCAATAGGTGTGTTCCGGCAGCATCACTTGAGAACCAGTCTTAGTGTGTTTACCATCCTGGACCACATCGTCACTTAACATCTGGTGAGATTGTGGTCAAAGCACCTATACCGTGTAAAAAATAAGTTTCGGAACAATAGACCCAGTCATGATTGAGCTCCAATGGAAGTCGGTGTGGTTCTAGTAAAAAGTGAAGTGTAAAGGCTTTTTGGACTTTAAATATATAAAGGAGTTTAAACACATATAGTAATAATTCTAGCAAAACTAGGAAATTCATTTATCGAACTCGTTTATAAATAATGGAGTTAATTAAAAATATATTAAGTAGGTGGTATTTATTTATAATACTTGATTAGTCTGCGATAACGAAGCGATAATGAATGCCCACTGATAAAATATATAATATTCAGTATTATTTTATCTACAAGTGGCCAGCTTTATACGGAAATTAATATGAAGTGTATATTATATAGTTTGCAATTTTTACTAAATAACAATTTGTGTAAATTTGGGTAAAACTATTTTATAAATTTATTGCCCCGGTGTTTAGATTAAAGCTTCTATGTATTACAAATAGGGAATGCAATCCGGCGTCATTTTCAGTTCGGCCGGATCAGACCGAATTCCCATCGATTCGGCCGTACCGGATGATTTTCGCTTTCGGTTCAAAATGAACTGCTAGTAAGTGAATCAAGTGTCATTGTACTTAATATATGTTATATTAAGTTATATTTTTTTATAGTTTATAAATAATTATATAAAATTAACTTTGTTTCCAGTCCAATGTTAAGATTAGACGACGATCATACAAATAAAAACTAGTAGTGTAGGTAACTAGCAAAATTTTGACGATGTAACAAGTAGCTCAGTCTTCCTAGATTTCACTTTCACAGATTGATCAATTATTTTAGTAAGTAACTTTATAAAATCTAATATAATTAACCTTACGTAATTTACTGAGATGAGATCACAACAATTATTAAAGTATTTGAGAATGCTAACTATTGCTAACAAACAAGTCTTATATAAATGACTAGTCGAGTGCCCGCGGCTGCTCCCGCGTTTTATATATTCTTCACTGCATTTTTTTTATACCCTTATTTTTTGTTTGGTACTAAGATAAAGTAAACATATTTCTCATAAATTCAAACACTTGTCCGTGAAATCGGAACTTATTCAATTTTTATGAGTTTTAATTTTTTTATGCGGAACCCTGATTATTTTCAAAAATTAAAAGTACCCTAAGTTACCCGGAATAGCTTCAGCCATCTACTAAAAAAAAAGTCCCGTCAAAATCCGTCCAGCCATTCCGGAGATTACCCCGAACAAACAGACAGACACTTTCATTTCATTTATTAGTATAAATGATTTCATTTATCTGTCTAATGAATAGCACAATTATCACAATAATGAGTCTGTCTTATAATCACAACTCTATAGTTTAATTAACTATGATAAAAAAATATTTTAAGTAGGATTTTAAGTAATAATTGTCTTGATATTAATTATGTATTATAAGAAAGTCACTTGTAATTTTAAAAAGGATCGTAGAAAATAAATAGTGCTAATTGTGTCATCTGCTAGTAGACTTCTAATAGAATTGCAAATATAGCTTGCGCCCGAAAAGGCCCTTTAAGCTTCTACACTTGTCGGCTTTTTTGTCTGCAAATAATTATGAATTGCGGACAAGTGTTCTCCTCGAACTCCATCACTTTCAAATGTAGTCATTTCCTTTTTTAGTACTTTATGAAAATCTTTTTTTTTTTGGTATGTATGCTATAACACGTGGTTTCTTGCTGGATTTGTAATTGAAATTCTTCCTGTAATGTCAAACAGGGTCGAAACTCTTCTACATAGCGTTCGCACGCATGGACACCACACGCAACGTATTTAAAGTATTTACTCATGCAACAGCTCTATTATTTTCCCAAAAATCGCTAGCACCGGATCTCCACAACGACCTGTCTTGCACCACCCGCATCCAGCGAAGTCCCGCGACCTTCACCTGGTCGTCCGTCCACCTTGTCCCACGCTGTGTCTTCCTGTGCGTGGTAGCCATTCAAGAAACCGTTGCTCCCATCATGTATCGGTTTATTCGGCAATGTGCTCAGATCTTTGCCACTTAAGTTTAGCAATTCTTCGGGCAATGTCGGTTCTTCTGTAGATCTTCTCATTCTTAATTCGATCCTACAATGTAACTTCAAGCCAACTCCAAGAAACTATAAGTGAGAGTAATTGCCAACTCCTTTCATGTTTTGCCTCTAAAACCTCTGTGAATGAGAAATAGTTCTCTACAAGCGACTGTCGAGTGTATGCCGATATCGTGATGAATTATGTGGGCTCTTGTAATGACGGAATTTAGAGTAAAGATGACTCCTTTTCTTCAAACTGACTAAATGCTGTTTACCGGAAGGGTCTTGAGAGCTTCACCGAGTTTTTGAGCCGATCGCTTATGGCGCATAGCCGAGAGAGTGGTAGCTAGCACTATAGCACCAAAGTGGTACGGACCTCCGCGCTACCTAAGATGTAAATTCCCCGGAATTTGCTCAAGTTTTACTTAAGATAAAGGAAACTACGGATCGCTATGTCCTTACAGAACCCATGTACCTGTGTGTAGTCTGCAGGAGTGTGAAGTATCTATCAGCCAATTTAAATATCGAATCTTAACTTTTAGATTGAGATCAAACCAAAAATAAACTGGTTTTTCTGACTGATCTCTATCACTGATCTGACATTTTACGAGAAAAAAAACCCTTTTTTAATTAAAAACAAAACCGACTTTAAAAGAATAAGCAATAAAAAGGCACTAAACAGTAAATAAAAAATTACTTTTTTTAATCTGCTTCTGTTTACTTCAATATATCTTTTGTTTGAATATCCTTAATAATTTTGAAATGAGTGCCAGCTAGAGTTAACCGATGTACTCATTTATAAGTGGGACCAACTCGGGAGTGTAATCCGTTCATTAAAAAAATTTTGCAAATCGGTTCACAGTTGAAGGAACAATCGCGTAACAAACATAAAAAAAAAACATACATACAGGCGAATTGATAACCTCCTCATTTTTCAAGTCGGTTGAGATTGAGATAGTTCGCGGTCCCTTGAGTCCCTCACTTATTCAGGTTTCACTTTACAATGTCAAAAATTATACTATAATTTTAACGCTGCATAGATTATTATAAACAATATCAATAATAAAACAAAGGTGGCAATGGATATCTAACTTTATCCAGTAAGTTTTAAAGTCGGAATATGCATGTTAAAGTTTAGGTGAAATCTTTCTGGTAGCGGCCGGCTTGTACAGGGAACGCGGTCCGCCCCACGCCGGAAGTCTCTAAACGCTCGGAAACGGATGTGTTCGGTGTACAAGCCTCGTTAATTGATTGGGTACTAGCGACACGCACAGCGACAACCCTTGCGGTGATATAAAGTTGTCATATCACTGTTGTAAAGTGTAATATGATACCCTTCATTTTTTCCGTAAATCTGTAAATATCTATATTTTTGTACCATAAACTAGCTGTGTGCCCGTAGCTGCCCCCGCGTTTCATATACTCTTTAATGTGTTTTAATCTTTTTATACGGAGTCCTAATTTTTTTTTGTAATAAGATAAAGTAAAAATATTTCTCATAAATTCAAGCCTTTGTCCTCCGTAAAACTGCATTAAATCAGACTTTGTTCAATTTTTTATGAGTTTTAGTTTTTTTACGCGGAACCCTAATTATGTTCTAAAATTAAAAGTATCCTAAGTTACCCGGAATAACTTCAGCTATTTATCAAGAAAAGTCCCGTCAAAATCCGTCCAGCCGTTCCGGAGATTACCCGGAACAAACAGGCAGACAGACAAAAAGATTTAAAAATTGTATTTTCGGTATACGTATCGTATATACATTCATATCTACTCAGTAAAAAAAAAATTTTAAATTACAAACAGACACTCCAATTTTATTCATTATAAATAAAAACGAAACTACCATCAATTCCGAATCCATTATCCATTATCCGTAATCCATTGAAGTGAAAACTTCTTGCTGTGATTTGACATTGAAATGAGACAAAAACATAATCTATAGGATTTAACGTGTGAAAGAATGAGATATGAGACAGTATATAAGCGTTTCTTATATTCGTAAACTCCACTGTGTGTACTTGTCTACCAAGAAAAAAGGCGTCGTATAATGAGTTTACTTTTTAAAGGTTTCACTTCTGCGTGTGAACTGCACAGATTTTTATGTACTATTTTGGAATAAAGGTTTGAGTTTGCCATTTTAATTCGGAAAATGTTATTTTGTCCATTTAGTGTTAAAAAGCAAGACGTGCTACCAAAAAGAACTTACAAAGGATTTTTTGTTTTAATTCACACTGTAACTAATTTAAATCTAAATTTCACAAATTACAATACTGTACATTGTTAATTCGTATAATATCAAGTTATTAGCGAAACAGTATAGATTCCAAGTACATCAATTTGTAAAGCCAGTCAAAACTGTTTATCTACATGAAACGCATCTTTAACTTGTATTTCCTGAGCTGTTATTTTACACAATACAATACGCTACTCTTATAATAACCATGTACGGGTATAACTTCTATAAGAAGGACTATGCATAAATACACTTCCGCTGGTAACAACAATGCTTTGACAATGAACCTATGTAATATGTAATTTTGTAGGTTTATGTTACAACAAATACCTCTTTGAAGCTATGTTGACTCAGTCGGTAGTTCGGTCGGATTATCCGTCAATGGACGTAGATTCCAATCCAATTCACTTTCGGTGAAGTAAAACATCACTAAAAATCCCTGAATAGATTGGCTGTATGACGTTTTCAAATGAAGTCCTACCACATTCATGCTGGAAAACCTGTCAACGAGTACATACAGCTGCTTCGGCAGCATCACTTGAGACCGTATCGCTGGGTTTAGCCTATTTACTATCTTGGATTAACTCATCAATTTAACATCTCATGAGTTTGTGGCCAAAGCGTTAGCCTATACAGTATGAAAAAAAACTTAGCACCGTAAATTTATCATCCTGTTTTGTAATGTCATTGAATGTGATGAAATAAATACTGATACAATTTGTTAATATACAAGGAATATAAGGAATAAGCTCATGCCAAGCGACTAGCGGGTCGTTATTTGTTAAGATTCAAGGACAGCGCGAAACGCGATATGGTGTCTTTTAACATTGATTTTTGCACCTGGGAAGACCTTGCCTATGATCACGATAAGTAGAATAAAAGAATTTCAAATCGTCTCAAAATACACGATAATACTTGGTTGGAGGTGCTGCTCCAAAAACACAGCAGACATGCTAATAAAAGTGTGCACAATTCGGCTCTTCCTACGATTCACCAAGGGTCTATCTGCCAGCGATGTGGTCGTAACTGTGGATCCCGAATCGACTGTTTAGTCATAATAGTATAACACGGCGGCTGCTTTAAGTCATCTGGAAAGATGCTCTAGGCATATGATGAAGGAATTATGGATGTTCGTGTCATGTAGGAGTTTTAGTCGCTCAATTATTACATAAGACTTTTTTTTATAATTTTGAATCCGTCCTCCCCTTTTGCCAGCAACAAATAGTCAGCAAAGTTTTAGCCGCTCCCCCTCCATGCTAACGAAAGCATTGTCATAATTACAAAAATGATTTCGATTTGCTGTTACATCTCACTAATCAGCTCGAATTTTGTCATTTTACTTCACTTAAATTCGATCATATTAGACCACTTTTTATTAACTTTATTTGTCTTCGAATTCATGAATTACCACTGAGATTCATTTCAGTTTTTTTTTCTTATTGTTTTGCTAAAAGTTTTTTGAAATTCGAACAGCTGATAGTTTTATCCGGTTCGCGTGAACCGGTGTATCGATGAATGGATACACGTATTCTAGCAGCCATGCTCATGAAGGTGTTTGTATTGTTCGAGTGCCGGGTGCAGTGGCGGGGGACGGATGATATACAATGGGTGCGGGCGCGCATGACGGACCACCTGGCCGAGGTATACCGGCCTCGCCATATGTCACACGGCGAGCAAGCAATACCTTTTTTATCATGTAATTTGTCAGATATTTTTGCTTTAATTACTCGTACTTTTTTAAATTGTGTTTATAGTAATGGTAAGAAGTAAATGGTTAATGAATACCGTAGAAATAAAATTCTTGTATTTATGCATTCAGTCTTCAAGGAAGGCGTAGTCGATGTCAAAGACTTGGAGGGTGAATTATCGAGTTCCACCCATCTTATTGTTGATTTCATTGTTTGGACATTTAAAGTAAGAAGTAAGTGATCGATACATACATTCCAGTTTTGTTATTTAAATACTAGCTAATATATTACAAGCTGTATAAATACCGTACCATAAAGTGACAACCTTCACTTTAAATAATATAATAAAAATAGCGTGATAAACGAAAGTTGCGGTAAGTTATAGAATGTAATGACAAAAATAAAGTTACTTAGTTCGTTTGACAAAGCAGAGAAAATAAATAAAAGAAGATTGAAGAAATAAATCTATAAGGCAAGATTGACAATTTTTATTTAATGTTTTCTTAAATTGTCTATTTTTAAGAGATTTCTCAATAATTCGACCTGTACCTATTTGGGGGGTCATAACCCCTATGAAACCCCCATAAGGACCAACACTACTTCAAGGAAACCATTATTTGGTATACATATTTTAATATCATCATGAAACTATAGCATGATTGTAGAGCACTTTCTGATGAACGTCCAGCTAGCACCACCCTCAACTTGACATGCTTTCGACGAGCACTGATGGACGGATTCCGCCAACAACTAGTGATTTTTTAGACTATTAAACAATGGTGACTTTCAAAAGTTGACACAGAGCTACTACGGCTTGATTTTATGGTGTGAGATATTTTAAACATCAAAGGAGTTAACTAGGAAAACGATTATTAGAAAATTACCTACTATTAGTTATGACTTCGGTACGACATATTCGTTCATATAAATAATATTATACGATTCGATCCTGTGAACGTGTAATTAAGCGCCTTTGTACTAAGCCATGGTATTATTTTTGAAAATAAAACCAATGTCACTTAAATAGTTGTTATTATTATTAAAATTGTTTAATAGGTGAAAAAAATACACACATTATGTTGGTTTGTGGTTTTAAATCTATTCGTACTGGATATGCCTTTTTTAGAACGTCTTCGATCAGGTCGCCGATACCGACTTATCCAGTCAATCTTGCCTTATAGATTTATTTCTGTTTAAATCTTTATTTATTCAAATCAAAAATGACATTAATTTATATAATACTTTATAGTAAAAAAAAAACTATAAATAATAAATACCGTCCAGCTCGCCGCCAGACGGGAAGGTTCCCAGAAGGTTGGCCATATTGTCACGTTGGATGGCAATGCTAATTCGCTGTGCCAAATATTGGCTGGCCCTCTGGTCGTGAGACGTGTCGAGTAGACGACTCGCGAGCACCTCAAAGAAGCTGTTTATTTCGTAGATTCTTCTTTTATCTATATTCTCTGCTTGCTCAAACGAACTAAGTAACTCTTTACTTTTGTATTTACATTCTATAAATTACCGCAACTTTCGTTTATCACACTATTTTTATAATACTTTGTCCATCTTCACTTTATGGTATCGAATTTATAAAGCTTGTAATGTATTAGCTAGTATTGAAATAACAAAACTGGAATGTTTTAATTTTAGAATACTATTAAGAGAAAAGTTTTGATAACCCTTTCAGGACCACAAGGTGGCGGAGAGTAAATTATTACAAATCAACTATTTGTTTTAGTTTTCTTTTTAATCATAGAGTATATGAAAATTATTTAGCTAATAAATAATGTTATTAATTTAATGTTTTCCATGTTCGTGACAGAATTAAATCTATTGTTTTTTATCTGACTAACGATGTGGAGCGAAGGGGCTTTAACAACTTCACTGATATTTGAGGTGAGCGCTTAAGGCGCTCAGACTAGGAACGGTAGCGAGGACAAAGGCACCAAAATGACACGAATCTCGGCTTGACCTGCTACCTATGATAAATAATTCCGCAGAATTTGACCTAGCTAACCGAATGGTTAGTAAACCTGTACAGAAATAAAGGTCCCTTACAGAATCTATGTACCTTAGAAAAAAATATCTGTTGTGATATATTAGTTCTTGGTAAGTGTGCGCACAGTGCTTTGAGTACGATTTTACAGTTGGGGTAATAATTTATTGTTTGTTTATCGATCCTTCAGCATGATCCGATAAACGCCGAAATAATCCTTCGCAAGAACATTTAGTTTATACCGAATGTTAGTAGTAACATTATTAATTGGTATGCGATATACCAGGATCTGGAATAAATTATGCCGAATGTGTAGTGTGCATTAATAGAAATTTGTCCATGATGCATAAGACAAGAATGCTGCAGTGCTGAAGAATATTATAAACTAATCGTGTGCCCGCGGCTGCGCCCGCGTTTTTTATAGTCTACATTTTAATTTTTTATACAGAACCTTCATTGTTTTCAATTTTTTTTTGACTACAAACATTAAGTAAAGATATTTCTCCCAAGTTCAGATACCTGTCAGTAAAGCTGTGCATTTTGTTCACAATTTCATGAGTTTTAATTTTTTTACACGAAAGCCCAATTATTTTCGAAAAATTTAATCAATTATCTACCAAAAAAGTTTCTTCAAAATCAGTCCAGCCGTTCATGTGTTTAGTTTTTAAAGGAGGCATAGCAGAATCGTTTAATTTAATTTCATATACAAAAAAGATGATTGATTTAAATGACATTTGCATGTAAACGCTTTGACAATGAACGAATTTACTTAATAAAAAACTTTCGGTATAATTACGACGTTCTAATTTGAGCGATCGTACTTTTGCTGCCTTGTTTAAAGTATGAATATTATTTTAAACATTTATAAAATTAATTGACTGCAATTGAAAGATCGATCTTGAATTAGTTGCTATGCGCATTAATGTAAGGTTTTTTTTTATTCAATCCGGAATATAACTTGTTCAGTTGGTAATGGCTCATGTATTGAATGATATGACCGTTAAACTAGTTCATTATTTGGGGTTGTCCCGTCCTTCCTATTTATGTGCAAGAAACGTATAGTAACCGTTATTTTGAGGGTCGCAATTTCCTTTGAAAAATGACGCAGCGTGCGCAACTCAGCTGGCTTAAACAATTTACAGCTTGCCCCAATTCTGTACCTGTGCGATAACTCATACAAAAAAAAAGGAAGCGCAGACAAATTATTCAAAGCATCACTAGTCTACGAACGAATAATAAATTGTGTTTGTATTATATAGAATACATACAAACATAACATAAATCAGGGTACACACTGATAGATATATTCAACTGGATAAGTAACTTTCTTCGTGAATAAAATATATATATGTATGTTTGTGTATATATTTTTATGGAAATCGATTCAGTGTGGTGTTTGATGGAAACTTAACTGCGTGTCTGTCTTCGGCGCCCGCGCATCGCGGCGTGCGCCAAAATAAATAAGCAAGTTCTTTGATCGAGTTGAATTGATAGGAATCTATCAAAAGTCCGTCTATTGGAACTGAGCGAGTTTTTTTTTTTTTTTTTTTCAATCGCATTTACGCAGAGAATATATAACTTTTTGAAATTATCGTTTGACAATGATGTTATCTGACAAAACTAAACGGCAAAAATGAAGAAAAAAAAATATTCTGTTTAGACTGTGGGATGGCCCTTATGAGCATCAAAAACACTACCATCGGTTCGCAAAACTACCCAGCCGGGAAGAGCCGGCAAGAAACTCGATCTGTTTTTTTTGTATATCTATATTAGTATTTCTGAAATAACACTAAACAATTCATCGACTTATAAAAACTAAATAGGTACATTGATGTGCCTAAGTTTTTTTGGGAGCAAATAAAAAAATACTCGGTCAGTAGGTAGTCTACCTGGTGTGAATCGGACTTTTTTTGTGATAGTATAAATAACATTTATATGCGTGTTCTACTGTATAATTTACCCGATTCTGCCGACAACGTCAAATGTAGATTTGCCTAAAAAAGAATATGAAATTCATTTGTCTTATGTAGTGACATATCCTACCGTATTCCATATTTTGTGTTTACCTTAAATTGAGTTCAATAGGATTACATATTATTTTTAAAATGAAATGATCTCCCGTAGCGAACTATGCCTGTTTGAATTAAACGTGTGAAATTGTCACAGAGTAGTTTAGATCTTCGAGGTATAGAGACTTACAATTTTTACGATGTTAAAGCCGTAATTAATTTTGATCTAAACCTTTCATACCCTTATGCTGTTAATACACGAACGGACATGGTACGACGGGCAGCCGAGGTTATCAGTTGCCTAAGTAGGGATGGGAACCCTTTCCGATAAAAATCGATTTTCGATTTGATTCAGAAAATATCAAGGTTCAAAAGATCGATCTTTCAAACTAATAAAGAATCAATTATTAGAGTATCCTTATTGTTTTCTATGATATTATGATTATTTGTAAAAAAGTAAAAATAAAACAGTTCAGTGTCATTTTTCCGTAGTAAGTTAGGCGTTCTTCTTTTTTTGTTTATTTGGTATTGAAGACATTTAGTGCTGTTAATAAAAAAAATGGAAACAGTTTTTGAAATAAATTATGATTATAGTCTAATTTTGACGAATGAAAGAATAACTTTTTCGAATAAAAAGTAAAAAAAACAAGTCTGATTTCTTAGACCTCGATGTTTTGTGAATCGGATCAAAAAACCTATTTATTTGTAAAATTATATACCTCAACCCTACTTGGGCGACTGATGACTTCGGCCGCCCGCCATACCATGTTTGCGATCCGGTTCGTATGTGTATTAACAGCATTAGTTATATATTTGGTGGATCACAAAGTCTTATCTAGTATCTAAATGCTGAATAAACTAAACAATTTATATTTATAATGAACTTTGTTTCTGAATAGTGTTTACTTTCAAAAAGTAATAATGAATATAGGTTATTGGTTCAACATAATATTATAATACGCAAGTTTTATGGTCTGAAATGTGACAATGAAAAACGAAGAATACCTATATTAATTCTTTGTTGTTTCATTTGGTATTATTTTAATATAGTTATAACATGCTGCAAAAAGCGATCATGACGCATTAACCGTGTATTTAGTTAGGTGTTTTGTTTTATAGATGATAGTGTGTGTAGTTCACTTCACATTACACAAGCAGCTCGAGACACTTTGTTTACAATCATAAATGCACTAACAACCGCAAGAACGAATATTCCGTAGCCCAGTTTCTAAATACGTCGCGGCGGCGGTTACTCTTGTGTATTGGGCGATTTCGGCGGCCTGCCTGCTGTAGTCGATTATGAAAACATTGTTAAAGTTTTATTATATGGGCGTGTTGATGAAGGCCGAACGGGCCACTTGTCCAAACACCGAACGACACACACTACACAGCCATTGTGAATTATTGACAACAGCGAACGTTTCAGTAATCGATTCACACCTGTCTGTTAGAGAGGTTTTAACGAAAAACAACTAAAGTATGTTATATATTAATTACGCTAAACTAAACAAACATACAAAATATATAACAAAGGTTTTATGAAACATAAAAAGTAACAACTCTATTGATATCTGAAAACATGAGTGTACTGATAAAATAGTAAATAATAGCATTTCAACAATGTAATTTATCTAACAATAAATCATTTTTTTCATTTTTTATGTTTTTTTTTTTTTTGGTTTCGTAGTTGATAAATATCTCGTCGATGCGACCTATAACCAATTATCTTATTGAAATCGCTCCCGATGACATAATTGTGTAACAATTTTTTTTCGTAAATAAAAGTATGAGCCGTGTTGTAAAATTGTTTTTTGTTTACTATATACATGTTTGGTACATTACACTACATGTGAGGTTAATTGTTTTTATAGCAACATCACGCTCTTTTAAAATAATGATCGGGTAAAATTTCGATAAATCTTACTATGGTCTATGAGTTTAGTCAACTGCGCATTCTTCCTGAGCAATTTTGATAATCCAGAGCCTAATGGCATATAAATATCTAAACTCGACTCTTATTAGTGCTTATCGAAAGCCTCGAAGCGGTATTCGGGTGACATATGAAGGAAAATTATCACTGTCAAGGTCACGCTGATTGTGCTTAGGTTGTCTTTAGGGCATCTTAAATGTGCCTTAAGCATGCGATTCATAGTTGATAAATAAGTAGTGTGGGTCCTTTGCGGTGTTTGCAAGGGGTAGTATGTCCCTCTGTTTGCCGATGCAGTGAGCTCGCGTGCGACGCTAAGCGCCCTTCGCCGGAGCGCATTACTTATGCATGTGCCCAAACCCCCCGCAGTGGGCATTGCGCCCCTGCAACTATTTTTATTTTAACCATGGGATTTAGGCGATGGACTGATGAGTCCACACGCGCTGACTTACTACGATCGATACGAAAGCACCCCGTTCGGTGGGTCGGTAATGAACTACTTACTATTCGAATATGTAAAAAAAATTGATGAACGTTATATATAATTTATCTCTTACAATTAATTTTAGTTTTAGAATTGTTTACTAAAATTATTACATAACATAAATTACTCGCATCGTCTCGAATCGAAATAATAAACTGTATGACAGTTTTCAACATATTCAATTTTACAGCTGACAGAGCATTTGTGCCCGTTTGGATCTTGAACATCAGAAACAAGGTAAATTTCATTATTAACTTACGTTTAAGAATATATCCAATAATAGATCTTATTGTAATACTAGCTGTGCCTGCGGCTTCGCCCTCGTGGTATTCATACAATATGCAGCCTATATTTTTCTGCTGAATGTAATCCGTCTCGCTGTCGAATTTAGTCGAAATCTCTTTAGTAGCTTAGACATGAAAAAGTAACTGACAAACAACCAGAGCCAGTTGATGCCTTCTCATAACTTAATTTCTGCAAATAACGGTGACAGTCTCGTATTTATGCGATGGTGGCCCGATAGTAGGCGCACTTCTATAATGTGCCTGAACTTTCCATTAAGGAAAACATTTTGAGATATTGTGTAATACAAGTATGGTAAATAAATAAATAAAAGTATGGTACTTAATATGAAAAGAGTCCATACATCCTTTCAACTGAAAGATGTCCACTGCTGGACATAGGTCTCCCCCTAAGATCTCTACAACGATCGGTCTTGCGCCACCCGCATCCAGCGGACTCCCGCGACCTTCACCAGATCGTCGATCCACCTTATGGGGCGCCTACTTACGCTACGTCTTCCCTTACGCGGCACCCATGGTTCTACGAGCAATGTGTCCAGCCCATTGCCACTTAAGTTTGGCAATTCTCCCGACAATGTCAGTTACTTTGGTTCTTCTATGGATCTCCGTATTTGAGCTTTCTAATTAGGTTCATTGTAAGCGGCCAAAGAGCGAAAAAAGAGGTACTTAATGTAAAAAGATTAATATTATGGTTAGTTTCACATTTGTATGTATATTATTTTAGGGTACTGTAGCTCAATCGAGATATAGACTCAAATGTTTAATACTGATTACGTAATACTTGGAAGGCCCCTTACTAATAAATGTAGTAGGTAGTGTGTAGCGTGGCCGCGTATTACAGATACTATCTGTTATTAACAATCGTGTATCGTTTATTTTATTGTCAGGGACGGAAACAAGTAATTACCGCTAACACAAAGCCGTCTATGTTTATAATGTGATTTCGACCATAAAATTCATATTAAATAAAAAAATATAGTACAAAGTTAAAATGGAGATATTTGTATTTTTTTAAAATAATATTGTATTATTTTGTATGTTGAAATATATTGTATGTTTCATATGGAAATATACGGTAATGTTAAAAAAAGTTACAAATATACGAAGAAAAGTAAGAAATTAATTGCTCTGTGCACTTACATGTTTTAGTACGTTTCAACATACTTGATTTACTTTACTAGAAATGGTTTAATATCTGTAACTTTATTTACAGATTTTTTCTTAAATTATTATTTCAAACTTGTTTTTATTTAGCTAATTGAGTAGGTACTTTTTCATATATTTAACGTAATTATGAAAGACAAGATTTCGTATCGTGTACTTTTACCTAACTGTCTAGTGCAATGTAATTTTCGAATTAATAATATTGATTTATGGATACAATACAGTTACCTACACTCGTAAGTTGCCATGAAAAAAAGGTGCTTTTAAAAACTTTTTAAATATTATAAATCGAATAGTAAAGAGGTTTTAGTTGGAAGTTTTTTTACGTCTCAAAATTCGACAATTAAATATGTTTTAACGCGCAATTGAGAATATCGGAAGATTAATTTAATCAGCTACAGCGCTAAACTAATAACCTCGGAGTTGTTGAATGCGGTCCAAGTAAAATCTCGTAATGCGGTGTGGTGTATCTTCCGTGTCGTGCGGATGTATGGCATGTGGCCTAAAAATCTGTCGACCCATTTGACAGCGTAAATTTATTGGACATGGAACATAATCTAATTAGTCACTACTTGGACATGCTAAAACCGAAATTTATATTATAAAGATTTTAGTTGCCGTTTGTACTAAATTTTTTTTCGGAAAAATACTAGGAATGTTGTTTTTTATTGTTTATGTAATTATAAAAATAAAAACACATGATTTACCAATAGCATTATATGATTAGTGACATTCAGTTATTAAGGTAACAGACTAATTGCTTGACTTCTAGATTCTTAAATTCTTTACATATCTCCATATTTTTTTAAATGTATTTTTTGAATTTGTAAAAATTATTACATTAAAAAAATTTGAAACTTTCTAAAGATGATTTTACTTATTCTGTTGATAAAAACCCTAACCACGTTATCCATTTGTACCCGAAATACTCATTGCAAATGCTACAAAAATAAAACGTGAAATTTTTTTTTTGGTAAATAATTAAGAGCATAATATCTAATGGAACCAAGAGATGAAAATATTATAATTAGTGCTTATAGTTTTAATTAACGACGTTTTTCATAAAAGAGGTTTAGTTATGGTCTCGATGACAGTATATTATTATTACTAGAGCTTCCTATATCTATGACCTACGTTGACACGGGAACACTTGAACGTTAGTAGTAGTTAATTCCGGTCCCTTGTCACATGAGTAACTCGATCTCTCGCCGCGACTTCCTTACGAAGCCCTTCTATTTTCCGATAATCCTCTAACAACCATTGTTCTATCTGCTTCATGACTTATGTCTAGTCTAGTGGTTGAAAGTATTATTGGAAATAGGAATAAAAAAACTGTTTCTAATTTTTTTTTCATAACATTTAAGAAGATAGGTGTGCGTGCGGTGTTTATTCTATACAAAAATATTCTCCTGTTTCCTCCTTGGATGATGGAGGAGGTTAACAATTCGTATGTATGTTTTTTTATGTTTGAAACACGATTTCTACGTCATTTGTGCATCGATTTACAATTTTTTTTAAATCGAAGTGTACTTCCGAGGTTGTCCGTTTTCCAACAAATGAGGATCTGATCAGTGGAACTCAGGGAAATTGAAAAAATCCACGAATATTATAGACACTTACACGTGTTTCACATATTCGTTTCCAAACCTATGAAGTAGGCTTCACAGCTATACTTAACAGTACATACTTGAACTAAAAAGTTTAAGTTCAAACCGACTTCAAAATATAATACTATAAAAATGCACTATGAAGTCAATAAATAATTACTTTATTAATTTGCTTCGTTAATTTTGGAGTCGTTGCCAGCCAGAGTTAATCAATGTACTCATTTACAAATGGAAATATCTGCCTAAACCTTATCATAATTACATATAAGATAAATAAAGGACTAGAGTGATTTTAAATAACAATTAATCAAAATCGAATATACGAGTAATTAGCGACATAAATTTACACCACTTTGTTATCCATAAGCTGGCACAGATTTCAAAATGAACGAAGCAGATTAATAAAGTAATTATTTATTGACTTTTAGTGCATTTTTATAATTTCATCTTTTGAAGTCGGTTTTGTTTTTAATAAAAAAAAATGAGTGAAAAAATTATACCATACAATATTCATCCACCACGGCTATGCTAAACTATTTTATGTTTTGATTTTTTCCGTAAATTAATTGTTATAGAATTAGGAGCCTTCGAAAATGACAAAAAATGCTCGATCTTTACCGTCGATTTCAGACGTCTGTCAAATAAATTTGACGAATAAAACCATTAAAAAAAAGCAAAAACAAAGTCTTTCCTGTTTTATAATTGAAATCATCATTTTCCAACCTTTTCCCAACTTACTTGGAGTCAGAGCAGTATGTTTTCTTCTTCCATACATCCCTATCAGCCGTCATCTTATCATTTACGCCTTTGTCTTTCATATCATTTCTTACACTTTCCATCCACACTTTCTTTGGCCTTTCTCTACTTTTCCATCCTTCCTCATTCATATTCATTACTATTTTACCCACGTGCTTCAGGCTATTTTATAATTGAAAGAAAAATTAAAATCAGCCCAGTTTTGAAAAAAAAAAAAAAAAAACGAAGTGATGATTTCGCATATTTTTATACGTGTATAATCAATCAGTTCGAGCTGCAGTTGTCCATTTCGCATTTTCCTCATTCTTTGAGGGCGCAACGCCATAGGAATCAATTTCTAAATAATTCTTCTTTAAATTATTCATATCTGTTGCCGATCGCCTATCCTCTTAATGTTCGTTCTTTGATATACGGACGAGAAATAAAGTTTTTAACTATTTTATCTTTGCCTATGTAGCTTACTTCAACCGCGTTGAATACATACAAGTACATACAATTCAAACTATGTTATTGTATAAACTCGACTTTTTGAAGAGCCACAATTTTCTGATACATTATATTGATGTAATTATCTGAAATGATTTCGCCTGCGTAATCCATGTCAATAGATCTTTGTTGATTTGGTTACAAAATATTGATTTATTCTTTTTAGGCTTAATTAGTATATCATTATTATATATAAAAAAAAAAAACATTCTAAGTGAGAGTGTGAACCTGATCAAAATACTTTGCGTTGTTTAGTAGGATAAATAGACAGATAGAAACGTAAAGCGACTTTCTTTTATAATCATTATGGATAGATTAAAGTAAAAAAAATTGTAGTCGAGATATCGAGATTCGGCGACGAATGATAAACATTACTCGATAAAGATGGAGATCGTGGAGCTAAATTTCTACGTTTCTTAATTATTATTTATGTATAACAGCTGGCGTTCAGAGGTTGGTCGAACGATGCCGGCTCCGTCCGGCGAACGACGCGGTTATTTATAAAACAGACTTGCGTCTCGTTTTGTCTTCGGCGCGCTCTTTATTTTGTCTAAATATACGCAGTTTTGGGAACGTCGTCGTGGCCGGCTCTGCCGCGACACCAACACTGGCAAAGCGCCAGGAGTACATCTTTTCTCACCAGCTTGCCTTTTGTTGGGAGCCGCATAGAACGAGCAGCCCTAGTGTCTCGTGCCAGCGGCATTTTAAACATTTGATGATACTCGTGAAACACAAATGCACGGCATTGTATTAAAAAAAATATTGTGTAAAATGTATGATCGTTCTATTATTATTGTATTATAATAACATCTATTCTCACTTTTAATATCAATGTATTTAAGATTAACAAGGTAAATCTTTTAATATAAATAAAAATTGTAAATATTGTAATCTTTTAGTCTGAACGAATGAACATATTTTTAAATAGTCTTAGATACAACAAATTGAAGTAGGTACAGTAGAAAATACATACTACAAGTAAATGTTATTCGTTAAATCTGAGTTTTATTTGTTTATTTATAATTATTACAGATAATGTAGGTAAGCAGATAAAGCAATAAACTTTCTAGTTAACATAGTTCATCATGTGGTCTACGGTAAATGTTCGAACGAAGTTACATAGGATAGGATACTTTTAAAAAATTGAGTATTGAGAAATTAAAATTGAGTCGAAAGTAACAAATGGTTAATATACAAATTATTCAGCTCACAGCGGGCACGTGTTCTGTCCGTAAATAAGTGTCCCGGGAGCTAACACGGCGTCGAGGTTAGTAATTAATCGTTTTGGAAAAATGGGTGCCTGCTGATAAATCTTACTAGTGTCGGATTAACGACTACCGAATGCCTGAAACGACATCGGTCAGCATGATCAAAGAGAAGGCCATCGTACATATCTAGTACTGTCCTAAACTGACGCCCACATACGATACGTAAAACCTAGAGAACTGTGCCATGGCTTATTTAGTTCTATTTTCGCGCTGGTAAACAAAGTATGACATTATTTTGTATTAGCCACCACAACTATGTATGTGCTAACAAAATATGCCCCGCTAACAATAACACAAAAATATTAAAACACGCAGAGTTACCCTGAAATATCGCTCCATGAACAAAGCGATTGTCCGAAACGATAATTCATAAGCAAAACGATTAAACTCAGAGACTCATCGATTCTTTGAAGTTTGACACGTTTATGTACATTTAGCATTGTATGATCCGGTGCACTGGAGTGGTAATGGCATTGAAAATACGGTTATTCATATTATAATAACTTTAGATTTCTGTGCCGTCCGCCGCATGCGTCTAAAACCGTATTTCCGTAGAATCCTTACAAGCTGCGACGTTAAGCACTTACTGTCGGCTTCGCAGTTCGTCGACCTTAACTCCAGAAAACGTCCTGAAATAAATAATACATTAAATATATTAAAAACAATAGCATTTAATCGTTACACGTACACGTGTACCTCCCGGCTTACATTCTTTCAAAGTGCTATGACTAATTTTCAGAAAGTTTATGACTGATTCATTTGGTTGGCTTACGCTCGCTTTTCCGCTGCGTCATTACACTACAATATTACTTTTAATGAATGTTTGTCTATTGAAATCATTCGATTTCGGATTACATCTATGTGGGTCACATGTTTGAGTAACAAAAGAGTTTTTATTCAGGTCGACACAATGAACTGAAAGAGTATAAAAAAAATGTAATGAATCAAGATAAGCTTTATGGTGGACAGTCGACCTCGGCCGTCAAATGACATGGAATCGATCGAATGCGGTGGCATATCACGCGCAATTGTAGGCCATGCCACTTACCCCCCTTGATTTCAAAATGAATCGTCCTAATGCTTGCCTAGTTACATTTGGATATCTACTACCAAATTGATGAAGTGTAATATATGAAAATGTACAAAACTTATTAAAACTAAAAAAAGGCACCATCTTTCTTTATTGATTTACTTGATTTAAGTAGGTTTTTGGGATAAAATATAAATTTGCTTTAATTTTATTATCAATAGTTAGGTGCTGCAGCTTCCTTCACCTTCATGTATAATCTCTTTTTATAAATTGCTGTAATCCAGTTTGATTACCAATTCTTTTATTGGTAGGTTCCATTCATTGTCAATATTTCATATCAAATCAATATCGTTAGCTCATAGAGTTTTTTTATACCTAACCTAAGTAAGGTCGTACAACAGAACAGTCGAACCGCGACTTCATCCGGAATCCACGGATGTGATACACTGTAATAACTGGTGAAATTCCACCAAAATATAATAGAGAAACGTTTGATGCTACCAGAGGTCACGTTCCTTTGTCATTAGCTACCACCAATCACGAATTTATGAATGCCACACGTTATTATTTTGATTGCACATTTCCTAATTGCAATTCGTTACTCGGTTTTCGAAATAATCAGCCGGCCGTATCGGGAAAACGAATTGATGACACATACATACGGGTACGTTGTACGATTAAGCAAATGATACTTTGACCTTTTAACAATAGCGCTTCGATGCCAAAGTCTGTAAAACCATTTATAGTGAGTGTTTGTCCTCTTCTTGTCAAGATTGAAGTCCCTGGATGCCTGAGCCCGGGCGAATGGCGAGCGACTAAAATAGATGGTGCCGTTGCCTCGAGCGACTTAACAATGCAATAAAAAGAAATTAACAGTGACGCTGGCTGCGCTAAGTTGACTCGCGTGTCATTTGGAAATGGTCCAATCTACCAGCGATATATTTTAGTTGGACTCAACTTCAGCCACTTCCGTTAAGTCATGACAAAAAAAACAAATATTAAGAACACACCAAAATGTTGAAAGAGTAATAGTTTCGTATTTTAGTTTTCTTTCAACGGACTGTCCTCTTTTCGTTATTACCTCGTTTTGTATTAACGGCTTTTTTAAACGACCTAATATATAAAAATAAATTATGTTTGTTACAGGTTTCAGTTTGGCGGCAGCCGCTGCGGCAGGTGTCCGAGCAGGCTATCCGACTGTCTTACCTGCGCATTATGGGTGAGTGGAAGCTTGACATCTCATTCCTGTTTTAAGTATTTGTCTCATGTATCCGTGTTCAATGGTTCAACACTTCGATATTTGCCAGCACTAGCGACGTCACATGCCGCTCTAAATGTCATCTCACGAGACAAAAATCAGACGCAATTTTACATATAACCACCATCAACTTTATTAAAAGAATATTGTAAAATGTATTAATTACAATTAGTAATCTAATCCAATATGTGAATAGAATTGTTACAAAGATAAAAAAAGCAAATGTTTATACATGAGCTAGGTTCTGTAGAAAATAATGAATGGATCTTATGGATATTTGAATGGTGTACGGAAAATTCGAAGCGTGAAATACATATCGGTTAAAGTTTAATATTAACATCGACTTTTAAAAATATGAATATAGTGTTTAAAGGATAGAGATAGGTCAGAGTTGTTTAGCTGACTTTTGTCTCGGTAGATGAGGCGAGCGGCGTCTCCGGGTGACTAGCGGAGCAGCCACCGGCGGGCAACACCTTTACTAAATTATCAAACATTTTCACATAGGTATCTATGGCAAGAGTGAGCGTGAGAGTGGATTTTTTCGTTTTGGGTGTGAATTAGTCGATTGGGTTTTTTGATGTTTACGTTTTTACAAAGCTATACCGTAGGATGGGCGGCGCCCGCGCTCGACCGCTTCGCGTTCGCGAGCGCCGCCCACCGCGCACTCACTATATCGCATCGTACTCAACACTCAATTGTTTTTTTTTTTTTGTTATTATATAATTATAATTTTTATGTTTTATGCCGTGTTCGTGTAAGATTTTTGTTGATTTTGAGTTTTGTTGGTGGTGGATTTCGTTAATAGAATTAATATACAGTGTAGTGCGCGGCCCATGCGCGTCGCGTTTGTTACCCGGGTCTAGAGTGCGCGGTGTGTGATTAGGCCTGTATGCGCATTCTCGACTCGGTTCCAGCCGCCACCGTCGTCGTCTTCCTGCTATCTACTATCACCATACCTCGCGGCACACTAGATACACTTTACCCTCCGGAACATAACCAGCGTATGTTGTTAATAACATAGCGTGCGATCCGATCGGCGATCGATGCTTACCCATGGTCACCGCGCCATCAAACACGCCTGCCGAACCACCACGAAATCATTACCTATATACCGTATATATTATTCACAGAGACACTCCGGTTCCATAATCAAGTGAAAGGTTCGTTTAATTAATTGTTTTCTGTTTTTATTTCCAATCAAATTCAACTTTGTGGTCGGCTACATTATCATTAGGTCGCGTTAGAAAAACATCAAACTTACAAAGTAGATTTGGATTGTACCTAGTTCGTTACTTATATTGTACGATGTAAATAAATATATTTACTTTGTATATAATTTATATAGGCTAGTTTTTGACATAATTGTACCTGATCCCAAATGATAAAGAAGTATTAAATTGACACCGAGCCTAGAAACGGACTGGCTTTCAAAGACATCAGTTTTCAGTTGGAACGTAATTATAATATTTCCATTTCATTTTCCATTATTGAAAACCGAGAACGGTCTATTTATTTCAAAATTCCAACTAATATCTTTAGAAATCTGATCGCATTTGATCTGCATACCCTAACCCAACTAAGGTTCAATTTTAATGGTTTCTCTACATTTAGATTACATTGGATTTAGATGAAAGAAAATAGATATTTCAATTCTCATTATAAAATATACCTACAAGTTGTATATTCGAGATTTCCTGCAGGTCCATAAAAAAATATTATTCATTACTTACGTAAGATTACTCTATTTTAGATACGAAAATATCCAATATAAAAAACAAAACGATGTAGTATTAGGATAGGTACAGTAATAGAAATTATTTTTTTGATGTTGTTTTGTCTTATGTAGATGTGTACGCTCGGCTTTTTTATAATTTATTCCACCAGTTTTTTAATTAATAATGCTGTTTGTTTTTACTATTACCTACCGTGAATTCTGATTTCAGTTGATTTTATAATTACCACAATATCTGTGCAAAATAATCATAGTATGTGTTTCATTTAGTTGTGCTTAAACTTATCAAATTATAGCTATATCCTACTATAACTTATGTACTTTTAAGGCTTTATCTAAACCCATACAAATGAGGCTTATGAGTAGGTATTGAGTTTGCGAATAAAATCAGTAGACCACAGGTGGGCGTGTTGTTCGGGCGGAGCGTTAGGCGGGCGGATAATACGCATGCGTATTGATCTCCTACTCTTGTTCTAAGCTAATTGAATTACGTTCTCACACACACATCGGTCTCTGTTCAATATTAAGGTGTTAGAAAAAGAAGAAAGACGTTGCACTTCACGTCGGTATTCTGTGGCGAGGAGCCTGGATACGAAGTGAGGGCTTTTGAAAAAAATGCTGACACGAATTTGAGTACATCGAGACGAGATTCTCGAAACAACTTGACAGTTTTTATAATAGAATTAATTAACTTTTTTCTTATATTACATCGATTAAGATTTTGCTTAATTCCAGTCCTTAATTTTTGTATACTTATTTGTTATTGAATTTAAAAAGTGACATAACAAAAACAATCAAACAATCTAGCGATTTGAAATTATGTAATACGAATCAAAACATACAGATTATATTTTTATGCACTGAAATCGTCACAGAAATGGCAGGCTGTTTAAATTTCAATTTCAACGACGTCAAAGCGATATTACGTTAAGTGCGTAAATACAGAAACGACTATTTCCGTCGGGGCGGAGTGCTGTTCGCTCAATATTTTATTAGTAGTGTGTTTTTTTTTTGTTGTCTAAACTTTCTCGGCAATGACGCACGGCGGCGGCTCGTCCACGGCGACACGACCAGTATAAGATTACCTAAATATGTACTTACTTATTATATAACGTTTTATCGATGTCTACTAACATAACAAAACTAGATCATGCTCGTGCCTGGCAAGGCTGCAAACTGCAAAGGGGCTAGGTATTTATCGTGTGCTGACGTTTTAAAAACGTGTATTAATTGAATTGATTCTGATGACCTTTCACGGGTCAACATAAGCAAACACTGGCAACTACATATATTAAATTTATCATAGCATCCCTCTATTAAAATTTTCTAATAGTTTACGAAATTCTAATATCTAAATCTTACAAACAATTATTACTTATAATAAATATAGTATTTTAATAATAGTTTACTTGAATACTAGACTTCAATGAAAATAGTTAACAATTTTGTATCTACGAAATTCTACATTTTACATAGTTTAATTATGTCCTACTTTTTTTTAACTCGTGAAAGGTTATTTGTAATGTTGAGACATCAAACTTACATAAACGTCTGGGGGTCCAGGATTTATAATGGGTTGTTAATAGTAGTTACAATTATCATATAACGTTGGCAGGTTATCACCGGGTTACGTTTATGGTACTCCGAGTTATGTCGGAGCCATGGGTGGGGTGGGGACGGGAGTTAGTGCGGGAGCCGGTGGTCTCGTCCAGTTGCCTCAATTGCAACACGCTGCGGCCGTAGCTGCGGCAAATCACTTATACGAGTATCAAGCAGCAGCTGCCCAAGGAGCCGCAGCCTATCAACAGCAGTACGCCGCTGCTGGATTCGACCCATACGCCACAGCGGCTGGTTTGTATATTAGTTTCTACTTATATCGATTAACTGAATCCTAGTATATTTATAAATTCAAGATGCTAGAGTATTATTTTTATTGAAGTAAATTGGATTCTTCATGATACCTACCTCCAAATTTTTTAAAAGGAAAACAACGTAACGTAGTCCTAGTATTAGGGATGACATTATATAGATTTTCGCGAACATCGAGTTGAACGTTTATGGTAATTATCTACTTACCTATAGGTTTTATTTTATTATGTTAGTTAGCTTAACTTCCTCCCTGGGTTGACCTTCACACTATTTCTCAAAAAGTATTTTTTTTTTAAAGCATTCCTTTTTGTTATTGGATAGTTAAAGAAAATTGAAGTAAAACTCGACATAAATTTACAAAATATATCGTCTTTATTACAATTCTTACAATCATAGTTGTTCAGCTAAAAGCAATTCCACTTTTTAGAAAGCTTTTAAACTTTAAAAATTACTCATATACATGTCATATGTGGGTTATAATTTAGGATTTCACATATTCCAGCCGCTGCAGCAGCTGCATCCGGCGCTGGATATGTATCACCATATTACACATTGCCAGGCGGAGGAATGCAAGGCCCAATCCTACCTCCGCTCCCTTACCCGCCTCAGCTACAAGAAGCGAGGATGCAATAGAAGAGAAGATTCCTTCGTGTCTATGTTCTGCCTTATTTTGTGTAGCCAATAGAAAAACTAATATTAATGAAACATTTTCACTCATTGTCCATACAACTAGAAACAAATTGAGGTTAAAAAAGTTATATAATGTTCATATTTATTTTAGTTAATTGAGATCTGATATGGATTTTATATTCAACAGAAGTAACATAGTCACGAAGAGAAAATTATTATAAAATTTTTTTCATGTTGTAAAATAATGACATGGATAATGTATTATAATGATATTAAATTTTACAATATGCAAAAATCCCGTGTCAGTGTTAAAGCCAATATTGTGAGGAAAAAAAATGGCGTCTAGATCTAATAGAATCTGTTTTACCAAAAAAATATTTAAAAAAAGAATAATGACCAAAGCTATAAGCTTTTACTAGGAGTAAGGAGTATTCTTGGGTACTTGGCCAGTATCATGACTATTTAGTTAAAAGTAAATAAACGTAAGTCTAAATGAAGTAGTTTGTTTATAATATAATTAAATATTCTTGCCTCCTTTATTCAATAAAAATCACATTTTTATACATATTATTATATGTACAAACCTACACAACACACAGCGGCATACTTAGCAGAACATGTGAATTTCTAATTGAGTTTAATGTTTTTGATAAATATTATTCATTTTAATCAAACTTAAATTCAAAGGACAGATACGTACTGCAAGTCTTGATTGTCTTGTGATAATGTAACGTATTCAGAATTTTTGATAGTTCGTTTTTGTTATGAAGTTTGATATCTAGATTTAGACGTATTCAATCTATCCATCAGTGCTTATTCCATAAAAAGTAAAGTTGGGGCCTGCAAAATTATCTATACAACTTGAATGAAATTTTGTTTCTTTTTTTTATAGCATTTAGAATAAAATGTTTTAAAACAATTTCTTAATTTTGATAAAATAATATTTCAGTTCAGTAATTAAGATCCTTTGTCGCTCTTTTCTATCAGTTCATATAAAAGTAATTTTTACCTTATTGGAAACGTTAATTATTGTTTGATGTTATCTTCTATAAATGATTTATTTTAAATATATCATTAGATGTTAAAGCTATGTCTGCTAAATACCCCTCTGCGTGTTAGAAATACTATAACCATCATAATTCGAATATTATTATTAAAAAATTAGACTTATGGTCAAATTAAACAGCTGTTGATAGACAATAAAACATTAATAATTTATAAAATTTAATGTAGTACCTATACTAAAGAGTATTGTTACCTTTAGTTAAATACATTCTGTTATTGTAATAGTTAAGCGTCTTCTATTAATTTACATTTCTCTTGCCCAAATTTACGTAAAACAAACGAGCCTCATTAAGAGAATTATATGGAATGCTATTTGAACTGTCAGACGACTACCACAGATTATATTGTCCATTGTTGTCAAGGTTATTTTGCCTTCCAAACGGTGATTTCCCTTTTACGTAGTTTTTTTAATTTTATAAGCAGGACGGATGTATTAAGGTACATACTTATATATTATGAAATCTATTTTATTAGGAAACTTTAAAATCGTTAGGTAAAGATTTCAAGTGAGCATGTAAATGATTAATAGATAACCGCGATATATAAATATAACATTTTCTATGCTTGATAAATAATGTAATTAGTTCTTATTATAACACTAAATGTTATTAAACTTGTGAGAGGACGTGTTTGACAATTTTTCGACATGTTTTTTGAATTTTAAATGATTATTCTAAAACGGCCTCAGATGTAAGGCCTCCTGAGATTCAAAGATTTTTTAATTAATTGAATTAAAAACAAATAGATATTTGGTAATGGTTTCCTATTTCTGTACTAACATGTCCACGTTGCTCAATAAAGTCCAGAAAAGGACTAGGTTTAGTTTAAGTTCGAGGGAGAGCAATAAAAGAGTCGAGAAAAAAAAAAAATATTTAAACTTAGATAATGTACTTATTCATATCTCAGTGGAAACATATATTTTGTAATACCCTTATATTAATATTATTACTTTGTAATTTGTTCTCCAAAGCGGTATAGGGTACTTACTAGTTAGAATAATTCAATTACTAGTCCATGTAATTTTAATGTAATGAATTTTCTAGATGTTCGTCGGCGCCTTTTATATAGTATATGTATAAATTATGAAATCCTTAATTGAGTTCATAAATTGAACATCTAGCTAGACATATTTTAATTCTTAAACCGTGTAAAAAGGCGACAACTCTACCTTGGAAAAGTTTATTTGGAGAAATTATATTTACTGTAAATATACATTATCAAGGAACTAAAAGATTACAAATGTACAAAAAAAAAATGTTATTTGAAAGATAATTAAATTGTGTATTAGTAATAAAATAAATTAAACAGCTATGTAGAAAATACAGTGATGAATAGTTAATTGTGGTGAAAAGAGTAACGCCGACGACATACCTAGTACAAGTTAGGGGCACTATATCGTTTAGACGTCACTGAACCTTAGTATGTAAGTTTAACTTTAAAATTATTGTAATATGCTGTTATTCGTAATTTATTTTGTTGATATTTGTAAATCTACATGTTGATAACTATTTATTATGTGGAAGATATAAAAAAAATTGTTAAATATTTACTTGACCGGGTCGAATAATTTATCGTGCCAGTTTCCTTTCGAAAGTCAAGGTTCGGTCTTAATATATTGAAATATACAACATTGATTATAATTTTAAATTTAAGTAGAATACAATTAAATTATAGACTAGTAAACCAAACAATGTTAGCCATATCGGGGGCCATCTTGCCTTATATATATATTATACACCAAATATAACGTATTTAGAATTTATATATGTATATTTAAATAATAATAAAACTTAAAATAAACGTTAATAGAATTACAAAGATAAATTGGAAGGCTTATTCACGCTGTTTATTAAATAAATATCATTATGATAATTATACCGGCACACAAAAAAAAATTGTTTGTGCATTTGACCCAACCCACCTACGGACATGTATTTGAATCCGAACACAGCCGAACATCCGAACAGCCGAACATCCAAACAGCCGTTGAATCCGAATTTGAGGTCCGTTTGGCTCGGTCACATTCTCGATTTGAGTAAAATGCAAAAAAGCCAAAAAATTGTGAATAACTGCAATTACAGCATTGAAAATTTTTTTGTGGAGTGGATCAAGTATAGTTGTTATGTATTTACAACTCACTGAATCTGAATCTGAAGGTTAATTATCCTGTTGAGCGATCAAAATTTGCGAAAATCTGAATTTATGGAGATGAAAAAAATTTTGTGGATCAGATCGAGTATAATATTTATGTAACTTCTTTCACTGAATTTGAAGTTTATTTGGCCTATTAATATACAACATTTGAATTGGGCAAGTTGCAGTTATAAATATGATAAATAAAATTCTATTAAGAGGATATGCTAGCGGCATTTATTCGATGCAACATTTTACTCAAATCGAAGACGACCGGGCCAAACGGACCTCAAATTCGGATTCAGAGTGTCAAAATACATGTCCGTAGATGAGTCTGGTCAAATGCACAAAAAATTTTTTTTTTCTTGTGTGGCGGGTGATATTATTCAATACTATTTGTCACTTGCGACTTCTTTTACGAAAATTAAATTTCAAATGTCGCTTGATATTTGTGAAACAGCTTGCCCAAATGCAATTTACATTTTTGTGGAGTTTTTATGAATTTTTTGAAAACTAAATTACAATGATTCAGTAGATTTGGAATGATGCGTGTTCGAAAACTGAAAATATCCATTGTTGTTATTATATACACAGATACAGAATACTGCACAGATCATATTAGATCAATTTAGCAAAGGAAAACCTTCCAGGAATGTCTACCATAAAATTATTTCAAAAAAAAATTTAAAAGTTTTACATTTTCGGCTTTAGTAATTTAGTATTCAGTATACGTTTTAAACAGTAGTTGGATAAAACTTCCGACTACGATAACTAAAAACCGCACCGTTCTAAGTATGTTAGTTGTATTCGTACGTTTCGCACGAAACAGTCCATTAATAGTGCATTTCATTCGCAGTAATTATAAGCACAATTATAACTATATTTATATAATGTTTATATTTTATCCACATAAATATATATATCTAAAAATGAATACATAATAAATAATAATAAAATACCTAATAATTGTTATGATTAATTTAAAAATTATACTTTAATGTACTTAATTTAGAATAATCTGATATTGAAAATAAACTTTTAAGGTACAATTGGGTGTTTCTTTTCGAGATATTTTTTTTAATAAAAGTTAAATTAGTTTTAAGTTGTTTCAACTTGAGAAATACTTGTATGAACACTTCAAGATTTGGGTTAAAAGTATTATAATTCAGTAGAAAGAATTAGATGTTTGTAACCGTTTGGCTATTTTCCAAAATAAATTGTACTAAAAAAATTAATGACCATTTGTCTGTTTATTTTTCAAACATAAGTATGCCAATTAATGCTTAGTAATTTACCGCGGCTGTGAAAAAAATATTTTCAAGTAAATTCTTTACAAATAGGTTTCTCTGTCACATGTAGAATTGATTTACTGATTTTCAGTATTGGTCTATGCACCTATAAACGTAGGTATATGTTACTAGCGACAAAGTTATAGTGCCATCTCAAATACTTTTACTTACATGTTAATTGGTAACGCAAAGGTTATATAGATATAAAAGTAATAAACTACATATCAACTTATGATATATATATATATATATATATATATATATATTTATGCCAATGCGTTAATTATGAAATAGGTAATCTAATATCACTATTTTATGACTATTAAAACATGAACCACAAAAGTTATTCTTGATGATTTTCATTTCTTCTCTGTGTATTACAATTGCAAACTTTACATCCGTGGAAAACTTAAATAAGTATATATACCTAATTCCATTTTTAATTTATAATTCTGCCATAATTTATTAAGATTTATCTTCTGAAGTTCTTTAACATAGACTATGTGAATACATAGATCATCAGAACTAACAAGAATATAATGTAAATGATATATATATTTACTTGATACGTTTAAATAATATTCTATAAGTAATAGATTTTAAACATTTATATTTACACTAGGAGTTACCAGCCCGATTCTGTATGCGGAGTTAGCTCTAACTTAGCGAAGTAATATAGAGATATTCTATGTATATTTTCT
Organism: Samia ricini; assembly: GCA_014132275.2. NCBI lineage: Eukaryota > Metazoa > Arthropoda > Insecta > Lepidoptera > Saturniidae > Samia > Samia ricini. Next base: position 13,970,227 of record AP028161.1, read on the forward strand.
TGATAAAACATAGGTACATTCATCCCAAATTTTATCCCAATCGGTTTGATTTTGAGAATATTTTACCATTTCTTAAATTGTGCCTTGTTTTGATCCGTCGATGATTTTTATTGTCCGCTAAAAGTTATTTAAATTTTAAATTTCGCGCGAAATTTGCTAGTGCTGCTTTAGTTCGTGACGACATTGACACAACAACAAAGGGATGGATTCTTTCCAAAACAGGTAATTGTTGATTCAATTCGAACCATGGCCAGATGATTCAATATAAAAAAATTGACACATGTATATGGCAGATAAGAGAAATATGAAAATACTAAAATAAATATTAGTCTTTAAAGTCTTAAAGTGAATGTCGATTCAGTGAATCCATTTTTAATGTTTTTAGGGATGAGGCAAAATATGAGAGATAGGTTTTCACTTAATTAATTAAAAACTCGAGAATTTGCAGTAAGCTTTCTTAGTCTCTTTGTAAGATTAAAAACATATATTTCTATGTATCTATCAATTGTTAACAATTTTAGTTACTTTCTCTATGTATTCCACTGAGATGATAGACAAATATCTTGCCTGGTGGTAAGCAGCCGAGATAAATAATAAAATTAGTAAGCAGTCTCTTTAGCCCATGGACGTTTAGTGCATCAGGGGTATTAAAGCTCGATTAATGATTACAGCTATATGTATCTATATATATTATACCTTTTTCTATTCCATGATATAGCTTTATATAAATACATATATATAGGCATCGACAAATAGTTTAGTATCTTGCTCTCCCATGTTTGTCATCATTTTCCCTTTTTTTTGTTTAGTAGACGAGTTTAGGTTTTAGGCGAGAAACAGTCTTTGTCCTCAAATCTATTATTTCTTCATTTCGACAATTGCAAGTAAAATAATTAGGAATAAAAAACTGAATTTTGAGAAACGAACGTTTTGCAATTTGATATTTTATGTCGATTCATCACAATTCATTCAACCATTAGATTTTTTTTACGTTTTATTTTTAATAATGTCATTTACCGTTCTCATTTTGTATAAAAATATTGGAATCGTTGAAATTAAATAGAATAAACATTTTTTTAATTTTATGAATATGAATTAACATATTTTAATTTGTTATAGCGAAAAGTAAATTATTAATACATTTTTAATTATGGTCATATTAAAATGTTCTATTCTGAGATCTATCAATAACTTCCGTAGTAATAACCTATAGCACTATAACCTATATATAAATACCTATAACAGAAGGCCACCATTTGATACCGCGTATATAAATAATATTCCTGACGTCAAACTTGACTGCATGGTCTAATACCTTTGCTTTTTCCTCCTTAAAAAGGAATACAAGGAGCAAAAAATAGTTATATGTATTACCAGATTGAATAAAAATTATTACTATTAGACATAATACATAGAATTAAGAGTGACCGCAGCGACTTTATTACTTTATGGTATAATAGGTAGGCAGCTTGGTACGAATTTGGTTTGTCATGTAGTCGTCCTTATTTTTAATTTATTATCTTGCAGTATTTGACTATATATTATGTAATTTTGGTGGTATTTTACGTACGTGTATAGTGTAGTTATGATGCACATAGTGAAATGACAATAATGACACGGGACGTGAATTACAAAGTGTCCCAATAATTTCCGTTGTGGTTTTAACAGAAGGCCGCCATTTCGATACCACCATTTATTAATAGTGTTCCTATCGTCTCACTTGGCTGCATGGTTTAGCTACCTAATACTTTATCAATCTTTTATCATTTAAAAAAGTTTTGAATTGATGTGAATTGAAGCTTCATGAAACGATCACAAAAAATCGAGTTCTGAAAGTTCAATCTCTAAAAAAACAATCTTTTTTCGACTTATCTTTTTATTCGATTGTAGTATTCTTTTATCCACTCATACATGAAGTTTACATGTATGTCTTTCCGGGCACCCTTAGTCGGTTCACTGGTTTTGACGATTTACTATCTTTGATAAAATAATCACTTACTTAAAAACAATGGCCAATTAAGCAATAAAAAGTTGTAGCAACCACTATAGGAGTAAACACCTAAAATATAATGGTGTATCCTTTAATGTGTAAGTACTGAATTATTTTTTATTTTATGTAACAAAAATAACATGACGCGTTTATTTTATCTTAATAATATAGAAATATATTTAAATTTCAGACTGTAGTACGTTGTTAAAAATTGAAAGTATCAAGTATACACTTCTACAATAAAATTATTATGTTTGAAGGACATTAAAAAATGTCAACTTTTATTAAAACATTATTAGGATTAAAATTACTTATAATATGTGTAAAATAATAAAATTATGAAACAAATTTTTGTTGAAGTTATATCTCTAACATAATCGAAACTGTCGATACGGTATGCGTACCGGCACACGACGCAAATCACTTTATGAATTCTCTCTGTTACCCTCGCCCCCTCGTTACATCCCCGAAAACGACACACAAGGTTACTTTGTACTGATTTTGCAATCTCTTTGTTATTTCATGATAATAGTTAATCTTTTATCATTTAAAAATAATTAGAGTTGATTTTACAAGCATATCAAAGTTAAAGTTATAAAGTGACTTTATGGTTGGCAGTATACTCGAAATTCTCTTGATATAGTAAGTTTCCAACTAACACTGTAAGTGTTAATTAACCACCAGGCAAGATATTTGTCCAGCCATCTTAATAGTAATAAAAAAGACATTTTGAATCTCAGAAAAAAGTGACCACAATACCATCTCTTCGGTTTTTAATTAATTTAGTGAAAATTTTTCATACATTTACTTCTGTACATTCTTAATTGTAATGCTAAATTTTTTGGTTCTCATAGAAACAGAAAAAAATAACCCTCGATTTCATTGGTTCTCAAATCGATTCACTGGATCAGTTTAGTGCTAAGTATCAATTACATAAGTCGATTTTATTCTCCTAACGACTGAATCTTCAATTAATCGATATCAGAACGTCATCCCTAATAGAACCATCACAAAAGTTTTTGATTAATTAAGTGAACATTTTCGTACCTTTGTATTTGTTCCGGTACATTTCTTATTTATACACATTTGTGATTTTAATCTAAGCAGAAAAATGAACATCAATTTTCTAGGAAAAATCATCGATTCACTCAATTGATTCAATGGTAGATTTCAATTCAAAAAGATCGATCTTTTATTCAAAAAGATTCTTCAGTTAATCAATCCCAGATCGTCATCCCTATTATAAATTTGTATAAATAAACAAAAATACACTTTACATAATTATATATCATTTACGCATCTTTGTTGTTGCTTCTAATTTGCATAATTATGGCTGGACAAGGACACCAGTTTCCAGGCAATTTTCAAAATACTTCTGGAAGTATGCGATCGGGCTTCGTAGGAAGTCCAATGAGCGCTTCTATGCAGTCTATGCCTAACCAACTTGCAGGTAATATTAATGTGGCTTTATAAAAGTTCTAGTTTATTTAACGCCTTTGGTTATAAACAACTACCTTCAAAAATAATAAATGAATGTTTAAATTTTGTAATTTGATAGGTGTAATGGGTGGTCCAATGGGTAATCCAGGTGGTATGGTGGGCATGGGAAATCAGATAGTTCCAGCTTATGGAGCAGCTATGCAGAATCAAATGGGTAATATGGGAATTGGACCGCAGGTAGGTTGTGCACTAAATGAAACATTACACCATTGTTTGATTCCTTTCATCTACAGTATTAGCATTTAGCTTCTTTTTATATTAAGTAGTTGAATGATAATGCTTAGTTTTTATGGAAAATTACTTGATATGGAAAAATTTTGTCAGACATTTTTGTATGTCATTATAGAAAAAAAAAAGAAATCTGAAGAATGAAATGAAGTTTCCATTTTACTATTTCAGGGTATGGGAGTAGGCGTTGGTAATGCACCAGGGAGTGGACTTGGGCCTCAAACAGTTCAACAACCAGGTATGAATATTATAAATATATGTATAAAATCATTTTTTATACATGTAGCTTTTGAATAATTTGAATGCTGTAAGCCATATTGTCATGTAGTATTTATATGCAGAAATTACAGTTTATAGCTATAGTAAACAAGCTGGTACTGTACTCGAGTTTTTATTAAATTTTATAAATTACAGAACAACTACTGATATAGCTATGTATGTCTTTAGCTATTATGAAAGTCAGTGCCAGTCTTTCTGTCTGTGTATTAGTTAGCATTAAAATAGCTTGATATTAAAAAAAACACAATAGAGCAACTGTACAAAATGCATATATCAATTTTAATTGATGTGAGAGTTTTTTGCCTGCACCTCATTTTGTCATTTTTAATTCAATAACTCATTGTATTTAGAGTAAATTATGTGATTTTGGTGGTTTACACGTAATATAGTTTGGCTATAGTGTAAAATTGAAGTGTATTGAAAATAATAGCATAGACTGTTTATTCTGAGGTAGCACAAAGATTCCATGGAACATTGGTTGTGAAAGAAGAACATATTTTTTAATGTAAAAGGGTCATCCATATAAGTCTTGAACAGCTGTAAAGTACTTTCAGGACAACAGCAGTGTGTAGTTGTAGTAAACTTTGAACTTAAGCTCTAAACAAAAATACCCATGTTTTTAACTCAACGAATTTCTTACTTAATATATATGTCTTAATTTTCACACAAAATGTAATGCGATAAAAGAGTGAAGAAGTGACAAGGGTGAACAATTTTCACAATTTATTGTTTTATTTGAGCCCACCAAAATGACTGCAATTTACCTGATGCTAACTAAATTGCAGTCTGATTGATGAAAAGAGAGCCTTCATCATCACGCTGATGTACATATACCATGACTAAAGCTTCTAGGTAGGTCTGAATCTACATTTGCTGATCTTGGAGTGCATAGTGCCTTAATGTGTCACTATTGTCACTAGTCAGTATTGTAATAATTATTGACATGTGTTAATAAATTCTTTAATATTAAAGTAGGTATGCAAACTGGCAGTACAGTTTCAGCGGTGACCACTCCTGTTGCTACAGCCCCAGCAGCTGCTCAACCTCAACAGGCTAAGGAGTTTAACACTGCATCATTGTGCAAGTGAGAATAGAATGTTTGAATTACTTTGCCTGTTATCCAAAGGCTTCATAACTGCCAGCTTTATAATTGATGGAACCGCATTTCTACATTTACTATCTGAATTTAAATCGGTTATGTGACGTTATGTTGATGTAGCTGGAGATGGTAACAGAAGAAACAGTCCTTCATACAGCTGCCAGACTAATATATAGATATGCTTTATGACAAATTTTCAACTGGCTAACTAAACAGGATTTCTAATTCCATTCGATATAGTGTAATGTAATGCGGCTTGTCTTGTTAACTATATCCTTTATATTGAACTATAAAACCCAAGCTTATTTATCGTTACTTTAAGGGCAACAATGATATGGTTTTGAAGGATTGATACATTATCCTTACATAATATTAAAAGCAACATGGCTTGGTCTGTTTGTTAGTTGACTTAGAACTGGAAATCAATCTATCAATTTACTTGAGTGTTTTTGACCAGGTTTTTATGTATATTTGCATATATTAGGTAGTATTAAAAAAAAGGTAAGGGTATGAATAGTGAATGAAGTCAACGCAAAGTTATATACAATTGTATTCTTTAATTATACTAATGATCATTTAAAAGATAGCGAATGCCACCTGGATAGAGTGGCCACTGATTTGTATGAGCCTCAGGTTTTGAGCAAAGTTTAAAGGTTTATTTTTTTAATTCTTAAATCTTTCCACATTGTCAATAGCATATGATTTTTTACATGGTATTGGCTCAGTGCTTTGACTACAATCACACCTGATGTTAAGTGTTGATGTGGTCCAGGATGGTAAATACGCGAAGCCTAGAGGTATTGGTTCTGAAGTGATGCTGCTGGAACACACCCATTGGTATTTGACAGGCAGGGATTACTAGAAAATGCCCTACCACCATGCTATGGTTTCCTCAAGATGTTTTCCTAACCAGAAAACTCAGGCTGATTTAAGAGTTGGATAGGCGGGCTAGAACCCGTGTCCATTGACGCGGAATCCGGACGCGCTAGCCACAGCGCCATCATCGCTTCAAATCATTCCATGTAAAAGTACAATTATGCGTAAGTAATTAACTTTTTACTTATCTTATATATACAGCAAGCTAATTTTAGATAAATCCTATTCCAGATTTGGACAAGAAACGGTTCAAGATATTGTCAGTCGCACACAAGACGTTTTTCAGACTTTAAAGGCTATTCAAGTGAGTAGTAAACAAGTTGTTATTTTATCAACCGTCTTCAAAAAGGTCTTTTTTTGTTTATTGGTATTGGTGTTTCTTTTGAATAAGAAATATTTTTACTTCATCTTAGTACTGAATTTTTTTTAGCAAAATAAGTAGGGTTCCCTATAAAAATATTAAAACACAGTGAAGAACATATGAAACACAGGCGCAGCCGCGGGCACACAGCTAGTTATAGATATAATTAATAGTTATTTTATTTTGACCCGTAGCCACCGAATGGCACGCAGCACGGTGAGAACGCCAGTAATGATAAAAAAGCGAAAATGCAGGAGCAATTGAGAACGATACGTTTGCTATTTAAAAGGCTTAGGCTCATATACGAGAAGTGTAATGAGACCTGTCAGGTAACAAATGTCCGTTTTTTTATCTGTATGCTTTTTTCATTATTTTTTACAAGCTTACAACTTATATATTTTTATTTAATACTAATCAATAGAAATTGTATCTTATTTGAACTGTTATCCGTTTATTTTATTTGTTCGTTTATTACACATTGCCAGTGAGGGTTATAGTTAGCTTTTTAGGAATTTATCGAAACTCGCTGGAATTTCTAATTTACGGGATAAAAATCTAAACCAGATTATCAAGTGTCACTTAGCATGATAAGATTCAAATGAAATTACCTGAGTGTAAGACTCCAACAATTTGGTAAAAGTCGGGATATCATTAACAAGACTAATATTTGGACAGCGTCATTTATTGTCGACATTAGAAATAATAAAATAATAATTATTTAAACATAAGTGTAATTAGCCAAATTATCTATTTATTAATTTGTAGTTTCGTGAATATTTAAGAGTACATTTATTCAAAAAGCTTAATTATAAAACTTTGCGATATGAAATTTATCTATTGGCATATGATATAAATTATTATAATTTTTTTAAAGTGATATAACATATATATTCTGGCCCTTCGATATTGAATGTAACTCTTAATACTTGCTGCGTTTCATCTTACTTCTCGCTTTATAATATTTCTACAGGATGAAATCGAAAATACTGGTAACAATTAAATGGGAGCTTGTTATTATATTTAGAAATATTTTTAAATATGTTTGTTGGAAAAAAATGTTTTAAAAAAAATCTATAAAACATGCAGTACAAATTCAAATAAAGTATCAAAATCGCGTAACCGTTTTAAAACGCTTAATGACTCGGTAACCATGTAGGTAAAATATTCAGCTGATGTGCGCGAGCGCGAGTGAGGTCATCGTTCGTCGAATACGGATCGCACGGTTTTGATACTTCAATTATATATTTTTAATTTAATATTTTTATGCTGTATTATTTTTTGCTTTGTTCTTATTCAGAAACATAATTATACGCTCCCGTTTAATTATTGCCATTGATTTCAAAGTCAGCCTCTATATCTGGAAGTTTGTATAATTCTGTAAACATGACGCTACTGTTAATGTAAAGTTTTTATATATGCTGTGTTTGTACAGCAAGGTATGGAGTACACTCATATGGAGAGTCTGATACCTTTGAAAGATGAAGCTGAGAATAAGGCTTTAGAGATGAGAGAAGGAACACGGAATTCTATAGGTTAGCACTGGAAGAGAACAGGGAACTAACAGAACAGGTATGGATCACATCTAGTAATGTCATTTTCTTATATCAGGAACTTTAATAAAACAGATTTACCAGGTAGAACCACCGTAAATTTGACTGAGCCACATTTGTTGCTCCCCACATAGGGTTTATATCTTCTGCTAGCGTTGTTAATACATTTATTATTAACTTTGATCTTAGTAAATATGATTTTAGCGCTTTCACAATTCAAATTTACCAAACAAATGGTATATAAGCTGTGTAACTATTTCTACTACAAACCAGCAGTTTTCTAAATGCTGTTTTTTAGGTCTGATGTATAGAATTAGTAATACATGTTGTAGCAAAATGTCACTGAATCCTCTTCAATAGGTTGGATTTAGTAGATAATACAAATTAGTATTTACCTACATAGATAACGGCAAACATATTTAAAATTGATTTTGAATGCGCAGATATTCGATTCTTAGATCTGATTGGTCGCCGTCGCACGGGTAACTTTCGTATCGATCGTGTGATTGGTAGATCAGTTCAGAGAACTTTCATCCATTACGCCAGTTTCTGTTTAATATGTTTGGTTCTTATTTGAATACTGGGAATAACCCTATTAAATACTTATAAGGCTTGTTTTTTTTTTTTAAATCATCATTCATATTTTATACTTTATTTGATATAATTTACGCATTTAAAATCGGAATTTAATACTAAGTACCTTCACCTAGTATATCATTGGCTTATTCAGGAAGGTAATATATCTATGTGTTACGAGAAAGTTTAAATTTGAGTTTAGCTATGGTAAATATTGCGGAGTCCAAAGTTAGATGCTCCTTTAAGTCGTTTAGCCGTATTGAGGGCAATATAATCCAGTGAGCTTTGGTTTTGTTTGTATAGCTATTTCCAATATTTGCTAATTTGCATATTTTATTATTATTTGGACAACCTTTTTTTGGGACATTTATTCGGTAATTTATTAGGTTTTTTGTAATATTTTCCTTGAGACATCGAATCAAGAGAGTTGCTGATGAGTTTACACTACTAGGACATACAGCATACAGTGACAAATTACTTGGATTTTAGCTGCTTAAGTTCAGACATCTCTTTGGTAACCCCTTCTTGGTCTTGTTCTTGGGAAACTCTATACGGAATGGTTGTGCGATTTCACAATAGAAAAGGTCGCGCTCGGTTCGCGTCGACGCGATATCTTTTACAGAAACAACGCTGTCGTCCCGACCTGCTCGCTGTGTGTTCCAACCATAATTGAACTAAATGATTATCTATGTTATTGTAGATAAATAATTTCGTATTTACCTACAGGTGGCGCTAAAAAATAAGCAGCTAAAAGAAGTGATAACAAATTTAAGGACAATCATATGGGAGATTAATGTAATGTTAACAATGAGAAGATCCTGAATTTAAATTATAAAATATTGATATTAAGTTTAACATTATTATTTACTGTGATAAATTTGCATATATGAAAAAACTTTTTGTATTATTTCATAATAAAATTAAAAATAGTTACTGTTTATACAGATTTTTCTTTTAATTCTTAAATACTGGTTAATAAAACATTTCGTCACATCGTCCACACACGAAAGAGGTTCTAACAATAAAGACAATAAAGATTCATTTAGTATAATTATTTATTTATTAACAGCATAACTACGTGTATTACTGATTCGATACATAATAATGGCAAGTTTTCGTATGCTAAATTATATTGAGTATAATAATAAATAGCAATAGTTTCAAATAAATAAATTGGCAAGCTTCAGAGAGTTTATATTAATTATTATCTTTAACAATCTAGTATAATATGTTATTAAGCCTTTGTTCGTTTTATAAAATCATAGTATACCAATGGACAATGGTTTATATATTGACGCTTTGAATAATTCTTTGCCTATTCGTTTATTGAAAAGGCCTATATTTCTATAACGGTGCTATTCAAGCATCACTTAAGCATTAATGGCTGGGGTAGTATTATGCATACTTTTACAAGTAGGAACAAATCATGTTTATTAAGATTTTGTAATGCCTTTTGCTGATTTTGTGCTAATGCTTACGTTATCATAGGCGATAATTGTTCGCTTACTTTTGCTGACAAAGGGCAGGGGAGTCAAATAATGTCTAAAATTACGCTTTACGTAATACTAAGGAAAAACAGTATTAAAATATTATCAAAATAGGTGACCTATCTACGTTCGACCGGTTTTAACGATTTCCGATGTAACTTTCTTTTTCTTTTCGAGAATCTTCTTTTCGTACGGATAGTGAATCGGATCAACGAGTTCCGGTATTTCTGGTTGAGGTTGGTCCGCTTGTTCGGGAGTTTCCGGTGAGGCGTCGACTTTTTTACCGACGCTTCGGCCAGCTGGGATAGCGTGGAACGCTTCGGCTAAATACGGGTTAATCTCTTCAAGTGGCGTATCTCCGGACCTTATGTAGACCGGTACGTAACCCGGTCTCTCTCCGGTAGAAACTGCCATTTGGGACGTGCCTCTGAAATGAAACAATAGTACTGTGATTATTTTTGTGATATGGCATTATTTCCAGCCCCGGAGGTCGGGGGGGGGGGGGGCGGTAAACTGGAGCACCCACCCCGGGCAGCAGTTTCAAGGGGTGCCAAAATCATAATATAATATGATTAAAAAAAAAAACTTGCTTCACAAAGCCTAGGAACTTACGGAAGCCTGGTTAAAATTGATAAATTTTTTTTTTGTTTAGTTTATAGTAAACATGTGAATAAACCTAGATGAATTGGCAACGTGCTGAAATACAATACAGCATTTGGAGGCAGTTTTATTTATAATGCTAGTAAGTGATGGAAAAACATATGGCCGCCAATAAGATTGGTTCTTAATGTGTTGAATACCCATAAAAATGAAACAATAGAAAGACAATAGGAAAACAATGGAAAGCTGGCGTAAACGCCGAGGAAGGTGCTCAAAGGGTTAATTTAGTTACTTTCAAAATTAAATTTTAAAAGTTACTTTTATATTCTCAACTGACGTCACAGCTATTTAATTCATTTCAGCTCTGTTATTTTTTTTGTTTAATGTTCCGACCACACTGACTAGACCATTCATATCTATAAAGGCTATTCATTTATTTATAAATTAACATACATGTATTTATTAATATTTGTATTCATTTGCCCTTTATTTTAAACTATTTCGTATAGTTTGACTAATATACTTTTATGTTCATTACTATCGTTAAAACCCACTTGGTCACAACTGAAAATCAGCGCTGGGGTCATCTGTAATGGTGGTGGCTAGCTTATGCTGAGTTATGTACCGTTTCCTAGCGACACTTAGGCGTTTTATGTAAAATGTTACTGTTTGTAAATTATGTGTTCGCTGGAATAATTTTCTTTTATTCTTTCACTATAGATGCTTGGTGACAGATTTTCAAACTTGAGGGTGGTTGCTAGCCCGGCGGATATTGGAAAAAGCCACTACGCTTATAATACGATATTTTTCTTCATAGAAAGCATAGGCTCAGTATGGAATAGGGTAGGTGGATTTGAATCACGATAACTTAGCGACCGTCGCTTCAAAATATAGGTACTTTTATAACTACAAAATGTTCTTTATTAAGAATTATTATCAAATAAAAGAATACATACATATATCATAATTATATTGGAATTATTTTTTTATAATAACCTGAGTAATTTTTACAATTACTGTTATCTAAACTATTATATAAAGTGTTAACATTGTTTTTTTTTTGCCAACTCAAAAACTACTTAACCAATTAGAATAAAAACTGTATAAAGCTACATTATTACCGAATACCATTGACGATAGTTTTTTATTTAATGTGAGATCAAAGAAAGGAAGTATCAAAAATAATCTTATAAAAGTCATTAATCTTCCCATCTACTCGTGGGAAGCCGGGGCGGATCGCTAGTTAAATAATATAAACGTTACATGTACTATAAAATAAACATTTTAAGGAAACTGCTTCCTTCCTTGAATATTACTCGGCACAAGAATTATTACGTTGCATTATTTAGTGTTTTTGGATATCTGATTTGATATTTATTTTTTTAAAGACATCAAATATGCCTCATAAAGTATTGAATTATTAGTTCTGAGGTAATAATAACTTAAAACTAGGGCTATGTGAGGATGTTGCTTCCAACAATGCAACGTTCGTGACACATAGAATGCACATCCGTGGCATCATAAATTTGCTAATAGGTATCTAGATAACAAATGGACGGCTAGTCCAAGCCGTTTTCTTTGTTAAAGAGAGGTCATTCAACTGTATCTTGGAACCGTTGAAATATCGGAATGCAAAGGACGTCTGCTACTTGGTAATTATAACTATTAACTGTACCTATAAAGATAAAGGGACAGTAATTAAAATATTATCTCATTATGAGACTCCGAATCCAAGTAACTATTATCTCATATTGACTAAATACTTCCATTTAATTTAAAGCTACAATAGCTGTGCCCGCAAAATTACGCGTGAGATTACAAAATGATACCTATATATAATTTATAAAATGATGATTTAGTATATAATAATTTACTTTATAAAAACTCTTATATATAATTAGTGTTTAATTATAATCTTCTAAGGAATACAAAAGGCGGATATTTTTGTGTCGACTTCATTTACTATTATCCTGATACATTTTCTTATGTAACGAAATATATATCTACATTTAAAAAAATAATCATGTAAATCTGTTCTATGGTTCTCGAGTATTCTTCACTGCATAATAAAGTTTTCAAATAATCATTGGAAAATAATGTTTTGATTGTGAATTGAATCGTATTTTGTTTACTTTTTCATGAGTTTTAATTTTTATGTACGGACCCCTAACTATTTTCAAAAAATAAAAGTAGCCTAAGTTACGCGGAATAAGTTTACCTATCTGCTATAACAAAATTCCGTCAAAATCGGTCCTGCCGCTCCGGAGATTAGTTGCAACAAAGAGGCCGACACTAAAATTGTATCTCCGGTATAAGTAAAATATAGGGAAGAAAACTAAAAATAGTCAGTTTTTAAAGTTATTTTTCAAATAATCAGATTAACTTTTGTTACATACTCGTACATAATATTAAATGTAGCAAAATACTAAAACCTGACCAGAAAAAAATATCTACGATTTATAAAATTGATCTTGTAAATCAATTAAGTGGTTCTCGAGTTATAAGGCAACTAACGGACAGGTAGATAGACTGTCCCTCTTATATAATGTGAGGATAAGGTAATACAATTTATTAAAAACCGTTAACGAAAATAGAGAATTAATTGGACAGTAATTTATTTTAAAATCCTTTATTTAATTTTGGTCACATTTGTTAATGCTTATTAGATTCCGTTATATATAAACACCAACGTCTCTGTCTGTGCGTTAGTTGTCTTATAACTCGAGAACCAAATGACCGATTTACATGATTCTTTTTGTTAAATCGTATGTTATCAGCTCAGGTTACATTACATTATATCTGCTAGTATATAAAAAAGTAATATTAATAATAAAATAACCATTATCGTGTTGCATCTTTATATCCCAATCTTTACAAATTATTTTAAAAAAAAGTTATTTAAAAAAAAAACGACACCGGCCATATTTTTATCAATCACGCGAGTAGAGTCGTGAGTCCAGCTGGTCGATAATAGGCCTTAATACAAAAGAGTAAAAAGAGGGAATAAAGTTTGCAAATATTTTGTACGTTTCATTTATTTACATGGTGACCTAAATAAATAAGATTTATTTAACAATACTCTAACATTAGTTGGAGGCCCAAAGCAAATATTCAGCCATGCAAATATAATAAATAGTATTTTACATTAATATGCGATCGTTTTAGGTTATTCAAAAACGAAGTAAAAAAAATCAAAATACACGAAAATTAATAATCGAAACTAGTCACAGTTTTTTTGTTGTTCTGAATGAATCATTACAATAGGAATATTAAATTCCGTACAAATGTTTTAAATTAAGTAATAAAACGTTTTTAAAGTTTTATAAAAATTATACTTTTCTGTTATCTTTTTAAATGTGCGTGTTATTTATTAAATGAGTCATATAATAATGCTGTTAATACACGTACGGACCGGACCGCGGACATGGTATGTCGAGTGACCGTTTTTATCAGTCACTTAAGTAGGGATGGGAAATAAGATTTTTCAAAAATATTGATTTTTGGAATTGATTCACAAAACATCTAGGTTCAAGAGATCAATTTTTTATTTTTGTTTTATTTGTCTTTTTATTCGTAAATAGTAGGTATTCTTCCAGTGGTCGAAAGTAGACTATAATCATCATTTATTACAAAAACATTTTCCATTTTTTTTTTATTAATGGTCATCAATAGCAACTATAAAAAAAAAGAATGCCTGACCTCTTAAGGAAAATTGATACTGAACTGTTTTATTTTTACCTATTTACAGATGATTATCCTATTATAGAAAACTAAAAGGACACTCTAATAATCGATACTTAATTAGTTTAAAAGATCAAGCTATCGATGTTTTGAGATTGATTCATCAAACTTAGATTTGAATTGATTCAAAAATCGATATATTTCGGAAAGGATTCACATCACTAGTTAGGGGACTGATAACATTGGTCACCTGCCGTTCTATGTCGCTTTCCGGTACGGACGTGTGTTAACACCATTAATAATACAAACGGCAAAGTAGGTCTGACCTTTTATTTGGCAAATAAAAATACTGATAGATACTAATTGTTCTTAAACTATTATACTATGTATATATTTTATTATTACTTTGTGTTTAGCAGTTGTTTGTCTTTACATTTGAATTATAGTATTTTTTCTCGTTTTTAACACCTTCATGATTTATCATCTCTTATTTAATACGACATAATATAGGTAATATGGTAAAAGTCGTGTCAAGTGAATTTCTTCGACAAAAAATCATAACCAGGTTATCCTCTTTAAACAGTAGCCTAAGTAATTAACTATTTAAAAAACGTAATGCAGTGAACCATATTATTAAAATACATATTAGTGAAAAGAAGTAATAAAAATTATTTATAAATATATTTTAATAGCTTATCCGTTCCCATTTTATATGCTTTCGAAATTACTTAAAATTTATTAGTTGATTTAATTTGACATATAGGTACATTGTTGGTTACTAGTAAATTATAAGAAATATGACGTACTTATACAGTTCCTGTAAATAATAAATTATTTATATTTATCCTGAGAACAATTAATCAAGAGTGAATCGTGATTTCTTAACCAAACATCCTTGTTAAGATGTGATGTAAGTATGTGTAATGTTATAATGTGAATAATTAATTTGTTTATACAATTACAAATTGGCATTGTACGTATTTATTGTTAGCGAGTCTAAAAGATAAATGAATGTGATGGTAATTATTCGTGTTAGTAAGTAGGTAATAACAAATATTGTTGTTACGGACGTGTTTGTTTTCGTATTGTGACGTCTTGGAAAAAATGATTGATAAGATTGTATGTAAAAACTGAAATGAAAGGTACCTATTGTTTCAAAAATAATTAATTGAAGCTGTCGACTAGAATAGATTTAAAACGGCTTCATTCTCGCTTTATACCGAGTTCATAGGGTACTCAGTCGGAAAATGTTAACTATAGCCATTGAAGTATAATGTGATAATGGTGTAGCGGGTACTGTGGCCGGATACCGCGTCAATCGACGCGGGTTCGATCCCCACCTATCCGACTCTAAAGTCGGCCTGAGCTTTCGGTGAAGGAAAACATCATGAGGAAACCATAGCATGGTGGTAGGGCATTTTCTAATTATGCCCGCCTGAGTAGCTACCACTCTCAAGTTTGAAAACCTGTCGCCATATACCAATAGGTGTGTTCCGGCTGCATCACTTGCGAACCAGTACCTGTAGGCTTAGTGTGTTTACCATCGTGAACCACATCGTCACTTAACATCAGGTGAGATTGTGGTCAAAGCACTGAGCCTATACCGTGTAAATTATGTATTTTCCTCTCAATAATTACAACACTACAATGCGAACCTCGTTGTGGCCTGTAGTGTTACCGGCATGCAAATTTGTAAGCGAAATTTTTGACGTTTTTCAATTCTCTCTCATGATTAAATAAGCATTAGTAAATTTAAAAAAAAGAAACAAATAATAATAAGTAAAAATATTGCTTACGAAATCATCATTTAGGCGTCTGGTTTGATGTTTACATAATATGTTCCTGTTTGTTACGCATCATAAATAAAAAAAGTCCATTAGAGAACTTGCGTGTAGTATGGGAATATGTTGCCAGTGCTTGAAGTATTACTGTATCGCGTTCGCAGAAGGTGCAAGAGTTTCCTCAGTCAACTATCGAATCAAGCGTTGGGTCGCTGCTGGATTGAGACCTGGGTATACCTACATAGTTTTCTTTTTCGAACTGACTAAATGCTTTTCACACAATAAGCCTTGACAGGTTCATCTGACTTTTGGGGCGAGCGCTAATGTCGGTCAGCCGAAAAAAGTATTTAGCGTAAGGACACAAAAAGTGGCAAGAAACTCGGCTAGGACTGCTATTTGTGTAAAAAATTTCGTGGATTTTGTCCTAGCCTACGGCTTGTAAAGACGAAAAAGAAAATGTCCCTTTCAGAATCCATGTACCTTGCGTGTAGTGTATGCACTATGATGTGTGTGCTAGTGCATGCAGCGTTACTGTATGGCCTTGACGGCGGCTACAAGAGCTTCCCTAGTTGGGAGTCAGAATATACGTCTATATCACAATTTCTCAACCTTATTTGCTCACCGCTCACTTTAAGAATATGTTTTCAGTATAAAGTTCGTATCTTAATTATTTTGCCTTTTTACACTATATTTTTAATCTGCTCACGCCCCCTCTGCGCTATATGAATGCCCCTTAATTTTCTCTGGAGTTTCTACTATCACAAAGGGGCGTTGTTTACGTTGAAAATGTATAGAGGATATAGTCAGTCACACGCCCCAGGCAGTGAGATTTTTTTAAAATACACCGAATACAAATATTTTTAAAGAATAAACACCGTTACCACCTTAACTACGACTATCTGTATCTCAGGTGAATAGTGGTTACGAGTGTGTTTAATTCTAGGTGGTTTAATGGCACGGTTTAATTTTCGCTCCAGAAGGAAAGATAGGATTCGTAATCCTCATTTCATCATAAAATAAACATCTAGAATTGTAGTTGCATACTTAACATAAGGTATGATTGTTTAATTGTTGCCGCAAGATTTGTTAGTAAGTAATGTAGACTAAACTTTAGGTATTTGTTAAATATATTGACTATTACTTTGTCTTCATATCTTTACGTTACACTATCGATTGAAATTTAAATTTCTTTAGTGTTTTTTTATAAAAGTTTAATTTAAACATTTAATACTTTACGATCTCTGTACAATATGTATTTTCATTTAGTTAGCACGTTCGCTCTATAAATAATGCAACAAAATACGAACTTTTTAAACTAATATGTGGTACGAATGACGAAACAGACGTAAGTTACAATATCATAATACAAACTAAAACGTCCATTCCATGGCGTTCATTAATCACATGATGTTTTTTTAGCAACTTTTGTGATTTTCCTTCCTCCTTGGTTATACGTGGTTTTAGATCAACTAATCAAAGATCACACGTATTTTTTTTGTTAAATAGTTTCATACTAACCTAATTAAATTTTGAAAATTTTTGCAAATCGTTATCTGGCAATGACAACTGCACTTGCCTACTCTTCTGTGATATTTGGTGGTGTTTTGACGATCCCTTATGTATGCCACGATGAATAAAATCGCAAAAGTTAATAATGTAGGTAATAAGTTTCAACATCTTTTTTAAATATTTTCTTCCAATAACTTAGATACATAATTACACTTCTCTGTCGTCGCATAATAAATGTGCTCGTTCTCGATTTTAAATAAATGAACGGAAAGATAAAGAGAACTTTCTATTAACCGTTGTTCGTGTGAATGCATTTCGTTATCAGTCTATTTACTTTGTACAAAATTATACCAATGACATTTGCGATTAACTACAAGATCAAGGTTATCTAATAATGCAATCAGAATGTTAACTTGTATATTATTGATTATTGGAAGTAAACTAATACATTGTTTACATTTCATCTTTAGAATAAATCGCAATAGATTTTCTTACTCTCTCGATCTCTCTCTCTCTTGTTTGTAAATACGGAAACACTTTTACGACGCCATGTCATGCAAATTTTGGAAAAAAATCTGTTTCCGTTTTTGTTTATTGATATCATGTCATCAATAATAATGACTATAGGAAATTAGTTACTAATGTAACGTTTAATATAATTGTAAAGTAAGAACTTTACTTTACGTTTTTTACGTACTAAATTTTACGTTACACAAGAACTGTTTTTTTTTTTATAACCTTAACCGGAAGGACCTTAACAGCTTCACCGAACTTTGGGGGCGAGTGCTGAAGGCACTCAGCCGCAAAAAGGTAACTAGCACAAGGGTTCGAAACTCGGCTTGGCCGCTACCTCCTTTTGTGCCCATTTTTATTGAAAAAATTAGAGGGGTTCATAATACTTGAACCCTTAGACCACAGAGGGTGGCCCTAAAATGGAGTGCACGTACGCAAGGAGTTTATATATACGAAAATGCTTAAGTAGTTCCTATTTTGTGGCCAAATAAGTGGTGAACGAACACTGTAAGGTTTAGTCAAAAAGAATCTACACAACTCACTCTTCGCCGTCTTTCGTTTTATAAAATTTTCCCACGTTACAAAAAAATTATTAGCTTATTCCACTAACAACATATTATTCGTAGGTTCAAATAGGGATACATTGTTTTAGCGAAGTTCTAAAGAATCTACCAAATACGAAGTGTTAAATGTATGTAAAATTGAAGTTTAAATATTCTATGAACATGTAATTATTAGCGACTAATAAAATATATTTGTTTATAGAGTTAAGAGCATTAAGAACAAGACGTGAGAATGTGTGCCGGACTGTCGTCGCCTGTTTTCGTCGTCTAACGGTCATCTCCAACAGAACTCGTATCGAGAAGTTTTTGCTCGTCAAATTGATAACTGTACTTGATCATTTCTCAAGTGCATTTCACTAAATTCACTCTTACGGTATATTTATAAATTGATTTAGATCTCAATTGCAATAACGTTTGAGTCCACATTACAATGTGGTGTTCGTTGTCCGATTTTAAGTAAATTTCATTCGGTAATAATAATTATGTTGCAAACGGTTTTAATGTACCGTTTCTTTATATCTTTTATTGTTTTAACTTTTAACGTTATTAGTAACTGAATACTTAACCTTCCGTGTTTATATTTCCTCAGAATATTACTAGTATTTTCTACGCAATGTTTATCTACTCATATTCTGCTAACACTCATGACTTTCACAACATTAAAATACTATGTAAAATAAAGCAACAATGTCACAGGGTCATAGAACTACACAATTAATCATTAATAAGTCAGAAACAGTGGTAGTGGGCTGGTTACATTGCTTGCAGAATCGAAGCCCGATGGGGCCAACGGGTTCTCGAATGGCTACCACGCACCGGAAGACGTAGCGTGGGTAGGCCCGCCACAAGGTGGACTGACGACCTGGTGAAGCCCCTGGATGCGGGTGGCGTAAAACCAGTCGTCGTGGAGATCTTTGGGGGAGACCTATATCCAACAGTGGAGGACTTTCGGTTGAATTAATGGATGAATGGGTAGACTTCAGAAATAATTCACTGTAGAGTTTACTAAAAATTGATTTTATTAATTATGCTCAGTTTTACATCTTAGTACTGTGAAAATTTTGATTAGGTACAACTTCGCCGTGATTTAGACGATTATTCGGCCGAATACGAATATTCGGTAAACCTGCCGAATAACTGAATACTGAATATGAACGAATTTTCGGCATATCTCTAATAATATGTCAACTAAATATATACTAAAACCTGGCCATAGAGAAAATGTCTTATAAAGCAATCAAGTAAATAGAATTAGTGGCTCTTGAGCTAAAAGCAGACTAATTGTATTTTTGGTTATTTAAGTCGCATGTAACATGTGAATTAAATTAAATTTACCCTTTCATTTTTATTCATGAATTTCATTAATTTGTACATTAAATTTTCGAAACTTTCCTTAATTACTTATGTCAATTAATTCTGAGATGATTTCTATTTTATTTATTGACTAGCTGTGCGCCCGTGCCTCTGCGCCCGCGTTTTATATATTCTTCACAGCGTATTAGTTTTTTTTTAATAATCATTGGAAAATAATGTTTTGATGGTGCTTGAATTGTATTTTGTTCACAATTAATTTTTTTTACATCGAACCCTAATTAGTTAAAAAAAAATTTGGTACTAAGAGAGAGAGAGAAAAATATTTTTTATAAATACAAGCACTTGCAGTAAAATTGTGTGTTGAATCGGATTTTATTTGAAATTTCATTAGTTTTACTTTTTTTACGCGGAAATTTGGCATATTTCAAAATATAACCTTCTAACATTGAAATATAACATTTGAGTTAATTCAGCATTCTTTTTTTACTGTATAAGTAAGTACTCAGCGCTTTGACCACTATCTCATCTGATGTTAAGTGACGATATGGTCTAGAATAGTGAAAACACTAAACAAAATATGGTTAAAATACAGTTGTTTTAATGTTAATTGAATGTTATTTAAAGATTATATAGTAAACATATTACGCACGCTTTTAGATAATTGTGTTTTTTGTTTATTTTACGTTAACATTTACAAATGCTTATGCTAATTGCACTATAAGTTCCTATTTATGTTTACGTTATAATAATTCAATACAAGGGCAATTTAACATAACACTAAATAATAACAATATATTATTCAGACATATCATTATAAATAGACCGAACTAACTTGTTTAAGACGCATTTCCATAGATATGATTTGAACTTATAATTTAATACGTTCATTTTGCGCTGAACTTTACTGATAAACTCATCTCTGTACTTTATGTGACTTATTTAATGTTATAAATTATTAAAATGAAAATATTCTCAATTCATAAATGAAGAATTAGCGGTTTCATTAGATCGGCTGCCAGATGTAATATGACTTGTGAGTTCGATTTTAGTAAATTTACCTTAATAGTAATCATAAACATTACTTTTTATTCAATGTCTTTCCAAATTTTTATGGGGATCTGTTTACTTTTGTTGGGAATTATTTCACAAAATTTGTAATTTTAGAAAATACTACACTATAATGATTTAAAGCGAAACTCGGTTAAATCACATTACATTATCCGTGAGGTTTAAATGAAGATTATTAACAATAATAATGATTTCTGAATGATTTTACTTGTACAGTGATGGCATATGTTTCATCTATTAGTCATTTCTCATTAGGAATACTGCAACAAAATGAAAGACCAAAAAAAATTAAAGTTAAGTTTAGTATGTGGATACACTAGGGTTAGAATTTTTATCTAACAAATATGAAATAATATAATCATGATGAAATAACGAGAGAAAAAGTATGTATGTGCGGATAATTTCTTGTGATCATGAAAGTAGGTCAATGTAGTGTCAGACCGGATCGTATTTCTTATCTACTAAATAAGTCTAAACAACAGTAAGGTTCTAGAGTTATTGGAGAAAATCACGTGATTGACGTGTGGTCGGTCAGTTAACAGTGTACGCAGTCAAAGAAAAAATAACAGGCTAATTGAATATAATTATTGGGACAAGAAATAAAATTACTATGCCTAACAACTTACATATTCAAGAAAGAAGCGTTTAGAAATATTTTATCATATGTGTAATATATATAAATTTAAAGCTAGATTTGAAGAAAAAAATGCACTAGAAAATATCATCAAAGTTTTATAAGTAATAAATTAATACCCACACCATTTCGATTCGACTTAAACGTATATTATAAAAAAAGTTAGCATAGTATTATAACTTAATTTAAAAATGTGTATGTAGTATGTACCAAATATAAATAAGTGAAGATCAATTCATTCATGACATTTTTTTTTTTTTATTTATGTTTTTATTTTTTTTCGTTGAGTTAATACGCTTCATTGTTAACAATAACAAAAATATCAAAACGGTATTTTTCTTAAAATTATTAATAATGATTGTAATCGAATCTCGTCACCGCGGCAACGGGAGAATACTAGTTTAGAATAAAACGGGGTTCAAAACATAAAATCCAAAATTTTAAAGACCGCTACAATGACTGTTAGATTTTATTCAAAACTAGCGACTCGCCCCGGCTTCGCACAGGTTATTAAAATAGCCTATGTTACTCCGTTATAGTACAAATTCCAAGAGGTGTATGGCATTGTCAGTGTGTCAGCAGGAATCATGAGAACGCGCTCCTGAGATCCTAACCGCGTCGTTACGAAGGGTTCACGTGGATTTTTTATTCATTAGACGGAAACTCTAAGCTGATTGAGCAAAAAGCCTCAACATCCATCACCTCTTTAGGTTTTACCACGTTAAAAAACAGCTTCCAAGATGAGAAAGAATTTTTAAAATCGGTTAAGTCGTTTTTGAGTTTATCCATAACAAACATAAAATCAATTGTACCTTTTTATATATATAAATATAGATACAGATAACCAACTTAAAAGCCATGATTGTTGAAGAGAAATAATTTCGCAAAATTAACTAGAAAAAGGGAGGCTAATAGGAGTCATTGGCCGTCCGGTCCAGTCGTGTGTAACGACTTGCTTGAAACAGGTCGATCTTGTTGTTTTCGCATTATTATAAAATACCATTTCATGTTCGACTCATAACAATAATTTTGCTATGGATGCGTTCCAACGTTGATTACGTGGTTTTAGTTTAAATTTCATAAAGGACTTTATGAGTATTGTATATTGTTATATTTTATTTTTTATTATAAGGCAAACTTGTTGGTAACTGCCAATTAAGTTTTTTTAGCATTCGTGGGCTCACCACAGAATGTATTTAACAAAAAATGCTTCGCGTTGGTTAATTTTGTATCTTATACCTGGAATGATGATATCATTATATTTATAGATACAGATTTAATATTAAAGATTATTATAATAAAACTATCAAATGAAACGTGATTCTCGTAGGTAATACAAGATAATAAAAAAAACTAGGCAGCCATGGGGCTGCTGACACATATGAAACGAAAATCGAAATTTTGGCAAAACTGTTTTTTTTTTATGTTTAAATGTCATAGTTTGTCAACATTAAAATTATTAACAAAATAATTACTATTAACTAACCTAACCTATAACATTTTTGTCGTTTTAACATCTGTGGTCGCTCCGAGCAATAATTATGTACATTTTTATATGGTTTATTCAAAATCAAAAAACATATGATAGGCTGTGTAAGTATACATTTTATTATTTCTCTATGAACGCCAGCAAACTTGACATATTATAGCATGTAGATAACTGACGTCATAGCTGCATTGGCAATGCGAATCTCGTAAGTTTTATCCCTACCGCGAATCGCTGAAAACCGTTAAAAATCTTTTCACTTCAATAATCAATAGTTGAATTATTATTGGTACATAATTTTCAATATTTATTTTATCGTGTTATTGTCCAGTTTTAATATAATATTTATAAATATTTACCAATTTTGGCAATACATTTGAAATATCAAATAACTAACGGTATGTAATTTCATAAGTCAAAATATGCGTGGACGGATTCGTTTGTCTCAAATGTATATATAATGTGAAAATCTATAGTATTGTGCATGATCGTTAATTACAATCACGATGTGATGTTAGTATCTCGACCCGTTCAGTGACCATTTCTCGGTCATTATCCTCTATGTTATTCTCAAAACTTTTATACACTAATTATGTTTATTTCTATTATGAGAATGAACTTAATTCTGTTACATATAATAAAGTTTTACATTAGTCGCTAATTGTACCTGGTATCCGGCGACTTGTTTGCATATATAAATATTTATTCAGTGCATTATATTAAATATAGTTCAAGTATTGTAAAACAAAATGAAATTCCTAAATATTATCTGGTACGTAACTGGTCAATGAATACGCCTACGAGTAAAATCGGTTTTGTAGTTTTCGAGTTATAAGCCAATTAAAGGACGTACGTCTGTTGACTTAGGTAGGTACTGGAAATCTTTTGCCTCATGAAAAAAAACCATTCTAAATAGAATACCAACCGACCACGATTGCGGAAAAGGATCATATCGTCACGAACACACCTACACCCAGTTCATCCGTGACTTAACTATATACTTTACACATATTATTTGTTATAATAATATCTATCAATTAACATGCGGAGAGAAGTTTTTCGTTTTAACACGAAGATGATTTAATCTATCGTGTTTTTTTTCTTGCTAAGTATTATTCATTGAGCTTTATAATATACGACGGTACTGATTAGTCACGATCATTGTTTTTTTTTGTTGCAATTGTATGTAATTTTAAATTTATAATTTGCATTGGATTATTGCCTTTAATTAAAAAAAAATACATAGCCTATGTTACTCACTGATAATGTAGTTTTTTTTTATACAGGTGAAATATTTTTTTAGTAAAGTATATTTTGAGTTTAATAAACAAAACAAAAAATGTTTTTATATCTTCATATGGTTATTATAGGATTAGTTATGTAAAAAAAATGAAAATTA
Source organism: Samia ricini (assembly GCA_014132275.2). Taxonomy (NCBI): domain Eukaryota; kingdom Metazoa; phylum Arthropoda; class Insecta; order Lepidoptera; family Saturniidae; genus Samia; species Samia ricini. Next base: position 13,994,721 of record AP028161.1, read on the forward strand.
TATTTTACAACTTACCAATGACGATACAGCAAACAACACATAACAGAACTATAGATTTGTACATTTCGTTTTTTTTTTTAAATATTTGATATAAACAATCGAGCGTGCAGGGAAGGTGCGGGGGTAGCAGTGTCGAGAGCGCGCTTGCGAGTGAACTGATGCGTTGGCGCATGCCGCACTGATCGCGCTTATAACCGGCTTAAAAGCGTTATTAGAGCCTGCATGCAGTACATATTACCCCTGTATATTGCTTTCATCCCTTTAACCATGCATAGTGATGTAGTTTAAACATTCAAAATCTCATGCCACTCCGTGTAATTCCATTTCCAGTGTTTCCTTTTAAATTGTATCAATTCTATTTTATCGTATCCGAACGTAAGTAGGGAATATTTCGCAGTTTTTTTTGTGACAATTCATATTATTGATTTTTACGATTGTTTATGCAAAAAGTTATGAAAAGAAAAAAAAACTACCTTGTGTGTTTTTTTTTTTGTTATTTTACCATTAACTACATCGATTTCGAGGTTTTTTCATGAAAAATGAAAATGCAAGGGTCAATTCGTTTATTGCATTCAAGCTATAATTAATGTACACATGGATTCTTACACTACACAAAAAGCAGTATATCTCTGTGTTTTCATTTTAATAAATGGTTCACACCGGTTTTGTGGCGAGGATCTATACCGCAAAATTAAACCCACAACAAGGGCACTAAAATCGTATGAAATTTTGTTTAATTGACCAAACGCTGTTGGTTGTGATGGCGTCGACAGCTTCACGAGTCTTTGGGGCGAACAGTTAAGGCCGATAATGGTAGTTAGCATAAGGGGACCAGAATGGTTCGAAACTTGTGTTAAACCGCTATATGTTTTAAAATGTATTGTATGAACATCTGCTAAGGTGTTACTGGCATGAAAATTATGCGGAGTGCGTCCTAGTTAATCTTATCCCTTTAGCAATATTGACAGCAAAAAGAGAAAAAAATCCCTAAATAACCTTAGTATGTATCATGCGTTTAGTATGAAAGTGTGTCCAGATTATTTTATAATTTATTATGGCCATCAATACAAGTTCTTTAAGCTGAATTTTGAACGATTTTCTAATTTTCAGTCCTTCAACAAAATGGCGGTAAAAACATTCCGAGGGAGTTTTGTCTGATAATTCCAAATTCACGCTCCGTTCCATTATTCCCAATAAACTTCACTTGTGCATTTGAAATTGTGGTTACGTAAGAAAGATTTGTTTATATACGTTCGTTTTCTTTAATTATACCAATGCTTACATCGTCACGGAGGAAGGAGGGTAAGATTTAACCTACTGTTGCCAAATAGAGTGTGAGAAAAATTTTGCTTACGGGCCTTTATACCACAACTACTGTCATAAATAGTTTTCTTGCCGTTGTCTTTACTGTTGTACTTAATAAGTATAATATATCTTACAATTCAGAATTCATATATGATGCATATATTAGATTCAAATCATCAAGGTTAAGGATTCAATTCAGAGTAAAAGTTATTAAAAGTCATTTCTATTCCTTTGACTATTTCACGTTTGTCACTCAATCTTAATACAATATAGATCGATTTTACATAGGTAGCTAATATTCTGTTGGTTTCCTCATTTTATACAATTAATTAGTTCTATTTATACACCATTATGTACGTCAACAACATTGTTATAATATTATTATTTAATTTTTATTTTTACCTAGTAGCGTACATATGTATCGCCTGTTAGGTATAATAAAATATTGTACATATTACTATGTACGACAATATATAAAAAAAATATTACGTACGTTTGCAAAAATTTAGTTAACGTTGATCTAGTAAACGATCGGCTTAATTTTAACAACAGAAGTAAAGATAAATTAGCCGTCCCACGCTTTATGCTTAGTAAGACTATTAAAAGCTTTTTAGATAATAGTGTTAGGTTCTATAATAAGATTAGTCAAACATGTATCAATAAGAAAATCGCCGGTCGAGTCTGATAATGTGAAGTGTCGTGTTAGTTACTCATACATTACTGCTTCCAGTTTCTACATTCACAATATTCACTTTCGTTGTAAATACGTTCTATAAAAATTAAATGGTCCATTTAGTTTCAGTCTGTATTTAGTATAAGTATATAGTATGTAAACTATATACATATTCTATGTATAAGGTGCATAATCTACGTGTGTAATATAACTTCATAAGAGATGCCGCTTTATTGTTAATTTAATATAAGAGGTTATTATTTTATTATATGATAACCTCTGTCTAGACTCGTATCGATAAAATTATACGCAAAAATCGTGCAAATATTTACGTAGGTCTTTCCATAATATGAAACGCAATACATAATAAAGAATAGGTTTATTTAGTGCGTTGTTGTTGCGTCATTTTCATATTTACCTATTTTATTATATTTACATTTTATTATTTATATTCATCATATTCCTAGCAAAAAATATTTCTACACTAATATAGTACTATTTAAAAAGCATGCATCTATTTTTTTAAACTAGGTTTCTTGTACGCATTGCTATTTTTCAATTAGTATAAGTAAATAAATAAAAAGTAAAAAAACAAATAAATCTCTATATATATATATAACAGTGGCGAACCCGATTCCTTATAGCCTTAATAAAAAACAAAACTCTTACAAAACACTCAATACGCACACATCATGTCATGCATCAAATATACTCCTATATAACAACCACTCAGTCGTAAACGCGAAATACGCACACTAAGAATTTACTCATATAAGCCGGTAGCAAAATGTCAGAATTGAGTTCACACATCCATGCACATTTCACATTAATTATCACCCACATAATGAAAGTATTAGTGTACCTATTATGTAAACGTAGCGCAAATTTAAGCTGAAATAAGCCGCTTCGTTCCGGGTTATTCATTTAATTTTGATCATTATTAAAATATAATTACGGTTTGTTAATATAAATATTTGAAGAAAGCGCCATTTACTGATATACTATTATTATAGAAAAATGTCTATCAAGGAACTTCATCTAAAAAGAATAATGTGCTAGTAAATTCCCATAATGTCACTTTTTAAAATTTACCATTTCGCTACACCGAAATGATGAATTTACTTCCTATTTCAGAATGGACGATTATAATCTTGTGTCAATTTCGTACCGTTCAAGTCTTACGTCAGCAAAATTTGTTAATCTCTCCTCATAATTACGTAAACCTGGGTATAATATTGAATAAAAAAACAAGCAAATATTGATTACTTCGTCACCATTCCAAACTCACCCTACTTCCATCCCCAATGTTTATCAAAAATAAGCAAAAACAAAGCATAGACCTCCTCGCAGTGTTGCCACTTCCTATACATTTTAATGGCTACACTCAATATCAAAAGTCGCTCTAAAACTTTTTAATTTCTACTCTAAAATTCTTCTGATGAGTCGCTAAACGATTTTTGTAGTTAAATCTATTTTTTTGTCGCTAATTTTGAAATTTCATAACAATCTCTTCAATAATACTGAAATATTTACGTCCTCACCGGCTTCAATCAAGTGATTTGTAAAGGATACTATTAATAAAATAAAAAATTGTTTTATATTAGTTAATATTTTTCTATGCTATAATTACCTTATTTTTTTTAATCCTTATTACATTGCCCTTATTTGTGTACGTATTTCGTAGGCAACAGAGCTGATTTCACTACGAGTGATATTTAAAGTAAATTGTTAACTTCATTTACATGTATTTAGTGCAATTGTTTGTTGCCCTAAATAAAAAATAAAATTAAGAAAGACATAAACAAAAGTAGTTGTTTTTGATTTCGTTTTCAGTGCTTTGACCAGAATTTCACCTGATGTTAAGTGACGATGTGGTCCAGGTTGGTAAACACACTAAGCCTAGGTACTGGTGCTCAAGTGATCCTGCCGGAACACACCTATTAGTATTTGGCGACGAGTTTTCAAACTTGAGGGCGGTAGCTACCCAGGTGGGCATCATTAGATAATGCCCTACCAGCATGCTATGGTTTCCTCAGGATGTTTTCCTTCATTGAAAGCTCAGCCCGATTTTAGAGTACGATAGATGAGATCGAACCCGCGTCGATGGATGCGGAACCCGGCCGCACTACCCACTGCGCCATCATCGCTTCAAACAACTTCGTCTGCTCTAGCGACATAATCGCAAAATCGGCAGTACTGTCTCTCGGTCCCCCATGGATGCGTATGTAACATTTGAACGACCCCTTATACATAAAAACCTTCCTTGAAAAAATTTGTAACGGTAGGTAAAAACAGCATCCAAATCAGTTACGTGGTTTACAAGGACGGACCAGATGTAAACAGTGACTTTGTTTTTTACTCTGCAGATATATCTGGTATACATAATATAGTGATCTATCATTATATATTTACGAGTCTGGCTGCATAGGTCGACCTGAAAGTGACGTGAAAGTCTAGACACGAGCGATCGTAACTTAGCTTTCTGATTTTCTACCATAAAAACTTACCTACCATAAAAGCGTGCTTGTTTAATAATTTGACTTGTACGCATATTTGTGATACCTGATTCGAAATTACCTCACAATCATTATCGAAAATATGAGGAAAAAGAACGGCATCCAAATTTTTGAAATTGATACAACTGAATTGAACTAATAATTTGAATTGAACTACTAAATTGAACTAATATACCTCATCAATAGCTCCTATATAAGAGAAAAATAAAAACGGTTGACAAACACTGAAGGAAAGTCCGAAATGAAAATATCATTTTATAGGGAACAGGCAAAGGTACTATATTATTCTGTCAAGTCTGACGTTTGGCACGCTTTTCATATAAAGCTCTAATAAATTGGCAGGTCTTTGTTAAAGCTTTCCTTCCCCGCACACACTGCGGGTCCCCTTCCGGTGGCGGCCCAAGACGTGCTACATTCCCCAACTGGGTAGGCACAACACTCCTGCACACAACACGCATGTACCATTATAGGTCCTGTAAGGAACCCTTTTTTTAATAATAAATAAAAAATGTGATTAGCTAGGATCAAAATTCCGCGGGAATTCGGGAACCCAGTCGAGTTTCGTACCACCTTGATGCCTTTGTACTAGATACCTTTTGCAACGAGTGCACTCGCTCCCAAAGTTACGATGAAGCTGTAAAGGCCCTTCCGGTCAACAGCATTAGCTAGGATAGAAAAAAAAACAGCTTACCTTCCCAGGGAATGGTTGCGAGATCTGTAGAATGCACTCTCCGTGTCATTAAAATATATAAATAAAAATTCGGACTACATTACAGTACAGAAACTAAATGACAAACCAAAATCGCGCTAAGCACACCGCAGATATTGATTGTTACATAAATGTAAAATTTACATTATAAATTTTTTATCAACATTTTGGATGTAGAGGTTTCAATTTTAACTAAACGTTTTGTAGAGGACTATTGATTTAGAGCTTACCTCAGACTTACGACCTTTGCCTGTCGCTTTATAAAAACCCTGTCAGAATTCGTTTTGTGATCATTGTTTTTAAATAAAAATTACATCATGCTTGTTCATAGTAGTACCTTAAAGAACCATATTATTAATAAAAATTAGCAATGTAAAGGTTATTTGAGATCTTTAGACACATTATTAATTTCCTGAATTGATTTGATCAGGCGGTTTGATTGCATTTATAATTTTCAATTCATGATGTAAACCAAAGTATAAAAATTCACAAATTATTACATAGACTATCGTAAAAAGGTAAATACCTTCTATTACTTTACAGTGGTTTACCGAGTATAAAAGTTAGTCTCATTTTATTTCACTAACTACATAATTAAAATAGAAACAGAGGGCGATAACATCCGTGAAAGAGATTTTAAATTATATCTAATTCTAAAAAAATATGATTATGAGCTATGAAAAAATTGAACAAATATATGCACGATAAGTTGTAGTTTTTTTATTAGGTAATATCAATAAGTGTGAAGTGGAATATAATTTTAAGTGTTTACTCCACCAAGCTCTGTATACTGCCGTGTTTCTTATATTATTTGGGGTTTTTTTTCCGTGTTTAATTACTTTTAGTGTTAGAAGATGCCTTCACATACAAACGACATGATTTTTTTCAAATCATAATCGAAAAATGAGAATAAACCTTTATGGTTTCAACATACAGCGGGTGGATTGGGACGCCAGCGTGATGTTTCCATACAAGACGTGTCGATGGCACCTATGCATTTCTCAGTATACGTATAATTGTCATTTCATGGTATTTGGATACAGATGGCTATGACTGCCAAGGAATTACATTACCGTAATTTTTTGTCGTCTCTCATATATACATTGTATTAATTACAACTCATAAATATTTATAAACGAATTTAATAGCAGACGTAGTTCATGGCGCGTCGCGTTTTATAAAATTATGAATATCGTATTTAACGATTTCTTTACTATTCATTAACAAAGTGTTTGTTAATATTTTTACATCTTAACATACATTATTGTTGATATTTCAAGAGTAAATCGTTGCCGATTGAAGTGTGTTTATTATTGATCTCACTATACGTGATGATGAATTATTCGTTAATGACTGTCATGTTTTGGAGGACGTTTCTTATAATATTGCGTCGATATTTATATAGTGAAATGGCATCAGTGAGCTATTATAAATACAATTATATTATGTAGTATTTATTTCATTAGAAATATGTTAATAACTTAATGTCTTTTCGAAAAAAAACACCAAAGAGGGTCTCAATCGGATATTATTTAAATTTCAAAAGTACTGCTTAGTATTTTTCTACACTTCTTCCTCACGCTAGGTTCAATGGCGAAGTTAAAATCTTAGATATTATTTATCAATCAAGTTTAGTGTTACGAAAAGATTAACGAAGGCATAATAAAATGGTAGGATATGTAAATGACACATAATTAATTACATACATAATTTTACTATTATAAAAGTACACCAAGACACGTAAGTGTTATTTATTTATGTAATATGAATAGTATTTATATTTCCTTCTTTTTGAAATCATTTTATAAATAAATGTATTATTTTTATCTTTTTCAAAACCTATAGTAATATAGTTTATATATTTATTAATTTTTAATATCCTGAATAAGGCAAGAGCTAGGTAACAAAAACATATTTCAAATGTAGCAGTTACCACAAAACGAACAGATTATATTTAACACGAAAAAATATATAATTTATTGCGTAAGTGATCGAATAAAATAGAAGAATTTAAGAAAAATTATGTTTAATTTCTAATAAAATATCTTAAATAGTTTTAAATCATATATATTTATTGTTTATTTTCTTTTCTATAGTTTAAAGGTAGGCAATTCCGAACACTATTTTCAGAAGACACAACTTTCGTTTTTTAAGAAATACGTGGATTTTTATCTAGTTTTAATTAACTGCTGTTAATAATACTTATGACTCACGAATCAAGTATGTTTTGTATTTAATAATTTTATATGTCTTCACTAACCGACATCGCAGACTGTTGCACGATCAGGTCACGGCTACCAATTTAAGATGATTGTAAATTTAACAGAGCTGTCTATGACTTTTAGGATTCCATATTGAGATGGGATTGCAAAAAAAACTCTAAGAATAAAATTATATTCCTAAAAGATAACGCAGAATATGTAATAAATGACTGATTATAAAAATTAACAAATCAAACAAATTTAATTAACAATAATTGTGGCAAGTACTAGTTTGGCTGAGCCGCGTTCGGAAAGCTACGCAGAATCTTCTCGTCCGAAATACCACAATGTCTCAAGACGAATCTTTTCAACCAGTGTGTGAACTCAGACATGGTCGCTCACAATGGGCCTAATAAGAAAACTCAAGTTGCTCAAAGTGCAATTGAGAAGGCTCTGCCTGGAGGTTTATTGCGTGATCCAATAAAGAATGAGGAGTTTCGCGAAATAACCAAAGTAACCGACATTGCCCGAAATTTCGTAAACTTAAGTGGCAGTGGGCTGAGCACAATGCTCGCAGAACTGATGGCCGATGGGGCCAACAGGGTTTCGAATGGCTGCCGCGTACCGGACAATGCAGCGTGGGTAGGTGGGTAGGTATGGAAGGTGGACCGAGGACCTGGTGAAGGTCGCGGGAGTCCACTGGATGCAAGTGGCGCAAGACCGGTCCATTGTGGAGATCTTTGGGGAAGACCTATTTCCAGCAGTGGACGTCTTTCGGTTGAATGGATGAATTGATGGTAGTAGGTTTGGTTTAAATAGCACGATGTGTTCGAATCGTATCCTTATATTAAATAAATTAATTAAAATCAATTGACATATACTACTTTAATTTAAAAAAAATGGATGTCCCTATTCACCCACTTCACATATAGGTGTAATCGCATATGTGTGTTACGCCAGTATTAAAGTCTATTTCTGTAAAAAAAATTGCCGAATGACAGAGGTAAATTATGAATATATTCTTCACTGGATTGTAATTTTTTAATACGGAACCGTAATATTTTTTTAAGTCTAAGATAAAGTAAAAATATTTCTTATAAACTCAAGCAATTACCCGTGAAACTGACCATTGAATCGGATTTTATTCACAATTTGAGTTTTATTTGTTTACGGGGAACCCTAATTATTTGCGAAAATTAAAAGTACCCTAAGTTACCCGGATTAACTTCAGTTGTCTACCAAAAAGGTCCCATCACAATTGGTGAAGCCGTTCCGGAGATTACCCGGAACAAACAGACAGACAGACGGACAGACAACCACACAAAAAATTAAAAATTGTAATTTTGTTATAGGTGTCCGTGTAATCATTCATATGTATTAAGTAAACAAAATGTTATTTGACATTACAAACAGACACTTCAATTTTATTTATTAAGTATATAGATTTGAATATGTCTCATAAACCTAAACAAAAAATATATATGGACTGTTAACTAAGAATTTATATTGAATATTCTGAAAGTTGTATATCTTTTTATATTATACGTACGAACATTATAATTAGATCTCGCCGTCTCACTCTTACACAGGAAATTACCCTAAATCGAATGAGATCTCTAGATTTTACAATACATACGCGGATTTGTCTTCGAAAATATTCGCATTAAAACAAACACTAGTAACATTGCATTTAAATTTCGTTATTTCCACCTTATCGTTCATTAACTATCGCAATAATATTAGTGCAATGACTTCATTCTCAGAATAATGCCATATTAATTTTAAATAAATGTAGCAGCAGTCTGGATCTAGGACCTAAGTGCATGATAACCTTTGTTATCGTGTCTTTGGCGTACTGCGCGATTGACGTCTTTCGCTTTTAAGTTGTAATAAACTTTATAATCGAATAATGAATTATGCGTACCTAATTGACTTTACGGCTATAGGCATATAAGTTAATCAAATTTCCTGTTTTGTATAAACGGAGTTACTTTTGATACATTGTTTACATTCTTATATACACATTTGTTTCCTGTTAATTGTTATTTGTTCACTTTTTTTCTCATTTTTCCAACTTATAAAATTTTCATATACTTTCATGTATTTTTCTTTTAACTTTGCTACAAGCAAGTTTTCTATTGCCAATTTGGCTTCTGATCTTAAATCTGGTGAAGTACAATCTCCATTTCGCTCTCTGAACCGTTGAAGCCAATTTTCATTATTAAATTTATATTTATTAATATGTCGATTACCCATAAAAATGAGACAATAGAAAAACGATGCAAAGCTGGCGTAAACGCTAGGTTAATGCACAAGGGGTTATGTACGGGTTATGTGTATGTAAATAACTGATCAAGACAAATTTTCAGCTTTACCGCAAATTTTCTAATTATCATCTGTGCCAAAATGCAAGCACATTTATGGGTATACAGCCACGCGAACGCAATTGGTACTAAGCAAAGAGACTTACTTTAGTATGTCAAAAATGATAAAAGAGATTAATTTAAAGAGTTTTTAATAACTCCAGCACGCCGTTTCATAGAACATTGCTGGAGCGTTGTAATGTTCCAAATTCAAAAAACGCTCCTGCAATGGATTTGATTTTCTTTGTCCGTAAATTCGATACTTCGCGTGTTCTTTTTTCAAAAATAATGACAATATTTCCATGCACGTTTGATAAAAATAGATTTATGTTTCTAGTTTTTTTGTAATTATTTATCTACAAAAATAGTATTTTTTTTCTGAGAAACTATTGATATATACTTTGATATATTGATACTAGCTGGTGTCAGCGGCTCCACCCGCGTTTTATATGTTCTTTAGGTGTGAGCGAAAAAACAAATAAAAATGAGAGTCTTTTAATTTTATTAGCGCAGAAAAAATGTACTTAAGAGTAAATCGAAAAAAAAAAGATGAGAGAGGGTCGATAGAATTCAAAAAAATAATAGTCTATAACCATCTACGAAAGTCCCATTTCGATATGTTCAGTAGTTTTGAGGTGATGGTGCGTCAAAGTACCTCCATTTTCCTTTTATATTTATAGATACAAGATAGAATATACAAGTGCCTTATAATATTATACAAGCAATGTTTTTAAAGAAATGTAAGTATTGAAAATAATAAGGCTAAATTGAGTAATAAATTGAGTAATTGTATGCTTATAATTAAAATTAGCACGTCGACTTATTTAATTATAAATACTAATTACGTCGTCTGCATTTGGAAATAAGTTTAATGTATTTTTTTTTCACAGAGTCTTATGATATTATTGACGGACTAAACAAATACTATAAACACAGTCAAAAAATCAAAATCAAAAACATCTTTATTCAATTTAGGCCCTAAGAAGGCGCTTATGAACGTCTAAAACACTACCACCGGTTCGGAAAACAACCCAGCCGAGAAGAGCCGGCAAGAAACTCGATCTGGTTCTTTTTTTTTAATAAATATAATACATATCATTTTTTTTTTCATATAAAAAACTATATACAAATCATTGTCTTAACTAATGTTAGCGGAAGCAAAGAGATGTGGGTTAATTCCAGACATCACTATCGTTCACGTAATGATCCACCCTGTAATACCCTTTTGAGATTAAAACTTGCTTAACATAATACTTGAACTTATTGTCAGGTAAATCGGTAATATTACTTGGGATCTTATTGTAAAACCGAATACTATTACCTATAGAGCTTTTATTAGACTTACTTAGCCTAAAGCGTGGGATGGTCAACTTGTCTTTACTTCTAATTTTAAAATTATGACGATCATTCACTAGATCTAGCTAGTCTAAATTTTTACGAATATGCATTAAGTTATCGAAGATGTATTGGAAGGGCAAAGTTAAGATATCATATTCTTGAAACTTGTTCTTTAGAGATTTGCGAGGTCCCATATTGTATATTGCTCGAACAGCTCTCTTTTGTAACGTAAAAATAGTGTCTACCTCTGCTGCTTTACTCCACAGCAAAATACCGTAAGACATTAAGCTGTGAAAGTAAGCAAAGTAGACTAACCTAGCAATAGCAATATCCGTTAACTGGCGAATTTTTCGAACCGCAAAAGCAGCGGAACTAATCCTTCCTGCCAAAGTTTTAATATGCGGACCCCATTGTAACTTATAATCAAGTGTGATACCTAAAAACAGAGTTCTGTCAACTAAGCCTACTAAATTCCCTTCTATCTCTAACTTACATACAATATTTTGCACATTGGGCAACATAAATTTTATACATTTCGTTTCCTTAGAGTTAGGAAGGAAATTATTTGAGGCAAACCATTTAGAAATGTTTGCTAGTGTATTATTTAAGTGCCTAACCTCTGATTTTTTTTTTACTTTAAATTAAGTGAAGTATCGTCTGCAAAAAGAACCATATCAGCGGAGTTATTATCCATTAGCGGTAAGTCATTAATATAAACCAGGAATAAAAACGGTCCCTAAATCGACCCCTGCGGAACACCGATTCTAACTAATGATCCAGTGGAGGTAACCCCATTTACTTTCTGACATCGATTTGTTAAGTAAGAGGCCAGGAATGAGACAGAGGTTTCAGAAACACCATAATGTTTTAGTTTCAGTATAAGTGTACTGTGATCAACGCAGTCAAAGGCCTTTGAGAGATTGCAGAATACACCTATTGCATCCTGCCAAATCTCCCAAGCTCCCAATATATGACTTATTAACATGGCACCAGCGTCAGTGGTAGATTTGGATTTCGTGAAACCAAACTGCCGACCATCTAAAATCTTTTCTGCTCTAAAGTATTCAACTAACTGATTAAGCATAATCTTTTCGAAAATCTTACTAATCGATGGAAGTACTGAAATTGGTCTATAATTTTCAAGACTACTTCTGCAACCTGATTTAAATAAGGGTACCACTTTACTTATTTTCATTAAATTAGGGAAAGTGCCTGTTGCTATGCATCCGTTAAATATGTTAGCCAAATATGGTGAAATATTAACAATCATGGTTTGAAGAACCATTATCGACATTCCCCATATGTCTTGCGTATGTTTTAAATTTAATTGCTTGAAGGCTTTTAATATGCAACCTGCAGTAATAGATGTAAAAGAGAATTTTGAATTTATAGGGGCACTTAAGTTATTAAGGAGCAATGCGGCACCATAGGGTGATGAAGTATATGTTTTGTAACTTCAAGAGGTATGTTAGTGAAGTAGTCCTGAAAAACAGTTGCTACCTCTGAACTGTTTGAAATATGTACTCTGTCAATGTTCAGATTAAGTGTTTTATTATTTATTTTACTAGTTCCTGTTTCTTTATTTATGATATGCCAGACGGTTTTGACCTTATTTTTAGATACGAGAACTTTATTTCCTAAGAATTTTGCTTTAGCTTCTATTCATACACTTTTAAAAGTTTTTGAATATTCCCTGACATAAGCATGAAATGCTGTATTAGTAGTTAGTGATTTTCTATGATATAGTTCATATAAAACACTCTCTAGTTTTTCTTATTACTTAAGTTGCCCATTGACTGAATGCAATTTTTTTTCTGTCAATTGTCAACCTTTATTAGGGATTGTATATTAAATCCATTGCTTATAATCCTAAACAAGTTTTCGTAGTCGTTATTTGGATCTCGATTGTTAAAGTTCTTTGTAGACAATTGCTGGTGAATATTATTATTTAAACTATCTAATCTACTTTTGGATATAAGTCTGGTCGTTTTCATACAGTCATCATTAGGCTTATGACAGCTAATTTTAACAGGCTGACCTTTGTGATCAGACCGTATTCCAGATATTATACCACCGCTAATGGTTTTAAAATTAGTAAAAATATTGTCTATACAAGACGCAGTGTGAGCCGTAGTTCTTGTTGGTTAATAAAAAAGTGGATTAAAATTATATGATCTAAACAACGACATTAACATAGTAACCTCTGGTGTGGAGCTTAAAATAGCTATATATTAAAATCACCACAAACTAACACTCGCTTTTTAGAATTGAACATTTTACTAAAATAACCACCATTGTTTGTAAGAATTGAAAAACATTTGAGGCAGGAGGTCTATAAACACATAATATAATTAAATCTACCATCTCTGCGCAAGCCACTTCACAAACACGATCTATAGAGAGACTACATATATCTTTTCGGTTTTTAAGGTTTAATTTATTTTTAGATAATATAATGCAACCACCACCGGCAGCGATTATAAATCTCATATCGTATTATAAATCGTACTCGACATTTACCTGTAAGTTTTATGATATAGTTAGTTAAATAGGGATATATTCGTTTCCCGCACACTCCGGATTCCCCTCCAGCAGTTGCACAAGACGTGCTCCCACCCATCTGGGGAAGCTCTTGTAGCCGCTGTCAGAGCGATACAGTGACACCGCATGCACTAGCATAACACGTATCGTACTGCACACACATAGTTTGCACAAATACACGCAAGGTACATAGTTTATGTAATGGACCTTTTTTACTTTACAGAATTACTAACCGTTGAGTTAGCTAGTGCAAATTTCGCTGAATTTTTATCACAGGTAGTAGCTCAAGCCGAGGTTCCTACCATTTTGGTGCCCTAGTGCTGGTTACTTTTAGGCTTTTATATTTATTTTATTTTTTGTTTTTAAGCTGAGTGCCTTAAGCGCCTTAAATTGAAATGTTAAATATAACATATTCACAGCTTCGACAATATGATCAAATATAGACTAGTTACTTTCATGAAAATAAATTGTTTTTTTAAATCATAGCTATATTTTTTCTGGCTAGGTTTTTTAGTGTAAATTTTTCGTCCGTCGTATAATATAATATATAGAATAATATATGTTAATAACAGTAAATGGTGTTGAAAATTTAATGATTAAATAAATAGCATTTTTTTTGCAATACTATTTCACCGTAATACAACTGCGCCACCGAGGGAGTTACTATTTTTTTAGTATTAGAATTTTCTACTAAATAGGTGTGAATGTACAAATATACAATACTATACCAAAAATACCATTTTTTAAATTTTAGTCTGTCTATCTGATTAGCCGGACTAATCTCCTGAACGGCTGGAAGGATTTTGACAGGACTTTTTTTAGTAGATAGCTGACGTTTACTCCGTGTAACTTAAAACGTTCGAAAATAATTGGGGTTCCGTGTAAAAAAATTAAAACTCATAAAACAGAACAAAATTCGATTCAATGCACACTTTAACGGGCAAGTGCTTGATTTTATGAGAAATATTATTTACTTTATCTTAGTACTAAATTTTTTAGGAAAATAAAGATCTTCCGTATAAAAAAATTTAAACGCAGTGAAGAATATATGAATCGCGGGCGCATCCGGTGGCACACAGCTAGTCGAAAATATGCTATGGTTCCGCTTTGAGACCGCGATATCGGTGTACCCTTATAGGACATAAACTTATCTAAGGTATGTATTACTTCTGCTTGGATATAGAACATCTATTCGTATATATTAGGGCTGTTCAAGTATTACGCGAGCAACATTTATTACAGATATCCACCTGTTTCGGTCTCTTCAAAATTATTTAGGCAATATCAGGTTAACATCAAGAGATGACTGCCAAAACTACTTGTCGCGTTTTTTTGATGAGAAGTCCCAAAGTCTATAGCAACGGGATCATTGCACTACCTACAAGAAGGCAGAAAGTCATCGAACAAAATGGCAAATATATACTGTAATTAAACGTAAATGAACTTTGGAAAAAAATGTCTTGTGTTTGTTCATATAAAATGCGAATAAACTTTTTCCCCAACCTAATATATTTACTTATTTATCTACGAATATTGTTGACATGCGTTTTCGCAAGCGGGACGCTTTGACTGAAGGAATAAATAATCACGCTATAGATAGCCATATTGTTTATTAAAAGGTTGTAGAAAACTATAACAAAATAACTCTGTGAATCAAATGTAAATTAATTGTGATTATAATTCCGAAATTTAAATGTGTTTATGTAATATTTCGAGATTACTTACAAAATAAAACACAATACTATGTTCAATTAATATATTTTAATTCTATTAATACTTAAAAATTACTTATTTTAGGTAATAAATTTCTGCGGCTTTAAAAAATTCTTCTATACATTTTTTAAAGCTATATTTGAATGTATAATTTAATAATTTTATTGATTGGATGTATGTAAGTACTTAATTAAATATTAAGTAATAATACTAATATTAGTAAATCCTCTGTAATACCGGAATACAATGTAAATGAAGATAAATTAAATTACGATTAGTTAATAAAAAATCGTCTGGTATAATTTTACATTTTTATGTTTAAATTTTCATATTACGACACTAAAGTTATTTGGTGTGTGAAGCGACAATTGATGAATTGTATTATCACAATAATGATATAGGCAGCACGAAACATCATCCTGGTTGTTCGAATTTAACGTTTTCCGTATCTGTAACAATATGTTAAATAATATAGAATAATGTATTCCTAAAACTCGTAAATAATATTTATAAAACAGAGAACCGTTTTTTGTCACAAACCATCGCTTTTTTATTTTGAGGTAATGATAGAGTTGGTAGTGCGATTAGATTCCGCATAGACGGACACAGGTTTGAATCCACATATCCAACTCTATATGAGCCTGAGCTTTCTTGGTAACGGAAAATATGGTGAGTTAATCATATCATAGTGGTATGGCATCGGTTAATGCTGCCTATCACCTTCAAGCTTGAAAATCTGTCGCCAAGGTGTATTCCGGTAACGTCACTTGAGAGCTAGGACCTCTAGGCTAAGTGTGTTTACTGTTTAAAAGGGTCGATCATAAGTTTGGTTAAAATTCATGTATTATTTGAACATTTGAATGGCTCCTATACGCGGATGAAATATGTGGTTTCTCGGTTCAATAGCAGATGATTGTTACTACTGGCTCTACGGAGGGACTACTTACATTTTTTTTTTTTCAAATTTAAATTTAATTAGAACAACATTCAATGAAACAATCAATGTTTGATTAAAGATTTATTCTCAATGTACACAATTATCTCGACTTAAAGGAATATATTTTAACTTGATATTTATAGGTACATTTGAGGAAAAATTTTTGATACAATCGATTTACTTTAATTATTCTGAAAGTTGAATTTATATCCATTACCAAGGATACCAATCTAGTGTTTAAATTTTACGTAAAGTTTATACATACGAGCTAGCATGCGCGCCGTGGCCGTGGCCGTAGCAGTCGCCGTAGCACCACTGTTGCCATAACCGCCGCCACATCCGCCACCGCAACCGCCAGGATTGTATCCCGTTTGTGGATAACCGCCGTGACCGTAGTCGCCTCCGCCACCGTAACCGCCTCCGCCACCGTAACCACCTCCGCCTCCGCCTCCGCCACCGTAACCGCCTCCGTAACCACCTCCGCCACCGTAACCGCCTCCGTAACCACCTCCGCCACCGTAACCACCGCCGCCTCCATAACCACCTCCGTGGTGTCCACCACCGTGTCCACCGTGACCTCCATAACCTGTAAATTTTTAAACGAATAATTTTGATATTAATAAATACATTTACAAACTAGCTGCTAGCAAGCGGGTGCGCCCGCGTTTCATACATTCTTTACTTTATTTTTTTTATACGGAACGCTAATTCTTTTATAGTACTAAGATAAATTAAAAAAAAATCTCATAAGCACTTGCCCGTTAAACTGCGCATTACATCGAATTTTATTAAATTTTTTATAAGTTTTAATTTTTTTAGGCGGAACTCTAATTATATTCGAAAATCAAAAGTACCTTATGAGGAGTAGCGTGTCTATTTAATATAAATACATATTTTTGACATTACAAACAGACACTTTAATTTTATTTATTAGTATAAATATTAATAATTATAAGGTCAATTATATTTCTTAATATTCTAAATTCTTTCTAAATTGAAGATTTATTTTATCCAATAATTAAACACTTATTAATTATTTATTAAGATATTACTTAAATAATAAATAGCGGTTAATAATTAGTTAAATGTTTTATTTATTAATTAATAACTGATTATTTCATTTATATGTTCATTCATTCCAATTCATTAAAAAAAACGGTAATTGTATTTTATTTTCGTAACTAGAAAATGAATTCTCCATAGAACTTGATATATTTAACATTCATTTGCAGAAATTGAAGACATAAAAACAAAACTAAACTGTAAGAAAATTAATAATCTATACGTTTGAACATCGATATAAATCCACGAATTACTATGAATAAGTGACACTGACGGTTCAAGGAAGTACGTCGTGAGATAACCGCTTGCAACAATATTTTTTTGAGAATCGTTATCATGTAATGGCAAAATAGAACTTGGAATTTCTTGACGCTTGAAATAGTTAATACGAAGCCTTTACTCTTTAGTGGAACGTTTTTAGCATGATATTATTGATCTATTAAACTTATCAAACCAACACAATTTAATATATTGTTCGAAACATCGAAATGAACTATATATATCAGCTAGCGGAACTTGGAGATATCCAGGCAAGCATTCGGAAATGTTCTACCACCACCAAATAGTTTATTTATAACGATGTATTTCTTCCTTCCTTCAACGAAAGCTCATTGAGCCTTATTTCACTGAACTTGAAACTAAGTCAATCGACACGCAACCATTAAACTTGGGTTCAACATTTTATTATGCACTAGTAATTGCGGTAATATAAGACTTACTGGATAGCCTAATTAATTGTAATTACATAATTTTTTTTTGGTGTTATTAAATGGCTTGATAAAATACATTTTTACGTACCTCCATGCTCTTTGACGACTTTAACGATAATTGTTTTTGTTGGTTCTTGGTAACCGTGACCTCCGCCATAGCCGCCTGGGTAACCGCCGCCTCCGCCATAGCCAAAACCGCCTCCGCCACCGAAAGAAATACCGCCGCCACCCAGAAACGACTTCTTCAAATGCAAGTGACGCTTTTGTCTGTTATGATGCTCCTTTCCTTGATCTTCCAATTTCTGAATCATTTTTAATTTATTATATCACTCACGACAAAAAAAATGTTTACCTTATTAAGTAATTTATCATGACGCTATAATTACTTCTAGTTTCAAGTTGATAAATGAGCTATGTAGCTCTTAAGTTCAAGTATAAAGATTTAATTATTATATAACGTATGATTAAGAAAATAATTGAAAATTTCTGCGTTGTACTTACAAAAATATATTTATAAGATACAATTCTAATATTGTAAAAATAATAATTTATGATAAATAAACACAGTACTATTTTTGCGTTTGCTATTATATGCTATTTTTTATTTGTGGAAATAATAGTATATATTTTTTGGAAAGTAACCTCAAATAAGTTGCCATTAACTTCCAGTTTGAGAAAAATATTTTAATTCAATAAAAAAATTCACCTTGACATAAATAGGACCAGAGTGTTCTTTCAAAGACTTAGATTCTGGTTCTGAGCGCACATTTTGGGGAGGGTTTCGTGGAGCCAACAGCACTAAAATCGGAAACTGCCTCGAACGGTCTGTAGCATGTGCCCTTGAATCTTTAGGGGGAGCTAACACGGGGGCAACGAGTACAATGCGATCGCCTCCATCGAGGGTATTGTCGCCGATCGACGCTGAAGCCGACGCAATAAGCGCCAGAACGGTCACCACCACACCACTGTAATCCATCGTGATCACTGGCGCACTATTCACAAAGCAAACCTATTTATACAACTTGTTCTGTTGCAGACGGTAAACTACGTCACGAACCGCCGATTTGATGATGGTAATCGTCAGGACGCGCTAAGTTCGCGGAGTGATTTCCCATGATGACGTTATCAATTGATTCCATACATTATTTTTTAGTTAATTGTTGGCTCATTGACAGAGAAGCTAAACCTTTTTTCTAGCCTTCGACTCTCAATGATACTATCAATTTTTCATGGTTTTTTAATAATATGTAAATCACAAAAAATAGTAATCACCTACTCATTAAAAATTACCTTTCGATGTAAACAAAATACCCGTAATGTTTTGTCTAGATCAACTTCAATTACGTTCTATAAAAAACTATTCAATAATAGAGTCAATACAGTCCCAAATCATATGACAATATCATTTTATTTCCATATTCATTTGTTCTTTTTCCTCTTTTTGATTCACTGTTAGCGCATATAAATCAACTATAACAATAAAGAAATATTCTTCTAATCCTACTCGTTAAAATGTTACACCTTTGATCATCAAATCAGCAAAATAAGATGGCGTCTGCAATACACAAACACTTTATTAGCCGTGAAAAAATTTACAAATGTATAAGTTTTCTACAGAATTCGAGGGTTTCCCTTAATTTTCCTGAGATCCACTGATCAAATCCAGACTTGATGGCAATGGGACCACCTCGGTATTACTTCAAATAAAAAAAAAAATTACAAATCGGTCCTCAATTGACGAAGAAATCGCGTAAAAACATACAAACGAATTGATAACCTCTTTCTTTTTGAAGTCGGTTAATAAGGATCACCCTAGTATACGATGGTGATGATTTTACTGAATATTTTCTATTACAATATAAATTAACACGGAATGTGGAGTCTAATGAACGAATCGTGACGCCTATACATGCCTGCCAATTTACGAAGTCAGCACACGTTTGTTCAAGTACCTGGTTATCCCCCATAAACCGGATACCTTGTCCTGTTTGGATACATAATAAAATTTCGATGTGTTTTTCGCTACAACTTTTTTTTTGTTCGAGATGATAATGTTATGAAGATGGGTATTTTTTTTTGTTACTGCAAGGACGCAGTACGTTTACCTTATACGGTGAAACGAGTTTGTGTACAGGTGCTTTGTAGTTGAGTCGGGTGAAATAAAGGGTGTTTATAACCGGATTAAGGTTACAATAAATAATGCAACAAAAAGAGAAGCATTGCAATCGTTGCCATGCTGTTTTAGTCGCTGGTAAGGGGGGCTATAGAGTGCAAAGAACTTTCATGCAAATATGTATATTATGATAGTTTTGTATGTAGATATTTGATTATTTATTCCATTTATTATTATTAGTATATTGCTATTTTATATTATGTGTATATTGTGTATTATTAAGTTTATAATATTATTTATATGTAAGTAATGTATATATATATATATATATATATATATATATATATATATATATATATATATATATGTATGTGTGTATGTATATGTATATATAATATCATATGTGTAAATGTCACATATTTTTATCTCTTATCACATCTACTTTATTTTATCTCTGCACCACCCCAAGGTTGACTGGTAGAGAATGCCTCTGATATTAAGTCCGCCTTTTTACACAAATTGTAAATAAAGCATAAATAAATAAATAAACTTTTAACTGAGTTCCATTTTTTATATTAACCGGTTCAGATTATTAATTTGTATTATACATAATTCATTTTGAAGGTTCAAGCAATGATTATTTTTGATGACACGGAGGGGTCTCAATGGTAATTGCATAAGCATTTTTTACTAATTAATCTGTGTTTTTTTTTGTATATATGCTAATGCTTATATCATCGTAGGGGAGGAGGGGTTATATATTATGCTTATATAGTCAAAATGACTAATATTTTTCAAACGTAATATATGAACTAAGGTTCAAGGTGGTTTAAGGTGGACTAAAACGTTTACAAAATGGTGGCCCCGTGGCTATAGAAGGGGAATTGGGCTACCACCAGCCCGTTGGGTGGACGATATAATAAAAACCGCGGGTCAAACCTGGATAAGGCTAGCTCAAGACCGAAACGAGTGGTGTACTAGAAGAGAGGCTTATGCTTAGTAGTGGGCGATGATTAGCTGGTGATGATGAATATTTGAACGACCCCTAATGATTTGTCTATACGTTATACATTTTATTAAGTTACTAGTTTCGTGCCCGCGGTTCTGTTTTATATATTCTTCACTGTTTAATATAGTGTTTAAATAATCATTGAAAATAATGTTTTTATAGTGCTGTCACTTGAATCGTACTTTGATCACAATTTCATAAGTTTTAATTTTTTTACACGGAACCCTAATTTTTATTTTTAATTAGAAGATGTATTGAAAATTGTAGTGATTCGAAATATTGTTATATGAATAAAATACTCTGTATTGTGTTCATTTGAGAATATATCAAGATCTTCAGTTAAATCGTTTGAAAAATAATCGAACAAATAATTACACATAGATTGATACATTACTTCAGCAATAATATTATTTTCTACCTAAATACTGGACAATGTAATCGAAATAAATTAGCAATGTGTTAGTACTTAGTATTCTTCATAATAATTACAGATTATTAGTACAAAGAAGATGCGAAAAAAAAAAAATGGGAAATAATGTATCAAGTAACAGGTAATCATTATTGCATGCGCATCTATAATTATATTACTCTATAATTTTACAATACAATTGATAATTATCCACTACATGATATTTTTATTAAGTTGGAAAAGGTAATTTACCCAGAGACTCTGTTCCGTTCAAGTTGTTAAAATTATTAATAAATGGTACAAAAAAACTACAAACTCGTAGTTTTTGGATCGTTAACTCGATTGAGTTAAGTTAATTATGTTGCGTGAATATTTAATTTGATTAAAGTCGTGAATTCTATTATTACATATTAATATTCAAACCTGTTTCATTAAATATGTCGGAAAAAGTTTGTATTTAATTTTTATTATAAGAAATAACTCGATGCAAATCAATTTCCTATGAACCTTCGATGACAAAGTGATCCATATACTGTGTAGAATGCAAATCATGATGACAAATGATGCTATGAGTAATTTTTATATTTGCATAGTGGATAGTTATTACAATGAAGGATATTTCTCAATCAGTTTTTTCAAACCTGTCTTTATTAATTCGTTAAAATCGTATTTAACTTCGTATTATTTCAATTAATATGGATAATTTAATCTATACTAATAAATAAAATTAAAGTGTCTGTTTGTAATGTCAAATTAACAACTTTTTAGTAAATATATTTACATCATATATTATTATACGATACCTATATCAAAAAAAACATTTTTTTGAATTTTTGTCGGTCTGCCTCTTTGTTCTGAGTAATCTCCGGAAGAGGTAGGCCAATTTTGAAGGGACTTTTTTGTTAGATAGCTAAAGTTACTCCGAGTAACTTAGGGTACTTTTGTTTTTCGGCAATAATTAGGGTTCCGCGTAAAAATACTAAAACTCATGAAATTTGGACCAAAACCCGATTCAACGCACAGTTTTACTGGCATTTGGATCTTTTGAGAAATATCTTTACTTATTGAGAGTTCCAAAAAAATTTGGAAAACATAAAAAAACCGTATAAAAAAATTAGAAAACTATATTACGCAGTGACAAAAAAAAAAAACAGAAACGCGGGTGCAGCCGCGGGCACACACAAGTTATTAATATAATTAGTAAGTCTAACCTTCAAGAATAAACTGTCTGTGTCAGAGAAAACAATGTAGATAATATATAATACCAAATTTGATAAAGACATAAATACAATGCAGAATACTAGTTTGTAATTTCCCGGATTAACACGGATTTTTATGCAAATATGTTCTGTTACAAGAATTTTAAATTATCCTTAAATATATTATAAAAGACATTTTAGTTTTCTTTATCATAACTATTTCCCCCATAAGATACTTATTGTTCCATAGTCGAGTACTTGATATTTTCTAGATATTTATAAATAAATATTTAGTAATTTTAAAATGTATGTAAACTTAGTAACTAATGTTTTTCAAAGAATTAATAAAATGAGGAATCCGTTAACAACACCTGATCATAAAGCCCGTCACGATATTACCTTCAAAAAGCACACATATCCAAATTATTATAAATTTGATAAACATAATTATAACATTCTAAAAGAGTTAAAACATGAAGTGCAGTAACGGTGAACAAGAATCATTCTGAATACAAATAATTGTCTAATCAATGACCATTTATTTAAACACACACACACACACACACACACATATATATATATATATAATATTCAGTGACTAACTTTTATCTGTAACCTATATTTTTACTACATTATTGTATGTTGACTACAAGACATATAAACAAATTTACTTCTTCTTTTCTTGCTTAACGTTACCAACGTGTAAATTATCCATAAAAAATTCTGCCAGTACACGTGGGATTTTTTTTCCCAATCTTGTATCAAAAGTTTAACGAATCTTTGGCCATCCTGCTATAATGTTCCCAGCAGTTTATGTGGTACCACATAATCTACGTTCCATGTTATTATTTCTAAAACACTTCACTTGGGCGTAACATTATAGCTATCTACATGAAATATCACCAAGAGTAAGTAATAAATAACTACATGACAGACTAAGCCAGAATCTACTACATCAATTTTATTTAGTAAAAAAAAAAACTAAGTGCTACAATCAAATGCAATGGCTAACTTTATTTATCCGAAGATTTACGTTTATGCTGTTTATCGTAATCATAACTTGGGGTACGAAGTCAGGTGAGCTCCATGGTGTACCGGGTAGCGAGGTCAAAACAGAATTTAGTGTCATTCTTTTCCAAAACTTGACGTCTGCTACCTGGAACGGCAGCGTTCCTCCTAGTAACCTTCTGCTCATCAAAAGGAATACAGGACGGTGCAAGGTCGGTCTTGGCGTGCACTATTTATGCCGTCGGTCTGGAGGGATGGATCTTGTTTTTCCTGCCACCATTGATTATCTCGTAGTTCTAGGAGCGTGTACATGCGCTCCGATTGCGATCGAAATACTGGGCCGCGAGGAAGACAATCTTTACAAAAAAAACATTCCGAAGCGGATTTTTTATGAGCCGTACTAACAATCTGATAAAAACCACGATAAATATTCAGAGTAATAAAATATGTTAAAAAGCAGAGGAAGAAAACCTCTTTCAAATTACCGAGAAATAAAACTTGTCAAAAAAAAAATGTGAGGAAGAAAACCTATTAATTTTTATTATTAATTTCCACGATCGTACGGCTCGCTATCACCCTTCATATTTTGGAGCCAAAAGGGTCCCGGACAGTGCGGTTCCGGTTCCAGGAGAGATTCCTCCCGCGAACTATCCGAATGTGGAATGACCTCCCAGCGGAGGTGTTTCCCGGGAAATACAATACAGGGTTCTTCAAAAGGAGCGTAAGAAAGTTTTTTAAAGAGTTTACAATACACACGTGATACCTCTTGTGTTGCAGGCATCCATAGGCTACGGTGACCGCTTACCATCCTGTGGATCGTTTGCCACTTTAGTGGTATAAATAGTATCAAGTAATAAAACCTCGTTTAAAAACTGGGAGAAATAAAACCTGTTCAAAAATCTCTGAGGAAAAAGGTCTCGGTAAAAAAGTTCAGGTTGCGGGAGGCGATGGACGGTTACGGAATACTGCGCTCATCCGAAGTCCCGGACAAATGTAAATGTGACACTCGTATACAATTATGCGCGTATAGAAGGAAATTTGGGGAATTAAGTGGGTACAGTCCCACACAAGTCGTCTGCTGTCCTTCGTGACAATACTCATGGGAACTTCAGAAATACATCGGATTCGGTCGAAATTCGAATTTACAAAAAAAATCCACAGATATCATTAAACAATTTACGTTTTATTACGTGATAAAATGATAAACACATGATCATGAAAATTAGAAAAATAAATGATCCAATCAATTATCCGTCGAATATTTAAAATCTCCCAGTTTGTAGAACAAAACATAATTACTCTTAAATATCAAAGTTTACATTTAAGTATTTTGTTATTGTGAAGTATAAAATTTATTGAACAATTGGTTTCTTTGTATTAGATTATTTATTACTGGGTAATATTTTCAATTTGATTAATTATCCGTGCAGGTTTGATTACAGATTTTAAATTGATGACAACTGGTACTATGTAATAATTATTATTTCGATTTGATTTTCTTACGTTCATATTATTTGAAACAACATATTTTAGGAAAGCTCATTTGTGTTTGGACTTGATAGTTAGATTAATAACTGTCATACAAATAGGTTTTTCGCAAAATATTCCTACGTTAGGCCTCTTTTAAATAATGATATTAAAGAAACGAATCCCAAGTGTAAATTTAAGAAGACATTTAACATATTTTTTAATTATACTTAACTTAACTTTATCATATATAGTAATCACTTAAATACATTCGAATTCATTGCATAGAATAATGTACCCATTATAAATATGTTACAAAAACAAATCGTCTATATTTAGCTTCCTCCGTAAAGATGCAATTCTTGGCGTATAAGCTTAATGAAAATCTATTACGAAATATAAGAAATTTCACTACTTACTGTAACATATATCGGTTGCAAATATTTGTTAATATCTGTTTCATGTTTGACCACATTATTACTCGTAGCCAGAAGTGTCAGCACGGGATAATCCTTAGCTGTTTCCATGACTCTTGCTTTGGAGTTCCTAGGAGGCGCAAGTACCGGAGTCACCAATACAACTCGTTTATCAGCTATTTCTTTGACACCATTTATTATGACCACTGTACAGCATATTATTAGTTGGTTTAATACTAATTTACTGATTCTCATCGTGGCGATTAATGAATGTTGCAAATTATAAATGGAATCTTTATTTATACAAGCCATGTTTCATTTTGATCACGATTTATAAAGTGATGGACTCTTGCTGCGTGATCCATTAGATTTACAGTATTGAATAAGTTTCAAATTAGTAATTATCAACCAGTTGACTCTGGGTGTGTAAGTAAAAAAATGTGTTTCGACTTACAACCTGTCATAATGTTATTCCAATTTGTAGGTATTGCTATTAAGTTACCAATTATACTGTACTGTTGGGCATATAGTGTTTAAGATTTTGTTCGATGCTGTTGTAAAATTCAAAATTGTAGAACTTCACTACAATCAATTCAATTCAAGTTAAATGAAGTACGACACAAAATTATTTGAAAGGATTGTAACAGAGATGATTTGTTTATAATCTAAGTTTACATTTTATCGTTTAGTTTAATAATTGAATACTTATCTTTTTAAATGATCGATCAGCAGCTTATGATAACAACATAATTATCGTAAACGCTTCACAAAAAGTGCTAAATAAAACTTTCGAGACAACGTTTCGAGTTCAATATATATTTAATTACATTTTTACTTTAAAAAATGTACCTATCTGATATATATATATATATATATATATATATATATATATATATATATATATATATATATATATATATATATATATCTATATATATATATATATATATATATATATATATATATATATATATATATATATATATATATGTATTAAGTTAGTATAGTGAGGATCACAAAATATTTAGTTTATCTACAAGCAAGCAAGCAAGAACACAGCAGAAATTTTACTTTATTTTTTACGTCATTACTGCTTAATAACTATGAGAAACCATTTTGATATTTAGTGGTTATGTAGCTATATTAATACAACATTACCTTATAAAACAAATGTTAACATCGACTCGTGTATAAAAATTATAAATACTTTTTCTGAACATGAAAATAAAATTTAACGGATGCACAAAAGCGGCCTCCCCAAACGAGTTACGGATAGTTTTGTGACGTCAACGGTCACCACCGCTGACATGAGTGAAGAAGACAGGCTTACATATCTTTAAAAATAGTTAATTTAAACAATAAAGGTGACGTCACGTAAATATTTCCTTCACAATAATAAACAACCTGTCAAGTATTATCGCTTCTCGTTGCGCCTGACCTTGATTGGTCATCACATTTACATCATACAAATTACGTGAGCATAAAAATAATTAATTGGTTATGTCT
Source organism: Samia ricini (assembly GCA_014132275.2). Taxonomy (NCBI): domain Eukaryota; kingdom Metazoa; phylum Arthropoda; class Insecta; order Lepidoptera; family Saturniidae; genus Samia; species Samia ricini. The sequence goes on from AP028161.1 coordinate 14,021,916, forward strand.
ACTTGTATTTTTTTTGTAATAATAATAATAACAATAAATCCAGAAGAATCGGCTTATAATACAAATTTTATTTTTTGTTTCTGAAGTAACCAACAGACTGGTTTCGTTTCTTTTAAAATTGTTATTGACGTAGCTTGTTTTTTCCCTGGAACAAAAACAACCGTCAATTATTTTTAAATACTGTAAACAATTTTATAGATTTAATTGTAAGTATCTACTAGATCGTAGTTTTAAACGAATATGTACCTATCTATACTAATACATAAAATTGAATTAAATACTGCGCTGTGGTGTGGTAGAGGATGTGGTGACCAAAATAGAGAAAGGTATGCTTAGTTGGTTTGGGCATGTAGAGAGGTTGGATGAGAGAAGATTAACGAAATTAATTTATAAGGCGAGGGTGAATGGGCAAGTCGGTAAGGGCCGACCTAGGCGAACGTATCTAGACCAAATCAATCATGTGTTAAACAAAGGCCAGGTAAAAAGTATTCATAACCGAGGAGCATGTATAAAAGCGCTCATGAAAGTAGAGGAAGCGAAAGAGGTGTGTCAAGATCGTAGCAAGTGGAAGGACGTAATCTCTGCCTACCTCCACGGGAGAAAGGCGTGATGATATGTATATAAAATTGAAGTGTCTGTTTGTAATGTTAAAATTATTTTTTTTACTATAAAGTTATGAAATTTTTGTCTGTCTGTTTGTTTGTATCGGGTAATCTCCGTAACGGCTGGACCGATTCTGACAATACTTTTTTTTGGTAGATAGCTGAACTTACTCCGGGAAACTTAATTTTAGAAAGTAATTAGAGTTCCGCGTGAAAAAAATAAAACTCACATAAAAATAATAAAAATGCACAGTTTTACGGACAAGTTCTATAATTTATGAGAAATACTTTTACTTTATGTTAGTATTAATTTTTTTAGGACAATAATTAGGGATGTGTATAAAAAATTAAAACGAAGTGAAGAATATATGAAACATGGTCGCAGCCGCGGGCACACACCTAGTTAAAAAACATATTCATAATAATTCTAGGTTACAACTAGAAAACATCTAAATCATGACGAGACAATTTGAATCTAGCTTTCAAATTAATATAGCTACATAACCACTAAATATCAAAATGGTTTCTCATAGTTATTAAGCAGTAATGACGTAAAAAATAAAGTAAAATTTCTGCTGTGTTCTTGCTTTCTTGCTTGTAGATAAACTAAATATTTTGTGATCCTCACTATACTAACTTAATACATATATATATATATATATATATATATCAGATAGGTACATTTTTTAAAGTAAAAATGTAATTAAATATATATTGAAAACAGCATTGAAGTAATAGATTAGAGCCCTATTGTTACTAATAGTTGTCTTTTCGCAGAACTCTACCAATGATAGTTATAAAACCATAACCTAAAAAAAACATTCGATAACTAAAAAGAAACCTTGAAATAATATTAAAGGTGATAAGTTTATTTCTTTTAATTTCTGACTTCCGTATAGGTGAAAAACTACAATGCTCATAAAATTTTAATGGTACTCATAAATTTAAACATGTCTGAGATGCGTCTTTCACGGATATGAAGATTCGTAGTCAGTATAAATATATTAACTAAGTAAAATTTTTTATAAAATTATCAATAAGATTTTTTCCTTACATTTATGTACAGTTCTTTTGGTTCCTTATCGGATAGTGGTACATCTTCAGGTAGAAAATAAATGCCATCTGGTAAACTTGTTCCGTCACCTTCAACTCTTGTTAGTTTTAAAGGACCTTTGTAAGCTCCGCGTATCAGATCGAACAGATCGGCTCCATTAGCTTGATAGCTCACCATATCTTTCGTATGACATTTATACACAAGAATAATTAAAGCAAGTAAAGGCAGCCAACGCATTTTAATAATTTTTTTAACAGGTCGATTTCGAAGGATACTTTGAACGATAATGTTTCTTGACGAAATATCCTCATCTATATATAAGGTGTTTAAAACTCTTATTATTCTTATTGTATTATGTGATTCATTTTTCATGTATTAATAATTATGTATATATATCTTGTTATTGTGCTGCCGCGCTTGTACCCAACCAATATTTGAGAGTTTCTTATTTGGGTGTTTGTTTGTGTAAAATAAAAGAGGTATATTTAATATGTCCGATTACCTATAAAAATGAGGCAATAGGAGGACAATAGAAAAACAATGGAAAGTTAGCGTAAACGCCAGGTTAGTGCTCAAGGGGTTAAAATAATAAGAGATAACAAACGCTTTGATTATTTTTAAATATAGATCTAAATATAGGTTAAATATTTTATCTAAACAAATCTAGATTACATTATTACCAAAATGTACTGTAGTTTTTTTTAAATCAATCTTTGTGCCACAAAAATAAATTTACTAAGAAAACTAAAAGTCGGTCTATCTTCATTTTGTGTACGAAATACATTTAATATCAAAATAAATTTTATACGTTTTCCTTTGGCTTAAAATCTTTGACCCTATATGTTTACTGATAAACTCTATGTTTGTCATCTCTTTATATCTATTAAATATTTTCTAATTTTATTTGTTGCATTGGTTAGCTTTTTAATATAGTTTCATAATTCCACCCAGCGTAAGGGATATTGTAACACTTTAAAATATTTATAAATTATTCCACCAAAAGATTTGGTCTTTAATCCGAAACTATCTTGAGCATTTTATTTCATTATTAATATTTATTTTATACAACATAAACGTTGCACATAAAATAAAAATTAATATTAAAAAAATAATCGATAATGATTATCATGTAAAATAAATAAAAATTTGAAAGATAACTTTGGAGTTTTTTATTCTATTCAATCGGATAGAACAAAGATGTCCGTGTAAACTGTTTCCACTATCCTAATTGCATCTGGTAGTTATAATATTATTATAAATAAAACGCAATAAATTCACGTTTACTATCTTGGCTTATACGTCGGGTTGAGTCGTTTGGCCGGTTCGACCGGGGAATTCAGAATTATCAACAATCAAGACAAAAGGCGATCGCATCCTACTTGTTATAACTACGTAATGCATTACGTTATAAAATAAGTATGAAACGATTCATAGAATATATGTTATAGTAAAAACGAATCTGTTATTTTATTTAATAAATACTTGTTACATGTTGTAGGTAAAAAAAAACCTTTCAAATTATAGTTTGCCGATGTTTTTCCACAGATTAGGTTATTGTATAATTGTCTGTTCAGTTTTTCCTTAATGTTTGCGGTTAATATAATAAGATGTCCGATTGCTATCTACGTATGTGTATAATCACTGTGATAGTGTAACGTATGAATTTTGTTATCAGGTTATTCTGTTTTAATTCAGTTTTTAGGAGAAATATTTTATTGTTATTTACTTGTCGGAGTTGATATTGGACTTTTTTTTACACGGTATAGGTTTATTGCTTTGACCACAATCTTACCTGATGTTAAGAGACGATGTGGTCCAGGATGGTAAACACACTAAGCCTAAAAGTACTGGTTCTCAAGTGATGCTGCCGGAACACACCTAATGGTATTTGGCGATATGTTTTCAAACTTGAGGGCGGTAGCTACCCAGACGGGCATTTTAGAAAATGCCCTACCACCATGCTATGGTTTCCTCACGACGTTTTCCTGCACCGAAAGGCCGATTTTAGAGTCGGATAGGTGGGGATCGAACCCGCGTCTATTGACACAGAATCCGGCCACACTACCCGCTGCGCCATAATCGTTTATTTTAATGTTCTCTAGTATCACTAGAATAATATTAGATGACCTGTATACCTGACTGCTACTTTATACCCCATAAAAAAGTTACTCTCTTAATGGTACTCTCACCTATGATAATTGTATCGGGCATAGCATACTTTCTTTTTGCACTTTTCTCTATCAGTTGTTATCTCAACACTTATTCCTTTGAAACATCTATAATTCTTCACGCAATCCACTCATAGTTTCCTCGGTCTTAGTCTATCTCAGTTTTCGTCTAACTTCATACTTTAGACTTCTAGTTATAAAACTTTCATGCGTCTATTTAATAAATGTCATTTAGACTATTTAATAAAATAATTACTATTAATGAATAAATAATTGTAGTCTCAAACTTAAAATAAAACCTACATCTTTTCAAGTTAATTATTTCCCATTTTGGTTATTTAAAATGTATTTTTTTAAGTGTGTGCGCAATTAACACACTATAGAAACAAACAGACAGACAAAAGTTTAAAAAAATATACTTTCGGTAGAGTTTGTACATATCTATTTAGTATAAAAAGTTACATTACAAAGAGACACTTCAATTTTATTTATTTAAATTATAAAATTAATATTAATAGTTAGTAAAAATACAATTAAAAAAATGTATGATGCTATCATGCAGAAGAAAATCGTGGCCTATTATTATTAATCGTGAAACGTTCCGTTTCATAGATTTTTATACAAGAGCAATATAAATCACCGTTTTTACTACAAACGATTCTGTATAGAGACAAAATATTCCAATTTATAAATGCAGTGCAGGTCTAATGATGCCTTTCCTACTAGTTCTATCTAGTTCGGTGACTCCTTAAGGGTTGATGAACTGATGATCTTATCGGTTTTTCTTACCTTGCCAATCGAGCTTAAACGTGAGGAGAATTTTAGTAAAACAAAAAAAGTAAACTTGGCAAATCATTTATTAAGGATAACATAATTCCACAACAAAAAAAAAATGATTGATAAATGTATATTCATTTCAGTTCAATTATTGACTGTGGTATCGTCTACCTGAAACAAAAACGAGAAATATTTGCATTAATTACTTCCTCCATTGTTATGATGAAGCTTAATCTGAACAAATAAATGGTAACTTTGTATCAAAATATATATTATTGTTATCATTTTGAGTATAAATGTACCTGTATTTAGGGTTCCATCTTAATTGTTTTATATTTGTAGGCGCGTTTCATTGACAACAAATATCTGATGCTAAATGTCGATGTGAACCAAGGTGATAAACACGTTAAAAATCTAGACAACGTATTCCCAAAGTGGTCGTCATTTTGGGGATCTACGAGGTATAAAATCGGCTCCTATTAATTAACACAAGTTCTTATTTGAAATTTTCAAGATACTGTATAGTTGTGTTTCGTTTACCAACTTGTTATAAGAATGACTAATATTGCAGTAGGAAGTATCATTGTAGTACCTACTTTAAAAAAAAATCAACAAGTCGATAAGCGTGCACAAGTTCGTACAAGATGAATAATTCGGCAAGTCAATAAGTGTGGATAAATGTTGGCTGACAACAACAAAAGTGGTCTCTTGCCCAAAACAGTTTTGGAAATTCCTGATCTACAGGTTTCGCTCTCAAGTGACGCTGATAGAATCCTTGACGTCAGACGTCATAACTTGAGAGTGGTAGTTTGTTAGGTGGGGAATCAAAAATATCGTGTAACCATGTAAGGTTAGGCGTTGTTCTCCTTCACCGAAAGTCATTATATAATACGAGTAGGATAGGTTTAGAATCTATGTCAATCGACACTGTATGACACTACTACTAAGCTATAATAGATTTAACAATGTTTAAATACCTTTGGTGGTAGGAGATCTCTGGAAGGAGCCCAATCCACGGATATTTCTCTTTGCAGCGTTGCCCTTTCTGTCGTAGTTGAGATAAGAGCAGCATCAGATTTTACTTTCGTTGCAGCCGATATGATTGGTGGAGTTGTTGCTTTAATTCTTTCATACACTAATGGTGAAGTTACTGATGTTGTTTTACTAGACACTGGATTATTCGCCATTGGGAAAATTTTCCAACCGTTCACGTTATATATAGAAATTAACACAATCGCAAAGAAAATTTGTATTTTCATATTGAAATCTTTAGGAACACGAAACAACTGTGCCGAAGTGAAGAAGCGAATGGAAGGATTAAATGTTACTAATTTATTTATTAGATTGTTACGGCAACATTTTGACAACAATCCGTTTATAAGTGGTTCACCTTGATTAGATATTGATATTTTAAAAATGTTAATAATTTCACTGTTTATTTTAAAAAATATGTGGCCTTGCATTAAAATATGCAATTTTTGTGAAGAAACATAGCAATGTCAAGTAGATAAGTGTGGATACCTTGTTTAAAAACATATAGCGTTAAACATTTGATGATGTAAAATGAGGTACTTAAAATGAATTACAGTGATTTGATGTGCGAACCCAAAGGAGTCCATAATATTTAGTAACGTTTCTAGGAGAAGTCTTTGTGATCACGAAAATTCAAGACTCACAATGGATATTCATGATGAATTTTACGGTAATAATAAACATTTATTGGGATAGTCATTTAACTAATAAATACACCCTACCATCTACCTTACCATTACATGTATTTTTATTATTTTCTATATATCGGTTTACTTAAATCCGAACGGATGAGTGTATTCCGAGCCTACTTCGACAGCGGTCAAGAACTTGCTCCGGTCCCCAACTGGTGAAGGTTATGTATCAACCACGCGCGATACAATGACACCGCATGCACTAGCATAATAAGCATTACATTGCACACTATATCCCTGCACATTACACGTATGTTTATGCACTCTGTAAGGGACCTTGAGATCTGCAAATTTCCTTAATTTACCTCATAAATTTATTTAAGAATTTACGAATCAGGAAGCAACCCAAAAGCGCTTAAGCGCTTGTTCCAAAAGTTCGATGAAGCTATCTCGAACAAAAGAAAACTGATGTATGTTATGGCGTATAAAACATACATTGACATATGAGATGATTCTACGCAATTTCTAGCTAGTATACTTAATAGACCGAGTATAATAGAGTTCAGTTAGGCAGTAAACACTTAACATCAGGTGGTTTTTATGTCTATTCGTAACTTAATACATTATTAAAATGATAACATGACAAATAGATGAATTTTAAATTGGCAGTTAACTAGGAAAGCATTAAACATACTTTGCAACCAATCAAACGTCGTTTTAACATTAAGTCGTATCAAACAATCATTATTTCATGTTAGTCTTTTGTAGTTTTACAAGGTATTAATGTAGATATATATTTTGGTATTCAACAGTTCACGGATCGACTTAAAGATCATTTGTAATCTGAAGGTTCATGCGCTATCATCTATGTATATGAGTCATTGGGCATATCCTGGATCATGAATGGGGACATTAATGATTTGTTTATTATGTGACAATGAGATTGTGGTTTTTCTCGTATTTCTATTACGTAATAGTGTTGCGATGCGGTTTATTGTATTCAATCACTTGTTGTTTTGACAATATATCTACAAAGTTAACAGATTTTAAATAATAGCATAGTCTTTGATAGTAGTAATGTGATAATTGCCTCAGTGATATAGTTGTATTACGGTACGGCTGTCGTTTTGAGGTCTCGGGTTCGATGTCCGGGTCGGGTCAAGTGATATTGGGTTTTACTGCTCCCGGAGTCTGCAATTTGTACCCGATTTGGCGACAGGCTCGCCTCCTGTTAAATCTGGGAAGGAACTGAGCTCGGCGAAGTGTGGGTGATGTAGTTCGCTATTTCACCTCTGCCTAACCCTTCGGGGATAACAGGCCTGAGCTTATATTATGTTAATTTTTTCTGTATATCAAACTAATATTTCGTTTTTTTTTACACGGAATAGGCCAGTGCTTTAACTACAATCTCAACTGATGTTAAGTGACGATGCGGTCCAGAATGGTAAACACACTAAGCCTAGAGGTACTGGTTCTCAAGCGATGCTGCCGGAACACACCTATTGTTGTTATTTGGCGACAGGTTTTCAATCTTGAGGGTGGTAGCTACTCAAGCGGGCATCATTAGAAAATGCCCTACCACATTGTTGTTACTAAGTTAGCTTAAAGTATTGTTAGTAAAAATTGTTCATTTTTTATTGAAATGTAGACCGCTGTTTGGATAAATGCATCCTCCAGGCTCTCTAACACCTTTCTGTTTTTGCCTCAATTCTTCCAGCGCAGATTCCTGTCACGTGCGTGTGTGATATTAACCACTGTTCAATTGGTCTACTAATATTTCTTTTCCAATGTGCAGCTTTCTATCGTGCGGATTCTATAGGTCCATTTTTTTATGAGTGTTTCGTGCTATGTGTCCAGTTTATCTAGATTTTAGTGGGAATGCATGCGTTGTTTTTTGCTGTTGGTTTTTCTCTTCTCTTTTTAAACATTTTTCTAATCAGTTATAAAATTGTTAATTGTAATTTGGGCTAAAATGTGGTTTTATTCTTATCTATAAAATAAAATTTACCTACAATGTTCTAGGAAAAAATATATAACGTTTGAATTAAATATAGTAGGGAAATATAATTAAGGTTTTGATTTAAAATGAACTGATCTGTTTACTTATTTTTAAATACATACGACTAAAATTTCCTAACATCGGTATAGATAACATAAAAAATAAAATAGCCTTTTTCTCATTTTACAATTTCGTAGATAGATAAAAACTTTATTGCAAATACAACTTTTACATAAGCGAGCTTAATGCCATTTGGCATAAAAGATTTAACTTAATTTCTCCTTGGAATTTATTTTATTATTATTGTTAACACCGAAAATGAACATCCGGGACATCAGAAGAGGCAAAGTGATCCACACATTAAAATGTAAACTACGTATCACAATATCGTACTAGTGTGTAATTGTTTTTTTTTTCTTGCTTTACTGTTTCTATTTGATATATTATTTTTACTCGTGAAACAAGACGTAGAACCGGTTTCTAGAATGGTCGATGTCTAAAAGGAGATGTAGTGGTTTTTGCTTACTTTATAAAATTGTTTTATTTTTTACATGCATTAAACTGGAATGATGCCTTTTTGTTATTTAGTTGTTATTTTTTGCATGTCCGTAACGGTTCTTAGTACATCTTTATTAACGTCGAAAATAAGCGTATGTCTGTCTATTACTATATACTGTGTGTTTCGTAGTAATCGCAATTGACCATAATTTCACTTGATGTGAAGTAACGATGGGATCCAAGATCTTAAATACACTAAACCTAGACGTACTGGTTTTCAAGTGATGCGGCTGGGACATTTCTATAGGTCCTGTAGGTTGGTGACAGATTTTTAAACTCAAGGGCGCTTATCGTTGCAAAATCAGTCCACTCTACCAACTAAGCCAGCATCTCTTTATTTTATTTTTACAGCGTTTTATTTCTTAAGTATTCTTTAATAGTTTCTTTGAATTATTCCAAGAGTAAGTGCGTGTGTTCATTTTTCTGTACGATATAATTTTTAAATATTGTTTAAAATAATATAACTGGGCACAGAATACATAGATTATTTTTATAAGGTGCCATGTAAATCGGTTCAGTAGTTCTCCAACTAACTGACAGACTATTAGTCACAAAGAGAGATATTGCGAATTTATAACTTGTAAAAAGTATAAAGTCAACACAATAATAATACCTACGTTATTTATTAACTATCTGGTCTTAAAACATGAATTTTTATCAATAACTCTAATTTTAAAATATTTTTATTAATGAGAACCTTAAAAAAAAACAATTATTATTTGCCGAAAACAACAGTTCACTGACGAAATTAATTACATCGTCTTCACAATCGTTTGATCCATTTGAACATAAACTATATGAAAAACTGTTAAAGTACAAAATAAGAATCCTGAATTATGTAACAATTTTATACAAATAAATATATATGAAATATAATTATATAAACATAAATTCATTATAATCAAAGGCTAACGAGAGGAAATCTGTACATTGAGGATATTTAAGAAAAATATATTATGCCGGGCTCCAGAAACTGCACATTTCGATAGTTATAATTTTTTTTGTCTGTCTGTCTGTCTGCCTGTCAGTTGTTTATTAATTTGTTCGCTAATAACGCACAAAACCACTAAATCAAATTCGATGAAAGTTGGTAATGACATATATTGCATCCAGGGCGCAAATTGTTTTAATTAATAGCGGGTAAAGCAGCGGGCACAGATTGTTGTAAATAAAGAGACATACAGTATTTTTTTCGCCGATGAATAACTTTAAAACCGTACAGAACTCTTATACAAAAATATTATATTTCCAAACCGTCCAAAGTAAAACTGAGACCGAGAATTATAGGGGTACAAATTTATTTTGAGGATTTTCAATCTACCTATAGTTTGAATAATTTGAACACTTTCCGCTCTCTTTATATCTAATGTATTTATTCTTTTAGTTATAAAAACAATTGTGAAAGTGATTTTTAATTCATATGATATCATTCATATTTAAAGTAGGTACTAAAAAAAATTAGGAAATATGAAACGTGGGCGCAGCCGTGGGTACACAGCTAGTTTCATAATATAAACACAGCTCCAAGAATACTTAATTTTACTAATGTTTCTTAAAACCTAGAAATCGTATTAGTTTTTAACATATTAAAGATAAAAAAAACCTTTCGTGAACCACAAAAAAAAAATCGTTCAAGAAAGACGGTCAAAAACTAATTCGAATATGAATAAAAAAATTAAACATAACTTTTTGTGAGATGAAGATAATATATTTAGTGCCTGAAATGTAACATACATTACCTTAATACCAATTGATATCATAATTTTATCAGGCGTTTAGTTAAATTAGACAGACGCATAGTGAGACAGAATAATATCTTCTATATTCCGCACAATTATTCAATATATAATATCTTAGGCTTAGTTTGACCATCCTGGACCATATCGTCACTTATCATCAGGAAAGATTGTGGTCAAAGCACTAAGCCTTTTTTTTTTTAGATCCTAGCTAATTCTGTTGACCGGCACTCGCCGCACCACAGAGCCTTCTGAAAGTACATTCGTTAAAAGTTTAAATAGAAATGTAATAAATAAAAAATGTGCTTTTTTCAAAATAATTATATTAAATAAAAGTACTTAAGGATTAAAATAATAAATTAAATTAGTACTAAGCTAAAGTGTAGATTAAACTAATCATAAAGAAAATGACTGGTAGATTTTGAAAAGGTAAACTATTTACAATTATCTATTCTCTAACAATGAATATAATGTCAAATTTCTCGAATCTATAAAAATATAATTAAAAAAAAAGTAATTCTCGATATTACTTATTTAGAGCTAGATTACCAAAATACATGTTAACCCCTTGAGCACTAACCTGGCGTTTACGCCAGTTTTCCATTGTTTTCCTATTCTCTTTCTATTGTTTTATTTTTATGGGTAATCGACATGTTAAGATAAGTTTGAATGTTTGATTAATTTTCTGATTATGTACGTAATTATTTACATTTAGATTAAATTTCGTTCGAATTTAATACACAAAATTTAACACGTTCTAAGTGTATAATGTCTAATTTAAATTATTTAATCAGACAAAACAACAGCAAGAAAGTCATCTGCGATTATCGGTGATTTTGACTTTCCCGATCTAAAGGCCGCGGCTCCTACACCGTTACTTCTTCCTGCGAAATTGGGAAAGGGGAAAGACGGAACTCCACGATGCCTGATATCAAGAAGGCTTTCGCCAAATGACACCTGAAAATAAAATAAATATAAATAAGTTATAGTGCGTAAATATGCACAGTGATTTTAAAACTAATAAAATTATTTAAATGTTTTTGTTAATTGATAATAAATATTTATAATAATATTTTCAAATAATATTATAAATTAATTATATCCATATTCATATATTATGTAAGAATTTAAACATTCGAATATGTTCTATTAAGTTAAAAATAAGTTTCGCTTTCCTCTTCATATTATTATTTAGTACTACTTAATAAAAAATTACTTCAATATCGTTAAATCTATAGTCATCGTCCTCGGTACAAGTATGAAAAAAAGCGCCACCATTTTGTTAGTTTCGTATGATTTTTTTTCTAACTAGCTAATGCTTTTGACTAGAAGGGCCTGTACAGCTTCATCGTGGCTTTGTGGGTGAATGCTGAAGGCACTCAACCGCAAAAAGGCACCTAGCATGAAAATAATTCCTCACATGAGACTGGATTGCATAATCTAGAGTCGTTTACCTTTTCCTTTAAAAGGAGCAAATTTAACAAAAAAAAAATCTGCTCATTTCACTATTTATTTATAAGACTATTAATTTAACACGTATTTTTACTAGCTGTGCCCGCAACATAGCTCGCGTGGAATTCAGGCGTCCCGTCCCGTCCAATATTTTTCATACAATTTTTTTTACACTTTACTTACGTAATTCATAACACTAAATCCCCCGTGTCATTAAAAATAAAAAAATAATGAACCGTCCCAAATTAATTAGAATTAAATAGTATTATGTTTGGGGCCATATTTATACCTATTGATATTGTAATTGACGTTCAGTTCACTACTTCCAAAAAATGACTCCTTAATACAACGCCAAAAATGCCTGGATGATTGTATGAAAATCGAATATCAAAATATTGTTTTCTTATTTACTATGTTTTAGACATTTATTATATAAATACTATACATATATTTTATATTATGTCATTCTGTTCAGTTTCAATCAATCCATCATTTTTTTATTCCCGAATAAGACTAAAACGCATTTACTTAGAAACTCTTCTTTCATAACTATAACTTTTGATTAAGTTGACCAATTTTAATGAAATAAAGTTTTGATGCTATTCCGGAATATGCATTATAATTATCTTTTTGAGTTTTTAAAATATACTTAGTGCTCTCTAATTAATACCTACGCAAACAAACAGACAGACAGATATTTCTAAAAATGATAGAAATGTGTTTAGTTACCTATTTTTAGTCCCTTCTAATAATTATTTTCACAAAAATCAGGAATGTACAGACACGTGAATTTTACAGTTTGATTATTGGTATAAATATAGATATAGATGATGATTTAATATGAATATAGATAAACGCTATTTAAACATTGTATAAATATGTATTCTAAATGTTACTACAGAGTATAAACTATAATCATGACAAACTTCATCCAATTTGGTCAAGTAGTTTTTGCATGATTGGCGAACAAATTAATAAACAGACAGACAGACCGAGAGATAGTCAGACAAAATTAAAAAAAAACCATCGAATTGTGTTCTGTTGTCGATTATGAACCCCATGGTAATTTTTCTGAAATACCTCCAATGTACAGATTTCGTCCCTCTAGCCTTTTATTATAAGAATAGGCACTTTTCTTTATCGATCGATTTCATCTTCATGCCACTAAAATTAAAAATATCAATATAGGCTATAAGATTAGGGCATGTTTGAGTGAAACGAAAAAGGGATTTTGCCTAGAAATCATTTGGTAATTTGATCACTATATTCTGTTTTATATCTTTTAGTACATATTTGAAATATTCTTTAAACCTATGCTCAAAATTATGCGGGCATAATTACATGTACTTACATCAGGCTGTCGGTAACCATTGATAGAGTTGAAGCCGAAAGCCGATGAAGCGCTCTGGCTACCGAAATTATTGCCAAATCCACCTCCGAAGGCTGCTGCTTGTGACGCTGCACCGGACACCGATTGCCCACCTAGGCCGAATGACGCGGCAGCTGCTTGGCTACTTGCTTGACTTCCACTGAACCCACTAGAAGATCATTTATACGTTGAAAATTAAATTAAGTAAGAAATTGACATGTAACATTTATTACTATTCCTGGTGGCAGGGCTTTTGTGTTCGTGCTTGTGAAAAACTAGCCATAGTGACACGTCGCGCAACGTTTTCTGAGTATAGAAAGTGTTATGGTTTCGCCACATAACGTGCGCCTTAGAAGATATCGCTTCGACGCGAGCCATGCGTGAGCCGTTCGCGACCTCTTCTATAGTAAGAGAGCGCTGGTGTTCCGAACCGCCCGCCGCGTGGCGAAACCGTTACAGCTATACCTTTTTTTTTTTTTTTTTTGTGAGGGGAAATGCATTTACGCACTACCCTTACCTATTGCATTAGTAAGACCGAAGTCCCCCAATGGTTACAGCTATACCTAGCTAGAGACATTAGCCGTGGTAGATGTAGACTGGTATAATAATGCCGACTGTTGATAGATTCTTATCTATAATCCATCTTAGACTATACTTTATTTAACATCAGATGATATACAGTTATTTGTCAACCACAAATAAGAAAATATATTGTGAAGTCTTGTTACAACATCGACAGTTAACAATTTAATGCTGATTTGTAAATGAACATTAAACCGAAATTGTTGGTGTATGTATTATCTATCTAGAATAGATATTACGATTTAGAAGATTCACTCTCAGTAAGGTTAAATTGTTAGATGTTTATTTTCGCTAACAATAATGCACAATTGTTTACTATAACATTCCAGCGGTTTGAATTTTGTTAATTTTATTACATTTCTTAAGTATATTGTTCAATATGCTTTCTATTGTACCTATATTTTGGGTTTACTTTATTTAATTGTATCATATGGTTATAAAAAAATGAAGAATCTGTCATCAGACAATCTTTTAAATTTTAACTTAATCTTGCATTAGAAAAATCAGCAACGTATAAAATTTATTTTTATTTGTAGATTCTGTTTATAAAGTATTTAGCGTATTTTAAATTAATGTATATAGTGAGCTATATAGTTTATTTAACCTTATTTTGTGAACTTATTAAAAACATTATAAGATTAATTAAACTGGTTCGTCAACGACGAGTCACGTGAAGATTTGCATGACTCGTTCTAATAATTTGATCTCTCTAAATATTCTTCTGTAACTGTACAAATATACCTAATAAATTGAATACTATATACTATATATATATATATATATAAACACGTCTATAATTTAAAGTGGAAGAGACGTAAAATGTACTTTTCCATATAAGGTAGAAAGTGGCAAACAATATTATACTAAGTAATCCTCAATACTCGGATTAACTTAAGAGTAAACTAGGCTAATATAGCATTAAAATAAAATATCCAATTTGTTAGGTTAGGTTAGGGTACGCGGTGCCTGCGAAAGCCACCCCGTGTCGCCCCCATCCCAAATGCAGCGGACGGCCCCAGGGGGTTTTAGTGGCTATTTCCGGGCGCCTCACGCCCGGGTGAGTCCCACACTGGCACGGAGTTCGTCCCTCCGTGCCCCCTTACCTATTGGGGGACTTCGGTCTCACTAATACAATAGGTAAGAGTAGTGCGTAAATGCATTACACACGTCACAAAAAAAAAAAAGGTTAGGTTAGGTTCATTGGAGGAATGTTAGTTAGTAGTTCGTTTTTTGTGCTATTTTTTCGGTACTACCTAATAAAAGTCACTTTTGCCTCTGCTTGAACACTTAATAATTAATAATGCGACATATTACATATTGTTCTTACGTAATGTAATATTACTTAATCAGTTTAAATTAAAATCAGATTATTACAAATCTCATGAAATGTTTTCAAAGTTGTTTCACTAATGATATCTGAGTTCGAGAAGTTATTTCTTAACTGGCAGGTACTTATTATTATTACGTAAAAACTCCATAACTTTAGACGACATTATTGTTACAGTCTTGCCATGTCTTCAATTTCTACGAAAGTCTAGGTATGATTTCTAATATTATAGTTTTGATACGGGTTTAATAAAATTAGTTCATCCACCGCTATTCGGTAAAAATGCGTGAAGACTTTAGATTTTAAAGTCTTATTGATTGGAGTGTTCAAATATAAAATAATTATGCATATAGAATAATAAGGTTTAAGGTTTAAGAATAGCTTTATTTCTCATAAAGAATTACATGATTCACTTACTGAGAAACAAATGTTTAAAACTAGGATTATTATTTAGAGCGCACAAAGGTACATAACTAAATTACAAAAACAAACAAATAATTACAAAGATGTGGGTAGATACATAAGATACATAGAGACCTTAAGAATTTCGATCTTTGTCTAACTGAAACAAGGATGCATGAATTATTTTAGCATTTACTAGATGAGGCATTAGTGTTGTGTGTTGTGACTATAATAAATATAAAGACCAAACGGGGGTAGTTCATCAAAATACCCCTCAACGCAGCAGGCGACGCCGCGCACCGCCAGTCAGCCCGTGACCACGGTTGGTGAAACCCAGCCGAAACGTCGGGATAGGAAGAAAAAAAAAAAACCAAACGTAACGCGAAAAAACCCGTTAAAATTAACTGATTTTACATATCTATTCAAGTTAAAAAAATTTGGACATTACGAGCAGATACTTTATTTTATTTCTTTGTATATATGCATATATATACATGTAACATTTAAAGGCAAAGACTACGTAAGAAATAATAATTCGTAAACGGTATACATTTTGAAGTCGAATCGAAACAACGAATAAACAAACAGTTGCTAGCTTTATGAGTCCTTCAGATGACAAGTCGGTTGTTGACTTGAATGAAAATTGGTAAATTTATGTATTTATGACATAGGTAAATATAACTTAACGAAAGTCTGCTAGTAAACTACATACAAATACTGTTGCAATTTACGTGTAACTTGGTCGTCTGTGCAAATAAATATTTTAACCTCAACACAGTTACAAGAACGGTTTTCTTACAATATATACAATAATAATAAACTTATATCTATTATTTATTATATTTCTGAATATGATGCAATAAATACAACGAAAATTTAGGTGTAAATTGATGTTTACTGTGTTATGCCACTCAGTTGCAATGGTCACACTTTCTTATTAAGTTAAGATAAGATGCGCAATGTTTGTGTTTGTAGTGTTTTAAATACATAAGTGGCCACGAAATCAATTATAATTAAAAAATACACTTTTTAAATGGAAAAATAACGTTTATGTCGAGCGAGGGAGTTGCGCAGTGCGCGCTGTGTACCAGGCGAACATAAATACGCAGTAGTTCGTTACATTCCCCTCGAATAGTAACATTTCCACATCTTGATGACATTGCTACACGAATATAAGCCTTACCGTTTGAAGATAAAGGTGAAATTTACAAAGCAACACTAATTTATCCAATAGCTGTGAGAGCGAACACACGCAAATAAACTTCTTTTATTTATGTGCTCCTAGTATCTTTGCCCGCTATGTTGCGGCATGCGCCATATTCCTCATTTCTTGCATGACCGACCGAGCGATCGACTGTCCTTGGTTGGACACAGGGCAGCGTACAATATTTATATTTTTTATCAATATATATTGGAATAATTATGTTAAATTTCAATTACTTCTATGACGACCGAGGCGGAGGCGCGTATAGAGTCTTTTATGTCAATTCTATTTGTATTTTTGTGTAATGTGACATGGCGGTATTTTTTGGGATGATAATAATAGATTAAATTCGATATTGCTTGCTACATACATTTCATTAACATGGTATTTCTTCATAACTATATCGAAGATATTTATTTAGTCCATGTAAAATAAGATTTTGATATCACTTACAAAATATTGTATAGAAAACTGTATTGTATAGAAAAAATAAAAATTACTAACTGACAAATATAATATTTATTCCAACAGTGTGTTTTACAAATATAATTTGATTTAAAATTAAAAAAAAAAACTAAAATTTCTCTAATTTTCTGATAAATCGTAACCATCAAAATATTATATTCACATTCCACTATCAGATTCACTTATGAATAAGCAAATGGTAAAGTATAATTCATTAGTTTTAAAAACGAAAATGTGTTCTGTAATAATAATTCAGTTGTTTTGTTTAAATATATAGTATGCTTTATAAAAATATTAAGGTGACATTGCCGTATATTTCTAGAAAAATTGTAAAACAACAAACGAACGCAAAGTATGAATGCATTCATTACTTTGTTTTCAAATTAATTATATTCTACGTATAAAAACAAAAGCTTCATTTATACTATTGTCTAACGTTCAATATATAGTTTTTTTTGTTATTTCAGCTGAGCAAATTTTGAAACAAACTCCATCATTTACTTGTACATTGATATAAGATTTATTTATAAGAGCTGTAATTATTACTGCAATGTGTGTCACACGATTATTATCAAAATCCCAATATTATGACTATATTAATATAGTCTACACAACTTTATAGAGAGATACAGTAAAATATTTAGTAAAATACGGTATTTCAGTGTAGTTAACATTTAAAATAATTACCTAATATTATGATAGAAAATAAATGTCTTAACAAAAACAAAGTATCTAAAATTTAATTCCATTTTTTTATAATCCGTATTTTATTTTATTTAAGAAATAAATTTATACATTATTCAATACGTATTCAATTGACAAATAATTTCAAACACTTATTTATTTACCCAACAAATATTGTTATATTTGACTCAGATAATCTAGGGGTGAACAGATTATACTGAGTGAATGAAGTTTGTGAGTTAATATTCAAAACAAAAACGAGGTTTTTGAATGTTGCATTATCTACACTATGTAATATTCTGTGCACTATGTTATGAATACTGTCAATACTACATTTTATTCATATATTTTTATCAAAACTCAAGATTATGTATACGATTCTTGGCATATCGATTTACTTGGGACTCGTTTGTTACGTACGTACTGTGTTTTCTTACCATCTCTGCTTTTCAATTGTATTTTTAAACTTCATTCAATTGGATATATTTATATTATGGTGACCGAATAAACAGACATTTAATGGCGGTGATTTTATTTATCCAAATTTTTGAGTATGACTTAATTTTAACTTTATACTTCCGTACACTGCAAAATATTCTTGATATTCGTAATAATTTTTATGCTATCATATTAAAATAGGACGTTTTAAATTTAATAAAACATGCGTCAATAACTCAGTACATACCTAGTGATATACTTCACAAATATGACAGTTTAAAACATATTATATTTAAAAAAAATCGTGCGTCCATTATGACTAGGCACACTAGGCTTAGTGTGTTCACCCACCTTGGACCACATCGTAAATATCAGGTGAGATTGTAGTCAAAGCACTCAGCCTATTCCGTGTAAATAAAAGTGACGGTTTGGTAGTAAATAGGTAAATAAAAGAATATGCATTTAATTTTTAGTTGAATATGGATCAAATTATTTATTTGAAGCGTAAAATTATTGGATAATAAAGATTTAACAACAGTAAGTTAATTATATAATATTTATATTGATCTATAATAAATTTATTCGTAATTCTGATTTGAACTTACAAATCAAATTAATGTTCTTGATTGCAGATAGTTTAAGCAGTAATTCCAGAATACAGTAAACTCGTACATATTCAGTATGTTTTTATTTCACTGTCGCTACGGTATTTCTATTTTTGAAAATAAATAAATTCCTGCTATGAGGTGTTAATTGAAGTTAACAAATATTTTGCAACCATTTAGTAGTAATATATATAGGTAGTTTTTTAGTATTTTTTCTTTGAACTTGCCTTACGGTTGTTTTCAATGTGCGATCTCAATCTGTTTTACCCATTGAAATCCGATATTTCAAACATTTTTTTCTGTAAAGTGCTAGATCAGTGATGAGTCAGATAAATCGATATATATTTGGTTATCTTTTAAACGCACCGTTAATCGTAATATTATACTGGACAAAGGTCTCTTCCAAACTATCTTATCACAATCTGGTAGTACAGTCACACTTTCGATATATAATCCGATAGATATCTATTTAAATTTTAAGTCGTGTCTTTATAGTAGGACGGATATTACTCTAAAAAAAGTTTTATTTTTTATTTATTTCGTTTAGGTTTCAGATTTATAATGTTTCATTTTAACAATTGCTTCTAAACTAGGCAAATTCCGTGTCTTAAAAGCCATGGCATGATTTCACAAAAACCATTTAAACATGACATAGGCATCTTGGTAGTTAGGCCACAGATTCACACATTCATGACTAAGCTATTGTAAGGGGGTTTTTTTGTACATTTCTTGAGTGTCTATTTCTCCTCATAGCATAACATATATATCATCAACATCTAAAATACGTTTTTTTTCATTAATCGAAACATCAATATTTCCTATATTAAATTTAATCTCATAAAAAAAGTTGAAAGGTATGCAAGAGAGTTCGCCGGAAAAAACCCAATTCAATTATAATTTTTAATTTATTCATCTTCGAATGAGATGAAACGAACATAATTAATAATTGCTGTTTATGGCATGGATTTTCCTGCATTTTCCAGGAGTATTTTACGTTAAGAAGCGGTCAACAATGATTGATCGTGCATTATGAGGTCTGCAAACAACTTCGATATTTAAAATTACTCACTGTATTCCGAACTATAATTAAACTGTAAATAATCATTCACCATTTATTAATAACAATGTACGATGTATTTTGGGTGAAACTTTTGCTTGACTTTAATTTTTAGCGTCAATTTTTTAGCGGTGAAACAAACGCTCTCTGAATAACTTATAAAGAGACTTAAAGATTCTTAAAGATTATAATGTGAATCTAAAGTATCTCGTATTAACATATCCGGTATCTGTATCCCTAAAGTTAGAGATTGTGAAATGTATTTTATATTATTATACTTCGTCCGTATTCACTTTAAAATTTCTCTAGAATTTAAAATAAACTATAATTCTCTATTACACCATTTTGATTAATTTCTTAAGATTTAATCTATGTAAGCCATGAAAATAGATTTTTTGGAGACTTGGATACAAAATATTCCTTTTTCTTACTTATGAAAACGCTTGAAAAAAAACCTAACTAAGGCTAAAAACCGCATCGAAGCTGTTGCCTGATTTAGAAAGATATACCGGATAACAGACAGAATGAAACTGAAAGCGACTTTGTTTTAAACTGGGTATAAAGATTCACGAATTATTCTGTAAACGTTTTGTTACGTCCACATAGTGGTATGTAGGTGAGTATATAGAGTTACAATGTCACTGACCTTCCAAAACCATTGAACGATGACGCCTGACTGGCCGAGTGTGACGTACTGAAACCTTCGTTGAATCCGAATGAGAAGGACTGTGAGGCGGAGTGGCTGGCACCGAGACCGTTCGCACTGCTGCTTATACTCGCCGTCAGTCCACCGTTCTTCGAAGGAGCTAAGTTAAAAACCACCGCCAAGACCAAACCTAGGCTTCACATCTGTCGTGCGCTTTTCGCTCGGCAAAAGCGTACTCGGATCGCGCTCCAAATGTTCTAACACAGGTAGAACAGGTGGAGTTATTATCGGTTCCAGTTTCTTATCGCGACGTTCCTCTGGAAATGCAAATCTAGAGGGTGCCGGCGAGGCGAACTTTACGAAAGTCACAAGAAAAAGGCACGACGACCACAGGAGCCTCATGGTTGGTATTATTTGTGATACTATGCTAGTTTGGCGACGTATCTCGTATTAATAGGGTCGTGCGAGGTCATCGGCGGTGTTGGCATGCGGCACGCGCCGCAGCCTTCAGAAAACCCACTGCGCTTCGCCCGAGACGACATCCTGCCAAGTATCTCTCCCCACTCTACGAAGTCATCCATAAAAGTAATGACTATTCCTTGTACGCTTTATGACGTTATTGTTCGTACACTTACAGGAAAATCATAATGGACTATGAAACCTTTGGGAAATCCTAACGATCTATTTATGTATATTGTATGTACCCCCAACGGTCAGGCTTACTTCATAACAACTCTCATTGATTTATCTGTTATAATATCAACTCTTAAAAATAATAAAAGTTTGCGCGTTGAATGAAATTATTTAACTCCTCTTTTCACATTTAAAGTATTGGGCATAAGAAAGTTCTGAGTCGTTGTAATATTTTGTACTTTATTATATATTCTTAGACAATACTGCATCGGTCACAAAGTAATCTCTTAAAATATGATATAACTAACAATAATAACGTCAATGTTGCGAAATCAAACATTTTCTTATACGCTTTAAAATATTGTGTTTATTTAATTACTTATTAATGTTATAGGTACTTATTACTAAACTCGCAAAGTATTCACAATATATTATTGATCTGTATATATAATATGAATTGAACATTGACTATTAATGTGGCAAGATCAATAAGGAATTAAAACAAGTGACATCTAGTTGAATCGTTTACGGAAGTAGGTGGCATATTTCGTGCTACAACTATCGCAAACTAAATAAGTATATATATTATTTGTCATAAGTACTGACAAATCGTTTAAGAATGAATAAAATATGTGTAAAGGCATCTTTACGGGTAGCCATGGTTAATTGCGAGTTTATAATTTCTACTGTGGAATCCAGATGAGACCAATTGAAACCGGATACTTTGAACCCGCTTACCGTATTCGATTGGCCCGCCCACACACACACGTACTTTGAGTCACGTTTGTCGTCTAACTTAAATAATCGAAAAACATCTAGATGCTTCCATCAGAAAATTTGTTGAGGGTATCGACCAGTAATGATGTGACTCATGAAAGAGGGTTTAATATGTATTACATTGTCGGAGGAGGGTGCAGTTATTTACAGCGTATTTTTATTTTATCCTTGTTCGCCAGATATATAAACATACAAGCTGTGCGCGACCTTGACTCGTTACTAGGTAAGGATTTCCAAAATTTTTCATAAAATTATATTAGGTTATTTTAAGAATACCTGTATTTAAAGACAATACACTGAAAAGTTTTATGATACTTTGTAAAAAAATACAGATAAAAAATAAGTTTCGGTAGAGAGGTGCGGAGGGTTGGTTGAAAACCTAACGTGGACGATAACCCCCACCTTGTGGTTATTTGAGATTTCTGGGGGCAGTAGAAGACCCAGAGACTATTAGGGCACATTGATATAGAGGGGGCATGGGCAAATAATTCTTTATTCAATTTAGGCCCTAAGAAGACTCTTATGAACGTCAAAACACTACCACTGGTTCGGGAAACAACCCAGTCGAGACGAGCCGGCAATAATTCGATCTGGTTTCTATTTTTATTAATTCAAATATACATAATACATATCATGTTTAAATAAAAACTTTACAAATTATAGTTACAACTATTGTTTTCGGAAACTCTGAGAGGTGGATAAATTCCAGACTTCATTATCGTTCATGTCATGATCCACCCTGTAATGATCCAACTGTGTTATGATCCAACTTTTTAAAATTAAGACTTGATTGACATAGTGGTTCTGCTGTAATTTGAGTGCTAAAATATCACCTATCCGCTAGCCACAGAGTTCGTTCGATGAACTTTGTTTGACCCGTTTGAAGATGTATTTGGCATTTTAATTTTAATATCCACTTTTAAAATTGACGAACGAATATAAAATTAATGATATTTCAATGATCAAGTCACCGCTTCTTGACCGTTGACCGCAATATAACTAGAATTTATTTGAATGTTTATATTACAATTCTATTAATTTTCAAATTAAGAAAATAATTTAAAAACAAATGCATTTGTTTATTTAATACAAGACTTTAAGAACGTAAGTGTTACCATTAAACACTTTTGGATCTGTACTGATAAATAAAATTAAAATGTCTCTTTGTAATGTCAAAATAACATTTTTTTATTAAATACATACGAATGTATATATGATGGCAATGCCGAAAATACAATTTTTAAAAGTTTTGTCTGTTGTTCCGGGTAATTTTAGGAATGGCTGGATTGATTTTGACGAGACTTTTTTGGTAATTAGCTGAAGTCATTTTGCGTTAAGCTACTTTTATTTATCGAAAATAATTAGGGTTACGCGTAGAAAGTCATGAAATTGTGAATAAAACCCAATGCACAGTTTTACTGGCAGGCATTTGAATTTCTGAGAAATATCTTTGTTTAATGTTTTTAGCGAAAACAAATTTCGGAAAATAATTAGGATTCCGTATAAAAAATTAAAATGCAATGAAGAATAGATGAAACGTGGGCGCAGCCGCGGACACACAGCTAGTATACATAAATCCAGTTATATCACAATAACATAATATTTGAAACTTATTGCATTGGACTGACGTCATGGATTACGTATGTAGAAATGACGTATTGATTATGTAGTAATAAAAATAGAACAGTTGCTTGAATAAGGAGATTTCGAAGAAATATGTTATTATTATTGGTTAATTTGAATTTAAACTTATTTTTTGAATATTTATTTTATTTATTGTTTACTTGACATCGAAAAATATCTACGAAATTGGAAGGTATAACTAAATTATGATATTGCGTTTTTGTATATAGATACTTCTTAAATTAACAGTATAAGTACTAAGTACTTACTTACCATGGTTCCAACAATACTGTTAACTACATATAATGTCAAAATTACATAATATTATTCAATTAAGTTGCATGTATTATATCAATATGTTTTTTTTATATAATAAGAAAAATTAAAATGCCAAAAATAGCGTAACTTTAAGGTTATAATTTAGAAAGAATCCCTAACACTGCCTCTTATAGTAAATACAAAAATAATGATATTTTACGCTATATACAATAATTAAGTATGAAAATAAACTGTTGACGTTGAAAAAAAATGTAATAAAGAACGCGGCGCGTCCTCATCAATAATCAAAAAAATATCCCAGCCAATGTACCCATAATGAAGGGTTGTTGACCTTTGTTTCTGAGAATTAATAATTTTATTTGTAATCATAGTTTTTAATGCATATAAAGGCATAGTTTTTTATGATCGACTATAAAATATGATTAATTTTTATAACCTAGTCAAAATTATTAATAATTTTTTAATTTAAAAGTAATTTTAAATTATTAAAACAGCTTGAAGTCAAGACTTAAGGATCCTGTTCGGAATATCGTAATACGATATTAATAATCTGGTATATGGATTTAAAGCGATCCGACGATAGCATACCGACCATCTTTTTTAGGGTTACCAAATAATAATAAAGTCCCAAGTATTATACTTAATTAATGAAATTTTAAAACATAAAATACATATTGTATTTGACTTCAATTTCACTTACGGGTGTGTGTATTTTTTCTAAAAATATCAGTTAGAACTTTTGATTTAATTGTTTTCAATAATTACCAATGATTATTACTAATTATACAGCAAATCTCTAAACCATTTTCTTATGAAATAATTTATATTCAAAATTTCTGTACATTACATTCTGTAAATTAATAACAATGTTTATTCGTTTCATTCATTGTTTTCATTAGGTTTAATTGTTTTTTGTTTTAAGCTTCAATGGTGTTATTAATATGCATTTAAACTGTTATATCTCTCATATTGTCAAAAGTACAAAACCGAAAATAGATTTTTTTAAATGTCTACTTTTTTTGTCACTTATTTTTAGAAGAAAGTCTTTTACAACTTTTAAACAGTTTGAAATTAGGTTACGTCTGTTTTATGTAATATTTCAAGCAAATTTCATACTCGTAGCTGGTGAAAAGGAACATTCGCTTAAGACCCAGTGACTTTGCAAATAGCCTATCAAACCAAGTACGTCAGTGTTGAGAAAATATAACAGGCAGTATGAATAAAATGCTAAAAAAAAGGATGCAGGATATTCAAATAAAACACATACAAATACATTACCCTTTTAATAATGATGTATAATGATTTTAAAGTGAGGTATAGTATAAATTATAGTTTTACCTATAATCTACAAAACATAATGTTAGCTGCGAATTGAAAATTGAATGAATGTTCCGGTAAAACAGTTCCGTTGCTTGTTTTGATACACCAAAGATACGTCGAAATCATAGAAAACAGAATGAACGGAGTCTGGTCTTCCATGAATATATTCGTAAATTATGAGCTTGAAAATATAAAACCTAACTATACACCCGATGGAAGTAAAAACTCGAAACTTAGGAAAAACTGTTTTTTTTTTAATTCTGTTGTAATTTCAAAATTTGCCAATTGACATTATTAACATAACCTAACATTT
This sequence comes from Samia ricini, assembly GCA_014132275.2. Taxonomy (NCBI): domain Eukaryota; kingdom Metazoa; phylum Arthropoda; class Insecta; order Lepidoptera; family Saturniidae; genus Samia; species Samia ricini. The sequence goes on from AP028161.1 coordinate 14,047,650, forward strand.
GTTTGATTATTACATCTGTTGGCACTTCGAACAATAATTATGTACGTTTTTATATAGTTATTCCTAATCAAAACATACGATAGATGCAAAGTATAGATTTTATTATTTATTTCTGAGCACCATCACTTAAACGCCATCATATACTTGATAACACGAATATATAAGTTTTCCACTACCGAGATTCGCTCAACGCCGCTAAAGAAGTTTCACTTCAAAAATGTGCAAAAATATCCAGGGAAAGAAAAAAAATTGAATAAAAAATTTTGAGCTGTGTTATTACAATTTATAAATGTATCAACCCTGTTGAAAGTCCGAAATGTGGGTGAGTGTGAACCGAACCGGGGCCGCACGTCCGTGTCACGGCCGTTACACAAGTCACATGTCTTGATGCACGTAAGTGTGTTCAAGTAGGTACAGTGCCGCCGATGTGTCTTGGCTGTTTTGATGTTAGTTTCTGTGAACTTTTGCGCATGTGTTCTTACAAATAAAAATTAAGATATCTAAATTAGTGACTAAGCTTGTCAAAATGTAAAGTATAAATTTAAATAGTATGTGGTTAACGACAGTATAACTTTACTAAATATATCTTTTCTACACGTGTAGAAATTTGGACACGTATATCATACTTGCAATATGTGCACAGTCGGGGTCAAAGCGCATTAATGTTCCATGCGAACTAATATGGAGCGGTTCGTCAGAGGGGACTTTCAACACTCGTTTTCGCACCTTCCGGAGATTAGAGATAATAGACAAAAGTAGTTTCTAATTTCTGGCTAAATAGGTAAACGAAGGAACAATGTGACATTTTGGGCAGTAAAAATCTGAAATTCCAACCCTTTGCTACCATGCAAGGATGGGTATCTCAAACAAGATTTCCTCGCGTAAAAAACATATACACGCATATAACTAGTTGTACGAATTTCAGTCCGGCCAAGTTACGTTGGTCGTGCTGTACTATCCGTTATCCGAAGACATCGCTCAGCAATCTGTTACAAAGGAATAATAGATAACAATATTGAACGATACATTAATGAATTTTTAATTTTTTTTTTGTATTCTTTACGTATAAAGTACTAAAGTCCCTTATACTTGGTACACGTGTTGTATATCTATTTTATGAAATAGATCTTCTTGGTAGGTTATTTTGCTGCAGCGTTGTCTATTAGTAAAATTTTCTATAATAGTTAGACACAGGGAAAATGCGTTATACGATAGTCTATGGCTATGCGCCATGAGATCGAATCAGAAATGAGATCCGCAGAAGAATCAAAATACAGACATTGCCTGAAGAATTGCCAAATTACCCGTAGAACCGATGAGACCAGCGTGTTCTCGAAAGGCGACCACGTACAAGACGCAGCGTGGACAGGCTCCCAAAAAGGTGGAATCTATTGGATATGGATGGTCTAGGGCCAGTCATTGTGAAGTTCCTTGGAGAAGCCTATATCCAACAGTGGACTTCTTTAGGCTATGATGATTACATATTATCAATAATTGAGAAGAAAAAGGAAAACTATAAATAGTGTTAGTAGAGCACTTTTTTCTAGAACATGCTATTAAAGTTGTTTTACTACAAAACAATTAAGTTTTTAGTAGTAACTAATTGAGATTTATGATGATTTATGAGTGAGTATATAACATTTTATTTTGTTTTAAAATTACTTTGGATTTAATTACAATTACTTAGCCTATACCGTATAAATATATCTATACTAATAAATAACATTGAAGTGCCTGTTTGTAATGACAAAATTATTTTTTTACTAAATAGATATTAATGTATATATGATACCTATGCCAAAAATACAATTGTTTGTCTGTCTGTCTGTTTGTAATAGGTAATCTCCGGAATGGCTTGACCGCTTTGACAGGATTTTTTTTGGTAGATAGCTGAAGTTACTCCGGGTAACTTAGGGTACTTTTAGTTTTCGAAAATTATTAGGATTCCGCTTAAAAAATAAATCATAAAAATTTGAATATAATCCGATTCAATTCACAGTTTTACGAGCAATTGCTAAATTTATGAGCCATATTTTTACTTTATCTAAGATAAAGTAAATATTTTTTTAGTAAAATAAATAGGATTCCGTGTAAAAAAACTAAAACACAATGAAAAGTATATGAAACGCGGGAATTAGCCCTGGCTACACAGCTAATATATATATATATATATATATATATATATATATATATATATATATATATATGAGTAAAGAAAGGTGAGGTGAGGTAATCAGGAAGCATGTGAGTAATTAATAATAATTATAATACCGTAATTATCTTTTATAATACCGTTTATTTATCTTTTTTCTACGTATTAATGACAAGTAAATTATTTTTTATTTTTAAATTTGTACATATAAAGTTTATCTTTCTAGATGTCGCAATATAATAATAACAGTTGCAGTGTTACAATAATTGTGTTAATTTGTGTTAAGTCGATTCTGATATAATACATTTTGATCACACCTTTCCCAATATTGTATTTTATAAGGCGTACGTTCAATTTAAAAGCAGACTTTTACTTTTCCGAATTTTGTAATTGCGATGTCGTGAAATTTTGAAGATCGAATATCTCGTATTAATATTTATATTAATTAACGTCAGAAAATGTGTAGGCTAAACGATTAATTTAGTTTTATATCCCAGGTTGGACGCATTTTTTTTCTTTTCTGTCCTGTCCTTCTTCTTCTTTCGTCTTTTTCTATTAGGGCAAGGGGTGGTGATTTTATACCACTTCTTCCCCTAGGCGAACTCTCTTCTATTTTGGGGAGAGGGGTGGCTCAACACCGCTCCTAGTGCGTAAATGCATTCCCCTCGTCAAAAAAGGTTGGACGTATTTAAAATTTCAATACGTCAATATCATGCTTATCATTAGCCCTCATAGGTTAATTTCTGTAGGTATATGTTATCCGACCTGACATGGATTCGAACCGAACCTGGTGAAGGTAGCGGGAATCCATTGGATGCGGGCGGCGCAAGACCGGTCGTCGTGGAGCTCTTTAGGGGAGACCAGCAGCAGAGGACAGCAGTGGACGTCTTTCGGTTGTGTGGATGGATGGATGGAGGTATGTATATGATAAAAATAATGTGATATATGAACAGTTATAACACAATAATTAGTCACTGTTTTACGATTTGTATTTACAATACAAAGAGGACAGAATTTACATTTGCCATTAATTTTTACTCTCTGGTCACTCGCCAGGTGTTTTGCTCCGTGGTCTGGAGTAAAGCGCAGTCAAGCTATAACGATTTAATAAAAAATAACCTAAACCTTTTTTTTTTTTTTTTTTGACGGGGGGAAATGCATTTACGCACTACCCTTATCTATTGTACTTAGGGGATCTAAGTCCCCCAGTACACTAGATAAGGGGCACGGAGTGACGAGCTCCGTGCAGTGTGGGACTCACCCGGGCGTGAAGCGCCCGGAAATACCCACTAAAACCCCCCGGGGCCGTCCGCTGCATTTGGGATGGGGGCGACACGGGGTGGCTTTCGCAAGCACCGCGTCGCAACCTAAACCTAACCTAATATAAATTAATTATTCCTATCTATAAATAAGTATTTTAAAATTCTTAACGTATTTACAGTTATTCTATATAGTTTTTACGTACATGTGTGTATGTATGTTTCTAAAATTATCCTATAAACAAGGTTGAACAACCTCTATCTAGCACATAAACGGAACTAAATAAAATACAAAATAAAGTTAGGTTGTTTTTTGTATTGATAATTTTAATTTTTGTGAAAACGTTGAACTATAGTCTTGAATTAAAGACATTTTAAACTCTCAGTAATAGACTGAGAAATGTATTTGTAGCTGCTTATTAAGTTTAATTTCTAGAACGTTAGATATGCCAGTGTAATTGTTATTTGCATGTCTCATTGTATATGAATCACGTAAATATAACAGTTATGTATTCGCGATCTTTCTAGAGGCTCTATATTATGTTCTGTAATCGATTGCTAAGATGATGTCATTATGTAAAATATTTGCATAACATTTACATAAAAATTATAAGATATGAATCATGTCAATTTTCGAGTGTGAATTTTGGAATTGCGCACTTTATTGTTTTTTAGTATTAATAATTAATACGTAGGTTTGTTGTTCATAAGTAAATATTTAATATGGTTTTACAATACCTAAGTTACATTTTCTTTGTCAAAAATATTTACTTAAGCTTTTATTAATTCTATTATAGCAGTATATTATTTTTAGTATTATCTTAAATAGAAATAACTATAATTTATTTTTGTGTACCACAAAATCCTTCTTTATGCTTACTGCTTACAAAATATCTTACAATTAGAGAAATATGTGCTGTTTTAATATAATTACTAATTGAAATTATTTTATTCGGTTGGAGTTGCTGCCACAGTCTAATAGTCCGATATATTTTTGGAAAGTGATAATTAAGACTTAAAAGTAATATATACTTAAAAGTATAGCTGAGAATAGATATTTTTAATGCGAAATTTTAAACAAAGATATTAGTTTACTTACTCATATTAAATGACATTTATATTATACTCAGTTTTAAAGTGTTTTTTCTGGTATTCATTACTACACATAAATACGCTATTAAAATGTATATGATAGCTAATGCTGGAAAAAAAACAATTTCGTACTTCCTAGTCAACAAAAATGAAATGTTTACAAAAAATTGAAGTCCTGCAAATCGCCGACTCAAGGAAACATACCCAAAAAGCTGGGCAGCATTGCCACGTTGTAGGGGAATTCCGATTCTTTGACCGAGAAATAGTCCAGACTTCTGGTCATGAGACGTCTCTGGTATTAAGTTACTGTGATGTCGTTTCTTCATAGCATTTCAGTTGCTGCCATTTGTAAATCATTATAGTTACACATTACATTTTTTTCTCATTACTACAGTTTCTGTAGATGCATTAATTCCACAAGGTATGTACTTTGATTACATCTTACTAAGTGGCTACATAGTAATTTCTAGAACAGCTACGGTAACTCCATTTGGATATCTGATAGTCATCGTTCATTGATCACAATCGATAGTTAATTATTACAAGCTTCAATGTAGTCGTTTGTTTATAACAAAAAGAAATTTCCCCACCTTAGGCAATAAGCATTTTGACATTTTACCGCGATTAGTCTACTGTGTGACAAAGAAAACCTAATACCGATAAATGACTAAGCAAAGTAAGACACTAGACAACACAATAAAACGACATTGAATATGCGTTACTCAATACGCTAAACAAGGAATGCATACGCTGTGAGTTACATAGTAACTATTGAGGTTTTCGTTTAAGATATTTTAAACTATTAACATTTCCATGTTTCAGACACAGACTAATAAAAGTTTTCTAGGTAATACAGTTAGGTTCTACAATAAAGTCTTAAAGCTGATTTAGCACAACGTCAAGCATGTTTTAATTTACAAAAGTTATTATAAGGTGAATCATTATGTGACCGATGGTGATGTCTGGAAGTGACAGCTTTCTCTGTGCGTCTACTAATAACTTTGTAACTATTAATTGTAAAGATCCAAAAAAAATACATGTAGAAAAGAAACCAGATCGAGTTTCTTGCCGGTTCTTCTCGATGAGTAGATTGTTTTCCGATCCGGTGGTAGTGTTTTGACGTTCAGGCCATATTAAGGCCGAAATTAAATAAGATATTTCTGAATTTGTCTTTGAATAAGTTATTTACTTGTAATCATACTTTTTTTGTGTTAGGTTAGAAATTAAACTCTTGTAAGGCTCAAGGCGAAATTTTTTTATCACAAGAATCCTTCTAATAACTTTTGCGAAATGTTTTAGAAATTCCAATTTTTCGAAATATGTCACACTATTGCAGGTCTTTCACTATAAGTGCACGAAATCCACAATAAGTACATTTTTTCATTTTCATAATTTGAAATTCTTAACTAACTATAAATCTTCTTTGATATAGAGTGATATTAACGAAGGCGCATTAAATAAATTTACTCTTAACTCAGTTAATAATTTAATTTAGAAAATTATTTTATTCTCCAGTTATACACATGTCGAACGCAGAATAAAACGATATATAATTTTTATAATAAGTTAACGATAAATAAATAACACTCTACCTACGTCATAGTTAGATAACGTTATATAAATTTGAAAGTTGAGAAAAATATACATTGTGTGTTTGTTTGTCCGACCACGAACCAGATAAGTCCTATGACATCACTACAGTGGCTTCACGCGCTTTGCCAATCTAACCCACTTCGCCAATACGGATGTTATGGACTAGAGTGTGAATTGGATAAATTACATATTATGTATTCATATTTGTGTGGTGGGTAATGAGTGTATATTTTTTTGTTATTAAGTAGGGTGACCATGAATTGCTATCAGTAAGGATTCTTTTTTGGGACATGTATCTTTTTTTGTTACCCATTTTTAGTGATCAATGTTTGCTCAGTAAAATGTATCGTGAAGCCGGTAACGATGGAGGCCTAACAACAAAGAACTTGATGAACTGAGGATTCAGTGCAGCAAAATGTTGTGATTAAATCTATCCCTAACCACTTATACGTATTACCTATAGCTATACCTATACGTATACGTATTTTCGGATCACTTGAACGTCAACTCCTAAAGGAAGTTATAATTCTTTAACATAAATAAGATAAGATAGAAGAAGAATAAGATAAATTTAAAAGTGTCTCTTATTATATTTGGCCAAATCGTCGATTACGCACATGTGGCCAAACGTTAAACTCTATATAAAAAGTATTAAGACATTGGACATTTATTCTTGCACCATTTTAGCCAAACAATTATTTAACCGAAGACTTTTATTAATTGAAGATAGTTTTCTGGATGTATTTGTAAATTCTTGTTAGTATCCTAATTAAAGAGATTTACTTTTTTATTTTTATTATTGTAATAGTAGATACCTATTACTTTATTAGTATTACTTTAATAACAAAAAGAACACTTAGTTGTTTGGGGTTTTTGGAAGCTCTATAGTTGCACTGTAACACAGTATTCCGCTTTAATTATTACTAGTATTCGCCTAGTAGTGAAAATTTAAACAAAATTATGCATAAACATTTGAAAAAATATTTAAAAACTACATTGACAACACTAAAGCTCATAAGGTACAAAAAAATAAAGAAAATTGATTGACAAATAGAGAAGAAAAGATTATAGAACTGTTTTTTTATCTTTGCCTATATATTAAAATTAAAAAAAAATCAATTTATGGTCTGATTCGCTGGTTATGAATATCTAAATACAACCACCGATTCATAAAATAAACTAGTCTAGAAGCGCTGGCAAGAAACTAGATTTTTTTTTTTTATATATATGTTTTTTGACCTTTTTTTTTTTTTTCGAGGGGAATGCATTTACGCACTAGTTGTCCAGCCAGATCTGATAGGGACCCCCCCTTCCAGATCTGGTTGAAACACGTCTGAAGATGTGTGACAGTCTCTCGCACGAAAGCGCGAGAGGCTGTCACACAGGATTAGTGTGGGACTCGCGGCGAGAAGCGCCGTTGACCACTACCCACTAAACCCCCCGGTACCTCCCCCACCTAGTAGGAGCAAACACGGGATCGACCTAGGTACGAGTATATAGCTCATAGTTACAAAGTTTACATAGTAGATGCACAAAGAAGGGAATACATTTTAGACATCATGGTCGGTCACATAATTATAGACATTAACATCGGATATTAAGAAATTAATGTTTATCTTTTTACTTTTAGTAACAGCATGGTAACACTTACTTTAATGATTGACCTTGGAGCGCAAGTCCGGTTGTCGCCGATTATCCTACTACATAAATCACACTATAGACATACTATGTTTTTATCTTCCTTGGTTGCCGAGTGCCTAATACTTTAGATGTTAAGGTCTCTCTTAATTTTACCAGTGGAATTTCTATAGAATTTGCATATAATATTTCCCAAATTATTTATTCAATCTTCTTAATTTTTATTCGCATGTATTTTTGTTCTTTATTTTTTTAGTTTATTCTCATTGCGGTAATTAACTTGTTGTATGTTTTTCCGTATATTGTTATGATATCTTTATTTTCTGGTATATTCTGTATCTGCATACTTACACGCTACCACAGATAATAATTTATGCTTGTATTATTGCAATGTACGTAGTACAAAGGTAGATATGGAAGGATTAGGAAAGTTACTTCAAAGGTAAATTGCGTGATGTAGTAAATACTATCATATCTTCTTTAAGACATCGTGGAGACTAAATAGTTTTTTTTTCTATTTATATTAATTAGTTTTGACATTTAAATACAAAATGAAGTAAAATCGAATAGAAGTCGATACATCTTGGTCAATACTACAGTCTAATACAGTCTGTGAAAACAAAAATCTACAACCAATGCTTTCTACTAGTTATTACTTTATGCCACCAAGCTAGATCCAAAACTTGTAACTCATTAAGCGAGTTGTGGAAAGGATTATTTTTGGAAGTTTATAGAGTAAAAAATCGATTATTAAAATATACGTCAGAGAATCATAGTAATAAGTAGTAATAGTTAAAGGGACAATGGCGATGTCTATCAAAGAATCGACAACTAGCCGAATAGAAGAATTCTGGTGCGGAGATTGCGTGTTGGGAAACGTAGGACACTAACAAGATAAATGAAGCAACAGGCAAAAGTGGAATTTACGTCCAAGTAGCAATTCAAACCAAGATTTGTACCACTTTGATGCCCTAGCGCTAGCACTCTGCATGTTGAACACCTTTAGCGCTCGTCCCAAAAGTCAAGCTGTCAAGGCCCTTCCAGTCAACAGCAATCTGTCAATTCAAAAAATTGAGGCAAACTAAAGATTCGGTATCGCGGCGAGACTTCGGAGAATCTAATGTCTAGCAGTGTATTTTGTTGCAAAACTTAAGATGATTGTTGATCCAACTAAACAAGTCTCAATAAAAGGAATACAATTGTTTACCTTCCCAATAGAGCAGATGTTCTTCTATGAGTAACATTTACTCTATAAGTTTAGCAAATATATTATAGTGTTTATCAATTGATCTTTGGATGAAGTTTTAACTTAGTATTGGGATGTTAATATGCTGACATTGTAATATAAATAATATGCACGCAGTGTGGACAGTACCATTTTGTATAAATAATAATTCAAATTAGCGAATAATTTTTTAATGAGTTGTATGTAGTTATTCTTTATTATAATTATAGTATTTTATTCATGCTTCACTAGGTGTTTATATTGATATTTGTTATATTGTACTTCTGCGATATAATAATGCCTTTGTTTATTCGTGTTTCTGTTCATCGCGAAGCAGTTGTATCAATAAATATGTTTCTAGAAAATGTAGAATAACTCTTGTGTTATACATTTCTACGAAATAATTATAAGTTTAAACACATTACTTACATTTAATTTGTCATACATGGAGTGAATAAATAAATTGCACGAGTAAAATTTTATTCGATTTTATTTATATGTGTAAGATAAGTTTGTTTATATTACTACACAGTTTTTTGCTGAATTAAATCGCTTGAAAAAATGAATAATTATATACATTGTTTCCAATTCCAGTGGGTAGTATTTGGACAATACCGATAGACGAGTTCGAATCTTGTAAGCATGGGTTTTGGATAAAAGTATTTCCTAATCCTTTTTGACTAGCTACTATCCTTAGTTAAGAAAATCTGCACCCAAGTACCTATTATAGGTGTAGTCCGGCAGGATCACCTGAGTGCCAGCCACTCTAGTCTTAGTGTGCGACCTTAATGGCATTATTAACCCAATTAATAACGAATTACGTATTATTTAGGTATATTAGCTAATGCCTACAACTTTGTTAACTTAAAATGATTTTATTTTTATAGCGCTTTTTAACACGTTATTATCAGCTTCATTCGTATGTTAGTATATGTCAATGTAACGGAAACTTTGAACATGATTTTGACCCCCTTCCAAACGTCGGATTGACTCGAAATTTGGCATACTTATCAAGGACCGATGACAATTCAATATTTTAAACAGTTAGTTCCGTTATCCTAACCAGGATTTTCAGTGTTTGCCATTTTTTTGTGTCTGAATTTTTTTGTGTCTTTGCGCTGATAGAACTACTCGTAAATGCATTAAATGAAATGACTAGTTTACAACGTAATTCATAAAAAAATAGTTTTAAATAAGTAAAAAACACGCTTTTATAGAAAATCCAACTAAAAAATAGAAAACAAATTTTAATAAATTTGAATTAAGAATAATATAAATAAGAGAAAAAATCGATTTTATTGTAAAAAAAGCGTGAGGTGCATGGTGTCAATAGTTATAAATATTTTATTGGCAGATATGAGTAGAATGATTATCATTTTGATAATATCTTAAAAAGCACCCTACCCTTTTTTTACAATAAAATCCATTTTTTCTCATATTTATACTATTCTTAATTCAAATTTATTAAAATTTCTATAAAAACATTTTTTTTTTAGTTTTTTTTTTAAACTATTGTAGTATTTTTACTACCTAACCTTGGTAATAAAGTCGAATGATACGTCACCAGATCTTTCCTCGGATTCACTTCTGTGTTAATCTGAACGCTACTGGATGTACAAGTCTTTATTTATTTTTGTATCGAAACACACAGTGACCACACACTGCCATTGTGCTAGTACAATCATAGGGGGCTCATAGAGGGATCGAAAGCCCATTAGGGGTCGTCTTTGTCGTACTGGTACTCTTAAGCTAGGTTCGAGCATTTCAACTCTACGAGTTTGGTACATACTGTCTATTGGATTGGAGCTGATATGAAGAGGCGGGGGGAAAGATCAAGAGTTAAAGGACTTTACCCTGATGCTGTATACTTGTCGCTTAGGAGTTTTCTTCTTATTCCACGTTTTCACATTTTTCATAGTGAATTTTGGATTGATTCCGGCGAAAGCCAAAATGTCGATCATTTATTAAAAAGTAATCTTCTAATTGGCGGGCGTCCTGTTTGTTTTACCTTAACCGTTACATAATATTGCACAACACTGACGTTACTGCGATTAGACGGTGATTGTTACCATCTGACGATCATTCTTCTTAGGAATCAGTTGCACATTAGCCTCTCTCCAAACATAAGGCACAATAGCAGTTTTTTTTTATGTTAGTGAAATGCATTTATGCACTGCCTCGGCGCGGGGGCACAGAGAGGTATGTGGGACTGATAACGCGGACGGAGCAACCGCGCGGATAAAAAAAAGGGACGTAGGACAATCAGTATGAACATGTCAAACTGGAGACAATTCTGCTGCATATTTTTTAAGCACTAAAAGATTCCACATATCAAGAGCGTCATTTAATCGCCAGTAGGCATTTAATTTAACTTTGAGTAAATATACCGGTAGACCAGATATGATGAAAGGTAAGCGCACAAGAAATGGCTGATAATCATTAAGCGGACGTTGTTTACAACGTCTTACCTTAACCAGCTCAGTAGTTTTCCATTGATGTACATTAAACACGTGAAATTATTATTTCAATATATAGATGTTTCATAAGTGATATTTAAAAATATGGTTCTAAGTCGAAGTTAAACTTTTTGTTGTAGCTTCGTTGACTTTTGTCACATTTTGGTATGAATTAGTTTAAAATAAGAACCATATGCTCAAATACACATTGGGAAGCTGGTATGTATTAAGTTGAATTTACATACATACGAGTACATATACCACGGCACTCTTCCATTAGAGTAGGCAGAGACTACATCGTTCCACCTGCTACGATCCTGACACACATCTTTCGCTTTCTTCTACTAATTTAATGAGAGCTTTCATACACGCTCTTTGGTTACGGGTACTTTTGATGTGACCTTTCTTTAGAACGTCTTCGGTCTGATTGAGATGCGTTCGCTTAGGACAACCCTTACCAGCTTGACCAATCACCCTCGCCTTGTAAGTTTGTTTCGTTAATCTTCATTAATCTATCTTCTCCACGTGTACAAAGAAATTTTAGCTTCACTAAATAGATTTTTGTGAAATTAAATATAGCATTAATTTTGTTTATGGTGAAAAAGAGGCATTATCTATGTCATTAACAATTATTACATTTTTACATTTTCGCTAAGTTTGTTTAAATTTATTAAACTAAATAGCTGTATACAAACATTCCCTGTCACAGTGTTTGCCCGTGATAATCTCCAGAATGACTCAACCAATCAATCATAATGAAATTTTGCATACAGTGTTTGATTTGATCCAACTTAAAATATTAGATTATTCTGGTTAATAACTTCAATATTTTTTTTATAGCAAATTAAACTTTTTATATGATAAAGGGTTAGTTATAAGTTCTACAAGTGTCTAATAGATGGCGGTGTATATAATTAAAATTTTCCAATTACATCATTTATGTTCATACTTTATATAGGTTGTTAGACAACATAGCGCTAAATAGCTAGCGCTTTTTCGATTTCAAATGTTACGTTGATGTAACAATTTAATTCAAGTTTCAAGTGTTTTCCAAGTTTACAAACAACGGTAATTTTTTAATGTTTCATGTATAATGTTTTTAATTTTTATTCTAATTGTGCTATGAACTATGTGAATGTGTGAATTATGTATGTTATACATAACATTTAGTGTAAGTTTTATTTTATTTGGAGAGCAGGACAACGTCTGGCAGACCCACTAGTATATAAATATATTCTTAAACGTATTTATTGTTCTTTGAATTCATTCTGCATTAGGGTTTTATTTTTCAGTTGCGCGCGTTATATTCAATAGGTTTTCAAGACAAACGAACTACAATACATTCGTCACAGTTATTTATTCAGCTTTCGTCCATAACAACAGCAACTTATGAATAATAATATTTAAAACATCATTTATTCCACGAGACCTCAGTTTGTCTTCGCCTGTTGTAACACACAAAACCTATTATTGTGACAATTCTCCGTAATTCAATTTGTGCCATATAATGGCTTTCACAAAAATATTGTTAGCCCTTTCATTCGTGGCTTTATCTAACGGTAAGTGGAAAAAAAACATTTCAAATATTATTAATAATAATAACTTTAAATAAATATATTTCACAGAATTAAGTCGGCTAATAAAGAATTATATTGTATTTTAAACAAATTAATTTTTAATTTTATTTAGAAAAAATGATATGTAGTGTCTTGTGCCATAAGTGTTTAAAAAAATATGTAAAAATTGCAGTAGTGTAGTGTAAAATGTCTTAATTTATACGTATAGAGTTTATATACTATGGGTAAATAAAATCATTTTTTTTGTATCATCCCTATAAATTACGCACATACAATCATAAAAAAAATCTTATCATCCCAGTAAAATGAATGAAGACTTTTTTTTATATATTTACCGGATAATGTAAAAAGTGAAATGGTTTATAATTCATTTGTCTGTTCATATAAAACTTTTTTCTACTTCTAAAAATAATTTTCAGTTGGAAATCTTCTACAAGATTCTTACTCTTACTTTCTTTCTTACTCTTACATTCTTACTCATTAAAATCCAAAGACTTTCTTCGTTTACTTTATAGTTAACCGGGCAGTATGAACTGTTTTATCTTTGGCTCTGATGAATATTTCTTAGTCCCTATATTATTACTAACTAGCTCTTTGCCCGCGGCTCCGTCTGCGTATAATTTTTTCTATTCCGCACAATTATTCACTGCGTAATATAGTTTTTTTTTAATAATGATTGAAAAATAATAGATCCCATTTTGTTGTATGGACCTGAAATAACTTTGGTATTAACAGTACAAAGTCTAAAATATTCAAACACTTGCAAGTAAAACTGTGCATTGAATTGGATTTTGTTCAACATACAAACATAATTTGTAAAATATTTGTCTGTCTGTTTGTTCCGAGTGTTCTGAACGGCTGGACCGATTTTAATGGAACTTTTTCTGGCCAATAGTTACTGTTAAGGGGCGTGAAATAATTAGGGTTCTGCTTAAAAACTCATGAAATTTCGAATACAATCCGATTCAACGCACTTTCACTGGCGGGTGTTTGAATCTGTGAGAAGGATTTTTGTTTTATGTTAGTACCAAGAATAATTTCAGAAAAATTTCGCATTAAAAAATAAAACTAAAGGTTATGAAAAAAATAATTAAATGATCAGTTTTACTGGCAAGTGCTTGTAATGTAGATAAAAGTATGAGAATTTTTGCTTTCTTTTAGTACTAAAAATTTAATGGAAATTAATAAGGGTTTGTGTTAAAAAAAAAACAAATTAAATCAAATGATTATTTAAAAACTATATTACGCAGTGAAGTATATATATAACGCGAACACACACCTAGTATAATATTAAAAAAAATGTCATAAAAACTATGTAACAATAGTAAGGAATAATATACAATATGATTATTATCATCAAGTAGTTTGTTGAGATTTTTTTTCTCGTCACAAATTAATAGTTTTCTTATATCTAGTGCAATTAGTTATTCAGGACCGGCATTCAGCTCGTCGTTCTGTGTTGTATTCAGAAACAGAACAGTGTTCAGAAACATCATTATTTCAATATTTAGATGGATATGTTAGGGGATATTTTAAAGTTCTCGAAAGTTCCATCTTTATCCACGAAAGTGGTAATTTATACTACTCAATAAAATTGAAGTATCTGTTTGTAATGTCAATATTTTTTTTTTTACTAAACAGATGAATGTATTATATACGCTTGGAAGAATGGACGATTGCGACAACATTTAAAAAAATTTACCCTTCCTTTTGAAAGGCCCCTATGCTTTATATAATATATTCCACTGGAAAAACCGGAGTTGGGTTCTAATTCTATAATCGGTCTGTTCGCGGGAGGTAATATGTCTAGAATCGTACGGTGTCAGTACAGGGTCCATGATATTAAGAATGAACTCCTAGCCGATAGCGAGCCGTACGATGTTAGAAAGTAGAGATTGGCATCATCCTCTGCGTTAGAACGAACCTAATTTAAAATGTACCTAGTTTTAAAAAAAACATATATTTATTCTTAGCATTATTTGCTACAAAAACTTAATAAATTAGTATCTCGTGTAATTATTCAAAGTAATATTACTTTATACAATCTAATAATGTAGCTTGTATGTGCAGAATACCCAATGTTCAAATGTATGTAAATAAAATTTATTTTCTTGTAGGCTTTAACTAAAATAAATAAAATAGAATTTAGTTAATAATATTTTCGTGAAACTATTTTATAATGAAATTTTTAAACTTAAATATTTAAGTGTTAAGTTAAGGTTATAAGGAAATTCGGATTCCAGAAATAAATATCAAGATTAAATCTTTTCGTGCATTATATAAGTAATTAATTTATTGTTTTATTTATATTCATTTATTTAGCAATTATTATTATTATTATTCCGATAACAATCGATGTAATAAAAAAATATTTTTATTTTTTACAGCCTTTCTATTGTGGCCAAATGGTGCTTCAAGGTAATTATAGTAAAATTTAACCAGATGTCTATTTACGTATCAAAGTTTTTTGAACCGAAGTTAATTTTGAAGTTAATTTACTGATTATAAGACCCTTTTTTTTCTTTTTTTTTTCGAGGGTAATGCATTTACGCACTTGATTATAGGACCCCACTGATTTATTATTTCTAATGGTCGTAATTCGACCATAATCATTACTGAAATTTTGAAGAAATAAATTGTTCCCAGAATGTTTTATATTGACAAACGTGAAGCTGAACAAAAACAAAGAAAATATGTTGACAAATAAAGGAAAAAATTCTTGATCTATTGTATCTTTGCCAATTAATTTTATCGTGGTGAAATCTTACATAAGATACCCACCCTTAACTATGAGAATTTCAGATGTTACTGACTAAAACCCTAGGGTGTAATTTCGTTCACCTATTTGGCAAGAAAGTAGGAGAACTGCTTTTGCTGTGGTACTGCTGAAAAGTTTCACCTTGCGGACGGTAACTAACTGGCCAAGGCTAGATAACAACTATAGTTTAATCACGATATCTTCCTTCATCGAAACCTCTGCCTTCTTATAAAAAAGAATTTGAACCGACATAGATCGACGTAGTATCCCCCACAAGAATACCAATAAGCCTAACTTCAACGAACTAACTGAATATCGAATCAAAACCGAGCTTATGAAAGACAAAAAACTACCACCGCGGTTCGGTAAACAACCCAGTCGAGAATAGCCGGCAAGAAACTAGATCTGGTTTTTTTTTTAAATCTATTTTTCATGCTTAAGCTAGAGTAAAGTTATAAATTTTTTTTGGTAGACATCATACTTTTAATGGATAACATAATAAGTCAATAATACAAAATTATAATGAATATATTGAGTGAGTACCCATGAATTACTAATAATATATATTTTTTTACATTTTGTTGCAGTTTCGCCGGTTCAAAGGTAAGATGTCCACGAACACAAAATACACCAAATGTTTGTGATAGTTCGTCTTTGTCCTCACACACGTATATTTTGTAATATTTTCAGAATGACTATACAGGATTTCCCGCACCACGATTTCCCCTATTTCCAGACTTCTCGGGTGTTTTAAATTTCCCCACTAGTTTTGTTTCCTCAGCATTCTCCGGGTTCCCGCGATTCCCTAGCGTACCTTTCCCTTCGCCCGACGATATTAGGAACACGAAAGCAAGACCAGGGCAAACATACACAGGCTTGTTCACCAGCTCGGGAGGTGGTGGTGGAGGGGTCATAATTGCTAACATCGATGGACAAGTTCTAGAAAAACGTACGTATAATATATATATACATATATATATATATATTCCTATAACAAACGAATTGTTGACTAAAATATTGACTTTTAACTTGTAGACTTTTTTATTTATGAACAACAATGTTAATAAAGTTTGCTGAGATTCTAAATCGAATCCTGATACTTCATAGATTTATTAAAATTTTCAAGTAATATTCCAGTCGAAATGTTTAAAAACTTGTTAATTCTTTATCAAGCCTCTAATAATGTTGTTTATATCTGATTAGATTCTGAATGACGTCTAGAAAAATTGTATCTTGCAGACTTATTAGCATATAAACAATTGCAATTTTTATGAATACAATAAGATCAAAAAGGATTTTGTTTTAACAGCGCAGCTCACTATTTATTTATTTACCTATTTACTCTTGAAAAATGAACCTTAAAGAGGAGGTAACTGCCGATAGAAAAATCCGGGAAATGTATGTCCATTATTTATACAGTGCGGTTCACCTTCAAGCGACCGCCCTAAAAATTATGTATGTATATGTAAAACTATCGGGGATAAAACCTTAAAATAGGGGTCTATCTGGGACAGTGTTTTTTTTATCGAATTATAATTTTTATTACATTTAAATAGATATTTATTGATGAGATAGATGTTTTTTTTAACTGTAAATTATGTTTTCAGATTTCGGGGAAACATCGTCTACAACAATAGACACTTTAAAGAAATAATAATCCAAATAGGTCTGTGAGTATATAATAATGTATCTATTAATAATGAATAATGTATCATACCTAATTATTTAGTTCTTGTTGTTTGACGTTAAGCTACATAAAAGAAAAAAAAGGAAAAAGATCCCTTACAGAATCTATGTCACATGTATTGTGCAAGTGTGTGGTATGCAGTTATTATGAAGTAGCGGCTGGTCCAAGAGCTTTCTCGGTTCGTGTTCGGAGTATATCTTGAGTCACCCTGGGCCCTCCTGCGGCACCAAGATTTGCTTCAATCCTCAACTGGGATGGCTCTTGCAGCCGCCGCCAGCTCGATACAGTGACATTGCATGTAATCTAATTTGCATTTTGCCAAATCGGACTGATTTCACCTATGAAAATCACCACTTTGTATTGCCCTGTTTTCTCCTCCAAAATAGCGTGTTTCCAGCGGTGTTCATTTTTCTTTCAATTTTAAAATAATAGAGACTTTGGCTATGCTTCTACGCTTTTCTATTTTTTTTTTTGTTTTTATTCGTCAAATTTGGTTGCATGTAACTCATTTTCAAAAGCACCTAGTTTCTATTATAATTAATTTATGGAGTAATCAGAACGTACACACGTGCATGACTGTAGTGGATTACATGTTAGGAAAATATTTACTATAAGGGAGGAAACAGACGAATACGTTTGTATAGAATAAACACCGCCCACATATCCTCTTAAGAGGCTTGACTACACTGAGTGGTTGAACTAATCAACAAGTTTAAACATTCCGTATATTCATAAACATTTTAATACATACTTTGTCAATATTTTTTTTAACCAATCTTATTGTTTCAGTTCATCGCCGATTTTCATGGTGAAGATCGAAGATAATAATTTATTTGCATATATTACATTTTACACAACACATATTTGCGCTCTTAATTTAAATGTTTATACACTAATTACACTACAAAAAACATACGTATAACATAAACACGCTCTAATTATAGGGATCCCAATAATTAACTCAGCAAAGACGAACTATAAACTGTTATATAATGCCTGATTTTTTTTTTTTTTTGCAATGTACTAATTCTTTTTCTTTTTTGTTACAGATGTTTCCCTCATTTCCAAGCGTAAGTAATACATTAAAAAAAAACTTTTTTTTACTTTTTTCAAACAGTTTTACGTTTGAATCAATCAAGTAAACATTACTTTCGTAATCAACATTCAGACACCTCCGTCCCACGTCTTATCAAAAATAAGCAAACACGCCCTCTATAAGTGGTTACGTACGCGTAATACTTGAACTCCTCCTAATGTAGACAGTTCAAGGAGCTTCGTCATCATCATTCTCATGTCCTGTTCTCAATTCACTTGGGGTCGGCGCAGTATGATTTAATCTCCCATACGTCCCTATCAGCCGTCATCTCGTAATTTACTCCATTTTTTCTTACATATTATTCTTCACATACTCTATACATGCTTTCTTCGGCGTTCTCTACTTTTCCATTCTTCCACATTCATATGTATTACTATTTTATACACCTGCGCTTCCTCTCTTTTCATAACAACGTCCATACCACGAATAAAGATTCCCTTTCAATGTTTCTACCACTTTCAAACTTCCTCAAATACTTGTCACACTACACAGCCATCTCAATATTTGCATCTAACATACATGCAATAGTTTCTCATCCATCTTCAGATTCCCTATTCTCATCCCATCCCATGGAAATGATTCCCAGCATTCTGATACATAAAACATGATTTACAAAATGGACTTATATATCCAGGTAGGATGGAGGCATTCTGCAGTCACAAATCGCATCAGAGATCTGTCGTCATTACATCCAACCTGAGTTGATCTTACACCTTATACTCAATAATATCGTTTTCTATTAATATTTTTACAGTTCGGGAATCTCTTTAATCCATTTTCAATATTACCTCCAATAATCAATCCAGATGACATCAAAACTCACGTTGCTGGGCCAAACGAGCATTTCTCCGCTGTTTCAACATCAAGTCATAGCTTTTCATCAAATGTTGATGGTAAAGTAACAGAAGGCGGCGGTATGAGCACTATAGTAAACGATGGTAAAAATGTTAAGGAGAGCGTTTTGGTATATGGTGATGATGATGGTGATCGTGATGGTGATCATGATGGTAATCATGATACCGATAATGATGATTAGACCTTCTTCATTTATAAATTCACACCATAACTGAGAAATCATTATTAGGGTTTAAAAAAATAAAACTTTCCTGTAACTACTCTTTGATTTAATTGCATAAAAGTAATAATCGCTCATCGAAAATGTAATCAATGTAATATTATTTTGTAATAATCATCATATTAATTAATATAGCATCTGCTTTGTGAGTTTTGTGTCAATTTTAGATTTTGCCACTATTTTTATTCTTTGTTGTTATGTTAATTTATTCTATACATAAGCTTCATTTTTCGATATCAATTGCTTCATTACTAGATTGTTCTTGTATTTCATCATTAATCTAAATTCCCGAAGAGTCACTTAAATTCATATATATTCATTTTTAGATAGTTTCGTTTTATTTTTTCTATTTTGTTTTTAACTCATATATAACTTAATATTAAATATCTGTAATATTCGTGTGCCAATAACATACGGTCGATTTTGATTAGAAATTAATAAAAAATGCGGTACAAAATATATTCATGTGTATTCAACTGAACTTTTTGGATAAAAACAATTGTTATAGAAAAATAAATCCTATAAATTAATATAATAGATGTAATTGTTAAACTGGAGTTTGGGAAATGTATAATCAGTTAAATTGTATTATTAACGAAATCAGTTGAAATATCAAGGTTTTTTTTTTTTCTTTTACATTTTTTTTTAAATATAATTCTAATTCTCTTCGTGTATTTGAAAATATAAAATATTTATTACTTGTTTGTACCTACTTTATTTATATTTCATAACAAGATGAGATTTACTTGTCATTTAATAGAGTTTACAATAATATTTAACAATTGTTTTACATTACAATTTTACTGTATTTAAAACGATCATTGGATTTATTTGTAATTCAAAAAAACATGTTTAATCGGTAAAATATGAATGTGTTGTAAATTTGTAATACTAATAAATAGTAAGATTTATGTTTGTTTTTCTGCATTTTTTTTTCTTATTTCGGACATTTTTTAAAAATAAAATTCTATTTTAGGCATTGTGAGTATTTATTATTTTACCTATCCTCTTTACACATATTAATGACAATATATCTACCTGTTATGCGTTATATAACTCGAGAAACATAAAATCAATCTACATTTCTCTTTTTTAAAACTATAGATGAGTTTTTTTCTCTGTCATTTTCAATGTGACTATATTTTGTTACATTATATCAAATTTACGAGCGAAGCTATGGGCACGACTAGTTAATTTACAGCACACCTCCAGTGTGAGGTATGGTATCTCTATTGTTAAGCATAATTGATAAATAATGATTATTCCTTTGCTGTTCCTAAATTAATTTAAACTTAGTTAACATAACTAGGTATGTGCCTGCGCTTCTGTTCGCTTTAAATCCATTTTAATTAATTTCCAAAAATTAAAATACCCTGAGTTACGCGAAGTAACATAAGCTATCTGCCAAAAGAGGTTAGGTCAAAATAGGTCTAGCCGTTCTGGAGAATAGCCGGAGAAAGCCGTATAATAAAAAAATCTATATACGGTATAGTTATCGTGTATATTCATATGTATTTAGTAAAAAGTTGTCATTTTGATATTACAAACACACATTTCAATTTTATTTATTACCATAGATTTACTCCTGACGGTGTGTATCCGCAAATGAACATGATAATGTTTTGCTTATAAAACATAATAGGCTATGAATCAAATTTTCCAGATCAGTTGTTTTTCGGAAATTTTCTTGCAAGCATTGCCAATGAGCGTAGTAATATTATTAAGCAAAATTTGACAATTAAAGGAAGAACGCGTGAGCCGTCACGACCAGACCTAGTTTGAGCATAGCGAAAACATATTATGTCTGCGGTCACGACCCGGGAGATCAAACACTTGCATTTACTGCGATCGAAAGATCTCTTGTATTTTAATACGATACGTTCAGTATAATTATAAATTACCACTAATTATTATCTAGTCATGGCCCAAAATAATGAATTTTGGTATAATATAGAAAGTAGTAGGTAGAAAGTAGGAGAAGAAAACTAGTTTCTTGCTACACCTGTAGTATACGTATACTTGCGACGAAAGGAATGTTGACGTGGCTGTGTAAAGCACAATGTAATTAGCAGTATGGATTAAAGTACAAGGGAATTAAATTGCTTTTATGAGATAGCGACCTATTAGTAATTTACTTCAAATATAACTTCGAAGATCGTCGTAAAGTTAAAAGTGGGTTATTAACCTATTTCCTATTAATATTAACATCTATACTAATAAAAAAATTGAAGTGTCTGTTTGGCACGAAATATACGACATCTATACTATAAATACAAATTTGTCTGTCTGTTTGCATCGGGTAATCTCCGGAACGGCTTGATCGATTTTGACGGGGCTTTTTTTGGTAAATAGCTGAAGTTACTCCGAGTGATTTAGAGTTCTTTCAATTTTCGAAAATAATTAGGGTTCCGTGTAAAAAAAAACTCATAAAAATTTGAATAAAATCCTTCAATGCACAGTTTTACGGGCAAGTGCTATAATTTATGACAAATATTTTTACTTTATATTAGTACTATTTTTTTTTAAGAAAACATTTAGGGTTCTCTATAAAAACATTAAAACGCAGTGAAGAATATATGACACACAGGCGCAGCCGCGGGCATACAGCTAGTCTATTAATATTTTTAAAAGTATTTGTTTTTTATTGTATTGAATACAGTTATAATTAACATTATAAATTTTGAAATTTCTTATTACAATAAATATGTAAAACGAATTGTTTATCATGCAAAATATGATTTAGTTGACAAACCTTTGACTGTAGATGTGTGTATAATCTTATATGTAAAACAAAGTTATTGTTATTCGACTCCATTTTGCATTACAGTTTTGTTTTTCAGTTGTGCGCCTTGTATTCAATAAATTTTCCAGAAAAACGAACCACATTCGTCACAGCTATTTATTCAGCTTGTCTCCTGATAAACAACTTATGAGTACCTAATATTTAAATGGGTATTTATTCCATGAGACCTCAGTTTGTCTTCGACTGGTGTTTCACTTAAGACATAGTACTGTGCGTGTTGTCCTATAATTTAAATTGCACCAAAATAAAATGGCTCTCATGAAAATATTTTTAGCACTATTGTTCGTGGGGTTGTCTAATGGTAAGATATTAGTTTAGTAATAATTAGCTTCAAATGTTTATATTACAATTTATTACTCCTACTTTAAAAAAGGTATTTATAGTTTATAAATTAAGTAAAAATATGTAAATTAACAGGAAACTAATTTTAGTAAAATAATTTAAATTTGTTAAATAAAA
This sequence comes from Samia ricini, assembly GCA_014132275.2. Lineage (NCBI taxonomy): Eukaryota > Metazoa > Arthropoda > Insecta > Lepidoptera > Saturniidae > Samia > Samia ricini. The sequence goes on from AP028161.1 coordinate 14,070,520, forward strand.
TTTGACTTTTAATAATGAATGCTGTCTAGCTCGTAGCCATTTATTGATAATTGGGTTTAAAATAATTCATAATTATTCTTTAAAGTTAAATAATTACAAAAATACTTATTAAGTGCACTTGTGTTGTTAATTGTTAATTATTTACATCTTCTGAGTTCTCCTTATAGAAGCCATTTCATTTTTCCCGTTGTGAAAAATAATCTGAACTTTGTTTCTCTTTTCTTGGCGCCGTAAAACCATTTGCCAGTGTCAATGTATTGTTCCACTGTTGTAAGTATTGCTAGATCAAATATAGTGGTCTTCTTCTTCATCTTAATTAATAACAATTGTGAGTTTTTATGCATTTCTGGAAATGTAATGTTGTAAGAATTAGACAATATTTTTCTAGATTTCATACAAAGTTTCAATTAAATAGCGGCTGTTTTTTTTTAAACTTCCCTCGGAGCTTTCGAGGCACTTTAGAGTTTCTGATTCATGTTATTCCTTCCAATACATTTCACTTGTGCACAATAAGCAAATGATATCATGTAAAAATTGACCAAAAGTACGTAATATATGCTGAGATAAAGGAAATTAATGATTTAAAGATACATATGTATAAAATAATATGGCGAAGATATCGCCAAAACTCCTTAGAGTTTATAAGTATTTCACTCGCCCGTAAATATTAAATATGTGTATTATCTCAGTGACATATTTTATAATTCAAGGAAAATATCCCTAAGTTTCTAAATACCTATTGATTCAACCAAAAAACGTCCACTCCTAAACATAGGTCTCCCCTAAAAAGGGGGGAATTGCCATAATCGCCACGCATGGAAAAGGGGTTTGCGATCGCGGTAGGTGTTTGTGGTACTCAGAGGATGTTGCTACCCATCCTCATGTTTATCCCTTAGTCGCCGTTTACGATACCCACGTGAAGGTATGGGGTGGTACTTTTCTTAGCCAACACCAAGCGGTATTCAACTACATGCCTTTTTCATTATTAAAAAATACGTAACTTGGAGGATATTAAAATAATGATTTTATAATTAAATTTTAAATTGTTATTGTCGTTGGAGGTCGAGCTCTCAAGTCTTCTCGCATAGTAACAAGCGCAACAATTCCATTGTCTTAAAACGGTTTTTTTTTTACCACGTCTATCCATTTCTGGAGTGTGGCATGCCATGCCAGCTTGAGCGTTGAGAGGGTTGTATGTCACACCTTTTCATGTGACGTTTCCGCTCATCTTTATATCACAGAAGTAGTCCACCTAGCTTACGAGTACGTATACCCTCCGTAAGCTCTGACTAAAATATACACTTACCATGGACCGGAAGACATAGCGTGGGTAGGCCGAGGTGGACCGACGACCTGATGAAAGTCGCGGGAATCCACTGGATGCGGGTGGCGCAAGACCGGTCATCGTGGAGATCTTTTGGGCAGACCTATGTCCAGCAGCGGACGTCTTTCGGTTGAACGGATGGAAGGAAAATATGGATTTTGCAACTCACACCTGTGCCATCTGCAAAACATGCGAAGCTGATGTTACAATGCATTATGTGTGACAATAATATATTACTTAACTTTTACAACTCTATATAGATTTCAAATATATTGTTTTTTTAGTGTTTATCATAAAGATTCTGCTACTATTTTAATTGTAAGTTTATATAGCTTTTATACAAATTTAACGACTGATTAGGCCGTTAATTTTTTTTTCATGAAAGTTCCTTTATGTGTCTAAAATTATAATCCTGTCACTAAATTTAAACTTTATAGATTCTTAACATAAAATATACTTACATTTCAAATATATTCATATTTCACTTAACATAAAAGTTGAAACAGTAGCAAAGTGTCATGTGTAAAATTTATGTTTCTTTTATACAATGATGTAGCCTACAAATGATGAGTTGCACACAACGTTCACATTTGTATAAATAAAATATATGACTGTACACACATGTGTATAAATAAAACTCATGTAGGTTTAAAACAAAGCAAATAATTTCATTTCGCTGAATGTAATATTTTTGTAAAACTATATGTTTATGATAATTCTTAAAATAACAATTATGCGAAGGTTTTAAAAACCTTGATGATTTTAAGCTTAAAAGAAATTAGATTAATCTGTCGAGTATCCATAAAAATGAAACAATAGAAAGACAATGGAAAGCTGGCGTAAACGCCGGGAAGGTGCTCAAGGGGTTAATTGAAACCTATTTTTCCTTGCAAATAACTGTCTTATAATACAGATATCAATCAATATAACTTTTTTTTTTTTTACAGCCGTATTGATGTGGCCGAATGATGATCCAAGGTAATTATTTCTATGAGAAATTGCTAGTAAATAACAGTTAAGTCTAACCAAAGGTAATAGTGTTAAAAAAATTTATACACAAAAATGTATAATTAAAATAAAATACTATAAATAATGAATGCCGTCCAGCTCGCCGCCAGACGGGAAGGTTCCCAGGAGGCTGGCCATATTGCCATGTTGGATGGCAATGCTAATTAGCTGTGCCAAATATTGGCCAGCCCTCTGGTCGCGAGACGTGTCGTCTAGACGACCCGCGAGATCAATAATATAATAAATATATGTTTATTTATCGGAGATTTTCGAACTATTTTAATGAACATAAAATATAAGATACCAGAATGGGCTTTTAAGCCAAACTGATATATTTTCATGTGAAATTAAATATCCCAAATCCTTATATGAAACTAATTTATATTATTAACCCTCTCAATTTATTTTTATTTAATACTGTATTGATTCATGTTATGCTCGGAGTTTTACTGCGTGATCGAATCAAAAATGCGTAGTCACCGACATTGGCTGAAAAATTTCCAAATTAATGTGGCAATGGGCTTGGCACATTAATGACAGAATCGATGCCTGATGGAGCCAATGAGTTCTCGAATAGCTATTTCGTACAGGACGAAGCAGCGCGGGTAGGCTCCCAACAAGGTGGGATTGAGGGTGGCGTAAGACCTGTCGTTATGGAGATGGATGACTAGATGGATGGAGTGTTGTCAGAATCTCACATGATTAACATCAGCATGCTACAGTTTCATCACTATGCTTTTACATTATCAAAATCTCAAGTTAATTGTCGAACAGAGTTTGAATTGACATTGATCGATATGAGCCAACATCGTAGTAAAATTGATTTGATTAAATCGGCTGAAGAAAAATTAAGAACATATTCGATATTTGAACACATAAAATTTAATAACACAAGATCGTACACCAAGTTACGCACTCAAATCAAAAATAACCATTCATATTAAATATTAACATTTTGTTACAGATTTCCGTCTTCGAAGGTAAGAAGCCGACGAACACAAACTACACCTAACTGTAAACCTTGTCATAGTTCGTCTTTGTGTTTTTTTGTTTGTACACACGCATATTTTCTAATCTTTCCAGAATTACTATACAAGATATCCTGCACCAGGCTATCCTACGTTCCCTGACTCCTCAGACTTTATGAATTTTCCCTTTAAATTTGTTTTCAACGATTTCCCTAGGTTCCAAAGTTTCCCTAAGGTTCCTTTCCCTTCGCCGGACGATATTAGGAATACGAATCCAAGGCCAGGACAAACATACACTGGCCTGTATGCCAGCACTGGAGGTAGTGGAGGAGGGGTTATAATTGCTAACGTCGACGGACAAGTTCTGGAAAAACGTAAGTTATATTCTATGAGCTTATTTAAGATTTTTTTTACTCTTTAGTTTATTTTTCTATTAAAGTGTGTTTCTTATTTTTTTTAACTATATTATTTTTGTTAAACAATGGAACATATTTACAGGTTTTCCGGAAACAACGTCTGATACTTCAAATAACTAAAAATCAAAATAGGTTTGTAAGTATTATGTAGTTGTAATGTGTAATTTTTTATTATTTAACTAAATGATATTATAATTCAACCGCAATAACAGTACCAACGTAGTAGTTTAGCAACAGACAAATATTACTAAATGGGCTTACACTATTTCTCTCTCACCAATACCAGATAAAGAAAGTGGTGTTTTTAAGATCAAATTAGATAAATAAAAGTTTTACTCTTCTGGTGGTAGTACCAGGTCCCAGGCTACGACCTAATGTGTTTTGTGTTCGAGCGCTGTCAAATGTTTGTTCGAGGTAATTAATTGATTGCCTTAGAATGCAAAGGTACCCCGACGTAGGGCCACACCTATTCAGGCTCTGGACGTGTGCGTTAACGGTTCCCACGGCCCAGCCACTTATGCCGGATGAACAACATGGGGTTTTAGTCAACAGGAGTCTAACTTAACCCTCTTGAGATTGCCCACCTTGTGATGTTCTCCACCTATAAAAGGACCACCACGTAACGACTAGTGCTGCAACGTAGTGCTCTTACTACGATCTTAAAAGCATACTTGGCAACATACGTTACCACGTGAGGCTCTCAGCTTTAAGTCCTCAGGAGTAACAAACCTCTTTATTTAACTGCCCTTAGTTAGACCTCCTGTCTTTTTGGAGTTAGTTAATAATAGAGATGGACCGAATATTCGTTTCTTATACGATATTCGGTAGGTTTAGTGGACATTCTACTAAGTTACCGAAGCATATTCAGCAAAGTAGAAATCAAAGTTTTTAATAATTGTATAATTGGGCATTAGTCTAAAGTGTGGGTGACATCTATCGGGCGAAAATTCGTATTCGGCTATTTCTAGTTAATAATAATTATAGGCTATCGTAACTACTACTTAACATCAGTTGGTTTCCATATCTATTCGCTATTTTATTTCATAAAACAATAATAAACATAATGTATATAATTGTAATATAATCATACTATTTTCTTACTAAATATTTAGTAAAACGAGACTGACTCATTTAAGTATGCAATAACTAAAATAGATACTATTAGTAAAGTTTAAACATCACTACATGATTAAAAAACTATTTTTAATATAACTTTTTGTTTCAGTTCACCGCAGATTTTCTTGATGAAGATCGAAAATAATAATGAATTGTAAATAATAATACTATTTCACACACACATCACACGTTTTCATATGTCTTAATAATAATGTAACATTGAAAATTAATAATAATTTATATTTCGCAAACATACCTATGTGTAATATACATACATCTATATTATAGGTATTATTATAATTATGAACTCGGCAAAGACGAACTATAACTGATACACGAAGATTAAAATGATTTTGTAATGTAATTAAATTATCACATTTTTGTTGCAGATGAATATGCTTCCTCCGTTTCCAAAGGTAAATGATAATAAACTTGTATTTATTAACTTAAAGTGTATAAAACTCATCACTAAAAAGAACACGACAAAATGCATTTTTTCAATATATATTTTTTATAAATAAAACCTTTTTTTTTTGACGAGGTGAATGCACTTACGCACTACCCTTACCTATTGCATTCGTGAGACCGAAGTCCCCCAATGCAGTAGGTAAGGGGTTGCGGAGGGACGTCTCCACGCCAGTGTGGGACTTGCCCGGACGTGAAGCGTCCGGAAATACCCACTAAACCCCCCGGGGCCGTCCGCCGCATCTGGGATGGAGACGATACGGGATAGCTTTCGCAAGCACCACGTCGTCCCCTGCGGTATATAAAAACCTGCCGTTAATATAAAAATAACTTCAGTAGCTATATCTTGTTTTGGTGTTTTATTCGTAAAGTCATAGAGTAATGATGCTGAGAGCGATAATTTCACACAAAAAATCGCTTTGACATTGAAGCCAGAAAATGTATATTTATGTTTAAAGGACACGGAATTATAAGTAATCACCGCAACGTGGCCTTCTAAAGCCAATTCGAAATGTTTTCTCTCAGCGTGCGACTTACTGCCGTTCTGAGTGTTTTAAGTCTATGTGATAAGTAAACGACAGCTTACGCATCCTATGTACTGATAAAATACATTTTTTTACAGTTCAAAATGCCAGTCTTTAAGCCATTTCCAAGGATGGATCCAAATGAAATTAGGAATCACGTTGCCGGACCAAATGAAAAGTTTTCGGCCGTTTCGACATCAAGTCATACGTTTTCTTCAAATAATAATGGTAAAATAACAGCAGGAGGGGGTATCAGCACTATAGTAAATGATGGTAAAAAGGTTAAAGAGAGCGTTCTGGTATATGGTGATTAATTAGGACCTAAGTATGTCTAGGATTTAAGTGATTAGATCTTTATTTAAGAATATATACAATAAATCAAATATTGTTATTAGAGTAAAAAGTAGCATGCATGTATTTTTTGGAATTGTGAGTCATATATACGCAATTAACCCCTTGAGCACTTACCTGGCGTTTACGCCAGCTTTCCATTGTTTTCTTATTGTCTTCCTATTGTCTTATTTTTATGGGTACTCGACACATTAAGGAAAATCCTGGATTGATCGTGAACCGAAAATGTTACCGACAAAAGTAATTTTTGTACAGAGTTTCAACTCGTATGTAGTTTTTGACAATTAATAGTATTTCAATGTAATCAGCTGTTCAATTGTTTTATTATCTAAATCAGATGCGATATAAATATTTCCATGTATATTTTTAATACCGGTGTAACCCTTTGAAAATTTGTAAACAAAGAAGATTAATTACTTGTCGATTAATAAAATTTACGATCTTGTCTTAAACAATATTTATTTTATAAATAAAACAACACCATATTTGATTACTATTAGTAAATAAATATATTTTATAAGTAATATACAAATATGTAATTTGTAATATGTACTAATAAATATTAAAATGTATGTTTATCTATGAATTAAAAAAAATGTTTTTGTTTTTAGTAAAACGGTATTATTCTTCTAGTAAATTTCATTTTAATAAAAGTTTATTTTTAAAAATTATGAGTATTTATTATTTTATCATATCCTGACATCCTAACTAATATATTATAATAATTACGAATGTGAGTTTGTTTGTTTTTTATGATTTCACGCGTAATTTTACACAAACGTACTCAGGGAACTAAAAGATCATAGGGTAGATTTCATCTCAGAACTGATTACCAAAATTTACATTAAAGCGAGCGAAGCCGCTGACAAATGGTATCTAATATTTTACAGTAGAAACGTCAGTATTACCTTTCTCGAGTATTTTGTAACAGAGGCGAGGCGCATGAGGATATGAGTTGAGGAGAGGAGAAGGGGAGAGGAGAGTAGAGACGAGGTGCGGGGGGATTGAATATTTAACGTTGTCATGGTAATATATAAAAACGGAATAAACATATATGTTAAATAATATAAACGGTAATATTGTTCTTATTTTATTTATCCTCGTTTAATAATTTATATAAAATGCCATGTCTCCCCATGTTCAGAATTATATTTATATTGTCTTTTAAACCCGATTTATATTATCTTTTATAGTTGTAAATCATAGATGAGATAGTGTAAACATATATTTTGTTATTTTTGGCAAAATTTTGAACAAATAAAGAGCGAGTGGAGCCACAGACATGAGTTGTAAAATCATACTGCAAGCCTCTACTAAGGTGATTATATGTTCTATAGTATGATACCTACATGCACTATTGATTATAAATAGTGACCGTCCAGCGGTCAAAATTCGAACGTAGTTTATAAAATTATATATATTTTTTAAAGCAATGAGTAATATAAAAAAAAATCAAACTATTTTTTATATTATGAGTTTTAAATTATTTGTAATTTTTGACCTTGTTGAAGATAAACATTGTGGAATAGGTACGCGATAATTAATATCAAGTCTCGTCAGACTTGACACGTCATGTGTGTGTGAAAATGCATTCATAGTCGTAAGAGATAATGACGTCTACTGTATTAATGTGAACATTAAGCATATTTTGTAGTTTCCTACAGTTCTCCATAATTATGAACTTTAACAGTGGCAAATTTCATACACGTTGGTGGGTGCGATAGTCTTAAAAAGAGGTTCAAGATTTTTGCCATTTTAAAAGTGTTAATAAATCAGCAATTTACTTTTAATAAACAATTGCAAAGTATAATTTAATCGTTATATTTCTTCTTATAATAAAATTTCAATTAAAATTAATCCAGATAAACTTTCATATAAACGTTGTCAATGAGTTATCCACCAACTTTGACAATGTTGTTGCTATTTTTGTTTGAAAGGTGCTTTTTATGAAATATTATAAATTGTACTACATATGCGTTGATATATGTATTTAAATGGTTCTTGATATCACCACGACAAATAACCGTAATTTTTACACGAAATTCCGAAAATAAAATAAACCAATTAAAATGATATAATTTCGTTTATAAGAAGGCACTTCCTCACTATTATGACATCCATTATATTACATTACAAAGAAGAAAGAAACGATCAATTTACCATTGATTAGGAAAGACATGTTCTGTCTTTTTGTTTTAATACATCACTTCTCACTCAAAATATGATATTTACTTTAATATTAATGTCTTACACATATAGATTATTTTATATTCAATGATGACATAGGCCACAGAGACGTAGTCGCTCACAATGGGCCTAATAGGAAAGCTCAAAGCTGCTCAAAGAGCAATGGAGTTGCAGTTGGGACTTGAGGTTTCATTGCGTGATCGGATCAGAAGAACCAAAGTAACCGACATTGTGCGAAGAATTGCTAACCTTAAGTAGCAGTGGGCTAGGCACATTGTTCGCAGAACCGATTCTCGATGGGCCCAATGGGTTCTCGAATGGCTACCACGCACCGGTAGACGTAGCGTGGGTAGGCCCCTAACAAAGTAGACCAACGACCTGGCGAAAGTCGCGAGAATCCGCTGGCGCAAGACCGTTCGTTGTGGAAATCTTTTGGGGGATACCTATGTCCAGCAGTGGACGGTTTTCGGTAGTATGGATGAATACAATTCAAAATTTTCAACAAGTCGCTCGTTGTTATTATAAAAAAATGTAAACCAAATCTACTATTACTAACAATGAATCGTGATTATTTAAATAACCGAGTGTGCATTTTTTATAACCCTAAGAGGATTTGATAAAACAAATCGTTTTAAGCACAGACAAGCCATTAATCGTATTCAATTAATCATATATACATTTTATTAATAATTAAACTGTGAAGTCATGTCAATAAAATCGTTTATTTATGATGAACACATAGTTCGTATCCTGTTTAAAACATAAGAACGATGCAATTGAATAGTTGTCAAAACCGAAATAAATTAATAAAAATAGCAAAACACGTATTATGGGGGGAGGGGTATAAAAGAAAAACCAGTACAGTTCATTTTCACGCATATAATAATGCCATCTATTAAATATTTTAAAAGCCTCAAAACTGCTGTCTTGGATTACGAACAATTTCAAAATTGTCTCATAAATAATATAGTTTTAAAACTGCTTGTAAGTGCAAAAACGATACTGAACAAAAAAGTTTAGATGTAACAAAACCATGTCGTTAATCCTCATTGTTTTAATTAAGTTTCAGTACGATACGGTGTAAAGATATAAATTATACTGCATGGTTAAATATTAAAAACACAACAAAGCAAAATAAACCTTATTCGATTATAATTTAGGAAACACGAAGGAATTAGTGCACTCTTACTCTATAGACAGTGGCACTTTTGTTTGATACCCCTTCTAATCCAGCTAGCCACCTGTCCAGGTTATTTTGTAATCATTTCTATCCTAATAAATAAAATTGAAGTGTCTGTTTGTAATGTCGAAATAACAATTTTTCACTATATACATATGAATATATATACGAAACCTACACCAAAAATACGATTCTTAAAATTTTTGTGTGGCCGTCTACCTGTTTGTTCCGGGTAATGTCCGGCACCGCTGGACCGATTTTGACGGATTTTTATTTTTTGGTACATAGCTGAAGTTACTACGCGTAAAATAGGCTACTTTTAATTTTCGAAAATATGTAGGGTTCCGTAAGTAAGTAAGCGTAAGTATGAACTTTGAGTAAAATCCGTTTCAATGCACAGTTTTACGGGAAAGTGCTATAATTTATGAGAAATATTTTTACTTTATCTTAGTACTAGTTTTTTTAGGAAAACAATTAGGGTTCCGTATAAAAAATTAAAACGCAGTAAAGAACATGTGAAACGCCGGCGCAGCCGCGGGCACACAGCTAGTGATAAATAAGGATGAAAGGAAAATAAACAAGTTGGGTTAATTTGTATCCTATAGTACGAAGCAAAGTACCATGATGAAACTCTAGGGTGGTGGTAGGGCAATTTTCAATGCACTCATGGCTAGCTACCACCTTGAAATTCTTTTACAAAGCACATATAGGTATATTTCACTCGTGTTGATGCCTTTTGTATAGAAAATCCAAAAACCTTTTTTTTTTTCCCATTTATATTTATGTAATGTTAGTTATAATCAAACATAATTTATACTTTACCAACTCGTCATGAAGCTCAATAAGGTTAGCCAGCCATCTTGTGTTTCAAAACATTAATACAAACTTCAATTATTAAAACAAATTATGAGAAATAACAATTGAAAAATGCAATCACATTAACATGTTTTATAGTAGGTATAGAGCACAATATTTATGGGTATTTACTATAATTGAAGAATTGCTAAACCTTAGTGGCAGTGGGATGGGCACATTGCTTGCAGAACCGATGCCAGATGGGGCCAACGGGTTCTCTAATGACTACCACGCACCGAAAGACGTAGCGTGGGTAGGCCCCCCACAGGGTGGACCGACGACGTCGGCCGGGAATCTGCTAGATGCGGCTGGCGTAAGACTAGTCGTCATGGAGTCTTTGGGGGAGACCTTGAATGGATGGATGCATGGTTATACTATACTGGCTGAGTGTCTGCAGCTCTGCCAGCGTTTTATATATTATATATATATTTATATATATTATAGTTTTTAAGTAATCATTGGAAAATAATGTCTTGATGGTCCTGTCCCTTGAATCGTATTTTGTTCACAATTTCATGAGTTTTAATTTTTTTTACACGGAACCTTAAATGTGGTTTAAATTATTTTTCATAGGAACAAAAAGCAAAGATACTTCTTACAAATTCAAATACCTACCAATGAAACTGTGGGTTGAATATAATTTTATACGAAATTTCGTCAGTTTTAATTTTTTTACACGGAACCCTAATTATTTTCGTAAAACAAAAGTACCCTAAGTTATCTAGAGTAACTTCAGCTATTCAACAAAGAAAGTCCCGCCAATATCAGCCCTGCCGTTCCGGATATTACCTGGAACAAACATATAGACACACAGACAAAATATTTAAAAATTGTATTTTTGGTGTAGGTATCGTATATCCATTCACATATTTTCAATAAAAAAATGTTATTTTGACATTAAAAACAGACGCTTCAATTTTATTTATTAGTGTAGATGAATTTCCGTTATAATAGACAAGTTCCATTGTACTATTGACAAGTTATTTATGATGTAAATATGTAAACAATGTGCAATATTAATTTATAATTAACATATGAATTTTATCAAAGTTATGTTTATTATCGAGATAACCAATACCTCTATGCTTTTAACATCCGCGAGACATTTTCATTACTCATTAAGAGTGATTGAAGTCAAGCGTTAAATATACACGCTAAAAAATTATTTCACTGTAAGTTTAGGCTTATTAAAGTTTACGATAAATGCGTCTGAACGCGTCTACAGCTTATTGAGTAGTCATCGTTTCATATGTGAATGAATACAGAATATAAAATAATGCTAATTTAATGCTAAAACCAAATAATGTTTAAAATAAAACCAAATCGAATTTTCCTTTGTAACATCATGCTAGTCGTTATGGGGAGTACTTAAAAAAGAAAAACAAAAGAATCTTATCAATTACATGAATAGGCATTCAGAATAATTTTAAAAGACTATTCTATAAACTGATGTGTCTTAATAATGAAGTGTATTGTCCAGTCGACAAGTATTTAGGTTGTAATTGTTTACCACTAACAATATTGTTTACGAAAATAAAGAAAATAACTAATTGAAGTAAACGGGAATTTCGAGGCATATTACATTTTCAGTTTTGATTATTTTAATTTACTTTTCCTTTTTTCCAAACACCGTCTATGTACAATAATATTACTTAGATCTTATGAGAAATAAGATAAAATTAAGATATTTATTTATATTTTTAGAAGATTTATTTACGGAAATACCATTATAAAACCACAAAAAGAAGTTATCACTCAATTTCAGATACGTAGCATTGTAACTTATTTTTTGCTTTGACAGCCTTGTTCTTGATGATAAGCGTAATGGATTCCAAAAAAAATTACAACAGCCGCAGATAGATTTACAATCCATTGCCGTCATGTGAAGGATTTTGCCATCCTTACATTATATAGATACTGCCTGTCTGTCTGTTCGTTATTTTACTATAAATAAACCGATTTATATACTTCTCTTTTAAACTTAAATGACCAAATTATGAAAATAAAACTAAAGTAAATAAACACAATTGACAGCAGTACATTATCTGATAAGATTTTAAGTAAACGCTAGCTATTATTTATTTAGTATTATTTAGTAAAGCTATTAGCTAAATAGGAACTGTTTTGTAGGAAATGTGATTTCCAACATAATAGACCTTTACATTTTTTTCGTAAAGTTGATTTTTTCGGAGATAATAGCAACATTACAAGATTTTCTGGTAAAATTCACCTGTACCAACTCACCAGAATAAGTTACATTTTTGCCACAATGAACACTTTTTAGATTGTTTAATAAATCACGACCAAATAGCATAAAATGCGGTTAAATCACAGAATCAGCTCAAAAAGACTTGATTTACATGTATTTTAAATAATTAATGTAAATTGTAAATGTAAATTTAAATGTAAATTAAATGTAAATTTAACTGTAAATTTCAGGTAATTTTTTTCGACATGTTTAACAAAACGTGGTATTGAAAAAAATAGTAAAAAAATAACCCTGGTATATATATTGCAATGAATAAGTTTTGATAAATAGATATTTTATACGCAAGAGGAGCTGCGAGGATAGTTGGTCTGACTATATAGAAACCAAAGGGTGTCATTGTGACAGGCTTATAACTTTACGTTTAGTATTCAGGAGCAGTGATTATAGACATTACCCTTGCATTTTATCTGGAACCTTACATTGTAAAAATATATGTTTATTAAAAAAATATGCCAACTTACCCTGTCTCCTCTAAAACTGAATATGCAAATGCATACTTTTCTGAATAACGGTCGACTCAAGGAGATTTCCATACTATAAATTGGCAGATATTTCACTGAAATTTACAGAGTTAAGGATCAGTTAAGTTTTTGTTTTCGTTCGCTAAACTTGTTCCAAAATGTCTAAGTTCGTGATCATAGTCGTGGTGGTGGCGACGGTTTATATGGCCGAAGGTTTGGATTATTTATATTATACGTAAAAACATATTGATAAATATTGATAAGCGAAACTAGTGTTGTGCAATCTTTTAAGTCGTAACCTACCTCATCATCTTCACATTATCCTATCATAAGTAGGGCACAACATAATTTCTTAATCCATCCATACCTTCTTCGTTCTTCCTCTACCTCTATATCCGTCCACCTTCATACTTAACACTCTTTTAGTTATGTGTCTTTCGACTCCCCTTATTACATGTCCATACTATCCTAACCTATTAATGCTTAACTATGTAACTTTCAAATTTCCTCTGATATACTCGTCTCTAATCTGATTTATTCTAGTTATCGATTATTATAATGTTTTCTTAACGTGGGGAGATGCATTTACCAATTTAACCAGCTCTAGCTCACCCGGGGATGGACTCGTCCGGCGTGAAGCGCCTGGTACCCATCACTAAAAATCAACGGTACCATCCGCCACCTTTCTGGGGTGACACGGGATTAATCTAGTATGCTCCGCGTCGCCCCGGCGGCAGGCCTGACAAGGTCGGGGCCCCTCACTGTGTTTTCCGTCCGGGGGGGATCGATTATAATAACCTACCTCATACCATACATAATTGTACAGCGGTAGGTCTTTAGTACCATACTGGATTTGTGACCATAGTCAAATCCCGTCATAGTGATGCGATAAAGCGTGTGACTCTTTCTGGATCAGTGAGTGACTGTCAATATATTCTCATGTATAAGTGGGCATCATCATTTGGTACTTTATTTTATTATTATTTTAAAAATCTATTTGTCGATAAAAAGCTGGAAGTATTAATTAAATGCAAAGAAACCCGAAATCTTGGTAGAAGTAATACATTAAGATAGAACATGGAGTTTTATCATATTCCTGACGCTAATAATTGTTTACTAAAAACCTGAATATTGAATTTTGTCATTGATACAATTTAAATCACTGTCATATGGTCATCGCCTTGCTTTTTATTTGTCACATGACTCATAAATAAAAACGAAATAATATCTGTGTTTTCCCATATCGTAAAATATTTTAATTATGATTTATTTTTCCAGCCAATATTTTACCGGAGCAGTTCAATCCCATGAATATGCTGTAAGTAATAAAAATGTGTTTATTATATTATTACATAAATATGTACGTGATTAAAAGCATATAATTATGTTTGTCCCTCTAACCTTAGGATGCTTACCATATTTGTCTAGTTTTTTAAAATAAATATTTAATTCTTATTTTTTCAGAGCTGCATTCAATCATCATGGCTTTCCAGTAAGTATATAATTTATTAATAATGCCAACTGACCTTTAGAACTATGATAATTAATACCTATATACAATGCGGGTCTAAGATGTTCTTTCTCAATCTTAAGGGCTGCTAATATATTGTGACTGGTCGGAAGATTCGCAATCTTTTTGAGAGATGTCGTACATATGTAGTTAAAAAGGCTACAGTATCTATTTATAATCCTCAGTTAGATGTATTAGAAAAATCGTTTTGCAAAAATAAAAAAACGTCATTTGTTTTAGAACGATGTTATTATAGTTTTCCTTTTTGTGTTTATGTTTTTATTTACGACGTTCGTATATGAATTTGTTGTGGGAACTAATGAATATATTCAGTCAGTTTTTAATTTTACTTATTAATAATTATGTTTCACATAAAAATAAGTCATCGTGAGAATATGGTCAAAACAAAAGAAAGTACATAAGTTGTTTAATAAAAATAATTGTCCTGCACAAATTGTTCACCAACGCAGGTTCACATATACATCGAAAAATTAAAAGCAATGCGAGAATACTACTACACTGTACTTTAAAGTTTTAATTTCAATTCTAGAATATTCCTAACTTCGATACGATTAAAGCAATGCGACCACAGAACGGAGGTCATATGAGCGGCGTGGCAATCTCTTCTTCGACAAAAAACGACGGCACCAGCCACGGGCAAGTTCTTGTAAATGAGAACGGGAAGGTTTACGAATCTTCTTATAAGAAGTAAAGAAACATATTATAAATTTTGTCGACCAATATCGAGGCTTATGTTATTTTGATTTACGGTTCATTTCACTTTGTTAAATACTAACATACATTAATCAATAATTTAATTATTGAAAATTTGTAAACTAACACTAATGTTTTGTTCTTATTTATTTATCATATACAATTAAATATCTATCATTATGCAAGTGGTGTATTTTTTAACATATCGCATTTTAAAATATTTAAACTTTTTTTTCAAAAGACTTTTTTAACCCCTATTGATCTGTATGGCCTTGATAACCTCAACCTGGCTGTGTAGTTAACGCTTAGAGCACTCAGCCGGAAAATGATAACTGGCACAATGCCACGAACCTCAGGATTGGTAGCTATCGATATGCAAATTCCCCGGTATTAGCCCTACCTACAAATCACAAACCACAAAATAAAGAAGACTTATTTCAAACTTATTCCTTTGCATATTGCGATATGCAAGTATGTGATGTGCAGTGAGGAAGTTTATAGTGATAGTACATCAAGGGTCAATGTATTGCGCTGGCGGCGGTTACAGGAACTTCTCCAGTTGGCCGGAGGAGGACTAGGTTGTTTTAAATATCTCAATTAATAACGACATATATTATAAATATACATGTCAAGGAAATTCAACACTAAAAAAGTTAATTATTATTATATGCGAACAGAGCCAGAGGATAAAACTAGTCATGACAACAATGAAGAATTTTTGATTTTAGTCAAAACAAAAAACTACTATTACAACTATGATAATCAACATTTTCTTTCCTTTTTTAAAGGAAAAGCTAGAAGTTAATTTACTACATTACTTAATAAGTATTTGTACGTCAATGCCCTTTATTTAACTCATAAATATCAATAATTTTAACAATAAAAACTATTTAAAATAAAAAGTAGAAAACAAAGGTTTTGTAGAAGTTGAAAAAAATGCGTTTTTAAAAACAAAATTGTAAATAATTTATAACAAATTTTATAGGTACCTACTGTAAATAGTATAATTTATATGGTAAATTTATACTTTACATTTCATTAGTCGATCCCCATATACATCCATTGTTTTTTAATCTTTATCAGTTTCATGTATACGTCACACCCGCATACACTGTTCCTTCCTATTTACAGTGACCATTCGTTTGGTCAATCTATATAGAAAAAACAGCTACAGTGTGTCTCTGATGTTGCAAAAATCCGCTTGCTTAACCTCTCGAGCACTAACCTGGCTTTTACGCCAGTTTTCAATTGATTTCCTATTGTCTCATTTTTATGGGTAAATCGACATATTAAGAAAGTAAATTATAATTTAACAATAACAAAACTATTAGATTCAAGATGAGATTAGATTAGAAAATAAATAGATAGAGATTATGTATAAGAAATCCAAATTCATAAAGAGGCCTTAAATTAAAACGATAAAATAAACAAAACTTTACAAAAATAAGGTGTTAAAATATGAAACAAATAATTAGTAATTCGTTAAATAAAAATGTATTTATGATATTAATATAAGTGATTTGGTCTTTCTATATGTATGTTAACCTAAAAGACCTTTCTAATTGGAATTCGGTTATTTCATTTGATTTGAACAAAAGTAATCAGAAGAATTCAGATACTAAGCACATATTTGTGCATTCGGCGTGTCCTAATTATTGCAAAACGGTTGGTAACTTTAGTGATATTGGATATTTCCGTTTTTCTTTGAACGAGGGATGTCCTTGTTTGATTAAATTGAAAAACAAAACGCAGTTTAATGTGTAGATGTGTTATTTATAGATGTCTTTTCAGTTTTAGCACCCCTTATAGGGCAATCGTAGACTATAATGTTTACACGCATACTAAAGTCATTGAGCAAAAGTTCATGTTTTTTAGGATCAATTCTCGTCATGACGTTATGAGATGACTTGCATAATTACACATGCTCTACATTAATTTTTAGGATAATTTAAAAAATCAGTCTTTTGGTTACTTTCAGAATTATTTTAATTTAGTTGAAACTTTTTTTCTTTTATGTATTATTGAATACTACTTTGTATACTTCATTGTTGTAAATCTTTACACTCGACAAAACATGACGTCTGTCTGTCTATATGTCGCCTAGTTTGTTGATTTCCATATAACTCGACAACTAATGAACCGATTAATAATACGATTCTATTCCTATAACCTTTAATCCCTAAGGTTTAACCGTAAATTTAAAAAAACTGTTGTATTCTTATTACATATTAATAATAGTGCCACCCCATAGATTCCCGTGGATGTCGTAAAGGAGACTAAGGGGATGCGCAGCAACATCCTCTGCACCACAAACACTTACTGCGATCGCCAACCCATGTACCAACTTGGCGATTATGGCAATCCCCCTCTTTTAGGGGTAGTCCTATATACATATATATATATATATATATATATATATATATATATATATATATATATATATATATATATATATATATATATATATATATATATATATATATATATATATATATATATATATATATAATTGATTGATCTATTAATCTGTATTAGTACCTATATAATTTACCCATATACATGCTGTGGAAGTAAATAGTATAAACGTGATAAATGGTCATTTCTCTCTCTAATGTTGAAGACACGTCCGAACTATTGATTAATTTCTTCATGTTTAAATGAGAAACACTGAACTGATATAGAAGATCTTTTTCAAAATATAATTTCGCCAGATTTGTTATGTATCAATCTGGTTACAAAAAGGTTAATGTTTGATGCAGACTATGGGCGGTGCATTTGTAAATCCATCTTTGCTTCAAGTGCTCCTTATTCGACAAATCATCAGAGATTATGTAAAACAATATTATGCCGGTTAAGTTATATTTACATCTAGTAATAATTTAGAGTGTAATAATAAATAAAAAAACGAATATATTGAATTATTTATGAATCAATGGAAGCGAACGAGTAAATTATTAGTTCGTGCTGTCAGAAACGTGTTATGTGATGTTATTAAATATGTAAGGAATATAAACAAACGTGACTCAGTTGTTCATATAAATTAAATATATAACGAGAAGAAACGCGATTAAAAGAAATCCTTTTTGTATAATACGTTGTGTATATAAATAAATTACAGTTTGAAAACCAAAAAAAAAACCAAAATCACCTAAAATTAGTACATTTTTGTTACTAATAGATGTTTGGTCTCTTGCATTCTTGCGTTTACGGAGGAAATGCATTTAGGCATTCCTGGCAACCCTAATCCATAAGTGATGCCTTCCGTATTAGAGATGCCAAGCGCGTGTATGTGGGATTCGCCCCGCGTGAAGCGCTTAGAATACCCACTCGCGGAATTTGCCCTAGCTATATTTAAGTTAAAGGAAACTACAGATCTCAAGGTCTCTTATAGGACCCATGCACCCACGTATTGGTGCAAAGTTGGTTACGGGTCACCGGCGGTGTGAACATATAGTACAAGTAGTATACACGCTAAGCTTGGAGGTACTGGCTCACAAATGTAGCTGGTCAGGCGGGCGTTTGAAAGTCCAGGCTTTATTGTAGAGTCGGGTAGGTGGGTACGAACCGCTCCATTTAATATAAAGTTGCGGGTATTAGTTATTTTATTATAAATATATCATTGACCAATACGAAATAAAACAACGAAGTACCTCACAAATACCACTTGTCTTGAATGACGTTCTCTCTTACATTTCTCACATTCTTAGGGTTTTCCTCGGGATTAATTGTTGAATAAATTTTGTAGTGTCATTGAAAGGTTAATATACCGAAAAAAAGTTTTAAACACACTTAATACTATACCTCTACATACAGATAGCTCGATATAATCCTTTGTTGTTTTTTCAAAACTTTTGTCTTCGGTTTATGCATACAGCTGAGAAGGAATCTTTGGGGCCGTTCAATAAGAAGTAAGCAAAGTTCTAAATTTTTGACTTTTTCTTCCTCATTGTCACCAATAGTAGGTAAAGCTCATAACTAAAATATGTTTATGTTAAAAATAAAAGTATATATATAAATCGATCATTGGTTCTCAAAGCTCATTAAGGGACATACAGAGAGAGGAACATCACCTTTCATATAATGGAAGAATAAAATAGAAGTATTACTTATTAGTAATGTATTATGTGTTTCCAAACTGCTTTGATTGATTTAACCATTATATCGCCTCTGTTGAACATAGCTCTCTTCCTAAAATGGGAGAGTGGGAAATAGTCATAATCGTAACGCTTGGGAGGTAGGTTGGCGATCGCATTTGATATTTGTGGTTCTCAGAGGTTGTTGTTGCCCATCTTCTAGTTTAATCCTTAGTCACCTTTTACAACACCCACGGGAAGATATGGTTTAGTTCATACCCGCACCACACGATAAAAAGGAATACATTATGATTGTTGTGTTATAAGTGAAAAGTATGACGCAAAATAGGAGACCAATCAGCTCGCGATTTACGTAAAGGTTTATTATTCTCTGTCCACACCTACACTCGTTCCGCTTGTAAATATGATAATGTTATCTGTTCAGGATTAGATTACGTTAAGTGCGACAATTATTCATATTTCGCTAGTAGAGGCTGCAAACTATCTAAAAAAATTATTAATAAGAAAATAAAATAGAGTTGAGAAAAAAAATATTTTTAGGGGTTTTCCGTAATTTCTAGTACTGTTGATGGGTAGGGACTTGATAGCTTCACCGAACTTTAGGTAGCTTAACTAGAATACATTTTACGTGAATATCTTTTAAATGTATACATTTTAGTTTTATGGTTAGATAAGGCCTGAAATATCAATATAACGCAAGACTTTTTGGTGAAATTAACTATTCTGAAGAACATGGCTTAATCTGAAACTTGTTTAATTATATATTCTAGTCGTATTCACTTTATCTAAAGCTATAAAACTATACGGATGCGATCGTCGCCATTATAACGTAATCTATTTTAATGGATTAACAGTTCTGTTCTATTTATTCAATGACAACGGAGGAAGACATTTTGAATTCGAACACTGAGCAATACACTATTCTTACAATACAGCAATATACTTTAAAGAGGGGTAGGATATTATATTTTAGATTAATTTGTAAATATTGCATATTTTAATTAATCATTATCATCATTAACACTAACATCATGCAACTCTGTCCGCGTTAAATAAATTTATCATTATCATATTTTATTTTCTTGTTCGAATCAGATTTTTTTATATGTATTTATAGAACAATTAATGATAATGACATTTGTGAAGATTTATTATTTTACGGAGCCAAAATGATACATAAGATAATATTAATTTATAACTAAACACTAATTGTTTATGATTTCGGCACACAACGGTCAGCGATGTAACTATAGAAGACATTAAATAGACGCGAGCCGAGCGTGAAGTCTTGTATAGTAAAATTGTGCTGAAGTCCTGACCCACCCGCTGTGTTCCGAAGTAATATTGATCTAATGCGCCAAGGAATTCTCTTTGATTTTTAACTACTACTAATTTAAAATAAATTACAAACAACATCCGTTGAAGGAACATATCTTGAGAAACGTTCTTCTTATATAATTTGAACCTATATTGTGGTATAATAAGTTGGAGGCTTTCAATTATCATACATACATACATAACGTCACGCCTCTCTCCCATAAGTGTAGGCAGAGACTACATTCATCCACTTGCTACAATCCTGACACACATCTTTCGCTTCTTCTACTTTCATAAGCGCATAAATATATACGCACTTCAATTACGGGTACTTTTAACCTGGCTTTTCTTCAAAACATCCTCTATCTGGTCGAGATAAGTTTGCCTAGGATGACCTTTACCAGCTTGCCCAGTCACACTCGCCTTGTAAGTTTGTTTCGTCTTTCATCTGTTCTCACTACATGCCCAAACCAATTAAGCTACCCTACACTAATCGTCACTACATCCTCTACTACGTCACAACGTTCCCCTATACGTTCTCCTTACTTTGTAATTTTTTAAGTTTTCGCGTTCCATATTTAAATTCAGTTAATTTTAACGGGTTTTCACGCGTTACCTTTGCTTTTTTCTATCCCGACGTTTCGGCTGGGTTTCACCAACCGTGGTCACGGGCTGACTGGCGGTGCGCGGCGTCGCCTGTTGCGTTGAGGGGTATTTTGATGAACTACCCCCGTTTGGTCTTTATATTTATTATAGTCACAACACACGACGTTCGAAGCTACCTAAAAGTAACATCACTCCTGAAGAGCGCGCATCCCTTAATGATATTCGGAAAAATAAAGATATTTTAGTTCTGAAAGCTGATAAAGGTAATGCTACGGTAGTGATGAATACCACTGACTATGATGTAAAAATGCGAAGTCTGCTTGCCGACACTAATACCTATAAATTAGTGACCTACAACCCCACTGCTAGAGTTACACGTCGCACGCGCTCTCTGATACGAGAACATATGGAGCTATTTACGGATGACGAGTACAACTGGTTGCACAGTCCCAAAATATCGCAACCTCCAAAACTTTATGGCCTACCAAAAATCCATAAAAAAGACGTGCCTTTACGACCAATAGTAAGTCAAATTGATTCTCCCACTTACGATTTAGCGAAGCATGTAGCCAAGGTTTTGCAGCCACTGACAGGTAATACATCGTCATACGTAAAAGACTCTCGACATTTGATTAGCCTCTTGAATGAAATCCAGTTGGAACCTGATGAGATATTGGTGAGTTTTGATGTTGAATCGTTGTTCACCAACGTTCCATTGAAAGAATGCCTAGAGGTGATTAAGGAAAAATTGTTTTTGCATGGTATTTCTGATAGGTATATAGTATTACTGGAACACTGTTTAGACGCCAACTGTTTCCTATACCAGCATCAACATTACCTTCAGATTGATGGAGTAGCTATGGGTAGTCCTGTAGCACCAGCGCTGGCCAACATCTGGATGGAATATTTCGAGGAAAAAGCGTTGGCCTCAGGGCCGTTCAGTATCCGATTTTGGAAAAGGTATGTTGATAACATATTCTGCCTAATCTGGGGAACCAAACGAGAGGTAGAACAATACCTCGGTCACCTCAACTCCATTCATAGTAAGATCCGTTTTACTTATGAAATGGAGAGTGAACGCTCACTGGCATTCCTGGACATCAGGTTAAATGTACGAGAGGATGGCTCTCTGGGACACACTGTACACCGGAAACCCACACACACAGACAGATACCTGAACGCTTCCTCGCACCATCACCCGCGACACCTACTATCTGTTGAAACATCCTTGACGAAGCGAGCCTATGAACTTTGTGACCCTGAACATTTAAATACGGAGCTCGCACACGTTCAGGAGACCCTAAGAAGAAACGGGTACAAAGCGAGTCGAAACGGCTTAGGTCAACACCGTACGAAACATCCGGAGGTCAATAGGCAGTCTGCGTTCATGCCATATATCAAAGGAGTAACGGACAAAGTTGGAACAGTTTTCAAAAAATTCTCCATCAAGACTGTATACGTTCCGTTCTCCAAAATTGAAAATTTGATTCGCACGCCGAAGGATGTAATCCCGTACCAGACACCAGGTGTCTACAAAATCGACTGCAGTTGCGGTAGTTCCTATATCGGGCAGACTAAGCGCACTATCGCGCAAAGAGTCAAAGAACATATCGCAGCTGTAAAGAATCGCCAAACAACGAAGTCAGCGATAGCAGAACATCTGCTCAACTCTAATACCAACCATTGGATCGAATTCCACCGGCCGAAAGTTTTATCCACTGATCGCCAATACTATCGTAGAATGGCTCGCGAAGCGATTGAAATTAAAAAACATCCAAATTTCAATCGCGAGGATAGGTATAGACTTTCCTCAGCGTAGAATCCGGTGCTAGAAAATCTTAAGGTTCGTGATTTATCGTCACAGGCATCGTCGATGGACACTGTTAGTGTTGTGTGTTGTGACTATAATAAATATAAAGACCAAAGGGGGGTAGTTCTTCAAAATACCCCTCAACGCAACAGGCGACGCCGCGCACCGCCAGTCAGCCCCTGACCACGGTTGGTGAAACCCAGCCGAAACGTCGGGATAGAAAAAAGCAAAGGTAACGCGTGAAAACCCGTTAAAATTAACTGAATTTAACCCTTACTTTATCTATCATTCCCGTGCCAGCTATACTTCTTACAATTAGTAATTGTACTTTTATCTTCTTTTATACCCAATTATTAGAATGTTAATATTCCAAAAATCTATAAATAGATAAAATACAAGATAATATGGTAAAATACAAGATAATATAATATGGCCAACACCCATATATGGCCAATATGTTGATTACTAATAAAGGTAATCCATAAGCTAATCAGCCGTGAAATAGTTGAAGGGGGGTTTGAGTCAGTAATAATCTGACATAACACATCCTTCGATGAATTGCAAGAGTGATAATTAAAGTTGACTATTACATCCGGGAGATGAGAATTTGAATGATCTAGGTTTGGTGCGATTACCATCCTGGACCACATCGTCATTCAACATCAGGTGAGATTGTGGTCAACGAACTGAGCCTACATTTTGTATAAAAAAAAGAGAAACATCATTTGGCAACACGCTTGTAGAGATAGCACACAAGTCAATTTAATTTCGAAGGCATGACAATAGATGTTTCATTTAGAAAAAAATGGTGGGAAAAATGCTTTATCGTATACAGAGTAAGGGCGGCCACATACAGTCGGAATTCCGTTTCGGAATATCGATTCGAAATATAAATTCGGGATTCCGAACGCAGTAAATCCATACAAATGTATGGACCTGTCATAAACATAGGGTAGTTTTCCGTTCGTAGCTTTCTCCGATTCGAAATTCCGTATGGTAACCTGTTATTACGAACGTAAATAAACGTGTTTAATGTGACGTACGTACGCAATCCCAATTCGATATTTCAAATCGAAATTCCGAAACGGAATTCCGACTGTATGTGGCCGCTCTAAGCAGGAAATCGGCAAGCACTTGGACGCTTAAAGGCTGATATTACATTTATGAAATTAAATATAAAAAATAATTGCTTACATCGAACAACATAAAGTACGAGCGACCTGCCCCGGCTTCGCACGGATATACATACATGTTACTCACTAACAACGTAGCTTTTTAATGGCGAAAGAATTAATTAAAACGGTTCATTAGTTTTAGAGTTTATTGATTACAAACAAACAAATCTTTGCTCTTCATAATATTAGAGTATAGATGTAAGTATAATCACATTTATAAATTGTTTTGTAAAAGAAACGATATCCGGAATACCAGAGATGAAATCATTTTTCAAACAAATATTTACTTTATATAATAAGATATTTGAATGTATGTGTGTGTGTGTGTGGGAATGACATTTTATTATTTACGAATAAGCGAAAAACGTGTAGGTAATAGAGTATAATAGTACTGAAAATAAGTTCTTACATCACGATCGTCATCAGTTTCTAACCTTTTCACGTAGTTTGGAATGACGTATAATATATATTTTGTTCACTTATAGTGATTTCGTAGAAATACGAAGTAACGCAAATGTATCGTGACTTGCAGGATGGTGCTAAGCTTAAAACCAGAATTGAAAATTAAAGAAGAGACAATATTAAAAATGAAAATAATTATGTACTTTCAATTTATGATAAAGTTAAAACAAATAACATACAGAATATATGAATATCAGGCTCTACTACTATCTACTAAAAGTCTTTAATGAGAGTAATTAAGGATTTAAAAATAGATAATTTTACACATTCGATTATATCTATCATCATCACAAAAAATATCTGTTTTTTATTCTTCAGCCTATTTTGCCCAATGTTGGGTGTAGCCCTCTTGTAGTGGCCACTTTAACCGATCTAAAGCAACCCCCTATCCTACCAAATATACTGCATCCTTTAAATTAATTCATCTATACTAATCCTTACCAATAAATAAAATTAAAGTTACTAGATACATATGAATGTATATATGATATTTATACAAAAAATACAATTTTATAAATTTTTGTCTGTTTGTTCCGGCTAATCTCCGGACCGGCTGGACCGATTTTGATGGAATTTGGTAGATAGCTGAAGTTACTCCACATAACTTAGGGTACTTTTGTTTTTCGATAATAATTAGGGATCCGCGGAAAAAAAAAAAAAAAATTAAAACTGATGAAACTGGGAATAAAATCCGATTCAAAGCACAGTTTTACTAGCACATATTCAAATTTGTGAGAAATATCTCTGCTTAATGTTAGTAGCAAAGAAAATATGAAAAATAATTAGGATTCCGTATATTAAAAAAATTAAACCTATATTACGCAGAGAAACGCGGGCGCAGCTGGTTCAAAAATATAAAAAGGAAAATAAAACATGAAATACTTGATAGAAATTTGAACACAAACTGATGCTGATTATAAAGGATATTTTCGTTTAGAGTAAAGAGTATATGCCATTCTCTGGTGACATATGCCGGTTAATTTTGCAATAGTAATTAATGAAATTACCCTCTACAAAGATTAAAACATCCGTTATCTTTTATAACACATAGATAACGTACTACTACATACTACAAATATCTGGCGTAAATGTACCTAATACTAAATGAATACATATCTACTAAGGCTTTATTTGTTTTTATAATTTATTTGATTACAACATCTCTCGTTTTCCTTTATGAATCCTAACACTACATAAAAGATGATTGTACTTAATAAGTTTATGAAATATTTACAAAACTGGCAAAGATAATTTCGAGCAAAAGATTAGATTACAACTTTTTATATTTATTGAATATAGTTTAAAGAAGTCTCTTCAATTCATTTGACTTCCCTTGTTTTAATTAATAGATCATGACGCCCTTTAGATAAATACATTTTATTTGATATAAAATAAATGAAATAATTCCTTGTGTGTATAATATTTTTATGAATCAGTAGGTATTATAAAAAATAACAACCATAAAAGAGAATTTCAGGTGTACAATTCTCGTTATTGTGAACTCCTTTTATAGAAAGAAAGCGTTCTCTATATAAATACCCTTCACTTTTTAGTAGAACCACACTATCCTATCATGACTGGCCTAGTGTTCCGACTTCCGAAACCTAATTTTCTCACATTGCCGCAAATAGAGCTTGAGCTTCTTACAGATTTAACTTAATAAAATAAATTATTTAAAAAATCAAAACTTAGTATAAAATACAATTTAAAA
The DNA here is from genome assembly GCA_014132275.2 of Samia ricini. NCBI lineage: Eukaryota > Metazoa > Arthropoda > Insecta > Lepidoptera > Saturniidae > Samia > Samia ricini. The sequence continues at coordinate 14,097,043 of AP028161.1, forward strand.
TTAATCATATTTTATGAAAGATTATGAATTATTTATTATTTTATTTGATACATTATTGATTAAGTTATATTGTACTATTGACAAATTATTCATAATCAGTAATGAAAATATCTGGGGAATGGGCAATATTCATCTTAAATGAGCAACTAATAGCTTCATTAACTTTAACACTAAATTCTTTTACTAATTATAAAATTATTCAAGTAAATTAAAATTAAGCATCTCTAAATATATAACTTCATTGAAACATTACATATTGTTAAAAAGTTAATTTATGCTAATGCATAATTATTGAAGTCGATATAGAACTGTGACATACGAGTAAAAAACCTATTTGTGCGCTATTGTTTAGTTAACCAATCCTTTCAGTAAGAAGGCGTACTTCTTGTTACAAGATGTCCGATACACAGATTCAAAGGAATTCTAAAACTAAAAAACAGTTGAATGACATTGGTTTATTAACAATTAGGCACATGAAATGTCAGGATAAATTTATTATATTTAAAAAAAAAACAATTGAACATAACGAAAACAAAATAAAACTGACAATTTATATGATTAGGTAGAATTGATACGCAAAATATCGAATTAACCTTGTTGTAATTAATATTTGTTGATCTTCAAAACTGGATATCGAAGTGCATACAAACAATAAATGCAAATGGTTAGTTCGATACAGGGTTATAATTATACGCTTTAAACGGCTGTGTAGAAACAACCGATAATCGATTTAAATTTCATTATAGAACGACCGAAGTAAAGGAAAATGAAAACTATTTACGATGTGTGCAAACAATGAATATAATGCAGTTAATAATTTACATCAGTTATTAATCAAGCTTTAGGTATTTTATTGAGTTATTATTTATTGAGCTTCATAAAGCCAACATGGAAATTTCTAGATGAGAGTAAGTTGTATTTTTAGCCATTCCTTCTGGTAATATACCCACCGCTTATCATGTTCTACTTGAGTTTTATATTAATTTTATTTTATTAAAAAAATATATCTTTTTTTTTTGACGGGGGGAAATGCATTTACGTACAAAAATATACCTACTCTCTAAATATACCTGAACGTAGATAAAGTATTAAAGTAATGAACATAGAATACAATAATACAGGTACTATTTTCTTTGATTTCGTTTAAACTGTAAAAAAATCACGTTCATCCGCATATAATTATCGAAATGTAAAAGATAATACTGTTCTTATTTCGTTTTAATCCAAAAAGAAAAACAAAAATGTTATCAACCTCTTTTTACATTTTTATTTTGGCATAAACAATTATATTTACAACGTTAGGGAGTGGTGTCGTTGATGGCGATTTGAGAGAGTGTAGAGAATTCAATCGATATATTTAAAATATATTTAGCGCAAATCCCTAACAGTCTTATTATAAATTCACCCATGGTATATCCGCTCGCAGTCTGACCTAATCCTACGCATAAATTCTTGTACGATATAAGCCTCGTTATCGCTTCACCCATAACATTAGCACGAGTAAAACCGCCAACTCCGGTCACGGTTTAGCTAACATTTGCGTTTTGTTTATTAAATATTATTTTGACTATACTCTGTGGTGAGAATTAGCATCATGAGCAAACTTGTATTAATGTTAGTGCTCGCAGTAGCCGTTTCTATTCAAGGTAAGTAAATTTAAACATTGCTACTAGTGCACATAACGTTTGGATATATATTTTTATCGACAAATATCGAACATTCCAGAATTATAATTATTTTATGTTTGAACTATATTAATGACATGTTTATAGATACTTTAATAAATTAACCCCTTGAGTACTAATCTAGCGTTTAAGCTAGCTTTCCATTTCCCCATTTGTCACATTTTTATGGATAATCGACAAATTAAAAAATATCCAATCTAAAAACTGACACCGTACATAGTAATAATGCCATTAGGTACATAATATTTGAAAATATTAGAAAAAGTTATTTACCAATTAATTATGCAACAAATACCTAGATTCTTAATTGCGCCTGGCTAAGGGATAACTGTCTTTGCATAGTCTATATACATTGGTTTTTAAATTTTCCTTCGATAATGCCTTATAATAATTAATTTACTCAAAAACTCCAATCTACTCGCACTTTCGTTTTTTAAAAATTAATGTTTATCTGAACATGTCAGGAATGTCAAGTATATCCTAATTTTATTACGTATATTATTACGGAATTTCAGTAGCATTATTAAATTTCTATTTACTTCGACATGAATCAACTGTTTTGATTTATTTGTCACAACGACAGACATGCGTATTTAAATTCCACAAACATAACATAATAAAGACAACGATTAGGTATTATTAACAAAATATTTGCTAAAACCTGTATATTAACATATTTACTTAATCGTTGACGTCTTTTATCTTGTAAAAAAAACTTGCTTTTTTTTTGCTTCATGCATTATTACAAAAAGGAAACTAAAAAAACAATTAACGCTCGACAAATTACATTTTTATTTTCATTCAACTCAATTATATTAATTACTAGCTCGCGGCTGCGCCCACGTTACATACATTTTTCACAGCATTTTAATTATTTTAAACGGAACCCTAATCACTTTTTTAGTACTAAGATAAAGTAAAAATATTTCTCAAAAATCCAAGCATTTGCCCGTAAAACTGTGTATTGAATCGGATTTTATTAAATTTTTTATGAGTTTTAATTTTTTTACGCGAAACTCTTATTATTTTCGAAAATTAAAAGTACCCTAAGTTACCCGGGGTAACTTTAGCTATCTACCAAAAAAAGTCGCGTCAAAATACGTCCAGCCGTTACGGAGATTACCTGGAACAAACAGGCAAACAGACAAAAATTTTAAAAATTGCATTTTTGCGTAAGTATCGTATATAAATTCATATCTACTCAGTAAAAAAAAAATTGACATTTTTTTTTTTTTTTTTTTTTTTTAGTCCCCCTGACGTAATCAGGGACTTTGTTACTACTAATACTAAAATAAATTTTTCATTCCCCAGTTTCCCCTTTTATTATATCTTTAATTGGTCGTGTTCTTTTGCCAATCTGTTCTTATGGTTCAATGTGCTCTTTTGTAATTTTGTTCTTTTTTCTTTTCTTGCTAATGGCTTAATACGATTGGTTTTGATTTTTATTCTCTTATTTGGTTGAATTTAATTATGTACATATCGTTAGATAATGCTCTGGACAAAAATAATGTCGACAGGGAAAACAAAATATTTCTTTTTGTACGATTGATATTTTAGTTTTAGTTTTTTAGGCTTTAATATCATACAATCTATACTAATAAATAAAATTGAAGTGTCTATTTGTAATATTAATATAATAATTTGGTACCGAATACAAATGCATGTATATGCAATACGTATACCAAAAACATGAATTTAAATATTTTGCCTATCTGTCTGTCTGTTCCGGGTAATCTCCGGAACGGCTGGAATGGAATGATTTTGCCGGGACTTTTTTGGCAGATAGCTGAAGTCACTCCGCTTAACAAAATCAAGTTTTGTCTTTCAAGAATAATTAGTATTGCGCTTAAAAAAAATTACGACTAATGAAATTATAAATAAAATCCGATTTAATGCACAGTTTTACGGGCAAGTGCTTGAATTTATGAGAAATATTTTTACTTTAGTTTAGTACTTAAACACATTTGTTGGGGTTCCGTACAAAAAAAAATTAAAACGCAGTGTAGAATATATGAAATGCGGGCGCAGCCGCAGGCACATAACCAGTATCATATAAAATAATGAAAAATAACTTACGTGAACATTTAAACACGCCAAATATGAAACACCAGAACAACATACAACACCTTGAAATAAAACATTATTTGTTTATTCAATCAATAATCATTCATGGATCGTCAATCGTCAATTGTCAATACCACTAACCAAAGGTTAACTAGGGCAAGTTTCATGGAATTTTTAACACAGGTAGTAGCTCAAACCGATTTTCGTACCATTTTGGTGCCCTTACGCCTTAAGCTCGCCACAAAATCTGGTCAAGCTGTGAAGGCCTTTTGGGTTAAAAACATATGGTCACGTATAACAAAAAAAAACGATGGCTCTTTGGTTTTTATACTCTACCGCAATTTTTTTCCCTTCTGAGGATCATTAGGTAGGCATCTAAACACCTAAAAGTCCAATAAGTTTCAATTAAGACATTCTATATTAACACATACAAATAATACACATTATTCTAGCCCATACTTTAAAATAATATGAAACAGAAAAAAATATACCCTTTTTTATTTCAATTGACTACGATTAATACTAACATAACATCTTATTCATTCTATATAGGTAGAGTAGAGTTTCATATTAGCTTGATAAATATTTAGTCGACTGGAAAAGGTCTGAGCCCATATTTATGTAACAATTCATAATAAGCTAAACCATTCATATGGTCTTCACTTTTAGCTGTTAGTGTTTACTAAAGTAATATATTTTTTAGAGCTCGCCTAATAAGCATTCTCTTGAAAGATGTGAGATAATAAACAATAAACAAATGTTAGCCTATAACCAAGTATCAGAGATGCTGACATTTCCGAATTACTTATAAACAAACATGGTATTATTCAAAATACTAGCTAAATATCTCTCTCTAAGTAACCTGTTTAGATAGTTTTATTTCAAAGTGACATGAAGAAAACAGTACATTTCTTATTCGTCTTTTTTTGCCTTTTTAATAATACTTCTACATAAGTCATCCAAAAGAACACCGGCTCGGAATTCTAATAGATATATCTAATTAATTTACTAGATGTAATTCTTCTTATTTTGATTTTTGTTAATTACATATTTTATTAGAAATATATTAAAACGGACGAACTCAATGACATCCCGACTTTGTTTTCATGTTCTATTTATGTCAAGTCTGCCATATTATTATATTTTTTGTTTACTTTATTATTGCATCTTTGTATTATATCTGAAATGTCTAATGTTGTATCACATGACAAAACAATTTTTGATTCGAGATCTGTATTGTAAAAACACCCATGCACATCTATGTTTTACTTATATTCGCCCGGTTATCGATTTTGGACCAGAATTATTATTGGGAATTTGAACTGTTAACGAACTGTTTCAAATATTTTTTTACCAATAACCTTGAAGGTCACTTATAGTTTAGTACTTATACTAAACAAAAAATAAAGTATGTAAAAATCAAGATCGGTTTAGGAACTGAGAAGGAAAATGTCTAGAAATGTTTCACCTTGTCTTATTTATACAGTCATGGAAAAAATTAGGTGAACAACTAAAAAAACTTAAAAAAATAAATAATAGTTTCTATGAAACTTCTGTTTACTCATTGACAGTTTATATTATTACATTTGAAAATAACATGATTGTAATCCATACATACATATAATAAAACTGTAACTAGGCCAAATTTGTACATTAAATATTTTTATGGATGGACTTTACTAATTTGGAAGCAAACAATATTTTATTTGGATTTTTTGTCTGCCTACCTGTCTCTTTGTCTTTCCCTGTGTACGCGGTATCATTCTAAAAGTACTGAATCAATTTTGACGTAACTTCACACAGTGATGACTAATATTATAAAGTAAAATATAGAATACTTTTTGTCCCATAAACTTGTCCCCTGTTTTCTGTGTCCTCCAGGATAACGGACAGAAGTTCCACGCGAGCGAAGTCGCGGGCACAGCTAGTTGTAAAAAAATAACTAGTACGTCACATTTTTTGCTTCTTTTTTAAACGTTTCTCTAAATTTATCCTCCAGTTTTAACAGATTTTACATATACTCGTATTACACGAAGGAATTGTTTCGTTTCAGGCTACCCCGGTTACAATGATGACATTATTGAAGCAGCTGCTGCCGGTAATTGGGACGAAGTTAGAAAATTGTAAATATGTGTTTATAATCGTTTAATATACTTTAGTATTTAGTGTGAATGTAGCCAAAGATTGTAAGACACTAAATCTAGTATAGGAACTGAGAACATTTAAAAGATAGATTTACTACAACTCGAGGGTCGTCTTATAAGCTAGTCAAACAAAATGACTTACTCAAATTTGTGTTAGTTCTTTTATTTAAGTGAACACTTCTTTGATGAAACGAAAAAGCGACATTAAAAAGAGACAAACACATACATCTGTAGGATTTAAAGGGGGAGAGAATTATATAGCGTTTCTTATATTCTACTTTTGGACCACTTTTGTGCGGTAGCTTCCCAACTCTTGTCTACCGAGGGAAAAAGAGTCGAAGCGTTAATTTTTTTTTCGTTCGTATAACTGTCAAGCGCCAAAAACTTTAAGGTGGTCATATTTGGGAGGGCGGAGCGGTAGTTAAATATTTATATTACTCGCATGTTTCATAATTATGATGATTTCATTGTTTAGACGATAGTAGCAAGCAAGAAATTAGTAATTGATTTACAGATTTCATAAATTGTCTGTTTTTAAGAGATTTGTCAATTCTTCGGTTACGATTAATGGTGTTAACACACGTGAAAACCGGACCGCGGACATAGTTAGGCGGGCGGCTGATGTTATCAGTCCCCGAAGTAGGTATGGGAATCTTTCCGAAAAAGATCAATTTTTAAATCGAATCGAATCTATGTTTGATGAATCGATTAACAAAATATCGAGGCCGAAAAGTTAGATCTTTCAAACTAATAAAGCATCGATTATTAGAATGTCCTTTTTGTTTTCTATGATATGATGATCATCTCTAAATAGACAAAAATAAAACAGTTCAGTGTTATTTTTTTTTGTTTTTAGTAGTTAGGCATTCTTCTTTTTTCTTTGTTTAGTTCCTATTTAAGACCTTTAGTGCTGTTAACAAAAAAATTGGAACCAGTTTCAACAATAAATGATGATTATAATCTAATTTCGACCACTGGAAGATTACTATTTACGAATAGAAAGTCAAGCAAAACAAATAGATTAAAGATTGATCTTGAACCTAGATTTTTTGTGAGTCGATTTAAAAAATCGATCTGTTTGAAAAACTTTATTCCTCATCCCTACTTAGACGATGACCTTGGCCGCTTGACATACCATGTCCGCAGTCCGGTCCATACGTGTATTAGCAGCATTATGGAGAAGTCATGACCCCTATAACAGTTTTAATGACGGTTTGGCAGTTTAATTATGAATTGCAAATGTTTGGTTTAATAACAATCGGTTATAAAATTTATCAAATACCAACTTATTTACTTGCCTATTATATTCTGATTCATATTATTGGAAGTTGGAATTTCGCATTATTTTTATTTTCTGACCAAACGGTGTTAAGCAGAACGGTTTTGACAACTTCACTGGACTTTGAGGCGAGCATTTAAGGCACTCAGCCTAAAAATAGTAGCCAGCCCAAAGGTACCAAAATGGTACGAGCCTCGGTTTGAGCTGCTAACTGTGTTTAAAGAACTTTCGCATTACCTTTACTACCCGACAGGTGCGGGTACGGCTAGGGTACGGCTTTCTTGCAGTGGTACTCTTTCTGCTGTTTGAGGGGTTAGATGTTGAGAGATGAACTGATAGGGAAGTGCATTTGAAAACTAAAGCACCTCAACCCGCCTTTGCATTTATTACAAGAGCGATAGACATACCTGCTTTTGTTGCCTTGCGGTGGTTTTTTTACACACTAATTACACATTAATTACACTCTCAACTCACCTTAACCACTCGCCCCGAAATTTCGAAGAAGATTTTCCTTGAAAGGGCCTACCCTTTCAGTCAAGAGAATTGAGTAAATTCAAAAAAAAAAAAACACCCATTCACCAAACACCACCCAAACACCCACGAATAAAAATACACATTCAAAATGTATTATACCAACAACAATTTACCATGTATTTCTTGCGAGATATTTATAATTGTTACCTATTGTCCCACGCTTTAGGTTAAGTAAGTGTAATAAAAGCTTTATAGGTTTTACAATAAGATCCCAAGTAACATTACCGATTTACCTGACAATAAGTTCAAGTATTATGTCAAACAAGTTTTAATCTCAAAAGGTTATTACAGGGTGGACATTACGTGAACGATAGTGATGTCTGGAATTAACCCACATCTCTATGCTTCCACTAACATTATTAAGACATTATTTGTATAGTCTTTTATATGACAAAAAAATGATATATATTATATTTATAAAAAAAAGAACCAGATCGAGTTTTTTGCCGGCTCATCTCGACTGGGTTGTTTTCCGAACCGGTGGTAGTGTTTTAGACGTTCATAAGCGCCTTCTTAGGGCCTAAATTGAATAAATAAATTTTGATTTTGATTTTTGATTTTGATTGAGTTAAAGCGATACGAAATAATTTACCGCTTTTTATAATTTGCCGTACGTCTTCTTGTTTTCAGACTCACAAGCGGAATTGAGCAAGATGGCACTTGGAGTGTAAGTCTATTTTAAATACTTAGGTACTTTTGAGCGGTGGTAGGGCATTTTCCAACGTAAATGCATTTCCCCCCGTCAAAAAAAAAAGGGCATTTTCCAAAACCTCCTGGCTGGTAAATTATATCGAGTTAAAATTCTGTCGCCAAACACCGATATAGGTGTGTTCTGGCAGGTTTATTTGAGAAACATTGATCCAAGCTTTATAATAAAAGACTTAACGTTTAATGTCTTTAATCCTCAAGGTCATTTAAGTAAGAGAGGTCTAGCCTGGTCTCATAATAGTCTTAACTATGCACTTGAATGCTAAACCTTAAAAAGTATTTTAAAAACATCTATTACACTAGTCTGCATTGGTTTTGTTGCCGTAGATTTAAGATTGATTTTGATTATATATTTATGCTCCCAATTTATGAAATTATCAATGATTTTGTAAAAATTGCTCTTATTTTCTTTTAAATCTTTAATTTCATTATACATTACAAAAATCATAAAACAAGAAACAAAATAACAGATATAGTTAAAATGTCAGTTTTGTTTTGAAATATTAGGATACGCCGAAGTAAATAAAGAGGACATACCTTATATTTCCATAAAACGCCATTTATGAGCTATTCTTTTATAATTTTTCATACAGGGGACGATCTCTTTATAAAGACCAGCAGTAAACTGCCATCATGTGACAATACCATCGACCCTGATACCTTTCCTCCATCACTTTTACATCCTGGTGGATCCATTTATTCTTATATTATATAAAAGACAACGTCTATCTGTCTGTATGTCCGTTATTTGTTTATAAATCAAGAACCTCAGAACCGATTCACATCATTTTTTCATATACACATATATAATGCATGATAGGAAAAAATCTCCACAGAAATTAACGAGTTCCTTCTAAAATCGTTATTAAACGGGAGTCAAGCTAGTTGTACATATAAATCACGTAATCCTTATATAATTTACACGTTATAAAAGTGTAACGTATGTTTGTCTGTCTTTTATATTAATCTACACCGATTTACATTATTCTATTTTTAAATCGTAAACATGCTCTCTAGTAATACATACATTATTACACTAAATAAAATGTTGAACAAGTTATTATCAATAAAGTCAACAAAAATGTTCCTTGGCATGTTACTGATAGGCAGCCCAGAAAAAAAAAACACAATTTTATAAATTAATTGTATTTAATAAAAATTATTATTACTTATGCAGACCGAGTACAGAGAAATATGTACCTTTTCTTAATTTTTTCCAGTCGCTAAATTCAGGTGATATAAAGAATCTGAAACCAGTACCAGGTGGTCATGTGTACGGAGAAGCTGAGTTCACCTTCCACGAATCTTCGGATATCAACGGACAAAAAACAGAAGAGAGCGGCGGCACAAAGTAATCAACGAGGACGGAAAGGTTTCCGAATACGATTTCAAACCGCAAATAAGTCATTAGTATTAAGTTACCTAAGTAAAGTTAATTATAATTCACTGTCGCCATTATTGAATTAAAAAATACATGGTATATAGTTTTTTTTTATTACATAGTTATTACATAATTTGGCCTAAAATTTTACTCAGGAAAAAATTCTTTTTAAAAATTCGTTTCTTGATAATAATATTTTTGAATTCATTTACATGTGTTATAATTATAAGTATATTTGAAGAATTTAAAAATTTTATTATCGTTCTCTTGTAAATGAGCATTTATTTATTAAAAACAGAAATTAAATAATCTACATGTTATTATTTTAGTAAAACAAAATTTTAAATTTACAATTACATTTTACATTTTTTTTTAAATTAAACAGTTCTGTTAGGAATATTTTTAATAATATTAATATTATACTTAAAAAAGAAAATATAAGTCGCGCGTCGTACATTCATTACAGTGAATAATATTAGAAATCATTAAGAAATTAAACATGTTTTAAAAATTGAAAGTGATGAATTTCGGTTTTTTTTGTGAAATAAAAATTAATAACCTTAATCTCATTTGTACTTAGTATGTTAATATTGACTTAAATAACATTTCGTTATTGTTAAAATATATGTCAAAATGATAAATGTTATTCTGACTTCAGATTTAAATGATCTTCGTCAATTCGTTTCTGCCTCATTTTGGATGTAGGCATAAAGTAACAAAGTCGTTGCGTTCACGTATGCCTCTTGTTAATGCACGCTATTCCAACATGTTCATATTAATTTTAACTATAAAGTCGTAATAAACATCTCTCATATTATCATATGTTTATGATCTTTGTATTCTGTGATTATTGTTATAAAAACATCTATATTAAGCTATAATAAAGTGTTATAAAGTACAAAAATACCTCTTTTCTTACATCACATAACGCCTTCCAGAAGCAAAACTTTATTGCGCAGTATAATTGGTAGGCGCAATATATACATACTCTAATGGATCGAACTTCGTAGCGCAGTGATAATATTTACAGTTGAACCCATGATATTGTAATGTTGTTTACGATTTCGACACATCAACATATATTTGTGTTCAAAAAACTTTATGGTTACAATAATAAAAATAATTGCGACACAGTTTAAAATTGCAATTGCTATGTTCCAAACTTCCATTTAACTTGGCTTGTTAGTATGGGTCGATTAATGTTGAAACTGAAATTTAAAACAGTTTTAAAATCAATCTATGTGTTAAATAATATTATTCATTAAACCTCCTCCGATAGTTTTCAAAATAAACGCCATTTCGAAAAAGGTTTCAATGAAAATTGGAAAGATGTTGTTATTTTTTTGTTATTTCTAGAATATTATCCATTTAGTATATATGTGATGTGACGCTTGCAGAGTTATGTATCCAATAATTAAGTACAAAAAGAAATTATATTGATCGTTCTGATATGTGTACGTAAAATATTTAAAAGTTAGTAAAGTTCATACGTATTCGGGATATTTTCTATACCTATAAGGTAATAACTTGGTAGTTGAAATATAACACTTAAAAAATATATCATATGTTTTAAAAAAACAATGAAATACGTCCCAATTATTATATAATTATAAAGTATAATTTATTATTGGTTGGTTGAGATATTAAAAAAAATAAAAGAAAAAAAAAAACTCGACCGTGACTTGAGATTAAGATTATACCTAAGGTTAGAAGAGTCATAATGTTTTGTAAACTAAATAATTACCTTCGTTATACACTTAGGGCGATACCTAAAGATATGTTGTATATTATAGGTATAATTAAGAAAATCCCAACGGATAAAAACTAAAGTCGTAGCTGATTTATAAATAGTAATAATACGTCTTGTAGCATTAAATTCTCTGCGTGAATCAGCGCAGTTGATAAAGGCAGTATCGTATTTTATTAAACGAATTTAGATATAGAAGTTGTAGAACCCTGTGTGATTTACATTTTAAAGTGAAAATTCATGTTTTAAAATGATAATAATTCGATAGTCAACTGTTTATTTATTTAGCATATAGCATCAGGCATTGCTAACAGTTATTGAATGCATTATCTTACATTATCTATACTATAAAGAGGCAAAATTGATTTTTAAAGGATAACCTCAAAACAGTTAACTGATTTTAAAAATTCTTTCATTTGCTGAAGGTCGTATTTTTTAAATTAAAGATTCAACATCAATTTTTTTTTGTGGAAACTCATCACTTTTCCATACTTTCCCTAATGTGACAAAGTACATATTAAAGCGAGACAGATAATTTAATATGCATGATTTAAAATCAAGAATTTTGATCAGTGCTTTTTGAGTTACAAGGGAATAAAGCGATGATGATGGAAAATAGTGTGATTGTATTGTGCGTCGATGGATGAATGTAGGTTCGAATCTACCTATTCTATTCCATAAAGAGTGGTAAAAAGAAACACTGTTTCTAACATTTTTTATTAATAAGAACTAATGCTTTATAAATTATGAAGATAAACCGTGGTGTCGTAAAAGATGACTAAGAGATAAACCAGTGGATGGGCAGCAGCATCCTCTGGGTACCACAAATACTTGACTGCGATCGTCAACCCGTCTGCCAAGCGTGTCGGTTATGCCGATCCCTCCTTGTTGGGAGACCTATGTCCAGCAGTGGACATCTTTCAATTGAATGGATGAATGGTTTTACATTTGCCAATTTATCTTTTTCTTATAAAAAGCATATAAAAAGCAATGTATGTTTGTCCTCTATGTACTCATAATAAACTATTCATCTGATTTTTATGAAATTTTAGTGAGTTGTTCGTCGTAACCGTCTACAGCTGGTATATATAATAGATAAGAACAAAAATACAAAGTATGCATTTACTGTTATTGGTTACGGTCAATTTTCTTACAATCATGTACTGTTATCTATATCTATACTAATAAATAACATGGAAGTGTTTGTTTGTAATGTCAAAATGATTATTTTTTACTAAATAAATATGAATGTGAATACGATGCCTATATCAAAAATACAATTTTTAAAATTTTTGTCTGTCTGCTGTTTGTCCCGGCTAATCTCCGGAACGGCTGGATGGATTTTGACGGGACATTTTTTTTGATAGATAGCTGAAGTTACTCCGGGTAACTTAAGGTACTTTTAATTTTCGAAAATAATTAGGGTTCCACGTAAAACAATTAAAACTCATAAAAAATTAAATAAAATACGATTCAATGCACAGTTTTACGGGCAAGTGCTTGAATTTATGAGAAACATTTTTACTTTATCTTAGTAGAAAAAAAAACTAGGGTTGTACACCATTTTAACGCGAGATTTGTTAAGGGTTTTGCTTGAACTTATTTGAATATTCAATACTATGAATAAGTATATGGTACTTCTGTGAATTGTTAATTTAAAATAGGAAAGCGTGTACTGTTGTTTTTTTTTTGTTACTGGTTTTGGATTTCGGCTATATATTTACCAACAATTTCTAAAGACTTCAATATCGATGAGTATTAATGCGTTATTATTATGGAGCCTCACATGTCTCTTCGCGCCGGGGGCCCAAGCAAATGTTGATTCAGTTCTGACCATGGAATGTAAAAAATCTAACAATATTTATAATTATTGATACTACAAACTATTCCTAGAACTCGACAAATTAATTTCGTAGACATCCCACCAACAAAATATAGTATGGCGTTTGTATCCGGCCCTACACGTGATGGTGAATAGTGAGATTAATGGGTTCGTGAGGCACGATTATCGTAATTACTTAGGTATCTATAGGTGTGTAGTTATTATGTACCAATTACTTAATACAAACATACATTGCGAATACCCAAATAGCTTATAGCAAAGCAAAGAATTACGTAGTTACATTCTTTCAACTGTGGTTACATTTTTTAACGAGGTTGGATCCTTGACCTAGTGAAGTACGGAGGACGAAAATCACTCTGGACACTCCGTCGTCCATTCCGTTTCCTATCTCCCTGCCATCTTCTTTACGAGTTTGATAGGCAATATGCATTATTACTCTAACGAGTTAAGAATCAGAGAGACTTTTTTTGAACTGGTTTGAAAGGCTTGCAGTTTCATTGGACTTTAAGGCAAACACTTCTGGCGCTCAGCCCAAAATGGTAGCCATCGCAAAGGCACTAAAATGATACGAAACTCGGCTTGAGCTGCTACCTGTGTTAAAAATTCCGTTGAATTTACTCTAGTGTAGTCTACGGTTTGGTAAAGTGTCTTAAAGAACGCATTTTGCGTATAGTGTGAGTGTGCAATTTGATACGTGTTTCGCTAGTAGTACATACAGTGTTATTGTCTCGCGCTGGCGTTGCGGTAGCTACAACAACTTCCTCTTGACCTGCGGACTGTGACTAACTCCCATCTAGACTCTCTCCAAGTAGGACAATAAATGTTGTCGCACATGCGGTCAGAATAGTAATAACACCCCGGTGTGAGTTATGCAACACGGTAGCTTTCTGAAGCAACCCACGTTAGCTAGTTGAAAATCTGTCGCCAAGGATTTATAGGTGTTTTCGCAGCACCACTCACTCTCACTCTCACTCACCACTCACTCGCAGCATTCATTCCCTTTCTTGGGTTCAGTGATATAATAGAGTGTCATCAAGTAAGTCTTTATTTTTCTAAAATATAAAGAACTCGCTGTCTTACCTATCGTTTACATGGATCGTTCTATAGACTAAATATTATGACAATAATCTCATGATATGATGTTTTTGAGAATATGTTCCTGAATGGTAAACATACTAAGCTTAGAAATACTTACTCTCAAGTGCTCTCAGCATGCCTAAACCCACCTATTTTTGCTAGGCAATATGTTTTCAAACTTGAGGACGATAGCTACTATTAGCTAGGCGGGCATCATGGAAATATCCTACCACTCTGCTGTGGTCCATAGCGATTTATCTCAGGACAATTATAGAGTTGAATAAGTGAGTTCGAACCTGTCTCCAGTGACGCGACTCCGGCCACATTACCACCTGCGTCATCGTCGTTAAAAAGGTTAAAAAGAAACTTAAATAATTATTTGAAAAAAAAATAATTAGATTATTCTAATAGTTAGTCTATTGTTTTTAAAATTGTGTTTGATTGAAGTTCTAATGCACTATAATAAAAATTAGCCGATGTCCTTCGTAATATTGTAAGAAATATATAAAAAAAATCCGATCGAATTCGGTCCAGAGGATTGAAATATTGTCAGAACAAAAAAAAAGTAATTATTGGTTTTATATACATATATATGATCTAGTATAGATTAAGGTATCATCTTTCGTATTAACGAGTTGCATTTTAAAAATAATTTCATAAAACAAGCTTATAAATTTTAACTTTAACCGTATGATTACATATCGTCATAATTATATCATCAAACCTTGACATCAAATGTTCCTTTAACATGCATTCGAGTGATAATATTTTTGATTGATAAGTGGGATAATACGCAATCTATGTTTTATTATTGATTACGTTAATTATAAACTATATTTATATGAAATAATACGTGAAGTGAAAACTTTGGATTTATTTTAGGAACTTTAACGAAAAAAAAAAAAAAACGAGCTTTGGTTTAGTTCTAGTTTATTTGAAGAAGAAGAAGAAGCGCAGAAAGCTAACATCTGTACTATTTATTGTATGTTACAAATATTTAAATGAAATTAATTATATAACAACAAATAATTCATTATTTACATTCATACTGCTAACGTCAGCGTTATTTATCCCTTACGATTAACAAATGCATATTCAATCACATGCCATCGTCAGATGTGACATTCATTTATCACGTTGAAAAAATGCTTACTTTCGAGAAGGTTGAGAACTTCAAGCAACATTGAAAAAAAAAAATAGGTGGTTATTAAAAGAAGTATAGAAGAAAACAATATAAACTGTATAAAATTAGTGAGTGAATTGAGTACAGTTTGGCCGCATAGATACTGTGTAAAACTTAAATAGAGAAGGAACGTAGTCTATGTATACGCACACGCATATACAAGATAATCAAGAGGAGATACATAGTGCTACTAGGTCGGTATAACAGAGCGTAATATCGTTTGCCATCGCGGCCCATACGATTTAATTTTACTGTCAAGTACCATTAGATATCTCACATCAAAATTTCATACAAAGAATTTAGAAACAGAAGGAAAACAGCGAGTATACAAGCGGTGAACGCGTCAAATACCTGTAGTTTAATCGATAAGAATACGCAGTACATAACTCAAACAAAGAAGAAACGAAGAAACGAATGGCGTAAAGGGGGCATGACGGCATAAGAGAGCGTCACACCGTTTGCCGTGACCACATACGAGTCAAACAATATAAATTTTACATCAAGATTTTTCTATAAAAAGTACTAAGTACCAATACCAATACAGGTATAGGACACTTACATTTGGAAACAAATACGTTAATTATGTAAAGTAAGGTATTTCAGTTCCACTTCATCAACTATTTACAGACAAGGTAAGAAAATTATCATATCTATTCAAATAGAATTTTAATTAAAAAGCATGACTTCATTCCTACATCATTAGATTGAAGGAAACTTATATTACTTCTTAAGAACGTATATTATTGGTTAATTTAAAAATCGAATACAATATGGGCACAGTATGTTTACAAACATAAAATGCATCCTCTGTGAATCGTGCAAGAAAACGTATGTACATCGTTACACTTTACAAAGTTATCATTGTACAGTCGATGAGACACTTAACACGTTGAGTTAAGATCATTTTTATTAATGTTAAAATGCATTAAAACATTGTCTGTCTCTGATAAGCGGTCAGAGAAAACCATTTATTAGTACCGTGAGGATCCCATTCGGTACACAATAGCTCGACAAACCGACGAGTATACTCGTGCACGAATATTGATAATAAGTATATTACACAGGTAAAAGGTATTAGTCACCATAAACAAGTTCGACAAATTAGGTACCAACCTCATTTCGGAGTCATTGTGTTCGGAGTTTTAAATACGCAATTGCGCGGGCAAAATGAGGGGTTTTATCATATTAAGTGTTTTATATCTCCAGAGTACTTGGAGCTTTGGTGAGTAAATTATTGTTGTTCTAATATTATAATTACTATAAATTATTACACATAACTTTAATAACATTTTCAACAATAAAATTAAATAAAAATTGTTTCTTTTTATCCAACTTATAATAAATAATAAATTACTTTTGTTTTTCTATAACTTTGCATAGTACAAAGTTTAATAATCAAGTTATAAAATTAATAAACAAAAAGTTACTTTATAAAGATCAATTAAAACACACAAAAGATGAATAACAAACGAGAATAATAATAAGGTAGGCAGTTAAGAATCGAAGAGTAAACTCAATTAAGCTAAACTGGTTATAATAATTTATCACGACAATTATTGGTTTATGAAGTCCATATTAAATAAATAAACATCTATAGTTACATATATAATGTTTATCTCTCTTCATAATTATTAAATGACCCACTGACCCAGTAAATTACTTCATTCATAATATACTTCTAAACCATGTTTTGTAATAAAAATTAATGTATCGAATTTTTGTAATCTTGTGTTTTAGTAGTACAGGTTGTAAATCAAAACGAATCAACTTTAATTTTATTAGAGGTCTATGATATAGATATCATATTTTATTATACTTTTAAATATATGTATAAAAAACAGTGTGTAATTGTTTAAAAAAACCCCCAAATTATTGTAGATTCTAAAATTGTCAACAATCAAAATTGTGTATACCATTCGGAAATAAAGATATTGATTTACCCTTGATAAAAAAATTTAGAGTTAATTGGACTATGCGTAATTAGTTAATTGGCAGTTCTCTAATGAGTTCCTCTTTTATTTAAATAGCAATATTTTGTTTCTCCTCTTATATTTCATTCTATTTTTAAACACTTTTAGAACCACTTGAATATTTTTGACTGTATGATGATCAAATTAAATGAAGGAAATTTACAAAAATTTTATTATTGATTGTTTATTACTGAAAATATTTGAATGCAGTATAAATAAAAAAAAGTGTGTATAATTCACACGTGGTAGAAGTAAAACCTTTAAAAAAAATGTGTTACCCACCCTGGGTTCGAACCTCCGACCTTTCAGTCGTACGGCATATGAGACACGCAGCTTAGTCCACTGGGCTAACAAAAATTCCATGGAAAAATCCGACCTCCATCAGAAACGACTGTCGCTTTTTCGTTTCATCGACTTTCAAATCACAACGATGTTAAAGAAGTTTTCACTTCAAAAAACAATAAACATCACGAGAATTCATTGTCTGCAAATTAACAAAAGTATTGGATAGTTTAAAACAAGTATTTATTTTAAAAGTTTTAATCATTCAATACGTAAATTAAAATTAATAATAATCGAACCATGCACGCTATAATTATTCATTTAATTGATATAATCAAATTAATGTGATCAGTTTAAATACCTACTAAACGAAATCAAATTAAATTAAAAATACAAAATTAACTTTTAATTAATCAAATTTAGAATCGATAATGAATTAAATTGATATGAATATAAATATATCATTTAATGATAATATGAATATATCATTTAAGTATCATTTCAGTATATTTTTTCGGATAAATTTAAAATAAATACATATTCTACTTTACAATTATTTTTATACAAATTTTGTATTTTTGATTCTGCCTAACGGTTCCTATTTCAACTTGTCTATTTTTCCTTTGACCTGAAATATTGTTTCCTTTGAATGTTAACTAAATTAATCTTTTACAGTTTTCCGCAAGAAAATAATTTTATACATATTATATACCTCATATTGTGTTGCGCGTACATATCATATTTTTCTATTTAATTTTAATACAAATAGCCGAGGCTTTAGCCCTAGTAGCGACCGTATGCCACTAATATCCTGGAGCCCTTTGAGAGCATTGGGGTCCCGAGCGACGTATCTTTATAGGCGTCGCGAGCGTCGCCTCGGCGCCCCTTGTGCGCTGCACACCCTCCACTATAGGTAAAGCCGGCTCTGAATAGAAAAATTAACTCTTCCACGTACTACTCCAATGCATATTATTTTTTGAAGAAATTTTGAAAATAATTATTGTACCTAAATAGATTCATTTAGGATTTCGATATTATACAGGGAAAAAGAAGCCGTGTGGTGCCCGCTTAGAATAGTTACACCTCATATCGTTCCCGCGGGTGTCGTGAAAAGCGGCTAAGGAATAAACTAGGGGGTGGGCAGCAGCATCCTCTGAGTACCACGAACACCTAATGCGATCCCCAACCCGCCTGCCAAGCGTGGCGACTATGGCAATTCCTCCCTTTTTGGAGGAGACTTATGTCCAACAGTGGACGTTTTTCGGTTGAATCAACAGGGAAGAAAACACTTGCGTAAAATTTAAATAAAAAAAAAAAAATCAAAATCAAAAACATCTTTATTCAATTTAGGCCCTTATGAACGTCTAAAAACACTACCACCCGTTCGGAAAACACACCCAGCCAAGAAGAGCCGGCAAGAAACTCGATCTGGTTCTTTTATTATTATTTTTTTAATAAATATAATACATATCATTTTTTTTTTTTCATATAAAAAAGTAATCAAATAATAGTCTTAACTAATGTTAGCGGAAGCACAGAGATGTGGGTTAATTCCAGACATCACTATCGTTCACGTAATGATCCACCCTGTAATAACCTTTTGAGATTAAAACTTGCTTGACATAATACTTGAACTTATTGTCAGGTAAATCGGTAATGTTACTTGGGATCTTATTGCAAAACCGAATAGTATTACCTATAAAGCTTTTATTAGACTTACTTAACCTAAAGCGTGGGACGGCCAACTTGTCTTTACTTCTAATATTAAAATTATGACGATCATTCACTAGATCTAGCTTGTCTAAATTTTTGCGAATATGCATTAAGTTATCGAAGATGTATTGGGAGGGCAAAGTTAAGATACCAAAATCGGTAAATCCGTTAACGAGTTGTATCTACGTACAGATTTTTATTTGTACTGTAAGGTTTGACCATATTAGAATCAAGATTATTGGGCAAAACCTAACATAGATATATATATATAAAAAAAAACTAAAAAGATATATAAATTTATTGTTAGTATATATGAACTAATATCTTGTCATAAAAATTCATTTATTATTTATACATATTTATTAGTTAGTCATAATCTCCTAGTATTAAATTTGAATAAGCAAACAAATCTTATCCGTTTTCCAAAAATCACAATCTTGACCGAGGTTTGTTAATGACAGACAACCACAGGTTCAGAAGACTTAAAATATATTGTGACCTAGCGTATGGCAACTATCTTTTCAATACTCCAGCTGAAGTTCGGTATAATTCATAAATGTATAGTTATTTACACTCATGGACCAATCGTGGTAAAATTAAATGCTCGGTTTTATAAATAATTCATATGCAATTCGAGAATGGGTTTTACGTTAAATTAAAACACGAAGCAATTATAATTCCATAGATACAAATCCACCTATCCTATCTATATCTGTATTAATAAATAAAATTGAAGTGTCTGTTTCTAATGACAAAATAACATTTTTTTACTAAATACTGTATGTACTGTACTGTACTGTATACTTAATGTATGTAACGATGCATATACCAAAAATACAATTTTTAAAATTTTTGTCTGTCTGTCCATCTGTCTGTTTGTGTTTGTTCCTGGTAATCTCCGGAACGGCAGTACCGATTTTGACGGGCCTTTTTTTGGTAGATAGTTGAAGTTACTTATCTTGCTAGAATTTACCCGTGAGTTTTTATGGCATTTCATTGTAAATGTTCTGTTTTCTTATATCTAATACATTTCAATCGTGTTCCATCACGAAAACAATTACGCGAAACGCCACTAAAGGTATTTGACATAGAGTCAAATACATATATTGCCACATTGTCATATGTCAGACCCGGTGAAAAACTTCGACATCTTTCTATTAAATCATAAATTTCTAGATAAACCCTAATTACTTATAGATTAACAAGAGTTTATGTTCCATCGAATCATTATAGAAAAGCTTCTAATGACGGTATAGTATCCTCCTACGTTGTTTTTTTCAAGCAACAATTATCTTGAATATCCATTTAATTCATCCAAGACATTTGAGTAGACAATAAATTTAAACATTTATTAATTCTAAAAACACAGCCAACAAGCTGTTTATTTTATCCTCTCGAAAATAATTTAATAAAGAAAACGAATAGAAATTTTAATTCGCTTCAGTTCAATTTTACATAATTTGTCTAGACGAATAATAGTAATAAAATGTTGGGGAATTCTCGTATATTAGAATAATCCTTTACAACGGTTCAGTTTTAACTTTAATCGTATTTTATCATTGTGATCGTTGTTATTATGTTTCGATGTGCGTATGTCCAATGAAGACTTTTGAAATCACATACATCTTTAATTTGTAGGGTTTGGTCAAACATTGACTATGTCGCCACAGTGGAAACATCATTTTTAAACTTCGACGCTATCTAATTTCTACCAAAACTTGCTACCATCCATTCAATCAAAAGACATCCAATACTGGACCTTGGATTCCCGCGATCTTCTTGTGTTGTTCATAACGGCGATCGCATTAGGTATTTATGATACTTAGAGGATGCTACTGCCCATACCCTATTTTATCCCTTAGTCGTCCTTTACGATACTATTCGACACAATGCCATTACATAAACCTAATACAATGCAACTAACTGCTAATAGTATTCTTAAAACTAGTAACATTATTCGTAAATTTTGAACGAAAAATCATGGACAGTCGACTCAAAAAATACTTCCTTATGGTAAGTGTACGTGCCTTTTTTTTCAGAACAATTGAAAATTTATAGGCTAGTACAAGGGTCGGCAAGTAGTTTTAGGTGGGGTCGGGTAATGTGGGAGAAAACTTTGACGAGGTCCAGAAAAAAACAACAATAAATATTTAAATCACATCAGTTATAAGTTATAACTGATTCGCACACACACACACAGACTAGATAGGAAACTAATCAAACAATATCAGTTGTAAGTATTTGTAAAATAAAAGTACAGTACGTTTTAATTTATACTTGGTATACAATACATTACAATATTTGGCGGTCCAAAGTTCGACCTTTCGGGGTCCGCAGACGGATCGCGGTCCGCCTGTTGCGGACTTTTGGACTAGTATAATAACATACTAATTTA
Organism: Samia ricini; assembly: GCA_014132275.2. NCBI lineage: Eukaryota > Metazoa > Arthropoda > Insecta > Lepidoptera > Saturniidae > Samia > Samia ricini. The sequence continues at coordinate 14,119,048 of AP028161.1, forward strand.
TTATCAACAATTGAAATATATTAAATAGTTCAATCTAATTGTATTATTAAAGTGTTATGTTTAGTTTGCCGTGACTATTTCAGAATTGTAATTATCGGTTATATTAATTTATTTTCTAACTTCATGCTTCGTACTTCTGATTATACTGTACACCTCATCTGAGCTAGTATTGTTCGTCACACTACTTAATTGAATTGTTCGAACCGACTCTGAATGTAATACGGTTGTTGTGGGTCTTATCTATATTGTTTATAATTTACCTACATACTTTAATGTATAACTTAAATGTAAAAACATTACACGTGTACTTGAGAGAACGTTATTTGAAAAGAAGTTAGTACTTGGATATTTCTACCATATTTGTATGTTTACTAATAATTTTCAATATTTATTGGTTCTTGATTTTTAATTATTATTGATGTAATCGTTAATATTATATAATGCGGCGAATATAGCTTTTAACTTTCAAAGTGTTCGATGTATGAAAAATCTGTAGCATACTGGTCCCTAGGTCTTTGTAGCATTAACCTCATTTCTATTACTATTAAGTATAAATCACTTAGAATCATTTTTTTTTAATTACATCATTAACAAAGGTCAAGGGATATTTTCGCAAAGCACTATTTGTCAAAAGCGAATCTATAATTTCACATTCAAATATAATAGACTAGCTGCTCTCCGCGGTTTTACACGCGTAGTTCTCGTTTCCGTTCCGTTTCTCGTTCTCGTTCTCGTTTTCAGAATAAAAACTATCCTATGTAACTCCCTGGATTTCAAATTATCACCATACTTACCAAATTTCATCCAAATCGGTCCAAAACTTTTTAAGTTTATTTTACGTAACATACAAAAATACAAATCTTTCCTCTTTATAATGTTAGTAGAAATTAAAAAGTTACATAGTTTTAATACAACTGTTTCCTGCATCTAAATATTAACTTTTTTTACGCGGTAAATACGTTTACGCATTCCCCTGTCATCTCTAATTCGAAAGTAGAGTCTCCCGGATTAGGGATGCCAGGGTGGTATGTAGGACTCGCCCAGCGTGAAACATCGGGAATACCCATTAAAACCCAAGGTACCATCCGCCGCCTTTCTGGGGGCGGCACGAGATTATCTGTCTACCACACACAAACATCTCATTCAATTTATAAAAAAAAATTCATTCGTATTATGTAGTTATACATTTTACAAATAAATACTTCGTAAAAATGATCACTTTATAATATGTTGTATTCTTCTTCAAATTTTGTAAAAGGCTGAAAATTGTTACCCTGTTGGAGTATTTTTTTTATTTGTACAATAATTAATATACAGCTAACAAATCAAGCTGTATAGCGAGCGACCCAATCTTAATCCACACAAATGAATTCTAAGTAATGTTAAACATCATCACTTAACATCAGTTGAGACTGTGGCCAAAGCACTGAACCTACACAGTATGCTAAAAAAAACTTAAGCAGTTGGAATTCAAATTTAAATTGTAAATTTAAGGAATTTAAGTGTTACGATTTACATTATAATTAAGAATGTTTAACCGCTAAATTTGTACAAGAGTTGACAGCTATAACACCACTGCGAAACCAATTTATACAGCAAAGTAGGAGAGCCATTACTACCCAATCTGCATGAATGACACACTCCTAAGTAATTAAGTTGGCTGAAAAGCAAAGATGTGTCATATTAATCTTATTTGAGACTGCAAATTTAGTGTCAAACAAAACTTAGTGCCTCCTTATTATGTTAATTTAACTATAACACGTGAAGAAATCACACGATAGTGTTATAAATATAAAATTTCCACGATGACACTAGTTAACAAAGTGCTAATAACTGACGGCCATTTGGATATGTACTGATACAAACACGTTGTCAGGGAATTCCCAAAGATTTTTCACGGAGTTCTGTTATTAAAAGTGTCAATAAGTTGTAGAATTTTATGGTTGTTTGTTTATTTTGTTCGAAAATCAATCTATGTGGAGTACATACTGAGTTAGTTTAACATTGAAACATTTCTATTCTATGCTTCATTCTAGGCTCTGTTTATTTTTGACTAGCTGTGTTCTCACGGCTCTGCTGTGGTTTATATATTATTCAGTGCGTAATATACTTTTTAAATAATCATTAGAAATTATTATTGTAATGATGCTGTCCCTTGAATCGGATTTTATGCCAAACTTCATGAGTTTTAATTTATTTACGCGGAACCTTAATTTTTTCCGAAAAACAAAAGCACGCTAAGATACACGGAGTAACTTCTGCTATTTACCGAAAAAGTCCCGTCAAAACGGTATAACCGTTCCGGAGACTACCCGCAACAAACAGACAAAAATTTAGAAATTGTATTTTTAGTATAGGCATCGTATATACCTACATGTATATATATATATATATATATATATTTTGACATTACAAACAGACTTTTATATTTTATTTATTTCTATAGATTTCTCTGTATAACATGGAAGGATGTCGGAGTTTTGAAGCGATGACGGCGTAGTTGATAATGAGGTCAGATTTCGCATCGATGGACACAGGTCTGAGACCACTTATCCAACTCTAATATCGGCCTGAGCTTCCGGTGAAGGAAAACATCGTGAGGAAACCATAGCATGGTGGTAGGGCATTTTAAAATAATACCTGCCTGGGTAACTACCACCTTCAAGTTCGAAAGCCTGTTGCGAAATACCAATAGGTGTGTTCCGGCAGCATCAACTAAGAACCAGCATCTAGGCTTAATACGTTTATCATTCTGAACCACATCGCCACTTAACATTCGTTGAGATTGTGGTCAAACCACTGAGCCTATAGCGTATAAAAAAATGTGTAGCAATCTTAAACACTTTAGGTTAGAATAAAAGACTGGTTATGCGATAGGTGCCAGGTTATGATGGAGTTCCCGGCAATAAGGTAGATGAGCTTGCAAGAACTGGGACTATGGAAACGCAAATTTTCCCTAAACCTTATTCTGGTATTCGTAAAAGTATAGTTCTGCTGACTATAAGCGACCAGTTTTATCATTAACATAGGAATTACAGAAAAAAATAACGGCATTAAATTCAGTAAAAAAATATTCTAAAGAGCTCATTAGGGTATTAATTCAGCGCAAAGCTGAAAAAGTCCTGGTACTCATTGGGAATCATCTACGAGTATTCGTTCTCACTAATACCACCACCACCATAACTGGACATTGTTTTTAAATATTAACATATATAACAATGGAGTCATTTAACATCAAATGAAGTCCATTCGTTTTGCCGTATGTATAAAAAATGTCGATGCTTAATGCAAAAATTTTACAGCGTCTTTACTGATAAAGAATCTAGTCCAAAGTCCAAAGCAACTCAAAGAATTGTTAATTTTGTTCACTTGTACCTACGTACATGAAGGTTCATTGTTATACTATTAAGCTACGACTCAAATAAATTAACAAATATAAATGCGCAGGTTAAATATGTTCAATACGTTCGGTAGGTAATCAAAATATTTGTGTCGCAAACATATTTATTGGAAAAATTATATCAATTAAAAGTTAGTGTAAAAGAACGTTAACGTGATCTGTTATCTATTATATATACTAATATTATAACGAGGAAAGATTTGTATGTAACGAATAAACTTAAAAACTTCTTGACCGATTTGGATAAAATTTGGTATGGAGATAGTTTGAAATACAAGGAGAGACGTAGGATAGCTGTTATTCCACGGGAACGGGAACCACGCGGGTAAAATCGCGGAGATCAGCTGGTATATATTATATAAAATGTTACATCTTTGTTATGTGAATATTATTTTAATCTAGTATACAAATAATAATAGGTTCAATTGTGTTAATCATAATGTTGCGTGAGGAATTTATTCTGATACCTAAAATACAACAGTTATAGTAATGTGGTTGGACGAAAACAAATCGACGAAGACTATGTGGGTCGATTTACCAATGAGAATTATAATAATTTATAGTAGTCTTTTTATGAAATGTAAATCAGTCAAGAATCTTTACCTGTTTTGTGGTGATTTTTATTTTTTGCAGTTACATTTATGGTATATGAACCTACATAATACAATATTGGAGGCGTTTTACATGGATATAATTAGGTCATTCTACACAGGGTAAAGTGTATTAGAAATAGTAACATGGAAAATGAATTCTAAGTTGCCACAAAGCTATCTGGAAAGTTGTAGTAAAATGACCATTATTTCGTTAAAGAATCGTATCACAATTAGACAAATATTCTTTAATTCTAATCACGTGATGTGGGCAGAAATTAAGAAAACTGTAAATTAAGAAGGCCGATTTAAAACTATCACGTTTTATTTAAAATGTTCTAATGCTTGTTTACTGCCTTAACTAATGGGTATTTCTGATATTTATTAATAAATGCAATTAATATTATTATACATTTCTGTTAATTTTATTAAATAAAACATAAGAACTATTTCTCTTGATAGAATTTTATTGTAGAAAAAATAACTTTTGTGTGGAAATATTTAAAACGGTTTTTTATCAAACATCATGTTTTATCTTCAAGCAGTTCATTGAAATTTAATTTTTAATATTATAGTTTTAGATACACGCGAATATTTATAGGTATTTCACTACGTAACGAAAGTACATATAAATTGGGAAGTAAAGTTATAAAAATACATCAATATTTCGGTTACCTATCCATTTGTTTAAATCCTCGTGTTTAAATTTATTATATGTACTATTGTTTGCTCTAAATGCATATCGTGTATGCTTTCTTATGTTTCACTAATATCTGAATAGTATAGCACATTCTCGAAACTTAGTATGACTAAGTTAACACCTGTTTCGAAGAACTTGTTTTATTGTTTTCAGTTCATTACTTGCTGTTTTAGTGTACTGTACACTCGACATTCAACAGCCAGTCAGGTTCGATATTTGCAATTTAATTTTCACTGTTATACAATAATTAATTCTTGTTTTAGTTAAAATAACTATCATATAACTAGTATGTGTTTAAATTCAGTATTAAACATTAACTTGTTATATGTTTTCATACATTACCTTTTATTTCTTTGTCATTATTCGACAAAATATCTCAGCCTTAGCTCCTTTGACGTCTAATTCAAGACCTACTCAAATTTCCTTTTGTCTAGTCCCTCAAAATGATTGATGTGTTTTGACAGCATTAGACATTACATGCATTTTATTTGAACATTTAATATATTTGAGGTTTGAAGCATTGAAGATACTTGAGATTACTTCAAAAGTTTTTTTTTGTAAATAAATATCTAATAATGATTCTTTAATTGTCCATCATTGTAATACACTTTTGTTTTCCACTTAAGATTCTAAATATTTTAACATAGACACTTATTTAAATAATTGGATAAATATTTATATAAGTATATGTTCTATTACATTCGAAATTCTTTGAATACTCTGTGAGTCACATTTATTTTTAAAGCAAATCAATACGCTCTATGCAGTGTGTGTTTTAACAGTTTGTAATGTTACATTCGATTTCATAATCACGATGACTTTAATACACTAATATATTTAAATGTAAAATAATTATTACACGTAATATTATATTTCTTTACACTATACTGTTCATCGGTTAAATTCTTGTGTCAGCTTTATCATATATTTTAAACTAACTCTCCCGGCGAACTTCGTACCGCCTCAGAATCAACGCCCAAATCAAATTCGCTAAATTAAATGTAGAGTTTCTTCCAATCGAAGACGAATAAAAAATGTACCGAGATCAGTCAATCCATTCTCGAGATATCACAATAAAAAACCGTTCCATGCAAATTGTATGAATAAATTAATTTAGTCACACAATTATTTTTTGTTATTTTAATAGTTAATTTAGTAGAATAATGGATACCAATCCAACAAAATCTAACATCATGAAAATCGATCTAGCTGTTCTTGAGTTATAAATGATGTAAATAACTCGACTTTGTTTATATATATACATAGATTAATAATTTTTAATATCGTATATATACATAATTTTGAATTAAGATTTATTTTACCTATATAACATTTTCAAATCACTACGTCACTACCTATTAATATTTATATGCAACTTATATGCTAATTCCGTAATTATTATTATAACAAAGTTTTGTCGAAAAAAAAATGGTAAATTAACTAGCCACTTGATCCATTTATTATTATTATCTATGAGAAAATATCATATCCATGATTAAAAAAAATCAAATAAAAGTCACTTGAATGTTTCTTGAGGTATAAGCCAATTAGCGAAAAACAAAGACGATGTCTTTTTTATAATGTATGTATGTATGAATAAGGCTGGGTTTTCCCAGCGATTAAACAATGATCTTATGTACGCATATGTTTTTTCTGATACGACACGAACGCAAACTATGGATTAAACAGATTATATCTTTACCTTGTTTTAAAAAGTATACTTCATGATTTATTATTAAATCACATGATGGTATGGTATTATGGTTTATGATTTGAAAATTAAATATACTAATTGATAATATTTGTAACGTCGATAAATAATAATCTCAAATTATAATTGTTAGTGATACTAATAAAACCATAGCATTTAGCAATGCCCGTCTGTCTCAATACACACATGTAGATTGTATTTTTGTTCTGATAATATCCTTTGTCATCTCTTCATGTAATTTCGTGTAAATTCAAGCATATCTTCAACTAACGTCAAACGAAAAAAACGGTGGTGCAGTTGTATTACGGTGCGACTGCCGTTCTGAGGTTTCGGGTTCGATCCCCGGGTCGGGTCAAGTGGTATTGGGTTTTTTCTACTCGGTATCATCCCGGAGATTGAAATTTGTGTCCGATATGGCGACAGGTTCGCCGCCCCCTGTCACATCTGGGACGGAACTAAGCTCGGCGAAATGTGGGTGGTGTTGTTCGCTATTTCACCTCTGCCTAACCCTTCGGGGATAACAGGCGTTAGCTTATGTTATGTCAAACGAAATTATATTCAAGTGGATACGAATATATAGGTGTTATGTGTATTATTAAGACCATATTTAATTTAATAGGATTATTTTCGAATTATTATTTTCGAAACTTGTTTCTCTTTTTACAAAATAAGCGACGGTAATCATCATAAATGCTTACATAAATAGACGATGATAGCTCAGTTTTTGTCGTGAGTTGGGTTTAGGTTCAAACCTACCTATCTCTATGATGAGCTTGAGCTTTCTGTGAAGGAAACCATAGATAGCATTTTCTAATAACTCCCCCAGGTAACTATCACCGTCAACTTTGAAAAGTACTTCACCAAGCACTAATAGGTGTGTTCCGACAGCATCACTAAACTTAGTGTGTTTACCATTCTAGACCACATCGTCACTTAATCTATAAAGTGTAAAAAATAAACATAAATCTTTAACATAAATGTTTAATTACAGCCGTACCACAGTCATCCGGAGTAGGTGCCTTCGCATATCAAGACTCATCTGGAAATAGGTACGGCGGTACATATCGGTTGAAAGACGGTGAAGTGGTCGAAACAAAAGGCGACTTGCCGCCAAACTTTCAATATAACACGTTCGAAGATCTGGACAATTTCTTCCCCGAATATTTTATGAACTTAGGCAACCTATTAGAAGAGTAAGATATTATAAAAGTACAAAAGTAGTGTCGCTTCCGGTGGAGGTTTATGAGGAGCGGTACCTACGCATCTATTTCGTTTTACTTTTTACTTATCAAATACAAGCATGTGCATGAAAATCTTAAAGGTGATGGAATATCGTATCTGTTCTTGTTAGATTTTAAACAGAATCCAACACTTACCACAAGTGTTCTTTGTATTACTAAAAAGAGATATAGAGAAAATCAACAATTCGTGACCTTTACAAACGTTCAAACACTGCGTCGAACGGCACGCGTTGAAATTCTCTGGCTGACTCCAATTTTCTGTAACGGAAACCATCCCGATGATATGTTAGTTGTGCCTTATTTTGTAGTCCTCAATTTGCTAATTAGCCCAGTTATTATTTTCTTATTCGACAAAATCCAATGCAATTTATCTGACATTAAATAAAGTACGTTAAAAGATCGTTGACCAGTGACTTTGATGGAATTTTAGCAGTGTACGATTACCATTATGCAATCGGGATCAATTGCCCTACCGTTTCGCAAAGTTAAATTGAAAGCTCGCATTGCTTTCTTTAGATAGCTTCCAAGCTTATAATATTACGACCTATGGATACACAAGTCAGCAAGCTTTAGAATATAATTTTAGATCATATACGAGAAAGATACGTTAACTATTATATAGATTATAGTTATATACAATCTGTAGGATATAATCTGTATAAATTTGGAATGTTTAAATCTGTGGGATCCAATTTAAAACTTAATGAACGAAATAAAACATATTAAAGAATATAATTATTTATAGTGGCTATGGTCCAAGGCTTAATCGAGATCGGCGTAGACGCGTTTTCCTAAAAAGGTAATTTTTGAAAATAAAAAATTCCTAAGGATATTGCTTGATCTGGACTTATATCTTATGGTAACAACGTTTATATTTCTTTTCTACTAATCGTACCTGTGCTTGCGCCTTGCATTCTTATAAGCTATAACACCTAACGATATTCTTTTGTTTTTGGCTGAAAATAGCTTTAATATGTTTACAGGGCATTCGATGCGAATTTCGAGAGTCAGAGATTAGCGTTCGACGCTGCAAGAAAGGCTTTCGGTTTGACATCGAATCACGCCGGTTATATTCCAAATTTTAACTTCAGGTTGCCAGCGTTCAACAATTTCCAGAATTACGGAGGGTTACCTTTTCCCGCGATGTCGAATTCCAATAATGGTTTCGGCGCCTTCGCAGCTGCTGTAGCTAGACCAGGCAACTCTCATCAAATTGCAGCGATAAACCCACCAAATCCGGTACGTTTTTCGTCAGATTGTATTATTATATTGCATGCAAATAGTAAAGATTCGTGACTCCTGTTATAGCTATCTACACAATGATGAAGCTATAGATATTCTTTAATTAAGTCGTGAACCATAAACCGTGTTCACAATAAAACCCACAACAATAATTACCTACTTTTGATACATAATAAGGCTAAATATGTTCCATGATTACATGTAAATATTAATGGACTCGTCCTTATTAGGCATTAATAATGTCCTAAAATATATAGGAATCAAATATTTACTTCAAAGTGAACTAAAAAAACATAACATCGTTTGAAAGACTCTGGTTACCAGATTTATGAACTCTGGATAACTATAAAATAGGCTTATAAAATTTTCATGGAAATAACTTTATCGTTTTTCATAAAGTTATTACATTTTCGTGAAAGAGAGTGTGTAAAGGTCGTTTTTTTTTTTTTTTCCTGGTATGGACATGTGATGCGCAGGGAGAAAGAGGATGTTGTAAGAAAGGTATCGGATATGAATGTGGACGGTTACATGGAAAGGGGAAGACCAAAGAAAAGATGGATGGACTGTGTGAAAGATGATATGCTTAGGAAAGGAGTGAATGCGGAGATGACATAGAGAGGAATGGAAGAGGAAGACATGTTGCGCCGACCCCAAATAAAAATGATAAAGGGTACGGAGATGATGAGTGTTTAGTCTTTACTTGTCTTCGAATATATATTTATGACAATGAAATTTTAAAAAAAACTCTTAATCTTTACAAATCTGGATTTACGGACAGAAAATTGCAAACGTTTCTCGAAAAGGGAACATCTAAAATCGGTTTTTATTTATACTTGCGATCATAATTCATGACCTGAACGAGACTAATATTCTTTTTTTTTTTATTTCTTGGTAAAACCATGTAAAAGTTATTAGCATAAAAAACCCAAGTCGGTTAATCAGAATATTCAGGAGACAAACTGCATCAAACAAATATTTTATTTTATTTTAAAAGGACAACGTCTGTCGAGTCTACTAACAAAGAACATAAGTATTACGATGTTTTATAGGTTATATTATTATAGGTATATTTCTTTTAACATTTTTATAATCGTGACTAAAATGCATGATGAAATAATGTCTGTTGTAGGTAAATACGAACACACACACAACGATGGTAGTTTATTTTTCCATTTAACATCTATTGACGATTGCAGTATAACTAAATATAAAATGCAAATTGTTTTCGATACAAAAAATATGGTCATATTATATTGTATAGATTTCAAATAAATTATTTAGAATGTACAAAGAACTGAACTGTAAAATAAAGTTAAAATTATTCTTTAACCCCTTGAGCACTAACCTGGCGTTTACGCCAGCTTTCCAATTTTTTTACTATGGTCACATTTTTATGGGTAATCGACATATTAAGTAAATATTGTGTAGTTATAAAATACCGTATCACGTTATAAGCTATTATTAGTTTACATTATCCATTTATTTTTAAAATGTTTACTTTAGTGTTATTTTTTATTCCACGTTCGTTGTTTTTTTTAATAACACACATATATAGTATCACGCCTTTCTCCCGTGGTGGTAGGTAGAGACTGCGTCCTTCGGTTTACTACGATCTTAACATACCGCTTTCGCTTCCTTTACTTTCATAAATGCTCGTCGGTTATGGGTACTTTTCATCTGGTCTTTATTTAAGACATGCTCGATTTGGTCAAAATACGTTCGTCTAGTTCGACCCTTACCGAAGTGCCCAATCACCTTCGCCTTATAAATTCGTTTCGTCAATCTTCTGTCATCCATCCTCTGTACATGGCCGAACTTCACTTCTTTTTAATAACAATAACAGTAATTTATTTTTCTGTAGGATGAAGTTTATTTTATAATTAACTAGATATACAAATGATTCCACTCGCGTTTTAACAATTCTTTTGTTTGTATCTATTCACTGTATTAGATTTCTATGATATTAAATGGTGTGGTTAAAAGAAAAAAAGTTTGTCAAGTTTGTGTCGGCTCCATTAACAAATAATCTTCATAACTTTTTTATATACTACTTAACGTAATCAAATATATACATGGCTTAAAAAAAAGTATCACGTAAATCAACTATATGGCTCTTGATTTATAATCTAAGACAAGCAGAGACATAATTTCTTTTGTACTATGTCTATATACTTTTACATGAAGTATAAATCGACTCTTGTTTAATTCATTCCCTTCATCTATGTTATTAAAATGATTATAATAAAAAAAAACATAAATAGAAAAACATTAAAAATTTTTCGTAAATAAAATTGCACTTACAAAAAAATTCGAATGACAAACAATAAAACCCATACGGGGATCCTTTTAGAAAACCAAATACTAATAGAAACACTAAATGTAATTCCTATGACTTATAAGACTCATGCTCGTGCCCAGGTAGCTAATTAAAAAGAAAAAAAAAAAACTGCACAAAAGAAATATCAAACAATATTCACCGGAAATCTTTTCCAGGGCATGCCTAATGTCAACAAAGTGAACCAGTATTCTGAATCTCGAACAACACCAGGCAACAAGGGCAATTTTATGAGCGTTTCGTCTACTTCTTACTCATCATCGTCGAATGTTAATGGAGAAGTTCAGAACACACGTGGAGCGGAAACTGTAGTCAATGACAACGGAAAAATCACCAAGTATAAGGTTCAAAGTTAAATATGAAAAAACGCGCAATCACTAATGATCGCTGTGGATCTCAAAATTCTACAAAAATGCATCCAAAATGTGTAAATTAGGCGTTATTTTTTTTAAATTGTTTTATCAAGCCTTGTGATTGTGATTGTGATCTAATACAATACGAGTATGTATTACTAAATTCAATATAGTTTTTAATTATTTAATTGTTTTGCTATTTTTTAAATCCATTTTTTTAAGTATAGTTCAATTTAAGTCTTAAAAATGTTATATGCGACCTTGAAAATACGGTTAGGTATTAAAATTAAGTATTAAATACGTACATATGTGTAATTATTAAGATCTTGCTATGCTATGCCTTTCAAGCCTGAGCAACGTCTCAAGGTTACTAAGATAACATCACAACGTTTTTTTCTACAAACGATTGCGGACGCAGGATGAACAAAAACAATAAAACACGACCATTAGTTTAATTTCGCCAATTTACCATCTATCTTCATCTTTGTTGTTGTGGTTTCGTGTATCCATGAGTTTCTTGTTTGCACGCATCCCTTTACACCTTGACCGTTACTCATTTCCAAACATTTCCTACAGTAAAACTCTTTAGCAGTATTCTCAGCAATCTTTCTATCAATGAGACTTTGGCTGTGATACGGTCTACCGTTTCTTCGGGTATTTCCAATGAAATCTTGATTCCACGAGTTGATATTATTGAAATAACTAGATGGTCTCCACTGCGTTGGATTCGTTGCCAGATTAGGATATATATATCGTACTCGTCACGTATGTTGCGATTTGTGAGTATGGAACTAGGTTGCAGACTTTTATGTCTGCTATCTGGAGTTCTAATTTGCGTAGTATCTAGAGCCTTATAACCGCTTATAATTGGAACTTCGCCGCTATCTTCCTTTTCGGGATTTCTATTGCGACCTATGTTGTAAATAAGTGTGCCTTTTTCTGTTGAGATAAAACAAATAGTTTCATTTTGACTTTCAAGTTTTATAATAGAATTAGATCTAAGAGAAAGAGTTTAAGATTTTGTAAATTTATCAATTAACTCACCGTCATTGAAAGTGTGGACACCCCGTCTAGCATTGTTCTTGAGTTTAGTAGAAACAACTATAGTATGCTTTACTTCTACGTCTTCGTCTTCTACGTTACTTGTATTATTATTGAGGGGTGTACCTTCATCGCTAGAAAAATCCATTTTTGTTGATACACCATTATTATTGTCAATAAGGGCTGTAATAAAATACACTTCTGTTTAATATTGATTTTTTTAAACTAAAACTAAACAACACACCGTTTTATTATATTAAGTCCACAATTTGATTTATATCTTTTACGTGATTGACTATAGTAGAGACCTGGTATGGACAAGATAAGGTGAGCAATAATAATATATATTTCTATAATTGCTACTCCATACACATATTATGGCGGAAAATTCTTCGTATTTTGTTTTGCAATTTACTGAATATGTATAATCGTACAAGCAAAATGATTCCCTTTAACAATTAACACACTATTCCAAATTAATATTTTTATGGCTGTGAATCTTAGTTAATATGAGACGAAAACTTTTAGCTGAAGTATATTCGTATTTTACACTCATCACCATTTCGCATGATCAGTATCAGATACTTTCGTATTATAAGTTATATTAATTAATTTAATCAATATTAATATATATTTTTTCAATGTGAAATTGAATAAAACCCGAAATAATTTTTTTCTGTTTGCTTTTACTACTGAGACACATTTATGTATATTATATATAATTAAAACCGCTAATTTCTTTATCATAAATTTTACGCATAGTTTATTGTATGTCTAAATACTAAATTACGCTAAAATAAAACTTTTTACTTAAATTTTTACTTGCTCTCAACAATTATGGGAACTAATTTGTTTTTATACTTTAATAACTATCAAAATTAAGGTTCAGGTTTTTAAGAATCGAATTTTATTAAGAGAACGGCCAAGGAATGAAATTCTCTCCAAGCGTCTTCGGTCTTCCCACATACTCGTATGTGCCTATAATGTGCCAGTCTTCAAAAAAGGGTAGTGTTCAAGCATTACGTAACGAATTTGGAGGGAGGGAAGGTGTCTTCTGAAACGTTACGATGCGTTACAGAGGCGAAAGGGGGTTAGGAACTAAGCATTGCGTAACATTGTTTTAACCCTTCAGAACGGTCGCGTAGAGATTTTTTTCTCACACATTTTTAAAACGTTTTTGTTCTCAAAATTTCGAATGTAACTTTAAAATATTTTTTCCTTACAAAATTTCTTGCTTGCTTTACAGGATGGTGAATAATGTTCAATTTTTTTTTAAAACTCCAAATGTAAAATAAAAAAATATTTATCAACAGATGTGATAGTTTTCTCAACACTCCAGTAAAGTAGGTAACAAAAAATACCGCACTTTGGATGGCTCCGTTATTCTTCGGTCTCATGCAAAATGTGCTGTGCAAGCAAAAATGTGTAAAGGACAAGGCCAAGTCAGGAAAATGACGTTATTAAATGTATAATTAAGAGTAAAAATTTATTAGGACAAAAAAAAAATTAGTAAACTCTTGAAAACAAGATACTTCAAATATCTTCAAAAATTGCGTTACGTAATACTTGAACGCTCCCTAAAGGGTAAGCAACTTTGGCCTCATCTGCACGTACCATCAGGTGAGATGGAGGTTAAGCGTATGCCTGTCTTTTGTTTTTTAAAGCAAATACACAGTGCATTTTAAAATTGTAAGTTGTACCAAAAAATACCTATTTCTCTTACCTTAATTATTAAATCATGAGAACGGACGCTACTGAGAATTATAATTTGTGTACAGTAAAAAAAAACAATAGCATGATGTATTTTTCAAGTTTGAAGTTAATTAGTTCTCAGGTTTATCATTTGGAATCGCGCTAATTCTTTACCTATAGATGTTAAATTATTATCCTTTTTATTTCTTGCTAAATCGTAATATTCTAAAGCGTTGACATTATTTACAGACGTGTCCTGTATAAGTAAACGGTGCATAAATAGGTTGCTTTAATCGGTGCGATATTTATTCTAACGCAACATATCAGTAACGGTCTCATATACAATTTTTAATTAATATACGAGTAAAGTACATTGGATTTTTTTTAGTAGTTTCTGTACTAATTACTACTTAAAATATACATTGTTGATTCTAGAATCTATAATTAAACTGTTTCGAAACGTGCAAACACTGACACATCATATTTTTATGGCATCAGTCAGTGACTACTTGTCTACATTTTATCAGCCAATAATTCAAGGTTTTACCTGCCATTATGCTATCTAAACATGTCCGAACTGACAGTAATGTTATTTTATTCCACGTGTCCCAATAATGCAATCTACGGTGCACTTGTCAAGGTGGAGTGGGACTACGGTCATTAATCCTCGGATTGTAACTACTTTTAGAAGCGAAAATTCTTTAACGGCGTTGAGCGATTCTCGCTCGGTAGGAGAAAAACTTATAGATTCGCATTACCAATACTATGACGTCAGCCATCAACATGTTACAGTATAACTAGTATAAGATGTCGTTTAACTTATTTTATATTTGATTAATTGATTCAACCAAAAGACGTCTCCCCCAAAAAGAAGGGGACTTCCACACTTGGCAGGCGGGTTGACTTTCGCAGTAAGTGTTTGTGGTACTCAGAGGATGCTGCTGCCGCTCCCCTGGTTTATTCGTTACACGCCCTTTTTACGACACCCACGGGAAGATATAAGGTGGTACTATTCTTAGCCGGTACCACGCGGCCATTTTTTATACGTATTAAAATTTATATTTGCGCAGCCTATCGTGTGTTTTGATAATATGAATAAATTATATCAAAATGTACATAATTATTGGTTAGAGCGCCAATAGATGTAAAAATTAAATAAATGTTAGGTCAGGTATCTTATTAATTACAATTAACAAAGTATGAATTTGAAACAATAAAAGGATCAAAATATCTAAAACTCTGGAAAGATAGGCAACATTGTGTCACTACACTACACAGTACAATAACATTCTTCCCTTACACTCTTTTGATTCAAAGGACGCAAAACGAAAGATCTAGAAGAAATTTTTAAATCCGGACTCGATCCTGAATCAAACATTGAACAAGATAGTTTACCCTGTATGTAATGTTTAGGAATACTGCATTACGACTACTAGATCTACATTTAATGGTTGATTCTAGAATGCGGCTTGCCATAACTTTTTACAATGGTGAGTTTAACAGAATTTCGTATTTACTCTTAAACTGATAAACGTTGATAAATTCGCATTCTATATATATTATTTAATGCATTATTTTCATATAAAAGACTACTGTATGAACGTTTAGGTCATACATACGTCGTAACAACAGGTTTAACGGTTATGAAATGCGAAATACCTGAATCGCCACAATGCCTCATGTTATTATCCATCAACATGTGTAACCCTATTCAATCCGGTTATTTGTAGTCCTGTTTATAAAATGTTATAATAACCACGATTATCTAAAAATATTCCTACCTAAGTTTTTACCCGTACCTAACTTTATTAACATGCGAAATGTTATTCATTTAATAAATTCATGCTTATTTATTATTATTACTTTTGACATAGGGAACTATATATATTTATGCTATGAGAGTTTGATTTATCTAGACAATATTGATACAACTAATTATCATACCATAAAGAAGAAACGAGTTAGTCGAAAGAATGAAAATATGATACGTCTTAATATTAACAGTTTTACACCAGAAATGACAATAAAAAACCATTAATTAATTAAATTATTCTTCAATTTATTATCGTGCAATTTTTTACTTTTCAAAACAATTTTTTTCGTTTAGTATTATAATAAAGTGAATTTATAATATTGAAGAGATACAAACGACAGTAATGCTTTTGTTACAAACCATGTTTTGACTTATTTCCACTTACAAATATCTATGTAGATTTTTTTTTGGATGTATATGTCATTAATCTCTTTAACTAAAATAAAAATCACAATTATCTTACCACAAATCGCCAAGCAGGTTGACAATAAGCTCGTCATCTTGTCAAGATGTCACAAACAATAGAGTCTTCGCTTGCGTGTTCTCTGCTTTTTATATCAACAATGGAAAATTAACTAAATAATGTCGCAAAGGAAGTAAAAACAATTACACGCCGCGTTTGATATCATAAAAACTTCTATTGCCCGTGGGGTTAAATGTATTAAAATTACTTATTTTTTGTGTCGTTTTCGAAGAATCTTTTGCGGATATGCGATAATGGTTTACTGAGCGTAGTCAAACGCAAACGCAAAGATGATCTAATCAAATTATAAGCAAGAGTATTCAATGAAAGGAAAGATCGCAATACAAGCTGAGCATTATAGTAGTTTACTAGACAGCTAGTTTTATACTACGCAGACTCAGCGATTTGAGAACAATCTAACCTGATATTAAGTGACGATATGACACAGGTTGGTAGCGACAACTTAAAAATGACATTTGACCGAGTCTTGAACGACAGGGTTATCTATCTGTATGTGCATATATACATAAGTAAATAGCGTCATAAACTTCAAAAATCGAATAAAACATTGCAGAAAAAATAAATATTAAAATGTAAATAGATTAATTTCTACAGTGATATGAATATTCATTACGCTCTTCTGTGAACCTCGGTTTTTTTAGACATGTCGCTTTGTACTTAGGAACCGACGACTTGAGTCTGTGAGACACGTATACTGACTACAAGTTATGTTACTGGAACATATCTAGTGGTGCTTGATGGGTATTATTAGAAAATACCCTACCACCTCGATACGGATTCCTCGCAATGTTTTCCTACATAGAAACTCGAGCTTAATACAAAGTTGGAATCGAGAGTTCTAGCCTACATCCATCGACGCCCAATCAGACCGTACTGCCAATTTAACTATCATCGCCAATCGATACAGAAATTAATCCGAAAGATTTCTTCGAAATGTCTTAAATATTGTTTATCATTCATTCCACCTGGTTTATTGTAACCGCCATTGAATATGTATTTTCATATCATAAACCGCATTGACATATTCTATAATAATTACGAATTTACGAATTAAGGTTTATTAAGTCTGTTTAGAAACAAAATTATTCATATATTTACACAATAAAGTTAATAACAAAAAATGAACCTTCTTAATAACGGTGCGATTTTTTTTAAATCCTGTATTTATTTTAGTTCCCCGTAAAAGTAACTGCAAATAAATTAATCAAATTAAAAATTACGTATTATGAAAATTCATTTCTTTATGAAGAAAAATGAACAATAATAATCTAAAATTACATCCATTGAAGCTATTAAAATCGTCAATACCTATCCATCCGGATATGGTAAATAATACCCTTATAAAAACATTTTTTCCAGTTGTGAAACTTTTTAAAAAGGCTTAAGTGAATCAGGTTTCTCACACATCCGAAGAGTTTTAGTACAAGGAGCCTTGTTAGTTTGCAAACATGATCAACAATGAATATTGTATGTAGGCACTGCTGTGTTATCGAAATAGATGCACGTTCAAAAAACGTAAACCATAAAAAATACATGTTGAATCGTCACACTTGGTTTATGAACGTTAGGTAAGTTTTTCTTTGTTTTCCATAATTGTCAATCTTCGACCTAAAGTTATTATACGGAAAACAATTTATACAAACACAGCAAAACAAAGTCAATCATTAAATTGATACGTTTATAAAACTGACTGCTTGCAAATATGAGATCACTAATCCCAATAGAGAGATATATTTTGCGAAAATATGAAAGAATGCAACATGGGATATTTTTATAGCTCTAAATAACTCCGTTGCGTTACATTAACCTTTCATTCACGTAAAACAGTAATACAATAACACAAGTGTATTCAATATTTGGTGACGATGTAGCTCCAGGTGATAATAGCATACATTCAGACAGAAAGCTGGTAGAAAGACAGACTACATACCAAACGATTTTGAGGACGCTATACTGTAAATTAAAGAAATTTTGGCTCATTTTGGAGAAGCAAAGATCCAATCAAGTGATAAATTGGCCCTGCACCTTAAAAGTTGGATGTGATATGTTGACATAATGTTGTTGTTCTGAAGGATGGACGACAAAAGATTGACGAAACGAATTTACAAGGCGAGGGTGACTGGCCATGTCGGTAAGCATCGACCTATGCAATCGTATCTCAACCAAATCGAGCACGTCTTTAATAAAGGTCAGATACGACGAGCATGTATGAAAGCGCTTATGAAAGTAGAAGAAGCGAAAAAGGTGTGTCAATATCGTAGAAAGTGGAAGGACATAGTGTCTGCCTACCCCCACAAAGGCGTGATAAAATGTGTGTAGGGCTTTCAACTTCACCGAAGTTTTAAAACAAACGCTTAAAGTAGCTAGTACAAGAACACCAAAGTTATACGAACCTCGGCTTGCGTTGCTGAACGAGGCGTAAATTCTAGAGAATTCTGCCCTTGCTCAATCTAAGGTGGTTAAGTGACTACAGATCTCAAGAACCCCTACAGAATTAATTTACCGACGTGTAGTGTGCGATGGTGTGTTATGCTAGTCCATGACAAAGTCATTGTATCGTGTTGGTGGAAGGAAGAGGAATCTCCCCAGTTGGGGAGGTAATTACCACAGACTCGCCATCGCTTTAAATCTAAATTGTACCTACTTTCACCTCAGTTCCGTTTACAAGGACTTCAAACTAGCATACCTAAATACCGTTCAGTCATATTACATATACGTAAACAATTGATTTGTCACACTCGGAACCCAATCGGAATTCTTCAATTGTTCGTATGACATTATGTATGGCTCGTATAGTAATCCATTTAATGTGTCGAGTACCCATAAAAATAAGACAATAGGAAGACAATAGGAAAACAATGGAAAGCTGGCGTAAACGCCAGGTAAGTTTCAAGGGGTTAAGTTAAATAATACAATGGAGTTCTATGACATCTGTTTTATAAGGAGTTATATTGTTATAATAATTATCAGTGTCAAGATAAATAGGGTCTTTTAAAGCAAAATAACTGCATATGACCCTAACTTTCGCCATATTTTTCAATCATACTCTACGTCATAATCGTTTACTTCGATCACTGTAGTACTATCGATACTAATGTTTACCTACTATACATTTTTATATTGATAACTAGCTGTGCCCGCAACTTCGTCTGCGTGGAATAGTGACTTTAGGCAGCATTTTTCGGATTTTGATTTATTCTGGATTATAATCACCGTCGTTACATCGTATAGCCATCGGGGAACAAAGCATACAGGCTGCTAGAATTATTAACACCTGATAAAACCACATAAAGCTGACCGTGCGAAAAACAGCTAATACTTAGATCCACATCCACAACATTCTACTGGGTAATTGGTAGATTCTTCATCTTTCATAAATCTGTTAATGGAGATATACTCTACATTATCCTCCGAAACAAAGCTCAAAACTTCAGCATTTATTGCTGCTGCTTGGTCGTTTCGTGGACTTAAAATAGCTCTTTCGCAAAGCCATGAATTTTCGCAAGTTGGTATTTGCGTTGCGTTTCCATACACGGATGATATGAGGTCTCGCATTCATGAAACTTCGCAGCATAGGTTTGCGTTTAGAACAAATTTTGCTTGTTCCTGCGGATACACACCATTACCGATCTCAAGTTACTATAGAGAAAATATAGTAGCAATAGATACAACAATTTCATCTAATTTGTATCTGGTATGAATAAAACTGTAAGGCTGATATTTTTATTATAATTTGTTTTGCTAGTGCTTGGATTTACTTGGTAGAGTCTGAAATTGTACCCATCCTGACCATGCAAATATATCAAAGGATACTGCAGGGCATCATATGCTTGGAGTGTTTCACAAATACGTTGTAAGCGATCATCATGAGTGCGCTGCACGATGTCACGTCTAGTACATTCCTAATTGACTAATATTACTGCAACTTTGTCTGCAACGGGGATAGTGTACTTTTCACGATGTTCTTCCGCAGGACGTCTATTAGCCTTATTTATAACTTTATAATTGTTATTTTGGCCTTGTTGGATGGAATCTATTGCGGCTTTGAAACTTCTGACATACGGATTTACTTGATGTAACATATTCTCAAGTTGAAATATAAAGTTGATGTTCAGCTGAGGAAAGTTATGATGTCGTATATGGGCCTGTTCAATGTAATTTGATACAAAATAAATTTAAAGAAATTTTGGCTCATTTTGGAGAAGCAAAGATCCAATCAAGTGATAAATTGGCCCTGCACCTTAAAAGTTGGATGTGATATGTTTGACCCCAAAAGATGTCATTTGGAATACACTATTATATAAACGGACATAGTCTAAAAATGTTTACATTGATGATGCTCACTATTTAGTAAAACTTTCATAAAGGGGCTCATGATAAGTTTAAATGAGCACTCTGCCACCTGAATAGCATATTCCATTTGGTTCTTTTCTCCATTTTTGAGCATTACAAAACTGACAACATACCACCATACCTACTATAGATTCGAATTCAGAGTAATCAATTCTGGGCGAATACAAATAACCTGTTTTCTCTTTGGTAATCCATGGAAGGATATCAATTTCTGCTCCAGTTTCTGGGTTTTCTATCAAACTTGATAACATTTTATTGAGTATATGCCGAAGTCAATCGGCATTTAGTCGTGACTGACGTTGTTCTGCAGTTTCTTTCTTCTTCTCGATCAGCTGTTAATCGAGATTCACAATCTAAGCTACTTTCCAGCTTTCTAGACTGCAAAGTTCGTGCTTTTTGAGAGGTCAGCCGGGTTTCCCTATAAGTAAAGGTCTCAGACTCACGCGATATTGCATGAGCCTTGCGATCGGTGGACAAACGTGCTTCACGCTGTTCCCTGTTCATCCTAACTCAAGTAGCCATCATTCGAGAACGATGTGAACTCAATCGAGATTTTCGCTGAGCTGAAGTTTCTGTAATATGAAACCTGGCCTGACGTTACTGAAATGTAGTGAACTAATGAGAACTAATCTCATCCTTATTGCATTTCTGCTGCTCCGGGGGAGGTTGGATCTTTTTCGAGGCATTCTTATAAGAAGTAGTAATTAGTACTAACTCAGCGTTATTGTATAAACTTGTATTTACAGTTTAACTAATAAGACGTGTTTACCTAATTTGAAAACTAATTAACCTATACTATATACATACAATATGTATTTACAAACCCTAAAATATAAATAAATAAAATAAGCAAACAGTCAGTGTTATCGAATGCAACTGTTACGCCATGCGCCTCCGAAAGCGGCCCGGCTCTCGACGTGCTTTATCTATACATATATAAACAACCCGAATTGCCAGCCTAACCTGAACCCTATTTCATATTAATGATGATAAATGTCTGAGGTCAACTTAAATTGGAATAATAACATTTCCGAAACTGATCTTTTTTAACTTCTATTTATTATCATATTATTATTATTATTATATAACCATACTTTTATATAGACCATTATGGAGTTTAGTAAAGTTTCATACAATGCATCTGAACAGAGAAAGAATTTAGATAGAATAAATGTTCAACGTGATTCTTTAAATTGATATAACTTTTTTATTTATTTACCGATTGACATGAAACAAACACTAAATGTTAAGTGAAACTTACTACAATATATTAGTGAAAACTACATCTAAATCGGATAAGCCGTTTCTGAGATTAGCGTGCACAAACGCACAGACAAACAGACAAAAATTTTAAAAATCATAGTTTTGGGTCCTGTTTGCGTTTATAAAGGTCCTAATAATATTTTTTCTCATATATCTCCCATGTACAGACAGCGATCCGTTACATTTTTATTATATGTATAGATTAAAAAGAGTTTTGACAATAGTTTTATTTTCTCTTTAAGAACGGTGATTATTTCAGACATTACTATATTTTTGAAATGAAAACTTCTTTAGCGGCGTTGAACAATTCTGGGTAGGGCAAAAACTTATAGGTTGGCATTACTTATGTAATGTGACATTAACTATCAACCTGCTATCAACGACATGGAATTTATATAACAATTTAAAGTTAAAATTTCAAAATTATAAAGTTTTATATTTTTATTTTATTTTCTTGGCGTCACAGAATCGTTTGCCAGAGTTTTATTATTTATCTCTGATGGAAAGAAATGTTAAAATGGAGACATCTAAAATATCATTTAAACACAAAAAAACAGTATTTTTCAAAGTGTTCACTTCTGTAAGCAGTCCCCATGGCTGCCAAGTTTTTTTTTTTTTTAATTACGAACTGACTAATGCTGTTGATCTGTAAAGCATTGACAGCTTCACCGGGCTTTGTAGCAATCATTGTTAAGGAACTCTGCTGAGAAATGGTAGCTATGCACCGCAGTCATATAAATCTTAGCTTGGGAATTTACTTAGGTTAAAGGATTCCTTACAGAATATATGTACCTTGCGTGTAGTGTTCAAGTCTGTAAAGTACAGTGCGAAGAATGTGTTGCTAATATGTGTAAAATATCACTGTATCGCTTTAGCACCGAACGTAAAAGATTCCTCAATTGCGGATTGGACGTTATGAGCTGCTGCTGTAAAGGAAGCTGGGAACTCTATACATTTCAAACTTATCAAACGCGACTATCATTTAAAAACGTTTGATTGTAACGATAATAGTAACATTTAAAGTACTTCCTCCAGTGAAAGAAAGAAGAAAGAAAGAAAAAATTTATTCGACATACATACAAACACATCATAATAGCATTATCTTATAATACAACAAAGTTAAGGGAAAAGAAAGTGTTGCATGGGGTCGAAAAGGTCCCTGTCTCAGCATGAGGCTGCAGGCCTACAATCGGAGGCACTACAGCGCTGATATTCTGACAGGGTCTTGTGGTACGTACACCCTCACGGCCGGACTACTACACATTGATAATTACACTAATAACAATACATATAAAACATACTATTATAATTAATACTATACTATAATTAATAATAACAAACGTGCTGTAATAAATACGCGCTGTATGTATTGTATAAATATAATACAATAAAAAACCTACTGAATTAACGTGAATGTAGTCTTACGGTTAGCTTATACACATGTCACACAGTGAAAAGTCTGCATTTTAGTGCATCACATTGCATAGGTATACAAAGAAGAATTCAGAAACTAGAAATGAATTCGACATTTTATTTGTTAAGCGCCATCTAACTCTAAATGAATGCTTTATTACAGTTCGGTAAAGTTTCAAAACCTGTTCTAAAAGTGGCTCCATCTAGTAAACAAGTAATCTACTTTATTAATTTGTAGTATCGTTGAAAATTTGTTGGTTTCCTTAGCTCATAACAGATGGCGCTTAATCGAATTTGTACATAAATGTGCATAAACAAAAAATACGCCCAACGTGGGGCTCGAACCCACGACCCTGAGATTAAGAGTCTCATGCTCTACCGACTGAGCTAGCCGGGCTTATGTTGAAGTTGTTGAAATAAAGTAAAACAATATTTACTTCTTAATTTCAAAGAATAATAGTAAGAAGTGCCCCATTTTACAACTAAGCTCCGTATCAAAACATTTGCAATAAATTGTTCAAATTATGTCATTTGAAAAAGTTAAGTCCATCTATTCATATAATCGGAAGACGTCCACTGCTGGATATAGGTATCCTCCAAAAATCTCCACTCCGTCCGGTCTTGCGTCACCCGCATCTAGCGGATTTCCGTGACCTTCGCCAGGTCGTCGGCCCCCCTTGTTGAGGGCCTACCCACGATGCGTCTTCCGGTGCATGGTAATCATTCGAGAACCCATTGGCCCCATCGTGCATCGGTTCTAATAGCACTGTACCTAGCGCTGCCACTTATATTTAGCAATTCTTCGGTCAATGCCGGTTACTTTCATCTTAAGACACTGCGGTATTTCGGACGAGATAATTCTGCGTAAATACTTAAGTAACCAACATAAATTTACCTACTTGAACCGCACATTCCAATAAGTAATTTCTATCATTAATGTGAATGTTAACTAATTAACGAGGAAAAAATATTATTACTTACTGCACACAGAGAATATTAACAGCAAGCACATTTTCATCAACTTGCTCAGTACGTATGTTAGTAAAAATAATCCGCTGGCGTTGCTTCGTCGCTCGGTCCCTCAGGGTTGATGTCTTTGACACAAACTCTGACTCGGCTCGCAATATCCGAGTGCAAACACAACTATACTATCTGTTCGAAAAAAACGACTCGCTTTACCCCAGAGATGAATATTTACACTACTTGCTTACTCGATCTTTGATGAACATAGACAAAAAATAGAAATGACGTGTATTTGCTTTTTTGTAGATAAAAATATAGACTAGTGCTCGTCTGTGATCTAAATTCGACCATGATTCATAAAAGTAATAGTTAAAAAAACTAAAAAACACGCTTTTATAGAAAATCTAACTAAAAAAATTAGAAAATTATTAATAAATATAAATTAAGGCTAGTGTAAATAAGAGAAAAAATGGATTTTATTGTAAAAAAAAGCCTGTGGTGCTTTTTAAATTACATATTATCAAACATTCTATCTATTCTATTCTATTCTATTAACTTATCTGTCAATAAAGTATTTACAACTATTAACACCATGCACCTCACGCTTATCCCAATAAAATCCATTTTTTTCCCTTATTTACATTATTGTTAATTTATATTTATTATGTTCTATTTTTTTTAGTTGGTTTTTCTATAAAAGCATGGTTTTAGTTTTTTTCCATAATTTATTTTTCATTTTTTAATTAAATGCGTGTAAATATATTTAGGTACTTTATATTCGACGGTAGCGTCACCTTCCAGCACCTCAGTTGCCATATTAATACCGTTATCGCTCAACTATAGCACTTTGGAAAATGTTCGAAGTACATAAGTACGTAAGTACATTACGTATTCAAAAGAATAAAAAATCGCTAATCCTGAAAATTCTGGTAAGGATAACGGGACTAACTGTTTAAAATATTGAATTGCCATCGGTCCTTGATAAGTATGCCAAATTTTCAAAATTCCTTTAAAATACACTACCTGGATTTTCAAGATTCGCGATTTTTGCATAATTACTAAATGTGCGCGCGACTTTGTTCCCGTGGATTCCTACTACGAATAGCAGCTTTGATATTAAGCTAAACACACTTGATTGATTCGTATAAAAACTGTAAATATACTCATAGTTTTTCAATGAATTACAAAAAAAACAACCATATTTTATAGATTCAACCATCACTACCACCGAAATCAAATTTTTTATTTATTATAATGTTTTCTTTTTGTTTTTTAGATGTTCGCCGTCTTGATTGATTTATTTATCTTTTTGTTAGGTCCATACACCTAGCGGAGGTGCTCGCTGCCGTGTACCGGCACTCGGCAGCGAGGAGGGATGGTGGTGGGCTCCGCTTCCACCCGGCGGAAGTTAGAGAAGAACGATTAGAGAGGCGGGAAGAGGAAATGGTGAAGTGGAAGGAGGACCTGGCGGATGCGCGCTATGGACGGCCTATCATAACCGCCATCCGCCCGGTCCTCCGGGAGTGGGCGGGGAGGAGGCACGGCTCCCTCAGTTTTAGGCTTGTGCAGGTACTGTCCGGACATGGGTGTTTCGGATGGTACCTGCATAAAATAGCCAGGAGGGATCCGTTGCTGAGGTGCCACCACTGCGACGCGGCGGAAGACACGGCGCACCACACCCTCGCGGAGTGCGCCGCGTGGGAGGAGCCGCGTCGAGCAGTGGTGGCGGTGGTGGGGGCGGACCACTCGCTGCCGGCGGTCGTCAAGGCCATGGTCGGCAGCGAAGAGGTCTGGGGGGTGGTTGCCTCTTTATGCGAACAAGTTATGTTGCAGAAGGAGGCAGCCGAGAGGGCCCGTGAAGAGGATCCGAGGGCGGATCCTCGGAGGGGGAGAAGGCCCAGGGGGAGGTGGGCACGCTATGTGCGGAGCTTCTTCCGCATGTAGGCGTGCCCGGGGAGGGCTGTGTGTGTGGGTGTGTTTGTGTTGTGATGTCTTTTTGTTGTGTGTTTGTCTCTTGTCGTGTTGTTGTGTGTGTCTTCTTCTTCTGCTTTCCTTCTTTCTCTCTTCAAGGTATCCCTCTCCTTCCTACGTCTTGTCGACTGAGACAAGATGAGTGAAGGAGAGGGACCTAAGCTCCCTTTGAAAGTAGTGGCGGGCTACTTCCCCTTTTTCTTTGCCGTCACTGCTCTGTCCCTTCTTCGTTTTTCCCTTTTTTTTTCATGGGGGCAGGAAGTACATCCTGCCCCCGACTGTCAACCTGACGGTCGTGCCTCCTTCCGAGGCGGGCTAAGTGGTGGAGGGGAACTATTCTCCTTCATCTCTACCGGGCCATTGCACGGACGAGGCCTGGTGTGTTCGCTGCAGGGGGTGACGCAGTGCTTGCGAAAGCCACCCCGTGTCGCCCCCATCCCAAATTCAGTGGACGGCCTCGGGGGGTTTTAGTGGGTATTTCCGGGCGCTTCACGCCCGGGCGAGTCCCACACTGGCACGGAGTTCGTCTCTCCGTGCCCCCTTGCCTATTGTATTGGGGGACTTCGGTCTCACTAATACAATAGGTAAGGGTAGTGCGAAAATGCATTACCCCCCGTCAAAAAAAAAAAAAGTCCATACACTTATCAACATTGTCATACGTAAATGAATCTAATTTTGTTTTATCTATTGTCATTTAAAAATTTAATGTGTAGTCTGTTCACATTTTACCTCTGAAGTCTTATTTTGGTATTTTGGCATTTCTAGCTGTCACGTAGTCAAAATATTTTGTCAATTTTTGGTTTTTATAGTACATTTAAATCGTAATTAATCGTAAAAAATTAGTACACAATATTATTATTTAGTGCAATAATTCAATAATTAATACTTTTATTCATAATTTAGTTTATTTTTTTTCCATTTAGTTCTATAATTTATTTCACTGATTTTATTTCAAAATTTTGTATTTATGTGATTAAGATTTTATTTTTAAGTTCTGTGTATGACGTGTCATATATATTTGTAACGGCATTCTTTAATTTTGTATAATTTTATTGAATCTATTTATAATACAGTTAGTATGTCGTATATGTTAATGATCCATTTTTAATAAGTAAAATATGCCAAAACGAATTCAAAGTGGTTCTACAAATATTTTACTAGGTATACGTACATTCTCTGAAAGAGAAAAGTCAAATAAAGCTCCCTTAACTCCATTCGTCAACGATTTGCCGCCATGGTTCGTACGCAAAATAGTGTTGTCTGTGTATTACATTTTTCTAAACTTTATAGGAATAAATATCAAAAAAGTCACCTCTGTTTATTATAAAATGAATAAAAAAGCCTTGATTTGTATCAAAATGCCATAAATAAATAAATATTATATTAAGTTTTCCGCAAAAAAGGAGTTGTTCTATGTCTCAATACTTACTAAATACTCCAAGAAAATACGCAACCAAAAAAGAGGATTTTGATCGATATGTGATCAGAAATAAAATAAATTTGTACTATGTTGTTTTTATAGCTATAGGTTTTTAGCGAAACATATCTTACATCTGATTTATATCCGGCTCATCGACATACCAAAGTGACCAGTAGCTACGGAGTTTCTTTTGCTGTGATAACTCATATTTCCGCTCAATCTATTTTGAATCAGACACGGTTTTCAAACCTCGTTCAAAGTGTACATTCAATCAAATCATGGCGATTAATAAACATCAAACATGGTAACACAATATTCAATTTCAAATAACGACAACTTAATGGTTAGAGGTAAATAACTGTGAACGGACATAATTCTGATTCCTCAACACATACGACTGTCGCGTGTTTGCTTGTATTAAGAGAATCTAACGAAACAAAAATAGATACGATACACCGTGTGCCATTTTAAATGTGTAAGTGAAAATATGGGAACACCGATACTTCAGACAGATGTAAATAGGTTTTTTTATTTACTGCGAAAACGACAAGCTCTCGAGAGGGTGCTTTCAAATTACTAAGAGATGGTGTGCCAGTTTTAAGAGATCGATTTCCAGGTTGAGTACAGTTAGCGAGGAATATTTATCTATAGTTCTATTAAAAGTATGAATAAACAAAACAAAAATACATGAATAAAAATGCTTCTGAGACTTTAGAATCGATGCCAGAACACACATTTTTATGAAAGTGAATTAAATTGTAAAAAAAATACCTGTAACTGGAAAAAAAAACTGACTTCGTTTTGTAAGAAAATATGCATGATTACCTGTCCATTATGAGGGGGAGGAGGTTATTTTTGCTGGTAAGGGAGGAGGGGTCCAAATTCTACTTACGTATTGGTTACACGATCCCTTTTTATTAGAATTAAATTAATATATTTCAAGAAAATCTTTGAGCCCGCGTCTGTTAAGTCACCGTAGTTTAAAAAAAATAAGTAAAGTAAATCTTGTAGAGAAGTATACTCGGACTACATGTCGTGTAAATGGCACACGGTTTGCAATCATGAAAGTGCGGCCGGGAACTCAACACTTACAGAATACCTTCAGATGAAGGTAACAAAGAACTTTTTGCACTTATCCATACATATTTATAGACGACGAACGTCATATGATAGTTAATAGTAAAATTCATACAATTTTTCTACACTCGCACTAACCCACCGCCATGACTCACATTTTTTAATTCCCGCTAATAAAGTCATAAAAATAGTACGCAAAAATTTACTTATCCAATCCGTTAACTACATGTTTACAATCGTATTTTATTGTTAGGCGTTAGAGCTTCTATAGCAAACATTGTTTTATTTGAATACGTTTACATACATTATACTCTTATGGATAGTTTCCCTATGAGTGCGTGTCCATGTGCTTTGAACTATCCTGTTTCTCATAATTAATTCATTTCTCACGGGTTATATAAAAAACATCGCAGAATTTAAAAGGAATTAATAAAATAATACACGTGTTTAAATTATAATCAAATACATGAGCACTTGACAGACGAATTCATTTTAAAAAGGTCATAGTATCCGTCGGCGAATTCAAAGCAGAAACTGATTTAAGAGCCCTAACAGACGCGCGGACCGGACTGCGTATATGGAACGGCGAATGACTGAAGTTATCAGTCGCCTTGTGGTTACAGTCACGTACAGACGTCTTTATTGAAGCGCAAATAAAATCCTTCTGCTGTAGCGGTAACATTCACGCTAACATAAAAATCTATACCTATTATAAAACTTTCTATACTAACTAATCTATTATAAAGCTTTTTGTGTGCCCGGTAGTCACAAACCAAGTCACAAATAACTTCGGTCTCCTCCGGTACCATGTTCGCGATTCTGACTAAGCGTTTGTTATGAAATTTAGAATCATTAACTAACTGTGATTAGTACCTCCACTCCTACAATCTTCAATGAATTTAATGTCTTCAATTTTAAAGAATATGATTAAAGATACAGTTAAGGTATAATATTTTAAGAGAATGTGCTGGTGATTAGCGATCGAGCACTGCTCTTTAGCAACCCTAAAATCCTCAAGAAGTCTGTTGAGTGCCCCATGCTTCGCTTCAAAGATTTCACCAAACGTGATATGATTGCCTTTAACATTCTAATCAACCAATGTCAGGGGTTGGCTGCGGACTATACTAAGTGACGTCGTTTGGTTGGTCGAAAGTCAATCTAATTTATGATTTTAAAAAAGAGATAGACAAAGAGAAGTTGCCATTTTTATAACACGCAAGGATTAATTATTGTGTAAATAGTTATGTATATAAGTATGTGACACCAGAAAGTATTGTAATTTGTATAAACATATAATAACACATATGCTGTTAGGTCGAAATCCTAAAACTATTACCGGCATCGCTCCGCAGAATTCAATTTTCTCGGTACGAAATGTCACGTAGCATATTAAGATCTATATGGGTTATTCTAGTCTACAGTCAGTATACAATAGGTATATTGATATGATCACTGAATGTTATAACCAATATAAAACAATTAAGAAATAAATGAAAAAATTGTTTCATAAACAATTGTTGAGTTAAAATATAATAATTTAAAATAAAGTATAAAAAGTCTTACCGCTCTATTCTCTCTCATGGTGTTATTTCAATTGTCATAACCGCTGGTAAATTCAATTGCATAAATTTATTTAAATAAATAGTAGATAGATTATTTTTGCGATGTTTAAGTTTGTTTTTTTCTTACAGTATTATAATTTTGACTATAAAATCAACTTCAATTTTGTTTATCAGTATAGATATTGTATAGGCAAAGTATACATTCACTTGATTTTCGAGTGTGAATGCATGCATTAAAAAGTAGGTGAAAGCGCT
This sequence comes from Samia ricini, assembly GCA_014132275.2. Classification (NCBI taxonomy): domain Eukaryota; kingdom Metazoa; phylum Arthropoda; class Insecta; order Lepidoptera; family Saturniidae; genus Samia; species Samia ricini. Next base: position 14,149,927 of record AP028161.1, read on the forward strand.
ACGAACCAATCTCGAATCTTCTTGTCTTTGATGTGAAGTGGCAGAGCGAACGGGTCAAATGTTATATACTCGTTGAATTGTGCCGACCCTGTTTGTGCATCACGTGTCTCACAAACGTGATGGTTATCGTGCCATCAGAAATGACAGTATGTAATATGTAACTTGTCAGAAAAGTTCATAAAGCTAAATCTTCAATCTAATTATAAGGTACTAGCTGACCCGGCGAACTTTGTTCCGCCTTAATGGCAATAAATAAGCAGATTGTGTTTTTTTTTTTATTGGAAAAAATACAAAAAAAAAAATTAAATAACTACATTAATCATTCATTATTATTTCTGTATTTTAGTACATAGGTTGCTCTTCACTTAAGTACCTTGTGATACACGACATTTTTTGTTTTATTATCAGGCGCAAAAACAAACAACGCAGATGGTCTTCCGACCCGTGAACATGCCACGTATAATTGACCATGGGAAAAAAACATGAATGTTCTAGATTTAAACCACAAACTTTTAAGGATTGGCCTTGTGATTTGTTGATGGTCATGGCAAATGCAAGACGTATCGGAAATTGAAGTCTTTTAAATTCAAACGGCATATCGGTTGGGATCATCAGAATCCACGGAATGAGAACTTCCTCACCTTTCAATTTTCCTATCATTATCGTAGCGTAAATTAAATTGTTCATCAATTTACTAACCACCAAACGCGTACCGTTGCACAGTTTTGGTTGGTTTATGTTTCGAAGCATGATTACTACGGAGCCAACCTTTAGGCGTAAATTGTGCGGTGGTAAGCCAGGCACGTCCAAAGAGTTTAAAAATTCAATTGGATAGTTGGTGGCTTCATCTTCATTTGTGACGCAGTCAATAGATTTGAATGAATGCATTGTTCCAATGATCTTATTTTGAATTATGTAGTTCAGGTCATCTACTTCTTTATTCTTAGCCGCTAAAATTGCTCGCTCACTCAACCATTCATTATTTTTGTAGTTAGAAATAATATTTGGAAATACATTGTTGATAAGTTCGTCTTTTGATGAGACAAAATTATAGAAATTATTTGGAAATGATATTAATCCGCTCGATTCATCGACAGGTACTTGACCATTACCGATAGTCAGCAATTGCTCCGAGAAATCTTCAGCAGATGTATCATTAAGCAATGTAACTCTCATGTTTGTTGTCAGCTGCAGTTTCTTCACATAGCGCCATAGATTTGACGATTTGAGGCAAGCGTTTATTTCGTCGGCAGCCGTAGATCTTGGAATTACTGGCAGTATTTGGCGGAAATCGCCAGACATTAAAATCATTGCTCCTCCAAAACATCTCGAGTCATTGCGTAAATCTTTTAATGTTCGGTTAAGTGCTTCTAATGCACGTTTATGCGCCATTGTGCATTCGTCCCAGATGATGATTTTCGATGCCGCTAAAACTTTGGCCATTGCTGAGTGTTTTGCAATATTACACGTTGGTTCTTCAATAGTTTGAAGATTTAACGGTAATTTGAATGCTGAATGAGCCGTACGGCATCCTTCTAACAATGTGGCTGCTATTCCAGAAGAAGCAACTGCAACCGCTATGTTGGATCTCGCCGGAACAGTTGCTAAAACTAATGACATAAGGAATGTCTTGCCAGTTCCACCAGGGGCATTTAGGAAATATAAACCACCATTTTCATCAGCGATTGCCTTCATTAAAGTATCATAAACTTCCTTTTGTTGGTAGTTCAACAGGGGTACATTCCTTTGAACTACTAAATCTAATTCCTGGTGATCGTATTCACGTTCCCGTTCCAATTCTCGATTAAATGCGTCATTCATTTCAGGATTTGGCGCTGGCATTCCTAACCTGATTAATAAATTACCGCACATGAGGTAACACATATCTTCGATCAAGAGTAAAGCACGATTATGTATCTCCTCATTCATCTCAGTATCGTGATTTCTGGAACTGACACGACTTTGATGTAAAATATCTTTGACATACTATCCTTGTATTTGTGCCACAGGTTACATGGGTTTGATGGAAAACATGTCGAAATTATGATAGCGAATAATGTGCGTATCTGACTTGGAGATGCAGAGATAATGGCTTCAGCGATTGTCGTATCCCAATGGGTATCGTTTTCTAATAAGTTCAATTCTTCACATGCAGCACGATATGTTGGGAATATTACACCATTAACAGTTCGTAGTGTCTCAAATGAAGTTGGCCCACGCACATTTACCAGCAACAACCGCAAATAGAAACATCCATCATTCTTTGGATGAACTGTATACATACGACCAAGAGCATCAGTAGAACGCACATCTGGATACCCAGGAACCGCATCACCTTGCTTCTGTCTTTGAAAATTCTTGGATGAAGCATTCCAAGTATAATAACGTGGCATCTCCGAGTACAGCAAAGTTCGTGCAAACTGATCGTTTTGGCAGATTGCAAAAAAAAACTGGTCAATGTAGTTGCTGGAGGTGTTTCACACGTTGCGTAGCATTCGAAGCCGTGAAATATACTCGTTGACCATTCTCCAGATGCACCGCCAAATGTATAACAGTAGGATGACGTTCGTGAATGGGAAATGCGAATATACGCCAAATCGCTTCATTACAGTTCACATAACGACCAACTTGATAGCGTGAAATTTCATCGTTGGTATTCGAGGATTGCAATCCAAAAACTGCCATATCACTGCCTTTCGTGACATATTTGCAAATATATTTTATGGACTTAACTGAATTGCAGTATTCAACGTTGCAATGTGTCTTGAACGTTTTAGAAATAAGTGGCGAATATGGAACAATCCAACTGTTGTCGACAACGAAATCCATTCTTTTCACTTTCGTTGTGACAGTTCGACCGTTGTCATCTGGTGATCGACGTCGATACAGCGGATACCCATCGTTGCCAGTGACAGTCTCCGCCGTTAATTTCCGTGGATATCGTTTAGAGCACTTTCCATCGACCATGCAAGGTGATTGGGGGGGTTGATGGCACCACACGGTCCATGAATCATATTAGTAGTAACAACATCATGTAGGTCTGGATCGACTTCATGATCAGGAATCTCGGCACATATGATATCATCTATTTGGTCAGGCTGAATTCTTTTCACTAACCAAATAAGAATGTGTGCGTGCGGCAGGCCTCGCTTTTGCCATTCGATTGAATACATCCAGCATCGAGTATCTCCAAAGACGCGTTGTTTAACAATAAAGTTCATCAGGGACCAAATTTTTTGCCTGAATATACGTGCTGTGATGTCATGTCTATCATTTGATGTTTGTCCGGGAAGCAGCAATTGAGTAATTTCTATCCATTTTGGATTACAGGTAAAAGTAATAATGAGATCTGGCCGGCCGTAATGACGAACATATGTCATTGCATCTTGTGCATATTCATGCATATGACGTGAGCTACCATTGTACGTCGCCGGCAGAATAGTTAATCGACCAATATTAGCTGCATTTCCTTCAGTACTAACTGCATCACGTAAATGGATGTACTCCTCAGAACGCAGTTTGGCTTGGTTCAACCTAATAAATGTTAAACGTTCCGTTTCTATTTTTACATACATGTCAACGCAATACTGCTGAAACAATCGACGAAACCGCAGCAAATAGTTGTGTCAGCATTTTGACGAATCATCAAACGATATGCATAATAATTCATTGAGCTAACTTTCTTTGTAGTTTCTTCACCTGAAATTAAAAATTTGATAATTAACCATTTCAAAGGCAAATAATACAGACATTAACCATTATTAAGATACTGATACTTTACCATTCAATGGATTTATCATTTTAATATTAAAATAATATCCATCTTCTCCTTGCCAAAACATCAGTGGGTATTGCAATGCGTCATATGATCGATGAGTTTCAGATATTTGTTGCAGTTGCCCAGTATCGCGACGTGTAAGCACAATATCGTGTTTTTCCAATTGTTCACCAACAATCAGGATGGCAACTTCGTCTACTGTTGGAGCATTAAATGTGCGTTCGTGTGTTCCAGATGGTCGTTTATCTGCTTTGATGACAACTTTATAGTCATCATTTGGCATGCGCTCTAAAGCACTCTTAAACAACCTGACCAACGCATGATGTTCATGAAGCAGACACTGCAAGTCTTGAAGAATTGCTCGCTTCATTCTTGCATTGATCCCTAGGCGTCGATCAAGTTGTTCTTCCATGTTGCCCATGAAATATATTTGTAAAAATTTATTCTGTGTATCTTCGAAAGGTAGTAATGATCCAATTCGATGGTGAATCTGTCCTTGTATCTACAAAATAAAAACCAGACAGTATTAACTGGGTTATAAACACTTTTTCTGTGGGAGAGTAGAGTTCAGTATTAGCAAATATAATACATACCAATAGATAAAGTAAGTTATTCTTTAACTACATTCTATGTAAGTACAAAAATAAATACCTTAAATGTCGGATTAAATCCTCCTTCTTCGATAATGTCTGCCCCAAATGACGTCATTTGGAAACAACTATTGTATTTTCGAGTATTTGCAAGAAAGTGGCGTGATTCTTGTGTTTCGCCACAAAGCAATGAATACAATGGCTCATGTGGCGGAGTCAACACTGGCAATTTCACTTTACCATTAAGGCAGCATAATCCAGGCGTTTCTCCGGAAAACTTTAATGCACCACAATACTCGCAAACAACGTCCATTTGCCCAATGCAAACGCTAGGATGCAAGCTGTAATCATTGCTGCAATCGTATCGAAACGCTGCTCGATTCAAATCAGCTAAATATCTTGTTCTGCGTCGCAAATTATCTATGTGTTGACTTCTGTTGTTCGCTCGACGATTCTGCATTGCCAACCGAGCTGTTTCACGGGCTACTTCACTTTGCTCTCGTGATTGAGAAGCACGAAGTCGAGCCATACTATCGCGGCGCTGTTCACGTGCAATTTCTTGTTCTTCTTCAGTCCTTTCATTTGCAGTATTTTGTATTCTTCTTGCATTACGGCTTTGCTTTGTCGGGAAAGATTCGATCGTCTTGGTCGCGGCATTATTAATTAAACTTCACTTCACTTCAATCCACTTGTTAATTATTTATTTAATAGAAATAGTTTTAATATTGATTTCTTACAAATATCAAATTGTCATCCATACGTCATTACATAGCTGTCATTTTACGTCAATTACATAGCTGTCATTTGCGTTTTGTTATTCCAAGTCTGATTCTTTTTTGTTATACCACGTTTTATAGTGACTGACGTTTCATGTCAAGTCACACGGGAACGCTGTCGAACGGGATAAAAAGTATCCTATGTCCGTCTCCTGGCTCTAAGCTACCTCCCTACCAATTTTCAGCCAAATCTGTTCTGCCGTTCTTGAGTTATAAGTGGTGTAACTAACACGACTTTCTTTTATATATAAATAATATATAAATATAATAATATATAATATAATATATAATAATATAATATAATAAATAATAAAAAAAAAATAATATATATAGATAGATAGATTATAAGCGATTTATAAGTCTTGATGAGTTTTTAATTTTTTTATAATGTATGCCCAAATTTAAAATAAATTAGTTTATTTTTTATGTGTTTTAATGATTCATCTCGAGTTCGTAGAAATTTCTAGAAAAACTAAGTTTAAGTTATTTTTCTGAATCTTCGAGTAACTTTTGAAATTTGTCATTTGAATCATTTTATAAATTTTGTTATATGTAATTATTTGTATGAATAAGATTTTTTCAATGAAATCCCTAACAGTAGATACTAACTAAGGTCACATCCATAAGTGGATACAATCTTACAAAAAACGTAATAAAAGAAATAAATCTTAAGCCGAAGCGACTTCTCCGCGGCACATCCATTCGATAATCATGATTGTGTTTAGATAAAAAACAATAACTACAAAATAAACAAGCGCATAATCACTTCACGTCAGTGGAATGAAATGTAGTGTAACCATTATCATCAGGTGGATATCCCGGACTCCGCGGCATTATTTACTACTATGAAATGTCGAATAAAAAAGAGTAAGCTTTAAAAACACATAACAGTTATATTCCAAATATAAGTTTTTATACTAACTATTATTATTACACTGTAATAATATATTTTTATTATGATGTCAAGTGAAAAATTATAACATAAATTGTGATTGATAATTCAAATACCAGCAAATGTGACACAAAATTCTAATAAATAGGAACAAAATAAGTTCGATATCAATATCAGTTTGATAATGTAAAGTGAACAATAAACTGGAACTACTCCTATATTTGGAAATGTTATTTTTAAGGATTGTTAATTGATTCCTTTGTCTCAAACTGTCTAACGCTATTGATCTGAAGGACCGTGAGATCTTGACCTTTGTGGCGAGAACTTAGGACATTCAACTAAAAATAGTAACTAACAGAAGAATATCATAATGATACGAACCTCGGCTTAATTACTTATAATTAATTATATGATATTGTCATGATAATATATTGTATTCACACAGACAAACTAGAGATATACAATGTTGTAAGTCAAAGCTTATATCGTAATAAAAAAAGTATAAAGCGCCTCAATAGATGTATCTCATTACAAAGAAAAAATAAATCTATTACAGAACCTATGTACCTTGCATGTAGTATGTAAATATTTGCTTTACAATATGTTATTAGTACATGAAATGTCATTGTCAGCGTGTGCAATAGTTTCCCCAGTAGAAGATCGGAGTATGTCTCGTAAAAATTTATAACATATAAAAAATACTTTAAAATACAACATTTAATCATGGTCACACGACACGATACCATACAGAACTCGAGTTCCAACATTCAACATGACGGCCCGGCTGAACGAAGCGACGTCGGCGTTCAAATATTATTTTATTTAAATCATTTCATAAGTGCTCGAGAGCACACTTCAAACATCAAGTTATAATATAATTTCGTTTGAAATTTTAATCATTTTTATGAGTCTTTTATAACGGCTTTAGAAAGATTATTATGCCTCTAGATATTATGTGTCCTTTAAATGTTTCAGTAAAGCTTGTCGGAATTAAACTTATAAACATTGAAATATAAATAACACTTTATTATTATTCTCTAGTTGTAATCCCGTAGCTTAGCTCGCATTAAACGATTTTGTTTTCACTGGATCTTGACTTCTTTAGACCTATATATCATATTGCGGGCCGTTTAAGTATGAAGCAGAATTTTAGACTTTTGACTCATCCCTCCCCATTTTTATCAAAATCTCAATAAACTGATTTATTCGTCTAAAATTTTCTTATATAAAATAAATCATATTATGTAAATTTTATAAATGGAAGTGAATCAACAAGCATTGATTAACTAATAACATATTGAAACTTGAAACACGTAATTTAGTTGATACTTGTTAAAGCTTAAACATAAATTGCAAAGTTTGAGATGGAACGTATAACATACATACATGATCATGAATTTCAAGAGATATCATCAGCGTATGAATAATTAACTTGTCAGGAGGCGTACCTCCATTTATTTCGGATCTTGTAACTTGATGCAGAGGGGACAGCTCGCCATCTGCGCCAAATGCACTTTAGCGCTTCGTTCAAATTAACAATACTTTTTAAAAGTTTACTTAAGGCAACCTTATCCGGAAAGGAAAAAAAGCGCAAATTTCAAAAATTCCAACTTTGCGATATGTGTTTTATAAGTCTTCTGTAATAGTGTAACTTGGCAGAAGTCGACACAAAGTTGCTACAATATTCAATTGATGTAACATAGTTGTGTTTAGGGGTGACGTAAATACCTCACACTTTCCACCGGATTATGAAACGTGACTCACCTGCCCCTTGAAAGGTAAAATTAAAATTAAAATATTGTATAAGGCCACAACATGTCTCTATATATTTTTTAATTGGCTTGTAACTAGGTTTGTTCTCACCTACCGATTTACAGGTCCTTTTTACTTTATACATGGCGTATTCTTTAATTTTCTTTTAGTATTAATTTTGTTAAACTGAAACTTACATACCAACCTACTCTTTTCAAGTCTTAGCGCTTTGTTATTCCATCAAAATCAGGAGAGCGTACATCTGTACACTATAATATTAACGTGTAACAGACTAGGCTTTTTCTTAAAGTGTGGTGTGATATCGGCTGTGAATATTTCATAAATGTAGATGAATATATAGAATAGATGTAGTAAAATAACTCATTTTAAAGGATAGAAATTGCTATGCTAGTGAAATAGTTAGTATATCTAGTACGGAAATGGAAAACAATTGATATGATATTTATTATAAAGGCAGTACAGTACGATCGAAATTAGCTACACAGGAGTACCAACTTTATTTTATATAAATAAATGGGAGAATATTAAATTTAGACGTCGCTGGAAAGTAAAATTCGTGAAATAACCGTAAATTACAATTATTTGCAAAGAAGGAGGGGAAAAACAGGCTCTGGATTAAAAAAAAATAATAACCGAATGAGAAATGTACATCATTTTGGCAGCAGTTAGACAATTATTAGTATTAATAAATATAGAGTTTGATTACGTTATTGTTAATGTGAAAATGGAAAAACTTGAAACTTGCATTAAGAATATAAATAAAAAATCTAATTTTAAAATATATTGCAAGTCTTATAGAAAGAGACAAAGCTTGTAGTAGCAAGGTCAGTATTTAATTAGACCTATTTTATAATATATAACCTTGTTTAAGCAAAGAACAAGAAGTTTGCATTGTAACAAAATGACATTCCCTTTTATACCAATCGTAATTAAATATGTCGAAAAGTATATGTGTGGAATATTATACTAATTTTAAAAATTACTAATATCACAAAGTCTTAATTTACCCCATGGCTTAATAAATACTATATATAAATTTTAGTAAGCTGACGGACATGATAATGTTTGTATTCTACTCTTATAATTATCATAGCATTTCTTTACTTTAATACGTAACGGCAAGATTTAAAGGTTGCTTATGATTGCACCGGAATAACTTCTTGTTTGTTTTACCCGTCAATATCTACCACACGTATGTTTAAGAAATTACCCATTCGCTCTGACTTGATTGATTATATTGTCGATCACAATTTACGAACACGTTCAGATGACTCAATCTGCCATTTGTGTCAAATGTTTCACTCTATAATATTACTTTTTTACACGATATAAGTTTAGTGCTTTGACCACAATCTCACCTGATGTTAATAAGTGACAATGTGGTCCAGGATGGTAAACACACTAAACCTAAAAGTACTGGTTCTCAAGTGATGCTGCCGGAACACACCTAATGGTATTTGGCGAAATGTTTTCAAACTTGAGGGCGGTAGCTACCCAGACGGGCATTTTAGACAATGCCCTACCACCATGCTATGGTTTCCTCACCACGTTTTCCTGCACCGAAAGGCCGATTTTAGAGTCGGATAGGTAGGGATCGGCCGCACTACCCGCTGCGCCATACTCTATCTAAATGTGCTTAATGCTTCTACACGTATTTAATGTTAATTATAAAGTCAAATAAGACTCACCTTAACATCGAATAAAAGTTACTAGCAGAATTATTTATTTATTTTACAATCAACAAAAACGACCAATGATTTTCATACCATCCTCTATACGTGATAGGCTATAAGTTTTTGTTCTAAATAAATTTTTAACTTCAACTATTTTTAAGTCGAAAAAGGTTTAACCTTTCTGTAGAATTTGTCTTGTAATGATTTCTCAGCAATCTCGTTTTGTGCCTGCAATTACGATAATGTTACGTTTACAAACCAATTTACTGGTTATTTTTTTAAATAAATAACTCGGTATGCGTCAATGGAGGCATGTGTGTGAATTCGATAATATATTATTAGAATAATACAATACGAAATACCGGTATTTGGCATGACAACAAACAGTTCTTAGAATGATTTTAACTGAATTAGCGTTAACAATACCAGTATTGCAATTATGTTACCCTAGTCCTAAATAAAATGATACTTTGTAATATTCATCAAAATAAATTCTATAAATATGAAGGTTTTCATACACTTGTATTATGGTAAATATACCCCTTAATATTAATTAAGACCGAATATTTAGTAACACTTAATGAGTCATAAGAATAAGTCTTTAAAATATGACTCATCCAGTTAAGTCGCGTGTCACATTATGGGGTGTAGTGAATAATATCATTGAGACGCCCCTAAAATAAAAATAATATAATATGAACAGATAAAATAAACATCGGTGTAAATAAAAAATAAAGTCCATTGTTAAGGATGATAGTGGGGGATGCGTGGGAATGACAGTTGCAAAGGGCGATATCTCTTTGGGAATACTCAGTGTTATGTGAAATATTGTCACTTTTATTGTTTTTTTTTTATCATTAATCTATTGTTATTATAAATCATTTACTAATTTAAAGGTTTTAAACGTATAATAATCGTATTTAAATACTCAATTCCCCGTATTGTTTAAGTGTGCCATTTCATAGATAAAACTTTTTAATCTAAAAACAAAACCGACTTCAAAAGAATAAACTATAAAATACACTAAAAAGCAAACAAATAATTACTTTATTAATCTGCTTCTGTTTACTTCACTATAAATTTTGTTTTAATATCATTAATAATTTTGAAATAATTGAATATTTGAGAGTTTTGCTCGAGTTTTACTAATCAGATCCTGATTTGGTGAAAATGGGACAACCTAGGGAGTGAACATCTTTGATAAAAAAAATATTTACAAATCAGTCCACAATCGACGGAGAAATCGCGTAACAAACATACAAAAAAAAACACGAATTGATAACCTACTCCTTTTTGAAATCGGTTAAAAATAATATCCTTGATGAGTTTAACACTTTACGATGTTTGAAAACCCACTTGAAACTATCAGAAAGTTTTTTGTATTACTTTTACTGGGTTTTCTATGCTTTGCTTAGGTATATTTAATAACGCTCTATACCGTGTTACAACGTAAAAGGCGGCGGATGGTACCGCGGGTTTTCGTGACGCATCACGCTGGCGAGCCCTACATACCACCCTGGCATCTCTAATCGGAGAGATTTTTCTCCCGGATTAAATTCTCCCGCATTTCCTACGCAAAAAAAAAAGGTATATTTAATGACATGGAAGACTGGATGTCTGAATGGTGATTCCGTAAGCAATATTTACATTTTTAATTCAGAATTATTCTAATGCATACGTAATTATGAAGTGAAGGGGTTTAAAACGTTGCTTACTATTGCATAAAAGAGGAGCGATCAAAAACGATATACTTGATTGACCCCTCATAAAAATAATATAACTCTTATGGATCTCTACAGGAATAAAACTATTGTAATTACAAATCCAGAACTTTGTTCATATTTGTAATATGCACGTGTGCTTATAAATGATTAAATATATGCGTTTACTTTGTAACCAGAATGACTTGCGAACCGAGCTTATTGCATTAGTCTGTCATATTCGATACAAAGTGACACGGCTTTTTCAAAATCCCGTATAAGTTTTACCGTGACACAGCAAGTCTTACCCAAAATTATGAAGAACGTTAACAAAAATGTAGTAAGAATTACATTCTAATGTATATGAATATATTCGTACAATATTGTAATTTATTATACATTTTATCTACAAATTTCATGAACAAACTTCTTCGTAGATACGTAATAGTGCGGACCATTTTCATACATTTTATATGATATATAAATAAATATATCTGTTAATTGAGAGACACCTACGTTCATTCTATTCACTATAGAATAAATATAAGATTTTCTTTGGATAGGATATTTTTTTCGACAAATTTCAAACTGACCTTAATTTTTTTTTCATCTTGGACACTTTAATTTATTATTATATGTTTTTTTTGTTTACATTTTATTGTTCTTATAATTAAACATACTTTTATTCGTACTACTACTTACATCACGATCAAAGTAATTACAAATTTGTAATCGTAAAATTCGAATAATACATAATACAAGTGAAAACAGTGTATGAAATTAGTACAATTATTAAATGAAATATGACAATATAAAATATATATAGAATTTAATGTTTACTGCTGTATATTATAAGGGTGTTATATTATAATGAGTAGCTTCTCCGAAATATGATAGAGAATTAATTTGCATATATTAGTTTACATATCAATGTTTTTTTTTATTAAAAAGGGAAAAAAATGTGTAAACAATTATGATTGTCACCATACAAAACTCTCTACATGTAAATCGATCGTCTCATCGTATCACACGTGATGCCGAACAAGCGGCTAAACGTAGTAACAACCCTACATGCATGACGCGGCACTTTTTCTAACAGAAACGGCCCTCGGTTACCCTAAATTCGGTCACGGTAAACGGCAGCCAGAGTAATTCGAAGGTGTTCGTGCGTACAAATTTGAAATTAAAAGCTCGTTTGTCATGTTGTAAGTGATTACGCGTTACGGGAATTTAATAAGTCACTTTTAATAAACATGTTTAAATGCAAGTAATATATCTTCATGTAATTATCAAACATTTTTTAAATTAAATCAGTCAGTAATATTATCGTTTCAATGGCATATGATAATTTTAAAAGAGTATCCACGTGTCATTGTATTTGAGAGTTTTTGGCGGGACCTTAGTTTTATTTTTTATTGATTATATTGGATTCTTGGAATATTTATTACTAGCCACTCTTCGCGATTTTACCCGCGTAGTTCCCGTTCCCGTGGGATTTTCGGAATAAAAACTATCATCCAAATCGGCCCAATCGTTTTTTTAGTTTATTCGTTACATACAAGAATACAATTCTTTCCTCTGTATAATATTACTGTAGATTATTTATTATGTTACTTTGATGGCATTTTACGTGATATAGTTCGTTTATTGTGAAACAATTTTAGTGAAGTAAAAATAATATCACGGAAAATAATTTAGAAAAAAAAAAAAACCGCAAATGCTCTCTGGGTAGTTACATAACGTTAACAATACATAGCGTTGTAATTAATTATGAATAAGTCAATTAAACTTTCAATCAAAATCAGTTTTATTTTACTAAGGTTATTTTATTCATGTACAATTCTATCTACGTTGCTTTGGTATAATTACCTTACCTACACACCATGACCAATTAATTAAGAATATTTTAGCGAACAAATATACAATCAAAATACGTTTTGTTATTCTAAGACTTTTGTTCATGTTATGTATTTAATAAGGGCTTAAATATATTCCAAGAATTGTTTGTTGAACAAGAATACTAAGCTTACTAATGTTACATTTTAAAAACAAGTATTTTCCGGTCTCCTGAAAATTGAGACTAAGCGATTATTATGAGCGTAGTGAAGTAAAAACTAAGATATAAAATTATTACAGTAATAAGATTATTTTTTATAAAAAGCCTTTGGATCAATAAAAATTCATGAATCGTTATGTATTCGAAATTACATGTCGATTAAAAAACGGTTTCAAAATTATTTCATAAAAAAAAAAAAATATAAATAAAAACTACTTTTTATTTATATAAGTTTAGATATAAAGGCATATTTAACTAAATTCAAATTATGGCCTTTATTAATAATCCACGTCGTTATCTTACTTTTTTAAATTTTAAAATAGAAAGAAGGTTTTATTTATAATTGGGAAACCTTGGCGGTCGTCTACGCAAACAAATGAGTCCCAAATACAAACAAAACACGACTGCACGTAGCGGACATGTTTAGACGGCGTCCGTCGTCACTCGACAACTAAAATCGATCCAGACATTACCATTTTATTTTATTTTAAATGGTTTTTATTGGTTCGTAATAAATCTCGCGGGTTAATTTATTGTAATTGTGTTAGCAATGCAACTTGTCTTCAATGCGTCGACTTTATCTTTCAATATCGAATTAATGCTATTATTTTTGGGCTTAGTTTTATCTATTTTTTGTCTGAGTTGGCTTGACATATTTAGTGAGAAAAATGCTTTAATATTGCAACGACACTTATCAAGTAAATTATATTTTTGAATAAACAAACAAGACAAATGATATAAAATTCCATAATCTATAAATAAATAAGCATAGAAAAAACAAACTTAGTATCTACCTTTTTCACTTCTCTTTGTCTACCCATTTTTTGTTTTAGTTGTGGTTGACGAGATTTAATATTATCTAAAAGAAAATATTTATCTAAAATGATTGCCTCGGTGGCGCAGTTGTATTACAAACGACTGTCGTTCTGAGCTCTCGGGTTCGATCCCCGGGTCGGGTCAAGTGATATTGGGTTTTTCTACTCAGTATCATTCCGGAGTCTGGAATTTGTGCCCGATATGGCGACAGGCTCGCCCCCTGTTACATCTGGGACGGAACTAAGCTCGGCGAAATGTAGGTGGTGTAGTTCGCTATTTCACCTCTACCTAACCCTGGGATAACAGTCGTGAGCATATGTATGTATGTATGTAAAAGAAAATTCCGAAAATAGTTTTTTAAAATTTTGGTATTATTTTTTTCTCCGAAGCGACAAACCAACAGTTATCCTCTATAACGCATTAGGTTAATATTAACCTAATCTGTAACAAACAAAAAAACCTAAACCATTTTAAAGGAAATAAGGAAATTGACAATGAAAGTAAAATTAGCGTTGAGCAACTTTCGAAGTTTACGTTAACCTTTAAATAGCTCTGAAATTTACGTATAACGTGTCTACCTTTGTTTATATTGTAAAATAATACAACCGATCAATTAGTGTTCCGCGACGGGGCCGGCACGCTCCGTACGGGAAAATATAAATACAGACGAATTGAGAACCTCCTCCTTTTTTATTTAAGCCGGTTAAATTGTAATAAACTATAGTGCAGAGTGCGTATGTAATTTTTTTTTTTTAGTTTCAATAATTGCTCTTTATGAAAAATGCAAAGGTATTAGACCATGCAGCCAAGTCTGACGTTAGGCACACATTATATGCAACGCAGTAACAATGTGGTGGCCTTTTAATACAGCTATTTCAAGAGTGTGGTAGGGAGATCTCAGAATTCACGCTCCAAGTATTTATTTTCACTTATACACTATAGCGAAACTATATCACACAGAAGCCCACCGATTACATATTATATAGTCAAATATGTTTACGAGTTAATGAATTAAAAATAAGGACGACAACAGGACAAACCAAAATCGCGACAAGCAATTCCGCGTATGTGTGAGTTTTTTTTAAATTTAATTTAAAAAAGGTTGAAATCATTCTTATGGATTCCGGTTTTTAATGCAAAAACGAAGAGCAATTTGTGTCGATATCGGAAGGAACTATCAATCTTCTGGATTGGAAACACATCCTGTAACTACACGTAGATACAGTTTAAAAAAACCAAGGAGACTTATTGCGTAATGAATTAATTTTTATTTAAATATTAACATATAATGTTTCACAACCGATTAACTTTTTTGTTTATTGTAAATATAGACCATCTTATGTGTTATAATTTTAAAAAGACATAGTTTATTTCCCTCAAATTTACAATAATAATGATTTTAGTCGAATCTTGTAGCTTAATAAATTATGCTTATTAACGCATTAAAAAAGAAAGTCTAATAAGTTAATACATGGATTATAATGAATATAAACAAATTATTAACAACGATAATTAAAAGGAAATTTCCATACTTCTACACAACAAATATAACTTTGTTGTTCTTTATTATATCGATTAATTTCGAACATATACAATAGGTATTTTTTCTATTACCTGTTCAAAGTATAAAACAACTCTACTTCATTCTCTATCCAAAGGATGTTATGTAAATAAGAATCAAGCGAATCGTAGACGATTTGTCACTTGATTGATAGGTTTGGAATATTTTTATCATTCCTTTAATTTCTTTACGTAATATAATCAATAACATACCTTAAGTTTCTGGAGTAAAGTTTAATTTTGCTGCAATGAGATTTACTTAACAAAATAACTGATTTTAAGTAGAACTTGTGCCCGTCCGATGATCTAAATTCAATAATAATCGTTATTGAAAATATGACTATAAAAAATTATTTCATTTTTTTTACAACGCTATAGCTTAATAAAATAGCTTTTAAATAAAATAAAGCGGTTAATTAAAAGAAGAGTAAAATATCTTAAACTGTTTTATCTTTGCTTATTTATGTTTATATTATGTACACAGTTTTCGTGGAAGTAGGTAAGATGCGAGTATTTCATAAATATTTAATAAGTACCAAATAAATCCACCAATACAGTATGCATATAATTTATATACGTTTATAGAACTCAATTCTTTAGTTGAATTTTAAGATATCACAAAACTCTCTTGAAAAGCTATAACAAAAGAGCCGCCATTTTGTTAGCAGAGAGAAGATTAGAAAAATAAAGACCCCTTCATATACTTAGGCAAAATTTTGGTTATATTGAACCCCCTAACCCTTGTCAGCAATAGTTAGCAAAGATCCCACCTATGGTTAAGTAAGCATTTGAACAAAAAACTTAGTAAGTAAATATTAATTAATATCAATTTATTCGGCTCCTAATATAAAGTTTGACCCAAAGAACTTGTATTCATGTTCGTAATAAATTATGGTTAAAAGATATCTCAGTATATTTTAAAAAACTTTGCTTAGTGTATAAAATAATATGTTAGATATTAAGCAAACTTCGTATTGATGAAACTACAAACGGTACGATGCATCATATTTCTGAAACAAAGCCTGTCCGGTCTATTGTTCTTAGTACGCGCCAACGGTAGCATTTATACAGCCATCAGGGCTTCATCTGCGACAAAACAGTCCATTACTCACAGTATTGTGCCACTCAATGCATGATTAATGATTGCACTCTTCAAAAACATATTCGTGGGAACCCTACGTTTCCACCATGCCGATTCGCCACAATGCATGAGACAGGGTTATCGATATTTTCAGCGAGAAGCGAAAAATGTAATGTTTACCACCGCTCGATTAAGCAACGAGGATGGGTTTTTGAAAAATCGACGTACGCCCTGGAGATATATGTGTAGTGTGGAAAGAAACTGCTAGCGTCGAGCAACATTCAAGTTTATAGTATAGACTTAGATTCTATTTTTCAATAACTTGCCTTCGTACCCACACTTATTACTTTACGGACCGTGGCGAGAATGTTGTTTTTATTGGAAATGGATAAATTATTTCTTTTATTTATTTATTTATACCGTAGCAGGATTAAATAATGTGGGAATATTTTCGAGTTAACATTATTTTTTACGAGTTATTATAATAGTTAGTATTGAAATAGGTGCAAAAAGTTTTTTAAATTATTTAACACACCATTACTTTTTAAAGAAGCTAAAAAATTTGAAGTATATCATTATAGAATTTAACGATGAATGTATAAAAAGATTAAAATATAAGCAGGTCCTGAACACTAAGTTTGTTTTATGAAGGGTTAGTAATCCTTAAATCAACAATAGCAACTCAAAAATTACAATGTTTGTTTTTTTTTAAACTCCTTAAATTCTTATCTGACGCTTTGTAGGTATTTTTATAAGATACACAGTACCTAGTTTCAATTCAAAAACGATTTCTGCAATAAACAAAATGAATGTGGCTGGAAGGTAATCATTCTTGTGGCAACATATATATACCACAGTGTCAGATTATTGTATATTATCTTTATTATGTGAAAATTTAAAAAGTTCGGTGAAGCTGTCCTGAACCTTCCTGTTAACAGCATTTAGAAAATTCGGGTAAAAAAGAAAATCGATTCATAGCTGCACATAGGTCTCTTCGAAAGATTTCCACAACGACCGGTCTTGCATCACCCTAATGCAGCAGATTCCCGCGACCTTCACCCTTCAACTCACCTTCTTGGGGTCTACACACGCTGCATCTTTTGGTATGTGGTAGAATTTTTAAACAGAGTAAAATAGATATTTTTCAATCTGTTACTCATCATCATTCTCATGCTTTTTTCCAACTTACTTGGGGTCGACGTAGTATGTTTTTCTCTTACATACGTCCCTATGAGCCTTCATCTCTACATTTACTCCTTTTTCTTTCATATAATTTCTTACACACTCCATCCACACTTTCTTTGGCCTTCCTCTACTTTTCCATCCTTCCACATTCATATTCATTATTTTACCCACATGCTCTTTTTCTCTTCTCATAACATGTCCATACCATGACAAACGGGAACCTTTCAACTTTTCTACCATTGGCGCAACTTTCATACTCCCTCTAATAAATTAATTTTTTATTTTATCCATCCTTGTGACACCACATATCAATCTCAACATTCGCATTTCAGCTACACACGATCGCTTCTCATCCATCTTCTTACTAGCCCAGCATTCTGATCCATACAATATGACAGGACTTATGATGACCTTGTAAATACTGCCCTTCAGTTTAAGGGACATCCTGGAGTCACCAATCACACCAGAGACCTGTCGCCATTTCATCCAACTTAAGTTGATTCTTTCCATTATTTCGCGGTCGATTTCTCCGACACACTGCAAGAGTGACCCGAGGTAGCGGAATTTAGAACAGACTTCGTGAAATCTCACTCTCTTCTCGCAGACGTCGCTCAATTATTTTCTCCCATACTTTCATACTATGTGGTATTAACTTTATTCCAAGATAATTGTTGCAATCCCTTGTTTCTCCCGTGACATCCCCCTTGTTTTTATAGATGGGCACGAAGTAGCTCATGCACCATTCCGTGGGGGGGGTTGTTTCTTTATGCAAGAATTTATTGAAGAATATCGTCAGCCACACCCATCTACCTAATTTTAATGTATTCCATACTTTCACTGGTATTCCATCTGGTCCTACCACTTGTCCATTCTTCATTCCACTTACAGCCGTCTTAACTTCATTTATACTTATCTTCCTTATCAATCCCATGGTGGGTTTTTTTTTCTTCAAGCATTCCATTCCAGTCATTCCATTCATTAATAAATTTTTCAAAGTACGTTTTCCATCTATTTTTTATTTTTATCCTCTGCTGCATTTCTTATACATTCGCTCATCTCCAACACTAATTTACACTCGATGCTTCCATGTTTCCCATTTCTATCATTTTATCTACCACTCGTTCTCTAAATATCTTTTCACATTTGCATTGCATCTTCTCTAACATATGCCACTTAGTTTTTCGAGGAAGTGGTTCCGTATTTTTTTGAATCTTCACACCAAAATTAACTTCGAAAACGAGCAGGCATTTTTTAATCTGTTACTATAGGTAGTAAAATTGTAAAATATCTGTTTATTATAGGGCTTCGCTGGAAAATTACTCAACCGATTTAAATGTACTTTTCATATTAATAAGGGGTGTGAACTCGATGCAAAATCAACGTTACATTCCATTACGCTTTTTAATTGGGAAGTGCGAACACAAGCAAAAAAATAATATAATTGTATATGATAAACATGCCTATTCCTTCATTAATTGTATCACCATTTCACTCTATCTTTATTATCACTAATGGAGTTTTTTGGCGGGATCTCAGTCTTTATATAGCAATTATTGTTTTACATTATTTAACCTGTATATTTGACTCTATATTAAGCAAATTTTGGGGTGTTTTGCGTAATATAGTTTGGCTATTATGTTCAGATGAAGTGTATTGGTAATAATGACACAAAACGTTCATTTTGAGGTGTCATGAAAAATTCTATCAAGATGGGCCACCGTTTTACTAAAGCTTAGAAGCATTGCCACGAGATTAAAATATAACTTAATCACATACCACTGACAGAATTGTGTTTGTAAATCACAGATTGGCATTAGGTAACAAAGAAGCAGAATTATCTATCACTTTGAATAAAGTTCAGATTCGTTTGACTAGATTATCCGATTATTAGACTTATGCGTATCCTGGGATCAGGGATTTGGGTTAGTAAACTCGATCAGAAATCCCTTGGCACGGTGAGTGACTGCCGGCGGAAATTAACTTAGTAACCGGCCGACCGTGACCGGCCAAGATGGCGAGACATTGTCCTCGGAATCCCATCAACAAATCAATAGAATTTCTACACAATATTATTTGTGTTATCTCGAACTATTTGCATACAATACGTCATATTGTTTCCTTTGAATATCTTATGGACATTATTAAGTGGTATATGGCAACTCGGGATTATATTAAGAAAACTAACTATTTTAGATTAGTTTCAAGCTTCAAGGACACGAACATATCATATACGAAATAAATACATAATATTAGCCTGAATGAGTATCAAAAATACAGATTTTCAACTAAGTTTAACTTCAGATATTTTGAATTACATATAAGTACATAATATTACAAATTTAAATATAAAACTATTTTTTTTTAATAAAATCCGATTCAATGTACAATTTTACGGGTAAGTGGTTTATTTAGTGGTTAAGTTACTTTGTCATAAAACTTAAAAATATTAGAATTCCGTATAAAAAAAATGCAGTGAAGAATATATGAAACGCGGTCGCAGCCGCGGGCAGACAGCTAGTTATAATTAATAACAAAGCAAAATATAATATGTATATCATTCGCGTAAGTGTCGTATCAGATAAGACATATTGCGTATCTCAGGTCATTATTTAATTGGTGAGAAAACACAACTTTTTATTTAAAAAATAACTGCATTTTGTCCACCCGTTTGTTGTCATAATAATTTGAGGACGATTGGATCGATTTACTATTTACAATGATGACTCAGCTGGTAATTTGGTCGGATTCTGCGTCGATGGACGCAAGATCGTACCCGTCTATCCAAGTTTATAAAGGTAGGGAATTTTATAATAATCCCGCAGCTAAACTAGCTGTTAGCTGCCACAATCAAGTTTGAAAGCATCTTGCCAAGCACCAATAGGTGTGTTCCAGTAGCATTACTTGAGACCCAGTACGCCTAAGCTTAGTGTGTTTACCATCCTCGATCACATAGTCACTTCATATCAGATGAGATTGTGATTAAATTCGATATTAATTTTTTTCAAATACAAAATGCGTTCTCTGTCCAGTTTACCTATTTTGTTACATTCAGTAATAGGTATTTAAAAAAGATATATAAAGAATATTGAATTATGACTGAAAATTCTCTTGCGTTGAATATTTTATACATATATAATGTAAGGAAAAATTTTGAAGAATGGGAAAGGAGACACGGGGTAAAGATAGTTAATAAAATTAACAAAAACATATCTATAATATGATGAACCACTAACCTCGTCTACTACCAATAACTTAATGGAATGGGATGGCAATTAAGAAAATGGAAAACCATTTATCGTGAGTATGACATATTTATTTTAAAAGTTGTATTAGTATATATTTTTATTTTTGTTTCAATAAGAATTGATATATTAGCCTAAATAACTATTACACAACAGACTGTCCAGTAATAAAAGGTATATTTTACTTATAAAACAAAGTCTGGTTAGTTATACCGTTTATATGTAAGTCAAGAACGGCTCTACCGATTTTTATGATGTTTAATTTGTTAGATTGTGCTGCCAATAGCAAAATAACTAAAAGTAAGCACATGAAAAATTCATGAAAAAGAAATTATGAAGAAAATCAATTTTACGAGCATTTTGTACGGAATGCAGTGGCGTAACTATATTATCTGAGGTTCGTGGCAATTTCTTTGTATTAATATAATTCGGTAATCTAATCGGTCAACAAATAACGGAGAAATCGCGTAACAAACATAAAAAAATTTAAAGATGAATTGATAACCTCGTCCTTTTTGAAATCGGTGAAAAAATACTGAATAGTATATAATGTGCTTGGGTTATTTACCTTTAAATTAGATACATGTTCCGTTTGCGTTTGGATTGAGTATTCATTTGCTAAAGTTTTATTTTATGTGCAATCTAAAATGTTCTCGCTATTCGGATTAATTTTATACAAAATTCCTGGCTTATATTCATTAGCCTCCTAATATTGTTACCTACAGATCAAAGAATTTTATTACTGGTCCGCTCACTCGTAATAAAAAATATTTGGTTCCACTCCTAAAACTTTTTAATTTCATAAAACTTTTAAATTACGTT
Organism: Samia ricini; assembly: GCA_014132275.2. NCBI lineage: Eukaryota > Metazoa > Arthropoda > Insecta > Lepidoptera > Saturniidae > Samia > Samia ricini. The sequence goes on from AP028161.1 coordinate 14,171,871, forward strand.
CCAAACTACGAGGACCACTTATTAAGGCGAAATTCGTTTCACGACAAAAAAGCGTCGAAAAGTTTGGCAATCAGGCTTGCCTAGTTATTGTAAAACAACATAAAAAAAATATTTAAATAAATGTCATATCAAATAGAATTATTTATTTCGAGTAGTCTTTTTTTTTTACTTTAGTTTTTATCTTTATCGTACACTAGCTGTGTGCCCGCCACTGCGCCCGCGTTTTTTTGTTCTTCCCTGATTATTTTCGAAAAACAAATATACCCTAAATTACGCCGAGTAACTTTAGCTATCTACCAAAAACAGCCCAGTCAAAATCGGTCCAGCTGTTCCGGAGATTACCCGGAAGAAAGAAACAGACTGACACACAAAAATTTTAAATATTGTATTTCGGTATATATACGTATAAAAAATTGTTATTTTGACACAAAAAGACACTTCAATTTAGTTTTATTAGTAGTGTAACATGTTTTACCTAAATACACATATATTATATCAACATCAATATATCATTTAAAATATATAATTAACTAGCTGTGTTTCCGCGGCTGCGCCCGTGTTACGTACGTTCTACACTGCGTTTTATTAGTTTTCTACGGAACCCTAATATTATTTTTAGTACTAAGATCATGTAAAAATATTTCTCATGAATTAAAGTACTTGCCCGTAAAACTGTGCATTGAATTGTATTTTATTCAATTTTTTAGGAGTTTTAATTTTTTACGCGGATCCCTAATTATTTCCGAAAATTAAAAGTACTCTCAGTTACCCGGAATAACTTCATCTATCTATCAAAAAAAGGCCTGTCAAAATCCATCCAGCCGTACCGGAGATTATTCGGAACAAACAGACAGACAGAGAACAGACAAAAATTGTAAAAATTGTATTTTTAGTTATTGTATTTTATAGCTATCGTATACACATTAATATCTATTAAGTAAGAAAAACATTTTGACATTACAAACAGACACTTTAATTTTATTTATTTGTATAGATTGTATAGTAATGGCAAGTATTATTCAAGAAGAAGAAGTCCTTTATTGAACACAGTTTAATTTCAATTAATCTGCTAGCGGACAAGAATTTATTGCGTGAAAAACACATTTCTTTGCTGCGCCGTTATTCATTGTCACCCTTCCAATTAGATTAAATTGAACGTTTGAAGAGAATTATTTACTTACATTTGCTTTAGAAAGGAACTTAGCAACTTGCTATTTATTGTTTCAATCTATAAACATCTAGCCTCGCTTATCTATATTTATACTAATAAATAAAATTGAAGTGTCTGTTTGTAATAGCGATAATGGCGCAGCGGGTAGTGCGGCCGGCCGGTCAATCAACGCGGGTGTCATCTCCACCTATCCGACTCTAAAATCGGCCAGAGTTTTCGGTAAAGGAAAACATCCTGAGAAACCATAGCATAGTTGTAGGGCATTTTCTATTGATAACCATCTGGGTAGCTACCCTCAAGTTTGAAAACCTGTCGCCAAATATCAATAGGTGTGTTCCGGCTTCATCATTTGAGAACCAGTACCTCTAGGCTTAGTGTGTTTACCATCCTGAACCACATCGTCACTTAACATCAGGTAAGATTGTGCTCAAAGCACTGAGCCTATTCCGTGTATTAAAAAAGTGATAATATTTTTTTTTTTACTAAATATATTTTAGTATATTATATTATATTACTATACAGGTATGCAATTTATACTATTTTTTTTTGTCTGTCTGTTTATTCCGGGTAATCTCCGAAACGATTGGTCCTATTTTGACGAGAATTTTTATGGTACATAGCTGAAGTTACTCCACGTAACTTAGGATGTTTTGATATTCGAAAATAATTAGCGTTCCGCGTAAAAAAAAACTCTTAAAAAAATGGAATAAAATCCGATTCTTTGCACAGATTTACGGATAAGTGTTTGAATTTATGAAAATTATTTTTATGTTATCTCAGTACTAAAATTCTTTTACGAAAATAATTAGGGTTCCGTATTAAAAAAATGCAGTGAAGAATATATAAAACGCGGGCGCAACTGCGGGCACACAACTAGCATTAACTATAAATTTAAATAACAACAATGCTTTTCTTATTAGTCTTACATATATTAAAAAATTTGGTTTAAAAATGTTGATCTGTTTGTTCGTTAATTAGAAAAGCGATTTACGCCCTTTAAAAAAAAATCTGATTTATATACTCTCTAAGCAGGTTTTAGTGTATATTTTATTACATAATATACAAAAAAGGCAGGATAATGCTAAGCTTTCGTTGAAGGAAAACATCGTAATAAACGCATAGCAAGTAACTTGAGAGCCAGAACCTCTAGAGTCTAGCTATAGTGTGTTTATCAAGTTGAAAAATTACTTATGCGCATAGGTCCATATTAAATAAAAACAAATATTCAGTGAAAAAAAAAAATACTTCCCACCAGTAAGATCTCGCAACATTTCGTTTATTTAAGAGATTTTTAATCCATGAAACAATTCTGAATCACACAAACTACGAGTACTCGAGAGGGAAGCCGAGGAGCATTCATATTTTAAAACTAAATTTACAAACGATTATCTACATATAAAAGTAGTTCGTTATTGTAATAAAATTGTTCCATCTAACTGAATGAGATCGAAACTTTCAATTGCTTCCAATCTCCCGCTTCGCATAAGCAATTCCGTAGCCAAAGCCTGGTCGCCGTGATGGCCGAACATTACAACTTCGTCCACTACGCTGCCGCGCCGATACAATTTAAACTGTGGATCTAGTTGAGCCCACCGAACATAGAAATGTGAAAACTGTTGAGTAGTTCTTTATAAAGAATATTTTTAATATATTTAGTTTCGAACAACATATACTAAGTAGAAATCATACTTAAATAAATGTGAAATGGGTGATGAGAAACATTCCAAGCAAGTACATAAATATCACATTACTTAATATCTATAAAAAAATTATGATTAATATACTTTACGGAAGTTCCTTTTTAATATGTCGATTACCCATAAAAATGAGACAATAGGAAAACAATGGAAAGCTGGCGTAAACGCCAGGTTAGTGCTCACGGAGTCAAGATACGCGTATAATTTTTTACATAAAATGTAAAATAATTACAGAAATCAAGGGGTAATATGCTAATTTTATACAAAGATTAAAATACTACTAATTTCAGTTTTACAAATTATAGGAAGTTAAACAATTCATTTATAAATAAGTAACTTATTGGTTCGAATAACAACTTAAAATAATGATTTATTAGACTTACATTGATACAACACACCTCCAGCTTAACGACCGCCATAATTCGATCGGTGACGGCGTGAAGTGGTCGCGAGTCCCAGACGGTTTGGGTTTACTACACAACATTTTAATATTTATTAAGTTTACTTAATTATGTACTTAGATGAAGCTATAACATTTTTCATTTACAATGGTGTTGGTTAAACGAATTTTTACACTTTTGTTTTTACCTAAAAACAACATAAATATAAAATATTAATCACATTTTTTTTGTCAATAAGAATAATGTTACTCCACGGATTATTTTGTCCATCAAGTTGAGGCCGACGGAATCATCGTCGGGCTAATCTCGAGGGCGGGCCGGCTTACGCAAATGTCATTCACACGAACTCTTCACGCCTGAACGGCCTGAAGCCACCATCACTTTAAATCAACCTCGCCTCTCTTGCCTCAGACCGTGATACCGCAGTCGACGCGGTCGAGAAAATGGGGTAAGAAACTGAAACACAGAGAGGTCATCTGACCATATATATGTGAGAATTGGTCACTACCATAAAATCCTTCGTGATTACGTTTCGTTCTATTTTCAAATCCATTCAAATTGTTTTGTTATTCGATTGACATGGGTTTGGTTTTTCTTTTTTTATTTCTGAAGAATGTATTAACTCCATTGTACCCTATCCTATTCATTGTAGAATTAAATCAAGAGAGTCGTTCATTGGTTAATTTAATTAAAAACTTAATTTAATTACTTTTAGTGTTATATTAGTACATTTTCAATATTGAGAAATTTCGGATACAAAACAAAATCATCATTTTTTACGAGAACGAACTTTAAATTATGTGTAGAATATATTGGAAAGAAGTTCCTTACAGCAAGGCTTGGAGGAGATAGGGATTTTGTTGCGCGACCGAACTGAAAAAAATGTGATAGTAAAACCGTAACAAAAAGTCCGTGGAATAAAGCCGTTAAATGAGACCTGCGCAGGCGCGACAGTCGTATACACAAGCGAGTAGTGTATAATACCTTTCTCTTTCTCCTTCTTTCTTTTCGTTTTTGCATATTGTGTCGATTCTACATTAGCCGAAGGAACTTCGTTCCTACCTTTTTTTTTTTTTTTTGACGGGTGGAAATGCATTTACGCACTCACATTACCTATTGTATTAGTGGGACCTGAGTCCCTCCAATACAATAGGTAAGGGGGCACGGAGTGACGAGTTCCGTGCCAGTGTGGGACTCAAACCCGGGCGAGAAGCGCCCGGGAATACCCACTAAAACCCCCCGGGGCCGTCCGCCGCATTAATAGGGGGCGATACGGGGTTGCAATGGCATGTCGCCGCGTCGCCCCCTCCGGCAAACCCACCAGGCTCGTCTGTGCAATGGCCCAGCGGGGGTGGGGAAGAATTTCTCTACCCCACCTCTTCGCCCGCCTCTGAAAGAGGCATTACCTTCCAGAGGGAAGAGGAGTGATCACTGCGACCGCAGTAATCACCTCTCTCTCACAAAAAAAGTGGGCTTTTATTCTTTTTTTTATTTTATTCTCGAGTTAAAACAATTTTATACAATACATTAATTTTACAATAAAATACTATAAAATATTCTCTTGATATCGCTTGCAATATTTTGTAAAATATACCTTTGTACATAGTTTTGATGTAAAAGCTAGCGGAGTCATGAGCACAGCTAGTAAAATATATATGAAGTGTATTAAAATAGAACCACTATTGTTTATTATTTGACCCAAATACAACGAATAATTCCATCTCTTAAATCTTTTAAATGAAAAAGTTTTAAAAATTCAAATGTTCTATAATATTTACGGTACATATAAACATATAAATTATGGTGCAGAAAGATTTAAAGAATAAGTATCAAAACAAAATTTATAAAAAAAACTAAAAACATTTAAATAATTCAATTGGTGTACTCCATTGACAGTGACACTTGCTTATACCTCTAAGTTAACAAAACAGGACAATTATTAATAATTATTATCCTTTCAATAGATACTCAAATATTTAATGAATATATAAGGAATGTTTACGGATAAATTTAAGGAATACATTAATAAGATAATTTGAACCAACGAAAACTTCCAAATTACAAATTCTAGTGGACCGTTTGAACTAAATTAATCAAATGGAAGTAATCCCGACCAAATCTAAGACATCTGTGCACCCTTTAGTCCCTAAACCAACATCAACGTATAGTTGTTAAGGAAACAGCCATTGCCATATCGGCTATCTATACTAATAATAAAATTGTAAATTTCACGTGTCTGTTTGTTTCCGATTTCTGTGAAAAGAATTATTGAAAGGGACTAAAAAGAGGTAATTAAACACATTTCTATCATTAAGTCTGCCTGTCTGTTTGTGCAAGTAAACTGAATGTCAATTATAATTTTAATAGGTATAAATATGGCGCGGAACATAATATTATTTATTTAATTCTAATTAATTAGACGGTTCATGATTTGTTTATTTTTGATGACGTGTAGGGACGAAGTGTTATGAATGTGGGACGAGACGGGATGAGGCAGAGCGAAACGCCTGAATTCCACGCGAGCGAAGTCGCGGGAACTACTAGTTGAGAACAAAGCTTTACACAGAGTGCACGATATAGACACGGTACTATTGTTTTATGTACAAAGTGTAAAATTTTCAAACGGGAAATATTTAATCTGTGACCGATACATACACGTGCAAAACACTTGAACAGAGGGTGGCACCGAAATGGACCGCTATCACGTAATTAAGCCGGACCCGTTGTTCATCGGACCGTGAGGAGACATCACGCTGAAATTGCATAGGAATTAAAATATCCAATATATAAGTTAAACAAATTTCAATTCTACGTGTAAAAAGATAAGATTTAAATTAGTTTAATACTCAAAAAGAGGTTTTAACACAAGCAATTGGGGTAATGCACGTTAGATATAAATTATTAGTTTTCTTTGGAGTCGTAGTAGGTATGTGCGGACGAAGGCAGTTAGCAGTTAGTGTCCGGTTTTATTACCAGGAGAGGCCACATGAAGGGTTACCGTAATTGATTCCATTGGATTTATGTATTTAAAGTTTACGAGGTGTAATTTGTTAATTTAATTTAATACAAGTAGTAGTAGGTTCAATCTGTAATCTTATTATATGTTAATTTTCGAAGTGTTTGTACTAATTAATTGGTTATTCAAATTCTAAGTTAGAACTCATTATAGATTTTATTGAATGTCTAAAATTAAATTCATTAGAATTGAAATGTATTTCATATTAAAGGCACAATTAATACTATATTTATAATAAAAGGCTAGAGGAACGAAATCTGGACATTGGAGGAATTTTAGAAAAAATAGCATGAAGGGGTTCAGAATCAACAACAGAACACATTTCGATGGTTTATTGATTTTTCGCCTGTCTGTCTGCTTATTAATTTGTTCACCAATCACGCAAAAAAAAACTACCGAACCGAAATGGATAAATTTTAGTATGATTGTAGTATATACTCTGTAGTAACATTTACGATACATTTTTATACATATAATAAACTCCTCTATGTTGTATAAATAGAGTTTATCTGTATTCATATTAAAGCATCATAATAAATATGTGTTTACGCAATAGTATTATAAATGAATGGTGAAATAACCAGAAATAAAAGAAAATTAAATAAACCCAATTTATATACAATTCATTTTAAAAAAAGGAAGTGTTTCTGACGATCATAGATGGCGCTATACTTATGTTTTAATAATTTGGCCAGTTTTGAAACATTACAAGGATATAGATAAACTGAATAATATTATACTAATAAAAGGCTAAAAAAATTGTCTTTCTGTTTATTAATTTTTTCATGAACTACTGAACCGATTTCGATGAAATTAGGTACGGTAGTAACTTATACTCTATAGTAACATTTGTGTATTTGTATAATGTATGAATAGTGTTTATCTAGATTCATTAAAAAAAAACCATAATGATGAAGTGTATGCATAATAAGATCTATACTAATATTATAAACATGTAAAGATTGTGAGTTTGGATGTTCAGGGTACTTCTGATCCACTGATATATACTGCTGATATATACTTGAGATAGTTTGAAATCTAGGGAGCGACATAGAATAGTGTTTATTCCGAAAATTCCACGGTAACGGGAACTACGCGGGTAAAACCGCAGAGAGCAGCAAGTATTATATATATATAGGCTGCTTCTATTTTGGTAAATATATATTTTCTGTATTTAATCACAATAACTGTGTTTGAAGTCGGCTAAAATTCTATTATACGTAGTGCGCTGCCTGAACGGTTTGATCTTGCCCCTGCGTTGCTTCCGGTGTTTGGGACTGGGTCACACTCACCCAGTCTGTGCTTTTGGGGGTAGCATAGGGAGGCTAATGTTTTAGGTGTGGGGAGCAGGGCTATAATATAATGCCGTTGATTATAGGAGTGAGACGGGAGGTGACACTCTTCAACACATGGGTAGTATGATGAACAAGCCGCCATTAAAGCATATTAGGGTAAGTATGGCTTCGTGCATAGTTTCGGCGGGGTTTGGACTCTGCCGTATTGCCAAAGCAAGGGGGGAATGGGTGGGGGCATAGACGTTCCATTGCACTGGGAGGTGGCCTGATATGGCCGGGGTGATCTTCTCCGCGGGTAGGGGCCTGAACGGGATATATATAGATGAATATATTGGTAATTAGATAGATTAGATGGAGCGAAGTCGCGGGAACAACTAGTACAGAATAATCTCAGTCCTTCAGAAAGCAACTTCTTTGTTTGTTACAAATTTCAATCGGTACTTTATTTATAAATATTTGTTGTTTTATTAACAATTGCTACAAAATAAAAATTAAAAAAAAAATTTACTTATACGTAATATTAAATTCTAATTCAGTTCATGTTATTGTAATGTCATTTAATTTATGAACGTGTGTTTGGAAATTCTGAATATAGCTGCATCCTTATTCCGTATGTTTTAATATTCAATCGACGCGTATATATTACACGTAAATAAATCGTAGATTTATTTTTTATAGGATATAAAAATTGGAAATTGTAGTTCAACGTATTTTCTAGTTGTAAAGACTTGAGAAGACTGATATACGTCTACTTCACACCTTATTTAATTAGTATCGTTACGTCATTAATTGAAAACTTACGGATAAAACTCTTTAATTTCTAATTATAGTGCTTGTGTATATATAATTAGATATTATGTTTTGCTATCAGCTTTTTTTACAGAAATTCTTCTTTCTAGTGCAGAGTTGAAATTAAATTTGATCCAATTTGTAATAATTCTCTAGCAGAATAACTGAACTTTTTCATCAATACTTTTCCTATCAAGAGCAGATCTGACTTGAAACAGTTTGTTACAGAATGTTTTAGGAGATATCAAAATAATCAATCACTATTATTTCACGTTTTGAATTTTCAATAACCGAGGATATCACGATAAAGCAACATAGAGTCAAAAAATATTGAAGCATTCTTAGAACTTCAAACACTTTAGAAGTATAATTTTAATTTGTAAGTAAGATTGATCAATGCCCTTGATCTGTAGGATATTGTAGATCTCCCCACATGTTTCCATATCAGATGTAAACGCGTACAATGGCTTATTTGACTAACAAACAGTATCGAACGATTATCCTACGTTGCAACTCGGATTCGTGCATTATGTATGAGACACTTCCGCCGCGTTCGTCGTCCCTTACTGAGCGCTTGAAATGAGTATTTTGACGTATGCACTCCGCCTACGCAGCTTTTGTCAGGTATATTTTAAGACGCAATTCATTTTATTTATTTATTTCATAAAAAAAAACATGACTAAGCGATGTTGGTTCGAATTCACCTTTCCCATTCTATTATGAGCTTAAGTTATAAGTGAAGAAAAAGCCAGTACCAGTACAGATCTAAGCGTGTTTACCATCATAACTTAACAACAAATTAAATGTTGATCAAAGTATTTTGCATAAATAAATAAAAAATGATCTGCATCAAATATAATTTATAGAATATTACAATACCTAACTAGAAAGAAAAACTTGCCCTAAATTACCATTCGTTACTTTTTCACATAAGTATGATGAACGTAAAAGGGAATATTGTCCTAAGAAATTTCGATGCAACTACATAGATCTCGAGGTATTGTATCTTAGACACTAAATGACCTAGTCTGTAGGCGACTTTGCAAGAAGCAATAAGTGTAGCCAACGATCAAAATATTTTGAAGCAGACAATTCTTGCCAAAAGGCTACTTATCATAAGATAAGGATCCCCATAAATAGAACAAAAGCTTAGGGGAGACTTGTATAATGTAAAGAAACTCCATATAATATATTCGCAGTACTTTACTGTGTTGCTGATATCAACAACTGGTATGCGTACTTACGATGCTGCACTATTATTAAAAATTCAGAGATCCTGTTTTAATATATCAAATTGTACTGTATTTTTAATCTACAGATTTATCAACAACGCTTAAAAGCAAATGTAAACAGCAATATATAGATAATATATTAATCTTTTGATACTGCCCCATTAGCGTAACTACTCTTGAAATCATAAAGTGTGTTGTACTCTCCGCGTAATCTCGTAAATTGGTATGAAATCGCCTCTTACTCTCAACGTTAAAGGCCATTAAAGTATTAACGAGTGTGACAGACAGACGGACAATAACGAGGCGTTATTATTACCTATCATAGTGGGTTAACGATTTCTATGGAGTGGATAATATTTTTAATTTTTAATGTGATAACTTCTTTAGTCGCGTTTAGCGATTCTCGGTAGGATAAAAACTTCTAGAATCGCATTACCAATGCTATGACGTCAGCTGTCAAAATTCTACAGTATATCAAGTATAAGATGGCGTTTAAGTGGTGGCACATCTAAAATACTTATCCATAAATCCTTATTTAAAATTTTATTTTATTTCATTTTTGTTAAATTTAATTGTGTTAAAACATGAATAGGTATAAGCTCTTGAATGGCAACAGATGGCACCGTGGAGCTTTAGTGGGTATTCCCGGCGCTTGACGCTCCCACATACTCCCCTACCAGCTCTTATGTGGGGGGATTGGACTCCCACATTAAAGCTGGTACCGGAATGCGTAAATGCATGCAAGACGGCGAGGTAATTTAAATATTAAAAAAAAACCGTTTTACCAACAATTTGAGTTTTCACTTCTGTCAGCAGTCCCCATGGCTACGCATGGCATACGGTTTATGGTACATAGTATCAAATGGCCACTTATTTCACTTAACGTTAAGGGACCACTGTAGCATATATTCATGTATATCGAACTTCAATAAAAACTGCAATCTTAAAGCCAGTTAATCAGAGTACTCTTAACGCGATATTTAGTTTTTAAACGTAGTTTATTCTATCACTTTCTACTGCTCACATAGCTTAGATTAAAAATCTAACCTCAAGCATCTACCTGCATGTTCGTAAGATGCAGTTGAAAGCGGGTCTTTATTATACAATTAATTTGATACCTTCATCAGCTACTTCATAGCATCAGGTGGCATTGTGTATTTTTAACACAACACTATGGTAAAAATATTAGCAGCATTTCTTCTACTTCTGAGTTGTCTAAACGTCCGCGTTAACCATCGTTCCAGCGGACGGGAACAGGCTGTTAATTTTACTCGCTTACACACTCCGGTTCTAACAGGCGTAATCCCATCTCTAACTGAGGAAGAATTTACACCCGCTGTTAAGGCTATACTATTATCATATGTAATACTGTACCTCACACACACGCACACTACACGCAATGTGGTTCTATGTGGGACCTTACTTTTTTCTTTTTTTCATTATACTTGCTTAATAGATCGCTATTGCTGGATCAAAATCGTTCAGAACCAAAACTAGCGGCGTGTTATTAGAGATGCTTATTCGCAGCCACAGAGCAGTAAGAAAAGGTAAACACAGATGCAAAAACGGCATTTAACTCATCTATGTGCTCAATAGTACACGATGATCCGCTGAAGATGATTATAATGAATAGAACTAGTTTCTTCTTTGTGAATTATGATATTGTAGTCTTCTAGAATTTACCTACAACTAACTTTCACTATGATACCGGATTAATTAACAAATTTTAAGACATCAAACCGTGAATAGTAAAACAATAATTATGAATAAATATGCAAATATTTGAAAAATCAGGAAAGTTGAACAAATCTACACAAAGTTAATTCCAATTTTCCTTATTTGATCTTTATTTGACTGAATCAAAAACTATATTATAAAAATCAAATAATAAACAAAACAAATAATTAATTTGTTTGGAGTAGGTACGCTTATCCATTCGAGGTGAATAAACCACTCAAGCGGTTAAATAATTGAGTCGGTCGCATCTCGGAAACTTGTGATAACTATGGTGTTTTGTTAACCATATGTAGTAGAGACATTATTGTCCATATAACGTGTTTGGGCTATTTTCATCAACAGGAAGAAATGGAACACCGATAATATTTTACGAGGCTATAATGTTTGATTTATTGCTAGTAACTCTGAGATATACCGCACTCACACACAAATAACCTCCACAAAGCTACGATTGTCATGCCCGTTATAGCAATAAGGTCAATTTAATAAAACGAAAATCAAAGCTGGGTTATAATTACTTAATGGCGCTCGTATTATTGTGATATGAATACATGCTACATTTTCTTGATTAAAGTTAGAGATAACTTCCAATTATTATATAAATATACGAACTGTTTTTATAATAATTAATGTACCCACTAGAAATATAAATATTTGTTTATAAATTAGCTTTAAACGCTCCAAAAGCAAATAATGTACTACAACAAAAACAGAGTATTTAAATTAGATAATAGACGATAAGTCGTTTTAGAAACAAAACTGTAGTAGCATTGAATGGATGAATTCTGTTGAAATCGTAACAAAAATTAATGGCCATTTAAATTTGAAATATTTTAACAAGTAACAATAAAAAATGTTTAACATTAAAGGTGAATATATCAAATTCCTAACACGTGATTTTATTTAAAAAACACTTAGTATTTTATGTAAATAATCACGTAAATATACTGAGTATACAGAAATATATTACTTCATTTAAAATTTTTATAAAATATTAATATTTATAACTACTCTACTCATTTTGGAAATATGATTTTAAAAGAAGCAACTTACGCAGAGACTTGTTTGTTTAAAATCATTGTTTTATTGCTTCGAGCATCTTACGAACGAACTTGTATAATCTACATACAATGAGCGTATTCGCCCACATAATATCAAGTTATTCTTTATATGAACCCACATTCAACAACTATATGATGTTGAATTAAAGATTATGGAAATGCATTTCGTTTGACAATTGTTTTTCTACAATTTATTAAATAAACTACGGGTAAAGTACTATAATTTATTAATTAGTCGTTTTTTTTTTTTTCAAACTAGCTAACGCTGTTGACTCGAAGGACCAATACAGGTTAAATAAGTCGTAACAAATAACCTACGATCAACTTACACGTATACGACGCCATTTTGAAATATTCTAATTTCAAACAAATTCGAAACATAACTCATGACACACCACCGTCGAAAATCATCGATCAAACCCGTTCAGTTCTCAAGTTACACGATCCCGATATGCGATCGGCGATAAAGGGTTACAAATTTATGACGGGGTACGATTTCTATACATGAATTATTCCCGTCCTTTATTTATCTTGGTCTCTCGATCGAACCACACGTGGCTTGATGAACGGTTTTACTACATATACTGCCCACGTAAAAGCAATAATAGTTTTTTTTACGCATTTTTGTTATTAACGAACATGACATCACAAGGCCATTAATTAATTACAAATGAAAAACGATGGTTTGGCAAGTATAGTGAGGGCAGATTTCGCGTCAATGGACGCTGGTTCAAATCCACCTATGCAACTCTAAAATTAGCCTTAGCTTTTTTTCGGTGAAGGAAAACATCGTGAAGAAATCATAATATGGTGGTAGAGCATTGTAAAATAATCCCTTCATGGGTAAGCAACCTTCTCAAGTTAGAAAAGCTGTCGACAAATGGTATGTTCGGCCGCTTCACTTAAGAACCAATACCTCTAGGCTTAGTTTGTTTACCATCATGGACAATATTGTCACATAACATCAGGTGAGATTTTGGTGAAAGCACTGAGCCTATACCGTCTACCGAATAATACTAATGTGAACTAATGTAAACGTATATTTTCTACCTTTAAAACCTTAAAAACAAAGTAAAGATAACAATAATTTTTTTAGCTAAATAAAAAAAAAGATCAAGCCCTTTTTTCTCCAATGTCTATAAGTCGATTTTCTTTTTGTTATGATATTACATTGATTGATATGACACTAAATCAAGTTACACATTACCGGAGTAATCGATGTTGGTGACCTCTAAATGAGCAGCCAGCAGTACATAACTCCAAACACAGCGAGTCATGTAGCGGGAACGCAACGGGTAAATTTTTATTGCCGCGTGTTAACCGTCCATTTTAATTGACCAATCAGTTCTCGCGATCTCATATTCCAGATTCAAATTAATTGTGACACGTGATTCAGACAATTTACAGAGGCGATTGAATTGACAAGTGCCGAATTGGATTGTCATTACAAAAGCTCTCGAATTAATCTATATTCTATTATTTTATAATAAATTAAAAACATTATAATACAATTTTTATATAAGAAAAATGATTTTTCATTTACATTATAGAATACGTTTCAATTAGCTTTGTTTTGAATAAAAAAAACATCGGATAAGAGTACGATATAATGTTCTATCTAAATGATCTAGTGACCAAAAAAATCTTAAAAGTAATAAAAACTTTACCTAAGTAACTAAACATACATTTAACTGAACGTTAATCATAAAATCTGCAAGCATAACTTTACACACCAGAACAAAAATTAAGGGGCCACCTCATAAAGTTACGTTTACACCGGTTAAAGGACAATAAAGTGCTCATGATTTATGACGACATAAAACAGTACTGCTGCCACACTGGATTTAATCGACCTTATAAATACATACTGTTGTGTGAGTAGTCACGTTGAGTATGACAAAGGTACGTCTTCCATTTAAATGTTAATACATTTAAACGAGTCGCAATTAAAATGTACAGATTGTAAATTGTATTTTAACCGGTGCGTTCGGTTGGAATACGAATGCACAACATGTGGGAGGCACACGCAATGTCCTTAAATAGAAATTTTAGTATACGTCACTAAACGGAGCGATATTTATTTTGATTTATTATATTAAATTTAATTCAAATCAAAAAAATACTTTATTCCGCTTAGACCCGAGAATGCGCTTAAGTACGTCAAATTAAACGATCCCCAAAATCAATTTGTAAAAAATATACAAAACACTGTTCAATATTTTGCCTTAAACAAATTTTGCTTGTTCTTTCTTACTCTAATTATAATTATATAATGTATTTATGTAAAACGACCCCTCTCTTTGTATATATGTAATAAACTGACTTCCATGATTATTTTCTAAGGTCAAGATATATTGCAAAAACGAAATATCTCTCACTCTACAAATTGTGAATTTAAGACGAAGTGATCTTCAAAGAAATACTATTTATACAAAACACAACTCGTTAAAGCTCAAACGTAATCTTTTAATCTTTTGCAAGAGATACCATTAAAGAAATTGTTTAGAATAATATTTTATACAATTCTAACTCGTAGCGACGTATTAGAATACCGAAGCTGATTGCCTCGTATAGAGGATGTTTGCTTTATTTCAGTATCTCGCGGGTGTAAATAACGATGTCACATTTGTCTCGCGGCAGGCGCCTCGGAGCATCGCGCCGCGCCGAAACCGTGGCAACGAGGCATGCGCAACTTGTTAACGAGAACTCAGTTGGTGGCATGCCTATACATACCGTTGCTGTAGGCAATTTACATGCACTAAAAAAGAATAAAACATTTTTTTTAAATAAACACATTGTATTTTATGAGGAATTCTGTTTACAGTCCGGCAACAAAGTTGTTATTATGTTAAAAATAATAATCATTGTATATTATTAAACGATAATGGACATTCCAGCTATATTTAGGATAGAATAGTAAAAAAATAATTCAAAAACTGTAACAATTTTAACATATATAAAATAAAAAATAATATTAAAAATACACAAAAACAATTTAAACCAAACAAGTTTAAACTTTGATATTTACCTTCGGCAAATATTTAGTGTTCCATGAATGCAATACATACATTAATAAACTGTAAATACATAACTATATATAACCTATATATATAACCTAAGATTGTTGCCCTGAACAAAATAATTTAATCATCTATACTATATATTTTTCAAATGTTTAATAAAATGAGAAAACTATAAAATGTCACATATATAAAAACAACTTATAAGTTATTTAAAAAAAAATTACTCTCCATAAATCCATCTATTTAAGTAAAACACGTCCACTGCTGGACATAGGTCCCCCAAAGATTTCCACGACAACCGATCTTGAGCCACCCGCATCCATCGTCTTCCGGTACGTGGTGGCCATTCGAGAACCCATTGACCACATCGGGCATCGGTTCTGCGAGCAATGTGCTCAACTCACTGCCATTTAAGTTTAGCAGTTCTTCGGGCAATGTCGGTTACTTTGGTTCGTCTGCGGATCCCCTCATTCCTGATTCGATCACGCAGTGAATATCCAAGCATAGCCCTCTTCATTACCCTTTGATCAACGTGGAGCTTCCTTATTATGCCCATTGTAAGCGACCACGTCTTAGTGCCGTATGTCATCTTTGGCAACACATACTGGTCGAAGACTTTCACCTTGAGACAATGCGGTATCTCGGACGAGAAGATTTTGCCTAGTTTTCCGAAGGCTGACCAGCCGAGTTGGATTCGACGATTAACCTCTTTCTCGAAGTTGGATCTACCTAACCGGAGAGTTTGTCTCAAATATACATAGCTGTCAACAACTTCGATCGTAGAGTCACCGATTTTTATAGGAGTTGGCACAACATGGACATTATACATGATTTTCGTCTTGTCCATGTTCATTTTAAGGCCAATTCGTTCGGAGGCTCTACTGAGGTCACTGAACATCGTACTTAGGTCTTCTGCGGTCTCAGCCATGAACTATATCATCAGCGAAGTGGAGGTGTGTTATGTACTCGTCGTTTACGTTAATGCCAAGCCCTTTCCAATCCAGAACCTTGAAATGATCCTCGCGCGCAGCGATGAACAATTTTGGAGAAACGATATCTCTCTGTCTAACGCCACGGCGCAAAGGTATAGATTTCGAGGTCTGATCCTGTAATCGGACTGACAAGGTGGCATTTTCTACTTGGCACCGCTGGAGAGAATGCAGTACTCTAAATACAAATAATTAAAATAGGACTATCCGTATCTCAAGCGGCAGTGATATTTGTCACCAAGTAAATGTCAACATATTTATTATAAAAATTAAAAATAACTACAAATGTATAAGATAAAAGGCAAAAATTATTAGTTATACAGCAATAATTCAAAAAGACACTATAGCTTATCAATAATGCACACATATATATATATATATCTTCCTCATATTCTCAAGTTTCTAGATTTAAAAATTTATGTTTCCGCCAGTAATAATGCCTAAGTTTGAATAAAATTCAATCAACGACTGTGATATTTTATGCTAGATGTTACTTTTAAAATATCTAGTTATCCCTTTAATTAAGTTTTACAACCGTGCGCGCCCACGCACTGAACGCAAAATAGTTGATTTACATGCACTCCTGCGAATTTACATTGCACGCTGTGGTGTGCCTACCGCTTCTCACTGCACCGTTGGATAAATAACAATGTCACTGGCAAGATATATCGGTCTGCGAATCGCTCTCGAAGGCGAGGCAATGAAATGAGTAAGTGATATCTGCAGTAAATTATTTGCCATAATGTATCAGCCTGTACATTATTTCATGTGAAGAGACTTTTTTTATGTTTTGTCGTCATTTATTTTAGATGTAACTTGATTTTAGTGAGAAGATGAAATTATTAATACTTGTATTTATAGGTGTAAAATGTAATAATGGTTTAGTTCTTAAGTTGGGAGTTCGTTGCTTGGTAAAGCGCTAAGGTATCTTAAGTTAAAAATTTGATTTTTGAATGGTAAATTTGTATGAGGTATGCCAGTTATCAGTTAATGTGTAATTAATGACCTTTATTTTTATTTTGATCTTTTTAGCTTTGTATTACTCCAAGTACGTGCAAATGAGTTAATCATTCAAACGTTCAAATATGCCTTACACACCAGGGATCGTCCATTAATCACGTAAAGCTCGAAAAGGGGGAAAGATAATCATGAAATATCACAATTATCTAGTTTAGTTTTTTTTTTTTTATAAAACGAGCCAGCAGATCACCTTATGGTAAGTGATCACCGCCGCCCATGGACACCGACAACACCAGATGAATCGAAAGTGCGTTGGCGGCCTTTAAGGTATGAGTAGGCTCTCTTCTTGAAGGTTCCTAAGTCGTATTGGAAATACCGACGACTCAAGTTGGTTCCACGAGATGGTTGAGCGAGGCAAAAAATTCCGCGCGAAACGCACCGTCGTGGATTGCCATTCAGCCAGATCGTGAGGGTGGAATTTGAGCTTATAGCGCATTGTATAGTGGTAGATTCCAGTAGCAGGTATTAATTCGAATAATTCCTCGGAACACTCCCCATGGTAAGTTCTATATATCTGTAATTCTATAATCATCTGTTGGTGCTCCGAGCAACAATTAATTATTATGTACACTTTCACATACTTTATTCATACAAACATACGATAGCGTGCGTAAATATACATTTTATTATCTATCTCTGAGTGTCAACAATTAAACGCCATCTTATACTTGACATACTGTAGCAGGTTGACGGGCTGACATCATAGCATTGGCAATCTATAAGTTTTTCCCCTACTGATGAACACTTAGCCCTGCTAAAGAAATTTTCACTTCAGAAATGAGCAAAACGTGTTTACCACGTATATAGAAAAACAAAGGCTCGCGTGTCAGTGCGAACTAATCCAAGAAAGATTATCTCACGCCGTCGCGCCGCCCGGCAGTTTCTACTTAATTAAAACATTTGTAAACAAAATACTTCGGAAACTCGGCTTCTCTGTTTTCGGTATGCGTGCTTTCGTTCCGTGATAGAGATTGATCGGCAACTAGTGGAAGTAATGGCTCATTAGCTACCAGAATTCAACCTTATTAATAAATGAAAGCTTTTAGAGAAACCCTTTTAGAGGTGCCAAATGTGCTCGTTGTGTATACTTTTATTTATGTTAACACATATTTTTACTAGATATCTTCTATATAAAACTTGTCTCATGCAATATTTTAAATGAAATATATATTATCATTCGCATCAATATTTGTAGAGTAAGACTAATTGAGACGTAAGCTCACTTAGAATGAGAAATATTAAATAAAAAACTAAATCTGACAAAAAATGTTTTAATCTAGTGGCGAACGCTAACAAAGAAACAGATTGAATTGTATTTTTTATCTTCATTTTGTTGATTTTATCAATTATGTATTTTGTTTCTTAAACGATTGCTATTTTAACTGGAAATTTATTATTGTGAAATATTGCAATAGAAAAAAAATCGTATATAAGAAATATGAGTAAATAGGTTTAATTAATTTATTGAATTGCTATTGAACCGCGTGCGTTTAAGTTTAGCAAATTTTGTTATTTTGTCATATATATACATACACGGAACTTAAAGAAAGGTTAACACATTTATAGGGTAAGATAGAAATCAATCACAATCGGAGTATCACGTGTCGGTAATTCCAATATAACGAAACATTTGTTACAAGGGACCACATTATTACCCTCCATTGTTCTGATTTAGTTCTCCCGATTAAATCTTGATGATTAACGTACAACATTTTCTTCATGTTGTTGCCCTGTAATATATAAATTGAATAGCTTTATATAAAATAAATACGTAACATTACACCTCTCTTCCGTGAGGGCTATATATCCTTCCACTTGCTACGATCTAGACACATATCTGTCGCTTCACCTACTTTCATGAGAGCGTTCATATATGCTCGTCGCTTACGGGTACTTTGTACCTGACTTTTCTTTAGTACGTCTACGCTCTGTTTGAAATATTTTCGCCTAGGTTGCCTAGGTTGATCCTTACCGACTTGTCCAGTCATCGTCACCTGTAAAGTCTTGTTACGTTTTTTTTTTTATGTAATTTGATATGCTAAATGTGTCCATATAATTTACAATATCGATATAATTGACGATATTTTAGATATATCGTCATATTAAAAATATAATTGTAATGAAATCTTGAATTTATGTTTTTCTAATATTTGTGTAATTTGTTTTTTATAGAAATACCAGAAATGTTCAGACTCATCTACTCGCAGCTCATTAGGAATTTCTTGATAGTATGCAGAATGAAGAGTCTGGAAGCGAGATAAACCAAGAATATTGGATGAAAGAGTTTATAAGAACGAATTTTCGGATACAATTAAAAATTCGCAAATAACTATTAATAGTTAATGTTTTATATTATAAGTCCTTATATTTGTATGTTTGTTCCTATTTTATTAATTATTTATGCTATGTTATCTAATGTAACAAATTATGTACCATACAATTCTGTTGCATGGCTCTTAACTTATAAGGTAATTAACGTACAGACATAAGAGCGAAGTTTTTAGTTTTTTTTATAGATAATAGAATATAACAGTATATTAAGACGTGTTTTATCGTTAAGAGCTATTTACAAACATGAATCTTTTTAATACAAATAATGTATCAGATTGAAGTTATATTATTGCATAACTATTCTTGTAGTGCTATATATTTTTGCAATTTTATTACTTGGCACCCCAAAATATATTTTGTCTTGACACTTATTATCGAGTATCGATGTAGGCAGGGCTGCCCCGCGCCGGTCTGTAATGAGACGGGCTTGATTGAGACGTGGACGTATTCAGTCACCAGGTCAGGGGCGTTAATCCGCCCTTGTGTTTACTGCTCCTGTTGACGGACTCCCTATTTAGGGGTGCTAAAATGTCGCTAAATGTCTAAAGTATACACAGAAAGAAATTAAAACATACATTTATATTTATAAATATATAGCTATTCTAAATTGTGCCTATAATAAATAATTCAAATCTGAAATAAAAGTATAGTTTTATAAAATATTTTATAAACTTAATTGAAATGAGAATTCAAAATTAAAGTTAATAAAATAATGAAATATACATTAAGAAAAATCTCAACTTGTAACTGCGCATTCCTGTCCTTATTATAAGAAATACTATCTTAAGGTATATGTATAGCATAGCATAGCTGTGCTTGCGGTTTCGCTTACATATAACAATTATATTCTCACTCATTGAATAATATATCTATACTAATAAATAAAATTGAATTATTTTTATTAAACCTAGCTAATGCTGTTGACCGAATGGGCCTTAACAGCTTCAATGTATCTTTGTGGGCGAGTGCTGATGGCATAGCTGATAGCTGAAGTTACTCCACGCAACTTAGGGTACTTTATTTTTTCGAAAATAATTATGGAATGAAAGAGGAAGACATGTTGCGCCGACCCCAAATGAAAATGGGAAAAGGGTAGAGAGATGATGACGATGGGATAATTCCCTAATGGGTTTCGCGTAAAAAAAATTCAAACTCATAAAAAATTAATAAAATTCCATTCAATGTATAGTTTTAAGTGGCAAGTATTTGACTTTGTGAGACATATTTTTGCTTAATGTTAGTAGCAAAATAATTTGAAAAAAAAATTGTGGTTCCTTATATAAAAAAAGAAGTATATTACGCAGCGAAAAATATATGAAACGCGGGCGCAACCGTGAGCATACAACTAGTCTTAAATATGCAAAAGTTTAGACAAAATATAGCGAGAAGGCTTTTCTATATTATATTAAATCTAAATAGATCTCTAAGTCACAGACAGTGATAAAAACAACTGCTTTATTCACACGAAAGTGTTAACGGATTGTTTTTGCACATTAGTGTATGACAAAGCACAATGAGAGTATACCCTAATATACAAAATACATTTCCAATATATAAAATAAAATAATAAAAAAATGTCTCCATCAGTACACAATGAAACATAAATAAAAATATCTAAGAAGCATAAACCCCAAAGCCGAAACCAAACATCTTGTAGACCTCGTATTTCTGGCACATTTCACCGTCCACTGGCGTCTTCAGCTTTTCCACAACCTTCAAAGTTAGGTGTATTTACTTCTTTAATTACACAACCAAATTTCTAAGTAGAACATGTCCAGAACTAAACCTAGAAACTGTTTTGATTTATTGACCTATACCTATACCATATTCATATGTCGAGGAATATGACGTCAAAGTATTCCTTACGTAAAGAGAGATTTTTGAATTTTCCTAATCGTGAATGAGCGAAATTTTAGCCGCGTCCATTCGTCCGGGGCAGTTATTTTCATACTTAGTACGTGACCGTGCATCCCTAATTGTTAGGCATGTCGCCATCGCCCGTCGAACTGAAATTCGAGGGGATTATAACGAGGTATCGAATTTGCTTTACTACAGGGTGGCGTGTATTGTGATTATTGACATTTGAGTTTTGTCGGTTTATTTTACGCCTTATTGTAAAAAATATTCGTTCAGAAAAATCGGCAATATATTCTAATAAGCATAAAATGAGTCTAGCCTTTTTGCGGTCCGTGTAGATATAACAGTAGGTATAGAGATATTTGTCACTTATAAATTAATTGTAAAATATTTTATTACTTAAAGAAAAAAAATCAGCCGTTAAAATTGTACCGTCATAAATATTATCTAAAGGATTCTCAACAAAATTACCAGGTTACATCAAAGGTGTTAACTTATTTATATTATTTACTATAGCTGAAATTTTTCGCTACAAAGTAAATTAGAAAATAAAACTTGGGAACACTTGTGACGAAGCGAATCATGGAAAAAAGAAAATATTATGATCACGTTTATGAATGCTCCGAGAGGCGAACGGAGCGATGTAATCCAACTTGGACGAACAACTTGCCAAGATCATTTCCCTTGACGACATTCATTTTTTTTCTAAATAACTTTTATTACTTTAGTATTCGGAAGTGCTTTTTTTTACTTTTTTACTCCCACTACTTCTATTAAATTCTCTTTCACTTACGCAAAAGTTTAAATGGATAATTAACATTTGACATTCGCAGTTTTTTTTAGTAATATAAAAAATAAATAAATCATAAATAATCTCACATGAAGAGAAATATACATAAAATTACTTTATGTTAATAAACTATTGTAAATGACATTCTAATAAATAATAACTAACATAACCATTTCACTCTAAACCAACTCTGGCTTATTTTCGATATAATTCGATATCTATCTATCCATCCATCCATCCATTCAACCGAAAGACGTTCACAGCTGGACATATGTAGGTTCCCCATAGATCTCCACGACGACTGGCCTTGCGCCACCCGCATCTAGCGGATTCCCGGGACCTTAACCAGGTCATCGGTCCACCTTGAGAGGGTCCTACACGCGCTACGTTTTCTAATGCGTGGTAGCCATTTGAGAACCCGTTGGCCCCATCGGGCATCAGTTCTGCGAACAATGTGCCCAGCGATGTGGCAGTAGCCACTTAAGTTTAGAAATTCTTCGGGCAATGTCGGTTACTTTGGTTATTCTGCGGATCTCCTCATTCCTAATTCGATCACGCAGTGCAACTCCAAGCATAGCCTTCTCCATTGCCCTTTGAGCAACATTGAGCAATATAATACATTATACAATTTTATCAAAATCTGTTCATCCAAATACGAGTATGACAATCATAGTGATTGAATACCTACGTGTTCCATTTATCTAGCTTAAATATTTAATTGATACCAGGAAATGTCATGTCATTCGGCTCTTAGGAAATGGCATAACATCGAAATGATATAAAACCTAAACAAATATGTACTAAATGTGTGATATATATCGATTATTTCGTTCCATGACATTTCCGTCCTGTACGATAAAGGTTATTGAGAAATTAATTCAGTAGTCGTTGTATAGAAGTTGTGTAGTATACAAATATGTTGTAATGTTAATTTTGTCAACTGGATGTATATTGCTGTTTGCTAATGATATGTATTTAATTAGCTTGTTTTATTTTTTGACAATTTCTGTGTGAAAACTGTCCATCCTTCGACCAAAAAAACAAACAATTTAGTATCCCTTAGTCTAAGTGTCGGTCATAGTCATACGGCTCTACGCGATCTTATTAATATAGGAGAATTTTGTTTGAAGAACGTTTGATTTTCTAGGCCAATTAAAATTTTACAATGGATAGAGACATATCAGATTTCTGTTTGTTGAGAAAAAGATTATTGACGACAATTCGAATAAGGCCAAAATACCTAAATTAGGTTAAAACCTAAGGTTACATTTACGATTTGGTAAATCGAGACGAGATATGTCAATTGGATATTCATATTAAAAATGCAAAATAATTGTATATTTATAAATACTTTATCTACAATTAAAGATTGTCGTTCATAAAAAGATAGGATTCTGCTTCATATCTAAGTAAATCATTTAGTTTCGCCTTATAAGAAGCTGACAATAATAAGCTTGTATTATTCACAGAATATCGATTTTAATTTTTGCCGAGTATGATATCCAGTCTGAGTCATTCCCCGACTCAATAATACCCTTTGTGGCGGATTCCATTGCTTCAGAACTTCACTCATTAAAACCAAGTGTAAACGCCGCAATGCATCGCCGCGCGTTTCAAATCCTTTGTTCCCGGTAAGGAACTTTTTCTTCATCGCTCAGAATTGGTAATTGCATTTCTACAAACACAAGTCAGCACAAGTTCTTTCTTAAAAACTCTAATTTTGCCTACGACTCCAAATCTTAGACTAGAATAATATCCCCGGTATACCTATCGAATAACGTGAGATTGTGTATTTTTACTTATCTATATACATTAACATTGACATTGACACTTAGATAGTTAGCCAGAGCTTTTAATAAAGGAATAGATTTCACTGAAACTATTGCATAGTTTGCATGACGACCTAGTTAGGTCGTATCTACTATTCAACTATGCAAGATAACATATATCATCAATTACTTATACATGTATTACGGCATCTCCTTTGCGAAACAATCCCTATAATCTTAGTGTATTGTTGGCAAGATCAACATTTCGGAATACGAAGAGATTGCGTTCAAACGGTAATAAAAAATTACAAAAGTATTCTATTGGAATAAAAGGTAAAATTAAAAATATTAGATCCTACAGCAAATACACCAACATCAAAGTATAGAGGGAAAATAACATTGTGTACTTACTTTTGCTTCCATAAACTGCTCGCTAGTACAAAGTTTTAAGTGTTGAAAGTGGCTAGAGTGGAATAAGAATTAGTCTGTGCCTTCCTCCAACGTTCAGGATTGCTCTCAAAAGCATTATAACTAGCGTTGAGAATTCAGAATATTTACATTGAGGTAACTCAAGATTCAGAAATGGTCATCTATATTAATTTACATTATAAAGCTGTATTTATTTGTACAGTTGGAGTTTACATTTCATTCTAAGTGACTCTCAGTTCACTTTTCACGCACTATACTTGAGATCAAGTGAAGGACATTTTACATTTTTAATAACTATCCTTTACCACTAATGGAAGTGATTCTTGTACGTTTTACTCGCAACTTCGCTGGCATTAAATTGACAGAGGTGAATTAATTTTAACTTTCTTCATTCAAGAATATTTGTATTGGCAAATTATAAAACGTTTAAAGGGTTAAATTGTGAATTGAAATTAAAAACTACAACCAAAATCGAACAATCGATAACTCATTTATCAAATTGATTGTTGCAAACAATAAAATAACCGGTTTCTGCAACTGAATGAGCATCCATCATTTCGCACCCAACAATTGCTCAGTCAATAGAGGGTGTTTTAAACTTCTAACCGTATGAATGCGACAGTCGTACATTATTTACCATTTGCACAATTCCCCTTCAGTGTTGCACTTCTGTCAGACTTTGTCTATTTTTTTGTTCGTATATCGTAGGTACCTCCTATGCGAGGCGACGTGGCACGGAACCCCGCTGTGTTTGGCCCCTGAATTTCTTGATAACTTCATTGCGAACACTCGGTGCGGGATGTCGTTATAAAAGAATGTAACATGAATTGCATATTTTTTTACTTCAATAAAAAAATGGACTTAAACTTTCCCTTTTTTAGAGTATTGAAATCGAATAAATCATAACATTATAAGCTTTGAGTAGAAGAATTAATTGTTATTTTAATCTAAATATAATTACATCTAAACTACCTACTATTCATAGTGTTTTTTTGTGATGTTAAATTTCAATTTAAATTTACTAACGTGATTTGAATCGTAAGGGAAACCAACCGTTTGTGAAAATTCTAAAAGCAAAATTGCGGAAAACATCAACTCAGTTCAAATCGCCATTAAGTTGTCGGCTTAGACTAAAAAAGTATGATATACGATAGCGATTATCGGGCAGTGGATAGTACACGGCCAGATTCCGCGTCAATGCACGCGGGTTCGAGCCCACCTATCCAACTCTAAAATCAGCCAGAGCATTCGGTGAACGAAAATAACCTGAGGAAAAAATAGCTTTATATTGCATGATGCTTGTCTACAATCCGCATTTATGCAGGTCGGATGCAGTTAACTCCCCAGGGTCTAATTTTCGTAACCCTGCCCTGCGGGGACTTAACAGAATCCTATTTTCATTTGATGTTAGAGCGATAGAACTGACTGTGTCGCATATCATAATAGTGTGACTTTTAAATTTAAGTATGAGTTATTTTTCATGTGTTATTAGTGAATAAATAGGTGAAAAGTGATCTGTAAAACACTGTTATTATCAAGACCATAGTAGATAGTTGTAAAAGCAACCTATATCGAGACAAAATGATAATTATTTATTTTGTAAAGACCTTAAACCATTAAAAAGATGTGTATGAGTGTTTTATGTACAAACGGGAATGTTATGAACGGTGATATACAATGAATGCAAACACTTTCCGATTTGAGCTTTTGTGTCCATATTTAAGACATTTGGAAAATAAATTTAAGTAAATAAAATAAAATCTAAAATTGGATTGAATTACAATAACTTATAAAGTACATATATTAGGTATACCAGGTAGTCTTTCAAATTACCAATTATGTATTAAGTATATATGTATTACCAAATTTTTTATTGATAACACTAAAGCTCATTAATAGCAGTTGTTAAGTAATAAAAAATATATTGAAAAAAAAACTTAACGATTAAGTTGTGAACTGTTTTAATTTTTTCTTTTTCAATATATATTATTATCGATAATAAAATAATAGTCAGACATTTTTGAATTTAAAGTGAACTGAAAACAACTCTATATAGATAACAAATTATTTGGAAAGTTTTCTATAAAAAAAGTTCGCAAAGATACGCACGTTAATCTTCAGCTAGATGCTGTCGTTGTATCGGACGGTATCCCCCGAGGTTCGAATCCCGGGTCCCGGCCCCCAGAACATATTTCAAGTGCAGGATTAAAACGTCTATAGTAAAGTGCGAATGCGTAATGTTTGGTCGTGACAGATCGCCTTTAATCTACGGTTTAAATTTTATTACCCTACCTACTACGCTATATAGTGAGGCCCTTAGATCTTTTAATCTCACACGCGACCCATTTAACAGGTCCGTCTGTATTGTTACAGATGTTTTTAATATTAAAATTTATAGTTTAAAGGGCTTACAATAATGTTAACAACGATTGACGTCATAACAAGTTAACTATTTTTATTCATATGAAATAAAATTTACATTTATTTTCATTTTTAAGCCCTCATTTATTGTACAGGATCTAAATTAATTTTTGTACTAAAAAAAAACAAAGAAATTATCTCACAAATTCAAATACTCGCCAGTAAACCGAATCACTTTCGAAATCCACTGAATCGAAATTTGTTCACAATTTCATGAGTTAAATTTATTTTTTAACACGAAACCATATCTATTTTTCTAAAATAAAAGTAAACAAAGTTACTCCTTATAACTTTAACTATCTGCCAACCTACTATCTACCACTAAAATCGGTCCAACCGTTTCTGAGATTGACTGGAACAAACAAAATTTTAAAAATTGATTTTTTTTTTTAAGTACATAAGTGCTTTATGAAAAATTGTTATTCTGATTATTTACTTGTATAGTTTGAAAATTACAAATCAATAAAAGAGCAATAATTTCTATTGTTCTCCTTTTAATTAATCCACATACATTAGTTAGGTCCGTCCTTTTATTAACTCTACGCACCCTTTTACAATGGAAAAATTAAAAAAAACATGAAACCGTAAAATATCATGACTGCGTGGAGCTCGCTTCAATTAAGAGCTGGTGTTATTGCTACATAATGGATTTAATTGGTGTCAATTATTTATTGACAGGACGTAAAATTAATATAAAAACGCGTTGACGCCACATGCGACTACACATGCGGGATGACGACCATGATGGAAGTCGAACTCTTTATGTGATTTTTACGAGTTTATACTCGTGTACGCTCTAATCTGACTAATAAGTTTCAATTAGTTTTTATCAAGGTTTTCAGAAACAATGCGTGTCGCATTCTACTGAAAATGAATATAGACTGCATTGTTGCATGCATGAAGTTTATATATAAATAAAATTCTGTTTATCAACCTATTTTCTTCTTCTTTTTTTTGTTTGCTTACTATTGACGAGATTTAGCATTTAGAAAAAAAAAATATTAATGTTGAATATCGACCATCGGACGAACACTAATATAAGTACTTAAAAACGGATATCTATTTTGAAATAGAATGTGACCAAAATGTTTGTCCTTTTTAACCTCCTTGTCAGCAAAACCAATAAAAGAACTTACCCCAACTTACCCCCATGTTCACGTAAACATTGACATATTATTTTAACTGAAAAGAAAAACAATTAAAAATTGCTTACGTAATTACCATTCAGAACTCCATGTACCCCATGTCATATATACTAATAAATAAAATTGAAGTGTCTGTAATGTCAAAATTAAATTTTTTAACCAAATAGATCTAAATGTATATACGAAACCTATACCCAAACAACAATTTTTTTTATTATTTTTGTCTTACTGTCTGTTTGTAGCGGTTGATCTCCAGAACGGCTGGACCGATTTTGACGGGACTTTTTTTGTTGTGTAGCTGAAATTACTTCAGATAACATAGGGTACTTTTAATTTTCAAAAATAATCAATGTTCCGCGTAAAAAATTAAAATAAAAAAAAATAATAAAATTTGATTCTATGCACAGTTTTTCGGGAAAGGGTTTGAATTTTATTAGAAATGTTTTTACTTTATCTTGTTACAAAAAAATATTAGGGATCCGTATAAAAAAAAATAAAATGCAGTGAAGAACATAAGAAACGCAGGCACAGCCGCGGGCACACAGCTAGTAAAAATAAGCAAAGTATAACCCCCCTCTCATTGATGCTTGTGGACTATTTGAACTACCCCTTGTTTCATAGAAAGGTACTTCATACTACAAAAGTATATAGGTTTATATGAAAACCGCGCATCAAAGTTATTATGAAAAATAATGACTCGATGTTGTTAATATGCACTTATTGCTCGAGAAACATTAGACCAATACACGTTATTCTTTTTTTAAATCATATAAATTCTCTGGCCAAGCACTAGTGTAAACTTTGTTGTATTAGGCTAAAATATGGAAAAAGTTACAAACAAACCAGTGAATTTAAAACAACTACTAATAAAAAATGACTATTTATTCCAGCAATAGGTAGATAAATTACTCAAAGCGTTGAATATTTAAAATATATATGGCAGTGATTGAGGACATTAATTTTTATGTTTACGAGCGCAACTGCAACAAAACCGAATAAAGTTTAATTTATTTAAATAACAAGTTCTATTTGTACTGGTTATTGAACGGCGCACGTCCAACCAATAGATCAATTAGAAACGGTTAAATTAAATATGAAAGCCCGAAGCGATGACTTATTGAACACTTTACTGATGATATAAATAATCGTCAATCATCTTATCTGTCCGTAAATAAAATGCCTATAATCGAATTACATCGAATAACAAAGATTAAGATACGGTAATTCTCTGTGCTAATAAATAAAATTGAAGAATCTGTTTGTAATACCAATTTTTTTTGTCAAATAGATATGAACTTACATACGATACCTATATCAAAAATACAATTTTAAAAAATCCGTCTCTTTATTCCGGCTAATCTTCGGAACGGCTAGACGGTTTTTGACGGGACTGTTTTTGGTAGATAGCTGATAGATACTCTGGGTATTTTCGAAAATAATTAGGGTTCCACGTAAAAATATTAAAACTTAAGAAATTGAATAAAATCCGATTCAATTCACAGTTTTACGGGCAAGTGCTTGAAGTCATGAGAAACATTTTTACTTTATCTTAGTACTAAAAAAAATATTAGGGTTCCGTATAAAAAAAATTAAAATGCAATGAATAATATATGAAACGCGATCGCAGTTGTGGGCACACAGATAGTACGTATAAATAAAATGATATAGGAACGCGCATCACGTAAAAATTACTGAAAAGATTTCGATCATTTTTTTAGTTTTACTTTGTAGATACTTGGTACCAATCTTAAAAAGAAATATATCACGGTATCTTCATTTGAAATTAATTTACTAAAGTTTCAACACGGCAGACGAAGTCACGTATTACGTAGTTATACGTAGTTAGTACATCAAATAAAAGAAGATTTGTTGGGATCTTAATCTGCTATGTGGTAATTCTAACCTTTAACCTCTAATCATTAACTTGTGTTATTTTACTCCTTATGCCACATCCATCCATCATTTATATTTTTTTTTATAATCCTACATCATCACATATCTGACATTTAAAAACATATTCATCTCCTTCACTCACGTCTAACATTCGCGATGAAACGAGACAGAAAGATCATAATAATCATTTATTGGTGTGTTAGACGTGTTGGGACTTCTCACGACAATTTACAATAATGTCAATGCGGAAGTGTATCCGTTTAGTTAATACCAATGAGGAAACCATGTTTTTTTTATAGTGGATATAGGAAATATTATTTATAGCTATGATGGTTCAGTGTTAGCATGTTAAGAATCTAGTCGATCGTCACAAATTCGGATTTTACAATGATAAAAACTTCTGGTATGAACGTAAAAACCAAAATGTTTTTGTAAAAACCAAGATGTAGCTCTTTTATTTATGTATTCATTTAATGCAATAAATTCATTTAATGACAAAAAAAAGACACGTTCACAAAATATCACGTTAAAGTTATATTTTTTTAAACAACTTACGGCCATGATCACAAGCTCTTTAGACCTAACTTTCTATTCAAAACTTCAACAGAATGGCGACTCTTTTTTAAAGCTTTCAAAGGGTTTAAAGTTGTGCAATTTGTGTAAAATTGTTTTAGTACGGATATTTTTTGTAATATTGTTAATGGACGAAACATGATTAAATCCAATTTGATTAAATTTCGACGATAATTAATATAAAATTTTAGATTTTAGTATTAGTATAGTTACGGGCCCAACAGAAAATCAGCGGCATGCACATGCTGAGTTGGTGCCCTTTTCGATGTTGAATGCGGTATATGCTTTAGCAACGTTTTATGGTAATATGTATACATAATATATTGTGTTATGTTATCTTGTGTTATGGTTTTGTTTCCTATATCCGTTGGTCAGTGTTAAAAAATGTTTCTTTCTGTCTTTCTAATTTCAGAACTCACGCTTCGTGTCATTATTAATATTCTAGTGTACGATAGTCTACCTATATCCGATAGAGTTATTTACTGCAAGTTAACGAATTATAAACAAAGACTACAAGTTACACGACAAATCAAAATGAAGAAGCCAAAAACACTTATATTAGAGTACTACTTAGTAGCTTAGTAAAGCTTAGAGCGTTATTTGGTAACTTAACATCGAGTGAGATATTGGTGAAGAATATGATGATGAAGCAAGAAAGAAGAGTCCAATTCTAATATTTTTTTTATTTATAGATTTCTGGTAACAATTTTGTGAATCGTTATCCGTATTAAAAGGATACTACGTTATTTAGAAAAGGCAAACCTCTATCTGCCTATCCGTTAGTTGGCTTACAACTCGAGAACGATTGAACCGATTTTCATTACTCTTTTTTTAAACTGTTTGCATATTCTGTTGCGATAAACAATATAAATGAGTATATAGGAGAAGTAAGCAGAATAATAGATTAGACAATTCCCCAAGTTGGGCACTATCATGTTCCTTCTTACATCCTTACATTTCTATCATTTTTAGAAATGCATGCCTGTCTGTCGCTATTCTTATTTTTTTCATAATTTTGACTGTTCAAAAATATTACAAAGGGTCGGGACGGGACAACATAATTATCTGATATCCACGCGAGCGAAGTCACGGGCACAGCTAGTTCTTATATAAAAGATAACGTTTATCTGTGTGTCTGTCCGTTAGTATATTTCAGATTTCAGCTAGTCAGATATATTTTGTCAACCCTATCGTAATCTGTTTACTGAACAAAATCGTAAATCTACACAAGCAGACATAATCTAAGCTGTATCATTACACTTTTTCACGTAAAAAAGGTTGCTAACGCTAGTTAAGCTAAAGTACCAGGTATCCTACACCTATATCCTTACATAAAATTAACCTTTCACTAACTTAAAACCATATTTTAATACACCTATCATAATGTTTATCAAAATGTAAGATGCATTCAAGTTGTCCAAATTGCAAGTGCAAGTCCAAGTTGCAGTTTTACTGATGTACCATACTCGAGAATATTATGATTAATCTTTACGCACATAGGAGGGATAAAAATTCCCATATTAATCCGCAATTCCGAAAACTATTCTCTATGCAAATTAGAAAAAAATATGATGTCAAAAACGCAATTTCATAAGTATATAATAAAACAATTTTCACGTAAGTACGTATGTAAGTACTTATGGATCCTACAAATGGAATACTATCAAGTACATTATTAAGGTTAGCATAATCCGGCTATTTGTCGAGAGAGGCTCGTACCGGTCCGATAGGGGGACCCTCATATTTCCTAGATATTATCCCACACTTTCATCTCTAGAGATCATTCCATTTCGCTGTAATAAAATTTTGTGAGACACGAAATCGCTCTTTATAATTCCACAGTATTTCTATCGTCTATCTATTTATATTTAACTTTAATTTAAGACTTTGGGGCGAGTGCATTCAGCAAATCAAAATTTTTGAAGGTGATTTGAATTGACTCATAGGAATTCAATTTCTTTTCTTGAAAGGAATTGAACAAAACAAAACATCAAATTCATATTAAGGACCTATTGTGTTTATTTGTATTTTGTTATTTTTATCAGTATCTTTTCCGTATTTTTTCATTTACGTAAAGAATGCGCGTCCTAATAAAACATAGTTTTTTTTAAATATTATATTTGCTTCAGCGCTTTTACCACAATCTCATCTATTAGTAAATTTTTTGTTCCACAATTTTGTGATAGATGTTTAAAGTCTAAAAACACTTAAAAATACATAGTTTGGAGTAAGATATTGAAACTTAATGATGGTGTAGCTACTAGCTAAGCAGGTACGGGAAAATTTCCTACCATCGTTCTATGATTTAATCATGGTACTTTCCTTTACCTAAAGCCCAAGCTAATTATAGAACAGTATAGTTAGATTCGATTCTACATAGAACGACGTAATATTCGACCTCACTATTATCGGACAGTCATCACTTTTATAAGCGCTGGATGCGCAAAATTCATTATAAAGGTCGATACACTTAGTATATTCCTTTTGAGTAAATGGTATACTTACCTAATTAATCACAAAAAGGTAAGATAGACACACACAACTAAAATATAAAATATTTTCCAAAACACGTCTCTAATTATTAAGAAAATATTTTTTTGAATTAACACATACTTGCATTACATACGTACTAATTCATAATGAATTACTGCGATAAAAGGGTAAGGCTACTCCAAACACAAATGAAATTACTTACTTCCGTGTGCACGGAACTACTTATGAACGTTGTAAATACGTTGGAATACTTCACAAGTATACGGATAAACTATAAATGACAATATTTTACGTATCACCCCACAATAATCAGATTAGCAAATCCGAAAGTTTCGAAGCCCAAACAGAAAACTACTTCGTAATATTTGTATTAACAATAAAAGAATCAAAATCAAAAAATTCTTTATTCAATTTAGGTACAAAGAAGGCGTTTATAAACGTCAAAACACTACCACCGGTTCGGAAAACAACCCAGTCGAGAAGAGCTCGCAAGAAACTCGGTCTTGTCACTTTTTTTATATAAATTGAAGTAGTATAAATGTATCTTATTTTTAAATAAAAACTGTACAAATCAGGCCCGATATGTTATGTAATTTAAACTTGTAATTAAAGAGTTTTACAATTATTTTTATTCATATTTTGTATGAATAAATAACGGAATAAAAATGTTACATGAACATATTTTCTATTACCTAATTAGATAATTCACAAATATACGAAAACGATATCAACGTTGGAAACACGGCGACTATAATTTTAAATTAAGAATTACTTAAGATTTATGAAGGACGCGCTCAAAGGAAGAATAAATTTTAATGTTAGACCCATCTTGATTTTCATTTTATGTTTCTAACGTAAAATAAATTTGATCAAGAAGGTTTAAAAAAATATGACGTGCAGATTTGTTTAGTTGAATTTCTCTACGATGATGTAAATGAAAGTTTAAAAACATCATAAATATGACGAAACGAAAATGTTAAAAAATTTGTTTAATTTATTATTTTATGACATTGAAATATTACACACGTTATAAATGATTTTTTCCCAAGCTTCAGTTCAATGTTAGAAATTATTGAAGGAGATGAATATTATATTTATAGATTTTTCATGTCATCATTAGATTATGTTGATATGTATAAATCCTATAAATATGTATATGTATAGAATACAATGTCAAAAAATAAACAAAACTTAGGAATATGTAACGTTTCTCACTAAAAACTTTAAACTTGAAATTAAAATTGAATTGAAGCTATCTTGAATAGCTTTTTTTTTTAAAAATGTGCTTTTTTAATTAAATACTGTTTCTAAAACAGGCGAAACATCCATTTAAATTTTAACAAATTAATTTGAAAAGTTGCTTGTTTTATAAATATCATAAATTAATAATTGTTATATGTAATTTTAATAGAACAATCACACTGTATACACACTTCTTTGTACCTATAAAAATGCACAGTATAAAAGTTCCCATGAATTGTCCCATAAACCCCTTGTCTGATTTCAGTGCAGATAGCGACCTCGGAACGGCAGCGCGGTGGTACCTCAGTAACCTAATTTCACGAGGAAGCCGGCAATGTGACAGTTCAGTGGTCGGTAATGAAATTAACCAATACCACTCTAACTTGATGAGTGTTTACATTGAGTATGTTATCGTACACTGGGATTCAATATCGCGAATGTGACATGACGTTCATAACAGTAGTTACTGAATAACAACAAACATAACCTCTCATTATAATCCGTAATTTCCATCTTTTTTTATTATTGATTTAGCTAAATTATTATTCATTTTTTGAGATAACTTTTTATAAAATCTAACCTTAATTATTTTATTATTTTATATAAATACATTTTTTTTAAATTAGGTTCTATATTTCTTTTTTAGTAATAACTTTTAATAATATTACAATAGTGAACATTATCGATATTTAGATAGGCAACGTTTAAACAATCCAGTGCTTTTTATTTATCTGTTTGTCAGTTTAGAATACTAGTATCTGTTAATACTAATTTCATTATAAATCTTAAATTATAAACCTTTAGAATATTGTTGGATATAATTTCGTATATGAAATATATTTAAAAATTAGTGTTCTGAGTATATTTGAAAAATAATTTTAATTGATTTTAAAACCCAAAATTATTATGTATTTTTAAACGACTACATATTTATAGATTAAATAATACATACTTTACTATAGAGTGCCGAAAACCTGACATACACACAAACAGATCGGCAGACAGACAAAACAATTTCAAATGTCAGATTCGAGATTAGTAACGATTAAGTTGGTAATCTGTGACAAAAAAAACTAAATATACAGACAAAACTTCATTTTTATTATTAATATAGAAGATAAGTATAATATATAATCATAAATAAAGTAAATAAAGAAATTAGCGTTACAAAAAACACATTGATATGATACCCCATATGCTTTATACAAAGTATGAAGTACTGGCAGATGCCAGAACACACTTACGAAAAGCTCATGGGGTTAAATTTACAACCCTAGAGTAATAACGCTCAGAGTAATAGTTCTATGCAAAACTCGCTTAACATTGAAGCCAAAGAAATATATATTATGTGTGTGACATGGAATTACGATTCACGAAACGAAAGCGACTCGTGGCCTTTTACGGCCAACATGAAATGGCTTTCTTCATTGTATGTGTGTGTGTGTGTGTGTGTGTGTGTGACTATTGCCTTTCTGAGAGTTTTACTTCTATGTTTACAACTTAAAATTCTATGCTCATGAACTGAACACTAGAAAATGCCGCAACGCAAGCGACGTTTATCTAAAGAAATATACATTCGTGTTATACAAAATAACGTTATTCTATTTTTTGATACAATGTAAGTTCACGACAAAGTTGACGTTGATGTATGTATATATTTAAAAAAAGTCGTACGGTGACTTGAACTATTCAGATCAAATGAAAAATTAATGAGGACGGGGGTAAACTAAAGGTCACTTGGAAGTGGCTGTTGACTAATAAATAATTATGTATAACTGTGTTTTTGTTGCATATTATGAATAAGTTTTAATGAGTTTATTTATATTGATTACATACTTTAATATATAACGTAACGTATGCTAGATAGATAACAAATAAATAAAATTATCGTAAACAATACATTTACGATAATTTTATTCGTTTCATTATTTTATTTATTTATCGTTCAAATTAAAAGTAAATATATGTTTTTGTTTAAAAATATATAATTTAAATATAGTCAAATACTTCATTTTCTTTTATTTTTACTTGATCTCACTACTAACACATTTTTTTAGGAACAAAAATAGGGTTCCGTATAAAAAAAAATAAAACACTGAAGAATATGGGAAATACGAGCGCAACTGCGGGCAGACAGCAAGTAAGAGAATATAAAAGCTGAAGCTGAAGCTACAGTACACTATGCTAAACTACACTACACTACACTGCACTGCACTGCACTACACTACACTACACTATACTATACTATATTCCGGTTACTTGTTTTTAAGTGGCTCGCGTGGTCCCATATTGAATTGATCCCACATCTCGATTTTGTAAAATAAATAAAGTATATATTAGCTTAGTATTATCTTAACCTTGCACTCCCAGTATATTCTTGATAACTTACTGTAAACCTGTACTTGTAAACGACCAGCATAATTTTAGTACAAGGAATAAACATAAATTAATATTGCTATTTTCCTAACTTAGCAAAACTAATAAGAGTTTTCTAGGTAATAGTGTTAGGTTTTACAATAAAAGCCCAAAGCCCATTACCGATTTACCGGACAATAAGTTAAGGCACCATGCAAGCAAGTTTTAATTTGCAAAGGTTATTATTATAGGGTGGATCATTACCTGAACGACGGCGATGTCTGGAAGGGACAGCCTTCTCTATGCATCTACTAACAAACTTTATAACCATTAGTTGTAAATAAAATATTTCTCATAAATTCAAGCACTCACCCGTAAAACTATGCATTACATCGGATTTTATTCTATTTTTTATGAGTTTCATTTTTTTTTTACGCGGAACCCTAATTATTTTCGAAAATGAAAAGTACCCTAAGTTATCCGGAGTAACTTCAGCTATCTACCAAAAATAGTCCCATCAAAATCCATTGCAGCCGTTCCGGAGATTACCCTGGATCAAACAGAGAGACAAAAATTTTAAAAATTGCATTTTTGGTATAGGTTTCGAGTATACATTAATATCTATATGGTAAAAAAAATGATATTACTGACACTTCAATTTTATTTATTAGTATAGATTACTTCGGAGAATACATAAAACTAAGCAACGAAAATTTAAATCTATCCGGCGCATAAATTTAAAAGTTTAACTAAAATGTCACTGTCGTTTCCCTGATCACGTGCAGTAATAAACATATCTCGGAAACAACAAATGTGGCGCGTAAGCATCGGAAACAGTAACGTACGCGAAGACATATTTACAGGAGTTCGCGACGGGGCGTCTTTCGCGTCGCGCAACTTTTGCTGACGGATAGATGAACTGACGACGACGGAATAATCGTTCTGGCTACAACACTAACAAATGCACTGGAATGAGTGCGAATAAGACATAATTACAATATTAACTTTAAAAAAAGAAAGCATAGAGAATCCTTTATTTTAAAGTATCCGCAACATCAACTGATGACAGTAGGCAAATGATACGTATGAAGTTGTAATTTTATAATTAAGGGTGATACCAAACGAGCATAACTTTGTGAGTCGCACATTTCGCGTCACACAATATACGCTACATATCCTGAGGATTAAGGGTTAATCCAATAGAGCGTATTTGCGTTGTGCATCGTAAAATGCGTAATCTACGTTCGATTGAAATTCGGTTGGATTACCAAACGAGCGTAGTAAAAATACAAGTTGACTCTTGCGCACTCAATGAGATATTGCCTGCTTTCCTCAACCCACTCCCCCGTATCTGAACATCGTACATACCAATCGTACATGCGTAATTTGACAGATAACTCATTTGGCGTCGTCGTCTGAAACAAAACACATTTATGTTTAATGAAATCATTTGCAGCGTAAATTGCTCGACGCAAAATGCGCGACTCACAACTCACAAAATTCTGCTCGTTTGGCCTCACCCTAAAAGATCTGAGACGGTAAACATAGCGGTGATAGCTTAATGGTACTTTTGTCAGATACCGCATTGATGGTCGTAAGTTCGAATCCACCGTTCTATCCCATAATGAGCTTTAGCTTTCGGTGAAAATGTTGTCTTTAGTTAAAATTGACAACATTAGTTAAATGTAAAA
Organism: Samia ricini; assembly: GCA_014132275.2. Classification (NCBI taxonomy): domain Eukaryota; kingdom Metazoa; phylum Arthropoda; class Insecta; order Lepidoptera; family Saturniidae; genus Samia; species Samia ricini. Next base: position 14,210,291 of record AP028161.1, read on the forward strand.
TTATAACGTTTCTATTAGTACATTTTACGCTTTGAATCAGAATAAACTGGCCAGTTGTTCCTAAGGATTTTTTTATCTATACAAGCAAACCTGAAACATGATATTACATCATAAACTCCACTTTTTTTATGGAATTACATGTTAGATAACATAGACAAACAATTGTTACTAATATAAGAATTGATCTGTATTAAAATTTCATTTGCCAAAAATAACACAAACGTACATAAAACTGGAAACAGTAAAGTTTGCATATTCAAACAGCGTTAGTCCAATAACTCACTGTCCTGATTAATCATCTGGATACCGTACGCCATGATGCAGGAAACCGTTGATAATGTCATAAATTATCTAGGATATAGAAAACCACAGCTCCGAGCTAAATGCCGGTATAAATTTAGTCACAAACTGTATACACTATGTAAAATCTCCGATAATACGAATTTCAACTCTATCACTATATAAATACAGACTAATTAAAACTTAAACTGTAATGTGATGAGATTCGACGTTATTTGTTTATTCTTTTAAGATTTATTGATGATCAAATTAGCATTTATATTACACAAACAGGAATTAAAAACAAAAAATAGAGATATAAATATTTGCTTTGAATTATAATCGAATAATCTTAAAATATTGAACGGAATTTTAACTTTATATATTTACTAGCTGTGCGTGCCCGCGACTTCACTCGCTTGGAATTCAGACAATTCGCATCCTATGTTCTCCTCTTGGACACAATGTCATCACCAAATTCATGGAATTAGGTTAGGTAGTTTTTTTGCGTGATTGTCGAAGAACTTAATAAACAGACAGACAATATTTTTTTAACTATCGAAATGTGTTTTGTAGTCCTTACTGAAGCCCCGCATAGTATTTTTTTTTCTTAAATATATTTAAAGTAAAAATACTACCTTTAATTACATTAAATTAATGTTCGCCTAATGCTCGAAATTTGACCGCATCCATTATTAGAAAAAAAACAAGAAAAAGGAACTGATTCCAAATAATTTTTTTGACAACACTAAAGCTAGGTTCTAAAGAAAAAAGAACAAGGAAAATCGATCGACAAACGGAAGCGAAAAATTATATAACTAAGATTAATTATCTTTACCTATTTATATATAGACTAGCGACCCGCCCCGGTTTCGCACTGGTATATACAAAACCTCTAATTAGAATAAAAAATAGCCATGTTACTCGTTGATAGCCTAGTATAGGTGAAATAATTTTTAAAATCCGTTAAGTAATTGAAGTGTTTATTCCAACAAAAAATGATTTTTTTACCTATTCATATAATAGTATAGATAATTATTGAAATATAATTATATACAAAAAAAAAATAATAGTAAGAAAAATTAGTTGTTTTTTTTTTATAAAAGCGTGTTATTTTAGTTTTCGGGTATAAGATACTAAAAAATCGCTAATCTTCAAAATCCTGTTAAGGATAACGGGACTAACTGTTTAAAATATTGAATTGTCGTCGGTCCTTGATAAGTATGCCAAATTTGGAGTCAATCCGACGTTTTGAAGGGGGTCAAAATCATGTTCAAAGTTTTCGTTACATACGTATGAAGCTAATAAAAGCGTGTTAAGTACACTTAAGTATACGTTTATAATATAAATACTAACGAACATATGAGTACTAACTCACGACTCCCACATAAATAACATTGGTTTTCTGTAATAAATGTTTAGGGTCGCCGCGAAAGTAAGGGAGAGCGCATGGAAACTCGCTTGCGGCATCCCTACAACAACCGGATGCGGTCAAGTTACAATAGACTACTCTGTAACTGTATATTTCTTTTTTCTTAGAGTTTTGTTATTGTTAAACTTATACATTATATGAAAAGCAACATCTATCTATTAGTTGAATGATTTGAGAACCACTGAACAGAATTTTTTTACATTGTATAGCTTTGACCAATATCTCACCTTATGTTAAGTAACGATGTGGTCCAGGATGATAGGACTGGTTCTGAAGTGAAGATGCCGGTACACACTTATTGCACCTCAGGTTTTCAAACTTCAGGATGGTAGATAATCAAGCGGGTATTATTAGAACATGCCTTACCACCATGCTAATCACAGCTTCACTCAAAACACAGGCTGATTTAAGAGTTGGATAGCTGGCTTGAAATCCGCGTCCTTTGACACAGAATCCGACCGCACTACCCATTGCGCCATCATCACTTCATGGTTCATGATCAGAATTACCTGATTATTTTTTAAAACGTACATATAAAAGTATTAACTAGTCAGGTTAATTAGTCAGGTAATTGTATTTTGTTATACTAAATAGTATGTATGTCGAAAAGTAATTATAATAATAGAAAAAAAATCTTTGTAAATATTAGTCTTTTCTCTTAATTTAAATTATGTTGAGGCGTCTATTCTATTTTCTATAACTTTACTAAAGGCGCTGACCACAGATTTTCAAACATGAAGGCCCATGTGGACTTTTGAAAATGCCCTACTCCAACTACTTTAATCACAATGCTTTCCTGCCTCTGAAGCTTAAGTTAATATCGAAAAGAACAGGTGGATTCGAAATCACGTCAATTGATGCAATATATTGCCACATTGCCACAGTGCGACTTTCGCTTCATAAAATATCCTATACTACAACCTGGCCAAAAAATACATTTACAATAGGACATATTTATGCAAACTAGAACTAACACACAAGTTACTTTTGAGAAGAATAATTTTTGTAACAAACGAGTGCAAAAGTCACTAGATAATTATTTTAACTAACAATTTACCCACTTTTGTGTAGGATTGAGGTCAATATAATTAATTGCGAGCTGAGTAAAGGTTAGGAAAGTAAAGATCTTCTCTCAAATAGTGCCTTGGTTCTAGCTTGCATAACTCTGTCCATATTTAAAAAAAGAAATCGTATAAAAAAGTTCAATATTTTTTCAAGTAATAACGTCACAACGGATAAATAGATACTAAAGGAATATGGTTTTGTATAGAGAATTTAAGACTGTTTAAAAAAATGTTCGAAATCTTTTAAAGGCTTTTCAACACATAATCCTCTTTATGGATTGATTTCATATGAATGAGCTCATAAATAAAAATCAATTTCGTGTAATATACATAAATGTATCCCAGCGTAAGAAATGCTTACATCTAGTAAAATACACCGACCAAGCACAAACGAACGCCACGTTTGTTTTTAAATTACAAAACAAACACCTATGCTAATAAGGCGATACCGCCCGCCGGGAGTTTGGCACCGTCCATGGCATTCTTACACGGCCAAAACTACAAATATATAGCACCTGAAAAATAAACTTTGTCTCCATCGAACTTAAGTTTAATTTTGAATTTACATGTATTAATTGTATTACCCAACGTTAAGCGCATGTAACGAGTTGAGAATTTATGAAGACGATCAAACGTTAAGTTCCTATTGTATCTTTTATATTGACTATTACTAATTATTACAGAAGTATTTCTATAAATATATACATAAAAATACAAAAATGTTAATTACTGCTTATTAAATTAAACACACATACGAGAAAATATCTATAAATCCCTGCACTAGGAAATCATTCCTCTATCGCGCTAGATCATCGAAATCGAAGTTACAGTAAGTGATTACGCTGTAGATTGTGCCGCAAGTGTGTCAAATGGTGTCAATATAGTTCAGTCATTTTATAAATAAATATCTGCTGTATAATTTAAAATGACCTAGAAAATATATCTATGTAAATCTACTTAGCCTTAGCAATTCCCTACATAACTATATCTACTGTATGTCCTAATAACAAAATAAAATATTTCAAAATTGCGTAAAAAAACATATAAATTACTATATGTATAAGTTAAAAAATGTCTTTATACTTAAGTTTGACATTTGCGAATAATATAGACTTAATAATCTAATTTGAGATATTGGTAAGAAAAACTCGACTTTACAGAACCTTGTACTGATTGTTTTATTAAAATATTAGCAATTCGGTAAATTTCCGGAAAAATTAACAAATTATTTTGAGAGCACGTTTGTAAATAGAACAAAGAAATATTACAGTTTAACTTTCATGTTCGCAAACAGGGCTTTACAAAATAATTAACACTTTCCTCAATTTTGTAAAGTATATTAATTAGCACCAAACGGAATACACCAAATCAGACAGTGTGCGGGCCCAAATGCATAAATCAATTTCTTGTCCATACAAGTATGTAGTGATAAATTAAGCGAGATATGGTATGCGTCAGCCACGCGTCAGCCCAACAGCCGGGCAAATGATATCCCGTACAACCTACCAGATTATTTTGACAAGTGAATAATGGACTGACAATAGTGTTATTAATAAAATGTACTATTTTATTTAATCATAAATAAAAATTTTCATTTTTTTCTTGTAGATTATTAATCAATTGAATTTACATTATTTGTCTTATATAATAACAACTTTTAATAATTTACTTTCATTAATTTATAACCTACAAATTTATAAAATAATGAAGCAACATTAAATTATCTGAGTAGAAATCTTAAAAAAAAACAGGAATACTGTAAAAATGTTCTTTATCGGGCAATAATATTTATAGTTTATAATAAAACTTAATGTGTCGAGTACCAGTAAAAATAAGACAATAGGAAAACAATGGAAAGCTGGCGTAAACGCCAGGTAAGTGCTCAAGGGGTTAATGAATATTATAATATTGATCTGAATAAAACACATACAAATTCAGTTATAAATGAAGCTAAAGACATATAGGTTCCTAATCGGTAACCGCTCTATAAAGTCTATTGATTTTGTAAATTTTGTAAATTTTACTTATCATTTTTATTTTTCTGTTGGGGTAACCCAACATGAGTACGGTATCACTTTTGCATTCGTCTGTAACCTCAGTCAATCTATCCTGAGGTCGCCTCCCACAACCTCCTTTATAATTTTATAATGAGGTGCTCTTCCTTGGTGATTTTTTTACGGCGATCTCTTCTTCCGGTTCCGGCCTCACCCTTTCCAAAATCTCGTCCAGTGATGGTAAAGCATTTTGTAATAATCCATACTTGGGTAGCTACCATCCTCAAGTTTGAAAACCAGTAGGTGTATTCCGGCAGCATCACTGGAGAGCCAGTACCTCTAGGCTTAGAGTGTTTACCAACCTGAACCACTTCGTCACTTAGCATCTGGTGACCAAAGCGCTGAGCCTATACAGTATAAAAAAATAAGTTTTGTTCCTCTCAATTTATAAAGACGCTCGACGCGGCTCATATTTTTTTTATATAGGTTGTCTTCTTCGTGGTCCAGGCGGTTAAGCTCAGGCCAACACGCTTCTAAAATTTTCGGCGGTAGCGGAAGAAACAAGTTCGGTCCCCCCTGCCCCATGTCCCCTCTGATAAGTAGAGGGACACTGGAAGGAGAACTGTCGTGCAAATTAATTTTACATTTTGTTATATTCTTACGATCGTGAAAAATATCGCACAGTGATTACGCCCCTATTTTAATTGAGACTACTCGGAAGTTAGAAAACGTTGATTGAAAAAACATATTACTAGATAATTTCGAATACCGACGCTTTGTTACTTGTAATTTATTAATTCGTTATTTTTATATCTGAAAAACTATATAGGAGCGTTTGTAACGTAAATGATTTCCGCTGCTCACAAAGTAACGTTACTAAATAAGCGGAAACGGTCTGTGCTAAAGTTGGAAGCGTTGCAATTGGTACTGTCGAAGACGTAGTAAGTTGTCCAAGTCTCGTGCGCGGCGGCCATCTTGCTCGCATGATTTACGGAGTGGCCGTGAGACATGCGCCGAACTTCCGCCTTGTTTTAAACTGAGAGACATGGTTCTGTGAGATTTTTTTTTTGGCTTCTTTCTTATGGCTAATTAGACTATTACAATTTTTTTTTTAAACTTAATATACATACGCTTTTTGTACATATTATGTATATTTAGATCAAAACGACTGCATGTCCAAGCCAAGGTTTTAGTGTCCGTGTATTGGTTATCATTTTTAAAATATATGAAAAGGCAGTAATTTTTATTACAATTTATAGGTTCAGTGGTTTGACCACAATCTCTCCGATGTTATATGACGATGTGGTCCAGGATGGTAAATACACTAAGCCTAGATGTACTGGTTCTCAAGTGATGCTACCGGAACATACCTATTGGTAATTGGCGAAAGGGTTTTAAACTTAAGGGTGGTAGCTGGTAGCTGGTGGTAGGTGGTAGGGTGGAATCCGACTGCACTAGCAACTGCCTCATCATCGCTTTAAATAATTAAAAGTGATAATAATGAAGACATAACATTTATTTATAAATACGTTATTAGAATAGATTTGAGGAGTACCTACTTAAAAAACCTAAATTTTTAAAAGGTCAGTTAGGTATTTTTGACTATACATATATTTATCTTGCAACGTTTTTCATCACTGGTTCAAAACTTGAACTAATAAGAGGGATGAAGTCATTCATTATGAACTTGAAAGTATATTCGTTCCAATGAACATGCTAATTACTTTATTTATTACTTTAACAGCGACGCAAAAATCTACTGCCCACGTGGGTACTTTAAATTATAAATGTACACTAAAATAAACAGTTATTTCAACTTTAATGAATTCGAAATAACATGTTTCTTGACTTGAAATAATGATTACAATTTTAGAGATAGTTGTCGACATCAATAATATTGAAATATTACATATATTAGTCATAAAATATAAAATAAATTGATTTTAAAGACATTTGAACCAATTCTTATATATTAACAGTTTTGATGTTTCAGTTTGATATTAAATAATATTGTTTTTGAATATGTTGAATACAAACAACTCTAAAATAGTAAAGTTTCAAGTACAAATTCAGTGCTTAAGGCAGTCAGCCTGAAAAGTAACTTACAAATGCAAGAGTGTCAAAATGGCCGAACCGGGGCTTAGACAATTATTATACATGCGAATCCGCTGAATCAGCTACACCTATCCAATACTCCTACGAGTGCGTGATTCGATCTGTGTACGAGTAAATGTAATTAATTTATCTGGGCACTCACTACTCTCAGAATAAAATATAATAAGTTCCTTACAAAACCCGTGCCTAAAATTAAAAGATTTTATTCTGAGTTTGACTTTTCATTATTAATGATAACCAATATTAAAATTTACTTCGTGTATTTTATGATCAAATAGAATATTATTATTATATTATAAGTATGTATAGAACTTTGGAGAACTCTCTCCAAAGCTCTCGTATGATTTATTAGTTCGACCGTGTAAGTTATTCATTTCTTCTGACACTATAATTAATCTAATCAGTATTAACACATGTGAGAAGCTTTGTGTGATGTTTAAGATATATTTTTATGACTTAAATAACGGTTTTAATTGCAATTACACGTATAATAATTTATTAATTCATTCGTATAACGTAAGACGTTCAATTCTGGAAATAGGTCTCTCCAAAAGGGGCGATTGCCAAAATCGCCACGCTAGGCAGGCGGTTTTTTTTACGATCGCAGTAGTGTTTGTAGTACTCAGAGGATGCTGTTGTCCTTCTGGAGCAACAGCATTAGATAGTGTGGAAAAAAAACTTTGCATATTATTATCGTCTAGAAGATTCGATCATCATCATTATTAAAAATTAAAGTTAATTATTTTATCAAAAACACTAAAGTGAATCTACGGCTACTAAACAAAACTCTCCGGAACGAATGGATCGATTTTGATGGGACTTTTTCTGGCAGATAGCTAAAGTTACTTCGCGTTTCGAAAATTAGTAGGGTTCCGCGTAAAAAATTAAACACAACATAACATAAGCTCACACCTGTTATCTCCGAAGAGTTAGGCTGAGGTGAAATAGCGAACTACAACCTTCCACATTTCGCCGAGCTTAGTTCCGTCCCAGATGGGAAAGGAGGTGAGCCTGTCGCCATATCGGGCACAAATTCCAGACTCCGGGGTGATATTAAGTAGAAAAACCCAATATCACTTGACCCGATCCGGGGGTCGAACCCGAGACCTCGGAACGACAGTCGTACCGTAATACAACTGCACCACCGAGGCAGAGTAAAAAATTAAAACTCATGAAATTATGAACAAGTTAGGATTCTATGGACAGTTCCATCAAAACATTACTTTATTATTTAGTATTTATTATTATTTGTGTTAGGCTAAACTAAACATAATTTAAAATCTACGCAGCAGACTCACGCGGGCGAAATAAAACAACAAAGATGAATTGCTATTATTATTTTAAAAAAATGAGCGCGCGTAGTCTCAGTTTTAAAATTTTCTAATTCATATCTCTGACAGGAACTTATAATAGAGAGAAGTCAGGAATAATAAATAAACGACGGTTGATATGAGAACGAGGCGGACGAGTGTGGGAGTTTTGGAACAGAGCGGCGCGGCGCCAAGATATGCAATACGTATGCAAAGCAGCCGAGGGTCCGGTGATATAAATGGGCAATGTTCACAATTTGTGTGCATCCGACACCGTAACCTACACTTAGGACATATCTCTTATATTAAAAGAGTTCGTTCTGTTTTTTTATCCAGGTTTAAAAAAAATCGACGTTAAATTTAACATTATTGAAAGAAGTATACATGTTCTAACATTATTATTTACGTTTCAAATATAAAGTAAGGTATAAATTAACTATAATATTAAACGTAAATTAATTTAGTTTGGTTTTTTTTTAGGCTGATTTTTTAGACAAAATGGTGTTTTTACAGGTGTTTCATTCAGTTTTAGGGGGTGAATATTTTTGGGAGTTGGTGGCTGTTGAGAATCCAACCTTTATACCTTTTTTGTCTGTGTAAATAACCTTTTTTATTTGTGTAGTTTTTACTTATAAAACAAATGTATTTTAATTTAAGAATTCGAATGTATTGTCAATACCCAGATAGTAATATACACTCATAGAAGATACACCGAATATCGCCTTTTTTTCCTGTTTTCCATCATATTATTTGCCCGATCTTCACCTAAAACTGAGCTAATCCGTAACATTTTGGTCCTTCTCCTAAAAATTTTGAACTTGCCTATTAAAACCGTGTCCATTTTCAAATGGTGAAAACTAGGGCTCAAAGTAAAATTCAGAAAACAGGAGACGATAAGTGTACCAAGGCTATCATGAGTGAACCTGTGGCTAATAATCAAACTCCAGGTACATTTTCAAACAAGAGTTCAAGGTCAGTAAAATCTTCTTCTACAATTAGAGCTCAAAAGCTTGCGCTGCAAGCTGAATTTGTCAGAAAAAAAGTAGGCAAAGCAGAAGCTGAAGAAGCAGCGGCCGTAACGGCAGCGTCGATAATAGCTGCCGCTGAGCGCAAAGCCGCTGAATTAGAGCTAGAGAGCCAGCTTGCAAAGTTGGACTCAAAAAGTAGTAGAAGTCGTGGAAGTTCTAATCCTTCAATACAAGAGTGGTTAAATACTATAGAAATTAATAATCAAGACGTATTGGTAAAACCCAATCAAACTAATAAACGTCTTGATTGTTTAGGATTTCGCCAAATTGATAAAAAATGTGGTGGAAGAAGCTTACCAGAGCTATTTCAATCTACTGCCGCAGCGAACAATCCTACAAATGTTACTAATAGTATACAAAATAAAACTACTGAAATTAAAACAGAACAACCCACTGACGTTTCTTTATTAGCGCAGGCTATTACATCGCTGGTTGATAACACCGCCGTAATTCCTTGCATTTTAACAGCGTCCATTTTACAAATGGCCGAAACTCATATTTTATGGCAAAGTCAACTAGACTGTTTTAAAACAGAGATCTCTTGCCTAAAGAATAACACACCGCTACTACGTAACAGTAGATTGCTTAAACTATCTCCCACTTTAAGCGATGACAACTTACTTCGCCTATTCGGACGTATCAGCGCTACTATACACATCAATACTCCTTCGAAATTCCCCATTATACTCGATGGAAGACATCCAGCTATCCGCCTACTAGTAATGCGTTACCACGAAAAAGCTGCACATGCGAACACTGAGACAGTGGTGAACGAACTCCGCCAACGCTACTGGATCCTCAATCTGAGAACCACAGTTCGTTCTGTAGCTCACGACTGCCTATTTTGTACACATCAAAGAGCTAAACCATTAGATCCGCCAATGGGAAAACTTCCTGATGAGCGACTTGCGCACCACCAAAGACCTTTTTCTTTCATTGGGGTAGACTACTTCGGACCTCTTCAAGTTACCGTAGGCCGAAGACATGAAAAGCGGTACGACGCTCTATATACGTGTCTGGTCACAAGAGCAGTACACTTGGAGGTAGTCTACAGCCTTACTACAGATGCGGCAATGATGAGTCTGATAAGATTTATTGCTCGACGCGGATTACCACGTAAAATTTTTTCTGACAACGGAACTGCCTTTGTCGGCCTTAGTAGAGAGCTTAAAAAACTGTACGAGAAACAAATCTTAACTTTCGCAGCAAATGAATTAATAGAGTGGAAGTTTATACCACCCGATGATCCTTTTATAGGTGGAGCTTGGGAGCGCTTAGTTCGAAGCATAAAGACTGCGCTTAAAGTAACACTCAAAGATAAGTCACCTACAGATGAAGTTTTATCAACTCTTCTCCTAGAAGCAGAAGCGATTGTAAACAGTAGACCTCTCACGCACGTCTCTCCTGATCCTGACTATCCGGAGGCACTCACTCCTTTTCATTTTTTAATTGGGACGTTATTCGTTACGTTCGAGTGGGAGATGTTGTTCTTAAAGCTGACAGTAATTTACCTCGTGGTGTGTGGCCAAAAGGGAGAGTCATATCCCAAGGGCAAGGATGGAATTTCCAGAGTGGCTGATGTTGCCACATCTGCTGGCCAATTAAGGAGACCTCTTAAAAAATTAATTGTAATTACTACATAACCAATTTTGAAAAAAAAAAAGAGGAGGATGTTGAGAATCCAACCTTTATACCTTTTTTGTCTGTGTAAATAACCTTTTTTATTTGTGTAGTTTTTACTTATAAAACAAATGTATTTTAATTTAAGAATTCGAATGTATTGTCAATACCCAGATAGTAATATACACTCATAGAAGATACACCGAATATCGCCTTTTTTTCCTGTTTTCCATCATATTATTTGCCCGATCTTCACCTAAAACTGAGCTAATCCGTAACAGTGGCACTGGTTTACACTTTACCGTTAGGATCAAAAGGGCCGTTAAACAAGTTAATAAAAAAAGAAAACTTTACCGTTTAGGACTTATATGGATGCAAATAGTCTATATACAATGTTTTTAATAATGAAGAGTTAGGGTGTAATAAGCTAACGTGGTATCGATATATCGTGAGAGGTGATGAAAGTTACTTAACTAGAAGATATGAGATCTGAGAATAGCAAATAGTGAAGCGATGGTGGCGCAGCTGGTAGTGCGGCCAGATTCCGTGTCAATTGACGCGGTTCGATCTCCACCTATCCGACTCTTAAATCGGCTTGAGCTTTCGGTGAAGGAAAACATCGTGAGGAAACCATAGCATGGTGGTAGGGCATTTTCTAATGATGCCTGCCTGGGTAGTAACCATCCTCAAGCTTGAAAACCTCTCACCATATACCAATAGGTGTCTTCCGGCAGCATCTTTTGAGAACCAGTATCTAGGCTTAGTGTGTTTACCATCCTGGACTACATCGCCACTTAACTTGAGATTGTGGTCAAAGAACTAACTGACTGACTGAACCTAATCCGTGTAAAAAACAAATACATGTATACGAAGTATATTGAAGGTACTTTAGGAAGACTTTAGAAGGTATGGATGGATTGTGTGATGAATTATGTTTATAAATGGAGTGAACGTTGAAATGACGAATGACAGAGGGGAACGGAAAAAGAAACCATGTAGTGTCGACACTACTTAAAAAAAGATAAAGAAGATAAAAATGCTTTCCACTTTATCCGATAGTGCACAAGCATAGGCATCATCGATTATTATTATTAACATGGATACAAATAAAAATGTATACTTATTTTACACAAAGTAATGCCCGAATTTTTTATAAATTTAATGAAGAAGTAACCATATGTAATTTAAATTCTTATTCTCAGTTTAATCACAAAATGGCTATGAAGTAAATTCAGTACTTTTCTAAGGGTTCGTGCTTGAATATAAAAAAAATACGTTCAAAATATAAATAATTCAATTATAAAGAGCTTATAATATTTCAAGTTCAACTGATGTTAAATTTAACATTATAAATATTAACGTAATTTTTTTTGAGTAGATACAAAATAGAAACATTTTCATAAAATATTCTTTTTTAATTTTACTCATATGTTAATATTAAAAAGGGACGTATCGGATGGTAAGTAAAAGAAGATATCCACATACTATGAAAAAACGGATCCAATACGCAAATTTGCTGACATATTACTGGCAATATACAAGACATAGTGCGTCGTCAGTCAGCCTTGAGAGCTTCTCGGCTGTATATGTATGTAGAAGTAATAGAAAATTTTCGATGAAGCAAGAACTTCCTACTTCATGAATAGATTATTTTTATATGTTAATACCATATATTTACGTACTATCCTAGTTTCTTTTAAGAATCGACTTACTTTCTCGACGATATATACCATGGGAAATGACCCTTCAACAAAAATATAAAAGCATATTATCAACCGAAAAACGCCTACTGCTGGACATAGGTCTCCCCTAAAGATCTCCAGGACAACCGGTCTTGCGCCACCCGCAACCAGCGGATTGCCGCGACCTTCACCAGGTCGTCGGTCTTCCTTGTGAGAGAGCCTACCCACTCTACGTCTTCCAGTACGTGACATCCATTCGAGAACCCGTTGGCCCCAGCGGGCATCGGTTCTACGAGCAATGTGGCCAGCCCATTGCCACTTCAGCTGGGCAATTCTCCGGGCAATATCGGTTCCTTTGGTATTTCTGCGGATCTCCTCATTTCTGATTCGATTACGCAGAGAAACTCCGAGCATAGCCCTCTCCATTGCCCTTTGGGTAACTTTGAGCTTCCTAATAATACAATAATATTTTACTACTTCCCTATACTATATAATATCATAGATAAATTGTATATTTTCAAGTCTTTGATATTAACTATTATCGGTGAAGAAAAAACATCGTTATAAAACCATAGCATGGTGGTAGGCAGTTTCTTGTAGTCGGTTTTGTTTTACACGGTATTACCTCAGTGCCATGATGAAAATCTCAACTGATTTTTTAAGTGATGATGTGGTACCTAGAGGTACTCGTTCCCAAGGAATGCTGCCGGAACACACCTATTGGTATTTGGCGACAGGTTTTCAAACTCAAGGGTGGTAGCTACCCAGGCGCGCATGATTAGAAAATGCCATACCACCATGTTATGGTTTCTGAACTATGTTTTCCTTCACCGAAAACTCAGGCTGATTTTAGAGTTGAATAGGTGGGCTCGAACCTGCGTCCATTGGTGTGATATCCGGCCGCATCATCGCGTCAAATTTGTCGCATTGTACTTATAAATGTGTTCCGGCAGCATCACATGAGATCTAGTACTTCTAGGTATAGTGTGTTTCCTATTTTAGACCCCAATCGTCACTAACACCAAGCGAAATTTTGGACAAAGCGATGACTCTATACAGATATAAAAAATACCAAATTCAATTGTCTTGCCTTCAAAACGATATGTATATATGAATACGCAAAAATAAGTTTAGTATAATTTTCTCTCTTGTTTGTCAACAGATTTTTAGATTTAGTGATATCATTAGATGAATTCTGGTTTCTTAGTTTTTTTAATGGTAGAATTTCGAACCTACGTTATAATAACTTTAGTGTCCACACGAATTAATTCTGCCCTAGACGTGAAAACGATTTGTAAATTCATACCACGTTAAATAAAATATAGTAGGCTGTTAAAAATTAAATATATATTTTAAGGGATTATGTAAAATAAGACAGAATATAATCGCTTGCACACGTTAAAATAAATCTTTTCGGTAACTTTTTTAATTAACATCGTAAGCGAGTGACCGTCGTTCATAACTTTCTTCAAAAACAAATCGCCTACAATACAAACAAGATCCGTGGTTCCGCTTGGAAAAATTCCTAATCTTAGTAATGCACTAAGATTTAGAAGTTTTGTACATAACATGAAGAAAACCGCATCAGCAAATTAAAATATGACATATGTAAATTATATTAGGTAACAAAAATGTTATGTCCACCATTTACAGAGTATGGCAAAAATAACACCAAGATCGGGTTGCGGCTGTAATCTAAAGTTAATCTATTGGTAAAATCTTGATCTGATTCTACATCGGAGCTAATATGATTCTTGTATTAAGAGCAACAGAAACACTCTCAAACAAAGAATCAAATATAAATGCTTTACAATTTTTTCATAATTATGTATTTTTTTACACGGAATAGGTTCAGTGCTTTGACCTCAATCTCACTTGATGTTAAGTGAAGATGTGTTCCAGGATGGTAAAACACATTAAGCCTAGAGGTACTGGTTATCAAGTGAAATGCCGGAACAGACCTATCGGTATTTGGCGACATGTTTTCAAACTCGATAATGGGAGCTACCCAGGCGGGAATTATTAGAAAATGCCCATGCAAAACCATGCACTGTAGTACATAAATATTAATTATAATGTTACAAAAGAGAGTGCAAACTCCCTAAAACGTTAAATCTCAAGTTAACAACAACTCTTAATAACGCCATAAAATACACATTCCCTGGTTAGTCGATTGTAGTTAGCGTATAGCACTAAAACATAGTGAAAAGAATACATCTTGATTTATAAAAAAAAAGAATAGAGTAAATAGATTAAAAGCCTATCGCAACAACAAACCTAATTACTAACAAACAATCAAACAGCCAAAGAGAATTTGCTTTTTATATAGCATTTTTATACTTAACTTGCATTCTCGATTATTCTTTACAAAAAATTTCGTGTAATGTTCATAAAATCGTATAACAGGGATGCGTACGTTATTAAAATGATTTATACGCGAGGGTCTAACTGCGTCTTGGCGAGGGTCAGATATATGTATGTATACGAAAATTAGGAAAGTGAAAACCCTACTGCCAGTGAGAGATACCACTCAGTTGAATTTATTCGAATTATAAAACCTTCAGCGTCCAGGATCTGTATGATATATAGAGTGGTAGACGCGGATATATATTCGATCATATAACTGCAAATGATGTGTGATCTGAACGTAGGGATGCCATCCGTACGGGTTTCCTTGGATTTGTCCTAGTTTAGAAGTCACCGGGAAGCGTACACACGCAACGTGCCACCCGCACTGTTTTATTTTTAATTTAATTTAACACATTTATACTTTTATATAAAACCTCTCTAAGTCTATGGATTTTTTTCCTAACTAGTTAGCTCTTTTGACCGGAAGGGGCTGTACAGCTTCACCGTGTCTTTGGAGGTGAGTGCTGAAAGCACTCAGCCGCAAAAAGGTAACTATCACAAGGGTACCAAAGTGCTACGAACCTCAGCTTGACCGTTACTCGAGTGTAACAATTCCGCGGAAATTTGATCCTAGCTAAATCTAAGTCTAAGCAGACGCTTCGCCTACTTAGCATCAACAAGGAGTTATTTCACATATCCTAGAACTTAAATAGGCACGGAGAGTGTGGTTCTAGAGGAAGTTTCTGCCGTGAACTATCGTAATGCGGAATGAGCTCTTTGATTTTGTTTTTTTTGCAAGGTAACGTGGTATGGGGATCGTTAAGAGGGGCGTGAAAGAATTTTTAAAGAGTCAGTCATCTGCACTGTGATACCTCTAGTGTCGCAGACGTTTTTTTGGCTACGGACCGTATACATCAGATGCTTACATCAGAGCTTTCAAACCAGGCTAGATCACACACAGTGTGCAAAATCTAATTAAGATCGGTTGAGTACTTTCAGAGTTTATCGTAGACAGGCACTGTGACAGGAATTTATTGTAATGTAATATATTGAGGTACATATTAAACACTAATAATTGAATATTGAAATAATACTGATATAAAATTATTCATATGCAAATAACTGGTGTTTATATCACAAAATGAAAAAAGCTTCTAACATCAGGACGTGAGATACCTACGACTTGTAATTAAATATTTAACGACATTATAAATTTTATGATGCGCCTGGAAACGAGCGAAGAACGTTGGAAACATTATTTTGCAAATTGTTATTTTAAGAAAATTTTGTTTATCATTTTAAGTGTTAATAATTAACTTATATTGTTGTTTTATGGTCAATTTCTTATTCTATCTGTTTTATGTACGTAATCGTTTTAAAACATACAATAATCGATATTATGACGACGAGACTCGTTTGAATTTTTATCTCATTAATAAGCACTTTCAAGTTTTAAATTTATATAACCCGCAAACACAGTTTCAACACAGCCAATGTGTTTTCCAGAATTAGATTTTTGCTAACAATTTTTCAAATACTGTCTTTAAATACTTTCAAATCGATGATGGTGCAGTGGATAGTGCGGCCGGATTCCGGGTCAATGGACGCAAGCTCGAACCTACCTATCCTGCTCTAAAATCAGCCTAAGCTTTCAGTGAAGGAAGACATCATGAGGAAACTATATCATGATGGTAGGACATTTTCTAATAATGCCCGCCGGGGTAGACACCACCCTCAAGTTTGAAAACCTGTCGCCAAATACCAGTAGGTGTGTTTCGGCAGCATCACTTGAGAACCAGTACTTCTAGGCTTAGTCTGTTTACCAACCTGGACCAGATCGTCACTTATCATCAAGTGAGATTGTGGTCAAAAACTAAACCGATACCGTGTAAAAAAACTGTTATAAGTTTCACAATCCCACCTAATGTTAAGTAATGCTGTGATTCAGGATGGTAAACCAATTAAATCTATACGTATTGGCACTCAAGTGATATTGCCGGAACACACACATATAAGGTTGACGATATATTTCTATACTTAAAGGTATATCACGGGCTTTCCTTAACCAATACGTCAAGCTTATTGTGGGTGGATTGGAATCTACATCATTCGAAGCAAAATCCGTTCAGACTTCAAACCATCATACAAACCCAAATAATTCCTATTTTAACATGTATTATTCTCATTAAACGTTGTTATGGATATTTTGTAAGCAAAATAATTTACGGGGTAATTTATATTGCAACAAAAAACAACATTGTCGAAGCGTCACCTATTTAAAAATACATTTGGCAAAAATCCTAAACCTTAAAAGTTCTCGGTGTAACAATTTAGTTTTATATTACAAATATTAAATGTAGCTCTACCTTATAACAATACAGTTATATCTGTCACAGCAGCTGTATTGAAATGTTGACGTTCCCCCGTGAAATTGTGAATGTCATTAAATACACAACACAACAATGTGGGATTTAGTTTATATTGTATCGTATTTTCTGTAGAGACCTTTGTCAGTAGGACGACATATGGCGAGACTACGTTGCAAAGAGAGTCAGATTAACAAGTTTAACTTAAATATAATGTATGGACGATTGAATCTGACACTTATTGAAGCTTTGAAAATATTGGTACGAATATCATTTTTATCTGATCTCATGATCATGATTTTTACATTAAATTATTGTTAACATAACAAAAACAATCAATAGGTGATTTGTTTTTTTTTTTTTGTTATCTACCATATATTAAATTTAGATACTTGGTTTCACCGAGAACATGTAAGTCCCATTGTAAGCTAAACTTAAAGCTAAAAATCTATACCTTAATAACACCCGCAAACATCCAGAAAATTTTGGCTTTTAAAATTGTAGGCAAATCCAGAATTTCTTAAAAGGTTCCTAGATTTATTAAGTTAAGATTAATATGTTTGAGTAACAGTGTTCTTTCCGTATTGTTACGGCCACATTGCATCAATCTTTAGATCTTTTATTGAATAGTAATATTTATTTTATTTATTATTTTTTTCTATTTTCATTATATTTAAGTGGTCACGGGTATGTATATAACAATAAAAACAATGAAAAGCTTCAGTGTCTTTTTATTCTCTGATTACCAACCGAGTTCCTTTTTCTGTTTGTTTATTAATAACGAGTTATTTGTTGTTAATAATGAAAAAGTGAAAATAGTTTTATTTTCATGAAATTTGTAATACTTAGTATTGAGTTACTGAGTTAATACTGAGTTTTGAAAACTGATGCTATAAAATAGTAGTCACATATATAAAATATTTAATTTAAAACAAGTATATAAAAACTAAAAATAGTTTAAAAAAAACTGTTTTATATTATTATTGTTCATTAAATCGTTATTCTTAGGCTACTGAATATAACAGAAACATTTTTTCTTACAATATGATTAACACACGCTAGACATTGTTCGAATGTTTTGTAAAGAAATATACGATTTTGGCAAAGGTCCAAAGAAAAACTGTAACTGAGTTTTTTAATAGTAACTTTGATATGTTATTTCTCCAAAATACACATATATAATAAAACATTTTAAACTTTAGTAAAGACTTTTACCGAGCGAATTTGAATGAAGGAATTAAAAATATGCAAATAAAAAATCTCATCGATTTCTTTTTGTTATTATCCAGTTCTGTACTTTAATCAAAATTCACACAATGGAAACATCTCCCGCGATGTAGCAATAAATAACTAAGCAATAATTATAATAATACACTTGAGTACAATGGTAGGGGATGTTAAGGGGATGTGCACAATGCGGTGCACTCCACCAGGCCATTGCTTGTACATTAAAATCATTACAAATTGGTATTAGATGGGCGCGAATCACATTACGAGACGTTCAAACAATGTGCGGGCCGTACGGTTATTTACAGCAAATCGAGTTAGGAGCGCGCGGGCTTTATCAAGTTAAAATGAAATTATTCGGCCTCTTGTTCGAGCTTAAACAAATTTCGGTCGCAGCGTGTTGTCGCTCACTCAAAATAATTATTCGATTTCTTCTTCTAACATTCAAGCTGTAATTGAATTTATTCGATATTCATTTTAAAAAAAACTTTCTGTGCGTTGAATGAAAATATTCATTTTGCGTTTTTGTATAAATTTAATTTTGCTGACGTTTATTTCTTTGAATTATCAAGAAGTATATACATATATATATATATTGGTATAATTCATTTGTTACAATATGGGTTTAAATCGATTTTGGTCAAATAAATTGATATAGGTACTAAACATTAACAAAAAAACGATAAATAAAATTTTTGGGTTTATAAAATATTTAAAATAAGTGCGCTGATGTTTGTCATAACCAAAACGTGGAAGTTCTAGTTCACTGAACTAGTATTGATTTTAGGTCTATTTTTTATCTATTAATTTACGTATTTAGCAACTGGTATTAGCGATAAAGAACCCTGAAACCACATCTCACAAACCATAATACGCAGCCGTACCGATATGACAGTGTAGATTTCACGAACGCTTGCTTTTTGTCGATATACCCAACTGGATTCTATAATACGTTTCCACTGACCTACGGTTAAAGATCGCTATCAAAACACTTATTTGCGTATTAATAAAATTTGACGTTTAGTCAAAAAAGTCCTACGAATTCTCAAAAAAAAAATTCATGCCCTTAATACACATAGATATGATGTTTATTGATATTAATTCCACAAAAAATACTAGGCCATCCGTATAGGTGCAAAAAACACGAAGGCTTCGAATGTTTCGATTGCACAAAAATATATCACATCTTAAGCCAAGCTGAAATTATAAAAAATCTTCAATACCAAACAAATATTTATAAGAACACAAATCTCGATTAGTAAAAGAAGATATAGTATAACATACTCACGTAAGCGAATACTCATGCATCTCATTAAGCATTAATCTTTGATATTTTACTAAGGCAAGTTTTTACGAAAATGAATGCTCATACAGGTTTCTTAATTGATAGCGTAGATGGTAGATGTGTATACTAACAATATTATGTAAAGTTTTACTTTTTACTAGAAATAAATAACAAATTCGATCATTGCAATTTTGTTAGAGTACAATGGAAACGCGCGTCTTCGTTGCGAGAACCCACCAACAATAGGACTCGTTACACAACCTTACTTCAGATTTACGATCGCGTACACGGCCAGCGACCGAACAATGCCAGTTGTTATCGGCGACGCAAATAGAGTAAACAATATTTAGTTGATTTTATTGCCGGCACCCACTGTGGATAGGTACCTTGGTACCTTGTTCAAATTATGTGATACACGGATACCTATAGAGTTGCGGGGGTGGCCGTTGTATGAATGGCTTCGTACACAAGAGTGATTTACCTTGATTTGTATTATATTATTACAAAACTACAACAATCATACTGACAAAAATATTAATTACAATTTCTACAAACAAGAAATGTATGAAGAAATTTGATGCGATCATGTTTCAGTTGATAGTTTGGGTGAATTCTGAGTCGATGGGCGTAGGTTCGAACCAACCAATCCAACCTATAATCAACCTGAGCTTACGGTGAAGAAGAACATTGTGAGGAAACCATAGCATGGTGGTGTAAGATTTTTTCTATCTACTATTTTATCTAAGATATGGTGGTATGGTGGGTGGTAATATTCTAAACCAGTATTACACAGCGTTATTCGAAGAACTTAGCTAAAATTCTACAATTCAGAATAGAGTAAATACTAATTAGGAGATTGTTCGCAAAACATAATTTTACTAAAGAGTATTCGGGATTACTTTTACTAAAATTTCAGTGTTCTTTTAGAGAAAAATGGAAAGTAGGTAATTACTTTAAATAGTTCTCGGCGTCGAATCCCGTAGAAGAAACATCGATACAAAATCAAATGATCCTGTGCGAGTTTGTTTCCTTATGATACAAATGTATATACATACATCCATTCTTAAACGGTTCAAATGTATATAAACTTAAATCTCGTTTTCCTGTCATACACTCGTTATATTGACATTAATCAAAATCGAAATTATTTTATAAATATGACACTTAATACCAGTGATTTAAATTACAAATTACTATATCGATGTAATATTAAATTCAAATTTGTGTAACACACATACGAACAGATATATTTTAATGGTAAATTAATCAAATCTCGTAGGTACTGGCTGCCTACCAATTTGAATATAAATGAGACAGGATAACGAACCTTAAACCCTTTAATTAACATCATGGCATTCGATTCTGGTATCTACGTTGTTAATTGTATCACAATGTTGACATCAAAACACTCGAAGTTTGTATAAGTGATTGATTTATTTGCTTAGCAAAAGAAAATAAGACAAGAGATAAAATCTGAACAGAAGGATTTCTCTGAATTTTCACTTGTATCTTTGATATTTTTACGAAACGAATCGAGTTATCTCTTAATTACTTCACAGTGTATTATAATTGTTTATTGAATCTAGAAAATTATAGTATCATCATAAATTAAGTCGATCTTTCGAGTATTATTGATTGACAATAATATTGTAACAATCTTATTATGGCAAATGTTTAAAAACCATATTGTAGTAACCATAAAGTGAGGCAAATAAATATGAAATTAGTGATGCATCTGTTTTACAATACGAAATTATCTATGATGCATATTTCTACAATATAATGAAATGAATTTTATAATTTATTTCATATTTATATACTGAAACAAACCTTAACTATTTTCATAATAGTTACAATAGTCAGAAAATTTTGCCACGTGTCTGTCAGGTCAGTGACCTATTTTACGGTAAGCACCTATTCCATAAGTGAAGAGGAGGAATGGGCTGCAATTAGTTTAATCACCTCACATGTCTCCCGTTGCCTAGATAAAACAGAAAGTTATTTTCACATATTAATACGGACGAGATTGTAATAATTAGAATAGAAACAGCATTTTTCTTCTTCAATAAAACATGTATATGTAAGTACATGTTAATTAA
This sequence comes from Samia ricini, assembly GCA_014132275.2. NCBI lineage: Eukaryota > Metazoa > Arthropoda > Insecta > Lepidoptera > Saturniidae > Samia > Samia ricini. Next base: position 14,232,141 of record AP028161.1, read on the forward strand.
ATATTAATAAACACCAACATTTTATATACATTTATTATAAGAAACAACAAATTTGACACTAACAACATACATTTTATAAACAAAAATTAACTCTTAAGTTTTCTGTATTATGGCTCGTTCAAATATTATGACGAAGCTATGATGGCGCAGTGGGAAGTACGGTGGATTCCGCGTCAATGGACGCGGGTTCGAGGACATCAATCCAACTCTAAAATCAGCCTGATAATTCGGTGATGGAAGACATCATGAGGAAACAATAGCATGGTGGTAGGGCATTTTTTAATAATGTCCGCCTGGGCAACTACCACCGTCAAGTTTGAAAACCTGTCGCCAAATACAAGTAAATGTGTTCCGCCAGCATCACTTCAGAACCAGTACCTCTTCTAGGCTTAGTGTATTTAACATGGTGGACCACATCGTCACTTAACATCAAGTGAGATTGTAGTCAAAGCATTGAGCCTATACAGCACAATAAAAGAATATAAAATCCGAAGAAAGAATATAAAGTATTGTCATAATAATACTTCAAATAATATTTGAAATAATCTTCGGTTTAAAAATACATAAATAGTATCGTTTTATAATCGAAATACCATCATTAACTTTACCGAATACAAATGTGCTTAACATAAGTCTGCCTTTGAAATAGAACTATTTGTCGCAAAGCTAAGCCTCTCGTTGAATCTTCATGAATATACATAAGTTATTAGCAATGAGCTTTATTGGCTTATGTCGTGTCATTATATCATTGTCCTTCCAAGTGTCGGGTTACGTTTCGGTCACTTACATTTATAGGAAATATATTATTACCAGAGATTCACCAAAGGTATTAAATTCACAGTATTAAATTTCTTAACATAACATAACATAAGCTCACGACTGTTATCCCTGAAGGGTTAGGCAGAGGTGAAATAACAAACTGCACCACCCACATTTCGCCGAGCTTAGTTCCGTCGCAAATGTGATAGGGGGCGCGAGCCTGTTGCCATATCGTGCACAAATTCTAGACTCCGGGATGATACTGAGTAGAAAAAAACCAATATCACTTGACCCGACCCGGGGATCAAACCCGAGACCTCAGAACGATAGTCGTACCGTAATATAACTGCGCCACCGAGGCAGTCAGGCAGGCATTAAATTTCTTGGGTGGCGTATTATGGTATCTTGATCAATTTTTCTCAATTATTGCCACTTTTTTTTCTGCATACAATCAGAACACCTTGTCCAGCAGAATAAAGAATAATATACACATTTCTCAGTACAATATATTTTCAAAAAAATACGTAAGAAAATTCTGCAACGTTTACATGCCTACGCATATACCAAGTAAACCCTAATGAAAACCGAATTATTTTCATAATTTAGCATTAGCCATTAACGACTTAAACTTTAACAACGGACTATTATAACTTTACGTTTAATATTAAAATATATTTATGGTACTATAGAGTGTGGAACTAATAAAAACTATTAATTACCTCTTTGGGCAACTGACCAACAAATGACCAATTGACATACGCCTGTTTTTTTTTTGCTCCAACTAAGAGCATCATGATTCTTAGTTTAAACAGTTATAGAAATATAATAACATATGCTACATATTCACATAATTAAAGAATTTTTGTATATTCCTCTATTCTTCTTTAGCGGCATTGAGCAATTTTTGTTATGAGGAAAACCTTATAGATTCGCGTTAGCAATGCTATGACGTCAGCCGTCAACATGCCTTATGTATTTATCCTTTGTTTTGATTATAAATAAACTGTGACTGTACATTTTCATCAAAAGCCATACGAATATTATATGTTAAATCTTAGGTTATGTTATTTTTTTCAATAAACAATAAAATATAAACATTAAAAAAGGGTTTTTTCAAAGTTTAGAGTTATCACATGCGTCGGTAGACCCCATGGCTTCCTAGTTTGTTTTTAAATTTTTATTACAAATTTTCATTCATTGAATTAAAATTAAAATACTTAATTTTTAAAATAAAGCAAACAAAACTTAGTCAGCAAGATTACATTATGATAATTACGTCATTCAGATCCCAGATACAAAAACTTCCTTCCAAAACGGGAGTTTCGGCCGCAATATTAATAAAGATTCTATCTTCATTCCTAATCCCTGGTGAGATACGAGCGTAGAATAATGAAGAAAGCCTGCATTCACAGATTTATGGGTGAATAATACACATAAAACATATTTTAGATAAATTCTATGAAACAAATCAATCTACATCTATCGGGGTATTAGACGCTATAATATCTTTAAAATTATTACTTTAACCTTATTTTAATTATAGTATAACATGACAATGGCTTTACAAATACATTATTTGATTTTGTTTCGTATTTCTTTTAGTTATTGTTATGATAATAAAAAGTATTATTTATTTCTTAAATTCTTAATTATTGTAATCATATGCACAAAATAGAGCGTAATATAATACTTCAGTTCGTTTTAGTTAAATGTAAGTTATTAACTTTACAGTTCTTAAAAAAAAAAAAAAATATATATATATATATATATATATATATATATATATATATATATATATATATATATATATAAGATGGCTATTGGGACTGCCGACAGAAATGAAACTTTGGACAAACTGTTTTTAAAATGTTTAAGTTATGTATTATAATTTGTTAATTGATATTATTAACATATAACATTTGTCTGGTTTTTATATCTATTGGCGCTCCGAGCAATGTATATTTTCATACAGTTTATTCATAATCAAAACATACGATAGGCTGCGTAATAAGAAATTTTATTATACATATCTGAGCGCCAGCACTTAACCATTTTATACTTGACATACTGTCGCTTATTGACGTCTGCCGTCACAGCATTGGTAACGCCAATCTATAATTTTTTCCAAGAATCGCTCAACGCCGCTAAAGATATTTTATAATAACTTCAAAAATCTTTAGTGTTAAAATCCCAATACTTAAATGTTTATTACAAACAACTGTTATAAACTACGTGAATAATTGAATAGCAAATTATTTTAAACACTACAATCGGTTTTGCATGAGAAAAACGCTTTGTATTTTAACACCATTAATAAGAAAAGAAACAGAAGAGAGACACGGCCACCGCAAAACCAGCAAACGTATAAACACTACGCACTTCAACTAAAATAACCGGTAATTTCTCTTTAAAACATATTTTCTCTTCTTACGTTACGAGTCATGAATTTATGTTTGTCCTTACGTAAATGCGTGTCGTTCATAACAAAAGCAATGAACATTTACAAAATGAAAACAGAAGCGTATTCACGTATCCGTGTAAAAGCGGTTACATTTGGTATTCAAGTTGCGTGCCGAATATCGAGCGACCTAAATGCTTCACGTTGAGATAAGCTACCATCTTCCGTTACGTCTTATCACTAACCTATTAATACATTCTATTATTATTAAAATAATGTTGATCGCCTTCTCGAATCCTCTAATTAATATTACTGTTTTATTCCCAAAATAGATTCAAACTATTGATTATGCACAATAAACTACGTTGAATTAAAACATTTATTTGGTCTTATATATAAAAATAAAGAGCAATTTTGTTAAAGTTAACTATTTGTTTAGTGCTTCGTTTTAAAGATGAATGAATGCTATTCAGTTGAAGTCAATTTAAGGTTGACGGCTGTACAACATACGTTTAAACTCTTGTCTTTTCATACTGCACTAGATGTGTGCCCGCGGCTGCGCCCGCGTTTTGTATATTTTTCTCTACGTAATAGTTTTTATTTTTTTTTGTTTATACGGAACCCAATTTATTAAAAAACAAATTTTGCTACTAACATTTGAACATAACAGACATTTCAATCAACAAATTAAATCGGATTTTATTTACAATTTCATGAGTTTTAATTTTTTTACGCGGAACCCTATTTATTTTGAAAATCAAAAATACCCTAAGTTACGCATAGTAACTTCAGCTATCTACCAAAAAAAGTCCCGTAAAAATCGGTCTAGCTGTTCCGGAGATTAATTTGTATTTTTGGTATAGGTATCTTATATGCATTCATGTGTATTCAGTAAAAAATTGTTATTTTGACATTACAAACAGACATTTTAATTGTATATTTATTAGTAGATATAGATAAGCTCAGCACTTTGATGCCAATCTCAACGGATCTTAAGTATATAGGGGATATGGAACAGATTTTCAAATTTCAAAATGTCGCAATGATTTTATGATTTCATCACAATGTTTTATTCCATGGAAGCCCAGACGATAAGAATGGGAATCGAATTTACGTCCATCGACCAGATATCTGAAAAAGCCGTTATCAATTCTCTATTTGGCTGATTCTGTCCTGTCCTGCCTTTAATTTTTTTTTTTTGCGAATGGTCCTTTCAGAATTTCATAGCTTTATGAAGTAGAACTCACAATATTTTTTAAAGCATCGAGAGAAATATAAAGATTTGTAATTTTTCCTGCAGAGTGGATTAAGCGCTCGCCACCAGGTCTGGTAAACCTAGAAAAGATCTTCATGTGAACAGCATAGTCAGTTTAAAAAAATAGATAACACGACGGCATGCAGCAGACTTGCGAATGTTGAGATGGATGTGAGGCGCGACCAGAATGGATAGGACCAGGAATGAGTGTGTTAGAGGAAGTTTGAAAGTGGCTCCAGTGATAGAAAAGATGAAAAGGAATCGTTTGTTTTGGTAAGGGCATGTTTTGAGAAGAGACGAAACGCTTATGCCGAAGAAAGAGATGACTATGAAAGTTGAGGGTTGGAGGGGGAGAGGACGTTCAAAGAAAAGATGGATGGAGTGTGTGAGGGAAGATATGAAGTCAAAAGGGGTGAATGACAGAGATGTATGGAAGAAGAAGACATACTCCGCCGACCATAAATAACAAATTGGGAATAGGACGGCGATGATAATGACGATACATACAAGAATTGCTAACATAATCATATTAAATGATTAGTTATTTGTTTATGTTCCTTATTCGGAAAAACTTTATACAGTGGCATAATATTAAACATGAAAAAAAAAAGACCAACAGACATTTCAAAAACAATTTAAATCTATACCAAACAATAAAATTGAAGTGTCTGTCTGTAACGCCAAAATTATTATTTTTTACTAAATAGATATGAATGTATATACGCGACCTATATCAAAAATACAATTTTGAAAATTTTTGTCTGTCTGTCTGTTTGTAATGGGTGATCTCCGGAACGGCTGGACCGATTTTGACGGGACTTTTAGATAGCTGAAGTTATTCTGGGTAATTTAGGGTACTTTACTCTTCGAAAATACTAAGGGTACAACGTAAAAAACACATAGGAAACTTTGCATAAAATCCGATTTAATTAACAGTTTTACGGGCTATGCTATAATTTATGAGAAATATTTTTACTTTATCTTATCACTAATTTTTTTTAATAATTTGGGTTTCGTATAAAAAATTAAAACCCAGACAGCTAGTATTTTAATAAAACTTATTAACATATTATCTGAACATATTTCAACGAAATATCAAATAGTAATTTATTTAGTATTTAAACAGGTTTTATTATACGGTAACTCTTAAGATATATTCTGTGAATACGAATTCGAAACGTAAGCTTTTAATGAAATCTCTGTAGGTACACCCCTACCTATATCTTTTGGTAGTATCGGAGTACAGCTTATATGAAAATTGTGTTTTTATTAAATTTTCTGTTAAATGAATATTATTTAAAAGATAAATTATATGAAAATACAATTCCTTGATTTGTCTAAGATGATTCATAATTTGGTTATCTTTGTTGCATCATACTTATTACTCCAATTCCGTCCACTACTGAACATAAGGTTCTCTCAAGGTTCTGAACTAAGAGATAATAAGTTTGTCACGTTTTTACATACTTCGGTATTATATACTCCATATTTTTTCTTCCCAATTAATGTATTGGTAATTCATATATATACAGTCAAAATTTGTTATAACGACATCGAAGGACCTTTTTTTTTTTTTTTTGACGGGGGGAAATGCATTTACGCACTACCCTTACCTATTGTATTAGTGAGACCGAAGTCCCCCAATACAATAGGTAAGGGGGCACGGAGGGACGAACTCCGTGCCAGTGTGGGACTCGCCCGGGCGTGAAGCGCCTGGAAATACCCACTAAAACCCCCCGGGGCCGTCCGCTGCATTTGGGATGGGGGCGACACGGGGTGGCTTTCGCAAGCACCGCGTCGCAACATCGAAGGACCTACTCATATTGAGTTGTAAAAACCGACAGTCTTAACAACCGGTGATGTTTTTTATGAAGTGGTATTATTGAATATGTATTGTGTAAGTACATACATATAAATCCATAGATAATTATTAGAAAAATATATTCATGTATAAACTTTAACTACATTTTGTTTATTTCACATGTAACGTATAATATAAAAGAACAATAGATTATTTTGACATATTCCTACACCATTTCATTTTAACATAATATACCATATTCCTTTGCTAAGTCTTTGTTTGGAATTCTGCTCTCTAGCTTTGATATAATACGCGATTTTTCTTCGATATTAATATGTTTCTTTTTTTTCTTTGAAACATGTTAAAAGTATTACAAATTACTCCACAATATGTTTTGGTGCGTCTTGTGTACAGATAAGTATAAACTAACTGAAGAGATTAGATATGAAGAAGCGAGCTTTGACTCTACTGCATGCACTTGTTTTGTTCTAATAATTACAAAAGACCTTACCACTCGAAACTTATTTGTTTACTTTGCGATTTTAATAGCCATTGACCACTATAATGTGCCAGATGTGGATACCTATTCAAATTGTTTACAATACAGTCTAGCTGGTCGTACTAAGATATTTAATTTTTCGAAAATGATAGTGAAATGTAGTCGTTTTATGAGGTATGTCGTAATAAGCAATGTTTTAGATAAGTAGGTCATATAGCATTCAGCCGGGACCTTTGTTCTGGGTTAATATAACCGGTATGTTGTTGTAAACGATGTCGCCATAAACGGTTTTGACTGTATATATATATATCTATTCCTATCATATTTTCATAAAACAAAAACAAATAGAAAATAAAAACAAATAAGTTACGCTAAACAATATCTTATAAACTTTTTAAAATTATTATTTTTTTCGTTAAAGAGATCTAGAAAGATACTTTGTTTACATTTTATTACAATCTGTTTCGAGTTAATTACAAAAATAGTGTTTAAAATTATTTTAACATCATCCTTTTGAATGTAGTAGGTATAAAATAATAATAATAAAATGAATAGAATAATTTTGCCGTCAGTACATTCAAATCGATACGAGTGTTACACAAAAAGGTCTGAAAATGAAGTGTCGGATTACAGAAACCTTTGAAGATTCCCTCGTTGATATGTGACAACCGGAAATTATATGTAGCTTCATATGAAAGATTTTAATGTGTGAACATTTGCTTATATTGCAAAATTAAATCTGTCTATATCTATAAATAGGACCCTGTTTATCAACCCATTTATTTGCCAAGTAGTTGTGTAGATGAGCTTTAATGACAATCAATAAAAACAAGCTTCCGGAACGTAGTATCTTAACCCTGACCTCCCAATACATTCTTGATAACCTAATGTACGTCCGCATCGATTTAGATAACCTTGAACTTGTAAACAATCAGCATAATTTTAACACAAGGAATAAACATAAATTAACAGCTCCATGTGTCAGCCTTAGCTAAACTAATAAGAGTTTTCTAGGTAATAGTGTTAGATTTTACAATAAAATCCTAAAGGACATTACCGATTTATTGGACAAGTTCAATCACCATTTCAAGCCAGTTTTAATTTGCAAAAGTTATATAGAGGATCATTATGTCAACAATGGTGATGTCTGGAAGTGACAACTTTCCCTGTGCATCTACTAAAGTACTTTGTTACTATTAGTTGTAAAGTTCTAAAAAAACATGCAGAAAAAAAAAAAAAAAGCAGATCGAGTTTCTTACCTGTTCTTCTCGATGACTGTTTTCCAAGCCGACGGTAGTATTTTGATGTTTATAAGCTCTTATCTGGGGTTAAATTTTTAAATTTGAATAATAAATAAGAAGCAGTTTGTTTTTCTTCAAATTTTCTAATCTTCCAGTTACGACCAACGGGCGAAAACTAGTATGAATTAAAATAACAATAAAATATCGTCATATTCCTATAATTTAAAACGAAAGTGTAACACTTTTGAATGTTATTGTTGTATAAATAATGGATATAAATAAAATTAATAATAAAATCTATATGTGTGTTTACTTTCTAATATAACATCCTACCTACTTCTAGAACAAACCTGAATGGTCAAAGACAGTACAGTATCAAAAGTGTTTCTTTTCGCAAACGATTCCGATGTAGAGATATCAACTCTCTGCTAAGGTTTTCACATCAGAATAAAGTATGGAGACATTCAAGAGGAAGTGAAATGTTTTGAAATCGTACGCGTACATATTGGACCTATAGCAAAAAAATATAGACGAAAAACACAATGTAACGAATTGCAAATATAAATTTATTGTTTAATTCCACCAGCTTGATACAGTCGACGAATTTTACGGGTGCAACACACAGCGGACGGGACTCGGAACGATTTTATAGAAACATCGCTCTGGCGTCCCGATCTGCCCGCTGTGTGTTGCAACCATTATCTCGAACCACAAAATGTCCCATATCGACTATCTATTAAAATAACTCACGTGTTATTTATTCAAATAAACGAGAAGAACGCTATAGATCATCTACACAGAGTTATGTAAGACGGCCATCGATCCTGCGACAATCGTTTAGTTTAATGAACCGTCGGATCCTCTTGGCAAGGTTTCAGTCATCGAGCTCTAAATATAAAATATAATCCAAAAGGAACTCCTTTGACATCACTATTTTGTTCTACAGCACAGGGAAAGTATTACCTTTAGCTGTATGTATTTATGGATGAAAATGTTCTAATTGAAACAATCTTGCAAATTTTAGATCTGAGATAATTTTTACTGATTTGTGTTTTGTCAATTAACACAATAAAAAAAAAAAACTAAGCTGCCATGTGGACTACAGACAGAAGTGAAAACTGATTTCTGCATAGACAGTTTTTCAGTGTTTAAATTTCATAATTTGTTTATTGTAATTAATAACATAACCTAACATTTAACATATAATATTTCTCTGGTTTTTACATCTATTGGCGCTCCGAGCAACAAATATGTACATTTTTATATAGTTTTTATTCATAATCAAAACATACGATAGGCTGTGTAAGTATACATTTTATTACTTATCTCTGAGCCCCAGCACTTAAACGCCATCTTATACTCGACATACTGTAGTATGTGGGCGGTTGACGTCATAGCATTGGTAACGTAAATATGTAAGTTTTCCTGTAGTTAGCTAGTCAACATACGATATCTGCGCACACCGTCACGAAAATACGACATCCTGTAGTTAACTAGTCAACACACGATGTGCGCGCACACAGTTACGAAAAAACGACACCCTGAAGTTAGCTAGTCAATATGCAATGCGCACGCACACCGTCACGAAAAAACGACACCCTGAAGTTAGCTAGTCAATATACAATGCGCACGCACATCGTCACGAAAAAACGACACCCTGAAGTTTTACGTCAAAGAAGTATAGCTTCTTACATGCGTACATAAATAAATACACACACACCCTTTTTTTTTTTGCTGTATCACCATCTATTGGCGCTTCATGTCAAAAAAATACCAATTCGTATGCCGCCGTAATGGTGAACATGACAGTAAATGTCGTTTGATATTCGATATAAGGTTCAAATGAGTGAAAGAAAATACTACTACAGATTTACATCAAAAATGTATGTAAAACTGTACTCGGTTAACCCCGGGGTAAGTGGTATAATAGCTATGCACCATCGGTCGCGGTGACTGACCTGTCGCAGATGACTGATCGCCCACTAGACGTGAAATCGTCGATATCTCGTGCGAACGAGACACGTAATCAATCATCCACGCTTTTAATCAATTCATCGAAGTTATGCACAAAATTTTAATCGAGTTTTTTTTTTTTTTGTTTATTACTTAAAATATGTTGGACGTCTAGTTGGTTTATACATGAATAGTTGTAAATTTAAAAATTGACTCTTAAAATGAATGTTATGTTTCTTGCTACATGGTTTTCCGAAATTCTTATAAAAAATATTACCCCTTGACCACCTTCCCGGCGTTTACGCCAGCTTTCTATTGTTTTTCCTACTGTCTTTCTATTGTTTCATTTTTATGGGTACTCGACACATTAATACTTATATTAAATTTAAATTAACATGTATTTTATACGCTACAGAGTAATGACAAAACTCCAGGTAGAATATTATTTATATACTAATAAATAAAATTGAAGTGTCTGTTTTTAATATTTTTTTTTAATTTAATATATAGATATGAATGTATATACGAACCCTATACAAAAATAATTTTATTTTTTATTTTTGTTTTTCTGTTAGTGCAGAATATGTGATACGTGGGCGCAGCCGCGGGCACGCAGCTAGTTGGTAATATAAAAATATAATAATGTAAGTTTACTATTACAAAAAAGGTATTTATAATAATCTCTCTTTGTATGAATAAACCTTCAGTATAAATACTGAAAGCGCTAAATTTTATATAGACATTATATAGACATTATTTAGAAACTTACGTCTACGTAAGGTATATTCGAGAGCTCCTAAAACACCTTGTCGGTTGCAACAAGCCTGTAAAGTACAAACACAAAATAAGTGATGTGTATCCTCTAGTGTTTGTTTCCCCGAAGGTGGATACTTCATTTTCTTTACACCAGGTTCACCCCAACCCTTCTACTTTGCATAATGAATGCGCCTGTGGTTGCCAACATTTTGATTATTCGACTCAGTATGCGTCATCCCGGAACATTTTCAATCCATTTGATTGATTTAACTTAATTTTTATTTTGTGCAATGACGCGTGTATTGTCAAGTATTTATATATTTTGCCTTTGCCTACAATCTCAACAGATGTCAAGTGACGACGTAGTCTGAGAAGTTTAGAGATTGTGGCTCTCATGAGGTACTACCAGAATATATACATTAGTATTAATATTGTAAAAGAGACTTATATAATAACTCCGAAGTATCTAGATCAATCATGATCGCTCACAGGTCTGACCCTATATATACCAATAACCTAAATGTCCTAGAGTATCTTTTGGCAAAGAGCATCTGCAAACTGCTTGACCGAAGTTCGGTTGTCTGTGGGTATTAATGGAGCACATTCACACAAGATGTTCTCTACAGTTTCGTCCGAATTTTCACAAAACCTACATCCTCTTGTTCTCTGAGCTCAAATGTTGTTCACGTGTTTGTTGAGACAACAGTATCCAATTATTGCTCTCACAAATGCACGCAGCTAATTCCCACTGAGCATCAAGGCTTCTTCAGCTTTGCATGGTCTCAGCTAACATCGCTTCAGTTGTCCATGACAGACGTGTATGCGCTAAAGATGTGCAGAATCTTATTCTAATTTCAGTATATATTTTGTTAAATACGCGTTAATGAATTCTATGTTTAAAGTAATTAAAAAAACTAAAAACTATCTCTTTGGTTTGAAATTAAAGCCCTTTCCTATTTTCAATACAAATGTTAAACATAATAAATAATTTTAAGTTTATAACATTGTAAATTTATTTCTTATTTTTTTAGGTGTGACAACACTATATCAATAATCTCGGAGATTGCTCGTGGCTATAGCATGGCGTTATTGATATCATATAAATTAAGTTTAATTCAATAAAACACGTTTTTAATTTCTAAACTGTTTTATTTAAACCATCACTTAATATAAAAAACCCTTTTACGTTATTATATAATTAATTTTAATATCGTTTTGCAACCGAAAGACTTCTAGTAATGGCTCACATGGCTCTCATCCTAAATTAAAATCATTTTAAAACGTTACATTTTAAGATTTTTTTATAAAACATATCTATATTTGAATATGAAAAAAAAGTTCAAGATATTTTTCTCGTCTAAGTATCAACCGTTTTTTTTATTTACTTTTTATTTAATAGCTGCCTAGCTGGTCTCAGTAATAGTTTTTATCATTAGTTACTAGTGATAGTAGAAATAAACCCAAAAAAAAATTAGAAAAAGATTCATAAAGTTTTCCATAGTGTTTATAATACAATATGAAATACCAGGTGAATATAAGTAATTATAAAAATCAATGAAACTTTCTAGTTAAGTAAATAAGGAAACGGATCGTTTGCTTATTTATTTAAAACGGTACAAACTTACATTACACTAAATCAACATACAACAAGGATATGACCACTCGAGTGCGCCTAATTTATTTTTAATTAGTCAAACGGTAGGTAAGAGACGTAATTGCTCTAACACGACTAACGATGGCTTCGTGAACGTTTTTCCACGTCATTACTACCGTCCACCATCAATCAACGCTACCACCGCGCCGACAGGGTTATTATTAATTTCATTCTCATACGATAATTTCACCCGATTCTCTCGATTTGTACTTTATATGGCGTAAAATCTTTTTTTTTACCCGTACAGGCTCTGTCCTTTGACCACAATCTCACCTGATGTTAAGTGACGATGTGGTCCATGGTTGGTAAGCACACCGAGCTTAGAGGTACTGATTCTCAAGTGATGCTGCCGGAACACCACTATCGGTGTTTAACGACAGGTTTTCAAACTTGAAGGTGGTAGCTACCCAGGCGGGCATCATTAGAAAACGCCCTAAAGTTAAGCTCAGTGTTGTCAACAAATTAAAAATACCACACAGTATATATAAATTTATTTATACCCTCATATATTTACATAACAATGAAACCTATGCTTACATATTGCAAACAGTAACGTCTCTTTCTCAACCTATTAGTTAGCTTATAAATTTTTAAATTATAAAGAAATTTTCAAGCTAAGTTTCAGCGACTTTCAATTTATGTTGACAATTTTTTTTTAATTAATTATGAACACATTTTCTATGCATGCGAATATGTATGTAGACATAGTATTTAATCGAACGTTACATTATTCTAATTTCGCTTACACGAATGAAATGTAGTAAGAAATCTCCTTCCTTGAATAATCAAAAGATCCATCAATATGTTTTTTTAACTTACAGTCCATTTTCCTTTAACCAGGCGGGATTGTTAACTATACATGGAAAATAATTAACTTCCCTAAGTCGTAAAATAAAAATTACTTTATAAAATGAGGTGAACCGAATACCATGGTGTGCGTTGTACTCAAACCAAACGACTCGAATTCGCACTTACTTGTTAGTTAGAGCTTAATTAAAAAATGCTTGATTAATACCACCCATAACATAAAAATTCTAAGGGGTGTAGGTACGGACCCCGCTCTCTGGGGATAGAGATTTTCCCCAATTTTCCATTAAAAGCACTCTTATTATCTTTGTCTTCTGTCATAGATAAGCGAAGTTAACTGTATAAGGAAATGATTTTCATTTTTATTTATTCCCACTAACATTTTTTTAAATTATGTTTTAAAACTGTTTACAATAATAAGCAAAAATAAATAGAAATAAATTTCGTAGCAAAATTTTTAAATTACGCTTCTTTCAAAAGTAGAGTTGATAATAGGAAATAGAATTAGAATAAATAAATTCAGTTATTAACCATGAAATGATGTACACTTCAAGAGATTAAGCGGTATATATGTACGAAACATGATGTGTCTATCCGTTATCTGAAATTACCCCGCACCCAGCGCATGCCGTATCTCAGTACAATGCATCCGATCTGTAATTACTTCCCCCATTGAACGAACGGCACATAACTAGAGCTTTATTACTCGATAGTGACATTTCCCTTGTTTTCTTTATAAATGTTTGAAGGGTCGGTCGTTAGGTTATCGAAAGAATGCGCTTCGTCACAGTAGTAATGGTATATTTCAAGTAACATGAGCCGGTAGGTACATCATTGGAAATAAACGTTATATTTATTTTATATTATAAAATATTTTCGTATAGGAATAAAAGTTTTTTTTTTTCGATTCATAGAAATGCCTAGCCGACGTAGCCCGGATTACTTTCCCTTATACAAAATATAATTTGCAATAAATATATTGAGATCATGATCATCGAAATTATAACTATCCCATGTTTTAAGTTGGACCAAGTCACACACGGTGAGGACAAACCGCTGGCAAATGATAAATTAATATACTCCTTATATTTATTTATAACATTTACAAAAAAAAATTATACAGTTATCATTTATAGAAATCATCATTTATAATCTTCAACAAAAGACTTCCACTATTCGACGTTCCTCTCTCAAGGAACTCTAACAACGACCGGTCTTGCTTGAGCCATCCTCATCCAGCTAATACCCGGAAACTTCTGCTCCACTTTGCCAGGAGCCTACCCAAGCTGCGTCTTCCGGTACGTGGTTATCATTCGAGAAACAAAAAAAAAAAAAAATAAAACAAAAAATTAAATTAAAATTCGAAAATTTCAAACTAATCACAAAAACATAATTTACCAAAATTGCACCATCAATTCATGGTATAAATATAACACACAGACAGACAGTATCATCAAACGGTTACACCATTATTTTTTTTTACAAAATTTTATTACAAAACAACATCCGCTAATTAATAACAGGAATTTCCGTACCACATTTGTATCCCTCTGGCTATAAAACAAATAAAACGCCAGTTTAATGGCCCCCGTATAATATGTTTACGCGACCGCTAATTTTGCCGTAATTAATCGAAAGTAAACCGCGCGGTGGTAGCCCTGCACGCTGTTTCATCGAGTTTACTGTAAGGCGTATCTCCATTATATCAACATATTCCTCAAAATAACTCGTATCCTTATATTATGTACTCGCAGTGTGTTTTCGAAGTAGGCACTTATGTGATGATGTTGTTAACACGAACTAGGACTAAAACTCATATGGAAATTAGTTTGAAAACAACATTTATAGAACAATGGATAACATACTACATTCCTCGGAAGTAATTATTCTTTGTGCTTTAATAGTACTAACAGTATTGAGTCTATCCACATCTTATATAGAATTCCTTAAAATTTCGTGTGATTTACAATTATTACAATTTACAATATATATAGAGATTTGGGTTATGAAAAATAACGTAGGTGCATATGTTAATTTCTTGACATTGTTTTATATGGATGATTGTTTTAATCCAATTATTTTGCATTTTAGCAACGTGAAAAAATTTTTGTACTTTATAATTGTGTTTATTAAGTTATTATTCTATTAATGATCGCTTTGTGATCGTAATTAAACAATAATTATAATTGCAAATTTAAACGAATGAAATAGAAGAAATTCGAATGATAAAATCAAAAGAGAAAAATGTGTTAAATAACATACACATCCAATCAACATAACAATAACGTATGTCAAAAAATTCGCAGTCGGTAGGATTCGAACCTACGCTCCCAGAGGGAATCTGATTTCTAGTCAGACGCCTTAACCGCTCGGCCACGACTGCTGCGTGTAATTATTTAAAATTTTACTTCTAAAACTTATGTTTTAAATTTATATTATTATTAATTAAACCATAGATTAACAAAATAAATCTCGAAAGAGAATCATTTATCAAATGTTACAATGGGAACACATTAATTGTTGTTTGACGATAAATTCTCAACTCAATGTAATTTTCAGAAAAACTAGGTAAGTAAGTATTCCATCATAGTTTTATTTTTAACCAAATATTTATTCTTCTTTAAAGTGACTAGGTATATCCAAATATTCCGTTTTACAGTATATATGCATTAATGTTTTAATTGTTTCAATTATCCTATGGCATTTAAGAGCAAAACATCATTTCCATTTAAATTATATCGCGTATCGTCAATGTAAATGGGCTTCATTCAATTTATATATGTAAATTTACTGTTACAATGCTCGTATATTTTTTATTTATTTACATTTTCAGATACATAACTTTTGTATCGTGGTTAGTTGGCTGATTGGCTAACGATTTTCTCATAAAAACAATACCAAGTAATTTTTATATTTTATGAAGTACTCACATTACAGAATATGTCCTAATTCTTGGGATTATTATGAATTTTTTTATGATTTCTAGCGCGACTAAATATTTTAATAAAATTATTGGTTCTTAGCCACGTTAGATTTTTTTTTGTATCCATGAGAGTATATTAAATTATTGGTCTCATAAAAAAAATTACAGATGACGCAGGCACAATAATTTATTTCTTAACTGATAATGAATCTCGATTGTTGTTATCGCAATTATGGCTTCTATGCTGTTCCCTGAAAAAAAAAAATCCAACAACTGATATCGTTTATTCCATTTTAATTATGTGTTAATCATATAGCTTCCACGTAAAAAATTAATAGTTTACCAACTTCACCTGTTTTTCATAATCTCAATACTAATTTACTCTGATGAATAAAAGATCTTCAAGACAAAAACAAATCATTTATATAAATAATTTGTTCAAACTAAAAACATTGACTTTAGTTCATACCATCTCCAATATATAACTTGGCCACACACTCATCACTGTAGTGTAATATAGGTATTACATATTTGTTATTAAATCATTTCATATTGCCGTATATACATTCTTACTCTCATACTGTCATAAAATACGCCATACAAATTATCTGCTTATGTAAAAAAAATAAATGTATGATTTTTTTTTCTGCAAAATGATAATAAATAAGTAATATTTATTATTTTGTGTCATATAAATACAAATAACGTATAAAACGGAGTTAATGTTAATAAAGCAGCAAACAAATAATTTCAAACCTTCGCATGTGAGGCGCCGTGGCTTAGTTGGTTAAAGCGCCTGTCTAGTAAACAGGAGATCGTGAGTTCGAATCTCGCCGGGGCCTAAACGTGGTTAACTTTTTACAACTTTTTTAGTTTAGTTTGATCTGATATCACACAGGTATTAAAATAACATACGCCGGGGCTATACCCTTCACGCTAGGTATGCTAAGCTATACGCTAGGTATGTCTATAGCTAAGACTTACGTCGGAGAAGACTCGGTTCATACTTTTTTTCAATTTCAGATATGTATTTTATTAATTTTGTGTGTACACAATGAGCGATGTGCAGCCGCGCGGGGAGCAGAGCGCGCCGTGGTACGGTACATAGGTGGGGAAATATGCCTAAGTGTGTTTACCCGAACGGGCAGACACATGAGGGCAAACGACTGTGCCACACGCATGCGAATACTGACGACAAAAGATGAGAAAACAAAGAACGTAGTTTATAAAAAGGTACTTAATCCCTTGAGAACTAACCTGGCATTTACGCCACCTTTCCATTGTTTTCCTATTGTCTCATTTTTATGGGTAATCGAAATTAAATAAACTCATATTATTACTTTATACCATATGTACTTAAATAAGTTAATAGTCTCTTTGCAGTGAAACACTGCAAATAGTGCATGAAAGTATTTATACGTACACACGCACAGATATAGGCATAAGTCTTATTTGTAAAATAATTAACCTAAATAATTAAAAATGCTACCCAATGACACTATTCCACGCGGACGAAGTCTCAGGCACAGCTAGTACTGACATAAACAAGGCGCCGTGAATTAGTTTGTTAAAGCGCCTGTCTAGTCAACAGGAGATCTTAAGTTCGACTCTCACCGGGGCCTGAAGATGAATAGCTTTTTTATTAGTTTTTCTTTCTATTTACTTTAATCAGATACACAGAAATTACACTGTTATTAATACAAACATAAACAAGGCGCCGTGGCTTAGTTGGTTAAAGCGCCTGTCTAGTAAACAGGAGATCGTGAGTTCGACTCTCACCGGGGCCTAAAGATGAATAGCTTATTTACTAGTTTCTTTCTACTTACTTTGATCAGATACACAGAAATCACACTGTTATTAATACAAACATAAACAAGGCGCCGTGGCTTAGTTGGTTAAAGCGCCTGTCTATTAAACAGGAGATCGTGTGTTCGACTCTCACCGGGGCCTAAAAGAGGAAGAGCGTTTTACAAGTTTCTTCAATTTTGATTAGATATGCATACAGTTAAACAGAAGGCAGTGAGTCCTATAAGCTCAATAATATTTAACCCCTTGAGCACTAACCTGGCGTTTACGCCAGCTTTCTATTGTTTTCCTATTGTCTCATTTTTATCGGTAATCGACATATTAAGCGAATTATCGAATTTTACGTATTTATCAACATTATTTTGAAAAATTATTTAAGCTTATAGTAATTTATTTAATGCTTTTATAAATTGTCTATTTGTAAGAGATTTGTCTTTTCGACGTGTATAATATTTTGACCATCATCATGACCTCTACAACCTTCCTCGGGCCGCCATTGCATACCCCTCCCACTTTGGTACTGAATGCATAAACGCATTTCCCCACTTAAATGTCTGGAATTTACACCCCTCCCTAAGCTTCCGCTAACAAAATCATTTTTAGCAGAAGCACAAAGTAAGTTGTAGCTACGATTTATATAGTTTTTATTAAAAATAATTGTATATTTATATTTGCATTTGTAAAAAAGGAACCTGGTCGAGTTTCTTACCGGCTCTTCTCGACTGAATTATTTTCTGTACCGGTGGTAGTGTTTTAACGTTTATAAACGTAAGGAGAGCCAAAATTGAATAAAGATTTTTTTATTTTATTTAGAAAAACAGCTTACTATATTCCATTATAAAGAGCAGTGTTCCTCTGTCTGCTTTTTGTTATATCAAAATACAAAATTTCACCCAAATTTTTACGCCAGTTTCTGAGAAACCATTTAGTGCGTTCAACTTTGCCGTGCCGTGAATGAAAACATCTGAAGGATCTGTAGCATGGCGATAGGGCATTTTGTAATCATGCCCGTCTGGGTAGCTATCACCGTCAAGTTTAAAAACCTGTACCAAATTCCAATAGGTGTACTCCGGTAGCCAAACACTTGAGAACCAGTAGCTCTACGTTTAGTGTTTACCATTTTGGACCACATCGTCACATAACATCAGGTGAGATCATGGTCAAACCGATAAGCTTATAAAGCATAAAAAATATTAAACAGGGCTACCTAAAGATATTATTTAACATAAGAGAAAGTACAGTTTTTTTTGGGAGCTAATGGAACATATTAGGACCATTGTACTTCGTTCTAGATAAGTTCTAATTAAGAGGATCGTTGGTGGGCTTAATAGTACTACATCATATAACCTCTTGGAATCATTTGAACAAGCTTCTACTATTATATTATATAGTTATATATATAGTATAGTATACTTATGGGCCTAACTGAAAATCAGCGCTATGACATATCAGTTGTAGCACATGCCGAGTTGGTTCCCTTTTCGACGTTGAATGCGGTATACGATTTAGCAACGTATTGTGGTGATATTAGTATACATACATATATATGTTACCTAACATATATATATTTATTGTGTTCCGTTGTTCAGTGTCGAATAAATGTTTCTTTCTTTCTTTCTATTATACTATGACATATCCCTTTTTTTCTTTTAACGTGGAGCAAATTCGTTTACTCACATCCACGGTACGGGGGCACGGAGGTGTGTGTAGGACTCACACAGTGGTCGAAATCACTAAATTAATACACAGTAATTTAGGTCACTGACTATGCCATATCCCTAAGTTTTGGTTTCTTAAATTTAGTTACAATAATTCTCTCTAAGTTCTATATTTGGCACATTCAACCAGTAATTGATGTACATCATTAACTTTTCCAGTAAAGTCATTCTGGCAATCTCGAATAAAAAAAATGATAAGTACAAACATAGATTTATAAATAAGTAAAGAAAACAACTATTGAATATTAATTAATCACTCGTATATTCACATTTTCTGTCTTATATTATTTACACATGTACAAACTTCTTATATTATTATTTGCCCCATATAATTTATCAGTTTATATTAATGTAACATACAAAACACAATTGTGTTACATCGATTTAGAGAAGCGGGCGTTATCAATACAATATTATGTCATTGTATATTGATACAATTACATTTATGTTCATAGATTAAAAATGGATAAGTTAGTTGAATATGAATAAAGTTGCAGTTACATTTTACTTTTAAGTCTTTATGTATATGTTTATTGCATACTTTTATCATGCAATGTGTTTTTTTTTTTAATTCAAAATTAAGAAAATATGTTTTTAATCATTATTTATTCGAGTTCTAAATACATTAAACGTGTTTTTGAATAATATTACATTTTTAAATTATGATTAATCGTCATTAAATTTTGTAAAGAGGTTCATTTTTGCGTAGTCTATATTAAAATGAATGTTTGAGTTGGCACGCTAATCATATTTCAACACCAATTCGTTAAGAATTTAGCGATCTACAGTATCAAAAATACACCATTTTATATTATGAAACTGAACTTGTGGTGTTCGGTAGAAATATTTCTGCAACTTATTAGTTAAATACACGAAAGTAATCGAGGCAAATTACATCATCACATAATTTGATATCCCGAAATTACCGCTACTCGATTTCCATATCAATAATCACAATCCTCTCTAAAACACCTATAAACATCTAAAAATTTTCATAAAATCTGAGGCACATTTAATATACGTATATAATAATATACAGTCAAAATAATATACTTTTAAAGGGTACTTATAAATATTTACATAATTAAATTCTTAATCTCTAATATGGCAGTATTGAGGTTTGTTAATTTATTAATTACAATTTTTCATTGCTATTGTTAATATTTATAAATTGTCACACATTTTTAAGAGAGGGTTGTTTTCCTGTGTTTTAATGTGTCTTTTCATTACCAATTAAGATGCTAATTGTAAATTTCTTTTTTATGTATAAATTATAATGCTCAAATAAAGTGAAATTACAAACTTATATTTACTTTGTTTCATTCACATTGTCTCCAAGCTATACAGTCTCTTGCAAATATCTGGAATAAGGGAGGATTAGTTGAGCAAATCGAAATATCTAGATAATTAATCAGTAAGTACTGTATACGATAAAACAATAAAGAGACTAAATTGTATAAATATTTTTAGTTATTAATGTGAAAAATTGCTCAACTCACCACAACTTAATTAATCCTATGCTCTTTTTTATGATTTACTATAAAATATATGCAATCTTAAATGACCTTTAAAAAAGGCCAAACTGTATCTTCCTCGTAAAATAAAAAAAAATCTACAATATTAACAGGTCTTTTTGGAAAGGTCAATAACCAACATCGAATATTTTTATTTGATTATCTATACTCATAAATAAAATTGAAGTGTCTGTTTGTAATGTCAAAGTATCGATTTATTACTACAGACCCTATACCAAATCTACAATTTAAAAAAAATGCTGAAGTTACTCGGCGTAACTTAAGGTACTTTACGAAAATAATTATAGTTCCACGTGAAAAAAAAAAATGAATCGCGAGTCCAGACGCGAGTACACATCTAGTCATTTAATAAATCAATTAACAACAAGAATCTATTTTAACGAGGATAAATATTTGTAAAAGGTAAAAGGGACGCGGCAAACAAGTTTTCTTGAATAAACTAAAAATATTATTGTGATAACAATTATATAGACCATAAAAAAAAACAAAGTTATAAATATTCATGTAATCGTAATAACCATAAATCTGCCATGTTACGGTTAGTTTGTATCGCACATGTGTTTTGAATAGCATCTATATCGGCAATATTATTAACTTATAACATCTTATCATGCAGACTGCTATTCCACATGTGGCTTGTAGACGGTATCATAATTATGTTTGTAGCCGATAATTGAAGTGTTGTTGGAACATTTATGTACATTGTAAATTTTTAAAAGCTTTTCATTAACTATTAATCCAATAATTTGAATTTTGCTTTATTAAGAACAGAGGTCCATTTTTTTGGTTTCATCAATTTTCATAATCATAATATCAGTTTAGTATAAAAATTATTATTTTATGCTGTAATTTGTTAGAGTAGATAAAATTTAAATTAAATAATAGACAAGAGATACAAAAAGAGTTACAAATTATTGGCTGGGTGATCAGCAAAAATCCACATAATTTACATAAAAGAGTAATATAAGGAAATTTATGGTTATCCTAACAAACAATCTAGTTATTTAGATCAAAGGATATAGACGTTATAATAAGAAATTGATATATGTATGAATTTACATAAATATTATCAAAATAATATTTTTGATACGAATAAGACCAGAGAACCCTAAATGTGTGACAATAAAACATAAACATAAAATAATTTATATTTCCCAAAGAGAAACACTTTAAAAAATCAGTCTCTTAAGAAAATTGTCACTTGTACACTTCACTGTAAAAGGCCTAAGCGTCCGAGAATAAATTTACATAAATCTCACTAGTTTGTAAGTTGACTTTTGTTTCCGCTTATTGTCTTCTTTGGATTAATTTTAAAGTCTTCAAGGAATGGATTTAAACGAATCTCGTCAGCTGAGTGTGGAAATCCCGGAGGAATATCTGCAGTTGTGGTAGCGTAGGCCGATCATCCGGGGACATAGCCCAGCAGTACGCCATCACAGCGAACCTTTTGAAATGAACCCAAAATTGAAACGATTCTCATCTCTGAATTATTTTTCTTTTATGGATTGAACTTAGAAATAGTCTTCTTCTTAATTACTCATATTAGATTGTCTTTACTGCAGTCACGGTCATCTGAGATTGCGATGCAAGCTCAGTCATTAATACATTACTAACCTTGCGAATTAATTAGTAACGTGTCGTGTGCCAGTATATTCTGCCAATCTTTAGATTGCAGCACATTGGGAGACGTAAAACCCAGTAATCCATGGCCACGGTTAATGCAACCCAATCGAAATGTCGGGATAAACAAGGTAAGTCAATAATTCATGGTTTCTATTGAAATTACTTTTAGTCCTCTACAATTCGTTTACGTAGCAAAAATAATTGAAATAGCACGACCATCAGGTTACCAGTATTGTAGTTTCAGAAGTAAATTAGTCTTAAGTAATATAATTGGTAATTTACATCTTGAGAGCATTATTTAAACGAAAATCTTGAAATAGTTGCAAGACATTACTTATTCAAGAAATAAAAATTAATATACTCACAGTTCATCGGGACAATTTGCCGGTTGCTGCAACCGGTAACCGTCTCTCAAATACGCTCCTACTTCAAACGGGTCTACTTCTGCGTAAGGCTGGTGAGCTAGTGTCGTTAACTCCCACAGTAACACGCCGAGTGCCCATACATCTGAAGCAGGACTGAACTGCCTCTTAGACAATGCTTCAAGCGCTAGCCACTTTATCGGTCTATTTTCATTATCGCCTAAACAATGGTAGTCAGCAGGGAAGAGATCTCGAGATAAAGCGTTGTCCCCAATCATCACACGAAGGTTTTCGTCTACTCTGTTTAAAAGAAACATAAATCGTCAGAACACTGTGTATCCAAAAACAAATGTAATTCGAAACAAGTAATTGTCACTTACATGCAATTCCTAGCAGCAATGTCTTTGTGTAAGACGTGTTGAGAATGTAGATACGCTAAACCGTCCAATGCATGAAGAGCCATACGGACTACGTGCTGAGTCGTCAATGGCGGTGGAGGAGCACCTCCTGTTGCTCCTCCTAAAGTCACACCCCGGCAAGATAAAAGAAACTGTTTCATATTCCTCCAAGTGTTCCCCCAAGGATACAATATGAATGGAGCTGTTTGGTCTTCGATGCTAACTCCAAGAACAGAGAGCACACGTTCATGGTGTAGCCCGTACAACATGCATCCTTCTTGAAGTAGTAAGGAAACCTAGAAGAAATTTTAAAAATAAGTTTCTTATTCTATTAAAACAATTAAATTTTTACATTCAATTATATCGAAATACATTTCTAATAGATCCAAACTGATTATAGATTGCTATTTCGAAATGGTAATAAAATAATGTAAGATTACCATATGAAAACAAATACTATTCACTAATGTAGTCTGTGCTTACATGAATAAATAAGGCACATATATACAAAAAAAATACTGTAAAAACAATAAAATCCAAGCATAAACAAAAATAATAATAGTTAAGTAAGTACCTGTACTTGAGAAGCATGTTCAGCAACAGTTTTAACGAGTACTTCTTGCTCCCTACCATCTTCATCGGCATATGTTCCTCTGTAAACTCGACCGAATGTCCCTTCCATAGCAACAGATCGTAGCCTCACGCGACATCTCTGAATTGTTAATTCCGCAATTCTCTGCTGCAAGTCTCTAGCTCTTTCTTCGGCTGCAGCAGCCGGAAGGGAAGTTGGTCGTCGGTAACTCGTGTAACTAGCAGCCGATTTGCAAGAGGAGTCAGGTAGGAAAGCATGTGCGTCTTGTTCATCGCTTCTAGCCCGTCGTAATTTTCTCGCCCGTGCTCTACAAGCTGCAGCCGCAACTGCTGCGATTAATAACACTCCGCCGGCACAACCCGCACCCGCATAAAAAATATCCGCAGATGTTGATGTATGTGGGACACTGTCGACTCTAACAGCGGGACGTGCAGCCTCCTTGAGGCATATTTTCCGCCGACGGAAATGCAATGTAGTAGACGATGAACCGGTGGAAACGTTTAACGATATAGTGACATCCACTTCGGCTGCGATCGTCCGCAAACATGGCAAGTCCACTCGCCATGTTTGTGGCTCAGTCGGTACGTAACCCTCGCTCGATATGTTGAAAGTCGGCGGATGTATCGCTTCCTTGTTCTCTAATACCTCTACATGGAGCGTATATGGTAACTGCAACAAAACAAAAATACTCCGTTACTCGTTCATCTGGAATTGAAAAGTTTTCTTATATGTAAAAGCGTATAAAACATTCCTAACGGTACCAGCTCATCACGATGTAACTGTATCAGTACGCGGAATTGACGGATAGTGAGCAATACGTGACGCGTCCCTAAACAGACCATTCTCAAACAGGGTCGTATCTGTCGGGATCAAATGTCGATTGGAACAAACCGAGCAAGAATATATTTCCTTTATAAGTGGTGTACACTTTAAAGAGTCATGAAAATATAAATTTTGTATATTATGTCGACAACGTTAGCTAGTTCAATATGGTTTATTTATTCTTCGCGTGATGTAAACACATTGGCAATTGCTACCATAACGTATGCTGTGCAGATGTTTACACAATAACAGCGAATGTTTTATTAAATTAACTCAAATATTATGATGATGATCTTGATACGTCTATTAAAACAGAATGACTAATGAAACGGTATTGTACGGACGGTTGAATAAATAATATTACACAGTGTTTTGTTTGGCCAACTCCGAATAACATTCATCACAGAATACAGAGGTTGCGGCAGTAAGCGAAACGCGTAGGTGCGACAGTGAAGCCGCTAATTAAATATTATCACTCGGCAGTCGGTGAGTATAGACAATGGTGGTGCGATCGTTCATCGGCGCTAGTTAACCGGTTACCAAATATTTGCCCCGCGTAGTCAAAGGCGCCGCTGAGCAAATAAAGTAGTAGCGAAGTGGGGTGGGAGTATGGAGCTCGCCGATCTGATAGTGGCGCTCGGTCGGCACAAAGCTAGCAGAGATGCTGATAAGGGCTCGAGCGTGATCGCAACCTAAGCATAATCGCTATTTGCTTTTGAAATACAAAGCTTTCTCAGATTCCATTTTCGTGTAGCGAGCGAGCCGACTTGTTTTTAACGTTGCCTGTTTAATGTATTGAGATACATTCGAAATTGAAAGAATATTGGTAACTCTTTGTCGTATACAGATTTTTTTGAATTGCAAATAAATCATATTGTAAATGTTCATAAGTACAGTGAACTCGCTGCGAGACTTTCCTTGCTTGGAAGACTTATAACAGACGTGGAATTGTCAAGCTTTCAAGTAGTTTTTAAATAAAATATTTTTAAATAAAATACACGACATCGAAGTTTATTATTGAAATCTACTTAATGTTCAGTTAATGATGATAAATAAATCCACAAACAAATGAATGTGTAGGTCGAATTTTCTCTAGACGTTTGCGGGTCTTATTTGAATTCAGATACAAACGAAGGAGAATTTGAGATACGCGAAATATGTTTGTTGAGTCATAAATCATTCGACGAGGTAATTATGTTCGTACTTCAAAATCACTGTATAAGCAACTAATGATGTTTCATGATATCGAAGTTCAGCGATGATATTTCCATAAGAATGGATTGTTTACGGTATTCGTACAAACGTATTCTAAGGCGGTACCGTATAGAGCAAGTTGGAAATATAAAGTTTTTTCTGTCTAACTGAATTACGTCCGTGTTCTTAGACAGCACTTCTTGATACTCTAAAAAAGTCGGATAATATTATTTTCCAAAAATTAAACGAAATTTCTAACTGTCAGTAACTTCCTACATTCTTGCAGACTGATCTATATTTCGTTTATAGTTTTTTATAGGTTGATTTATAATATACTTAGTTGGTTTTTTTTTATTTTAGACGCTCGGAAATGGTTAAATTTTTAAACAGAATATACATAAACGAATTTCATACTAAAGCAATCAATGAAAAAAAATCTCAGTAATTACTGAAGATATGACTGGAAGAATATTTTATAGACAATATATATTACAAATCGTTTTTAACACCCCAGTCATGCGTAAA
Organism: Samia ricini; assembly: GCA_014132275.2. NCBI lineage: Eukaryota > Metazoa > Arthropoda > Insecta > Lepidoptera > Saturniidae > Samia > Samia ricini. The sequence continues at coordinate 14,258,762 of AP028161.1, forward strand.
AAAACAAACGAATTAAATATCTATTGGAAGCAAAGACTAACCAATCCGTTTAATATTAATATAATATACTATTTTGTAGCTATCATTTAGGTCACATTATTACAGTTTTTACAGTCATTTGTTGAAATATTAATTTTATAATTATAAAAAGAATTTTGAAAATTTTAAATTACAAATGTTAGATAAGTATTGGATTCTGAATGCCGAAATGAGTATAATAACATACTGTTAGACGTTAACGTCTTTTTAGGTCTTTTAAAAACAAAACACTGCATGCTAGTTACAGATTTCATTTGTTGCAAAGTTTACAACTATTAGTTATGCGAATTCCCGGTATTATCGGTAGGCATATTATGTGCCGAGATTGAAGACCAACTGAATTTAGAAGATTACAATGCTTATTTGTGATAGCAACAAAAGTGCAAACATGAATTTTAATAAATATTAAATTGGAATTGATCTGAGAGAGCTATTATAAAGTACTATATAGGGATATGCCAGTACGTAAACAAACTTACCGGTTTCCTTGTGAGGCTTTGCCATGTGAAATGAAGCTCGCTGATGGTAGCAGGAACTGGCATTGCAAAGTTGAGCGCGTAGAAGTTGATTTGGCCATTACGGACGTAGAAAAGCTCTGCTGTTAGACCTGTAACAAAGAACAAATTATGAATTACAGAAACTTACAAAGGGTCAATAAATCAATTTGAATATGAGTTCTCATTAATGTGTCGAGTACCCATAAAATAGAAAGACAATAGGAAAACAATGGAAAGCTGGCGTAAACGCCGGGAAGGTGCTCAAGGGGTTAATAGTATTTAAGTAAATCCAGACAAAATGTATCTATTTAAATACATGTTCTAATAATGTAAGTAAGATACATTAAAAATACAATACAAAGTAAATACAAACAATACAAAGTATTCACAATAAGGTATTACATTGTTCAGGGAGACCTATGTCCAGCTGTGAACTTTTTTCGGTTAACTGGATGGATAGATTAAAATCCATTAATATAATTATATAATCTTTATATATATCATAATAATAATTTCTATACTGAGAGTCGTAAATAATACTTCCACAAATTGCTGTCTCATATAAATAAATACCATATTTGTGGGTTCAATTATTCTTTTATAATATATAAATTTCTTTATATACCTTGCTAAAGAAAATACATTATTTTCATATTGACAGACATATACTCAGAAGAAATGAGAAGGTTTTTTTTATTCACAACATCGAGATCGTTACAGTTCACAAACAAATGTAATTTATAATGGCCATAAATTTCACTTGATATTTCGCTTGGGTAGTAAATTATAGGTACCTACTTATTTATTATTCTGCTCCTTGCCGATTTTAGTATTGCATATTTCAGTTAACGAGTTTTAGTATAATTGACTTATAAATGTGTTACGAAAACTGTATAAATATTATAATTATTTGATACAGCCTTCTCATAATAACTCAAGTCACAATATGTTAATACTGTTAATTATCATTGGTAAAAATATTAGTAATAAATTAAATTACAATTGGTACGTCAAAACTGGTACGTAAGTCCATAACTGCCTCGGTGGCGCAGTTGTATTACATAAGACTATCGTTCTGAGGTCTCGGGTTCGATCCCCGGGTCGGGTCAAGTGATATTGGATTTTTCTACTCAGTATCATCCCGGAGTCTGAAATTTGTGCCCGATATGGCGACAGGCTCGCTCCCTTTCATATCTGGGACGGAACTAAGCTCGGCGAAACGTGAGTGGTGTAGTTCGCCATTTCACCTCTGCCTAACCCTTCGTGGACAACAGGCGTGAGCCTATGTTAAGTGTAAGTGTAAGTCCATTGGTTTGAAACTTTAATTGTGTGAAAAGAAATAAATTTTATTTTTGTTATTGCTAAATTATTGTAATACTTAATTGAATAATTTACTATGTCATGAGAAGGAGGTACCTATTCAATATTATTTCTCTGAACGTTATTTATAACTACAATGAGGAGATAAATCAAATTTTTCTACTATTACACAATACTACGCATTCACAAATCAGTAGTAATCATATTGCCGTATAAATGGAGTTAAAAAAAATTGTATAGGAGCACGCGCATAAAGTGTCGGTTAGATCAAAGCCAAGCCGCACAAAGGGACCGCAATACGATGCCTACGCCACCTGTCCACAAATCATGGGAACTTTTTACACAAAAAAAAACGATTCAAGGTTTAAAAAAAATCATTCTTAACGTTATTTGACTACCGAATAATAGTACCTTTCAATACAGTTAGTAGAATCATATTCGTGTATTACAAAAATAAATAATGTAAAAAATGAAAATGTTTATAAATACAATATGCATTTTTTTTTAAGTATACAACTTATAAAAAAATTACCATACTTCAAACTAAACAAGGTTCCTTTAAAAAAATATCGCAATTTAGAAATGAATATTTCAAAAATATTGCATTTTATGTTCTTCTTTGAATTAGTAATTCTTATCTTATCTTTGTATACGGTACTTTGTAACATAAGTATATACATTAAAAAAAACAAGGCAGGAATAGGGACTCCGGACAGAAGGGGAAAATCGAAACTTTGGAAAAACTTTTTTTTATAATCTTTAAATTATAGTGTGAGTAAATAAATTTGTATAATTTTTTAATTGAAATTATTGACATAACCTAACATTTAACATATACCATTCGTCTGGTTCTTATATCTATTGGCACTCAGAGCAACAATTATGTACATATAGTTTGTTCATAATCAAAACATACGATAGGCTGCGTAAGTATACATTTTATCATTTATCTCTGTTGAACGCCTTAAATCTTATACTTGACATACTGTAGCATGTTGATGGCTGATGTCATAGCATCGGTAACGCGTAAGTTTTACCCTGTCGAGAATCGCTCAGCGCCGGTAAATAAGTATTCACTTTAAAAAACAACCGTGCATTTGAAAACGACATAAGAAGTAGTAAATACACTGAGTATGAGTTGGCTGATGCGATCAGTTTGAGATTTCTTTGAAGCACTTCAGTTAAACAGCCAGCGATTCTCGTTACTCCACATACACAAAGTTTTTTTTTTTTTTTCCAACTTTACTACGCTACACTCTCGCAATAGGGGGTAATTACGTATTATGATGACCAGGTAGAATGTAGAATACAATTTAAAACTAAACCCTGGATTTAACTAAAGAAAAATATAAAGGAAAACATGTGGCTTCAACACACTTAACAATGGCAAGTAAATGAGATGGATCATTTATCGGAGATCTTTAGTATAGCAATTGAAAACTTTAGATGGTAAGTTTTATTTTATTTCTCGCTTAATTACCTGAATACTGTATTAAAAACTTTAAATACGTGGAGTTCTTTAAAACTGAAAAGTTATGCACAACTATCTAACAAAATAAACCTATGCAAAACAAACTTATGCACTAAAATCGCCCCCGTATTAATATAATCACCACGTGATCGAACATTTCAACACCCCAATATAAACGAAAGAAATCTAAAAACAAACATCCATTCTTATTCACATAATTCACGACGTTATGTTTGTGAGAAAATATTAAATACACAAAAAACAAGTTTTCATAAATAATTATTGCGACAGGTTTTATATAAATGGAACCAGAATCTTCGTCCACGGTCCGTGTCGTTCTATACTGGTGTTATTAACACCGTTTCGATAAATTATAGACTCTCCATAAAATATAAGTGCTTGGCTAAAATTAAATTATTAAACTGTTACCTATATTTATCGCATTCGTCCAACATTAGTTCCATAGTTATTCTCGTGACTCTCACTTATCACAAGTTCTATACTTGTAGGCAACAGATTTTTAAACTCGAGGATGGTAGTTAGTCAGGTGGGCATTAGAAAGGACCCTACCACCATGCTATATACGGTTTCATCATCAATTTATCCTTCACGGAAAGTTTACATTATACAATAGGGTAACATAGGTATTAAAACCTACGACCTTCGATTCGGGATCGGACCATAATAATCACTGAACCATATTTGCTTCAACAGCTTCCAAATATTATAAAAGAACTTTATTATAGTCAACTTATAATTCATTAGAGTCTTCCCAGTTTATTATACATGTAACATTATTAGATCAATAAGAACAAGAATCAAGTAAATAATAGCCAATAGGATCAGCGGTTCTCAAATTATATGGTAAATAAACTACAGAATTTCACAGAAATACGTTGTTTTTTATATTATTTTATGTTTTAAAAATATTGACAAGGAATAGTGTTTATGCTCGAATTATTTATAAATTTTGTCATATTATTGAGAAAAAAAAACATTGAAAGAAATGCATGAAAATGAAAATGGCTTATTTTGGAAATTTGTCAAATTAGAATTCTATACATTGAGTATTAATTAAAACTTATATACAATAATAATATCATACAAAATTATTAAAGGTTATTTCAATTTGTTCATCCTAAAACGATATTAAAAAAAAGAGATAGCACGAAGCTACGTTGCCGGCACTTCGATACGGCGACAGTTTATTGTCTCTTCGTCTGTGTTTTTATCTAATTTACATGCAAATTACCCGAATATGATTAAATTAGTAATTTTATAGTATTTAATGGTTATTTGTTTACAACGGACTGGAGATAAAAGCGATTAACCGCTAACGACCGTACCTACGTCACAAAAGGGTGTATACACACGGAACTCTCCAGCTTTGAATTTTATAACACATTACGATGAATACTAATAATAAGTGAGTATACAGGCTTAATAGGTTAAGTAATTTTCGTGTTCATCCATAACAAACTAAAAATTACCTCTTTGCTTAGTACTAACTGTTCCCGCGGCTCCGCTTGCGTATAATAAATCAGTGTTCAATTTAGTTTTTAAATTAGCATTAGAAAAGAATGGTTTATATATTTTTGTCGTGCCCTAAATTATTTATGCTTCTAACAAAAAGAAAAGCTATATCTAAAAAAAAAAACACTTGCCAGTAAAACCGAGCAGTGAATCGGATTTTGTTCACAATTGCATAAGTTATAGTTTTTATACACGGAACCCTAATTATTTTCGAAAATTAAAACTGACCTAAGGACAATTTTTTTTAATTCACACTTAATTGGATGAAAATTACGTCAGTTATGAGTCGTAATACTTTCCCTCAAGTTCTCAGTTGTGAAACAACTAGGATACTAGAATCTCGTAGTGAGATTAAAAAAAAAACTAACTCCAAATTGAGTAAAAATGGGGATGCAAATTTGTACGAAATTATACAAGCATACGTCATATGTTTAGTTTAATATTGAAGCTGTAAATACGTGAATTCCACGCGTGCAGAGATACGGGTATTGTGCTAAGTTAACGCAAGAAATTCGAAAGATTGTCTAGTGTTACAATGTGTCTACAATACGATACGTTATCTTTTATTACAACCTAAAAAACTAACAAATCAGCTCATCGAAAGAGAATTCATAGTAATCTCACTCGAAGTCGAAATAACTCGAAACGAGTTTTAGGCTATTTTACAAATTCTAACATGCATTATTCATAGATATAACAGGCAAGGTAAGGAAGACGTGGTCGGTCGCTACTGTACACGCGGTGTCTTTGATGTCGTGCGGTCACAAAAAAGAAAAACCACTTGATACGACAAATAACTAAGAGATAACTAACCAGCACCCGGAGTGCTCGGAGCCTTTTTTCTGCTTAATACTAATTCCCCGAGACACTAACGGGACTTTTTGTGTTTATCGCGGGCACATTTTACGCACAACGTTTGTTGAGATAAATAGCCGAAAATAATGTTTGACTCATGTCTCAACCGCAATGTGGTAGTAACTTATATTTTTAATCATTTTTTATGATTTTTTTTGTTCCTTTAGAAATAGGTTAAGATAAAATACTTGAAGTCAGTTTTTTCCTCTGTTTATTAATCGATTTTCTTTTCTTTATTTTTAGTAGCAATTGATAAGGTTCAGTATTTTAAACACACTAAACCTAGGTACTGCTTCTCAAGTAATGCTGCCGGCACACACCTATTGATATTTAGCTACAGGTTTTTAAACTGGAAGGTGGTGATAGCAACACCGGGGGGGGGAACCTTAGGAAATGCCCTACCAGCATGCTATGGTATCCTCACGATCTTATCACCGAATGTATTATATGTATTATATAACTGATTTTTGAATTGGATAGTTGGGATAGAACCCGCGTCGATTGACGCGGAATCCGGCCGCACTACCCACTGCGCCATTATCGTTACAAATTCGCGTTTTCACAATTCTCAGCATGTTTTTATTTTTAAATTGTCAATAATGATTAGGGTTTTATATCTCCGTTTGTGTTTATAAAAAACATCATCTCTCGATCTGTTTATTTCTCAAGAATCACTGACTTTTAGTGGACAGTAGTGATCGAAAGCGAGAAAAAAAGTGCATTATTTCTGTACTTTGCCTAAATAATTAAGTGCAAGAAATAAATAATTCAATGAGTATTTATGATGAGTTAAATTCGAACGGAACGGCGGGACACGGATAGTTGAAATATAAACGCGGAAAGAACGACAATTTAGATCGGTTTTTTTTTTTTTTCATTCACAAAGAATAAATTGAATTCCATACAAGAGCATAATAATATAGCATAAACGGTGCGATTCTCGCTATTGACGCATTCACAATTCGCACCTTCGAATAAAGCCTTCATTACATTCTCACAAAAAGCCCATTTGTTGTTGTGAATATAAATAGAAAGGCGTACGTACATACAATAGACGTTGATATTTCGTATGGAGAGTCCCCCTTCGCGGCTTTAAGGATTTTAAGGTACAAAACACGAGCATTATGCGGAATTATGCGGCTGGGGCGTGCAAGAAATAAAACAAAGTGAAAAGGTGTAGGTGAAAATAGAGGTGTGACGTCACACCGAATCGCGTCGATGTGAAGTTAATTGACCTTCACTTTTACGAGGTAAAGTTATCGATAAAATAAATTTAAGAGTATAATAAAAATTAGTACTTAAAACTTAATAAAAATGTACTTCAAAGGTAAATTAAATTGAAATCAGTCCAGTTCAGTCGAGTTGAGTTACTAAAGAATAAACGTAAACCTTCAAATTTATAATATTTTGGTTGTACTCGTATATGTATAAAGAAACGCAGGAAAGGAAATCTCTTAAAATACAGTCAAATACATGTGCTTAGAAGTTCAAACATTATCTATACACATAATTATAGTAACATGTGTTACGTCGAATATTTTAAAATATCGATAAGGAACAACATCTCTAGCGAAGTAGCGAATGCAGAGTAAAATGTCATTACAACCAACTTTGCACTTAACTTACATTATAAGCCAAGAATAATAATATTAAATACAGAATAACTGCTAAATTAAAGACGCATTTAACATAATTATCAAATCCCATAACAGTGCATGACAATGATAATCATCATAAAACTGCAAACAATGGCATAGATTTACAGAAATTTATAAATAAAACCGTTACAGTATCTGATTTTTAAATTAATCGATTTTCAATAGAATGCACGGACGCTTTAAAGAAAACGGTTTTTTTTTTTGTTTACAATATCCCGTCTATTAATAATTTTAATGACAGGAAAGTATATCGTTCATAGGGTAACAAAGAGATGAGTAATATATATAATACATAACACATATTTTTACACAGTTAAAAATAAAATAAAAGTTGAATAACGCATACCAGCATACTAACTCATGTATTACCTCATAATACTTTTTAGACTTTCATCTCTTTAATTTAACTTCATTATGAATTATTATTACAATTCTGGGCCTTTTTCTTGTCTATTTATTATCTTTTTAAATCCACATTACATTATTTCTAAACCACAAATACACAGAAACAAAAACAAAACTAAATCAAAACGAAACGTACAAAAAGATGAACGAATGAAACTGTTACGAAGACGCATGGTAAAGCTCAAGTCTGTTGAGAAATTATTTCTAATTAACATGATGATGTGGTACAATTTCTCAGTCGATTTCACGTCTTGTTTTTTTTATTTATTATTCATCGCCAGTTCGACGTTCGAACGTGTCGTAAGTGTTTACATTGCGCAGGAGCGATGCACCGGACAGAATTAGCTCGTTATAAATCTGCGACACACACGGCGACGGATCGAATTTGTCGCGTCTGATCTGCGTAACAGTAACTCAGTGATAGAAGTGAGCTGGAAACTTTTTTTGAAGTGTGATCTTCTTTAGAGTCCCACTGTGATTTGAAACTCGATGAAACGAAACAGCGACATTAGAAAGAGACGAACAAATAAATCTATAGGATTTAACGTACGAGTAATTCCTCCCACTCTGTAAAATTTTCACAGTTTTACATTCAATAATGCAGAATTTGAGACCATTGAAAATATTACACCATCGGGGTAAAAATGTCCAAAATTTTGATTACGTAATTTACGAACGATCCCTTTTCTTCAATCAATGGCTACTATATGGTGAGCGTACACAATTCTGTCAAAGGCAACGAATATGGCCGTAATTTTATTACAATTATCCACAGCGGTTTGTGGCGCTCCAAAGTTAATGTTCCGCATTATTATATCAAATACTCGTCTTAATTTTTGAACAAAATTACAGAAAACTTAAATCACACGAATTGATAAAAATCAATCACGTCAATTTTATGAAATTAACATTTCCAATACACATTAATTAATTCTATGAAAATATCGACCACATTTCATATCTTCATATTGACAAGCAAAACGCTCTTAATGTGTTAATATTCACTATAATTAAATGATAACGATACTGATATATTGAAATATATTAATTGTTACCCGTCTTGTTGAAGTTGTACAAACAAAGGATATTAAATCATTTACATTACGATAAACGCAACCAGGACAACGAAATAAAAAGAAAAATAAGGACGTTAGGTATTAACTTGCTGTTAAATAATTATAACCATACTAATCTTCTAAGAATATATAAGTTCATTAAGTTACAAAAACATAAAGGAATCTACACTGATACTATGAATAAGAAAGGTTTGTATTTTTGTATGTAACGCGAATAAGCTTACAAACTAGAGGACCGATTTGGATGAAATTTGGTATGGAGATAGTTTGAAATCTAAGGACAGTGACATACGATAGTTTTTATACCGAAAATCCCACGGGAACGGCAACAACGCGGGTAAAACCGCGGAGAGCAGCTAGTAATTAATATTTTTAATTCTGTAGGTGTGTCTTCCTGAGGCATACAATACCAAAAAAAATTATAACTAATAATGATTGTTGATATAAATTACAGTTTCGATTTTTGTATAAGTTTAATATTTTCATAAAATATTCTAAATTACTTAACCGTTTTACAGGTAAAAAGTCTAAACTTACTGTGGAATATTACGAAATATATTACTCTACAAATACAAGTAGAAAGATCCCACAACACAAGAATAGGCAAAAAAATAATCTCCGAGACATTTGAATGACACTTAATAGTATTTGTCGAATACCCAACAGAAATGCAATCAGGTATAAAACTCGTGGTTTTCAAGTTTACCATACCGGAAGCGGGATGGGTAACACGAAGCCCGATTGTTCGTTCGTGAGTAGTAACAGAGCTTTGTCCTTAACAAGATTCGCCCAAAACTAAATCGTGCGATCAAAGCAGAGACCTGCCACACAAAAGACCCGTAAAATTGAAATTAATAAAATCTACGAGCCGTGAATGAATGTTTTATCTCTTTTTAACTGAAATTTAACTGGATATAGAACAACTTAACTGGACAGATGTAATTCAAGAATAGGATCGCTATCCAAACTGTTTCTATTACTTTAGAAAACAATTCGGTTAGTCGACTTACACGATTTACGATCGAACTTTATGTCGAAATGAAACCGGGTTTTAAATTTACGATTGAACAACGGAAAAAAAAAAAAAAAAATAATACGGATTGACATAATAAAAAAGGCCAAATGTAACAACAACATTCCGTTCCGTGTAAATGTAAACAAATTGAGCTAATATTAACAATTAATGCTTTTCGTAATCGTCTATATACGATTCATTAAAGTTATCTTTATACCAAATCAGGGTGTGGTACCCGTAGCCAATATTATACAGATGTATCGCTGATGGATACTATATGTAGTGTAATGAACACATTTATCTCCTTCTCTTGCACCCCCCAGTTTCCTCAATCATGTAATTGGACTTCTGATGCACTATTATATTAACGGCAAATAATATAAATGAATTAGTTCTACATTAAGTTTTAAATGACTCATATTTATAACTAAAAATACAACATAGTTTCCGAATTAGTTTAGATGTAGAAAAAAATTAATGTCTAATTCGTAATATTTATTTTCAATTAAAATTTATAATTATTGACGTTCTGTTTAATTTAAAAACAATTTTTTACTCCTTAATTACTACAGTACAATAAATAAATAATAATAACAAAATTATATCAATTAAAGATCTATAAATTCTCCTAGTAACGTTTAAACAATTATGATCGGTGAATTGAATTAAAATTTTATACGTACCCGTAATTAAATGAATTAATTCGAATACGAGAATACCAACGGCCAATTAATTGAGACGTAATCACCGCTAAAGTGTGATATGGCCGTATCATCCATATCGGCTGAATTGGTAATGGTTTATTCTTTTTGATTATAAAACGAGTTTCAACGATCAAAATATATCGACACGGTACATTACAGGGAACGTTTCCAGTAAATAATTGAGATCCCATTGAACCCCGGCAATGTATAATAAATTATCTTTAGAATAAACTTGTGTTCGACGGGGTGGTAGAGATATCATGCAGCAGAGTTCGTTGATTGATGTGCTTTTTGCCCGCGTTCTCGATATTGGCTCGAGGCGTTAGGGCCTAATCCTATGGAATTAGTTTGACAGTCGGAATCTTTTTCCTGATTTTTTGCGACCAAAATGCCACATGTTTATTACGATTATCCTGTCTTAATGATGTGCAGCGAGGCGGAAACATTCACAGTTAACTTCGTCTAGTTAATTAACTTTAAATCTTTAAGAGACAATATTATTATCTTACATAAGTAAATTATTTTCTCTCATAAAATCATTATTAAAGGTTATCTACATAAATTTACGTTGTTAAAATTTAAACACGTAAAGTCTGGCAACTAAGTTTTTATTAAATAAGTTAGTACTATATACATTGTTTAGTGCTATTATTTATTAAAAATAATTTTTAATTCTAAGTCATTACCGAGACAATTTATGGTTCGTTATTATTCTCAAACGAACTATAAACAAATGAAAATATTCATTTTTATTATTATTGTTGAAATGCGCTATAAACACAAGCTCACTTCTATAATATATTTATAACTTATTTCATATGTTTACTATTATCATTATTGGTACGAATTCTTATTTTAAATTAATTAATAAATCTTAAAATAAAGATATATATACACATAATTTAAATTAAACAATGCGGTAATAAATAAAACTTTGGTGCAGGCAATGTAGATCTCTGTGTGCTCCACGGCAGGCATGTGTTGTAGTCGATCTGTTTATTTACATAGGAACGCGAGTAATGTATAAATATTAGTAAATCGAATAGCGTTCGCTATTCGGCGTTTGTACGTTAACGTTATAATAAATAATGTTGCAATAAAACAAATAAATTCGAGATCGGCCCACGGGGAAAAAGTGGAGCGTCGACGTATTTATTCTTGGTTCTAATTTAAGCATTGCAGTATTATTATTATTATATATAAACATTTCCCACATGTATTTGAATTACATCGCGAATACGTTATATTATATTGAATATTAAAAATATATACAAAAGATCTTCAATGTCGACATAACATAAGCTCACGCCTGTTATCCCTGAAGGGTTAGGCAGAGGTGAAATAGCGAACCGGGGATTGAACCCGAGACCTCAGAACGACAGTCATACCGTAATACAAGTGCGTTCATACAACTTTGCTAATTGCTATTTTGTGTTTCGTTTGAAGACGAGGAATTTCGGAAGTATGACCTCTTCCGAGATTTGTTACAAATCATGAATCCAAATAATTCTAAACATGCGTTTCTGTCAGGAATGTATGTATTTAAATAGAATTAGATCCTTAAATGTTCTAGTAAGTTTAATATTAATTTTGTAACATTTTTACCATTACAATTGCTACATTTTGTTATAAATAAAAAAGGTATACATAAATAGATAGCGTACAAAGTACAAGTCATAATATATTTCTCACATTTTTCAGTGATATTTGTGTAGCAGCCCTAAAATATTAATAATAAACGTCGCGAGTTGTTTTCAGATTAATGACGTCACGTGCAGAACAGCGAAGCTCGAGGACGGAGGAAATGAACTTTGCATTTGTTATGCGCTCCTGGTCTGTCCTCGTGTCATAACTATTGTAAACCTGGGCAAACTCCTAATGATATTTGTTTGTAAACTAACAAACAACAACTAACTTAATCTGAAATTGTTGCTATAGGTAACTATGATGAATTCTTAGAGAACATACGGTCGGTAACAGATTAGATAAGTAGGTATTTCAGAACACTATTGCTATCGCGTTGCGCCCCGAAGAAAGAGTTATCAAACACGAAAGGAACAGCTGCAGCTCGAGCTAATTTTACCTACGCAAAATAGACGAAAACATCACTTCGCAGTACCCTGTTTCCTCCTCCAAATTTTTTTTCAGTTTTTATTCGTCCAATTTTTAAGACGAACGTCTGAAAATGAGGGTAAAAGCCGAGAATTGTTTTTTTTCTTCTAATGTTCTTAATTTCTACAATTACTAATTCATGGAAAAAAAAAACAAAAAGTACGGGCATGGGCGAGGTGGATATAAAATATTTACCATAATGCGATTATCCAGAGAGGAAACAGGAACGTAGTCCACGTTTGTATGGAATAAATGCCGCTCGCATATCCTTTTAATACTGATTACTATTAATAATGAATACTGTTTGATTAAAGTTATTACGTATTTACCGTATACATAAGCATATGCCGTAATTAATTTATATTTGTAAAGCTAAGTGTTTGCGTCAGTTTATCTTAAAACAAAAGACTAAATAATGCTGTGCATGCATTCAATTATTGGAATTGTTGTCATCACGGCATATTATTTTGTATTCATTTTATAAGACATTTTAACATAATTTCCTAACCTCTATGAAAAGCGTCGTGATTAGTAAGTAGCCTTCTTTTATATTTTCTTTAAAATGATACCAGATTTTTTTGAAATTTACATTCAGATCGGTTCAGTAATTTTACAAGAATGTCCGCCCTAACTCAGAAAATATATGGTAATGTAATGAAAAAATATACATTGAAAATAATACATCAGAAGATAATGATAATATTACAAAACATACTTTTAAATATATATCTCCATCAAAAAATAAAAAAACAATGTGAAATAACTGAGAAATAAGACGTGTTGGAATAAAGCCATGTTTAGCCGACGACCACTAAAACCGCAACTGTGGGTTCTCCACAGGCCTGTACTGCCTACCTCGGGAAACTATTAAGCATTATTCACAGTCAAGTTTGCTAACAATAATCTGCAAGTATATACCATATAATAAAGTCGTAAACAGTACGTGTTCTAACCCGCATCATTGGAAACTAACTAAACTATTTAGACCACGTATTATTATGAAGTACAAAATTATGAATATCACATAAATAAAGCCAAAAAAGCAACAAAAATATAAACTAGTAATTATTTTCTCTACTCAAAGTTTAATATATATATAAACCATTCAATTAAAGACAATATTAGACATTTTATGTATTTAAATTTACAATATATATATGACGTTCACTTGCGTCTAATATACAAAAAAAATATCATAAAAGGAATTGTATAAAAAATAAGGTATAAGCTGTAATATTTTCATTTATACCATAGCGGTGATAAGATCTTAAAATGATGCACGCATGTGCCTTAAGGTAATATATAACCCTGGAAGAACGGTAAAAAATCACCCACATCACTCCACAACTCAACTGAGAGCATGGCTATGTGACAAACGGCAATGCACGTAAACCACAAAACGAAAAAAAAAAAGAACTACATCGTGACCCGCTTGTAAATATTCATATACAACAAAAACCGTATGAATTTTTGTATTCCTAATATTATTTAGTCAAGCCACGTGCACTAACAGAAACGATTCCTACAGCTTATCTACGAGATAAAGTACGATTTTACGGGGGTTATCGTACGGTAGCGACCGCTGTAAAAACGATTATTTATTATCATATGTCATTATTGATATGAGATTTATTTTCGACAGGACTATCATCGTATCGATAAGGAATTTACTGTTTAAACAATCGATGCCGCTACTGGGAAATTATTCTTGAACGTTATTATGTGCAAATACGCATTACATTGGACTATATTTCCCTTTACCAGAGTACATCAGGGCAAAGCAAACACCAACTGTGTGCGTAGTGGAAGTGTCCAATGACAAAACACACGAACACGCTTGTCAAATAACGTTCACCAAATATTTTATCAGACCGCCACACTGTATTATGTCGTGGAATATTTGTGCCAACATAACGACCGTGTGGGACAGAAGCAAGACCGGCGATGTTTGTATAGGAACTTAGTAAAGATATATTACACCGGTAGGAGGAAAAATATTAGATGGATCGAGTAAACTTTACTGATATATTGATAACTTTGTATGTATCATAAGTACGCCCATACTCGTTATTGCGGAATAACTCAGATGTAGTGAAGATTAGGGAATATTTTATCACGGACAACGCATCTTATAATTACTTTTTTTTTGAAGGAAAATGTGAACTAACTTGTGAACTAAGTAATTTGATATTCAAACATAAAAACTAAAATGAAAAAAAAAAAAATTAATTACAAATAAAATCTAAGAAAGAAAATAAGTTGGATTCTTAAAACTCGTGATAAATATACAAACCAAAGAGAAATTTGTTGCTATAAGATTTGTTTTAAAAAATATATAGACCACAGTCATAAATCCTAGATAGATTTTTATTTGTACTATACACTTCAAGCGCTTTGTCCACAATTTTACCTAATGTCACAGGTAAACACAATAATCCTAGAAGCACTGCCTCTCAAGCGATGCTACCAAAATACACCCATAGTTGCTTGATATTATTTTCAAACTCAAGGATTGTAGCTAACCACGAGTTTCCTTCCTTATTGAGCCATCATCGCTTCAAAGACAGATGCATATAGAGATAGCTATCGCCTGCATGTATATATGTATATACATAGTTACCACAATTGATTAGAAGAAACGGTTATCTAGTTGAAAATATTTCGAGTGAAAACCCTAGAGTAAAGGCCACGCGAAAAAAAAAAAAAGAAACAATGAAAACGTGAAGTTTTAAAAAATCGTCTGTTGGACCAGAGCTTGAAGTGAGCAGTTCTGTCGAGTGCTCTCGAATAGGGCTCTCGGAACGAACGTCGACGGCGGCTACGTACTCGACCTGCTCTGTTTACACCTAACGAACACCCAGGTACACCACAACTGCATAAATAATTTAAATTTAAATTTAAATTTCGAAATTACAACTTTATCGTTAAGAAAACTTATTAAAAGGAATAAAACGTCTCAGTCAGTAAGTAAAATAGACAAGTCAAGGCAGTGGTTCATACTTCATAACTTAGTTGTGATCACTACTCCTCGGATGGTGAAATGGTTATTTGATGCGGTAATAATGATTAATTAGGTCGTGCACCTTTGTTATTCTAGTCAAAATGTATGAATTTTTTTGAAAAAATAAAGGGAATATTATTTTAAAATTAATTTAAATTGATTAATAAATAAAATATATAATACTACTTCTAATTATGTAGTTTTTGTTTTTCGTTTTATTAGAGATTTATTACTTTACTATTTTTATTACTATTTTGCATTTTTTTTTAATGTGCGAAAGAATGCCTGACAATATAATTTTTTTTAACAATCACTACCTTGACTATTTTAAATTTACAATTAACAATACCGAAATATTTATTTTGAATTATAACCAAAGTATTAAATACCTCCCTCCACAAAGTAAAACGAAAGCTTTTGCATAAAAGCAATTTTATGCACAAAAAAACAAAAAAAAAAAAAGATTTGATTTCGCCAGCGTTCACAAAACAAACACACGACGGTTCGCGAAACCGTCGGTCGTAATAGGAATCGTATAATTTTAAACATCGTAAAGTAAACAATGGGCAAAAAGAGAAACATCATAAACGGTGGGTGTACACACAACGCCCGTCGCTACGTGCCCTGCGGTGGGCTCTTGACATCTCCTGTTTATCGTCCTACAACTATAAAAAATACATTTTTTAAATATTAAAAACACGAACGCGAATGGAAAAAGTTTTAAAATTTTAAACAAACAAATACACTTTGAAACATATAAAACATAAAAAAAAGAAAAATAAATATTCAAGTATACTAATTATGCCTACTAAGAAAAAATTTTAGTAAACGTATAACCAAAGGATATGCTAACATTTATGTAGTATTTTATTTATGGTAACTCTATTATGCAAGTAAATCCAACAGCATAAACAAATTATAGGTAGTAAATTGTTTTTTTTTATTTGTCAACATAATTAAAGTGCATCATCATTTATCATTCCAGATTGAAGAAAGTGTACTCTCTATCAAGGAGTGTGTCGAATTAAGTATCTCATTACACGGTCTTCCACCGTATCCGATACGGGTGGGTAGGCTTCCGGACATACGGTCACGAACGCTCGTTGCCTATCCCGGACCGACCACAGATTAGTCGCACTCGACGTTAACCAGCCTTATACAATCTCGACACCAAAACGAGGTACGATTAACAAAAGAAACCTTTAATACAAATGATGGATTTAACATCGACAATCGAACATTATTCGTAAATACGTGGAATACTAACAACGCGCAGCTTACGTGCCAGAGTTAATCGACGCGCACCATAAAATTTTAAACAACCAGTTAAACTCAAATGTGAGAATGTTTAAATATGCGTGCGTGTAATTCTTCGATTCGAATAACAAACATAACATAATAATATTCAATTAATTTCTCAAACATAAAGACACAGGATAACATCTGTTTTGAATATAAAATACGGCGTCTCGTAACCGACGTCCCTCGTTTGAACCCCTAATAAAAATAAGACCCACACGGCTGACACACAAATAACAACTGCCTACGCAACGTAGATCTTAAATTCTGATCTAACGATACTAAAGGATCCACTAATATTAATAACCGATGTCGAAATAACATATGACGACATAAAAATTTTTGAATAAAAAGTATTTTTTCAAAGGATCATTTCTCCAATATAAGAGACATTTAATAATATGCGCACGCGGTCGATCGAGATAACAAACATGGCGGGCGACGCGGCGCTCGCGCATATAAACATCGAGTTTATCGTGGGAGGCTGTCACAACACACGACCAATGGGCGCTGACGAGCTGGTGAAAGCTCTTGAAGTCACCCCATTATGCGACATATGATGTTGATTTTATCTAAAAAGAAAACATTTAAAACCTACGCATTTCGAATTTGTAGTAATCATATGCAAGGAAAAACTATATACAGATTTTTTTCAATTGGTAATCATCAACTATGCCCGATAGTGATCTTAGAAAATATTTTAAAAATAGATTTATACAAATTCAGTAATCAATTTTATATTTTTACGTAAATACGAGAATTTAGATGGGGACTGGATAAGCTAGAGTTAACTTTCCAAACGATCAACGTTGAACGAAATCCAATTAACCACGTGAATAAGCTATTCGAACGTAACAAGGTTCTAATATGGCGGAAAAAAAAAGCGGCGCAGCGCGTTTACTCACAAAACAACAACAAAGAAACTAGTCGTGATCTCCATCACAGATCCATCATCGGGCGTCGACTGCCGCGAGATAGATTGCCTGCATTATCCCAACAAGCACCTATGGATAACAAGCGATATACAATTGCCGACAATTTGTCCAAGTCAACTCTACTCCATTTACTACTACTTCAAGGGAATAACTGACAAAGGCTGCATGCATCCATGTATTCTTCGGAATTAACAGTCCTTTTACAAAAGTACTATATTTTTACAAAGAACGGAGATTGTATTAGGTATACAAATAAATATGTATATCAAAGCCATTATTATTAGTACCAGTTTTTCAGATGCTTAGTAATGAATTATATAAATAATAAAATAACTTATCCGTTTCAATATTTCCGAATTGGAAGTTATAATAAGTATGAAATATAAACAGGGGCTATACGTTGTTCATATACTGGTATGTATAAACACAACAACAACTTACCAATTATGTCTAAATATTACAAATAAATAAGAGACAATGTGATCTATGACGGTAATAAGTTAAAGCTAGAGCAACTAGTTATTTAATCATCTCGGCGAAACACCTATAGTTGCTTAGGTTGTCGAAAAGCTGTATTAGAAAATGCCTTACCCACCATGCCATGGTTTTATAATGATGTTTTCCTTTGTCGAAAGCTCATTGTTTGATTAAAACCTACGTCGGCTAACGATGTATGCCGGTAGTGACCACTGAGCCATTACTATTATTTAATATAGTCCAATAATAGAGATTTTATGTTTTGCTTTTAAATAAAGGAATCACTTTATAATTGCCGAAATGTAAAAAAAAAACTTAATAAGAGATGATAAACCAATGTAATGTAATTTTATTACATAATATTATCAGTAATGATTAAAGTAATAATTAGTTTTTTTTAAGTCAAGCTGTGATGCGGCATGCGAGTTATTAAAAATTAACTAAGAATTACGGACGACATAATTGAGTTTATAAGCTGGGAAGGAAACTTCTCGGCGCTGCGGGAACGATGCGCCTATAGCTTTATACGAACAACATGCGATATATACATAAATTTAAATTACGAACGTTAACTATAAGAGAAGGGTTTTCGGCTTCGATTAAAGTGGAGACGAAAACAAACAGGACCTCGGCACGCCTCTTGTTCCTTTTTTTAAAGAAAGCCTTTGGGCGATACATAATGTTGGCCCGTTTCGGTTCGCTGTCTATCACAATGATTTTTTTTAATATGGCTACCGATTCTCATAACTAACTAACAAATAACTGCATACACTATTATCTTCAGAACAAAATATTATAATAAACATTATACCTACAAACAGAATACATCTATGACTAAAAGAGACTCACATAAATAGGTAAAGTCGTGTGTGTGGCGGTTCTAGAATACCACCATGCTCCTTTCCTATCCCGTGGAGTGTTGTAGGAAGCGACAAAAGGGAAAACGTGGACATACATCCACGCTCGGACCGTTGGTGGCGGTTAACCACCAAAAATAACATCCCCAAGTAGGGTTGACGTCAGACAGGCGGCCGGCCGTATAATAAATAGCCAAAACTTAAAGCAACACGGATTCGAAGAGGAATACATGTTGCGCCGACCCCATATAAAAATGGGATAAAGGCAGGGAGATGATGATGATGTAAATAGGTTTAATACTCGTCGAGTTATAAACGTATTTAAACTTATCACATTCACAATATACAATTTTCTTCAGGATTAAATCGTCAATTAAAAATAAAATCAATTCATATACGTTTTTATACACGATGATAAAGTTTATAAAACACTTAATACAAATAGCTATAGGCAACAACTAATAATATTACTCTTCAAGATGTCTATATAACTTATACGGCTTGTATTTCAAATAGCAAAAAAAAATTACATTTGGCACGCAGCGACCACCGACCAGCGACGCTGCACCACCTACGATCAGTTAAAACGGTAGCGTACGAAAAATAAACGCTCATGAAAGTGAGTTACGGGTGAAAATAAAACTAGAATCGGTGGCGAATGTGTTTAAAAAAACGATTTCTGTTTTAATCCGACGGTGGTTCGCAACAAAATAGAAGACGCGAGCACTGAAAGAAAGAAAAGAAATGCGATTAATTTAATGAGAGCGCATGTTGCCCGGCCGTTCATGGATTATCAGATGGGATTAGGTCAAACGGGTCAATCAGGACAAGTTATTTAAACCTTCTGGATAGTTTTTCCTCTATATATCTATATAGATTTCTATACTGTGGTCTAATTAAATTAAATCAAAAATACTTTAATCAATACAGGCACTGATAAGGCGCTTACGAACGTCAGAATACTACCACCGGTACGAAAAACAACCCAGTCATTGAGAAGAGCCGGCGAGAAACTTGTTTTTTTTTTATTTATTTTGATTTACGTAACTATACAACTCCACAGTTACAAAGATTTTAGTAGATGCACAAAAAAGAATGTCATTTTCAGACATCACCGTCGTTCACGTAATGATTTTTATTAATTAAAACTTGCTTGAAATAGTTCCTGAACTTATATATCCCAAGAGTTTACTTATTAGTATTGAAAGGGTTTTTTTCATCAATAGATGTAACGCTCCGAACAATAATTATGTACATTTTCATATAGTTTCTTCATGATCCAAACATACGATAAATTTTATTACTTATCTCAGAGCAGCAGCACTTAAACGCCATCTTATACTTGACATACTGTAGTATGTTGACGGCTGGCGTCATTGCATTGGTGATGCGAATCTAAAACTTCTTCCTGAATCGTGAACCGCTCAACGTTGCTAGTTTGGTTTTCACTTCAATAAATATATAAAGCATGCACAAAGACCCCTAATGACCGACGTACATATACGTACATAATACTTATTTCAAGACAGACAAATTCATAGTAAATTGTCTAATTGAAAACAATAAGATATTCGATTTCACGCATTAATTAAATTCTCTATCAACCTACGATATATTAGATATGAATAATAGCCACCAGAGCATTTACTGTAATAACTATCACGTGACGCAATTTAAACTTATGCACGTCCTTGTATTAATCTTCAATGGGTATTCATTATTCACGTTTAAAAACGCTTAGAAGGCATTCCTTTCTGATGAGCTTTATTCTCATATAACAGCGTCATCGATTTTTGGTTATACTTTAATTATTAACCATGTATATATTTCAGTAAAACTTAATTTACATAAATACGACAGAGAAAACCTTTTTAAGAATAATATTATGATATAATTCGAAGGCTCGTATTTGAAAAGTGATATTCATCATTTACATACATCATGTGGAACATAAATCCCTATAGGATATTAATTCGCGCTGGGCGTTATGATCCAACCGATCCAGGTAGGAACGTGACTCAGTTACATGTCTACTGATCATGGATGCTGATATAATCTTAACCGGACTTAGACACACGTATACTCACCCGAACCCGACAATCCTCACTATAATGCCTTACACACAATTTTATGCGACACTTTGATCACCCATAAAAAAAAAAATCATCTCTGTTAAATGGATGAAGGACAATAAAATATTTTAAGGTTTGAATGTTTCGTAAAAGATTTATTTTATTGTATACATAGGGAGTAAAAATTGTTTTATTTAGACATATATTTATAAATTATCAACGCCCCGGTAGCTCAGTTATATTACGGTGCGACTGCCGTTCTGATGTCTCGGGTTCGATTCCCGGAACAGGTCAAGTGGTATTGAGTTTTTCTACTCAGTGTCATCCCGGAGTTTGGAATTCGTGCCCGATATGGCGACAGGCTCGCCCCTGTCATATCTGGGACGGAACTAAGCTCGGCGAAATGTACGTGTAGTTCGCTATTTCACCTCTGCCTAACCCTTCGGGGATAACAGGCGTGAGCTTATGTTATGTTATAAACGTAAATTAACCCCTTGAGCACTAACCTGGCGTTTACGCCAGCTTTCCATTGTTTTTCGATTGTCTTCCTATTGTCTCATTTTTATGGGTACTCGACACAGTAAGAAAGGAGGTTACAGCGTATCGCTTATTATACACGTGTAGATTACCTACGTAGATGAGAAATGATGATGAGAAAATAGTGTACATAGATTAATTCGGTATATAATATACCTATTTGGTTTTAGAGAATTTCAAGTACAGTAAATGCATGTTATTGTGCTACAAAAATAAATGCATTTTTAATATTAATTTGGATAATTTATAACAGTGACATTCGCATTTAACGAAATTGACTACAACTCTGGGTAAACTTGATAAGTCTTGTCTGTTTTAAAGTTTCCAAAGTTAAGAAGTTAAGAATAAAAACAACAAACAATAAAATAAATATCCAAACCTGTGGTGATCACTTGAAATGAGGCGTCACTAAAGTTATTTTCCGAACAAGAAATCCACACGCATTCGTAACGAGCCGAGTTACGAGCGGTTAAATAAACGCGCTTTCCCCTCACTTTATATTATACGTACGTACGTACGATCGAATCCTGAACTGAGATAAAAATAAATCAAAAACCAGAACACGTCGTTATACTAACCACAGAAACTATTTAGATAATCATTAAACCTTTTCACAGAATCGTGTATTAATTGTATTTATAAAAGTCAACATTATTAGTTTAATTAACACTAAAATTTGTAGCTAAGATCATTTGATTAATTGAATATTTTGCAACTAAGTACTAATTTCAAGTAAATCCGCAGTAAATTAATACATTTTCGGTTTAAATAAAAGCAAAAAGCGATGAGAAGTAGGTAGAGAAACGTATAATGTTTTTTGTAAATGATCATATGAAAACTAATGAGTCGAAGTAATAAAAATATTTAATAAAAATGTTAAATAAGTATAAATTCGAATTGAATTTTGAAACCAAATATGACCATTATGTTATCGTAATAAACTTTCCGCCAAATTGAAAACACATATTGATAGGCTTCGTTGGTATTGTAATTGAAAGACAAAATAAGTTTCATGGTGATTTATATTTTTTAGTTTTCTATAGAGAAGAGAAAGGACAAAATCTGAAATAATAAAAAATAAATCTCTATATATGAAAAGGCAAAGATAAATAAAATTCGAGATATTTAACCTCGATTTATCAACTGATTTCGGGCTTAATGGCGGCACGTCATCAACACGGCATCAAGTAATAGCTGTTATCTTTAATTCAATAACTTGTATTCATGGAACCTATATTGTGTGATTTTGATGGCTTTTACGTAATTTAGTTTGGTTGGTCTACAATTGAAGTAAATTGAAAACGATGGCACGAAGCGTTTATTCTGAGGTGCCACGAGAATCCCATGGAACATTCTACAAGGATTGCCATCGTCTTGCTAGAGTGCTGACACAAGTTTGAACTTCAGAATAAGGCGGTATGGATCAACGTCTCTTAGCCTGACCATCAGACGAATATTTCTACTACAACTATCTCTTTTACAACAACCGATTTTCTAAATAAAATATATTTGTGACATAAGTTTTTATTAACGAATTTTAATATTATCAAAAATTATTTTTTCATTCTTAGTTTTCATTCAAATTGTCAATTATAATTAAGATTGAATTTCAACCAACAGGCGAACATTATCGACGGAGAAGACCGAGCCTTTGGCGAGTAATAACGACCACTGGAGTGTACAAATATTAGCTCACAAGCACCTACGAACGGATTCGGCAAATATTTGTACTGTACGACTGCTTCCCAAAAGTGTGTTTTCTCATTCAACATCTATCGTTCGACACCAAGCGATGACGTCTCCCGGTATTTGACCAGCCATGACTTTACTAACACAAAGTACTACTAATTTTTGAGATAAAAAAAAACTTAAATAAAACATAAATAATTGACCAGGTCAATAGAAAGTTTTTAAAATTAAAAATTGAACTTGCTACGTAGTATTAACGAAGTTTAGAGAAATCGGCGAATTCAAAACTCGATTTCAAAATTGAACAAAAATGATACGTTGACAAGTCAAAAGCCGCATCACGTATGAAGCCCATTATATAATAACATATCTACTACATACATTACAATGTATATTCTAGCAAACTATTTATATAAATATACTTAAATAAATACCTATTGAATAAAAACATTCAACTTAGATAAAACGATAAATTATTCTTGTTTACAATAAACCCACTACCTACTTAAAAAAAGCAGACCGAACCAAAAAAGAACCACCGAGTATCGCGGGGAGTCAACGTAGTTTATTGATTTAGAAATACATAAGTCGCGTTTAACTAATATTAAAAACTTATATGGCCATACATAAAGCCATATTCGGACTTGGTAAATGTAAATTTGAGGTCTAACCATCACAGCAGGCTGACTCACAGCGGGAGTCTAAACCCAGCATGACCGGGACTTTATCGTGCTGCGAAACATAAGAATACACTTCTTGTAAGCCTTTAGATCCCATATCAATCCACGTCATCCTATCCTTAGGGAGAGACAAAAAAACCATACTGAATGTTGGTAAACAAATAAACGGCCACACGCGTTATGACAACATACGACATCTTTATTTGTTTAGACTCACAGACAGGTCAGTAATGACAATAAAAAAATGCCAAACTAATATTCTATGCTACTCACGATTCGGATGGATGTCTACTATTGTGACCGGATAATCATTAATCAATGTGACCATAAAAATCACTTTAATTATAGTATTCCTAGCACATAATAAAATAGCACTGATTTAGCATAATTAAATTAAAAGATGCAATAGCATGGCCGTATGATGGATAATGCATAACGCTATTATCATCGGCAGTAAAACGAATATTAAAAAAAGAATCGTTTGCCGACATACCAATTCAATTATAAGTCAACCAAGAAAGAGTGAATGAAAAATACGGTATAAGAAATTAACAAACCTGCATTTGGTAATTAATAATTGTAGTTAGATAAAACAACACAAATTATGTAAAACAATCCCATATTTAGCTATAGATTCAAACAACATTGAGAAAAAGAGAAAAAAATGATGATTTATACAAATGTCAAACAAAGAATTTACAGTTATGTTCATCGTGACCATACCGTCCAGGATTCGAACCGGCACCTTTTTATCTTGATAGTAATTATAGTAGTAACATATAAGAATGAAACCACATAGTTACTTTGTAACGTATTAAAGAAATGTTTATTTCCAAAAGTTTTCAAATATATAAAGTTCATATATTTCATACATTGCTTTGTTTTATGGTGAGAAAAGGCTCGTAGGTAATAGCTTTAAAATACGACACTATTTGTCCTTCAATGTCAGATCCACCGAAAAGCACATTGCATTAGCAATAAACATCGCGGCTGACCATAAACCTCGGGACACTTCGGTTACCCATCGACAATAAAAGTCAAGTATGCATTCATCGATCATACGCTCTTGGTGGTCTATAAAACATTATTATTTAGGAGCTCATAACTAATAAGATTTACAGATCATAAAATAATTTCGTCATCCTGAAGTAAAAAGAATATTCCCTTTAACGAACGATAATAACTGGAAGGTCTGATTAGTTTTGAGTGGAATCAGAAACGTTGGCCAAGATTTCACATTTAAAGGCGCGCACGCATGATGGATATATTCGAGTGGCAGCCATATCCGGTGCAAGCAAATTTAACTCCGAATAGGCTTGTTTATTCAGGGGTGCACTGAACCATTAAAACGCAGTCGTAACAACGTCGACCGCGTTAAATTCTTCAATAGTATCATAATGCTCAAGTTTAATTGCTTTCTTACGAAGCAATAAAGATCGAAAGTGGCTGCAGTTCAATATTTACGGTACCGGTTTTATTTTAATGCGTAACGTTATTAAATCGAGGCGATTACCACAAAAGCGTCACGGTTATTGACGTCTTGAAAGTTTCCCCCTTTTAAAAAGAATAAATAAAATTCACTCATAAGTGTGTACCATTATATATTCTGCGACAAAAAAACTATATTGTCGCGACCCTATTGATTAATTTACTTCACTATTAGAATTCTCTCCACGGATACTAAAATGTCCCAATGGAGCGCGCCTGGTATCCGAATTTTAGGGCATTATTTATGGTGTGCCATTCTCTTCAAAAGAGTGTATGATTTACTGCTCACGGCACAAAAGCCACTGCCTTATTATGACGTGCTGCCCCGTGCATTGTGCCAGCATATTTATTCATTCGTTTGTGTTCCATGTTTGTTTATTTTTCGTCCTTCCAAGTAAATACAGCATTGTCACAAAGCTATGCAACAATTGAGCGGAACCATATTTCACGGTGCTCAATTAAGGATTCGTATAGTATATTTTGACAATAACGAGAAACACTGTTCAAATTGAACCGGAAAATAATCAATGCAAACATAAACACAGCGAGATTCATGGAAATGCAATGATGATTGGATATACAAACAGTATCAGCTACTTATCCGTGAAAGTGCTTAGCGTTATCGAGTTGTTAACGAGAGGAAGAATGGCGTTTCATAATGATAGTGGTATCGTGGTTAGAGTTGATTAGCGCCGGGGAGAAGCTAAGCGCGTAGGTACACAATAGACCGAACCAAGTAGTGGCAAAGTCCGAGCTGACGCCACTCGTATTTACTTAGGGAGAGCTACTGAGACGCGCGTGTGGTCTCGACCTACGTATTCTATATTTTTATTAACCTCCTCCCATCAAATATACATTTAAAATGATTTTTGTTCACAAACGTTATTTATTATTAAAATATTCTGAAAGACACTTTTCATAAAACACATGTCATCCTTCATCCATATAAAGTACGTCGCTTCATATAACTTTGCACAACTCGTAAGTGCCTTCAACAATTTAGATAATGGGTGAAAGCTTCACACACATCGAGTACATTAGCGAGCTTTTAGTAACTGTGTCTGGGACAGTGCCTTTGATTTCTGTAATATGGTGGCAGAGCGCAAAATAGTTTATTGCGTACATTTACTTGTGAACTCGCTGTGAAAGCGTGGAGGTCGCGTGCCGCGGTTCCCATCCGCCTATTCAATTACGCACATGTTATATTGTCACTGCATCATCCCTAATGATACATCTCTGGGCTCTGGATAAATATAGTCGCGTGCCAACACTACGGGAGTTTTAATATGATTCTCTACGTTCTGGCGGATTTTTAAAACGGCCGTTAAGTATGAAGGCAGGATTAGGATTTGATACGGGGGTTAAACTGTTAATCCGCCGTGACGAAAACAAACACTTTCGTCTTTAATAGCGAAACAAAAACAAAAATCATAATGTCATTAGCGCTGAAACGTTAACGAGTGTCCGTGTTGAAACGTGCTATTTCGGTTTGGAAGCGTTCCACGTTCGTGCGTATCATCTATCATGGTCGAGAGCTGTCAGGTTTTAAACTGGGCTTAAACTGGTTACCGCAATGGCTGGTGGCAGATGACGGACACACCGTGACAGCCGATCTCCATCAGATGTCGGCCAGAGGGTACCGGATTGACCGTTTGACCCCTAACAGTTTACTACAGAGATAGCCTCGTAAATATTTCATATAAAAAAAACATATCTTACACAATTACATTTTTTATAGTTCTTTGGTTCGATCTGGTTAAACATGACAAAAATATTCGGTATATCTGTAATCCTATAGCACCTTTTAAAAAATGCCACGCAGGAGAATTCGTTTGTAAGACGTGCATTTATCCCTTTCAGTGTTTCCCTTGCATAGTTTATAAATGATATCATTAAATTATTTATTCTTATATTAACATTATATACAGGAGTCGTGTAAATTTTATGAATGTTTAACTTATCTGTTATTTATCTTCTTTAATCGTTATGTAAATAAAGAACTATAGGTCATTGTGTTAGTAATGTTTTTGTTGTGATTATATTTTGATGTTAGGTTGTTTGTTTCTAAATGAATAAATTAAAGAAATAAAGTCATATCCTCGAGGAAACATTAAACGCAAAACGATTATAATGTAAAATATCCAAAAAACTCGCTTAGTTAACCACTCTTGAGATTAAAGATGTTCTGGTATACATCCATCCAATACGTCCAATTTAAAGAGAATTTATTAATTTCTAAACAAGTGAAAATAATACAAACTTACCTGACCACACTTTAACCCTAAACATTTCTTATATGATTATAAATAATTACAGATTACAGCCGCCTGATAAAGTAATTACGATCAACATCAATTTTAACTGCCAGGAAACTGTTACCAGAGATACATTTATAATTACGGTTTGCCGGCTCGAACACGTGGATTATACAAACGGAGGGAGGAAGATGAACACATCAAAAAAGTTCATGAATATTCAGATGACTAAGTTTACAATATTATATTACATTATAATATGAATTTGTAATGATAACTAATCTATAAACGAAGAATAAAAGCTTATATAATATAAACATCGTGAGGAAACAATAGCTAATTAGGGCATTTTCTAATGATGCCCGCCTGGGTAGCTACCGCCTTCAAGTTTGAAAATCTGTCGTCAAATATCAATAGGTGTGTTCCGGCAGCGTCACTTGAGAACCAGTACCAGTGTGGTAAGCTCACTACCTGGACCACATCATCACTTAAGATCAGGTGAGATTGTGGTCAAAGCACTGAGCCTATTCCGCGTAAAAAAAAAAAAATGGAGAAAAAACTTAAAAATTATAAAATATTCTGTAAATTAAATGTCTACATAAAACATACTTACAATAAGAATACAATAGGAAAATAATGGAAAGCTGGCGTAAACGCCAGGTTAGTGCTCAAGGAGTTAAATATTATTTTTAGAGTAGCATCTTGTCAAACAAAACGTGAAATGAAAAAGGTATATTAGACATTTAAAGAACGTTAAAAGAAATGAATAAACTTCAAAGAACTAAACATTTGAATACCATTTACAATGAATTATGTTAAATACAGCACAATAAATTATCAAATGATTATTATTATTATTTTTGTTATGATGATAATACGACAATACAACGTACGATTAAAATATTTAGTAGTCCTTAAGGACCCTAACACCTTGAGCACTAACCTGGCGTTTACGCCAGCTTTCCGTTGTTTTCCTATTGTCTCATTTTTATGGCTACTCGACACATTACGAAAATTCAAATATTAACACAAAATCGACCAATTAATTTAAATTAGTCATTGAAAGGTACAAATGGGGCCGTTCAAGTATTTTCATTAATTCAACCATAAAACGTCCACTGCTGGACATAGGTATCCCCCAATAAGGGGGGATTGCAATAATCGTCACGCTTGGCAAGCGGGTTGGCGATTGCAGTCAGGTGTTTGTTACTCAGAGGATGCTGCTGCCCACTCCCTGGTTATATCCCTTAGTCGCCTTGTAAAAACACCCACGGAAAGATAAGGGGATAATTCTTAGCAGGCACCACACATTATTACGGTCAAGTATTACGGTAGCAAAATTTTGGCCTTTTTTGATCCTTCCTCTGTCAGCAACTTATAACCTAATTCTCTTAACTGTTGTCAAAACGTGATTGATTTAAAGGTCCAACTATTGAATTTTGACCCGCGTTGTAAAATCGCCTTACTATTATAGACCATATATAGAACAAAACTTACGTTCACCAATGATAACAGAAATTAGTTAATATAATAAGCATGTTGATCGATCGACGCTCTTTGTCGTGGTGACGTCTCCATATATTCCCAGGCAAATTGCCACGAAGCGATGATGGCGAGAAACGGCCGGGATATGATCGAGAGGCCGACCGCGACCCTCCGCTCCGACATATGCCCGCGCGACCATTATTTTAAATATGCTCCACTATCTATCATTATTATATTTTATTTATGAAACTTCCAATTAGGTCTACACAGACGTAGTTTATTAAGGATCATAGAACGAAATCAAAGAAACAGATAATGATTTTTGCTTTCTTAAAATTATACAATTCAAATTCAAAGAATAGATATATACTAATTCTCATAACAGAGTTTTTGCAAACAGTGGGTAATTTATTGACATTGATTGTTTGCATAACGATAATAGGATGATAATAGGAAAATATATTTTCGATAAAATGTATACGGCTTTCGGTAAAATAAAAATAAAAATAGTAAACGCCTTGACTGAGTTTTGATGAATTTATTTATTTCTAAATAAATTCATCTTTTGCCTATCCAAGAAAATGTAATCTGGTTCATTTTTCACAGACATAATATAAAGACAAACAGGAGAATCTAATGTAAACGAAGACAGTTAAGGTAAGGAGGTGGCATCTGACGTAAGGTGGTGAGCATGATAATGCGCAGGGAGGAAGAGGATGTTGCAAGAAAAGTATCGGATATGAATGTGGATGATTATATTAGAAGACCAAAGAAAAGATGGATGGACTGTGTGAAATATGATTTGCTTAGAAAGATAGTAAATGTAGGTATGATCTCAAATAGAGATGAATGGAAGAGGAAGGTATGTTGCACCGACCCCAAATAAAAATGGGATAAGTACAGGGAGATGATGATGAAACGCACATACGCTCGGATTAGCAGTATGAGCATTTTATTTAGAGGCGAATATAGTAAGAGATATCTAATAAAATAAAGAACGACACAATAGAATGAGACGAATAAAAACGTTTCTCAATCCTTAATACTAGACGAATATATTTGTTTATATTATACATATTAGAAAATATATCTAAACATTCAATGTTTGTTTAGTAAACACGACAGACGAGACAGTTCATGACAACAAATAAATTGGACACGTATTTAGTGTACCTATACGCCCGGTAGCAAGACGTGTCTGACGGTTATGTATAAAAATGTATATTTGTTCAGCTGCGCAGAGTGACCCGGTTACAATTCAGAGATGTCACTGTTGATGTTGCGAACATTACTTGTCTCTATTCTTATATCTTCTATACATTGTTTAGGAATACGTATTTGTTTATTTTATACATCTTTGCATATAAACAACTCTCCGTATATCTGTTTGTCTTCTGTTTAAAAATAATAACCTGTATAGGGATAACATCCCACGAGTAGTTTGGTCGAGTCGTCTCGTGACCAGAGAGGGCTGGCCTATTTCTCAGTCAGAGAATCAGCATTGACATACAATGTAGCAATGCTGCCAGCCTTCTGGGTACGTTTCCTTTCGGCGGCGATTTGGAGTATTTTGATTTTTTGTAAATATTTTGTACAGATTAAGTAAAAAATACTTTACTATTCGTATTATTTGTAATTAGTCATATTTTTAGTTTATTAATATGTCAATTACCCATAAAAATAAGACAATAGGAAAACAATGGAAAGCTGGCGTAAACGCCAGGTTAGTTCTTAAGGGGTTAATATATTTTGTATGTGTGTAACTATTAAAAAAATAAATATATTATCTGGTAAGGTTTGAATGTATATTTTATTATATTAGGTTGTTTATTGAAAAAGCTTTGAGAGTAATAATGAAGGAAATCGATACACAAATTACCATCGTGTTTCTTGCAATATTTTAAACTAAGCTGGACAATGTATGGACTAATTATAAGGTAGAAAATGTAACACTTCCAAACGGAGCAGAATGTACATACGAATAATTAATTAATTAATAACCGGGAATATTGTACAGAAAAATGCCTTACGCTCCCATGCTACCTACATATACTAAAGTTATAAAGAGGAAAGATTTGTATTTTTGTATGTAACGAATAAACTTAAAAACTATTGAACCGATTTAGATGACATTTGTTATGGAGATAGTCTGAATTCCAGGGAGTGACCTAGGATAGTTTTTATTCCGAAAATCCAACGGTAACGGAAACTACGCGGGTAAACCCGCGGAGAGTAGCTAGTATCTAACAAAGAGATCCAGTTGATCTCAACACTTTAAAACCTTTTACTATATTCTTTAAATCCATGTAATGTCAATAAGAATATAATTCTCATAACAAACAGATGTACTCTCGAGTACCGTTTCAGGTGATATTATATTTCATTAGATAATTATATATGTATGTAAAAAATATTAAAATTATAGTGACAATAAAATGAACACAAGGACGTTATTGTTCAATGCCTATACCTAGAGATATGTATATAACAAAAACTAATAGTGAATTAAATGCGAGCAGAGTCGCAAGTCAAGCAATAAATTATCATATATCGAGAAATTTAAAGCAAGCTCTTCTACGATTTTTAAATAAATCGCACGTAAAAAGCAGAATAACAATTTAACAATATATCGTATCGCATTAACAATCCCGCACGTAGAATGCTAAACGACAGAAAGGGCCCAACAACCATACTGTTATAACACCTTGTTAGATTCCAGAACTGAATCGATCGACGCTTTGTCGCAGTTGATTGCTCCGTAATAGGAGGTGCAATGAGCCGGTTTTTTTTCTATAATATCCTTATAGAAAATGCGCATAATAATATATCTGTAGATAAACCTATATAAGCTACTAGACTACGCTTGTTTAGTTCGCACGGTTTTGTAATTTTTTTTTCTCAGATTTAATTTTTAAGTTTCTTATTATTTAGAATTGACCAACTATGTTATCCTGAAGGGCTTTGAGAACTGCAGCAGATATTGTGGGGCTAATTTTATGGCCATTCACCCGGAAGACAAGACATCACAATGAACTTTGGCTTGGGTTGCTTTCCTCACAAAAAATCCGCGGAACTCATCCCAACTAAATCTATCAATTTAGCAAAAAAAGCTACCGCACAAAACCTACGTAACTTGCGTGTAGTGTGTGTACAAGTGTGCATTGTGTTTTGCATGTGTTGCCAGTGCATGAATTAATACTGTATCGCTTTAGCAAATGATGGAATAGTTCCTCTTGGGCCTCTGTCGCAAAAAAGTTTATCATAGTTTGGTGGAGATATGTTCGGTTACTACGTCGATCAATGTAGGTTAAATAAACCTGAGTTTTACTTAAATTATGATTAAACCATACCATGGTTTCCTAATCTAACTATTAACGTGTACTGGCAAATTTTTGTACCAACCACTTCCTTTAAATCTAGCGTGTTGCCATGGTAGGCCATATCCTTATTGAGATTGCGGTAAATAGTTTAATTGTAGGTTAACCTATGATTACAATCTAACCTTACGGCAACGTGATGATAAACCCAAAGATGTTAAAACGATAAGTAAAAGAGCGGTCATTGAAACAAACATGGGTGCTTGGTGAATAACTTTCAACTTTTAAATAATAGCAATGCGATAAAGCACTATAACATTAAAATGAACTAATAACTTAAATTAATTTATTCCGGTAAAAGACTGAGTATGAGTAACTCACTCATACTCATCAAGAAGTTTCATAAATAAAAAAGATTTACTTAATAATTACAAAAAAAAACTTAATTAAGTACTTAATCCGATATCAAATAATTTATCTCATGAATTATAATTGTTATATAAAGTTTTAACATTTATAAATAAGCAAAGATACAGTACTTTTTTCTCGTCTGTTTGATAAAAGATTTTTTTTTTTGTAATAAAAGTATAAACATATAATTAACAAAAGTAACAAAATATAATTAATATATTCACACTACTGTACTATAATTACATTACATACACACTAATAATTACATCTTAAATAACTGCTCGTAATTGTAATTTATACGCGAGTATCAACAATTGTATCCGTGCGAGTATTAGCCATAACATGGTTACAATGAAAAATCATTAAAATTACATGAGGAATATAATGTATGATGTAATTTTAATGGTTCGAAGCTTAGCTTACGGCTCACGTAAGTAATTGAAAATGACATACATATTCATGGGTAAGACCAGGCATACCATCTCTCGGTCGCTTGAAACGTTGTCGACTGCATAATTACATTTCTCGAAACTATTTTATGTAATAATGTGATCATATAACTTTGAAATAAATAACAATTTAACGCCTTGAGTACTTACCTGGCGTTTACGGCAGCTTTCCATTGTTTTCCTATTGTCTTATTTTTACGGGTACTCAACACATTAAGAGAATTCATGTAAATTATAAATTTTCCCCTAACCCCTTGCGGGTTTTTTCATTAAGACAAGCGTCTTAATTTTTATACGAAATGTAAGGAAAATCAAGTTTATAACATTATGTAATATTACTGGCAAACGGGGAACGCAGTTAGGCCCCCCAAATGGGGGACCGACGACCTGATGAAAATCGTGCGAATCTGCTGGAGGCAAGTGTTGCAAGACCGTAAGTTATGGAAATCGTTGGGGGAGACCTATGTCCATGTAGTGAATATATTTCGGTTGAATGGGTAGATTGGTAACGAGCAAGACACGTATAGTGTGAAACCCTGATCAAGAAGCATAGCGTAAGAAGAAATGGATATATAGATTACCCAGTCATTGAAATAAACAAAATAAGGATATCTGCAAACCTTCGAAATTACTATTTAGAAACTTGTAGAAACTTTCTGAGATATTTTTTTTAAACAATCAGTCACATTCGTAACCGTAAAACGTATTTATTCAAATCGCATATCATCACGTTTCCGCCTGTTGTTATCTAAAGGACGATCTTGTTTTTTCTTCCTTGGACCTATACTAACATGACCACGCGTATCACCTACGTGTAAACTCTATACAATCCTGGCTTATCCACAATTCCACATCCGGGACTTTAGATAAAGCCTCAGGTAGGTACAAAAACGCATAAAGCACGAAAAACTATTATTATTACAAACAAACTATGGTCTTTGTTATTAACGTTCAGATTTATTTTAAATTACTAATTGGATATATGAATATTTTTCTCGGTGGATATGTTTTATTTTTTTAATGGTACGTGCCAGAATGGTTGATAATAGTCATTTAAATAAACACAATTAATGCCACAGTCGTAGAGTTTCATTCTAAATGCATCCCCCAGAAGAAACGACGTCGCATGAAGAATTAACAATGAATTTAAATCAATAAACGAGAAACAGGCAAAATAAATATAGAATTCCCGAAACTATTCTTAATGTAAATACATTTGACACATCTATGCATTATGTGGAGCGGGTCCTAAATAAATTTAATTTCACGGACTTTTGGATAACCGGTTAATCCTTGTTTTTAATCCTTATGGGGTGACATGTAATACGGGGTAAGGTGAAAAAGGTTTCAAAGAAACTCATGACAGGAATCATAAAGAAATAAGTATTTAGTTAAAAAAGTAAACTTTTTTCCCAGTAAATTCCTTATCGACGGTTATCACCTTTTATTTATCCTTAACTAAAAATTTCTATACATCTATACTAATAAATAAAATTGACGTGTCTGTTTGTAATGTCAAAATATATTGTTTTACTAAATACATATGAATGTAGATAATTATACGATACCTAGACCAAAAATATGTTTTTTTTTAATTTTTGACTGTCTGTCTGTTCCGGCTAATCTCCGGAACGGATGGACGAATTTTAACGGGACTTTTTTTGGTAGATAGCTGAAGTTATTCCGCGTAACTTAGAGTTTATTTATTTTTCGAAAATAATTAAAACTCATTTTTTTCTTATAAAATCCGATTCAACACACAGTTTTACGGGAAAATGCTTGAACTTATGAAATATTTTTACTTTATCTTAGAACCAAATGTTTTTTTTTTTTCCAAAATTATTAGGATTCCGTATAAAATAATTAAAGCGCATTGAAGTGTACTCGTATATGAAAAGCGGGCGCAACCGCGGGTATTATTGTATATAAGGTAATAGATAATATTATCTATCGCCTACAATTAACTCACAATAACATCGTTTATTAGTTGACCTAATTATAAAGTCAAAACGGACAAGATCGCGATCAAAAGCTAGAATATTTATGTGTTTATAATTAACAATTAAAGACTATTTACCTAATATATCCAGTTACAATACTAATAATAGTGCCGCCATTTCTTTTATAACACTTATACTCTTCTCGACTGTATTTATTTCCGAACCGGTTGTAGTGTTCTGACGTTTATAAGCGCCTTCTTAGGGCCTAAATTGAATAAATATTTCTTTAATTTGATTTTGAGGTACCTAAAATTTGAAAGCCAAAAATGCTGAGACAAGGGATCTTATAAAGTAAACGTGTGATGATTTTGTAATGACTGCACGTAATCTCACACTGTTTTCAAGTATCGGGTTACCTACGCGTTGATTTTTTGTTACGTGTTTCTCTTATCCCTCGCCCACCGCAAGTCTAGCCGCGTAACCCAACACCCAAGAACGGTATCTTTTTACCTTCGAGGATGCTGCATATACGTACGTATTTTTTATAATAATATTATCATTTTTCAACGAACAAATCATTCTTTACCGAGAACCAACCGTTTTATGTGTTCCTAATAGCTGCTCGACTGAATAAATACATTACTTAAATTTAATTAAATCAAATTAGAACCGTAATAATTTTATTACATTTTATAAAACCTTAATCAAAATAATGCATTTTAAATAATTTTGGACTATTATATAATTAACGATAATAAATTATTAATATTTTTTAATAATAATAATAAACAAAGAATAATTTACATGTATTTTTTACATGATATAGGATTAGTGTTTTGCAATCTCACCTGATGTTAAATGACGATGTGGTCCAGGATGGTAAACACACAGTCAGCCTATTAGATTCTAGTTCTACAGTAATGCTGCAAGAACACACCTATTGGTATTTGGCGACAGGTTTTCAAACTTGAGGGTGGTAGCTACCCAGGCGAGCATTATTAGTAAATATCTTACTATCATGCTATGGTTTCCTCACGATATTTTCCTTCACCGAAACCCCAGGCTGATTTTAGAGTTGGATAGGTGCGGATTCGAACCCGCGTCCAATGACGCGTAATCCGGCTGCACTATCCACTACGCCATCATCGCTTCTTTAAAAAGATTGCTTATTGTAGTAACTCGATTTTATACAAGTAATATCTATATACTTCCATAAAGGACCCCCTGAATTTATAACTAATTATTACAGGTATAAAACAACTCCTTCCTAATTGATGGTAATTTGTATGTGGGTATACCCAATTTTGCCAATGTCAAGTAGTGTAGAAAATTTTCAAATATTTATCTATATTCTTTATTCAAGGCAAAATGGTGAGAATTTTTGGTAGAACATTCTAAAGAGTTTTTTGTGGTAACGTAGAATCTATAATGCGAAGTGCATTACTTGTGCTTTTTATTTGTTATTTTTGTGTACTAGAAATTATTTTTTATAGAAAAGTATCCTCTCTACATGATGCCACTATTCCAAATAAAATATTTTAAATTTCTTTGTTTAGCGTATGCAATATTTTGTTTACAGTTTAAAAAAAAATTAATATTGTTTAAATTCGATAATAAAGTGAACTATAATAACCAATAATGAATATCGAATACAGCGAATTAACTATTTCAAAATAACTATCACAAGACGAAGTAAAAATCCGCCAAAAACTCTTAAATTATTTTTAAGGTCTGTTTATTTCACCTCTAACTCAACTATTTTTTTAACAAAACATACGACAACATATACCTAAGGCAGATATTATGTTTACTAATGGAATAACCGCACCGAAATACATTCAAGTAATTTAATGTACCGTTTCATAAAAGTCCCAGTTACGTGAGTAATTTTCTTAAAATTATTGCTGTTACCAACAACGTAATTGATGTAATCACTCAGGTTTATCTCATTTTATTGCTGCGAAATTGTTTTAGATAGTTGTTAGGAAGCTGAACAAGCTTTAGGTTATCCATCCATTGACAATGCTACACATAGCTATGCTTCTACTTAAATAATTACAGAGAAACTAATAACTTGTTTTAGGTGCACAAATACTACGATACGACAGCAACAAGTAACTGTTTCCATGATCTTTCTAGTTGAGGAGTACCGCTCTGCTCGCATGTAATTATTTCTATTCTTTATAATTATTCACAGCATTATATATCAATTATATATCTTATTAACTATTTTAGTTATACGTATTACAGGTAGTTTTTTGCGCTGACTTTATTCAATTTTATCATCATAACTTTTCTTACATACTTAGTGATTCTCAAGTTATAAACCAACTAACCAACAAACGAACACAGACGTCGCTGTTAGATTTTTAACATCGGGAGGATGGTTTTAAATAATTTCAACCAACATTATCGCTGTAATCGTTTGGTGATTTATGGACTAAAAATCGTTGATAGATACTGAACAAATTATAATTATAAATACTTATAATTGTAATTTGTTCGTATATATTTCAAGCCAAGATCTTTCGAATGGATCTACAGCAAGTGCAGGGTATTTATTCTATGGTCTCTTATAATTATATTACTTAACTAATATAATTTGAAAGAACATGCTCGATAATGCAAATACATTCAAACGGCTTAAAATATTCGTTTATTTTCAAAAGTAATCCATTACAAATTATATCTTTACATATCATATCTTCTAGTGGAAATACAGCTTTATGACTAACGAGTAGAAATTATCTCGGCTGCTGTATCTAGGCACGATACACAGCAAGCAATGTACATTGTAGATACGGATACTGTCTTAGTTGTTCGTAGAACAATGCACGTGCGCACCTTTCGTTAGTCATTTACGTGTATGCCACAATTCAGCACACAAAAGCGATATCCTGATAAATGAAAATATAAAAAAAAAACATTGAAGCCATTTTCGAGAAATGGGGCCTCGATACACGGATAGACATACTTCTAATCCTTTTTCTCGTTTTCAAGCGCGGAACTCTAAAAACGGTTTAACATAATAGCTTATGACTTACGTCAACAAATAGAAAAATATTAGAAAATTATATTTAGAGAATTATATTATTATCTCAAAGAAAGCAATGATATACCAAAATCTCCTTAGAAATTTTAAAACCATTAACTATCAATGTCAGAAACATAGTTGACTACGTTCGAGTAGTGAACAATTCTGAATGGTAAATACGTAATATATATTATAGTAATGTTAGTTTTGCTTACATAGTATTAAAAACTTTATAAACGATCGTAACAGCAATCGACCGGTAACTTAAACCACACGACATTTGTAAAGAATTCAGATGAAGTTACCTACCGTTCATAAACTATTTTCTCGTGTTCAAAATGTTAGATTATCACCCCATAAATAAATAGCACTACAAAGTCAGTATAAACCGGGTATAAACTATTTAGTATAGTATTCTCAACGTATTTTAATAAACTTCTAATAAGCGATGATGGTTCTTTAGACGGTCGTCGTGAGTTTGCATCCTAATATTCTAGGAGCTTTAAATTACGACCTGTAGGTATGTTCCGTCAGCACCACTTGAAAGCGAATACCTCCAGGTTTAACGTACAAAATTCGTGTACCACATTGACATTTAAACATCAGGTGAGATTGTGATCACAAACGGTAAAAAATCAATATAATGTACTATTAATTAATGTAATGGAAATACACGAAAATATATTACATATTTAAATTCATAATATATTTTTCATCCAAACAACGTACCTATAAATATATTATTTGCAGAATCCACTGTTTAAGTGCCAATTGTATTGACTTCGGTTGATAGTGTGGAAATAAAGGTCATCCAATATAAATATTTGGGGAACAGATCGGACTCTGAGAAATGATACCTTCTAATAGACATTTCATCAGATTACATATAAAGATGTATATGTTAACTTTTATGTTATTACTTTGTCAATATTTTATATTTTATAACGTATGTTGTCTGTATTGGTTTTTCCAAGAAATCATCAATATAAACTAACATTTTGATGTAGCGACGGTATATATTTAGAAATTGTTCAGTTTTTCTGTAATAAATGTTTTAACCGTAGTAAATTTGTTTTCACGTTTGGCATAAATTAAGTACATTAAGGTCGGTGTGACTTGACCGCTCTGAAGTTAGTATCTGCGAACCTTAGCACATTTATTATTCTTAGAAATAAAAAAGGTTAAATCATATATGTTTTTGAATGAACTTTTCAAAATGTACAGTATAAATTGTAATTAATTTAATTAATAATAATATGATAGAATTATTATGTTGCTTTATGAACTATAATTTAAATAAATAAATAACTTCTGCGTATTCATATGTACGAATTTCACTCCGGTCAAATTTCGCTAGTCATACTATTTTACTTGGTTGATAAAGAAAAAGATCAAGGATAGACCCTACAGAAAATCATTATACATAGTGTATTAATTTAATTCTACAAATAAGTTATACACATATTACATTTCTTAAATAGATAATGAATGCACTGGTTGTTATTTCTTTGTCGTATTCAATTTAAATCTTCAAACTTGTTTGATTTATTCTCTATTCAAAACGATAAAATCTTGCCGAAATATACGTAAATAATTAAAAGCTATTCTGGAGTTGTAACTCTAATAATATACACGAAGTAAGTACATTACCTTAAAAAAAAGTAAAGTTAAATTCAATTATGTATAACTTTTCAATTACTTTATTAAAAATCACACTTAATATAAGTACTTAATCCTTCTAAGTGACAATAAACAGTACGCAGTAAATCTTGAAACACAAGCAGGTATACTCTTTCAAATACGCTTCTATTATTCTAATTTCTAAACAAGAACAAAGGGCAGATGGTTGAGAGTTGACAAAGACAGATCGGTCCTGGCTCGAGTTGAATTTACAATGGGAACGAACAAAAAAAACGCACTTATTGTAAACCGCGTCACATCGCTAAGCTCATTACCTGCTCATGCGCATGCCTCTTTCAAATCTGTCACTTCGGCTTACCCTTAAATAAGTTAATGACAAGCAGCGAGGTATTAGTTGTGA
Organism: Samia ricini; assembly: GCA_014132275.2. NCBI lineage: Eukaryota > Metazoa > Arthropoda > Insecta > Lepidoptera > Saturniidae > Samia > Samia ricini. Next base: position 14,299,414 of record AP028161.1, read on the forward strand.
CGTACGTATAATTAAAATCGTTGGCATTATATTTCTTAAAGCAATTATATAATTTTGAAAATAAATGAATTGTAGGTATTTAAGTGCGAGTAAAATTTGGAATAGGTACGTAATATATCAGTATTGCATAGATAATATCCTTAAAAATAAAAATATAATTGATATAAGATTTTAACAATGAACTGACTGACTATGGACGAAAAATTACGGCAATAACTCTTCAATCAAATAAATCAACAATCGGATTTTTAACTAGAAAGAAACAGTAAATATCAATCTATATGAATAAAACTGGTATGTGGTAGATCGTATCAGATCAACGTAGAACGGAATATCTTGCTAGAGAAAATCGAAGGATCAAAATTTCATGGACGAAGACCGACTTATTCGGACCCAGGAGCCAGTACTCTGCAGATTTAATATCCATGAAACCATACGTTTGGCAGAAGATCACAAGTATTGGCGCCAAACAATTCAAGCCAGGACGGTAATCACTGTGGACATTCACGATCTCCAGAAATGGGGTAACGATTGAAGAGGAGGATCTGATTATCTATTTTTAATCTGCGAATTTAATTAATTATAAGCGTGTTATATTAATTTTCAACCAATCCCAACGAAGTTGTAAATCGAAATATAAGGTTCTTCAAAAAGGGCGTGAGAAAGTTTTTGATAGAGTTGGCAAAGCGCACGTGATACCTCTGGTGTGAGTGTACTATATATGCTCAAAGGAGCTTGAACCCAGGGCCGTCAAACAAGATACCTCTGGTGTTGCAGGCGTCCATAGGCTACAGTGACCGTATACCATCAGGTGGATAGTATGCCTGATTGCCACTGTAGAGGTAAAAAAATAAAATCTGACTCGACCGTTATACTTTCTCGAGTAAAACGGATTAGTTAGCTCAAATTCTTACTTTAACTCACGAATTGTATTAATCTTCACGAATTGCATTTATTAAGTTCCGCACATAATTCGTATGTTACGTTTGGGGTGTTCTCTCATTAACGCTAATTTAAACCAAGGACTAATATGTGAGATAATGAAAGAAAGTTTACACTTTTATACTTACAATTACAAGTTCAATTTGTACTTCAATTCCATTGAGTTGAGGTTATATAAGTAGGTTGACGTTTATTAACCCCTTGAGGCTGGAAACCTGGCGTTTACGCCAGCTTTCCATTGTTTTCCTATTGTCTCATTTTTATGGGTAATCTACATATTAAGCAATAATGATTCTTGCAATGTATAAGTAATGTGATTTCAAGTTGATTTTTCAAGCACCGAGGAACCAAGAGAACGAATGATATTGCACGAATAATCTATTATGCGTTGTAATTTTTTTATACAGAATCCTAATTATTTTTCTAAAAAATCTTTAGTACTAAAATAAAGTAAAAATATTACTCATAAATTATAGCACTTGCCCGTAAAACTATGCATCGAACCGGAATTTATTCAAATGTTTATAAGTTTTTTTTTTACGCGGAGCCCTAATTATTTTCGTAAATTCAAAGTACCCTACGTTAACTGGAGTAACTTCAGCTATCTACCAAAAAAAGTCCCACCAAAATCGGACTAGCCGTTTTGGAGATTACTCATTACAAACAGACAAAGTTTAAAAATTGTATTTTTGGTATATGTATCGCATATACATTCATATACATAGTAAAAAAAATTAACATTACAAACAGACACTTCAGTTTTATTTTTTAGTATATATAAAATACTACTATAATGGGATATTTTAATGTTATAAATTTAAAAGACCATAGGTAATTTATCTAAAGTAAATACATGTATAACATTATTTTAAATCTAAACGTAAGGCGAAAAAGGTACTTACATAATTTTATTTCCGTATACAAGGACGTCTAAATATAAATATAATTATTGTGATTACAATCGGAAATGAAGTAAACTCCACAAAAGCAATGTAATTCGGTACATCGGTTATGTAGATACCACAAAGTCCCTTATCTCGTTTGATTATGCGGTGGCAAGATCAAATGTAACGATATCATTGTAATCTGTACTTACCTAGCAATCTCCATACTTCGGCACTACTAAGGTAAACATTCAGATGTGCCAAACAGGATGACACCAACAATAATATCACTATCCACCTCATAGTTAAAGTTTTTCTGATACATGCACTCAGTTCCACCGTCTCATCGAAAAGTAAAATTCTTGAACAAAACACATAATATTCACATTTTCAACCACCACAGTCCGACAATAATTTAACGTTGAGTTTCTTGCTACAAGATTACACACTTGAATAATACGTACAAATCCCAAGAGATATTCTTTTTTAATGCGATAACCGCACAGATAAATGTCATATATATTAAATTTTATTCATGAATAAACTTATTAGTTTAGTTATAGCACCGAAATTTGTTTATAAACATTGATAAACTAAATGTTTGTTCACGAAAACTTGCAGCACAACCTACTCTTACCACGGTGTCTGTCAAACTGGTTTTTGTTTGTGTTCTGTTGCATATCATTGATACTGTTTATGTGTGCGTTCGGCCGCGTTGTACTCTGTAGTCAAAAACGAGAAACCAAAGGTGCGACTTAACACCGCGGTGGCGCCACTATTTTAGCAGAAGATTTGTCATTGACAATACCTAGATGTCACTTTTGAGCAAAAAAATTACAGACTGCAATAATATAACACAATTTATCCAACAAGTCGTCAGACGATATTAATGAAGATTATTGTTGTTAGAAGCGACAATAAGACCTATTGTCAACTGGACCACCCGTAGTCAGCTAATGATCCATATTGAAACTCATTGTAACTAACAACCGTGTAATCAGATGTGATCTTAGATCATGCACAATTTTACGATCATTAGGATGTGAAACAATTTATGTCTTGTATCAATAGTGTAGAAAATAATAAATTAAGACTCTTTTAATAATTTTAATTAATTATTTTTATTTAATTCAGAACATTTTTATATTTTAAAGTATATGAAGTTATAATTATGTAGATATTTTTATATAGGTTTGAGAATAATGTGCAATTGCAAATGCTAACACGATTTAGATAAAAAGTTTCATAAATTGAATATAATTAAACAAAAATATAGTAAATGAACAAATACCTTACTACAGCACGATTTTTAAATATGGAATAAATTACTGAAAAATAGGTGTAATTATTTCGGTGTTAGGTAATTCATATTTCATCTACCAAATATGCAAAATTTATAAATCGTTTCTACAAATAAAGCGAATGCTGGGATCAACTCGAATTTCCACTAACACTTTTTGGCTTCTGAACTAGCCTAGTGTTCTCTCGAATGAATGTTTGACCAACACTTAGCCTAAATCTACACCTACACTTACAAGTATACGACATGTCGTCGAAATTGTATCATAATCATTATTGAAAATTTGAAGAAAAAACTATTTTCAAACATATTTTTGACTAACCAATAACCATCAAATAAAAAAAATAAAAGAAATCCGTTAATAAACATAGCAGATAAATAGTTTTGTGGCATAAAGTTTTTTATTTCTGCCTACTTATATGTATATACATAAATAAACAACATAACAGACGTAAAATAACAACATTTAAAATAGCTTTTTTAGAAAATTAAACAAGAGAGTTAATTATAATAAAATTATCAAAATATGATGTAACATAATTACGTTCAGATTGTCGGATAAGTTTTAAGTATAGGCATACATAGGCTCCAACAGTCTTGTTTGTTTCTGTCAGCAATTTTGTATAAAATTATAGGGTACCAAACCCGCAGTCAAGTCCGTGACTCCGTGCTGTTGAAAACTGGACGTACATGTCACGCCTCGTTAGAAAGTTGATGGCTGTGATTGAAGTCATGCCTTAAAAAACAAATTCCACTTTTTTACTATAGTTCGAAGCTATTTAATCTGCCTTTCTTCTACATTCGGGATTAGATTTAACCCCTTGAGCACTTACCTGGCGTCTACGCCAGCTTTCCATTGTTTTCCTATTGTTTTTCTGTTGTCTTATTTTTACGGGTACTCGACACATTAAATGTATATTTTTATTATTTATATGATACACTTATGGGTCATTCCACCTCAAATCGAACAATAGTTGGAATCGACCCCTTTCGATTTGGACAAATTTTGATCAGATGTTTAATTTTATCATATAACGAAGTTTTGCCAACGGAAAAAAAAATTAATTGTTTTTTTTTTCAAAAGTTATGCAATATCATATTCAAAATTTCGATATTTTTCAAGTTTTTCAATCTTATCTTTTAAATATATCAAAAACGATTATACATAATGAAATGAACCATTTCAAAGAGGATACTTGGGCTATGAAAATATTGTGTTGATAAAAAATTGTAAAAATCCTCGAATTTGTAAAATTGTGAATTATGAAAATCGTGAAAATAGACGATGAATATCAAATTTTTTGCTAAATACCTTGGACTATTCTTAAAAGATCCTGAAAATTTTGGAACTGTGTTATTTGTTTTTTCAAATATATTACAATTTTTTTTAGCTTTTTTTTATTTTTATGGCTAGTAAAGTCAAGCAATCACATAATTTTGTAATTTTAACTAGTAAAACTTTCATTTAATGATATAATAATGTGATAAAAAAGCATCGCCGTCATTTATATTTTCATTTATTTGATAAAATCTTTCAAGCGCAATCTTTATTTATATTTTGTTATGCTATAATGGCCGATTTTTTGATCCGTAGTTAACTCGAGAAATGGTCAGATTTGTACCAAATGGTTAAAATAATGCGCCGATGCGTTTTTGAAACATAGTTAAGTTAAAAAAACTAAAATTTTGTCTGTGAATATAATATTATATAACATCAAATTGGAATTTAAAAATAAACATAATCTTAATTTTTTTCAGATTAAGAAGAAGAAATGAGACACCAACAACTAATAAAGGGTAAAAAACCCCCCGACTTACATAACAAAATATAAATAAAGATGACTCTTGAACACTTTTATCTATTAAATGAAAATATAAAACTTGGCTATGCATTTTTGTCACGTTAGTATATCAATAAATGAATGTTTTACTAGTCAAAATCATAAAATTATATGATTGCTTGATAAAAAAAATGTAATAAAATTCAAAACTTAATATTTTTGAAAAATATAATACACAATTTCAAAATTTTCAGGATCTTTTAAGAATAGTTCAAGGTTTTTAACAAAACAAAAAAAGCAAATATTTAATATTCATAGTCCATTTTCACGATTTTCAAAAATTCAAAATTTTACAAATTCGAGGTTTTTGATTTTTTTTAAATCAAATAATTTTTTTATAGTCCCAAGTGTCCTCCTTAAAATGATCTATGGTTAATTTATGTATCTGTATTTTTGAGATATGTAAAAAAGAAAAAATTGTAAAACCGTAAAATCTAAATTTTGAATTTGAATAACTTTTGAAAAAAACATTTTTAATTTTTTTCCTTCGGCCGAACTTCGTTATAAGATAAAAGGAAACTTCTGACCTAAATTTGTCCAAATTGAAAGGGGTCGATTCCAACCATTGGTCGATTTGAGGTGGAATACCTACCTTATAGTACCTACAATAATTCGTCACCGAGATCTTTTAAAAGTTGCAATAAATAATCATTCACAATACAAAGGTAAAATGTATTTAGTAAATTTTTGTTTATGTTATAACACAGAGGTGTTTTGATACATTTCTGTTTTAATAATACAAAAAAAAAAATCATTAAAATATGTGGGATATTATTATAGTACTGTGAGTGTCATGAAAACCTACACAAGACAGAAAAGAATAGTCTGAATTTAGATAAAGAGTTTACTAAATACTCATCCGAAAATTCTAAAAGAGACATTGTAATTAATTATATATATCCTACACAGAGATCTGAAGCTGTCCTCCATCCAATCTGTACTTGAGTCCCAATGTCCCAATGTCCCAATGTCCCAATGTCCCAATGTCCCAATGTCCCAATGTCCCAATGTCCCAATGTCCCAATTGTCCCAATTCTTTGAACGTGCAGCGACAGGCTCGAACCCGCTTATAGTTAAAGCCTTTTCATACATACCCGACCCGAATGCCTCACAATCTATTCGGAGGCCGCGTAACATCTTAACCGAGCCCGTGGACGACATCGCATTTCGAAATAGGATCTTCCCGTTCCAACCGAGAAAAATTGCGTATTAGCGACCATGCCTGCGAGACAGCCGATCCCGCCGCCGGGGACAGCCGGCCAACTTTGCTCCTGTACACTCTCATGGTCATCCTCCAGTGGTGGCCCAAGACATCTCTCGTTTTCCAACTGGGGAGGGTCTTAACATCGCCACCAGCGTGATACAGTGACACTGACCATGCACACGTACAATACTGCACAGACACTCCTGCATACAACACGCAGATACATAAATCCTGTAAAGAACCTTTGTTTAATCATAATATAATTTAATAAATAAAAAAATTAGGGATTAGGGAACCTAGGATTAAATTCGGCAGAATTTTTACACACAGGTAACGGCAAAGCCGTATTTCTTACCAGTTTGGTACCCTTGTGCAATTTACCTTTTTGCGTCTTAGTGCCTTCTACACTCCCTCAGAAGGTCCTTCCGGTCAACAGCAAGAGCTTATTAAAAAAAACGTTGTGAATAAATTTTTCGTTCATAAAATCATTATAAAAATTAATGTATCCAGCGCCCTCTGCATATTAGCAAATTTATAAAACATTCAACAGAAGCTGCCATCTTTGAATACCTCTGAACACTACACGCATTTTATATTTCTTATAAAATTTGTTGCAGTCTAGGTGGCGTTAATTGTGTTAACTATTAAAATTATTATAACTTCTAATATATTATATTTAAAAATGAAATAATAACTATGGTTCAATAATATAATAACAAATATCAAAAATATTAAAAAAAAAATATTTTTATACTTCGAAATAAAACAATAAGCAAACTTTTACTTTTCAAAACTGTTATATATCCTCGGTAGTATAGTGGTAAGTATCCCCGCCTGTCACGCGGGAGACCGGGGTTCGATTCCCCGCCGGGGAGAAATTTTTTTCTTAAAAATTTATTCAATTTTGTATTTCTAAATTATTGTCGATACCATTATCATATCTAATGATAATTCTAGATATTTTATCTGTTAATACAATTATCTAATATCTATGTGACATGGGATCAACGTTAAGCTCAAAATATTAAAAAAAACCTGAAACCATAAAATCAAACATTTGACATGGTTATTTTTTTTTATGTTGCGCAGCAAATTGACTGCATTGGACCTGATGTCAAGTTTAGTACAATCCAAATCAGCGGCAACTGACAAAGAACAGAGTTCACTGCCAGTCACCGCTGTCATGCTGGCCTGCTTAAGTCCCTCTTCACGCCTCTTTTGAAGGACCCAATATCATAGAAAGGAGGAAACACGCTGACAGGAAGACGGTTCCACAACTTCACGGTGCGACAAAAGTAAAAATTGGCGAACTTTTTGTTTCTTGAATTTATGGGTGTCACCGTGAAAATGTGACATCGAAGTCCCACCCGCGTAGTACTGCTGTGGAATGCGGAGGAGGGGATCAGTTCCAAAAGCTCTTCAGAACACTCGCCATAATACAACCAGTAAAACACGGTCAGAGAGGCAATATCCCTGCCCAATTGAAGCGGTTCTGTGTTGTTGGTTATAATTAGTTGGTACAGCTGGTCGAGCAGCAAAAACCGTCGCACTCTGTTCAGGTTTCCGAGTCTACGAGATGACATAGTCAATGTGCTCCTTAAGATTTAGGTCGAATATCCATTCCTAGGATATTTATGATGACACGCATTGCAAGCTGGGTTTTTCTGAAGAGTAGGGTTGGGTGAAAAGGGAGCTAGAGCATGACAAGAAGTGCAAGAAGCAAGACAAGATATCATAATTCAGTTTTGTCGTCTAACATAATATACTCAGTAGATACATATACAGTAGATTATTAGCTTACCTATCTTCGCATTTCTATAGCTACTTACGATAAAATTTTAATAAAATAAAGCCCATCCATTCAACCGAAAGACGTCCGCTGTTTGACATAGGTCTCCCTCAAAGATCTCAACAAGGACTGGTCTTGCGTCACCTGCATCCAGCGGATTCCTACGACCTTCACCAGAGCGTCGGTCCACCTTGTGGAGCCACGCCGCGTCTTTTGGTGCGTGGTAACCATTCGAGAACCCGTTGGCCCCATTGGGCATCGGTTCCGCGAAGAATACGCAAAGTAGCTGGCTGCTTTCTGGAAATCTTCGGCCAACGTCAGTTACTTTGGTCTTTCTGCGGGTCTCCTAATTCCTGGTATAGTCTGTACATTAAATATTTTTGAGAAAAAACTACTCTGAAGACTTTAGCATTTGATAAGGAAACATACTTACTATAATTTTCGAATGTAAGTAAAAAAGCGAATTCATATTTGTATGGAAATAAGTCAATACATTATATTTGTTTCGTTTATATATTATTGAAATGGTCAAACACTGAAATTATATACTGACGCAGGGTCGTGAGGAAGCATGTTTCTATCCATTAGTTGGCATATAACTCAAGAACCATTAAAGCCGATTTACATTATTCTTTTCCCAATCGCAGGTGTATTCACCAATCATGTTTTAGTACATAGAACATATATTGTATTAGGTAATGTATGACTAATCGCAAATGAAGTAAGTATAAAAGTTATCATAATCGTGTTCCTTAAAATAATTATGAATAAAAGAAAATCCGACGAATCCGTCGATATATGGAACGTTTAAATGACAATAAAATAATAAAAATATCGCAAATTTACTTTCCCAAGAGACGGATATTCTTTGAGTAATATAGACTGAACGGAACTGTTATATAAATCAAAGAATTGACAACTCTAGTGTAATAGAATTGGCACGAACCAAAAAGTGTGATTCAGTTTACCTCTGCCGTACCATAAAACTAACATGAACAGTCTCCCGGCCGTTCTCTCCATAAACATTTGATATATATATAATATGTATATCATTTGAGCCTGATTTTCAAAGAAAATAATCATTTAATTTGTATTACTTACACTATTTAAGCAAGTAAGATATAGGAAATGTTTTGTATTTGATGCGAATTTTATTTACATAAGCTTATGACGTCATACGTTGTAAGGGATCGTCTATTAATCACGTAACGCTCGGAAGAGGGAAAAGAGTTTGGAAAAAATCACGAAATATCATAGAGGGGAATGCAGTGAGATATCACGTGTATTTATTCTTTCTTTGTACGCGCGAAGTCTAAATCGAACATTGAAGCGTGACATGAATTCGTTGTTTCTTGGCAACGTTTTTCTAAATACTCCAGAATTAAATTAGAATGTATGAACTTACTTATATTGAATGAAAATAATGTGAACAGTTTCAAGATATCTTGTAACAAAACAATATAGGTGATTTTGGATGTAGTTGTTTAGTTTATAATCTCACCAGGGGAGAGAGGGTGATACCAAACTTAAAAGTTGTTAAAAAGATGTGATTAATGGATCAACCCTAAGAAATGTCCTAATTTCGTTCACACGATTGTATTTTTGTGGACTGGCTTTTAATCCAGTGAAGTTATAAGCGTTAAACTATAGCCAAAGATAAATAAAATCACTCGAGTGTTTAATTGAAAATAGACCTTTAATACAAAAATTACATAAAAAAGTTCGATTTAATAAATACGTCGCATACTTTGGTATATTCATTTTCATACACATTATAAAAACCGAATCAGTTGGTGCGATCGTTAAAACATAAAATATGGTATAAATATGAGTAAAAAAAAAGATTAAACTTTCAGATTAAATATATTAACCGTGCGATAGCGAGCGAATACACAAAAATTATATCTAACATAATAATCAATATTGGTTACGCAGCACATAAAAGCATAATAATATTTATTTATTATATGAAATAAAATAAAATTGACATTAACAACATGATATAGAGGAGAGGTTACACTTATGGCACAAAGGAACTGACGAAAGCGCGGCGCGAGCGCTCGCTATTCTTTGGGCTTCTTTTCCTTCTTACGCGGCGGCGGTACGGGTGTGTCCCCGCTTGCAGCGGATACCTTTTTTACCACTTTCTTAACTACTTTTTTCTTGGGTACCTCTGCCGGAGTTGTTTCAGTTTTCTGAGTCGATGGTTCCGTTGTGTCCGACACCGAGGACTCTATCTGAGCGGCGGTCGTTGTCTTTCCCTTTGTTTTGACGCCGATTTGAGCGAGCGACACCGCTCCGACCGGGGGCGTCGGTACTTCTGGCTCGTCGACTGAGAGGCGGGAGTGTTGCAGGGGGGCGCCGACGGTGAGCTCGGGGAGGACGCGGACCCTGGTGACGTCACAGTGGGTGTGCGCAACTCGCTCGCAATAATGGACTGCGCAAGCGAGGCCGCGTCCTCGAGCTCGCTGTCGGGTGTGGGGAGCGGGTCGGGAGCGACCGGCGGACTCAGCTGCAGCTTGCCGGCCGGCTTGCGACGCTCCGCGGCTACACAACCAATATGATCCCGCTGTTATTCTCCCGTATAGTAGTTAGACGTGGCGTTAGTATGGCGATCACATTAGAGAGCAAGCTCGGTTAGGGCCTGGAACAAAGTCGGGGAAAACAACTACGTGGTTAATAAGTTATTACGACGCGATGCAAGCGGAGTTAGAGTGTAAGTTTAGCATAGATCGGAAACTAGAACAGTTCCATTACAAGGATTATTATTTAGTATTTATTTTAATTCCGATAAAACATTTCTTCACATAATTCTACTCGCTTATTGATATTTTTATCCAAGGGTAAACATCTATATTTAGCGAAACTACTACTTGCTGGTGTGACATGTATATTACTGTGAAAAATGGTCGTGGCATAGTGTGCAAGCGTTGAATAATGTTCCTTGCAATGTATGAGAAACAAAATACATGTAAAGCAAATAAAACATAACAAATGGTGTTGTTGTTTCGATGTCGTTCTAGTGAAAATGAACGAAATCGGAATAACAATGAGTGCAAAACACAGACATGCGGAGTCACGCGTACTCATAATAAACGATATGAGCACGCCAGAGAATCGTTACCCATTCTGCAAGTATTATAGATTGATTTGGCATTATACAGAATTATCTTATTATAGGTAGAAGTATCTTACATGTTTGTGATCAATTGAGTTATGACTAGTACTAAAAGCTTCAGTACGCTACCGGGTAATAACTTTAAAAATAGCAGAATGAGTGGACCAGACATCCCTACATACTGCATTTACTTGGACGCAACCCAACTATCACTGGATTGTAACGTTAAAGTATTTTAATTAATCTTGTTAACAATACCTACAGCAGAACGATAAACGTTGACACTTTTTGCAATGCCAAGTTTAATAAAATTTTACTGATGCTATCGGGTCTCCAATCATAAAACTAAGGCTAAAATACAAAAAGAAACTACAAGACAATCGTTAAAATTAACAATGATGTCTCTACGAAATCGGGTACTGTTTACTAAGTGTACACTGTACGTTATTAAACATTTTTCTTTCTGGAAAAGTCTTTGTTGTAGATAAAAATGCTTATAACTTTAAAAGAGTCAACACAGTGGGTGCGCATCCAAGTTTTTCTTTTTTCAAATTAATTTGTTGTTCTCAGTTAGGTGAGAAACTGTAAACTATGATTGTAAAAATGGTACAAATCATATTGCACACATTGAAGCCGAAAAAATGAAATAACATATTATCTCCTCCACCGCAACCACAACCCACGTTGAACCCGAATACAAAGTTGAGTTGGGCCCAAGTATAAATTGTTATTACCTGTTCTATCAAAGCCGCGTCTCTTGCGCTGCCTCCTCGGTAGCTGGGTGAAATAACAACGAATTTTGAAACTTATGCTCAGTAAATAAACATAAACAAATAAAACCAAACGTCACAAAACGGCACAAAATAATTAAATCATAATATGGTGTGATAAGGTTCTACGGAGCGGCCGACCGAGCCGTACGCTCTCACATAACGTCGTCAGTCCGCGTAGAACAGATGAGGCTATTCTATAAACATATTAGTTTTAACTGCAAAATGAACTCTGTGAGACTTGGTAGTGCAAAGCTGTTAGAGCGCAGGCGCGCTTTCACTTCTCTTTATATACTTACATTTGGGAGCCGACACATCAGGAATTTCTTCTTTGGACGGAGTATTGGCAAGAGGAGGGCTATCCGATGCGGAATCTGAAGGCGCAGACTTCTCTGGAGTACTCTTTATGGGGCAAACTAGGGGAGCAATTGGCAGGGTAGGGACTGTTTGGACAGATTCCGCGACCTTAGGTATCTCGGCGACTGGTTCTATTGGAGCGGAAGTTTCAGTTTTTTCTTTGAGTTCTTTCTCAATTGGTTCCACTGGGGGTGCAGTATCAGCACTGGGAACTTTAATTGGCTTGGCAATCGGTTCCACTGGAGCACTTGTAACAACTGTGGTTTCAGATTTTTCTTTGGCTTCCAGAAGTGGTGGTTTTGCTTGAGATTCAGTTATAGCACTAGGAACTGGAACTGGAGCGGCGACTGGAGTAGTTTCAGTAACTTGGGTATCGGTCTTTTCTTTGACTTCTGCTGGCGTTATTTCAGTTTGAGACTTAGCATCCACACTAAGAACTTTAACGGGATCAGCGACTGGTTCTTGTGGAGTAACTTCAGTTGCTGGAGCTTCAGCCTTTTCTTGGCTAACAGTTAATACTGGTTTCACTTCAAGTGCAGTATCAGCGCTAGGAATTTTGGCAGAGGTGATAGTTTCTACTGATATAGGAATTTCTGATACAGGTGCCTCAATCACCGCAGGTTGCCCAATTATTTCGGGAGCTTGGGAAACAACAGCGGCCACAGTATCAGTGACAGTTACAGGAGTTGGAACAGCGACAGGTGCTCCGGCAATTGCAGATTGTTCCACAGTCTTTTCAGCGGGTACAGGTACTTCAGTGAGTATGGGCTCTTCGGTCGTTGCAGGTGGCTCAGTAGCTGTTACTGACCCGCCAAATGGTTCGGATGTTGTAATAGGTAAGGATTCTACTGGTACCTCAGGTACTGATTGAGTTTGAATAGCAGAAGGGCTATCTTTCTTTTCTGTAATTAAAGCTGGAGTAACTGTGTTTATAGGAGCAGTAGTGTCACTTTGAACTACAGATTCAATTTGCGTAGTTGCTTCACTAGAAAGAGCTGCGGTTTCAGAAAATACAGGAGATGGTATCACTTCTGGCTCTTGAACTGGAATTAGCTCTTCATTGGGTACAACTTCTTTTGCTAATTCTATTGGGTCCGTTACAGGTTCTTGGGCGATTTCACCGGTAACTACCTCAACTTGTTCGGGTGCACTTTGAGACGGAATTGGTTCTCTGGGTGGGGACTGTTTTGGTGGCGATGGTCTACCTTGACTTAATGTCTGGGATATTTTCGCCCAGATGTTATCGAATGAATCTACGCCCATGTAGTCAATATTACCCGCCTCCCAACCTTGACGACGAGTTAACTCATCGATAGCTTCTCGTTGAGATGAACCCAGTGTTACACGTGCGAGGTTTCCTGCTACACCACTCTGCAACACATAAAAATATTATCATTTTATTTTCTAATTATCTAAAATAATAAAATTTGGTAAACTTTTTTACATTTACAAAGTTAAATTTTATATTAGCATGCAAAGCGTAGTTATGATACAATACACAAAAAATATAGGTAACATTTAACGAGCGTGTTAAATAAATAATAATAAATTACCTTGTTTTGAACAGGATCAACAAGAAAAAACTTACTTGGTCTTCAAAATCACTTAGAGCATCTTCTGCTGAAAAATAATCTTGTGTTTCGCTTGATTCTGATGATGACGAGGATGGAATGGGAGGTATCTCATGAGTACAAATCTTTCGCCCTCGGGAATCTATAATAACTCTATGTCTCAAGTAAAAAACCATCGTAAGGATGTCTAGGAATTATATCTTCTAACTCGTTTTCAGAGTTTGAGACATCTCCATTGACTTTTTCATAAGTCATTCGTACATTGGTATTGTTTTTTGTTTTTCGTTGACGGCGACTTTTAGCACGTTCTACATAACCATGCTGAACTTTGTTTTGTTGTGTACTAGTAGCGGGTTTATTAGATTCAAAATTGTTTCGCAGGTGTTCAGTTACTTTAAGATTTTCTTCTGTACGTTTTTGAGTTTCCTCATTTATGTTATTTGGTTCGTATTGCTGTGAATATATATGTTGTGTCTGTAATTGGTTAAAGTAACCATGAAAAGAATTACTTACATGTGTATATGATTGATTCTGAAAATCATTGTCGTGTTTTTGTTCATTGATATATTGAAAATTATTATCGTTGTTAATAGGATAGTTGTTTAAGTTATCGTAATGTTCAGTGCAAATAGAGTGTTCATTAGGAGATTGATGATGAGAATATTCTTCTTGAAGATTAGTCTTGTGCAAATATTCGTGGTTGCGATGACTCTCCCCAGGTAATTCTTCATGATGATTATCAGTTTGTTCGCTAGTTTTTTCTTGGTAAGGACTAAAATAATTGTGATGTTCAAATTGAACTTGGTGCTGTATGGGATGTTGATTGTAATTAGTTTGATTATAAACGTGAATACACGGTGGTTCTAGATTACATTGGTAAGAATCGATATGTTTATGATCCCGTTGTTGCAATTGAACTGGTTGTTCATTATTATCATGGGTCTTCTCATTTATTATACGATCTTGACCGTAATACTCCCAAACATATTTCTTAAAATCGATCGCTCTTCAGCTTCATCCTCACACTGAGGGCTTATCAAGTCTTTGTGTTTTGGGTGAATATGTCCACCATAGATATCCCAAGGGTCGAATACATCTGACATATCTATCTCCTGGTCTTGTTTGTCCTTTTCAATATGAACATCAGGTCGATGCCATGGAAATTCTGACTCTGGATCCAATACCGGCTGATAGTGGAAATGCTGACTGACATCTTGCGGTGGCAACTCTGGTGGTTGTTCTTTTGCAGATTCTTGTTGTAGTCCCTCCACCTCAACCTATCGGTTGAAGTGAAACAACTCAGTGGTAAAGCATGCATAGAGAAAGAGACTTGAACTAAGTTTAACGCAAAAAAAAATATTGAATAAAACTTTGTTCAAGTTCATATTAGTATATATTAGAGGGGTATATGCACACAACATAATTTTATTGCTGAACTAAATAAACAAGTTAAAAGTTATTTCAACAATAAAACTATTCAATAATTTTATGACAAACAATTAATGTTTTTTTTTTAATGTAGAAATATGTTTAAAAAGTTTCAGCAATAAACATTCCACCAAAATACCAACACCATCTACTGCATCCCAAATTTAAATTATTAATAAACCGTGCATGAAGCATTAATAAAAAAAAACTAAATGAAATAAAACAAAAAAAAACAGTTAAAAATTGTTAGTATTTTGGAGAAACAAAAGTAATATCACACAGTAATGTTTAAAGGTGCAACAAGTAGCATTATGTACGGTGCACAAGCTTTAGAGTGCAAGCGTTATTGTTAAAGTCACTCAAGAGTATTCACAATATTTGGAAAGTAGGTAAAAATGATTTATCATTACAATCGTATACAAGAAGCGTAGGTAGTGAAATGAATCACGTTTAAATATTTGTCTCACCTCTGCAACTTTAGAGATCCTTTCAGAATGCTTGGAAAACATGTTGTTCTGTTCAGATCTAAGACTGATATGAAAATAGATCGATTTACCGAGTAGTAGTATTGAGTCATTAGACCACGAAATATTTGTGGTCAACAGTATAAAATAGCAGTGGGGGAGGATTGGATTTCATTCGATATGTCATATTCAATATCTAACCTAAATACAGTGCCACAATTACATTCATACCCTGCGGTTACTGTTACTCTAGCTACTTGGTAATTTTTATTGTAATATGATATATTGCATTTACTGTATTCCATTACATATCACCACCTCGAAATTAAATCTATATATTTCACTATATCAATGAAATTGTAGATCATAGTATTTTTAGACCGCGTAATATAAAATCATTTGTGGCTTTTATTAAATAATAGAATTTATTTTAAGTACTGAATTGCATATTGAATCTAGTATTCCTTAATAAAGATTTACTTAAAGACTATTTGTACTTTTTTCTTTTTTGATAAATTCTTTTCATTGTTATTTTATAGTATCTTAATTTAATATTCAATTGAAAGGTCACTTTCTAATGTCTAAACTAGTTTTAGGTTCCCCAATAATAAACATTTTTAGTTGTGAATATTAACAAATTACCTCACGTTATAGAGAGTAAAAAATTTAGTAAAATTTAATCATATCATTTAGCAATTGTTGTTAAAAGGACTTACCATGGATACATCGAGTTGCGCGTGAACATCTGCCACGAAGAGATCCCACCAGAGTTGTAGGAATTGACGCAAATGTTCAGGCGCATCGACAGCGCGAGATTCCCAGTTGAAGTGTTGAAGCCAGGGTTTAGCAGCCCCAATGAAATGGATTATCTTAATGTTCTGTCCATAACTAGAAAATACAAAGCAAAATATAAGTACATATACTTAGATTTCCTTTCAGTGTAAACGCATATGGTGTTTTTTGCGCGGATCACGTCAAAAGTGCTGGATAAATTCAATCAATTTATTATAGTTTAATTTCTTTTGTCATTTGTATCTCATTTATAAAAAAAATACGATATCTTTAATTATTATACATTTAAGATAATAATAAACAATGCAGACGAAATCGTAGGTCTTTGATACCATATGAATTAATTTTACAAGGTAAGGTAAAAAAATTATTTATTTTATAAGTTTTCTATTGACATTTTAACTAATCCAGTTTCCCTTCTAAAAGTACAACTTAAGTTAATTTTATATCCACAAGGTATATAATCAATTATTAAACTTATTTACAAAATAAATAGACAGGACAATATTCTAACAATAATAAAGCATCAAATAGCGTTCCTATTATATTTCAAAGTCAATTTAAATGTTAATGTTAAATTTATTGACCTTTAAAAATACATGGTAGTAATAGAAATAATAAAGTAGATAATGATGTGATAAAGAATAAAGTAGATATAGGAGAATAAAGCAGAATAAGATGAAACTCACTGTTTCAATGCTGGCATGTACGAGTAGAAAGCCGCCGAAGTGACATTGTATAGGAATGGCAAATGTTTACTGATATCACCGTGCGCCCAATCAGAGAAGAATGAGTTCAGAAGCCCCTGATCACCACCTTGATGCATATTTAATCATTTTAATACAACCTCTATGGACATGCTAGTTTAAAAATACCAAGCTCTATTTTGGGAATTTCTAAAGATTCACTGATGTTATTTAGTTTATAGTTTATTGTTATATCAAGAAAAGAAATATTTCATTCGGATATTTAAAATTTGAGATATAACATTTTTTTTGAGTCCGATGGTCTAGCCTATTCCTGCAGAACAAATGTTAGCATAGAACTTGTACAAAACACGTTAGCGTGACGCAATAATTTAGTACTTCCTTTTATCGGGATTTGGTATTGTTTTCAGCAGTCAGCCTTATTTATGGTGTATTTTATGACACTAAAAACATCATTTTAGTAATAAAAATAAAATGCAATTTACCAACGTCATTACATATTGTTCAAACGATTGTCATCAAATTAATGTTAATAATACATTTATACTATTAATTTTTATCATACCATCAAAACTTCCGCGTTCCTGCGCGAATTGAACTAGTAGCCTACTGAAGGTATCTGCTGATGGTGTGTATACAAAGACACCAGAGTTGAAGCAATCGGGCCAGCCGACGTCAGGGGCAGCTGACAGTTCTTCGCGATCAAATAGCTCATCGGAATTTTGTACAACCTTTAAAAGAAACAAGTATTGACAATTGTTTTAGACTTTTCTATAAGCAAGTATTTTTGCTCATAATTACGATGTATCCTATATAAGTTAAAAAATGAGACTAACTCCTATAGGTCAGTACCTAACACACCCAGATGTTACTGGCGATTTAAATATTTGAAAATGATAAAATAGAAAATTGACTCAACACCATGCTATAATTTCAGTACAGTGTTTTATTCAGGTTTATTATATAGTTCAAACACACATCTATTGTTGCAACGTCCAAATGAGCTATTGTTTCTATAAATAATGTAACATCTAGAAACCGAAACATCATAACGCATTGAATCTCTAGAAAATAGATTTATAAAAATATCCCAGTGTATCTATCTTACATTTAATTTACGTTTAAATTAGAACAAGAATTTAAAAACTTGTTTTAATATCTTTACACATTTCGAACTATTTAAAATATTCATATGATATTAACAAAAACATTTCCATAAATAACCACATATTATTATCTCTGTATTGCTACAGTTCAATAGGTAAACAAAAAACTTGTAATGGATAAATAATGTTTATAACTTTGCCAATATTTATTCGGATATGCAAAATCTTATTCCAGAACTGATTTGTCGCTCAATTATATAATATATTACTATAATAAAAACCTAGGTGAAACACCGCACGTGGGTGACTGACTATTACACTAATGTTTATCATGAATTCTTTATCGTAATGTGGATAAAACAGTTGACACAATAACCCACGATAAAACAAAACACACAGGGACTGAATGAATACCGGCTAAAAAAAATATCGCTGTATATGATGTTCTCAAGATTTAGTCAATTTATATCATTGTAAACTTCTACATTTCGTTGTCGTCTAAATTTCCGATGTGAAAGCGAAACTGAGTTATCTCTGATGGAAAAAAAAAACTACAGAATGAAAGTTTAAGAATTTGGACCTGGTCCAATATTGTCGGAAAGAAAATATTTGGGCCACGGTTATGCGGATCGTCATCTCGTATTACTGATCAAACCGTCCACCGTCCGGTAACATTGACTTTCGTATCTCGTAAACAAATAAAGATCTAAATATATTTGATGTGGTTAGCGTACTGCCATTACTCAATATCATCAAAAATTTGCAAACCAGCTTATTTAAAAAGATTCAACGCAAGGTTATGTATAATATCTGCAAACATCCTAATATCATCAATCTAAACTAACATTTTATTTAGCTACTAAGTCATCATCTATATTTGTAATCCTACCTAAATGGTATCATTGGTAAATATTTGTTGATATTTGCATTGCACATCATAAGTGTGTTTGTCTACAAATTTAGCTATAACAAATATACATTTTTGACAGATGTAAATGATGATATCAATATACACGAGAGCCTGATGAATTGTGATTTATTAAGGAACACGTTTCAAAGAGTCTGTTACTAGACGGTAGTTAATTGAAGCAAATTTTGTGTACCCTGTGACTTATACCGTGTAGCTCTTTGATCGTTTTTACAAAAATAATAATATTTATATTGGAAAGTAGTGCTCTGATTGATCGTAAAACAACTAGGTAGCCTAAAAATTGAACGCATAAACATCATACAATGCATCAAATGGATGGATAGAATGTGAGATCATCTTAGTGCTAAAACTATGGGCAGGTCTTTTATTATTGTAAATATTGATGTAAGCTGTGAATATTTTTGTATTAAATTACAATCACCAATTGAATTAAAATCAATTGAAAACAATGTTCTAAATAGTATCTAGATCTAGAATGATATTAGTATTGTTTTAAGTATTACATTTATTAAAGAGGCAGAAAATCATACTTAAGGAAAAGTAATAAATGGTATAAATAACCTATACAATAGTTTGTATAGGCGTATCATAAATCTTACCAGTGCATCAGCGTCTAGGAATACGCATTTATTGTACTGCGTGAGGTTCCAGCAGTGAATTTTAGTAAATGTAATTCCTAATTCTGGCCGTTGGAGCAAAGCAAGGTGTGCCGCGTCACCGGAATCTAAAACATCAACTGTGACAACTTCAGCAAAAACTGCCCGTAGCCGATCTCTGTGGACATCAAACGACTTTAATTTAAACTTTGTTGAGCTTTGATGTTGACAGCTTACACCTGTTTATCGTCAAGTTATAAAATTAGGCATTTTAAAGCATCAATCTTGCAGAGGAGTGCGCACAATAAGCTTATTGAATTGTGTATTACAGAAAGAAATCATTTTTTTTCTAACCTAGCTAATGGTGTTGACCGGAAGGGCATTTACAGCTTCACCGAACTTTGTGGGCGAGTGCTGAAGGCACTCAGCCGCAAAAGGTAACTAGCAAAAAGGTTACCCAAGTGGTACGAACCTCGGCTTGGCCGTTACCCATGTGTGAAAATTCCCGCGAAATTTTAATCCTAGCTAAACACAAAGAAAAAACTCATGCATTTTTTATGGCTTTTTATAGGGTCTGCTTCTCTTTTGAAATATTCATATTCACCCTTATTGCGAGTATTTTTTTGCGTACACATATACGTTGTATACATGTACATATAGATAATTTAAGAGGATATCCTAGCGGCATTTATTCCATACAAACGTAGTCCCCTGTTTCCTCCCTGGAAAACAGCATTGTGGTAAATATTTTTATACCAAATAATATATAGCTTCAGTTTTGGAGGAGGAAACAGGACACTACGAAGTGATGTTTTCGTCTATTTTGCATAGCTAAAATCAGCCCAAGCTGCAGTTGTCCCTTTCGTGTTTATAGTTATTTCTTTGGGACGCAACGCGATAGCAATAGATTTCTGAAATACCTACTTTTCCCACCGCATGTCCTCTTAATACCTTTTTTTAATAACTGGTTTACGCGAAATTTCCAATAAGATTATTAAACATTAAATTACACAATATAGTAAAAAAATCAGTTTACCTCATAGCCTCAGTGACTGATGGTGTAATAAGGACCACTGCTGGATAAGCGGATCCAACACGACGCAAAGAATGCGCTAATACCAAAGCTCCTAAACCATAGGAGTCATTTGTGGCCAGAGTCACCCATGCTCGATCTGTCAAAATACTTTCCATTGAAACCGATAGATTAAAAATAAACTGAAGGCATAAATGAGTTTTTAGTTTGCATGATCGTCCCACGTAAACGTGAAAATGAAATGCGTAATTTCCTCATTAATATATAATCGCTATAAAGATGTTATTATAATGTTACTGTTTGTTCTTTTCGCTCTAAAACGATATTTTGAAACTAATATTTTAAATAAAACATTAACATGTAAAAGCGTAGGTATTATATATTAATGTACTACATAATAATTTAACATATTCTGAAATTGTTTAAAACAAATGTTAAAAAATTTAATTTTGAAATGAAATACTTAAATGTCATCATTATTTTAATATCAATAGAGCGAAACTTGGTACACCTGATTCAATAAAATAATAACCAGGTACTTTATAAATATTACAAATGTTAATACGATATCAAGGGATCAGGATAAAGTTCCTTAAATAATACGTACTCGCGGAAATAGCCGCATGAGAAGCCATTTATATTTAGATGGATTTACATCTTTCTCTAATTTACAACGTTTGAATCTAATCACATCGTACGTACTCGGGGGTATGTTGGTGCCAAAGACGTAAATACTTAAAATAACTGGAAACGTTTTCTATGGACGTTTAGATATACGGTATACTATGATTTCTGGACACTTGTTTATGGTAAGTAAGCATCGTAAAAACTAAATAGTATTGCGCAGTTTCTTCCTCCCGAATTAACAATATACACGCTGTAAATATTCATTATGCAATAGTTGTAAAAACATGTGTGTTTGCTCAGAACGGCGACTTGGCTGCAGTAACGAGTTACTTAGTGCTCAGAGTCAGGTTCCCTCTATAGTTCCTACACGTTAATATTGTCGTCTGTTGACATTAAAAGTTCATTCAACATACCAGGTGTTTATCGCTCGCTTGAGATTTATTGAGCTTTTAATGTTCTTTTGTTTAAGCTGAACACGAATACTATTATTCTTATATAATTGTTGCATTCTGAACATTTTTTTAAAAATTACAGACAGCAAAAAAATTCCATAAGATGTTTAGTAACTTCGTATATATAATTACTTTACTTTATATAATTAAGCGAGATAATTTAAACCTCTAGTGGCAATCAATTATTTTTAAGAGAAATGTGTTTAAAATTCTACATTATGAAGGCGTACCGTCTCAAAAAAGATTGAATTTAAGACGAACAATGCCCAGTGTCTAAGCAATCTCTGTGGCTGAAAACGGCTACGGGCGTCATTATTAGTAGTTTAAAATGCCAAGCATGTTATTATAATGCAAAAAATACTCGAAGAAAGTAACTAGTGTTTTATTCATACAGCGCAAAAAATTCTCCCGGCAACCAGCTCGCGTGGGCAATCACACATAGACCGCCGCGTAATAGACTAACAAGTCCCGCGTGTTCCGAAATAGAGCGACACGAATAAAATAAAAAAATAAAACCACTGGATAGCGTCAGTATATTCTGTTAGGAGGAGTGTATGTCGTCGACGCGGGTGTGTTCCGGAATTAAACAAATCACACTCGCTGTCACCGACTAATAATGCAAACGTATGAAAAAAAATAACATTTACTCATGTACAATTCGTGACGCTGTGACAAATATCCCGCATAAATCGGGACGTTGAAATGTTACTTCTTTGCTTATTTTCGATGACATGAGGGAAGAGGGTCCGCATGGTCATAAACCATATTTACTTATTAATTTTAATTTTTTTACAATTATGCCAATGATGAATGCGAGCTTTGTTTACTATCAAAAATGTCTAATATATATATGCAATTACGTATAACACCTACGTGTAAAACGATTTATAAATTTTCATAACGCCAATGATTTCTTTTAATATGACAGTTATATGAACTGTACCGACGATCATTATTTGCAACGTAAAAAAAATGTAAATACATCTACATCATTTTTAGTCGTAAATAAAAATGTCCAGGAAATGCCGTCAATGATCGAAGGCCGAATTACGGGTGGCCGCGGGATCTGGTCCCGTTTGAATGTTTGTTCCAATAACATCGTAAAACGCATTTTAATATTACATACACGACCGGTAATGTTACATGGCATATTTCACGTCGGTCGGCGTCGAAACCGTCGAATAAGCTGGCTACAAATAGCTGATCGAATCGATTAGTAAGTATATGTAATATATAAATATATCTATCGAAAAGGCACCCCAACAAGGCACTCGAGAGATGCAAGATCAGACAGTTGTTGTCGGGTGCAATGTCCCTGCGGTTTCTATTTAGGTGCGCCCAGTCCGGCGGGATGGAACCACGCGGGCAGTCGACCATTTAACGGAATAAAGGAATGCAATGATGACGCCCTCATCTTTCCACGGTGTGATAATAAATACTTTTTTATATTATAATAAAACACTCAATATCACATCAAATACAATGCTTACTTAATTGATCTGTATAAATATTGCAATTGCAACGACATCGTTTGCAATTATTTACGTATGTAGTAATTAAAAAAAATATAGCCAAAGAAAACGATTCAGTGTTCTTGGTGTGCGTTTAATATGTCAATTACCCATAAAAATGAGACAATAAGAAAACAATGGAAAGCTGGCGTAAACGCCAGGTTAGTGCACAAGGGGTTAAATAAAGCATTTATGTATTTTTATAAGATAAATGAGACAATGACAGCTGAAACACTATGAATAGTAAGGCTATAAACAAACCCTAGTTAGATCTTATTTTATTCTACATTTTTTTTTATAAAATAAAGTAATTATTATTAGTTATAAAGCAATTAACTAACGTATATATAGACAAAGAGAGAGATACGTTGCTTTTTACATTATTTAAAAATGTAGGTACGTCACAAACTGGTATCTCTGTTTATTTTATGAACACGTCAGTTCGCTAATCAAGTACTTACCTAATATTCTTGTAAAACCTAATTGACAATATTCCTTAACAATTAATCTACAGAGCTAAAATATAAAAAAAGCGTATCGTACAGTTCATAGAAAATCTTATAATAACTTGATAGAAAGTATCTTCTTAATAAGAAAGCGGATTTTCCATCTCTACTCAATTACTTAAAATGAATTAATACAAACACACACAGCTAAATTTATTTGATTTCGTCTCATAAAAACTAAAACGATTAGTACATAAAAATGTTTATAAAAGTTTTGCAACTATAAGGGAGTTGTGGCACTTTACTGTTATCCCTAATCGAAACGTAATGATGACATACAGAATCAGAACGACTAAATTGGAAATTGTAATTGATTTATAAGATATTTTTTTATTTGATTTTATTTTTTTAACAATTTGATTTAATTACCAATGAGAAATGTTTCGAACGATACTGTTCATAACAACGGGAATAGGTATCAGAATAGTTTGTCCTAGTCCTATCGTGTAATCATTTAATAAAAATAAATATAACTTTGTGGTTGATCGCTACTGGATATTAGATGTCAGACCGCATAGATATTAAGTACCTCCTCTGGCGCTTTATTTATTTCATAATTAGGTGTGCCCGCGGCGCCGCTCGCATGTATTATAAAATGATATGCAGTGTTTTTTTTTTCGAAATAACTTTCATGTGATTTAAAGATATTTAAAGAAGGAATACAATAATGGTCGTTTTATGAAATTTATAATTCAGATTACTTCAATTATATACTCATACTATGTATACAAAATCAAGCTAGATAACATTCCTACGATTTTAAAAAAGGATCATGTAATTCTCTAGTTATAAGTCAAATAACGGACAAACACAGAGAGAGAGTTGTTGAATTTTATATAATACTAGCTTTGTGTACGCGGTTACGCCCGCGTTTCATATATCCTTCACTGCGTTTTCATTTTTTCATACGGAACCCTAATTATCTTTCTATTTTTTGGTACTAACAAAAAGTAAAGATCCTTCTCACAAATTCAAACACCCGCCAGTAAAAATGTGCATTAAATCTGTTTTTATTTACAACTAGCTATGCGCCCGTGGCTGCGCCCGAGTTTCATTTATTCTTCACCACGTTTTAATTGTTTTATAGTGAACCTTAATATTTTTTTAGTACTAAGATAAAGTAAAAATATTTCTCATAAACTCAAGCACTTGCCCGTAAAACTGTGCATAAAATCAGATTTTATTGACATTTTTATGAGTTTTACTTGTTTTACGCGAAATCCTTATTATTTTCGAAAATTAAAAGTACCCTAAGTTACCCGGAGTTACATCAACTATCTAGCTAAAAAAGTATTGTCAAAATCGGTATAGCCGTTCCGAAGATTACCCATTACAAGCATATAGACAGACGGACAGACAGACAAAAATAAAAAACGTATTTTTGGTATATGTGTCGTATATCGTATTCATATCTATTTAGTTTAAAAAAATACATTACAAGCAGACAGTTCAATTTTATTTATTAGGATACATAGATTTCATAAGTTTTAATTTTTTTACGCGGAACCCTAATTATTTTTGAAAAATTAACGTATTCTAAGTTACGCGGTGTAACTTCAGATATCTGCCAAAAAAGTCCCATGTAAATTGGTCCACCCTTTCCGGAGATTAGCCTGAACAAGCGCAGACAGACAAAAATTTCATAAATTGTGTTTTTGCTATAGTATTGATGGCTAATAATTACATTCATAATATGTATTTAGTAAAAAATGTTCTATTGATATTACATACACTACAATTTTATTTATTACCTAGTATAGTATAGAATTTAATATACACATTCATACTTCTACTGTATTCATGCTTTTAAATATCTTATAAAATATGATAATGCAACAAGATCATTCTTTGTTGATCTCTTTAGACACAAATAATACACTTTGTATATTAGTAGTATAATTTGTGAATATTTAAAAATATTCACAAAACAAAATAAGAAAAAAAATTCACGGTCAAGATTACTTTAATAAATTTCTCCATAGACCGGTGGCCGTATCGCTTCATATAACAGATATAGGCTAACCGTACTTCATGAATATATTTACAACGGATGATAACGATAGTGTTATGTATGTTTACAATCTTGTATTGTTACATATTACAAATAAAAAATGTGACACAAATAAGTCAGTTTTGTGTATTAAGATGTATTTTTTGCAAAACAATTTTCGTAAAACCATTAAGATAACTTTTTGATAGGTTTTATAGAGTTAAAAATCCTGAACCAATTATGAAGTATTTTTTAAGTTGTTTATTAAAAATAATTAATTATTTTATTTTAAATATAATAATTGTGTGTATTTGAATACCGTTTAATGGCGATACAATTAATTTTCGTGTCAATTTATATACAACTATTAACGAATCATATCAAAGAATATTGAAAGAAGTAAATCAATTATGTACTTGAAAATGAGATGAAATCGACCAAGATAACAAAAGCAATAGTAATATCGTAGCAGAACAATTATTTTAAATTACGAACGATATACAGAGGTAAGGAGAAATTTATTATTTGATAATAATATGTCATAAAATTTTATTGATACCCCCATATAAAAAATGAATTAAATTAACAAAGTATGCCGTGTGTTTTCAACATTAATAATCAAAGTAATGTAGAAAGACATAACTATTTATTTTAACCTACCGCCTATTATTTTTATTAGAAACGTCATTACCTCTGTACGTTTGTAAAATTACTTATAAACTAAAAATACACAATAAATGAAATGTAATGATTATAATGGATTAACAATCTTACTTGACATTTTTGTAGCCGGTTGTGTAGTCTCGTGTGTAGTAAGATCCAGTCACCTCTAAATGTTACGAACTACACACGACGAGATGCTCGCGCAGCACTAGTGAATGCACGCAGCGTGCGCAACCGGCTTCCAGAACCTGCCCCCTCTCACTCCCTTCACCCGCAAACCATCACACTTCGCTGACGACACGTCAAACACATTACACTCACACAACACAGAAAAATAATTTAATACGTAAGTCGGGAACCAACAATAACATAATATAGCATCAACCACACTCGTTTAAAATTAAAACATTAATACTTAAATAATGTTTGATTATGCTTATCTCGTTTTTTTTTGTTTAAATGTTGTTAAATACGTCTCTAATGCTGGCAACTTTGCCCGAACAGCTGTCCAACGCGATCAATAGATGTCACAGGGTGTCGCTTTATTTTCGTTGCCGTATACATATAGAACAACGGTGTCCGTAGTAAAATCGTATCGCTATCGAATAGTCCTCCTTTGTAATTCATGGTGGATATAGCGGACATCGCGGTCTTTTTTATAATTATGTCCGAATAATCCGATCGATGAAGGTGCCCGTGGTGAAAATGACTATTAAAATGTATGCAATACGGAATATTTTATAGATGCTGTAGGCGGTTAAATTATTATTTGAGATAAATCGGTGTCCGATATATTATAATGTCTTGAGGAAGATTGCCGCGTTGTGTTTGTTTTCGGCGTTTCGGTGGAAACGATGGCCAATTCCCCAACGAGTATAGAAACACAAATAGACAGTTTTCTGGAGCAGTTCAAAAGAAGTGCTTCGAAAGCTATGGAAGAGCGAATAGATTGGCCTGATGGTACGTCGCCGGGTGTCGTCAAGTCGCGCAGTAGCTGTTTTACCTTAGACATAGCAGCTGGTAAGTAGATATAAAATAAATAAAATTATTTATAATAAACGTTATTTTATGGTATATGGTACCATATAATATATGGTAAAACAGATCGCTTATGTTCCCTCCAAAATTAAAAAAAATAATTTCTATGAACATTTATCATATCATTTGAATAAAAATAAATCTATATTGCTTCCCATCACATATCTCCATATCAGGTAATGATGAATATCAAAGGAACAGATATAAACATTTCGCTACACCATGTACACACTGTAGAATTTTTGTTTACAATAATTACTGGCCCAATTTTGATTTTTTTAAGAAGTGAATGAATGAAAATAATTATCATTAATAAAAAAAAAAATTAAGTGGCGAGTTTTTTAATAGGTACCGTCTAATGATGACACAATTAATACGACGCGTGAAATACTTTCATGAACGAGCAGTCTACCATAACAACAACATATCAGCATAACTAATTTGCTTATATCACTTATCTATACTAATAAATAAAATTGAATGTCTGTTTGTAATGTCAACATTATTGTTTTTACTACATAAATATGAATGTACAAACGATATCTATACCAAAAGTACATTTTTTTTTAATTTTTGTCTGTCTATCTGTTTGTTCCGGGTAATCTCCGGAAGGGCTGGACGGATTTTGATGGGGCTTTTTTGGTAGATAGCTGAAGTTACTCCGGATAAGTTAGGGTACTTTTAGTTTACGAAAATAATTAGAGTTCTGCGAAAAAAAAAACTCTTTTTTAATTGAATAAAATCCGATTCAATGCACAGTTTTACGGGTAAGTGCTTGAATTTATGAGAAATATTTTTACTTTATCTTAGTACTAAAAAAATAGGGTTCTGTATAAAAAAAATAGTTGCAGTGGAGAATATATGAAACGCGGGCACAGTCGCGGGTACACAGCCAGTGTTAATATATAAACATAAAAATGCGAATAATACGTCGCTCAAGGATCATCAAATATTTAATAGGTAAATGTTTAATAAAATTTATTTTCTTAGTCATCTGTATATATTAGAACGCTTATCTCAAATATATTTTAGGTCTGTTATAATTATTAAATTGTTTGACTACTTGTGCTCGCGTATAATAAATAATATAGACTCGTACTTTTTTCCTTTACATTAATTACAATACTATATATATTATATATTACGTGCTTCGTTAAAGAAAATATGCATAATAATTTGACCAGATAATACATCTATCGGTTCTTTGGCTCTAAAGTTATAAACAGACATACAGACAGACGTTGCCTTTTATATAATATAATGATTAATGATTAGGATTTTGGACGAGCAAACATGTTATTGTTAATTGTCACGATATAAAATGGATATACACATTACAGATATACATATTCAAAATTATTTTGCCATAATCATTTTTAATTCATTATCAATGATTTAAATTCACAACTAGATGTGCCAGCGATTCTACTATAAAACAGTTTATATTAATTTTTGTAATAATCGGGCACTCCATTCTATCTCTAAATATTTCAGTCCGCGATGGTAGTTAGTTTTCTGGCAACTTCATTCAAATTATTTATTATAAACATAATATTAATGTTATACTAAAACCTAACCATAGAATATAGTGTCTATGATTTGGGTGTGCTTGGCGCGATTTTGATTTGCCATGTAGTCGTCTTTATTTTTAATTCATTATCTTGTAGTATTTGACTATATATCATGTAATTTTGGTGGCATTTACGAGATATAGTTTAGTTACGAAGCACAAGTGTAGTGAAGTGAAAATAATGACACGGAGCGTGAATTTCGAAATATCCCAAGCACTCTCGTTATGGGGTTGTAGTTGATACAGAAGGCCGCCATTTTGTCCCCACCATTTATTGATAGTGTTCCTAACATCTGACTTGGCTGCATGGTCCACTTTATTAGGTTTTATTAGGAAATATTATTTAATATATATATAAAAACCTCACTGAAAAAAATAATCTGCATTCAGACATACACCACCCGCCCCCTGCCCCTTTTGTTAAAAAATAAGCAAAGCAGAGACCTGCCATTTATGCCCACTACAACGACTTCTAATATTAAACACGTAAACTAAGTGTCACTGGCCTAATCTTCATGTTGCGTCGCGGTCAAGGGTCGCAGTTAATATTTGGAATTCATACTTTAAATATAAAGTATTTATCATTGGTAGCAGCATTAATAAGGCGATAAGTTTGAATACTATGTCAAACAGGTTTTAATGTCCAGTGGTTATAACAGGGTGGATCATTATGTAACGATAGTGTTGTCTGGAAGTGAGCCCTCTCTGTGCTTCCGCTAAAACTGTTTATTGTTGTGAATTGTATAATTTAAAAAAACCATGTAAAAAAAACCACATCGATTTTCTTGCCGGCTCTTCTCGACTGGGTTGTATTCCGAACCCGTGGTAATTTCTTCGCGTTCATAAGAGTCTTCTCGGGGCCCATATTTAATCATTATTATTTTTTAATTTTATAATACACCGTCGTACTTCCAGCAACTAGAAGACATATTAAAAAAAAAACAAATTCGACCAACATCATCACTGAAAATTCTAGAAGATACGTAAGTGTATCCAAAATGTTCATACTGAGCAAGTAAACATAAAAAATAGGTTGAAAAACAAAAGAGGAAATGTAATATACTGTTTAATTTTTACTTTTCTTTAAGGAATTTAATATACAATAATTAACGACGCCTTATTTTAAATCTCTTTGGATATATCAATACGGTATTTATACCTTTTTTCTAATAATAATCTTAAAAAATAGGAATTTAAGACATATATAGTAGCTATGTATACAAGTTAGTATCATATAGAATTATTATTTTATATATAAGTATGATTGTAAACCTACGGACGTAGGGATATAACTATGTAGCAGTTGAATGTTCGGTTTTGTTCCACTTCGATGAAGACCCTCTTTTAAATAAATATCTCTGGTTTAAACTTGTTCCATCCGTTGCAGTTTTAATAAAAATATTATAAACAACATTTAGATGTTGTGATAAATTATTCTTTCTGTTTAGTATTTATTTGCATATTCTAAAACACGACATTTCTATTTGTCAGGCAGCCTACTGAGAATCACTTATTAACTAATTTAATTATGTTCTTTTTTACATAATAAATGATTTTTTTTATTAAACTGTACTAGCTGGCATATCCGGTGTTGCCCGGTTACTTTATCGTAAATTTAATTTGAAATAATAAAAAAACATGTTGAAGCCAAAACTATGTTATCTTTTAAGTTAAGACAAATAAAATACAGCGTGTAAAATTTTATTACTATCGGTTGAGTAGTTTCAGGGTTTATCGCGGACAAAGATACTATTATGGAATTCTTATATACGCTGGACTTCATTAAAAAAGGGTCAGTAAGAAAATCTTCAATATCTTGAAAAGTACCTGACCTAGCAAACCTTTTTATTTACTTTTGATAATTGTAAAAAAAATGTTATAAAAATGGTGCTTCTGCCTTATAAATTTTATTGTTCTGAAGTCATCATGTCGTTAACTCCTGAAGAATGTACTAGAATCCTGACAATGCTTGAAGGTGCTTGATGCTGATGATTTGACTCTTTCTACAGTTCAGCGAGTACTCTGGCGTTTCCATGAAACTGGGTCCTATTTTCGAAGACGAGATGCACAACGGCGTGGGAGGATCGCTTTATGAGGCCAATAATTTTGGGACATCGCTTTCTTACATCTGTTGAAGTAAAGAATGATCATTTACGAGCTGGAGGAAACAATCTGAGTACGGATACAATAAGGCGACATCTTAATTTTGCAAATTTAAAGCCATTAAGACCTGCAAATGGTCCAACTACTAATGGCGACTAGAATGACACCACAGAAACTCAAGGTGGAGTTATGGTAAAGAACAAAAGAATTGGACTCTGAATTACTGGTCAAGAGTAATGTTTTCAGACTAGTATATATTCTGTTTATAAGAGGCACGACGGGAGGATAACAGTGTATAGAAGACCGGGAAAGCGCTATAACCTAGCCTGTATGGAAGAAAAAGTACCTTACAGCGGAGGCTCTGTTCACTGAGCTAGTGGTGATAGTAAATGGAACTTTAACTGCAAAAAGATATGTCATTGAAATTCTGAATGACTACGTTGGTCCATTCTTAGTGGACATGGCCAATGATGCCGTTTCTATGCAGTATGTAGTAACGCGTAACCCCAGTTATTATCTTAAAATAGTATAAGTATCAAACTTATCAAAACGGGACACGATGCAACCGAAATAAATATGCTTCTGACTAATTTGATACCAACGCATCTACCATAAACTATAATTATAACGGTTTATGATAATGTGATCTTGAAGGAGCCGTAATGTATTGAAACATTCTTGCCGTTCTATTCTCCATTATTATAAATACTAACTTTTTTTTAAATAAGTTTATTTATACACATATCACAATAATAGCAAAGGCATAAAAAAGTGGTCTGTGCATTTAACCAGACCCATCTATCGTCATTGTATTTCGACGCGCTGTATCCAAATCTAAGGTCCGTTAAACCCGTAAATACTCAAAATTTCGAGTAACAAGGAGAACGATTCTATCACGAAATAAGAGAAATGGAGAGTGGGTATGTCAACATGATGGCAGATTTTTTGGTAGGGAAATAGAACCTAAGAAGAAACCCGCTATGTAGTTCATTGAAGACAAAAGAGTTTGATGCAAACCTCAGATTCAGATTCAGCGCGTCGAAATACATGTCGATAGATGTACTTGGTCAATGGACAGACCTTTTTTTTCGCCGTTGTAATTAATTATCACAATAAATACATATATATATCACATAAATATTATAAATCATATTTAATGTATGTAGTGATATACAGATTATACGATTTATAAAGTATCAAATCAAATAAGTGTCGTCAACGCATGCGAAGCTAGACTATGATATTTTTAGGTAAATTCTTCTTGCAGTCACAGATCCCAAGCTTTTAAGTACCGCCACAACTTGAAATATCACTAGCTTAAAATAGATACTCTAATGGCGGATTTCTATATATTTGTTTTATTAAAATATCAAAGAGCACAACAACACAAATGGAAAATAACATTTTGTAGGTAATACATGAATTATTATCATTACTGAACATTTGTGTGTATTCCCGAAATTAAAGTACAATATAAGTTACTTTAATAATAAATGCCCAAATTTAAACATATATCTACTTACTTTATAGTTGGCTGAATTTGTACATTATAAAACGACTTTCATAAGTGTAATGAAATAATCTCAAGATTAGTACAAACTCAAACATATGAGTGAACCTTACCTGTGTGAGCTGCGAAACCTTACAATATCTTTTAACTTCTTTAATACACGATAGTTGATACTTTTCTAAGAACGAACGAACACTACACAATATTTATTTATATATTTACTAATGACTACAAAGCAATCGCACAGTAGTATTTGTTCCATATTTTTAATTATACTTAACATGATTTTTGCAAAAATGTAAACATTTGTAATATGCATTTGGTAATACATATTATAAAATCGATAAACAAATTATCTTTTTAAAACTGCGCGCTCTTTTTTCATGACGGGCGTGTTGTGCATCGATACGGAAACACGAAGTAAACGACGTCTGGTGGCGGCGCACTGTACTAATTACGTGTTCTACGGCGTCCTCAGATTTTGTTCACGGAAAGTGTATCGCCATATTGCTTCCGTGAATTCATTGAATTATTCGTACTTTTCTCTTGAATGATGACAGTAATACCAAAATGAAGTGAATTTAAACAAACCACATTCGGTTTGTTAGTGACGGTGATCATTATTTTGCTGTTCAATCGCCGATTGAACGCGAAAAAGGTGAGTTTCATTCTTTCTTTGCTATGACTATATGGCCCAATATTCCACGGGTGTTCGATCCGCTATGCGATAATGAAACTTAAAAAATGTGATTAAGGTTAATAATTGCGCGGTTTTTGTTATGTTTATTTACATGAATTTGAAAACTTATCAAAGTTTTGTAGTAATCACGATCTGGGGTTATTTTCTTGTAACTGTCAGGGCGGATTCTCGCGTTGCGCTTTGTACATAAGCGTATGTGCATGTACTCACTAGCCATGTATGTACGATTTGACATGAGCGATTCGGTTGTAGTTTGGAGCGGTTATGTCTTATGAGAAGATGGAAGTAGTGAATCCTGCTGAGAAGGAAGCCAGTGAAGTACTTCATTCATTATTGTCGGTGGAGCGCCGCAGCGTTGATAGTAAAGAAGCCATCATCGTTTCAATACCGTCCGACCAGAACGGCGGCGGCGAG
This sequence comes from Samia ricini, assembly GCA_014132275.2. Taxonomy (NCBI): domain Eukaryota; kingdom Metazoa; phylum Arthropoda; class Insecta; order Lepidoptera; family Saturniidae; genus Samia; species Samia ricini. Next base: position 14,333,331 of record AP028161.1, read on the forward strand.
TATGGTGAGAATGCTCAGTGGCACACACCAGTTATGGGACAGCATTCAGTCTTTGAGATAAGTTCTCAAAATATGCAGCAGCATAATTACAACGGACACCAAGAACAGGTTAGTTTTAGTAATAAAATAATTGTTCTCTGAATTTCATACAAGCCATATTCAATGTCAGTAAGTACTACTTCCATATATTTAACATTTTTGGAATTTCACTGATTATAATCTATGCACTTTTGATCTAAATTGACTCATCAGCCTGAAATTACTTCTATTCTTAACTTTTTGTATTCCCTTACCATCACTTTGTTACAAACTAAAGTGTATATTGAATTTGTTCAGCCATCTATTGATAATTTACCGAGTGGATCAAGTAATTGTTTTTGTGACATTGGTGTATAAAATATGACTTTACCTATGAACCTATACTATAATAATTAAATCTTTACCATGATTATTTTTAATTTCATTTAATACATATGTATAGAATTCGGGACAGAAAGAAACTGATATCAGAACAAAATAAAAATTGCCAAACTAGCTGGTGGCCTGCAATTTGATGTCTGACAGGAACTGTATATCTTTTCCTACATATCATATCTCAATTTGAAATGGGCTAGCTATATTCTCTTTTGTGTACTAGAAAATTATAACATGTTAGCAATTACTTCTTTGCTCAGAATAAAATAAATGATAACTTTATTTATATTTAATGTTAGAACTGCCAAAGTTGAAAGTAGGAACTTCATAATTATTGGATTACATACATGAGACTTAAAATTTGTTAAATAATGTGTGAAAACAACATATTCATTCTAGTTTTTATATTATAGTTGTCATGATCTAGTTAAGTTGTGGTAAATATATAAAAAGATTAATAGTTTTTTCTAGAATATAAACTATAATTCAATAAATTTGATTTCATCATAATAAAAAATAATATAGAACAATATACTAAAGCATAGAATTGGTTATTATGAAAGTTTCAAAATGTATAACACTTTTTGTAAATTAAAGTAAGAACTTTAATATACATGAAAGAAATTGGTATCCATAACCCAAAATAGTGCTGATTTTTTGTGAAAATTCAAATTAAAGGCAAACCACATAGATACACACCACCAAAAAGGTTCTATTGTTTATTCAACCTATAGGTCTAGGCCACTAGTGAACTTTAGAAGTGAATATACTTTAATTAGGTCATAATAATAGAGGACTGTTCAAACCTGCATAGCCACCTTTTTGGATTAATAGTAAATAATAAAAATTATAATTATTTTCAGGTGCTTTGGCAGGGTCATGCAATACAAGTAGAAAATGGATCTACAAGTTTACAAGCATTGCCTATTCCCAACCAATATAGTATAGAATTTGAATCTCATGTAGATGTTGATGCAAGTGAGATGGATGTTGAAACTAAACCTAAAGTAGAAAAGAAAGTTGGTGCAAAGAAAAAGAAAAAACCTGAAACTGAAAGCGACGAAGATGTACTTGATAACAAACTAGAGAATAGTCCGACTCAGGTAAAAATACTTTAGTGTTATATTTTTCATTTATATAACCATACTTGTTGGTGGGCTCCTGTTTCCGCAACTAGACACATTGGCGGTCCGTTGTGCGTGTAGGAACAGCCAGCTACTCTAGCCAGCCCAGCTCCTTCCAGAAGCGTAGAAGCTTCCTGGAGCTATCTCATTTGCTTGAGGGTTTTTGCCCATTGGTTGACTACTCCCATGCATTCCAGGATCACATGGGATCTTGTGGAGTCTCTTCTTCTTCCAGACATCCCCTAGACATGGGGCTATCTGTCAGACCTATTGTAAATAAATGTTTATTAAGTGAGTAATGTCCCGTCATCACACCCACCACTAGACGAAGATCAGTGTGAGATAAGCTGATCAGTCTCTGGGCCAAGCTTTGTGATATTTCCGGAACACCTTATTTAGATTGTCTACAGTCAGAATTATATACCCATGTTTAATATTCATATAATAATAATAAGAATTTATTACATCAAAATTATAAACTTATTTCCACATTATAAAATAAAAACTAGGATTCCCAGTATCTTTGCAGTAAGTTCACTTCTGATAAAATATGTCCATGTTTGCTGTTTATTTCTAGAAATATATATATTCTTTGACCATCATCTAACCAGAAATGTGGCCCAAGATCGTAAACACACTATTCCTAAAGATACTAACTCTTCTGTCAGAACACAACTATAGGTGATTGGCAACTGATTTTCAACTTGATTTTGTTAGCTAAAGGAGTGATTATTAGGTAATGTTATGGTTTTATCAGAATATTTTCTTCCACCGAAAACTGAGGTTTAATAGAGATTCGGATGGATGGATTTGAATCTCTAAATACACCAACATGGTCTCTAGTTACACTAAAACTTAGCATTCATTAATCATGATCTCCAGCTTCAAACTTTTTAGTGCCTTAATGTGGATTTTTAAAGGAATATAGGTGTATCCTGAAATATAAGATGTCGACCAACAAGCGTTTTTAAATATTCACAGCTAATATTTTGTACCTGCTATGAGGTTGATTGTTGTTATATTTTTTTAATATTATGACATCAATATTACATTTTTGTTTTTATTCTCCTATGAAATCATGGTGTTTGTGTATGTAAAAAATGACTTATTTTTTTTAAACCTGTTTCTGTTTTACATTTACAGGTTAAGGAAAGACTGAAAAGAGGTTGCGATTGCAAAGACAATTGTTATAGAGGACTGAATCCGGAGGCGGTGTATCGGCATCGTCTTAACATCGCGGAGCTGACTAAGAGTGAACATGATATGTATTTGATGGGCATCACGATGGCCAGTTTGGCGAACCCAGCGGAAACGTCACGGCACAAAGTCAGGAGGAGATTACGAGCCTGTTACGTGTACCAGGGACGTAAAGTTTGCTTGGAAGCTTTCTTGTATCTCGAGAATGTTACGCATTATCAACTGAAACGCATCAGGCAACATGTCATGACACACGGCGTAGCACCTCGGATACACGGCAATGTCGGCAAGAAACCGTACAACACCTTTACCCTTGATATTTACAAGCATGCTACGAATTTTTTAAAAGAGTATCTAAAACAGCACGCAGCCAGTCCCAAGGATTTGCAGTCGTGTATAGAAAGCGGTAAGAAAGGCAGCAAGACTGTCATCATTCACGGCGACTCAAGGAAACATTTGTTCGAAGCTTACAAGGAGTACGGAGAAATCTTAGAACCGGGCGTGAAACTCATGGGTTATTCCACCTTCAGGGCGTTTATGAAGGATCAGTTTCCTCACGTGAAATTCGCGACAAAGAAACAGGAGTTACCGAAGGATATGGTGCCGTTCCGAAGCGGGAAATGCATGTCGTATGACAAGAACAAAGACCCGATTAGGATTCAACAGGAGAAAGAGAAAGCTGAAGCGAAAAAAGCGGCTCTCGATGCTAAAAAGAAGGAGGAACAGGAACGCGAGCAACAGGCGCAGCAACAACAACAACAACAGCAGCAACAACAACAAGTACAACAACAACAGCAGCAGCAGCAGCAAGTACAACAAGTCCAAGTACAACAACACCAACAAATGCAGAGTCAACCGCACGTGGTTATACACCAGCAGCAAAGTCAGCAGCAGCAGCAAATGCAGCAGCAGATGCTAGTGCCGCAAGTGAGTCAACACCAACAAGTGCTTACTCAGCAGGTCGGTGGAGTGCAACAAGTGTCTCAGCAACATTGCGTGCAGTCGTTGGGTGTCACAGAGGAAGGAGGACAGCAGGTAGAAATGGCACAGCAAGTGATACCGTTAGCGGTAGTCCAACAACCGCAGCAGGCTTACATCGTCACTCCGGTATCGCACTTCCAGACACGTGTTCAGGGAGCCTGGTACAGGCATTGACACCAGAATAAACTCATTAGTGTTTGAAGTTAAACGGACTGTAAAGCAAAATACGTAACTGTGTGACCGACAGCAGGCCCACGGTGACTGATTAATCAGTTCCTCGGAATGAACCGTTTGATGTTGTTACACGCGATGTCGTTGAATGGATTGGCAATAATGAAGACTTTGAAAAGCTAAGTGCACCTTCTCAGTATTGATTTATGAACTGTTTTATTTTAATTGTCATGTATGAATTTAAAACGTATTTACATAATCTATATCGCTATTAGCTATGTAATTTATTTTAACCATATGGGAATTAGTACTCATGTGGTATCTTATTAAGGTGAGAATTTTCTTTAGCTCATACAAAAACTATATACAGTCTTTAGATAAAAATTATATTTAGTTAATTTGAGTAAAAATTACTACTTAATGTGTCGAGTACCCATAAAAATAAGACAATAGGAAAACAATGGAAAGCTGGCGTAAACGCCAGGTTAGTACTCGAGGGGTTAAGTAAGTTTGTTTTTAGCCACCTTAAAGATTTAAATAAACATACAAAGACATATGTTAACAAGGTAACCAAATTCTTTATAAAAAAAATAGAGATCATTATTTCTATATATGACATTGGGACAGTTCTTCCAATTGTGATATTGGAAGTTGCTTTAAATGCTGTAATTTAACCGGAGGCTCTTGTTTATGTTGTGATTTTTTTTTATTGATTGCAGTTTCACTTTATGTTAAGTGTGGTGTATCTGAGTGACTGGACTACACTAATTGTTCATAGTAAAGTAGAAATTAGCAAATGCCTTTCCACGGTGTTATGGATTCCATTAAGAAAATGCATAGAGTTCTAGATCTTAATTGATTCACACATCGTTTCGCTTATCGATCCGATTTTCAAAAGATCGATCTTTAAAATCAAATGAAAAACCAATTTTTTTTCCATATTGAATGTTGATCTTTCACTTATATTTAAATCAATTTGAAATGATCATTCGAGAAACAATGAATTTAATATAAAATTCTACTTTAATTTTCATATTAAGTAATATGAAATTATTGATTTCTGAGCCTTTACTCCTTACAACTATTGTTATTTCCCCACATATTTTCAAATCATAACGGGATGACTATAATACTTGAGTTGCTACAACATGATAATTGTTCTATTTCCTTAACATTTCCAAAGGTTATAGATTCCTAGGGCCATTTCATTAATCAAACAGAAATTATCTTTTAGATGATTAATTCAACCTATTAACTTCCGTATTTTTTTGTTACATTTTGAATGATAAATTAAAATAAGTGGAAAAGTCCACTCAACACAAAACAAGTAAAAAACCATAGATAAATATAAAAAAAAATATCCTCTGAAACAAACTTGTTTTGTTGTGTGAATCATCGATAAATGTAAGTTTATCGACAGCTACATTTTATAGCAATGTCGAATAGTCCGTCTTCTAATATTTTACTGCCTATTTATGCCTATGTAGTTTATATATTCTATTATGGACCATTTATAATTATTTTATTTTGACACAATGATAACGACAAAAAAAACTAATCGATTTTCACTTTTATGAATACATTCATTTTGAAACATCCATTAAAAATCAGTGTACAAAATTCAAAAAGCTCTAGAAAAAAGTTTAACTTGTCCAAACTATAAAAAAAAAATATTTACTTGTGTTATTATCAATCGATGTCAAATGTCAACTCTCAATATTATTCAAAGTGGCAACTATTTCTATATTGATAATGAAATTATATACTTTTTTTGTTTATCAAGTTTTTAACTCGTCAGCTATATTTATTTGTTCACATTTCTTAATGAGCTTCAATTGTCATTAATTAAAATATGTAACTTTCCCGGGAATAGATGTAACGCCATCTTTAATTTTTCAAATAAACTCACATGAACATATTATTTATTTATAACGTTTCATCACAACTTGTAGAATCTAATAATAAATGCAATAATCATTAAATAAAGTAAGCAGTGCCTTCTAAATAGGAGTTTGAAGAAAAAAAAAGAAAAGGAAAACTTGAGACACGTGCTATGATTATTTTGATGTATTTGATAAAAATGTAGAATTAGATTTAAGTTTTATAATATGGTATAAATGAAAATTTTCGTACATATAAAATATAGTGTGTGTAGAATTATTATTAGTTTATTCGTTTCGATACGAATATGTAAAACATATACATATATACACGATAGTAGGTTATTAATTTCGGCAACGTTTCATATGTACACATATCATTTACAATATAAATAATCAATGATCACAGATTTATTTATTTTAGAAAAACTTAAAAAATCAATACCGAGTTATATGTTTTATTGTTTGTTTTTTTATTATTTGATAAAATTATCTTACGTGAACGCGCATGAAAACTTATATTTTTTATGATCTAGAAACCTTTCTCTTTTTTTACGTGCGGAATGGCACTACCCACTAAATCCCTCGGATCCTCCCGCTACAATGTGTAGTGTAATACGTGATGGCTAACGCATTCTACCGCGGTATGAACTAGAAACCAAGGGTGAGAGAATATTAAAATGGGTTCAATCATTTCAGAGTTTATCGATTACAAACAAACAAATCTTTCCTCTTTGTAATATATTTTATTTATTATGAATATTTTTCACATTTGAATATTGTATAGATACGTCATCACAATAGGGAAAATTAAAATTTATAGTTTTTATTTTTTTTTCAAAAAGACCTTTGAAGTTATACAATTTTTTGAAATTATTGTTTATTCCTACAAAAAAACCTGATCGATTATAACTATCGGAATAATCATAATAATTTACTTTATCCTCCGCCATTTTGCTGAGGCGGTTTTATGTGTGATGTCATTAGAATAGATTTACTTTTAAAAAAAACTTCTCCTTTTGGACCTTGTCGGCAATAGTAAACAAAGTTCCCCATTCCACACAAAACCACTCCCCCCATTCCCATGATTTCGTAAACATTGGTATAATTTTAAAAGGGAAAATAACGATTAAGAAAATGTTGCTTACGTGCTTATACTCACAGACCCCTCCAACCCTAGTTAAAATAATCCCCCATTGATGCTTATGCTATCTTGAATGACCCCACAGTTATTATGCAGTGTCCGTTATATATTTTGATTGTTTTACGCGTGACATACGTTTTACTTCATGTTCTTACCTCCTGTAATCTTATGGTACCAACGTTTGCAAAACACTACTTTTAGGTTATAATAATTTTATTAAACGATTACCTTTATTTTTATAAGGTAAAATATAAATAATTTCATCATATTAATCAGTTTAAAATCCGATCATAATCAATCGATTATTTGTGAAATTATTTACGTTTTACCGGTCGCTACGGTGATTGTAGTAAAATCCCATCGATCATATTATTATACGTTGTATTTTTTTGATGGCATCATTTTTTTTAAATATTAAGTATACTATTAGCTCTGACAATTAATTTAAAAGATTATGAATATTAAATCTCATATTTTTCTGAGCTATGATAGGATTGTAATGTTATTTACAAATACCCGAGTGTGTGTAATCATAATTATAAAATTATTATTATTATAGATACAGTACAGAAATGTGCCTAGAAATTATATGCTTAATCATGTATTTTTATAGTGCAATAGTGGTAAGATTCGGAGTGCGTTTTATTATTTGGTGTTATTGTATTGTACTTTGGGGAGTTTAGCTTTCGTCGAATTTGAACTTTTTAGTTAAATTGTGAAAATATGTATTATCGATTTCTAACTCCGAATCATAGTAATTTGCCCGTAGCATAATAATCGGCATCTATGTTCCAAAATTATTAACGTAGGAAGACATGATGATGTGATAGAAAATAAAAAACTTTTTTACGCTACAGATGTGTTTTTATTTAATTTTTAAACGCTGGGGTTTCGAACCGTGGAAGGACTAAGTGTGGCTCCCACGCCTTCCTCCAATACGCTGGCCGGTGCAGAGTTACAACCGGAGATTGTCTTGATCGGTCTTGTCTGTTCGTACTTACGTCCAGTCGCATTCGTTCTGCCTCGGCTCATTGGTCTCCAACAGTCGGCCACTTCACTCGGCAATTTAATAAATTCTCCGCGTCGTTCATTTGTAAACAAAAGTCATTGTTTCGGTGACGATCGGACAGTTTCACGATGGCAACTTGCCTCAGTGGGCGCGTGCGGTGTCATCTCGCGGACTAACTGACCTTTGCGACGATAAATATGAAGTTTTGGAAATGCAGCACTAAAAGAGAACGTCGCGCGGCTGCCATTGGTGAGTGTTATTTCCAAATCAAGTTATAACTAAATTTTTACTATCGAAAATATATTCTACGTCATTTTATGTCGAGTATGGAATGCACGGAAGACGCCGATTCTTTACCATTTATAAGCCAACTCGATGAACTATTAATTGACCTCCAGTTTCATGAGAGAATCCTGAACGCATTGGTAATTGATGTTCAAGTAATTATTACATTAAATAGTAATGAATACATCCGAGGACTGTCAACTTATTAACAAAGCACACGACTTTAGTTAAAATTGGAAATTACAACGAAATTATTAATTTTAAAGCGGTAACCATTAAATAACGTAATATGTAGTCACGTCTTGTGTACATATACACAGATGTCCTGTCATTTTAACGGCTTTAGTCTATATAAATGTGTTTATAAAAGACACATATATTAATTACGCAAGCGGTGTGAAGCAATATCGATATTAAGATTAGTATTGGCACATATTCATTCGGTTTAACACTTTTTAAAAACGAAATATATAATCATAAAAGCGTAGTCTTAGAAAAAACGATGACTCAACTTTCTGTCATAATTATTCCTAAAAATAAAAATATTTACAGGACTAGGGCTGCGTCTAACGTAGATACACTGAAAAGCCTTCATAGTGGAAACGTTAAAAGTGCATCGCGTTGCGATCAGTAAGTCTGTATTTCAGACCCAACCAATTGACTAAACGTATTTGATGCCGGACGACGTGATGACAGTGACTGTCGATAAATCCTCATATCACAATATAAATATACAACTCATATCGTTTTCGTTCTTGGACTGTATTTTATTTAAAACTACTTGTGTTTCCGCGGCTGCGCCCGCCTTTCATATAAATCTTAACTGCATAATATTTTTTTTTAATTTTTTATACGAAACCCTAGTTCTAAGCTGTTATTGCTACTAACATTAAGCAAAGATATTTCTCAAAAATTCTAATACATGCCAGTAAAACTGCATTGAACCGGATTTTATGAAGTTTTTTACGAGTTTAAAATTAATTATGCGGAACCCTGATTATTTTCCCTAATTTTTATTTATTAGAATAGATTAGATGAAGCATAAAAAAACATATCACGGTGAAGGTCACCAAAGAGATACCGTTTCACCTGTAAAATCTGCTATGTAACAACACTACTTTCTTGCGACTGAGTGCCTTCAGCACTCGCCCCCAGTCACGGTGAAGCTGTAAAGGCCCCTTCCGGTCAACAGCGTTAGCTAGTTAGAAAGAAAAAAAACAATACTACTTTTTATTAGTTTGGATCCCAAGGGTCACCAAATACTGAATCGTAGGCCGTAACCTGACTGTCATCTTGTTTTGTGCGGACCCGATAAATTTATATTAAATTTCTTAATTCTGAAAATTTATATAAAGTTTTGTAAAACCTACCTATATATGTGAAACGCCATTTTGAACATTAATTTTATTTAAAAAATCTTCATTTCCGAAGATCATTTTCAGGGCTCATTGAGAATAAGTCGCACCAAGCTGACTACATCGAAGCTGAACAGCTTCATCGAACTTTTGAGGCCAGCATTTAGGGCGCCCAACTGCTAGCGCAAAGGTATCTAAGTGTTATGAACCTCCGTTTGCACTACTACCCGAGACTTCCACGAAAGCTAGACGTGTAAAGAAAACTATAGATTTCGAGGTTCGTTACAGAACCCATGTTACCTACCTGTAGTGTGCAGGATTGTGTTGTGCGAGGTGTGTTATGCTAGCTCATGAAAGTAACAATGTATTAGGGATGTTCATATAATTTTTTTTCGAAACTTTGTATAGTAACGTTGTTTCAATACCAAGCGATGGATCGAACAAATATATCGTATGTTCAACTTAAGTCCACCAGCACCGATTGAGAGTTTGTATCGATATTTTATTGGATATCGTTATATATAGAACACTCCTACACTGTATCACGCTGCGACGGAAAGATTCAATTTGCTATAGTTATTTCATCCCCAGGGTCGATAAAGATACTACACGGCCGTCTGAATGCCAGCGCTGGCCCCAAAGTTCGGTGAAGCTATAAAGGTCCTTCGGGTTACCAGCGTTAGCTAGTTCACACAAAAAAACCCGGTTGTCATTTCTTTCGCGAGGAATTCGGGTCTAGATTAGACCTGATAGAGAGATGGAGAAATTCGGATGTACTTCCGCAGGTTCGAAGTACATTTTGGTTAGGGACTTCACAACAGATTCGAATGGTAACTATTTTTTTTTTTTTTCTTTAAATGAAATTTTGAATACTTTTTATCTATAGAAACAATGCGAAAATTTATTTGTTTTAAAGAATAGTTTCAATTAATAACCCTTCGACCTCGACAACCTATTTTACATTTGATACGGACCCCCTGATTTAGACTATACTTTCGACGAACACTGTATGATACAAAATAGCAGTGCACTGATGCGAGTCAGTGTTCTAGGTTTTCACCATGCATAATATGATCGAATTTCGGTTGACAGTTACACAACTACCTTGCTATTGGCCCTTCTAATCAGCGTGTTATAACCTATAAAGATATTACTAGCTTGGGTAATTTGCACGTAAAATAACTTATATTATTTACTGGGCAAGTCGCTAAGGATCGACCTAGACGTACGTATCTCGACGATATCGAAAATACTGGAATGAAAATGGAAAAAACAAAAAAAGAGCAGATCATAAGTACCTGGAACTTATGAGCATATATGAAGGTGGACATGAAAGTAGAAAGAAGCGAAAGCTATGTTTTGTGTCAGGATCGTAGCAAGTGGAAGATGTAGTCTCTGCCTATCCTCATGGGAGAAAGTGGTGATGTTATAAATGTATGTGTTATATTTTTTAAATAATTGTAATTTACTCAAATTACGCATTTCAAGCGAAAAAAAAAATCACTATTTTATCGAAACATTATTTTACTATTTGATCTTCTTAATTTTTTTTATATAATTATTAATGTAACAAAATATAATATACAAGTCAGATGATATAGCTTTTATTTTAAAATCATATAAAGCGGTTTTTATGTTACAAGGTAACAGACACACGCGGTCTTTTTATATTTATTAGGAGTTACTTTGATCAGTAATGTTCTGAGTTATTTCTGTCCAAAATATATTCTAGAAATATGCACTAATTCACATTAATTACATCTATATAAGTAAGTAGGTATCTTATTTATACTAAATGTATCTACATAAAATCGACAAAGTAACGTAAACTCATTTATTAGAAGTTGGTAATGGTGTAAGCGTGACTTCTCCAATCTTTATTAGTTTGTGTGTAGGTAAAAGCCTCAGCGACTTCCAGTAGAGGTTAATTTTATCATCCACACTAAAGGGTGAAGGGCGGATACGGGGTCGATTAAAGAATTATTGACTCCGTCTGGTGACCAATTTAGCATATCATTTGTCAACGCGAATTGCCAGTATCCGCGGAAATTATATGATTAGGTACAATTTTACACCAATAAGGATTTATTTATCCGACGAACGAACGATGTAAATAAGAGGACCTAATGACCGAGGAAGCTGTAAAAGACCGAACCACTTAAAGAGTTAAGAAGAACATTTCCGCAAAACTTATAATATTCTTATTTAGCTTAATCTAAATGCTAATTTAACATGTTTAAGCCTTTAAATCAAAAGCTGTTAAGGATAAAATAAACATATTTCTTAAAATAGAGGCCGATTTTCTCTGTAGAAAAGTGAAAGTAAATTTTCTAATACTTTGGTAGGTTTATTATAACATCGATATTCGCAACGTATTTATGACCACAATAAAAGATCTATAAGAATATAACAACTCGTTATTAGAATTTGCAAATTTTTAATTACCATGACGTGTGACGTAATTGTAAATAATTATAAAAACATTTCGTTAATGTTATTATGTTTAGTTGCATAAACAACCGAAATAATTAGTTAATACCGTAAACAGTGCAAGGTTTGTAAAAAACAACAAGTATTTACCTATATTTACAAAGAAAATAAGTGGTAATGTTAAAATTGTTTATAATTATCGGCATGTGTTTGAGATTAAATATGATAGTGATTTTCGCTTTAATTACAATCTCACCAGATGTTAAGGGACGAGGTGATCTAAGATAGGAAAGACGCTAAATCTAGAGGTACTAGTTTTCAAGTGATGCTGCCGAAACACACGTAAATAGGCGTTTCAAACTTGAGGGTCAGGGGAACATTAGAACAAGCCCTACCATCATGGTAAAAAAAATTAACCTAGATTTTTAAATAGAATATGTGACTTCGAAGCTACGACCATCGGCGCTGTATCCGACCAGACTACCATCATCTTATCTCTAAAAACTAGCGGAAACATGGAGTAACTACATAACAAATTAAAAGTTTTATCTTATTTGAAATTAATGAGAACTCCCTAAAAGTTTGTGATCTTAATAGGACCCCTGAGTGTTTAAAAATCCTTCCTCATTCGTAAGTTTGATTGTTTATTAAAAATAGCCTACTGGAAACAAGCTCACCTAGGACAATTAGAGATATAATCGGTCATGTTGGCCTTGAAATTGGACCCAATATTGACCAACAATTATTTTCAAAATTCGACGTGGAACGTTTTAAAGAATCGACATTCGATTACACTGTATTCGGTAACAGGAAAGGGCTGCGATGTAAATCATCGGTATTGTCAATTCAGGACATGTAGAGACTAGATGATATCATTTAAGGACATCTATAGCAACTACGTGCACGTTGACGTCCGTACTGTCCTCCCCTGTGGTCCTGGACAAAGAGCTGCAAATGTTATACACATATGTCTTGTGACATGAATTAAAATTTTCGGAATAAATACTATCCTATGCCACCCCCTGTATTTCAAACTATCTCCATACCAAATTTCAACCAAATCGGTCCAATCGTTTTTAAGTTTATTCGTTACATACAAAAATACAAATCTTCCTCTTTATTATATTAGTATAGATAATAAAAATAATAATGAGTCTGTTTTCAGACTTCAATTTTTTATTTATATGCCTATATGATTAATCTTTACTAATAAATAAAATTGAAGCGTCTGTTTGTAATGTCAAAATAACATTTTTTTTATTAAATATATATGATATGTATACTAAAAATACAGTTTATTTAATTTTTGACTGTCTCTTTTTCTGTTTGTTTCGGGTAATCTTCGGAACGGCTGGACTGATTTTAACGTGATTTTTTTGTTTCTCGAAAATAGTTAGGGTTCTGCATAAAAAAATTAAAAATCCGATTCAATGCACAGTTTTACTGACAGATATTTGTATTTGTGAGAAATATTTAATGTTGGTAGCAAACAAACTTGGAATATAATTAGGGTTCGTATAAAAAAAAAAAAAAACAATATTACGCAGTGAAAATTAATATGATGCAATCACGGGCACACAGCTAGACAAAAATAATAAAACGCTTCTTAAGATTTGTGTTCTTTTTTATAGTATATTTATGACATGTTGTTATATAGTAGGTATATATCGTTTTTTCTATTATCGATAGCTCCTTTTCCAATAGATTGGCCTAGTCGTCCCTTTCGGTTTGTTTGCTATGCGAGTCGTGCCTCGTACTCGTCGGCCTTTGTTTGAGTTTCACATTGTTCTATCCGCCCGTTCTGTTCCAACTTTTACTGAATACGCATTGTTAAGTTCTCTACGTAGCTAATTTAAATTGTACAAGCGTTATTAATTTTTCAAAAATTTAATTAATTGTGATATATTCACTTCACATATTACAACATTTAAAAATAATGCAAATTAAACTAAAATTATTATGAGAGACGCGTGGTTTTATTCCACAAAACTAATGAAGTAATAACTGGAAAGATATTGTAAAACACATTGTCATCGATGTTTGGGCAAATAAAATAAATATGTGAAGTATTTTATTATTATTTAATTTAATTATTATTATTTTATTAAAGTATGTGAAGTATTTATTACCTATAGATTGATATGTCTGTTTATTTTCGTGATATAGGTGATTACTGTACATTTCATAATATTCATATTTCGATCGTTTCGATATTCATATTCGATTCATTCATTCATTCAGCAATGTTTATAATTCAAAATTCTATAAAGTCCCATACAGAGTAGACATGCACATAGTTTAGGCGTACATATGTTTTGTTTATCATTTTGCGTCTAAATGAGATAAAAATATTTTACGGTTTTATATGGAGCAAGCACTATCCAAACTTTGATAAAAGTAAAATATTATATAATATGCGAGAAACGTTAAAATCTTAATTAAATATTTTCTTGATAATAATGATTATTAGCAATATATAATATTTTCATATTATGTTTCATATTGGAAATCTTTACTCGAAATTTTCAATAATTACACATTCCGACATTTAAGTGGAAAATGCTGCTGGATTTAGTATCTTTCACGTAGGTAACTGTGACTAACCTTCACATCAAAATATATATCATTTTAAAATTTTAATCGTTAAACGTACATTTTACTTGTGTGGTTAATAAATAAATAAATAAAATATGTAAATATAATTCTCATTTTTAAGAAAGGGTTAATCGTTCTAATTCTTGTAATTTGTAATATTATTAAACCCTAGATAAAGGAATTATTGTATTGTATAGTACAGTATTTATTTGTATAGTATAGTAGTGTAGTGTAGTTTGTATAGTATTAATTGTATAGTATTTGACGAGAAGTGAGAACATACAGACCCAACTTGTTACTTAGCTGTGTACATAACATTATTTAAACCAAACCGGGAACATATCAATCCGTGCATTATAACTTCGAAGCAGACAGTAATAGGTGTGGCGGTGATTACTTTCACCTGTTTTATTTTATATAAATAAAAATTTTAAAACCACCTAACCGTGTACTATGAGCTATGACGTCACAGTTATCGTTTAAGCCAATGGGGATTTAATGCGGCGCCGGTTCCATGGCCTTTCATAAAGCAACATTATCATCTTTGTCCACACAATAACAGTGTTATGAATACAAAGGGGCCGGGCATCCCGGCGCGATGCGACACCGGCTATCAGCCATGACAGACTGCTAAGCAGACAATACAAAAGCTTGATTACGCACGGCTATAATTCCAACAACACAGAATTGTATATAAAGAAAAAAAAGAGTACCTATTAAACATTTATTCACAGATCTATATAGATATGTACTAATGTTATAAAAACATTATTGAAAAATTTATGAAAAAAAATGAATCAATTTTTTTTTATTCATAAATTCAACTTGATTCAAAGTTCATAACTAATTATATTATTATTTAGCGGAATAACAAAAAAAAAGAAACAAAATAAAAATAATACAGTTTGACAAATAGAGAGGAAGATGGTAGTGAACTGTCTTGTCTTTACCTAATTAAATAGATAATAATTTAATGACCTTCATTGAATTAATTATAACTTTATCATGTAATCGCTGATTTACATTACGCAGCATAATTAAATAAGTGTCATGAATAAATTCACCGTAAACTATACGCAATGAACTATGAAAATAGCAGTTCTTTTTTTAAACGTTTGTGTTAGATTCCTTCAGACTTATTTTGATCATAAATAATACATAATTCAAATTAGAAAGTTATCTGGTCGGGCACCTACAATGGATCGTTACGTTAACAGGCTGTTAATTTGAATTTCTTAAGATGTAATCCAAACGTATCACTTCCTTTTAACTGTTGTAGATCAGGTGTATATCGTCTGAATTTGTCTATAAATAGATAAGGCATCCAGACATTACTTCATTCTCTTTAAACAACGAAATAACGATTGATATCGTAAACGGAACTTTTTGCTTTAGATGTTAAAAAGTGTTTACTTTAATGCATCTTTTAGGGCCGATTTTTTGATGCGTAGTCAACTCGAGCAATGGTCAGATTTGTACCAAATGGTTAAAATAATGCTATAATGTGTTTTTTGAAACATAGTTAAGGTAACCAATTGCCAAAAATGTGACTACTTGTTAAAATATTTAACCACTCATCTTTGACTGGTTAGCAAGATGGCGGATGGTTAACTCGAGTGCGAACAGCTGTTTTATTAATTTTACTGGTAACAAATGACTATTGTTAAAATTAACAATAGTAGATTTTGTGATTAAAAAACGAATTGCGACTATAACAATTCGTTAGTGTATTAGTAATAGTCAATATGACAAGTTGTTATAGTAACTTTGACTACGGAACAAAAAATTGGCCCTTAGTTGTTTTTAAAATTGAAATCAATAATTTGTATTCTGTCACACACACCCTTACCAATGACAATACTATGGTACTTACGTACCATACTATTTAGTGATCATTGGATTATTACATAAGCAAAAGTATGGTAATTTTAGATTTCACTCTTACTCTAGTCAGCAGTAGTAGGTAAAAGTTCGTACCCCCGCACATGATTTCATCATGTAAACAACGAAAAATAATTAGTAAATATTGTTTACGTAATCACCATTCAGACGGCCCCGTCTCCCATACATCCAGTAAGACGTCCACCAGTGTTGAAAAAAAAAAACAATTCTTTTAATATTTAATCGCCACGCTTGGCATGTAGGTTGGCAGTAGATGTTTGTGATACTCAGATGATTTTGCTATCCATTCTCTGGTTTTTATCCCTTAGTCGCTCTTTTACGACATCGACGGGAAGACATGGAGTGGTACTATTCTTGGCCGGTAACACACGGCCCCATACGGTCTATCATGTCAGCAAAATAAGCAAAGAAAAAATTTGGCAACATCATGCTGGCCTAGATCTACACCGCTAAAGTGTCTTGGTAGCTCTGGATCACGTAGTTTGCAAACGTGTCAGTTTTTCGAGGTTTTCACCACATAGTGGTCGAGTAAACTTAAAGCGTCTTTATGTAGATTGAGGTTGCTGATTCATATGAATTAGTTACAGTTTGAACTGAAATTATCTGTACGTAACTTCCTATTATAAAATCTCATTACGTATTTTATTATTGCTAATTTATATAATTTATTTTTACTTTTATAATAAAATTTCTTACATTCTACATCTTAGTAGGTTAGTAACGTATAACAATTAAATGGTTTATTTTCAACTAATTGTCTGCCCACGGCTGCGCTTGCGTTTTGTGTTCTTCACTGCGTTTTAAAAATTTTATACGGAACCCTAACTATTTTCGAAAATTATACCCGGACTAGCTTCAGCTATCTACTAAAAAATGTTCTGTCCAAATCCATCCAGCCGTTCCAGAGATTACCCATTACAAATAGACAGACAAAAGTTATAAAGTTGTTACAGGTATCGTATATACACTCATATTTATTTAGTAAAATTAATTTTGACATAACAAACAGACGCTTCAATTTTATTTATTAGTATAGATTCAAGTATAGGTCAATAGGTATGTGCATTTAAAATTATTTACTCGTAATGCGAAAATTCAAAAACATCGAAGCGAAATGCAGTGTAAAACGCATTTAGAAATTTACGTATGTGATTTTCTAAGATTATTTTTTCTTATTTACTACAATGGTTCAAATCATTGTCTGCAGCAACAAAATCATCCTTTGTACAGCGAATACCTAGATTCTTGGGACCCCATATATATAATAAAATTAGCAAAATTGTGAATGACAACAACGTTGGAAACGTTGCTCACGCTACCATGTTAAAACTGCTACCAAACGATGGCTTCTTAGCATTTCCTACGAACAAACAGAACAGATATTACCCAAACACAAACCCACGCACACATCCACAAGCATAGGTAGGTACACATTCACACAAACACACGCCTACAAATTAAACTTATTTTTATCCTAAGCTATAATTATCTTGTTCAAATTTTCCTTTAATTGTTGCATTTTATTTAAGTCAGAATTGCGCCTCGAATAATAATTGTATGTTTCATCTATTTTGGTACCTAAGACTTCCAAGTTACAGGCACTGCCTAGTTTGGAGCCTTAGTTAAGGCGATTATATTTTGTTAATGTTTTTGAGGAAATAAAAATCTTTCTATTTGTATATTTGTAAATAACAGACGGAAAAATTATTGCTAAAAAATATAACCTTATTGTATATTTTTATTAAAAAAATATATCAATTTTTTTATATTAAATTCAGAAGTAACACGTGCTTTGAGTTCTTGAATATCTAATTTTTATTCATGAACGTTTCTTTACGATGTTTGAATTTAGGTTCCGGGAGATGTCACTGCTTCCCTTATGAATTTAACTTGTACAAATGGGATTTGAAGCGAGATGTGACAAAGCAGACAAATGTAGAAATGATTTGATTTGACAAGTAAGATATTCGAAAAGAATATATTAAGTTAGTATTTAGTCCTTTTTTATCTATACTAATAATAGATCTGTATTATATATTATAATAGGTAACGCTTTGTCTAAATGTTTTTTTTTGATAATTTTCTGACATATTATATCTATTTTAGCCGCGACTAATCTCGATTTTTTTATCTGTCTGTATATATGCCCTGATATAATTCGAAAACGGTTTTACAGATTTTAATGAAATTTTGTACACGGGAAGTATATAAGGAGCAGATTAAAGCATTTTTAGAAATCGTAAACAAATATTCTCTTCGTGTTTAACACATAAACGGGTTGACGAATTTTGATAGCCTATATCTGCTTGAAATATATGATAATAAGTCCTCGATATGCTTTAAAAAAATATCAAAATCTTTTTACAAATTACAATAAAAAAATAAAATTCAATGACAGATGGTCATGATCGTTTTAAATGATATATTATTTTGGTGTACGGGAAGCAAGTCTGGTTTAGTAACTGATAGATAATAAAAATCAAAACCTAATCAGGGTAGATCACATTTAACCAAGATAAGATACGTATACGAAATCTTAGGCAACCGCTAGTCTATTACGGTATTAAAGACAACGTCTGTCTGTCTTTCTGTTCGTATTCTCAAACCCGAAAACCACCGAACAAATTTACGTTATCCTTTTTTTAAAATTGAGATAAATTATCTGGTCAGGTTGTAATGATATTATAATAATATGGCTGATATTATTTCGCTAATTCCGATTCAAATGTTTTTCAGTTATCACGTTTTTCGGAAATAGTCTGGTGAAGACCGTGATATGTGTAGTGGCCGTTAATGAATACATGTAGCGAACTTATTTACTTTTGAGGAATTGACTTCGATGTGGGAACGCTTCGTGTAGATGCGGACCACATATCTTCAACATACAGCTTCCGAAAGATGTGACAGTTGAAAATCATTATTAAGTAGCTTTTTTCCACGAACTAACTCTCTTTTACCAATTTGATATTTAGTGGATATCTTGTAACATTATGCAATACCTATTTAGAGCCAAAAGAAAAGAGTAATGATGCCGCTGACACCATCCATCCATTTAACCGAAAGACGTTCACTGCTGGACATAGGTTTCTCGAAAAATTTCTACGGCGACCGGCGCAGCCTACATCTAACGGATGCCGGCGAACTTCACCATGTCGTCGATCCACCTTGTGAGGGGCCTAACCACACTGCGTCTTCCAGTGGGTGGTAGACATTCGAGAACCGTTGGTACCATCGTGTATCGCTTCTACCATTTTTTTTATGAACGGAGCCGTGAGCACAGCTGTGTATAGAATACTTAATTATGTGTGAATTTTGAACTATTTTACGTGAGCTAAGGATTTTAGAGAGTACCAAGTATTGTTATTATTGTGTTATATGCTTACTATGGCTGCCAGATACTTGAATGACCCCTAAGTTTTAACCCATACAGGATGGTACTGAACTGTTTCATGTTTGTCTATTAATTTAGTATTCTCTTGTCTTATAAAGATATGAATGTTTCTAAATATGACTATATTCCGGATACTCCGACCGTTATGTGTTTGTTTATGCAAACAAATGTAGATGAGTTGAAAGTGGTTCGTTTAATTTATTTATTCTTGTTTATTTATAACATTTACTAAAAAGACACTGAATAGGAACATCCACTTTCATAATATAATATTATTCACTATTCAGTATCGTGTGAGATACGGACTTATCATTTTCGCTTCCAATACAAACTATTGGCATTTATAAACACCGAAAAATCTTTAGATACCGTCGAACTATAAGAATATCCGATGTCTTTGGATTTTTCTTTCTTAATTGTTACTTCATTTTAATTTTTTTATTATCTATAGTACATAATGTAAAACAAAGTCGCAGAAAAAAAAAAATCTGTAACTAATAATTCGCATATAAATAAATTTTAATAGATTACGTAGGTTTATTCTTCAAAATCCTAGAAAAAACTTTATAAGGGCATATTTTCTACGATTGACACATAGTAACATAATTTATCTTTGGACTCATTTCTAAAGTTAACGCGTACGAAATTGTGGGTTGAAGATACTAATTACTACAATTGAGGACCCATGGCATAGAATGAAAACACTCAGAACGGCACTCGGAGTTAAGTTATTTCAAGTTGGCTGTAAAATGCCATGTACGTTTTTCATCACGTGGTGGTGATTACGCAAATCCGTGATTTTTTTTCCTAACCTATAACTAGGTTTGGCCGTTACCTGTGTGTAAAAATTCCCGCGAAATTTTGATCCTAGCTAATCCCTACATATTTTTTTATTAATAAAAAATAAAAAAGAGGTTCCTTATTAGACCTATGTACCTGCGTGTTATGTGCAGGAGTGTATATATAGTGTTGTGCGTGTAATGCTTGATGCATGGTCAGTGTCACTGTATTACAATGGTAGCCGTGTCAAGAGCCTCCCCAGTTGGGGAACGGAGCACGTCATGGGCCGCCACCGGAGGGGAATCCGCAGTGTGTGCGGGAGCAAAGTTAGTCTCCTGTCCCCGGAACAGCGGTTTTGCGGGCGTAGGCGCTGGCACGCAAGAAAACGCGGTTCATGCGGAAAGATCCTATTCATGCGAGTGATGTTATCGTCGCGGTCGGTCAAGATGTTACGCGGTCGTCGCATGTTGGAGAGGGCGTTCGAGTCGGGCGAGTACGAGACGCCTTGTACTATGAGGGGCTTCGGGTGTGTCTGCGCGTTCGAAGAAGGCGCGACACTAGGTTTTGAAAACAGACTTGATTGTGGGCAGATCCAGATCCCTGTGTAAATCCACATTTCTCTGGTACCATCTGCTGGCTAGAAAGTGGTGATTTTTAATGGCCGCATTGAAGATGCAGACCAGCAACGCGACAAGACGGGGTGGAAGAAGCTTAAGCTTTATTCCTAATCCCGTCCGGACCGGGAGATTTCCTAGCTTAAGTACCTTCATAGCAGTAGTGACCTCATCACAGGTGACAGGTGTGAGGGGAACGACCGAGGAAAGAGCGTGTAAACCTTGAACCGTGGATTCTACAACAGAGACGCGGAGGACTTCAACATTGTCTGTTACGGAGGAACATTGCTGCTCGAGGCTAGCGGCTAAGCATTCGACTTTTTCATCATCGTCAAATGCGGGTAGAAGACCCTGTGCGTTTCTATCCAGGGGGCATGCTAGCGACAGTACGGTCCGTCTTCATTGATCGTGCAAACTTCTCCACTTTGTATCGTGAACTCATAACTTTAATAGTTGTCAATACAGAACCGGCTTCAAGACAAGGACAGAAACGGTTATTATATACCGCAACCGGTTGTATCAAACTTGTTCTGGGGTATGTTCCGTGCTGTGTAATCCTACGAGATATTGTACTAGACTCAACTGAATTTTATTTTTAAATAGAGTTATTATTATTTCAAAAGGTAATTATGTTTTGAAAAAAATATAAAGCATATGGTTTTAGTTAAAATAAAATTATTTATTGAGAATCCTTAAATCGATGTCGTAATAAAATATTAATTACTAATTGTCATAAAATGCTGTTTCTTTAACTGTACGTTAGTGAGCTTATAATTCGAGAACCACTGAAGCAATTTAGTATACTTGTCAAACTTTAGTGTATCTAAATATTTTGTTTCGCAAGGTAATTTATGGAAAAAAAGTATAAGGATCATTGAATCGATAAAATATTACAATCATATTTACAATATTTTAATTAAGACATACTCGTATATACATTTACAATACAAAATTAATAATTATAAGGGACAGAGATAGCGTGATGTGAGGACAATCATGCTATATTTCTGTTTCAAAACAGAAACGATTCTCACCTTTATACTGATTTTTTTTTAAATTGGCCAAACGCTGTTGAAGCGAAAGGCTTTGGCAGCTTCGCTAAACTTTGGCGGCGAATGCTTAAGGCACTCAGCCTTAAATAGTAACTGGAGCAAGGCCACCCAAAAGATACGAACCTCGTCTTGAGCTACTATTTGTAAAATAAATCCCTAGGAATTTAACCCTAAGTTTTGAAGTAAACCCTTAGTAAATCTATGACAAAAAACAAGACTCTTAACTCCCATGTACTTTGTGTGTAATGTGCATGACTGTGTGTGTGTGTGATATATACTATACTGTTTTAATCAGATTCTTGGATTAATGAACATAAAGTAAATTAGTTCTCCTGGTAGGTTTTAGGTAGCTAATGTCCGTCGTAAAGGTTCGTGTACCTTGGTGGAGTTACAAAAGGTATTAATTGTAAATTTCTATGCACATTTCCTTCCTAAAATAGTAACATTTAAAATGATGATAGTACCGTGTTTGTGTGATCAGGTTCCACGTCGATGGACGTAGATTCAAATCCACCTATCCTATAATCCAACTTCGATGAAGCAAAATATTGTAATGAAACTTAATGGTAAAGCATTTTCTAATGCCCCTCTGGTTAGCTTAACACACCTAGTTTTTTTTTGCAACCAGTTTGAGAAGCCAGTACTTCTAGCCTCAGCGTGTTTAAAGCCCTGCACAACATAGTCTCTTAACATCCAATGATATTGTGATCAAAAATAATTCGGCCTATTACAGTAGGTATTTTTTAAATCATTGTAATCGGTGCAATTGTTTTAGAATAATTACAGATTAAAAATATCCAAACATTTATCAACGAATGCCTATATTTTTACCCTGACACTTGACATTAGAAAAGTTCAGGTACATAAAACGACCCAATAAAAAAAATGTAGCCGGGACAAACGAGTATAATTTATATTATGAGTAAATCTCACTATTACTTGAAATATTCTGTTCATTTTTATTTAAAACATGTCCCTCGGCTCCCTACAGGCAGGAACACGCAATCTTTATTTACAAGTTATAAACTGTCGGTCGTTAAAACAGCAGACACGCTAACCATTAACAAATGGAGACCATCAGTTTGCGTAAACTAATATAAAAAACCATTTTATTTTTAAAACTACAAACGAGTATCGTCACTTCGACAAGGGAGACGTTGTGTTGTGACGTATATGATCAAAACAATTTAAATCTGTGTTGGTATAGAGTACGTTTCGTCACAAAATGCAGATTACATCACATCTCACGCGCTTCGTGTCATTCTCGTAGCGTTTTAAAGCATTAAAAGACGTGTGGTCCGGACCACGTATATGCTACGGCTGTCCGGAGTTATCATTCGCTTGTGAGCAGTTGCACATAATCAGGTACGGACGTACGGACGGACTATCGAAAAAAGAAAAAAAATATATTGTTAAGACGCGAAATAATACACAAAACAGAAAATAACGATTTAATGATTTGATACAAAGGTGAATTATTTGAACATTTTTCTGGTAGACGACGCTTTCTTCAACTATTTATTTTATCTGAGATTGATATTTTATATTTTTTTCGTATCTCGTTTTAAAAACTCTATAATTTTAGGAGATAGTAGAAATTTACGTTATAAAAATTGCTATGTAATATATTATCGACCATTATACCATGTACGCGGTCCGCTCCGTGCGTCTGTTTAGGATTTTAGGCGAGATGTAGGACGGCGGCGCGGCGGGAGTCATCCCATTGCGGAAGGCGCGCCAGTCACGCCGTCAGTCAGTCGGCCGCGTTCTGTTGTCACCGAAGTATATCCGATCCGCTCGACTTCTTCGGAAAGTGAGACGCGATAATACTTTTCATTTTCTTTACATTTAAATCGATTGATCTAAATCTATCCATTATTCTGTCGTCAATATTAAAATTGAGTAACTCGCGGCACAAATGTGACAGTCGGACGAGTGATATGAGAATAAGGTTCGAGGTGCCGAACACGTTGGAGATAACGTTCGGAAGAGGTATTAATGGTGTTTCTGTTTTGTTTTATATAAATGGTGCAAGATCCTACACGGTATCACCTGGAATTTTTTTAAATCTCTTTTTAACAGCTGCCATTTTTTGTGTACGTACTTATACTGTATTCTTAATTATATTCTGATTCTTTTCCATAAATTCAATATTTTACAATTAATATGTAAAATAGTCGACAACGATCAGAGTTACCGAAATATTGTTGCACTATTTTTACACATTTTAATACTTACGTATTATTAATTCTATGATAAAATAATTGACAAATTACGCTTTGAACGTAAACACGATATTTACTAAATAGGCCAGCCCCTTATTAACCCTCACGTACACGCATTATCAACGTAAGTACCCAACGTTAACGGGTTTAACTGAATCTGCTTAGTAGTTATTTAGAATTGTAAACATTGGTTGCGTGTGTTATCTTTGTATTATAATCTGTGCTGAACTTCCATAAAAAAGCTACAAATTTCAAATTCCCTCAAATTTTTAGCGGGTTATGATTTTAATAAGTAATTATTTTTAGCGGAAGAATAATCATTTAAACTGTTGGAAATTATTAGACACACTATTAGATGTATAGACATTAAATCTTTCTTACATACTAGCGGAGACAATGTTGAAAATTATGAAATACATACCTACCAGTACACATTTATATTTCTCGAAACCCATGTGTCATTGGGGCGTCTTTGATCACTTGAAATGCGATTCTTCTCTCTAAGGATATTTTCTTGTATGAGAGAATAAAGTTTAACTATACATACGCCAATATAATTATCGAATTTTTAACTGATATATTCCATAGAATATTCAAGCAGTTGATATCGTATGTAATATTTGTAGGGACAGAAACGATGAAATTTTGAGCGTTAAATAATGTTAGTACGTGACTCGATAGATTATGATAGTATAGAAAAGGTTTCACCTTTGCAGATTCAAGTTCACGGAAATGTTCTCTAAATATGGATGGCACGGCATATAAACTTTTTATTTCTCCTTAAGCTTAACCTTTGCCCAGTATCGGTTTTAAAAACGAATAAAATTATTCATTTAATTAAATTATATTATTCGATATTTAAAAAATTAAAAGCTTTTCACTGATTTACAAAGGAGGTTTTATTTAACTCTGTTTATATCATGCTGTAACGCTTTTTCCGATCGGATGCAGCTATTGTTAATTTGTTATTTAGGCGATTTCCTATCTATTGTTGACTGTTACAGTGTCTTTGACCTCAGATAACAATAATTACGAGATGAGTACAATTACTTTACCAGTTAAATCTAGCAATGATTATAATCATCGTAGAAGGCCGAAGTTCACTTTTATGTCCTTAGTATGGTGTGATCAATAGCATGATGTATCACAGATAAATGAAACAAGGCATTTTGATGACATTTTACGTGACAATATTTGTATATTGAGCACAGGTGAATTGTATTGGACCAACTTGTTATTGAGAGGGAATTCTGACAGGTCACAAGAATTCATTGGCTGATTTATCAGAATTGCCGCCTCTTTATTAGAGCGTTGTATGAAAATTAATGTTCTATACGTTTGACTTGGCGGCATGGCGTAGAGGTGGTTCATGGTACCTTTGCCTTTGAAAGAAAATAGCTATGTGTTGTAGGTACTTACCTAATTCAGGGGGCGACGCGGTGCTTGCGAAAGCCACCCCGTGTCGCCCCCATCCCAAATGCAGCGGACGGCCCCGGGGGGTTTTAGTGGGTATTTCCGGGCGACTCTCGCCCGGGTGAGTCCCACACTGGCACGGAGCTCGTCACTCCGTTCCCCCTTATCTATTGTATTTGGGGGACTTGGATCCTCCAAATACAATAGATAAGGGTAGTGCGTAAATGCATTTCCCCCCGTCAAAAAAAAAAAAAAAAAAAGGTACTTACCTAATTCCTTTTTCTGGAATGATTTTTTATATTCATTGAGATATGTAATGTACTTATAGGAAAAAAAAAAACATTCTTATTATTTCTTTTGTTGATTTTTATCCTATGCCCTGTTAAAATATTAAAATAATATTCTGTTACGATAATTATTTATATATTTGATTATGCATACAATAATATTAATATTGATTAATATAACACTGAAATAGAATTTACGTATAAAATTTCTAAACCGGAACCGGAAAATATATAACCGGAAGTGAATTTCATTTTAGATATATTATCGATAAGCAAGGTAAGAATTTTCGATATTAAAAAAAACATATTTTAGAATTTATACATATTTTATTTGTGAAGAATACTATTAACATGTATTGCATGCATTACAATATAAATTAGTCTCCCATCGGTTATTGAAGGCTATTCAGACGTGAGAGAGACAATATACAGACTTTAACCTATTATTGTGCAATAAGTGGCCAAATATATGTGTAATGTGTAAACCCTAATTGAGATACGCATATTTACTACACCCTGACCTGTCCCTACAGTTCAGTACAATAGAACTATTTGAATCTGGAGGAGAATTAGTTTAGAATTTCTTCGAATGTTTTTTAAATCTGTTAATAATATTCTGTGTGAAAGACGATATGCTAAGAAAGAGACTAAATGTAGGTATGATATCAAATAGAGATTAATGGTAGAGGAAGACATATTGCGGCCCAAATAAAAATGCGATAAGGTCAGGGAGATGATGAGACTAATTGAATAATATAATTGTATATAATACGTAGGTTTAATAAAAAAAATATTTAATTAGAGTAATACAATTTTACAATACAAACTTTTAACATTTTTGCTGACGATGCTCTATTTATTTCCTGTAAAATGAATGCTAGTTGATTAAAATGCTTATAAGTTAATTCTTTTTGATCAGATTTTAATTTTGTTTTCAAAGGTCAACCTTAAATGGATCTGTTTTTTGATGAGATTTAAAACAGTCGACTTCCCTTTTATATTCAGCAAAGCATACGATGCCGCTGGCAAGAGTTAAGTATGCTAATAAACACATATATAACAAAACAAAACAAAAAGTAATATTACCTACATATACATTACAGTACCTTTGCTTCCACTCCACGGCACGACTGTCATTAAGCAGAGATAGCGGTTTACAAGACAAAGCGATCTGGTTAAGTAGTATGTTCTATATTCTATATCTGACTATTATGCGTTTAACCGCAGTGACTAGTAACTATTTACTACTTAATAGTATATTAACATTTAAAGGCATAGTATTTCTAAACACAATTCATTAAATTTGGACGTAGGTTGCATATCGTTACGCTTTTTCATAGGAGTTAAAATTAATTATCAATAAATATATACGAGTTTACAAAAAAGAAATAAAATTTTTGTTTTTTGTTTGCCAATATTTCGGGCAATATCGGTTCTTTGGCTATCTCATTTCTAAATCCATCACACAGTGAAACTCCGAGCACAGCCCTGCCCTCTCCATACCATCTTTCATCATTTCCTCATACCGTTATTAATATTTGATGATACGTTTAAAAACACCCAATTTTTAAACGTTTGATCATTCTATAATTAGTCGTTTGAATATGAAATATAAGAAACATACTATTTTAACAAATACTCTACGGTATGTTTTTGGTACTTCCAAGAAGCAAGGTCGACGATACAATGAATGAGCAGACTTGTTTACCAATGTAACATTTGCCGCGCCGCTCCGGCCGACACATCCATTACCATTTTAGCATGAAATAATGAATGAGGCATACGTTTAACATACAATGACAATAAAAATAATATGTTATTTTTAATAAAAATATATAATTGTAAATAAACTATACAAACTATACTTTACAAAAGACGTTTTTTATTGACTGATAAAAATATTTCGAGCAGATACCTGCGTGTAGTATGCACGTGTGCTGTGTGTGATGCGAATGCATGCGGTGCATACGGCGAATACATACTGTATCATGCTAGCGGCGGGACTTTTGTGGAGTTTCCCCAGTTGAGGGATCCGTGTTGGGCCGCTTCCGGGGGACTGCTCCCGAATGTATACGGGAGCAAAGTTGATCGCCCGTCCTCAGCGGCGGGAACAGTGTTTCTGGTTACGCAGATGTGGGGTAAAGCCAACGAATCTCTTCTTATACCTAGTGAAGCAAAGATTTACATCATATTTTTATAAACCATAGACGTTTTCCTAATACCCGCCTGGCAAGCTAGCACCAGCTGCTTCCACCCTCAAGTTTAAAAATCTGTTGCCAAGCACCTATAGTTGTGTTCTGACAGCTTAGCGTATTAACATCAGGTGAGATTGTAATACATGTACTTAGCCTATCCAGGATAAAAAAAAATAACGCTGTAAATAATTATAAATTATATTAAATGCAAGCAGAACCACGTACATAGCTTATAAATTTAAAGTGCCTATATTTTTGCGTCAGTGGTAAATGTTTTCGAAAATGCTATTAAGTATTTATTTACAATAACGTGTGTCCGCCAGACCGTTTATCCGATCTTGGCTTACAATTTGGCTCATTCGATTTTCTATTTATAGGTCTAAATAATGGATTATTCAATGAAAAAAACTTGACAGGCACTAACAATATTTAGGCTCAATTTAAGTACTTCTAATGAAGGTAGAACTGAAATCGCATTATGAAAATAAACGAATGATATGAAGTTTTTTATGTTGTTTGTTTTTAAACGACGAACGACGAACATGGTTTTTAAATGTAATACCTATAAAGACTACCATAGTTTTACAGTAAAAAAGATTTAGAGGAAACAGAAAACTAATAACCTCACTTAAATACATTATGCATTATTACAAAAACAACAATAAATGACTATTATATTATAATAAATCATCGTTATTTATTTATTAAAAATATAGACCAGACAATAATTAATCTCAATCGAATTTGGTTCACATCATTTATAAATACATTATCGTTAACATAAAATAAATACCAATAGCAAGGTTATGTACTAAATAATATAATAATGAAACATTCCACAAGAAAATCTTATCAACGGTGAAGAAGCGATAAGAGACGTTAGAGGGAACAATGACATTGTTTCAATAAATGCGAATTCCGTGAAAGAGTGTATCAATGATTTAAAATTTATTTTTAAATAGATAACCGTGGCATTTTAACTTTCACTATCACACAATAAATATAATAAATATATATGTAATAAAAATAATTATTATTTAGCTTAAAATAATAAGGCACTTTCCTGTTCTTTATGGTTTTGACCACGACCTAATACTGTAGCCAAAGCTTAGATAACCTAAAACTATTACATTAAATCTCGTTTATCTTAAGAATAAAGCAGAAATACACCTATCAATAAACATTAGACTGGAATAAAGTATACATAGGCATGCCCTAAATACTCTAAAGTGTATAAATACATTTTAATATGGGAGTGTTAACTGTTAGCTACACATCGTACAATACTTTAAATATTTACCTCGTTAATACCAACTTGCTGTATGGAAAGTCCATAAACTATGTTCGTAATGTAAATTCATACTTTTGCTATAAAATTAAATCTTTCGCTTGCTTCTTATAATTTTAAATTCAATTAAAAAAAGATACTACGAGAAAGGTACACATTAAAGTCTTATGCAAATTGTCGAGTAGTAATAAGATGAGTTTTTTTTAAAATAAAATTAACTTGCTGTGCCCGCAGCTTCTCTTGTATATGAATTTATTTTTACGCCATTATCATGATAATACAATCGCACCAAGGACTCAATAGTTATTGGTGAACTTCAGTGTTATCATATCAATAAAAAATTGGAAATGTTTTTAGGCAAAATTTTGTAATAACGATGACTGGTGTCAATTTTCAATCGCTAAGCAAACAGTAGTTTGTAAATCCAGTAACATCGATCGAAAGAAAAACGAAACTAGAACAATCGTTTTAAGTGACCATGATCCACTACATTTTTTTAATTTTTATACGTAACCGATTCCCGTATTATTAGCCGCTAATGGATATCATTCGGTTTTTGTTAAACCATTCAATATTCATATTCTCATTTTGTCAGAATGTTTCCATTGCCAATACCTATACTTATGCCAATTGTTTCGTTGTACAAATGATAAATAAGTCATATTTACTTTCACATGGCGACGCTATTGTTTTGACAGCGTCCATATTTTTTGTTATTCAATTATTGAATTCAACGTGGGCATTCAGAATTTCCAAATCAACGTCTCACAGTACTTTATTGATACAATTACCTGTGTGAATATCATTGACTATTAAAATAAAGCTAACTGCTAGTTCATTATCAATAAAATGTTCATACTCGTATAGTTAAATACGATCTCGTTATTTATTTTAGGATAAATTGCTAATAGTATTTTATTTTGAATTTTATATTCCATGGGCAAATATGTAGAATCATTATGATAATATTAAAACTTAGTTCTATGTAATTATACCAAATAGTTGCTGTTCATGTGTAAGTAAAAGAGATGTCAAAATGTTAGAATTAAAGGGATTGTAAAAATACGCTGTGCTTAGCAGTATTCTTCTTAAGTCTAGTTATGAAGTTTTTATAGTAAATAACGACCGATAAACAACCATCATTATCTTGTTCGTACTGTCAGAAATTCCAGTGTTTAAACATCGACGTTCCAGTCTGTTTGTGGTTGAATTCCGTTCCGTGGTGGCCCCGTTTGTTTCGATATCGGAACCAAGCGATTTAGATGTTTACTTCCACTCCACAGTTTATACAATTTTCAAAATATTTTCTCCATGGAAATGTTTATATTTTTATATTATTTATTGTATATAAATTTACCATGTGAAAATTCACATTGCCTACATATCGTTTAATTTATTTATGTAAACATGTATTTTTTTTGTAAACATCTGCTTAATTTGTTATCAGTCATAATATCTTGTAGTGTGTTGGTATTTGTCAGAGAAAATAGTACTTCCAAATACAATGTGCTGACTTCACAGTGCAGCAGTCATAATCCGAACTATCAGACAGAACTCATCTCATTGCGTTTCAAGTTTTATCTCATTGATTGCTCGAGAGCTGTCGATAACGTTCTCCATTTCGACATTATAAACTCGACAGTTGCGGTTTCTCGATCGCTCTGTAGTAGGAACGTCGCCACGCGGCGCGTCTCGGTAACTGTTGTATTCAAACTATTTGTGATAAAGCAGAGCGAGTGTGTATTGTTTATTGAATGTGGCACAAAGGGCGTATGTCCTAGGGTGATGTGATGTCAGAGCGCGACAACACTAGTGTTAGTGTGGTCGCGGGTGGCGCATGCTGCCGCGTGCGCAGAAGTATGCAGTGCTTCGGATTTCGAGGTAATAATCATCACCTCTTTAATTAATACAAAACAAGCACGCGAGACGAACACACGATCTGCGATCCGCGTAACTGAGAACGTAACTGTGCGATGCTTCGTTATCGAATAATATTGATCGCGTGATTAGAAACACTTATGTTCGGTTGATTTGTTTTTAAACGCGCTTCACGTCGTATCGTTCATGTTTATCGATGCGTGTAAGCTGTCAACGAATTTTTGTTTTCGATGATGCCGTGATGCGTTGCAACGTTACATACTAAGGTTTGGAGTCGTCTTCCTATGTAAGTTAATTGTGAGAAGGCAGTGCACGGCTGGCGTACATGCACGCGGATGTGTCGCTTTAGATTTCGTATTTCTTACGCCCAGATGAGGCTGAGCATCTTTTACATAAAAAGTAATAGAATAGGCAAGTGTATTTAATCATTTACAATTATCTTATTTTTTACAAAAATATGAGAACCATAATAAATCTCAATGAAAAGAAATATACGTGGATTTGTGATTTTTTTTTCTTAACTGTGAAATAGTGTTCGGATATTACTATTGGTAATGATAGAAGTTTATCGCCGACCCTGGGGTCAATTTTTATAAATCAGTCGTCGATACGCCTCCAGGAGAAATTATATGAGCTACTTTATCGTGGCAATTTTTCTTTCCAATTTCAAAGGAAAACATTTGGAAGCCGTAGAAGTTCTTGTGTGTCATCAGTCTCATATTGATTTTATATTTTTTTAGTGAGTTAACGTCATTAACGAAATGACCGTGGAATATATTTATTTTTACGGCCGGCGTCGAAACGTATATGAAGATTTAGTTATAAATGTACTATAATGGTATTGACACAGCTTAAGATATGTGAGGACATTCATATACATTTTACCTACCAGTAGACAGTTAAAGAAACCTTTTATTTAATAATAAAAACTGATGCAAATAATCCCTCACATAAAGTCAATTTATAGAATCGAACTATTTCTTAGGTGACGTTACGACTAGAGATGCCGTTATCAGTACTTTACGAAAACAAAATAAGCCTTGATAAAAATATAAAGATATTATCCTAAATGATATAAAATCATCATAGTATACCACTGGTCACTGCAAGCAGCAATAATGAAGCTCTTTCTATCCGTCTTACCTTCTAACATCTTAACTTCCATTAGATTCATTATTCCTTCCACCTGATTCGCAACGGCTTGAAGTATAATACTGGTGACACCTTACAGCCTATACGAAATAAATATCTCCTAAAACACCAGAATTCCGAGAGCATCTGTCAAGGTGCCTTGGTGCTTCCGTAGTTAGACTAATACGTGAGGCTCTATGGCCTACCGTCGACACGCTGCATCTGAATTGCGCACCCATGGCGAAGATCCAGCCAGCTAACTCATATTCTGTTAATTAGAATTGATATGTGAAAAACCAGTTCAAAACATTTTTGTTTTCTGTTTATCAAACGATTTTCTTATTTGCTTTTATTTATTTGCTAAAGCTCATTGAGCTTTAATAGTGTCAACAATAAAAAAAGCTACTTTTCAATAATGTTTATGTTCAAATTTTGACTACCAGACGAACACTAGTTTAAATTGAAAAATTCATTATATTTAATTGACGGTTAGTTGTTTACGGTTTTGCTATATATTTTCATTTAATAATTGAACACAATTTACTTATCATCTTTTATTACTTCACTTGTGGTATGTTTATTATTTGTCATTTATTGTGATATTGCCATTTGTCATCCAAGACAATATAACATTTTACCTATAATAAATTGAATATACTACTACATACATAATAATAAAAATACCCTAAAGGAAATAGTGCGATAAAAACGAAATATTATTCGACTGGAATCCAAACATATTGTTCCGCTAAAGGTCGTTGTAATTTACCGCTGGGTCTTTGTATTTTAGGGTGTTTGCGATATTTTTTTATTGTAGTGTAAAACAAAATGACGACATTGTAAACCGCTGCCGGGGACGCACGGCTAAATTTGCTTCCCCATACACTCCGGGTCCCTATCCGGTGGCGGCCCAAGACGTGCTTCGTTCCCCAACTGGGGAGGCTCTTGACGCCGTTACCATCGCGATACACCGACACTGAACAGGCATTAATGCTTAAGCATTACACGCACAACACTGCAATCATACTCCTGCACACACACTTCTGCACATAACATGCAGGTGCATAAGTTCTGCAAGGAACCTTTTTTTTATTATTATTAAGTAAAAAAGGTAGGGCTTAGCTAGGTTCAAAATACCGCGGAATTTTTTACACTCAGGTAACGGCCAAGCCGAGGTATGTACCATTTTGGTAACCCTTGTGTTAGTTACCTTTTTGCGGCTGAGTGCCTTCAGTACTTGCTTCCAAAGTCACGGTAAGCTGTAAAGGCCCTTCCAGTCAACAGCGTTAGCTAGTTAGAAAAAAAACAACACTGTCAGATAGTAATCCAAAAAATAACGGCGAACAACGAGAAGTCCCAACAACCCTTTGTCATGTCGTCCTGCCAAATTTTACAGCATCTAGATATACGATGTCTGATCTAGAAACATGATAAGGTAAAACCAGTCACTGTGATGGTTTTATCTTTATAAGTATGGTGATCGCAACTTCGCCACATAGCCTCGGAAGACACTACTACTTCGTTTGATAACTAAACATGTTACTTTGTACGTACATAGTATAAAAGTGAAGTCTTTTGAAAAACAAAGTTAAACAGTCCAGAATGTTCCTATCGGTGCTAAACTCAAATAAATGGGCAAAAAACGTAATGTCGGTTTCGAAGCGGCAACGGTTGAGTGGTAGTGCGCTCAGACGTAATGCTGAGGTAAATGTGTTCGAATCTTTCGGAGAAAAACATCTTGATGCAATAATGTAATGGTGATAGAACCGTTTCTAATACTCGACTATGCACTGGCATCAACAGTTAACAATAGATTCTAATAAAATACTAGCTGTGCCCACGACTTCGTTCGCGTTTCATATATAAAAAGTTAAATTGGACCAAATTGTAAATCTAAACCATTCTCGAATCCTCAGGAATAGACACAAAAATTTCATCAAAATCGGAGGAGTTTAGTCACATACACACGCACAGAAGATTTATATGCATATAAAGATTTAGCGTGTTGTTTTTTTTGTCTATATAAATTAAAAGCTTTTTAATTTACCTTTTTATTTAGTTTGTTGTTTTTTTTATATTTATAGTCTAGTTATACTACTTTTTCAAATTTAGATATAAGGTAGGATGGTACTGGCATATTTTGTAAGGAAGCAATTAAAATGAAAAAAAAAAACGTTATAACCTCGAGCGCCAGAGTTCATTTACCCATAAAATTAGACGCCATGGTGTCTGGATATTACAATAATAAGAGATAGCTATCGATCTAGACTTGGTAGGTAGGCCTTGGTTTGACCTCTTGAGATTCGATAAAAGATAGTGGTTTCACATTGATTTCCGACATTCAATCAAGGGAAAAATAACTATGTTTTTATTGTTTATTAAATTTAATTCCTTCGATAACGTGCTATTCTCTCGGTTAAAAATACAACATAACATAAGCTCACGCCTGTTATCCCCGAAGGGTTAGGCAGAGGTGAAATAGCGAACTACACCACCTACACAACTACACACATTTCGCCGAGCTTAGTTCCGTCCAAGATGTGACAGGGGGCGAGCCTGTCGCCATATCGGGCACAAATTCCAAACTCCGGAATGATATTGATTAGAAAAACCTAATACCACTTGACCCGACCCGGGGATCGAACCCGAGACCTCAGAACGGCAGTCGCACCGTAATACAACTGCGCCACCGAGGCAGTACGCTAACAAAAATACAATACGCTAACAAAAAGCGGTTATAAGTTACATGATTTCTAATATAAATCAATACGGAATAATAATTTATTAGATAAAGGTTAAAGTTTGAAAAATATCATTGAATCATAATTTTTAATTTTAGATATTGACTTATCTACCTAATCGATAAGTCAATATCTAAAATTTTTATCTTACTTCTCTTTCTTGAGCATGAAATAAAGTGTTTTTCCCACATTTCACGTAAAAATATTTTACTAATAACATATAATTTTAGATACATAGGTAAACAGAACCAATAATTAATTACACAACGATAAACCGTTAAGAGGATATTCTATTGGTTTTTTTTATATACAAACGTAGTCCCCTGTTTCCTCCCTTGATAATAGCATTATGGTAAATATTTTTATACCAAATAATATATATCCTCCGCCGCCATTTTTCCATAAACTAGTTATTGTAGAAACTAGGAGCCTTTGAAAATGAATAAAATGCTATATTTTTACAGTCATTTTCAGACGTTCGTCAAACAAATTTGATGAATAAAATTAAAAAAAACGTTGGGGTATAGCCAATGTCTTTCCTATTCTATAACTGAAATTAAAAATCGGTTTAGTTTTGGAGGAGAAAACGAAGTGATGTTTTCGTCTATTTTGCATCGGTAAAATCAACCCAAGCTGCAGCTGCCCATTGTCCTTTTAAATATGCGAAATAAAAATGAATTGTAAAATAAATTCATTGAATATACGAACCTTACCCCTGTTTATTATTTATCTTCGTTCTAAATTATAGTAAATAATATATGTACATAACAATAGGCATATATTGTATTTTTCATACATAAAAAACGTACCTCCGGTGAGGTTAGATGGACTCTACAATCTATTTCTTACCACTGGCTACGATACCATTATATGTGCGTCTTTCACTTTCATGAACTCTTTCACACATGCTGATCTCTTAATTTGGGTTTTCTTCAGAACTTCTTCGATATGGTTGATACACGTTCGCCTCAGTCGACTCTTACCGGTTTACTCAGTCATACTCAGCTTATAGATCTGTTTCGTAGGTCTTATTTTATCCATCCTCCGTGGAGAGGAAAACCAAGGCAACCCGTTTTACTTTATAATTCTGTTAATAACTATTTATCCCAGGTTCTTCACCCGCTTGGAATTCTTTGGAATTTGCATCCTATGTTCTCCCCCTGGATGCAATATACATATGTCATTACCAAATTTCATCGAATTCGGTTTAGCAGTTTTTTGCGTGATTGACGAAGAACTTAATAAAATAGACAAATGTGTTGTGCAGTCGATTCTGAAGCCATAGTATTTTTTCTTAAATATCTTCAATGTACAGATTTCGTCTCGTTAGCCTATTAATATAAGTTTAGATTATTGAAATTTTGTAGTAATCATTAAAAAGTGGTATAGTTTAAATTTCTCGAAGCTAAATTAAATCAATCGTATTAAAATGATGTTACATAATCATTATCGGTATATTTTTCACTTTACACATTCAAAGCGGCCTATCAAATATCTCGTTTACTAGGTAAAGTAACATCTTCCGACAGAATGAGGTTGCGAGCCGCATATCAATGAGCCTCAAGAGCCCTTCACACTAGACCACAATACAGTCCATTGAACCGTGCACGATCTAGGACGGAATTCGATTCTTTAATAATTCCATAGAGTAATCTATATTATCCTAGCTCTGTCTTATAAATTCCTATCTGTGTGCCCGCGGCTGCACCCGCGTTCCATATATTCGTCATTGCGTTTTAACTTTATTTTTACGGAACTCTAATTGTTTTCCTATATTTTTTTTTTGTAGTAAGATAAGGTAAAAATATTTATCATAAATTCAAGCACTTGCCCGGAAAACTATGCATTGAATCGGATTGTATTCAATTTTTCGAGTTTTAATTTTTTGACGCGGATTTTCAATTTTGTTTTTTAGTATGGATAAAAGCCAGTTAGTATTTCCGTTAATTGACTTATAACTAGAACCTAATCTACATTAATCTTTTTTTAAATCTGTATAACTTTGCTAGATAAATAAAGAACTATCTGTATGCCCGCGGCTCCGTCCGCGTATCATCTTTCGTATTCCGCACAATCCATCACTGCGTAATATAGTTTTTAAATAATAATTGGAAAAACTAATGTTTCGATGGTCACTGTTTATTGTTTCTAAATTGTTTTTGCACAACAGAAAGCAAAGATATTTTCTACAAATTCAAACAGTTGCCATTTTATTTATTTGTATAGATAAATGTTGACTCGACAGAAATGATATAAATCATTTCATACTTAAACATGTGTGGGCATCTGTTTTTTTATCTTTATTGACAATTAGTGATCTGCATGCCTGCTTTCCATTTTTTTTCCAGTTTTCCATTTAGTTAGGCGACAATTACTCATCAATATTTCAAACGTAATCATGTACGTATGTATAGTATGTATTTTTGCCATTGTTTTTCCCTTAGTGATTGTCTATTATGTTGAAGCGATGGTGCCGCATTTGGTAGTGCGGTCACATTCCTGGTTGATGAGTGCAGGTTCGAACCAATATATCCAACTCTATATTCTGTAATGAACCTGAAATTTCGGCGAAGGAAAATATCGTAAGGAAACCATAGCATTGGTAGTTAGCCAGTCTCTAATAATGCCCGCATATGTAGCTACCACTCTCAAGTTTGAAAACCTGTCGCCGAACACAAATAGGTGTGTTAAGGCAGTATAAATTGAATATTGAGTACCTATAGGTTTAGTGTGGTGGCCACATCCTCAATTAACATCTGACATTGTGAGATTGTGGACAAAGTGATGAGTTTTTACAATAAAAAATTGTGATATCAAATAAATTTGTATTTGCACCTTTTTAAATATTTGCGTTCCATATTTAAATTCAATTATTGAAAAACGCGTTACGCGAAAAGGAAGAATAAAGAAAAGATAAAAAAAGGAACGCGTGAAAAGACCCATTTAACAATAATTGAATTTGTTTTGCGTCAGTTTAATGTTTATTTTCAAGTGTAACAACTAATATAATTTTTTATTTAACGTTTTTGTTCATCGACCATCTCAGAACAACACGGTCGCCTTGAATGTTGGGTTTACGGTATGGTAATTATTTTAATTAATTCTAATCTCAATTTCTATACTAACAAGATAACTAATACTTCTGTATGTAGGCTTGTTATTTTATGAAAATCTGTTAAGATAAAACTCACCGATAACATAGTATTTTTTTTTTTAGTTTGTGCTCTCAGTACGTCCGTGATAAATTTCTTGTACATAATGTATTTTAAAGTCCAAGTTGAAGATATTCGACTTATATTCTAGAATGTTTTATAGGAACTTTGCCATCAACAACTTCGGTCACTAAATGTTACCTTTCACTTCGAAATTTCGATAATCTCTGGAATGTTCGGTGTTAGTGTCCGTACTTCGTGTATTTATTAAATTTAAGATATTTAATCAATGTTTGAATTGTTTAAATACTCAAGTGTCAGTGATGAAAATTATCAAATTTTGTCTTATAATCGTGTTTAAATCCTGGTTCCCACGATAATGTTACAATTTTAAGAAAAGTAAGAACGCCTTGCTAGTATTTTATAAAAGATAATCATGGGAAAATTCTACAATTATAAAATTATCAAAACGAATTCATTGTTATTTTAGATCCGTGAGAATTTTTAGAATACCTACCTACTAAAATTATTGGTATGTATTTTTAACCGACTTCAAGAAGGTGGAGGTTATCAATGCGTCTGTCTGTTTGTCTTTTTTTTTTTGTTACGCGATTTTCTCCGTCATTTGTGGACTGAATTGTATTTTTTTTTAATCGACGGACTTCCGATGTTGCCCTATTTTTCTACCAAATCAGGATCTGATCAGTGGAACTCAGGGAAATGGAGAAAAACCCTCGAATATTACAGACACACGTGTTTCAAATATTCGTTTCCAAAGCTATGAAGTAGGCTTCACAACTATACCTAAAAATATATACTTAAACTAAAAAGTAGATTTTTTTTTTAAAAAAAAAAAAAACCGACTCCAAAAAAAAAATTATAAAGACGTACTAAGAAGCCAATAAATAATTACTTTATTAATCTGCTTCGTTAATTTTGGAGTCGGTGCTAGCTATAATTAACCAATGTACTCATTTACAAATGGAAATAACTGCCTAAACTTTATCACAATTACATATAAGCTAAATGAAGAACTAGGGTGATTTTAAAGAACAATTATTATTAATTTTAAACGTTTTTTAATAATTATTTATCCTAGAATAAAACGAAATCTTTTATTTACCACTTATTATTTTAAGTTACCAACAAATCTTTATAATAGTGAAAATTATTAACTATAAAAGTTTTTTTGTATAATATGTGAGGTCGTTAAGTCTTAACAATATTTCAGCTATCACGATTTAGATTCTGTTTCTTTACAGTTTTATTTGTAGTATATAGGTATTAATTTAAATAATATTCCATCCAATAAACTATTAATATATATAAATTATAAATATATTTTGTAAAATGTGTATTAAACTATAAGCGCACGTTTTAGTTATCAATTATCACTGTAAATTTATTGAAGAAATATATTTTCTTATAATCTATAACATAATTATAGTTTTGACCTGAATATTAATATCGTTGGACTTTTGCGAAATGGTTATTATTGAAAAGCTGTAGCCGAATAAAGAAATTTGTTATAGAAACTACATTATATTATAAATTATATTTTTGTTTGTCACGCTTCTGTAACTGACCTTGTCTGAGCACTATAGTGACGTCACTAGCTACTACTAGGTTATATAATACATAACTACGAACGCATTACCTATCTAATCTATATGTTCCACCGTTAAATATTATGTACAAATATGAAAACATTATGTATATTTTACTTTATCATATGAACAATAGTAGAAGCACTCCAGTACACACACATAAATAATAAAACAATCCAGAAATTTAGAATTATGTTTAAAATGGACGGAGTCATTTGTTGTTTGTCTGACATAATATAGAGTACCAGCCCGTTATCCCTTTAATATTATTGCCTCTAGGTTTCAAGTATAACTTCTAAGTGAACATAATAATTTATTTTTATAAACTAGGGAAGAGTTCTTCAATCCTCAATTTGTATTAAAAATGTATTGATTAAAGATAGGTAATGTACTAATGATCATCGGACATTTTAACTATAGCAATATTTGGGACAATTATAGTCATAACACTGAAATAACATATAGGTTTTATTATAGAAAGTCCCAATAGGCGTTGAACTGGGGTTAATTTAATTTTTTAGTTTATTTTTTACAACAAAAACAAATAATCTTAAAGACTTAAACACCTGAACTAGGGCTACCTGTATCTCAGGTGGCAGTAATAGTTGTGACCAAGTTATATT
This sequence comes from Samia ricini, assembly GCA_014132275.2. Lineage (NCBI taxonomy): Eukaryota > Metazoa > Arthropoda > Insecta > Lepidoptera > Saturniidae > Samia > Samia ricini. The sequence goes on from AP028161.1 coordinate 14,374,195, forward strand.
TATTATATTAAATACCGAAAGCATTCGGTAAAATCGAACTTGAATGTCTTTCTACTAGGTAGACTTCTTCTGCATTGTAGGAATGCTTCATGCAATGCCTCAGGATAACAGATATAGTTCTTGGCACTTAAATATAACAGAATAAAACCCAATAGACATTCAGTCTGGAAAATTTAAGAAATTCACCAAAGAGTTTAAGTACACAGTTTAAAAAAAATTAGAATGGTAATCAACACTTAAATGTTAAATGTTCTTGTCACAATTTAAGTGGCAACACCAAACAAAGGATTCAGACCAATGTACTGATTAAAGGGAATCATAATAAAGATATCCTTTGTTGCGATGTTTCGCTACAGTGATGATAATCAACTTCGCTTTGTTGGTTTTTATTCCAAATTACATGAAGTAGTTCAAAGTGGGCTGGAAGGCGCAATTATCTTGACCTTTACTCAGGAGCCTTTGTACCTCTACGGCCGCTGAACCCGACAAAATAAAGACAGTTGGCAAATGGCAAGATATTAATAAAAATGGTAAATTGCCTGTAAACATTGTAGGGTTTTGTAAAAGAAATGTATTTTTATAATATAATTTTCTTACGTCTTTAGTCGTAAAGACCATCCAAACAGGTATATAAAAATATTTCGCGTTCTGTATATGGATTATAATCTGAATTATAACTATTATATATAATGCAATTAGTTATTGTTGAGTGAGAAGAACCGCAAGCACAGCTAGTTCGGAATAAAATTAAGTTTCTTTTAAGAAAAACATCAGTAAAATATTCACAACTAAATCTGTTGAAAACACAAAACAAGTAATACTACCAATGAAGTTAAGTCGTAGTTTGTCTTATTTGCGTACATAATTACTTATTGTAATGTGTTATTTGAAGTATCTAGTACTTTATACGTCTGATTAGGGAATGAGTATGTAGGTTACATTTTATTATTCACTTTGGTTCTAACTCATTATAGTATAATTGGACTCGCCTTGACTTGGTAAATAGCTTTCCTATTGGAAAAAAGGAATAGTACGCAACGGAAGCTGAGATCTTCGCTATTATGAGTTAAACCATAGTTCTCGCGATGTAATACATGATGTCTAGGTTAAGTAAGTTAAGTTTAAGTTAAACAAAAAGGGGATTTGGGAGGAATTGTTGTATTTATTTAAACCGTTGATGCCAAAGTCCCTGATCATGTCAGGGGGGCCTTTTTATAAAAAAAAAAAAAAAAAACCATAGTTCTGTTTCCAGCAAAAACTAGTTTACCCTAGTTTAAACATTTCTAGTTGGTATAAGGAACTTCGGCTTGAACATTATCTACACATACAAATAAAACTAAGCCCTGAAAGTAAGCACACTGTTAACTTCATAAATGAACTCTGAAAAGAGAATACAAAAAGAAGGAATTACGCTCAAAAATTAGATTACTCTGGAATATTTAATACAACTTTTTGTATATAATTGCGCAAGGAAGGACAAAGCTGAACTGATTATTATGGAGGCACCTTTGAATTGTAAAAGATTACCATGCCGCATAATAATTACACAGGATTTTTTATAGGAGTTTTAACTTCATAGTAATTGACTATAATATTACATGCGATCTGGTTTTTTGTTAACTTCCAGTAACATTTTTTAACAATAGAACAACTGGTTAAATCAAATTTATGAATTATAATTCTTTATTAATTTACGCGTAAGAAGTCCGAGAAAAATGGTTTATTTTACTTATTTTTATTATATCAAAATGCTTTTTACAATTACTATTATAATATGTTGCATTATTTTACTTTGTACTAAGTACTTTGTTATTGTTTGTTGATTGTTCCACGTACTGTTGTTATGGAACCTATAACCTTCGTAAGTGCCTTCTTGTGGTCTATAGTTATTGAATAAAGTTAAATTTATTTTATTTTCACTGAATGCTTAAAATGTTGTCATACACAGTTTTTTTGTGCGTATGTATTTTTTGTAATAAGTATGATTTGTAATCGATTTTTAAACAGCTAACATATACTTTTTTAGCATCATTAAGCACGTGGACAAAGGATCTATATTATATATTACAGACTAAGCACGACAGAACAAATAATATTATTATATGTTTTCTTATTAATCAATATAAAAATTATTAACAAATTAAACAGGCAATTAGAGATAATTTAAAAAATGTGACAAACAAATCATTGAAATGAAATCATATCAAATACTGGAATATATTTCTAACGCTGTGGTGTGGTAGAGGATGTGGTGACCAAAATAGAGAAAGGTATGCTTAGTTGGTTTGGGCATGTAGAGAGGATGGATGAGAGAAAATTAACGAAATTAATTTATAAGGCGAGGGTGAATGGGCAAGTCGGTAAGGGTCGACCTAGGCGAATGTATCTAGACCAAATCAATCATGTCTTAAATAAAGGCCAGGTAAAAAGTACCCATAACCGACGAGCATGTATGAAAGCGCTCATGAAAGTAGAGGAAGCGAAAGAGGTATGCCAAGATCGTAGCAAGTGGAAGGACGTAATCTCTGCCTACCCCCACGGGAGAAAGGCGTGATGATATGTATGTATGTATGTATATTTGTTATTTCGGAAACAGAGTGATATTTTTTCTTACAATCACGATGTTTCTTTTACATAAATAAAAACATATATTTACGGTTCTATATCGCTTTTCCTTTGCGATAACAGTTGTAAAAGGCTAAAGTAGAGGCGACTGTTTACGTTTTACTGTTGTATGTCTTATCACTATTGTCTAAACAATTTTTACTAGGTAATTACCTTGCCTTGGATTTTTTTCACATACTACTGGAATAATTTTATTATTACCATTTATGTTGTGACTTGGATGTATACAAATGACTTATTTATGTTTGTTTCTGTTTCGTATTTAAGTGAGAAGTTTTTATTATTTAAGCGTTTTAATTTTGACATATTTTATTCGGATACAAACATTGTTGAGACATATTTTTGATGTGGAATTTAGATGATAATTCTCTTTACATACATTAACCGCACAAAAAGTTTATTTGATGCTCTAAGTTTGTCTGTTGTACAAGTTGATTATATTTTACGTGCAAATGACGAATATACTGACTGTTTATATTAGATCAATCGGAGCATCTTCGAATAATAAACTTAATATTATATTTACTAAAAATATACATAGATAGGCAAGAATAAAACAGTTGAAGACATCCATCTCCTCTCATTATCAACCGCTTTTCGTTTATTTCTCTTTTTGTTTATTGACAAAAAATGAGTATCAGTAAAAAATGTAATCTTGTACAAAGATTGAAAATTATAACTCAACTTTAGATCCAATCAAAGAGTATTTCAAAGTCTGGCGTCCTCTCATTTGTAAAATCCTCTATTTTAACGACTGGAGCGTAAATATTATTGTTTATATTTATGTGAATACAATTTAAAATCAACTAGTACATGTCTAACTCACAATAGTAAAATGATTTTACAATATAGACAAACATTACTGAAATCTTTTTCAAATTAATATTTTAGCTTAGGCCAATGATAATATTTAATCCCTATATATTAATGGCTTAGGCATATTGGCTGTTTACAGTACAGTGGTATAGCTAGCTCAAAATAGACTTAGGCTAGCTTTGCTAAGCGTTATCCGTCTGTCTAGATATAATTAAAATCACTCCATAAAAACAGACGAGTAGAGGCGCGACGTGACTAACTAAAACAAAACTATATAGAGAGAAGTTTGCTCGTTAGCAGAGCTGCCAATTGCCTCCTGCAGAGTTAGTACGAATGCATTTTATTACTTTTAGTCGATTCCGGAATTTATTTATTATATTATTCAATAAAGGTTAAACCTACGTGACAGTAGGTTGAGAAATTGGCAGTGGAACATTTAAAATATCTTTACGAAATATCTAATATAGAAAATTATAATTATAATTGGTTATGAATTTTTTTTATAAGAGTAATTGATATTGATAGATAGAAATAAATAAAAACGTATGGTGTGTAACATAATAACATAAAATTCCTTTCATTAAACTGATTTTAGGTATTTTTAATAGAAATATTACATTATGTCGCACAACACTATTTTGTAAAATTTACGTTATTATGTGATCATACCTTTGGCACTAATATCTCTTTTTTTTGTAGGTTCATTTATTACATGTTATACTGTTACGGTGCACCCATAAATTATATCACAAAAAAATTCTTTTACCTTATGATTAATTTATAATATTGTGAGAGATTACATAAAGCAATTAACTAAGTTCAGTAACTACGGAATAAATTATAACTTTTTAATGCAAAATAGAAACTATAAGTTGGTATTACTTAAATTTTAAATAACTTTATATACATAAACAATACTACAAACATCGCTATAGTCTAATTAACCAATGTGATTACCAAATTTACTTCTCATCTCTGGATTGTGGTTGTAGGTAATTTTTCATTTATAAGTATCATTAATGTTTTTTTATTCAGTATAAATTAGTGTTATGTTATAATGATGATATAAATATTTATTTGACCAATAGGAATTGGTTTTCGAGTATATATATATATCGTGTATATTTTTTAATTACCACCGAAACTGTCTTTATAAGCAGTCTAATACGAAAATGAAATAAAAACTTAACCAGCTGTTTTATATTTATTCAAAAAGTACATAAATTTATACACAAAAAATTTAAAATTAAAATAAAATACTATAAATAATGAATGCCGTCCAGCTCGCCGCCAGACGGGAAGGTTCCCAGGAGGCTGGCCATATATACCAGCTGTTAGCTTTTATATATGTATATAAATAAATAGTAAGAAATAATGTCTCTTTCATGGCCTGTCTGTCTGTATTCCGTTAATTTCTCGTAAACCTCGCAACATATTTTAGTCTGGTTTTCATACTCAGTTGAATATTTTTTCAACGAAGGTTTTTTATCTTGTAGTTAAGGTTTTGTGTTATTAGAAAAATCAATTTTCACGGCTTTGTGCTTGTTCAAAAATCTTACAAAAATCTTTCTGATGACATATATTTATCTCCTACTATTGACTCACAATACACAGTTTACCTCTGAATAGAATTCTAAAGCTAAAACGGTCGCAGTCGCGGGCAGAAGCTAGTGATAGGTAACTCGTGACTTTTCATGAAAAAATTAAATAAATGAAATCTATACAGATTACAGACCCATCAGTAAAACGTAAAAAATAACATTGTGTGACACCAGACAGACCGTACGAAACCCCTTACGTCTGTAGACACTTATGACCAACGACAAAATGACACAGGTCTGCACGCATCGACGGCCGACGTAGAATAATTATGATCCCCATTGCAGCGCTCTTTTCGTTAAAATGGGTAGTTCTCATTTAATACTAGTATAATGATAAAACAGAAATATTCTGCGTTTCGTAACACACATATGTCATACTTGTTACCTATATGAAGAAAAAGGAATAAAAGGGATTTAAAAAAATATTAAATGTTTTACTTTTTATTGTAATTTCCAGAAGCGGAGTGCGATGGCTGCGGCGGCGATGGTGATGAGGGTCGGAACGTTAGCGAGCTGCTTCTACCGCAGTACGCGCTGGCGACCGGTGGTCTCGCCAAGGACCACCGGCCGCTCATCACCTTTCCCGACAACAACAATTTTCACATTATCACCGCACCGGAGTACCGCCGGCTGTTGCTCTACCTCACTTCCGTGCCTTCGTACGTACATCTTCTTTTATACACGACACTAACAACTGACACTTGTTTATCTGAAATAGTGTTATAGGAAATTATAAACAGTTTAAGATTTTTTAACTTACTAAATTCCGTTTACCAGAAGAGCCTCGATAACGAATTTTTGAAGCAAACGCTTGTTAGCTGTTAGAGCAAGCAAACCGAAGTGGTACGGACCTCGGTTTGGGCTGCCATCTGAGACATTCGACAGATATATATTCTTTAATTATCCAATTTATTGTTTTGTAAAGTTTATCGATCGATTTGCTTTGTTATAATTTATTTTTGTTAAATAAGGTTTAGTATTAAGAAAAAAAATATTGGTTTTGTTTTCTTAATATTTTAAATAATGTTTATGATCTAATTTCTACCTCCGGGTGACACAAAAATATGTATGTGTAATCGTATAAATAGATAATTAGTTTCTACGATGCGATACTAGAGTGGCTAGATGCTAGTGTGGACGAAAATCACTTTGCGTGACTTAAATTCGAATCTCGAATTTTCGGTGAAGGAAATAATTGTGATATCTACTTGAAACGAAAACATAATTTTGTACCATAAAAATATTAATTATAATAACGCATTTTAAAATAAAAATTAACTCATATTTTTATTATTCATTTTAGATTATTAGAAGCTGATATGGGATTCCACATCATAGTCGACCGAAGGAAAGACAGATGGAACTCCGTTAAAACTGTGCTGTTAAGGATCTCTGTAAGTAATTTTATTTATTTGTATTAAGTTTCATTAAGGTTAATTCATTTTTTCTTCATTATTTTAGATATGTTCTACAATTAAAATAAATCTTAAACAAGGAACAATACAGTATTTACTTGTCGTATCATAAAATAGGTCTTTATTATTAATATATTTTTATTTTGCATTTCAAAGTGAATGTTGATTTAAGCAGAATTAAGCCAAGGTGACTTCTTTATTATCATTCCTTTGAACTTTGATACTGATTAAATAAACATCATTACATACTTTAGTAAGATAATTAATAGTTATTTTAAAAATATTGAATTGCAAATTACGATCATTGTTTAGTTGGTAGTGTGGTATAGATTCCGCGTAGACAGACTTAGTTCGAACCGACCTATCCAATACCATAATAACCCTGAACTTTCGATGAAGCAAAACATCGCGAGGAAACCATAGCATTGCGGTAGGGTATTTTCTAATAATCTCTGCCTGGGGAACTACCAGCCTAAATTTAGAAACCTGTCGCCAAATACCAATAAGAGTGTTCCGGGAGCATTACTTGAGAGCCACTCCCATCCTCAACCTCATCGTCGTTTACTTGCACTATAAAAAAACTGTTCATTGAATGATTTCATTTTTCGGTTTCAGGAATTCTTCCCCGGTATCATTCACGCCGTTTATGTGTTACGGCCAGCCAGTTTTCTCCAGAAAGCACTATCAGAAGTCAGCAGTAAGTTATTCAAAGAGGAGTTCAGGTTCAAAGTGCTAGTTTGTTCATCGGTGGACGAACTATACGAACACTTCGACAGATCTCAACTCACTCCAGACCTTGGTGGAGAACTGCAGTATTCACATTCGGAATGGATACAACAACGAATAGTAAGATTGAATATAAATTAAGATGAGATAAACTTAGTCATTTGATCAGAATTCCGCTAATATATTTTTACAAATACATATATTTTACCTATCTAAATTTAGAATATTAATAGCAAACCTTTCTTAAGTTATTTTCTTGGTACACTTATCAACAACCTTTCCACATAATATTTTATAATTAGAGGGTTTTGTTTTTTTCATAAGGTCTACAAAACATTCCGATAGATAGTATCCTGTGCGAAGTTTAATTTAACCTTATAATATAACAGTATCTATTTCATACACGCGTCATTTAAGACATTACTTCTTTTATATTTAAGTATACAATGTATGATCACATTGAAGTGATATATACAGAGTGAGGAAAATACAAATAAATATTTACATCTCAATATTAATTACCATACCGTGACATTATATACTATACTAGTTTAATAAAGCTAAAAGCATGCCAACACGTTTTATACTAAGGGGTCGTGCCAGTGTTAAATAAGCAAAAGGTATTATTACCTGTATCGCGCTATTGAAGTTTTCTCAACCACTAACTATACTATATGGATCTGACAAAGATTATCGTTCTGTGATGCCGGTCCTTGCGCACTGAATTATGTGTGTCGATAAATGGGAAATTTTGTAAATGAGCTGATCGCCTTTTACTAAATACTGAGAACGATTTTGTAAGATTTTAATTATTATTATTTTTTTAAATTAGTTTAAATCGTAGGCTAATAATTAATAAAAACGATTTGTATATTTTTAAGAAATTCTTTTCAGGCTTTAGAAAAGTTTTCAATACTAATGAAGGAGATATCGAGCAAACTGGACGAATTTATGCATGATATCGTCGACTGCGATATGGGAAACGATCCGACACAAACCAAAGAATTATTAGACTGCCAAGAATCTAGGTAATCATCTTAATTCTCTACACACTCTAAGCATGGAATTGAAGCGATGATGGCTTAGTTGCTAATATGGTCGGATTACGCGTTAACGGATGTAGGTTTGATCCCACCTATCCAATGAAAAATAAGGTTTCGGTGATGGAAAACATCGTGAGGAAACCAAAGCGTGTTTAGAGTTTAGTTGTAGAGTATTTTATAATAATACCCGCCTAGCTAGCTAGAAAGTAGTCTTCAAGTTTGAAAACCTGTGTAGCCAAGTACCAATGTGTACCAGTAGGATCACTTGAGAGCCAGTACCTCTCGGTTTAGGCTGCTTACCATCCAGGACCACATCGCCAATTAATATCAAGTAATATGTAGTCAAAGTATTAAAATATGAATAAAATTATGAGAAATTATTTTAATTTTGGCATAATATGGAGGTAATCAACCACATATCATAGCCTTAGAAAGAATGAAATAAAAAGGAGACAGAGTTTAAAGATTAATTAGAAACTCTTTTATCGTCGCATTCGCCCAAATACTTTGTACTTTCTCTACAATAAATACTTTTTCCAAAGATCTTGATCGATTTTTTATAAAGATATAGCTAGATTTCGGTTGTCTTCAGTTTTCACCACCACGTACAAGTAAAATGTTCCTTTGATTTCAGGTATAAAGCTTTAAAAACTGAACTAGCGTCGGCGACGGCCCAGGGCGAGGAGTTGTTAGCGCAAGTGCGAAAACCAAATTTAAATTATAATATTATAAGCCATGTTTCTGCTGTCGAAAGGTAATCATTGTTTTTTTTTTTTTTTTATTTTGCTCACTATTGTATTAAGTATCCATTTAATTATTTATTTTTGTTACTTTACCTCAAAATTAGGGGTCGCCCAAGTACTACGGCAGCACTGGCATAATTTTGAAAAAAAAGAGACGAAAAGTAAATAAGTAAACGTTACTGCTTACGTAATACTTGAACAGATCCTTAGATGTATTTATAGTTTCTAATCGTTTCGGATTATGTTCGTTGGCGATATATCGGCCGGTGTCAATATGAAAAATCAATCTGTTTTTTTATCTACTGAATGCGAAATTTCAATCCTTTTTTCTCTTAAAGTGTCAGTGGTCAGTCAGAAAAACCGATTACTTTTGATTTTTGAAACTAGTTTGATCTCCATCATAGAGTACATAGATCTCTGATTTAAAAGTTAAGATTCGATATTGAGACCGACCAATAAAGGTTTTCCAGAATAATATTATTTCTATAATGTGTAATACGTACGTTCGGCCTCGAATAAAGATAAAAATAACATGTTATATTAAGCACCTCAATAATTTCTTGTGAAAAATATTCATGACTGATGTAATATTATAAACATCAATACCTATGGGTATTTCAAGCATATGAGTTCAATTAGTATTAACCATAGGTAGTGAATGTATTTTGACTTTAAAAATAATTGAATAATGTCCAACCCAATACATATATCTAAAACAAAGTATTAATGTACCATTTCAGGCTGTTGGTGCAATTAGAAGAGACTGAAAAGCAATTCGACAACTTCTGGCAGAAACATTCCACGAAATTAAATCACTGGTTAAAATTTAGAACGTTTTTATTAAACTTTAAACAGATGCAGGTGATGTACTTAATTTAATTACACTTATCATAATGCATGCTTAGGTTAAGATCTAATAGGTCTAAATTGAAAATCCGACGAATGTTTTCTTTTTTTGCCGGAAATCAAACAGAGGCGAATTTGGTGAGCATATTCTATGAGAGTTGTCAATCTCCTTTGCCGGTCGAAAGATAAACGCGTCAGATTTAGCTCTATTTATGACTAAATCAGATATGTCCATACATTGAGCGCCATTATTATTAACATCTTCGAAATTATTTACACGAATGTCTCTTCTCTTCTGTGCGTCGAGCTGAAACTGTAACTGTTGTATTTTTCTTGATTTTTCTTCTAATTTCGCTGTTAACTCTTCCGTTTGTTTACGTTTTTTATTATATTCTGCCTGTAATGAAACAACTTTACGTTTGCACGTATCTAATTCGGCTTTTAGTTTTTGTAAATTTATATTGTTAATATCCTCCATGCATTCTAATTTTTCTCTCGCGTGTTTGGCCATGTTTTCTTGATACAGAGTTTCTTGTTCAACTTGGTACGACCAAAACGACATTGCCCTCATAGCTATATCCATTATAACGTCTGGTTTCATACCTGATAAAACTATTGACTTGAAAGTTTCTCCTGGCTTCAGATCAGCTTGAATAACATCGAATTTATCTTTCAATTCTGTCCCGCAAGCTGGACACGTGAGGCAGTTTTGTGCATTCCTTTTGAATTCCCTTTTACCATGTTCAACGCAAAACGCATGTGAACACGTTGTTACCCAAGCATCAGTAGATAAGGGTTTTCTACACTTTCGAAAATTACAGACCATATCCATTGTTTTAACTATAATTTTTCGTTTATGTTGTCACTTCATAACTATTACATCGCATATATTTGATTTTTGAGGTTATGTTATTTTTCTTAAAATTATGTCAAATGCGCTCTATATAAATTTACCAAGTAGGTTTTATAACATTTGCATAATTATTTTTTACATGGATACAACTTCGTGTTAATGTAATATAGTAATGCAAAAATGTGTAATGTAATAATAAATTTATTTCTATTAACAGGCAACTTTAGACGGTCATCTAAAGACCGCGTGCGATATGACGGAAGTCGGGGAAACAGCAATCAGAGTTGAAAACCTTTTACAGGAGGCTAACGATTTTGAGAAACTCTGCAACTGTGACCTTGATACTGCTTCGACAGTTATTGAAGACGGTAATATTATATTTGTAATAATAAAAAATCTATGAATGGTAACTAAAGTTTACTTCTAGGCTCTTTATTATTTTTAATTATAAAATTTAAAAGTTGAATAACCTCTGGCAGCACGTTTCTAATAAAAACATTTTTTTATTTATATTTGATGTAAACTGGTTCAGTAGAAATCAGACTGTGAACTAATGCACTTCGGTAGTTAGATTTAAAAAAATGTTTTTGCTAAATTTTGTAGATGTTTTTGGTGACAAATGATATTTTATATAAGATTTAAAAAATAGAAGATATTAAAAATTGCAAATTAAGTATTTATTGTTTTAAATAATATGAATATATGTTTATATTTTTAATTCTAGGCGAAAAACTAATGCAAGACCCTTTGAGTTCAGTGGATCATATTGAATCAAAATGCGAGGAATTAAGACGAACGAGCGCCTTACTAATCGACAAAATACAGAAACGAAACTTATTGCTTACAAAAGCAAGAGAACTCATGGACAGGATCGACAAAGTTCGTATTTTTTTAAAGGCAAATAGGTACACTAAAAAATAGAGATTCCATTTTTTAAAACCTTGCGAAGTACATTTCATCTGTGTTTTATTTAGTCTAGAAAAATTCAATTAGTTTTTTTCGGAAATCACGAACGTGTTAATATTTTTAATATAATATTGAATAGAATTATTTGTTTTTGGAACTGTCAATTTAATGTTCTTCTTTTTCTTAGTTAATGGCAATTTGTGTACAATCAATTTATGCCAGTGTCATGTAGGTAAAATGTATTTTTAATCTTGTATCATCGTTACCAAGCTCCAGCAAAACTGTGGATCATACTGCTAGAACTTTCCATGGAGCTTTGTCGGCACCTCAAAATAATTGCTACGCGTTACCTTCCATAATAAACTTAACTTGTACACGATAACCAAACTATATCACACAAAACGCCTACAAGATTACATGATAGAGTACAGATACACAAATTTAATGAATTAAAGAAAACAACGCCTACATGACAGACCAAGGTTTCGCTGAAAACTCCAATGTTATTACAAACAAAAGGCAAAGGCAGTTCACGATTTAGCCTTGCCTGACTGAGAAAATAATTAAAACAACAATTTCTTGAACTTCGAAAAGCAATAAATTGTAAATTCTATCAAGCTAATGTTCACAGGCAAACGAATGGTGCGCAACCGGTGTTGAAATTCTGGCTGGTGAAGGAGGATTGATGGCTGTGGATAAACTATTAGAAGACGCACAATCATTTGGTCTCACGGCACCAGAATCGTTCCGCGATATGCTAATGCAGACGGCTACACAGGAAACGAGAGCTTTAGTGACGCAGGTAATTTATTTGAAATATTGTGTATGAAACATATACATTTCAATAAATATAATTTCAATAAGTCGAAGACCAGTTGAACTTTTATTTGTTATTTGCACTATAATTAAGAGGATATTAAATGTTTCGATGTTCAAAGACGATCCGAACTGACTGGATCAACTTGCGGTTTGCTTAGATAATGGATTAATAAAATTTTATAGTGATTTAGAAAGGTCTAATAGCTACGTTTACGTAAATTCTTTAATTTGATGTCTTTGTAGTTATTGGGGTATTAAATTCATCTCATATTGTTTGTAATTTTTGTTGTCATAATAGATGGTATACTGAATGTTGACCTTGCTAGGTAATCGAAAACAATGTGCTTTCACTGTATATGGCGTTAGAGTATATTATAGCTCAACGAATTTACTATAAAATGTAATGAATGGTTGATAGGTGGCACAAAGGGTAGAGGACGTATGGCTGATGGTGTCTGTGAAAAGAGCGTCCCTGCAGCGCGCCGCGGCGAAACCGGCGCGACCTGTGCAGTCCGTTCCTCCGCAGAGTGCTTCAATACCTGCTCTTGCTACCCATCAGGTAAGTTATTTAATATTTAGCGTGTTTAGCATAAATATCCAACTGCTCAAAGTCGCTCTTTTTGCATTTGGCACGCGGTTTATGTTTCAATATCTGCTATCATTTACTTCGCTTGGTATAAATGAAAAATTCGTGTAACTTGGTGGAGTTTTTCTACAGTTAAAATGGATCCTAATAAATCTAATAAGAAAGCTCAACGTTACACAAAGGGCAACTCTCTTCGGATTGCGTGAATTAATCAGATGAGGAGACTTAGCTAGAAGAAACAATGAAACTTTCCTAATGATTTCACTTTAGATACAAGTTATTTATTTGGCCGAAGACAACAAGTAAACAGAAAAACCATGATCTTAAAGCTTTTTTCGATCTATTGATTTTTTAGATTTAGATATTTTATAAGGAATATAAAAAAAAAACACATTAAGAGGACGTATTTTTGTTTTGTAAAATCTTTAGGAATAACCAATATATTACATAAACAAATAAACAAATTACAAGTATCATTCGATAAAACGAAAAAGTGGTATTTCAATGTTAAATATCCTCATCGTACATACAAAAGTATTTAAACTTTGTTGAGATTTGCGTGTTTGAATTTACGTGTAAATAATAAAACAAATAGTTAAAGTAATTACATTATTTTTAAATATATTGTGCACCGTATTTAGACATGTATTAATTATTATTATTTCACATTGAATAAACAGGATAACAAAAACCTCACAGTAATTTACACTCGCTTCAAGGCTCGATGAACACTGTATAAATAATTTAAACAACTGCAGGATCTACAAAAATCAATAAATCTACATATTAATAATCAAAAATAATCATAAAAATCTTAAGCCATTAAATATTATTGAATATCTTGTATATTATTGATTCATTAACATAATATTTGCATGATACGTAATCGAAAAAAAAGTGGCTTAGGCATCATTTCATTATTATATTATATAAAGATTACTTTCACATTTAATAATAGGTAAAATAGCTGACTTGGGATAGCATATTACTGATTAGATACATATAAAAGGTAACGTTTCTCAGTATCTGGCCGTTTGGTCCTCTTCAACCTATTCATAGCGGATTTACCAGACCTGAATCCGAACCCGAAAGACAACCCGCTCGAAGGAGTGACGGCTAGTAAGGTTCATTTAGGTCTCTATGCCGATGACACGATCATTTATTTTTCGTATAGACGTAGATACATTCTCAGATCCCGCGTCCAAAAGACTGTTAACATCTTACAACACAGTACAGCCTTTGGTACAATAAGTGGCGCATAGCGATTAACCCGGGAAAGAGCACCGCGATCATGTTCTCCGTAGAGAAAGTTGACCCTCCTCGTCCAGTTAGTTACCTAGGAATAGAGATCCCATGGGCAAACGAGGTCAAGTACCTCGGTGTCACACTAGACGCCCACAAGACTTTAAAACCTCACGTTTTGAAAGTCAGAAAAACCGCGCCAACATGGTTATGGGACGTCTTTTTCCTGTTTATAACGCTCGGAGTAAGATGGCCCTCCGACATAAGCTTACCCTGTATAAAACGGTAGTTAGGCCCATTCTCACCTATTGCGCCTCTACCTTCGCTTACACAGAGCTGGCCTCCTTCCAAGTGGTTCAGAACCGCTTCACCAGTAGAGCTTTAGGTGCCCGGTGGTACGAGAGGAATGTGGACTTGCACAGAGACCTCAACCTACCATCCATCCATTCCGTAATTAAGTCCCAGTGTCGCGCCTTTTTCGACCGCGCAGAGACACACCCAAATCCGCTCATAGCGAAAGCCGTCGCGTACTCCCCCGACCCGTTAGCTTCGGAGACCGTGTAACACTCTGACCGATCCCGATGAAAAAAATCACGTGCGAAAATAGGATCTTTCCCTATCAACCGATTCAGTATGCGTGCCAGCGCCCACGCCCGCGAAACCGCCGTTCCCGCCCTCGGGGACAGGCGGCCAATTTTGATCCCACACACTCTCCGGGACCCCCTCAGGCGGCGACCCAGGACGTGCCTCGTTCCCCAACTGGGGAGGCTCTTGACGTCGCCGCCAGTGCGATACAGTGACACTGCCCATGCATTGACCATTACACGTACAACACTGTATACACACTCCTGCACATAACACGCAGGTACATAAGTCCAGTAAGGAACCTATTTTTTATGCTCAATAAAAAAAATTAAGGCGTTAGATAGGATTCAATTCGCGAGAGAGTTTTGTACACTCAAGTAACGGCCAAGCCGAGGTTCGTACCGTTTTTTGTTAACCCTTGTGCTATTTACCTTTTTACGGCAGAGTGCCTTCAGCACTCGGCCCCAAAGTCACGGTGAAGCTGTAAAGACCTCCCCGGTCAACAGCGTTAGCTAGGTTCGAAAAAAAAAATATATCTGGCCGTTTGTGTTCACTTTTGTGTGAACGAACGCAAGCGCGATGTTTGTATAGAAGACGTAACGCTTGGATCGCGTCGACGCGACGCCTTCTATCCAAATATCGCGCTTGCGTGCGGACCTGTCCGCTGTGTGTTAAAACCATTACAACTCCAGAAGCTCTGAACCAATTTACATAATGAACTTGAGTAATCACAATAAATAAATTCACTGAACAGATTAATATCAGATACTTTTTTACATTAGATAATATACAATAAAAGCTAATAAGTTAAAATAGTAAGGAGAATATTTCTCTTGGAATAATTTACCAGAATAATAGTATTGACACGAAAATAATTTTAAAGAATACATACTCTTATATGCAACGGTAGCTGAGGGGGGCAGTTAGCTTAGAATTGTAAACCAAAATGTAAGATACAAACAGTATAGTAACTTATAAGTATAAATTCCCAGAGTAATTATTGTATCAGAAATATGTATACTGTATGTATAAAATTACGATCTTGCCAAGTACGTCGCACTTCAAATAATTGTTTAATTTTTTTATAGGTCTGTAAATATTATTTATCTACAGTTAATAGTACTGAAAATACATTACCTATAACGAAGTACCAAATATCTTGCATGTTTTTTACAGCGCAAAACTGTGAAATATTTCTACATTATGACTCGCAGTATTATTCAGATTGTAGACCTCCATCTGACCCTATTTCACTTCAGTATTTTAACATACAAATATTTGACTACTGTTCCTCTTTATATGTTTAGTCTAAACACCTGCGCGGTCACTTTCATCACGTACATTTGTATACTATACTGCACATGCGATTCTACACGACCCGCCTACTGATACAGCTGACACTAATTTGCATGCAACGCAGGATAAGTCGCTCCTAATGTTTCTCAAGGACTAATTACTTTCCTATCGACGCTTCTGATGTCGTCTATTGCATTGTATATTTGATAATTAACCTTGAAATTATTAAATTTCAATCAGGCTTTTGTTTTGTAAAAGAAAAAATCAACAAAAGACAAAATTAGAACGATGATTTTATATTCCTTTCTTACTTCTAAATTACAATCATTACAATATTTAAAAATACAAAGTTTGTAAAAATTTGCATTTTTTAAAGTCTTATTTTAAAGTAATCTGTATAAGTTATATATATGTATCTCACCTTTAACTCACTAGGCTCCTTCGATCAACAATAGCTAGGCACGTAAATTTTACTATCTCATTATCACTAATGAGCGCTGATGTACGACGGAAGTACAGAATTTCCCATCGTGTTCGCAAAAACAGACATTATTCGTTCTAGAAAGTTCGCTTGGGCCACCAGAGGTTGAGGTCGGATAATGCACGTGGTAGAACAGCTTTCATACCGTATTCGTCATAATGGCTCGACGATATTATGATTTGAATGATTTCTATCGAAGCGTGATATCGCCCTAAGTCTTGTTTATCAATTTGGGAAGGATTGATTACGTTTATTTATGACACAAATTTACAGTTCGATTTTACAACATTATATATAAACTAAAACGATAAATTTGTGATTGAGTCATTAATACATTTTGTACTTATAAAATATTATGTGTGTATGTGTGTATTGAATGTAGGTAATTTAATTTTTGTTTTTTTTTTTTTATTAATTTCTTCTTAGCTATATATATATATATATATATATATGACTATATGGTAATTGGTAATGTAATGATTATTAAAAATGTTTTATTCTATATTTTCTAATATTAGCTGTTATAACTGCAACAAAACTCATTGGTCAAGTTTTCTATTATAAAATATTGCTTGCCTCTTTACAATGCATTCAGTAACAACGCTTCTTACTCGTTACGTGTTTTTGTTACTACTCGCTTTTTAGCTCATGCACACCCCGAAATAAATTTTACTTCCGTGAACAGTTATTTTTGTAAACATTTAATCCATCCGAATTGAGCATCCGTGGCTGATAATCAACACTCTTATAAATTCAAAACAAATCTTACTCTAAAAATCTATCCTCTGGAAAAGATAACATTCCCATCAGACCGATAAATGCAAACATTTTAATAAGGAATCAATTGATTTACATCGTGTAAATTAAAACACGTGAGAACTAATTATTATATTAAATACATACTATAGTATAAGAGTCTCATCATTAACTATAATGAAATCAAAAAGTTACCAAATATCTTATGCTAATTAACAAGTTTTATATGTTTGAAATTCATATAAAAACCACTTTCAAATTAATCTCAAAACTCAATAAATATGCGTAATGTTTCTTTTAGATATGAAGTTCGCATTAAATATGTATTCTTATCTCTCGTATTATCTTCTAGCTGTGTTCCCGCGGCTGTCGCCGCGTTTCATGATTTATTTTTCCCTATTTGAACCCTAATTATTTTTGAAAAACAAAACTACTCTAAGTTACGCGGAGTAACTTCAGCTTTCTACCAAAAAAAAAAATCCCGTTAAAATTGGTCCTGCCGTTTCAGAGATTACCCGGAACAAACAGACTGGCAAAAATTTAAAAAAATATATTTTTGATACAGGGTTCGTTTCGTATAAACATTCGTATATGTATTTAGTATAAAAATATTTTGAGATTACAAACAGACACTTCAACTTTATTTATTTACTAGCTATGCTGCGGCTGAGCCCGCGTTTCATATATTCTTCACTGCGTTTTTTTTTTTTATACGGAACTCTAATATTTTTTTCAGTACTAAGATAAAATAAAAAATATTTCTCATAAATTCAAGCACTTGCGCCCGTAAAACTGTGTATTGAATCGGATTTTATTCAATTTCTTAGGAGTTAAGTTTTTTACGCGGAACTCTTGTTATTTCCGAAAATTAAAAGTACCCTAAGTTACCCGGATTAACTTCAGCTATCTACCAAAAAAGTTCTGTCAAAATCCGTCCAGCCGTTCCGGTGATTACCCGGAACGAACAGATTACGGACGCAAAATTAAAAATTGCATTGTTGATTTTTCAGGTACTTGTCTACATTCATATCTATTTAGTAAAAAAAATAATTTGGGCATTACAAAGAGACACTGTAAATTTATTTATTAATGTAGATAATATAGATGTAGCAGGGAAAATGATGTACTCGCATAAATTGCATTGTCTTACACATGCACACTAACATTAACGCACACCACACAGATTAGTAAGCATGAATATAATGCTCGGTGAGACAATTTAAATAGAACCCAAAATGGATGGTACCTACACCATAACACTTTCCTGCAGTTATGATATATTATGGTGTTGTGAGTGAAAGTTTAACAACAATATAAACACGATAACTATGGGGTGTTGTCGCAATATCCGTGACGATACATGATCGGATTATGATATACAGTTGTCACATGTCATATTATACATTTGACAGTTCCCTTAATACGGAGTTGTGATTTTTGCCTAGTTATATTGTTTTCTACCTTTTTTTTTATTGCACACTGTATTTGGACGTATTTATTTATGTAAGAAGTACTGGAAAGGGAAGAGGTGTTGGTTTTTTATTTGTATGGTTTAGAGTCTTAAATTTAGATATATTTTTTAGACGGATTGTTAACTCTTATACTAATATTATTGTAAAAACTATATTGTAATTTATAGAATCAAGGTTAAATTGTGTTTGTAAACTTGGATTGAAATGGAATTCGTACTTTCGAATGTCTGATCCTTCTACAGGCATACAAATTACAAATGACTTTAACACTTTTCAGTTGGAAATCAAAATGTGAAATAAAATACACAGTTTATAATAAATACGCATTTGTTTAACACAAATTTTCTTTCCGTTTTCTAATAAACTATTAAACAAACTAAAGAAATATATTATTTTCATACAAATACTTTTTTTTTTTAATTTATTTTTTTTTGTGTTTTCGAAAACTCATTAGGTAGGTTCCTAAATTGTTTACACTACATAATAAATGTAGATGTATCGCATATATACATAGATGGTATATTATCCACATATCTAACCTTCGATATTAATAAATCTGGTTTCGAACTTGTTACTCATAAATTCTGTTATTACGATGTCAATTATTGTTTTATTATGACGTAATTTAATATTCGCTTTGCGATTGTTACGCTTGTTGTCGTATGAAGCAATATAAATTAATAACAGTAAATAAGTATTTTTTCAGATTTTGAAAAATAAATAGGCATTATAAATCATGTCATAATATATTTTTATATATGCTCTCTGATAATTATTACTTTTAAAAAATATTTCGAATTAAAACTAAAAAGTTAAGTTTAAAGACAATACCTATTATAACTCTAAGTTATTAGTGAATTAATACTACTGATAAAATAAGCCACCCTTATATAGAAATAAGCAAAATTAAAATAGGTCAGAACCTTCGTTTCATTTCTTTGTCAACTGATTTCTATTTTTTTTGTTCATTTTACTTAGTAAATGTTGATAGCTTTAAAGTGTTATCAATAAAAATGGAAACAGTTATTTTCCACTAAAATAATTCGATTTTTAATAATAGAGACATTTATAGAAGAAGTAATACAATATTATAATATATGTATTAAATGTAAATCAACATTTTAAGTAATAAGATATGAATACCATTAATATTCATAGCGCATTAACGCATACCATTTGAAGTAAATATCGACTCGACTTCCCGCTCGAAGGAATGCCCAAGGCGAATTGGTGACAGGGCCCGATGAATATCAGCAATCGGTAGCCACAGTAACTATAGAACAATACAAATTTCACAACTAGTACAGGAATTAATGTTTACTTAATAGTAAAACAATAGACTTTCTATTTTTAATGAGTAAAAGATAAAATAAACAAGCTAGTTGGTGGAGAGGCCGAAATGCACTCAGTCAACGTGTGAATCGATTTATGAATATAAAATTTAGAGGTGTGAAAAATAAAACTAAATAGTTCTCTCATAAATTTGTGTATCGTAAAAAGTTATAGAAAACGGAATGAAGCATTTGAATAAAAAATGGAACATACTGGAATCCACATTGGACCGTTCAAGTATAATGTAAGTGCTAATGTTGTCGGATAGTCTATACTTTGCTTATTTTTGATGATATGTTGCTATTGTTGATCGAAGACTTAATTATATTTTGTAGGAAATATATCAATGCTGCCAAAGACGTAGCGAGGGGGTTGGCCTCCCCCGAGCGTCACCTCTTAACAGACAAATAAAATTTATGAAAACGAGTTTAAATTAGGTATTTACATACGAGTATCTTAAATGACACAGATGAACCTATTCGTGTAAAGTTAAACTAATGAAATGAAATTGTATATAAAACCGGCTTGAAGTACTTTTTTAAGTATCTTCACTCTTCAAATTAAAAGTCGTTTATAGGTAAGACTCATTTTGATCGGTTCGAGTTATAGCGACCTTAATGACTTTGCAAATGGTAACATTCCATTCCCAAGGTGAGCAAAGTACAACCATAGTTGTTATCTCGTATCTCTCGCGTTCGTAAAAAATATTATGTCATGTCTAATAATAAGCTAGATGTAACTACAATACTGTATATGTTGGATATTACGTGGACTTATAGGTAAAATATCCTTGCCGCTTAGAAATAAAATAGTACTTTCCTGATAAACTTTAAATTTAGAACCTTTAATATAAGTTTCTGAAAATTTATAGAACTTACTGCCTGCGCTAGTTTGTCGAAAGACACAGTATAGAAATCTTCAAAAGAAGTCTATCAGCTTTTACTGAGTAATCGCGTAAAATATGCTAGTCTTTTATTTTCTGTGGTTCATCTCACATTACTCACCGATCTCCATCAGGTGTCTTTACATAATAAAAAAAGAAAAAAATTTGGAAACTTCTGCAGCTGTAAACACATACTTGTTTTTTTCAATATTTATACTTTTCTTGTTTTATTATTGGTGTGATCTTTGTTATCATTTTAGATTTAGATAATGTATGAAATGATAGACGACACAACCAGTCTACATATAATGGTTATTCAATGCCACTATTTCATCGACAATCACATAAACAACATACCATAGTTATTAATATTTATGACAATTGGTTAGCGTCTGATTACAATATCATTTGATTGTAAGTTGGAAGTTAGCTCGTGGGATGGAATCTTCTATAATAAGCATAAGCTAGCTATTGGTGAGGACAATCCCTATCCTAAGCTCGAGCTATTGTCGCAGAAAAATATCATGATGAAATCATAACATCTAATAGCAAACTGTCACCAAGCACCTATAAAGTTGTTTCGGGAGCATCTCTTGAGAGCCACTCCCACTAACTTTAACTACATCTTAATATACAGTAGGTATATTAAAATTAGTGTTGGGTGACTCTTTCATTTGGTGATATTAAATATGAAAACGAAATAGAAAATTTCTCTCGACTGTACGATACGATATAGTTTCATAGTGATGTTTGCTTCTTCGAAATCTTGAGCACGTTATAAAATTTAAGCCCATATCTACTGACATGGTGCTGTAGGAAACCATAGAAATATTAAAGTAAAATAGTACATAGTTATAATATTGTTATATTTCAGACTTCGTTTCTATATTACCTTGTTAAAAAATTAAGATTAGGACAAAATCTTACTGTGGTTTTTATATAACTATTACTTTAAGGCACGTTTACCTCCCTATGTTATGTGTTGAAATGCTCTGTGAAAATTGCATAAAATATTTCATTTTACTAGAAAACGGAGTCGGAAAAATTTCCACTTGTAAAAGACATAAATCACAAGACTACATATTTTATTTAGACTATTTTCTTCTGTTTTATTTATAAAATACGTGAATAAAAAAATAACATCATATTTTTCATTTCTTTGTCCCAAGTTGGCGTTTGAGACGTGACAGATGACTTGAATAATCATCGAATGAGATAACTTCCATACAACAGTTACATAATACACCAGATAGTTTTTTTGTTAATTTCTTTAGTTCTCTGTGGATAACTTGAATGTTAATTGAGGCAATTTTGTCGAAACTTTCACTTTTAGAATAAATACTTTGTCCCGGTTAATGTCTGGCCTGATGACGGACGTTATATGACTGTGTAATCCGTAAGGCAACTAAAAGGAACAATTTACAAGGGAGTGCGAAAGGGTACACATGAAAAGCCTTATATAGTAAAAGGCTTATATTGTAAACATTTATTATATCGAAATCAATACAGCCGCACCTGCTTCCTGCGAGTGAGTGAAGTGGAGTATGTCTGTATTGTCTCTATTTTAGTCCCTTTTCCGGTTCTTTGTTTTGTACATGATGTTCCTCTTATCTTTAAATATTGTAACATGAACCTAATGGAGTTATTAAAATGGCGGCTAGCGAACCGTGGGAAACCAGTTCACAAAGATTACTGTTCCAATTCTATTTCGAATTAACGATGAATTTGTTAGATCCACAAAACACAATCCACTTTAAAGTATTAGTTAGATAAACAGTTTCTCCTCTGTTTATCAAACTATTTTCTTTTTTACAGTAACTGTTTGTGAACTTTAGTGTTATATTTTATTTTTTAAAATCAATAGGGCATTGTTATGCCCTAATATCGAGCACTAGAATTTGTAAAGTCTTAGGTAAATAGTTATGAATTTAAATTATTTTTTGTTCGCCGATATAAAATATATCATTCAGTCCTAGCTTTTAATTCAAAGTTTTAATCAAAAACTTTCATTGACTCGGTTTCTAATCGCTAGAGTTCAGATTTTCGAACAATATTTGTCTTATTTGCAACATATTTTGTCTTATACAAATCTTGCGTAACATTTGATTAAGGTCACACAAAATGTGTAACAAACCATCCCATAGAATTTCATTAACGATGTTATAGCCGCCATTTAAATTAATTTATTTTATACTCATACATTTTCATTGCTTATATAAGATACCTAAATATTTAAATTTATTCTGTCATTTAAAATGTACTCTAACAAACATGTTATATCCATTTATGCTGAGCGAAATGACATCGAGATATCCGTAGAACGTTTGATCAGATATACACAATATACCTAACCTAAATGCCGTTCGCCCACTATTGACCATGTATGTATATGGTCCTCAGGTAGTGGTCAAAACGGTTTTGTGAGGGGCTCTGTCTAAATATATCCTTTACCGTAGCGGTCGTCACAGTTTTTTGATCAATGCCCAGATATGAGGTATCACAGCGGGCCGTATTTTTATGAATTGGATCAGTCATGTTCACCCTTTCTCTATGTAAGTTTGTTTCTATACCCATTCTCAGCCTATTTTATTGGCGATACTTACGATTCGTAAATAGAAATAGATCCAAGCAATGTCAATAGAAATTTGGGAGTTTTATAAATCGTTTTATATTTTTATGGATCAAAAGATACACTAGTGCAGTACTCTTTTCCTTTATTTAATAAAAGTCTCTATTTCTCTCTGCACGCACAGACTGTGGAATTGTTCGAAATTTAGAGCACATGCGGCCGGAAAAGTAGGTATTTTAGAAATCTATTGCTATCGCGATGCGCCCCAAAAAAAGGATAGGGACAACTGTAGCTCTGGCTGATTTTTGTATGCAAAATACGTCTATCTTCGTCTATACGTCTGTTCGTATGTACGTCTATTAAATATCACTTCTTAATACGCTTTCCTCCTCCAAAGCTGAACCGATTTTTAATTTTCTTTCAGTTTTAGATTAATAAAGACTTTGGCTATGCCTGTTTGCTTTTTGTTATTTTATCCATCAAATTTATTTGCCGAACGTCTGAAAATAACGGTAAAAATCAAGCATTTTTTTCATTTTCAAAGCTCCTAGTTTTTACAATAACTAATTTGTGGAAATAATCAAAACTTATGGGCATGGCGGTGATGGGTATATATTATTTGGTATAAAAATATTTACCATACTGCTATTATCCAGGGAGGAAACTGGGGACTACGTTTGTATGGAATTAATGCCACTAGCATATCCTCTTAAGAAGAGACTTATCTACGACGACAGAACTATCCGTAGAGACTACTATGTTTAAGATGAACTGAATAAATGTAAACCATATGCACAGTTAGTGCTCAATTCATTCAATCACCGTTCTCCTAGTTTACAGCCCACGTGTACCATTCACCGAAACGGTATCATTATCATTGCAGGAACTAATTTCCAATGAGCTGAGATAAAATCAGATCAGACGTATTGAGGTATCACACTTTCTAAGATTTGCATTCACTGCGATCATAATTGCTATAATATTGCTGATAAAACGTGCATATATATTATGTTATTAAATGAAATAGTGGTTCTTTCATTTTATATACTAGGAAATTTTGAATATTATTGAGGAATCAAAGCTTCTTATCGGAGTTAATATTTTTAATCTGTAAACAAGACCTACTTCGTCTATATTTAGCATTAAAGTAATGTGCAAATTAGTATTTGAAAATGTAACTTTAATGTTGAAAATGTATTAAAAATAACAAAATATTATATATTAATAAGTATAATAATTTATCTATGATACTAATAAGGAATCTATAAACATATGTCATTTCAATGTTATGCATTAACTGAACTAAACGATTTTTAAAT
Organism: Samia ricini; assembly: GCA_014132275.2. Taxonomy (NCBI): domain Eukaryota; kingdom Metazoa; phylum Arthropoda; class Insecta; order Lepidoptera; family Saturniidae; genus Samia; species Samia ricini. The sequence goes on from AP028161.1 coordinate 14,399,109, forward strand.
ACAAACTACTTTCGAAAAATTTAAATCACGTTTTGTAAAAACCTGAAACTAGTAGTATCTTTTTATAAAAAATCTTTATTCAATTTAGGGCCTAAGAGGCGCTTATGAACATCAAAATACTACAACCGGTTTGGAAAATAACCCAGTCGAGAAGAGCCGGCAAGAAACTCGATCTGGTTCTTTTTTTTTTTAATTGGAATATACATATCGTTTGTAAATGAAAACTATACAAATCATAGTTACATGTAAGCGGAAGCACAGACAGTTGTGTAAATTCCAGACATCACTATCGTTCACGTGATAATCCACACTGTAGTAACCTTTTAAAATAAGGCCATGCTTGACCTGGTGCTTGAACTTATTGTCAGGTATATCGGTAATGTTCTTTGGGATATTATTATAAAACCGAATACCATTAGCATAGATAGGTATCTATACGTTAACTAGAAAGAAAAATGTTGATTACGTAGGTATCAGAAAGAGGATTGGTCGAAAACTCCACATCTTTTTGTATAGATTTTTTAGCCGTCTGTAATAATAGCGTATCTATATCCCCGGCTACACAAAATAAAAAATGCATCGATTGACTTGAATTCTAAAAAAACGATGTACAAAAATTCTAAATAGTGATATTGTAAAAGAGACTCAAAGACATGATTTTAAATATAAATCAAAAACTTATATCTTGAAAACTAAATCGACTATATTAAAATGAATATATAGTAATATTTCTAAGCGTTCTGTTCGCAAACTGTGATTATTGTTTTCAACCAAGTTCAATGTTGCTTCAAGAATTATAATAACAAATAAACCGTGAGTCGACACATGTCTATTGAAAAATTGATTCACGTTTTTTTTGCTTTATCATCGCATTACGTTCTTAGAATGCAAACCGCATCAATAACTGAGTCCTATTAACCTATATGAATTGTTTTATTTTTTCGTCGAAGTTTCATATGGCATATTTCATAATTTTTATATTATTTTTATGAAATTTCGATACGTACAGTTTTACTTTATTTTAGATTTAAATTATCGAACCTCTAAAACTTTCATAGGTTATTATTTATAATAAAAAAAATGGCCAATGTGTTCTCAATTAACAGAATTAATACGATCAAATCCGAGTTTGCAAATCATTTATTATTAAATTTACATTACAACCATAATTTAAATGTAAAGCATATTAAAATTTTTATTAAATAAATTTATTAAATTATTTTTATTTTATTAAAACACCTCAAAACATTTCCAGCTACTTTAAATTTACAAGACTCTTTACCTGTTTAGTTCCTCGAATAGCTTCTGCCTTTATAGGACTTTATTTCGCCAATGTGAAAATTTTCAAATTTTAAATAACAATAGCTTTCTCGGAGACTAATGGATGTTTCTTATTATAAAATTCGTAAATAAAAATTTGAAAAAAAAATTAATTAAGGTATTAATGCCATTTAAGCCATAGTTATAAAAGCAATTCGTTGTCGGAATGTTAAGCGAACCTTAAAAGAAGTTTCCGATTACTGGGTCCTATTTGTTTCATTCCACTACCTACTAGGTTCATCAATTACTATTACTAAACTTTAAAACTCCTTTTACCGCATTCTCGGTTTCATAAGGGGTCTGTAGATTGAGCGAGACCGATGGAAAGTTTACTTACTTTCAAATACATATAGGTACATCGCAATACGTTTCTGCTTCAATTTCAGGTATAAGATACAAAGCACGTACGTAGGTGCGTAGTGGTACAAAATGTAGTAATTTACTCATTGAATACACACGATTGTCGAGCTTTCTGGCAGATTTTAATGCACGAGTTAGGTCGAATCACGGAATTCTTCTACTATAATATAGAAATTTCACCGATATAAGTTTAAAAGCAAAAAAAAATTGAAAGTGTTTTGACATTGGGCAGTTTGAATTCCGGTTTGATTCTTGAATAATAATAAATTATTGAAATATTTCTTGTTTTTTGTTTATACATTAGCATAAATAGTAGTTGTTATCTAATTTCTAAACAACTCGGGAATGAAATCGTAATAAAAGTGAAAAATACACTCCGGTCGTAAATTATGAACGTAGTAGAAGTTCTAGATTTTTTTATGTTTCATAATAAATATCACAAAATTAACATTCGTTGTAACCCCCTTGTGGACTTTATTTATCTCTGTTAATAATGTATGGAAGCAAATAATAAATAGATAATTATGTAGGTAACCTTATAGAATGATGGATCGATTTTCAATGAATCGTTAATCGTAAAACTATTTGAGATTAAGATATTGGCAGCAAACTATCAGTCAAATTATGTTTTTACCTACTGTTAAAAACTTAGAATTAGTTTTAGTTATAAAATTCGATGACTTAAGTCGGTTATATTTTCTAATAACCCTGTTGAGGTAACTCTTATTGTGTCAGGATTATTCAACTAGTGTTGTGTGTAACCAAAAACTAGTTGTTCTTTATTTTATATTTATTTATAAATTAGCTACAAGCTATATGAAATTGTTTTTGATAATTATTGATTGATAGTTGAGGATTGAGAAGTTATTTCCCGAATACGGAGGTGACCGCCCAAACCGCAGTCGGTGTTTAAGCACGTAACAGTTTGCCCGATGAGCCGTAGCGCGGCGGTCATGCCGCCCCGCTCGCGCAATCTTCCTTCGACTTATGATTGCTTGGTATATTTACTCCGTATAAAAAGAAGTTCCACTTTAAAAAATCCAAGTGAACTTGTTTTGTTACTTCTGTGACGTGCTTTTATTTTATTAAACTGTGTATAATATATATAATGAATGAAAACTTTATCCATAACAATAACAAGTTTTCAAGGTATCGAACGGTGACATTTAAATTAAAGTGAAGTGCAATTTACACGCCTACAATATATATAATATAGGTGATGTTGATTTTGGATTTGCTCCATTAAATTTGATATTTAGTAAAAAAAAAGTACTAGGAGATCATCCTGATGAAGCGATCGACGTGGGTGGACGTAGAAACGGGCGGCCGCCTCGGCTGCAACGGCGAAATCTTTTGGAGCGAATGTACTGAATGCGATTGCTCTTACTGCAACCCAAACTACGTTTGCGTCTGTAGTGACAAGGTACATCATAATTATATGAATAATAATTAACAATCGGTGTTAGCGCGTCAATAACATATCTATAAATGTAAATAAAACATCAATCACGACTATTAACTTGTACGTGCGACAAAACTAAACAATGGATAATAAATAATATTTACAAAACTATGTAGATGCACTGAATTACTGACAGGACTGCGTTAGAAATTACCAGTGATGGAATCTGAACGCGTAACAAACGTCGTGTCGGAAGTTTCGTTTCTCATATCACGACATATTTGAACTACGTTATCTTTTTCGGTTGTGAACAACAAATATTTGCCGGATTATAATATACTACAAGGTCCGTCGACCTCTAAAATAGATCTCCATTACAAAAATTAACATTATGATGTAACGTAATATAAAGCGGATATAATATTTTTTTTAACTTATAAAACGCAAACTATTGCAACGAGATTACAGTTGCGTGTGTTGAATTGTAGTAGACGATATAACCCACTTTCATTCGCACGCAGTGATACTATTAACAATGATTCTAGATATTCAACCCGAGTTACTATTCAGGTAAATCTCACCTTTCATAAAAATACCATGAGAATATTAACTAAGAAAAGTTTTATTTTACAATTCATAAATCTTAGTTCATCAATATTTCTTACAAATTAATACGTACAGAAATTATTTTTGATAATTATTCTGAAGTAATCTTTCTAAGTATTATTATACACATCATTCATTTATTGTCTATTAAATATCAAACATGTTACATAGGTAGCTATAAAATTGTTTCCATAGCTTTACCATTAAAACCATATTTGGAAGATCGCAGAAACTAGACGGAAAACAAAAATATTGACTCAGAAATACAAGACTAATAAATTCACAAAATAGGTTATTTGTTAACGAACGAAATATATTAATTTACTCTGTGGCTACATAAAAAAGATTTGTTAAAATAAGAAATCATTACCAATTACTAAACATAACCAAAACAATGTGTTTGACGAATTATTATTCCATAAGTATAAGGCTTTGAACTGTTTTAAAATTTAAAAGGTCATCTACACTTGTACGGCGGTTGTTAGAGGTCGGCTAAATAGTGTTGGGCAATTATGTGTTGAAACATCTTCTTTACAGGTTTTTATTGTCAACTTGATAGGATTCGATGCTTTAAATTATACCCATACTATTTTACATTTATCTTATAACTTAGGTATACCTATTAAGGAGGATATTACCTATAAATCTCATTAATATTAAGGTTTCAGCGGAATCTAACTCAGTCATGTAGTGGTTCGTATTTTTTCTTTCATTTGATTTTATTACTTGCCTGTGTATTATTTATTTTTTATGATATAATTTAGTTATTGTGCACAAGTGAAGTATGTTTAAAATAATAACACGGTACATGAATTCTGGGGTGCCACAAAAATTCTCTAGAGTATTCGAGTAACATGGCTACTGTTTTCATAGAGCGTTGAAGATTCGGCCATAAGGCTAGAAAAATATTATATTCATATAGGACTTACAGAATTGTTTATGTAACACACAGATTGCTATTGCAGAAGAACAAGAATACTGTACGATATCAGAATTAGTTTCTTCTTAAAATGAATTTTGTTCTAATGTTAATTGATCTTGAACAAAATTACTATATATTTTGCTAGAATTGCCAGAAAAAGCCCCGTCAAAATCTGTCTAGCCGTTCCTAAGATTAGCCGAAACAAACAGAGGGACAAAAATTTGAAAAAAATGTGTTTTTGTTATCCATATTAAAATAACAACTATTTACTGCATACATATAAATGTATTACCTAGTATATGTAATAAATTTTATTTATTTATATAGATATAATTGTGTCGCAAGTTCTATATAAGTTTAACACAACATATATAGGAAACTTTTCGAACTTATATATTTATATTTCGAACTAAAGTATTTCCTAATAAAATTAACCATTTCTTATACAAGAAAATATATATTCGTACTAATTATGTTCTAAGTTCAACGTTTTACCTTGAAAGCGACTTTAATTTCTACATCTCTGTGAATTGATCAAACGTGTATTAGCTTGCCAAATCGAATTTTATTATTCTTGCTTACAAATATAGACTTTTCACCTTATTAATGTACCCAAATTAGCTCTGAATATTTTTGCTCACTCTGTTAATAATTTCGAAATGAAATATTTCATCTTAAAAGAGGTTGTTCTGTTTTAGAAAGCTCTTCGGTACGAACAGGAAGTTGCACTCGGATATTCTTTACAAAAAGACGTCTCGTCTCATATGCTCGCTTTATATAGAGTCACTAACAGTGGACCTAAACAATAAACCAGGAAAGTGTAACTCTAGAGGGTATTTTCTTCCCTCGCCCGAGGCTTTTGTTTTAAACTCCGTATAGGTATCTGAAATGAGTCGATCTACGCGGCTACCACTCGTGGGAAAAAACATCACACGGTATTGTTTCCAGAATTAGCAGTTTATAAGAACTGTTTTGTTTCCATGCATGTAATACTTAAATAGTATATTTATTTTAAATGACGTAATGTGTCAATTAATAAGTTTTGATAAATAAAAATATATATTCGAACACCTATACGAGAAGGGCACGTTGAAATTATTGAAGTTAAAACTTTTTTAGCGGCGTTGAGCGATTCTCGGTAGAAACTTATAGATTCACGTTACTAATGCTGTGAAGTCAGCCGTCAACATCCTACAGTATAAGATGTGTTTAAGTAATGGCGCTCAGAGATAAATAATAAAATGTATACTTACGCAGCTTATCGTGTGTTTTGATTACGAATAAACTATATGAAAATGTACATCATTATTACTTGATGCGCCAATAAACGTAAAAACCAGACAAAGGTTGTATGAAAAAAATCTTAAGTTATGTTAATAGTTTCAAATAAAAAATTGTGAAATTTAACATTTAAAATACTACAATGTATTGTGTAATCATTGAAACAAATATTTTCAAATTATTAATATCACAATTAAATCGTATAATGAAGCGCTTATTGTTATTCTAATAATTTTGCTAAATTGATATCGCGTCTACACTTTACGTAAAAACTATTGAGAACTGTTTCGATCTTTCGTTTGCGCCATAATTGATCATCAATACAGTTAGATCAATCAGCAAATGAAAGAAGTCAATTTCGTACCAGATTTTGAAATTTTTATGGATTTTACATTCGTTTTACGTAACCGTTCGTTGACATTTTATCTATTGCTATCTGAAAGACTCTGTATTTGTGAAATGTTATCCATAAATAGAATACAATTTTGTAATCTTTTATTTTTATTTTTATATCGATCAAGAGTTAGTTTATTGCACTGCCGTTGAAATACTGAGCAATAGAGAATATATGAATATTAATTGTATGTTAATATTATATGCATATCGAGATGTCAAAGTTTACTTGAAGAGTTTACTATCTTCATAGATTACAGCAATATTCAACTATTTGTGTATCAAAAATTTTTGCATGATTTTTTTATTGCAAATTATTACAAAATATATAGTTGTCATGGATTAATACTGCAGTTATTTTCATAGTTACATTATTCATATATTACGGGGCTCTAATCAATATAATCTTAGATTTTATGAATTTGTCCTCAAATACGTTACGTAGCATCAGACCCTATGTAGCTCGGGGCCATAGAAATCACTATTGATACCATCGTGAGAATATTTTTTTAAATGAAACGAATTATTTTTATCGGGGGTTCCTCTCCAGTGTCAAGGCAATTCAGGTCAACAGCGTTTGGTCAATTAAAAAAAAAAAACAAAATAGTCTTTGTCAATAAAAGGTTGGGAACCACTGATTTAAAGTGTTGTGGTGATTCAATATAATTGTAAATAGATTATTATAGTTTGTAAAAATATACATTGACTTTCTGAACACAATGATTACACTTAAGCGTATTATCGTGACATCTTATCTCTAAAATATTCTAAACTCAATTTCGTCATTAGCAAATAAAATGAAGTAAGTGAGCACTGGAAAGATAAGTTAAATAAACGTTTACATTGAAATTAATCAGTTATTAAAACGAACATGTAAACGAAAGAGATATACACCACGAGCTATATTAATTAAGTTTGTAAACACATTGTTACTCTCGGTTTATGGAAAGACATTTATCAAAAATTTTATTGTAAACTTCGTTCGAGACGGGACGCTTTTCAAACGGTAAAATGTTCGTTATTCGATTTCTAATTGGCGCATTACCATATTTTGGCCTTTCACGTTTCGCGTATTGGATAACTCGCGCGACCCGCCTCCGAGATCAACACGCCCGAGAATGCATTCTATACGCGAAACTTGGTATTCTGTAATTTGGTTATTATGAACTCTTTGTTTCTTATTCCACTTATATGTGTTGAATTATAATACATATGCGTTTTTCGCACTCAGGACGCACATACTATTGTATTGGATAAAAAGTTTCGGATTCAGTTTTGATTCAAGACGATACGCGGTCGCTAACAAACTTGAAGAATAAATACCGATTGTATTTCAGAAAGAAAGAGTTGCAGTGAAACTGCAGCTCGGACCAATTATGAAAACATCTCTTCGTATTCCCCTGTTTCCTCTTCCAAAACTGGGCTGATTTTAAATTTTATCTTTAAGTTATGAAATAAGAAAGACCATCTAAGCGTTTGGCTTCCTTTTTTTTATTCGTCAAATTTCTTTGATGGACGAATGAAACTGACGTAAAAATAGGGCATTTTTCACGTTTTCGGCGGCTCTTTGTTTCTATAATAATTAATTTATGGAAAAAAATGAAAACGTCCATTACGTTTGGGCGGCGGTGGATATATATTATATGGTATAAAACTATTTACTATAATCCCTTTATCCAGGGAGGAAACAGGTGAATACGTTTGTATGGAAAAAAAACGCGACTCGCATATCCTCCTAATAAAAATTTAATAATAACTAATTATCATAAGAATTTACTATTATATATGAGTTCTGTCATTTTAATTTAAATGCTTTTCACATCAACGTATAACATAAACGAGGAAAGTCAATGACAAACTAATAGTATAATAATATATTTATAGTCAATAGTTTTCCTTACATCGCGAGTGATTGAACGTAAACATAGTTGATTCTGTGTCGATTTATTTGAAACATTTGTTTAAAACGTTTATCAATAAAAAAGTGAAACAGTTACATAATATGTGTTGATACAACTAGAAAAGGCTTATACATAGTCATTAGGAATTATAATCAGTGTTACAACAAATATGTGTCTGCGTTGTATGTTAATATAGTTCTAGATTTTTCGATTTTACGCTTAAAATTTAAAAGGTCAACATCAGCTACTCTTCGGTTTCTTTTGTAAAATGTGTTTCTTTAAACATCTTTCGTCTTTGAATTGTCTAAAACCAATTGGTTTACAAATATCCCATTTGCTTACTCTTTGGTACAGGATAATGTATTTTTTTCTAGACCACACTCGTTGTATTTGAAGTCTCATTCAATTTGTTAAAATTTTGTATAATATTTATTGTTATAATATACGAAGAAACATATTTAGTTTTCTGTAATAATATTAATGTGAACACTAACCTAACCAATGACTACCTAATAGGAAAAAATAATTAATTTTTGTTGTTATATAAAAATAAATAACCATCATTTGTTTAAGTATCATGTTATCGGATAAGATTAAAATAACCTGAAATAAGATGAAATTCATTTCTGAATAACGACCTTGAATGTGCCGCGGAGTGCACGCGCTAAACAAACAAAGAGCCATTTAACGTTCGTAGAGGTGCTAACCGCTAATGTTTGAGATACAAATATCTGCAGTCCACGTAATCATTAGCACTTAGTTATACGGATAATTCACTCACTGCTGGTTTTTAATGCCCATATGTAACATAATTTAATGTCTACACAAACACTTGTTATTACACTTTACAAAATACCGACGGAATAGGAAAGTCGCGCGTTGACCTGACGTGACCCCGCATGCAAGTTTAATCGTTTATTATAACGCTCTATAGATAGATGCTAGAAATAAGATAGACTCATCTTAGCCGTATAAAGGTGGGTTTTACTATCAACTGGTGATATTGAAAAGCTGTATAATTATTTAGGTTGAGTTTTATAATATTGACACTTCAATAATGATGATGAAAGATGTCTAGAAATTCAAATTATAAACTATTAATTCAGTATTTTTTAGATCATTTAATTTAATTTACCATCAGTTCTGAACATAATTCTACTGAGAAAATTTACTATCAAACTCAAAGTGACTTGTATGTTATACTTTAATTTTTTTTTATATTTCCTTAAATATGTAATCAACTATTTGAACAAAATAATTTGCAGAATTTTCTATTCACTTGTATAATCAAATAATTAAGCCATTGGAAGGATAGTAAATATGCACATTCTTATGTATGTGCAAATATCTTCTTAGGTGGGGTACTAAAGCTGAACATGTGGTTTCATTGATGACTGACTAAGTGCGCTATCACATATATGTTCTGACTAACCATTACCTTCAAAAAATGACTAATTATCTTCCTTTTGTATCTGAATTATTAGAAGTTATCGGAAGAAACCTAATCATTACTTTGCACCTGCTTATCAGGTAGAATCTTTTGAATCGAAGAATTATTTCAAATAATGAAAGGTTATTTTAATATTTTATCGTTTTTTTTTTTTTTCGAACTTAGCTAACGCTGTTGACTGGAAGAGCCTTTACAGCTTCACCGTGACTTTGGGGGCGATATTTTATCGTGTAAAGATTTATTTTAGACATGCATTATTTGCGACAGTTATCTTCAAAGTATATTCCATTTTATTTCATGAAAAGAATATATCCATAGCGATTGTTGTGGATGATTCAGTTTGATGCGTAAACGTCCACATCCTTTGTCATTTACAACTTTACGTTAGTTACTCTATTCATTTTATTTACAAGTAGCTTTTAATGAATATTTCCCGCAACAGCGAGATTATCGATAGAATCATTTTTTTTATTCGCCCTTACCTGATATAGATAAATCTAGTTTTTTCACAAGTATCTACCATGATTTTTTCTTAAGTGTTATCTAAAGGACGTACAAGTTTTTCTCATTCGTTCTAATACCATAAGTGAACTTGTTTCAACTTCGTTGGTTAGAACTTGTGGTTGTGGTTAGATTTTTTTTTTGTTAAACTGGTTTAAGTTCACATTGTTTTTGTTTTGTATAACTTATTTCTTTTTCAATTGGGCATTTTTAAATGTTTATTATTAAGGTCATTTGTTTCATCGATGTAAAGTCATCTTTTCTATTATAAATGCATTTGAAATTTAGAGGTTTTGTCGCTTTTGTAGCTTAATGTTGAGTAACTATTAACTCATTTACTTCCAAGATTTTATTGCATTATTATTTAATAGGAACTATCCTGGGCATTTATGAAACTAATTGGAATCGGATATTGTTCATACTGATTCTACTTAACAATAATTGCAAACCATTTATCTGGTCTCTTTGTTCCAGTTTTATCATCTACGTATTTATTAACATACTATTAAACCATATCACAATTACAAATGTAAAGCGACACGGTTGTATGTTTTGGTTATGAGGTTTTAACGATTACATATTATGTTGTTTTGGATTAATACGACGACTCTTGCTTTCGTGTCTACAAAGCATTCCGCACCGATCGCCTTGTTTCCTGCGTTTATAACTCTTCAATTACACAAATTACACGTCGGTTCGTTTTGGTTTAATTGCGAACTTCGATTTCTCACCAGCTAACGGAATCTGTCGGTACGAGTGAAAGTCATTTATTGATTTTGTGAGCTTCGGAATTAATGTATTGTACCGAGCTCCCAAAACTATATGTCCTAAATCCGAAATGAAGGTATTTTAATAGTTACATGAACTACATTTCATAAACTAGACTTATCAGTATGGGAATTCTTTAAAAAAAAGTCTTTATAGATTTTATCTGTGTGATAGTAGATAATATTGATAGAGATGTGAATCTAGAATGTTGTACAACAAAGCATAGGTATATTTAAGTTCACTTCGTTAGAAATAATATAAACATTGGATATTTAGGTCAACAAACAGTTTATTGCAAAGGTAACTCTTGTATCTTATAACTGATTTTGATTACTTACTTTGATTGTACCTTCATCATTATATCTAATAAAAACCATTAATTGTTCATTTGCATATTCGTTCATGTATCTAGTATTTAAAATAACTTTTTCTATAGGAGCGGTATTATCGATCTCAATAAAGTCGATAATACAATTTTTAACATAATTTACGAACCTCTATATTCTATATCAATGCGTAAGAAACGTTAAATTCGAAATTGTTGAGTACTGTAACGGGAATACCATATCTCTGTAGTTATGTTATTTTATTGCAGTCGTTATAAGAATATGTTATGCTTTGTAATCACGTAAGCCTATAACAATTTTAGGCAGCATTGTTCGTTGTGCTTTGTTTCCCTAGTTCCAAACTACTAACTGATAATGCAGTGGCATAGTCTATAAAGCCTTACTAAATATATAATTTTTGATTTCTTAACATTTTAGAAGTAAATTTATTTTCGCTGCTTGAATTGAGGTAGAGTGTGTCTTACTTTAACTAGCTAGCCATCCTATTTTATATAGTCATTTTTAGTTTAAAAAAATAAATGAAATCCTCATTACAATATATAAATTAATTGAATCGAATAAATACATTTACTTCATTGTTTATTAACTTTATGTAACCATGAATGTATTTACACATGTCTCATGGACAACTCGAAACAGTTGGTATGGAAAAAAGTTGACATGTTTTCTTTGAGTTAAAAGAAAGTGTCCTTTTAAGTTGTTCTTAACTACATGTTGTTGTTACGGAAACAGTTAGCAGTATTGGTGTCTACTTAGAAATAATTATTGATGACGATACAGAAATACTATGACTGGCTTAAACGTAAATATAATCCTTCGGTAGAAACATACTGGTAAATGAAAACGATGTTCAAATAAGCAAAAAGATATTTGCAAATATGAAAATACCTACCGCTTATTAATAGTACTTAGACCATAACACTAAATCATAAAAAAAATAGAAATGCATTAGGAAATTTGATTCGGCTTGTTACAATAGATAAAGCACAAATACCACAAAGCTTTGTAATTTTAAAAGTTTATATTTTGTAGTGTGGTTTAAACAAACCTGTGTAGTCTGATAATTTTAGACGATAATGCGCACTTTCTTTTAGTCAAGTTTTTGAGACACCAACATGTCTCATTCATCGTCGTAAACATTCTATTACTTATCTTTACAAATTATTCGAAAACAGCTCTCACCATACTTATGATCGCAAATTAGACTCGACATGTTTTAAATAAAATAAGCCACTTGTAAGATATATTGTAAAATTGTTCTTCTTATTTAGACTTGTCTTCTTCGACGTGTAATTAGTTTTGTCTAAACTTTGATTTAGTGTCGTCTTAAACTTCCGTTGCGCTGCCTTTATTATCAATTATTACTATAGTCGTTTATACCGTTAATTTTTTATCAACTCAAACACTTTTATGGAATGGTCAGTTCACAAACAATTTCACGGAATTTAGATTGAAAGATGTTTTTATTTACGTATTAACCCCTTGAGCACTAACCTGGTGTTTACACCAGATTTCCATTGTCTTCCTATTGTATCATTTTTTTGGGTAATCGACATTGATGTTTTAAAATCGAAATACATTTTATATTAAAGATATACATTCTAACATTATCACAATGAGACAATTAAGAAAATTCTTAGTTAACCTAAATGTGGTGACTTCTACCGAACTTAATACAAAGTTTTGACACAAAAATTACGAATGTTAGTTCTCAAAAGTACTCAAAATGAAGGAAACTCCAATCTAAAGAAATAATGAACTTGTAATATATCGCGAAATTTGTCTTATATATAGCGTTTTGATTATATAAAGGAATAATTATTATTTTGCAAAGTGACACAGTGTAACATCGTCTGGTGTGTTATATTTTATGGATACATAGTACTTAATATGACTAACGGTGACTCATAGGATATCGCTGATTCTCAACTTCCCGCAATAAAATCTGGAACGACACAAATGTTGATCATCATTGGCAAAAAATGTGTAGTTGTTTTGTTTTTTCCATATTCCAAATTCATAAATAATCCTAAGTTAAGCCCAACGTCCTCTTTAATCTATACTTCTATACTAATAAATAAAATTGAAGTGTATGTTTGTAATGTCATAAAAACATTTTTTTTTACTAAATACATACATATGAATGTATATACGAGAGATATACCAAAAAAATATATATATATATATTTAATATTTGTCTGTCCGGAACGGCTAGACCGATTTGACGGAACTTTTTTTGGTATGCGTAAAAAAATTAAAACTCATACAAAATTGAATAAAATCCAATTCAATGTACAGTGTTTGAATTATTGAGAATTTTTTTTTTACTGTATCTTAGTACTAAAAAAATTAGGAAAATAATTAGGGTTCCGCTTAAAAATAATAAAACTCATTGAAGAATACATGAAACAAGGGCGAAGCCGCAGGCAGGCAGTGCAATATATAAATCTCTTTTTTATCGGTCGATCAAATCTAAACCAGTTTCTCACTTAGATTACATATTTACTTTACTAATTACCCGTTTTTCTATATTATATTACAGTCCTTGGTCATTGATAATAATTGCTTAGTTACATTGACTCATGCTGTATATCTAATAGAGGTTAATGCCACTGAATTATTTGTACAGTAAGAAAGTTCAAAACATGAAATTTAATATTATGTTTTTTTTTCTTCAAAGTAATAATTTATCTCATTACCTATTTAAAAATGTGATCTATGTTTGACGCTTTAAGTGTAGTCTCTAACTACTAACTCTAAATACTAGGTTTTTTAGTAAATCCTACTAAGGAGATTGCTAAAATTCTATGTGAATTGACTGTAAGATGATTTTATGAGAAATGATGTATGTAATGAAATAAATCTTTAAACTTACTAATATTAAGTTATGAGGCTGATATGACTTATGTCAAAAACCCCTAATAGAATAGAAAAAAAAATAATAGGTTTTTTATATTTTTTTATTATCTATCCAAAATGTGCAAGTTGTCTAAAGTTAACCAACTCTTTTGTGCCGCAGTTAACCTTATAAATGAATGCGTAATAACTTTAGATTATTTTAAAAAAATAATTATATTTATTTAGGCAGTTATCAACAATGAGTCATTTAATTCCTTTAAGTCAGTTTTACTATATTAGAATATATTAGACAAATGTAGAAATGTAAATTAGTTTATACAGGTGAAAGTGTACTTTGATGCCAAGTGACATTCCAAACGTTGGGTTTCATGCCTTTATTGCGTAACTAAGCCACAGTACTTGAGATAAAGCACAATACAAACAATGCATGTGCTATTGAAATTATGAATATTATAATTAATATAGAATTGTACTTCCTCTGGCTACTACTTTTCAACCTTGAAATAATTTATTCATTACTTTTGTTTGTTTTTTTTTGTACGTTAGTCAATTAGCATTAAAACGATATTCCAAATTTGAATTTAAATGACAGTGCAATGGAACGATTTAACTTTTTAGTTAATCCGTTGGCTTGAAACCTACAGATAATAATTGTATGTATTAATTTTATTGAGAATTATTATTAATTATTAATTTATTATTGAGAATAATGAACAGTGTATGACTTTAATTTATGTGTGAATTTTTAACAAAAAAATATATTCCTTTATACGGTAATTCCGTAATACATTTCTGTTAGTGCATTCAAGTTTATAAAACAACCTTAATTTATTTCCGAGTTTAATCGACTCGCGTTTCCAAATATGTATGCGTGTATTGTTTTTTGTATCTTACAATTAAGTGGTACTTAAATTATTATCTGATCTTGACCGGTAACGGCCTTCCTTTAGTCCGATACCTTTCCATTATTGTTATATTTTTTATTTATACAGATGTTAAAATTGTGAGACAGTTTTGTTACTTTGTAATTCTACTTATCGTGACATATAGTGGCGTATTGTAAAAAAACGTCCGTTCACCGGAGTAGGAACATACCCACTGAGGATTCGGGTCGACTTTTCATTTTATTCAAATTTGAAGGTCGTCGCACTTATAGACTTTGTTGTGAATTTTAAGTTTCGAATTTCTTTCTACAGTTGCGTTCCACTTCCTTGCTAGTTTCCGAGATACCGGTTATTTTGATTACCTACTACTCGATCGCGTCAGGCGAAACGTCACTGAACGGTACGAGCTCCTCGAGCATCCAGGTCAATGGAATTAAATATTAATTTTCTTAATGCTCTTAGGATTCTTTATGATGGTTTTATACATAATAAGCGTTTATTGAATTATTGATATATGGGTATTATACGCGACATATGATACCTAATCGGTAATTATGATGACGTTTAGATTTTGACGTATATAAGAGTTCCGTAACTATTTACAATCGTCGTTATTTTTTCATCGTACAATTATCATGGTGTGAAATATAATTTTATTGAAGTATCTACGTATATGCTGTTATGATATACGTACTCGTATGTACTTAAAGGATGCATAAAATAAAGTGTAACCTAACCTTAAGTTATTCAATACAAAAACATAAAAAGTATTTATCATGAGCGAGGTTTTTATCCTTTTTTTTAATAAGCTGTCTTGGGTTTGAAAGGTACGGCTTTGGAAATTATACAGGTAAATTATTGAGTGAATAAATAAATATATTATTATTGGTGAAAATTGTAACAATTTGTGAACTAATTGTAATAAACAAATGTAAAATACATTCCCAAATACTTTAGACTTCTTGTAAGATTTTCTTTCGTAAATCAGATTTTTTTATAAAATTTAAAGTTGAAGTAAATGTTGAAGTAAAAAAAACAAAACATGATAGCTTATAATTTTCAATGCCTTGGTTCTTAACACTTTGTCATTTCAATTAATCTGTTAATCGAAAGTTCAGTCAGTCCTCGACTTCTGACGTTAAACGTACCTATTTAAAATCGAATCAATATAAAGTATCTTAAATAAAATTAAAACAAGTTTCAATTAAAATGGAATATTCTTAAAGTTTTTAACATAATTAAAAAATATATTTAAATTCATAAAAATGCAGCGACGCCATTGCGTATCTCAGTACACTTCGACCCCATTTAAATGGCGTTTGTGTATCATTGTAACAACACGATTACCGCTGGTATCTCTTCTGACGACTGGTTATTACTATTTGTTTAAAATTATTAAACAACCGCGGTCCAGTTTTAAAATACAATAATTATTAAGAGACATCGTAGTATCTCGTACTTTATGAATAAACGCTGCCGGAGACATCGAGTTTTGCGTTTAAAATGACGTCATCAGCAGCACCAACAGACAGTGCCGAAAGTGACTCTGTGACGGAAAATAAAGTGGCATACGTAATGGTGAGAAATGAGACTACTGTGTGTAGTAATGGAGAAACGGGAATCATTAAAAAACCTCGTGTGGCGAGTTGTCAGATGGGCTGGGCACAAGTCCTGGAGGAGCTGTCCTGGAAACTGTCTTCTGTGAGTGATACAATGGTTAAATATAATTCGTGTCTGTGTATTAAACAATTTTTTTAAGTAGGTATGTATGTGCGTAACGCAATGTTACTAACAATACATGTTTATTTTGGCTTCAACTGTTATATTAAAATTCATCTTATAACTCTGATCTTTAAAAAAACAACATCTATTGACAATATTTTAGGTACGTCATAGAGATTTTAAATACTTTTATTTATATCCACGCAAACAAAACACAAGTCACATTCGCATGCACGCAGGCACGTGCGCACATAATTACACACACACGTGTGCGAGCGTGCCCACTTACACTTATTTCGTAAGCCAATATATGCAAGTACTTTTGCATGCACAAACTTTTATACAATCTAACCTAGCCTAACAGTTATTGTAATCGGATCTATGACGTTCTAAAACATAACACATTAAATAACAAACATTTAGTGTATGAAAAAAAAATATCAAAATGATTATTAAAATTATGCTATACTGTATTTCCTTATTGTTCTTAACACATACAACACACACACTCAATTTTTTTTAATATCTTCCTATTTCCTAAACACCGAAATACACACTAAATGTGTTAATAATCACTAATTATTAGGCTAATTATAAATACATTTATTGACCTCCATTCTTCTTACTTTTCGTTCTCCTCGGAAATGCCCTTTCAACAGAAAACCTCGATTACACAACGAATGTATACTTTAGTTGAAACTAGATTATAATTTATGTAAATTGATTTAATTCGAAAAAGTAAAAGTTACTCGACGAACAGTGATTAAAATTGGAAATAATCTTTTCACAAAAGTTACGTACATTTTTATAATAATATGAATTTGTTGTACGCATCGAGGGCTTTTTTAACTTGTCATTAATTAGTAGACCACATAAATTGCTTAAATGTTAAACGTCTAGGCTTTAAGTTATCTACCTACATAGAACCTCTAATGAATTACGAATATGAAGTAGCTTCCGTATTAGATACAATAATTTTGTATCGTTAGTCGCCGTATGCACAATGGTTGCTGGCTGTTTATTTGATCCTCTGTAATATTATCTTTTGCAGATGTTTGTTACAGCATTTCAACGTAACTTTTATCTGAACATGAGAGTACACATTAAAACAATACGTTTTCAAAATAAGAAATAGCCTGATTAGAGAAGATTTATTGAAAAAACCTTAAATATCTTAAATTTTTGTAAAACATTTTTGGCTAATCAATATAAAACTATTCTGATTATAACACACTAGCTGCTCTTTGCAGTTTTTTTACCCCGCGTAGTTCCCGTTCCCATGGGATTTTCGGAATAAAAACTATGTACTCCCTGGACTTCAAACTATCTCCATACCAAATTTCATCCAAATCGGTTTTTAAGTTTATTCGTTACATACAAAAATACAAATCTTTCCCCTTTATAATATTAGTCTAGTAGATAACGGGCGGGTCGGGACGCTAGCGCCATGTTCCATAGCAAACATCGCGTTGACGCGAACCGGACCCGACCTTGACAATAGTAAAATCGCGATGGAGTCCCGAACCGCCCGCTATATGACGAAAACCATTAAATCTTTTCATGCCACTTTAGAATAATGGAAACTTTACTCGTTGAAATGGTCTTTATAAATATTTTTTTAACGAGGAGAATCTGGATGATGCCGGCTACCAAGAGGACTGTGTTAGATTGAATAACTGCTACAAGAATAGTATCCAATAAACTAAACTTTCCAGATCCTTCAGGAAGTATCCGAGATACGCTTCATGCCGGAGTCTAGGTCGTTTTTGACAGATTTTTAACTTCATACTAGACTTTTTTTTACACAATCTCACCTGATGTTAAGTGACGATGTGGTCCAGGAGGGTAAATACACGAAGCCTAGGTAGGTACTGGTTCTCAACTGATGCTGCCGGAACACACCACAATTATCACAATCTTTGAAGTAACAAAACTTAAACCTACGTAGATCGACATGTTTTCCGACAACGCTAACTACAGAGCCATCATCGTATCCATAGATAAAAACATTTATAACAAAAAAAAACATGAACAAAAATTCTTTACTGTTCTCCTAATGGATAGAATAGCCGTCTCGGTACAAAAATTTAATCTGAAAGAAGAAACAAATGAACTTACATTAACTTTTTGTTACTATTAAAGCTAAAAATGTCGATATAATAAATAAATGTTAATAAGTATAATTTATATTAGCAAAAATCTTATAAAAATGTCAAATCAAAGTAGTTTCATCGTGAGTTACGTCATATCAAAAATAACATTTATAGTCGAATATATTGCAACTCTTAATTTTAATATACTTTTCAAATGAAATCTGCATTTCAATAACACGTGTGTATCTTAGATGAAAACGAGGCAATAGGCAAAATTAAAAATTTTATCTGTCTTTCTGTTTGTTTCGGGTAATTTCCGGAACGGCTGAACCGATTTTGTTAGGCCTTTTTTTTGGTAGACAACTGAAGTTACTTCGGGTAACTTACAGTACTTCTGATTTTCGAAAATAATTAGGGTCATGCGCAAAAAAAATTCATGATATTGCGAATAAAATCCGATTCAATGGTCAGTTTTACAGGCAATTGCTTGAATTTATGAGAAATATTTTTACTTTATTATAGTACCAAAAAATATCTTACTAAAATAATTAGGGTTCTGTATAAAAAAATTAAATCGCAGTGAAGAATGTATGAAACGCGGTCGCAGCCGCGGGCACACAGCTAGTGCCTAATAAAAGTTTTTTATCATTTAAGTATTAAGGTGCTAATTTAAAATTTTCATATACTTTAATGCAACATTTCGCGATGTATGAGCCGCGAGCAATTGTGGGGTTGAAAAATAGGAAAATATATAACGTAAACTTTCAGTTGAAACTGAATTTTAGTGTAAGTACTGTAAAAGTTATACTCTCTTGATTCATAGCAGTTTCCAATAAACCGTGTGTTATAACAGTGATAACGGTTGCCGTAACGGGGGCCCGTTCTGGTTAATTCGTTTCTCAGTTGCGCAACTTCAAACGCTCTTCCAACCTTCATTGTACGAACGTTGTTCATAGCATTGTCCTCGTCTCATTTTTCACACATTAATAATTGTCGATTACGTAAAAATACTACTAATTTATTTCCCAACGCGTCATTTAAATATTATTATATATTTTTATAAATGATGAGACCGCAAGCCGCAGCTGTTACATGCGCTGTTTCCACATCGCGGAAACGAAATTTGATATTCAATTTATTACTAATTCGAATTTGAAAGATTGAGAAATGTAATATATCTTACTTTTTGATATTACGATTTAGTAAGTTTAATTAGACAAAAATTTCAAAAGACATTTATGACAGCGAAGGATTTACTTATTTATCAGCGTAAATCATAAAATATACTAGTCGTTCATCCATCTCTGATTGCATTTTTTTAAATAATAGAGAGTCTTACAAATGAGACTATAATAAATACCTAAATGGTAAGTTATAAAAAGGAGAGTTCTCGATTTTAAAGAAAGAGAATATTGTAATAAAAGGCAATAATAACATATGAATTATTTATTGAAAATAATAGAAAATGACTATTTCAAACGCATAAATTTTATTTCAAACTAAACATACTAGCATATATACTAACTTAACATAACAAATAGGGTTTTCGATGAAGTCAAAAAGCATTACAATAAAACCCTGGATGCTAGGCCGTCTAACATTTAGACATATGTTGGTAAATACGTCCAAGAGTTAATGTAATTTCTATTACATTGATGGTACAATGGTACCATCTCTAGGTTACACGTATCAAGTAAATTTTGACAATAGGAAAACAACTGGAAGCTGGCATAAACACCTACTGCGATCGCCAACCCGTCTGCCAAGCGTGGCGATTATGACAATTACCCTTTTTTCTTTAGAGGAGACCTATGTCCAGTAGTGGACGCCTTTACGGTTGAGTGGATTGAATATTTAAAAAAGTGTAGGTATACGGCAGTGAATAATTTTTGAAGAATAGAATTATTGTACGTGAGCTGATCCGCGGGCACACAGCTAGTCTCTTATAAAATGAACGAATGTGTGTACATTGTGATTCATCGGTTATGGATGCATACTAACCCAATGGTACGAGACGTGCGACCTGAAGGGAGGTGATGGATCCAGCAATTGATAGTGTAATATGGACAATCAGTTCAACTGTATAAATGTCGGGGGATCATAGGTTAATTTAAAATAGGGCTACCACAACAATTTAACAAAATTAACACAATAAAATAAATATTATAGCAAAAATATAAATAAAAAATAACAAATCATACAGAGTTTGTTACTCACCTCTATTCCCTATTATCCTCTAGGCTTCGTGTATTTACCATCCTGGACCACATCTTCACTTAACAACAGGTGAGATTATGGTCAAAGCACCGAGCCTATATCGTATAAAAAAAACATATTTAATTAATTTGATACTTCTTTTCAAATTTCTTGTTATATATATAATATTTACGTAAGGGATAATTAACACAGTTTCTCAACCTTATTTTGCTTACCACCCACTTTGAGAATATGATTTTTTTCTAGAGACCCTCATCTTAATTTTTTTGTTTTCATGGACTATATTTTTAATCTGTCTACGACCCTCTGCGTTATCTCAATGCCCTCTAAATTTTTCTGAACCTTCTACTTCCACAAGGAGGCGGTACCACTCACGTTGGGAACCTAGGGGATAATAGGAACAAACATTTATTGTAATATACTTTGTACATGTTCTAAATCTCTATGGTAAGAACATGGTGTGTGACATAATGTAAGAAGAAATACTGCATAATATGTGTTAAGTTCAAATCAGCGACATAGGAACAAAGAAGGGATTATTTACATCAGTTCCGTAAATAGGACGGTGCCACCGGTACCGAGGCACAGGGCATAGACTCTTGGGGTGCAGGAATGGCCAGACCAAGCAGGACTATTATTTTGTCGGCTTTCTTCTAATAAGTTCCCGCTGCGCCCCTAGTGGTCGATTCTAACAGATACGTCTATTAAATTAGACAAAACATCGTGCTCATTTTTTTGTCAGCGTACGAACGTATTTGTGTTTAGTGTGTTAGATTACATTATATATTATTAGAAAAAATAGATTTTTCTTCCAAAATATTAGATAATTGGTCCACCAAGTCTATACATAGCATCGCTCTAGGGTACCTATAATATCTAAAACAAACAAGGGTGCAGTTTATAAGATCGCACAGGGCGCAGAATAGGCTATTTACGGCACTGATTTACACAGAGGCTGATACACACTTTTAACACGCCACGTCACACCACCCAATGCAACGTGACGCGTGTTGAGTTTAATCAAATTGTACTAACTTTTATTGCCAGAATACTTCGCATAGTGCAGTGGCGTAGCTAGGTAATAAAATGCCACATTACAAAAACAATTGTATAAGTGTATAATAATAATAAGTGCACAAGAGTTGAATTATTGAATCCTGTTTGTTATGTTATGTTGTTATGTAAAGCGTTGTAAGATTTTATACGAAAAAAGTTTTTTTTTTCAAACAACAGTTACAGAAAAATCAGAATTGTATAAGCTGTATAATAAGTAAAAACACTGTACAAACATCACAAAGGATTTAGGAGGATTTCGTGCAAGTTCAAATTGATTTCAGTTGAGTCGTCTTAATTCAGTGAAGCTGTCGCTGGCCCTTCCGGTCAACATCGTTAGTCAGGTCGATAAAAAAAAAGATAGTTCAATTTGATTTCACGCAACATGTGTCGCGGTGCATTGAGTGGCGTGACGTGTTAAAAGTGTGTTCCCGCTTTTTAATTACGCTAGTTAAAAAATAACTTTTTTGGGACAGAATAAAATTAAATACAAATTTATATTTCACTATAATTAATACGAGTGGCAATCAAAATATAAATCACTGTCTTCATATAGCAATTTATTTAGGAGCAACTTTATTATAATATGTGCATATTATATAGTTATTTGAGGTTAGTACATGATATAATGTTCAGAAAGTATCCAGTTGTTTTGTTTTTCGCTTCAGGCGAAAGTTAAAGCTGACATTTAAAAATATTGTACTATTAACCGGTTCAACTTTTCTTTTCTTATTTATATATCTATTTCTGTTTAAATTCCAAGTAAACACGACGTCTGTATTCACAATACGGATCCTTCTAAACTAATATAGATATTTATTTTAACCGATTTTAGATTTCATATTTTTATTCTTCGAACTGTTTATATATTTGTATTTTATACCATTCTAGAATATCACGTTAATATTTAATGTTCTCTATTTTATATAAATGGAGGTTTCTTATCAAAATAATACATCGGTCATAATAATTATAACCTTCATAAATTAAGTAGAGCACGTGACAAAATAAAAAAAAGTCATACAATCATATAATCACAACAAAATAACTTCTACCATCTAAATCAAAAGAAATATTCTAAAATCTAGACAGTGTTTTCGTTGATAAAATTTAGTAGGCTGCAAATATACGACTGCCGTAAATTACCTCTGTTACATATGACACTAAACAGAAATGAAGCATCTGCGCATCGTAAACAATCTTGTTGGTATATTGATATTCAAAACCCTTAATACGTTTCCGCTTCTACAAAAAAGATTTCTGTCCCTAGAACGGAGCACGTGCTCAGATTCATGTGGGTACCCAGCTTCAAAACAAAAGAACATCACAGCTGACATTCTCAGAATATTGACTAAAACCGAGAACAATAGATCGGTACTTAGACGAACGAACAGACCAATAGCTCTCTGAATAAGAAATAGTGGTTCCAAAGACGTGGCAGGTGATGCTTTACACTCAGGTAAACTAAAGACACTCTCACAGACAGGGGACAATATGTACGTACGCACCAGTTTGGTGTAGTAACTGCTCGTCTGTCGGCCTGTCGCCGATGCAATGCTATCGGTCTATATAATGCTCTACATCGTTTCAATAAATTTATTCACCTCTAATAAAAATCATTCAACGCTATTTAGTGTATATTATTAAGTACATGCGTATGTTAATGTAGGTTATTCGAATTAAGATAAATATATTTCTATAATAAGTATTCAGTTAACAGAGTATTCTACAGTTTACAAATTAGTTTAATTTTTTAGGTTTCAATTAACCTAAAAATGATTAACTTATTCCTGTGTAATTCATGCAAAATGGCCATATTACTAAAGCACAGACACATAAAAATAAATATGTAATCACTTTTTTGTAATATTGAATTATCAGAGACACAGTATAGTACAGTTTTACAAAGAAACCATATAAAAAAAGAGGAAGTAGGTAGAAGTACAAAAACAATGTTGCTATACTAATTTTACCGTATTTTAACGTTTACGTTCGTATAATAAATACAGCCGATATCTGGCGCATTACTTGATAAAGCTTTTTTCCTAAGGAATATTACACGCGTAATTACGAGAACAGATAAGCAGAATTAGCATATATATATTTGACCGTATAATGTATCTAAATGAAAAAAAAAAACAAATACATTTACCGTAAAGCATGTGTAAGGTTGAATTTTTTTTAAATAAAAAGTAACAGAATAAAATATTTTTTATAACATTATGCTATTGTAAAATAACATTACTTTATATAACATTACCTATTTACTTTTAAAATTAAATGTTATAAAATAGAGCATACGGTGTAACGTTTGCATTGCACTAAAGTGGAAGCTACAACTTTTTATGGGTCCAACGTATTCCTTCGGCCCCTTCGCATCCTAACCAAGAGGCAGTTCCTTATTCTTACTCACTTCAAACAGACATAACATGTGCTGTACTTTTAAAATATTTAACGAATTTACAACGTGCCAAGTGATTATTTTTACACGGATACAGTGGCATTTTGACTAAAAAAAACTGTGGATGTTTATAAATTCGAAAGTGCAGTTTAGAATTGTTAATGTACAATTAGTTTCTGTTTTTTCAAGCATGAATACGTTAAATTCTGTTTTAAAGACGGGTTATAAAATTGTTAAAGATTTTTCGGAACATCATAAAGCTGTAAGTTTATTTTAATTTGACAATAAATTTAAAAACATTGATACTTTTATTCTGCAAAGGACTAATGATTTCAATAATTCATACGTATAATAATAACCAATCACCATAAAATAAATGTATAGCTTGTTTAAGACCACGATCAAAAATAAAAAACCACTTAATACGTTTTTAAGTTACTTTTATTAATTTAGTTTATTAAAAGCAAAATAAATGTAAATATTTGAATTATAACATTTAATTAACAATTTGTATAAAAAGTTACGAGCACGTGGAATGTTTAAACGTAACGATGGACAAATAGTAATTAATAGGTATAATATTTGAATTAAAAAAAAAATCAATCGTGTTTTTGATAAATAAACTATAATTGAGATACAAAAAATTACATGTTATCATTTAGTATACATTATGTCAACTATTAAATTACTCACATAACTAATTAACTCCCACGTTGTCCCCGATTGGGTATAAAGTGCAATTATCTAAAATATGTTACATATTTGTTTTGTATTTACTATGCAATTTGCAATTCTCCATGCATGACTTCTCAAAAAAACATTTGCTGATAATAACACGATTTATGTTTCTTATTGCTTAGATGGAAACATCTGGTGGTTCTGAAAGCTCGGGAGGAGATGATGCAGAGGTGCGACGATCGAGACGGGGTCATGTTTTGGCTGAATTAATGCAAACGGAAAAAGTCTACGTACAGGAACTGGGCTCAATACTATCAGTAAGTTAACCCTATAATTGACCGTAGTATTAAAAAAACACTAGTAATTATATTACATATAATTTGATAAATGATTCTACCTAGTCTAATAAATAAAAACAAATATAATGTTATATGCATTCCATTGCATCCAAGTAAGACGTCCATTGCTGGATATAGGTCACCCCAAAGGTTTCTACAACGACCGGTAATGGGCCACCCGCATCCATACACATTATAAACCTCATATCGCGTAAACAAAAGAAGATCCAAATTTACAATTATTACTATATAGAAGAAGAATAATGTAAATATTTTACAAACACCTGTTTTAATAACATTTATACGATAAGGAACATGGCACGTACGTTTTAAGCAAACATTAACTAGTTACTCAATACTTATTAGAACAAAGTCTAATCTTGTGTCAGCAAGCCTTCAAACAAAGCTATCTAAAGTAGTTATATTGAAACCCTCGTAAGCCAAGACATTAATTAATATAAAAATTAAACATTTAATTTGCTATTTGTTGTGAAATTATAAAAATCTCACGAAAAATGCGGTACTTTTTGTAATTTTAAAATTTAATTAGTTCGTGGTAATAGAGATATTTTTTGTTTCTAGTTTTCGATAGCTTTCTCATAATAAGGTATGTGGATTACATATGACATATCTCTATATTTAGTTGCGGTTCTATTTGAGAACGCTATTAGACCGACTATGTTACGTTAATTCCTACGACGTTTACATTCCCAGTATGGCCAGTGTAGGGTTTTTAATACAGCAACTTGTTGCATAATTCTATTTAATCCCTACTACTTTCTCCTCCGTAAAGTTGTTTCATTAGCAACTTGTTGTTGAAAAACTAGATTTTTCTTATATTCAAGCATTTGTCACTTCCTATTCAAAGAATGTGAAAATACAAACACAAATGTTTATAAGAAAGATTTCCCGCTAATTTGCCTTCTATATCATGGATGATTGACCACATATCACCATATCGATGCGCTCTGAAACGTAAATATGTTAGAACCATGAGCACTGTATATCCTATATAAGTTTTTGTGAGTGCTGTTGTGTCTTTACAAGCGGTCACGGATGACAGGATGCAGTATGATGCGTTTAAGTAGTGCAGCGAATGGTCTACATGCAACAAGCTGTGTAAGCGGAACGTATTTCTAGTTACACATCCGTCAAGACGAACGTTAGTGCGGTCTCTCAACATCTCAAAGCAGTTTACCACGATTCAAACGATGAAATACGGAAAATATAATCTGCATAAATACTCTGCGAATGCCAGTATCGGTACCTCTTATTCGTGGTATTATAAAAAGAACGAATATACTACTACCCAGATAAAGAAACCTTTGGAGAGATCTGCCTCAGATTCTACGCTTTTTAGTGACTACATCAATCAAATTGCCTTGTTTGAAAAAGAAATATCTCGTAAGAAAAAGTGTAAGAAAGCCATGAGTGACGTGAGCCAACATAGTCGTGTAAAATACAACTCACAGATTATCAAACCGGTGCGAATGGAACCATTTACTGGAAACTTCTATTATGGTAAGCCACTGCCTGGTTTTGAAAACTCAAGAAAGACAGATGAGAGTATTTATTACTTACCAGATTCAGAAATTGTAACTGCATCTGAAGATAATACAGCTGAATCATTTACAACGGCGCCTACGGTTGTGGACATTCCGGAATTTATTAAAAATCCTTTGTACGGTTGTGTAGAAGCAGATGTCACTATATCAACACCAGAATTATCAAGTATTTCCAAAGTTTCCCAGGATTCTCAGTTGAAATCATCCAGCTGTACCGAATTAAGAGACGCAATGTGTAGTACTAGAGAACCCGAAGATATTTTAAATAAAATTCTTAAAGACTATAAGAAAATAATGAATGAATGGAATGATACAATAAAGGACCATTGCCCCTCCACTTCTCATAATAGGAAAAGTGATTTATATTTGTTTCGGAGGAGAAGTACTAATAACCATTTCCACAGTTCACATTCAACTTTATCTTATCGAAAGTGTAAAAAGCACGTCAATTCTTTGAATAGAAATCATTTCAACCGATTTTCTCTTTCAAACGACTGTGAGAAGTATCAACGAAAAACGCAGAGTCTAAATCGAAACCACACTTTTAATAATCATAACTTGACATCAATATTTCAAAACATCAAAAAGAAATCTGGATTTTGGAAGTTTCATGAGAGTTTAAGTCGTTCTGAATGTGAATGTTTACAAACTATGTACGAAGATTACGATAAGCGTTTGCAAGATTGGTGTGACACATTGAGTCATTGCTCGTCTCTTATGACATCGGTTGTAACCTTGCAATATTTTAAACGCAGCTACCTAAATGATTTGACTTATTAATAATTACGTATATATTTTTCTAGGGTTACAAAAAAGAAATTGAAAAACCGGAGAACCAGCATCTCCTGCCTCCAACACTGGTCGGCCAGGCGGACGTACTTTTCGGCAATTTACACGAACTTTTCACATTCCACCAAGACATATTTCTGAAAGACTTAGAACGATCTATTTCGGCGACTGAACTTGTGGCGTTATGTTTTGTCGAAAAGGTAAATTAAAATTTTGTAACCTAATTTAGTTATGGTTAAAGCCTTGAAATGTCTAGGATTAAATAGTGGATAATGTGGTTTGTAATCTTTTGGTTGATATTTTCTTACTTTTCACAGCGGGAAACTTTCTTCAGATTATACAGTTACTACTGCCAGAACATACCACGCTCTGAAAGGTTAAGAGAGACATTAGTGGACACACATCTATTCCTCCAGGCTTGTCAGTTGCGCCTTGGTCATAAGCTGCCTTTAGCAGCTTATCTCCTAAAGCCAGTTCAAAGGATTACGAAGTATCAGCTTTTATTAAAAGTAACTATATTTTACATTTTTTTTGTTTCTTAATAATAGTGTTATATAAAATTATAAATTTGTAATAATTATCATACATCACTGCAATCAGAAAGTCATATTTTGTTGTAACCAATAAAATATTTTGAAGCGATGAAGGCGCATTGGGTAGTGCCATCGATCCCCACCTATCCGACTCTAAAATCGGCCTGAGTTTTCGGTGAAGGAAAACATCGTGAAGAAACCATAGCATGGTGGTAGGTCATTTTATAATGATGCTCGTCTGGGTAGCTACTACCCTCAAGATTTAAAACCTATCGCCAAATAGCAATAGGTGTGTTCCGTCACTTAACATCAGGCGAGATTGTCAAAGCACTGAGCCTATACCGTGCAAAAAAATGTAGAACTGGTTTTAGGGAAAACTTAAATTTCCCATAACAATGTCTCCATCGCATTTGTAATTGTATTTCAGGATTTACTCCGGTATAGCGAATGCGGATCCATGACTACGGGTTTACAACAAGCATTAGACTGCATGCTCGTTGTACTGAAATGCGTTAATGATTCTATGCATCAAATAGCTATAACTGGTGTTCCTGTAAGTACATTGTTGTTTATTTCAATACTTAAAATACAGTAGACAATAATACAAATATACATTTTTCGTCCATGGAATTGATATTTTAGATACATTGCACCACTTTTGTTACAACTATTTGTTATGTATACCGTGCGTACACACGGAGTTCGTCAAGGCTCATTATTACCCCCTATAATAAAATAAAATTATATAATATAAAATTCTTTATATTTTTACAGCAACGTATGTAATGTTAATAAAGTAATAGCACTTTCCAAATTCCAATAGTTGTAATATTAACCTCATTTTTATTTGTAAAGCAAACAATTAAAAAAAATAATCATACTTCATATTACTTGCTATGTGGGTGTTTCATTTATTTCAATATTGAAGTAATGGTGTTACACCATCTAATTTATTTAGAATGTTAATGGAAATCATATGTCGTTATTTGTTTTGAACAAAACTAATATATAAAATATATAAATAAATATTTCCTTCCTTATATTTATAAAACCGCTGATCGTAACTACAAACAGTTTATAATTCATATTGATTAAGGTATGGATTACTTATAATATTTTATGAATGGCGCTAAACCTTATATATAGCCTTATAGCATAGATAAAATATTAATGATATACGTTGGGAATTACGATTTCAATGATTGGAAAAAATATAATAGAAAACAATAACACTGGCCCACAAAAAAAGTAATTTGTTCTTTTGACCGGACCTACCTATCTTTATGTATTACGACGCGCTGAATCCTAATCTGAAGTCAGTATTGCCCGTACGCCTTCAAAATTTTAGTAGTACTAGTAGTCATTTACAAAAAAAAATAAAATTCGCCAAAAAATTAATGGAACTATAGACCAAGTACGATTTTTATGTATTTTGGTCCGCTCGATACAAATCTGAAGTTTATTCAACCAATAAGCCTTTTAAAATTTAAGTTAATTGCAAAAAAAAAAAAAAAAACCGCTGAAAATTGCGGAAAATAGCAAAATGAATTGCAGTAATTGAATAAAATACATTCTATAGAGCTACATTGATAGATCAATCATGATTTTTATGTAGTTCGATGCATTGAATCTAAATCTTGAGGCCTATTTAGCTTATATATCTTTAAAAATCTAATTAAATAGCAAAAAATCTCTGAAAATTTCAAATAATTGATGTTGACAATCATTTTTTAAATCAAAACAAAATATGTATTGGTTTATTTGATTCGCGGAGTATAAATGTAATAATGGAAAATGCTATTTTGCGCCACATAGTGTACTATGCAAGTTAAATGAATACAGTAGTAAAAAAAGATATGTTTCGATAATACACACATACCAGTTAATAATTATTTCAAAAATATATTGTAAATTATAATTAGTATACGAGTATATAAGAAAAACAGATGTAAATTTTTCATCGTCAGGTGGATCTGAGTCAACAGGGTGAGTTGCTGTTGCAAGGTTCGTTTCTTGTCGTATCGGAGAACAAACGCGACATCAGGCTGAGAATACGTCCGCGACGGCGACATATATTCCTTTACGAGAAGGCGATGCTCTTCTGTAAGTCGGCCACCAAGAACAATCACAACAAAGCAACTTATCATTTCAAACATGATTTACAGGTAATTTTTGTCCATATAAATGTTTGTATAAATTAGCTTTAGTTCTGTACACACTAAAATCCAAGATTATTAGTTTAATTTTTTTGTGTTTCTTTGTATCATTTTCCCATCGCTTTTCTATATTCGAAACAAAACAGTAAAATGGTTTTTAATAACGTTATGCACCTTTGTATGAATTGTCTATAGTTCTGTACACGCTATAAGAAATCAAAGAAAGCTTTGTATTATTTGATTGATACTAAATACATTATATAAAAGTGAAACTTTCTAATAATTAAATATACTTGAAACTTTACATTGATTTCAAAATTTTAGGAGAAAAGAGCTTAGAACTTTTATTGTGATTGGCAATAATTATCAGTAATGTAATAGGTTGATTTTCTTTTATCAATATTAAAATCTGTTCCTTTCAGATGTCACAAATCGGTTTAACCGAATCAGTGAAAGGGGATTTACGCAAATTCGAGGTCTGGAGACAGGGTCGGTCGGAAGTACATACGATAACGGCATCAACAGTGGAAGTGAAACGGGCCTGGGTCGAGCGCATCAAAAGGGTGTTGCTCGATCAGCTCAAGGAGTTGAAAGGCGAGAGAGTGAAGCAGTACGGGACACAAAATTTACGGTAATTTGAACCCTTAAATTAAGAGTTTAAGGGTCAATACAGCGGAAGAGTATCCGTAAACAGTTTTTTTTAAAGTATTACATACATAAGCTCACGCCTGTTATCCCCGAAGGGTTAGGCAGAGGTGAAATAGCGAACTACACTACCCACATTTGGCCGAGCTTAGTTCCGTCCTAGATGTGACAAAGGGCGAGCCTGTCGCCATATCGGGCACAAATTCCAGACTCCGGGTTGATACTGAGTAGAAAAACCCAATATCACTTGACCCGACTCGGGATCGAACCCGAGACCTCAGAACGATAGTCGTACTGTAGTACAACTGCACCACCGAGGCATTCCTTACAAAAAGTATTACAATCTGTATCTAAGAAGCTCTATTCCAGAAGATTCCATTGAAATAATTTGTTTGCCAGTTTTCTTGTCAACTTACTTTTAGACTTGCTTTAATAATAGCTTTTAACGGTTTTTAATCATACTAGTGCTTAGAGCTAGATATATGGTGCTTTTGTAATTCAATATTGCACATTTTTCTACAAGAAACGAGACAAAAATATTATTTACCTAATTGTAATTTTGAAGTGATTGTAATTGTCAACTATATAATTAATATATGTATTTGAATTTATATCCATATCTATTTATAAAGTTTTGAATTTTGATTACTACTCTTCTCCCTTTCACACACAGCATATGTTTCACAGTGTATGTTATAATTTTCGAATAAGAGCTTAACTGTCAAACCGCCATTATGCGTCAACCTCCTATGCTTTATTAATTAATTGGACTATAAAGTATAATGTAAAATATTATTACCAGGTATTAAACATTTTACAATATTTGTTTAAATATATAATAATTTAGTTTTAACATCCAGTTATTCTGTTTATTAAAGTTGCGTACGGAATATTACATAAAATAGCGGCGTTGCAGTTATCATCTCATTTGAAAAACCCACGGTAACATTAATAAAAAGTGTTAAATCATAAAATAACTTGGTTAATTATCTATTAGGACATTAATACAAACAAACTCATGGGAAGTTAGCGGCGGGCCCAGAGGGCGCCTTGTCCCGGCGCCAACACAACGCGCGCCGCCTCCTGTGACACTCATGAGGAGCCCTGCTGGTCTACCGACCCTTCCGATGATGAAGAAGATGACCACGACCACGCACCGGTAACTATTAATCATATATTATATTTCAACTATATTTAGTATTACGTAATATAAAATTATTTACATATGATGTCAAGTGCCAATGTGGCCGAAGTCATTTGACAGCGTGTTCAGACTCCAAAGAGGTAGTTATCCAATATTA
This sequence comes from Samia ricini, assembly GCA_014132275.2. Lineage (NCBI taxonomy): Eukaryota > Metazoa > Arthropoda > Insecta > Lepidoptera > Saturniidae > Samia > Samia ricini. Next base: position 14,431,594 of record AP028161.1, read on the forward strand.
TCGAATCTTTAAAAACAAATGTCACTAGCCGTCTAGCTTTGTCGGTTAGTTGTTTTTAAAACACAAAAGAGGTTTCTAATAGAAGTTTTTAAGGTATAATGAAAAGCAAACATATGCTGTTACCCCGATTAATTCTTATAGCTTATATCATAATATTATAGTAATTAATAGAAACTTCATATCGTATATTTTGCTAGGGTAGATTTATTATGGAAACTATTATTTTACCATCCTTTGGCAATAAAGCGGTTTTAAATTCTAAAAAGTAAGCTACGTTTATATTACATTCGTTTTTTTTTTACAAAAAAAACCATTGATAATGATCAATATTATAGTTTTGTTTTTAATAATTAGTTCACTGTTCTATAACCTAATTTTAGTCAATTGAAATTAGAATAATATAATGTATTGCGGCGGTAGCTAGCTATTCAGTGTTAAATTAAATTACACAAAAATTTAATTTTTATTGGATTCAAATAATTTTATTTAGAATACACAAATAAGATAGTAGTGAAGGTTTTTGGGTGTGGATTTATGGAAGTTTGGTAGGTATCTAATTAATTTATTCAACTGATTTCTGTGTGTAAATTCGGTCTTTGTGGTTTCAATATTTTATTTTGGTGTGGGTGAAAATTAAACTAATACTACTCTCTCAATATTTATGAAAAATCCAGAATATCAAAAAAAATCGAAACATATATCTTATAGTTTTTGTAGATTATACAAATGATTGCAATAGTACAACCTTTACACATAAACTAATTTAAAAATTAATGCAGTACTAAAAAGGGTATATTTATCATTCAATTTTTGTCTAATGTTCTTGGCAAAAGTTCCACTAACATAAGTGCGTCGATTGCTTAATCTCGTGGCAGCTTTACTAAAACAGGGTCAATAAAATTAATACCAACTAATTTTGGGTTTACAGCGTTGAGTGAAGCGGTTTTTTTATGTAAGTGTTATAGGGTCATTTTTAGGTATGTGGCTTGAATAGTGACGGATAGTGCATGATTGGGAGCAAGCTGGCAACCCTAAAAGCACACGCCGTCCGAACAACAATTTACAGTAAACAATAAAACATTTAGTGTTAGAGAAGTTTCATATTTAATTAGGTAAATAAAAAAGATTTTATTTAAAAGTAATCTAATTGTTTAACATTTTTGTCTGAAAACATGTTTTTTTTATTATTTTCATTGTAATTGCAAATTCTCAAAGTACAGTCAAAATCACGATTACACCAGTAGGGTTCACGCCGTACACGTTTCATTTAATTTAGCAAACGCCACCTTTCATTGCTTTTTAGTTATTCTCTAATCATATAAAGTCACGTCCTGCACCCTGGAGCTTTTAGTTTAATCAGTGCACTAACACACCTCACAATACAAAAGTAGAGCGAGGTGGTAGTCTCGATCAAGCAAACCCGTATATCATACCGTGTTTTGGTATGTGCGGCCGCCATGTTGTATGTTGTGTTGTTCTACAGGTGACGGAGTCTGTCGGTCTCAACGGTACCATACACAGAATGGTACAATTCTTTTCAGTATCGGGCTCTACGCAAGCCACGTCTACGTTTTACGTGTCTCAATACTGAATATAAATAACGTTTACGAGCATAAATACAGCCAATAATGGCTTTGTACATAATGAAACAGTGACTGAGTTTATACCAAATGCTTAGTGCGTAACCAAAGAAAACATGGATAGTTGTTGGTTGTATTCGCTGAACATTAACTATCGTGTAAGTCATGTTTTGTTTGTTATGTCATTCATTGTCAGTGTGCTTATTGGTTTTTATTTTTATGTTAAATTTTACGCTTGCTTCAATTTAATAATGATATGTAAATATATTATAAATATATTTTTTCCCACCAGAAATAACGTAATATTATTTGACAATATTTGTTTATGAATCGGTGTATATTTTGAAAAATTACGAAATTAATGTATTTTTTATTGAAAATAATTACCTTTATCGACTCTAAAATTTCTTATGTTAGCTGAATAATAAATAAAACGAGAAAACATTCAAATTATTAGCACATGGCGCTACACACTGCATTACATTACACAGCTTAGTACGTACTTTTAAATGCTTGTCTTATATCACTTTTTATCAATTGCGGTTGTTTCTAATTTTTTGGAGTCCTTTTCAGCGGATCTATCTCTCGCTCTGTAATATGAACAATATTTGAACATATTCACATGAAACCAATAAATTAAACTCTATCTTTATCTTACTACAAAAATAAATATTATAATTATCCATATTATATTTTTCTAAATATTATTATATTGTATATGCGGCGATGTGCAACTGATGTTAACTGTTTAACAATGAATTACACTGTGTCTATATTTTACAGCTTATCTGACTTGCATGGACTAGCCAAAATACTAAAACACATATCAAGGGACTAATATTATACGATTTCTGTTACATATACTAATGCATGAGTGTGAAAAACTGTAAATTGATAGCTATGCACGATCACGATACAAAGATATGAAGATCAAAACCGTGCGTCACTGTCTATTTTCAGCTTTTAATGGAAGTCACATTGCTTTTACTAATACACTTTAAGTGTCACATTTGGTAAAATTATTATTTTAAATTACATAAATAAAAAAGCAATGTGGCTTAAATTCTGAAATGTATGCATGTACTGTTGAATGAGTCAAAATGGTTTGTTTGTTTATATTTAGGAAGTAATTATATATAAGATAAATAACATTGTTAGTGGTTTTAGGTAGATAATATCAATACACCACGTATATTTATGGTTTTTTTATACACGGCTTAGGTTGTATAGACATTTGGTCATTGTTTATTGAGTGGTGTTTAAGGCCCAACATCTTGTATTTAACCAAGAATAAGAATATGGAAAACATTTTTGCTATTATGTACTACAATTCAATCAATGTTAAATTCTATAGCATTTATACATATAACAACCCATAAAATATTACTAGTAACCATGTAGGTAAAGATATATCGTAATTTTTGGAGTCAAGATAAAATATCTATATAATTTAATTACATGTACTTACGTTAATTTATTACCTTTCGCACCTTACACCTACTGACATTAGCATGAGGGTAAAAAAATATTGATTTGTATTCCCGGCATATTTACAGTTAATTTAGATTCAATTAATAGAAATCCGCGCGATTTTATTTCGTATCCAATAATTCATAAGTATGGACAACCATTAAAAAAATAGCGAGCCAAAATATAGAACACCTAATATTGTTCAGTTGATTGCGAGCAGTTAGTGCTAGGTGCTTTAATAAAATTATTTTTAATATTATATATTTATCTACTGCTAAAGTTACAAGATTCAGAATAATATTATTAATTAATTAGAAACTCGTATTTAATTTTGAAGAAAGAAGAAAATCTCTTTGCAGTGTGTACCGAAAATTATCGCGCTCTATTTTATAATTCTTTTCGACCTGAATAAAAAACCAAGTGTTATAAATAAGCTAATAGACCCTGTAATCAAATCGTGCCATATGGCTGCACATGTGTATTAGTCAAAATTATACTTTCAACTATATTCCAACTTGTAAAGAATGGATATACTGTTTACTGAATAGATTATACCAAAGTTTCTTAGCCTTATTTTGCTCAAAGCATACTTGGAGAATATGTTTTTCCCCCATATTAATTTTATTGTCTTTATTAGACTATTTTTAATCTGCCCTCTGCACTATCTAATGCCCGCTAATTTTCTCCGGATATTCTACTTTCACAAGGGGGTGTTACCCTTGAGAACCTAGGAATTACACGATTATTTCGTAAATACATATTAATAACTCGTACAAACTATATCATGAACATTTTTATAATCAGATTCAGAATTAAAGATGATTTTAACGCTAATTATTCGGATGATTTAGGCGGTGGGGTGCGGGCTCGTGGCGCTTTCAGACTACACGGCCGTCGGACCCAGTGAGGTGTCTTTACGTGAAGGCCAGCACGCTGAACTGCTTAAAGTGGGCTGTGCCGGTTGGTGGTATGTGCGACTTACCGGTAAATATCCTTTACATATCTGTGCCATTAATTACGTACTGTTCTTTATTTAGTATTTTATTTTATTGGGTTTAAACATTTTGATATATTCACTTATTTATTAAGTTCATGACTTTATTACTTATCTTTTGTTATGTAAGGAAAATACCTAAAAATACAAATGTTTAAGGTAAACAGTTCGGTTTTATAGTAAGTAACTTATGTAACAAAGAATCGTGAATCGCTTGGAATTTTATTTAAACAATTAACAACAGGTGGTAAAGGCGAAGGTTGGGCGCCGGCCGCTTACCTCGACCAGCGCAAAACATCGCGCTCCTCCAGTCGGTCGCACGACAGACTCCACGAGCACTGAACAGAACACAGTTATACAAACCTCCGAGCAATTTAATAAATACTCTTTATAGGTATATACACTGTACGATAAACTATTCATACAGCTGACTCAAGTTACCCCTAAACACATCACTATTTTGGGGTATTTCAAGTATTACTTAAGCATCAAAGGGTGCAAGTGATCTATGCTTTACTGAATAGTGATTACATAAGCAATGTTTATATATGAATCTTCGTTTTTTTTCATCTTCAAAATTATGCCAATGCTTACTATCTTTGACAAGCGGAGGAGGGTTTAAAATTACTAACATTTTGCTTAGGTAATACTTGAACGGTCTGATTTTATTAATTTTAAAAATGTAATATCATCAAGTTACATCTCGGTCTAGCTAAGTTTGCACGTCGTTGGAATGGGGCGGCCCTCCCGCTACTCCACTCACCTCTGCGTGATCCACACCATACTACGCGTTTCAAATAAGAATGTGCGCGTCAAAGACCTTGATCTATCAAAGCTCGATAGAAAAATTATGGTAAACAACAAATATATTTACATATTTTTTGTTCATGCATATTCTTATTTGAAATGCATTGTACAGTTCGTCAAGCGTCATGTGACATAATGGACGCGAAGTGCAAACTTAACTAATAATTATTGGTTTCGCCACACAGCAGGAGGGTCGGGACCCAATTGCGATATTTCTATAGAAGACATCGCGTCGACGTGAGGCGTGCGCGCTACCTCTTCTATAATAAAAACGCGCTGAGGACCCGACCCGCCTGCCGTGTGGCAAAACCATATAAGTATCATTCAGACCGTATTATACAATCCATGTCAAACTAAAAATATTTTTTAACGCTAGCAACTGGTTGAAATATGGATCTTTTATTAAAAAGTAAAGCGCATAACGCAATTAATGTATCAATTATTCTGACACGTTTATGTATTAATAAGAATCATTGACAAAAGTAATATTTCACTTTTGATGTATTCACATTGTACCTAAAAATTCTAAATTCATACATAAATAAACGTTTATGTTGGAAATTTCTTAAGACAAAAAAGTGCCTGATGCGGCCTCGTTTATAATTATCGTCTTTTTAGAATAACTTGTAATTTCTAATGTGACGATTTATGTATTGAGGCCTTTTTAATTGTAAGATAGTTTAGCGATGGCAACCCCGTCTCACCCGCGCACGTTCATGTTGATGTCGAATAATATTATTAATATTTAAAAAAAAGTGTTAATGTATGTAAATGTTGTTCTAAATAAAGCTTTATTATAAATTAGTTTTAGCTATTATAGTCGTTACGTTACGATTATCCAAAGCTAATGTATAGTGACGTAGTATGTTGTTAATTAAGCATTCGTGATGGTGTACTCGTGATATACCTTTCTGTATATATAATCTACATTATTATTATTATATTAATTGTAGTTATTTATTTTGATATTAGTTGACCTGCTTTCATTGTTAATTAGTGTTCCTTAAATTTCCATGACAGAAACTGTGGAATGTATACTTTATCTGTCCGTATTCTTATTGGCATCTTCGTGTATTTCTTTTAACAATGATTATGTAATCTGTATTGAATATTTATTCATTCGTCTAGTAACTAGACTCTAGTTAATCAATCCATTATCATATCATTTGTTATTGTCTGTTCATATCTACATATATGTGATCAACCATTAATACATTAAAAATTATTGATCTACGTACCTAATGAAAATTTTAGATAATTATTATACACATGTAATGAAAAATATAACCTATAAGTATTAATATCATTCTATATTAATAAGATCGAAGAATCATTATTCGTCATTTCATGCATATCATCGAACTATAAGTTGCTGTTTCTGTTATATTTTGTCATATTTCACCTTTCTTATTTAAATATATTATCAAAATTTGTCTAAAAAAGTGTTTGTTGAAATTTAAAAGACCAAGCTGATAACAATTACACACAAATTGTCCATTTATTTTTTTGTTTTATTTACATCCTTTATATGTGATTAAACTTTACTTTTTCTCTCACCTTACATAAAAACAAATCTAAGCGAGGAACTATTTTTTTAATTATTTGCTATAATCACCTCTATACTACGTTCAATCATATACATTCTTTATTTATGGTTTGCCTTGTTATTTATTCATAAAAATATGTTCTTTTTCAAAGTAATAATAGTCATAAATTTTATGCACACTTTAAATCCCCACGCGCTTTTCAATAGATCACTTTCACATGGCCATCATCATAAAACCTACTTACCACGAGAGTAGGTACATAGGCACAAATGTATAAACCACATTTATACCTATCAATTGTTTCCATTCGAAGCCCCAATGTTCACAGCACTCTACTCTGATTCAACAATAGTTTCACCACACAGCGGACGGGTCAGGATGCGAGGGCGATGTTTCTATAAAATACATACCGTCGACGCGAATCGAGCGCGAGCTATGCGCGAACTCTTCTATAGTAAAAGCGCGCTGGTGTCCTGGCCCGCCTGCTACAGCGGCCATACATGACGCCACCATAAGTCATCGATCATTTTTATTTATTAGAGGAATACACGTCAGTTTTTAAAGTTCAAAAATGTGAAGAGGCTGTGAAATATTCCGTGATGGTATTTTTTTTAATGTCCTTAACTTTAAAACATTTAAATTTATATTGCCTGTAATTGAAAACTACTAAAGAGGGAAGACCTATGGCTTATAAGATAATTGCATTTGTTCCGTTTATAATGACACAGAAAACCCGCATGACTTGAAATCACAAAATGTAGATACTAGAAATCCTGTAGGTACTTACACGGAATTGCAAATAATTACGGGGCTTAGTCTTGATTGTAGTTAATTTCCATAGAAAGTTATTAGGTACTATCAACATCTAAATACGATTCTGTTAGGTTGACCCATGACTTTATTTTCGTATCAATATGGAATAGACTCTTTTCATCTATTTACTGTAATAAACAGGCACGGAAGAAACAATGTATGCTCCAAACCAAATAGTAAAAAACTATTGAATTCAAATTTCAAACAGATATTATCATTTGATTGCCGATTCAATACAATGATAAAGCTAGCAAGTAATTAACAGTCATACTAATCATAAAAGTTTGTTCTATACATAAATATGTATACAAAATAATAGTATAAATGCGAATATGCGTTAATTTATTTAACTGTCTGTTACGCTTTGACCCGTAACTACTCAACTGACCATCATGACATTTTGCAAACGCGTTATAAGGGGTAGAGAAAAAGATATATGATACCATTAAAGGACTCTGGCCACTAGAACGTATCATACCATGACCGTAACCGTACCAGTGCATGCAAAAAAAAAAGTATAAGACTGCCCACTAAACCGTTCCGTCACCGAATTCCCGACGGGAATATTTAGCATGTGCCGGTACATTCCATTGTCGTATATACGTTGGGTTACAGTCGCGTGTTCAAGAATTAGTAGTTGTTTTTTGAATATTGAAGGCCTACGATAAAAACTGTTAATACGTATACGAAAACAACATATTATGTACAACGTTATTGAATCCATTCCAAACGAGCATAATACGCGTAGCAAACTGTCATGATACGGAAATAGAACGCGATCGATCCGTTGCAGTGGGCATGGTAGTGCGTGTTAAGCGTGTCGTGTTATTTTACGTGCCTGATACGTTCATAGCACGGTCATGGTATACTCCGGTTATGTGGGCAGAGTCCTTTATTCCTGAATTGATGTACAATATCGTGTCCCTAATTTACAATTTTTTAAACTGAAAATCAAGTCATGAGTTACAAAATCACAACATGAATTTTTGTTTCGTTTTAATAACGAGTGTTTATGATAAAACACGATACGTTGTACAACTTTTCGATGAAACGTTTTATAAATAAATAGTTGTTTAGATGTAATTGTAGAACTGTACAAACCAAGATAACTCCTGTAGTTTCAATATGTAGCGGAAGTTTTACAATTATAAAATGTATAACAAAATTATAACGTAACTATAGACATATACGCATGCACTATAAATACCTACTCAATTTTATTAAAATACATTATTGTCAATGTGTATGACCTCGCCTTTCTTCGAGCTTAAACTTGAATACTTCCCTACGATGGCAGTTTAAATCCAATACAATGTTAATAAAAATAAATACACACAGAAATCAACTGGTATTTCATTTAAGCCCTTTAAATCTTTATTATGAACTAGCTGTCTGCCCGCGTCTCATATATTCTTTACTCATTTTAATTTTTTAATACGGAATTATTTTCCTAAAAAGTTTTTAGTACTAAGATAAAGTAAAAATATTTCTCATAAATTCTAAAACTGTGCATAGATTCGAATTTTAATCAATTTTTTAAGTTTTAATCATTTTCGAAAACAAAAAGTTTATTTAATTTTGTTTCGGAAAAATTTTCTAAAAAAATATTTTGATCTAATTAATTATTTAAGACGTTAAGCAATTACGGATTTAGGAATAGCAAACTGAGAGCTGTTTTATAAGATATTAAACTTTTTTAAAGTTTAAGAGTATTTTTCGTTTTATAGTGAATTTACTTTTGTGATTTAACTTTTATTTGTAATTATTAATTAATTGATTACTTTAGGTGAGAAGCAAATACGGATTAAAGAAAAGCAAAACAAGAGCAATTTTTTAAGTTATTAAACTTATACATGTATGTATTGTTCTATGTTTTATAGCAAATTTTAAAAAAATATGTTTATGGCTAATTAACTCTTTAAGATGTTAAACAATTACGGATTAAGTAATAGCAAACTGAGATCAATTTTATAAGCTATATATCTTTAAAAGAAAGTGAGTATTTTTCTTTTTATAGTAAATTTACTTTTTTTGAGCCAACTTTTTTTTGTTTTATGTAATTAACTGACGACTACCTTAGGCGAGAAGCAAACACGGATTAAGAAAGAGCAATTTTTTAAGATGTTAAATTAATAAAAAGATTGATTATCTTAGGTTTTATAGAAAATTTAATTTTCTAAAAAATCATTGTAAATTAACTGATCACTTTAGAAGATGAGCAAATAGAAATTTAGAAGGAGCATTTAAGGAGCAATTTATTGGCATATAGCTTAAATTATTAATAACTTAATATAATTAAAAATTATTTTGCACATAAGTATACAAATCTAAAAGAAATCCATATTTAGTACTATGTCGATTCCTAGTGTTTCCAATAATCAGCGATAACCCTTTTAAACGTGTCAGCCAATCAAAGACCTCTTAGGTCAAGAACCTTTGCCATTTAACTAATCTCATTATGCAACACACTGTTACGTAGGTTAGTTATTTTTAGTAAGATACTCTTAACAATTTAAAATATTTTGAAAACGATTATTCGACATTGTTACACAATATAGCATCGACATTAGCGATAACATGCACGATATATCCAAGTTTGTCATAATTCGAAAATGAAACACACATGATTCCAGACCACTGTATTCAAGAAAAATATATATGTCTCTAAAATAGATAACCAGTTTTCAAAATAGTAATAATATAATAGCAAAAAAACAACAGGCTCGTGATTAAAAAAATCACTTTGTGATATTACGTTCTTGTACACTTTCACTTAACATTTCATATAATTATTGAGTGGCACTTTCTCTACTGAAGATCCTGTTCTTGAAGATGTTGTCGATCTTGCTGAAGACGTAATCGGCTGATCTCGAAGCATCGACCCTCCAGTGGAGACCTTTCCTCATGTAGTAATCGACGAGCGGTACAGTCTGCGTGTGGTACGTCGCTAACCGCTTTTTCAAAGCGTCGACATTGTCATCAGACCGCCGTATCAAAGGTTCGCCGGTGACGTCATCAGTCATCGGTTTCTTCGGCGGATGGAACTCCTCGTGGTAACTACGACCGCTTGTAGGATGTATCAGTCTACCGGTAATCCTACGTACGAGCAGGCTGTCTTCGATGCCGAATTCGATGACCGCGTCTAGTGCAGTTTTCCGCTTAGTTAGTAAATCATCCAACTAAAATGGTACATTACATTAATAACATTTATATTAAAAACATACGTAACATCACGTCTCCATTAGGGTAGGCATAGACATAGGCATTAATGAATGTAGAAGAAACGAAAGACATGTATCAGGATCGTAACAGGTGGAAGGATGTGGTCTCTGGCTACACTTTATGGGAGTTAGGCGTCACGTTATGTATGTATGTATGTATTTCGATTACGGGTACTTTTGCTCAGGCCTTTCTTCAAAACATCCTCGATCTGGCAGAGGTAAGTTTACCTAGGACAATCCTTACTAGATTGCTCAGTCACATATAGCCTCAGAAATACGTTTGCAATCAGTGGCATATATTACCCTAACTGGACCATCTGTTAAAATTTGTAGGGGATCCATTTTACTCCACTGTGACGAACCCCAAATATAGATTAAGGAATCTGAGTAATATTTTAAGTATTTGGGCACAAATGAGGACCCCACATCATTGATACGGTTGATACAGCTGTAGCTACGCCCTTTTTTCCAATGCACCTTTTTTGACGTAGGCTTTCTTCAGATTTATACAGGAGCATTCTAGAATTCTGATTGGAAAATGGAGGCGAAACTACCAAGATTAGTCGTTTTACTAATCTTAAGTCGCTCTCCATATATATTGCACAGCCTACATTGGGTCCTATTTTGGACCCGTCAGTAAACCACAATAAGCTGCTTTCCCTCAACATTATCTCACTGTTTAACCAAGAGTCCCGTGGAGGGATTTCGATATCATAACATATTTTAAGATTTGTTTCAGGAATCATCACATCTGTATCATCCCTAAAACTCTATCACCGAGTCTAAGTGAGATCTCATGGACTGGGATATCCATTATGTCCTCCCGAGGGCGTACATACTGTGCATCCTTAACCTCCCCACCTTTTCTACATGTAGATGGAGGGGTGTCAGATTTAGCAGAGCATCCAGAGCCGCTTCAGGGGCGGTCATGGCTCCCATCCCTAATAGAAGCCATTCTTTGTACTGTAGCTAATCGGGTGCAAACCGACTGCTGCTGTGCCTTTTTGGACCAAACTACACAGACGTATATTATTATGGGTCTGACATCTGCTGTATAAAGCCATATAATTAGCCTGGGATTTAACCCCAGCGCTTTCCAGCCATTCGACTACAGACCCCATTGCTATTTTAGCTTTTTGCATTATATATTCAATTTGGCTATTCCAGGTCAGTTTCTGATTGAGAATAATTCCCAGGTATATGACCTAGGCACAATAGCAATAGTATAATCCAAAAATCAGTATGTCTCCTTATATTATTATTTCAGAACAATTATTTTTTGTAGATGTTACATAGAACAAAAAATAGATAACAAACCTTCTCAGCTTGTGGAACAGTTCTTGGGAAACCATCAAGAAGAAAACCATTCTTGCATTCAGACTGATCCAAATTCTTGTCAATCATATCAACAACCATCTCATCAGATACCAGTTTACCCTCATCCATGACTTTCTTCAGTCGCCTACCTAGTTCTGACCCCGATGCCACTTCTGCACGAAGCATATCCCCGGTAGATAAATGGCATACACAGAACTTTTCCTTAAGACGTGGGGCCTGTAAATTTAATAAAACATATAATTTTGTTTATAATTATTTCTGATTGTAAAGGATCTGTGAGTATGTTTATTTACTAGAACTTCCAGAATAATTTCAAAAATTAAATAACTGTTCAAAATAAGAATATGAGTAGGGAGATGCTTTTAAATGCTTGTTTACAAGAATCATTTTAGTTGAAATTGAGTTAATCACTTTGTAACTCAATATGCAAGAACAGACTATTAATAGTAAACAGTATTGTAGATTTTAAAGAGTAGAGTCATGTATGTGGTATACATATTGTTATTGTGTCTGTTATATTTGATTATGAAAAAGAAAGTATATGTGTGGATATAAAAAAGTTGAATCTAAAAGTATAAAAAAAAGTTTTAATAACAGAGTTGCTGTTTGCAGCTCTTTATCTAAACTGAAAAAAGCAAAATAAATAAAATAATTAATTTGATATTATTTAGTGAATTACACTGCGTCTTATTATGATTATATAACATTTGCAAATTATACTTTGGTCAAGGTTTCTTAACATTATCTGTTATAAAAAAAAAACAAAATGGAGGTATGCAATTAAGAATAGTTCTCTGAAATTGATAAAGCAGTTGTCAGATTACAGGCATCCGGTTACAATTATAAAATGCTTGCATGCCACAGTGAAGTATTTGTGTCCGGAAGAGGCGATATGATTATACATTTAATATTATACAAGAGATATTTTTTATGACACAATAAGGATCTACAAGTTCAAAAAATCATTTATGTACAGCTAAAAATACCATTTCTATTTATTTATATATTTTTAAAGAATATAACCTACTTTTAATTAAGATAATACAAGTAGATCCTAAGGAAAATAGTAACATGGAAGTCAGGTATCTGTGATTTATAATTTTTATTGAAATTTCATCATAGAATTTCAGTATTTTTTACTATTTGATAAGCTTTTCATAGAGGATTAATAATAATTATGCATGTGTTGACTATTTAGTTAAATAGAAGCTTTTAAAGGTCAAGGAGAAACACCTACCTGAGTACCTTTGCCAGATCCTGGTGGGCCCAAGAGCACTGCTCTGATTCCGATAGGATCCTCATCTGGCTTAGGTTTTAAAGCTGTAGCCGCAGGTGCCATCCCAGAAACTTAGTTATGTCTACAGGAAAACTATAACAAAAAAAGTCCCAAGCTAATAAATGGGGCTTGTAAAACTCTTATAAAGCAATTGCATAATCGTCACGTGCAAAATGTCTTATCATTCAGAATTAGCGTAATAGTAAGTACATACTAATCAAAATTAAAAAATGATAAATACAGAATAACAACCATACCTACACCTATAGAAGGTATGATGACGTAGCCATGCGTAGGTTATAAACGTCATTGTGACGGAGAAGTGACAACTGTGACAGTCTTCTTCTTCTTCTTCTTAGTTAATGGCAATCTGTGTGTACACACAATTTGTGCCAATGTCATGTGGGTAAGATTTTCGATCTTGTATCAGCGTTACCAAGCTCCAACAGAATGGTGGCCTATCCTACTCGAACTTTCCATGGAGCTTTGTCGGCACCTCAGAATGTATGCTACGCGTTGTCTTCTATAATAAACTTAACTTGAACACAATAAATAAACTATTTCACACACAAAACGCCACCAAGATTACATGATATAGAGTCAAGTACACAAGTTTAATGAATTAAAGAAAACAATTGCTACATGTCAGACTGAGATCCCGCCAAAAAACCTCGTAGAACTGTGACAGTCAATGACAGCAGTCTCACCTAACAAAAGCAGTGTTACCATAAAAACGGTGATTAGTGTTTCTGATGGTAATATGACCTTCAAATTGCACAATGTAAGCCACACGGTCGAGTGGTTATTACTGTACGGTAAAAACGGTGATTTAATCACACCAAAGAAACGAGCATCTTTCACGCCCCTTCTTTGCCGCCCATAATGTTAAATATTCCCTGTATGTGTGCATTAATGTTGAAGATTTTCTTGAAAATATGTTTTGCATTGTAGAATTAATGCGACCAGATGAATTTTGGGACAAAATACTACATTTTCCTGAACCATTGTTTCTTAATTTGGTAAAACTTGTTATTGAAATTCTTTCTTTGTCAGATACAAATGCCGATTCTGAGATAATTTTTAGCGCCATTAACTTAATAAAAACAAAGTCTCGAACTCAACTCATAACATCCAAGATTAATGGGACGCTTTTGGCAAACCAATATATTTGTCGAAAATCTAAAAGCTAGATAAATTTTAAACAGTTACTACTCGAAATTATCGTGACAATTACAAACCCATCTTCATATTATAAGCCGGATGAAAAGAATGAGGATATTGTGAAAAACTTCGTACATTTATTGGGACAAGAAGAGTAGTGTTTTTTTTACATTTTACTCTCATCAGGGGTAAAGAAGTTTCACTTCAAAATGGTTAAAAAAAATTCAATAGACACATATAGAATTAATATATTGTAAATTTTCAATAAATAAACCATTTTGTTTATGCATTTCATTTATATGTTAAATGGTGATTATTTGTGTGATAAGTAGAAACTGAGTAAAACGTGTTAGTAGAATTTAGTGGTACTTGGCCAGAATGAATACTATGTGGCAATCCATTTAGTAAATTTGCAGAAAAAAGTGGTCATGCTGCTTATGTGTCTCTCAGAATAAAATACTCCTGAGTGCACTCCTAGTAAAATAATGTTTAAGTAGCGACTTTTGTGTTTTGACTTTGAATCTAGAGACCAGCGAAGCCAAGTAGAAGTCAAGTTTTTACAGTAAAAATTACAGTAGATCAGTACAAAAATACAGTATATTTTATATTTAAACACGGTGATTTTACAGTAAATAAAATTACATCACTGCTAGAGACTTAAATTTGTAAGTTGGCAATAATATTATTAAGTCGTTGATCATCTCTAGCAAATTGTGATCTTGATCACATTATTATTCATCTCTGCTGATCACCACCGCATCAGTCCAGCGTGACCACTTTTAGTATGCTTCGACTTTTTAGTAGATTCTGAGCTAAAATTATGAACCTTTGGTAGGTCAAAATCATTTAGAGCATTTAATAGATTTGATATCATGAAAGATGTAACAATACATTTATAAAATCGCAAACGATCATTGGAGACCTATTGTGTTCAACGAGCAGTGGAAAGCTATTACTAACGAACAGTTTTGAGCATCCGTCAGTAAACTATCTCATATTGACAATAAGCCTAAGTTTAAGAACTTAAGGAAATTTAATAAACACTAGCAATGTCTTCCCGTATCCAATACAAAATGTGATAACATCAAAAAAGCTTACAGAAGGTCTGTAATAAGTAAGAAATTGTACAGTTTCTACATGATACATATATGTTGTTCCGATCTCATTGTCGACCTGTCGGGCGATCTGTCTGGCGACCTATCTGTCGATTTGTCTGACAAACTGTCTGCCATTCAGTCTGTGGACCTGTCTGGCGAATTGTCTGCCGATCATTCTGCCGACCTGTCTCTTGATCTGTCTGTAGACCTGTCTGCCGATCTGTATGTCGACCTGACTTCCGATTTGTCTGTCAACCTGTCTGCCGATCTGCATCTTGATTTATATATCTGTCTTTTTGCAGACTATGTGTTTTGTAAGTGTAATTTCTTTGGAAACGTTTAGTTTAAATCTGAAAGACTTTAATTATTGGTAAGAGATAGACATCAGTTACTAATAAAGAGATAAGAAATATATCCACTCTGAAATACAGCCACGCGCTTGCTTTTTTAAAATGATGATTATACGCTGTCGACCCGAAGGGCCTTAACAGATTCACCAGACTATAAAGGTGAGCGCTTAAGGCACTTAGTGCAAAATGGCAGCCAGCGCAAGAGTACCAAAATGACACGAACCTCGGCCCATGTTAAAAATTCGTAAAATTTGTCTAACCTAACCTAATAGTTATAGCCATGCACATGCTTTCTCGAGAACGAATATACCACAAAGAAGATAAAATAATAATAATTCCACTATCAAAAAGTATGGTGTGTTTATTATTTTTTACTATTCCACTCTCACTACATGTTTCTATCCATCTGTCTTTTAATTTTCAAAATCAGAATCGCGTGATGTGAATTTGACATTTATTTTCATCGTGCGTAAAGAAGTTTTACTTCAAATGTGTAAAATAAAATTCGATAAAGACGCTTAAAATTAGAATATTGAAAATTTTCAATAAATAAACCATTTTGCTTACCAATTTGAGTTTAAAGCTTTAGGCAACACTGTCTGTCTGATAAGTTGAAACTTAGTAGATTTTAGTAGTTTTCAGCGATCCTTTTAGTAGATTTGGTGAAAAAAGTGGTCACGCTGGGCATCACTAAAAAAGTAAAAAGTAGACTTTCAGTTTTATAAATATGAATTATAAACTAACACTTAGTGTCGGTAAATAAATATTGTTTATTTGTTATGGTCTTTATTATATCCTTAAATCATCAGATATGTCTACAAACACCGTATGGTAAGTATTATTGTAAAGGAATAGTGATTACTGGTGTATTTGAAATGGAATAAAATTATGAATGGAATTTTATAAACAGTTACTGGAAACGTTTGTGGCGATGGACAACTTCTGGAACTCTTACAAAGGAAGAAATCGCTAAAGTACTTGGTAACAAAAGGGTTTTAGATGGCCTACGTGAAGGTTTGGCCTGTTACAAACCACATAAACCTGATGACTATTCTAAACTTCAGGCGAAATATCCCAACCACACTAAGTTATTAACCGTCGTTCAAATATTGCAAAACTATATGGTGAGAACTTTATACAATGCAAAAATGTTTAGTTTTTACAATAGTCACAAATTAAGCAATCATCTTGTAAGCCATTTCATTTAAAATAGAAAATTAAATTAATAACTGTACTGATTTATATTACACTGTTATTATTATTACATCTCATAGTAGTTGGTAATAAATTTATTTATTTTATTTTATTTTTCACTTATACTCTCTTTTGCAGTTCATAATAACCTGAGAATTTAATACCACATCTATAAATAAAACACTTCACATTTTTTGTATATCATTATAATATAGATATATCAAATTAATGAATTTGAAAGAAATGCAGTATCAAGTTATAGAGTATGAAATAAAGGTAAACTGAATTAATAACTGCATGTATATGAGATTGCTTAATTGTATTTCTCTTTCACAGAATGTAGGCTGTCTCCAAATATGGGATGTAATGAAATACTATTTGTGTGATATTGCATATGGAACTCTGAAAAATATTCTTAAGAATACAGCAATAATTGATACAAGACCAACATTCCTCGCACCAAGAGTCTGGCATTTCTATTACACAGAGAGATTGTTCCTTTTAAAATTATTACAATACATTATACAATCGAAAGATGATCCCGATCATATTTATCATCAAGAATTTACCAAAATCATTAAAGATATTGGAATGGAAACAATAAAATCATCATTATTGTCACAATTGGATAATGTGTTAAATGCAGACCCACCTCCCAGGAAAATACAGAATGAATTCTCTAATGATAAAATAAGACAAACTTGGGCAGAATCTAATTTAAGAGAACAGTTAGCAATTTTACAGAATCTTCTACTCATAGCTAATGAACATTCATTCACAGATGATGAGTTTCAGAAGCTGTTTGTGGCATTTAAAAAGCATAATTTTGGAAAGAATCAAGGTTATAATGAGCTTTTAGAGGAGAGACATAGAGATTTTTGCCTGAGGATTATGTATATGGAAATTAGTTTATTTATGGTTATTGTTGATCATATGAAAATGTAAGATGTATTTTATATATTTTAATCAAAGTAATATAATGTAAAGTAGTGCATGTTATTTTTGGAAATAGGTATTAATAAAATACTAGAAATAAGTTACCAAATATGTAATATTAATAATAAGTTATCTAACAAAAACACAACTTTTTTACATTTTATCCATTTCTTATAACATTTTAGTAATCATTTATCAACATGGATAGAAAAAAACAAAGATTTGGTTGAAGGTGAATTGACAAAGTTACAAATTAATCCTGAACATGGTGCAATGCTAGTTACTTGGATGTTATTGACACTACAGGTAAGTTCCAACATCATTCGCTCATGATTAAATCACAATATTATTAGGAATAGTAATCAGAAATCTGTGATAGATAAAAGAGTGAATAATATTATAACATTTTAATTTAACTATCACATTCATTAAACAGGGTTTATATGTACAATTTTCCTTGCTTATAAAAAAAGTAATCTTCAGAACTTTTTAAATATTTATGTAAATGTATAGTTTATGTAAAATGTACATCTTTCTCTATTACCTCATAGCTTTTTAATGTAACATTTGGTCAGAGATTGTTTATGATTCAACAGTTCTCGAGTTAACTAAGCCAAAAGATTGTCTTTGATTTGGTACAGAATGCAATATGCCGTGTACTAATGTAGGGATAGGTCATCTAGGTTTCTGTGTAATGTAATAATCCTAATAAAAGACACTATATATTACTAAAGATTATATGACATTCAACAATATTATTTGCAGAGTGATGAACATATGAAATTATTCGAAGGACAATATCAACACTATGGTGGTACTGCAATGAGAATGAAAGTTTTTGAGTTTCTACAACAAATGATTAACACTTCTGTTGCTACAGTAAATATTATTTATTATATTTTAATAACTTTTTATAAAGGGAGATTTAGTATTTGTGACAGAGAGACCACCTGAAAAGAAAGACAACATTATAAATTTGAATGTTTTGCTTATTCATTAGAATATGGATAGCCTATAATGTTTATTAAATTTACAATATATAACTGTCTTTCTATGTTATATGTTCTCCTTCTTATGTGCATAAACATAACACATTCTACAAATTTTCAATTATCAAATCACAGCCAAAAAAAAATCAAAAATCAAAAAATAAAATCAATATTTTTTTAAAGTACTTTAAATCATACTAGGAGAGATGATTGTAATCATATGATAAGTTTTTTTTATTATAAAAATTATTTAAGTAGTCTTTTATGATACAATTGACTCCTACAATCACCACTTATTTAGTTGTTAATAATTGATGAATCATAGTGAGACTGTCATACCATAGACAATTTCCAACATTGAACCAAATGCACAAGAGTCTTGAAATACTATGGTAGCATTATTAGAATTAGACTTCGGAAATTTACATCTCTGTGATTCACAGGATAAATCAAAATGCTCCCAGATTATAAGACGAAGGGTATTTCAAAATTCTCAATGATCTTTGTGACAAGTTTGATGGTGATGGGACCCTGAGTCACCAGCCCGGTATAATGCAGCTATGCGCTGATCTACTGGAGTCACCGGATATGGCCTGTGAATTCTGGAAATTGCATCAGAAGGAACAAGATTTTGGTGTTGTCTCACTATGGAACACTGCGTTAGAATTTTTTCCATATCATTTTAGTCCATTATCAGTATTGGCTGCAGGGTTAGCTCAAGCCGGCAAAGAGAATGTAAGAAATGTAAGTGTATTAAGATATTAAATTATCTAAGGTCTTATTTATATTCATGCCACAGTTACTTCAAATTAAAAAAAAAACAATTGATGTAAGAAAAATAACATTTTTGTAAAAATCAAGTATTTCATGTTGGTAGGGCCTTATATCTCAAGCTGTAGCTAATATCTCAAGCTGTAAATTTGTCACCAATTGAAGTGAGAATAGACATGTTCTGTTAGCAACACTAAAGAATTAGCTAGTCACTCTAGGGTTTCGCTTATTTATATGATCTTAAATTACATAGTTATTTAAAAATGAAATTACGACCATAGTTCACAAGTATGTCCAGTGTTTAACCAACGCATAACTGACACAACATAAAAAACCCTACCTTTATATTATCATAAAATAAGTAGAAATGTGTCTTTTAAATACAAAAATAATCAATTATTGTGGAGGATACCACCACTAACCACCAATCCTTTCCACATAAAAGTATATAGAGGTTTTTATTTGTGAAATAAAAAAAACTATATTTTTTTTATTGTTACCAATTTTTAATGCTGTGTCTTTTCTTTAACTTCATTAGCTTCTTGCGGAATTAAAAAACATACCAGTATATGCTGAAATGTACAATCCGAATACAGTACCTTTAATGGCTTTACAAAACGATGATGCTATCATCGGTCGTGAATACTATCCACTCGGGGACACTTCCTATGTGATCGAAGCCGGCAGTAAAGCTACTATCATGGAACGCAAAGAGGGTACCATGATCCATTTCAGAACACCGTATTCCTACTGGACTATCTTCAACGGTGAAATTGAGACCGTGTTGGACCGTAAAAATCAAGGATACAACATAAATGCAGCGTTGCAAAGGATTCATGAAGGTGCTAAAGTGTTAAAAGGTATTCTCACTTCACTGGCAGGGGATAAAGAAATACCTAAGGGTTTAGTGACTCCGTGTGAAGGGGTTTTCGAAGTGTTGGTCAGATTCATGAGAGCAGATGCACCGCCTTTGCCACTTCTAGTTGAATGTTTGGATGTCTGTACAGCTTTGATACCAGTTTTCACAAAGGAAATTTATTTGAGGTATATAGAAAAATATAACATCTTATCTACAGTAATAAATAAAATTGAAGTGTCTGTTTATAATGTCAAAATTATTTTTTTTTTACTAAACAGATATGACAGGACGACGACGACGGATAACCGGTCTTTCGCCAGTCGCCACTGTTTCTGGACTGCATTGTGCTTAGCATCAGGCACAATGCCGTCACTATGTCTAACTTCTATAAAAAAAAACTAAATATGAATGTATATACGATACCTATACCAACAATATAATTTTTAAAATATTTGTCTGTCTGTTTGTTCCGGGTAATCTCCGGAACGGCTGGACGGATTTTTATGGGACTTTTTCTGGTAGATAGCTGAATTTACTTTTAAAATTTTCGAAAATTATTAGGGTTCCGCTTAAAAAAATTAAAACTCATGAAAAATTTAATAAAATCTGATTCAATGTACAGCTTTACGGGCAAGTGCTTGAATTTATGAAAAATATTTTTACTTTATCTTAGTACTAAAATAAAATTGAGTTTCGTGTAAAAAAAAAAATACGAAGTGAAGAATATATGAAACGCGGGCGCCGCCGCGGGCACACGGCTAATTCTACAACAACTGTGATATAATTTTTATTGTATTCTATATAACATTCCTCATATTAAATGTTGTATTTTTTTTCTAATTTAAGGCTGGTAAACACTGGTCTTCTTCCGCGGGTAATAAATCAAAGTTTAACTCATGTGGAGTATGCTAACGGTACCTCATACGACTCGGCCGCAGTCGGTACATATCTAGTTACTATTGAACAACCCACTGGTACTTATCATTTCTTAAAAGCCTACATTGATATGCTGCACTCGTTTCATGAGGTCTGTTAACAATCATTTATTTCTTAATCTTAAGTTTAAGTCTTTCTTACATTTAAGTTAACATTAAGCAATTTGGGCAGCGTTTTGACGCGATAATGGCGCATTGGGTACGATCCCCACCTATCCGACTCAAAAATCAGTCTGAGCTTTCGGTGAAGGAAAACATCGTAAGGAAGCCATCGCATGGTGGTAGGGTGTTTTCTAATGATGCCCACCTGGGGAGCTACCACCCTCAAGTTTGAGAACCTATTACCAAATACCAATAGATGTGTTCCGGCAACATCACTAGAGAACCAGTACCTAGGCTTAGTGTGTTTACCATCCTGGACCACATCATCTCTTAACATCAGGTGAGATTGTGGTCAAAGCACTGAGCCTATTCCGTGTATTTTTAAAAAAAGGAAAAATTGTTGAATCGACGTTGGATTAATAGTAGTGTGGATCAATGAGCCTTGGCTTTCGGTGAAGGGAAATATCGTGAGGAAACCATAACATGTCTGGATAGCTACCACTCTTAAATTTATAAATTGTACATACGTATGTACGTACATATTTATCTTGTCAATAAAAAACTTTGGAAATGGTATTTTTTTTTTTTATTATAGTGTCCTAATTTCAACAATATAGTCGTTTTATATAGGTAAATTAATTAGTTATGACTTGGTGACTTTATTCATGTAGCGTTAGCAAAGAAAATTTTACGAAAATTATTTATGAGTATTTTTTTTCTTAAATTAACCTTAAATTAATCGAGTAAGTAATTTAGGTGAAATTACTATCCTTTACAAAGTCACATATATTAAATTTAACACTTGGGTTTCTTAGTTGCGAGTGGTCATGGTCATGACGATAATCCATATCATGGGTAAATTTTGTAATTTTTCAAGGCCACTAAGGATGATCGTATCGTGAAAGAGATAATTCTCCCCGGGCTCGTGTTCGTATTACGCGAGGTGTTCCCCAATGTGTGCAGTTGGCGGTACACGCGTACTATCGAACGCCGTATAATGTTGGAAAGATGCGCTAAATTACTAACACTTGTACTGCAAGACGTAAGGGAAGGCGATAGTGTGGTGTTGGTCAAACGCACCTGCATCTATAGCTTGTTGCATACTGAGAATGCTTTGGAATTGTTGAAGATTATATCCCAGGGTGAGTAGCCGAATATTTCTGTGTTTATTAAAACTGTCATCTAGAGAAAGGTGTTAATTTTAAGTTAAACAAGAACTGTATTCTCAAAATTTTTGTAAATGTTGCATGTTTCCAGTGAATTTTTTTTTTGAACTATTTCTTATGTGCACCTGACTAGCTACCACCCTCATGTTTGAAAATCTGTTAAGTGCATAATATAGATGCTTAGCATATTTACCATCATTAATTACATCATCAGTTGAGATTGTGATTAAAACACTTAGGATATTACAATGTAAAAAAATCTTTGTATAATCAACGTAAAATTTGGACGGTCCTTATTTATAAACACAGAAGTAACTGTGTATGTATGTCTGTTTAAGAAGATAGATGGGACCTTAGGGAAGGTCACAAAATGTCCACAATTTTATTACGGAATACTCTTGAAGGAAATTATAAGCGACCGTGTCAGAGAATATCAATGTACGGTGGTAAATGGAACTGATTTAAAGTTGTGGGTTTGAAGTTGACGGTGTCAGGAAATTTGCTTTCCGTTTAGATTTCATTAACTTACGAGTAGGTGTTTCTAAAACTAATAAACTATGAAATGTTATTAGCTCAGCCAAAAAAAAATGTGAATAGTTTTTAGGGGAATAATAATTTCGCCATGTTACATAACCTCAAAAATGTGACAAAATCGTAATTTTTGCGCATTGTGCTATGATTTTATGTTAAAACTAAAGCAAATTGAGTCATTCACCGCATAATTTACCTTCGGAAAATTATATTGTTTGCCATGTCTGAGTTATTGTTAATTCTATATGTAACATTTACGGCTAGTCTCAAAATCGATTAAACCAAAAATAAATAGGTTTTTCTGACCGATTACTAATGCTGATCTGAGATTTAAGATTGTTAAAATAGGATTGAAATTTCTACTTTCAGTAGTTAAAATAAGATTGAGATCGCATATTAATATGTTACGTCTGTTTAGGTAATGATTACTTGGAGAGTGTGATACAGAACGAAACGAATTGGATATCGGGTACTAGTTCTCAATACATTTCGACGATACAGCGTTGTGTTGCCATCATAATGTTCGCTCTCCGTCTCAAACCGCAAGTGACGGACCCGAGCGAAGTGACTCCTATGGAATACCTAATATTCTCGCAGAACAAACAGACGGACGCGTTGAAAGTTGTACCCAAAGTCACAAGTTACATCAATCATTCCTTCAACAAGAGCCTTCCTGTGCTCTGCTGTCGTCTTTTGAAAAAGTTTGCTGACGTAAGTAATGTAGAGTTTCGTGTTACTGTGCTAATGAAACTATAAAAATAATTAAGTTTTGTTAGGAACATAGCTAGTGGAAATTTACAACCGTTAAAAAATTGTTTTTTCGTTATTAATTTCCAGGGTTTCCAAATGTCACTATTTGCATCATTAGACATGACGGCGTACCAAGTACGTGTCCTATTCCTGGACAGGCTCCGCGATGAGTATGAGACTGTAGGGCTCAAAATAGCCATATTAGAGTTTGTCGCGACCTGTGTGGGCTCACAGCCGGGTCTCACCGAGGCCTTCTTCATGATAAACCATGAGACCGGACAGCCGGATGAGAAAAATAAAATTAATGATGATAAAAAACCAGTACCCGAGTACAGCTACGAGGGTATCCTGGGATACATGGCAGATTATCTTGGTAGTGTGAGATCTGTAAGTATTTTTTTTCCGTTACTCCAAAGTATATATTTTTTAACCTTTTACCACAATATCACCTGATATTTAATATGTCGATTATCCATAAAAATGAGACAATAGGATAACAATGGGAAGCTGGCGTCAGTACCCAAGGGGTTAAATATATTAACAAGCTAGACCTACAAGTTTTGAATCCTAAGTGAGTGATTTTTCAGCGTAAATTAACCAGGCAGGTAATAGATAAGTACCTACCTAATTACCTATTATTATTTTACGGTATATTATAACCTATGGTTACGAAACTATGTTTTTATTCGCCAAAAGGTAAGTTTATCAATATGGCGTCTGACCAAGATACTAATTAATAATCGTCATTTCAATGCTTCAGTCATTTTAAGAGCAGTATTTAATTTAATATAGAGTTACAAATTTTAAATTATGTCAAGAAAGATTTTTCTTGTCGATATTAATTATAAATTCCCGTATTTACTGAAACGTTTAATGGATATAATTTTACAGGATCCAAAATTACTTCACAGTCCGCTGCTATCGTGTATAATGGGTCTTTTTCATGCATTATGGAAAAATAATATGCAAATTTTGGTAAAAAAATTAAAAGACAATTCGAAATTTTGGGAATACCTAACGAGTCCACTATTTAACGAGATCCAACCCGGTTTGAAAACATACTCGCAGATATTCAACGTCCTAGGTATTGAATTGTTCGCTTCGAGAGATAAAATCGAACCGCAATTAAAGGAAATGCTCGATAAACTGTTCGATACTAACAAGAAATATTTAGATACATGGATCAACTATATATTCTCATTTAACAGTAGAACAGAGATGGAAGTTGTGGACAAAGTGCCTGTCTGGTTGGGTCTGTTGACGTCATGGAAGGATTTTATTACGATATTCTGTAAATTTTCACCGATCAACATAAATATAGCACACAAGGCGAAAATGGTCGCTCCTTGCATGACTGCGTTGTTAAATGAATTGGACGATTTAAAAGATGGCAGATTAGTTGTTATACTCGCAGAGCTATACGTTATAATGCTGGCGAATTGGAAAGACGATTGTTTCGATAATCGAAAAGCGAACGCGAAACAAATCGAAACCTTACTAACGAATACGGCTATAGTTTACGAGTGCCTCCACGCTAGAGCTATCCGTGCTATACTGTCTATAGCCACGGTGGCGATCAGCAGCTTGGACTACGAGATCAAAGCGAACAGCCGGACGGCACAAAGTATCATAAGATCGGTAACCGATATAAACACATTGGAATTGCAAAAGTTATTCGACAACTTCAGCGACGAACAAAATAAATCTGTATCTAAACCGGATACAAATCATACAAATGAAGAGATATCGCCTGTGGTGCTATCGCTGGCCATGTTAGAACAGTGCCTCGATTTGTACGACGATATGTTCTCGGGCTTGTCGCACTGGTTCCAGTCGAGTCGTTTCATAAATAAACTTCTCTGTTCGCTGCATATTTGCTTACAGAATAGACGCCATTATCAAACTTCGTTGGCCGCTTTGAGATGTCTCACAGCGTATTCCCGTGGACCGTTCTGTAAGGAATTACTGATGAGCGATATCGATCAGTTCCTATGGTTGAAGTTATTGCCGCCGAAGTTCGATTCGAACAACAGCAACAGTGGCTCGTGGAAGCCGCAGGAATGGTGGCGAGTGTACGCTTACAGTTTAGATTTTATTTCTATGATGTTGATGAAACACGGTTCGTATTTCGCAAACGATGCGATCACCTTCGTCGGAGTGCACTTGGAACATCTCGTAGACGCTATACTAATCCCTCGTCAGACTAACAGTATTGAAGCATTGAATCTCTGCGCTTCCAGTTTAAATCTCATTGTGCAGTTGGTTAAGTTTGAAGTTAGGTGGCGGATACAGAACATTAATTCACTCTACGGGATCATGGTAAGTGTTTTATTTTTTCTAAAATTTATATTTTGTGTTGGTAAATTTATTTCACGAATATATGTTATATGTAATTACAGTAATACCCCGCTTAGCGCGACCCCGTTACGCGCGGTTTCACTATAACGCGAATGTCAAATTTCGCGCTCAAATGCCTCGCATATGAACATAATGTAAAGACAATAGATGTATTTTTCCGTATAAAATAAGAGTATATATTGCATAAAGTGTTCTTAGAATTAAAGTGATTGATTAAAATGATTTCTATTTTTTTGTATTAAATTTTGACTATGTTTAATCATAAACCTCGATATACGCGAATTTCAGTTAACGCGATTTTCTTCGGAACGTATCCCTCGCGTAAAGCGGGGTATTACTGTATTTTACTACGCTTTCTAGCGTCCTTCTAGTAATTCGATTCACAACAGCATGATTAAAATGACAACTGTCATTTTTATAAACCGTTATAATTTATTGATGATGGTACAGGAATAATGGTATCTTCTTGTCGCCATATCACAAACTGAAATATGTTACATCGAATATGACAATAGTGTAAATTTACAATATATTTTCATATTTCACTCTACAATTAAATATTGACTATATGGAAGGTGTATTTTAACCTCTAGACTTTCTTAATTCACGGGACGCTTATTTGGAATGACACTGTATTTATTGTGAAAATTAAGACGCGCGTCCTAATAGCAATAGTCTGACAGCTGTCATTCGAAATCGGCATACATTTGAGGGACTGTAATCCTTTGATATGTTACAATAGATTTTCCATTGCAGCGCAGTATAAGCGCGTGTTTGTACCAATGCGTAATATTCATGTTGCGTTCGCGGCGCACTGCCGACCAAACCCAGCACTCTACTGAAGAATCCGCTAATCAAATAGCATCCGTCATGCAAAGGTAAAATTAACAATGTACAATGTCTCCCTGTTTGTCTGCTTGCTTGTTAGTCTGTTCGTTCGTTTGTTTACTCATAACTCTAGAACTATTCAACAGATTTACAGGATTTTATATTAAATCATAGATATATTATCGGACCAATTTTTCATTGTAATCATATTCTCAGTAGGGGAAAAACTTATCCCCTTACCTATTGCATTGGGGGACTTCGGTCTCACTAATGCAATAGGTAAGGGTAGTGTGTAAATGCATTTCCCCCCGTCAAAAAAAGGGGAATAACTTATAGATTCGTATCATTAATGCAATGACGTCACCCGTCAACATGCTGCAGTATGTCAAGTATAAGATGACGTTTAAGTGGCGGTACTTCTGTATTGCCACATTTAATAATTTTCCCATAAATGTATATTTTAAATTTATTTAAAAAGTTTTGGGATTTATTTTATATATTAAAACTTGAATAGGTAGAATAGATTCTTAACACACCTAATTTAAACATAATAAAATCAGTTTTTTTTAACGTTTCAAATTTTCACTTCTATCAACACTTGAGTTCTATCTTATAAAGTGAATGTTTCTGGTAATCTTATATAGTAATGTGTATATTTTAGACTTAATATATAGTTAGTAATGAAAAGATCTAAAATCTAGTCGTGAGAGTATTTTCGTTTAGAACCCTGGAGATCCTCCACATGGCGACGCTGTGCCTGCTGTCGTTCAGCCCGGACCTGCTGTCGCTGCTGGCCGACCCGGCGCTGGACCTGGAGCGTTGGCAGCCTCTAGTCGAACTGCACTTCGGTGCACCCAAGATAACCTACGAACCCTCGCCGCAGCTCACCTTCGGTACTTTGGTATCGGCTGTCTGTTTGTTGACTAGATCATTGAATCATGTAAGTGCTTTTTTTTTTTTTATTTTATTAATCAACATTTTTATTTTTTAACTTAGCTAATGGTATTGACCGGAAGGGCATTAACAGCTTCACCGTGACTTCGGGGGCGAGTGCTGAAGGCACCAAAGTGGTACGAAGCTCGGCTTGACCGTTACCTGTGTGTGTAAAAATACCTGGGGAATTTTAATCCTAGTTGATCCCTACATTTTTATTTACTAATTTAAAAAAAATAGGTTCCTTACAAGACCTATGTACCTGTGTGTTATGTGCAGGAGTGTGTATGCAGTAATTGATAAATACCCATGGGGACTGCCGACAGAAGTGAAAACTCATATTCTTTGAAAATATTTTGTTTTTATGATTATATTCAATAATTTTTTTATTGAATTTATTATTATATAACATTTAAGCAGTAATTATGTACATTTTCATATAATGCATTCATAATCAAAACATGATTGGCTGCGTTAATTTAATTAATTATCTCCGAGCGCCAGCACTAACAACTCACATGTTATACTTGACATACTGTAGCATGCTGAGGGCTGATGTCATAGCATTGGTAACGCAAATCTGTAAGTTTTATCCCCAACTGAGAATCGCTCTACGATGCTAAAGAAGTTTTCACTTCAAAATGAAAATTACTTGATAATTAGAGAGAAAAATGTCTGGAACTGTTTTACCTTTGCCTGTCATCTATATGTAAATAACACAAACAATAAGGATAATCGATAAACCATTTAGGTAATCATTACCTATACAAATAAATAAAATTAAAGCATCTGTTTGTAACAACAAAATATACATTTTTTGCTAAATACATATGATTGTATATACGGTACTTACACTAAAAACTTAATTTTGTAAATTAATGTCTGTCTGTGCCAGCCTGTTGTTTGTTTTGATAACGAATACTCTATCTGAAAATGTACATAATTATTGCTCGGAGCATCAACAATAGATGTAAAAACCAGACAAATGCCATATACCAAAATTTAGGTTATGTTAGTAATTTCAACATAAAGAAAAAAAAAACATTTTTTCCAAAGTCTCCATGCTGCATAGTTTTTTTTAATTCTTTTTTTTTTTTATTCCAATGGTATATGTTTCGGGGATTGGATAGGCTTACCATGCAGAGGAGGGTAGCGGTTCCCGGTCCCCGCGCGGTGGCAGACGGCGCGCGTGCTCCTGCGGCAGTCCCGGTGAAGCCAAACGTCTGAACCGCAGCGAGTCCATAACCAGCATCTCGTCAGCGGCGAGCGCGCTCACGCACCTCGACGAGCGGTTACTAGCCGGCGCTCTAGAAGCTACCACCACGTTATTAGCAGAGCAGGTCGGTTCTCTCTTCCTTAACTACCACATGCTGTCATACTGTTTTCTCTATATTGTGTAATTCTCAGTGTCTCGTGTTTATTGAAGTGAAACATATTTTCGTAAATTTCAAGGTCAAACATGTGCGTCAGAATTGACGTAACGCACGATTAGGATTACGTAATAAGATAAAAAGAGACAAAAAATAATAATAAGCACGCTATACTTTTGACTGTATTGTAGAATTATTTTCTCCTTTGTCCTGTATTCATTCTTGAGTAAGCGTGCGCATCATTGATGATTTTTTTAAATGGCAATATATATTTTTATCCCTTTCTCAGTCTGTGATATCTTCTATCGCTTATTAATAATTTCTCACCTATTAATTAATATACTGACGAATAAAGTTACACTTCAAAACTATTTTAGAAAATTTACTGTAAAAATAAATTCATATACATAATTATGTTTCAAGTTTTCAATTGTCAATTCACAGGCCCTATTAGCGGTGAGAGATCCAAAGGTAGCAAGTCGCCACAAGCAACAAGTGCGTCGCGAATTGAGTTCCGAATTAACTTTATTCCACGACTTCGTACGCAAACGTATACTGTGCGCCGCGCACGCACGCCCTTATCTCGCGCGCAACAAACTAGGTGCGTGGCCCTTGTCGGCGGATAAAGACGAGATCAAAAGAATAGAGGAGGCAAGGAGAGAAAAGGATCCCGCATTATACGAAGAGGATGAAAAATCATTACCTCCACCGCCGCCCCCGAAACGCGCCACTCACGATTCAATGCGAGAGTACATACTACGGAAACATTATCTAGATAAATGTGCCCAAACCCCTGTGAAAGGTCCATCGCCGGTTTTCCACTCCACTCCGACCTCGGAAAAGAAGAAGGACACAACTACGTCTAGGAGTTCGAAACGTGTGTCCTGGGCTGAAACTACCAGGGACAGTGATGAAGGCTCAGATAGTACATTGCAAGAAATAGAACCCGTCTATTCAAATCTAACCGATGTCCAAATTAATAATGATGATGATTATTTTCATTTCATGTCTGTTGTTTTTCTTTATATTTGTCAAACTGAATTGTAATATGAAATGAATTAATAAAGTGATTTTTTATTAAACAATTTTTTTCAATACATAATTATTCTTTATTTGCAACCCCTATATGGCTAAAACTCTTAATTACGTTTAAAATAACATTTTTGTGACAGGTACATTCTCTGTCTTAGCTTAGTGGTCTTGATACTTTTTCTCGTGAGTGCTGTAGTATTCCAAAATATTGGCGGATCAAATCTAACCACTGAAATATTCGTGGTCAGTACTATCATTTGAAGAAATCTAATTTACATTAAACACCGTTATTATTTTGGTGATATGATCTGTGGTCGTGATTGTTTTTTCTTTAATGACCAAATGTTGTTGACCCATAGACATAATACTAGTATGTTTTTACTATGCTCAATAGACGAACAGAGCGTGGGAGTGAGAAGTCATAATTAAGTATATATTGCCCAAGTAAAAAGGAAAAAGCGAATCGAATGACACATTGTCAATTTCTATACTTGCTATGACCCCCTAAGACTGCTGCCACTTCTTTTGCAAGTAATTTTATTTGAATAGATAATAATCTTCGACGAAACTAAAAATTTTATTTGTGTTTTGTTCAGTGAGTGAATGTGAAATTACACAACGTAATAATCTAAATAAATATACTTTTCACGTTTAATTAAGACAAGTTTGAGTACATTGTCAGTTCACATATTTTGCCGAATTGAGTTTAATATTTAATCGTAAAACTGATTTCAATTATAGATTTTATCTTTTTATATTCATTTATTATAATATGTTACTGCTTTATATAATAGAGTCGGAAGATATTTGATGGTAAATAAAATAATATTTGTTTACGCTATTGTTTGACAAAATGATGGCATCATTAATATCGATAGCCGATAATAAGCTTCATAGATATTTAGTTAATAAGTTACTATGAATTATTAATATAGTAAGTATAATTTTTATTCAGGATGGAATTCAAACCAAATATTTTTTTTGTATGTGCACACACCCCTTCAGCACTAACCTGGCGTTTACGCCAGCTTCGTGTTGCTTTCCTATTGTCTCATTTTTATGGGTAATCGACATATTAATATAGTTTGTAGAGAATTATACAAAGTTGTATTTTTTATTATTGAATTTCGTATGCAATAGGATAATTTACTGATGTTTCATTTATTAAAAATAACAGATTCGTTAATAAAAATATGAAATACCTAGGTGTTTAAATTTTTTGGTGGCAATTCAGATGCTCTATCTCTTTCCCGTGGAAAAAGTAAGTTTTTTTTACACGTAATAGTGCTTTGACCACAATCTCACCTGATGTTATGTGACGATGTGGTCCAGGATATTAAACACACTAACCCTAGGTTCTGGTTCTAAGTAGTGTTACCGAAACACGTATCGGTATTTGGCGACAGGTTTTTCAAACTTGTTGGTGGTAGCTACCCAGACGGGCATCATTAGAAAACGCCCTACCACCATGTTTTCTCACGATGTTTTCCTTCACCTAAAGCTCAGGCCGATTTTACAGTTGGATAAGTGGGATCGAACCCGCGTCGATTGATGCAGAATCCGGCCGCACAACCCATGCGCCATCATCGCAGCAGTTAGTATAGAACTTGCATGAAGTACATAAACCTTGACGTCATATTTTAGTATATAGGGCTTATCTCTTTGGAATACAATTAAAAAGCTTATAAGTTATGTATTTCTTGTTATATTTTAATTTTGATTACAGTGTTCAGCATTATTTATGGTCTGTTTTAAAAGAATAACAAGAGATGAAGACCTTGATCTACCCATATTTTCTTTTAATACAATGTAAATTAATTAATAACATTCAACGTACCTTTAATTTCTCCTAAATATTTTTGAAACTGTAATTTGTAGTATTTTGTTACATCAATTTCTATAAAAAATATTACATTCTTTTACACTATTATTTAGATTATCTTTTTATTATGTTTTGTATCTTTTGAAATCATTCTATTCTTATAATAAATACTGGGCCAGAGCCTGCCCAATAATGTATCATTATATCAGAATCAGCGGCGTAACTGAACTTAGAAACTGCCGTGCCAAAGTCATTGAATGGGTTTGGATAGCCCAGTATAAATCGTCACGTTATAAATTGATTTTAATGTATCACTAAAGCGTTTAAATATTTAGTCATGTTTAACTATAACTGTATTTATAACATTTATTGAATTATGTTAAGAATCGTACTGTACATAATGTACGTAATGTACATCGTACATACATTATGTAATATCGATGGTATATTCTGATCAGTGGTGCCCTGGTCCGATGGGGACCCGGCCCGCGAAGCCGCGAGCTCAGAACGATACTAATATTCTTAACATAATTCAATAATAATGTTACATTTACGAATAGTTCTGATAACACTATTTCAACACATTTTGCAAACTTATTTTTTGTAACGGCTTTTAACTAGCACTGTGAGTCTTGTCTATATTAAGTCTATGTGTTGACCGGATTGGCTGTGACAACTGGTGACAATTTCATCATACTTTTAGGGAGAGTAGTAGATAGCGTAAGGGCATCAAAGTTGTATGGATCTCGCCTTAGATTGTTGTTACCTGAGACGTTAATTCCATGGAATTTACCAGCACTAAGACTACAGTGGTTAAAGGAATATACTGATCTCTGGGTCCACGTACAGAACTGCCTGCAGTTTGCAAGTTTGCTAGGCTTGATGGTGTTACTGTATCGCGATGACGGTAGGTAAAAGAGCCTCTCCAGTTCTGGATTGAAGCACACCCTGAGCCGCTGCTAGAGGGAGTTTGTCAGTCTAACTTTTTATGAAATATTTAATACAACATAATATTTACGTCAGTCTCTCATGATGGTGAGCAGAAAATAAACCTTCCACTTGCTACACTCCTATACCAATTTATTTAAAGAAAACAATACCTATTCATTCTAATTAATTTTCTTATAAATAGTAAAGAGCTTCTTTAACAATAAATTCTATGATATGTACAGATAATATATAATTCAACATACTTTACTCAAACACAGCAAATTACTTTCAGATCTTTAGTTTCTTCTACTTTCATGAAAGTTTTCATACGATTTCTTTAGTTACTTGTAGTTTTAACCTGAATTTTTTATAGAACGTTTTAATCTGGTTGAAATATTTTCGCTTAGATCAAACCTTAACGGATTACGCTAATTATGTATGTAATAAAAATAATAATAGATTTGTGGGGTAAATTTTTTCATCCACTTTCTTCACATGTATACAACACCGGTTTCCTCGAATAAGGCTGAGGTGGAGTCGAGGAAGTATCGAGGAACGTCTTAGAACACGGGAGTTAAGCTGTAAATTTAATAAGTGGAGTTTTCGCTTCACTCCAATTAAAAAAAAAAACTAAGATCCCGCCAAATGTTCACTTTATTATACAATGTTTTAATTTAACGGCCTTTACACAATAAAAACAAAACACTGACAAAGAACATAGGTATATAGTGATTATGTATTTTATTTCTAATCAAGGTGTGTATGTAGAATTTTACGCCTATATTTATGGGGTTTTTAGTAGGTATCGTATTATTATTACTGACAGAGATAAATAATAAAATTACTGGCCTATTTTTTTATTTAAAGTATTTTTAATGCATTTTATATAATTTTCTTAACTATGATTTTTAAGCTTTATGCAAAGATGTTATGGACTTTTGTGATCACAAATTGGCAACCCTAAAAGGCAACTGTTTTTAACATGGCCGCATGTTGAACAAAACGATTTTCTTTACTGTTTGCCAAAATAAATTCAGTGGCTTGATTTGTATGCGGATGTATGTAAATAGCATTTTTTGAGGATTGAATTGTTCGTGTCTAGTGTTTTAGGTGAGGTGTTCGGACTCTATCAATGAATATTGTTTGTTCGAATTTTCGGTGTTTTGGTGATTTCTGATTTGTTTGGGGGAACAGTTCAAGATGATGCATCATCCGAATATGCATCACCAGCCGATGTCTGGTCATCCACCGCAACATATGGGTGGTCACCAAACTATGCCCACTCATCATCAGATGCCGCCCCATCAGCTCCACCGGGAGAACAGGCACGTAACACTGACTAGGTAATGTTCGGCTTTCTTTGCTGTTTTATTTTATTATATTTTGATTATTTTGTTTACAAATATATCTTTGATTACGCTTTTTGAACACAATCTTAGGTTATAAGATTCGCAAATAAATAATAGTATTTGTTCATATAAGTTTTAATATATTGCTAAGTTACTTTTACTATGTGAATTTCAACCGAATGATGTATAACTGGATCATTTGTTCTCTTGTAAGTTCATTCTAAAGTTGACAATTTTAAAGAAGTTTCCAATTTATAGTAAGAATTAGTATTTTTTTCTTATTTTTTTGGGTAATATGTTTTTCTAATGGAATGTGTTATCTTATTGGAATAGTATGTGTTTATATAAAAACAAAATTGTATGATTTACAAAATCATTAGTTAACATTTCTAAAATTCCATTATAATTCTTTTGTAGTGTAAAAGGTTGATTTTCGGGCACCCTTAAATTATATATAACAGACATTTAGTTACAATGAAATTATAAAGTGGTATAAGTTAATTTAAACACTGACACCATTTTGTGACTTTTATATATATTTATAGAAAGAATGGACAAGCATTCATATGTAAATATTGTGTAATTTCTTAATGCCATGAGGGTCCTTTGTATTACTCTTTGTTATGTATACTGGTTGTGAATGCATGCCATAATGAAACATGATATATGTTTCTGTTGATGTGTAGAGGTCAACCAATAAAAAACTTTCTCTGCTCAGATTTATATGTCAAATTCTATTAACAATAGCAGTCTGGAAAGACTGCAAAAATTTTCGTTAGCCCTACCCTTATCATTCAACTGGTCTTTAAATTTTTAATGTATCAGATTGTATCATTGCCAATTTATTTTATGTTACAACCACAACTTTTAAGGAATCAAAATATTTATAATTATTTTATGATAAATGTATAAGTGTAATTGTTTTTCGTGTTAAGGGTTCCCTTAGGCCCATCACAAGCAGGTGGTGGTATAACCGCACATGGCCAAGCTATGGGTGGTATGGGAGCTATGGGAGTTCCACCACATCATGGGCCTACACAACGACCACCACATCCTATCAGAGCAATGCCCCATCATCCCCCTGGACAGCATCATAGTATAGCAGCAGTGAGTATAATGATTCTACAATAGTAAAAAAATAAGAAATAGAGATCTGCCATGGCAAAGTTTTCTATAGAGTGTTTAAAACTACAGTTCTCTTGTACATCAATGTGGTGTATTTGGCCTACATAAACTATGAAGATTTGTTTTGTGATTTGATTACAAAATACTATTTTTTTTCTAGTCACTCAAATAAACCTTCCTTAAATATCTAACTGAGGGTGAAAACTGCATTAAAAACTGTTTGGTAGTTTAGAAAAAGTTAGTGGATTAATATTGAAAGTAACTAAGTTAAATATAAACATATATGGGTAAAATACAATGATTTGCTTTATAAAATATAGCAACAAATGAAGCCGCTGAGACGCACATATATGACTGGAGGGTATGGACCTGGTAGTAGTATAGTACCTGGACCCTTCCCACAGCCTCGCCACCACCAACACATGCAGTCAGTTCAGCAACCTGCACCCATGCACCACAATCGTGAGTTTGTTACACCTATTATTTCTTTATTGACCTCTTCTACTAAATTTGCTAATTGATAATAGTCATTATTACTTCAGAAGTATGCTTGGATGGTGTATATAATTTTTATTTTTATTTTGAAGTTAGTTTCAGACATGTCGAAGGAAGACTATGATCAAATAGCTTTGTGCTAGAATATATTGTTGTCTTTGCCTAGTTAACTACCACCCTCAAATATTAAAACTGTCACCATGGTGGATCCAGTTTACATTTTCATAATTGTATTTTGAAATCTTGTCTCCTTTTATAATATCTTCGCTTGAAAAGTGACTGTAATAATATATATTGTTAACAATATTTTCGCCACACATCCAGCTATGGCTTAAGATTTTTTTTTAAATTAAAATAAAACATATTCTTCAGACTCTGGGTCCACACCTTTTTTTATGTTGGTGGTTTAATTCGACTTGCATCAGAAAAAATTGCCTATAATATTTCATGTAGCTATACAGTTACCTTCTTTCATAATTAATTAAGTGAGCTTAAATCGACTTATATTTTACATCTAAGCCTTAAGATATTATCCGCCTACATCTGGTGGGACCGTCTCTCACCTGCCACATTTCAGATCTCATGGAATGACTATATAAGGTTCTGTAGAGTCAACACAGACACTTCAGTTCTATCTGTTAAAGTGAACATTCCTGATATTGCAATATAATGAAAGTGGTGACATGGGAATAATACATAGTGAGAGTGTTTAATAATATAGTGGTAGTGTTTTAGAGTGTTTTAATAATATTCAATAAATAATATAATTTGGTGGTATAGTAATTATGATATTTGTAAGTTTATTACTGAAAAGAACAGAGAAACTTTAATTAGTTTAAAGTATTAGCTGCAACACTGTATGTGAATCTAAATAATGCATCTCTTATGACACTAGGTCTGTGCAGATCTTCCTCACCATCAATTTTTACGACGCCAACAAAACTTGGGACTGACTTTGGTCAGTTAATTTTGATTAGCTATTTTTACTTTTTATTTGTGTTTTTTTTAATTTAGTAGATTTGTTGTGTATTATATTGTTTATTTAATCACAATTTTGTTGGTAGATTCTGTAGCAAATTTGTTGATTATTTAAATAATAGAGGCACTTCTATGTAACTTTGTGTAGTGTGTAAGAATGTTCTGAAATAAAATGAATATGGATATATTTCTTTATACAAACGATGCATATAAGAAAGAAATTATATGATTAAATTAAGGTAAAATATAAAAATAATATGAAAAATACATAATTATGCATACACAAATATAATATAGTGCATGTCATTAAGCAACATTCTTTAATTTTTTTATTTCATTTATAAATTGTGTAGTCCTCTTGTGGCTTTATTCTGTAATGTTTGTCTAAAAATCTGTTGCTTTTCTTACAACTTTAGAAACAATTAACCGATTTACATAATTCTTTTTTCAAATCATAGATGTCAGGTTTTAATTAGAAAAAGTTATCGAAGTAATCAAAAAAGATCTTCACAAAAATTACTGCCATCATGTACCTTATTGCATTAAATAAAAGCCAATGTGTCTGTCTGTCTATTAGTATAGGCAAGGGGAGCTACCAGCACCCAGCTAGTTAGTTTATATAAAAATGTGTATTGTTTGGTTTGTAAATAAAAAAATGTATAATCAGTATCAGTATCAAGAGTGCCGAGTACGGTGACAATAAGCACAAGCAGTGCGAACGTGCCGGAGGCGAGCGCGAACGCGAACGTGAACATAACACCGAACGCGAACGCGAGTACGAGCGTGAACGCGAGCGCTAACGATACCAGCAGTGGTAATACGGCGACCGGCGACGGAGAGGCGGCGCGCCCGGCTGCCGTGCAGGCCAACAGTAAAGAGAAGACACCCATGTGCCTGGTCAACGAGCTGGCCAGGTACAACAAGGTATGGTCACTCCCAGGAAATGTACGTGTAATCTCAAACGTGTGTTAGCTTTCAGTGATTAAGGATATTGGCGGCGTTGAGTGAGGGAAAACGTGCTACAGTATGTCAAGTGTAAGGGAACGTACCCAAATTACGTGACCCGTTTAAAGAGTTTGGGGGTTGGGGAGGGGGGTCTTCAAAATACTACGCTCAGTCACAGGAGCGGAGGGGTGGCTTAGGTGTTTGTTAGGTAGTCGATTTTCGCGGAGAGAAATTACGCACTATTTCGACGTATGTTTTTATATGAAGCGCAGTGTTTAGTGATTTGGTGTTTAGTGCTCACAGTTGGTCACATGAGGTTTTGTGTGTTATGGGAGAAATCGTGTATTGGTTAGATGACCGAGTCTGAAGAAACTCCTGATACTAATGTCCCCGTGATTAGTTATGTATCCGAGTGGATTGCTGCTGGGAACATATTCATTGAAGACGTGTTAGACGGATATTAATGTAATTATACAAAAAACCATTGTTGTTCTCGTAAATTAAGCTACGGTAGTATTATATTTAATATGGTTTTTACATAAGTTTTTCTTCATAATATTTAATTTACTAGGAATTATAAGCATGCATGCAATTTTATGCAATAAATGCCGTATTAATAACGACGGATATGAGTCAAATTATTTTCATTGCTTTCATTTTCTACCTTTACCTGCGAAATGATAAAAAATTATACTTGTCAATACTACGTAAAATCTTTGGAGAGTGGGGGGGGGGGGGGTTCCTTGGTATATACTACGAGTGGTCAACAAGGGGCGGGAGAGGGTCGAAATATCTTTACAAAATAGGTCAATGAGATAAGTAATAAAATTTAGTTACGCAGCCTATATGTTTTGATTACGAATAAGCTATATCAAAATGTACATAATTATTGGTCGGAGTACAAATAGATGTAAACACCAGACAAATTATGAAATTGAAACAATAAAAAAATAGTTTTTTCCAAAGCTTTGAGTTTCACTTCTGGCGGCAGTTCCTATGGCTGGCTAATTTTTTTTTTAAACTGACTAAATGCTGTTGATTGTAAGAGCCTTAATAGCTTTACCAAACTTTTAGGGCTAACGCGTGTTTGTAAAATGTGGGTCTTTAGAGTGGCGATTCATTCCGAAAAAGATCGATTTTGAATCGATTCGAATTGAATCTTTGTAAATCGATTCGAATTGAATCTTTGTAAATCGATTCTCAAAAACATCGAGTTCTAAAATATCGATCTCTAGAAAAATAGATCTTTTTTCGATTTTTGTTTTTTTATTCGTAATTTGTATTCTTTTACCCGTCGAAATTAGACCATAATAATAATTTATTGAAAATTTGAGGTAAAATTTGTTTCTGAAATAATTTTGTTGTGTAATGTGGTGTGGTAAGGGTTCAACTAGAACTGTAATTATTTACTTACCATTAGGTGAGATATTTGTATGCGATCGTAATAGTATACAAAAAGATATTTTGAATCTCATAAAGAAGTGAAGAAATTGATCTTTATAGCCATCTCTTGAGTTTTTAATTAATTTAGTGAAAACATTTCATACATTTACTTGGGAAAAAAATAAACCTTGACTTCCTAGGTTCTAAGATCGATTGACTGGATCGATCAAACCCTAGATATTAAAATGATGATAAGATGATTAGCTAGGTTCAAAATTCCGCAGAATTTTTTATACACAGATAACGGCCAAGAAGAGGTCTGTACCACTTTGGTAACCCTTGTGCAAGTTACCTTTTTAAACGTCAACTAAAGTCATCGGTGAAGTAGTAAGGCCCTTTCGGTCAACAAGCGTAAGCTAGTTTAAAAACAAGGTACACAGGAGAGAATCAGACAGGGGACCTTGGGTGCAATCAATATTGTGATAACATGATAGCATGGTGGTATTGAATTTTCAAATTGTCACTTGTCTAGCTACCACCTACCCTCAGGTGGAAAATGTGTCGCCAAACACATATAGGTGTGTTCATCACTTCACAGCCAATTCCTCTAGGCTTTAGCATATAACCATTTTAATTTACCTAGTTACTTATCCAGTGATATTGTGGTCAAAGCGGGTGGTAATTTTGGATGGGAGATATGACTTTGTATTTAGAATTTTAATTTAATAAATACTTACTAAGAAATCAATATGTTTATAAGATAAAACTGGTAGGTAAATATGCCCCTATTTCCCCAGATAAAACACCAATACCGCCTCACATCAGAAACAGGACCAGCTCACAAGAAAGTATTCACAGTCACACTGCGATTAGGTGATACTGAGGAATATACAGCTGAGGTGAGATGGTATTTTGTTTGTAATATATAACCGTTTACATAAATATATTGTATGTTCATAAGTGTTTTTATATGATTGTTTTTTGTTTGGCATAGTAGAAGTGGGATATTTTTAATGGACCAGTCACCAAGCATTTTCAGCTAAAAATTGTCAATAGTATTTATGTTTCATAAAATATCATGTGTAATGTACTCCTTCCACTATGTTCGGTTTTATTTCACCTTTAGATATCTATTAGAATATGTGGAACTCTGTTGCATAAAGTGTATTCAATTCTGTTTATAATTTAATTCGTTTCTCTAATGCATTCTATTTCATAATAGCAAATTGTATATAAATCTCATATAAATGAATATAGCAAATATGTTTGTGAAATCGTAAAACATTATTTTAAATGTAATGGTTACGTTATATGTGATATTGATAGGGTTCGTCGATAAAGCGCGCGCAGCACGCGGCGGCGAGCGCGGCGCTTGCCGCTACCGGGTACCCGCCGCCGCCGCCCCGCACGCTCTCACAACATTCCGCCACAAATCCACACCATAGACACTCGGGTATCATTACAAGTTTTTTTTTTTTACAATTATTTTATTTTTTATTCCTACATATTAATTGATTTTATAAGATACCTAAACATACTTTAAAAATAATCACTAAAATTTAATAACATCATTATGTTATTAATTTTATTAGCACTATCAAAATTAACGTTTAATATAACAAATATGATGTATGCAGTTAGATGCAAGAGCCACTTATCAAATGCGTTCCCTGTTCAAAGCTTTGCAATATTTTAGCCAAACAAAAAACATTTAATTCAGTGGATACAATTAAAATTAAAAAATGAAGTTGGTCTTTTTATTGGTATTTATGTAACACGTGAAATTTTGTTGGTTAGTGATGCCAACAGTGGAACTGAACGCGCTAGCGATGAAGCTGTGTCAGCCGGCGGTGTACACGGCGGTGCCGGCGGTGGCGACCGGGACCAGTAGCGGGAGCGGGCGCGGTTGCGGCGGCGGCGGGCGCGGTTACCGCGGCGCGTTCCTGCCGGCGGTTTATCCGCGGCTGGTGCCGACGGGCGCGGCGCTCATGTACCGCATGCGCGTGTCGGTCGGCGGGCGCGCGTGGCTCGGCGAGGGACCGACGCCGCAGGCAGCGCGTCACGACGCGGCGGCGCGTGCACTTCGCGACCTGCGCCCCCGCCTGCGGACCCGCGCGCTGCACAAGCGCAGAGCGCTTCGCCACACTCTGAGACACCGGGCGCAACTGCGCCAGCCGCCGCGTCCGCCGATACTGACGCCAGTCAGTACTTATACATTTATTAACAACTACCATCATTGTTATCTAATGTAATTATTGACATTATTAGTTTAGTTTATTTTAACGATACAGAATGACTTACGGTATCGGGACTCTTAAACAATGACGAGTGCGTACTCGACTGGTCGTGTTTTTTTTGTGATTCGAATGTGGCGCACTACAAAGGCAGTAATAATAAAATGTATATACAGTTAATAATTTAATTTAAAAAAAAGTTACATCTCATTAGTGCTTTGATTACAATCTCACCTGATGTTAAGTGAAGATTTAATCCAGGTTAGTAAACACACTAAAGCCTAGAAGTACTGGTTCTCAAGTGATTCTGCCAGAACACACCTATTGGTATTTAGCGCGTGGCATTATTAGAGAATGAAAAAAAGATATAATACAAATATAGAGTACTATGAATTTATGAAACAAAATCAGCATATAATCTTGGTGGGTAAAGTAATATACAAAAATAAGTACTTATCGTTTTGGTTTAATTACCTGTTTATTGTGTGAATAATATAACAAAGAAGCCGTGTAAAAAAAACTTTAACAGTGATATTACAAAAAAGTTAAACTCCCGTTTAACACGTGTTTAAAAAAAGTTCAATTACAAAAGAGTATTTTAGGGTTGTTTAGGGATTATATTTATACAATTTTAGATTTTAGACAGTGTTTAGAAAAAAACGTGTTTAACGCTAGTTTATTTTTGTAATAAGACCGTATATGTTTTAATCAATTATTATACTGCTATTTTTTGTATTAGAATTGTTATAAAAGTGCTAAAAGATGCGCGGACCGGACCGCGTTTATGGTATGGCGGACTATCAACATGAAGGAAGTTATTCGGAAACGTCAAAAAGAAATAGTAATTGCTAACATTAATTTTTATAGCGGCTTTAACGACGTTGCCGCTATAATAGTAGCCATTTTTTTACCTTTGGTAATAACGTCCGCGCTACCATGTACGCGCTCCGGTCCGCGCGTCTGTTAGCGCTTTAAGATAAATCTAGTAACACTTTAATCATTTATTTTTCTAGGCGAAGCTGATTTG
Organism: Samia ricini; assembly: GCA_014132275.2. Taxonomy (NCBI): domain Eukaryota; kingdom Metazoa; phylum Arthropoda; class Insecta; order Lepidoptera; family Saturniidae; genus Samia; species Samia ricini. The sequence goes on from AP028161.1 coordinate 14,474,290, forward strand.
CTCAACTCTGAAGTCAAATCTCCAGTATCGTTGGTGCACGAGCTCGCCCTTAAACGAAACTTGTCCGTACAATTTTCTGTGAAGTCAGAACGCGGTCCACCGCATATGAGGGTATGCGTTACCTTTTACAATTATAAGAAATAGTGTTGTTTATAAACAGTTAAGTAATTATGTGAGTTAACATATAAAGCACTAAACGAACTCGCCTTCAAATAATGTTAAAAAAAAACTAATTGGTGACAGATATTTGTCAGCTAGTTATAGCCCAAAACTGACATTTTAGCAATTAATAATTATTATTGTAACTTGTCTATTATTGTAAATAATATTAGGTGCAACATTCTCGACCATCTGGCAACTATAATGTCTCACCAAATTATTCTGTCTTTTTGGTAATGTTAATACCAATATAAGATACCTATATATATTACTCTATTAAAATCTCAAAATGCTTCAATTTTACTTTTGGATTTTTCAATTATATCACTATCAAACTATCTAGATCCTATACTGAACATGAAGTTTATAAAAAAGTTATCTCCATCAATTATAACTAATGCAAACCTATTGCATAAAGTGAACATTTTTCGACCATACATACGTAACTAAAAATGCCATCCGTTAGATCTTTTAAAGTGTTAAAAATTGGTAACTTCGTATACAAGTAATTTTAGAACTAAAAAAATCATTTGAAATGCATAAACGCTACTGTCTCAAAATCCCGTATCTGTACTGTAACATGGACATACCTTATTGTTTTAATTCTTTTTCAGAATTATACTGTGTAAAGATATACATTGGCTGAAAGGATAGTTAAAAAGAAACTTATAACCAAATTAAACACACATTACTAGAATATTAATTATTCCTTGTGCTGTCTAAGATTTTTAGATTGAGTGCCTTAAGGGCTCACCTCTAAGTCTAGTGAAGTTGTCAAGTCACTTTTAGTCGAAAGTGTTTGGTCAGTTAAAAAAAAATAGGAAAAAGGAAGAGTAGGTATCTAAATATTATTCGATTGGTACACTGGTTATTCATAGACAGATTTTTCTACACCCCTCAATTGGTTGTCAGGTGTTCGTGACTGTATGTACGGTGGGCGAGCTGGAGACAGAGGGGGAGGGTAACGGGAAGAAGGTGTCGAAGCGCCGCGCCGCCGAGCAGATGCTGGAGGAGATGCGGACGCGGTGGCCGGCGTCCGTGCTGCGGGCGCGCCCCTCCACCGACCCTCGCCGGAGAACGCACCCCGCCAAGAAGAAACCTAGGAACCTAGTCAAGGTTTACCACCACTCTTATATATTTTACTCCACATTGTCTATGCTTTAGCAATATGGTGGGCATCTTGTTAGAACATTCCCAGGAGTTTTTGTGCCATCGTAAAATATGGGTTTCAAATGAAATTTATGTATGTAATTTGTCCCAACATACTGAATAACTAGTATCATAGTCACCGATTTTTTTTTATTGATAATACTCACGGTGTTAATGTAAAGCTCCAGTACTGTTACCGGAAGTTCTACCATAGTTTAGATAGACTGCACCACTATCCCACCTGCCAGATCCGCTATCTAGATCCCGCTATGGGTTGACCATTGTAGTGGGACAATCTGCCATAAATTACCATACCGACTCTAGCCGAGATATTCTTGCAAGAGAATGGACACGATAAAATGTATTACACGATATTATTGCTTATAATATATAATGTACGGTCCAAATCCAAAGAGGTTAATCGTCAAATCCAACTCGGCTGGGCCGCGTTCGGGAAGATGCGCAGAATCTTCTCGTTCAAAATACCGCAATGTCTTCGACCTGTGTGTTGCCAGTGATGTGACATACGGCACTGAGACGTGCTCGCTCACAATATGCCTGATAATAAAGCTCAAAGTTGCTCAAAGGGCAATGGAGAGGGCTATGCTTGCGAGTTTCACTGCGTGATCGAATCAGGAATGAGGAGACCTGCAGAAGAACCAAAGTAACCAACATTGCCCGGAGAATTGTTGTTGGAAATTAAGTGTCAATGGGCCATTGCCCACATCCAATCTGGGCACATTGCTTGCAGATCCGAGGCTCGATGGAGCCAATGGGTTCTCGAATGGCTACTGGAAGCTGAAAGCGTGGGTAGGCCCCTCTAGACCTGTTCAGGTAGACCTGTTCAATGTCGCGGGCGGCGTAAGACCGGTTGTTGGGGAAATCTTTGAGGGAGACCTATGTCTAACAGTGGACGTCTTTCAGTTGAATGGATAGATGGTCCAAATTTGGTTTTATTTAACTTTAAGAATAATTGTTATATTACTAAGGAGGGTGTGGAGACGGGTCCAGCTGGCGGCAGTAACGGGTGCGGCGCTGCGAACGGCAGCAGCGAGAACCCGATCTCCCGGCTGGCGGTGGCGCGTCACGCGGCGCGCGCTCGCTCCCCGCAGTACCGTGTGGTGGAGGAGCGTGGCGCCGCGCGACGCCGTGAGTTCCTCGTGCAGTGCGACGCGCCCCCGCACTCCGCCACCGGGCTCGGCCCCAACAAGAAGATCGCCAAGAGACGCGCCGCACAGAGTCTGTATTCACTAAACAATTGTCACATACGTACACAGCTCCCATAGCTGAGGCGGTTCTAGCCCTTGTAACCAGTATCCAGGCGCCCTCTAGTAGGCGCGCGGGGAAAATCAAATACTTACAGTTATATTTTCAAACGACAATTCGGAAGCAATTTTAACTATAATGCGTTGCTCGGCGCCTCCTAAGTCCTGCGTCCGTATGCACTGCACACCCTGCATTATAGGTAAAGACGCCTCGTCCCATAGTAATGTACATAAAGATCAATACATGTTCCCATCATGCACTGGTTTTAACCATTCCACCGATACGTATCTAGAAGTAGTATGAAAAATGATTATTCACATACAAGATACAACTTTATTATTATTATTCGAAAAGGTGATATGCAGGCTAAAACAGTCCTGTATCACCGTGATCGCCCCTATATTGCTAAAGCTCTCTGCCTAGACCTATAACCTGGATATACTGTAGGATCTTTTTGGCAGAGTGTCTTACTGAGCTTTTTGGAATGATTTTGTTCTGGCAGTTTATTCCAGAATTCTATAGCCTTATAGATGATAGATGTACCTTATGATCAGCTGAACTAGGCTTTTTGGAATACCACAAAACGGTTCAGGCCCAATTTGTGTTTCCATAGCCCCTGCTCTTGCAAGCGCATCCGCACCATCATTGCTGGGAACTCCTGCAAGTTCTGAGACTCATCTTAAAATCAGCCTGTTATTCTTACCCAGGCTGTTTAGCATTGCCACACAATTGGCAACTAGTTTCGACTCAATGACGTCTGAAGCCAGCGCCAAGAGAGGCAGCTGGACTATGCGAATGGATATATATATTGTATGGTTAACGTAGGATTTCTTCGGATTTATACAGGAGCATTCTAGAATTCTGCTTGGAAAATGGAGGCGAAACTACCAAGATTAGTTGTTTTACTAAACTTAGATACGTTCTCCATATATCGACAGCCTATGTTGGGTCCTATTTTGAACCCGTCAGTAAACCACAATAAGTTGCCTTCCCTCCACGTTATCTCACTGTTCAACCAGGAGTCCAGTGGAGGGATTTTGACACCATGATTTTTTTTAAGGATTTAAGATACAACTATAATTTAAATTTTTACACCGCTCTGTGAATATGTCATGTATTTTTACAATATTGTATGCTGAAATGTCAATGGAATAACATACATACGTTTGCACCCTTAGTTTCCCTTAAACACAACGAAATTTACATCTCCAGTAACAGCTCAAACCAAAATGGTGTCGTTGCGCTAACCAACCCTCTCGCCTCGGTTCAGCACTTTCCGGTCAACAGCATCTAGTCAGTTCGAAATAAAAATTATTTTGGGAAATTTTGAAAATTACATACATGTGATGTACCAACACATTGTAATGTTTTGTGAACTTCCGAACTTCTGCTTCCTTCCAAGCCTCATGCGATTCGTGGATTATTCCTAAGTTGACATAATTGTTTTTTTTTTTCTGTTTTGTTTCAGATGTTTTGCTGTCAATGGAAAAGAGTACAAATGCAAACCGACCCTCCCACACCCACAAGTACTAACAGTGAGACAAATTCTTTAACAGGCACCGATTCGAATAAATCCAACTCCATTGAAAACAAACAAAAAGTGAGTAAAACTCTCTCTCTATATATATATATATATATATATATGCTTTGTAAAAATATCCTGTATATTTATCCCATTGTACTTGGACATTGTTGAGTTGAATTGAATGCAGACCCAAGGGGGGCCCTGACCTTCCATAGCACTGGGGAAGTCGCCGGGGGGAGTCTTGGCTGACCGGGACTTGTTCCTAACGCGGGTGGGGGGATGCCCCTCCTATGTGGCGGCAGAAACGGTCACTTATAAGGTGTTAGTCGGCAGTTGTCAGGGTTCTCTTCCCTAATGTTAGTCCCGCACACCCTTCCCTCCTCCCCTCACCTCCCATATTGGAGGACGATGCCTAAATGCATTTCCCTTTGTAAAATAAATAAATAAAAAAGTGTTGCATTGGATACATTTTCGGTATTTATTATATTGATTGTATATAGATGTAATTGTGTTTTTTTTTTTAACTTTATAGGAGAATGAGGGTGAGAATGGAGAGGCGAGACAGCCGGTGCCCGGGGTGTTGCTTATGGACTATCACCAGCGGACACATCCAGTACAACAGAACGGTATATTTAACCTTTTAATCTATACTAATAAATATAATTACGTATCAAAATATTTTTTTTTTATACTAATTACTTTGAAATAGAATAAAACAAAGATGATTTTTTTTAAATTGACATGAAACTTATTTTATTCGAAAGATAATATTCTGGCAATTATAATTTAAATATGACTTCTGGCACATGACCGCCACGGGTGGCTCGGACGTAGTCTAATCTGGAGGTCCAATTTTCTATTATTTGTGGTCGTATATCGGCAATAATGTGGCGAATGTTGTCGTCCAAGCGGTCAATCGTTCTTATCGGCCGTAAACTAGCGAGTTCACATATCCCCACAGGAAGTAGTCTAGCGGTGTTAAATCGCACGAACTTGGAGACCAATTCACGGCTCCGAAACGTGAAACTATGCGGTTACCAAACGTTTCCTTCAATAAATCAATTGTGTCACGAGCTGTGTGACATGCTGCGTCGTCTTGTTAAAACCACGGCTCATGTACGTTATGGTTGTTCAATTGATGAACAAAAAAGTCAGTAATCACGACCATATAGCGGTCACCATTGATTCCACCAGCCCATAAAGCACACCGAACAGTCAGTTTTTATTGATGTAACTGTGTCACAACATACACTCGAGGATTATCATCACTCCAAATACGGCAGTTTTGTTTATTGACGTATCCATTGAAACAAAAGTGAGCTTCATCACTAAACAAAATTCGCTTATGAACATCGGAATCAACGGCAATCTTGTTTTGGGCCCATTCATTGAATCTACGCCTTGCTAGGTGATCGTGTGGCTTCAATTCTTGCTAGAGTTGAATTTTGTAAACACGCAAACCATGATCTTTCCGCAAAATCTTCGTTAAAGTGGATAGACTGATTTGAGTCTTTCTCTATGCTTCGTTCTTCAGCAGCAATGACTTCTACTGTACGCACTGTACGCCTCTGTGGGTGCGTATTATTTAGTGTAAACGTGGTGTGAAAATGTTACACAGTTAATCGAATTGATAGTTTTGATTGACGATTATGTTGACCGTAAAATGGATGTAGTGCGCGAAACGTATTTCGAACAGAACTTAATTTGCACAATTTGGAAGCGTTGTTCAGGCGTCATCAATTCATGTTAAAATGCCAAACCAAACTAAACATAAATCATTTGACAGCTGACGAAATGGCTGCCAGTTTGAAAAGTATTACCAACTTAAGTTTTATACCTCTATAAAAAACACCCTTTATACGCAATTTTTATACTAACATTAGTTTTGTGTGAATAGGATAGATATGTCTCTCGATCATCGGCCAAAAACTTTAAATGCTTTATTTTTTTGTTCATAATAAGTATTATGATATAGGCTTATTCTGTTGTTTTCAATAAATTAAAGACGAGATAAATATCCTATTGTTAAGATTATTTTTTTTAATAAGTTAGGTATATTTATTTTCGTGTGTTACAGGTGTGAGTGAGACAAACGCTTCATCAGGCGGTGGCAACACTCTGGGCGCTAAAGATCAACTATTGTATCTCTCACACTTACTTGGCTTCACGGTGCAGTTTTCTGATTTCCCAAAGGTAACTAAATCTTGTTTAAACCGTTCGTAAAAAAAAAGTTTAATGTCTTAACGTTTGGAATCCGGCAGTTAGACACTATCAGACAGTGTGTATACACAATTGATCAACGTTTTGTAGTCTATGACAAGGTCTTTGAAAGTTTAAAGTAAGTTTTGTACTAGACATGTAACATCAACATGTAAGCTAAGCCTGGCCAATTAATTAGGTGTAATGTTGAGTAGTTCACTGTATATTATGTATTAATAACTAGCACAGTAGTAATACAACACGAGTTTATAGTAAGGGAACGTTCCCATACTACGTGACCTATTTTGTTTATATATTTCGACCCCTCCCCCCCCCCCCTCGGTGACCACTCGTAGTATTATATATACCATGAAACCCCCCAAAGATTTTACATAGTATTGCCAAGTATAATTTTTTATTATTTCGTAGGCATAAAATGAAACCAATGAAAATAATTTGACTCATATCCGTCTTTATTAATACGGTGTTTATTGCATAAGACTGCAAGCATGCGTATAATTACTAGTAAATAAAATATTATGAAGAAATACTTATGTAAAAACATATTAAATATAATGCTACCGTAGCTTAATTTACGAGAACAACAATGGATTTCTGTTTAATTACATTAATATCCGTCGAACACGTCTTCAATGAATATGTTCCCAGCGGCAATCCACTCGGATACATAACTAATCACGGGGACAGTAGCATCAGGAGTTTCTTCAGACTCAGTCATCTAACCAATACACGCTTTCTCCCATAACACAAAACCTCATGTGGCCAACTGTGAACTTAAGCACTATACACTGTGCGCCATATTCAAAGATAACGTCGAAAAAGTGCCAAATTTTCCGCGAAATCGACTACCTAACAAAACACCTAAGCCACCCCTCCGCTCCTGAGACTGAGCGTAGTATTTTGAAGACACTCCCTCCCCCTTTAAACGGGTCACGTTCCCAAAGCATACATCGCACATTTTTTACCTTGTAGATCTCATTCAGTGAACGTGAGATAAGTGGTCTTCTATTAATCATGAAGATATTTTTCGTAACTTTTAATCCACTCTCCTATCCCTCGTTGTCAAAAATCACGTGTATTTCATTTTTGCGTAATGTATCACTTCACCCTCTTTCCATATTATGATGTTTATATGTGATGCTGGTTAGCTGGTAGAGAATGCATTGTGGTATTAAGTTCGACAGTTTTAGATTATTACTAGAATAAAGAATTCATTTATTCACGTTTGATGATGCTTTCTAAAAAACCCCTCCCAGCCTCTTTCGAGTCTCACGTGATTAATGGGCGATCCTTAACGGAAAGCGATAAGGAAATTAGTTTCAGTGGATGTATATTGTGTGTGTGTGTGTAAAGCGCAATCACGGCGAGTACCTGTCGCTGGTGTCGCTGTCGACGGAGCCGCCGGTGATGTGCCACGGCGGGGGGCCCTCCACCGCGCACTCGCACGAGCAGTGCTCGCGGGCCGCACTGCGCGCCCTCACACTCATGGGACTCGACGCCCCCTCCGCCACCGCCCCCCCCCGCCCCCGGAACCACCGCCCCTGGCACCACTCCCCCCCCGCCACCAAAGCTCCCGGCGACACCGCCCCCGCCGCGCCCGGGTGAGTGTACCGCCATTCTATGACCTAATTACTACCTCTATTTATTACAACAATTAATTATTTGTACAAGAATCATTATTGAGGTACAGAAAAAAACAATTATAAAAAAATATTGTTCGTATGTTTAGTACATATTGGTACCGACAGTTAAGAAAGGGTTAGGTGTTAAATATAAGAAATTTGACATTACCATTAGATCTGATTGTAGTCGACTACTGTTAGTTTATTACAGGATAAAAAAAAGGAATATATATCTTAAAATATCCAAAAGCGCTTCTACTAAAATCAGACTTACTAAAGTAAAAATAGGAACGGGGCAATAGAATGTTTTGCACAATTACGCTCGTGTTCACTTTATAACGTGGCACTCTGTTAAACAGTATGCACACTGTGTACATTATATATTGACGGAAAACATATTTGCTGTAACCCTCAAAAAAGTTACATTACGTTTAATCGGAAAAAAATCTGCATCGATTGGTCTGGATTTTGAACAAAACCCGTGTTAATTTTTTGTGGAAGGCTTCTGAGATCTGGCGTTTTACATGTTTTCCCGGCTTACAGCAAAAGTAAGTCGGCTGTTGGTTTACCTTTGTGACGCCAAATATAAATGCCGATACATCAATACAAGTAAATTATGTGTTTTTTTTAAAGATATTTCATGTGTCCATTTCACTTAACTCAGTAAATAAATTTCTCTCCTTACAGCATTTAAAATTTCGGTACATAATTAAAATCTTATCTTACTATACCAATGTTATAGAATTTTATAGGTATGCAAAAAAAAAAAACAAATTTGCTGTTTTACCCAGAAAAGGGAGAAAATAATCAAAAATGCAGCAGAATGATCATTACACATAGAAAAATAAAAATAAAAGATATGTTTTTTAATTCTTATTCCTACAAATTATTATATAGTTCTGAAGTAAATTTTTTTTTTTTCGTATTCAGAAAAATTATTTTGCCAGAAAACATGGCATTTTGTAGGTTACATACAGCAAATGCGTTTTCGTGCGTCGATATGTAGTTTGCAGGTTTTTCCTTTTTTTAATTCGAGTATTGATGACTATTTTTTTTAACTTTACAGGATACAAAATATATCAGCAAGTAAAAGTATCATTAGTAATGGGATCGCCGAGTGAGATCTAAGTTATTAACCTTACGTTAAGTTATTTATGTATTTACTACTAAACGTGTAGTATAAGGTCGTTTGTTTCTTCATCTGATCGCAAAACACATTTTTTCTTGTGTACCATTTTTTATTTTTTTCATGAATTTGTTATTATTCCTAGCGGTGACATGTTCACGACAATTTTTTATTTGATCTCGATTCTGTTAATTTCATTTTAATTTATTTACATTGTATAAAATATATTTTGCAATATACACAATGAACTAGTGAGTTACTTTGAATTTTTTTTATGTGCTTGAAATCCGTTTACAAATTATATGTTAACATGTTGTTAACTTATTTTTTTTTTTAATTTTTAGTTTGATAAGTTTTAGGTATATATCAAAAAACATATGTCCCTAATAATAATAAATAATACAAAAAGATACTGAATAAAAACTTATCTGAAGTAATGTGAAAGAAGCAATATAATTAGAATATATCAAGTATTCAAGTATAAAAATTGTGTAGCCATTTTTTAAATAAAGCAAAATAACTCTCAGTCGAAATAAGCGAAGTTATAAATATCTAAGATATTTTATTGTGTACCTGGTATATTATTTGTTTCGCTTATTATTTTACTGTCTTTTAACTATTATATTAACTTTACCATTTCAAAAAAAATTAATATTATACTTATTAAAACAGTTTAATAATAAAATTATATAAAATATAAAATAAAAGTGTAGGAACATTTTAAAAAACACAAACTTTTTTTGTTATCAGCGGTTGTTGTTTAAGTACGGTTAAACAAGAGAGGGCTTGGCTGTTACCGGGATTTGTTATACTCAGGTAACGGCCAAGACGAGGTCTGTACCACTTTGGGAACCCTTGTACTGGTTACCTTTAAGCGGCTGTGAAGCTGTAAGGCCCTTCCAGTCAACAACGTAAGCTAGTTTTAAAAAAAGGTACAATAACTTGAATATAACTTTACCATAGTAAAGTACAATACTGGTAGACAGACTAGAATGTAAGATTCATATTTATGTGTGTTACCAAAATTAAATATACAGTGAACTAATTAATTCGACAATATAATATTTTGGCGTAAATATAACACCATACCCTTTTTTTTTTTGACGGGGGGGGAAATGCATTTACGCACTACCCTTACCTATTGCATTAGTGAGACCGGAGTCCCCCAATGCAATAGGTAAGGGGGCACGGAGGGACGAGCTCCGTGCCAGTGTAAGCTCCGTGCCAGTGATCTCCGTTCCAGTGATAACACCATACTCTGACCTTGTCTCTTCAATACATGACGAGCGCAAGTTGTGACATTTCTCTAAAAATAATTTAGTATTATTTATTATTGTTATGGTAAAACGAAGGAAGATATCTCTAAGGTATAAATAAAATTACCTTAAACTTGACTAATATATTGTTATCATACATAATCATGTTTTCTTTAATATTGAAAAATACATTTTTTTTTCGGTATGAACACGACTATAATTTGTTTTTATTTTGAAAAACGAAAAGTACGAAGGTCTGTTAAGCCAAAGTAAAACAGACTTCCTCGGGATTGGGAAGTAAATTTTGTGACCACCAATGTATATATTTATATTTACACTATATAGTGTATTATTTAAATCTTGGGAAAGAAGTATATATTTATTATGTAAACGTTGCGTGGTCGCAGCAGTCCTGACGATAGTTGAATGTTACATCATGCGGCCATGGTGTATAGTAGGTTATCTTTAGTTTAGCTTTACAGTTGCAATCGCCGTACTCTTTGTAATTAAGTTTTAAAAAAAATGTGTGTTTTGTGTAATGCGAGAGAGTCTATGTTTGCGAGTTTTCGTGTGAGCAACCGACGCTTGGAATACGGCGATTAAGACGCGTGTGGCCTCGATTTTTAAACGTGTCTGATGACGGACGAGCCTCATTATGTTCCCAGACCCTAAGCTATGAAATGTGTAATATATTTATGTTGAAAGCGTAGCGCCCCACACAAGTATTACATACAATCTAAGCGTACGCATAATCCAAACGTATGATACATGATACAAACGTACATTCCATAATCGGAATGTACGTTTCATAATCCAGACGTACGTTCCATAATCCAAACGTACGTTCCATAATTCAGATGTACGTTCACCAGTCCAAATGTTACGATCCATAATCCGAATGTACGGTCTTCAGATATTCGATTTAAAATCGATATACGTTGTTTTCTACAATCTAAACGTACAATCCACAATCCAAATACATCCACATTCATCACTTATTAAACATAGATTATAAAGAGATGGCTTCTCATTTTAAGCTCAATAACTTTTGTGTGTTGTGTAATATCTAAGATTATTTAGTATATAGAGTTTACATGACGTTAAAATATCTCAGTAAGTGTTTCTCATGTAGTAAATAAGTGTTTATAGAATTAATCAGAGGTAACTTCTGTTGAGATGTAGAATAGTTTTTTTTTCATCTCAATTTAATCAGATGGCGGGACCCCAAGTTTTGATCTATCTTATATTCCGTCATTTTCCGATTGTACATTTCATTCTAACGGGTCCAATTTTGAAATTTGAATTGTTTATTTATCGTGTTATATGGGAATTATTTTTTCTTGTTATTTATTGTAAATGAAATTATTCTCTTTAATATGTATATTTAATCTCGAACCACGTTGACATTTATTTCCAAGATTTTAAATCGAGGCCATTCACATAATTTCTTCATGTTGCAAGTTACACGGACGTAACTTAGCATAAAGAAATAATATATATATATATATATATAAGGATATATCTTATCACGGAGGATATCTTAGTGTTTTTATTTCATTTGTGCTAAGTAACTAATATTGTATAATGTAGGGTGGGATTAGTCCCAGTTGACATTTGTGCTTCTACCAACCTACACAATTAGGATATGGAAAAATAAAGTTAATAATTAACACACGAGTTTTTTTATTTTATTACCATTTTTCCTTGACATATAACTCTATCACGGAGGTCACGTGTATTAATTTAACTGAAATTTGGGCAACAACATCCTTACCTTCACGGTTGTGGTATGTATGGTTTATGCGAACAGTAATTATTATTTTACGGTCATATTAACTACAGATAAATAATAATAATATTGATCTTACAAATGTAATAAAAGTAGTTGAATCTGTATAAAGCCCAGGGCACACCTCGTCAATAGTGTAATTGATCGTAAGGCCTTACTTCCGTGAGGCCATTTATTGACAAGCGATTCGCGTTTTGTAAACACTTCAAATTAGTTTATTTCACCATTTTCCGCGCACGACGCGACATATCTCTACGCGTTTGGTTTCAATTACGAGTACTTTATAGTATAAGAAATAACATATTTGCAATCGCATGCTCCACGTATGTCGGTCGTTCACTACAATATAATTTTTAACGAAAAAAAAAAAAACGACTTCAAACAGGAAACTAAAAAATAAATTTACTTACCACAAAGTAATAGGCATTTTGATTTAGTTAATCAGAAATGTTTAAATTATTATTTTATAATTTAGAAGTCGGTGCCAAGTAAGACTATAAATAGGTATTGTCAATCTTTCTAATAACTGAGCTAATATTAGTATGTAATTATCAATGAATATCTTACATTCTATTGTTTAGGTGATTTTGTCTATATTCTTCATTATTATTCTTGTTTTATTAACATATTTTATGATTTCTTTTAATTTAATACGTTACTGCTAATTATATCTGTCTTAATTTCAAATTAAATACCTACGTAAGTAATAGTGTATTAACCGAATATAACGATAATCTTATTATAGGTAGATAGTTATTAATATTTAAATGTTATTGAATTCAATTTTGAATATTTCATTTTAGTATTTTTCTTTTGTTTTGTTTCTACATTTCATATCTTGAGTACATTTATTATTCTAATAGTTACTTTATGTCTTAGTTGTATTCAGTTTTCTTTCATAATTTAGCAAGGTTGTTGTCAACCTTAAATATGAACCGTTTATCGTAAGGTTGTTTGTTGTACATTTACTTGGCACCGACTTCAAAATTATAAAATAACTAAATCAAAATACCTATTACTTTGTAGTAAGTAAATTTATTTTTTACTTTCCTGTTTGAAGTCGGTTTTGTTTTTGTTAGAAATTATTTTATTTTACAATTTTAAGTGATGAGTAGACCTAACAAGGATGCTACTTGAGACAAACAATGATAGACGGACACGTTTAGAAAAAATAAAATCAAAACATGAAACCCCAGAGGAGCGACAAAATAGATTGTCGGGTATGAGAGAAAGATAGATTAACTAACGAAAGTCGAAGAAGATCGTGACCATCGCTTTTCCCGTGTCCATCGGTTCAGTTTGATTAGTGAGCGATTGTCAAATGAGAAATTTCGTTTGAAATCTAACGGGTGACATAGGATAATTCTTCCGAAAATCCCACGGAAACGATAACTCCGCGGGCAAAACCACGGAGAGCAGCTAGCATTATTATACGATTTCCGAATTAGCTACGATTTTCGAAGATTCTCCTCGATTTCTCTAGGATACCATCATTAGATCCTGCTTTCCTTATCATGGAAACCCCCTTGGGATATATCCTTTCCAACAAAAAAATAATCATCAAATCATCGGTTCATAAAGGACGGAGTTATAAACGAACACATATAAAAAAAAAAAAAATTACAGTTAACAGATAGCGTGTGGTTTGCATGGAAATGTCGTTTAAACAAGAAATACATACGATTTGTAGCTAAAGTTTAAACATACCCCTGCTTATTTTAGCAATACGAATTTATATCATACGCATGTTATGCCCGAAAGGTTAGTCAGAGGTGAAATAGCGAATTACACCACCCACATTTCGCCGAGCTTAGTTCCCGTCCCAGATGTGACAGGGGGCGAACCTGTCGCCATATCGGGCACAAATTCCAAACTCCGGGATGATCCTGAATAGAAAAATCCAATACCACTTGACCCGACCCGGGAATCGAACCCGAAACCTCAGAACGGCAGTAGCACCGTAATACGACTGCGCCACCGAAGCAGTTCTCATGATTAACTATAAAATAAAATTATTTTGATGTTCCTGACAAGGACTATTTTTATACTAGTGGGGTCGATGAAGGGATCAAATAAAACAAATCAGACAAAAATCAAAATAGAACAATTATATTTTAACTAGTTAATGAGGCAGTTTTGTATATTTCAATTTACGTAACTTTATACAGTTTTATAACATTCCTTTTGGTAAGCGGAATATGTAATTTTTTCTGTCCAGATTTTTAAATAAATCATAGTCATTTATTACTTCAACATTCACTACAATTTGATAACAAGTGCCAATATATTGTTCAAACGAGGTCTTGCTTTATTTAGAACAGATTTTTTTTTAGGAGTCTGGGGTTAATAGAAAACCGACTGTATGTCCAGAGTTTGACTAGCAAATGTACTTTTATGTAATAACATACAAAAATCTTGATTTGACAAAAAGCTACGAAATTCCTGTTATTAAAGAAAATCACCATACATGTATCATAATCAAATTCAGGTACAAATAAAGTTTTCATAAAAATTAGAAACTCATCAATCATGAAGAACAAGTTGGGAGTAATGACGTTTACTCTTAATCATTATTTTAAGTTTTATTTAATTTAAAAATACAATGTGGTCATCAAATCGTAAGGAATCCTGTAACAATTCTAATTAAATATAAATTAAGAGATGTGTATATATATGATTTTTTTTCTATACAATGTTTAAAACGAATTGATTGTTAATTTCCATATAATTTATATATATATCATAAACAGTTAAAAAAAACCATTACATAACAAAAATTTCTTAGGTAATCATCATCATCGGTGTATTGCTTGTCGTATATAATATTTACAAGTATGTGCATTTTTATATAGCTAACAAACTATACTAATATGGCAGGCGGGTTCACTTGATAAACTGTAGTCCCAACGCTTGAGTCATAAAGCAAAGGATGTCTGAGTGTTCGTCGATCTGTAACAATTGTATTACAATTAAATATATATATCTAATAATCGAATATTCGACTTTGTATTTTAAATAACTGTAATCAAATTAATTAATTTTATATAAAAGTCTTTAACCACTTGAGTACCTTCCTGGCGTTAACGCCAGCTTTCCATTGTTTTCTATTGTTTCATTTTTATGACACATTAATGGTCAAATTAAAACACCTATTTGTCTGTATATTTCCAACATTCTTTAAGTTTATATATATATATATATATATATATATATATATATATATATATATATATATAAGTAAGCTTGTCCCACATATAGCTTCGTTCATAAGTAACAATTTCCTTATTTACATTATTTGATAGGCAAAGATTAAGATATTTATGTAGGTAGGTAATGAGCAAACGGATACTTTTGCAGTGATGTTGGTTCAGGTGGTGTAGTCGGATGTTGGCTTGGCTTGGCTTGGCTACCGTCCCGAAGTATGAAAGTCTATCTTTTAGCACCTATTATTATGTCCATATGTATTATATGTACCATAGATATGTCGTAAAATTACTTAAGAATCAGTACTAGACTAAATTTATCATGTTTCTTGGTCATTTTTAATATCAGGTTGGAATGTGGTCAAAGTGTTGAACCTATATATATCACAAAACAGCGTGTGTACAGAGTATGAGTGTCAGTAGTGAAACTTCTTTGACAATTTTTTTACTTTAGACAAATGATTAGTATCGGATAGACCGCGAAAGGGATAAGAGATAGTTATGAGCGACGCTTCCTCAAGAACGTATATAACAAGGCTGATCAACGTTTTTTTTATCAGTCGGGCCAAACGGACGGCTCAGAATTTTTTGTCGGGCCACTAACTGTTGCTGTTGTTAACTATCCTATTCTATTGTTAATCCTTCGATGTTAATAAAGTTTCAGACTGTGTAGATGCGTGTAATGTGCAGTGTTGATGCGTGTAATGTGCAGTGTTGATGCGTGTGGTGTGTATGTAAATACCAGTTGTAATGATTACAGAATACTTACTAGTTTAGTAGTAGGCTTCCCGCCGCCGTGACCCGCTTTCGTGTCGATACGCGCGAGTACCGGGTGTCGCTGTACTGTAGAGTGTCGCAGCACGTGCTGCAGCGTCGCGATGTACTTGAGCGAGTGCAGCGGCACGACACGGTCGTCGTGGTCTGCGGACAGCACCAGCGTCGCCGGGTACTGCACTCCTCGGACATCAGGACTCACAATGTTGTGCAACGGCGAATACTTCAACAAGTACTCGAATTGTGTCTTGTTATCGGAACTGCCGTAGTCCGAAACCCAAGCGTAACCGATCGTGAATTTCTGGAACCGGAGCATGTCTAACACACTGTAAACAATAAATGAACATGTAAAGATAAAACATGTCAATTCTCTACTATTCTCTTTTATTATTTAGTAGTCACTGTCAAACTTTATTAGTGTTATCAATAAAAAAATGTGGAAATAGATATATTTATTAATTAACCTAAGAGTAAATACTAATGATATTTGTTCATTAATATATAAAAATGACAGTTTAAATAAATGCTATATGAAATGTTTTAAATAAAATTTCTGTATTGGATTAAATTTCATAGAATTTACTCACATTTTTAGTCAATAGTTGAATTTCATAATATTATATTGATATATTTTGTATCAAAAGCTTGTTGCATATTCTCTTAAATAAATTTAAAATAAGATTGATTTATTTATGTAGATTTTTTTTAAAATTTGTTACAGCTCTGAATACAAATTCTTTAGGCCCAACTCTTTATTTTAACGATTGTGTAATTTTTATGCTTCTCTTCAGCACAATCACCAATTTATATAAACTTAAAAGTCACCAAAATGACATAATATAAAGTCACAAAACAACGATAAAAAAGAAGTCTCGGTAATAACCTGGAATTGATAATATGCATAGTGTGAGAAGTACATTTGTAATACTAGTTTTACGCGGAACCCTCATTATTTTCAAAAATCAAAATTAGTTTAAGTTACGCGGATTAAATTTAGCTGTCTAGCAAAAAAATCGATATAACCGTTTCGAAGATTCGCCAGAACAATCACAACAGACAGACAACATTTAAAAATATGTATTTTTAGTATAGACAGACACAATGCTATGTAATTTAGTAAAAAGTAGTTATTTTGATATAACAAACAGATGCTTCAATTTTATTAATTGGTATAGATATAGAGTATATTGCTGGCGGAGCCGCGGGCACACGGCTAGTTTGTAATATAATGAAGGGAAGTGTGAATATCGAACCCGACTTGTACGATGGCCGCGCCGTAGAGGTCCGGGCGCTGGTTGATGCAGGCGGCGACCAGCAAGCCGCCGTTGGAGCCGCCCTGTATGGTGGTGAGGCCGGGCCGCGTGTACCCCTCGCGCTGCAGGTACTCCGCGGCCGCCTGGAAGTCGTCGAACACGTTCTGCTTGTTCAGCAAGCGGCCCGCGTTGTGCCACCGCTCGCCGTACTCACTGAACACACATACACAACACTATCATTAGTGCCGGTCCGAGGGGAGGGGGTTCCTAGAGTCATGATTGATTGTGACCTCATTAAGTTAATCGGAACTCTGACCTTTTTGCAATTAATCGAAATTCAGGCTTCTTTCAAACAATTGAGATTTTGGCCTTTTTCAATTAAACGAGTCTCTACCTCTTTCTGAAACTAGTTTCTGCTTCTTTCAATTGAGATTTGAACCACTTTCAACTAATTAAAAATCTGGCATATTTCAATTAAATGAGTTTCTGCCTCTTTCAATTTAGATTCAAACTTATTTCGATTAAATTAGTTTTTACCGCTATCGAATGAGATTCGAACCTCTTTCAATTAATTAATATTCTGGATTCTTTCAATTTTAAACCAGTTTCTGCCTCTATCAATTAATTAAGGTTTAGGGTTCTTCGGGCCCTTTTTAATTATTCGAGTTTATATTTAATAAATTAAAGATTTTTCATACAAATTTAGAAACGTCGAGAGGCGGGTGTATGTATCAATTCATATGTGGATAATAAAATATTGAATGTATAGTACGTTGAAGACATACCCGCCTCCTCTGATGTTCGGTATCGCGACGACGCCGTTAAAATGCTGCATGAACACGTTCCTGGTAACACTGAATGTCGGCTGAATGTTTATGTTGAACCCGCCGTAACCGTAGATAAGGGACGGGTTCGAACCGTCACGCGGTAGCCCCTGGACAAAATGAATAAAAATCTGTTATTTATGTACAGAACACAATCTAACGTTAAATGACACAGTAACTTAAGCCAATACACTGATCCTAGCTAGAATAATTTATCTTCTGTTATTTTTTTATTTATAACAAAAATTAGCAGGTCGAATTTAATAAGAAATATATAACATTTGTTGATGAATTATGATGGAGCCATTAATAAATTTGATAATGTTTCGAGTATTTTTTGGTTACATGGGTTGCGTATTTGAGTATGGGTAAATTTCATTTCACTTGGTTGCGCGTAATTAATGTCCTATCCCTAAATCCGTGTTCTGTTGCTTTCAATTGTCTGACATAAAAATGTACTATCATCAGCCTGTGGTTTCAATAAGATATCTTTCTTCATTAAAGTCATAACTTTAAAAATGTTGTTCCTATTTTTTAAATAAACAAATTTACATATATACACAAAAACTAATACCTTCTTTGATATAATAAACATGGGTATTTTCGTGCCGTCCTTACTCGAGTAAAATATTTGTTTAGCCTCATACTCGGACGGGTTGAATCCCTTTACTGTCACTTCTCTGAATACCTGCAATAAACAAACGCTTTATTAGATTATTATCCAAATAATTTAAAAAGAACACGGCTTTAATTCTTAAACACTGTAAATGGCTCTCTGTCTGTGCATTTGAGAATCAATTAACTTATTTAGAAAATACTTTTTTTAAGAATAATAAATGTGACATCCGACTCGATTTTTAGTATATATTTCTGTAGTTTTTTATTGGATTGGATTATAATGAAGAAACAATAAACAATTTATAAACGCTGAAAAATTAAATAGAACTTTAAAAGTGTAAGAGTTTGTTGTCTATATCATGATATGATGTGGATAAAAGAGTTATGAATATGAATACAGAGGGATGGGAAAGTATAGCGAGGCCAGAAAAAGTGTGGATGGAGTGTGTAAGGAATAATATGAAGAAAAGTACATGAAGAGATGACAGTTGGTAGAGACGTATAGAAGAAGAAAAACTTAATGCGCTGATCTCAAATCAGAACAGGGTAACGGAATGATTTGGCGCATTATATGAATACTGAAAAAAAACGTTTTTTAAGACATCTCAAAATAATCGTCACATTTTTGTCTACCATAATTGTGACATCAAGCAGAACGGTCTGTATCTCTATAACCTACCACGCTCGAGTATTTCAATAAGACAAATTTTAGCACTCGTTTGGTTATAGTGTAAACTTGTTCTGGTTCATTTTGTCTCCAGGATGTATCCGAACTGAACAGTAGTACTCACAGTGGGTTCGTAGCGATTCTCGGTGAAAACGATATGGTATATAACACCAGGCGACAGAAACAATGTACTCACAGTGGGTTCGTAGGGTTTCTTGGTGAAATCGACATGGTATATAACACCAGGCGACAGGAACGATATATGGTGATAGAATATCTCCGCCTGGTTCCTCTCCCCGGAGAAGCCGACTATTGACCCGACGTCCAGGTCGAACGTTTGGAGCACGCCTCCCGTTTTCAGCTCGTGTAATTGTAGTACACTCTGAAACATTTTTATAACATATTTTTTACTATTACTAGCTGTCTTCTCGTGACTCCGTCCGCCTTCTATATATTCTCCATCGCGTAATATAGTTTCAAATAATGTTTCGGTGGTGCTGTGTCCATAGAATCGTATTTTCGACACAACTTCAATGTGTTTTAAATTTTTATTCTGTGGCGTAACTAACCCGAATTTTGGAATAGGGGGCAAACCCGCTTGTCACTTGATGGTAAGTAATCACCACCGAAATATAAATATATAATACAGAATAGAAGGTATAATGATATATGTGTATTTTACCTTAACATCTCTGATGTAGTGAACGACTAGCTTGTCATTATCCACAGCCGATGCCCAGTCCAGCACGTCGCTCGGGTGCTCCTGTGGAGTATAAACACTTTATATTTTAATATGATATTGTTACGACATTTAGGACCTTCTCTAAAACTCTCAAACCAAATCGACGGTGGGACGAGGTGACCAATACAACGGGGCGACTAGTGGGACGAGGTGACCAATACAACGGGGCGACTAGTGGGACGAGGTGACCAATACAACGGGGCGACTAGTGGGACGAGGCGACCAGCGAGTGACTATAACAGTTTGTGTCTTGGTTCGAATCGTGTGTGTGTTCGTGTTCTTGTGTGTTTGTATAGACAATAAATATGTATTGTGCGGAGTAACGGCATTCTCTTGGATCCCACCACCCTGACTAGTAACAATATAACCGACAATAGACCAGTGGTAATGTGGACTTCAGTTCGAATCTTGCTATCCAATACTAAACTCAATTTATAAACCAACTAACAGAATGACAAACAGATTTACCATTTATGTATGTTACAAGCGAAATTATCCATAGGAAATTAATATTTAATTTGTTAGAGAGTGTGAAATTTTTTGATCGTAGCAACGATTTACTTGTAAGTTGTAAGTTAAGTGTTAGTTAAGTTATAAAAATACGTTGATAATACTCACTTGTATGAGTGTCTCCCAATTCTCTTCCGCGGGATTGTGCAGATCTATCTTGATAAGTCTGTAGTTGGGAGCGTTTTTGTTCGTACGGAATATGCAAACGGATCCATCGTTGGTGATGTACTGGAATTAAATACAAAAAAAAAGTAGTAAGAAAAATATTTATGAATTAAGTTGCGTTACCAGTCCGCTTCACTTCCGCATAATTATGTGGAGCTATTTAGAGTTATATATTCATTTCCCGAACTAAATGTCCGCGGTACAATCGTTTCAAAGTTATTAAGTGACGAACTAACAAATGCTTGTTTTTATAACTAGCCGTGTGCCCGCGGTTCCGCTTGATTACATGGAACACACGTTTTATTTTCGTGAAATTATTTTTGCCACTAATACAAAGCCAAGATATTTCTAGCAAATTCAAAGACCTGCTAATAAACCGTGCGTTCAATCGGATTTTATTCACAATTTAATGAGTTTAATTTTTTTTTACGCGGAACCATAATTATTTTCGTAATATAAGCAGGTTGAGTTATGCGGAGTAATTTCAGCTATCTGCTAAAAATAGTACCATCAAAATAGGGTTAGCCGTAACGGAGATTAGCCGTAACAAACACACAGACAGACAAAACATTTTGTTTCGGTATAGGTATCATTATTATCTATTGTATATTCTTATGTATTTAGTGAAGCTTGTCATTTTAATATTACGAAAAAAACCACTTCAAATTTTTTTTATTACTATAGATTAAGGTGATATTGTATTTTGTAATGTAATACTTTTGAAATAAAATACCTATCGGTTTATACTGACCTCATAGTCGGCTTCGAACTTGTACACAATCTGCGTGAGCGGCAGCCGGCCAGTGACCTCCGGGTGCTTGCTGAGGTCCGTGTAGAACAGCAAGTTGTCGCGCGTGTCCCTCACGGGCGTCACTATGAGGTACCGGCCACAGTCTGTCACCTCGGCCCCGCTGTAGTAATAAAAAAATTATATTTTTGAAGTGTAAACTTATTTTGCAGAGTTTCGCGTTACCAATACTATGACGTCACCCATCAAGATGATACAGTGTTAAAGTATAAGATGGCGCTCAGAGAAATTATACAATTTATACTTACCTGTCGTATGTTTTGATTATGAATAATCTGTTTATGGAAATATCCATTGATCATTAGTCGGAACGCCAATAGATGTAAAAACCTGTCTGTCTGTTTGTTCCGGGTAATGTTCTTCATAAAAAAAATAATAAAATCCGATTCAATGCACAGTTTTACGGTTCCGGGCACGTGCTTGAATTTAAGATAAATATTTTTACTTTACCTTAGTACTAAACAAAAATTATGGTTTCGTATAAAAAATAAAATGCAGTGTAGAATATATGAAACGCAGGCGCAGCCGCGAGCATATAGCTAGTAAATAATAACTCCAATATTAGAAAATTGACTTTATAACAATAAATTGTAACTATATTACGATGCGAATTAAGTCGACAAGCTGATAAAAAATAAATAAATTATAAAAACATGGAAATAATAAACGGTAAAAGCCAATTTTACGGGTGTTAATTATAAGAAATGTGAGGTTTTAGTCCTTCGATAAAAATCGAGAATGAGAAAAGTTATTTTTGAATCTTGAAACATATACATAACTAGCCCTTCCTGCGGCTCCGCCCGCGTAACATTTTTTCTATTCTACACAATAATTCTGCATAACATATATATTTTTATATAATTATTGGAGAATAATTGGAGGCCTAAAATTATTTTGGTAATAAAAGATAGTTTCGGTATAGGCTCAGTGCTTTGATCACAATCTCACTTGATGTTAAGTGACGATGTAGTCCAAGATGGTAAACACACTAAGCCTAGATACTGGTGATACTCAAGTGATGCTGCCGGAACACACCTATTAATATTTGGCGTCAGGTTTTCAAACTTGAGGTTGGTATCTACCTAGACGGATATTATTTAAAAAATCCCCTACCACCATGCTCTATGGTTTCCTCACGATGATTTTTTGCGCCGAAATGTAAGGCTGATTTTAGAGTTAGATAAGTGGGCTCGAACCCTTGTCCACTGACACAGTATCCGATCGCACTATCCACTGCGCCATCATCGCTTCCGATATTTCTTACAAATTTAAACTCCAATTGTAAAGTAAAACTGACCATTCAATCGGATTTGTTTCTAGATTTTATGAGTTCAAATTTATTACGCGGAACCCCCTAATTATTTTGCAACAATAGAAACCAAAAAAGTTATGACTTATAACTTCAGCTATCTATCTAAAAAGCCTCATTAAAATCGGTTCAGCCGTTCCGGAGATTAACATACAAAGTTGTTAATTTGATATCACAAACAGACACTTCAATTTTATTTATGTTTATATATGTATTGATTAGGTAGTAATTAATGTCATTTGAATTACCATAAGAAAGAGATTTTATGCAGTTCATAATTTTTTTTAAATTTATTTTACTTACAATCAAATAATTTTTTCATAGAGATTTATGATTGAATTGTTGTTATATTATATTATTATTGCTAGATTTAAATGTACAGTAAATTAAAAACAAAACTAAAAACTAATTAATAACTAATCCAAGTCTCAGTTTACAACATAGGAAAGTATAATATGAATAGAGACTATGTATAAGAAGAGTATTGAAAGAACATTTAGAATGGAATAAGGGTAAGAAGAAGAAATGTAAATTCTTACATTCTCCACAGCGGTTCCTCGGGGAACTCGACGACGATGACGTCATCCGATTGCGGAGTGTTCAGTCTGTGGTAGCAGAGCTTCTGGTCCCTGTTCCCTTCCGTCTCGGAACCGTCAGTCTTTCCCTTCTGATCCAGGTACCTCTGGAATTTACTTTATACTTTTATATTCAGTCTAATTTCCATACGCAATTTTATATCTGTATCTTATATGTGTGTACGGGTCTATATATGTATTAATATAAAAACTGAATTCAAATCGGTATAGTAATTTTTCTAATGGCACCACGTTCGAATACGGCAACGATGCGATTTGAAAATATAACTATTGTAGCGATGATGGGTCTGTTGGTAGTGCGGTTGGATCACGAGTAGATGGACGCAGATTCGAACACACATTGCTGACCCAAGGGGGGAAGGGGCGGCGGCCCTGACCTTCCATTGCACTGGGGAAGCCGGCGGGGGGCTTAGTCTTGGTTGCCTTTTGCGGGTTCTAATAACTAGCCACCACTCTCAGGTTTAAATTTCTGTTGTCAACCGTCTATAGATGTTTTTCGCCAGCAACATTTGAGAACCAGAGAATCTCTACACTTAGCGCGTTTACTATCGCATCGATTTTGAACTTTAAGGCTGGTATCAATCCATAAATAACTCGTTTTTCCGACTGAGAGATTGACATTGACACTGAGAGTACAAATTATTCAAATTTCGGACTTCAGTAAGTAAAAACAAATTGAGATCGTAAATTGAATTTTAATATTAAAATTTGTTTCCAGATTGTTTTTTTTGTCCCATTACATCTCAGCCATAATCCGAGTTTTGTTTACTTTTTATGTGTTTCCCCTATTTTTTTGTGCCTTTATTGTCCTCATCTTATTTCTATTTTACAATCTTATTCTAATTCTTATCTATGTGTTCCTATTGCATTGTGGTTATGTCGAATCTTTATATTTACTTAAATCCTATGTCTCATTTTATTTCTTATCTCTTGTTCTATTACATTTTGTTTTGTCGGATCTTTAGTTATTCATAATTCTTATGATTGTTTTCATATACTTATTTCTAATTTGACATTTTAATAATTTTTTTTATTGATTTAGGATCTAGATATTATTGATACCATCAATCTCGTTATGGATAGCCTATTATTTACAAGTCATACATTTAGGACAAGCGTATTCTCTGACCTTTTTTAAGTGTCGAGGAACGCCGCGGATCTTGCCTAGTGTTTAACAAACAGGAAGGTAACCACGATTATCACTCCAACGGGTTTATGAAGGTTTATACATAAATTAAATACATAAAAAACAGCAGGTCAAGTTGAACTAGCGAATGAGGAAGGTAATGGGTACAAAAAAAAAAAAACATTAAACATATATGGAAATTTATAGACATTCCCTTGTAATAAATAATTATTAAATTAAACAGACTTACTGCGTAAAATATGCCCTTGTTATCCTTCGTCCAGGACAGCGATGCGAATTTCACTTTCTCCAATACTTCTGGATAATCTTCGCCTGGAATGAGAGAAATTAAGGTTAATTTGTTTAGGAGAGTTCTATTATGAGTTCTCTAAAATGTTTGAAAAATTCTTTTTACAATCTCACCTTGTGTGAATGTGGGGTGTGTCAAGAGGGTTATCCTTCCCCCAAATCGTACAAGTTGAATTGACAAACTTCTCATATTTTATTTTTACCTGGTATAGACTCAGTCCTATGATCACAATCTCACCTGATGTTAAGTGACGATCTGGTTTAGAATGGTAAACACACTAAGCCTGGTTCTCAAAATTTTACACAAATAAATATACAATTTACGAAAGCTTTAAATAAATTATCAACTTTCAGCTTGAAACGTGTAAATTATAATTTCTCATGTTTATATAGTTCACCGCCCACTATGAGGATGTATTTTTTTCTAAAGACCCCCATCTTATTTTTTTGCCTTTTTAGTGTATATTTTTAATTTGCTCACGCCCCGTCTACCGCTTTAATTAATGCCCCCCTAATTTTCTTTTACTGCAATCGCGCTTGCATGCACCTGCGTGTGATGCGTGTAATGTTAGAAAGTGCCTGAACTGTAAAAAGAGTCACGGTATCAGTAGATCACCTGTAGCGACGTCTTTGAAATGTATAGTGATCCAGTCAGACCCGCTCGCAGAGAGACCGTACGCTAACGTCGATCCGTCTTCAGTGAACTTCCTGCCTGATAGTGCGATGGTACCGTCTTCGGACAGAGTGTTGGGATCTAGAAATACTCGCGGTTCACCTTGCAAACTGTCTTGCACGTATAGGACTCTAGGAAATAAAAAGATCGACGTTGTTGGAAAATTACGGCTTTAATGTAAGGTTAATATTACATTTTTGGACTATGTTTTTAATCTGCCCACACATCTGAATGCTCCTAATTCAAACGCCCACAAGGGCTTCAAAAAAAGAAGCATGCAAACTTCAAAATGCCACTAACATAATGAACAAGGTTCTCTTATAAAAAATTGATGATTTTTTTTTCTTTAGATAAAGTAAATCTAGTGTCTAAGAAGTAAAACGAAGAAAAAATTTATTGGTTTCTGATAGTTCAATATTATATAACAAAGGCAATTAAAAATGCTATTTAACATAGATTACGCTTATAGATAGAACAGTGGTCGTCGTCAAACTGCGGCCCTTGTCCGGTATTTGTGCGGCCGCGACGAACCAAACAACTTGGGTAGACAATGACATAAAATCGTGTTTACATACTATGAAGTCTACTAAATAGAAGTATGCAGTATCCTATGTTCCCAACATAGGAATAGAGTAAGTAACCGAGTTGCGAGAGAGAATTCTCTACAATGGCCAATAGCTCCTCGACCCGGACTTCTCTTTTTTCCCGACCTTCCCTGGTTTTTGTTTGATATTGTTACATAAAGTAAATTGAAAATGTAAAATAGTAAATCAAAGGATTAACCTTATCAACATTTATAGAAGCTAGCAACTAGTTATATAAATACAGACAGACAGTAACAAAAGTTTTAGGATCTTGTTTTGAACACAGTGTCCTTGACAATATGTATATATTTTTTCATCATGAACTTGATTCTTAATAAACAAGTTTTCGCAATTTATGAATAGAAAAATTATTGTTCAAGGTAAGCCGTATTAATAAGCTGGTCTTGATCATAAAGGTGGAACGCTTGGCTCTTGACTTGCCATTGTGTTGCGAACCACACCCTTTTAGACAGGTACACAATAGTCTAAGTATTATTGTTTCTAAATACAGAGGTATGGTGATGGAATTCCATTTAATGCAGTAAAACAATTTAAAAGGAATAAAAACTGTTAGGTATTAGAATGTGTCCGCTAGCACTTCTCGTTAGTTTAATATACAAATAAGACGATTCTTAAGGCGCTATGCGATTATAGGGTGAATTATTAACTAAACGATAGTGATGTCTGGAAATTAAACATCTCTGTGCTTCCGTTAAAACTGTTTATTATTATGAATTGTATAAAAAAACCAGATCGAGTTTCTTGCCAGCTCTTCTCGACCAGGTTGTTTTATGAACCGATGGTAGTTTTTTCATAAGTTCATTAGCGCTTTCTCAGGGCCTAAATTGAATAAAGAATTTTTGATTTTGAATCCAGTTGCATAATAAATACACCTTACTTACGCCTGATTCTGCAATCCAGTGTTTTTGAAGAAGAAATATCTGTCACCTTTTCTGAACGGGCAAGAGTATTTCGGGTAATTCCATAGTTCGGTGAGCCGGTCGTTGAGCTCGCGTTTCATAGGACACGAGTCGAGGTACGGCTTGGTGATCCTGTTCTGTGCGTCTACGAACTCTTTGGTTTCGTTCGAATCGGGGTCTTCTAGCCATCGATACGGGTCTGCGATCTATACAATACATACGTAAGTTTGAATAGACTGCGGTTAGCATTATCTCCATACCCTTTTTGTTTTTACTTGCTACTTTTTATATAATTCCAGAAGGATTACACGTCTGTTTAACAACTCTGTAATAAAGTTCTGTCGTTTACTCCATTAACAGCCTATAAAGCTCTGATTTAAACTGTTATAGTAAGCTTTATCGGATATCAAAGATCTTTAATCCCGTAGAAATCGTCGGAAAAAGAATATAAAATAATAAAAAAATATCTCAAAAATCAATATAAATAAATGACATGTTCCGATCCCCAATTGGGCAGGTTTCTGTAACTAACGCCAGCGCGATAGAGTTACACTTTCATGCGCTATCATAACACGTATTACACTGTATCCTATAAACCTGCACACTACACGCAGAAACGTTTGCTCTGTATGTAGGTAGTTTCTTTTAGCTACAGCAGGTTTTGTATGGAAAAAATTACGCGGTATTTATGACCCATGTAGCAGCTCAAACCGGGGTTTGGAGCCTTAGCGCTAGTTACCATTCTTTCGGTTGAGCAACGCTCACCCCAAAAGCTCAATGGAGCCGTCAAGGCCCTTCTAGTCAACAGCATTTAGTCAGTTCGAAAAATATTGTTTATTCATAGTCGTTTCATCATATTAGTAATCAATTATATAAACCATAAAATAACATCAATTTTTAAAATAATGTTTGTTTTTAACCAATATAAATAATAATTTGCAGGTGCGCAAATCTATTTTTTTAACAATAATAAAATTATTTGGGCCTTTACGATAACATAATGGTTGTATAGGGTTAACGCACTGTTAATAGTCGTTTTTGTTATAGACTCTATTGATTGCTACAGGTTCTTGTAAAAAAATCGTACGTATAGATGTCCAAGGTTCAATCAGTTGCAATAAAACCATCGTGTTATGAATTCGAAACGAGTTTAACAAACTCTGTTTGAATATTAATCGTTACAAGAATATACAACAGAAAACCGCTCGCGAATATCGGAAAGCGATTATAATATTAAACGTTTATTTCTGTGTATAATCTATATTCGTATATATGCATAATAAAATCGTAGAAATTTTCTATTTTCAAACACGTCTTTAGTAGTATAGTTTGAAATAAATTTATTCAATTTACAAGTTACAAATACTACACTAATATTTATTGCAAATCTGTTAACAAATAAATAAATTGGAACTGTGTTTTAGGAAACAGTATCACAAATTATAAAACAAATTATCAGATTAATGTGTCGAGTACCCATAAAAAAATAAAACAATAGAAAGACAATAGGAAAACAATAGAAAGCTGGCGTAAACGCCAGGAAGGTGCTCAAGGGGTTACCATACATACATAACATACTATAGTAATACTGATAAATAAACAAAAGCAGTGTAATTCACTAAAACTGCAGACATTTGAATGAAAGGCCAGTGTACATGTGGGTGGGTGGATTCCAGTGTAAAATTATGTATGAAGAAAACATCTTAAAAGAGTAAGTGCATGTATAAATAATTAAACTAAAAGTGTATTAGTCGGTGCATCTGCTAATAACTGTCAAAATATATTGGTGTATTTTGGTATACATCAATCTATTAGTAAGCGTGTGGAAAGTGCTTTTTCTACAAACGTTAATCAACATGTTTAGCTCAGGTCATTACTGTGTGCTCTGCTTTATATTGAGAAAAAGATTATGGAGACTATCATAGTTACGCTTATATTGCCAATTTAAAATTTTGTATGCTATTTTATAGTTAAGTTTTTTATTTCTTATCCATTTTATTATACTTTATAAACACAATATAATCAAAGAAGATTGGTTATTAGGTAACGGACTGTAATTATTTTATTATTTTTATTGTATTGTACTTGTAATAGAAGTATTTTATTTTCAAACGGCAGATACGGAACAGGACTATTTAGTTTTCTTAATGGTAAAACATAAGATTTTATTTTGGTTTTTGGTGAGTAATATAAAATGCAAAAAGTCATCATTTTAATATGTCGATTACCCATAAAAATGAGACAATAGAAAAATAATGGAAAGCTGGCGTAAACACTCGGTTAGTGCTCAAGGGCTTAAGGACTGCCAATTGAGAGCTATCCAGTTCTAAAATATGTTTTAGCAGCTTTTCAAGTATACACTTTCGGCACAATTTGTGTCCTCCCATGATTACCGGAGGGCATATCTGTTGGTCGTAACTGTGGGACCCGAACTGGGCTATTCAGCCATAAGAGCAGTTGCCACCCCCCACCGGTGTTGGTTAAGTCACCTGGAAAGATACTTTAGGACTATGATGGGGACTTATTTCGGTGAGCAGCAATTTACCTTGTCTCTATTACATGGACAAATATGAACCAGATCCACCAAACTCTTTGGTTGGTAGGATTGTTTGTTATGATAAAATATACATACATTTGGTTTGAGTAATTTTAAATGACAGGAAGCAATCTTCAAGCCAAATCGTGGCATGATTTTTGTTTGCATTCCATAAAGGAGTTTCTAAGAATGCATAAATTCTTAACGTTTATAGCCTGAGTAACGATGGTGAGAGAGTATTACGGCACTCTATAAAACACACATTTCACTCTCGCTAAGATAGTAGTCCAGTCAATGTCCGTCAGAAAAAATATTTGAAATTCTTTGTAAATTATAATATAATTGGCTTATAATTTTTAGTTAATTATAATAAATATTTTTATACTCCAATTAGTCATTAATATTCAACAGATTCATCAAAATCTATTTATTATTTTAATTTTGCTTATTATTTTATTAAAATAGAAAAAACGCATAATTGGAAGTTAGGCAAAAATATTCATCGTACGAAAGAATTATTGACAACTTTATACACACACATACACAACACACAATCTTATTTAGTTTTTTCTTATTAAATATATTAGGCATTTATTACATATTTATGTTTATTGTTTAATTGTAGGCTCAATATTAGCTTGACCTGCATGTATTGTATGTATCTATTTATGTAACGCAAACTTCGAACACTTATCTAGGATCGATGACATGATCTTCTGGATTATAGTTTGTATTCAATAAAATTTGCACTAAGCGTTATTCCACATCACGTCTGCAAGTGGTTTAATAAAATAACTTTTGTGTGTGTTGAAATATGATTTATTGTAACTACATCGTAAATGTAATTAAATGCAATATACGTGAAACATCCTGTTCGGGTTAAATTATCAAATAAATTATACATGTTTACTGATCGTAAAGGGTTTTTTTTTTCTTCTTTTTACTATATACCAATTTATCTTAAATTCAACAGACACATAAATTTTAATTTATTGCACAACTACAAGGATGTTGCGATTTAAACATTACATAATTCTCTATTCACAATAAAATAACTTGCAACCGAACCAAGTCTTCGATATAGGTTAAAATTAAATTACTGCACCGTATATTGAGTCTAGAGAGAAACTATTTACTATAAAACAGAAAGCGATGATGGCGCCGTTGGTAGTGCGGCCGGATTCCATGTGAATGGATGCAGGTGCGAACCCAACCATCCAACTCTAAAATCAACCTGAGCTTTCGGTGAAGTAAAACATCGTGAAGAAATCATATATATAATAATGGCCGCCTCATGTTTGAAATCTCGTGGCTCAATACCAATAGGTGTGTTCCGACAGTATCACTTGAGAACCTGTAACTCTAGCCTTAGTGTGTTTACCATCCTGGACCATCGTCACTTAACATCAGGTGAGATTGTGGTCAAAGCACTAAGATTATAAAGTGAAAAATTGTAAGTAAATCGTAGGAGATACAGATTTGCCATCACGTAGAAAACAGAATCTTCCCGCCGTAGCTGAGGATCTAAGCATGCTCGCGTCCATAACCGCGCAGTGTTCCTATCCTATAGATATTTTCATGGACTACTATAACACGCATTACACTACATCCCACACTAATCCAAACTCTGGGTTCTGTAAGGGTCCTTGAGATCCGTAGTTTCCTTCAACTTAGATATAGCTTCAACTACGCGGAATTTACGCATAAGTTCGCAGCCCAAGCCGAGCTCCGTACCAGTTTGGTGCCCTTGCATAATCGATTCAAATTACAGAAGGTTTTAATTGTAATAAGCAACAGTATTGTAGTTTTGAATAAAGTAATCGTAAAATATGTATATAAATCGGTTTATATCAACAATTTGCCAGTTTGCAGGTGTAGCCTTGAGAAACCAGATTCGTGGATCCATCTAATTATAAATGTTATTTCTGTTTTGAATATAAGAATTTGCTATTAAGAATGCATTTGCAATAGACGTTTTCTGCTATGGTATATGCATCGGTAAACATTTCCTCTAAGATCTTCATATGGTGTTTTTTTTCCTCGATAGCTGATATTAGGAAAAAACTTATTTCATAGTTATGATCATTGATAGCATGACTAACATATTTAATTAATATAAAATAAAAGTCGTTCATTATTTAGTAATATATATGTATTATATTTCTATGCGCTTGTATGACTCTCTCTTTCGTAGTGATAACAATAATTTTGCTTGGAAATCAATGTTGGAAACGAGTTGAAAAAATAATTTGCGCAAAAACTATGCCCATTATCTGTCAATAATTGAAATCAAAATAAGACCACCTATTGTTGAGATTAGCAATTTTTAGTTACAGTCTTCTAACGAGATATTGTATTTATAAGTTAAAGATATTTGGCATAAAAAAAGATTCGAAATTATCAGATCAGCGTTCGCCAATTTAACCTGATTTTAAATAATGATTAAGTCGAAAACGCTCGTGTTAAGCTTACAATGGATATTAAAACATACCGGTCATGAACATCACGCGATAGCGTTTTCATAAAAAAAAATTGCAAATCAATTTATTTACATAAATTACTAGTTACCTTAGTTCCATGGTAGTCGTCAATGACGGTCTCATCTCGCCGAAACTCTGGATAGTCGATGACCATATTCCTCCGCGGCGTAATTGACCAAGCGCTGGCGCACTGCAACAACGCGAAGCATGACAAAACACAAGTATAACGTAAAGCGCCCATATCTAGCAGCGCTCATTCGCATTCGATACCAACTGCCGGATTGGATAGCAAAACAATCTTTTATATTGTATCGGTTGAACGGACGGACACACGGCCGTACACGACACGACGCCGCGTTTATCGAAGTATCTCCAAAACATTGATAGACTTTTTTTTAATTATCTCTTCTCATTTCTTACGTCTCGCGCTTATTTCTTATCGCGGTTTCCGATGAAGGTTATAATAATAATAATAAAGAGGTTCTTCTCGTATTTTTTAAAACAGATGCTTATGATTCTACATAAATATAAAGCTTTCTTTACGAATCGATTAGCATATTCATTTGAGAATACAAAGTGACTGTTTTAATGCTAAAACGTATAAGAGAGTTTATTATAAAATCTAAACCGGTAAAACAAGTATAACATAATAATTGACATATAAAATCTACTTAATTTGAATTTTTACAAAAGGTGTGTATTATCATAGTGTTTTAGTATTCTTTGATTGAAAAGCATTAGCGATTTCGGATCGCAAATTGGAGTTTTCTGTATGTATTGATCTTATTTTTACAACCTAACTATAGCTACCTTTGTTTGTTAGTTGTGTGCCTGCGGCTACGTCCGTGTTTCATAATTCTTCACAGTGTAATATGGTTTTTAAATAATGTTTTAATGTCCATTGAATCGTATTTTGTTGGAGAAATTCATGTATTTCAATGTATTTACACGGAACCCTAATTCATTTCTTTAAATTATTTTTGGTAGTAACAGAAAGCAAAAATATTTCTCAAAATTTTAAACAGAGATTTTACAACATTTTTTTATTTTATTTTTATTTATGTGGAACCTTCATTATTTGCCAATAATAAAAGTTACCGAAGTTAGTCCTTGTAACTTCAACTATCTGCCAGAAAAGGTCTCGTCAAAATCGCCACACTCGTTCCGGAGGTTACCCTGAACAAAATGACAGAAAAACAAAATTTTAAAACTTAAGTACCGTATACACAATTATATGTATTTAGTAAAAGCTGTTATTTTGATATTATAGACACTCAATTTTATTTATTTGTATAGATTGTAACAGAATCTATACTAATAAATAAAAAGAAGTGAATGTTTGTATTGTTAATTTTTTTACTTAATAGATATGTATACACAATCCTATACAAAAAAAATCAATTTAATTTTTTTTTGTCTGTTTGTTCCGAGTAAACGCCGAAACAGCTGGACGGATTATGACAAGACTTTTTTTTGGTAGATAACAGAAGTTACTCCGCGTAACTTAGGGTACTTTTAATTTACGAAAATAATTAGGGTTATGCGTAAAACAAATAAAACATAAAAATTTGAATAAAATCACATTCAATGCACAAATTTACGGGCAAATGTTTGAATATCGAGGGGTTTGAATCTATACTTCATATCGAGGGGTTTCAGAATCCACAATAGAACACACATTTCGATGGTTTTTAAAATCTTTGTCTGTCTGTCGGTCTGTTTATTAATTTGTTCGCCAATCACGCAAAAACTACTACCGAGAATTGGATGACATTTGGTATAATTGTAGCATATACTCTGTAGTAACATTTAGAATACATTTTTATTCATATATACATTTATAAGAACAAAAAATATGTGTTTGCTTTATTAATAAATAGTGAAATGGGAAGAAATAATACTAAATTAAAAACAACATAATTTATTAACATTTAATTTTTTTTAAATGTGCATTTCTGACGAATATTCATAGATGATATTTATCTTTTAATAATTTGGACTGTTTTGAAACATTTCGAGGACATAGCTAATCTATACTATAATAATAAAAGACTTTTATATTAAATATATCACCAATAATCACGTTGGTAGGGCATTTTCTAATGCCCGCCTGGGTAGCTACCACTTGAAAATCTTTCACCAAATACCAATAGGTGTGTTCCGGCAACATCACTTGAGAACCAGTACCTCTAGTCTTAGTGTGTTTACCATCCTGGATCACATGGTGAATTAATATCAGGTGAGATTGTGGGCAAAGCACTGAGCCTATACCGTGTAAAAAAAATTACAATACTATAATAAAAAAGGCAAAAATATTTTCGTTTATCTTATTGCAAAAAAAAACTAGGGATCCGTATAAAAGATTAAAACGCACTTGAGAACATATGAAGAGCGGGCGCCCGCGGCTACGCTAGTATAAAATAATAGTAAACACAGCTAGTATAAAATAATAAAATAATCAATAAAAATGAATTAGTTGTATTAAAAATACATTCTATTTCTTTGTAGTTAAGGATAATCTGTGAGTTACATACTACATACACAATTCTACCAACGTCGTGTGAGTATAATATATAAAAACTTCAACGCTCTAGCAAGTTGGTGTTCATCTTGTCCGAAATTTCCAAGGAGTTTTTGTGACACCCTAAAATTCATATTCTGTGTACTTATTTAAAATGCACTTCACTTGCATGGAATAATCAAAGTACATATATCACGCAAAACCCAAATTAAAGAAACAAAATATGTACACCGAAAACTCAGGCTCATTATTAGAATTGGACAGATGGGCTCGAACCCATTGACGCGAAATTCGATCGCACTACCAACTATGCCATCATCGCTTCTATTATCGTTTATTAGGTACCAGGCAACCTTAATACATAATAAAAGAAAAAATGCATAATGTGCCCGCATCATTTAAGAATAATAATTTTTCTCGATTTAAAAATAATAACATTATTAATAGTGCACTGGCGATAAGACTATTAACGTGTGGATGATAAAATATAATATACGAGTATAGCACGCGAAGGAATGCTTCATAAAGAGTATGATTATGAAAATAAACTACGTAGTTACGGCACGAGATAAATTTTGTATTGTATGCGATAATTGCACACGTACTGAGAAAAATCGTTCAACGGTAATATGATTTATAATTTAAGTGTACAATAATTGATTGGTATAATCGACTATTAAAATAAAATACATAAATGTTACGGGTAATCAGGTTTCTTGTCGTGTGGTGCCGGCTAAGAATAGTACTACCCCATATCGTTCC
This sequence comes from Samia ricini, assembly GCA_014132275.2. NCBI lineage: Eukaryota > Metazoa > Arthropoda > Insecta > Lepidoptera > Saturniidae > Samia > Samia ricini. The sequence goes on from AP028161.1 coordinate 14,509,782, forward strand.
CGTGGGTGTTACAAAAGGCGACTAAGGGATAAACCAGGGGATGGGCAACAGCATTCTCTGAGCACCACAAACACCTACTGCTATCGCCAACCCCCCTGCCAAGCGTGGGGATTACGGCAATCCCCACATCAATTTTTAGAGGAGGCCTATGTCTAGCAGTGGACATATTTCGGTTGAATGAATGGAATCAGGTTACTAGTGCAGATTAAAAACGAGTCTATTATAACCAAATATAATATAATGATAATAATCATTTCCTTATTGTTTTTCAGTAAGAAAAAACTACATTTGACGTACTTTAATGAGTTTTTACAATCATTTGCCACATAAATTATCAATTAATTTATTAAGATATTCTGATTTTTTTATTATTCGGCTGATGTATGTTTATTTTTTACTAAACTGATAGAATTTCGTATGTAACCACTTGATTTAGATTTAATGTGAAATGAAGCAATTAAAGCGGTTAAAGGTTTAGATCCTCCAATTTAGACAATTTCATATATTTTAAAGAAATTAATATACACCAAGATTAACATATCAATCTTGACAAACAATATCTCTTAACAAACCAAGATAAACAATCCCTAAGAACGATTTTAAAGGTTACAGAACTTATAATAAATGATAATTAAAATTATGTACTGTTTAAGGGATAAAACCATTGTAACATACAAAAAACTTTGCAAAGTTGTCTTGCTTGTTTTCCTATTAGCAAGATGCAGATGAGCAACTGCGCTTAATAATTAATATGATAGGATAGGATCGATCCCAAAAAAAAACTTTCATTAGTTGACATACGCCCGCAACATACATGTCAAATCCAATGAATAAATACCCTGGCGGATTGTAAAATGAAGCACGTATAGTGGTCACAATCTAATCGGGCACGTGTGATCTGGGAGTCTATCTTGACTGGCGAATCAGTCATCTTTATCAATCAGAATACAAGGGCAAGGTTGTAGAAGAAATATTACTGGTAGATACTACAAAATCGAACTATACAATTGTCAATTACATATTGCAAATATAGCCGGACTTTCCTAACTCTAAAAATGTCAAACAATCAATTCATATAAAAAGTGGACGTTTACTGACAATGTTATAAGGTCAACTTACCTTTTGAAAATATCCACTGTTAGCTACTGCAAGAATCGGCAAGTGGCGTAACACGGCCCGAAGCCTGACAGATTTAGTGAGAAACCTGGACCGTGATAAATATAACTAACTTTATTAAGTGACTTAACAAATAGTGAGAGTAATCACATTTACCGTGGGGTGACATGTAAATACAATTATAAAATTTTCGTTCCGCTTCCATTGAATGGTAAATTCAATGATAATAATAAACTATCAATAATATTTTCATCTTTACATATTACACAAAAATACAAGTACAAAGCCGTGGTTTTTCATGCTTTTTACTTTTTCTATATAACACTCAAAAATAGAATATATTTATAATTTCACTTAAGCGGATTACAAGTACTCTCTAAACGCACTGTCCTTAAAGTCTTAAAGATTATAGTTTGTCTGTCACTTTTTCCGCTTATTATACGAGAATCGCTAAACAGAATTAGTTAATATTGATGGTGTTGCTTATCAACACCATTTTTAGTAAATATATTTTATAATCGACAAAAAAATGCTACATAAGTACATGTAATATCTTGTAATACTTTACCTACACTAAATAATAATAAAATAATAAAAATGATAGGTGTAATTTTTAATATAAATAAATGAAGAATTTTCCAAATAAGGAGTCGCGGATACGACATTTCTCAACATATTTCTTATATTTTTATTTTTACAAATCGGAACTCCATACAAGTACTTGTTTTTGATAAAAAAATCAACGTAGGTACACCGTTCCGTTTGCAGAAAACTAGCGTAGTTAAAAACATACATAATTTTATAATAACAAGAGGTGATAAATATTGTAAAAAAAATATATGTTGCTTCTCATATCTTATCGTATACTATTAATATGTCGATTACCCATAAAATGAGACAATAGGAAAACAATGGAATGCTGGCGTAAACGCCAGGTTAGTGCTCAAGGGGTTAAGCGAGCAATTCTTGTATATATATATATAATATATATATGTAATTGGGTTCTCGGGATTCGTTGTACCGATCGAGATGAAATTTTGCATATAATTAAAGCTTTATTTTCTAAGATTATTTGAGTTCATACTTTTTTGAAAGTTGCAGCCACACATTTATATTTAACATTTTGTTTTGATTTAATTATATAATAACAAAGGGCGTGACCTACACCGCAACGTTTTTGCAAATGGTCGACAGTTCCTAGGCAATAACAGATGCCAATAAATAAATAACATTATAAATTATAATACATTTTTTTAATTTCAACATGTATTCGGTTTATATTAATAAAGTCACATTATAAATTGATTTAAGATGTTTCATAGTTCCACATGTCATATAGTACATTTTTAATATTTTGTATGACCATTGGACAATTGATTAGTTTTACCAAGAATCGACCACAGATTCGAATAGAGATTCATTACAACCTATTAGATTTCAGAAAGTTATGTGGATTTTCTTATTCGAGATATTTTTACTTGAAACAAAACAAATTTTTACCTTGATTCTTTTCCTTTGTATTCTTTCCAGTGCCGATTTTCTTTTTTAGTTTAATTTTAATTTTCTATTGTATCCTTTTTTTTTAAATTTACTTTTTATTTAATTTAATTTTCTTAAAAAGAAGTAATTTCTTTTTTATTTTCATTATCTTTTTTTAATGTTCTGTGATTTTACTATCTCTGTTTTATTTTATTTTTAATCCTCTATTTTTATTACATGTTCCTATGTTTTATTTATTTTTTTATTTTAAATTTACTCCAATGGCATTGTGCTAAATTGTAAATGACTTTTTTTGAAAAGTGACGAGTGCCTCCTTGTCAGCTACTCAGCAATAAAAGACTCTAATTTTTACATTAAGTGATCGCCTGGGTTATGTCTTATTTAAAAAATATTGATATTATTATGTGTGTGTATTCTTGTGAATACACCCATAAATGATTGGCGATAGATTTACAATTTGAGAGTGATAGCTATAGCTTTTGTTTAACGTTTGTACTCTACGAAAAACCCTTCGATTCGATCGAGACTGTCCTGCACTGCAGTCTCTCCAATGGTGCCAAGGAGACTACATCAAAGCGCTGAAGTCTTTGTAAGAAAATGCCACACTGTCAGTCCTGTTACAGAATCAGACCTCGAAACCGATACCCCTGCGCCGTGGCGTTAGACAGGGAAATTTTACCTCTTTGAAACTGTTCACCGCTGCAATCACCTCCACTTTGCCGATGATATAGTAGTCATGGCTGAGACAGCAGAAGACTTAAGTACGATTCTTGATAACCTCATCGATGGCCTAATTAGAAAGTTACCCAAAGAGTAATGGAGAGGGCCTTGCTTGGAGTTTCACTGGGTCATCAAAAACAGAATTGAGGAGATTTACAGAAGAACTAAAATAACCGACATTGCCCGAAGAATTGCCAAACTAAAGTGGCAATGAGCTGGACACATTGCTCGTAGAACCGATGCCCGATGGGGCCAACGAGTTATCGAATGGCTACAGTTTGCTGGAAGACGCATCGTGGATAGGCCTCCACAAGGTGGACCAACGACCTGGTAAAGGCTGCGCTGGATGCGGGTTGCGCAAGGCCGATTTTTGTGGAGATTTTTAGAGGAGACGTATGTCCAGCAGTGCATGTCATTCAGTAGAATGGAGCTAGCCACTGAATCCTCGGACTCATTACCTATAACTATAATATAACATTGAACTTATAATGAACTACGAAACCCTTGGAGGCGATACACATCCCGTATTTATGCTCTTTTTATTGCAATACTACTGTTATGTTGGAATGTTAAAAAAAATATTGATTCAGGTGTATTTGACTAAATGTCTGAGTCCACATTCGATTTACTATCATCTGAACTACAAGCGGTCGCTCTGTTGTTGCTAATCAAATTATCGACAAATAAATCTTTCATTCCTTCAAGCGTAAAATTTTAATATTTATATATTTTTTATTACTGTGTACATCATGTAATAGTAGTATGACTAGAACGGTGGTGATGTCTGGAAATTACACCCTTCTTTGTGCATGTAACCAACATTGTAATCTATGGGTTGTATAGTTCCATAAAAACATATGAAAATAAAAACTAGATCAAGTTTCTTGTCGGCTCTCCTCAATGGCTAGGTTGTTTTCCGAACCGGTGGTAGTTTTTTTTTTATCATTCAGAAAGACCTTATCAGGGCCTGAATGTAATAAAGTATTATTTAATTTGAATTTGACTCTAGACAGATAAATTTAAGCGTACTAAAAAACATCGTTATAAAAGTACGTCCTTAAAACACCGAGCTAAGCTCGGTCACCCAAGTACTATAATTGTATCTGTTGATAGTAAGTATCTCTTATAGTTTTAAAAATAAGAAATACTCGTATGTTACGAAGTAAAAAAAAATTGGGTACCTTCATGAAATAATAATTATCGACCCAAATATGTTGTTTTTAAATAGTCGACAGATCGTAAAAAGATACAATAAAACTTACGTTCAAAGGTAATTGAGCTTATAAATCCACTCATGTTCTTTATTTGTCTGTGTGTATGTAAAGTGTTTACGAATGTATTTATATTTTATAGGATAACCTGAGCTTGAAGATCAAGACTTTCTGCTTTCTTCAACAAACGAAGATATGCTAATAGCAATTGGAACTGTTATAACAGTGATGCTTTGGAAGGTAAAGACTGACTTGACAACCTGGTTTAGGAAACACTAATAAATTTTACACAATAGAGAAACAGGCTTTCAATTGAATTATACGTGTTCCCAATTATATTAGATAATTAAACATGTATCTTTCTATATATAAATCTTCTGTGCGTGTGTATGTGACTACATGTGACTAAATGTGACTAAACGGCTGAACCGATTTTAATGACATTTTTGTGTCTATCCTGAGAATTCGAAAATGGTTTAAATTCACAATTTGGTCCAATGGATAATGTTTATTTAATTAATTTTTTAAATATAAAACGCGAACGAAATTGCGGGAACAGCAAATAAACAACGAAAAATAATCATTTTATAGTTCAAATGAGCAAAATCACGGACAAAGCTAAAGTTAGACACAAGAATCGTTTTATCCATATTTATATAAAAAACTCACTGCGTTTGATTTCCGAAAGAAATAAATTCAGAATTGTCCACAAACGAAGTGGCGGATACCACATAGTTTACAAATATTATTTGTAGTTTTTTTTTTTACAAAACGGAACTCCATTCCAATACTTGTTGTTGATAAAAAAATCGACGCAGCCGTTACGTTTATAAAAAAAACTAGTTTTCCACAGACTCGTATGTAATATTCCATTAACAAAACATCATTACCATAAATATTATAATAATACACACACTACATTTCATAATAATTTATATGTTGCTTTTGTAATACTTCTTTTTACAACTAAACGAAAGTCGTGACCTGATGAACTAAAAGAAAGATTATCTTCATTCAAAAAAACTATTATATTGACCATTCACCAAAGTGTATTTTTAAATAGTCGATATATGGCGAAAAGGTATTTATACCTTTTTGACTTTGAGTTTTATTATAATAAATCTAGTATTAAAATATGTTTTTTTACTATTAAAATATATAGTTTTTTAAGTACATAATCATTTTTTTTTTTTAATTTGTTTGTATTTAGACTTGTATTATAAATATATTTTTAAGTTTGAACGAAAACGATTGTCGTCATAAAGGGCCTTCAGGCCAACAGCGTCAGAAAAAAGGTTTTATTCGAGTTAATATCCTGACCTACCAGATCATGTTCCTCCTTAGAGGTGCAGAACAGCGTCCGTATAACATAAGTAAAATAAACTTAAATCGTAAATCTTTTCCTAAACTATTGCGTAAAATTATAAGACATCACCTTTTCAATAATTACCAAGGGTTTTGAATACAAATAACATTAAGATTATTTACAGAATAAATTCATCATACTTACAGTCGACTGATGCTTGATGAGCAGATATTATCGAACACTATCGAGTTAGACCGAATCATTAATTAAACTGAATATTCAGTCATGTATCCAATTCTTTAATCAATTTACAATATATACATGTCCATAGACAAAACAATAGGTATCCACGATAGGTTTTCACAGCATGATTTGCCTGTGTTAGTAAACGCAATGATCCATTGTATTCATTTCAATGCCACTTAAAGGACATAAAAACGACTTCTAATATAATCAATTGATTTTGTAAAAAAATTAATCGTGTAACATAATATTATATTTCGAAAAGAACTGCACTCATTAGTCATTACTTAGTTTTATAGAAAGTATTATATTATTTTTTGTTATCATATCTACACTAATATATAACAATGAAGTGTCTGTTTATAATATCAAATTATCAATTTTTTTACTAAATAAATACGAATGTATAGACGAAAATTTTACCAAAAATAAAATTTGCCTATCTGTTTGTTCCAAGTAATCAGAACGGCTGGAGGGATTTTGGCATTATTTTGGCAGATAACTCCATGTAACTGAGACTACTCATATTTATCAAAAATAATTATGGTTCCGCGTAAAGAAATTAAAACTCATAAAATTGTTAGAAATATCTTTGTTTAATGTTCTAATGTTTTTTTGTACTATAGGGTTTCATAAAAAAATTTTAAAACCAAGAAAAAGTTTTTAAAAACCATTTATTCGTCAGTTTACTGAGAAGTGCTTGAATATGCTTTCTCTTGATACAAAAAATGTTTAGGAAAATAATTAACGTTCCGTATAAATATAAAAATAAAACTATATTCCGCAGTGAAGAATATTTAAAATGTGAGTGCAGCCGCGGACACAGCTAATATGTAAAGCAAGTTGAGTATATGTTTAATGTAACTAATAATCTGATGAGATGTATAAATAATTAAACTTGATTATAAGAGGATATAATTAATGTGATATCATTATTCTTTAGAGATAACGTCATCTTTTATAAAGTTATCTTTATTAATTACTATTGACTTGCCCCAACTTCACACAGGTATATAGATACATGTAATCAAAAAAATAAAATAAAATGTTATTTACAGATATTGTAAATGTAGCTTTCTACAAGTGAAAGAATTTTTAAAACAGGTTAATAATTTTTAAGTTTAACCAAAATAAACAAGAAATCAATTTTACTTCTGTATAGAAATAGACTAACTAAACATGCCTTGCAATATCACAGAATGATTTTTTTACAAGGAACTCTCTCTCTTTACAAAACTTACAGTTATCTTTTTATAAATATAGATATCAAGTGTTTTTTTTTAAATTGGTCATTAGAATAAGAAATTTATGACGAAAAGAGAATCCTGCTTTTAAAACTGTTTTATCTATTAAACACATGAATATCAAACCTACTTTTTCAGATAAAGTTTTAGGCTTACAAACGACTGTGTGACAGTTTATAATATTTAGGTTACATTTCAGATAAGGATTTCTTATATCAGTTAGTGTAAGGTATATCCTTCAATTAACACATGTCTTATTTTATGAGGTATCAATTGTATAGAAGTCCTAGTAAACATTATTATGATTATAAAAAAAACTTAAATAAATAAATACTTTGTAAATTAAACATTAAATTATTTATATTTTTCTATGTGTATTTTTTCTTTTAATGTGACGGATTTTGTGCAAAAACAAAAACAACATTAAAACAAAATAAATCATTCATATACAACTTTACAATACATACAAGAGGAAGTTACAGAGTACAAGGTAATCACGTTCTTTATATTACAAGAACTTCATTGGAATCAATAACCTTACTGTTCACCAATACCATTCTGTGACTTTATTGTGAAAACCAAACACATAATATTATTAATCATTGTTTAAATAAAATAACATTTAGAAGTTAAAACTGGGAATATAATATTAACCTATTGAGTTACTTACATTTTATTTCATATGTACCTATTATTTACTATTAGCCACAATATTCAATTTAGATGTACACTAACTTTTGAGTAAACAAGGAGTAACTAACTTGGTAGAAAGAACAAACTTTTTATCGCTTGCAGAGAGAGATAGGTACTACATTAATATTGGATAACTTAATAATATGATAATGAAATGACACATGTTTTTAACAAATGCCAATTGAGTCTTATCTGTAGACTATGATAAAAGCACTGCAATAATATAGAGTTAGTATACTGTAAAATACTGCAATCTAAATGAAACTATTTGATCAATTTGATATATTTTAATGCTCTTAAATCAATTCTTTGGCTAGTGGAGAGATAAATTGATACATTTGAAAAAGATAAACTCTTGAAGGTTTTAATCAGTTTGGCTTTCAGCTGTAATGGGCTTTTCACAAACAAGAAGACAGTGTAACCATTTGCAGACTCAAGTGTTATAGACAATTTTAATTGTCTTTAATACATATTCAAATAGGCATTCATTCATAGTATTATTGTGCATAAAGTACTTACATACCTCTGGTTATGTATTTAAAAGTTCACATACAAATAATGTAAAGATATATATATATTTTTAAAATTAAAATTAAATTAATCATTTATTTTATGTTGTTGAATAACAATAAGAATGGGTTTTTAAAAAAGCCACACCATAATTTTAATTGAACTGGGAAGTGTTCTAATTCTGTATTAAGAGTGAAATGACTTCACATTTTGTTTTAAATCGTAATCATTGAGATACTCTTAATATTATAAAATTATGTATAACCTATGTAATTAACTGATTTTTTTTAAAGTCATGCAGTAGACCTACTGTACTATAATTACATTTGTAAGAAACAAAAATGCTTATTTAATTGAAAATGAAATAAATTAATTTCTAGCAATCATTGTCTGAGTGGAATGAAATATATATAAATTTAACATATATAAGGTGTTACTTCTCTGTAAAAAAGTTATAACATAATCTATAAATTTTATGTAAGCCAGTTATTTAAAACCAGCTGTGTACCCGCGGCTGCGCCCGCACTTCATATATCCTTCACTGCATTTTAGTTTTTTTACGGAACCCTAATATTTTTTTTTAAAATAATATAGAGTAAAAATATTTTTCATAAATTCAATCACTTGCCTGTAAAACTGTGCATTTAATCGGATTTTATTAAATGTATTTAGTTTTAATTTTTTTTCGGGGAATCATAATTATTTTCGAATATTAAAAGTACCCTAAGTTACCTGGAGTAACTTCAGCTATCTACCAAAAAAAGTCCCGTTAAAATCCGTCAAACCATTCTGGAGATTAGCCCGAATAAACAGACAGACAAAAAAATTTAAAATTGTATTTTTGGTATAGGTACAATACCTATAGCTATATACATTCATATCTATTAAGTAAAAAAAATTATGTTGACATTACAAACACTTTAATTGTATTTATTAATACAGATTACTTTATAGGTTATGTTCGTGTTCCGAATAATAAGAGATTTTTCAGCTTTGTATTTATAAAAATTAAATTATTTTATATGGAACCAACTGATAAGAAGCTTAAAAGTAGGTCAAAAGTCAATTAAAACAAGATGTTGTTTTGGATATTATTTTTGTTAGTACCTTAAGTTTAAAGTTTGCAGAAATGTGTAAACAAAGACAAAACTTACCAAATTTTTATTTTTAATGATGACAGACGTAATAGTTTCTAATTTAGTAAATAACTGCCGTTGTTTAATTGTAATTGAATTTGTAAAAATACGACAATGATTAGCAAAAAGAAGACGCACCGCAATACGATTTGACATTTATTGTTCGGTATTGCCAATTGCCATTTTTTAGTACTTCCTTTTTTATTGGCGCCGCAAAAACATTCGTCAGTGTACTTACACAAAATGTAATTTTGCACCTTGTTTCTAAATACCCAACCATATTTCTAACGTTGTCAATGTTTGTAGGTACTTAATAAAACGTGATTAGACTACAATAAACATATCTACACAGAGGTATACTGATATAGACTCAAATACCAACGAGTACCTTTTTTTTTTTAGACGAGGGGAATGCATTTACGCACTACCCTTACCTATTGCATTAGTGAGTTCGGAGTCCCCCAATGCAATAGGTAAGGGGGGCACGGAGGGACGACTCCGTGCCAGTGTGGTTCTCGCCCGGACGCGAAGCGTCCGGAAATACCCGCTAAACCCCCCGGGGCCGTCCGTCGCATTTGGGATGGAGGCGATACAGGATAGCTTACCAACGAGTACCTACTTATTGAGCGTGCATAAAAATTTAAGTCAAGGAATGAAAGTGAGAAGAAAATAAGTATACGTACTACTACCTTTATTATTTATCTCTGCTACTACTACCTTTTCATAACGCACAGATTAAAATAGCTGGTATTTTCCTTTTTTTAATAATATATTTGTTCAAGAATATAATATGTACCTACTTGGAAAAAGCGTTCGGATGGTATTTGGTTATACAGTAAGTTGTATTTTTGGATAACAGTGCATGCAAATTATATAGTAAGTACTTAGTAATACTGTTCATAGGCGCCTTCTTCAGGATCTAAATTGAAGACAAAGGCGGCTCTTGTGTGCAAGCAATATCCTGGCGGCCTCTAGCAGGCGCGAGGTCAAAATGGAATACTTAGTTATATTTTCAAACGACAACTCGGATGCAATTGTTGATGTCAGGAAGCAATTTTAACTATTACCGCACTTGGTGTCGGCCATAACACGGGCATAAGGTCTTTGAGAGCGTTGGCGTCGCTAGTGACGAATCTATTTGTGTCACTCGGCGCCCCCTAAAACCCCACATCCGTGTGAGCTGCTCCTGATTGAAGCAAGTAATTTTTTATTTTGTTCAAGTATTGGAGTCAATATAGTATTGATATATAATATTTCGATTCATTACTACCAATAAAACAAAATATCGAGAATCAATAGTTTAATAATTAATTACAATAATTAGTCACAGCGTCCCAAACGAGCAAAGAAACCCGTCGTCCGTCGTAAGGCACTAATCATGTAACGGACGCATCGGACAGTAAATAAAAATTACTACATTACAAAAAAAACTTAGCCAATTGTTAACACTACACAAGTAACATTACATTTTTTTTCACTTAACGAGTACACCCCACATATTCTTGTAAAATATTTACCTGTGTAAATTACATCTCCATGCTATCTATATAGATATAATAAAACAAAGTTGGGTTAGTTATCTATAACTGAAAAATGGCTGGACCTCTTTTTATGATCTGTGATTTGTTCGCTACGTCTACACCCCGAACAGCAGAATAACTGTTACAACAGCAAAATTCACTAGAAAACATGAACAAAAATTTTGTTTTCATACAGTTTGTATCGACCGGTTTTTTTTTTCGTCTCTTGGTCTCGAGTAAACGTCGCCGTGCATTGGAATAAAAACTAAATATAATTCAGCCAATAACATAACATTTATTGATTATGAGATGATACGAAGCTAATTAAATATAAAAGGAAGTTATGTAAACTACACGCTAGTGTACAAAGAACGAATGACGTGAGTTGCCAGTTATAATCGTGTTAAAGTAACATGTGGAATGTTTTACACCTTTGTTCATACCGCTAAGCTACTTAAAACATTTACCGTATAAGTCAAACTTTTGCTCATTTATTATGCATGGATACAAAAAAAAAAGACTGATTGGCGCAATTAAAAAAGTCTATTTCAAATAGCAGCCCGATAATGTTGACAGCAGTACCTAATTAGTTGCCACTGTGAAAAATTAAATAACTACAAAAACCTTTGAAATTGAGTTTCCAAGCCCAGAATCCGGTTTTTTATATTTTATTGTTTACCAATACGCGAGGTATCATCGTATCGATTCTGTGATTGGTAGAATAGCTTAGCATAATTTACTTGACTTCGACTCTTTATGTTCGAGATGTTTGCTGGTTTTTGTTTATTATATACTGCTGTTAAAATGTATGTACTCGATAAATGAATGACGTAAAGTGTCATATCCAATATAAAATATTATTATTTCTTATTATACGTTGACAACGTGATAAGATAATGTTGTATTTTATCTGATAGTTACTTGTAAAAAATCCTATTTGAACCCAACTTGGATATGTCGATTTAATTTCATGATATTTACAATGTTATTATAAATATAAAATAAACACTTGATACTTTCGAGATTCCTACAATCTAATGCTATGGTTTTAGGTACATTAGAATTTTTTAAAATAATTTATATTAATACTGTTTCCTTGTAATAATAATCATAAGAATTTTTACTACCATAAAATGTATGATCTCAATGTGATTCAAATTATAATAAATTCAAATTCGACATACATCCTTTACATTTAACGTAGCACTTATTACATTATAGAGAATTTGAAGAAAAAATCTCGTCAGAATATAGAGATACGTTAATTTACGACTGTTATTAGCAGTCCATCATGCAAAGACTATTATTTGTATTATTACATTATTTGTAGGTTTTATTTTTATCTAGATCTATTATAGTAAGTTTTTTTTGGGTGGAAGCAAACAAGCGTATTCATAATAAACGTTAGAAATCTGCTTTTTAAAACTAATCGTGTAATATTTTCGGTTTCATATCTAAATACAAAATAATACCCAATATCACGCAGTCAGAATCATAAACGACGGACCTTGACCTGAATTAAAAGATAATAAATAAGTGGACGGACTGTCATACATTTTTCGATATTCATTAGTCGTGTGTCAGTTTAATTTACTAAGTTGCATATGTAAATTTAACATCTTTATGAAAAAAACTTATGATAAAATATTCTTCAATTAAATCTTCTATTTATTACTTTTTTTTTTTAATATCTCAGATAAACTTAACTATATGCGACAAAGATTACAAGAAAGGTTTTTGTCTTGACAGATAACCATTTTTTTGTAGATGAATCAACAGCGTACATTCTTATAAAAATATAGTCTCATCAAGTAATTTAAGTAAAATGAAATGAAGTAACATCACCCATGCATCCACATATATGTATGATAAACACATGTGCAACCGCATCCAATCACTACATGCATCCTTATACACACACGCATCAGTTTTAACACATGCATACACAAAACTTTCCAATTTTGTTGCTTATTAACTCTACACTGAATGATATTAAGTAATATCAGCTATGGTAAGATATGAAACAAAATACAATAAATTATAATCACTTAATTATTTTCTTAAGTACACTAAGAATTTACAACGGACTTTCAAACATTATCTACGGAAGACTTCCACCCAACAATGATTCAGGAGTGTTGATATAATAAAATTTTAATAGTGCTTAGAGATAGAACAGGTGATATATAGAGATCAATAATTCTAAATTCTATTTATTAAAAATGCATAAGTTCTACGTATTGTTACCTTGACTACGGGACTAAAAAAATAAAACAAAAATATAAATGTGTACAATGTATATACAATTATTTAGTTTGAAAATGAATATGCAGTGCTACAATGACTTCATAATAATTAATACTGGCATTGATCCGCATTTTTCACTTCATAAATTCGAAAAAAAAAACGTTACAGTCAGTTCAGATAACTTTGGACTATTCTAAAATATTCCTTGTATAGTGCGATGTAAACTTTTTAGCGGCTCGGAACATCGTGCGAGACGTTGCATACAACGTAATCTACGTCGACTCGAGCTCTTTTTTCATTTTTGTTGCTTCGTCTTTAATATTTTTATTTTACATCCTAGAGTCAAATTACTATATTTCTGATTTAACCTTGAAAGTAATTTTCAAAAAGAAGCTTAATACTAACAGTTATGTGAACTCAAATTTCATTATTTTATGAATACATTAAAAAAAATCATCGAACCGTAAAAGGCGTGAAGTTGTGTGGTTTAAAATTTACATTGGATTTTCGGGTTAAATTAAATTCGATTTACATCGAATTATGGTGTACCAAAAGGTTTCGAGTAAGAACATACATACCTCCAAAACTTACATTTTCATCCTTTTAGTCTAGATTTCGTTAAACACTGAAGCCTGCCATTAAAAAAAATAATAATACAGAAAATCGAATCTGTCCAATATTACTCAAATTGACTGTACTTCAAATAATTTAATAAAAATAGTATAATTATAAAGACTACGTAGAACTGAAAGATATTTAATTCTAAAATTTGGTCTCAATTTTAAAATACATCTAATAACTACTTATGCAAAAGTCACTCCTTTTAAACTGATATAAAAAAAATAATACTGCATCTTTTTAAATAAAGGTACGATTTTGACACACAATTGTTATTTTGAACACTTCCGAACATATCAACATTACAATTAGCGAATAATGAAGCAAACTTTGGACAAAATGTACCACAAATATTAATTTATAAAATAAATTGAATTACTATTTGTAACCTAGAATATGATATTACAATGCGTTACTGTTATTTAATATAATCAAAACTGTTATTAGTATTGAATTATTTAAAAAATATGAAATACATAATTTATTTGCTATACCTTAATGGTTCTTCTAAAAGACAAGAGTTCTCATATTTTAATCAATAATTATTAATTAGTATCAAGTATTATATTATCATAAGCGAATAATCGATAAAATTACAATAGTCAATTCTAACTTACTCTGTAGGTTATTTCGTTTATCGAGTTATTCTTATCTATATTATCTTGCTCGATAGTTAGTGATGTAGTATAGATTTTACGTTTTTATTATTAAAAAAATCTTTTTTTAAATACTACTAGCTAACGTCGAGATTTTTTTTAAACACATTTTAAATTATATAGTTCACCGAAAAAGTCGAAGTGAGCTTTTTACAGACATTTTGATTGGACCAGCTTAGCTCATAAAAATAGTCTGTCGTATTACATATAATATAATAATATACATACATATAGCATTATTAAATACGTGTATGCACGATGGAAACGATAATTTAATACATCACTTTTTATAAGAAAAAAAAATGTAAATCCGTAACTGTCTTGTAAAGAAATATTACACGAAAGCTAAAAGTTAAAGTAATTTATTAATAATATTGAGTTTATGAATGATTATAGATTATCGTTATCGTCGTGTAACCAGAACAATTGCGCGTTAAGACGCGCGTCTTATTATTTTGACAAAAGTATAATGTGATGAAAGAACAAGTCCGGTGATTAAGAGAAGCTGTCCTGCTCGCACTCGTCCCAGCTGTCGCACTCGCACTCGTACTGGTCGCAGTCGTAGTCGATGTCGCAGGCGGCGTGTCCGGTCGCGTCCGAACTAATGTCCGTTAGCGCCGCGTCCGACACCGGCTTAGACGATATGTCCAGTATCTGTAATATACCAATATATTTCGTCCATGCAATTTTATCATATTATATGTCATACACTGATGTACGAAATTTGACTGTTTGTTATTAAAAAAAAAAAACTGTTGACAAATAAGAGAAAAAAGTCAATGAAATGGTATCGTCTTTGACTATTGATTTATATATATATTATACAACATTTGACAGCAGCTCCACTCGTATTCACTGCACTGAATCCGTTAAATATTTGATATTTTAGTTAAGAAGAAGTGCTGGCCAATCGTTTTTTATCGATTTAAATGATCTTCATAAGTTTTTCCACAAATTACATAACCGAATAAAATATATACTAAAACTTAGCCAAAAATTCACCTAACTTAATTAACTAAAGACAGGCAGAACTGTCTCATGACAGACTGAGATCATGTCAAAAACTTTATAGATATGTCGCCTTTAACAATATACGAAACGTCTAAAATCAAACGCTGTCACTTCCAATACAGATGTGACGGAGAATGATAATATTATTGATTTGTTCAAAACTCCACTAGAGTTAGTAAACGGAGAGATTTTTGTTTTATATATAGGATGAAAAAACGAAGATTTTTTTTTCCAAAAGCGTATATATGTAACGGCGTTTGATTTTATACGAAGTGGTGTAATGTGTAAGGTTATAATTACGTCAGCGGATGATCGCAGGCTATAGTTGTCGGAGTGCGCGTCGCGATCTGTCGCAGAGAGGGCGTGGAGAGCGACAGAACTGCGCTTCGGTTCCTCCCGCGACACGTTCTTACCGTCCGAACGGAGCGCGACCTCCGACGGGTTCGAGCGCTCTGCCAACAATCATTTCACAATCGTTTTGAGCCAACCATAGAGCCAGCATCTTATCTTTTAAGAAACCAGACGCTGAGTCGACACCGATAGCAACGTCCGCTTTCAGGTGGTCTGGTATCCCGTTAGCAGTTTTAAGCATAGAATAAGTTAGTCTTAAGGCAACTGTCATAGTTAATAACTATTAAACGGAATAATTAAAAAAGATTATCTTTTTATAAACTGACTCACTAAGCCCACTGACTTGACTAGTTGCATAAATTCATCTTTAACATACTCGTACATTGATTTATAGTGGTAGAATTTACACTGAACTTATCAACTTAGGGTTCGTACATCAATTACGTGAAGCTCAAAGGGGACAGGAAGCTTAGAAAAATCACGGAGTCACAAATTTGCAACAAAAAAAAAAAAAATCACGTGTTCCATCCATCCATTCAACCGAAATACGTGAACTGTTGGACATAGGTCTCCCCAACGATGTCCACGACGACCGGTCTTACGGCACCCACATCCAGCGGACACCCGCGACCGTCTAGAGGAGGCTCCCACGGTACGGCTTCCAATAGCCTTTCGAGAACCAGTTGGCCCCACCGAGCATCGGTTCTGCAAGCAATGTGCCGAGCCCACTGCCACTTAAGTTTAGCAATTCATCAGGTAATGTCGGGTACTATGGTTCCTCTGCAGATCTCCTCATTGCTGATTCGATCACGCAGTGAAACTCGCAAGCATAGCCCTGTCCATTGCCCTTTGAGCAACTTTGAGCTTTATTATTAGGCATATTGTGAGCGAGCACGTCTCAGTGCCGTATGTCACATCACTTGTCGAAGATTTTCAACTTGAGACATCATCATCGTCATCATCTCCCTACCCTATTCCTATTTTTATTTGGGGTCGGCGCAACATGTCTTCCTCTTCCATTCCTCTCTATTTCTTGTCATCTCCGCATTCACTCCTTTCCTAAGCATATCATCTTTCACACAGTCCATCCATCTTTTCTTTGGTCTTCCCCTTCCCATGTAACTGTCCACATTCATATCCAATACCTTTCTTACAACATTCTCTATCTCCCTGCGCATCTCACATGTCCATACTAGGACAAACGACCGCCTCTTAACTTGTTTGTTATTGTCTTGTCTTGAGACATTGCGGTATTTTGAACGAGAAGAATCTGCGCAGCTTCCCGAACGCGGCTCAGCCGAGTTGGATTCTTTCTCGAAGTTGGATCTACCTAACTGGACGGTATATATATATATTTATATATATATAACCCCCACGTATATTTAACTATCAACAATTTCGAGCGTAGAATCACCGATTTTTATAAGAGTTGGCACAACATGGATATTTAGACATGATTTTTGTCTTGTCCATGTTCATTTTAAGACCAACTCGTTCGGAGGCTCTACCGAGGTCACCGAGCACCGTACTTAGATCATCTGCGGTCTCAGTCATTACCACTATATCATCACGCGATTTATGACCCTTCATTATATGTTCGATACGGCAGTTTCTCTGATGCCAACCAATCAGACCTAAAAAGCGTCATCTACCTCAGTCGAGGTCAATTCTCAAGATTCTTTAAATCAATGTCCGCTGATGAAGTTTTACTATTATTAGAGGATTACATATTTTAATATGTCTATTACCCATAAAAATGAGACAATAGGAAGACAATGTAAAGCTGGCGTAAACGCCAGGTTAGTGCTCAAGGGGTTAACGAATCTAAATTTAATTGTTTGACAATAATAAGCGAATAGTTTTTTGTTCGTTTTATAAAACCGATAAACGGACTGTGAAGGTTACTTAATATCATTTGTATAGGAAATATGAGGTAGGTACTCGTATTTGACTATATAATGACGTCACGTAAGTATCCATTATGAGGACTATAGTTTCGCGTATAACATATGAGAAATATTGAATACTTTAAGAATGTATTATTTTTTAAAATTAAAATTAATTTTTATTAAACCTAATAAATTTACATAATAATTAGAAGCTAAAAGAAAAGAAATAAACCTTTAATTAATAGAGAAATCAGATGCATATTAATTAAAAAAGAGCATGCTTTTTGTCGATATTTTAATGTATCGTTATTTTTTTCACGTAAAAGGATAAAATAAGCGTCTGTATTATTATCTATATTCAAAATATGTACCTTTAACTAGAGGATCAGCGAGCGAGACGGGAGATCCACTTCTAGGGGACAAGCTGCCTGTGTAATATATCTCCGGATTGGCTTCATGTTTATCTGTAGTTACAAATAAACAAAAAATTGATATTTTGTGTTAAAATAAACCTATAATAAACAAGTAAGCACTATTAAATATAAATGAACACGAAAAGACAAAACAGTTGAACAAAATAAATATGTTATCGATAAGACATCGAATCGATCGAATTTTGGCAACGGCAAATGTTAATTATTTTTTTTTAAACTAAATGATAAAGTAATATAATGGTTACCACAATCGATGATTTCATGGAAGTCGTAGTTCGATATGACGACGGGTTGTTTGATCCAAGGATGTGCCATCAGCTGTGGCACAGTGCATCTGTTACTTGGCTCTTTGCACAGCATCCAACGGAGAAGTTGTTCTAGATCTGTTAACAACAAAAAAATGTTTACAAATATAATCTATGAATTAATTGATAAAATCTTTATATAAACTAGAACCAAGCCGCAGGATAAGTTAGTACGTGACAATATTTACCATCGGATACGATCTGGGGGAAGCCAAGCGGTCCTTGGATAGTGTCTTCAATGTCAGAGAAGGGGTTAACAAAGAATGTCAGCACATAGAGTGTTATCCCCATCGACCACATTTCTAACTCCGGACCAGCATACCTGTTAAAAAGACATTTTTTTGAAGTGATAACTTCTTATTGGTGGGTGATCCGCTTTCGTTACGTAACGCGTTACGGCGAGCGGCCGGTCTGTCTGCATTCCCTCTCTCTCACGCACACGGTACGCAGATTCCTCCTCTCTCACTCTAACCCACAGCGCTAGCTGTATTCTGGACAGACGCTTCCCTCTCTCTCTCTACTCGGGGTTTAGTGTGGGATAGACATAAACTCGTATACTGTTGATTAAATCATGATACGAATAATGTACATACACAAAATTCTAATGTACATATTCAAGAATTATAATTAAGAATAAAATAAATATTTAATAATGAATAAAAGATTTTATTAATAAATAACCTTTTCTTACATTATCATATTAATATACGTAAAAATTAAAATCAAATCAAAATCAAATACAATAGGCAATCAGAAAACAATGGAAAGCTGGCGTAAACGCCAGGTTAGTGCTCAAGGGGTAAAGTTCCGAGACACACACTTTTCTAAATTGGTTGGTTCAACCGAAAGAGGTCCACTGTTGGACATAGGTGTCTCCCAAAGAGGGGGGTATGGGGGCCATGATTAGTACGCTCGGCAGGCGGGTTGGCGATCGCAGTAGGTGTTTGTGGTGCTCAGGGGATGCCCATCCCCTGGTTAATCCCTTAGTCGCATTTTACAACAACTCCGGGAACGATATGGGTGGGGTGGTACTACCCATAGCAGACACCACACGGACGTTGAATAACTTTATATGATAGTTTAATTAAATAGTTAATTATAATACAATAGTTTATTTATGATTTTTTATAGAAATACCTAATATATATAAAGAATTAATTTTGTTTGAATGTAATCAGGTATCGAGTCCATTAACGTAGGTTCAAATTGTAAGGCCCTGACCAAGTATTACCCAAGCACTAAGTAAATTTAAAGAATATATTCATTACTAGCTGCGTCTCCGCGGCTGCGCCCGCGTTTTTTATATTCTTCATTGCATTTTTAATTTTTTTTTAGACAGAACCTTAACTTTTTTTGTACCAAGATAAAATAAAAATATTTCGCATAAATTCAAGCAATTGCCCGTAAAACTGTGCATTAAATTTTATTTATTAAATTTTTTATCAGTTTTAATTTTTTTTACGGGGAACCCTAAGCTACCCGGAGTAACTGCAGCTATGGACCAAAAAAAGTCACGGTAAAATCTGTCCAACCGTTTCGGAAATTTCCCGGAACAAACAGACAGACAGACAAAAATTTTAAAAATTGTATTTTTATGTAGGTATCGTATACACATTCATATCTATTTAGTAAAAAAAAAAATATTTTGACATTACAAACAGATACTCGAATTTGATTTACTAGTATAGATCGTTAGTACAGTTATCAAAAAAATCTTTATTTAATTTGGGCGTTGCTGATGAACGTCAAAAAAAAAAAAAAAACTAACACCCATTCGGAAAACAACCCAGTTGAGGAGAGCCGGCAAGAAACTCGATCTGTTTTTTTTTTTCAATATATATATTTTTTAATATAAAATAAAATACATAATTCATAACAATAACGAA
This sequence comes from Samia ricini, assembly GCA_014132275.2. NCBI lineage: Eukaryota > Metazoa > Arthropoda > Insecta > Lepidoptera > Saturniidae > Samia > Samia ricini. The sequence goes on from AP028161.1 coordinate 14,530,378, forward strand.
CATAACATAACATAATAACTAAAACTAGCAGAAGCATAGAGAGAAGTGTAATTTCCAGTTATCACTATCGTTCAAGTTCCTGTGGAAATTAAAATCTGTTTAGCATAGTGCTTATTGTCAGCTAAATCGGTAATATTTTAGAACCTGAGACTATAACCTGAAAAGCTTTTATTAGACTCACTAACCCTAAAGGATGCGACGGTTAAGTTATTATCACTCACTTATTTCCAGCTAAAACTTCAGGGCTACAATACTCAGTGGTGCCGTAGAACGTTGAAAACAATGCGTCCTTGCTCATGAACGTGGCTGAACCGAAATCGATGAGTTTCACGTGGAACTTGTTGTCGATTATAACGTTCTCGTCTTTGATATCACGGTGTAGGATATTCAGAGAGTGTAGATATTCCACCGCTTGTCCTATCTGTGGATTCATAAATATTTTAAGTACCATTTAGTAATATACATTAAATTGCAAAAAAAAAAAAACAACAACACATGAGTAAAATTGTGCTGCAATTTCACTTCACAAAAATATTCAATTTAAATATTCATTAGTTTAGTTATATGGCTGGATAATCTTTCCATCTACTCTAGATAATTTTCTGGTGGTCTCCTTTTTAATTACTCCGCTTTTAATTTAATAAATCAGTTTAGTAATAATCAAGTTATACGCCAACTAATGCACAGACACAACTAATACCACATTGCCTTTTATATAATATAAGGATTATGTTTTTACGATAACAACAGTAATAAAAATAAAATATAAGTTTAAAGTTTAAATGATCAAAGGGAAAATAAATTTAAAATCTAAAAAAAAAAATGAAAATTTTATATAGCTGTGGAACATGAACATTTAATACTTCAATTAAAACATATTTAATAATACCTGTCTAAAAATATAACTGAGTAATGGCTCATCAAGTCTCGGCCTGCGTTCAATGAACTCAAATAAGTCCATACCGGCGCCATGTTTCTCCATCACCATTTGGAAATACTTGTCATTCTCAAACACATCAACAATACTCACCTGGTTTATAAAAGAGAAAAAATTGTGATCTATGTTATCGTATAAGTCAAAATTAGGGGCTGTTCAAGTTTTTAACACATTAAGCACAAAGCTCTTAACATTCACCCCCCCCCCCCCCCCCCCTCTACACATGGCAACGTAAGCACTGAAATATTTTTTTTTTTACAAAATCTCCTTAAGATGATATGCGAGGGGCGTGCATTCCATATAAACGTGTTGCCCTGTTTCCTCCCTGGAAACATTAGGGCATTATGGTAAATATTTTTGTACCAAACAATATATATCCACCACTGGCAATGCCCATAAGTAATAATAATGCCCTATAAGCCCTAAATATGCCCATAAGTAGTAATAATGCCCATAATAGTAAGTTTTTTTTTTTTTTCATAAATTAGTTATTGTAGAGCCTTTAAAAAAATAATTTAAAAAAGGCTCGTTAATTACCGTTGTTTTTAGACATCCGTCAAACAAATTTGATAATTAAAAACAAAAAAAAAAAGCAAAACGTAGAGCCATAGCCAATGTCATTCTTATTCTATCATTGAAGGAATATAACAAATCTGTTTGGAAGAGGAAACAGGGTACTACGGAGTGATGATTTAGTCTAGTTAAATCAGCCTGAGCTGCAGTTATCCATTTCATGCTTTTATAATTCTTTCATAGGGGCAACGCATAAGGTAATAGATTTCTGAAATACCTATTTTTAGAAATTTAATATAATTAGCAACTAACAGGAAATCTGAAAGACAATTTTCAGTCAATTATAAAAATAATTACGTAATATTCATTGCTTGTATCTGATTACAACAAATCGTATCCAATTGACAAAATCTCACAATCCCATACTCGCCATAACATTACCATAGATTCTAGAAAATGCTAGAAGGGAACAATGATGAGCAAAAACTTACTATGTTAGGATGTTTGAGGGTTAGTAGTAAGCTGAGCTCAAGAGGAACCTTCCGACCATCAGGTCCATCGACCCAAAACTGCGCCCCGACTTTCTCTTTAAGTATAAACTTTGCCACTGTCAATAGACGATCTGAACGGCGAAAAGCCATTTTCACACAACCGTAAGCACCTTTACCTAAAACATTGCATATGATATTTTCTTTCCATTCCATTTCCATCAACAATTTATCAATCATTAGGGGACGTCCATTAATTACGTGAGGTGTTCTAGGGAAGGATCAAGCTAAATCTTTCCAAATCTCAGGAGACCCCCGTCTTAGCAAATATCACGTAATTTTTTTTTTCTAGCAGAAAACTGAAAATTTTGTGAAAAATTATCTCTAGAATAAAATATGGCCAAATCTGACACAATAGTGTGTCGTATTCGCTATTGCTTGCTAGTCTTCAATAAAAGTCATAGAACAAGTTGTGTTTTTTTGTTTTTCTCTCAATAATCCAACACGTTTATAGCCAAAACATTAATTTTGAAGAATTTTGTATGAGATTACCCGCCATTAATCTCATCTCCATTTCAAGGAGTTGAGGAAAATCTTACGAAGTCTCACCATGGGGGGTGGGAGGATCGAAAAATTGTCAAAAATGCCTCACGTAATTAATGAATGCCCCCTAAACGGTACGTGTAAATTTCTCAAAGTCAATCACGAAATTAAATAACAATCACAATATATTCAAATTTTAGTGAGTTATATGAGAGGAAATTTATCATAATTAAATAGGGTAGTTGACGGCCATTTAGTTTCTTACATATAATTAAATGCTAAGCATATACTGAACAATACAATTCAGAGATACAAGCGTTTAAAACTTTGTTAAGGAATGAGAGTTGATGCTCTATCCCTGTCCTGGAAAAAAAAATTTAGTATAGAAACATATAAAGTATGACGTCATATCTAAGTATAGTACTCGATTAACTCTCGGTATAAGGATGAAATTATAATATTTATTTGCCTTTTCAATAGTGTGCCTTATTTATTTAATAAGGCGTAAGAAGGCGTATAAATAATATGACAGGAACCTTGTTGTCGATGAATCCTAAGAGTTAGAATTTAAGGTATGGTCAATGGTCGATAAAAACATAACCAAGCATTAATATCGTGAATGGTGAATTATCACTTGATTTTATTCTCCATTCCTATCCAGGATAACCGGCCAGTACTGACAATATCTTGAGTGTATTCACAGATAGATGGGAGTCCCCAATGCTGCGTCATTGGATTAAACTCCACAGGACGTAGCCTCACTCAACTTTATATACACACTAACCATTAGTTATTATGATACAATTGTAAACTAACACTATGTATGATTTTAGGGCTTGCCTAAAATACACGGTATATTATTCAAATCAAATCAAAAAATTCTTTATTCAATTTGGGCCCTGAAAAGGCGATAATGAACCTCGAAAAACTCGATCTGGTTTTATTACGTTTTTTTTTTTTTCAAGTTATTATTATGCTACCCAGTATATAAATTAATACCTAATTATTATAGAATTAGTATAGTTTTTTATTTTTATTACTATATATAAGGAATTATTGACTATTGGTTTATTGATAATATTCATAATTTTACAAATTATTATGAAATTAATAAATTTACAAAGTTTTAAATTATTTGCTGTTTTTAAACCAAAGCTAGATTCAGGGAATATCATGTTAAAATAATAACTACCAAAACAAATAAGAACTTACCAATCTGTTTCAAAGTGACGTAATGTTTATTGTATTCACCGGCGACTTGTTCGTCACCGTATTGGCTCATTAGGGACATCGATTGAGGTCGACTGCCCGCAGATTTATTCCCCCCCTATCAATAAATATGAGTTTAAGAACTCGATATCATGTATTTAATGTGTCGAGTACCCATAAAAATAAGACAATAGGAAAACATTGGAAAGCTGGCGTAAACGCCAGGTAAGTGCTCAAGGGGTTAATTTATCATATTGTATTATTACTTGTTTTAATGCATCAACTTGCAGCATTTCACTCCCTATACTATGTAATTTAGGTCGTCGTGGATAAGTGAAGTGTATGGAAAATAATGCACACAGAGCGTGAATTCTGAGATGTCACAAAAACTCCTCGGAAGTTCTAACAAGAAGCCGAAATTTTCCTAGAGAAAAATAATACAAAGTTGGGTCTAAAGAACTTGCATTCATTACGGTAAATTATAGACAACAACAAGAATGAGTAGTGCATGAAGTCTGACATGTAGCAGTAGTTTTTTTTAATTCATTAGACGTGTGTATTTGACTTTATATCATGTAATTTAGGTGGCGTTTCGTGTGATATAGTTTGGTTCTTGTGTATAAGTTGAGTTTATTGCAGAAAATAACACGTAACATTTATTCTGAGACTAGATGTGCGTCCGCGGCCGCGCCCGCTTTTTGTATATTCTTCTTTGTGTTTTTTTTTTTCGGAATCCTAATTATTTTCCTAAAAAAATGTAGTACTAAGATAAAGTAAATATATTTCTCATAAATTCAAGCACTTGCCCGTAAGACTGTGCATTTTAGAATTTTATTTATTAGTATAGATAACGACACAGCTCCATGGAAAGTTCGAGCAGGATGAGCCATCGTTTTGCTGGGACTTGGTAACGATGATACACGATTGAAAATACCTCCTACTCACATGACATTGGCATAAATTGTGTGTAAACAGATTGCCATTAAATAAGATTAAGAAGACGAAAGGCATTTGGCGATAGACATTCAACTTGAGGATGGGTTGCAAGGGAAGTCGATATCTATATAAATCAAATGATGGAGGTCTGTCTTTACGCGTACGTAATGGTAAAAGGACACGATAGATTTTCATTCATTTTTTTTTGTATACTTTTTAGAAATTATGTTCATTTAATATAGTGTTAATATAATAAAGAACACGGATATTAGTTAGTTATTAAGTATACTCACGATGATAAGTGAGTTATCAGCTGTGGATGTAACGCTTGAAGCTAGTGTAGTGTGCCTCGGCTGGTCTTCCAACTGCACCCCGAGCCATATGCACCTGACGCGGCTGCCGTTCGCTAATTGCATACTAGACACTGTGTAAAGGACATCTGGAGGGAAAAATTAACATCGGTAAATAAAACTGGCTTGACACTTCAATCGGGGTTTCTTTTGTGAAACGTATAATAGGATTTTTTTTACACGTTATAGGCTGTCCTTTGACCACAATCTCACCTGATGTTAAGTGGCGATGTGGTTAAATATTGGAGAGACATTATGTTAATATAGTAAACTCACTGAGGTCTGTCCCGTCTCTGTGTAAGACGAGGCCGCGGTAAGTGCCGTCTGCGCGAGCGCACAGGCATCGTGTCGTGCACTCGCAGCGTCGCCCAGTCACGGTGCCTGGAGACCACCCGTGCTGCGGAGTCGACGTCAGCACCTGCCTGCTGACAAGCCGCTTCGCCAGGCACGGTGTCTCCGGAGGCTCGTCTACAACAACTTTACATCTGTATATATATTGTCTCCTTAGTATAACCTTGATATATATTCTATTGCAGTGAGAAGTTAAAAAAATATATAATTACAAAATAACTACTAACTAATTATAATATTAAGCTTATAGAATATCATTGATAATTATATTCGTACTCACCATCGTCTTTCCTTCTAGGCGCCGACTCAGTCTGAGTTTCCAGATCGATATCGTTACTCAAACTATCGACACTTTCATTACCGTTGTGTTTCGGTAAATCCTCAATCTCGCAACCGGGTGGCGGCATTTCATTAATCGGAGTCAAGAAATCGGCACTAGTCTCATTCGAATCACAAAAGTCTATAGACAGACTCGTCATATCGTCTCTGATCTGTCCGGGCAAGTTCACTTTGAGTGATCTGTACTTACTCGAGTCGAAGGACAATCTTAGCGATGGATCGTTTAACCTCACTCTGGGAGTGTTTCCCGTGGGAGTCACCTCTTGGGAGTGCTGTGAAGTGTAGTATATTGAATCCGATTTCTCTGAAGGTTTATTCGGTACACGAATAGGGTTACTGTGCTCCGAACGGAGGATATTTTCCGAACGTGATTTCGATATACTACTGTGGCCGTAGTTCTCGTCATCGATGGAGATACCAGACATGCCGGATGTGACATCCGGCAGAGCGGATATGTCGTTCCTTTGCTCCGTAGTGCTTATACTAGAGACCATGTCTTGTGTGGGTGTCGGTGTGTGTGTTATCATACTGCACGATTTGTCAAGACAGAGGGCGCTGGATGACTTCTCCCTTGTAGTCGACAGTATTGACGGTTGCACGTTTAGGGAAGTGCAAGCGGATTTCTGACTGCCGTTGAACGCTTCACAGGAGTCATCGTCGGTTTCTGAAGCTACCAATTTAATACAATTGAATCGGGTGGTGAAGCTTCGCGTTCGACTGTTGTGTATTTGTGAAAAGGCCACCATTTTAACACATAGTGACACGTCGCGAGTTCGGGAATCAGCAAGTGTACATCTAAAAGTATCTAAAGCGATGGTTGTTAAACTTTTCCGGTCAAAGGCCACGCGTAGGTCAATGTGAGGTACCATTGCGGTCCACACTTTTATGAATTCGGTAGTTGACTATTTCTTATGGTGTCGCCACACAGCAGGCGGGTCAGGATACCGATGCTGGTTTACTATTGAAAGGACCATGCACGGCTCACGTCGTTGCGATGCTTTCTATATAAACATTGTTTTGGCATCCCGACCCGTTCATTGTGTGGCGAAACCATTAATTGACATAATTTTATGAGCTGTTAAACGAAAATTCCCCATAATAATAACAACCTGTGAAGTCATTTTTGACAAACTAATTTATTGATTGAAAAGTGGTATATAATTACGTTCAGAGCTAAAATGAAGGCTGTACAGTCGCTAGCAGTTATCAAAGATGTTCATGTTAACTTCATAATATACTCCGTTTCGAGTCATTTTCTAGTAAAATTGTTTGACGCAGTTTGACGACCACTGATCTTAAGTACCTTTAATTACTGCAAAATTATTATTTATATCTGTCGGCGGTTGTCATAATTATCAGACCGTATTTTATTTAACATCAGATTAAGTACAGTCATTTTGCCGATATAAAAAAAAATTCGAAAGAAATCGTTACCCTACAAAAAAAAGATTTTTTTTGCACGTTGTAGGCTCAGTGCTTGGACCACAATCTAACTTGATGTTAAGTGACGCTGTGATGTAGGATGTTAAACACACTAAAGCCTAGAAGGTACTGGTTTTCAAGTGATGCTGCCGGAACACACCTATTGGTATTTGGCGACAGGTTTTCAAACTTAGAGGGTGGTAGATACCCAGGCTGGTATTGTTAAAAAATATCCTAGCACCATAGTAAGGTGGGGACGCACGCGCGTCCATTGACACGGAATCCAACCGCACTAACTCCTTTTTTTTAATCAATGTCTATGGAATTTTTTTTTACAAAGAAATTAAACTTTAAAAGTAAAAATAGTTTACTGACTTGATCCATCATCGTCATTGTTCAGAGGCGAGAGAGTCATGTTCCTAGGTCGATCGGAGGCTTTGACGATATCCGCTTCACGGCAGAAGTTTTGTATGACATCGTCAATGTGATGGCCGACTACTTCCGAATAGGGTTTACCGAATGTGAGCATCGCGAAATGGTGATTACACGCGGTTATGATCCCGGCTTCGTCCACCACCAGGAGACCGCTTACATTGTATGTTACCTAATTAACCAAAAATAATGATATACTAGCTGTGCGCCCGCGTTTCATATACTCTTCAATGCGTTTCAATTTTTTTTTTATACGGAACTCGTAATTATTTTCGAAAATCAAAAGTACCCGAAGTTACCCGGAATAACATTATCTACCAAAAAAAAAACCCGTCAAAATCGGTCCAGCCGTTCCGGAGATTATCCCATTACAAACAGACAGACGGACAGATAAAAAATATTAAAATTGTATTTTTGGTATAGCTATCGTTTATACATTAATATATTTAGTAAAAAAAAAATGATATTACAAATAGTCATTTCAATTTTATTTATTAGTATATAGATAAAGCGTAAATAACCGACCAATACTTTTAACTATACCGTATTTATTGATATGTATAGAGAATAAGGCATTTTGCTCCTCTGTTTATATATCATTTTTTTCTTGTTTGGTAGAGCCACTGATGAGTTTTAGCATTACCAATAAACAATTTACATTTTCCTAGACTCAAACTAGAACTCTAGTAAACATATTTGATCATTCTATTTATCCTCAAAACAATAACATTATCTTAGTATCGTAATAAAAGTAAAATGTTAATCTCACCCTAACATTAACTTCAAGTAAGTTTCTATCTTTATTCGTTTTCATAGTCTGCCATGTTGAATTGTCCAAATTATCTGGTTTTGATATCCACAGGCACAGAGGAAAGCAACCCCCGTCTAAAGTTCTACCTGTAAAATATAACTCTAGAATTAACATAAATGTTTCCGTAAGAATATGTAATTCAATGATTTCGAATGGATAAAAGAAACAATTCCTATGAAATCTCGTTAAACTTATCGATTCGCGTTACCAATACTATGACATCACCCGGCAACATGCTACAGTGTGATCAAGTATAAGATGGCGCTTAAGTGCTGACGCTCAGTGACAAATAATAAAGTGTATATTTACCCAGCCTGTTTTGAATTTGTATACACTATAATATATGAAAGTGTAAATAACCCAGACACACAAAAAAAAAAGTGGAACTGTCCAGACACTCTACACATAATTTCCTATGGTTCTCGACAAGTTCATTCATTTTTTGTGATGAAATTTTTATCATTAAATAACGTACGAATTTGAGGACCATTTTCATTCAATTTAGCATTGCTAACTTCAGGAAATTTCCCTTGTAAGTACTCAAAACACTTACAATCTTTGTCTAAGGGTTTGACAAACTGCTTCATAAGGCCCAACTTAATATTAAGTAAAATATTTGATTGTTCAACTAAAGATTTGCGTATTACGTTTTAAACACCTGGTTGCAAGTCTGTCCTTTTTACCCATTCTTTTTGTATATAATGTCTTCCTCTAGGTTGGTTTTTTAACTGAAGCAACGTTACCAAATATAATTTTGGATATAAAACAAATCCGTATATTTTTCATTCATTCATTTACGCATTCATTACGAATTCATTTACGCACTTGCTGTCCAGCCTAACCCAAAGGGACGTACCCCCCAAGAAAGGACTGGATCCGAGGGTGAACGAAATTGATCCTTCTTGTTTATATCTCTGGTTTATATATTTGCGCTGGCTGTCATTTTTGATCCGATTCTAAACTTTGATCCCATGATTTATTGACTTTTCTAGTATTTTTTTTGTGTTTTTTCACGTTTTTTAGCGATTTAAACAAAATGACTCGATGAAAGTTTTTGTTTTTTGACCCGGAATTCGGAATCAGCAGGTCGATAACCATAGGAAAATGATTTGCAAAGTGTCTGGACAGATACACTTTTTTTTTTTGTGTCTGTGTAATTATTGCCGAGAGCGTCAATAGATGTAACAACCAGAAAAATAATATATATTAATATAAATAATACCAATTAAAAAATTATGAAATATGAACATTAAAAAATATTTTTTCAAAGTTTCGCGTTTTTATATCTGTCGGCAGATATCGGTCGGTCGTTACCTAGTTTATATATTTATTGCTGATTCGAAGCCCTCTCGCACTAAGTACGTTGTTACGCTATAATAATAGAATGTTGTAGTAACATGTATTTATTTACCTGTAGCTTTTTGTTTGGAAACACTCTTCGATATATGGGCATCGTGAGTGGGCAAGCGGATGGAAGGTATCAGTGAGGTTATCGGAACACCTATTAGCTTTTCAGAGGATTCAGCCACGAACAGCGCGGCCGCGTCCGACCCGTCGCACGCCACCACTACACCGCTGTCCGCTTCGATCGTTAACTGGATAATTATAATAAATTACCCATTTCAAATATTATTATATTTATTTATTTATTTTATTTTAAACTTTTAAGAAAACTTACAGCTAATATAAAGCATAAAATTGTACACAATAATAACAGAAGGCCATTTATAAGTTTCCACATATATATATATAACAGAAAAATAGAAAGAGACAAACAGCAGACAAAAGCACAAAGAGTTTTAGTAAAGAAAGAGGAACTTAAAATAATTTTCAGTCTCTTAATGTGTCGGCGAGTACCTATAAAAATAAAACAATAGGAAGACAATAGGAAAACAATGGAAAGCTGGCGTAAACGCCAGGTAAGTGCTCAAGGGGTTAAGACTACTATTGAAGAAATCTAAGTCTACTTCATTGAGCACTTTATTTGTGTTATAGGGATTATATTGACAACCGAATTCTATAGTTGTATCGAGTAGTAAATTACTTAGGCTATATTTATTTATTGTCTATGACTTGGGTACAGTTGAAGCGACGATGGAGCAGCGGCTAGTGCGGCCGGATTCCGCGTCAATAGACGTCGGTTCGATCCCGACTCTAAAGCTATCCGACTCTAAAATTGGCCTGAGCTTTGAAGAAAACATCGTGAGGAAACTATAGCTTTGTGGTGATACACGCCTGGGTATCTACCACCCTTAAGTTTGAAAACCTGTCACAAAATACCAATAGGTGTGTTCCGGCAGCATCACTTGAGAACCAGTACCTAGGTTTAGTGTGTTTACCATCCTGGAACACATCGTCACTTAACATCAGGTGAGATTGTGGTCAAAGAATTGAGCCTATTCCGTGTAAAAAAAAATAGTTTGAACATGTGGATGAAAGAAGATTAACGAAACAAATTTACAAGGTGAGTGTGACAGGGTAAGCTGGTGAGGGTCGACCTAGGCGAACGTACCTCAACAAGATCCAGAATGTTCTGGAGAAAGATCAGGTCAAAAGTAAAAACTAAATGGTTTAGTTATATTTGCTAATACTGCTTTTGAATTACCTTACAAAATATAATATCAATACTTTTTTTATTGTACAAAATTCAATTTCAATATAAAAAGTCTAGTTGTCAAATATGAAAATTATTTCAAATAATAACATAGTCTTTGTTAAATGAGATTATGCTGGCAACACTTCGATTTGTAATTTAATTTTCTTTGGTATCAACATCTAAAAGACTAATAACAGTTAATTTTAATTTATTAATTTTATTTGAACTTGGTTAGTACAGTTATTAACATCCGTCTCACCACAACATTCTTGCAATTAACAGGTTCCGCTACGACCAAGCAAGGTCCATCATTGTCCAATTGCCTTATCCAGAGTGAGAGTAGAATTCCGTTTCCATTTTTGCCTAACAATTCTACAACCTAAAAACATAATTTATTTCTTATTACTATTTTTCAAATAATTTTATACAAAAACTATGGGGTTATGAATTTTTAAAAGATCTTTTTATAATCATTTGTGGCAATACAAATACATTTAGTATTGCCACATAAGAAAGGACATGCCTACTTACACAATTTATTTTAATATGTTCTTTTTCTCTATTTGTGATCACTAATTAATTCTATACGAGGTTTTATTAAAATTATTACAATGGGTATGTTACAACTAGTGTTGCCACATAAGGACATGATCAATCAATGGCTGTTTTCTGACAAATAGTTTTTGTGTATTTATTTTTACATAACAAATTAATTTATTTTTATTTTTTGTTTTCTCTCTCCTTCACTTTGAGGATTTTTGAGTGTGTGAGGTATTATTACCTAATGATAAATTAAGTACATTATTGAGAAATATATAAACGACATACATACTAATGAGATTCTAATTTATTTAATGTTTTAAATATAACATAAATGACAATTTTTATAAATACCTTTCCACTTAATAATACTGCAGTACCATCTTCAGATGTATCTCCTTCTTCTGGGCCTTGGAAAGTTAATGCTTTGCAGTTTCTTTTCCGGACAAGATCGGAGAAACGGAAACCGCATAGTTCACCTGAAGAATAACCTAATAACGAGCAGGCTTTACTGTTTACTATCAAAATCTGTAACATAGTAAAAATGTTTTTTAAATTATTAGTTTATTGAAGTACCTAACAAAATTTTATTTTTTATTGATATGAGTTCTAGAGTAATGTAAAATATATTAAGAATTTATATTTAATACAAGAGTTTTGTGTAAATACTAATTTATTCCATAGACCAAAATAAACTGTTTTGTTTTGAAATATTTAATATTACTTAGATGTTGACAATAATTTGTTAATGAATTATTAATATTTTCAGTTTGTTATAAGTAGAATAGTTCAGTACAAAATTATTGCTAGTTTTAAACATTTATTTACCTTTGTAGTATTAGGTTCTATAGTAAATACAGCTTTGCTGGGATTTATTGCTAATTGTAAACGGTCTGTTTGTGACTGTGCTGGAGATCCAGCCAAATCACTGGTCAAAATCGATGTGTTGAAACGTAAACCATTTGGCCCATCGACTGAAAAATAAAATTTATACTTTGTTTTCTGTTGCTGTCTTAGTAATAATGTAGTGGTAGTAAAATAAAGAAGTAGTAGTCTGTAGTCTTAAATAAAGGGCAGGTGAAAAGTACCTATAACCAGCAAGCATATATGAAAGTAGAGGATGTGAAAGAAGTGTCAAGATCATAGCAAGTGGAAGGACGTAGTCTATGCCTACCCTCACGGGAAGAAGGCGTGATACTATGTATGTATGTTTTCTGAAGTGTGAAACTTTTTGAGCGCGATGATACAAAAATTTCTAGGTGAAGTCACGTTTTTTAATAGCAAATAACTTAGTGGGGTAAAAAGTGACAAGAAACAATAATCATGGCTATACATAGCTTTTGACTATAGAATTATTTACTCTTCTATGTGCACTGTATTCATTTTTGAGGAAACGTATGCACAACTGTGGGCGTACATAAATTTTATCTCTTCCTCAGCCTCTGATATCAATTCCTTATTAATAATTATTACAGATTATAATTATAAACTAAAGATTATGAAATAATTTTCACTTGTAACTAATGTATTCTGAACAAAAACTGCATTTTTATATAATTACCAGCCAATACGAGTTCAAAGCCAGAGTGTATATCCTTAGATTATTGTAGAAACTTGAACATTGTAGATTCAACTCCATACAACTATTTTATATAAATACAATATTTCATATACATGTATATATATACTATTTGAGGTCCGTTAAAAATGTAATGAAATTGAATGTATATTAGGGATCTTCAGTCTTGCGTCAGATTTTGCCTCTCCCTTGCACTCCATGTCATCAAAAATAAACAAAGCCCACATACCTCTTACAATATCCACTGATGATTTCAATTTATTTGATGTCTCTAGTTCCATTCTGTTAGGTATTACTCTTTGGTTCAGACATGGAAAGCTTCGGTTACCCTCAAACGAACGTTTTCTGAATACATGTCGAAATCTCGATTTTGGTTTGACTGTCCTGTATGATTTTTTATTATATATACAATATAGTCTATCTGTCTGATTGTTACAGCTAATATTTGAAATGGCTGAACAGATGTTGATGGGACTGATAGATAACTGAAGTTATAAGGAGTAACTAGGCTACTTTTATTTTGAGAATATAATTAGGGTTTCATGTAAAAAATAAAAACTCATAAAATAGTGTATGTTCAATACAAAATATGTAAGAAAAGCTGTGGGAACAATTAGCTACTTAATAAGTTTTAAACAATGGATCATAATGTAATTCATTATTATAGGTAAATAATTTTTGCATCAGTTTTTGGGGTTCTTGCCTTATAGAAGGAACTCTATAGCTTAGTTTACAATACCTGTTCTACAATTTATACATTTTTCAAATTTAATAGATAGTCATTTGAAATTTTCACAGAATATAATATGCCTCACTATAGTTGCTACCTTAACAAAGATAAAAGAAAAGATAATTATGATGTAAAATTATGAAATAAAAATAAGAGATATTCAAAGCAAGAAGTATGATTTTTCTATATTTATCAAGTGTCATATGATTACAGTCAATATTGGAATGTGGCACAATGTATTCTCTGTGTTACAGTCCAACATCTACAGAAAAAAATAATTAAAGAACAAACAAATATTTATTGAAATAATTCCCAAAGTGTATAAAATAAATAATTGTGAATCAACTATGGTTTATTTTCTATATTTATTCTATGTATTTTATACTGAGCCTGACTTATAGATATAGAAAAACATCACAATGACACCATAGATTAATGGTAGAGCATGTTCTAATGCCCGTCTGGCTAATAAAGTTTTCTAGTTTCAACATTTGTTCCCAAATAACTATATGTGTTCTGAAAGCATAAGTTTAGATGCTTTAATTCAGAATACAATTGTAAAGCTCTGGTTTTTAATGAGTAAGCCTTTTATTAATAACACCAAAATAAACTATGCTAAGAAGCTCTGTAATTTCTTATTACTGCATTGAATTTTATTTTAAACTAATTATCAAAATATTACACATAATTTTGATATGATTTACATTCATACACAAAATCTCTGGTCAACTTTTGTGATACTAAATTAACCCTTAGTATTTTTCATATTATTTGTATTATATTGAATCTAGCATACCTGCTTTTAAGTTCAATATTAAAATTTCTGTCAGGTGTAAGTGAGTGTAGGTTTTCATCCCTTATCAGAGGATGATCAAGTTTTAGTTTCTGTAACATTACATAATAACATAATTAAAAAGAGCTATAATTAATCCGGGAAAAAAATAAGACAAAAACTGCTAATATAAATATTGTTATAGAAAATCTGAAACATTTTTACTCAAACTATCAAATACGAATTGCTTTTGTTATAAATTACTTATATAGTTCAGAATTTACAATTACATTTTAGTATTTCTACAATGCATGAAAAAATGCACAACTTACTGGCTTTGGTGTCAAATTCAGATGTTCTGGTGAATAAAAGTCAATGAATCTTCCTAATCTCGGCTTTACTGGAGTTATAAAAGAACCGCAGGTAATGTCAGCCACGCTGCTAGTCGACAAAGAGCTAAAAATTCAGAAGGTCAACAAATAAACACGAAGGAAGTACTAAAGGTCCGCGATATAATTTATTTACATCGCTTAAATTTATTTTGGGAAGGAAAATCAATAAAATATAGCGCGCAAGTTCAAATATGGAAGCTAATTGTTTTGACAATTTGTTTAGTAGTTTTACCTGATAGCATTTAAGCTTCCCAGGTCTTCCATAACGAATTTTGATGTAAGTCAAGTTTTCAGCGTAGTTTAATGTCCACTTTATATTATGTTTATTTCAAATCGTTGAATAAGGATAGTTTACCGTTGCTGTCATATTCAAACAATCGACAACAGACAAAAAGTGTCATTCATTTGTTATTATAAACAAGCAATCATCTGTAACTTGTCTAAAAGTTCTGTCAACGAAATACTTGAGAGAAAAGTAGAAGTTTTTGTACCAGTTTTCTTTAATTCATTATAATTGTCTATTTGACTCTATATCGTATTCTTGGTATTATACGTATTCTTGGTAACATTTTGTGCGATATGGTTTGGTTATTGTGTACAAGTTAAGTTTATTATAAAAGATAACACGTAACATATATTCTACGGTGTCGACAAAGTTCCATGAAAAGTGCGAGCAGGATGGGTCACCGTTTTGCTGGATATAAGATTGCTGATATAAGATTGAAAACTGATTGAAAATACATCTTACCCACATGACACTGGCACAAATTATATGTACACTAATTGCCATCAACTCACAAGAAGAGGGAAAGCATATAAAATGTTATGTTTTTTTATTAAAAAATATTAAGCAAAAATATTTTTATATGCCAATGTAAGCTTTTCTTAGTAAAAGTCAGTTATTAAACTTTGAGTAGATGTAAGCAACAATCGCTAGATGACGCGATTCAGTAAATATTTTTACATGTCGATTGAATGTTGAAATGACACTAATAAAATATTTTCGAAAATGATAATTTTGAAACCTTTAAAAATTTCTTTGGAAATGTTCATTATTTATTTCTGATATTCATAACTATTATTGGTAAAAATTTAGATAATGTGAGAATAAATAAAGAATATATGTAATGTGTTTTAAATTGCAAGTCCTTTAAATATATTATCGTATATTAGAATAGACATTTAAGACATATTTTTATTGGAAAGTTAATTTTCTAATACATATCTGGAAATTTCATAGTAGGTACCTACCGACCTAACTATTGTAGTCAGTTAAAGTAACCTGTATATCAATTTTAGACTTTGTTTCAGATATTGCCAATAGAGTGCACTATTTCGCACTAGTTATTATTAAATTAAAAATTTTACAGAAATTTTTAGGCCTACGCGGCAAAATTTTTTACATTATTTTTGATCATAAAATCTAAATGGGTTATAAAACATACAATATATCTTTAAAAAAGTGTTAATTATTTTATTTTATATTCTTGGATTTGAACTTGAACCTCATCAGTTTCATGCAGAAATATAATTTCACCAATTCCTTCGACTGGGAGCGTGGCGTCTCCTGTAATCCGGCTACTCGGAGGTCGGGCACTGAGGAAGGTTTGAGGTCGGGAGTCACTGGTGCTGAGTTACCCATGTTGACTGGACGTCCACACTAAGCCTGGTATTCATATGGATCTCCCGGAGGAGTCCGGGGGATGCAGGTGTACTAAGGAGGGGCGAACCGGGCCAGGGGGGAAACCCAGCAGCCAAAAGTCTCCGTATCGGGCAGTAGTGGGATAGCGGCCGGGAGTGGGTGCTTAGTATCAGCTTGACCAATATAATCAGACCAGTTCCTTTTTGCATTTGTTGAGCAGAAAAACTTTAAAACAAAGTCATATGATATATTAACAAACTATCTCTGTGCCCGCGGTAGCGCCCGCGTTTCATATATTCTTCATTGTGTTTTAATTATTTTTATACGGAACCCTAATTATTTTCCTAAAAAAAATTAACAACTAAGAATAAGTAAAAACATTTCTCATAATTATACAGCTTGCCCGTAAAACTGTGTATTGAATTTTATATTGGGTTTTATTCAATTTTTTTTTGAGTTTTTTTTTTACGCGGATCTCTAATTATTTTTGAAAAATTAAAGTAGCCTAAGTTAACTGGAGTAACTTCAGCTAACTATCAAAAAAAGAAAGATTACTCATAACAAACAGTCAGACAGACAAAAGTTTTGAAAATTGTATTTTTGGTATAGGTATCGTATTTACATTCATATCTATTTAGTAAAAAAAAATTTTGACATTACAAACAGAAACTTCATTTTATTTATTTGTATAGATAGATTGCTTTGTCATTTTTATGATTCAACTAGCTGTGCCCGCAACTTCGTCTGCGTGGAATAGTGACTTTGGGCAGCATTTTTCGGATTTTGGTTTATTCTGGATTATAATCACCGTCGTTACATCGTATAGCCATCGGGGAACAAAGCATACAGGCTGCTAGAATTATTAACACGTGATAAAGCTACATAAAGCTGACCGTGCGAAAAACAGCTAATACTTAGATCCACATCCACAACTTTTAGCGTCTGACCATAGGCTTTTTTAATTGTCATCGCGAAACTGGTCATAAGCTCACTGGAAACTGAACTCGTTCAAAACTAAACGGAAAATTGTTTGGAATGAGAGGAACCCGAGGCATAAAAACACTACCATCTGTTAAAATCTCTGCTTCTATCAGGTTTCCAGAATCAGAAATTTAAAAGAGAAAAATTCACTTTTAATCAAGTATTGTTGCAAAGTTTTGGCGGTCTTATAATTCTTAGCAGCATTATGGGTACGCCGACTTTAAATTTATTTTATGAGCTGGTAGTCCAGGAGCACTGAGGGATTCTAAAAAATTCTACTGGGTAATTGGTAGATTCTTCATCTTTTATAACTTTGTTAATAGAGATATACTCTACATTATCCTCCGAAACAAAGCTCAAAATTTCAGCATTTATTGCTGTTGCTTGGTCTTTTCGTGGACTTAAAATAGCTCTTTCGCAAAGCCATGAATTTTCGCAAGTTGGTATTTGCGTTGCGTTTCCATACACGGATGATATGAGGTCTCGCATTCATGAAACTTCGCAGCATAGGTTTGCGTTTAGAACAAATTTTGCTTATTCCTGCAGATACACACCGTTACCGATCTCAAGTTACTATAGAGAAAATAAAGTAGCAATAGATACAACAATTTCATCTAATTTGTATCTGGTATGAATAAAACTGTAAGGCTGATATTTTTTATTATAATTTGTTATGCTAGTGCTTGGATTAACTTGGTAGAGTCTGAAATTGTACCCATCCTGACCATGGAAATATATCAAAGGATACTCTGCAAGGCATCATATGCTCGGTGTGTTTCATAAATACGTTGTAAGCGATCATCATGAGTGCGCTGCACGATGTCACGTCTATGACATTCCTGATTGACTAATATTACTGCAACTTCGTCTGCAACGGGGACATTGTACTTTTCACGATGTTCTTCCGCAGGACGTCTATCAGCCTTATTTATAACTTTATAATTGTTATTTTGGCCTTGTAGGATGGAATCTATTGCGGCTTTGAAACTTCTGACATACGGATTTACTTGATGTAACATATTCTCAAGTTGAAATATAAAGTTGATGTTCAGCTGAGGAAAGTTATGATGTCGTATATGGGCCTGTTCATTGTAATTTGATACAAAATAAATGTAAAGAAATTTTGGCTCATTTTGGAGAAGCAAAGATCCAATCAAGTGATAAATTGGCCCTGCACCTTAAAAGTTGGATGTGATATGTTTGACCCCAAAAGATGTCATTTGGAATACACTATTATATAAACGGATATAGTCTAAAAATGTTTACACTGAGGATGCTCACTATTTAGTAAAACTTTTATAAAGGGGCTCATGATAAGTTTAAATGAGCACTTTGCCACCTGAATAGCATATTCCATATGGTTCTTTTCTCCATTTTTGAGCATTACAAAACTGACAACATACCACCATACCTACTATAGATGCGAATTCAGAGTAATGAATTCTGGGCGAATACAAATAACCTGTTTTCTCTTTGGTAATCCATGGAAGGATATCAATTTCCGCTCCAGTTTCTGGGTCTTCTATCAAACTTGATAACATTTTATTGAGTATATGCCGAAGTCGATCGGCATTTAGTCGTGACTGACGTTGTTCTGTAGTTTCTTTCTTCTTCTCGATCAGCTGTTTAATCGAGATTCACGATCTAAGCTACTTTCCAGCTTTCTAGACTGCAAAGTTCGTGCTTTTTGAGAGCTCAGGCGGGTTTCCCTATCAGTAAAGGTCTCAGACTCACGCGATATTGCATGAGCCTTGCGATCGGTGGACAAACGTGCTTCACGCTGTTCCCTGTTCATCCTAACTCAAGTGGCCATCATTCGAGAACGATGTGAACTCAATCGAGATTTTCGCTGAGCTGAAGTTTCTGTAATATGAAACCTGGCCTGACGTTACTGAAATGCAGTGAAGTAATGAGAACTAATCTCATCCTTATAGCATTTCTGCTGCACCGGGGGAGGTTGGATCTTTTTCGAGGCATTCTTATAAGAAGTAGTAATTAGTACTAACTCAGCGTTAATTAGTGAACACATACTCATCATAAAAAAATAATTAAATACTTACAGATTATTACACAGTTTAACTTTATTACAGTTTAATAACTATTAAGACGTAATAAACTAACCTATTAATTATCGAAAATAAAAGAAATGTCTAATAGATACATTTATGTATTAATTAATCGCAAATTACTAAATTGTTTTTTAAACATAAAAATTAAGAACTTGTATAAACTTGTATATACAGTTTAACTAATAAGACGTGTTTACCTAATTTGAAAACTAATTTAAAATAAGCAAACAGACAGTGTTATCGAATGCAACTGTTACGCCATGCGCCTCCGAAAGCGGCCCGGCTCTCGACGTGCTTTATCTATACATATATAAACAACCTGAATTGCCAGCCTAACCTGAACCCCATTTCATATGAATGATGATATATGTCTGAGGTCAACTTAAATTGGAATATTAACACTTCCGAAACCGATCATTTTTAACTTCTATTTATTAACATATTATTATTGATATATAATCATACTTTTATATAGACCATTATGGAGTTTAGTAAAGTTTCATACAATGCATCTGAACAGAGAAAGAATTTAGATAGAATAAATGTTTCAACGTGATTCTTTAAATTGGCATAACTTTTTTATTTATGTACCGATTGACATGAAACAAACACTAAATGTTAAGTGAAGCTAACTACAATATATTAGTGAAAACTGCATCTAAATCGGATAAGCCGTTTCTGAGATAAGCGTGCACAAACGCACAGACAAACAGACAAACAGACAAAAATTTTAAAAATGATAGTTTTGGGTCCTATTTGCGTTTATAAAGGTCCTAATAATATTTTTTCTCATATATCTTCCATGTACAGACAGCGATCCGTTACATTTTTATTATATGTATAGATAATATATCTATGGAAAATTCGTTCAAAGGTAAAACAGCATAACAGTAAGGAATCCTGTTTACCTGTAAGGAAAAAGTGTGTAAAATTATTTCACAGAAATTCATTCGCTAAACTTACTTTATTTCTATTATTGTTTCAAAATTTTTTGTATGTATAATATTCAATTATGTATATGAAATAATAATACATCAGGTACCGGAACATGTCTACTCAAAACAAGGTGGGGACCAACTACCTGGTGAAGGTCGCAGGAATTCGCTGGATGCGGGTGACGTAAGACTGGTCGACGAGGAGTGCTTTGGGCAGGCATATCTCCAGTGGTGGACGTCTTTCGGCTTAAATGACGATGACGGTGATAATGAAAAGATTAAAAAAATCTCACTTAGGTCAAACTTTTTAATCTATATCTATACTAATAAATAAAATTGAAGTGTCTGTTTGTAATGTCATAATTATTATTTTTTTACTGTATAGAATGGATACACGATACCTATACCAAAAATGCGATTTTCAAATTTGTCTGTCTGTTTGTAATGGTTAATCTCCGGAACGGCTCAACCGATTTGGTCGGGACTTTTTTTGATAGATAGCCGAAGTTACTCCGGGTAACTTAGGATACTTTTAATTTTCGAAAATAATTAGAGTTCCGTATAAAATAATTAAAACGTAGTGAAGAACATATAAAACGTGGGTGCACAGCTAGTGTAACCTATTTTTTGAAACCTTGAATAAATCATGTCCATTAAAATACGGTCTAAAACATCATCAGAAAATACCTAAGTATTTAAAAGAATGGTAGTTATCGTTGTTATAAATAATTCCAGTCTATACTCGTTTATAAGATTTGAGTCGCCTTATTTATTATGCTAGTAAAAGTAAGTTTGCGAATAGAAAAACAATAATCAAAGAAGCACTTATTAACAAAATAACATTTTAATGCTATTGAATCGGAACTTGTACTAATGGTTCATTTTAAAGCGTACATACCGGTACTTATTTTACACTTTAGACATGCATGTAGATATTATATTAATTACTTCATGGAACATAATATCCACGAGTTAAGGTCAAATGTATATATAACCGCCTTACTTCAAAACCAACGACCAATTTGACTTTAACATTAATTAAACTGAATATCATTTTTCAAGCAACAAAGGTAAATAACTATTTAAAATATGCGGTCACTGTGAACCCTATAACTATTTACAGTATGGTATATAATCAATCGTTTTGAAGCAACCATTTAAATTGGTACACACAGATCTAGTTGGGCGGAGTACACAGACCTTGGTATTTGAAAGTACAGATAGTAGCAACCGGAACATAAAATACTTTAAGTGAACATTATATACGCTTGGAAATATCTAGAAAAAAAAATCACTCGAAGTCAAAACGACATAACGTTCACGGTTTATTGTTCTTTGTCTGCTGTTTGTTTCATTTGAATTAATTATTCTGGAGATGAATAATTTGTTCCTAAATAATTACAGTCGCTTCAAGTTTTTTAATTACTAGTAAATATAAAGGAAACGTGAACTGATTGATGTTTTTTTTTAAGGAATTTTATATTCTTTGTTTCAAATTTTTGGTATCGTTCCAGCTACCGAATATTTACAAAACTACCTATTGTAATTATTTTGTATTTCTTAATTCGTTTTTTATTACACGGAATAGGCTTAGTGCTCACATGATGTTAAGTGATGATATACAGCGGTATACCACCCTTATTCCGCCAATATCTGTAGAGATCTTTGGGGAAGACATATGTCCAGCAGTTTCATCGTGGTAGGGCATTTTCTAATGATGCCAACCTGGGTAAAACCCTTTAGTTTGAAAACCTGTTGCCAAATGCCAATAGGTGTGTTTCGGCAGCATCAATTGAAAACCAGTACCTAGGATTAGTGTGTTTACCATTCTCGTTCACATCTTCACTTAACATCAGGTGAGATTGTGATCAAAGCACTGACCCTACAGCGTGTAAAAAGAAAATAAAAGTAGTGGACGTCTTTCAATTGACTTATAATTCTGTTTTGATTCTACAATGTGACAAACCAATAATAATACAACTACAAAAATGTTTTCCTGGAATAATGATCAGACGAAATATGACAAGTTTGAAACAATAATAGAAATAAAATGTAAATTTAGCGAATGAATTTCTGTGAAATAATTTTACACGCTTTTTCCTTACAGGTAAACAGGATTACTTACTGTTATGCTGTTTTACCTTTCGAAAACGAAAATATCAATCGAGTTTTCCATAGATATATTATTTAATCATAATAATGGCAAAGCAAAAAAAAAATAAGATTATGTTTTTAGGTTTTTAATAGTCAAATGCAAAAAGGAACTGGTCTGATTATATTGGTCAGTCTGGTTACTAAGCACCCACTCCCGGCCGCTATCCCACTACTGCCCGATACGGAGACTTTTGGCTGCTGGGTTTCCCCCCTGGCCCGGTTCGCCCCTCCTTAGTACACCTGCATCCCCCGGACTTCTCCGAGGAATCCATATGAATACCAGGCCTAATGTGGACGTCCAGTCAACATCGATAACTAAGTACCAGTGACTCCCGACCTCAAACCATCCTCAGTGCCCGACCTCCGAATAGCCGGATTACAGGAGACGCTACGCTCCCAGTCGAAGTATGCGGTGAAATTATTGTTCTGCTTGAAATCGTTGAGGTTCAAATTCAAATCCAAGAATGAAAAAAATAGTTAACACTTTTTTAAAGATATATCTCATGTCATATGAGCCATTTAAATTTTGTGATCAAAATAATGTAAAAATATTGCGTAAATAACTTGTGTTGATGATGTAGCATTTTTCTGTGTTACTTATTATGTCTTATGTCTGTCCTTTAGTGGGACCATAACAGGAGACCCATTGGACCCATTTGCATGTTTTTTTTTTAAATTATAGATAAATTTTTTGAGCAGGTTTTATAGCATATTATTATTTTTATATCAATGAAAAAAGTTGAGAATAGTGAATTAAGAGGACATGCGGTCAGAAAAGTAGGTATTTCAGAAATCTATTACTATCGCATTGCGTCCTGAAGAAAGCGTAAGAGAAAACTGCAGCGCGGGCTGATTTTACCTACGCAAAATAAACGAAAACATCACTCTGGTTCGGGTTTCCTTCTCCGAAACAGAACCGATTTTTAATTTTCTTTATGTTTTCAAACACTTTGGCAATGCGTGTACGTTTTGCTTTTTTTTAATTATATCAATTAAAATTTTTTGACGAACATCTGAAAATAACGGTAAAAATTGAGCGTTTTTTTATTCTCAAAGGCTTCTAGTTTCTACGATACCTAATTTATGGAAAAAATCAAAACGTACGGACATGGCGGTGGTGGATATATATTATTTAGTATAAAATATTTACCATAATGCTAATATCTAGGAAGTAAAAGGGGACTACGTTTGTATGGAATAAATGTAGCTAGGATATCCTCTTAAGTTTGAAAAAATTAAAAAAATGATTATTATTAAGATCCCCCGACCTCCATGATATCAAAAATAACCAAAACATTTAGCCCCATTGACGCTAACGTAATACTTGAATAGCACCTTAGAGTAGTAGTAATAGAAGAAATATTCATCCCATGGGATAGACTAGGAAACGATTGTCCATACCATCTATTTTGAATTTCAAATGTATATCAACACCCTTTTTTTTTTTTTTTTTTTTTTGACGGGGGGAAATGCATTTACTCACTACATATATCAACACTGTTATGTATGAACGCACGTGAGAAATCAAAGACAGTCATAAGCGCACTGACGTTTAATGTGTCATCTAACATTATACAGATACATACATATGTACATACATGACATCTTCCCCCCCTTAGTAAAGTATTACAACAATAATACACATAATAACAATTTTAATTAGACTCTTCTGAATAACTCTCTGGCATGTTACATTATAGTCTAGTATATAAGATAAATACTTAATATTACATGAGCACAATGTTATATTAAATGTATAACATTGAATAAAATGATTTATAATCGACCCTAGGCAGCGGACGTAACCTCGAACCATCATCTCTAGAGTATTGTTCTGAGTGTAGTGTTGAAGATTCCACCATGTCGCGGGATTGATCGATAGTATGCGAAGTCGGTTCGAGATCCGTGTCAGCATAACCTGGCCGTTCGATATCATCTGCGTGTACCTGGGGGGCACCAGATTGTAGCGAAGTCAATGACTCAATTGGTGAACAACTTCTTCTTGTAAAATCATCGATTTCCAATTGACTTTTACATTCGCCGCTGCCGTACCCCATATAAGCAATTATTTGGTCTTTATGTTTTTTTAAGAATACATTACTTTTAACATCTTTAATTAAGTATATTACTTTGCCAATTTTTTTTACTATAATACCCTTGCCCCAATTATCTTTGTTACACATATTAGTTTTTTTTTATATAAAATTATCTGGCCCAATTGAAAAAATTGTTTATTGTTACCAGCATACGACTTAGACTGTAAACACTGTTTATGGTGCACATGATTAGCGAGTGTACTGATCGATGACTTACGTGGTGAGCTATTCAATATGTCAAGGCGTGAACGAAGCTTCCGACCGAAAACTAATTCAGCAGGTGATGACCCGGTTGTACTATGCACCGAGTTTCTATAGTCAAATAGGTATTTTAATAATTTAGCATCGCTTTGCTTAATATTGTCACCATTAATTAAACTGGACTTGATTCCTTTTTTAATGATCTTAACAAAACTCTCGGCCTGTCCATTGCTCGAAGGGTGATAAGGTGGTGACGTCAAGTGATCGATACCGTTTGATTGACAAAATATTTTAAATTCTTGTGAAGTAAAAGCCGTGCCGTTATCGCTCACTATGGTGTGTGGTAAGCCGAATCTCGCTATAAACTCTTGTAATTTCAATATGACTAATGCAGATGAAACAGAAGTCATTTTATATGATTCGACCCATTTTGAATATGCATCTACTATTATCAGGTAGGTAGAACAATGTATTGGACCTAAAAAATCGATATGTATTCTATAAAAAGCATGTGGAGGATAAGGCCATACTGCAAGCGGTGCACGACCGGGTAAGGCTCGTAACTGCATACACACATTACAACTAGATATATATTTTTCAATTGTTTGATCTAACTTTGGAAACCAAAATCTTCCTCTTGCCTATGCTTTTGTTTTAACTATTCCTAAATGGGACTTATGTAATTCAGACATAACTGTGTGTTTTAAACCTTCAGGAATTACTATTCTTTGGCCGCGCATCACACAGCCACTTTCGTATGACAATTCTAGCCGGCAAAGAAAATACGGCTTTAATTCGGCATTTGTCATTTTTGGTGGCCACCCATTTAAAATATACCATATGATTTTTTGTAATACTTTGTCTTTTTTTGTTTCATTGCAAAGCATTATCCGTGTGACTGGTAAACTATTATCGATAACAAAATTTACATACGATGCCCGGTCATCCATCGCGTCGGTATCCACGCACACGTCCGCGAGCTCTGCTCGCCTGCCGCGAGTGAGCACGAGAGACTGCGCCGGCCGCGGCGCCCTACTCTCACCTTCCGGCAACTCGTGCGCTGTCTCAGCCCGCGATAAATAATCAGCACTATTGTCTGCACTGCGTACATATTCTATAGTGTAATTATATGCACTTAAAAACATCGCGTACCTTTGTAAACGATTTGCCGATATTTCTGGAATGCCACGGTGCGGACCGAATATTGATAATAGAGGTTTATGATCGGTACGAAGTATAAAGGGTGTAGACCTACCATATAAATATTGATGAAATCGTCTAACCCCGAAAATAATTGCCGTAGCCTCTTTTTGAATTTGCGCGTACCGTTTTTCTCGGCTTTGTTCAGAGTTCGAGAAGCAAACGACACCGGTCGCTCAATTCCAGTTTTGTCAATTTGAGACAATATAGCCCCAAGTCCGGTAGGGGACGCGTCTACGGTCAAGATAACCGTTGCACTCGGGTCAAAATGCGCTAGAGTCTGATCCGAAGTCAACAACTTTTTTATAGTTTCAAAAGCAGTTCTGTGTTCGTCTGTCCATTCCCATTTATTACCTTTTTGTAATAAATTATATAATGGGCTGAGAATAGCTGATGCCCTTGGAACAAAACTTCTATAATAATTTACCAACCCCAGAAAAGACTGTAACGTAGCGACATTAGTAGGCACGGGAGCATTAGCTATTGCCTCTCAACTTTTTTCACGGATTTTTTTAATCCGTGCCTATTAATTGTATAACCTAAATATTCGACCTCATTTTTAAAAAAATCACACTTCTCTTTCTGTAAAGTCAAACCAACTTCTTGTAACCTCTTTAATACCGCGTTCAGTCTTTCTAAATGTTGGGACCTGTTTATTCCTGTCACGAGGATATCATCTAACATACACAGAACTCCATCCATACCCGACAACACGCATTCCATAGCTCGCTGGAAAATAGCTGGCGCGCTTGCGAGGCCGAACGCTAAGCGAGTATATTTGAAAAGGCCGCGATGAGTATTAATGCATGTATAATGCTGTGACGTTTTATCAAGCTCAAATTGAGCATAGGCTTGTGAGAGGTCTAGCTTACTAAACTGAACACCACCATGCAACTTAGTAAATAGTTCTTGTGCCGTCGGTAAAGGATATTTGTCAACTTTTAGATTTTTATTTACTGTAACCGAGTAATCCGCACAAAGTCTAATATCTCCATTACGTTTTAATACTGGGACTATTGGTGAAGCGTAATCTGAGTATTCAACAGGCACTAAGATACCTTCGCCTAACAAACGGTCGATCTCTATGTCGATTTTATCTCTTAATGCATAAGTCATGGGTCTGGCCTTAAAAAAGATTGGTTTAGCATCCTCCTTTAAGTGTAATTTTACTTTATAAAGATTAAATTTACCTAATTTTTCGGAAAACACTGCTGGATAACGAATTTGTATATCCTCTGTGAATTTATTTAGGCTATCACAATAATTTAACTGCAGCAATTGCAACTGAAAAATTGATATAAAATCACGGCCCAAAAGGGGCGGACCCCCGTTGTTTACCACACAAACATCTAACACGCATTTACGGCCCTTATATGTAAATTGTAATTTTACTATTCCTGCACAACTAATTCTACCACCAGTATATGTAAGCAGGCGTTTCGTAGTTGACGATAACGGCACCTCAGAAAAATAGTTTTTGTATGTTTCAAATGAAATAACTGTAACAGCTGACCCGCTATCTATTTGAAACTTCATTCGTACGCCTTGAACTAGTACTAATTCTGTCATAGGCTCTCCATTAACACAGCGAATATTAAATAACTTACCGTCATCGTCGGTACTCTCGCTACGTATATAACTTATTTTAGTACACATACGACCTAAATGACCTTTTTGTTGGCACTTTTTACATTTATATTTTGCATATCGACATTCGCCCGCATTATGGTTCCTTAACCCACACACTGTACACTGCACTTTATTCTCGCTAACTTTAGAACTGTTCACAATCTTGTACAACTGCTCGTTTTGCGTCAGCCCCTGCGCTGACGCCGCTGCTGTCATCGTGCGTGCGTTGCTAATATTTACCGCCAGTTCCACAGCTTTTGATAATGTTAGACCTTCTAGGTCTTGCGCGAACAACTTCTCCCGCTCGGGTCCCGGTAACATGCCCATTAAGAAACGATCACGTAACGTTTCTTCGATGTCCCGGAACTGACAATTTTTCGTCAATCCGCGGAGCCGCGCTGCCCACTGTGTGTATGATTCGTCCAAACTCTGCGTGGCAGCGTAGAAAGTATAACGATCCCCAAATCCTTTCCTTGCCGGCGTGAAATGGTTATCTAATAACTCAAGGATGTCTTTATACGGTACCAATTGTAAATCTTTTGGCAAAGCTAAATCCGAAGCCAATTTATATGTACCGTCACAGAGTGCACTTAATAATATCGCCCTTTTCTTGATTTCATTGGTATCAATGTCGTTCGCGATAAACCACTGTGATAACCGCTGTTTATATGTTTCCCATGACTGTGTAACATGGTCAAAACTTGTTAAAATCTCGAACTGAGTTTGAGACATTTTTTTTTTTTTACAACGCGGGTATTTGTCTCGTCGCCACTGTTATGTATGAACGCACGTGAGAAATCAAAGACAGTCATAAGCGCACTGACGTTTAATGTGTCATCTAACATTATACAGATACATACATATGTACATACATGACAAACACCCTAGCAAGAATCGTCTTACTACCCTCGGCTACCCTCTAAAATATTCCATGGATTCTCGTGGCACCTTAGTATAAACGCTTCATGTCATTAATAACTTCATTAGTGCACAATAACAAAAAAAAAAACTATACTATGTAAAACGCCACCAAAATAACGCAATATAGGTATTGAAGTAAACATTGAATTTTTGGCGGGATTTCAGTCTGACATGTAGAAGTTGTTTTCTTTAATTAATTAAACTTGTGTATTTGTCTCTACATCACATAAAGAACTTAACCCATACTATATCATGTAGTAATGGTGGCGTTTTGTGTGATATAGTATGGTTATTTGGTACAAGTGAAGTTTATTATAGAAAATAAAGTGTAACATTTATTCTGAGGTGCCGATATAGCGCCATGGAAAGTTCGAGCAGGATGAGGCACTGTTTTGCTGGAACTTGGTAAGGCTGATACAAGATATAAAATACCTCTTAAAGATTGCCTTTTACTAAGAAGAAGAAAAACACAACAGCTACTACATTGCAGACTGAGGTTCCACCGAAATACCACAGCACCCTAGATTGCGCCGGTACCTACGGTTACCATGGCAACCTAGCGTAGACGAGTGGAGGTAGTATTTGTGATGAGTTTTAAATGATGGTTCCAAGTTAATCGGGTGTGTAGTATGAGATATTTTGCAATGACTCAGTCAGTCAGTCAAGAGTGTATCGCTTGTATATAGCTTATTAGGCTAAAAAAAACCAATGTAAAAATTATATTTTGTAACACGAAATTGCAAAATTACAACAGAAGGAGTTGGAAATTACGGTGATTAATATCATACATAAATAAATAATGTATGATTATCAAAACAATAGAGCACATTACATGTTTATTACTTATAAGAAGTGTGCTATTACTTAGGTAATCCATAGTCCTTACACTCAGAGCAGACGTTGCGCACGCGCAAACGACACGACGTGCGTGGGCGATGCATACACCTTTATTAATTAAATAATAAGTGGTATTATTTATTATCATTCTTTATGAACGAGGCTGTATTCGAAAAGAAACAATGTAGTACCCGTATTTGCGTAATTGTTAATTATCTACTGCTTATGCTTTGATCAGGTGAACCGATTTTGTTGTGAAACTGTTTGACATGGTTATTTCTTGTGTCGGTGAGGTTTCGTTATAATAATTAATTTGGATATTCGCGCTTGTTTATTTTTATTATACGCTTGTTTATTATGTTTAATCCGTAATAGAATTTAAATAAATAGATTACGGAATATTTGCATAATTTGTCACACGGCGAAATACCACAATTTTTTTATGGATCACATGCATTCAGTGGTTGCTTTTTTTTATTCGGGTTTGACAAGATTATTGGACTTCCTTTGATATTATAATAAATAAAGTGTAGACCAAGAGAGATAACGGCCGCCGATAGATGATTTTCAATAGAAAAACGGTTTTTTTATATAGTATAGGCAAACGATTTTACCAACTTCTCATGTGACGATGTGGTCCAGGATGATAAACACATGAAGCCTAGAAGAGAACCAGTGTTCTCATGTGATTAAGCGAGTGCAGTTACTTATAACTTAAGCTCTAAAATGTTTTTATAGAGGCCTATCATTATCAGATTGGTTTATAAGGGATGATGTAGAACCCCTCGTGATATTATGTGGATGATGCCATCTATAGCTTAAATTAAGGCACAAAACACTGTTGAAGCAGAAATAAATTAAAACTTGCATAGTATTCACTAATTTTTTTTACAACTTGACTAAATACTTTTGCTTTTGGTCTAAATTGATCAGAAAGCTGGCGAGCTTCACCGAGCTTTAGGAGCAAGCCCTTAAGTCGCTAAATTGGGATAGTGGCAATTAGCGCAAGCAAGGGTACCCTACTGATATGGACCTCTGATTGAGATGTCATCTGAGATGCAGGGGTGTAAAATGCTGTCCTGTGCCACAGTATCGTCCTTATTATTATAGTATTTTAAAATTATAGGTAGACTTTTAAATCTATTGTAATTTAAAGTCGTTCGATTACATAACAACTTCATGTAGAAAGGTATGACATAACACTGTATACGATTAGTATGTAGGCAATTAATTGTAACGGACCTACCTATTAGATAACTGGACCGATGTATGATTCGACTATTGTCCGAGTTAGAAATCGGCAGATGTTCAAGTTTCTTTGAACGTTTTCAATGTCTACTTTATTATCAGAGGCGTAAGCGTGTCAGCTATATACAGGGCTACAGCAGCCCCGACATGTATAAGCAAAAGTTCGTTGTATATTATCTATAACTTTTACCATCTACTTGAGTTTCGTCGCAGGTAGTTAGTAAAAGGGCCTCATCGACAAATTTGAATACAGGGCCTACTTAGGGTAAACAATACCGTTGTTTATTATGTAAAGATATTCTTAAAATACGCTATATATGTTACACGATGGTTGGCCATTTCTTGGTGAAATCCTGATAAAAATAAATCGCAAAGTATTCTTTAAGCTCGTCGATCTTCGCCTGTATCGCTATGAAACGTTTCAAAAACAATAAATACATACAAAATAAATAAATAGTAAAGAAAAAGTCATAGTTAAAAATCGTAGCGTATTCATCAATGGACGCGCATCCGAATTAGATCCTAACTCGTCTGTAATAGAAACAAGGTTGAGTGATGGCGATTCCGTTTGGAAAGTGTTAATGGCATGTGGGAAGAACTAATGCTAATATATTACATTATAATTAAATTTAATTACGTGAGTACGTCATAGAATAGGTAGGTACTATTTATAGTATTTAAGTTTTAGATTTAATGAATAGAGTCTAGGTTGTTGTACTAGTCAGTTCGTTGTCGTCGCTGAGAGAATGTAAGAATATAGAGTTCTATGCCTGTCAACGCAATAATTTATGGGTTTAAAATGGCTTTAAAACAAATATTGTCAAGATTTCTATATTATGTAATCATCGGCAATCCAGGAAATATTTTGGAAACTGCTTGAATTATTTCCTCATTCTCTAAATAAATAAATCTATTTAATTAAAATATTATAAATTAGCTGGTGCCCGCGTTTCATATATTCTTCACTGCGTACCTAAAAAAACAAATGAATGAAGAAAAATGAGTCTGTTGTATTCATTATTGAGAAAAAAATGTACATGAGAGTAAATCGAAAAAAAAAATGAGAAAGGGTCAATGGAATCCAAAAAATAAATAGCGTATAACCATATAAGAAAAAAAATTTTGAGGTGATGGCGTCTCAATGAACTCCATTTTCCATTTACATATGGAAAAGATTTCAGGTTGACTAGATATTTGTGCACCCATACATTGGATAAAATACCCAGATGATAAATTTTTGCTCTTTCGGATGTTTTGCCGATGGATATCAAACTGTTTACGATTGCCATGGTTTTGGAGAAACTATAGACATTTTACATTTAAATTGTGAACTATATTCTTCAGTCAAAATTGTATATTTGGAATAACTACAAATAATAATATTTATACACGAATTATATTTACACCAAGCGAATTAAGTAAGCGTAACAACTGTTATTAGCATTGAGTAAATAATTATTTAAAATATTAATAATTATGGTATTAGTTATAGTTATAACTTTATCATTAGCGTGGACACACGCATACGTGGTTCGTGTTATTTACTCGTGCTGCTCGTGCGTACGAGGAAACAGTTTAAAATTATGGTGTTAATCGACAGTTTTTTAAATTTTAAAACAATAACCCATAATGAGGCAAGGCTATCGGGTATTAAACTTGGCAACAATGAAACTCGCAGTTCGCTAGGGTATTTATTTACTTCCCGGCGATCTTGGCGATAATAATGTCATACTTTTAACTACTTGTTATCAAATTTATGGTGGCAAATAACTTAAGTGGCAGTGGGCTGGACACATTGCTCATACTACCGATGCCCGATGAGGACAATGGATTCTCGAATGGCTGTTGAGTACTGGAAGACGCAGCGGCGGGTAGGCCCCCCACAAGGTGGACCGACTACCTGGTGAAGGTTGTGAGAGTCGCTGGATGCGGGTGGTGCAAGAGCGGTCGGCGTGGAGATTTTAGGGGAGACCTATGTCCATCAGTGGGCGACTTTCTGTTAAATGGATGGAAATTTGTTATATATTTTTGCACTGTATAGGAGTAACACTTTACCTACCTAATGTTAAGAGACGATATGGCCCAAGATGATAAACACGCCAAACCTATATTACGCGTATTTCGACTGCGCCGCTCTGAAACAGAGGCAGAGCATGTCAAAGTATCAACATAGTGCATGTACATTTATGAATAGAACATTAGCATATAACAATTGTCGTAAGACATCAAGTGAACGAGATGTGAACATACATTAAACATAAAGGAGTGAGTGAGAAAACATGTACATGAAAGCGTGTATGCTTAATACTGTTTTGATCATACCACCAATAGTGCACCCATTTATAGCCTACTTCAGACCGGTACAGTTATAATGCGCGTAATATATCTTAACGTTTAAAGTATTTTATCAGAACACATCTGTAGGGTAGTTACTGACAGATTTTGAGGGTTGCAGCTAGCCAGACGAGCATGCGAAAATACCCCAGCACCGTGCTATGCTTTGATCACGATTGTTTACTTTACCGAAAGTTCAAAAGTCTATATACTATAAATGTTATTGAACCTACGCCTATTGACGCGGTATTTGATCTCACCACCACTTAAACATAATTGCTTAATGATAATAATGATGTTTTCGGACGGAAAATAATGCAAACTGCACTTCCTTAATAACATCCATTGTACGACTCATTATCGAATAAGGAACCATAGAAGTTCTATTATGACGTTATCTATGTTTTAACAATTTGGTGATTATATACAGTGATGTAAATGGCTCAGTGGTAGTATGGTTGGATACAACGTCGATTGACGTGGATTCGAATCTTATGCTACAATAAGTCTAAAGTGTTTAGTGAAGGGTAGCATGATAAAATAATAACAGGTTTATAGGACGCTTTTTTAATATCAAATAATAAAAACTATGAACAAGTACCTATAAAAACAAGAAAAAAAATTAAAATAATAGACAAAATATCACAAAAAATGACTACCTACTATTGCTTTACTAATTTACATGGTTATCCTTATATTAGATTAAAATCATCATCTGTTTATCTGTTAGTTGGCTTCGAGAACTTTTATACAAATCTACATGATTCTTTTTTAAATCATATATTGTCAGGCCAAATTATGAGGATAAAAGTAAAGTGAATTAAAAAAAAAAATAGTAGTAGCACACTATCTTGCATTATTTTAACTAAACTAGTGAATGTTTAAAAAATGGAGTGAATAATTTTGAAGAAGGAAAAGGAATTATACGCAGAACGAGCCACAAGCTAGATAGTTTCAAAAATAAGAACTGTTGGAAGACATAACGGGACATACTCGAAACTCATATTAATTGTGATCTAAATTGAACAAAAAAAAAAATAGTAGATAAA
The DNA here is from genome assembly GCA_014132275.2 of Samia ricini. Classification (NCBI taxonomy): domain Eukaryota; kingdom Metazoa; phylum Arthropoda; class Insecta; order Lepidoptera; family Saturniidae; genus Samia; species Samia ricini. Next base: position 14,564,614 of record AP028161.1, read on the forward strand.
TAAATTGAATGAAGACAACTATGATTGTAATAGATTCAAATAAAGATAAAAAATCACAAAAAAAAAAACAATCAAAGGCGATACACAATTTAGTATAATGATTTATCTTTTTGCTCCACATCCGTGATAATTGATTCGAAACTAATATTTATTTTGAACATCGGAATGACTACTCACTCCCGAAAATGTAATTCCGAGTCATCAACTGATTTTATTATTTACGGAAAGACGTGGCGAATTACGATTTAGAACACTTACATTATAATTATGTTGTAATTTACAGTTTTGTTATACACGGAAATTGTAATAACATTTTATTAATTCGTTTTTATTAAAGTTCACAGTAATTGACAATTACATTTATTAATTGCTTAAAATGTTTTATTATAGGTCAGAGTAAATATTTAATGAATATTAAATGTCACCTGTAATATAAATGCAATGTCTTTAGATAATAAATTACACTAATTAAGATGTATTTGTAAAATAACTTAATCATTTTAAGTAACAGATCCTGATATAACATGTGTATATCCTTTATTATGAGAATTTAAAAAGGACATTAAGTAACATACGAATAGACTAATACCGGAGATTTATTTAACTATATACTGACGTCACTATATTGCCTTTGTTCCGTCGTGAATTCCCACAATAAAATATTCGTTCACAACTGATTGTGTAATTACTTTTTCCACACGTTATTCTTCGGTTTTCCGTATTCCCTGATTAGGAACTGCATCATACTTCCCGGTGAAATATACTGTTATTTTTTTATATTGTATTATTGACCACAATCTCGCCTGGTGTTACGAGACGATTTGGTCCAGGATGGTAAACACATTAAGCTTAGAGATACTCATTCTCATGTGATGTTACCGAAACACACCTACTGGTATTTGGTGACAGGTTTTGAAACTTGAGGGTGGTAGCTACCGAGGCGGGTATTTTTAGAAAGTGCCCTATCACCATGCTATGATTTCGTCACGATGTTTTTCTTCACTGAAAACTCAGGCTGATTGTAGAGTTGCATAGGTGGGCTCGATCCCGCGTTCATTGACGCGTAATCCAGCCGAACTTGCGAAATTGCGCCATTTTAGCTTAAACGCATTACCTTTTATATGAACTTTTGGCTCGAATTTTATACTAGATCTGCCAACGGTTCTGCTCGTATTAACAATTTATTATTATTAACTCATTAGTTAATTGCAATCAACGACTTGCATACACAATTCTACCAGTGTCATGTGAGTAATGTAAAATTTTCTATTCTGTGTCTTCTAAGATTCAGCAAAAGGGTGGCTCATGTTGCTAGAACTTTCTATGGAGGTTTCGTGGCACCTCAAAATAAACGTTTCGCGTCATTATTTCACCTTACTCATACACTTCATCTGTGCACAAAAACCAAACTGTATCAACAATAACAAAACGCCGCCAACTTTATATGATGTAATTAAATACGTAAAATAATTAATTAAAGATAATAACTGCTACACGACAAATTGAGAACCCGGTAAAAAGTCTTTCAATTTTTTATAATTATTTACTGCATTAGGTTTACCTTTAAAATATTCGATTGATCAATGCGTCATTTTGTGGAAATTCATTATAAATAATATGCTTGATGAAACTTTTCTAATTCCACTTAAAATCAAATTAAATTCAAATCAGAAGCGGATTTTTTAGTGATTTAAAATATTTCAGAGAATAGGACGAAATCATTTTTCTGCTATTTGCACTATTATTATCACAACTTTTTCTATATACCATCTAATCTCAAACTCTGCCCATTCAGTATCTGTCCATAGAATAAATCTATTAATTAATATAATAATAAATAATTAATAGAATAAAATCGGTTAAGTAATTCACGAATGGACAGACAAACGGACGTTGCCTTTTATATATCATGTAAGGACATTTAAGTGAATTTCTATTGTTACCACAGAGTATAATCAAGAGAAGGGGTTGTACGAAAAAGGTAAAATATTTACGCCATGTTTCGGTAGCTTACTAATAAGGTCGGTTACCGACATTCGGAAAAATAGTGCAATGCAGTTGATAAGGGGCGTTGCAAAACTATCGCCTTTCACTGGAGTTGTGTAAGGCTTGTACTGGCCTTTAGCCGGACGTTTAAACATCAAGGTCGTATACAATACCTTGTTCTCTTTATGTGTTTATTATAAATCCTTTAATTATAATTAAACAAAAACACATACAATTAATAAGTGTAAAACGAATAGCATTTTGATTACTAACGAATAAATTTACATTTAAAAAATACATTATTTCAATATACTCACAGTTTTATTTCATTAAAAAAGTTAGATATCAAATTTATCCTTAGAATAGCATAATAAAGTTTCATTGCTCTTAAAATTACTTTTTATTTTTGAATAGAGAGAAAACTTCCATCCGATGTCCAGACTATGTTCATTGATTACCTTTAAAGAACTAGAATTGAATTAGAAGAATTACCGTTCCGATGGTAAATTTGAAGAGCGTTTGAAAGCAACGTTTTAGAGTTCCATGTCAAACTTTTAACCTTTCATCCTTTCACCGTCGTCAATCTTTCTTCTTAAGGAAAAAATGATAATACAAGGAATTGAATATAAATGTATATAAAATAGATCAATGAACTGACCTACTGAAAAATAAGAACGGAAAAGGGTTAGTCAGAAATCAATCGTTTTTATTAAAATCTAATTTATGTTGTTGTATCCTTAATAATAATGTCAAGTCTAATGAAATTAAATGGTTCAGCTTTGGCGATTTGCAACGGTTGTTAATTTGTGTGTTCTGTGTTACGGACACAAATTAGTGTGCCATATTAACGAATGGCCGAATGCATCACCAAACGAGATCCTAGTTCGAAAATTTAATAATGTTCAGTTGATTAAATCAAAGAGCATCACAATCACGGTCTGCACCGGTAATTACTTCCAATTATATGTTATTTAAACGTTAAACTTAAATGTTATGAAAAAACTAATAATATTAATTGACCGTTAATGGTTTAAACAAACAAACAACATTTGGATTTTCAAGACGTTTATTAATTAGTTAACTGTTTACTGCGAAAAAAATTCGAATACAATCATTTATTTAACTTTATTATTAGACATAGATATGCAAAATTATACCAACCCAGAATACTATTGAGGTAAGTGAATTTTTTTGTAACAAACGAAAACAATTATCGATAGATAATTTATTTTAAACTAACAACTCTACCAACTTCGGTGTAGTGATAATGGCAATATGATTTATTGAGCATGGTAACAACACGATTTGAACTCCAAAGGTACTCTCTCGAATTGTGGGTTGGTTCTACTTTCTGTTATAGTTTCTGTATATAGTTCTATCCAATTATATTATCATAAGCATTATATCTTAAATAGTTTTAATGGTTTCAAAATTCATATTTTGTAGAACGTGCTGTCAAATACTTTATTGTCTACTTCATTCACTATTTACTTTATTCTAATAACTTTTTACATATATAATATAATACAAAAATTATACACAAATTAAAACCTGGCCAGTCAACACATTTATAATTTACAAGAAAAATAATATAAATCTGTTATACGGTTCTCGAGTTATAAGCCAACTAATACAAAGACAAATAGAGATATAATATATTTCATGATATGTAAAGATAATAGGTACTTCATTTTTAATTCTGAATTTCGTTCCGGTAATTACCTGACCAAGCTTTACAATTCGACGGGTTGGATGAAATTTGAAATATGGAACGATATGGGAAACGGTAATGGGTCCGTGTTAGTGGTGTCGGATTACCGCATTCATGGATGAGGTATAAACTTCAGGTGGGTTTGGTTGGTTGGGTCCTATTCCATAATGACCCTAAACTTTCGGTGAAGGAAAATATCGTGGTGAAACCATTGTGCATTACGGTAAGGTATTCTCTAATGTTCGCTTGACCGCCTTAAGTATCGATGGGTGTGGTCCGTAAGCATCACGTGATAGTCAGTTCCTCTAAGATTATATTCCTATCTTTGACTACATCATTACCTAACTTCAAGTAAGACTTTGGTCAAATGATAATTTACCCATATATAACTTCAGAATGTATGGACCGATTTTTATGGTCCTTGATTTTTTGTATTGGTCTCTATACCCAATAACATTTAAAACAATTAACATTTAAAATTCAGGAAAAAAACCACTAAGGAAATTTTGTCATACGTTTTGAATCGTATGGCTTTATTCATTCTGAAGCGGTACGAAGTTTATCGGGTGTGCTAGTATAGAATAAGAAGAGAACTACGTTATGGAATTTATCCACTAAAAATAGTATAAGGTAAATTGAATAATTTGATAAGTGGCAACAACACCCAAGTTTAGCGTTGGTGGTAACATTAATTAATATGATTTAATAAAACGACGACCTTAGAGGAGAGGTCAAAATATTGTGAATCGACCTCGCACTGCATTCATATGTCTCGAGATATTAGAAACAATGTGCGGGTGCTATTCTAATAATGACATAATAAATTATAACATTTAAATACTTCGTTTTTACTTACGAATATATTAAAATTCGTTAAACTTATGTATAAAAATCAATCTAAGTATGTTTCTCCTGTATGCACTCGAAAACTATTCATTCGGTTATGATGAAACTTTGATAAGATGTTCTGAATGCGCACGCGAAGGTTCCCGACTCAAAAAAAATATTTCTGTGGCATCGCAACGTTTGCCGTATTATTATTTATTACATTATAAGATTAATGGTTTCAAGACACATCGAGCGGGTCGGAACGACGGAGGGACGGCAGCGCGATCTGAACGCGACTGCTTTAATCTTTTCTATACTAACTAATACAATAAGATTGGTCACATGGTGCTAGCGCCTATGTATCGTCCCGACCCACCTGCCGTGCGTTGAAATCATAGGAATTTATGACATGATGATATCTTCTTATATATCGTTTGTTTGTCATTATTATTGAACTGTACTTGATTTAACATCCGATGAAATGCCTTTGTTTTGCCAATCGGAGAAAACTATTGATATATTGAATAAGGACGTAAAAGAGTGGATTAATGTTTAATGTCCTGTGGAAAGCCGTCTTACAAAGTTTTCTGTTCTTGTTCTACTAAATTAGTAACACTGTTTAAAATAATCAACATATGTCGATGGTTTATTTAATAAGTAAGCATCCCAGCCCGAGTAGTTCCTGATGCCGGATCTGATCATCGACTTGCGCAACTCTTGCTGTGACCAAAGTCGCAGCGTCACGATGTGTCTTATCTCTCAACGTAGCCAGTGTGTCGTCGGGATAACAAACTATAATCAGGCCACGGAGAAGCGCACCGCGCAACAATCAATCGTATTCAATGTTTTTATGGTGACAGCATATATCCCTGAAGAATACCGCCGACTTATTCCACTCTGAGTCAGTACAAGTCATGTTCCTTTTTGAGACGCACGCTCCGACTCTTCGGCAAAGGTAAGGCTACGTAATACGAAAAAATTTTATGATGTTATTGTAGATTACATTCTCGTAGGACTAAGTCGCAAACTATTGCAAAATGCGCGTCGATTGAACTATAAAATTCAATGTATTAATATTTACTGCCTAACAGATTAGGATTATAAAATAGTATGTATTTTTAGTTTCGCATGTTTTTAAAAGTTATAAGAGTATATAAACGATAAAGCACAGCTTTTCATGGACTGACCTACGGACGGATTATCTAAATAAGAATAGCATATATTCTACACAATAACAAGTTCTACGTGTGAACTACATAGGGATATAAAAGATGCTAAAACTCCTTTGCGCGTAAAGACTTATTAGGATGGATAAATGTAATTTTAAATTACTTACGTCAAAATAGGAAGACATTAAGACGTTTTACATTTAAACAAAGAAATAAGTTTTCAAAATCAACTATTAAAATATGTCAAAATTGAGTGAAAGAGAAATTGAGTTCGCTGACACAAACTAATAAGGAAATCAAGTTGTATTATCATCAAGTGTGTTACTTGAAAATTCTAAGCAGTTATTTATTGTGAATTTTACTGCAAAATTACCAATAACAAAATATTTTTTTGCGAATTCTAATCTGATTGCGTCCCTGTCACCCTCCGATTGAGTGTCGATTGTTGGTGTGTCGTGCCGATAATCGATATTGTGCACAATATATACTACCGATATAAATCGTGATGTAAACGACATTGGATGATTATTGTCTTTGTTGCGAGCGGCCCGGATTTAGACGAAATTAGGTTCAAGAACTCATAACATAATAGCAACAGTTAGCTTTTATGCATGACTTGTGATGGCTATAGAAAAAAAATTTAATAAAGACCTCTTTATCTCTCGCTTCACACTTCAATTGCTTCGATGTTATGAAATTTTATTATTACTGTCCGATTGCGTTATTGTGAGTGAGAGTTACGAACTTTTTTACTTCCAATCCTATGAAGGAAGAATCCCGCAGAGAAGCATTTTGAATTAAAATTTCTAGCCTTCTTCACTTTTGTAGTAACTATGATAAGGAAATGACTTATTAAATCCATCGATGAAAATCCAATTACAATTATATATACCTCGTGCGTTCTAAACTATTGACCTTTATTCTCAAAACATCGAAATCTATCATTGAACTTGCAACTTTTAATTTCGACATACGCTTTGTCACAACTGAATAACGTAATAAAAGGTCATGAGCGAATTCTGTTATGAGAATTAGATGACATGTGTCAAAATATGTTGTTAGTAGTCGGGGGGGTGTCAATGGGGTGTCGAAATCAGCCTTCTGTTCAATGAAGGGTTGTGAAATTCGGTTGAATAATTTTGTTAGCGTATATTACTATTGTTACGTCTTTACTGTAATGCATTTTTCGCGGCTTTGTTAATTGACCTCTTCGTGCAATGTCAGGTTGTTTGAATTGTTTTTACCTTCAATAACAATGGACAAACGGTGCCTTTTACTTAGCGTGTTATAATAATATTTTCTATGTGAATTTTAGTCAACTTAGTGAAACCACAGGTACGTGTTACTGTACACAATAAAAATGAGCTCATGTTATGTTGTTGATGTCTTTTTAATATGTTGTGTATATGTTGGGTGTGTTTGACTTATAAGCAGAAAGTTTAAAATGCATTTTAATATTAGGTTGTAAAAATATACATCAAATTTTCCTTATATTTTTAAACCTTTCATACGGTATCTTATCTTGCAAAAAACAAAATAGGAATTCGTTTAAGTGTTATTTTGGGTAAAATATGTCCGTCAGTAGATATGGATCCACTGAATTTTTTAAATGCTACTCTTTTGATATTAATCTTCTATTAGCCCCATTATAACTTTATTTATTTCGAATTGACTAAATTCTGTTGACCGGAATAGCCTTGCCAACTTTACCGAATTTTCGGGGTTAGCGTTTAGAGCGCTCAGCTCGGAGAGTGGCAGCCAGTGCCAGGGCACCAAAGTGGTACGAACTTCGGCTTGGACTGCTAACTTAATTGTAAAATCCGCGCAATAGTCCTTTACAGAACCCATGTACTTCGGTGTAGTGTCCAACGGTGTGGTGTGCAGCGTGATGCCTGTTATATTAGTGTATGTTTGTGTAACTGTATCACGCTGGTGACGGATAAAGAAGTCGCGGCCAGAGGAGGGTTCGAGATATTACATATATCTATAGGATGTAACGTGTGAGAAAATATGATTCTTTATACAACGTTTCCTATATTCGTAGTCATAACTTTGTGCGGTTCTTTGTAGATAACCGTTGTAGACTGAGTGTAAAGGGTTCGTAAATTATCAACAGGTTTACTTTTGTGTGAAAGAGACATGCTGAGTCACGTTCCTCTACACGCGGTTGCCGTCATGAAGACAAGTTTTAATATATTGTATTAAATTGTTCTTATTCAGAACGAAAATTATTACATGCGTTCGAAGCCACGGTGTACGGTTTATGAATATATCCTATTTGTAAATTTAAATCACTTTACACTTAACTTTATTCCGGCTTCATTATAGTAGTTAAAAAAATATATAGAAGTATAAAATCCTGTATCGTCTCTAGTTATATGTTACTGGTTAATATTGCAAACAATAGTCTATACAGCGTGAGATGAGACAAACTGTAATTAATGTTCAGATGAGTTTCCATTGTCACACGTTAACGGATACGAATATAATATAGTGTAGTTACTGGCGATGAATATATTATTATTAATATTAAATATTTTTAATAACTAATCATTTACCCGTGCTTCAAAAACTAGCTTGTATATATTCTTTTTATAGTATATAGGCTTTGACCACAATCTCACCTAATGTTAAGTGATGATGTGGTCCAGGATACACTAAGCCCAGAGATACTTGTTCTTCAGTGATGTTGCCGAAACACACCTATTGATATTTGGCGACAGGTTTTTAAACTTTAGGGGGGTTATGCTATGGTTTCCTGATGATGTTTTTCTTCATCGAAAGCTCAGGCTGATTTTAGAGTTGGGTGGGTGGACTCGAACCCTTGTCCATTACGGCGGAATCCGGGCGCACTAACAACTGCGCCACCATCGCTTCATTACATTCATGTGCGCTCATGTTTTTATTTGGATAGTAATACTCGACTTCTATATAAGGTAACTTGCATTTGTATTACGGGCTAAATATAATTTTGTTTTACCTCTGACAGTATTTGAACTGATTTTGATAGCAAATCTGAAAAAGTATGTAATCACACAATCCGTTTAAAAAGTGTTTACATATATTGTAATAAATTGTTACGGATAAAGTATTTTTTAGCCGATATTTATGACGATAGAACAAAAAAGTTACAATGGAAACAGTGCATACTAAACATTGCTAAAGTGACTGCAGTCTTTGGTTTCTATTGTATTGTACCAATATATTATGTTTCTTTTTTTTGCTTTATGTGGCCGTTTCCCATATTCTTGTATTGCCACGCAGTGAAGTAATTCGAAGAATAGGTGGTGTTATCAAATGTTTGTAAAAGCCGATTGAGCGGCGAATAACGAAATCACATTTGAAATTGCAACGAAATCACATTTGAAATTGCTTCAATTTGTAACAACTGTGCTGTAATTAATCTGCTTTTTTCGTTTTGTATGCAATCCTTATCTTTTTTTAAATATGAGTTGCTCGACGTTTGGTATCAACCACAGTTGATTGCAATGGAAGATGAAGTTGACTATGGTAATGAGGCTTGCTTAGTAATAACTAATCCATTCTTATTTTTAAGATATTATACGATTTAGGAAAAACAGACGCAGGTAACGTCTTACTTCATTCGTTCGTGGTTTTCATTATAAAAGGTGCAAAACGCTTCGTGCGAAAAAACGGAATATCGACTACGTATACACTAACTGGTAGTCTTAAGAATAGATATGCTTTTATATACATATAAATAGGTAAAGATGAAACAGTTCAATTATTTATCTCCTTTGAATTGTTTAACTTGTCAATCAATTATCGTTTTTTTTGTTTGCTATCGATGAGTGTTCGAAAAAATAAAATCTTCTTTTTTTCTTCAAATCCACCAATCACCAGCCAAGAGAACACACATACTGGAAGAAATGACGAAGATAATGTACAAGGAAATAAAATATTATACAATAGTATTTTGTTTTATTGAGTTAAATCACAATCGACATTGGCGACCGCAGCTGAGGCGGAATCATTTATTTTGTTTCACATTTTTCTTAACAAATCATTACATAATTTGAAAATCAAGTAAATCATGGTTGATGGTTGTAGACGTAAAAAAAACCAAAACAATTGTACATTTGTTAACGATCGGTTACGTAAATTGACATCATGACTCGACGCGATTCCGAAGTAGGTACCTTACGTTTCATTTAATCAGTATTGTGTGATTTCGCGGATGTACTTTTTACTTAATATCCGCTCATGCTTTATCCTGGTTTAAAAATCCCCGTGGGAACCAAAGTTTTAATTACAATCGTTTTTCAGATGTCATTACACGTGGATATGCGCAGCGTGGAGTGACGACGAAAAAATTCCGGTTGGTTCGATATTTACTTTATGTATATACATATATAAAGATCATTGTACTTAAAACTTTGGTTTCCAAGGAGATTTCTAAACCAGGATAAAGCGTGATCGAATCAGAAATGAGGAGATAGATTCACAGAAGAACTAAAGTAACGGACATCGTCCGAAGAATTGCCAAACTGAAGGCAAATGGATGATCAACGTGTAACGGAAGACGTCTCATGGGTCCTGCTTAAGGTCACGGGAATCCGCTGAATGCAGGTGACGTAAGATCAGTTGTTGTGGAAATCTTTGGTAGAGATCTATGTCGAGCAGTGGACGTCTGTCTATTGTATGGATAGTTTTTACGAATAAGATAAGTTGCATGGTTCCTCGATTTGTCAAAATAAAAAATCTCAAATACTTTCGACAACAATTGATTTTTTTAACAAAGGTTAACCTATAACATCAGTAAGGGGGACTGTGTTAGATTTAGATTCTAAAATCAGCCTGAGTTTTCAGTGTAGGAAAAGGTAAGGCGTTTTCTAATAATGCTCGACTAGGTATCTACCACCCTCAAGTTTGAAAATTTGCTACCATTTACCAATAAGTGTGTTTCGGCACCATCATTTGAGAACCAGTATCTCTAGGATTAGTGTGTTTACCATCATGGACCTTAACATGAGGTGAAATTGTGGTCAAAGCACTGAGCCAATACCGCGTACAAATGTTCCATTCTGTATTTTCCAACTAACAACAGAGCTAATTTGTTTACTGTAAGCCTATATAGTATTAATAATTCAATTGAGATTAATAAATATTCACAGATTTAGACAAATTTATCATCCATGCTAGTTCGTACGCATCCATATTCTACCGGTCTTAATCATCCGTCCACTGCAACTTCCGTCATTATAAATTATATCTACCTAAAGAGTTGGATTACTTTTATAATTATTCCACTTAGCATGATTAATTTTATAAATGTGTGTAATGTACTGTGAATTTTTTCGAACACATGTTTAATATCCGTAATTAACCTGTATATGACCGTGACATTATGGTCATGTTATAGAAATGCTATAATTCTAAGTATTTACTTCCGCCATTTACCATTAGTTGTTGAGCGATAAAAATTTATAACGTAATAGTTTATCATAAGCATGAATATAAACACTGACAGATTATGGGGAAAGTAGAGACTTTCAGTTATATGGAAGTTTAAAAGTAAAAAAAAAATGTATATTTAAAGGGATATTTTTATAAATGAGATCGCTTAACTCCAAGTCCATAGACCGATCATAATGAATTTATCATGTACAGTCCGGCCGGTATATCCATTCCTCCATTCTCATACGTCACATGTTTCGGTCTTGAGCTAGTCAAATCCAAATTAGACTTGACCCACGGCTTTCAAGGTATCGTCCACCCAAGGAGCTGTTGGCCAACGACGACAACAAGAAATTCGTAGCATTTTAAATATATTTATTTACTTAAATTATCTATAGTTTATTCGGGTTTTTCTTTATATTAGAAAAAAAATCTGATAATAGATGTGGGAAAATTCGTAAAACTTATGTTCATAACGGCCAAGATACGCCGGTCATTATTCTACTATAGGAATTTAATTATGAAAAAGATTATATTTATGTTGGAAGGGATTTATTGTAAGTGATTTATTGAAGGGAAATGTTGACAAAATAAATGTGGAAGTATAGATACAGGAAAATGACGATCCAGTCTTAAGACTAACTAGCGGTTCCACTTGCATCCTCACAGTTCTTTATATGTCATAAATATTAGAATCATAAATTGGTTAATTAATTGCAAAAGGACATGTAAAGTTCTCTTTTTGACATACATAACCAACATTCAAAACGAAATATACTTTTATTTGTACGAAAATATTACAGTAAGTATTTTAATAAAAAAATGTTCACGCGTGACCGAAATTCGATGAAAGTTAACATTGAAAAATATAAAAAAACCCTGTTTCCAATTTTTATTTGCTTAATACTAAAGCTCACGAATACGAAAAACAAAAAGAAAATTGACTATGTAAACTACATAGATTTGATCAAATTTGATATATAGTCCGTCCACTATAACTTGTCCCTTGACTCCCTTTCCTTTATGTCGGTTCATTGGAAAGTCAATCGACTCTGTTAAATCCAAGCGCTGTGATTTTATAGTAGAAATTAGGGGTTTTTATTCGTTCACCGATGTTCACCGGTTTTTATTGCTTTAATCATGCTACAGACGTTTAAAGGCAATGCAAGAGAGATTGTATTGAAGGTTCGTGCTTTTTATGAAAGAGGAAAAGCAAACAAAAATTCGATTATTCCATTAAATCGAGTACGGTTTTGTGTGTTGACATGACAGGCTAGTAAAATTGAGTTGCCATTCCTTATATTTAAACTCCGTATAATTTGTGAAATATGTTTTATTTTTTTAGTATATATTTTGTGTTAGGAATATAAATACGATAATTTACTATCTATCCAGAAACTAGTAAGAAAAACACAGTAGGGACGGAAGGGGAAAATAAATTTTAGAGATGATTGTATTCCACTGGACAATACATCCCATATTTCAAATTAAAATGCTACTTCTCGCTATCTGTGTAACCATTACATTATGTATTTATTGTTACTTGCTAATGTTTATTTGATTTATTTTGCGTGTGGTAGATATTTCCGATATAACCGTTATTAGAATCATGAAGGTAGCGGTCATTGCTGCAGCTACTTCCTAATAAAATTAGAACCCTGGGAAGTATACACACCAAAAGAAAGACGGTAAAATTGGATGACTTCGAGAAACAAAATCTCGAGAAAGATTCATGTAATTCAAATAGATAAAATGTAGTTCAAAATGGAAGTTATTAATATACAGACATGATATTGTACTTTGAATACAAAAGTACATAAAAAAGGAAGGTAACATGCTTGAATTTGACTAGTGACAGTGATGGTCCTTTACATCATTCAGATTGTAAGATTTTTTATCGTAATAAAATATATTTTGAATTGATTATTTTTCATGTGGTGGATTATTTTATTGTGGCAGTTCACCTAATATGTTCGAATGAAATTTACCCTATTTAATTATTCAAAGTAAAGTTTCTCGCATTATTCATACAAAATGACATTTTCTTTAACGTAACTAACGTTATATTAACGAAAAAGTTCGTGTTCGCTCTTCAGTATTTATTAAATATTAAAGTTATGTGAGTAATGGCTACATACTTGAAACTGACTTATAAATATATACATGATTTGCAGATATTTATTTAATGTTGTTTCCTATGTAAAATAAGCCTTAAGAGCTTTCCTTAGTTTAGCGGTGTGTGAAATATCCATCAATAGTATTGGTATTAATGTTTCGTTTTGAACTCGAACTCGAACTTAAAACTATAATTCACTTAAATTAAATGAATAATTATAGTCACTCATAATTAATCTTTTGTCACAATTTATCCAACCTTCTACATCTACCCTAATTTTTGGGATAACAAAATGGGAAAATATGCAGCCCAACTAATCAGAGCTACCAACTCCTGGACGGGGGACTTTTTATAGTGAACGTACTGTAAAGGAAATTGACAGTGTTTTAGATATTTTAATAACACGCTGTGCACATAATTCTTTCAATCTATAGGATATAGACACAACATAAAGTGGGATACGCCATGTCCGTTTTGTGGTTTACATAGAGATGCGTATTTTCAAACTGTGTTTTCAATATTTTATTATAATTAAATTGATAACAAATAAACACAATGACATATATTGAACTCCGGCTCTGATATTTTAAATTTAAAATATTTTTGATGTAAACTTAAAAAACTTAATAATTTGATTAAATTTAAGAATATTATGAATATCGTGGGTGTGATTAAGACGGTTAGGCGCTAAGGCGTTATAGAAAGGTCTATCCTATCAGTTTCTTTCAACTGTTAAACACGTTTGATAGACGATTTGATTTATACTTTTATAATTCGCAAGTTTATCAAATGATAATAAGTGACGAGGTGGCCGTAGTTGGTAGCCAAGAGCCAATAGGAACTGGTTTTCAAGTAATGATGCTGGTACCTACACACCGTTTTTTTATAATTATCGAAAGATTTTTAAGGGGCTTTTCATGCTATGATTTCATTACGATGCTTTCCTTCAACGAAAGCTCTGATTTATTGTATCATAGATTGCTTGATTTGAACCTACGTCCTTTAATTTACAAACCGATTTCGCTATAATGGAGTTTTATTTCTTGGAAGTCATTGTCAGTACAACTAACATGCTACGTACTATTGTTTACTGTTCTTTTATGTTTTTTAAAATGTATCCAATTATATACAAACCACGTATTTATTGTTTAACAATTTGAAAAAGAAAATATAATAGGAGTCCTTATTAAGTTAAATTTAATTAATTGATATTTTATATTTCGAATAGGTTTTTGTAAATACGCGATCAGTCTAGGTGAATGGCGGAGACCTTGGCCGGTTACCGCAGGCGGACACAACGCGAAACGCCTAAATCAAAACTGTCGCATGTCAGTTTCTTGTTTCTTATTACTACCTGTCGCGTGTTTAATTTGGTCGTGTTATTTTACTAGCCCGCTTGTTTTAACGTCGACAACAATGTATGGAGATTATGATTCGGGTGATTGTAATATACATTTACGATCTATGCCACTTAGGTTTATATGATAAACTAACCGTGCACCATGGCTTTGATTCACAATTATACACTTAATTATATTACAAATATTGATTTTTTTAAAATAATATTTTGAATTGATTTAATTCCCAGTTATTCTCATAAATATTTTAATGTATTAATTAAGGAATATAATTTCTACACAAATGTGTCACAGACATCTCAGTTTAATACTCTTCTCTTCTCTGTTTTTTTTTTTTATGTTCAGTAACTATTAAAGAGCATTAATATTGTCAATTTTAAAATTTTGGAGAAGTTTTTCCCCAAGTTGTTAGTAATCATTACGATCGAATTTTGAAGACTGGTGAACACTATTATATAATACTAGCGGTGTGCCCGCGGCTGCGACCCGTTTTGTATATTCTTCACTGCGTATTAATTTTTTTATACAGAAACCTAATTATTATCCAAAAAAAAAAATTTAGTAGTAAGATAAAGTACAAATATTTCTCATGACTATAAATTAAAGCATTTGCACGTAAAAACTGTGCATTGAATCGGATTTTATTCACATTTTTATGAGTTTAATTTTTTTACACGGTACCCTAATTATTTTCGAAAATCAAAAGAAAGTTACCCGGAATAACTTCAGGTATCTGCCAAAAAAAGTTCCGTTAAAATCGTTACAGCCGTTCTGGAGATTACTCATTACAAACAGACAGACAGACAAAAATTTGAAAAATTGTATTTTTGGTATAGGTATCGCATATACATTCATGTCTATTTAGTAAACGATAATAATTTTGACATTACAAACAGACACTTCAATTTTATTTATTAAATATTTTGTTTACCCATAAATATGAGACAATAGGAAAACAATGGAAAGCTAGCGTAAACGCCAGGTTAGTGCTCAAGGAGCTAAGTATAGATTTGCACAGAATACCAAAATGCAGACGTAGAGCGATAATATGATTCTTAGGGTCCATAGTTAATACTGTAGATTACTTTTCTAAGAGACAGACAAAAATTTAAAAAAATATATTTTTGGTATAGGTATCGTATATACATTCATACCTATTTAGTGGAAAAAAATTGATATTACAAAGACTAAGTTCTCTGTGTTACAGACACTTCAATTTTATTTATTAGTTTTGATTGAACCTAATTGGAGATTAAACCCATGATTTTGAAGAAAAATAATGTGAATAGGTTTAGTAGTTCTCGAATTATATACCTCTTAATGAACAAATAAACGATGCCTTTTACAGTATGTAAGGATTGATTGTTTTCTATCTAAGGTTTGTTACTGTAGATATGATTTTACAAAATTATTTATCCTTGGATATAATATAAAAAGACGACATCTCTCTTTTTCTCTATTTGTCCGTTTGTGTGATTATAATTTAAGAACGTCTGAACCCATTTATCTGATCCTTTTTTTATAATCACATACGTATATTTTGGTCAACTTTTAGTAAATGATAAACGTTATTTTTTTAGTAACACAATAAAATTAACAGTGGCACGTGTCCGTGTCCGAGTGGGTCCGCAGGCAAAACTATGTAAACCGTTACTTGTTCAACTTTTGTTTTCTGTTCTAACCTAATTTAAATATGGTTTAAATTTATTTCTTTATTTATCATTCACTCCGGGTCTATATATTTCTTTTTGCAACTTGAATTGATTTTTATAAATGCCGACATTTGCAGGTATTCGCTCGTATTGCGTGTTTTTCTATTTTTTATTTCTATTCAGTATAATATAATATAAATGTTATATCTTAGTGTGGGATTTGAATATTTCATGTTTTCTGCATGTGTACTTATCTATGTATTCAAGAAATCAATTCCAATAAATTGTGTTTCAATCTACGCATAATATTACAATAAACATAAAAGATATACCTATCAATATGTAGGTTTTTTTTAAATTTTTTTTTTAGTCTAACAAAAAAAATCACTTATATCGACTAGGTGCTAAATTTAAAATGTAATAATCAATATTATTAAGAAAAATTAATGTATCAATATACTACTCTACGACGATCATTAGCCGTTCTCAACCTTGCTCGATTCATTTGAATCAGCGTCACAAATACACTGCCCCGCATTACGACCTTTAAGAATTACACTAATTTCAATAAAGGCTGTGGGAACGACAATTGCTGTGGAACTGGACACTTAGAAACAGTGATTAATGTCAACCAGTTTTAAAAGACACTATTTGTCACTTGCACAATTATATTTACATATTATTACAGACGGATGTATAATTATTACTTTTAATTAGGTAAATAATGTGTAATTTTTAATGAAGTGGCATTGGCTATGCCCGCGAGTGTACATATTTAATATAACAACATTTTTGTTAATATTAATTAATATTTGTTTTATTTCATTTTTTTTCTATCTAAATCTGATCTGCCTGTATCTCCATTTCTTACAAAACCCATGAAGACAAGTAAAATAATCTAGTTTATTAACTATGGCACCATAAGAATCATATTATCGCTCTACGTCTACATTTTGGTATTCTGTGCAAATCTATACTCATAAATAAAATTGAAGTGTCTGTTTGTAATATCAAAATTATTTCTTTTTAATAAATAGATATGAATGTATATAACGATATCTATACCAAAAATACAATTTTTTAAATTTTTTTGTGTCTGTCTGTCTGTTTGTAATGGGTGATCTCCGGAACGGCTGGGCCGATTTTGACGGGATTTTTTTTGATAGATAGCTGAAGTTACTCCGGGTAATTTGGGTTTCTTTTAATTTAGGAAAATAAAAAGGACTCCGCGTAAAAAAAATAAAACTCATAAAAAATTGACTAAAATCCGATTCAATGGACAGTTTTATCGGAAATTGCTATAAATTATTAGTAATATTTTTACTTTATGTTAGTACTCAATTTTTTTAGGAAAATAAAACAAATAAAACGCAGTGAAGAATATATGAAATGCGGGCGCAGCTACGGGCACACGCCTTGTTTTAAATATAACCAAAAATATAGTACATACGTAAGTATACTTAAATTGATCCGGTCTAATACCTATACGTCATTACTTCGATTTTATTCTTACTTTTCAACCTGATTATACAGCCCCTCAATTAACTCGTGGTCGTGTCCTGTGTAACAAGGTCGAGAAGTTTAGATAAAATCATTACAATTGACGTGCATTATTAAATATGGTATTAAAATTGAAACTATGTGATTTATTTGAAACTGTACTTATCTGATTTTATATAAAGTATATTTAAATATATATTAGAGGGATTTTTGGAAGTTGCGCCAGTAGTAAAATAGTTGAAAGGTAACCTACCTTTGTAGTGGTAGAGACAAGTTATGGTAAGAGAGGAAACGCATATGGGTAAAATAGCAGTGAATATGAATGCAAAATGATGGAAAAGTAGAAGAAGGTCAAAGAAGGTGTGTGAGGAATGATATGAAAGAAAAAGAAATACATGAAAAGATGACGGCTGATAGGGATATATGGAAGGAGAAAACATAAAGCGCCGACCCCAAGTGAGTTGGGAACAGGACATAAGAATGATAGTTGAAGATCGATGTCGACCGCCGATGGATAAGAATCTATCGACAGTCACCATTATCACGACAGCCTACGTCTATCACGATTAAAGCCTCTAGATAAGACTAGATATACTCTTATTAATTACGGGACACGACAAGACAAAGAGTGTCACTATGGGTGGTTTTTCACCATACATATGGTGGTCACGATGATGGTGATATGATGGTAATACGATAAGTCTAGAGTAAATGAATCTCAAGTGATAATGACGGTAAACTTATATGTGATTAGTGACAGTTTTTTTAACAGGAGGTTGGCAGCTAGCCTATTGGGTATTAGAAAATGTTTTTTTTTTAATATTGGGAGATCTTTAATGGATTCTTCCAGTTCGGGAGAAGCAGATGTACAGTAGAAATTGCCTATATGGTTCAAATCCAGAGTATTTCATGATTCGGTATTGATGCTAATCGATATGATATTTTACAACTAACACAGACTACAGACAGCTAACACAGTATCAGGCTTAAGACTATGGAAAAAAATCAGACAATTTTAATCTATATTGTTTATTATACAAAGATGCAATATTTATTTTTTCTTTGTTAAGAATAAACTCAAAAACGAATTTACAGATTTAAAAAAATCTTTCAACCTGGACAAAGCTACACTGTCATCGAGTAATATAGGTTATATTTTATTTATTTTCTTAGTTAGATATTTCTATAGGACAGTACGAAGCCGGGGCAGGTCGGTAGTGTAAATATAAAATTACACAGTCTAAAAACAATCTATCTTTATATCAAAACTTTGTAGTGTAATTTTTGCACATTTAAATTTACTGGAGAATTTCCACGGTAAAGTGAATATGACAATATAAATAATAGCACCAAGGCGGCAGTTCCGTAAAGGTCACTTTATAATAGCCGGTAAATACGAGTCCAGTCTAAATGTAGGTAGATAAGTATTGGAATGTAACGCCTTGGCATTTGTACAGTGAGTCCGACTGGACCCAATAAGTGAGACCTGATTGATACTCTCGGAAAAGAAGAAAAAAAAAAATCGCCCTTGTATACAATTTAACATTAGAGAAGCTTAATTGAATAGTTGGCACCTTGGCTCTCTAATGAGTTTAATGTGTTCAAATTAACATTAGAAGATATTATTATATATATACAAATTAATAATAAATAGGTTGTTAATGTCTTCCTCTATGTATTCGTTGTTATTTGAAAGTGTAGTTATTTGTGTATAGTAACTTTGTTCTGTATAAAGAACTCGGGGAAGTAATGTCCTAGCTTTGATGTATAAACTACTACGCCTGAATAAATTGCATTATTTAATACTAGCGGATGCCCGCGATTTCTTTTAAAGTTGTTTTATGTTGATTTGTTTTTCAAAGATTATCTCAGCTATTGGACAATATATGCTTTCCGTACACCAAATTTTATTGAAATCGCTCAAGCCCTTTTTCAGTTATGAATTATTATTTTTTGATCATATCCAAAAATGATATTGATAAATTTTATTGCCTTTCGACCGTTTATTTTTATATACTTCATAAGTATTTTTTTACAAACAGACAGACCATTATTTGCAGTTGAATTTGAGATTAGTAATGGCTAAGGAATAAAAGGGCTAAAAGAATTTGTAAAAATAATTAAATGTATAGACAAAACCTACAAATTAATTATAAGTATATAGATAATGATCTATCTATAGATAGACATGTTTATCTTGTACATATGTAGAAATCTATATTCTATTCACAGTTGATTTATGGAAAGCATAAATCTGGATGTCAATTTGTTTGTTACAAAAGTATAATTAAGCGTTTTTTTCTACATCGTGTAAAATTTCACTCGTAGAGTTGGATGGTTTTGCGAAACAGCGAATAAATTGGGGCGCAAATCTTTTAAAGAAGCAGTATAAGTACTGGAAAAGTATTGATTAAAAGACTTTAATTAAAAGCACCTTTTATGTTAAAACTTTTAAATGCGTTTAGTCCTTTACAGGGTACGCCTTGTAACCTTGCCTTAAAGACGAAATTAACTTTTTCGAGACAGTTTCACGAGGCAAATTCGCTCTTACAGTTGTAATGAGTGATGATGGCGCGGTTGTCAGTGCGGTTGAATTCCGCATCAATGGACGCAGGTTCGACCGCACCTATCTCACTCTAAAATGAGCCTGAGGTTTCAAAACCTGTCACCACCAATAGATGTGTTCCGGGAGCATCACTTGCGTAGTTCTAGGCTTGGTGTGTTTACCATCCTGGACCTCATCATCACTTAACATATGTTTAAATTATGGTTAAAAAACGCTGAGCCTGTAGTGTAAAAATAGTAATATAGTTTGCTGTTGATGGATACGTCGCAGACTACTGAATAATCACCGATTCATATGAATATCTTCTCATTACCACAAATCCGAGAAACTTACGCAGTAAAGTTTTTACAATAGGAATCAAGATCAAAATCTGTATGAAGCACCTTTTGAAATGGTAATGGTGGAAACAATGAACGTAATTCAATGTAAAACAAATCTCGCCTGCAATCGATCACCCGTCGCAATAGGTGAGTTATCGACGAAAATCATTGTTAACAATCTTTATGTTAATGTTTTGTTTTGAAATTGTACACGAATTGTTATTATATTTTGTAATATATTCACAAATAGAATTATGAAAAACTAACAGGTACACAATATAAAAAAGTGCTTTATACATTTGTCCATAGCCACCTACCCAAATCTATTTCGACGATCTGAATCAGAATTGAAGGCTCATCAGCTCATCATCTCAAGCTCCGTTCGGCTCGTTTATTAACCCCTTGAGCACTAATCTGGCGTTTACACCAGCTTTCCATTGTTTTCCTATTGTGTTTCTATTGTCTCATTTTTATGGGTAATCGACATATTAAAATGTAGAGTTAATTGCGAAAACCCGCTAAAGATGACTAAACATCGTAGAACTAATCGCATTTATTTTAAATAAGCCAGGCAAGTAAATCCCAAGTTAAATAAACTCATAAACCTTCCAAATTTTGAGTAAAAACATATAGAGATTTCGATCAAGTATGTTTTTTATGTAACTCGATATGCTGAATCCAAATCCCAATCTCATTTGGCCCGTACACTCTAAAATATATTTTATTCAATTTTTTGCTTTTGTTCCATACATCCGTTTAAACCGAAAAACGTCCACTTCTGCATATAGGTCTCGCCAAAGATCTCCACGACGACCGGTCTTTGCCCCAACCACATCCCCATACCATTAGTTAACTAATGCCTTAAGGCTTAAGGCTATATTATTTTGTAAATGATTTGAGGAAATAAAAATATTTGTTATTTGCATCTATCCATCCATCCATTTAACCAAAAGACGTGCACTGCTGGACATAGGTCTCCTCCAAAGATCTCCACGACGACCGGTTTTGCGCCACTAGCATCCAGCGGATTCCCGCTACCTTCACCAGGTCGTCGGTCCACCTTGTGGGGGGCCTACCCACGCTATGTCTTCCGGTGCGTGGTAGCCATGCGAGAACTCGTTGGGCCCATATTCGAACAATGTGCCCAGCCCACTGACACTTAGTTTAGCAATTCTTCTGGCAATGTCGGCTACTTTGATTCTTCTGCGGATCTCCTCATTCCTGATTCGATCACGTAATGCAACTACAAGCATAGCCCTCTCCATTGCCCTTTGAGCAATACTATACATTGAATTTATATTTTGCAAACTTGTACTTTACTTAATTTCTGTGCCGGTGTAATTATTTCTATGACTGAAGAAATACTTAACGAAATTATTATACACTTACAAAGCAATTCCTTTCGTTTTCTCCCAACTAAAATAAATTAACAATAACAATGTACAATTGAAATCGACCGTTTATTTTTTTTTTTTTCTCATACTTATTATAATAATTGTGTGTAATAAAAAATAATCATAATCATTATTTCTACATCAATAATAAGTCAATTTCCTATGTAAGCGGCTAGTTTTTATTAGGCTCTATGGCTACTGACCGCGCGACATTTTAGTATAGTTTTTGCGCTAATATTCATATGACCTTGTCTTTATTATTATTTATTGCGTTATTTACATGTACTAGTTATCCATTACTGTGCAAAAGAGATACACGCAGGAAATATTATGTATTGAATATTATCTATTTCTATACAACTAAATAACCGGTATGAATAAAATGGTTTTTTATTACTTAATACTTTTTTATTGAACATTAGCAAATAATGAAGAGGACATTAATAGTATGTATGTGCTCATATATGTAACTGTAATATAGAATTTATAGTTGTAATATTTTAAGTTCAATTTTAATTGACCTCCAGAACACTCTCTTGTGATATCTTTAGTTTAATATCGATTAATTCATCCAGAATTGGTATAATAAATCCCTTAATTAAATACTTACAATATCGTAATAGGTTGTTGAATTTTCGTGAGATTCGAGATATCAAAAATATTTCATGAAATAAAAATAATTGTGCTATATAAATGCTAATGTGGGGTCAAATAAAGCAAGTTATGAAAAAATTACTACTGACTAAGTAGTAAGCAAAGTAAGTAAGATTCCGCCAAAAACTCTACACCGTATTTTCTACAAATAAATTCCAAGTTATCTAATTTATAAGATACTAGCTGATCTTCATGATTTGACCCACCTAGTTCTCGTGCCCGTAGGATTTTTGGTATAAAACTATGTCATTCTTTGAATTTCACGCTATCTCCATACCAAATTTCATCCAAATAGGTCCAGTAGTTTTTAAGTTTATTCGTTACGTACATAAATACAAAATCTTTTTTCTTCTTTATAATATTAGTAAAGATAAGTACGACAAAGATTTTAACTAATTTTATGCCGACTACTTGTCAGGCTTAACCGTTTACAATTTGTAATTTTGTTTCAAAAATTTATCAATTATTTTCAATAATAATTCCGACTTAATTTTTGCTACTTAGAATTTATTTAATCTAAATTTCTACTCGAAATAAATAACAGTCATACATTTGTTATAACTAGCGTAACTTTAATAAACTAATGCATATCCACAATGCACCTGGCGCAGAATATTTCGTAATAACTATTTATTAAAAATATTACTGAAAAGCTTAATTTCCTAAAATCCAAGGCCACATAATATATTTATACGAGTATATTTGAAAACACAGAAGTTTTTTTATGTAATGTGAATGCAAGTTATTGGATTACTTATTTATTTATATTATCTAATTAATAATCGGTAATTCACATGACCAGTCACTTGTTAATTAAAAGCTGGAGTTTTTATAATATCACTTGTTATATCTGTAAGTAAAAATCTCTACAGTTTTTGCTACTAATTTTAAAGTGGTCTATTACTATTACTTATATTTCTCTAATTTATTTACATATCGTTTCATTTCTATTACTGATGGTAGTAAATGAATATAATTAAACAATTCGGAAGCTATTGTCCTATTCGAAAATATGTAATAATATTATTCATACATGAATTTACATATTATGTGTTCCTTCATATAAAGTATAATGGCAGCCGCCGTGATTGTAAGTGGTCACTGGGAACTGTATGTATTTTTAACATAGTCAAAAACAAACATTGTCCTAAATGAAGTCGGGTTATAATTGCTATACAATATGATTGTGTTTTGTGGCAGACATGGTTATGGCGAGGGTGCATTTACATAAAAATATACATAAAAATGTATTTTTTCTTTAAAATCGTCGTTTTACAAATAAAATATTTCACACAGACGGAGTAACGCGCACAAGAAGTGTAAAATATTTTTGTTGCTACTAATTCTACCTGTTGTTTCTATTATATTATTAACCCCTTGAGGACTTATCTGGCGTTTACGCCAGCTTTCCATTGTTTTCCTATTGTCTTATTTTTATGGGTACTCGACACATTAAGTGCATCCCGCTCGCACGGTCAGTTATCTGTTTCTTAAATCATATATAACACTGTAATGAGTCGTCATTACAAATTGCAATAGACATCACGTTCTTTTGTTTTACTCCTGAACTTGCATACAAAATTCGACCTAATTACAAGCAACACTACCATTGGAAGACTTCCCTCTTAAATACAGTATCAAGGTGATTAATGAGATAATGTAATTAAAGATTTCTTAATTTGCACATTGAAATGAAATATAGTGAATGCCTCAGGCTACAGAAAATAAAACATTAAACATCTATACATATACGAGTATATGTAATAATAGTAAATGTCTATTGTCTCGTTCTTGGTACAAATCGTTAAGAGAATTATGTACGTACAACCTTGTTATAATTCAGTTATAATGTAATTTGCACGGAGATTAGGTATATTAATTCAATCTAACGTCATTACATGATACAATGATTATTAATCTTAAGAGATAATTCGTCTATTCGTCAATTAATATTATATTTCAAACTAGTAACCCGCCCCGATACCTCACGGGTACATATAAATTAAATATACTATAATAAAAAAAAACGTAGCCTGTATTACTTTATGTAATTTATCTATAATAAATAAGAAATAAATTTTATGCCTTTATACAAATAATAGTATGGATTAGACTTAAATCGAAGCCTGCAAGTCAGTTCACTTAGAATAATTTCATCATTACTGATTTACCTATGTTAAAAAGTATTATAACTATATGTGATGCTGAGAACTTTTTTTCTGTTTAATTGTCATGTTACTATGAAAACTATAGTTAATTCAAATAAGTAGTTTTGAATTTCACATTGACAGTTAAAGAATGAATGCTTCAAGGATATTTGTTACAAAAAAATATAAGGATTGAATTAAACCCGCTACTTTCAAGCCACGTCTGCTGTTCTGTGTTCGTATATTATAGGAGAGGTAGTTATAGGACAAGTTTGCAGCTTACATCAAATGCCTACCCAAAAATATCTACCAGCTCTCGGACTTTTATATTTTACCTTTGTTTCTATTAAAGAAGTCGCCAGTTAATATTAGTTTATGTCATATGTTAGCTTGACAAAGTGGATGAATAATGGTCAGTTCCTTATAGTTAAAAAATAAACGACGATATATTAAAACAAAATTTGTCACAGTTATGCCACACTGTTACGATCCATCTTAACGCTTCTTTTGAAGGACCCAATGTCGTAGGAAGAATATAACACGCTGGCAGATAATTATTATATTAATCTGTTACTGCTTGGACTAACCAGTGCATTTGGATTGTGAAAGGGAGATGAAGGGATAAGGCTGCACAAGTCTTCAGTACACTCTCCATGATGCATCCTATAGAAATGCTCAGCGAGGCAATATCCGTATATAACCGAATCGATTCTAAGTTGTAGTAGCTGTTTTAGTAATTTAATTCTATGATATCATTTTTATAAATAGTTTAAAAAACTTTTTCAATTTTCTCAAATAACAGGAAATATTATTTACAAGATATTTTAATCTAAATATGAATGGATTAATAAAAATCGTGCAGTTTTCAAATTGTTATTATAGTTGTTAACGTTCACCCATGCAATGTCACATTCGCTAATTATCTACGTTTTATGTTGCAAAGAAAAATATCGTTTTAAGTACAATTGTTGGTAGACTCTGTAATTAGATTTCACAATACGTACGAATTCGGTTCCAATTCACAGTTGTTAGAGCAAATTGTCTAAATTATCATCTCGCGTAGACAATAAGTTAGCGGTTGGTGGTAATTTTCAAGGTTTCCATACAAGGCGGTTGTGGTTTCAGTACTTAGTTTTGGTCGAGCCATGATCTTATTTCCTTTGTTACTTTGTAATTTATAATGAAAATAAGTATAGGATAAATAAATTAGGTTTACATGAAATTGGTTAGTTGTTTAAAAAAAACTAAGCAGTTATGACTTAATTATAGTATGGTTGGATATTACGTTGATTGATGTATAAAAAAAAGGTTTTAATGTACCTATTTTATTCTAAAAAAGCATGGGCTTTCGGTGAAAGAAAAACATCGTACTGTGGTAAACATAGTATGGGGGTGGGGCTAATATAATCTAATACCCGCTTGGCAAGTAATCACCTTTAAATTTGAAAATGTTCCGGTAGTAACATTTGAAAGCCAGTGCCTCTACATTTACTAGGCTCTAAACTTAAGCCTAATGGCCACTTAACGTAAAGTGAGATTTTTGTTAAAGGACTGAGAAGGGTTTTTTTCTCAGAAGGGGGGCTTAATATTATTTAAGTATGTTTAATTATCAAAGTGTGGGTACTTGTAATCATTAAAATCTTATCACAAGTTCAAAAATATTTTTCTTGTCATTTTGGTGAATCGAAAGTTTACATCAATACTTATCAATGTATCTGCTCGTTCCATAGTGATTTTGGAATCTGAAATCAAATATTGTAATTATTCAATTAATC
Source organism: Samia ricini (assembly GCA_014132275.2). NCBI lineage: Eukaryota > Metazoa > Arthropoda > Insecta > Lepidoptera > Saturniidae > Samia > Samia ricini. The sequence goes on from AP028161.1 coordinate 14,591,208, forward strand.
TATAGTGTACGCAATTCAATTAGATATCCGTAGTCCTGTTTGTAAGGCTGAGCTTTATATAAACGAAATTTATGTACAAATTAGTCTTTAAAATATCTGTATATATTTTCGGTACTCGTAAAATTGAAAGATAGGCTATAAATGACAAAAATTGAAATATAAACAAAGAGATAAATCTGTTTTTATTATGAAGTAAACATTGAAACTATGCGGATATCATTTTAAAAAATAAGTGACTGCTATTCTCAGAATTATTTGCAAGAACCATTTATGTATATGAAAAAAAAAATCTGTACAAGTCAAAATACAAACATTTCATTATGAAATTCTTTATAGTTAAATAAAACATGAGTTTACAAAACGACTTTGCGATCATTCTCTAGAGTTAAACTAATAATTTTAAATTGTCTTTAACTTTGTCGATAGTAATCTAAGTTTGTTATTGTCAAGTATCGGTCTCTAGTGATAGTTAAAAAGGTTTTTATTCAGTTGACACAAAGGTTGTTTGGCAAGGTTACTTTGTGTTTAAAGAGATCGCTATGCATAAAATATTTTAATGAAATTAGGTCATTACAAGATTTATTAAAGAGAAATAACTTATGAAAATAAATGATTAATAGTACAATATTTTTTATACATACAATAACTCCTTTTAAATCGAAGATTGAAACAAAAGAAAAGTTATAGCTTGTATTTTTTATGAACATTATAAATTTTGCTTATTTCATTCTTAAATATGAAGTTTATTTGTCTTGGAAATGTTAAAAGTATATTTATATTATAATAAAGCTTTTCCTGAACACAATAAAGTTTTTACAAATACTACAATGTATGTTTGAAATTTCATTTGTCAATCTTACACCACAAACTCCATATAAATGGAAAGAATTTTACTAATTAATAGATTCACAGTGCGGTGTACGTAGACATGTCTAGAATCTAATAAGTGATCTTATATCATATTGCGTGCGACTGTGTGAATTTGAACTGAGTATTTCCGCATACCGCGCCCGAAGGGGCAGTTAAACCAGTCTCAGTTATCGTTAGAGTAATGGGACATCATAATTTGTAATTGGAAATAAAATATAATTCATATATGTAATGTTAACGATATATACAATGACTAGCTGTGTGCCCGAGGCTACGCCCGTATTTCATATATTTTTCACTGCGTAATATAGTTTTTTAATTTTTTTTATACGGGACCCTAATTATTTCCCAAATTATTTTTTGCTACTAACTTAAAGCAAAGACATTTCTCGCAAATTCAAATAGCTGCTAGTAAAAGGTGAAAAAATTTAATGAATACTTTTTCAAACTCTTTTGAAAACTATTGTTTTCAAAAAAAAAAGTAGTCTATGTTATACGGAGTAACATCAGCTATCTAACAAATAAAGTCCCGTCCAAATCGGTTCTACCGTTCTGGAGATTAGCCGGAACAAACAGACAGCCAGACAAAAGTTTTAAAATTGTATTTTTAGTATAGGTATCTTATACATTCATATGTATTTAGTAAAAAAAATAGACATTTCAGTTTTATATATTAGCGATAACAAAAATTAATTTTCTTTGAACGATTCTAAATCGCACTATGGTTTTGTTGTCCTCCATTATACGAATATGTTTCGAAACAGTCTGCACTTCAATTTTATTTATTAGTGTAGATGATAAATTGAAAAGAGAATAATCATGTAAATTTTTGTAGATACATATGTAATATACTACACATATTATGTGAGACTTATTTTTTCTTTCAATTATTTTTTTATGTTTCTAAATTTATAGCATACGTATTGCAGTGTGAAAACGAACTAAGCTTATCTCAAATGTTTCTCAGGCCTTCGTTATTAGCTATCTTGTGAAGATCTTGCTTACAGAATGGAGTTTATAGTACAAAAGAGTATATAATTGTTAAAAAAGATTTAGGAATGTAAAACATACATGTAACAGTGATAACTTTTAATATTTTAATCAATCAGTTCATCCATTCAACCGAAAGAAATCCACTGCTGGACATAGGTCTCCCCAAAGATCTCCACGATGACCGGTCTTGCGCCGCCCGTATCCAGCGGATTCCCACGACCTTCATTAGGTCGACGGTACACCTTGTGGCCGGCCCTAGATACCTCATTTAATATGAAAAATACTTAGAATTGACATGAGTGTATTAATAAATTAATCAGTTGTCAAACGTTATAAAAGTATTGATAAGTAATAGTGATCTATTACTTTCTGCGAATACTAACATGGGATACAGTGCGGTATGATGATAAATATATATCCTATAAAACGCTGTTTAATTATCTTCTAAGCGTACAGATTCTTAAACAAAAGATTAACCAGATCGTAAAAATTACGAACGAGCGGATTGCATAGAATTTATTAAAGCATTTTAAAAAATGAGTTCATACTTTAATGGTTGTTTTAAAACTGCCAGCTTGACGTGACCTTTATTATCAAGATTTTTGTTTTATTAGACAGGTCCGCTGAACTGGTTCAGTGGGAAATAGATGGGAGCGAATGATAGAGAATTTCTTAATTATTATTTCGACAATGGTTAATGTGTCTTGCGTTCTTTAGTGATCGAATGGGTTTCGACATAGCGTAACGATAACATGATTGTTAAGTGTTGATGAATGGTTCTTTCTGGTATCTATTGTTTGTGATGTTAACGTTGGTTAATTATTTCATACTTTTTAAACTACTTCTAAAGTGTTTAAGGACGGCCTAGAATTTTGAATCGCCAAGGGTACAGAGAAGCGTAGAATCAATACCTTCGAGATTGGCAATTAACGGCATTTCGCACCAAAGTATTATCTTAAAGGAGGTGTTACTGGAGACAATACCTAAATTGTTAACGATTTCCGTGTCCCGAATACTGCGATAATGTGGCCATATCGCAAGAGTAGGATCTAATAACTTAGAACAACGGAGCAAGTCTCTGAAGTCAACCACATGCAAGCACAGTTCTATCGAGATTTATGGAGGTTACTTTGTAAAAGCAACATATGAAGTCACAATTCTCAGCTCTGAATTTGTTGACATGAGGAAAGGTCCAGCTTATATATGCTGGTGTGATAAAATTATTAACCGGTTAAGTAGCAATCTGGCGTTTACGTCAGCTTCCAATTGTTTTCATATTGTCAATTTTTTATTTGGTATTTAAGCGATTAAAGATACTAACCACCAGTAATGCCTACCGAGAGATCCATACCGATATCCATATGATGCACAATACGTTGATATAGAGTCGCAGTTAAATCACAATCCAATTATGGATGACAGTAAAGATAAAATGTATTATCGTTCTCTTAGGCTACCATAAAATTTATCTATAAATAGAGAAACACACATATTCGCGTTTTATTTTGGTTCGAAATCAGCAGTTTTGATGCAGAAATACAATTACACTAAATAAGTGTCTTATAATATGCCGACACATTGAATTTTGTATTATTTTACATTTTGTTATAGGTTTCACATTTAGAAGTAGATTTTTAATTTGCTGACGGCGGTTAACCAAATAATTATGAAATATATTTTACTACGTAAACAAGGTTTACGTTACGACACTAAATAAAATAATATTTTCAATTAAATAAATTATCAAACAGTTATGTAAATTATGCAATGATAATTAGCTCAGGGTTAATTATATTATATAAACTTAAATTGACTGAAAAATAGATTATATTATTTTGTAACAACGTACAATAAATTAAGTAATTACATACTTATTCCATTAACACAAAGCCTTTCTTTTTTGTGCCATTTTGAACACTTCAAGTGAGTACAGGGATGTAATTGCGATTTCCAATTTAAGTGTTTGGTACTCTTATTAGATATGATTCATTTAGGTTTGATGTGTCATGTATATTATCACATCATATTTATTAAATACATGTATTGTCGTTATTGATTTATTTAAATAATGTTTTATGTTTTTGGTATAGATTATATTAATCTGGAAAATAAATACAAGTACCTTAACATTTGGTAAACATAACCTGTTAATCTTTACGGATGTAACGCAAAAATTGATAGATACATTGAATTTAAATTAATTAATGATATATAAATGTAAGGAATAAAATTAACGGTTTTCTTTATTTTACATAATAGAATTAATGAACGTATCCTGTTAACATGTACGACGTTAACGTATAAGTCGATAGATGCATTGAATTTTAATTAATTAATATGTCGATTACCCATAAAAATGAGACAATAGGAAACCAATGGAAAGCTGGCGTAAACGCTAGGTTACAAGGTTAGTTGCTCAAGGGTTATAAAAACATATAAATAGGATAATAAAAATATAATTATTAATAATGGGCCGCGTTGGGGAAGCTACGTAGAATCTTCTCGTTTGATATACCGCAGAGTCTCAAGACGAAAGTCTTCGACGATGACTTACGGCACTGAGACGTGGTCGCTCACAATGGGCCTAATAAAAAAGCTCAAAGTTGCTCAAAAGGTAATGGAGAGGGTTATGCTTGGAGTTTCACTGCGTAATCGAATCAGGAATGAGGAGATCCGCAGAAGAACCAAAGTAACCGACATTGCCCGAAGAATTGCTAAATTTAACTGGCAGTTGGCTGGGCTGGGCATATTGCTCGTAGAACAGATGCCCGATGGGGCCAACGGGTTCTCGAATGGCTACCACGCACCGGAATACGTAGCGTGGGTAGGGGGACATTGTGGACTGATGACCAGGTGAAAGGTCGCGGGAATCCGCTGGATGCGGGTGGCGCAAGACCGGTCGTCGTGGAGATCTTTGGGAGAGACCTATCTCCAGCAGTGGACGTCTTTCGGTTGAATGGATGGATTATTCATTATATTTTCTAATGGCAGATATTTAATTACATTATTACACAACAAGATAGAATAAAAATTATTTTGAACTATAATATTAAATAGTATTAATCAATAACCATACAAACAATGATATCCAGTATTTTACAAAAGATTTCAATCGTATCAACCAATGTTCTCATGTAATTTACTAATACATTATCAGCTTATTCCCAAGACGATCCCAAGTCGGCGGAGTACGCTTTCTTCTTACATACATATCTGTATACTACCGTCATCTCACATTTCAACTTTACTCACAAAATCCATCCCTTTTTTATTTGGTTGGCCTCTCCCTCTCCATTTCTCGACATTCATACTCATTTATTTTTTTGTAAACGATTCCCTTTCAGATGTTCTTCCACTGCTGTCACTTGTAAAGTCAGCCGTGTCACTCTTGACCTTGCAGGTTCTTGTCACGACACACATCCATCTCAATATTCGTATGATCGTTTTCAATCTACTTTCTAGCCCAATACTCCGATCCATAATATACTTAATAATAACGTTGATATTCACGTAATTTTTGTAAGGACTTTAACTACAAGAAGTTTAGTGCTACTTTTGCAACAAAGTACGTATCTGACCATTGCTTAAAGTTCTACATTTTATTATCAGTGTAATTATTGCGCACCGTATGTCGGACAAGAGTGTAATAAATATTGTAATTGTTCATAGTGAAATCTGAAGGTCTTTTAAATAAAAATTACAAAACCTGGATTGTGTACTGTTTCTTAAAACTATTGCATTTACATAAACATTTTTCGCACTGATAAATTTTACATACTTATTTATGAGATCTTTTTTCTTTTAATTGATTATACTGCGAGCTATATTTGTATATTCTATTATGATGAAATATCAAAGAAGTTTTAATTTGCAAACATTACTACTAAAATATAAATTATCGTTAAGTTCTATTAAGGTGTCGCAGTTTTAATGTAATTTCTAATTTGTTTATTCTATGTTAATTGTTTTTGCATTCCTTATAAATACAAATTAATAAGAAATATAGCAAGTTGTAATTTAAATATATAATCGCATTCCATCACTATGAAGGTACTCATAACAATAAAGTCACGTTATTGGCTACACATTTCGGACTATCGTTGGCTCCGGTCGCTTTGGTGACGTTTCGCTTCGGTTTACGTCGCGAAAACGAAAGTGTATCGCGGCCTACATCACGTTTTGGGCTGTTATGTAACTCGGTGCACTGGTGCATTGCTCGGTGATGTTCGCACCTTTATCTCGCCGCTGTTGCGGACTCGGGTGAAACTAAGATAAGGAGTTAAGTTGCGTGTGAAAATACTTTATGATAATGTAGTTTTTTTTGTAGTAAAGAAATGTGTTAACACTATTTAGTCTCACTAGTTTTTTAAAATTACTTATAAATAGCTATATATGTTTGTTCATTATGTAAACTGCATAGTGTGTCTTAAATTGATTAATGCTGTTGACGGAAAGAGCCTTGACTGCTTCACCGAACTTTAGGGCAAGTGCTCAAGGTTACCCGAAAGAGGTATCTGTGAATTAGTTTAACAATTGCCATTACCGTCATTAGTATCGTCCTACGTTAGATTACGATTAACTATTTTGCCATCTGGCCTGATTGAAGTTTTATACAAAAAATAACAGATTTTTTACTATATTGGCAATTTAGATAAAATTTGATTACTATATCTAAATTTAGCGCGTCTAAAACAAATGAGAGGGGTAAAGTCTTGTAACGTGTTTTGATCTCAATATAAAATCAGGTTGTATTTTATGCTATATAATAAGAAGCAGAAAGCGTTAACTCTCTTTCAGTATAGAATCTACTTACTTGCTAGTTATTTTAAACAAAATTAAAGTTGATCAATGCCACCAAAAAAACCAGAAGTTAACAATAAAGTACATTATTGTTAACAATAAAGACAATAGTATGGATTAAAATATATTTTTTGTACATATAAAAGAATTAATTTAATAGGCTCCCATCTACTAATATACATTAGTATATTAAATAAGTGTTGGAAGTTACAAATTTGGTTTATTGTTGTAATTGGTCATACTTGTTTAAACCTTTTAGATGTATGCGGTAGCGGAAGATGCTGTTCTGTAGAAAAGACTTCAACGAAAGCTCGATTTATTTGTATTTTATTTTTAATATGTACTTGAATATTTTTTAGTTCGCATATTTAACCAATATACAACTTTGATAGCTGGTATAATTTACATAAACATATTCTGCTCCGTATCAGGTTGGTCCATAAAATTTGAGTACTGTAAACAACTATGTAGATGTGACCGGAACTGATGTTTGTTGTTTTTCATATTTACAGTCAATCCAATTCAATACGTTTTTTCCATAATGTCATAAAACTACTTTATATATTTTGTGTTTAAATATATAGCATTGTTTACCTACTCTCTGTTATCATGTTTATAGAAATACATTTATATTCTTAAGCGATCTGGCACCAAACACTTCAAGTGAAATAATTTTAATGTTACTATTAATGTCTAAAGAAAGTCGTAGTCTTAAGTTTTTCACGGGCTTACTTCTGTATTAATGTGAAAACTACATTCAAATTGGTTCAATCGTTACTAGCGATGCGCTTAGGTAATGTTTAATATTTACTATTCAATTATCTAAATGAATAATAAGACTTAGACGTTACCGTTCTCTTCATATTTCGAAGTAAAAACTTCTCAAAATTTTATTATAATTAGAAGAATAGTTTAGGAAATCATAGAGGACAAACCAACAAACATACAAATAATCGTAGTCACCATGAAATCTATATAAGTTTATTGTAAAAGATTACATACGTAAATACTTAGTTTGAAATTATACATTTACTGATAAATAGAAAATAATAAACAATACGAGTACATTTATCAATGTAGCTTCTTTAAAATGTACTTATGACATACGAGTATATGTTACCGCTAAACAATGCACTGCTATCACGTTTTCGCATCCGGCTTACACTGAATCCCTGACATTTTCCTGGCTTCCGTAACACTTGAGATCTGGTGAGAACATTAGCGGAATCAAATATGTTCCGAAATTAAGAGCCAATTTTACTATTTAATTCATACATATTCTTTGATGAATCAAAAGAAATCTGTATACTCGTAAGTTTACTATAAATTAGTAGTGTCGTCTACATCATGACATTTTTATAACTTAGACTATTTGAACACCTTAAAGATACTAAAGAAAACTATTGAAGGACGTAGTTACAAACTGGAATTTATGCACAGATTTTCGAGTTACATAATAATTATGCTATTACTTAAAATTGGCCATGGTGGTAGGGCATTTTCTAACAACGCCCGCTTCAATCAAATCGCCGCTTGTAATCAAAACTACAGTGTATCATGGTTTGCAAGAATCTTATAGGCAAGTGAAGAGAAGAAAATTTGTAACTGAAATAAAACTTTAACTCAGTGCGTTAGTTAGCGTTGTAGACTAAACGCACTGACCGCATCGTAAATGGATCATAAGGATAGTGATTTGGTTAATCATTACATACATGGGGTTAAGTAAATCGCCATCAGGCTGACCGCAGCTGCAAGCCTTCAAGTTTAACAATTGTATCGCAACCGCCCCACCACGGCGTCGATGCGGTCCCGGCGGAGCACTCGCACGATCACTCTAGTACTCGCGCGCTGAGCTTTCGCGCGTTCCGCCGTAATACGAGTATGCATCGGTGGTGACAAGTGGCTCTGTGTTGTGCATTATTACAAAGACGTGATCTGTGTGCCTTAAAATGAGGTCTTACAGCGCACTCGCGCTCCTTTCAGCTCTTATAACAGGTAAGGGTTAATAATGGTTTCATGACATTTTAATTTGCCGAAACTACTTTAAAGTTATGAAAATTTAAATTTTTAAATAAATTTAGGTTATAGTGGTGTAGTAATTTTTTTTTACGGAATTAAAATAATAATAATCATTAGAAATTAATGGCTATTCACTTACTTTTTTTAAATAATTATTATAATGTACACTAACTACACTATAAAGTAAACAATAATGTGTTTGGTTATTAATAAATCATAGGTTTATTTATATAGATTTTTATGTTAACACTAAATTATAAACTTAATCGATTAGGATATAAATATTTATTAATATAAAATTAATGATAGTATGATTAATCTACTCACCATTATTTATGAAAGTTCTGGAAACGATGCGGATGCGTATAAGAATGAATGAACTTATACATAGCGAAAATAACGAGAAATAGCACTCATTTTCTTTCTGTGTTCTCTCTATTCTATTAATTTCACTACGGACTATTTAACACAAAATCATAAAAAAAACATAATTATTTTTTTTAGCATAAAATGTAATAAATGCATACAGGAAATTAACAACAACAAAAGACGGAAAATAAAAATAGGTAATTTTTCATAATCGTTAAATCATCAAACTTTCCAAACGTTTGCGCAAAATAATTAACAACAGAAACATAATTAACAAGCACGTTCAACTTGTCTAAAACAATTTCAATTAATGTTTTTTTATATTAATACATTTAAATGTTTTGCAACACTAACATCGTTTATATCGGTCATTAACGCCATATCAATGTCAGCAGGGATTAAATAGATTATAATATACATACAGATCATCCATATTCAGTTAATAGTAAATGATCGCAACAACAGTTACATTGATTACGAAGGTTCTGAAGTACATTATCCAAACAAAAATAGAGTGCATGAGTATAAATAGGAGTAAACAAATGTACAAACATCTGTTTAGTTGAATACAGGATATTGTGAGAACAACTTAAGACATTGAAAAAGAGGTTTCATTTGATCAAACCCTTTTGTGATAGTGTTATAAAATAGTTTCACTCTTTTTCTCTTAGGTGTGAAACATGATTTTTTTTATAATTTTCTAGTTTATTTTTTGTATTTGATCCAAACTGTCGCTGAACTGTAGCATTGTAATTTTGTTATTTACAAAACGCCTGTATATTTGTTTGATATTATGAAATTTAATAAGTTTCTTTGCTTAATCTCTTCATTAGTTTGGCAGAAAAAAATTAAGGAATCTAATTCTTTTTTTAAAAACTGACTAATTTATATAGTTTAATTCAATCATTATTTTTTATATTGTTATTTTATCTGCGTAGTCTGGGCATAGTTTATCTATTTATTAGAAGTAAAAATCAATTGTTAGAATTGGAAGTACGATAAATACATGCGTGACTCCAGGAACGGGATACAATATTTTTAATATAATAAATGTTAATTATTATAATGTTAAATATAGTTAAAAATAAAATCCTATGGCTGGTATTATGAATAAATATAATTATGTATATATTAGCGTGAACATATATTTATTTAAGCATTAACACGAACTCCTACTTTCATTGTCGTTGGAAACTCGTGTTCGCACTAACCGCGAATTGAATGATCATTCAATGTATGGGAAAATTGTAAGGTAAAAAAACATGTGGTGACCTTTCGCAATATGGTAGTGAAGAATGAAGAAATAGCGTCTAAAGTTTGAAGTTGTTTTTTTTTCATTATTCGAAATTAAATAATTATAATTTAAAGGTCTATATAAGTATATATTTTAAATGTAACAACTCCCAGACTCTGTATTTAATTACTTCATTATATTATAGGGTAAGATTATTAATTACTAATACATAAAAATAATCTTATTTTAAAACTTTTTAGAATGTAATATTTGGTACGTGTGTTTTAGATGAAATATTTATACAGAATCAAGTATCAAGATATAAACTTAAGGCAAATAAAGTTAATTGTCAAATTTTAAAAACAAACTCTCGTTTGAACCATTGTGATCGTTTAGAAACCTAAAATGAAAATAGGATATTACGTAATTCAAATAGATGTGGAAGTAAATGTGATAATAGGTTAGTCGGAATTCACTATTAAGATTCTCATCAGCGCATATACACTAGTAATTTATGCGCCACTACGTTTCCCCAAGTCTTTTTTCTTCGCGATGTAACGCGCGATGAATCAACATTACAATGTTTAAAAAAACTTATTATGAAGTATTGAATGATTTTAGTTCACGCAATTGTTAATACATACATTTGATAAGCTAGAGTCTTTTATAATAATGCTCGGGTTTTCGGGGTTCGACCCCATCTATCCAACTCTAAAATCAGCCTCAGCGTTCGGTGAAGTAAAACATCGTGAGGAAACCATAGCATTGTGGTAAGGGATTTTTTAACAATGCTCGGCTGGCTAGTTACTACCCTCAAGTTCGAAAAACCTGTCGCGAAATACCAATAGGTGTGTTCCGGCAGCATCACTTGAGAACCAGTATCTAGTCTTAGTGTGCTTACCATCCTGGACCATTTAAAATCAGGTGAGATTGTGGTCAAAACACTAAGCCTATACCGTATAAAGAAAAAGAAAAAAAGTCTTGTGACGGTCTAACATTAGTACCATTCCACATCTTCCCGTGGGTATCGTAAAAGCCGACTTAGGGATAAACCAGGGGATGGACAGCAACATCCTCTGAGTACCACAATCACGTACTGCGATCGTCAATCCGCTTACCAAGCGTGGCGATTATTACAAACTACCTTATCTATTTGGGCGAGACCTTAGATCCAGCAGTGGACATCTTTTGGTTGAATGGATAATCGCGTTTTTAACCCCTTGAGCACTAACCTGACGTTTACGCCAGCTTTCCATTGTTTTCCTATTGTCTCATTTTTATTGGTAAACCAAATATTAAATAAGAAATACATTTTTTAAAAATTAACCTTTAAAAGTATATATAAAAAAATAAAATATCACATATTATAAAATGCATTCATTCGTGAACCATTCATTGATCTTACGTTGTGAGAGTAATAAATATGCAATTTTTATAAACTCATATACACACATATATTTAGAGAATTTATTACAAAAACAGTGATTTCCAGGTGGGCGTTATTTGAATGAATACGCGAAAGAATTAATAGTATTTCAAAATGTTTGTTTACGTTACAGTCTTTATACACCATCCGGTAAATACTTCAACAATGCCATTTCGGTTTTTATACTAAATTTTGGTTGTGTTTTTGTTTTACTATTTACATAATAGTAAATCGAGCGTAGCTATTGACGGGGGAAATTATGTATTCGTTTTCCTTTCTGCGAATGACGTGCTTCGCGTATCTAATGATTTATTGTTACGTGTTATACGAATAGACGGAATGTTCTGTAATAACATTATCAGTACTATTTTAAATTGTACTAAGATATAAAATCATTAGATAAGTATTATATTAATAATCTAGTTTATAATTATGTAGTGTGGTAAATGTAATATCAATTATAAAAGACAAAGTCTCTCTATAAAAGTTAATATTGAAAGAATGACAAAAAAAAGCAACGTATTCTTTTGTAATTACTTTGAAGCATTGAACATTTGAAACATTATACAATGCATATTTGTTACAAATATAATTTATTTCACGCATACGGAGTTGCGGGCACGCAGTTATTATAAATGATAATTTGTAACATATGAAATTTTTAGTTATACAATAAATAATGTATGGATATGCCCTCTATGTTATGCCTCTATAAACTTACAGGCGAAAGGTTTACGAGACTCGGCGATGCTATTCAACGCTAAAACAGATATTTTATATTAATTTCCTTTATAAAATGTATATTTATACCAAATTTATTTTCAGTCGGTCCAATCGTTTCAGAGTTATTAAGGAACAAACATAAATATTCACGTTTATATAATTATAATAATAAAATAACAAAATAAAATTTAATGGATTACTTTTTTTTATTTATAAAGGTACCATTATACTTTCAGTACTTATTCTGAGATTTTGTTTTTTTTTTCATTTTTGTAAATGATTTTTTACATTTTTGTAGGCCTTGTATTTAAGTTAAATTCGGTCTTTTAAATTATCATATAATCTTGAAATGTATATTATGTTTGCTCAGTATTATACTCATGTAAAATTATCTACAATAAAGTAAAAAAAATAAGCAATCGTTGTAACTTTACTGTTCTGGAAAGCTACGGAACTGTCGTATAGAAAATATATTCATTTTCTTGTAAAAGGATTCTATGTTTAAGCAGAATGTGAAAATAAACGTTCGGATGTTAGCATGATGCCCATCATTATGGTTCCAGTAAGCCTCGTTATTATTTGTTGATACCAGCACATACAATATTATAAATTTCACAAACAATTAGAAATAAAGAAAAATCTAGCAAAGACATTGTCATCACATAAATATTACGTTTTCCATAAAAATAATAAAGGTGACTACACTATTAATATATATGAAGCGATCTTGGCGCAACGGGTAGTGCGGCCGGATTCCGCCCCAATCGGCGCGGGTTCGATCCCTACCTATCCGACTCTAAAATCGGCTTGAGCTTTCGGTGAAGGAAAACAATTGTGAGGAAACCTTAGCTTGGTGATAGGGCATTTTCTAATGATGCCAGCCTGGGTAGCTACCACCCTCAAGTTTGAAAACTTGTCGCCAACAAGTGTGTTCCGGAAGCAGTACTTGAGAACCAGTATCTGAAGGCTTAGTGTTTTTAACATCCTGGACCAAATCTTCACTTAACATTATGTGAGATTGTGGTCAAAGCACTGAGCCTATACAGTGTTAAGAAAAACTTCAACTCTAAAGTATTGTCAAATATGATTGGGATTGTCTATAAAATTTTCAATGACTAATAATGTAGTGAATTAAGAAATACCGTAAGTTATATCAAAAGGTCTAAATGATGTATAAGTCAATATGGAATCATGATACATCCACTTTATTGGCTCTACCATGTTGTTTAAGGCCGTATACGGTTGAGATTTATGGTTTTATAGAAGTAAAGAGAAAATACAATAAAAATCATAAACGATTATTATAACGGATCATTTTATGACGAAAATAGGCTTAGCGCAGTTGTTGTTAAATATGACTTAAAAAAGCTTGAAAAGAGTTCTCTACGAAATATTTTTTTTATTATGATTTCAAATGCTATATCAGACGTCTACTTAGACGTAATATTAACTGTACATTGTATTTATTATTTTTATAGTTTTATATATTAAACGAAAGAATGTTCCGAGGGTAGTGATATATTTTACGTACTTACATTGTCAGAACTAGCGCTGTCATTTCACTGACGAAAACGGATAACAAATGGGGTCCAGTTACTTAATAGTACTATGTTCGTACATATTCAACGAGGACAACAGCATAGCGTTGTTGAGCAAACGATTTTTCAGTTTTGGCTTTTGACTAAGATCGAGATTTAGTCGATGATTCGTGATACGTACATATATCCTGCGCCAGGACAACATTAAGGGGCTATCACACACATTTTACAAAAACAAAGTAAGTATATTTGTTTTATTTACATTAAAAATTCACAGCTCGTATAAAATAGACAAATAAACTAAACCAATACGTAAAATAAATAACCAAAAATGAATTTATCATTATTTGAAAACTAATTATAAGACTATGTTTACATGTGTATGACTATGTTCGTATGTGTGCGCGCGTGCGTGTATATGTATATTTGTCAATATGTTTATGTAAGGATATATGGCTGTAGATAAATTTTGTGTTATTTGTATACTAGAGAGATTTTCATTTGGTTTGTAAAACTGTTTTTGGATATATTTTTGTTATGAAGTTTGAAGTTAAATAGATCTATTTCACTGAATTGTTTATTATAAGTACGTGATATTCTGTTCGTCTAGTTATTGAACCCATAGTTTTTTTTTTTAAATAATCTAATGTGAAGTTATTGCATTGAACTTGATTCTAAAAAATTGCAATATGAAATATATCACGGTCACCGAATAATTGAGAATCTCTTTCAAGCCGTCTTTCAAAATTTTCTTAATGTTTTTCGATATTATAAGAAGGAATTATTATTTATATTATTTTTAAGTTCTATTGTTGCATAATAAAGATGTGAATTTTTATATTCACATTTACATTTAATACGATTCATTTCATAATTATATCAGTGTTATATTATAGCTAAGACCCAGCTAATTTGACCCCCATTTTAGTCACACTTATTACATATCTGTCGATCGATTACAATTGTCACTTTCCACCGTTGGTCAACCGCATATCGTTACAACTTTCTTACCGACATTGAACTATTGTCGACTACGATATGAGTTCTATTCATAAGAATGACATGAACCATGAAGTGAAACTAATTCATGGATTTAACATATTTATTTATTTATGAGAGTTATGTTTATTAATATAGATAAGAGCATTTTATTTTTTTACACTATACAGGCTCAGTGCTTGGACCACAATCTCACCTGATGTTAAGTGACGATGTGATCCTGGACAGTAAACATACTTAGCCTGTAGGTATTGGTTCTTAAATAATGCTGCCGGATTATATCTATTGGGTATTTGGTGGCAGATTTTCAAACTCGAAGGTGGTAGCTGCTCACGCGGCAATATTTAGAAAATGTCCTACCACCATGCTATGGTTTCCTCACGATGTTTTCCTTCATCGGAAGTTTAGGCTAATTTAGGAGTTGGATAGGTAGACTCGAACCCGCGTCTATTGACGAGGAATTCGGCCGAACCACCAACTGAGCCATCATCGCTACAAACGCTTCAAAAGTCTAGTCAAAGTTAAATGTGCTTAATAGTTTCTGAAGATATGCGTTTATAATTGATATTTTCTATTGCGAAATAACATCAAGTCGGAAGCACTGTTAGTTTGTGAAATGATATATTTCTGATGTTTCGAAACTACGTGTAATTATATCATAAAAGATTGTTGTGTATACAAAATATACAAAGGTGAGAATTTTAAATGAAAGTGTAAAAACAAAAGAATCAACTTTGTTTTGAACGAAGGTGATGAGAATATAGACTGAGTGATCTCTATTATATTTCAAAAAACATAATTATTTATTGATAAAATCCACGTACTGGTTAAAATTTTATTAAATTTAATTATTATTGAAATAATTCGCAATTAATAATGTTCATATTCTTGTATTTTAAAATCACCTATCGATCTTTAGATTGTCAGAAAACGTCTAAGTAACAAGTCTATTTCTTAAGAATATGTTGAAATTTAGGGGTGTGAACTAAAGAAGAAATTACAAATAAGAATGAACACACACATAGTTCTTTAAAGTCATAGCAATGTAGCCATAAATCCTAGTAGAGGTCCAATAATCTCGGCCAAGGCTACTGGTCATTTCACAAACCACATTAGTTATTCGTCGCGGCAGCTTCGTTCTCCAAACTGACTCCATCTAGGAACAAAAGAGTATCTAGGTTCGCCTCCAAATATGTTGAAATTTAAGTATGCGCACTGAATTTTTTGTGAAAACTAAACTAGTTTGAGCAACGTGACCTAGTGTCCTCAAGAATAACTTCTAATATTGAAAAAAACAATCCTAATTGTATCTATTTTTGTTTTGATATTTAAAAAAAAAAAACTGTTATATTTATTTCTAAGAAATCTCTGTATCATTAAGTTATGAAATGGTTTAAATTTAAATACCATAACCTAACTAGGTTCTCGGATTTTGTTACGATATATGGAAGAAGTGGTGATGGCTCAGTGTGTTCAGATTTTAATAAGGTCGACGTGAGTTTGAATTCTATGTTACAATAAGTGTAAGCTTTCGGTAAAAGAAACCTTGCATAAATACATTTATAACATCACGCCACTCTCCCATAAGGGTAGGCAGAGACTACATCATTCTACTTGCTAAGATCCTAACACATGTTATTCGCGTCTTCTACTTTCGTATACGCTCTTCAGTTACAGGTACTTTTGACCGAGGCCTTTCTTTAGAATGTCTGCGATCTGGTCGACATACGTTTGCCTAGGTCACCGGCTTGCTCAGAAAACCGTAGCATAGTGGCTAGGGCTACGGCTACGGCTAGGGCTGAGTAAGTTAAGCTTGTGGTCAAATTCTAAACTTATATAATATAAAAAATGTGGATGTATATCAATATTTATGTCTTATTTATTTTGTACTTAGTAACATAATGCCAATTATTATAAAGTGAAATCTGTGACCATCGCCAAAAATTTAGAATATACGACTTATAGGCAGTCGTGACATGTAAATATAGTAAATTATTCGATAAAATGTTTACACGTTATAAGTACACTTGAAGTATTAAATGCAAAAGCAGACACGGTTAGGGAAGGCATTGACGTCAATAAATAATTAAATTTAATATATACGTTGAAATGTTGCTCTACGTTTTGTATAACCGAGGTTGTATTTTAGCCGATAGCGGCTCAAACATGCTCCTATCCTCAATTGGGTCTGGTTTTAGCACTCGCTGCCAGCGTGATAGTGATACCTCATACCAATAATACATACAGCACACAACACATCACACGTTTGTATAATACAAGTAAGGTAGACCACAGGTTCTGTAAAGGATTTTTTGTTCTATATTATGATTGTGGATAGACTTAGCTAGGATAAATTCCTCGCAATTTGCATGCCATTGACAGTTGAGGCCTAAGTTCGTACAATTGTGGTGCCTTTGTCCTGGTTACCAGGTTAAGCTGAGTGCCCTAAGCGCTCATCACATAGACTGGGTGAATCTGTCAAGGACCTTCAGGACGACAACGTTAGATAGTTCTAAAAAAATTATCCGGGATAATGTTGTTAATGTAAATCAAACTAGAATATTTTTAACTTTAATTTAGTTTATATAGGTGTATTGAAATATTTAAATTATATTAATTTTCCGATACATGTTCGAATATATGCCATTTATGGTTGTTAAACTTTTTTTATTTACGTTTAATTCTTTACAGAGAAAAGGCAAAGGCACTACTAGACCTTGCAGCCAAGTTTAACGTTTGAAACATTTTTAATACAAAGCTTGAACAAAACGACAGCCCTTTATTAAGATCCTTCCAATAGAGCGGTTAGGAGATTTTAGAATTCAATCTCCGTTCCTTTATTTCCAATACACTTAACTTTTGCAAAATAACTAAACTAAATCGTAAAATGCCACCAAAACGACATAATATAGAGTCAAAAACTGCATGTTAATTAATTAAAAAAAAATAGTACAGGAAAAACCAAAATCGTGCCAAACACTCGCTATCTGTTTAAATAAAAAGCTCTTATAATTGTTTCTTTATCGTAAACGTAAGCTCCGTCAAATTACGTTCGGCGTTTTTAAAGTACGATAAAACCTCACGTCCGATTAAATGTTTAACTGCCTCGGTGGCGCAGTTGTGTTACGGTACGACTGTCGTTCTGAGGTCTCGGGTTCGATCCCCGGGTCGGGCCAAATGATATTGGGTTTATCTACTCAGTATCATCCCGGAGTCTGAAATTTGTGCTCGATATGGCGACAGGCTCGCCACCTGCCATATCTGGTACGGAACTAAGCTCGGCGAAATGTGGGTGGTGTAGTTCGCTATTTCACCTCTGCCTAACCCTTCGGGGATAACAGGCGTGAGCTTATGTGTATGTAATTAAGATAAAAAATAGAATCGCGTATATTAAGATATAAAATTTTACAACACATTGTTTTACGCAAAAATACAATAACGGCATATAATATAGATTCTTTTAGGTCATGGGTGATCATAAAATTATTTTAATGGCCATTGACCTACTGATTGTTGTTTAAATGAATATTAAATTTTTTATATCTCATAGATATGCCTACAGAAATTACAAACAAAAGTATGGTGTTTCTATTCATGGCCATCTCGTCTTTATGTTTACCTGTGATAAACGTATAACCTCTATTCGTTTATTTACTTGATATTTTAGTATTTAGATCAACTTGAACCGATAAGCCTATAAAATCATAGACGCAATTTAGATAGAACATACATACTCCTAAACTTGCGCAATCCTTTGACCTAAGGGAGAAGATTTACAGGAATCAAGACTCAATACGTGTGGTATCGCGAAAGGATCTAGCTCGAATCTTACGTAGATATAATTTAGGGGTGTGATTCAATTTTCCCAGTCTGATTGTTGTGGCACTGTAGGTCGTCTATTTTTTAGAATCCATCCGGATATCGAATCTTACAACATTTTCAGGGAGTTAATATTCTCTACCAGTACCAATGACGATTCATATGTAAAATGTATTTTTTTAGTTAATAAGTTAAAGAATAATTATAACCAACATATACTTTCGGTCTATTGGCTACGATTTTAAGACGCATTGAACTTCTTTCGTTTAATAACTCACTATGACTGTATGTAAACTTATGCTGTGGTATAGATCCAAAAATTGTTTTTTTTACTAAGACCTAGGAAGATAAAGGAGGAAATTTATTAGCAGCATATATTGATTGAGTCAATGGTCTAGCTTAGTTTATAATGACCATTGAAAGCAAAATGGCATTAATATTCGTTATTATTACATACACTCACGGGTTTTAAATTGTTCCACTTAATGTCAAATAAAATAAGAATTATATAACGTAGTTAGAATTATTAAAATACCAGGCATATCCGGTAGTTGAAATTTGATCACAGTAGTTCAATCAGAGCATGTATAAAAAACCTAAATGTTTTAAAACTTTTTTTGGTAACAATAAAGCTCACACAAACAAAAAATAAACAGAAAAACGGTTAAATAAACAAAAAAGAAAACTGCCTATTTACTTTTTGAATAAAGCAAATTCCAGAAACAGAATAGAGGAAAATCTTAAAAATAAAAAAAGAAACGTAGAAAAAGTAATTAATTTCTCACTAAAGATTATTACTTATTTAGGTATCAAACATTTTAAAATCAGAGACAAGTTATACCTTATTATCCCAGTCTGTCGAAAGCATAAATAGGATGCTGTAATAAATAAATACATACATTTATTATTTTGACAATATATTAACTATCTGTGAAATTTTTTTGATAAAATATTTCCCAAGGAAATCCCACGCGGTTAAAATATAACCATAATGAAGTCATTGGTAATACACAGACAATATGTTTAGGCAATCGACATCAAATTCTTTTGTCTCACTTATGTTATTGCCTTATATAACAGGTTACGTTACTATAAATACAATATTTATATAACTATCATAAAAATAAATATTACTCCTTCGAACGTGATAATTGTCATTGACCCGTCGCACGTTTGTTTACAGTATCCGACCGAGACACGATTATCAGCCGAAACCGTCACTGAATATTCGGCTTCGATTCCAACAATCAACATACATAGATTTTAATCATTAACTAATTCACACCAACAAGAAAGCTCATGTCAGCTTATATTTATTTTTGTTTTAACCCTTGGTCTAGATTCCTGGTAAAATCTTCAATTGATCATTACTCATTTATAAATCTTTATATTAATTATAACACCATTATCGCCTGTATAATGTTATTTTATTTAAAATTAATTTTTAATGTTACTTTAAGGTTACTGGGCACATATACATTGATTACTTCTACCGAGTGGAGTTTTTAGCTTCACAAAATTTAACAAAATTACAACCTCCTTCGATATTATAACAAATCAGTATTAATTTTCTAAGCGCATTAAATAGTTTCTTATTATTGACATAATTCATGGATATTTTGAATACAGAACTAAATGTATGTTAGAAAATATAAATATACGATACCTACTCAAATGATTGAAATTATGTTTGCACAATTTTTTAACTCGATATTTCAAATCGTTTACTCAGATCATTACTGTTGTTTAGTACATTCGTGACCACTGACCACAGTCCTCAGGTTACGAGGTTGAAATTTCAAGCTTAAATTATTTACTATTTAGAATATCATTGAATACTGCTATTTATAACGAATATACTTAAAAATATTTCCAACTCATAGAGGTAACGATGTTGAAATTTATCTCCAGTCATTAACTAATCTATTATTATGCATGAATTGCATAACCGTCTTACGTAGTCGAAGGCATAATAAAAGTCGCGGAATTATAATTTTTACATTGTTTCAATGTTCTACGAACTTTCACGGTCATGTGCGTGGTGGGTGACTTTCTTTTAGACGGTTAGATATGAACGAGTAAATGTTAAGATATCTGGAGATTAAGTAACATTATAAACACTAATTATCATTTTTATCTTGTTAAAAATAACACTAGTTTGGTATTGCTAACATTTATGAATATAATTCGGGGACTAATTTTCTCACCGCGTTGTTTCATAGAGAATTCAAGAATTCATTGGGGGAGACTTATGTCCAGCAGTGGAAGTATTTCGGCTGGCATGATGATTTTATAATATTATAACGTATTTTAGAAATATAATTAAGACTAATAATAATTCTAAAAATAAACACCTTACATTACAAAAAATATGATAAACTCGAAATATCATACAAAAAATGTAATCTTCAAATCTTTTTTTATTTTAAACTAGCTGTGTGCCCGCGGTTGCGCCCGCGTTTCATATGTTCTTCACTGTGTTTTATTTTGTTTTTACGGATCCCTAATTATTTTCCTAAAAAATTTTTATTATTAAGATAAAGTAAATATATTTCTCATAAATTCAAGCACTTGCCCATAAAACTGTGCATTGAATCGGATTTTATTCAATTTTTTTTTTGTGTTTTTTTTACGCGAAACCCTAATTATTTTCGAAAATTAAAAGTAATCTAAGTTACCCGCAGTAACTTTAACTATCTATCAAAATAGTCACTTCGAAATCCATCCAGCTGGTCCGGAACAAACAGACCAACAAAAAATTTTAAAATTGTGTTTTTGGTATAGGTATCGTGTATACATTCTATTTAGTAAAAAAAAATTGACATTACAAACAGACACTTCAATTTTATTTATTAATATAGGTAAAACTTATTTATTTAATTAAATATTAGATTATTTTGTTATAAAATGACAACAATGTGGTTTCACTGATTATGTCGGACAGAAAATACAGAAGTCAATAATTGGGTATTGCAAAGTTAATCTATTCTTTTCTATCAGTTAGTGTAGTAAGTAGGGAGTGAAGAATGTGCTAACAACTTGTATAATCTGATTGTACGGTATACGCTAACTATTGTTGGGCGCCATTATTTTATACATTTCTTATTGTAAATTTGTCTGAATAGTATACATAGGTATTTTTATTGGTTCTATAATTTTTTCTTCAGTCATTTGTCATTCAATAATGTAAATTATTATTGTTTCGTATAATCTAACAACATTCTTATGTAATATTACACAAAATTCTGTGTATACTTTAGAGCAATTCCCTTAACATTATTATTAGCAAGTCATTAGTTAGTTTGACAATTCTTCAGGCAATGTCGGTTACTTTGGTTTTTCTGTAGATCTCCTTATTTCTGATTCGATCATCAGCAAAGTGAAATATCGACTGTAGCCCTGTCCATTACTCTTCGAGAAACATTGAACACCATCGCTTCTATTCAAAGATTGCTATTAAAATCGCTTTGTCAACTATTTATTGCATTTTGTTTTTCTATACATCATTTCGCCGCTTGTCGTCTGCGTCGAGTGTGTGAATGTAACTTCGGATATTTGCAAAGTCAGCGTGAAATCGTCAATGGAGTAGTTCTATAATATTTCGTATGTATTGGAGAAATGACGGTAAACTTTCGCATTTGTCGTGACGTCACGTTACGTAATGTATGTTACCGACATCTAATTATCCACTCGGTAACTAACATATTGCTCAATTTAATTTTTTTGATTTTAATTTTTTGTTTCACTTTTTTAATTTAATATCTCATACGTAATTACTTCATTATAATTTATATATGTGTATAATTAATTTTATCCTAGAATTAATAATATTGTCGAAATATATACTTTTATTCATTTATATTTAGCGTATCAATTAACCTTTGAATCTTTTTATCACGTGATTAGATAGCGTGTATTCATAGATTTAGTTGGTACTAGTAGTGTGCCCGCGGCTGCGCCTGGGTTTCATATATTCGTCACTGTGTTTAATTTTTTTTCTTCGGTACCCTAATTATTTTCCTACATTTTTTGGTACTAAAAGAAAGTAAAAATATTTCACATGTCTCAATTGCCCTTAAAACTGACCATTGGATCGGAATGTATTCACAATTTCATGTGTTTTAATTTTTTTACGCGGTACCCTAATTATTTTCGAAGACTAAAATTACTCTAAGTTACGTGGAGATGTCTGCCAAAAAAAGTCACGTCAAATCAGTCCAGCCGTTCTGGAGATTACCAGGAACACACTGACAGAGAGACAAATTTAAAAAAACTTATATTTTTGGTACAGGTATCGTATATACATTCATATATATGCATTTAGTAAAAAATGATATTTTGACAGACATTTCAATTTATTTAAACATAGATAAATTTATATAATAGTCTTTGGTATAGATAAATTTAGAACAAAATATTGATTTCTGCGCACTGTTGTTAAAATACTCCAATATTAGGGTACAAAGAACTTTTTAAAGAATGAAGCCAACATTTAAAATTACAAGAACGACATGTGTTTCACTTGTCATTCAAACTGGCATTATTTATGTCATATTGTAATAAACATTATGCTTATTCAAGAGGAGAAATTTTGAAAATACCGTTACTATTATATAATATTTATAACATACACGAGGTGCATAATAAGTAAGTTTGAGTTGGTATTACCAGCATATCAAAATATTTATTATAATGACATTTCGGTTTGCGTCATACAGTTTAAAAATCTATGAATAAATAAAACACATCAGTAATGTAAGCATACGAGTACAGTAAGCTGCATATGGATTTGATTAATAATTTTGAAAATGTCATGTTATAATGAAATCAATTATTCAGAATCCTCTCTTCTGATTATTGTATAAAATTCGAATGAACAATGATGATGCATTTTTAAGGTAAATGCCTCATTCACACTTACTATTAGATGTGATTACAGCCAAGCTTGTTCCTGTAGTACATTAAAAAAACACTTTAAATTTGTAATATTTATTGGAAAAAACATTACTATCAAATATAGCGCAGTTATTTTTTTCCTAGTCGTGGTTATAAACAGTAATTTTATACTGGACATATTATAAAAGTAGTATTTACCTGATCACCTCGAAAACGAAGGCTCTATCTGTATCGACCAGTTTCTATACTAACCACGCTTTACTATAATATGTATAATGTTGGGCTCATATTTTAAAGTCGATTAACTCAATACGCTGCTTCTAAATTAGATAATTTAGTTTTATTAATATTAAATATTGCATTAATAATATTAAATGCGTTTGTTTTGGTTTCGAAACTAAGTCATTTTCTACAAAGAGGTGTATTATGTATATAGCATAAATGTAAGAAATTCAAATACGCAATAAAGTATTAATAAATTGAAACAAATTCATTAAAAGATTTTAACAGATATTTATAATTTTTTTAAAAGTTGTTATGATGTCATATTTTGTGTCGATTTAACAGCCAACACAGTCTTCAAGTATTTACATGAATAATAAATTACGTTCTTAATCTAAGATATGACACCAGTTCAGACTATTATATAGGTATATATAGTAGATATTCCAACACTATGTTAATATAATTTATGTTAAGTAACCATCTATTTATTGTTATATGTAAATTTTAAAAGGATCAATTTAGATTAAATTAGTGTGGGATGGAATAAAAAAAACGGAATTTAAGTTTAAAAATTCACTACCTATTTCCAGCCAAATGGGGGTAACAAATTTGCAAAAAAAAATCACGTTATTAATGAATGATCTCTAATCATTAAATATGAGATGCCAATAAATAAAATTGTCTGACTTTATTGAAATGATATTTTGATTATCTTTTAAAGGTACTTCTTGATTAATACATTTGCCGAGGAAGATAAAAATGGAAGAATATGATTTGAAAATTTATTGTAGTATGAATTTTAATAAAATACACATAAAATTAAGATTTCCTTACAATCAATTATAAGGAAAGAGTTTCATTTATCTTATACAATCAATTTATCATATACGATCTCGAACAAATGGAACTGATTTATTCCCATGACAATTATTAGTACAGTTTTATTATAACAATTTTTTTCGTTGTTAACGAAAAGGCGAAGGTACTTAGATCATACAGCCAAGTCAGACGTTAAAGTATTGCATCAACGTACTACTAAAATATCTTACTTAATAGAACTTTTGTGTTTTTATTTCACCTGAGCATATAACCAATAATTATACATATTATATATAACCAAATTATAACACGCGAAATGTCAGCATAATATAGAGTCAAATACTGCAAGTTTATGAATAATAATTAAAAACAATTACAAAACAGACCAAAATGCTGCCAAGAACTTCTTATACTAATAGTATTAAGTAAGTGTCGTGTATTACAAATTATACTGTAAAAAACTTTTTTAAATAAAAACAAATCCGACTTCAAAAGAATAAACTATAAGAAGGCACTAAAAAATCAATAAATAACTACTCTATTAATATGCTTCGTTAATTTTGAAAACGATTCCAGATTATGGATAACAAAGTGGTGCAAATTTACGTCGCTAATTATGTTCAATTTTGATTAATTGGTCTTTAAAATCACCCTATTTAGGTTATATGTAATTGTGATAAAGTTTAGTCAGTTAGTTTCATTTGTATATGAGTACATTGGTTAACTCTAGCTGGCACCAACTCCAAAATTAACGAACCAGATTAATAAAGTAATTATTTATTGACGTTTTAGTGCATTTTTATATTTTACTCTTTTGAAGTCGGTTTTGTTTTTAATTTAAAAAGTTTTTTTTTCCTACTTTTCACTTTAAGTATGTACTTTAGGTTGAGCTGTGTGTGTTCGTTCCACTGATCAGATCATGATCTGGTGGCAATGGGACCACCTTGGAAGTGTACTCCTTCTATTAAAAAAAAAATTAAATCGGTTTTCAAATGACGGAAAAATCGAGTAACAAACATATAAAAAAACATACAGACGGATTGATAACCTCCTTCTTTTTGAAGTCGGTTAAAATATAGATTAATAGGAATAATGAACAAATTCAACTAATTTTTTATCTTCTAATATTATAATTTACTATAATAAAAAGAAAAATAATGGAAACAATTAATAAATTCACGCTGCGCACAAAGTGATTGTAATTAATCAGACGTTTTATTTCTTCAAATCAGGTTAGTTAGACTGATTGGTGAATCATTAGAATTAAAACAAAAAGTATAATGTCATTGTACTTTCTTTTTATTTTTACGTCTATTATTGTAAAAATAAATGTGAACTCTAAATATTGCTTCAATGTAAAGGTTAACAAATCAACTTTCTTGAATGTAAATGTTAAGTTGGTATCAAATTTAATTACTATATTATAGTGTTATTAAGCTTAATTTAGATTTTTATCTAAAATTCAAAGTGTAAATATTATTTAATATTTATAATATTATTTTTTATGAGGTAAATAGAGAAAGTTTTTGATTGTTTGAAATGTAGGTACTGCTTTAATTTACTATTCAGCAACTTGCAGCGTTTGACGTAATTTTAATGGGATTTTACGTATTATATTATAAGATTGAATAGTTTTTTATTCCGATTAATAACCTTAATATTTTTCTATTGCAAATTAATCGTTAAAGGGTGATGTCACACGGGCAACACAGGGTGGGACAGCTAGTTTATATATGAGATTTGCTTAAACTAGACCAGTGTGAATCAGTAATTAGATTGCTTCCACTATACATGAGCAATAGTGTTAATTCACCTTTGTTTCGCTGTGAGAGCCGACGGTTGCAAATTTCTGCAATTAGTCGTCTTCTCATAGAAACGTTTGTGGCCTTTGGAACTCTTATATATACAGAGGTGTATTAAAAAATGTTTTAAAATACATTGTTCATTATTTTAATACTATTCCCTTTATCATAACCTGCACTTTTTATTATTTTACGATAAATATCAGACTATAGTAAAGGTAAAAGTACATTAGTAAGTAGCTGTGTGCCCGCGGCTGCGCCCGCGTTATGTATATTCTTCACTGCGTTTTAATCTTTTTTAAACGGAACCCTAATAAATGTTGTAGTACTAAGACAAAGTAAATAATTTCTCATATTTCAAAGAGTATGAGTAACTTCAGCTATCTACCAAAAAAAGTCCCGTCAAAATCCGTCCAGCCATTCTAGAGATTACCCGGAACAAACAAACAGACAGACAGATAGACAGACAAAACAATATTATTTGTATTTTTTGTATAGGTATCGTATATACGATCATATGTATTTAGTAAAATTGTATTTATTAGTATAGGTAAAATAAAATCGTGTTCTTAGCATTTCGAACTTCCGGACTATTTACGGCTACAGCTTTAACATAAGTACAATATTTATGAAGCACTGTTTGGATACCCTTAATCCGGCCCTGCAAGTCTTCCAACATTCGCTTTCGACCACAGTTCCCACAGAAATACACTTGCGGTCGAGATATAATTGGTCAACCATTTGCGTATAGGCCTTGTAGAATTGACGTTAGGTAATTTAGCTTTGATTGTTTTAAGCAATTTTAAATGAACGTGTCGGGTAATAATCCTTTGTAAGGATATACATAAAGTGTTTACCTCAGTTGATATATTTCTTTTATATTTTATTTTATTGTTGCAGGTAAATTATCTCTATATTGTGAAGAAAGTCCACACTGCGGTAGACAACTGGAAAATTAGAACGATTAGCATTAAAGAAACATTGACATCTGCTACAACTATCGAAAATTTGCAGAAGTCGTAGAACTTTGTGTATTTTTTTTCGCCATACCTCCAATTTATTTGTCAAAGCGTAGAAATTCTTTTACATCATATTATAATATATTACAACGAAATTAGTTATTTTTGAATTTGATATGGCGATATCAATTACAAAATATACAATTCTATACATGGCGTTTTTTTTATGAAAATTAAGTTTTATTTATAGGTAAAGTTATATATTGTAATTATAAAGTTAGCGGATTTGCAAAATTTGTATGCATAGAAATCGAATAGTAGAAACTTAAATATAAGTTTTTTATTTTACTTTTACTACACGCTTATAATTGAACGGATATTTACACGATGATATAGTGGCTCAGATTTTACAAGTCGGATTTTACAGATTTTACAATTTGTTATGTAATGTATGTCGGATAATATCACTTGTAGAAGCGTATATTTATGCTTCTCTAATATTGTAACCAAATTATATTATTACATTAAGTATATAGAAGATCATTTGAATACTGACCCGTGTCGTACCCCGATCCTCAACTTGTGATGTTCTTAAACTCTCTGCCAGCGCACACATACACACTACATAAAGTAGATAAGTTTTGTAAGGAACCTCTTTTTCTTTTTATTCATTAGGACTTAGCAGATATGTGTCCATCCATCCATCCATCTAACCGTAAAATCGCCACGATCATAGTAGATGTTTGTGGTCCTTAGAGGATGCTGCTGTCCATTCCCTGTTGTATCCCTTAGTCGCCTTTTACGACACCCACGGGTAGATATGGGGTGGTACTATTCTTAAGCCGGCACCACACGGCTCAATGCCGAACATGCGTAGCTATGATGAAATCCACAGAATTTGTATGTCAATATCAACTTGAGTCGATTCATATCATTATCTTACTCTTGCGCTAGTTATTATTTTCTTAAGCGCTCAACACAAAACTTGAGAAGTTGCTAAGTCTTCTAAGCAAAACCATATTAGTCAGTTTGTTTTAAAAAAATAGATATTCCAAGAGAAACTGTAGGAGTTACAATGTAAAATTAATCTGGAAACGTTTATAAAAATTAACTATGAATAATGTTTAAGAACAGCTATGAAAAGTTAAATACTCTGTTTAATATACTACAATAACTAACTCTAAGCTTAGTTATATATATATATATATAAGCTATATATATATAGCTAATAAAGTGTGTTAAATAAAGGCCAGGTAAAAAGTACTCATAACCGACGAGCATGTATGAAAGCGCTCATGAAAGTAGAGGAAGCGAAATAGGTGTGACAAGATCGTAGCAAGTGGAAGGACGTAATCTCTGCCTACCCCCACGGGAGAAAGGCGTGATGATATGTATGTATGTATATATATATATATATATATATAATTTGTTGTATCCATCTTACAAAAGTTGTTTAAACATTTAAGTTATCTGCGTAGCGTAATAAGAGTACATACAACATTTTTTTTAAAGCATTTGTTTATTTTTAAACACATAATCCACTTTACAATTCAAAGGTCAATGTCACTATGACCTTCCTGTTCTTTACGTAATAATACCGCATATATCCAATCGTATAGGATCAACATATCAAATATAATATTGGAGATAAGTGTAAGTGCATTAGTGACTACTTATTATGTGTTTATTACATATGTATGTACCGGAGTATGTATTTACTTGAAGGTGTAGTTTCTGCATAAGTTCGTGTGACCTTAAGATTTAATTTCTAATCTTAGTGGTTTGTAAGTATCATAGTTATTATTAGTGGTCGGTGAATCATACATGCAGCTATACAATCATTTTACACTTTATAAGAATGTCGTTCCCAATCATTTAGATAATTTCTTTATAAGTAGATTTATGTAGTAATTATAAAACGTTTTCAGTTCATTTTGAAACGAGTAAACCTTGTCGTTCAAAAGTTAAATTCTTTGTTACTAGCTACGTATATTTTGACGGCATGTTATCCATACGCTAAACTAGCCATTCTCACTTAGATTAGTGACGATGTGATCCAGGATGGTAAACACACTAAACTTAGAGGTACTGGTTGCTCTAGTAATGCTGCCGGAACACAGCTTAGCAAGAGGTTTATAAATTTGAGGGTGATAGCTAGTGGCTACTCAAGCGAATATTATTAGAAAATGCCCTACCACCATGCTATGTGTTCCTAACGATGTTTTCGTTCACCGAGAGCACAGTCTTATTATAAAGTTAAATATGTCGTATCGAACTTACCAACTGAGCATCATAACTTAAAGCTATCTTTATATTTACTACACAGTGAAAAATAAAAGTTATTAATTCGAGGTTAAGAAGGTTTATACAATTCTGCGAAGTGTTAATAACATTGAAATTGTGTTAGAACTTACGAAATTTACATGCGAACATTTCTGATACGCGTAGTGTAGACTCTTACAAGTGACAATTGATACTCAATGATAAATTATCACATGTATATTCTATTAACATTTTTTTTCCGAGATTGTTTATTGAATATTAATAATAATATTGTCTTAGACGCTTTTGTCATTTGTTTGTTTTAGTGGTCGAATTTGTTTGTTTTCTAGACTGTTTCTTGTAATAATGAATTATAGTGCTAAACGTAGAGCTAACAAGCGTTCTAATAGATTAAATATTGATTAAATTAAAATATTTATTCTCGTCCATATTTGTCTGGCTTATTTAAAGATTTAAATATTATCTGTAAACTCAACAGATGATGTTGAAGTGAAGAAAATTAAATATTGTTAATAGCATAACTTCAAAACAATTGGAGTGATTTTGGTAAATATTTGAAACGAGTTCGAAATAGCTGAAAACAAATTTTTACCAAAAAAAAGGTTCATAATATTTGGGAGATGAGTTTTTTGTAGAATTTCTCTTTGAAGTCACTAGAACTTGAGTGATGAATTTGCTTTTTCTTCATATATATAAAAATCAATGAAGTGTGCTTGTCTTAAATGCACTTCTAAAAGTCTGAAACTATTCATCTGATTATGACGAAGCTTTACGAAACTTTCTGCGCAAGTCCGAGAATATACCTGGCCAAATAAAATCTATAAAAAATTATTATAATGTTAGTATGTTAAGTGTTCCTAAGCTGTTCATCCAACTGTGATAAGACTTTGGTGATTTGTTCATCATACGGCCACGAATGATACTTTCTTCTTCTTTTTTTGTCATTGCAACGTTAGCCAGGCACAGTTTAAATAATTTTTATATCAGGAAACCAAGTATTCTAGCGCGGTATTCATTATTGGTAATATGTATTACACATCGTAACAAAGTTTGCTGTCTGTGTCGAGGTTTATATTTCATAACCATTTGGCTACCGTTGAATACTATAGCATTAGAGTTATATTGCTTATTTGCAGATCATTAAACATATATAAATCATTAAGTGTATTTCATTTGAATATGCAACAAAGTAATACCGTACGATTCGAGTTCCATGTAATTTATTACAGAAATTATTATAAATTAGATATCGACGCCGATCAAAAATGCATATAATTAATAGGGATCATTCAAGTCAAGATCGTTCATTATGAAGCGACGATGGCGCAGTGGATAGTGCGGCCGGATATGGACGTGGGTTCGAGCCCAACTCTAAAATCAGCCTAAGCTTTCGGTGAAGGAAAACATCATGTAGAAACCATAGCATGGTGGTAGGGCATTTTCTAATAATGCGCGTCTGGGTAGCCACCACCCTCAAGTTTGAAAAATCTGTCGCTAAATACCAATAAGTATGTTCTGGCAGCATCACTTGAAAACCAGTACATCTAGGCTTAGTGTGTTTACCATCCTGGATCACATCGTCACACAAAATCAGGTGAGATTGTGGTCAAAGCACTGAGCCTATACCGTGTAAAAAAAAAGGGTTGCGTAAGGATCAATGGGGCGAAGAGAACTATGGTTTGCTAATTTTTGATGACATGGGTGACGGGGAATCCGAATGGTAATTTTGTAAGCAATGTTTACTTAGTTATCCCTCAGGGTTTCGGTGGGGGTAAGCATTTTGTTTACTATTGCTAGTAATAGTAAGGTAAACGGGAGTTAAAAAATTCTAAAATTTTGCTTACGTAAACTAGAACGACCCCTTACGAATTAATCTAAGATTATGACTTATTACAACCGTGTAGGGAAAATATTGGAGTATGACGATGATTGTGATATTTACTCTATTTTTTTATGAGAACAGACTTTCGCTTTCTTTGAATGAATTTGTCCCTTCAGACATTCGCGTTAAGTCTTATAATTTGTAATTATTTTTTTAACACTTTATAGGTATAGTGTTTGATAATATTATTTTTTTTTTATACGAAATTATGGCTTAAAATCTAAACGTACTGGTTCTAAGCGATCCTATCGGAATTTAAATATAGGTTTTAGCAAAAGTGTTTCAATTAAATATAGCTTGAGCTAGCCCCAGCAGGTTATTAAAAATGCTATCCATTAATTTTTCTGACACCTAAAAATTCTGGCTTACTATAGAATATAATTTTAACTCACTTCTGATAGGCAAGATGTCAGATCATATTCTATTTAACCATAAGATGTCCACTGCTGGACATAGGTCTCTCCCAATAGGGGGGGGGGGGGGAGGATTGTCTTAATCGCCAAGCTTGACAAGCGGGTTGGCGATCGCAGTATGTGTTTTTGTACTCACAGGATGCTGGTGCCCATCCCCTGGTTTATCCCTAAGTTCATTTTAAGACACCCACGGAAAGATATGGGCAACACTGAGCAATAACACCTTCATGCAACATTTTGAATGGTGAACGCTTTTTTTTCCCTTGATTAGCTGTGGCTCCACGCCCGTTGTCATTCTATTATTCTATTTTCTTTTCTGTTCTTTCATAACAACTCATACTTGCCTGGTATTACATAAATGCAAATTTTGCAACAACAATACGTATCATTATGTATGTAATAAAAGTAATGAAATTACATACCATTTGTAGCTTTTTGACCTTAATTACCAAGGATATACGCGGTATGAGGTCCTTATTAGTGAACAAATCGTTCATTTGCAACAATGTGGACATTTCTCATAAATTAGCTCGAAGATTAATTAAACTAAAGAATCGAGGAAAGAAATGTATCTAGTTATTTATTTATTGTATAACTGAAAGTAAAAGAAACCTTGAAAAAGTTAGAGATTTTAAAAAATGGAATGATCGAGAGTGGACAATTGTAATTTCGAGCTTTACCAATGTTGTACTGAAAGACTTCTAATTTTTAACTTTTTTTTTTTAAATTATTTTTACCTTTTCACGGATGAGCCATTTTGGGTTTAGGGTTCCGCATAGAAAAATTAAAACGCAGTGAAGAATATATGAAACGCGGGCGCAGCCGCGGGCTTACAGCTAGTTTAATAATATGAATGAGTAAAAGTCATTAAATTCGATTGACCGACCATTAAAATGGTTGATGCAATGCGACTAAAATAAATAAAAAAACAAATAAAAAATGTAAATTTTCCCAATGCCTGAATAATTACCCTAAAGTAAATTATGTTGATATTTCTGTCATAATTATTACACAGAACATTTAAATGTCGGTTATTATTACTACTAATACTACAGTATATTATGAGTGTTATGATAATCAAGATAGATAACGTTCCAACTCTCAGATATTTCTATAAAATAAAGTTATATTTTATTCTATGTTAAAAATACCATTTAACTATAATTTATGACGAACGATTGAAATTTTTCAATATTTATATAAACATCACTTTTTTTTAAAGCAATTAATTAATTAAAATTAAGTATTAACAAATACTATTTCGCAAGTTTTTATTGCGTGAGAAATAAATTATGAATACCTACCTATATTGCCGCATAGGCTATTAATCAAATTGTAATATTTTATGTTTCTAAATTGATGTAATGTTGGCACATTCACATGGATTAGGAATTTCAATTGTACATAAAAGTATGACATTGTTTAAATACAACATTTGATATAAAATTTCTTTGGCACATTATTATTTAAACTAATAAATAAATGGAAACAAAAATGGAAGTGTGTGTTTGTAATGTGAAAATTAATTTCTTTTAATAAATAGATATGAATGTATATACGATATCTATAACAAAAATAAAATTTATTTTTGAAATTTTTGTCTTTCTCTATCTGTTTGTTCCGGGTAATCTCTCTAACGGTTGGACCGATTTTGACGTGACTTTTTTTGATAGCTGAAGTTACTCCGCGTAACTTAGGGTCCTTTTGTATTTAAAAAATAATTAGGGATCCACGTATAAACTTAAAACTCATTAAAATCGAATAAAATCCGATTCAATGCACAGTTTTACGAGCAAGTGTTTGAATTTTTCAGAAATATATTTATTTTATCTTAATTACTAAATAAATTGTTTAAATTGTTTAAAATGATTAAGGTTCCGTATGAAAAAATTAAAAACGCAGCGAAGAACATATAAAACGCCGGCGCATCCGCGGTCACACAGCTAGAGTTATAATATACGAAAGCATATAAATAAATTTTGAGATTTGTTTACTATGTCGGGATTAATATTTGACTAAAATCTCATCTGATGTCGACAATGTGACTAAACTTGACAAAAAAGCTAGAAGCCAAGATGAAATGGTTACAAGTAATACTCTTGAAATACACCTTGGCTATAAAAGACTATATATTAAAAATGTTGGTTTACCAGAGGGACGCTTAAAAAAATATCCAACCATCATAGAAAATCATGCATGCAAATATTGTAATTAAAGCAGTAATAAATACGTCTTAATCATTTCCAAGGCTTATCACAATTATACTTACGGTGTTAAGTGCCTATTAATATCTATTCGATTTCATTGGATAACTACCCTGTTTCACAATTCGTATGGTTCATTATTAACTAATGTTATATTACATGACCATTATATTTAGTAATAGTTCATACGATGTGAACCTTGCTGGTATATGTATTTGTATGAATGTATTGATCTCGGCAATACTTACGCTAAAGACTATAATAGTAAAGGTCAAACATCTCATCTATTGCCTATTTCGTCGGTCATCGACGCATATAGAAAAGTTTTTATGTAAATTATAAGTGGCGGGTAGACTTTTGGATTTTAGACTCGTATTTTATACTAATCGTGAATAGTTAATTCTTTGTCTAAAATCTCTGTTTCTTGGAAATAAAACACGGATATGTCAATACTTCAACGATCTGCGTCATTGAAAAAACAATATATTTTTAGGAAGGATTATGTTTATGTAGCTTATGGAGACTCTCCTTACAATATATTTATTTATTTTATATTTAATATTTGGTAAATAAAAACATAGTTATTGTACAGCAATACATAGTAATTCTAAAAAGTGTTTGTGTCTTTTAAAATATGGCATAAAAAGTGTTCTAAGAATATTGTTGAGTTTTGTACTACTCGCGACTTTCATCCAATATATCACTTATAAGGCTAAAGTTTCTTGTTGACGGTGTTAAATACTTTACGTACTATTCTTTTATAATAAGCCGTTTAATTTCTATAAAGCGAGTCAAGATTACGTATGAATTTTAATGTTCAAAACATTAACTTTTATTAATGTACAATATTACCTATTATTCGTAGCAACTGAATTTAAAAGAAGTAACTGATATAAATTTAGTCATTAAAGAAGATTAGTTATAATACTAGTTTTTCGATCAGTTTTAAATTTTGATTTGCACATTAATGTAATATAAATAATATTCAGGGCCAACATGCTTTTTCTGGTTTCGGATATCGATTTAAATCTAATTTGTATTTTGTATGAAACTATTTACTTATCACTAAATGTGCAAAATTACCGGCCGCGCCTGTGGTTAAGTTGTTTATTTTTTAAAACCAGAATATAGTCGCGATACTCACAAAACAAATACATTTAACATGTATGACGTCAGTCACTGATACTACAATTACTTTAAATAATAAATAGAATGATAGTAATATAGTGATTAAAACTTTAATACATCTACAAAGGTAATAAATATATTCAACCACTTCAAAAAGGAAGAGAGCAATTCGTCTCTATGTTTGTTTTTTTGTATGTTTGTTACTCGATTTCTCCGTCATTTGTAAATGAATTTGCAAAATTGAGTTTATAATCGAAAGAGTACACTTCCGATGTGGTCCCATTTCTACCAGATCGGTGGAACTCAGAGAAATTGAGAAAAACACTTGTTTATTATAGACACTTACACTTGTTTTATATATTCGTTTCCAAAGTACATACTTAAATTAAAAATAAAATCAAACTTTTTTAATTAAAAACAAAACCGACTTCACAAGAATACTTCGTTGATATTGGAGTCAGTGCCAGCTAGCTATCACAATTACATATAAGCGTAATAAAGGACTAGGGTGATTTTAAAGAACAATTAATCAAAATTGAATATAAATAGCGACGAAGATTTACACCACTTTTGTTATCCATAAGCTGGCACTGATTACAAAATTAAAGAAGCAGATTAATAAAGTAATTATTTATTGACTTTTTAGTGCATTTTTATAGTGTATTCTTTTGAAGTCGATTTTGTTTAAAAAAGTTTTTTTTCTGTAACGCTCAAAAGTAAAATACATATATCATTCTCGATATATTTTGTGAGAAAAATATTAAAAAAGTAGCTGAAGAATTTGCTTCTATACTCCGCGTCGCGTTACTTTTACGTTTAGATGGTATGAGTCAACTTTTATTATTAACAAAAATACAAAATAAAACCGTTTAAAAATAATATTGCAAGTGAATTACCGAACAGCGAACTATGCCGTTAAATCATATAAATGTCAATATGGCATAAAGGTTATGTCTGTACAGACTCTGACAAAAGTGAATGAGCATATGAAATAATTATTTGTTATTTATTTTTGAAAAAAAAAGATATAAACTAAAAAATAAACGATTCACTATAAAAATATAAGGCGCTTTTGAACAGTAAATAATAAACTCTATTTAAATGAAGAATTTTTTCGCTATAAAATGTCGGTGTAAGTTTTATTCTGAAAATTTTAAGGTACAATTAAATGTAAAGCTTTTATCGATATTAATATCAAGTGCAGTGTATAACAAAAAACACGACTCGAACCTTTTTATCGTGTCTAAGACAATTCATTATTTATTTGGATATTTATAAAATGTTAAATAACGTAAATTAAAAATTTAGGCTAGTCTACTTTAGATTTGGTATAATAAAATTATAAAGCTCGGTTTACATATTGATACTTGTGTTACTGCATACAGTTTCTTCTTTTATCATTTGAATTAACTGAATACTCAATATATGGTTGTAAAAAATGACTTAAAAAGAATAAAAAAAAATAAAAAAATGACCAAAAAAGTGATAGTTAAACTATTGGAATTGTATTTTCTTGCCGTCTGTACAACACGCTATCTGTAGATACAATGGTCGTGTGCCGGTTACTTAATAACAGATGGCATCGCTGGTAGACGTTAAGATTTCTTCCAAGGTTATCGTGGCTGTTTCATTAAATGCAATTTATAACTGCATGATCTATAAGACCTATAAGTAATTTATATAAAATGTATTTTATTGAAAAAGAATTATCATATACAGTTATAGATCATTTTAAGTATACTTCTATAATTATGGTTAGTATATAAAAAGATTTTGAATTAAGAAATGGTATCAATTAAATCCAACCATCTATTATGTAAATAATCTTGACTTATATGGGACTCGCATAATAGAAATTTACCAAATAAACGAAAATTTATAAAAAGTTCAAATATGAGATTTTGTTCTAAATAATAGCTCATAGATTCAATTAAGTTTAATTAAATCCGTGTGGAACTATTTACTGTTAATTATACTTTCTCTATGTTTTTAGAATTATGACTTATGTTCATGACGACTCTGTGTGGAAAAGATAGGCATTTGTTTTCTGATGAATTCGTTTCATTGGAGGGTCTTAGATGGTAATGTACTATTAGGTATAATATTATACTAGTATTCAAAAGAGGCAGTAATAAATATATTTAAAATTAATGGATAAGAAAGCACAAATTTAAAACCATCCATTCAATTAAGAAACATGAAAAATATAATATATAGAACGTTAAAAGAACTCAATGAACTTACGATCGAGTTCTTTGAAGTAACCTTTTGTACTTTCCCGTATCAAAGTGACTACTTAGCTGAGAATATGGCTGCATCACGATTTATTATTCGTATATAAGGTTCTCAGAAGATATTGGGGTTTAAAGAACCTAATTCGAAAAACCGGTAGGGTTGAGGTTATTAACTTTTGATACATAAATTTACCTGCGACCCGAAATAATCTTTGTAAGAAAATGACTAACAGATCAATATGGTTGTTAACTGCTACAGGATATTTCACATTTTAGAAAAATTCTTTTTGTCTTTAAAATTGATTGTAACATTTTGGATTGAAAAAAAAACCGCCAATAGAAAATAAAATCACGTATAATACTAATTGTACTTTAATTGTAATTGTATAATTCTATACGCTAAATTCTTTATAAAATTTGTACCAAAAAACACAATCTGTTTATAATAAAGACCCGCTATCCAGTGATGTTCTTGAACGCCTCCTATAATTATTCCAGTTTCGGGCAAACTAGTCACAATAAAAGCAATTATATTCTATGATTCCGTTAAGTTTTGCTACGTAATGATTTAGTGTTGCCAACTTTATTATTTAGACCGATTACTTTAATTTTTTATTGTGTTTTTAGTTATGTCGGGATTTTTTGGCGAGATTTCTGTCTGTCTTGTTTTTTATTGAAGTGAAACTTCATAAGGAAGGGTTTTGAAATTCTCACCTGCTTACTTTTTGTGTGATGAAAAGTGGTAGGAGTAAATACTGTGTCGGGTAGAGTGCGAGTAGTCTCTCGCTTGTATTCGAGTATCGGAAAAGAATGAGACATTTTTAAGTTTCATTGTACCGTGTATTAATTATACCATCCATTATGTGATTTATGTTTATGTGATATTGTTTATTATGTACAACTAAAATGTTTTGACAATTGAAAACACAGAACATGAATTATTAAGTGCCACAAAAACTCCCTAGAAAGTGCTAGCAATATGGACATTATTTTCCCAGTTGATTTCAGATTCAAAAATTACACTCGCAAAATTATTTATGTCATTCTCAGATTGCCATTATTTAAAAAGAAGAATTAGTTTTGATTTAATTTTTTTATAATTTGTTAATAAACTGTTTTAAATATTTATTTTAAATTTCTATAAATAAATGGAAATATAACTATAGCTTTTGTATACTATCCCTAAAAAGACTGATATTGCAATGAATCCCAATTATTAAAAAGAAACGCAAATAAAATATAACATAATGGGCATAACTAATTATATCTGTTATTTTGAAATTATTTCCATTTACAAATAATTCTAATTAGTCTTTCCTACCTGTAGTAACACATATATTAAATTGTTTTTAACAAATCTAAAATATTCTCCTATCCTCGTGTCTCGATATTTAAAATTAATTGAAGGCAACACTGCGTTAAGAGTATGGTATATTATAGCGAATATTTATTGTGAATGAGTAATGAAAGTGGTTTTTTACCTGTTTGAAATGAAAACGAAAGGAATTTCGTTAAGGTCGCTTGCCGGTTTTTATTCGTTCTTGTTTGAATTTAGAATATATATATATTTTTAAATCACCTTAGTCTCTGTTAAGAAATTCGATATTGATCTCTACGTGGAGAAGGATTCCAAATATTACGATGCCAAATATTGTGTGAAATATATGGGCTTTTGGGTTCAATTTTGAAACAGAACGTGTTTTCAATATTTTATAACGTAGATTTTAAAGGCTGTTTTGGTTTTGAATTCGATTTTTTTTTATTGTACACTAATTAAGATAATAATAATCCTCATTAAGCGATAAACAAATAATCATAAGTTTTTAGCCATTTTAAACAGTTCTAAAGACTGAATAGATTAATTCTTCTCGTAAAATTTTATGAATATTTACGAGACGTAAGTTATACCTTGACTTGGCTCGTTATAACTTGATATGATGTAAATAAGATGTAAGATACCGAAAAATAAATGTAGTAGCGATAGTTCATACCACATATGCATATTTAACATGATCTCCATTTGTTTTTATTTATGATCAATAAAATACAGATACGTTACTAGTGGGTGTTCTAGTGTGGGATGCATTTAGCCTTCGAGAATACGATACAATGATTAACAGTGGAATGTATTAATTGTAATTATAAGATGACCAAATGCGCCAATTTGGAATGAATTATGTACAATATAGAAATTCTAAAAAAAGAAAAAGAAATAGAAATTCTAGAAAAAAAGGAGTTTGCAGTAAAAAAGTTTTTGTTTAGAATATCTATTTGATTATTCACCTATTAATAGATTTAAAGAGTCGTTTGTAATATTACGAAATGGAACAGTATACATAAGGATATAACGTAATAATTGGCATTGATCGAGATTATGCAAATTGTTTATTCTATGCACGTGTTAAATTCATTGAATATTTGTTACGTCAAATTCGCATATACTGTATTTCGTTTGCTGTTTATTGTTTTTTCTTTCATATCCAAAGTAAAATGGTCCAAATTAGGAGCAAGTTCTAAGCGTACAGGAATAGTACAATATTTTTACTTTATTCAATACATGGGAACGATTAATTAATTTATGTATTCAAAACTTATATAAAGGCGAGCTCATGATAATTAGTCAGAACCTTGGAAATTAATGATAGAAAATAGCGGATACATACGAGGTTTTAGATATTTTTATAATTATGTACTTGTGTGGAATATAAATGCGTTATGCGTTTGATTTATATTATTTATTTTTTAATAATAAAAAATAAAACGTTATTTTAAAATAATCTATATTAATCAGTCATGTCCTAATTTTAATAAAATAGCAATTCTAAAATGAAGCGATAAAGGATTTCGGGTCAATCGATGCGGGTTCGATTCCCACCTATACGTCTCTAAAATCGGCCTGAGCTTACGGTGAAGGTAAGCATCGCGAGGAAACCGTAGGGTGGTGGTAGGGCAATTTCTAATGATGGCCGCCTGGGTAGCTACCACCCTCAAGTTGAAAACCTTGTTGTCAAATACCAATAGGTGTGTTCCGGCAGCATCACTTGAGAACCAGTACCCCTAGGCTTAGTGTGTTTACCATCCTGGACCACATCGTCACTTAACATTAGGTGAGATTGTGGTGAAAGCACTTAACCTATTCCGTGTAAAAAAAACGAAAACAAAAATCACTATGATTAGGTTTTAACATCAATATATAGTTACAATTAGGTCATTAATGAAACGGGATATGAGGATAACACCGAAATAACTTGATTATTTCTCATACTTCATTTTGTAATACAGCACCTTAATTCTGAATCTATAAGATGTAAAATGCAGCGAACAATTGTGTAAATTGCTGTATCCAGTGGAGTTACAGGCATGGATTGCTTATAATATAACAAAAAAATACCCCTATAGGAAATAGTTGTTTATAGCATTAACTCTTGGCGTTACTAGCCTTAGCAGTTTTCAGATAATCGCGATTGTTAGAAAATAATACATTTTAGTAACATAGTAATAATACTATTAACCGCTTGAGCACTAACCTGGCGTTTACGCCAGCTTTCCATTGTCTTCCTATTGTCTCATTTTTATGGGTAATCGACATATTAATCTACAAAACTGTTCTATACTCGTTTCTTAATCTGTAACACCCACGCATATTTTTAGTTTCTTCATTCGTGTTTATCTAAAATGTGTTAATATATTGGGTAAAATTTAATTTACTATGCACATGTATTTACGTGTAATGTAATGAAATTATAGACCAAATATTGAAACAAGCTTACTCGGACAAATGAATATTTTAAAATGTAATTTGCATAGTACCGTGTTTGCAATATTGATTATTCCCGAATTCCATGTAAATCCTTTTAGTACGTTTCTAATAAATTTAATTTATTGTAAAATTTTAAAATAACAATTTAACTACTATCATAATTTTATATAATCTTTTTGTTTCTCGCAAAATCAAAATTAGCTATTATTTTTCTAAACGAATACATTTTGAGCATATCCTTTTAAACATCAAATACTTCATCACAATACTACTTCATTCAATACAATTGAACAATTCTTTTATAATCACATTAAAAGAAATTCAATTATAAAGCCATCAGTATTGTAAACATGTCAGTAATTTAACATCCGTTTATGTAAGTTCTTATGAGCTTGATTAATTTAATAAATTATCTTATTAGGCTATTATTCCTGCCACCCGCCATTGTGTGAAATAACGGCCGCCATCTTGTCACGGTTGACACACGCATGCGCAGTGAAAACTGTTGCGTAAAAGTTTTATTACCTTGGTGAAATTTAAGGAGCTCTGAGCTACGTATATTGTTAAGTGACACAGTTCATTCTTACTTACTAAAAAATTGCGAACAAATATAAAAATATCAACATAAAATAATATTACTTAACTACCTACGCATTTATATAAATGTTACATTATAGGTATACAATAAATAG
The DNA here is from genome assembly GCA_014132275.2 of Samia ricini. Lineage (NCBI taxonomy): Eukaryota > Metazoa > Arthropoda > Insecta > Lepidoptera > Saturniidae > Samia > Samia ricini. Next base: position 14,633,295 of record AP028161.1, read on the forward strand.
AATATTTTTTTAGAAATATGTTTAGGTACTTCCTTATTGGTCGTTAATTCTCTACAAGATCGCTATCCAAAGTTTTGGTCGACACTATTTTTTACTATATTCAGCAATTCCGTCAAAATATTATTATATTATAACTAACGATAACTTAATTTAATAACAATTTTACTGAGAACGACTTTATGTATAAAGTAATTTTACAAGGAATAATTAACACACAATGAATGAGGAAAAACAAGAATTATAACGGGATGATTTTATCCCTTGAGATTTTTCTCAAGTGTAGATATTCCGTGTAACCGGATCCTTATGAGAAATTTGAAATCAAATAAGTTTTATTCTGCAATATTATCTTCGAACAAATAAATACGGGCCAATTTTTTTTGTTCGGTTTAGCGAATAACTTGACAGCGCTTAAGGCTGTCACGGTCGTCAACTTAAATTCCTCAATAATTATTGAATATAGATTGTAGAATGACAGACATAATTCATGATATGGGAGATATATATATAAAACGTGCATTTTTTGTATTTACATATAAATTTAAATAAAATAAATCATTTTTATCAAAAGTGTGTATGTATTAATTTGATCACAAACGTTGATTAATATCTTCTCTATAGTATGAATGATCTTATTTTATCATTAATCAATAATAAATGATATTTCCGTATTGAAGTTATGAGTTGAATATAGATATTTATTTATATATTTCTATTTTATTTTGCTTGGTTGTTTAGTGGCGGGCTAAATGTGTAACAAGTGTGCCAAGGTTTCAGGTTCGTAGAGATAATATCAAATCTTTGAACTCATGCCTCTGGGTTATTGGAGTCCGTAATTACTTTGGGTATGCAAATGAGGCTCAAAATTCGAAGTGCTCGTTTTGATTTAAATTTAACACTTGCATGAAGTTTTAATAAACGCCGATTCATCATATTTATGATTTTGACTTTTTAATAAAAATAAGTGCGAAAAGGTTTAAGCACTAAGTAATTATTAATGTTCGATATTAGATTTTCTTAAATTGTTTCCTTTAGTAATTGTAAAAAAGCTTAAAATTTCACGTCTAGGGAACTCTTTCCCATTTTAAAAATAGTAATGATCTATTTAGTTGTGACTTTATTTTAATTCTGAATTTGAAAAATATTTTCCTCGAAATTCGAAAAATGCTATACTTTCTAATATATTTTGAAATGATTGATACCTTGATACCTTTAAAAAACTAAAATAAACAGTTTTATCCTATTATTCAATTTTTACCACCTTTTGGGGTTGAAACGGTTAAATCCAAAGCTGCTTTTCATTAGAATTATTCTTTGCTATTGGTTAATATTCTATTTAAAGTATTTCTTAATTATAAACAAAAAAAAAAAAACAATTTCGTGAGTCCTGTAGTAATGACATCTATGTGGTGTATAGGCTAGAATTTTTAACCTAACAACAGAGATCGAAAGTAATTTCTTATTAGTATTAATAAAAAAAAACTGAATAAAAATGATGTAAGACGCGCGATCGTGTTTACTTTTAATCACCATCATTAAACGATGCCAGACTATTGACTGACAGCCGACAACATGATCTGAGATAATAGTGGGTATAAAAAGCCTTTTATTTGACCTATAGAAATACAGACTAATTCGTTGTATTTGTTTCGTTTGACATTTCTATGAACTATTACGACATTTAATCAATGACTCTGAATTTCAATAATGTTATTTAAATAATAATAAGAGTTGCCAGAACGAATACCTATAGGCTTAGTGTGTTTATGGTAAACCACATGGTCACTAAACATCAGGCGAGATTGTGGTCAAAGCACTGAGCCTATACCGTGTAAAAAAACATGATCGGTTCTACTAATGTGAAAAATTAAAGTAAATTACTATCAATAATAGAATTTCTTTAATGAAAAAGTAACGTAAAATAAGTGAGTAAAGTATGTTTTTTTATTGTATAATAAATAATAAAAAAAAATATATTCTAATTCTACTACAAATAAATCTAAATTTGCAACTAATTGATATTTAATATTAATATCGCATCTATTAACTTTGGCAATGGTTTAGTATTGTCAGCAAGCAGATAAATGTTATTCAAATTTGTATTTTAAAATTAAACTAATTACGTTAAAATTTCTATGCTATATACGGTGTAAATTATTCAAAATTTATTTCCAATATGAAAAAAAGACCTATAATTATAATATTATTATATCCAGTTATGATTCCGGCTGCACTGGTAATGTGAAGATTCGTTCTTGAACTGATTGAACCAATATAATTTATTTTTTGTATTCACGAAACAGTCGACTTTTCAGATGGTTAGTTTGAGAACCCGCGGACGTTATTGTTTTCTTAAATAATGTTGATCAATTGACCTATAAATATCTGTGCGTCATGCAATATCGACGGCTGTCTGCTGGACCACCCGGCGGGTGCAGCATTTCGACAATTGCTTAACAAAATATTTATATTATTTATTTACATTATAAATTAATCAATATAATTATTAATGAAAATATTGTTGATAAAGAAAACAAGATATGCTTAAACTAAAAACCTTCAATGTACTTATACTAATTATATTATTGATTAGATGTGTGTCTGCGGCTCCACCCGCGCATCATATTTTCGTCTTCGCGTAATATAGTTTTAAAAAGTAGTTATATAGTATATAGTTTTAAGTTACGGCCTGTAACTTGAGTTATATCCCGGAAAAAGTCCCGTCAAAATCGGCCCAGCCTTTCCAGAGATTTTCCAGAACGAATGGACAGATAGAAAGGCAAACGTTTATTATACTTATACTACTTACATTATTGATAAGAGAATTGCTATTGAAAACTCACGTTTTTTTTGTTACTTTTGCCATAGAAATATATCGGCAAAGATATTTGTAACACCTTATAAAGCACAAAAAGGACTATAGTTAGTACACGCTACGACATTATGCCGAACTGATTACTTAATATACTTTATAAGTAACGATATTTTTAAGAAGTAATTTATTTATTATTATGAAGATAACCAAAGTTAATCTCATTTATGAGTAAGAGGCAGTTTTAAACTAAATTGAGAAAAAAACGAACGCAGAGTTGTTACGCCACACATGTGACTTTAATGCCTTTGAGAGTGGTTTACATTTTGAGTCGAATAAACTTTAACAATCTGTATATAATGAATTTTCAAGAAAATTATGATGTGCATAATATTCTAAAATACTCATACAAAGATGATGCCCTTGTATTTTTATATCAGTTTTTACTAAGTAATAGCTGTTTCTTCTTACGAACATATTCAACTTGAAAGATTTCGAATTAATTTAAAGAGAAATGATGAAAACCACAATTTGAATAAATGTCTCCATTATTAAGTAATTCCTTGTGACAGGCTTAATATCTGCCAGTAACAATTAATAACTAAAATCAATATTACACATTCGAAGGCGTTACGATTCTATTGACTGAGTAATTAATCGATAAAAATTAACGGCGCAATCGATTACTAGTATCTAACTATTTATTATAGTAAAACTGTAGAAAACTGGAGCAATAATTATGTAATCGAAGGCCGTGGGAGTCGATGACATAATTCAATAAATGGCACAATCGAGAGTAACAAATCAATAATAGACGCCTTAAAATCGATTAGTACCGTTCATAGAGATGAGATAAGTCGTACTCGTAATCGCAGTGCGTGTCCGGATTTCCTTATTATTCTTTCTTATATCAAATTATTTAACAGTATTTCAATTCAATTCCACAATAAATTTATCTTTTTTATAACTTTTGTTTATTTAACTGATACGCTTTACTGAGCATAAAGGAAAAGTTTATATAACTAGGTCAAGCTTATTTAGTATTATAAAAATATATTTATTTCCTTCTCAAAATGTACCTTTATGATAGATTTTATTTAAATAATTCAAGTCGTTAAATAATTGAAAGATAAACAGACAAACTTTTCAATACTATATATAGTTGTTGTCGCAGTGAACATTTATCACTTGTAAATTGTACATATAATACTTAGGTAGACTTAATACTCAAATATATATTTATTTATTTATTTTAGAAGATTTTTGGTTTTATTAAATGTCCAAGTTTTTCAAGTCGCTCAAAATTACTCATTTTTAATGGGACTTAGACAGACAGTGTAGTATTTTACATTTAGTTTTTAGTATTGGTAAAAACATTATTTACTAGTTTTTACTTGTTCCAGGTATATTTTCAATTAACATGTTTTTGGTTGTGTCTGGAAGGTAATTATGAAATTGATGTTTTACTCTATTTAAATATTTTAACATAAAAAATAAATATTAAATATAAGATTATTTTTTTTTTATAAATACGTACATAACATTTTTGTTATTCATATTTTTTGATAATAATAAAAATGTTGAAATGTAAAACAATCCCTATAATTTTAATGTACATACAAAAAATAATAATGTATATAAATATTTAATAAGCTAAAAATGATTATTCCTATTTAGTTTCTTATAGTGGGCTATTATTGAAAACAGTAATAGTATTTAAGTCGGTGGTAATTTTGACATTTTGAACTTATTAAATTCAATGAAGTTGACACGATTTTCTGTTACAATTTATGTTACATGTATTTCGGACCACGAACATCCTCACTTCTGTTAAATGTACAAAGTCAACTTACTTATTTTGTTCTTAATAATAATTTTATATAACAATATTAGTCGACAACAGGCTGCGACGGCTTATGACGCAAGTGTAGCAACTTGATTGTAGATTGTGTACGTTATCACAAAACTCAAGGTTGACAGCAGACAAGCATTTATTATAAACAATCACTCACCTGATCTACTTTTGTTAAGGACACAGTTGAATAAAGTAGCTTTATGACAGTCCGTCGAGTTTTTTACACCACCGACCTATGAACGATCGTTGCGATTATATCACAAAGGCAAACAAATAATCTGAGTAGTAAAAAACTATTTTTACATTGAAACGATATGTAATAGGCGAATCGCGTTCGTGCAAATTAAATTACACGATTAAAGTTTATTAACCAGTGAAGTAATTTTATTGAGTTAGCATATTAATTAGTTTTGAACACTTTTGAAGTGATTATTTATTAATTGTACCGCTTTCTAATGGTGCTTCCTAGCACTTGGACTTTATCATACAAATATTTTTATAGAGTGTAGTGTCAGTGTATGACCACAATTTCAGCTAGCCTAGAGTTATTAGTTAAGGCAGTTATAGGGGCTTAGAGAATAATTTTCAAAATTAGGGAGGGTGAGGTACCTTTTTAACCGGATATTAGAGAATACCCTAAAACAAGGGTTCCCAATCTTTTTTAGTCTGCAGCGCATATACATGTTTAATTTTAAAATTAACATTAATAAGAAATCCACGAAGACTTGACATTTCGGAGAATGGTAAATAGAATCGGTTTACGGCGCCCTTCCTCACTGTATAAGGCGCACACTTTGGGAACCCCTGCCCTAAATCATGCAAAGAGCTTTCTATAGTTATTTTAACATTGTAAAATTTTAAATCAATCACCTAGAGTTAGCTTAATTCTTATTCTTAACATGACATCTTTCGACTCCATTTCCCTTTACTCACAGATTGTCATGAGGTCAAATTACTAGCCTAGAACATAATAATAAAAAAAAAACAGACTTTTGTTTTTGTTTTATATAAATTGTCAGTAATTTCATTTAAATGATGGTTTCATTTAGCTGATATCCAATTTTATTTCAGTATTCGTGAAAAGAGAAATAAATTTTATTCACTTTGCTAAGACAGATTCGTAGCAATATTTTTATCCAATATCAGATTACCTTTACTAGTTTCAGAATAAGTCAACTGAGTTAAATCTTTCAGCTTGATATTACGTAAATGTACCTGCCCCAGTTCGTATCGGCTAGTGACACCTGGCTTGTATTAATTGTTGAATGTTGTTTGTGAAATGCGAAATATAAAACCTTGATCGAACGAGTTCAAATGTTATTTCTTTATGTGTAATAACATAATTGATAATTATGTTTTTTATCGATCTACATCATAAATAACTTTTCTGTATATCATTCGTCGTGTAGTAATATGTGTATTTAGAGCACGATTTGTTATATATTTGTAACTAAACTTAATAACGTTAGCATAAATACATCAATAGTTAATTATCACATGTAAAGTCAATTAATTTATGCTCTCTCATTTTGCTATAATTAGAACACTTCTTAATTTAAATCACATAATCTGTTACACCATTTATAACTTAAGAACGACTGTATCGATAAAGTATTCAGAACGTATACTATCATTAGATCTTTACAATAGATTATTGTTTTTCTCATGAACCTTTTTTTTTTTTTTTTTTTGACGGGGGGAAATGCTTTTACGCACTACCCTTATCTATTGTATTTGAGGGATCGGAGTCCCCCAATACAATAGATAAGGGGGCACGGAGTGACGAGCTCCGTGCCAGTGTGGGACTCACCCGGGCGTGAAGCGCCCGGAAATACCCACTAAAACCCCCCGGGGCTAAAACCCCCCGGGACTAAAACCCCCCGGGACTAAAACCCCCCGGGACTAAAACCCCCCGGGACTAAAACCCCCCGGGTTTCCTCATGAACCTAGAAATATATGCATGTATGGTTTTAAGGACTTTTTGTACAAGAGAATTCAGTGGCAGAATATATCTGTGTCTTTTTTATCATTGAGGCGAGATGCGTCTGCAGCAAACTATATTAATGACTAAAAGTATGGAATAATTTTGTAGATGTATTTGTATAGAGAGTTTCTGATTTCAATACAAATATAAAAACTTTCAAAATACCCTAATTACAAAACTAAACGAAGTAACGCAATTAAATTAAATTCCATACTATAAATACCATTTACAGATATTGACAATGATTTGTGAAATAATATACAGTTGAGCGCGAGCTATTCCGGGCTTAATGCAACAATATTTAAGTTATGGTTCACCATTCGCTTAGATCGAGTGCTCCGAAATACAACCAATAGTGACAATGTATTAAATACATAATAAGTACATAATACATAATAAAGATTAATTGAATGAATAATTTATAATACGCATAACTATTTATAGTATGTAACAAACGTGAATATTTTTTATCAAAGAGAATTCTGTGCCAAAGCTGGATTTATATTTTACACTAGCGACCCGCCCCGGCTTCACACGGACAAATAGAAATAAAAATAAAACCTATGTTACTCACTGATAAGTAGTTTTCAATTTTATCTATAACTAGCTGTGTGGCCGCGGCTCTGCCCGCGTCTTATTTATTCTTGACGACGTAATATAGTTTTTTAACCCCTTGAGCACTTACTTGGCGTTTACGCTAACTTTCCATTGTTTTCCTATTGTCTTATTTTTATTGTTACTCGACGCATTAATAATGATTGGAAAATAAAGTTTTCATGATGCTATTATACCTTGAATCGAATTTTTGACAAAATTTCCTTTATTTTAATTTTTTACGCGGAATAACATCAGCTATTTATTAAAAAAAAAGTCCCGTCAAAATCATTCCAACCGTTCTAAAGATTACCCGTAACAAACAAAGAGAGAGGCAGAAATTAAAAGAAAAAGAATTATATACAGTCATATTTATTTAGTAACAAAAGTGTTATTTTGACAATACCAACAGACACTTCAATTTTATTTATTAGTGTTGATATAGATAAATAGAATCAGAATTTTAGCTCTTTATAAATTAGTATAAATGAAGTATATCTATCAAATATTTATAAACACACTACTTATTTTAATTAGACTTTTCAATCAAAAACAAAGTTCTTTGTAAATATTATTAAAAAACAGATTTTGTACAATCTGACTTATCGTTTATTTTTCATATAGTAAGTAGGTATTTTAATATTCAATACAGCAATATTATATTGTATTGTTATTTTACAAAATGTCTTATGAAAATGTAGTTTTCAGAATATATTAAATGACAAAACTTATTACATTTTTAAATGCCAATTTACATAATACTACTTATACTCTTTTGTCAAAGCTTAATAATATTTGTATATCTTTAAATGCATCAAATGTTACAACAGACTTTGTATCAGACCAGTGTCCAATGGTATGATGGAATTAAGAAACAAGTGTACAGCTGCTGGTAAGGTTGTTTATGTAACAACTCTCGCGCATAACTAGAGCAATTGCAGAATTTAAATCAGGTTAGTTGTAGCGACTTGGTTTGCACCACTTTGTAAAGGACTCGACGATTTCATGCTTTTAAGCTTAATCGGTTGCATTATATTATATCATAAGCTGCAATTGTTTTTTGGTATAAATAAAATGTAGGGGATATTTTTATGTGTTTTTTTTCGATTAATCAGTATTTCAAATTAAGCAGTTCCAGTTTTAACATACGGTAATCACTTTTTCAAAGGATTAGTACAGCGCCGGACCTGAAACACGCAGCTACTTGCAATTTATTAATAATTTATTTTCAAAAATATTTATAACAAAATAATAATGTTTCTTGCCTGTTTCTAAGGTGTCAGTATCTTCCTAATATATATATATATATATATAATATGTATTTCCTTACTCTAAAACATTAAGATTACAGAATACCTAAATGCTGTATATGTGGATCATGATTGGCTACATTCCCGGCCTGAAATAATTTCAAAAGGTGATATTACGTACACATACTTGGTATATTATTAAGCCATCCAAATTATGGAAAGGGAAGATTAGGAAGGCATCAAGCATTAAGTATTTAAGTATTTTGAATCCATTTTGTTAAGCACATTGATTTCACAACTACGCTTCTTGTCTTTTGGATCGATCTTCTTTTACGGGTTGAATTCCCGCTAAGATCAACGAAATGCATAATTTATAGATTCTTGTTAATTATCAAAGATAACACTTCAAAATTGAAATGAATGAATCACGTGAAATTTAACCCTGCTCTCATTTACTTAAAAATCATTTTAAAATTTATGATAGCGTATCGTAAGTAAACTTATTACTTAATACATATATGTTTCTTAGCAGAACGGATTTGAGTTCCTTTTGTAGAAGTGTGTATGATAAAATATATAGGTGATGCAAAAGTTTCCTTTAATCTATATAAGCTCAGTGCTTTGACCAGTATCTCACCTTATGTTAAGTGACGATGTGGTTCATGATGGAACATATACTAGGCCTATAGGTACTGAGTTTCAAGTGATGCTTCCGGGAACACACGTATTGGTACTTGGCAGCAGGTTTTATAAACTTAAGCTACCCAGATTTGCATTATTTGAAAACACCCCATCACCATGCTATGGATTTCTTACGATGTTTTATTTTAGGTATCAACTGCACCATCATCGCTTTAAAAGTTACATATTAATATATTTTAATCTCACTATGGTTAAAATATAATGAGGTATATATAAAACCCGGACAAAGAATATATCATCGATTTTAAGGTAAATTAAATAATGTAAATTGGTTTGGTGTTTCCCGTATTGTAATGTAACAAAATATAGAAAGATGTTCCATTTCATATTACTTAAGTAAACCAATTCTACTTGAAAATAATTGACACATTCTCTAGAGACAAACAATACTCAATCCTTTTTTATTATAGTTATATATTAAGTGATGATTGTCAGACTGCAACCGGGTGGTGACTTTATTACGTTTCGTTCATAGTTTCGGCTGTTGCATAAACTGAAGTCACGACGAACAGTGGTCTGATGAAACGTGATTCTTTTTAGCTTGTTAAAAGTAATTTTCCTTGACGCTGACTTGCTGTGTTTGTTTACGCCACCGCATTTTATAGTATTAATCGTCATAATCGGAGTAATAAAAATGTTGATGTAATAACATTAAACTACATTTATTTGTAATGATTATTTTTTAATAGTCCTAGGTTTAAATTTATGAATAAAGAACAAAATCTCATATATAGGACACATTTTATTGTACATATTAGAAATACACCTGTGGATACGTGACCTTGGTATTTTGTTAGGGTATTAAACTATAACTATCTCGTATGTAACTATCCTCGCTAAGTGTGTTCTACCGTTTGTATCATGGCGAATACTCTGAAGAAATGTTTGACCTGGTGAAAAATGAATGTGAAAATATTGTTTTTACATATACTATATTTTAGATATTTATTAATTATATACTAATACTGTAAATATTATTTTATACTATAGCATTTTGTTCAATTTCAATCAATTCATTAATTTTTTTTTTCTCGAATAATTCGTTTAGTTACCAACTCTTTTTTCATGCTAAAGTCGCTGTGTGTCATTCCCATTACTATCACATTTGATAGAGTGGACCAATTTTAATAATATTTGATGTTTATGTCCGGAATATTCTTTATACTTATTTTTTTTAATTTTTCAAATATACGTAGTATTTTCTAATTGATAAACAAACAGACAAACAGACATTTCTAAAAATAATAGAAATTTATTTAATTCCATATTTTAGTCCCTTGGATTAATGTTTTTATACTTTTTATTATAGGTATAGAAGATTTTTTTACACGGAATAAGCTCAGTTCTTTGACCACAATCTCACCTGACGTTAAGTAACGATGTGGTTCAGGATAAATACACTAAGCCTAGAGGTACTGGTTCTCAAGTGATGCTGCCGGAACACGCCTATTAGCATTACGCGACAGGTTTTCAAACTTGAGGGGTGGCGGCTACCCAGGCGGGCATCATTAGAAAATGCCCTACCACCATGATATGGTTTCCTCACGAAGTTTTTCCTACACCGAAAGCTCAGGCCGATTTTAAAGTCGGGTAGGTGGGGATCGAACCCGCGTGGATTGACGCGGAATCCTGCCGCACTACCCGCTGTGCCATTATCGCTTCATAATTTGTATATCATAGTCATTGTATAAACTATATTATGTGTAGAACCAAATAACACAATATTACTTGCAAGTGTTATTATTTTATAGATTAATATAGTATATTTTAAAAATATAAATTATGTTTCAAATAAACTTGTCTTCTTTACTTGTCCCACTTTTTTTTTTCTCGTATTACAATATATATTATAATAATAAACACTAAATGTAACATTGGAATATGCAAATCGTCTCGCTGCATTAACTATTACCTCGAGTTATTTTCGTAACGATTACAATCTATGTTAATATAATACCTAGCTATATACCCGGTGCTACCCGCCCGATGTGTTGAAATACTTCCTGTCTATAGCCACTAGTATGCAATATACATTTACGATTCTGTTTTTATTTTGTTAAATGTTATATTAACTGCAGGCTATTAATGTCTTAATTAATGAAGTGTCTGTTTGTAAAGTGAAAATAGTTTTTTTAACACGATATATATATCTATATATATATATATATATATATATATATATATATATATATATATATATATATACCTATACCAAAAATACAATTTTTAAATTTTTTGTCTGTTGCAAACTGTTAGTTTGTTCCGGGTAATCTCCGGAACAGCTGGGCCGATTTTGGCGGGACTTTTTTTGTTAGATAGCCGAAGGTACTCCGCGTAACTTAGGGTACTTTTTACTTTCGAAAATAATTAGAGTTCCGCTTGAAAAAAAAAAAGAAAACTTATAAAAAATTTAATAAAATTTGATTCAATTCACAGTTTTACGGGCAAGTGCTTGAATTTATGAGAAATATTCTTCTTCTTTATCTTAACAATAAAAAATTATTAGGGTTCCATAAAATAAAATGGAGTAAAGAATATATAAAACGCGGGCGCAGCCGCGGGCACACAGTATATCACAATAAGTTTAACATTTGTCAAGTCTCCCGTTTAGTATCGGATTAATCAAATTATAAACAAAATACGGTGTAATATTTTATTTCAGATAGTTTAGTACATGTAGTTCAGTATTGTATTCAGTAGTTTGCACATGAAAATTGTAAAAACAATTAATTAATATTTCTAAATGTGCAAAAATGATCTCCTTTTGTTTTATTTTTATTCGTGAAATGGTGCGACGTTAGAGTCATTTTCTTTTCAACAACGGTTACTTTTCCGCGTCGCATTGTCACGCATGCTTGGGTTTATCAAACCTTGTTAATTATACACCTGTAAAGCAAATCGATTTACTTAGATACAAAATATTACTAGATGAGATATAAATTATTAATTACCGCGATTTTACCCAAAATACAAATCTTTCCTGTTGATAATACTAGTGTAGATAAAATAGTTTTTTTTTTAGAAATTCTATCAATTCTTATTTTCATATAAGAGATTAATGTGTCGAGTACCCATAAAAATGAAACAACAGTAAGGCAATATGAAAACAATGGAAAGCTGGCGTAAACGCCAGGTTAGTGCACAAGGAGTTAATATTACGGATGTCTAAAAAATGTGTTCATTTAATTTTTGAAATAACAAATTACAGTCATGTTTCTATTTTTTTCTAATAGTAAATTTTACATTAAGTAATTTTATAATTAACATGTTTATTATTTGATCTTTGCAAAATTCGAAATCTTTTAAATTTATACCACTTATTTATACGTTGAACGTTTTAAAAGGCTCAGCAACTGTTTATGTATTATGCATTAGATTTTATTTAACATAAACGTTCATAAATTAAATATAATAACATGTTAAGGTTGCATAGATAAAATATTTAATACATTTTACAATATCTTATATGTTGTTAACACTTTTTTACACGTTATAGGCATAGTCTTTTGACCACAATCTCACCTGATGTTAAGTGACGATGTTTTTATTTACGTTATTATTCATTTATCACAAATTGATTTTATTACCGAAGAAGTAGGCAATATTAAATCCTTTGATTAATCATTCATTACCTCCGAGAAATCATTTTTGAAGCGATGATGGCGCAGTGGATAGTACTACCGGGTTCCGCGTCTATAGACGCGGGTTTGAATCCTTCTATGCAACTCTAAAATCAGCCTGAGCTTTCGGCAAAGGAAAACATCGTGAAGACGCCATAGAGCATGATGGTAGGGTATTTTGTAATAATGCCCGTCTGGGTATCTACCACCATCTAGTTTGAAAATCTGTCGCCAAATACCAATAAGTGTGTTCCGGCAGCATCACTTGAGGACCTGTACCTTTAAGCTTAGTGTGTTTTCAATCCTGGATCACATCGCCATTTAACATAAGCTGAGATTTTGGTGAAGGCACTAAGCCTACATCGTGTAACAAAAAATAAGCATAAGAAAGAAGTCAACATAAACAAACATCGTGTTTGAAAGACAGATGATGCCCAAGTGCTTATCGCATCTATTTTTGTTCTCATATTTTACAATAAATCGCTTTCCGTGTCGCTCGTTTGTGTTTGCTGCGCTAGGAATGTGTTTTCACTGTATTGAATCTCTGTACTATTCTACCGTAGTGAGATCTAGTTGTTTCTCTCTACAATTGCGGTTGCAACGTCGGAAGGTAAATAATATTATCGGATGTATCTCTGATATCTTAATTTCTAACCTCGGTCTGCTAATTAGTAAGATAGATTGCGATAACTCATTTTATAAATAATTGCATCTCTAACAGTTTTTCAGATTTAATTAATCCAAAATATAAGGAAATGCAAAAGTTAAGCAGAAAACAAACTTTTTTACTAACAATACATTAATTCTATATTAATTTAATTACAACTATGATTCATTCGTAGGATTCATTCATTTGATAATTTATTCGATTTTAATGTATTTATATAAACTGAATAAATTTCAACAGGTCAAGAAATTTTAAGTATCAAATTAATATTTACAAAAACGAAAAATGATAAACAAATTAATTCGAAATAGCATAGCTATTATTTTCGATATATTAATTTATTAGATCGAATCGTTTCAAATTATTTAATATTTAAATTATTCTTGAAAAACGTGAAAATTAAGTGTATGTATAATGATGTAGATTATGAGGTCGAAATGTCATCTTTTAATGTTTCTTCGGAACGTATAAATAAATGTCTGGTGTTATTTCATGTATGAAATTTGAGTTTTATAATTAATTAATTTGAGGACGTATAGATGAGGTCGTTATAAACCTGTTAAAGATATAAAATATAGTTATCCCGGAAGTATCGTTAACTTAGTTTTAAATAATCTTTTTACGTCCCATTTTGCAAAAACACTATACTTGACACGTCGGTTTATACGTATTATTGAAAATGCTACGGAACTTGTTGTCTATATAATAAAAAAAAATTAAGCCCGTACTTAATTGTTGCAAAAAAATGATTGTCTATAATTATGTAATTAATGCAAAGGATAACGTTCATTGATGGTAACATTCAAAATATACAAGTAATAAAAGGCAATAAAATCCGAAACCGCCCATGAAACTGTTTCTTGCGTAATCCGCACGATTACAGTACACGGTTGTTGCGTACATACGTAGAGTACCAGAAAACTGTTTATTAGCAACAATTAAAACCATTCTATTTCACAGCAGTTTAAACGTTCTTCCTATGAGAACGTCCTAAAATCACAATACGAGGTCACTGAGCCGTGTATTTATGGGCAATTGTTGATATCGAGATTGTTCCGCCGGAAACAAGGGGATGGACGCAGTAACCTTGCGCTGACGACAGCTTTGTTTATTTTACTTATATTTTGGCGAGTCGTCTAGCGCTTATGATAGGTTGTTGCTTGTTATATCACAAGGTCAATAAGCGAACCGGTCTGAAAAGTAGAGTTGTCATAAATTAATAATAAATGTGTTATGCCAGTTATTTTTGAAATCGATACCTAGCGCAATCATATAAATTATGTTTGTGTTACATTTTAAAATATTATGTCGATTTATAAATAGATTACGATGAAATAATTCGGTAAAGTTTTCTTCTCTATTTGTCAACCGATTTTCATTTTTTTTGTTTGTTTGAAATTTTTAGTTGTGTTATCAATAAAAATATTTTGGAAAGTTATTTTTTTACTCCACATTTCAACAATCATTATTACTATGTGAATACTTGTAATTATACAACCAGACTAAAATATGTATTTAAAAAGAACTAGGAAGCCATGGAGACTCCCGACAGAAGTGAAAACTTGTAAAGACCATTTTATTGTTGTTGTTTAAATGATTTTAGCAGTAATCGTTTCGACTCGAACATTTTTTTCGGGCATTTAGGGGAAAATATTTTAGATGTGGCAACACAAAAGCTTAGGAATCTGTCGTGATACTTAACATTAATAAACATAATTTTCCATCAGAGATAAATAATAGAACTTCGGCAAATGCTAATACCACGCCAAGAAAAGAAAACAAAAGCTTTTCCATGGAAAATTCCATAACGCTGACAGTAGTTTGACAGCTAATTTCACATTGCATTTGTAACGCGAATCTATAAGTGTTTCCCCCACCGAGAATTGCTCATTGCAGCTAAAAAAAGTTTTCACTCCAATAAAAAATACTGCGATATTTACGAGAATCCCAGTCGTAAATTTAGAGAGATTTTATTATTTATAAGTTAAAAGATCGCATAAAATTGAATTGTAGTAATAGTCAAAATAGATAAGACAAATTAACAATATCATAAAGAATTAAATTTCCAAGTTAACAAATTAATTACATACACTGTGTATAGGATTTTTATTACGGTCACTTAAGGTTATTTTTTTAATGAGATTCAAATGATTTAAGTATTTCAAGATACAACTTCACCCTCGGCCGGTAATTAAACAGCTAATGATTAATAACGAGATGGTCAAGTGATGTGTCAAGTTATGTACACATCCTATGCATCATGTTATTCCTATAAATGAAACCATTACAGGGTTTAACTAGTTGTAATAGGAGCTAAATGATTTGATTAGTTTAATTTGTTAAAGTTGTTAGACCGCCGGTACAACGTCACGTCGAAAGGCTGTCTGTCTGTCGCAAGGGCGCGCGTACGGAATATGTGAGAATGCGGCCTACTTAACGTAATGTCAACATAGTTATACATGAACGGACTTAAAATAATTAATTACTGTTTCAGGTAATTCATGTTTATGTTAAGCTTGAGGCGAAAAGTAAGTAAGTACTTGACATCTAGTGACGTAGACGGCAAGATTATTCTTTTTTGGTAAAGTTCACATACTGATAAAACCATTTATATTACTTTGTTTACACTATATAGGCTCAAAACTTTAACTACAATTTCACCTGATGTTAAGTGATGGTGTGGTCTGGGATGGTAATCACACTAAGCCTAGAGGTACTGGTTCTTAAGGGATACTGCTTGGATACATCTATCGGTATTTGGCAATAGTTTTTTAAGAGTAAGTATGGTAGCTGACGGACATTGTTAGAAAAAGACTCACCACCATGTTATGGTATTTCTTACGATGTTTTCCTACTCCGAAAGTTCAGGGTCATTTGTACTGTTCCGGAATGCGACCGCACTACTGCGCCATCATCACTTCAAAGACATATTTGAAAGTGGCACCTGTGTATTGAAAGTACATTTTTATTCTAGAGCGAATATATACTCGGTATAATTTATTTATGCTTGGTATGTTACTGCCTCGGTGCCTCTAGTTGTATTACGGTACTACTGACGTCCTGAGGTCTCGGCTTCGATCCCCGGGTCGGATCAAGTGATATTAGGTTATTCTACTCAATATCACCCCGGAGTCTGGAATTTGTGCCCGATATGGCGACAGGCTCGCGCCCTCTGTCACATTTGGGACGGAACTAAGCTCGGCGTAATTATAACATAACATAAGTTCACGCCTGTTATCCCCGAAGAGGTACGCAGACGTGAAATAGCGAACTACATAATTAATAAATAATACTGAATAAATTTATTTTAAGTTGAAATATTGTTGAATTGAAATATGACTATGTTTTTTAAACTGTATAAAAGGGTATTACACTTTAATGATAAGAATATTCAGTGTAACAAAGAAATTATAACTAATAGAGGCAATGCTCTTAAGTATATGTATAGAGTTCTAGTTTCTGTATAATTTTTCCATCCATCGATTCGAAACGAGTCGTCGGAACGCGGAAGTTTCACAAATGACTATAGACTGTTCTGTGGTTTACGTTTCAAGGTTTCAGACCAGTTTGTAACCCACCCTTGCCTTTCACCGGGGCCAGTGTTGGTAACTGAAAGAGATTTATTTGTTTAAATAATACTTATAGAGTACTGAATTAATATACTGTCGATTCTATGTTGACTTATAGTTTGGATTGCGATAAATTAATTTAGATTAAGATCTCTGCTTAATGTCAAGTTAATTAGTGTGAGGCTTCCGTTCATGGCGGAAATTATGGTTTACAACTGGCTATATTAATTAATTTCACAGGTACATACGTTTCCGAACCTAGATAAAATTATGGATTTGTATCCAAGAATAGATATTTTAAAAGCAAAATACATTATTATTTTTCTATGTACTAAATTTTAATAATGTATGTCATAAAATTTACAAGCATTTGAAGTAATGATGGCTCAGTAGTAGCGTATCCGAATACTGTTTGTGATTTAAATGGACGTCGTTTCGCAATCATAACATTATAAAAAGGGATTTTTTAATGATTGACTAGAGCTCACGTGCTTGAAAATCTGTTGTCAATGCCTTGTAGGTGTGTTTTGGCAGCATTACGTGAGGGCCAGTATCTCAAGGCTAATTATGATTACCATCTTGTATAATATATAGTTAACATCATAAAAATATAGATAAGGGTGTTATGAATTAAAAAAAGATTTTAGATAATGATGTTTTACTGAATGTAATCATATTTGTCAAAACTTTAACAAGTTGTATTGTTTGCGTTTCGTTCCTTTTGAAACTTATTCGATTCACTTAATTCATACAGCCTTATTATAACATTACTGACTCGACTTGAGTTTTTGTGTTACTGTCAAATTGTTTTCAGTGGGATTTGTTGTATATGAGTTCAGTTAGATACCAATGTATGAATCGGAATAAAAAATTAAAACACTTGTTCTTAATTTGCATACTAGATAATCTAATAAAAACATAATTTTTTTCGCAATTTACCTATATATTATGACGTGACGATTGAGTATCACTTTTTTTTCATGCATAAAGTGAATAGTTTCCGCGTGGTAACCGAAGCCCTTATAAGGCGTGGTCCATCCAAGTCCGAGGTCGACTAGTCCGTTCACTTGTGTTAGCCCACTACGATTGCAATTTGCAATATTATGTACGTTGTAAGGAAAAATGTCATATAATTAACTTCGGTATAAATAATATATTGATTATTATTATTATTACTTTTATATGGGCTCTGTAAATGAACTGCACTTTATCTGATTAGGAATACAATCTAAGAATCATAACGACGAATGGATGAGAATCAACAGATAGTCAGTATCAAAGGCTCTAGGTAACTCTAGATATACATTTGCTAACCCTGGAACGCAAAGATTACATAAGCATCCATGGGGAGGGCTGAGGAGAGCTTATGTTTTGCTTATATGTGATGACATGGGGAACGAGGGGGTGTCTCAATAGTTATTACATAAGCAATATTTACTTTTTTTTTTGTTTAAAATAATTCCACTGCTTATGTTATCATAGAAGGTGGGAAAAATTTTGCTTACTATTTCTGACAATAGTAATGTAAAATGATCAAAACTTTGCCTATGTAAATATTTCAACGGTTCGTAACGTGTAACTTTGACGGTTTTTTTTCACAACTGTAGTGTGGTCGTGGTTGATTCGGGCACAAAAGCCTTATTGTATATTCATACCTTATTAGTACACTTGTAAATAAATATATTTTGTTTTAGAAATAAAATAATTTTAGTTTACCTTACCTCTTCCCAGGATTTGAACGGTTTACGCGATATAAAGTGTGTTTTGTTTTTCCAAAATGCATAGAAAAACAAACTTTTCAAAATAGGTGATGCTATTTTAATTTCTATCGAAAAAGAACGTCGGAGTGGTTTATTTTTTTTTTTTTTCAAAAACGTTAATTCTTATTTGTTATATATGTATTCAGTGACATAATATTTTATTTTAAATAAAAAAAAAACATTTGTTATATTGCATTTAAATGTTATTAAAGTATATGAAGTGATAAATAATTTTAATTTTAATTTTAGAACGCTTAGATAAAATGCTTATTGCAAAAGCAGCTGTCATATTACTGAATTTATAAAATAATCGTAGACTTATGTATATTAGACGCGAAGAAAGTAGAGTCATTTTAAAAACAAGCGAGCACATTACATATTTCACAAGATTCGTAGAATATTAACAGAGAAAAGGTGAAAGATAATAGCGCAATAAAAATTAAAAATAACTAATTTTTGTTTCTTACGTAACTTTTTTGATTTTATAAGACACACACGTGGAATTGTTATTAATATAACAATGTCTCTATTATGCATAATTAAATATTTGAGAACGATAAACGATCTAAATGACTTTTACTATAGTTATGTCTTGTATTTGTGAAAACTTTGAGATCTGAGTCGATTTCGTTATATATCTTTTATCTATACCTAAATAAAATAAAACATTAGACTTACACGTAAGATTTAATGTCGAAAAGACATTTGTCAACGATAATTTAAGAGTTAGATGATTAATTATTCAGTTTTAAAACAAGTTTAGCTTAGTATTTTTTTACACTGTATAGGATCAGTACTTTGACCACAAACTTAGCTGATGTTAAGTGACGTTGTGGTCCAGGATGATAAACACACTAAGCCTAGAGCTACTGGTTCTCAAGTGATACTGCTGGAAACACCTATTGGTATTTGACTACAGGTTTTCAAACTTGAGGGTGGTAGCTACCCAGGCGGGCATAATTAGAAAATGTCCTAACACCATGTTATGGTTTCATGTTTTCCTTCACTAAAAACTTAGGCTTAGGTCGTCCATTGACGCGGAATCCGGTCGCACTATCCACTGCGCCATCATCGCTTTTAAAGTTGGAAAAGTGAATATCTTCATCTGGTTGTAGATAAAGTAAATTGAAGCGTGGGGGTAACTGCTATGAGAAGTGTTGACAATAAAGATCGTCGCTTCTATTTTGAAAATTTATTACGACGCATGACAATGGTTTGTATGAAAATCTCGTATTGCGTACTTGTGGTAGATTGTTCATACATCTTATTGTGACAGCGATCGAAGTTTACTAGCTCTATTGTAATATAACTCTTGAATTTCTTAATCTATATCTATCTAATATTATAAAGAGGAAATTTTGTATTTTTGTATGTAACAAATAACTTGAAAACTACTGGATCGATTTGGATGAAATTTGGAACGGAGATAGTTTGAAATCCATGGAGTAATGTATGATAGCTTTTATTCCGAAAATCCCACGGGAACGGGAACTATGCTGGTAATACCGCAAGGACAGCTAGTTCTTGATATAGTTCTCCACATAGTGTAACTAAGAATAAACAGTTCGAGATTAATATAAGAACAACGAACATTGAAATCTAAATGTCACGATTCATTGCTTGTTATGTTTTATGAAAGTGGGAATTACATAAGACTCAGCAATCTTATTTTATAGACTAAGTTTTAACATCAAAGATAGTGTTTTCTGAAAATACCATCTTTCTCTGTGGATCAGTTAAAAACGATTCTAGGTATAGTATGTATACATATTTAAAAAAAAAAATATATTTTCTTCCATTTATCTAAAAAAGGTAAACAAGATCCAGTTTATAACCGGCTCTTCACAATGACTGGGTAGTCTTCTGAACCGGTGGTAGGTGTTTTAACGTTCATAAGCGTCTTCTTAGGGTCAAATTAAATGAAATATTTTTGATTGTGTTTTTTAATTTAATGAATTTTATCCTCGAGGAAGTGAATTGGGGAAGTGATCGACAAAGCTCTAACATTCGTATTTGTCAGTATTGTTGAATTGAAGAGTCTTTGAAGCTTTTACCGAGGTCTAACTCATCTATATGTTCAGAAAACCAATGACGTCACGAACTTTCACCTTCAGCGAAGGCAACCCACTGACATTGAACTTCATGTTTACATAACGTTATGACATCTCGCGTCGAGTTCCTAAACAAGAACTGGGAGATGAGTTCATTGCTTTTAAAATGATAGATACTTTCGTTTCGATTTGATTTTATATTTTTGCCATGTCTATGTGTGTGTATGTGATTATTTAAAAATATATTTCTTGTAAAGTAATCTAAATTGAGAGACAGAATTGTTAGTTGGAACGAAGGTGGATGTCTGGTTGTCTTTATTGTCACTAACGGCCGGTTTTAATACGTGATCTCAATATATTTTTTCCTACTGAAATCCGAAATATTAGTCCTTCTTTTCTTTAAAGTCGGTGATCAGTCACAAAACCGATATATATTTATTTGATCTCAACCAAACATTTAAGATTCGATATTAAAACCCGTCGTAAGTATGCACAATTAAACTTAATCTGTAGTTATAATAAATTACGTGGATTTTATATAATTTTTTCTTCAATAAAAACAAGTACTAACGCTGGAAAATTTTATGTAACGCGAAAATACAGATAAATTGTTGACCAAAATTTGTGTGTATAATCAAAAATATTGTCTCCACTTGTAATTTAACCTCGGAACTTTATTATCAACCGTATTTTTAACTTATTTAAAACGAAATATGAACGTATAAAAAGACTCTTGAAAAAATCATGGAAATAAAAATATAAAACCAAATTGTGAGAAGATTTGTTTAATTCAAACTGAAATGTCCATACTACATTCAATTTAATAATTATTCATACTAATTCTCACGGTCTATTAAGTCGCAGGGCTGTATGTCGAAACAACGTCTGTCTGTCATAATATATATTGTTGTAATGAACGTACAACATTATATCACTGTTTGGCCACGATTTTATAATCTATACGTTGTTTGTTTTAAATGTGTGTCATTTCCTTTCTATAATTAATCCTATTTAAATCCGTTCAATCGTTTAGATGTTATTAATACAATGCCCTTAAAATACTTATTTTTACCAGAAGTTAATAAAGTTTATTCTCAATCCCATGAATGATTCAAAAAGCTTAGAGGAAAATCATATTAAGAAATATTAATTTATTTAATTTAAAAGTGCTGTTTTGAAGAAAAAACCTGTGTCAATTTTTTTCTGTGGATAATACTAAAGATTATCAATAGCTAAACAAAATATAAATGAAGAAAATTAATTGATGAACAGTGCAGAAAAACGTTTTGAACTGTGTTTTATGAGGATTAATTTAGGAATTGTTTTCAAATGATTTCATTATGAGTTCCGTCGGTTTATACATATTATTTTTTTGCTTTTTTATGTGGCCCGAAATTCTAATAATTTCCCTTCTATTGCCTTATTTATAGCGCTCGCTTTTTATCTGACAGGCTCGACGTCGGATTCCTGTCTATGAATGTAACTGCATTCTACTACCGTCCTGTTAGTCTTGATTTGGTTGCATTTTTTCTAAATACACACATATCAATGTGCAAATATGTAAACTTCTCATGCTTAATGTTACGGTGAGCGACGGAAAGTTGAAATTAATTGTATCATACAAGAGCATAATCGCTTCTTATATTTGCAATAAATAATTTTAACCAAATATGTTCACATTAATAATATTTGCCGATGTGAATCCTTTAGGTGATGTATAAACGGCGATGAATTTGGTTTTGGTTAAAAATTTGTAGGTTATTTTTATCATGTCTGTTTTAAAACTAATGACCCTTCAGTAACCTAACGAATATTACATTTTAATTACGGACCCGTACGTAATTTTGGATGCGACGAAGCGAACTGTTTAGAAGATAAACAATTACATTTATTCAACATCCTAATACACTTGATATAATGCTATTAAAATAATGAAATGACTTAGTATTCACATTTAATAACTAGTTTATAGAATCTATAATTTGTTTGTTGTCGCAAATTACTGCATAGTTGTTATAATGTTCGCTTGATTCGTTGATTCCATGCTAAAGATTTATTCATGATTCGATTGATTATATTTAATTAATTGTAAAGACATTAACCACTCTATTAATAATGTGCATGTATTAGTAAAATTATCATACAAAGCCTTGATGAAATAATAGCTGATAGTTATTGTATTCAGGTCGATAAATTCTGTTTTGTGTTAAATTGTGATAAGTTTGAGTAAAAAAACAAAATAGTAAGGGAACCGTAATGTAGTAGGTCATTATCTAATAACTAATTATTACTTATTATGACAACTCAAGTTTAGAATTTGTTCAAACCACTATAATTACTAGCTCTTAAGAAATAGTTTCTAACTAGCTGTGTGCCTGTGGCTTCGCCCGCGTTTCGTATATTCTTCACTGCGTTTTAATTTCTTTTATAAGGAACCCTAATTATTTTCCCCAAAATCTTTATGGAACTAAGACAAAACATTATTTTTTTCCATAAATTCAAGCACCTGCCCGTGAAACAGACTATTAAAAAGGGGTTTCTTCACAATTTCATGGGTTTTATTTTTTTAAGGGGAACTCTAATTATGTTCGTAAATCAAATGTTACCCGGAGTAACTTCAACTATCTACCAAAGAAAGTCCAGTTAAAATCGGTCTCGCCGTTCTGCAGATTACCCGGAGCAATCAGAGAGCGGAAAAAAATGTACTTTTGGTATAGGTATCATGTCTACATCTATATGTATTTAGTAAAAAAAAAAATATTATTTCAATATTACAGACAGACACTTGAATTTTGTTCATTAGTATACAAGATATGTAATTTTAAAACTTTTACAAAAGTAAATTATTACTAAAATTGATTAATATTATTGAATGATCGGTAAGTTGGTTTCGATAAAACCGAAGAATACATAATAATTATACTATGCGTCTATTTATAAACGTTTTTTAAACTAAAAACAAACCTTTTCTCGCTCCAGTGCACTTTTAGTACAAGACTGATAAATATACCATTTAAATACAATTCGATATGCTATTTTGTATTCAACTATAGATTTAGAGAAAGTAACAGTGCAGAGGTCACGCAAATAATAATTATAATAGATGAAAAATATTAATATCGCCTTGACAACAATATTGTGACGGTTACTGACAGTTTTTGGTACCGATTGAGAAATTTGATTGGTACGACCTTTCAGTTCGTGCGTCGTGCGTTCTATTGTCAATGCGCAATTATTCTTTTGTCTGATATTGTGAGATTTGTTTCGATTTAATTATAACGAAATTATATAGGCTGTTTAATCATACAAGTTTTCGCCGGCTGATCGACGTTCACCAATAATCATAATTGACAATTTGATGTCAAAAAAATAACTATTTCCAAATTTTTTTATTGATAACATTAAAGCATATCAAAACTACTAAATAAATAAAATTAGCTTATAAAAATAGGAGAAAAGTGTATTGAACTGTTTTACGTTTGCATATTTATTTATAGAGTAGTTTTTTTTTGTTTACATGTAATAGGCTCAGTGCTTTGACCACAATCTCACTTGATGTTAAGTGACGATGTGGTCCAGGATGGTACACAAACTAAGCCTAGAAGTACTAGTTCTTAAGTGATGCTGCCGGAACACACCTATTGGTATTTGGCGACAGGTTTTTCAAACTTGAGGGTGGAAGCTAACAAGGCGGGCATAATTAGAAAATGCTATACCACCATGCTATAGTTTCCTCACGATGTTTTCCTTCACCGAAAGCCAAGATCGATTTTATAGAGTCAGATAGGCGAGGATCGAACCCGTGTCGATTGACGCCGAATCATGCCGCTCTACCCGCTGCGCTATCATCGCTTCAGTTCCCTAGTAATTGGTTTTTCTGTAATTTGTTTACCTAATATTACGATTCAACAATAACATAAAGTTTCCTCATTTAAAATACAAGGAGTACTTTCATAATTTCTTCCTAAAATTACTAGTACGCATAGAATACTTTATTTTATTTACAATTATTTCACATATTATTATAAAAAATTTTGATTGTTTTGTTGAATATATTTATAAAGAGCGAGACGATGCCGATTTCATTCATTATTGTGTATCTAATGATGTATAATTTTAAAAGAGAACCAGTACAGACCGAACTAAAAGTCAACTAATTAGCAAGACCCTATTTTTTATAATTTCGTTAGCATACTCTAAAAAAATCTTATATTATTCGTTATGTTAAAATTGTACATTTATTATACAAGCTATTCCTATAAATCATTAAGTAACGTGATAATTAATATAAAGGATAAAGCAACCAATTGAAACGATCAAATAAATATACACTTTGCAGTAAACTATAGACAGTTATCTAATGCTCGTTCGACGGCAGCGAATCGAATTGTAATGAATTACATTGTTTTTTCCGTTCGCCAACAAACATTATTACCGACGACAGACACCGACCGGGAGATGAAGTAGGTAGTAAGTATTTGCACCCGTACATTATATAACTGAACTAACGATCTATTGTTTTGAAAACAACGGAAATTATATTACCGCTTCCCCAGTTTTATGTTGTGTGTATTCGATAATGCCAATTATAATACTTAGATTTTTTGTTGTATTTGTTTTACGAAACAAATTGAAGCGATTATGAAATTTATGATTGCGCTGTTGGTAACGCGGTCGAACTCCGCGTGAGTGAACGTGGGTTAGAGACCAAGTATCCAACTCTAAAATCATTCTGAGCTTTCGGTGAAGGAAAACATCACAAGGTTTCCTTGCGTCGCATGGTGGTAGGGTGTTTTCTAATGATGCCCGCCTGGGTAGCTACCACCCTCAAGTTTGAGAACCTATTGCCAAATACCAATAGATGTGCTCCGGCAGCATCACTAGAGAACCAGTACCTAGGCTTAGTGTGTTTACCATCCTGTACCAAATCATCACTTAACACCAGGTGAGATTGTGGTCTAAGTACTAAGCCTATAAAGTGTAAAAAAGGCAAGCCGAAGGTGTTTGAGCAAGCCGATAAGGGTCGTCTTAGACGAACGTATCTCGACTAGATCGAGAACGTTCTGGAAAACGTCAATGTCAAAAGTACCAGTAACCGAGGAGCATGTATAAAAGTAGAGGAAGCGAAAGACGTGTACTAGGATCGTAGCAGGTGGAAGGATGTAGTCTTCGTCTACTCTAATGGGAGGGAGGCATGATGTTATGCATGTAAATATTTTTACCTATACGCTATCGGTTTACGTAAATAACTAAATGTAAAGAGCAGTGAAAAACACGTGATTCGTTGACATTAAAGTCACTGATTTACAATGTAGGTTTCAAAACATTTTGACAATTGTGATATAGTTTATTACGTGTGCAGTCGTCAACGCGCAATCCCTTATCATTTTGTTCTAAGTAAAATTAATCTTTTAAAAAAATATCTTTTTAAACGACTTTCGTCTTCGGATAAGCAAATAGTAACAAAAATGTGTTTAGATATTACATAGACGAATCATGGCGTATGGGTTGTTATCACTAAAAGAAAGATATAATCATTATGTAATGTATAAAACTAGCTGTGTGCCAGAGCTCTGCCCACGTTTCATATATTTTTCACTGCGTAATATAGTTTTTTTTTAATAATTTACCTAACTTAAAAACCATATGAATGAAGAAAAATGAGGGTCTGTTGTTTTTATTTGCGGAAAAATGTATAGAAGAGTAAATTGTAAAAAGTATATTAGAAAGGGTCGATGGAATCCAAAAATAAATATAACCATCTACGAATAATAACGTGTCGAATGGTAGTAGTCACATTCCGATATGTTCAGTAGTTTGAGGTGATGGTGCGTCAAATTAACCCCATTTTCCTTATACATAAATATTATCGTAATGAAAGGTTTAGTACTAATGTCTTCTCTTTAACAGCTCCTTATACTTGACTCAAAATACAAAATAAAATAGTTTTTTTTTTATTTGAACATGCTATAAATTTCTCTTAGAACGTCCAGTTTCTTACTCAAGTATTTAAATAAACGTTAGCAATGTGTCTTGTCCGGCTTTCAATAAATAAGTACCGGCTACATGATGCATGTTACGTCCATTCTTAGCCTATTCACCCGTCCAAGGTTTAGACGCATTGCCGCTTCCTTAGATATTTTTCTAACGGACAGTAGAATGTATGGCCCATTGTTGCCGACGTTTCGAACAATCGTTGGTTTTATCTCAATGACATCTGCTTCCATGCCAAACCATCAGCAGGCCTTCAAATGTGAAGCGATGAGCGACGTTCAGGTATCGTAGATTGCATTAGCATAAGCTCTTTAGGTTTGATTTTGTATTCTTTTTCTAAGTAGTATTTATGATAACTTAGAACCTCTTTTTATTATTTATAACATTGTTTATTTTGTATAATAGTTATACGATTTTATGCCACATTAAATGCCATAGTTGTAATATATTAATTACATGTTGGGTGCAACCAATACTAAAAATGAAACACGAACATAAACTATTGCATGACAATCTAAAACCCTGACTGACATGTGTAGATATTTAGGATTTTATTTGCGACTTTTTGGTTATTATTTTTTTTTATTTTATCCTTTCGTGTTACTTAAAATATTAATCTTGTATTCGTTGAACATTTTTTAATTCTTTCTTTGAATTGGTTTAGTTTTAATTGGAATATATATATATATATATATATATTTTATTTGTAGTTAATTCCTAGATGGTTAATTTTAATACGCAGTTAAAATGTGTGTGTGTGTTTTTTTAAAATTAATGATTAAGCGTAATCCTTATTTATTATTATTTTCATTACATATGTATTTTTCTGTCAAATTATACAAATCAATAACCAAAGAATGTAAGAATAATTTGATGCTATTTATTAAGTTTGAATTAATTGACGTATCAATGTTATTTATTGTTATGCAAATGCAGCGTATATTATAAATGTGACAGCTTTTGTGATCATTTTTTCATTACATGTTCATTTTACATATGATTTGGGTATATCATTTTTTATACAATTACATGATTTATTTTTTGACATGATATTTAAAAATATATAATACTTTAATAATTTTGTGTAAGTGAAAATGACATTATTCAATTTTTATTTGTTTATTACTTAAACTGCTACCGATGAATAACTGAAAATTATTAATAATCTCAGTTTGATATAGGTTTGTCTGTCTGTCATTGTCACTGTCACATTGTTGCACTATTCTGATAATTAATATGAAATATAATTCAAAACAATCTATCGTCTCATTATAGATTATTTAGCAGAGTTATAAGCGAATACTCAGAGAGAAAAATACTAAAGCTCTATGTTTTTAGTTTCTTAAATTTTTTAAAGTTAAGATTTCTAGTAAAAAAAATCAAGGTCGTTTTTATTTTTAAAGAAAAGATAGAAAAAGTGTGTAGTGAGAGAAAAAGAGACAAGAATAAAAAGCATGCAATAATTTTTGATTGTACAATAATAATTGTATTGTAATAATAAGTTTTCTCCACATTGTGCTATATTCGTTCTTTAGGAATTATGCGCATGCCTGTACTGAAACCAACATATGTAACAACATGTAACAGGTATTACTCACATCCAAAAATAACTAGAACATTCACTTATAATCATAAAATAGATGAAACAAATTTACTTGCATGTATTTTGATATTGTTTATTTCTTAAATTAATTATGGACCATTGTGGACGTATGGTCACATTAGTACAAGTCTACGCATAAAATTTTAGTCAACAGGCACGTGACGTCACGACACGGAACGACAAACGCTTCAACTAGGGGTGATTAATTTAGTATTTCTATAAAGAAAAAAATTACTTAAATTAAAAATATCTGATATTAATTCATTAGCCGACTCTTAACAAACTACTTTCACAGTGTGCGTTTATTATGTCACATGTGGCATATTTTTATCGCCTTCTCTGTCTCTGATATCTAGCACTTATTTAATTTGTCTTACACATTAAAACAAAGATTTCCGAAGAAGTTTCGCTTCTGAAACGTGTACTCTGTATGTACCGCTTTTTAAATATTCAATATCCATACAAATAAGTTACACCCACATCGCGAATAACTTGTTACCACTTCACCTTGATGTTCTTAGTCATTGTTTACGCTATCCGGAATCGCAATAGTAGTTCGCGATTTATGCAGTATTAACTTATCCAGAAACAGTAATACGTCCCAAATGTTCGTCATTCAGCAGATGAATTATTCATTGTAGCGCGGATCGTTTGCTTTTTTTTTTCTCGATAATATCCGTTAGGCACGTGTTTCGAGCTAATTTTTAGGCATCTCGAACATGGATATATAGACGTTTTAAAGTACCTATGTTAAATAGTTGAAATAATCTCTCATTTATTTTAAATGTATCGCTTTTTATTACTTTTTGAGATTATATTTATATACTATTATTATCTATATACAAATACACATGGATAAAAAAGTTGAGTAATTTGCCCCTTTTTTTTTGACGAGGGGAATGCATTTACGTACTACCCTTACCCATGAGTATTTTGCCCCTAGGTTTGTCAATCGATTTGTTTGATATTATCAATGGTAACAAATTTGTAAACAGTTTTTTTTTCTTACATTTCCTAGACACACTAGTAAATAAAAGAGAATAAGATGTTTTAAATTGTGTCCATGAGATTAGAACGATCATATTTTTTGAGAAGTCAGATTAAATTTGGTATTTGTCATATTTTTCTATTGGAAGATGTTTTATATTTAAGTTATAAAAATAACCTTAAGAGTATTATAAAGAGGAAAATTCTTAATATTCATTCTTAAATCACTATATTAGATTTATTTCTGTTGTGTAACGTACTATTTTTGTCAGAATCCGTTAGTGTGTCAAAAAGCAGTAACATTCGCATTTTAGTCACGACATTTGGCAACACTGTAAAAATAATGATCGGGCCAATACGTGATCGAGACGAGAAATTATGGTTTCGATTAGGATTTCTTTATTATTTACATTCAAAGTAATAAAATGACTATGTTTACGGGACATAATATGACGCATTATGGTCTTTTACCAATTATTCTGTTTTTACCAGAAGTTTATATTCCGGTCAGTGAAATGCGACAAAATTGAAAACAGCCAGAATATTCTTCATTTACAATAATGACATTAAAGTATGAATATACGAGAGTGATTTTAAACATGTTTTTTCTTATTCCTAATAAATAAATATTCTATTTTTTACACGATTTAGGCTTAGTACTTTGACCAAAATCTCACCTGATGTTATGTGACGATTTAGTCAAGGATGATAACACACACTAAACCTAAGTACTGGTTCTAAAGTGATGCTGCCGGAACAAACCTATTGGCATTTGGCGACAGGTTTTCAAACTTGAGGGTGGCAGCTACCCAGGCGGGCATCATTAGAAAATCCTCTGCCACCATGTTATGGATTCCTTGCGAAGTTTTTCCTTCACCGAAAGCTCAGGCCGATTTTAGAGTCGGATTGGTGGAGATCAAACCCGCGTCCATTGACGAGGAATCCGGCTACACTACCCGCTGCGCCATTATCACTTCAAAAAAATGCTATTATTCTTACATCAATAAATTAAATGACAACGTTTCTTCTGAATCATAAAGATCCGCAGCAACCCAATGTCGTCTTGAGAAATTTTTAAATTAAGTATCCTTTTTAAGCTTAACTGTGAAAAGTAGCGCATCAATATTAATTCGGATTTAGGAAAAATATAATCGATGTATTTCTTCTTAATGGATTCATAATTCTGTAATATTTTACTAGTTTTCATATTAAATCCTATAAAAAAACGGGTATTTTGCTAGAAGTGTCTGTCTATCGATATCCATCTAATTGTCTATTTCAAATATGTATTTCACAATTAGTATCGTTTTTAGGTTTATATGTATTTTATCTTTCTACGTATAGGCGAATAAATATCATGGTATTTTTCCCAAACGTATTCAAAGTATTAACTTATAATACAAATAAAGAATAAATTGTAATTTTAATATTAATGTATTATGTAATAACTAATTTTAAAGCACGCATAAGATAACTTCTCAGAGTTCTTCACTAAATATAAGACATTGTATTTATGGAATCATTTGATTTCTTTCAGCTTTTGTTTATTTATGTCTTATTGTTAAACTTTTTACTTCTTTTACAGGTACGTATGCTGCGATGTGCATCTATTTAGATGCACTTAGTTCGCGTGAGTAATAAATACTTAAGTAAAATATCATATCATTGTCGATCTCTATACATAAATGTCGAGATTTAAAAGTAGTTCTAAAACATTACGATATTATTAGGTTCTATAAATATATTATGAATTTGCAGTCTGTTTATATTTTTAAATAAAAAAGCTAATAAAAATGACGGTAAAACAAGTAAAAAATCCTTTGGAATGTGTTTTTAATGTTTGTACAAATTTGTAAACGTTTTAATTTATTTGTCTTCTTCTTGAAATATAACTGAGAGCCAATGAACTAATACTGTATTTTCAAGTATTTATTTTGCTGTAATAATCCTTTTAATAAAGTTAAAAATGTAAAAAAAAATAACTAGTCATCTTAAAGCCAATCAACGTTTATAATACATTTGAACTAATTACCTTCTATTACTATAAATAACAAAGTTCGCATTCATATAATTTTTGTAAATACCATAATTTATTTATTTATTATTATTTATAATGGATACCACAATTCGTTTTTCCACTGTGAATTCAAGCGTATACATGTTGGATTACGTCATTTGACACAGTTTCCGAACGCACCATCGCTGACACTTACCAAAGACCTTACCCTTATAAGGGATTCAAGTGTAGTTTTCGATGACATTACTATAACAATACAAATGATATAATATTATATAAACGCAAGGATCGATTATTACATCAAGCGAACCGATAACTCGATTGCAGTAATCAGGCACTTTCACTCGTATCGAGGCATTGCATCGGTGCAATCAATGGTACCACCCCACCTACCGACCGGGCATACTCCTTCTGCTTCCCGTACTTTATGATTGACAGGTATCGAGATGATCGATCTATGTGACGCTTCGTACACTTTTTAATTTATTGACACACGAGTTTCGATTGAGGGTTTAGATAATGATTTGGAATTTATTGCTCGCCTCAGTGAAGTTAAATTTTTTTTTTTGGTCCTTTAAAAACGTTTCCGCTTTAAAGCTCTAATTTACGAGAATTATTCGTCTTCGTTATATGATATTACGAGCAATGGTAGAGATGATATCAAATTTAATTTATGTGAGATGTAAAAAAATTATGAAGAGGTGTAGAAAATCTTTAGCGAGATGGGTCAATGTCATTTTTAATCTTATGAAACTACATCTAATGATCATTGTTAAATAAGAATAGCATGTAAATAAAGAAAAAAAATATCAATATACACTGAATCATTGCACAATAGTTGTAATTAATTTGAATGTAAATGTAAATCCGTAGTGGATACAGTTTTCAAATGTCGGTTTCCGATGAAGCTGATTCTTTTACACGATCGCGTGTAAAGTGTATATAAAAAATGAGAGCACATTTATCTATGGTTTTAGAAAATAGAAAACTGACCCTTTTGTAATGTAAATATCCATTGTCAATGCCTGCATCTGTTGAATTCGGTGCGACAAACAAACACAAAAAAAAAAAAACGTTATAAGAACTTAGAAAGCTGATGAAATAGTGATGAGGTCGTAAAGCGACCTCTCTGAAGGCACATTATTCGACCCCGACCTTATCCGTCATTACGTGTCGCAAGACAACCATTTATAGTCAAACTGCATCAATGTGACCAATCTGTTTTGTATTGGTATTCTATCTCGGCGATTAATTATTAAGAACTTGCAAGAATTATGTATAATGTATACAATAAACGATTATAAACGGTAAAGGACATATATTAGAGGGAGTTTAAAAGTGGCATCAGTGGTAGAAAAGTTGAAACGGAATCGTTTTATTTTATATATATAGAAAAAAATGATTGAAAATATATAGAAAATTAACTGATAAAATATCAACTGTTATAGCATTGGCTATTTTTTTTAATCCTTAAATTTTAATAGAATTAATTGCTTAAGATCTCAAGCTTGGATTCTGATTCTAACAAAGAGATTTCTGATCAACAGATAGATTTATTTTCCCGTAAATTAATAATTTTAAATACTGATATAATTTAACACATCGGAATGAATTCATTTAGTATTTGTTCCTTTGGACGTTGTTCGGATTTAGAATTACGATAAACGTTAAATTCCATCACGGATCGTTAAACGCTATTGATTCGGACTATTGCAAAACGGCCTTGCTTGCACTGACCTCAAAAGTAATACGAGAGACGTCACTATTGGATTGTATTAACGCATCGCATCGTTATAATATAAACGAAATATACAAATGAATTTAAATTTTACGTAACAGTTCATTTATACACGTACATTGTTCTATTAACGTTTATTTGACTAGGCTAGTGTTTGACCTCATATTGAGTGACGTCATCACAGATAACATAAATTAAAACAGCGTGGATATTTTAAAACAGGCTCTGTCTGGTCTTTTCTTTCTCTAGTTTTTAAAACTGGTGGTATCAAGTCATCGCAAATTGTTCTAATATTGTGTATAATATATGATAGGCTTCAGAGTCTAAAGATAAGTTTATAAGTAATTTAAAATCCATATGACAGGCAATTTCGATCACGTGATGCTAATTTTTATTTATAAAACGTTATGAAACCTTCATCAGGTTAGTTCCAGTACTAACATGAATACATTTAAACAACTTTGAATACTTTTCCGGTGATGGACATTTTAAAATGGAAAACTAACAAACAAAATTTTATTTGTTGTTTGATTTTATTCTTCTACTCAAAGCATAGATTACGTAATAAAAATTCCAGTTATAAATTGAGCCATAGAAAATCTAAATTACATAAACCAAACAAAATTGGCTTGAAATCCATTCAACCGAAAGACGTCCATTGCTGGACATAGATCTCCTCCAAAGATCTCCACGACGACTGGTCTTATTGCGCCACCCGCATCCAGCGGATTCTAGCGACCTTCACCAGGTCGTCGGTCCACCTTGTTGGGGCCTACCCACACTACGTATTTCTGTGCGTGGTAGCCATTCGCGAACCCGTTGGGCTTATAGAGCATCGGTTCTGCGAACAATGTGCCTAGCTCACTGCCACTTAAGTTTAGCAATTCTTCGGGCAATGTCGGTTACTTTGGTTCTTCTGCGGATCTCCACATTCCTGAGTCGATCACTGTAATAATGAAATAAAAACACTACATATAAATAAATACACACACACACACACACAAATTAGAAACACGCACGAACACGCAAATGTTAATTTAAAAAGTATTAATGTGTGGTACTCCAATAAAAATGAAACAATAGAAAGACAATAGGAAAACAATGGAAAGCTGGCGTAAACGCCAGGAAGGTGCTCAAGGGGTTAAGAATTAAATTCATTAATGGTTCTATCATTCTTCATCGATTTAGTTTAGAAGAAATACTTACATTTATGCTGTGAATTTTGTTGTAATAACAAATAATAATAACAGAATATATACAGATAAAGGTTAAGTAATAATCCTTACAAATGTAATATGTTATTTTAATAACCACCTAACATTTTGAATCTATCAATACATACAAAGAAAACGAACTGATTTATATTCAGATGTGACTTCTTGAGCTATAAAGTGATTTTAGTAACAAAGTCACCTAAAATTGATTCGATTATATTGTGGTTCCATGTTTTTATAAAACGTTTCTTTATCATATTAACATAAATAGACATATCTGTGCGACACATATATAAAATGATCTAAATAAGGATTGATTTATATTTTTAAATTGACTTAATTTTAATAAAAAATTAAAATAGTGATTTAAAATGTCAATCTGTTGTTATTTGAATAATTTATAAACTTAATGTTTCTTCACGCTTATTACGACTATTGAAATCTTTAAAACACCACAAAAGTAAATCATATTCATATTATCACATACATATACATAAATATACTGTGTGGCCGGGCTGCACCCGCGGTTCATATATTCTTCACTGTGTTTTATTTTTTTGTTGTACGGAACCCTACTTATATCCTTAATTTTTTTGGTATTAACATAAAGTAAAAATATTTCTCATATATTCAAACACTTGCTCCTACAACTGACCATTGAATCATCTATTTTCCAAACTTTTGTGTTTTATATTTTTTTTATCTCGGTACCCTAATAATCCTGTTTATTTTTCGGTTTTATAATACAAAAATACTTCTAACAATTTCATACACCTGTTACTGAAACTGTGCGTTGAATCAGATTTTATTCGAAATTACATGACTTTCAATTTTTTTACGCGGAACCCTAATTATTTTCGAAAAGCAAAAGTACCCTAAGTTACGCGTGGTTACTTCAGCTATCTACCAAAAAAGTCCGGTCAAAATCGGTCTATCCGTTCCAGAGATTACTCGGAACAAAACAGATAGACAGTCGAAAAATTTAAAAGTTGTATTTTGATAAAGTATATACATTCATATATATTTAGTAAAAAATTGTTATTTTGACATTACAAACAGACAATTCAATTCTATTTATTAGTATAAATATATATATAAAAATCCCGAGCTACGATGTTTACGATGAATTACGATAAATTCTGAAGCTACTTTAGTGATATTAATGAAATATTTACAATGTGTGTTATTTGATCCTACTTAAGAGATACGGTAATTATTTTACCACGATTAATGGCCTCGACGTGTTTTTAATGTATAATATAGTGCAATACGGACAATACCAGATAAGGATGTCAATTTTTATATATTACTAATACGTTACATAACTAAGACATAAGATAACCTAAAAAATAATTTTTCGCCAATAATTTCTATATATTTTACTATATTCATTATTTTTAAAACAATAAATAAATAGTGGTTGCTGAATACTTAATTCAACGTGAAATACAGAAAATAAATTAACAAAATTAATCGTGTTTTCTAAATTTAAGAAGTATTTATTAATTTTGCCCTATCAAAATTGTTTAATTTCGATTTTTATGTGTAAACGTTGATTATACATTATAAATTAATTGTATTATATGTTAAATTAATAACCTTAACGCAAATGAATTTCGTATAAAAAGCTTTCGTTAAATAAATTCATTCGTATTGTTATTACTTAATCATTGGTGAGTCATTGTGTAAAAGAGCAACAAGTTAACGAACTGTGTAAATTATACTTACACGTTGAACATATTTTTAACGGTGGTATTATTAATCTTAACTTGAGGCAACAATCGACGCGAAACATTAAGAACTGATGACCCTCAATCAATTTATCTCGAAAGAGATTTATGTTATTCGGTTTTTTTTAATGCATTTTTGTTACGGTTGTATTTTTCGTTATGGAAATATACTTTTAAGATAAATGGTGTCGAGGACTTTTTATATTATCGAAATTTTAACGGAAGATAAAGAAAAAGTATTGTTTTATTCTTTAAAAAAATATAATTTGCACTTTCGCAGTCTAATTAGCTTCTACTTTTCTTAACTTTAAGTAGTCACTGCAAAGAGCAAGCGTCTCTACTACTTTGGAATATAGGCTAGGATATAAAATATAGCATATATACGAGTATGTCTTGTTCAGTACAATAACATAGTTTACTATTTAATATTTTTGAAATAGAAATCCTATTGTATTTATCTCTTCATGCACTCTGAAAGTTGACAACGTCATTTTTAAAATTGATCTATTTGTTTAATAGAAATTAGTCCACAGTATGAGCGTATATCCTTGAAAACATTTAACCAAATGGTTTAACCTTTGAGTCAATAAGTTTGTATTATTTACTAATTTGTATCCGTGTAAAATACATTGATATTACCCAGCGAAAAATCGATTTCTCGCATCATTCTTAATGATTATTTGATAGGACGAGCTTGTTTCAATGCTCGATTATTTTTTCCTATGTTTTATGTTATTAATATCAATTATTTATCGAGTTTTGTGTCAGGATTTATTCGAATGTCAATAATGATTAAATAAGTAATTTATTATTGCAAATAAACAATAATTAATATTACGGATGCTTTACTATTTATATATCTTTATAAAAAAAGTTATAACTTACGTGAATTATATGTGGAAAAAATGAAATTAATAAAAATTAATTTATAATTTTCTTTAAATATTGACTCATTGGTTATACGTATAAATGACTTAATATTCTATGCGCAACTTTTAATAGATTATAATAATTGGTAGACGTTCTTTGGACTTGAATTAGGAAAACTCGTTTTCTAGATTATTGACCAGGACATTAACTATGGAATTTGTACCACTTTGCGTGTGTGTTGATTTATATAATTTAATAAATAGATTCGGTTTAATAATGAGAAAATATTATTAATAGATGGAATTTTATTAATTAATTAATCTATTCAATTTACAAAGGGCATCATTTACAACCTGTTTGATTAAATGCATCTACGTACAGTTGTATTTATAAATCATTTTCTGTTTTAGATCTTATTGCAGAGGATTAAGATTATAATGGTTTAATTCATGACATAATATTAGCTTTTAACCCCTTGAGCTCTAACCTGGCTTTTACGCCAGCTTTCCATTGTTTTCTTATTGTCTTCCTATTTTTTTTCTTCTTCTCATTTTTATGGGTAATCGACATATTAAAAGTCAATGATTTCGTCCTTATAATTTTCATATTACAGCAATTGTATCATTTATTATTAATTTTTGAATCAGATTTTTATTAGCAGTTAACTTGAGTTTATGCAATATCTAGTTTTTTTATTAATACAAAAAATATATGTGCAACGCCTTTACTTATATTAGGTAAGGTATATTAGGTATCTGCCTTTTAACTTTCTTATTTTAAACAGGTCTATTAAAATATAGCATAGTTGCTATTTTTGTGTAAATCAAATAACAAAAGTAAACATACAATGGTAATTAGGCATTGAAGAAGAATTATTTATGAACCGAGTAACCACTCAAAAGAATATAAGTGAAAATTTTGTTTGGTAATGGCATTCAGTAACATGTTGGTAATAGTTTGAAGGTGAAGTAATTAGCATTTACAAATATGCGACGAACAAAGTCGACAGCTTTTCCCCTCATACATGTATATATTCTATTTCGATATTTATATTTTTTTAGTTTTTATATAATAATTGGCTTAGGATTTTTCTTAAACTATATTATTATATCCGTATCAAAAAGCCCGATTTCGGTTTTAGGTCATTAGTTATCAACAATATTACCGATTTCGTCGAATATTCACATTTAAATTAGAATTTTAAATCAAGTGTAATAAAAATAAATTAAACGATTGATTTATTGGTTTATTTAATTCTGTAAACGTCGATATTATATTATTATCAGTTATAATCAATAAAGACTAATTAGGGATTTAGTAAAATATTGTTTTTTTACTCTTCTAGAAATATTGTATAGTTGTCTTTACCTCATATGGTTAAATGTAAAAAAAAAAAAACATCATTAACGAAATCTAGACTTGGTTTTCTTTCTATCTATATATCATTATATTTTAAAAATGGCAACGTCTATCTGTCTGTTTAACAGTTTGTGCATACTTATGTATGTAAGCGGAACCGCGGGCACGTTGCTAGTTACAGTATAAAATTCATGTACACACAATATTCCATTTATATTTTATTACAATAACAATTTCGATTTTATATCTAATCAAATCTAAACGAAAAAAAAGTATAGAGAAAAGATGCATCCGCGCAATCAGACGATCGTGCTTCTCGGTGCGTTGCCCTCAATGCGCTTTGCGGTCAAGTTGCATCAAATGCGGTGAGAGTAATGATAGGACTCTGTATACTGACCCTTAGATTGTGCTCCAAGAGATGAGCGAACGGCACTATATTAACACATAATGTATAGATAATTTCGAATATAATATTCGTAGAAAATAAATCATTGCAACGTCGAATAGTTGACAATTGAAGGAAAAATTAAATATATAGATATTTTAAGAAATTATTAACAGTTATTTTATATAATATCGCTGTTTATTGCACCCTTACACCACACGAAATGAGGCAATCCTTTATAGTAGAAATAATGGCGCAAGTAAATCATAATATACACGTGTCTAATGTTTCCGTGGGAAATGATGGTGTGTGAGAATTCTATGGAGTTAAGTAAATATGTTGTTACGACTGTATCTAATATACGCATTGCGTATATTACTAATATTTCTGTATTAACTCAATTGGAAACCACGTAACTACAATTAAAGACATACGATCAGTATGTCAATTTTTTTCCTTTAAATTTTCTAAAAGTATTTTAATTTAGTTAGGGAAAGACAAAATTGTTCACTTACTTTCTCTCCATTGTTCTAATGATTGACATTGGTGGTGGATTTTTTTTATTGTACTTATAGTTATCGATATTTGCTTAATAGTTTTTTTTAAATGCATTGTTTTTTATCTATATTGATTATTTTCGAATTAGGACGACGACGCGAATACCAGTAAACATCATCTTGAAGAAAAATAAAAGGAATTTAATGAGTTTCAAGCCAATTCGACAGATTTATTCAAAGTAAAATCAACTTAAAATTCGAGCATACTCATTTGGAGTACCTATAATGTTATTACTACCTTAATTATATCGCTCTAAATGCCTACTCAAATGTAGGTTAAGTTGTTAGTTTAAAATAAATGACGTAGATATTTTTGGTCTCATTTTTTCACTTCTATTTAATTCTATTAATAATTGTATTAATTTAAATCTACAAATAGTCATTCGGAACTCGCTAAATGGTAGTACTGAATAAAAAAATAAACTCTGTACAAAAAGCGTATCTTATAAAATAATTAGTAAAATTATTATGAGAAATTCGCTTGTCATTTGTCATATAGGTTCCAGTAGGCTGCAACGTGATACAATTTTGAGCAACTTCCGTCACAGCCTGAGGACAGTGAGGACAGTCTATACAACCATACAACTCTGGTTACACATTTGACGTTACGACATTGAACGTACATAACATGTGTACAGTGCAATCAGCCGTAAATGTTTTGAAACTGTTTAATATTCCTTATTTTCTTTATGTGGTTCCGTTTTAAATATTTATGATTAAATTTCTATTCATTATTGTAATCAATGTAGATATAACAATACATTATACTTAAAAAAGAAAAAAAAAGTGTAACATTAAAACAATACGTCGCAATGGAAATTGTAAATCCCTCACAGTAAAAACACCTGGCAGCAAATTCGCTTGAACATAAATTCCAATAAAAGTATTGTTTACAAATAATAATTCACTGGACTATATTTATGATTATTCAATGATAAATTACAGTTATTCAGTTCGTTATTCAATTGTTTTAACGTATTACTAGGAAATTATATTGTATTTTGGTATCGTTTTAATTCAATATTGTCTCTATCTGATCAGAATTTATTTATGTTAAAAAAAAAAAGAATCATGTAAATCAGTTTAGAGGTTATCGACTTATAAAACATCTATCGAATACAGAGACAGAACTTTTCTTACATAATATGTGAATTTTTTTTACTAAACAATATTGAAATTACCACTTCATGTCAAGCCATGGATGAAATCAAACGTTCTAAAATCATCTATTTCGCATATTCAACACTACACCGCCTACATTGACACATAATTAATTCTTCTACGGTATCCTGTGTATATGGAAATAAGTTGATTTTAGGATTATAGTACCATTTCATTAGTATGTTAGAAATTATAGTTTTGAGTTGGCTTAGGTGCATTTAACAAAGGCAGCAACTTAGCAATTCAAACTTTAAAATACAAAAAAAATCTGTAATTTTCGTTTCACAATGCAATTCGTTCTGTATAAGATTTCTATAAAAAC
Source organism: Samia ricini (assembly GCA_014132275.2). NCBI lineage: Eukaryota > Metazoa > Arthropoda > Insecta > Lepidoptera > Saturniidae > Samia > Samia ricini. The sequence goes on from AP028161.1 coordinate 14,674,096, forward strand.
GCAATATGCTATAGGTTGCATTAGCCTATCGATAGTTATTACAGCGCGTGAAAGCGACAGCGGCCTCGCATGCATTTCCACTGTCCGGCTTCGAATGAAGGTGAAAATAACCACCCGTTTGACTGGATTTAAATGAATTTAAACCATCCCAATACAAAAGCAAACAGTAAGTATGGTTCATATTAATATTCTAAAAAACATCAACCACCTAAACATCAAAAATTCATCCATTCAATCATAAGACGTACATTGCTGGGAATAAGTCTCTCTCCATAAGGGAAAGGGGAAGGATTGCCATAATCGCCACGCTTGGCAGGCGGGTTGGCGATCGCAGTAAGGTGTTTTTGGTATTCAGAGGATGCTGCTGCCCACCCCTAGTTTATATCCCTTAGTCGCCTTTTACGACACCCACAAGAAGATATGGGGTGGTACTATTCTAAGCCGGCACCACACGTAAGAGATATTTTTTTTTTATTAAATTAAAAATATATTGACTATATTAAATCATTTTGAGATCATAAATGTATGATGCCTTCTAAAATATACTACCACAAATACACATTTATCTAAAATATAGTTCAACCTACCGCCATATACCAATAGGTGTGTTCCGGCAGCGTCACTTGAGAGCTAGTACCTCTAGATTTAGTGTTTACCATTGTGGACCACATCGTCACTTAACATCAGGTGAGATTGTGGTTAAAGCACTGAGCCTTTGACGTGTAAAAAAAGAAGTAAATATCTTTTATATTATTATATGCATTTGCATTTATTTACTTGGAATTCTACTGCACAGAGATATCTAAAACTACTTATTCCTAACTTTATCTACTAATGCTACATAAACAAAGGTCTACATAACACGTTTTCTTCTTCCGAACTATAATTTCTACGTAAGCCCTTTATATCCATGTAATATTTGAAGAAATTCATCTCTACCTTCTTGGGTCTACATCACCTACGTCACCATCAGTTACGTAATTTTCATCTCTTCTCATGAGATATCTCATCCATCCAACCGAAAGACGTCCAATGCCGGGGATAGGTTTCCATGACAACCGGTCTTGCGGTGCGTCCAGCAAACTCCTGTGACCTTCACCAGGTCGTCGGTCCATCTTGTGGGGAGCCAACCTACGCTGTGTCTTCCAGTACGCGGCAGCCATTCGAGTACCCGTTGGCCCCATCGGGCATCGGTTCTATGAGCAACGTGCGCAGTTTGGCAATTCTTCGGGCAATGTCGGTTACTTTGGTTCTTCTGCGAATCTCCTCATTTCTAAGATACCTATCTATTACTACTTAACTTCTCTCTTAATCTTGCTATTGTCATGCTTCCTTACATATATTCATATCCGTTCTAGTTAGACTACCACACTTCCATTTTAAGTCACGATGGACTATTCATCCATCTCGTATTATTTGCCCGTAACGACAATTGATAACAAAATAACTTATAGAAGAAACGATTATGTACGACATAATGCTCATTTCAATAGCTAGTCATATGCCTAAGGTCATACGCTTTAGCCATGGCGTGCGTAAACGTGAAATTGATTTACGAAACTTGAAAATTACGGAATAGGGGTGCGGTTACCAAACGACGAATTGATTTCAATATTTATTGAAAAGTTCTATTCATAGACTAACATTTCTATTTAGTAATAATGTTATTGACTAATTATATTGATATAAGAAAAAAACGATATTGTTAAAGGTATTTTTTTTCCTTTTATAATTGTTTTGTAAATATGTATCCTCTATTTTTGTGTTTTATATAGGCGTTTAATAATTGGAATCTTCAATGTAAAATAAAATTTAGTTTCTTTTCTTTTTCCTTTTAATAAATGACATTTGTGAGTATATTCAATTCTGTTAATATCATGTGGATAAAATGATAACATGTTTGATTTATTTTCTTACAGCACTTTAGCAAAATGATGACTATTTTGTAAACAACGATCAGTGTTCTGTGTATGTCATACTTGACGCTGGTAAAATTGTCTACGTTGGTGAAAATACTTTAAAGCAAAGAATCGTATTATCTTGTTTATTTAGACGAACGTCTAAGAAATAGAAGTTGTCTTATTACCTTGTAAAAGTAAATTTAAAATTGGATTGTCCAAGTATAACTATAAACATACGAACAATAAATGTTAGTGGGTGTTATGGTTTATTTTCATGTATACTTAAATTCAAAATATGGAATTTTTTAAAACTTACGCAAATCGAAGCCTTAATATATCGATTACCCATAAAAATGAGACAACAGAAAAACAATGGAAAGCTGGCGTAAACGCCAGGTTAGTGCTCAAGGGGTTAAGCAAAAATTACCACGATAAATAAAAAACCTTCGTAAAAGAAACGTGGTTTGCGCAACACAACCTCATTGTTTGATCGTAAAAAAATACTTTCGGCCTAACCGCAAATTATCCTAGGTCAGATCTCACCTTAATATAATTTTTTTATCTAGACCTATTAACGTGAAATCGAGATCAGTCCGTGAACGGCCCAGTTTTGGTGAGCGTAAAAACGTGCACCGGAGCATGTGGGGGCGAATCGTGATCGTCCACGTCGGTTTTATTACCGTATCAGGCAAAGAGTTATGAATTTTATAAATGTTTACTAGCTTTTTTAACGCTTCCTTAATGTAATTAAATTATAAAATAGATTAATGTAATTATACATTTATTACAAAGGCACAAAAATTGAATGTAATTAGATTTTTTTAAATGATTATGACGTTATTAATTATTATTTAAATTTGAGCAAAAAACAAACCGGTTCATATATATAATAGATATATTATATTGGTTACACTAAAGCCTGTTAATAGCTACTAAACAAAAAAAAAAAAGAATATCAATTGACACACAGAGGAGCAAAAGGCACTGAAAACTTTTGCCTTTACCTATTTATTATTAAGATAATCGAATAAAGCACATTCCATTCATTTAGGAGGTAAACTATCGAGTTTCAGAATCAAACACCTCAATTTTAAATTCTACTGGTGTTATAATATTAATTACTATAACTTTGGCGTAACAAGATTTAATATTCATTAACTATACTATTTTTCCAGATCAAATTAAAGGTTAGTTTTTTACAATTTTTTTACTAATTCAATACAGGCAGTTTATATTAATGTTTCGTAAATTTCAAACACGTTTTTCAATATAAATATATAGCTGGTAGTTTTATCGATATAACATAGTGAGTCATTTCTATTTTTTCGTAATGCTACGCATGTTTATTGTAACACCCGTAACAAGTTGTTACGTCGGAAGCGTTGTGTGTGTCGGCGCCCGTGCATCGCACGCGTTACGCCCGCGGCCTTATTGCGTTCTATACGGGTTGCCATGTTTTTATGGCTTTTACACGAAATGTTATTTAATATATTCGAAAGGTTATAACTGTTTTCGCAATAATTATTAGACGTTTGAGAATATATAAACATATATAAAACCCATTTATATACAGTAGTCGTATATTAATATTATAACAGAAAAATATATTATTTAAAGTAAAAAAAATACATGTATAATTTAGGTTATGGTGATTTATGTTTTTGTGTTTAATTAAATATGGTAACAAGATGTCATAATTTAACGTTATAGATTTGTTTTCTACAACCATTTTGTAGGTTTCTGTAATTTAATTGGAAAAAAAAAATAATATTTATGAATTAAATTAACGATTTTTTTACACCGTAACACCATACACAAGCATTACACAACAACAAATTAGGTTTCATTATATTAAAACGATCAATGTACATGTCTTTATACTATGGAGTAATAGTTTAATTTAAGTATCTACTTTGGTTTCATTACGTGATGCCTTCGTTTAAATTAAGTTAGATTTCGAATATTCATAAATCAAAGAGATATAGGTATTATTATTTTTACGAACAACACTTTAAAATTTTTACTTCGTAAAAACTATATTATAAAATTTAAACTATAAACATAACATAGCATAAGCTCACGCCTGTTATACCCGAAGGGTTAGGTAGAGGTGAAGTAGCGAACACCACCCACATTTCGCCGAGCTTAGTTCCGTCCCAGATGTGACAGGGGGCGAGCCTGTCGGCCTTATCGGGCACAAATTCCAAACTCCGGGATGATATTGAGTAGAAAAACCCAATACCACTTGACCCGACCCGGGGATCGAACCCAAGACCTCAGAACGGCAGTCGCACCGTAATACAACTGCACCACCCAGGCAATTTAAACTTTTTATTGAAATAAATAAATAAGAAGATTAAAATACATATATATATATATATATATCACATGCTATTCTAGACAAAATAACTTTTGAAATATAGTACAGTACCTAGTAATTCTAAAGCACCAGTAGAGATGCACAATAAATTATATTATATACGAGTATTCTCGTCAAGTGTAAACTCTATCTAGACTAGATTAAAAACGAAGGCATTGACTTAAGGTGAAAGCTCGATGTTACGAGTTTTTCTAAGGATTGAACGGCGGAATTGTACCTTTTTTTTTATGATTGAGTTAACGTTTTTCTACGGATGTTTTATTACTTGTTTTACCGGATAAATTTAACTACGTAATTAAAATGTTAGAATGTCTATATATCATATCAGATATATGCCTCAATATTATTCACTACACAGTATAAAACAAAGTCGTTTTTCGCATCATTCTCTCTGATTATTCTCTAATTAAAAGGTTTATAATATAGACACATGAGTAGGTAAGAATTAAGGTATTATTATATAGGTATATTACATAGTTAGTAGCAGAATATATATTTTTAAATTGAGTTCAGCAAAGTGACTGCCCTTTATCTGATGTTAAATAAAGTACGAGAATGATGACGACCGTAGATTGATGAGAATCAGAGAATCGAGATCATCATGCTGGCCTACATATACCGCGGCTAATGACTTTATGGTTTCAACGCACAGTAGGCGGGTCAGGACGCCAGCACGATGTTCTTGTAAAGCATGTCGTATCGACGCGAGGCAAACGCGTCGTGTTCTATAGTAACATCGCATCGGTGTCCCGACCTGTCCGCTGTGTGTTGAAACCATTAGGAACAGGTTTGGATCTTGCTGATCTTAGAACGCGATGCTACTTAACTTGGATTGGAACTTGAATTTTCACAAGTATACGGTGATCGCATTCCAGTCGGGTATAATTGACTCAAATAATGTTTACCATCACATCCACTTGTAATACCATACTTTAATTAAACCTTCAGAATAATTTATGAGATATATATTAAGCGATAAACAATTCGGTTTACGAGAAGAATGCGAAATTGTATAGGAGCCGAGACACGGTAGGTACAAAATTAGTGATTTATAAAGATTTCATAGTGAAGAGAAAATGTTTAATTTTTTATTTTTTTTTCTAATAAAGATAAAGTTGGTAATGATATATTTTAATTAAATAAGGACTTGGCAAATTTTATAAAATTTAAACTATAAATCGTGAATGTGCGCGAGAAATTCAAGGATTCTCACACTATGCATTGTGTTAGTTATAAATTATGACAGAGAAAAATGTATTGTACCCAATGATATTATATACAATAAAAAGTGCCTATATAATGTATAGGTATGTAATTATTGTACTAGTTTTTGGTGAACCGTACTAGGTACATTGGTTCATATTGGGTTATGCTCGCCTCTACACGGGACTGACATCATTATGCTCTATGCAATTTATTTAGCAATCCTTGGTCGAGAGACGTAGCTCTTCAAAAGGCTGTAAACACTTGGACCCCAGAGTTCTAACCCCCACACATCACAAATAGTTAATCCCTACCAAAGACAGAATATTTGAAATCCTTTTGATATCTTCCGCTGATGAAGTTGCTACGTGAAGGTATTAAAATTAGTAATCAAAGCATTTCCATTCTGATTTTATCTGTTGCAACTGATACAAATAAAACATAGAGTGATCACACCGATCGCGTTATGTAACTGTTAGGTGACTACCGTAAGTATATTGGTCTACGCAAACAGGATAGTGGACAATATCAGTATTCAATGTGCTATACGACTTTCACTGCGACGATTAATTCCCGCCGTGCGCCTAACTCAGCAAATAGAGCGTTATTATCGCAAAACCTCTTTCTGTTCTTATCATACACTTCGTTTTTTTTTGCCAAATCCTTCATTCAGCGATTAGTATATTTAATATATTATTTGATATAATTTTTCAAAGAACTCACTAGCCTTTGATCAGAATTGAATCAGATACGAAGTAACGATGTGAGAAGTCATAACTGCCTAAATATAATATTATAATTTTCACAATCCATTCAACCGAAAGACGTCCACTGCTGGACATAGGTTTCCCCCAAAGATCTCCACGACGACCGGTCTTGCGCCATCCGCATCCAACGGATTCCCGCGATCATCACCAGGTCGTCGGTTTACCTTGTGTGTTCAAGTTTTCACATAATATCCTTACAAATCTTTACTAATCTATTTTATATGCCGATAGTCGCAAGCTAGATGAGTACAAAATGATTCGTCGCAAGGTCAAGGCTTAAGGATACATATAAATATGTACATATTATATTGTTTAATATATTAATAATAATATAATTTACCGTAATTATAATAGAAACGTCCAAATAAGTAATAAATTCGAATCTGGTAGCACTCCAAAACCAATTATTAACTGCAGAATATCTTGTAGCCGCCGTCAGTGCGATACAGTAATATTGTGTGCATAATACATGCAAGAGATTTTTATTTCTTTATTCATTGTAAGAGATATGTATATAGAAAATCCAGTGGAACTATTAATACAGATGACAGCTGAAGCCGAGCTCCATACAATTTTCGTAGCACTAGCGACCATTTTTCAGCTGAGTACCTTAAGAGGTATTTCAGAAATCTATTGCTATCGCGTTGTGTCCTCAAAGAAAGAGTTATAAAACACGAAAGGGCGAACTGAACTGCAACTCGGGCTGATTTTACCTATGCAAAATAGACGAAAATGTCACTTCACATTCTTCTGTTTCTTGCTCCAAAACTGGGCTGATATTCTTTCAAATATAGAATAATAAAGACTTTGGCTATGTCTCTACGTTTTGTGTTTTGCAGACGGACGTCTGAGAGCGTCGGTAAAAATTGAGCATTTTTCCCATTTTCAAAGGCTCCTATTTTCTATAATAATTAATTTATCGAGGAAATCAAAACCCCGTATGTTTTTGATGGTGATGGCATGGCAATATATATTATATGGTACAATTTTTATTACCATAATGCTAATATTATGCAGGGAGGAAACAGAGGAATACAGAGAATAAACTCCTCTCGCATATCATATTACGCACGCACCCCAAAGTCCTAGTGAAGCTGTCAAAAACCCCTCAAATTATCAACGTTTAGTCAGTACAAAAAGACATGTCTAAAATTGTATTTATTTGCAAATCGCGAAAATAGATATCGGAATAAGAAATTGTAAAATAGTTCTTCCGCTCACTTTCCTACCAATAACCGAATTACATCATAACCTAACTTCAATGATTGTTATAATATCTAGCGCGTAAAAATGAAAACTTATTGTTTCCTTACAATAGTGAATCGGTATATAATTTAATAAAGTGAACGGCGGTGATTTTGTGTTTTATTAACTGATTACGAAGCTTATTACATTTCATTTAACAAATAGATTAGAAAAAAAAATTGAATTAAATACGTTACTAATTCCGGATACGTTTAACTTTTATCTTATGATCACAGTAAAACGCAATTCGTTGTAAAACATACTAGTACAAATAGAAAAAAAAGATAGAAAAGAATTATATTGTACCAATGTAACTTTTTTAACACATGCAAATTTAGTTTTTTTTACATGGCTTAGTTACATTTGTGGAAATCCCTGGAAGAGTCCTATGTCGAAAGATAAGCGGAAGAGGTCGCCGACAAAGATAAACGTATTTTAACAAAGTATGAATAAATAAATACTGTAACAGGTTCACTTTTTTAACCAATAAAGGCTACTATTATTATTTATAGACTTAGTGCTTTGACTACAATCTCATCTGATGTTAAGTGACGATGTGGTCTAGGATGGTAAACACACTGGTTCTCAAGTAATACTGCCGGAACGTATACACCTATTTTTATATTTGGCGACAGGTTTTCAAACTTGAGGGTGGTAGCTACCCAGGCGGGCATTATCAGAAATGCCACCGTTAGCAAGCCAACAATGCAAAATGTCAGACAATACCACCGCGTTATGGCTTCCTCGCGATGTTTTCTTTCACTGAAAGCGCCGGCTGATTTTAGAGTTCTATAGGTGGGCTCAAACTTGCGTCCATTGAAGCGGAATCAGGCCGCACTATCCGCTGCGCCATCCTCGCTTCATTATTACTACTATTAATACTTTTTAGGGTTTTTTTTTTTAATCGTCATGTAGCATTCTATTACAACGATGGTGAACAGTAATCAAATTACATCACGTAAAATTGCAAAACGTAAGTATAAATAAATCAAATTTAAGGATACAAATATACGGTCGAATTGAGATACCTCCTCCTTTTTTGAAGTCGGTTAAAAATAATTATCTCTACATGATGAATTAAGATTTCGCCAAAAACTCATTTTCAATTATCTGCGATCACCGCTTTAGGAAATATGTGAATGAATTTGTCTTTATTTTATTGCCCATATATATTTTAAACAAATGTAAAAATATATAATAAAACACCTTTGTATTAAATCAATCATATATTTCATTAAAGTATTACGGAAAAGATCAATCGCTTATTTAAATTTTTAAATCTACGATTATATTTAACTCAAATTTCAACTGAAAGTTTCTAATTTCTACGTGAAGGTTACATAGAAAAAGTTTAACTCGTTGGAATGTGTAGAGTTTACAATTAAAATAGATTGTAAACGTTGCACAATACCAGACAGTGTACGCAAATGATCACAGATCACGTAGAAAAGCAACAGATCAGTTGGTTCGTTCGTTTGTCCTTCCGTTTGTCGCAATTGCTTTCTCTAAACGCTACGTGAGTGCAATATTTATATCGGATTACAGTAAATCTGTAATATGTGGTTTAAAGGCCAATGTAACTATTCCAATGTTGTTGTAAATGTTTTTCTATTTTAATTTTGAAGACATTATGGCGGTTACTATCTATCAACGTAGCTTTAAGTCCTATACTATGACGAGCTAGAGTTTTCGTTGAAGTAAAGCGTCACGTTATATTGGGTGCATTAAAAGAGATGTGAAGAGATCTTAGTCGGTCGGCATGATGGCCACCTGTCTAGGACAACACAAAAGATTATTGCTAAGGAAAAACATTTTCTAATGACAGGATATTACTTGAAAAGTCATCTCCATACTATAGGTGAGTCCGACAGTAACATTTGATAGCCATTAAGGTTTAACTTCTTAAGTCACTATCTTAATCTACAACTCGTAAACTCAAAGAATGGGATTGAAAATGGCGGCTAATTATACCGGTACTTTCAGCATACACAGGATTTATAGTGACAATCCGCTAATAACGATATGTTTTAATATAACGTTATAGCGATATATCTATATGTCAATTAATTAAAATATTTATGCGGAAGTAGGTACATGAATACTTATATTTATTTAATTCTCTCTCTGGCTTGTGTTTTTTAACAATTGTAAAAGCTCAGGTTTCGACCATGAGTCGTCATAGTCTTTCCACTTTCGCGTATCTAATTTTGTATCTGAGCATTTCGATTAACTGTTGATAAAGGTTTATTAACTTGGATGCTATGATACGGCGCATTGTCCATCACCACGATACTGTTAGGACGGATGTTAGGGGTTAATTTTTCTTTTATATCTTTTAAAAAATCTTGCCCATTCATCTCATCATGGTAACCAGCTTTTTTTATTTGGCCAGTTGCCATTACCGCTCTTGCATTACTATATTATAATGAGTGGTAACGTCCCAGATTTTTTTCTTCTCAAAATACTTAATTACATTTTACACGATTTTACGTGCATCACTATATAATACTTTCCCGCGTTTATGCATACTCAAGAAACGGTGCAACAATGAAAAAAAAAAAACACCAAAATAACGAAATACCTTTTTTTTTTGACGAGAGGAATGTATTTACGCACTACCCTTACCCTTACCCTTACCTTACGCACTATTAGGAGGATCATGTCCCCCAATGCAAAGGTAAGGGGGTGTGGAGGGACGTCTCCACACCAGTGTGGGACTCAACCGACGAGAAGCGTCGGAAATACCCACCAAATACAAAATACCCACCCCAGGGCCGCCCGCCGCATTTGGGATGGGGACGATACGGGATAGCGGGTGCATGCTCCGCGTCGTCCACTGCGGCAGGCCCAACAGGGCCACTTCCATACTTTAGCCCGTTGGGGATGAGGGGGAGACTGCCGCTGCCTGACCCACAGGCTCTCTTCACACCCACTTCTTCGTCAACTGACAAGACGTAGCGAGGAGAGGGATAACCCTGAAGACAAAAAGAAGAAAGAAGAACCATCCCACCTCTACCTCCGCAGGAAACTCTGCACATATCGTGCCTACCACCCCCCTAACCTTCTCTCGCACCCTCTCCGCTGCCTCCTTCTGTAGCATCACCTGCTCACAGAAGGAGGCAACCATATTCCAAACTTTCTCGCTGTCGAGCATAGCTTTCACCACACTCGACACAGCGAGAGGTCTGACCCAACAGCCACCACCACCACGCAACGCGGCTCCTCCCAGGCGACGCACTCCGCAAGGGTATGGTGCGCCGTATCCTTAGCCGCACCGCAGTGGTGGCAAATAACGAAATACCTAACAACACTTAACAAAATAATAACAATAACAACTTTTTGACATCAATAACAATTATTTAACAACCAAAATCAACAAATAACATCAACGATTACGAAAAAACTAGACTGCTACAAATATAAAAGACGGTTATTTGGGATAAATAATAAAAACGGTTATCATAACGGTTTTTGTGTTGCTGGTCTTACCGGCAAGTGTGAGTATAGATAGCGATAGTGTGTGAGTGAAAGGTGAACAAAAACGTCGCCGTTTCAAACCCATTCTTTAAGTGTACGGGTAATAATAGACGAATACAGCGTCCAAAGTTTTGAATAAAAATATGACGGTTCCGGTTATATTTTGTTTGTAGTTTGTCTAGTTAACTAAATTAACGGATGGAGATGTATAAACTCTATATTAAGCAATGCATATTTAGAAAGATTTTTTCTTGTATGATTAATTTGAGTAATTGTAAAATTTTACTGTTTCATATATGTTTAACTTATGGTTGAACCCATAATTACGGAAAGATTTTTTACATTTTCGAGTTTAAAATCATTTTTCATCGTGGCAAATATCTACATGTACATTTTTGTATAATAAACTTTATAGATTTGTAATATATAATAAGTAAATCTACGTTGCGTATACAAACATTTCATAATATAATTAGAACGTCAGTAATGTTAAACTCCGTGTATATTTACATATATATAGATCAATATCGATCGGCCTGTAAGCTGCATCGACGACGGCAGGCTAATTTTCTAACTAGGAAACAATTTATCCTTTACATTATAACGTTATTATGTAATAGTTTAAGTAATGACAACTGTTACCGTTTTGCGTTTGGTGCTTTGCAATAGTTATAAAATAAATATTACGCCCCCGTAACTTTAAGTTCGATGGTAGCTAAGTACCTAGCTGTTGGAGACCGTGCCTCTTGAATTCTGGTTCGAATGCTTCGTATTAATACTGAGTTCTTAATGAAAAATCATCTTGAAGATATCATAGCACGAGCGTAAGGTCCCTTTTATCGCATCTTGAGGCTATTTTCTACCACTATAACTTGCTACATAACCACTTAAGATCAGATGAGAATGTGGTCAGATGCCAACATATATCTTATACAAATTAGAAGAATATTTCCTTTCATACACTGATTTACAGTTTCTCTGGTCTGAATTTTTTCTGGTCTTGTATAAGGTCAAAACTTGCGATTTAATATAAAAAAAACACTAATTAAGTAATAGATGTTATAATTTAATATGGTCGTAATTCCGCTTAATTAATAAACGCAAGATATAATTTGTTATTTGAACCATATTTCTAATTATAATTCCAAGTATGTTAATTGAGATTTTAGCTAGGAATTCTCTTGATGCTATTATGCTGTATTACGCTAGTCATTACTAGTTCATTGGACTATATAAGATAGGTTTAGATTAGTATTGAAATAATAACATAAATTTACTATAATTGTTGCCATTGAAAAAAAAAATCCATAATGTATCAATACTTGTTTATTGCTCCTCAAATGAAATACGTTTAATAATTATAAACCGTAATACTTTTAGTCACTAATTGTAGTAGTAAAATATAGAATTGGCAAGCATGATGAAGAAAAAACGAATGTCTCCGGTAAATAATAACTCACGAATCCATAGTGCCAGCATACATACCTACTAACATTTGACACGTGCCTTTTCAAGTGATTGACATGACATTTTTAGAACAATTACAAATACTATAATGCCGCTTGCGAAAAATAATAAAATACGCAATAATAGGGTCGCACAATAAATAAATAAATGATAGATATTATGTAGATCTGCATCGATTGCGTTGGTTGGTTAGGTTAGTTTCTGTGTTATAGTTAACTGAAGTCTCAATATTTAAACTTATGTTTACTTACTTATATTATTATTACTTATATAGATAGTGATCGAGTATTGAAATTGTTTATGATTATTTTATAGTTAATTTATAGTTTTATCCTAATCTCGCAGTAACTGACGATTTGGAAGCAAATAAGTGCGCTTGCATATTGACATATTTTAACAAACTATAATGTACAAACTCAATCTAAATTGGTACAAGGAAATATCCTAAACTTAGATTTTTATGAATAGCTAAAACCTTAACTAATATCGAAGAGAATGCAGTTTATAATATCCCAGGTAGTTATAAAACAGTAACGCACGTGGAATCTGCAATTATAACTTTAAACGTTAACTATCTATTACAATATTACGTAGATACTTGATACATAACTCTACATACTGTTCCTTCATTATCTTGTACGTAACTACCGTATCAATTATATAGCGGTTTTAATTAGAATGGATATGTTCAAGGAAATAGCAAATTGTGCATGTGGTTAGTTTTGATTACTCTTTGAATTACAGTGACAAGTTATTTTCTTGTTGAACAGAAAATGGAAATATATAGGAAATAAGCGGGAAAGTTATATATATGTTTATAAAAAAAAAAGAACCAGATCGAGTTTCTTGCCGGCTCTTCTCGACTGGGTTGTTTTCCGAACCGGTGGTAGTATTTTAGACGTTCATAAGCGCCTTCTTAGGGCCTAAATTGAACAAATAAATTTTGATTTTGATTTTGATATATACATATAGGTACGTCTTACATTAGTTCAGTAAGCGCTAGAAATTCTTATAAACATTTACTTTGTCGATCATTTATAGGGCTTATAAACAATGCGCCCCATTGTCAATCATTTATTTTCAAAAAACACCCGCTGCTTCACTTTCAATAGGTATTTGCATTATATCTTTTTAAAATGTAAAAGGTTCCGTTAAATAGTTCGTGATAACATATTTTTTTGTTGACTTAATTAACTGTTAAAAGCTTTGTAACCATGAATTCAATATTTTTTTTACACGAAATAGGCTCTTTGCTTTTGACCACAATCTCACCTGATGTTAAGTGACGATGTGGTCCAGGATGGTAAACACACTAAGCCTATAGGTACTGGTTCTCAAGTGATGGTGCCGGAACACACCTATTGGTATTTGGCGACAGGTTTTCAAACTTAAGGGTGGTAGCTACCCAGGCGGGCATCATTAGAAAATGCCCTACCACCATGCTGTGGTTTCCTTTCGATGTTTTTCTTCAGGCTGATTTTAAAATCAGATAGGTGGGGATTGAACCCGTGTCGATTGACGCGGAATCCGGCCGCACTACCCGCTGCGCAATCATCGCTTCAACAGAAAGCTAAGTTGTATAAAAATATAGGTAAAAAGATCTGATCGAGTTTCTTGACGTTTTTTTTTTTTCGATGATTGAGTTGTTTTTCGAACCCGTAGTATTTGGACCTTATTTGGGACTTAAAGGTATAAAGTATATTTGAATGCGAATTTATTGTCCTTATTAATTATTTGAATAGTTTCCTGATGTAACAATCGTTGAAAATTCGTTATGGTCATTACTTTAAACATATTTAGAAGACAGGCACAAGTGTGTGTTATTTTTCTAATACATTTTAATAATTTAAAAAAATATGTAATACTATACTATCAATATATTTACTTTATATATTTTCGATATTTATCATGAAACTGAACTATGACTGTAACGAAATGGAAATAACTTTAAAAATATTTTTTTCTTTGCTTTAAACCTTTACTTACTTATAGAGGATTTTGATAGTTAACATTTAAAATTAATATACACAGTCTAATGGAAAAAGTCATTCGTAATAAATAGGCTTTAAAGAATTTATGAAAAAAAATACATGACGTAATTATGGAGTCAATAAATTTATATAAAAAGGATTAAAACAAATACAATAAACGTTTGACAACCCTTTTTAATGAGATATCTTCGTTACAACAATATTGTCGGTTCTTTTTTTTGCTACCCGGACAGAATTAGGGTGGACGGACATAGAAACAGTACCAGGTACTGACTGTCTGGAATAGAACTCTTTGGTTTCGTTTTGCCAAGGGGTCTGGGAACGATTTCACATACTTTTAGATCGCGCAGGGCTTGACAACCCTTACTAAAAGACATTTGGTCAAATTGTGCAAATGCAATTTAAAGACGCGTAATATACATGCGTATGAAAACGTAAATTAGGCAATTCCCTTTTTAATCGTGTCATATTTCGTCTTAAAAGTAATATTTCATACACAAAGATGTATGTTTTCATTTAGGATTTGTTACATCTATCTGTAAACAAATAGGTATATATATATATATATATATATATGCATATATCCATACGTAATAATACTTTTAATAGAAAAAAACCTCTGGACTTTTTAAGAAGTTTTAATATAATTAAACAAAGACAATCTTTAATTATCTCTCCTTCACATTTATTTAAAAATTAAAGATTGCACTGAAAATGGTTTAATTAATTATAAAATAATATTTCTGCTACATTGTGCGTATTTTTTTAATCTAATGCACTGATATTATTTCTTTAAAAGTCTTTTATTATAATAGTAATTTAATATTATAACATGGAACTAGAATTTTGATGATAATAAATAAAATAATTAAATTGCGGGTCAGATTAAGCGATATCCTATTAATCTAAACGAAGATAAATATGTAAATAAATAGACGCGCAACTATTTGAATTGATTAAAATTATAAGAGTTGACCTTTGCGGTTCACATTATTATTAAATAAATCCTTTTTATATTCAACAAATATTCATGATAACAATGTAAACAGCATCTAGTGATATACCATAGTTATTTTTAGTAAGCAACTTTTTGTGACCAAAAAATTATGTACAATAGTGTTCTCTAGTGGTTGAACGTTAAAGATATGATGATTCAGTTAGTAGTACGGTCAGATTAAGCGTCAATAGACATAGGTTCTAACCTACTAATTTTATAACATACTTAAGTTTTCGGCGTAGGAAAACATCATGAGGAAACCATAGCATGGTGTTACACAATTTTTTGAGAGAGTCTCGAATTTGAAAGCCTGTTACCAATAGGTGTAGTCCGGCAGCATCACTTGAGAGACAGTACCTACCTTTAAGCTCATTGTCTTTACTATTTTGGACCACTTCGTCAATTAATATCAGAAGAGATTATATAACTAGTCAAAACGCTGAATCTTTTAAGTATTTAAAAAAAAATTACTATAATCATGTTTAAAAAAAAAGAAGATTAACCCACAAAACATGATAAAACTGTCTATCTTTGCCTATTTACATATAAATAAACAATATCGAAATATAGACAAACAAGTATATGATATAATAAAATAAAAATAACAATTTATTTTGTAAGTTTTAATAAGAATCATTAAAAAAAACAAATGATACTAAATTAAGTAGCATTATAAAAATAACGTTTGTAATTTTTTATCGATTAATCAAACAATTATTCACAATCAACATTATAGAATTACGACAAAAACTATTCAAGTCTCTCTGTATCATTTACATAAAGTTGAAATTTATTTGTAGCCGATCTGATAATAAGATGGTGTGAACTTACGACACTCGACATAATATTATGAAGATGAATCAGTAGTTCAATCGGCGATTACGTCGGAGGTCGCTTCAAGAATAAATGTGATATAACTCTTCGGTTATTTGTTTTTTTTTTTGTTTATTGAATCTTAGACAATATTATAAAAAGTAACGTTTATGCCTGTCTGTACGTTAGTTGGCTTATAAGTCGAAAATAACTAAACCGACATACCTTACTTTTATTACACATAACAATTCATCTATTCTCTATACTAATAAATAAAATTGTTAGGGATATCAAAATAACATTTTCTTATTCAATTTATTTAAAAAGTACAATTTATACATTTTTGTCTGTCTGTTTGTTCCGGGTAATCATCGGAACGGCTGCACTGATTTTGTCAGGACTTATTTGGTATATACTCGTACTTTTCATTTTTGAAAATAATTAGGTGTCCACGTAAATAATTTAAAACTCCTAAAAGAATGAATAAAACCCTATTCAATGTAGTTTTTAAATGAGTACTACGTGTCTACACAAAAAAAATATCGAAATCTATGTACAAGTTTGTGTGTGATTATGATATGTAGCCTAAGTTACTCGAAGTAACTTCAGCTATATACCCAAAAAAGTCCCGTCAAACTTCTGCCAGCTGTTCTGGAGATTACCCGGAACAAACAGACCGACAAACAGACAAAAATTTAAAACATTGTATTTTGTTATAGATATCGTATATACATTCATATCTATTTATTAAAAAAAAATCTGACTTTACAAACAGACACTTTAATTTTATTCATAGATATATCACGAAATCTTCATTTAATATTTTGTTCAGCTAGTAAACAACGAAGTCGTGGACATCGTACTAAATATAGTATCTAAAATTAATATCGATAACTGCCTCACCCTGCGCATTCAGGTAACTGTAATTTTTTTTACATAATAAGTGCTCAATACGATTCTAGATCCGGTAGTTATTGGCAGTAACGTTAATCGGTTCCGGTTGAGAGGAGGTAATCCTTTAAATATTTTAGCGTTCCGCAAGAAATTAATTAGTTTGACGATCATTGTTACAACTCCCAAGTTATTATTATAATTTTAGACCTACCTATTGTCGTCATGCGATATCCCTTATGGAGTAAGTAGGCTGAATAGAGTTAATAACTCAATAACTATAATAACTTACATCATTTTACATGCTACTCCTTGATACTACTTTGCTACTCTGGGAAGATAGTGGTTAATAGTTTTGTTGCGTATGGTTAATTTGTGGAATGAGGTATGAGATCCATAGTAAGTTAAAACGAGAAATAAAAGTGACATATCCTTCAATTGGTTTAATAATTCTGAAAGACAATATTTAGATATTCGAGCAGATGATAGGAGGTATGTGATGGTGGATTAGTGCCGTGATTGGATTCCGCGTAGATGGGCATTGGTTCTGAGCCTGGGCTTTCAGTAAAAAAAAACATCATCATGATGCCATAGAATGGTGATAGTTCATTTGCTAATTCTCACTTGGCTAGCTACCACCTTCAACTTTAAATATTCGCAAGGATATATATTTATTACTTAAGTGCAAGTATCTATAAACTTAATGTGTTTATCAATACTGGACCACGTCGTAACTCTAAATGAGGTTTAACCTTTAGAATTCGAACTGTGTATTTGATATCAAAATTATTCATGATTTTTTACTACTAATGCATTTTAAGGGTATAAGAGTTAAAAAAATATGTATAGTGTACGGAACCTTGCTATTATTAATTTATTCGCTAAAATCATTTGCATAAATTGAAAGTGATACATTTAATCTTCACGTTTGAAGACGGGTCACGATTTCTATGTAATTTGTTCATAGTGGCTATAGTTAACTAACGATCTAATTAGAGGGAACCGCGCATGAAGTCTGTTATTACTAATAATATTATAGCCTACTGTTACTACAATTATGTTTTATTTATGATTAGTATGAGTTATAATATGAAGACTGATTTAATAAATCGTAAATGTGAATATTACAAATACATTTAAGTACACTTAATTAGTATTTACAAGCGATCAAATCCATATTTTTTTAGTTTATATTTCTTTTTCCAATATAGCTTAAAATAAACGTAGAAATTTATTTATATTTTGCACTCACTTTTTTTCACGGAAACGATTTCATAAGATTACAACAACAACGCTACCGGAACCAATGCCACTACCTAAGTTTTACAACGGCGAAGTTTCAAAACGTCGAACAATTTTGATATTTAACCAAAAACGGATTCAATTACCGTAGACTATGTTGAAAAATTTACAACTTCCGCGACACAAGTAAAATTTGCAAACGGTATGGCGACATAAAGTGAATTGCACGAAATGTTTATTCCGGTGTATTGCAAAAACTAAATGAAAACTTTTATACTGAAAATTTCTTATTCGGGTCAAACCGGACCGACGACCTGGTGAAGGTCTGGGGAATTCGCTAGACGCGGGAGGCGCAATACTTTCGTCTTGGAGATCTTTGGGGTAGACCTATGTCCAGAAATGGATGCCTTTAGATTGAATGGATGGATGGGTCAAAGGTGCAACACGGAATATGTTGGTTGACATTTAAACGGGTCTCTTTTAACTATGCGCATAGGTTAAATTAAGTTACAACCTTTAAATATTAGCTTATCTTTTTCAGCAAGATACTTGGTTATTGATTGAATGTTAGTTAAAATTTAGACTTTAAACGTTAAGCACAGATTTCATTTTCCAGTGCGCTTTTTTATTTGCGAGTAGAACGAATGAATATTTAATTACTTTAACGTTTGTGTATTCTCTCTCAGTATCTTTAAATTCTAACTAAAATTATTGTGTGTCACGTTTTTTATTTGTAAAGCTTGGTCTAATGATTTAATACTATGTTATGTTTTGTCGCTTTTATATTTTGCAATGTTGTGTTTTTTCTAAGCCATACTAAAATTCATATAGCTTATATTATTTCAAGTTCTTCACATAAACATAAACGTTGTGTTATTCGTTCACGTTTATAAATCTTTAATGACAATACCTTAGTGATCACCAATGTTAAAATTTTCAAAACTTGCGTGGTCTAAGACATTTAGTTTATTTTGTTGATCGTTCCCAATAAGAAAGATTTAAAAATTGTTTTCCTACAGCAGCCATATTATATTCAGCTGCAATATTTTTCACTAATTTAAGTAACTTAAATGAATTTAATTGAGTATATATATTATTAATTTAGTTTGTAATTATTTATTCTTTTTTTTCAGGTAAAATATTAATGTATAAGAAAAAGCGCCAATTTAAATCTGTTTAAGATAATAAGGTAACCAATATTACGATTTTTTTTCTGAAAAATTTCTTATATATTTTATGAATATTAACAGGGGAGATCTAATTTTAAAATACCACTATTTATAAACCTTAGTGCCGTTAAAACATTACTGATAACTGATAGTATTTAAAGAACAATTTATTAATATATAGTTGTATTTAAAGGAAAATCATGTTTTAATGGTGCTGTCCATTTAATCCTATTTTTTTTAAATAATTTCATGAGTTTTATTTTTTTTATACGTAACCCTAATTATTTCCAATAATAAAAGTAGCCTAAGCTACGCTTCAGCTATCTAACAAAAAAAGTTCCGTCATATCGGTTCTGTCGTACCGGAAATTAGCTGGAGCTTGGGTGTTTATACCCACCGATACACCTAAAAAAGCGTGCTTGTTTTTATCCACCGACCTACCTATAAAAAAAGTTTGCTTTTTTCTATCCACCGACCTACCTAAAAAAAGCTTGCACCCACCGCGCTGTAAAAACTTTAATTGCGCACTTTCTTTCAAAAAGGTTGGCCATCGCTAATATCGAGTGTAGATTAGCCGTCATGTTCTCTCGTAAAACTATGATTCTGTACGACGCTCTATTTAGATAAATACAATTATTATTGTTTCCAAACGTTGCAATAGTCACGATCACGAATTACCACCGGTCCACGTACATTTACGGGTGTCATTCGCTGTCGCCGGGATTCGAGTCGGACACACCTAACCGGCTCTTACTACGAAATTTC
Source organism: Samia ricini (assembly GCA_014132275.2). Taxonomy (NCBI): domain Eukaryota; kingdom Metazoa; phylum Arthropoda; class Insecta; order Lepidoptera; family Saturniidae; genus Samia; species Samia ricini. Next base: position 14,694,404 of record AP028161.1, read on the forward strand.
GATAACAAAGTCACGCTAATAACGCTAATAATATTCTTGATTGGAATTACGATTTTTTTTGTTGTCAATTATGACAAAACAGATGACTTAATGACGTCGTTATTTATGTTGAATTGGTGTTTAGTTTGTATGTTATTGAAGGTTTGATATAATTAATAATATAGTTACCGTTTTCAGGATAAAGTAAATGATCTAATGATCATATTATACCCAAATTATTATAATTAAGTATTATGGAAACATTTTTGTCCCTACTGTGTGTCAGAAAATGTCCAGAGTTAAGGCATAACATCTAATTTTTATTTTTAATTTACTTAGTTTTAATTTAATATACATATTTGAAATATACTAAAGCGAGATAAGAACGTACGTAAAATCAATTATCTCTTAAATGTGCGGTTGGTATTACTAGTCATATCGACCAAGTAATAAAAAGTTGGCCAACCTCTGATTATCTGTAAATTCACTAAACAACTTGCATGATGAATTTTGGAAATGCAAGGAGAAAAACCATTTTTTAAATTTAAAATACATACATAAATAGCCTCTCTCCTGTGGAGGTAAGCAGGGACTAACTCCTTCCTTGTTACGATCTTAATATAGCTCTTTCGCTTATTTTACTTTCAAGAGTATACATGCTCGTCGGTTATGGGTAGCTTAATTTAAGTTTAATGTTAATATTATAAAAATGAATACAATGTACATGGTATTAATTAAAATAATTTGTAATACACATTTAATTAAATTAAAAATTAAATTCAATGGTAGAGGTTAAAGAACGCAGGTTGCTATCTCGCCCACTTGTCCAGCCAAGGGAATGTCGGAAACGTTATGCAATTAAATTACGATACCTTGTGATTGTACCGAATTGGTATTTGATGGTGTTACAACGCAAAATATTAGATATTTAACCACGGTCTGTCGGCAAACGTGCTGTTTATGGTTTTGCGCAATAATAAATCAACGATTATAATATGGTTGTTCGCATATTCCTATTATTAAAGTTTAAATATTATCTCTATCGATAATAGAACTATCAAAATAATTTTAAATAAATTCATTATAAACATGTTCTGTTTGTTTGATACAAAATATAAACAAACTGTGTAATTATTTCATAATTATTAATGGGGGTCTATTCTTTGTTTATTTTTGATGAAAATGTCTCCTTATTTCTTTAAATCTTGTTTATATTTTTAATTTTCCCAATACTGACGTTTGGGAGTGGGGAGATAACAGTTTGTTTACTATTGCAGATAAGGGCCCATCCCTTATCTGTTGGAGTCAAAATATCTAAAATATTACTTACGTAATTCGTAAAAGAACCTGACTACAGTCATAGATGTTACGTGTATACATTTTTGTTAACATTATAATAGCCCTTTGCTCTAAGAAAACTTTAAATCTATCTTTAGATAATCACGAAGATATCTTAATTATAAATAGAGTAAATATTAATGATACACTTTTTTGTATGTTTTTACCTTTTAAATTTATTTTATTTTAAAATTATTGATATTGTATTAAAATAACAATAATATGCTTCCGTTAGAATTCTTAATCTTAACTTAATAAAAATTAAAAGTATTTACTTATATTTATTTAAAAGATGAAATTGCTACGTCGGGTATAGATATTAATTCTAATGAATTAACTTATTCAAAGATCATTTGTAGTCAGTTTACGGAGCTAATACAATTTCAAGTTTTACATCGAAATTTCCTGCGTCTAATTCAACAACCAACCAACCAACAATATTCACATTACTAATATTTCAAGTCTATTGCGATTAAAGAGTATAGATATTAATGAGGGCGCCGGTCTAGACGGCATTCCACCCTGTGTTATTCGATTATCTTCATGAGTATTAGTAACACCTTTATTAATAATTTTTCACAAATCTTTAAACAACCTCTTCTTCTTAATGGAAGATTATCAAAATAACACTAATACAAAAGTCAGGTAATAAGAATGTCACTAACTATAGACCAATAATTATATTTTTCTCTTTCGCCAATATATTTGGGGGGCTGGTATACGAGCACATCTTTAATCAATTTAGTACCAAATTAAGTTCAAAGCAACATGGATAAGTCCCTAACAGATCAACAAATTCCAACTTTCTTATCTATTCCTCTTATCTGTGAGAATCATTCAATCATTCAAAAACACAAGTTGACTCAATTTATACAGATTTTTCCAAAGCATTTGATCATGTTAATTGTAAGATTTTGTTGTCAAAAGTTAACAGTCATGGATATCCATCCATGGTAATCTCTATCGGTGGATATCATCATACCTAATAAACCGTTCGCTACTGGTGGCAGTATATGGATTCGACTCTGAATCGTTCTTAGCAACTTTAGGTGTACCGCAGGGATTTAACCTACGACCTCTCTTATTTTTGTTATATATTAACGACCTTCTTGAAATGATATTTAGTAAATGTCAAGCCTATGCCGATGACATAAGAATATTTATTTAAATTCGAAATGTAGATGACTGCACTACGCCTCAACTTGACCTTAACACAATAAATAACTGGTGTAAAGAAAACCAGATAAACTTGAACATTAAAGAGTGTCAGTTTATATCTTTTACATAAAATAGGTTCCACATTATTTACCACTATAGCCTTAATGGTATTTCTATAGAAAGAGTTTCAACTATACGTGATCTCGGCGTTTTCTTCGGCACTAAGTTATCATTCAGGGTCCATCATGATTACATTACCAGCAAGGCGAATCGTATTCTTAGCTTCGTGTTACGCACTAGGAAACAATTTAAATATCCAGGTTTATATATAATACTATACGATGATGGTGCAGTAGGAAGTGCGGCCGGATTCCACGTCAATCAACGCGGGTTCAATCCCCACCTATCTCACTCTAAAATCAGCCTGAGCTTTCGGTGATGGAAAACATCATGAGGAAACCATAGCATGGTGGTAGGGCATTTTCTAATGATGCTGAAACCTCCAGGCTTAGTATGTTTACCATCCTGGACCACATTGTCACTTAACATCAGGTGAGATTTTGGTCACAGCACTGAGCCTATTCCGTGTAAAAAAAAAAAACTATTCCTTATACTATTACTATTGCCTTGTACTGAGCATTTTAGAATACTGCTCGTCAATCTGGTCACCAGTATATCATGTGCATGTAGACAGATTCGAATCCATACAAAGAAGGTTTCTCAGGACACTGTCTGTTAGGTTTGGACTACGACGTAAATTTCCAAGTTACGGAAACCGGCTCGCAAAATTCAACCTTAAAAGTATTGAATATAGGAGAACTGTTACAGGCCTATGGACAGATTGCGGGTGGTTTGCTGCATGATGAGTTACTTAGTAAACTCTTTATTAGGGTACCCCACGCGCTCTATGAAATGTCAACCACTATTCTATAGTCCGACTTGGAATAATAATGTATCGCAAAACAATCCTATCTATAGATTGTTATAGATTAGATCTAAATAATGATAAAATACATTCTGAACATTATTTATTCTTTGACAACCTTGAAACATTTGTATAATGACAAAGCTTTCATTAAAGTCTTATCTTATTATATGATTAATTAATTTACTTATTATTATCCGGTGTAGTGTTTATTTATTATTAATGCTCACGTTTGAATACGAGTGTTTAGTGAATTTGTATTATTTTTTTGTAATTATTATTAACATTTTTTGTTAACATCTGTTAACATTTTGTTCCTTCCCTAATTTTTGTCCACATTTAAATAACAATATTGCGTTATGTATAACTAAGGTGTGCACTTGTTGTTCATTGGATATTAGATTTACTGTGTTTTCTATGTCAAATGTTATTCGGATATATTTAATTTACTAGCTGTGCCCGCAACTTCGTCTGCGTGGAATAGTGACTTTAGGCAGCATTTTTCGGATTTTGGTTTATTCTGGATTATAATCACCGTCGTTACATCGTATAGCCATCGGGGAACAAAGCATACAGGCTGCTAGAATTATTAACACCTGATAAAACCACATAAAGCTGACCGTGCGAAAAACAGCTAATACTTAGATCCACATCCACAACATTCTACTGGGTAATTGGTAGATTCTTCATCTTTCATAAATCTGTTAATGGAGATATACTCTACATTATCCTCCGAAACAAAGCTCAAAACTTCAGCATTTATTGCTGCTGCTTGGTCGTTTCGTGGACTTAAAATAGCTCTTTCGCAAAGCCATGAATTTTCGCAAGTTGGTATTTGCGTTGCGTTTCCATACACGGATGATATGAGGTCTCGCATTCATGAAACTTCGCAGCATAGCTTTGCGTTTAGAACAAATTTTGCTTGTTCCTGCGGATACACACCATTACCGATCTCAAGTTACTATAGAGAAAATATAGTAGCAATAGATACAACAATTTCATCTAATTTGTATCTGGTATGAATAAAACTGTAAGGCTGATATTTTTATTATAATTTGTTTTGCTAGTGCTTGGATTTACTTGGTAGAGTCTGAAATTGTACCCATCCTGACCATGCAAATATATCAAAGGATACTGCAGGGCATCATATGCTTGGAGTGTTTCACAAATACGTTGTAAGCGATCATCATGAGTGCGCTGCACGATGTCACGTCTAGTACATTCCTAATTGACTAATATTACTGCAACTTTGTCTGCAACGGGGATAGTGTACTTTTCACGATGTTCTTCCGCAGGACGTCTATTAGCCTTATTTATAACTTTATAATTGTTATTTTGGCCTTGTTGGATGGAATCTATTGCGGCTTTGAAACTTCTGACATACGGATTTACTTGATGTAACATATTCTCAAGTTGAAATATAAAGTTGATGTTCAGCTGAGGAAAGTTATGATGTCGTATATGGGCCTGTTCAATGTAATTTGATACAAAATAAATTTAAAGAAATTTTGGCTCATTTTGGAGAAGCAAAGATCCAATCAAGTGATAAATTGGCCCTGCACCTTAAAAGTTGGATGTGATATGTTTGACCCCAAAAGATGTCATTTGGAATACACTATTATATAAACGGACATAGTCTAAAAATGTTTACATTGATGATGCTCACTATTTAGTAAAACTTTCATAAAGGGGCTCATGATAAGTTTAAATGAGCACTCTGCCACCTGAATAGCATATTCCATTTGGTTCTTTTCTCCATTTTTGAGCATTACAAAACTGACAACATACCACCATACCTACTATAGATTCGAATTCAGAGTAATAAATTCTGGGCGAATACAAATAACCTGTTTTCTCTTTGGTAATCCATGGAAGGATATCAATTTCCGCTCCAGTTTCTGGGTTTTCTATCAAACTTGATAACATTTTATTGAGTATATGCCGAAGTCAATCGGCATTTAGTCGTGACTGACGTTGTTCTGCAGTTTCTTTCTTCTTCTCGATCAGCTGTTAATCGAGATTCACAATCTAAGCTACTTTCCAGCTTTCTAGACTGCAAAGTTCGTGCTTTTTGAGAGGTCAGCCGGGTTTCCCTATAAGTAAAGGTCTCAGACTCACGCGATATTGCATGAGCCTTGCGATCGGTGGACAAACGTGCTTCACGCTGTTCCCTGTTCATCCTAACTCAAGTAGCCATCATTCGAGAACGATGTGAACTCAATCGAGATTTTCGCTGAGCTGAAGTTTCTGTAATATGAAACCTGGCCTGACGTTACTGAAATGCAGTGAACTAATGAGAACTAATCTCATCCTTATTGCATTTCTGCTGCTCCGGGGGAGGTTGGATCTTTTTCGAGGCATTCTTATAAGAAGTAGTAATTAGTACTAACTCAGCGTTATTTAGTGAACACATACTCATCATAAACAAAAAATTTAAATACTTACAGATTATTACACAGTTTAACTTTATTACAGTTTAATAACTTAAGACGTATTAACCTAAACTATTAATTATCGAAAATAAAAGAAATGTCTAATATATACATTTATTTATTAATTAATCGCAAATTACTAAATTGTTTTTTAAACATAAAAATTAAGAACTTGTATAAACTTGTATTTACAGTTTAACTAATAAGACGTGTTTACCTAATTTGAAAACTAATTAACCTATACTATATACATACAATATGTATTTACAAACCCTAAAATATAAATAAATAAAATAAGCAAACAGTCAGTGTTATAGAATGCAACTGTTACGCCATGCGCCTCCGAAAGCGGCCCGGCTCTCGACGTGCTTTATCTATACATATATAAACAACCCGAATTGCCAGCCTAACCTGAACCCTATTTCATATTAATGATGATAAATGTCTGAGGTCAACTTAAATTGGAATTTTAACATTTCCGAAATTGATCTTTTTTAACTTCTATTTATTATCATATTATTATTATTATTATATAACCATACTTTTATATAGACCATTATGGAGTTTAGTAAAGTTTCATACAATGCATCTGAACAGAGAAAGAATTTAGATAGAATAAATGTTCAACGTGATTCTTTAAATTGATATAACTTTTTTATTTATTTACCGATTGACATGAAACAAACACTAAATGCTAAGTGAAACTTACTATAATATATTAGTGAAAACTACATCTAAATCGGATAAGCCGTTTCTGAGATTAGCGTGCACAAACGCACAGACAAACAGACAAACAGACAAAAATTTTAAAAATTATAGTTTTGGGTCCTATTTGCGTTTATAAAGGTCCTAATAATATTTTTTCTCATATATCTCCCATGTACAGACAGCGATCCGTTACATTTTTATTATATGTATAGATTATCTGTACAATATGCCTTTAATAAATAAATAAATACACCTTATTAAGATTAAAAAACCGTATAAAAACGGTCGAAACGAAATACAATTCTCATTATTCCTACCATAAAATATATTTCCCACAGCATTTGAGGTTACTCGCGAAGGTTAACACTAAAGGCTAGACATTTAGTTACAAGTTGCAACAGACTTTGTTCCCATACAGTATGCGAGTTTCCAAACATTGACCGGAGAGCATTAATTGCTCGACCGATAATAGACGTACGTACCACCTAGTCACGTAAGAAAATTTTTAGAAGTGAAGTCATTATACGGTTTTTAATATTACTACAGTGCCATGTGAATCGTAATTATGTTCACACCATGCTATTGGACACGCCGCCATGGTTTAATAGTTAAAAAACCTTATTTAAACTGTACACAATACTACTCAAATACATTTACCAATTATACTACGGTTTCTGACTTGGAAGGAAGGTGTCAATACTTTTATTTATATTATTACTAGCTACCCGCCCTACTTAATCTAATTTTAGATTGAGAAGAAGAAATAAGGCACCAATAACACAAAAAGGGTTAAAAACCCCGACTTACTTAAGGCTTTTTGAAGCGACGATGGCGCAGCGGGTATTGCGCCCGGATTCCGCGTCAATCGATGCGGTTTCGATCCCCAACTATCCGACTTTAAAATCGGCCTGAGCTTTCAGTGAAGGAAAACATCGTTAGGAAACTATATAATGGTGGTAGGGTATTTTCTAATGATGCACGCCTAGGTTACTACCACCCTCAAGTTTGAAAGCCTGTAGCCAAATACCAATAGGTGTGTTCCGGCAGCATCACTTGAGAACCAGTATCTCTGGGCTTAGTGTGTTAACCATCCTGGACCACATCGTCACTTAAGATCAGATGAGATTGGGATCAAAGCGCTGAACCGTATTAAAAAATATCTATGTAAGTTTATAATATATTTTATCGGTTTATATTTCAAAAAAAAATTGGAAATATTAATATTTATTTTTGCACCTACCTTTGTGAATTTCTAAGCCTAAGGCATTAAATCCCCCTTTTTATGTAGTACTGTGAAAAAAGTGTTAAAATAAATAAATTAAAAAAACAATAAGTAATATTACTATATATTTTGTACTGAATACACGTTTAATGCATTCGTTCGAAACAAGTTAGTAACCACTCGCATAGAAACGACATAGTTATCATTAGTGCTATAAATTCGAGCACAAAGACATAACGTAGGTGGTTAGTGAAACGAAAAAGGTCTTTTACGAGGGGCAAATTGTCTTTTTATGTACCGATTTAAGATCGTAGACCCCAAACCGGACAAGTTCTTGGCGATAAACATTATTTTTATTTGTCGTCCTATCCTACAGGTAAGTGATAAATTCAAGCACTATGTCAACCAAGTTTTCTTGTTCGAACATTATTATTACATAGGTGGATCACGACGCGAATGACAGTGATGTTTGAAAATGACAGCCCTCTTTGTGCTTCCGCTAAAACTGTAACTATGAACGGTATAATTTTCTATCTCTATCTGTATGAAGTAAATGAGGTTACTTTGACGCACCATCACCTCAAAACTACTGAACATATCGGGACGGGACTACTACCATTCGAATTTTTCGTAGATGGTTGTAGGCTGTTTATTTTTTTGGATTCCATCGACCCTTTCTCATTTTTTTTTCCACTTACTCTTACGTATATTTTTTCCGCTAATGAAAACAAAAGACTCTCATTTTTCTTCATTCATTTGTTTTTTTAGGTTAGGTATAAATGAAATTTTGTATGCAGTTTTTCAGTCACACATAAAGAACATATAAAACGCGGGCGGAGTTGCGGGCACTAGCTAGTTTATATAAAAATAATTTGAGTACTTAGATTATTAACTTAATATCTTAGTTTTCGGTAGAGAAAGATTGTAATGAAAACGTTAGCCTTGATTTCAATTTTTGTACTACCTATATGTTGTTCTAATGTTTACTTAGAATCATACCCCGCATGATTTAACGATATTTTTATATGCTGTTTTGTTTGAAACATGTCCAACGTTTTGTACCTTAACCCCTTGAGCACTAACCTAGCGTTTACGCCAGCGTTAGCGTTAGCGTTTCCATTGTTTCCTATTGTCTTATTTTTATGGGTATTCAATATATTAAATAGAAAGTAATTGGAAGCTTAGGGGAATGCATTTAGGCACCGTCCTCCCACGTGGAGGATGTGTGAGACTAACACTTGGGAAAAGGACCCTAGCGACTACCCACTAAAAGCCTATGAGTGACCGTCTCTACCGCCACACGAGGAGGATAACACGGGATCTCAAGGAAGCACCGCGAGATACCCCCGGACGGATGACCTAGCCCGAAGGCCAAGCCCCTACCCGCTTAGGAACCAGCCCCGGTCAACCAAGACCAGTCCCCCGAGGGCTTCCCCGGTGCAATGGAAGGTCAGGGCCCCTACCCCTTCCTCCCTTGGTTCAACAATGTGATGAAGTTCCAATGCTGCACGGGCGACACCCGGCCACCGTCTCGCCATAAAGAACCTACCATTGTGCTGTTGTTCATTAGAAACATGGATTTTAATATATTATATTTACTACTTAGCTGTGTAGCCGGTCTTAGTCGTATAATATAAACATTTAAAAAAATGATCTAGCTTTTAAATACCCGGACACTGCATTTCTACCTTGACATTTTGTTGTAAAATGAAAACAAAGGCATGATTTATAACACAAAAAACAAATCATAAAGCAAGAGAAATACGTGACAAAATTGTATAAACAAAGTACCTATTTATTATAACACTAGCTGTGTGCCCGCGGCTGCACCCGCGTTTCATATATTTTTCAATGCGTAATATAGTTTTTAATTTTATTTATACAGGGCCACAACTATTTACGATTTTTTTTTTTTGCTGCTAACATTAAGCAAATGTATTTCTCACAAATTCAAATACCTGCTAGTAAAACTATGCATTTAATCGGATTTTATTCTTGTTTTTTTAGTTTATTTTTATACGCGCCACTCTAATTATTTTCGAGAATCAATTAAGTACTAAAGTCTAGGTCTAGTAAAAAAATTACAGCATACACTATTCTTTGCCACGATTCTACAGTTAAGAACATTATATCACCTTAAAAAAGTTAACGTGTTTAATACTAATTCAAATTAGTACAATGAATTTTTTTGAAAAAAAAAGAATGTTTTTTTTTTTATTTGTTATGTCTAGACAGAATTTTTTTTGATGGTAGAAAAATGAAGATATGTTTATTGGAAAGATGAGTTTTAACTTAGTTAAGAAAATTAGACATTTTAATGTACAAGTGATACCTTCCATTATGGTGTTAAACTAATATTACGCGCTCCGATACGCCAAAATCTATTGAAACAGATTTGAATGAACTAAAGTTTTTTACGTTTGCTTAAGAAAAAAGGTAAGTATTTAAGGATATTATTTCCGATGCAACTGCGGATCAATATTGCATTCATAAAATAAATGTTTTTTACCTCTCGCTCGCAGTAAAAAATATTTGATGTAATATTGTGGCGAGCATAGATATAAATTCTACGAGCATTCGAATCGACATCCAGGTGTAGATTAAGGAGCAGAATTTTTATTTGGTAATTGGAAGTTTCATTTAGTTAAAAAAATCTGATAAGTTAAATTAGCCCGCACTAATTTCCTTTGTTTTCTTTTAGTTAGTCTTCGTCCGGTAGTTGAAATTCGACCTAAAATATTATTGAACATTTTAATTATAAAAACGAGCTGTTTCCGATTCTTTTCAAAACTATTAATACTAAATATCATCAATGACAACTAAACAAAAATAATAGTAATAAAATGATTAAGAAACATAGGAATAAAATAAATTAAACTGTTTTATCTTCGCCTATACATATATTATAGATAAAATGTTCCAGTACATTATTTTAAACTTTATTCAGAGCAACTGCCACTTTCGAGTACAAGAGGTCAGTTCAAATCAATGTTAAATTAACTAAAAAAACAAAATACACGGTTATATTTGTAAGTGAATGATAGAATGTAATAGATACATTAATTTAAGTATTCGTTTTTGTTGTACTTTTTCATGAAATAAAGTTTACGAAGGTTATTTTTCATAATTATCGTTCAAAATATCATCTGATTGTACTGTACTACTTGTTTTATCGGATATTTTTATTACTGTTATAAATTTATTTTACATTAAACTAGCATGAATTAGAGAGATTTTAGGTACTGAAAGATCATTTCCCTCACGGTCGCCGGTGGCAATAAATTAATTTAATGTGTTTAAATTCAATTATTTTGTAATTCTCCACCGAAATATATGTATATGAGTGCTCTATATATATACGATCGAGGATTTAATTAATGAAATGTCAAGGAAATCTTGTTTTTAGTGACAAATGTTCTACATAATTTAAAATAAAGAAATATTATCAAATCTTTTACTTAATGTTTTAGGCTCACAAAGAATATTCTTAACACTTTTATGTTGATCACAATTCGTATAATATATATATATATATATATATATATATATATTTATATATATATATATATACTGGTAGGCAACATCTAGCGGGTTAAGTTAGTTTATAAATGGTAATGTATATCTAGATCCGTTTGTCTATCTGTTAGTGCACTTTATCTGACAGATTTACATGATTCTTTTTTCAAATCATAAATGAATTCACTGAACAAGGATAATAACATATTATCCTAATAATTTCAAGTGCAAGGCTTACAAACTGATATATAATGTTTATTCATACGTAACACTCAAGATTCGATCGAGGAAGGCGTCACTTGATGGAAATCAACGTAAATAAAGCTATAAAATAAATTCACTTTCTCAGCGTTTGATTGTCTGTTTATCCACTAACTCCTCGTAAATAAGAAAACAGATTCTAATGTGATTTTTTTACCAACAATTAGATATTTATACCTATACTAATGAATAAGATTGAAGATTTTGTTTGTAATGTCATTTTTTTTTCTTCTAAATATATATGAATATACTCGTATATAAGATACCAGTGACAAAGCGTCCTATAACCCGATTCCTTATAGACTTATTAAAAAACAAAACACTCAATGCGTACGCATCCTGTCATGCATCAAATATACTATAATTTTTTATGCTCCGGCTTTACCGACGATTTTTTTTACGCTACGCCACTGTAGCCAACAGTGTCTCTAGCCCTTGCAGCGCCCGTGTGCCAACCATTTCCTGATGTTCTTTGAGAGCATTGGCGCCCCGAGAGACGCATCTTTGTAGGCGTCACGAGTGCCACTCGGCGCCCCCTAAAGCCCTGGGCCCGTATGCGCTGCACACCCTGCACTATAGGTAAAGACGCCTCTGATTGTAAGGCTGGACGGACTTTGACGGGATTTTTTGGTAGATAACTGAAGTTACTCCGGATGACTTCTGTATTTTATATTATCAAAAACAATTAGGATTCCACGTAAAAAAATTAAAACTCCAAAAAAATTAAATGAAATCCAATTCAATGCATAGTTTTACGGGCAATTGTTTGAAATTATGAGAAATATTTTTACTTTATCTTAGTACAAAAAAAATAGGGTTCCGTGTAAAAAAATTAAAACGCAGTAAAGAAAATATATAAGCTAATAAAGCTTTCGTAAAAAATATTTTGTAACCCAGTCGTCAAAAATCCAGTAAAATAAATATAAAGCGAATTTAGCATTAATAACAACAATATTATTATTTTAGTAATTACACTTTTAAATTGTACAACATAATAATAGTAATACATGTAATAATCATTATAAAATAATTGCATATTAATCATAAATAAAAATATTGTTACAATCAACAACGGGAATATTACATCTAAACAGGACATTATAATGTAAACCGGAAAATAAAATTAATGTTCCGTGTAATATGCAAAACAATATATTATTACAATTAAGATCGCTTTAAAAAAAAAGAAACCTTGAGACATATTAAAATGTTGAAATCATGCAGGCATATTTTAGTGCATAATATAAAAAAAAAAGTGAAAAGGCTTACGATTCGCAATACCGTGGTTGATAACCGTGACAGTAATGGTTCAGTGCGAATTAAAATATTGAGTAATATTTAGGATTAAGTCTAACGTTACTCTTTACTTTAATTTGTTATGTTTTATTGATGAAAGTTTATGCAAATTAGTAAATATATCCTAAACGTATTCGTCACTATTAAACTAGATACATTGTATTTTTACATGAAACGATTGTATTTTTATTTATAATAGTAAATAAAATTGTTTGTAATGTAATGTCAAAATATTTTTGTCTGTCTTTATGTCTGTTCCGGGTAATCTCCGGAACAACTGGACCGATTTTGACTGGCATTTTTTCCGTAGATAGCTAAAGTTACTCCGCATAACTTAGGGTATTTTTGATTTACGAAAACAAATAGGGTTCTACGTAAAAAAAATTAAAACTCATAACAAAATGGAATAAAATCCGAATAAATGCACAGTTTTACGGACAAGTGTTTGAATTTATGAGAAATATTCTTATTTTAGGAAAATAATTAAAGTTACCGTATAAAACAATTAAAACGCAGTGAAGAACATATGAAACGAGGGCGCAGCCGCGGGCACACGGATTTAGTTTAAGATAAAATTTATAAATGATTCATACGTTTCTTTATCTAAGTGATAACTGCAGTTTCGTTCGCCTTTCAATTGTTTTGGATCAGTTAGTGTGAATTCGATAATGACGAGATATTCTAAAATACGATTCTCATGGTAGTCACCAATACTAGATTAGATTTTATTCCCTATCAGATATTTGAATAATAGTAATAATAAAAATAAAATGACATACAAAGTCCAAAAACAAAAAATTCGTGATATGCCCATAATAATTTAAGTAAAATTTAATGCAGACTGGTTTATACAATGTAGTTCACATATACATAAGACATTTGTATTCATAAAAATAAAAAAATACATATTATGGCGCTATCGTTCTCGTTCCGTTTTTTTTTTGTAATACGTGATTTATATTGATATATGAATAGTTTCGTATATTAAATCGAGTGCGTACGAAACTTGATCTGGGTGTGGTAAGAAACGCCTAAAGCTCTATTTCTTAAGTATCAAATATGCCGTGATATAAATAGTAATACAAGAATCGTAAATATAAATGGATTCTGTATAAAATGGAAGTTATTTTTTATCGAAGATATTACTTATGGGTTTTGTATTTACAGAACTTAAAAATTTGACTACAATTATGGTAAAAATTCCCTCTCATGATATAATTGTAATAATTACAAGTAAATTGAATAAAATATATAAAATAACAAAAGCAAATGTCAGTTTGTATGTTTTGTTTTTTTTGTTACCCTTCACGTATTTCCTGATGAACAGATTATAATCAAATAAATAGGTTACATTTCATTCTCGTTAACAAAATTAACGAGATCACAGCGGCGGCCAAAAGCTAGCAACAAGTATTTTACGGAATAAAAAAACTGATAAATACCGGAAATAATTTATGACAAGTAATTGGTAGAAAGAGAGCATTATCCAAGAATTATGGAATTGACCGTGCTGAATAAGTTGGTATATTATATTCTCTTAGTGAGAGGTCCAAGGTTGCTGATATATAGTACACCCACTCGTATTATGCAGGGTAACCACGAATGGGCAGTTTGGTGAAGTGATTCAGTAAGTTGATAGCGAATAATGAAAGGTCAACATACCGAAAAGGGCGCTCCTGCACGTTTTCGATTTATGCTTGTTTATAGATTAATACTATTGATTACTCAGTTATAATAAACAATTGAATATATAATCTTAATATACTTTAATTCTACTGAGACTTAGGGTGGAGTGCACGAAATCTCCAGTTATAGTAAAGTTTAAATTTAAACTTAATCTTTACTATATCTTTAACCATAGTTTTTAACCAAGTTTCGAGTGCACAACCCAACTTTTAGTTAGGGTTAAAGTTAAAAGAGTTGTCAGTTGAAAGAGACATCAATCTCCTAATAAATATTAAGGAAAATATTTTATCTATGGTAACATCGTAAAAAATGTCAAAAACAATATTGATAAATAGAAAACAAACGTGTTGTTATTGTTGTCAGTTTGGACTAAAACGAAGATTTTGAATATATTTCGTTATGGATCAAATCCTATTAACTGTAAAAACCAAGTAAGTTTATCAAGAATTAAAAAAAAATAGTGTTTGTCTTACATTTATTACTGTAATATATATCCTAATGAAAGACATGTTAATTATTATTGTTGGTGAGTAATATTAAGTATTCAAACACTTATTGATAAACAAGGATATTATTTTATGTAAAAAACCTTAAAACAAAAAGAGAAAACATCGCTAGAAGACGATTCCCATAAAATATATTACAATAGAGACATATTTTTGTACAATGTAAATAATAGGCTCTCTTAAATATCGTTGGTAGATGTCATGACAATCGAAATAAACTTCGTTTAAATTTTAAACGCCCAAATTTCGTGGGTTACGATTACAGTTAAATTATGACGTAATTTAAACTAAACTCAGATGGTGCAACACGTTTTAGCCTATCTGTAGATTTAACTACGGATTTGACTTTAGTTAAATATAAGCTTAGATGATGCACGCCAGCCTTACATATCTATATCTATACTAATAACTAAAGTTGTAGTGTCTGTTTGTAATATCCAAATTAATTTTTTTTACTAATTTGATATGAATGTATACACGATACCTGTACCAAACATGCAATTATTAAAAATGTTGTCTGTCTGTCTGTTTGTTCCGGGTAATCTCCGGAACGACTGGTAGATAGCTGAAATTAGGGTTCTACGTAAAATAAAACTCATAAAAAATTGAATAAAATCCGATTCAATGCACAGTTTTACGGGCAAGTGCTATATATATATATATATATAATTATTTTATACGGAACCCTAATTAATCTCTAAATATACATATATATTTACTTTATGTTAGTACTAAAATTTTTTTAAGAAGAATAATTTGATTCCGTATAAAAAAAATTAAAACGCAGTGAAGAACATATAAAAGGCGGGCGCAGCCGCGTGCGCACAGCTAGTTTAAAAAAATAATAACAAATTAATCTACCCCTTACTTTGTACTAATTTGTACTACTTTGTATCTAACTCACGCATATGAGGCAACATATACATTGAATTAAAAAAAAAATCTAGTTTATTATTAAGAGACCTCTTACGTAATCTATTAAATATTTGTAAGAATAATTACAACACGGTAATATAGTCAATCAACAATAAATCAATCTCAAAATTTCTGTTAAAAAAACTAGCAAAACGACTCCAAATACTTTAGTGATTTAACAGATATTTTATCATTGTATTTTATATCGGATAGAAAAATAAATTAGTCATTTAAATTAATTAATAAATATTGTAGGTAAAACATAATTAAATCATACGTTTAATGTATATGACCACATAAATGAGATAATGTCCCTTTGTGGTCATAAATTTGTCAACACTGTTTAGTGTTTCCATGGCATATATTCAAATGCAATTTAGATGCCGTTATCATGTCCATGAGATTGTTGTGACCAATCTTTATTGAAAACCTTAATAACCTCATGTCTATTATCGAAAATTTAATAGTGTTGCAAAATTAGATTATTATCGGTTCATTTATATTCTTTTATGAAGCTATTGAACTCGTTTATTATTACAACATTAGCATTTTACCGTTAAAATAACCATTTATAAATCAACGAATTCAGCTAAGTTAGTTTGAACTCGCCTACCCACATTCTTGTTAGTTGTATCTATCTATTAAACTTGGTCTATTTCCCGCCTCCATAGTTATAAATGTAATATAAACTTCTATTCAGCCTAAAATAAAATGAGGTGAAAACATCAAAAGTGCCATTGTCCATGGGATAGGAGTGACCAAATCGAACGATATTCAGTTGTTTTTATAATTCCTAATTAATCATCCATTACGGTTCATTTTGCTTTGTTAGATGCTTTTTTTTATATCTAATACTGCAGCATAATTTATATCTTACCACGTAATTTTGCAGAAATCGAATTATTCAAGATTTGGCCTTATTACTCTAAACTTTTCAGGATAGTTGCGTTTTTGCACCTAAACCTGGTTTTGAAACTGTTCTAAAATAAGACATTTCTAACATTACTTGTAAATGAAAATAGCTATATTGAAATATTTAAACAAATCTAGCAGATAGTATTTATTATTATTATTTATTATTAGTATTTAGTATTATTAGTAACACATGGGTGACAATAGATTCTTCAAAAAACCATTATTTTGAAAACGTTACCTATTATATTAATGTAGACAATGATATGATTCTAATAACCCATTTATTGTCAAATCGATTGTTTAAAAATCATTGGTTAATTTATTTTACCAATTCGCGGGCGGTGTGAAGAACAATTGCTTTAATTTAATAATTACTAACTGTTCAAGTTTCTTCATATTGTTTCCTTCACCGTTATTCGATAATTTTATTAATCAATTTCAAAGAAATATTCAGTTTTGAAAAGACCTTGATTTTATTTCCCTCAGTTGTATGCAGTGTGAAGATAGATTATTGCTTAAAACTAAATAAAATGAAATTAATATGAGTACGAAAAACAAAAGATAGTCGTTTGAAACTTCACGTTCTTATGATTTATTTAACATTATATAAATCGCCTAATATATTTATAATAGCAATGTTTAACATAAAATGAACAGAAAAAGCAAGAAAATAATGTATACAATTTCCTACTATTCGATTCGATAAATTTTATACTGGTTGGTGTAAATAAATGCAGTTTACTTTAATGTAGATAAATGCAAATATACGAGCAAAACTTACTTGTAAACTGGCATTTACCGCCTACATTTATCTAGCGAATATATCCTAATAGACGTCGAGTTTATTTTTTTATAGATAACAAACATGGAAACGCAATCAGAGTGGAGTACTAAAGAAAGAAAACAATTGAATGTCGCCTGTTTTAAAATCCTTTTAGTAAACAGTTGATATATATATTATATATCTATATATATATAATAGATGATATGTATCATCGGATGATTTTTACAAACAATGCAAAGTAAAATACAGTCTCAACACTTCATATTGCTATAGCCAGATGCTGGACCATTTCCCACACGATTGTCCATTATTATAATGGGCTCGTAGTGGTATGATCGATTCACGAAGAATAATTGCGGGCTTATTACCATCAGTTTACAACGCTCGAAGCCACGATCATGGAATCGGTTGATTGATTAATGAACATACGAATAGTGGTATTTTGGCAGACCATTGTTGAAAGTGGGTCGATTTCGTTGTTCAATAATGTTAGGTTAGGTTAATTTTTATAGCGATTTTGTAACGGTTTAGCAGTTTTTGATTTCTTTGTTATTTTGTATAAATGTAACAAAAGAATTGTCCCGATGTTTTATTCTATTAAGTTACAATTGTATCTATAAATATTTTTTTGATATTAAATAATTAACATTTTTTATTCATTTATCAGCATTAGACTATTTTTTTAACATAGTTACGTTATACTGTTTTAGTATTTAATAGGATGAATCGTTTATTAAATTTAGTTCGCTCTTTGATTAAACTATGAGATAATTATAGCTTTAAAATTGTTTAAAATAATTTTTAATAAATGTTTCATTGGTGGATAAATTTGTGCCAATAATCTTTTATGTGTTCGGTTAGTATTCGTTTAGCTCGTGCTTTAAACATGCATTTTGAATCTTTACGACTTAGTGTCGACATTTTGTACTTGATAACTAATTTCCTTATAGACAAACCTTAAGACGGTAATCATAGGTGCCAATTTTGATTGATATATTAGGGTTTTTACATAAAACTGTATAGACTGACTACCTATGGGAAACTCATGCTTTTGTTCTTTTACCTCTATTATTTGTATGGCGTTAAAAGTACAAGGTTTGTTACAACATTACTTATCTGTGGAGTAAAGAGATAAATTGCAATAAATCTAGCGTTTATTATTACATTATAATTTACTGCTTATGCTTAACTACCACATGAATTTAATATTAGAATTTTAAAAATAGCTTCTTTTTTGTTTTATCTTCACCATGGTTTAGAAAAAAAAATGACAGATAGAGTAAGATCCACTACTATAAAGAAGGACACCAAAACCAAACACTAAAAGTAACCATTAGAAACAAAAAAAAAATAGTCAGAAAGTATAATGCACTGGTTCACATCAAATAGGACAAGAAAACCCGGCAGACATTCCATAATATGGGCAGATGAAATAAATGCTGTAACTGAAGGTACATGGACGTTATAGTTGAAGGTGGCTTTTGTCAAAAGACGCAAACAGATGGATGTCAAGGCAAAATACTACTTAAGTAAAAAGTATGTGGTTGGGTAGATACGAGTATAAAACAGTCTGAATAATGGCTTTAATATCAGTATAAAAATCACAGTAACTTATTAAAATAAAAGGTCCGTTTATTTCTAATTACAATTAGTTGAGTCATTTCTCTACACTAAAAAGAACCGCTCTATATTTGAAAATATTATTTTTGATCATGAAAGTTGTTATTGTGATAAAGATACTCGATTCTAGATACAAAAGAAATGATGATTTTAAAAACTCAACATAAACAACTTTTAAAACTAACTAGCTAACCGAAACGACATTATCTGTTATAAAGGTAGGCAGAGATTATTAGGCAGTAAAACCAACATGAATACCGTAGTTTTTTCAAAATTCGTTATTTTCGGTTTTTCAAAAACATTTGCAAAGATATTAACTTTGCATTGAATAAGTTTCTCCATTATTTATTATTTAAAAACGAAAGTATTTCACGAGCATACTTTAATAAACTTACATAAGTTAGTTTTTTCTTATCTGAAATATTATTTTGATGGTATTTATTTCTAAATCCCAACAGTAGTTAACTATAATTAATGAAATCAAATAATCTTTATTTAAAAAAAAACAAATCTAATTCAAAACACGAGAATGGTTTGAAAAACAGAACGATGAGCAGAATTAGAGAAACCTTTGCACTCTTATTGAGATGCTCTAACTGAAAAATTTTTTTTGTGGCAATAGTACAAAATTGTCCATTACGTTTACCGCAAGCATGACTCATTAAAATCATATAGTGTATATGTTAAATTCCTATTTATAACAACACAAAACGCCGATAGACAAATGATTAGAAATAGTTCTGACACTATCCATGTCGTAATGTAGTAAATCATACTCTTGCATACGACACTATAGGTTCTTGAGTCCCTTAAGATACCTTATTTTTTTCTTTAAGTTTTCTACAGGCATAAGTTGATTTTCGTTTTGATACCGTTGCGCTTGATTCCATTTTACGCCTGGAGTGCCTATGCGCTCACTACAAAAACTGGTGAATTCTAAAAAAAACAAATGTAAGTCTGTATAGGTTAGAGAAAGGTTCTAATCCTAGCTCTGTCTTTACGTAATTATAATGTAATATGATACTATCTATTATCCTGTGAAATCACATTGCTCTGCGTGCAAGCAATATAGTGGGCACTTAATTTTGCACATTAATTTTCCGTATCTCGAGTCATACACAAGTGAATTTGTACTGTCCCAAATCCCACACGAACTCGTGATCGTAATACATACGTGACAAAATTGTTACCCGCATCTAAGATAAAACCTTAACGCTCCATTCTCATAGTTGATAGTAATCTTAAAATCAGCCTTGTCTCTCTTGTGAATTTTAAATCTTTCATGTGTTGAAACTGGTAGGTAGTGATAAAATTAAAATCATGGACATACATGATATCTGTTTGTTCTAGTTATAGTCCGATTGTCGTAATTAGGGTAACCATTATTGAAAATTTGAAGAAGACAAAACTAACCTTTTCAAAAGTGTGGCTATTGATAACAATAAAGCTCATCAATAGGTAATAACAAAAAAATACAAATCAATCAATAAACATATGAGAAAATCTCTTTGAACTATTTTATTTTTGTCTATCATATATTACATAATGATTAAAAATAAATAAATATAAATGCATTAATTATTCTAAATGTTTCATATTCATTCTAATTTGAATACGATAGCACGTCGATGTGTCAAGTGCCTCGCATTTTTCTGTTTATTTGATCTGAACAAATTAGTGTTGGTCATTTCAGCCTTTTACTCCCCACATATTCTTTCAATTCAAGCTTTAATTACTCACAGATTCCACGTGTTACAACCAATAAAGCGTGTAACTTGGTTAATCGACATGTATGTGACTTACTTCACATTTTTCGTGTTTGTTGGTTTTTGTTGTTTTTTATTAAAACTTATACGCTAATAATATGTACTAATAATTCACTTCGTCTATTTATGAACCAATCAAGTTGGCAGAGTTTAATTTAGACTAAAGTTAAACTAAATTTGAGATTCTTTGTCCTGTTATGATTTGATAAACTAGACTCCTATTAAATACCTTTTTATGCTCAACTCTTTTAACCGTAATTATCTTGATGTTAAGTAATGATAGGGACCAAGATGGTAAACACGCTAGATTTAGAGACTACTGAAGTTTAAGTGCTTGGTGGCAGATTTCAACTTGAGGTTGGTAGCTAATTATGAAAGTATTAAAAAACATCCTACCAGGATATTTTCCTTCACCGAAAGCTAAGGATCATTATAAAATAACATAACATAAGCTCACGCCTGTTTTCCCCGAAGGGTTAGGCAGAGATGAAATAGCGAACTACACCAGCCACATTTCTCCGAGCTTAGTTCCGTCCCAGATGTGACAGGGGGCGAGCCTGTCGCCATATCGCGCACAAATTCCCGACTCCGGGATGATATTGAGTAGAAAAACCCAATATCACTTGACCCGACCCGGGGATCGAACCCGAGACCTCAGAACGACAGTAGTACCGTAATACAACTGCGCCACCGAGGCATTATAAAATAGTATAAGCGGATTATTCGATATGTTTCGATGTAAAAGGTTGTCCATGTTAAGAATTAATATAATAAATACATAATTGAATAACCACTGTTTAATAATGAGTATTGTTGTTACGGGTAAAAAGATATTTAAAAACTTAATAATCGAACAACAAAGTTTTGCAACGAATACACTGCAACTAAAAAGAAGCAATTGTTATATAGGTCATATAAAAATTACGAAACATAGGTACACAAGCGCTGCAACTGATATTCTTAGTTCGAAATATTCGTTTGTGAAATCAAATGGAATACTGGTTAATCGAGTTAAAATATGCTTTTTATCGTATCTAAGACATTTTTTATGTTCCAGCATAAATAATGATTGTATATTTTGAACAAAAAAATTGTACATATTTATGTTATAGTTAAACAGGCTGACGAATCATGTCGTAATTTGTTATCAGTTTTAGCACATTATTTTCATTTATCCATTATTTATTTTTGTCCACTAAATAATATTGGTATAGATTATTACTGTATAATGAGTAATATAACTGTTAAATTTTAATAAATTCATAATCTTATATATGTAAAATCATGTAAACATAATATATATAGTAGTAATAATTAACTAATGCAAAAATAAAGAATCAAATTATACCTATTTATTGCCTTCATTTTCATAAAACCCAAAACCGCAGACAACGATACGATCTCAATTTCTAGAGAATGCAATATTTTGTACGTGAATACTTTACCAAGGTCGGAATATTTTGCAATCATTGTTTTCCATACATTTGCTTTAAATACAGTCATTACACCCGCTCGCGAATCGACTTCTATTATTACTAAGTGTGCGATTATCTAGAAGTGTATTAATGATCATTTCTGTTTCGTCGTGTGTATTGCACAAGTAATTTGCAATTTTTACAAACCTTAATTACGCAGTGCCCATTACAGTTTGCAAACAATCATTAGTGTTGACTTGAGAATCTAAAGCTTTGTAAACGTTTAACTCTTGTCTTAAAATTGTATACTTTTATTGCATTTTATTTAAAGAAAAGAGATAATTCGGCGAGAAAGAAAGTTGATAGGATACATTCTTTTAAGAATAATTTTCATTATCGAATGATATATGCTACAAAACTGTTGGCCTTAAAATTGTGTAAGAAAATCTATAGGTACATATTATAAAAACTAAAGTCGCTATTCTCTATATATCGTTTGTCTGTTTTATCCGCTAACTCCTCCCAAATCAAACAACGGGTTTAGCTGCAGACTTCATCTTCATTTAGACTAAAAAAAAAAATAAGTTTTGTGAAATTCAAGTTAAATCAATATTTAATCAATTTTCATGGCTCTCATAGTCTAAATCTTCAAAGATACATTAAAGCATTGATTACTGTAGAAAAATTGAGGTCGTCAAAAATCCTATAGAAAACTCAGCGGTGTCATATCTCTATTATATATCCTGAGATTGACACAATAACACAGATAACTCTAGACTAAATTCTAAAGTTGACACAGACAAACTAAGGATATAAAAATATAAACTTATTAATAAAATGCCAATGATATGGGAATATTGAAGGATAGTGGATAGGATGCATCTGTGGATAGTAATATTTTTTTTTCGTGAATTATTAATCTGCTATTTGGGGTGGAAGCAAAGCCAACAAATTAAAGACCATAAAAATTGGCACGGTTGTTCTTGGTATGGTATTCGATATATGGTGTGACCAACCCGAAACTGTATATACATAGGTACATAGAAGATTATAGATTGTTTTTTATTTGTTAATTACAGTATGCCTTGGCGCTCAGTCAGACCGTTCCCGGCAGCGCTCAAGTCCAGTCAGAAGCGTTCCGGTAGCGGCTGACATAAAGAGAGACGCGGACTTCGATTGTCCTGAAGAGTTCGGCTACTACCCTCACCCAACCGACTGCACATTATATTACGTCTGCGTGTTTGGCGGCGCTTTACTCGAGTCCTGCACTGGTGGCCTTATGTACAGGTAAGTTGAAATTTTCATTACAGAATCAGGCAGAGATTATGCTACAGGGCAATACATATTTCTCCTCTCACTATCAATATATTTTCTTTATATTTTAGTTTAGTTTATTGTAGTCGGTGAACTTTAATGTTTTCAATACGAAAAATTGTTCGTCAAATTTTCAGTAGGGTAATGATTATTATTGGCTTTTGACAGGCGAGCGAATACAAAGTTTTCATTAATTGATATTTGTTAAATATTAAACTGTGTGATACTTTTAAATTTCAAAAAGTATCTTAAAAAAGCAGTTATTAATTTTAATTTCCATTAAATTTTAAGTTATAAACTCGAGATTAATATTACAATTATGTTATTTGAATTACAGTCACGAGCTTCAAACATGTGATTGGCCACGAAATGTAGGCTGCGACGGTGCTAGTGTCATCAGTGGCGATGAACTGGAGAGGCTCAATGAAAGGGAGCCACCCCGGCGGAAATCTACATCTCCAAGGCGCACTCCTCCCCCACCACCACCCAGGGCTCAGCCAAACCCAGTTATCACATCTAGAGGTCAACCTAAGTATAATCGTGAACAGTACGAAAAGGTACATACATATATGATTATGTAATGTAAAATATATATCTAAATAAATTATTTATGAGTAAATAATTTACAAAACATTTGTTAGGGGTAGTGGCACTGGATATAATAAATAGCGAATACCATGTTGATGTCAATATTATTTTGAATTATAAAATAAGCCTGAATTCTCTTTGAAGAAAAACATCGTAGTCGACGTATTGTCATTTACTGATTCTTGCTACATTACTAATTCTACAAAGAATAAAGTAATTAAAGTACAAATAAATTAAATTATCAGATTTAATCAAAAAGTTCTATCAGTTTCTATTATTAAAATAATGCATTATAATTAATACTATTTTATTCGATATAGAGCTATAACTACGTGAAATGTTTATAGTAAACATTTTTAAATTATTTTTTTGCAAAAAGTTGTATGATAATACAAATATTTTGTTTGCACGATTTTAACATTCATATGGTATTACTACATATTATTGTTATTAACTATTTATTTTATTATTATTAACTTTTTAACGGTAAAGTCGTTTTTAAAATTTAGTTATGAATTAAATTAAGGATTAATTTTCATACCAGATAAACGACACATTCTCAAAATTTTAGCAACAACAGTTGTACGCAGAAGTAGATGACTTACCACCAGTGGAGGAAATTGAAAGTGATAGACAACAACGAGTTTATCGAGGTCAACCCTCAACGATTGGACAAGTTCAAAAAGATAGGGACGGCTACGTTTCACAGCCTGCCAATTCTGGAAGAAATTTAAATTCTAACATCATCCCTGCTTCTTTATCTCAAAGCAGCAAATTTGGATCATTTTCTTTTGGCTCTCAAGTTGATGATAGAAGAACAGCAACTGTTACTCCGGTACCGCAAAGCTACAGGTAAGGGCTAATTGTAATTATGTATTTACTAATTACAAATTACAAACAGCTATCTATTAAAAATTGTAACATTATTTCAGTGATGACAGAGTTTACGTGACTGACTTTCATCATGACAAACACCTAGACATTGAGATGAATGTTATAGATAGAATAAATAATGACTTGACTAAAAAACAATCGTTAAGAAGAAAGCGTGAAGTGACAGGAAGAGAAATAGTAGGTACAAATGAAACTCTGACGAGAAAAAATTCTAAACGAAGAGATACTGACACTGATATAGAATATATTGAACTTGACCCAAAAACTGTTGAAATGAATAGTTATGAAATGATACATGACGAAATAGAAAGAGGGAAAAGACAAGTTAGATACTTTTTAAAAAATGGACACAGTGGCTCTGGAAAGAACTGGCTTGATACAAAAAATAACAATGCTAATAATTATCATCAAGTTAGATATAATCCGAGTAGCCAAAATATAAGATATCAACCGATATATACAGACTCGTATAATACTAACTACTTTGCAACTGAAAACAGACCAACTTCTTTTGAGAACAACGCAAATACTTTTTCATCTTATCGTCCAGATAGTCAACAAACCGAAAAGCAATTTAAACCTAGTCAGTCTGACCCTTCTTACTCAAATTATGTTCATAGTACCAGAAATATTGCCACCCAAGTTGTTACTAAGAGTCCCCCAATTTCATCATTAAATAACAACGATAACCTTTTTCATTCTTTAGCTGGTGGATTTTACAATAACTCTCCAAGACCTGCCAATTATAACAGTCAGCTGTCTTCAGAAGTAGCATTTCCAGAAACTCGACCAAGTAATCAGATTTTATTTCCTGATTCATCGCTGCTTCCTAGTACAATAGTAACAGGGAAACCTGTAATAATGTCTACATCTATACCTACTATCAATTCCTACCGGTCAAATTCTAACCAAATCAATAATAATGCAAGTCCACCTACTATTCCGTTTAAAAGTGGCAAGTTAAATCAGAATCCTAGAAGTCGACCAAAGGATGAAGATTACGATAATGAAGATTCTTTGGAATATGAGGAATCATCGTCTGATGAAGACGATGATAGTGATTCTCAGTATCAAAGTTATTTCCCTAAACCTCCGTATGAGTTTACACATCCTAGTAACAAATATGCTAACATAGAAAATCCTTTTGCAAATCCTGATTTTGATTTTGACAGCTTTTTATCAAAGTTAAGTAACGGTGAATATACTCCAAGACCAAAAATTGTAAAAGAACTTTCCACACCTTCAAATATCGGAATAACTCTACAAGGCTCAAAATTAAATTATAAAGGAATGAGTACTCCTAAACCATTTACTGGGTCTGGGGCATTTGTAAGTACATTGAGACCTAATGATAGCAATGTAAGACCACATGCCATTATAAAACAGTCTCAATTATATAGCCAGTTTGAACAGCCTCAGCCAAGTCAGTTGCCATATTATCATCAACAACAATCTTTAAATCAGAATGGCAAAATAAAACTCTTTCAGCAAACAGCCGGAACTTCATTAGACGCTATAAGACCAAAGCTGAAACCTCCAAATTTTAAAGACGACAGAGAATTGCCTTTAACCTATAGTTTTACCACTATCAAACCAAAGTACAATGAAACAAAATACAGAGAAGAAAATCACCATACTTATTTAGTAACTCAAAAACCATATATAATAGTTACCAGTACTGGAACTCCAATAATATTATCCAGCCCAAAATATCAACATATAGTGAACCCAGAAAAAATATTGAGTTTTCAACCACATGTTATTGCTACCAGTAAGCCTTATATAACTTCCTCCGTTAAACCATTCATCCATCAAACATTCCAACAATCTACTCCAAAACCGTTAACTACAATAGCTAATTATCAACTATCAGCTCTTCAAAACTATTGGCAGAATCCTTCAACAGTAAAGACGATCAGTCAATCAGTCACTCCCCAACCAACTGCTACTGTAGATTATGCAAAATTAGGTAGCCTATTTGCACAAGCTGTTAGATCATCAACACAAGTTCCCATTAAAAATCATAATGTTTTTAATAATGAATTGAAAAATTTACTGACAACAACCAAGTCACCACCAAAACGCAGACCGATTCCAAAGCCTTCTCCTGAAATGAATGATTATTATTATGATGATGAAGATGACCAATATTATTATGAACCTATTGTAAAGCCAAAATACATGCCTAGTACAGAGGTGAGGCCACAGAGACCGCCTATGGCTCAAAATTATAAGGAATATGAAGATAACTATGAAGTCTATCAAGACCAAAAAAACAGTAATGTAAAACCATCACAATTGATTTCAAACACAGAAATAAAATATAATTCTTATAAACCAATTTCTGATACAAAAAAATATAATAATGTATCAGTTGTTACAAAAAGTCCAGTAAAAGATACGAGCAAAAGTACGAGCGGAAAAATTCTTGTCCCTGTATTAGTTGAATATGCTAGCGTTAGGCCAACAGTACTGATCCGCCCTGAGGTATCTAATTATGAAATAGTACATCATAATCTTCAGAACCGTACAATGCAACATAAAAAACCGTCAAATTTCGAAGCAGGCCCTTATACTACTAAACCTCCGAAATACTTAAATCAGACGACTTTACGACCATATACAGTTAGGCATAGACTAGCTAAGCCAAATACTGTATCTGTAAAAAATCCAGCTCTAAAAAACAATGACCCACAAAACAAAGGAAGAACAAGGCATCAAAATATCGTTGCACAAATGAAACTTTCGATTCCAAAAGACAGCTACAATCAAGAAACTCGACATAGTAAGACAAAACATGACGATAAAACAAACAGGTAAATTAAGTCCACGAAGTACGTACTTTTTGCAAAGCTTTAAGTATCTCACAATCTTTCATCACTTCACTAATGATTTTCCTTAAGCACAATATTGAAAAGCTGACAAAACTAACTTTGACTTCTACGGACCTAAGACTTTGTAGAGACCCCGACTATTTTGAAACTGCTTAATCAATTTTTTCCAAGTTCATCATGGTAATTTAGTCACTGACAATCTGTTATATATTTTTAGCTTGGAACCCACTGAGAACGTGGCACCAGTTTCTTATTCGCCGAGTCCTCGACCGAAGATGTTATACAATGGATCTCAGAGTTACATACCTGACCAATATGATCCCTTCTATGCTGTTTATGATGAAGACGGTGAATTGTACAAAGACGCAGGTGGAATTAACAATATTTTCCTAATATTCATTAAATACACAATCTATATAGCCAAAGTATCTTTGTTAAACTGTTTGGGCCGCCGAGGTTATTACTCAGTTAAGTAAGGATCCTTTCCGCAAAATATCAATTATGAATCGATTCAAGCCAATTCCAAGCCAATGGATTCAATTGAATCCAAGCAAATCAATTCAATAAATATCGAGGTCCTCGAGGACTAATCAAGTACCGATTATTAGAATATCCTTTTTTCTATGATATGATGATTATCTGTAAATAGGCAAAGATAAAACAGTTCCTTGACATTTTTTCCTTATCGTTAAGCGTTTTTGTTTTTTTTTTTTTGCAATAAATGATGATTATAGTCTAATTTCGGTTATCAAGTAATGGATGTTTTCGACTACTGGAAGAATACTATTTACAAATAAAAAGTCAAATAAAGCAAGTCGAATAAAGATTGATCTCTTGGACCTCGATGTTTTGTGAATCGATTAAAAAATCGATCGTTTTGGTAAATCTTTTTGCACATTGCTACTTTAACTCGGCCGCCTGCCATACCAGTTCGCGATTTGGTCGATACGTGCGTTAACAGTTTTAAAGTTACAAAGACTTTCCGAGATATAAAAGCGTATAAAGTATTATTTGCATGTCAATAATAATTAATCTCTTTAATAGAATTTTATTGGTTTTTATTTCATAATTATATTAATTTAAGCCTTCTTCAGGAGATTTACTTTATTAATCGTAATAATTAGAATATTTTAGATGGTGTATACACTTACATATAGTTGCTCAGTAATTAATTAACTGTCTACATATCCGATTCTAGTTTATTCTTAAGTGTGGTTAATAATTATTTACCTATGGCTTGGAGGTACAAGTAAACTTTAACTACTAACGGGTTCTGGGCGTCGGTGTTGGCAGATTATGTGCAGCAATATAACGTCGCTTCACTCCGACCGGCAGTCCAGCAAACCTATCGCGGTACTCCACCTCCATCAAAACGGCCAACAGAGAATTACACACGGAGACCAGTAGTGAATGATGACTATGATGACGCCCTAATTCAAGGACAGGTATGTTGTTTGCATTTAATTGTATTTATACGTGAGTGCTAACTGCCACAGTAGTGTGATGAAAAATTAACGTCTTGGATTTGATCTATAACTAACGATGTTGGTTGTATCTCTACCTTCTCTCGTCCGTTTATCAATTGATATTTTTTTTTTTTGTTTGGCATCATTATGACAAACGAACTAAAAAGTTTGAATTAATTTTCAGATAAGTAATCAAAACCAGTACCAATCACCCGTTCGCCATCCTGCAAGGTAAGTTTATGCTCATACTTTTATATTAATGCCTTTTAATCAATAACACAATAATAAATAAAGAAAATTGTAATTAAAATTAACAACTGCAAAATTGCCTACCTAGGGGCGAAGGTAATGAATTGGGATATGAGCATAACCCGAGCAGTGTGAGGACAACTTTGTATGAAGCTACCTCTATAAGCACAATTCCTACAACGAGCAGCACTAGCACTACTACAACTACGACTACTACAACCCACACAACGCTCAACCACTGCACAATTCACTGAAGCTATGACCCCGTCTCGTTATAGTCCAAGGTACTACAAAAGAAAAAAGAAAACCTGTCATAAACTCATTACTGCTTTGATCATATTAAATAAAGCCACACTATTTTAAATATCCTCCATATCATTCATTCAGGTACTTGTAAATTTAATATTTAAAATACTAATTTAATTAATATTATTTCTCCTGTAAAAGCATGTCTAATAAAGTAATTAACATGAATCCCTAAAACAATAGCTTTGTGTGTTTCTAAAAAAAAACAATAGTGAATACATATTCGCACTCAGTGTAGTCTTAGAGATCTCTTGGAAGCTTTTGTGGTATCTTTTGCATAAATCCCTACAGAAAATATCACAGTAACTCTATAAGAATAATATTTTCTTTTTACACTAACGAAAAGAAATTATCATTTATATCATATCATATTCAGCAAAACAATACTATACAGCTTAAATTAGAGATATTTTGCTTTGTATTCTACAGATTATCCACAAACGAAAAACCTTCTCCTAAACCTGAAACTTCCACAAACCCTCCCGTCATAGACCCAATTTCTTTAGCCCCTTCTACAGCATCAACTATAGTCAATTTCTCCTCTCTCGCTAAGCCTTTTGAAAAAACTGACAATTCTTATAGATTACAATCGACTTTACCGACCATTGAAAATAAATTGACTTCTAGGCATCCTTCTATTGTGACTAATAATAATAAATTATCTGTAGAAACAACGCAACCGGTGTCAAGTCGTGGTAAGAAAAAGATTTTATCATTAACAAGCGGCTTTTCAATAAGACGAAATATGAATGATACTAATAATCCTTATACACTGACAGTCCTAACAAGGCCAGTAGACGATTATAACCAATTATTAGTTAAAACACAGGATCGTGACATAAGTATCAGTCAACAGAATTCAGGAAAATATGATCATAATAGCGGTAGTAGGAACGTCAAAAAATCATCATCTAATTCTGACGATTATCTTAAATTCGAAAGTACTTCTGAGAGGGATTTTACTATAAAAGATACTGTTACGAGAATAGATGACGATAACGACATTCCTATTTACACAAGACCAGTAAGTAGAAGTAGAGGGTCTACCAAGCTTACAGTTGAAATGACATCTCCTTTACCCGTAACTACAACTGTTGTAAGTACAACACCAATGCCAAGGACTACACCAAAGTCATTCATTACTAAAACAATACCACCAGTAACAAAGTATTACATAAAAACTATTTCAAAACGTCCTACTCCATCTACCTCGGATAAGGAAGAAAAAAGTTATTCTACTGAAAATGTTATCAATACCGAAACATTGATAGAAAAAGCACAAGAAAATGAATATGATAATTCTATAAATTCGAATCGCACTAGTACTGAAGAATCATTTGAGTGGAGAGAGCAAGATAGGGACCACAATATTTTAAATAATCCAACAGTTTCACCGTACCGAACCTTAGATAACTTAAGAAAAACTTATAAAAATGACTTTGTGCAGGATTATACTACTAGTACGATTGCCACTACACCGTTTACAGCTACTACGCGTAAAACAAAATCTAAGCACAATACACAAAAACATACGACTTCTCGGTCAGACCTTTCATATTATACTTACCATGTTGAAGATGATGTTATACCAGATCAAACAACAGAGATTTTCAGGGGTAAAGTAAAACACGTGATTCAAGCTTTCT
This sequence comes from Samia ricini, assembly GCA_014132275.2. NCBI lineage: Eukaryota > Metazoa > Arthropoda > Insecta > Lepidoptera > Saturniidae > Samia > Samia ricini. The sequence continues at coordinate 14,726,143 of AP028161.1, forward strand.
TTAACAATTTAATCACTACTCCTACACAACTTTCGAATCAAGAATATTCAAGTACAACTCCCGTATCGACGAAAGTAGCAGACAATGAAAAAATAGTAAACATAGGTTTTAGAAAACAAACTTTTAAGGGTAACGATTATAAAACTTTACAAGATCAGGCGATGCAATCAAAAGATGTACAAGAGTTAACTATTAAAAGTATAGAAATTCCTAATTTTGACATAGTAGAATTGCCCATAATTGATAGTAATATATATGAAAACTCTTCACCATTCACTTTAACAATACCTGTAACAAATACTCCTACTTTGACATCAACTGTTATTCCACAAAATATACAGACACGTGTTGACAATAGTAAAGGTGTTTCTCATAATTTACAAATAAAAGATGTATCTACATCTAAATTTAGCGATTTAATAAAGGGCGTACCAGAACAAATATTCGAAAACGTAACCGTTGGTAAAGTACAGAGTAGGTTTCAAAATTTGTCTAACGCAGAACAAACTACCGAACCTATCATTCAAGAAAATATAAGTAGCGATATACCTAGTTCGACTAAATATATTGTCGAAGCCGTTACTCCCTTGTCATTAGATAAATCGCAAACAACTATAGGTGAACCTATCGACATTGCTTCAACGACAAGTACCACTAAATCGACAACAACTGAAATGAAATACTTGAATCGACAACTAAGACAACGACTACTACTTCTAAAAGTATATCCTTCCCAACGCGACCCTCTCGAGTAAATCCTGCCATAAAGTTAGCCGTGACAAACATTGGAAGTGGGCGCAGGAGTTACCAATCGCCGTCCAAATGTTCAACAGACAACAGTCTGCAAGCGAACCCTAAATGCAACGAAATCAAATACCAGAGGTACATTAATCGCCGGCCAGTAGTTTAAGCGTGTTGTTCACATTAATTATTGAAGGTGGAGGCTACGTCTATCCTCAAATCTTATTTTCTGCCTCACGAAGTAACCTAGCATGGAAATCAATATTTGATCAAATCGTTAATAGCACCTTAAGCCAAACTTTCGCTTAACATACTGTACTCATGGGGGATTTCATGTCGGCTAAATTGACTTTCTGAATTGTTAACTCCTGACGCGATCCTTTCCATTACTTGCACAATATCAGTAAAATTTAGAAATTATAAAATGCTGCAATAATATTCACTAATATTATTTAAGCAAAGTAATTAAGCAATTTTTATTATTACGCACCACATTGCAATCATGTAGAACTTAAGTGCACCTAATTAAAATACTACCATAAGATAAAATGTACCATATTGTAAAATCTTCTCGGTATTCTATATTCTACAATGCTACTTGCATGTGTTGTTAATTTTATGTGTAACATATTATTTTAAATTTGAACATTATTTCATGTTATAAGGTTGTGAAAAAAAAATTTATTTGAAGAATACTTTAATGATCTGTTAATGAAGGCATTCACAATTTTAATGAAATATTACGCTTCATAAATAAACATCACGCTTACTAACTAGGCTGTACCATTTGATCGTTTATTAATTATAAGCTGTTTACTTGTATTTTACAGGCCTACCACCACTCGAGGTCGTGGCTCAGCTCACTACTCAAAATCAGGCGGATCTGATGCGCAGCAACCAACAACCAAATCGAGGAACACCACCAACGTGAGAAACTTTGCCTTATATTACTTACATATAGCTAATGGATCTGAAGTTATGTTGCACAAACCATGTCTGTTTATATATAGTGTACAATATATTATTTAAGTTTAATTACGTATCCGCACAGCCGAAGCCGACCTACACTTAAACCCTCTACGGCGATCGTATCTAAATCCACGGAGTTCATTGACATCTACGCTCATCCTCCAAGTAGACCTGCTCCGGTATACCCGCAACCAACCCTTGATAAAACTGCAGCTAAATGTAGAAAGGACGTATGCTTACTACCTGATTGCTATTGTGGTGGAAAGGATATACCCGGTACGTAATTCATTAATACAATTATTAGTATTTCAATGATTATCGTTAATATTTCAAATTTTACTAAATTAGCTTCATTTTATTCTGCTTGATCTTTAAAATAGTATTTATGGTTTCGATCACTTTTTCAAGGATTGCACTTCTTTTAGTACTGACAAAAAATATTAGTATTTATTAGCAAGCAATAGTTGGAATTTATTAATAATATCTGAATAGTATTTAAAATTTGTATCAAATTTATATTCAACAAGAATTAATAATATGGAGTATGAAGAAGTTAGAGTAATAACTTGTTTAATGTCTATTCATAAAAAATTATTAATAATATTATTGTAACATTAATATGAAAATGTTATAAGAATTATAGTTGGATGGCATGATACCAATATTAGGTTATTAATTAGGTCAGTTATTCTTAGGGGCGTAAGAAATTTTACTATTGTAAATTATGCATTTATGATATAGGAAATTTACCTGTCCAAGAAGTACCGCAAATAGTTTTGATCACTTTCGATGACGCTGTAAACGATCTGAACAAAATGTATTATGAAGAAATCTTCCAGAAAGAGCGACTTAACCCTAACGGTTGTCCCATAACCGGCACTTTTTATGTATCGCATGAGTGGACGGATTATAGCCAAGTTCAAAATCTGTACGCAGATGGTCATGAATTTGGTTCCCATACGATTTCGTAAGTTACTATGGAAACAAATCTTCTGTCTGGGTTATTTGAAGTCTGTCAATACTTCTACAACTAACATTATATAATATATTTTATAGCCATCTACATTTATTTCTTACGGAGGTATTTAATTTTATTTCGTATGAATACTAATTACGATTGTTTTGTTTCTCTTCCTTACTTCTTCCGTCCTGTTTAAACCTATTTTCTTTTTCTTCCTTTTCCTGGCACAATTTACACAACTACATGCACGATCTACTACCGATGCCCAAACAGGAGATTTACCGGTGGAGTCCGTACCGCAAATTGTACTTCTGACGTTCGACGATTCCGTAAATGATTTAAACAAGGGTCTTTATGCTGACCTATTTGAGAAAGGTCGCGTGAACCCGAACGGTTGCCCAATCTCAGCAACATTTTATGTATCACACGAATGGACTGATTATAGTCAAGTTCAAAATCTCTATTCAGCTGGACATGAGATGGCATCACACACGATTTCGTAAGTTATATTCAAAACTGTCACAGCACAATTTGCTTTTAGTAGCACCGTCACACATTCCAAGTTTTTTGAATCAATTACATCTACCTTGACATCTTCATTTTTATTTAAACTTTTAAAAAGTTTCTACTTCTACTTCTAGTTCTTATTCTTCCTATTCTACATTTTATTGCTTTCCGGGATTTTCTAGTAATATTAAATTTTTCTTATACTATTAAACTCTTTGTACATTTTTTTAATAAATGCTCTACATCAGTGGTCGTCAAACTGTGGCCCGCGGGCCGCACGCGGCCCTTGGATGGTATTTGTGCGGCCCGCGATGTCAAACAATTTTGGCAGACAATGACTCAAAGCCAAGTTTACCTATAATTATTGAATTATTTTGTCAAAAATGTCTTGCATATTTTGTTATTGCTACACAAAATCTATGAAGAATTTGCGTTTGACAGCTCATAAAAATATGTCAATTAATTGATGGTATCGATTACCCGATGAATAAAAATGCGGACCGTAGTCGAACCTCACATTGTCCTATGTGGCCCTTGACCAGAATAGTGTGACGACCACTGCTCTAAATAATATTCAATAACAATTATACTAATGTAAATTGAAAAGATTAACCAGTTAAATACAAAATTTTAGACATAGTTTTGGAGAACAGTTTTCTCAAAAGAAATGGAATAGAGAGGTTGCTGGCCAAAGAGAATTATTAGCAGCTTATGGAGGTGTGAAACTCGAAGATGTCAGAGGGATGAGAGCCCCTTTCCTCTCTGTTGGGGGAAATAAAATGTTCAAAATGTTATTCGATTCTAACTTTACTTATGATTCTTCATTACCTGTATATGAGAACAGACCACCTAGTTGGCCCTATACTCTTGATTATAAACTATTCCATGACTGCATGATTCCACCGTGTCCAACAAAATCTTATCCAGGTAAGATAATTTAGAGTGTCTTATTATTATTTGATATGAATTTACTTACAAAAATTGAAGCGATGATGGATAGTGCGATTGGATTCGATTTTTTTTAAATAGTATAGGCACAGTGCTTTGACCATAATATCACCGGATGTTAAGCGACGACGTGGTCCAGAATGGTAAACATACTTAGCCTAGATACTGGTTCTCAAGTGATGCTGCTGGAACACATCTATTGGTATTTGGCAACAGGTTTTCGAACTTGAGGGTGGTAGCTACCCAGGCGGGCATTGTTAGAAAATGACCTACCATCATGATATGGTTTCGTCACGATGTTTTCCTTCACCGAAAGCTCAGGCTGATTTTAGAGTTGGATAGGTGGGTTTGAACCTGCGTATATTGACGCGGCATTCGGCCGCACTATCTACTGCGCCATAATCGTTTTGATAGACGGTTCGAACCCATCTATACTAATATATAAAATTGGAGTGTGTGTTTGTAATGTAAAATTTTTTTTTACTAAATAGTTTTGAATGTATATACGATAACTATACCAAAAATACAATTTTCAAAATTTTTGCCTGTCTGTCGTTCTGTCTGTCTGTTTGTTCCGGGTAATCTCCGGAACCGCTGGTTGTATTTTGACGGAACTTTTTTTTGGTAGATAGCTGAAGTTACTCCGGGTAACTTTTTAATTTTCGAAAATTATTAGGGTTCCGTATAAAAAAGTTAAAACGCAGTGAAAAACATATAAAACGCGGGCGCAGCCATAGGCACGCAGCTAGTTTTATAATAAGTTTCAACTTTCGTTTAAGGAAAACATCATGAGGTACCCGTGCATGACTGAACCCGTGAGGCATATGTAACATATATAGGCAGGGCATTTTCTAATAATGCCCGCCTGGGTAGCTACCACCCTCAACTTTGAAAACCTGTAGCTAAATACCAATATGTGTGTACCAATAGGGAAGTATCACTTGAGAGCTAATACTTCTAGGCTTAGTGGGTTTAACACCATCCAAGACCACATTTTCACTTCATATCAGGTGATATTGTGGACAAAGCTTTAAGAAACCAAAGTATTTAAAAAATCAATAATTAAATTTATATATATTACAACCATTGGTAAGAGTGTTAATATTATGAAACAAGTATCCTAGTAATTAGTCGATCAGGAATATATAAAGGATGTCTATTAAATTACGTATTAATTTTTTTTAGGTGTGTGGGAAGTACCTATGGTGATGTGGCAAGACTTGAACGGAGGTCGTTGTTCAATGGGTGACGCTTGCGCAAATCCCCCTGAAGCAGAAAACGTATACAAAATGATTTTGAAAAATTTTGACAGACACTACACGACTAACAGGTATGTATTATCTAGAGGGTATCAGGTATCCTGTTTAATCTAGTTTGTAAGCAACAATTGGATAAGATTTACTTAATCCTACTCTATTTTTTAGTTCCAATGAAACATTCTTCATGTTTAAATCAACATAGACAAAGATAAAACAGTTCGGTACATTGTTGTCCTCTATTTGTTTTTTTTTGTCTGTTTAGATTGACGACATCTAATATTTTTTTTGGAATCAGTAGTATTTTTCGATAAAATTTAATATTGATCATTAATAAATTTTGCCCATAAGATGAAGAAGTTCTAGTTTTAATTTTTCGTTACTATATTTTAATGGGCTGCGTTAAGTTTAGTCATGATTTTATTTATTGACTCTATGTTTGTCGGATAATTATTACAAAAACTCACCTTTAAATAGAACTTCTTGACTACTTCTATATCTTATTTTATAAATGATTTAATTGTTATGCTTAATAGTTTAGTCAAGTTTAGTATGAACAAATAGATATTAATAATTAAACTATATTGATTTAGTATTCGATACTAAAAAGTTTATTGCAAATTGTTTTCAGGGCACCTTTTGGTTTGTTTTACCACGCGGCGTGGTTCACGCAGCCTCACCATAAGGAAGGGTTTATAATGTTCCTGGACTTCATTAATCAGATGCCTGATGTATGGATAGTCACAAACTGGCAAGCTCTACAGTGGGTACGAGATCCCACGCCGATTTCTAGGTTAAACAATTTCCAACCATTCCAGTGTAACTATCAGGTGAGAACTTGACAATCTATAAATGATTTTGATTAATTATATTTTTGCGGCTGAGTGCCTTCAGCACTCGCCCCTAAAGTTCGGTGAAGCTGTACAGGCACTTCCGGTCAACAGCATTAGCTAGCTCAAAAAAAAAGATTAATTATATACCTACATATAAGCAAAGATAAAACAATTTAAGACGCACCTGCTTACTTCTATTCTGCTTATCAATGTGTTTTCTTTATTGTTTTTGTTTATTTATTATTGATAAGCTTTTTTGAAAATAGTTCGTATGTTTTTCTAATGTTGATTTATTATTATTTGGCGAATTCCGACCGCCAAGCGATACCTATAATAAACTGTTTTAAAACTTTACATGTTATGATAATTTAATGAAAACGAAAATAAATTAGCACAGCTGTAAATTAATTAGAACCACGAGTAAAACTTGTATCTTATCAATAATTGGGTAGATTATAGTCTTCTAAGAATTAATGTTTTGGAAATGAAAATGACGTGAGATAGAAAAAAAATACTAAAATTAATAACGAATACAAACCGCTCTTGATTGCAGGACCGGCCTAAGAAATGCAATAACCCGAAAGTTTGCAACCTCTGGCATAAATCCGGAGTGAGATACATGAGAACGTGTCAACCTTGTCCCGAGATATATCCCTGGACCGGTAAATCTGGTATCAGATCTTCACGCATCGACAACGATAACGGAGAATAAACGCAACTTTTGAATATAGCAGAAATTTCATTGAAGTAAAAGTAACATCTCTATTAGATGATGATGAGAAAAATCCTATAATATTATTATTAGATAATTAATATCGAAGCGAACGAGGCAACGATAGTTTTGTTCAAATATAAAATCACAATAAAGATTGTCCCGACACATGTGGAGTGCCATTTAGACAACGATGGTCACAAGTTATATTTAGTTTCAAATAAATCAATTTCATAGACAAAATATTATTCAAAATTATTTTCAGTTTAGTTTGTTCTTTTTTTTCTTAATTCGTAATGTATTGGAAACTGTGATATCTCTAAGTGTTTTCAATTGTCTAGTTTTGAAGATTGTGTCAATTATATATTTTTTTTAGAATTTAGTTGAATATTATCAATATATCGAATGTTTGTGCAATTTCTAATTCCTATTATGTGTTCGTTAAAACTTTTAAAATACTCTCTGCTAGTAGAATTTTTTTATTTCAAAAATAATATTGTATATATTCAAATATATTATTATAGCTACAAATCTGTGCTATAATTTTATTCCATAATTGTGAGGAAAAGCCATATTATAATTTAGAAGATATATTTTCTGATCTTGCCAGCTTCGTGGTTATCACCGCCCCTTTTTTATATACATAATTTGTAAATATAGGTATAAAGACTTTATTTTTTTATTTCTCATATTATCTGTATTCTATCATCTTTAAAATTAAATATTTATGATTCTTATATCTGAATTTATAGTGAATTTTACAGGCGAAAATCGAATCTCTAAATGATGATATGTATTATTCTAAAAATCATTGTGCAGATGTCTGGCTACATCGCATAAAAGTGTGATGTTGCACATGTCTGTGCAATTGCTTATACTATTTTTTATTAATTATAAAAACATCTATTTCTTTTGTTTTCCTCTTATTTCATAAGATTTTCATATTTATCAAAGAAATATAATACGTTCAATTGTCATTATTCAATTAAGCTAAAGTTTTGGTCGGCTACCGCAACTAAAGCCAAGAAACGCTTGCTGCATTACCTATTTAAAAAGATATTCATTAGTTATAAGTGCATACTATTATTATTGTAAATATAGGTTTAGTATTTAAATTTGGTAGTTTCACTTTTTTAATTAAATATATTTGGCTATAATAAACATTGAACATGATTAAAAGCACTGTGATCAGCATCATTGGAATGTATTACAAGATTTTGTATTTTCTATTGGTAATTATTTATGTACATGGATTGTAAAGAAGAATGTAACCAGTGCTAAGTAATAAAATAATATAAAGCAAATATTCATTTATTTAAAACTAACCTTACCTATTAACGATATTGGAAGGAGAGTACATATTTAAGAATTTAATGGAAAATTTCAAGAAACCTTGATATGTGAGGCCGCAACTGCCCGTGATCGCAAATATACACGTAACTTCATCAAAAATTAAATTTCAATCATATCACCTGGCTGATAACTTTTTCATAGATCAAGGGCAATAGAAACGGACCTATATAAAAGTAGATCGTCCGATAATCTTCAGTAATTCAGTTCTGAATATGTGGAAGCCTTTGTTGTCTATTAGTGTGTTTGGATTTATATTATTCACTACAGAAACTTTAAGTCAATATGTTGAATATTATCCATCGCAAAGTACAATAGATTCTTCGAAATCTCTGAAACATTTACATATGTTTAAAAATAACCGTATAAAATTAAATAAATTTAATGATACACAAAAGTTCATTAATATTATTATAAATAGAAAAGCGAGTAAAAGATCTGTAGACCCAGTTTTCCATGGATACCCAAAGACAAGAGAAGAACTATGGAATGAACATTTTATAAACGCAAGTTCAGCTTTTGATCATACACCATCACTAATTAAATTAGTTCATAATATTACTTTGACATACTTAAATGATTGTATTCCAGTTATACTATACGACAGTCAGGTAAAATCTAAAGAAAGTTATTTATTTCAAAATCTTCTTAAAGATTTCCCAGTGAGTTTTATACATGGATACATAAATCATAAAAATCAGTTACAAGAGCCTAGACTATTACGTCCGATTAAAGAATGTTTGAACTATATAATTTTTCTTACGGATGTAACAGTAAGTGCGAAGGTACTGGGTAAACAGGCTGAAAGTAAAGTGGTGATTGTAGCAAGATCTTCTCAGTGGGCTGTTCAAGAATTCCTATCAGGGCCAGAATCTAGAAATTTTATAAATGTACTTGTTATCGCTCAATTTCAAAGAAGACGATGATATTAGTATTGTTAGTATCATTACCACAATTTTTAAAATATTTAGTTAATAATAATCTATTTATCCAATTTTTTTCTTAATAAGGAGTCTCCATACATTTTGTATACCCATAAATTGTATACCGATGGATTAGGAGCTAGTCAGCCTATAGTTATCACGTCTTGGAGTCATGGAAAGTATTCAAGAGACGTTAATTTATTTCCTCCGAAAATGAGGGAAGGTTATGCTGGTCATAGATTCGTCGTTGCTGCCGCTCATCAGCCTCCTTTTGTTTTTAGACGGTTGGTAAAAAAATAAATAAAAATCTATTTAAATATGTTCCTTAACTTTTAATAAACTGATAATATTTTTAGAGTAAAAACAGATTCTGACGGTGGTAATCCAAGAGTTATTTGGGATGGAATAGAAATAAGGTTGTTGAAATTATTGGAGGAAAGGAATAACTTTTCCATTGAAATAATTGAACCTAAAGAACTTCATCTAGGGTGAGATTATTATTTTATAATTTAATTTAATTATTTTAGTATTTTAAATGTGTATGCATTTACATTATACATACTTATTCTGTTTTAAACATTGATTTCTATTGATAATAATAAAACACTGATGAGTACTCTAAAGTTTCTTTTTTCCGATTTTTTGTTAATCAATCTTACAAAGTTTACAACTAATCTCTTAGGAAATTTAAAGTTCTTATTATATTTATTACTAGATAAGAGATTGCGAATAAATACCGATTTAACACCTTTAGTAGTGCTTAATTTCCAGTTCTTTACATTTTTGATAAATGAAACTTAATGAACTGAAGATTATACGTAATTAAATGGAATAAAACATTATTGTAATTATATTAAAATTTACATAAATAGACCTGGTGATGCTGTCGTTAAAGAAATAGGAACGGGAAGAGCTGATATGGGTGTTGCCGGCATGTATCTTACAATCGAGAGAACTCGGGACATGGATGTAACGTTCTCACATTCACAAGACTGTGCTGTTTTTATTACGCTTATGTCTACTGCTTTACCACGGTAAATACAAAACTGGGTCCCTTTTTTATACTATAAAAGTTTAGAATATGATTAAAATCTCATCCAGATGTTCAGGGGCAAGATGAAAAGAAAAAAGACAATATTTTTATTTACACTAACACACAATTTATAAACAGTAAAATTATAATCAAATTTTACACAAAAAAATGCATGAGTGTCGTTAGGAAACAGTACACAACTCAGCATAAGCTAGTTGGCCTGCATTACAGATGACCCCAGCGCTGATTTTCACTTGTGGCCAAGTGGCTTTAATGATATTAATAAATATTATAGTATATTAATCACGGCATTGTCATATTAAATACCCTGTTAGAGATTTTCATTTAGGATGTTGAATAGGCAGTCAGAAATTTTGCTCTATTAAAACATAAAAAATATTTTGCTCAATATATAAAAACTGAGTTGTAACTCGTTTTGATATAGATTTTAATTCAAAAACTGTTTGATTGTCTTGAAGAGTTTCAAAGCTTTGTCTATGTGGGCACCAGGTTTTACTCTTTTATACTTTTTATTCTTTTATTCTTTGTTCGTATCTCATAGTGCGTGCTGGAATTAAGAATGAGAAGATCCGAAGAAGAATTCAAGTAACCGACATTGCCCGAAGAATTGCCAAACTAAAACGCTACAAACGATACATGTAGAATCGATTTCCGATAGAGCAAAAGAGTTCACGAATGGAGTCCATGTACTAGAAGAAACAGTGTGTGTGTAGGCTCCTAATAAGATAGACCAAACGACCTGCAGAAAGTCGCGCGAATGAGGGTATCACAAGACTGGTCTTTGAGAGATCTTCATAGAAACCTATGTGAAGCAGTGGACGTCTTTCAGTTTAGATTTTGATGAATGATATGTACAAATGTACTCAATTACGTCCTGATTACATTATCCAGTATAAATTATAATGTCAAATAACACGATAAAACAACTAATTTTCCAGTTACCGTGCAATTCTTGGGCCCTTTCATTGGCATGTTTGGATCGCCCTAACGTTGACCTATCTCTTCGGCATGTTTCCTTTAGCATTCTCCGATAAACACACGTTAAGACATCTTATTAATAACAGCGGGGAAATAGAAAACATGTTTTGGTACGTCTTCGGTACGTTTACCAATTGTTTCACTTTCCTTGGGAAAAACTCTTGGAGTAAAACAAATAAAATTACAACGAGATTGTTAGTAGGTAAGATTTCTCTGGATCACCTTTTTATAAAAAAATAGGTATAGTTTTTCTTTACATCTAGTCTAACTCGCAGTTAAAGCAGTGTAGGGTTGGGTTGTTAAAGTAAAAAGGGCCTGTAATAAATGGGATTTTTTAATATAATATAAGCTCATTACTTTGACCACAACCTCACCTAATGTTAAGTGACAATGTGATCCAGGATGGTAAAAAAACTAAGCCTAGTTCTCAAGTGATGCTGCCAGAACACACCTGATAGTATTTGGCGATAGGTTTTCAAGCTTGAGGGTGGTAGCTACTAAGGCGGCTATTAATAGCAAATACCCTACCGTCATGCTATGGTTTCCGTACAATGATTTCTTTCAACGAAAGCTTAGGCTGATTTTAGAGTTGGATAGGTGGGCTCGAACCCACGTCAATTGACGTGAAATACGTCTGCAGTATTCACGGCACCATTATCGTTATAAATATTCATTGGTTAGCACTCGTAATCAAGGATACACTATTATAATTCTATAATTTATAAATCTGGATTTATTAATCTATTACTATATACTCTGTGAGCATAAGATACTCGTAGCCTAAACAACTAGACGTAAATATTTTATCACGGACTAGCATAATTTTTTATATATCAATGCATAATGTATAATTATTGATATTATTCTAATATCATGTTACATTTCAGGCTGGTATTGGATATTTACAATAATAATTACCAGTTGCTACACCGGTTCAATTATAGCTTTTGTAACATTGCCGGTATTTCCTGAGACAATTGACAGCATTGAACAGTTGTTGTCAGGGTTCTATAGAATTGGAACGCTGGGTGAGTTATATTTGTTTACAGGTATATTTGCACGTAACTTAAACGACATGACAAAACTTCAAGAATAATTATTTGTTATTTGAATAGACAGAGGAGGTTGGGAAAGGTGGTTTCTTAATTCATCAGATCCGAAAACAAGGAAACTTATTAAGAAACTGGAACTTGTACCGGACGTTAAAGCAGGAATTCGAAACACGACTAAAGCTTTCTTCTGGCCCTATGCGTTTTTTTGGGATCTCAAGCGGAATTAGAATATATTGTCCAAGCTAATTTTACTATTACCAAGTAAGATTTTCGAGTCTTGAAGTTCTTTCATAAATAGTACATCTTCTTCTTATGTTTTTTAATTGCACGGATTATGCTTTAGCCAGGAAGTAGTACTTACTAGAATTATGATGATTGTATAGAATTTTTAATTTTAGATCCAAACGAACAATGCTTCACATTTCTGATCAGTGCTTCGTACCTTTCGGAGTAACGATAGGATTCCCAAGTAACTCTCTTTATACGGCAAAGTTGAGTGGAGACGTTAGAAGGATATTACAAAGCGGTATTATGGACAAAATCGTCGATGAAATACGTTGGGAAATGCAGCGGAGCAGTACAGGACAATTATTGTCTGTAAGTTATTCAAAATTTTTGTCTTTAATGTGTCGAGCACCCATAAAAATAAGACAATATAAAGACAATAGAAAAACAATAGAAAACTGGCGCGAACGCCAGATAAGTGCTCAAGGGATTAAGGCTGAATATGAGGTTCTAAGGTTAAACTTTCGCTATAATTCATGATTGTCTATAACCAAGTAATTACATAGTTATATAATAACAACTGTAACATAACAGCGTAGGCACAATCTTTACGTATGCGAAATTTTTCTATGAAGGTTCTATTTTCATAACATATCGTCTGTCGCCTTAAATTTAAATACCACGAGTATTGGTAGTGATTTTGTCTCCTAATATATAATAGTCTTTGCCTAAACATTAGTGAGATGAAATAGTTTACACATAATAGGTACATCAGGTATAACTTTGAGTTTTCTAGAATCTTATACCCACAACACATTACCGATCTAGCGGATAATAAGTTCGGGTACCATGTCAAACAAGTTTTAATTTGTAAAGATTTTTTTTTTATTTAGTCCCCTTACATTTCAGACATAATCCGAATTTTGTTTACTTTTTTTTGTGGCTTTCCTCTAATTTTGTTGTGTACCTTAATTGTTTTCATCTTATTTCTATTTTACAATCTTATTCTATTTCTTATCTATGTGTTCCTATTGCATTGTGGTTATGTCGAATCTTTATATTTACTTAAATCCTATTTCTAATTTACAATCCTTATTTTATTTCTTATCTCTTGTTCTATTACATTTTGTTTTATCGGATCATTATTTATTAATAATTTGTAAAGGTCATTATAGGGTGGATCATTATGTGAACGATGGTTAATTTTAGAAATCACACCCTTCTCTGTGTATTTACTAATGAAGCTTATTACAATGTGTTGTATAATCCTATAAAAACATACTAACAAAAAATCAGATCTACTTTCTTGTCGGTTCTTCTCGATAACTGGGCTGTGTATCCGAGCCGGTGGTAGTTATTTGACGCTCATAAGCGCCTTATCAGGGCCCAAATTGAATAAATAACTTTTTAATTTGAATGTGAAATATGACATTGATATTTTCAGGTAGAACCAGTGGCTTTGAAAATAAGATCAGCTCAAGAAAAAGGACTAACTTTAGAAGATACACAAGGAATGTTTCTTCTTTTAGCTGCTGGATTTCTTATAGCAGCGACTACTCTTTTATCAGAATGGATGGGCGGTTTTTCTAAAAAATGTTTTAGAAAGAAAGTTAAAACTTCAAACGTTGATAATTCTAGTAGTGAGATTGATAAAACCCCCGATACTGTTAGCGAAATTAATACAACAAACGATGAAGCCATCAGCGGCATACATTACGGTACGCGATCGACAAGCGCTGGTTCAGGAGACTTTTTGGACGGACAAATCATAAACGTATCTAAAGAAAGTATTGAAATTCATAACGACATGGATACAGAAACATGGAGTTCTAGAAGGTCAAGCTCTTACGATTTAGATAAAGAAGTTAATGAAATATTTGAAAAGGATTTAAAGAGACGAGGAGAACTGGTCCACATTGAAGATAATACAGACAAACACGAGAAAAGACAAAATACTGCATCTAATGGTGTTTTTGGAAGTCGTATTAATAAGGATATATAGATTTGCAGTATTGTTTAACTTTAGGGTATGGTGTTGTGGTTCACTGGGTACAAGCTTCGGGAAGGAATAAGAGATTTTTAGGATTTGTGATTATGGTGTGATTTCTGCATTGTATTTTACTTACACACAATTATTTTGTGTTCTTTATTGTTTTATTGATATTTTTTTGCGGGATACTTGCACGAGCACATTGATATTTTTATTTTTCAAGCGAACTGTTGCAATTTCATTATGAGCAGGGGTGATTAAGAGTGTGCGGCCATATTTTCTAGTGTTCAGTGTTGCCATATAATAATTGTTGATTACCAGAGATATAAGTAAGGAAAGGAAAATGGCAACAGGGAAGCGAAAGTTATCCGTTGCAAACCATCTTCTGGTTCTGGATATTCTTTATTTTATCTCTATTATATATTACAATTAAACTTATCATACACGTCAATAATGACTCGCCTACTGAAACCACTGTCGTGGTTTAATTGAAGGGAGGTGCTCAGGTCGTGAACTTTCGGTGAGCAACATAACCATGTAAAAAATATTCTCTTAATAGATGTTGGAGTCCTTACCACAACAAATACCTAGTATATATTAATTTAAGTTTAGAGTAGGTAGTGTTAGTATCGGCTAGTTTTTTGTTTGTATTTATTATTTGATTGTATTGTGCATTTGGTATTATTTTTTATAATTAAAAATACGTTGATTGTTATAACCTTTTTAGCAATGTATAAATTCTTTGAAAAAATAAACAACACGTTTTTGACATCCAACTCTTTATTAACCTTCGAACAGTCATCAAAATAATTTATAACAATTTTTTCTAACACTGTCCATAAACATTGATATTCTCATTCAGCCACTGAGATGTTTATTTCAACATACACGTTTTATTTTTAATACACAGAGCAGACAAGGGCTGCCGCAACACAGAAATACAGACGCCGTATGACCTACAATAATGCAATATTTGGCCCGGCCTTAACTTAAAAATAATTACACAATATGACTTATATCCGGAGGGGGGTGTACCAGTATACCGGCAACAACCCTCACGTTATCAGTAAAAATATCGTTAAAATACAACAGATTTAACATTCATTGTAACTTCAAACGAATACATACCTAAGACACCTACCTAACTAAGCATTCTGTTATATGTATGTACGTATTGCACGACTGATGTTTACGTCAATAATAATTAAAAACAAAAACAATGTGAATCGACATGAGTATTCATAAAGGATATGTATATATTTTTCTATGCTCTATTCAAATTGTTCGTAACTGTGATACAATAGCAAAATTATAAATAAGATACATAATATAAATATATATGTTGTGATAGATCTCTACTACTGTGACTTGAATCACCCGACAGTCTGATAGCACTTTCTAGACTTATTACTAACATTTTTTTTTTTATTAATTAAATGCAACGAACTATTACTATAAATAAAGCAGACGGCTTTGCTATTGTAGCACCGTTTGATAAATACGGGTAGGTACATCTACACGATGCGATATAACTATAGAAAGAAAAAAAACAAACCAAGCAAACACTTTTTACATAAAACACGATAACAACAACACTAGCGCGTTGTGCGTTATTTATTTTATTTTATTATTGAAAAAAAAATGATTAATTATAATTTAAATATATATTTATAATAATAATAAAAGTTGAAATCATTCCCGACAGCAAAGCTCACAACCTCGGAAATTATGCTCCCAATACCAGCTTGTTTATTATACAACATTATTATTATGTATAGATTATATAATTCTGTGCAGATATTTTAAAATAGACGCTTCGGGTCCATCTAACCATAGAGAACATTTACAAATGGATTTCGATTGCGTTTACCTGTCTTACATTTATTTGATTCTCGATAAGCCTTGTCCGTGCGAATCTGATCTAAATAAATCTATATTTGGATTGTATTCGGTGTACTGTTTATTCTACATTTTTTTCTTTGAGAAGTGCTTTTTTATATTTATGTGGATTTGTTTTATAAGTATAACGTTATTTCGTAAACTTAGGGACAAGAGAGTTATTATATATTTCATGCTCGATTTATATTTGTAACGCTAAACAAACTTTCTACCTTTGACAAGAATCATTTACTCATTCATTTTTAATAAAAATTTTAGGTTATGTGGGACTAAACGTCAAAAAGAAACACGATTGAGCAAAATTTTAATAGAAAACGCGTGATATAGCCCAAATGAAGGAACTACTAGGAACGCACGACCAATCTATTACAGCGATTTAAAATCTCGAAAACATTTTGGGCCCTTGCGGTCCTTAAAATATCCTCAATTAGAATGACAGCGGTTATCGAAATTACGTACGCGAGTTTTGTATTTTTTACCAGTGAAATGTAAAAAAAGGAATAGAAATAAATTAGCGTTTTGATTTGATACTTTGTCAGTACTGGTGAAATTAGTTTGACAGCTGTCATTCTAAACAAGCGACTTATTTTTAAGGTCCATAGTTCATTTTACATGATATAATTAATTGAAAACTATAATAAATACTTTCAAACAAGCGATTTCAGGGGATTAATAGTAACAGTGTAGGATTTTTTTTATCACATCAACAATTTACACCTAACGACAATAGTGTAATTAGACGATTCAATGGTTCCTAAATATTAGTTTAACATTCATTTACGATCCGGTAGTAAAATATTGTTTCTATTAATATATATATTATTACAATATATATGTGTATATCTGTGTACTTATATTACAATGCGAAAATACAATGTATCTCTTTCTAACGCGTTCAGACTTATGAACATCGAAAGTGTTACAATTTCCCTGTACAAATTTAACAAACATACTTTTTTTTTATATTTTGTTATTGTGATTTGAAGAGAATGATATTATAACCTACGATATAATTAATGTATTATATACATATTATTATTATTATTACATATTCTAACAACATCATATTATACTTTTTTTTTTGTTTGTTTCTTTTAGTTTTACAAACAACTTGACTTATATATCAACAACGGTCGTATAGGTATATACATATATAATTTACATCTTGAGACATATAGAAGTAGCTACTTTTATTAAATACAATATTATGATGGTCGTTATGATGTAATAAGACTTATTATTTAGCGGGATGGGAAATATTTTTTTTACTTTTATAAAGTTTTTTTTTTGTTTCCAAAAGCAAAAACGCTATCGTATCGTACAAAATTTTTGTTATAATATGGTATACATTTAGGCACTGTGAGTAAGGCATCTACAGTGACACGATATGGGTGGAAAGGTTGCGGACGTAAAATAAATATTTTTAACTAAATTTATCTAAACTTTTATAGGTTTTGGGAATTTTATTGCACTGGAGAATGAGTGATGGATGTGTCTAATAGCAACGACAGATTGTAATCGGATATTAAACGTCTGTTATTAATGTTAAATCTATTTAAAACCTGACAGTGAAAGTAAACTAATTTTGGAATACATTTAAGTTAACTAGGTCATTTACAGTTTAACAGGTTATTCACGAATTGTATGCAGTTCGATATACTTACCGATAGTTTGGATAGATTATGTGATTAATTAGATACAAATCGTGACTCCGGCGCATTGATAAAAAAAATGATTTTACAAACCAGTTCGTTAACTTCTTTTGGGAAATTGGGATTTGTAATTGATTATTCATTGAAATTAACTTGTTTTTAATTCACATGTTAAATTTGGTTTGTATAGTAACTTAACGGGAACATGTTACAGTTAAACAGATTATAAAGGTCGGTATGTAGTTCGATATTTCAAAAGTTCGGATACATTGTGTAATTAATTTTTGACAAACAATCGACTTATATTCGCAAATTAATTTAAAACCAGCAACAAATGAGAATAAGACAACTACGTGGGGAAAAAAGGGTCTTTATTATAAGGTGACGTTTTCAACTACACTGTATGTAATTGGTTACGCCATCTATAGGCGGTTTGTGTAGGGTTGCTGGTGATTTGCTGTACCGTTGAGTGGTGGCGCTGTAGTACCTTAGCTGGACTACTGCGCCGACCCGACGGTCGAGTCATTAGAGAGCCGTGACAGTTAAATTGTGTACTTGAATTCGAACACCTCCGCTACAAATATTGTTTTACCGCAAATCCGCGCTATTGCAGCTGCACGCTTTTTAATAAAATATACGCTTTACGTGAAAGTGAGTTCGAGAAAACCGTCCTGGACACTATACGCTGGCAGAGGGAACGGTTGCCGCCACCATCGGTGAGTAGATTACTGCAACTCCTTTCACAACCGCATCGCTTAGGCTAGATTGCCCCCTAAAACCGCTCCTAGGGCTATTTACACGCCCTAGGATACTCCCATACATAAATTTTGATCCGGCTCGAAGGACACAAATCACCAGCAACCCTACACAAACCGCCTATAGATGGCGTAACCATCCTCCCCCCCTTGAAAGAACCCAGGGCTTTCAACAAAGGAATAAGGGAGACTAGGAACAAAGGACCAATCTTAAAGCGGGAACTTATTATGGAAAGCGGATGAAAGATAAGTTATTTGATGTTCCTAATAAGTTTAATTAAAGTGGTAGCGTAAATTGAAATGAAGCGGTTGAAAATAATCTCTTTAATTAGCGGTATTTTATTTAAGCGGTAAGGGATATAGTTTTAGCACGGGTCGTTTTAAAATGCCTGATTTTTGTCTTAACAAGCGCAACTCGTACAACACCATCGGCCCCAGGATAAACTTCGGTTATAACGCCTGTGGGCCAGCGAAGCGGGGGAATATCATCCTGATGAACTAATACTATCGTTCCAACCGTAATAGGATTTTCGGGCGTACACCACTTCTGTCTAACTTGCAGAGTATGCAAGTACTCTAACCTCCATTTTTTCCAATATGAGGTAATTAAGTTATTTAAAAGTTTTTTGCGGTTGTTTAGGGTTATGCGGTCGTCAGGCAACTCCGAAGCGGGTAAGAATCGTAAAGGAGTTGACATCAGAAAATGCGCGGGTGTAAGTATTTCAGAATTTGGATCAGATGATAAGACGCACAAAGGTCTTGAATTCATGAGGCATTCAATTTGGTTTAATACCGTTAACATCTCCTCATACGTAAGAATTTGTGTGCCTATCACTCTATACAAATGCGTTTTAATACTTTTAATATTTGATTCCCACAATCCTCCAAAATGTGGGGCGCGGGGTGGAATCATTTTCCAAATAATTCGATGTTTAGTCAGTTCATTATTCCAAGAGGATCGAAAATCTTTTAATTCGATAAGCGGTATTGAAATTTCACTAGTATTAACGTTCGTTGCTTGTCGCGGTGGTATACATTTTGGGTTGTTAATTTTATTTCTAACCCGAATTACCAGAGAAAACAATTGTTCATACGCATCCAGGCTTCTGTAATCTGGCTGACTATCAGTGTTCCGTGCTAAAGCTATATCATTGATATTATCTAAAACTGATTCGAAAGTTTGACGATCACTGTCAACCGTTTCCGAATCTGTCATGAAGTTTTCATTGACTCTAGAATCGAAGTTAGATATGTTTTTTGATTTTTCAAACAATACATTTATTTTAGCAAATAACCTCTCTTTCTTCGCTATTAACTTTTTAAGAGTATTTTCCATGATAGAAATAACAATTGTAATTAAATTAGGAAAAAGGTGGTAATAATTAGGATTGTAAACAAATGGCGGGTATGTGTAGGAAAAATGTTGCACAGCTCGGCAACAAAAAAGCGTATAATAAATAGTAAATTTGCTGGAAATCCAAGCTCGTAAGGACCAAAATTTATGTATGGGAGTATCCTAGGGCGTGTAAATAGCCCTAGGAGCGGTTTTAGGGGGCAATCTAGCCTAAGCGATGCGGTTGTGAAAGGAGTTGCAGTAATCTACTCACCGATGGTGGCGGCAACCGTTCCCTCTGCCAGCGTATAGTGTCCAGGACGGTTTTCTCGAACTCACTTTCACGTAAAGCGTATATTTTATTAAAAAGCGTGCAGCTGCAATAGCGCGGATTTGCGGTAAAACAATATTTGTAGCGGAGGTGTTCGAATTCAAGTACACAATTTAACTGTCACGGCTCTCTAATGACTCGACCGTCGGGTCGGCGCAGTAGTCCAGCTAAGGTACTACAGCGCCACCACTCAACGGTACAGCAAATCACCAGCAACCCTACACAAACCGCCTATAGATGGCGTAACCAGTAATAATATTATATACTCTATCATGTATAAAAAATACGACGTTCTGTGATTAAATAGTGCTTTATATATCAAAATATTACTACGTATTTTCGTAATGTACTTTTACAGTGTGCTTAAAGCTGTTTTCTTATATTAATTAGTTATAGGTAATTTTGAATGGAAAAAAAACAGCAAAAAAAAACATACCTTCAGATCACATTAACAAAATATAAAGAAAAGAATCGTAATATCAACAAATCTGTTCGCACTTACATTAACTGAATATAACCACACTATTAACTAAATCTAAAAAAAAAATACTTAACAATGTACATTAATAATTATTTATATATATATTTTTTTTTAATGATAGGTATGAAAAATTGACTTCATATTTAATCGGCCTTTAAAAACGAGAAACGACCGTCAAAAAAAAAACGTCCAATTAACTATTTTTTGGAGATCAACATTATTATTTTTTAACTCTGACAACACTTTATTTTAAATGAATATCGACGGCATAGTGACGTAAGTATATAAATATATATAAAGGGGATTTTTATTAATAATATTAATATTAATCGTGGTTACACTTAAATATCTGCTTAAGGTGCGAGACGTGTTTTATCATAAGAAATTTTAAAGCTTCGTGTGGTACAATTTTATATTCATTACTAACATTATCTACTTACTTATACATAACATTCGTTCCTAAAGGGACGTGTATACATACATAATAAATGTAAATATTATTTATAATTTTCATCATGTATAATAAAAAGTATGTAGATTTTACACAATACATATGTAGTTTATTTTTTATTTATTTATATTCCGTGATGACACACTACTAACGTACGTTTACTAAGATTTACATAGATTCCAAGTTCCGGATTTCACACTATCAATGTATATATATATATATATATATTTAAAATGGCACAAAAAAACTTCTATCATTATAATTATTAATTAAAACACTTAACACAAAATTCAACAGTCAAGTAATGTTTCAAGTATCAAATCACACACTCCCGACGAAACGGGTCCTTTGAATTGAAACGCACTACACAACTCGGTATCGCTCCATCTCTGTCGCACGTATAGTCGCGTCGCTCTCTAACAATGTAATTAACTCCACATTTAAATGACTAAGTTTGAAATTGACTAACGAACGTTTAATAAGCTAAACAGACAATGGCACGGATTGTACATTTAACGTTTAGACTATTTACATTTGGGAAATACATAATAGTATCAAGATTGTTCGGAAGGACCGACTGTAACTAACACTTACTTACTATTTATTTATGTATACATTTAACATTTATTTCGTTACTAGTGTAATTGCGGTGTGCATTTTTATTACATATTATATATATTTACGTATTAATAAACGATAATATAATAACTGTAAAACATGAACGTTATTTATCAATAATAATAATAATAAGATTTTATGTTTTGTTTTACTGAAAAGTATTTTAAATTTTCGGACTTATGTTTTTTTTTACGTCCGTATTGATAATAAATCTTGACCATGCCATTGAGAAAGCACCGTGAATTCAGATGCACCTTTCCATTACGGATTCTAGGATCGGAGGATTTTTCTTTTTTTTTTATTCCTCGAATTTAATTAGCACTGTGTCACGCCTTCGTACTGGCGTGATGGGTATAGTCCCGATGGCGCTTGGTAACCGGTTGGCCTCGGTATGCAGTTTGGGCCAGAAGGTTGCGAGGGCCGAGCTTAGCAGTGCGGGTGTAATGGCCTCGGGTAGGACCCGTAGGCCTCATAGCCTAGCTATGTGGCCCAACCCTCGATCCGCGGCCGTTTCGTATGGGGCTGTTCGTAGTCCAGCGGAACGGCGTTTGTGTGCCTCATGTCCTGCCCGGCCGGTGAGCCCATGTTACTTGACGATACTGATCCTGTAATGTATTCCAATCACTATAAATGCACAATATTTTATACATTTTGATACAAATATAATTATAGATATAATTAATATACAGAAATAGATGTGCTAGCGACTAAACTCACAATCTTTACAACATTCATTCAACCGAAAGTCGTCCACTGCTGGACATAGGTCTTCCCCAAAAAGGAGGGATTCCTTTAATCGGCACACTTGATAGGTGGGTTGGTGATCGCAGTAGGTGTTTATGGTGGTCAGAGGACGCTGCTATCCATCACCTGATTTATCCCTTAGTCGTCTTTTGTCGTAAAAGGTACGGTAATTACATTACCTATAAGTCTAAAAAAGGCAAAAAATTAAGATGGAGGGAGGGGGGCTCTACAAAAAACATTCACAAAGTGGGCGGTAAGCAAAACAAGGTTGAGTAACTGATATATATGAATGATTTTACCATCAATGACTCCAGACAGTTGATGCGCTGGCTGCGGCGCGGGCGCGGGCTGAACGCCGCGGTGCATGTGGTCCGGTGCGCGCGGCGGTGATACCGGTTCAGCTTTTATTTTAACATTATTCGGTGACGATGCCGGTGGGGATGTACCACCACCCAGTACTGGCAAGCTGTTACTGTTGACAACAACACGTATTATTAATACATGAACGATAGAAACAAAACACTCGCTCTGTATATCAAGTCCAACGTTTGCTCTTTATTATTTCATTGGAATACCAGGAACAATCATTTTAACATACATAACTCAAGTGTCCACGTATTGGCTCTACAGAGACTTATAATAATACTTCCATGCGATCTGATGTTTGAGAGGTGAGAGAGGCGCCGCCGGAAGTACATCTTTGATACTACCGGAAGTAGACGGATAATATCTTATGCACCGCCGGAAGTATAGCGAATATATTCTTAACAATAGTTTTTGTGTTCCTTTTTACTGAATTTTTTACTGTATACATATTTAGCGCTTAAATTATAATATATTCGAGTGACAATTTAACTTTAGAGATTAATAGTGGTTCAAATACTACGTAGGATTTATTCCAGTGTAAAAATTTCACAAATATAATTTTTAAACATTAACCTCTAAATATATATTAAAAGTATACATTTTCATTTATATAAAATAATAACAGGCACTACTAGACTCTGTATTATTGTATGAAGGGAATATAAATCGATCATTATTATTTTATGTATTATGTCAATAATCGATAATTTTCGTTTTGTGTATTATTTCTCGTCGTCTTGTTAAAATTAAATAGCTGAAATTCAAGATCACGAAAATTCACCTATTTCACGATTAATTAGGTAGTTACTTATAAGTCAGGCTAAGTTATGTATGTAAGCAACATTAATTTAACGTGTGCTAAATGTAATTTATAAGCCTAAAGGAAGACTGACTTTCTACCGATGCTGCAGGAATATGCAAGTGCTCAGATTTTCAAAACTATATATTTCAGCAAACTAAAAAAAATACTACGATATGGTTTCATCGTGATATTTGCATTTAATAAATATCGGAATTGTATTATAAGCTCATTGAAATTGTATTTCCTGGCTCGGTGGTGCAGTTCTGTTAAAGGACGACTGTCGTTCTGAGGTCTCGGGTTCGATCCCCGGGTCAAGTGATATTGGATTTTTCTACTCAGTGCCGTCCTGGAGTCTGGAATTTGTGCCCGATATGGCGACAGGCTCGCCCCCTGTCTCATCAGGGACGGAACTAAGCTCAGCGAAATGTGGGTGGTGTTGTGGTGGCTAAGTTCGCTATTTCACCTCTACCTAACCCTTGAAGTTGGTGTTATATACCAATGATCTATAATCACTATACCATATACTAGAATATACCCCACGATCATACTGACAAGTATTCTCCTCTCGAAAACTTTTTCTAACATTATCTGAATATGTAGTAAAAATAGATCTAAAGTAATAAATATACTCTTATTTAAAATTACTATAAATAACTTGATACTAATCTAAATATTTACATACTAATTAAGGTCTGTCTTCATTTAGACAAATCTATATATTATATATCAAATCATATGTGAAAACTGGTTAAATTCAGGTGGCTGTATACAATAGATTTTGTTAATAAATTAGATTATTATCAAGTTAGTCCGAATTAGATTAGCAAAGATTAAAGATCTATTTGTTAATGTCCAATAACTGGTAATATAAATTTAAATGTCAAATGATTATGAATGAGACAAGAAAAAAAAAGAAATTGAACTAATAAAGAGATATTACATATAAACGGAATTTTAAAAGCGTCGTTTAAAAAGTTGATTTTATAATCTACGACATTAGTGACGTCACTATTACATGTAGAATATATAATTTTATTAGATAGTGTGTAATTGTCTGGACAATACAAGATTTATAGATGGATGTATAAGTGTTTTTATTTAAAAGACAACGTTATATATAACTTATGTTGAATTGTTTAATGGCCGGTTTCAATATTGAAACTTTAGATTGAGATCAAACGAAAAATAAACCGGTTTTCAGACTAATCACTGATCTGAGATCTAAGAGAAAAAAAGGATTGAAATTTCTTATTTCAAAAGATAAAAACAAAGATGAGATAATTGCATATTGAAACCGGCCGTGATAATGTAAGGAATAGTTAAGAATAAATAATAAAACAAAATTGGGCACAGACATGTACCTGTTGTGTTGTAACGTCTGCAGTTGGTGAGCGCCCCACGTGAGTCCGATTCCCATGTCCGAGCTCATGCTGAAGTCCTGTGGTCCGAAGTTACTGAGTCCTGAGTAGCCGAGAGGTGCCTGTAATTAGAACGTTATATATATAAAGTAAGAAATTTGGGAAGAATCGGATAGATTTTTTATCTTCATACTGAATAATTTAATAAGATACATTATAATTATTAAAATATCAGTAGTATTGTATGTGATATTAGTCTACGTTATGTAAACATATTGAAAATAAAAACACAGAATGTGAATTTTGATATGCACTAAAAATCCATGGAAAAAATGCTCTTTCAAAATTAGAAAAATAAGATGATCGGGCTTTAAAAACTTGTAATAATGTTCGTAATAAATTACAAAAAAAAAACAATAATATTGATATCTCAATGACAAATATGTTTTTAAAGTTCGTTTATGGTGACATCTTGGTCCGACATGTAGTAGTAGTCCTTGTTTGTAATTCATTAACTTATAGGATGGGACTCTAGATTATCTAAATTTTTAGCTTTTTACGTGATATAGTTTAATTAATGTGCACAAGTATAGTGTTAGAAATAACGACACGAAATACAAAATTCTTAGACCTCACAAGAACCACTGCAATATTCTAAGAAAAGGGCCGCCATTTTGTTAGAACGCTATATCATAAGATGAGAGTTGGCTGCATGGTCTAGATTCTTTTGCCGTTTCCTTAGAAAGGAATAAAGGTAACAAATAAAAAGTATTTCTACAGTTTGTAAAAGTTGGTCATTTTTAATTTATATTTACCTCTCCAGTGTAAGATAGATCGTCTTGTGGCGGCGGCATTGAACTGGGAATGACGACGCGCAGGTTGTTATGTCGGGGCGAGTGGTGCGGTGGTGGGACGTGGCCGTGGGTTTTGTGGGGGTGCCGGTGTGGTGATGGTGCTGGTCCGGGCGACGGAGATGGAGTACATCCCGCGCCCAGGGGTGATCCAGACCCTGGATACCCGTTAGACATCTCGAGCATTCCGCCGCTTGGGTATACTGGAAAGAAGATAACTAATTAATCACTAAGAGAAAATCTTTTCTATAAAATATAACTATATATATACCATTGGATTCTGTCACATGTTATTTTCTTTATCATTTTATTCCTTAACAATGTGATAACTGCGAATTATATAGAAAGAAAATTTATCCAGTAGTTTTTGCAAAATGAGCGCACGATGGTAGACTTCTAATCTATCTATTTATACACATTAAAAAAAATAATCACAAATAAATTGATCCAAAAAAAAGTAAAGTACTCAAGTAAACTCTCGGTTAGAAATATACTTATATTATGTTATATAAGTTATTTATTTCAATATATGAAAGGTGAATTATTGTTGTAATTGTGCTTAAATCATTTTGTAGAGAAACCGCAGATTTGTATTGCTAACAACTATGTCCTGAGTCGCCTATTCCAAGAATTAAACCTTGCGGTTGACCCAAAACCGCTTCTATCATACTTGGCTTTGGACCTAGTGTACCAATTTAATTGAATATTGAAGAGTTACAAAAGTAATCTAATTTAATGTTAAATTGAATAGTATTATTTTTGACCTTTCTTGTACGTAAAACATCATCTGCACCATCTCGCTCTATATTAAGTACGGTTGGTATACCAAATTTACTTCTTTTGCTCTTCTCTGTAGTTTCCATTTGATATCATTCTTTATAAAATCCAAACAAAACTTTTTCGGTTTCCCTCTACCTTTATATCTATCTCTCTTCCTACCTAATACTTTTATAGTTACATGACTTTCATCCTTCTTCATGACATGCTCATAAGATGCTAACTCTCTGTTACTCGTGCTATTTTCAAGATTTCTCTAATATACTTTTTTTTAAATCTTATCTACTTTAGTTATACAACACAGCCTAAAAATATTTGGTTTTCTGCAACATGGCAACTTCTTTCATGCGTTTTTTTAGTTACCGTACTTCCAGATTCATACAGAACTTTCTCAAGTAAAAGTAAAGTCTAAAGTATACAAGCAAAATTTTGAAGATGATATATTTTGATAAGAATAATTGCAAGTCTCAAGATTTAAATATCAGGTAATCGAAAGTTATATGAATAATGAAATGTTGTATGCAACTTACCTGAATCGGTTTCCGAAGATGATGGCCGTGGACTGATAGAGGTGTGCATCTGTGGACTGGCTTGCAACAGCGATTGATCATAATTCCCTACTGGCACACTAACAGGCAGATTGTAGTTACTTCCCCCAACACCGACGCGGCTGCCGTTCAGTTGGTTCCGTTGCATCATCATTTGGAATTCCTCATCGATCTTCGAATATTTAGCTTCGGTCCTCGGTGTCAGGTTATATTCCGGTTCGGCTTCAGGGCTGTCGGGTGACATCACTCCATTCTTATGCTCTTTCTTCGTTAGTGCCTGGAAGTGTCAGCGAAAACAGCTCAGGTGGCTTGACAAGCCAAAACCATAACATCTACGTTGTTAATTCAATGCATGCATTTTTTATTTTATTTTT
This sequence comes from Samia ricini, assembly GCA_014132275.2. Classification (NCBI taxonomy): domain Eukaryota; kingdom Metazoa; phylum Arthropoda; class Insecta; order Lepidoptera; family Saturniidae; genus Samia; species Samia ricini. The sequence continues at coordinate 14,753,982 of AP028161.1, forward strand.
CGAATTAATTTGAAACACTCCATTACAAACCTTAGCGTTGTTACTTCATTAATATAATGATTGAGTTTTAATTTGAATAAGTATGTAAGTGGAGGATAAAAATAAAAAAGTGCATCCGTAAACTTTTAATTTTAGTGGATTTTAAATAATAAAAAATATGTGAGATACTTTTTAGCGTACATTTGTGTGTTGTATCGAACGCAATGATGCAACCCTGACTTCGCCCACATATCAATCTCTGTAGTCAGATAGGCGGCGCGGTTAATTCAAATAAACACAAAAATATTTACAAAACCCATGCTGTAGAAGGAAAAAAATAACATAAATATTTGAGGTGTCTAGTAATAAACTGTTAGTATAAAACGGGGTGTCTGGGTGTCTGGTGTTTTTTGTACTTCATCCTTTTCTCTCTCTCTCTCTAACAGGAAATAAACATGCTTCTTTATTACGCGTGTTCATGTATTCTCGTATCTATAGTGTGATAAAATTCTTTTAAAGCTTTCTACTGTAAAATGAACTTGTCCACGATTTTATAATATGGAATTTGGACGGTTTTAGTAACATCAAATTAGGTATGTGTAAGTACTACAAAGCACGCGGTTAATGGGATAAGTCAACTTTGCATGGACATTGCATTGCGATCACGAGCACACAGATGCCGCCGTACTTAATGTACCTCGATGATGTTACGGTTGGTCAGCGATTCGTGGGGCTCGTTGTATTCTGTGTACTTCAGGAGAACCTGCAATGGAACAAAATAATCAATCGTTTAAACACAGTCGTCACAGTTTAGACTAAAATAATAAGATAGACAGCGCACATAGAACAAAGATATGAAATCAAATTAAGTTATTATTTCGAGCGCACAGTTAAAAGTCAGATGGTATTTGTTTTGCTATTTGGAATATCTTAACATGGTATTATTTGTAAATTATTGGTATTTGGTTATTGGTAAAAATTTTGTTCAGATTCGTTTTCACGTGGAAATCATAGTTATAACATTTTTTTCTTACAAGTAAAATAGCACAGTAACTTAAAATAACGTAGTAAATTATTATCATTGTGTTAATAATAAGGTGGTGCCTAACACGGCTCATATTTACACTATGATACACATGAACAATATACACACATCTAGAACCGGTCCGGGTTATCAGATTTCATGAATGATTCGTAAATTCGCATAATTTTACAATTCTAATATTTTTTTATTATTACCATTTGCGATATTTAGCGGTACTTTTAATCACGCTAATGGAATTTTTAATTCATTAAAACTTAATCAAACATCGTTTTATTAAAGTAACGACCGTTCGTATTTATTTATATTTCCTTTCGCTTGCACTAAGAATGGATGGATGGATGCGGGTGGCATGAGACCTATCGTTGTGGAGATTTTTGGGGGGATTGCCCAGTAGTGAACGTCTTTCTGTTGAATGGATAGATGGATGAACTAAGAAACAATAAAGATTTATTTGAAATAAAATTATTTTGTGGATGAGTGAATTTTATTTATTTACACCGATGAATAAAAAAAAATCATCTAAGTACTTGCAAAGGAAACATAGATAAACAGGAGAATACAGATGACTGCGAATGTAGATAAAATGATGTACGCAAACTGCACAAGAATCGTTATAATTATGCATGCCAATAATGTATCTACATGCATTAAAGCGGTAGGTGTCATTTACAATGCGATGCACGAACAACAAACTTACGTACATCGAATGTTTCTATCGAACTGATCCATTGAAATGTTATATACAAATTATTTGTATTGATTTTATTCGAAATAATGTACTTATAATCATCATTGGTGATATTAAGTTAAGTCCCCGAATTCCCCGAACATAATCCGATACATTCTTGGTCTAATATCTACCTACTTATTTTTCCCGACTAGTGTATCCTATGCTCTTTATTTATTAATTATAATTGTATTTTTGTTCCTAATTAACCGACTTCAAAAAGGAGGAGGTTGTTTTTTTTCCGATTTTCAATTTTTAAATCGAAGGATTACACTTCCGAGTTGGTCGCATTTCCACCAGAACAGAATCTGATCAGTGGTACTCAGGGAAATTGAGAAAAACCCTCGAATATTATAGACAATTACACGTGTTTCATTTATTAGTTTCCAAAAGCTATGAAGTAGACTTCACAGCTATACCTAAAAGTACATACTTAAAATTAAACGTAGAAAACAAACATTTTGAATTAAAAACAAAACCGACTTTTATAAGTCGATTACCCATAAAAATCAGACAATGAGATACGATAGGAAAACAATGGAAAGCTGGAGTAAACGCCAGGTTAGTGCTCAATGGCTTAAAAGAATAAACAATAAAAATGCACTAAAAAGTCAATAAATAATTTCTTAATTAATCTGCTATTTATCGGTTTAGGCGTGTTTCTTTAGGATTCCTGATATTTTTATGGATAAAGTGTTTTGAGAATGTAACTAAAAACAATGTGTAATACAAAGAAGAATGCATATCTACGAATTTAAAATGTATACGGAATTTTTAATGTAAATAAAAAAAATACTAAATTGTATGTAAATCGTTTCAAATTTGGTCAAAGAAATGTATTTTGGGTCAGAGGACACATTAAGTATGCAATAAATAAAAAAATATACTATGCTAAATGCGATTAATCGATTTTGCGAAGAGTGAGCGTTTTTTTTTTTAAATAGAATTAACATATTTTATGATTTTAACAAATAAAATGGAAAACATTTATATTATAAAACACGTTATAGTAGATAGTTCCTATGATCCATTTATGAAATAAAATAGTGCAGTTAATCAGTTGAATGCTCAGTTGCGAAAAAAATTAACAATATTAGCATTTTAAGAAATATATTAGGAAATGCAAATATAAGGATTGTAAAGAAACGTAACAGAAATTAAATGAATAAGTATAATAGTGTCTACTGGAATTATTTATACATTTACCTATGCGATCAGACGCATTATTAATATCTAAATTAGGTATTCCCAATATGCCCTATAGTGTTTAATTAATTACTCAGAATGAAAATTAGTTTTAATATTTAAATAGAATACATAGGCTGCAGTAATGATAACCCATTAAATATAAATGTAGTCAGCTCCCTATATTGTATAATTCTCTAGACTGTTTTGAACAACCAATTTGAAGAATTGATTAACTGAAACTATTGAATAAAAATACTTTAACTGATGATATCAAGTGTAATGTGTTATTAACAATAAATTACTTTACATTTAAGTGATAATGATCTATTATATGGAAGATTTTTTTAGACCTACTTCATGTATTTATAATTCAGTATTATGAACCTATTTAGCATATAACCTAAACTCACGCCTGTTATCCCCGAAGGGTTAGGCAGAGGTGAAATAGCGAACTACACCACCCACATTTCGCCGAGCTTAGTTCCGTTCCAGATATGACAGGGGCGAGGCTGTCGCCATATTGGGCACAAATTGTATACTCCGGGATGATACTGAGTAGAAAAACCCAATATCACTTGACCCGACCCGGGGATCGAAACCGAGACCTCAGAACGACAGTCGTACCGTAATATAACTGCGCCACCGAGGCAGTCAATTAATATAAATTTACTAGTCGATACTTGAATTACCTAAAATATACTAGGTTTAAGTGATACAGATTTCATTTGATGCCACTTTACTACTTCCGGCTAGACCTGATTGACAACTGCTACTTCCTTATGCATTTTTTCTTGCATTAGGAAGTAATGACTATCAAATACTAAGATATACTTTCAACTGACAATCTAGTACAGACGGAAGTAGTAAAGTATCATGAAATAGACTATTTAAGGTGGACTTTCGCAAATGTAACGCTTTCAGCAATTAAATACACGAGAGCAGCAATCGACGAACGTAATAATTTTATTTTAAGAATTAATTATTATTATTAATTATATTATACATTTTATCCGTATCATGGCGAATGTTCTGAAGAGTTATTCAATCTAGTCCCCTATTTTTCTTCAACATTTGTTTAATTTGATATTGCTTTATATGAACATTTAATAAAATGAAGAATAAACACACTCGTTTTGATAAATCATTATCGATTATTCATGCTATCGAGTAAAAAATATTTTTGAAACGTTTCCTAGAGACACATTGATGTGAGGCATAATATTATGTTCTTGCCGATATACAGTCACTCTATGACGTTTTTAGGGTCAGTGTGGAGTATGGACGTCAGATGGTCTTGTTGTAAGTTGCACTAAATTTTTGTCAATCAATGTTATCTACACTTGTTAACTTTATTTCTCTTAACAGATCTACACGCGCTTAGCTACGTAAGCAGAGCTTTACGAGAATTATCTCGGTACGAACCAAGAAGTTCTCAATGAATGAAGAATGAAGTTCTTAATCTTTGTTTTGGATAACCTTCCAATCCATGTGTGCCTTCTTTTTAACAACATACGAGTTTCTGAAACGTAACGCGAAGACTAACTTGATAAGGACTTACGATCTATCGATCAGATGAAGTGTGGTCATTTAGCTGTGCTTCAATAAAAAAATCTTTAATTAACAAATAATCGTTATATATAAAATTAAGTACAAAAATATTTTAAAATCTTTTTAACGAATCGTAAACGTTTTTACAACGAGCATTTCGGACGATGTCACGCTTTGGTTTGTATGCTAAGAATATGCAAATTTCAAACTACGTTACGTTGTTTCAAAGTGATTATGAAACCAAAAATCATTCCGTTCTACTATAAAAAAATGTAGGGGAAAGTAGAACCTGACTTTCAAAAAGACACTTTTCAAGGATACGTTTCAAAGTTAGTGTTTCTTTATTAATATATATGCAAAATTACTAAAGTTTCAATTATGTAATATGCATATCACCATAGAAATATCAAAGAAAAGTAAGTTGAAATTGATTGGTCATGGAATAGGCATTAAGTTAGGTTTATTTGTTACTCAATTTCTCTGGTTTCTCTAATTTACTAATACTAAATATCAGCAATTATAATTATTATTCTTATTAAAAGTTTCAGAATATTTTTGAGTTATTTATTTAAAAGTTATTAAATTTATAAACCTAATAAATTTTACAAGTATAATATAAAGTTTACAAGAATTTTATTTAAATTTCTAGATAGAACTAGATGAATTAAATTAACATTTTACATAATACTTTACGTGTTTTGACGTTCGTAATTTATTTTTTTAGGGCTTAAATTGAATAAAGCATTTTTGATTTAATGTCTTCAAGACCAATCAGACTCACTATGATTTAGGTAAAAAGTGTAAAAAAAAATATATCTACCTACTAAAATATATATAAGGTAGATTTTATCCACAACTGGATTATAATCTTAATTTTGGATAGAAATAAAACCTAAGTTTTTTTGCGTCCAATTTATATTATTTGCATAATGGATACATTTTATAAAATATTAATACCTATACTGAGAATAATTTACATCTTAACGGCATTTAAATAAAATAAAACTAGGTATTTTTTTTTAGATTTAGCGTATCTAAACAGCCTAATTATATATGCCTAAATTAGAAAGTTGTAAATGCATAAATAATGTATATAAATGAGGACTAGAAATTCAAAATGTATGTATAGTGCATTAATTAATCTATGAAGAGTACGTGGTGGATGGAGTGAAACTAAGAGAGATCAGTTACATATATAAATATTGCGTGGATCAGGTGTGATTTTAATTTATTCCATTTTTTATTAATACGAGATGAAAACCCGGCTTTACTCGTGTGAAATGTGACTCGTAATACACAATCTTTTACAAAATTTAGGTGGATAGGAACTGTAACTTCACTGATACGTTTGAATCGGCACTGATACGTGTGAATCGGCCTTAACGAACTCAAGGTGGCATCCGAGTGGCCCATTTGGCGACTGCCATTTGCACCATTACAATTTAAAAAAATACTCGACATTCCGAATTTTACGGATATACGAGTAATGTGTCGACTCGAAATTTTTTTGTTTTATTATTTAGGTAAGGTTTCAAACGAGTCTACCGTAGCTCTTGACATAATTATTAATATAGATAATTTTCATATTATTTTACATCATCAAGAATAGAGCTGTACGTTTCTAGAGATCAAAGAAGAGCTATTTTTTATAGCACCTAGCTCTGTTTGTTATGAATTAATTAGTAAATATAAAATTTATGCATAAAACATTTAATTTATTAGGTGTAAGGAGTTAATAAATTTAATAGACTAATATAAGCAATTTTAGTATATTATACTAAAGTGATTTAGGTACATATAAATGTTGTTTTTTTTTTAACATTTATACGAATTTTCTAATGACATATGATTATTATGAAATAAATATAGCGATAGTTTTGTCTATGGGTACCTAAATGATCCAGTAGTTAATTACGAGTACAATAATTACAACATTCTTTTGCCGATTTATTCACTACTACATAATTATTATTTAAAATTAAAGGTAAGAAAACGCATTTGTTTTTATTAATAAAGTCGACTCTCACCAATAGCTACTAAACAAAAAAAATGGAACCAGTGGACAAATAGAGGAGAAAACGGAAACTGTATGTTTAAAAAAAAAACCTTTTTCTTATCTTTACTTATTCATACTTAGATCTCTTATTTTAAATTAAATGTTTGACCGTCTCGTAAACCCACTAACAGAGAGGCAGACAGACAGGTGGAAGTTATAAGAATAATGTTTAGAGATCATTTGCTACCGGAATAGAAAGTTACATAGCTCTTCACATAGAGGAAAATGAATTGGGATTTATAGTTAATTTAAGAAATACATTCAGTGACGTAGCTAGATAACGGAATGCCCTGGTAGAAATATATATGGCCAATTTTTTTTTGTGAAATGTCCATGCATCCAACCGTAAAGACATTCACTGCTGGACTTCGTCTCTCCCAAAGATAAGGGGGGAACTGCCATAACCATCACGCTTGGCGATCGCAGGTGTTTGTGGTCCACAAAGGATGCTGCTGCCCATCCGCTGGTGTTTCCCTTAGTCGCCTTTTACTTCACTCACGGGTAGTATTCTTAAGCCGGCACTACACGCAATCGTGTAATGTATAATGTAAAAGAGTCAAATTCTAGAACCTTGTTATGTACAATTCAGTTTATTTCATGTTAACAAATTCCATTCACGAAATCATTTTTAATTCCTCAGCCTTGTTTACACTAATCATTTATAAATACGAGTAAAATAATAAGATAAAATTTGTAACGAAATACAAATAATTTAGGGAAATTTTAATAAGAGTTTGACTAGACTTGTTCTCAGGGTCCAAGGACCCCTTGAGCGGAACCGCCTAGTTGTTTAAAAACTACGCCACTAAATACATAGTCTTTGTTAAATTAACCGTAAGTAAGTTCTTCATAGTGCTGGATTGTCTACTAAGTTGGTGACGGCTTTTACGAAGCTTCTTTATGTCTCTATTAGAGGTACACTGCATATACATTGAGTATAGAAACCCTTTGCAGATGACGTAACAATATATGTCCATCTTATATGCATTCCGCGGCGAAAACGTTGATTTTCTACTCTTTCTTGTATTAGACGAGATTTAAAAATTACACTAACCTTGTCCATGTCCGTGCTAGCGTATTGGTAGAGTTTTTGTTGTTGGAGCTAAAGATGATTAGGGCGATTTCACAATCACAGAGGACGCTCAATTCGTAAGCTTTTTTCATCACTCCAAATTTACGTTTGTTGAAGGTCACCTGAAAATCAACACCGACTCATCAGAGAGAGTTTTTGATTTCGAATTTGGATTGAAAATGTCTACTTAATTTATTGTATGTTATTTTTCCTTTAAAGTTAATGTTTTTTTTACTTTATTAGTTTCCGCTACAGTCGTAAAGTGATACTTTACAATTTTTTATACTGCCTGGAAGAAATCAATTATAACCTGATAGAAAATTTATTACAGTATCAACACATCAATTACCACCACTAACTGAGAATTATTAATATTTCACATATGGCGTCATACTTAATTACTAATGAAAAAGTTTTAGAAATACAAGCCGCTAGGTCTAGATAACCACGAGATTCCTGTTGAAATGATTCTTATTACTGGATTTTACTGTGTGTCATGTGTAGTTTCAGTTTGATTGGGCCTAAAACCGAATCAAATGTACTTTATTAAATTGAAACCCTGAGGAAGTGCAGTAAAATATAGAATAAAATAAAAATAATTTCCATTGCACAAAGGAAGCATCTTGGGTGATATCAATCAGTCACAGAAGAGACTAGTCAATTTATCATTGTTAGAAGTAATAACAATATGTATAAAAAAATATAATAAGATAATTCTTTAAGTAATTAGAGAAGAATGTTACTTAATATTTTAAAATTATCTGTTAATAAGTAGATAAATAATCATTTAAATATAATCTACTTACAAAAATTTAATAAGCATCTACGTAACAGTTAACATTTATTTTATGTATTAATATAATGATTAAATTGTATCTAATTTGAAAAGTATTTTTGGTGTCATCATTATAACCAAAATGATTTTGAATTATACGGACTTGGCATAGACAAATTAGCTAAAAATTTAAGCTATATCAGGTACATCTCTCTATGCTTCTTAAAAAAGCGAATAACATAACACATCACCTGGTTTTGGAGCGATGGCTTTGGTCCGTATAACGAACGTTATAATTTAACAACAGCAACTCAGAGTTTTTTTTTTTTAAATTATCAATCAGTTGAATTTAAAGCATAAAATCTAATAAATACGGGACGGGATGGGACATAGAGAATATATTAGTAATGAGATACGATTGCATCTAGATATAGAATATAGGATGTCTATTAGAATATAATTGTCTGAATTCCACGCGACAGAAATCGCTGGCACACAGCTAGTAATATACAATTTAAAAAAATGTATTGCGTAAAGAACTGATAATTTTTAGACACGAACTATTATTCTATAATACTAATGAAGTTCAAAGTTAAACGAATAGGTGTGTTTTTAACATATTACATACGATCACAAAATTCGTTTTAACAAATAAACACATTTTATTACAATTGTAATAATTGTATACACATATGAAAATTGTAAGATCCGATATGTCATTTCATTAATCAAATGAACCCATAGTAGGTACTGTATGCATTTGTGCATTACAACAATATTCATCAATTTATGATGGTTCACCAAGGGCTTGTAAATAATATTGAAACACAGACTGTATATGTTTTTTTTTTATTTATTCATGATATATTAATGTTATTTTAACTCTTTCATCTCATTTAAAACTGCTTTCTTTTTTTTAATTTATTTTTAATGTAAATTTGGATTAGGTAATATTAGCAATTTAAAAATAATATTTATTATCAATGAATCACATAAGTTCTACGTTTCCTGATACATTTATCAAATATGATCAAACCAGGTTTTTCTTACCGTATAGAAATAATATAGTAACAAAATTCATAAAAAAAAAAAACAAATTAGAACATTAATATACTCATAAAATTATTACGCATTGTGTAGAAAAATGTAATAAATATTCATTCCAAACAATGATTTTTTTTATAAAACACATATTAAGCGTTATAAAGAATTAGTTCAAATTCAAAATATAAATTGGCCTTCGCAACTTTCATTCCAGTTGTCTGTATCGTCTATTAAATGACCATTATTAAAAGATCTTCCCTTGCCTTTCATTGATGAAGGGCTAAAGGACGAAACGTGTAAAGCTTTACGAGATCACAGTAAACTGGACAACGATGATATACAGAGTAATCGTATAATTAATAAATTACAAGCGACTGCGGTCATTGTACCGTTGCGATAATATTTTGCAGTGGGAGTGTTGATATGCCACATGTGCTGGGTCAGATCGTATTCTAAGGTCATTTCTCTTTAACAAATTTCAATAGAAATATTGTTTATGTATTTAAAGTTATAATAAGTAATATTTGTTATACTTAAAAGTAAAAAATAATAGGACTATAATTTTATAATAACATACACTTTTGTATAAAACTATAATTGATCATAACTAATTTACTGTTGATGTCTATATCACATAAGTTATTTTATAATTAATTATCGTGAAAATGATTTAATATATAATCGTTACAAAATTATGTTAAATTTACAAACTGTAAAGTTTCTAGGTAAAGCGTAATGTTAGAAGATCGAATTGGTTTTCTTAGTGAAAATGGCGCGCAGATTTCTTGATTCGTACGGCGCTGTCTGCAAGGCGGAGACATTGATAAAGCCGCCAAACAGCCTATCGTTAAATATACAACAAACTGAATATTTTCGTATATACAACAAAAATTTATGTTAATTTGTTGTCAGAAATAAATAATTTTATTAGATGAAATGTTTATTAATTATATTATTATTATAATTAATACAATTATTTATTCACAAAAATGTTAACTGTTCTTTGGGCAATGAAAATTCTTTTGCCGAGATTAAAAAAACAAAACTTAGACAAAATTTAGACAAGCTCGATCAAGTGAATGATCGTCATAATTTTAATATTAGAAATAAAGACAAGTTGGCCCCTAGGCTTTAGGCTAAGTAAGTCTAATAAAAGCTTTCTAGGTAATAGTATTCAGTTTTACAATAAGATCCCAAGTAACATTATCGATTTACCTGACAATAAGTACAAGTATTATGTCAAGCAAGTTTTAATCTCAAAAGCTTATTACAGGGTGGATCATTACGTGAACGATAGTGATGTCTGGAATTAACCCATATCTCTGTGCTTCCGCTAACATTAGCTAAGACTATGATGTGTATAGTTTTTTTATATGAAAAAAAAAAAATTATATATGTTATATTTATAAAAAAAAAGAACCCGATCGAGTTTCTTGCCGGCTCTTCTCGACTGGGTTGTTTTCCGAACCGGTTGTTTTAGACGTTCATAAGCGCCTTCTTAGGGCCTAAATTGAATAAAGACTTTTTTGATTTGATTTGAAAACATAAAGTTGAAAGCACGCAGGTCTTATAAGCTATACCGTGAACCTAAAAGGGGTGATATTAGAGCAGGTACCAATACGATAATTAAAAACTAATTTAAACTCCCCACAGTATATTTAAACAGTAATTAACGATGTTCAATTTATTACTTATTCTAATACTATTGAGTGAGCAATTCTTGAGTATATATACCTACATATGTAATTGGTATCTCGAAATCGGCTGTATCGAATTGGATCAAATTTATATAAAGTTTGTTTTCTAAGTTTATCGAGATCTATATTGAGGGTGTTATTTTTTCTTGGCAATAGCTCATTCCAATTAAATAAAAAAATCTTTATTCAATTTAAGCCCTAATAAGGCGCTTATGAACGTCATAACACTACCACCGGTTCGGAAAACAACACAGTCGAGAAGAGCCGGTAAGATACTCGATCTGGTTTTTTTTTTTAATAAATATAACATATATAATTTTAGTATGTCGATTACCCATAAAAATGAGACAATAGGAAAACAATGGAAATATGGCGTAAACGCCAGGTTAGTGCTCAAGGGGTTAAAATTGTAAGGTAGTTAAATTTACTGTTAAATTAAAAAATACTGACCTGCCGATTCCGTTCATCCGTAATCCGGGATATTTGTATTTTCTTCCGACCCATCGTGGCAGCAATCTTGGAGAGGGTACGGGGAGCGGGGGGGCGAAATAAAAGTTGCCGATTGGCTGTCTGCTTCTACGAACGTCAACAGCTGTTATCTGTGGAAAAATAAAAATAATAAATTACGGTTAATTTGATTATCAGGAACAGGAGATCTATGTATTTCCAGTGGGTGGAGTAACATCCTACAGGATGCCATTAAACATCTTGAAGAATACCGAAGCGATGATGATACAGTTGGTAGTGCGGTGGGATTTCGCATCGATGGACGCAGGTTCAAGCAAACTTATCCAACTCTGCTGAGCTTTCGGTGAAAGAAAACATCTTGAGGAAACCATAGCTTGGTTTAACAATATTTTTTAACAATGCCCGCCAAGGTTCCGGAAGCATCACTTGAAAACCAGAACCTACTAGATTTAGTGTGTTTACCATCCTGGACCACATCTTCACTTAACATCAGATGAGATCGTGGTCAAAACACTGAGCCTGTTACGGTGTAAAGAGACCATGATCGTACTTTAATTATTATTGTTTTCTTTAAAATTAGAATTGAAATGGTAAAGTAGACTTTATAAACACCGGACATCGTACGTACTGTATAGACGCTAAGTACTTAACTTTACCACGATTACGTAATAGTCAACGATGACGCAATCATTTAACACAACCTGTGTAATTATAATAAGCCAATAATATCGACAGATTTGTCAATAAGAAAACAGCACTGATTTAGTTTACTTTATAATTATTTTAAACTGCTACTTTTAAATGTCAGGTATTTACATTTAGTTTTAATCAAAATTTACGGCATAAAATAACTAACAATCATAATATGGTGGTACTGATATCATGTTATTAGTAACCACGTTCCTAATAAAGTTTGTAACGTTACACTTTTAAATATAAGAGTAAAGTCGAGAAATAAAAAAAAAGAATGTTAAAACAGAGGAAATTATTCAAACTTATAAAAGGAATACTAATTTTGGACCCATACATAGACACATCCATTCATACACAAATACACAGGCACACACAAGCAGATCCAATGCTGGGTGCATATAATTTACATTCGAATTTCAAATTATCAAAATGTAAGATTAACATATTTGGTTTTATTCACTAACGTGGTAGCTGGTAACACTAATTAAGAATGCAAGTAATATACCTACTAAGAAATCTAAAATTAATATTAATAGCAAATAAAAAACTATATACAATATTGCTCCTAAGAGGAAAAGAAATAGTTATGTTTATTTATTGTGAATAAAAAACAGGGTCATGTGGGCTCATTGTTAAATTATTATGCAAATGTTATAATCTGTGTGTGTGTTATCATGCCACTTGTTATGCAAATGTTTATAAGCAAACTTATGCACATAATACATAGTTTTTTTACAATCTTTATTTAAGCTGTGTGTTGTTAATATTAAAATCAATTATTACTGTATGACCTAGTCCTTGGTATTTGAATATTAACAACAATATTTTTCTACTGAGTGGCACTTATGCATAGTACAAAGTTGTGCTCATTCATATCGTTTATAAATAAAAAAACTATCCAGAAATAAAACCGGTATATAAAAAGCCTAGTATTTTAAACAACTGTTACGATTGAATATCGTGTTATAAATTATATTAATATGTTATATGCTAATAAATGTAGATTATTATTTAGACAAGGAATGAAATAATATAATCGGTTTTCAAAAACAGTAATAATTCTTTTTAAATAATCCATCAAAGCTTACCTGTATTTTATGTAGCCTATTTATCGATAAACTCGTTTTTTACTGGTTATTTGTTCTATGAAATTTATTGGTTTTCAAATAAAAAAAATTGCCAATGACCTTCCTTTAAATAATATGTTTTTGTTATATGGAATATTATTGCTTATTTAAAAAATGAAAATCTTGATTGATAACTTTAAAATTTGTTCAGAAGGTCGCTTTTGTTGTAGACGTGTAAGAGTTTCTTTAAAACAAATTTTGTAACAAATTAAATTTTTCTTGAAGTCTTGTTAGTTTTAAAGTTAGAGAGACATGAAAAATTATGTGTAAACTTTTGCTTTTTTTTAAAAAAAAGTGACCTTGAGTGAGGCCTATATTCAGCAGTGAACATCTTTCGGTGAAGATGATGATGATGACAATGGAATAGTAAATCAAAATATAACCACATTTATTACCGCACCTTAAATATATTTCGGTAAATAACTTCATGTTTAACTTAACTTCACCTTAATTATACAGCCTGTCTTACCCTAGATTGCATTAATTGAAATGTTAAATTGTTTCAAGAAATTTCGTAAGCAAGTGTCAATAAAGTGAAAGACGAATATCATCACGAAACAATTTATACTAAAAGAGTTTACTTAGCAAACTAACGTTTCCATCCTGAAAGAGCTTCGCATCAAATAGAGACTTTCGTCGATTGTGCAAGTGCAAATACTGAAGATGTTTGGATATATTACCACGTAACGAAAAATCTCTTGAACGATTGAGAGTGCAAAGAAGTGTGGAAAATCAACGTTCTTGCGGCCGAGTGTCCAAAAGATGGACAATTATGGTCACGTTATCTACAAAGGTTTCCTTTACTCAATGTACACGCAGTACTAGAGATACATGGAGAAGCTTCGTAAAAGCCGTAACCCAACTTACTAAACAATCCATCCGACAGGAGTGTGCGACTAAGAAGAACTTTGACTACAATTTTACCCGACTTTAAGTGGTGATGTAATCTAGGATGGTATTACTACGCTTAGAGCTACTTTGAAGGGCTTTGAAGTGAAATCTACAATAAAATAAATACAAATGCTTGATGATAGATTTTCACATTTAAGAGTGGTAGGTAGCTTGGACTCCTTTTTTTACAGAAAAAGTCAGAAACCATTCTCCGTATAAATACACTTCATTCTTAGCGATAGGTTTTACTTCACACCTCACCAACTCACTTCGTAGCGCCATAACGACTGCCTTTCAAATTTTAATCGTACTAGCTGTTGACCGGAAGGGCCTTTGCAGCTTCACCGTAACTTTGGGCCCCACAAACGCCCCCCAGTTCTTAAGGCACTCAGTCGGAAAAGGTAACTAGCACAAGGACACCAAAGTGGTACAAACCTGGACTTGATCGTTACCAGAGTGTAAAAAATCCGCGGAATTTTAATCCTAACAGCCTTTCAAGCGTTACAAATACCATTTTATAGCCCTGTCAACGGTAAAAATTTAACTACCCACTACTAGTAAAACAAATTATAAGAATCCATTTCCGTTGTTAGCGGCAAATTTCAGACAAGTCTCAAGACATGATTTTAAATAAAGCTAATACTAGACAAACGGACTTTTTCTGATAATGTTATTACCGCTATGATATAGTTTATATTAATGGTGATTCGAGCCTACATACATTTAAGCGAAATCCGGTTCAAAAGTAAACGGTAAATGAAATGATTAAAGTTGAAATGTGGCTTTAAGTATTTTTTTTGTTTAAGGTCTGTCTACATTGCCAATATCGTCATACGAGATCTAATTAAAACCACTTCTGGACATAAACATGCCATATGATGTACCAAGATCATCGTATAGAAATAAATAATTGTATCTTTTCTAATGAAACGAAACATTCTGGGAAAGTAACTCATTAGCTAGAAGAGATAATGAATATCTCGTATAATCTTTTTGGAACTAAACTCGACTGGGGATGAAGTCTGTGGCATTACTCTGACATTGCAAATTGTGGTACAATAATTTGAAATATTTTCCCCCAATTCAATCTGTACGTACGATGTCGTGTCCTCAATAATATAATGGTGATCAAATTGACAAGTATATATTCAAAGATCACGTATATTTATATCGAACGTTTTATGTAGATCAATCACACATTATGATTACAAATTACACAATTAAAAACTAAATCTATACTAATAAATAAAATTTAAGTGTCTGTTTGTAATGGGTATTCTCCGGAACGGCTGGACCGATTTGGACGGTAGATAGCTGAAGTTACTCTAGGTAACTTAGGGTACTTCTAATTTTCGAAAATAAATAGGGTTCCGCGTAAAAAAAAAACTCATAAAAAATTGAATAAAATCCGATTCAATGCACAGTCTTACGGGAAAGTATTATAAATTATGAGAAATAGTTTTATTTCATTTTATTATATTAAATTTTTTTTAACAAATTTTATTAGGTTGCGTATTAAAAAATTAAATCCAGTGAAGAACATCTGAAACGCGAGCGCAGCCACGGGCAAGCAGCTAGTTAGGTAATAAAACCGAAGATTCAGTAATTATTGTATGTATTTGAAAAACATTATTATTGTCATGGAGTAATAACGCTAAGAGATAGTTTCATTAAAAAAACTCGCTTAACATTGAAGTCAAAAATATAAATATGTGCGTAAAGCGACACGGAATTACGTAATCACCGGTACGTAAGGAAATACGTACGTGGCCTTTTAAGGCCTACTTGAAATGGTTTAAAGACGCGTGTCGTTGTGAGCGATTTATTTCTATGATTCAGACTGTATAACATATATATCCATATACATTGTTGTTATTATATTAATTTTTGTATATTCAATAAAATGAGTTATTAAATTCTTACAATTGAAAAAGTAAACGAATATAAGCTAGACAAATTTCTAAGTATTTTATACTACTGGTACTTACATATGTATTATCTGTTTATCACTCATTTCTCGTAGCAGCGTTGACGAGTTTTTGTATGATCATTAAAAAAAAGGAAATCACTTATATTTTTCTCCCTCAAATTATAGACGAATCCGATCACATCGAAATATTTTGAAATTATTCACAGTATATCAAATTTGAGGGGAATAAATTAAAATGTGGTCAGGTGTAAATAATAATTGAGAGCGTGGTTAGTCCGGTGGAGTAATTCACGTGTCTCATAGACGGTGCGACTGAAAGGTCGGAGGTTCGAACCCAGGGTGGGTAACACATTTTTTTATCCCGTATCGTCCCCATCCCAAATGCGGCGGGCGGCCCCGGGGGGTTTAGTGGGTATTTCCGACGCTTCACGTCGGGCGAGTCCCACACTGGCGTGGAGACGTCCCTCCACACCCTCTTACCTATTGCATTGGGGGACTTCGGTCTCATTAATGCAATTGGTAAGGGTAGTGCGTGAATGCATTCCCGTCGTCAAAAAAAAAGGTGTAAATAATAATTATGTCAGTTTTTTTATGAAGAATAATGATTTAATTTTGTTAGGTGGTAACTAACACATTGTAATAAATAAATATAACACACGAATATTAATACTTTTAGAGTAGTGTTCGCCGCTGCAGCTATAGTATAGTAGCGTATACAAGTGCCCGTGTAATAACAGTTTACGGTGTCATGTTTGCTAACTTTTCCCCCCCACGTTTTAGATGTGTGCGCGCTGCGTGAGGTGAGTGTGTTGAGTGTGATTCAGCTTAACTTTATATGTATTTGTTTGCTAATTTCCTGTAGATACATTTTGCACATAATTTATTTATTAATTCGTTTGGGTAAATATTAAGTTTGAAGAAAAACTGAGTTTTTAAGACTATTACATGCACCGTGATTGATCGTTTGTTAAAAATCTAATTTCTCTATATGCAGTTTGGATTATTTTAATTTAAAATTTACCTAAAGTATTTTATCGTATCCGAATGCAGTTAGCAGTTTTTTGTTGTGATAATGTTTACTGTTGATACGCTATCTGAATATGTTTCGGTATATATTACGATTTTTTATATATAAAAAGTAATAAAAAGAACAAAAAACCAGACTATTTTTTTTTGGTAACCATTCATACATTTAATATGTAGATTACCCATAAAAATGAGACAATAGGAAAGAATGGAAAGCTAGCGTAAACGCCAGGTTAGTGCTCAAGAGGTTAAGCATTAATTTTTTACAAAATGATAAGAAGTTAAACATAATTATGTTAAAAAGAAAAAACTGTTATTATTGTTTGAGATATGACTGTAACTATGTTTAGATACATAAATTTTATTTAATTACATTATTCACTTAGTCTGTTATTTTCAATGAATTAAATACAAATCAACTACCGTAGATATAAAACTCAAAAGTATTCATTAAGAAGACATTAAAATAAAAATGTGCATTATACATATTATTAAGCCTTCAAGTTACATACTAAGGTATACTAAGTTACATACTAAACCGCATCATTTCCTCTCGTAGGACTAAAGTGTATATATGAGTTTCAACAGTATTCTAGTGTAGGTCAAGGGGTGTTCATGAGCGTGGGGTTAGAGGGTGTCGGGTCAGTGTGTTTATAGGTGAGTTGTTACGCGGCATTTGAATTTAATCATGTATCGTCGTATTTCTATGTGAAATATGGACTTAATTAACGGCATGCAGAATTTAAAAGTCTATTATGTAAAACATGGCTTGTGTAGCGTGAAAGTTAATCTTAATACAACTTATAGTAATTAAAAAAAAAAATTAAACTATGTCTATTTAATTAATTACCAAGATTGATCAAACTCCGTTTGTGACAAAAATTCAGAAACGCAAATATTTTAACAACAAATCGACAAGACAGTCACTTGATTTTTTTATTGCCTGAAATACTGAAAATAAAATTTAAATCTGATCCAAAATAAAATAAATAAACTCATAAGGGTTTTTCTTTTCTATAGAGATAACAAATTATACTTAGATATTAATGTTACACTTTATGTATTTCTTTAACTGACAAATCGCTGTTGAACAGAGGCCTTGATAACTTCACCGTACTTTGAGGCGAGCGCTTAATGCGCTCAGCCTAAAAATCGTAGCCTGCACAAGGATACCAAAATGGTACAAACCTCGACTTGAGCTGTTACCCGTGATAAAAATTCAGTGGAATTTGCCCCGCGCTAACCGAACGGTTAGTAAACCTGTAAAGTAAAAAAGGTCACTAACAGAACCTATGTACCTTGTGTGTAGTGCGCAAGTATGTGTGTGCAGTATGATGCGTGTGGCACTAGTGCATGCAGTATCACTGTATCGAGCTGACAGACGCTACAAGAGCTTCCCCAGATGGGGAACGGAGCATGTCTCATGCAGCTACCTGAGGGGGACCCGGAGTGTGTTACACTTTACGTGTTTCGTACATGTTCGATACTAACATTCGTTTTTCGGGAAAGGAACAGATCATGCTCTCTCGATTCTCACTAAAATCTTTAAATGCTTGAATCTCAGAATGAATGATTTCTTGTTCATTTCAGTATACGTCAATTTTATTTAATTAAACTTACTATGTTATTTTCAATAAACTAAATAAAAATTAACAAACCTAAATATAAAACTCATAAGTATAAAAATAAAATGTGCATAATAAACATTATTTTTTACTACAAAAGCTCTCTAACTCTTACTTACCCAATTACCAGCTTTAAGTATTTCCATTGAAATCTTATTAAAATAATTATTATAAATATGTAGCTGTATATATGAATAAAAAACGTACTAATGTATAAAACCGAAATATAATCCAATGCAATAATTTATTCTTAAACGTACGTGATGTGACAGGTAATGTTAAATATAGTTGTTTAGACTTCCTGAATTATAAGAAGATATCTGGTTTTATTTTATTTTATACAAGGTATTATCAATTTAAAACGTATATACATATACATTACAAAGTACTTTTAATGTCGTTCTTCGTTTTATTATAATTAAATAAAGGAACAACATTTTCAGATATATAATGTATATTGAATGAATGAACAAGAATTCCCAATACTGAAGTAACTTGATTGGACTCTAACTACTACTAATCTTAGAAACATTTTATTTTATTTATAAAGAAAATTTTGGTGTATCATAGGCTGTGTTTAATTTCTCTACGTAAATGTGTTTGTATTCTAAATTTAATTTATATCGGCTTAAAGTCATTGGAACACGAATATATTATAGTAGGTTACTATATAGACTAAATCACTATATTATATATAGAATAAGCGCCTCTTAGAAGCGTCTAGTTTTTGAACGCGACTCAAGCTTGCGTTAATATAGGTTTTGTCAAACATTATGATAAAGTGTGTGGAACATTTCACGATGATCGGTTCAGTACTTAAGGCGTAAAAACGTAACAAAGAAAAAAAGTCACATTTGCGTTTATAAAATTACTGTGGAATCATATAACGGCAGAATCTGTGTAACTTTCGGTTACACTGGCACTAGTTCTATTTTTTTTTACTATGGACCAGTATTCTCGTATTGTTGTGTACTAGTTTTTGTATGGTTTATAGTACGCGCTATCATACCAACCGCTAAGCTTTTGGCCTGGGGCGTAGAAATCTATAAAAGATAGAGCCTTGTTTCAAATTGGTTTTCGATATTTCTTGGCTACAGTATAACTAATTAATATTACAAATACTGTTCAATGGCATACTTCTTTCCTACTTTCTTTTAACGAATAAAAATATATGTAATTATTATAATAATTTCAGCACATACTTTTTTTGCGTTAGCTATAATTTTCGCGCAGAACGCCTTGACGGTAGCTATCATGCCAAATTCAAGAACTTAAATCAATAGTGTTAGTTTGAAAAAAACAGAAGATTTGAAATGCTGCAGTGTATTTTATACAGACAAAGTTACTCCTTTAATCTTCGAATTAAGTATTATATCATAGTTTTTTTTTTTATTTAATTATTTTAGTTAAGATTTCCATTATACACAGATATTGAGTGAACTGAAAATAATGTGCCTGAAGGTGCCTATATAATATTTTCAATGTTTACTCCGGCGTTCAATCCATACACTACGTTCATTAGGATTTTTTCTTAAAAGGCTTACGAAGGCGTAAAACCGTGAGATAATACGTCGATCGAAATTAATAGGGTAAGTGCAGAATTTATTCACTCCGCTTTTAATAATAGCTTTTAGCTATAAGCTTAAAACTTAAGTCTGCGGAATTAATATTTAATTTCTTTATTTCACGTATTCTCAAAAATACACTTGAGAGCCAATTTCTCCTAGGTTTAATGTGTTACCTTATTAGGCTATTCGTTCAACAGAAAGACGTCCACTGTTGGACATAGGTCTAACTGACATTCATAAGAGGGGGATTGTCATAAAAGCCACGCTCTGCAGGCGGGTTGGTGATCGCAGTTAGTGTTTGTGGTGCTCAGAGGATGCGGTTGCCCACCCTCTGTTATATCCCTTAACATCCTTTTACGGCACCTACGGAAACATATGGGATTTTCTTTGCCGGTACCACACAAGCAGCCGGTCATATGCCTTATCGTTACTCTCGTAATTTGATCTAATTCAAAATGCATAAAAGTATATATATAAATACACTTAAAACGTAATTAGCATGTATTGTTGTATATACAAATGACGTACATTATCACATACAATCAATTTTAGTTATTTACATTTTTAATTAATTATATCTTATTAGATTTGAGCATCAGCTTATAAAGCAGTACGTTTTTTTTTTTTTAAACAAATGTCAAAGCAGTTGAGATTTTTTTTACATAGAAATATACACGTTTAGTACTTATAAAATATTTTTATGGACCATCTAAGTATAAAATACATATTATGCTGTCAAAGACATTGGAAACAATTTGTGAAGATATGCAGATACGAACGTTCTAATTTAAATATACGCTATTTACATGTTTATAAAATCCATTTCCAGTTCTACTCTATAAATTCTGTAACATATAATTTAAAAAATTAGTGATCAGAAGATAAATTTTACTGCTGGGACTAATTTGAGTAACTGGTTACGGCCTACGAGTGAATGTGGAATGAGTAAATTCGCCAGAGGTCTTCTGTTGCAATATGTATGTATGTTGCAAATATCGTTTCAAATTTTTTAGAAATGTTTCATAGGCTAGCGCATGTGATCATGTCAATTTTTTTCTATTAATCTTTATTTACTAATATTGTTCACCTAAATTTCCACTTAATCCTCTTAATTCCGCTATTAGGTACTTATAATAAATCTATGGTGTGCGGTGCTGGTTATTAATATCACCACTATATATCTTCCCGTGGGTGTCGTAAAAGGCGAATAGAGAATGAGCAGTACAGATTGTCAATTGTGGGAGCTTCATTAATGGACGAGATAAAAGAGAATCGTCCCCTAGTTCCTGCTCATAGTGGTAGCGCGGCCAAGGTAACGGCAGTATAAAGGGTGCGAAAAATCTTAGATGAAATCCGGCTACTAATTTCCAGCAGTGAAATTATTTCAGCCGGGATGGTGATGAAAATAAAATTGTTTTTTTTTTTTACTTTGTATCAATTAATACAAATCAATTAATTTGATCGAATTAATACTTCTTTCTCTACACTGAATTCAATAAAAACTGACAAACAGGCAGTAGAAGTAAGGAAGTAAGCGTAGGCTTTTCCCGGCAGCGACGCCTACGCAGGCATAGAAATTAAAATTTAAATAAATAGCGGAATTTGATGAGACGACGTGAAAGATTCGCTTTTTATCTTGATTATACTTGTTCGAGATATTGATATCAAGTGGCATACTCAAAATTTAAATAAATTCTAATTTTATAAATATTCATTATGTATGTATAACTGGAAAATAGTTTTGTGTTTATTACTTTAAAATTTTTAAGGTATGTTAATATAGTAATCTTTGGTCAGTCTAAAACTACATTTTACATATTTATACAAAATTTTAAATACAACTTACTAATGACGGCTGAAATTTGAATAAAAAAACAATTTAAAATTTGTCTATATGATGATGAAGCATAGCAAAATTCTAAGCTATTTTTTTATAGGATCGATATTAATTAATAAGAAAGTATTAAATAATTAAAATTTAAGGTTATTTATAAGTTTATTGACATATATTATACATTGGAGACGTGAAAACTAACGGAATCTGGATCCGACGTCCATAGGTTTCAGTTTCGCCGTACGTAAGGGTTGTAGGCTAAAAATTAAGACAACATTATGGATAAGCGTTAATGCACATCATTTTTTTTCTTCAAATGTAACAATGTATTGGATATAATTAAAATATATTCTAACACAGTGGTCGACAAACTGTGGCCCGTGGGCCCCATGCGGGCCCTGGTCGGTAATCGTGCGGTCCGCGATGTAGCAAACAATTTTGGTACTTAGTCAATAACTCAAAAACGAGTTTTAATATAGTTAGTGAATTGGTTGTTCAAAATAACCCCATAGGTTGTTTTGCGATATATAATCTATGGGGAACTATGCGTTTGAAAACTCATAAAAATATGTCAATTAAGAAATGGTATCAACAACCCAATCCATAAAAGTGCGGCCCACAGTGTTACCTCACACTGGCCTATGTGGCCCTTGACCGGAAAAGTGTGACGAGCACTGTACTAACAGAACATTGTCAACTGGCATCAGTACAGCGTAAAAATATGCAAAAAATTTTAAACGATGTCATAATTGGGTAAAGTGGTAAATAAAGGTTAGATAAAATGTTCCAACTAACATATCGATTTACTTGAATACGTTTCGGTGGAATTTTAAAAACAAAACAAAGTATTGTGTAGTTTACACGCCCAGAATACAAACTAGAATACAGATGTGAGATAACAATACGTTTGCGGTAGAGTTATCAGTGTCCTTGTGAGCTTGCCCCTATCAGATAGATGCTCAAGCGTGAACAAAGGATGTTGTCGGTGCAGGAAAATCTCTGAGTTTCATGAAAGGTGAAATACTCCTAGTTTCCGGGTTTTAATAGAATAATTAGGGAGTTAATTATGCAGTGTTTTATTTACTATCATGATTCAGTAACAGTGTGGTCGCGCACGCCGTATCAAATGTCCTAACTACGAAGCCTGCAATGAACTTGAGCTTCGGGATACGAAAGCATGGTAATGAAACCAGAACACAATTGTAGGGAACTTTCTGTCGCTCGTCTCTTTAAATACCAGCATTAAGTTAAAAACCTATAGGTGAATGCCATTTATATTAAATGAGGTCTTGCGCAAACTCCAGGTCCCCCTCCGGAAATGGCACTAGACATACTTCGATCCCCAACTGGAAAGACTATTGCAACCGTCGTTAGCGCGATACAGTGACACTGCATGCACTCTAGTATTACATGCATCAACCTGCACATCACACGCATTCTAAAAGGAACCCTTTTTCATTTTTGAAGTGAAATTTTCTTTAGCGGCGATGAGATTCTTGGCTTTAGAGTGATTCTTGGAAAAGCTTAAGGTTTCGCCACACAGTGTGCGGATCTAGACGGCAGTATACTTTTACTGTAGAAGAGGTTGGGCACACCTTGCGTCGATGCGATATTTTCTATAGAAACATCGCGCTGGCCTCCCGATCCGGCCGCTGCGTGGCGCAACCATTATAGACTCGCGTTACCAATGCTATGACGTCAGCCGTCAGCATGTCAAGTATAAGTAAAAGATGGCGTTTAAGTACTGCCGCTCAGAGATAAATAACAAAATGTATGCTTACGCAGCCTATCGTTTGTTATTAAAGTTTCGAGTTTTCTGTCAGCAGTCCCTATGGGTGCTAAGTATTTTTTAGACCGTAAGGATTAACTACGGCAAATCCCATGGATTTCTTACATATGTAACTGTCAAGCCAAGGTACGTACCACTTTGGTGCCCTTGTGGTATATCTTTGGTAACCTTTATCGGCTGAGCGCCCTAAGCGCTTGCCTCAAAGTTTGGTGTAACTGTCAAGGTTCTTCACGTCCATAGCGTCAGTGAGTTCGAAAAAAAAAAAACACTATCGAACTATACTAGTAAAAACATTTGCATCTCCTAGAAGATATGGCGGAAAATATAAATTGTATCTTAACATGACTAGAATTTAGATTAATATATACGTGGAGGCAAAATTTATGTGGATATTCTAACTTTTTCTTAATGTGAAGTTTAAAATTGTTACAAATTTTGATGTTTTTTCTTCTTCCATCTGAATTCTTGCTTATTAGTGATAAATCATAATATTTGGAATTCATTAAGTATTATAGATTAATTCAATGTTTCCTAGAATTTTAGATAAAAACTAATCAGCGGTAGCAAACGATTGCCTTAACTGCAAAATAGTCGCTCTCATCGACTTTTATGTTAAGTAATGTTTTCCGTATTATGATTATAAAAAACGGTACAATTTGGTAAATAGAAATGACAAAATAAACTATAATATATTTTGTATTTATGATTTTTTTAAAGAACTATATTATTTATTACTTCTATCTCACTTTCTCTTCAATAAAATCATCTTGGGGTGGGTGATGTCACCAATTACTTTGAATTATTGGCACTCCGCTCCCAGCGACCCATGATATAGACAAGCAATGAAGAGTTCGTGACAAGAGTTTTTCTTTCATATTAAATACTAGCAGTAACTGCGGCTCCGCTCGCGTATAATATTTCATTGCAATGTTGCAAATTGCCTTTTTGTAAATACGAGTAAATAATGACTTAGTTCACAGTTCCTCAACCTTATTTTTCTCACTACCAACTTTGATAATTATTTTTTTCTAGGATAGATAATTATTCTTCCCCTTCCATCTTATTTCTTTTTTGCCTTTTTTTAGACTATATCTTTTATCTTCCCACGCCACCTCTGCGCTATCTTTCCTTTCTATATTTCTTCTCCTAATTTTCTTTGAGTTTTCTAAAGCCCCCCGAAATTCTCAAACGCCAATAACGTTTTCGGCCACGTTGAGAACCTAGAAATTCGTTTTAAAATACAAGCTTGTTTTTTTATTTACTTAACTTTTATTTTATAATTTGGGGATCTAGATATTTTTAAAATTTTATAGAAAAATATTTTTAACACATTTATTTTTATTATATTATTAATTATCAAATGGTATAAAACAGGGATATAGACCGTTTACAGTGATAATAGTTTAAAACTATTTTCCTTGACGGGAATTCTTCTAAAAACATAATGACGTTTACATTTCATATTATAATATAAAATACGTTTACAAGGAATTTTACACGATGACGCATCGTAATCACTTCACATGTTATTATGTAGAACGGATGATTTTAATTAATGTTAAGTTCGTACAATTCACTGTTTAAACTACCAGGATTACATAGGGATTAAGTTGGTCGAAGGTAATTCCACTGATAGAGAATTCGTATAATTAATCTGAATAGGTATTATAACATAATAACGTTTAATTGGCCTATAGTTTGTGTTTGTTATTAGTCAGCGGGAATATAACGAGTAAAAATATTTAGATAGATAATAACTTTGACCTTTCGTAAACATTTTTTTTTTTATTTACACACTTTATATTAGTTTGACCAGTATCTATGTATGAAACGGAATCTTCGAATTCAATTTTCGTTGATTTCATCACGTCAGATGAAATTAAAACTTGGCCCACTTATCAAGAACCAATGACATTACAACAGTTTAATATGTTTGTATCTTTAATATTAGGTTATTTAATATAATTACTTTTGTTGCTGTTTCGAGACTGAAAAAGAAGAATACTTACTGGTGTCTATTCCTAAAACATTATGAATTTAAATTTTTCATACTTAATATATTTAGCGTTTGATCTTTTGTTAGAGTCTGAGAGAGTTTGGTCTTCTGCGTTATGTGTTGGGATAATAATAAAAGAAATGCATTTACAAAAAGCGTTTTATTTACATAATTAGATAGGACCTTCAAAATATGAGATTTATTTACTTCTGTTACTTTTCCTTACATTAAATTTAATGAGTGAGCAAAGCTTTAAAGAAATTTACTTGATTATGCCGAAAGTGATAGATTATAGCGATAGATTTTCAACTTAACCCCTTTAGCACTAACCTGGAGTAGCTTTCCATTGTTTTCCTATTGTCTCATTTTTATGGGTAATCGACACATTAATGAAGATTGGTAACCAGAAAGACATTTGATAAAAACCCTCCCTTCGTACTATGTTTCTCTCCATGTTTTCCTTTATCGAAAGCTTAAGATTATTATATGATGCGATTTGCAACAGAATAAGATATACTGCAATAAACAAAAACGAAATAAAATCATGTTTATTTTTGCTGTAATTAAATAAAAACTATACGAACAGTTTCATGGACGGCAAAATAAACCTACAGTAATCATATCAAATTTTACTGACACTTTTTTACAGTATCTAACAAACAGGTGGTTGGAATAACCTACTAATTCAAAACGTAAAGAAGCGAATACAATTATTATCGACGATTTTTTTGTACTATTATCTGGATGTTTTTATTTCGTTTTTTACACACCTGTTATCAATATATCTACCAGAAAAGCATAGAAACTTTTAAAAGTGGCGTTTTTTAGATTAAAATTAATAGCAGATTTCAGTACCAAAATCTATAAATGTTGCAGCACTAGTATTTAAATGTTTCTAAACGTATCAATTGTAACATTAATTATAATCTTTTATCTGACGATAGACTCTTCTTGTAAAGAGACAACTACGGGAAACACCGAAGACTTCACAAACAGTTAATTTTTTAAACATTTATATGTTTTTTTTAATGGAACCTGTTACAGTAATTACTGATCGTCTATCATTTTCATAACAAAGGGTGTTTGTGAATATGCAAAAACTTAATTAGGCATTTGTCGAACGTAAGGGCGTAATTTGCAAGTGTAACCGATATTTATCGGTGCGCCGTGGCTGTTTCTAGTTGAATATTTTATATGTTAACTGTATGCCCAGTAGTGTATGTTTATTTTAAGGGAATTAGTAATTACGTGAGAAATATTAAAAGCTGAATGTTTAACAGTGTGATGAATGGTGATATTGTGGTAATGGGTTGTTAATTTCAACGCATTTTGGAGATGTTAAGAAGTCACGTAAAAATCTGTAATAGTTATATTACAAAGAATTGTACTGTTATAAAAAATATTGATTAAAAATACAAAATTTCTTCTCATACCCAACTAGGTGGAACGACGACCTGGTAACGATCATGGGAATCCACAGGATGCGGGTGGCGCAACTCAGGCTGTCGTGGAGGCCTTCATGGGAGACCTATGTCTAGTAGTGGACCTTTTTCGGCTAACATTACGATGACGACATTGATCAAAACCTCTTTGTTTGCGCTTGTCTTTCTATCACTGACATTTATTTGTGAGCGAATAACATATATGTATATTCATATAACAAGCAATGAGGATAATTACACTAAATGGACGAAAAAAATGACCGCCAGCACGTTCTCTTGTCATTCTATACCTTAACCATTGAATCATTCAAATATGCAATCCAGTGAATAATTCTACAAAATAATGAAAATATATATGCAGAAGGGAAGTCTAGAGCATAGTTAATTTCATATTATTATTATAGTAATAACAACAAATGAATAAACTTATAACTACTAATCGTTGTAAAAGATAAATTCTTATTTTACAGATTGCACGGGTTTGATACCGAATTCGGAATACGAGTGCAAATAACCGCGTTTGTACTCTAAAGTTCTATTCGGTGACATTAAATTATAAGTCGGAATCCTTTGATTAGTCGATAATGAAGAACTGCGTTAGAAACAAAAGTTTTGTCAATTCTTATAGTATTAAATAATCTTACTTAATAATGCCGAAGGATATATTTAATTTTAAATTATATATTTGCAATGTTTCAAATAAAGAGTTTTCATTTTATTCTAAAACAATAATTCCATAAGCATCATACTGTTACTAATTATTTTAGAGGTAATAAGATAAAAGCTGATCTATTAAAATGGAAACTATTGAACAAAAAAAAAAACCAAGAAGATATTAAAAAAATTAAATTGAATTAATTTTATTCAAAGAATGTCATACCTACAATGTTTGCTTCAACTGATTTAAATACATATAAATTTACTATTAATATTACCTGAACTTGAATTACATAATTTTTAGGTATTAATCTAAAATAAACGACGGCAGGTATATATATAATATGAGTTGTGTTTTTTAATGAAATTAATTAAATGTATTAGATATTTACTAATTGGCACCACCAGTATCTTATACTGGATGTTTTTTTAATAAGCGCTTATGTCTTATTATTAAAATACATTCCAATATACTACGTAGTTTTCATTGAATTGTCTGTTTTAACCCCTTGAGCACTAACCTGGCGTTTACGCCAGCTTCCATTGTTTTCCTATTGTCTCATTTTATGCGTAATCGACATATTAAAAACGTTGACGAGATTTCGTGAAATTACCTTTTTTTAACCATACCGTAAAGTTCAACATTTTAGTATAGAATAAAAAAAATAACTTAATATTATATCTGAAAATAAAACTTTAATAAATATTTTTTATACTATATACTTTTATATATTTGTTATCGGAACATTCAGGCTTTAATATACTCGTAAATTAATAATATCTTGAATATTAATATGGATAAATTAATTGGATTGTAATAAAAACCATTTTATTTATCAACATATATAGATATTAATCATCATTTATTTACTTAATATATGTATTCAAATATCATACTATTTTATATATTCTACACTCTTAGTATGTTATACGTTTACATAAATACATAAAAAAAATTGTGAAATTGAATATAATAAGAATAATTTAATATTAAGTCATTTGGTAATCCATATTAAATACTAAGTCCCTGAAGTATTGGATTTGTCATATTAGGAAATGTATTTTATTATCCTCTTAAATATTACACTATTATGTATATCTTAAATACATTTTCCTTATTAATAAAACACAAGTACTAGTACATATTGAATGTTGCCAATATTATAAATTGTCAGCTTCCGTAATTAATATGTAATTTAACAACGAAATACTAAAAAGGCCAGTTCTTCTTCTGTATATATGTACATTTAATATGTAATTATTACTGATAAAAGTTACATTCAAATAGTAAACAATACATTTCAAATTGTTATTTATTAGAAAAAAATCACACAACCAGAATGGATGTAGTAACCAAAACCCGATAAGAAGAGTTTTGCGAACGATGTTTTTGTTAGTCTTTAAAGTTCTTTTATAGTAGTAGGTTATATTAGGAGATTAAAATAAAATAAATTCATTAAACAAACGTTAATTGACCTTGGTCACTATGGGGATTAGTTAATTGTTTCATAAGATGAAAGAAAATGATAAAACATGGCATTTATTTAATCGTCTCATTTAGTATTCCTAAGTGTAAGTGTAATATAACCAAATGAAAATAACACGCTGCCTGCAAAGCCCTTGGTTATTCCGGTCGGTTTGTGAAATTCCAATATAATGACATAACACGACAAGGATCGTATTATGCGTTGAGTTATCGACATCGTGTCGCGTAACTTAGATAATTATTTTCACTGGTAAAATATCAATTAAAACATGTTGTAAATATTACTCTTCATATTTAATACGAATACATAAATTTAGTTTTTTTTCTCTCAAAACATTTAATAAGGATATTTGTCGAATTAAAATCACTAGGCACCTTGGGAAATCTAATTAGAATTCAATTTATTACAAATTTAAACATATTAAAGGATGCATTGAAGACATAGGATATTTTCAGCTTTAAAGAAACTATTTAATATTTTGCTCACAAAACCTTCTTCAAACCTACCGTAGTTAGGACCAAATTATGGTAAATATTTGTAAATAGTTGTCGTGCTCGCTATAAATAATACGTGACTCTATCATTAAGAGTGTATACCTTGTTATTGACACAATAATTATAACAGTATTTTTATAACCACTTATAAATATTTATTAACATGTAAGCTTAATCCTAGATCGTGTTAATTACATTATATTATTATGACAAAGAGAAGATTTGCTGTAGGAACCAAAGATATAGGGGATTGAACTATACGCTCGCGTTTGATAACTATCCTGTGTTGTTAAGTTGGCAAGAAAAACATAAAAAGAAGTCTTTAGATTTTGACAGTCGAAATATATTTATAAACGCTTGGTGACAGCTATCAACTGGTTAGGTCAGTAAAATTTCATTTTACAACTTTATGTACGCGTTTGCATAGGGATAGGCTCCCCACAAGGTGGACCGACGATCTGGTGAAGGTCGCGGACTTTAAATAATGCTGTTGATTGGAAGGGCTTTGAAAAATTCAACAAACTTTGGAGCGACCGCTTAAAGCGCTCCAGCCTAAAGAGGTAATTAGCACAAGACCATCAAAGTGTTACAATTCAAGCGAATTTTGTTAGAATTATGATTTCTAAAATAAAGAAAAAAGGTCCCTTACAGAAACCATGAGTAGAGTACACAGAGTATAATAGATTACAATTTAATATCAACTGAGAAACTGCAAGTTTTTAGTCATATTAAGAGGATATCCTAGTGACCTTTATTCTATACAAATGTAGTCCCCTGTTTCCTCTCTCGATAATAGCATTATGGTAGATATTTTTATACCAAATTATATATATCCACCACCTTCATGCCCATACGTTTTAATTTTTCCATAAATTAGTTATTGTAGAAACTAGAAGCCTTTGAAAATGAAAAAAAAATGCTCGATATTTACCGTCATTTGCAGACGTTCGTCAAACAAATTTGACAGATAAAATTTACAGACATAGCTAAAGTATTTATTATTCTAAAACTGAAAGAAAATTAAAAATCGGTTCAGTTTTGAAGGAGGAAACAGGGTACTTAACTACGAAGTTATATTTTCGTCTATTTTGTATAGTTAAATTAGCACGTGCTGCAGTTTTCCCTTTTGCTTTCTTGGTGGCGCCACGCGATAGCTAGAGTTTTCTGAAATACCTACTTTTCTGACCGCATATCCTCTTAACATTTGAGCTCTACAATAAACGACCTTTGTGGTGTATAAGTTATGTGACGTACTGATGCAAGCTTTACTGGTTAATATTTATTTAAGCAATAGCATTGGTAAATGAAGGTACAGTTCACCTGGTATTAAGTTGTCACTGTAACTTATAACTACTGACGATTAACCTCAAACGAGATTGTAGTAATGTACAGGATTAGAAACACTCTAAGTCGAGTCGGTAAAGCTAAGATGTAATATGCATGTGCGTTCTCTCAACCACACGCAAGACTTTTAAGTAGGTTGTTTTCTTTGCGGATTGCGTATCTCAAGTATTCGCTAACAAGCCTTGTAAAGTTGCACGAGCTCTCCTAACTAGTAGGAAATAAAAAAACACAATAGAAAAAAATGCAAGTGTGATGATGCTTTTTACTGATAAATTAGTGGTGATGGTATTTTTTTTTTACACGATATAGGCTTAGTACATTGACCACAATCTCAGCTGATGTTAAGTGAAGATGTGGTCTAGGATATTAAAAACCCTATTAACCTAGATACTGGTTCTCAAGTGATGCTGCCGGTACACACCTATTGGTATTTGGCGATAGGTTTTCAAACTTGAGGGTGGTAGCTACCTAGGCGGGCACCATTAGAAAACCCTACCACCATGATATATGGTTTCTTCTCGATGTTTTCTTTCACCGAAAGCTCAGGCTGATTTTAGACTCGGACATTTGGGATCGCGTCAATTGACGCGGAATCCGGCCGCACTACCTGCTGCGCCATCATCGCTTCGATTTTCTGTAAAGTCGAACTTTGCACTCGATTCATCATCTACAAATATTTATTTTGCATTTATTACGTAACAATAATATTTTGTTTATATGTTCGTAATTACGCTTATACATCACAAAAAATTATTAGGTTCGTATAATAAGCAAAATCATCAAAATAGTTATGAACCATCCTCATGATATGCCACCTCCAGGCAATGCCCTATTTCGTATTTAGATTAAACTACAATAATTATACTAATAAATAAAATTAAAGTGTTTGTTTGTAATGTCAATTTTTTTTTTCTAAATAGATATGAATATCAATACCTATACCGATACCAAAAATACAATTTTTGTTTGTAATGGGTAATCTTTCTTTTTTTGGTAGATAGCTGAAGTTATTCCGGGTAACTTAGGCTACTTTAATTTTTCAAAAATAATTAAGGCTCCGCGTAAAAAACAAAACTCATAAACATTTGAATAACACACGATTCGATGGACAGTCTTATTGGCAAGTGCTACAATATATGAAAAATATTTTTACTTGATATTAGTACTAAATTTTTTTTGGAAAATAATTAAGATGCCGTATATTAAAATCAAAACGCAGTGAAGAATATACAAAAAGCGGGCGCAGCCGCGGGAACACAGCTAGTTATTCATATAAATCTTTTTGAAAGAGACAAAAAATTAATCATAAATATAAATATTAAAAGTGTTATAAAATAATATGGTTTTTATATTTTATTCATTTGTTTTGTAAGTATTATTATTAATCCTATTATTCTGCAGTTTATAAATATGTATTTGTTATAATTGTTTTGACTGCATCATGTTAGTTAAACCAAATTAGAAAGTTAAATATTGAATATTAAAAGTCATGTAACCAACAAACGTGGCAACTGTATTCTTTAATATAAAAAAAAACCTACGCGTCTTTAGTATAATTATAATAGTCTTTGGTATAATGTAAATCTGGCGCATTTTGACATTACGTATAGGTATGAAGGTCCTATTACAATTAATATACATTTACCTGTATCAGACGACATTAATAAATAAAATTGAAGCGTAGACCTGTTTCGAAACATATATGTATAATGGAAGACAACACAACCATAGCGCGACGTAGAATCGTTCAAAGTTAATAAATTTTTATTGTTAAGTGTCTATTTTTTTTTTGCTTCTAAATACATACGAATGTATATATAAGACCTATGACAAAAATGCAAATTTTAAATTTTTTGTATGTGTCTCTTTGTAACGACTAATCTACGGAACGGCTGAACCGACTTGGACGGTACTTTTTTGTTAGATATGTGACGTTACTCCGCCTAACTAAAGCCTATACTTTATTTTTAAGAGAAAACAATTAGGGTACCGCGTAAAAAAATTAAAACTCATAACAATTGGAATAAAATCCGTTTCCTTATGCACAGTTTTACTGGCAGGGATTTGAATTTGTGAGAAATATCTTTGCTTAATGTTAGGAGAAAAAAAAAATTGGAAAATAATTAGGGTCCTTTATGAAAAACAATTAAAAACTATATTACAGAGAGCAAAATTTAAGAAACGCGGGCGCAGTCGTGTAGCTGTGGATACAGCTATTATTTTTTATATATAATAGTATAAAAGGAAAATGGTGTTCCAACGATGCGCCATCACCTAAGAACTACTGAACATATCGGGATGAGACTATTACCACTCAACGCGGAATTTATCGCAGATGGTTATATGCTATATTTATTTTTTGGATTCCATCGAACCTTTCTGTTTTTTTTTTTTTCGATTTACATATACATTATTTCTGCTAATAAAACAAAAGACATTTTTCTTCATTTATTTGTTTTTTGACTCACACCTAAAGACAAATGAAACGAGAGTGGAGTTGCCGGCACCAGCTAGTATATACTATATACATAAATTACAAAAGTGGTACATATATCTTATATAACATGTTAGAAAATAAAGCATTCAATACAAAATCAATCTGTAATATAAAAATGATATATACTTACTTATTAGTAAGGATCAAGTAAGAATGTACAAAAAGTAATAATTATCAAGGTTATAACAATTAATTTACATGAAAAAAATATTTTAATTCTTGTCTGAGCAGCGTAGCGTTATCCGTTGCTAAGCAACGTGTCACAGTAAGATGGCGACGGTGACGTCAACAGAACCCGCCGGAGGTAGTAGGGAGGGGGCAAGGTCTCGCCGTCGACCGTGTCACTTCCCAATGAAAAAGATATACTCGAGTCTCGACGAACTCTTTTGTCCTTGAAATTACGCGCGGAAGGTACGAAATAAAGTCACGGATAAATTATGTCAAATTAGGTGCGTTTTGTAGGTATTCATTTTTTGTAGTTTTTTTTTTTCGTGACAACAGAACATATCGCACCTCAACGATGAAATTAAAAAAATACTATATTAAAGGTCTGGCTGTACCTTTGGGTTTATTCGTCAATATCTTCTTATAGGTTCAAAACGATTTTTACTTATTTTTTTAAATATAATTAAGTTAATATAACATATATTAAATGTTTAATTTAGACTCATTTTACGACTTATTTTTAGAAGTAAAAACTTCTTTACCAGCGTTGAGCGATTTTCGGTAGGGAAAAACCTGATAGATTCGCATTACTAATGGAATCTGACATTAGCTGTCAACCTGCTGTCAACTACATGGAAAGTCTCTGAAGGAAAGGAATGTTAATTATGATGGCAGATTACTAAACTTTTGTGTTGCCACATCTAAAATATTTTCCCCTAAATGTCTGAAAAAAATGTTCGAGTCGAAACGATTACCACTAAAATTATTCAGTTGGTTGTCGAAAAACAACAACAAAAAAACAGTCTTTTTCAAAGTTTTCACTTTTGTGGGCAGTTCACCATGGTTGCCTAGTTTTGTTTTTAACTTAAGATAGCTTCATTCTAAATGTACGATTTATTTGCTACACCTAAAAGTTTTTAATTTATTACCACTGAAGGGAAAGTGATTTAACATTGGTAGGGATACCTACTACTTCATTAATTTACGGTGTTGTAAGGTCGGCAAGTGCAACTTTCAAAGTAACCAGTTAATTATGTGGTCGACAGTGAAACAAAACATCAGTATAGGTATAAAAGGACAGTCAAAATTAAATTACATAAAATGTTTCACGCAAGAATAGTAACAGTTGTAATAGGAGTTCATGTTTTGAAGTTCTATTTACTTCTCTTCATTCTACATGAAACTCTTTTGAGAAATGCATTTATTTATCTTAAAGCTATTTTTTTTTTGAAGCGATGATGGCACAGTTGGCGTTGCGGCCGTATTTTACGACAATGGATACAGGTTCGAACCCATCTATCGAACCCGATAAAACCAGCCTGAGATTTCGGTAAGGAAACCATAGCATGTGTACTTTATAGTACTTTATAATAATGCTTGCCTGGGTAGCTACCACCCTTAAGTTAGAAAATCTGTCGCCAAATACCCAATAGGTGTGTTCCCGCAGTATCACTTGAGAATCAGTAACTCTAGGCTTAGTTTGTTTGCCTTCATGGACCACATCGTCACTTAACATCAGGCGAAATTGTGGTCAAATCACTGAGCATATACAGTGTAAAAAAATGTTACCGCTGTGTGTTAGGCGCTACTTAATTATATTTATCCATTATCTAGAACCAGTTAGTAATCTAAATTTGTTGTTTTTTGTTTAATATAACGATAGTTATACGATAATCTATACTAATATTATAAATGCGAAAGTAACTCTGTCTGTCTGTGGCTTTCACGCCAAAACTTCTGAAATGATTTGAACGAAATTTGGTACACAGATAATCTAGGGCCTGAGAAAGAACATAGGCTACTTTTTAACGCGATAAAAGGTTTGTAAAGGGTTGAAAAGGGGGATGACAAGTTGTATGGAAGTATCATCATTTTTAGAGCTAGAAGCTTGAAACTTATTTTTTAGGCTGTCGATTCGATATAAATCAATATGACATACAAAGTTTGTAAAAGTTTTACCCATAAGGGTGTAAAATAACAATAGGGAATAGGGGATGAAAATTTGTATGGAAATATGTAAGGTTTATGTGACTGCTTTATAGGTTTGCGACAAGATACAAAATATTAGAGTTATTCTGATGTTTAAATTTATGGGGGGGGGGGGGGGGGGGGGGGGGCGGCGGCGTATGGCAGCGGAGCGCGGCAGATGATGGAGGAGAGGAGCGTGGCGTGGTACGGCGCACGCGTCACGTTCCGCAATCAGCCAATATAGATCCAACAATTTGTGTGCTGGTAAATGAAAATCCCGATTGGGGCGCGACTACCATACATTTGTGTGCTGTAAATGAAAATCCCGATTGGGGCGCGACATAAAATTCTACATGGTGAAATGCTGCTGTTGTGATACGTTTCACTTCATATTAATTTAACATCAGGTGAAGTGCAGTCATATTACCAAGCTCGAATAAAAATAGCTAAGATTTCCGTAAGTCGTCGAATCTGACGACTTGGACTTTGCTCAGCTTAAGCTAAGCTTGTGACTATTAATTTGGTTTCTGGAGTTAAGTCTGAGATAAGTCTGACTACGCTCTATAATTTCACTCTAAGTGTGCTTACCCGAACGGGCAGACGACTGCGTCACACGCATGCGAATACTGACCACAAAAGATGGGAAAACAAAAAACGTAGTTTATAAAAAATGGACTTAAATAAACTCATAATAATACTTTATACCTTATGTACTTTATACTTAAATAATAAAGTTATTTATACGTATGTATCTTATTTGTAAAATATTATTAGCGTAAATAATTTAAAATGCTACCCAAAGACACTATTCCACGTGGACGAAGTCGCGGGCACAGCTAGTATTCTATATTAGGAAAATATTTTGTTGTTTTCTTCTTTAGTTAATTTCGTAATTCAAGGTAAGTTCAAATTGAAATAATTAAGAATTTCTTGTTCACAGAACAAGCTTTACAATAAGAACCGAATAAAAATATCGAATAATCAGTTAAGAGTAAATTAAAACAAAATCTTCAAATTGATTGCTATGCTTAGCCTTAAATCACCTGCGGCCTTCGTTTCACCATCTGACAGTTAGTGTTTACAGACATAAACGCCGCCAGCTGTCATAGTCAGAACAACTGTATCGACAATGCCAATATAAGTATTTCAAAAGTTTTATTTTATTTACGCGGAACCCTAATTATTTTCGAAAATCAAAAGTATGTACCCTAAGTTACACAGACTAGCTTCAGCTATATACCAAAAAAGTCCCGTTAAAATCGGTCTAACCGTTCCGGCGATTACCCGGAACAAACACACAGACAGACAAAAATTTTAAAACTTGTATTTAGCAAAAAAATATTTTGACATTACAAAGAGATATTCTATTTTTTGTATGAGTATAGATGTAAAAGCATGTACAATATTATAAGAGTGAACTTAATAAACAAGGAAAGGTGTGTGGTGTGACCAATGAGGAAAATGTATAAAATATTTAATTAAAAATGTTCAGAAGTTAATTATCTAGGTCCTTTGAGATTATAATTGTGATTTTGGATTAATTCAATTAAACTGAATTGATGAAGCAGTTGCATTACAAAATTACTAATATGATGCTCGTTATAACTAAACAAAACCGTGATCAGAGTATTTCATTGCCAATACATTAATTAGGCCGTCGAACAACCTCGACATGGGATTAAACCCGAACGAAATGCGAGTTCCGACAAATACGGAGCAAGTGCAAATTTTAACCATAAATGTGAATCGAAAGTTGTTTATAATTTGACTTGTACAGAACATATCAAGTTCATATTATGTATTTCGTTTAAGAAACAAAAAGTCGTATTTTTCACTATATTTGTACAATTGTAAACGTGAATATAATAATATTAAAAAAAGAAAACTGAATAAACGAAGTTTAATAAGCGTACGTATTCTTTTGTAAACAAATTCTGTCTCTTAATTAATGGTACTATAACAGTTTATGGAGAACAGAGGCAGGAATACAGACCCAGTGTAGTGTAGTAGTTAGCCGTGACAGCGATGACAATTGCATGACGTCATGCCTCACGCACTCATATACAACCGGCCATATGTGGCGATAAATAAAACCGCAAAAGTGTGCATGTATCGATATACAAACAAGTGTGGGGTGTCGTCGGTCCGCCGGAGATTACGTTTGTGATGTTTGCCACTTGGTTTGTAGATTTGTAATTAATGTACTGGCGTGTTTGCCAAACATTGGATTAATATAATCACTTTAAATGTTTTTATGAACGATAATCAATTACAATATGGCTTTGTCATTGTATGCACGTTGCACACGTGGGTGTATGTGCCTTCATTAAAGTCGTAAAACTGTCCTTTGTCGCAGAATTCTCAATATCATTTATAATTTAACCATTTATCTAATGAAAGCAGAATAATATGATGTTTTTGGGGGACGAATTAATGCTTTTTCTGTTTTACGATCTATCCTAATAAATAAAATTGAAGTATACAGTGTTTCGAAACATATACGTATAATAGAAGACAACAGAACCATAGCGCAATGTAGAATCGTTAAAAAAAAAAATTGTTGTCGTTAATATATAAAATTGAAAGGTCAGTGTTTTTTACTAAATACATTCATACCAAACCAAAAAAGATTTTTTTTCAATTTTCGTCTTTTTGTAACGGCTAATCTTCGGAACGGCTGAGCCGATTTGGACGGGACTTTTTTGATAGATAGCTGAAGTTACTCCGCGTAATTTACTTTATTTTTTCGAAAATAATTACGGATACGCGAAAAAAAAAAATTAAAACTCATAAAAGTTTGAATAAAATCAGGTTCAATGCACAGTTTTACTTGCTGATATTTGAATTTGTGAGAAACGTTAGTAGCAAAAAATTAATTGGATTAATTTGGAAAATAATTAGAGTCTCGTATAAAAAAAATTCAAAACTATATTACGCAATAAAATATATGAAAAGCGGGCGCAGCCGCGGGGACACAGCTAGCCATTTATATAAATAAATCTGTAGACAGTGCGGAGAAATGTCATTATTTTGGTAATAAGTTTACAAATAACTTCTTACACAAAAACCTATGAATATTGTTTTTGTATCATTAGGAGAACTGAACATTTCAGAAAAAAAAACTATAACAAAGGTGTAACCAATTATAAAAAATATTCCTTTGGTCTAAATAGGATGATGGCGCAGCGGGTAGTGTGGCCAGATTCCGCGTCAATCGACGCGGGTTCGATCCCCACCTAACCGACTCTAAAATCGGCCTGAGCTTTCGGTGAAGTAAAACATCGTAAGAAAACCATATACCATTCTCTAATGGTGCCCGCCTGGGTAGCTACAACCCTCAAGTATGAAAACCAGTCGCCAAATCCCAATAGGTATGTTCCGGCAGCACCACTTGAGAACCAGTACCTCTAGGCTTAGCGTGTTTACCATCCTGGACCACATTGTCACTTAACATCAGGTGAGATTGTGGTCAAAGCACTGAGCCTATACCGTGTAAAAAAAAAAGAAACTACAATTGTCATAAATAATGGAATAACCAGTCATCAGGAAATATGCGGCACGTTTACTAAAAAGTAGCAACTATTATGAGGATACAAATATTTCACAATTTGCTAACATTTTAGTATGTATTTACAACAAAGGAATTAAGATGAGTCAGGATGAATGGATAATTTCAAATTAGATATAATTTCAGTATAACTTTTAACAGAGTGAATGTAATCCCATTGTTTCAGAAAGTCAACTATATATCATTAAATTAAAATTTTAAGTCGATAAGAATGATACATTTTTAAAGAATATGAACTATCGAAAGTTAAGACTTCGAATCAAAATAATGGCGCTAGAACAAATAGTGCCTCGTTATTCGAGTCGAGTCGACGGTTCAGTTTTAGTGTGATCAGATACCGTCATAATCAATACAGTTTCGAACCCTACGAATTTGAGTTTCTGACAAAGGGAAACGTCATGGTAAAATTATATCAAACATAGTGGTAGGGCATTTTCTAATATACTGCGCAGCACACTCTCGAAGTGTGCTGTGCGGGTCGAGCAGCGTCGCGTGGTGTTGGCAGAGGTGGGGCCAGACCTCTCATTGCCGAGTATGGCGAGAGCCATGCTCGGTACTGTCAGGGTCCGGAGTATGGTGGCCTTCTCCTATGAGCAAATCATACTACAGAAGGAGACCGCAGAGAGAGAGAGAGCGCGGGAAGAGGATCCCTTTGTGGATTCTTTTCGCCGCAGGAGGGTGGGGGGTGTTAGGAGGGCACTGTTCACATGTGTTCTCCCACCTTTCTAAACCAGTCACCGTTCCTACAGTACAGTACCGTTCTAGCAGCTGAGGTGGGCGGAGCCTGGTTCAAAGGCTGCCCCTCCCCGGAGGAGAAACAAAAGCAGTGGTAGGCTTCGGGCCTGCCGCCGGGGCGACGCGGAGTGTGGCCGATCAATCCCGTGTCGCCCCAGGGAGGCGGCGGTAGGTGAAGTGGGTACTCCCGGGGCTTTACACCAAGCAAGTACCACATACCTCGCAGGTATCTCTAATCCAAGAGACTTTACTCCGGTGGCAGTAAGGATATTTAAATGCATGCCCCGTTATAAAAAAGGCCATTTTCTAATCACTCTGGCGGAGTTAAAATTCTGTCGTCGTATGTCCGGCAGCATAATTTAAGAGCAAGAGTCACATTAGGATTGGTGTATCATCATCTCGTGTACTGTCCGTGACATCTCCTAGTGCAATATCAGGTGCGTTTTAACCACATATATCCGGTAGATGTAACTCATTGTTAATAAGTCGTTAGA
This sequence comes from Samia ricini, assembly GCA_014132275.2. Classification (NCBI taxonomy): domain Eukaryota; kingdom Metazoa; phylum Arthropoda; class Insecta; order Lepidoptera; family Saturniidae; genus Samia; species Samia ricini. The sequence goes on from AP028161.1 coordinate 14,794,911, forward strand.
CGTTTATAATGTAGGTAGGTAGTAATCCATCATAGTGCCACAGGCGCGTCGGATTCCGGGATCAGTAAATTACCCAGACATACTTGGAGGGTACTATAGTAAGCTAAGTGATATATGTAGACTGGCTTGATAAAAGCTACTGTCAATTTATTGTCATTATACTGTCATTTATTGGCGATTATGATTACCGTTCTTGGAACACATTCTAATTAAAATAGTGCAGCAAAATTTTGCGAACTCGAAAACATAATCATGTTACTTCATTAGGATATTAATAAAAAAATACATGTTCTATTCATTCATAATCATTAAATACTCAAGAAAATAACTAAGATACAGTATCATATTTATGTGACAAACTAATATACAATAATATCGATCGAGGAGAAACGGGTTCCTGTTTAATTAACCTATGTATAATTAAACGCTTAAACTTACTGCGAAGGAAATATCGTATCGTTATTTAAAACGTTCTTCGTAGAAATCAAAGTGACAGTTTTGACATTGATATTCATTAAATTACAGGGTAAATTAATAAAATTGTATAGACATATTGTACTCTTGCAATTCAAAGAATAATACATAAATGCATTCCCGTTGGAAATGAAAACTAAAATGAGTAGATAAAAATGTTATCGAATCGCATTTGCAAAAGGAGCATTGGACAATCCATACGGAACGGTTTATGAGTGAGGAAATGAAATATGCACGAGATCGGCGACTACGTTGCACGACGCGACGCGTTGCGTGTTATTTGAAATTCTTCAACGACAACACTGTTTTTAATATAAAGGAGTTTATAACAGAAAAAAACATTGTCTTATATATAATATTTATAGATTAACAATCTTTTAGTTTATGTCAGTATTTAAATGGATATTCCGTGTGATTTCAGATTTAGGGAGAATAAAAACAAATGGGGATATATTACATTACAAATAACATGGTGCGTGAATTCTGAGTTGCAACAAAAACTCCTTCAAAAGTTCTTACAAAATGGCCAGCGTTTTCCTAGTGCATTGAAGCGTTTATGTTACATACTTGACACTAGCAGAATTGTGTATGTATTTCACGACTGGGTCGCGACTAGTAGACTTTAGAGAGTTTACCCGTGATAGATGTAGGCCGATATAATTATGGTGACCGTTGATAGATTCTAATCTATTGACAGTCGCCATCTTTCTTTGGCCTGTACTTTATTTGACATCAAATAAAATCCAGTTACTATAGCGAGCTCGAATAAAAAAAACCTACAAAAAATAAAGAACTACGTTGAGTTATTGCATTGACTGTGTTGTTGCATTTAGAAAATATTGATGCTAATGAAATCACAATTACTTTCTCACGAATACAGAAGACACGTGATAGGTAATAGTAACAAACATTAAACTGATAGTAGTATCATTAGTTGTTTATATTTGTCCAGTGACGTTGTAATATTCGTATAAAAAGTAACATTTTAAAAAAATGCACGATTTTTAACGTCATTTTCATATGGTCTTTAAACAAATATGATGGATAAAATAAAAAAATAAATAAAAATCGGTTCAGTTTTAGTGGAGGAAACACGGTACTACGAAGTCATGTTTTCGTCTATTTTACATAGGTAAAATCAGCCCGAGCTGCAGTTGTCCCTATTGTGATTTATAATTCATTCTTTGGGGCGCAACGCGATAGTAATAGATTTCTTAAATACCTACTTTTCCCACCGCATGCATCACATGTTAATCTTTTATTTTAAAAGTTTTTTTAATTAAAATAATAATATTTTGTATGCGATATGTATTTATAATAATGCGTTTTTATAATAATAAACCATTCGAGTAAATTATTTAATAGTTTTAATATACATTGAATTAACGCATTAGGTAAGCCACTTATTCCTAAGGGTCAAATTATTTTGCATTTATTTTGATTTCTACTTTAAATACTTAATTATATGATTGAATCTAAGAGTTTACTTTTTCGAACTCATTATTCATTTATTTTATTCATTATAATTAACATGTAAAAATAATTTCTATAACATATTAATTAATCATATGATATTAACGCCATTTACTATAGTTAATAAACCACAGGAAAAATTAAGTTTTATTCGAAAAATAACAGCTAGAAACACACATCCGCCGTAAGTTATGGTTATTTGCAAGGTTTGACAGATAGCATTTACCAATGCTGCAATGCAATTTGTATAATTCTGAAGAAAAAAAACAATAAGTAAATGTTGCTTAAGTAATAATTCATTTAACATTCAGACGCCATGCCATCAAAAATATGGCCCTATGTATGGGTTTTTATAATTAGCTGTGTACTAGCGGCTGCGCCCGCGTTTCATATATTCTTCACTGCGCTTTAATTTTATTATACGGTTCCCTAATTATTTTTTTTTGTAATTAGATAAAGTAAAAATATTTCTCATAAATTCAAGCAGTTGTCCGTAAAACTGTATATTGAATCGGATTTTATTTATTTTTTATGAGTTTTATGTTACCCGGAGTAACTTTAGCTATATACCAAAAAAAGTCCCGTCAAAGTCCTTCCAGCCGTTCCAGAGATTACCCGGACCAAACAGACAGACATACGTTTTTTTAAAAAATCGTATTTTTGGTATAGGTTTATACATTCATATCTATTCAGTAAAAACAATGCTTTGAAATTACAAACAGACACTTCAATTTTATTTATTAGTATAGATTAGATGTACAAAATGAAATTCATATTTCCGGATTCCTGGAGGAGAATGGGGTAGATAAATAAATTTGTAAGAAATCCAATGTCACAAATACGTATAAATTTATTTCTTTGGTCATATACTATCGACTTCTATGAAGCTGGCATAGTCGTCCAGTATGCACAGAAGCCTCGTTATTTGTATAGATAAAAAAAGAATATCATGTGTGTAAAATACATATTTTATTAGGGTTTTTTGATGTATTCATTATTTTTAATACTATTATTCTGTTTTCTCTATTACTATGTTGATAATTGAATGAAATGTTTCAACTTTTACTAGAACTTGTATTAAATTAAAATAAATATGAATTTATTCCTATTCCAAAATACAATTGGTTATCCTCGTATTTTATCATACACATTTATCATTACCTATACACCTAATTATTTTGGTGTTGACACGTTGAAAAACAATTATTTGCAAATTACAATATTTTCCGGCTGTATTGGGGTTTTTGTTCCAGATAAACATCAATTATTTTCCTTGCATAAAATCAAAGCAGTTAATATATTCAAGTAAAACATAAAATGCGCGATGTTAATTAACGATATATTCATTAATTCCTGCAGCAGGGATAAAACAACAGTACCTAGTAAACTTACATACATACGCGTCTCTCCCCATAAGAGTACAGAGACTACATTCTGCTACAATCCTGACTATGTATCGCTTTCATACATGCTCTTCGGAGATTACGAATATTTTTGATCTCGCCTTAATTCAGAATCACTTCGATCTGGTCGCGATACGTCGATCGTGCCTAGGTCGATCATTGTCGAATTGCCCTGTAACCCTCATCTTGTTTAAATATTCGGCTGCAAATTACAAAAACTCTGAAACTTTTACAATTAAAAACAAAAACCGGCCTTAAAAGAATACACAAAAAAAATGCAATAAAAAGTCAATAAATAATTACTTTATTAATAGCAAATAATTTGCTTCGTTAATTTTGAATTATGAGCCAGCTTACAGATAACAAAGTGGTGTAAATATACGTCGTTAATTTTATTCGATTTTGATTAATTGTTCATTAAAATCACCCTAGTTCTTTATCTGGCTTATACGTAATTGTGATAACGTTTAGGCAGTTATTTCCATTTGTAAATGAGTACATTGGTTAACTCTAGCTGGTACCGAAGCCAAAATTAACGAAGCAGATTAATAAAGTAATTATTTATTAACCTTTTAGTGTATTTTTATAGTTTACACCTTTGAAGTCATTTTTGTTTTTAATTGAAAAAGTTTTTTTTTTCCTTTTTAGTTTAAGTATGTACTTTTAGGTGCAGGGTTGCATCATACTTCATAGCTTTGGAAACGAATATACGAAACACGTGTAAGTGTCTATAATATTTGAGGGTTTTTCTCAATTTCCTTGAGTTTCCCCGATCAGATCCTGATCTGGTGGAAATAGGACCAGCTCGGAAGTGTACTCCTTCGATAAAAATTTTGTAAATCGGTCTACAAATGACGGAGAAATCGCGTAACAAACATACAAAAAAAAGAAAAACATACAGACGAATTGATAACCTCCTCCTTTTTGAAATCGATTAAAAAAGGTCTGATGTAATTTCAGTTGCATTTTGAATTGTTACAATTGCAGTTATGGACTGCTTTCATAGAATAAACAAAAATAGTAGCAATCAAGACCTTTGAGGTTTCTAAAAAAAGGTTTTTTTTGATACTATTTCTGCTGAAACAAAGAATTCCTCAATCAAATTATTGAGAGTGAAATAACCAACATTTAAAACATATACTCTATACATATGTATTTGATAATTAAAAAAATTAGGTTACAAAGTACAATCAAGTGAAATAAGAAGTTCACGCACACAAGTTTTCAACACACATTTTTTTACATTCAAATATGTAGATGCAGCTCGAACGATAATAACTACAAAATTATTACTGCCGTTTGAAACATTTATCTTCTTAATAACAACAGTGTATGGTCTTATACTGACGTTTTACCCAATTGTTGATTTATGTTTGCAAAACGCAAGATAAGAGAAGTCAGGTCATCCCTTTGTATGGAACCACAATGAGTAATTGTACAATAGATGTTTCTATTCAGATGCTAATAGGCGATGTGGCGCCGCTGTTGATTTTATCAACGCCTATCGGTATCGGAGACTGACTTCAATATTTTCATTCAAACTTACGCTTTCACCGTTGTTGTGGCAATAGGAAAACAAGTTACAACTGAATTTATAATAATAATATTAAAAAAAAATTGTCTCATAATTTTGATTTCTACATTTTTATATAAAATAATCAATATTTTGATAAACTACTGCATGATCGGCTTTTAGAACTTTTACGTTTAAAGTATCTATATCTCAGTTTAATGTTCGATTTTTATTTCGAAGAGTAGTCATTTGTTTTTCAATGTTTAGTTTAACTTTATGGTGTGTTACATCACGTCTGTTGTTACAACTCTCAGGATCTTTTACCACCGAATGAAAGCAGAAATTATTTTAAAGTTTAAATATTAATAAATTAGGCTTTACAATCAGTATTAATTGCGCATTTTAGTTTAAAATATAAAAATTATCTTTAGTTTGTTCGAGAATTCTTTTACATTTCGGGAAATTTCCAGATTCATTTCATACTGTTAGTGATATGTTATCAACATTGTCATAACAAATGCGTTTGCAACCGTACTTAAACTGGCGGCTTCATATATATCTAGCAAATGAATTTTACCACTCCTATTTAAAAAACACAAATATCACGGAGCTCATATTAGAATTATTTATTTAATAAAAAAACATTTATTTTTCTTGCAGAAACTATTACTGTAACTACGCGGATCGCTGATTCAAAACTCCCTTTGTTTGTTTATTTTTTACTAGTAGTCCGACTTTATAAGTTTTAAGAGATCAAAATAAATATTCTCTATTTAAATCAACGTTTATAATAATTTTGATTTAATGATAATCTTTCCGTGTCATTTTTGTTAAATAAATGCACTTATTTAATTGAAAACCACAACTACAGTATCTACCACAAGGTGATGCTGCAGCAAGTAGCTGAATAAGGGGCTGTTGTTGGTTAACCTCGAAAATATGTCTAATGTTTGTTTTTGTATTTGTAATTTAAACGACAAAAAATTTCTTCTATCTTTTCACGCGTTATCCATTATGACCCAGAATTGTTTTACTTATATTTGTCTATTTTTTATTTATTTTACCGTCGTATAAGTTAGTAAATCATGAGAGAACAATTAAATGAAAAGAGTTACAAATCCGTATTCTTACATTTCCAAACGCGAGATGTCGCCGTGAAACATTTTGTTTACTGCCCAGGCCCGTTTGACCCGAAACGTGAATCTGTGTCAAGCAGTTTATTCAATCAATCTGCGGGCTGAGACTCTCGAGAAACGTCCCGTGCGAATATAAAGTCTATTTCCCGAGTGTTACAGTCGGTTATAGAAGTGCAGATTCGCTATGGGGAACCCAACACACCCTTCTAGGTGTGTGTATCGTTTGTCCTTGAATGTTGTGCTAACGATGTGATGCGGAGACTTTGGAGTGAAGAAAGTGGAATGATTTCAGGTCGGTTTGCTAAGTGCTTTTGTAAGGGATGAATGGTACGTACGTATATCGTAAGCATCAATACATAATATGGTCAAGATTAAGAAGGTATTTATGTTAAGTACTTTTATCGAAATATATATTTTTTATTCCACTAAAAGTGGTTCGTTTATACAGCAACTGGTTGTTATTCCACAACGTTCATTTGCCTGAACTGGCGGTGCAATTTTACCGAATATGAATTCACGTGTTTATGATGTCTTTCATGAAACCACATGTACATATGTATATACTTTGCATCGCTGAAAGCTATGTTAGCTGTGTCGTGGGAATAAACTTCAATATTGTACAAATGGGTCAATGAAAAGGTATAAAATTCCTGAAATATAAGAATGATTTAAAGAAGTAGCTCCAAAAAGTGTTTTCTTACAGGAAATCCAATGATTACCGAGTTTTATAAATTTTATACGTAGTAAAAACAATTTTAGATGTCATGCAATTCATATGGTTAAATTTTTTTTTCTTTTTTTTTCCCCTGACGTAATCAGGGACTTATGTATTAACAACTCGGGATAAATAATTCGTTCAATCCCTCCTTTCTTCATTATATTTCTTTTCTTGGGCTCTTTCTTTTGCCAACAAATTACTCTTTTCTTTTCTTTTACTTTTATGACAATTATTAGTCGTTGGTGTTAAATTGATAAGTCGTTTTTACATCGTTTACAGCATTTATTAAAAATCTTAAGAAATTATAGATGTATCTACCGGAAGATACAATTCTGTGTAAAGTCCAATCTCATCCCTACGTAGTGTTAGAGGTGTAAACAAATAAATGTTTACTGGCGTAGAATCAATTGCGTTTGCGGTGTATCAAGGTGGCAGTAGACAGTCTCACACCCGATTCACCATTAAGCAACCTTTCCGTAAGACTAATCTTAACACTCGATTAGCGAACTTCGTCACCGAATCGCGCGAACGTGCTATCTCCATTAGGAAGCGGATTACGGAGCCTTGTCAAGCGGAACAGATAACATACGGTACGTATATTTCAACAAGGGTTGCCAGACTAAATATCAAAATTATTTACGCTTTTATCCATCCGAACTGGACATAAATCTCTGAACTTCCCTCTCCTCCTTGTAATGGTAAGCATTAGCATAATTTTGAAACAAAAAAAGTAAATAAGTAAACACTGCTTACGTAATCATCACTCGAACAGCCAGTTCGACATGCCATCAATAATAAACAAAGCTTAGAACCCCCACCTTACTAATGCTTACGGAATACTTGAACGACCCCCAAAGCACTTTGCAAAATGGCTATTTTACCCATGATAATTGTTTAAGAACGTGAGTAAACGATATCACGTAAAATGGCATAAAAAATATATATCAATAAATATATATAATATATCATACTAGCTGTGTGTCCGCGGCTGTGCCCGTGTTTCATATATTCTTCACTGCGTTTCAATTTTTTTATACGGACACCTAATTTTTTTTACAAAAAAAAAATTCTGAACTAAGATAAAGTAAAAATATTTCTCATAAATTATAGCAATTGCCCGTAAAAAACTGTTCATTGATCGGATTTTATTCAAATCTTTAAGAGTTTAATTTTTTCTAAGCAGAACCCTAACTATTTTCGAAAATTAAAAGTACCCTACTTTACCCGGGGTAATTTCAGCTATCTACCAAAAAAGTTCCGTCAAAATCGGTCCAGTCATTCTGGAGATTACCCATTACAAACAGACACACAAAAAATTTAAAATTGTATTTTTGGGTTAGGTATCGTATCGTATATATATATGTTCATAATCTTTTTTAGTAAAAAATTTAATTTTGACATTACGAACAGACACTTTTTTATTCTACTTTTATTTATTAGTATAGATAAAAACCAAATAACGCAAGTGAAGGAATGACAAATAAAAATATTCCTGGAAAGACAACATTGACCCCGCTAACAATTTATAAACTTCGTGGTTCAAATCAACATCATGAAAGAAAGCGTTTACAAATTTGAAAGGATTAACACAATTAATACATTACGTATTAGATAATGACAGACAAGATAACTATATACATACGTTATTATAAAGAATTATTATCAAATAATGGTAACATAAAGCCGAGAATAAAATACTAAAAAAAAAAGAAACTATTGGATTTTTTGAATAAAGCTCAGGTAATAAACCTGTCACAAGCAACATGTACCCACACAACCCACAACGTTTAAATCATCATCCATCCATCCATCCATCCAACCGTAAAGGTGTCCACTGCTGGACTTGATATGAGGAGAATATCCATAATCGCCACGCTTGGCAGGCGGGTTGGCGATCGCATTACGTGCTTGCGATCCTCAAAGGATGCTGCTGTCCATCCCCTGGTGTATCCCTCAGACGCCTTTTACGACACCCATGGGTAGATATGGGGTGGTACTATTTTTAAGCCGACACCATGAACACACAAGGCAAATCATCAACGAAATAGAAACTGATTTCGATGTTCGGCGCCTGAGTTAGGTGACAGTAAAGTAAACTGTCTCTACTTGGCTGTACCTTGGGCCAGGTAGATGATCTTTGACTGCCGTAGTCAGTCACGTAGCAAGACTGATAGAAATCTGAATATAAAAATGAACAGCTAGGATTTTTTATTTCATTTTATTTTTAAAAATATGAAATTGATACGCCTTGTTAATTATCTGTAACATAAATAGATCAATATTGACTTCAAACTGATATTAATAACGGAATATAGAATACAACATATTTTAAGTCTAAGTACTAATAACAATTTTAATATAAATGACATAAACATTAAAAATAACATACATAAGCTCAGGACTGTTATCCCCGAAGGATTAGGCAGAGGTGAAATAGCGAACTACACTACCCACATTACGCCGAGCTTAGTTCCGTCCCAGATGTGACAGGGGGCGAGCCTGTCGCCAAATCGGGCACAAATTCCAAACTCCGGGATGATACTGAGTAGAAAAACCCAATATCACTTGACCCGACCCGGGGATCGAACCCGAGACCTCAGAACGGCAGTCGAACCGTAATACAACTGCGCCACCTAGGCAGTTGACATAAAATGACATAAAAAGGTAAAAAAATATAGAAAAAATCTTTCGACAACATCAAATCAACTACCTATGTATAATTGTATATCTTATTATGATTGGGCTATAATTTAGCTTTCCCATAATATTGGAAACAAGAAAGAAACAACATGAGCTGTAATTGGTTACTGATATATGATATTTCAGTGGAACATATAATACAAGAGAGATTAACATTTTTCTATATTATTTTATTTGTGTTTCCCTGATATCCTTGAGTTCCCTATATTGTAGTAAGTTAATAATGTACGTAGTATCAGGTGACAAGAAATTTCATCTTGGAACGCACAGAAATATTTGGTATGAATTTCAAAACAAAAATGTTTGTTCCGGCAAGGAGGTCAAAGTTAATATAGCCATTATTAATTACATTACCAAATACAGACATTATCGTTATCATTTTTCTTGTTTATTTAATTTTATAATTTAACATCCGGCAACCCTAACATCATAATCCTCTATCACTCACAAACCCGCAATATTTGTTCACTTGCGAACATTTTGACAAAATTGTTACCGCGATAAGATAATTGGACAATGTCGATGCAAAGTAAATAAAACATAGAGCGGAATATGTATTCTACTTAGTTACGTTACATAATGATATTTGGTTAATTAATATTTTTCGCAAAACAAGAACCACATTTATTCATTTTTATTATATATTTAGAAATATACAATTTAAATATTAAAGTACTTTAAAATAAAAAGTGACATTACTTGAGATATGTAAACAGGTACCTGCTTGCGAGTCATAATTAAACAGATACACTTAATAATTGCAGATTCTGTTTTCAAATAAAAAGGTTGCATAACGAGTTGCCTTATATGAAAAAAAATAACCAATGCACACAGCACGCCGACATGTTGGCAACATTGAACGCGCAAAAAAGTAATGGCCGGCGCCAAGGTCATAAGAAGCTGTCCTAGTCACGGAGGGCATTTACATTTTTTTACATTACTACAGGGCTTCGCAGGCTCGAGTTTAAATTCATATTATATTCTTTAAATAACAATTCTAATTCATGCCTACTTTATCATTGCGGTTTTAGTGCGTATCAATATTTTGATAAGGCATGATGAACGAGCAATGCAGTGAAAATTGTAATATCACGTTTATGGAATGAACGGGCGAGACTGGTGTAATACCAGTTGTATTGTTATTTCGAATAAAGATACGGTGTTGTGAGCGGTTCAAGTTGCTATTATTCGTATAGATCTATCTATTTATCGCATGCCTTACAGAAATAGGTAGAAATGACGTAGCAATATTTTCTCTCTCAGTAAATAAAACGTATTTTTTAGCATTTTTAAACCCTTCAAAAGCCTGCTTTGATTCTAAGTTCTTCTTTATTTGATCCACATATTTATTTCACAGTATACAATAATATAATTTTCATTCCTTCCTTATATCCGTTCCCTGTACATAAACTGCCTCGGTGGCATAGTTTTATCACGGTGCGACTGCCGTTCTGAGGTCTCAGGTTCGATCCCTGGGTCAAGTGGTATTGGATTTTTTCTACTCAGTATCATCCCGGAGTTTGGTATTTGTGCCCGATATGGCGACAGGCTCGCCCTCTGTCACATCTGGGACGGAACTAAGCTCAGCGAAATGTAGGTGCTGTAGTTTGCTATTTCACATCTGCCTAACCCTTCGGGGATAACAGGCGTGAGCTTATGTTATGTTATGTTACATAAACTCTACAAATATAGAATAGAGAAATTGGGATTATGCCCTTTTATTTTGTTGTATACTTCTGTTTAAGAAAATTCTGGATAAATATCAACCTATATACTGCAAAACTTGCTAAACATAGAAAGTGTTTCTACAAGGTAATCTAGTTGCAAATTATCACCATTTTCCAAATGTTGACGACAGGTTTGATTTAAGTAAGGTAGGATTTTATAAATAAAAAAAAAACAATGGTAAATAATGACAGATCGACTTTTGATAAAATAAATGGCCTTGCCAGCTTATTATAATTTTGTCTTTTTATATAAAAGTTTTATAAAATAAATAGTTAACGTAATCATTTAGCTTGGTATGCAATTTATTCGATAGAATTATACAAGAATCATGGTTTTATAACTATTTTATGCATATATGAAGAAGGGACTGAGTAAAGTCTAAATAACTATAATAGCAAAATAACATGTTGATAGCATCGAAAACTAACCCTGAATATCGACTTTGCAACTTGCCTCGCAAAACCAGAATATTCTTATTGTAGACCCGTTTAAGATAAATAAAAAATAAAAAAGGAAAGAAAAATGCAGTACTCTGATCGCATGGGAACATCGTAAGCGCATTGCCCTAACTGCATATGTTGTCGTCTTTTGAACTTTATTCAATTGTACTCAACGACCATTTTCAAATGTTTCTTTCCATACGTCCATAAACGGGATAGTTGCACCTGTCAATAGATTTCTAGTTCTTCGACTTAGGAATTAGGCTCTCCGATTACTAGGCCTCGAATTATACAGTGAGTTGTAAAAAATTGTCTTCTGTACATCACTCAACATGGTCACTTTATAGGTTACTATTATATTTACAGAATCGTAAACTTCAATGGGTTGTGCTTTATTAGGCCCTTTACAGAAATTACTGAGAACCCCCAAAATCTAACTGTCTATCTCGATTTATATTTAAGCAATACGTTATCCGATACATCATGGATCATAATTTAAAAAAATGGTTTCAATCTTCATCACGACATCATGATTTTACACTGGTTCAAATTCATCAAAATATATCATGGTAAATCGACAATTTCCTAAATATAATTTAAGAATTAAATGAATCGTAAAAAAGAACCAGTACATACAATATGTTCGATAAAATTTACATTTGAATATAATTTTAATAAAAAATAAAATTTTAAATTAATATCAAAAATCTCTTTATCTTTTAGAATCTAACTACTAATTAATTTACATAAATGTCACTTGAATACTTAGTGTGTTTCTAAAACTACGATTTGCATTATTTAAAAAAAAAAAAACTATATATATTTTTTATACATATATATTTTAATATATATCTATATATATTTTACGACGATATATATTTTAATATACTATATTTCTCATTAAGTACACGAATTAATACATAATAAATAACTGAATAAACAAATGAATTGAGTAGTAACATTATAAAGCGCCCTTGTAGAAAAAACAATAACTATTGATAACGTGTCATTATCCTCTCTCAGACCGATACGGCTGTAGGCAAGTCCGTGAACAGTTTAAAAGCATATATATTATATATACTATATTGCTAATTGTTTCACGTCCTATTATATAATTATGAATTCACTTAAAACATATATTATAATTATTTTTTTTCATACTTTTACCGTCTCATAATTGGCTTACAACCGGTCCAGCCGACTGACTAGCTCGGGAGTTAGTAACAACGACATAAAATTACTGTCTACGAGGCGTTTGCGCACTTAACGACGCGGTTGATTGGTGCCCAACTCCATTCTAGGGTTATCTATAAAAAGTTCATTTTTAAATAATATATTTATAACTTTCAACATTATATCATATGAAATTTACAAGCATTAAAACATAACTGTGGAAATTAAAGACGTATGCTAATAATTAGTACGCACTATCTAATCAATTAATGTTACGTCATGTCTTGTTTGGTACAAAAACTTTAATATTTTTTTTGTTAGAACTCAAATGCAGATGTAATTTCATGTTAAATATTTACTTTAGAAGAACATTGAAAAGATTGGGACAACCCTAAAATTTTATAAAATTAATAAGTATATATTTTTTTAAATTTAACAGCCCCCTTATCCTCAGACAGATTCGAGGTCTTTTTCACTTTTACTTAAAGCTAGCTTTATTTGATATTATAATTCTTAACCCCTTGAACACCTTTCCGGCGTTTACGCCAGCTTTCCATTGTTTTCCTATTGTCTTTCTATTGTTACATTTTTATGGGTACTCGACACATTAATCTAAGTTACAGCTAATCAGATATTTTCCCCTTTTTTGTTATGGTATGTAGTGTTATATTATGTTGTCTATTTATTTCGCGCGATTTTTGCAACTTCTGCCATAAACATGAGGGCAGCCTCGCGGGAGTCGTCGTTACTATTAAGTATGATTAATGAGTATTAAAAATCGTTTATTCTAGTGCTCTATTCTGTACATATTTTAATTGGATTAATTTAATAGTGACTAAATTAATATAGGGTTAAATTAAAATTAGATTACGTAGTGAAAATGAGACAATCACGGAATTTGCCATTGAACAATATATAATATATCACCTTAAAACAGAAACATGACCAAAAAATTCTCGATTTGTTTACAAAAAATATAGTTTATAGTCGAGCATCAAATTCGGTATCAAAATTTAATAGCAGAATTCATTACACGTAAACAATTATTGCGCAAATTTACCTGGTATCAATAGAAATTACAATAATATATATCGAATTGAATAATGTTTGGAAACATATTATGTAATGAGCGCAGGAGATATAATATGAATAAAACATTAAATGAAACATAAAGGCAAATAAATAAAAACTTTATTATTAAACCAGCTATGTGCCCGTGGCTGCGTCTGCATTTCATGTATTCTTCTGCATAATATAGTTTTTAAATAATCATTGGAATATAATGTTTCGATATTTGAATCGTATTTTGTTCACGATTTTATTACTTTTTTACACGGAACCCTAATTATTTTCGAAAAATAAAAGTCAGAAGAATTCCCGACAATATATTAATTATTAGCATCGATATACCAATGTTTAGTAAAACGATAAACAGATGACGTAATTCTAATAGGGTCTCCTATAATATTAAAAACACACCGGCATATGTAACATGATGTCATTAAGAATCCATCAGGTGTTTTGATATAAATTCCGTTAATTCATAATCAATAATACTACTACACATTATTATGATAATAATTGTATATCGAATTAATTTATAACTCGAATAAATATTAAACAGATATGGAAAATAAAACATATTAAATTTTGATAACAGTATTTTTAAATTATACCTATACAATAACTAGCGAGTGTCCACGACTTCGTCTACCTTTGTTATAAGTGGGATGTCATGATTTTGTTTTGTTTTGCATAACCTATCATTTACTAAAAAACACATGCTTCCCGTGCACCAAACTTTTACTGAAATCAATCAAGACCTTTTTGGAATTTTTCAAAATACTTCATGGACTCAAAGTTTTATAGGAATCGTTCTACCCATATTTGAGTTAAAGCCAAACAGATTTAATTAAAAAAGGATTTCTAAAAATGTTTTCATTCAATTCAATTTCTCCTTGATTTATACATCCACCGAATAAAAACTGTAAAGCATTTTACAAGTTAAATTTGGACGACACATAGACGGGGTAAAAAATTTAAGTGCCAGATTCGAGATTAACAACGGCTAAAATAGAGACATCCCTCGCAAAAATACAAAAAAAGGAACATGAAATATACAGTCAAGACCACCTACAAATGTATTATTAGTATAGGATATAGATAAATAAATGTTAATTATTATATTGGATGGCAGATACAAACACAAGAAACCCTTTCACGAAGGCCACAAAGCAAGGTGCATATGACAAATGACAATCAACTATTACTAGTGATGTGGCTCGTTTATTTTGCTCTGAGCAATTTGAATTATTAATTGTTTATGTTCGCTATTGACTAAATATTATTATTAATATTTATGAGTATATTTCGAGAAAATTCAAATAATTTTATTTTTCAATCATGCCAATCGATTTATGCCTTTAAGTAAGGACTATCAGGTGTGCCTGTGAAGTATGTAGAGTTAATTCGTGCTATGTACGACCAACCGCGTACGTATGTCCGGTCAGCTGCTGGCAACACCGACGAGTTCAGGGTATCGGTAGGCTTACACCAAGGGTCGACCTTGAGTCCATACCTCTTCCTGTTAATAATGGATGCCTTGACAGCGGATATACAGGAAGTATACCTTGGTGTATGCTGTTTGCCGACGATATTGTCCTTGTCGGTGAGGATGGAACTGGGGTCCAGAGCAGATTGGTAAAGTGGCAACAGAAGCTGGAGAGTGTCGGCCTAAAAGTGAGCAGATCCAAGACGGAATATATGTTTTGTGATTTCGGCGGCACTTCTAGCTCAACTGTTATAACACTAGATGGCACTCCAATACCAATCTGCCTCGAGTTCAAGTACCTCGGCTCACTCCTGCAAAGCAATGGCGAAATAGACCGGACGGTAAAGCATAGAATTAACACAGCATGGATGAAATGGCGGCAGATTACGGCTACTACGTGAGATCCGCAAATCCCCTTTAAATTAAAGAGGAAGATTTACAAGAACATAATACGACCTTGTATGGATCAGAATGTTACCCCATAAAGGTGACAGACAAAAGAAGATTACATGCAGTTGTGATACGAATGTTGAGATAGATGTTTGGGGTAACAAGAATGGACAGGATTAGGAATGAGTATATTAGAGGAAGTTTGAAAGTGGCGCCAATAACAGACAAGTTTGTCTTGGTATGGACATGTGATGCGCAGGGAGAAAGAGGGTATTGTAAGAAAGGTATTGGATATGAATGTGGACGGTTACATGGGAAAGGGAAGACCAAAGAAAAGATGGATGGACTGTGTGAAAGATGATATGCTTAGGAATGAAGTGAATGCGGAGATGACAACAAATAGAGGAATGAATGAAAGAGGAAGACATGTTGCGCCGACCCCAAATAAAAATGGAATAAGGGTAGGGAGATGATGATGATGATGATATCAGGAACGATATAATAAGGTGCCGAATACGCGCGAAAACGTTGGATTTACAAATCACATCTTCAGTGTTGGAACGATCGCTGTTATCAAAATCGGTATATGTAACGATTAATTGTCTAGTAAGAGTAGTGAGTTGTGTTTTTTTTGAAATAATTACAGTTTTATAAATGTTAGTGTTTGTTCAATGGTCGAAATTCAAAAATATTTCATCGATTACTGAAAATTGAAAGGAAAAACTATATATACCCGTATAAAAATCGTCATATGCTCAAAGTTAAAAATCCCGTCTTATTTCTAGATGCCGCTCATTCATAGCCTGCAAACTTAACATAAGTAATTCTCTCTGTCCTGATTTACCTCAAAAAGACTCGACCGATTTTAATATGTCGATTACCCATAAAAATGAGACAATAGGAAAACAATGGAAAGCTGGCATAAGCGCCAGGTTAGTGCTCAAGGGGTTAAAGAAACTTTGCATTTGGGAATAAAACATCAATGAATAATTAAAAAATATATGTGTCTGTTCTCAGTAACATATATAATATAATAATTGAAAACAAAATGATAAAAATATGAAAAAATATGAGTGTAGTAAAATTAGAAAATTGATCTTGTTTAATTTTTATTTTGAAGAATAGGAAGATTTATTTAAAACTTTCATGTGTTCAAAAGGACATTTTCATTGTAACAAATTGTTGTTTTACTTCATGGAAAATTTGAATTAATAGCGGAATTCGATCAACGTAGTTTTACATCATACTACTAAGCCACATTCGCTTCTGTATAGATTATATTAGTATATAGTCATTTATATTTATTTCGTGGTTCGATGACTTCTGTAACTGACTGTACCCACAAGTCAAATGATAACTTTGGTCCGCGGCCCGTCGTACAATGTACATGATCCAGCCTGCGCGTCTGTTGTGTGGCTTAACACTAAATCACTGCGTTGAATTAACGCAGTGTTGTCAACTCCTAAATTCTAAATTATCGTATTTCCGTGTATATGGTAATGGGTACGGGTAATGCGCTGTGGTACATTTTTTAAATTTATCCTTATTTAATAATAGCTGAAAATATTATACATTTAAACAACTATTATTGTACATAGTACCAGTGACTTAATATTATGACATACTATTCGGTCAATATTGCGAAATTGTCGTGATGAGAGCTTGTGTCTATTTACGGCTTTTATTAAAAAAATACTAAACATTATTAGAGTTTTTCTTTGTTGTTGTCAAATTTTTACAAAGATTAATATTTATTGAATTAATATACTAAGTACACAGAAAGTAACATTATCTTGCAATTTACATAATCTGATGTAATCTATTTGGTAACTGACCGACCGTCTCACGCTAATACGTAACAATATTAAGGAGAGATAAGATTTTAAAAACTTTTAAAATTATTTGCCTCGCATGCTATTACCAAATTATTAAGTACATAACCAAATATTTTGTGGTGTTAAATTATATAAAGATTTTAATGAGAGATTACTCTTTTAATTTATCTATTTGATATTTACTAACAGTCACATAATTTATAAAATAAAATCTATTTCAGAATAAAAGTACACAAATGTTTATAAAAGTTTTATTGTTAAAAATATAACAAAATTTATATAAAATAAATATATTAACAAAATATTTGGGAATTTTCAATACCTGATGATAAGATCTTGAAAAACTGAGAAATCATACGATTTGTTTATAATCAACGATAAACCAATATCAGGTGTTATTCACGTCAGTTAGGCTTGACAAATGTTTATCATCGTATGGTATTATCCACGTAATAATGCACGTAACGTACACAAATGCAAGGTTTCGGTCACGATAAAAGTTTTGTATATTCAGATTCAATCCAGTTTAATCAAAACGTAAGCAGCAGACATGGATGACGAGGTGCGTTTAAATTACAAATAAATTATTTTACAACCATATTTATGTCAATTTTTATTGGTCATCGTTAATGTGAAACCAAAGCCATGTAAATGAGGAATTTAAATCTAATTTGTGAGTCATTATTTTTTTTATAATACTTTTTTAAAATAATATAAAATAAATACCTAGTCGCTTTTATAACCTTCGTAAATAAGTAAAATAAAAAAATGTTATTTTCATCCATTCATCCATGAGTTATGTAGTTCATATGTAAACATTTCAAGCGATATTTCAAACAAGGATTTAAATAACATGATACCTAGTGAATTGTATTGAAACTTAAAATCTAATTGTTAAATAAAGTTTGGACAGAAATTAACACTTTTTCATTATTTCAATGTAATCTCTTTGTTTTCTTATTTATTACGTAAAGATTAGTAATTACTAAACACTATAATTCCGGCTAGAATAATAATCGACTGTATTAAGCTAACATGGCAGTTCTCTGTATGGGGATTCCATTACTAATGAAAAATAAATCACGAAATGAAGGCATTTGTTTTAATGTTAACTGACCGAAACAGAAACAGTGACATCGTATTGATAATAGTAAACTTAAAACAATACGTAGATTCCACCGTATCTTCAAAGTATGTCCTACTTACTGTTCGAAGGATTTAGTAAAATGTTACATACCTGAAACAAAATATAAAATATTATTAGTGGTGTGGTAACACTTAGTTTGAATGTTATGGTACTAGGTAAAAATAGCATTTTTTACACTGGGTTAAGACCATCAGATACTTGAAGCTATAGCAGGTCTCTTGGTAATGCGGTTCAATTCCGCGTCGATGGACGTATTTTAGAACCCACCTTTTTTTTGTAACGCGGAGAAATGTATTTACGAATTCGCGTGCCAACTCTAATCGGGGTGTAAAACGTTTTCTGGATTGAGCTGGTAGGAGGTACGTGGGACGTGAACCGCCCGGAACACCCACTACCCCCACGTACCATCCGTCGCCTTACTGGGGCGACAAAGGATTAGTCTAGAATGCTATGCGTCGGTCTAGCGGCAGACCCGACTGGGCCACGTCTTTTGTCTTCCATACGCGGGGCAGCCTGGTACCAGCTGCCTCCCTCTATCCTCTCATCCTTCGATAAGAATACAGGAGGAGAGGGACACGTCGAACCGCGGTGGGATTTTAGTGCCTACCTATCCAACTTCTATAATAATCCTGAGCTTTTGGTCAAGGAAAACAGCGTAAGGAAACCATAGTAAAGTGTCATGTATTTTCTAATAATGTCCGCCTTGAAAACCAGCCGCTAAGATCTGTGTGTTTAGCAAACTAGGCTTCATTATCACTTAACATCAGGTGAGATTGTGGTCAAAACGCCGAGCCTATACATTATAAACTAACTTATTTAACATAAGTAATAAATTAACTTATTTAAAATAAAGTTAAGAATGAAACAAAACAAAAACTCTACGCATATTCCTATATAAATTATACTGAAATTAATTAATAAAAATATATAAGTTTATGTTTATTTATTTATTTAAATTAAATTTAGTAATTGAAATCTTAACACATCACACATATAAGAGGCAACACAAAATGTATTTCCATTGATTTAAAACGTTTTATTTTGTATGTGACATAAATTATTCAATCATTTAATTATCGCCTTTACGCACTGGACATAAGTTACATTTTCTTAATGTATGCCGTAACAGAACAAATACTATGCGTGAGTAAGGGCTGTTTCATATATCGTCGACCTAGTAAACGGGTAGGTGAAAAGCCACAATGACGTAAGCAAGGAAAACATGGAAAGTAGTTGGTAATACTATAAATCTGACAACGGTTTTAATGTTACTGGCAGTTTTGTTTTTATTTTTGTTATTCAACAATTATATTAATGTGTTGAGTACCCATAAAAATGAAACAATAGAAAGACAATAGGAAAACAATGGAAAGCTGGCGTAAACGCCAGGAAGGTGCTCAAGGGGTTCATGGATAAAAAATATTATTATTCACAAATAAAATAAAAAGTATACGTTTATTTCGTCAAGCAAGTGATATACAAAATACTATAAAAATATAATTTATTTTTTGTATGTATGTATTTACGTTTATAATATACGTTATCTGATATTTATTATTAAGCGATAAGATACTCAAAATTATCCAATGAATTTTAAAACGTTATTGGATATCATAATAAATCAATTAAGTTGTATTTTATTTTATTTTGCTTTCTTATACTACGTGTATATTCTTGCAATTTGTTCCACGTCCATATCAATTAAATTCAATTACTCATAAGGTATTCTGTAATACTGAAAAGACAGTGTGACAGAAAGCGTCGTTTAATTCATAGAATAACAATTATTATAATGCTACGGTTTAATTTAAAAAATAGTAGATCTTTTAATGAATTAAATTTATGATATATACTCGTAGTTAAAAAAAAATATCATTTCCTTTATCATTACCAACCGTTCTAGTTCATATTTGTATTGAGATATAAATTTAAGATAACTGTTACTTCATTTTACTATTTTTCGACTGCATTGTTACGCCCAAAACCAATTAGGGATCGATGAAATGTTACGTAAGTAAAAATTTTAACTGTTTGATTCACCCTTCATCATGTCGGCAATCACAGTCAAAGTTCTTACCTGTCCCGTGATTACATAAGCACTAGCATAATTAAAAAAACGAAAATTAATAGGTAAATATTGCTTACGTAAATACCATTCAATATCCCGTCCCCGTTTAATCAAATATAAGCAAAGCATTCATGGATATGGGATACTTCAACGGTCCTTTAAACCAATTCTAAAACCTGAATGAAGCTTATTAGATGATTATTAGTTAAGAAACACAAAAGCAACTGAATATCATTTGATTGGTGCACTCCTTCTGGTACATGGACAGTGGCTTTTATACCCCTCAATTATACTTTTACGAGCTGGTTACATTGCTCGTAGAACTGATGCCCGATGGGGCTAACGAATTCTCGAATGGTTGCCGCGTACCGGAACACGCAGCGTGGGTAGACACAGGCTGGACCGACGCGACGACACGGTGTAGGTCGCGGGAATCCGCTGAATGCGGGCGGGTACCACGAGACCGGTCGCTATGGAAATATTTAGGTGAGACCTATGTCCAGCATTGAACGTCTTTCGGTTAAATAAATGGATGGATGCATGGAGAAAGTAAAAAAGTCTGAAAATATGTATTTGATAGTTTATTTTTCTACCTGCATATTATTCAGGTTATTTAATCAAAATACTTATACACAATGACTTCAGTGTTTGCTATTCAATGCCATTTTATCATGAAATTACTATCAAATAATATTTTAAATTTGTCACTTATGTTAGCGTTGTCGCTGGTAGTAAATGATAACGATCGTGTGATAGATAACGTTATATAAAATCTAATAATCAATTAAGTATGTATGTAAAATTTAGATAACTTTAATGCGGAAATGTATTTGTTTTACTTAAATTACTTAACTGGATATAATTCTGTAGGTGAAAGGCGAGAAGCGTCTTAAGTCTATTTTTTGTCGTTTTTTTATAAATCGTCACTCAGAAAAACTTATTTACAAAATTGTCGCGTTGCTTGCAATAATTTGACCAAATTCTTGAATTTTTTAAAGAGTTTTGAAGAATTATCAATAATAAAGACTGTTAATCCAAACAAAAACGTTGGTCATTTTGTTTTTTTTACTAATCTTTTAGCTCACTAAAGAGCAACTCTTTTAGCGACTAAGTAAACTATTTCTTGATTTGATAATTTATAAACTGTAAAGTTTGTAATGTTTCAGTGATACAGACATTATCAGTCAAAATTATATTATGAAATTCACAACACATGTAACGTGTAAAATACCATAAGAAAGAGAGAGAGAGAGAAAGGTACGAAAGGAAAATATTTCAAAAAGCGTTTCATATAAATTTTACATTATTATAAAAATTCATTATTTAATCAGCAACGTTTTGTATGAATTGATTGTAGGGCCAGTCTAGATCCAACAAAGACTTAAATGATTTTTAAGCTGTGTTTATCTGTTATTTGATATAGTTTAGGCCATAAGTTGCAAATGAAAAATATATTTTAATATTTAATGTAAAAATGGACACACAACACAATAAAGTTGATCCATTATATTCCTTCTACCTGCTGTTCGCCAGTCCCAGACACGATAATACATTTAATATATTCAAATTAACCATTGAAATCACAAATTTATTCTTATGTTTTTTCAAACGTAAAGATCCTGTCTACCTACAAAAAGATACGGATTAAAGAGAAACAAAAAAGAAATCAAATAAACAAAAACAAACAAATCAAATATGGCGGTGAAACGTCATCGACGCTATCGGTCTCAGCGCAACGTTATCAGTGGCGCGTAGACGATCCGTTTTTAGAAATATTAATTCAGTAATAACCGTTGTACTATTTTTAGTGTTGGCTAGTCTAAAAATACAGCGGCCGTAGTGGCGAGGCAATGACGCCTCGCACTTGATAATACTAATGTTACTCATGTAACACTACACAGTGTCATTGACTCGCATGCAATTTATTGGACTTGAAGCATAAACTTCGTTCCTGAGGTTATCGGTACTTAATTGACTAATGGATAGAATAATAATGTAGCGGAGAAAGTGATCTCAGTTTTGTTTTTACAACGAAAGAGTATTTTGTGTTAATCTCACTTTAAAATTAGTAAAACTGGTTTAAAATATTTTTACATTAGTTGAAATGAAGTATACACCATTGAAAAAATAATTTAATCGGAATTTGACTTTAATCTTACGTCTTGAATCAACTACCCATATTATAGATATTTGGATAAATTTTAAATGATTGTCCTCAATACAGGAATAAAAATATCAATTGACACGCGCGCTTTGCAACATTTGCAATTTAAAAAGTTTTTTATACTATTCATCCATCCGTCCAGTCATCCGAAAAACGTACACTATTGGACATAGGACTCCCTAAAGGATCTCCACATCGACCGGTTTTGCGCCACCCACATCCAGCGAATTCTCGCAATCTTCATCAGGTCCTCGGTCCATCCTCGGTCCATATTATTGTTGCAACATGGGCATGTTGCGTCTTCCAGTATGTGGTAGCTATTTGAGAACTCATTGATCTCTTTGGACATCGGTTCTGCGAGCAATATGCCCAGACCACTGCCAGTTTAGTCTAGCAATTTTTCTGACAATGTCGGTTACTTTGGTTCTTCTGCGCATCTCCTCATTCCTGATTCGAATCCTACAATGAAACTTTCTTATTCGGGCTATTGTAAGCTACCTAGCGAATACGTATGTCATTTATAAGATCCGATATTTCAAGATCTATATTGTTATTCAAAGACCAATCTAAGCAGCGACAATTCATTTTTTGAACTAGAACTGTCGAAGATGGACTAGATCGAATACGATGAACACTCTCACAATTCCGTTCGCCGAGCGAGGAAACCTTAGCAAAATCAATAGTAATGTTACATAACAAGTCGACCATTATTATACTATGAACGTGAGACGTGCTCGAACGAGCCGCAAGGCCGGTCCGTCGACATTGGCCGTGAAGTTACGACATCAAAATAATAAAAAAAAACTTATGTTTCCGCAAATCTACTAGACTGCTTCGCTACGGATCGAAATCTCGTTGAAAAGTAAACTGGAGGTCATTCCACGTCATCTTCGTGCAAAGTCTTGTAAACAAATATAGTTATATCAACAATCTAAAATATCTCTTAATTCTTACGTCGATAAGCTGAATTTCCATTACCAGCACTATTGTACGGTCTTTCATAATTATTATATTTTTTTAAATAATTTACATAGATTAGTAAAATGTTGAGTTGTTTAAGTGTCATTTAGCTAAAAATATTAATTTGCATTTTATAGTCTTCTTTAATGTCGTTATGCACTTAATCAAATACATTAAGACTATAGATCAATCGTGTTACAATCCAGGGCTAAATTCTTAGAGAGCTGCGGGTCGTATGTTGCAACCTCGATGTATAACCTTAAATCTAGTCTTATACTATCAATGGTAGAGTAACCTTTATCGATATACTGATATCTATAAAGTTAAAATATTTAAGAAAACATATTTGCTATCTTTCATTACCACGGTAATATGTGTAAATACATGACAAGGCTTGAACTAAACGATTGGAAGATGGTGGTGATAATCTAATTGGAAATTACTACAAACTTTTAGCTCGTACATGAGAAATAAATTAGTTTGTTACCATGTTCTAGAGAAATCTTTATCCTCCTTATTAAAGTTTATTATAAAAAAATAATGTTTTTCTATATATCCGTTAGTGGACTCGAGAATCATTTCATCAATTTACGGTACCTACTATTATTTTTATTATAGACGTATTTTCTATCTGGGGTTTTTCATATATTTTGTTATATAAGAGAGTAGTTATGTTTGTTATCTTAAAAAAAAGACATTGAATATTCGAGAGTTGCACTCCAATGAATAATCATAAACAAATGTATTACAAGCGAGCAGAGTTGAGTGCACAGCTCGTGTGATACAAAATGCCTATTAACATAGTAACGCATACCGTCAACGATCACTAATTTGAGAAAAGCTATATATAGACTGGTCCAGTAACCAAAATTATCTGAACAATTGGTCACAAGACCCGTCTCCAAGTCCGTTTCAATTAATAAGGATGATTAATCTGCGCTAGTTGGCGCCAATGCATCACACGAGGTTGCCATTGTGTAATAAACACAGTTCCGTATGAGCTATTTTACGCCAACCGATGGATGGATCAAATTGCCATAGTGACCTGTCATAGTACCTCGTTACGACGCGTCGTATTCCGGAATCAGCCTGTTTTAGCCGTAATCAGCAGCATGTCGATAAGAGATCATTCTTAATCTGTATGATAAGTACAAACATTTTACAGAGCTCAAATAAAAAATAATTGAGTCACTCACTCCCTATAATATGTTCTCCCTATAATGTGTAATATAAATGTTTGCAAATTAACAACAATTTTAGGACGAGCGATACCTGTAAACCAATGTATTGTAATAAACCGCTAGCGGTTACATCTATGATGATTCTAGAAAACAAAAGAAAGACATTGAAATGATTGACTAGTCATTAATATGTACTTCCATCCATCCATGCAACCATAAGACATGCACTGCTGGACATAGGTCTTCCCTAATGAGGGAGGGGGATTGCCATAATCGCCGCGCTTGGTAGGCGGGATGGCAGGTGTTTGTGGTACTCAGAGGATACTGCTTTCCATCCTCTGGTTTATATTCCATAGTCGCCGTATACGACACCCACGGGAAGATATGGGGGGTATTATTCTGAACCGGCACCACACGGCAAATTCTGAGCCAGTACCACACGGCAGCACATTAGGTATTTACACATAGTTATTTATCAATATGGAGAGTGGTCTTTTTTTTAAATTTTAAATATAAATATTTCTACTCGATTTAACTAATTTTTAATTCAGTGGTAGTTAGTTGTGGTTATGTTTCAGTAGCATGACCATAGCCTTGGGGAGGGCGGCATTGTGTAGTAATATCTTAATTGAATATTGTGGTATGGTATGTGAATAAAACTGTCTGAATCGTGACTACCGTACACTTATGAAAATCCCGTCATAATGACACCATTTTTTTTACATTACACTACTTTATGAGCATCAAGCAATAATTATAGAATTGCAAGAAAAAGCTAAAAGTACAGTTACCCTTTTTTTTTTGTCGAGAGGAAATGCCTTTACGCACTGCCCTTACCTATTGCATTAGTGAGACCGAAGTCCTACCTATTGGTAAGGGGGCACGGAGGGACGAAATCCGTGCCAGTGTGGGACTCACCCGGGCGTGGAGCGCCCGGAAATACCCACTAAAACCCCCCGGGGCCGTCAAAAAAAGTACAGTTACCCTAACTTAAATTCTCCTCTAGCCATGGCCTTGCTCAGCGGTGGTACATATATACATACGTAACATCACGCCTCTCTACAGAGGCTTCATTCTGCTACAATCCTGACACGTGTCTTTCATTTTTTCTACATACCTACACCCTCTTCGGTTACTATCGACCACGGCCTTTCTTTAGAACGCCTTCAATCTAATATTGATTCAATATACATTTACTTAGGTTGACCTTACCGGCTTGCCACATCACCCTCGCCTTTAAAATTTGTTTCGTCAATCTTTTTTCATCCATCTTCTCCAAGTGACCAAAGCAATGTAGCCTTTCTTTTGTCTATCTTCGTCACCATATTCTCTACCGTACCACAAAGTTCCCTTATCAGACTCTCTTACTTTTTCCATTATATATACACCAGCCAGGCATAGTCTGTTTGTAATGTCAAAATAACAATTTTTGTATATACGATACCTATACCAAAAATATAATACAATTTTAAAGTTTTGTCTGTCTGTCTGTTTGTTCCGGAAACTTCAAGAATGGCTGGACTGATTTTGACGAGACTTTTTATGCTGAGCTGAGGTTACTTCACGTAACTTAGGGTACGTTTGATTTAAAAAAATAGGGTTCTAGGCGGAACATAAATCATTATTTTTTTATAAAATCAGATTTAATGCAGTTTTACGGGGAAGTGTTTGAATTTATGAGAAATATTTTTACTCTATTTTAGTACTAAAACTTTTTAGGAAAATAATTAGGGGTCCGTATATAAAAATAAAAACTCAGTAGTTAACGCTGTTAAGAAACGCAGGCGCAGCCGCGAGCACACAGCTACTGTAAAATATATTAATACATTTTGTCAAAAAAAGAAATAGTAAATTAACTGTATACTTCTATTTTACTATTTACAAAGTAAATCATAATTATACTTGTTCCATAGTAGATTTTTACTTATAGTAATAATACTTTGAAAACTGGAATATTAAAAAAAATTGTTTTAAGTTACAACTACATAAAACTAGAATTGTCTTGAAAACCCGTTTGATAGTTACTACCAGCTTTTAATTCATTCACTGAACGACATTTGATTTACTATTTGACGTTAATTACGTTAATTTTAGAGATTTGTGCTTTGTACGTATAACAAAAAAAATCACATAATTCATATTATCAATTCAAATGTAGCTGTTTAACTTTGATCGTCGTATACGGTCGACTGACCTTGTCGTCTATTGTCCAACCTCAAATCGAATTTAATTATTCATATTATTTCGCATTAATTTGAATTAGTCTGTTTTTATTCAGTTAACCGTGTCTCGCTTTGAATCTTTTAAGCGTTTAAGATAAAATTAATGTATTCCACAGACGTATTCGATTGACCGGCTTTGATGATTGATTCTATCTAAGTTTTACGAGACACCGTAGGTAAATTAATGAAAATAAGGAACTGAGCGATTTTAAAGGTAAATGTTTTATACATTTATATTATTATAATATCGTATAATTACTCTATATTTATTAACAAATGTTCTGTCTGATGGGGATACGTTTTGATAAAATATTGTAGTAAAAAAGGCATAAATTTTTGAATTCCATGAAACAGTACTCTCATAGAAATTTGAAGCTATTTCCTTTGAGATATCCAACTATTTTTTAATTTTTGTTAAACCTAGGCACCCATGAGGATGTCAACAGAATTAAAAACTCGAAACTTTGGAAACACTGTTTATTGAAGTGAAAATTTCTTAAGCAGGTTTCTCGTTTTTCAATTCTCGTATCGGGAAAAACGTTAGATTTGCGTTACCAATTCTATGAGGACAGCCGTCAACATAGTACAGTATGTCAAGTACAAGACGACGTTTAATTGCTGGCGCTCAGAGTAAATAATAAAATGCATTCTTACGCAGCCTATAGTATGTTTTGATTATGAATAAACTATATGTATTGCTCGGAGCGCCAATAGATTTAAAAACCAGACGTGTGTATATTAAATGTTAGGTTATGTTAATCATTTCAATTAACAAATTATGAAATTGATACAAGAAAAGAAACAGGTAAAATAACCTTATACCTTTGGACAATAATTATTTAATTTTAATCACTTGCAAATTTGAGGTTCCTATTACGATGCCCTAATTTTATACTTATCGAGGTGACTTATTGACATGAACGTAAATATGTCGTTGCTGCAGCAAGTTTCCAATGCATTTTAAATACAATATTATTTCAAGGTCGATTTTATTCAGGTCACAAGGAATTAAATGATTTAATCAACTCGTAGCGTTAGTGGCGTTATTCAAATGTAGCTCGCATGTATTTAATATAACTTATTGCATCTTTTAATTCATGATCGGTGCGAATCAGCGTTTTGAAGTATATTTGAGAGATTACGGATATTATTACTTCTAATTCTGATTTTACCTTTTAAAATTAATCTCATATTACTTATATTCACATAAACTTTATTAAACCAAACTTTATCAACGGTTCGAGAAATAGCTTTATCGAAAAGGTAAACATAATTTCTCGAGTAAACTTCGAAGTAAAAAGGTAAGTAAGTTCTAAGTTTAGGTTTCAGATAATTTATTTTGGTACGCGTAATATTTAGTACGATTAAGAAATCTAATTCGTAAACTTTATTTAATATTTTTATTATTTCGGAATGTTTTAGATTTCTTTGAAAAAGATTATCACGTTATTAGAGGTTGTTCAAGTATGTTCACGTAGAGCATCAGTAGGAGGTGGCAGGTTTATGCATTTCCCCCCGTAAATGCATTTCCCCCCGTCAAAAAAAAAAAAAAAAAGGTCTGAATGTCATGACATGAAGAATGTCTAAATATTTGTACGGCCTTTATAATGAACTTATTCAAGTTAAATTATAACTGACACTGTGTCTTAAGCCATAACTATACACGATATTAAATTGGGATATGATATAATAAAAAATAACATATATTTTTATACATATAGATTCGGAATATTACTTTCTTATTAATTTTTTAAATTATGTAAACTAGATTATTTATTTTTGTATGACATGCGACATATTAGCATTCGATAATGAGCTTTGTTTTGTTATCTTCTTCATCTCAGTAAAATAGTTTTGTCTGAAGAAAAATAGTAATTTATTGGATTGTGAAGTCGATAATGCGTAATAATAACCAAGGCAACAGTGATAGGAAGTGTCTACACAATGCGCAAGGATTTCGCAAGAGCAAAACACGATCCGCTAACCCGACCTGAGTAGGAAGTATCTGTTATCATGCCAATGATTTATATTCAGATTAGGTAATTATGTTAAACTAGTTAAAATGTGGTTAATGTTAGAAGTATGAAAAGAAATTTAAAATTCTTGCAATAAAATAAATCGGATGGTGTACTTACTATAAGTTTCAAGAGCCACATTAATGTAGTTTTTGAGAGGCTTTAAAGAATATTGTTCTCGTAAAGTAAAAAATAATAATTTTAAATATTGAATTAATACATAATCAAGGTAAAGATAAAATAGTTCAGTACTCTTTTCTCTCATAATTTTATAGGATAATTTTCTTCTTACTTTTTAATTTACTAACTATTGATGATTTATTAAAAAATAATGATGTCTATTTAAAAAATAATGGAATTATTTCTGAATCTCTTAAATTATTATTACTGATTATGTATGATCGATTTTCAAATTATAATTAAAGCATAAAGTGCATAAGAGGATATGCGAGGGACGTTTATTCCATACAAACGTAGTCACTTGTTTCCTTCCCAGGACAATAGTATTATGAAATATTTTTATACCAAATAATATATATTCACCATCACCATGTCCGTACGTTTTGATTTTTCCATAAATTAGTTATTGTAGAAACTAGGAGAGTTTGAAAATGAAAAAAAATCTCCATTTTTAGTGTTTTGCAAACATTCGTCCAAAAAAACTGATAAATAAAAACAAAACGTAAAGGCATGGCCTTTCTAAACTGAAAGCTTTCTTAACTTTCTTTTTTCTATAATTGAAATAAAATTTAAAATCGGTTCAGTTTTAGAGGAGGAAGCAGGGTACTACGAAGTGATGTTTTCGTCTATTTTGCGTAGATAAAATTTGCCCTAGCTGCAGTTGCCCCTAACGTGTTTTATAGCAACGCGATAGCAATACATTTAAATTTCAAAAAAAAAGAAACATGAATAAAATGTGGTTTCCAGCTATTTTTCATTCTGTCAAAATGAGTGAAGGTAATGAAGAAATTCGATACAATTTACAATTGTATTAAAAAAACTGCGAAAAAAATTTGTGACGTTCAAAGACCTAGTGCAGTATCAGTAAGAGTAGCACAAAGCAGAGAGTAGAATAAAGATTAAATAAATAAACAAATGAAGTTCGTTTAAGTGTTTTCAATCCGGCGATTTTGATGTTAAATATGCTACCTAAATGCATACCTAAATATGCTACATATATACCTCGATCTGGTTGCCTTACTACGAACAAAGTGGACGCCATTTTTGAAAAATTGGAGCAAGATCGGGATGTCAGTAGTTACGACATAGCGGTAGAACTGGGAATTGATCACAAACAGTTTTGACTATTTGAATAAAACTGAGTACACAAAAAAACTCGATATTTGGGTGCCACACGAGCTCACTGAAAGAAATCTAATGAACCGTGTACTCATTTGAGATTCTTTATTGAGACGTAATGAACTCTTTTTTCTTTTTTTTTTTTGACCCTTACCCATTGCATTAGTGAGACCGAAGTCTAGACGTAATGAACCCTAACCGTTTGAAAAGATTGATAATTGCTGATGAAAAGTGGATCTCATACGACAAGAACGTGCGAAAAAGTTCTATCTGGTTTCACAGACTGTGGCAAAACCAAGGTTAACTTCCAATAAGGTGATGTAGTGTGTATGGTGAGAATGGAAGGGTATTGTTCACTCAGCAAAAATTAAGAGTTTGGCTGGGAGGTGTTAATGCATTCGCCACATAACTGACCTTGCACCTTCGCATTTCCACCTGTTTCGGTCTCTTCAAAATACTTTAGGTAGTGTCAGGTTAACTTTTCGCGTTTTTTTTTGGTCAGAATTACAAACATTTCTACAGCAACGGGATCATGGCACTACCTACAAAATGGCAGAAAGTCATCGAACAAAATGAGACATATATCTTGTATTGAAACGTAAAAAAAAAGATGTCTTGACTTTTCATATAAAATGCGAAGAAACTTTTTCCCCAACCTAATATTATAATGATCTGTAATAGAAAGTAGTTTAAGCATGTATATTTAAATATACGAAAAGTTATTTAAATGTGTTCTCAAAATTGTAGAAAGATTTCCATCGAAAATAAGAAATCAAGAACTAAGTTAAGATATAATTTAAAAAATGGTAAGTACGTAATTTTAAGATTTGAACTTTACCCGTCCATACAACAAGACACTCCCACTTCATTTGACGAGACTCCCAACAAGGCCATAAAATGTGCAGTCCCTTAAGTTTGGCTATATAGAGTTTCTATTGAATTGTAGAAGATTAGATTAGAGAAAAACATATCTCAAATTCCTCAATTTTATCCTACTTTAAAATAATTATGTTCCTACCATTTCTTATCTTTGTGTATAAAATAAGCGATTTGGTATTTAAGTACTTTGAAAATCTTACTACAATTTTGAGAACACATTTAAATAATTTTGGTAAATTTAAATAGACGTGAATAAACTACTTTAGTTTAGATATTATTATAATATTATCTAGAATTTCCTATACATTGTTATATTCAAATTTTATCAGAGAACACGCGTAGTTAAGGTACATAAAGTTATGTTAAGTAAATGTATTTTTGATGTAATATCTTGTTCACGTAAAAAATAGTTTAGCTGTCGTCGAAGTACTTTTTACGTACGAGTTACGTAACGTTAAGTGTCCACTGAATACAATCAATTATAATCTATACTAATAAATAAAATTGAATTGTAATGTCATAATTATTTTTTTTCTAAATGTACATACGACGACACCTGATACCAAAATTACATTTTTTTTTTTATTTTGTCTGTCTGTCTGTTTGTTCCGGGTAATCTCCGGAATTGATGGGACTTTTTTTGGTAGATAGCTGAAGTTACTCAGGGTAATTTAGGGTACTTTTAATTTTCGAAAATAATTAGAGTTCCGCGTAAAAAAATGAATCTCATAAAAATTTGAATAAAATCCGATTCAATGCACTGTTTTACGGGCAAGTGCTTGAATTTATGACAAATATTTTTTGTACTAAAAAAAATTAGGGTTCCGCATAAAGAAATCAAATACAGTGAAGAATATTATGACGAGCGGGCGCAGCCGCGGAGACACAGCTAGTTATAAATATACGTTTCAGAGTATTACATTTGTACCGGAATACGACTGTACGACGAATACTGTCATTCTTATCTATCTATACTATACTGTTGTGTTATCTTACTAGCTGTGTGCCGACGATTGCGCCCGACTTTCATGTATTATTCACTGCATTTTAATAAAATCAAGACCTTTCGTTACTGTTGTTCATGCTAACATGGGTCAGTCAAAAATTCCTAAAATTCAGCTATACAGTATATTTGAACGCCCTCTGATTTATCGAATGGTGTTGGAATTTAACGATCCGATTTATAGAAAACAAAGCAAACAAACTAGAGCGAGGTGCATCTTTTACATCAAAATTTCCGGATATATGCATGCAGTTAAAATACCATGCCTACCTTTTAAAACATTACGTATAAAATATAATTAAAAACTTGACTTAAGTAGTGTTAAATATAAAAAAATAGAGA
This sequence comes from Samia ricini, assembly GCA_014132275.2. NCBI lineage: Eukaryota > Metazoa > Arthropoda > Insecta > Lepidoptera > Saturniidae > Samia > Samia ricini. Next base: position 14,827,725 of record AP028161.1, read on the forward strand.
ATAAATAACAAATTTCATATCTAAAATACCGAAAAAAAAGTTTTCCTTCGTCCATAAAAAAATCAAATTAAGTACATATTATAGATTTAAAAAAAATGTAAACAAAATGTGTATTAGATATAAATAAAAATAAATATTTGTTTATGTTTATTTGATCTCATAATCCGACTAGACTATGTATTGGTTAATATTCATTATTGTAAAACTAGTTTAGAATTAGTCTGTTATTTTATGGAATCCCCGGAAGTTACCAGTATGGAATAATACAAGCGTTTCTGAAGTTAGCTTAGTGATATTATATGTAAAGGTCAACGTAATTTGTCATAAAGGTTAAAGGTAAATTATCTTGATGTACTCAGTAAAGGAATATCAAACAAGAAATGTCCAAATAAACAACGAAAGAAAAAAAAATGTTTTCAAATCATAACATAACCATCATTCTACTATATCACGGAAAATATGAATAATCAAATAAAATTTCACCCTTACCGTGAATCACTTGACATTGAAAACACTGAAAATCAAGCACGTCGTTTTTGGGTTGACACTGGAGCTACTACCATCGATCCTCGTAGAAACGGGGTCGGTTTCTCCCTCTCTCCAGTGACCTTGGGCTTACGGAGATCGCCGACTTTATACGAAAACGTCCGAACGTTTCATTCATTCGAAAATACGCCTACGAAATACAAAGCTTTCAGCTGAATTCAGAATTCAACATTTATAATAATCTACATTACAATAATTTTCATTGAATTTGATGGGATTTGATTGTAAATACAATTAATCAAGTTTCATGATTAGATATTATCAAATGTATTATGATTTGAATCACTCTTAGATATTAAATGTATAATTGTTTTTATAATCGCTTTTATAAATTTACTTATTTCGGGAAAATACTTCTGTTTATAGGTGTAAGTTCTTGGCCACAATTTCAGCTAATGGATAATGGTATCATGCTAAGTTCCAACAAAACTAGATACTGTCTAGATTCTTTGAAGGTTCCTAGAGATATCGGGTTTTATGTGTCTACTACCGTACGTACAATGGCAAGTGCTCAGAGGAACTTTTTGATATGGTGTGGCTGGCTGCTGAACCCCACACCCTTACCCCTAGCCGTAACTTAGTTAAGGTAATCTAGAACCATTTCATAGCGTACGCTAGCGATGTGGAATGGGTTACCCAGCACTGTCTTCCTCCAAGGCTACGATATGTGACTCTTCAAAAATGGACTTAAAAACACTCTCCAAGGTCATCAACGAGTTGGTGGAGATGGAGTTGTCCATTGACAGCTTTAACCTTTACCCATCAGATGAGCCGTATACTTTTTCACTGTCCTTAAAAAAACATTTGCTGGTTAACTCGCTTTAGTTTGCTTATAATTTTATCTTGCACAGAAAGTTAAAGATAAAGATATTAAATAAATACTTCGTTTTTAACCATACAGTTCATATTTCTATTCTTTCGGTAATTCAATTCATTTTGTTCGAAGACAATAAAATATAAACAACGTGATAGAGTTGAAATAACTTAACATAAACGTTTTAACTTTTCCAAGTAACTATGTCACACCTAAATACAAAGCATCGCGCAAAGGAAACCAGTAGTGCCCGAAAGCGGTCGTTTTTCGTATAATTATTTCGTTTCATGACTAGTTTTGGACGTTTAAGAAAGTAAACTGGTTTTTTTTTAAATTTTGGATCCTATACGAGATTTCACATATAAGTGATTATGGCAGTTAGCTAAGTTTGATTTTAAAAATCTGTGGAATTTTAAAGTTTTTTTATCCATTCAATATCAATTTACAGATGTTAATATTTACCTAATATGCATAAAATAATTTGGATTTTTTTTGAATAATTAATATAATTTAATACCTATATATTATATTAATACTATATAAATAAGTTTGATATATATATATATATATATATATATACTTATAGGTATTTGTATGTACATAATGTACGATCGGTTGATTCAACTAATGCAAGTAAGGTTAATAATACAGACGTCAGGCTATCTTTTATCCATCTACATGCTTTTTTGTATATGCAAAATCTTGTCGTTTTTTTTTCTTATTAACCTAGCTAATGCTGTTGATCGCAAGGGCTTTTACAGCAGCTTCACCGAACTTTGTGGGCGAGTGCTGAAGGCACAATTTCTCTAAATTTACACAAATATTTCTCTAAACTCATGTTTCTCTAGTCTCTCTTTATTATTTTAAAAGTATTAAATATCTTTAGCAAATTCAGTTGTCAGTAATATTAACAAAACATCATTCAAGCGATATTGTTTTAAATGTTTATTTAATCTAGCGAATTAACGGCATCTGTCAAATGAAATTCACCAATTAGAAAATATTATATCTCCTAATTGGATAAAATTACAATGATTAAATTACCCTTTCATCCAAGTAGTTTATCTATTTAATATTACAAACTCTTAATGATAGTAGTGAATTAAATTATGTTTACTGTGATCATCATATTCCAATTTAGTACGATCGGTTTACATGGTAGGAATTATTGACTATTATTAATAATATGCCGTTTTCGTACTTTTACATCGACATTGGGTTCCGTTTATAAATAATGACAGGCACGGAAGATCTTGAACAAGGAGGTAACAACAAGACAATGCAGGGTCGTCTTATCAATATTTATCAATATTTGCACATGACCTTAGGAAAATTTCTCTTTGTAAGTTTTCATGAGACAGGTTATTATGAAAGTACTTATGAAGGATTTTAAATGATTACTCTATAGTAAATGCATAGACAATGTTACATAAGTTTGTTTGAATTTTTTTTTTTTTTGTATAAAAATATAAACTACCACTTATTTACATGATTTATTTTGATATTGTGTAAACATTTGTATATAGTTTATCTAAAAAGCGAAATTACTTTCTAGAAAATTAAATCTTTGCTCTATAAGTAATCTTTATCTATCTAACAGTTAGTTGGCTTGTAACTCGAGAACTACTGAACCGATTTACGTTATTATTTTTTTTATTCGTAGAAAGCAATATGTATGAATATACAAAAAGTAATCAGAAGTAAAAAAACTTCGTAAAAACCACAATTATTGTGTTCTTTTCTTACATCCGTATCCGTTATTGTCTGTAAATAAATGCGACCGGAGGCGCGGGAACACACCTAGTGTTACAATAAAGCAACAATTTTCCGTTTTTTAACGTAAAGTGACAAATTTTGCATATTATTTTACAACTACATAATAGAGTCTCGATTGTGCACGGTACAATATAACTTCCACGCGTAAGCACGTGATTTTAATTTATCAATGATTATCCAGTGTTTGTTTAAATCGGCAAGTGTCAAAACTCGAGTGGCGTTGTACGTACGCCGCACACCGACTACTGGATGACGTAATGCGATAGCAAAACAGTCAATATTTGATATGGAACCATTAGCCACGACATGTGATAACACGCTACAAGTTCACTAATGAAAACGGGACACACAACGATACTGTGCCACAATGTTGTAAACAATCAAGTTATATCACAAATGGAGATATCGCGTATAATATAATAATTGGCAGAATTTGTGCAAAAATTCAGATCCTAATTAGAACGATACTCCTTGATAATAATCAATATATATAAATATATATATGATGTATGATATAGTCTTGCCATTAGGGCAAATATTAATTTGTCGATTACCCATAAAAATTAGGCAATAGGAAAACAATGGAAAGCTGGCCTAAATGCCAGGTTTAAAGTAATATAAATTGATTACATAAATGTCAAAGGCCAATAACCTATGAGTCGAATTTATCAATGATTTTTTTGATGAGAATATATAATAATGAGTTTGTACCATAACATAAAGTTTATAAAAATATTCTCAACATTTGATAATTATAGACATAGGTTAAATTTTAAAGCAATCAAAATCTACAAATATTTAGTAGAAGAGGTTTTGTTAACGCAATTTTTGGAAATATTTCAGAAAATCGGATTATATTATAATTATTAAAAGTTTGTGAACATCCATATAGAAAAGAATAGATATTCGTTTGGATAACAATATTTAAGAAAAATATATTTCATAATTCATTGATGCTTTGACAAACACAGGTGCAAGTAAAAAATGTGGATTAAAACGAGTAAATGTAAAACATATTCCTGTCGTAATTTATGATAATTTTGTGTAGTGCGGTCAACATTATGCATCATTACCTCATATATAAACATTGTACTTAATTTTACTGGGAAATTTTGTGGGGTTTACGTTTCCTAGTACTTTCAATACGGACGTTTCAAACTTCCCCCCCCCCCCCCCCCCCCCCCCCCCCCCCCCCCCCCCCCCCCCCCCCCCCCCCCGAACGTAAATTAATTATAATAAATATAAGTCATATTATCATTTTGTGGTTAATAATGTGGGGCGTGATAAAAAACTAACATGAAACGACCTCCTTTGAAAGGTAGATTTTATTTATTTAACAATTATTGCAAAGTAAAAGTTCATTTTATCTTGTATCGGATGATTCTGGGCGATACCCCGGATCAAGGACTCCGTCTGTAGATGACAATGAAGGCACAAGAGCGAGAATAAGTAATCACAAAAGTAAACAACTTCGATGGATAATGTCAACGCCCGTAACGCCCGGCGAACGGACAACTACTTACTTAATTCCTAGACTATTAAATTCTTTACCTACATCCTTACGCAACAAGAATAATAAAAAATTTGTTTAAAAAATTTTTACTTATCCTGTTTGTAAATACCGTAACTATCTTATAAATTCGTAACTGAATTTTCTTAATTATACAGACAAACCTTGAAGGTTTAAACCTTCAGGGGCACTATATAGATGTATATTTTTTTGTAATATGTTTTATTGGTAATTAAATAAACAAAAAAAATTGACCTGAGAAAATTATAATTTTACACAGGTACGTCATTACTACAATATTTGAATTTCGGCTTATTATGATTGCCTTCTCTTCTGATTGTCTTCCGATGTCCAACGACAATTCTTGATCCAACTAATTGGTCATAACTTCTTTTATTGCCTTGTCTTTTTTATTCTCAAACAGAAACTATTTACACTTCTAATATGAAACGTACGAAGACAAGTGTACGAGATTTCTTAACTGGATCACTGGCAAATAAGTATCTTCAGGATTATAAAAATATGATAATTACATCCGTATACAGTACAAATCAGCATGTCAATCTAAAGTAGTGTTATAAGATATACTATGTAATGCATGCACGTGTTATCATATCATATCGACTTATTTTTATCAATTTTATGTAAGTACTTATTTGTATACAATTTACAATGTGTCACAATTTCCTAGTACATTATTTTAGATCAAGTTTGTAAATTAAAGTTATGCTTACGAGTATAGTATAAGTGATTGTTTTTTTTTTTAATTTCCCTTGCTAACCAATAACGTGAAAGTAAATTAATTAAAGCATTGGGATAGATATTATCCTCTCACTTTTCTGATCGACTTTTTGTTATAATTATGGAATGACACAGAAGGTCAGAGCGAGGTCATTTGAAAGTACATTTCCACTTCATTAATATTGGATTGTCCGTTGGATTAAATAAAATGAAACAAAAAAAAAATTCAAAACCTGCAAGTTTGTTTCGTTAGTTGTGGTTCAATCAATACTGATATGATTTTCCTTTCATGTTTGAGTTTAATTTTCTTATGTCCTATGCATATCCAAATGATTCAATATTCAAATGATTAATTCAATCGTCTACACTGTGACATCTATCGAGGTCTACCTACGCCCATAATTGTTAATAATTTACTATACTTTCTTGATATACACACTAATATTTATATTTTATCTTCAATTGTTTGTTACTGTATTAAACACTATTAAAAATTGAATTTTAGACAGTGTTGTATCTAATTATTTTACTAAAATGCTACGTACACTATTGATTAGAGAAAAATATTAAATATTCGATATTCTAGTGTAAAATTATTAGTCTATTGAGAGATATAAACTATTGTTATGAGAAATTTTATATTAAATGCTATCATACTGAATACTTAAGATATTAATTCTCTTTTATATTCTTAGAATTCATTTAGGTTGTATTATTGGTTTACAGTGGGTTCATTACAGTCTTAAAAGTTAAGATTAAGATCAAACCAAATATGCATTGGTTCTTCTACCCGATCAGTGACACTTTTGAGAAAAACAGCATTAAAATTTTGAAAATACCTTTTTTAATTAATAACAAAACCGACTTCAAAAAAATAAGCCATAAAATGTACAAAAAATAAAATAAAATAATTACTTCTTTAATCTGCTTCTGTTTACTTCAATATATCCTTTGTTCTAATGTCATTAATAATTTTGAAATCGGTGCCAGCTTTCGTATAACAAAGTGGTGTAAATGTACGTCGCTAATTATATTCAATTTTGATTAATTTTTGTTTAAATCACCCAAGTTCTTTATTTAGCTTGTATGTAATTGTGATAAAGTTTTAGGCCGTTACTCCATTTACAAATGAGTACATTGGTTAACTCTAGCTGGCACCAACTCCAATACTTATACTTATTAATGATGTTAAAACAAAGGACATATTGAAGTAAACAGAAGCAGATTAAAAATTACTTATGTACTTTATGGTGCATTTTTATGGCTTATACTTTTGAATTCGGTTTTGTATATAATTAAAAAAGTTTTTTTTTTTTTTTCTACTTTTTAGTTTAAGTATATACTTTTTTGTAGGTCTGCTTAATAGCTTTGGGAACAAATATATGAAACACGTGAAGTGTCTACAACATTCGAAGGTTTTTCTCAATTTTCCTGAGTTTCACCGATCAGATCTTGATTTGGCGGAAATGGGACCATATAGGGAGTGTACTCCGTGGATTAAAAAAAATAATTAAAAATCTGTTCACAATTGACGGAGAAATCAGGTAACAAACATATAAAAAAAAAAGAAAAGAATACAGACGAATTGATAAACTCCTCCTTTTTGAAGTCGGTTAAAACAGATTGAGATCGCATATTAAAACCGGTCGTTAGATATATTTAATAGTTGTATTCGTATTTGGTAGCAAACATTTTTAACGTTTTTATTTTCATTACAAATATCTAATAAGTATATCCTTCTATCCTAACCGCTTCCGTATTGTAATAAAAAAAATAACAATCGGAACAATCCAGGAAAATAAACCTGCACGTACATGGACACATCAAAAAACAAGAGAAATACGAAAAAATGTACGTAAGATCACAGAGAGGTTATCTATACTATTAACCTTCGTCTGAAACGGCTTACTCGTTTCTGACAACAGAGATTTGCTTATTTCACTCATCCGGAAATGTATTGCCTTTTTTGTATTTTTTTTTTTTTCGTTTTTTGGGAATGTCAGTCCTCTCTGATACTTGAAAGGATATTAAAGTAAATAATAAGAACAAATATATAAATTGTATCTTCCAAACAATAACTTTATCTATAAATCTGTTGTTTTTTTTTCGATAAACTAGAAAGTGATAATACTAAATTTTCCTCAAAATATTGTTCTTCATCTTCGTTTTTTGATAGTGTTATTAATTAATTTTCGAATAAAAATGAAGGAATCGGTAATACACTCGTTTTAATTATTTCTATCATCAAGATTTTTTCTTCTATAATTATAACCATAACGTTTTGATAAGCTAAAACGATTACCAAACCTTAGATTTAAGCTTAAAATAAACTTTGCTTAAAGAAAAAAATCTCTATATCAATTTTAAAATCATTTTCCAGAAGGTCTGCTTTGGCTATATTATAAGGACGGAGAGTCTGCGCATATTTATCGAACGAGATAAACACCTCATCCATCACAGCCTACGCGTGTCACCGATATATTACTGGCACAAATATACGGAAGATTTTTGCAAAAATACATTTTATCGTCTTTCGTTAATATGCTAGTACTTTGGTTAAAAAAAATTGCTATGAAGTGATTAGATGCAATAGTAACTATTCATATGATATATAATAGAATTCTGAAGTACCTACTTTTCAAATCTGTCGCCGCTGCATATCCTCTTAAAGACAATATAATTCAATGAACGCGGTGACATGACGATTAGTAACTTTAAAAGTACATGAGACTCATGCAAATAGTTTGCATAACTCTGAGTATTAATTAAAAATCTGGTAAAAACATTATTATTTTGATGATAAAGAATAATAAAATACCCCTTAAACTATATATATTATTACGTATATTGATACGTAACTATGTTGATGTCACAAATGTACGAACTTTAATTGTACACATTTATTTATATTAAAGCATAATTAATAATAATTATATTATAGCCAAGTGAACGTACAAAAGTTGTCAATAATTTATTCGCATATTAAGGTAACTACTTATGTATATATTTATTAACATTCATACTTTTCCATTTTTATGTAATTTCACAGATGTATTATTTTTATTATGTGCGATTTAATAATCTTTTCGTAGTTTTAAATATTCCTAAATACGTGAAATTAGCTGTTAAAGAGAATACGCATAATTTAAACGGAGAACACCTGACTGACAATCTTTCACTATTGAGTTATAAGGTCAACGAGGATTGACTCAAATGTGTTAAGTTATGAATTAACTGAAGATGAGACCACGTGGATGGACCGTGTGGTGCCGGCAAGAATAGTACCGCCCCATACCTTCCCGTGGGTGTCGTAAAAAGTCGCAAAAAGCGACTAAGGGATAACCAGTGGATGGGCAGTAGCATCCTCTGAGTACCACAAACATCTGACTGTGATCGTCAACCCGTCTGCCAAGCATGGCGATTATGGCAATCACCTCATGGGGCTGGGCACATTGCTCGTAGAACTGATGCTCGATGGGGACAATGTGTTCTCGAATGGCTGCCGCGTACTGGAAGGCTCAACGTGCGTTGGCCCTTCACAAGGTTGACCGACGACCTTGTGAAGGTCGCAGGAGTCCACTGGATGCGGATGGCACAAGACCGGTCGTTGTGGAAATCTTTGGGAGATACCTATGTTCAGCAGTGGACGTCTTTCGGTTGAATGGGTGGATGGACGGATGGATGGTACCAAGTTTCGAATAAGCACTTGATGGTGCTAGCACCCATCAACTAAAATCAGGTGAATACTTGAAAATTGCCAATTAATGCGTACATCCTCTATGCGCATAATTCATCGATGTTTCAATCTATTCTCTATTTGCCACGAAAACCATATACTTACTGTAAGTACCTATAGCACAAATCCACATTGAGAACGTTTGAATAACAGATGATATTATATTAAACAAAAATGATAAATAATTTTTCAAAAATAATAACGGATAATTTAATCCTGTGTGAAGCTATTAGGTACAGGTATTACAGGAAAATTCGAGATGATTATAAACAGTTTGTAACAAACGAGCAACAAATTGTAGTTGCTAATTGAAATCAGAGAGAATCGTTCTGTATCTCAAATAAAATAATTAGAGACCCTTATAAATTGAATAAATAAATTGTAAACATTTTATAATGAAATACGTAAATGTAGTAATCATAGATTATTATTGTTATTTTAACATGGTATGGAAGTGGTCTATTGTAAAATAAATGTCAATTGAAAACTATGCTCTTGTATAATTTTTTTATTTTATTTACAAGATATTATTATGTGGATTGTTACTATACTATAGTAATTTTATTTAGAGATGAATATGCATGTATATATTTAGTTTTAACAAAAAATGTCAACGGTATAATGTTGGCACTATTGACCTATTAAATTTTTGTGGAAAAATACAACAAATAAAGCAAATATTAATAAACAAATATAAAAAAATATCCTGTTTTAGTATGCTATTCGTACGAACTGAGCGAGATTGTTCGCATTACGCAATAACTCGTGACTCTTATTATGAATCGCTCGATCAATAAACGTAACATGTACATTATGTTCATTTAACAAATTCTGAACCTTCCCCCGTTAATCATAAAGTTGTTAATAATTGGTATAAATTCAACGAAACGCTTCATCGGCGATGTGAATACTAACATGCTTTTTCCTAGTCTGGTCTCAAATTATCGCTTTATTAGAGAGAGACTCAAACGTTTCATTGATCCTTTTAACTATTATCACATTGACCGTCGTAATAAAGTACATCAGCATTGTGTTTTATAAATTACCTTTAAATTAAAAAAAAAAACAATACATAAGTAATTTTTTCTAAAAAAAAGTACCTATTTACTCAATCACTTTTGAAGCGATGATGGCGCAATTGATAGTGCGGTCGGATTCCGCGTCAACTCTAAAATCAGCCTGATCATTAGGCGAAGGAAAATATCGTAAGGAAACCTGGTATAGAAGGTCATGTTCTAATAGTCCCCGCTGGGTAGCTACCACCTTTAAGTTTGAAAACCTGTCGAGAAATACCAATACGTATATTCCGGCAGCATCACATGAAACCAGTACCTCTAGGCTTAGTGTGTTTACCATCCTGGACCACATCGTCACTTAACATCAGGTGAAATTGTGGTAATACAGTGTAAAAAAAAAAAAAACTCATTTTTCCTTTATCGACTGTTATAAGTGACAGTAGCATAAAACAACCAATAAGTTTTAACCTCTTAGTCTTATTTATTATTATTATTCTGGAAGGGGGTACCCAGGTTAGAACAAGCCTGTATCACTACGACTTAAAACAAATCTAATGTGTTAGCCCCACATTATTGAAGCTCACTGCCTAGACCAAAGGTCGTCACACTTTTCTGACAACATAAGACAATGTGAGGTACTACTGCGGGAAGCACTTTTATATATTTAGTAGTTGATACCTTCTATTAATTGACATATTTCTATGACCTGTCAAATGCAAATTTCCCAAAGATATTTTGTATTGCAATAACAACCTATGAAGTCACGTCGTGAACTATATGTAAAGTCGGTTTGAAGTCAATGTTAACCAAAATGGTTTGAGAAATTGCGGGCCGCACAAATAGCGCCCAAGGGTCGCATGTAGTCCCAGCCCTAATTAAGTACGTCGTTCGTAAAATCTTGACAGTTTTGCTTCTGTAATATTACTATTATTGGTCGTAAAATGATGGAATTTGTTGTTAATAACCCACTTATTGTAGGTTACGCATACCGTACGATTGATCGTTTATTAACTATATTTCACAACAAGTGACTTAAGTAGTATGAATTACTTTTAAAATAATATTTATGATGTAGACGACGTCGGTGTATAATATGTACAATTACTTATTTACTCAGTAGTAGAGGTCGGTGGCAAACTGTAAGATATTAAATAAAAAACAAGACAGCAACTGAACACGCATGTTAAGAATCCACAAGCGGGTCGCTCGTAACCACACAAACACACACACACACGTATAATCACATATAAACACACGTACATGAAGCAAAAACTTTTGCAGATGTGCTCACACGCATCGTTCTGAAGCAAAAACATTAAGACCCGTCTTCTTGGTCTCAGTTTTACGCCTACGAGTCGCTTAACTTTTAAGCAGGTTCGTTATTTGGTTTTATAGTTTCATTTACCTGATCATTTAATTTTATTAGATTTAAAATTATCAGAAATCTCTTAGCCACTTTTATAGGTGTGTATTTCGTGAAATATTAAATTCAGATATGGAACTTTAGTACTATTATGATTACCCCCAAATCTTGCAGATGCTATATTTTCTTCTTTGACATAACTAGCTGCTATTTCTAAATTTAAAACCGTATTTCTGTATTTCGCCCATTTTACTACTCAAGTACCAATTAGTTATATCAAGAATATTGTATCCCTCTTTATAACATTTAAAGGCAATTTTACTATTTTTAATAATTCTGCTCCGTACCAACCGCTCAGAACCTGTGCAATTTAAACCTTTATTATCCCTAAGCTGCGTCGACTGAGTGGTAACTCGTTTTTAATTATATTTTAAGTACTTATCTACTTAGATTACTCTTAAGAAGATGTTCAACGTTGCCTGTATCATTTTAATTTGACGATATTACAATAAACATTGCCGAGTGCCGTGATACATAATATCAATACTGCACGATAATATAATTGTTTTCGATACGTTTACATATATCGGTGTAGTAATTAGTAAAATGCAACACCTTAAAATTGCTAAGGTTATCATTTGGATTCTAAATAATATACCATAACATAGTCTGTTATTGTTTATTGTGATTAATTTCAATTAATCGTAAGAATGTTATATCAGGTAATCAGTATACCTATGATAATAAATAAACCGTTTAAATTATAATCTATTATTTATTCAAATTAAAATAAAGTCACACAACTGAAACGTAAGCGTAACCGGCTTTGCAAATTTTTACGTAAAATGTCATATATGAAGGTCGATGATGCGAAGAACCGATCACAAGCAAGTCTATCTTTACATTTAAACAATGTCATTTAAACTAAAATGCTTTAAAAGAAATCACTATAAACCTATAATATAATGTAACAATAAGATCATTTTTAAAATATTATTAAAGGGTATAAAATAATCAGAAATCAGAAACAAACCAATCGTTAAAAGATCATCTAACCATGTTGACATACTTTAAATACATAAATAATATAACTGTATCGCTATGGCAACGGTGAAGATATTTAGTAAGAAGAAATTTAAGAGTAAATTAACATAAAACAGAAAAAAACATTCGCCAATCAAAGCCTGAGAGTTGTAGGGCAGGTCATGGATGAATGCGTAAGTATAAACGGATGTGCAAACGATAACATTATCGCTATTTCATGGTTTGTTTGTAACCAGTAAGAGTTATTTAAGAGAAAACTAATATTTAATCGTTTCTTTTATCATTATAACATTGACACGATCTTTCATCATTGTTTGCATAGGTTTTTTTTCAATTGAAATACTGAGCAAATAAAATTACATATCCCCGCAGTAAATAAAATGATAGAACTACACTTATGTACTATATGAAAAACATTTTTTTTAATATCATGTTTGTCTGGATTTACCATGTCTACTAACGACTGTTTCAAGTACCAGGCTAACAGCGGATCGTGGCGGTGTCACGTTACGCGGTGGCTGTTGACACCAGTGCCTGATTAATATTTATGATATGGTTGAGCATCTCGCATGGCCGGTTCGATCACTCGATGCGAATTATCTCTATCCTGCTCACGCCCACATGTCGCTTATACTAAAGATAAAGTACGAATATATAGTACGGCAACTGCTACTTCGACGGTCGAACGTGCGTAAGTGCGAATGAGAATCCCAAATCGTCTTAATTTTTGTTAAGTCTTATATTAGCCAAAAGTCGTGTATGCAATGTTTCCGTGTACGAATGTGTTGTCGAGTTTATTACTGGCAATTATTGCGTTTTTAGTAAACTTGAATAGTCATCTTGAATATCATATATAACGTCTATATTTTTATGTTATTGGTTACTTTACCACATTAAATTTAATGCATAGTGGTTTAGGAATTCATTGTTGCATTTATTATCACCATGGTAGAAATATAAATTAATTGTGATAGGCTGACTAACCACTTTGATTACAAATCGAAAGAAGCGAGTATGTGGAACGAGGCGTGGGACCAACGGCTGACCGTATCGAGGTATCACAACCGGACAGACTACTTGCAACCATTACAAAAAAATTGCAGAGGAAAACTGTGCCATAGAAATTACAACCGTTTAGAAAAGAGAACACTTGTCTAGGTTATTTGCCAATACCTTCTATTTGAAATTTTTCATTAATTGTTTATGTAAATAAACCTATCGAAATTAAAATAACGTCATGTATAAAAAACATAGACGTTCGTCAAAAACCATAATTGTTAACGAATGTTTTAGTTTTAGTTTAAAAAAATTCAAACGTAATTATTTTTGTAGAATTTCTTATTCGATTCAAATAAGAATGAATACTGTTGCCTGTATTCATCTCATAGAACATTCGAATAATTCGATATTGTCTTATGCACGGGAACTCATTAAAAGGACTTATCATTGTGTTTACTGCACCATTATCGTTGTTTGTCTGGACATTTTCCGTGAGTTCGCGCGCTTCATGTGCCGGCCGGCGTTCGCGAGACTTCGTAACCAAGGTCACGTTATCGCTCTATCGCCAGCCCTGAACCGCCCAAGGTTACCCGGCGAATATGCCCTTTCCGACCATTCTACTCTCGTCGGCAATTCAATTCTTTAATGACATCAAGTCACTAGTTCCTTCTTACAGGAACTCGTCAATCTTGAGCGTCGCGCACAGACTCTTTATTGTTAATTTGCGAACGCGACTGGGGCTCTGGCCGGACGCTTACTCTTGCTTTTAAGTGGCAGTAACGCAATATAGTCTTAAATCAAATTAGTTGTATGTTTACATTTTATAAATAGAGCGCGTTCACGTGGCGCCGGAGCGAGATAAGCGACCGACGGACTTCATGACACTCACCGTAGGCTGTTAACATCCTCCGCGGGATCGTTTACGGGATCCTCCGTCACACTGACACTCGTGTGGGATATCAAAGCACTCACAAACGGCGCACTAAGTTCAGCGGCACACGCGAGGTCTGCACTGCGCGACACCCACAACTAGAATGCGGGCGAGACGGATGGTCGCGGGGAGCGGGGGAGGCCGGCGACGACACAGCTCATACGAAGGCGCGGCGATGAGGACTGCGGCCGAGAGCGATCGTGTTCCCCCCCATTGGTCAGAAGCGCGGTGACGTCACGCCATCCCGCCAATCGTGGAAAAGCGCGTAGTTCTCGCTTTTTATCGAGAGAGGCGCCCCTGTCGAGGAACTCGCCCGCCCTACAAAGCTTTCTTCAGCTAGGGCGTATGCTTCTACGGGCGGTTAACAGCGTTTGAATTCGAGCTACTATAAATTATTATAAAAAATCATTTTGTTACCCTTGAAACATTTATCCTTCTTAATGTATACTATCAAATTCATCACTTTTGACTGAAATGCTGTAAGAAAACATTGAAACTTCCACTAGCGTCAACGTATGGGAATGATGCCAAAAAAGTTAAGGCACTAAAACACGAAAGTAATCTTAATTTAAATAATTTATTAAAATTATTGGAACTACAAGTACAGGTAATGAAAAGTATAAATAGCATGAAATATCAAGATAAACATATTTTCATTAAGAATAAATCACGAAATTGTTTCAAAAAAGTAAATGAATTTGTAAAAAAAACCCAGAGTTGTTATATTTTTCTATGTATTATTTCCTAAAAACAGATATCTCAAGGATGATTGTCATTATGTAGGTAGCTAATACGGGTTGCTAAGCAGACAAGTGGGTCACGGAACTACAGATGAACGTGGATAACCTTAGCATGTAATCAGCTTACAAAAAAAAAATGGGATACATGTGTTGATAAGCGACTTGATACATACACTTATTTGAAAATTATATACTTACACAATCTTAAAATATTGTTCTTTGTTTAAGTAAATTAATTATTTAATAATTAAAAAATAATTGGTAGTTGAAAGTTGAGGAAAGGCTTATTTAGCTTCATCAAACTTTTTGGGCGAGCCTTTACCTTTCTGCCTCTACCTCTACATCTGACTTTGTCTCTTTACTATTAGACTCTTACTTTACTAGGTTATCACCTTGAAGGTAGAGAGGCTGGGAAAATTAAAAAACTATGACTTACAATTCCTTGCGATTCTTTGCCAAAACCATTTTGTTTTTTGAACCTAATACTCGGTAACTAATAAATCTTAAAAAATATTGTTTTATACAAATCTAATTCACTTTCTGTACATTATAGATTACGTGTTATAAAGAAATACATATGTTTAGAATAAGGCCCGCAGTAATTTCATGTGAAAAAGCTACCTGACATGGAGAAAAGCTGAAAAAAAGTGCAATAACTTCCAGAAACTCTCGTTTTATTATATAATAGTATAGTTTTTAATTTTTTTTATAAGGGATCATAGTTATTTTCAATATTTTATTTTTTTGCTACTAACACTATGCAATAATATTTCACACAAGTTTAAATACCTGTCAGTAAAACTGTGGTTTGAATCAGATTTTGTTCCAATTTTTGTGCGTTTTCATTTTCTACGCGAAACCGTAATTATTTTTGAAAAATTGAAATAATTTCGTTATGTGGAGTAACTTCACCTATCTAACAAAGAAAATTCCGTCCAAATCGGTCCAGCCGTTCTGGAGATTAGCTGAAAGAAACAGACAGACAAAAAAATTTAAAAATTCCTTTTTTGGAATAGTAATCTTATAAACGTTCATATGTATTTAGCAAAAAAAAAAAAACAGGCACTTCAATTTTATATATTAACGACAACAAAAAATCATTTTCTTTGACCCATTTTACATCGCGCTATGGTTGTGTTGTCTTCCATTATACATATATGTTTCGAAACAGTCTACGCTTCAAGTGCCTTCAGCGCTCGCCCCCAAAGTTACGGCGAAGATGTAAAGGCCCTTCCGGTTAACAGCATTAGCTAGGTTAAAAGATCCTACGTTTCAATTTTATTTATTAGTATAGATATAGATTTCCTTCTACTAAATACATGTAGGTATTTAATTTTTGAAGCATTCAATAAACTAACGCACTTTATTCATAACATATGCAGGTCGATTATATTAATGAAAATATAACAAAAAATAGGAATAACACATTCAGAAATATAACGTTTAATTTTATACCAAAAATTTATATTAAAAAAATCAGTCATTATTAGTTCATTCGTGAAAATTTTCAAAGGCTGATAAACACAAATATATGAAATAATAAGTTATAAAGTATTCATTTTTTCGATTTACTATGAATTTTTTTTGTTGACAAAGCACCATTATCTTATGTAGAAATTAATTATATTCATTAGAGTTTAGACCATATAATCTACTGACTAGGTATTACAATTATCTGAAAATTTACCATATTGTTTATTATTTTCTAATATTTTTAAAACTAATATTTTGAAATTGAAGGGCAGGATATATAAGTCCATCATAAGACCTGTCATATTGTATGAATTAAAATGCTGGGCTAGTAAGAAGATGGATGAGAAGCGACTGCATGTAGCTGAGATGCGAATGTTGAGATGGATGTGTGGTGTCACAAGAATGGATAAAATAAGAACTGTATATATTAGAGGGAGTTTGTTGCGCCAGTGGTAGAAAATCTGAAAGGTTCCCGTTTGTCGTGGTATGGACATGTTATAAGAAGAGAGGAAGAGCACGTGGGTAAAATAGTAATGAATATGAGTGTGCAAGGATGGGAAAGTAGAGGAAGCCCAAAGAAAGTGTCGATGGAGTGTGTAAGAAATGATATGAAAGAAACAGGAGTAAATGAAGTGATGACGGTTGACAGGGACGTATGGAAGAAGAAAACATACTGCGCTGATCTCAAGTGAGTTGGGAAAAGGCATAAGCACGATGATGATGAGGATTTTGAAAACTTCGAAAAGTAAAGTAGCATGTAGTAATTCAGTAATAATCTAGTTTCTATAGGGTATAGGTAGTTTAAATAACTACATTAAGATTTAAATAAAAAACGTCGTACCTACCGATAAAGATTTACGTATTAAATTATTACAACAAAAATTAAATTTAGATAATTTTTAATCTATTTTAACACTAAATAATTAGTTAGATTGACTAGCGCTTAGGCTTATGACCTAAGTTTCGATACCTCTTTAAAGGAATTTCGCTTTATATACGTAAGAAGATATTTGTCATTAGAGTGAGCTGTAAACAAAACCCTTGGTGATGCCCCAGGGAATGACAGCTGTCTCCAAGCCTCAGTCCTCGAACATTAAACACCCACGTTGACTTGGAAACCAACCGACACAAGACCATTCCAAAATAATCTCTCTCCCTTGCCATTAGAATTCGTTATTGTAAAACAGCACAATGGTGTAAATACAAAATCTACATTTGTGATAATCAATTTTAATTATGAGACTTTAAAGTTGATATTGGAATACAGTATTTATTATATGTACATTTATGTTACAGGAAATTGTATAGGATATCGAAGCACAAGAAAAAGTGTTGGTGAAATATAAATTCTCTCGGTTCTTGATGCGAAGTGTATGTCGCTTATTCAAATAAATTATATTTAGGATGTCTCTACTTTAATTACTTTAATTTAATATTACTTATTTATTTATGAATAATCCACAACCGTAATATTTGTTTGAGAATCAAGAACGCGTGTAGTCCACCGAAATTGATTTCTTCGTTATCATACATACATTTTGTTATAACTGGATAGTTTAAAAAAAGCTCATTCAATAGCTAAATAGCTATAGATTTTATTCAGTAACAATTTAACGCCTTAATAATTTTAGATCTTTTCGAAGTTCTTACATTCTAAGGCTAGCAAATAATTTAATGTTTCTTACGATTTATTTTCATCGGTTTTGCAGTCGCCTGAAAACAAATGGTGAAAAGAATTTATATTCGTTTAAAACTAAATTTTGAACATGTCATATTTTTGGGCACACTTTATTCGAGTAATTTTGCGCAAAGTACTAAAAAATGTACACTTTAACTAAAATTTTACTTTCAAAATTCAAAACTTTTGATGAAAAAGATCCCATCGCCAAACTGTGAATGTAGAGTTACTGAGGATGTTCAACAGTTCTAATGGAATGTGCTCGAAATGAAACCTAAAGATTGTCTTATTTTGGACCAAACATAAGCACTAGTATAGGATTTCTTAACTGTTTATTAGCAGAACCTATATAAAAAAAAGTTAATATGTTAGTTAAGTTAGCACAGTTAGGTTTATGTTTATAATAATTTTGGTTTATATCTCATATAACTATGTTAATTTGTTATTCCTTATGGGACGATATGATCGCTATGCAATAAAGTCCTTTAAAAAAATAACTTGTTGTGCTTATTAAATTTAATATAATTTGTATTTATACAGTAATAAAAAATCATTTTTTCGAAAACACATTATCCTATTTTGAGAAAATTTTACACAAATGAATAATTTTTTTTTTCAATATTTGAATGTCAACAAATCTGTAAATACTGTCTGTCACAAACGTAAAATCTAACATTGAAACAATATAGAATTAAAAAATCATCAACAAAACATTACTTCAAATGATACGCATATAATGTACACGGGAAACTGCCCATCTGACGACTACGATATTACTGATGTTAGTGTGAAATTATTAAAATTGCATATATATGGGAAATTACACATTATACTTCGATTGGTTTTATGAGAATCTCAATCGAATTACAGTGTTAGTATATTAACCCATACATGGTAAGTGGATGATATATTACTTTCGTGTCACTTATTTAAATCACCTAATCATCAACCTTAAAACTAATTTCAAGAGGTATTTAAATGTGGGATATAGTTTTGTTTTTATTTATTTTAATCAAATTCAATATTTGATTACATATTTTAGTGGTATTTTACGTGATATAGTGGTTATTTAAAAGTGCATTAAAAATAAAGTGCATTTTGAAGCGATGATGGCGCAGTTGCTAGTGCGTTCGGATTTCGTGTCAATGGACGCGGGTTTAAAACCACCTATCCAAATCTAAAATCTGCTTGACCTTTCGATAGAGGAAAATATCGTGAGGAATCCATAGATTGTTGGGAGGGTATTTTCTAATAATGATCGGCTAGGTAGCTCAAGTAAGGAAACTTGTCACCAAAGGCCATCATGTGTGTTCCAGTAGTATCGCTTGAGAACCAGAACATCTATTCTGAGAGTGTTTACCAGCCTGGACCACATCGTCACTGAACATCAGGTGAGATTGTGGACAAAGCACTGAAACTATAACGTGTAAAGTACATCGATTCCTACAATATCGATAAGTAAAGGAATGATTAATAAAAGTCAATCAACTATATTAACCTATAAATGTTACTGTGTTACTGGCGTAATAGAAAATGAAGTTGACGTGAGAGTTATGGATAAAATAAGGTAAAATGTGATAAAGGAATGTTGATGGTGTATGGTAGTGGATGTAGTGACAGAGATAGAGAAAGGAATGCTTAGTTGACAGTGGATCATTCCACAGCTGTGCATAAGACCACATACGATGGTATATCTAATTAAGCAAATACTACAAATGTGATTTCTGTATTAATTAAATTCAAGACAAAAATTCGTAGTTAGGTACTAATACGAGTATGAAAAACTTGAAGTTTGTGGATTTGTTAATTTCTGTCGGAAATGCAATAATGATAAATCTTATTACGTGATGAGATACAGTTAGGGTGTGCATAAGACTATACAGGATGTTATATCTACATTGTAAATACAGAATGTTATATCTACTTTGTAAATACAGAAACAATACAAACATGATTCCTGTATTAAGAACATTCAAGACAATAATACACAGTTTGGTGTTATTTATACGAGTTTGTAAAAACTTGAAATTTGGGAATCTGTAAATTTCTGTCGGACGTGCAATGATAATAAATCATATCATGCAATGAGATACAGTTAATATAATTCTATCTCAGTCAATATAATAATAATAGATATTGTAAAATATATTAAGAAGAAAATATGAGGTTGTCCTAAAAAACTAAGGTTGAATGCCCGCAGGACACAGGTCGATGTATTTTCAATGTAGTTGTTTTTTAATATTTTGTTTAGTTCTCTAACTGCGTTTAATCCCATAGGTAGTTTGAAACGATTAATTATTAAGGCTTGTATCGTATTCCCACGAGTGCGTGTAATATACATTGAGTCGTTTTCCCAAGAAATTTTTTTTTGATATAATTTAACATTCATCTTCACTGATAAGTAATAAAGTGTTAACCTGCGCGATAATTTTAAGATTATCTATATACCTTAAGTATTGTTTATGTATTAGATAAGCTATGTAATGATTATAAATTAGATAAGTTTAATTTAAGTTTGACTATGGCAGTGATGAAGAATTTATTCAACTATTTATATGTGTACACGTGTGCATGTTTGTATATGATAATCTGATATTATAATTTTTTTTAATAAATAGGCACAAAAAAATTATTTATATACTTATTTGTATAATATGTGTTCTCAATTTTTGGTATCTTATATTATATTTTATTTTTGTAATTAAGAAGTGTTTCCGCAGCGCACCAACAAGTTTCAACCAGATTACCAGCGTTCCTACGACACTTTGGAAGCTCAATGCAGCAATCAAGCTAAAGTAGAATCTTGTTCGCAGTGTGTTGAAGTTCTAATAAATATGTATTTTCTGTGTATTTCATATTTATGTGCAAATAAAAAAATATTATATTATGTTCTAATTTAAGTAAGAATAGTCAAAATATGTATTTAATTTAATAATAAAGGTAAGTAAGTAAAGAATCTGGTTATTCCAGAGGATTATAGTGTAAACAAAAACCAACGCGATCATTGTTTTGAGAAAATGGGAGAAAACATTTAGCCCAATTTTATAAACAAAAGGTTTAGAAAAAATAAAGTTATTAATATTAAAATCTATGTATAAATAGGCAAACAAAACAGTTTACGTAAATTTTCTACTCTATTTATGAACCGATTTACGTTTTTTTTAGAAACTTTATAAAAACGAAATTGAAACAGTTTAAATATTAAAATTTTCAATAATGAGTACAGGCGACTTTCGATCATTGGGAAAACTTATTAAGATTTAAAACTAAAATAAATAAATACTTACTCAAAGTATATATTTCAATAGTTTTTCTGATAATTTATTTTTGTTGACTCGTTAAATTAGGGGACGACACGAAACACATGACAGATTTATCAAGAGCATTGAATTCTGAAAACTAGTTAATTAACACTCATTATTGTCCCAGTTGATTAAACAATGGCAGATCTTTATTATGTTCAGAATAACGTTTATTATATGTTTGTTAACAAATTTTAAATTCTTAACGATTTTAAATTCAAACTCTGAATAAATAATAAACATCTTCTATGTATTTTTTTATTATAAATTTATAACGAATAGTAAGAACATCGGAATATGACTTTATCAATTAACAAAAAACCTTTTAGTATTTATAAAGTTATGTATATATTAGCATTTTTTTCGTGGCATATGATAATAATGTACCGTTTTTTTTTAAATCGAACTTACGTGAATTATGATGATATCATATATATTTTGTAAAAAAATACAATAATAACTTACGAAACGCTAAGAAAATTTACAAAGAAAATCTCGCCCGTTGATTATGTTAGCAAGGAAATAAACAAGATTTAATAGGCGCGTGCGGCTAACAATCCGGCTCCATAGTAATATGAACATGCACAAGAATCCATGAGTCTATTTTCGTACGGTTCCCCTCAGCGTCGGCGCACGCGCATCCATAGGGAGATTTACACATGAGAGTTTAATGTACTCCCAATTTTTCTGGAAGAGAGTAAAACTTGAGGGTGATGAGTAGAGAAATATCTATTTTATAAACTATTCGTAATAATATTCTATATATATATATATATATATATATATATATATATATATATATATATATATATATATATATATATATATATATATACTAAAAATAAAATTGAATGTCTGTTTGTAATATCAAAATAATAACTTTTTACTAAATACGCATCATATAAGGTATCTATTACAAAAACGACATTTAATTGAATTTCTTGTCTGTCTATCTGTTTGTTCCGGATAATCTCCAAAACGGCTGGACTGATTTCCATATGATATTATCTGGCTCATAGCTGAAGTTGCTCCGCGTAACTAAGATTACTATTATTTTTTGAAAATAATAAAGGGTTCTGCGTAAAAATTAAAGCTCATGAAATTGTGAATAAAATCCGAATTAATGCACAGTTTTTTTGGGCTAGTATTTGAATTTGTAATAAATATCTTTGTTTTCTGTTTAGTACCAAAAACAGTGGCAGTCGAATATTACAAACTATATATTACTGAAATAAGAAAATATAATACGCGTGCGGAGCCGCGGGCACAGTTAGTTATTAATATAACTATATGTTACATTTGAAATTGCGATTATTCATATTTTTTGTTAAATAAATTTAATCGTGGTTATGAAATCATATAGGCGAATGAAACCTACGTTTAATGTTCTCATGATTTATAATTACAATTATACCTAGCATAAAGTAAACATAACTCTATCTTTTCATATGATAATTGCTACGAGAAAGGGGACATACAAGTATTACGTATAGGTAACGTGGGACGGGAGGTTTCATCATTTGCTTTTTTTTTGATGACATGGAGGACGGAGGATCTTAATGGTGGTGACCTAAGGAGTGTTTACCTATTTACTTTAATCCTTTTTTTTATACGGTATACGCTCAGTGCTTTGACCATAATCTCACCTGATGTTAAGTGATGTTGTGGTCCAGGGTGGTAAACACACTAAGCCTAGAGGTACTGGATCTCAAGTGATGCTGCCGGAACACGCCTGTTGGTATTTGGCGACAGGTTTTCAAACTTGAGGGTGGTAGTTACCCAGGCGGGCATTATTAGAAAATGTTCTACCACCATGTTTCTTCACGATGTTTTCCTTCACCGAAAGCTCAGGCTGATTTTAGAGTGGAATAGGTTGGCTCGAACCCGCGTCCATTGACGCGGAATCTGGCCGCACTATCCGCTGCGCCATCAACGCTTCGCTGTAATCATATCAATGCTTACATTAATTATCATGGGGTTACTTACGTGCTTTGCTTGCTTACTTAATATTTTTGAAAATGTCAAAAATTTTGTTTTCATGATTCTTAAACGGCTCCGAAAAGAGTTAAAGACGAAAATATCTAAACCTCCTTGGATATGAACAAACAGACTGACATTATTACATCGATTAAAGACATTTATAACACCAAATAGTTGTGATACCAATCGTTTGCACCTTTGATTAATAATTGTCAATTGCGTTATTTCTTAGTTCGTTATTTATCAAAATAGTAGAAGAATATCTGTAAATACATACTTTAGGAAGATTATTTTTTGCGTTGTAAGTAATTCTAGTTTATCACATGCATGTAAATATGAGGGCGAAAGTTAAAGTAAATTGGGGATAGGTTCCCAAGTACAGATATCTTCATACATAGATTGTTCTTTAGTAACATATTTTAAACTTAAGAAAATGAATCAGTGAAAGACCAGAACAAAAAATGGACTGTCTTACTTAGTAGAAATGTAGTTAGAAAGCAATAATGGCTCAGTTGGTAGTGCGGTCGGATTCCATGTTGATGGACGTAGGTTCGAAACCACCTGTTCCATTCTACAATGAACCTAAGCTTTCGGTGGGGGAAAGAATTTTAATAATACCATAGCGCAACAATAACATAGCGGTAGAGTATTTTATAATAATGCTGACTTTGTTTGATAATCTGTCACTAAATACCTATTGCCTTTAGCAATATTTGAAAGTCATTACCTCTAGGTTTCACGTATCTACCGTCTTGGACTATATCGTCATTTAACATTAGATAAAATTGTGGTCAAAGCAGTGAGTCTATACATTAAAAACAGCTTATAGACGTATTCTACAACCTAAATTTTGGTCGTAAATAAACAGATAATTATGACGAAGTCACCATCGTTACAATACTCAAGGAATCACTTAATCTATCTGGGAATAAAAACGAGATAACACATAATAAAGTTAAAACTAAATACTTATAAGATCGTATGAAAATATTAATTTTATTATTTCTTACGCGGCACTGAAATATGTATTAGTTTGTATATAATAAATAACAGAGTTCTATAAATCTATTATAGTTGCTGGCATAAATTATATTAATTACTAGCTGTGTGCCCGCGGCTGCGCACGCGTTTTTTTATGCTCTTCACTACGTTTTAATTTTATACGGAACTCTAATTATTTTTCTAAAAATTCTTTAGAATTAACATAAAGTAAATATATTTCTCATAAATTCAAGCACTTGCCAATAAAAATCGGATTATATTAAAAAAAATTATGAGTTTTAATTTTTTTATGCGGAACCCTAATTATTTTCGAAAATTAACAGTACCCTAAGTTACCCGGAGTAACTTCAACTATCTACCAAAAAAGTTGCGTCAAAATCCGTCCAGCCGTTCCGATGATTGCCCGGAACAAACAGACAGACAGACACAAATTTAAAAAAAAATATTTTTGGTATTGGTTTCGTATACACATTCATATATATTTTATAAAAAAAAATTGACATTACAAACAGACACTCCAATTTTATTTATTAGTATAGATAAAGAATACACAACTGAACGTACTATTTCGAATGATTATTTGTCTGTGTTGGTAAATGGACTTGGTTTTTTAGTGCGCAAACCCAAACGATAATGTATCTGAACTTCAACAGTTTCGAAGTCTTTTTAGAAGATTCAAATATTTCGTTTTTGTTGTTAACCCCTTGAGCACTTACCTCGCGTTTACGCCAGCTTTCCATTGTTTTCCTATTGTCTTAATTTTATGGGTACTCGTCGACACATATAATAATTTCAAATTGAATTGCTAAAGTTTTAAACAGATTGTCAATTGTTTAGAACAACACATTGTAGCTCTGTTCGTAATTATGAGTACGGCAATTAAAAGATGTATTTTCATCGAAGACGTTACTGTATCTGGTTTTAACGTGTTTGCCTTACCGGATTAATTAAATACATTAATACACATTGTTTTTGAAGTGGAAACTTCTTTACCAGCGTTGAGCAATTCTCGGTAGGGGAAAAACTGCTGTTTTTTTATGGTTCCGTTTATTCCTTTTTAAAGAAAATGCAAATCTACTAATAGACTATGCAGCCAAGTCTGACGTTAGGAACACTATCAATGAATGATAGGCGGTAACAAAATAGGTGGCCTTCTGTTACGACCACAACGGGAATGATAGTGATTTCAGAATTCATGCTCAGTGTCATTATTTTCACTTCACTACACTTGTGTATCATAATTAAACTATATCGTTATAACTATATACGTAAAATGCCACTAAAATTACATAACATATAGTTAAATACTGCAAAATAATGAATTAAAAACAAGGACGACAACATGATAGACCAAAATCACGCCAAGCACCCTCAACCTGCTCTTGCAGTCATGGAAAGTTTTTTTTTCTATGCTTTTCTTGGCACCGCAGAAGCATTTGCCAGTGTCCATGTTTTGTTTCAAATGTCTTTTAATAATGTTGCTGATTTAACCATTCTATTACAAAGTAGGAAGTTAAATTAATAAACAATACAAAATTAGAATTGAGAAAATAGATAAGGATCTTCCACAATATTTATCTATACACAACATATCATACTAAATTAGTCAATTCTAAATAAATATTCGTGCTATCATGTAAACAACAAAAAAAAGTCTTTTTCAAAATTTTCACCTCTGTCGGCAGTCCCCATGGCTGCCTAGTTGTTTTTTTTTAAATTATGGTATATGTAAATTATATTACGTATTTCATTTAAACCCATAATTACAATTCACCAGTGTTCGGAAATATATTTTTTTAAGTAAACTGTACTTTTAGTTATTTATAAGATTTAATTGTAAAACATTATTGCATTTCTTGTTAAACTTGCTTACATATTATATGTTCTTGTTTATACTTTTTGTCGAATTGGAAGGCATGGTGTTTCAGAGTTTGTCTCCAACATAGAACCTTTGTAAAGGGTAGCTTGCTGTAGAAATAGGTGTTATGAAATTTTTACAGTAATCGAATATTACACAGGTCCCAACATTTGCAAGACAATTTAATGTTATAAAATAATAGCTAAAACTATTACCTAAAGTGAATTAAGTTCTACAATAACCTTTATATCGTACAGTGTTACTAAGAATTCAAAATGTTATTTCGTTGAATAAATTACTACTCTTTATATTTATTTACTTATTGGTTCACAATAATTGTTATATCGATTAATGTTACATAGCATATAAATATTAATCAAATCTAACATTGTGATGTACAATTTACCAGAAAAAACAGCTTTAAACCTAAGTAAGCCTAGAAATATTCAATTTATATTTCTGTAGTGTGCGAATATTTATTATAAGCTGTTTTGTAGCTTATTTCTGTAATTACTTAGGTACCGTGGCCTTTATTTTTCTTTTACTCGTATAAATACCGTTTAATCCAGGATAATTGGCGCAAAAATACAATTATGAAAACTGAGAAAGAATTTCTAAGCTCTTCTTGACCTTATCAGCTTTTAAGAAAGCTTTTATAAAATAAATTCGTGTGGACTTTTTAGGTAGAAGCGTAAACCTTGTCAAGAGGTTTAGTTCATTGACGAAAATTAGTTTGCAAAGAATAAGAGATATCTTCTGCCTAGAAAAACCATAGCTCATTTTAGGAGTCGTGTCATCTCTTTAATGAATTAATTGGTTTTAGCTTGAACTAAATTTTCTAATTATTTTTATCTACTAAGTACTACCTTTTCGTGTTAACTTCTTTTATGATATTCCGCATATACATTTACTATAATAATACTGATCAAATAGTAAAATTGTACATTACAATTATTATATTTTGCAGTGTTATAGCTCTTCTGTCTACCGTGAGAAACGTTGAAAACCCTTCATATTATTAGTTTAGCCGCCGACTCTTCAATTCATCCAGTTAAGACTGACAACGGTGAAGATTTTTGTTTCGCCAGTCTTTGTTTATCTAGTAATATGATCAACAATATCTCAAAGGGATGTAAACCTGCACTAGATTCGACTGTTACAGAATGTAGTGGCAAACTGTACTGTTACGTTTATATTTCAATAATGTAGTTAGTAATGGACGATTGTAGGACAAGACTTTTAGATTTCAGTAAACTAAATTAATAATCTATGACAGACTTTGGAAAAAACTGTTGCTTTGTTTCAGTGAAGGAGTTGTAGAACACATTTATGATTAGTTAGACTGCTTACTATATCAAAAGTAAAGATAAACTCGAAGACTTTAAAGCGATGTAGATCAGTATTACGGTGGTCAAATCCATCTATCCTATTCTTAAACGATTCTGACTTTTCGCTAAAGGTAAACATCACGATGAAACCACAACATGCTGGTAAGGTATATGCTCATTAGGTTAGCAATCGCCTTTATGTTTAAAAAATTTCTACCAGGCCCCAGTGCAAGATATGTTTCGGCAGGATCATTTGAGAGTCAGTGAATCTTGCTTTAGCATGTTCATGATATTGAATCACATCGTCACTTGTCATTAGTGAAAGTTGTAGTCAAATACAGTTCTAAACAGTATAATTAAATATTTTTATACCATCTCGGTTAGGGATGTGTTATAATAATTGCATATATGCGTTTGCTCATGTTTGCTACATAACCATCAAGTTTTAAGTCTCATTCTAAACATTTATTGATGTATACAGGCACATGCCGTCACAGTGAGTTGTATTTCTAAGCTTATCATGTTACCAGTCATCTTCGTTTACATCGTTAGTTAACAGCAATACATAGCCCATATAAATGTAAAAAAGGAATTTAAAAATATTAGTTACGATGGTATATCATGTCCAAGGACATTGTTAATAAAATTTTATGAATAAATACTGGATGGTAGGATGGAATGGTAATTTATATGTCAGTTAAATTAAATCCAAATGCTTATAATAACCCAATAATACTGTAATATTTACGAAAACAATTTATAAATCAACCTCCCTTTCTATCGTTAATTCCAATACTGTTGATTGTGACTTATGCGATGAAAGAAATACAGCATACAATTACAAGTAATATACTCAAATCAAATCAAAACAAACATTCTTTATTCAATTTGGGCCCTGAGAATGTACTTATGAACGTTCGAAAGCTACTCGTACTCGGGAAAACCACCCATTCGAGAATGTGAGAAAACGTGATATGGTTTTTTTTAGATGTTTTTTAAAGTATAATAGTACAAATAATACGATATGTTCATTATCACATACGTAAATGAGTGTATAGAATATTATTTTCTTACAAATGTTTTTTTCACCCATTTGTACAATCTGTTGCGCATAACGTTTAACCTTTCGCCTGTCTCTTTGGAGTCTCCCACAAGGTAACAATAATTCCGATCCAAAAAACATTATCTACTCGAATTCGTAACAACAATTTTGAACTCTAAATCCTACCCATTTCATTACAATTTCATTTGGCGATGTGACTGTAGCTAAGACGTTTCAATATAACGCTGTATTTAGGACCCACGTGGTGTCACATGTGGTGACGACCGTAGAACCCTGCACCAATCCGGGAGATACGCGATAGTGAGATTTTAAGGGCTCCTATTTTACAGTAAATTTATCAAAATTTAGATAAAGTTAATTATATCGAAATATTCATGACATTTTTTGGTTAGATTTCGATCTGAGGGTAGGTGTCGGTCTTAATTATATTAAAAAAGTTTTACAAAAATATTATAATCTCATTAACACTGTTTTTTAAAGTAGTCGGCTTGAAAGGAACGTCGATTTACAATACGAAGATGGTTAAATATTATGATCTATACGGTTTTCATAGTTATGCTTATGTATATTAAGTTGTGCGTACGCATTAATCTATTAAGCCAATTAGATAGATGCAAATAAACATTTTATTGTACATTTAAATAGATTCCGAAAGACGTATTTTAGTTTGTGTGCCCTTTCTTAACAATTATAATGCAAAATTTTAATTATTTACGTAAGTGTTTTTGAAATTTTTAAATTAACTAAAACAATAAAAGCATACACTACATGACATATTATGAGCTGTTTAGTAACTGTTTTTAACAACCCAGAGTTTTTAGCAGGAATTATAATGATCACGTACCTCATACATTTAAGGTATTTAGGAATATCAGGTAAAAAGAACATTATTATATTAGGTTCAAATATAAAATTAGCATCGGCAAATGCTTTTTAACAACTATTGAATTAAAATAATAATTTGTGGTGATTATTACAGATTCTGACAGAAGACGTCTTTACTCGATAGAGAAAGCTTAGTATTTTTTTTTCATACTTGAATATTAAAAATTAGAACATACACGATATTACTAATATATTTGCATTTATTTTTGTTTAGAGGCTCCTTGATAATTCTACTGTTTATAAGCATGGACTTCATCGTTTGAGGTTAAATTTCAGGTAAACTTTCGTAAATTGACAAAACTAGGTAAGAGTATGCCTATCTCTATATTATTATAATTTATGAAATATAATTTATAAGTGAAACTAGCTCTGTGCCCGCGACTGCGCCCGCTTTTTAGATATTCTTTACTGGTTTAGAATTTTTTTTATACGGAACCCTAATAATATTTTTATTACCCCACTTACCCTAAAACCGTGCATTAAATCGGATTTTATTGAAATTTTTATAAGTTTTAATTTTTTACGCGGACCCCTTTTTATGTTATAAAATTAAAAGTACCTTAAGTTACGCGGTGTAACTTCAACTATCTACGAAGAAAGAGATCCGTCAAAATCTGCCCAACCGTTCCGGAGATTACCCAGAACAAACAGACAGACATACATTTTAATATTCGAATTTTTGGTATAGATTTCGTATATACATACATTCATATCTATTTAGTAACAAAATTTAATTTTGACATTACAAATAGATTCTTTAATTTTATTTTCAGTATAGTATAGATAAATGCTTTGAGACAAACAAATTGATTAGCGAATCGTAAACGTCGCGAAAAAGTATTAATTAAAACATTAATCGAGTACCGCGCCGGGGGAATGAGACAATGAATCAGAAATTCTCATGAACTCGCCAGCTTCATATGTTGCGCACATTTAGTTAAACCCGCCCGCACCTCTCACGTAAAGCACCCCGCTAAGGGAACCGCGGAATAAAACAACATAAAAAAATACACACGCAACAACAACAACAAAAAATATCATAACGGACCTAACCCTTATATTTAAAACATTAAGATTTATATTAGCTAAGAATTGTCGAAAGTTTATATGCGATCCCTGAAGACGACAAAGGTACATTTATTTTTTTCTGTGAAACGATTTTCGAAAGGTCACTGACCTCTGTCGGTTGACACACATTTTGCGGTACTTAATATTTTATTATGAAATTACATAGATTTATTTTATTTTTCACTGGAAAAGAGTTGCAAGATAATTATTCAATTATATTACAGAGTATAGAATAAAATATACAAAAATGAACATTACGCTCTAAGTAAAGAGTGTATTTTTTAAATAAAAATGTTCTTCTTATCAAAGTTATATTTTTATTGAAAGATGTATCATCATGTAGGTAGATTTTTTTTAATAATTCCATTTCTAATGTTTTTTTTATAGTCGAAAAATGTATATATTTTGTATTTTAGTTGACTTGTATGAAATTTTGTGATCTATATTTTTTTCATTGTACTTAACAATGAATAAAAAATATTGATTTGGTTTTCTTATAAACTTATGTGTTCATGGTCATCTTATAAACTTATCTAAAAACTTGATTGATATTATTATCAGAAAAAAGATAAAATTGAGACACGTCTTTCATAAACCTACACAGTTAAGAAGAAATATGTATCTGTTATTGTAAAATATTTTCCTATATTATAAACAAAATAGAGTTATCACTGACATTATCAATTTTTAAGTGATCAGTTTTATTTCCATTGAAAACATTATCTAATCGTGATCGTAATCTTGTAAAAGCCTTTTCTAGTTCAGTCTGATTCTAGCATCTGAAAAATGATGTGGCATACATTATTAATATTCCCACTAGCATTGGCCAGTGTTTTAAGTCAGGTGCTTGAAACCCCTGTAGTGAATATTGACCAAGGTGAAGTAGTCGGTTCTGTGTCTACAAATGGCAATTATTATGAATTTCATGGAATACCGTACGCCGATTCAACATCTGGAAGTCACAGATTTCAAGTAAATATTTGATAAGATTTTCTTATTTTAGTAAACAGAAATTAATTAACATATAATATACGTTTCTTAAAAATTCCATATGTAACATTATTATTAACATAATTAGAAAGGTTAAATTGTTAAATAATTAAAAAAAAAAAACAACATTTAATTTCATCAATAACATTTTCAACATTTAATATGAACTGTAAAATGTAATATTAGAACTTCACAGCTTAGACAACCTCTAGTAAATTAAATTCAATGATTATAATAAATTAAAAATATGACGTAAATATTAATCCACTTGCAATCAAATTTTATGTCAATTGTATTCGTAATGGGTAAATAAATATATTATAAATTTTATATTACAGGCACCATCTCCACCTCCAACATTTCAAGAGACTTTTATAGCGAATAGAAATGATATAAAATGTGTACGAGCCTTGGGTGTAGGTTACGAGGGAACAGAAGACTGTCTAGTTGCGAACATCTTTACTCCATCCATTAACACTTCTAGCCAACTGCCTGTCATGGTTTGGGTAAAAGGAAAAGAGTTTGACAGAACCAATAATCAGAAGTATTCTTTTAAAAATTTTGTGGAAAAAAATGTAGTTATCGTCACTCTTAACTATCGTGAATCCATCTTAGGATTCCTTTGTTTGGGTACAGAAACAGCACCAGGTAATGCTGGATTAAAAGATATTATCGCAGGATTAAGATGGGTTCAAGAAAACATAGTTCAGTTCGGCGGTAATCCTAACGATGTAACACTTTTTGGGCATGGTAGTGGTGCAGCTGCTGTTGACTTGATTACTGTATCGCCAATGTCTACTGGTTTAGTGCATAAAGCTATTGCTCAAAGTGGTAATGCCTTTGCACCTTGGGCTGTCAGTCGAGATAATTTAGAGTACGCAGTTCAAGTTGCAGAGGCTCTTGGACATGTAATTACAAATATTCAAGAGTTATCAAACGTGTTTACTCGAACAAGTATTTCTGCGTTGATGGCAGTTATAAATGAGTTAGATTTAACAGACAATTCTTTGGCCTTTGCACCATGTCTTGAAAGGGATGATATAGATGGTGTACAACCATTTCTCGTAAAATCACCATATCAGTCAATAGCTGACGGAGAACAACTTCAAATTCCTTTCATTATTGGATTTGTAGACAATGAAGGAACTATAAGGGCGGAAGAAGCTCTAGATCACGATTGGTTAGAAAGAATGCAAAATTCATTCACAGATTTTATTCAACCAGATTTAGAATTCGAAAACGAAGAGCAAGAAGCAGAAGTAGCTGCGGAAATTAAAACTTTTTACTTTAACGATGGAACCGTTACTTTAAGTAATATTGATGACTACATCTCGTATCATGGTGATACAATGATGTTAGTTTCAGCAATAAGAGAAGCACGCATGCGAGCACTAACTTCTTCTTTACCAGTTTATTTATATCAATTTTCATATAAAGGTTCTTTAGGAGAACCTTTTGCTGGACCTTTGATAGTTGAAAGTGCCGCGCATAGCGAAGAATTAGCTTATATGTTTTACGATACACCAGATGAGGAAACATCACCGTTGGATCTTACAGTGGGTGATGTTCTGATTGAAAGATGGACAAATTTCGCTAAAACCGGGTTAGTCTATACCTGCATATTATTGTATCAAAATGTACAATACTACGTCTATTACTTTTAATACAAAATATTTTTTTTATATTACAGCATACCAATAAGCGAAATTTCGCTTGTTCCCTGGAGACCATATACTTCTGATAATTCTTATTATTTGAGAATCCTCGATAATGATGAAGTCAATGAAGAAGAAGGCACCGTTGAGGTGGAATTGGAAAATCCACATCCAGAAACAATATTGTTCTGGGATAGCATATATGACGAACATTTTTTAGATGCGGAAGGTAAATGGGAGCTAACCAATAGAGATGACGAAAATGAAGAAGATGTCGTAGAAGACGATGATGAAGAGGGAGGAGAAGAACCAGTAATTGAGGAAGACGATAATGAAGATGAAAATGTACCAGATTCTGCTACCACCGTGGTAGGATCCACGTTATCAATCTTAGTTCTATTCTCGATATTAAATAAACTACATTTAGATAAAATGCTATCTTAAACTATTCACTAGAATTCAATTCTACTGTTTCAGTTTATAAAATTATTTCTTCACTTATCTGGATTTTTTAAAATGTAAATCCATATAAAGTATTATTATAAGTTTTACCTCAAATAGTTTAAGTGAATGGTTGTTGAGTACTCGTATGTTTATTTTGATTTCTTATTTAGATTGATTGTAGAATCTTTGAAATTTTTTTGTTTTGTTTCCAGTTTGTTTTAATATGATTGTTATGTGCATTTTACCTTGAAGTTAGTGTTAATAATCAAATATATTATACATTTTATAATTAACTAGCGGGCGCCCGCGATTTCGTCTGTCTTATCTTGATTAAATGTGGGATATTCTATAACACGTGCTTCCCGTACACCAAATTTTATTCAAATTTTTAAAGTCCTTTTTGAGATTTGAAAAAAAAATCTAAAAGGTTTATTGATCTTTTTTATAGCCTATCAATCGTTAATTAACATATACATTTGAGACACAAAATTTCAACGAAATTTATAAAACATACTTCTGTCACAAAATTTTTAAACAAAAAATGTACAGACAAAGATTCAGCTTTATTAATAGTATAATTTGACAATTAGAAATTCAGCTATGTAATAAATTAATTGTTTGAAAAATATGATTTTTTTAAATATTTCTTCTTTAAATGTAATCTTATCACTAAGATTATCTAAATACAAAGTTGTCAAATGCAATGTCAATTTTATCAAACCACTCTGGCGTTTTCATGTTTTTTAAGATATGTTGATAAAGGCACCTATTGATCTATAACTAACCGAGTCGCTATTTATTATCTTCTATTGTTATAAAAATAAGTTAAATCTACGGAATAAAAGATGTATTCAATAATAATAATTCTCATGTTCATTGAAGTATCATTGTTATTTGATAATGCCTCAATTCTCTGAACCTTGTCTAAAGATTAAATTTCCTTGTTTATCAGAAGATCAATACCAATTGTCGCGAGGACAATTACATTTGGATTAATAAATAAATAATAAAACGAAATGAAAATATGAAAATAATACGAAATAACATATATATAAAAAACCGAATGTTGAAAAACCGAAAAAGACAACGATTAAAAACCTGCCCAGCAAAAAAACTCGTCCTATATATCACTGCAATACTTTTTACCAGAATTTGTTGAACAGTACACCTGTATCGGTCATAGTAATCTTAGCAGAGCGCGCTCGCGTAAGATATAATATAAAATTGACAGTTGATATAAATAGAAATTAATAGCAAACCTTCGGGTTTATTTAATGAATTAAATAAGTATTTATTATATAATATAATACAATATAATATAATAAATATTATAAAAACCAAATTGTATAATATTAAAACCAATCTTTACACAATACCTAAAATATTCAGTCCCGGATCTAATATTTTTTCGAATTGGGGTAGAAACTTGATAGTTGCAATGGTTTCATGAATGGGGACAATGAGGTCTTTTTAAAAAATTTGTGCTCTTTATTACCAACTATCTATGCGCCCGCGTTTCATATATTCTTTACTGCGTTTTAATTTTTTATAAGGTATTTATATTTTATACTCTAATTTTTTTTTGTAGTATTAAGATAAAGTAAATATATTTCTCATAAATTCAAGCACTTGTCCGTAAAACTGTGCAATTGAATAGGATTTATTGAATTTTTTTACGAGTTTTAATTTTTTTACGCGTTTTAATTTTTTTACGCGGAGCCCTAATTATTTTCGCAAATTAAAACTTAAGGTAAGTTACCCGGAGTAGCTCACCTATCTACCAAGAAAAGTCCTGTCAAAATCCGTCCCGGCTGGAATGACATCACCCGGAACAAACAGACAGACAAACAAAAATTTTAAAAATTGTACTTTTTGTATAGGTGTCGTATATATATACATATCCAATTAGTAAAAAAAATAATTTTGACACTACAATCAGACACTCCAATTTTATTTATCAGTATCAATAACTTTTCCATTTGTGTGATAAGAGATTTTACATCTACCCGCGAAAAAAAAAAAAATTACACCTACATTTTTTACGAGGCTTCCGTATGCTAAGAGCTCTGGAGAACAAGTTATTGTATTTTTAATTATAACATTATTATATCATATATTATTATATTTTTGCGCCCCCTGAAATTTCCGGGGCCTGCCTCGGTTGAACCCCATTCTCCCTAGATTCGGTGCTGAAAATAATCGAAGTAAAATTTAGAGAGAAAAATACTGTTACTTCCTTAAACAATAGTCTAAAAAATCCTTTTAAGTCTTAAAGAAAAATCATATAAAAGTAAGTTCTTTTATATTTTAACTGCAATATTATTTATTTGGTAAATACACTAAAAAATT
The DNA here is from genome assembly GCA_014132275.2 of Samia ricini. Lineage (NCBI taxonomy): Eukaryota > Metazoa > Arthropoda > Insecta > Lepidoptera > Saturniidae > Samia > Samia ricini. The sequence continues at coordinate 14,864,016 of AP028161.1, forward strand.
TTTGAGTAATATTACTTGGTAACAAAATTCTATTCAATTTTTTTAGACTAAGAATAGATAGATACAATAGAGTTGATTGACCCAGTGCCCGTACAATTTCATAGGAGAAGCAATCGATCGATAGAATTAGTTACACGAACGGTGCAACTTAACGTATGTGTTAGCGTGCTGAGTGATGATATATGAAAGTTCAGTAGGGTCATGGCAACAGTGTCAGTTCACGGAGGCTATAAGTTCGAATAGTTGCAGATCTGCCTGTACTGTAGTATTACCTTTTTTTTTTTTTTTGACGGGGAGAAATGCATTTTCGCACTATCCTTACCTATTGTATTAGTGAGACCGAAGTCCCCCAATACAATAGCTAAGGGGGCACGGAGGGACGAGCTCCGCGCCAGTGTGGGACTCGCCCGGGCGTGAAGCGTCCGGAAATACCCACTAAAACCCCCCGGGGCCGTCCACTGCATTTGGGATGGGGGCGACACGGGGTGGCTTCCGCAAGCACCGCGTCGCCCCCTGCAGCGAACCCACCAGGCCTCGTCCGTGCAATGGCCCGGTAGGGATGAAGGAGAATAGTTCCCCTCCACCACTTAGCCCACCTCAGAAGAGGCACGACCATAGGTCGACAGTCCGGGGGGCAGGAGATACTTCCTGCCCCCCATGAATAGAAATAGAAAAAGGGAAAGAGTTGGATAGAGCAGTGGCGGGCAAAGGGAAAAGGGGAAGAAACCCGCCACTGCTTTAAGAAAGAGTAGGTCCCTCCCCTTCACTCGTCTTGTCTCAGTCGACAAGACGTAGGAAGGAGAGGGATACCTGAAGAGCCAGAAAGAAGGACCGACGAAGAAGAAAAAGAGCAAGAAAAAGGACACCACAACACACAAACACCCCCCAACAGATGTTGGCCACCACCATCCTCCCACCCCCCGGGCACGCTACATACGGAAGAAACACCGTACGTAGCGTGCCCATCTCCCCCTGGGCCTTCTCCGCCTCCGAGGATCCGCCCTCGGATCCTCTTCACGGACCCTCTCGGCTGCCTCCTTCTGCAACATTACTTGTTCGCAGAAGGAGGCAACCACCCCCCAGAGCTCTTCGCTGCCGACCATGGCCTTGACGACCGCCGGCAGCGAGAGGTCCGCCCCTACCACCGCCACCACTGCTTGACGCGGCTCCTCCCACGCAGCGCACTCCGCGAGGGTGTGGTGCGCCGTGTCTTCCACCTCGTCGCAGTGGTGGCACCCCGGCAACGGCTCCCTCCTGGCTATCTTATGCAGGTACCATCCGAAACACCCATGTCCGGACAGTACCTGCACAAGCCTAAAGCTGAGGGAGCCGTGCCTCCTCCCCGCCCACTCCCGGAGGACCGGGCGGATGGCGGCTATGGTAGGCCGTCCATAGCGCGCATCCGCCAGGTCCTCCTCCCACCTCACCATCTCTACCTCTCTCCTCACCAATCTCTCCTCCAAAATTTCCGCCCTGTGGAAGCGGAGCCCACCACCATCCCTCCTCGCTGCCGAGTACCGGTATACGGCAGCGAGCACCTCCGCTTCCCGCTCCCACGGCAGGGAGCCGGCGAGCACACAGGCCGCCGCTACGGACACCGTGCGGTATCCGCGAATCGCCCTCAACGCCACCGTGCGCTGCACTGATTGCAGCACACGGATGTTACGGGCGTTGAGAGCGTCCGCCCACACGGGTGCCCCGTAGACGGCCATACTGTAGTATTACCTGACAAAACTTTATTAATTAAAAACTTTAAAATTAAAAACCAACTTGAAAAGATAACACTATAAAAATGCATTCAAAAGTAAAGAAATTTTTAATTTATCTATTTCTGTTTTCATCAATTTATCCTTTGTTTTAAAACAATTAATAATTTTACCACAATTGACGAAGAAATCACGTAACAAACATACAAAAAAATAGAGACGAAGTGAGAACCTCCTTTTTGTTAAGTCGGTTTAAAACTATCGCCAACCTGAATTCTTAACAAATCTGAATAACCTCTATAATTAATAGTCTTTGTATAGTTTTTAAATTATTCATATATATTTCCTTCTTTTTTCTTTATTTCCGTAACAAATAGATTCATAAAACCATTACAAATATTATCTTTATCTGTACTAATAATAAAACTGTTGGTAAAGAAACAAAAACTGTGTATTGAATATGTTAGAGAAAAGCCACTCGGGAGTTTTTAAAATCAAGGATAGAAAAAAAAAAATCTACGATATTTGAAATTTTTGTCTGCAAGTATACGAAAATTACGGAATGACAAAAGTACAAGCAATTTAGTATGAACATAAATTATAATTCGGAGCAACATATAGCATTAAAAAGTTTTGGAAACTCACCCCAAAGTGAGTGCAAAAAGAAATGAAAATATGGATGAGAATTTATGTATGAGAATGTAGCTTTGTATTTCAGTTCTTAGTTAAGAATGAAGTACATAGAGTCCTGGAAAAAAAAATAAAGCTTATACCAAAGTGGATGAAAAAACAGATGTCAATTTTGTATAAAAGTAAGTCATGTGTATGTTTAGTTTAGTATACAAACTGTGAATATGTATCTTTTATATATATATATATATATATATACTAGCTGTGCCCGCAACTTCGTCTGCGTGGAATAGTGACTTTGGGCAGCATTTTTCGGATTTTGGTTTATTCTGGATTATAATCAACGTCGTTACATCGTATAGCCATCGGGGAACAAAGCATACAGGCTGCTAGAATTATTAACACGTGATAAAGCCACATAAAGCTGACCGTGCGAAAAACAGCTAATACTTAGATCCACATCCACAACTTTTAGCGTCTGACCATAGGCTTTATTAATTGTCATCGCGAAACTGGTCATAAGCTCACTGGAAACTGAACTTGTTTAAAACTAAACGGAAAATTGTTTGGAATGAGAGGAACCCGAGGCATAAAAACACTACCCTACCACCTGTTGAAATCTCTGCTTCTATCAAGTTTCGCTGAACCAGAAATTTAAAAGAGAAAAATTCACTTTTAATTTAGTATTATTGCAAAGTTTTGGCGGTCTTAAATTTCTTAGCAGCATTATGGGTACGCCGACTTTAAATTTATTTTATGAGCTGGTAGTCCAGGAGCACTGAGGGATTCTAAAAATTCTACTGGGTAATTGGTAGATTCTTCATCATTTATAACTCTGTTAATGGAGATATACTCTACGTTATCCTCCGAAACAAAGCTCAAAATTTCAGCATTTATTGCTGTTGCTTGGTCGTTTCGTGGACTTAAAATAGCTCTTTCGCAAAGCCATGAATTTTCGCAAGTTGGTATTTGCGTTGCGTTTCCATACACGGATGATATGAGGTCTCGCATTCATGAAACTTCGCAGCATAGGTTTGCATTTAGAATAAATTTTGCTTGTTCCTGCAGATACACACCGTTACCGATCTCAAGTTACTATAGAGAAAATAAAGTAGCGATAGATACAACAATTTCATCTAATTTGTATCTGGTATGAATAAAACTGTAAGGCTGATATTTTTTATTATAATTTGTTATGCTAGTGCTTGGATTAACTTGGTATAGTCTGAAATTGTACCCATCCTGACCATGGAAATATATCAAAGGATACTGCAGGGCATCATATGCTCGGTGTGTTTCATAAATACGTTGTAAGCGATCATCATGAGTGCGCTGTACGATGTCACGTCTATGACATTCCTGATTGACTAATATTACTGCAACTTCGTCTGCAACGGGGACATTGTACTTTTCACGATGTTCTTCCGCAGGACGTCTATCAGCCTTATTTATAACTTTATCATTGTTATTTTGGCCTTGTAGGATGGAATCTATTGCGGCTTTGAAACTTCTGAAATACGGATTTACTTGATGTAACATATTCTCAAGTTGAAATATAAAGTTGATGTTCAGCTGAGGAAAGTTGTGATGTCGTATATGGGCCTGTTCATTGTAATTTGATACAAAATAAATGTAAAGAAATTTTTGGCTCATTTTGGAGAAGCAAAGATCCAATCAAGTGATAAATTGGCCCTGCACCTTAAAAGTTGGATGTGATATGTTTGACCCCAAAAGATGTCATTTGGAATACACTATTATATAAACGGATATAGTCTAAAAATGTTTACACTGAGGGTGCTCACTATTTAGTAAAACTTTTATAAAGGGGCTCATGATAAGTTTAAATGAGCACTTTGCCACCTGAATAGCATACTCCATATGGTTCTTTTCTCCATTTTTGAGCATTACAAAACTGACAACATACCACCATACCTACTATAGATGCGAATTCAGAGTAATCAATTCTGGGCGAATACAAATAACCTGTTTTCTCTTTGGTAATCCATGGAAGGATATCAATTTCCGCTCCAGTTTCTGGGTCTTCTATCAAACTTGATAACATTTTATTGAGTATATGCCGAAGTCGATCGGCATTTAGTCGTGACTGACGTTGTTCTGCAGTTTCTTTCTTCTTCTCGATCAGCTGTTAATCGAGATTCACGATCTAAGCTACTTTCCAGCTTTCTAGACTGCAAAGTTCGTGCTTTTTGAGAGCTCAGGCGGGTTTCCCTATCAGTAAAGGTCTCAGACTCACGCGATATTGCATGAGCCTTGCGATCGGTGGACAAACATGCCTCACGCTGCTCCCTGTTCATCCTAACTCAAGTGGCCATCATTCGAGAACGATGTGAACTCAATCGAGATTTTCGCTGAGCTGAAGTTTCTGTAATATGAAACCTGGCCTGACGTTACTGAAATGCAGTGAAGTAATGAGAACTAATCTCATCCTTATAGCATTTCTGCTGCACCGGGGGAGGTTCGATCTTTTTCGAGGCATTCTTATAAGAAGTAGTAATTAGTACTAACTCAGCGTTATTTAGTGAACACATACTCATCATAAACAAAAAAATTAAATACTTACAGATTATTACACAGTTTAACTTTATTACAGTTTAATAACTATTAAGACGTAATAAACTAACCTATTAATTATCGAAAATAAAAGAAATGTCTAATAGATACATTTATGTATTAATTATTCGTAAATTACTAAATTGTTTTTTAAACATAAAAATTAAGAACTTGTATAAACTTGTATTTACAGTTTAACTAATAAGACGTGTTTACCTAATTTGAAAACTAATTAACCTATACTATATACATACAATATGTATTTAGAAACCCTAAAATATAAATATATAAAATAAGCAAACACGTCAGTGTTATCGAATGCAACTGTTACGCCATGCGCCTCCGAAAGCGGCCTAACTCTCGACGTGCTTTATCTATACATATATAAACAACCTGAATTGCCAGCCTAACCTGAACCCTATTTCATATGATTGATGATATATGTCTGAGGTCAACTTAAATTGGAATATAACACTTCCGAAACCGATCATTTTTAACTTCTATTTATTAACATATTATTATTAATATATAATCATACTTTTATATAGACCATCATGGAGTTTAGTAAAGTTTCATACAATGCATCTGAACAGAGAAAGAATTTAGATAGAATAAATGTTCAACGTGATTCTTTAAATTGGCATAACTTTTTTATTTATGTACCGATTGACATGAAACAAACACTAAATGTTAAGTGAAGCTTACTACAATATATTAGTGAAAACTTCATCTAAATCGGATAAGCCGTTTCTGAGATTAGCGTGCACAAACGCACAGACAAACAGACAAAAATTTTAAAAATCATATATTTGGGTCCTATTTGCGTTTATAAAGGTCCTAATAATATTTTTTCTCATATATCTTCCATGTACAGACAGCGATCCGTTACATTTTTATTATTTGTATAGATATATATATATATATATATATATATATATATATATATATATATATATATATACGAAATTCACGGCAAACGGGGCCAAGGGCACAGCTAGAAAACAATATAAAACAATACTAGAGAATAAAAATCTTCGTTTATCATTTTCAGACGATGATTACAGTAGATTCTCCTTTATACGTTATCGACTAATGACAACCCTTTTGCTGAGTGTAGACTAGACTTTAATAATAATTAGTCAAAAGTATTCTATTTAACAATATAGTCAATTTCTTTGTAAAGCATAATTAGGATTCTTTCAAACATTCAAGTACAATTGAAGGGCAAAAATTCTTTATACTTTCACATACTTATGGTGTTAGTAAGGTGTAAATATATAGATATACTATGAAAGTATTCAATGTTAACTTTTTTACTACCAACACAAAAGGTAGACTATAAAATCGTTATAGTGATGGTCGTAAAACTACTAGAGTGCAGATTTTCTACGATTAATGATCCGCGATGTAACTCAGTCATAAATAAACGGCAAAAAGGTATGTATTATTTGCAGTAAACAGTACAGTATCTATACTAATAAATAAAATTGAAGTGTCTTGTAATGTCTAAATTATTATTTTTTTACTAAATAGTTATGAATATATACACGAGACCTATAGCAAAATGCGATCTTTAAAATTTTTGTCTGTCTGTTTGTTCTGGGTAATCTCGGGAACGGCTAGACGGATTTTGATGGCACTTTTTTTGGTAGATAGCTGAAGTTACTCCGGGTATTCTAGAGTACTTTTAATTTTCGATAATATTTAGTGTTTAGTGTTCCGCATAACAAAATTAAAACTCGCAAAAAATTGAATAAAATCCGGTTCGATGCATAGTTTTACGGGCAAGTGCTTAAATTTATGAGAAATATTTTTACTTTATCTTTATACTAAACAAAAATTAAGGTTCCGTATAAAAAAAATCGCAGTGAAGACTATATGAAACTCGGGCACAGCCGCGGCACACAGCTAGTTTACAATAAATTTGTAAAACTTGAATTCATACATATGTATTTAAGTTTCTTTACAATTGATTTTTATATTATGCGGGTATTTATTTTTGGTAGTGGCCTGGGCACATTGCTCGCTTAAACCGATGCCCGATGGGGCCAACGGGTTATTAAATGGCAACCACGCACCGGAAGACGCAACGTGGGAAGGTCCCTCAGAAATTGGACTGAGAACCTGGTAAAGGTCGCGGGAATCCGGTGGATGCTGGTAGACCAAGACCGGTCGTTGTGGAGATTTTTGGGGGAAACCTGTGTATGCCCCGGAGTCTAAATAAAAATAACACCCAGCAGTGGACATCTTTTAGTTAAATACATGGATGAAATTATTTTTTGAACTAAAAAAAAAGTCATACAAAAAAGCCGAATCCTGTTTGTTGCTTATTAACAACATTTCGTATATTATACAATACCGCAAATTTTAGTGAAAAGTTAATAAAAAACATTGTTGCTACTAATAAAGGAATTTAACAATAGACGCTTATGTCATATACGTACACAGTATCTGTATTTATTAATGTATTTTGTTGTTTATAAATGATTACTGCCCTGGATAAAAGTTCTTTGGTCTAACTTCGTATCATTTTACTAATTTTCAGTGCTCTAACAAAGTGGGGACCATTTGACACAAAGAGCGCTTCAAGGGAGTTACTGTGCGATCTACATAAACATAACCACATCTTCATAACATAGCGTCATATTCTACAAGTTAATGAATTAAAAGCAGCGGCGATTACAAGACAGACGGAAATAACCCCAAAAACTCCTTTATTAATTTATTTACACTAGTGTTGTCTGGTATACGATAGTCTACCGTACCTAATAATTAAAAAATTAAGGAAAAAACTAAATCACCGTATCACCGTAAATTGGAGGTACTTTGTTCAAATGACGTCAAGATGTATATGATTTAGTAGTGTTTACCCAGTCAACCCATTATTCAATAAAGTATGGAACTAATTACAGGTTCCTTGAAATAAAAATCTTTAATATTTTTTAACAGGTAAATTTAAATATGTACATTTATATGTAGACGCCTACAGAATAAAACTGACTCAAGTTAAAAATCGAGATGTTTAGTTAAAGTCGGTCAAATGAAATATTGGATTAGTTTAAAACGTAAGTTCACATAACTTTTATGAATATAAAAATAAATATTGGCGAATGAACGTAAAAGTGCAGACTTAAAAAATTAAATCGGATATTTTTCAGAACTTTATTTTTTGAGATATGTCACTTTCTTTCATTGTGAAGGTGAGACATATAAATTAACACATAATTCTACTTGTGAACTACATATAATCGAGTTATTTCGTGGGAAACTCAAGTACTCAAATAAAGCGTAAAAATTCATTTGTAATGCCAACACAAATCGAGGCGTATCCGATAAATTTTTTCAACTGGGACAAATAGAAGAACCCCTGTTGAGGAAAGTCAAGACTTGTATTGAATGCATAAATTCGATATTGCGTACAAACTATTGATTGAAAAAAAATTATCAGATGACCATGACGTCATATAAATAAATCACTAACTTCGCAATCATAGTAAAGAATAAAATTTAAATAATGTGCGCTCCGAGCAAAATAATAAAGAAATTTATTGCTTCTCTGCTTATACGTTGAGTAGTTGTACATTCGCCTGAAATTACTGCACACGTGCTAGCCACGTCGATTTTTAATGTTACTCAGTGTTTCACGTGTATATGTTGTGGACATACCGTTTTTTAATATTTAAAAAAAAATTAAGGTTTTCTATGTTCATCATTTTAAATATATAAAAGCTGTATATAGTTTCACGTCGAATAATTATTAGATAATATGGTCACCATTTCGTTACAACGATGTTTGAAAATCTTACGTGTAAGGCTTTTAAATGTACATATTGTCATTAATTAAAAATAAGAAGTATTTCATGTATTAATTGGAAATTGTCAAAGAACGAGTCACATGACATCGGGTCGATAATCTACAAGGCTAATAATTAATAATAAAAAAAAATACCTCTATTAAATAAAAAGAAATGTATGTGAAGGTGAATGTGAAGGTATAAATGTAGGCTTGCAGAAGCTTCCAAAAGTTGGTAATTATGTTAGTCACATGATGTAAAAGATTGTAATATGGAAAACGTATATCGTAATATAAGCTGTGTGTGTTTATAATTTAAAAAGTGGTTATAATAGTTTCTGAGTATTCCAATGAGCCAAATCCCTTCTTCCTACTTAAATATATTTGGCATGCCCATAGTAAGCTAACGCCATCCAATCATCTCACTAAGGCGCCCGTGCCGCAGCCGCCTCTTGCGGGCCATGTGGCACCACATCCTGCCTCCGCACCCCTCGCACCTTGTTCAGGTTACGACGACGAACGGAACACGCCTGGGTTCTCGCGAAAACATAAGAAACACTAATTGTTAGTTGTATGTACGAATCATGTTTAGACTACAATATGTGGTTGAAATATGCGTCTACATAAATAATTTCATATTGAAAACATACGTAATGTACAAACTTTTTTCCAAATGTATTCGTCGTATAAGGTTTTCGTCGTTTTCTTAATTGCTGAAGGGCGCGTCTACTCCAAAAGGCCTTTATAAAAATGCTCCAAATCTTTCTCATTTTGACCCCGCTTATATTCTTTCAGAGTGATTGTTATACGTAAACCAATGAGTGACTTGAAGATAGTCTGTAACATCTTTCTCTTCCACTTTGCCTACTATTATAAAAATTTGTTTGTATCAATAATATGTACTATTTGTACCGCTACTTACTAAGATTTATACAGTTTAAAGTTAATTCATATCTATTTTATTAATGCTTTATTCAGTTTCTATTTATGGGTATCGATTTTTTTTGTTTATTTTTTTTATGTCACTAGTCATAAGAACTCTAAGATCGCGCATTGATTTAACACAATTTGCCAGCTATATTTGTCATTTTCTGGTAGTGGCGAAGGCTATTTGTTTGTTGTGTTTTATTCTATCTATAAAAAAATACCCGAAAAATATCTAGGCACATTATGAGATGTCGGGATGTTAGCTGAACTCTCAATTGAATTATTTACTTTAATATGAAGTAAAGAAGTCTCTATATAAAAATATGTCCGTATGTATAGTCTGATTTGGATCTAATCAGTAACACTTTATAAATATATTTTTTGCACATTCGACATATATAATTAAAACTTACTTTATTAATTAGAATGTTCCTTGTTACGTAACTTACTAATACATATAATTTATACCTTAGATTTATAATTGTAAAGATTTCAAGGAACCATTACTCTGTTCTGCATGCTATTTTGTTTCTTTTATTAAATTCGACTTCAGAAATTATTTTTCAAATAATGTAAAACAAATTTAGTTACCTGGAAAGGTGATGGATAAAAGGAGACTACATGAAAAAAAAACAAAAAGGATATGAATGGAAAAGAAACACATGTTGCGCCGACCCCAAATAAAAATGGGATAAGGACAGGGATACGCTGATAAAATAAAGTTACTTTAATCCATAATGCTTCAGCCATTGATAAGTTCACCTTCAATTATTTCTCACCAGGATGAAGTAATTACATTTGCATATATTTATAACAATGGAATGGCAAAAGTTACGAAGGTCCCAACATCGATTTCACGTCTGTATGAAGTGCATTTGTGCCAATGTCAAACAATAATATGAGTATGTAAATTAGTTTTGTCTCACAGGTTGACCTTTGTTAGAACACACACAAATATGGAATAATTCCATAAATCTCTCTAAAGTTAAGTTCAATTATATACCTATATCTTATTTAAATAAGCGAAACCTCTATTAACTAAATTCTAATCACTATTGTCACATTAAGAAGACTAAAAAATAAATAAAAGGAACAAACCTCACAGTAATAAATCATAGCACTAAATAAAATTTTAAGACTAAAAGATAGTGAAATAAGTAAGAATTAAATTAAATGCATAAATTACTTTAATAATGTATGTAAATACTGAATGGTTCGAAATCAGACATACAAAAATAGCCTTATTACTTCAAACATTGAATTAATCAAGAGGATTAAAAAATTACACAGAGAACTAAAGTTAACGAGGCTTATAAGATGTCTATATGATATAGGTAGTTAGAAAACAGAATGTAATGTTACTATTAAAATGACGGATTTTAATAAAGTTAAACTTTCTGACTATTCTGACATTCGAATTTTTGTTCATGTGCCACAGTACCAGATAATTCAATAATGATACAAGTGGAAAGTATTTACCGATGTTTTGTCCTAGAATACCGATGGGGTTAGATGGCGCCTATGAAAACCAGAAAGGGTTTACGGTTTCCACGCCTTTCAACATTTCAAAACAACCGAACTTAAAAGAGGGTTTTATAACTACCATAAAATTGTATTACGGTGTCAAATCGTTAACTTTCCCCGTGCCCTCATTAACGGATCGTAAGGAAACATTAGTGAATGTTTATAAGAAAAAAATTGATCACCGTCCCAATATCCTAGAGGTGATTTTTTTCTTGTGACAGTTTTTATGTGGTTGAAATAATTGTTTGCGACGAATGATTGATTTTTTGTGAACCATAGTAACTTTCAATCTATTGAAAACTAGGTACGTATATGCGTAGATTATTCAAGATTTACATTTTAAAAGATGTAGTCTCTCTGAACTACTGGAACGATTTACAAGGTTATTCTTTTTCCCTGGATGAGTTATTTTTTACAATAGTTAATATGTGTACAATATCATATGAATAAACCTTACTGGGCGGTACAAAACGTGCTCTATATCTACTTTGAAATGCATGAGCTGATAATTACACATTTTTAGACTAGACATTTTAAATACTAACAACAGACGGCAAATTTAACAGTTACGCACTACGCACAAAGTACCTATATAGCTTCTCTTTTGATGTAAAATATCTATTGGCACGCTTTGTTAGTTAAACTGTAGTATTAAGTATGCGTTTTAAAGCCTTAATGCGAGGTCCGAACCGGGTATATAGTATGGCGGACGACCGAATAGACCGCCAATAACTCAGTTCAACACCGTTATCTATTACAAAAAAAAATGAGATAATCCGTCAAAATTCGAGAGAGATACTGCAGTGACTAAAAACTGAAGTTATTAGAAATGAGCGTAGCCACCAGGACAGCTAATGTCAAACGTAAACATCACAATGACGTTTTCATTTGTGTATTAACGTCATCAATCGTTCTTTGACATCGAATGTTCTGTATTCGTCCCAATGTCGTGTTACCACTCATTACTCGAGTAACAACATGTAATTATTTATTTACTTGTATATTCTATAGTGAAAGTGTAGCGAAAAATTTATCAATACATAAATCAATATTTATAGAATATCAAGTGTAGGTTCTAAGTTGGTAATAAAGAATGAACGTTTGTCATAAATACTAAATTGCACTTTTAGCTTTCTTGTCTTTACAACTCCACTTAGAAACTGTTAGAACTCAAGTTGTCAGCCGTAATGGCGCTATTTACCTAGTATTTATTTATAAATAAATCAATCGATTCACCAGTAACATACGTCTGCTATCGTTATATATTTTTGCATACGAACATAACTGTGTTATCTGAATAAAAAGGGAAATAAATACAGTTTGATTCTGGTATTCTGATTCTTTGAAACACCGTGCGTAAAATGTGATTCTTTAGAATTGTGTGAATTCCGTGATTGCGTAGAATCCAGGTATTAGAGTATGACGATGCATTAACGAATTTCGAAAAAATACATGTACTGTGATCTAGCTACGGCTTTGTCCGCGCCCACACTCCATAAAAATACGCTTTATTATTAGCTAATATTTACATGTTTTTCTGCTATAGACCAACAATTCATTCGATCACGCGTCACAAGTTTATGAATGCCTTATAACACTGGTGAAAATAACAATCAAAGTACCCACTACTAGCCAAACAAATTACTACAATTGATTTCCGTTGTAAGTAGCAAAATAAAGCCCAATTGACTAATCAAAGATAAGAATATCTACACAATACAAAACGTTAATTTTAAAAATGTACTTATGAATTTTAATAAATCTAACACACTAGACGCCGTGAAATGACGTCGTAAAATGTAATCTAATAGAATATCGGAGAGACAAGCAGCCGCACCAGTTCGGCCTTCTGAATTATAAACTCGCTTTTCGTTCGATGTGCTTTCAGAGAAATGAACAGATCGTTTGTCGGACACTTCTAACGTCAGATACCTTCCTGTCCGATGCACGTTGAGTAATTGATACTATATCGGGAAATAACCAAAGTTATAAAGTAGATTTGCGACCTCCGGCAGATTCGCACACTTGTATTGATATTATCAAGATATCATTTTTTAATTGCTCAACAATATGTCAAATGATTTAAACAGAATTGTTAAATTTTACGATTTATTCCTTTGTAATCTAATATAATTTCTTTACACTTTAATAGAGTCAGTACAACGTGTGTTCTTCTTTAATTTTTCTTTATCTCTATCTTTTTAACATTCACACCTTTTATACAGGTGCCACTCTTCACATAATCCTTAGTCTGTCTCCCACAATGAAATAATTTAATACGTACAATATAGTGTTGTTTGCAGCCCACAGCTATACCGCTCATTATTTAGCAATAGCGTATATAACTTGTCCCTATTAACCGTTTACCTACTAACTAGTAAGTAGGACGTTACGAATAAACTATTCACGTAATAAGTACTGCGGTTTTACAGGCAAAGTCTTTTTATAGTAATTGAATTAGCTATTACTAGTGACAATTTATTAGCTGTTTAAAAAGGGTTAAGGAATAAAGCATGTAATTTTCTCTTACTTGTTATTGTAGACTTTATTTTTCTAACTGGTTAAGACTTTGAAGTGATTGGCAATGACAATTTTATTGATATTCTGTGGCGAGCGCTTAACTGATGATAATCAGCCGAGAAAAAAGTAGTCTGCTTGATTTAATCTTGCTACTTGTGACGAAAATTTTACTGAATTCGCCCGAGGTAAGCCCTATTGTTGATTCATGAAAAACATAAAAAAAAAACACCTTACAGAACCCATATTTGCTGATAGTATGCGGATACAGTAGAGATAATGCATATAGGTGGTGAGTACAGGAACTTCCCCAGTTAGGGATCGGAGCATGTTCTGGAATTCATATATTCGTTCATTCAACTTAAATTTTGACAAACCACGAGAAGAAATGATAAGATAGGCGTGTTTTCCACATAGTTTATTTGTAAATTTTAGGACTGTATTTTCCATAATGCTAATTCGTAGGAAGGAGAGGATGTTGTTACAATGGTATTGGATATGGATGTGGACCGGTATAGGTGACAAGGAAGACTAAAGAAAAGATGTGTACTGTATACTGTGTGAAAGATGACATACTTAGAAAGAGAGTGAATGTAGATATGATCTTAAATAGAGATGAATGGAAGATAAAAACTTGTTGCACCAACCACGAATAAAAGCGGGATAAAGGCGGATAAGCAGAGATGAGGATTTCGCATAATACTTTGCACAATATAGTCAAAATAGTTAAGGGGAGACACGAGATTATGTGGATGGATGGCTTGCTAATATAACATAAGATCACTCTATATCCGGATTCTATGATTGAAGCTACAATGCATCTGTGTAATGCAACTTAAATGTACAAAGCGTTAATCTAGATGTGGCTTCGAATTTTAGAATAAATTGAAAATTTTCGTAAAAATATAATTTTCGGTTTGATACAGTACTAAACTTTGAAAGATTTAAGTTACATATGGTTACACTTTATATACAAATTCTAAGCAGTTGTGATAAAGTTATTTCACAAGAATGAAGTTACTGGTTTATAAATAGTTAGATCGTTTTCCTCAAAATAAAATGATCCGATTTGGTAACAGTATATACATAAGTAATTAATTTAATAAGTGTGAAGATTTGTTAAAATTGTATTTCATGATATTTTCTAAAACGTTTCACAAGGATAAACAAAGGTTTAACATCCTCATGTTTGTTATAAAACGTGTCATTTCAGAACACATCGTCCCGGACGGGTACAGCCATATTATTATTACAATACATTTTCAATAAAACCGTGGGCGGGTCACATGCTAGCTACAGCTGGATGTCAGCTAATGCACGTGATATTTCCCGAACACTTAGTAAAGCCGTAGGGTAAATTATTATATTCAAATGTTATATTCAAGCAAATCAATTTGCTAATTAGCAAAACTAAATGAATGGCTAGTTCACTAATAATTACTAAATTATATAATTGGTTTAATTAGTATAGGTCTGAGTTGCGAAATCGTCCGTCATTATTCCTTAGGCTCGACTTGAATACAATGTTGAAGAAGACACCTGTCAGCTTTGAAACACTACCATCACTTCATAAACTATAGGTGGATTCGTAGTGATAAAGTTGAAGAACATTTAATGTTTTCTTCCATGTTTTTATTTACTGGTATGATATTTAGTGCATGTAACTATAAGAAGGGAGTCACTTTCATACTTCATTATCATCCGTCGTATAATAAGCTTTTGTTTGCTCACGACTTATTTAGAAAAAAAAAAAAATCCAGAGTCTCCGATCTTAACTTTTTTGCCTTTTTTAGACTAAATTTTTAATCTGCCAACGCCCCCTCTGTGCTATCTCATTTTCACCAAATTTTCTGTAGGTCTTCTACTTCCAGAAGAGGGCGTCATCGTTCACATTAAGAACATAGGCTTTAGCTGCACTGTAAAGTTATATTTCTATGTGGGCATTTTAACACCTGGATCATAAAAATCGTCCTGATTTTCCGCTGTTATAAATGAATATAGGTATATCATTTATCTCATATAAGAAGCATCGAAGCATAAAACGCATCCTGTCACGGGCACTAACTATGAAAGCTGTCATTGAGCCACGTGGTTTTAATTGTGTTAATTTATGCATAAAACGGGGTGTACTGTGCATTACCAAATCGATATATCTAAAGCATTTAAGTGTAGGTGGTAATCTATAATGATCTTCTAACGTAGAATTGGTAGAGCAATTTCTCTTGCCTAGTTACCGACTATAAGTAATAACCGCTGAATATATTTCTTAGAATATTTACTTCGGTAGAGTTTTCTGGACAGGTTGCAGCAAAGCCCTTAATCATGATTGACGCACAAATTATTTTAGCAGCCACCCTTACTTATCACTGAAATAAGATATGTACATTTAGATAGATTTTATATGTTGTATAGGCTTAATGGTAGATATCCACTTATCCGTATCGTACGTATATCGGTCGCATCGCATCAAACGGATCTTAGTATTCTTTGTATGGGAAGTCATACAAGTGCATCCATTGATCCGCATCGTACGGATCGGACGAAGCTACTCGTCGGCAATCCCGATGCCGAGGCTCCGAGGGCCAACTTTTGCGATGCGTGCCGATGAAATCATACGGAATGTCGATCAGCGGACGAACTCCACGCTCTCGTTCGCTCCGTGTCTTATCGATTATCGTCTTGTTCACACGTGCATTCCAGCATGGAGGTGGCACAACGAATAGCAATTGTGCAAGAGTGTAAAAAGATATATGATTTAAAACACCCTAATTATTCACATTCAAACAAGCAATGGCAATAAATTCTTCTTCTTCGTATCCTCCATTATCTTGCATATTCCACCGAACACTAAGAAAATCCGAATACAAGTGGCGTCAGCAGTTCGTTTGCTGGTAGTTGCGTCGGCAAATATGATCGCTGTTGATACTGTGGACCCATTGTAAAAAATAATCTGTTTTTGATATGATGCGTCCGATACGTACGATGCGTATATGTGGACGCTTGCCTTTAGGCTGTATAGGAGCTTTCATTATAATCTCACCTGATTTTAAATGTCGATCTGGTCCAGAATGATAAATTAAGGTGATTGCTACCGGAACATAGCTACTGGTGATTGGAGACAGGGTTGCAAACTTGAGGTTGGTAGCGAGTAGGTAGGCGCAATATATTTGAAAATTCTCTATCACCATGTTATGGCTTACGATATTTTCTTTCATCGAAAGCTGAGGCTAAGTATAGAAGTAAATGTCCCAGAATCCGGCCACGCTACCAACGGAATCCATATCGTTAAATATTGCATTTAGAGGAAAGTAATGTAACAACAACGATGTGACTAAAAGTATGTTTAGTCCATAACTGGTGCTTGAGATTAGGATGGTAGCTGTCCTTATGTCTCCTATTGTCTTATTTTTATAGGTAACCGACAAATTAATATAGTTTGTAGAGAATTATACAAAGTTGTATTTTTTTTTATTATTGAGCTTGGTTTGCAATAGGATAATTTACTGATGTTTCATATATTAAAAATAACTGATTCGTAAAAAAAAATGTTGAAATACCTGTTTAAATTGAGATGCTCTATCTCTTTCCAGTGAAAAAAAAAGAGTTAGTATAGAACTTGCACGAAGTACGTCTTACGTACTTTTTAATAAGCTTTAGCTTCACGTCACTTTTTAGTATAGGGGTTATCTCTCTAGAATAAAATTAAAACGCTTATAAGTTATTTATTTCTGGATAGATTATAATTTTGATTTCAGTCTTATTTGTGATCTATTTTGAAGGAATAAAAAGAGCCGAGAACTTGAACAACCTATTTTTTTTTATATAATGTAAATTAACAATATGTTTTATTATTATAAATTGTTTAAAATTATAATAATTAAATTACATACTTCTTTCATAACGTGCCTTTAAATTCTCCTAAATATTTTTGAAACTGTAGTTTGTAGTAGTATTTTGATACACCAATTTCTATAAGAAATATAATATTCTTTTACACTATTATTTATACTATCTTTTTACTTGGAGACTGTGTTTTATATCTTTTGAAATCATTCTGTTCTCGTAATAAATAGTAGGCTTTAACCTATCCAGTAATGTATGATTATATCAGAATCCGTGGCGTAACTAAACCATCTGAGGCCCATGCCAAAGTCATTGGATGGGGCCCCAGTATAAATCGTCACATTGTAATTTGATTTTAAGAAATTACTAAAGTGATCACTAAAGCGTTTAAATGTTTAGTCGTGTCTAACTTTAATTGTATTTATAAATTTTATTGAATTCTGTTAAAAATATTAGGATTCTTCTGAACTCACGACCTCGCGGGCTGAGGCACCATTGGCCCAGAGCCCGAGGGATTTTGCAAGATCAGTCATCTTATAGTTACATCATTGATCAGGATATACCATCGATAACACATTTATGATTTTCTGTGTTCCATGATCCGAAAATATACACGACACCGGCTTTTCGCTTCGATGCATTTTCACATGTAAAAGCTTTAAACGTCACACTTAATTATGACGACACTATTTTACGAACACTTTTCCAACTCGTTTTTTGTAATGCCTTTTAACTAGCACTGGGAGTCTTTTCTATACTAGGTCTATGGACTCTAGACGTGGTACGAAGCGTCGAGTTACGTGGCCTGTTATAATTGTGTTTCTGTTCCAGTTTGAGTTAGGTATACTGTGGTAAGGGAACGTTGTGGTGTGGTAGAGGAGGGATTGAGAAAGATAGAGATAGGGATACTTATATGGTTTGGACACGTGGAGAGGATGGATGAAAGAAGACTAACGAAATAAATTTACGTCGTCCTAGCTAAACGTATCTCTTCAAGGACGTTATGAAGAAAGGCCAGGTCAAATGTATCCGTAAGGGAAGAGCATGTATGAAAGCGCTTATGAATGTAAAAGAAGCGCAATGCGTGTGTCAGGATGTAGTCTTTTCCTACCCATATGAGAGAGAAGGGTTACACTTTGCCCGTGCACCGTTTGTGATTTTCGGTCCAAACTGTTGTTCTAATAAATTTAAGATACTATGTCAAACATAAAATTATTCGATTAATGGAATACGATTCCTATTTTATCTAAGTTAATTCTTCAGCTTAATCGGAAATAACTTGTCCTAGATTTTACATTTTCGTTTCTAGTCTAAATCCAGCGGCCGGTTGCAATGGATGGCGCTCAATTTTCATTAATAAACTAACGGGTTAAGCGATTTTCTGTGTTCCATGATCCGAAAATATACACGACACCGGCTTTTCGCTTCGATGCATTTTCACATGTAAAAGCTTTAAACGTCACACTTAATTAATAAGAGTTTCTGATTAAAGTCTATTTTTTTTAAAGCCTTTGGCGGTTTAGAGCTGGATTGAATTAATTACCAGTAATTTTATTCTACCTTATATATGTTAAATACCCTTGGGAAATATCTAAAAAATAAAATGTTTATAGCAAGGTTTTTACGAAGATGATTTTTTTCGATAAGAGTAAAATTTCAGGGTCATACGTCACGCGATGTGCGTTAGAAGCGATGATGGCGCAGTCGGTAGTGCGGTCGGATTTCACGATAATGGACGCGCGTTCGAGCCCACTTATTCAACTCTAAAATCAGCCTGAACTTTTGGTGAAGGAAAAGATTCTAAGGAAACCATAGACTGTGTGGTGGTAGGGAATTTTGTAATAATGCCCTAAACTTGAAAAACCTGGCGCTATATTAAGCGCCGTAATTGGTAAATGCGTAATTGGTATTCCAATAGGTGTGTTTCACCAGTATCACATGAGAACCAGTACATTTAGGCTTAGTGTGTTTACCATCCTGGACCAAATCGTCGCTTAATATTAGGTGAGATTAGTCTGAGCCTACAAATGTACAAAACAATCATTTTGAAGAATAATATACGAATCGATTACGTAGTGAGAGAAAAAGGGACTAAGATAATAAGGACCTTATACTTTTGACTGTGGAATTATTACGTACTCCTTCTTGCGCTATATTCGTTCTCGAGGAAGCGTGGGCATGACCACATTTTAGAAATTAGGTGTACGTATTATTTTCTCTCTTTCTCGATTTCCGATATAAATTTCTTACTATTAATTAAAGATTTAAACGTAAGCTTGCCAAAGACTTCACTTCTGACATGTGAACCCTGTAAACCCTTCCTCATTAACAAAAAAAATCACGACTACTTTTAAAATCTTGATCACGATTCGAAATTCAGTTAAAAAAAAAAAAAAAAAACTTCATTTAAAAAGAAATACAATTTCTATTCTTTATAAATTCTGTACTATATATTTTAAATATTCAATTTAGTACAATTACATTATTTTAACCTCTTAAAGCAACCTTTTTAACTATTATAATATTATCCACGTCGTTTATTTTATATATTATACGATATAAGATGTACCAGATGATACATCTACGATTTAAAATAAAAATAACGTAAATCGAACCAGTGCAGTGAGTCTCAAATTAAAAGTTTTCTAAAGAATAAATTTAATATTTCAATTATAAACCTACCGACAGTTCCTTTTTTGAATGTAAGTAATGTTGAATAACATTTAAGACGTCCTAGGGAGAACAAGACGAGACACGGTTGGGTTTGGTGAAAAAAGTAATTGGAACCGGAATCTGAGCCACAGTACGCATGACGGGAAAAAAACGTCACAGTGAATTAGTTGGATCGAGCGCGTCGCGTTTCTACCTCTCTGTAATTCTCACCGTGATGTCGGTAAGCGGGAATATATTGTCCGTGAATATTTCACGGATCTTCGTTCGTTTGTATATAAAACGTGATCGAGCGAAAGAATTACATGTATTGGAGTTAAAGATTTCCATACGCTTATATAATTGATAATATTTTCACAATCTTATCCTTATTCTACGAAATCACAAAAGGCGAAGTCGTCTACCTATCTAGTCGTTTATTATATTATAACTCGAGACTATAGAATCGTTTTTCATGATACTTTTCTAAAACATATATCTTAATATGTGAGACGAAACTTCTTAGCGTTCCATGGATTATTCGTGCGGGTGCCGCGTCCATCGCGTTGCCGAGAGGCGAACCTAGTGCAAGGTCCAGGATGTGCGACACAGGTGTTTTTTTTTTTTACTAACCTAGCTAATGCTGTTGACTGGAAGGGCCTTTACAGCTTCACCGTGACTTTGGGAGCGAGTGCTGAAGGCATTCAGCCGCAAAAAGGTAACTAGCATAAAGGTTACCAAAACGGTACGAACCTCAGCTTGGCCGTTACCTGAGTGTACAAACTCTCTCGCGAATTGAATCCTATCTAATCCCTACATTTTTTATTTAGCATAAAACAAAGGTTCCTTACAGGAAAAAAGTGTGCGTCGGCCGGGAAACGGACCCAGGTGTAGGTTTAAGGGGCCCCATTTACATTGCGCATCTACACTCATCTTCACTGCCCGTATTCACCTCCCTGCTTAGCCAGATTTGGTAAGATCCTACTAATGCTGCTTTGGTTATCCTTTGTAATAAAAAACTTAAGGTTGCTCTTAGCAAGCCGAGGTCGTTTAGTAAGTTATAGAAAGATTTTGCTGTTAATCCTCTCGCTTAAAAATATATATTTTTTTGGATTAGGTATCATGTATATAGAAAAAGTTACCAGGAAATGTGTTAAATTAAAAATAACCAAAATTAAGTTCATGAATAATTGCAGTCGCACAAATTTATCTGTCCCGGTAATAGCGTCTTTATCATCACTTTTATTCTTGCCAGTAAACATTTTTTAGAATATATTGGGTATAAATAATATACACATTAGCACTTTACTATTGCTAATGGTTTGCTATTCAAATAGCAAGTCAAGATATATAAAAAATATCAGAAAGATGTTTATTTAGTTTACAAAAAAACAAATACATAATTTACAACAGAAGAAATGTATACGAAAAGCAAATTATTCACATTTAAGATTGTTATCAGTTCACCTTTGGCCACTGGGTCAAATAAGTTTGTCGCTTTATAGGTTATTAGATATTTCTTAGTTATAATGCACAAGAATTACACGCAAGTATAACCGCTGACTCACGATAATATTAATACATAGACATATAACCCGAACGTCATCAAACACTTCCAGACAATCAATACGTAAAAGTTCCAAGCTCGATGAGATCAAAATAGCCACACACCAGTGGCCCTATTAAAAAACCCAAACCGACCGCTCTGCTAACCAATATCGTCCTAACCTACACAAAATACTAAAATAAAAGGCCAATAGGTCTAAGGGTCATTCTGCGCTAAGTGCCTCTGACATTTCAGCGTGTGCATAATTGGGAGCGGAACTGACGGGCCTCCCTTGTTCCACCAGTAGGGGGTGGGCTGTCAGGCGTCGACGTGTCAAGTCAGGGGTTGAATAATATATGAGTAGAAGAGCCGGATGGCTGCGCCACTTAGCTATATCTGAATAATGTACATTATAGAGTGAACTGTCCGATTGTTTGCATAGCTTTAGTTGCAGTACTGCAGTTGAGCGTTTAAATTATATAGAAAAGACAAAGCCTTTTGATTCATTTGTATTTGTTTTCCCTTTAAAATTTAAATTGTAATTATTTCATTCATTTCAATAACATGGAAATAAGATAAAATTATGTGGTACTTTACGTGATTGTTCTTTGTTACGTAAGATTTACCTAGTGGCGTTTAGTAGCGATGAACCACTAAAGAAATTAAGTCAGGATATTACAGAATAGAGAAGTGAATAAAACTGACCCCAAAGCCATTTCTTGAGTTTTTAATTATTTCAGTAAATCATTTTTCATACATTTTCTTGTGTTTGGGTACATTTTTAATTGTAAATGATTTTATGGTTCTTATAGAACCATAAAAAAATTAACATCGATTTCCTAGGTTCTAATATCGATTCAGTGGTAGATATCAAGTACATAAAATCGATTTATTGGTCTTAAATATCGATTCTTCGATTAATGTTGTT
Organism: Samia ricini; assembly: GCA_014132275.2. Taxonomy (NCBI): domain Eukaryota; kingdom Metazoa; phylum Arthropoda; class Insecta; order Lepidoptera; family Saturniidae; genus Samia; species Samia ricini. Next base: position 14,886,650 of record AP028161.1, read on the forward strand.
CTCAGGTTGCCATCCTTATTAACATTGTTTTTCTTTGATATGTATTTGGTTATCATGGTAGCTTACTAAAGTTTGTTTTTCAAATAAGTAAATTTATTAGAGTTATTTGGTTATTACACGTAGTTTACCAGTTAAATTTAACTTAATACTTAGTGTGTGTGACAGAGTAGTTATCTAATAATTGACTGGGACTGCGGTTTTACGAGTTTAGTATTTAATTCACGTCATTTTTTTAGTTTTATAATCTTTTGCTAAGTTCTTCTATTGCAGTCTGGGTATAAATTGAATAATGAATATTCTCTCTGTCAGATTATCAATATCGTGTTATTGTTATATTACTTTTCAACTATTATTTTTTATGATAGTTTTTGTACCTTTTATTTGTAAATTAGTAGGTAAATGTTTGTTTTGCTATATGATAAAGAGCTTAAAGTATTTTTGTTTAATTTATTTTTGCATAATACTTATCTTTAAATAGATAGTAGTAGGTTTTACAAATTTTACCGGGCTTTGGTCTTCAAATCTATTTAATTTTTATACCTGTAATATAAACAAACGTGTCTGTGTGTAATTATTATTACATGTATTAAACAAATAATTTTATTACTAATATAAAATATCATATAATCGATCTCAGATAAATATTTGAAGAAACTTGATAGCTTCCAAGCATCCATCATTACTGTACTAATATTCAATATAAAGAACTATGAAGACCAGGAAGATTTTTTTTTTATGCTCCGGCTTACCGAAGATTTTTTTTTTTCACGCTTCGCCACTGTTAAAGAATAATAACAATTATTAAACTTAGTCTAAGTATGAATTATACTGCTTATATTATTTTAATTCGTATATTCAGGCAGTGCATGTATTCTGACTAAATGCAAGAGAATCACTTCAACTAATGAACGTATAAGTTTAAAAGTAAATCATATCATAAATAAAGTTAAGATTTATCGTTTTACGATAATACACTTAAAAACAAAATAGTTAATTCCCACATTTGAAGTAAATAAACCGTCGCCTGCTATTTTTCAATACATCAACAGTTAAAAAGTTCATTATTCAAATCTAGCGGAGAGCATTAAAAACGTATAAGTCGACGCGACGGGGACGACGCACGCGCAGGTGTAGCGCCGGATGCTGAAAAGAGGGGGCCCTGAAGGGACGTGAGGGGGAAGAATTGAGAGGAAAGAGGGTGCACGCTCCGTGTCGTATGTCGACCAATTTTATATGGGTGCATAACTTTTTTATATTCATTTAATAGCGATATATGATATTTAACGGGTTTAATAACTTTAAATCTTGTTTTATCTAGATTACATTGAGTTCTGGAAAATAATTTCCTTTAATTAATGATGCTCCCGGAACACCTTTGATATTTGGCGCCAGGTTTTCAAACTTGAGGGTGATAGCTACCCAGGTGGGCATAATTAGATAATGCTTTACCTCCATGCTATGGTTTCCTCACGATTTTTGCCTTCACTGAAAGCTGAGGCCGATTTTAGAGTTCGGGATCGAACTCGCGTCGATTGACGCGGAATCCGGGCGCACTACCCACTGTGCCATCATCGCTTCAATGCTTAATGAAGGCCAATGGAAAAATGACAATGATGATGAATTTGAATGAATGAATTTAAATTCTTAAAAAGATTAATCTCTGATATTTATTTTACATATTTGATTTTAGTTAAGAACTCTTTAATTTTTTTCTAACTAGAGACTATATTTGAAATTTGTTTCGGCTCAGAGAACAATCAGCACAGTACACGACTGCAAGTCCAAGATGAGTGACATCAGCGAAGTAGCAAATATTTATATAGTCATACTTGTACTGCCTAACGTGAAAATACCAAAATCCTTGATAAAGTTGAAATATATTTTCTAATACTGATACCTGAAGCATCAACGATATACAAGCGACCAGTTTCGACAAAAAAAAGACTTTACTTCATCAATAATAATTGAGATTGAATTTTAGAACTAGATTTGGACTATGGAGAAGTGATATAGGCGGAACATGGGTTTTATCGAATACGAATATTCGGCCGAATGTTCGACAAAACTTTAACTAGACATTTTTAAGAGTTTCATTTTTTGTTTAATATTATTATATATAAATGGTAAAAGATTATAAAACTATGTATTTAATTATTTATATATGCAAAAAAACAACAAATTTTAAACTTAGATATTTAATTTATATTCATCGTCATTATAAAGTATCTAAAGTAAAATCCATTCTTAGGTAACATTTTACAAGTCGAAATTTGTTATTAAAAATCTATTTCTGTTTCGGATGCTGAATGATTTTCTTCATTCCATAATGCGCACTTCGATTTACATCTTATTTTACAAATTTTTATTGTTTATTAAAAGTTTAAAATCTCAAATATGTTCATTTTCATCCATTTTAAATTTCATAAATAGTAATTATTTTATAGTGTCTTCTTCCCGTTTTATTGTTCAGAAAAATGAAATCGAATCTTACGTAAGAAGAGGAAGAGGGTTCGAGAAATCTTATGTATCCTCACATAGGGTAGGGGGGAAAAATTAGTCAAAATCATCCTTACGTAATAATAAATGGCCCCTTAGTCCATGATATTAATATACGAATAATATTGCTTATGTATTTTTTTGGCTCCATACATCAGAAAATTATAGTTATATAGAAATAAGATATCACACCAATAGTGACTGCTATAACTCGAGTCAGTATTAAAGTTTTGATTTATTGTTACAGGTTGTGAGTCGTATGATGTGAAAAAAAATTAAGGACTGTCCTCATTTTGGTTACGGAACACAGAACGTTACAAAGCGGATGCTGCCAGGGCGGTTAACGGATCTACACAACCGGGGGTCAACGACCGCTATATATTTTTTGTATTCAACAGTCACAGGCCCAGTTTCCTGTCACAATTTGTTGTTTTTTTTTTCTTACCTTTCGTGAGCACTGTTACATGTGAACTTTTTTCATTATCCGTTATTATTCCGTTTTCGGACGGTAAAATCAGTATCACTTATATGATCCCATATTTGTCATATGACAATATGATCTTATATTTTTGAACCGATGATGCCTCAGTTGATACTGTTGTCGGATCCCGAGTCAATCTAACTTTATAAGCTTGAGTTTTCGACTGGGCATTTAATAGTACTTATCTGCGTAGCTACCACCCTCGACCTTGAAAACCTGTCGCCAAGCTCCAATACATACGTTCCTGCAGCATCTCTTCAGAATCAGTAATTTTAGAATTAGTACGGTAACCCTGGACCACATCGTCACTTAATATCAGGTGAGATTTTACTCACAATAGTAATAATGTATATTTATGTACATGAATTGACCAGTGGCCGAAATATCGCCATAATTATTAGCGAATATCAAAAAAACTCCTTCCATTTTTCTTTGTTGTTAATACTAAAATCCAATAAAGAAGTAAAATATAACAAAATCAGCTGATAAAAAGTGAAAAAAATATCTTGAAGTATCTTTGATAAGTCATCTATAGATACAAAGTTATTAGTCTATCAAAGATCTTTTGTAATCATAATTTCTTAAACCGACTTCGTGGAGTTGTTTTGTATTCAATAGTTTAAAACATAGAACTAGTTGCGTATTATGGGATAATATTATTTTTTCTTAATTAAACCAGCACGTGTTAATATGATATTCTTATTTAGATCGAACTTGATTTATAAACAAAAGTATATCGTGTTGACTTATTTATCTCTTTACAACAATGAAACAACAATTAGTTATCGAAATGAAAATAATATATATATATATATATATATTCGTATAGATTATTTTTTTACAAAGAATAGGCTCAGTACATTGACCACAATCTCACCTGTTAAGTGACGATTTGGTCCAGGATGGTAAACATACTAATCCTAGATTTGGCGTCAGGTTTTCAAACTTGAGGGTGGTGTATCGTGGTATCTACCCAGACGGACATGTCCTATCACCAAGCTTACGGTTTCTTTACGATGTCTTCCTTCACCGAAAGCGCAGTCCGATTTTAGAGTCGGATAAGTGGGGATCGAACCCGCGTCGATCGACGCGGAGTCTGGCCACACTAGCCACTGCGCCATCATCGCTTTATGTAGTTTATAATAAATCCAGATGGCTTTTTCAAACAACATAACACATAAATAAATAAAACAAACTTTCTTTCTTCGATATTATACAATATAGATATAATAAGAGAATGGATTCGAACATAGGTCCGTCGGTGTGGTATCTACTATCTACTTACGCCCCATGCTTTAGGCTCAGTAAGGCTAATAAAAGCTTTTTAGGTAATAGTGTTAGGTTCTACAATAAAACTCCTAAGCATGTTACCGATTTACCTGGTAATAAGGTTACAATACATCTAAATTTGTCAAGGAAATTTCAAATTCAAAAGATTTTTATAAGGGTACGTACATAAACGATGTTTGGAAATGATACTTCTCTGTCTGTGTTTCCGTTAATAACGATCATGATATAATCTTCTATTTATAGGACTTTATTAAAAGAAATAAAAACATAATTAAAAAAAAAAAATACATATTACTTTTCTGGACCGAGGTAAGGTTTTGACGTTCATAAGCGCCTTCTCGTAGTCTGCGAAATTGAATAAAGTTTTTTTAAATATTTTCCATTAGGTATGTATCGAAATTAAACCATACGATGTCGCTATTCCATGTTCAATTATTTGTCAGTGCAGCGCTTTACTAATTCAGATTGGCACGTTAGGCCAGACGGAAATACATCGTGATCGTCTGGCTGGATCGCAGGAGTGTGGGCTCGTTTCACACCCCCTACCACCCAGTCTGTATAGAATGCACTCGCTGTTGTCATAATAGTTTTTGACAGTGTGAAACTACCTCCGCTGCTTGGTTGAAGATATATTTATCTTATTCTTATAAAAATGTTCGTATTTATATTGGTTCATTAAAATTTAACTTTTTGATGTGTAATATCTTTTCTGTAATTCCTTGGACGTGTTTCCATGAAAAGGGGAGAGAAGTCTGTAAAAGGAGCCTGCGAAGCGTGCGCTATTTGATTTCACCAATAAACGTTCACGGTGCTAGTATTAGCCATCAGATAGTACCAACACATTTTCGGAGAGGTTGGTACTGTCAGCCATAATTTTTACGCTTAAAGTGTTGTGTATAAGGGTGCCGTTCTATAGACTACTTTATATGTGTAAACTATACTAATAAATAAACAACCAACTGCGCTTTACCGAAAATTTAGAAATAATATTACTAATTTGTTTCATATAAACAAGATTTCATAGCAATCTACAGAAAATAGCTTACATTTCATTACAGGTATAAAATAGACGCTTGATATAGCATTGATGTCATTCTATAGATGTATTTTATTATTTGGCGTAAGGTCGAGTAAAAAATGCATGTTTCGAGTAAAACAATGTAGACGATTAAATGTTGCCCTTGAAGTTTAAAAATAATTATCCATACAATAAATTACAATCTATTCGAGAAATAATGATAACATTTGAGCCATTATTAAAGGTTATTATTTAAATAAATTATTTAAAGCCAAAATAATAAAAATCACTTGGATTTAACACGTACAAAGGTTTAGAGATAAGGTTAAAAATAATAGAAAAAAGTAAAATGTGTAAATTATAAAAAATAAACGCTTCTAAGTCAACAATAAAATAACTTTTGCAAAGGCTACCGTACGACAACTGTCAGCTACATAGACCTCACAATAGAGCTACGAAAGCGCTCCCCTGTGAGTGGACGCGGCGGCGCAAGACGCGATCCTACCCACCTCTAACATCCACGAACAAATCTTCGCAATCAATGTATAAATAATCGTTTACCAATGCGTCCGAAAACACGCAAACCACCGTCCGTAGTACGATATTTCAGGAAGGTATTCCCCCGTCCGTCAGACGTAACTTCAGCACATCCTATTTATAAGCGTCTATGTATAAATTCACTAAAAGTTAACAACACCACAACACACACGTAACGAATATAAACTCGGAAAAGCCTCTATTAATAATCGACCGACCGACCGACTGACTTTGCTACCAAAAATAATAGTCTAATTGTGAAAAGTTTATGCGCGATGGGTCGTGGACCGGGGCTATCTTGGGGCGGCTAAACTTAGTGGTGCGTGCGAGCCAGCTGGTAAAATTAGTGTTGAGACGCCGTCTGGTGCGGTGGTCTTCATGACGCCACGGCTGCCGTCCATTCACTCGGACTCACCTCTCGCCGGCAAGCGCTGTGCTGCGCAATTGCCAAACTTACGACATTCCATTTTCAAATTGGACGCCATGTTGTCAGGTGACAGATGTTGATTTATAGCTTCAACATCGTTCATCGGGAACGCTGACAAAGCAATGATTTAATATATATTTACAGGAGTTATTCATATTACAACAGTCAAAGGCCATGCACATCTTTAAATGTCACATATGCATTAAAAAAATGTATGGCAATATTTTTTTCACATTCAAAAATTTAATTAAAAGTGTAAATAATAGCATAGTATGTATAATAAGATTCTTGTTACGATAATATTTTTGAGGAAGATTTTTTTTTTCACGAGATATTTGAGCGGAATAAATAATTTGATGTTTTTTTTTCAATCTGTTTTTGTCATGAATTATTCAGTTTCGTAATGTTCAATTTTATTACATTTTTATGGAATCAATGTCTAACGATATATTGCTTCTTGTAAACTTACATAAAATATAAATATTTACAAAATAAATAACACCATGTCATAATTATGTGAAAGTGAGCCCAAGTGGCTCAAATTTCAGGCCCTATTGAGTTCAGAGGCTTTGACCCGCGGAAATGTGGTGGAGCGGCAAATCAAAGGGTTTTTAACTCCCTTTTGTTTCCAACGGTCTATTAATGGGAGGATAATTATCTGAAATGTCCAGTAGCGACCTTCACACATCCTGGAAATTGGAAATAATATAAAGATGGTTACTGTTTATTATTTTTTAGTACTCAGAAGTGTTAAATGTAATTAATACTGGTTATATAAACATTAATTGTTATACTGTAACAAAATAGAACTGTATATTTATGAAATTATTAAGTGCTAGCTGTGTGCCCGCGGCTGCGCCCGCGTTTCATGTATTTTTCACTGCGTCATAAAGTTTTTAATTTTTTTAACCGGACCCTAATCATTTTCCAATAAAAATTTTGGTACATTAAGCGAAGATATTTTTCACAAAATTAAGTACCTGTCAGTAAAACTGTCCATTGAATCGGATTTTATTCCTGATTTCATGAGCTTTAATTTTTTTACGCTGAAACTTAATTATTTTCGAAAAACAAAAGTACCTTATGTTATGCGGAGTAACTTCAGCTATCTACCAAAAAAGTTTCGTCAAAATCGGTTCCTTCGTTCCGGAGAATACCCGGAACAAACAGACAGACAAACATAAATTTTAAAAATTGTATTTTTGGATTAGGTATCTCATATATATACATTTATATATTTAGTAAAAAATTGTTATTTTGTTATTACAAACATACACTCGATCAATTCAATATCAGCCTTCAATTTTTATTTATTTAATTTATTTAGATGACTACTGTTATAAAAAACTACTGTATGAATTCATTTTATGCATAAATATTTTCATAATAATTAATATGAAACTCAAAGTTTAATTAAGTTACGTGCTTGTACCAATAATTGGCTCTCAATTTTCAAGACTCAGCGATACATAACCTGCAACGTTAAATCAACTTATCGAAGCTACGACCAAGGCAATGTTGTTATAGCAGTCACGTGTTCTACTACAAAACTTATAGAAGCCTGCAAATACACTAAAGTACCTTGAGAATTAACATATTAACATTATTAGTTATTAAATTATTACTATTATTAAAAGAAATAGATAGAAATACATTTCTTTTAAATTATGACCCACTCGTGATTATTCAGATTAACTGGACAACGTATTCCGTATATACAAGAGTTTTCCCGATGGTGAAAATTGAAATATAACCGTTCGAGAAAATTTGAAAAAATAAAAAGCTATTTAAGTCTTATTTGTTAGATTAAAGCTTGTAAATAACTGGTAAAAAATAAAGAATACACAAATAGAAAAGAACAAATGGTTCCTGAACTTATCGTTGTCTATTTATACATAAATTCTTGTCTGTTTAGTATTGAAATTACATACTTGTTTTATGAGTGAGTGTGCTTATGGGAAGGTCCATTATCTCAACAGGGAAAGTTCAATTACATCGTTTTAGTGAAAATAATCAAGCCGGTGTAGGTTGTCCAAACTGTTAAAGACAATAAGACAGATACACAAATAACCTTCTTTGACCTATTATGTTTTATATTAAAAGATTTTTGCTGTGTTGTTTACTTTTAAAGAATATATGGTATGCAAGTTTCCATAAGTTCTATCATTCATCTAATTAATTAAAAACTTTCAAATCAATATTTTTCCAAATAATCCAATCCAAGTGCATCATTCCAGTATCACATCCTTGAAACGAAAACTAAAAATAACATAGCTGGCATCTTGCCAGTAAAATCTAAATGACGCCAATAAAACGTTGTTAGAGTTTTAGTCGAAGCGGAGTGAAATGATGGCGAATTCCTATCATCTACATAAGAAACTATATAATCTAACCAATAGAACTGTACATCAGACAGGGTAATCCATTTTTCCTTTAAAAAAATAGATTCCTTCGAGCGTAACATGACGAGAACTTTGAACCGCCGACTGGCATTGAATTCTCGATCTTGTGATTATTATAGCTCTATAAATTTAATTTATAAAACTAAAGATTAATTTAACCAGTATTGTCTATGTCAAGATCTTTTATAAATTAAGATATAATAGAAAAATATTCCAACATTTTTTTTGTCACAAAACTCTTAATATTTTTAGCAGCAATTTTTGTTCTAAAAAATCTTTTGAAATGAAATTATTATGTTTTGAGGAAGTTCACTGATGTTATCAGATAAAGTTCTGTTGGCTTTTTTTAATGTAAATAAAGTTACATCGCCTAATCACTCTAGTTACTATAATTGCTCGAAGTGACTTATTTCTTCCTTGTCCAATTTAAAGGTCAAATGTTTTTCTTGATGTTTTTTTATTCTATTAACAAAAAAATATAAAAGCGTATGTTTTTAAGGTTAAAGTGTTATATCAAGTTAGTAATTTATTTATTTCCAAACTGATTCTTAATGCTATTTAAGATCTTTCTTTTGACAATTGTAAGATGTGATTTGAATCTGTTTACTTGACATGGTGCTTAAGATAAAACGGTACATTTATTATTAAAAATTATAAATTTTAAATACTGATTGTGTATCCGTTTAATACAAATATTAGTACATTTCATTTATTAATATTTCTTTATTATTCGGATACATACAAAATGCACTTAATGTAGTACCATTCAATTTGTAATGTATTATTAAAAGTAACAAAAATGGCCTTAAGGACAAATAGTACGATTGATATGATGTTATTACGTATAAAGTTACTTTATGAATTGTGGAAAACGTGTTGGGGTAAAGGAGTTTGTGTTTCAACCATTGTTTATTCCAGATGTATCACTACGAATGTGTTTTGTACTCATTTTGTACTTTATTCATTATATACATTTTTTTATAACTTCGCTTTCAATCGAGATTTGTTTAGTTTTATAAAAATATGCAAAAAATTTAAATTATCACTTATTTAAATCAGATAATCGGAGTTTTGATGGTTTTCATATTTGTTGAAGAATTCTGTATTTATTCATATATGGGTACATATAAAGTATGTTCGAATTAAAAAAAATATAAGTATATCAAAATTAGTCACATTGAACTTGGTGAGATATTGATTAAGCCAAAATCAAATGCAAAACATACAGCTCAAAATTTTATCAAAGTTTAAATATTGACAAAACCTTCTTCGTTTACCGAATATTTTGTAATAATTTTATCAATTTCAATCCTCATCTTCCTATCCTTATCTCATTTTTATTTGGGATTGGCGCAACATTTTAATTCGTCTTCCTATCGAATTCGTCTCTATTTGTAATCATTTTCACATTCACTCCCTTTCTAACATCACATAATCTATCCATTTTTTATTTGGTCTTCCCCGTCCCCTGTAACCGTCTAATACCTTTCTTTCTCCCTCTTCATCCCTTTGTATTATATGGTTATACCAGAACACACATTTGCTTCTTACCTTCTCTGTCACCGGTGCCACTTTTAAACAAACTCTAATGTGATCATTCCTAAACCTGTCCATTCCTGTTACCCCACATATCTAACTCAACATTCACATCTCAGCTCCATGCTCATCTATCACCTTTATGGGCCACCATTTTGATCCATACGAGATGCTTTAGCTTTTGAGAAATTTCATTGATTTTGATCTCAGACGAGTTTATGTTTTAAACAATAACCTGTTAATAAACACAATGTGTTTTATTTTGGGGGAGAAATTACCGTTTACCTAAGTGTAATAAAAACTAACCTAAATGTACAAACCATTCGTAGCTCATTGTTTTTCAAAACGAAACAATAGTAGTACATCGACTACAGCAGTAGTATTTATCATTTATTCAGTAGTTCTTGAGTTGAGACTGTCGGTTCGCTGACTCGAGTGTCGGTTGTTTGGATCCACTCAGACTACGTCAGAACATTTGCTTTGCTTTGCCTGCCTGTTGTTTTCCAGTTGAAGAACATTACTGTTACAGGTTTTACACTTCGATTTATTCTGTTTAGTGTTTTATTTATGACCTTGTTTGATAAGGAACTTATTTTTAATAATTATATATACTAATAATAAAACTGAGGATTTGTCTATACATTGATTTTTTTTTAAATATTTTGTAAAAGATGTCTATTTTAAATATTACTAAATAAAACAATATTTAATACATAAACAATTTTATATGGATGGTAAATATAGACATTTAACTGAAGAAGGGCTTTACCGATTTTAATGAAAATTTGTACACGGGAAGTATATACTCGTATATCAAGATTGTATAAAATTCGTGAAAAAAATAGAATAAATTCTCTAACTCTAACAACGATTTTGAAAAAATTTTGTCTGCGTGTTAATTAGCTATTAACATATTTAATAATATTAATATCAATCAAGGATACTATAAATTAGTTTAATGAAATTATTTGAATGATATCTGGCGTACGGGAAGAATATGCCGTTCGGTAACAAATAGGCTTTGAAAAACAAAAGAAAATCAGAATATTTATTTAATAAAATAATTAGATTTGTGTTTTATTAAATTTATATATTATTATTTTTATATTGATGCACATATTATATTATCCAAATTCATATATATATATATATATATATATATATATATATATATATATATATATATATATATATATATATATATATATATATATATATATATATATATATATATATATATATATATATATATATATATATATATATATATATATATATATATATATATATATGTATATATATATATATACGTAATAAAAATTCAGTACAAAAAGTGCAATGGAACAGTTTTGGTCAACAAATTGCTCCTCGACAATAACAAATTGCATGGCGGACACGCTTACAATATTTCAATGGACGTCATAGTAAAACACAATTAGGTCTTTAGTAAGGCTATTTGTCTTACTAATAACAATCTGTCAGAATTGTAACAATGCCAAATGCCGAGTAAAGGTTTTTCTTCCATCTTTGTTGAACTAAACGTTATCAATAAAGATTTAAAAACTGTGTAAATATAACTTTTAGCGAATTTATTCGCCTCCATTTTAGGGCAATCCGCTTGAAATGCTATCAAACAAGTGTTAAGTTACTCGCTATAAATAAGCATCGCCCGGTCCCGAATCCGGGACATAATCATTGCGGTCGAGCTCCCCGTTCGTAACAAATACCCGTCTAATGACTTTACATATCTTAAGAAATAGTTTCTTATTTACGGCTTATCGTAGTTTTTAAAAAGAATGAAAAAAAGGTATTTTATGGTTGTTTATAAAAGAACACACATAACGGCGAGACTAATATATGCTCACGGTGAAACGGATCATTAAAAACCGCCATCAAGATGGGAAATATGGACTTGGGTCGACGACGGTGACCACGTCGTGGTATGGCGTCAAAGAACATAATAATAAATTAGACGTGTAACATTGAATAAGAAAGAGTTAATCTACTTACATCATATTATATAGTAATTGTTAAATACTTATAAGAGTATATATTGTCTTTTTGAAAAACCTGCGCCTTATTTTTTTGTATTATTAAATTATATTTCACGTTAAAATAACGTGATTGTCTCGTTTTAAATATGTAAAATCTTGTATAATATAATTGCTGAATTCTATGAAATAACTAAAACGACATTATAAATTTGAAACTACGTTTCTTTGAAAGTTCAATCGTATTTAAATCATTAGACCGATTCATCCGATTTTACACACAAAGATCAATTAGGGAGTACACGTCTACGTCATGTAGAATATTTCTATTAATTATCACTAATGTTCAGTCTACATCTATTAAATGACGCAAGCATAATCTGCCAATATTATAAAATACATGTTACCAATAATACTAAAAACAAAATAATAAATAAGTTATGTTTTTAGAGTACGATTATGGTTAAAAGGTGAATTGCAATATAGGATATAAAGAATATACTAATTACTTTAAATTATAAACGCATTAGTTTTTAATTAAGATCAAATTGAAATCAACAGTCGTATCTACAAAACTCACTCGAGAGCGACTGCTGCAAGACGCGGGGCAAGGCGGGCGCCGCCCAAAATAGCACGCACGTGCCGCTCGCCGGCGGCTGCCCACGCGCCGACAAGATGGCGGACAACGCGAGCGCATGTGTGAGTGCGATCCGATCCCTCGTACACACGACTGTGTCCCTTATTGCGTTCTACATTCTCCGTGCATATAATACGAAAGTCGTATTATTTTTCAGTATTAGTAATTCGTTTCTCGTATGAATAAACGATTTCTTATAAACGTAAACTTATACATTTGGTAATATATTCACTAACAGTAGTAAGTAACAACTCACTCCTTTGTATGTAGCATGACGGTAATATACACTTATCCTATTTAGTCAATTTTCCTGGACGTTACAACTTATAAATTTTAAGAAAACTAATTAATACTTTGTAAATGCTTCTTGTATTATTATATAGTTGTTCGGTATAGGCATTTAGTGATTCGATAATACACGACGTATTCCTGTTATCTCGTGGTGTATTTGGTTGATTAGATTCTGACGAAGAAAAAAACATGATACTAGTTCTTGTGTATCGCATTACAAGATCAGCCAAAGTGTATCTAGTTACTGTACTGTTTGTTACACACTAAAAATTAAAGTGTCTTTATATTTATTATTTTAAAAAATTTGCTTCTTCTATAAATGTGTATAATATAAAAACGAAGTGCCATCAAAATTTAATTTCATATTTTTTCACGTATCACTTGTAAATCAAACTATCATAAACAGTTCATAAAAAGTTCTGTCAGAACTTTTATAATTAAGCACGAGAGGAAATAAAAAACTAAGATTGATATACTGACTCAGATCATCGGCACTAATTAATGTTTAAAAAACGTGTGTTGTTGATTTTATTAAAGATTGTTCATAAAAATAAAAACGTATTCGGTTTAACGACAGACATGAATCAAAGCATCGCTGCATCGCATCCTGTAGGTACACCTAATTCCTCACATGTGCCTTTGCTGACATTTTGCAATCTTCGTGAATCATTCACGGGATTCGACGGAAGATTCACATTTTACCCGAGACCAACGCGAGTAGATGCGTCATAAAGAAAACGGGAATTTTTAGACACTTTTTGTCCTATTTTTTTTGCATAGTAACTGTATAGTTACCAATCTCTACAGTTTAATGTGGTTGGTAATCTAGTAACTATTCGTATGGCACACTCATCCGAATAAGGTTAGTTCAATTTTGACATAAAATAACACATTATAATTTGTCCCGTTGTTATATCCATCACCACCATAAAAAAACAAAGTTAGTATCGGATAAGTTAAATCTTGAGTTGAGTTGAGTTGAGGTAAATAGTTGCGTTACTTTCACTACATTATCTACAAATGTTTAAATTATTGTTTTGTCTCAACTATTCATGACTACATGATGGGCAATATTTAATTTTAAGGACTGATAAATGACATGAAATTTTACTGAAATTAGAATTAATTTTATTTTTAAAATGCATTCTTTTCTGTATACTGTACAAATCATGATTTAACCTGGATCTACTTGTGTTTTTTTTTAAATTAAATAACGTTGAATTCGGATGATTTGGCTTTTAAGACGCAAAAACCTTTTTCAGCTTTTTCCAGTCTCTACATGCTGTTATCTACAGAAAAAAGTTCCATCCATCCATCCATTCAACCATAAGACGTCCACTGCTGGACATAGGTCTCCTCCAATGAGAGGGTAATGCCATAATCATCACGCTTGATAGGCGGGTTGGCGAACGGTGTTTTTGGTACTCAGAGGATGATGCTGTCCATCCACTGGGGTATCCCTTAGTCACCTTTTACGACACCCACGAGAAGATCTGGGTTGGTATTATTCTTAGCCGGCCCCACACGTCACGGAAGTTATTTTCCTTCATTAAAACTTTATCACGATAAACCTTTTAAATTCATAACGACAGTACCACATATAGGACCAAAGTTCCTATTGAATACCGAATTTTACGAGACTCGATTAAATCAACAAAGAGTTTTGAAATCTTATTGGTTGTTCTATTTGTTTTTGGTTGATTAAAATACTTGCTGATATTTATTAGGGGCTGTTCATGAATTACATAAGCAGAATTTAAAATGTTTTGATTCCCCCTGCTCCTGTAAGCGAAAGGAGGTGAGCAAAACACTTACCCCCTTAGTAACGTAATCATAGGCATAATTTTTACAATTTCTGCTTAATAAGTAAACATTTCTTACGTAATCATCATTCCCCTCCTCTTTGACATCAAAAAAAGCAAATAAAGGACGCGCCGACCGACCCTTTGGAGTCTACTTAACACGTTATAGCCCTTTATAGTATGACATTTAAAACAAATAATAATTTTGTTCGTTTTTTAAATATATTGATATGATAAAAGTCCCGTCAAAATCCAACCGATCCGAAGATTAGCCGGAAAAAAAAACAGACAGAAAGACAAAAATTTTAAAAATTGTATTTTTGGTATAGGTGTCGTATATACATTCATATCTATTGGGTAAAAAAAAAATCATTTTGACAATACAAACAGACACTTAAAATTTATTTATTAGTATAGATGATTCGATTTGACCTAAACGACATTTGAAACGATGGTGGCTTAGTTTGTAGTGCAGTCGGATTTCACGTCAATTGACTCGGATTCAAGCCCACCAATTCTATTCTAAAATCAGCCTGAACTTTCGCTAAATGAAAACATCATAAGGAAATTATAGCATTGTGGTAGAGCATTTTAAAAGAATGCCCGCCTGGGTAGCTATCACTTTTAAGTTAGAAGTGTTTACCATCCTGGACCACATCGTCACTTAACAATAGGTGAGATTGTGGAGAAAGCTCTGAACCTATACCTTGTCAAAAAACCAAACTAATTTGTTTAATGGAATCATTTAATACTTACCGGTGAATTAATTTATTGTTACAATTAAGGTAAATAATTAAAGCAGAGATTACAATTACTCTCTTGTGGCATTGTTTCACGAGCTTTGCGTTAGCGTAACGTTAGGAACTCCTGATGTCGTATAATTTACGTACAAAGGGGTTTAAGGCGAATATTCCGTTATTTGCTATGTACCTACGTACATTTAATATATATGTACTTCTATGTATGTACTTCTTTATATACAGTTGAAGTATTAAGAAAATCGAATCCATTTTGATGCATACACTCTAATCTATACCACCAAATTAAAGTGAAGTGTCTGTTTGTAATGGCGAAATTTCTTTTTTTTTTTTACTAAATAGATATGAATGTATACACGATACCTATACCAAAAATGTAATTTTTAAAATTTTTGCCTGTCTGTCTGATTGTTTGTTCCGGGTAATCTCCGCAACGGCTCGACGGATTTTGACGGGACTTTTTTTGGTGTATATCTGAAGTTACTCCAAGTAAATTAGGGTACTTTTAATTTTCAAAAATAATTAGGGTTTCGCATAAAAAAAAAATTAAAACTCATAAAAAATTGAATAAAATCCGATTCGATGCACAGTTTTACGGGCAAGTGCTTGAATTTATGAGAAATATTTCTACTTTATCTTAGTACTAAACAAAAATTAGGGTTCCGTATAAAAAAATGCAGTGCAGAAAATATGAAACGCGGGCGCAGCCGCGGGAATACAGTTAGTATATGTATGAAAATCTTCAATTACTACCTCAAAATATTTATAAAAGTAAAGTTATAGTATAGGTATTGTGATTATTTTTCAGCCCTTTTTTTTCCTTAACATAAAACAGCATGCACAAGTTCAGTGATCCACACTCAGGTACATAACATAGCTCCGAGGCACCAGGCGTCCATACCTCATCATGCACACACTCTCAGTCAAGGGTTTCTATCTTGAAAGACTTTCGATATTCGAAATTGTCATAAATGTGAAATATGTTATAGATGTCCTGGCAAAAGTCATACGCTTACAATAAATTCGAAAAAATCGACACCACAGAATTTATTTTGAACTTTATTAGAGTTAACCTAACATCTCGGAAAAATGTCTGTACTTCATTTGATGTCAAATAGAGTCCAAAAACAATGATGACCGACGGATAAATCAAGTCTACCTGTCGATAGGCATCATAGTGCCGGCCTACATCTACCATGGGGCTTAAGCCTCTAAATAGGTCTGGATACACTACGGACCACGAACAGTCTTTATGACTGGTTTGTCCACAAATGTTTTTGGTGGACTCGATTCACGGTTCGTGGTTTAATTGGCCTACCACCTCGCGACCGAATCGGTCACGAAAACCCTATTATTCTGTGACAATTGTAAATAAAATTTAATAAAGGTTTCTACTAATGTGTGATGCAGAAGATTCTAATTTATATCCTTGAAGGCGAGTAATTATGTCGAAGCTGCAAGAATAGACGCCGTTCTAGAGGGACGTCGCGCATGCGCTGTGTAGCACGCGTCGCGGCGCGCGCGTCTATATTTAGCAACGCCTCCCGTCGAGCATTGGCTCGGCTCGACTGGAGATTTCCAAGATTCCTTCATTATTGTTTTTCTATTCGACGGCACTGATAACATTTCATTTGATTTATTAGTTTTGACGTTTCGCCATCAAAGGCGATTTGCTTTGTGGGGGACGACTTACTACACGGGTTGTGGTAAATTATAAAAAAAAAAACACGTTTTTCTTTCAAATATTTTATTACAATCAAATTATACATGTTATAATTTATTTACGATTGATTCTAGATTGTTCAGAAATAGGACAGAAGACATTTGTCTTTTATGTTGTGGATTATAAATCATGAAATAATTTGTAAAAATAAAATTAAATCTAAATATTTTGTAATCTATTTTTTTTAATAGGTACAACAAATTACATTAACAATCAAAGTTTATAATTATCGACATATTTCCACTTTACAGATATGGCGCAGCTTACAAGATTATTCAATATGAGCAAACTGATACGATGCCCGAAGTGAATCAAACTGACAGATTATCAAAACACAGATGATACACGTTTTTTTCGTAGTCGAGTTTAGTAAGGACAATTTATAGCCTCATGAAACGCTATAAATCCATAAAAACTATAGAATTACTATTAAAAAATAACAATGTTTTCTAAAGATAATCTCAGAAACGTGCATCAAAACTATTGTATAATCATAAAAAAAAATATTAGTTGTAGTTTAAATCTAGATTAGTTAAATAGAACGTTTTTTGAAATGATCCAGTCAAAGTATTGCAGATTTTTTTGTTGCCGAAATGTACATTAATTAATCAAAAATATCTTTGAGTAGCAGTCTGTAGTATTTACTGTCATTGCCATAATATTACCACGGGATAAGCGGCTTTCAAACTGTTTTACACCTTCTTTTACTCGCTTTATTGTAATAGTAAGTATGCGGTGAATGTCCTAAAAGTACATACTTAATTTAAACGCACGATATGTACGACGTACATATTTCCTGAAAATTGATTCGTTGTATAAAATACCATAATACTAATTATTTTTAACTATTTACTCCCAAATAAAAAATAACAAAAACATTTGTATTTATATCGATATAAAATAATAGGTTTTATTCTGCGACCATCGGACTATATATTATAGCCGTTTTTAAAGAGACCGAGTTTAACACAAATATTATTATTTATTAATTGTTATTTAATATAATTAGTTTAAATGTTACCAGTTTAAGTTATAATGCAAAAAAGTGGAATAAGAATAATCCCATTGCACACATACTCCTATGACCAAATCCATGTAATTGCGTAGCGGAGACGAAGCAGCTGTAAGGAGGGAATTGGAGGGAAACCGACAGCTGTTCGTGGGCATGTCGCCCATAAATATTCACTTCAGGTTAGAAACGATTTGAGTCGTAGTTTCACTAGTAAACGTTGTAACTATTTTATCACAGAGTAAATAAAAAACCATATAAAATTATTAATATACATTACCTTACGATATTCACTCAATTAGTATTCTAAATAGACAAAGAAAAATTATCCCGCTTGGGACAAACTAAATTTAGAAATCAAATAAAAGTTTAGCTGAGTATAACATTTTGTTTAATTGAACATTTGTGGACTTTGCTGCACAGCGACTACATTGTGCAATAAAGATTAACATATAATCTACATAATGAGATATAAAACAAAATTAATACCCACTTAAGCCTAACTCATAATTAATATTAAAAATTCAGTTAAAATTAAACTTTCAAATTCACATATAAACAGAAATTTAAACATTAGCTGTTTATTTACAGCTGGATTGTCATAATGTAAATTCAGTGAGATTAACGTCGTATGAATTTAGTCTCATTATATATAACGTAATTAAAAAAAAAATATTGTTTTCATAATATTATTACGTATAGGAAATTGTTTTTTAGTCTCTGCCCACTGACGCTGTGTTGATGGGCGATTCCTAATTTTATAACGTCACTAATGCATAATTTATTTAATATTTAGTTATTATTAAGTAACTGTTTTTTCTAGTTAGTGGATTTAGAAAAATAATATCGACTTCAACAATAATGACTTTAATGTTTTCCTAATAATTATTTCCATTTCATCCATTCAATTATGATAAGTGACGAAATGTGTAGAAAAACGTAGTTTAATAACAGAAAACCATATTTTTTAATAAAATTAGCCGGTGGTCATGGGCACTGATATCAACCTCAAATGTGCCTGTAAATCTTACAGGATTTAAGCAGTTCTAGTTTGATTCCACTGAGTATTATTTGATTGATTTATTCAACCGAAAGACGACCACTCTTGGGCATACATAGGTGTTGCGGATTAGCTCAGTTTTAGGTCAAGATTGGGCAAATATTATGATGGAAAACAGGAAAAAAAGGCGATATTCGGTGTATCTTCTATGAGTGTATTTTACTATCTGGTATTGACAATACATCGAATTCTTAAATTAAAATACATTTGTTTTATAAGTAAAAACTACACAAAATAAAAAAGGTTATTTACTCAGACAAAAAAGGTATAAAGGTTGGATTCTCAACACATAGGTCTCTCCCAAAATGAAGCAAATGAGCAATTGCCATAATCGCCACGCTTGGCAGGCGGGTTGGCAATCGCAGTAGGTGTGTGTGGTACTCAGAGGATGCTGCTGCCCCTCCGAGAAGATATGGAGTAGTACTATTCTTAGCCGGCGCCACATGGGATGAGAATTATTACGGTAAAACAATTCATGTGCTGGATTCAACCTCATTCTATAATATACTAGAATATAGAAACGCGAATAGCTGTATAGCAATACGTTTCCATTCAATTGAAATATGTTCACTGTTGGACATAGATCTCCATAATGACCGGTCTTGTACCACCCGCATCCAGTGGATTCCCGCTACCTTCACCAAGAAGTCGGTTCACCTTATGGTCCACCCACGCTGCATCTTCCGGTAGGTGGTAGCCATTCGAGAACCCGTTGGCCCTATCGAGCATCGGTTCTGCAAGCAATGTGCCCAGCCCACTGCCACTTAAGTTTGGCAATTCTTCGGGCAATGTCGGTTACTTTGCTTCTTCTGCGGATCTCCTCATTCCTGATTGGATCACGCTGTGAAACTCCAAGCATAGCCCGCTACCATACCGCTACCAAAAGCTACCATACCGTCTTCCTATATAGAACAATATGTTTTAAGAGAATCACCCAAAAAAATCCTACTTCTAGATAATTTTTTTTTAATAAACGAATAACGGAATAAACCTTGGCATGAGTCACTTAACGTCACAAACGGCCGCAGCTGCCAAAGGATCTCGGCTTACTTTGCGCACGGCGCACGTGTAAAACTTTAGTGTATAGAAAACAACATAAATCTTATGCCTATCAGCATGCGCCGTAAAATGACCCTGATTTATTTAGTTGCAGTTTTTTTTTACCTTACATTAAAATGTTACAACTTTATAATTAACCACTTCATTGTATATTTTTTTAATTAGGCTTTATGAAATAAAAACGAATGTATGTTTATTATGCGTTTCTATACCTCTCATCCAATTGAGATGAAACTTGTTGAAGTTGTTATGCGAAAGTTCGAGAATTTTCCTAATAATAAAAAAAAAACTTTTGTGGTATCGAACGTATCTCGGGTAGAGAGAGAGAGAGAGGGGGTGAATGTATCATAATACACTATTTAATTTAATTCTAAGTGCTAATATACGTAGATGGCATCTAAGAATTCAAGAACATTGAAAAATTAAGTGTAGCAGAACCGCCAAGATATTTCACCCGAAACCTGTAGGGTGTAAAAAGTATAAAGTAAAATTTAAAAACTTTTAAATGTAAATATTCTACAAAACTGATAGACCTGTACTAATCCCAAATCACGCTAAAAGAACCAGAATGTCTATTAAATACAAAAAAAACATAGTCGGGTTGCAAAGACCGACTGAAATAAGACTTAACTTCGCTTTTCCTAAGGCGATTAATTTGCTCTTCACCTAATACGCTCTTAAAGAAAAAAAACCCACGCACAGTAAATTTAATAGACAACGACGAAAATTAATTAAGACAGACTCATTACTTCGACACGGAGTGAATACGCAGGTGTGGAAATAAAAAAAAAAACATCACTACGAAAAAAATTAAAAATTGTGATACATTTTTATTTTAATTAGGGGAAACTAAGATTTTATTTTCATACAAATTAAATAATAAAATAAAATAAATGAAATAAAGGTACACGAACAAATCTAAATCGAACTTATAAAAATTGTCGATAAACAATAACAGAAATTCAATTAGATTGAGAAATGTATAATGATATATAAATTTAGTGATTGATTAGACATTAGAATTGGAAAGAAAATACGTTAATAATAATTAAAAAAAAAGAAAGGTCTATGTACGTCATAACGTACCTACACGTTTTTATTTGTATACGTAACAAAATTGTATTGTGGTAACTATATGATTATTTTATATCATTTTTTTCATTTATTTATCTATATCAATTGTTTTACAATATAGTCACGTAGTCAATGTAGCATGTTTTTACTGTATGATTCACTTTTGGATAGTATGCAAATTTTCAAACTCTTAAAGTTAAAAAAACATATTTTAAGGTTATTATATTTACTAGAAGTTTTTAGTTTAGTACGGTTTAGTTTGTAATTGAATCTGTTATTTTATAAAACTATATGGCTTTACTGTTTTAAGAATGAAGTTTAGAAAATTTTGTTGTTGTTTCAATTTTATAGAAATTATGATTCTGAGACTTTCTTTGTATTAGACGAACTACGTAAATACGTGTAGATTAATTACAAGAAATAAATATATTATTTCTTTTTTACATTCCCAAACAATTATTACGATAGTAACTTAATAAACTATACTTCGGATCTTGAAATAATAGACATATTAACATAAAGAATAAGCTATGAAAATCAATTGTACAAATCTAAATCTATTATGATAACACCAGAGTCTCCAACCTTTGCCTGTTGAGCCGGCTTCAGTCGTAAAGTCTACTCCAATAAGCTAGGAATGTGTTACGACTATGTCCTTAGTTCGTTGATCGCGTAAGCTTTGGGGGTTAACCGGGTGTGTTATGAAAATTCGTTTTTCGAATTACCAACGAATACTATTCATAAACTACATATCACTTATCTTTATTTTAAAAATGCAGGCGAAACATACTTATGAGAACATTCTGTTTTCAATTATGGAAATATATATGCAAAATAAGTATTTAACACGAAATACTAAATTAATAAATAAAATGTGTTCTAAGTAAATTATAAATACTTGAATTATAAAACGTTAAACATATTCATTTTAATTTCTCTGTCGTATAGAATTTCTATTTGATAACAGTTTGAAGTACAATTCTACTAACGTTTCAAATACGACAGTGTACCGGTTAAGAGCCAAGAGAGGGTGATTTTGTGTGTTGGCCGAACGCCAGGCGGCGTCTTTGGCTCACAGCCAAATCGCCAGTGTACAGTGAAAAAAATGGCGTCGCGCATCTTTGATATGCGTCAGAGTGAAGCGCGCACGCATACAGGCCAAACGCGATTTTTCATTATGTAGCTTTTATTGCGGTTTCGTAACGAAGTTTAGTGGGAATGAGGAAATTATTATACTTTTTAGACCGCAACCATATTGAGGTTTATAGTTTTTTCTAAACTTTTTTAATTACTACCTGAAACAATATCTTCACGACAAAATTTGAGACACAAAATTAAAAATCAACAAACTATGACATATAATAAGAACCATATACATATATACAAATTCATAGCAGTCTCATTAACTGGGAATTGATGAAATAATGTTTTCTTTACAATAATCACAAAAGATAATGTATATTATTTTTTGTTTAAAATTAAAAAAAAAACTTAATATTTTATTACCTACTTTAAAATTCTTTGGATACCTGAACATGTAAAATAAGACATAATTAATATGACAATCATGGGTAAAATTATACTTTTGAAATATGCATTTACTAAATACTGTTACAAATAATTATTTACTATCTTTAAGTATTTTATATAGATTGCCTAGTATTAGTAAAATTTGAAATAAGAATAAACGAGGATACGACCTTAAAAACTGATCATGTTATTCAATGCCTCAAAACATATGCGTAAAAAGGGTCTGTTGTTTAATATATTTGAAAAAAAAAATCTGCTTCAAATATCATGGTACGAGATACTATGAGATCAAAACAAGTCGGAGCGATGCCAACATATTTGTTCTCCCCTCTTGAATGATTGATGATAATTTTTATTAATCGTTTGAAAAGCAATATACGAAGCAAATAAACATTAAATTAAATATTAGCAAAGTTACGACTAATATTCTCTTTTCTTCTTTCAGGTTATTTTTGGTCAATTCACACCACTCTACCGATGTAAGTTATTATTATTATTATTATTCAAGAGAGGGGCTATGCAGGCTAAAACAGTCCTGTGTCACTGCGACCTAGATAGATCTATTGTGATCGCCCCCATATTCCTAAAGCTCACTGCCTAGACCTACAACCTGGATATACTGTAGGATCTTTTTGGCAGAGAGCGTCTGTACCTCCTCTGGGAACAATGCATGTTTGCCCAGAACTCGGTTGCGTATGGGTATTAGTGGGTCACAATCACACAAGATGTGCTTTGGTGTTTCATCTGCGACTTCACAGAATCTGCACTCTCTTGTGTTCTGGGCACTCATGTTGTACATATGCTTGCGCAAACAACAGTGCCCAGTTAGCGCTCTCACTAATACCCGCAACTGATTCCTACTGAGCATCAGGGCTTCCTCAGCTTTTCGCTGAGTATATCCCCTGATGAGCTCTTTGGAATGAATTTGTCCTGGCAAATTATTCCAGAATTCTTTAGCCTTATGGGTGTATTGGTCCCTTATGGTCAGTCGAGCTAGGCTTTTTGAAATACCACAAAATGGTTCAGGCCCAAATTGTGTTTCCATAGCCCCTGCTCGTGCAAGCGCATCCGCAGCTTCATTGCCGGGAACTCCTGCATGCCCGGGGACCCATCTTAAAATCAGCCTGTTATTCTTACCCAGGCTGTTTAGCATTGCCACACAATTGGCAACTAACTTCGAGTCAACTGTGTCCGAAGCCAGTGCCAAGAGAGCGGCTTGACTATCCGAATGAATATATATTATATGGTTAACGTAGGCTTTCTGCAGATTTATATAGGAGCATTCCAGAATGCCGTATATTTCTGCTTGGAAGATGGAGGCGAAACTACCAAGGTTAGTTGTTTTACTAAACTTGGGTCGCTCTCCATATATTCCACAGCCTACGTTGAGTCCTATTTTGGACCCGTCAGTATACCATATTAAGCTGCCTTCCCTCCACGTTATCTCACTATTTAGCCAGGAGTCCCGTGGAGGGATTTCGACATCATAAAATTTTTGAAAATTGGTTTCAGGTATCGTCATATCCGATATCATATTTAAAACTGGTGTTTCTATCACTGAGTCTATGGCAGATCTCATGAACTGGGATATCCATTGTGTCCTCCCGAGGGCGTACATTCTGTGCATCGTTAACCTCGCCACCTTTTCTACATGTAGATGAAGGGGCGTCAGATTTAACAGAGCATCCAGAGCCGCACCAGGGGCGGTTGACATGGCTCCCGTCACTAAGATAGAAGCCATCCTTTGTACTGCAGCTAATCGGGTGCAAACCGACTGCTGCTGTACCTTTTTGAACCAGACCACGCAGGCGTATGTTATTATGGGTCTGACAATGGCCGTATAAAGCCTTATGGTCAGTCTGGGATTTAAACCCCAGCGCTTTCCGGCCATTCGACTACAGATCCCCATTGCTATTTTAGCCTTTTGAATTATATATCCAAGTTGACTATTCCAGGTCAGTTTCTGGTCGAAAATAACACCCAGGTATTTGACCTCTGGTGAGAAGTTGATTGTCTTGCCATTTAGTGAGGGTTGGACTAATTGGTCAAGACGCCTTTTCTTGGTGAATGGTACCAGGACAGTTTTTGTCTGAATTAACCTTCAGTTCGTTGTCCTTGCACCATTTGTTAATGACACTTAATGCTTCCTGCATAAGGTACGAAATTGTACTTTGAGAGAAACCTCGGACAACTATCACCAGGTCATCAGCGTAGCCCTGGGCGTCGATCCTTAGTTCCTCCATCTTATGCAGGAGTTGGTCCACTGTTAGAGTCCACAAAAGGGGCGATAGAACGCCTCCTTGTGGACAACCTCTTGTGGTTACCACCTCATGATTAGTGCCATGCAATGATAACTTGACTGTACGGTTTGAGAGCATTGATTCGATCCACTTTACAGTGGTCAAATCTACCTTTTTAACACTTAGTCCCTGAACTAATGTTCTCTAGTGGGTGTGCTATCAAAGGCGCCCTCAATATCTAAAAATGCACATAGTGCAATTTCCTTATCTTCAAATGCCTTCTCTACTCTATCTACAAGATAGAGCAGGGCAGTTTCAGTGGATCTTCCTCTGCTATAGGCATGTTGTTTAGAACTTATAGGATTTTTGGTTAATACCACTTCCCTAATATTTCTATCAATTATCTTCTCCATCGTCTTGAGAAGGAAGGATGTAAGGCTTATAGGTCTGAAGGACTTAGGCATAGCGTAATCCTTTTTACCAGCCTTAGGTATAAAAAGTACTCGTACTTTTGTCCACAGTTCAGGTATATATCCCCATGCAAGGCTTGCCCTGAAAATCTTAACTATTACAGGTGTCAGGATATTAAGGCCTTGCTGTAATAGTACCGGCTGAATTCTATCCTCTCCGCCAGTTTTTGTAGGGTTTAAATGACTTTATAGCCCATTTCACGCTCTGTGGTCTAATAATGCTTGCCGCTCTTTGCCAGTCCTCTATCTTAGGTCTTATTGGAGAGGGCAGTCTTCTCAAGCTAAGACTCTCAGAACCTGGGAAATGAACTGATGTGAGGAGCTCCATGGTTTCCTTTTCACTGTTCGTGAAGGTCCCATCTTGTTTTTTAAGGAGTCCTATTTGTTTAGGTTTGTCTTTTGCAAGCACCCTGTGAATTCTTGCTCCATGAGGCGTATCATTGATTTCCTCACAGAACTTTCTCCAGGATGCCCGCTTGGCTTTCCTAATTTCTTTATTATATTTAGTAAGGGCCATTTGGTATATATCCCACTCCTTTGTGTTTTTGGCCCTATTAAAAAGCCGCCTAGTTTTTTCCCTAAGCTTTTTGAGCTTAGAGTTCCACCAGGGTACTCGTCTTGTTGAGGTCTTTTGTTTTACGGGGCAACTTTGCTCATAAGCATCACTAATGGACGCCGTGAGAGCATTAGTTGCCAACTCTAGACTCTCAATTGTTTTAATATTTTTAGGGAGAGTTTCCAGGTTAGACCTTAGGGTTTCCCTGTAGGTATCCCATAAGGTATTCCTGGGATCCCTATATATAATATTCTGACTCTGTATTGAGAATAAGAGTTCGAAATTAATATGTCTGTGATCAGACATAGAGTTTTCGTCACTTACACACCAGTTTATAATGTGCCTAGCTACATTGTTAGTGGCGAATGTTATGTCTAAGACTTCTTGTCTAGCACGTGTAATAAAGGTCGGTTTACATCCTTTATTTAAAAGTGTTAGGTTACTAGTTGCAATAAAATCAAAAAGTAACTCACCTCTTTCGTTGACGTCGCTGCTACCCCAAGATGTATGGTGAGCATTGGCGTCACACCCCACCAGCAGCTCAGCGTTGTGTTTCTTTGCATAGTCCACTACCCGCATAAGCTCTTCTGATGGATTACAATTCTCACCGGGTAGATAGGCTGAACAAACTAATAGCTTGGAGCCCTTCCACCCGTCAAGATTAATGTACGCTGCAACCAGATCATCTGAACTAAGCTCTGGAACAGGAAGAAAGTTAGTTCTTTTGCTAAAAACTATACCAGCTCTGGGCTTAGTCCCGCAGTTGTGCGCCAAGACGCTCCCTGCGGTCTTTAATCCCATAATCGTATTATTACGCAGCCAGGGTTCTTGTATTAGAGCGAGGTCCACAATGCCCCCTGAGAAGCATTTCTCCAGTACCGCCGTTGCTGCAATAGCATGATGGAGGTTAATCTGGAGGAACCTCGCATGACCACTGGTTTGCGCTATTTGTTTTTTGCGTACAGGTTTTCGACCGGCGGTCGTCCTGCCTGTCTGGGGACTAGCAAGTCCACCTCGAGGTTGGATTCCGCCTGTCTTCCTGGTCCTGCCTCCTCTGTGCCCCCCTCTACCTGAGGGCTTCGGATGAAGGTTACGATGCGCCTGTGGCGCCGACCCTTCTAGCCCAGAGGTAGTGGAGGTAGAGGGAACAGGATCGCCTGTATCCACAATGGTCTCCAGTGGGGGTTTTGTCCCTGTAAGGGTTCCACCCTCCCCACTTTTGGTGGTACTAGAGGAAGAAGCCGCCAGTGGTTTGTCCTCCTGGGGTCCTTCATTCCCAGTTTTGACTTTAAATATAACCCATCTAAAGCCAAACATTACCTTGTAATTATTTTTCTGAAGAGTCTGCACCGAGGGATCATCAAGGGCGAAAGCAACAATTCTTCCTCCCCTTTCCTCCCTGGAGTGCAGTACCCTCCAGTATTCTGGGTTTAGCTCA
This sequence comes from Samia ricini, assembly GCA_014132275.2. Taxonomy (NCBI): domain Eukaryota; kingdom Metazoa; phylum Arthropoda; class Insecta; order Lepidoptera; family Saturniidae; genus Samia; species Samia ricini. Next base: position 14,914,475 of record AP028161.1, read on the forward strand.
GGGTTCTGTATCCGTATCAATTCGAGGGCATTCTCAAGAGATGCAGCCTCGTTGTCCGGTAGGAACACAGAGCCAATTGCTGGTTTCGGAAGATCTTTTTCCGAAATGATTGTTAATTCAGCCTCGGGCCAGGGCTTTATTTTAGATGTTGTCTCTGCTAACCACTTCCTGCTCATCTCATCCATGCAGGTGATTAGCAGCCAGCCCGGCCTATGGCTAAGTCCTAAGAAACGAGGTCCAGCTCCCTTAGTTCCTATTTTAAGGATTTCTTGAGTAAGAGCGCTGTGGACCAGTTTTCATCTGTTCTACACTCATGGGATTCACGTTGCGAATACCCACGCGTGTAGAACCAGCAACCTCACCAAAGCTATGTTTCACCTTGCTATCAAGGGAAGTTTTCAGAGCTTTTTTGGGTTGCGCAGTAGGAGATTCCTCCTCTGACCGAATTCGTTTTACCGCCTTCGGTCTGTCGGGCTTTTCTAAAGGAATTTCATTCCAGGGCTTTTGGCACAGCTTAAGCGCCTCAGCAGGGCTCATGTTAGCCTGCACCAGCCTCCGGAATCTTTTCCTAGCAGCTCCTGACATTTTCCGTTTCTTACCTCTTTTTTCCTCAGAGTTAGTCTCCGTAGGCGTTCCAGTCACCGAAGCAACTTCCGCCTTGGGATCCATCCTCTGGGTTGTTGAGGTACTTGGTCCGGGCGTTGGGGAGGTGTTATCTCCCCCCGTCCCAGAAGAACTGACGTCACTAGAATTCTCTAGGGCGTCAACAAGGGAATTTAAATCCAGGAGTATGTCGTTTTCTAATTTATCATCCATACTGTTCCCACGAGAAGCTAGGGAAATAAGAGGTCACCACCGACAGAGCCCCGCTTGTCGGTGGAAGAGCAAAAATTACTCTCTGAGGTGCTCTGGTATCAGAGAGGTACCGTTAACGACTGGGCTCCCCCCCAGCCACGCATCCCTCGGCACGGTTCACTTAACACCTTGGATTGGGCTTGGTCCTCTTCGCCAATGTTCAGCAGCGGTCTCATATAAACACTGCTGAACATTGCCCAGGGTGCACCACGTGGAGGTGGGACCAAATTCGCACCCCCCGATGTAAGTTAGTTCTTATCCGGTGTCTTTTCCCGCGGCCACATAATTGTCGGTCCATCTCATTAATGGGGCTACTCAAGCTTCTGCTAACAACTCCGGATATTCACTCTAGTACTGCCTTACCCCATCTGCTATCTCTTCTTCGGGGTCTTCATTTCCGAGCACTTCCATTTCTATTTACGTCTAGCTGTATCCTCGCGGCTCCGCCCGCTTTTCATACGTTCTTTACTGCGTTTTAATTTTGTTTTAAGGAACTCTGATTCTTTTCCTATTTTTTTTTTAGTATTAAGATATAAGGTATAATAAAAAACATTTCTCATAAATTCAAACAATTGCCAATAAAACTGTGCATTGATTTTATCCAATTTTTTATGAGGTTTAATTCTTTTACACAGAACACTAATAATTTTCGAAAATGTAAAAGTACCCTAAGTTACGCGGAGTAACTTCAACCAAAAAAATTCTGTCGCAATCGGTCCACCCGTTTCGGAGATTACCCGGAACAAACAGATCGACAGATAAAAATTTTATATATTGTATTTTTGGTATAGGTATATTGGTATATTTTTATATATCGTATGTTTCATATATTTAGTAAAAAAAATTGTTTTGACATTACAAACAGACATTTCAATTTTATTTATTAGTGTAGATTAGTATATTACATAGTAAAATTTGTGGTAGTGTGGTCAGATATAGTATTCATTTGACGTAGATACGAACCCATCTATCCTCTCTTAGTAGAATGGGGAAGAAGTTCGATGAAGTAAAAAACAACGTGATTAAATCTTAGTATAGTGGCGGTAGTCTAATGACAGTTTGATAACTTATCACAAGACACCTTTATAATTTTCGGGCCGTATAATTTGAGAGCGTCGATTTGAGAGAGAGAATAGTGTTATTATAAATTTTAGAATAAAGTCCCAAAGCACATTACCGATCTACCGGACAATAAGTTCAGGCACCATGTCAAACAAGTTTTAATTTGCAAAGGTTGTTATAGGGTGGATCATTATGTGAACGATGGTGATGTCTGGAAATGACACACTTATCTCTGCATCTACTAATAAAGCTTGTAACAATGTGATATATCTATAGTAATAAGTAAAATTGTAGTGTCTGATTGTAATGTCAACATTAATTTATTTTACTAGACTACCTACCAGAACTTATACCATAAATACAATTTTTAAATTTTTTGTCTGTATGTCGGTCCGTCTGTCTGTCTGTTTGTTCCGGGTATTCTCCGGAACGGATGTATTTGACGGGACTTTTTTTTGAAGATAGCTGAAGTTGATCCGCGTAACTTAGGGTACTTTTAATTTTCGAAAATAATTAGGGTTCCGTATTTTGACGTTGATAAGCGCCTTATCAGGGACTAAATTTAATAAAGAATTTTTGAATGTAGAATTTCGAGCCTCTAAAGTTTAGTGTTTTTACGATCTTGGACCACATCGTCACTTAACATCAACTAATACTGTGTAATAAATAGTTACCCGAATCTACCTTAAAGGAAAACACACACACAACAAATAATTACTTGAATTAGGGAATCTATATTACCTATAAAAAAAAACATCACACAATTATTATTATATAATCCGAATTTCTTTTTAATGTGTCGAGCGAGTACCCATAAAAATGAGACAATAGGTAAACAATGGAAAGCTGGCGTAAATGCCAGGTTAGTGCTCAAGGGGTTAACAATGAAATTAACTACTTATTGAAATTTAGTTAACTACAAACGAGTCATTTGAAGCGATATTAAGTTATAAAATCGTAAATTTTACCTGATTCATTTAAGTAGTTTGTTTATAGTTTTCCCAAATCATCCTAGTCTATTTGCATAAACTGAAAGCGTCGTGAACTTGGTTTGGACTAAAACCCCTTTGAAATATTCATAACACACTTAACCTTTACGTTTTATAGAAAGCATTGTTAATCCCAACTTGCAACTGTTTATCTTTTAAGGAAATGCACAACAAAAACTTGAAGGATTTTAATAAATATATTATACCTTTAATGTGTCGCCAGGTAAGTGCTAAAGAGGTTAAAGATTTAATACGGGGACGAAAAAAATTCGATCACTTTTTAAGAAAATTGTACGCACGGAGGAGTGCGAGATTTCGACTAGTTAAAGTTTATTTAGATAAACAATAAACAAAGCAAAAATTTAAATTACACAAATATTTAAATAATTTACATTAAAAAAATTCTATGTTAGCGTTACCATCCCTTACAATTACCAACGAATTTTTAATCACATGTCATCGTCATACTTGACTTTCGTGTAGATATAATGTTTACTTTCGGGAAGGGCAAGATATTAAATGAATTTAAAATGCAAGATTAACAAAATTGATAGCATGTTATAAATTAATTACTACTCTTTTAATATAATTTTAAGTGATAAAATAATTAAATGTTTATATTAAATCGATCATTGGTCTATCACTAATGTATATTAAGATATAGACGAAATGAATTTATAATAATCCAATTATATATATAAACGACTACTAATATTTCTGTTATAAATAATAATAATTACAAACTTAAATTAAATATATAACTTTAGATTATTTTTGTATGATTCCATTGTTGTGTTTAGGTCTTATTTACTATATAGATTATTTTCAGAACACATGTCAAATATGTATTTCGATCATATCATGTATTTCGATGTTCTTAGTAAATTGTCTGTTTTTACCAAATAAGTTTTAAAAAAACTTAAAAAAAAACTGTTTTACCAATAATAAGATACATCGATCTTAATGAGATATTAAAAGTTCAACGTACGCTGAGGAGGAGTTTATTATTTATAACTAAATCAATTTTAGTTAATTTCAGGGGCGTAACCTTCAAGATGATATCGTTTTAATAATATATAAATCAGTCGACGGATTGACGTCGGAAATGCACATCAAATAGTTAAACAAAGTTCCGTTTGAATAACATAGTTCATGGGGGAAATGTAAATAATCCAAATGTTTAGAAATGTGGGACGTAAATTATTGCTAACCTGCGTATCATTGTTAATACATCCGGTCCCCAGAAATTGATCGATGATAGATTGAATGACAACGTATCGACTGCCAATAAAGACCCGATCAACCATTGGTTGTTTACATTGTTATCTACACTAATATTATAAAAAGAAGAAATATTTGTATTTTTGTATGTAACGAATAACCTTAAAAACTACTGAACTTATGTGGATGAAATAGGACTTAGTTTTTCTTCCGAAATTCTCACGGGAACGGGAACCACGCGGGTAAAACCGCGGAGAGCAGCTAGTGTGTAATTAAAACTACATATTTTGAATTCGTTATGGTAGAAATTGTACAAGATATGACAGAAGAACGGTAAAGTGTGGTCTTTATAGACTATTATTATTATTTTTTCACATTAGGTATTTAGAATTTAAGGGAACGTATGTGAACGTTAGTCATAAAGATTAAACAAAAAAAATAATTATTTTATGGTTAGTTCAGTTTGATTAAAAGTGTATTATAGTAATCCTTTTAAATCTATCTAGACTCCATGCCTATATGCTATTCCCTTGAGATAAATACTTATAATATGTAAGGCCTCTCTACCGTAACTGTAGGCCGAGACCTACTACATCCTTCCATTTGCTACGATCCTGGTACACGTCTTCCTACTTTCTTGAGCTCTTTCATACATAAATAAATAGTTAGATATAATAACTGATTTACAGCTAAATCTAAAGCTAAATATCACAAAAATCTATTTCTTTGTAAAACCATAAAAAAAAAATTGGTACTCAATTTAGTATTAAAACAACGGAAACATACGTATAATGTAAAAGTAAAGACATTTATCACAATCATAATATTCGAATATGAGTTTACAAAGTGATTAAATACAAAATACATTATTATATAGCACTCGATTGCATCGTGAAAGATTGGGTACAGTAAAGCTGAGAGGCGTTTTGGCTGATCGCCAAAGAGCAACAGGCTATTCGCTTAGCGCTTTCGCATCGCGGGCACGTCGAAAACAATGTTTTGGACGATTTGTTAACATGAGACAGGTTTCAAACGTGTTATCAATTTAATAAACTTTGAAAAACAAAAAAAAGAACTAAATTAATTCATAATAAATTCGTCAAAACAAAAGATTAAATGATATTCATGAACCGATATCGTACAGAAATTGTAAAAGACGTCACATTCTATGGAGAGCTGAAATATGTAATGTGTCATTATTTTGAATATGTTTGGGATTACCAATCTTGTACGAATCTAATGAATAGAATAATTAAGGAAGATGAATTGCTTTAATATACAAGATTTTATCATAGCATAATGTAAATGGAATAAAAGTAGACGTACATTTGAAATTGATTTCACATACATTTACGAAATAACGTTATTTGTTGTTTTGTATCCCAGAAAAACGTAAAATGTGATTTCTGTATATAAATGTACATATATTTATATATAATATACTTATCAAATCAATCGTATTCTTAATTATGACATGAAACCTGTACAGGTTAATTCTTATAAATTATTTCGTAATATGTTTTTTATAATAATATTATATTATTTGAAATCATCAGTTAGTAAACATAAAAGAAAATGATTAATTTATTACAATTAAATTCTTACAACTACAGGACGTGTCACAGAGGACTACTGTCAGGCTGGCTTAATGCCAGCACTGACAATCGCGGTGGTGAAAATCTATCTATGTGCTTAAGAAATGTATCGTGAGCAAGAAAAATGAATAATAAATAATTTGGTTTAAATGTCACTCATTTTTTTTTTTTCTTCTTTTGAACATAATCTATTAGTAATTAGAAATAATGGAAAATAGCTTTAAAAATCCAATCCATTCCGTGAACTACCCATAGATACAGTTTCATGCACTCTTGAAAGTGTATACAGACTATCAAATTTCCATGAAAAAGAACACTGATTGCTGAATGCTGTTTAATTTTTTAATAACGTTATAAATTAGATAGTCTCAATTTGAAATATTACCTAGAAACTTTACAAATATATGTAAAAATATTAAAAAAAAAACTAAAACTGTCACTGTTCTAGACTAATAAACAGTACTTCAAGTTAGCCGTATCCGTATATTGAACGAGAAATGGAAGGGCTCAGCATGCCTTTACCCTGCTGTCGGGCAGATCAGAAGGAACTTTTCCTTTAGCCACCGTCGAAAATTTATGAGGACCAATTTCAACCGCTCGATTTGGAATCTAGGGACAAGATTTCACCTCAGCGATGAAGACAAGCTTTATAAAAAATTATCCCGGAGCGGTTTACTCACGAGCTATTTTGAAGAATAAAACCTCGTAAAAAATTAACGAGGATGAATAACTCATTCAAAAATTACAACGAAAGTTGAAGTTGTGATCGGAGCTGGGGTAGCTCTTTAGGAGGTAGTGCTTGTTGGGAATCACGGACGAATGTGCAAGTTACAACTCTAAAATCATTCAAATAACTACTATATTGTACAATACTACAAAGATGATAAAAATTAACATCATAGACAAATAATCCGGAATCCAAATTAGATATGTAGAAGTATTCTAAAGTAGTCTAAAGTAATTATGTTTCGAAATTCTCGCCAAACGTGACTTAGGGTTTTAAAATTATTTAGATATATGTAACTTGGAAAAGTTTTTTTCGTCGAGGGAAAAATACACATACCAAAATTGATTCCATACCTCGGATGTTTAGAGATAAATAGGAATCAAAAATCCCAACTATCATGATATCCAATACCACGGGAATTTGCTGAAATTCAAATTTAATTTACTTTTCTGTCAACAGTACCGGTATAGTATGAGACGATGACCTCGAATGGACGTCTAGCCAAATGTCGGCGTTCCGATGTTGCGTTACATCCCTACATAACAGATAAACAAACGACAAGTAATTAACACCGATTGTTATAAAAATAAGTATTAAATGTTAAATTAAATATAAAATATTCCAATTGATCGCCTTTGTAAGTTGGCTTTTATAGTAATCGTTGGTATATAACAAATCTGAATTTGGTTTTTCGACTCTCTTACGGCTGGTTTCAATAACTAATTTTAACTTTTAGATTGAGATGAAACCAAAAATCAATCCGTTATTCTCATTGATTAACTGGTATTAATCTGGCACTTAGAGAAAACATATTTGAAAGTTCGTATTTCAGTGGATGTAAACAAATTGAGATTGCACATTTGAACCGGTCGTTACTAGTTTGGATGTGGAACTTTTTGCTCCTGCTGAGAACCAGATATGAGGGTCATGATTTTTATTATATAATTATTATATAATTTAATATAAGTTCGTAACGAGAGAAAAAAATATAGTAATAATAAGCACGCTATATTTTCCTTTTTTTTGTAATATATTCGTTCTTAACCCCCCGAGCATTAACCTGGCGTTTACGCTAGCTTTCCATTATTTTCCTATTGTCTCATTTTTATGGGTAATCGACTTATTAAGGAAGCATGCGCGCGTGTCTATATTTTAGAAAAGGGGCTATACCCGTTTTTTAATCTTTTTTAACGGTTTATTACTTACTGATAATTTGTCTTACAGATTAAAATTTATGTACTAAAATTCATAAGTCCTAAAACTAGAAAAAACATTTTCTTTTCATACTAAATTTCTACACGAAAAGTATATATTTTTACTTTTCTTACAAGCATCTTTTAAGCAACTACAAATTAGGATTAAGCATATCAAATGGTTCATGTCACAGATTTTCAAGTTATTAATAAGAAACCTTGATTAAAAAAAAAGGCTTAAACTAATAACGACTCCAAGTAAAGCAAAATGGATGTAAAGTTTTGATAGAAAACGAAACATCTACACCTTAATGGAAATTGATGAATGAAAATTTCATTAATTCTAATAAATAAGTCATGTAATGATGGAAGGGAAAGTATGCTTTTATTTTGGCTTATTTAGAATCTTTTTTTTACACGGTATAGGCTCAGTGCTTTGATCACAATCTCACCTGATGTTAAGTGACGATGTGGTTCAGGATAGTAAACGCACTAAGCCTAGAGATACTGATGGTCTAAAGTTATGGAGCCGGAACACACCTATTGGTATTTGACGACTGGTTTTCAAACTCAAGGGCAAGGCAGGTTCACTAGAAAATCCCCTACCACCATGCTATGGTTATTCTCATGATGTTGTTCTTCACCCAAAGCTGAGGCCGATTTTAGAGCCGGATAGGTGAGGATCGAACCCGCGTCGATTTACGCGGAAACTGGCCGCACTAACCGCTGCGCCATCATCGCTTAGCTAATTCCTCTCACTATAGAAACATAAATATCAAAAATACATAATGTATCAATAAAATAATAATAATAATAATAAAAATGTTTCAATAAATCTGAAATACAAGAAAATACCTCAAGAATGATAATGATACCTGTATTTTTAATCTATGTTTTTAAATCTTATAATAGTATGATAAGAGAACGCTGTGGTGTGATAGAAGAAGTGGTGACCAAAATACAGAAAGGTATGCTCAGTTGGTTCGGACATGTGGAGAGGATTGATGACAGAAGATTAACGAAAGGAATTTATAAGGCGAGGGTGAATGGGTAAGTCGGTAAGAGTCGACCTAGGCGAACGTAGCTCGACCAAATCGAATGTCTTAAATAAAGACCAGGTGAAAAGTACTCATAACCAACGAGCATTTATGAAAGCGCTCAAGGAAGTAGAAAAAGCGAAAGAGGTGTGTCAAGATCATAGCAAATTGATGGCGTAGTCTCTGCCTACCCCCACGGAAGAAAGGCGCGATGATATGTATGTTTTTAAATCTATTTTTTAACTTTTGAGACTAGTTTTAATAAAAATAATCTCACATGAAACGGCGGACCTGAAGGTATTGAAGAGATTATAAATATTTACCGTGATGATGACAAGAAAAAAATTATATTCATCATTTAAATGATGCAGTACATAAATGCAAATACTATAGGTTTAAGGACATAATAGTTATAAAAAAAAATGTTTATTTTTAGACAATTACTCAGTGGAAAATTGTATTTATGACAAAAATCTGACACACCTAGGTCTGTCAGTAATATTTATGTTTCCTCTGCCAAACGAGAGTATAGTGGGCGTATTTAATATTGTCCTAATAAATTCATTTATTATAACACGGAACAAGAATTCTGAGCGGGAACATGACCGCCACAAAAAATCCTAGGAAAGTTCTAACAAGATGAACACCGTTGTAATAAAGCGGCGAAATTGTAATTTCCGATTGAAAAAATCATCTAACTTGGTTGTATGGTCTAAGTACCTTTGCCTTTTCCTTTGAAAGGGAAAAACTGAAATAAAAGAAAATGACCCCGAGTATTGACTCGACATTGAATATTGATAGACGACTGTATTATAAATTTAAAACTATTTTTTTACAGACGCTAATAAAATATTAAGTCGTATTGTATCAGTTATTTTGGCTTTTTAATATAGAGGTATTTATTTCATAGTTATTTCCAATTTAAACTTTATTTTAAAATGTTTTATAATATAGTAGAAAAGACTAGAACCACAAAGACTTATCTAGTTTCTAATATCACAAAAGTTTGTGCTTTAGTTTATAATAGAAACAATATCAATTTATGATAGTTTATGAAAGTTTTAGCAAGATATTGAGTTACACGTCTGTAGACAAAATGGCTGCGCATAAAATATAAGTTTAAGGCAGTCTTTATTAGGATGATAATAAGTATAAACCCTTATCGCAAAAAACAACAAAGAGAAACATAAATAAAGAAATACTGATTAATAATAAAATTTTCCCATTATTGACATTTATGATTGTTTAGTGTATATTGTACAAGTTTTTATAATTAAACAAATTAAATGACTACTATTAAGAAAAAACGCCACTGTTTTTACTAAGCAATATTTTACACTTTTAAGGTGGTCTTTAATTTTTTTGTACGTAACAATGTAAATGGAAATTTTATATAATAAAATAGTAATTCCAAGTGTTAAATATTTATCAGACCAGTGGCAAAAAGCATTCGGCAAGTGATGAGAGTCGACTAACAGACGTTTGATACGGTGACCTCGTTTAGCTCATTGCGTGTGGTTGTTCTCCAGTTTATCACAATATTGTTTTCTATTTTGTACTACGCCTTTAATAATAAACGATACCTTTCCAGCTCCGTTCCCTTTTAATACTATTTATTAGATATAGATGGTAGATGTTTACTTAAGCCTTAATGTTTGAATTAAAACTTTTTGGGGGCGATATGGCGAGTACTAACTTTGGATTTTTCTCGGACAGAAGTAATGTTACAAACGGAAATGACATTCAATAATTACCTTGATAAACAGTCTCCCAAATAATTATCACATTCTACGGATTCAGGAGGGAAGCGTCAGCGGAACCTAATAAAGCCAATAAAATAAAATCGTAACCTAATTAGATGTAAGCGCAACAAGCAGTAGGTACTAATAGGAAGACATAGTGCCAGTATATAGGTCGAGTTACTGGCCACATGCCAGAAGTTAGTCACCGGGTGTGTGGCCAACGCGTGACTATATCGTTAAAGGTTAAGTCTCCGATACGTGATGTGGATGGACATTTACTGTCATCTTCATATTTTTCAGAAGGAGAATAAGGTCGAATGAAATCGTGACGTCAGTATATTTTATCTTACAAGTGTAAGAGTTTTTGATGATATCTCAGTCTATCATGTAGCTAGTAGCTGTTATCATTAACTCCATAACTTGTGTTATCGAAACCTATATTGTGTGATTTTGGTGCCATTTTACGCAATGTAGTTTATAGGTTATCGTGTACAAGTGTATTTAAAATAATGACACTGTACGTTTTCACTGACGTGCCGCTAAAATTCCATGGAACGTTCTAGAAGGATTGCCATCGTCTTTCTAGAATGTTATAGTTTTTTGGCGGGATCTCAGTCTGTCATGTAGCAGTTATTTTGAATGTCTTGTAATTCTAAATTGAACAGTTTATTGACGTGGTGTTTAATTTGTTATTCAATGTGAAATAATGTCACATACCGTGTTTTAGTTTCTCTAAAATCATTTAAACTAAATTTTGAATTTCATAATTAAACCCTTGAGCACTTACCTGGCGTTTATACCAGCTTTCCATTGTTTTCCTATTGTCTTATTTTTATGGGTACTCGACACATTAATAACAGTTTGATTGCAGAAAAACAAATTAAATTATCTATTTCCGCTCTAAACTAGTATTGTTCGCTCTATTGTATTTCGATCTACATGGTTGGTAGCATACGTCTGTATATAAGGTGGTCCGAATAACATATCAGGAGTTTGTAATAAATCAATGACTGACACCAGCTGTTATCAGGCACTGGGGTCGCATTTAAGAAGGTTACATATTCTGCAATAATATTTAAAATGATAAATTTTCTATAAAAGGATTTTAAATAAATGTATGGTTAGAGACACTAAAAATTGTGATGGGATTTTACAGAACTTTATTTTCGAAACCTCCTAAATAAATAATTTTCATTAATATTACGTGTAAGATTTTTTGTATTGTATTAATCCAAAAGTCAGGAAAAATTTATGTATAGGTTAAATAAATAAGCAACAAAAAGAATACCAATTATAAATACTTTAAAAATATTTTCACATCAGAGAGTTATACATAATACGTATACATAAATTAATTGTGTTAATTTACTCTACTAGTTTTTTAGTTAATAACGTTTTCTTCACCGCATAACGTAATTGTGAGTCTGCTGAATTCGCGGAAAATGTGTATATGTATTGAAAATGGTAGGTATTAAATTTCAGTTGAAACTAGCAAGCTATATGGCACTGTGCGTGTTGTGGAAAGACTGGATGGCGTCACAGTTCACGCACACAAAGCCGTGTGGGCGGAGCGACGTGTGCGCAGCCGACAACTGCCCGGCGCCCCAAGCGTACAGTCACTGAGAAAATGTATATGAATTTTTTAACGTATGATATATACCGTTAGCCCTGTCGGGCATCGGCTCTCAAGCAATGTGCCCAGCCCATTACCACTTAAGCTTTAGCAATTCTTCGAGCAATGTCGGCTGTTTTGCTTCTTCTGCGAATCTCCTCATTCCTGAATCGATCACGCAGTGAAACTCCGAACATAGCCCTCTAGGGTAACTTTGAGCTTTCTAATTGGAGCTATAACTGGTTCTCGAATGGCTGCCGCATACTGGAAGATGCAGCGTGGGTAGGCTCTCCACAATGTGGAGGAACGATCCAGTGAAGGTCCCGAGAGTCCGCTGGATGAAGATGGCGCAAAACCGTGCGTTGTGCAGATTTTTGGAGGAGACCTATGTCCAGCAATGGACTTCTTTCAATTGATAGGATGGTTGTATGATATAAGTATACAAGTTAAATAAGCGAAATTAAAACTTTTAACGTCAAACATTTATTAGTGCGCCTTGGCAGTTAATACCGTGACGGCAAATTATTTGAAGTTTTACGTTTCATATCAGTCAGGCACCCCGTGACGACCATCCTGTTTTAAATACTACTGAAATATGCTATAAATGATAAATTGATACTATTGTAATGTACAGTTATTTTTTCTAGGTCAAGTTTTCAAATCCACTGCATCGATTTTGATCGAACTTTTAAATGGGTAATTATGTGAACCGTAAATGATGCGACAAAACCACGGGCATAACTAGACTCTTACAAGATCTAATTGTTAATTAATTAATTAACATTTAAAAAGTAAAAATAGAAAGTTCCCTTGTTGTTTTATGAAATTCACTAAAATATTAAAAGAGATTTATTAATTATCTACAACTGTAAACTCCATCCTAAGGTCAGAAAGTTAGGGCCTCACGACTCATTGGCGATTTCTAAGCAGCGAAATCAATTATTTTATAATCGCATATTACCTGATATTTTATAAGAATATTTATTAAGCGTTGAAGTTATATTTGTACACTAGATTCTTGCTGAAAATTTACTTTTTGGGTTAACAATTTTTGAAAAGAAAAAATCTTTAATAATTAATACAATCTCACCGAAAGTCCTTAAAAACTTTAATTTAGTATCCGTATAAATTAGATGAATATATTAAAAGTAATATTTTTAATGTAAAATGTTTTGTAGTCGAGTATATTGTTAGTGAGCCAGCGCACACCATATACGGGGCGCGCCGCCCCCCTCCTTCGCCGCCCGCCCTCAAAGCGTGTTTGGCTCACGTTTCGTCATAGATTAAGTGAAAAATATTATTGTTTGTATAATTTATTTTCTCAACTATCAAATTCGATGGTGATTATTTTTGTTTCATTGTAATATATTTTGTTTGAAAAATAAACATTAAAATATTTGTATGAATAAACTTGGTTGTAAATACACATCACAATTAAGTTGCTGAGATATTAAATTACAAAAATACCAATTACTGTTTGTTCAAATAACAATTATAAGCTATTTTCCTATTATAACTCCTACCATATGGAAATGTTTGTGCGTACATATGATTGATTTATAATCTAGTTTAAAACTGTGTACCATTTCTAATTTATATTTGTGTTGTTTATAATCCGTAATGTATTCCATAATAAATTAACTAATTAATTAATAAACACTTCCTCAGACATAAACTAAAGCAACCATTGTATCAAATATGTTTGTATAAATTATTTTAGAAACTTATGTTTCAAAATATATTAAATTCTATGTCTTTTGAAACACCTATATTTTTGTTACAAAAAAAAAATCCCATCCCAAATGGGTAATTTTAAAGAAAAGGTCGTGATTTTTAGGTCTAATTAAACTATCTAAATGATCCTCTATTCTCGATTAAAATGAGTTGGCGTTATGCAAGGTTTTTTATCCTTTTTTTTAACAATTGCTATTAAAGACTGTTTTAAAGTGTAAATTAATTATACCTAGTCCCACATCTACTCTCATTAAGCGATCAATGGAAACGCGCGTGTTTGTTTACTCGCCAGCCGCGATGCATTTGTTTTTTCTCAGCGTGCGGTGTAGTGACTTGGCTCTGATGATGAACGTCGAGACTTTATTTAGGACATCGGAGATGTAGAAACATTGTAACAAAGATTGTAAAAAAACATATTCATATTCAATAACAATAATGTATGACTGTAATATAATTATTGAAACAAAAAACATAATTGTACATTTTAATTTTTATTTTCTAAAAATAACAAATAAGCGAACTAATTAGAACAATATTACTAATACTTGGTAAATTTGTGTGTGCTAAATTGTGTAGTTTCTATAAAGCTTTTTATAAGAAATTGAAAACGATGTAAATTGTACTGAAAATTTAAAATTTTACATTGGAACTAGGAGAGCATCAATATCAAGTATTATTTGGTTAGTGATAAGATTGAGACTTGTATTTCTGAAAACTATTTTATACTATAATAATATTATAAAAGCAATTATAGTTATTATTTTTACTACTTGAACAACATTATTAATAACATTCTTTATAAAGGTATTATTTAGATTAGTTATAAATGAATTTATAAATGAACTGAACGTACCGGAAGACGCAGCGTAGGTAGGCCCCCCTATAAGGTGGACCGACGACCTGGTGAAGGTCACGGAAGTCCCCTGGATGCGGGTAGCATAAGTCCTGTCGTTGTGGAGATCTTTGGAGTCTCATTTGGAGTCTATGTCCAGCTGTAAACGACTTTCGGTTTAATGGATAGATGGATGGACTAAACGTGAAGGTAATTTCACCTTAGACTGAAGGGATTTATGTTTTGCAACATTGTTTATTGTTGGGTAACAATATTACCTTGTGTTAAGTGTGTGTGATGTATCCTAAGGTAGTGAGAAGTGTTAGCATACATAAAATATTTTGTAATATTTTTTATAATAAATTTATAATATATTTGTAAACTTTTAATAATAATGATTATTTTATTAGATTGTACTTTATTTAATACATTGTGTACCACGAAATAATCATTTCAATTTCATTCAATACAATATTTTTTATATTTTAATATAATTATATAAGTAAGGAAAATTTTCGTTATATTTGTTCCCTCCCCACTTCTCCGTCTTGTCAGTAATAGTAAGCAGCAAATCCCTCACATCTCTCAAAATTACGTAAGCATTGGCCTATTTAAAAAAAACTAAAATTTATTAGTAAATATTGCCTACGTAATCTTCATTCAGATCTCCCCTATGTCATAGACCTCTCATTCTTATTGACGTTTACGTAATATTGTAACGATCCCTAATGCTATCGAAACTGATGTACAAATGCTTTGTGACAGATTTTTTATTTGAAGGTGGTAGCTAATTAGACGACTAATAGATAATGCTCTACCATAAATGCCCATACTCTTTGGGAAGTATTTCATTGCAAGTGTTTTAAGGTTCATTGTAGCATAGGATTCGAACCTAAGACGCGGTTACTAAGCACTACCCACTACAGCGCCATCATCGCAGTAAATATTGATAGCACAATATTAGAGGAACAATGAATCTACACCCACTTAGATAAATCTGTATCGTTAATTTACGTCATTCATTACGTCTCCTTAATGGATCGTTGATTTTCCTAGAAAAGTAAGATATTAATAAACAACATTTATATATACATCACACTAATTAATTGTATACGTCAGTTATTGTAAATTCTATGCCTTTTATTTATATATATATGGTACAAACAAAATAGTTAATACACTAAGTACTAGCTCTCAATTGCTATCGGAATATACCTTGGCGATTGATTTTGAAACTAATTCGAACCTACGTCCATTGAGGGGGAATCCGACAACGCTACCACAGAGACATCATCTCTTCAATGATTTATTTATACTCACCTATACAACTGAGTTTTCGGTGTAAACATAACGTCGCAGTAAAAGTGGTTTCCTGTAGTAACTTACATTTGAAAACTGATCTCTATTTACGTTCACTGTACTACCATATCTCACTGAAAAGTCAGGAAATATCAAGTACATTTCTTAAAAAAACAATTTTTTATAATTATTTATCTAATCTACGTTACGGTATTTTATTTACAACTATAGTTAATGACATAAGATTTGTAATAAAATAATTATATTTCATTAATAATATCTCAAAATTTACACATGGGTAAAATAAAAATAACGTTTTTCTTCATTCCCTACGTTAAATTCATTAATATATATTTTTAAAACCTTTATTTCGTCAACAAATAATTTAAAAAAAATTTGAACAAGTACATATTTGCAGCTGAATGTATGGGTTTCTTTTGCTTATAAAAATGTAATGTATCATTAACTGTTATTTTTTCAAGCGACGGAGCAAAAGTATTTAAGCGATTATGCAATATATAACGTACATTTGTAGTTTAGTTTTTTTTTTAGAATAAGACACAATGCAATGAGGAAATCATAAAGAAAAACAACTAAATTTCTTGAAAATATACGTGTCTCCTTATCTTAGTTTCAATTTTATTTAAAAGAACAATATTTTATTTTCGGTTGAAAAAAAATGAAGTAACGTATTTTATTGTAAATAACAAGTACTAACTTACTATTTATGCAACAAAAGGCCATGACTTCCTAGCTCGTTGTTTAACAGAGTCGATAATTTGTTGTTACTGAAGTACATTGCACTGCCGGTCTGCGGGCGTTTATTTTACACCGGCTAACAGTTTCAGGCAAACAGCTCGTTTGTTTGTATAAATTGTAATTAAAACTTGAGTATTGAATATCATATTATTAATTACCGTCGAGAATAACGTTGAATAATTTGTTATACTTGTACCTACTATGGCCGATATACCCAAAGGCGGTGTGATAGAATACCGCATCGATTAATTTACGTATTTCTATTCTACAAAGATCCTTGGCTTTAGGTAAAAGAAAATACTGGTAAAACCATAGGACGGGTGGTATCTATAAAGCTCCCTTGGATAATCTCTCAAAAAATTCTCAAGTTTTAAAAGTCATCGCCAAGTGTGTTCCGGCAGCATCACTTCAATTGGGAGTAGTTTTTGGTTTAGCAGATTTGCTAATAAATATAAATGACTTGTCGGGTTAGAAGTTTTAAGAAATTAAAAGAAATTTAATTAAAGGATATTAAATTGTAAAAAAAAAATGTAGAATATATTTTCAAGGCGCAGTATATATTATTTTTCTTTTCAAAACATAATTTACTATTGTCGAAGTAACTATTTCTATATAGTTCCTAATATAATCTTTATATAAACTGACCAGAGTTAAACATTTTTTATTCCATTAAAATTATAAATAAAACCTTTCACTACTACAAATAATATTAATTTTAAAGGAACATAATAAAATAAATTTAAATTTAAAAAATAGCGTTGTTGCGTCTGCATGTAACGTGATATGCGCACGCCCAGTCCATTTAGGGCAGTAATAGCTGTCGACGGTCCAATAGCAAACGGTAAATTTCCCGCCCAATGTTTGGTTACACTACGAACGCAGTTTCATAAATCATACACACGTTCAGAGTGCTTGCAATCTCGTATTTAACTAGACATAATTATGGGGGTATATTTTTTATTCTTATTTTAATATATATCGTGTGTTTTGTACCTTTGTAACAGATTAAACAGATTTGAACTATATTTTGTTTATACTGTTTAGACACACACTAAGCTTAGAGGTAGTTGTTCTGAAGTAATGCTGCCGGAACAGACCTATTGGTGCTAGGCTACAAGTTTTCAAACGAGATGGTGGTAGTTTTGTCAGGCGAGCAATATGACAAAATGTACTACAACCATGCCAATGATTCCTCCTGATATTTCCTTTACTGAAAGCTTATAGAATTCAATATGTCGGTTTGAACCTACGTTCATCGACGCGAAATCCAACCACACTACCAACTCAGTAATAATCGCTTTAAAATTCTAATCGTAAAAAATATCATAATTCATTTGAATTGACATTAGTAAAATACATAACCCTAATTAAGGACATCTAGCATAATTAGATAAATTATTATATTTAACATTTTTTTTATTGTTTTTGTAAAAAAAAGTTGTAACCTTATTTAATAAACGAATCAGTTTTGATAAAAAATTAAGTAAACTTTAATTGACAACATTATCAATAGCAAAGTCTTTATAGTTTGTTACTATTTTTTTTCTAATTTTACAAATAAAATTCTACTCTATTAGTTATCGATATAAAATGTTTAACGATGTAAATAACCTTGAATATCAGAAGGATGTTTCCAGTGGCACAGCTGCGTGGGCATGGGGGTGCATCTCACACCACCGCCTGCACCCGGGCACCCCGATCTCCCGGGTCGACACTTGTTGATCGTGAGCCCGGAGAGTTGAATATACGTTGAGCGTTCATATTCTACGCTATTCGATTCCATATTTATTTAAGAGCGCGGCCGCCAACAAATTTCTACAATAAATATTTCAGAAATTTATTGCTATCACATTGCGCTTCAATTAATAAGTTATAATACACGAAAGAGATAACTGCAACTCGGGCTGTGTATATAGGTTTATACAAAATAGGCAAAATTATCACTTCGTATTCCCCTCTTTCATCCTCAAAAACTGGGCCGATTTGTTTAATAGGTAAGAATTTAGCTATAACTCTACCTATTGATAGTTTTTTTTGTTTTTATTCGTCAAATTTCTTCGACAGACGTCTGAAAACGATGGTAAAATTCTCAATGATCATCCCATCTCATATTCGAAGAATCCTAATTTCTATAACGATTAATTTTTGTAAAAAATCAAAACGTACGATCATAGTGGCAGTGATAATGCCATTGTCTGGGAAGGAAACAGGTGAATACTTTTGTATGTTATAAACGTCGCCCGCTTATCCTCTTAATAACGTATAAACAGATATTTATCTCCAAAGTATTATTTTTAGAGATCCAGTGGTCAGACATGTTAAAGTTAAGATGGATGTGTCACGTTTGAAATTTCTACCATTGGTAGAAAAGCTGAAAACGAATTATTTGACTTGGTATGGATTTGGCAGGAGAAGAGAGGAAACGCATCTTGCGAAAAAAAAAGTAATAAACAAAAATGTTGTTATGGAAAGGAAGAAAATGTTCTAAAAAAAAAACTAATATAAGGGAAGATATGAAAGCAAATAGAGTGAATGAAGAGATAGGGATCTATGGAAGAACAAACGTAGCGCGCTGCATAAGCGTATTGCACGAATAACTTGGGAAATGACGATGACGATCAGAGCTTTATCTACAATTTCATTTAATGTTGGTGGAACCAACTGATATGGTGCGGTCATATTGTACTTATGAGTGACTCCAGATTGCCTAAATCTAATTTTTTTACACAGTTGTCGCATGGAAAGCACAAGCCTGGAGGTCAATTACTGCGCTACAGGGATGTGATTAAACGCCATCTCACCGCGTTTACCATATCTTCAGTTGAGTGGGAAGTGCATGCAAACAAGAGACTAGAGTAGCACAACTCTGTTAAAGAGGCAGTACAAATATTTGAGGAACATCTAATAAAAAACCTTGATGTAAAAGCCCTTCTTAAAAAGAACCGCTCTAAGTCTTCCTATGTGTACACACACAACACTCTTGTAACGCTTACATCGTGCGCCGTGTAACCGCACCTTCAGGACAAATTTTGGTTTCACGAGCCACATTCGCTCACACGCTCGAAGATGACAGGGTTCGCCGTTGACGGATACGTCAAGGAGGACATCATCATCATCATAATAATGATGGTAGCCTTTGATAGTAAAAACGCTAAGCAAAGAGGTACTAGGTCTTAAGTGATACTGCTGTAACGCAACTGTAGGCATTTGGTAACAAATTTTCATATTTGAGGATAGTAGTCAGCCAGGGGGACTATCAAAATACTCTACTACTATGCTTTCATCATCGAAAGCTTAGACTCATTATAGAATAGAGTAGGTAGACTCGAATCTAACGCGGTATCGTAAAACTGAATCACCATAGCACCATTTCAAATAACTAACCCATTTTTAATATGTCGATTACCCATAAAAATGAGACAATAGAAAAACAATAGTAAAACAATGGAAAGCTGGTGTAAACGCCAGGTTAGTGCTCAAGGGGTTAAATGAACATTGTTAATCTCAATCACAATATCAGCGGATATGACAATGTGATTGATGGAAGTGCACAATCTAATCCTAACGGAACTGCCTCTCAAATGATGTTACTGAGACATGCCTTTGACTTTATCACTTTATAAATACTATTTTATACCATAAAAAAACACTACTTAAAGAAGCGTTTTAAAATCTACTTCTTGATAAATTGAAAATTCTGTATAATTATATTTCACTTCTCATTTTATGTAATGGCACGTTTAACGTTTAAGTGACATAAAATATTAAATGGGCTACATGTAACGACCGATACATTCGCAATAAAGTAACAAAGAACTTCAATTACAAAGCTAATCTGTCACAGTCACTTTAACAATACATTTACAGTAAGCGGTATCGCCGCTTTAATCGTCAAATGACATGCCATTTTCATTATAAAATAGACAAGAAAACAGTATATGCGACGCGACGTGCCGCTCAAGTATGTCCGACATCAAATTATTCTTGATACTTTGTTTCTTTTATTGTAAGAAATCACATACAATGTTGTACGATGGGTTTATGTTTATATAACACCACGTAACACATACACTTTCATAAAATAATTTTGCAATGTCAAAAGTTGAAGTCTCTTTTAATACTATAATCTTTGCAATTTGCTAATGCTCTTGAACCATATCACTTCAACGTTCGTTAAACTAAAATTGCAACTAAGAAAAAAAACTAGGCAGCCATGGGGACTGCTGACAGAAGTCAAAACTGGAAACTATGGAAAAACTCTTTTTAAATGTTTCAATTTCGTATTTTGTTAATTGAAATTATTAACAGAAGCTAATATTTAACATATGACATTTGACTGGTTTTACATTTATTTGTACTCCGAGCAATAATGATGTACATTTTCATATGGTTTATTCATAATCAAAATATACTATGTACTACATAAGTGTACATTGTATTATGTATATCTGAGCACCAGCACGTAAACGCCAACTTAAAATCGACAAACTGTTGGTAACCTGAATATAGAAGTTTTCCCTGCCGAGAATCGCTCAATGCCGATAAAGAATTTTTTACTTTATAAATTCTTATAACTAGTAAGTTAAATGATTAATTATTGAATTATTATTGCCATAAATATTACCTTTTAAAATACTAATGGCGCTGTGTCCTTCTTCTTCATGATTAATGGCAATTTACATAAACAATTCTGCCAGCGTCATGTGATAAGTTGTGTATTCAATCTTGTGTCAACGTTTTTAGTCTCCAGCAAGACGGTGGCTCATCTTGCTAGCACATGGAGATTTCGTGGCCTATCAGAACAAATGTTTCGTGTAATTATTTTCAATATACTTCACCTGTGCACAATAACCAAACTTTGCCATACAAATCGCCACGAAAAATACAATATATAAGGTTAAATACGCAAGTTTATGAATCAAAAACAATAACTGTTACATGACAGACTGAGATCCTGCCAAAAACACCTGCACTGAGTTCTTAATGTCACAAGATTACCTCACCAAAATGGCCGCCAGGCGCATAGGCAAATTGCGTCGCAAATAATATAATTATATATTTCTAAGGGTGATCAAAGTTAAAGTTATATAAAGCCGTTATTGGGGTATTTTTCAATGAGGTCAATGACCTCCACTTCTAGATCCCCACTCGTGCTTACTAAGCGGCTTTCGGTAATCTACAACTGTAGTGGCTGCCGCCAAAGAGGGCGCTGCTGGCGGTCGACGGCGCCAGCGCACCTGATCCTCTCGACTCCATTTAAGTGCTTATCTCGTAAGTGTTGCTTTTCAAATGTCAAGGGTACAAGACTTATCTCGTTTCCTGTAATTGAATATGTACGTCATAATATCATTGGTGTTCTTTGTTTTTTCATTGTGCGTAACAGCCCAGTGGCAACTGCGTGAGGTCACTGTATATTCATACAGAATATCATTTTATTTAACGTAAATGTTTTATTTTAATGGTTTTATTGTTTTTCATACTGATACAGGGATGGTGTTTTTAAATTTTATAGGCTCAGTTCTTTGACAACCAATGCAACTGATGTTAAGTGATGATATGGCTCAAGATGGGAAATAAACTAAGCCTATAAGTACTACTGGGACTCAAGTTATGCTATCGAAACACACGGTGTTGGGTAGATTTTCAGGATTTAGGGAGATTCTAGGTCAGTTCTAGACAGGTACTAGAAAATTGTTCAAACATTGAAATATTCTTTGATAATGATAGTTTCCTAGATCGAAATCTTCTATTAATTATATGTATAATAGGATAGGTAGTTTGTATGGTGGTAGAGTATTTTCTAATGATGCCCGCCTGGGTAGCTACCACCCTCAAAATGAAAACCTGTCGCCAAATACCAATAGGTGTGTTCCGGCAGCAACACTTGAGAACCAGTGTACATAGGTTTAATGTGTTTACCATCCTGGACCACGTCGTCACTTAACATCAGGTGACATTGTGATCAAACCACTGAGCCTATAATAGTGTAAAATAAAAAAGGAAGGTTCGAATCTACGCCCTTCAACGCTGAAGACTGTTATTTCTCCACTGAGTCATCATATACATATCACATAGCTTCAGAATAATATTGCCATTGGGAAATATCTTCAAATAATGAGCTACTTTGAATAAAGTTTATTTGATTTTGAGACGAACCGTTATACAATGCTAATCTATACTAATAAATAAAATTGGAGTGTCTATTTGTAATGTCAAAATACAATTTTTAAAATTTTTGTCTGTCTCTTCTTCCTTCTTCTTCTTCTTCTTCCAGCAAATCTCCGGAACGGCTGGACGGATTTTGACAGGACCTTTTTTGGTAGATAGCTGAAGTTACTCCGAGCAACTTAATTTAGAGAACATAATTAGAGTTTCGCGTAAATAAAATTTAAAAATTCATAAAAAATTGAATAAAAATCTGATTCAATGCACAGTTTTACGGGCAAGCTATAATTTATGAGGAATATTTTTACTTTATTTTAGTACTAAACTTTTTTAAGGAAAATGTTAGGGTTCCGTATAAAAAAATAAAACGCAGTGAAGAATATATGAAACGCGGGCGCAGCCGCGGTCATACAGCTAGAATTAAAATATAAATATTGGTAGTTGTATTTGATGTCGAGGGACTTCCATTAATACTAGGTTATTAATAATATACCTTATTTAGGCGATTATTTCAAACATACTTTACCAGAAAATGACGAGTAGAAAACATTACAGTAAACAATATATGGCGGTCATTCTTCATCATATATGTCATAGTTTATCCTAGACTCTAGGATTAGGATTCTAGGATAAGAACTCTAGGACTTAGAGGTACAAGGGTGTTATAAAACGAAGAGAAATTTACAAACTGGAAAGCTGAAAAGGGGACAGGAAAGATGAAGGTCTATTTAGATACTTTAACATAAGTGATAATTTTATTTCCACTACTAAAATAAATTTATAACGTAGGATAGATTTAAGTAGATGATGGAATAATTTAAAAACACATTTAAATAAGAAAAATTACAAGTAAACAGATTTGTCGTACAACGGTTAGCGTGAAGTTGTGCGTGAAGAGTGACGTTCCAGATATAAGATACTGTAACAAAGCAATGGAACCGTAACCGAGTTAATTCAACTATAAAAGGAATGATGCGTTTATTGAACACGCCCACTATGTGCGGGTTGGTAAAGGGTTGGGATCTCACGCGCACCTGAACATAGCCGGTGGACGCACGCAATGACCCATAAAACCTTTTCACGGCAGAATCGACACGTTTGTCTGCCTAATCGCCTACAACAAATACCTTTAACATTACCTTATTTCTTCTTAGTTCTTTTATATATTTACTGTCCACTTAATAGAGACTAGTTTTTCGAGATTCAAATAGATTCAATTAATTAAAAAAAAAATCACAACTATTGTTAACTAGCTGATGCCCGCGGTTGCGCCTGCGTTTTATATAATATTCACTGCGCTTTAATTTTTTTTTACCCTAATTATTTACCTAATTTTTTTTAGTACTAAGATAAAGTAAAAAAATTGTCATAAATTCAAGCACTTGCCCGAAGAACTTTCTTTTTTTTTTTCGAACCTAGCTAACGCTTTTGACCGGAAGGACCTTTACAGCTTCACCGTGACTTTGGGGGCGAGTGCTGAAGGCACTCTGCCGCAAGACCTCCGAAGAACTGTGCATTGAATCGGGTTTCATTCAAATATTTATGGGTTTTTAAGTTTTTTACGCGAAACTCTAATTATTTTAGAAAATTAAAAGTACCCTTAGTTACGCGGAGTAATATCTACCAAAAAAGACCCGTCAAAATCAGTCCAGCCGATCCGGAGGTTAGCCGGAACAAACAGACAGACAAACAAAAATGTTAAAAATTGTATTTTTGGTATCTAGGTATCGTATACATTCATATCTACTGACTAAAAAAAAATATTTTGATTTACAAACAGACTCTTCCATTTTATTTATTAGTACAGATATTGGTGAATTCTATGTGAAACCAGGTTAAGACATTATTATCTATATTTAAATATAAAGATATAATAAAAAAGTTTTATATTCTGAAGTTATTGTTTATTATTGTTGTTACATAAAAACATTGTTACATAATTATTGATAATTTCACAAATAAATTTTAATTTAAACATTATTTTTACTCTAGTGACGTAAAAGGTTATAGATAAAAAAAAATTAATAGATTTATTCATTATTTTTAAACTTGAAAGTGTGTTCTTTATTTTATTAATCTATACTTGCTAAAGGCCAACGAGACGAAATCTGTACATTGAAGATATTTAAGAAAAAATACTATGCGGGGCTTCAGAATCGACTACAGAACACATTTCGATAGTTTTAAATTTTTTGTGTGTCTATCTTTCGGTTTGTTTGTTTGTTTATTAATTTGTTCGCCAATCACGCAAAAACTATTGAACTGAATTCGATGAAAATTGGTAAAACATATACATTGCATCCAGACCGAGAACATAGGCAAATTGTCTAAATTCCAAGCGGGTAAAGCCGCGGGTACAGCTAGTTGATAATATATCTTTATAGATATTTATAATAGGTAGTGTTAACCGGTGGTTGAAATTCGATCATAACCAATATTGAAAATTTGAAAAAAATGAAATTGTTTTTCATATATTGATAATACAAAAGCTCATTCATGAATATTAAACAAACAAATAAGTTAATATAATCGGTGGGTTTTTATATTATAACTAGCTGTGTTCCCGCAGCTGCGCCCGCGTTTGATCTATTCATCTCTGCATTTTTTTATACAGAACCCTAATTTTTGTTTGGTACTAAGATAAAGTAAAAATATTCCTCATAAATTCAAGTACTTGTACGTAAAATCAAATTTTATTAAATCAATTTTTAGGAGTTTTAATTTTTTTACGCGGACCCCTAATTATTCTCTTGTATTAAATGTACCCTAGTTACTCGGAGTAACTACAGCTATCTACCAAAAAATGTCCTGTCAAAATCCGTCCAGCCGTTCCGGAGATTACCAAAATAAACAGACAAACAAAAATTTTAAAAATTGGATTTTTGGTATATATACAGTCTATTTAAGAAAAAAAAATTTAACATTACAAACAGACACTTCGATTTTATTTATTAGTATAGATTAAGGAAGTAACATGTAAAAATGTACAAATAACTGAATTTACGTTAGAAAGATTTTTGAAACGATTGTGACTCAGTTGTTAGTGTGGTCGGATTCTGCGTCGATGAATGTATGTACGAATCTACCTATCCAATTCTATAATGAGCCTGAACTTTCAGTGTAGGAAAACATTATGAAGAATACATAGGGCGGTGGTGGGTCTTTTTTCAATTCTCATCTAGCTATAATAACCGACCCCAAATTTGACAATCTATCGCCAAGGATTTCCAGGTTCAGCGTAAATCACTTCACAATACTTAATATTAGGTGAGATTATCGTTAAAATACTGAGAAAATATAGTATACTATAGAGCATAATAAAATAACCACTTAACAATAACATAGATCAATTCGGTTTAAATTCAAACGAACTGATAAAATAGAAAACAAAAATTACTTACTTATTAAAGGACTTCATACACTACAAAATGTTATAATATTTTATCAAGGCTGATCTCGATTCAAGTTATCAGATCCATACCTAACTCGAATTTCACTCGAATTGACTCTTATTTTTAATTTAATCGAGTACTCGTAGTAAGTACTTATTTGCCTTATGACGTCAAACGATTCTCGAGTTGGCTGCGGGCCTTGATATATAATATTTCACAATAATTTATGTCTAATAAATAGAAATTAAGACTTATTGTTGTTGCATACCTGTACTGTAGACGATACCTGAACTTTAATAATTTTACAGAGTTCATTAACATTATATATCTGATAATTGTATTAGCACTGAGACTTCATAACAAATAAACGTTTCGTTCAGTTGTGTCGAAGAAATGAAATAAAACTATTTATTTGAAAAATAAAACCGATTTCAAAAGAATATACTATTAATATATAAGTAAATAAATAAGCACTTTATTAATCTACTTCTGGATATACCGACATATCCTTTGTTTGAATACCAATTTGATTGACTTCGATTTTCCTGGGATCCTATCATCAGATCCTGACTTGTTGATAGTGTGACCACCTTAGAAGTATCGAATAAAGAAATATATGAATCACGTTGTGCGTACCTATAATATTCGAGGGTTGCTCTCAATTTCCCTGGGAGCTACTCATCAGATCCTGATTAAAATGGGTCCACTTCCAGAATATACTCCTTCGAATAAAATATAATGAAAAACGGTCCACAATTGACAGAGAAATAACGTAACAAACATACAAAAAAGAACATTCAGAAGAATTGAAACCTTCTCTTTTAAGATAATGGATGTTAAGTTTTAAGTAAATTTGTGGTACGTTTCCAAGGTCTTATATTGTTTAACACTTTGACCACAATCACATCCAATATTAAATGATGTGGTCGGGGTTGGGAAACACGTTAAGTCTAGAGGCCTAAATACCCTTATAAATGCTTGGTGACAAATTTTCATGTTTAAGTTTTATCACTAATAATTTTGTAGTTTTTTGTTTCAATTTGATTCCCATATTTTAACATTTATATAATGAAGTCACAATTTCTGACTTATTGTAAACGATGTTAACTAGAGAAAATAAATAATATATGTATTATATTTGAATGCACCATTACGTTACGGTGTTCATTATCCGAGATATATTCTCGCCGGTAATTGATTGAGTACCTGGTAGGTCGTGGGTGGCGTGGGCCGGTTGCCATGGCGACGCCCACGCGTTTTCAAACCCCCCGGCACCCTCTACCACCCTCTCGATCCCACCCCATCCTTGCTCAGCATTGACCCGGGAAACCTTGAACTTCGCAGCTGATCGACTTGCTCTCCAATCTCCCTTTACAAGTTGAAATATAAAACATCCTGTGCGGCCATTTGTTTTATTGTTCATTAATTTATTTGACGTAATCTTAAATCTTAACTAGTATTTTAAGTACTAAAGCCTTATATAATCATAAAGATTCAAAATCTTACACTTCTGCATTTTTTTATATTGTTATTTATTTTTATCATCCAAGATTTAAAGAAGTAGCTGTAAAACTGTCGTAGAAAAAAGACAAACAGATAGTTATAGAGTGAGAGAGAGAGAGAGAACTTTTTTGTTAAAATTTTCTTCTTAATTTCCTTTGAAAGTGATTCGTGCATGATTTTTTTAATTTTAATAATCACTCAATAGGTTTTAATATATAAGTAAAGACGCTACTTACATTACTTTTAGATTTTAATTTGTAACTACGATTTAGTTGTTTTTTTATTACTTTAGTGATCAGTTTATGTTCGAATAGATAGAGCAAAACCTCAATCGAATGTTTATTTCTTTGATACCTTTGTTTTACTACTCATGGGTTTTAATATTGAAATTTAAAACGATAAAGTTATTCCACAACCTACATCCCATAGAATGCTCTCATAAATATACATAACTGTTTCACGTGAGTCAACAAAAAACTATACGAACTAAATAGTTAAAAACTAATTATTACTGTTTAGAATTTGTTACACTTTGCGAATTAATCTCGCGCTGTCTCTTAGAAAGGTGTTTTTTTTTGTGATTACCAAAACTTGTTTTTGTTATTCCAATAAACCCTAAGACGTTCATTGCTGGACATAGGTCTCCCCTAAAAAGGGAGATAATTGCCATAATCGCCACGCTTGGCAGGTGGCTTGGCGATCGTAGCTGGCTTTTGTGGCGCTCAGATGATGCTGCTGCTTATTCTCTGTCTTATATCCCTTAGTCGCCTTTTATGACACCCACGAGAAGATATAGAATGGTACTATTCTTAGCCGGCAACACACTGCAAATTTTTCGGTTAAGCGTATATTTTTTTTAGAGTGAAATGAAGTTACATATCCATTATTTCCCTTTTACTAAAGACTTTTCGTTGTATTGCGTAATAGAATAACACTTTACCCTCGTCCTTTTGGTATTGTCGATCGGGTACGAAGTGAGTGCTGTCACAAGTATGGACACGAACATTCGAACCTCGTCACCCTTAAGCGTTACAATAATATTTAATTCATTTCTATTCCTTAATAGTCCTTAATTCAAGAGCGGTTTAATTCAAAGAATAATGAGAAAAACGTTTGGGACAAGACGTATTGTGATTCATCGTTTATTGAAAGATAACCGTTATGTAAATAAACAATTGGTTCCATCATTCCAAGTAATAGAAGAATAGAAGAAATAGAACAGATAGTGTTCAAAAGCTTTCGATTGATCGAGAAATACAATTATAACATTTTATAGTATTGTTAACGTTTCTTACATTTTTTTTTCGATGCGTAACAGGCTTGCATCTTTGGCAGATTTACCTTTAAGAAAGCAGAACTCATTTTCTGTAATATTTGTTTATTGTTACAAGAATTTGGCCAGTTTTAATATTAATAGCTATTCAAAAAATTTGGACGTCAGGTGATACCGATAGGTAACAGCCTATAATTCCTAACATAACCGTGTCGACATACTTTTGAAAGGATGCACAAAGACTCTTTTAAAAATATTTGCGAAAACACTTGTACTCAAGCCGAATTTACATATGTATATGCGGAGGTATATCAGTTTAAAAACAGTTCATATTTTAAGGTGCCTGTGATCTAAAATTCTCTAGACAAGAATAATGTTTCCTTACCACATATTACGATACGGAAACTAGTACGGAAACTACTTAGTCACATATAAATCAATTAAAGAAAATAGTATTATACTAAGAAAATAGTATTATAGTAGCATTGTTCTAAAGTATCTGTACTAATAATAAAATTGTAAATTTCACGTGTTTGTACATTTCCGATTGTTGTAAAAAGAATTATTGCAACGGGCTAAAATAGGTAATTAAACAAATTGCCACCATTTTTCGAAATATCTGTTTGCTTGTCTGTTTGGTTGTGCAGGTATCAATTAGAAGCGACGCGGTGCTTGCGAAAGCCACCCCGTGTCGCTCCCATCCCAAATGCGGCGGACGGCCCCGGGGGGTTTTAGTGGGTATTTCCGGGCGCTTCACGCCCGGGCGAGTCCCACACTGGCACGGAGTTCGTCCCTCCGTGCCCCCTTATCTATTGCATTGTGGGACTTTGGTCTCACTAATGCAATAGGTAAGGGTAGTGCGTAAATGCATTTCCCCCCGTCAAAAAAAAAAGTATCAATGAGAAAGTACTAAGTCTATTTAAAAAAATTAAAAAGATAACTATAAAGCGTACTCCGGAGTAGCATAAAACTTTATTTAATTAAAATTGGTCGACTCTATCAAAAGTTATAGTAATTTTAAGTACACCCTGCAACTTTAGTATGAAAGAAAAGTTTGTAAGTAAATGCGTTTTAGTCTTATTCGAGAACAAAAAATTTATGGATTGATTGAAATTGAACAAAATGACAAAATATAAAAAAATATGTATAGTATAGAAAAACTTAATATCTAAGACAGAGTAAATGAAAAAACAATATTTTGATATTCAATTTTCACACATTCATCTAGGCTTTTTAGGCGTTGTATTAAGGAATCAGTATTTTGAAGTAGTGAACTCAATTTCAGTTATAA
Organism: Samia ricini; assembly: GCA_014132275.2. Taxonomy (NCBI): domain Eukaryota; kingdom Metazoa; phylum Arthropoda; class Insecta; order Lepidoptera; family Saturniidae; genus Samia; species Samia ricini. The sequence continues at coordinate 14,944,756 of AP028161.1, forward strand.
CATGAATAAGGTATAATAAATATGGCTCGGGACATAATTTTATTTCATTCTAATTAATTGGACGGTTCATAATTTGTATATTTTTGATGATATGGGGGAGGAAGTGTTATGAATGGTATTAAGTAAGCAAATTATATATGTATTTCTGACGATTATTCGTAGATGGCGCTATACTTATTTTTTAATAAATTGGACTGCTCTGAAAAATTACATAGACATAGATAATTTATACTTATAATAAAAAGCTAACAGGATGGAATTTGTACGTTGAAGATATTTGAGAAAAAATCGACCGGAAACGTTTTGATAGTTTCAAATATATTTGTCTGTCTGTTTGACGGAACGGGACGTCTGAATTCCACGCAAGTGAAGTCGCGGACACACCTAGTGTTTAATAATTTCAGCAATGTCCTCAATAACCAATCAGAGTGCCGTTAGAGATTACATGTATTTTTGAAATGTGTGGTCGGATACTGCCTTAATGGGTATAGGTGGAATCCTCCTTTCCTATTTCAATATAAGCAATATTAGAAGCTTTTGGTGTAGATAAGCATCGTAGTGAAACTATAGCATGGTGGTACTATTTCCTAAAACCCACCTGTTTACACTCTAGTTTGAAAATCTGTCGCCGAGCATCAATAATTGTCGGCAGCATCACTTAAGGTCTAGTATTTGTTTTCTGAGCTACTTTACAATTTTAGACTCCATTGTCACGTTATATCGGGTATAAAATATATAAAAAATATTACAGTAAACAGATTTCTCGTGAGATTCGTCTTTCGAGTTTCGTGAATTATATTTTTTTAATACCTTTTTTTTCTCAATAATAATAAACTTAAGTGGCATTAGTAATTTAACGACTACTTATGTTCAATCTTCGAATCGGCACACTGTAGTAAAGGTTATTAAACGAACATAAAAGGTAGAAGTAAATTCACAAAACTGGCGAGTAAGAAATATTGAAATGTATGTCTAAATAATAACTAAGAAATTAAGTAACTGTTCTGTTACACAACACAAAGTAATTTAACAATTTTCAGTTTACCAAATTAACCCATTACTTCCCAAGCATCGAAAACATTGGAATTTTTTGATCAATTCTTTAAATTAAGTTCATAATACATTGAGAAAAAAGAATATGACAAAAAAATAATAAAAAATATACCATCATCCCTGTTTCAGCCTGTCCTATAAATATGACAATGGGGACATGTGATCAGAAATAATACAAGTTAACAATTATAAGAAAATCAGCTATATTTGAAAATTATGACCACAAACTGTCATAAAATAAAATATTATGAGTTTATTTTGTATGATAAGGTATGAAACAATCACTGCAAAGTGTTTTTTCACACTTAGCACAAAAGGCTAGAGGTTTTTTTCTTACAACCTTGTCCTTGACAACGCCTCTGTTTGTCCCTCTTTGTCATATAGTGACCAACATTAACAAACCTGACAGGTTGTAAAAGACCTTCTGAAGAACCGGGTGTTGGTTTACTTGCCTTGCTTTTCAATTTTTTTAATCAAGCAAAACAAACCCTTCGTCTGAAATCTAACAGAGGGATAGTTTCATCTTTATTTATCTGGTAGTAGATATTCCATGCATTCACAAGGGACATGTCTAAAACACGGATGACTAACGGCCAATACCATTTTTTACCTCTAAAGCGGATTGGATATTTAGAATTTTATTATAATTATGATTAAGCATTGGCTGATTCATGGCTACTTTGGTCTTTTCTTTCTTTGAGTACCTATTCGTTTTTACAAAAGGTTCAACAAAATCGAAATTAGTCAAAAGACAAACAACATTGTTGTCATACCATTTCACGCACAAAATTTCATTATTTTTATCAAAACGATAATCGGTAAAATCTTGGTCTTTCTTTTTCATTTCTTGTTTGTTCATGATAGGACATTTTTAGTAGTCCTATTTTCTCTGACTATCCCTGTAGCTCTGAACCCTTGAGATTTCAAAGCAATCAACAAGTGCATGCTGCTGAAAATGTTATCGAGTAGACTACATGTGTTCTGGGAGCTGTACAAACTGCAAGCAACTTCTTTACCACTATCGCACCCAAGCCATCGTCACTACTAGCAGAGGTTTGAGCATCCTTGCCTGTGTAAAGCGAAAAGTTATCACAATATTCGCTGACTCCACACAGAGTGCCCAAAGCGTATATCCGAACCTTACTGGTTTACTTTTTATAAATTGTTTGATTCCATGGTGACTGAAGTATTTGACGATCATTTCATCAACAGCTAAATTGGATTCAAATATACCAAACTTTCGGAATGATTCATTAGCTTTATCGATAAGTGGGCGAATTTTGAAAGCTTTGTCAGTATTATCAATTTGTGAGTTGTCATTGACATGTAAATGGGATTTAATTTTATCAAAATGATTACGGGACATTGCCTGTTCAATAAATGGAATATATACATTCTCATCTCTACACCAATAAAGTTTACTTTGCGGCAAGTGATGATACGAAGAGAAAAACAAAATTCCTATAAAGACTTTTAACCCATTTATAATTAGGTTGAAGTTCAAATCATTTTTATAATGTTTGGCGTACGTTACAGTTTCGTGCACAATATATTCTAGAATCTCGTCACACAATAAGTTTTCGAATACTTCTACCGCTGATTTTCCTTCCAACTCCGTAATCATATTTTCCAAACATTGTTTAGCAGCATTAGATTCCGGCTGTATTTATATCCGACTAATGTAAACACAAGCAAGACCCGCAAAAAACAAACAATTAACCAGTTGGAACCTACACTTAGCGTGACAGGATCGAACACGCTTTCGCCGCAAATGGTACAGACAGGTTCCCGGTGTCATATTTATAGGACGGCTTATTTTGAATGTATATCACAAGTTCACAAATTATATTTTGTTTTTATTTGTTTTATATTCGGTAGAGATCTAAGAATAAGTCTTATGTACTTTGAAGTAGGTAACGTTTTTCTTTTAGGGTATATACAATCGGAACTCAATGCTCTCCTTCAGTCAACAAAAATTATCAATTTTAAAAAATTACATTAAAATTACGTAAACATTTTTTACAGTGGAAAAAAATTATTTTAATAGAAAAATAGTGTAAAAATATGAATTTCATCATAAATAATAACAATAAAAGTCCTAATACGTAAAAAGACATTTTGAAAATAGTGTCCTAAAAATATGACAGTGGGGAGGAATGGGTTAACTTTAACGAAGACGTACAAAATTACGAAATTCGGTTTTATTTCGCGAAAAAACATATATTTTTCTACATTGCAATCCAAAAGAGAAGTCTTATATGAAAGAAACGTAAAATAAAGTTTCGCGAATTCGGGGTCAGCATTGTTCTAAAATTATTATACAAATTTTCGTAAGTTACCAAGTTATATTCAGTGAAAGCCTCACAAGTATCAAAAAAGTATAAGCAACCATTGTATGTTTTTGAACTATTAATACGTTTTTTTTTCATTTATTCCTTCATAAGGCAAAGGTGTCTCGATCACGAAACCAAATCTGACGTTGGATCACTTTTTATACAACGCTCAAATAAAATGGCGGCAATGTTATTAGAGCTTCGCACCTCAGAACACATGTTTTACGTTACTTTTTCCAATGTTAAATAACATCTAGTCAAATACTACACAAGCTAATGAATAAGAAATAAAAATTATTACATCACAGACCAAGATGCCGCCAAAAACTACGACGACAAACAAAAGTATAATCCACAGACTACTCACGGATAGACGTAGATTATAGAATACCTACCTGGTCAATAAAAAAATGTTATGATACAACCAAAAGAAATATACACTAATTTCAAATTAATTTTCGATTCATCCATTCAAACGAAAGACGTCTACTGCTGGACATAGGTCTCCCCAAAGATAAGTGGGATGATTGCCATAAACGCCACGCTTGGCAGGCGGGTTGGCGATCGCAGTAGGTGCTTGTAGTGCTCAGAGGATGCTGCTGCCCAACCCCTGGTTTATCCTTTAGTCGCCTTTTACGACACCCACGAGAAGATATAAGGGTGGTATTATTCTTGGGAAAAATTATCAATATGGCCTATAAATTGTAATAAAATGAAATAGGTGTATTTACTTGACTAATTGTCATAAAATCGTGATCGTACTATTTATAACATTTGGGTATAAAATTCTGTACCGTTTACTAATATCTCAATAATGGCCGATTTATTGAAATCAAGCCAACAAGGATCTGTTAAAGAAACACGAAATACAATTAAGGCAAAAAAAAATATAAAACAATCTTGTGAACTTTTATATTATTAGAGAAGCTTCATAGTACTAATATGCCGTGTATTTATTACTCACTAAATGCGGTATCAATTTGCCAAGTCTTTGTCGTTGATATAAAAGACAGCCAGTAATTAAATGTTCCCCGTTTCCAATCGATGTAATCATTAAATAATTAGCAGTAGGTACTTATTAAATATTCTTGTGTAGAAGAGTCCTCGTGTGGGTAAATTATTCATTATTTTGATGTAACTTGATTAATATTATTGATGCTTGAGTTGCTCGGGGTTTATTTGAATTTTTTTAGATATATAAAATATTTATAGGTATATAAAAAATTGAACACTTTTTTGTTGGTTAGGAGCACTTGAAACAAACTACCGCAAAAAATGTACTAACGGAAGAAACATTCTTTCACAGTTGTACGTTCCTTTTATAATTAAGGCTGTATGTAATTCTAGACTTCAATGAATAATCCGAGGTAAAAAGTATAATAAAGACATGCAATCGTTTTATTGCAGTTATCAAAGAAAGCCTATGCCTTGTGATATATACTCAATTTGTGGATCATGAACAACAAAACAATCAATAGATTAAGTCTTTACAAAATGTTTCCCTACAGCCAGAACTAATTTCTTCAAGAATAAAATACTATCTCCAAATAACACTTAACATGTGAAGGCATTGTATAAAATGCCTGTGTGACCTTTAATGAAAGCGAGAGTTTATACGAGAAAATTGCTTTGTACGCTGAAGCTGACAGGCCGTTACGAACATTCGGGATAGAATAATAACGTTTAATTACAAAAAATCGCGGCAAGTGTACACAGGTATATACATATAGTATAGTACATATGTACTACCTACGTTATCCCAATATTCATATCAATTATTATTACGTTAGGATTTACTAATTGAGAGCGGTAGAACTTCTTGAAAAAGGTTCGATCGTAAAAGCGACATAATGTCACCTGTTGTTAATGAATAAACTAACGAAGAAATGATAACGCAGTTGGTAGTGTGGTCAGATTCCGCTTCGAGGGATTCTTGTTCGAACCTATCGTTAAAAATTCACTTAAACAACTTTTTCACTAAGAAATAAACTAGCATGTGAATACATTATTGTATTTTTATTATAAGATGGAAATATTATGAAACGTAGGAAGGGCAGTATAATTTTAAGCCGGTAGCTACAATAATTGTAGTAACCGAAGTAAAAAAAGCACAGTAATTAATTGGTCACGATTATTACCTAAGTAGCACGTTTAATATAAACTGTATAATGTTGGTTTTTTCCCCCTTAAAAATAGAATCCACAGAAAGTATTTTAAAGGAGTGAAAAGTTTTTTATGATTCGAGAAGCAATAAAAATGTAACTTTTTTTTTGTAAATTTGTTTCAAGGTACTATTTGACAGAATAGAAGCTTTTTGACTGCGACCGAACGGACCACCATTTTTATTGTAACACTAGCTGTGTACCCACTACTCCGTCCGCGTATCATATATTATATTCCATATAATTCTTCACTGCGTAATGTAGTTTTTAAGTAATCATTGGTAAATAACGTTTTTAATGGTCACTATTTTATCGCCCTTTTTCACAAATGCAAACACTTGCCAGTAAAACTGTGCATTGAATCGGGTCTTATTTAAAATTTCATGAGTTTTATTTTTTTTACGCCGAACCCTAATTAGTTTCAAAAAACCAAAGTGGATAGTTTAAGATACGCCGTGTAACGTCAGCTATCTGTCACAAAATGTCCTGTCAACATCGGTCCAGCCGGCGGATTACCTGTAACAAAAAGGCAGGCAAACAGAGAGACAAAAATTTTAAAATTTGTGTTTTTGATTTATGTATGTACCGTATTACACTGATGTGTATTTAGTAAAAAAATGATATTGCAAACAGACACTTAAATTTTATTTATCTGTATAGATTTTTACCTACGTTTACCTAATATAATATATAATAAACTGTGTTTGCTTTTTATACTGGTTTAGCGTTTTAACCACGATCTCACTTAAGGTTAAGAGACAATGTACTCCTGGATTGTAAACACACTAAACTTAGAGGTACTGGCTCTTATGTGCCGGTACAGACCTATCGTTGCTACCCAGCTACCCAGGCGGGTATTATTAGAAATACGCCCTACGACTATGCTATGGATTCCTCACGATATTTTATTTCGTCGAAAGCTTAGGGTCACTATAGAATTGGATAAGTGGGTTTGAACCTACGTCCATTCATGCGGATCCAATCACTATACCAGCTATGATCGGTTCAAAAAGTTTGTGCATTTAATGATGTTTGCGTAATAAACATTAATTTTATCTTATGAAGTAGTACCTAATTAAAATAATCTACACCAAGGGCTTGTAACAGTTGGGTCTAGAAATGTCTATTAACCCTATGAGCACTAACCTGGCGTTTACGCCAGCTTACCATTGTTTTCCTATTGTCTATTGTTTATGGGTAATCGACATATTAAGTAACACATGATTGTGTACAAGCAAGTAGAAAAAGTTGACTAAATTGACGACGTGTTTATTTATAACAAGTGACTTGAGTACTGGTATTGTAACCTACTTGATTAAAATTTGTCAATGACAAAAACGTGCGTAATTTTGAAGAAAACAATTATTTGGAAGAAAAAAGTTTCATGCAAATAATACATCCAAGAAGATCTATATTTATTTCAGTTTATATTTAAAACTTTGATTAAGTAAATCCTCTGGACTCTTTTTTTGTGTGTACATAGAGTGAATCGGCCTTAAGGTGCGGAAGCCTATTTGTACAGTTACGTAGTGCGAAGACACGCGTGGCGCCACGCGACCTGACAGAGACACTTTACCACCCTACTCATTCAATTGTATTAACATATAACTATGTAGCAATGAAGGCGGCATCTTATTATTTCCGTGTCTGACATAAAAATGTTAACACACGTAAGTCATTATAATGATTTATTCCAAGAATGCCTTTATAATTAAATTTTAATACTACCTATGCCTTTTCATCGAATATTTAAAAAAAATAATGACGTACCAAATTAATTAAAAAAAAAAAAAACTAACAAACATTATATTTACTGACAATGCGTTTAGTTGATCTACGAAAAAAGTATTTAGTTACTATAAGAACTGCTTAGTAGATATATCTATCTCTTTTACTCATAAGTTGTATTTGTTATTGTGAGTAGAGCTAAGAAATTTATTTCGGCACCTCTTACGACCACGCTTTACATATATGACCTTTGAATTATTTCCAAATAACACATCTAAAATAACTCATAATTCAACAAATGTACTTACTTTCTTAGTCAAAGATTATAATATCAGATTTAATCTATACTAATAAATAAAATTGAAGTGTCTGTTTGTACTGTCAATTTTTTTTTACTAATTATATATGAATGTTTACTCGATATCAATACAAAAAAATTCAATTTTTAAAATATTTGTCTGTCTGTTCCGAGAAATCTCCGGAACGGCTGGACGGATTTTGACGGGACTTTTTTTTGGTAGATAGCAGAAGTTACTCCGGGTAACTTAGGGTACTTTTAATTCTCGAAAATAATTAGAGTTCTGCGTAAAAAAAATTAAAACACATAAAAATTGAATAAAATCCGATTCAATGCACAGCTTTACAGGCAAGTGCTCGAATTTATGAGAAATATTTTTATTTTATCTTTTACTAAAAAAAAAATAATAAAATGCAGTGAAGAATATACGAAACGCGGGCTTAGCCGCGGGAACACAGCTAGTGATAGAATAAATAGAGTATGTATTGCGCCATATCCGTAGAAGCCTATAAATAGAGGTGTTACGACTCGTAAGCCTATTTCTAGCGAGTAGGGCCTTGTAAACCTTCGATTGTAACATATATGTAAGAAAAAATGTGTAGTTTCAACTGAATTTATATAGTATATGTCTTTACTAATCTACATCTATACTAATAAATAAAATTGGAGTGTCTGTTCATAATATCAAAATACACTAATTTTTATTGAGTAAAAATATAAACAGAAACGTTGTAAAAACAACTTGGTTAATTTTATGCACTTCAGATAATTTACAGCGTAATTAAAAATATCGTTAGGATTTCTTCTTTTATAGTCTCATAGCGGTCAATTTAGATCATTTGAGCCTGCCCTCTCTTCTTTCTTCTTACTGTCATGTAAAACGTTTAAATCTCATTAAAGATAAGGTCAGGTGAAACGATGATGATGGAAACAGTATGAGTGTGATCGGATTCCACATAGGTATATGTATGTATGCACGAATTATATTCTATGACCAGCTCTGAAGTTTCATTCAAAGAAAAAATCTCCCCCAAACATTTCCATGACAACCGGTCTTGCGGCACCCGCATCCAGCGGACTTCCGCGACCTTCACCAGGTCATCGGTCCACCTTGATGGGGGCCTACCCACGCTGCATCTGCCAGTACACGGCAGCCATTTGAGAACCCGTTGGCCTTATCAGGCATCGGTTCTACGAGCAATGTGCCCACCCCATTCACGCTACTTCAGTTTGGCAATCCTTCGGGCAATGTCGGTTACTTTGGTTCATCTGCAGATCTCCTCATTTCTGATTCGATCACGGAGGGAAACGCATGGTATTTAGGTACAACCTTGCAATTATACTTTTACAATTACAATTATTCTACACCATTCCTGTAGCATCTGCAGCAGCAAGACTTTTTTAGCAAAAGAACGACAAAAGAGCCCCATTTCCTTTTATATACATAGAATAAATATTAATACATTTTTTTGTGTAATAATTGACAAAAGCCAATATGCTGGCACCTTAATTGTATTGATAGGATCCTATTTTTTACATTTTAACACCAGAGGCTTTGGCTATCGAACTACACCATAATGTAGTAACAATAACAACCAACTAGTAAGACACTCGCCTAAAGTGACATATTATTCTTTGTTCATTACTTCTTATAAGTATATCAGTCTTTTTAATGAATAATAACTTGTTGAATAAAAGCTTGTTAATTTAAATTAAATATTAATGCAATCATCATTATTACAAACTTTAAGAGGATATTCTAGCGGTATTTTTTTTTACACAAACGTAGTCTTCTGTTTCGTCCCTGTATAATAGCATTATGGTAGATATTTTTTATTTAACCAAATAATATATATCCACCACCGCCATGCCCTTACGTTTTGATTTTATCCATAAATTAGTTATTGTAGAAACTAGAAGCCTTTGAAATAAAAAAAAAGCTCGAATCTTACCGTAATTTTCAGACGTCCGTCAAACAAATTTGATGAATAAAATTTAAGGAAGCATAGCCAAATTCTTTCCTATTCCATAACTGAAAGAAAATTCAGTTCGGTTCAGTTTTGGAGTAGGAAACAGGGTACTAAGAACTGATGTTTTTGTCTATTTTGCGTAGGTAAAATCAGCCCGATGTGCAGTTGTCCCTTTCGTGTTTTATAACTCTTTCCTTGGGGCGCAACGCGATAGCAATGGATTTCTAAAATACCAACTTTTCAAATATGTCGCCGACCGCATATGCTCTAAATGATAAATGTTATATATTTGTGACAATAGCATAAAAGTGTAGCTTATAGTTATAAGGATCATTTTCTAATATTATCCTGTAAGAGATGCAACCCTGATCAAATATATAAGTGCATTGTTATTTATTAAGCGTTTTAATCGGTAAATCGTTAAAATAACGCAACAATGTCAAATTGTCACATAATATAGGATTTTAAGCAATCATGTAATGTTTTGGGGGCATTTCATTTATGCCATTATTATTACCATCTATGAAGGGAACGCTTTCTTCACCAATGAAACCCCAACTTCTCTATAGAATGTGGACCGTATTTATTAATCTTGGAATTACATGTATTTAGAAACTATATGCATTTGACCGGAAGGGCCTTCACAGCTTCACCGAACTTTGGGGGCGAGTGCTGAAGGCACTCAGCCGCAAAAAGGTGACTAGCTCAAGGGCTACCAAAGTGGTACGAACCTCGGCTTGGCCGTCACCTGAGTTATTCAAAAACTCACTCGCGAGTTGTATCCTAGCTATTCCTACATTTTTTATATTAATATAAAAAAAAAGGTTCCTTACAGGACCTATGTACCTTGCATGTTATGCATGAGTGTGTATGGAGTGTTGTGCGTGTAATTGCTCAATGCGTGGGCAGTGTTACTGTATCGCGCTGGCGGCGACGTCAAGAGCCTCCCCAGTTGGGGAACGAGACACGTCTTGGGTCGCCGCCTGAGGGGGACCCGGAGTGTGTGCGGGAGCAAAGTTAATACAACTTTGCCGGCGGTCGGCGCGAATTCTAATACATTTTTAATACTTACAACTAGCACATAGTTACTCTTAGTCTACAAACTTATCATTTATCTCATTTACACACATGAGGTACATATGATATATCTCTCTCTCTCTCTCTCGTGTGTTGTAAGGCATGTGATTCGCGATGTTATTCTCGTAATTGAATTTTAATGTTAAAGATTTAAGGAAATATTCATTTGTCCTCAACAATCTATAAAATATAAACCGATTAAATAAAAAAGCACTGTAAATGACTTACAATAAAAAAATGTATTTTACAATAATCCTTTTAGGAATGCTGAATACAAAATCTGGTCATCATAGTATGATTCTTGAGCGATGTCGGCCCCACACGCCGACGTGGCAGGGGATAATCGCAGCTGTAGTCCCATATCTTTGGATACGTTTTACCCCCCGCCCTGCATGCACCCTTACACCTGTGTAAAGATATTATAAGTGTTTTATTATTACTTGTTATTTTGATTATTAATTTTACATTAACATAACATCTCGCTTCTCTCCCATTAGGGTAGGCAGACTCCTTCCACCTGCTGCGATCCTGACATAAGTCTTTTACTACTTCTACTTTCATGAGCGATTTCATAAACGCTCTTCGGTTACGAGTGCTTTCGACATGGTCTCTCTTAAAAAAACACCTTCGGGTTGTCGAGATACGTTCGCCTAGGTCAGTGGTCGTCACACTTTTCCGATCAAATGCCACATAGGTCAGTATGAGGTGCTATTGCGGGCCACAATTTCATGGATACCATGGTAGTTGATACCTTCTATTTATGGATATATTTTATAAGTTGTCAAGCGTGAATTTTCCGGAGATCTTGTGTGGCAGTAACAACCTATGAAGTCATTTTTAACAACCTAATCCACTAATTAAATGTACACTCGGTTTTGAGTTATTGTCTACCAAAAATGTTGCAGAATCTAGGGCCGCATAAATACCGTCCAAGGGCCGCAGCTTAACGACCACTAGCCTAGATCAACCTGTACGGAGTTGCCCAGTCACCCTCGCATTGTAAATGTTTTGTCAATCCTCTCCTTATCCATATTTTAGTCCTAATTATGTTATTTTTATCACATTTCCAAGAACGCTTTCGTTAACTATTTCAGTTATTGTAAAATAAAAACTTAATACCAATGGGGTAAATAAATAAAAATCCAATGAAAAGCCATTTGTAAAATATGATATATTTTTATTACATATTTGACCATGTCACAACGTTCTAACAAGTATAATAATATTTTTTTTCGAATTAGGAATATAACATGGCTTTAATGTTATATACACCTTCAGCAGGAACAAGTCTAAAACAAACTGCAAAAATAAAAAAAGACACAATTTGAATAGCTTTCAAAGTTATTGTTGACAGTCAACAAAAAAAGCGACCTTGTACGAACTTGATACTAATTATTTTGCATAACTAAACCCTTAAATGTACTCACACATGAAGAGAAAAAAGTAAATCTAGACACAAAATGTTGTCTTTACGATTTCTAGAATATCTACAACTGAAGACTGAAGACATCAAGTTTAAAAAAAACCTTGTAGTATTAGTCAAGTTCAGTCAGTTGAGAAGTCAACATTTTGGAATAATCTATGATTTTTAATTTGAATTCCTAAACAGCTAGTTCAGTTTCTTGTTCGAGACTTGTTCCTGATGATTTTTTATATCATTTTATTAAGAAGTAAATTCATTGTTTTCAATATATATTCTTTAATATTTATTGTTATCTAAGATAACGCGTTATTAATATGTAATAATACACATGATATAGTTATAGATATAGAATTATATATGGACCTCAGTAGAAATTGATTCTTAAACATAACAAGTATTATATATACATACGATTAAAATTTAAATACAATTGCATATATATAAATATATACCAATGATTTGTGTAATTATCAAGAGCTATTATATATGCATATATGTAACTATAATAATAATAAGTAGGTGCTTAAGTAATAAATGAAGTATTTGTTAAGTAAATAATTAACTGTAACCCCATAATATATCATCTAAATCCATAGAGCCTTTTAAAAAAAAAAAACAACTACATATTTGTATATATAATAACTGGTCATAATATAATTTAATTTTTATAATAATTTATATTATCTTCTAGTTTATTTGAATAGAATTATATTTATGAAACTCGTGAAAAACTAGAAAAATATTGTCAATGATAATCTTGTTGAGAATATTACGATATATGCAATTGTGTTTTATAACAACATAAATTTTTTATTTTTAAATATTATGCCTCACAAATACAGATCTTATAAATATTCAAAATCGAAGAATTAATATTAACATGTAACATATTTGAATTATAAATACATATAACATAATTAGAATGAAGTACTAGATATAAAAATTCGATTTTTTAAAAACTCAGTTTGAGAAATTGTAAATTATTTTGTTGACGCTTCTATTTTTACGATTTTAGCTTCGAATCATTAAAATGAACATTTTTGTTACATTCAAAGGTTTTGCAATTAATAATAACTTTGCCTGGTTTGTCAATACTAATAAATCTTATTTAACGATTAATTAAATTCGATACATTTCATTATTACATATGAAGTTTTATATATTTTTTTAAATTATATTTTAACTAAATTCAGTTTATTTAACTCCAATATCAGGGTCACGTACATTTAGATGATATAAATTAAGTAAATAATAGCAATATTTCAAATTCAAATTACCGTGTAGTTCTAAATATTGGTTCTTGGAAGTGACGTCGATAACGATATGTTCTGATAAATTTTCAAGCAGTCCATTTTTTTAAATGTATGATATTAATTTTTTTTACACAAAATCAACTACATTATATTTATTTGAGACGCTACAGAAATAACTGTATTATAAAGCTTAAACTATTAAAACAAATATGTATATTATTAGCAAGAAGGGTGGTTTAATCCATATGTAGCTTTTGGAAGTGCATAGGCGCTTTTTCACGGCCCAAACTAATTACGAAAAAAAAATTGATTTTGCTGTTATTGAAAAAAACCCACACACAAAATTGCATTCAGAACGAAATAATGAAGTCGTTATTATAGTCAATAACATAATCAGATTTTACTTTTACCCCTTGAGCACTTACCTGGCGTTTACGCCAGCTTTCCATTGTTTTCCTATTGTCTTATTTTTATGGGTGCTCGACACATTAAGGAGTGTTTGATTTCTTATTATGTTTACTTAATTCATACTTTGTCTATATTCAGAAACATTTACTTTTACCACCAAGCATAGTGGACGAGCAAAAGCTGGTAGAGATAAAAATAGATATAACATATAAGAAATAATTATAACATTATTATACTGATTTTGACTAGAAATAGGTACAATACATATATATTGTATTTAAATATTTTTCATTGATATAATCTATTCCACGTCTTTTTAGAATCAGATCTATGGATAGAGATTTTTGGAATGTATGATTTATATTAAAAAAATATACAGTATCGAAAAATATCGAAACTATTTGAAATACTTACTTCAATTTGTGTATCTTTAATATACGAAATACGTTTTAACATATTTATTTACTCTCTCCCTTATGTAATTAAATTGTGTATATGTCACACACATCCGCCATTATACTCAAATGAACTAAGTACGCGTGATAAATAAAGATCGAATGGATAAGTTTAACTAAGATTATTCCGCGGAATTACCTACACGGTAAAAATATAACCTTCCCTCAGGGAAACAACGCAGTAAGTACGACAAATATAAACATTCATAATTATATTAAATACGAATACGATACATAGAAAACTAAACAGATCTCAAATAGAGTGGAATGTATTTAATTATAATATATATGCTATACACTTAAAATATAGCCTGATTAGAATGACAGCTGTCATCGAGATCACTAGTGTGAAGCTTTACTTCTGTTCAAAGTGGCAATGTGTCAGTACATACATTAAAATTTACTGACAGTATACATGAATAATTAAAGAGTATTTGCTGTAGGTACTAATCACATTATTCTGACAGCTGTCATTTTAATTAAGCCATATTTTAAGGACTGTATACTTATTCCTATATTTATATCCTATATATTTATATAGTAAATGTCTTTTATATGGAAATGTTAATTTTAAAACTTTGTCTTTTTCAGTTACCTTTGACACATTTTACAAAATCCTTTTACAAAGTGAACTTTGGTAAGTTATAATATTAACGATATATTTGTAAACAATTTTTTTTTGTTGTTGTTTCAATCCTACATCACTACCATTTACTAAGTGTTAAACATTTTAAATATTGTATTAGGAATAATTTTTATGTCAGATCCTCATAATACAAGTTACTAGGAGTTTTTTTTTTTTCGAAATGAAATCGTTCAAATCAAGGTAACCTCTACTTGTGAATGGATTATGTAATTTGCACGTTGACATTTATACAAACTATTAAGATCGAAATTAATTATTTTTATACAATTTTCTATGAAATTTATAACTTTAAATATACAAGATTTAAATGTACAATCTCGATAATTTAGTTTTTCTTTCTCTTGCTTGATTCAGATGTAAGTCGCTGCGAATAGAGGATTACCTTGTATTAGAATAACGAACACGTTTTTATGGTGTGCTCGCCTCTAAATCCGGGATGCGATTGAAGTTTTGCTTGGCCCATATCCAATAATACTGGGGAGGTCCGGGTGAGAAGCAATACTTCTGTTCCAACGGGGTATCGTTCTGGACCCAATACATTAGATAGAAGTTACACATTTCATCTGTGTTTGTCGCTCTGTAAGGAAAATAAAGTCATATTCATGTAATCGTAATCTGATAATATGCAACTTGCATAGTTCTCTAAAAAAAATATTCTATTTATGTGTATTATCTTAGTTAGTGGGATTATAGTTCGAGAACATATACACCTTATATCTACAAATAAAAAAAGAGTCAAATGAATTTCATTGTAAAACTAAAACTACTAATCTATACTAATAAATAGAATTGAAGTGTCTGTTTGTAATGTGATTTTTTTTACTAAATCGATAATGAATGTGTACACGATACCTATACCAAAATTGCCATTTTTAAAATTTTTGCCTGTCAGTCTGATTGTTCCGGGTAATCTCTGATTTTGACGGGACTTTTTTTGGTAGATAGCCGAAGTTGCTCTGGGTAACTTAGGGTACTTTTAATTTTCGAAAATAATTCGGGTTCCCTATGATAAAATCAAACTGCAGTGTACAATATAAGAAATGCAGGCGCAGCCGCTAGTTCAACAGCTAGTAGAAACTAAAACCTTTCATTTTCGTGAAAGTATTATGCCTAGTAATCCCTAAAGGTGCTAATGCGCATATGCGCCATTTTAGTGACGTCAGCCCCGAGCAAACGCTTTAAGCAACCAATGCCGTTAGCAACAAACAGTATCAAATGATTTACAATAACACTTTTTAAACTTTCGCCTTTTGTACTCATATTATATTAATGTTTTCGGGCCTAGAAAGCGCACTTACTTGTTTATATTTTCTCGAAGTTTCGACCTGATTACACAGGAAAAGACGACTAAGCGACTAATCAGGTCGAAATGCCGAGAAAATAAAAATAAGTAAGTGCGCGTTCTAGACACGAAAACATTAATAAAATATGAATATCCGGTTAGTTGTATTATTATTAACACGAACCATAATTTATCCAAAGGCAAGAATCTCAGAAAAGAATTCCTTATCTGATTGACAATGATTTTACACTTCAATACTAATATATGAAATTGAAAATTATTTAATTATTTTTGTTTTATCTGTTTAAAAGATATTTAATTTATATGTCAATGTTTTGCTTATTTTTGATGACATGGGAAACAGGGACATCTGTATAGTGATTATGTAAGACTTTGTAAAAATTATGTCAGTGTTTACGTTATCATGTGGGGGTAGAGACTTTCTTAGTAATGCCGATCAGAGAGTGGGAAGTTGGCAGAAAAATATCTGAAATTCTTACTTACGTAAAACAAGACAGACATTAGAAAACGTTCAACCACAATATTATAGTTTTATCACAATGTTTCATCGGAATCTCTAGAACATTTTATTTTTCGAACCAGAATCGCTATCTACACACACACTATAAGAATATTACAGCTGTAAATGTACTAATAAAAGGGGGGAGAACATACCCGATGTTGACTGCGTGATCATTAGTATTGTTCATAGTACAACGTGCAGCCAAAACATCCCCCCTTCCTATAGGCGTTTCGTCGACGACAGGATAAAACATCTGCGGTAACTGGGGATTCTTCTTGCCCAGAAGTTGCCAAGTATCGCCTGTTTTCTTCTGACGTACCACATAACCGGTTACCAGTTTACCTTTCGAGATCGATTTGTAGCTATGAGTCTACTAGTTTATATGATTGGCTACATTTAGGTAGCTATTGATAAGTTTTCAATAAAAAAAAATTGAAAAGGTTTTTTTGTTGTTCTTCAAATATTTCATTATGATCTGTGATCGAATTTCGACTAAAGGTTTTTAAAAAAACTATTGCATTGTAAATTTATTGCATCTATCAATTTAGAGTTAACTATAGACAATTACAGATTATAATTATGGACAAGAATAAGTCAAACTGTCTTATATACCGATGTTTTTAATTACTTACACTTATCATTTTTCAATAAACTATGGACTATCACTGTATATTATTATACGCAAGAATAATTAAAACTTATTATGTAAATGATAAATTAAATTATGCTGATGTTTTTAATTATCAATTTTGACTTATACATTGACTATCTCTGATTATTTTAATGGACAACACTAATTCAAACTATCTTGTACGCTATATTTTAATTATAAGGAAGAAGAGAGAAATAACGGGTAACTCTATTCTGCAAATTCAGCTAAGATTATATAGGAAAAAAAATCCACAACAAGAGTCTGGTAGTTGAGCCTCAAATTATAATATACGGATGTCTTTAATTAATGTACTTCTTATCAATTGTGAAGTAATAATTGGACTATCACAGATTACTTTTATGGGAAAGAATAATTCGAACTGTATTGTATACCGATGTTTTTTAATTACTGATAAATTTCGACTTAAGATGTAAATTACTCATAAAAATGAGATAATAGGAAGACGATGGAAAGCTGGCGAAAACGCCAGATTAGTGCTCAAGGGGTTGTATATTGACTATCATAGATTATAATTAGCCATTCATTCAACCATAAGACATCCACTGTTGGACATAGGCTTCCCCCAATTAGAGGGGCATTGCCATAATCGCCACGCTTGTCAGGCGGGTTGGTGATCGCAGTAGGTGTTTGTGATACTCAGAGGATGCTGATGCACATTGTCTGGTTTTTTATCCCTTTGTCGCTTTTTACGACACCCGCAGGAAGATATGAAGTGGTACTATTCTTGGCCGGCACCAAACGGACAACACTAATTCAAACCTATACACTACATTTTAATTAATAAGAAGAAAATAGAAATAATGGATAAAAGTCTATTCATCAAAGTCAACTAAAAGATTACACATGGAGATTAAACAAATACATTACAAGTGTCTGGTAGTTGAATCTCAACATACATACATACATACCTAGAGAATGTGTGTGTGTCCGGAAAGCGAACGGGTGTATGAGTTTATCTTCGTGCATAGTACAAGCGGTTTCCATGTGTTCGACACTATTAGGGGGGATCACCCCACCAGTACCGAGCAGAATTACACCGGCCTGGCGAGGCATACTGAAAATATATATATATATATAAAAAACAATATTTGCATGTTTACATATCGTTTGCTTATTTTTGATGACATATAGAACGGGAGAGGTAGTCCGAATGATTTTTTTTACACGGAATAGGCTCAGTGCTTTGACCACAATCTCACCTGATGTTAAGTGATGATGTGGTCCAGGATGGTAAGCACACTAAGCCTAAAGTTACTAGATCTCAAGTGACGCTGCCGGAACACACCTATTGGTATTTGCCGACAGGTTTTCGAACTTGAGGGTTGTAGCTACCCAGGCGGCCATCATTAGAAAATTCCCTACCACCATGCTATGGTTTCCTCACGATGTTTTCCTTCACCGAAAGCTCAGGCCGATTTTAGAGTCGGATAGATGGGGATCGAAACCGCGTCGATTGATGCCGAATCCGGAAGCTTTACCCGCTGCGCCATCATCGCTTTATGATTATCTTAGCAATATCTACTTATATACTTAACAATTACGCCTCAAGCCTCATAAGGATGGCCTTAAAGAAGTATCCGCATTAACAGGTAAATATAAGATAATGCAACAGCAATTCTTGTCCACTGCTAAGTAGTTTGTAATAATACGGGTTTATTTATAAATTTTCAAGTAGGTTATTTTGAATTTTCGATAACAGCTTTAGTGTTTATTATGACATTTATTAGAAGCACGTTCATTAATTAATTATATACAACTGCTGACAAAAGATAAGAAAGCTTTCTTATTCTATGAATAAACCTTTGTGTGTATGTTTATTGTCTCGGTATGTAAGCAAATTCAGTCTTTTTATTTGCAAGTGATTTCTAGGAACATTATAAATGATTCATTCGCTATTCATTCATTCAGTCGCTATAGCCCAATCGCAAAATCGTATTTATATCCGAAGTCGTTAGCGCCATAATATTTTTCTCTAAAGACTAAACGTAGACCACTGTATTGTCTAAAAAAACACTGCTCCATAAAAAAATATTATAAAAATTAACTACCATGTAGTTTAAGTAAAAAAATGTAATCAAAATATTACATAAACAAAAAAAAAATATCGATTGTGTGTTTAAAAATCGAAGTGCCATCATTAGGTGGAAAAAATATCACATATTCGTGAATAATTAATGAACTGTAAATTTACTGGAAAATAAATTGATTTATATTGAAGTAAGTAAAGTGATATCTGAGTTAAAAAAATCTATTATTCGGTCGTGTAGGAGGCACTATAGTGACTATGTACAAAGGAAAACGTTTTTATTATTATTATTATTATATATTTTTAAGTTGTGCATAAACATACCGAGTCTTAGTATATTTCAGGAACACTCCAGAATTATCCGTTTTACCCTCTGAAATAACAAACATTTATATGTAAATACGCGAAATGATAAATGTAAGACTTGTGTTTTTATAAAGTTATTATTGTAGTATTTACACTTGACAACCATTTTTTTCTTCTAGAAAATTTATTTTTATAATATAAAGAATGAATAGTGGTAGTAAAATCATTTTAAAAATTTCATCTAACAAAACGCAAACAATATTATTCAGTGAGTGTTTTATCAATAAGTGTTTAGTCTCTGCTTTTTACACGTGTCCGTAAATCAATTATGTCTCTTGTCTTAAGAGATATGAGTCCAGTGACTGTTAATGTAAGTTTTATACATACATAAGCTCACGCCTGTTATCCCTTAAGGGTTAGGCAGAGGTGAAGTAGTGAACTACACCGCCCACATTTCGCCGAACTTAGTTCCGTCCCAGATGTGACAGGGGACGAGCCTGTCGCCATATCGGGCACAAATTCCAGACTCCGAGATGATACTGAGTAGAAAAACCCAATATCGCTTGACCCGAAACGGGGATCGAACCCGAGACCTCAGACCGACAGTCGTACCGTAATACAACTGCGCCACCGAGGCAGAAAGTTTTTATGTGTGAGCAAACCCTAAGGTACACTCAGTTTATGAATTTAAAAAAAATATTAGTAAATAAAATATAAAATAACTCATTGACACACTTAATAAACAAATATCTCATCAATATTGAAACAATGTCAACACACATCAATTGTTAAATAAACAATAATCTATTTACAAATAAAATTGTGTGTCAAGTGTACATACAAATAAACATTTAATACGTATATATATAATATATAGTAATAAATAAAATTGAAGTGTTTGTTTGTAATATCATAATAAACAACTTGTAACTAAATACATATGAATGTATTAGTTACTATATACGATAAGTATATTTAAAATACAATTTCTAAAATTATTGTCTGTCTGTCCGTCTGTATGTCTCTTTGTTCCGGCTAACCTCCGAAACGGCTGGACCGATTTTAACGCGACTTTTTCTGGCAGATAGCCGATGTTAAGGGACGTAATTTAGACTACTTTTATATTTGGAAATTAGAGTTCCGCGTCAAAAAATTAACTACTCATGTAATTGTAAACAATACCCGATTCAGGCCAGTTTTTGCACTTGCACTTGCAAGTGTTTGAATTTCAGAGAATAATATCTCTGCTTTCTGTTAGTATTAAAAGAATTTTGAGGCTTTACAAAAAAATAGGGTCCATTGTTTTACAATGGTTATTTAAAAAAACTACATTACACAGTAAATAATTGTCCCGGATAGAAATAATGATACGCATGCAGAGTCGCGAGAAAAAGTAGTATAAACCCTAGGATTACAACGTGGCGATAATAATAATCCCTTGTGAGCGCAAATGACCCAGAGAAAATTAGAGGGGCATTGAGATAAAGCATGGGGAATGGGTAGATTAAAAATATAGTCTAAATTAAGATGGGGGACTCTGGAAAAAACCTTGTCAAAGAGGGCGGTGAGCAAAATATGGTTGAGAATCTGTGATATTATACATATATAAACATTACCTGGGAAACGATGCATGTAGTGAACCTGCAGTACTAAATACTTTATAGGTGAATCTTTCCCTATGAGGAATCCGACGTCTTTCGGTAAATGAAGGCTCGGTGCGTCTCTAGCCCAAGCGTAAACGATCTGTTTATTAAATAATAACTCTATCTATAGTACTAAATAAAATTGAAGTGTCTGTTTGTAATGTCAAAATTATTTCTTGTGTACTAAATACATGAATGTATATACGATACGATACCTATGGCAAAAATACAGTCTTAAAATTTTTTGTCTTTCTGTCTGTCTGTCTATTTGTTCCGGGTACTCTCCGGAACGGCTGGATGAATTTTGACGGGTCTTTTTTTGGTAGATAGCTTAAGTTACTCCGGGTAACTTAAGTTCCGCGTAAAATAAAACTCATAAAAAATTGAATAAAATCCGATTCAATGCACAGTTTCGTGCAAGTGCTTCAATTTATGAGAAATATTTTTACTTTATTTCGGTACTAAAAAAAATTAGGGTTCCGTATAAAAAATTAAAACGCAGTGAAGAATACATAAAACGCGGGCGCAACCGCGGGCTCACAGCTAGTAATTTTATACCAAATAATATTTAAAAAACAATCACCACGTACGCATATGAATATTTAATAATTAACGAATCGCATATTAAAATAATTACACAAAAGAAGTAGGGAATTATTAAAATTAAATTAATAACCATTTTTGAAGCTTTTAGAGCAGTTTTTTTTTTAAATTGAAGGTGAAATAATCTTCTTAAAAAAACATTACACATTTTCAATGCTAACTTAAATAGCCCATTTAATTTGTTTTTTTTTTTTTTAATTACAAGAATAGTTTCATCCACTGTCATTAATTCATTTATTAATTCTCAGTGTGCAGATTAAATAAGGCTATCCATAAATACTAGAAGTAAAGAAATTAATCTTAAAGATTAAAAAACAAAACTCATATCGTATGTGTATTCTTTTGAACATTTGCTAAAAATTAATGTGATTAAAAGTAAAATTACTTATCTAAAGTATCAGATATAAAGAGAAAAAAGTAATGCTAATTTATTTCTGCAATTAATTGGTGTGGTATAATATATTTTTTAAATTATCATAATCTTATAAAATAGTATTATTTATTATCATCTGAACTATTTGTGTTAGTGCGAGTTTGTGTATACGCATGTATGAATAACTAACACATTCGAACAATTATTATGTAAATCAAATTAGAGACTTTTTTATTATTAGTTGGTTAATATGATTTTTTTACCTGTGAACCCAGACGACACGCGCTAGCCGTATTGTAGTGTTCGTCGACGTCATTCCTCTGCATTTCCCCACAATTCCTGTAATACATACATTGCATTTAAATAGAAAAGACATGTGGGTATAACATCGTTGTCAATTTTTATATGTTAAATAGATACGCTTGCTTTAATACAATAAGAATCGTTTAATCATTAAGAGGAGTTGCGATCAGAAAAGTAGGTATTTCAGAAAACTATTGCTATCGCGTTGTGCCCCTAAGAAAGCGAAAGGGACAACTGCAGCGCGGGCGATTTAACCATGCAATATCATTTTCTCTTTTTAAATTTTGTCAGATATAACGTTGTGACTTTATTCACATGTGTATTTTCTATAAAATTTATTATTTATTCGTTTTATTGCTGTAGATTTTCCATATAAATAAATAAATAAAATAGACGAAAACATCACTTCGTAGTGCACTGTTTCCTTCTCTAAAACTGAACCAAATTTAAATTTTCTTTCAGTTTTAGAATAATAAAAAGATTGGCTATGCCTGTACGTTTTTTTTAAATTTTATCCATCAAATTTGTTTGACGAACGTCTGAAAATGACGGTAAAAATCGAGCATTTTTTTTTCTTCTCAAAGGCTTCTAGTTTCTACAATAACTAATTTATGGCTGAAATCATAACGTACGGGGCATAGCGGTGGTGGATATATATTATTTGGTAAAAAAATATTTACCATAATGCTATAATCCAGGGAGGAAACAGGGGACTACGTTTGTATGGAATAAAAGCCGTTAGGATATCCTCTTAAAGGTTTCAATTTTACACGTAACTTCAATTCATTACTTGAAATATAAAAAGGACAACATTGACTTGTAAGCAATTGTATTATTTGAAAGATACATAATATTGTTATAATACTCGATACGTAAATAACAAGCAGTGAAAATTACTTTAAAAAACTAAATTAAACCAAATTACAAATACTATAGACTTAAAATAATAAAACTACAAACCAAACGCTATCATTCGACCCTGGCTCCGAGCAACCGTACAGGATCATGTGATGAGCTGTATGCATAGTTGCATTCGGCTCGAAGCTTGCTGAAATAATATATAACATAACATAAGCTCACGTCTGTTATCCCCGAAGGATTAGGCAGAGGTGAAATAGCGAACTACACCACCCACATTACGCCGAGCTTAGTTCCGTCCCAGATGTGACAGGGGGCGAGCCTGTCGCCATATCGGGCAAAAATTCCAAACTCCGGGATGATATTGAGTAGAAAAACCCAATACCACTTGACCCGACCCGGGGATTGAACCCGAGACCTCAGAACGGCAGTCGCACTATAATACAACTGCGCCATTCAGGCGGTTGAAATAATATATACATACAAATTATCCTGCAATTATATCGTTTATTTTCTTTTAATCAGCGATGTTTTGTTTTAAATTTAAAATCAAATACTTGTTAAACTCATCAAAACGCCAATGAAAAAACAATCATCAAGTAACTTTAAAAATAGTCAAATCATAAATTATTGTAGATAGAAGATCCAGTTTTTATTAACTCTTTATAGATGATATCAAATGGCCTTTTTTTACATAGGGAAATGCATTGAGGCACCGTCATCCCATAAGAGGGCAGGGAGGGTGTATGGAACTAACACTAGGGAAGGAGACCATAGCGACTACCCACTAAAACCCTATGAGTGACCGTCTCTACCGCCACATAAGGAGGGCAACACGGGATCGCAAGCATACACCGCTACAAACGCCCGGGCGGATGACTCAGCCCGAAGGACAAGTCCCTACCCGCAAAAGGACCAGTCCCGGTCAACCAAGTCCAAGTCCCCCGACGCCTTGTCCAGTGCAATGGTCTAGCAATTTGAAGGGTTCTTAATTATTACCTAGATGACGATAACAGTGACATCACTTTTTTGTCAATTATCACTTTTGACAATAACCCGCTAAGTCGAATATAAATGAGTTAAAGGTGCCGGGACACACCTATTATGGGTGTCCCTAGTCAGGGGTGCATTTTTAAATAATCAAAATTCATACGTACTTATAAAATAGTTGGTATTCGGCGAAATCCTGATTGGAGTGCACAGGTAAAGCTCGTCCTGAAACGAAAAACATACTTTAAAAAAAACTAAGCAGTGAAATTGATATATATATATATATATATATATATATATATATATATATATATATATATATATATATATACGACTGATTTCCTTTCCATCCAACCCCTTTCCTTTCAACCCTTTACATCCCCAAATAATTACGATTATATAAACAAAGTTAAAACTATTCAAACTAAACAGTACTTAGTACTTTATTAGAAGTACTTTACACCATTTATAACAATTATGGTAAACAAAAAAACAAGGCAATGAATTTGGTCTACAAAAGTCTCCATATTAATGTATTCATAAATGGTAAATTCAATTATAATAATTAATTCAGTAGGTAGGTAATACACACAAAATATAAAAAAAGAGAAGATTTACAATCTTATATAACCTCAAATTTTGTAAATTTTATTCCGAATAAAATATTAACAGATTTGAACTTTACACTCCCTTGAGAAGATCCACAGTAAGTTCTTAATCTCTAGTTGAGTTATAGTTAATGACTGTCATTATATGAATCTCGCTATTTAATTATAATTTGTGGTATATTATCACTGGACTGTTTTACAGGTATGATGACGTCAGTGTAACCTTTTATCAACAGTCAATTACCTACATTTAGTAAAGTTATCCGAAGTCATAGTAACATTAGGGATTCCCCTGAACAATCATGGTTAAATGTCTCATGTTAGTTAGATACATAGGTGTATGTGTAATGTATACGAATATAACAAATAAATGTTATGTGTTAATGACACGAAATGGAATGAACATTTCCTATGACAGCTTTATCACTTTACACATACTAATAATTAAAATTGAAGTGTCTGTTAACAACATCAAAAAACAACTATGTATGTACTAAATACGTATGAAATACCAAAACAATTTTTTAATTTTTTGTCTGTCCGTCTGTTTGTTTCGGCTAATCACCGGACCGTCTGGGCCGATCTTGACGGGACTAATCTGACAGATAACTAAAGTTAATCCACGTAATTTAGACTACTTTTATTTATCGAAAATAATTAGAGTTCTGCGTAAAAAATTAAAACTCCTGAAATAGTAAATAAAATAGTTTTACTGCCAATTGCTTGAATTTATGATTAATATCTTTACTTCTTCTTAATGCCAAAATAATGACGGGTCCGTGTAAAATAAATAGGAACTTATTAAATTCTGAATAAATACAATTCAAAGGACAGCATCATCAAAACATTATTGTCAAATGATTATGTAAAAACTATATTATGCAGTGAAGAGTATATGAAACGCGGGCGGAGCTGTACGTAGGCATACAGCTACTACAATGTCGTATTACAATAAGATTTTAGTTAGGCATATAACTTGCATAGACTGAAAGGGGATGGCGCAAGAACGGTCGTTGTGGAGATCTTTGGGGGAGACCTAAGTCCAGCAGTTGACGTCTTTCAGTTGAATGGATAGAACTTGCATGACGCTGTAGTTTACGATTATTTACTACTGATGGTTAAATCACAAATTTTGTCACTCTTTTTATAGTTAAATATACCATCTTAACCTGTTTCTATTCCTGTAATGTACTTTATAATTAATCGAGTAATGTTTCCTTTAAGATTTTAACTCGATTGCGGTTATCATCTGTTAACCATAGTCTACTGTTTAACAATAGTTAAAGGGTTACCTGCTATCGACGAAATTATATGATTATAACTAACAAATAAGGCACCATTTAGATGACTATTCATTACCTATATGTAGCTAATATTTTACTCCGTCATCATTTATTGATCGTTTATTATGAAATGAAAACCTACGCATTTTCACGCCCACTCTAGGTCGCGACCCCTCTTATACGGTATTACGATGTCTGAAGTCTTATTATGAATTAACGCCCCAGACGAATTTATATTCGTAAATATTGTCATTGTACAAGTGGAATTGTCAAAGTAGAGGGTTGATTTGATTTTGGATAAATAAATGTATTGCCTATATTTAGATTCTAAAATACAATTATTATACATCTAAGAATAATATAGATTAATATTACATTTGTACAGATATGGCGATATTTGGCGATTATGAAGATATTTGGGAAGTCATAATGGCGCAGCGAGTAGTGCTGCCGGATTGCGCGTCAATCGACGCGGGTTCGATCGCCATCTATCCGACTATAAAATTGGTCTGAGCTTTCGGCGAAGGAACCCATAGCATGGTGGTAGGGCATTTTCTAATGATGCACACCTGGGTAGCTAGCACCCTCTAGTTTGAAAACCTGTCGCTAAATACCAATAGATGTGTTCCGGCAGCATCACTTGAGAACCACTACCTCTAGGCTTAGTGTGTTTACCATCCTGGACCACATCATCACTTAACATCAAGTGACACTGCCGGAACACCCATTGGTAATTGGCGACAGATTTTCAAACATGAGGGTGGAAGCTACAGGCATTATTAGAAAATGGCCTACCACCATGCTATGGTTTTCTCACGATGTTTTCCTTCACGGAAAGCTCAGGCTGAATTTAGAGTTGGGATGGACTCGAAACTGAGTCTATTGACGCAGAATCCGGCCGCACTATCCACTGCGCCATCATTCTTTTATCGCTATAACGTAAATAACACTCACGTAACAGCCATACTGTATAATAATTAACCTTTAGACAGTAAAAAAGGCTTAATTAACACTGTCTATAAATTTATTATGCTGTCTCTTTCAATAGAATACTTTATTTAGTACAATTTTTATTAATTAGTATGTCATTAAATAAATGTTCATGATAAAAAGGTTAAATATATTTAATTAGGTATATTTTCTTTGTGACAATGCTTAACTGGACTGTAGTAATAGTTACCTATACAATACATACACACTATGTGGAATTGAATATCATGCTTGGATGCTTCAGAATTTTGTTTAGTCATATAAATTGTTTACATAGATCTGGTTTTATTATGTTTGATCATTAATTTCGTTTGATAATATTTATGAGCCACTTTAACAACTGTAATAGAAAAGTAAACTAAGTAGTGCTACAAAAAACCTTAAGGTTTAAGTGGCATTATATAGATGTAAATAATTTATTAATATGTTTGATAACAAATAAAAACACCTATTTCAAATAAACATGGTCAAAAGATACTTTAATATAAATTCTAAAGAAAAGGCAAGGGTATCTAGACCTTGCAGCCAAGTCTAATATAAGGTACACTTGGGAGTTTTTCAGGGAGCTTTACAGAATTCACAAATATTTACAACACAATTCATTTGTCTACAACATTCAAACTATATCACGTAAAATGCTAAGAATATTACATAATATAGTACTACTACAAGTTAATGATGTAGAAACAAAAAATTACATGGCAGTCATGATGCCTTTAAAAAATCCTCTTTAAATTATGCAAATTATTATTTTAAATACTGAAAAAGAATGTGTGATATATTTTTAAATATAGAAAAAAAATACAGAAGTAAAACCAACATTATTGGAAATGGGTAACACAAGTGATAACAGAGCACTCTTGATATGTAAATAATATATGATCAGATAGTCTCGTCCCCTCATGACCTTCATCAATCCCAAATTAATGGGGAACTTTTATTAATGTGATAACGTTTATCTTAGTTTTAATATATGACGTGTATGAAATCAAAGGTGAGGTGAGTATATAGGTAGTTCAATGATAAATTAATATAAAACAATATAGAAAAGGTAAAAGTATGAAAGAAATTTGTAAACCTACAAGTAAACAGTAAGTAAGAAGCTGTACAAGTAAGTAAGTACCTGTAAGTCTACAATCAAAAACTTCTAACACATAATAATAGCAATGCAATACAATTATCTGTACTAATGGTTTAGTTGTAGTGTAGTGACAAACAGTATTCTAGAGTGTAGGTTTGATAGCACCTATTTTATAATGAGGTATTCTATACAACATCATGATGACTAAAGAATGGTCTCGTGGCAGTTTATGGTATAATGCCTGTCTGGTTAACAACTACTTAAGATTGAAAATCTGTCATCACTTGTACTTTTCGGTTTCAAATGTGGTACTTATCATCTTAGGCCATATTGTCACTTAACATTAAGTTGAGCTGTGGTCATAGCACTGATTCCCCCTTTTTCTTTATTTAAAGTAAACTATGCTTGTATCTACCTGAGTCATGAATACTAACTACCACTTACTAAAAGTATTTAAAGTAACAAATTATTTTTACTATAATAAAATAACAACATACAATACCACTGTATGAAAGGAAAGTTTAGTAGTCAAGTAGCATTATTTATTGATTTATTTAATATAAATTCATAGCAAAGGAATAAGTCTATTTTGGGTTGTTATTATACTTAGCAAATTATAAAATTTTAGACTCCACTCATCAATTACAATAAGATTTTACAATAAGTACAATAAGGTTTGACAATAAGATCCCAAGTAACATTACCGATTTACCTGACTGACAATAAGTTCAAGTATTATGTCAAGCAAGTTTTAATCTCAAAAGGTTATTACAGGGTGGATCATTATGTGAACGATAGTGATGTCTGGAATTAACCCACATCTCTGTGCTTCCGCTAACATTAGCCAAGACTATGATTTGTATAGTTTTTATATGAAATTTTTTTTTATATTTTTATATATTTTATTTATAAAAAAAAGAACCAGATCGAGTTTCTTGCCGTCTCTTCTCGACTGGGTTGTTTTCCGAACCGGTGGTAGTGTTTTAGACATTCATAAGTGCCGTCTTAGGGCCTAAATTGAATAAAGATTTTTTAAATTTTGATTTTTGAATTCATTCAAGAACTTTCCCAATATTAATTTATTACAATTACCTACTTTCCTCAAGTAGTTTATATATGATTGTTTAATCTATAACTGTTTACACTGTCATATAGTTATCATACAGTTAATATATTAGTTTTCTGTTAAAATAACTCAACCAGTGAAGTATATAAATGTTGATCATAAATAGATTTTCATGTTTATGATCCATAAAGGTTGCTTCCAGCCAATCTGTGGCTGATGACTAGTAATCTGGCTAAATTCAACTCCACCACTATCAACTAGTTTATCAGTCTGAACGGGAGATGGTGCAAAAGTTTGATGTACAATAGCCACCTGGCAATTTTTATGTAGAATGAAAAAAAATTATAATATTGAACTAATACAGACAGTTGTAAGATTAATAGATGTAACATAAAGAATGATCTTAAGTGAAAGTAAATGAATATTTCTGACAAAAATATATGAATAAGAAATATAATTGACCCTTTAAGCACTAACCTGACGTTTATGCCAGCTTCCAATTGTTTTCCTATTGTTAAATTTTTCTTGGTCTTTGAGAGATTAAATTGCTTCAATTACTTAAAAACATAAATATAAAAAAGGTTATGTACGTTATTAAACTGTGAATATTTATACCTTTATATATATTACCCGCACTCTCATAAGTTTTTAACAATTTCCTACTAAAAAAATACCATAACTGAAGAAAAGAATATGAAGAAAATTTTTTTATTTTTTGCTTGAATTGTTTAATGTAGAGATTATTAAGGCTTAAAATGTCTGAAATTTATAAAATAAAATAGGTGCAAAATTATATATAACTACAAACCTACATAAAGTTACCAAAAAGTAATTTAAATAACTACACAATAATTTGCTTATATTTTAGTTTTACATCGAATTAAATGAAATAGGAAAATGCTTACCGAATGGGGCCAAACATTGGGCATAAGAAATTCGTATCTGTCCACTTCATACGCATTTCCAACGATAGAAGACACCGCAAATAGGAAATATAAATAAAGTCCAACCTTGTGCATTTTTAATTATTCATAAAATAAAAGTAAATATTCAATAAACACGTATTTTCCCGCGGTTAAAGTTACTAAAAATCTAATAAATGTTATATAAAGAATGACGCTGCTGCGTTCATCAATCAATAATTACAGTGTGTGAACTAGAACTCAGAATTCAGATAGAACGATACAAGTGTTAATAAATGTACAAATATAACACTGAACAACGATCAATACTTCACATTCCTCCATACAAATCGGAGCAAGTTTTCAAACGTCATAGCAGTGTTGTCAGCAATGAAATGTATATTATTTATTGCCACTTGGCAGATGGCTGTCAACAGTCTACTTATTTTGAGCCTACTTCATTATTTTCTGTATTGTTCATATTATAATAATAGTATCGTACGGATACTAAATATTGGAATACCTATATCGGAATTATCCGAATGATGGATATACCTACTTTACAATTAAATTACCGAGTATTTAAATATGGCAACTAAGCTATAGTAGTTATATATATTTGAACTAGATGTCACTTTTAAACTGAATTTTAAAACGCAGTATAAATTAGGTTAAATACGAAGAATAGGTATAATTAAAATAAATCTAATTTTTTACCTTGTGTTGTATATTTTAAGCAGAAATATATAAAGTTTATTTGAGAATACAGTTTTAATAATTTCTTAATATCTGTAGTTTTTTAATCCGAGCAGACAGGAATGGTATTTTGTGAATTAGATGGCGCTGTTCACCAAAAACTGCTAATTAATGTAACTGAATTGAAATGTATAAATATGTATGTTTTTGTATTGCTTTATTGTTATATTAACTGTAATTTTAAATTATTTTATCTATGCTTTTATATACAGCAAACAAATTATTTTCCAATTTTGTTTTGTATATGGAGGATGTCGTAGATTATAAAAGTTTATCCTCTTTAAGTAATGGCCATCATTAATGGTTGTAAGTTACAGTCCAAGTCAAAACCTATTGTATTAAAATATAGAAAATATTGTATAAAGAACGGTCACTACTTTTAGGAAAACAATGTAACGAGTGTGTTATAAAAAAATACTATAATCTAATAATAATTCGTTATATTAATTCAATCGACCGACAAAATATAATCCACAACAGAACCCGTAACATTTTTTTAACATAATTCGAAGGGCAATATTTATGTTGTTTTGTAATTTTTTTAGAGTCATTATCGCTGTATACTGAATGGCGATTGGTATATAACTATTTGTTCACATAAAGTTGTTGGCAATCTCCGTAAAATTAACCAAAACCGCTGTATCGTCTTATAATGTGACAATGCCAGTCCCACATGGCAAAACTTTTTTACAGGAAAAAACGTAGATAAGTGGGCCTTGACACCATGTGACTTCTCCTGTATTTAAGAATCAAACATTATTTACGCGGTTGATGATTTTAAACATGAGTAGAGGTTTTAAAACGGCATATTTCCGAGAGGTCACCACAGAGGAGTGGCATAAGTGTTTTCAAAACTATTTTATATGTATCAAAAATTGCATTGAATCTAACGTAGAATATTTGGAGAAACAATAAGTTCATTTGACCAGTTACATGACAGTATTTTTTCATATTCATTCCAAAAAGTTTTAGAACGTCACACCTATATAGTGTGGAATAATGAAATAAAGTATTCTATAGAGGTAAGTAAATACTAAAGTCCTATTCATATTTCAGAAACAAATATATTTCCGTATTCCGAGGTTTCAGAACTGAAAAGAAAAACAACACAACATTTTATTTGAAACATGACACTCTCACGTTTTTGCTACAAAACGTGAAGCGACCGCGACCCGTTAAATGTTTGATGTTTTATTTGATTTTTGTTTTTCATTAAAATATGCTATGTAGTATTTAATTATATTAAAACTTGGCAAATAAACTACAAACTGAGTAAATTTCTACATTGAAACATTTATTAAATTGCTTAATTCACTAACTTTTATAAACTCGTTTATAAAAATACAAAATAACGAATATGGTAACCCGAATTTGTACGAGGCAATATTATTCCCACGAGAAATTCTTTCAATACCAATACCCTGAAAGTTTGTGAGATAAGGAGGAAATAGAGAGCGATATTATTTTACGACTATCCGATATTTTCGGGTTAAGATTTCATCATAGATTTATATTCTTTACAGATAGTTACCGTAATATTATTTGTATAAATTAATAAAAACGTTTTACCGATATATTTTACAAGTTTTCTTAATATTCTTCTTCTTCTTTATGCAAGAATGTTTTTTTACACGCTATAGGCTCAGTGCTTTGACCATAATCTCACCTGAAGTTAAATGACGATGATATCCAGGATGGTAAACACACTAAGCCTGAGATACTAATTCTCAAGTGATGATGCTGGAACACACCTACTGGTATTTAGCGCCGGGTTTTCAAACTTGAGGGCAGTAACTACCCAGGCGGGCCTTATTAAAACCACTAAGTGGCAGACTAAGATGCTACCATTACTCCCAATTAGTAAATTGACCGTAGAGCCTATACCAATTGGGCACACAGGCACTCCCAACAAGGTGGTCGTTACAAGAATCTGCTGGATGCAGGTAGAGCGAGACTGGTCATTGTGGAGTTCCTTAGGGGATGTATTTAACTTATTTACTATTTCCGAGATACTGAGTAAAGTTAACTTAAGTGTACAGTAGTGCAGTGTAGAAAATGTAATATGTTTTATAATTCATTAGTTAGAGCTACAGGAAGACTCATATTTCACTAGAGTGACCGATAGCACAAATAAAAAGCTCAATGAAGTAGATTTAGATTTCTTCAATAGTAGTCTTAAGAAACTGAAAATTATTTTAAGTTCCTCTTTCTTTACTAAAACTCTTTGTGCTTTTGTCTGCTGTTTGTTTCTTTCTATTTTTCTGTTATATATATATATGTGGAAACTTGTAAATGGCCTTTTGTTTTTATTGTGTAAAATTTTATGCTTTATATTAGCTGTAAGTTTTCTTATAAGTATAAAATAAATAATATTTTACTGGAAGACCTTATTTTGACCATTTAAGATTAGATTTACTTATGTACTCAAGGAGACAAATAGTATGTAGGTATAATTCTTTTATTTGACGTATCATCTTTGTTTCTGCGAACTCTTTGTTCCCAGTTAGTTAACACTCGTGTCACGCTCGTACCCTTGTATCGAGCCATGCATCAAGCGAATCGTACATTCACGTTCGACCTTGTCGTGGATTTACGTTATGACCTGATTGGGCTCAAGGAAAGGGGTGAACAACAGTTACATAACTAGTTTTATCATGTATACATAAAACAGTTCTTGTAAATTAAGCTCATCTGTGATTTTACGTAATACGGTGAAGTGTTAGTACCTACACATTATTTCGAAATTCTTCAATATTTTTATAAATATGCAAAGAGAACGGTTCAGTAGCTCTTTCTATTGTGCTTGTCAAGAGAATTTCTTTTTCTTTTGTTTCGAAAGTTCTTGATGATTGTTGGCGTTATTAGATATTTTTTTTCATAGTTTACTAATTGATTATGGTTACATTTCGACAACTAGGTGAACACTATCTTATACTACATTTGAAAAAAAGTTGTCCGTCACGAGACGCCTGGCAGATGCAAAAGATCACAATTAGTGGTAAAATTTATAATTAATGAAATCCAATTAAGAAATATAGAGCAAAATAAATAAAATAACTTAAAAAGGAAATACAAAGCGGTGAATGTGTCAAGTATCCTTTAGTCAAATAAATAGTCACACGCTAGTGACACTAGGAAGTCAAGAGTGGTAGAGTAGAGGGCGCATGATGGCATACAAGAGCATCATGCCGTTTTCTGTCATGGCATATAAGTCAAGCCAACAGAAAGCCAACCTTACATAAAACAGGAGACATATATTTGTCATTGTCTTATTGGGGGTCATTATCAAGTCCAAAACAAATTAATACTTAAATATTTGTTTCGTTTTTAGTTTCAGACCTTACGTTCTGAGTTCTAATTAGACAAATTTTATCAAATATTCTTTGGTCCGCACAAAATATATCGGTGGTCCAATATTTAGTGGGAACTGTGGTCAAAAAACAACAGCATGACGTGTTTTCTAATGTACTATAAGACGCGGACAAATCTGCCGGTAAAAAGTTAGTTTCCAAATGCCTTTAAAATACAATTTCAAACCCCCGACCATAAAACAATGTTTACAGATGAACACATAAGTAATTCTTAATGTAAAATAAAGGGGACGGACAGTGGTAACAAGGTATTTATTGCATGTTGAATGGAACATGAAATTTCTGATGTTTCCCTTCGCGTTATGAAAATCGTCTATGGCTTTAAGGCTTAAGTGATGTACTTTTGCGTTAATATATTTTTATATGATTTTATTTTGTTTTTATTACAGAAGATGAGAATCACTAGGCTGGCTTACGTGCATTTCTTTTATGTCCATAGCAACAAAATGTCAACTGAAAATTGGTAGAAATTGATAGGCCAAAACATTTACGATTTATTTTATTGACTTTTTTTAAAGAACAAACTGGCGACATAATATGACCCAAAATGAAAATAAGGAACAAAGGCAAACTTTTTGTTTTATTTAGCATTTCAAACCATAGATTAACAGAAAGTGAGTAGGTAGTTAGTTCAGAAGTAGACAATTACTTGCAACTACCTAATAATATGATAGTTTTGTTGTAATGTTTTAATCGTCGAAAACAGACTCTTTGAAATTTACGAATCCACATCAATCGCCGGAATACATACTTATAACTAAACTATCATCGCTTGAAAGTAGGTCTATCATTTTAATAACATAAATACTTCTTGGTTGATTAACTACCCTTTGGGGTATATTAAGAAATCTTGCAGATTCACTTGCATGTATTTATTGATTACTTGTTGTGCTCAGATGTGCTATAAAAACTTTTTTTTTCAATATCTTTTGCCTTTAACTCTTTGGGTTACGCCGGACTCATTGGATATTTTAAATTGTATGTTAAGTATTTGGGAGCTAGGTTGTGTACTAACAGGGCGTCACTACTGTTAGGCTCTGAAATGATTTCATGAAACGTACTTGATCCCACATATTGAGATCAAGGTGTCTACAAGTCTTTCACTCTCTACTTTGTTCTGGACACATTCCATCAACACATGATCTATGTCGTCGACTCTATTGAATTTCTCATAATTAGGTGAGTTACGTTTTTTAATGAGATAGTAAAACTTCTTGAGGACCATACATCTGGAACGCAATCTATGGGCGATAATAATTTGGTTATGCCATATACAATTTTATTTGAAAACTCATGCATATTTATTATCTTACACTTGGACTATACAACGATCCGCCCCTGAATTGAAGTGGAAATAACCAAAAATACCAGCCGATAACATATCGTTATGCTGCTTTGGTGCATTCGATTTCGGACCCTCGTAAACACGTCGATTGATAGTTGCCCTAATGTAAAAGTTTTTTTTCTCAATAAAAAAAAAAAAAAAACCAAGATCTGTAGGGGAGGTTTAACGTAGGACGTGACATATGGTTTAACATTTCGACAGTGCCTACGTACAATGGTACATGTCTAAAAAAAACCGAGGTTCACAGGAGAGCGTAATGAATATTCAAATCACTCTAGAAATTAATCTATTTACATTTTAATACATTTTTATCCGCAATGTTTTATTCAATTTTTGAAGTTTGTGGTGGTATTCACTTTATATATAAGCAAAAGTATCAATAACCAAGGAAGCCGCCGTTCAATCTGATTGCTAGAAAGTGGTACCGCACTCGCCTGATTTTCACCTCTTTCGATCCTTTCAAATGATATGCGCGAAGTTTTGTTCAATGCTGACGGAGAATATTTTGATGAATTTTTCACTTTCATTAATTTCTAACAACGAAATATTGAAAATCTTGTTGATAATTGTAAAGAAGTCATAGGCAACAAGAAAAAATACATTATTAACTAGTTCGTAATTTTTATGAACAAAATAAATGTAAGATATTCGTGAGAATTTCATTATCGGCGCATACAATATAGAATTATGCTGTTATGTTATGAATATCTATTATAAACAAATAAGGACCGAAACTCTCAATTAACATTATTATTATTATTTATACTTATTACCGTGTTAATCAATCATGCAAGGCCTAGTTCTTGTAGGATTTTTTGTGTGTGTAATATTTTTTTTCTGATTAACTATAACCAGGTAAACCGCACATACGCACGCCACTATAATATTATGGCGTGAGTTTAACGATAAAGTATCAAAATTGAAATTAAACCATTATTATTATTGTGTATACACACAAAAAATATATAGATTAGTTATATGTGTATATATGTTGTTTGTATTAAACCGTGGTGTGACAATGAAAAGTAAGGAAGTAAATGCGTTACTTGATATCTTACCTTTTTAATTAAGTTATTTTAAGGCTAGGTACGTATGTTTGTCACGCAAGGTCGTTTTCAACGAATTCCCACACCATTGATAGCGGTATAATATGAATGCATTATTAACACAGTTAAAAGTTAGGTTATTTTAGAATTAAAGTTTTTCAGTTTTATTTTCTTCACAGCAAGTTTTAATAATAAAAAAAACGAGTTTTTTTCCCCTTGTAACTGAATACCTGAAGAGGCCTCTGTATCATCCGCGAACGCGAAATAGTGACACTGTAATACGCATTACACTACACTTCACAATTCACCAGCTTACTCGCAGGTACGTCGGTTCTATAAAGGACCTTGTGATTCGTAGCATCTGTTAACTACCGCAGGTTTAGCGCAGGACAAATTCCGAGCAATTTAAGTCTTAGCTAGCAGCTTAAGCAGAAATCCGTACCACTTTTGTGACCATGCGCTAACTATCACTCTCTCAGCAGAGCCCCTGGAGCGCTCGTCCTAAGGATAAGACCAAACGAGTGTAATTATGCGAGTTGTGAGTCGCGATCTTTAGTCACGTAATTTACGCTGCATTCGATTTCATATAAAAATGTACTTTCCTTCACATGACGATGTTAGATAGCTCTCAACTCATACGTGTAAATGCAACTGAATTTCAGTCGGCAAGTGCGAAGTTCTAGTACGGGGGAGAAGCGAGTGAAGTCAGCGAGTAGTTTCGCGTTGAATGCGTAAGAACAAGATCAAATACATATAATACTAGAAAGTCGACAGGTTTGAAAAAAAGTGTTTGAAAGATTTATTGTCGAGGTTGAACAGTGTTCATGTTTATGGAATATGTTAAATAAAATCACGTAGTGATTTTTTTATAACAAAACACTTGACAAGAAATCGCTGAGAAATGTTATGAAGAATGCAACAATTTTTCTAAATAAAAAAAATGATGTACAGATATCTATTATAATTTTCATAAACACATATTATTTTTAATTTTCATACCCCATACGAACCTAGGCATGCAGCTGAATTTATTACGCACGCCCACTTGGCGATCTAACCGAATTTCAGTCGAAATAAAATTCCACGACGCAATATGTATGACGAAAAATAAGCTTGTTTGACTTCACCCTAAAAGTTCGGCGAAGCTGTCAAAGATCTGTCAGGTCAGCAGCATTTGGTCAGTTCGAAAAAAAAAAGAATCAACAACGGATTAAAACTCGAGATATGTTAATGTTAGATTAGTGTTTTTTTTTCAATTATTAATTGTGACATATTTAATGTTGACACATTAAGATATTTATGTTGTGGTACCTAGGTCGCGTGTCGTTTAGCAGTTTTGACCGCGAGACATCTGTCATACGCGTGAACGCGAGCGGGTCACTGGGCCGTCGGGCTCATTCTGGAGGTCGTTTCACCGCCTTACTCGACCGGTTTATGGTGTGTGAATGTTTGATAAAATATAAATTATTTACTTGCCTTTTAGGACTTGTTGAATTTTTTTCGCTGGTATTATTCATTCTTCATAATACGTCAACAGACACGCTCAGTTAAGTTTCTTTTTTATTTCATTCATATTAATTTATATTATAGGAACTAAATTAGAACAACTGTGGTTGGAATGTCTCCGATACTTCCCGGAACTTGCTCCAACAGATTGCTATTTGATTCATAATTCTCGGTTAGGAAAAAAATCCAATTTCGATGGGGCAGTCGAAACCACCTTCAAAAATTTTATCAATTCTCGCCCCCATAATATTTTCAGTAATAGAATAAATGCACTACCTACAAAATGGCGATAGTGCATGGATTATATATTTTTTTCTTTCTACTTTTTCCATATATTATAACTCTAATTTTATATGTAAGGACCTAATATTAAATCAGTCAGGGATTATTAAAGAACCTTTCAAGGGAAATATTTTACGTTCATTAACATGTTTAAAAACCTTAAAGGCGTTGAAATAAATTTTTCAGAGGTTTAATTGATCCTTATTCTTACATATTATAAACATACGACGTAAGTTTAATTATTTATTCGTTAGTTGGCTTATAACTCGAAGTCCTTGTTATGGTGCCTTATCACTATTCCTAACCCGCACCTTCCGTCTTTGGATGGCTAATCAACTCGTACCCTTAGACTACTCAGCTACTCTAAGATTTATTTATAGCTAATGGCATGTGTTAGCGTTGTAGAACGGGTTATCCAGTACGGTCTTCCCACAAGGTTACGATATGGAGCTCTTGAAGAAAGGACTGAATTACGTTATCCAATCCGATCGCCTGAATTATAATCAAAACAAACGACACCGTTAATAATATATATCTATATCTATATGCAAAAAATCGTTGAGGCGTCACAATATATACAGAATTTAAATTAGGCACCCAATGGAGTACACAATATGTTAAAATTAGCCGACCGGAAGGGATCGGTACAAACGGAAATATACTTCCATGACCAAATTGTTTGCTTATTTTTCAACGGTCGATTTAACATTGGATAAACAACGGATTAAATATTACTAATTTATATTCCGTACAGAATATATTAGATGGCTTATAATAGGTATTGTTGAGGACAAATGAATCTTTCCTTAAATCTACATTAACATTCAACAATAACGAGAATTACATCGCGAATCACAACACACACACACTCACACACTAGCCGGAAACACGAGAGAGAGATGTAAGATATGTACTTCATATGTGTAAGAGTAATAGATAATAAGTTTGTAGACTAAGAGTAACAATGTGCTAGTTGTAAGTATTAAAAATGTATTAGAATTCGCGCCGACCGCCGGCAAAGTTGTACCGGCAAGATATAG
Source organism: Samia ricini (assembly GCA_014132275.2). Taxonomy (NCBI): domain Eukaryota; kingdom Metazoa; phylum Arthropoda; class Insecta; order Lepidoptera; family Saturniidae; genus Samia; species Samia ricini. The sequence continues at coordinate 14,984,418 of AP028161.1, forward strand.
TTTGTAAATACATGTAATACGAAAATAAATACAGTCCACATTATAAAGTGAAGTTGGGGTTTCATTGCTGGTGAAGAAAGCGTCCCCTTCAAATTGTTGGTCCTTACGAAGCCGGATCAAGCGAAATTACATCGAAGAAATTATCGCCGGATACCACAAAGAAATACGATCGACGGCGTGCAAGAAGCAGCGTCTGGGAAGTCGTCGTATTCTACGTAACAAAGCGGATTACGTATCAACGTTCTCGTCAAAATCACCCATCGGTGCGACGAGCCAGATTCTTGTCGAGGGAAGATCACCCAACGGTGCGACGAGCCAGATTCTTGTCGAGGGAAGATCACCCAACGGTGCGACGAGCCAGAGTCTCGTCCAGGGAAGATCACCCAACGGTGCGACGAGTCAGCGCAGCGAGTGCTGGCTTCGAGTCTACACCGGCGGCGAGCGTCGGCTTCGAGTCTACACCGGCGGCGAGCGTCAGCTTCGAGTCAGGGGACACCGAGCGGGTGCGACGAGCAACACCAACCGTATATAGGTTAATTTTCGTTACTATTTTTTTGTATTGTATTTTATGTGTTATATTCGTGTTTCTCTCTTGTTTCTAAGACCCGACACTCACGCCACCTAACGGTGCCAAACGGCTAGAGTTAAGGTCAACATTGTCAAACAAACAAACACTTCGTGGGGTAAAATGCCTTTGACACGGAGTCAGGCAGTTGAGGATAAGGCGCGGGTATGTAAAGATTCCCCCGCGACCCCGTCCGTGCTAGCGACCACGAATCCGCGTACCGTCGCGTTAGAGTCGACCGGGATCGACTTCGTACCGCCGCGTTCCGCGATCCACTCTAGCGATACTATCGTAGAGGCCCAGGGATCGCTAGCACCGTCCGTACGCTCGCAACGATCCACCGCTAGCGCTGTCGCGAGGATTAGACAAGCCGAACTAGAGGCAGAGAAACAACTCGTTGAAATACGACGCCAAGAGCTACAACTGCAAGCGACGCTGATCAAGAAAAGATTAGCCGCAGACGTGGCTACAATTCGCGAGGAAACCGATAGGGAGAGCCTATGCGCCGAAGAAGTCACCGATACGAGTCGTCGAGTGAACGATTGGCTTCATATGACGCGGGAACCTATACGGGGGGAGAGCGAATACCTACAACGAACAAGAAACACTTCATCGCAACCACAGATGGAACCGCAGGTCAGGGAGCCGCACATACCGGTGTCGCCGAGGTACATCACCGGTGAGGATACGGTGCGACCACGACCACGTTCACCCACACCGCATCGGTCTAGGGATAGAGGGATCGATCGGTTAGCAGATGCACTGGAACGAATGGCGGGAAACAGAGCATCACCCAGGCATATGCAAGACTTGCCAGTATTTAGCGGAGCGGTTACTGATTGGTTACCTTTCAAAGCGGCCATGAGAGAGTCTACGAATATTTATAGATATTCACCAGCGGAGAATCTAGCGCGACTCAGGTCATGTTTGAAAGGGGAAGCGAAGCAAGCAGTATCAGCGCTTCTATTTACAGCGAGTGACCCGAACGTAATAATGAGCACTCTGGAACAGTGCTATGGACGACCGGAGGTCATCATTGACCATTCATTGGAGGAAGTAAAGAAACTGCCACGGCCAGGAATAACGGCCAGCGAATTGAATAACTTCGCTATCAAGGTGCAGAACATCGTCACAGTCATCGCCGCGATAGACGAACGTGGATACTTGCAAAACCCGATGTTGGCGCGACAAGTAACAGAGAAGCTAAGTCCACACTTGAAGTCTAAGTGGTGCGATTACGCCGAGGAATACGGAAGCAGACAAGAGCCAGAGATTATCACTTTGTCTCGTTTCCTCATGCGAGAGGCGGATCGTGCGGTGAGACACGCATACTGTACGTCGGCGCCCGATAACAGTGAGAAGTGTAAGCAATGTCAGACCCGAACGCCTACCACGCCGAATATTAGAACAACCACGACATGTTAAGGTGTATAACACCATGGAGAACTCTGCGAGGAAGACCGCGTGTTATTGTTGCGGAGCGGAGCATAAAACATCTCGTTGCAAGAAGTTGGAAGATATGTCGGTGTCGGATAGATGGCAATGGGCGAAAGAGACAAACATATGCTATCTTTGTCTCGACAGCAAACATAGACGCTTTATGTGCAAAGCAAAAAGGTGCGGTAGAGACGAGTGCAAGCAGATGCACCATGTGCTTTTACATGCACCACCTAGGGAAGATAACGTGATCGCAGCAACGGTACACCGACCGGAGAATAGCAACAAACAAGTGTTGCTTAAGGTGTGTCCGATTGAAATTTCCAAACGCGACGGAGGTTTTGTCAAAACGTATGCGCTATTAGACGAAGGATCTACGATAACGCTGATCGACGAAGAGATCGCCAGAATGGTCGGAGCAGAGGGTCCGACACGTGTATTGAACATTCAGGGCGTCACGTTGATGCAGAGAGAAGCCGATAGCCAAGAAGTCGACCTTGAGGTACAAGGCGAGGGCCAAGCGGACAGTTATCGAATCAAAGCACGCACCGTCAAGAACCTCACGCTTGGGAGTCAGTCGATCAAACCTGAAGTGTTACAGCGGCCGTATCTAAGGAAAATATCGGACGAACACTTAACGTACGCTAATGCGAAACCACGAGTTCTAATAGGAGCGGACAATTAGCATCTTATTGTAACACGTCGGTTGTTGTCACGCAAGCGCAATGAGCCGGCAGCATCTCTGACACGTCTCGGATGGGTGCTACACGGAACAACGCCAAGGAGTATAATTACTCAGGACAGCGAATCCGTCTGCCATATACGAACGTGCCCAGATAATGTGCGAGAGCGGGACGACGAATTAAACGATCTCGTCAAGGCTCATTTTGAGATAGACGCACTAGGCATATGCAGACGTACGAAACCGAACGCCAAAGAGGAGCGAGCCAAAGAGATACTCGAGCGGACCATCAAGCGCGTCGACGGCCGTTTCGAAGTAGGCTTACCTTGGGCAACGGATATCGTCAACTTACCACCAAGTTACGACATGGCGCTACGCCGTTTACGAACCATCGAGAGGAAGATGGACGCATCGCCTGAATTCAGTACCGCGTATACGACTCAAGTGGAGAGATTAGTCGAGAAAGGATACGCGACGAAGTGCGAAGCGAACCACACGGAGAGTCCGCGGACCTGGTATCTGCCACATTTCGCCGTCATCAATCCGAATAAACCAGGAAAGGTCAGGATGGTGTTCGATGCCGCCGCACGAGCAAACGAGGTATGTCTTAACGACATGTTGCTTGATGGACCAGACCTCTTATGCTCACTACAAGGTGTGCTATTCAGGTTTCGAGAGAAGCGCATCGCGGTAACTGCGGACATACGTGAAATGTTCTTACGTATCAAGATACGACAAGAGGATCGCGCTGCACAACATTTCCTCTGGAGAGGAAATGACCGGTCGAAACCACCTGAAAAGTACGCGATGACGTCAATGATATTCGGGGCAAGATGTTCACCGTTTCTAGCACACAGCGTCAGGAATAGGAACGCTGAGGAACATAGCGATTCACATCCGATCGCTCACCACGCTATCACACGGAATCACTACATGGACGATTGGGTGGATAGTTTCGACACCGAGGAAGAGGCTTCTCGTGCCATAGTGGAGGTGCGAGAAGTGCACAGTAGAGCTGGGTTCGAACTGGCCGGATGGAGTTCGAACTATGCGGAGTTGTTACGCGACATACCCGAGGAACAGCAGACTCTGACACCGAAGGAACTCGGTGCGACCGCGAATCCATATGGAAAGACGCTGGGCGTAATATGGTTACCACAAGCCGACGAACTGGCATTTAACACCGCAAGACACAGGGTTCCACAGACAGTCAAAGATAATGTGCGAACGCCGACAAAACGGGAGGCTTTGAGTGCGGTAATGTCGATCTTCGACCCACTAGGATTGATCAGCCCATACACCATCACAGCGAAGATCATGCTCCAGGATCTATGGAGGGTGAACGTGGGCTGGGATGAAGCATTACCACCTCAAGAAGCGACCGTGTACAGCGAATGGCAAGCGGATCTGCTATACATTAACGAACTACGCCTAACTCGCGTCTACAACGTCCGGGACTCTACAAACCGACAGCTGCACGTGTTCTGTGACGCTAGCGAACAAGCATACGCCGCGGCGGCGTATTGGCGTTTCCAGAATAGCGACGGCACTGTCACCGTTGTATTAGTCGCGGGAAAAGCGAAAGTGGCACCTATGAAGGCGCAGAGCATCCCAAGGATGGAATTACAGGCCGGCCTGATAGGTGCGCGACTGGCAACGGAAATACTAAAAGAGTACGAGGGAACGAAACCAGAAGTCGTGTTCTGGAGCGATTCGAAAACCGTACTACACTGGATACGCAACGACTCTGTCCGGTATACTCCCTACGTGGCTCACAGGCTGAGCGAAATAGCAGAGTTGACAGAGGTCAAACAATGGCGATGGGTGCCGACAGCGCAGAACGTAGCGGACGACGCGACGCGATCTGGGAACACGCGCCTGAGGGGCAGCGATCGGTGGTTCGTGGGACCCGCCTTTCTGTACGATACGGAGGATCGTTGGCCCATCGAAACATCAGGAGGACACCAGGAGGATGAAGACGCATACGTTATAGCACACGTGACAACGAATAACACTTCGTTTTTACCATTCCATCGGTACTCGTCATATCAACGTGCAGAACGGACAGTCGCGTACGTTTTAGCATTCATAGATATGTGTCGGAGAAAAGCGACATCTATTAATCAAACTCACCTCGAAAAAGCAAGAATCATATTAATACGAGAAGCGCAAAAGGAAAGCTTTCCTGACGAGATACAGAAACTCGCCACGGGAAAGAACGTCGGTCGTACAAGTCGATTGTATAAACTGGATCCGAAGTACGGCAGCGACAGCGTAATAAGATTAAACGGGCGGATAAACGCCGCTAAGGTACCAACATCCCTAAAGGAACCGCCTTTATTGGATGGTGCGCACCATTTGACCCGCTTAATTATACGAAACGACCACGCTTCGAATCACCACATCAGTCGGGAACATGTTGTAAATAACATACGGCAACAATACTGGGTGTTACGCTTACGGCCCGCGGTAAAAAAGGAGCTACGGGAATGTACGATCTGCAAGCTAAGAAAAGCTTCACCCGTAGTACCAGTGAAAGGAAATTTACCCAGCGCAAGACTAAGTGCGTACACGCGACCATTTTCAAGATGCGGTGTCGACTGTTTCGGACCAATAACAGTCACCATCGGGAGGCGTCGAGAAAAAAACGTTGGGGAATGTTGTTCACGTGTCTAGTGACCAGGGCAATTCACATCGAAATAGTAGCTAGCCTAAGTACAGACTCTGCTGTTATGGCGCTGCGGCGAATGGCAGCAAGGCGAGGCTGGCCCGAATTAATCTGGTCAGACAATGGCACCAACTTTAAAGGATCCGACGTTGAATTAAGGAACGCTTACAGCATATGGTTGCCGTCGTTAAAGGATTACGCGGCAACAAAAAAGGCACAATGGAAATTCATCGACCCGGGCGCTCCGAACCAAGGCGGAGCATGGGAACGGCTGATTCGTAGTGTAAAATCAGCACTCTCCGTCACATTAAAGGAACGCGCGCCGCGGGATGAAATACTGCAAACAGCGCTTACAGAGATCGAGCACACGGTGAATTCGCGACCATTAACGCATGTCGCAGTCGATCCTCAGGAGGACGAGGCACTCACACCGAATCATTTTTTGATTGGATCAGCGGTGGGAGTACCTTATGTTGGTGAATGCGATATCGCCGACAGGAGGACGTGGCGAGCGGCACAGGCGTTGGCTAACATGTTTTGGGCTCGGTGGCTCCGCGAATATTTGCCGACTCTGACACCGCGCGGTGACGTCAGAGCATCCGATAGTAGACAAATCGCGATCGGGGACGTTGTCATCATAGTGGATGGCTTATTACCACGTAACGTTTGGCCTAAGGGGCAGGTAGAAAAGTTATACCCGGGACCTGATAACGTAATACGCAGCGCGGACGTTCGGACGCGGGGGGGGAATTTTTAGGAGGCCTGTAAGAAGGCTCATTGTCCTCCCTAGGGAGATAAGGGGCTCCGAGGGTCTACGCCGGGGGGAGGATGTTGAGGACAAATGAATCTTTCCTTAAATCTACATTAACATTCAACAATAACGAGAATTACATCGCGAATCACAACACACACACACTCACACACTAGCCGGAAACACGAGAGAGAGATGTAAGATATGTACTTCATATGTGTAAGAGTAATAGATAATAAGTTTGTAGACTAAGAGTAACAATGTGCTAGTTGTAAGTATTAAAAATGTATTAGAATTCGCGCCGACCGCCGGCAAAGTTGTACCGGCAAGATATAGTTTGTAAATACATGTAATACGAAAATAAATACAGTCCACATTATAAAGTGAAGTTGGGGTTTCATTGCTGGTGAAGAAAGCGTCCCCTTCAGGTATAACATTCAATGGTCTAGTTTAGCGTCATCCATAAATTAGATCACTCGTTAAGAGATGGGGAGAAGCTGACGAAGTGTGACACTATGAGTCAAAGGTTAAGTGACATTGGGCTAGGAACATTGCTTTTAGAACCGATGCCCGATGAGGCCAAAGGGTTCTCGAATGGTTGCCGAGTACCGGAAAACTCAGCGTAAGTAGGCGTATACATACATAGTATGGTACATACTATGCGTTTTAAATATGAATGTGCGCGTCAATGACCTTGGTTAAAGCTCGATAAAAAAGTATGGAAAGCAACATAAATATGTGCATAGTTTTTCTTTCTTCTTTTTTGTGAATTATTTGCCTGATTATTGAGACTATTAATAAGCTTTGTTTTAATGAACCATACACATCTTTAAAATTTTTTCCTTAGCTATGACGTTACAATATGGCCCTAAAATACGGCCCTGCTACTGGACGATGACCGCCGCCCAGCCCTCCTGCAATACATGGACGGTGTTGCAAGAGGTGCTGGGAAATGCAACAAATAGCGATGGTCTTTCCAACGTGGTGGCACGGGAAAATCGACTGGATATTGAAGGAATTATTACAATCAACTGTTGGAATTGGAACTGAAATTGAAATCACAATTACATTATAATTATTTTATTTGAATTCGTTAATTGTATTTTGTTAAATGACATTGTGTATAAAATTATAAAATTATGTATAAGATAAAATGAAAAGAAAAGAATAAGAATGAATAAAAGGTCACGACCAAAATTAAAAAGAAGGAAGAATTGGCAAAAGAACATGCCCAATGAAAAGACAATAAAAGGGAGAATGGGGGATAGAAATTTTATTTATAGATTTAAGTAATGCCAAAGTCCCTGATTATGTCAGGGGGGCCAAAAAAAAAAAAAAAAATTTGGCACAGGTCCACGCACATTCTTACTAGAAACGCATTGTACATACAATCACGTCTCTCATCTTGTTAAAAAAACTCATATACACATGCAAAAACAATGTTTCCGCCCGGGATCGAACCGGGGGCCTTCTGCGTGTTAGGCAGATGTGATAACCGCTACACCACGGAAACTTGTTAATCGTTAAGTGAATTTTACTCTTACAACTCACAACATATGTATATCTATATTTAAGTATGTCATGTGACTTACTTTCATTTGGCAAGTATCCAGATTTATTTGAAGTTATAAATAATTATTTTAAAAGTAATTATATACGTGATATCTTACAATTAAAAGTATTTTACTCAGTTATATTTTTTTGTTATTGACTAAATGCAGTTGAGTAGAAGGATTTTGACAGTTTCATAGAACTTTTGGGGCAAGCGTTTAAGACGCTCAGCTGTAGGAGTGGTGTAGACCTCGGCTTGGGCTGCTATTAGAGATAGTTAAAGAAACTACCCATTTATTTACAGAAGCCATGCACCTGTGTGTAGTATGCACTAATGCTAGTGCTTGCAGTATTAATGTATCATGTTGGTGGCGGGTACAGGAATCTCCCCAGTTGAGGATCGGGCAAAGTTCTGGGCCCTCCGGAATTATGTATTTTGGCTTAAGCAATTATTCAGTACTAGAAGGAATTGAAAATAGCGTCAACAGCTTAGTGAACGGAATCAACGTGAGGTAACCATATAGCATGGTGGTAGAAGGGCTTTAGCTAATAATGCTAGCCTTGGTAGCATATGTTTGTAAATCGACGTGCACCTATTTCTGTATTCGAATCGTCATATAGAACGAATAGGATTTGAAAAAAAAAAACAAAATTTAATTTATGCGCGTCTTTTATATAATAGTCATGATTCATTATAATCATGTTCGTATAATAATCATGTTCGTATAATAATATACTGGTAAACATAAAAGCGGTTTATTGATTCAAATTTATTTTAAAGATCAATCGAAACACCACAGTATGCGATAACGTTACTAAATTTTATCGTATTGATTTATGTGAGTTTAATAATAAGACTTTTATCATTATTTACGACCGGTTCGGACCGAGCCGAGTGTTGCCGAATCGTATAATTTCTGGTTGGTAGTTATATACTTGTTTAGATTTATTGTTGAATGAATATATCTCAAACCCTCAATTGCCTATTTGTTTCTCAACGCTGCATATAATATTAATTCGTACTGAACTTTTCGAACAATTGAAATTGTATTATAACGTAAAACTGACTTTCTTCTTTGTTACAGATAAAGTTAAAAACTATCTACTGAAAACGATTATAAAATTCTTTTATCTGTAGAAAGCTACATTATTAGTGAATAAAATAGACTCTTATTTTTTTTATAAATTACACACTTCTAATCGGTCTTATCAAAGTGTCGATTTTTTCTTACTTAATACAAATAAATATAAAGTGTGCAATGTAGACAAACACTTTGTTGGAATTAGGAAAAGATCAATTAAATGAAGAACTTTATGTATAGATAAATTAATATTATTAATAATAATTTAATTTCTAATTTTCAAACTAGGTATTAAATTTTACGAAGCGTGATATTACTGCTATGTAAAATATTAATGAAAAAATAACCTAGGTAGCCATGGTTACTGCCGTCAGAAGAAAAAACTCTAAATTTTGGAAAAAACTTTTAGTTAATTTTTCAATGTCATAATTTATTAATTTAAATTATTAACATAACCTAACATATAAAATTTGTCTGCTTTTTACATCTTTTGGCGCTTCGAGCACTAATTATGTCCATTTTCATATAGTTTGTTCATAATCAAAACATACCATAGGTTGCTTAAGTATAAATTTTATTATTCATCTCTGTGCGCCAGCACTTAAAAGCCATCTTATACTTGACATACTGTAGCATGTTGACGGCTGACGTCATACAATTGGTAACTCGAATCTATACGTTTTTCCCCCCTACTGAGAATCGCTCAAAGCCGCTAAAATACTTGTACATACTTCACTTCAGAAATGCTTACGCAAAAGATATTTACGAAATGTATAATCTAAATAAACGTGATAAAGTTATCTACATATAATATAATTCGTGTCGTTGTGTAATTCTATTTATCTTATATTATAAGTAAAAAACGTGACTGACCTAAGTAAATTGTTATTGTATTATATTATTATTATTATAGTCCAAACAATGATTTATTTTCATCAAACTATAACAAAGCCAAACAACAACAAAGAGTGCTGTCCGAAGGATTTATTGAAGAGCGTTAAGTTAATGGTTGGAACAGAGAAAAACTTTTTGCTGGTTCATCTTGTCTTAAAACTGTGTTCGGGGCCAACGGATGTCTTATTTACTTTGTTGTCAAAATTGTGTGTATCTAACACACACAAAAAAAAATAGGAGTTTCTATGTTATATATCTTGGTAATGGCTTGAGTTTATTTTGTATGTTCAGAAAACGATATGATTAGGTATTTTCGCGGGAATTCTGCTTTTTTGAATTAGTTGTTATCATTTGATTGCTGCTAGTGCCCATCCATAAAGAGGTCAAACTGTAGCAAGTTAACACAATATTTTGAAAGGGTCCAGCGATTAAAACCCACTGTAAATACCGATAGCGTCCAGGTACACATTCTTATTCTCCAGAATATATTTGAAAACACCTAACACAACGTTTCTGTTCTTGAGTCTTAATCAAGTTATACATGTACCAAAGAAACAACGTAAGATATTGTTTGCATGTGGATTCTTTTATTGTTTTATGTATTACGCACTACAAAGATATTTGATATATCTTTATTTTTCACCATATTTGATTAATGGATGGACTTACTAAAATATGTACAATGGACATTACCCGAAAGATAACTACAATGAAAGCAGATGGCATAAGCCAATCTAGCAAAGAAAACTACTGCTCCAATTAAGCTTGAAATACCAAAGGTTGATTGTCTAAAATCAAATATTGTTCAACAGATCCTACCCTAGAAATAGGACAACACTGGGATTAACACATATGATAAAAAGACTAACTAATTCAACCAAGTTTTAGTGGACATTAGATACAAATTTGTTGCTACTATCTGCACTTCGCGGTTTTACCCGCGTACTTCCTATTTCCGTGGGATTTTCGGAATAAAAACTATTTTATATTACTTCCTGGATTTTAGACTATATCCATACCAAATTTCATCCAAATTGGTTGAATAGTTTTTAAGTTTATTCGTTACATACAAATCTTTCCTCTTTATAATATTGTTATTATTTGTATAGATAATTTATTATATACTTTATACCTACTCGGATATAAGCGAACGTTGTAGTCTCATATTTAAACTTATTACTGCCTAAAATTCAATTGTCTCATAGTACATCATGCAAACTACATGAAACAGAGTTTAATTGATTTATCCTCGCTCGACGGCAGGAAAACGAAAGTAATGATATTATAAACGAGCTTTTAGCGCGACGCGACCTGACGTCATTAGATTAAATCGCCTGAAAACACTCTCTATATTTATTTATAGACCCATATTTAAATAAATATAACAAATTTATCATAGTTTACACCGGGAAGGAGAATACCAAAGGAAAGATAGATGGATTGTGTGAAAGATCATATGTTGAGAAAGGGAGTGAATGCGGAGATGACTGCAAATAGAGAGGAATGGAGAAGGAAGACATGTTGCGCCGACGCCAAATGAAAACGGGATAAGGGTAGGGATGATGATGAAGATGATAATAGTTTAATTATAGTTTACATAATAATGCTCTATCTTTTAATTTTGAAATAAACTATGACAAACAAATTTTATAACGCCTATCAAGTCTATCACGCAACTCAGAACTAATCAAGATGTTATTGGTACGTTACAAGATTCAGCGAATATATTTGAAACAATTTTAATAAAAAATAAAATCGAGTTTACAATCATAGTTCTGTAGTTTTATTTATAGCATATATTATGAAGGCATGATAATAGGAATTGTTTAGTAAAATTTTCTTTTTTATACCCTACATATAACGGTAATACCAAAGAAAGTAGTTAGCCAAATATCCGGTTGTCTCCGGTCTGATTCAAAATTTTTTATATTGTATTTTAATTATTGGATTTGGCAATCCACTACTAATCTGTTGTTAAATGAGCTAAGGTAGTAAATATGCTAAGCCTAAAGGAACAAGGTGATTCTGGCGATATATTTCCGTTTCAAGGATAGTCCAAGCTAGTTATGTGTACATTAGGAAATTACCACCACTCTTGAGAAATGCGAGTCAGTTATAACTGCTTCAATTGCTATAGCGTAAAGCTATCGTACTCTCATATCATTTCAGGATAGTATCCTCAATAATGTATATAACCTTTCTGTTTAACGTATATTATACATTAAAGTTATATACAAAAGGTCCGTACTTGAGCTTTTGAATAGCGGTTTATGTGCACATAAAAAGGTCTCAACTGATCGACAATTCCTCTGTCATACAAATGATGTATATAAATACTTATTAAATGTTTAACGTCTAGCCGCACGTGTTGTACTTAGTTAACGGTCCCGCGATCAACTTAATTGAATGTGGCTTCGCTGACTACGGGATAGGTTTCAGGAGTTTGTGGTTCGTACAAATTGTTTACACATCTTTTGTTACACTACTGAACTAGTCGACACAAAGGTAACAATAGGTAGTAATAGTAACAGACAGTGTCGTATCGAATGTGCGATATTATAAATTATAGCTCTGTGTATATAGAAGCCATTAATTCAATTGGACGACATCGTGTCATAGCACAACTCTATCTATAGGTACTAATAAATAAATAAAATCGAAGTGTTTGTTTGTTATGTTATTATCAGTTTTTTTACTAAATACTTATGATTATATATATATAAGATAGCTATAGCAAAAAATTTTTTTTTTTTTAATTTTTGTCTGTGTAAATTTGTTTTAAATATTTTTTGTTTGTTTGTTTTCCGGGTAATCTGCTCAGCAATTGGACCAATTTTGTCGGGTCTTTTTATGGTAGATAGCTGAAGTTACTCCGCGTTGCACAGTTTTACGGGCAAGTATTTGAATTCATAACAAATAATGTTATAATACTTTATCTTAATAAAAAAAAATTAAAATAATTAGGGCTCCGTATAAAAAAATTAAAACGCAGTGAAGAATACATGAAAGGCGGGCGCAGCCGTACTAATATCACTGCTATGTATGTACTAATGTCATAAATAAAATTAAGATCAAGAACGTACAAACATCAAGACACTATCACCGGTTCGGAAAAAAATCTAACCATCGGGGAAGAACAGAGAAGAAACTCAATCGGATTTCTGACTGTGTGTTTTTCTTTATCTGAACATAGATAGAATACATTTTTTTAGCACTTTCTCTGAAAATACAGAGATATAAAGAAAAAACGACTTACATCTATGTAAGTGTGCCTAGTAACTATTAATATATTATTACATATTTTCTTTCCCCTTAATTATGTGGGTTAGTTTAAATTATTGTTTTTAAATTATTACATTTTTTTTTTTGTTGCTCCTTTTTTCTTGCTATTCTCCAAACCCTAGTTACATTCCTAGGACTATCGTGGGTGTTTTTTTTCTAACCCAGGTAAAGCTGTTGACCGGAAGGGCTTTTACAGCTAATTATCGTGAGTGTGACTTTAACTTTTGGTTTATGGTGTTTATGATCCTATCATCTCGCCTCTTTATGGCCAGTTTGAGGTTGAAATTGAATACATTACATGCATTATAATCCACTCCGGGCAGCGGTGTAATCGTGCTCCTATCCTCAAATGGGAAAGCTACTGCATACCCTATCAGCGCTATATAGTGAAACTTAGTGTACTAGTGATACACGCAATTCATTGCACATCACATACTTAATCACATATTTAATGCAACATGCATATGTATAGCTCTGTAAGATTTTTTTACTTATGATTGCTTAAGCTATAAACGTTCTCAAATAGAACTTTGGTCATAACTAAAGTTGTTAATTATTATATTTATATTATACATTCGAAGTGTTGCGCTATAACACTCCTTTTTTAAATCTTTCACTGTATGTTATTGTATGTTCACTTTATACCTTCGTTCTGGTATTCACATTCTTAGGTGAATGGGTACACAGATCATGGTGTAGGGACGTGTTGGATACTTCTAAGGATTTTACTGAGTAGGTTATTGTCAAAGCAGGTTTCAGACCTGGCACTATTGCAAACATCCTCTTTGCAGAGTTTCTTTGTTAAAAAAATGGTTCAACCTTTCGAAGATTCACTCTTTATCGGGATAAATAAGATTGACTGTGGTGATACCGCATAAGAAATTTTAACACGTCCACTGCTGGACATAAGTCTCCTCCAAAGGTAACGACCGGTCTTGCGTCACCCGCATCCAGAGGATTCCCGCGACCTTCACTATGTCGTTGGTCTACTTTCCACTAAATTAAAAATACTACAGACTAAATAAAACAGTAGATTTGATGTTAAACACACATACAATTTAATAGGTAAATCTGAAGGTTTTATTTACGAAACTAAGATAATACCAATGAAATTAAATTAAAATCAGTAGTAGGTATGTTGTAATAGCAAACAAGGATTAACTAGGCCGTAGACACCCTAGGTCGCGTAATTAGCATCCTCGCCGTCTGAGAGATATTTGAATAACGTAGGGGCGTCATTTATAAAGATTGATTCATACCAAGAAAACACTTATTATGATTTCTTTTATCTAATACCAAAATGAACTCAGATCGTTTAGCTTTTTATTAAATATTTTTGACTTTACACGAAATATATTTACAAAATATTTTAAATTTATCAATAATCATTTTATTATTTTTTGAACGTATTATTATGAATGAAAATATACGATAGTCTGTATAAAAATATATGAAAACAACACAATTGTTTAAAAATGAATATAAATTTATTGTTGTTTAAATATAGGATTTGTATTTACACGAATTTCTATGAACTTAATTTTCAACGTTATTTTCATTGTTTGCATAATCATTGTCATTGATTTCAGCAATCCTTTAGCAATATTTTACTCATCCAAATAATGCGCACAACATACGCGAAACAAGTAATACTTAAAACTACACTACAGATTTACTATTAATATTGGCTTGTGGGTGAGAGGCGACCTTGATGGTTTTACCCATCGGATAATGGCCAAAACAGCACTTAAAGAAGTTTGTATTAAAGACCAGCTGACTCGGCGATCTTTGTACTGCCTCAGAATCAAAATGTGTTATAAAATGAATTCAGATCATTTTGTTTTTTTTTTCGTGAATTTTTCAATGTGTGAATAGTTATTCCGCTTTTCGTGGCGGAGATCGATCCAACAAATCAACAACAAAAAACCATAACAATCGTATCCGTTATTCTTTAGTGCTAAAAATTAACTCTTTACTACTATATTATATGAATATTGTTATATATAAATCATTTGAATGGCTTTGTGTGTATCAGACCTAATGCCAGGCGACGCGGTGGGTGGGTCGCGCAACGCGTTAACGCTTCCACGAGCACGTTAATTGAAAGTGGATTCGAGGTGACAATGCAGTGCAGAGAGCTCCCGTTGTTTTTCTACGATTCAGAGTTTTGCTTTACAATCTCTGGATTCACTTTTGTTTCCTTTTCGGGATGTAACATCTATTTATATTAAACTCTTTGTGTAAACCGAAGCTCAATGTGTTGTTCTCTTTAAAAAATATAAAATAAAAAAACGTCTCAAAGTAAATATTATAATAATTTACTATACCTAAGTATTTAAGAATTTGGTTAAGAATATTTTAACTATTATTGTGATTATAAAAAAAAGAAAAATAAATCAATTTATGATATATAAAGTATTTTATATTCAATATTAGATGTCCCGGTGAACTTCGTACCACGTAAGAATCAATAAAGGTTGTGTTCTTTCAATATGCAAAGAATTTTCTCGATTTCGAAACGAGCAAAAAAAGGTAATCGAAATCAATAAATTTGTTTTTTAGATATTTCGGGGTTCATACAATTATTACATATTATTGATACATATGTATATGTTGTTAACATAATTCCTTGCTAGATAAATCTTCAAAATATTATTTTTTCACAAAAATGTGTCGCGACATGAAACTCGATGTTCGGTGTCGAGAGACCACAGCCTCTCGAGGGATGAAACGTTTTCGGTGCAAGTTATATACTCTATCTATAATTTTATTTCGTAAAACATTTTTGCAGTAGCTCCAGATACTAGAAAACTACTTTTATCATTGAAAAGTTACACATGAAAAAGTTATGATTAATTGATTAAATTGATATATAATTAATTGATTAAATTCATTCCTATTTATCTTCCATTCATCCATCCATTGAACCGATAGGCATCTACTGCTGGACATAGGTCTCCCCCAAAGATCTTCACGACGACCGATCTTGCGTCACCTGCATTCAGCGGATTCCCGCGATCTTCACAAGGTCGTCTGTCCAACTTGTAGGGACCTACCCACGCTACGTCTTCTGGTGCGTGGTAGCCATTCAAGAACCCGTTGGCTCCATTGGGCATCGGTTCTGCGAGCATTGTGTCATCTCACTTAAGTTTAGCAATTTTTTGGACAATGCCGGTTACTTTGGTTTTTCTGCGGATCTCCTCGTAACAATCTAATGATTGTTTAAGATTACTATTTCTATAGCTTTTAGTTTCATATGTACTAAAACAATTCTCTTAAAAACATTTTTAAAATAATAGTAAAATGTAACAGAATTGTTGAATAAAGACTCGCTTAAAACATCGTCAGCCATATTTGTTCGTCGTAATTTTAGTGTCATACTTTACTGAAGAAAACCCTACCATTTGATACCCATATGAAAGACGTCATTCGGCTATCCATACATTTTCATTTCTACGAAACATATATTATATTTACATAACTTCATCTCAGTCAGTTGGCAATAACTGTTTTAAAATTCAAGCTTTAAACTATTTAAAACATGCAACATTTGACCCGTAGTAATAAACCTAAATGAAAGCTTGTAAATAAACGCTAATTACTTCTAACTTGGACCGACTCCTAAGACCTTCTAAATCGCTATCCTTTCTGTTCGGCTCTATTCGCGCGGCAAAATGAGATATCAGTGGATATTGAATGACGGGAGCGTAACTGTGAAGGCTTCGGTTATATCTCTAGTATTTCTTTCTTTCTTTTTTTTTCTTCTTGAAAATACAAAAGGGTTTTCGCGCTTACGATTGCGCAATACGCGGTATAAATTGTACCACTTTATCGGATTAAGGTTATTAAAGTGTTCGTTTTTTTATTATAGGTCTTAAGATAATTTTTACATAGTATACTCATGAACATTTTGTATTGATTATTATTTATGATTATTATTACATGATTTGTATTTTTGAGATAAATTTGTTCGAGTATTTTAATGTAAAAATATAAATTGTTTTTTAATTACATCATTTTATATTCAGAATAAATGATAAAATCTCGTAAAAATAAAATGTAATCATTTAGGCTGATATAACATTTAATTAATTAATCTCTGTTCAAGGTAATATTATTGCAAACCCGTTAGAAATCTATTTACCTATATGCTAATATGAATTGCTTCTCCAATTTGCTTTGAATAATCATTGATTTTCTGTAGGAACATGTGAAACTTGAAGAACAATATATGTACATATATAGATCTGTTAATTTCTTTTATGTTTTATCTATCGCCTCGTTAGTACTAAGCGATGATGGCGCAGTGGATAGTGCGGCCGGATTCCGCGTCAATGAACGCGGGTTCAAACCTACCTATACAACTCTAAAATCGGACTGAGCTTTCGGTGAGGGACAATATCGTGAGCAAACCATAGCATGGTGCTAGGGCATTTTCTAACAATGCTCACCTTGGTAGCTACCACGCTCAAGTTCGAAAACCTGCCGCCAAATATCAATAGGTGTGTACCGGCACATCACTTGAGAACCAGTATTTAGGCTTAGTGTGTTTACCATCGTGGACCATATCGTCACTTAACATCAGATGCGATTGCGGCCACACCACTGAACTTATACCGTGTAAAAAATAATAATAATAATAAATCCACTATTTGTATATTTGTTTTTTGTCAACAATTAAAAAGAAATATGGTTATAATATGGTAGTGGGTGCTTGCAACATCGTGGCGACACTTACGTTCATAACTAAGGACTTCGATTCGAAAGAAAATAAAACACTTATTTTATCATTATAAATATCATGTACTATTGGAAAACAGTATATTTTAGGGAGACTCTCAAGATTTTTTAACACAACATTTTGTTAATATCGGATCCTGATAATTTGTTTATTCGATATTTTGTTTTACGGTGGATCTAATAGAATCGATACAATTATTTCGCCTCGCAATAAAAATGATAGCAGCTGTCTGACTACGTTTCTACCTTTAAGTTGAATATCTAATATCTATAGCCAAATACCTATATATACTCCGGTAGTGTCATTTGACAGCCGGTTTCTCTAGGTTAGGTAGGTTTAGTGTAGCGCATTTACCGTCTTTGGCCTTCTAAAATTACATAGTACTAGGTACCCACCCCAGATTCGCACGGTTATATAGATTTTTTTTTAATACATCTCTTTTGTTATTATTTAATTGTTGCCATATTAAATATTTTTTTAAAACCGGTTAAGTAGTTTTGAGTTTATCAATAATAAACTAAAAATCAATTTTACCTCTTTCCCCTGCTTAATGAAAACCCAGAAAGTTTGGAAAGAGACGCGAATGGTAGTTTATCTAGGTAACTAGTGTTTCTAAACTTATGTAAATGATGGTGAATGCTGGCTTTGACAGAAAAATTATGAAAGCAATTTTAATGCTGTAGAAATGTGTAAATATGTGAAGGTAATGGACAAAGTAAACAATAATTTGATAAAGGAATGTTATGGAGTAGCAAAGATAGAAAAAGATATTGCTTAACTAGTTTTAGCATGTGGAGAGGATGGATGAAAGAATGTTGACGAAAAAAATAAAAATAAAACAAGTGTGACTGGGAAAGTCGGTAAGAGAAACTATTTCGATCATATCGAAGACGGCCCAAAGAAAGACTAGGTAAAAAGTACTAATAACCGAATACCATGTATGAAAGCGCTCATGAAAGTAGATGAAGCAAAATATGTGCACCAGGAGCGTAGCACGTGGCAGGATGTAGTCTCTGCCTATCTTCATGGGTGTGAAGATGTTATATATGTACGTACGTAAAAAAATTCTAAGGTACTTTTACACAGACAACGTAAGTTAGCCGACTTGGAGCACGAGTTCATTATTTTCAACTACTAAGCTTCTGTAGTCGCTGTCAAAAGCAGTCCTAATTGACGAGGGTCGCTCAGAGCCTGTTGTTGGTTACCGTTTATTTAGTTGGCTTCCCTGCTATTTGATCTGTTATAATTTAACTTGGAAGGTTTATTTGTACAAATAATAGCGAAAAGATTTCTATAGTCACTTGATTGTTTTTCTACTTGCGTTTTTGGACTTCCTACTTTGAGAACGGTTCTGCTAGTATTTTTTTTATACTATATAGGCTTAGCACTTTCAATACAATCTTATCTGATGTTAAGTGACAATGTGGTCAAGGATGATGCTCGCAAGTGATGCTGCCAGAACACACTTATGCCTTACGATGTTTTTTTCCTTCAACGAAAGCTCAAGATCGTATTTATTTTCATATTATGTTTGAGCAAATCTCTAAATCCACTGAGCCGCTTTTGATCGTTTTTTTTTTTTTATTTTTCTTAAAATATTATGAAGGAAATAAATTGAGATGTTGTTTTATTTAAGATGTAAGATTTTTCATTAAGAAATTGAAATTGAACTTTGTAGGTATTACTTGGATTCAAACAGTTACTATAAAAAATGTTAATATATAACCCGGGCAACGCCGGGTTAGACAGCTACTTGTAGATATAAATTCAGTTTTCAATATTAAGCGATATTTCCGTACGTATTTTCTGAATAATAGTTTATTTTACGTGAATGCACATCGCCACGTCGCTTCGGCACCTCAATATCACCTGCGCCGGACGAACCCAACTCGATATCGGCTATTGTGAAATATTCACGCTTAAAAATGATATTTCATACTCACATAACGGACAAAGGTGAGCCGTAAATGAACTTTTATTTACTTTTAAAAATGAATATAACAATATTCAAATTATACCTTTTTCTGTATTTTTAGGTTCCATCTACTCTATTTTAAGGAAAAGGCAAAGGTACTTCATCATACAGCCAAGTTTAACGTTAACATAACAAAATGGTGGCCCTTTTTGAAAGCTTTCTTCCAAGGACTTGTTGGAAGATCTCAGATTTCACGTCAATTAGACGAACTCATTAAAACGTCAATACACTATAACATTCGCATGCAATTAAGTATTATAAAATACATTTTTTACCAAAAAATCTTTTTATTCATATAATGTTTCCTCACTAAGGAAGACATAAATAAAGCAAACTTGTAACGTTTCAAAGTAAAAAAACCGTTATTTAGATAGAGTAGGAAGTTGAAACCGGATGTAGCAGTCTGTTACAGGGGGGCGCCCTGTGAGCGTCGCGCCGAGATATTCAGCACTTCCGGTCTGTCAGTGCAAAAGAGACAGACCGAGGAAATGAATACGTCTGACTATTGAAAAGTGTCTATGGACAGTATCGAAGTTTATTGGAAAAAATTAGGAAATTGTTATATGATTATCTGTGTCAGAAATAATACTCTTTAAAAATATCTAAACTGGCAACACGAATTACTCATTAAGAGGTCGAATTTCGTCGTAGCAATAAAAGCCTACTCTTTGTAATAGTGTTCTAAAAGTAAAGTGCAACAAAGTTCTTATAAACAAAATAAAGACTTGATCATTATACAGAAATATCATTTTGATTTTGCTTCAATCATTTTGTAAGGTAATGATAGCTGATTTTATTTTTCATAAAACTAGAGTATACTTTGAAATAATTATTTCAATGATAAGTAATCACGGTAACTCATTGCAAGCTGTAGTTAGTCATTAAGAATATTAAAGTCTTACTTATACTTCACAGAATTTATTCTATGTTCATATTTATAGCTTCAAAACGATATAATTACATATGGTAAAATTAAATAATAATAAAGCAATTTAAAATGTAAGCCATCAAAAACCAAACTTGTAAAAAATCTCAGTTCTTCTACCGTAAAAAGTGGTTACTGAAAATTCAGGCTTCCAGTTTTATCCACAACGAAGTTATAGGGATTCGAAAATGGCCTGAACTGCTTCGAGAAAAGAATGGTACGACCGTGCCGTTTTTTTTTGCTTTTGCTCGACTTGGCGGGGGCACTGCCGTGCCTCCAGATTAGTTACTTATAGTACTATATCTTACTAAGATTGATATTAGATATATTTAATGTTATGGTCGGAATAACAAAACACAATAGATTTCAAGGCACGAGGATGTCAGCTAATAGTGACTATACACCCTCACTCTATGATAGATTGTGTGTATTGATACTCAAAATATATTAGGCTTAGGGTCATGATGGGCACGTGCATTATGACAAGGTGGATTAGTGTCCGACTCATCTCTTTATCTGTTTATAAGGAGTCCTTAATACTCAATCCCATATTGTGCATAAGGAGGTTTTCAAAGGAGAATCTGTACCTATTGGGGACAGGAAGGATTCCGCAAGCAGTTATTAATCCTCACTCCTCACATTAATTGGATATTTCAAAATTTTTTTAAATAGTGCCTTATATTGATCCATTAATAAGCTACTACTACATTTTTTTTAACATTTAGCAGCATCGTAAGGCATGCCTTAATAAACGTATACGCGCAAAGCTCAGGGCACATCTACTGTGTACAAATAAATTATTATAAAAATTCAAAATCATTATATTTATATCGACGATACCGGAAATTCAGGCGGGAGTAGGTACACAATATTAGACGTTATTATAGATAAAAGCTTCCATCGTAGTACTCGTAGCCCCTGTATAATCATGTTACAATATGATCGAGTTACGTTCCCGATTCCGTAGTTGATCCCGGTAAAAAGGGCGCCCGTGACTAGGTATGTGTGCTTGCGGTTTAAACGTTAAGAGTACTCCGTTTTTTTTGTTAATATTGATTCATAATAATTATAATAATATAATTATTAAATGAATACTCAATAACAGTATTTTTTTGATAAATATATGTAGGTGACAGCACTCGCTAAAAACAACGCATATTCTTTACAAACACTATTTTTTTTAACAAATGATTCCTTTTTTAAAACTTAGCTATATTACAAGACCAAAGTATGAAGATAGAACTGAAATAAATAAGAAAAAAAACTACCAGCTCATTCCCGTAGTGTCTTAACTTAGCCATTGACTATTTAGTAAATAAAATAAAATATAATTAATATTTGTAAGAAAAACAGATTAGAATTAGAAGAAGCAGCTGAGGGTCCAAAGTCAGGTAGCCTTTTCATGTCAACTACCCGGCCAACCTACGCTTGTCTGGTTGGTGGTTAATATAACCTAAAATGTGGCGTTGTTCTCAGTACCCTTTTCATTTTAGAGGGTATACGAGATATAGCAGGTACGGGATAAGCATGCATTTATCCTCTCGTCAGATTTTGGAATTTTTTAAATATTCCAGGGTCGTGCGCGTCCATTCCGAGTAAAACCGACAACATTACCTGAACTGTGAGGAAGACAAACTCGATATAAAATATCTGAAGAAGAACACCTAGTTAAAATTATAACGGAGGCTGAGACTGTGAGCAGATAGGCACATTAGTTTTTTATGAAGAGTTTTATTCATCAGGGTCATGAACCAATTCGCAATCCATAGCCCTGATCATTAACAATGGACGCGGACAAAGGTCAAAACTTGCTGTTACATTTTTCAGTAATACTCTATGACATTACTTATTAAAAATATATAGAAAAATAAGTGTGATTCATTTTGTATAATAAGAAGTTGCCGCCGCTAGTAATTTGGACCACAAGTTAGGTAAAAAGTCCCATTTTGCGAACACTTATTACTGCAAGTAAAATTGGTCGATTGCTTTCAAAAGTGGCTTCGCGAATTCTGAATTCTATTTATTCGTTGCTAACCAAAGACGAAGGTAAATTGACGATTTTTTTATGTCAATAACTGAGTATTTTGATTAAAATTATTAATTTGTTAGAAGTATTGAGTAGTATAGGACCAAAAGCAGTAAAGTAAATGTTATCTATAATTTACCAAATAAAAAATTTGATAAAATGAATTGCATATCAAAAGACAATTATTTTATTTAAGTTTTAATACTCTTTATATTTTATCTATTTCGCTGCATTTGATTTTATAAAACTCATTATTACAATAAAATTATGTTTACAGTTTAAAAAAGTGTAGTATTCATAATCATCACGACATATATTTATTCATATTTAATTGAAAAAGTACTTGAAGTATAAGCACGTATATATTGTATTATTATTGTGATATTTTTACTACTCTCTAAATTTATAAAAAAAAAATCTTAAAAAATTTGATTCCCCTTTTTGTGTTTATTTATTTACGTTCGATAATTTCTCGAAGTTAAATCGATCGCTATATAGTTCACATCCATTACAATATTTCTTTACATATAAATAATAAATATAGTTCACTAACTTATCAATGTTTTTTAAAACCATTTTGATTATAAATAGATCAGAATTGCACCTAACGTTATGTGAAAATGAAATAGAAGGCGATACTAACGTAGAAAGGGGATTTGTACTTTCTGAAATCACCACTAGTAGCTTATCTATAACTATATGGCAACAAATTGTGCCACTTTAAAAACTAGTTTATTAGCCTACTGAGGCCTATTCATATGAAGGATCATGTCGTTCTCTTTCTCTCTTTCACAATGTATATGATAACGACATCTTGATCTTAAGTAAATAACAAAGATGCCGGAACTCGTAGCGGCAACTTAGTCTAAAAATTTTTAGTAATTAAATTTGTGCAATATTTGACTTTATTATCTTGTTCATTGTACTCAAGTGTATTAGAAATAGCAACATGGAACGTAAATTCTGAGGAACATGAATACTCGGGAAAATTCTAGTAATATTACCACCATTTTGCTGAAACGTCGAAGTATAGAAAATTAGCAAAACACTCATGCTAATAGAATTGTGAATTTAATTAATTGAAACTAAAAAGACAGTTGGTGATCTTTGAATAAAGGCTTTATATGTTTATAACAGAATTAAAATAGCACTGCCGAATTCGTCACCATTGATTCATCAATGATTCTAATAGGAATTTTTACCGATTATTTTCTATTGTCTCAATTGAAAACAAACAATAAATAAGGCTGACCACTAGAAACAAAACTAAAATCAGATCAACATTTGTGAACTTTAAGTTTTTTAATTTATTCAAATGAGAGAGTGCATTGTTCTAATACATAATGTCGAACTGTACATGCTTAATAGAGTATCATTCAAAATCATTCATTCAAATTCAATATGAAATATCATTCATTTTCCCGAAAAGGGATATCATTCCCTTTTAATCCCCACCAAAAACTTTAAACGCTTGTTTCCCAGAAGGGTATTAACCTAATCATTTTTTTAATGTACGTATTATGTTTAATTATATTTTTCCCTTGCTTATGAACTTATTGCTTATTAAATAACAGTGAAATAATCTATTATTTATGTTTCTCTATCAATATGTAGCAAAATTTTCCAGAATTTTAATTTCATGTTGGATGATGATAATTTATCAAAGCGCAACCGAACATCCCGTACACGAGCGGTTGTCACTCGCAGGTCTACCGTAACGAGGGTGAACATAATTCCTGTAGTCGGTCCGACGCCTCGGAACTTGACAAATCCTCTTAAATATCTCAAATGTGAGAGGCGTGATAGGGGTGCTGGGAAGTTTTAGAAAATAATCACATTATTGATCCCCACTTTACTATGTTTAGGGAACGTTTTGCTTAAAATCTGTTACACTACATACATAATATACCTCACCCAGAGACTATGTCCTTCCATTTGCTAGGATCTTGATACACCTATTTCGTTTCTTCAACTTTTAAGAGTGCTTGCATACCTGCGCGTTATAAATATATTTTACCAAGCCTTTCAAGAGACGTTTTCGTCCTGGTCGAGATGCATTCGCCTAGGTTGATCTTTACCGACATGCCCACCTTCGCTTTATAAATTTGCTATACCAATCTTTTGTCATGCATCCTCTTCACGTGCCCGAACCAATTAAGCATTCTTAATGCATTCATTCAAATTAGATAACAGTATAAAAATAACAGCAAATGTTATTGATTAACACCATAATATTATTTCTATCAGGCATTGATCATGAATTATTGTCATTTTAATAGGAAACAATTCTATTACGATCAATTCTTCAATTAAAACTTAGGCGCATTTAAATATATCGTCAATGTGTAATTACCTAACTCATTAATTAAATGGAGAACTTTGTCATTTCAAATTAAATATCAAGTATATTTTTATATGCTTAAATAATTAAACGAGACGAATAAAGAGTAGTTGTCGAACCATCATAATAAAAATCACTTAAACATAAAACAGCTAACATATTTTTACTATCACCACCCTGTTTCCAATATTTAGTTATTTGTGGTCGGCGCAGTATGTTTTCTTCTTCTATACTTCCCTATCAGCCACCATGTCTTCATTCACCCCCCTTTTGCTTTTATACCTTCCTTCACATAATCCGTCCATCTTTTCTTTAGCCTCCTTTCATTTATTAATCTTCGTAGTCAACATTTTCTTCGTCATAAATCCACCCATTCAACCGAAAGATGTCCACTACTGGGCATATGTCTCCCCCAAAGATCTCCACGAAGACCTGTCTTGCGCCTCCTACACAACACACACTGGTCGATGACTTTCGTCGTTTTGTGTTGTTACAAATGTTTTGTCTCTTTTCTAAACATGCCCATACTATGAGAAATGCTTCTCTTTCAGTTTTTACTACTACTGGTAGCACTTTCAGACTCTCTCAATAAACTTATTCATGACCTTGCCCATTCTTATCACGCCGTTATATGACCAATAATCATTAAAAATATCTGTGCGTCTGCATGCGTGTGATGTATGTTTTTATCTTTATCAGTTAAAGTATGAACGGTAATTGTTATTATAAGCAATGTACTGGAAACCTTTAGTTAAAAGCTTACTATATAAATCAATACCGCTTTAATTAACTACATTAACTTGGCCTTAAGGTTTTTGAAGAAATTAGCTTTGCCTTAGTTTTCTATAAATTCAATTTTTCAGCGTTATTATCTTTTATCAAAATAAGTTTTGATTTAATCACAGTCAAACAAAGCTTTAATATTACGGATGTTTTTTATTTCTTGTCTTTAATTTCAAAGTTTATTTATTAACTATTTCCGAATGTTTTTTTTTATATTTATATATATTAATACACTACCGAACTATGATTATGCTTTTATAAAATTAATCGTAACAATCTATTACTAATCTATGTACTATCTGTATCTTAAACGATTCATGGGATTGTAATAAAATCCTGTGAATTTTTTGTGTTCGCCCACGAAAATATTATCTGAAAACCAAAAAGTGAATCTTTCTGTGGTATCTACTGAAACTCTTGCCAGGTACAGCTAGTTATTGATAAAATATTTGCATCCCTATTGTATGTATTGTAAAACTATCTTATGAATATTATTTCGTAAAAATCATAGCTGCACAAATGTAGTAAATTAAAAATGTATTTTCATTCATTCAATGGAGGATGGCTTAAATTTCAATTTCAATAAACAGTCATTTCTAATAATTTCATTTACTGAAACAGTTTTCTGGATTTTCATTTTACTATTTGTACTTTATTACCCATTTTATTATTCTTATAATAGTCTGAAGCTTCTGAGAATTATTTTTAAGGTAGCATGCTAGGTGGATGCTTCCTGAGGCCGATCTAATTGTTGTGAAGCACATGCGTCGAGTCATTTCAGCAAGGGAAGGCGAGGTCACTATTCCAGGGCATTACCCGTTTTAGTTGCATCATCGCGGTTCTTGACCACGAACCGGTCGTTTGAGTTTTTCAGCCCTTCTGGCTGTTGGTTATCTGCCTAGTTGGTTTCTACTGTGCGTATGTCTCCTTCCACTACTCGTCGTCCTCGACGACCAGGTTACGCGTTGAGGGCTTCGTTCTTCTGTCCGGCGGACGTGTGTGAAACGGAGCTATTCTTCTACTAGGAGGGAGCTGGATGTGTCCGCCCGCCGGAACATAGACATGGCTAACTTGCGTATGTAGGCTTCAAGACCCACCCACCGCAGGTTACGCGTGATGGTATCGTTCCTGACGCAGCGCGGGGCCTTAAAGAACGTTCGCAGAGCTAGGTTTTCTTGGGCTTGAATCTTTTAGCGTCTAGTTTTACTTACGTTCGCGTACCAGGCCAACGTCGCATACGTTTAGTCGCGATCTGATGTATATTTTGTATAAGGCTATCTTCGTTTTTGTGGGCAGCGTTGAATGTCGTTGCGCTGCCCAGGACATGTTTCGCTTGTTTGCAATTAGTTAAGCCAACATCGATGTATACTCCAGGTATTGGATCTGGCGCAACCAATCCAGATCTTGTCCTTGAAGGCGTAGTGGCGGTGAAAACGAGTTGTTCCCATGAATATCGCCTGTGTTTTCGCAACGTTCAATGAGAGTTTCCAGCGATCCAGCCAGTCGAGCAGAGCCTCAAGCGCCGGTCACAGATAATGATCAGCGTACTCCTTATTGGCCGAGACCGCGAAGTGCGCTACATCATTTGGGAACAACGCAAGTTCCGCCCGACTGAATCGTGGTATGTCGTTAGTGTAACGCGCGAATAACACAAGCGACAGGACACTCCCCTGAGGTACGCCTGTGCGCACCTGGCGTTCTGTCGAGGAATTTCCCTCGCCCGCCACTTCGATGCGGCGATTGGTTGGTTGGTTGGTAAACTGTGATGATCTGCACGAATGTTCTAGTCATCGAGGACGTTGATAGCTTGTAAATCAAGCCCTCGTGCCACAATCTATCAAACGCTGTCTCTATGTCGAAAAAAAAAAAAATCTGCGAAATAATGTATTTTGATTGAACAATCAGATAATCGGTGGATGATACGGCAGAATTGGATCGTAGTCGAGTGCCCCTCGCGGAACCCAAATTGCTTATCCCTCGGCAACAGGTGGGGGCTCAGGAACCCCAGCAGGACAAAAGCACATCGAATTGACTGACATAAACACGATGTATAAAGAAGAAAGGGAGTAATAGGTGAGCGTGGTATGAACATGTCATAAGAAGATATGAAGGTCACGTGGATATAGAGATTGAAGGAGACCGAAGAAGGTATGAATGGATTGTGTGAAGAATGATATGTGTATGAAAGGTGTAATTTTAGAGATGACAAATGACAGAGGAGAGTGTAACGAGAAAACATTTTGTGCCAACACGAATTAATGTAGGATAAAGATAGAGACGATGTATAACATATCGAACATAATCAAAAGGCTACATAAATAAATGCATTAACCATGTAATGTATATAGAATATTAATAACGCACGTTCGTCCTGCAGAATTAGTTCTCAGATTCCTACTGACGTCTGCTTGTCACAGTGTTTGACAATGAAGTCGAAACACAAAACGCGTTCCACTACATTGTTAGGCAAAGTGAAACCGACGGTCTCGCCATGCGCTACAAACTTTAATTAGCCAGTCTAGAACAGAAACACTGTGGCCGTGTTAAGGGTATATATTATCAGTGGCAAACAATATCCATGCAAATAAATTGATTTAATCTATGTCCCGGAGCTCAAGTTCGTTCAATCTAATAACATCATAAATTTTGGATTTAACAACTTACAGTTTATGAAATTGTCCATAAGAAATTTACGTAATAATTCGGATAATACTGTTACGTTTTATAATGAAATTATTTAGGATATGTTATAGATCTATTTGATAATAGATTTATTGTTTTACTGCCTAATTCTGAATCATTATGTGAGTTGAATCATTCGCATGTCGCATGACGCATATCGTTACATGTGTATTCTTAAAATCAAAATCATCGAAATAAAAACTCTTGCGATAATATTCAAATACAATTACTTGAAATATATAATGTAAAATCTGCTCGAGTTTCATACACGTTCTTGAGGATGACACATATCTTTTTCTATTGCTTTATAAAGTGTCAACTCAGAAGGAAACTTTAATAGGGTTCTTAAAATACAAACACACCAAGTCCATTGTCTGATGCGTATAATCAGTGTTCAATGCATTTTAACTTAATAGTTTTTTGAGTAAGTCGATCTGCTTACATTTTTTCTAAATCTTCTCAAATATTAGTAAATTTTATAACAAAATACTAATTATGAGAAACTAATTACATGATGCAAATAAGGTTTATTTTGTGGATATTAGACTAATTTTGAACAATATATCTTCACTCATATTTAATTTAGTATTCATTAAAATCTATCAAATATATTAAATTTACATAGTCGCAATAAATTAATTCTAGTGTAGAGGTTTATTTGTGATTTATTTCGAGCTTCTTCTTAACACCTACGAGAGACGTCGAACGCGGTGACGTCATGAAACTTCAGTACCTATCTGGAAGTTGAGCTCTATCTACACAGTTTCATCTGCTGTGTATACCTATATAATAGTAGCAGTGTTGAGTAGTCCATTAGTAATTTTATTAAAATTGCAGCAGAATATTTTACGCATGTAAACACATGTTGCTTTAACTTTTATTAAAAAGTAATTTGTAAGAGATATTCTTTTTCGTTTAGGATTGTATAATTTAAATCCTGGAGTTAGTATGGGCAATCACGTTGATTCTGGTGATTAATTTGCACTATGTTAGGGACTTCTCTATTATCTATTCATTAGTAACCAGAATTAAGGCAAAGATGGAGATCCTTGGCGTAGATATATGTCCAATAAGGGATGGAACCTGTGTATCAGGTTAAGCCCTCCCTCCCCAAACCCGGACGAAAATTATCATGCGAGAATCGGGCGAAGAGGTGAGGTTGGGCCTGCCGCAGGGGACGACACGGTGCTTGTGGCAGCGATCTCGTATCGTCCTCTGAGTGCGGCGGGCGGCTCCGGGGGATTTAGTGGGTATTTCTGCAGCTTCTCGCCGGGTGAGTCCCACATTGGTGTGTGAGACGTCCCTCACACGCCTCCCTACCAACTTCATTGGGGACACCTTGGTCTTCCTAATGAACTTTGTAGGGGAAGTACGTAAATGCATTCCCCTCGTCAAAAAAAAAAGGTTTATTTCCAGTAGTAGATGATATATCGAAGTGAATGTCAACAAAGAAGTTTAACATTGTTTTAATAACGAATGTAGTCTAAAAGCTTATTTCAAACAACATCAGTTTTAAACTGGAAACGCTTTGTGTAGTAGTAAATTCTGTATTGTATTAAATGGAGAATAGTTTTGTAGCAGCTGACATAGTTTCGCTTCTGACGTCGCGTGTGCATAGGAACGATACTTATACTAACTCGTTGGAAAGTTATTTATTACTAGCTACAGCTACTTCTATTTATAGGATTATAATATTTCTAAAATAATCAACGATTTAATTAAGTCATTGCTTGGAACGCGTTAATATTAATTTTTGTGAAGACTTCATTCGGTTTCCAGAGAACTGTTTTTTATAAACTACATAATGTAACAAAATATATACTCAATACTGACCAGAGGATATGTTTGTAATTTAAAAAATTACATATTTAAAAAACCTTTCATTAAAATGTTTCAAATTTACAACCATTAGAGCATTCACTTTAGAGAGTATCTTTTATATATTTTGTATTATCTCGATAAACAATAGAATGTGAGTATTAAAACGTTTAGAATCTTATTCTTGAACTAGCTGTATGCCCGCGGCTGCAACTGCGTTCATATATTCTTTACTGCTTTTTTATACGGTGCCCTAATTTTTGTTTAGTACTCAGGTAAAGTAAAAATATTTCTCATAAATTCAAGCACTTGCCCGTAAAATCGGATTTTATACAATTTTTTATTCGTTTTAATTTTTTTACGCGGAACCCTGATTATTTTTGAAAACTAATAGAACTCTAAGTAACCCGGAGTAACTTCAGATATCTACCAAAAAAAGACCCGTCAAAATCCGTACCGTCATTCCGGAGATTATCCGGAACAAACAGACATACAGACCGACAGACAGCCAGACAAAAATTTTAAAAATTGCATTTTTGATATATGTATCTTGTATACATTCATATGTAATTAGTAAAAAATATTTAATTTTGACATTACAAGCAGACACTTCAATTTTATATATTAGTATAGAATAGTGTTTACATATCCTCTATCTGTTATGTGAAATTTGTTTCTGGGTCGAATTCATCTTGTTTACGTCTTTATGCTATTCAAAAAAGAATATTTTAAAATTATTACTTGATCTTTTTTCACTATAAAAATGAGATATCTACAATTGTAATTAGCGTGTTCAGTAGAATTATTTTACTTTCATACAATGTAGAGGCAGATAACATATATGACCCTATTAATATGTTAAAATTAACGAGCGGGAGCGTCTGCCATATTCATTATTTTATAGTCATGATTGTCATTAATTCAAAGGTTCCATGACTTAATGAACTGAAAAAAATATTCTTCTGTTTCCTACAATTGTGTGGACGTTTATTATAATTTATCTTGTTTCTAATATTTATCATTTTAGTCATCAAAACTATTATCACATATATAGTAAACTAACTAACCCTAGGAACAAATGGATGTCTGATTTTACATGAAATAAAAAATCATATTTCCATATAATTTTTTTTTTATACTGTAAACGCTCAGTGATTTGACCCAGAATTTCACCTGATGTTAAGGAACGACCTGAGGCAAGATGATAAGCACTACAAGCCTAAAGGCCTACTTGGTGATCGATTTTTAAACTTAAGGCTAGGCTTTAGTGGCTGCCTGCTTGGCTGCAATTGTATTTCCGTGAATCAATGTTTCTTACCATGTTTACTTCCTACGTAAAGTCATAATTACAGGTATCCAAGATACTTCATTATGTTTAAGCCAGTATTAATCTTTGAAAAATAGATTAATAACGCTAAGAGCGAAAGTTACATACAATAAAAGGTTAAATTGAAGTCGAAAAAAATGTATATGTGTGTTTAAGTAAGCAACACGAAATTGCGTAATCATCGGCACGCAACGTAGCTTTTTAAGACCAATTTCAAATAGTTTCACTCCGCTTCTGACTAATGCCGTTCTTAGTGTTTTAATTCTATGCTTATAAGTACATTAAAATTGTTATCATGTTTTATGAATGTTTTAAATGCCAGAAAAAAACTAGTCGTCCGATGGAAGTCAAAACTTTGAAAAAACTGTTTCTTAAAAGTAAAATTCATAATAAACAGACTATTGTTCTAAATCTGATTGATTGCTCATGACCCTATTTAGACAACAAGCGAAATAATTTCTTAGTAGTCGATTCAACTCGAACACTTTATTCGGCTATTTATAGGAAAATATTTTAGATGTGGCAACGCAAAAGCGTCCACTTTAATAAACGACATTGATATACTTGATAGACTGTACCAAGTCGTTGAAAGCTGACGTCAAAGAAGATATCAGTTCAATAAAACTATTCTAAGAAAATTCAACTTAAATTTCATGTTTATTTTGATCGTACGACTATCAACAAGTAGTTGGGATACTAATAATGTTCACGTAGGGAATTTATGACCCTGCGGCGCCGTACATCATATCCTGGTGACATTTGTTGCTAACATGTCTCTATTTATAATGCTTTATCTGAGGAAAACAAATTACCGCGCGTCAGTATTTTGTTGCTCGTAATCCTTTTTTTATAATAGTTCAAATATGTTTGATATTTTTGTGATAAAATGGTTTAAATCAGTGATTTGATTTTTTAGAGATATTGAATTAAGGTAAAGTTTTAATTGAGCATAAAAATAATAGCGATGAGTTCTTTATTCAACAAAATGCTTCTTGATTAATTTTTAAGCGATTGGGTTATTGTTAGTTTGTCGATTGTATTTTTATTTCATAAAATTCATGTTTTTCTTCTGGGGAGATGACGGCAATTTCATCGAAAGGCGTTTGTCTTGATTCTAGCTCATTTCAGTGTACTGTTTTGTTATGGTTTCGATGGGTTTTTTCTCGAACTGTCTATACATCTCAGTTCTAAAAAACCAACTGGAAAATAGAGGTACTAAGTAATAAGGTTTAATTTTTGTCTATCTGTATATATTTAGTGTGACAAGATGCCGATTATCAATGATCAAAGTTATACTTTGAATTACTTCGTAAAGACAAATTATTCAATTAAGTCTACATGTCGACAAAGTTATATTTCATGAGCGATTCGTAATTAGTTTTAAATTGTCTTATGATATCAAAAGGTAACTAACTAGTATTAATCTCAATATATCGGTTTAATCTTACACAAAACTATTGAGGTCGTGGGTATAGTGCCAAAACACGTGTACCCTACGTAAATATACAAATACAGGCAATAAATCACAAGAGTCCCCGACACAAGAGCCGGTTATGAAATTATTAAGGCAGCAAAACATCGTCCGCTATAGGAAACTCGACAATTTCCTCGGAATAGCACTCAAAGTCCGGTGCTCCGGTTCAGGAATATACAAGTACGGGCCGACATTTACACCGAAATGTTGTTATTGTTTAATTTTTTTTTTGTATTGAGATGTTGTCTTGAAGATACTCTACAGCTTCAATGGGATTGTGGAAATGAGAAACGCTAAAAGTACTCAACCGAGAATGATAATGGGCATAAGGCCCGCCATAATTGTGCAGAAGTCAGTTTGGGCTGTTGCCATGCCGAGGAATAATCTTAATTAAATATACGTCGACGTGTATTTAAAATATACCTTTAATTGATTTAAAATGTAGTCTTTTTTCTTTTCTTTTTTTAATAGCAGTGTGCCCGCGGCTGCACCCGCGTTTAGAATTGACTTAAAATAATAACATACTAAGAAGTCATTCGAAAAAATTAAGTTAAAAGTATTGAAGCATAATTGTCAAAAAATATCAAGATTAAAATTACTTAAGTATAAGGTAACATTACGCTACGGTGTGTTTAAGACGGCCTCGTTTACCCTATTGAAATTGTATTAAATTAGCGGTCAAATACGCGGTTAAATTGTTCGCATACCGACTATAAAATAATATATTATTTAAACATCTAAATAATGAAAATGTACCGACATATTATTCTGTATTTATCCTCTCTTTTTTTAGTTCTGTTAGTTCGAAAACTTTTTCAAGTGCATACGTTAAATTCAATAAATCATGTGTTGTCAATTTTTTGTCAAAGTCGTGGCATCGGTGCTCAGTAAAGTTATTGTAAAACGCCCATGTCTAATACTAAAACCAGTGTGTATTACCAGTGACGACATGCGGCACTGAGACGTGGTCGCTCATAATTGGCTTAACAAAAAAGCTCATTGTTGCTCAAAAGGCATTGAAGAGGGCTATCCTTGGAGATTCACTGCGTAATCGAATCAGGAATAAAGAGATCCGCCCCAAGAATTGCTGTACTTAAGTAGTAATGGGCACATTGCTCGCAGAACCAATGCCGGTAGGGACGCAGCGTGGGTAAGTGTATCGACGACCTAATAAAGGTCGCGGGAATCCACTGGATGCGGGTGACGCATGACCGATCGTTGTGGAGATCTTTGGGAGAGGCCTATATCTAACAGTGGACGTATTCGGTTGAATGGATGTCTAATTGTGAGAAAGTCAATTACACTATGGGAAGTAAGAAAGTTACTAACGTCACATGTAAATTATTTTAGCTAAACATAATGTAGTAAAAAAATGAAACGTTAAGTAATTCGGTTGATAATATTAGCTTGTACAACTGAATATACCTATGATATAATCATTCATTCTCGTTCATATTTAACCTTTTACTCACATTTTCAGCACATTATGTAATAAATCATATCTCTCGGCACTGGCGCATAACAAAAATTATTACATGCTTTCACGCGAGCCCGAACGCTGTCTTCCGCAATTTTCTTCCAACTAGGCTCAACAAAAACGATACAAGCCTCGACCATAGCCAAGTTTCATCTCAATATTTTCCTCCGGAACATAACAACCAGTTCTAGTTGATCCGATAACACAACGTAGTACTCAAGAAATAAAGTTGAGTGTAAATGATATAGAGTCTCATTATAAATTAGAGGACGAATTTTTGCGAGAAATCGAACACTTTTTTGGTCAGTGAGGAAATTTCTTCTACTTAAAGTTTGGTGCAACTTACAGGTAATATAATTAAGTTTACGTCTAATTATCATAAACTCAAAAACATATAGAAAACGTGGAAAAAAAGTGCAATAAATGGTCTAAAGTTATAAATATTGAAATAAGAAAAAAGAAAATGAATGAATATATACATGTAGGGGTTTATACAAAATATATATTATAAGATATCTAAAATAAAGAGGGACAACAAAGTCACGGGTTATACCTGAGGTGCGTAGGGACTTTTTAAATAATATCAAAGGTCTAACGGAATAAAATACAAAATGACGTAAAATAGTGTCCAGGTTGCCACGGACATTGCTTCGTCTGGCAAGCACTTTAAATTTGGTTTAAGAATAACTTTATTTCTCATGATTACATGATTCACTTAATAAGAAACAAATGTTTAAAACTAGGATTATTTTATTAGAAAATATATAATAATAATAAAATTATAGGAATAACATAGGTATGCCTAGAACTTACACCACCTATTCACATGAGCTTTTTTTAACGTGAGAAACGAATTTACGCAAATAAAAGTCATTTGAATAGTGTAAGTTCAAGACATACTTATTTAACAAATGAATTAACCTGCAGAGTTCACAGTGTTGAGGAAACAATTAATGGTACGTTTAGTTGCATGTCGGTTGCAGAACCTAGTTTGACCCATACTGAATGGAATACTCTAATTTTGTGCTTCTTTACTTGTGATGGCGCTGTAGGTTGAACAGTTGCTTCCTAGAACACTTGGACATCGAATAAGTACAGTCCTACGACAAAATTGTATTATTGTGTGCATATCAACCTTATCTAAATACCTATATAAATAGAATATAACAACAAAGTACAAGACGTTTTCTTCCTTTGTTTATCGAATGATTTACTTTAATTTTGTATAAATAAAAACTACTGAATGGAGCTTAATGAAATTCGGTATGGATGTATTTTATATCTTTTACTGATATTTAATTTAAAAAACCTTTAAGCAAACGGAGTTGAGAGCACAGCTAGTAATAAATATAATTCCATTAAATTTTTAATTAGTAAACTCACTCTGGACACTTATCAGATTTATACATAATAATAGAGCTCACAACTAATAATCTAACTTCATTAAATAAACACACTACTAACTCGTCCAGCGAGACACTTATGAAATAAACATGCATGTAATAATTTAACTTATATGGACGTTACATATAATAATATTTAGCAAAAATTAAATTTATCGCTGGTATATGAGAAACTCTTGCCGAGAATTCTAAGCGTTCTAAATAAACAAATATCACACACTACAAGATATATATAGTTTTTTCGCTGATCAAAGTAAATGTTTAAAGTGTTATCTCTAGTTTTTAATGTTACTATCAATTTGTAATAAGATGGCGTAATTAATAATTATTAGTAATGGAAATTAAAACTAAAGAAAAAAAAAAACAATGAAGCAAGTCTTCTTGATTTTTTTACAATTGTGCGGGACATATAATCTTATGTAAATCTTTGTTTTATGTAAGCAAGGTGACGATTTTTGCACAAGTAAACACATTCTAACTGTAAACGTAATGTCATAATTGTGACATATGACGTGTTTTATGAGCTTACAAAACATACACCTAAAATACAAATGTATCATTGAAATTGCGTAATAAATAGATAAGTAATTTTTTTTTTGTTTAATTTTTTGCACTATTTAATTTTGTAATTTCTCTTTTGCAGCCGGCAATAAGCAGGCCAGCATGACAGCGATGACTAGCAGTGATTTCTGTTCAGTGTCAGTCGCCGCTGTTTTGGATTGTACTGTACTTAACATCAGGTTCAATGAAGTCACATTATACTCAGAATTTAATTTTGAATATACATGACAAACTTAACTGTTTATTTAGAAAATAAATATAATAATATATTATATAAAACAAGGCATTTTGTATGTCGATTAATAGAAATAGAAAAGTTTCCTAGGAACTCCGATAATTGGATCGACAAAAACACAACGCAAAGAAATTTATACGATATTTTTTAATAAGCTTAGACTCCTTTGATTTTAAATTTTACGGACATTATTTTATAAGTGAAAATTAAGTAGCACATATTAGAAAGGAAGTCAAGAGGTCATTAATTTAATATCTATATTGTAAATGCCAAGAAATAATTTATTATTATTAAAAAAAAATATATTATTATTATTGACTGAGATTTTAGAACATTATTCCATTTTTAGAAAATGTCATCAGTACATGATATATTTAAAACGAAAAAAGATTCCAAAACTTAAATGGAAATATTATTTAAATGTAAACATATGTAACTTTATCGCCACACAACAATGAATTCCAAAGTTAACAAATAACGTAAACAAATGAACATGAAATTACAAAGGCAAATAGTGTTCCGAACGTATATTTTCCATCAATAACTAATACTAACCCTATTTATACGGCGCATTGTAAATACCGCATCCATTGTAAACTATAATTAATGTATTATATAGTATAGTGTAGTATTATAGTAGTAAATTCTCTGTACAATGTAGTGAGAATGCCATCACCTGAAGTTTGAAACTTTAGCGTTAATACGAGCTCCAACTTTGGCGTGGATATTGAATTTTATGAATGCATTAAATATCACTCAGTTTTAACAAAGTATGTTTTATAATATTTAAGTATAATTACTTGTGTTTTATCTAATATATAAATGGCAAAGGTAAAACAGTTTAATATATCTTTCTCGTTTGTTTACTTTATCCTTTTTTTTTGTGCAGTAGCTATTGACAACCTTTAGTGTACGTAATCAATAAAATAATATTTAAAATCATTTAATATGATAACTTGAAAACAATTTAACATTTATTTTATCTCTCTATTAATATAGTTATGTCGTTGAACACTCATGTTATCTTAGTATTTGATAATCGCCACACTTGACCGGCGGATTGGCGATCGCAGTCAGGTGTTTGTGGTACTCAGGAGACTCTGCTGCCCACCCATTGGTTTATCCTTTAGTGGAATTGTACAACACCCACGGGAATATATTGGGTCGTATTATTCTTATCCAGTTATATACGGACATCACAATTTTTAAAGGCCTATCAGTAAACTATATTTTACTGAAGACACCCAGTAAAATCTCAAGCCAAACGAACCAAAATACACAATCGATAATATAAATATAACAAGCATTCAAAACTACACCTGTTCAAAGTCCGAGACAATTGAACCGTTAAAAAAATGTTATATACTTGATCGTTTATCATCTTCTCGAATCTTCTATCAATCAACCACAACCCTATTTACTTACTACTGAAAAAAAATAAATAGTTATTTCAAAGAATATCAAAATTATAGAAATGACGGAAGTCACTCAAATAACCTACACAGAGGCCCGTCACAACTGGTTTCAATTGAATCAATTTTATTTACAGTTTTGGAAAATATTCCTGTCATAGTAAAGCCAGAGGTAAATCGCTCGATCACAACTCCTGGATTGACTATGTAAAAAATTGTATTTCGAAATCTATTTTCGGTGTAATTTTTTTGTCCCTCTCTGCATATGTAGGTGGATGGTACGTTTTTATTTATTGTTATGTGATTTTTGATATGTTAACGGTTGAATAATGATTGAGCGTTATAGGATGTCGATAGAGATGCGTGATAATGCCAATAAATATTAATGAGAGTTCAGTGAATTTTCTTTCTTATACCAAAAAATAAATCGTTATTGGAAGTGACAGGGTTATTATAAGTCTTTAATACCTTTCAAGTATTACGTAAGTAGAATTTTAGCCATTTATTTCATTTTTGTTTGGCGGAAATATACTTTTTTTTTGGCGGAAATAAATCTTACCCCCCCACACTAAAAAAAAATCAAACTTTAATTAAAATTGAAGTGTCTGTTTGTAATATCAAAATATTTTTTTTTTTCTAAATACATATGAATGTACATGCAATACAATACATTTTTAAAATTGTCTGTATGTCTGTTTGTTACGGGTAATCTCCGGAACGGCTGGACCAATTTTGACGTGACTTTTTTTGCTAGATAGCTGAAGTTACTCCGGGTAACTTAGAGTACTTTTGTTTTTCGAAAATATTTTCGCATTCCGCGTAAATAAATTAAAACTCATGAAATAAAAATCCGACTCAACGCATAGTTTCACTGGAATATATTTGAATTTATGAGAAGTATCTTTGCTCTCTGTTAGTATCAAAAATAATTTCAGAAAGATAATTAAAGTTTCCCAAAAACAAAATTAAAGAAAATAAATTGTGAAAAAAAAGATTCAATGATCCGTTTTACTAGTAAGTGCTTGAATTCCGAGACATATTTTTGCTTTCTTTTAAGACCAAAAAAGTTTCAGGAAAATAATTAGGGTTCCGGATAAAAAAATTAAAATGTGAACAACATACGCTTCTTCTTCAAAAAACTTCTTCTACAATTTTTTATATGAAATATAATATTTTATTTTACGTGAGTAATTCTTTCTGATGGAAAATACTATTTCTTTCAAGTGGACTTTTAGATGAGGGTGCCTCGATATAATGCAATTTCCTTGACACGGGCCCCGGGCCATGGGTCCTAATAATGGTTTCGACCGTCTTAAGTGTTTATTTACTCTTTATGTAAATAAATGATATCAGATAAAGTTGGCAGGTTCTTATTACAATAAAATTATTTCAAATAATAACTTACGTCCATTGTAGGGTTAGGTTTGTTTTTCTTAGGTAGAAGAAAGGAATGACTTAAGAAGAAACAGAAACAGTAAACCTCACTCAACAAGCAATAAATGGTTTTTTAAAGAACATTTGTAAACTTATACCTAAAAGCCAGTTCTGTATTTTCATTTTCCACCCAACAGAGACCAATAATTTCATAATAACAATGGCACCCACCTATTGAAAGCTGTCACATTGGAATGAAAAGCCGAAATATTGATCAGTCAGCCCCCATCTGAGGTCAATAACCGTTGATTGCCTTCATTGACGGATGGACTGTATAGGTGTCGAACTAAATCACCTTTAGGCGGTTGTAACGGTGTTGAACAATTAAATTGTGGAATTTACCAATAGCATGGTTCCAACAGATCTCCTTTTTGATCAATTAATTAAAACAACGCATATAGAATGAAAAACGCAAGTCACTTTTTGGATATTATCATATATATATATATATATATATTTACATCTCAGATATAATCCGAATTTTGTATACTTGTTTTTTTGTGGCTTTCCCCAATTTTTTTTGTGCCTTTATTGTTTTCATCTTATTTCTAATTTTACATTTTAATCCAATTTTTTGTTCCGACATATTTATTTTTTTTTTGTTTGCTTTTTAAACGTAGTTTGTATTGATCATCATCCGTCATTACCATTATGCTTTATATCTACATTTGAATTCGATAATAGATATTCTTTCACATCAGTATGTACAAATAAACATTACTACAAAATCACGAATAGTAACAATTTGTAAAAATATTTTAAAGCTAATTGTTAATATTTAGTTTTATAACAATGCAATAACAGTTATTCCTAACTTAATTTTGATACTAAGATTACGTTTGAAAGTTGCTAGTCATGTCCCGATACCTATTATACGATTGACCCAAATTTATATCCATAGAATGAGTTTTTGACACCCTTTGTACTTGAGTTTGGGGAATAATAATGTAAAATAATAGCATTTCATTAAATGATGTTAGCCTAACTGTTTTTTTTATGTTTAACGAATACTTTATTAAAAGGGAAATAGGGAACAATGAAGTGAAACAGATAACAATACTTCTTTTAAAATTTTATTAAAGTTATCTAAATAATTTCATTTGTTGTTAAAGAAAAACTTTACGATTGATCCAATTTTAGATTTAGTCTATATAAATGTACGTAAGTTTATAATACCTTAGAATTAGAGTGTAATTTTCAAACTGTTCAGAAATCCAAAGTCATTAGACGTCGACAACTTGTGGATAATTAAGTCAAATGACTTATAGTTTGTGACATTTCTATGGCAATTGCCACTAGTTACATTTGTATATTACTTATGTACATACGTGTATTATATGTCTTTAATAGTTCTATTAATTATCATGTGTAATTTTCTAGCGATGAAAAATTATCCTAATACATAGGTTATTAACATGTAATTTTCCAGTAAATTTACTATGTTAGTTTAATATGTCGATTATCCATAAAAATTAGACAATAGAAATAAAATAGGAAAACAATGGAAAGCTGGCGTAAACGCTAGGTTAGTGCTCAAGCGTCTAATGTCTGTTATTTTATAGGGAACGATTAGCTTAGCTAAAGAAGAAAAGAAATTTATAGAAGATTATCAAAAAAGTGTTGCCAGGTACAAACATATACATTGATTGCGTTCATATTCCAACAATGTTAATTAAAGATTTTGGGATGTTAAATGATTGTTGTAAATATTAACGTTACAAACTGTAAAAAAAATAATTCACTTTGAATCTTTGTGATCACAAAAATCCATTGCGATTTTATTTTTATTTTTTTTTCCTGTATTTACATTTGCATTTCACATTGACTCAGCCGTTGACAGTATTCAATATGTCTATACAAATAAATAAAATTGGAGTGTCTGTTTGTAATGTCAAAACTATTTTTTTTTACTAAATAGGTATGAATGTATATACGACACCTATACCAAAAAAAAATTTTTTTTTAATTTTTGTTTGTCTCTCTGTTTGTTGGTAGCTGAAGTTACTCTGGGTGACTTAGTGTACTTTTAATTTTCGAAAATAATTAGGGATTCGCTTAAAAAAATGAAAATTCAGTTAAGAATATATGAAACGCGGGCGCAGCCGCGGTCACACAGATAGTATTTTAATAAAAACTCATTTTGTGTCTACTGTATAAATATTCTTAATAGTAGACGGTAGTTCGTGGTATTTTAATAAAATATTTTAAAAGTTTATGTTCAGTAAACATTCAAGTTTTTTTTTCTGTTAAATTTTTAGATTAAAATACGTTTTCCACTTTCAAACGGGAATTACTTTAAATCAAAGAAAGTAAATATTACTTATTATAAAATCCAACGTCTCTCTGTCTGTTTATTTGTTAGTTATACATTATTGGTCGTACACATATTACCTAGCCAGATATTAATTGTACATTTTTGTAAATTATGTTATAATAAAAATGAAATATATTAAAAAATAAGCTACGATGACATAGGCATAGTTAATTACCACCAGGTCTATAAATACTTTTCGTACTAATACCTCCTAGAGATATATTGCCCTAATACACAAGAGATATTATTAAATGCGACCCAAAGTTGCGGGTACAGCGTGTGTAGCATAAAATTTACAAAAATGTGATACGTACAAAATATTAATCTCGAGATGTGTGCGTATATTAAAAAAAAATACTTTCTTGGCAGGTCTCCTTATGGTTACATATATGAAACAGATATTTAATTTAATATCTAATTTATAATTATGTATTATATTTATATAGTGAATGAACAATATTTTAAAATATTATTTCATGGGCAATATTTTTAAATAAACGATGTGTTGATTTGTAAAACATTTATAGTATTTAAAGTACTTTTTATATTTCCAATTTCTATTTTAATTTTAATAAATCCAATTATATTTTCAAAACAACTAATATTCACCCGGTGGACGGAATTCGATCATCATCTTTATTAAAAATTACGAACAAAAAAAATGTTTGCTATTTTATTTTACTTATAGCCCTAAAACTTATCATACCTAATATAAACAATAAATAAAAAAACTGTTGATTGTCAAAGGGGAAAAATAGCTTAATATTTTAAAAAAAACCTATTTTATATACATTTAGATTTGCCAATATAAACAAATTTCCCGGACGTCTCTCTTGACTACTCGTATAAATCCATATCATATGAATTTAAAAAATGCGTTTTCTATTCTTAATTATAATCGCAGATTTCAATTTAATTGAAGAAAACCTTGCACATACACCGTCGTGTTAAGTGCGTCCGCAAACATTCCCTTACTACGTATACTTTTCTTCAATATCAAACAAGTCTGGACTACATCCAATATATAATGACACCTGGGATACGTGGAAAATATTCCCTATCGCTAAATCTACAGACGAAATCGAATGAGCTCACGGGCCAAACTAAATTGGAGATGTAGGAGGATAAGGGTGCATCCAGATTAACGCGACGATCGACAAAGAAATGCAATTAAATGTAAAATAGGGGATGTTTCACACGATTGTTGACACGGCGTGACGAATAGGGTGGATGGGTGCCAGTCAATTTCCTTTTTTTTATTTGAATATTTGTAAATCTAGGTTTGAAGTGTTTTTACGGAGCTCGGAAAACATTTACTGAGAATGAATCAGACCCAGTCGATCTATTGCCTCTCAGCCAGTCTATTATTGTGCCGAGATATCGCGTGTACCACAGGATTAACTTTTTTTATTCAGCATGATTATCAGTGATATATCTAGATGTTTATTTACCAGGATATCTTCGGTTTAGTTGGAATCATACAACAGTACCTACCTATGTGAGGTTTCAAGGTTTTCAATTTCACTATTACTAATGCAGCCGTAACTAGTACAATTTGTTTTAAACCAAACCTTAACATTATTTAGCGTGATTACCCTTTGTTTCTGACGTTTCGATTGAGTTTCATCAACAGTGTCGGCATCGCTTGCATGATATTAAGAACATAACAATTTTTGTCGCGAGGATGGATAGTTAGATAGAGAGGTTGCTATTTGCGTTGAATTCGGTGTTAGGAAACTTAACGAATCGCATTCATTTCGTGCATGTGTCGTAACTAAAACAAACGAGCATAGTTTAACATAGTGAAACCTAACTGAAACGCCAGGAACAAAAGGTAGAGCTTTACGGGGAGTTAGGGGCTTTTCGCCCGTCTGGATTGTGACTACTATACGCTTGGTGAAAAATCTGTCATAATGATACGTTAATAGAAAGAAAGAAAGAAAGAAAGAAATTTATTGTTGGATAGCAATATATACATTACAAATACAAAAACACACATTTTAAATAGTCACGAGCGAATCCAAACAATAGCCCCCTATTCAGCTACTTGTTGTAGCATCACCTTACGGTGGACGCTGCAACGCTGGTTTTCAATAGGGGGCTTTGACATGCACAGACGTTCCGTCGATAGATAGATAGACAAGAAAGAAGAAAAAAAAAAATAATAATAAAAAACAAACATTTATAATTATGTAATGATCCAATCAAGTGTGAGTGTAAAATTCAAGGTTGTAAGAATATTGTGTTATTTAAGTGATAAGTGTAGGAAAAAAAAAAAAAATAATAATAATAATGATGTAATAATGTACGATCAGACGTAGCGACTGTAGGTAGAATAAATAATATAATATTATTTGAGAATGTTAACCGCTAATAAAGTTGGTAATTCAGCTGCCTGTAAAGTTTAATTTCCATGTTGTGGCTGGTCTGTCGCTCTACGGTACGGGTTCATATTGAATTTTTTTGAATATTTAATAAATACTTCTTATATTGGTATTTAAAACTAAATTTACATTTTTTATCTCGTAATGGCGGGGGAATATTATTCCAGCAATGAGTGGCGGTATATTTGAAAGATCCCCTAAAAGCCGTAGTCCTATGTCTAGGTATAGATAGTGGAATAGTTATGGAACGGGTGGAATGCATAAGAAGATCTTGCCTCCAAATTAACTTTTCATGGAGATACTGAGGACACTTGGTTTTGATCACACCAAAGAGCAAGGTAGCCAAGTGTAATTCCCTTCGCCCAGCCATTTTAAGTATATTGCCCTCATTT
Source organism: Samia ricini (assembly GCA_014132275.2). Lineage (NCBI taxonomy): Eukaryota > Metazoa > Arthropoda > Insecta > Lepidoptera > Saturniidae > Samia > Samia ricini. The sequence goes on from AP028161.1 coordinate 15,029,034, forward strand.
AAAAACGGCGTGACATGACTACGACTGGGTATCTCAAAACAAAATCTAGCACAAGCATTTTGCACCCGCTGAATTAATCGGTAGGTACGCGACAATAAGCGAGGTCCATATACCACGTCACAATAGTTCAATCTTGAAAGAACCAAACTGTCAGCAAGTCTTTTTCTTAAAATAATACTGAAGTAATTTCTAAAACGATAGAGTATTTTTAATCTGTAGAAGCAATTCCGAACGACATTATTAATGTGTTCTTCAAAACGGAGATCTGGGTCGAGGATCAGTCCCAAGTTGCTCACTGACTCTACCCTATCGATATTTTTTTCAATTATCTTAATTTCAGGACTTGGTTGACAGGATTTGGTTGATTTGCGTCTTACTCCCCAGGACAATGAATTTCGACTTTAGAGGATTAAGGACTAAAGTATTACGTTCTGACCAAGAAATAATTCTACCGATATCCTCATTAATTTTATGTACGGATGACGCAAGTTCATCGGACTTAACAGACATATACAGCATCATGTGCATCATGTTTCAGGATAATCAAGTGTATATCTATACCCACATAAAGACTTTAGCCGCGGTAAGGTGATAGATTCGGCATAATAGTGGCGACTGGTGATAGATTCTCTAATGTCGTCTGGACATTACAATTGGAATATATTTTTATGGAATGTCATCATTATAATAACACTTGGAATGTATTTTATTTAATAACAGATGAAGTGTATTCATTGTGCCGTGCAAATGTATAAAAAATTCTCATAAATATAACAAAAATATATTAAAATTTACCAGAGGATATCTCTGTGATCTAAAAGAAATTATAATTCAAGATAAAACTAACTAACGCCCATAATACAGACAAATAAAAGATACATTTTTGCCTTTCATAAATTGTAATGATAAGAAGAATAATAGTATAGAGATATTACAAAATTTGTTAATAATATAATGCAACATTACCAAGTATTGTATTAAGAAACGCTTACTAATTCAGTAGGTAACCGGAAAGTTAAATCTCCGGTGGATACTGTAAGCGAACTGAACGGGATAAGAAGATTTATGCATTTTAAATTAACGCTGAAATATCATGAGATTTTTACAATGTGCGATATTGTTTCGTCGTGACTAAACTCTGCTAGCTTAACCACCATATAAAAGGTTATCACTTTTCACAAACCACTACAGTTTTCCCGAAATCTAAAGATGGCTCAAATCAATAGGTATCTACCAATATTTGTCATAATCTTCGTGAATCTATAATATTTTTGTACCTTGTATATAAATATATATACCTTGTAAAAATTGCATACAATTCACCATCATGAACTTAATGCTAACCTACATATTATTATATATAATAATATCGTTAAGTGTAAAAGTCTTCAGCTATACAACTAAGGTCAAACTTGATCGGATAACCTATTAACTTTATTCATCCAATGGTTATGAAGCTCAACTCACAAAGGATTAGGATAGGCATGTTATCAAGATTTGAAACTGGATTGCAAATATAAGATTTATATGTCGATTTTATCTCTTGAGAACCAGGTACCTAGGCTTAGTGTGTTTAGCATCCTGGACCACATCGTCAATTAACATCAGGTGAGATTGTGGTCAAAGAACTGACCTATATCGTTTAAAAAAAACGATGATGGTCATGATAAAACATACAGAATTTTTACCATGAAAGTTTTGAAATAAAACACAACTCATGTTATAAACGGTGACGCATTATTTTTGCATAATAGATATGATTGTCTCTAGTAAAGAATAATTTTTTTTTTATACATATAATATGTTAAAACAAAACTTGTGACATATTCTTTCATAAAATTACATCACATAAAAGGCCATATTATTCCATAGATTTGATATAATACGTTATGTTTATTCTGTATTATTATTTGATCGTACATTTTATTAATTACACTTTTTTTTTTTAAATTATTAGTTTACAATATTTATTATTATAGAAGTAGGATTCATGTAAATCTCATTTTTAAGTTTTGTGCATGTCATAGTCACATTTATTGTAACGGAATTTTTTTAAGTATATGTTTATTGTTTTAAATTAGTAATATCATATACGTTAACCTCTTGAGCACTAACCTGGCGTTTACACCAGCTTTCCATTGTTTTCCTATTGCCTCATTTTTATTGGTACTCGACACATTAATGAGCCACAATAAATAATCTATATGAAATTGAACTCGTGATAACATCAGGAAAGAATATAAACTTAACATTTCTTGCGAGAGTGTCGCACTGCAGCCGTTATATAAGTTAAAATGTATAGTAGACAACTAACCAGCGTAAATAACGTAAGACGTAGACCACGGTACGTGATTGATGATGCGTCTACGTTAGAAGACTGATGCAAGTGGACCCCTCCTGACCTTAGACACAAGGATACTCCATCAGACCATGCATTAGTTCATTGGGAAATTCAATAAAATGTAATTTATCAAAAACAATTTTCTGCTGAAGAATTTCTATTTTACAAAACACTAATATAATAAACTAATAATGTAATTATTTTCATAGACTATATATTATTTATGAAATAAAAGTATTTTATTATTAATCTTTGACAACGCATAAAATGTTTTGAAATTCATTTTCATTTATAACCTTGTATATTATGCGTGTGAATAATTTTGGTTTTTTTTATAGGTATATTGGTATGGTACAATTTCTTTAATATATTTATAGATTTTCGACGTCGTATCTGAAAAATTTGCTATTTTACAAATTGAACTTTTCAGGAAAATATAAACAGTCTGACTGATATTTTTTAAAGATAAAATATAAAATTGAAAACTTGCTATGAAATATAATTAAGAACGTAATGATACTCATTTGCGTGTTTTGTGTGATTTGTTTGTGTTTTAAGACTGCTATCAATGTAAACAATTACAATGAAAAAAAATGAGTTTACAGTGAAAGTGATTTTACTGGAATAAAAAGGGAAGGTGTGGAGGGATCACAAGGTACACCGCCCCTTATTCGTCTGCAAGGGATGATATTAAACAAAAAGTAGGCACGGGTTACGAACCGACGGTAGAGTAATATGGACATTTCGTAAATCGATTTATTATATTATTTACGCTACAACATAAGTTATATTTTTCCAGAATTTTTAATGATAATATCGTAGTTTATGAGTTTAAAGATTTACAATGAAATAAAGATAAAAATGTGGAAATGATAATAGCAATATCGCCAGCTATAGATGAATCTAAGGGTAAAGTAAAAGGCTGAGCAACGATGGAGAATATTATTGGGGTTATTTAGGATGCTTCTATTTCTCGAAATTTTGAAAAACGTTTTATTTTGGAGAAAAATTATTAAAGAATCATTATCACACCAAAACGTGACTATTGTCGTTTGTCGGTTTTAATGAAAATTGCCTACATACACAGAATTCTTTATTACCTACCATTGAGTGAACTTTTACATTTGGTACAACACCTATTGGTGTTTAGCGACAGGAATTAAAACTTGAGGGTGGTAGCTACCCAGATAGGCATTACTAAACATGTCTTACCACCAGGCCATTGTTTCCTCATGATGTTTTCATTCACTGAAGGTTCAGTCTTATTATAAAGTTTATTTATTTATTAAATATGGATAACTAGCATATACGACATTTAACTATATTACAAATTTAAACGAAAAAATAAATAAATTAAAGAAATACCGATACAATTGTAAGACGTCACGTAATTTACTTAAAAAAAGTCTGAATTATATAAGTAGTAAATTAAAAAAGAAAACAATGTGACGAATTATAGAAGTACACTAAAAATTACAGATTTCATTATAATTATTAAATTAATAGCTTTAGTTATAATTTTTTATTATTCTATCATTTTTTAATTTAGCGCAAGAGCACTAAATAATATTATTGTGTACTAATAATATTAAAATTTAAAATAAGTAGGTGATTTGAATATGAGTTCTCATAAAATACAATATTTTCTAATAGATTTCAATTTCAAAAACTATAAGACATATCTATGTAAATCAAATATATACGTAGAGATATAGTACATAATGCGGCCGGAATGACAGTTTGATTCACTTAGCTCATGTTACACGTATAAACGCGCCATCAAACATGGGGTGGCGGCGGACGAGTGAGTACCTTTGTTCATAGGGTGAACAGTTTTTTTTCGTTGCGCTCCGTGAGGGCTCGGGTTTTTAATCGCATTTTAGGTATGCAGCCTTGAATGTTTTTTTGCAAAAAATATTTGTTATCAAAATTTTACTTTTACCTTTTCACTATTTTGAAGTTTTTTATTACATTTAAAATACATACATTTTGGTGGCCCAAAATGTTTTTTTTTAAATAAAATTATAGGCATCTGGATTATTTAACATGATAAGAAGAAACGCAGTGATTATCACAAGAAATACATTCTAATTTTTAATAAAGAAAATATGATAAGTTTATTGCTATTTGTTTTTTTTTGGTCTTGCACGACAACAACAACTTGTGGGCACACTTAGATTCTCGATAAAATTCTTACAGTTTTAATTTAATACTATAATTTTTAGTTAGGTTATGTGTAGAATCTTATATTGTGTGTATTTGTGTTTTATTTGGGTCTCATAATCATGTTTACTTGATTATCTAAGGACCTATATTTCTGTTATCTAAGCAATCAAAAACGGACTAGTGAAATATTTTTAAGGTTCTCAGTCAACCTAATTACTTCAACCTAATTTGTTTCTGTTGTTTGCATACTTTTATTATCAACAGAAATTACTTTTTTAACTATAAACTATAAAAAAATTCCCACGAAATGCTTTGTAATAATTATTTGACTCGCAACATAAATATGGCGGTCATAAACTTTATAGCGCCTAAAATGGAGACACAAAAGTGTTTGTAACTTTAAGTCATAAAAAGTATCATAAAAAGGTGATATTTATTGATTTTGTGTTTTTTAATCTACAACGTTTTTTTAATAAATAGAGCATATATTTTATTTTTACACGTGTGATTTTTTTACAACGTTACTAATTTAATATAACAATTTATTGTCACTAATAATCACTGAGATTAATTCAGATTATATTTGAATAGAGTATTTGTACATGTGTTTATAATTTTTATTCCAATCTACATAATTAACATTTTAAAATTAACTAGAAAATATGAAATTTTATTTATCTAAATCTAGTGTAATAAAGCATTTTTTTACTTCATCTTATGTTAAGAGCGGTGACAAAAACAGATAGATAAAAATCTGACAACAGTCGCTATTGTCATGCCGGCCTATATTTAACACCGCTAAAGCCTATAAAGCTAAAGATAGGTTTGGATATACACTGTTTTCGGAACGTGACGTGGTTTAACGAGTCACTATGTTGTGTTCATATTCAATCCGGACTTCATTCCCCCGCCACATTTAAAAATTTGCTATTACATTGGTTATGCGTTATATTTTTTTATAGCTTGGCTGCCAATACGCCAATATTGGCACCAACGCGGAGTGCCGAACGCGGCGGCTGCCCACCGCACGCGGTTTTGCAATTTCGGCTGAACAGTCCGTTCTGTCCGCAGGCGACGACAAGTCTCTTATTACGAATTTATATCAGCTAATACTATAGACTCTATTGCGTATTTTTTTTATAAGTTCATGAAGCCTAATAATGACCTGTGGTGGCCCTCGTCTTATAGCAACTTTTGTAGTCACTTGGGACTTAGACTGCACTCCTATTTATAATTATTTTTATGAACATTTAGTAACTAATTTGAAGATTGAAATCAGTAACAAAAGCTTTGGACTAATCTTCAATGTAGTTGACTAAGTGTTTTGAGTTTTGTGTATACTTTCTATTATTTTACTTACTAGCATCCGCAAATTCATCCACGTGAAGAACTCTATTATTTCCTAATAACCACGATTTTTATCTGGATTAAAAGCAGGTACTGTATCATTATTTTATCTCTTGCAAAGAATCTTAAATATACTAGATTCTTCTTCATATTAATTCGAAATCTAAATTCTAATATGTTGAATGCAGTTTTAAATTATGCGTGTCCTGTTATGAAAAATTTAACTAGAAATAAGATATAATTATAACTATGGTCTAATGGTCTTCACACACTTTATGTAATAAATTTAAATTAAACATGAATATATGATCGTCAATAATGGAACAACCACGAAATCCACTCAGGGTAGTTATATGTTTCAAGTGAAGAAAAAAACAATAGTAGTAATGCGTGAAGAATTTGTCTTAATATTTCACCACATTTGTGTTTCTTGATTGAATTATTTTTGTAGTAAAACTACCAAAGTTACAAAACAAAAAAAAATAGCAAATATCATCTAGTTAAAGTAATTCTTAAGCTATAACTGGAATTAAAACCACTCTGATAAAAGAGAAGAAACTTAAAATAATAACGAAATAGACTGGCAATCACTTATAAACTATTGAATAATATTACACATTCATATATTATTTTATATTAGGCAGAATCAAGTCGGTTCACCAAAAATTTATTGTAAAAAGAAATGTTCAGTTCTAAATAATTATATTAAACCAATTAATATGTGTTACCATAGTATTATCAAACGTAATAGGAGCTGCACACAGCCGTCCGTAGGGTAGATAGCTGAAATCCTTCGGCCGTAAAATCCTTTGGCTTAAATCGCTTAAAGCGCTTAAGCAATTCCTCATCACGCCTAGCGATCGTACATACCATTTGTTTGTTGCGCTTTTTGTCCATGTATTTCAATATTAAATTTCTATTCAGCTTTTTAGAGTCAATCGTATGGAAATTGGAGTTTTTATTTATCAATATGAGGTTTTCTTTATTGCGTTCTTTTGATAGATTCGCTTCATTGAAGATATCAGTAATTTTGCATTTAGACTATGGATTAAAGCTATGGATTAAGATTAAAAATAAAGCTTTCCAGCTAAGAAAACTTATTATGGTGAAACATCGTTGCTACATAAACGGGATGATTTTATTGGTGTATATTGAATACATAAGAACGGACGTGTTGCCCAATGAAACTCGCCTTTTTGAGACTGACTTATGATTTTATTATCTTCCCCCCAATTAGGTGTTTGAAGCGATGATGGCGCAGTGGGTAGTTCGATATCCCTCCTATCTAACTATGAAATCGACCTGATCTTTTGGTGAAGGAAAACATCACGAAACCATGGCATTGTGGTAGGGTATTTTCTAATGATAGCCTGGATAGCTACCACCCTCAAGTTTGAAAACCTGTCGCCAAATACCAATAGGTGTGTTCCGGCAGCATCACTTGAGAACCAGTTCCTAGGTTTAGTATGTTTAGCATCTTGGACTACATCGTCACTTAACATCAAGTGAGATTGTGTTTAAATCACTGAGCCTATATCGTTTTAAAAGAAGGTAAATACATATTTGTACCGTTTATGATGAATTTATCAATTATCATTTAAAGTCATTTAAGCAACCGAGGACGGGATGATAACCCAATATAAATTGGGCATTGTCTCTTCAACTAACAATAAAAGTAAAATGGAACCTAATAATCCAATATTTATTCCAATTGATTATATCAAAACTAGAATCGAAAATAATGAATAGTATGTATGAAATCATCGCTTGTTTGCTAAGAATTCTAAAGAAGTTTGCTCATACTAAACCATAAGTATTTGAACTTAAACTTAGCTCACGAGCTCTTACAACTTCTTCTGCATTAAGTTATTAGTTGTAGTTAAGAATTTCATGAGCGAGCAAGTTGTGTGTGAATTTGGAAACGTTAAAGCGTAAATTTATCTTAAGTATGCGCGTTTAATTAGTATGTGGTAAATAAAATATTGCGAGGAATTGATAAATTTAACATTACATTATTTGTATGAAATCACAAAATTGTATTAACCGACTTCAAAAGGAGGAGGTTGTCAATTCATCTGTATGTTTTTTTTTTACGCCATTTCTAACAAAGGATATATCAAATATAGCAGAAATGGTGGATTAATAATGTAAATATTTATTTACTTTTTAGTGCTTTTATATAATATATTCTTTTGAAGTCGGTTTTGTTATTAATTAAAAAAGTTTTGTTTTCCCGTTCATTTCATTTATTTGATTGATAGAATTATTTTGTTTAATTTTTTTTTTTTTCAAAGAGAATGAATGCTGTTGATCGAAAAGGCTAAAATGGCTGCCATAATCCATGCTTTTTACATAACCCATGTATCTGTGTATATTATGCAACAATTGTTCGGGATGCAGTGTAATGTATGTTTTGCTAGTGCATGAAAGTCTTACTGCATAGCACTGGCAACAGTTACAGAAGCCTCCCTAGCCAATCATGCTAATGAAGACGTTCAAATTTTGGTATCAGATAACAATCTCTTGTCGCTCACTATTTAATTCCGTGTTTTGATTTTTTCAATATTCACTATAACGTATTAACACTCAATAAGTGATCATATCACTGCCATACGTATATCTGAACTAATAAGTTATCTTTATACTATTATTATTAGGAAATATTTGTAAACCACAATACAGCCTGGACGCGATACGTAAACTCACGTCAGAACCTACTAGAATTAACCTTTTAATTTCAAAATTTAATTGTTTTCCTATTGTCAAGTTTAACTGTGTAGTTAAGGGATTAATGAAAAGTGAAATTATTTCTATAAATCAAACTATAAGAGTATATAGTCTGTGTTCCGAACTCGACCATGTGTTTCCGTAATGTTCATTTTATTTTGTTTTGCAAATTGTTACTTCTTACCGAGGTAGTACATAGGTAAGTAACGGAAAGGACGAAAAAAGATTTAATGGCAATAAATTATTAAGAATAATAAACACTAAAGTAGTTATGATAAAGAATTTGTGATAACACATCAAGAGATTTTCAAGGTATGATTTAACTTTACGATAAATTTACACCACGTGTCACACAATATTACTATAAACTATATTTTTATAAATATTTCAGCATGATCTGCTATTTGATGTTAATGATCTTGTTCACTATTTTCGTAAATCTCTACTTATAAATAAAATTGAAGTGTTTGTTTGTAATGTCAAAATAACAATTTTTAACTAAATATATGTCAATTTATATATGATACCGAAAATATATCAAAAATACAATTTGTACAATTTTTATCTGTCTGTCTGTCTGATTGTTCCGGGTAATCTCCGGAATGGCTGGAACGATTTTGACGGGACGTTTTTTGGTAGATAGCTAAGTTACTACGCGTAACTTAGTGTACTTTTAACTTTCGAAAATAATTAGGGTTCCGTATAAAAAAAATAAAACAAAGCGAAAAATATATCAAACGCAGGTGCAGCTAGTATAAAATATTAAATCATCGAGAGGTCAAACTCTGTTTGGAGCGACATGCAACTGATTTTGCGTTAAAAGAGATAGATTGAATTAATATATTATGAATTTTTCGAATGACCCTGTCCCTGTGACTTTTATTTGTAAATTACAAACTTACAAATTAAGTGTGAATTTATTAAAATACCACTGAAATATGTCAGATTTATACATACAATTCGCTTGTTTCTTATTATTATACTTTGAAAGAAATATTATCATATACTATCATATTATCATATATTATACACACTTTTACGTTTCTTTTATATTACATGGATCTTACATTTATATGTTGCTAAGCCTCTTCAGACAGATAATGCAGAAAGAAACTTCATTGGATAATTACTGACTTCTTTTTTATTATATGTGTCTAGCCTTTAAAATGTAAAAAAGGTCGATAAATATCGAAAGCTAAATTTTAAAATTTATATTACGACCAATAATCTTTACACTTCAATGAACCGATACGAGGAATACTCAACATTTTACTATCGAAGCGAAAACTTTGCCGCTTGCCTGGCTATTTGTGTAACATTAACCCCTTTCCGCAGTCTGATGGAACGATGATTGATTTGTGTTTACACTGGGGGTCGGGTTGCAATTTAATATCTTATTGTTAATCGCTAGGCGGCGTTAGTGTTGACTTAGATCAGCGTACGTGCTATAGATAGGTCTGTTGGTAATAATAATTATTATTATTATCAATTTTTTCTGATAATGTACGTCTTGTTGTTTGATGTTTTTGAAAATTATTTTGGTTTTGTTATCGGTATGTTTATGTAGCTTTCAAAAATATGCAAGCGATACAAGTTCCAAATATCACAAATTCGATGGTGTAGTTTATTAACATTCACAAAAGAATTTATGCCTATTCGACTACTTTAAAACATATAATATACGTGTGGCGCCGGGCAAGAATAGTACAACCCCATATCTTCCCTTGGGTGTCGCAAAAGGTGACTGAGAGATACACCAAGGGATGGGCAGCAGCGTCTTCTGAGTACCACAAAAACACCTGACTGCGATCACCAACCCGCCTGCCAATCGTGGCGATTATGTCTATCCCTTATATCCGGTGGATGCGGGTGGCGCTAGATCGTTCAACGTGGAGATCTTTGAGGGAGACCTATGTCCAGCAGTGGACGTCTTTCGGTTGAATGGATCGATGTAAAACATATAAAAATATTTCTCATGATAATCGTTTTTCAGAGCGTGCGATATGATGCGTCCAAGATTATGAAAGTAGATTTGAAACCTAGTACTACCCGCGATAGCATTTTTAGGAACGCAGTAATATGTTTCCATCTTCTACATGTTAAGGAAAAAACTTAATGGTTGTAGTTTATTTTGAACTGTCCATTTAAAGGAAGATTATTTACGAACTATTTAACAACTTTTATAATTACCTAGTAAATAATCTTTCAAGAAAATAATTTAACTTTGAAAATTACACTAAACCCTTTTGGTTTTATCGGTAAAGATAACTCTTTGCGGAGGTAATATTTATTTCGATACGATTCATAAGTACTCACAGGAAGTACATCCAATTTAATCAATGCATCAAATATTGCAAAGAAAAATTAATGAAAATAATTCATAAACTATCCTATTTTAATGTGTCGAGTACCCTTAAAATAAGACAATAGGAAAACAATGGAAAGCTGGCGTAAACGCCAGGTAAGTGCTCAAGGGGTTAAATAAGCAATTCATAATAATTAGAATAATTTCAAACCATAGTTAATATAGTTGTAGGAGATCATATTATTACATTTTCAAATTACTTACATAAAAATGTAACATTCAAACAAAGTTTCATGATAAATTAAATTTAAATCTCATCAATCGTAATTATAGTTTACAAAATTGAAAACACACTTCGTTAGTCGAATCCTCTAAACCATAGTCTAACTTTTCCATTTAGCCGGGTAGCGCTTCGTGCATTGTAACTTCTAACCACAGAAGGGCTTTATGCTTTTTGACACACACAGCTTGAAAGAGTGATGAACATAAAATCCAGTCTTAATTAATGTGATTTATGTGAGGTATTATTATTATAGTAAAATGGTTATATAATACATCTGGTAATATACAAAAAATATTGTCAAAAAAAATATCGAACTACATTTGCTTTTTGAGTTATGAAACTATTAATTCAATTACTAGCGCTTTGTATAATTAAGAATTTATTTTAACAATAATTTCTAAAATTAAATTTCGTACTGAAATCATGAATTTAATTGGTCATGTTATTAAATAGTTTGTACAACAAACAAAAAGGCAGTAAGTATGTCACATGTATAAGAAAATTCGTAATAACATTAGAGTAATTGCGATGCAACCCGGAAAGTTAGTCCATTAGTGCCATTATTGATGGGTTTCAAATTGCACGGGCTCTTTTGGGACGAAGCCCCACTGTGATATTGTTAGGGGTGACATTCATTTTCCACAAGATTTGTTTAGGACCCTTTTCATATTTTTTCATAACTATCATGTAGTTTACTTGAATATTGATCAGAAGAAATGAAGCGTTTTTCTGTATCAGTTAACTATAGTAGTATTGCCATTGTTTTCTTTAATTAATGATATTAATTGTTTATTGATGAAGTAATGTTTTGTTTTATTTTCTTGTCGAGTGCTAAATACACGACTTTTGAAGTGATAACTTCTTTAGCGGCGTTCAGCGATTCTCAGTAGAGTAAAACTTGTACATTTGTATCATTAATTTATATTAACTTTACAAAATAGAACCTGGACATACAAATTAACAAAAAAAAAATCTAAAACAATCAAAATTTACCTCAATTATTTCATTGCAAAGAACATAAATTACTTGGCTTTGTATTCAACATTTATTTTATTTCGTTGGTAAGTTTGTAATTACCTTTTATTTCAAAAGGACAAAGATGCAGTGCGGCGCAAACGATAACAAATAGTTCGTTTTTTTGCTGAGTTTGCATGGTCACCATTCGAACCAAGTACAATAAAAATATACCACTTGAAAGTGAAACGTAAAGAGTAACTACTTTGAATCAGTTCAGAAAATCATGTCTTAAAAAAATGTATGTTTTGTACACTTTATGTAATGAGAACAGTACAAAGGCGAAATTTTGAAAAAAATCGTACATAACTACTTAAATCGTACACATCAGACAACTCTGTTGCTATCAATCATTCACCGCTAGACCACGCTACATATAAGAAAACAATCAAGTCGCAATGGTTAATGATCATAATTACGCTACTTTAACTATAATCCGAATTGGCCTGAAATCAAAGAACCTTCGATTATTACCTATTGATACTCCACAGGGGTGATATGAATTAACCAACGCTTATTCCATTAAAAAAGAACAGATGATTTTAATAAATAAAATGAAAAATTCTGGAGAAGTTAATGTTTTATTTATACCATGGAGTGGCAGAAATGCGCAGATTGGCGCAGGGAGGCAGAAGATGTTGTGAGAAAGGTATTGGATATGAATGTTATACGGGAAGAGAAAGACAAAAGAAAAGATGGGTGGATTGTGTGAAAGATGATATGTTCAGGAAGGGAGTGAATGCGAAGATGACTGCAAATAAAGAGGAATGGAAGAGGAAGACATGTTGCGCCCCAGATGGGATAAGGGTAGGGAGATGATGATGGAGTAGCAGAAAGTGGTTTTTATAACGCGCACATTTATTTATGGGCTGCAATCTAAAGTTCGAACTATTGAAATCGACACAGACAAAATCCAATTGACGATGATCAAACGATTACTTGGAATAATCGCACAGATGCTGTTGAGATAAACAATCAGTGGATATAATGTCGTTAATGTCGTATGCCGTATAATGTCGTTATAATCAGAGTTTTTAATTCACACATTAATGTAGAATTTAATTACTTTTTAAAATGTATATATTAAAGGATTCAGATCAAGCTGCTTTAGTTTAGACCACAGTTCTCAACCTTATTTTATTCACCGCCTACTTTAAGAATGTGGTTTTTTCCAGTTTACCCCATCTTAATTTTTTTGGCTGTTTAAACTATATTTTTATTCTGTACGCGCCCCCTCTGTGCTATATCAATGCCTCCTAATGTTATCTGGGTCTTCTACTTCCATTATCGCCTACGTTAAGAACCTAGGTCTTAAACTCACATAATGAAGTCGTTGGTCAAACTATATGCAAATAAAAAAAGGAACAAACAATGGTTCAATAATCTATACAAATTAATAAAATATAGATATCTGATTTATATATCTAAATTACAACGTTTTACTAAATACAAATGAATGTAATTGATATATACCAAAAACACAATTAGGATTCCCTGAAACAAAAATAAAAATTCGTGGAATTGTGAAAAAATACAATTCAATACACAGTTTCAATGGCAAGTATTTGAATTTGTAAGAAATGTCTTTGCTTTCTGTTAGTACCAACAATAATTTAGGGGCAAAAAAAAAACATTATTTTCCAATGACAATTTAAAAACTATATTAACCCCTTGAGCACTTACCTGGCGTTTACGACAGCTTTCAATTGTTTTCCTATTGTCTTATTTTTATGGGTACTCGACACATTAAGCAGTAAAGAATTGTGCGAAATAGAAAATATGCCACGCGAGCGGAGCCGCGGTTACAGTTAGTACACAATAAATTATATTACGCTCAATTGGTAAAGTTTACCATCCTGGACCACATCATCACTTAACATCAGGTGAGATTGTGGTCACAGCGCTGAGATTATATCGTACAAAAGATTGTGCAAGTATATAAGTTTGAAGATTATGTATTCATATTTTAGTATATAATAAACCTAAGTAATAATTAACTAACTTGAGGTAATTAAGTGAGTAACTTTATTCTACAACTAAAACATTGAGTATATAACCAGCATCTAGTTAAGGTTCCGGAAAATTCATGAAGTCGCTAACAAGGTAATTTACTGGGTCCGGGCTTGTTACTTAGGTTTGAAACTGACCCCCATACTCTACCGTAAAGTTAACACAGCCGTGTTACTTCGTTAATACTTTGGGAGCATTATTATAATATGTACTTCTACATTGATTTTACACAGTCATTTATAAAATTTGTAACATTTTCACGTGAAATTTTGAAAATAATATTTTTTTTAAACACTGTAAATGGTATAATTTGAGCTTTGAAGCAAATTAGAATACCACAAGATGTCGGATTATGCATGCGATCAATATATTAATTAGTGATATGTACATACTTTAAGAAGAAATGCGGGCGACGTTTATTCCATATAACGTATTCCCCTGTTCCCTCCCTGAACAATGACATTATAGTAAATATTTTCATACCATATAAATATACTATATACACCATTACTAAGCACCAACTTTTTTTTTCTATAAATTGATTATTATAGAAATTAGCCGCCATCAAAAATGACAAAAAATACCCACCATCAAATACAAAATAACATAACATAATAACATAAGCTCACGCCTGTTATACCCGAAGGGTTAGGCAGAGGTGAAATAGCGAAACTACACCAACCACATTTCGCCGAGCTTAGTTCCGTCCCAGATGTGACAGGGGGCGAGCCTGTCGGCCATATCGGGCACAAATTCCAAACTCCGGGATGATATTGAGTAGAAAACCCAATACCACTTGACCCGACCCGGGGATCGAACCCGATACCTCAGAACGACAGTCGTACCGTAATACAACTGCGCCATCGAGGCGAGTAAATACAAACATACTTTATTCCATATAAGGCGTTTATGAACGTCAAAACTACCAGGCATCGAGAACGACCGGCAAGAAACTCGATCTGTTTTTTTTCTGCATATTTTTTTTTGGAACTTTACAAATAATTGTTACCAAGTTTATTAGTAGATGCACAGAGAAAGCTGTCTCTTCCAGATATCACCATCGTTCACATAATGATACACCGTATAATATCCTTTGCAGATTAAAACTTGCTTGACATGGTGCTTGTTGTCCGGTAAATCATTTTTAAACGTCCGTCGTATAAATTTGACGAATAAAATAAAGCGTATAACACGTATACACAAAGTATTGATTATTTTATAATTGGAAGAGAATTTAAAATCGGTCAAGTTTCGGAGGAGAGGACATAGGTAATAGCAAATAATGAGTTCGTCTATATTGCATAGGTATAATCAATCCGAGCTGAAGGTGTCCCATTGCGGTTTATAACTATTTCACTGGGCGGCAACGTGATAGTTTCTCTTTACAATGCGTCCTAGAAAATGTCAATTTAAATCTGTAAATACTTAGGTCGTCTACGTATGACCGTGCAGTGCGGTAGTTATGCAATTAGAGACAGGGAGAAACTTCTATCAACCTTGCAACGCTAAAGACAAAAGTCTATTTGCAGAATAAATACCAATTTAGAGCTGCGCCGGTGTCATCTGAATTTGAACTAGAGCCAAGTCCCGCAATCACAGCCGTATGTGGGGCAAGAGGCTGCGGCGGTATGCTGCAAGCTTTTTTGTTTGCCGCCTGTATACACAAAGTTGGTATAGACTTCGTCAGATGTTTTATTGTTTTAACCTGCCTACAATCTTTTATAAGCTGAACAATGCTTATCTGGTTTATACCACGGTCAAGATGAACATTAATCAACATGCGTTTAATATTAATAAATAGTATCCAAAATTCGACTGAAATCACTGTTGCAAGTAATTAAAAGTAAAAAACTAAAAAAAAAGTAAAATAACAAAGTGTTTTTATTGATAACCCTAAAACTTTACATTAATCACCAAATGCAAATAATAATAAAAAAAATTGGTTCAAAAGTAGAGGAGTAAAATGACGTGAACTGTTTTATCTTTGTCTATTAATCTTTATCCTTATTCCTTACATTATATAAAAGGCAACGTCTATGTGTATGTCTGTCTGTCCGTTAGTATATGTGAGTAGATCCACGGGCACATAAATAGCATATATAAATACCAACTTTTTCATCAATAAAAGTTTCAATATCATGTTATCATTTTTAGTCTAACCTAAATTCATAAAACAACATCCAACAACATATAAAATTTAATCATATAAAAAGAAAAGGCGTATTTATTCAAGTGGACAAATAAATATAAATGTTTAACTAATGTCCGATATGGATTCGCAAGCTATATAAGTGCTGTATCACAAAACTGTCGATCCCATATTTGTCAGTAAATATGTCTAGTCGATCAAACAACATATCCGATGGAATATTTGCTTGTGCCTTGAAGATTCTCTTAGGGATTGGTCCAAGGTGAAAGCAGATGCAGAAAATCTATATTTTTTAAAATAATCAATTCGTATTATTTTATTACTTATGATTTAAAAATAATATGTTGCATAGAATAACTGATTATGCTTGTCCAGGAATAGACATAAAACAAAGAGCGGAGATTACCTAGTTAGTCGTAGCTGGGCACTGTAAACGTTCGCCCTAAAAGTTCGTTGATGCTCTCAAGGCCCTTCTGATCAACAGCTGGTTAGTACCTGGAAATGCAGTATGAAAAATCACATCGTAAAGTGGGCATAAACCACAATTCCATGTAATGCATCCTAATTACGACCAAAAAAGTTGGCCATCACGGGCTACCTAGCAGATGTAAAACGCCAACGCCATACCGTTTGTTGTCACCGCAACTAGTTTTACTACAAAGACGTTCTTCCGGAACACAACTATTACTATTTGGCGTCAGGTTTTCAAACTTAGAGGGTGGTAGCTACCCAGGCGGACACTATTATAAATGTCCTACCACCATGTTGTGGTTTCATCACGATGTTTTCCTTCACCGAAAGGCTGATTTTAGAGGTGGATAGGTGGGCTCAAACCCGCGTCTATTGAGCGGAATCCGGAAGAACAATCCACTGCACTATCCTCGCTTTAAAATCGTTATATATGCACTATAAAAGTACAAGTACGTGGTAAAAAAGAACATTGTAAAAATGTATAAAATTTAATCGCTCTCAGCTTGTAACTTATAGAAAATGTTGTAAGAAATAGGAATGGTGAATAGTTTCACTTTTCTGCACCGTTGAACTGAATGTCATGAATATACGAGAAACTTTAAAAGTGGAAATCATTCAACGTTCCAGACGTTTCTCGAATTGTTGTTCTGACTTCTTTTTTTATATGTAGGTATTTTTTTTTGTATAAAATAGTATTATTGAATTGCAAAAGTGTTTACGTTGTTTATTTTCTGTCTGTGGTAAATATAAAAAGTAACAAACTAGTATAATAAAAAGGTCTAGTTTTGTAGATTCTGTTGGTAACTTTAAATTTAAACAATGATAAAGTACATTTGACAATAATAGATTTTCTAATAGATTTAGTAAAAAACCAGTGATAAATATTTTTCTATTTTGTATATACCCAAAATTATATGTCTATGTGAAATTAAAATTTATAACAAAGTTTAGAAAAAATTGCGGCCATTCCCGGTGAATACACATCGTAAAACCTCTGATCAAAAAGTAACCTAGGGTTCATATAGGTTTAGCTATATCTATACTAATAAATAAAATTGAAGTGTCTGTTTGTAATGTCAAAATAACGTTTTTTTTACTATATACATATTAAATTATACCAAATATATACAATAACTATATCAAAAATACAATTTTTGTCTATCTGACTCTTTGTTCCGAGTAGTCTTCCGGTAAATCTGGACCGATTTTGAAGGGACTTTCTTAGATAGCTGATGTTACTCCGCGTAGGAAAATGATTAGGGTTCTGTATAAACAAATTAAAACGCAGTGAAGAATATATGAAATACGGGCGCAGCTGCGGGCACTCAGCTAGTCTATAGTAAAATTTATGGATATACAAATACAAAACTATAAATGCGAGAATGTAGTAGGTATCTATATATGTATGGTATACAATCTGCTACGTTGAAGTGTTTAAAGTGGAAAGGATAGTATCACTGCTCACGGACCAATTCGCACTTTCCAATTAGAGAACAAAAGGGGTAGCGTACCGTTTTGCTCATAACAAAGGGTAGTTGCTCTCTATTCCGGCCACTTAGTCCCCTTTCTCTTTGTGCCGCATTTTAAAATTCCACTTGTCGATTCCTCATTTACACAGTCGTGTAACAAATTGGAATAAAAAAATATTAATAATAATTCCGTTCCATAATAATGTTGTTGTTATTCTAAGTTGCAAAAAAAAAAATCTGACTAATTTATTGACTCGATAATTTTGTCTACGTTGTTCCATCCATTCGTCCATTCAACCGAAAGACGTCCACTGCTGGACATAGGTCTCACCCAAAGATTTCCACGATGACCGGTCTTGCGCCACCCGCATCCAGCGGACTCCCACGACCTTCACCAGGTCATCAGTCCACCTTGTGGGGCTCCTACCCACGCTGCGTCTCCCAGTACGCGGCAGCCACTCGAGTATTCGTTGGCCTCATCGGGCATCGGTTATACGAGCAATGTGACCAGTCTATTGCCAATTCAGTTTGGAAATTCTTCGAGCAATGTCGGTTATCTTATTGCGATGTTCATTATCTTAATAATATATATGTACATGAAGGATAGTGATTTATTAGGTAAGAAATAAAATTAAAACAGATGGTTCAAAATCTATCCAGTGGTGTTTGCGTAATGAGCGCACATTGCAGACCTCTATTATTTTATTTGTAAAGATTGAAAATAGTAACAATGGAAATATTGAAATTGTTTTATTATGGTTTATTTATTTGATGAAGTGATCTGAAGTGTGTATAACAAAATGAAAACTTGATATTGTCTCTTACGTAGTAACCTACTGCCATCCATCCACCCATTCCGTATTCAGTAATCTCACTCGCAGTATCTCATCATCAATATCTAGAACGTTCTACAAGCTTTTAAATTACATCCACAGATGTTGCAGCTTCTTTACTTAATAAATCTTGTATCAAATCAATTTTCTTTAAAAGCCGATTCTTTCATTATAAATACATTTTCTTTGTTCGCGCAAAACATGATATAAAAAAATAGTTTTTTTTTTTAAATTTCCTTTGTTCCCTACCCTTCATAAAAAAATGACAAAATAATAAAAACTATATCTTATGAGTTAAATATGAATAAAATTGTTAGTTTTTTAACTAAATTTAATTTAAAAAAAATATTGCACTACGGTGTATAATACACACTAACACTATTGAAAGTGAAGCGATGCGTTCTGATTTTATTCTACCAATTATTTCAGTTTCCACGTTTTGTTCAAGGGGAAATAGTTTTAGAATGTAGCGTCAATTATAAGTGTCCTGAAACAACTTAAAATTTGCACAATGTTTATAATATTATTACTTATACATCTAATGCAACTTAACAACCTACAACCCCTTCTCACTCTCGGTAACATACGTTTTGATTTTTGTGTTGATTTACAAAAAAATTGAGAAACACACTACTAATTATTTAATCTTACATATATACTCAAGAACAATAGAGTAATAGTTACATACATAACATCACGCCTTTCTCCTGTAAAGGTAGCCAGAGACTACATCCTTCCACCTGCTACGATCCTGATACACGTCTTTCGTTTCTTCTACTTTCATTAACGCTTTCATACAAGCTCTTCGGTTACGGGTACTTTTGACCTGGCCTTTCCTTAGAATATCTTAGATCTAGTAGAGATACGTTCGCCTAGGATGACCTTTACTCGTCCAGTTACACTCTCTTTGTAAATATGTTTCATCAATATTCTTTCATCTATCCACATAGCCAAACCAAGTATTAAGTTCTTTGCCACTACATTATCTACCACTAATCTGGCTCAATGTACAACTGGTTCTGACCTTCAGGTGGCTTCTGATCTTTTAAGATGTGGGCTACATAAATAATACATTTTTTCGGAGCTCTCCAAAATTTTGTGAAAGTTGTCAAAGATCTTCCGGTTGACAAAAAAAACTAGTTATGCGACTTTGTTACAAAATCTTTATTTTTTTCTACTTACACAGAAGGTTAAATTAGATACATTTAATATAAATATGTTTTTCGTGAAAAAGTATCTATCTGAGGGTGAAAACCTCATCAGTTCTTAGCGTGATTTGAAAGACAGATGCGGAAAGTGGCTCCGTTTTATACTGTTTATAAATATAGAAAACTTAACTAACAGCCACATATCAAATATAAAAGATTTTTGTTTACTTTATAATGTACAAATTGAGTTCATATGTAACGTAAGGTAAATTCAGTAGTAAATGCTTATTATAAATATGTAAAAGTTTCAATATTATAATTGTGATCCGGGTAGAGGCTAACTGTTTTATTGTAGGTCATCATGCCACGGTGGACTCGAGGTTTTCGCATGTCTGTTAACCATTTCACACAATGCCCGTTTACATGGTACAAGATTCTCCAAATGAGCGATTTATTCTTATTTATGGGTGCATCGAACGAGTATAAATTCCGGCAGAAGTCAAAAAGGCACTATAGCATATAAGAAAGAACCGCAATGATTAAACCCATTAGTAGCTACCGCCGAATAACATTTCTCGAAATGGACCACAGATGCGCAAGTTTACGGCAAAAATAAATTTGGTGGTGGTGATTTCACAGTAAATTTGTACTTCCTCCTCCAGTGCCAGCCCAGGATATGATACAATCCTCAAATGAGGAAACTCCTGTACTTGTCACTTTCATGCACTAGATAATCCCACAACCCTGCATATTAGTTATATGCGTGTAGGTAGCATCTCAAGTCAAGGCCTTTACTGCTTTGGTGCCCTTGTGTTATCGAACGCTCTCCTTCCTGTCTGAGCATACTAAATACTCGCCTCAAAAGTTCGGTTAAGCTGATAAAACCTTTCTGATCAAAAAATGTTTATAATTGTAATAGCTTTATATTCATGTTTGTAGACAGTCTGTACCAGACTAGATCCCTTCTGTTAAATACTTTCTTTCGCATAAAATGCAGTAGTTTCTCGAAACATGTAAAACAAAATGAAATGTACTTTAAGTAAAATTGATTCTTTTTTTTTCTGATTGTTATTTTTGATTTTCGATTCAATGATTCGATGACCATTGTCTTTTGAGTAAAATTGATCTTTTCAGTTAGGCCCATTATAAGCAAACACGTTTATATCACCTTCATAGTATAAAAATATTCCTCGTATTTTGAATCGATTCCTCTTGCCAAATTATTGCAAATCGAAAACTCATGGAAATATTTGTGGAATATTGGTTTCAAAAAATGCGTTAGCGAAGCTTCTTAGATTCACTTTTACTATATTTTTAACAATTTATTGCAAGAAAATAAAAAAATCTCTTACACTTTTGTTTTAATCCAAAAATTTTATATTAAAGCGTACAGGTTTTTAGGTTTACGACTTTATAACGACGCGCTAAACAGTAAAATATGTGAGACTTTCTTGATTATATTATTATTAATTTACACAACATATTTTTTTTTCTAATTAATTATTTAGTGTAACATTAAACCTTTGAGCACTAACCTGGCGTTTACGCCAGTTTTCCATTGTTTTTCTATTGTCTTCTTATTTTCTCATTTTTATGGGTAATCGACATATTAAAGTTAAAATAAAACAGGTCCATATCTCGAGTTTATGTAACAACAAATTAAGAATATTCTAACTTTGTTTACTCCACTAGGTGTAAATTAAAGGTTAATTTACCAATAAGTATACCAATTTTTATCAGAATCAAAAAGGTATTAGATAAAAAAGATTTCTAATAAATCTGTGTCAAATGCCTATAGGATTATTCCGGCAATGACGCATAAAAGCAATGACTCTAGGTACTTAGTACGTTTATCATTTTCCACTAATATATTGTTATTTAGCACCAAGCAAGATTGTGGTCGAAGTACTGAATTTATACACTATATAAAACAATTGGCTACTATTGGAGTAGTACTACAAAAAGGTTTTACACAGTTAAAGCCACCAAATCACACAGAAAAAAAAAAACTAAAACAATTCAATTTGTTTCACAAAATCTGGTATAAGGTCCCGCTTTACTTTAGCGAACGTTCAATAAATGTATGCGTTAACGAAATCTAAATATTCCAAAGTTCATACCGATTTCAATGGCTGCCATCTTCGTTCACTTACGGCAAGTTTACGATACAAAGTCTGAACTACCCTGGTTCGACACTACTCGTATTCGAGCCAGATTAAGTGAAGTTCGACAAACTTCGGTAAACTTTCGTGAACCTCCCCAATGTACCGCGACGACCGGTTAAGGAGTAAAACAAATAGCAACATGGTGCGCTTTAGAAAATCGAAATTTCTGCATACAAACTGACTTTGGAATATATTACGCCTTTGTTGTTACGATTATTGTTGTCGAAACTTTATTAGCGTATTTCTCATCTATGGAAACATTGTTCGAAGGTTTTTACGTTTTATCACAATCTTACTAATATGATAATATGAAAAGATGAACACATTAGGCCTAGAGGCCTGCATTTCAGATTATATCATCAGTACATAATTTGCTAGATTCCCAACGAACCTTACCATTAGCTAATCAAGTAGGTATTAAAAATGTTCCAATGCCATACCATATTTTTTTATTTCGAATACAATTTCCGATTTTACACTTTCAGATACTACAGAGTCCTTTTTTACACGGTATAGGATCAGTGCTTTGACCACAATCTCACCTGATGTCAAGTGACGATGTAGTCCAGGTTGGTAAACATACTCAGCCTAGAGGTACTGGTTCTCAAGTGATGTTGCCGGAACACATCTATTGGTGTTTGGCGAAAGGTTTTTAAGCTTGAGGGTGGTAGCTACCCAGGCGAGCAGTATTATAAAATTTCCTACCACCATGCTATGGTTTTCTCACGATGTTTTTCTTCACCTCAGGCTGATTTTTAGAGATGAATATAATGAGGTGGGCTCGAAGCCGTATCTATTGACGAGGAATTCGGCCGCACTGTCCACTGTACCATCATCGCTTATCCTTGTTTTATTCGAATTGTACTATTGTAATCTTAAGATCTGCTGTTTTCTATAATTCCATTTCTTCATCATAACTAATTGCTAATTAGAAACTAAGAAATACTTTCTACTTGAAATCATGAAGAGTCCTATAATATTGGCGTCATACAGTTGTAATATTTTTTTAATTAAAAAAAAATCATTATAAGTGTTGAAGAATATCGACTATACTATGCAACTATGTTTTTCAAACATTTAATCTTTCCATCTAGACTAAAAGAAATTTCTTTAGTCTGTACCGATTATCGTAAGTCGAAAGTATGAAATGCCAGTTTTCACATTAAAATATCACTAATTTTATGTTGATTTCAATTTTAACAAGGACTCAAAGTTCCAGAAAGCAATTTGAAATTCAATTTAGTGCCGGTTAGGTTAACATCACATAATATAACGGAGGCGGTTACGTTGCGGTACCTGACGTCAACAGCACGCTCCCTAATTCCGATTGCATTTTGCGGTCGCGCACCGCATCTGAAACGGAATTTTGAATCTGCCGTGTAATTAACTTGAAACTGTTTAATATGTATTTAACATAAACATTAAATGAGGACTATACGGATATATTTTGCGTAAAAAAACACATTTTTGAAGTGAAAACTTCTTTAGCCTCTTTGTGATTTATAACCAGTTGAAACGAAAAAGCGACATTAAAGAGAGACAAATGCAGATATCAGTAGAATTTAACTTGCGAGAGAATGAAATAGAATTATTATACAGTGTTTCTTATATTTATGGTTTCCTGTTTGTTTGGTACTTCGTAACCTCGTTACTTTTGTCTACCGAGAGAAAAGTTGTCGTGTGGTATTGAAAAGAAGTTCTACATATTAGGAAAAGTTCTTTCAAATGCCTAATTGCTAAGCACATATAGGTTTTTTAGGCCCTAAATTGAATAAAGAATAGTTTTATTTGATTTTGATTTGACTATTAGAAAATGCCCTACCACCATGAAACGTTGGATGCCTAATAAAATACTTTATATTAAAATTAATTCTTTTGGCATGTACTTTCATAAACATCGTTAACTAGAAAGGAGTAATTGTACTGAATGTTCAATCGTTGTTTGTAGTTCTCATTTATTCCTTACGTACGTATATATAGCCTGCACTTACAAGTAATGACAAGAATAATGTAGGAAATGGCCCGGAAGCGAATGTTAGTTGGTAAGACTAATTTCTTTTTCCAGTCAATTAAATTCAAAGCAAGCTCCCACGACAATAAAGCGAATTCAACTCTATAAATGATCAGTTGAAAAGCTTTGCCTGTAACTCACATTTTTCAATAATAAACTAATTAATCGATTAATTGTTATTTAACTTCGAGTTGAAATATCATACAAAACATCGGTAATTCTATGTTCTTGAAACTTCAAGAATACTGGTTGCTTTATATTTGTAATCGTAAAACATACAATAGAGCATTATAAAATATTATTAAATTTTATGGGCCATTAAACTTAATTAGAATGTATTAGAGAGTATTTTTATTATGTTATATACTCACATAAATCTAGTAACAGATGATTCTTTGCCTTACTTTCTAGTTTTTATTTCTTTAATAGTTTTATAAAAAAAAATTGTCTTACTTTTTACATATAATACGCTAATTTCATATGAGAGGCTAAGGTAATCGCTGATGTTATGTACATGTCTGAATATTTTGTCACAAATAGTTAAAAAAAATAGACATCGTTGCAACAAACAAAACAAACAAATGAATACAGTTTATTTAGTTAGTTCATGATTTTTTTAAGCATTTGCATGAGCTTGATTGTCAATTGTTTCAGTTTTCGTCCACACTCTGGGCCTTTACTGAGCATTTATTTGTACAAATCTGCACGAATTTACTGTTTCGACAGAATTCAAATCGTGTTTCTCTGTTAAAAAATTCTTACTAGCAACTGTCATTACAAAAATGGTTCAGTCTCGTTATTTTACATTTAATTTCTAAATTAAAAATGAACGTACCTACTATTATGAATATCAAAAACAAAGTATTTTAAATAATTCGTATAAAATCATATTTGTATGCAGTCTATGGTGTATATTTCAAAGCTTAAATATCCACTAATATTAACCCTAATATTAAAGTTATGAAAATATTGATTTTAAAAAATAAGATATATTATGGCTCCAAATTAGCACCGCTATGTAGTATACTCAAAAAGTTGCCAGCATTGCAACGTTCTGTCGCAATACAGAATACTGGACAAAATTATAATCAACTTTTTGATCCTGCGTGGGTTCAAGCAAACGCTATGTAAGGTCTTTGTACCTTGCGTTTGTATTCAGCTCCCACCAATACATAGTTTTGAATATAAACGGTTCAAACACGAAAAAAATACTTAATTTTAAGTCTTATAGTCGTTAGAATGCTTTCGCCTAAAGAGTAGCTGTTGAGATTAATAGCCTAAAAATAAATTTCAATCTGGTTTTAAGTGTATAATCCGAAGCTTATGTATACTCGTTTATTTTACATTTGACTTCTATTAAGAATGAGTTAAAAGTATTCTTTAATTTGAAGGCATATTATACCATCCATTATTATGCCCAAATATTCATCTCACGGACAACTGTTTGCCCTGACCCGCGGGTAACTTGAGTCGGGCAGGGTTCGTAGGCCTGAGATTTAGCTCCGATAGGATAATGTTTACACCGGGCTTCCCGCCGAAACGTTAGATAATGTGTTTGGTTTGCAATTTCACTGGATGTTGATCAACTTTTACAAACAGTATACGATGTTTGCTACTTCTGTTATTAGGTACCTAAAATGTTTTTATTTATATATATTATATATATAAAATAACCACATACATTTTTGTTTTTACTTTTTGAATTATATAGTAGAAACTTATTAACCTTGATTGGAGCAACCTAGAGGTAAATAACATGTTTGATGTTACTTTGCTAATTAGCTAATATTTATAACAGATTTCCGCAAAGTATCGCTTTCATTAATTAAAGAACCTAGAGTTAGTTCTAATACAATGCTAATTCATTTAAAATTAAAATAAATATGGCGCATTGTTTGGATATTTTAATGATTAATTAAAAATAACTTGTACTGACACTATTGGATCGTAGGAAGAATGCATATAAAATATTAAACATTTACAATCCACCATAAGATATGCTTGTTTTACATTGTATTTTAAAATAGCCTCTAAATTAACGTAGTTTATTTTTTTATTGTTGTTGTCCTGGGATTAGAGATAGAGCATTTTCAATTGAGGAGCGTTTTCACAAAACGATACAAGTCTTTTTTTAGGAAACGAGTTTATTTATTTATTTTTCTAGAAGTGATAAGTTTTAATAAGTAATTAATACTTTGTAGTTGATTGTGAATAGTTTTATTTATGTATTGCTTACAGTATTTTTGACGTCAATAAAATCAGCTGTGAAAATAGATACAAAAGCAAGGAAAAAAACGTGGTTTAGATGTTATTATAACGCTTTGTGAAAACGGTCCTCAATTGCAGAAAACATAACGAATGCCGCATGACGTTTGTGACTAACAATGGATGAATAATCTATTAATAATAATTGTACAGAAATGATAAAGTTGAATTCAATCAATAGTCATTCAACTAAAAAAGAGGTGATGGCACAGTTGGTATTGTGGTCGAAGAGTCAGTACTTCTAAGCTTAGCCTGTTCACCATCCTGGACTACAGCGTCACTTAACATCAGATGAGATTATGATCAAAGCGCTGAGCCTAAATGGTATATAAAATACAATGGAATTATGATAAAAGATAATGTTGAAAAGAAAAACGTACGAAATCTTGAATCATTTATTGAAATATATCTGGAAAGAATAATAAATGTACTATGTATATAGCTCAAACATAGCCGCAGACAACGTTTCACAAGTGAGTCAATAAAATAATTTTCATGCAAATCTCTAAATTTGCTCAGAAGCAAACGGAAAGGGTGTATTTGTTATGAGAAAACAAACATTTAGCGATCTCTCATAATATTGAACTGGATGTTTGGCGTGTTTTATGATAATCTTGGATGATACGAGAGATCCGGAGCGAACTCCGTTTGATATGTTATTTTAGGTTGAGCGGGTACGAGTGAGCGTTTAGTTAAAATAGAATCACGTGAAATAAGTATTTACAATGGCTATAATATTCTTTAAATTATTCTGTCGATATGGTGTGGTAATTCGCGTGATGCCGGGTAAGAATAGTACCATCCCATTGTTACACTGAACCCCTGCGGTGTAAACAAATAAGAGAACAGGGAATTCGGGTTATAAATTTATTTAAGATTATAAACTATTAATAACCTAAAATAATAACCAGAACAATTAATAATAAAGAAGGCAATGAAAAGTTCATGTGTGTTGGACGACCAACATCTAAAATAAAATAACGGTAGTCCTTAGCTCCTGGGTCGAAGACTACACGCGAAGCTCCACAGGGCTCTACGCTGTGACTCAGCGGTCCTCAGAAAGAGGTATTGAGCTGCTGACGGAAGGAGGGGGGTGAAGAGACGCACGAGCTCCTCGGCGCTCGAGACTGTCGCCTGGCTACGTTCACCCGTCAGATCACCCCACTCTGGGCACGCTGGCTTAACCACGTCAAGCCACTAAATTAATAATTGCAATAAAAATCTCTGAACACCTGTAACGTGTCGACAAACACTGATTACACATTTGCGGTAGGTTCGGTTTAATTAAAGGTGTAAGGTGGGCAATGCATAAATATAAATTACCAGGAAGGAAAAGAGACCACGAATATTTCACAGATTATATTCCAAATAAAATTCTTGGTTAACACTAACACTTGGTTATATAAAGTCGACAGAAGGTCACGTTGTAATTTAAAATTGAATATTACTGATTTTAACAAATTGTACGGAATATTTTAAAGGTTTTAAAAGTTACTGGGAAGTAGTAAATTTAAAGGTGTTTGACGACAGTAAATATACGAGTGAAACACGTGTTTTCTATATCTAAGAGTTATTTAGACGTAACTGTTAGTCACCAAGTACAGCGTATAACATCTTTGTCTTTCGTTTTAGTTAAGTATATATAGTATTAGTTATTTCGTACTCAGCTCAGAAGTTTGACGACGATCTGACCTGATGTAAGTGATGATGTGATTCAGGATGGTAAGCATATTAAGCCTAAAAGTACTTGGTCTCAAGTGATGTTACCGGAACACACCTATAGTGCTTGTTAACAGATTTTCTAAGTTGAGGGTGGTAGTTACACATGCGGGCATTATTCGAAAATGTCCTACCACCATGCGAGCTTTATTAATGGGAAATTAAATCCATGATACTCCAAATATTTTCCTCTAGCACAAGTTTTTCTTTAATTTGGATATACCTGGCCTGACTGTTTCTACCTAATATCATGAAGTTCGAAAAATTGTATGTGCATTTCTAAATGAAATAATAATAAAACGCGCATACCAGATTCTCGTGTACACGTAAAATTCTGAACTTCATTATACAGTGGAAAATTCTTGGAAAAAAATAAAATCCACTGAAAGTTTACGTCGCATCGTGTCGTAGTTACGCCTCGAATACTACACAGCCGTGTGTTTCCAGAATTTTCCGAGAGAGTGCACTTCGTAGCGCTCCTAGATGCATGCACGCGTTTATAATATCATCTAAGTACTTTTACGGAAAGTTATATTTTACTCGATATGAACTTTGGTAGAATTTAATAGTATATATAATATGATCGACATTTGTATAAATATGTTATAATGTTATAATAGTACAGAACTCCTTTCCTCTTGTGTATATCAACCGATTTTTTGTTTATTTAATAGATTTTGGTCTAGATACGTTCGCCTAGGTCGACCCTTACCGACTTGATCATTCACCCTCGCCTTATAAATTCGTTTCGTTAATCTTCTTTCATCCATCCTCTCTACATGCCCAAACCAACTTAGCATACCTTTCTCTATTTTGGTCACCACATCCTCTACCACACCACAGCGTTCCCTTATCATACTATTTCTAACTTTGTCAATCATCTTCACTCCAGCTATACTTCTCAGACTTCTCATTTTCAGTGTTAATCTTACTTTCATGCTTCTTCTGCCAAACCCAGCATTCACTACCATACCTAAGTGTAGGGACCAAGACTCCTCGATGCACATCCAAACGCGCCTTTTCAGTCACTTTCTGGCTGCACATGAAGTTACGCAAGGCCCCATTCACTCTGTTCCCTAACAAAACTCTACGCTCAATATCATCTTCACACTTTCCATCTCTCGTAACCTTTGATCCCAAGTACACAAACTCTTTCACTTGTTCCACTCTTTCTCTTTCGATCGAAATTATGCAATCTGTCATAATTTCTTCTCTTTCAAATACAATTACCTTCGTTTTACTAACATTCCCTTTCATTCCTTTAATTTTAAGGGTCCTTTTCACAATACTGACCATCGCCTGCAACTCTTCTGCCGAAGATGCCAGTATAACCTGGTCATCAGCATACAGGAGGCATTTGAAAGTCAGACCATTCATTTTTAATCCATACTTACTCTCTTTCAAGTCTTTCAAGCAATTGTCTATGTATAGGTTACACAGCCATGGAGACGCAACACAACCCTGTCTAACACCTTTCTCGATATTAAACCAGTATTTGTACGCCCCGTTTACCCTGACACAAGCACTAGAACCCTCATCGAGTGATCTCAATGTTCGTATCAAGTTGCCGCTCACCCCATACATAGACAACGTCGCCCACAATTCATTCCGTATCACTCTGTCGCAAGCCTTTTCCAAATCTACGAACGCGCAATAGACCTTTTGACTACCCGCCAAAATTTTTTCGGTTATTGTTTGAAAGGACAAGGTTTGATCCATGCATCCCATTCCTCTTCTGAAACCCGCTTGTACATCCCATATTTTTCCTTCCGTTTCATTTATCAATCTTTTATTCAAAACCTTTGCATACAGTTTTCCGATGGTGCTGAGCAAGCTAATCAAGCTAATGCTAATTATTATAATAATATATTAATTATTATAATTATAAATGAAAATATGCATGCAGATTATATTAGATTCCAAGAATATATAATAAACAATTTAATACCATATAAAAGTACCGCGTTTTTATTTGTTAAACTTCCTTATTAAGGTATTCCATCCATCAGTGCCACGATATGCGGCGTTCACCTATTTACTTATACATTCTACACTGAGCGGCTAATCTCCAACAACATGGCGCACTGAGAGAACTCACGCTGTTTTGATGTATCGGAACCAGTTTTGTTTTGTTTCTCTTTCATACATTTATTATATATTAGTTTGTCTATTTATACACTGGATACTTTCAATCTGAAATTGCAAAAGAAATTAATCAATATTTACCTCATGGATATCTTTATATTTTGCATTAAATTATAGTTAAATAAATATCCATTGTTTTATAAAACTTTTATCTCTTATAGTAAGTACTAATTTTTCCAAAATTCGATAATTACAGGTTTACAAAGTAACAACTTTAGGGTAGGTATATTAAAACAAATGAGAATTTTACTATGTATCCTTTCAAATATAATTTTCATGCTACATTAATGTAACCTATTGTCTGAAATAGGCCGAGATATACCTAACAATATAATTTAATATGACCAAAAAATACAAGGAGTTATTTACAGTTACTAATGGTAATTCCTTGTATGTTATTAAGAAGTACAACGTAGTACAAGTGAATCTAACTTGGGTATTTGATAGAATACATTTTACATTCCGAGATGCTCTCCAAATAATTTCATACATATAATTTAATCCTTTAATTATCAGTTTATTGGGGTTTCTCAAAAACTCATTTTAATTATGATATTACCTACCGGAAAGATGCATATTTTTGAAAAAATTCTTCAATAATTTTAAATATTCTCTTCATCATCTCATCTTCTCCGTTAGGCAAAATATTACTTATGTTATTAATATATATAATTGGAAAAAAAATCGAAAATTTCATTGATGTCCCAGTTATTTTAACCATTCTACAGCTACTAATTTTTTAACAGTTCCTTCAAAACACTGTACTAAATGCATGTACGATAAAATCATTATCAGTTCGAGCACTCTATAAAAGAGACCGTAATATCATTAGTGCTTTCAGAACGAGCCTAATGCAAAACGGAAACTCCATTCCCTTGACACAAACTCAATTAATTCCCTTTAAAACATGACTCCGTGCCAATAAAAGCCTTTATAATTTAAACGCATTTTGACTCGATTTCGTTGTACATTACTGTGTATTTGAGTATCACGGAATATCGGTACGAAAATGTAATCTTCGATGGATAAAATGTGCGAGTTCGGATTACGAGAGCTTTGTGGCGCACTCGGTGTTGAGTGCGCATGACAGTAACTAACTTGTTGGCACGCTGAACATTTCCGAGCGGCAGTGCGGCGCGTTGGCGCGACCGTTTGACGCGTGTACCTGTTTTCGTCGCGTTCCAATATCGTTTCCGGAAGAAGGATTTCCGAATAAGATATTCGTGGTGTCCGAAAAAAGTTGCTTGGTTTTTACTATTTTGATTTAACTTTTAAACACATAGTTTTTATTTATTCAATGTATGATTTAAAATAGTATTTTTAACATATATCGTTGTTTTTTAAATCATTTTTAGAAAATTATGATTTATTTTTTTTGTGTTGTCTAAATAAAATATTTCACTGCTTTTATTAGAAATCAAATATAACAGAACAATGGATACAACGTAAATTTACAACATAAACGTATTTAAAAAGTGTGAAAATGTACACAAAGGTAAAACTGAAATGACGGTAAAGTGCAGTGTTTCTCAAATGGCATTCAAGAGGCTCGTGATCGCTTGGGCCTGGCTCGCGTTGCCATTGGTTACGGGCCATCTCAACGTACTCATCAGCCAAGCGGAAGTAATGAAGTTGTTAGGTAAGAGACGAGATTTGATTACGAACTGTTTCAATATCCGCTTGATATTAAATTTCGAACTATCGATTTCGTCAACTAGCCCTTTCTGTTGCTGATAAGATATACTTTTATATTGTTTCTTTGATTCCGTCAGTAGTACGTATTACGCATATATTGTTTTGGGTTGTCAGTTTGAATTTTAGTATTGTGTATCTATATATTTCTTATGTGTATTTTAAATATATGTTTACTTTTTGTGCTAATATTTTATTCAAAAAAATTTACAATTAAAAATTTATATTTTTGTTATTGTATGATATTGTAGGCATGGCATTTTTAGGATAAAAGATGCTTTTTACATATCGGCATTTTTTAAAAAAAAAAAAATTTTAAGTTGTATAACCAAGCTTTTCTTATAAAATATACGTATAATAAATATACTTTGTAGTAAAATTTAAAATGACTACATTGTTGTAACTATATAATATCGAGAATATGAATCATACTTCAAATTATTCACGCTACACTAGTGATTCATTCACCTGCGGTTTTCCTCAAATTTACAAAAAATTACACAAGAAATATTAGGATTTACCAGGTAGTTTGAATATTTACTGTAACAAAAAAAAAAAACGAAATTTTCGGTAAATCCTAGAAAAATTATCCACGATCTTGACATTTAAACTTTCTTTCAACTGAAATTGATTATCTCTATACCATAATAAAAAAAGGTAAAATTGACTTTTTGTTTGTTATAAATAGGTTAATAACACTAATTAAGCGATTTTAAAAATTCTTTCACCTGTAGAAAGCTACGATTTTATTTTACTTTACGATATTTTATATTTTCTTATACGGGGTCTTAATTTTTTATTTTTTTTTGTTACTAACAACAAATAAAGATATTTCTCACAAATTCAAATACCTGCCAGTAAAACTGTGCATTGAACCGGTTAATTTTCAATTCTTATGAGTTTTTTTTTTACGCAGAACATTTATTATTTTCGAAAATTAAAAGTACCTCAAGTTATCCGGAGTAACTTCAGCTATCTACCAAAAGTCCCGTCAAAATCCGTCCAGCCGTTGCGGAGATTAGCCAGAACAAACATACAGACAGACAAAAAATTTTACAAATGAATTTTTGTTATAGGTATCATATATACATTCATATGTATTAAGTAAAAAATGTGATATTACAAAAAGCCTCTTCAAATTTATATATGAACGACAAAAAAAATGTATTTTCTACGAACAATCTACATCGCTCTACGGTTCTGTTGTCTTCCATTATACATATTTATTACGAAAAAGTCTGCGCTTCAAGTGACGGTAAATCTGTTAAGGCACTTCCGGTCAACAGCATTAGCTAGATATAAAAAAAATCTGCGCTTCAATTTTATTTATTCATATAGACAGGCTAAGAATAGACGTTAACTTTAAGGTAGAGTATGATGAAGGTCACTTTCAAAACTAAGTAACAAGCCCGGACCTATTAAATTATCATCATGAATTTTCCAAGACCTTAACTCTATGCTCTTTATTACTGAATGTTTAAGCAGTAGAATAAACTGAATCACTTAATTACATCAAGTTAGTTAAATTACGAATTAATCTTATTTAGTAATATAAATTAAACCTAATATTCGTAATGATTTTACGTACGTACACTTTTTTATAGCGTTTCAGCACAGCGCTTTGACCGTAATCTATTGTCATTTAGATGTTAAGTTACGATTATATGGTCTAAGATCGTAAACACCTTAAGTCTATAGGTACTGGCTCGCAAGCGATGCTGATTGAACATACTTGTTGGCGGTAGATTATCAATTTTTGGAAAAGTGTAACTAGTCAGATGGGCATTAGAAAATGCTTTCATCGCGATATTATTGTTTTTCAAAAGTTCGTTTTTTTTATCACAATCTCACCTGATGTTAAGTGACACTGTGATCCAGGATAGTAAACACACTAAGCCTAGAGGTACTAGTTCTCAAGTGATGTTCCCGGAACACACCCACTGGTATTTAACGACAGGTTTTCAAACTTGAAGGTAATATCTCTCTAGGCGTCCATTATTAGAAAATGCCCTACCACCATACTATGGATTCCTCGCGTTGTTTTCCTTCATTGTAATCTCAGATTTTGGAGTTGGATAGCTGGGTTTGAACGGGATACATGGACGCGGAATCTGGCCGCACTAACCACTCCTCCATCATCGCTTCAGATGTCTTAGTATAGAACAAGATAGGTGAGTTCGAGCCTACGTCCAACAACACGGTATCCGACTATATTACCACTGAGCCATCGTCACTTTTCGTCGTTCACTTTTAAATACCAGATGTCAAATAAGTATAATAGGTAAATCAGGTCACAGTATTCGTTACAAATCCGTAGTAATTCACTTAGATTTTTTTTTATTAAGTATTACCTTCTCCCGCGGCTCCGCCTGCGTGTCATTTCTCGATTCCGTACAACTATTCATTGGCTAATATAGTATTTAAATAATAATTGAAAAATGATGGAACCCTAATTTTCGTACAGGTAGAAAATCATTTTTGGTTCTAACCGAAATTAATTATATTTCTTACAAAATCAAACACTTGCTAGGAAAACTGTCCGTTGACGTTGATTTTGTTCACAATTTCATGTTTTAATAATTTCTACACGAAAATTATAATTTCTCTTAAACACAAGTACGCCTTATAGCTTCAGCTATTTACCAGAAAAGAAGCTGTCAAAATCGTCCCAGTCATTTCAGAGATTAGTCAGAACCACTAGATAGATAGACAAAAATTTTAACAATTTTTCTTGTCTAACCTTATACATACACATTCATATGTATTTAGTAAAAAGTCGTTATTTTGATATTACCAACAAACACTTCAATTTTATTTATTTCTATACATTGAATGAATACTGATAAATATAAATTACTTGTTTTTCCCATTATTTACAAAGACCTCCTATCTTTGACACTATCAAAACATGTCCAACACAAAGACGTCCGATGCAGTGGCAGCGGGGTCTATGACGTCACACCGCGTACTGTCGAAGATCAAAAAATGTAATTATCTACCCCCGATCTACCCTCAACCATTTATATTTGTTCTACAAATTCGACGTATATTCGGTGTTCGCAATTGGGTGCATATCCATTGTTTAATATTGAAGTGTGTATAGGTCACGCATTAATTTGTGTTTTCGAGTTTTATCTAAAATTCACAAAATTTGACTCGCTTTTGCGCGTTTCTTTCCGAGTTCAGCCAGTGTTAGACTTTTGCCGTGGCACAGGTTGCGGTGCAAGCCAGGATGACAGGGGCGACTAATCATGGATAACCAATCACTCGCCAATCGCCACTATTTTGGTATTGCATTGTGCTTACATCAGGCAGGCACAAAGCTGTCACTTTACCGAGCTACTATAAAAAAAAGGATTATTAATATGATAAAATGTTATCAATTCCTATTTGTTTCATATTTTTCTGTATCATTATTACAAAAGGTAACAATAGCCTTTTTTTTTTAAGTTAAGCAATGAAACCGAATTATTTATTTGATAATTTACATTTTATACGTACTAAAATTAACTACGCATAAAATTTATAATTAAGAAGTCGTAGAGTTACAAAAAATCATAGTGTGGTGCTATTGAATCACAAAACGTGTCTTGTTTTAAACGAAATAGAAAAAAAAATCTAACAAAATATATATCAAATATCATTAGATATAATATAACAAAGATCATAAACCATATCACGCAGTGTAGTGGAAACACGCTACATCCATCGCACTACCAAATAGTTTATTACTTTAGGGAGTTCGCGACATCGGACTATCCGAATAGGAATCTTATTAGAGATAAAAGAAATTCACCATCGTGCGATGCATTACAATGAATTGTGTACAATTTAAACACAAAGTAACATCATTTCATTTAGTATATAATTATTTTGTGACTTAAGAAATGTATCAAAATATAACGATAATATCTAGGTCGAATTTTAAGGAAAAACATGACTACAGACTGTCTCAATTTCTATGACGCATCTCGAACCCAAACGCGTCTTATCAAACTTCACGCGTCGAACGTTAATAAACTTAACACTTATATACCAAATGTAGCGTCTTTGAATTTTTCAATTTACTGTACAAATCGAATACTTACTGTACAACTTACTTTACTCTAGCTGTACAAAATTTCACAAGCTATAATTTAGGAAAATAAAGTGTGCCTAAACTTATTCTACAATTTGCGTTTTAATAATTTTAAGGCAAACATATGGGAACAGTCGTTTTTTTCCGTTCAGCTTATCTTCCGATAAAAGTCTCCTGCAAAGACTTCCATTCTGTGTTGTCCTTTGCTGTTCGAGTTCATATCGGCCCTGCTATTTTCTGGATATCGTCCTCTCATCTTGTAATTTGTCTACCTCTGTTTTTTTTGCTATGTTGTGGGGATTCTGTTATTACTCTTCTCCATTTCTCCTTCTCCTCTCTTATCATATGCACTGTCCATCTCCACTTTAGTTGTCTGTAAGTTATATACGCCATTAAAAAAATAGTTTATCTCTTTTAATTTTACTCGGTTTTTAGCAGGACATTAGTAATGTATTTAAAACTTTCGTCAATGTTATATTTTTAAGATATTTTAAATGCGACGTGTACTATTTAGGGGAGTGGGGGTTACTCTTACGACACCCCACTCGGACCACAACTAAGCATCATTTATGAGCCAGTACCTCTAATCTCAGTGTATGTATTAGCTTGGGCCACATCATCACCTAATATCTAGCGAGAATATTTTCAAA
This sequence comes from Samia ricini, assembly GCA_014132275.2. Classification (NCBI taxonomy): domain Eukaryota; kingdom Metazoa; phylum Arthropoda; class Insecta; order Lepidoptera; family Saturniidae; genus Samia; species Samia ricini. The sequence goes on from AP028161.1 coordinate 15,066,022, forward strand.
GTAATAAAATGCAGTACATTATACAGTAAATAAAGAAAGTTGAGGAGATCATATTTATTAAAATAACGCATAGCACATATGCACAGACATACAGAGTAATTTACTGAATTTATGCTATTACATTATTACGATATTAAGTTTTCGTATTTGTAAATGTGGACATGAATTACTTGTTTTTTTTGAATTAAAAAATTCTTCGACTTCTACTCGTTAAATTGTTGTACCTTCCATCATCAGATCACCAAACTAAAATGGTGACTGCATTACGCAAATACTTGAATAACTGTGGCAACAAATATATGAAACACGTGTGTCAAAAGGATTCGAAGGTTTCTCTCGATTTCCCTGAGATTCACTAATCAGATACAAACTTATTGACAATGGAACCATGTCGGGAGTGCACTCCTTCGAATTAAACATTTTTATTAACTAGTCGGTCCACAAGTTACGGAGAAATCACGTAATAAACATACACCAAAAACATACAGACGAATTGAGAACCCTCCCCCTTTTTGAAGTCTGTTAAAAGTAGTCTTGAATTCATTTATTTACATTCGTAGTTAAATATTACATAGGTCTGAATTATTTTTATTAATTACAATTTTAAATAACTTTTTTTTAAGAATTTGTACAGATAAAAACTACATTCATATAACTTCTTAGAGTAGGTAGCTTTTAAATACACAAAATCAGTCTATACTAATAAATAAAATTAAAGTGTCTGTTTGTAATGTCAATTTTTTTTACTAAATAGATATGAATGTATATACGATACCTATATCAAAAATACAATTTTTGTCCGTCTGTCTGTCTGTTTGTAATAGGTAATCTCCGGAACGGCTAGACTGATTTTGACGGGACTTTTTTTGGTAGATAGCTGAAGTTACTTCGGATAACTTAGGGTGCTTTTAAAATTTTCGGAAATAATTAGGGTTCTGCGTAAAAAAAAAAAGTTTGAATAAAATCCGATACAATGAACAGTTACGGGCAAGCGCTTGTATTTATGAGAAATATATTTACTTTAACTTAGCACAAAAAAAATTGGGTTCCATTTAAAAAAAAAAATGCAGTGAAGAATATATGAAACACGGGAGCAGCCGCGGTTACACAGCTAGTTAATAATATATTCACATGTCAATAAACTCAATCCTTTAAACGATTAAAACAGCACCATATAAATCATTCAACCGACAAATGACAGCCGTATGTGTCAAAAATAATAGAGTGCAGCGACATCTGTCGGCTAGGGGAATTAATGACAGTTCAAACATCAATTTGGACGGAGTCTTATCGCTTAGAGCCAGCTTGGGGTGCCGACTACTTGCATGGAGGCGACTTAATGCTCGCCTGCATACGACCCGATGGATAATTGGATAGACTGACTATCTAAGAATTAGTATAAAAACAAGAATCACATATTTCACAAACAACGTAAGTAATAATTCATAATTATTGGATAGAAGATATTTATCGAACTTTCAAGTGTTTAATTTTAATACTAATCCTAATTTAAAATCTATTCAAAATTAATAAATTCCGCCATAATTCTTTATTGCAATTAATCTCATATTAAAATTTTTATACCTACGATTGTCCTAAAATTTTACAATTTTAAAACATGAACAATTTTATAATTTTACTACTATTTTGTAAGCAATAAATTAATTTGTTACCCTTTAGTCATTTTTTTACCCTCATTAATAATTTAGGCACCTACAAATGTTGCATGTTTTGGGCGGGGGCGAGCGGTTGGTTGGAAGTGCCTACGTTAAATATAAACGTGGAAGAATTACAAATTCGAGACGGTTACGTCGGCATCGAGTTACGTTTTAATTGGAATGATTTTGGCTTGTCATAACTCACGTATATTACATATGTATGTAGGTAGCTCTATACATCACTCAGCGTGATGAAGCGGGCGCGCGTCGTGGATACAAATTACTTTCTCTGTTTGTTATTAGCAACGTGATAATTAAAGTAAACAAATTTACTGAATTTAACAGTCTTCGTTTGTTTTGTATTTCAAAATCTATCTACATACATATATAAAATGAAAATGGGTCCCTTTGACGCACCATCAACTCAATACTACTGAACATATCGGGATGGGACTACTACCATTTGACGCGGAATTTTTCTTAGATGGTTATAGGCTATTATTTATTTTTTGCCCGTTTTTTACCCTTTCACCTTTTTTTAAATTTACTCTTATGTACATTTTTTTCCCGCTAATAAAAACAAAAGACTCAGTTTTGTTCATTCATTTGTTTTTTTAGGTACGCAGTGAAGAATATATGAAACCCGGGCGGAGACGCGGGCACCGGCTAGTGTTAATATATGTATATGTTTGTTAAACATGAGAGAAAAATTCTTGATCTGTTTAATCTTTGCCTATTTGTTTACGAGTATAAAATATGCCGTTAATGATTGTGAAGAATGTTGATTGTTTTGTTTGCGATCATAGCCGCGGGCGTTTCTATTTAAATAGTATAAGCTATTATTTTCTAAGTCGTTTCGTTTAAAAAGCTTTTAATTTAAAGTGCTTGAAGTTATAATTTTATTATAAACAGAATGAAATGTACATAAATTGTACAGTGTGTTTTGATACATTGTAAAATACTATCGAAAATTGGTAATAGTTTTAACGTACATTATGAAAGTATCGTTAGTATGGCAGAAAAATATGGTTAGACAAATGGACATTACACTGTAAGAAGAATTTAAATATAGTCATCAACTTTATCAGTTAACGACATAAACATATATATTAACCCCTTGAGCACCTTCCCGGCGTTTACGCCAGCTTTCCGTTGTTTTCCTAGTGTCTTTCCATTGTTTCATTTTTATGGGTACTCGACATATTAATAACAATCTAAAACGCTTAGCAAATATTTTAACATTTCTAAATCAGTATTATAATATTCAATAAAAAAAACACTTTTCGCGTCCGTCTGTCTGTTTATACGCTAATTCTTCCTAAAACGGGAAACCAATTTTTATACTTTATACTTTTCACTATCAGTTGATATTTTTTCAAGGTCAAAATAATTATTTTTTACTAAGTTGCCGAAAAAGAAAGAATTTTTATGGCTTGCGTAGACGAAATTTATAAGAGAATTGTCACTGTTCTGATAAGTTCGTGATGACATAAGTCTCTATCAGTATAGCAGTTTCTACCTGTAGAACCAATTCTAAAGTCAACACGGAGGAAGTCACGGGCCAAATCTAGTAAGGATATATACCAAGTTATTGATATGTATAATATTATACTTTCCAAATTTCAAAGTCCCATATTGTGCTTTATCTCGTTTAACACTATCAGGTACAGACGTAAAATTTATCACATGACTGTGAAACACCACTGATAAAATCTCCCAATGGTCACAAACTGGACTGTAATAAAACGAGTTTGTTAAGTACTTGTACAATGGTGGTAATATTTCAGCGGTTATCATTTTTGGCTAAAATTTGCGTTTTCCCGACCCACCGGGGGAGTCGTTTGATACGACGATGCGCGATATTATACTTTCGGTACGTACAACCTTCGTATTAGTTAAGTTGTCGTTATTTTATATTACCCTTTAACGTACCGTTTTGGCTAGTTGGTATTATAATCGTCAGTGGACGCGGCTTCGAGCTCACTTATCCAACTCTAAAATCAGCCTGAGCTTTTGGTGAAGAAAAACATCGTAAAGAAATCATAGTTTGGGGGATGGTGCGTTTTCTAATAATGCCCGCCTGTGTAGCTACCACCCTCAAATTTGAAAACCTGTCGTCAAATATCAATAGGTGTGTTCCGGTAGCATCACTTGAGAACCAGCACCTCTAGTCTTAGTGTGTTTACCAACCTGGACCACATCGTCAATTAACATCAAGTGAGATTGTCGTCAAAGCACTGAGCCTATAACGTGCAAAAAAAAGGTTTAGATCCAGTTTTATTATTATAAAATTGCTTTGGAAGGTGGTCTTTTTTTGTATTATGTTTAAAAATGATTAGAATACGGTAGATGACTGATGCTTAATCCATTCAAAATAACGTACTAAATGAATTAATAATTAAAATATAATACCAAGAGTGAAACAAAAGTATTTGATTCCCTTAGTAAAATTTTACATTCCTAGAAAGGAAAGGAAAAGAGATGCTCTATCCCTTTCCCGTAAAAACGAATGATCTCTCTCTCCCTCTAGTATATAATTAAAACACTTAAAATCTCCTATATATATTAATTTTTGTTGTTTTTTTATGTTACGTAATAATACGGTCCGAATGGAAAACACACTAAGCTTAGATGTACCAGTTTGCCTATTGGTGCTTGGCGACAGGTTTACAAACTTGAGGGTCTTATTTTTAGAAAATCCCGTACCCTCATGCAATATTTTCCTCACGATGTTTCCCTCCACCGAAAGCTCAGACTCTATATATATTTAGATAAATGTTGGTTGGAACCTAGGTCCTTCGATGGGGAATACGACCGCACTATCAACTGAGCATGCATATTTGTAAAATGTGACATAAGCCATAGTCTGTTTAAACATTAAACACCGCTGCTGGCAGCGTTTTTCTATGAATATAAATATAATAAGTATCGTGGGAAGGGATCTTATGTTAGACACGAAGCAATGTAAGGAACCGTTTGTCAACCCTTCTTCGACAATTACTATTACACTGTCGTCTACGGAACTATGAAAATTAAATGTCTAACTGCCTGTATTTTCACTCTGTTGCGCCGTATTAGGTAGAGTAATTTATTAATATGCAATGTTGTAAGAAATACGAGTTACTGCAGGATAAATATTTATCAAGCTTGTACGTTACTGTATCTTTTTTATTCGGGCCACTTTATACCTAAAACTGGAAATTGTTATTGATATTTGCTGGCGGTTGGTAATAAAAGACTTTATCAAGTTTTTGTCAGTAGTAAAAATTTATATATAGATATAATTAATTACAAAAGTATATATTTAAATAACATTACATGTCCATTAGTTGGCTTATAATTCGAGAACCAGTGAACTTATTAAGACCGGTATTTAATTTATTATAGTAAGTACTGAGATGAACACCATATACATTATTTTTTGGATTAAATATCTACCTACCTATATATATTAATGTATTAAAATAATTAGTTAATTAATTATCTACTCTTAAGAAAATAATAAGTAATAACATATTTAGTTTAACTTATTGTGTTGTATAAAGGTATTATTATTAAGAAAATAATATATGTTTGTAAAAAATAAATACTTTGACACCTAGTCCATAGATTTCTCTTCTCCACTTCAGTTGTTAAAGTGTATATACTTTACGCGGTTCGACACGTGAGTAGTACGGTGTATCTACGTAACGTAAACACTCGTTCATTGTTTACATTCGTTCTAAGTGTCCGATCCGATTGTTTGGGTAACGGATATAGCCTTTAATTTATTGGATGAAACGCGAGGAAACTTTTTAATTAATTGCTCCGAGTCAATATTGTATTGTAAATAACTTACCTTATAAATTCCAATCTTCTAAAAGGTAATTAAAGTTTACTTAATAAATTTACGATCATCTTTTCTGGATTTTTTGGTATGCTTTGTAAATGTTACAATATATATTTCAAGTATTTTTTTAAATATAATCAAATTTTAAGTGCGGTTTATTTTCATAGATGTTAACTCGCTCCAAAGGAATTAATTTATAGGGTAAAATGAAATATTTAATATCATTATTAAAAATGTTAAAATTGAATAAAAAAAAAATAAAAAGTAATATAGGTATTACATTTAAAAAATGGATTTGATGTTTTAAAGCATCTTTGATGAGTCTCTATTATTGAGATAATACATTATTTCTCACACCCGATTATCATTTGTCAATCGATACAATTTACATAATCCACAGTGACGATAATAAATAAAAAAAATAAACATAATAAGTCATTAATATTGACAAAAAGTTTTAGTAAGTAAATATATTGCAAAAATGTTCCAATAACAAGTTCTTTATATCATAGTGTGTTGCGAGAATTCCCCTTTTGATCAGTCAATAAAACAATATTTCATAATAGAGAAAACACTATTTTCGGCCACTTGTTGCGAAGACTAGTCGTGCGTGCGTGCTAAATCCGTTTAAACAGGAATGTACTTAGAAAAACTCCAGGGGTCTCACCCCACAGAACCGTTTATGCTTGAACGTGACGAAATTCTGAATGGACTTTCCGAACACTTGCACGATGTAAACACCTCTTTTAAATTTTAATGTATTTAAGTGTTTATTTCGGACGCTCTTGCCTGTTTAGTATTTATATTTTTATTTATTTCTATTATTTAATACCTCCTTTAAAAGTATACTATCTTCAAACGAGTATTAGTATAAATATTTATAAAGAAAGTTTAATTTTTTTATTATATTTGTGACAATGTTTTTTTTGTCTTTAATTTATTAACATTTCAAATTAGACCAACCAATGTTAATTAATAACTATTTTAACCAATAAAAATTATTATTAACGTTTAGAAATGATAAAAGGAAAAACAATTATATTAAGAGATTAAACTTATTTGAAAAAAAAAACAGAACACAACCGCTTCACAGACATGTTGTTTTTTTACCTTTGATGTGATAGTATACTATTATGATGTTTAGTGCAAAGTTGATGATATCAAACACATAGGTTACATATAGAGAAGTTTTCAAATTACAGATTACTATCTTTTCCGTGTTACATTTGTAATAGAGATGTTAACGGGCTATTTTTACTTCCTCATAAAAAAAAAAACAGATCATAAATAAGGCTGATCACTGAAAACGTAATGAAAATCTGGTCAAACATTAATAAGCATTTTATAGCTAGAAAGAGCAAAATGACGTCCCACTAACATACTAATTTTATATTATATTCGTGTTGCGGGAAATGGATAGAACATCCCCTCTTGATCCTCACCAAAAACTTTAAACAAAATTTTATCAGTCTAATGAAATATTTTCTCAATTAAAGTATTATATTTAATTATATTATTTAATTAATCTGTTGCTTTCAATAAATTAAACACCGGATGAATATTATGTAATTTAAAGATATATTGATTTGTGAATATGTATAAGAAAAGTGCGAACATATAGGATATATTATCTGTAATACACTTGGTTAATAGATAATAAATAAATGGTCTAGGGTATTTGGTATTAGTATTATAGTTTATTGAATTCCCTACTTTAGTGAAAACATAAGTACATCTCTGTGGCTAACCCTGAAATAATATCATTGTTGTCCCTACAGACGCTCCGTTCCGCGACCTTTGTCGGTAAATTAACCGGAAATCAGATACTTCATCGATATTTAATTATTTTTATTTTATTTTATTTTATTTTATAGTTTTTGGGAAGGCTTACAGTTAAATGTTGAATATAGGTAGAAGAATTATGAAAGTGTTACAATTGCTAATTATAGGCCTCCACCTTTATATAATAATATAAACGCATTATGTGCTACGTATCTTTGATTCAATAATGTATTTATTAAATTAATCATAAGTAGAACTGCTTAGAAAATACCACTTATATTAACTTGCTTATAAACTTGAAAAAAAATATTTTGTACGGTATAGGCTCAGTGCTTTGACCACAATCTCACCTGATGTTAAGTAATGATGTGGTCCAGGATGGTAAATACACTAAGTAAATTTGAAAAAAAAATCCTAATGTTTTTAAATTTTAATGTGTTTAATGGATTCAGAATTACATCGCATATAAAGGAGTGGGCCGCTCACGTTTTTGTTCTATTATAAGATTTGACTAATGGTCCGGATGTCCCAAACAGCAGACTTTTCCCATCGGTACGTAGTGTTGTGAACTTGTGACAGACGAGGAACGATTTAATGCGGGTGTTACACGTGCGGTATGCCATCTTTGTAACACATTCTTTTGACAAAAAGTGTTTATTCGTTCCGCATATTTGAGCCAATATATTTTTTAAAACCCTTTTTTATTTTTTATTCCGTATTTTTATAATAGCTGAAGTCAGTAACTGTTATTTTAAAATGATGAATACATTTTAAAACTCTTTATTTCTAACTCTTAATTGGTTGTTATACTCGTGGAAATGTCTTATTTGTGACAAAAAAATTAAGTTTTTAAGATGTTAGAATAAAAATATGTTATTGAGAAACGACAGTCCTTACAATAAAGATGCGTCGTCTTATCAACGTAGCAAGAATGCTTTAAAGAAACTAGTTTTTTTATAATTCGCTTTCATATGCGATATTAACAATATCGTTAATTGTCTTCTATGGCTTCTTATCATTAAAGCAAAAGCCTAAAAAAAGACACATTTAGAAAATGTATATTTTTTTAATATATCTGACTATTAGAACAATAAATATAAACTGTATAGCAAAGCTGGAAAATGAACTAATTAATGATTGATAATATCCATAGAACAGAAATGTCAAGGTTAATTTAAAAGCTTTAAAAAGGTTTAAAAACTTATTTCTTCCATTAATAAGAAAGAATATAAATGCAATAGTAGGTAACGATAATTAAAAAATGTGAATTTTAACGAGGCTGTTTGTGATATGAGATGAGATGTCATTACGGAAAAGGAAGCTTGTAAAGAATTTATATTTTTACAAATGCTTTTTATACATATTTTCAGAAGTTTTGCTTAGTTAATTAAGTGACGAAATAAAAAATTGTATTATTTTTATTTGTCTATTTAAGTCAGACGCAGAAATCGGTCAAGCCGTCGTCTAATTAAATCTGGACACACACGCAGAAGACAGAAAATGTCTTACTGTCAAAGATTATATCATGATTGATTTCATATCATTTCATATTAATTTGATGTCATAATATTAAAAAAAAATGCACAATCAGAGCCTACTGATATATTATTAGTATATACAGAGATAGATAATATATTAACTAGACATTGTTAATTAAAAAAGTTCAACGTTCAGTGCGTTACAAGTTAGTGGAAAGTTTGCAACTGATAACGCAAATACCTACACTCTCCTTGTAAACCTTATAGCAAAGTTCTCAATGGATTCTGTGCATTTAAAATAATAAAAAAAGCCTTTTATGTTGCAAAAAAGTAGCAACTTTTTCCTAAACTATTTAAACTATAAAGTTGCTTAATACCTAAGTGGTGTTTATTAGCAACAACCTCTCCTCGGGTAAAGGCCTCCTCCAACTATTTCCAGCGCTCTCTATTTTGACCTACTCGCATCCACAATATACCAACTGTCTATTAATGTCACCTTCCCATTTCAATAACGGTCTCCATCTACAGCGCTTGCCAAGAGGACCGGTCCATGACGTCACTTTTCTGGTTCATCATTCGTCTTTCAGCCGTGTTTCATTACCCCCCCCCCCCCATTTTCATTTTAGCTTTAGTGAGTGTTTCAGAGCGTCCGTAGCTTTTGTTTTGTCTAATTTTTGATAGTCTTATTTTTTTAAATATGTTATTAAAGCTCAGCGCGTAGTATTTTATATTTTACATCTTGGCGATTGAACACTTATTAGCTTAATGCGCACTGTAAGCAGTTTTCACAATTGGGAGTCAATTTTGAAGCGGTGTTGATACATTAGAAGGTGTGGTTGGATTCAATGTCTATGGACGTAGATATGTATCTACCTATGCTATTCTATAAAGAGCCGGAGTTTTCCGTGATGGAAAGCATCGTGATCAAACCACTGTACGGTCGTAGATCATTATCTAATACTCACCTTGGTAGCTACCAACATCAAGAGTCAAAATCTGACGCCAAGCACCCATAGCTGTATTTTGACAGTATCTATTGAAAGCTTGTAACTAAAGCTTTAGAGTGTTTAGCATCTTGGACCATATCTTCACCTAACATCAGGTAAGACTCAATCAAAGCGTTGAGCGTATCAATATTATTCTCATGCCCTGCTCCCAACTCACTTAAATTCGGCGTAGTATGTTTTCTACTTCCATACGTTCCTATCAGCCGTTATCTCTTCATTCACTCTTTTTCTTTTCATATTATCTACACTTAGTTTGGTTTTCCTCTACTTTTTCATCCTTCATTTATTTTCATTACTATTTTATCCACATGGACTTCCTCTCTTCTCTTAACATGTCCATAAAACGACAAACAACTCGTTTTCCTTCCATTACCTCTAATATATTTAAACATGACTTTATCCATTCTTGCCATACCAAACATCTATTTCAACATTCACATCTAAGCTACATGCAATCGTTACTCATCTTCACTTCATTCTTATTTTACTATTTTCTTAATTTCAGCATGATATAAACAATTCAAAATAGTAATGTGACAACATACCCGTAACATAGACCATTTTTTACATTTATTGGCAAGCGTGGATTACACTGAACACGCACACACATTTTATACAGAATACCCTTACATATATGTAACGAAAATGAATATACACGTTAGGTAACCTGTCGGGGAAAAATTAACTCGAATTCTCAAAGTTTTGTTACAACGTTAATAAATTTCAGTTTGTTATCGTCCCTGTTCTGGCGGCGGCTGTGAAATTCCGCGAATATTTCGACAAATTTTCTTATTTCGATAAATTTCGTTTCTTGCATTTGGAAACTAATTGAAAATTACTTTCGGCCTTCGTTGATTGATTATAATAATTTATTGGACGTTTATTTCTCCTTTATAGCTTTGAAATTATTTAGATTGTATTTATCAAAACTGTTGAAAAATTAATACAGTGATAAGTACTTAAATACATTTCTGTTGACGTATAATTTATGTAACTATTTGAGAAATAAAAATTTGATATTTTAAAAGTAAAGGTTTTATATAATTAGACGAATATAAAACACGACGTTTTCTCTTTTTGTCAACCGATTTATTTCTTGTTAGGTATACTATATGAGTTGAGATGAGTTTATCTTTAACGTTATCAATAAAAAAGGTTTTTGTAATTACTATTTTTTTTCGTTTAAATCTTTCAATAATTCGTATTAGTGCTTAAATTAGTGCAATTTTGACCACCGGCTACACCAGTAATAATAATATAAAAGTATCATGAATTCACAATTTAATAATAAATATTAAATAAATTTTGTTTTTAGCAATATTTAATGAACATGAAACGTTTGGTATTTAATTGCTAGTTAATTAGTTACCTATTTCACAGAGGTAAGGAAATGAATTAAACAGAATCAGTATGCAAACCATGTAAGTTTTTATCATCTCTAAGAAAGAATTTTTAAGAAGCTACGAATATAAAAAAAAACGTTAAACTGCTAAAGTCACGAAGCGTCACACTCGCTCCAAGGTTTTCGTTTCGTGTCAACTCGAATTTTTAAGTCTCGAGTATTCACTCGCGTGCTCATGAAACAATGACACAATAAATAAACCTTTATCGCCATTTTAATAAATGTGAACGGAACACAGCCAGAATAAATAAGCGAAATCGTGGAATGAACCGCTATCTTTCGGCATAAAGAACTTTTCCGTAGAACGCGACAAAGGTCGGAAACTTTATGATTGGACCTATGAATTCTCGATGATGTTTCATATTCATACAGAAATGTATTAACATAATAATAAATATAAGAAGACCACTTTATACTTTATCTCATATTACCTTGTTTAATAAACATAAGAGTAAAAAAGACGATGGTAATAAATCACTACCACTTTTTTTAATATGTTGATTACGTTATACATTTTCTACCAATGTAATGTATATAAAGAAAGAATATATGCACGATACATGTGAAAATGAGATCAATATATTTCTATATGACAGTATTGTATTAGGTATTTAAATAAGAAAAAAATATTACTATATAAATTATATTTTCAAAGCGGCGCCTGACTGTATTGCGTTAAAAATCAACTTATTTTCATTTATTATTAGTAAATGATTTATTTATATTATGAATTGTCAAAATGTATCTTACATACGACCGTTTACCTTGATACCAATAACCTCTCACTATATAACCGAACAGTATAAAACAAAAGACTCATTTTTCTTCATTCATTTGTTTTTTAGGTTAGATATATATTTAAAACGCGGGCGCAATCGCGAGCACACAGCTGGTACTTGTATATATAGATATAGAGTAACGAAATTTAAAACCATTAGAATTCAGTATTTGTTATCACGCAAGTGCGTAAACCAATTGCGCGATCTTCTAGCTAAATAGAAGCTTTTAACATAATTAGACCTGTTTTTAACTTTACAATTTAAATTTGAAATGAGATAAATCATATTTGTCATCGTAGCACGAATTCTAATGAATAATACGTATAAATGAATTTAACAAAATAAACGTGTATGTTTTATGTACAATTCGATTTGACAGTTCGAATAAAAAATGGTGCTAATTCTAAACCGTTCATTCCGTCTTAAAATAATGTTCGTTATAGTCTCGTTTAAAAGTATGAAAGTAAATTAAATTCCCATAAAAACTTTTCTCATTTCCCAAACAAATTTGACTCTTTAATAAACTGTAATGGGCGTTTGTTGCTCAGTAGGTAAATATTCAGGCGAAGCCGTAAAAGAAAACTCGTTTATAATAAGTTTTAAAAATAAATCAGATCTGGACGTATATCTTTTATAATGTGAGCACAACTATTATAATTGGTGAAGAAACATCAAGTAACATGCAAAAAAATATTACCATAGCATTTATACCCTGTACTGTCCAAGGTGGTAAGGTAGAGTTGGTAAATTGGCAAAGAAATAAAAATACCAAGCTAAAATGGTACCCTCGACAACTAAAGATAACAAAAGTAAGATGAGACCCGCAAAACGAATCCGAAAACCAAAGGCAAAAAGAAAATTAACAGAGCTATGTCTATTTTTTTAAGCTATTGGACAATGTAAATAAACATTCACAAAAAATTATGGTAGAGATAAAACCAGGCCGGGTCGCGATGCATATGGTGAAATATTTATCATCTAAGATGCTTCGTATTCTTGGATTAGCAAGAATATATCCAGACCTACCTAATCTTGCCGTGGTGGATATAGACCAGCATAACTGTCAATAGATTCTCATTTATGGGCAGACGTCATCGTTCTTTTATTTAATTTTACATGAAGTACAGTCATTTACCGATCTAGAACAAAAATTAAGTAAAGATGAATGAAATATTAGGAAGAAGAATTACTTTTTCCAATTAAAAAATACAAAAGATAATTAAATGCCTCTAATAACATTATTTAAGGTAATATTTACGCAGTACTTAAATTGAATATTGGCGTATACTATCTGCTGTACTTTGTTAAATTAGAAACACCGATAACACCGTAAGCAACACTCACGGCTGAATTAAAGAGCGGTGTTGTATCATCAGGCCGTTTGGCCTCTAATGGTTCATTATACCTTGAAACCGGAGTGCGTATTCTCGTAACAGACGACGTGTTTACGGCCTCTCACGCTGCCCTCTGACGTGATAGTTAGCTGCCGTGATTGTGTATTCTGATACTCAACCCGTTTATATTGACACTTTATTTTACCCAAGTATCTCCTATTACAATGTTTTCATGAGCTATATTAATTAGGTTTCAATTTTAATTAGACATTTTTGACTTTGATACAGAATGTTCTTTTTAGCTCTACGGATTTTAGTTTTCGTTTTTAGAATAAGATCTGGAATATTTATTAAGACTGTTTGATTTTGTTAGTGACGGCAAGGTCCATCTTGGTGTTAACACACTAAGTCTAGAAATATAAGTTGTTGTCGGAACACTTATATAGATGCTTGGTGATAGATTTAAATTAGAAATGAATTGTATTTTTTTTTATAGAAATAAAGAAAAATATATACTTCAATGACTACTGAAGATTGCGAGTCTGCTGGATGCGGGTGGCGCAAGACCGTTCTTTCGACGGTCGTACTAGATCCGGCCGGCCTATGTGCAGCAGTGAACGTCTTTCGGTTGAATGGATGGATGAATGGAATGGCTATTGTATTGCATAATATTATTTACTAGCATAGTATAATGTAGCTAAAAAAACAAAATATTGAGACGAGTTAAAAAGATAATGAGACTCCATAATAGATTCATAAGACCTGTATAATTAATATTTAAGCTCTTTGAATCTAAAAGATGGTAAAATAAATCTTCAATCACTGTTATGTCATAAAACATATCTGAAAGTAATAAATGCTACAGAATTCTCGAGAATACATTTTTTATAAACTCGATAAGATTTATTTCAGTATAAATTGATAATGTCTTATAAAAGAGCATATTCATTTAATTAAATATTTATAATTAATTTCTATACTTATTTAATTTAACAATATTCAAACTTGTAATTATTACTCCTTTGCGTCATACAATCTCATCATTACATCTCTGTCTTAACTAACGTACCGCATTAACGCCTTTGAGTAATTAATACAAAGGAATAGCCCCGAGGTTCCGCGTGTATTGTCTGTCATTAGACGGCTATAAACGAGCGCGTATTTATCAAAGGACTTGGAAAATTATGTGCATTTTGTTACGAATTATTTATTATTTCGTTATATGCAGTGAGCCTTTAAGTATTCATTAAAATCGCTGCCTGTAAATTATTTATATGAACTGACGATCCGTTATTTGTTATAGAAATAATAACAATCTGTAATTTAAATATGTTCAAAAGGAGACATCAAGTATTTTGCTCACCTCAGTCCATGTAAATAAATTTTAAATATTAAATAAATTTAAATAAAAAAATAATTAAAATAATTAAAGATACGTATTTTATAATAACTATTCACTTTACTGTTTTATATTATATTATTTGCATTCGGATTCTTAGAGCATTGTTGACTTTTTGTACAAAATCTATTTATACCGACTGCGTAGGTGCCGCAGTTGTATTACGGTGCGACTGCCGTTCTGAGGTCTCGGGTTCGATCCCCGTGTCGGGTCAAGTGGTATTGGGTTGTTCTACTCAGTATCATCCCGGAGTTTGGAATTTTTGTGCTCGATATGGCGACAGGCTCGCCCCCTGTCACATCTGGGACGGAACTAAGCTCGGTGAAATGTGGTTGGTGTAATTCGCTATTTCACCTCTGCCTAACCCTTCGGGGATTACAGGCGTGAGCTTATCTTATGTACTATTTATTTTGGGTGATATTGTTTAGTGCCTTAATATTATAACAGCAGTCTAAACAGCTTACGCTTTGGGCGGGCAATGCTGAGTAGGCGCGATAAGGTTTTTAAGAATTGTAAAGTGACAAACATGCGTTGCTCATAGGATAAGTTTTAGTTTAAGATTAAATGTAAAGTTAGTCTACATTAAACTCTGTAACGACTCGCTTGTTTTCTTTATAAGAACCTGAGATAGCGCTCCCGGTACTTAACTACTTGGATTGTGCCCTCAATAATATAGTAAACACAATATTTACGTATGCAATGCAAGAAGGATAAATTACTAGAGATATTATAACAATAATAAAAAAATAAAATTGCATAATCTTTTAGCCATATGCTAAATTAAATACGAATGAAAATAACACAAGAATTGATTACATTATGTTCTACTTTTACATTACATTGTACCTAAGAATGATGGGAATGGTATGCAATGCCTTGACAAATAGAGTTCCCTGCACATAGAACGTTCGTAGGGGATGCTTTATCAATAGCGTTAAGTGCCACTTCATATTCAGTCCGTTTCACTGTCCCATTGCGCCTTGTCGCTTCCGAATGTATGCTGATTGGATCATCCGAGAGCTTTTTTGTAATTTACCATAGATACGTGTGTTATCAATGAAAATCTTTTATTTGAATGAGTAGTCAACGACATGTTTTTCAAAATTTTGTATATAGATTTAAATATCAAGAATATTTTAGTTAGATTTTATGTTACAAATTTTAATTTTTAAGTAAAAAATTATTTGAAAAATAAATTGAATTTATTAAATGTATACATTTGTAACTAATCTATATGTATATATAAAGTGTGAAATATATAAATATTTTAAAATTACGTACGTAAGACGGAGGTTATAAAGTATTATTTTTTATTCAATCAATGCTTGGACTTGTGATAATATGGTGAACTCAAATGAGTTTGATTTTGTAGATATTAAAGTAATGTAATATTATTATTTTGGTCAATGAAATTGATCGATGATTGATTTAATCGATAATGAAATTGAAAAAAAATTACAATAAAGTTTTAGTAGACTTTTTTTACCTGATAGGGATGTCGCATTTTACCTTCATTTCCTTCTCGTGTATCAGTCTCCAATATAATTGTATTCATGATTATTAAATTATGTTTATTTTTTGTGTAATTTAAAACGATACAACGATTAGTATTATTAATATTAAAATTAACATCGATTTGGAAAAGTGAAAAGAAAAGATATTCACATTAAGCATTACATAGCACATTCACATAAAATATCAAGACTTCGAAAACCGATTATACTAGACACGATTTTTTCGACTATACAAATAGAATTAGTAGAATAATTTGACGCGTTAGGCCTCAAGAGAATTTGAACGCCTGCATATTGGGGTAGGGTAAGAAATTCACCCACCTTTCTAAAGTGCATGTTAGGGAACCACTAATGCAAATGAAAAGCCTATAACACACAAAAAATATATACTTTTCTGATACGAATTTTCTTGTAATTTTAAGTATTTTCTTATGAAAATTGATAGTGTACTCCAAAGTATATTAATCTTACATTTTTGACACCTCTATTTATCATTCAATGATCTATAAAATTCCCATGAAAAATTAAATGTGATTCTACTAGACAAAATAACAAATGAAGATAAGATATTTCATTTCATATTTTTCATCAAAATAACATGAAGAAAAACAAACGATTTATTTATTTCAATATCATTTATATGATGTTATTACCAACTTGAATAGCCAGCCCCTAAGAATAACTCTCTTAGATTCAAATAATCGACATAGTTCTTATTCCGTTGCGTCAAAGTTTAATATTGCTTACACTCACTGAGCTCTTATAAACTGCTATGTGCAATCGCTTGTAATACCATAAATCGAATTAGAATAATAAGGCTCTCTCTATGCGCTAGAAATATTAATGATTAAAAAAAAGGTGTTTTGAGACGTAATGGCAGTTTGACAATAAAAGTTAAGTTCATTTTTATTTTGTTGTACATTTTTTACATGATTGTTTATTTCTGTTTAATATGTCGATTATCCATAAAAATGAGACAATAGGAAACCAATGGAAAACTGGCGTAAACGCCTGGTTATTGCTCAAGGGGTTAATGTTGTTGGGGCCGACGAGTTCTCGAATGGCTACCACATACCGGAAAACGTAGCACGAATAGGTAGTCGCATAGACAAGGTAAGCCGACGACCTGGTAAAGGTCGTGGGAATCCGGTGGATGCAGGTGGTGCAAAATCGGTCTTCGTGAAGATCTTTGAGAGAGACCTATGTCTAGCAGTGGGCATCTTTCGGTTGAATGGATGGATGGCATGTTGTTGAGTTCATACTTCTACCTCTATATCCATCTATATCCGTACTTAGCACTCACCACTTACATTTTTCAATAGGAAACTAATAATCTATCAATTCATTGTACCATAAGAGGTCCAATGCTGGGCATATGTCTCCTCCAATAAATGGGGAATTGCCATAACCGGCACGCTTGTCAGGCGGGTTGGCGATCACAGTGAAGTGTTTTTGGTACTCAGAGGTTTACTTTGGTACTGCCCATTCCCTGTTTGATATCCCTTAGTCGCCTATTACGACACCTACGGGAAGAAATGATATGGTACTAATCTTCACCGGCATCACACCACCAAACTAATAATAATATTTCATAATTCTACATTTACATTTCTAGTTGTGAAACAAATATTTTATGTTTGAATATTTTGTTTGGCTTGACTACAGGTTTAGATGCGGAACTTTACTACGTGAGAGAAGGCGTGGTTAACCTCTACGCTACCAGCTTTACCGTTCCGGTCCCTGCCCATATAGCCGACCTTGAGTTCATGTGGCAAGCCCTTGGGAAAAAACCGGTAAGTTGGGATAAAGTTATAATCTATATAGGTCGTATGTATTGCTTATGTTATCCTTTATTTAAGCTTATGTCAGAATAATATCTTATAGTATAATAGATTATAAAAAAATTAAAGTAATTATATAAATTATTAGCTGTGTGCCCGCAGCTGCGCCTGCGTTTCATATATTCTTCACAGTGTTTTATTTTTTTTTACGGAACCCTAATTATTTTCCTAAAAACCTTTTTGTACTGAGATACTGTAAAAATATTTTTTATAAATTCGACCACTTTCCCGTAAAACTGTGCGTTGAATCGGAATTTATTCAAATTTTTATGAGTTTAATTTTTTACGTGGAACCCTAATTTTATTCCAAAAAATAAAAGTACCCTATTTTACGCGGAGTAGCTTCAGCTATCTATCAAAATTCGTCCAGCTGTTCCGGAGATTACCCGGAACAAAGAGACCGACAAAAATTTTAAAAATCGTATTTTTGGTATGCATATCGTATCGTATACATATACATTCATATGTATACAAACAGACACTTCAATTTTATTTATTAGTACAGATAAGTCTCCTCTTGGATAAAGTCGGATGAGGCTGTCAAGGCTCCTCTGGTCAACAGCGTTTGGTCTGTTAAAAAAACCTCCATGTAGATAGAAAATGAGAAAAAAAATTGAAGATATTTTTGTCTTCTATTAACCGTTTTTCTTTTTGTTAATTTAATACTTATTGGCGAGCTTTAGTTGTTTTAAATAAAAAGAAAATCAGAAATGCTTAATAATTTTTTTCTTTACATATGCTACTCTACTAGTCTATATATTAATTAACAGGTATAGACAAAAGTATTTAGTATCTTTTTCTCTTGTGTTTTAAAAAAAAAATCATTTCAATTATTTTCTTGTTCTCAAAATTTCAATAATGATTATACTTGATAACGATTAATTTTATTTAATGATCAATTTATTCTTTTACGCTTTAAGTTTAAGTGTTTATAATCTGATTTTAATCCGCATCTGGCTAACCCTAAATACATTTTTGTTTAACATCAGATGCTAGCAGTAAAAGACTTAAACTTTACGGTATTCATTAAAACCTCATTCAATTTTAAAGCGATGATGTTTCAGTTGCTTTTTTTGTTCGAATTTCGCGTTGCTTTCAATCCACCTACCCAACTTTATAGTAAGTCTAAACCAGCTCTGAAAGAAAACATCGTGTGCAAATCATAGCTTGATGGTAGGGTATTTTCTAATAATATCCATCTAAGTAGCTCCTCAAGTCATTACTTGCAAATCAGTACTTTTAGGCTTAAAGTGTTTACCATCCTGGACCATATCATCACTTAATGTCAGTTGAGATTGTGGTCAAAATAACGAGCCTATACAGTAAAAAAAACAGCTGTTTTTAGACTTTTATATATTGCTATCTTCGACGAACCTGTTACTTTGAAATCTGCGTAATTATAGACATC
The DNA here is from genome assembly GCA_014132275.2 of Samia ricini. NCBI lineage: Eukaryota > Metazoa > Arthropoda > Insecta > Lepidoptera > Saturniidae > Samia > Samia ricini. Next base: position 15,085,453 of record AP028161.1, read on the forward strand.
ATTTCGTTGACTTTTATCACTATAAAAACAAACCATAATTTTTCTTATTTTAGTTTTACTAAATAAATTATTTACTTACAAAATCACGTATTGATTAATCTGAAGGGGTGATCTCAATATAAACTGATTTCTGTTCTATGCGCACGTTATCGCGCTGTATTGAGATCGACGATTAGATTCTCAACATTTGCTATTTCGATGTATCTACTGTTACGATTATATTTTGTTGCTGGTCGGGATAATTTTGTTTGGAAATGTCTGCTGTTATCTGTAATCAAAAATTGATTAAAACATTTGTTTCAACAGATTCTGAGCTTTCTATATTCAGAGTGAATTTATATATATTTGTATAATTGGTAAAAATACAACAATTTAAAGTAAACAGAACATTTTAGGATACATATATTTTACTCGTAGTATACTTATATACTCATTATCTTATTATATTATTTCTATGAATTAACGAGTTTTTTGTAAGCGAATACATAAAAGATATATAATGGAAACTTTGTTCGGTTGCTTTGATCTATATAATTCTTATTTAAGCCATAGATATTAACTTTTATTTCGTCTAAGTAACATATGTAACAAGTTACAAGTATAGTGATCAGTTAAGTTGATAAAAAATCATCAATCTTGCGTTTCTTTACTTTAATTATTTAGTACTTTAATTACACTATTGGCAATGGAAATCAAAATGGAAATTGTTGTTTGAAAGTGAAATTGATAGCGTTGTTAGTAAGTAATAAATGTCAGTATAAACTAATAAGTTATAATAAATCATATTAGGAAACAATATGTACACAAAAAAAGCGCTTGAATCTACAAATAACGTAATTACAAGTCTACGATGAGCTGTTGTTAATTACATTATCTGTAACGAAAACGTTGAATTTCCGATGTTAAATTTTATTTGTCCACTTGTATATTAAATTTGGTTTCCATTGAGCGCGGGTACTCGCTTTGTTTAGGGAGCTGTAACTGTAGATTTTGACGGCTCGGCACTTTCCAATTTAGCTCGAACGAGATTTAATTACGTGAAACAAAAGGCCCAGATTAAATCATGGTTTTTGTGTGAAAGTTTCATACCGTTCGAGTAGAATGTTCGTAAATATTTATGTATTTTTTTTATTTATATGTAATTGGTTTACTTGTATTATATCTACCTATTCAAAAATAAATACATTATTTAACAACTCTAAACTTAAGTAGTGTAAGATATATTCATATTTTTAAATAATTGAATTTGTTTTTTTTATTATAAAGTTCAAGCATTTTTTGTAGACACCAATTAGCCGCTGCCATTTTTTTGCAGTAGCTGCATGATTATTTTTTGTTTTAAAACAAATTTAAAGTATGAGTAATGGTTCAGGCAAAGTAGTACAATAGAAATTGCGGTTTGTATATTTTTTCTATTTATTTCTTTGTTTTATTTTTTACGAGTTAATGTTTCATGCGGTGTAAACGGTATTAAAATTCGATTAGAATATACACATATTACTTAAAATCTTAAAAATGTAAATAATATTTAATAAATATTTGCTTTGAAAACTGCAATCATATTATAGTTGTACTTTATTTAAAATCATGTAATTAAAAACATAATTGAATTCTGTTTACACAATTTCTCAATTTTTGCACTTAATAGTACCTATTAAAGCTGTATTGAGTTTACTCACGTAGTCATTAGAGGACGGATAGTAACACTAACCAAGTAATATTTATTTGTCTGTCCAGCTTCCTTACGTGATGGGGATAGACTACGAGGCTCGAGGCGCCATGCTGGCGCCCCAAGTCAATATATCTGAACGCGGATATGTCCCTACTACATTACAAACTTTTAGGTAAGTCATTTATATATATATATATATATATATATATATATATATATATATAGGTATTTTATATTACACTCCTGCAACAAAAAATGTTTGTCAAGTGCCGTGCTATGTAAATTATAATATCCATCTTAGTTGTAATTGGATTCTCGAGTTAGTCTGGATAAAGTTAGACGCAATATTGGAAGCTGTAGTAAAATAGCTCATTTATTTATTTATTAGAAATCCAACAGCGTACTTATATAACTAGCATGCATATTTAAATAACACATAAGGCCCTGATAGGATTTTCAAATATGAGTAACATTTACACTATAAAGTAACAATAAAACTATAATAAATAAAAAAGCAAGCTGTACAGTAACTTTTAATTATTTGACATTATTGGCGCGTGATGTGTGTGTGTGGGTGTAAAGTGTGCGTGTGTGTGCATGTGAAATGTATGTTTATGGTGTAGACTCCGCGATGAAGTTTTATAAGTTCAGTCTTAAATGCATTTGTGCTACTCGTATACTGGAAGACATCTATAATGTTGTACATTGTATTGTATGTGCGAGCAAGGCGACACAGTACCGAGCTTGAGCATAATTAGTATTTGCGATTGGAACATCAAAAAGTTGTGTGCTATGTGTGCGAGTTTTAAATGTCCTAACCGATATTAGGGCAAGCAGTTCGGAGCAATCAATGTACCCAGTTAAAACATCATAAACATCATGTCGTCCTGCCGGCGCCGTATGTCCAGTTGAGTTGATTCAATTGAAATTCTTTACATGCTTCGCTGTAGTTCCTATATTTTATATAGTCTTTAAAGCATAGAAATTGGATAATTTCTTTTTGAATGGCTTCGATTTTTCAATATTTTTACTGTAATGTGATGCCCATATCATTGAAGCATATTCAAGAATACTTCTAACATAGGCGTAATATAATACCTTGATATATTCTACATAGCTTTTCGCGAAAAAGTAATATTTAAAAATTTGTTAACATTGACTTTGATTCGATTTCTTCCGTAATACTTTTCTAGTGCAGCAATATCAAGTTATATATTTTCGCAGTCAGAAACCGTTTCGACTTTTAGGTAATTTTTTTTATCATCGGCAAACATGATAAATGTAGAATGTTCCTAACATTCGCCTATGTCAAAGAGATATGCATGATAAAAGAAGACCTAGAATAGACCCTAGCGAGACGCCAGAGGGTCCATTTTAATGAAATCACTTCGAAATCCACCTATTAAAATAGCTTGCATCCTATTTTTAATAAATGACTCAAGCCATCTATGTTAGTTGCCAAGTATAATGTGTTTAAAATAGAAATAGGTCGATAAATTTTAATTTCGACCTTTGTTCCACTTTTGTGAGGTGGGACAATTAGAGCTTCTTTTCATTTATTCGGAAAACAACAGAATTTGTTAAGTGAAAGATTGAATAATATTGTTATTAGCTTTGCAAGCTTTAAAGAACATTAACAAAAATAGAATAATTATCGCTACCAGGGTCTTTGTTGATTTTGAAGGATGCAAGACTTTCAGTTACAGGTTTTTCTTCAATAATAAACCTAAGCTTATTATCTTTAAAGCTGCTTCTAAAAATAGGATCTATAGTCTCTGGCTGTGATGACAACCCGCTGGGTTCAATTAACGAAGAATTTTTCGCGAACACACTCTCTAAAAGTGAATTAAACCCATTGCATATATCGAGTTCAGATGTATATACTTGTTCTGCAAATGCTAGTTTGTTGGGATAGCCTGATTTATTATTTCGAAAGTTTTAACATATGTGCTTAGAATAGGATTTAATAAGTTATTGTATACGAAATAAATGACTGTCATAACACTGTTCTTGTATATTCTTTTGCCTAGTATGCGTCAATGAGAATTCATCGTGATCTCGTGGGTTCCTATATTTTTTCCACTTTTTGAGCTTTTAATTTATCTTTAACTATGTGTATTAATGACCAAGAATACCATGCAAGGAAATTATATGAATTTTTTTTTACAGTTAGCGGTACCCGGTCACTTATCATATTATTTAGGATAGTGTAAAAATTGTTAAGAACCTCGTCCATAGTATTAGCAAGAATAATATCATCCCAATTCTGTTCTCCCAATAGTATATTTATTTTCTCGAAAACTGTAAAACTGTAATACATTTTCAGTCGGTTAAGTCGCATATTAGGTTAGAGTAGATCTTGCATTTCTATATCGAATCCAGGATGATAAACACCTTCTTTAACTAACGAAACATTCAGTCTATCTACACGGATAGCTGTGTCACTAAAAATTAGATCTAGTGTATTGTCACTAACGTTTGTGATAATATTGTACTGTTCTATCCCTACAAAACTACACACATGTACTAGATTGGAGGCCGTTTATTGTCATTCTAAGATTCTCCGTCTAAGTAATATGGGAAACTTGTGGGTCCACTTTTAATTACCAAGATGCAAGTCACCAGAAAGTATGTAGTGGTATTTTGGATAATCAGTAAACAATTTCGTTACTTTCAATGTGAGGGCGTTCAGTCGAGCAGCATGTAATGAGTCTGGTGCTATATGAAGTGTATATGAAGATCGCGTTTGTCACTTGTCCTAAGTGTTCATCCCGGTACCGTGACACACAAACACTCAACACCAGGAACCGCCCATTCGGGTCTCTCTTGTACATTGAGGGTATTAAGTGACCAAACCATCACACCACCTCCAATTTTTTTAGTAGACATAGTTTCATTACGATCACAGCGTTGAACATTATATCTTTTATCACATAGCTCACTGACATAAACCTCTTCAGTTAGCCAGGTTTCCGTAAGGAGGTACATGTCAGCATTATTTAATAAAATATCATGTCGAATCTTCTTAGTCTTTGTCCTTAGTGCTAGCACATTCTGATAAACAACGCTTAAGGGTTTACTAGCCATAAAGAATAAATTTAAGAATTAAAACCAATATAATAAAATAGGTTCGTCTTAATGGGATAGTTTTTACCGCCATTGATCTGGACCGAATATACAAACAATATGTTGTTTAATGAATAAACAGTTGAGGTTTAGTAAATTAGTGAATTGACTATGATGTATAATTTGTAGAAGCATGACAAAACATGCTCCTATAATATTGTGTAATGTGTGTGTGGTGTTATTGTGTATTAAGAGTAAAATAGTTAGTATATTGAAATATGTAACTCTTGTTCTGAAATCGATTGATAGGTTTGTACGCCAGGTTGCTAACGTAATTGTTATTAGGAAATGACAGTAAACATATATCAATGCATAAACTTAAAGATCTACCTAACGTGAACTTACACATTGTAAAATTACATTTTATTTGAAAACTATAATTTATACTATTTTGAATAAGTCCTTTTGATAATTTATTAAGTAAGTAATAATTAATAAGTACTGGAGATATCTCATTTTTTCGTAAAAAAAAAAAATGCAGCTGTTTCGAACCCAGATACACTTGTATACTTTTTCTTTAGCGACAACTTTATTCATCATTAATAAACGCTTATTCTCTGGAATTAGATGTTTGTTAATAATTTTTTTTTAGATGGATCGGGTATACTAACATCAGCAGTAGATATTCCCTTTTTCCTGCGTACCCCAGATATATAATATTATCCTCGACATTCGTTTCCTTAAATTTAACTACAATGGGTTTTTTTGGTCTATCAATTACTTTCTGTAAAGGTTGAACACAATGAACAAACTCTATTTGGCCGTTCTGCAACTCGAGTTCAGCATACTTGGCAATCTTTTTGACAACGCTAACAAAGTGACTCATTCGTTACTTGGGGTACGCCTACTATTTCTATATTGGTAAATCGTGCCCATTGTTGTTGTTTGCTAATATGTCAGCGTAGTTCTATAATATGGTTCTCGGATTCTGTGACAGTTTCATAAATATAATATATATATTACTTCTTAATTGGCAATTTTATTCCATATGTTTTTCATTATTGTTACAATTGCGCCGTGAAGTTGTTATGATATAAATAAATAAATTTAAAAGTATCTTTTTTTTATGAAAGAGATTAGTTTAACTGTCTACTTCCCATGTTTGATTTTAAATGATCATCACAAACTATAACTTCGTAAAATTAACCTACAATAATACTGCAATCTGTAGCCAAGCAGCTTTGAAGCAATGATGACGTAGTTAGTAGAATTATCGATGGACGCATAATGAGCCTGAGCTTTTCGTTAAAGGAAAATATCATGAGGAAACTATATCATAGTGGAATGGCATTTTCTAATAATGCCCGCCTGAGAAGCTTCCACCTTCAAATTTGAAAACCAAGCACCAATTTATCACCTATTCCTGTAGCATCACTTGAAAATCATTACCTTTATGCTGATTGTGTTAACCATTCGCGACCACATCGTTATTTAAGATAAAGTACGATTTTGGTCAAAGCCCTGAAAATATACAGTACCAAAAAAATATCACTTGTTTGCACGTAGGGTTCGTCTGCCTTGTACGGGGACAAGAAGCGCTGAAATTCTGGTCACAATGCAACTTAATATATCAGCACCGGATCGAGGACATAAGGATGTTCGACTGATATTCAAAAGAAACAAAATTTGTCTAAAAGGTAAGCTTGTTTCTATAATTTTTTTTTTCTTTTTACGCGAAATAGGCTTAGTGCTTTGAACACAATCTCACCTGATGTTAAATGACGATGTGGTCCAGGATGGTAAACACACTAAGCTTAGAGTTACTGGTTCTCAAGCGATTCTGCCGAAAAACACCTAATGGTATTTGGCGACAGGTTTTCATACTTTAGGATAGTAGTTTCCCAGGCGGGTATTAAAGAAAATACCCTACCACCACACAGCTCGTATAAAATAAGTTTTAATCAGTAATAATAACTACTTAAAGCAATGCCCGTTACTTTGTAATGAAAGAACTTAAGCATTTTTAATTACAAAGTAGGCTACATGTAAAAAAACACGAAGACTTTAAACATTGCATGTTTGTAAATAATCATAATGAAAAATAATGATAAGAATAAAATTATACTCTAAAAATAATAATATAAGCCAAGCTTAAAATAACAATATATTGTAATTACAAAGAAAAAATAAAAATAAAACTAGTTGAGACATGTTCCATAAAAAATTAAACAAATTTCGCAAGTCACCCACCGCAAATGTTCATAATTATCCGAACGTAGTAGCTACTTTTCCAAAATGTTTCAGTCTCGCGATCATAAATCACCAACCAACTTATTTTTAATCAATCAACTTGTCCTACATACAGATAATATTGATATCGGGTCAGACCAGTCTGTATCTATTTTGGAATATATGACATCAACTAGAAAGGGATTTGCGGTTGGCATGTCGGGAATAAATTTAACTTTTTATTAGGTTTCTTTTTTCGTTTATTTTTACATATTTAATAGATATTTATTATGTTATTTTCTTCAAATATGAACTTCACGAATAATTTGCCTGATCATTTATAAATAAACTTCGGTTTTGTTGTTATTAAAATCGTTGTCTCTATTTTGTGGACTTATTCGTATCTATTTATTTGGAAAAGTTCACTATAATGTGCTAATGTTCTGGACTTATATGATCTGTAAGATTATCGAATAAACGATTTTGTTAGTATGTGTTAACTATTTACTTGTGTATAAGTTATAATAACATTTGCAGTATTCTCTGTTAATTATACTGTTAATTGTGAAAATATAAACTACTACTGAAGTTAGAGAGATAAAACGTTTAAATTTAATTTAAATAAGAAAAGAGTTATAAATACTCTTTAAAGCCTTTTAAAATTTATTAAAAGCTTTAACCATAAAACTTTCAATAGAAAAAACGAAACAATATTCAAAGTAATAATGTTAGAATTATTATCCAAAGAACCATTTGATAAGACTCCAACTTGCAATATTACCATTATCAACAGACAAATCATTTTATAACTATCGAAATGAGTGTAGTAAAAACACATGAAGGAGAAGTTCCAACACTTTCCCCGACTATAGCAATAATAATAACGATGAATTCTGCCGGCTATAGACACAAGTTGTTTGAATAGTAGGGAGGCTATAAATAGTTATGTTGTGGGTAATATTGGGATGAATTTGCAAAGTCATACAGATTTTATTTTACAAATGTTTCCTTACTTTTTCTTTATTCGAATTTTATATTATATTTTACAATTTTATCTTTAGTTCTTCTATATTCGAACTTCATAAAATTACTGCACTTTATATGACGGTAAATAAAGTATAGCTCAAGTTAACTGACAAACTATTGACAGTCGCTATCATCATACATTTACCACGTCTAAAGCCTTTACTCAAGTAACCACACCGGTTGGCTTACATATCGCAGAACAGGACACTTCTTAATATATTACTAAGGCGTGTCTTTTACCATGTCTATGGTGGTAGCAATCAAGTCGAGCACGAAAGCTCTACTAACAAACAAAATCACTTATCATTAATAGAATATCGATCCAAAGTAACGTGAAAATTAGCGTGCAGGCCAGTATGACAGGGACGACTGACAATGGATACCAGATCTCTCGACAGTCGCCACTGTTTCTGAATTGCATTGCACAATGCCGTCACTTTGCCGAGCTATTATAAAAAAAAAAGATATTATTTATGTTATTTCTAGATGCTAAAAATTTCAAGGGCTAAGTGCAATTTATACTAATTTAACCGAGTTATCTGAATTCAATTTCTCTTCGTTCAAAGCTTCTTTTAAATTTTGTATTTAATTTTCTTCTCTACATCTAAGCTTTTCGACATTTAAAAACTATTAACAATAATTTTTCAGTTATAAAACCTCTCTATATGTGGTAACTTCCCCCACAAATCACTCCCTCGCACTTTATTAGCATGTAGACGATTTTGTAGACGCAACAGGATATATTCTTGGAGGGATAAAGACGCATTGAGAGGGTCCCGGAGGCGTAACTCGCCCCTCTTTTAATGTGTTTACAAGGCAGTATCGATTGTTCTATTGTACTTTTATTTGACTTGGAAATTTTCTCCTTTTCCAACTTCATATTGTTTTTTTTTTTTGCTGAATTTTATTTTTGTAGTTAAAAAAATTCTGTTTGACATTTTTCCTATTATTCTTCTGAGTTATCAGCTTTACTTTTAGCCGTATTCAATTTTGTTTTTTGTATTATTCCTTTTACAATTTATAGCAGGTAGATAGAATTGACTTTCAGCTTCGTAAATCTTAGTTTTAACGTAACAAATACGTATACAGCTATTTTGAAAGTTTCAACTTTACAATTATAACATTTTTAGAAACAATAATTTTCAGAACCTTAGCATTAGTACGAGTATTATCTAGTTTATTATGTAAAGATTGAAACAATTTATTCTCAGAATGTGTAAACAGAGTGCTTTATTTTGTTTGTATTTCTCCTGTAGGCCTATCAACGATAGAAACGCGAAATGAAACTGCACGTCTTGCTGGAGATGCGAGCCGAGGGTCTGGTGGAATTCTATTCGCTGCTGGAGGTTGCGCTGCAGCTGCTTTAGCGCTACTCAGCGCTGCAGCTGCTGCTGGAACCCTATATCGAAGAGGAAATAAAGCAAGACATCATGATTCAATACAGTGAGTACCTTTACTAGTAAACAGGTTATATTTAAAGATTATTTTGTATTTTAATATTTGAGTACACCTAGTGATGGTGACACCCTTATATGTTACGATTTATCATTGCATTTACTGAATGGTTTTAATTAATCAGATTAATTCTTATTTTTCTAATGCTTTCATACAATTACTCATTAACAACGTTAAAAAGAAAACAAAATATCTTTATAGAAACTTTATGACCTGTCAATTAAAATCATGTATATAAGTCATACGTTAATAAATTAAATTATTTATACTTTAGTACCAAATATGTGTTAAGTACAAATATTATGACATCGAAAACAAAGAAAATATTTATATACACATATAATCAATTTAATTCTAGAAATCTGTTCAAAAACGTTGTAGTATCAGAGATTTAGAAACTCGGTTATACTTACCCTAAATATCTGTATATTATAAGAAAGTGATATAGTAAGTAGTAAGTAAGATATCAATCCTAAAGTAAAGAATATAATTTATCTGCAGTTTAATTATATTAGTACATTTGTACGTGAATTTGTCAGCATAGATTCAAACGACTTAAAAAAAAAAAATCAATATTGAATAGTAAAATCCCAGATGAATATGTTAATGCATTTCATTATTATAATATTGATAATATAATAATAACCTAATATTATAAAAATCATATAAATAAATTGTATATAATCACAACGGTAAATAAAATGTACCTATTGATGAACTGTTGTATTTTGCTATTTAATTTAGATTAATAAAATAAATGATTATTTACATTACAACTGTTACGAGCTAGTCCGAAAGTTTCCGTGAAATTATCTCGCCTTCGAACTTTGTAATATTAAGTGGGAAAGTTCAAATACCTACTTAACTTAATTGTTTCGTCGAGAGGCATACTAATTGATATTTAATTTATATTGATTTTAAGGGCAATAAATCATAATTGATCTTTAAAAAAAATAATTAGTATTACTTACATCGTCTAGGATTCTAAAAACAGGATGTTTAATTACCCTTAGTTTGAACACGCGTATAATTAACAAATATTCAGTTTAAGGGCATTGCCATGTATTAGTACTACATATCGCTGTTTTCCTTTGTATATAGCTCAAATCTCAATGTTCGAATATACGTCATTTAATATTGCGTACGACTATGATGCCGTTAACTTATCAAAACCATTTTATATATTATGATGACACATTGAAACTAAATTTGAAATATGCGGTAATCTATTGTGTTATAATATTAAAAATAACTTTTTTAACTGTAAAAGAAATAAAATTTGTTTAAGAAAACTCCTTGGAATTCTCATAATTATATAAATATTGTAATTATGATATCACCTTTACCTCGGAGACGTGCCCTTTGATACCTTTATAATTTTTTTCAATAACATACCATTTTCAACATAATATCCATTTGATATTGACCTTAAACGTATCTGTGGTCCAAACAATGTACTAAAAGCGTTTTTATTTATTCAAACAATCTCTATGAATTGATTGTTGAAATCACTATTGACGTTGCAAATTAATTTGGTTTTTGCGTAGATTTATATTTCTTATATAATAATTGGAAATGATTCACCATGGCTATTCAACCACAATGCGCCCACTGTTGGACATAGGTCCATCGTATATCGTACAAAAAAGAAGTAATACTCAAAAAGGGTTTTAATATATAAAAACAGAAATAATGTGATTGAAAGAGATCAAAGTATAAAATAATGTAGTGTTTCCTTTTTTCTACTTAGTCTATTAGAAACTTACACATGTGGATGAAATTTTAAAACTAATTACTGTTGATTGATGGTTCAATTAGTTATGAAAATTACGCCGGAATACATTTGTAGGAGATTGAGATTTTCAATTTGACTATGGTCGTCAATTAAGAGGACGTAAGAGTACGACTATAATTTCTTCATTTTTTATTCCTTCACTAAAACCTTAGCCTCATTGTAGAACTGAATTCGGACACATGTTTATTCGTGTGCTATCGGACCTTACATCTCCATCCATCTTTTCAAAGCCTACCTCAAACCTAGAGTGTGTGATATAAATAAGTATAAACATAATCATCCGCTCTCACCTGTAAGTTGCACCAAAACGGAATGTCTGTATAAAGGGCATCCAACCCCTGTCTGCTTCGTTTGATGGATGATGCTGTGTGAGAGGTTTTAGCGACGGACAAAGAAAATGTTTTTAGTCATTCGATAGAGCTATTTTCCTAAACCGAGCCGTCATAGGCTTTTTATTTTGCATAGAACATCAATTTTATGATAAATCGCAGCTAAAATATTGTAACAGACTTATCGAATAAACCAGGATTATTGTAACAGACAAGTTTTAGATTAAATCACCTGCTTGAAATATTTATTACGTATGTAACGACGAAATCAAAGTAAAAGAAAGAAAAATTAATTACACGTTTATTGGATATGTAATAATTTTATTGGTTATTAGCTGTGAGTCCGCGGCTGCGCCCGCGTTTCATATATTCTTCACTGTATTTTATTTTCTTTGTTCGGAACCCTAATATTTTTAGAACTAAGATACAGTAAAGATATTTCTCTCATAAATTCAAGCACTTTCCCGTAAAACTATGCATTGAACTGGATTCTATTCAATTTTTTATGAGTTTTAATTTTTTACGCGGAACCCTAATTATTTTCGCAAATTAAAACTTAGGGTAAGTTACCCGGAGTAACATCAGCTATCTAACAAAAAATGTTTCGCCAAAATCGGTTAAGCCAGTCCGGAGATTACCCATTACAAACTGATAGACAGACAGACAGAAATTATCTTTTTGGTACAGGTATCGTATACACATTCATATCTATTTAGTAAAAAAAAAAGTTTTAGTATTACAAACAGACACTTCAATATAATTTATCACTATAGATTAGTATAGATTTACACACCTATAGTATAAAATTTGTCTAACGATGGGAACTGATAGTTTTCTGCTTAATTATGCATCATTTTATTATGAAAAAAAGCTTAAAATTTACGAGTACCTAAATGGATAATATTAGTCAATTATATTTTGTTTAAGCTTAGTCGCAAATGTTTTTACATACAAATTCTTTAATAAGTGAGTTATGCTTTCTTGTAATTATTATTATAATAATTAATAGTTTTGTAAACATGTATCTAATTTTACCTTTATTTTGGTTACTGTTTCATACAGGAAAAGTAGTATGAAAAGATAAATAAAATACATAGTTTGTACCTTATTTCTATTGCATTATTCCTTTAATTAAAATTTATTTTTGAAAAACTGTCAAAGAAAAATATGACCAATTTATAATATTTCATTATACAATCTCTAGTTGTCTTTTTCTTCCAAGCAATAACAAGTAATTTTGCTTAGCACTTCGTATACGACGGCGGCTTACGGTAGTCATCAGAATGTCCTTCTCAGGCTGGACACTCTCGGCCGACCACCAAGTTCAACGGGATCCTACGCTACTATAGCAAGCTTACACAAATTTCCTTTCGGTAAGTATCTTTCTAAAATATTTATCACTGTACGGCTCGTAATTTGCATGGAGTTCATCCTCATATCATACAGCTTAAATGGTCACGGGTAGCGTGGTTTCAAAGAAGTTGCTTCTCGCGACAGCTTCGGATGTGAAACGAGTACCTTGCTGCGATTTATCAAGCGAATACAGTATAGAAATTTTCAAATTAAGGATGACATCATTTTTTTTTATCAGCAATGCGCGTGTTGTACCAATCGTGCGCAAGCGTATATAAGCTACGTAGACTGCTTCGCATGAAGCGTACCGTATACCTATTTGCCACATTTCACCATCTCTCTATTATATACTTGAGATCGGTGCAACATATCTCCCTCTATTTGAAATCATTTTTAACACGACTGTGGACTCATCTATCTTTTATTTGGTCTTCCCTATTCTTCTATAACCGTCCACACTAATATCTAATACCTTTCTTACAACATCCTCTACCTCCCTACTGATATCAGAACAGACGACTACTCCTTAATCTTTGTCACTGGCGCCTCTTTCAAATTTCCTAGTTGCTACATTTGTGGTATGATTTTGAAAAATCATGAATAATTATTTCAATTTAGTTCAATTTATTTCAATCTAAAAATTTTAACTCTCATAAATTTAGTCTAATCTTTATTTACATTTATTGAATTTAATTTTTAACAGGAAGCCGAAGGTCACCATCTCCTTACGCTACCACGCATATCGGAGAACATCTCTACGCCAAACCAGAGTCACGTGTCTCTTACTACGCTGCCTCTAATCTTACACACATTTCTCAGGTGAATTATTAATGCTTATTTACGATATCTGTTTGTATTCTATTGACACCGTATAATCTGACGTAGTTTTGAATCTTATTGTTCTTTACGTGTTATTATACTGTACATGCCGCCAGCGTGGAACATTGTGACACACTAATGCACTACCATAAAATGCATTACACTGCACCCCACATTCCTACACTCTACGCCAAGGCCGCTGAACTTTTTATTATTCGGGCCAAATAGATGATTCAGATATTTTTATGAGGCCACTAGCCGTTACTGTTTTAATTACTTTAAATTTGTCACAAAAGAAATTTAGTAAATATATTCGCCGAATAGGTCATACTAGAATTTTTTATTTATTCATACTATTAATTCAAGTTCAATCTTGTATCACCACTCTAGCTAGACGATGGCAATCCTGCTAGAACTTTCCATGGTATTTTCGTGGCACTTCGGTATAAATGTTTCATGCTATTATTTCCAATACATTTCGCATGTGCACAATAACAAAACTATATTACGTAAAAGAGCACCTAAATCACACAATATAGGATGTAATAACACAAGCTATTGTTTGTAAGATAACAGCTACTACGTAATACACTCAGGTACCGCCAAAAACACTAATTCTATTAATAGTTCAACTAGTTACGTGCATAATTAAAATTTGAAGTAAGACTAGCTGTGCCCGCGACTTCATTCGCATAAAATATTAATTTAATAAACATTATCCATTGGACCAAATTGTGACTCTGAACCATTCTCGAATCCTCAGGAATAGACACAAAAAAATACATGAAAATCGGTTCAGCCGTTTAGGAGGAGTTTAGTCACAAGACGGAAGACGCACAGAAGATTTATATATAAAGATATCACAGACATATTGCTTTGATCCGAAACAACTTAAGAATTAGGAAATCCAGTGTCCTGCAAAGGCTTTATTATGACAGAAATTTTTATGTTGGTAACCACGTACGCTACACTGTCAGCTAGATGGTATCGTACTGATTTTTTTTCTAACCTAGCTAATGCTGTTTACTGGAAGGGCCTTCAACGTAACTTTGAGGGCGAGTGCTGAAGGCACTCACCGCAAAAGGTAACTAGCACAAGGGCACCAAATTGATACGAAACTCGGTTTGGCCGTTACCTGTGTATAAAATTCTCGCGAAATTTTGATCCTAGCTAATACCTATTTTTTTTATTTATTAATAAAAAAAGAATCCTTACAGGACCTATGTACCTGCGTGTTATGTGCAGGAGTGTGTGTGCGTGTATGCTTGATGCATGGTCAATGTCACTATATCGCGCTAGTAGCGGCGTCAAGAGCCTCCTCAGTTCGGGAACGGAGCAAGTCTTGGGCCGCCACTGAAGGGGGACCCGACGTCGTGCTGATTTACGTGGGCCATTTAAAAGTCGTACGCTGGCCGCAATGTGGACCTTAAATCATATGTACATTTAGTTTAATATCGCAGCTTTGAAATAGTCGTATTACTGAGTTCTTCACAGACAGAGTCTTAGATACATCTAGTATAATATCAAGATATATATTGTAGAATATTTACCATTGTCAATTAATTTTACAAAGTATATTTAGCGTATAAACGATTTAATGTTTCTCATAAAATCTCATTTATTATTACCAGTACCAACCCATACAAACCGGTAAAGACATTTGGCACCGCACATTGGACGGTGTTCCTCGAAATTTGTCGGATAATAAATTAGCTTAGGGTTGAAATAGATTTTGTTTTACTGTTGGTTTGACGGCCTCTGGTACGATGTAAATGGCTAAATAATTATACAAGGGTACAGTGATATACTTTTAAAAGCATCGATTAAAAATGTTTTCATTTGTTAACTTTTATATTTTTCTTTGTTTTGTTTCTTTAAAATAATTTGTTTAAAGACATACAGCATTGTCTACGGTTAGGAACATCACGTTTTAAGAAAAGGTGGACAGTAAAATAAGATGAACCAACTATCCATCTACACAAAATGAAAGTAAAGATACAATATGTTTTAGTGAATATTTTTATGCACAACAATAGATAGATACTCTTTTATATACGTATATTTAACCGTAACTCAAAATATCACAATAATAATCACCGGCACACAAAAAAATTTAAGTAGAATGTGCAATTGACCGGACCTACCTACGGGTACGTATTTTGGTCCGCTGAATCCGAATCCGGGGTCAGTTTGACCCCTACACCCTCGAAATTTCGAGAAAACATCAAAAAAAAAAACCGTAAAAATGATGAAAATTGGCAGTTTTAATGATAAAAAATGTTTTGGAACTAAACTAAGCGTGATTTTCAGGTTATATTATTTCATTTGGATACATTCCACAAAACGTTTTCCAGTATAATGTTTAAATGTATGGTTTTTTTTTTGATGGAATAGTTAGAAAGTTCTAATTTTGAAAAATCATTCACATGGTTTTTTTTTTTCGAGTAAAAACAAGTTGGCTCATATGTTGATCAAATATAAACCAATTATAGATAAATTAAAAATAACCTGATATCAGCATAAATGAAAAATTCGGGCTCCAACTTTTCGGCTAACTCATTAAAGATGCACTTTAATTAGAGATTTATTTCGTCTTTTCATCTCTACATGTCAAGTGCATTTACAATGTAAGCATTAAATGTAATAAATAATTCGTCTTTAGGAAGAAATGTTATTTGTAGATTGATATCACAAGGTTTTGTCGACAAAGACTAAGCAAAGGAGAGATTGCATTTTTCATTTCGAAACCTTTAATGTTCGAGGGTGCATAAAACGGGACCTTTACCTCATTAAGAATCCAATTTAAGACAAGTTACCCCGTCTTCCCTTCAGGTGATACAAACGTAATGCAATTAGCTTTCGTCTTTTGTTCAAAGTAAGTATTAAAATGAAACTAAATTTCATTTGGATAAGGCCATGATTCAAAGTACCTTTTACTCATAAAATCTTAAATGATTTAAAATAAATGTTGAAATTGTATCTTTTTACTATTAAATTTTAACTATATATATCTTCTTCTATACTATAAATAAAAATTTAAATTTCACGTGTTTGTACATTTCCGATTTTTGTGAAAAGAATTATTGCAAAGGACTAAAAATAGGCAATTAAACATATTTCTATCATTTTTAGAAATTTCCGTATGGCCGTTTTTATGTTTATCTGTTTGTTTGTGCAGACATCAATAGTCCGGAGTAGCATCAAAACTTTATTTCATTAAAATCGGTCCACTCTATCAAAAGTTATAGTAATTTGAATGACCCGCGGCTACCAAAGACTACAATATTATACTGCGGCGACTTCAGTATGAACGAACAGTTTTAAGGAAATGCGTTGAAATTTATGGATTGATTGAAATTGAACAAAATGATATAATATAATATTTATCAATATAAATAAATAATATCTAAGACAGAGTAAATGAAAAAACAATATTTTGATATTCAATTTTCACACAATCATCTAGGCTTTTTAGGCGTTGTATTAAGGAGTCGTCGGTATATGGAAATAATGAACTGAATTTCAGTAAATTAAGTAAATCCTCCCCGGTTAAGTTGGCGGGGAGTATGTGTGACTCGCCAGGCGTGGAGCGCCAGAAATACCCACTAAAACCCCACGGTGCCGTCCGCCTCCTAATGTTTATCGTCGGTATATAATGTTAAATAAATCTCGAATGATAAATAAATTAGGTTAACTCGTGTTAAACAATTTTATGTAGTTATAAAACGCGAAAATTTAAATACTATTTAAAATACACGGTATATTTTAAATGCAATTTTGGCTTATGTCTCCAACGTACGAACAAAATTTTTACGTCGTAAAATGGTATCCAGTCTGGACCAGGTATATCCTGTGAACTCAATTAGCAATATCGCTCGACGTGCCCCGAGCTCAATGCAATTATGCCCGGCACCAGGTACTCACTGAAACTAAATGGAGATAGTTGCATCAGCGGATGGAAGGTCGGTACAAGTTTTTGATTGTGAACCTGGGAAACTTAATGTTGATGATACACACTTTAATGGAGAAATGAGTTGAAAAAAATGATTTGGATGTAGGAAAATATGTCTAAATGCATTTTGTTTTATGTACTTTTTATTTAGAATATCCTACTGAATGTAATGCTTCTGAATCTTTCAAAAAGAATGTTTCTTGTGATATCTTCAATAAAACAGCGTAATTCGTTAATATCACTGGTGAATTATTAAATAAAGTTATACACAGTATTAACTCTATACATTAGACTTCAGTATTATACATACGTGTTTAACAACTGGAAAAAGGAAGCGAGTCTACGGGCTGGTGTTGCCCGTACACATACTTATAGTTTTCCTAAGATACCACCAGTCATATAATAAACAAAAGATGTCGAAGTACAAAAATTAGAAGTTATTGTTCCTAAATTTGGATTCTGATCGATGCTCTGTATACAAGATTTTGTTGTCTGAGCCAACAATGTCGTCGAAATGGAATATGTAGAACTAGGTTACCTAATTGGCATAGCCTAGTTATTGATTTTTAACGTGTTGCCGTGGATTGGTAGTTCAAATATATTGCAATAAAACGATATAAGTAGACTGTATACTTTATATAGTACTTTATCTATACTATTAAATAAAATTCAAGTGTATGTTTGTAATGTCACAATTTTATTTGTACTAATTACATATGAATGTATATACGATACCTAAACCAAAAACAAATAGCTGAAGTTACTTCGAGTGACTTAGGGCCCTTTTAATTTTCGAAAATATTTAAGGTTCCGCTTAAAAAAAATAAAAAAATTAAAAAAAAAATTAAATAAAATCCAATTCAATACACAATTTTACGGACAAGTACTATAATTTATAAGAAAATTTTTAACTTTATGTAAGTACTAAAAAAAAATTTTGATAAAGTATTAGGGTTCTTTGTAAAAATATTAAAACGCAGTGAAAAATATATGAAACGCGGGCGCAGCCGCGGGCGGGCAGCTGGTCCTTAATAATGATCGTAATAATCCTGCATTGATTGTCCACTAAAATACAGAAATTTTCGAAATACATTTTGCTTGTTTTTTTTTCATCTTGTTCAGTTATGGTAATGTGAGCTACTACAGGTCGTCATTTCGTCTTAAAGAGTGTCCCATATTAATTTTACTAGCTGGCTGGCTTTACTAGCGAGGTCCAATATCGTTTTGATGGACGTATGTTCGAATTCACGTACCAAATTATATAATTCTGAAGTTATACTCCTTCAATTCTTAAAGTATATTGTTATTTGTAGCAAACAATTACAAAAGATCGAGTCACAGACCCTGCAGAGCAGCTACGAATACTTACTACATCTCGAACAAACATTCGCCTGGAGATACTGATTCATGAAGGGACATTCGGTAGGATTTATAAAGGTGTTTTTAAACGGGGTGACACTTACGAAGAGGTTATGGTGAAAACTGTTTCCGGTAAGTAAATTAAACTGGTAATATGTTAGGAGTTTATTAATTAAAGACACTAACTGTCAACTAATGAATAGTCGTTTTGTGAGTTGTAGAAAGAATTGTAAAATAAAGTTATCTACCAAAGTGATAACTTTTTAAACGCCAACAAGGGCTGTAGTTGGAGTTACTTCGCTAAATGTAACAAATTTGAAAATAAGACACAAAGAAGTATTTGGTTATGGAAGTTGTATTAACTTGTCTGACAGAATAACATAAATTGAAAGCCAGTGTATTTCACGTAGTGTGGTAGTTTATTGACAAATCATGACAATATTTAAGTCCCTAATTAATAATAAATCAAGATGTGAATATGTCCGTCTAAATTCTAAATGAAGTTTAGAACTCTAAGAATAAACTCTTTTACATTTAAGTTGAGCCATAATTATAAATCTTGTTATTTATTTTCTGTTTTTATAAGCTAAATTGTTTTATAATAATAATGTTAGCTCATCGTAATGTACTGTTTTAAAATATTTTTAATTATACAAACAACTATTTTGATGTAAAACGTTAGCTTGTACGTGTATTGATATTAATTTAATGAGCCCGTATACAGTTCCCTCATTAAGTATTTATACTTATTTGTCATATTACGTTAACAGATGCAGCTTCTGCTATGCAGGCTGCATTACTTGTAGCGGAAGGATTGAGGTTGTATAATTTAGCGCACGCTAATGTTTTGGCACCAATGGCAGCTTGCGCTGAGGAAGCTAGGAAACCACTTTTAGTATATTGTTGCCCTTCTCATTCTTCAAATCTAAAACGGTAACTAGATCTACTATCATTTTCCAAGTATTTTTTCCCCTTTTTATAGATCAAATTGGTTGAACGTTTTTAAAGAGGATTATATTAATTATACATGTTTTAAACCTATTTTGTTGGATACGTGTTCTATACGTAATAAATTATATTTGGTTAAGTTTTCTTTGTAAGATATTTGAACTATGAATAGCTTAACTATTTAGCTTTAAAAAAATTTAAATGGGATCAGTACTGTGTATTGATTACATTAAACTAATAGTACTAACAGTTATAAATAAAATCTGCCCTGAAACTATGATTGAATATGTAAATGTCAATATTTTTTACCATGTTGTCAGTCATTATATGTAAAGAAAACTGATTTACATTTGCGTAGATTTTTAACATCGTGCCGACTGGGCCATCAAGCTGCACCAGCAACTCGTGAAATAGTAGACTTAGGAGCGCAAGCTGCTTGTGGTCTTGCTTACCTTCATGTCCAAAGATTGATACATGCTGATGTCGCTGCTAGAAATTGCGTGTAAGTTAGTTTTTTTGTAGATTCCAATAAAGTAACCAATTCCAGTACGACAGAAGCAAATTAGATCTATATTGAACCTCACTAAAAGTGCTATGTACATTTCAACTACTGACAACTATGTTTGTAGTTTGTTTAATCTATTCAAAACCTAATATACAGCTAGCTGAACTAGAACTACATGTAGAGTTAAAAACAAAATATAAAAAAAACATAGGAAGTAAGCGTATACATTTAAATGTACTTTCATTTTAAACTATAATCATGCATTATCGAAATAATATTTGATCATATGTATATACTCTCAATATTTTAAGACAATTGCAAAGAGGTAAAAGTAATCCCATTTTAGTAACATTCCGCTCTTTCCTAAGGGTGGACGAGAAATTAAGACTGAAGGTGACGGACAATGGCCTCGCCAGGGATTTATTCCCTGATGACTACCATTGTTTAGGTGACAACGAGAATCGACCAGTCAAATGGATGGCACCAGAGGCATTACTCCAAAACCAATACTCTACTTCTTCAGATGTGGTAAGGCTTTTTGTTACACGGGAATAATAAAATATGCCCGTGTGGTGCCGGGTAAGAATAGTACTCTACCCCATATCCTCAAGCGGATGTCGTAAAAGGCACTGAAGGATAACCAGCGCATGGGCAGCAGCATCCTCTGAGCGCTACAAACACCTACTGCGATTGCCAACCCGCCTACAAAGAGTGGCGATTATGGCAATTCCTCCCTTATTGGGGGAGACCTATGTCCAATAGTAGAGTCTATCAGTTGAATCAATCAAAATAGCTAATTACGTCTGACGTTAAATGAAGTACAGTTTGAGAATAGTGATGAAAATCTATCAACATCCATCATCATTCCGGCCTAGATTTAGCACGGTGAAGCCTCTTAGTTATGTCTGGGTAAACACTTGCAGATCACGGAACACGATGCGAGCCAACATGTTACTATGATGGGTCTATCACAAGTGTATGATGGTTGCCATCCAGTTGGATTCGCTAGATTGCTGTACCAATCCGATAACTATTGAATCTACACTAGCAGATAGCAGAACGCGAGATGTCAAAACGTGTCACTTTTGCTGGTTTTTTAACAATGTGCATGATGGACGCATTGCAGATGTGCACGAAAGCCTTACGATCCCGCTTTAACTCTGGGACAAATCAAAATATACATTTTGATTAGTTTCTACTTATTAACAATGCGTTATTGTTATAAATACACATGAAGAATATGCATCAAGATAGTTAACATATTTAAATTTTTATTTTTCTGTAGTGGTCTTTAGGTATTACGCTATGGGAATTAGCTACTTTAGGTGCAGCTCCTTTAGCGGAGCTTGATGCTGCTGATGTTGGAGCATTTTTAAATGGAGGATACAGGCCTTCGCAACCACACAATTGTCCAGATGAATTGTAAGTAATGTCTCAATAATAAAAAAGACAGATATTTTTTTTTAATAACTTTTAAGCATACAGAGAAAAATATTCAATGCCATACAATATGTGCCATACTTTATGTGAACTGATCAGTTGTTTATTATTATGAAGAGTTAATTAAATTTTTTTAATACCCTTTGACCATAATTCCGTCTGATGTTAAGTGGCGATGTAGTCCAAGTTTAACAAACCTACAACTACTGGTGTTTTACGACAGGTTTTTAAACTTAAAGATGTAGCAAATAGGTATTATTAGAAGATGCTCTACTATCATTCTATATTTTCCTCGCCATGTTCGCCTTAATCGAAAAGTTATGTCTTGTTATAGAATTGGATAAGTGGGTTCGAATCTACGTCCACTGACGCAGAATGATAAATCACATTACTAACTGAACCATCATTACTTCAATTTTAATTTGAGTGAAGTGTACTCTAAAATATTTCTTTTAAATCAGGTACGGCCTAATGTCTTGGTGTTGGACAACACTACCGTCAGCACGCCCAACGGCTCCTCAATTACTCGCCGCTCTGCATGACTTCAGGCAGGCCTTAAGCACTTACATTTAAAATACTACTTAATATAACTTGAAATAAACGAATTTTTTCTGTCTGTAATCTATATATATAGATAATAGTTCACAACCCTTTTCTCCTCTATTTGTTATTGTATTTTTTTTTGTTTAATTTCTATAGATGAGCGATGAGTGTTAAGAATTAAAAAAAATTTGAAAACAGTTTTTTTTTCTTATATTTTCAATAATGATTTTGGCCGTCGGATTTCTATATTTTCGACCACTTGGCGAATACTATTATGACACTTGTTCGCGTCAGGAATTATTATTTGTTGATAATTGTTAATTTTAAAGCCTTGGTAGGAAACACTTCGTCATCTAGTCAAGTCTTTTTCAAGTTTTAAACAGCAAGTGTAAGCTAATTGTTCTTTAAAGTCCTAGTCAATTTCCAAATGACTTTCTTGGCACCGTTTCCTTTTCTTAAGTATACCATTGTGCCTGCCAAAAAAAGTGAAATAATATTATTAGAAGTCTGATTATTTTTTTGTTATATTTTTTTAGAAAAACAATAATTACTAATTTAATAAAAGAATAATATTCAATTAAAATATTTAAATAATACATTTGAATCCTTAATAATGTAAAAATAACATTGATATGTTTAATTACTTATATTAATAAAATTTATCTGAAATAAATTACGCAATAAAAGATATATTTTTTAAATTAAAATGAAGGTGTTATATTTGTAATTTAGAGGAAAGGTTTGTAATGATAGATTTGTTATTTCTTAGGAATGACGATAATTTAAAAAATGCTAGAAAAAGGATTTGTAGGTTTCGGGATATTTGGTAAAACGTATATGGATATATGGATAGATATAGAATATATCCATAGATATATGGATATGACCTTTAAAAAAAATGTCTGATTAAATGATCATAATGAACTTGGGTGAATATATTGTATATAAGTAGAATTAGATTTAAATTATGTTAATAATAAATATTACAAATGTACATACAAAACGACCGATGCAAAAGGAATTTAAATTTCATAGAAACAAACATAGATAAGGTAAATGATCAAAATAAATTGATCAGAAAGTATTAAATTATATTATAAGCTGTAGTCAACATTTCTCGATGTAAATTTTTCTTCATGTCGTATTTATAATGACAATATTTCGATGTTCTTCAATAGAAATGTGCCATATTAATACGAATATCTTTAAAGTATGTATTTAAAAATTAAAAAAATAATTAATTTCATTTAAAATTAAGTCTAGATTATATTTCCGGAGGACAAAAAGTCCGTCCAGGCCAACTATAAGGATTAACACCAAAACAGTAGTTAGATATAGCGCTGCAAGCGACGAGTTTTTAAAGATTTTTTATGTTAATTATACTCTATTATTGATTACTTTTTTTTAATAAATGCAGAAATAAGATCTTATTAAAAATATTTACTAGTTTTTAAATAAATAAAACAGAAAATTAAGTAAAAATATTTTTCATAAAAAATCTTTAAAATTAAATTTCCGCACAGCGTCTATCACAATTTATACATTTAATCGTAATATAAGATGATTGGATGCAAATGTATCATTAGATAAAAACGTGTTTATTACAAATATAAATACATAAAAGAGTAAAATATTCCGTGGTAGAAATAGAATTATGTAAAATATTTTCTCATACTATAATGTAAGAAGAATGAATAAATAAAGAAATTAGTTTCAATTATATGAAAATAATTAACTTTAATTACTATGATAATATTCATCACTGTGTTTATTTTCCAAATGAAATAATCAATATTATGATACTATAATAAATTAATAAGATTTAAGTAGGTAATGGAAAACAAAAGTAAAATTTATTTTTGATCTATGCGTACCTAATTTAATTCTCTATTTACATGTCAGCATTTCATTGGCTGGTTAAAGAAACATATTGATTGAAGCTTGACCTTGATTCGTTAACATATGTATACTTTAGATAAATCCCTGTTGATAGATCCATTTAATTTTTTTTTCATTATAACTACTGGTATTTGAAAACGTGAGATCAATAAAGAAATATCTACATATTTTGTGGATAAATTATCATACGATATAATAAAAAAAGAATGTGAATTATTCCACTCCTTGTTATATTGTATTTATATTATAATTTTTCCCCCTCATTTTCTATAATATAATGAACATACTGTATATACATGATATCTATACGTATAGCTGTATTTATAACGCGTTATGGATCGAACAGGGTGTTATATTATTAGGCATTAAAATGCACGAATACTCAGTAGATGATTGTTTAAAATATATATATAATTTGCGCTTATATTTCGGTTGCGCAGTTGTATTACGGTGCGACTGTCGTTCTGAGGTCTCGGGTTAGATCCCCGGGTCGGGTTAGTGATACTGGGTTTTTCTACTCAGTCTCATCCCGGAGTCTGGAATTTGTGCCCGATATGGCGACAGGCTCGCCCCCTGTCACATCTGGGATGGAACTAAGCTCGGCGAAATGTGGGTGGTGTAGTTCGCTACTTCACCTCTGCCTAACTCTTCAGGGATAACAGGCGTGAGCTTATGTTATGTTATGTTTATATTTCAAATATAATATATATATTATATGAATC
This sequence comes from Samia ricini, assembly GCA_014132275.2. Classification (NCBI taxonomy): domain Eukaryota; kingdom Metazoa; phylum Arthropoda; class Insecta; order Lepidoptera; family Saturniidae; genus Samia; species Samia ricini. Next base: position 15,110,565 of record AP028161.1, read on the forward strand.
AATTAGTTCCAAAAACTGCAAAGTCCACGAAGATTAATTAAGATGGAAATGTGTAAGTGGTATAAAATTCAATAACCAAAAATTATGTTTTAACACAGTTTATTATCGAATTATACAACAAAGCGTAAGGTGTTGTTCTATAGTGTATTGAATGAACAGATGTGGTGTTGTCCTATAGTATATTGAATAATTTAAGCATTATCCGGACAAGCCAATCAAAGTGCGCTATTAAAAATACTTATTTCTCAAAAGTGGGCGTAACTGTTTTCGAAATTAATTAGACTCGTATATTCTCACAGCATTGCGTATTTCATCAATATCTACTCAATATCGTAATATAATAGTATCGCAATTGTTTCTAGATACCAAAATTACAAACAGAAATAATTTCGATTTAAATTTACTTCCAACATATTTTATATTTTAACCTTTCAATGTCGTAGCCCATCGCTTTTCTTTATTATAAAATAACACAGAAATTATAAAATTAATATTTATAAATTATTGTTGTATGAAAATAAGTTTGAATAATTTAAACTTACCCGCCCATTGTTTTCATATTACTTTGAATAGATAGGTAGGGTCATTTTAATTTAATAAATATTAAAGACACAGTTATTTACTTTACTTAATAATATCGTCTGTGGATTTAATTAGAACGTGTCATAAAATATAAATATTATAATAATAAAATAGTATTAAGGTATTATATTCGTTCTAAAATAATTTTTTTAAATAATAATTACCAATAAAAGTATACTTTAAATAATCACCGTATGGATTAACATATAATAATACCTATTCTAAAACATAAAATATGCTCGTATTTTTAAAGTAAGTATAATATTGAAATGAAAATTATCATAGGCGGATCTATCGAACAAAAGTGCACACTATAGTCTATAGCCCGCAATGAGTAATTTACCTCAAGGCAACTAAGTAACTTATGCCTGTTATAAGCGATATTTATAATTTTCAAATAAATAAAGACTATTTTTCTTCAACTTGTAACTTATAAATTATTTTTCAATAGACGTTCGGGTGCCAGAATTTTGTAAACCTAGGACCTCAAAAAACCACGATTCGCCTATGGTAATTATTATAAGAACACTTCTGTTATTAGTATAAAATCAGTCAAATTGTATAATAATAACCGCGGCACTGGTTTGTGAATTCCTAATAAAATAGGTCAAGCTGATGAGATGTTTATATAAAGTATCTAGAACTTTCTCTTCTATTTATATAATATCGAATTCACTATTGTATATCTGATAAAAACTAAACATATTTCACTGTAGATTCTCACCAGTGATTATTAAGGTAAATCCATTTTTAAGCATTTCTCTCTCTACGAACCATCTCTCTCAGTTCCTTATTGATATAAGCGTCCTAATGTTCGGGCAAAATATAATTAGATATAAGATTAAGTAAGGGATCGTGGATTAATCACGTGATGATTGAATGAGAGAGGGGTTACGGAAAAAAATCACGAAATATCATAAACTGGAGGGAGGGAGGCTATAGTAAGATATTATGATATTTATTTTTTCGTTGAACACGCGTTGTATTGACTAAAAAACGGTATGTGACCTTGATTCGATGTTGTTGTTGTTGTTGTTTGTAACGATTTCAAAATTATATTCCACAATTTTTTATGATACTTTATAATACACGTGATTGTGAGGTTATAAATATAATGTTTGTAAGAAATAAATAAATAAACAAAACAACATGTGATTAATAGACGACCCCTAAGTTAAGAGGTTAAAGATGTAATACCCAGCATTACAGACGAACAATTCCACCTATTTTAAAGAAAAAATAGTATTACTTGTTTCGTACGAAGCTTCTCCGAAAAAAGAAAACATCTTTTATACATTGATAGTAGAAATGGCACAGTTATTCCTAAAGAAGTTCAATCAATAACTACATGTAATTTCATCTAAACGATTTTGCACCTTATAGCGACTAGTAATAGGGTTTGTTTTCCACACGTACTTCTAAAAGTTTAAACTCCCACCGACCATTCTTGATACTATACGATTAAATAATAAATTAATAATAATTGTAAGAATACCCTAAACTCTGGTTTGAATTTAATATAACAATATTGCGTCGTAATTTCATAATAATATCCGATCGAGTGCCAGAGGTGAATGTGATTGTAATATAAATGTGTTTTTAAATGTTAATCATAAGGTCATAACTGTTCAGTATGTGGTAAGTGAGTGTATGTATTTATTAGTATCGAATTATTTTGATAATATAATGCTTCAATTATTTTACCATTGTGAACGGAATAAATACGTGATACGTTATTTTACAATACAAAAAATGTGTTTTATTTATTTATGCGCTTTGACCACAATCTCATCTGTTGTTAAATGATGATTTGGTCCAGGATGGTAAACACACTAAGCCTAGAGGTACTGGTTCTCAAATTATGTTGCCAGAAGACACCTATTGGTATTTCAAACTTGAGAGTGGTAGAAAATTCTTCAACACCATGCTATGATTTGCTCACGCTCATATTCTTCACCGAAAGCTCAGGATGATTTTTAGAGTTAAATGGTTTGGCTCGAACCCGCATCCATTGACGCGGAATCTGGTCGCACTACCAACTGCGACATTATCAGCATTAAATAATACCTAACGTGCCTAAAGTCAATAGACAATTTCATTGGCAAATGTCTTAAAATATTAGAAATATTTTTACTTTATGTTAGTTGGTACCAAAAATAATTTAAGGTCTGTACAAATAATAGGTAACATCAAAGGCTATGATATATTTTATCTATGGTATCATTCTTTTTCAATGATTGTTCAAAGTAAAACTATATTGCGTGGTGAATAATTGTCCGGAATAGAAAATATGATATGTGAGTGGAGCCGCGCGAACGACTATTAGAGTATAAAAAAATTACATAATATTTATGCAATGAGATAAGTATAAATAAATACGGTGATACTGGTAGATATGATAAAATCGAAAACTCCTATAGCACCGAAACAACTGTCCTATGAGAATATTACGCAAAATTCTAATCTATTAATGGTTTGTGGATTTTAGGTACAGTTTTAGTAGACTAGATCAATTATTCTGGTAATATAGACTCTATTACGTTGTCAAATTAGACATCATACACAAACCGAGTCGTCCCTTTCCAGAAACTGCGCAAACCTTTAACCATATAAAGGTGTAAAGAAGGAAAACTATAATTGTAATTTTATTTAGTTTTTTTTAAATAATTATTTATTATTTTTCCCATAGAGTCGTCGTAGACTACCTAATATAAAAAATCTATACTAAAACCTAACTCGACAGACAGACAGAAATACTTTTATATAATTTAAGGGTAAGGATTATTTTGATTAGCTATGATAAATTCGATAGAATTTGCTTAATACAAGGTCCATAAAATTGTGGTAACTATAAGTGAGTCACTATTATTTACTCGTTGTGAAATCCGGTGTGAAGTTATCAAGATTCTTCAAGTCGGTAGGCTTAGTCAGTTGCAAAAAAAAATCAAGAAAAAACTCAATATCACTCACATTACTGAATAGAAATTTCAACCTGTAAGGTAATTTCTAGAATTTTTTATCATCTTGGTTACGATATTTCCCTTATGGCAATAAAAGTTGATCAAATCAAATTAAAAACAAATCTTTATTCAATTTAGGCCCTAAGAAGGCGCTTATGAACGTCAAAAACACTACCACCGGAAAACAACCCAGTCAAGAAGACCCGGCAAGAAACTCGATCTCGTTCTATTTATTGTAAATATAATATGTATATCATTTTTTTTAAACATTAAACTATACAAATTAAAGTCTGAACCAATATTAGCGGAAGCACAGAAATATGGGTTAATTCCAGCCATCACTATCGTTCACGTAATGATCCACCCTGTAATAACCTTTTGAGATAAGACTTGCTTGACATAATACTTGAACTTATTGTCAGGTAAATTGGTAATGTTACTTGAGATCTTATTGTAAAACCGAATATTATTACCTATAGAGCTTTTATTACACTTACTTAGTCTAAAGCGTGGGACGACCAACTTGTCTTTAATTCTAAAATTAAAATTATGACGATCATGCACTAGATCGAGATTGTCTAAATTTTTACGAACATACATTAAGTTATCGAAGATATATTAGGAGGGCAAAGTTAAGATGAATTAGTTTTTGTAGTTACAGACAGTTTGTCCTTTATGAATGAAATGTACATATATCTTGTTAGTACAGTCTGTATTAACAACTCGTCAAGAGGTACGGTAGACTCTATTGAAACCTTACCTGAATAATAAAACACAAAAATAATGATTTCAAGTCAACAACATATATGCGTAAAATTCGGATTGTCGAGTATTTTGTTAAATTCTAATGTATAATAATTAAATAATTCTAATGGTGCAAATGGCAGTCGCCATATTGGTCACTCGGATGCCCCACCTTGAGTCGCATTTCCACCAGATCAGGATATGATCAGTGGAACTCAGGGAAATTTAGAAAAACCCTCGAATATTATTGACACTTACACGTGTTTTATATATTCATTTTCAAAGCTATGAAGTAGACTTCACAGCTATACCTAAAAGTACATACTTCAATTAAAAAGTAGAAAAAAAAACATTTTTAACCTCTTGAGCACTAATCTGGCGTTTACGTCAGCTTTCCATGGTTTTTTAATTGTCGTCCTATTATCTCATTTTTATGGGTAATCGACATATTAATTAAAAACAAAACCGATTTAGAAAGAATAAATTATAATAATGCACTAAAAGTCTATAAATAATTTATTTATTAATCTGTTTCGTTAATTTTGGATTCGACGCCAGTTAACCAATTTACTCATTAAAAAATGGAAATAACTGCCTAAACTTTATCACAATTACACATAAGCTAAATAAAGAACTAGGGTGATTTAAAGCACAATTCATCAAAATTGAATATAATAAGCGACGTATAAGCTGGCACCGATTTCAAAATTAACGAAGCAGATTAATAAAGAAATTATTTATCGACTTTTAAGTGCATTTTATAGTTTATTCTTTTGAATTCGGTTTTATTGTTTAATTGTTAAAGTTTTTTATATAAAGAGGTTAACGAAAGTACTAAGAATTATGGAAGGAATGAGATTTTGACTTATAACATTGATTGTTACGGTAAATCAGTTATCAACACTAAAAAAAAGAAATAAATTTGGGATAAGAATTCATAGGAAATAACATAAAACTTATATAATAACAACAATCAGATAAAGTAAACATTGCAAACAACAAATCGTATTAAACACGTTACTCGTGTGAAAACTTTCGGTCGTGTACGTCACGCGTCATATATCACCACACATAATGACCCACCGACACACATATGTTCTTGTTTATATGTCACAAAGTTGGTTGTTGTTTACATTTTAACAATTTTGGTATTGTTTACAAGTGGTGAGCTCGACTTACCAGTTACCCAAATGATTTCTCTGTTACCGAATGTTGCCAAAATGATATTTTAAGGGCCGTTCAAAAATTGCGTGATTAAAATTTTAAACATATTGGACTACCCCTCCGCCTTGTCAACAACAGTTAATACAGGTATTACTTAAAAAAAAAGAAATTAATTTGTTTCAACAATGTTATGATATTTCAGTAATCGAAGGAAAAGCAATTAAAAATCTCGTTACTTCTTTTAGCTAGCTTTAGAGAGACTTTAAAGTTTTTCCAATATTTTTTCAAAGTTGACTTCAGAAAATATTGCAATTTCGGTACTTCATATAAACAGCCTGCGGGAGGCGGCGCGCGACAAAGTGGCAATATTCCATCTCGACGGGGTTTCTCAAACAAGGGGACTAGAGTGGGACACCGATATACACTTTTTCTCCGGTGAGAAAGAGCCAGCGGTCGGTTATTAATTGGAGAGAATTGACGGAAGTGCACGCAGTGTCGTGTTTTTGACAAATTTCGCTTTGATACGGCGATTACTTTCACCTCAACGCTCCAAGGGTCGACCCTTAAAAGTGACTCGACGAAAATAATGTCTTAGATGGGATGTTTTATAAAAATAAAGACTTTAGAAGCAATTTATGATGCGGTGAAACATGTTTCGAGGCTGTTTAGTGAAATCGTTTTCTTTAATGTACTCAAATCAAATTGACTCTTCTTTGTTTACACTTTTTCATGGCACGAAAATATCAAAGAAGGTTTAAAAATGAACTTTTTCGCGGAATGTTGTGTGATTCTTTTTTGTTGTTCTATCAAAAAACTGTTCAGAAAAGGGACTGACAAAAAAAGAAAAAATTAAGAAATTATTAGCATTTCAAATTTATCATTGGAACTAGCATATGACGTCATGTTCCTTATGTCATTTGTTTTACAATAAAAGGATTGTTTATTAACTTTTTATATATATTTGTATCTCAGAACTTTACTAAACAAATGAAGTATTTTTATTTTCGGTATGTATACGTTTTATTATATTTAATTGTATTTATTCGCTTTGTCTGTTATTTTCCATAAATAAAATAAAAGTCAACTACACCATTAATATACAGATTCATTGTTAATTATTACCTGTGTTGCAAATAATGAGACATAAAGCCAGTGTCTATAGAAATCAATAAAATTGAAGTGTTTATATGTAATATCAAAATAACAGCTTTTTACTAAATACATATGAATGTATGTATGGCACCTATACCAAAACCAGAATTTTAAAAATTTTTGTCTGTCTGTTTCGGCTAATCTCCGCAACGGCTGGATCTATTTTTTTTTGCAGGTAGCTAAGGCGTAGCTTAGGAAAATAATTAAGGTTTCGCGTAAATAATTAAAACAAAATCAGATTCAATGGACAGTTTTAATGAGAGTTATTCGTGTTATTCGAGTTATTCGTGAGAAATGTCTTAGCTTTCTGTTAGTATCAATAATAACTTAGGGCATATACACATTTTATTTTCCAATGATTATTTAAAAACTATTTTACACCGTGAATAATTTGCACTTAATAGAAAATATGATCCGCGAGCGGAGCCGCGGGAACAGCTAGTAAATAATGACATTTGTATCGAACATAAAACGTAGAATGTTATTTTAATTAAAATCATGTCTAGCACGTAACGTATTAAAACGTAAAAAGGGTCGAAACAGTTTAAAATTTGAACACAACCCACCACGCGACCCCTTCCGCTTTCAATTACAATTGATACTAATTGAATTAATGGTCAAAATTGTTTTTCGATGTCGACATCGTATGACCGCTCGAATAATCGGATTATATTTATTGAGTATTTTTAAAACTTTAGAGTTTAAAGCTAAATTAGAGATTTTATTTAAAACTCGTCATCTCCGTAGGGATAAGTGTAGACTTATCCCATTTATTTATTTATTTTATTTAACACTTTATTTGTGTACAAAGGCAGACTTAATGCCTTAGGCATTTTCTCCCAGTCAACCTTAGGGTGGTGAAGAAAGTAACAAAGGTAGGTGCAAAACTAAGTATTAATATTATATACCTGTATACAAATACACATATAATACATACATATATCATATATATACAATACATTTATTAATAATAAATTAATAGAAAAGTATTAGTACGATGATTCTGTTATAAAAATAGTATAGAGTTGCCGTACCCTGGCTTTGAAAGCTATACGGCTCGTGGAGATCCTGATTTGCAAGGGAAGTATATTCCATAGAAGAATAGATTGGATGTAGAAGGAAGAATGTACTAAACCGGGGGTATGAGGAGGACACAGAAGGAGAAGATTATTTCAAAGGCCCATTTTCATTAGGGGTCGGCGTAACATGTCTTTCACTTCCATTCGTCTCTATTTGCAGGTATCTTCGCATTCACTAACCTCCTAAACATATCATCTTTTACACAATCCATCCATCTTTTCTTTGGGCTTTCCCTTGCCATATAACAATCGATATAAAGCATATCCATACCTTTGTCACAATATCCTCTTCCTGCCTGCGCATAACATGTCGATACCAGGGCAAACTGCTCCTAAACGTGTGTGTTACTGACGCCACTTTAAAACTTCAAATAATGAATTATATGTAAAACTGATATATATAATTTCGATCGCCAATCCGCTTGCCAAGTGTGATGTATTTATGGCCCTTATTGGGGTGACCTATAACCAAAAGTGGTAGTGTTACGGTTGTATGGATGAATGGATGTTGGATTCAAGTCTTTCTTATAAAAGTCACTAGAGCTCGATTTACGATATGCCTTCCTTTGTAATCAGCGCTTTGACCACAATCTCATCTGACGTCATGTGACGATTTGGTCCAGTATCGGAAACGCTTTAAGCCTAAACAATTTGCTGACTCTGAAATAATTAATCTCAAAAAATAATCTATTGGAACACATCTCAACCTAGGTGATACTTAGAGACAGAGTATCAAACTTGAAGGGTGGTAGGTAACCAGCTGGGCATAATGAGAAAATGCCTTACCATCATGCTATGGTTTGATCACGTTGGTTTACTTAAAAGAAATCTCAGGCTCATTATAGAATAGGTGGATTTGAATAAACGTCCAACGACGCTTCCGCGAACCATCGCTATAGAGATTGTTCAAAAACTCAAGTATAATGCATGCTATATAATCTAACTTTTGCTGATGTATAAAGGTCGTAAAACAGCCTGACTAAGTTTTTGCGTCCAAGTAACAACATTCTTAATTATTCTCCAAAAGATAATTTAAAAAATCATTAGCAGTGAAGCCTAGTCCGACAATCATAAATCAATTTTAAATATAAATTAATATTTGTATTATTTATTACTACATAATGACTTTGTTTACATAAAAAGATATGACTTTGTTTTTCTTTCCATACCAGGAGTTTTATCTGAATTAAAAGTGGGTTGTTTTTTACTATTTTTATCTTACTCTGCTAAATTTCTTCAAAGATATCTGACTAGTTTTAATGCTACTCTTGTATAAAACAAGATAGTGACTTCAATAATTTATATATTAATCCTATTTAAAACCAGGTTTTAATATTTTGAACTTTTGCAAGCCTCGTGCAAAATTAAATGCAGATATACACAATGGTCCGTTAGATGATCTTTTGGCTTTTCCTGAGATGGCACTATGAGTGTATACTATAAAATAAAATTGATTTATATCCTGAATAGAGTATAATTTTATGATCCTGATTTTGTAATTATCTTTGGTGTCACTAAGCATATCGGATCTTATCATACATATAAACAATATTCTTAACAAAATGAATATATGTAGGATTCGAATAGACAGTCATTCAGAAATTATAAGGTTAGCTACTAAGAAATACACCAAGATTAAACGAATCAACAATTTTGAATAATTTTAGACATTTTAGAATTGATTAAACAATTTTGATATAAACTATTGTAAACAAAATAGACATAATAAAGTTAAGCATCCTTATAAAAAACACCCAACTGCTAAATAAAGTCAAAGAAAGAGTTTACTGTATACGAAAGTAATTTCTCAGTGTACAAAGAGACATAAAAGTGGACAAATGAAGTAATTTATATGATACTATAACAGGAAGATATACGCAATAAAGTGATTTATGTTTCAGGAGAATAATGTGGCTTTTTATAGTGTGGGTTTTATGTATGTGCTTGCACGAGTAATTCTAATACTGTCTTAAGACATGCTTACATAAGCTAGTGTAGTTGCAGATGTTAATAACAGAGAAGTTGATATTTCAATTATAATATTTGAATATTTTTGACAATAAAAGTCTATATTATAAGATGAGTAAAATAAAGATAGATAACAAACTCTCATGAGGTGCGTAGGGGAATTAAAAAAATGTTATATATTAAAAGTTGAAAAAATAATCTCCAGATTTAACTACATAAAGAAGCCTATTCAATTCAATTCCTATTTTAATTTTTTATTTAATTTATTTTAAAGTGTTAAAATTTAGTAGCGTAAACTATTACCAAAGTATGAGTCATAAAAGATCATTTGACGCCTCGTAACCAGACGTGTTGCGCTGTGTATTAATTGAGTTTTAAAAATATTTATATTAGCTAAACATTAATAATCAGTTTATAAGTATTGTCTCTTGTGCTTGTATTGTGTGTGTTAGTGTTTGTGAATGGTAATTTTACCTCTTACTACAAAATAACGTATTTATTTTGGGTTGGACGATAACTATAATAAATCTGACCGGAAGAGGGTAGTATAAAAATACAATCATTATTCGGAATTGTGATTGTACATTAGCTATTGGTACAATATATTATATTTACAAACGGATTTTGAAAAACTCTTACAATGGCAAACAAGTGTTCAGCTTGCGGTAAATTTATTTCACAAGGGGTGCGTATCGCTAATTGCGACAACTGTTCAGCTAAGTATCATAAAGGATGTGTCGCGCTATCCGACACAGCCCATATCAGTAGAGACTGGTCGTGTCCGGAGTGCAAGAAAAAACTTAAAAAAAGATGATAACAGCTTCTCATCAGCTCACCCTGGAGACATTGTGGAGGATGCTACTGATATTGCTACTATAACTACCTTCTCTACGAACGCACAGACGTCGTTGGAATACGTAGATATCGAGGTAGTACAGGGCCTGCGGCAGGAACTGGTTGCGTGTCTTACAGAGATCCGTGAGCTACGAAAGAAAATGGCTGAAGTGCGAACATCTGTAGCTGGTTTGAACGGACGCCTGAACGGATTCGAGCGTAGATTAGAGGCACTTGAACAAAGAGAGTCCACTACCACTCCCAGCGAGATAACTGAGCTTGAACAAACTGTGGCTCAACTTCAGCTCGATTTGAACGATAGAGACCAAGAGGCACTCCTTTCTGACCTGGAGATAGTACACCTACCGGAGGAAAAAGGAGAAAATGTCATCCACTCGGTGTGCGTACTAGCCGCAAGGTTAGGAGTACCATTGGAAGCGAGAGATATCGTTTTTGCTGAGCGTATTGGAACATTAGTTGAACGAGAAGGAGGGGTTATTAATGCTGTATCGCGAGGCAGACGTATCGTGGTACGGCTGACTCGACGCTGTCTTCGTGATCAGATAATTTCATCAGCTCGAGTCCGTCGAGCCACAAACGAGGGGCAATCCACTCAATCGCATCGCATATATATAAATGAGCGTCTGACACGTACAAATCGCCAGCTGTTCTTTCGAGTACGCGAGGAGTGTCGAAAGCAAAATTGGAGATTCTCCTGGACGAAACGGGGGCGTATTTTCGCTCGACAGGCTGAAAGAATGCAGGTTTATTCTATACGCACTGAATCAGAACTTAATCGTGTATTTAACATTTCTACAACATAATTATTTAGTACGTTGTTATGTTTGCCTTGAGATTACCTTTTATATGTTAATATTGTATGGATTGTTATATATGTTTTATAAACGATTTGTGGTATATAATTGTTATCTAATGGGGTATATGTTATTTGCGTGGGCAAGATATTCTCTAATTGGTTGCAAAATAATCGCTAAAGATGTTTTAAAAATTAAAATTACTACTTTAAAGATAATATGTACTAAATATCTTAGATGTTTTGACATGATAATTAAACTATGTATCATGACAGGGCTATGTAGACTATTTTACCTTGGTTACTACATAATTATCATTAGTACTGGCTGTCTTTATATTATATTCAGAATTATTCAAAATATTTTTTTACGATGTTATATAAATATTACAAAATATTTGTTAAAATTGTGCAACTCCAATATCTACTCGACCATACAGTCACATAAATATCCACACTCACAGTACTTACTTCCATTACAATACATAATCACTTTCCCACAAGTTACAATTTTATTAGTAGATAATAAATTTAATATTGTTTATGAGAAACATTCTGGCATGCATTTTTACAGTACATTCATAAATATTTTCGCCTATGATTAATAATAACATAATTAATGATGAAATGGAATCGATTACAATTTCTAAAGCATTTATTTGCGCGCCAGAACAATGTAAAGATTACTTCACTAACATAAAGAATGGTTTATCAATATTTCATGTTAACATAAGAAGTATTGGATGCAATTTTGACAATCTCGTTGTACTTGTGTCTAGATTAAGTTTTAACCCAGAAGCTATAATTTTGACAGAATGCTGGTTAAGTAAGGCCTCTTATATTCCCTTATTACGTGGATATTCGATGTGGAAAACCAGTTATACTAACCAAAATGATGGAATTGTAACTTATATAAGGAATGATCTTAAAATTATTGTGGAAAAACAAAATATCGATGACGCAAATTGTCATATGATCAAATTCTCAGATGATACAGCTGTTCTTGCAGTGTATCGTTCTCCATCATACAAAAATACCTCTAACTTTTTAAATAGTTTAGATCACTGTTTAAAAACACTAAATTCCTTCAGAACTATTGCACTTATAGGCGACTTAAATATAAATATCACAGCTGTCACTAATGATTCTAACTCTGAACCCTATCTTAATCTATTGGCTTCTCACGCTATGTTACCAGCACATTTATTTCCTACAAGAAACGAAAATTGCCTTGATCATGTTATTCTTAAAACAAATAAGGAAGCAACAACACTTGTCTTAAATTCCTTTATTACTGACCATGCACCTATTCTTTTATGTTGTAATCTTAAACCTAAAGTCCAACAATCAAAGCGTATCGTAACGAAAACTGATGACAATAAAATACTAAGGAATCTAAAAAAAACTGATTTTACTTCAATCTTTAGTTGTCAAGATGCGAATTCCGCCGCTGATTGCCTTGTGAATATAGTATCGTCTATAATAAGAAATAATACCACTGTACGTCCCATTCTAATAAAGAGAGAATTTTGAAACCCTGGATTACTCCTGGTCTTCTGCGCTGCATCAGGCATCGAGACAAACTCCAATCCAAAACCATTAAGGAACCCAATAACCAGGTTTTAAAAATCACCTACACTAGATATAGAAATTTTTGCAATAATTTACTCAAATCAGTTAAAGTCAAATATGAACAAAATGAGCTCCACAAGGCTAGAGGTGATTCAAAAGCTACTTGGAAGCTGTTAAAGGAATTCGCTTATATTGGAAAAAAATTGGTATCCCCTAACGAGTTATTGTCTATTTCCCAGGATCGATTGTCATCTATAAATATTGTTAACAATTTTTTTGTTAATATTGGCAAGTCTCTTGCTTCCGAGATTCCTTCATTTACAAGTAACGTTAGTGGTTTATATCATACCTCTCCTCTGCTCAATTCTATGGTATTATTTGACACAGATTATAGTGAAATAGAATCTATTATTTTAAATCTAAAAACAAATTGTGCTAGTGGTTGGGATGGAATATCATCGTTTATAGTTAAATCTGCTAGGCAAGTGTTAATACCCGTTCTTTTGCATATATTTAATCTTTGCCTTAACACTGGGTGTTTTCCTCGTGTATTTAAAAAAGCTCTTATACTTCCAATATACAAAAGCGGGGACAAAAATAATGTTAACAATTATAGACCGATTGCTATCCTTTGTACCTTCTCAAAGATTTTTGAAAAAATATTAAATAATAGACTTTTAAATTTCCTCAAATGTAACAATATCCTAGCGAATAATCAATATGGCTTTAGACATGGAAGATGTACTGAGGAAGCGGTCTTAGATCTGACTAAACATGTTGTTCAAAGTCTGAATTCTAGATTAAAGTCAATAGGTATTTTACTCGATTTGTCTAAAGCATTTGACACTGTATCTATCCCTATTTTACTAAAAAAATTAGAGCATATTGGCATCAGGGGTATTGCTTTCGAAGTTTTTAAAGATTATCTAAATGATCGTTACCAATGTGTCAAAATTGATGACATTACCAGTGAGGACGCTTTGCTCACCTTTGGCGTACCACAAGGTAGTATCCTGGGGCCGACGCTTTTTCTTATTTATATAAATGATCTATGTACATTAGATTTACCCCATTGCAAAATACTTACATATGCTGATGACACAGCTTTGATTATTGATGGAACAACATGGATAGAAGCTAAATCCCATGCTGAAACTGCCTTGTATTCAATTATGAACTGGCTATCTACCAATTTATTAACACTTAATGTAAAAAAGTCTAGTTTTGTTACTTTCGCTCTTAAAAAGTCCTTGTTACCTTCCGATGATTTTACTATCCAGGCTCATACATGTGTTTCCCACTATAATTATTTATGTAGTTGTCAGTATTTAACTCGTACAATTTCTACAAAATATCTTGGTGTACTGATAGATAATGTTCTTTCCTGGCATGAACAAATTAATAGTGTAGTGTTACGAATAAGAAAAATGATTTATATTTTCAAAAACCTGAGGTCGAGTCTTAATCTAGTAACACTACGAGTTGTCTACTTTGCTCTAACTCAATCCATACTAGCATACTGCATTACGGCTTGGGGTGGTTCATGTAAAACTTTAGTTATTAAAATTGAAAGAGCTCAAAGAGCGTTATTGAAAGTGATGACTTCTAAACCATTTCTCTATCCGACTTGTGAACTTTACTCTCTATGTAAAGTTCTATCTGTCCGTAAATTGTTCATTCTACAAGTTGTCATAAAAAAAACATGCTGAGTTGGCATATGATTGTAATTATACCAGCTTGAAGCGTAGACATGACCTTATATGCCCAACTGTATCAAGAAAAATAGAGTTAGCTAGTAGACACTATCATTACATAAGCCCTATGTTATACAACAAAATTCATAAAGAAATAAATATTTATCCACTTACCAAATGGAAATGTAATAAAACTACCTTAAACTGGCTATTAGGACTTACTTACGAGGAAACAGAACAACTACTCATATTCACACAATAGTAAAGTAAATAAAGGAATTTTATTTTTATTACACTGATATAGATTAAGCATACATACACACATGCACGCTTATACACGCAATACTAACACATGGTCATTTATATATTTTTTTTTTTTCGCATTTTTTTGTTTGTTTATTTTAATATTACTCCTATATATTTGTATTTATATTCTATAAAGTAGTTTTCAAGATATGTACCGGAGGCGGGCGATGGTAGTTGCAACACAGTTTTTAATTAAAGCAACTATTATCGTTTTTTAAAACATTTTGTGTTAATTGTTTTATCTAAATAAACAAATAAAATAAATAATTAAAATATCCAATTCTTATAAATTAAAAAAAAAAACATTTTTTTTATGTTAACCACGTTTACTTATCTATAATTTAACCCCTTGAGCACTTACCTGGCGTTTACGCCCGCTTTTCATTGTTTTCCTATTGTCTTATTTTTATGGGTACTCGACACATTAAGCTCGCACAACATGTGACAAATGTATCACTTTCCGTAATATGTTATGGATGGAATCTGCGAATTTGTCTTGAAGTCTACAATAATGAAACAACACTTATCTATTATGTCCTCTGGAAATTGCATTTCAAATCAAGAGAAGTTGATCTTTCACTGGAAATTTCACTTAGCAAGAGAATTTAGGTATCTAATTTACCTATTTGTTTGATCACTGTTTGATTTTTGAAGATCTGTTGGGTTAATATTGAGTTGTATAATGCTAGGAACACTTACCTAGCCTTGAAAGTATTAATCCTCAAGAATATATGCTAACCACATTAGACAGGGAACACAGAAAATAAATAGAGAAAACATAAGTTTCTGTGATATGAATGCAATGCCAGCATTACCTGTTTATTAAAAAAAACTACACTCTATTTATATACATACATGTACCAACAGAATAATACAAATAATATTCGGATATGAAGAAAATAATTATAAGTGATGTGTTTTTTTCTTGAACTATTTATGCTATTGACCTGAAAGGGATTTAAATCTTCACCGGGGTTAGTTGCGAGCGCTTAAGGCACTCGACCAGAAAATAAGCAAAATACACAAAGATGCTAAAGTGGGCGAACCTCGATTGGGACTGTTATCATCTATTTTTAAAGCTAGAAAACATATTAACCTAAGGTACTTTTTTTTTTAATAATACGAGATCGGAAAAGAGAACACAAACATAGATTTTGAAGCAATGATGGCGCAGTTGGTAGCTTGGTTGGATTTCGTGTCAATGGACGTGGGTTCGAACCCACATATATATACTTATACTGAGCTTGAGTTTTTTTTATATGAAAGCCCGCCTGGATAGCTATCATCCTCAAGTTTGAAAACCTATCGCCAAGCACCAACAAGTGTGTTCTGGTAGCATCACTGAAGAACCAGTACCTCTTAATGCGTTTACCATCCTAGACCACATCGTCACTTAACATTAGACGAGAATGTGGTCAAAACGCTGAGTCTATGCAGTATATATAAAGACATTAACAGACAATTTTTTGATTTATGATCAATCACGATCAATATGCTAATCAATTCAAATGTCGTTTGTAATGCTACTAGCATTTATCTTCCAAATTTAGCGTAGAGTAAAATACAATCCAATCAAATATCCAATCTAACGTCGACATCTTCAAAATTTGTTTGTGAACAAGAAGAATCCTTCCAACGTTACAATTAAAAACTTTCCAATTCATTCCAGTTTCTTTAGTTTGTTTACTTTTAAACCGTTTCGACGAAGTAAATATACACTCAGCAGTATTAAATCCTAAGACATTGTTTTTAAGATAAAATAATAAACGATTAGATGTAGGAATATTAATTGAATCTTCTTAATTAATTATTTTTTACCTTTTGTTGAAATTTGAAACGATTTTAACAACATTTATTTTTATTTTAATATTTATATTTTAATTTAATAACTAAACTCAATACGAGTGTTTATTGAACATCAAACAAAAATAATACAAACAACAATTTTTTCCTTTGTATAAACAAAGGTTGTTTCAAAGGATTTTGTTCAAAAAGATCTAGTACATATACTAGTATCGTCTACTTTGTAAAGTACACTACTCAATGTTAACGCAACCTTTGAAAAGGCAACACTGTTTTTAATTATTATGCTTTCAAATTCAGAATTACTCATTCTACGTATTTAAATTTGCACATTTAACTTATTGTCTCTTTACGTTGTGAATACAAAGAGCTTCTTTTTTTGGTGATTCAGAAAACACTTTATTTCCGCATTTATCTTGAAAATATTTCAAACAAAAACCTAGACTGATGTATTACGGGAAAAGTAGTCCCTTCAGGATGTGATAGTAAAATTTATGAGTCGGAGTACGGTGACCGGCCCATCAATACTGTTTAGTGCTTAATAGCTGCGGCGTTGGGCGTTTGTCACCGGAGGGCGTTCATAGACGGTCTGCTAGGAAGATGTAGTGGAAGTAATGTCTGCATTCTGGTTTCGTTTAGATTAATATGTTCTAAGAGCTACTACATATTTTGTGTACACTTCAGATGTTTTCAAACTTGCTGTTCTTATTTATTTATATACAAATTATAAAGTAATTAATACCATATGTGTTCGCCCGTAGTTCTGGTAAAACTCATCAATAAATAAAAAAATAAAGAAAAGGACATTCGAATGACAAATAGAGAAGAACTGTTTTCTTTTTACTTATTTATAAATAATTTATTGGAAAGAAGTTCCTTACGTCAGGCTTGGAGGAGATTTTGCTGCCGTAAGAAAAATATATACCGGAAATGCTATAGTTATATACACAAGCGAATAGTGTATGATACCTTTCTCTTTCTCCCTCTTTCTTTCCGTTCTCTCATCCTTTCTCTTTCTGATACCAATCCGCCTCGCCAATGCATAGTATATACACATGACTTTAACGTCAATTTTGCTGATGGAAAAAAATTAATTCAATTATTTATGTAATTTTATATTCTCGAAGAAAATTAAAGAGACGTGTTTATTTATTTTGCTTAATAATTTCAATTATTTTTTTTATAGATATATTTTATTTTACGTTTTTGTTATTTTATAAAATACTAAATTTCCTAAGTACTTTTATGTACTTAAATAGAAACCAATCAGCAAAATAAAAAAAAAAATCAAGTATATATGTATATATAAAATTAAGCAACATTTTTTTTCAATTTTTGTTGCTTTTTTATAAACTAAAGGAACTTCGTTCCTACCTGGTGTCCCATAACACCTTTAAATCAGTTTTTTTTACTTATAAATTTATTTAAATTTTATTTTAATAAATATATAATATATTATAAACATATAAAATACGAATGTGCGCGGCTTCGTTATTATTCACATTTAGGGTTTATGGTTGTTTTTTTATTTCTGTTTATGAAATCATTTGGATGTTTATTATTTATAATAACTGGTCCTAATAGGTGCTGATATATTATGTAAATATATAGGTTACTTAATTTACCACAAATGATTGGTCAGATTTAAACGAAATTTTGCATAGGTGTATAATTTATCCGAGAAATGTGCACAGAATACCTATTATAACTCCAAATTCCTTCTTTAGGTTACATTAAAATTTAATTTATGACAAACAAAGCTGACTGATACCAGTTAGTAGTATATAAATATTTACTTTATATTAAGTATTTAAGAACAATATATGTAATAGAATAATTGGTACCGCAGTGTTAGGTTAGATAGATAGATTAGGTTTAGGCTTAAGATTTAAATGAATAAAAGCACACAAAAGAATAACTATAAGAAATAAACAGCAAAAGAACAAGCTGCAAAAAACAAAAAGAGCCAAAAGAGCGCAACAAATAAACAAATATATAATAAATAAAAGAATGTAGTAACAAGGTCCTTGGTTATGCCAGGGGGAATTGCGGGGACTATATAAAAAAAAAAAGAAAAAAAAAATATTTACGGGTGATTCAATTATGTTCCTTTTTTGGTTATTTTTTATATAATCATATTATAGTAAAAATGAAAGAAAAAGATAATTTAGTCACAGCCATAGCATATCAAGAATGAGAAACAAATCTAAAATTTACTTTACCACAATACAGAGATAAATTAAAAATAAATAATAATTAATTTTAATTTTAATTATACAAATGAACATATTTATCAATAAATTAGTTTGAATTATTTATTATTAAGTAAAAGAAATAACACATCGCCAGGCTAATCTAGAAATTGTTATAGGCACGATATTGACTTAAATTTACATATGACATTGTCAATTTTCTTCTTTCGACTGCAACTTATAAAATTTTATTGATATAAACAAGTAATAACCGCTAACAGTAAACAGTGCAGAATTTAAAAAAAATCACGGAGCCAAATAATAATTTCATTCGGTAATATTAATAAGCTTATTACTGCGTAGTGAATTTCGCTTATTGATTGCTTGGTTCCAGTATCGAGCTTTCAGTAGGTAATATTTTGAATTAGTATTGTGATGAGATTTTCAAATCTTCAATATTAAACTAAGTATTTATCAATAAAATTAACGTAGGGAATGATTAAAACATTAATGTCCTCTAATGTTATTTTTTTATTTTTTTACAAGGAATAAGCACAGCGCTTTGACCACTCATTAGAAAATGACCAAATCTGTAGTATCTCGTTTGAGTATTTTTAAATGTTTTTATGCACAGTCAAAAACAAAAGATATAATTTTATTAGATTTCCTCAATATTTATCTTTAAATTTATCTATCGAACACTTTACCTTATAAAATGAGTACAGTTCGAATAAAATTTAATAATAAATGTTTGAAATCGTTTGTTTATATATACAACATGTACGCCTCGAATCGTTGGTTATACTTTTCCCGTCTCGCTCACAGAGCGCTGCAGTAAATTCAAAATCAAACAAAACGTGCAGCGTGCATTTTACGAGGCTGGTCGTGTCGGTCCATAGACTCGATACTAAATTTTACGACGCTCTATAGCTAAATGTTGCAAAAAACTGCTAGCAAAGGTGAACATAAATATAATTTTTTCCCCGCTCGATAAACTTTCTATTCGTTACTGTTGTTGTCTATTTTTATATAAGTCGATTCAGTTCGATTTCATAAAGACATTCTGTTTTTATATATGTTAGTTCGTTTTATTTATTTTTATTTATACTATAACATAAAGACGTAAAATAGTATTTTTTGTTTATAAAATCAAAAACTACTAAACCGATTTTAAAAATGCTTTCACTGGTTATACTACTATCAGCGAGTAACTAAGTGTATATTTATTTATTGTTTTAATTCTAAGCAACATTTGTTTATTTGTCTCTTAGTTGGAATGTAATCGAAAAACACTGAATCAAGAAACATTTTTTTATCATGATCAGTAATCAGTATCTATTCAGTTTTTTATTAAAATTGTTTTCTCGGACAAATAATTTGCAACCGTAAACAAGTTACAAACCGCTGATTTGCTTCAATCAAATACATATATTTTCTACCACGATCTTGTTACATTTATGAATAGTATACACATAACATCACACCTCTCTCCTAACATACGTCTTTCACTTCTTCTACTTTCATACACGCTCTTCGGTTATAGGTATTTTAAGGCCTGGCATTTCTTTACAAGGTCTTCGATCTGGTCGAGATAAATTCGCGTAGAATGACCCTCACCGGCCTCCATAGTAACACAGAATAGAACGATAAGAAATAAAATAAAATACTGCATACAATAACCGATTAAAGTTTTATGAATTGTTAAATTTATTGAACTTCTTTGAAAACACGTAATATAATCTGCTAGAAAACAGTCTTTCTCCGCTACAGATAATCGACGCGTTACCAAGACGAGAGGTAAAACAAGGGACTATAATAACTTCAAGTGTGTGACCAAGAGAAAAGCGAATAAATATTCATTTATTATTATTATTTATTAATTTTATAATCAACAACATATTATTTATAATCACAACAGTGAATAATTTAATAGAGAATTAATACAATGTTATCAGAAATGTTAAGATTAAAACTAAAGTTTTTATCTAAGTTCTGGTTAGTAAATATGGAAAGAAATTAAATTATTCTACAAAAGTACTATTCTTGATGTTTATCCAAATAAAACTATATTACAATGAAAAAAAAAAATGTCATCAAAAAATATATTTTTAACTACAAGACTTCTTCTTACACCCAATACAAAAAAAAAACCGGTTGCAAATTTCAATAAAATAATTAGTAATTTTCTAATAACTCAGAATTGTTTCCTTTATTTATTTTATGAAATTGAAAAGTCTGAGAGTAGATTTCGTGGCCTTATGTATTTCAAACGGGCCACATCACAAGATCAAACGTTGCTATGTCTACAACCGTTTTAGAATTGATATTAGATATCCAACGTTCTCATGTTCCGTCAATATATCCCCTCCGATAGTAATTTATTGGTAGCTCGAATGCGTATCTCACTTTCCGCTTTGTTCTTTCAGCAATTTTATTTCACTGTCGTCATACATAAGTGGAATTGTTGCGGCGAGCTGCAGGTTACTGTATATAAAATCATTTATCTTACAACAAATAATTATCTTCAGTTTTAAAACAATAAAAGACGCATGGACCGGTCCGCGAACGTGGTACGGCAGATAACCGAAGTTATCAGTCGCCTTGTGGGCACAGTTGGTGCGAATGTCAATTTCGATGCACGAAAAAATTGCTACTGCTGTAACGGCAACATTAACACTGGCATAAAAATAATTCAAAACATAATAAAACAACATCTAGCTGTCCATTACTTGCATTAATAACAATGTCTGGTTTTTTCACGTTTCGATAATTCCGGAGGTATAACGTTAGTACCAGACAGTGCCCACATGGCTTCTGATTACTACGGTCAGTTCGGTCGTCCGACGTACCATGTACGCTATCTGGTCCGCGCGTCTTTTACGGGTTTAAAACTGAAAACATTTTGATTTATACACGTTCCATTTTAGGAAATGTACGAAATATAAAATTTAATCCAAAGTGACGATTACATCACACACTAGATCACAAGCTTCATGCAATAAATCAAGCAAATCATTTCTCGTATTTCGTTGTAGGTAGCAACAACACACAATGACAGATTGTCGAATTATACATTTTTAAGGATTATGTTGAAGCCATAATAAATTTAATAGATTCATTTAGCGAATGGAAGCGAACGATTTTGGTTGGATAATTTTAGGTAAATTTATTAAATTATCTTTACACTATACAATGACTTGATTCTCATAATTTCTACACTACAGTGTAGAAAAATGATAACACTAATCTACTTCAAAATGAACTTAATAAAAAATATTAATATAGAGTTCAATTAAATTCAAGTTTGAAATTGACAGCTGTCACACTATGCCAATTTTAAAGAACGAGTTTTATTTAAAAGAATTTACAATAATACTTTGCGCTTCTTCACTTGAGTATACCCCTCTAATGAATGTTTATTTTTTGTCCAGCTGAGCGATGTATTTTTAAAGCACAACCCTATCAGGAAGTTGATAATTAAACCCAGTAGACGTGTAAACAACGAGTGTCCCTATAATGCAATCGTTGATTCGCAATCGACTCCCCGTTTGGTTCCCTCCTCGACCATAACCCCGATTCAATTAAACTTCAACCAAGTTTCTCGTAAACAACACAATTATCCCACATTCGCGATGTAATTTAAACTCTATTGTGTTACAGTTACATGTAAATTTTGTACGAAGCTCCTCAGATGAAGTCCATTATTGAAATGGTCCCATTGTTTTGACATAGTTGACACCGCTGAGGTCTCAACCCTTACGAACTCGTAAACGGTATGAGTTATAGTTAAATTAATAGCTAGATAATAACAATAATGGTATATGTAGACATATAGTAAAAGCGTCAAAGTTATAGGTACTAAGAACTAGATTCATTTACATACTCAAAGTTACTCAAATCGAAATTCGCACAAAGTAATTAATAGGCGCAATTTACAACTCAGTGTATTCAATTTAACATTTTTAATTGTACACTGTAAAAAAATAATGCATACATTTTATAAAAATGACATAGTTAGTTAGTTGGAAAAAAAACATATATTCCAAGTTCCAAAACAACCAGGGCATGGGCAGCAACATCCTCTGAGTACCACAAACACCTTTTTTTTACGTGGGGAAATGCATTTACGCATTCCCTTTCCAATTAAAGAGGGACCGCTCCCTGTTTAAGTTGGAATCACCTGGCGTGAAGCGCCAGACATACCCACTAAAACCCCACAAATCTTCCGCCGCTTTCACGAGGCGACACGGGATTATTTAAGCATGCTCCGCCTCGACCCAGCAGCAGGCCCGACCTGATGGTAAATCGGGCCACGGGCTTTATCTTCCCGCGTACGAAGGTGGGGTAGCCCGTTTGCACGAACCGCGCCAACTACCGTCTGCCGGAAAGAGTAATCCGCCCTCCCTCCTCACATTGCTCTTGTTTAAATGGCAAGACCATGGAGGAGAGAGAGCGATATAGGAAACAAGGGAAAAGACGAGGGATAACAAGTAGAACAGTAGAGAAAAAAAGGAAGAGGAGGAAGAAGCAAGGATGGACTGAGGGATGTTGGCTATAGAGTCACAGGATGAAATGTGAATGGAGAGGGATAGGACCTGTATTCTCCTTACGATCGTTTTCCTATGATGAGCAGAATCCCCAAAGAAGGAGACCGTCCTCACGCTCCTTCACACTACGACGGCTTTCTACCGCCTCTCTCAATCTTTGCGGCCTTCTGGTGATACTTTCCCGCAACCAAACTCTGTGGCTTTGGTATACCCTCCTTTGTAAAAGGCGCCATCATCTTGAAGGTGGTCGGCAATACACAACCCCCGTGTTCTTCCGATCCTCCCTCCTTGCGTCCGCGCATAAGGCGCATTTCGGCTGTCCCGCTGTGCAGGTCACGACCTTGTGGCCTTGCACTCTACAACGGAAACATTGTAGCCCCCTATCTGTTAATGCCGTGTAGGTCGGACGTGTGTGCCCTAGGCCCATACACCTGAAGCATCGCAAAGGCTTTGCTTCAAGTGCATAAACCTGGGCCACCACAAACACCTAACAGCAATCGCCAACTCGCCTCCTAAGGTTGCCGATTGTGGCCATTACCCCTTTTTTTGAGGAAAACCTATGTCCAACAATGAGCGTTTTTCGATTGAATCAATCAATCAAAAACATCGTAAACTTATGATTTTACTTGAAAAGAAATCAAAAAATTATTGGTAAATATTATTATTATCCTAGTTCCAATTAAGACTTTTTAATCAATACACTGTAAATAATATTATAAGTTGAAGAAAATACTTAAGAAAACTAAAGAAAAACTTTATTTCTGAACTAAGCCCTTTGAAAAAATGTTATAACTTCATGAAACTCTATTAAGAGAGCAGATTAAGGCGGCATAATAAAGTTTAAGTGTAAATTGTAAGAAACTAAGTGCAACGTGTGTATAAAAGAACTATTTGCTTCGAAGACTTAACTCGATGAAATTCATGCAGACTCAGGTGTAATTTTAAAAATTGCAATGAAAATTTAATTTACATTTTTAGTCATATTTGTTTTAACGATAACGATTTAATATAACAATATTTATGAATCTATATGTTGCATAAATTGTAGTGATCAACTTTCTAATAGAGATGCGATGATAACTCAGTGATAGTTTGGTAATATATTTCAACGAGAGAAATAAGTTTTAATCCTATCATATTTCACATTGAGCCTGAGCCATTTGGAAAAAACATTTCTATAAACTTAGTATGTTGGCGGGGAATATTCCAAAACCCATCTGATTAGCTGATATTTTAAATAGTTAAAGGTAGGTAAAATAATGACAAGGCAAGAAATTTTTAAAACATATATTTTGTTTTAGTTTAAAAATAATCAGGTACATTAAAGGATAATAGCGCAGTTGGTAGCGTGATCGGGTTCCGTGTTAATGGACGCAGGTACAAATCCTCCTATCTAACATTATAATGAATCTGAGCTTTTAGTAAAGGAAAACATTATGAGAAAACGAGTATTGTACTCGCCTGGATAATAATCATTCTTAAGTTTGAAAACCTATCCTGTCATCATCAAATGAGAGCCAGTTCCTCTACATTTGATGTGTTTACGATCATGGAACAAATCATCACTTAACATCAGTTACGATTCTGGTTCAAGCGTTGACCCTATACAGCAATAAAAAGCGATATTGATGTTAATATGTATTACATAGCACGTATAAACTAAATTTATACTCAATAGAGCGTAAGGAGGACATCTTAAACCTTAATAGACACATGAGATAATGTACCTAGTGAAATTATGCAAAATACGCCATTAACAAATTACTCAAGACACCCACTACGGTATTAACACGGAATAACATGCAAATTGTGTCCCGATCGAGAATCAAGTCTCTCTCTCGCTCTCAATGATGGATAAAACCAGTTTAAGCCGGATTAAACCGGATTACACCGGCTCCGGAGGCGAAGGCGTTCATTTATTATGTAAATACGCGACAAATTAAATCCGATGGGAATTTCATTTGACAAACGATTTTAACGTCGAACGTGTATAGAGAACGGTGTTTGTTAGTTTTATCGTATCAATGGATTTGAAATTGATTATATCACCTATAGCTGTATTCTATTTAGGATTATTTTGCACTGACACAGACATTTGAAACTAATATGTTTTTTTATATCACAAGGTCGAAATTTTACACATCGAGCCCTCGTAGCCGTTCGATTTTAAATATTTCTTTAGAACAAAATGGTTACTTATTAATGAGTAAAAAATCATGCAAGCGTTCTTATTAAAATATAGGTAGTTGAGTTCATTCGTAGTAACTGTTACTTGCTAAGTTACAGCATGCTACAACGTAGCGCTCGTGCTACGTAACATGCTACGAACTTAAGCCGACATTACCCGCAAAAGAAATGGTTGTAAAAATGCGAGATCCATCCACTGTATTAAATCATCAATAGTCCAAATTAATATT
Organism: Samia ricini; assembly: GCA_014132275.2. NCBI lineage: Eukaryota > Metazoa > Arthropoda > Insecta > Lepidoptera > Saturniidae > Samia > Samia ricini. The sequence goes on from AP028161.1 coordinate 15,136,393, forward strand.
ACAAATTCATATGAGATTTTTTGTTTGTTACCCTCTCACTTCTTTGCTATTAATTATAATAATTATAATTATAATAGTTATTTAATTTTGTTTACATGTTGTCAGGAGTACAGAAAAAGGTTATTGTGAAAATTAATATTGATAAAGGAAATCGTCAAAATTGATGTAAAAGCTATATGTTTTGGAATAGTTCTCCCAGCCACTTCGAACACTTTGGTTCTGTGAAATGCAATGAATAGATGTTCTGTAGTTTTATTGCATAGGTTAAGATCAGGACACATTCCATCAGAACAATTTAATCTGTGCGATTTCTTATGCAGAAAGTTAGTTCGCCCTATTGTACAGCATGAAGTACTATTGATGACGTGCATCACGTTTTGATGGAATGTGTTAAAAAAATGTTAGCATATGTTTTATTTATAAGTTTAAGTTAAATATATTAGATGTAGATGTTGCATAGAGATTGCTAAAATCCTATGTGAATTGAATGTAAGATGATTTTATGAAAGATGATGTATGTCACGAAATAAATCTTATGTTATGATGGGGCTCTGATATGGCTTATGTCAAAAGCCCCTAAAAAACAAAAAAGTAATCGTTTATCATGATAGGTATTTGAAAATGGACAAATAATAATAACGATGACGACGATAATATTGATACTAATGATTATAATTATGATAATGATATTTTTGATCGCAGTGATGATGATGATATTAATAAGATATTATTAAGATGACAATGATGAACAATCAAATCAATCAATCAAATTTTGATCGGAATTTAATTATCCGTGTCGTGTTATTTCTTGATGTTTTCTTGTAGTGTCACGTGAAATTAAGTTTAATTCGGAAGAAGTTGCTGGCAGATAGCGAAGCTTAATAGAATTTGTCTGCATCGAATCTGTATCCCGCTGTACCCGCTGCTCTAAACTATATAACCACCATGATTTAGTTGATATCGACTTCTGTGAAATTATATTCATAATGCAGTTCTCTCCTATATAGATGAAACAAGATAAATTAGACCTTGTGCATCCTTAAATATATTACTTGCAGATTACACGTAAATTCATCGTCTTTAAAAACAACGAAAATATTATTTAAAAAATAAATATTCGGCATTCCGATATGCAAATAAGAAAATTATATAGTAATCAATTTAAATTCGATCCATCATAAAGCGACCGATTATGAAATGTTACAATAATCCACACTTGTTTACGAAACTTCAAAACTGTCAATACAGTTCATTCAAGTTGTATGCTTAATCATGTTTCCGTGTCAGGCGCAAAGTTTAAACTTGTGTTTAATGGACTTGTAAAGTTGTGTCACCAGACGATTAAGCGGTCTCCTTTACCGATTGGAAACGGGAAACAACCGAAACTAAATTAAACGGCACGACAAAATAACCGGCTTTACTAAACTTTCCAAGATACTAATTTAAATTATTCTATAAAACTATACTAAGAAAATAAACGCAATAAACATTTATTTATATGTTTTTCTTTTATAAGTTTTAAATGTTATTCTATTATTAATCTCTTATGTTTATGAAATACTTTTTACGTTTAGATTATTTCGATTATTTCTCTGAGATATACTGGCGTCTATAAATGATTCTTTAATAAAACTTGGATCACTCAAGAATACTTAATGTGATAGGATTACACGTTGATGCGTGTAGGTTTGAATCCGTCCATCTTAAACTTTATCACTTGTGTCATCTGTATCACTTCAGAGACAGTACCTCTATGCTTTTTTTTCTAAGTAGCTATTGACCGGAAGGGCCTTTAAACTTCACCGTGACTTTGGGGCGAGTGCTGAAGGCACTCAGCCGCAAAAAGGTGACTAGCACTACCTCTATACTTAGTGTGCTTAATACCTAGACTACATTGTCTGCTCAAAAAAAAGGAATTATCTACTTATTCTTTAAAAACATTTAATTTTTCTTTGTGTTCTGAATTCTTTAAATTTTTTGTAATAAGATCTTTCAAGTTTAATATATAAAAAAACGTTTTGTGTTAGTCTAATTTATACATTTCTTCTCTAGAAATGATATAATCTTATATCTATATTAATGCCTTAATCTGTAATTAAATAGGCTAGATTAAAAAGTATAGGATATTTTCACCTCTTCTCCGATTTTCTTTTATATATAGTAGCTACTGATGAGCTTTAGTTATTTTGTTACAATAATAAAAAAATTGAAAATGTAAGGTTTCCTTCCTCAAATCTTGAATTATTATTAAGACCTAATTTCGAGTACTTTCTGAATATTAGGTTGGATAAATAAACAGATGGATAGATCTTAATTTGATTATGTAAACAATGTTTAGTAATATATACGAAAATGTCGACATTGTTCAGTGTATTAAGTAAACAATGCATTATACATACAACACGTGTAGGCTCTGTCGTTGTTCCAATTATGTGTGCAGACTACTGTGCACCTCCCGAGTCCTTCTATCCAATTAGGATTAAATGTATGGTTTTAATGAGAACGAATTAACCTTTATTCATAAGCGGTAGCGTTTTGACAGTTTTCATTATAATATAGGTTGAATAAATTGACTAATGTTATAATAATTTATCAAATTGTTACAAATGTACGTTAATCTATCTATTTTAATTGCAACATAAATGATTATTAATATATATTTGCAAAGATGTCCGACATGCGGTCGGAACAGTAAGTATTCCAGAAATCTATTGCTATCGCGTTGCGCCCCAAATTCAGAATAATAAAATACGAAAGGGGCAACTGCATCCTGGACTGATTTTATCTATGCAAAATAGACGAAGACATCACTTCTTAGCACCCTGTTTTCTCCTCCAAAACTGAACTTAATTTTCTTTCAGTTTTAGTATGATAAAGATTTTGGCTATGCCTGTACGTTTTGTAAATTTTATCTATCAAATTTATTTGACGAGCGTCTGAAAATAGCGGTAAAAATCAAGCACTTTTTTTCATTTTTAAAGAATCCTAGTTTTAGTAATAACTAATTAATGAAAAAAATCAAAACGCACGGGCATGGCGGTGGTGGATATTTATTATTTGGTATATAAATATTTATCATAATACAATTATCCAGGGAGGAAACAGGGGACTACGTTTTTATGGAATAAATGCCGCCTCGTAACTACAAATAGCTTGACAAAAATATTGAACAGGATAAGTGTGTTTTGCTATACTATATTATACATATTTCAGTTTAGTAAATATGTGAATCGGTGATGTAATATAAACTCATAAAATATGAATAAACTTATTAAAAATATAATACTAGAGCTATGAATACAATACAGCGAAAATGTCTTATACGTATAATAAGTACGAACTAACGGAAATATTTATATTGTTACAATTAGAATTACACGCGGAAAGTGAAACCGTATACTTAATGGGGTTTAAATACGATAACAGTGTATCGTATTAGTGGCTAGCTTTTTGTAAGGTGTCCGTGATTGGTTTTTAATCATTTATCGGATCATGTTACCCTTGCAACTATTTGAAGAACGAACTAAGTTCTTGCATTGAAACTTATTGTTGTACATTTATAGGTTATAAATATTATTTCAATGTATATTTCTGGATCAGTTATCATTGTATTTAAAAATCGATGTTTGTTTTTTTTACTTGACTTATAACTTGTGAAACGTTTAATCAATTTACATTAATCTTGTTGCATAAGTCTTTGGTCAAGTTTTACTACATAGCTTGCCGATCCAAGGGAAATGGTCCCCTACCTTCCATTGCACTAGTTTCAGCCATCATGTGTGCTGGGCCTCTATAACACAGTACTTACTGGGTCAGCCATTAGGGCTAGGCCGTAGGATCATGCGATCCCATATCTTCCTATCATGGCGTCTGTCGGTACCCCGTAGGTTTTTAGTCAGTATTATTCTGACTTAGTCCAGATTAATCAGAACGGGTATTCTGTACTCTCGGGAAAGTAAGATTTCCGTACGTTACTAAATGATTCTAGTATACATACTTTGTAACACTAAGTAATAAATGGAATAGGGCTTGAGAATAACAGTGAATGAAGTCATTAAAAAATACCAACCCCATATAGATTTAAAAGATATAATGCATTGAATAAAGGAAATTTTATTATACAAGCGGAGACTCTACTACTACTAAAGCCAGTTAAAAATTACAAACGAATACTAAAATTATAATAATGTAAGGACTGGCTCAATAATTATTCCATCTAAACTTAGCTCAAGCTGTCGCGTAGCGTAAATTTTGTTAAATAAGTAAATCTGAACTACAGTCCTCAATAACACGAAGTCTTAAAATAGCAATTGAATTAAGTCTAACATTTTCGATTTTTGTGAAAAAAATTATTTCAAGGTACTAAAAATAGGTAATTAAACATATTTGTATAATTTTTAGAAATGTCTGTCTGTCCGTCTGTCTGTTTGATTGTGCATTTATCAATTAGAAAGTACTAAGTATATATTAAAAAATATTGATTGATTGATTGAAAATGAACAGAATAACTGAGTATAAAATATGTGTATAATATATAAATAATTCATATCTAAAACATAATAACTGAGAAAACAAATTTCATACATTTCATAAAAGTAGTGAAGTGAACTTTAATTATAATATCAATAGATATAAATATGGCGCGAAACATAATATCATTTATACTATTGAACAGTTCATGCTTTGTTTATTTTTGATGACATGCTGTCGATGTGTTATAAATGGTGATTACGTAATCAAATTATATATGTATTTCTGATGTTTATTCATAGATAGCGCTATACTTATTTTTAAGTATCTAAAATGCTAACAGGACGAAATCTCCACACCGTCGAAGGGAATAGCCCTGATGCGGTTTCCCCGTGTCTCCTATTAGTTCGTAAGTTTAGTGATAGTGTAGTATGTAGGTCCCAACTGTATTTATTTTATAAGATTTATTGTAATTTTTTTTATTAAATAAAGATCGGTTAGGGAGCACACACTGCACTGTTGCTAAGCTGTTGGGACTATAAAGGGTTGCACGAGAAGATTGCTGAAATCTGTACATTAAAGATATTTAAATTACTATGTACGACTTCGGAGATAAAATTATAGTTTTAAAAAAATTGTTGGGACGGGACGGGGTATATATGTCTGTATTATACGCGAGCGTAGTCGCGGGCACAGCGGGCAAATATTGTTCATTAGACTGGGATTTCAAAAAATCCCTTAACATTTGGTAGTTTTTTTCCCTTGACGTGACTGTTCTTTTATTAGGATGTCTCGTCTCGAATTGTGTGTCTAATATTTTGGTGAACTACGTACATTCTCATCCATTTCAACAATCGAGCCTAATATGTTATCATAACATACCTCTTGATAAATATTAATTTAATTTTAAATATTACATTATATAGTGAAAATTAAATATGGGACTTTTTTTTATTTTTATTTGTAATATATAATAAATACCGTTGTCGTGTGGTGCCGGCTAAGAATAGTACCACCACATATTTTCCCGTAGGTGTCGTAAAAGGGGACAAAGGGACAAACCAGGGGATGGGCAGCAGCATCCTCTGAGTACCACAAACAACTGACTGTGGCTGCCGACCGGCATGCCAAGTGTGGCGATTATAGCAATCACTCCCTTATTATTGGAGACCTATGCCCAACAATGGACGTCTATCGGTTGGCTGATGATGATTTTGATGAATAAATACACAAATGAATCCCAGGGAAAGACTTGGGTGACGATAATTTTGTTGCACATGGTTCACCAAAGTCTCATCATAAACGAAAAATGGTTTTGGAATGAAGAAGATAAACATTCATTTTATATTCGATTGATGAAGTAATTTTATTTATGTAATTATCTCTCACATCATACATTGCCGAAAAGTGTAAAAAAAAAATGTTTTCACTCTTTATCTCGACGTTTCGAAGAGGTTGCATAAACGCGTTAAAAACCTGCCTTAAATAATTTAATGTAGTTATGAAACGCTAAAATGCTAAAACCAAAACAAAGCCCACAAGACGGAAAAATCTTTGAAAAAAGTATTAAAAAAAAGCTGAACGACAAGAATTCGTTAAAACGGAATGAAATCTAAAATGTGAAAATTCTCCAAACATCTCTTATACAATATTCGAACCATTCGAGTGTGCGTTTCTTAGATAGTTTTATTCATTTCAGTAGATTTCACGGGCGAGGGAATCGCAAATTGCGCCGTTCGCTTCCGACACGGACCGTAATCGATTGTGCTGCCATCTGTTGGCAAAATAATGACTCCGTCTGGTATGCTTCTTTATTTAGCAGCCGTATATGGTAAAATTATACATTAGATTCGTTTCCATTTAAAATCAACAGGGAATAAGTAAGTATATTAATTTTTCATCAACGATGATGGTAATATTTATGTTTGCGGTTAAGTAGTAAAGGATGTGCACTCTATCTGCTAATAATGTGTAATGCTGCTAATCTGCTAATCCCAAAAAATCCCAATAGTCCCATCTTAGCCATCTTATAAATACTTGCATAGATGCTTCAACTTAACTCCTTTGCACTGTGAATAATACTCACCGGATAGTTACTCATAGCAATCAACAGTTCTTAATATAAATAAATATTAAAATCAGATTTTTTTTTTTCTTTTGTGCTTTTTTTGAAACTACTATTTTTTTTGTTCCGCCGTAAAAATTTGCGAGTCTTAATAGTAACTCTAAGTACTTTCCCATAGCGTTAAAAGATTTCTTACCGAGCAATAGCCCGGCTTTCTGATCATGAGACGTCTCGTGCAAACGCCCCACGAGCTCTTTGTACAGGCTACGAGCACACGATCTCCACGGTATGGATCTCGACTCCAAACGGAACAAATATGTAACTACTGCTGAGGGCATGATATATTGAGATCACAAAAGAATCATGCGATAATATTTAAAGCTAAAAGCGCAATATTCTTTTTTAAATTATGACCACATTATATTTGGATGATTCGACTCTGATTTCACTAATAATAAGTTATTGATCATAAAATTAGACGCATCTTTGTTTAAGCATGTTATGATTTTCTATATACTGCATAAAGTCTCGTGGAAGACCAAAAGCCGGTCATAATGAAACTATTTATCTCTCGAACGCACTGATCGGGCCCATTCTGTTACGGCCCTGCGATACAATACCAAAACCCCCTCGATTATATCGACACCTCCGCAGCGAACCCTTCCGGGACTTATCTCATTTGGCCTGCCAAAACCGTCTTTTGTCTGATGGAAGAGATTTCAGAAAACATTTTCTATTCAATATTTGTTTTTCTTTACACTCTCAACGTATATAGCCTGTTACGGCTGGTTTCAATATGTGATCGCTATCTGTTTTGATCTACCGAAATCTAAAATTTCAATCCTTATTTTTCTCAAAACTAGCAAATCAGTCAGAAACACCGTTTTATTTTTCGTTTGCTATCAGTCTTAAAGAATACTTATAATCATTATAGAAACCAGCCGATAGACCACAGGTGAATTTGTACAACACGATTGGCTACTCAACAGTTATTAACTATAGTGTACTGATGAGCATAAACCAAAGAAAACAGTATTTAGGAATTAAATTTGAATGAAATCAACGAAGGAGTGAGCCAAGACGCTTAAAAATTTAATTAATTTACACGGTTTACACGGAAACAGTTGCTCTTTAGTTATCCGAATCTAATCATTCTCATTGTAAGATAGCAATCGTTATTATATTTTGCAAGAGAATGTCTGATAATTAATAACCTTTTTCGGTAGTTACGTTAACTCCATTTATAAACTCATCGACGCAACAAATTCTATATTCATTGAGAGATATTACCTTCATTTAATTTAACACCTTTAATGTTCATCTAATTACCTTATTTGGGCTTTGGAAAATAGGGTTACTTTGCACTACGCACCATCACCTCAAAACTACTACTACTACTTTTCGACGCTGAATGTTTCATAGATGGTTACAGGCTATTATTTATTTTTTAGATTGCATCGACCCATTCTTATTTATTTTTTTCAATTTTAATACTCTTATGTACATTTTTCTGCTAATAAAACAAAAGACACTCATTTATTTTTTACATCGTTTGTTTTTTTCAGTTAGGTATAAATGAAATGTTTTATGCACTTTTTCACTCACACCTAAATAACTTATAAAATGCAGGCAGACCCGCGGGCACCAGTTAGTACTTTATAAAGTGATTACTTAAAAATCAACTTGTAATAACACCGGGGAACTACATAATAATTTGAAATATATTTACTGTGAGATAACAACTTGGGATTTCCCATATATTACATTTTTATATATTAGTCGATTAAAATATAAAGCACATTTATTTTATCCATTAAAAATGCGTTTAACTGTACATAAGTTCAGGAAAAAATAATAATTATATAAAATTACTTCACCGTTTCTTTTTTCATTAATTTTAATTACTTTTTCATAATGAACAAGGCAAAAATATCTGAAAGTTTGACAGCTTTTACAAGTTGATTTATTAAAACTTGTAGGAAAAATGTAGAACCGAATAATACACATTTATTCGTTTATTTAAAAAAAAAAGAACAAAATATCAAAGGTTAAAAAAAATACGTACGTGAATAACAGATTTTAGTTTAATAATACTTTAAAAAAAATCTCCTTACATTAATCCTAGTTGCAGGTATACTAGCCGATGTTAACATAAAGAGGACTTTTTATATATTAGAAAAGCAAACTCTAAATTATAGACTTAACTGAAACAAAGTAAAACCATAAAGCGTAATTTACATACGTGCTTTAAATGTTACAAGTGTATTATTTAAAATTAAATTGTGTCCGCTTTACAAATAACCGCTTCGTGTTTGCTGGACACCTAACCAACTGCAGCGTTTCGAGTTATGCATTTCGAGCATTATATTTCTTTACAATTTCACAATTATTCCATTGTTTCGACTTCTTGAGTCTTCATCGCTCTCAATTTTTGTTATTTTATTATTTTATATCCTAATTTAGTTAAAAGATCTTCCGTACATTTCTTTCTGTGACTTTGTTTTTTATTCATATCGCATGGTATTACTCATTTTTTAGTTTTTTTTTTCCCAAGTGATTCGAATGTTACCATATTTTGAGGTGAGCGTTTATAAGGATATACTGTCGGTGACAAATTGGAAAAATAAATATTCCAGAAATCTATTGGTATCATGTTGCGCCTAAAAAAGGGTTATAAAACACGAAAGGGACAACTGAAACTCTCAGACTACCTATGCAAAATAGACGGAAACATTACTTCATATTACTCTGCTTCCTCCTCCAAAACTTGTCCGATATTACTGTCTTTCAAGTATATAATAAGAAATACTGGCTATGCTTCTACGTTGCTATTTATGTTTGTCTTCACACATACATATAAAGCGACGATAAAATTTGAGATCTTTTCTAATTTTCAAACGCTCCTATTTTCTATAATAATTAATAAATAAAAAATCAAAACGTACGGGCATGGTGGTGTGAGTATATATATTTTATATATAGTAAAAATATTTACTATAATGTTATTATTCAGGGAGGAAACAGGGGAATAAATTTGTATCGGGGAGTACGAATAAACGCCGCTCGCATATTCTCTTAAGGCTCCAAATCGGGAGGATGGTAGCTAACATAAAGACACTAAACCGGGACCTTGACTTGTGCTGCTACCTGAGACGTAGAGTTAGCGGTTAAAGGAATAAACGGACCTTAAGGTCCCTTACAGAACGCACGTACCTGCGTATAGTGTGCAAGGATGTGGGGAAATATATTACAAGGATAAATTACCAGATCCACTGGATGCGGGTTGCGCAATACCGGTCGTTATGGAGATCTTTGGGAGAGTCCTATGTCCAGTAGTGGACGTCTTTTCATTGAATGTATGGACGGGTAAATTAGTCTTTCTCTCTATCATGTGATTCGAAATCTCTCTTTTTCTCTACTTGGTAATTTCAATGCCAGTAAATGATGCCTACATAAATTTCGACCTTAGGTTCATTGAAGAAGTGTTTTGAAAACTTACTACAGCTGTTCGGAGGTTTCATTCGAATATTGCTTTCTTCATCTTCTTGGCGCCTATTCTTCAAAATTAATTGCAAATTTGTACGTCTATCTTTTGGTATTAATACAAACTCTTTAAAATAGAAATAAAATCAGCAATTAATAAAAAATATCCACGTAATTTAAGTTGTCAAGGATCCATCAGTCGCCATTGAGGCATCCCGACCCCTCATCCCGTTTGAAATTTTCAAACAGCTATCCACCGTTTGTAATTAGTGATAATTCAGAAATAAAATTTACAATCTTTTTTTTTTTTTATTCTTAATGAGTAAACTCAAGAAAATATATTATTTTCTTTTCCCTCATTAATTGTTGCCACAGTTACGTTGATTACGAAAGTCTTTTTTTGTATTTCATTAGTATACACGTTCTTCAAAGAAGAAAGTTTCCGTTTTGTCTGTAAACATGTCGATGGCGATGTTAATTATAATAATATTAGTATTAAAACCGTAACGTAAAAAAAATGTTTTATATAATTCGAAAAACTAATTAAGCTCTGTCACTTGCAGCCTTAAAATAATGATGATTACAAATATTTATTTTTTCTTAATTAAGCCCACATAAAAATAACATATTTATTCGACTTTGATCGATTTGACTTGTACTGACTTGTTTTATTAATTTAGATTGAATGTAATTTTTTCTTACAAAATATTAGTACAAAACTAAAAGTTAAATATCTAAATTAAACACTCAAATCAAAATACAAAGCATATATCTAAAAAAGTCAATACTAATATATTTTTTAAATTATAAAACATGCCATCTTCCTATTCTAAAACCCTTTACGTACAAAGATGGCAGTAACATTGCAAAATGTTTTTGACTAATCTTGTTGCCTTGATATTAATTAGATTATGTGTAACTTACGATGATTTCAAAATAAATAATTATTTCATGGTCTTCTACTTGTACATTTATTAACTTACACCTAGACTTTTGTATTAACCAAACTATTAGGTACCATTTATTTTACTCAAAAGTAACCGATTTATTCAAATTATTAAAATTGTACAATTAACATTATATTCACACGGTAAAAATACAGTTGAGTTATAAAACGGCAAATAAGAAAGTAAGGGTTGCAATCTAAGATGTGCTCATGGGGAGTTTATCCGTCGCATTAAATTGTCATTAAGTAAAAGCTCGGTCGTGGTACGAACGGAAGGAATTACTTAATTAGGTCCCACCGTTACCTGTTTCATTTGAATTGAGATTTACTGTGTTTACTCGTTGTACTATTTAATAGTCGACTTCACGGATGAACGGTATTTCAATTAGGAGAACAGATAAAATTCTACTTTCTCGTTCCTTTTTTTTACACGATATGGGCGTGCTTTGACCACAATCTCACTTGATGTTAAGCGACGATGTGGTCCAGGATGGAAAACACACTAAACCTTACCTAGGTTCTCAAGTGATGCTGCCGGAACACACCTATTGCCTTTGGCGACAGTTTTTCAAACTTGAGGGTGGTAGCTATCCAGGCGGGCATCATTAGAAAACGCCTTACCACCATGCATGGCTTCTCACGATCTTTTCCTTTACCGAAAGATCAGGCTGGTTTTAGAGTTGGATGGTGCGATCATACCCGCGTCGATTGACGCGAAATCCGGCCGCACTACCCACTGCGCCATCATCGCTTCGCATGATTCTTTAAATTTACATTTAAATATTTATAATTTTTATGTCAATGATTATGGCGAATCAGTGCTTGTGTGATCGCATACCGCATCGATGGCCATAGATGCTAACCAACCTTACCTATTCCATAATGCTTACGAGTTTTCGGTGAAGGAAAATATCGTTATGAAGCCATTGTATGACTGGCTAACATCTCAAATTCTGTCCCCAGATATGTGTTCCGGAATCATCCATTTATGTACTAAATCTAACTTTAACAAACTTATTATATATACCATGTTGTCAGTTAACATCAGGTAAGATAATTGTGGCTAATACGTTGGGCGTATCTAGTATAAAAAAGTGAACATTTGACAGCTTCTATCTTGTCCAGAGTACAATAATTTATATAAATACATATTTTATATATTATAGATACGACCATTAATTAATATAGACATTTTTATTCACAGGTGAAACTGTATTTGTCGAAAAAATCATCAGCCAAACTTTGTTAGTAGAGCTTTAAAAAACCCCTTGAGCACTTACCTGGCGTTTACGCCAGCTTTCCATTGTTTTTCTATTGTCTTCCTATTTTCTTATTTTTATGGGTACTCGACACATTAAAATTGTTTTGAAATCTGAAAATAAAAAATACATTTAACTAGTTGCCATAGATAAAGAAATTGTTTGTATTTTTAGACAATGTAAAATAATCAGTCGACATCCCTATTACTGCGAAGGTAAAAAAACATAAGTTGTTTTTAAATTACAATTCACTAATATAAATTAATGAATCATCCATGAATTAAAAGTAATCTTTACTTTATCTGTCAATCTGCTTTAAAACGTATTTTACATTTACTTTCAAAATTTATTATACTTTGAACCTTTATTAATCAAAGCGGTTTTTATTTACTTTGCAACATTTTAAACTTACTTATACCTAGCTGATTACAGTAAACATTTTTCTGGCATCGATATTTATGTAATAAATATAATATCTATACCTTATATACAAAATATAACAAATTACTAACTAAAGCGAATAATTTCGAAAGGGAAACGATGTCAAATTGATGTTTAATTAAGTCATTGCTTGATTTGTCGCTTGTAGATCAAAGTACTTTGATGTTTTCGGGTTCACGGCTTTTCACGTCTCAGCGGTACAGGGGACGTCTGACTTAATTTTAACGATTTCGTGGAAATTCTAAATGGTACGCCGACTGAGAATTGTCAAAGGATTTCCCTTGATGAACTTCGGTGATGTTATTCGGTCTCTTCTATATTAAGATATTATGTTGCCGATTATGAATCTATATCTACACAAATGTCATGTAAATCTGGGATCCAATAAAAACCAAGCCAGAACAGCAATGAGTATTTAACACATTTATCCTCTTACCAGCGCATGCACCGCACATTAAAACCAGTTTTGGCCATGTTGTTTTTTTAAAAGAGGCTTAATCATAATCGTATATCCCTTCCATTCTTTCCTTATTCCATTTTTTCTAACATTTCCATATTAATGTAATCTTCTACCTTTTGAGATTGGGAGGAGACAGTAGCTTGATGTTAATTCATTACAATTACTCTGAAGGGATTCTGATCTGCCCAAAGTATGGCAGGGCGTTTGTGGCGATAAAAGGACACGTCAGTCACTAACGTACACGCGGCAGGCGAGAATATGACAATGCTTTCTGAGAATGGAGTCGTGTAGGAGTTGATGTAACCGAAAGCGGTTAGGAGATCAGATAGTGATGATGACATTTCGTTATATAATGAATAAATCTTTGTTTAGTTATCCAGTGATTTTAATGGTTGAACTTGATGTTTTAGCAGTATAACCGTAGATTATAAACCCGTGAACTCTAGAAAGTGGACTCTCAGTTCCAAATTCCAAAACATATTAGTATGTTGTTAAGTGATACAAAATAACAATGCCGGGCTGGCCGGCCTGCAAATCGCCAATCTTTTCCAAGGGTCTGGTGAAACATTTGGGTCATTCAGTGTAAAAATATATTAATTATAAATGTTCTTACTACAAATTGCATATAGTATATTTTATCAGAAATGAGGAGATCCGTAGAAGAACCACCGTAACCGAAATTATCCAAAGAATTGCCAAACTGAAGTGGGAATGTGCTGGCTACATTGCTCGTAGAACCGATTCCCGAAGGGGCCAACGGGGCTTCAAATGGCTGCCTCGTACCGGAAGACGCAGCGTGGGTAAGCCTCCCACGTTGTGGACCGACGACATGGTGAAGGGCGCGAGAGTCCGGTGGATGCGGGTGGCGCTTGACCGGTCTTCGTGGAGATCTTTAGGGGAGACCTATGTCCAGCAGTGGACGACTTTCGGTTAAATGGATATCAAGGTAATGTTCAAGGTTTTATATTTTTATTAGCCAATAAGTCAATCGATAATATAGGATATATTTTGTCCATACAATAAAAACTCAAAAGGAAAATAAAATAAAAATTCTTCAGCCGTATGAATAACGATCGAATGCGGTACGCTGGTAAACATTTCAAGTAAATGGTTCCGACTTGAGTTTCCTTTAAAAATATCGCGTGAAAGCTTTCCATAGGAATGACTTTGCATTTTAAAATGTTTTTTCGAAGATATAGGAATAATGTTCAGTAGTAATGCACTCAGTTTGTAATATGGAAGAAAAGTGAATTAATATTTGCTATTATGGATCCTTGGAGAAATATAACCTTTTTAGAATAAACATTAAAAAAATACAATAGTATATTTTCTTATAAAACATGTTACATAATGTAATATGTAGTAACATACATATTACAAGGAATTTACAGTTGTATATTTTCTGTTCGAGTTAGGAATGAAGATATCCGTAAAACAACCAAAGTAACCGATATTGTTCAAAGAATTGCGAAACTAAAATGGCAGCGCAGATTGCTCGTGAACTGATGCCCGATGAGGTCAACGGGTTCTCGAACGGCGACCACGTACCAGAAGACGAAGCGTGAGTAGGCCCCTAAACAAGATGGACCGATGACCTGGTGAAGGTCGCAAGAATCCGCTGGATGCGGAAGGCACAAGGCCAGTCGGTATCGAGTTCATTGGAGGAGGCTCATGTCTAGCAGTGGACTTATAGTGATGCAATTTTGAATACAAATTAGTTCTCGCTTTTCAAGAAAAAAAATGCACGTTCGAGATACGGAGCGATTCTCAAAGTGGTAATGAGTCGGAATTCCTAAAACCTATTTATAAGTATCTTACTTACAATAATTTAACCTACAATAATTTAGAGTAAAATAAATTTCAGCCATTGACAGATATTATAGATACTAGATCTAATAGATAATAGATCTAGATCTATT
This sequence comes from Samia ricini, assembly GCA_014132275.2. Classification (NCBI taxonomy): domain Eukaryota; kingdom Metazoa; phylum Arthropoda; class Insecta; order Lepidoptera; family Saturniidae; genus Samia; species Samia ricini. The sequence continues at coordinate 15,151,436 of AP028161.1, forward strand.
ATTAAATTTCATATAAATAATTATATTGTCTTCAACATATACTTTCATGTTGTCATAATTTTTTTTTTTAAAGTAACGCGAATTTTATATACTTTTAACAAATACTAATATAAATTAATTTAATTGTACTTCGATATTAAAACAAATTTTGTTTCAATGTCTTTTTTGCGGTTCCAGTTACCTTATAATAAAGAATTTCTAAAATTAAATTTGTAATTTATAAATTTGTATGTTCACAATACATGGAATAGGCTCAATGCTTTGACTACAATCTCACCTGATGTTAAGTGATGATGTGGTACAGGATGGTAAGCGCACTAAGCCTAGAGGTACTGGTTTTCAAGTGATGCTGCCGGAACACACCTATTGGTATTTGGCGACAGGTTTTCAAACTTGTGGATGGTAGCTACCCAGAAGGGGCATAATTACAAAATGCCATACCACCATGCTATGGTTTCCTCACTATGTTTTCCTTCACCGAAGGCTCAGGCTGATTTTAGAATCGGATAGGTGGGGATCGAACCCGCGTCGATTGATGCGGTATCCGGCCGCGCTACCCGCTGCCGGTTTTGATGTCGATAACAGATAGTAAATTGTATAAATTTAATTAGACTGACATGTCTTATCGTCAACTAATATATGAGTAGTCGTCTATAAATATTACAACCTTATTTGTATCGATATTTGATTTAATGCAATTACTGCATGCATGCATGCTTGTTTGTTCATCCGCTTTTCAAATATTCAATCATGACGTTTCTACCACAAAGCGGTAAAATTTGCTTGATATACTAATTTGTAATTGACCCGCTTCAGAATTGCAATTATAAAGTTACCTAGTTAAAGATAAATTGCAGATTTATTTTCATAGACTGCTTTCTCGTATGTGCCTATAGTAACATACATTGTAGGTGATGCAATTAGTTAAAATTCAGTACGATTTTATACTTTAAAGTCAAATTAAATTAATGATCGTTTTCCAGAAAATGATTGTGTGCCATTGTCCAAAGTGTCGCTTTTGAGCGAGCTACGTAATTCAATTTACTTAGTCGAAGCTAGCAGCCGCAGGCGGATGGACACTGCAGCAGTAAAATTGAAACACGGGGATTACACGCCGGACAGCAATGACGAAATTGAATATCGCATTAAGCCGGATATTGTAATATTCATAATGTTATTGCGTTGTTATCTCGAAAACAATGCCTACATTAATAATTTTACCAGTATATTAGTACTATATATCTCATCTATTGTAAATTATCATGATATTCGCTTCGATAAAATCTTATGCAATCATTCAACTTAGAAAAAGAACTAGCTAGTAAACGTAATTATCCGGACGCACCGGCAGACATTTGGCAAGAATCAAAATATTAATTAATTGATATTATAACTCTAGAATGTATTTAACATAATATTATCTGATAGTGAATGATCTTCTCTCCTCTAGTGTCTACGAACTCTACACTACAGTGTAATCATACACATTATCATGAAAGAAACGACGTCGGTCGAGGCATTTGGTTTAATAGTAAGAAGAGTCTTACGGAGCATATTCCTACGTAGAATATGGCTAAGTGGCTAAGACCGCGTGAGAAGTGCTGTTGTGGACCCACCGTAATGATATTTACTCAGACACGTCACACTTGGATCGAAATATCCTATCCTCCATACAGGTACCATAAAAATAAAAACTTTAACACATTGGAATAGAGTTCACGTTAATTATGACAAAAAACGGAACAGTGTAGGTCATCGTAGCGCAGACTTGGCACTTTAAAGATTTCTTCAAAGAAGAACTCTAACAATTTTCTTGTTTGAAATTCATTCTGACGGGTAAAGTTTATTTTTCGAAGTAAATAAAAGTTGAATACTTTAGATTGGCTTCGAAAATGTGAAGAGTGGTTAAAGCTCTTAGTTAAAACTCACTTGGAATACGTCATTCATTTCACTATCATTACGTGAAGCATGTACTAGGATAGTTGGAAATTATAGAAAAACAAATAAAAGATATCCAATTATCTGTATTATTAAAAATCATTTCTAGTTCGGAAATTCGTTTTATTCACATAATATAATTATCTGCTATAAATTCGTAATAATACCAAATTAAATTTTATAATTTTATAATCTTTTCTTGTATTCATATTTAGGTATTTTATTTTGTATTTCCAGATACAGTTCTTGATTTATTTAGAAAAAAATTAAAATTATTTGCTATTTTTTAAGAATGGACGAAACAGAGTACAACTCAAAGACATGTGAAGCAAACCAAAAGTTGTAAATCCATTTTAAAAGGAAGTTCTATAATTATAATATTTAAAGTGGTTTTATATTTAATCAATGAACAGTTTGATTTTACTTTTTATTTATATTATAGTGCTTAATTTACTTGCAGGTAGTCACAGTGATACAACAAGTACATTGGGTGAGCTTAAATTTTCTGGATTTAGAAATACGTTCTTCGATACTTACTGGTAAAGTTTAAATTTGAAAATAATATCTAAATACACACTTTGATTTTACCAAGATATTATATTCCTTTGCTGAAAGTTTAAACTCTTTATAACATTTGCAATGGGCTAAAGGGTAATGGAGAGGGGTATGCTCGGTATCCTTTCGTCATCGAATCAGAAACAAGGAGACCCGTAGAGGAATCAAAGTAACCGACATTGCCTGAAGAATTGCCAAACTGAAGTGGCAAAGGGCTGGGCACATTACTCGTACAACCCATAACTGATAGGGCCAACGGGTTCTTGAATGGCTGCCGCGTATTAGTAGACGAAATGTGGGTAGTGTCCCGACAAGGTGAACCGACGACCTGGTGAAGCTCGCGGGAGTCCGTTGGATGCGGGTGACGCAAGACCGGTCGCCGTGGAAATGTTTGGGGGAAACCTACGTCCAGCAGTGGACATCTTTCAGTTATATAGATGGATAGGTAACATAGGAACTCACTCGACTTTGACACATCCTCTACGTGCATTCCACTGAATCCATTACAACGTTTATTGAGAATTACTGTAAACAGTCAGCATGCATAGTTAAATAATATTATTTATTAAAAACTACCGGTCTTCGAGGAAATCACGCTATTACGACGTCGTTCGTCAGAGACAATAATTTGTGACAGCGTGTGACAGTTTTCACTTTATGAACGACTATGAAATAGAGATTTTATTTGTATGTAATATTTCATGTAATGTGTATGGGTAAATAATGAAAAATGTATATCATTATGAAATTATGGCATTTCCCGTATCTTTTAATTACAAAGGTTGTCTAGTATGTCATTGAATGAATGTTAAAGGCAAATAAATTAATAGTTGATTTTTGCTCTATGGTTAAAAAATGCTCCAAACTTTCCATGTATCTTTTATTCAATACCTGGATGATCGAGTTTATCTCGGTACTCTAAGAACGTGTATTTGTTGCACAGCATCTTTTTTAAAATAAATAATGAAATTTTGAACGGCAGTTTACAAAAAAAAACGATCACTGTATTATGTTATGTTATTGAATCAAACTAAAACTTTTAAATATATAATCCGACTGTTATTTAAAAAAAAAAGTAAGTATCCAGTTAAACTAAGAAGTTCAAATTCTACTAATAATGCAAATTTTCAGCAAGATCGATACAGCGGTTCCCGTGATTACCAGCATCAATTATTTAATTTTAATGAATATATACAATAATAACATAGGATAATCTGAGTCTGAGCTTTAGGTGATTAAAAATATCTCGAGGCAAACATAACATGGCGGTAAGGCATTTTCTAAAAATCCCCGTTTGGTTAGCTATTAACTTAAGTTTGAAAATTTATAGACAATTAGACGTATTCCGGTAGAACGCTAAGTAACGTACTTGAGAGCTCGTAATCTATATCTGTACTAATAAATAAAATTGAAGTGTATATTTGTAATGTCAATTTTTTTTTTGACTAAATAGATATGAATGTATACACGATATCTATACCAAAAATGCAACATTTAAAATTTTAATCTGCCTCTCGGTCCGTCTGTCTGTTTGTTCTGCATAATCTTTAATTTAATCTTTAAATAAATTAGACTACTTTTAATTTTGGAAAATAATTAGGGTTCCTCGTACAAAAATAAAACTCATAAAAATTTGAATAAAATCCGTTTCAATGCACAGTTTTACGGGCAAATGCTATAATTTATGAGATACTAGTACAGATTTTTTTTAGGAAAATAATTAGGGTTTCGTATAAAAAAATCAAATGCCAATACCAAACAGTTATAAAATAAACATGTTTATTCACTCGTAAAGAGCTTATAATTTTTCTGTAAACTTTTATATTTCAATTATTCATGGCCGTCATCTTGTAGCGAACAATTTGAAAGCATTTCCATTTATTTCACAGTAAAATAATAAGTTACACAATAACAAGCTCTAAAACGGAAGTTTACTTTATGTTATTCTGCAACTTCCATTCAAAACGTTGATCATTACTGTGAGTATAATTTAAAATTGTTTATTTGTTTTAATTTAATAGGACGGTTAACAATTTTTTATTTACAACAAATATATTTGAATGTTTGTATGCAAATGGTTATAAATTATTTACTACATGTAAATATTGGTCTAAATATTAATACGTTTTCTCCAATTGCCAGAGCAATGGTGGAAAGTCCGTCAAAGTGACAAGTTACAGCGAGTGGCATTCCGTGTACAGCACGCTTTAGCTTTGGCAGATGTAGGCTGACATGAAGATAGTAACTGTTAGATTGGACTCGAAACTATCGGCAGACGTCATGATTCTTGTTCTGTTCTTTATTCAACATCAGATGAAGTGCAGTATCAGTCTACGATCGAGTACACTCTTATTCTTCTGTATATAAAAAACACCATAATTCTTCTGCCCTGTTCCCAACTCACTTGGGATCGGCACAGTATGCTTTTTCTTCCATCCGGAACGTATGGACAGCCAGTCATCTCCTTCTAAACTCTTTTTTCTTTCATATCATTTCTTACACAAATTTGAAATAATGGCGCAATGGAAAGTGATACCGGATTCCGTGTCAATGGACGCGTGTTCGAGTCCATCTATCCAACTCTAAAATCAGCCTGAGCTTTCGATGAAGGAAACCATAGCATGGTGGTAGGGCGTTTTCTAATAACGCCTGCTTGGGTAGCTACTACCCTCAAGTTACAAAACCTGTCGCCAAATACAAAATAGGTGTGTTCCGGCAGCATCATTTAAGAACCAGAACGTTAAACTTAGTGTATTTAATATGCTGGACCATATCGTCACTTAAAATCAGATGAGATTGTGGTCAAAGTACTGAGCCTCTACTTTTCCATCCTTCCACCCTTATTCATATTCCATCTATCTTAAACGAAATTTGAAATAATGTTAATCGTGTATCATCATATAATTTTCACAAAGATTCCAAAATACAACAAAAAAAAATCATGATGCTTAATAAGAGTTTATTGAGTGATATACATTTCCTTTATTCATACTACAGATTTTGAAAGGTATTTTTTATGTTCTACTTTATACTATTCTATATCACTTTATATGTTGAAGTTAGTGAGCTGTTAAATCTCTTTTTTATCGCTTCTCGACTTGGCTAATATCATAAAAAAATCCTTTAACACATGACACGTTTCTTGAAAAAACTTTCCTTTTGCCCCGAGTTCCCGTATGCTAATGTTGGGATAAGCCGCCAACCAAGGTTCGGGATAACTCTTACAAACTATATCGTATTGGCAACGTTACTGTATAATTTATATATGTGTGTTTCAAGACATTATCACCAGATTAAAAAAAAAATGTTTTTTTTTTTTTTATACCGCCCTATATAATATGTCTGCGATATTGTGTATTCCTTAAGTAAACTTTATAAATATGAATTGAATCTTGACAGATACTTACCTATGTAAAATTACTACTGAGACACAATTAGAAATCTAATTTCATTTTTAATTAACAACCAAATAGGTAATTGTACATTATAACCAATATTCTAAATCAATTCACGACAATTCATTGTTGGAATATTGGTCCAAAAACGCATCAAAACAGGCCAGTATAAAAAACCTTAGCGCCTTAACAACTTAGCGCCTACCATAAATACCCAAGGGAATGTCGGCATGTGGTGTAGGCAGCAGCTGTGATTGTGGATCCTGTATCCTCATCCACAAACCCTACACGGATGCTGCTTTGAGCCTTCTGAAAATATATTTTTTTTGCCTATGTCGGTGAAAGCAATTTAATAAAATGATGATATAAACATCATAAATGCTATTTAACAGAACGTTTCTCTTTTCATTGAACAGGAAATAAATTATGTTCAGTTGTTATTAAAACATCGCTTATTTTTAAACACTCGAACGATTTTATTGCGCTTCAAGAGTTTTGAGCGGAATCTAGAAAGATTTTACAACGAGTAAATACTCCTCTTCTGAGCTGTTTAAAGTGACAACGTAAACTACAGACTTAAGTTGTTTCGTGACTTGTGTAAATAAAAATTGACGACTACTCTCTTTCTCTCGCTTTTAAGAAATAAGGGCTATATTATAATAATATAGCCCTTATTTATAGGCTCAGCGCTTTGACCTCAATCTCACCTGATGTGGAGTGACGGTGTGGTCCAGGATGATAAGCACACTAAGCCTAAGTGCCGAAGGCACTTAAGTAATGCTGCTGAAACGCACATATTGGAGTATTTGGTGTTGGCAGCAGGTTTTTGAAGTTGAGCATTTTTAGAAAATACTTTATCACCATGTATGGCTTTCTCACGATGTTCTCCTTCACCGAAAGCTAATGGTAAATACAAAATTGTATTGGTGGATTCAAAGCTGCATTTATCGACGCGAAATTCGACCGCACTACATCATCATTGCTTCTAATATCGTCACAAGAACGGAGAGAGAACTAACTGTATAATTTGTAACTGGAATTAAATAATAAAAAAAACGTATCTAAAGAGAATGTATGAATCTTAATCAATTTGAAATAAAAATTATATTAATTTTCTACTCTGTCCGCATAGAATTCCGGGTTTTTAATATGACGAAATCAATAAATTATAGATGCATATTCGCATTCGGTATTAAACTCTACTAGCATAATAATAGGATCGGTTTTCCCATAAATATATATACATATAAATCACACTCCTTTCACGTATTTTCGAACACCATAGAAATGTGTTCCATTAATGATTCTAAAGTTTTTTGGAGTGATTTTTTCTAGAAATATTTAATTCACGGAATTTGTTTTTATACAGTTTACTAAAAGTTTATAATTTATATACATATATAAATTGACTTTTTATACATATGTTTAGTATTTGACCACAAAGTCACCTCAGTGACAATATAATTTGAGGTGATAACAAGCTAAACCTAGAGCAAATAGCTCTCAAGTGATGCTACCAGTAAACATATACCGAACGAGCTACCAATTATTAGAAACTATTAGAAAATACCTTACCGCCATGTTTCCAATGACCGAAGACTCAACCTTGGAACGTTCGATTGGAATCTTTTAACCAACAGGGTGTCTGACCATCACCGGTTTTTGATATTACAATGTAATAAATATAGATGTTATATTTTGTAAGAAAATAATTCAAATAATTAAGCGGATGAACTTTTCTAGTTTTCTTTTTTTTATTATTTCAGAAATAATCTATATATTCGTAATGTCTAAAATTGAAACAAGTCCACGTTAGAAATATAACGATCATATTTCTCTTAACCTATTTATATTAATAAAAATATTATTACATAAACTTCGTAGTTTAAATGGTGTCACAAAAACACAATTTTATTATGCGGTCTCTTTTAAACGCAATATTGAGTATTTCGAGTTCGTTTCTTTTGAAATTTTTTGGAGTGTGAAATTCGCTTTCACTCCATTTACTTTTCGGTTTAATGAAAATTCTCGATACATTTCTCTCCGATCTGGGTGTGACGACATAAATGCTATATTAAAAATATACCAATTATGCTAATTTTATTCAATAAAATGTAATTTTTGATGATTTTATTTTATATTATAATGAAGTTAAGGAAAAACTTCTGAAGCAATTAAATTTTAATGAAAGCTCTTTTCACGTTTCGTTCTTTTGAAAAGTGAGAAATGATTTTTTACGTATTCTAAAACGGCAATGTCTCACTCTCTTTCTGTCTACTAGTTGTTTCATAATTAAAGTACCCATGAACAAGTTTGCAATATTATACTGAAACTCTGAGGTGTAAACAAATAAGAAAACAAGGAATTTGCATAACAATTTTATTTAAAAATAATAACAATTAAAAACAAAAAACAACCACTACAATAAAGTTAAACTAGAGGCATCTCATTCGGCTAAGATTGTTTAATTATATGAAAAAATATCCCAGAGCGTGGAGGTCAAGGCTTAACTTAAGAAAGAAATGAAAGGAAAAGTTCATATGTGTTGGACGATCAACAACTAAAATAAATGGTTGAAAATGCAAATAAAGTAACAGTCGTCCTTAGCTGCCGGGTCGAAGACTACACGCAGAGCTCCGTAAGGCTTAACGCTGTGACTCAGCAATCCTCAAAAGAAGGTCTTGAGGTGGTAACTGAAAAGAGAGGTCGACTAGACCAGCGAGCTCCTCGGTGATCAAGGCTATCGGCCAGCTTCGTTTGTCAGTCAGCTCACCTCACTCAAAGGACGTTAGCTCAACCACGTCAAGCCAGTAAATTTATAAAAAAGAAACATATGACACGTGTCGACAAACACTGATTACACATTTGCCAACCGGTAGGTTCGATTTTAATAAAGGAAAATAACCAGGAAAGCAAAGAGACCACAAATACTTCACAGGTTATATTCTAAATAAAATTCTTGGTTAACACTACGTAAAGTCGACAGAAAATCACGTTGTAATTTACAATTTCATATTATTGATTTTAACAATTTGTACGGAATATTCTAAAGGTTATAATATTTACTAAAAAGTTGAAAATTTAAAGGTGTTTGACGACAATAAGTTTGGGAGTCAAACATGTTTTTTTTTCTAAACTAGCTAATTATGTTAACCGGAAGGGCCTTTACAGCTTCACCGTGACTTTGAGGGCGAGTGCTGAAGGCACAAAAGGTAACTAGTACAAGGGTTCGAACCTCGGCTTGGCCGCTACCTATATCATAAAATTCCCGCGGAATTTGAACCTAGCTAAACCCTACATTTTTGTCAAGCTCGTGTTTTCCACGATAAAAATCTAAGCCACAATTTGGTGAATTCTTACCGGGGTTTGTGGCATCTCCGGCAGCGTAGCTTAATCCGGCACTACAATCAAATAGCAGCAGACTTATTGGTGGTGATCACCAACATCACATGGTACAAAAACTGGTGATCCTCGCACAGTCAAGTTGGTAAAGCGAAAAAGAAATGAACGATCCCAGGTTATATTTTTTATCATAACAATTCATTAACAATAACAATTTAGGTTATATTATCATTGACAATGAATTCGAGCCCATTGAGCCAACTCGACTGTCATCGCATGACATCTAGAACTATTTGAGAATATTATATAATTTGGTTATTACATTAACAATTAAATTTTAATAAATGGGTATTATTTATAAATATTTACTCACTGATAAGTAAGTTTAAAGGTGGTAGGTTTCATTATTCTATGCAAAAATGAGTGTGGCGGGATTTTTTTATAAATGTCAAGTTGGAAGGGGTACGGATTCTACAACGTGACAGTATGTTTTTTTTAGGTAATGGATTAATTATTTCGTATCATTTTGTCACAACAGGTGTCACAATTTTAATATTAAAAAAAAATTATAACGATAATAGCGGATTCACTCTATTTATTCATTACCACGTTATTTTACCGATAAATATTTTTAGAATACACTGCAAAGAATAAGGAATAGTAAGGGTGATAATACATACGCGGTGCTGTGTTCATCGATATTGATATATAATATTTGTATTTTTAATTTGTTAGTAATAACGAAACACTATTACCCATACAAAAAATCGTAATACGATAAAAGATTACGTAATTAGGATGAGAGGTGTCGTTGAGTCTTTCAAATTGAATATAAGCCCATCTATGTACAATGACGTCAGAATCTTAATAATACGCAAAAAATAAATAGATGGCGCTATTCCCTAATTTCCACTATAGAGCTAAATTATAATTGCCACGTTGCCAGCTCGCGCTTCGTCCCATGCGACGTTGCCGTTCTTCTTCTTCGGCTCTCTATTTGTATTCCAAAATGTGTATGCGAATTTGTATTCAGTGTTACCAGAATTTTTTTCCCTCAAAATAGATTTTTTAAATATATTATCTATGGTATAACTAAAGTCATCCTATTTAAGAAATGTGTTAATTTATTTGTATGTGTACGTTGATACACAGGTACATAATTTTACACAGGTAAAATTTAAAAAAATGTATTTTTGGTATTGGTATCGTATATACTTTCATATCTAAAAAAATGAAAAAATTTGACATTACAAACAGACACTCCAATTTTATTTATTAGTATAGATGTTGTTATGACGTGTTGCATGTATGTATGTCGATTTTTTTTTTTTTTCTTTATTAAAATCCACCTGAAGTCTAGTTATACCTATAATTATAACACAATGCGCCCTACAACAGAACTTTCAATAATAAATTTGGCTTTGCAGTCATATAACCTAGCTTATAACCTAGCGAGGTTTCGCCGTTGACAGACAGGTCAATAAGGACTATGATAATGATGATATGAAGTAAATACTGTATCATGGAGCATGCCCAGAAATAGTAATACATTCATTCGGAAATCAAAGATATGCTGCAAAGAGAATACAGAAATTCATTTGATGTACATACTCCAATAAGTATTGTAATCATCGACTCAAATCAATTGTCGTCAGCCCATCCCTTTAAATAGACAACTACCCTAAGGCCAATCTTCATTTATTAAGAACCAGGGTACTGCAACCCGATATCCTAGCACCCTACGCTGTAGTCACGCCGGTGCCTCCGGGCCATCGATTTCCTGCTTAAGATTGAAATGGAAAACAAAGATATTGGCGATTTTATGATTTTTGTTTGTTATGATGACTTCCTTTGCTTTACTGTTGATACTATTTGATTGTTGCATTTTATTTTCTAACGACTGTAATATGTCACATAATTATTTTTATATATGTAAAAAAGTTATCTAGTTGATATATGTAAAATATATCAAAAATATATAAGGTATACACGGAGTAGAAGTAAAATCTACAAAAAAGTACTATATAATACTAAAGTAATACTATACTTGGTATACGATGCCTTTTACTCTTAGTGTCTACTAAGAATGGCAAAGCTACGAAGCACCGCAGAAAGAGAAGAGAAGACTGCATATCTCGTTCTCCGGTATGATAAATCCTAGAGATGTATGTTTTATCTCTTTTTAATGTCGATTTTTCGTTTTATGGAGATTAAAATCACAACGGGATTAAAGAAGGTATCAATCACTTGGGATGGTTTTTGGGATTTTCTTTTTCGATTACTGTAGGATATTTTTTTTACCGGTATTTTTTTTTTTTGGTGAAATAGTAATATAATCTATAAAATCTATCGAAGTAATTATTACAATTCAAAATATTACTTAACATAACCGGACCCGGAACAAGAAACAATCTCGAGACTAAACGGCGGAACCATTTCCGAGGTCAGATCCGTGTTTATCGAAATGCTTCCTGAGGTGGACGATACTAGTGTTACTCGAATTTCGTTTTTTATTTCGCTAAAATGCTCTAAATTTTTCATAAATGAGTTAAAGATTTATTAAACGACTAGCTGTGAGCCCGCGGGTACACCAGCGTTTCATATATTCTTCACTGCGTTTTAATATTTTTTATACGGAACCCTAATATTTTTTTTAGTACTAAGATAAAGTAAAAATATTTCTGATAAATTCAAACACTTGCCCGTAAAACTGTGCATTAAATCGGATTTTATTATATTTTTTATGAGTTTTAATTTTATTACGCGGAACCCTAATTATTTTCAACAATTAAAAGTAAGTTACGCTGAGTATCAGCTACTACCAAAAAAAGTTACGTCAAAATCGGTCCAGCCGTTCCGGAGATTACCCGGAACAAAGAGACAGACAGACTGACAATATTTTTAAAAATTGTATTTACGGTATAGCTATCTTAAAACATTCATATGTTCTTAGTAAAAAAAAATTTTGACATTACAAACATACACTTCAATTTTATTTATTAGTCATCATCATCATCATCATCATCTTCCTACCCTTTTCCCATTTTTATTTGGGGTCGGCGCAACATGTCTTCCTCTTCCATTCCTCTTTATTTGTTGTCATCTCTGCATTCACTCCTTTCCTAAGCATATCATCTTTCACCATTCAGTCCATCCATCTTTTCTTTGGTCTCCCCTTTCCCATGTAACCGTCCACATTCATATCCAATACCTTTCTTACAACATCCTCTTTCTCCCTGCGCATCACATGTCCATACCAGGACAAACGACCGCCTCTTAACTTGTCTGCTATTGGCGCCACTTTCAAACTTCCTCTAATATACTCATTCCTAATCCTGTCTATTCTTGTTACCCCCCACACATACATTATCCACACATTTTATTTATTAGTATAGATAATAATTATAGTAAATTGTTTTTATTTACAAGCAGTCATTTTATTTGATAACAACCTTCGGCTGAGCTGATACAATAACGGCTTCGACAATAATAGAAGTTAACAATCGAGTTCGATTCGAAAACAGTTATTACCTACACCGGAAGTACTATAAGGTGTGCGCGAGGGCGTTCTTCCGCGGCTCTTTGAAACTAAAAACCGGAAATTGCGTCGCGACGTTGTCTTCCTTCAATTTCTAGGCAACGGTACGTACGTCTTCATTAGCGGAATAAATTAAACACACTTTTGCACGGGAGAACAGCTCCTTCTAGTTACTTTGCATCGTAGTTTGAGTATTATTGCGCTATCGAAGAGAAATTTAAAAATAACTGGTAATTGCATCGGTTGAAAGCAAACAAGAAATTCCTTTAGCAAACAAGAGATCCGCGTATCTTATAAAGTTGTTTCTAATGTCATTGGCATAGTTTTTAGATATTTTATATATTTTCTTGTGTCTTGTGATATTTAATGTATGAAGTGATGATAGATCAGTGGTTGTCGGACGTTGTGTCGATCAACGTAGTGAGATGGTATAACCTTAATAGTATAACATAACATACGGTCATACGACATAGTAAGTAAGGTACATTATAACCTTATATGATCCTTTTAATGTAAAATGTATGACGATTTTAAACGAGCCTTTGAACAGTGCACCCGTATTCTTTCTTACGATTCCCCTCACTTCACCTCAGTAGGTTCGTATTATACTCTACATAGACATTAAACTCATGGTAAAGGAAAACATCGGTATGAAACCATATAACTATGTTAGTACCAGTATATGCCTGGCTAACTACAAGCCTTAAGTTGAGATTCTGTCGCCAAGCATCCTATATGTGTATTTCGGCGGAATCATTTGAGACTCTTGACGCGTTCCCATCTTAGCAGATCATCATTTAATGCGTCTGGTGAGATTGAATGAGTGAGTATAAAAAAACTTTATTTTTTAGGCCGTCATCGTCCACAGCCCAAACACATATTTAAATTTATTTTGAATGTAGTTCGATTTTTAAACTAACCAGTTAGCTTAGTATTTAAATAACTCTATATTATCTATTTTTCAAAACGCTGTACAATAGTTTAGTTTCATTACTAATGTAATACATTTACTTACTATTAATTTTTAGTCTCGTAAAAATGTATTAAATCCCCATTACATTTAAAACATTCATGTTGATATTTTTACAAAATATTTTTTATTTTTATAATTTTAATTGCTTAAAAATACATAAATAATAAAATATATTCACCTAATAAAATAATTATCGTCGACAGAAAATAAAAAAATTAAAACATTAAAAAAAATTACCAACCCTCTACGCTCTAACAATTCTCGAGCGAATGCAATATTCGGAGTATTCACAAAACAAACAAGCGGAATTACGTACCTATTATATAAAATGGAATTAAAATTTCCATCAGACTTGTTTGTGTAGACTCGAGGCGAGCGCAGCGCGGCGCATCTCCATCGTCACTTCAGCAAGGAGATATAAAGAAAAACTGTGGAATACTATCAACAAGATACTTACAAAATATATGCTATGTTCTAGAATTTGCTTGGTGGTAGGGCATTTTCTAATAATGCCCGTTTGGGTTAGTAAACACCATGAAGTTTGAAAACCTGTCGCCAAGTTTCAATAGATGTGTTTTCTGCAGCATCACTTGAGAAGCAATATCTCTAAGCTTACTGTGTTTACTATCCAGGACCACATCGTCACTTAACATCAGCAGAGATTGGGTACAAAACATTCTGGCATATAGAGTCTCAAAAAAAATTATTAATTTGTTATATGAATCGATATGATATGATCATAGATAACGATATGAATATCAACGAACAATGGCCGTTTTAATCGAATTTCATTTTGACGTTTAACAGTCTAATGTGATCTTCTAAATTTGTTTATTAACATTAGACTTCTAAAGCATATTCTACATCGAAATATAATCAACGATATTAAGTTAAAATAATAATAAAAATATTTTACAAAATTTATAATTCAATCTCTGCCCACGCTTGAAACTAAAATATTTATTTTATGAAAACTTTTAGTTTATGAAGTGAAAATTAATTTCATCAAAGATACATAAGAACATTCTACTAAAACCACTTCTCTAATTAAATGGCTCCAATGACTTTATTTGATCAAATACTTTTATGAGTCTTTCAAAATTACGGGAAAAAGAAAAAATCTATCCTTTGAACAAAATAAAAGCCATATGGAGCATTACGGAGATGCAATATCTCACAATGCAATAAAGTAGGGTGTAATCCTTGCTCAGGTGTATGGGATAATCTTAATATTATACCGTTTTTCCTTATTTTATTGTACTAAAATATAGTAGACATATTGCAAAAGAGTGTAGTTAAAAATAACACGCATTTAACATAAAATATTTTAGACTGGTTCAAACTTCAAATCAGGTAACCATTTCGTGGTGTACCCCAAGCAACGTCGGCTTGTTTAGCTAGCAGTTACTAACTTAAACAGAAGGCTTCCATTCAACTATAAGTCGTCCACTGCTGGATATAGGTCTCCTCTGTCAATAAGCGGGGATGATAAGGGTAATTTCATAATCGCCACGCTTGGCGATCGCATAGTTGTTTTTAGTATTCAGAGGATGCTGCTGCCCATCCCCCGGTTTGTATCCCTTAGGCACCTTTTACGACACCCACGGGAAGATATGGAGTGGTACTAGTCTTAGCCGGCACCACAAGTTACGGCAGAGGGTTTAGCTTCCGATATGTATCACCATCAAAAGTTCGTAATTCCAGAAGGGTATTCGCTCGCTCAAATATTTAACGCATGCCTACATACATAAGAAAAGTCCTCAAAAAACACAGGAATACAACTAAATTCACAAATTAAATTAAATAATACCACCGTCAGAAATCAATAAGCAAGATTACGTCGTTAAAAAATTATAACGTAGGCAGACGATGAGATTGGTGGCAGTGCTCGTCGGGAGCCAGCAATACTCTTATCGCTTGGCAATGGTGACTATGGTGCTAAAGTGACTACATTGGAGTACAGCCTCACATAACTCACCTGCTGTAATCCAAAGCGTGCGGTAAACCAGAGTAAATTTCTCAATAAAAAAAAGATATTTTAAACTGAATACTGCTGATCTGGTTTGAATATCCTCATCAAAAATGATCCACTACTGTACCACGTATATCATAAGATGATCCGATGGAGATTAAATGACACCCATCTCTGTGCTTGCTCTAAATGCGGTAATAACAACGAATTGTATAGTATTTGTATTAAAAAAAAATATATGTACATAAAAACCAGATCAAGTTTCTTGCCGGCTCTACTCGACTAGATTGTGTTCCGAACCTTTGGCAGTTTTTTTTTTTCGTTCATAAGCGCCTTTACAGGGCACATCCTAAACAAAGTATTTGTTTATTTTGGTTGTATATAATTTTTCACATAGTAAACGTTAATCTTGAAAAAATACCAACCAGAAAAGTTTACTGCATTTTATATTGTCGGGGTAAAATAGAACAAAACACGTACCCAATTCAATTAAGCTAGGTACTGCACCACAAAATTAAATTTTATCATAGCAAAGAATCTCATTAGTCCGGTTCACCGTAAAATAATGCAGCAGCTAAACTCATAAAACGGAGTTTAAATCAACATGCCATGAACAAAAACTACATTAACATACATTATGGTCGCGATTCAACGAGTTTTAGTTGAAGACAAGCGGCGCTGCGTGCATTTTTCTTTTTAAAAGTCACGACTTTAAAATAGCTCTTTGCTTTAAAAACAATTGTTTTTTTTTTACTTAAGCTATAAGCGTTGTTTATTTAAAACTATTTTTTGTTTGACTTTTTTAACAATCTTCTAAATCACTATCTCGCAAATGGTTCTTTGTCATTAGTTTGTAAAAGTGCAAGGTATAATCAGTTCAACGATCATATCTAATCTACGAGAATAAATGAGAAGCAAACTTTCACTGCTGGACATAGGACTCATCCAAAGATATCCACGGTGCATCTAAAAATCTTTGTTTGATTACCTTCTGAAAACTGCTCAGAAAAAAAGCAAAAATATATTTTTTTTGTTTGTCTGTCGATTTTCGTTTTTATTTGATAGCTTTAGTGTATACAACAAAATTTAAAACAGTTTGTTTTCCTCAAATTTTCAAAAAAAGATTTCGACGAATCTCAACCTTTCCGCAAAGTCTAATTTAAATAATATGTTTAAATGCATAGTTAATAATTAACTAACAAAACACATATTATGTTACATTGTATGGATAGAGTAACTCAAATTTCCGGAATTCCAATTTGTTTGCTGATATAGAATTCCTAACCAATTTAATCGAAATCAAATTGTGTCGTATATGAATATACATTACACATTATGTAAAGGTGCTTTGTGTTAACTCAAGTGATAAATAACATGTGACTGGTAAACTAAATGTGCTTATATTTAATGCCATAGCCAATAATGAATATTAACTGTATGGAAAATTATAGGACAAAAGTATAAAGATTTGTATGAGCACATCTCTGCAAAATAAGTAGAAACGTTGCTTTGAGTTAAAATTTACGAATGTTTACATCTGATACGGGTTTTTTACAAAAGAACATTATGTACAAAGTGAATTTTTTGAAATCAAGTTTGCATCTCGCACATCTAAAGTCGAAATTTTAAATAATTTATTTTTTTATTTACAAACCAACTTAAAATATTATAGATTTTTTAAATACACTTTGAAACTTTTTTTTTCAAAAAAAAAAATACATTATATTATTTCTGTATTCATGAATCTATAAATTTCTTCAAATATAAGTACATATTTAATTTCTATATAATTGGCATAAACAGCGAGCCAGAGAGTAATAGCATTGCTTTTGTATTCTTAATATTAGGAAAGTTTGAAGGCTCGCTTTCCGTTTGTTTGTACTAACGTTGCTCGATGGAGATAGGTTCTATCCTTTTACAAAATATTCTATGCGCACAGAAGGCCCAATTGCTATCTACTTATTTAATCAACGTTTATCTTCATAATTCTGTGTATGACTTTTCTAATACTTCTACTGTTCTTATGACATGATCTGTCTATTAAATGGCTGGTCTACCATTTTTGTATTCTTGTTAATATTGATATTAATGTTTTTTACTATAATTCAGATGACCGTAATTTGGTGGAGGTATCGTCTTTATTCTCTCATACTTTTTTGTAGCCTTAATGTTCATTACATATTATCATTTATCAACGTTGTTGCTTATTAACTCCTTGTGCACTAACCTGGCGTTTACGCCAGCTTTCCATTGTTCTCCCTTTGTCTTCCTATTGTCTCATTTTTATGGGTAATCGACATATTAATAACACTTCTGAATGTCGAAAACCATACTTGATTTTAAGTGTCGTTTCAGTTAAAGTAATGATAGATATAGTGCAAATATTACTAGGGAACCTAAGTCCCCCAAAATTTCATCTACTATGTAAGAGGAAATTTACAATGACTAAACTAGCAATAATAGTATCTCATCTGGTAGTACCACGCTTGTATTCAGTTTTTTTACTTCTGCTAAATGGTAAATTCAGCACTAGGCCTAATAAAGAATGTAGTATACTAGGAATAATGTAATCCTGAAAACTTCCTAATTGAGAATTTAATACTCTACCCTTTCTCTATTGATTATGTGAATATTACTCTTAATTGTCATCCCTGTGACTTAAATTTAAAATTTCTTACGAAGTATATATTTACCATCATTGCAATTGCAATATACTTAATAGCCTATATACTTTCAAATGTCACTATATTCAATTATGATTAATGTCAGGGAATGTTCATATAACATAATAAAACAATATTTAATTAAATCGTAATACTTTATAATGAAGGTAATTGTGATTAAAACTGATCATTCTGTAAAGATTATTTTATGTTTCTCAATAGTAGTGGATCGTTATAAAAATGTTTTAGCGAAGCGTTACCTTATTCTCTTAAAAGGATTGCACGTAAAAAAGGTTTAACTTTCATTCTCTCTACTAACATCGAAATGAAAATTATTTTTCGCTTAATTGAAACAATATTTTTTTTTTACTAAGATAAAGTAAAAATATTACTCATAAATTTGCCCTGCCCTGAAAACTGACCATTGAATTGGATTTTATTCATAATTTCATGAGTTTTATTTATTTACGCGGAACCATAATTATTTTCGAAAATTAAAAGTACGCTTAGTCACGCAAAGTAACATCACCTACCTACCAAAAAAAAAGTCCAGAGCCGTTCCGGAGATTACTTGGAAAAAACAGACAGACAGACAAAAAATTTAAAATTGTATTTTTGGTATAGAAATCGTGTACGCATTCATATGTATGAATATAGTAAAAAATATTAATTTGACATTACAGACATCAGACACTTTAGTTGTATCTACTAGTATAGATAAATAGAACTATTATATAAAATATATAAATTATATAAAATAAGACAATTGTGTTTTAGAAGAATATAATCTAAATTTTTTTATTTACAAAATGTACTTTTTGCTACACCCTGAGTATATACCAGCTAAGTTCAAATTGTTATCGCTTATTGATTAAAGGCAATAAAACTGGCATTAGTCTCGATTACTGATATGTTTGGTAGCCAAAAGACTTATCGTGGACTCTTGATCTACCTAAGTGTGATAATACTGGTCGAAAGATTTATTCTGTTACGCTGTATATTCAAATCAGGAATGATAAGCTAGTTAAAAACCCAGTAATGGCCTATCTGCATGTACTCGTAACCAAGCCGGGTTCACGCAGAATAATTTGTTACGTTTACATATCAGTTTGTCAGGTCAAGAAAAAGGTTTGAGTTCTTGAGCAGGCTTACGCTATCTTATCTATATTTCAGGCAAAGTAGCATCTGTGGAAAGGTTACTTCTGTCAAGCCACAACAACGGGCGCAATTTTAAATATGTTTTTTGAAATGAAAACTTATTTAGCCGCGTTGATCGATTTTCAGTAGGGGAAAAGCTTATAGATTTACGTCACCTATGACGTCAGCTTTCAGCGACATTCTACAATCTGTGAATAAATAAGATATAAATAAGGTCATGAGTAATCAAACAGACTCAGAACTTTGGTCCGTGTATTAATATCACTTTTAAAATACCTTTTTTTCCAAATTTTTACTTCTGTCGGCAGTCCCCATGACTGACTAGTTTTTTTTTATTTTATTTCAGAAGGTATTTAATAATATTCTAAGGATCAAAAACTGTTTTCGAAAGCTTTGAAGGTGACCATGGCGTGGCGGCAGTTTCGTTCTAATAAAACTCCAGCTCTACAGACAATGGAATTCGACTGCAGTAATTTCATAAACCTTGAGCCAATGGCTCAAAATTCTTAGAGCTCCGATCCACACATGAGAAAATTGCCACCCACTGCCAATATGATAGAGTGACACTTCGTATACTAGCCGTAGACGCACTGTACTGCATTTCACACACATCCAACTAAACGTAGAGTTAACGTAAGAGACTTTTTATCTTTTTTTAAAACCATTGGTGAGCAAAGGTTGTTCCACGGAATTGCTTACAGACGACAACTCAATCTGGAGTTAGTACTATGTTATTGTATTATTTACCGTTTTAGATGAACTGTCCTACGCGCTTGTCTTCAAACCAACTGTATCTTTTAAGGCACCTAGGTTCAATTGAATCGGCCTGAGCTTTCGGTGAAGGAAAACATCGTAAGGAAACCATAGCATGCTGGTCTAACAATGCTCGTCTGGGTAGCTATCTCAAGTTCGAAATCCTGTCGCCAAATACCAATAGGTATTTTCCGGCAGCATCACTTGAGAACCAGTACCTCTAGGCTCAGCGTGTTTACAATCCTGAACCACATCGTCACTTAACATCAGGCGAGATTGTGGTCAAAGCAATGAGCCTATAACGGGTAAAAAATAAAAAAATAGAATAGTAATACCTAGTGATTAGAATTTTTTTTTAATAATCCTTATTAGCCAGCGAATTCAAAAGAAATCAATCTCAACGATATGAAATAAAGATGTTCCTACAATAATATCATAAAGATATATATCGAATAGATCATTATATGAAGTTCGCTAGTTTCATGTGTAAAATATTTTCGAAGATAAATCGTGATCATAGTATGACGATTTGACTGTCTAATATTACTTTCAGGAATTTAAATTATGCGGTAAGGAAGAACCGAGGACTGGGTCACGTCCAACTTTTATTAGTTTCTCGGCTTGATGAGATGTGAAAACTTACAAAAAAAACCCCTGTTATTTAAACTTAGGAGAGTGAAGTTTGAAGTTACTATGAACAGTCAACGTTTTTTGTAATGTTGTAAGTTATATAGAAATTTTTGAAATACTTTTTATGTGACAAATATATTTAAACCATGTATTTTCACATAAAAAAGGTTTCTCTAAGAATGAATATTTTTAGATACGTAGAGAAGTTTAAATTAAAAAAAATATAAAATCTCACTTCTGATATTAGATACGAAGTTTAAATAAATAAATTGGATCCCACCTCAGATAGCAAACCGTACGGAGTATCTTACACCCGTACGTGTTGATGCACAGCCAGAATTCCCTGGCTGGACGGTCAGGTATTCCATGCCGCCCAGGCATGTGAGTCATGAAGATCCCAGGTCTGCACACTACTCCCTGGACGGATGACGCTTTTGTCATTGCTTCTCTCCAGAGAAGTGGACGAAGAGTTGGGTGGGGAGAGAGCCTGGTGGTCAGGCATCGACATTCTCCCCCCCATCCCCAACGGGCTAAAGTATGGACGTGGCCCTGTTGGGCCTGCCGCAGGAGGCGACGCGGATCATGCTTCCGCTATCCCGTATCGCTCCCATCCCAAATGCGGCGGGCGGCCTCGGGGGGTTTAGTGAGTTTTACCGGCGCTTCTCGCTGAGTGAGTCCCACACCGGTGTGGAGACGTCCCTCCACACCCCCTTACCTATTGCATTGGGGGGACTTGATCCTCCTAATGCAATTGGTAAGGGTAGTAGCGCGTAAATACATTCCCCTCGTCAAAAAAAAAAAAAAGTTCTGCACACTACGCCGGCCGATACAGCACTGAACTGTTCCGCATGAGACGACGGTCGGTACAACTCTGATTCTGCTCCGCATGCGGCTACGGCCGAGACAACATTGCTTCTTGATCCTGTTTTTTTTTTTTTTAAGCTAGCTAATGCTGGTGATCGGAAGGGCCTTTACAGTTTTTTCACCGTTACAGTACGAGCGCTGAAAGTGTGCGTTAGTGTGCGTTTAATTTTGTTAGGAAGGTAGTTGTCTCCTTACCATATATACATTTAAATTATAGACATACTGAATGAAAGTAATCTTATTTACTATTTTTTTTTTTATTAGTTCAGGAAATGCGTCACGGGTATTTGCGAATTACGGAGGGTAGCAGACGAGTTAGTTGGACTGCATCCACTAAAACCGCAACCGCTCATTGCTGAGGGTTATGGTTATCACTTTTGCGTTCGTACATGACCACATGAAAGCCCAAACCCCCTGCAGAGGGCCCCTACGATGACCAGCTCCGACAGCAACATCAAACTCAGTTTTAATTGTTTTTAACAAGTTCAAATTGGTGCCCTTTATACCACGTAGAAGTTACCTCTTTGAGTACTTTGGGGTAGAGAACTTTGAACCCCAAGTATCGTTACTTAAATTCATTAGCTTACATGTACAACGTATACTGAATTATATGTAAGAAATCTAACTACATACGGATAAGATTTAATATACAATTTTTTCTGAAACAAAAGCTATTATTATTATACACTCTATTATGGCAACAAAGCACAAGTCTCAACAGAAGCACATGCGAGGAAGATCCCGTGATCTTCAATGGAGCACAGTTGTTCTAATCCTTTTTGACAAGGGTGCTTATTATTTATAGGGTACCGTAACTTGAGGCCCGTAATAAATTAATCCTCACATGACCGTGTTTAACAGGACCGGTAATTATATGAAAGTTATTACCTACGCTATCGGTATTTTGGTATATTTACAGTTCCTAACAGTTTGTGATGTATCATGTTTCTATGATATAATTATATGTATCACTAATTTAACTCTTATTAACAATTTAATATTTATTTTCTATTATATCATATTATGGTATATTTGTAAAGTTGTATTTAGACAGAGACAGAGACAAAGTTATACCAACAACTTGTGGATCAAAGGTTGTGTGCATTGTCTATTTGCTGGAATAGCTAAATCAGTTCTCCATAGCACAGTAAATTATCAATAAGTGATGAAAGTGTATATTAGCATTTATTACAAACCCACTAGAGTAGTTGAATATTTTTTTTTTAAATTCGTTAAAATATTCGTTTTAAATACATTTGCAGACAATTGCTATATTAAAATCGCTATATGTAGATTCGTATATTTCGTTGTTTTATAATAAATTAGAATATTTTTACATAAATTGATATACAGAAAGCTTTATATATATATATATATATATCGCTGGGACTACAAAAGTAAATGTTAACAAAAGATGTAAGATAAAAAAAATAAAACTCATGAAATTGTGAAAAAATCCAATTCAATGTACATCTTTGCTTAATATTAGTAACAACAATTTTTTTAACCCGTTGAGCACTTACGTGGCGTTTACGCCAGCTTTCCATTGTTTTCCTATTGTCTTATTTTTATGGGTACTCGACACATTAAACAATAATTAGGGTTCTGTAAAACAGACTATATTACACAGTGAAAAATATATGTAACGGGAGCATTATATTACTTTACACAGCTAATATAATATAATTTCAAAAGGTAATTTTATACTCCTTTTACCTTTACAGTTACACTCAAAAGGTACGAAAAGTTAATATGAAAGTCTCTGAAACAAAGGATACCTGTAGTTGTTAATGAACAAACCATTTCTTCAGCACTTCAAACAGGAAATAATATTCAAGCTCGTTAGTGTCACGGTATGAGAGATAAAGAGAGGGAGAGGGAATAAAATATAATCACAAATCTGCATTTTGTAGTCGATAAACCTTGCCAGAGACGAAGGTGCCTATTACGGATTTATTCGACATTTCCAATATTATTGATGTATCTCTTTAATGAATCTAATTTTGTAAAATATAAATTAAAACACGTTCATAGTATCATAAAACAATTAGGTACTAAAATAACATTATTCATTTAATCGAATCGTCCACTGCTAGATATATATAGGTCTCCCTCAAAGATTTTTATAACTACCAGACTTTCGCCACCCGCATCCAGCGGATTCCCGCGACTTTCACCAGGTCATCGTTCCACCTTGTGGGGATCCTATCAACATTGCATCTGAATCATAATACATAATTGTATTCATATTACTTATAACTGAATTTCTAATGGTATAAACATATCAAAAACTGTTAAAAGAAAGAAATCTATGTTTCAAACAAGATGAATATCAGATTTCATACCGAATTTCAGAACAAATTTAACAGGGTGATTTTAGTAGAATTAAGAAGCGAAGATACAAACATAAATAAACATGTTTTAATAAAGATATTTGTTTTTATATTATTGTTTAAGGTGTAATGTATTTGTCGACTTAAACGTAGATGTTTGAGCATAATCTGGCGTAATAATTTACCTGGTGATCTTACTGAATATGTGTTAGACCTGAAAAAATAAAAAAGGGAGTCAGTTTACAATTTTAATTACAGAGACACGTGCTAAAAGAGAGATGTTTAACTAAAGATAGTTAGAAAACACTAAAGAAAGCATTGTCATTACTCTGCTTTCATGGCAATGTTTTCCTTTTCTACTATTACATGCTAGATTCATAAATTTAAAATAACATATACTTAACATATTGTTCGGGCGAAATTCAATATTAAATATTGTATATTTAAGTCGCAGAAACCATAATAGTATACAGTGCAATCCCAGACTTATATTTCCACTTTATTCCTGGATAAACAGGAAATTTGGATTGTCTCCAAATTAACTCTTAAGTCCGCCGCCGCAATTACATGCGTCAAATCTATTGCCCACTGCAGTCACAGATAACATAGACACAGATTATTCCTTTCATAGTTAATTCAGATTATGTACTGTTAGATAAGAAGTACAATTTAAATAAATCGTATCCCATTTCTGATATTAGATAAGAAGTAGTACATTTAAATAAAAAAAATAAACAAGTCAATATTGTGTTGGATCAGTTGAGATTAACACGAAGTGATTGACAAGTAATAAAAATCAATTGAGCGATACAAAGCCACACGGAGTGTCTCAAACCTCGTACTCAATGACCGTCTTACTTGACACTCATTCATGAGAGATTTGAAAACTCCCATCCCGCACGTGGTACGGCCAATATAACACTGATTTAATCTGCACGCGGCGACAGCCGATACAACACTCCGTTCGATCTGCATGCAGCGACGGCCTTCTCAACCTCCCTCTTGAGAAAGACGAGGTAGCCGTACCAGGGCTGCGTCCTCTTCAACGGATGCTTCGCGAGCTGCAATTCACGCTCAGTTGTGGACTTCTCAATTTCCCCCTTCTAGGGAAATAAGGAAACTATTCAAGGTTGTGGCCCGTTTTAGTGGATTCGTCGCCTCCAGTGACTACTGGGCGGCCATTAGGGCGGCCCGCCTCTGGCGGTGGGTTTTTTTGTCTTGGTGTTTGTCGTGAGTTGGCCGTTAGTCAGGTCCTTCCTCGGCGACTAGTTTGCGTGGCGATAGTTTCGTCTTTCTGTCCTGCTGTCTCGCGTGTAGCGGAGCGATCCCCCAGATTAGGAGGAAGCTCGACGCATCCGCCCACGGAACAGAGACGTGGCAAGCCTCTTGATGAAGGAGTCGAAGTCCTCCCATTGCAAGTCGCGCGTGACTGTCGCGTTCCTTACATATCTGGGGGCCCTGACAATCGTCCTAAGGGACAGATTCTCTTGGGCTTGAAGGTGTCCTTTGCTCCCCTTCGATAGGTATGCATACCACGGAGTGGCCGCATACGACAGTCTGGACCGTACGTAGGTCTTATACAGGCTAAGTTTCGTTCTTAGCGGCAGTGTTGAGGTAAATAGGGGGATTCAGGCTCGCAGTTGCAGCACGCTTTTTATAGCGACGTCATTAGAGAGTGGAGTTGCTAACAGTACATTCTCTTTTTTTGTTATGTATAGGGTCAACGTTTTGTTAATCGTTTCATAATTTTTATTGTAATGATTTTATTCCACATTTTTATAATAGCTTAAATGCTGTTACACGAAGTGCGTGTAAGGTGCATGTTACATTGTATTTCTAAGCGGAGAAGATCTTGTCTCTGCTGCCAGCAGAATGAAGTGACATTTCATGCATTAGCAACACATGCAATAGACTGGTTCTGTAACATGCTTTTTATACTTACTGGTCGAATAACTTTAGCTAATATGTCCAGCAATCCTTGTCTTCTGCAGAATTTTCTAGCCGGTTACAGCTCAAGCCGAGACCGATACCATTTTGGTGCTCATGTTCTAATTTTAAAAAATCCGTAGAGAGTTCTAATCTCGGAGGTAACTGTAAGCTCTTCAGGTGGTACACAGCATTAATTATTCTTAAACAAGTACCCTTTATATTTTTCATCCATTGATTCAATAGATAGAAGTCCAATGCTGGAGATAGATCTACCCCTCAGATCACTCAACAAACGGTCTTGCGTCAACCGCATTTAAATCAATTTCATCTTAAATCGAAAAATCTGTTGGTGTATACTTAAGATTCATTGAAAGCAAGAAAATTGTTTCCTGTCTAAACTTAGCATATTGTCTTCGACTATATCATCACCTAATGAGAGTTTTGATGAAAACTAAGCCATAATAGAATAACATAATTTTAACGTGGACAATAAACTTACATATGTCGTTTTAGCAATTAGACGTGAAATAATTCAAATGTTGCGTGCGATGATGATTCGATAGTAGGAATTGATGGGATTGTGTTCATTGTCCGTCGTTTGCATTATTGTACAAACGACCTGTAATAAATCAATCAAACTAGAATTAGACATTATTGTGATCTCAAGTCGAAAGCATTAAGCGGTTTTGATTCATATTTTAATTTGTTTTTGATTTTTCAAATTCAGAATAATGTTAATTTACTACCAATTAGACGAGGCTATACAATAATTATGTTTTATTTAAGTTCATGCGTGAGCCCAGAACGTAATTGAAACTACAGAAATATAAAATACAATTAATACATATTTCAAACCAGTACAAGAATGGAACACATTTGCAGAAAAACCATAATCTAAAAAATATATATCGCTTATCTCAATGCTATTTAACGCTTTGATATAAGGTTTTATAAATCTACAATTAAAATCTATAGGCATTTGCGTAAATTCGAAAAATAAAGATTGTGGTCGAAATTTGGAATCTAATTCGCTATCCTTTACAACTTATAGAAGGGAATGTAGTGTCACGCGTCCAATAATCCGACAACGTGGAGCGACAACCATTGACGGGATTACAGCGTATAATATCAAAACGCACGACTATAGTATTAGATGGCAAATAGCTCATCATATGTGCAGATCGATACGCAAATTAATTATCATGTAATTCCTAAAATTTGCGTACAAGCGTACCAATTTTGTACCAATTGATACCAATCTTGAATGCTAAACTAGAAAGTAATTAGAGATACCATCAAGCTTTCGAATACTTCAAAAATACGTTTTGATTGTATATTTATGAGCTTTGCAATCTTGTATATTACAATTTTTATTTTAATAAAATATAAAAATAAAAAGTACAATCATAGACAAAATAATTATAAAATTTATAACGCATTCATAACATTTAAATGATCTTTAATTTAATTATATTATTATGTGAAAGAATAATCCGATCGTACAAAAAGAATTTTATTCCAGTTTAAAATTAAATTCAATTCGTAAGTCGTTTCACCAATTTTCCTTAATCTGCCAACCGGTAGAACGTATGATATTTCCACAATATTTCAGACAAGGAAAGCTCCTTACAAATCCGTTGTGTCCAGTCTAGCAGCATT
Source organism: Samia ricini (assembly GCA_014132275.2). Lineage (NCBI taxonomy): Eukaryota > Metazoa > Arthropoda > Insecta > Lepidoptera > Saturniidae > Samia > Samia ricini. The sequence continues at coordinate 15,179,138 of AP028161.1, forward strand.
GGATTATAAGGAAGTCGGATTGAATGAGTTGACCGAAGAAAGGGACGAGAATATAGACTTGAAGAGGATAGAATAAGCTCAGCTATTAAGCCCCGTAGCGTAAAATTCCATGACATCGTAAACAGGTTTTAAAAACAAGCAAGTTGTAACTTGCGGAATTTTTTTTTACTCGATTTTAGAGTTTATTGAATTGAGTTAAAGTTGAAATTGCCATAGAAAGACTATTATAAAGGCTTAATAATTTCGAAGGCGTGCCTCGTTGGCTGTTGGTGGGATTTCGAGATTTGTGCCTGATTTTTTTATTGCTATTGCGGAATCATTATCGCTCCTGGGTGCTGCAACAAAAAATATTTTATGTTTTAACATCCTTTTTGAGGCTAAACAAAAGTTCTCGATGATATATTTATCTAATTCTCTACTTCTCTAATTTAAATGAGTCTTGAAGATACAATCTTATTTAGATACAAATTTATTTAACCCCTTGAGCACTTACCTGGGCGTTTACGCCAGCTTTCCATTATTTTCCTATTGTCTTATGTTTATGGATACTCGACACATTAAAAATCAGAGGTATTGAATCTCTATTACTAGTCTACTTTTAAAATCAAATAAATATTACCTCAAGTGTATTTTATTAGTGTTTAAAAGTAATTATAATATTAACAACATTACAGTTTTTTACTTAAATATTTTAAAAGCCTTGTCTGGACCTTAAATTATTTACACTGAAAACAAAACTATTTCTAAACATATTACTTTTTTCTATAAAAGTTACAAATACAGTGTTTATTTTTGTATTTCATTTTTTTGGAATTATTTATTACTTAATCTACTTACGTCTACTTAATCTACTTATTCTGCATCGATGATACCATGTCAGAAAATTTATTCAAACTTTTCGTCACATGCCAAAATTTCAACTCAATCGGATGAATACACAAACGCAAATTTTTATGCATAAGATTTTGTCTCAACAATTAATTACCTGAGAAGAGACGAAACATCTATGAACTTTGTTTATCATTTCCTTCAACTCTCGAGTCTTAATTTAAAGACGAGAATATTTCAATTACACCGGATACAAACTTGTGACAATGCAGAACTTTGTCATTTATTACAAGTTCATATTCCGAATGTATAATAAGATTTATTCAAAAGTTACTGTTAATATTTCTAACATTTGTTGTATATTTTGATAGCTAGGTTTTGTCAGTATCATTAATATATTTACATAGCCTAATGACACTGTAAATAATTACTAAATTTGGTGGACGAATAAGTAAATAATTAAAAGTTAAATATTTTAAAATATTTAAAACAAAGTAGAATTTGAATGTAACCAAAAATGACGTTATGTGAAAATAAGTAATATTATACCCAGAGAAGTATTTGTTTCGAATATATGGCGAAAATGTAAACAAACACGTGAGTACCGTTTTGCACAGTTACAGTACACAGACCGCAAACATTACTTTCGTTACACATATATTTATAAGCACCGCCATCCGTAGATCCACAATTCTCTGCTGGAAACCAATAAACTCCCCTGACCTTTTGCTTCTATCATGTTTTCAGCTCTTCCATCTTCTTTTTTAATTTTCTAAAATATCCAAATTGCTACAAAGGTTTTAAAGAACATCCCAGGAATCTCTTCACAGGATCATTTTTTTTGTGACAATGTATGGTATTTACATCTTTTAATTTTAACCTCCTATTTTGACTCGTTTTTTTGATTAAGAATGAGTATATTAGAGGAAGTTTGAAAGTGGCGCGAATAACAGAAAAGTTGAGAGACGGTCGTTTGTCCTCGTATGGATATGTGATGCGCAGGGAGAAAGAGGATGTTGTAAGAAACGTATTGGATATGAATATGGACGATTATATGGAAAGGGGTAGACCAAAGAAAAGATGGATGGACTGTGTGAAAGATGATATGCTTAGTCCTAGGAAAGGAGTGAATGCTGAGATGACTACAAATAAAGAGGAATGGAAGAAGAAGAAATGTTGCGCCGAACCCAAATTAAAATGGGAAAAGGGTAGGGGGAGATGATGATGATTTTGATTCGTTTATGGCGAATTATTTGATGTTATGTTATTTATTTGTTTCCTTGTTGACAATTATTACTTTAATAAGGACTGTAACTTATTTACCTTTCGGACAGACATTTTTGTAATCAGACTGTGATTGTGTAGGTATGTGATCACTAGATTAGACTGATCACTTTTTTCTGGTATAGGAATTGAAATATTATTCTTATGAAATTATTCCTGAATATAATTACTATTTTGTGTCATCATTTTCCATGATCCTTCATGGTGTTCTCATTAAAAGCCTTCAAATTTCTACATCGTTTATCAACACGTCGCGCATAGAAATGTCACCTTTTCACGTAAAACTGGGTATAAAGCGGTTTTTTCAATAGACGCCCCCTGTCATATGTCGCCGTGAGTAGGGACGCGGGTTCGAAACCATCGCGGTTATTAGCGGCAATTCAGAGGGGTGAATAATGCGAGCTTAATTTGCTTATGGTATTCTAAAAATATGTACATACATTATTCTTATGCATATTTTTAAGGAAATTCATCATATGGTAAACAATATTTTTGTAGGTAAAAGAAATCATATCATTACAATGCGAGGTCGTAAGGAAATTTGCCCGTTTTAATCAACACCGATGTACACTTGTGATCACTCCGTTATGGTGATAGTGTAATTATGATTGCTTTGGTGGTAGTTGGGTCGGATCACTTGCTGACGGCTCCAAATTCTATGACTCCGTCTGGTTTAAGAGGCTTTCTGTGAAGCGTATATTACGCCTTGAACGCTCTGCAAATGTTAGATTTGGAGATGGTCTGTTTGAATGTGCTTAGCATGGTCGTCGATATCACTCCTGTATCAGCTTGGTAATCCAAAAAAATTGTTTCAGCGACGCTGCCTAAAGCATCTTTCGTAGATGATCAAGGCCTATATATGGTGTGGTCGGATTCCGCGTCAATGAACGTATATTCAAACCCAACTATCCGATTCTATAATGATCCTAAGCTTTAGGTGAAGGAAAATATCGTGAGGAAACCATAGTGTGGTGGTAGGGTAATTTCTAATAATGCCCGCCTGAGTAACTACCATCATCAAGTTTGAAAACTTGCCGCCAAACCAATAGGTATATTCCTGCAGCGCATCGCATTACAGTGGTCGCCAGGTTTATGTCAGAACCTAAATATGGGCATTAGCCGTGCTAATGATAGCAACAGTCAATAAATTCCCATTCATGGGACCACTCTTACATGAGAAACGCTAAAGTTAATGATAGAATTTACAAGCAACAAAAACCAGTTAAGAAGTATGTAGAAAACGAAATAACTTCTTTAATAAAATCAATATAATTTATTTTATTCATAAGGGAATCTAGACTAGTAACACTGAGAAGGCATGACGGCATAAGAGTTTCATGCTGTTTGTCATCACGGTATACGAGTTGGTTTTATTGCCAAGTAACATCCTTAGGTGTTTCATATTTAAAAAAAAAAATCATTTTTTTAATTATGCAAGGATAGGAAAGGACTAAACCGTAGCGGCCAGCAGATAACAGAGTCTGAAATAAAACAACTATAACAATCTGTAGTATACAGAAACCAAACCGTTGTGGCACACGTAATTACCATACCGAAATCCGAACGAACGTTCTCAATAAACGCGCAGCAGACAGGAGGAGCATTGCTGTTGGATCGGATCGTTAGGGTGCGAAACATATATGAATATTTGGCACGACGCGCCGTTTGGCATCAGAGTCGGTTGTTTTGGCACTTAGTCGGCGCGTCATCGGCGATTTGGCATCTCGTTTCGTTTGTACTATTAAGAAAATGCTGATGTAAAAACTGTATACAAACTGAATACGAAAAAACAGTGTACTCGTTAGCCGCTTTGTGTATTTCTTATTTTGTTTTCACGATAGCCTTTTTGAATAAAACTATTTGAATTAACATTACAGGCATCAAAGTAGGCTGAATTTACAGTTACAATTATAAACTAAAAAATATAGGATTACATAGATGCCTAAAATAGAAGTACTTACTACATTAACATATTTACTTATATAACATTAACAATAATTAAGTTTTCTTTTAACTTAGACCTTAGATACAATTTCACTTGAGATTAATTAACCTTCTTAGTATGATAAAGCCTAGAAATAATAGGTCTCAAGGAATGCTATCGTAACATACCAATAGCTATTTTGAGAACCACCCTCTACCTAAGCGGGCATTAGATAATGCGCTAACATTATGCCATAGCCACATTGTTTTTCCTCACCTAAAGCTCAGGTTTTTATAGCATCAGATAGATTGATTCTAATCTACGCCGATCGACACTGTATTAACTAATCATGTAATCTATGAACCCACATAATTTCAAAAGTATTACATAAATTAGAATTTTTTGTATATATGAGAAAATATAATTTTATTTCTTAAGTTTCTTTGTATCCAAATACACATTAAACTTATAATTTTATGGAAAACAATAATTACTTATACATAATAAATTTTACATTCATTATACGTTTATAACCTATAAATAGTTGTTTTAAAATAATCAAGTATTTTGATTATCCTATTAAATGATTATGTTGCAATTGTCTGTATATCAAGAAAGCTTAGTTATGTTGTAGTTGAGTTTTAATTTATTATCAGTACTGAAATGTATTAATTTTATTAATAATACCTATATAAGTTCTATCATACAAAATATCAAATTTAGAGAATTAAATTTATTTTAGAGTATATTAAAGACTCGTGCTATGAATTATTTTTTGTAATATAAAATAGGTTTTATATATGGAGTTATATTTACGTAGTATACATTCTTTTTACATTCGCTGTCATGCTCTTACAAAGCATATTTTACTATGTTCCTAAATGATCACCATGGCGATGCCTGCGCCATCTTTTGTGTCAGTTCATTAACTTTTTCTCCGTCTTATCAACACTCGCAAGTTGTGAGATTCAAGCGGTTAGCGGGTGAATTTATAATTATTTACTGGTTCGTAATCAAGCCCAGGTTGGTATCATTTAGATGGCCTTGTGCTAGCTACCATTTTTGGCTAAGCGTCGTACGCGTTCGTCCTAAAGGCTGACGAAGCTGTCAAGGTATTATAGGTGAAAAGCGTTTGCCAAGTTAAAAAAAAAAATAATCAGTCCTCTAAAATTCATAGGCACTAATATAAATTCCAAACATAAATTATATAGTATATGCGTTAGTCTTATCTCGAATAAAAATTAAATTTTTATTAACTTTGTAATCTTTTTAACGAGACGTATCTTGCGTGTTTCTATTGTTTTGTTGTTATGTATCTATTATTTGAGTATGAAATATAGTTAATATTTCTAAAGATTGGTTGTATTAACAAAGCTTACTATACCTAAAATTTTGTATTTTATTTATTACCCGCTACTGTTTTATAACTTAAAATAAGTTGGGAGTTCTGTGAAAAATCTTAGCAATAAATCTTTATTGCCGTGTTGTTTGCGCCGCATTTATTTGTGCCGTTGAACAATTTCACTTTTCTTTGACGACTTCATATTTGCCGGGCGGAGTAATTGCTTGTATGTACGCCAATTTACGGTTTATGTTTTTCACGTTTTATTCCACGGTTTACGTAGATACCTACTACCTATATACCTATTTCAGTTGGAAACATACTATTTTGTGTTAATTATTAAGAAATAAAAGAGAATTATAAAATTTTTAATGTGTAAAAAACCTTTTAGCTGTTAGATTACATATCACATCAGTCTGGGGTTGTTTATGCACTACATTTTACAGCTAATCCTCTTTATTATTAAATGAATATTATCTTAAATCGCTTCCTCATTTCCTTTTCTCATTTATTATTCCTCATTGTAAGTGAGATTTAAAGCGTTAATGGCGCAGTGGCCGAATTCTGCGTTAATGGACTCGGGTTCGAGCCTACCTATCCAACTATAAATTCAGCCTGAGCTTTCAGTTAAGGAAAACATCTTGAGGAAACCATATTATTGTGGTAGGGCATTTTCTAATAGTGTCACCTGGATAGCTACCTCCATCAAATTTGAAAAAAACCTGTCGCTAAATACCAATAGGTGTATTGCGGCAGCATCACTTGATAACCAGTACCTCTAGACTTAGTGTGATCTGTTTACCTGGATCTGATCGTCACTTAACATCATGTAAGATACACTCAACCTATGCCATGTAAAAAACAAAGAGATTAATAGTTTAGAAACGAATTATAAGAATTTTAGAAACGAAATGTGTTTTAATTTTTTCTTATTAAATTCATCATGGTTCCAAATGTTAAGAATAGCCAAATACATGAGAGTATTTTTTTTAATTCTTTGTAGGATATTGGAAATATTATAACAATTGATCTACATTAATTATATTTCTAGGATTTCAAATAATTTCCATTATTTATTTAATACTATTATAATACTTAACAATCTATTTGTTTTTAGAACTTGACATTCGTTTATGTAACAAGAAATAAAAGGCTTTTTCATTACGTTTTTAATTTAAATAGTTTTTTTAATACTACTATAGTGGCAAACAGACGTCGATTCACCTGATAGTAGGCGGTCACCGTAGCCTATGGACGCCTGCAACACCAGAGGTATCACGTGCGCGTTGGCAACTAAGGAGGAATGAGGATATTTAGTATAATATAATAAATACACTAAAAATTGACATAATTATCTTCGTAGGTACATGGAATAGATACGACATCTGTTATAAGATACAGATTTGTGATTAAGTAAATTTTTTTTCTTCTCCGTTTTTCATACGTCTCTTTCTCACATTTCTGCTTAAATCGATAAATGTACTTCATACAGGACAAAAGTTTTTACAGGACAAAAAAAGATTAAAAAAAACAAATTATTTTTTATTTGTATTTGATGCCATTAATAAATAACTATCTTGTAAAAACTATCTATAATAACAATCTTATAATATTTTTTATTACTCATTAAATTATATAATTAAAGTTAAGTAAAATATTGGATGTACATTTGATAAAAAAAAAAATCAGTGCAAATAAAACTGTTTTGTAAAATGAAAACCCGTTGTCAGTTTTCCCGACACACCAGTATAATTAGAAAAGTTCAATGCGACGCTTGCAACCGACTGTAATAACGCCATCTCCCGTCGTGAACCAATATGAAAATTTTTAATTGGAAAAACGATACATTTTAACTTGAATATATTCGCAATAAATATAATTTAATACTTAACTACTTTATGGATGTTATAGTAAATTTTCCAGTTTATATAAATGAAACTAGCTGTGCCCGCAGCGTCGCCCGCATGACATTCACTCAATATGCAGCCTATATTCCTCTTCTATTTTGGGGTTTATACGTGAAAATGACAGACAGTCAGAGGTAGCTGATGCCTTCTAACCACATATGCAGGATAACTGTAACAATTAATCGATCTCTAATATATGATGGTCGTAACTGTTATGGTGACTGTCAATTCCGACGATTACCATCATCATTGAATATAAGTATAAATGTCAACATAATAACATGACTAATATAAAATAATTTAATATAAACAAACCCACTTGGTCACAATTGAAAATCGACGCTGCCATCGTCTATAATGGTTGCCAGCTTATGCTGAGTTGAGCACCGTTTCTTAACGACACTCAGGCACATATTTCTAATGTAAAATTTGTTTGTAAATTGTGTATTAGTGTTATTGCTGAAATAACAATATTTTGGGTGGGTGATCACATCCACTAAATGCAAAGAATGATCACCTGTCACCGTTATCCGTTGATAATATGTGTAGTCGAGTTTCAAGTTTCACTTACAAACGTGTCAAAAGTAGCCTATGACCGAGATAATCCCATCTTCTTAGACAGAGATGTATACAGTTAGTTTTGTGTTTATAAGTAGGGCTCGTCCAAGTATTACGTAGGTATCAAACGTTTTAAAGCACCTCTCTCCTCTTGTGAGCTATCTATCCTAATAAAAAAATGTCTGCAATATCAAAATAACATTTTTTACTCAATGCATATGAATACACATATAATTCAAAATTATTAATGATATTAAAACAAAATATATTTTAAAGTAAAAACAAGCAGATTAATAAAGTAATCGTTTAGTTACTTTTTAGTATTTTTTATTTAGTTTATTTTTTTGAAGTCGGTTTTGTTTTTAATTTATAAAGTTTTTTTATACAAAAATTTCATGTTACTTCAAAATATGTTTTACTATTACTCTTTTTCAAATATAATCTTGGTGCTTTCTAATTGATACCTGTTTAAATAGATAGAAAAAGATTTTTTAAAATGATAGAAATGTATTTATTTACCTATTTTTAGTCTCTTGCAATCATTCTTTTCACAAAAATTGTTTGTGCAGACACACACGTGAATTTTATTATTAGTATGGATGATAAATGTCCGCCGTGGTGCGCTCATCACTTAAAACTAGTCGATAAGTTTCAATCATAATTTATTTAAAAAAATTATATCTTCCATCCATCCATCCATTCAACCGAAACACGTCCACTGCTGGAGATAGATCTCCCCCAAAACCTCCACGAGGACCTGTCTTACACCATCCGCATCTAGCGGATTCCCGCGACCTTCACCAGGTCGTCGGTCCAGCTTGTCCAGCACGCTACACCTTCCGGTGCGTGGTAACCATTCGAAAATCCGCTGGCCCCACCGGCATCGGTTCTGCGAGCAATGTGCCCAGCCCAATGCCACTTATAACTTCTCTTAATATAAAATTATTAAAGCTTTACAACAAATCAGAGTCGCAACTAATAAATAGTTTTCATAAAAGGTAAAATCTTTGTGTTTTTTTAGCTGTCTAAACGCTGTTTTCCTTGGCTGCTTCACCGGACTTAGGAGCGAGTGCTTAAGGTCCTCAACCAAAGATTTACCATAATTAAACCGACCTATGTTCCTGTCTTTCAGTCAGTAGGCTTGTCAAAAATCACTTTACAAGATAATTTATTTGAATCATAGACATAATCTGTAAACCGGTTTAACAATGTTACCTATTTTGTTACGTACATTCAATGCCAGAAGATATTGAATAATAACGAGTTCTGCAAACAAAATAAATGCCAATTACACATAGCCTTTTTTCATAATTTACCAAAATGTAATTATTAATAATAATAATAAACCATTGTAAATAGAGTAATGTAATGAAGGCAATAATTTTGTAAATGGAAAGATGTCAGCTTTATACGAGTTCTCGTCTCTCAGTACAATCATCCATTAAAAAAAAAAAACACTATTTTATTTACTAATATTAACTATTATCCGCAGTCCCTATATCTGGTTAAAATATTACAAATTGCTAGTCATCGCACAAATTATGAGTTATGGTCGTAAGTTCACGCAATAATTCAAGGCAAAATAGCGTTTTCAGTGATTCCCAAGTTTTTCACCTAGGAACTTCTTTTACTTTTATTTACTTCGAAACCTTATATAATCAATTAAACAAATATTTCTAATCGCTCTTAAATGAAGTACAGAGCAACAAACGGCATTAAACTCTTTACATAAATATGGAAATAAATAAACACCAAGGTTATTCAACGATTCTATGTTAGTGCATGTCATATTAAATCAACGTTTCGCATGTAATAAAAATACACAAAGTGAAAAACTACCCGTTCGAATGTTGTAAAACGATTCTCTACTATATTTCCACTGACGCCCGCATCACCTAAAAAAAGCTCAATAAAATGTTCTCAAAAGCGAGCAGAGTTCACAAGGCGAAATCCAATAAACGACTATCCACCTGCAATGTCTTCGCATCGTGGAATGCGTGGAATGCCGTTCATTACTGCCTCAGCACATCCAACTTGTTACCTATCTAAGTTAACTGGGGTTTCGAATAGTCGCTTGTAATTTGGAATTTCTGTGAAGACGATTTATATGAAATTTCTTTGCGAGTTTTCAACTTGCGCATGGCCAATTTAATTGAAACTCGTTTTTTGACGTGACTGTATTATTGTCATAGTATATCTTTTCCAATAACTGCTATTTCACTTGAATGTTTGTCTAGTTTTTAAGAACCATATTACTGTATGTATTAGTGATCTGTTAAAAATGATTTATGAATTAACTTAAGTACTTTTTGATATAATGTACACGACAACCACCAAAATAAGAAAAAAATATTTCAGATGGATGTGTTGCTGATTCAGTCTACGAATTATGTGGTGACTGTTTCAAAGATTTATGACATATATTTTCAGATCGCTCCTTTGCGTTTGAGTCCACTAAGGTTATAAACTGTGCTATTTTACCAGGACTTGTACTATCTTTTGTTTTATTTAATGATGAATAACTATCTAATAGTTGTTAAGTCCTAGTAATTAAAAACATTTCCGTAAAGTACCCTGTTTTAGAATTTACGCATTAACTTTGCCCTCAATCTTAACTCACTGTTCTAATACTGCTCATAGACCGCAATATTCTATTGTATCCGATTAAATATTTTAGTTTTGAAAATTGGAAACATTTGACTACCCCTGTTTACATGAAAGTAAAAATTAAAACTTTTAATAAAACTAAAAACTGTTTAATGTTATCCCTTCCTCTCTCGTCCATAGTAAAACCACATCGCCTGGGCTTCGGTGCCACAGCTTTACAGAAACTTCCATCCAGGCACGAAGTAAACATTTCCAATCGTCATACCTTTTCCGTACTGTAAAGCTGTAGAACAGTCTTTTAGCCAAATATTCCCTCCTTCCTATAACACCACGTCCGTCCAATGTAGCGTGAAGAGGCATGACAGCGACGAATGACGATGGATAACTGAACTCTCAACGGTCGATACTGTTTCTGAATTGCATTGTGCTTACCATCAGGCACAATCCCGTTACTTTGCCGAGCTACTATAAAAATGTACAATAATTAAATAATATAAAGTCTTCTCTTAAAATTTCAGTTAGTTAATGTTACCTCGCATTGCAGAATGTAAGTGGAATACACACAGCTACGTTACAACGAAATGTCGACAAACAAAGACGAGGACAGTTTAAGCTGTGTCCACGTTGCAACTTTGTGTTTTACGGTAAAATCGTAAAACCGGTGTACACAAGACTTAGTAACTACATAATACGTGAGACGTCTCAGATATTAGGTGGCGACTTGCAAGCGCTAAGGGAATAGTAAAAATTGTGTTAGATAATGTGCCGTAAAAGTTGCTATATAAAATATCGAACAAGGAGAGCGAATAGAATCCCGTCTGATATTATTTACCCTTCTTTTAAATGTAAGGACGACATTAATAAGCGGTGATGGATGTCAAAGATGGAACGTCGCGACAGTGAAATTAAGTTCGAATGGTACAACTGCCAGTTTAAAGCTTTAATACCATAGCATAGTGGGAAGGCGTTTTATCACCTTTTTAGGCATCTGATATCACTTCATTGGAAGTACTTATGGATGTGTTTCGGTAACATCACTTAAAAGTCTAACAATAAGTAATAGTATGTTCGTTGAGTTAATCATTTCACTTCAAATGAGATTGAGGTCAAAATACAAAATCAAAAACTGTTTAAAATATGTGTCGAAAATCGAATCACATTTTTAATTTTTTTTTAATCCGATCTTAATATGTTGATTATCCATAAAAATGAAATAATAGGAAAACAATGGAAAGCTGGCGTAAACGCCAGGTTTGTGCTCAAGGGGTTAATAGGTAATTATATCTAAATAATTTATTGTATCTCAGTACATTAGCGGAAAAAAATATTCTTAGGTGATTTTAAATTATTTGCAGCTGAGGAAGCATAAAATAAAAAAAAATCCGTCGACCTTAATACGATCTAAGTAAATATTATACAAAAAAAATATTTTGAGAATTAATTTTAAAATTATAGAGAACTAGCTGAGGCCGCGAATACGTTCGCGTTTCATAAATAAATATCATCCATTGGACCTATTTGTGAACCTAAACCATTCTCGATACCTCAGGAATAGACACAAAAAAAAAATTTCATTAAAACCGGTTGAGCCGTTTAGGAGGAGTTAGTATATTAGTTAGTTAGTAAGATAGTAGTTACATATACACACATACTGAGATTACAAGTGTATTTAAGAGAATCACAAGATACAAAATTAATGTGATTATGAAAATAGAGTAGAAAGATACGATAATTATTGTTTTATTAATAGTCCCTAAACCATCTATAAAAACGTTACCGTTCACAGAAACATACATATAAGGTATAAGACGTCGAACAATGTAAATACAGCAATTATTAAAATTGTTAATAATAATAGTAACATTATTATTCAGGGGGAAATTAAATATCACTCGATATTGAGATCACCGCAAACTGCTGAGTTAAATCTCCGAGCGACGATATAGTTAATCGTTTCCATTTTTCGTTGGCAAAATAACGAGCGCCTTGGGATCACACCCGTTTCCAATGTTACTGAACCTTAATCAGAATAAAATGAATTAAAATTATCATTACAATTTATGAATCGAACACCAATAAATGCGAAACTTATGAGTTGGCTGAGCTCTTGAATGAAGATTTAAATAGATTTAGTATGGATTATTTACATTCAAGATATTAGATTTCTACTTAATACGCATGATCAAAGATGACTTCCAATGACAAATCTTACAAAGATCCTACAAAACAATCTGCTAATGTAACGAAAGTGCTCCCAATTTTCAGACCATTAAATTCAAGATAAAAAAAAAAAAAAAACCTAAAATGTCAAAAAATTCTGACGGCGGAAAACAAAAATGCCAAGTATAAAAGTCAGCTAAATTAATTACTAAACTAAAGTAAAGGCCTGCAACAATAGATTTTACACCACAAAACCATAAGAACAAAGCGAATAATCAAGACATAATATATTCAAATTACCATCCTGTGAAACGGAGCATAAAAAATCACTTTCTTCTTTTGTTCCCTTGATATTACTTGCCTAATCCAGTTCGTTACATCGCGGATAATTTGATACAAAATGAAAAACGGAACAAAATCCTTCCTTATATATAAATTGTCAGAGTTAAATCCACATTATGGTAAAGATTTCTATGAAAGGATTTTTTTTTTTTTTTATGTTAATAATATTTTTAAAGTGTTTTATTATAATTGAATACATAACATATTTAAATCATTCTCTTGCACAAATAGTTTCCCATTAAAAGAAAACAATAAATACAGAATTAAAAAAAAATATTCTGCTGTTATTTAAATTGAAACCTAGTATGAATTATGACTGAGCAATCCACTAGTTTAACAACTCCATCCATCCATTCAGCCGAAAGACGTCCACTGCTGGACATAGGTCTCCCCTAAAGATCTCTATGATGACCGGTCTTCCGTCACTGGCATCCAGTAAATTCCCGCGACCTTCAAATCGTCGTTCCAGCTTGTGGGGGGCCTACCCACGCTACGTCTTCCGGTGAGTTGGCCCCACCGGGCAACGGTTCTGCGAGCAATGTGCCCAGCCCATTGCCACTTAAGTTTAGCAATTCTTCGGGCAATGTCGGTAAATAACGATAATATTGTTGTTCAAAATATTCCTTGCTGAATGCTTATAGAGCAATGTAATAACGATCCCGTATCCTCCAGTCCAAGCATCAGCATACACTAAGGAAGTTTTCAGTAAACGAATACATAAATTAGTGTTTAATTAGTTACATCATCGGGAGACAGATCAGCGAAAAAGTTTTTGAAAACTTAAAGCTATTTTTTAATCTTGTTAATACCAAAATGAAATGTGGAGAAATACAAAACATATTACAGCATCATTGATGTTTTGTATTGTCAGATGTGTCAGAGGACTGATTCAATAATTAAGTAAGTGAGATAGCATGAATTCACAATGCCATACCCATCCATACGTGAAACACAATTTTTAATTATCATAAATACCATACCACAAGTTAAATTTCAGACGCAACGCAATTTAACTTTTGTATCGCAGAACAATTTCTTCGCAATGAGTCCACACCGCGTCGACCTATTGACGTGATAGGACACTAAATACACTTTAATATTTCATGTAAATACCTAACGTAAGGTATATTTTCATTTATAAAATACATATTTCCAAACTATCTAAAGAAGAAAAAATGGTTCTCACTAGAACCACAACTCAGAACTGAAATTATTAATATTTCTTCGCTTCTTCTTCCCTTGCATACAGCATTTTCTTATTCCTTATTCAGTGCATATATGTAGTAATTTTTGTGTCTATTTTATCCACTATATTCCTGTTATTTTTTCCTAAACTATTGTAATAATATATACATAATAAACACTGAAATGTTATTAATAATCTCAAATATATGTTTAGTGTGCCAACCTGGACTAGACTGAGCAACCTAGATAACAATACATAGCGCCGACGTTACAAAATACAAATTCATAAATTTACATATTAACGCATACACAGTGTAGGTAATTTTGATAACGTTATGCGTGTTATAGTTTAGTTTTTGTGCATGAGTGTACTGTGTGGAAAATAATAACGCAGAACATTTATTATAAGGTACCGTAAAAACTTCTACCGTAAAAATCCACTGTCTTACTAAAGTGTGACTAACTTAAAGAATACCATTAAGTAAAAAGAAGATGAGACGTTGCCATTTATAATATCTATATGGCAATATGTAAGTGCAAAATGTAATAAATACATTCGCACGCCTCTCTCTTATATGGGTAGAGGGAGTCTACGTCCTTCAACTTGCTACAATCTTAACACTTATTTTCCTTCTTGTACTTTTGTATTTAATACATGCACATCAGTTATAGGTACTTTTAACCTAGCCTTTTTTTAAGACGTCTCGATATGGTCAAGACACGTTCGCTTAAATCGATCCTTACCAACATAACCGACCCTCATCTTGTTTCGTCAATCTTCAGTCATCCATCCCCTCCACGTAACTGAACCAACTAATGATTCCTCTATCTGTGTTACTACATCCTCTACCGTACTGCAGGGTTCCTTTATTATACTACTCCTTACTTTGTCCAACATCTCTTTAGTTAGACTTCTCAAGCTTCTCATTTCCACAAGGTTAATCTTACTTTCATGGTACCGAACCCAGCACTCATCCTAATTCCTATGTGTAGGGATCAGCTCTTCTCGTTTATCAACTACGTCTTTTCTAATACTTTCTGGCTGGTCATGGAATTATCCAAGGCCTCATTCGATCGATTATACAACAAATAAGTATTGAATAGAAAACAAGAACAAATTGTTTAAATTTGAAACGACAGTAAAATTATTTATTTAAATATCTCTTAACGATCCCACATTTTTACAGGTGATTAAAAATGAATTGTCTCAGTGAAAATAACCAGTACATTTTACATCAGCGAGACGTTTATTGGCACGTCCGAATGAAAACGAAGTTCGGCACTTTATTAGTCACCAATAAAACTTTACTGCTTTATATAGAATATAACGATTGTCTAATTCAATAA
This sequence comes from Samia ricini, assembly GCA_014132275.2. Taxonomy (NCBI): domain Eukaryota; kingdom Metazoa; phylum Arthropoda; class Insecta; order Lepidoptera; family Saturniidae; genus Samia; species Samia ricini. The sequence continues at coordinate 15,194,622 of AP028161.1, forward strand.
AACAATTGGTGCGGAATTCGAAGCGTTCATTACTACTACTTTATTGTAATACTAAATGTAGTAACGGTTTAAATCAAATATGAAAAAAACATTCATAGTTTCAGATAGTACTAGCAGGCAAAAGTTTGTCCAGCAAGTTTTAATTTGCAAAGGTTACCATAGGTTGGATTACGTGAACGATGCTGATGTTTGGAAATGACACCCTTCTCTGTGCATCTACTAAAAACTTTGTAACTTCGTAACTTTGCGTAGTCCCAAAAAAAATCGTAAAAAACAGATCCATTTTCTTGCCGGCTCTTCTCTATGATAGGTCTGTTTTCAAAACCGGTGATAGTATTTTGACATACATAATCGCCTTATCAGGTTTTAATTGAAGAAAATATTTCCAAATTGAATTTGTTTCTATACACAAGTGAGGTTTATGGAACGAAAATAATGGCACGGAGCGTGAATTCTGAGATCTCACAAAAACTCTCTTTGGATTTTTTAACAAAAGGACATCCATTTGTTGGATTACATAAGATTAGAAAAATAGTACATAATTATAACATAAATAAATTGTATTAATAGCCCTAAAAGTTATTAAGGAAAAAATAATAAGATAAATTAGTCTAAAATATATAGTGTCTAAAGGAGAAAGAACATTCTACAATACCCAAATATGTTCACTTTATGCAAATCTATATGATTTAAGATACACGTGTAGAATATAAAATGAATGTAGATAATATAATATAAGCTTGAATATTCTGAAGCTTGTGTGCCACAAAAGGACAGGTCCGTCTCGGAGTTAGACGTCATAAATTGCACAGACGTCTGAGTTTCTAGATATGGCGCAATATTTACCAAATAGCGTATATTAAAGTCGCTCATTATATAATACGACTATATGTTTAGTTTTTTAGCGTAGATAATAGTTATTAAGTATTGTTTATGTTGTTTACATTATTTGTAAACCGCTACTGGACGTTTATAAAAACTATGAAAATGATATATTTAATTCTTGCAACATAAACCACTTTAACGTATTTTTTACAAGAGAGAGAGAGAGAGAGATAGAGAGAGAATTTAATTAAATCATTGAATAAATTAATAAATTTATGTTGTTTGCTCCGAACACACCCCGGGTCTCACTTCGGCATCGGCCCAAGACGTTTTCTATACCCAACTGGGGAAGTTTTTAAACCCGTTAATAGCATTATACAGTGATACACACTACTCGTTTAGTACATAGACTCTGTAAAGAAACCTTTTTTAACCCCCTGAGCAGTAACCTGGCGTTTATACCAGCTTTCCATTGTTTTCCTATTGTCTCATTTAATACAATAATATTTAATTTATTTGAATACAGGTGCCAACCCAAGGCGAGATTCGCACAAATGTGGTACCATTTACTAGTTAACATTTTTGTAACTGAGTGTTCCAAATGCATACCACAAAGATCGTATAAGTTCGAAAACAAAATCTAGATAAAACGCAAAGACGTTGTTGGGTTTATGCACTGGTAACACGGCCTCACGAAAAACCTTTCGCACCCTCTGTCGTCTATCGACATCTTACACCCGTACCTACAGCAATATCGTGCGCGCATAAAAACATTAATAAAAATACAGAGTTGTGCAAATATTTGAGCCAGCCACGCACTGGGATGCAGGATCGGCTATAAGAATATTCAGGTGAGTAACTGTGTGGCTAGTCAGTATTTATGATTTATTGTATTTAAACTCAAATTCAAAATCTAACGAGCTGTCGAATCACACAGAGCGCAAGCGACGACAGCTGCGTATTAAAAACGAGAATCGCTAGAAACTTATAACTTGTACATAGCACACTCCGTTTCATTTATAGTAAGGTAGGGAAATAGAGTAATTTAATAGCGCCCGAAAAGATGAGCGTTTGTCAAGTGTACACCAGCTTTACAACTTCAGTTACTTCAGATGTTTACTTCAACATGTTCAGTTACTTCAACATTTTTTTAACTTTCTGCAGTCCTCTGTAGTCATTTGATGCTTCGTAAAAGATTTTAATATCATTTTTTTTCCGTTGTGGCTCGTACTGTGCGACCAGAAGATCCTCAACAGTGACACCGAACTTTTAATGCAAGCACTTAAGGCACTAAAGGTGTAACCAATGTAAGCTTAGACAACTACCGATAGCTGGTCACCATTGTTTTGATTTACTTCTAATAATACTTTTTACACGAAATAAGCTCAGTACTTTGACCACAATGAAACCTGATGTTAAGTGATGATATGGTCCAGAATTGTAAACACACTAAGCCTAGAGGTACTGGTTTGTGATGCTGCCGGAACACACCTATTGGTATTTGGCGACAGTTTTTCAAACTTCAGGGTGGTAGCTACCCAGGCGGGCATCATTAGAAAATGACCTACAACAGTAATGACCTGCACAACCATACACAACTAAACTTAACTAAGATGATATAAATATAACCATGTTTGTCCTCTACGCACTCCTGAAATAGTCTTCCAATTAGTGATTGGTGGTGAAAGTTAGAGCAGTAGTTTTGGATATTCACACGAAGGTGCACAGCAATAGTTATCTATAAAACAAAACATTTTCATTAGGCAGTAATAAAAGCCTTTGTCAGTGGACTAACATGCAAACATGATTTCGAATGCACCCACAACCGCGGCAGCGTCCCTATTCTGTAAACGTCAAACCACTTTCGCACGGGCGAACGACTTAACGCCAATCACGGCTTTGCGACACCCAATACAGACTGGCGGGCGGATTAATTGAATAAATTTGCATTTCATCCCGGGTAACATTTCCATTTGTTTCGTATTAAACGATACGCCGCTCGTATATGCGTACGATAATTTATGAAGCGGCAAGTGATTACATTTTAAATCATTAATTTCCTAATTTGCTATTGTCTCTGACACGTGTGTAGTGTTTATTATTCAATTTGTCGAATGTTGTGGAACAATTTTAAGAATAAGGTTCTCTTCATATGGCAAAACTCTCAACATTTTAACGTCATAAAAAACAATTACTAATTAATAGGATACCTTGAAAATTAATGACTAATCTTAGATCGTTACTATAATAGGACTACATAAATATGAGAGTTGAAATAATTTTTCATTAAGCAAATCAATCAAAAGTAAAGTAAAACCTAACTATTTAGTTAATAGTTCGGTGTGGTTTAATTTGTTTTTCAAACAACCTAATACATAAGTTAAATGGCATAAATAAAATACAATTTTGAGTATATTATAACTTTTGTGAGTCTTTAGAATCAATGACATAACTAGAAGACTATTAAATATTAAGGTGGATAGATATAGTATATTATTGAGCACTCAATCCTGAGTAATTCCTGACTTCGAACGATATGATAGCATAAAGTACCGCTGAGTTATAAAAAAAAAAACAAAGTTGTTTTTTACATGTTCCAATTTTCGGTGGGACCAAAAAAAATTTTTTATTAAATCACCCTACAAATAAATATATACTTGCCATTACTAATCAGTGACAATTAGTGATACTGGATCATAATACACTGTTGACAGTAAAGTATCTAAAAAAAATGTAGCATAGGTCTTTTCTAATGTGTCAAGTATGCATAAAAATAAGACAATATGAAGACAATAGGAAAACAATATAAAGCTGGCGTAAACGCCAGGTAAGTAACGCTCAAGGGGTTAAGGTAGCGCAATAAGAAAAAAAAATTTAAATGCATCTCTTAAATGGCTTTCAAACTTGATATACTGTCAATAGGAAATGCTATCAGGTGCAGGTTAAGTCGCTTATAAAATTTAATATTTCAATGATGTTACTTCAACCAAGAATATGACGTATCCATGTGACGTTCAACGTATAACATTGATTAAAACGACAAGCCGATCAACTGATAAAATGTATACATGAATAATAATTAATTCCTCTGACATCGTAAAACAACGATAAATAAAATAAGTAGCATTTGGAAATTCAAAAGCGGCATCACTGATTTAAACTTGGATAAGGACTATATTCAACAATCTATATTAATAATTCGGTCAAGGGGAACGGTAGACTCGATCGAAACCTTACCTGAATAATAAAACATAAAAAAATAATGATTTCGAGTCGACAACATATATCCGCAAAATTCGGATTGTCGAGTATTTTGTTAATTTCTAATGGTGCAAATGACAGTCGCCATATTGGCCACTCGGATGCCATCTTGATTTCGTTAAAGCCGATACACACGTATCGATGCCAATTCACACGTATCAGTGAAGCTAGTTCACGTATCAGTTCCTATCTACCTACATTTTGTAAAAGATTGCGAGCGAAGCCGGGTTTTCATCAAGTGGATGTATAATGACAATAATTGACGAAGAATAATATTCACCTGTCAATTATAAAAACTACTAAAAAGAATTTAACCTACAAGTCTTTACATACATTTTGTAAGAAATAAATACTGACGATTTGAAATGTTACTACTACTTTATTATAAAATACTTACAAATGCATGTTATTAATAAGATATGTTGTTAAGTATAATACAGATCATATTGATGTTAATATATCTACAAAAAGGAATGCAATACAACAAAGTACAAGAGAGCTCATTAGATACTTTGAAATAAACAAAAGATAAATTATAGCGAGGCGCCAAAATATTAAAAATGAGAGCAGATTTATTTCTAGAGTCCTTATTGCAAGGAAAGGCGCGAGATCCCGTGTCAGTTATAAGAGGAAAGACGATAAAGGGAGAAAATTAAAAACGTTATAAAGAACTTTAAGATTTTTAAAAAAGGTAAGAGTATTATTTATTTATGTAGATACTAAACCTTTAGTAACATTTATTTGAAGCTTGTTTCGATTAAATTGTTACAGATATGAATAAGCTAAGTGTAGATGTTTGAATTATTTAAAAAGAAAATAAACTTTAAAAGATGAATTTATTAAATTGTAATAAAATTTAGAAGCAACCATTTCCTACAAAAGTTCCCAGACATGTAATAACTTTTATCTAATTATACCTATTTGGAGTTATCTGTAACTCTGCTTGCTCTGAAATATCTTAATATTTTTTTAGATTATATTTAACATATCAAGGATAACTTTCGAATTCAATTTGTAAGTCATTCAAAATAAATTATGAACCTTTAAAATGTCCCGTTAATTTATTACGATACAATTAACGAAAGAAGACCAGTACAAATATTTATAAAGAATATTTATAATTCGTCATAGAAACAAGTGTGATTTTATATATTTTATTTAAGTTTGTAAAAGATGTTATTTTAGAATACTGAGCTTAAACATCGTAAAAGGTTTGAGACTAATGAGGCGAAAATGAAATTTTAAAACCATTTATACAAACCATCCTGTTTTTTACTAATTCAATTTAAAAGATTGTTATTGTAATAATGAAATAATTTTTAATTACGTTTTATTAGTCCATAAAGAAATAATGCACGAAAATATTGTATGCTGTGCTCACCTTTAATTAAGGTACAACATTGTTATGTTTTATTTCTTCTGTATTTTCATTTGTTTGTACTTTGTTGGGTGTGCCATATAAATCAAATTTATTGATAAATTAATAAAGGAATGTTAACTTTTTAATCTCAATTTTTGTTCACACCTAATTTTCGTCTATTTGATTTTGAATCTTACATTATACGTTAATAACGATACAATTAAAAACGTACGATACTATCTATCGAGTATTTAATTAAGTATTCCAAAGAAACTCAAAGATATTAAACCGTCATTACCTACTCACTGATCCTCGGGTTCCCCGCTAGTACAGATTTCATTTAGTGGCGTATCCCCTAAATCGTTTAAGGTAAAACGGGTGGATTTTTCCCCGAGATTGAGCATTAAAGGTGCATTTGGTATACTAATTGAAAAGAGGGGAAATATTATTGATTAGCAGTGTATTTTTGTTAATGTTTAACCATAAACTAACATTTCAACTGGATATTAGTTGATTAATTTAAAATAAATGACAAGTCGGATATAACGAAACTATTATTATAGAGCTGTTAAATATTTTGAAGGATACTAAATACCTGATGATGGAATGCCAATCCTATTCAAAAATATAAAGATATTTTGTTTGTTAGTTTAGAGAACTTTTTATTTAAAACTAGCTGTACCCGGGACTTCACTCGCGTAGAATTCAGATAATTGTACTAATGTTCTAATGGCTATATATTCAATTAATATCCATATATATTGAATTTCCGAAGCGATAATGGCGCAGTTGGTAGTGCGGCCGGATTCCGCGTCAATAGACGCGGGTTCGAACACACCTATCCAACTCTAAAATCAGCCTGAGCTTTCAGTGAGGAAAACATCCTGAAGAAACCATAGCATGCTGGTAGGATATTTTGTAATAATGCCCGCCTGGGTAGCTACCACCCTCAAGTTTGAAAACCTGTCGCCAAGTACCTATAAGTGTGTTCTGGCAGGATTACTTAAGAATCAATATCTTTAGGCTTAGTGCGTTTGATACCCTGGACCGCATCGTCACTTAACATCAGATGAGATTCTGGTCAAAGCACTGAGGCTATAAAGATTAAACAAAATACATTATCATACATTTATATCTGAAGGAGTTATTTCTACACACAAATAATGACCACCGTAGAAAATGACCTGCTAACAGATAATCCAGACAGGTATGCGTTGTCTGCACACGACGCCAAACGCCTGGGCCCGTCGTAAGCCGATTACGGTCCAACCCTATTCGGCCTCCCAATTTGCCAAGCAAATCTCTTCACACCTTCGCACAATGAAGGACTTTTGTATACGTGTAAATTAAACTGAGGATTCACACGACATGTTCGGCTTTATAGTTTTTTTTTTTTTCGGGTAAATGAATAGGCGATAGTACGAATACGCTATAGTAAAATAATATACTATTAAAAATTTTCTCATACTATATGTTTTGAAATGAATAATATAGATGAAAAAAATCTTACATAATGTTAATAAAGTAACGACCCTTAACCTGTTTGTTTATATTAATTCTCTTACAACTCGAAAAGGGCTGAATTTATTTAAGTAATTAATATATTCCATAGTACTAAAAGTTTTAGTAATTATTTTATTATTCGGGTAATAGTGAATCTCTTGCAATATTCACAAAAAATGTAACAATGTAAGTAAAACTTAAAAGAAATGATTTAATGAAAAATAATTAAGAGTAAAGAATGTCATACAAACGAAGCCAAAGCACATAATTGTATTTATTAGTTATGATGCCATTATTAAATTAAATATTTGCAATTCAATCGAACAAAAAATACTAGTTTATTTAATTAACACACAGCCGATTTAATTTTTGGATATAAATTAAATTAAATCTTCAGGTCATCAACCTAACGGCACAAATACTTTATAAATGAATTATCAGCCCAATGGACAAACTACTGGATGGTGTAACACCAAATTGTCCTAATGTGATTTGTTTAATTACAATTCTTACGGACGTATAGAAAGACAAATACATATTTACATTTAGTTTTAAATATAGATTATTTATATGTCAAAAATAATTTCCATAAAATGAGGTTAATTATCTAAATATATTAATTAAAAAAACTACATTCTTTTCCTGCAAAACTAAATTACGGCATAATATCAGCGAACGATGGCAAAGATTTGTGTAATCTGTTCCTAGATTTTTTCAGTTTACACGACACGCGTAATATGTATTTTTTATAAAATGTAATCTGTATTACTTCTTAAGTTCAAATTATATTTTATGTTTTTTTATAACTATTGTGAATGTGCTGTGAAGTTCTTATACATAAATAAAATCTCAGGAAACAAAGGCGTTCATCTATTATATACTATGATGAAAACAATAAAAAAGTTCCGAGCTGATCTCAGGCACATCAATTACTTTAATACTGCGCTCTCATGTGACTACTACATCTAATCGTTTTAAAGTAAGCGCATGCATGTAGCGAGCACGTAAGGGTTAGAGCACCGTCTTCACAAAATTATTGCCTCCAGGGTTAGGCATTGAAGTCAAGGCTTGGTATCAAAAGCGACAAGCAAGCAGTCTTCAAAGCTTTTAGCCTCGTTTTATCAAAGCACTTTACTCGAAACCTGTGGCGACTCACTATTCCCATTGAAAGAATCGTATGCCCTAACAATACATTTTGTATGCCTGAGAAGTTGTCCACCTGTAGTATGCTAGCTTTTCTCAAGTTCTGAGTAAAATATGTGCTTAGTCACTCCCACGCCTGCCTTCGGATGTGTCCACACCAGCGAAGCTGTTCGTTTATTAAATATGCATCAATGAACGAAATTAATTTTCTTTCTTAATAATTTTTCGCATACTCTTCATGTGAAACCGATCTAGAATGCTTATGTGACAGCGATATGTTGTCCAAGTTTTTGCGCCATATAATATGTTGTATAACTATGAAATAAATAAAAGGTATAGAAGAAATAATACTGTAAATAAACAACCAAATCTACATTTTTCTATAGTTTATTTACTACTAATTGCTAAGATGTTCTTGAAACCGTGTGGCATAACTTCGTCCATTCTTGATCACTCGGACAAATACGAGGGTCATTAAGGCACATTACCATTGTCTACATTAACTTATTTCAGTCCGCGACAACACGCGACATAATTATATGACTACTCAGATAAAGAATTGAGTTTTCGAAGGTTCCTTTGTTTTTTATTCTTCTTGCTTACCGTTATATCTAAACATACTGTAAAAGTTGATGCCTGTATAAATCGATTTACGTGATGGATTAGATGTGCTTTTGATGAGAATTAAGGATATATTGTATCGCATTACAAATTAAAATAAATCATTATCAAAAAAATATTTAAAAAATTAGGCTAACATAAAAAATCACGCATTCCAGCTATATTATACCTATACCCTAGGTTCTCAACATGGGCGATAATACACCCTGGTGGAATTAGAAAACACACAGAAAAATTATGACGCATTGAGATACCGAAGAAGGGACGTGGGTAAATTAATAATTAAGATGGGGACTCGAGAAAAAATACATATTCTCAAAGTGGGGGTAGTGAGCAAAATTAGATTGAGAAGCTGTTCTAAACCTTGTTATAAAGTCATATTATACTGTGATTAAGAACAGATACTGTAAGCTATATTTGAGCAGAGACATAAGCACAACTGGGGAAGCTCTTGTAGCTGCCGGCATCGCGATACATTGACACCACGTACACTAACATATACGCATCATACTGCACAGATATATATGTGCATACTATAGAGATGGGTATCGCAAAAGGTCTCTTTTACACACCGTAAAATTTTTAGTTACGCAGATTTATTTATGCCGGTTACTAGCCCAAGCCGAGGTTCGTACCACTTTGTTACCCTGGCTACTTTTTTCGGCTGTGTGCCTTTAGCGCTCACTACAAAGATTTGTGAAGTTGTCAAGGGCCTTTAGGAGAACAGTATCTAGCCAGTCCGAAAAGAAAGCGCTTTATGATTAGTGAATATAAAATTCATTACAAATTTGTTGTAGGCGTTAGTACATAACGTACTTAATAATCTCGTTACTTGCATATTTTATACACTAAGTATTAGAAATCGTAATATCGCAATCGCAATGTTTAAAATTTTTTATTTTTACGCTTTCAATCAATCGGTAGTTAGAATAAAAATTTGTTAAAATCTACTAGGAAAAAAATAATATTATACCAAATAGAAACAAAAGTAATAATTAATATTATGTTTAAAAGAATATTAAGCAGGGATAAAGTAATGTCTAGTTATTAGTTTAAACAAATACAAAATAGAAACGTTTAAACTATGCGGTTAAACAAAATTTAAAACCTTCAAATCAATACGAAATTTTCTGTAGCTCGTCTATTTTTATTTTACTTTTGATCTTACTGTTAACACCATAAAGTTCATTTCAGAATGTCAATCTATTTGTACACCGACATAATTTCCGCCAGAACACTTATTATTAGAACACTAATTAACTGCCGCCAAGCATTTGCTTCGGGTAATTTCATTCCAAATAACGTAATGTAACTAACGTAATATAAAGTACTTAGTTCTAACTTTAACAATATATTAATAATGTATTTTAATGGGAGATTAATAAATTATTTAAACATATTTTTTTAAAACTGATGAGACACTTTGGTTTCAATCTCAATCATAATGAGGTCCAAAATCGTAAACTTGCTAAACTTATAAATAATGGCTTGAGAGAACGCTGCCGGAATACACCTGAAGGCAACTGATTTCCAAATTAGAGGGTGGTAACCAAGCCACCAAGATAAACAAGCAGGAATTAGAAAGTGCGAATAAATTTTGATACGGTATTTTCCTATATCTAAAAGATGAAGCGAATCTCATTATGAAATAGAATACATGGAGCAAAACCTACATCCATTGACGCATATCCGATCAAAATACCAATGAGCAATCATCGGTCTAAGTATGCTTATTTCCGTACCGCTCGTTCAAATGTGATATTAAAAATAATGTAAATAGGAGGTTACAGTGATCAGAAATACAATCTACACAGATTGTAGGGATAAAGTAATTTCAATACTGTTATATATGTACGTATAATGATGTTGTGGCTGCGCCACATTATAAGTAATTGTATGTTGTGAATAAAGGCAGTGCGTTACCGACCGGCGTTGATTATTCATCTCCACGCTCCGTACTAACACCGTACGAATGCGTGCGTTGTGCGCGGTCGGCTGCGGCAGCTATTCCAGTAACGGTGGGTCAAGAAAGCGTTTTCAAAATTCGTTCTTCCCCCCTTTATTTTCTAAATAACTAAAAATATTGTCTGTAATCTACACATGGTATTTTCCGACGAGGACGGCTAGATGGATTTTCTTCGGTGTCAGTTACAACTGGTGAGGAGGGAGTGTCACAACGAGGACTGCTGGAATCGCCTGGATCTGTGCCACGCAAAGTACTGCTGACGTTCATCTCTGTAGTAGCTATGACTTCACTAGAGATTCTTTGTTCCGGATATTCCTCGTTGGCTATGTTTATGTCAACATAATCAGTTGGTACTCTCCCTTGCTGAACTATTGATATTTCACTCGGCTGCTTATCTTGACCAGCTATATCTAAAAAGGAACATTCCTTCCGTAGATATAACTGGTTTCTATGTCTACGTATTTCTTTGTCCTGTCCCGGTATATTTATTATATAAATCACCTTGCCGGTTCTTTTCTTAATAATTCCTTTTACCCAATAGTATTTATTTTTATTAACAAACTGTTTGACCCATACGCTCTCTCCGGGTAAAAAATTCTCTTTTAGAATGTCCCCCATAGTTTTTCATCTGCGAAAACTGTTTTTCCTTTATCAGAGAGGATAGTTGTGATGGTGAGGAAGACGTTTCAGCTGTCAATAAATCCAAACGCGATCGCAATTGTCTACCGAAAACTAAATAGGCCGGTGATTTTTTTCTGTTGTACTATTTTCTGAATTTCTATAATCAAATAAAAATTTCGACAGTCGTATTGGAATTTCATTAACATTACAACCGGAAAGAAAAATACTCTTTAATCCCTTTTTTACTTTTTTTTTTTTGACAAAAGATTCCGCCTGTCCGTTACTAGATGGATGGTATATAGGTGTAAATACTTGTTTTATTTCATTAAGCAAACAGAAATTCTTAAACTCGTGTGAAGCAAATGAAGTTCCATTGTCACTGACTATTAGTTTAGGCACCCCAAATCGTGACATAAAATCACATAATTTTACAATAACTGCTCTAGAAGAACAATTTGCGTTCATATCATAACATTCGACCCATTTCGAGTATGCGTCAACTATAATTAGATACGTTTTATTATGCATAGGACCTAAAAAATCTATATGAAGTCTATGAAAAACACCTTCTGGATGTGGCCAGGGCGCAAGACTCGTACGCGCCGGCGCGGCCCTGAGCTGCGCACATATTGAACAAGAGCCCGCTATCCGTTCTAGCTCTTCGTCTATACCTGGAAACCAAAACCGAGCGCGAGCCTCTGACTTCATTTTAACGATACCAAAATGTGAACTGTGTAGTTCACTTAGTACTCGGTTACGTAAGTTTTTTGGAATAATGACCTTATGTCCACGCATTAAAATTCCATTTTCCAACGCTATTTGACTTCGACACAAATGGTACGGCTTGATCGACGAGTCGGATAATTTACGCGGCCACCCGTCTTTCACATATTTGGCTACGATCTTCAATGAAGGATCATTAGCTGTCTCACGTTGCAACTCCCGCGCGGTTACCGGCAAGCACCCCTCCACGGCAAAGTTTACGTACGCGGCGACCTCGTCCCGCGCGCTTCGATCCCTACCCCTAGCACACGGTATAGATCGCGATAAGAAATCAGCTGTGTTTGCTGCACTATTTATGTATTCTATGTTGTAATTATAAGCACTCAGAAAAATTGCATAGCGTTGTAATCTATTTGCAGTTACTTCTGGTATTCCGCGATTATTACCGAATATTGTAGTTAACGGTTTATGATCCGTGCGTAATATAAAGGGATCCGACCTGCCGTAAAGAAATTGATGGAATTTTCTTACGCCGAATATTATAGCAGTAGCTTCTTTTTGTATTTGCGAGTATTTTTTCTCTGCCGGGGATAATGAGCGCGACGCATACGACACTGGCCTTTCCGCGCCGTTACAATCTAGCTGTGATAATATTGCACCTAACCCGACTGGTGACGCGTCGACTGTTAGAATTGTTTTCGCGTTGTTATCGAAATGTGCTAACATTGCGTCTGACGCCAGGCATCGTTTAATTAAATTAAATGCATTATTATGTTCGTCATTCCAATGCCATTTAATATTTTTTTGTAATAAATAGTGTAGAGGGTTTAGAATTGAGGACACATTAGGAACAAAATTTCTATAATAATTTATTAGACCTAAGAATGACTGCAATTCATTAACATTTTTTGGCACTGGAGCTTGTAAAATTGCTTCGACCTTTCCCGGGTTTTTCCTTATCCCATTTTTATCAATAACGTACCCTAAATATGATATTTCTTTCTGAAAAAATGCGCATTTTTCTTTACGGAGTATCAACCCTGCATCCTGCAGTCGATGGAGAACCTCTTTTAATTTATTTTCATGCCGAGTTCTATTTATGTCAGTTATAAGTAGATCGTCTAAGTAACAGAATACGCCATCCATATCCCCTACTATAGATTCCATGGCTCGTTGAAAAATAGCCGGTGCGCTTGATAACCCAAACACTAGCCGAGTATAATTAAAAAGTCCTCGAGGTGTGTTAATGCACGTTATCCTTTGTGACCTTTTATTAATTCTAAATTGATTGTAAGCCATAGATAAATCCAGTTTGCTATACTCTTCTCCATTGTGGAGTTTAGTGAATAGTTCTTGAACTGACGGAAGCGGATATTTTTCTACTAGCAATTGCTTATTAATTGTTGTAGAATAATCAGCACAAATACGAACGCTTCCATCATTTTTTAATACGGGAACTATAGGTGACGCATACTCTGAGTATTGAACTGGTTCTAATATCCCCAAAGAAATTAGTCGGTCTAATTCTGAATTAATTTTATCTTTTAACGCGAATGGTACGGGACGTGACTTTATAAATATAGGTTTAGCGTTATCTTTTAGCGGCAAATCAACTTCAAACTTTTTAAAACAACCTAACTCATTTGAAAAAAGTTTAGGGAATAATTTATTAAATTCTTCTATCGGATTGTAGTTGTTTGTGCAATAATTAATTTGTGATACTAACCGTAATTGGAAAACATGCATAAAATCACGGCCCAGTAGTGGGGGCCCACCGTCTCGTATAACATACAAAGTTAATATTGAAGAACGATTCAAATATTCAACCGTTAAATTTATTACACCAAGTACTACCATCCTACCACCATTATATGAAAATAGTTTCTTTGGCGATGATGACAACGGTACTACATTGAAAAACTGTTTATATGTTTGCTCTGAAATAACGGACACGGGGGAACCACTGTCTATCTCACAGCGGAAGGTTCGACCCTGTATAGACACAGTTTCGTATAAAGGGTCGCTATTATTACGACAATATATATTGTTAAAATGCTCACCGTCATCCTCCTTATCATCACCACTATCCTCCTGAAGGTATTTCACTTCTTTGTTAGGACACTTTTTTTTTTAAATGACCTTTTTGATGACATTTTTTACACTTATAACTCGAATAACGGCATTCACTGGTTTTATGATTATTGTATCCGCACACTTCACACTGCCCTTGTTTGGTAAAGCCCACGTTCTTCCGTCCCTGTTGACGAATTTTGAAAACGCTTTCTTGACCCACCGTTACTGGAATAGCTGCCGCAGCCGACCGCGCACAACGCACGCATTCGGCTACCTCCACAGCCTTGTGAAGTGTCAGGTCCTTGATGTCAAGTGAAAACAGCTTCTCCTTTTCCATTCCTGGTAGCATACCTATTACAAACTTGTCCAGTAATGCATCTTCTAGGTGTTTAAAACCACAAAATCCCGCTAGGCCACGCAGTCGAGCCGCCCACTGTGAGGGTGTTTCACCAATTTGCTGTGTTGCAGCATAAAACTTATGACGCTCGACGAACCCACAATGTTTTGGTGTAAAATGATCATCGAGAATTTGAAGTATGCTTTCGTAAGACTTGGAAGTTACATCTTCTGGTAGTGCCAGGTTACTTGCCAGTTGGTAACTTCTCTCTGAGAGTGCGCTGAGGAGTATCGCCTTCCTCTTGATACCGGCTTTATCGGATTCTTCATTAATGCAGTTAGCAATAAACCATTGTTGCAATCTGCTTTTATATATTTTCCAATCTTGCGTGTCATGATCAAAATTGGATAAATTCCCGATCGTTGAAGGTGCTCCAAACATTTTTTTCCTCTTACGTGGGTAGTATCGTCGCCAGTGTTAGTACGGAGCGTGGAGATGAATAATCAACGCCGGTCGGTAACGCACTGCCTTTATTCACAACATACAATTACTTATAATGTGGCGCAGCCACAACATCATTATACGTACATATATAACAAATACGTTACCTCACAATTATTGTTTCCTAAATTGAACCCATTTGGAACATAAAAGTGGTAGAAAATATTCTAATGTCTATTAAAATTTTGCATAATTTTACTTGGAATCAGCATAATAATAAAATGTAATGACATTAAACAGATGATAACATGTACAACATTTTTTTCTAATAAACTAAAAAAGGAACCGTTAAAACCATATAAAAACTGTTTGAGTTGTTTTGTAATATTGATTTACTTGATTGATTTCTAGATTGTTATAAAGAAATTTCAAGATATTACGAATATGATATTTATCTAACTGCAGTATAGTGGGAGTGGAACAGGTGTTCCACTAGGTAGTAGTTCCAGTAGGTAGATACTAGGTAGTATTGGCCTTAACAATATCAAGTATCAATCCGCTATCGTAAAATACCGAGAGATACATTTACACGTAGGTAGTATAATATTAAAGACTTCGAGTGGTGTACGATAAACCATTTTATTTAAGTGAGTTAAAAACTTTTGTGAATTCTTACTTATCGCAACTTTAACGTTGCAACTCTATTAAAGTGGTAGAGTATTTTTAAATGTTCCACCCACCTCCTATGCGTGGTGATTATGGCAATTCCCCCCTTATTGGAAGAGACCTATGTATGTCCAACAGTGGACGCCTTATGGTTGAATGGATGGATGGATAATACAATCAAAAGAAATAAAGATTACGGCCATTGGCGATTTAATAATCAAAACACCAGCTAAAATCGATTACTGATTAAATGTACCTATTAGTATACAAATAGTGGTCGAATTCGAGCCTAGGGACTGTTCAAGTGATACGTCCTTACGTAATTGTAAGGTGAATTTTACATATTTTGGTTCCTCTAAAGCTCTTACCTCAATAGTAACGTAAGCAATAGCACAATTGTTACCAAATCGGATTAAGTAAATAAGTAAAAATTATCTACCAGATCATAGATCCCTCAATAGTCCTCGCGTATTTCTTGAATAGTCTCCTAATTACGATTGTAAATTCCAAAAAAAAGTAATTGTTTCCTAATTATTTTATTTATAACACTTATATTCGTCTATGTATTAGCTACTAATCCAAAAAAATAAATCAGTTGCTAAGCAGAGAAAGGGACTAAAGTACTGGGAAGTACTGGACTGTTCTATCTGGGCTAGACAAATAAAATACATCCTTAAATCAAGATGAACACAAATCTAACCACACGCTTAAACTTTTAGTTACTAACTAATCGTTCATTAGATCTCTGATTTACACGGTCCAGTGCTAAAGCATGTCTGCCACTTAATTTATCGGCAGACGGTACAGTTGTACGTAATATTAATTGTACATAATATACATAGAGGTATTCGGTTTGTTCATAGTAATTAATGCGAGTTGTTAGAGCAGACATAACTTCCTAAGTATGCTGAATTAGTCGAGCGTGGAGTAACCCCTTTACTTATACCTGCTATCGATTATCAATTTATTCTTAACTAGCTGAAGTTCGTACCTTGGTATATGTGAAATTCAGTTATATCATATCCATGTAATTCTTATTAAAAACTTTGTGTTGTTGCTTATATCCTTCATCTTGTTCAGTTCGATATTAATGTGTAAAATGCTTTCAAAATGGTTAACTGTTTTTAGTTTTCAAATAATGCATGTAGAGATACGAAAAAGTATGATTTTATTTCCTAAGTAAATACAGTTACACCAGCTAGCATTATAGGCGCATCGAATTAATCTATAATTCTCATATATAAACTCATAATTTTTTAACAAATTTAACCATTTTGTTAACACAGTTAATACGTAGTTAGTTTTTATTGCAATTCCAAATTTTATTTAATAGATTTATACACTTCCAGATATTTATAATAGTACAATCATTGTTCGAATAATCGTGAAAATTTGACCGTTATCATAATAAAAAATTTAAAACACTGTTTCCAATTCTCTTTTTGATAACACTTAATCTCATAGATACTAAACAAAAAATAAGCAAAGGAAATCGATTGATAGAAAGAGGAAAAAGATATCTTGAACTGTTTTATCTTATTGTCGACTAATTGATCTTTTGATGAGGTGTTCGATTCGGTATATTCAAATCAAATGAATTTCATGAATAATAAGATACATTATCTGTCATATTATATTAATTAAGGGAATTAAGCATTTTTACATCGTAAAAAAAACAAACAAATAAAAGTACGGATATGCAAACTTTGAAATGCAGTAACATAAGAGAATTCACAATTACATTTCCACGTAGTAAATGAGATTTTTAAATATATACAATTGATAAGTAAGTAGCTAGGTACATATTACAAGTTAATTTAAATTATGTTTAATTGCAAAAAATATATAATCAGTTTGGAAACGGCAAGCAGTTGATTGTTAGTACAAGTTTCGGATACGCTTCGGAGCAGGTCGCAAATGAATATTCATGCCCATGTCAGACATAACAACGTGCAACGTTCATGTGGCTGCGATCGACTCGTATCAGCATATGCTATATACAAAATAGTTAATACAAAACATTAAGAAAATATAAAAGACACTATCTAAATTAGAATATTTATAAAACATTACAAATTATTTAGTTGATTTTATAAAAGAGTAATAAATAATTTAATGAAGTGATGAGGGCGTCAATCGACGAGGATCCCACCTATCCGACTCTAAAATCGGCCTGAGCTTTTAGTGAAGGAAAACATCTTGAGGAAACCATAGCATGGTGGTAGGGCTTTTTCTAATGATGCCCACCTGGGTAGCTACCACCCTCAAGTTTAAAAACCTGTCGCCAAATACCAATAGGTGTGTTCCGGCAGCATCACTTGAGAATCAGTACCTCTAGCCTTAGTATGTTTGCCATCTTGGACCACATCGTCACTTAACTTCAGGTGAGATTATGGTCAAAGCACTGAGCCTATTACGTGTAAAAAAAAAAACAAAATTGTCTGTGTTAGGATTTCAATTGCTTGAACATTCTCTGTCGAAGAGGTAAATGAATTTCAATTGTAATGATGACGTAATGGAAATTGCATATACAATGCAAGCTATTAGGGTTAATTCCATTGACTTTGGCAGTATGACCGTAAATAACAGATAATTTCATGTGAAATATTTAATTTAATTCTATTACACACAAACAAATAATAAATATAAACTTTATTATAAACTCTCTGCACTTATTCTCCGTATAAACTTAAACCACGCCACATTTTATACTCCTCTTTACCTTTTCATAGTTGAATTCTTTTACACAGCGATACAAATAAAACTCTACTAAAATAGAATACATCCACTTCTTTTATAATGAGGAACGGACTTAATCAATTTCAGTCACATTCACATTAGCAAAACTTTAAATATTCTGCAACAACTACTATAAATGAAATACTAAATAGAAGTAATAACCATAAAGAGTTGCATTTCTGGATTCACTTAGTATAACACAAAGCCCGTTGAATTGTATTTCCACACACACACAACGCACTGCGCAGATTTGAACAACATCCAAGATAATTGTTTTAAAAAGAATTACCGTGAAATTCTGTATAGTTATTGTTTTATTTTCTTTAAAACGTGTGCTATTTAATTATTTCTTTGGTACATACTTTTATAATGATTTTCTCTTTTTATGTATATATGTTTGTTTTTGACATTAATCCAAATCAAAAATTCTTTATTCAATTTGGGCTCTGAGAAGGCGTTGATAAACGTTAAAAAACTACAAATATAAAAAATAAATAAAAGGCATATTCAAGCAATTTAAATAGGACTATTGATTACATATTATAAACGGAATAACATCGGATACGTCACATCAATAGAAATAACATAAACTTAAATATTTTAATTTAAAATCGTCCATAAATGAAAAACAATAAAGCTAATACAAAATTTACTATACTTTTAAGCCTTTTTCTCCTAAATTTGAAGTTTACCGTAAGATTTAGCCATTATTTTTCTCCACAACTGTTCAATATAGCTCAGTAAACATTAGATGTAAGTTTACCAAAAGACGCTTTACAATCCGCCTTGTCGTCGCTCAGACGTCTGAAAGACACCAAGATTACCACGCAATCTCGTTTAGATCGAGTCCCATAAGAGGAGAGAGAGAGTACCTCAAAGAGTAATCACGAACAAAGTGTGCCCTACAAACAAGTCAATTTTAAACCGGGTTTGCATAGATTAGCGCGGCACTCGCTTTCAGAACACATTTCGTCCGTGGTACAAATTTAATCTTTTATAGAAACGACCAATTTTTTAATAAACGCTTAGGGATTCGGTATTCAATTTCATGCGATTCATAATATGTATGTCCCTTTTTGTTTCCAATTTGGAAACTTTTAGGTATACATAATGGAATATGCAATTTCTCGAAGAATCTTAAAATATTTTTTTATTGTTTATATGATGTTAAGTGATATAAAACCGAGGAAAAAACAACGATAATTTACATAAGCAGATATTCATTTGAAAATTCTAACTACAATAACCAAATAGCATTTTAATAACTCGTCACTCTAAATAAACTAGTTAACTTATACCTTTAAAACGTATGATAACAATTTTAGATGAGACCAATTGGATCTGTTTGAAAACTAGTGTTTTATGAAACACAAAAAAGTACCTTTATCGTCATTATTTGCCAATGAGAATTGCTTTACTTTCTTACTCATTATAATAGGGCAACTTTTTTTTTAAACTACAAAAGCACAGAGATTAAAAAACGATCTCACTGGATATTAAGTTACGATGTGCTCCAAGATAGTATTACGCCTAATTGACTGTCACATAAGTTTGCTGGAGTACGCAAGCTTCATGTTTAGCGACAGACTTTCAAACCTGATGTTTGTAGCTAGAGTCTAGCGAGCATTAGAAAATAACCTAGTTCTATGCAATGGTTTTATTACAATGTTTTCCTTCATAGAAATCTCAGGCTTCATTATAAAATACAGTATATGAATCCAAACCAAAATTTATCGACCCGATATTCGACCAGAATCCAACTTTTTTTTTCTATTTTATACACTGTATAGGCTCAGTACTTTCATCACAACCTTACTTGATCTTAAGTGATGCTGTGGTCTAGGATAGTAAACGCACTAAGCCTAGAGGTCCTGGTTATCAGGTGATGCTGCCGGAACACACCTATTGGTATTTGGCGACAGGATTTCAAACTTGAGGGTGGTAGCTACCCAGGCGGGTATTGTTAGTAAACGCTCTACGGTTTCCTCACGATATTTTCCTTCACCGAAAGCTCAGACTTATTTTAGAGTTGGATAGGTGAGCTCGAACCTGCGTCCACTGAAGCGCAATCCAGCGACATTACTAGTGCGTCATCATCGCTTATGGCCCTTATACACTAGTAGAGGTTATCGCTAACTCTTACAATTTGAAACGCAATGCATACATCCTAGTCCTTAGTCGCTATGCGACGAACAGCAATCTACATAATACGCAGACGTAGCTATAAAAATGGTAATGCAACTTCTCATAAGCTTTAATTCTCGGTCCAGTACCAGGATTTAAATTTTCACTCAGAGTTAAATTTATTCATCTCAAAAGCCTAGTCGACCTTTAATATACGCATCAAACTAACCCACTTAATAAAAGTTGAAACGGTAAAATTATTGCTATTAATGATTTTAACGTCTAACAAAATAATTCTGTAAGCAAATAGTGTACTTTAAAATTATTTTTCATTATCATACCTTGGAAAAATGATATACAAAGGAAGAAAGAAAGAAACATTTATTCGGCGCACTCAAATCCAAGATTTATGATCAAATATCGTAGCGCTAGTTTTCTGTTCGGTACATACCTATATAATTTAATAAAGAAAGGTATAAAGTTAGACATATAGAGGTTGTGTCCCATATCTTCTTCTTAATGTTGATACCCTCAGTGCTGAGGATCGTGACTCCGTAAGTCGCTATGACGTATCTCCATGACATCTCCATCGAACTCCAGTTGTTCGAAAACTTGATCCGACCATCGTCTTTCTCTCGGTCGCTTTCCTACAACCTTTCCTGTCATCACCCGCTTTTCTAAATTATTTGAGTCTGCTCTTGCGATATGGACAAAATATCACAGTACTCGGGACATACCGATTGCTGACAGTCTAGGTGCTGTCTCCATTCGCTTTTCCTTTAATATGGGCACATTAGTTCGAAATGCCGTCGACAGAATCCGAAGTATTCGACACCAACACCACATCTCAAAAACATCGATTCTGCGCTTATCAGCAGCCTTGATAATCCAAGATTCTGAGCCATACGAGAATATGGAAAAGACCAGTGTGTGAACTAGGTGGGTTTTGGTCTTTCTTGAAATTTTACGATCTTTCCATATTCTGTTCAGTTGAGTCATCGCTGTCTTGACTATCCTAATGTGCCGTCATATTTCCGATTCGCAACTGCTTTAAGATAACTGCTTTATTTAAAATAACTGATCCAAGGTACTGGAACTCGTCTGCCTTCTCGGAATCTCTTAAAAGGTTTGATTTTTTCAATGATGCGAAGCCAGCAACTACCATGTGTTTCGTTTTACTTCTGTTAACAGTGAGACCCACCCCTTGACTGCACATTTTTAATCGTTCATGCATTTCCCCTAATTCTTCTTCCGTAGAGGCAAACAAAGTTGTATCATCGGCGTAACGCAGCTTCGTTATACGAGAACCTCCTATCTTTATGCCACCTTCGAGAGATTTTCCCATAATGCATTCCCCGTAGATGTTAAATAGGATGGGGGATATAACACACCCCTGTCTTACACCCTACTGGAACTGGAATCTGCTGGATGTTGTACCTCCAAGTTGCATGGAGCTGAAACTAGATTCGTATATTCCCTGGATGAAAAATACAAGATGCGACGGCACTCCAAATTCATTAAGAATGTTCCACAAACATTGCCACTTCACGCAGTCAAAGGCCTTTTGGTAGTTGACGAAGCAAATTACTACCGGAATGTTAAATTAGTAGCATTTCTCTATAATTTTTCTTAAATTTGCAATTTGCTCTCTTGTTCCGTTTCCTTTAACAAAACCCACCTGTTCTATGACGGATTTGAGTGTTTAAAAACGACTTTAGTCGATTGTCGAGAATGTGTAAAAAGACCTTGCTCGCGTGGGAAATAAGAGCTATAGTTCGGTAGTTGTTGCACTTTCTTACCGAGCCTTTCTTATGCAAGGGGAGTATGGATGAGTGTACCCAGTCTAAAGGTCATTGGCTTAATGTCCATACTGCGTTACAGATGTTATGGAGTGTTTTTATACCCGGAGCCTGTCGCAATATTCCTTTTAAGCGTAAGTACAGTATTTTCAATTTCGGATTGTAGTATGTCATGTTCTCTGTCACTTTATGTAAACAAGTCTTGATCTGGTATTAAAATTGGGACTTATATATAGTTCAGTATAGTATATTTTCCGTCGTTCAACAGACCTTCCAAAGTCGAATATTGGGTTCCCGTTTTTATCATCTATGAGCCAAGAAGAAGGTTTAAAAGTGCAGATAATTTATTTGACTTTCTTAAACAGATCTTCCATCACTTTGGAATCTGGACTTTTATCTGTTTCATCATATTTGCAGAATTAAGGGTTATATAAATAATATAAATATTATTATTATGCACGTTAACATATTATGTTAATTAGTAAATATTATTATAAGTTTATAGTTACCACTAATAAAGGCGTATCACGTGCTCTATAAAATCTCTTAAGCAATAAATCATGGAAAATAACCCATCCATGTCACTCTGTGTCATTTTGCTAATGCAAAAACATCTATCAACAACTTGTTTAATATGCGAATTTAGTCGTGTTTTTTGCAGTACCAGTCTCAAGAAATACAACGATTCTTTCAAAAGCATATTATTATATTGTAAAGTATGTTTGTAAACGTGAAGTATATTTTCTTCTTAGAAACCTACATGATCATCTTCCCACGATATGTTATTTTATCCTAAAGAAAAATATTCCATATTGTACTGGGTGCTGCGAGAAATGTATCTGTACTCATAAATAAAATTGAAGTGTCCATTTGTAATATAGTAATAATAACTTCTTACCAAATACATATTAATGTATATACGCTACCTAAACTAATAACACAATGTTTCAAAATTTTGTCTATCTGTCTATTTGTTCCGGCTAATCTCCAGAACGGCTGGACCGATTTTGACAGAACTTTTTTGTTGGATAGCTGAAGTTACTACGCGTAAGTTTTTCGAAAATGATTAGGGTTCCGTGAAAAAAAACTCATGATTATTTAAAAGCTATATTACGCAGCGAAGAATATATGAAACGCGGGCAAAGCTGTGGGCACGCACCTAGTTATTAGATAAAATGTAATATGTAGTTTCAACATTCGAATTTTCAACATTTTTCAAAGTAAAAACAAAGCTATGACAAAGCTTTTCAAATAAATATTATGACAAATCAGAATGTTATGTTTTATAATATCAATATAACTTACAATAAACGAGCTTACTATGTTTACTCAAAATATCAAAAGCAATATTTTAAATTATTATAGAACTAGCTGCGCCTGTGAGTCCGTCTGCGTGGGATTCTCCGTTTGTAAAGTGTTGATCTTTATAACTATTTACTATGTTAAATCTCTTAAATATTAGTTGATTTATTTAAAATATTGGAAGGAATACAATTCCGGATAATTTTGTATCGGTTAAATAAACTTTTATCCTTATAACTTATTTTATATGCTACCTATGCACGTTTAAAAAAATCATGAAAATCAATACAGTCGTTCTCGAGTTATAAGCCAAATAATACACACAGAGAGACGTTATATAATGTGAAACGTTATTATTATACTAAATTGTTATGATTTTTATACCATATTTTTAACTATTTTAAGTAAAAAGTTGATTGAATTTTTGCCTATATTATTATAAAAAAATATTTCCATAATATTAAAGAAATTGCATTAATAAAAATTATTTATTGTCATATCAACGACACATTTACAATTTGTTTATAGATTATAAATTAAAAATTGTATGATGTACCGATGTACCGATATGTACATATGTACATATTATAATAATCGATTTACCAGAAAATAAATTTAAGCTCTATTGCCATTTCCATCGAGGCATATATAGTGTATTTTTCAAAAGAATGCAGGGAAATAAAACATACTTTTTAACCGACTTCAAAAAAGAGCAGGTTATGAATTCGTCTGTTTTTTTTTTTGTATATTTGTTACCCAATTTCTCCAGGAAAATTGAGAAAAAACCTCGAATATTATAGAATCTTACACGTGTTTCATATATTCATTACCAAAGCTATGAAGTCGGCTTCACAGCTATACCTAAAAGTACATACTTAAACTAAAAAGGATTAAATAAGAACTTTTTCAAATAAAAACAAAATCAACTTCAAAAAAATAAACTATGAAAATGCACTAAAAATTTAATAAACAATTTCTTAATTAATCTGCTTCGTCAATTTTGGAGTGCAAGCTAGTGTTAACCAATGTACTCTTTTACAAATAGAAATAACAGATAAACTTTATCACAATAATTGTGTATGTAATTCACAGTCTTACATGTAATTATTACATATATGCTAAATAAATGACTAGGGTGACTTTAAAGAACAATTAATCATAATTGAATGTAATTAGCGATGTACATTTACACCAATTTGTTATCCGTAAGCTGGCACCAATTTCAAAATTAACGAAGCAGATTAATAAAGTAATTATTTATTGACTTTTTAGTGCATTTTTACAGTTTATTCTTTTGAAGTCGGTTTTGTTTTTAATTAAAAAAGTTTTTTTTATATTATACACTTAATTTAATTAATATTAAAAGTTACAATATTTACTTGACACTGGCTAAGACACAAGCCGTGCAGAGCCATTAAAAAAACACAAGAAGAAGAAGAAAAGTTACAATAGTCATATTGGGGCAATTACTAAAAGACAATGTTATTGATTTCCCTGGTACATTTATGTTTGTTTGTGTAGATGACTTTTCAGTTTTAGCAATCTCATTAAGATACGTCAAAAAATACTGTTTCGGAAAAAATGTTAACTTTTTCCTCGTTTTTCCAACTCATACAATTTTCATATCCTTTTATCTATTTTTGTATTGACTTTGCTGTAAGCAGGTTTTCCATTGCCAATTTGGTTTCTGATCATAAATCCGATGGAGTACAATCAATCTCTATTTCACTCTCTGAACCGTTGGAATTTATTGTAATTATTTAATTTATATTTATTAAGTATATAAATAACAAATCAAGACGAATTTTCAGCTTTGCCTCCAATTTTCTATTTATCA
Source organism: Samia ricini (assembly GCA_014132275.2). Taxonomy (NCBI): domain Eukaryota; kingdom Metazoa; phylum Arthropoda; class Insecta; order Lepidoptera; family Saturniidae; genus Samia; species Samia ricini. The sequence continues at coordinate 15,219,963 of AP028161.1, forward strand.
TCTTTGCCGAAAGGCAAGCGCATTTAGGGCTATACAGCCACGTGAACGCAATTTGTATAAAGTAAAAAGACTTACTTTGGCATGCCAAGAACGATAAAAGATAGCCAGTCAAAGTGTATTTAATAACCCCAGAACGCCGTTTTATACAACATTGCTGGAGTAATGTTCCAAATTCAGAAAACGCTCCTGCAATGGTTTTGATTTTCTTTGTCCGTAAATTCAATACTTCGGGTGTTCTTTTTTCGAAAATGAGGATAATATTTCCAAGCATATTTGAGAAAAAAAAACCATTTATTGTTTTCTATACTTAATATTATAAATGAGAAAGTAACTCTGACTGTCGCACTTTCACGCCAAAACTACTAAACTGTTTTAAATGAAATTTAGTACACAGATAGACTAGAGCATGATAAAGTATATAGGTTACGAAAAAAGGTTTGTAAGGGGTTGAAAGGGGGAATTAAAAGTTGTATGGAAGTATCGTCATTTTTAGAGCTAGAAGCTTGAAACTTATTTTTTAGGCTGTTGATTCGATATAAATAAATATGACATTCAAAGTTTGTATAAGTTTTACCCTCAAGGGTGTAAAATAACAATAGGGAATAGAGGATGAAAGTTTGTATGGAAATATATAAGGTTTATGTGACTGTTTTATAAGTTTGCGACTACATACAAAATATTAGAGCTATTTTGATGTTAAACATTATGGTGTTTCTGAAACCTCTGTCTCCTTCCTGGCCTCTTACTTAACAAACCGATGTCAGAAAGTAAATCTAAATAGGGTTACCTCCACTGGATCATTAGTTACAATCGGTGTGCCGCAGGGGTCGATTTTGGGACCGTTTTTATTTCTGGTTTATATTAATGACTTACCGCTAATGGTTAATAACTCAGCTGATATGGTTCTTGGTCTTGGTATGGTTCATCTTTTGCAGATGATACTTCACTTATATTTAAAGTAAAAAGAAAAAAATCAGAGATTAGGCACTTAAATAATACACTAGCAAACATTTGCAAATGGTTTGCCTTAAATAGTTTACTTATAACACTAAGAAAACGAAATGTATAAAATTTATGTTGCCCAATGTGCAACATATTAATTGTAAGTTAGAGATAGAAGGTAATTTAGTAGGCTTAGTTGACAAAACTCTGTTTTTAGGTATGACACTTGATAATAAGTTACAATGGAGTCCGCATATTAAAACTTTGGCAGGAAGGCTTAGTTCCGCTGCTTTTGCGGTTCGAAAAATTCGCCAGTTGATGGATATTGCTACTGCTAGGTTAGTCTACTTTGCTTACTTTCACAGCTTCATGCCTTACGGTATTTTGCTGTAGGGTACAGCAGCAGAGGTAGACACTATTTTTACGTTACAAAAGAGAGCTGTTCAAGCAATATACAATATGAGACCTCGCGAATCTCTAAAGAACAAGTTTCAAGAATATGATATCTTAACTTTGCCCTCCCAATACATCTTCCCAAAATATTTTAAAAGAAAACCAGATCGAGTTTCTTGATGGCTCTTCTCGACTGGGTTGTTTTCCTAACCAGTGGTATTTTGTAACGTTCATAAGCCTACCCAAGGCATTCCATAAAGAATTTTTTATTTGATTTGGTTTTAAATAAAGCATAAATTAAGGCTCGTATAATTTTAATAGTTTTGAACGAAAGGAATGGATGAGCAATGGAAGATGTCAAAGACAACGTAAGTTTTATTAATTTCGTTATAGATAAATAAATAATGCTTTGAGACGATTGATAGGTGATATCAGCTGTGTTTTTTTAAGAAAAAATTATGAATACGTAATTTTGAATTATTTCTAGGAATATATAAATGTATTTCTTGTAGTAGAAATGTATCTATTATCACAAAATAAACAATTTAAATAATTCAAAACGAAATCACAGAATCGTCAATAAGACAAAAACAGAGAATTACTACAAATAGTATTGCGACAGTTAAATTAAATCCTTTACGTGAATAAATAATTATTGTACATTTGCTCTTTTGAACCGATATAATTGGCAATTAATGATTTCAATTTGGATAATCTGCTAAGAGATTCTCGTTACTTAAACGAAGTAGAATAATTATTTTAAATTATTGCAAATGGATATTTGACATCAGCGGAATGCTTTTATTTCAACACGTTGATATCGTTTATTTATTTATATAAATGTTCTATCATATAAGATCATTACAATAGTTGCAAGTATGTAAACTATAAAAATACATAAAATTGTGTATATTAATAATATCTTTTGTATACTTTTTAGTAAATAATTTGCGCTATCATATGGTTCGAACTCAGGAATTACTCAGGATTAGGCCTTCTACAACACTGCCGATTGCGACTTTTAAATTATTATTTTTCTAATTTTGAGTCAAATCCAATAAAATTGTATGCCATAAAAAGTAAAAGATCATAAAAGTAATAATATCGATCTTAGAGTTTTGGTTTCAAAGACTTTTTATACAGAAAATTAAATTTCCTACAAATGTCTCATTAACATTTTTCTTGTAGGTTAAACCATTTATAGAATAAAAAAAAAACAAAAAAAAAAACATAAAATTTCTACAAAACTTAACTTTAATACATATTCTAGAGTTGCGCGTGAAAAACTTAAAACATGAAAAAATCCTATCCAATAAACAGTTTTACTGCCAAGTGTTTGAATTTGTGAGAAATATACTTGTTTTCTGTTAGTACCAAAAATATTTTAGGGCCTGTACAAAAAAAAATGGGTTAATTCTTATGTAATGGTTATCTGAAAAACTATATTACGTAATGAATGAAAGTACGGGACAGAAAATCTCCTACACGATCGGAGCCGCGGGAATGAGCTAGGTAATAATATAATTATAACATGATTGGAATGGAATCAGGATTATTTTGATTTTTTAAAATAATTATCATATTTAGTAACTAGCTGTATGCCCGCGGCTGCACCCGCGTTTCATATATTATTTTACTACGTTTTAATTTTTTATACGGAACCTTAATTATTTTCCTAAAGTATTTTTAGTAGCATAAATAAGTAACAAAAATTAAAAATATTTATCATAAATTCGAACGTTTTCTCGTAAAAACTGTCCATTGAATGGGATTCTATTCAATTTTTTATAAGTTTTAATTTATTTACGCGGAACCCTAATTATTTTCGAAAATAAAAAGTACCCTTAGTTACGCGGAGTAACTTCAGCTATCTACCAAAAAAAAAGTCCCGTCAAAGTCGCCCCCCCCCCCCCCCCCCCGTTTCCGACAACAAACAGACAGACAGACAAACATTTTACAAATTGTATTTTAGGTATAGCTGTCATATATTCATTCATATCCATTTAGTAAAAAAAATCTATTTTGACATTATAAAACAGATAAGTCAATTTTATTTATTTGTATAGATAACATACAAACATGGAAGAATGGCTAGATATTTCAAATTAAATTCGTTTCGTACATAATGCACTTGAATGAAAAGGGACAGTTATCATTGAAGTAAGCAGATTCCTTTGATTCTAATCAACTATAACCCGAGTACCATAAACCGTGTTATAAATAACACACAGGAAAAGTGTATTTTTCGTTAGTGTAATTAAAAGTTACGATATTATTATGGTACATTTTCAAAGACGGAATAAAATTTCGACTTTCTCCTCGACTTCTCTATATCCTTGTTTAAGATATTTTAAGATTAACACAAGAGTGTATCCGAAGAAGGATCTTGGCTCCATTCTCCTATTAAACTTAAACAGTAAGGATAAGATTATTTTTTACGTAAATGTAGTTTATGTTTGTTTTAAAACTTTTTATTATGTATTGATGTAGATGCGTTTTTGTTGCTTAATTTAATATGTGATAATCGAGTTTCCGTGGTGTAGCGGTTATCACATCTGCCTAACACGCAGAAGGCCCCCGGTTCGATCCCGGGCGGAAACATACTTTTTTTTACAAAAAAAAAAATATTTTGTGTATAAGATACTTCATAAATTTACTTATTTCTTATTATTACTTTTTCAACTGTCAACTAAGCAGCGTGGGTAGGCCCCCCACAAGGTGGACCGACTACCTGGTGAAAGTCGCGGCAGTCAGCTGGATGCGGGTGACGCAATACCGATCGTCGTGGAGATCTTTGGGGGAAACCTATGTCCAGCAGTGGACGTCTTTCGTTTGAATGGATGGATATATGGAACCGTTAACTTACCACCCATGGTATTATTTTTATACACTTTTCTGCAATTATAATGTAATATAATGAATAAAGTATTGATTAATTTGAAAAGGTTGTGGTGAATGGATTTATGTTAATAACTAATTCAAATAAACAAGAATCAATGATCCTTGGAAATTCATGTACATGAGTGACAATAAAATCTAAAACAGAAAGTACATAAAAGGAGACGAACCAAAATAATTTTGTATTTTTAAATACCTGTTATTACATTAAATTTTTAACATTTGTTAAATTGTTAATTTTACAAAAATTGCATAATTAGAATATAGAATCCAATCTATTGATTTGTAAATCAAATGAATGGCCGCAATTTTGCTCACGCTTACCTATGTTATTAATATTCGAAAAGGGTGTATGCAGGCTACAACAGTACTGTATGTTTTTTTTACTTATTAAATTTATTACTTTTTATTCCAAAAATATCTTACAAAAAGAAGGGTTTGTTTAAAAGAGAGATAAATTTATGTTTTTATTTTTTTTACCTCGTAAATATTAATCCCAAATTTTCGCGTGCGGATCTGAGTTTTCAAGTCGCCCCGTACCCGAACTCCTTGGGCTTACCAGCATGGCAGAGCACCACGGCTGAGCTTCATACTGGGGTTTATTTACTTGGTAATCGCTTCCTGTTGATCTTAACTGATCTTACACTAACTTATTTATTTTTATAATTTAAATTTCACTTCGTATCTAACACTATGAATTAAAAGTAAGTATTGAAAACCTTGTATAGAATGTTACTAAAAATATAATTACATTTTCAAGGGCACAACATTGTTCGTATAACGAGCAACGGTTTTAAACAACTCTTATTTATACACGCCCCAAACATTTTCAGAAACATCTTGTGAATACTGTATAGCATGTAGATACAGTATATTTCCCTGACACGAATACTCGTTCACCATAAAAACAACTAACCTCACTGTAGAGTACACAAATTATTTCATGTCCTCGTTCGAGATGAATTTGAAACTTTAATACGATAAACATTCGATTCACTTTAGTTTACCTTCGAAAATTTGAAGTAAGGGGAACTAGATAATGATGTAGACGGAACACTCGTCTATTTCAGTTGACTGTCAACTAAAAAAATCTGTTTCGATGTGGAAAATTTTAAAATATATTTGGATAAGTTATTATTATCAAAAAAAAAATATATTAGCCTCATTGAATTATTTAAAATATCATGAAAACGTTTTTGAAGTTTACTCCTTAGACACTTCATTTATTTTATTATATGTTGTTAGAATTGAATAAACCATGATTTTCATAAGCATTACGCGTTATTCAGTGATGTATGTTTTCTTGCCGTGAAGAAAAGGGGTAATCGTTACTGGATAAATTTCGATCAATTTTATTAGCTATACTTCTCAGTTAGTTCTTAGTTTGGTTTATTATTTCTATAAAAAAAATCACTATATCCTAATTTATAATAGTATTCCAAATTATATCTTAATTTTGTGGTAGTGAACAACGCAGACGACGTAGCAATTTATCGTAATATAAGGAATTAAAAACTACTAAGCAAATAATCTTATCTATTTGGGTGTTACATATATATGGTTGTATTGACCGTATATAACGATTTGCACCAAGAAAAAGTTACTTTGCGGATACCCATAGTAAGTGGGTACTACTAAATAGGATATTTTTTATATCTTTGCTGAGCTATCTAAATCACATTGATAGGTGCATCATAAAATGATAGATACGATTAATTTAGTTAACAGAATCAAACTTCAAACGAATAAAGCGAAAATATCCTTCATATTGTTTCAGATTTAATTCTGTTAAATTACCCTTAGTCTCAGTTGCGCGAAGTGCCCAATTGTTAATATCTTAAAAAAATCGATTTAAATCACCTGTACTTAGTATAAACAAGAGAATATACATAGGTACACGTACTAACAAAAATAATATTACATTGTTATAAAATCACTATCAAGCATCCCCTAGAATAAATTGAGCGTAATGAAGTATAAACAGAGCTTAGTATAGAAATTTATCGCACTAACGAAGGTGCGACAGTGTAAATATTGTAGACAAGGCTGCAAAGTGCTTCAGCTCGTCACATGTTATTACGCCGACTTTATCTTATAGTTTTACATTTACAAAGTATACCGCAACTAGTTAATATACGAACTCGTAATAGTATTTTCAATATAGTATAAGGAAAAAAGTAGCAAAAATCTAAAGTAATAGTTGTTGCTATTTTTAAAAGTCAGGCGTTACATCTATTTACATAATTCTAAAAACATTTTGCAAAATGTGTAAATAAATAAAATATACTACTTTATGTAGTCAAGTAAAAGAAAATGTATTCGTAATAAATAAGAAATGAAAACATCGAAAAAAATTACATCGTATTAATTTGAATATGCAAATTTTAGGAATTATTTATAACTAGCGGCACGCCCCGGCTTTGCACGAGTATTTAACAAAAATTTCAAAAATTATAAATTTTAACACGGACGCACACGCCCTTTTTTATCGTCGAGGGTTACTTACACAGTAAATTATAAAGAAAGTTTCTTTTAATGTTTTTTTTATGATGATTTTTTTTGCAGTTATTGAAGTCTTCTATAAAATTGTAGTACATCAACTTGTTCTATTGTCAATAATGTTCGCAGTGTATTCGTTATAACGCTTTTTATTGGTATTTTTTTCACACGTTAGGTTACATTATCAAAGTTTTCGTACGGATCCCTAACTTTTTTAAATATATTCTATTGCCTACGTTCGTCGGGGGTAATGTAGGATTCTAATGGTGAAAGAATTTTTCAAATCGGTAAAGTAGTTTCAGAGCCTATTCAATGCAACAAACAATAAATCTTTCCTCTTTATAATATTAGTTTAGATAGCAATACACCAACGTGGATAACATACCTATCAGTGGCGAACCATGAAAAAAAATCGTCAGTAAAGCCGGAGCATAAAAGATCTACTAGGTCGTCATACTTCTTCCTCTTAAAAATTAGTACAATAATGAATGATGGATGCTTATGATGCTGAGGGTAGCTATCAAGTTTCTTCAAATATGTATTTTATCTGAGATCGATGATATGATATTTTATCTTAGTAATAAAATTATTTGTGTAATGCACGTAATAATAATTACACACACACCGACAAAAGTTAGTTTTTAATACAGGTATAAAAATATACATTAAAAAGATTTTAAGCCCAAAGCCAGGTAAAATTTATTTTACCTACTACTATTTATTTAGAGATAAGTATTATGTAAAACAAAGAAACAAAGATACTTTACGCCCTTTTTCATATAACAAAAAGATAACTACTCCATCACACACACTAAGTATTAAGTTAAATGGTAAACTATGTGTAATAATCACAGAATTCTAATAAATTGTATTTTATTATGTTGTATTATATTATATTGTATTTTAATTGCATTCTATTTTTGTATTACAAGAAGCAGTAAATGCCACAATTTAAGTAAAATTACAGTAAATGTACTGTAATTACAGTGCAGTTGGCATTACTAGGCAAGACTGCCGTACCACAGTATAAATATTCTGTATATTTATACAACAGCCGTACTTATTCCAAGTTCGGAAACTGATAAAATTTTACGATAAATGTCATTTTCAAAAGAAATCGTAACTCAATAATAATAAGATGCAAAATTAAATGGAATAAGCCGCAACTCACCGGCATAATCGGGAACAAAAAACGCGCTACTTTTATAGAACCTATACACTAACGCTTTCATTGTGTGGGTGATTATTATAGTGAAACATGCATGTAAATGTGAATTCGATTCTGACGTTTCATGAATAGCCCTGATGCGGTTTCCCCGTGTCCCCTGTCCCCCTCTGACGTTTTTTGTCGGCTTGTATGGCAGGTTCTTGGTGTGCGTGTGTGACTGTGTGGATGTTATAAACAATATGTAATAATAGTATATTTGCTGTTTGTGAAGTGAGTGTTATGCGAATGTTTTAGTAAGGCTATAAGGAATCGGGTTATTAGAGCGCCACTGATACCTATATACATATATTGTACACATAGTTACTACCAAAATGTTATCTGAGTATGAAATCGGATAAGGCAAATGAAAAGTAGCAATGAGTAACTTAATAAAAAAAAGTCTGCTCCGAAGAATAAACGTATGTACGAAGTTATAAAAATGTATTTCAAAATAACAACTGGCAATAACATGAGTATGAATGCGCCAATCGGAAAGGCAATGAAAGAATATCTTTTGAAAAATTTCATAAGTTTTCCCCGACTACCAACCTACCTACTGCCGCGCCCGACCAGCGTCTAGAACAGGATATAAATTTAAGTGCTTTTATATCCCGGAATAGGTAACAATTGACTTGAAGGAAGTCTTATTTACAAACTATTCGAAGATGTATTGCGGAGGCGGCCGCTTTTATGGGGAATTTTCTAGTAATATATTCTCTATCGTAATATAGATACAATGGTTGTTCTTTTTAACTTTTACCAAAGGAGATATGTTAGTATTCAAGGTTCTTCTAAATTTCTATTGTTCAGTAAAGTTGATCGTGCCAGCGAGAGTAGTAGAAGATTGTACATACATACTATATAAATATTTTACTCGAATTTAATACTAACTTTGCATCCACTGTACATGCGTAATCGAATCAGGAATTAGGTTACCAACAAAAGTTAACTTAAGTGGCAGTGGGCTTGGTACATTGCTCGCAGAACCGAAGCCGATGGTGCCAACGGGTTCTGCTAAATGGCTACCATGCAATCGAAGATATAGCTTGAGTAGGCCACAAGGTGGACCAACAATCTGGTGAAGGTCACGGGAATCCACTGGCGCAAGACCGGTTGTCGTGGAGATCTTTGGGGGAGACCTATATCCAGCAGTGGACGTCTTTCAGTTGAAAAGATGGAATAAAACAAAGCACAGATGAAATTTATGTATGTAAATCAACAAAACAGAATTACATTCTCAATACTAATGATTACAGATTGGTAAAAATAAATAAAAATTTAATATCACGTAGAATTTTTAATGGGCAGTTTTGACACGAGGACGAGTGAGAGTGAATAATTTAATGCAATATTTACTATTTGTTCCGAGACAAACATTTTCTTCATTGTATATAGTCATTACACTGTTTGTAGGTAGCATCAAGAACATATAATATCTATATTACAAAACACTTCATTATTGAAACAGAACGTAGTCCCAGCAAAGGCCGACCAATCAATCTGGGCATCGGACCAAACACTCGGTACACACCGTCGACTATTCTATTCAGACCTCTTCTAACCTTGCACCTGCCCTTTAAAGATCAATCAAGTGTACTGACTCGGGAGTCGAGGAAGCTCTAAGTGTACTGGTCATTGGTCATTCACATTGTAATTGGCTATGGAAGTAAGATACCCGTGAAATGACGACTGCCCTGACAAGGGTCTGGAACGCTTCAGGGCATCGATTTGAGCTAACACCCTTATATTTACTAGCAGATGTGCACATATTTATAAAAAATCTGAGATATTAATTACTTCAGTCTAGTACAGGTATAAATGATTTAAATAAATATAATTCTGAAACATACTCTCGATTTTTGACAACAATCAAAACTGATCAAAACTTTATCATCTCTATTTATTTAATTTGGCAATTTTTATTTATAGCAGTCATTTAAGTTGAAATGTTAGTAATCAAAATCTGTTATTAGGTATAATATTTATAACCAGCTGTGTGCCCCCGTTTACGCCTGCGTCTCATGTATGTTTCACTGCGTAACATACTTTTTATTTTTTTCTACGGAACCCTAATTATTTTCCAAAAAAAAAAAAATACTATTAACATTAAGCTAAGATATTTTTCACAAATTCAAATACCTGCCAGTTAAACTGTTCATTGAATCGTATTTTGTTCACAATTTCATGAGTTTTGATTTTTTTTTTTTTACGCGGAACTCTATTTTGTTTTCTAAAAACAAGTTCCCTGGGACATCTATTGGCATTCCGAGCAATACAGTTGTATATACTTTATTTATAATCAAAACATACGATAGGCTACGTAGTTGAAATTTTATTATTTATTCCTGATGGCGCATCTTACACTTGATACACTGCAGCATGTTAACGGTTGAAGTTAATTGGTAATGTGAACCTATAAAACTTCTCCTACCGAGAATCGCTCAACGCCGCTTAAGAAGTTTTCATTTCAATGAAATGAAGCGTTACTGATAATATATCTTTCTACAAGTAAAATAATGATTATAATCCGTTTACTAGTTTTTGAGTTTATTTATAACGAACAAAAAACAATTTTTCCTCTTTATATGATTCAATTGCTGGACATAGGTCTCCCCTAAAAAGGAGGAAATTGCCACATTCGCCACGCTTGGCAGGCGGGTTGTTGATCGCATTAAGTTTTTGTGGTGCTCAAAGGATGCTGCTGCCCATCCCCTGGTCTATCCCTTAGTTGCTTTATACGACACCCACGGGAAGATATGGGGTGGTACTAACCTTAGCCGGAACCACACGGACACATAATAAAATAGTAAAGATATAAACAAATAGATATGAGAAAATGAAATGAATGAGGAGGTATTCATTCCAAAACTGTGAACTTATACTAAGAACATGTTTTGAAAGACTGATTAAAACAAAATGGACGAATATAGTGTAGACACGTTTTATGGTAAATGAAAAGAAGGTAATTCAAAATACACTAAATATATAATATGATATTTTACAGTAATATAACACGAAATATACGATTTTTGATTGGATACATCTAGAGAACAATAAAACTCGGACGTGTGAGCCTTGTAGTGTTCATTTTTCTTACGCATAAATTACGTTGAACGTTTCTTTTTAAATACATCCCTTTTTACATTAACTTGAACCGTAAAGGGTCGTTTGTGTACCTGTCCGTTTTATTAAAAGGTTATAAATGAAAAAAGAGATTTCGTACGTTCGAATGAAAGTGGACACTTTAACAACGACGAGCCTAAATTAATTAATTTGGGACAGAAGAGAGAACTTGAGCTTTTTATTTTCCTTAATTCCGAAAGAAATGAGAATGGGAATGGAAAAATAAGCGTAGGTACGTTTTGTATTTTGACATAGCTTACCAAGTTTCACAGTACAAATTTAACAAATTAATAAGCCTTGTACTATACTTGGGTTGTTAATTTTATTAACATATATTAAAAAATATCTCCATGAATTTGTGTGATTTGAAGCGAAAAGAACAGAGCAGAATCGAACAAAATAAATAAAGTGATCGCAGGAAAAATGATAGGAGTAATTTTCAAAATAGGATGGGTATGGTAAAATACAATATAATAGAATTAAGCGAAATGAAAGAATAAGATGGAACTAAACGGATTAAGTGGAACTGATCGATATAGAAGGAAAAAGAATGAATTTTTATAGCATATATTTGGTGCTTAATTCACTATCAAGACTTTAATTGCAGAATTTTTCTTAAACCATAGTGAGGTGTATTACAATAATAACGCTGTAAGAGTTAACCTTTTTTTCTGAGCCTTATTGTCTTCATTTGTCTTCTGTGATTTAAAAAAAAAACAATCGTCCGTTAATCAAGTGTCTCAAAAAGTAAAAAAGTGATGAATGTATTTTATTGAATCATATTCATTTCATGGAATCATTGAAGAAGTAAATAGCGAAATAATAAAACACTCACAAATACGTAGACATATTAACGAAGTACATTCGAGCGATGCATTGTAAGTGACTTATCTACCCTGGGCTGTCTGTTTAGGAAACAATTAGGTATAATTACAGACCCTAATATACGCCATAACATTCCAGGGCGCTCCCCTCGTTGTTATTAATAGTGTTTTAGGCATGATTGGTGGCAAATACTGATGATCTGATTAGACTGTGTTCATATTTTATATGAAACTTTTATTTCGCCATTTGTTATAAAAAATCCGAGTAATTTCTTCAGCAATCGGCAATTAATATTCTTGTCAATTACTTACAGAATTTTCTCAAAAGTTACTGGTTTTTGGTCGTATAAACGCAATAATATCGAAAACATAATTATTGTCGGTTTACAATTATGCAAGATAACTTAATACACGTAATTATTAAATTGCATTTGCATGCAGTTGTGCAGACTGTGAATGCAAAAGTTCAAGTCTCAATGTTTTATTCTTTAGCAAAGAAAGATTTCTCACACTTTTTACTGTTTTTCAATCTGAAATGTAATTAAAAGTGAATATTTAAAAGTGATAGGTCTATTGTGATAGATCGAATATATCCAGAGACTAAACTAGCGGTAGATGAAGGACGTAATTATTAGTGAATTCCCATATATACTCATTTCTCGGCTGTCGTCATAGTTTTTGAACTGTATTTTCTTTTCTTTTTTCGTAATTTGTGGGGTGTGTTCAAACATTGGCCTTATTATCCCAGTTTAAACCATATTAGTAACTAGCTGAACTCCGTGATTTTGTCCGCGTAGTTCCCGTGGGATTTTCGATATAAAAACTATCCTATGTCACTTCCTGGATTTCAAACTATCTCCATACCAAATTTCATCCAAATCGGCCTACAAGTTTTTAAGTTTAATCGTTACATACAAAAATACAAATCTTTCCTCTTTATAATATTAGTATAGATACCACAAATTTCAACGTTTTTCAATTGCTGCCACAACTGGTTCGTAATGCATCTTTACTTTCCCAGTTGTAGTTGTAAAAGCAAGGATACTACAATATTTCATAACCCAACACAATGTGAAAAACTATTAACTTTATTCTGCAATAACAATCTAGAATTATTTCGATCGAGTATTCAACCATTATGTGGTAAACGTCTTCCACAACATTTCAAAGGTCACTATGTGATAATTAAACAACGGTATATGCTCTGACCGAATTTTAACGGCAGTAATCAATTCAGACCGACCAATTTAGAATCAATTTAGAACGAAGCTGTACTGTGTTTAACACCAGAAAAATTCTGGTCATTTTGTCAGGCTCAAATGAAAAAACAAAATCACTTACTTACCTACCAAGTATTTTACTTTTAACCTTGAAAGTGGTAAAATACATTTATGAACATGTATTTTTCTTAGAAATTTGCGTAACAAAATATTCTTCTATTTACAGTTAGACACAAAGTTATGAGGAACACATATAAGATATCAATATCTGATATAAGTTTTCTCTCACCCTGAAACTGGAAGCGTGACTGAAGTAATTGGTTTTCTCTCCGTGATGATTGATCACTTGTTATATAAAAGTTTGTCCCGATGAACGAAGATCCACGACAGTGTAACAGAAATTTTCTTAATCGTACTCAAGTTTTAGATAAGTTGGACATGAATTACTATCATTTACAATATGATATATTAGTATCCTCTAGAATAATCAAACAGAATTTTGGATTTATAACATTTATGGAATATAACATTAATGATAAATGGTAAAAATGCGCATATTTTTTTACAAAATCAGCTTAAGTAATTAAAAGTAAGTAAACATTGTTTACGTAACTCCCCGTCCCCCATCTCAATGACATATGAACGGCCCTTATATGAACTAGTTCGACTGAGATTCCTTTAGATTGTTATCGGGCTTAGTAATGAAGGCTTAAGGCATTTTTTAACCTCTTCTGTACCTCGGACATGATTAGCGATCTTGGCTGGCCTATACGTTTCTTTTGTTTTATACCGCTAATTTAAGCTAGCGTCTCACTGTTGTAAAATTGTTTCCATTTAATTACTTCCCCTAGTTTTTTGGTAATCTTCTCTATGAAATTTAATAGGGCTAGACGTTTTTCATCATCTGCCAATAGTTTGTAGAGATTATCAACAGTTATCCTGCTCCCAGTCCTAACCTCAAGGTCGGTTCTGGACTAAGCGAATTTGGTATAGTTTTTTAATCCTTTTCTTTTTGACGGTACTAGTTAAAGCTCCGCCATACAGTCGAAGCCACATTCCGAATGTTCTTCTATTGTAATGTTTATAATTTTATGTAAATCTAAATACCTTGTAGTTTTCTTTTACTATTTATGTGAAAAATACTATTATGGTAAAAATAACTAACTGTAAATATAAGGTTTATATTAAAGACGAGAAAAAGTTCCCAGATTTCTTTAGGGCACACTTTTAGGATTATAAGTTAAAGTAACAATTGAACAGCTGTTTTCCTATAGGCAATTAGAAAAGGGTTAAGATGTGAAAAAAACTGTCTCGTCGGTATCCAGGTCGCATACATACGCGAGCTATCTTTAATTTTGACCCCTATGAAGATACCTTTCGAAAAAAAAAAAAAAACAGCAACTACTAAAACAAGGATTCTAGAACGTAACGAACCTAGTTTTATACAACAGTTTAGTGTAATGTGTGTTAGCTATTGCGTGATATGTCGATTTATCACGCTACCAGTGGGTTCAAGAACAATGCTACTCTCAGAACACTATACCCAACAAAATTTATATTTAGCTTGGATTCAAACGGTTCCGTGTTTCTCTCAAATATTGGCTGAACTTAAACGATCGACATAATTTTGACAGCCGAAATAAATGTAAGTTAGTTATGTCATGTTACATGTTACACATAACGGTTTACCAATCAACCATCAATTAGTTGAACCATATCAAGCAAGTCTTCATTTCAAAAAGGCGGATAAGGTGAATCCTAATATGAATGATAGTGATATCTGAAAATAATAGAGTGGGGACTATGTGTATATCTTAATATGTCGATTACCCATAAAAAATGAAACAATAGGAAGACAATAGGAAAACAATGGAAAGCTGCCGTAATGGCCAGGTTAGTGCTCAAACTTTGAATGTCATATTTATTTATATCGGATCACCAGCCTAAAAAATTTCAAGCTTCTAGCTCTAAAAATGACGATACTTCCTTACAACTGTTCATACCCCCTTTTAATTCCTTACCAACCTTTTTCCCATTAAAAAGTATGTCCTTTCTCAGGCTCTAGACTATATGTGTACCAAATTTAATTTAAACCGGTTTAGTAGTTTTGGCCTGAAAGCGTGACAAACAGGGTTACTTTCGAATTTATAATAATAGTAAGGATAAATACAGCTTCAGAAACAAAGGTTTCATTTTGATTTTCTTATAAATATTATGGTATTATATAATATATATGATATTCCGTGTGGTGCCGGCTTAAGAATAGTACCATCCTATATCTACCCGTGGGTGTCGTAAAAGGCGACTTAGGGATACACCAGGAGATGGGCAACATCATTTTCTGAGGACCACAAAGATTTAGCCAACTGATTGGGTCAAATGTTTTATTTGTGCACTTTGTTTTATGTGTAACAAACAACACAGGTTTAAATTAAAAACTTTTACTGTTCTACCAGATTATACAAACTACATACGACAAATATATTTATGGTTTAATAAAATACGAATACAACGTTACGTCTAAGTCCCGATCCGTAAACGAGTGCCAGTCGATGTCCTCTTATCGTCCTTCCAATATGTAGGCGTGGCCTAGCGCTTGGTAATGAGTACTGCGGCTCTGTTGTTCGAGGTTGCAAGTGAATTATAATAATGAAAAAGATTATTTATCTATGTGATGCCACAAACACCTACTGCGATGGCGAACCCGCCTGTCAAGCGTGGCGATTATGGCAATTCCCCTATTTTCTTTGGAGGAGGCCATGTCCAGCAATGGACGTCTTTACGGTTGAATAGATGGATGGATAGATATATGTTAACTTTCTTACAATTGGTGTATTGTAAATTTCAATATAGGTATATACCTATTACCTATTATCTATTATTATTAGAGGCAGGGCAAAAAATGTTTTAAACAAGTCGTAAACGATTATTTATCGAAAAACAAAACCGATCGTCTGAAGTTACATCAAAACAATATTATATGGATTCATAAGGAGAATAAGGAGTGTAATATTAAAAAAAGTTTTTACCTCCCTTCAGTTCACATCCTCGCCCGTAGCTTCCTGTGTTTGTTTCGTTCACTTCCGCCTGTATCTCGTAGTCACAACACAATATAAGTTGTTCAGAACCCTCGCGACATCAATTTTTATTTCCTTGTTTTTGTTAGAATAACAAATTTAGAATAATGTAAACACCGTAATATAAGTATATAATATACTGCTAAAAATTCTGAACTGTTAACTTACCAAAAAATAGAACTAACTGGTACAAGTGTTTTTGTTTACACAGAATAGGCTCAGTGCTTTGACCACAATCTCACCTGATGTTAAGTGGTGGTCGTCCGTAGGATGGGGCTGCCCCTGACTTCTTATCAGGGCAGTACTGGCCGTCGTTGTCTCGGACACAGACTTTAGCACATGATGTTTTTGGTTGGAGGTGACAAATGTGAAAGAGAATGGAATACAAATGGAAATGAGGCAAGGACTTATTATTAACTTATTATTTATTATTGCCTTATTATTGCCCTGATTCAATTGTTTTTAATTATAATTTAATTCAATTTAATTAGTTTAATTTAATTTAATTTAATTTAATTTGATTATTTAAATTGGTTTATTGTTGTGATTGTATATTTTAAATTAATTTAATTGTTTTATGTTTTTAATTATTGACACGAACACCATACCATAAGAAACTGTATACTGTTTATGATTAAATTAGATAAGTCGAATGAATTGTCTTAGAGTTATGAAATAAAATGACACAAAAAAGAAAATACAGGCAAAAGAACAAGCCACAAAAAACAAACAAGAGCACAAAAATGAGAGGTAATAACAAGGTCCCTGGTTATGCCAGGGGAAAAATTTGGCAGGGACAAAAAAAAAAAAGTGTCGATGTCGTCCAGAATGGTAAAAAAATTAAACCTAGAGGTACTGGTTCTCAAGTGATGCTGCCGGAACACACCTATTGGTATTTGGCGGCAGGTTTTCAAATTTGACTGTGGTAGCTACTCAGGCAGGCATCATTAGAAAATGCTCTACCACCATGCTATGGTTTCCGCATGGCCGCACTAACTCTGCGACATCATCGCTTCAAGTGCTAAGACTGCAACATTATTTTTTTTCTAATTTATGTAACATTTATGTAATGTTATTTAATATTTATTACAGACGAATTTCGTTTTACGATCAACCACTACATTAAATTTCTCTTTCTTCAGATCGAATTTATTGAGGGCTTACGTATGCCGATATGAACATATTCTGTTACACTTGAAGCCATGGATGCGGGTTCGAATCTACCTATCCAACTCTAAAATCAGCTAAGCTTTCAGTACAGGAAAACATCGTAAAACATTATCTTAAAATGCCCGTCTAGGTAGCTATTAGCTACCATCTTTAAGTTTCAAAACCTGTCGCCAAATAGATGTGTTCCGGCAGCATCACTTGAGAACCAGTACCTCTAGGCTTAGTGTGTTTACCATCCTGGACCACATCGTCACTTAACATCTTGTGAAATTGTGGTCAAAACACTGAGCCTATAAAAAATGACTTATTTTGAAATTATATTTAAATATCTATCATTTCTGTTAATTTAATTTCCATTGGTATTAAGGAGGTATTTATTATTATCTTCTTCGGTGATCAGAGAACAACAGAAGAGTAACAAAGGAATAAGATACAAAATCAAGTCACTAATGAGTAATCAGTGAAGTTTCTTTATAGATAGAGGATAATTATCGAATCTGTTGATGATGAAATTGATACTGCTGTTATTAATTGTAAAAAAAAAAAACTAAATCATACATTCTGTTTTTTATTTTTTGGTAGATGCATGGAAGCAAGATGTTTTCAATTACATGATGTTTGAATAACGTTATTGAGAGCGGCTCCTTCATGGATTGTGTAAACAAGAGCGAACTGAATATTGTGTTCCTTTTGTTTTTAAAATTAAATTGACTCTAAAGTATATTTATAAACATATCAATTTAATATAAAATATTTTGATACATTATAAAATATATATATATACAACTTGAACTGTTTTTTTTTATATTTCCCTGCTATTTACAAATTGATAACTGAACTTTTGTTAATAAGCTTTAGTGGTATCAATAAAATAACATCTGGGAAGTGCTTTTCTTCAACTTTCGCGCGACAGCTGTACAAGTATATGCGTATGCACTGTATTTGTATCGTGCAGTATAAAGATACGGTAATGTCAGCAATATGATGCGGTCCCTAGGGATGGCGAGTCTTGCCGAAAAAGATCTAATTTTACATTGATTCTAATCAAAGCTTTATGAATGGATTCCACAAAAAATCGAAAACCAAGAAATCAATCTGTAGAAAATCGATAATAATATATATATATATATTACGATTTAAAAAAAAACACCACCTAAATCGTTTCACTTTTTTCCGATTTATAAGCCAACTAACGAAGATACAGTAGAAGTTCCCTTTTATACTGCAATGTAAGGATAATTCCATAAAAATATTAAATTTAAAAATATGCATGTAACTCTATATTCCACCAATAACGTGGAAAATAGTTTCAGTTATTTGTTAATTATAGAGCTTTATGTAGAATATATAAGAGATTCTACTACATAACGTTGTAGCCTTCAAACCAGCGTTTGATCCAATATTGGTTATATATCCATACATAATATATAAGTAGAGTTTGCAAACAAGTGGTTGAGAGCACAATGTCTCACACAAACTTGCGGTAACTTGCTTTCAAGAGATACACACTCTCATTAATGACACTTTATTCGTCTCAATATTATTATAGAGTTCCTTACCTTCGATTGATAAAAAATATTAACAATGATAGTGAACAAATACCTATAATAATAATTGTACCATTTATGGATAATGAACACATGTAAGGTATTTTTACTGAATAGCGCTATTAACCTAATATTTAAAAGCCTAAAAGGCTTTACAGATTTGTCGGAATTTATTACTGCTTAGGACAATCAACCGGCAAATACATGCGGTATGTACAACATGTATGTAAATTAAAATCAATTTAAGTATGTTTGACTTCTATGCATTCCTAAACTGTTCAACGAATTAATTAAACTTTGGTGAATTGTTTTGTATACGAACCAGATGGTTCCAAAAAACATTATATCCGTGGCTTCGAAACTCTTGCTAGGCACAGCTAGTCGATATATGAATATACATAAAAATTGGTTTCTTATTGGTAGTTGGAAAATTGTATTAATAGCATGTAATGTTTAAAAAAAACTACATGAAGTAATTCATAAACTATGTGCAGAAATATAAGCAGTAAAACCATAAATTAGTAAAACGTATCCATTCTATTCGTATCACGTGGTCACATGATTTAAGACCAGTTATTTTCATTGACAAACATATTTTAATTATTAACAAAACTGTTTATATAGTATCTTATTATATTAGCTGATAAGATTTTGACATTCATGGTACCACAAGAAAATAAGACAATGAAATTAATTCAAACTTCATTTTCCGTTTACTTAATCATTGATAGTTCAGTTCTCACACTCAAAGTTACAATGCATATGGATTAAAATGGTGTTGTATTAGGACTTTTACCAATATTTATATTTTTATTCCTTAGCAATGTTTCGTGTTAATGTTGTAAATATAGTATGTAATTTGAAAAACCTTTCCGAGAATGACAGTGTCTGTAATAAGTTTACATACTACATCGTTCCGCCATTCGTTTCAACGTGCAACTATCTAACCGAATTTTTCAGTGTTCCGTGAACTGTGAGTTTGTTTAGTCTAATATTATGTCAACTTTCTATTTGACGTGACATCTATTTATACTGGTTAAAAGACACTTTAAATATTTTGATAGAAAGATATTTTATAAATGCCCTTTTTGATATCGAAATGGTTCAGCGATTTGACCACAATCTCTACCCGACTGGGGAGGCTTCTGTATCCGTCGCCAGCGTAATACTGTGACACTTTCATGCACTCACATAACACGCATTACACTGCGCCCCACACTCCTGGAGGGTTGATCCACATGGATTCTATAGAGAGATTCTATAAGATCCGTAGTTTCCTTTAACTTATTCATAGTTAGAACAAATTCCGCGAAATTTACCTCTAAGATAAAACAGGCCAAGCCGAGGTCCGTACCACTTTGGTGCCCTCGTGCTAGCTATCATTGTCCTGGCTTTACGTTGTAAGTGCTCGCCCCAAAAGTTCGATGAAGCTATCAAGGGGCTTGCGGTCTACAGCATTTAGTCAATTCGAAAAAAAAAACCACAAATCTCATCTATTGTTATCAACAATTGACGATGTTATTGAAGATGGTAAGTATTGAAGTAAAGGTTTTCAACAAGTTACAGGATGGTAGTTAACTAGGTAGGCGTTAGTTAAAATGGCTAAAGGAGGTATCTATGCTATGGCTTCGTTACAATCTTTTCCTTCACTAAAGTTAACGCTCATTATATAATAGATGAAATCAAACCGATGACCATGGACGCTGTGTCAGATCACACTATCACTAGGTCATCATCGTTTCATAGCTTAACACACACATAGCGGCGGGACACATATTGAGACGCTAGCATGATTTTACTATAAAAGAGGTCGCCCTCGGCTCGCGACGACGCGATGTCTTCTATATCACGTTAGTGCTCCAACCCGCCCGCTGTGTGTAGCAATCATTAGTTTAAATTGTTCATTAGTTTCAGGTCTACGTTAATCTGCAAATTTGTTTAAATAGTTTCTAAGTGTTGCGATATTATAAAAATACATATCTGTACAAAGAAATAATATTCAAGCGTCTGTTTATAACATTAAAATAACGTATTTAATAAATACATATGCATATGATAAATGCGGTATTTATACCAAAAAGGCAATTTTGAATTTTTTTAATTCATGTATCCGTCTGTCTATTTTTGTTACGGTTAATTTTTGAAATAGCTTTACCGATTTTGACGGGATTTTCTGCTACAGATATCTGGAGATATAAATAATAAAAAAAATTCAAACTCAAGGTTGTAAACAAAATCTAATTCAATGCGCAAGTGTAAAGCAAAATTTACCTAGACGTTTTAAGTGTGATAGATTTTAGCCGGCTTAATAATGGTTACTGTAGATAGATAGATTATAATTATTTTTTTACCGTACTCTATTTAACATCAGATGAAATGCAACCAGTATAAAATAAAAAAGAAAAAAATAGAAATAATTTTTTCGAAATATAACTTGACGTTGCATAAGATTCATCCGACCAATAATGGACTGCGAACGCCATAAAAATAATTTATACGCTTATTCAAATCAAATCACTAGACCGGGGAGTTTTTGTTTGTCCGGAATTTATTACTGGGAATATTCCGAACTTTAACAAACTAATATCTGACTAGAAGACGCTTTCCTTTTCAATTGGTATATTATTATAATATTTTTTTAAAGTAGCTAGGCTTGTAGTTTTGCTCACGTGAATTAGGTATACCATCATGGTAATAGCGTGATTTTTTAATTAGGTACCTTTATATAATCTAAAGAAAGAATTATAATTTCAAAGGTTTTTGTTTTATTATTGAAAATACTTTTCTTATAAACTCGTAGATACAGTTTAATATAACAAAAACATATACTCAAATCTCCATAGAAAGTTTTAATAACAAAGTGCTATTATTTTGTTGGAACATAAAGAAAAAAAAATACAAAGTTGGTCTTAAAGAACTTGTATTAATGTAAATTATGAAAAAGAAATACACTGCACATTACATACCTGTACATTAAATGTAAGGTACGTAGGCTGTGTAAGGGGCCTGTACCTCCTTTATGATTATTTAACAGTTAGGTTTCGTTATGAATTTAGGTAAATTCAGCGTAATTTTGTATGTAGGCAATAGCCCATACTGAAATTTCTACTAGAGAGGTGCCATTTTCTCAGTAATTTTCGGTTAATTTTGTTATCTATATTACACTATAACTACTCTTTAAAATAACTGGTACCAATAATTAATATACACTAGTTGTTAATTATAAATAAATATTAGGCTTGAAGTTACATGTTACATTGTTATATTTACTCGATCCCGTATACCGCAGCATCGTTTTTCTCGCGTTTCTCTTCATGATTCTTCGTTGGTCACCTTTACGAATTATTCTTTAGTCTTCCGTAACGAATATATTACATACATACTATGTGTATTCATGCAAACGTTGCCAAGTGATGAAAAAAAAAATTAATCGTATTTTGATCACAATTTTGTGAGTTTTTTTACGCAGAACCTTAATTAATTCCGAAAAAAAAATAAAGTTACGCCATATAAGTTAAGTTAATTGCCAGAAAACGTCCAATCAAAATTGGTTTTTGGTAAATGTGACGTATATACCGAGACATTCTCTTCCAGTCAACCGTGGTGTGGTGCAGAGGTAAAATAAATTTGGTTGATAAGAGATAATAAAATATGTCACATATTATTATGAACTAGCTGTGCCCGCGGCTTTGACCGCTTTACATTCAGACAATTTGAAGCCTATGTTCTCCCCTGAATGCAATATATGTCATTAGCAACTTTCATCGAATTCGGTTTAGTAGTTTTTTTCTTCGTGATTGACGAACAAATGTGTTCTGTAGTCGATTCTGGTACCCTGCATAGTATATTTTCTTAAATATTTTCAATGTGCAGATTTCGTCTCTTTTGACTCTTTAGTCTCTTTAACTTAATAAAATATACATTTTAATATTTAATCATATATACAAATTAAGTAAATTTACAATGAAATACATATAATTTCTATCTAAATTTTGTCCGCATGGTTACCGAATTGCAAATATTTAGCATTTTCAAACTGCATTGGAACGCGTTTCACGCTTAATTCGATTTCGATTAATCATGCAACTATTTATAATCGGCAATCATATATATGCAGCTAAGTTGATCAAATTTCAACTTTAAAGTTTGTAGACATAAGGGTAACGTTGATAAAACAGAATATGCAATGTTACCTATTATCTAAGGGTAAGTACATACGAAGTAGCCTAACTAGGTTTATCAATCAGGGTTATATTTATAAGTTTTTTTGGATTTCTGTCAATAATTATTTTTCTTGGATTAACTTTTCACATGCAGTAATAGTAATATATCAACAAAACAGTTTAGCCGCATAGGTTTTGTTCTTCTGCGGATTTCCTCATTTTTGATTCAGTCACGCAGGAAAACTCCGAACATAGGTCCTCTCCATGCCATTTGGGCAATTTATAATAGTAGTATAGATTTAATTTGTTTCATGTAAATTTTAAGAAAGAAAGAAATGAAGTGTTTTTTTGTCGTTTAACAACTGAAAGAGAAATAAACATCACTATGTCAGTCATCTAGTCTATATACAGCCTTACAACACTTGTCTATACCGTGGCAATCCAATCATTTGTACGCAATCAACACGAATCATTTCGATGTGTAGATGTCGCCTCGCTCACGGCGCGCCCCAGCTCGAGTTGAACGTGTGATTGGGTTCATTGGATTATTGTTGCCTATCAAATAGTAGTTGCACCTATACATAACTGTTATTCACTATGGAATTAGTTATCGAGCAAATTTTTATATAATTATTTACAACCACACTCCAACATTTTTGCTAGATATCTGGATGTTGAAAATAGCTGGATGACCAAGCTGAAGAGTGATGATGACTGTAGAATCACATCCTCCAGGATTGAGCTTTGGAGGGAAGTCGAAAAGTTCTACGGACAGCTATACACATATTCTCTCTCAAACTTGACAAGGTCGGAAAATGACGGAATAACAAACGAGCTCCTAAAGGCAGATGGAAATCCGATCTTTGATGCCTGTCAGAAGTTATTTAATTTCTTTATTAAATAACAGAATCACGTTACAACACTTTCTGGAAGAGAACTTCTAATCACAGGATCTAACAAATAATGCAGCCAAAAAATCCTCTATATAGCTAAGCAGGGGGCTTTACAGGGAAGCTACCTAGAATCTCCGCAATCGAAATAGTCTGAAATACCGCAGTGTCTCAAGAAAAAAGTCCAGTGTGTGTTGCCAGTGATGACATACTACACTGAGACGTGGTTACTTACAAAGTGCCTTATAAGGAACCTCAAAGTTGCTAAAAAAAACAATGCTCGGAGTTTCACTCCGTGATCGAATCAAGAATGAGGAGATCCGCAGAAGGTGCAAAGAAAAAAAAGGGAAGAATTGCCAAAGTAAAGTGGTAGTGGGCACATTGCTCGTAGAACCGATGCCCAATGGGGTTATATCTCAAACACCCCCTAAAGTAATGACCCAAAATTATTAGTGCAATTAAAATTAATTTTACTAGTACAACAAAACAATAAGAAGATTTAAAACTATATAACATCTTACCAATTTCGAATAGATTACTATTAATTCTCTCGTAGAAAAGCAGTTTTTTCCATTTTTATGGTCTCAATTCAAAGTTACTTTTGAACTTCTTCATCTTTGGCATTATTGTTATTAAATTGATTGTTTTAAATGTATTTTAAAATTATGAGCTAAAACACAATACTTATTTGTTTGCGACTTTGGCGGTATCTCCAGTCTGAAGCCAATATCACTCGGAGGAACACCAGTACCAGTCTGTTGTGTGATTTGTGACTCAAGGATGCCCCTTAAACGAAGGGGGAGGATATATAAGTCAATCATAAGACCTGCCATATTGTATGGATCAGAATGCTGGGATAGTAAGAAGATGGATGAGAAGCGATTGCATGTAGCTGAGATGCGAATGTTGAGATGGATGTGTGGTGTCACAAGAATGGATAACATAAGAAATGAATATATTAGAGGGAGTTTGAAAGTTGCGCCAGTGATAGGAAAGTTGAAAGGTTCCCGTTTATCGTGGTATGGACATGTTATGAGAAGAGAGGAAGAGCATGTTGGTAAAATAGTAATGAACATGAATGTAGAAGAATGGAAACGTAGAGAAAGGCCAAAGAAAGTGTGGATGGAGTCTGTAAGAAATGATATGAAAGAAAAAGGAGTGAATGAAGAGATGGCGGCTGATAGGGACGTATGGGAAGAAGAAAACATACTGCGCCAACCCCAAGAGAGTTGGGACAGGGCATGAGAATGATGATGATGTAAAATTATGAGTTGTGTTTTTGAGGGAAGCAACTGATTTGACTTTGAATTTTAATTTCACAGTTTTTTTATGTAAATATATTTGTTTATTGAAAACAAATCTCATCACTGTAGTTTCACTTCTTGACTCATCCATTAGTAATAAATTTATTAAACCAAGCCTTGGTTATTAATATAGCATACTTATATAATAGCTTAGAATAAATTCAAGAACATAAGAATCAAACCATAATAAAGCTACTGGATTGAAATCTAATTACAAACTATTTCCACAAAAACAGTAAATTTCCAGAACCAAATACTACCAGGATGTCTATTTAAATGCGATTTACAGTAACCAGGAAAAAGCAACTATGTACGTACAAACTTTTGTATGAAATAAACCAATTGACAAAGAGAGCTGACTTGTTTTTTCGCATTTCACCAAAAGTCCGTGTTTACAATTCGGCGACAAACTTTTTGTAGCCACCTGTCCAAGCTACAAGAGATTCGGCACCGATCTTTTATGCTTTAGTGGGTTTATATCTGAATAGGCAATTAATCGATATACATGACTGTCTTTTTAAATGTAAATATTTATTTTGTGGCCAGGTATAGGTATTTACTTTGGTATTAACAAATGTATTTATAATATTAACTATGTAAATAATAAAAATCGTTTGCGAAACCTAATAAACCATTTAGTATTTCAAAGATAATATAATGTAATGAAGAACAAAATAAATGCATTTTTTTTTAAATATTATTACTATATATATTGCTCACGGATTTTTATTTCCATAAAATAATTCAAAATATATTAATGTTTAACTGGATAAATGAAGGTGTTAACATAATTGATGAATTCAAAAATATGCGATAGAAACTTCGAGAAACAACTCAACTAAAAAAGAAAACCTAAACGTCTAGATTAGGTTATCATGATAAATGTAGTTAAGTAAATATACTAATTTTGAAAAATACATTAAGCATATTCGTATTGTCTCTTTTATAAAGCAAAAGTTCTTGCGTACATTTTTCTTATATTTCAAATCGAATACCAAACAAAACTTCGGATACGCCACAAAAGACAACATTCACAAACCATGTCTGGATACTTCGTAAGACCAATATTTTCTTCTCTTGAGGCGGGGTAAACGTCAATAAATTCTCTCCCCATTGATAGTTAGTACCGCATTAGTCCTCCTTTTGTAGTCCACGGCCCATTCACTTGAATGAGAGTATGCCTAATGGTTGCTTGCGTCTAGAGACTTTTAATATTAGGCTACGTATTATTTACGGGACTGAATTAAATGTTCAAAGAGTCATTTTGTTCAAAAATTAAACGTAACTTAACATGTGACGTCATCATCTACATCGTCTACGGATGTAGATATTTCTGTTATTATAGTAAACTAGCTGTTTCCGCGACTCCGCTCGCGTATATCATTTCTATACTTCAAACATTATTCTCTTCATTATAGGTACATTTTTTTAAATAATCAATGTTTTAGTTAAAAAGTGACCATAGAATTTTTTTAACTTCAATTTTATTTTAATAATTTGGCTAGGTTATTTTGTTACATAATACGTTTAAGTTAAAAAGTAAAATTATTTAAATCGGTGTCGAGTTATAAATCAATTTACGGGCAGACAGATAGATATTGTGTTTTATATGTAGGTACAGATAATGTAAGAAAGGAAGGTATAAATGTTTTTGTGACGTTTTTCTATAATTTAGATTCACTTTTGTTGTATACTAATAAACGTAATAAAATATACGTTGAAACCTGACCGAATAATATATGTACAATTTAAAAATGAATCATGTAAAACAATTTAATGGTTGTAGAGTTATAAGCCAACTCTAACGGACAAATACACAGATTTACTTTCTATATAATTGAATTTTTCTGAATAATATTTAGGTGTCATTGATTAAAATAATATCACTAAACAATGGTTTTATCTAAAGCCACGATCGTAAATTCGATCTGAAACACCCAAAAATCTATAATTCTGTATTTTCTCCCACGACATGTTAGTAGGTATTATTTGATATTTTTTGAAATGTACATAATTCATCATGATATGATCGTCTATCTATTGTTATCAAATAATTTTACTAATTAAAGTTCTACGATAAATTCACAAAAAAGACTTTGACTACTAAGTCAAATGATTTGCTAACGGATAATTAGCATTCTAAATATTTCAATATAAACACTTTACATACCATACGATTTATTTCCTTCCAAAAACAATTTACACTGAAAATTATACTGTCGGATATCCTCGATGCACAATGGAAGTATCCTCTTGAGGATCCCAACGGGCACGTGGGCACGCTGTCACTAGCACACCTTTTTGGAACCAGGTTGGTCCGAATCTGGTGTAGGATCCAATGAGTGTTCTTTGCCGCACCAGGTATGAGACTTAACGATTCTTTGATCGCCTCTGTTCTGGCTCCGGAAGTGACGAGGACTTAACTAAATAGCTCAAAAAAGGTGCGCTAGTGACAGCGAGCCCACGTTCCCGTTGGGATCCTCAAGAGGATACTTCCATTGTGCAGCGAGGATATCCGACAGTATAATTTTCAGTGTAAATTGTTTTTGGAAGGAAATAAATCGTATGGTATGTAAAGTGTTTATATTCCAATATTTAGAATGCTAATTATCCGTTAGCAAATCTACGTTTACTTCAAAACATAAAATTCCGTTTAAATAGCGGTTTATTCGCAACGTATACTAACCGCTGACTGATGCTAGACCTAATTAACACATATCCTATGTCTGTGTAAATCTACGTCCTAATTAGTTCTGGGCGAGTCAGATGTTGCTAATTATCCCCCGGGGTTGTATCCTGACGCTTACTCAACCATTCAACCCTTACTGATGACAGGGCGTCAACCTTAATATAATATAAGTATTAATTTTTTAAAAGATTACCGTCATATCTGCAATATCTATTTGTTCTTCAAGAAAAGTGGCATATAGTAATTTTTAAAGAGTCAGTAACGCGCATGTTATTTTTCTGATGTCGTAGACATTCTTAGATTACGGTGAACGTTTACCATCAGACGGATAGTATCGGATAAATCGGTTGACAACAACACAGAAAAGGTTCTGATCTTTTTCTGTTATCACCAATTTATAGGTATATAATATGTAAAAAGAGAGAAATAAAGAATATACATAAATTTCGGTATGAAAAAATGCAAAGTAAATTGGTTAGTTTCCTGAGAGTAGTTTAAATGTAACAACTAACTCGAACAAGACGAAAAAAGCGTTTAAAACATTTCCATTAGGAGATTTGAAGAAAATGGTATACACGAACCAATAATGGCGCAGTTGGTAGCGCGGCCGGATTTCCCCTAAATTGAGGAAGCGGGTTCCAGCCATTCTATTCAACTCTAAAATGAGCCTGAGCTTTTTTGTTGAAGAAAGAAATGGTGAGGAAACCATAGCATGGTGGTAGGACATTTTCTAATAATGCCCGCCTGGTTAGCTCCCACCCTCAAGTTTGACAACCTCTCACCAAATACTAATAGGCGTGATCCGGCAGCATCACTTGACATCCAGCTTCCAGGTTTAGTGTGTAGATGTTTGGACCTTTTTTTTTTTTTTTTTGACGGGGGGAAATGCATTTACGCACTACCCTTATCTATTGTACTTAGGGGATCAAAGTCCCCCAGTACACTAGATAAGGGGCACGGAGTGACGAGCTCCGTGCAGTGTGGGACTCACCCGGGCGAGAGTCGCCCGGAAATACCCACTAAAACCCCCCGGGGCCGTCCGCTGCATTTGGGATGGGGGCGACACGGGGTGGCTTTCGCAAGCACCGCGTCGCCCCCTGCAGCGAACCCGCCGGGCCTCGTCGTGCAATGGCCCAGTGGGGATGGGGGAGTGTACACACTACTCAACCCCACCTCTTCGCCCGCCTCCCGCAGGAGGCATGACCAAGTAAGGTCGGTCAGCCGGGGAGACAGAAAACTGCCCCCCCATAAAAAGAGGAAGATTGGGATAGTTCAGTGGCGGGCACAGAGAAAGGGGAAGAAGCCCGCCACTGAAGAAGAAAATTCTGGGTCTCTCTCCTTCTCTCATCTTGTCTCCAACGACAAGACGTAGAAAGGAGAGGGATGCCCAGGAAGAAGAAAGGGAGACAGACAAAGAAGACATAACAACACAACACATACGGACATGGTCCACGACAAAGACGGACACTCGTCCAAACCGCCCAACTAACAACCACCCAAGGTGCCCCTACAACATCAGGAACCCCCTGACATACCGGGCCCACCGCCGTCTTGGCCTCCTCCTTCGCTGAGGATGCGCCAATGGGTCCTCCTCCCTCAGCCTTTCGTCAGCCTCCTTCTGCATTAAGATGTTCTCGCAGAAGGAGGCGACGACCCTCCAGACCTCCTCGCTGCCGACCATGGCTCTAACGACGGTCGGCAGCGAGAGGTCCTCCCCCACCACCGCCACCACCTCGCGGCGCGGCACCTCCCACGCGGCGCACTCAGCCAGCGTGTGGTGCGCCGTATCCTCCGCCGCGCCGCAGTGGTGGCACACCGCCGACGGCTCCCTCCTAGCTATCTTGTGCAGATACCACCCGAAGCAACCATGCCCGGATAGCATCTGCACAAGCCTAAAGCTGAGGGAGCCGTGCCTTCTCCCCATCCACTCCCGGAGGACCGGACGGATGGCGTCTATGGTTGGTCGCCCATAGCGCGCATCCGCCAGGTCCTCCTCCCACCTGACCATTTCCTCCTCTCTCTTCTCTAACCTCACTTTCCTAACTTCTGCTGGATGCAAGCGGAGCCCTCCACCATCCCTCCTCGCTGCCGCGTACCGGTACACGGCAGCGAGCACCTCCGCTTCTCGCTCCCACGGCAGGGAGTAG
The DNA here is from genome assembly GCA_014132275.2 of Samia ricini. NCBI lineage: Eukaryota > Metazoa > Arthropoda > Insecta > Lepidoptera > Saturniidae > Samia > Samia ricini. The sequence continues at coordinate 15,250,056 of AP028161.1, forward strand.
ATGTTTGGACCTGGACCACATGGTCACTAAAAATCAGGTGAGATTGTGGTCAAAGGAAACCACTGAGCCTACAAAGTATAAAAAAATACACAGAAGCCCTATTCTCTTGAACGTATCAAATATTTTCGAGTTAAGAGGACATGCGGTGCAAAAGTAGGTATTTCTGAAATATGTTTCTATCGCGCTGCGCCCCAAAGAAAGAATTACAAAAAACGTTAGAGAAAACTAAAGTTCTAGCATCTAGAAATTCTTCAAAAAATCTAGCATTTTTTTTCATTTTCAAAAGCTCCTAGTTTGTACAATAACTAATTTATGGAAAAAAAGCTTACGGGTATGGCGGTGGTGGATATATATTATTTGGTATAAAAATATTTACCATAATGCTATTACCTAGGAAGGAAACAGGGAACTACTTTTGTATGGAATAAATGCTGCTAGAATATCCTCTGAAGTAAATTTTCTGTTACATGGTGACCGCTCCCAAGGTATAGATCTACGCATCTAGCAGAATATATATGACTTTCTACTACTTGAGCGACATCAAAGCGATGCCACGTTGTTAATTGCCGCTCTTGCGCCTCCCGGCCTAAGGACGTGAAAGGGTAATTAATATGCACCTGTTACCTACTAGATGGACGGATAGTAAACTTTGAATTACGAGTAAGTTTCACAGAACTTTTAACTATTTAATATATTTAAACATCGACAAAATCAAAATTATCATTTTTAATTTAATTCCTCATACTTAATTATGCTAGGTTGTGTGTTTATTTCAAATGAAGGTATACGAGTATAATGAGATTAAAAAAAAAACTAGACAGAACACTTTATAAGAGGGAAAAAAGAGAGATGGACTATGCGTATTATGCATAATGACGGTATCCCATAGAGAATAAGACAAACAGAAGTGTACAGATTAAAAGATATACGCCAAATAACACGTTACTTTTAATTAATTTATAATAGATAAATAAATACTCATTAAAATACAGTAATGGTAATAATCTCATCTATATTTTGCAATAATAGAGTGGGAAAAAATAATAACAATTTCATGCCGTGAAGGTCAACATTCAAACTTATCTTAACCAAAATATAAATGCCTAATTGGTTTAAAGTCGATTTGCAATCATTAAAAAGTGATGTAATTTTCGACTATACATTTAAATTCGATAACAGAACAAAAACGCGCTAGAAAAAGCGCTTTAATAGATGCTACAAACAAACGCATACCAAAAAAAAAAGAATATCCCAACGTGAACTCAAAGTAGATTGCTGCAAAACGGTTTATGCTGCACACCAATGTGAACAGACGCACATAAAATAGTAACAGGACTGTACAAGACCAGGGCTGTATCCCAAACTTTTTATTGGGGCTCAGTACCCACAGGTGAATTCATTATTATTGTTCTGTATTTAGTGTATCCCTTGTTGTGTATAATCTATCATCAAACCGATGGACCGTTGTACCGATGAGCCTTCTCCACACCATTTTTGAATTTGACATGTGTCAAACCGTCATTAAGCAAGCGGCTGTTCAACCGCCAAGCATGTTAAAGGAAGCGCTGTGCGCCGTGCGTGGAACAATTGTTGCTAAGCCACTGGTGAAGAAGCCACGATCTTAACAACACCTCATAAGGAAAGCTGGACGTTTCAGAAGCAAGGTAAGTGAATTTCCGTTATCAGTAGCAAACCTTATTGTGATTTGGGGTACACTGAATATGGAGCATTACCGCGTAATTAATCAATTATATCTATACTAATATTATAAAGAGGAAAGATTTGTATTTTTTGTACATAACGAATAAACTTAAAAACTATTGAACCGATTTGGATACAATTTAGTATGGAGATAGTTTGAAATCCAGGAAGTGACTTAGGATAGTTTTTATTCCGAAAGTCCCACGGGAACGGGAACTACGCGGGTAAAATAGTGGAGATCAGCTAGTTAACTATATTTTCACACAATTAATGATAACGGTGGATGAAACTGTTGATTTTTTTTTTCTTATATTAGGTTTACAAATTTGATAGTTTCAACATTAGAATTAACATTACATTAATTTTCCTTTTTTTAATATTAATAATACCACAAAATATTGGAATAGCGACGAGATTTGTATATTAAAAAACCTTATATTCTCAGTTAAAGTTCCTGAAGATAATTTTTAATATTTTTATTTCTTGTATTTATTTACAATAAACTTTCCAACGTTAGTCACGTAGAGTTAAATATATAAAATATTTACTATTTCTCTTTTGGTCGATTTTTCGTTACTTTCAATGTAGAAAAAAAGTTACTTAATTTTTTTTATGTTGTCTTCACTCTATATGATTATGTTTTATATTAGATCAGGTAAGACGATTTTCTGGTATATTTTTGTAGACTTATTACACTTTTATCTTCATAAATTTTCTATGTATAATCTAATGTAAAAAATTATATACTAAAACTTATATTAGACATATACTGTTTTTTTTTCAATTTTTATAAGTATGATATGATAGTTTCATATCATATCCGTACAATTAATACCGGGTGGCGCCGGTTAAAACCGTACCACCCCATATCGTCCCGTGGATATCGTAAAAGGCGACTTACAGTTACACCAAGGGTATGGGCAGCGGCATCCTCTGAGTATCATAAACACCTGACTGCGGATTGTGACAACCCCCCCCCCCCATTTTAGGCGAGCCCTATGTCACTGGACATCTTTCCAGGTTGAATAATTAATCCATGAATTACCATAATTATTATAGACCATTTGGTAGTCTATTTAAGTCATTATTATGCTCATAAACTGTTGTGTCTGAATTCGCCTATGTGCACACACTAGCGCCGGATGCAAATTATTCGCACGCACGCAAATTTCGTGCAGGGAAAAATATATGGTATGGTATATACAGCGTGTGGTTATAAACAATTTCACATACGGGAATAGTCCCAAATTAAATTGAGACCATATCGTACATATTGGGATATATATCAAGTGTTACTAGAACAACCTGGCTCCGTGCATATTAGTTTAGTGAAAATCAATACATTGCATGGAAGGTTTCAAATTTCGTATAGGTAGTAGGTAGTATAATGCAGCGAGTTTGTTTTCTTATAAATTAAGCCAAATGTAATTACATAAGAAATTTCTTACACACCATTTTTTTATACAGTATAGATTCAGTGCTTTGACCACATTCTCACCTGATGTTAAGCGACGACGTTTTCGGGACGGTAGACACACTAAGCATAGGTGCTTCTCAAATGATGCTGCCGGAATACACCTATTGATATTTGGCGACATGTTTTCAAACTTGAGGGTAGTAGCAACTCAGGCGGGCATTATTAGAAGATGTCCTACGACTATGCTATGGTTTCCTCACGATGTTTTCCTTCATCTCATGAAATCTCAGGCTGAGTTTAGAGTTAGAGAGGTGGGATCGATCCAACGTCGGTTGACACAGAATCCGGCCCGATACCCAGTGCGGCATCATCGCTTCAAAAATTGGAGCTTATAAGCGCTATTGTGGAGTCCATAGTTCATAAATTTTATTAGATACCAGTTGTGCCCGGGAAGCGTTGAGATGCTATGGGACGATTTTTTTTGTGCCAGTAACCTGGGCTAGAATATGCAGAAAGTTTCGGGATGAACAGATTAGGAGTGGGTAAAGAATAAATATACTTACTTTGATTTTTATTTATAAAGGTTTTTAGGGACTTTTGAGTGAGTCCTATCATAAGTTAATATTACTAAAATCAAAGATTTATTTTCTTACATACATCATCTTTCAGTCAACTCAGGTATGGTATCGTCTTTAACAATTCTATATACTACGATCCACAACTGGAAATGGTATACAACATCCGCTGCCAACGCGAGATAAAGATGAATGCACTAGTGCAAATAAATCACAAACTTACATGATCAATTTCGGATCCTTTATTTTTTATTTATGTCTAGCTGTGCCCCCGCGGCCGCTCCCGCGTTTTATATATTCTTCACTGCGTTTTAATTTTTAGTACGGAACCCTAATTATTCTCCTTAAAAAAAATTAGTACTCAGATAAAGTAAAAATAATTGTCATTAATTATAACACTTACCCGTAAAACTGCATTGAATCGAATTTTATTCCAATTTTTATGAGACCTTCTTTTTCGCGGAACTCTAATTATTTTCGAAAATTAAATGTATCCTAATTACCCGGGGTAACTTCAGCTATATACCAAAAACCGCCGTTCCGGAGATTACCCGATGCAAATAGATAGAATAAATATTTTAAAATTTGTATTTTTGGTATACGTATCGTATAGGTATACATTCATATCTATTTAGTAAAAAAAATACATTTGACATTACAAACAGACACTTCAATTCTGTTTATTATTATAGATGGTTTAACAAATAAGTGTAGCTACGATATATTATTCCATGGAACTTGTACGGCACTTGACAATTTTATAATTGTAACCTTTTGTCAATATTTAAATAGTTGAAATTGCAACTATATTAATTATGTATTTAATGTACTTTTGTTATTATTATACCTATATCTATGATAAAAGTAATTTGGGATATGTAAAGCACATGAAAAATCATATAGTCGTTACGTCTCACAAATTTTAATTTTAAAATTACTCTCCTGAAAGCAACTGGCTAAGAATTTCCCAGAGAAACGTAATGAATTCATCGGACAATATTTTCAATGAGTGACATACAAAAAGTTTAATAATTTGCAATATTAATTTTAATTTCAATCAGTGGACTACTTTTTTATTTTAATTGTTTTTTTTTTTTTTAAATATATTTTAACCATATTTAATAAATTACAACGCCCGTTTTTTACTGAATCATCGTAGAGAAACGATATTATGAAACTTATTCATAAATATACCAGTAAAAAACAAAAAATATCATGTAACAAATTGATATTTATTAACAAATTATTGTATGCAACGCTTTCGTAGCCAAACCGCACGTAAATGCATTGTGGATTGTGGCTTGTCATAAAATGATGTATAATATAATCAGGGAGGCTGGTAATACCGTATTTTATAATACAAATATATACGTATAATAAATTTTTGCTAATCCCTATCATCATTCTCCTGCCTTTTCCCGGCTCACTTGGGGTCGGCGCAGTATGTTTTCTTCTTCCATACGTCCCTATCAGCCGTCATCACTTTATTCACTCCTTTTTCTTTCATATCATTTCTTACATTTTCAATTACAACTAATATATAAAAACATACATTCTGAAAACGTTTCTTAAAATATATTTATATGATTTCATCATACGTATACATATGTATGTGTATATAAAATGGATGTATTATATATTATAAAAAACAAAAAAAAAATTAATTATTCATCTCATTTACTATAAAATTTGGAATGAGTATTAAGAAATTGCGTAAAAATTATAGTACTGTCGATAGAAGTTCGAAAAATGTCATACCTACTCAATTACGAAAATTTGACGTCATGCAAATTCGTAGCTCCGCAACCACTTTAATTAAACAAAGTAATTAAATAATATGATAAAAAAGATGATTTAATTCGACTGAGATACAAGCGGTTAAAGTTTTTGGTGGAGATCGAAGGGGTTGCTTTCTATCCCTTTCTTGGAAAACCAGTGTTAGTACAAATTTAGTACGGAGTACGTTAGCATAAGAATTACAATGTTTATATAAGTTTCTATTTTAATTTGGTTGTTCATAATTACTTATATTCTGTTTTATTTTTAATCATCTGTATACATATACTTTTTAACTTTTTTATGCGGAACCGAAATTATTTTCAATTTTTTTTTTGCTACTAACATTAAGCAAAGATACTTTTTATTAGATTTTATTCACAATTTTATGAGTTTTAATTTTATTATGCGAAAGTCCCGTCAAAATCATCTAGCCGTTTCGGAGATTACTCGGAACAAACAGACAGACAGACAAAAAAACTGAAAATTGTATTTTTGGTATAGATAATACAATATCTTTGATGAGATATTAAAAACTAATACGGTAACATCTTTATTGATATAATAAACGAAAAGATCTGATATATACACACAATTTAAGTACCAATACTAAAAGAAAATTAAAAACGAAATTACAAATAAAAATCCCCCAACGTTTTGCTGACTGAGAAAAGAAAACAAATACCCATTAATTTTAAGACCATCGAAATATAATACATACTTACAAGAGTCTAAGGAAAGTTAACATGAAAAAGCGAAGTCAAACACTACATCAAAAGATACGTTAAACGTTTTCAACCGTATTCTTTGACAAATTTAATGTTACCTCAACAAGTTGTTTGAGATGGAATGAAAAAAAAAATGTTTACACACGATGCCAAAGTAATTTTGTTTTACCTTCAGACTCGTCAAAGCAATGTCGCTATGAAATCCTATCAAAATGAGGGAGCGAGAGAATCGCCCCTCTTCGTCCTTGTATCCGGAGGTTGGTAATAAAATATATTGAAGAATTTATTGATATTTAAACTGAAGTAAAGTCGAGGTACAAGGTAAAGGAGATGTTAATTTTTAAACTAATTCGTAAAAGACATTTACTTTCTTGAGTCAGATATTACTTACCAAACTTTATCTCAATGGTACATCAAATGGTAAAAAATACAAGTTGGGATATAATTTTTATTGTCTTGTCATAATATAATTTCGTTATATGTAACCGAAAACAACTTATACCAACTTATACCATTCGACGTAGAATTTTTCGCAGACGGTTATAGGTTATTATTTTTTGGATTCCATCGACCCTTTCTCATATTTTTTTCAATTTACTCTTATGTATATTTTTCCGCTAATAAAAACAAAAGACTCATTTTTCTTCATTCATTTGTTTTCTTAGATACGCTGTGAAGAATATATAAAACGCTAGTAGAGCCGCGGGCACCAGCTAGTTACAATATAAAATTTCATAACAATAAAACATAACCTATAGATTGATTACTCAGATTTGTTACTAGCTTCAGAAGAATTGACATTATGAGTAATTTCAGTGAAGTATTTTTTAGAATTCGATCTTCAGTTACAAATATTACCTCCTACAAAAACATCGAACATCACAAATTTTAAAGCTTTGTAAAGTAGTTAATTTCTACTAATATTTTTTTTTTTTAAATCTAACTAGTAGTGTACATTGACTTATTGTTTTGGGACAGTTGATAAAACTTAAAACAACAGGTTTATGTTTAAATCATCAGGTACATTTGCAAGACGTCTTATTTATTATTGTTTTTTGAATATTGAATGTCGTGATCAAGTAAACCGTTATCACTAGTACTAGGATACCGAATTCAATAATTAATAATTTCTGGTGAAGCTTCTCGCACTCTTAATAATTCTATATTTAGGTTATATTCTTAATCTTTTCTTATGAATCTGTTCTCGTTTTGGCCTAGTTACGCAAGCTGTGATCACGAGCGTATTAATTAACGGGACACTTGCAAGTACCATCTCATCTGTTCATAGTCATTTAAAATATTCTGACTCCTTGTAAACACTGCATTGCTAACTCTTTCCATCGTTACATTCCAGTTTTTCGATACCTAATTCCAAGACAAGATAGTCTTACTTCGTACTGTCGATTAATATTCCTGTGCGTTTCTGCAGTAGAAACGAGCATCATCATGATGATCCGAAAGAGTTCCTTTGCATCTTTCGGTACGTGGCACACATTCAAGGACCCATTGGCCCCATCCGTCATAGGTTTTTCCAGTAATGTGCTCATTCCATCTCCATTTTACTCCGGCAATTCTATGGGCAATGTCGGTTACTGTGGTTCTGATTCGATCACACAATGAAACTCCGGTCATAGCCCTCTCCATTGCCCTTTGAACAACTTTATGATTTGGCTCATTTTGAACGACCACGTCTCAGTGTCCTAATAAGCAACACAAAGTGGTCAAAGACTTTCGTCTAGCGATACTGCGATATAATGAGAAGATTCCTCGTAGCTTTCCTGTAAAGCTCTCTGCTTCGCTGTAAACAGGATTTTTGATTGCTTTACATTTGATCCTGTGATTAGGGCTCCTTTTCGAGCAAGTACGTCTGTACTGTGTGTTCTTTTACCTGTAGTTATGTATTCTAGGGTCCCTGTGCACTTTATTTAGCTTATGATAGAGAAACCACAGCTGCAGTCAATTTTCTCGATTCCACGTAAGCCACGGAATATCAAATAAGGATTTGGTTGACAACGTAAAATTTATGGAGTACATAGACGTGTCAATAAAATTATAGCTTTATAAATAAACCTATTTACTCATTAGTGGGTTGACTCATTATCCACGTGACGCTGCAGTATGCAGCCAGGGTATTAGCTCCGTATCGTTCAGACGTACCTGCAAAATGATTTTAATGTAATAATCTCCTTTTGTGAGCTAAAATTCAAAAGCTTTTATGTTCATTATCCTAGGTTATGAAAGTACCTGCACGCAGCGCGCTGTTGCTTATATTGACTTCTGGTTCAATTGATGAATTGCAAGCGATTACAAAATATATTAGAATTATGCAAAAAATATAAAAAAATCTGTGCATAGTATAAAATTAATAAAACGTAGTCACTTTCCGCATTAGTCTGTCTTTCTATGAGCAAAATCCACCTAAACCGCGTAAAGTATTTTGATGAGATTGTCATCCTTTTTTTAGATAATTTTAAGATTAAGATTCATATATCTTGAGAGGTAACGCGGTCGTCAACAAATTTTATGAATAGATATTTCAGAAATATATTAAGATCGCGTCCTTCCCTAATGATTTTCATGTGGTAAACTGACAAACGGAACCATGCTTCATTTGAAGCTTAATAATTGCAAAACGTATTCCGGTAGAAATATGAATCATATATGTCTCCCATAAAAAAAATTCTGAACTTAAGTTTTTAATATGTACCTATCCGTGTTCGTAAATTTGCACTAAGTTTTTAAATTCCTATCCATTATAAGCATGCGATGTGCGGATTTATATTTTTGCTATATTACGATCTAGCAACTTACGGGATGTCTAAAATAGATAGTGTTACATTCTGTACAAATATTTTATACAAACAAGGAAAGTTTTACTACAGTGGAATGGCTTGCTTGATGTTCTGAGTAAAGTTATATTTTTACAACTTTGTTGTATTGAAAATAATAACGAAGAAAATATAAATTATATAACTATAAAGATTGTCTGAATGCGATTTATATTCATCGTAACGAAATCTAAAAGGGTCACAGGTTATTGTGAAAATAATAATACTGCTTACAAAAAGAGATTAGATTGATTGTAAACATGGTGCTGCCACCTATTATTGTTTATGAAAACTAATTAGTTAATCTATTTTTTAATACTGTTACAGCTACATAAAACTACAACTAGATGGCGTCAAAATAAATTTGATTACAAAATTATTTAGCGTAAATGAATGAAAATTTTAATATTAGTGTTATGTTTTGTTACTATATAATTACAAGAAATTTGTATACAGGTAGATAATAATTATTTCTTGCTCCTTTTTCTATACCAATTTTTTCATTTGTAGATTCATACATATAGATGGCGCTAGTTAAACTATTGTAAAGACAATTTATTTTGGCTTCTTTCAACTTTTGGGTAAGGTAAAAATGTCTTCTGTTTCTAAAAACAATATGTCAAGCACCTTTGATACCGAAATATACAATTAAATTATTTAGTTATTACAAAATGTATGAACTACATTTGATTCAATTTTAAAAACGACGTGTTTAGAGGATTGACTTAATTTATAAAAATTAAAACTCAATAATGTTTTTTCTAGACATAAACTAAAAATCGTTTGATAGCAGGCAACAAGATGAACAAGAAAAACAAACTGAATCAATAGATACCAAAAATTAAAAATACAATTTTTGGATTTTCTTGACAAGTTAGATAATACAAGAAATAATTTGCTCAAACCATTCTCACACAATATATTAATTAGATCCTGTGGACTATCGGTTTGGAATGCGGCATTAACAATTTACCTTTTAAAAATAAAACTTCCGACAGAAGATTTTCAGTGCTCATTGCATTGATTGTTTCTTCATTGGAATACGGTATTTAAAAAAATGATAACCGCGAATACCGGAACTATAAGAGTTTTTACATTACATTTTATAATACTGCCCGACTGAATAGCTACTAGGTAGGTGTGTTCCCGCAACATCACTTACCTCTAGACTTCGAAAGTTCACTATTCTGGAACACATCGTCACTTAACGTTAGGTGAGATTGTGGTCAAAGTACTGAGCGTATACACTATTGAATTACGTATTCTAATTCAAATCGATGACACAGGATTATAGCTGAGTTATTTTAAAGCGATGATGGCAATGGACGCGGGTTTGAGCCCACCTATCCAACTCTAAATGTCAGCTTTCGGTAAATGATAACACCATAAGGAATCCATAGCATGGTGGTAGGGAATTTTCTAACAACGCCCGCCTGAGTAGCTACCACCCTCAAGTTTTAAAACCTGTTACTAAACACCATTAGGTGTGTTCCAGCCGCATCTATTAAGAGCCAGTACCTCTAGGCTTGGTATGTTCTATATCCTGGAACACATCGCCACTTAATATAAGGTGAGATTCTGGTCAAAGTTCAAAGCGTATACAGAAATAAAAAAAAAAACATTTTAACTTACACCGATGACAAAGGGTTACAACCGAGTTAATGTTAGTATCTAAAGAGTTCAAAAACTCTTTAAAACAGAAGTCGACCTTTTAAAAGACACGTAAGTAATATAAAACACACCTGCAACGTGGTAAGTAAAACTTAATTTGAAACAGTCGTGACCGTCGCGTCGCCGCCGTACAGAATACGTGTTTAAGATAACATCTAATTATTTGTCGACACCCCTTCACGCGTTGATACCGGACCGCGCCGACTTTCGCCTCTAATATTGTAATAATGTTCAACTAACCGTTTGTCATTTGAATACTAACTTGAATTCAATATGAGCAGGAAGGGGGGGGGGAATGCTCAAAAATTTGCTTACTTAATCCACCTATCCATTAAACCGAAAGATGTTTACCGCTGGTCTTGATGTTCACTGATGTTCTTAGGTCTTCCACGAGGATCTCCACAACGTCCGGTTTTGCAGCACCCGCATCCAGCGGATTTCCGCGGCCTTCACTCGATAACATATAACTATAGAGTTGCCACAGGAAAGCCATACGATATATGGATATTCTGGTTTCTAAAGGAAGTCCATTTAATAGTAGAATTGGGTGTAGACGAAATAATGTACTAAGCTAGAGGTATGAGATGGACACAGAAGGAGAAGATAATTTAAAGAGCGTAGATTTAGACTATGGCTTCAATTTAGAAATTGAGGAGTACCTCAACTTGAAGTATCAAGAGTCGCTAATGTGTATGTTTAAGAAACTAGACGGAAAAGTGAAACTTGAAGGGGGTGAAATATGAAAAGAAAGTTTGTTTGGGGAATGAATTATTTCTCAATTTATGAATATAGAGAATCATGATTTCTTTATTTATGGTGAAAAGTATTATTTGATGGACATAGCTGTCGACCGATGTATTTAGTGATGGTGACTGTCGGCATAGAATATCAAATTATGGTGGCAAACGTCAAACTATATCTACGGATTACGATGATAGTTGATCGTTCTTGGCATTTAGTGGCTTTGACCAGCCTTAGAGTATGTGAAATGTTAATGGTGACCGTTGAGTTTTACGTTTAAGTCACGATCATCAGTTTGTAGAGATCGATCGCCTATCACCGTTATACCGTAGATATGGTTGAAAGGCATCACCTAACTCTGGCTGTCTGTCCTGACAAACTTCGACAAAACGGGATAGATTGCATCCAGAAGAAGAATATAGACCTACACATTGTTTGAATATCATGCGGGCGAAGCCGAGGGAACAACTAATCTAATAATAAATCTGCAAAATGTTCAATAAGTCAAAGTACTTTAGTAAAAAAAACCAAAACAATCGTTTTTTTATGTTCATTTCATTTATCAATAATTTCATAACTTTATCTGTAATATTACTACTTAATGTAACAAGATATTTACAACCTGGCTATGTAAAATATCTATGAATTAAAAAAAGGACAACGGTTTAGTTATTTTGTACGGCAATTTATTTTGTAATATTTATAATACCTAATAATGCTAGCTTACCTTTCACAGATAATATACTCATTTATTGGCACAGAATATAAAACTACTTAACAGATACAATCTAACACGCAGCAACAAGGCGCGCATAATCCCGTGAGAAAAAGTTTATACCACACGTCACTAAAACAGGGACGAATCCAGTCGAGTAAAATGAAAAAAATTAATAATCGTTTAAATCGTTCAAACAAAAGGTATGTGGATAGATTAAATATAATGAGGTATCAAAACTAGTATTATACATTTATTCATTCTTAATGAGTTTAGGATAATAGTGAAAGAGAATTAAAACACAAAATAATTTGATCAACTCTATACTAATAAATTAAATTGGAGCGCCTGTTTGTGACGTCAATTTTTTTTTTACTAAATAGATATGAATGTATATACGATACATATACCGAAAATACAATTTTGATAATATTTGTCTTCTGGATTTTGACGGCACTTTATTTGGTAGATAGCTTAAGTTATTCCGCGTAACTTGGGCTATTTTTATTTTTCAAAAATAATTAGGATTCTGTATAAAAAAATTAACGTAGTGAAGAATATAATAAACCCGGGCGCAGCCGCGGGCACATAGCTAGTACAAAAATATAAAGTAAAAACAAAATAAACTCAACTGCGCGTTTTTTTATGTTTATTCGTGGGATATCGTGTTATAAACTGAATCCGAACCAAGTACCGATTACACAACAAATACTGAATTATCGTGCTATTTAAGTAAGGTCACCATAATAAGATAATAATCTCTACAAAATAAAAACAACTTCCATGACTGTCATTGACGAGTTGTGAAACTAGACAGTAAAAAGCTATCCGGCATACGAATCGTTTTCACGTAAAACTGTGACATAGGTAGGTATTCCATTGACCATTTTAACTTAAATCTTGTTAAATTTCAAATAAATTCACGTTTCGTCTATTGAATATGTTAATAAAATAATATTATTCATACATTTGTATTTATGGTTACATACTTCTTTACATTTTTTTCTTAATGCAAAATCTTTCCTTGGTATTAATATTATGAACCATGCATTAAGCTTTACTAATAAACTCATGAGGGGTAATGAACTTATATAGTTAGGTATTTTTTATATAAACTATAATATATTTTACCAAGTTGCTCGGTTATATATAATTTAAAGTGGGTTATTTTATTTAGTTAGGACGTTTATGAAATTATCTCAATAAAAAAATACTCCATTTATCAACTACTTCTTGAAATTCAAAGTAGGTAAATGAAAAATTTGCATTAATAATATGTAAATTAAATAAATCTTAGAGGTTACATTATTTTGTTTGTTTGTATTTGATAGTATAGAAAATCTGTTTATTGTAAAATATCGATTTTGAAAAATTATATATGTACCATACTTTCGTCTGTTTGCAAAACGGGTCAATTTTAGTCTTCCTATAGAAAACAGGCAATCCGAAAGCGGGATTGGAGTATGGTCAAGGAGGAATAAATGAAACCTTAGTATATTTTAATAAAACCTTCCTATATTTTATTATCCCTTTTTTAATAATTAATCCATCCATCCATTCAATCGAAAGACGTCCACTGCTGGACATAGGTCTCCACCAAAGATCCGGCCGATTTTGCGTCACCCGCATCCAGCAGAATCCCGCGACCTTCACCAAGTCATCGGTCCACCCTGCGAAGTCTTCCGTTACGTGGCAGCCATTCGAGAACCCGTTGGCCCCAATGTGACCAGCCCATTCCTACTTAAGTGCGGGAATACTTTGTGAAATGTCGGTTATTTTTTAAATTAATATTCATGATTAATTAATAAACAATAATAAATAACAAGAAAAAGAACTAAGCTGAAATGAAGGTTATAAATGATATCCTTTCCACAAATACGTAGTATAGAATAATTATTACTCGAACCAAATTCTTTTGACCTCCATACGACCAGAAGTCACATATCGTACTTATGACATTGCTAAAAAAACCTTCAGTAAAAACACACAGACAGACAAGCATTCTTTGTGTACGTCTAGCCGGTAACCTTGCTTGTGATGAACGGCTGTTTAGTTAGTTAAAGAGAGAGAAAAAAATAGCGAGCAGAGTGAATTTACCTAACTTTTTGCTGCCGCTTCTAAGAATGGACGACCTAAAACCTTAGGTAATACATTCCGGGCTCGAATTATAGCTTCGATATAAAAGTTTTAGACGCCATAATTTTCATTTGATAATGATCCGAGGCGATTCGCTCAAGTACCTAACTTTAGCTACCGGGCCCAAAATTCCGTGTTTTACTTGTAAAATAGAAAAAAAAATTGTATATTCTCTATTATGTACATGATTACATCTCGCTTAGTGTGCTAAGTGTGACAATATTATATTTATTTTTGAAGGCGTCAAATTTGCACCGATTAGCATACGAAAATTTAAACTATATATCTGTGAAGATAGTTGTTCTACAAAAAAATCTTAATCGGTGACACTCATATATAATAATCATATTAGAACAATAAAAAATTGTCATAATTTATAAATGTTCGATCTAGTTGATATGTATTGGTATTCTGTATTAAGATCTACGAATCAGATTGCATATCATCGATTAACTATTCAAAAGATCGCACCAAAAAATCGAATGAAAAAAAACAAGTTTTTAATGTATGTCCGTGTTGAAAGTTTATTTAAGTTTATTCGGCTTGTAGTACATTTTATTTCCACATAGAAACGAGAATTTCAAATAATTATTCAGGAAACAATGAACATTAAGTTAACGTCAAGGTTCGTTTTGTACGGACGGTAATTTTTAAAACCTTCCTTTTACTATATATTTTTACAAAGTTATAACATCATAATAATATGTATTTGAGTATACTATGTTTATTATAAACTATAAAAAAAATAAGTTTATATATTATAAACTATGATACATTTTATAATTGTAAAATGAAATTGTTTTAATATTGAAGTGGCGTGACTCTGGTGTCCAGTTGAAAGTCAGCGTTGAGTATTTCTTAGTACTTCAGTATGTGCTGGAAACTCTTTCATTTGATGAGATGTACTGGTGGGTGGTATCATTTTTATTTCTAAATATTTTTTAACACGGTATGTGCTCAGTACTTTAACCACAATCTTATCTGCTTGTAAACGACGATGTGGTCCAGAATGGTAAACATACTAAACCTAGAGGTACTGTAATGACTGGTTTTAATATTGTTTGTTTTTTGTAATATTTATTATGTTATTGTTATTTATATACCATCATTGTATTTATTTATTAAATTCATTAAGAAAACCCGAAGATTTTCTATTAGTTTATTCATATCAACTGTCAGTATCTTAGGCGTGCGCTCTGGTAATGTAACCTGAGTTTTTAATGGATTTATTGAAGAGGCCGTTTAAGAATGAATATTGCAAAATTTTAAATTACGAACGTCGAGAAGGAATAGAATTTGGATGACATTTAAGAAAAAGGGGAAAGGATGTCACTATTTATTAGTGTGGAAAAACGATTAAATAATTTACAATTTATAACTTATTTAAATTGAACGTAACAATTGATAACTAAACAATATTTCAACCAATCTTTACATCTATACTAGTACATAAAATTGAAGTGTCTGTTTGTAATATCAATTTTTTTTTGTTACTAAATAGATATGAATGTATACACAACCTATACCAAAAATGCAATTTTTAAAATGTTTGTCTGTCTGTTTGTTCCGGGTAATCTCCGGAACGGCAGAACGGATTTCAACGGGACGTTTTTTGGTAGATAGCTGAAGTTACTCTAGGTCACTTAGGGTACTTTTAATTTTCGAAAATAATTAGGGTTCTGCGTAAAAAAAATAAAACTTGAATAAAAACCAATTCAATGCACAGTTCTACGGGCAATTGCTTGAATTTATGAGAAATATATTTACTTTATCTTAATATTTTTTTTTTTTGGAAAATAATTGGGGTTCCGTATAAAAAAATTAAAACGCAGTGAAGAACATATAAAACGCGGGCGCAGCCGCGGGTGCACAGCTAGTTTTTATATAAGGTAATGTAATAAGACACACTATGGGGGATGAAGAACAAGTGGCACTCGACGGGCAATTTATTGGGTATAATAAGTTGATGAACAATAAAAGATCCGGGACATATAACATTATACCGTTCAGACATTTAGATGAGGCAAGCGAAGATCATATACGATCGGAAAATTACTATGACCGATACAGAAGTACTGTTCAACAAATTTTTGTAAAGAGTATTTCAGTTCTACATGGGGCTAGTATCTTTGCTGGCCAGGTTTGTATTCGTTGTATTTTACATATAAAGCCCGTAAAGTCCCGTAGTAAAATCTCTTGTTTACTAGTTATGGTACCTACCTACTGTTAACTTCCAGAAGCCCAAGTTAAATTAAATAGCACCATTAAGTGTCCTCTACTCTCCGGACACTAACTTAAATATGTTCCAAGTAATTTTTAAGAATTTATTATTCACCGCAGCGCGAGGAACGTTATCCGAAAATTAATAATTTATAATCTACTCATGCCGACTGTTATTATGAATTACAATACTTACAGTTTCCTTCAATATCGGAGGATTTTAAATTGCTTTACAATAAAATACAAAAACTATTCCTAAAAAAAAACTTTACATTGACTGCGCGGAGTGAGAGAGAGATATCTCAATGTTTGCTATGAAGTGTAAACTATTTTTTTATTATAATTTATGAAAAATGTATTTCCTTAAAACAGCTGTGTGCCTTTATTGCACTCATACCATATTATTGCATGCAAACCATTGCTATTTAATTCGGTGCATACTGAACTGATTTTACCGTATAAAATTTTAATGTTTACAGTGTTGAAAATTATCAAAATATGATTTTTAATATGAATGAAAAAATTTGAAGGTAAAGGTTTACTTCTATGAACCGCATTCTTACCACTACATATAGCTAATTTGTTACGCCGTATATTGATTAATACCAATTATTATAGAAATACTATATCTATCTCTATTTAGACTACTTTGAGTATTATTATTCTATTTTCATTTATTCGAGTTTTTTTTTTACACGGAATAGGCTCAGGCTTTTTCCAAAATCTCACCTGATATTAAGTGACTATGTGGTCCAGGATGGTAGATATACTAAGCCTAGAGGTACTGGTTCTCAAGTGATGATGCCGGAACAAACCCATTGGTATTTGAAATGCTATTTGGTATTTAAAATGGTAAAATGTCACTGTGAAAGATTTTTTTACAACATACGGTGATCACGATCTAGACTAGCTCAACTGCCCCACCACCCTTATAGGTTTTTATGCACTTAAATATATTTAACTGAACAAACGCTTTTGTCCAGGTTGGCGTTGACAATTTCAGTGGACTTTGCGAAAAGCGTTTAAGGGAATCTAGACATAACAGCAATCGCAAGGGCACCAAAATGGTACGAGCTTCGGCTAGAGCTGCTAAAAATTCCGCGGAACTGGCCCTAGCTAACCTAATGACTAGTAAACGTGTAAAGTAAAAAAGGTCCCTTACAGAAGCTATGTACCTTGCGTGTAGTGTGTTATTATGTGTGTGTGCAGTACACCAGAGTTACAAGTGGTTACATGAGATGGATTATTATTTTTTCTGGTCTATTTATATTTGTCATAGAAGAATAAACTGTTAGACACGGAATTTTATAAATCTTTAAAATGCTTCAGTCCTTAAACCTCCACATATAGTGACATACATTTATTATAACGTTACACATGTGTTATAATATCCTTGACACTAATCCACAATGTTCCCATTAGATACAACATCGATATAGTAATTAATTATAACAGTATAAAAATTTGAAAATATGTCATATTTAACATTAAAATATGCATGTTATTTCCGATAAATAATAAATAATTATCATACATACATATTTATTTTTGCGTTTTGGTTAACCTTAATATATATTTTAATGAAACGATTTCAAAGAATATATGACTTATAATTATATTTCCTTTCTAATAAGTTCAAATCTTTGATATTTCTATAATTCTTATTTATTATATTTTTATGAATGCATACATACATACAATAATATACATAACCTTATGGTTTTCCCTCTGATTCCATAATTGGAGGTCGAGTTCTATCAAATTTATGTGCTAAGTTCTATCTATCTAGGTCTGGGTTCTTTGTTCTAATCATTGTGTCTTTCAAAAACTTAGTAAAATTAATTTCACATAATCTATTTTAGTGGCAAATTATTTCTATAAAACAGTGTCGTAAATTTATATATACGTTTAATAAACTATATTCATTATATTTACCAATTATAATTGAAATATAAAATTAAATACTTACGATATGATTAGCTTAAGTGGGCATCATCCTTGCCGCCTACGGTTTTTTAAAGATAAGGTTGTAACATAATGTAATTAATTAAATAAACATTATTTCTTCGATCACTTTTTGGTTCTTCAGATCTCCGATGACGTCATAGCATTAGCTTTGAGAAAGAATAAATGCACGAAAATTTATAAATTCGCGACAATACACTGCCGATCATAATTATATGATTACTGCATCCGTTGTATATCCATATGGATACTGCACGTTCTTAATAAATATAAATTAATTGTTGATTGTCCATTAGTAATAAATATAAATTAATTGTTGATTATATTACTGGATCGATTTAGGTATTTATGTTAAAGATCAGTTAGAAAATACAGGAACAAAAAATTAGCACTTTTTATCGGGTGTTTGTTTTTCGTCATTATCGTTCTGGAAAAATTAAAAAACGGACCATTTGCAAACTGCATGAATTATAATTTTTGTATTCACTTTAGAACATTTTAATTACTTTATTAATGTAAAGGGCACATTATTTCAAAATCCATTGCTATCCCTAAAATTTGAACAAGGTGTGAAAATGAATAATAAGCCATGTACATATCAAATGCCAAGATCGCAATTAATAGGGACCTAATTAAGATCGTCATGTATATTCAACGTGTATTTACTGTCACTAATATCTATTGTTCTAAAGATGTTTTACGTAGGCCCCTCTAAGGCATAATAATATAAGGTGATTATTGTGTGTAGTAAAATCCGCCGACAAGGTCGCGTGTGGTCGGTCGATCAGCGCCTGAGAAATTTAGTTCATGGAAAATCATTATATTATTTAATATAATATTTTACATTATCTATAATATTCATTAAAAATTATCATCACTAGAATTTTATATTTACATATTTAAAAAAGGCAACGTCACTATTTGTATGTAGGTCCATTATGCGCTTTTAACCAACGAAATCATTAAAGTGATTCTTTGCATTGAATTCCCTTATGATATCGAAACGGTTATCGCTCGATGGTCATAGTCGGACGTCATGCGTTTTTGGTAAAAAAAAACATCTAGTCATAAAACTATATTATAGTGGACTTTTAGCACTTGGCTAGCTGCCATGTTTGAATTTGAAAATATTTCGACAAGCACCTATAGAATCATGTAAGTACCTCTGAGGTTCTAAGATCACATAATCATAATCATATCAACCGAAAGACGTCCACTGCTGAACATAGGTCTCCCTCAAAGATATCGACGACTGACCTTGCACCACTCGCATCAAGCAGATTTCCGTGACCTTCACCAGATCGTCGATCTACGTTGTCGGGGCTACCTATGTTGCATCTTCCGGTACGCGGTTGCTATTCAAGAATCCCTCGGCCTCAACGAGCATAAGTTCTAAGAGTAATGTGCCCCACCCTCTGCCACTTTAATTTGGCAATTCTTCGGGCAATGTCCGATACTTTGGTTCTTCTGGGGATCTCATTCCTGATTCGATCATGCAATGAAACTCCAAGCACACTTTCGTCTTGAGAGACTGCTATATATCGTTTGAACCACATCATCACTTAAAATCAAATATGATTGAACCGCAGTGTACATAGAATATTAAAAATAAAGTAAATTTTTAGAATGGTAAATTAATTTTTGGCCAGTACATTAACACATATTAAGCACATGAATATTTTTCTACACCAAGTTGTGTATTGAACAAATTATGTGAATAACTTTAGTGAATGAAATCGACAAAAACGAATCTTAACATAAGCGGTCTATTGCACCACTGTCCTTGGATTGTATGTAAAACATTTAGCAACTGATTCAACGATCACATATTAAAAATAATATCTCAATTTGCTAGATATTACTCTTAAGAAGAAACGCAACTGGCAACAAATTTGAAGAATAGATAAAAGAAAGGGTATAACTCCAACTCCGGTTCATTATAACTCTGGAAAATAGAGGAATTTATGACTTCGTATTCCCCTGTTTTCTTCTCCAAAACGGGACTGATTAAAAAATAAGAAAGACTTTGGATATGCCTCTACATTTTAGTGTTTTGCTTTTTATTCGTTAAGTTTGTTTGACGAAGAACGGTAAAAATCGGGCAGTTTAGTAAAATTTTCGAAGACTTCCAGTTTTCTGTGACGGTTAATTAAACGTACAGGCACGGTAGATACAATCGATATAATATATGGTACAAAATTATTTCGGGAGAAAACAGGGGAAAACTTTATTTTATGTACTATATTTTTTGTATAGAATAAATTTCACCCGTATTTAACTGTAATTTTTTAAAAATTAAAATAACCGTCCTCCTGTTTTCCCGAGTATTATATGTTAACAATAAGAGTTTTTATTTAAATTCTGTATATAAATAAAATTAAGTATTCTACTTTGTTGTCCATAAGCTGGCACCGATTTCATAATACTATTAACGATATTGAAACAAAAGATATATTGAAATAAACAGAAGTTGATTAATAAAGTGATTATTAATTTACTTTTTAGTGCATTTTTCATGTACATTCTTTTGATGTTTAGTAATTGTTATGGTTTTCTTCAAAATTTTACTAATGCTTTGTTGTTATGGGGGATATAAACTTTAATTACTATCGAACGGAGTGGGAGAAATCATACTTGATCGGCCCCTTAAAAACTTAATATCGTTACTAAATTCGCATTAAAAATGCTTACGTAACTTTATGTTATTTGACCCGACAATTTTAAACTTGACCCAATATTTTTTTTAAATTTTTTCCTTTTTTATTATCAATACAGCCAACTATCGTAATTTCGCTTCGAAAACGCCTTAACCTATATTATTTTCATCGAGCGTTTTAAATAAATTAATTCTTTTTTGGATTTAGTTTTAAAAATAATAAATTCAGACTCATTTTAATTTTTATAATCGTTGATCTTGTTAAGGTCACGCAGGCGAGTGACTATTGAAGCTATTCTGATCAGAGTTACACGCATATTTCTATCAGGTAATATACTTATGTACATTAATGTAAGATTTAATTTTTTTTTGTCTATTTTTTAATACTGTAAGCGTTTAGCCTTTGACCACAATCTCACCTGATGTTAAGAGATGATAAGCTTAGAGGTATTGGCTCTCAGGTGATGTTGTCAGAAAATACCTAATGGTGTTTAGCGATATGTTCTCAAATTTGAGGGTGGTCGCTACCCAGGCGAGCATTATTACAAATGCCCTACTACCATACATTACATCCATCGATTTGGGTTCGAATTGACTAAACGCTGTTGAGTGGAACTTTTGGCGCGAGCGCTTAAGGTGCTCAATCGTAAAAGTAATTGCAAGGGCACCAAAGTGGTACGAACCTCAGCTTAGGCGGCTATTCGGGACATAAATTCCGCGGGCCCTAGCTTTACCTAAGTTAAGAGAAACTACGGATCTCAAGATCCCTTACAAAACCTATGCACATGCGTGTAGTGTGCAGACGTATGGGGTGCAGTGTATTGCGTGTTATCCTGCAGCATATATGTGTTACACACAATGGCGGTAGGCACAGAAGCCAAACGGCGGTTGGTATACCGTGGGGTTAGCAATCTCACATAACCCTACTGTTCCCCCGGATAGTATGGTATACATTAGGGTTTCCCCACATTAAAAAAAATATACACATGCCCGTCCCCGGTTGAGGATTGTCATTGTGATAGGTCATTTTCTAGCGCTCGTTTGTTTAACTTTGTAACTGAAGGTAGTTCAAAACCTGTCGTTGTTATAACTATAGCTTGTTAATATATTCGACCACTTCAATTGAGAATATAATCCGAAGTTAGCGTATTCAATGAAAATAATGAAATAAAAAAATTGTAAGCAAAATCTTAATCTTATTTATTTCATATAGATATATTTTCCAACATTGCACTATGCAAACGGAATTGAAGTAAATAATAAAATTAATACAATCACTCATTCTATGATACGTACCAGCATGGAAGTAAAACTATACATTAAGACAAATAACTATTATAGTTTAATAAAAAATGAGATTTAGGTGCGAGATTTACCAACTTTTCTAGCCAGTCAAGGTTGTGATACATGTGTTATAGTGTAATGTTATGATACAGTGTTTCAACAGTACACAATAGTTTAAATTAGTTATACGGAATTTTACGAAGACCACCTAGCAATCTACTCTTAATATAAATGTTTATCATCAAACATCGCTGTTCCTTTAGCTACTGAACTGAGGCTGTGTCAGCCTCTATCTAGGATTAGCATTTTATTTACAGGTAATGAAAGACTGACTTGGGAGAACAAACTAATTTTCTGCCACGTCCATTTTAAGTGTCACTCCAAAAATGGTAGCTAGTGTATCATGATATTATTAATGCACACGTGTCTTATTACTCTTTATACATATTTATCTCTTTTCTATTAAAATTAATAAAACTATCCAAAGATTACTTTGCAAAAGCGTTAAAAATATCATTGATGAAGTGATCTGGATTTTTCATTAAATAAAAATAATTAAGAGTTATCCAAAATCTCCAAAATGTACTAAGCGCCTTTATTTTTCTCGTAATCGATTAAGGCTATATATTCTTTCTAATATGTAAAGGCAATTTGGAAATATAAATTATTTATATCGTACAATACAATGTTTTGCTTACAATAGGCTTAATAAGAAAGCTCAAACTCACTCAAAGGGCAATGGAGAAGGTATTGCTCGGAGTTTTGCTGTGTGAACGAATCCGAAATGAGGGGCCCCGCAGAAGAACCAAAGTTACCGACATTGACCAAACAAATACTAAACTAAAATGACAGTAGGCTGGAAATAGTACTCGCAGAACCGATTTCCGATAGGGTTAACAGGTTCTTGAATGGCTACCATGTACCAAAAGCTACAGCGTGAGTAGGCTAGCCATAAAGATGGACTGACGAACTGGTGAAGGTCGCGGAAATCCGCTGCATGCAGATAGCGCAATACCAGACGTTTTGGAAATCTTTGAGGGAGATCTATATCTAGCAGTGGATGTTTTTTCGATAGACTGGATATCGTTAACTTTGTATGCGATACGTAATGAAATAAAGAGGATTAAAGAATTTTTAACCAATTAAATTACAACAAAAATAATTATCCCATTTTATAGCAATCTTATGGATGGGTTGTATCATTGTTAACATAGAATACTATGATCAATTTTGTACCTATTAGCATAGTTATGTGGTGTGGATGAGAGAACCGTTCGCCGCCAAGGTCTACCGTTTGTTAACGTCTAACCTTCCGAGAGGCATTTGTTATTAGAACCGGCAATCAATGTTTCCTAACATATTCTGATAAATTCCGTAATTAGAATAAACCCTGCATATATAACTATTTTATTTTATTCACAACTCAACCATAATAATGTTAACGTTGTTTATTACCAATTTATAAATATTTATTTACATTTACATCTTGATGTAACATTCCATTTAAATTTTTTCTTTCTTCATCAAGCAAATATTTGATCAGTAATTTGCGAATGATTTATATGTAATTTTATGAACAGAAGGAAAGGCCGCTATCAGAATATAAATTCAACTGTAGACAGTAGAAGGAATTATTCTATTTCACTCATATAAATAATAATAATTGAATAAAATATCTACAGATATTTTGAAGCGATTTGAAAATCCTGTCAATTATCTCAACATTTTTAAATTCATGATCATGTTGCATAGATACCTAATTCCCAAGCTTTATTTGTCTAAGACTATATTATGGCTGAAATAGATACAAATGTTTCATATAAAACATACTACTTATCGCGTAATACGCTATGCAGTAACGCCTACAATAATAGAGAAGATTCATCATCACAAGGCAGACAGTCCGTCCATTGTATTCCAACTAATTACCTAACAGCATCCAGTTTTCTCGTCTTATCACTTTCAATGTGCGGAAGCGACGTCGCATTTGCATGTCATTAATGCAACTCTTTGTTGATTATTATTACCGTAGTAGGTTCGCTATTTTTACGAATATGTTTGGATTGGTATTTTTGCGATTTTTTAATTCATGCTCTTAAAGAAAGGATGATCACAAAGTTACTTTTTTTAATTTGCATGTGAATTACTAATGCATATTTAACTGATATGTCTCCTAAATCTAATACGTTAAAACCATTACAAAAATTGATTTAAGAGATAACATTACAGTTAATTCATTTTTTTGTTATTAATCTTTATACTGTAAACATATTTTTAAATTCAATACACAATTATGTTATCCACATTTAATGTCGATTTACTACTTAAAAAATTTAAAACTACGAAAATAATACAGGTTCGATTTCTATAAGATCAAACGTTAAAGGTATCTGAGATGAAAGAGAAGATAGCCCAAATTCAGTAGTGAAACGAAAATTAAAAGATGTAAACAGAAATAACTCAGAATCATGGACTTCCTATCTTTAGATAGAAATCGACGAACAAGGTCGCAGAATAATAACATTAATTGTGTTCGTATTACGCATAATAGCTGTGTAAGATGAAAGATTAGTATCATCGCTTTTATATTTTTTATGTAAATCTTTAATACAATTGTAACATCATTATGTGGTAGGAAACAACCTCAGCGAAATTGTTTTGACAGCGCAGGTATAATGATAGATCAACTCTATATTTTAACTTTTCAATTTACAATTTATCATATTAAATCAATGAAACCTATATTATATATTTCATCTTTCTCTTCTTTTTGTATATTTTGCACAAAATAATTTGTATTTTGTATGTTTAAAATCATTATTAAATCAATTATACCTTCTCACAAATGTAAATTTACAAAAATATATAACAAATTATTCTAAATTTATTTAGATCAATTTTTATTACGTTTACAAGTAATCATTGTTAGTTAGGTATAGTAATTACCTAAAACCTATCCAGGAAAAATACTATTAAATTTTGCAATCTTATTATATCTTCTATGATTATTTGTTATATAGAGAAGTCAGTTGTGATACAAATCACCATATCCTATTCCATCTATAACTTCGTTACATACAACGTTTTTTTTTTCTTAAAGGCAAAACAGAGCAACTTTTAGTTTTCGTTTATTATAATCCCGTAACGGCGCGCCTCGTTTCAGGATCAGCAAATATATAATTACACTTACCTGAAGTCTTTGTCCGTGGTTGACGTATGCCGTTACGGTGATGGCGAATGTCAAATATTTCTCATCTATAGGGCTGTACGTATATTATTTAACACCAGTCATTTTTCCGATATCGAATACAAAAAAAAGCAAAAAATTTATCCGTTAATATCCAAAGTCTCGGAAATGACCTGTTCCCGAGGGAATGCATGACCTTTAATAATCACAATCCCTGCATTGTACTGCAAAATATTTTGGAATTTGAAAAGTTACCGTTATTCACAAACTAAATACTGTTACCATAAGAACTTCAACGCTTATTTATTCTTCACTATCAATTGAAATTGTTTTTAAATAATTTTAATTGCATATTTAGTTGGCGTGAAATATATCGTCCGTATTTGGCTCCAACTATAGCATCAAGATCAAATCCACCAGTACCATCAATCGACACCATTCTACCTCAACGATTACCATTAACAATATTAACATTAACATCAACATTAACAATATATAACTAACCTTGTAAAGCGGATTTAAGTCAATACGCACTTTTTATCACAAAGTCCTATATGCATTAAATTAAAACTTGAATAGAAATATTATTAGGAATGTATTAGCAAAATGCTTTTTTACAACTTCCTATGTCCAATTATTTACTCGCAAAATATAAAAGGTCAAACGCTCCATTCATCATTCTCTAATAAACGCATGTCCATTTAACACTGACCTATGATTGTAGTTATTATGAAATCGGAATTAACATCGATCGTTAAATGTTTCTATTGCTGTCTTAAAATTAGCACTTATTTTATTATAATAGCGAGTAGCGAGTAGATTCTTAATCAATATAATAAGTGTTAGTACTATACTATTAATTAAGTAATAATGATTTGTATACAATAGTTATTTATTTAGTAAAAATGTTAAAATAATATGACGCAGCGCTAGGTTAATAATAGACATAAAAATTATACAAAACAGAAAAGTCTCAACGATTCTGCGAGTTGCCAATTTAATAGGAATGAAAGTTTTAATTTACCAAAAGAATGACTGTAATCGTATAAGTTTCCCATTAAAGCATGTATATAATATAGTTTATTTGAAACCATAATTGCACATGAAACGTTTTTTAGAGCTAATAATAAAAACCAAGATATCACATAATTTTTTTAAATACTAGATATTTTTTTAAATACATGTCCACTTAGTGGTTGATTCTATTCTCCTAATTTAACTAATTCGAAGCAATAACGCCTCTTTAGGAGTATCTTTATACTTTTACCAAAGTACATGCATTCTGTAAAGATGATGGTGGTAGAAAATATGCAAATATATCGTTCTGGTAAGATGATTCTAATGCTAAACTAGTATCATTCAACTAAGTAAATATCTGTATCGATTACTCTAAATTTAAATTAAGAGTGAAATTCTAAACAGCTTAAATTATTTCGTTTGTTAAAACAAAAATGCATTGTAAATGTATCGATACATATATAAAAGTATATAATAAAAATATGAATAAAACGTATAAAATTATGTGCGATAAATAAAGTATCTCTTAAATAAAATTGTATATAAGCAGGATAAAATTGCATCTCGTTCAATTATTTGCTGGAAAGCAAAAGGAGAAATGAAATAGCATTCCAATTAAAAGTAAGTAGCGCTATCGCATCCGTTCGAAAGCCTTAATAGTAAACTTCGTGACAAAATCAAGTTTTTATACCAGCTTTATAAATGTGGTACAATTTACTAGAGATTACACATAATTAACCTCACATCTTCAAGATTATTATCTTATAATGTTATATTCTACCAGCTTAATGTCCTTGCATATAGGTAATGCACTCAAATTCTTACTTCTAAGTACGATAACATTTTTTCTTTACGAATGTAAAGTAATATTAATATGATACTTCATGTTTAAATAATGGAGGTAATTTTAATATATTATAAATTGCATTATCTTTATAAGAATAAAGAAATATGGTACATACATAACCAAACTTAAAAATTAAAAGAATAAAATTGAATTAAGATGATCATTTAATTTGAAATTTAATTATCTCTAGCTAAAATAGATGCCCAATGATCCAGAAAAATGTGCGCCCCCACAAAAACCTGAATTGCTCTCCATCGAATCTCGTCCTAAGTTCCTCTCTTCTAGTTTTTGATTGAGCAGATTGCTATCTAAACTCTATGGGTTCTCTACCACCACCACGGGGTTGGTAGATGGCTCAGATCAGAACGCTCTTGAAGTGAAACGCCAGCCGTGTAATCCTATCTAACGCCATAGACAAATTCATAATCGCTATCCTTATCTGCCCTCCTAATCCTATAATTCAAGCCACCACATCGGCGTAATCATCACAAACTTATGCACCCATACATACTACACGCTAAATACGTAAATTCTCTTAGAGACCTTTTTTTTATCTGCAAACTGTATGAGTAGGATAAGGTCAATTCAGTACTATTGTCAGAAATGCATGGCAAACCATGCCGAGATTCATACCTACTATTACGGTAACGTTATTTTTGTTACCATTTAAAACAAAGTTGATGAAATTTTCATTAATGTATATACGTCTAACCTTTTAAATCCTGCAAACTCTTGTGAACGTGAGTAAAATTATTTTTTATAATTCAGAACTAGAAAATTTGTTTTAACCAAAGTTTAAAAATATAGATAAATAGATAGCTGGTATGAGAATGATAGATAAAGTAACAAACAATGTGATAGGGGAATGTTGTGGTGTGGTAAACGATATAGTGACAAAAATAGATAAAGGGATGCTTAATTAGTACGGACACCTAGAAAGGATGGATGTAAGAAGATTGACAAAACAAATTTAGAAGGCGAGTGTGGGTGGACAATCTGGTAAGGGTTGACTTAACTGAACGTATCTCGACTAGATCGAGGACGTTTTGATGAAAGGCCGCGTTCAAAAGTACCCGTAACCGAAGAACATGTATGAAAGCGCTTAGGAAACTAGAAGAAGCGAAAGACGTGTGTTAGGATCGTAGCAAGTGAAAGAATGTAGCTCTACCTACCCTTATAGCAGAGAGTCGAGATGTTATGTATAGAAGAATAGAATATACGCTGAGTATTGCATAGTTACAATCGAAAATAACCATTGTTAGTCTCTCATGACTTACACCAGTATTTATTTAGTTTTCGCTGTTCGTCCCTGAGAGGCCGAGATCCCGTTATACGAACTGGAAGGGCGGGTCCATGTATTAGCCTGTACTGTTCTTATGATTGCAGTTAATTCTGCGGTATCGGGCGACAGAGCTATTTACTATTCGATAATGAATATACGTTTAAATACAGTGCGCTCTTTAACCTTGGTTTTTAATATTTATTCTTTTTTACCAAACTTGTTACGTTAATACGTCCGGTATGGACCTTTTCAAATGCCCATAGTTGAAGGCATTCAAATGAAAATGGCAAATATCACAAGGGCTGTGCAGCATTTATTTTACTTTCTTTGTCATAATAATCTACTATAATATGCAGATAATATTATTTGTATTTGATGAAAGAATCAACTGAACGTTAAATATTGTAATTGAAATATAATCAAACATATTAAAATATATATAAATAGAATATATAAAGTCAATGTGTTTATTTATTTACATAAAAATTCATAGCTCATAAAAATATATCTGAACTACATCGATATTTTAATTAGATAGCAGCCAAAAACGAACTTATCATCTTTTAAAATAGAAAGAGAATGTTTATATTTCCTCGTGTGTATAGCAAAATATGAGTGTGTGTGTGTGTTTGTGTGCAATGATCTATGCGTATGGATATACTTGATATTATTTGTTTATTAGAGATACATTCGTTTGGTTTCTGAAATTGTTTTTGGATATAATTTTGAAAGCATTGATATTATAGGTAACTAAAATCAAATTAGGCAGTATCATTAACGAAGGTAATAATAACGTGGCAATCAAACGAATTATTATGTACTAATCTAAACAATAAAGCAGTACAAGTTGACCAGATAAAGACAAAGAAATATTATTTTATCTTTCTTAAAATTTCCCTTGAATAACTCGAGCTTCATGTATTGTATTCTCATAAAAAAAAAACAATACAGGTTGAGCTAATTACTTTTTCAACACATGTATTAGTAGAATGGATAGTAATCGAACAGCCGGTTCATACTCAGGCACAGGTGTTCCGAGCCGTGGGAAGGCTGCCTTGATCTTGAAATAAAAATTGTCCCTTGCTTTTTACTGTCTCTTTCATCTGGTCTTTTAAAATTTATAGTAATAATTGGCATTTTCTGTGAAAACAGTTTAGTTTTTTATTTAATTCAGGCATTAAGTAAAAACCATTTTACTTATATTTAAAAAATCTCTTCAGCACGAAAATAGATAGTCACTTGCATTTGTCACTCGCGAATATTCTCATATGCAACGTTAAATAAAATTTCCGATTCCAGTAGTCAGCTAGAACTTACGATCTTTATAGAGCCATACACAATTTGTGCACTAAACCAAAAAGAATATGATACAAATCAATAAACTATTTTTTAAATTAAACTTGCTTAAACTAGCCTAAGCTGCAACGTATATTTTTATGGCTTTAATGTAATCCCAAAGTAGAAATCAAAATAGTTGGACAAAGGACTAATCTCAAGAACATTTATTATGACTTTTTTACTTACAGCCTTGAAAATAAAACTTTGACGACATAGTTTTCAGTAATAAGACGAACACGAAATATATCTTACGATGTGTAGTTAGTTTTTGAGTTTATTTAAATATAACGAATATTTTTTAAATTTGTATCACCATTTAGATAACTATTTCTTTTAAAAAAAAAAATTTCTTCAACGCACACATTTTCGCAGTCACACCTTAGTGCTAATTTGTATTTCCATAGAAACAAATATTTTCTTTTCTTTAAACGCCTTCATTAATAGTAACACTATAATTAGTTTGCTAAGTATCTTACTATCGACTGCGGTGAATTTATCTATCTCCTTTTTAATACAGCCACCTATGGCTCTGCATCCGGTCAGACCGTTATGTTTACAAGGATGTATAAACAATTATGTAGCTAGCTATTAAATATGGTTTGTTATATGCCGATATATTTATTAGATGATCCTTTATTAGAAGAAGCCATTGATAGCATTTTTAGGGCGCTGTGCTTACTTCTTTTGGGCAATTTTTTTATAATTAATAAACGAAGAAAGAAGCACAACGTAATTTCGAACCAAATACTTAAATACTTAGTTCAATCGCTTTTGATATTTATTTTTAAGGTATTAAGTACATAACAGGTATGCAAGCAAATGGCGCTAAGCGATCAGTGCGATCACTGTTGCTTCTCAACTCAAAAAGACCGTAGTTCTTAAAGCTAAATAACTGTATATTAATATGTCTTCCTTCGTGGGTCAGTCTCAATGTTGTGTTACCAATTATGTCTTTTGAACCGAAAGACAGTAGTACAAGCATTCTTATACAGTAAAAATAAGTATGAAAGTGGTATTAGAAACCTGTCATAATTTTTACCAGTTTTCATTTTTCACTTCTGTAAAAAGCTAGTAATAGTTTTTGATATGCTAATCGTATCTAAATTATAGCATTAAAAATAAAATGCCTTTACGTACTAGTGATATACCATTAAACCAGTAAACATCAATAGTTGATAAATTAATAACATCCTTTTACAACAACAACAAATTAATATTCCAGTAAAATTTATTCTCAGCAACAGTAATTGTGATAACTGTAGTAAGTTTTAAATGATTTAAAATCATAGAATTTACAATACTTTGATTTTCTTCTTTTCTGTCAATGATTAGAAATCATTATTATAGTTAATAATTATGCCATATTCATTTATTTTATAAATCTATAATCTCATCATCCCTGAAAACCAGATTGCCAAGTTACTTCTTATTCACCCTTAATTGCTCCAAGTCTTGCCTCACCCACCTGTCGATTATACTAAATTTTTTTATTTTCCATTTCATGAGAAAAACGCAACACCTGTAATACAATTCAACACTTGTCGATAATTATTTTATTTATAATTTCTTTGGTCAGTTCTGATAGTTATTGGAATATAGTATATAAACAGCGTTAATGATACCTTTTAGTCAACCCAAGGAATTAAAAAATATATCACTAGGACAATGGAAATAGATCTGTTATAAGTAATAAAACTCAACTTAAAAAGAGTTTACAATGAGCAATTAACAACTGAAATAAATAAGGTAATTATGATTTATTCTTATTGTCAACTAATATTTAATAAGTCATATCTAGCACCTGTAACTTAACTAATCGATTAACCTTGTATTTATACCTACAAAATTCAAGTAGACGCGTGTATTTTTTAATACGATTAGATATCGTAACTATTTTGATACCATATGTTTATGTAAACTTTTCTTAGCTCGTTGCCTTATAAAGGTCTTGAATTAAAATGACACCGGGAAAGGTGGACGAAAGCCACGTGGTTGAAGATAAAGGTGCTCTTATAGCAAAGTGGCCACTATAAAAGTTCATTGGTCATTCTATAAATGTAGTGATAAATTAAAAACTCATTTTTTACGAGGCGACAGAAACTACATATGGCCTATGGCTTCACATCCGGTGACATCGAACACGATTGACAAGTTACACTGAAACGTATAGGTGAAGTTATGAGAGGAATGTAACAGTAACACATATTATAAAAAATACAGAGAGCTATTACCAACGTGAAATTTGCATGTGAAACTAGAGTAAATATTAACGCAAAGATATCTCCGTAAAATGTAGGTGTAGTAAAAGTAGCAGAGTCTAATAATTTGTAGTTTAAAAAATACAAAATTATATACAAGAGGTAAGAAATAGCTTTGAAACGTAACTATGGGCAGCACTTTTCTAATTTCTGAAATTAAAGAAATACATATAAATCCACAACACGCAGTCAAAAATCGTGACATATTGTTTAAGTGGCATAAATCGCTTTCTCATATTTCTTGTATCCTAACCTTCCATCCTTCAAACAAGCGGATAAGCATAACATGATTAAAACAACAGCTACAATTGCTAATTATTTACCTTAGGTGCACCCTGCTAGCTACTAACATGATCATGAGAAAACCACCTGTCAGATATATCCATATCTACTGTTTACTCCGACTTGTTATGAAAAAGTTCACATGTATTTCATATAGCGATGTTGACAGTAGTGAATCGCACACTGACATTTCCCAGTATTCATATAGATTACATTCTCAAAAGTTTTCCATTGTCCTGTTCTTAAATATTTTAGACACATATATTCTTATTTTCCATTTTGTCTTATCCTAGATATTATTGAACGCGAATATTGGCTTAATTCTATTCCTTAGCATTTTTATTAAATGTAACCCTATCAAATACGAAGTAGTTTGCGACGAACGAAAAACATTTCCCGGTTAATCTACATTTGCAAAGCAGGGATCACTTAGTAGTTGTGCCATCAGAGGGGCTAGCCAAGTGTTAATTTTGAAATCGTTAACGCTAATAGAACATGAAAAAATGTTTGGAAATGATGTATCTCAACGTTGAATCACGTGATCTAAACAAACGTATAGAAAATATCGTAGCCAAGTTGACAATTTATATCATTCGTTCGAAATGATTTAATAGAACGTATCGTTTCTATAACGGCGATCACCGATGTCCCATACATGTCGTAGCCAAGATGCTGTTTTCATAAGCGTTAACGAAACAATGTCGTAGTTTTTGAACGTTGAACAAGACCCTGCAGATAACGCTTCAAAAATGGCGTCTTTGCAATCAGTTGTTATAAAAGTTTACTGTAATGTTTTAAATTTCGCTTAAATATTATATTGTTTGAAAATCAGATTTCAAGCACCGATAAGTGTGTTCCACAGCTTTATATCAGAGTTAATAGTACCTTTAAGAGCTTAATGTGTTATCACCATCTTGTGCCATACAATCATTTAAATTCAAGTGAGATTGTGGTAAAAATCAGTGTTGAGAATCTATACAGTATCAAACAAGTCAGATACATTATATACATGCATACACATCATCATGCCTCACTCTCGTGGGGTAGGCAGAGTTTATGTCCTTCAACTTGAAACGCCTCTTTCGCTTCCTCTATTTACATGAACGCTTTCATACATGCTCGTCGGTTATGCGTACTTTTCATCTGGCCTTTCTTTAAGACGTCTTCATGATTGACCTGATGGTCGAGATATTTTAATAGCTAATTGGTGATTGTCATCATTCAACGACTATTGTTATTATTTTTCACTTATATGCATGCAATCCTTTTATGATATTTAAATATTATTAAAATAAAAAAAAAAATAACAGGTAAGGTATCCTGAGAAAGATATTAAAACCGGGGCAAAGGTATACCAGCTTTTTAATGATAGTCGAGATCAGATAGGTCTTTGGACGCGTTCCATTGCGGCAATATCGGAACTCTTAACATGAGTAATATTTTTTAGGGTTCACTTACGGCCGGCCGGTTTGAATATGCGATCTCAAGGATCAGATCAGTGTAAGTGATCACTCAAAAAACCGATATATTTTTCGTCTGATCTTAATCTTAACTTTTAATTTTCGATATTAAAACCCGCCATCATTGACAAGTGGAATTTGACTTTATTTTTATAAATTTATTCCAGAAGAATAGAAATACAATATTTTCTTTAAATTGGAATCAAGTTGTTATTTATTAATAGAATTTTAAGAGAAGTCTTAAAGTTTTAACTTTTTATAAACTGGATCTACAGAGGAATTTGGATTGATTTTCTATGGTGTTTAAGATTGTTTTATTTCTAATATTAAATCAACATATTAAAGGACAAGTAGAAATGTATGAGATAATTATCTGGTTTTATCTTCGCCGGTTCAAATAGCCATAAGTGAAACCTTTTTCTTATTTCAAAGATAAAGCAAGGTTTTAACATATTATTTTATGTAAGTACATGTAATAATATGAAGGCTTTTTACCATAATAATAATTGTGTCGTCACTTATAAAACAATTAGATACTTATATCTTTAATGTTTGTTATAAAATGTTAATGTTATATCACCATATCAAATAATACATATAAAATACAAAATCATATTTTATTTACCTACAGAACCTATAATAATTATTTTGATGGTATCGTTGTTAATTTTATTATTGCTACAGCCGGAGAAATGATCTCGAGCTATTTTGTCAGGGTCGCAAGAAATGCAGCCTTGACGGGACATCGACCGAACCAGAGCACGATACTCGTCGACTTTTTCAAGAGTACAATAAAAAAGATACCACGTTGACATAACCACAAAGAGATACGTTTTTAGAAAACAAACATGTTTATTGCGTTATCTCCGTGAAATTGTTACGCGTCGAAGTTCAGTCAATAAAAGAGCATAGATACAAAATATTTTTTTTGATGATTTAGCATTACACGGCGGGTCAAGCGAGCAGGTAACCGTTAGTTAGACATATTTAGGAAATGAAACTCGAGATTTTTAATTATTACCATAAAAATGTCTCTACCAAAGCAAAGCTTAAGCTACAAAAATGGTCTTTGAATAACTTCAATTTCGGATTGTTTTTATTTGGCTCTTTTTATTTACGAATTTGCCGTCCAATAACCTACTCTATTCCTTAATCACACTGAGCTTTTGTTGAAAAAATACAGCGTGATGAAACTTTAGTTCTTTAGAATCCCCGCCTTCGTAGCTACCGCCTTTTGTCTGGAATTCGGTCATATACAGATGTTTTCAGACAACATTATTTGAGAGCCAGTGGTCTAAGTATGTTTTGCATCCAAAAAAATGTACATTTAATGATTATTATTTAAACTTCCTGGTTACCTTTGCCGTGCATATAATCATGTATCTTCCAATTAATCACTAAATAAATGATAAAATAACCTACCACAGTCTCCAGGTGCTTCACCACGGCATCAGTTTTCATAATCTCTCAAAGCAAATTAATTTACAGAGTAGATACATTGCGTTAACAGGGCGATATTAAACCAGTACAGTTTATTTTCTACGATCCTTCTTATTTTATATTAATTAAATAGAATATTATCTTTTAATTCCAGTAAATATTACTTATTTTTAGTTTTACTCTATTTTAAAAGTCATTACAGACGCGTGAACCGGACAACGTACATGGTACGACAAATGGCCGAAGTTATCAGTTGCCTTGTACATAGACTATACACTAATACTATAGGGCTTTGTGGGAACAGTCACGTATAAATAATGTCATTATAGAAGCGCGAAAAAAATGCTTCTACTAACGGTAACGTTAACGCCACCATAACAAGATATATCTGTTTGTATATCTGTTACTTGCATAAATAGCAATTTCTCTTTTTTTCAACTTCGACAATTACGGAAGCATGACGCCCGTACCTGACAGTGCCTTGACAACTATTTTTTTTTTTTTTTTATTTTTTTTATTTTTTTTATTTATTTTTTTTTTTTATTTATTTTTTTTTTTTTTTTTTTTATTTTATTTTATTTTTTTTTTTATTATTTAAATTAAACTATCTGCAGACTCTGGGTCCGCACCTTTTTTTAGATTGGATATTTAAATCGACTTGCGTCGGAAAAAATTGCCTATAATAGCAATTCAAGCAGCTATGCAGTTAGTAATCTTCTTTTGCATATGTGAGCTTAAATCTACTTCTATTAAATTTTTTATATCTATATATTCAATTATTTTGTAAAACACTTATTTTGTTATTATTAATTACATAATTATTACATAATTTTTATTTTTTATTTTTTATTAACGGTCGTAACAAGCCAAGCAGAACTAGGTCCGTGTCCGCATAATTACCTCATAGTTTGGGTTTGGGCAATTATTGCTTGTATGACCTTTTGGTCTCCATGTTTTATGGCCATCTTGAAATTATAATCCGCTATGTCCTTCGCCGGTGCACTCACCGCTCGGTGGATGAAGCGGCCTATTGCGTCGTCGGCCACGTCGGTATAATAGACACAGGTCTCCGTGTGCCTCGAGATGGCCACAATAGCGTGGGATACACTATCGTGGATCTGTAGCTTTCTCCCCTTGGTCTGGAGAATCACCACCGATTTGAATGTCAACCCCTGCGACTCGTGGATCGTCAGGACTCGCGACCCCTCCCCTGTTCCGTAGCCCTTGTTTATAAGGGCTTTCTTCTCTACCTGAGTATGTACTAGGTAGAGAGTATCGGTGGAGTGTCGGGGTATCTGCGCTCCCGAGTAACCCCCGAGTCTCAGGGACCTCACTATCGGTTTGGATGAGTATATACCGTCATAGACCTCCCTGAATGCATAGGCCACGTCCATCGGGTTCCTGTGAGTGCAGAGAAGTTTGTTTTGTGATACCGGCGACTGCAGTTGGTCGGCAGTAAGACATCTCGAAGAGGTTCTCTCGGTCGATGTAGGGCAGCTGATTGAAGTCCCCAATGAGGAGGATTTCGTTTGCTCCCGCCAGCCGGGCGGCGGTCAGGATAGCCCCGAAATGATTCATAAGAGCCTCGTCCACGATTAATCGCGGACGTTTCTCGGACTCTTTAAAACCATTTACGAGGATCGAGGCCATGGTGCGCGCTCTCTTTTCGGCCTTGCTGCCGTGTGTCTGCACCAGTTTTCCTGTTTCCTGTAGATCTTTAGCCGCCTCGGTTGTGGTTGTCGCGACTGCGTCTCTGTCCACATCAAAGTTTTTCACCAGCCACGTTGTCTTCCCACAGCCTGGGACCCCATTGGTCCACTCAATCATGGGTATTGCTTCGGTGCATTCCACTGCCGTAGTGTTGAGGACCCTCGATACGGTTTCCACCTTTTCGATGATCCTCTCATCCAGCATGATCTTAGTGCACCGGGCCACCACGACGATGGGGTCAACCAAAGGTGTCCTGAACCTGAGCTGGGGGCTAGACTCCTGCGACTCCTCCTCCTCCCTGAGCACGAAACCGCTGGTGGAACTGAAAGCGGCCATGTAACTACCCGACATACTCCCTGCGATGACCTGGGCAGTATCGTTATTGTAGATGGCCGCTTCTGCTTCCTCGAGTCTTGCCTTCAAGGAGCCCACGATACCCAGACGATGGTCTTCTAGGATCTTAGTACATGTCAATTTATTGACTTTTATCGTGGCCTCCAAGACTGCTTTAAACTCCAGGATCGCATTCTCCATATGGTCCAGCGGTCCCACAACTGGGGTTTGGAGGGGTGCGTTCACCTGCCCCATGTCAGCTCTGGTCCTTTTCCGCTGTGGGTCCGGTCTCGGGATCCGAACTCTTCTTTGAAGACGGTCTATAGCGGTCTGCTGTGGGTCATAAAGGGTCGTGTGTGTTTGGGTTGTTAAAGTTTGTGTTATGGCCCAAGATGGTCCTCTCTCTGGACTGCCGCCTACAGATTTTTTTGCGGCTTCCTTTTCGGCTGCTACCTTTA
Source organism: Samia ricini (assembly GCA_014132275.2). NCBI lineage: Eukaryota > Metazoa > Arthropoda > Insecta > Lepidoptera > Saturniidae > Samia > Samia ricini. Next base: position 15,288,081 of record AP028161.1, read on the forward strand.
ATTGCAGTCGTTCGGCTCCACTTAGCTCGACGTTGGGGTCGGAGAAGGCAGGCTCCCTTGTTGGTTTGCTTGACAACTATTAAGTTCGATCAGTTCTGCCGTCCGCCGCACCATGTGTGCGATCCAATCCGCGCGTCTGTTATGGAAGTTTATGCTTTAGTATTCACTCCACGTGCCATATAAAGTGTGATAATTATCAGCGGTACGTAATATTCTTAGGAAAATAGTTGAAAAAATAACATCTTAAAGTTGAAAAAAAAAGAAATATCAAGAAAATATTACATTTTAATATTCATTTTACAGCTGCTTAGCGTCCGATCTAATGCAACCAACAACTATAAATAGGTAAGCAGATGTATCTACAAATGCGTCAAGCTTAATACAAAAGGTTAATATATACCTAAATTTACATATTCAGCAAAGCACATAATAAGGTAACTTCATGTGATAATTTATAACTTAAACCCATGTACGTCTCTGTTAGGGTCAACCCTGTACATACATATGTACTCGTATTTTAAAAACATAATATCATGAATGTTGCAAATATTGTTGAATTAAACAACCATATAAATTATACAGAAATAGTGTTATCAGCTTATTGGTAAATATGATCATAATCATTGTTGAAAATTTGATGCAAAAACAAAATTTTTTACGTTTTTTTTTATAATCTTTATTCAATTTAGGCCCTAAGAAGGCGCTTATGAACGTCTAAAACACTACCACCGGTTCGGAAAACAACCCAGTCGAGAAGAGGTGGCAAGAAACTCGATCTGGTTCTTTTTTTATAAATATAATATATATCATTTTTTTTCATAAAAAAAAACTATACAAACCAATGTTTATCTTAACTAATGTTAGCGGAAGCACAGAGTTGTGGGTAAATTCTAGACATCACTATTTGTTTTATTGATAACATTTAAAGCTCGTAAACAGCCACTAAAAAAATAATTGAAAATCGGCTGGCAAACAAAGCACTGAACTTGTAACATATTTGCTTTATTTTATATATAGACAAGCGATCAGCCCCGGCATCGTACGTATTTATAGACTAATCTAATTTAAAAAAAAATAGCATAAGTTACTCAGAAACAGTGTAGTTTTTTCTACAGGTAACATAATTTTTTTTTAATAGGTTAAGTAGTTTTTGTGTTTATTCATAAAAAATAAATAAATAATTTTACCTCTTTATATAATAATACAGATTATATGTCTCGGCGAAATTGGTAGCGCCTAAAAACGAATAAATGTTGTGCTAAATTAATTACAGCTGAATTAAATAAAGTTATTTTTCGAATTCGCGAGGAAACTTCTCGAATTCATGAGACGAAAAAAAAAACATCGAAATCAGTCGATCAGTTCCCATGACAATATCAAACCGCTTCATACAAAGTGTATGAAAAATGGATTTCTTTTTATAAAATTTTCTGTTGTTTAAATTTATTATTCTAGACTTAAAAAAATCTATTCAGCCGATCTTGATTTTGAATGGTGAATCTAACCTGACTTTATTATGTATAATACATAGTATAGATTAGTTATATGTAATACATATTACAACTGTTTAATACATTTCACAAGTAAGAGATATATGTATTTTTCAGGTAACAGAAATATACCGGGGGAGGACACACTTAAAAGAGTTGTGGTGAACCGCGGTGATTACGATTGGAATATACGACGGTGGGCGGATGGTAGGTTTCGACCTCTTCTTCATTAATTACCTAATTAACTATATTCATGTAAAAAGGCGTACATAACTACATTTTTGTTCGGGTATATCATTAAATCCACTGTACCGATTTCAATCGGATTTCTTTGTTGTGTCTTACAATATTTCGAAGGATTAGGCTAATTTTATATTGCACTGTATTTTTTTTTCTTATTATAAATAGACGTCTGTCTACATGGATTACAAGGGGTTATTTTATTACTAAAAAAAAGTTATCAAATATTCACTAGCTCAATATCTATTTACTTTTCAGAACTCCTGTTCTGGCCTGGTCTGTTTTCATTATCAATTGGGTACGGGAGGCTAACTTTGTTCCCGCACACACTCCGAGGTACCCCTGGGAAGCTCTTGAAGCCGCCACTAACACGATACAGTGATTATACACGATATACTTCTGCAGATCACATGCAGGTACATGGGTTCTTTATAGGACCTTTTTTTACAAATCGTAGCGATTAGCGATAGATTCTGTGGATTTTTTTACTCAGACTTTATTTCTTTACGACCAAACCTAGGCCCGTACCATTTTGTTACCCTTGTACTATTTACCTTTTACGGCTAAGTGTTTTAAGTGTTGTATGAAGCTGTCAAATCTCTTCCTTCAATTGCAAGCAGCATTAGTCTGCTTTATTTTATCAAGATTCACCAGACAAATCTCTTCACATTCGTTAGCGTTATGTAACGAATCACTTGTAGTCGTCTTTTATATATCGACGCTTGTTATTTCTAAGTATCTATTATTTTATCATAAATACTCACAACGTTGATTGGGTTTGATTTTACTAGCTAATGTGTAATCAAAGCCGCGAGCTATTCGCCGGCTGCTACTAACATTAAGTATCAAAATCGACTTAAAACAACTTGATTTAAATTTGATTTACGGATAAACATCGTAAATAGTATAGATATTATTATTCATGTAACTCCGCTTGAAAATGATTTTCAGCTGTTGCGCTTTTAGAATTTAATATTTAAAATATTACATAATTTAAAAGAAGTAAAATTTAAAAACAAATAAATAAATGTGTCATAAATATTTAATAAATATATAACTAGACAAATATAAATAGTTTAGTATCCTTTTCTCATTTGTTTGTAAATCGTTTTTTTTTACATACTACCTATTGACAGATTGTTGTTGTCTTTTGTGAAAACCTTTTTTTACTCAAATTTTGATGACCCAGTAAATACTAGTTTTAATACGTGGATATTCTTAAATCGATATTATATTAATATTAAACGTATATTAATTACTTAGTACATGATAAAAACGAAAAAATAATAAAAAAAAAATACAAGGGTTGCTTTCATTGGGACGTGTAAAGGTCACAATCAATTAAATTTTACTTAAATATCTCTATTTACCCTGGGCAGAAAAATATTTTCCAGGTCTAGTAGAAAACTATACATGGAACATATAATATATGGATGTATATACGATAACTACATAACAAAGATACAATTTTTAATTTTTTTATCTGTCTGTCTGTTTGTTCCGGGTAATCTCCAGAACGGCTGGACCGATTTGGATAGGACTTTTTTTTGGTAGATAGCTTATTTGCGGAAGTTATTCCGCGCAACTTAGGGTACTTCTATTTAATAGAAAATAATTAGGATTCCAAGTATAAAAATTAAAACTCATGAAATTGGTAATAATATCCGATTCAATACATAGTTCTAGTTGCAGGCATTTGAATTTGTGAGAGATGTATTTGCTTAATGTTAATAGCAATTTTTTTTTTCAAAACAATTAGGTTTCCGTATAAGAAGATTAAAAACTATATTACACAGTGAAAAACAACTGAAAAGTGGGTGCAGACGCGGGCACACAAATAGTTATGAATAGATTGTTTAAATATTAATCACCATTTTTAATCTATAGTCTTAGGTAAACAATTATAGTCACGAATCTTTTTTAGAGTCAAATATAATATAATACTTAAATTATATTACTAGGTTCAAATGTTAAAGGTATCCTCTAATAAATTTTCCGAACGCTCATACGAAATGTATACATAGCTAAGTAAAATATTTAAATGCCACTTACGAGATAGCTTGAAAGGGTGACGACCCGAGCTCGTTAGCGATAACTTTACCAATTGGTAAAGTAAAATGATTGTCTACTAGCTGTGTGCCCGCGGCTGCACCCACGTTTCATATATGCTTCACTGCGTTTTATTTTTTTTTAATGTGGAACACAATTTTTGTTGTTGTAATAAGATAAAGTAAAATATTTGTCATAAATTCAAGCACTTGCCTGTAAACTTTGAATTGAATCGGATTTTATTCAACTATTTTATGACTTTTAAATTAAAAGTACCCTAAGCTACCCAGATTAACTTCCCGTAATAATCCGTCCAGCCGTTCCGGAGATTACCCGGAACAAATAAACAGACAGACAGAGACAACAATTTAAAAAAAATATTCGACACGACCTATTTTAACGGGAGTTTTTTTGGTAGATAGCTGAAGTTCCTCCGCGTTACTTTTTATTTAAAAAAAATGCATACGTTAACAATATTCTTCAAAAAGTCATAAAAACATTGAATAAAATCCGATTCAATGCACAGTTTTACGGGCGAGTGCTCGAATTTATGAGAAATGTATTTACTTTATCTTAGACCTGAATTTTTTTAGGAAAATAATTAGAGTTCTGTATAAAAAATCAAAACCCAGCACACAGACAGCAGTCTATAAAAATCATTAATACAATTTATATAGATTATAAGATAATAATAATAAAACAAATATTTCAATGAAATTTGGTTGACGGGAAGTATGTATTTGAAGTATAATCAGGACATTTAATCAAAATAAAAAACGTAGACATACTACGTATATAATACATAGATGTAGTTACTTCAGAAATAAAACAGGTGATCTAAATACAGTTAGCTAGACGTGATTGGCACTACCTTCTGGTAGGTACAGATGTAAAATACAAGTCTCGCCTCCACTTTATGGTACGGTGCGGTGACATTAAACCTAGTTTTGGCGTTACAGGGTTGCCATAATTTCTGGTATATTCAGAGCATTACAAATATATCACACATAACAAAAAAAATACACATGATATATTGTTAAATAGCTAACACAATGAAGGAATAGAAATAAAATTGTATTTCCTATTTTTCTTCTTTCTTTTTATTTTTGTTTCATAAATTTAAACATTTTATTATTAATTCTTAATACCATTATATAATATAAACACAAATTACAAATTTAATTAATATTGTAAATTTACTTTTTGTAATTATCGGTTTGTGGTAACTAAAGTGGGACGGAACACATATCTAATATTATGTTTGCGATTCAGGTACGTACTTTTATAAGTACATAATATACACACTTGTAAACAAGCTATAAACTAATCAAGACCTGTCGCATATACACTGCCCTTCAAAAATACATGTTTATCCTCTCTCTCTCTTTTATCTCTATTCTTTTCTAACAAAAGTTTCAGTTGGACACTTTTTCCTGTGTAGCTTCTCCCATCTGCCAGACGCGAGATTAGGAACTTAGATCCATAACGGTATACGTAAAAAATATTCGTATTATTATCATGGTGTCAAATAGCACGAATGATGCAATGACTCCCTTGTGTATGAGTGCGCATATAGCATTCTATCATCAAGTGGAAAATCGCTGAGGATTCCGTGATGACCATTTTTTTAAAATTTATATTACATATATGTATCATAAAGTCAAATTTTAGAATATATTTATATTCTAGAAATTTGGTCTAGCCGGTAAGGGTCGTCCTAGGCGAACGTATCGCGACCAGATCGATGACGTTCTAAAACAAAGGCCACTGTCTTAAGTAACCGTAACTGACGAGCATGTATGAAAATACAAGAAGCGAAAGATGAAAAATGTAAGAAGAATGTAGTCTCTGCTTATGGGAGAGAGACTTGCTGTTATGTATGTATGTAAAAACTTCAGATTGTATTATAAATATATAGCATAATAACAGGCAGCCCTAATAATTAACGTGTCCTATCTAGCCCGGAGATACGCTTGCCTCCATTGTACTAAGACATGACTTACACACGGTGACACTGGTTAGATTGCCGCTAATATTATTACAATGAAACATCAAATACGTCCTTCTAATATTGTTACTAAGCGGATTTTATGAATTATTTCAATCATAATAAACGTGGATATTTAACACTTTGTGTTTATTTAATTATATTCTGATTTAAATCAGGTTGTATAATTTAATTTATATATTTCTGTATGTATGTATATTTCAGATGAACGGAGATAGTTAGAAAACAAAAACACTGCAGGGAATTTCAGTTACTTAGCCATGGAAAAGATTTTTATGTATTTATTGTTGTTTAGAATTATTTAACTGGCTTGTGTCAAGCTGCTGGGCGGAAGATAAAGAGAGTGGCCCGACCTGATACAGACCGGGCCTGCCGCTGAGGCGACACGGAGCATGCAGGATGATCCCGTGTCGCACAAAGAAGGCGGCGGACGGGACCGTAGGGTTTTAGTGGGTATTCCCGGCTCTTTACGCTGGGCGAGTCTCACATACTCCCTATTAACTAAACTGGGCAGAATTTACTCCCCGCTTAAAATGGTATAACGTTTACACTGGTATGCTTAAATGCATTTCCCCATGAAAAAAGGGGCTACAATAAATTATGAACAACAGTTTTGATACTTATTCTAATATATTCCTAGACTCTCTGCATATTTAGTTAAGGTTTTAATTAAATTCTTCTTTTCTTTGTGGACAAAATATCACTCTCACGAATATCAGGAAAGTGAGAAGAAATATGGTACACATAAAAATACCCATTAACGAAAACATTAATGAAGAACACCTGTGTAACCTAGTTAAAATAATTTAACAAGTGTATGTAGCTGGGGTACGCAGACTGGTAACGTCATAACCATAAGCTTAAAACATAAGCTGGAGAATGAAGAATAAATCTTCTATCAAAATTAAGAGAAATGAAACAGCAAAAAATAAACGACATAAAAATTACAACAAAAGCGTAAGTGACCAAACAGTTGGATAGTTCATTGAACCTTTCTTTTCGGTAGTCACTCTTGATGAATTCTTAGGCATTTGGTGCCGAGGAGGCATGTTAAGAAGCTCTTAAATTAATACATTCTGCTGTCTTCTGTGTTGAGTACGTACCTATAATAGTTTAGCTCCATGAGATATAAAGCTGTTCTAAAACCGTTTCGAATATTTTAATTTTTTGTCGAAAAGTATGCCTTAACAAGGGTCATTAAACTAATTCAGAACGTCCTTAAATAATACCGATAGAGTTAGCGATTTTATATCAACTTAGTTCTTAACTATCTCTGATCACTTTAACGATCGAAATCGTGACACAAAACCGATAAAGGGATAAATAAATAATATATATTTGAATACCGCAAGAGTCGCGTGCGCAAAGCTCTCTCGACCCCATTTTGTCATTGCGGTCGATTTTATTGCGACACCGGCGGTTTACGAATTGGGTCAATGTACACAATAATGCAGGCCCTGTGTGACGTCAGACTACCACAAAATAGTCGTTCGGTATATGATGTATTCGTGATAGTAAATCATTTTTAAGAAGAAAGCGAAAATATAATCCGGTTTGTGATATTTTGAATGTAACCGATTTCACTAATTCCATTATTCTTATTATAGATGAAGCAACTGATACTTTAATCATTTAGGTATATAATAAACAATAACGCAACAGCTAGCCAAACCTTAAGGGTTTTATTACCTTAAAACCTTATATAAAATTAAAAGGAAACGGGGCCTGCAACAAAGTTTAAGAATATATATTTCAAAAATCTATTCCTATCGCGTTGCGCACCAATGAAATAGGTATCTATGGAAACCAGCCTGAATTTATTTTTTTTGTTTCCAATTTCAAAATAAGACAGAATGTTGGTGTTCCTCTAAGTTTTGCGTTTTTTATCAATTTTATTATTCAAGTTTATTTGACAGATGTCCAAAACGACGGTAAAACAAGGAGTATTCTCCCATATTTGAATGCTTGTAATTTCTAAAAATAATTAATTTATAGAAAAAAAAATCAAAACGTAAACGCGTGGTCGTAGTATATATATATAATATGTTATAAATATTTACTAAAATGTTATTATTTCAGAGAGAAAACAGGACAATACTTATGTATGGAATAAGCGTAGCTCGTTTTACCTCTTAAGCCTCTTGAAAGCAATTCATTATATAGACCACAATTTTCATATTGTATAATTTTACTATGAAATAGTTTTTATTTTTTCTTCTTTTTTCTGCTTTATAAATCGTAGTGTTTTGTATAGGATAAATTCCGTGCAGCATCGAGCAGCGTCGCAGTGTGGTGGCAGACATGGGATTGGACCTCTCGTTGCTGAGGGTGGTAAGAGCCATGCTCGGCAGCGAGAGGGTCTGGAACACTGTAGCCTTCTTCTGTAAACAAGCCTTGCTATAGAAGGAGGCCGCAGGGTGGGAGCGGGAGGAGGATCCTTGGCAGATCCTCTTCTTGACGGTTCGACGTGCCTTTCTGTCACTTTAAGCCAGCCACCCGTCCCAACTCTCTCCTCCGGAGTCTTGTCTCTACAAGAACTCAAGGAAAAGAGGGGGGACTTTTTGGCTGGCGGTGGGCAAGAGGGGGCTGCTTTTACCGAGCTCCCCCTGGACGGAAGATAGGCGTGTTCGACCCAGCATGGTAGTTTATACCTCTCCTGCCTTTTTGTCAGGCCTACCGCTAGTGCGACGCGAAGCATTTTGCTCAATCCCGTGCCGCCCCTCTCAAAAGGCGGATAGTACCGTGGGTTTTAAATTCGGCGTAATTTTCACATAGGTAACTGCGAAGCCGAGGTTCGCGATGGTGTTTTTATGATAGTTATTATTTTCTACTCATCGCCTTAAGCGGTCGCCCCAAAGTTTGGTGAAGCTGTTATGGCTCTTCTGATTAATAGCGTTAGTCAGGTCGAAAAAAATATTTTTAACTTTTTATTATGGAAAATAATTACTGCTACCTACACATTAATTTTATTCTCCTACATTATACAATTGACATTATACATGTTCTTTTATTGCGCGAATAGCGTACAAATTTATTTTCTTTATCCATTTATTATAAGTATAGATACATTAGAATATACTATATTATTAATTTGATCGGGCCGTAACAGCTCACATAGAGCATTATCTGATTTTTATACGTTGTAAATTTAAAGGATTCATTTAAAAATATGTACCTATGTAAGTAATTTAAGATATTTTCATGAAATGCTACTTTTGGTATTTACCTACATTTTCTAGGATTTCATAAGTGAGAAAGATTTAATACGATAATATTATGAGACATACCAATTTGTTTATTTCAATTATAAAATAAATAAAAAACCTCTCACAATAATTATCTCGATGATTTATTATCTACACCATGTTTTTTTAAATGTATACACCCTGATTATTTAATACATTATTAAAGTTTGAGACTTAAAAAAAAAAACACTAACTCAGGGTTTCCAAAAGTGTGTGCTGTGGCGCCCTAGTGTGTCTATAAATCAAAGAAGGGCGCCGTGAAGCGATTTTCTTTACCATTCTCCGAAGCCTCAACTTAAGTGTTCACGGGTACAAAACATACATTCGTGTGAATGTTAATTTTTAATTAACAAATATTAATTATTATTATTACTAAATATTTTTAAATTTACTAGTAAATATTTTTACCGACGTTAAAAAGGAGGAGGTTATCAATTCGTCGGTATGTTTTACTTTTTGTATATTTATTACTCCATTTATCCGTCATTAGTGGATCGATTTGCAATTTTTTTTTTAATCGAAGGAGTGCACGTCGGTGTTGGTCCCATTTCGACCATATCAGGATCTGATCAGTGGATCTCAGGAAAATTAAGAAAATCCTTCTAATATTGTAGACACTTACACGTGTTTCATATATTTGTTTCCAAAGTTATGAAGTACGCTTCCTAACTACACCTAAAAGAACTATTTAAAGTAAAAAGTAGAAAAAAAAATTAAAAATACAACCAACTTCAAAAGAATAAACTATATAAATGCAATAGAAAGTCAAGAAATAACTACTTTTTTAATCTGCTTCGTTAATTTTGAAGTCGGTTCCTGCTAGAGTTAACCAATGTATTCATTTAAAAATGGAAATAACTGCCTGAACTTTATCACAATTACATATAAGTTAAATAAAAGACTACAGTGATTTTGAAGAACAATTAATCAAAATTGACTACAATATAAATTTACACCACTTTGTTATCCATAAGCTGGCACCGATTTCACAATTAACGAAGCAGATTAATAAAGTAGTTATTTATTGACTTTTTAGTGCCTTTTTTATAGTTTATTCTTTTGAAGTCGATTTTGTATTCATTAAAAAAATTATATTCTTAGGTGTTTTAATTTTTGTGCCTATTTAAATTAGTATCATAGTACCTACCGATTTATTTCGACCAGCTAGATAGGTTAGGGCGCCGAGACAAAATAGTAAACATGTATGTGCACCACAGACTGAAAAAGATTGAGAACCTCTGCACTAGCTAAACAAGTAAATTATATACATCAATAAACAAATAAATTATTCAGACCTGTTCGGAAAAACATTATGTTTATAATATTTTAAATGACAAAATGAGATATTCAATACTCACCCATAAAAAGTAAATTGAGAATTTCTCAAAACAAAAGTACGTTTGAAAGTCATGACGTGTTTGTTGCGGGCAAAGACTTAAGTTAAATTAGTTAAAGGGCACACTGAGGTCGCACCGTATACTGTCTCATCGTAATTGTATGTGGTGTTTTTGATATCACAAAAGGATTAATGTCGAAACAAAACTGTAATTTAGTGATCAAGTCATTTAAGCAAAAATAAAAAGTTATGAAGCATGATATATCATAAATAATCGGTGGACCTATATAGAATTTATCATTTATATGGGCCACATTAATCAAGTATAAAATTATTTATGAGAAATAATTTCATTATTCATTCCATTATGATGTTGTCAGTGCCGGCGATGCCTTAGTTTCTTTGCAATAATTAACTGCTTAATCCCTATAAAATACACCTTAACTAAAATGTTCCTTAAGATCCTTGAAGGAGTTGACTCTTGAATAAATTTGACAATTACAAACAAGTTGGCACCATTATTTTAAAGTGATCCGATTTCGAAAGTATTTTACGATTATATTTTGTATTCATTTTTTTTCCAATATATTTCTAATAAATTTTAATTCCAAGTATTTTTCGATAATCGAATCTATTTAAATTTATTACAAAATTTTTCATATATACATTTTGTAATACATTTAAATAGATTCGATTTATTTTAAAATGAAAGGACCGTTCGTTTAGATTATTGAACTACAAACACAACTGTTTAACAAGAACTTTGCTCTATTTAGTAGAGGGGAAGTGGCTGACCCAGTTCCCGTGGCGCATAAAGACCCACTGTCCTCCAGTACAATCGCACATGCAAACTTATACACACTAGCTAAGACGCCATGTTTAGTGTTAGAACTTTCTTTGTGTGAACTAAATATATTTGTGAGTGTTCTGTGAAAGATTCTTTTGTTTGGTTCGTTTATTTTTTTTTTACAATGAATGAATGAATTTTATTTTACATGTATGTAGGTTTGGCTGGGATTACATGCACGGCAATAAGTCAATCCAAACTCTAATTTATGTTATCGTAAAACCATTGTGCTGGTTGTCATTCTCGGCTAAGTGCCTTCAGCGCTCGCCAGATGTGAAGCTTTTTGTAATGATCCTTCAGGCCAACAACGTACTATAAAGTCAGTAAAAAAACATGTTCGGTAAATCGAGGATCGAATGTTATCTGCACCTTTTACCTAAACATATATTATTTAAACGATTTCGAAATTAATATATCCATTCAACCGAAAGACATCCACTTCAGTTTGGTATAGGTCTCCTCCAAAAGGGGGGGATTGCCATAATCGCCACAAGTGGTAGGCGAGTTGATGATAGCAGTCAAGTGTTTCTGGTACTCAGAGGATGGTGCTGCCCATCTCCTGGTTTATTCCTTAGTCACTTTTTACGAGACTCACGGAAAGATATAGGGGTGGTATTATTCTTAGCCGGTACCATACGGAACAAAGTAGTAGTCGCGTAATTTTATCCAAGTGTAATAAAATTAGCGCCATATCATTTTTTTTACGTAGAGAAATCCTGTGTGGCCAGCAAAAGGTGATCTATGTCAAACTTTTATCGACTGAAAGCCCACGGTGCGATCAATAAAATCCCAAGGAAATAGATGTATAAGTATTTAGTCATTACAATAATACGTTTTTTAAATTCCTTCTACATCCTCTGTACGGGAGAAGACAAATAGCATATCTACCGTATTTACTCGAAATAGCAAATGGTACTATCGACTATCCAGAACTACTTAGATATCTTGAATTACGAACTTCTTCGATAGCATTGAGAAAATCTAATATTTTATTTACAAATTGCAGTTGCAGTTTCGATTTACTCTCTAGGTCCGTCGACGTGCCGAACCAAGGGGAGAACGGGCGGAGGCCCTGCTTTTCCATTGCATTGGGAAGGCCGTGGGGTAACAGTCTGCGATATCCAGGACTGGTCTTTTACTCGGTTAGGGGCTTGAGCCACTTGTCTGAGCCATCCGCTCGGGGGTATTCACAAGTAGTACAACCGCTGTACCGTGGCACTCACACCTGGCAGTAGACGGCGGTCAATCATTTGATTTAGTGGGTAGTTGCGGTCTCTCCGGTTAGTCCTACTCTCTCCTCTCTGTCCCCGTGTAGGAGAGAGTGCGTAAACGCATTACCCTATATTTAAAAAAAACAAATGTCGTTGGACGTCGACATCTTCAATACCACAGTTCGCGTACTTACGAAACTGATTACTTCTAAATACATATCATCTACAAAAGTATATTATTTTAAGTCTGTGAGCCGCCTATGTTATGCACTATGTAAATTGTATCTTTATTTGTAAAAATTATGATAGTAAGCCTTCTGTATTTCCTTTAACTGTATGTTTAAATCTTAGGTTTTAGTTTTTCTTGAAATAAATAAAATTATTTGTTTCGGAGGTCGGCAAGCGACCAATATCAAAAAATAAATTTATTATTTAATGAGACAATAAAAAACCAAGCTTATTATGAAGATTAAAACAAGTTGTAGTGAAAAATACAGGACCTCATCAACTACACCATTACTATCTTTAAAATGATATAGTTCAATAATAATGAACACTAACCATAGAAACTAGATGTTCAAATAGCACACATTTACTTTGTAGAGAAATCGTAAGTAATGTAAAATTATACACTATTAGTAAAAGTCTAAGCAACATTGTATTTAGCTGGTACTGAAATTGACAAGCAGTGGTTTCACTTCTAGCCTCTAGTAATCTCGAATGGAACCACACCTTATAAAGAGCCCTTTTAACATCGGCTAATGATTTACTATTTGTTCCAAAGTCACTCGATAATCTGTTCTAATTTATTGCTATTAGAAGACTAACAAGAAGCCGATTCCAGCTAGAATTTTTAGTTTGATTGAAGCTTGTTGTTTTATGTGATAGTATCCAGCAGTAATATGTACATCTTGATAAACATGGGAAAAGTATCGTGAACTTTGAACTTTTTCTAAAGCTACCACTCTCCGCTAATTACTTACAGGATTATTACAACAGTTGCCACTTAAAATCAAATGAGATTCTGGTCAATCGCCAAACTTATATGGTATCAAACCCATAAGAAAATATTCGTATTCGTATTCAATTATTCTCTTACAATACCTTATAAGTAGTCTAGTTCTTATAATAGATATAACTAATTCGATTAAAGTTACTATAAACATTTATTGTCATTTGAAGTATCGAGAATGTCACCTTTGGTAAACTAAAATTAGTTTAATGAGCCTTGCGCACAGATAACTATCGCCGCGGGGAATAACGAGATGATTGTTATTTTAATCACCCAATAAATAACACTATTACCATGGTTACAAAAAAAACTAAGTTTAAAAGTCCTGACCTATCTTATCTTTTTATCATATAATTCAAATTAACATTTAATTTATTTATGATTAGTAAATACCTATATCTAGTTTTTGTTACATAGAATAACAAAACTTCTCGTTTAATTTAAATACATATTTACCTAATGTGATTTATTTTAACTTAGAAATGTCTGGCAAACAATTTACCTCGTAGTCAATGAACGGAAAAAAATAAACATACTAACATAAAAGAACAAAACTATTATTATGAACAATGGTATTTAAATTTGTCGACTATTACAAATTATGTACAACAAAAGCTTTTTTTAGGTATATATATGTTTAGTTTCAATCCTACGAGCAATCAATGACCGTATCTTTCTTGTTATTCATTCTAAATAGTCTTCTTTTGAAAGATCTTGCGAGAATGTAACAAAATAATATTTTTACCATCAGATCAATGATCTGTGATGGTGGTAGGTCACGAGAATGATCTTCGCTTGTTCTTCAAAGTAGCTCTATAGTGCATTGACCAATGTCCTTTAATGTTTGTACTCACTTTTTAATACTAAATGTCAATGAACTTGTGCTCCTTTAGTGGAATATAAATATTTTCTTCACTGTGATACCACTGATCAGGTTTTTAATGAAGTAAATAATCTCAATAACGTACACAATAATCTTTTTTAGGATATAACAGATATATCATTTAACTAAAGGTATATTTTTTTTAAGTTGTTTTTATAAATTAATTGCGTTATCAAAAATTATCATACTTTACAAATTGCATATGTTATATATATTTCATTTTTAGGGTTTAATTAAGACACTAATTTACAATCTAATCGCTATTCCTCGTATTAAAATACTAAAGATTTTTTAAATTCACATAATTATATTTTAAGTTTAAGCTTAAAGCATGTCATGACAGACATTCCCTATAATTTAGATTTTTTAAATGTTAGCACACCTACATCTATTTAATATATATTTTCTCAAGAATATATTCATAATAAAACTATTACATAAACCAAAAAGGTTATTATTTTCTTGCTAGTTCTAAATATGTTTAAAATTTTGCAAACGGTGAACCCACGTATGTTACGCAAGATTTCCAATACAAGCCATTGTTGTATTCACATAAAGAACAATTTTTTTTTGTAAAGATACGCATATAAAAACAATTTCTAAACACGAAAACAGTTTTACTTTCTTCAAATACTTTTTTTACTGAACGATATAGTGTTGTTTTTAATAAATAGTCGATAAATTTATTATGAATATTGTTGTCTCCTTGTTCATTAAAATAAATATCAAAATTGAATAGATTTTGTCACTGTATAAAATTAAACCGTCCGTGAGGACATTAGAAATATTTTTCCTTTAATAATTTTCCCTATAATTGTCCAAATTGTATTTTGGTTTCAATTATATCATTTGCTAAAGATCGTCTTTGCTCGCAGGTAATGTAGAAATTACGAATCGAAGTTGGTAAATAATTTAAACTTTCACATAACATCAAGGATAAAATAAATACCTACAATGATTTAACCATTGCCTAAAGTTCGGTTCTCATATAGGTATAACAGACAATTTAACGTTTTAGAAAAAAAATAATCTCTTTAGTTGCCTCTCTAATTTATAGATTGGTGATATCATGTGGCCTAAAAATGTGAAAATTAACAGTGGAAATTTTGTTCAGATCTAGTTTCCGCTGGTTCCAATAGTTCAATCCATAGTTCATAGTTCATCCAATAGTTGGATCTCGATGTTTTTTGTAGGTTCACCATAATGCACTGCATATATGGATACTGTAAAAGGTTGAAATACTATAGAATTTATTACTATAGAACTGAGTAGACTGAGATTTTGGGATTGGACAAAATATTTTTGGGGTTGGGGAAGCAGTGTTTGTTTGAAATAGAAGAAACTTGTTTTTCTATATCTTCCAGGAAGGATCACATTGAAGGAATGCATTACTAGGATGCATGCGTAATTACTAGGAGCCTTATTTTGCAAAGAAAGATGGATGCACTATTGTACTTAGGACTACTATGTTTGTAAAATATGGTGTAAAAAAGCAAAATCAAATAAATTAAAAAAAGAACGAATATATAAATAATCAATAAATTAATATTTATTGATAGTAATAATAATACCTATTAAGAGATTGTCAATCAAATTAATTAAGTTTATGACATGATACTCGTATTTATCGATAAATATCGATAAGTAGAAATCGCTACATGAAAATGTGAACAACATCGTACGCTCAACACTTGTTTGAAAGCATAATGCATCGTTTACCTGCACGCATTCCCACACTTATCTTAAACCTTTTTCCATCCTTTTCACTCCTATAAAAACGGCATTAAGCTATTTCGCTCAACACGAACAAATTCACTCTCGACGTCATCTTTCTTCACTCTCACTTTCTATAGTAGTATATGTTAGAATATTAAATACTGCATATTTTTTTTTTGCATTGTGTAAATATTTTATTTGGGATTATTATCTATTATTTATTATTTTTTATAAAAATATCTTTGATATATTAAAATTATATTATTATCTTACTTAATGTAAAGGATACTTATAATTATTAGAATACTCTATAATTAATATGATTTCACGTATTAATTAGTTATATAGGGTAAACAATTAGTGGTTTGTAATAGGGAAAAACTCATTCATTAAATTTTTATCATTTATAAATTCTCAGTAATGTATATAAATTTATTTGTGATAAAAATACTTTGACAGCTAAGTCAGCAAAATAACATAGACTACAAATGTCATAAAATTCCGAAATTATTTATTTAAAAAAAATCCCCGTAGCATCTGAAGTTTTCATATATCTTTACGTGACGTAAAGAGGTTCAGCTGATGTGATGCGCACGCACACTTTCTTCTAAATGAGATAGCGTTACATATTTCATTGTGATAAAAAGAGACAGCTGGACTAAACAATAACGTTCTATTTCTTTTTTTGTCAAGCAACCTGTCGTCATAATAACACTTTCTTTATTAAACTTTTTACTCGTATAAAACGATACGTTGACTCGATTTAAAGGTAATTTAGTATGAAGAAAAATAATATAAATATTTTTATTTAAATTAACCTATAATTACAACAATATTTATGGATAATTTATTAATCAAGGTGGATGATACTGAGCAAGAAGAGTCCGTGGTCAAGATCACAATCAAGGTTAGGTTTCTTTAAAAAATAACGTATAATATTTTTGTGTCTTTTTTTCCAGACTCATAACTAGATGTGTATTGCGTATTAGCTGCGTTCGCAAATAACAACCCGTATTCTTCATTCACCGCATTCTATTTCTCAAAGAACGCGATGATTGTTATTTTTTTTCTACTTCATTCTCTATTTTCCTTTTACATATTATATTTCATATTTCTACAGATGTAACAAAATATATACTAAAACCAGGGTATAGAATTGATCGATTTTATTTAAAAAGAATCATGTAATACTGTCTAATGATTCTCGAGAAATGTATTTTTATAATTAAATAAAAGACAAATAAATAGACACTGTTTTTAGATAGATTGAATTATTTCTATCGAATTAAGCATGATTTTAAAATCACCTGATCATTTTAGGACTTACCGTCAGAACAATCATCGTTCATATGTACCTGATTAATACTACCTATTATTATTATACAGTAACTTTATTTATTATTTACATTTATTTTGAACTAGCTGTGTGCCCGCGGCTGCGCACGCGTTTCGTATATTCTTCACTTCGTTTTATTTGTTTTAAACGGAATCCTATTAACTAAGATATAAACTAAGATAAAGTAAAATGCTTGCTCGTAAAAACTGTCCAATGAATCGAATATTATTCGAATTTTTATGATTTTTTTTCTACGCAAAACCCAAATTTATTTCGAAAATTAAAAGTAACCTAAGTTACCCGGAGTAACCTCATCTATCTACCAAAAAAAGTCCCGTCAAAATCGGTTCAGCCGTTCCGGAGATTACCAACCACAAACAGCCAGAGAGACAAAATTTTTTAAAATTGTAGTTTTGGTATAGGTAATGTATATACTTTCATATTTAGTTAGTAAAAAAAAATATTTTGATATCACATGCAGACTCTTCAATTTTATTTATTAGTATAGATATTGTATCGATGTTTGTATTAAAAAGAGTGAGTAGTTACTAAAATTCTCTCAAGAGATGGCGTTAGCCGTAAACATTTTTCCCCAGACTTATTATCAAATCTATTTAACATTGTTTTAATGAAGATTGTTTCGTTTAATTTACTTCAATAAGCATTTTTATCATTTCATATACATTTTTGTCACGTTAAATTTACAATACGCTACATTAACTTTAATAATACACACACATGGACAAATTTAAATACACCAAAAAGTATATAAAATCTCAAAATAACATAATTGTAATAATTTTAATTTCAAGCTAATAATAAACACAACAGGTACCTAGTTAAAAATATTGCTTTATTGTATAACTTTAAAAAAAATCTCCTTTTTAAGTGACGCCATGAATATTTTCAGCAGTTTATAATAACATAAAAAAATATCCAATGGCATAAATTTACATTTAAGCGGAGACAAAAGTATATGAGATTAATTATATGTATAGAATATTTACATTATGTATAATAAATAATGAAAGAAAAAAAAACTACTCAATTATTTTATAATTTACGTGTACAATAATATAGTGTAGCGCTCCCCTTATTTAGTGTTAGATATAAGAGACAGGCCTCAAGCTCACACGCAAACTTTCGCCGCCAATGAATTGCGAGGGACAGTTTTTCACCATTTATTAAACTGTCACGCGTCAAATATTACGAGTGAAAATTAGTTTTTACATGTTTTCTTTTGAGAAACTGAACTTTCTAAAGTTTACTGATGATTCAACATGTCTATTCAAATACTTAAATAATATGATTATTTTAAAGTACAATGTGTTGCAAGTTAATACATATGTCATATAAACTATTATTTTATTAAGTGATTGTTTAATTTTGAAACAAAGAAAAAATTCTATTCACGGCATAATATTAAGGCATAAGCAAATGTAATTTGCATTGCATTTCGGATAAATTTAACATTCTAGGAACATATTTAAATTTAGTATTTGTATTAATGACGTTACAAAAAACAATAAAAATAAGCCATTAATTTGTTTCGAAATCAGCAGTGGCCTATAAAATAGAATTTATCATGTCAAAGAAATTAACAAAAAGTAATTTGTGAAAATAAAAATTGAGTGCTATGCACGCACATTAAATTAAAAAAATCGAACTATCTATTTCTTTTACGGTCTATTGAACGAACAAAGAACATTTTATACGATACCTATTTATAAATACACGCGTAAAATAGAAAAAAAAATCCATTGCGTATATAAATCTATTCATCAGAACGTGCTCTCACAAAAACTATCTCCTGATCTAAATCGGAATTCTTAAGGGTCGTCGACGTACAATATACATACATATATATTTTAAAAAAATATAGAAAGAGAGAGACGGAAAGAAATCACTTTTTTTTAACCGCCCGTCTTTCTTATAACTTTCCCCGCGATACAATAGCCCAGGTAGGTAGGTGGTGTCCGTAAAAAAAAATTGGACCTCCATAACGTACCCTGATTGTTTGATAGTGACATTTTATAGAACCCCGAGGTCATGATTTTGGTATTTAGAAGTTTTTCTCTGGGTTTCAAATCGTATAAAGAGCCTTTACGGGTAGTATAATTTAATATAGCTGTGTGCCTGCGGCTCCGCCCGCGTATGGAATTTTTTGCTCTGCGTAATATAATTTTTAAATAATAATTATAAAATTGTGTTTCAATGTCCACTATTTTTTGGGCATACATTATTTTGGTACAGATACATATAAACAGATTTCGTAGAAATTAAAAGAATTGCCCGTAAAGCTATCCAAAAAATCGGTATTTTGTGCACAATTTCATAAGTTTTTTTTTAAGCGGAACCCTAATTATTTTCTTAAATTGTTTTTTCTACTAACATAAAGCAAACATATTTCTCGCAAATTCAAATACCTGGCAGTAAAACTGTGAATTGATTCGGATTTCATTTACAATTTCATGAGTTTTAATTTTTTTACGCGGATCCCTAATTATTTCGAAAAATTAAACTACTCTAAGTTACGCGAAATAATTTCAGCTATCTGTCAGAAAAAATCCCGTCAAAATCAGTCCAGTCGTTCCGGCGATTAGCCGCAACAAACAGACAAGCAAATTTAAAAAAATGTGTTATTGTTATAGGCACCGCGTAACATTGATATGTCTAGTAAAAAGTTATTATTTTAAAATTACAAACAGACATCAATTTTATTTATTAGTATAGATATTTACGTGCTATTTTTTTGGATCATAAATATATTATATTTATATTATTTTTATTATGAAATAGACTTTGCCCATAATCGCACTTGATGCTAAGTGACAATATCCCGGTTCTCCGGTATCATAAACACATTAATCCTAGAAATACTAGCCCTCAAATAATGTGCCTGGAACAGGCGCTTGGCGACAGATTTTTCAACTTGAGGGTGGTTGGAGTTAGCCAGGCGGTCATTAGAGAATGCTCTACGTCCATGCTAGCAATGACTTATAAATTTATTTATTTATTTTTTATTTATTTATTTTTTTTATTTATTTTATATTATTTTATTTATACTCTCGAAAACCTTCATCTAGAGGAAATATACACACTACACTAAATCATGTCCCAAAATATTACGTATTTAAGAGGGCATGCAGTCGGAGACAAATTTAAAAAATGGGTATTTTAGGTATTTATTACTATACCCCAAATAAAAAGTTATAAAACACGAAAAGGACAACTCCAGCTCGGGCTGATATTACGTACGCAAAATAGACGTAAACATCACTTCGTATTCCGCTGTTTCCTCCTCCAAAATTAGGTAGTTTTTAATTTTTCTTTTAATCTATACATATAATAAAAATGTAACGGATCGCTGTCTGTACATGGAAGATATATGAGAAAAAATATTATTAGGACCTTTATAAACGCAAATAGGACCCAAAACTATAATTTTTAAAATTTTTGTGTTGTTGTCTGTTTGTCTGTGCGTTTGTGCACGCTAATCTCAGAAACGGCTTATCTGATGTAGATGCAGTTTTCACTAATATATTGTAGTAAGCTTCACTTAACATTTAGTGTTTGTTTCATGTAAATCGGTACATAAATAAAAAAGTTATGTCAATTTAAAGAATCACGTTGAACATTTATTCTATCTAAATTCTTTCTCTGTTCAGATGCATTGTATGAAACTTTACTAAACTCCATAATTGTCTATATAAAAGTATGCTTATATAATAATAATAATAAGATAATAAATAGAAGTAAAAAAAGATCAGTTTCGGAAATGTTAATATTCCAATTTAAGTTGACCTCAGACATATATCATCATTCATATGAAATAGGGTTTAGGTTAGGCTGGCAATTCAGGTTGTTTATATATGTATAGATAAAGCACGTCGAGAGCCGGGCCGTTTTCGGAGGCGCATGGCGTAACAGTTGCATTCGATAACACTGACTGTTTGCTTATTTTATTTATTTATATTTTAGGGTTTGTAAATACATATTGTATGTATATAGTATAGGTTAATTAGTTTTCAAATTAGGTAAACACGTCTTATTAGTTAAACTGTAAATACAAGTTTATACAAGTTCTTAATTTTTATGTTTAAAAAACAATTTAGTATTAATTAATACATAAATGTATATATTAGACATTTCTTTTATTTTCGATAATTAATAGGTTAGGTTAATACGTCTTAATAGTTATTAAACTGTAATAAAGTTAAACTGTGTAATAATCTGTAAGTATTTAATTTTGTTGTTTATGATGAGTATGTGTTCACTAAATAACGCTGAGTTAGTACTAATTAGTACTTCTTATAAGAATGCCTCGAAAAAGATCCAACCTCCCCCGGTGCAGTAGAAATACTATAAGGATGAGATTAGTTCTCATTAGTTCACTGCATTTCAGTAACGTCAGGCCAGGTTTCATATTACAGAAACTTCAGCTCAGCGAAAATCTCGATTGAGTTCACATTGTTCTCGAATGATAGCTACTTGAGTTAGGATGAACAGGGAACAGCGTGAAGCACGTTTGTCCACCGATCGCAAGGCTCATACAATATCGCGTGAGTCTGAGACCTTTACTGATAGAGAAACCCGGCTGAGCTCTCAAAAAGCACGAACTTTGCAGTCTAGAAAGCTGGAAAGTAGCTTAGATTGTGAATCTCGATTAACAGCTGATCGAGAAGAAGAAAAAAAAAACTGCAGAACAACGTCAGTCACGACTAAATGCCGATCGACTTCGGCATATACTCAATAAAATGTTATCAAGTTTGATAGAAGACCCAGAAACTGGAGCGGAAATTGATATCCTTCCACGGATTACCAAAGTTTATATTTCAACTTGAGAATATGTTACATCAAGTAAATCCGTATGTCAGAAGTTTCAAAGCCGCAATAGATTCCATCCCACAAGGCCAAAATAACAATTATAAAGTTATAAATAAGGCTGATAGACGTCCTGCGGAAGAACATCGTGAAAAGTACACTGTCCCCGTTGCAGACGAAGTTGCAGTAATATTAGTCAATTAGGAATGTGATAGACGTGACATCGTGCAGCGCACTCATGATAATCGCTTACAACGTATTTATGAAACACACCGAGCATATGATGCCCTGCAGTATCCTTTGATATATTTCCATGGTCAGGATGGGTACAATTTCAGACTCTACCAAGTAAATCCAAGCACTAGCATAACAAATTATAATAAAAAATATCAGCCTTACAGTTTTATTCATACCAGATACAAATTAGATGAAATTGTTGTATCTATTGCTACTATATTTTCTCTATAGTAACTTGAGATCGGTAACGGTGTGTATCCGCAGGAACAAGCAAAATTTGTTCTAAACGCAAACCTATGCTGCGAAGTTTCATGAATGCGAGACCTCATATCATCCGTATATGGAAACGCAACGCAAATACCAACTTGCGAAAATCCATGGCTTTGCGAAAGAGCTATTTTAAGTCCACGAAACGACCAAGCAGCAGCAATAAATGCTGAAGTTTTGAGCTTTGTTTCGGAGGATAATGTAGAGTATGTCTCCATTAACAGAGTTATGAAAGATGAAGAATCTACCAATTACCCATTAGAATTTTTAGAATCCCTCAGTGCTCCTGGACTACCAGCTCATAAAATAAATTTCAAGTCGGCGTACCCATAATACTGCTAAGAAATTTAAGACCGCCAAAACTTTGCAACAATACTTGATTAAAAGTGAATTTTTCTCTTTTAAATTTCTGATTCTGCGAAACCTGATAGAAGCAGAGATTTTAACAGGTGGTAGTGTTTTTATGCCTCGGGTTCCTCTCATTCCCAACAATTTTCCGTTTAGTTTTAAACGAGTTCAGTTTCCAGTGAGCTAATGCCCATTTTTGCGATGACAATTAATAAAGCCTATGGTCAGACGCTTAAAATTGTGGATGTGGATCTAAGTATTAGCTGTTTTTCGCACGGTCAGCTTTATGTGGCTTTATCACGTATTAATAATTCTAGCAGCCTGTATGTTTTGTTTCCCGATGGCTATACGATGTAACGACGGTGATTATAATCCAGAATAAACCAAAATCCGAAAGTCACTATTCCACGCAGACGAAGTTGCGGGCACAGCTAGTTATAGAATAAGAAAGAATTTCTCAGTGCCTCTACGTTTTGCTTTTTTGTTTTAAAACATAAAAACTTTTTGGCGGACGTCTGAAAGCGACGGTAAAAATTGAGAATTTTTTCTTATTATTTCAGGCTCCTTCCTATTTTTCTGAAATAAATTAATTCATTGATAAAATCAAAACGTACGGGCATGACCGTGGTAAATATTAATACAATTTAAAATTATATGGTACAAAAATATTTACCCTAATGTTATTATCTAGAGAGGAAACTGGGGAATACGTTTATATGGAAAAACGCCGCTCGCATATCTTCTTAAGTACAAATATGTATAAATATAATTCTGTATTACCTCAATAGATGGCGCTACTATATAAACAAGCGTCCATGTTTTCGTAAAAATGTTTTAAAATTCATATAGTTAGGAATAAGGCATGAGAATATTGATCTAATTTTACTAATTTAATACAAGAGTTATGAATATTAATGTAAGGCAAATTTGGGAACAGCTCGTCGATAAATGCCATCTGGCTCGAACAAGAAGCGTGATCCATTGAATTATACTTAATTGTAGATATCTAACAAAATGAACTAAAAAACTTTTTTTTATTTTAATATCATTCTTAATTATTTGAAGCGTCGATGACTCAGTTGTGATGTGTTGTGGAATGCCGCGTCGATTGATATAGATTCGAATTCACTTATCCTACAATTATTTATGAAGATGAAGTGAAAACAGTGGGCATAGTGAATACCTGCAAGTTTTAAAATTTGTAATACACTTATAAATAATATGTGGATTCTGGATGCGTGATAAGAGAGCCAGTATCTCTAATTTTAGAATGCTTACCATCTCGAACCACATCACCTAACGTTAGATGAGATTATAGATAAAACGCTTAACCTATACAGAATTTAAAAATAACTAAAATTATAACATTATTTAAAAATCAAAAAAGTAGTTATTCTTATAACAATTATCTTATTATAAGTTAAACAGTCTACTGCATTTTGAAGTTGTACCTAAACAAGATTTAATACGTATTTATTCAATATATTAAATAGGTACTTCAAAACATTTATTATATAAGATACCCTTAAATAATTACTCGACTTCACTACATCGTTAATACAAGGCACAACACTACGTTTCGACATTCTAACACTATATACATAACAGATAGTGTTATACTCACACTAACAGCCCGTACAAACTAACGAACTGACTGACACAGTATTCCAAACCTTCAAATAGAGACACAGTTCAATTTACACTCAATTACTTTAAAAATAAATTTAAATTGATTTGGTAGAGGATTTAATAGTCGAATTAATTCATGTAATAAAAAATGTAAATATATGAGTTTAGTATAGGCAAATAATTTTAAAATTTTTAAAACGGTATTGAGAACGTTCTTCAAATTCCATATCAATACTTGTAAATTACTCATAAATCTATCAAATTATAAAAAAATCAATTAAAGCAAATCGTTGTAAATAAAACAGTGATATATTAACACAAGAATTATGTATGACTTAAATCGTCAAAATAGTCGTATGTAACATACAATAGGTGCATTCAAAAAGGCTTAGAAACCACGCCTTGAACGAATTTAGTTCAAGTCAAAGATAACGTTTGCCTATGAAAATGTTAGTATACATTTATACAAGTAGAAACGAAAGTAGTCGGTTCGCTCTATGACGAAATGCTTGTAAACTGCGCTAGCGAAACACGAGAAAGGGGATCTTGTTGTATTATAATATTTTAGACTGGTAATAGGTACACTTAACTTCATATTTACAACGTACCAAATTATTTACGAAACAAATTTATCCTACCAATCCAAGGTTTACTTAAATATTTTAATAATTAGATATATTGACTAATAAAGTGTATTCACATTTACCAAAAAAGATTTACTAATAATATTACAAAAAAAAACACCCGAAAAGTAAATCCTGAAACGCTAAATACATAAGCCCACTTAAAAAGTAAGGTCATAACTTTAAGAAAACGAATAATTCATGAATTCAAGCCACAATATTCGTGAATTAGACAATGTTTGGCTTATTGTTGATATTTGTGTTACAACGGATATATCATGAAAGTCAACAGGTAACAATAACCTTTTGAATTAAAGAAACGGAGTAAAATAAACTCTAAAGGTAAAATAAAATTACCTAACAATAATTATTTTTACAGTGAGCAATATCTTGCTGAATTATAATTAGACGAAGAACGAGGGACATAGAAGATGTGCTATGATTCACACGATACTTGTAATCTTTATAATCAAAGTTGGAACTGTGACCCAAATCCGCGCAACCGCTGAGTACTTTCATTGTGAACGCTAAAACACGCACACAAACAAACGTAAAGGTACAGAGACTACACTTAACGAAGAGAATAGATAGACGCACACGAAAACAAATAGCGTAGAACGTTTACATTCACAAACACAAACGAACAATGTGTTGATAGAACGCGCGAAAGATATTTGCAAATGACTTGATAAATTAGAACATAATACGTTTCATTTTGAATTCATTCACAATATAACAGTAAATACAGATACGATTATCTCGTTAGTATTATTACGCACACATTCATTCATTTAGGCGTTCTAACGTTTATTTATATTTAACATAAACATTTGCTTGTGTTGCATGCGAATGTGTGACAGAACAGTATTGTATTTGGGCATTAGAGCGAGAAAAGATGTGTATAATGCATCATTTAAGAATTAGAACAACATTCCCGCCTTGTTCTAATTAACCACGAGAATGTGGTAATGATTTATTGTCTATTAAACCAAATAAATGAACGAAAATTTAATTTGTACAAAATTATACTATATTCTATAACTATAGTTAATATCAAGACATTGGTTATGATTTTGTATTAATATAAGTGTCTTTATGTTGCTTCCACAAATATTAATACTGTTTTTTCTGGAAAATAATCGAAAGTATTATTATTTATATAATGTCCATCTACTAAAATTTTATGACATCGTACGCTACCGCAGAAAATATAATAATAAGTTAGTGAAAGTAAAAACTGTGTAATTGCATCTAAATTGTATAACATTGAGCATGCAGAGGCAAAACAATGAAGAGAACCATCAAAAGACGATTAAGTAAAGAATAAAATGAACAGAACAAGACTGGTAGCTTTGTCGTAAGGGTTTGTGTAACTGTATTTAGTTACGTTTAACTAAACGTTAAAACATTGTTCAAATGATGACTTTAATTTCATCGCGTATCTTGATTTCTTGAGATATGGTGTTTTATGGAAAACCAGGAAGATAATAAAATGAGTAATAAAAGTAATAAATAATAAAATTGATTTTGGATCTACAAGCATTATTGAACTTTTATAACTTGTCGTGCAGGGTTTATAGTTCTGCAGATAAAAAATGAATTGACCCGTTTTGTTATTTACGTCTTTGACTGAAATGATTGCCAACTAACCCAGGTTCTCTTTATTAATTGAAGAAAATAGGATTTTAACATTAATATACGCTTGTAACATGATCTATATGTAGATGTCAATCAGAGAGATCAAAATCAAATATAATTAATGAAACAAACATCACTTCTGGTATTTATTTGTAAATCTACACCGGAAGCTATGGTAAAAGAAATTGATTTCTTCCACCAATCATTCAAATCAGTGTCAAGCTGCCATAATCTCTTCGCGGCGCGGTATTACGTAACTAGCATGACATAACCGAATCGAGTTCAGCGAAAGTTACCGCGGCAATTTCACTCTTTCTCTTTATATGTTGTACTGTTCACACGCGTTGTTTTCGAAGCCTCACCTCTTGTTCCAACGCGATCACCTTCTGTGTCTTTCTCGTTTACGTAACTTTGTTGTATATATACGTCTCTTTCGCCATCGTCACGGTTACCGTGAAATATTTTTTGGGATTCGCACGCGCTGGGGGCGTTACCTACGACGTAATCAATTGTTTTCTTTACGCTTCAGGTTTAAAGGGTTATGTTTTTGATTTTAACTAAACGATGTTTTATTCCTAAAAGTAGCTGTGTGCCCACGGCTGCGCCTGCGTTTAATTTATTCTTCACTGCGTAATACAGTTTTTTTACACGAAGTTCTAATTTTTCTTGCTAAACTTTTTTGTCCTAGGAGAAAGTAAATTTATTTTTCACAATTTCAAGCACTTCTCAGTAAAACTGATGATTATGTGGATGTTTTTTTACAATTTATAGTGTTTACTTTTACATACGAAACCCTAATTATTTACAAAAAAAATCTATTTGGTAGGTTCTAACATTAAGCAAAAATATTTCTCACAAATTAAAATACTTACCAATAAAACTGTGCATTGAATTGGATTTTATTCACAATTTCATGAGTTTTAATTTTTTTTACACGTAACCCTTATTTCTTTTTAAATAAAAGTAAAGCGGAGTAACTTCAGCTACCTGCAAAAAGTCCCATCAAAATCGGTAAAGCCGTTCCGAAGATTACTCCACTAATTATACATTGTATTTTTGTTATGAGTATCGTATACACATATTCATATGAAATAGGTACAAAATGTTATTTTGATATTTCTAAAAGACACTTTAATTTTATTTACTAGTGGACTATTAGTGTGAATATCACTTTACCCGACCCGGGGATCGAACCCGGGACCTCAGAACGACAGTCGTAGTGTAATACAACTGCGCCACCAAGGCACTAATATTATTTTCAGGATGGATCTTGATTTGGTTTTTGTTACGCCATAATTTGTAGTTTATAATTGGAGCACGTATAATTTTACCAAACATTTTCTTACATGACCATTAATAGTAAATTTGAAAACGAATGAAAAAAACTTTGTTCGTTCAGTAAGGAGATTGTCTTTACAAATGATTTATTATTTCAAATTCGATAATACTTTGTACATTACGCACAGATCCTGCGTGAGATATATTTCCAGCGTGATTAGATCATTAACCGCAAACAGACCAAGGTTGTTGTGAAAAGTCGACCAGCGAAAGGACAATAGTTACTACTTTTACATAAAACCACTCGTTTGACTCGTTCTATTTTCATTAACACATTTTGTAACTATTTCTTGACCATGGACGGTAATGTAACATATTTAAAAAAGAAACTCGTAACAAAATTAACCCCAAAAAGTTTCAAGTCAAATTAATAAAATTATATTTAATTGTACAATGGTCGAGATTAATGAAATAATTATAAATAAACCTAGTTTTGAAGCAATGATGGATTGAAGTGTTGATAGCTTAGTTGGTAGTGTGGTCGGGTTCCGCGTCGATGGACGTAGGTTCAAACTCATCTCTATCCAACCCTACAATGAGACTGAGGTTTCGGTGATGGAAAACATGGCTTAGTGATAGAGCATTTCCTAATAATGCTCGTTTGGATATTTACCTCCTTCAAGTTTGTAAACCTGTCACTAAGCACCAACTGGTGTTTTCCGTAATTGTCACATGAGAACTTAAGAGTCTTAATGTTTTATTATCCTGGACCATATCATCAACGTCAAATAAGATTGTGGTCAAAGTACTGATAAAGTAAATTGGAGCTTCTAGGCATCATTGTTTCCTTTTTTCCTGTCAAGGATAAATCTACATTACAACAACAAAACTGGAGGCTTGTTTCTGAGTGCAATAACGGAATCAGTTTAGGCTGATATAAAACAGTTCCGCGAAAACTAAATCTGTAAACTTGAAATCAGATTTGAAATTTCTACTGCAGACGCCCAAGCCTTTAAACCTTTGGATTATATTTTTATGTATGTTTATTTTTGTGAAAGTTAATGTTAGTTAGCGATGTTAGTATGTTAATGCTAAGAAATATATCATAATACTGCTTTCAGATTCTTCTAGACAACATCAGCAGTTAGGCCGAACTCAAAAGTCTGTAACGATAATAAGAATGTATTTCTACAACTCTAGTTATAATGATGTTGGATTCTTGGGATCATGTTTCCTCCTTCTTATGTTACAGGTTTCTTCAAATAAGACGCAATCCAGTACCATCTATCCATCCATCCACTCAACCGAAAGACGTCCACTGCTGGACATAGATCTCCCCTAAAGATCTTCACGACAGCCGGTCTTGCGCCATCTGCATCTAGCGGATTCCCGTGACCTTTTTTTTACTCGATATAGGACTAGTGCTTTGATCACAATCTCATCTGATGTTAAATGACAATGTCGTCCTAGATGGTAAACACACTAAGCCTAGAGGTACTGGTTCTCTAGTAATTCTGCCGGAACACACCTAATGGTACTTGGCGACAGGTTTTCAAACATGAGGGTGGTAACGGACATTATTAGAAAATGCCCTACCACCATGCTATGGTTTCCTCACGATGTTTTTCTTCACCGAAAGCTCAGGCTGATTTTAGAATAGGATAGGTGGATTCGAACCCCCGTCCATTGACGCGGAATCCGGCCGCACTATCGCCGCGTCATCATCGCTTTCACCCTTCACCAGGTCGTCAGGCCACCTTGTGGAGGGCTTACTCACGCTACCTCTTCCGATGCGTGGTAGCCATTCGACAACCCGTTGCGTCCATCGGGCAAACCAGTACAATTCCGACAAATATTTAAATGCATGTACTTTTGTGGGGCAAAATTCACTAATTCGCCTAAAACACCCAATGAATTCTGTCATACATTATATTTTTTAACCGACTACAAAAAGGAGGAGGTTCTCAATTCTTCTATATTTTTTTGTATTCTTTATAATTTTTTATTATGCATCTTATATATCTAAATATCATCTGCTTATTTTTTGTCCGTTTAACCTAAAGCAGTAAGATACGGACCAAAATCTGGTCAGATATTTTTTACCTATAATTACATTTGATTAAGCGAAACAACCTATGTAAATCTATTAAGTGACATTTGAATTATATAAACCAACTAACAGATAGACAGACAGATTGTATATCGTGTTAGTAAATATAAAGAAGAAACGCAATAGTCATTGTTTTTCAATTCGTTCACTATTATTTTCAGAGCATTTTATATATTAATTACGTATTGTAATTAAATATACATTAAAACCTGACTAGATAATACATCTATAATCTAAGTATTGAATCTTGTAAATACATTTAGGGATTCTAACTAACAAACAGAAATCATTTGCCTTTTATTCTCATAGACTTATAAAAAAGGTTGTTGTTGTTAATTTTATACATAATTAGCGTTCAAATAGCAACATTTAAACCATCAATAGGCTGCTGTTGACAAGTGCGAAGGGACGCAATGTTCAAGGTGTTCCGGTCTAGATTACAATTTCGTTACAATTCTTATGGTGGCCCTACCTAAAGTACATTCCAACGTAGGTATAACTCCCACTTAAATTGAAAACAGGCCCGTCTAGATTAGTGTAGGTATCAAAATGAACCAAACAGGACTTTATTCTATATATAAGTACTTATTATAGATGGATATAGGTGACACTACATAGCCTTGCGGGACGAAAGTTCGTCGTGTCGTGAGCCGTGGCGGAATGTTCGCACTGGTTACTTTCCATCAACCTTGAGCAACACTCGGGGTACG
This sequence comes from Samia ricini, assembly GCA_014132275.2. Classification (NCBI taxonomy): domain Eukaryota; kingdom Metazoa; phylum Arthropoda; class Insecta; order Lepidoptera; family Saturniidae; genus Samia; species Samia ricini. The sequence goes on from AP028161.1 coordinate 15,319,118, forward strand.
ATCACCCGAAACTTGTGGAAATATCGTACTGTTTCTATATACTCTATTTAGGCATGTCGAGTTCTCAGGTAAATGCTTAAAACCTGCAAGTTAAAACAAGTACTAATTAAGAATCTTAGCATTGTATACAAGTATGAATATTAAATTGTGAATACATATTCCGAGCATTTTTAAAATACTTAATAATATTAGAATAAACTATATCCAGTGGCACGGTTAGATGTTTAGAATAGGTTTGAGATGAAGAAAAATATAGTCAATGTTATTATTATTTATAGTTCCTAGTCTATACTTGGATAGCTATTAGCTACTATTAATTTCGAATCCTACTGCCAATTAAAGTGTGATATCGTTTTCACTTAACATCATTTACAAAGTCATGCAGCTCTCTTTTATGAATATAAAATCAATATTTACTGAATTTAGGCCAAAATAAGTATTTGAATGATATAAGCAATTAAAGCCCTAACTGTATATTCCATACAAATGGCAAAACTTCAAATCACTACATTGATTTTTAAAATTTAAGTACTGATTTATTCAACATATTAGGTTCATCAGTGAAGAAGAATTCAGCGTCATTAGGAATCCAACACGTCATATAATATATTTAACTAGATTATTGCTCTAAGAACATGTATAAGTTACAAATGTCACGTAATACCGAAATAAAACATAGCTTGATGATTCATTATTATAAGCTTATAATTGAACTATAACAATTATGATATTTACATTTACATCATTTTAGTCTAAATGAAGATGATCTCATCTGAATGGTTCTCCAAGAACATTTTCGGAGTAAAAAAATATTCGGATACCAAAATATCCTTAGAATAGTCCCAAGCCAGAACCAGCGAATATTGAACACAATTTTACTGACCTCAACTTAGGACCATGAGTGCTAAATTGTGTTCATATGAAATCATAAATGTATACTAATTAGGTAGTATATATATATATGACATCGTTTGATATAATTAGTAACTTAATTAAATGACTTTTATAGAATACGTTCAGAAGACACTGTGGTTATTGGCGATTATGTGAATTTACCATCAAACCTGTTCTTGCATGTTTAAATCAATTTAGTTTTAATGGCAAATTTAAAAATAAATATAAATACACAGTAGTAATGAATACAAAATTGTACAAGCAATCTTAATTTCACAGTTGACGTGCTTCGATAGCGACGACCGATGTATTTTTGTATGACTGGTGAAGGTCGAAACAGAAGTTAGAAAGACTAATAAATTATCAATTAACCTATTATTTATATAAAAAGAATTATAATTATTTAAATAAATTGTGAAAGCTATGCATTTAAATTTAATTTATAGCTATTGAGACTTGTCACTCACATTCACATGCATCTTGTCTTATCCACAACCATTTTTAAAAGTCGCTTATGATATAATTTAGTTGTATTTAGTATGTTCTAAAACCTTTAACTTACTTTCTGTAGTATTTGGTGGTTTACTATCGCTCTTTCACCAGAATCCTTCATAGTAATAGTGATCACTATTGCTGTTCGCCTGTTAGTTGCGTTTAAAGAGTTTAAATCAGGCAAAGTATAGATTACTTTCTATTATTTCATTCCTACTCTCTTATTCCCATGAAACCAAGAAAGGGAATTTTTGGCGGGATCTCAGTCTGTCATGTAGCAGGTATTTTCTTTAATTCATTAACTCGTTTTTTGGCTCTATATCATGTAATCTTGTTGGCGTTTTGTGTGATATAGTTTATTTATTGTGTTCAAGTTAAGTTTATTATAGAAAATAACGCGTTACATTTATTATAAGGTGCCATTATCTAAGAAAAAGAAAGAAGAAACCTAGAAAATGTTAATAATGTTTTTTTTTTTATGATGACATTAGGCACTATACGCAATGAAAGAAACAGTTAAGGCAGAAATGTATTACCCCAATAGCTGTAGGTGTATTGTTCTACTTGTTTATTGTAAGGCCCTTATCAGAAATGGTTTGTCCATAAAATATTACTCTCTCAGTTTTTACCTTACCTGAATTGTTTTCGTGTTAATTTTATTGATGATTTTCTCTCAAAGACAATTAATATAGCCTTATTATAGGTTTATATTACTTGTTGATGTAACATTTAAAATGGTATTTTCCAATATAGTTCCTTATAAGTAACTATTTACGCAAGTGACAATCCGTTTTAATTTATAAGAAACGAATTGTTTTTGTAAAAATAGTTACTTACGTCACGCACTAAGCTATACAGGATCTTATGTTATTAATAATTTCGATAGATTGCTACAAAATTTTTGTAATAAATATAAGTATAATTATTTAATACATGTAGGTTTTTTGATTGGATATTCGTAAATATAATGCACTAGTTTATCTTTGATATAATATTAAACCCAAAAGTTATGAAATATCAGTACTAAAAAGAACTTTATATACGAAATCATCGTTCAGTAGATAAGTGTCACATTTATTCGAAATAAAATCAAAGAGATGAGAAATTTCGACTTTTATTTACATTTGAAGCGATGATGGTGCAGTGGGTAGTGCGGCCGTATTCCACGTCAATGGACGCTGGTGCGAACCCACCTCTCCGTCTCTAAAATCAGCCTGAGCTTTCGGTGAAGGAAAACATCGTTAGGAAATCATAGCATGGTGGTAGGGCATTTTCTAATAATGCCCGTCTGGGTAGCTACCACCCTCAAGTTTGAAAACCTGTTGCTAGATACCAATAGGTGTGTTCCGACAGCATCACTTGAGAGCCAGTACCTCTAGGCTTAGTCTGTTTACCATCCTGGACCACATCGTCACTTAACATGAGGGGAGACTGTGGTCAAAGCACTAAGCCTATATAACGTGTAAAAAACATTAAAAACGTTAATAGTGATTGACGATTAAAGACATGAATACATTTTGTGAAGAATGATATATGTAAAAAGTGTGAGAGAGAATATATTGTGGTAACTGTTAAACAAGGGCAAAAGAACGATAAGTGATTGACTTTTAAATCAACAAGGTTCCCATTCCAAGGAATTTACATACATACATTTATACATTCCCAAAAATTGTAGATAATTTCGGTTATATTCCAGAATGTTTAGTAAAATATTGCTTCTTGGTAATGGTATTTAAAATATATTGAAACATGAAGTATAAACATGCACAAAGATTATCTATAACATTGGTTATCTTACATTCATGATATCTGAACAACTAAATTATCAATGAATCTACTCCGAACTACTTTTGAAGTTAAATCCATCCAATGATTTATATATATTTATTAGATGTTTATTTTGAATAGAACTTTAAAAATGAATTTCTAACATATCAATGTTAAATGTGGTACCATCCCATATCTTCCTGTGGGTGTTGTAAAAGGTGACTAAGGGATAAACCAGGGAATGGGCATTTGCATCCTCTGAGTACAAAGACCTGACTGCGATTGCCAACCCGCCTGCCAACCGTGGCGATTATAGCAATTCCCCCCTTTATGGGGGAGACGTATGTCTAGCAGCGGACTCTTTCGGTCGGATCAATCAATTTAGATTAATATGAATAGAATGTATTCAGGAAAATTAAATAAAATTGATCATTACTAAATGTATTTAACATTACGTGATAACACGCTTAATAACCTAATTCAAGTATGTGTTACCTCAGATTTGTACCTAATTTTTTGTCTTTCTCAAGCTTAATGCCCCTCGAGAATTATATATCCGTTCTCACCAGTGTATAACAGAGTCACCTTTGGTGATTCACAGTTCGGAGTGACCTTTCCTTTTTATTTTATGTCTTCAACCGCCGGAAGTACCTAATCGGGATTCCTGTGTATCCTTTTAGTAATTTCATTTAGTTTGTTTTTTCTTTCTTAAATTTGCGACGTTCGTGTATTTTTGTTTTTGTTAGCTTTTACGATTGGTTTTTACCAAGGTTAATTTAGTTTTTTGACTACATTATATTATATGTTCCAACCGTTTATTTAATTTTGACAATTAGAGTAGAGTAGGGCGGTTCTAGATGAGCATAGGGGCAAGTTAGGCAATCGAAATATCTCGAAAACTATTCACTGCACGCGTAGGCACCGAAAATAAGGGTTCGCGGGAGGGGAATTCATCGTGCGACCATCAGGGCCGGCTCGATGAACAAGTGAAGCATAGGTGCGCATTTATATAAGCATTTATTTTGTGACCAAAAAGTAAAAAAAATTCGTTACCGCAAGTTTTCGTCTGTATTAGTCAAATGTTATCTGTTTTCAATCAGGTAATTGTTAATCTTCCATAAATTGACTATACTTTTGATATGTATAAAGGTTCTGGGTATAATTATTAAAGTTTTTTCATAACCTCAATTTTGTTTTAAAATTACGGGTGGGGTTAGTTGATTTAAAATTGCTCAACTAGCCTCGCGGCTTAGAACAAAATTAATGTGTATTTTTTAAGGATGCAGACTTATAAAAGAAAGACTACAACGTGCAGCCAAAGCTAACAGAAGAAAGAGGAAAGCTGCTATACTAACAGGCACTCCTGAAAAAAACGCTTTAGCAGAGCAACAAGATAAAACCACAAATAAAGTAAAAAAGCCAAGAAAGATCATTGATAAAAAAGGAAAGAGTGTCTGTAAAAAAATACTCTAGTCAATTGAGGAAAGCAATGATGATGATTATTCTGAAAGTTTACCAAGCGAAAATTGGATCCAGTGTCATGTTTGCAGGCACACACAAAATGTATGCCCGGTGCTAGTCTTACTTTCATTTGTGTCAATTGCAACAGTGACAACGAGGATTAAATTTCTAAGATCTTATTAACATTTTAAGATATAAGCTATATTGATAGTAACATAGTGAAGTATGTTTTTAACAGAAAGACTGAATTAAACCCTAAAATTAATCTTAAGTTACGATGATGTTTTATTGATTCTATTTCCAGTTAATTATTCAAAGAAAATTACTGTAAGTTTTGTTGTTTTGTCACTAAAAGACTTTAAATAAATAGTTGATTGTCAAACAAAATTTTTATTTCATCTCTAGTTAGCATTGGAACCATTGTTTGGCTAGACATTCTGAGTGCTCAACTTACCCCATACTTACCCCTTACCCCTGATCTATGGGGTACGTTGAGCATGTTTGACTTTCTGCATTTAAACCGCTGTAGCTCTCAAATCCAACTTATACGAAATAAATTACTATGACAATTTTGCAAAAGGATAAATTACTAATCCATCAGGTTGCGTAACAACTCATTGAGACTTATCGTGAAGGAGCTATAACCGCTCAAGTGAAAAATTGCTCAACTAGCTCCGCTCTACCCTGCAACTCAATTAGTGATGTCCTGATGCGTTACTGTTCGATTTCCTACAACAATTGATTTTATTTATGAAGAAGTTTAATCGATTCAAGGCATTGATAAATATTTTATTATCGCTCAAAATTTTTGTTTTCTAAACATAACCAGGTGTTTAAATGACTAATATTTTATGTATAAAATAAACCATACGAGAAATGTATTTATTATTTGGCAACATAAATCAAACAGGTCATAGAAAACATTACGAATTATATACATAATAAGTAAATTAATATGTAATATACATTTAATTTAATTAAAATATTTCCATAATCTGTAATCTTGATGAATCTTTGATGGTAGATATCGGAGATAAAAAGCGTGTCGTCTTCTATTGAAAAAAAAAACAGGGTCCATGAAATGTTACATTTCTTTCACTATGGTTGCATTTAATAATTATAGAACTTCATAGGCGTGGTTATGTCAAAAGTAAAATAAATGATTGGAAGGTATAATTAAAGTACAGTCCAAGAACAATGACGGACGATGATCTATTTCAATATAAAATCTATCGTCGTTCGCCATCATCATTCTAGATTACATCAACCATGGCAAAAACCTCTAGGTAGGTCTGCATATATTATACTTGCTAATCCCGAAACATGACAATTATTAACCAGTCACTATGACGGGTTTTTTACACCTATACGGTTGTCGCGATGCAGTCCCAAATACCAATAGGTGTGTTCCGATAGCGTCACTTCTTAGTGTGTTTGCCATCCTGGACCTCATTGTCACTTAACAACATGTGAAATAGTGGTGATAGCACTGAGCTTATACCGTTTAAATTTACCTATATTTTACTTAAGCCATATTATATAGGTAGGTATTTGAAATATCGCAAAACTACGAGCCATTACTGTCTAACTTTTGCAACAATATTAATAATTTTAAATTAGATTGTATTAACCAAGCAATTATATTCTGCGACCAAAATGAAAATCACGACTATTTGCATTTGCATTTCGCAAATAAGCTGCATTCAAATGTACAAAAAAAAGCACAACGCAATATTCACGAGACGTTCCTTAAAGTGCCCATTAGAACCATCTATATTGAAACAAATGAAAGTTATGTCACTAATGAGAAGAATAAATACAACTGCATAAGCTTCATCGGAGCGTTTTGAAAATGAAAACAAACATTCAGAGCAATGACCAAAATTAGCCTTTCATTATTAAGAAACGCTAAAAGGTAAGTATTTTTGTAAGGTGGTAAAAGGTAGCTTAAAACCGCAAAAGATGGCTACTTAAGGCATTGTTAGCTTTTTAAATTATAAAACATGTACAGAATAAGTAAAAATATTTTGATGTTTTGCTACATTCTTGATCTCAGAAAATTTTTATTTCAAAATTTACATATTTTATAGAAAATAAAATTTACTCTCAGGTGACACAAGTAATTTTTGTTAGGTTTATTTTACTTATATAACAAATATGTAAGATAATTTAATACGGTATTATGGATATTAATTTAAAGTTAAAATAAAAATAACATATAATAGAGGAGTTTTAACTAAACTAATAATTATTTTATTTTGGTCGTACGAAAAAAAATAAGGAATCATTTCGCTTAGTTACGTACAATTTAAAAGATAAGGCACCCCGGAATCCTCTGTTAGATTTTGTCTGAGAAATAGATTCCCAGAGTGATCATTTAGGAGTTCAAATTTTTCATGAAGTTCAAAGATGTGCAAATTCAATTTAAAAAAAATGCTAATTTAAATTGCAATATAAAATTCAGAAATTATTTCTTCGCAATCACGAAACAACTGTCAAAATGTAAAATTCAGTTATAGTTAGAGGTCTGTATATATATACAGAATACAATTTATTTGTACATTAGTTCATTAGATAGTTGATTGGATTCATCTCGAAGGTTGCAGAACGAACTTTGACTCTTTGTGAAGATGCGCTCATGTAGGTCATACAAATATAACTACATAGATTGGTAGGTATATTATATAGGTAAGTTCATAGATTTCCTTTATCCGTACGGTATGTTATTTAAAGTTGCATGTTTATTTATATGATGTTTGTATTTCTCTGTAAATTATATAAAAGACATCACCGATCTGTATGTCCGTTAGTAGGCCACCTCGAAAACCACTGACTTTATTGACAAGATAAAAAACGTTACAAAATTAATTAAGTTCATTCCTTAGACCTTTATCCTTACACTATACACATAAAAGGTCATGCCTATTAACGTATGTACGTTAGTTGGCTTATTACTCGAGAAACACTAAACCGATTTCTGTAGTTCTAATTCAAATTTAGATGAAGATAACAAATAACTGCCTCGGTGGCGCAATTGTATTACGGTGCGACTGCCGTTCTGAGGTCTCGGGTTCGATCCCCGGGTCGGGTCAAGTGGTTTTGGGTTTTTCTACTCACTATCATCCCGGAGTTTGGAATTTGTGCCCGATATGGCGACAGGCTCGCCCCCTGTCACATCTGGGACGGAACTAAGCTCGGCGAAATGTGGGTGGTGTAGTTCGCTATTTCACCTCTGCCTAACCCTTCGGGGATAACAGGCATAAGCTTATGTATGTTAAAAAATAACACCAGCAATATTTTACTTAACAATCGAATGTTTACAAATATTTATAATTCAGTGTATATTTTTGAAGGATAGAAAGATTAGAAGCGAGTGGAGTCGCGGGCACAGTTAACAAATAAAGGGGAAATAATGTGTATTCACTTGCTTAAAATCTTTGATTATAAAACATACTTGCAATTTTAAAACGATGATATCTCAATTGTAGTGTGGTGGAATACCGCATTTAACAAATGAAAGAATAAAATGAAGAATGGTACATATCACAATAAACAGTTATTTAATTTATACTAATAAATTTGGAAAAACGTTCTTTTATTAACGCGTTTCATATTTATTTATATGATCGCCACACACGTAGCTTACGTTTTAACACTAATAAACGCTGACAGGTTTTTTTTTACATGCTACTAGAAATATTCTGGCTATTGATAAATGTAATTATGACTTTAGATATTATAACATTTCAAATATGAGAAACATAAATGTTTTGATTGTTGCATAAACATAAACATGATTTAATTAACCGGATCAAATCGGATAACGTTGATTGTTAATAATGTGTGTTTCGAACAAGTATGTCTTAGCTGTGTACATATAAAAGATGATAAGTGCGATATGACTTTAGAAAGGCGAGTCATTGCAGGCAACAAAATAAACGGTACTTTGGGTACCCTATCAAAAAGGCGAGCTTACGCAGTGCACATGTCAACATTTAAATGTTAATACGAAAGTAAAACCTGGGTATGTTAGACTTTAACATTTAGAGTAAGTATGTATGAAAGTAAAACAAATCCGATAGACATAAGATAAATTTAAAATAAGTATGGTAGGTCTGAAAACACAATTATTCATCCTAATATATGAATGTCAAAAAATATAAATAATACAGTTACGCGTGTAAATAAAAATGTTTTTTTTAAAGTAAATAAAAATACACATACGATTAACTCAAAATTCAATTAATTTAAAAGACTCAAAGCAAGTTCGTTGCTATAGAAAACCGTGCCAGCTCCATAACTTAAACTAAGGTGCAAGGCAAAAGGATTTTTGTTAGACTGTATACACATCTTTGAGCATATTAAATGAAAAATAAAAGAGATATACCCTATTCCAACCTCAAGAACCTAGACTATAACTGTCGACCTTACTTGTAGAAATCAAGGTTGCTACAAATTCACCAGGTAGTCTAATAGGGACCGATGATATAATTTTAAAATACGATGTAATATTTCTTCTCTGTAAAGAATTTTTGATACCGCTACGGGTTATAAAATCAGATTCCATATATTAATTGTTTGGTTTGGTCTATCAGGGTCTATAAAATGTCATTCAGACATATTTTTATTTGTTACTAGCAGCTCTTCGCGGTTTTACCCGCGTAGTTTCCGTTCCCGTGGGATTTTCGAAATGTCCTATGATACTCCCTGGATTTGAAACTATCTTCATACCAAATTTCATCCAAATCGGTCCAATAGTTTTAAGTTTATTCGTTACATACAAAAAAATTTCCTTTTTATAATATTAATATAGACTAATACTAGTGTCAGAAATTTTGCATAGTATTTCCTTATCTTTAGACTACTAAGGATTTAATCACATATGATTTCAAATGTAAATGAAACCAGCAATCTAAGACCTCAAATCTTGCTAATCGCTATCAACATAAATATATTTATAAACTATAATTGTTCAACATTATTCTACGCAAATATAAATCTAAGAGCTTTATAAACACATTAAAGATCTTAAAGCAATTTGCATAGATAAAATAATACAAAGGAAATCCGCGCATCGAAGTCTTGAGTGACCTCAGGGCGTAATTTCGCAAAACCATGGCCGTGCCTTAGTCCCATGTTGTTGCAATTGCTAAGCCGCGAAGCATATTGTGAAATTTGTCACAACGCTGGGATACTATTTAAAGCTTCTGCTACTTCAATGAGTTTAACTTAGCTAATGAAAAAACAAATTTTAATTACCGTAAATTGTGTATACCTTTTATATCACTATCAAAATAATGGAAAAAAATTAAACTCAAGACTGAAAATAAGAGTAAGTAGAAAAAAATAAAATCCAAGGTAACTAAATCCTACCAGACAAAGAAAGTACATACCCAATAACCTATGTAAATTAGCGGTGGAATTGTTTATATTTGGATCGGCTGAATCGTTTAAAACAAAGAAAGCATTATTAGAACTTGAGTGAGGTGATATATCAGAAATATAATATGTAGCCTAGATTATTCCATGGGTTCATTTTAGATTAATGAAGATTTTTTTCTGCAATGCCTATTTGAACTGACAGATCCAGATATATAGATGATACAAATGAAATAACTTTACGCAGAACAGCCTCAGAATATATCATTATGGTTTTAAATTATGTAATACCTCTAATGGGGTTATAAAAAAGAAAGCAGTCAAAAGAATAGTCTCATTTATTTGAGAAACAGCTGTGACCTAGATATTGATTCAGGCAACAATAAACTTTGAAAGTATATAAATAGCAAATTTCTAATTGCAAAGCCTGCAAAAGCCAGTGTAGTTTGTTAACTAAATTACAATGTTACTGATCTTTTAGACTAACTAAATTATTATTATGAGTCCACTAGTATAGCTATTATTTATATATTATTTCATTTCATTTCATTTCAAACATTTCATTGTTTCTATCCCGTTTCAAATGTATGTACTTTTTAATGCATTGTTTTATTAATAATTGTTTTCATAAACGTACTTCCACGTCATTAAATACCGATGTCGCCATAATTATATAAATAGATTACTAACAAAACATATTTTATTAGGTCAGCGACAGATAAATTCTACGGTTGTTAATAGAACGTTTTTCCCCATTTCAGGGCGTTAAATCAATTAAAACGCATTTTGTATACAAAAATAGACTAATTAGTAATTACTTAGTTTCACTTTCAACGGCTGACTTTAACCAGAAACTAGAGCAGATTACGTCATATTTTACTTCATTATTTTTGTATGTATTTTTAAGAGCGTCTAGATTATATTTAGATGGTTTTAGTTTTAATACAAAATCTTTATCAAGTATTCCGAGTAATATAATTATCATATTATAATTAAGATGTAAGTTGCTTTTAGTTCATTCCTAGACGACGTATGCTGCCGTTTCATCATCAAAATATTCCTTCATTTTGTTCTGTACTTGAATTCATCTAATACGGTATTATATGTATTGCCTTGTTTATAATAACGAATTATTCTACTACCTATACTACTACTAACCTAAGTGCATCAAGTATTGAATATTTGATACGGACCATCGTGCGTAATACAGGTTAAGTACGTCCATAGGTAATGACAAGGTATTCTTATCAAATTCAACTTCTTCCTCTAATTGGAACATTCGCCGACTGTTAATCTTTAATTCGCAACATCGGCGCTTCGATCTCGTATCGCCTCGACCGTGAGCGTTCAACTCTACAAGGAATCAGGAAACGAATCTGAAAATTCATGGCGCAAACTCGACGATAGTAATTTTTCGGTGAGCGACGTCGACGTGACGATAGGCCTTCCGTGTAAAGGTCGCGATGCACTAAGAGCTTTTTATTCTCAACACTTCGTGTTTCGTTTCAATTATATTTGACGTATCCGTGACCTATGCTGCAGACTTTAGGAAGATATTATTATACGCATTAATCATTTTTATTTTTTATTTAATCAGGAACGAAATCTTTTAAATCTTTTTTAACATATAAGCTCGAGAGATAGATAAGGTTCCTGGCCAAAACAAATGTATCCGAGGCATCCCAACGCATGCTGAGGACAGCTGGTTTAAAATAAAAATAATTAATTTGAAGAAGGCGAACAGTTTTATAATGCGCCAAAGATATAAATTATGTAAATGATACCTAGAAATTTACGTTATTAGAAAACTTGAACATTAGTAGAAGGCTCTTTATATCAAACCAATACATATTTATATCTAGGTACTTGTGAAAGTTACTTCATCATCATATCAGCCGGAAGACGTCTACAGGTGGACATAAGCCTCCTCCGAAAATCTCCATAACGAGTGGTCTTGCGCCACCCGCACCTGGCGAATTTCCTCGACCTTTACAATGTCGTAGGTCTACCTTCTTGAAAGCCTACTCACGCTGTTTCTTCCGGTATGTGGTCGTATTCGAGAACCCTTTGTCATCATCGGGGATTGGTGCTATGTGATATAAGCCACGCCCATTACCTCAAAGGTTAAAGGTTGTTTAATTTTTAAAGAAATAAAATACATGTGAGAAGAATTGGAAAATTCATCCTGTGTACCACATAAGAAAATCAACGATCGTCCGATACCTATTTTATTTGCGTACGCGCATCGGCTCGACGGACCACTTGAATGACAAATTTCATAGGACCTTGAATGGCATATTTTCCTCGTGCGTGCTTTAAATACGTGAAAATACATTTTTTATATATACATATTAAGATATTTCGAAAACTAAAGTACTGATAGAACAATAGTATATTGTCTTGTATTTGTATTATTCTTAATAAAGCGTTATATTATATTCTCATCACGTTATAAATGTTTTACGGATCCTGCGCAGTAAGAATGGTACCTGCGTCTCAACTTTGACTGAATATCTAATTAAGAATAAAATAGATTGTGTTTTATTCTTCCTCTGATCGATTTAAGGTGTATATTAGTGTTTTTAAGTGGCACTTGCAGTGAGGTGGATTCATTGTTTTGCTATGTTTTTTGTGTCGTGAAGTTTATCTTTGATATTTTTTCGATAAACAAGCTTAAGGATATTGAAACTTTGACATAATTAGTTAAGGCTATTAAATAAAATTAGAATATAATCTCGCAAGTTTAAAAATTAGGTATAAAGAAGTAGAAAGCAATTCAAGCCATTGGAAAAATACACAAAAATAAATTACATCTTCATATAAAAAACGAACCTAATAGATAGATGAATTTTAAAATAATTATAATATACAAAGATATCTAAAAAGGTTATATTTTATTATGGTATTCACCTTCGATTAATTAAACATACCTACGTGTAGGTATATTCTATAATATAAAAGAAAATAACATAATAACCTTGTTTCATATTTTCCATATGTTTAACGTGAGGCCGTAATCAAAATATACTCGTAGTTATAGAAACCTTCTTGGTAACAAATAAGGTCGTGTGAGTACCGCTTAGAAGAAGGTTGACGATGAATACCCCATTGTGAGCGTTGTGTAGCTAAACAAGTAATTAAGCGAATGTAGTTTGTAACCATGTCGATTAATCATATTTTAACCCACGTTCACTCAACAAAGCGTTACCCTACCGCCGGCAATGTTTAATTCGGTTTACCACGAGTTTTGATAATAAACGGGACATCAATATTTCCTTTTTCTTTTCATTTCATTCATTTATTCCGTGTTAGGGAAAAGGCAAGGGCGCCAATAGCATGCAGCCACGTCTGACGTTAGGAACAATTTTCATAAAACGATCTAACAAAATGGTCCTTTGGTAGAATTGTTCAAAATTTACGTTTTGAGTAATTAATAATATGCAACACATTTCACTTATGCATCTTGCAAGCAAAAAACTAACCTATATTACTCAATACACTACCAAAATTATACACAGTCAAACGTTTGATTCTTTACATGTTATGCCATGTGCTTCGTGATTTCTAACTTTTTAAGCTCTGTTAAGAATTTCTTAAGACGCAGTTTTTATTTGATTTAAAATACTTTACATACATAATTATTATATATAAATATTAAACCAATATATCTTCCGCATCAATTAAACACAGTAAAGTTATACATGTATCAATATAATGTATTTGTAAAATATCCCGGTATAATGATAAAGTATGCACCCATCATAAAGGACAAAGTCTTCGTAGTAAGTGTTCGCACATTGTTTTTGTAGCACCTATCATTAATTATAACCGCGGTAGGTATTCAGGTGGGCACAGATGTTTGCACACTCTGTAATTGTCCACCCACCGACTGTATTGATGTTGGAGCCGGCCCTGGTTTTGACGTTTTACGTCATCGTACAAATAACTTTACCCTAGGAGGAGTACAAGACAAATAGACAATGGAACCACTTATGTTTAGCAATATCAAGATATTATGTGCATTAATTGTTTTTTTTTATTATCTCATCAATAATTCGACCATACATGATACTGACCACTTAAAAACAAAACAATCTGATCGAAAATAAGGAACTTATAAAAAATTTGATTTTATTCTAAAATGAGTGCGCATTATGCTATAACATGATGTCACATTAACGTAACATTTGTTTTATGGGAAACTGATAGAGTGTCGCCTCTCTATCTTATATCTCAGAATGTTATTACCCGAATTAAATGTTCTTTTTAGAATTATTCATTTAATTTATATTAATAAGCTTTGTATTAATTACTTTGTGTTATTGTTATGAGAAGAGAGGAAGCGCATGTGGGTAAAATAGTAATGAATATGAATGTGGAAGGATGGAAAAGTAGAGGAAGGCCAAAGAAAGTGTGGATGGAGTGTGTAAGAAATGATATGAAAGAAAAAGGAGTGAATGAAGAGATGACGGCTGATAGGGACGTATGGAAGAAGAAAACATACTGCGCCGACCCCAAGTGAGTTGGGAAAAGGCAGGAGAATGATGACTTTGTGTTATTCATTACGATCGTTAATTTATACATAAAAACATAAGAAATAGGATTTATTAGGTAAATTACATAAAAAAATATTTAAATATTAGGTCTCCATATAATAAGTTAGTCCTAACAATAATATCCATATATAAAACTAACACAATCATAATTCTATCCTCTTTAGAAATACTGCGAATGTTATTTTACGTTGTAATAATATTTAGTTATTATGTAACTTAAATCGGAATGACAATATTTAATTTCGATAACTAGGGCACTAAGTTGACGTCAAAATATCAGATATTCCGTATGTCTAACTTTGTTTAAAGCCTTAAAATTACCTTAAAGTTCGTAATTTAAAAATCATTTTTAATCACCAATCACTTTTTTGTATTGTACCATCTCGATCACGTGTCGTTTTAGTGATGGTGCAATTAAAATAATTTCCATATTCAAATACGAGTCGTAAGCCGACGCGACAGACCGACGCTAAAGCTCCTTCACTGTTATTATAATTATTTACACGAGATTCTATCTATTAATTTACAATTCACACCGAGAACGGATTGCGACTTGCGACAACTTCGCAATCAATGTTCATATTACTATTATTTGCCGTTGATAGGTAAACTTTCGATGCAGTATTATGTGTTAATAAACCTATAGACTGAGTAATTAACTTGTATGTATAAATGACAAAGTTTTAATATTATTAACAATACTTCGATTGTATATCGTTCAAGAACACGATTCAGTATACTACATTTTTCTCGTTTTTACCATCTCTCTATACGATTTGTTTCTGTAATCATAACTAATCGTAGTTAACTACAAAAGTGGTAGACAAATGATCAGGTGAAGGAGACCAAAAAGAATTTAGAGAGATTATTAA
Source organism: Samia ricini (assembly GCA_014132275.2). Taxonomy (NCBI): domain Eukaryota; kingdom Metazoa; phylum Arthropoda; class Insecta; order Lepidoptera; family Saturniidae; genus Samia; species Samia ricini. The sequence continues at coordinate 15,334,539 of AP028161.1, forward strand.
CCCCTTGAGCACCTGCCTGGCGTTTACGCCAGCTTTCCATTGTTTTCCTATTGTCTTTCTATTGTCTTATTTTTATGGGTACTCGACACATTAACAAAATAAATACAAGAAACTTGATCAGATTATAATTATGTGTTTAACAGATTATCCAACATTAGGCGAAACCTGACTAAAAACGAAAAATTCTGTAGTCGTCTCAGATCTAAGACTCGCTGTGCCTGCGATTCCGTCCACATGGGGTTCCACGTTTGTAATATGATGATGATTTTTTTTTTATTGTTATTTTTTATTTTATTGTCATATTATTATTTACTGTATTAAATCTCCTAAATATTTGTTGGGTAATTTTAAATATTGCAAGAAACATAATGGTGAATAATTTCGTGTCGAGCATATTCACTATTCTCTTGGTAACTTTTCTTATATACTACTTAATGTAACAAATATATATTAAATAAAACCTGACCAGATAATATACCAGATAATACATTTAAATAAAAGCATCATGTAAATCGGTTCTCGAGTAATACGCTAACTAATACTACTAAGGCTGCGCAACTTTTTTATCAGTCGGGCCAAACGGACGATTCAGAAATTTTGGCGGGCTACTACCTGTTACTGTTGTTAACTATAATAAGGTATTGTGCCTTATTATACAACTGTACTCTCAACTTGGTGGGAATATACTTCACTTATGTGGGCCATTCAAAAGTCGTAAGCGGGCCACATTATGGCCCGCGGGCCTAGGGTTGAGCAGCCTTGAGCTAATAGATAGACAGACAAAGAAACGTTACCTTGTACATAACTTAAGGATTAAAAAATAATCATCTAAATCAGTACAATAGTTCTCGAAATAAATAATAAATAGACAGAGAGATATTACATTTAATAATTTATAAATTATTTGAAATTCGACCAAACTGATAGAGATATTTACTTAAATAATCCATTTTTTTTAAAGATCATTCTTTTATAATTGATCTCTTTGGATGATATTTTAATTACAAATTTATGCATGCAGCAATAATAAAATTAATCTTAGCGCTAAGAAGTTGATTTTTGATTTGATTCTCACAAGATTTGAGCGATATAAATGAAGATAATTTATCATTAATTAATGATATATGAACAGAAATGTCACACTGACATATCAAGTTTCATATAAAACAATAAATCTCTTATACAGTGAAAACTCGTTAACAACATGCATATAAAGTTGAGGAAACGTTTTATTTGATTTATTGCTCTGATCGTATCTAAATATTGAGGTAGTAAGTATGTATAGCGAGTACTCTGGATAGTGTATAAACTGAGATTTATTGAGAAATAATCATATATAGCTATAATTACTGCTTTTTCATTTCATGTTCGAAGAAAAAAACAATACACAGTTTTAAAAAGGTGGTTTATCTATTGACCCTTTAGTTTTGTGAACAGCCACCTTAAAAATCTACACTACGCAGAAATCTTTGGAACTACTAAGATTCGCCCGATCCGATAATATTTACCAAATAGCTGCAGGTAGACGTATAATATATAATGACGTCAATAATGACAACGTGTTTTTGAAATAACTTAGAAAGCATGAGCACATGCAGGAAAATATAGCATCAGCCGTCACATTACGTGGAATTATATCCACTAATGCCAAGGTGGGGGACAATAAACAAAAATTTGCATTGAATCGGACTATTACAAACAAGAATTTATATAGCTTACATTAATATAAACCAAATTGGCAATGTATGAACGTTGATTTACTTTTGTTTGTTATTAAGTTGTTTTAAAAATATATGTAATTAAAATATAAACTTAATTTGTAGGTAAAAAAAATGAAAAATGAAACTATATTTTTGCTGAGATAATGTAAATGTTGGTAAATTGTTTAAAATGGACAAATTTGACAAATAGCATAGATAGCGCAATCATGCTATGATAGCCCAGTAGTACGTAGTATTGTCTGATATCGCGTTGTTTGATATAGGTTCAAATTCAACTTTCCCATCCTTACATTTTATAAAAGGTAACGATGATCTATCTTTGGTCTGTTCGTTAATTAACTTATAACTCGAGACCCACTGAACCGATTTACATGATTCTTCTGTAAATCGTTGATATATATCTGGTCAGGTTTTCAAATCACAATAAAAGAAAAAACAACTTCACACAAATTAACAAATCAGCAAGTTTGTAAATTAGCCATCAAGATGTGTTCTGATAGCATAATTTGTGGGTCAGTATCTCTAGGCTTAACGTGTTTACCCCCTTAGGCTACATCACCATTAAACGTCAGATGAGGATGAGATGATGTCAAAAGCTCTATCTGCTTCAAGTTCACGTTACTTATTCTACGATATTCTATCTATTCAACCGAAAGACGTCCACTGCTAGACATATGTCTCCCTCAAAGATCTCCACGACGACCGGTGTTGCACCACCCGCATCCAGCGTATTCTCGCGACCTTCACCAGGTCGTCGCTTCACCTTGTGGGGGGTCTACCCACGCTACGTCTTCTACCCATTCGAGAACTCGTTGGCCCCATCGGGCATCGATATTACGATTTTACCATTTGTAAATGTGTCTAGGCACTGTTAATCAGTGATTAACTTACAATACCAATTCATCATATTTATAAATCCATTCAAATTTAAACATCGATTATATCATTCCTTAGACGGATACTCTCTACAATCATAACGTAGTTACTTATTTTTCCCGGCATCCTACAAATAAAAAAACCGTCTTTGGACATGAATAATAAAGTTTTCACCTACATTGTCGATTTGCATAATCAAGTTAAGATACATAATATATTTGAAAAATCAACGGATTCAAATCAAAACTGATTTACGAAAATCATCAAATTCGAGATTAACTGCAATTTTTTTTTAATCTGGAACCTTATTTATTCTGTCAAGCTTATTTTTTAATGGAGTCATTTGAAAAAAAAACTACTACCTAAATACGAATGAATTCTAAAAACAGAAATACACTTGTAGGATACAGTTTCATTCAAATTTTATACAAACGATTTAACCTCATTATATATGTATATCAGTTAAGTTTATATTAATAGAGGAAGGTTATATTATATTAATTATCATCATAATGTGTAATTTATAGATTATTTATTTTAAAAAATGAGTCTAGTAATTCATTCATTTTAATTCATTCCACCATAAGACATTGCTTCCACTGCTGGACATAGGCCTCTACCATTAAGGGGGGGGATTGCCATAATCACCACACTAGGCAGGCGGGTTGGCGATCGCAGTAAAGTATTGTTGGTACCCAGAAGATGCTGCTGCCTATCCCCTCGTTCATATCCCATGGTCAAAGTATTGAGCCTATACAATGTGAACAAAAACCATCGTTACCATATATTTTCTTCTATAACATGCCTCGCAAAAATATTCCTCTGGAGACGGGCACCTGATTTTGTCTCTGTACATACACCGGGAGCCTTCCGGCAGCGTCCCAAGACGTGCTTTGATACTCAATGCTCGAGCTCTTGTAGCAGTGTCATATAGAGCAGACACTGCATACATTAGTAACAACATACTACACAGTTCTATGTACAGTAACATCAAGGTACATGAGTTCTGTGAACGATACTGATGTCTTAAAATCACACCCCTTTCTGTGTATCAGCGAAAAACTGTTTGTAATTATGAATTCGAGCTCTTCTCGATGACTGGGTTATTTTCCGACCGTTTGATAGTATTTTGAATCTCATAACTGCCTCCTCAATGTCTAAATACAATAAGCTAGTTTGATTTTCATGTTTTAAGTGACTATTTATAGCTATGTTTCACTGGAACAAATATGGCGGAATTTTAAGTACTGATAACATAAGCTGAGGTTCATATTATTTAGCTTATCCGTTCGAAAAACTGAAAACAATTGAAATAATAATTATTAAAACGCAGAAGTATAATTTTTATAAATAAATTGAAATAATACGCGTAGGAGAGCAATTGGCAGCTCTTAGAAATGTTATAAGATATGTTAATTGATTCATAGTTTATTATAATCGATTATGCGAGATTACATGCATAATTCTCCTTTGATTTGCCTCCGACTGGTTATTAACAATAATAGAATCATGCATCTTACAAAAGATCTAACTATTATTCTCAATGCTTCGAAATAATGTCTGACCAGTATCAAGATTCACAATAATATATATTATATAATTATATCTAATTTAATCTCAGAGGAATTGCATGTTAGGAAATCAGGAGTGACCTTTTTCATATTATCACCATGGCGCATGCGAAAATCCATCGATAGTTTTTTTCGAAGTATTTTAACTAAAATTTAATAAATAAGCTGACTAGCCTCTTTGATATTTTTCAGTGTCGATGTTTAATAACATGAAACTTTTATACAATGGTTTTGTATATTTTATGCTTAGTTAGTCTACGTAATTAGATAGGTAAATCACTAAATCATAAATAGCCAAATATAAAGAACAGTTCAGTCCATATTTATCCTTTGTTTATCAACCGATTTCCTTTGTATTTTTTGTTAAGTTCGAACCTAGTTTGTACCTAGTATTCTATTAAAATAATTGTATGCAGTTCTTCAATCTCTGGCCGACATGTTCATGTCATAAATTTTATCAACTTTACAAAATAAACTTGATAATTAATATTAAACTATTTATTGTTATCTATTTATATATAGATATTATAATAAATGTAGCTATAGTCGGTAGTCGAGCAGCGGTACTTTTCTTTAAATACATAAAAATTATAACGTTTCTCATATCTTATATAAATAACAATAAATACAGTAAGAATGGCCGCGAAGGCGTAAGTTCGGTATGCAAATGATGTTAAAGCCTATTAATGTAATGTAATCGTTACGATAAGGTTCAATTCAAAAGCGAATTTATAACGATAGATCAGTATTTTTTTATATACGTATTTAATTTTAGAATTGAAAACAATATAATATTCAAATAAAACATTTGTAACGTATATTGTGCTTTGTAAAATTTGAAGAAAAATATCTGAATCCAGAAACGTGTTATTGATTGGTGAGCTAAAAGTAAAACTGATAAACAGTGGATTAAAGTATCTTGTACTATTTTATCGTTGCGTATTTAAGTAAAGATATTAAATAATTTAATTGCAATGGACATTATTTTGTGTTTCAAGCTTACTATCACCTATTGAGTGTCGCTTCAGTTCATAACTTGAGCCTAAACCCGCAACAATGTACCCATAAGTCGATGGTAACAAATAGTAGGAGACAAAGCCGAGACCTTGGGCAAATTAATTAGATTCAGTCGTCCGTCGGCATGCATGACATGTGTCTGTTCGCAAGCCCGTAAACGTATTGGATACGAAAGGATCGGAACAAATAAGGCTAGCCGTGTCGACGTCACTCAAAACCAAAGAAATCGCAATGTTTTTTTCCCTAAATCACATACCATAACCATACTTTTCTAAATAATACTTGAATAAAATTATTTCTTCATTTTTTTAATAGAGATTTATTTTATTTGTACAAAATCATTGGTCAGCATCTTATAAGTGAATTCACTTAACTGACTGTCAGTCTTTAATTATTTTTTTACACGAAACTAACAATTTTTTTAAATCTATTACAATTCAAATAGGATTCTATAGAACCGCTATATCATTTCCTCGAACAAGCAAAAGCCGTATCTCACGCGCGACTTACAAAGAAGAGATTACGTATGCCAGTCAGCAAGTGAAGCCTAATTTTAGACTAACAGTTAACGCAAGGCCATCCTTTGTTAACTCATGTATTGTACCTAGGCATTAATGATCTCGTCTAGCTAAATCACAAGGGAGTTATAATTAAGTATATTCATCTTTAAAGATGTATCGCCGAATATTACAATGTAAGTTATTCAAATATCAGTTATCATCCTAAATTTCATTCTAATTACTAGTAAAAAGTATTTGAAACTGTTCGAATAAACGTCCTTAAATTCTTGCTATTTAAGCTTGCTTTTTATACTGTACTGGCTCAGTGCTTTGACCACAGTCTCATCAAAATCTAAAAACTCTTAAATCTTAAACTCTGCTTCTATAGGCACTTACGACAAATTTGCAAACTTGAACCTGGTAGTTATCCAGGCGGACATTAGAAGAGATGCCCTGCCACCATAATATGGTTCCTTCGCGATGTTACTTTCACCTAAAGCTTAGGCTCATTAAAGAGGATATGTAGATTTAAAGTACAACCATCGACGTAGAATCCAACCAAACGACCACTAATTTAAAAGTCACCGACGCTTTAAAGGATAGTCATTCAAACAAATACACTTTCATGGTTTAGCTGAATTTCAAATTTTATGGGAATATTTGTAAGGAATATTATCGATATAAAAAAACTTGCATACAGTTTGTCTAATAGTGCGCATTAGATATTAAAATTTATGGGGGTATAAAGCCGAGCAAACTGCAGAAGGATCTATAGTCAAGTTTTTTCTGCAGTTCTATCATCTGTATTATTTTCTTAGAAATACGTTACACTTCCGTTTTGTTCTAATTTGTCTCATATTCCTTTTTACAGCTCATTGGGCCTTATCATTTACATTTTATAGGAATATTTTGAGATCTCCATAATTAATCAATGAAGTACAGGTATATAGTATTTTTAAAGTAAATTAACACGCAGTAATAACAGACGCTATGACATTCGAATGCTACCAATTTAAATTCAATGGCATATATAACACATAAAGACCTAGGAAGTGAATAAAAAAAAAAACAAAGTATACGATTATAACTAACAGTATTCAATTATTATGATTATAATAACGAATAGTCAAGATGTGATATAAAGATTATGTTAAAGAGATCTGGAAACGTGTCGCGGAAGTGACAACGAGCGGTCTGCCTATTCGAAACCAAAAGTCCACATTACCGTTTTCGTTCACCAGATGGCGCCAAACGTACTAATCACGTACATTTAACAACAATCTACATTGTACATGAGTTTTGCAAATCTAAATCCTATTCCATTAAAACACGGTGCTATAAAAGAGTGTTAAAACTAATGGACTGCATAGACTCGACCTTGTGTAGTCGGTGTACCGTAGCATATTAATATCGAATCAAGTATGCAATCACCGTTCAAGAAGACATAGGCAGCAAGGTGGAAGAAAGGGCATGGAATGTCAGTCGATCCCAAGGCCGCCCGGCTCCGTATAATCCAACTGTACGGCATAATGGTACACTTAGAGGAAGTTACGTACATGAACGTGTACGTCCTTATTTGTCAGGGTAATAGTATTAATTACTTTGAGTAAATACGATGACTTCTCTTAGAAGGTAAATAATAACGTTTAGTTACGTAGAGTCGAGGTTGAAATAGATGTGTTGTAAAATATCAAATTAATGTTCTTCATCAAATTAATTATCTCCATAAAATAACGTTTTTTAATCCGTCATTTATCACGTCAGTAATTCTCCTCTCTTGCTTCAAAACAAGGTTTATGTAATAAGATATGAAATCTGATTTGACCATAACGTTTAAAAATATATATTAAATAAGAATAAAACTGTTTAACGCTTTACGTCGTTTTATTGAATATTTATTTAAAAAATCACAACCAGTCGTATATTCATAATTGAAATACCAACAGTTATTGCCTTTAATTACCATTTTATAATACGTATAGATTTTATTTACATTCTACAGTTACAAACAAAAAGTTGTATATCTAAGGTAAACAAATATGCAGGTTGAAACGCCACGCAGTAAATGACTGCATATTTAATATAAACAACAATAAGCAACAACAATACATTACTGATTGAATTATGTGGATTATTTGATAATTATGCTAAGCGTTTTATCCTTTCATAATTAATAGACAGCAAGAAAAAGTGTTTATAACATAAGTACACTCAAAGTGGGAAATTTGTGGGTAATGTATAATTAAACGTTTATAGTATAATTTGCAATTGGAATGGGTATTTTTATCTCCGAAAGTAGCTACGAAATGCATTCCAGAACCTAAATTGAAAATATGAATGACAAAATACTTTGAAATTAGAATATAATTTATCACTATGTTAACTTTTATGTTCATAAGTCCACTGTTGGACACAGATTTTCTGCAACAAGGGGTGGATTTTGCGTTAACGCTACGTTTGGGAGGCGGGTTGGCGATCGCAGTAGGTGTTTATGGTACTCAGAGGATGCTGCTGCCTGTTTTTATATCTTTAGTCGCCTTTTAAGACACCCAAAGGAAGATTTTGGGTGATACTATGCTTAGCTGGCACCACACAGTGCCCTAAGTATCTAGTGAGTAACTAAATTGGAAACGGGTGCTTTAATGATGTCTTAGGACAATTCTTATGTTTTTCATTACGGTTAACATGGGAAATTAGCGTTTCAATCAATTTTTTTTACATTGTATAGGCTCAGTGCTTTGACCACAATCTCACCTGATTTTAAGTGACGATGTGGTCCAAGATGGTAAACACGCTAAGCCTAAAGTTACTAGATCTCAAGTGACGCTACCGGAATACACCTATTGGTATTCGGCGTCAGGTTTTTCAGACTTGAGGGTGGTAGCTATCCAGGCAGACCTTATTAGAAAACTACCTACCATCATAATATGATTTCCTCACTATGTTTTTCTTCACCGAAAGCTTAGATTGATTGAAGAGTTGGATAGGTAGACTCGAACCTGCGTTCATTGACACGGAATCCTGCCACACTGTCCACTGCGCCATCATTGCTTTATATAGTTCCTTTTACTAAATAGGAGGGTTCTTTTACAATATTATGCCTTATTTTAGGCTCTAAAGATTAACCTTTTCTTCAATAGAATTGCCTTAATTTACATTTGTGCAAAAGAAAGTCTCAAAATAATTATATCAGAATTATTTTTAAATACATAAACATTTGAACTGGGTAGATTGTCAACTGTATTTGAGACGGGAGTAAATATTTAAATAATTCAGTTAAAATGATATTAAACTAATTAGACTGTACCTACACGAATAGTGGAATACGATTGATTGTAGCATTCCGATATTAATTCTACAATTACCAGCCATTACGTCGCTCCATATCGGCAAGGTCACGGCGTCGTGTCAACCCGTCACGGTACTGAGCGCGCCGTCTCTGTTTTAGATGCGTGTCTACGTACATACGAGGAAAGAATTTCTAAATGGATTTCTTTGTCCAACGAAAGACGTTGTTGACTACTGCGTTGTTTATCTAGTAAGTATCGGCTACTAAAAATATAATAATATAGACAGTATGAATGATTTTTATTAGCTCTGTAGCGCTGTGTGAATAATGGATCTAACATATATAAAATTGCAAGTAGGTACATTTAGGTTTTTTTTTAAGGCCCCCTCACATAATCAGGGACTTTGGCATAAACGGGTTTTGAATAAAATACAACAGTTCCCTCCAATTCCCCTTCTTTCTTTATTAGGCTGGTTCTTTTGCCTCTCATGTCTTTCCTTTTTTCTTTATTTCTTTTGTCTCTTTTTTTTTTGTCTTTCTTTTTATCTTGACTTTTGTTTTTTGTTTTTCCTATCTTTCTTATACAAAACTTATATTTAACTTAAACTTAACTTATTTAACCTAGACATTATGTATTACATATTCTTACAGTCCTTGTATATTTTGTCAATTCTCATTGCAATCACTATTCAATATTCAATAATACAGGTTCCATTGCACTAATCGTATCGGCTTTTTACCACAGCCTTCTTGTCCTACCCTAGCTCAAGCGAAGAGCGGAATCCCACCACTCGCGAGTCCGGCCTCATCACCACACCAGATTGACCACCGTTATTTATTACGTATCCCAGCACCTCTTGCAACACTGTCCATGTACTGCAAGAGGGCGGGGCGGTGGTCATCGTCCAGCAGCAGGGCCGCCAAGGTACATTTAGGTTGGTACAAACGACTAGTCTAGATTCTTCATGTTCTGCAACGATTTAAAATATGTAATATGATTTCGTACGTCACTTTAAGGAACAGAGAACGTATAATGTCAACAAATATGTTCTCCATTCCTAACGAATATATGCAACAGAGTTTTGAAGCGATGATGGCGCAGTGGGTAGTGAGGCCGGATTCCGCGTCAATGGAACCCCAGTTCGAACCCACCTCTCCAACTCTAAAATCAGCCTGAGCGTTCGCTGAAGGAAAACATCGTAAGGAAACCATAGCATGGTGGTAGGGCATTTTCTAATAATGCCCGCCTGGCCACCGCCCTCAAGATTGAAAACCTTTCGCTAAATACCAAAAGGTGTGTTCCGGCAGTACCACTTGAGAATCAGTACCTCTAGGCTTAGTGCCTTTACCATCCTGGACCACATAATCGCTTAACATCGGACGAGATTGTGGTTAAAGCACTGAACCTATAGCGTGTAAAAAAAAACAAGAAAAATCGCCATTATTTTTATGACCTGTTTTCCAATCACTTGGGATCGGCACCGTATTTTTCTTCTTTTTACAGTTTGTCCCTATCAGCGGTCATCTTTTAATGTACCCCTTTTATTTAATATTATCACTAACAAACTCCATCCACGCTTTATTGTGGACTTTTCTAATTTTCCATCCTTCCTGATTTATATTCATTACTATTTCATTCACATCCTTCCGTATTCACCAAATAAATAAAGGTTCATTCGTCATGCACGCACTTAATTCTATACAATATCAGTTTTATGGATATAACCTATTATAATTTTATGCTCCATAATAATTAAAAAAAAAAAAACAATATGTAAATTTATAAGTTAACATTCGATAAAAATGGCATTTTTATTCTAACAAAGATTAATAATAGAACAATGAACGGTTTAAATAAACTAGATAATTTAAAAGCTGTTAAAATGCAAATTTTAAAAAAATAAACCTGTTCATTGAATACATAGTAATATACAAGCTATCAACATCTCAATCTTGTATCAATATAGAACATGTAATCGCTTCGATAAATATTAATCGTTCATTTCCTTATAATTATAAATGATAATGTACGAACAATTATATTTTATACTAAGTTATCGATCGCGGTTTTACTTGGTTCTCTTTATTTAACGTCTCCAAAATTACCGTATTTTTCGAATAATACTAAAAATAATGGATAAAAATACCTTGAAAATCGCCAACGGTAACCTCAAGTCATTCTGTAATCATCGGTAAAGTCTTAAAACTAATGTTCAAATACGACACTTCAAAACGAGCCCAATCTGCAGACATTTTTGCTAGAGCTCCAACATTCATTGTTATAGTCAGTTTTAAAGAAAGCACAGACCTGTCATTTTCAGACACCACTATCGTCCACGTAACAATATACCATCTATATTATTTACACTTTTGGAAATTAGAACCTCCTTCACTTAGAACTTGTTTTCAGGTAAATCGGTAATATCCTTTGAAAGCATATTATGAAACCTAAAACTATTAGGTACCTAAAAAGCTTTTGTTAGACTTGCTAAGCCTAAAGCAGCATTGATGACTTGCATCCATATTATTAGGTACATGTTTATGTAATTTTATTTACATGATTATGTTTTGCTATCTCACCATAAGGTTGAAGATCATGATTGATGATGGCAACTCTCTCTAATAATGAAGTACATAGTCACAATCTTTGCAGACTGGAAGAGAGAGTTTATGCTTCTTAACTCAGTAGCGTCGTCTGAATAAATGTAAATTATTTGCTTCACGTAAAATATCGCTTTCGAATAAGACATATTGTCATACTTCTTTTCTCAATATGAATCAAAACTTTGGTTATACAGGTGGCTATATGTCATATTCTGAATATTATCGCTGGTCTTATTAAATTTCAAACATACAAGTTATTTTTAAAGATATGTAAAACGCTCACTCTGCTTGAGTTTAAATAACGATTTAAAAACACTTACTATAATAGAGTTACATTCGTCAACAGAATAGCGACATGGCGAATCATAATAATTATATAAATTTATAAATATCATAATTGCAAGTCATATGCGCTACAAAACGGAAAATAGTCAAAGATTGGGCTCGCTTTCAACATTAGTTTTAAGATTTCAGTGACCCATTTTTACAAATATACTACAATATATATAAAGTATAGTATCGTATAAAGTGGGGTAATATAAAAAAAAATGCACACAGATAAAAAATGAATACGTATTATTTATATGTCATGTATTATAGAATTTATTATACAATGCAAAAACTTTTTGCCTCAAGTATACATCGATGTTGTTTCGCCGTGATCTAAGGAGTGGAGAGGAAGGTCGGAAGATTTAAAGCCTTTTGTATGGCTAGAGTTATAGTCGACGACCTATGCGTCTTGCGGTAATGGTGTCTTAAGTAAATACTTAAGAAGTCGTAAAACGTCTGCGTTTATTATGTTTCATTGAAATTTCTTAGTGTAAAATACACCTACAGTTTTCTTTACCTTACTGTAGAGTTGTTATTGATTTTCATAGAGAAAAAATTACAAACTTTGACTGTATATAAGTAATTTTAATGTCATTGTAATAAATAACTTGCGTGGTTAATGACTATAGATACCTAGAGTATAATATTATACAGTATCTAACAATGTATATAAAGAAAATAGGGTTCCTTTGACGCACCATCAATTCAAAATTACTGAACATATTGCGATGAGACTGCTACCATTCGATGCGGAATTTTTCATAAATGGTTATAGGCTACATCGACCCTTTCTCATTTTTTTTTTCGATTTACTCTTATGTACATTTTTTCCTTCGTTTTACTACCTCAGTGGCGTAATTGTATTCCGGTACGACTGTCGTTCTGAGGTCTCGGGTTCGATCCCCGGGTCGAATCAAGTGATATTGGGTTTTGCTACATGGTATCATCCTGAAATCTGGAATTTGTGCCCGATATGGCGACATGCTCGCCCCCAATCACATCTGGGACGAAATTAAGAGGGAACTAACGGAACTAACACAACTTCACTATTTCACCTCTGCCTAACTCTTCGGCGATAACTGGCGTGAGCTTATATTATGTTATGTTTTACTCTTATGTACATTTTTTCTACTAATAAAAACAAAAGACTATCATTTTTCTTCATTCATTTGTTTCTTTAGGTTAGGTATCACTTTTTTATTCACAATTAAAGAACATATGAAACGCAGACTGATCCTCAGGCAAACAGCTAGTAATATTTATATCACGGTTCCTATGTGTACCTATTTTGGTTCATGAATTGCAAGCTTCACTACTAAAATATTCGTAGCTTCTTCATGATTAATGGAACTGCAACTCGCTAAAAGCATAAAAAAGTCTTATAAGTCTATTCATGAATAATCATTTGTGAGTATTTAGAAATTTCAAATTAATCTCAGTCTTAAATGTGATCATGCGTGTAATAATTTTCCTTTTTTTGCTTGACCTACATGATTTATCATGTACCCTACACCTACACATTATAGGTACCCTTTAGGGTATAAATGTTTATCCTAGAGTATTCTCCGATTTAATTTCTACATTCATCTAAAAAATTAATAAATTATAATCAGTTTAGATGAAAACATGTTATGGGCGTTCGAAAAAGGAATATTATTTATTATCCTAATATACATATCAACTAGGAAGGTTAATTAAAATTCCAAACTACCGTACAGAACAATAAGTTCAGGCACCAAGTCAAGTAAGTTTTAACTTCCAAGGGTTATTATTATTATTATAAGGTGCTTCATTATGAGAACTATGGCGATGTCCGCAAAAGACAGTCTTTTGACCAGACAGACCTAAACTGTAACTATGAGTTGTTACAGTTACATTGTCGTGTATGTTACATTAATAAAAACATATGTATCAAAATCTGGTTTCTTGTCGATTTTTCTTGACTGGGTTGTTTTTCGAATCGATGGTAGTGTCTTACGTTCATAAGCGCCTAAACTTAATAAAGCATTTGTTTATATTGATCTGTGAATGCAGAAGTAATAACAAAATGCCCTATGCATTCATGCTATTAAGACGCTCTTCCTAACCAGACTTAATCAGAGTGCAAATTAATACCCAGATATTATGCATATTAAAAACTTTCGAACTTTATCGGTAACAAACGCAGATGACATATTAGATAACAATTCCATATTTCTATATCATAAAAATATTAAGATGTTAACATTATATGAAATTGCTTTATTCATAAGTCATCTAAGAATGTTGTGGTGATATAGCGCTTTAGTATTTGAAAGGGGATATACGAATGACTGCAGGATATTAGAAATGATACCACTTCGATTAGTTATTACTTTATGTGCATTAACTGACATATTGTTTCCGGATATCTTACACTATTGGATGCATGTCATCAGTGGAACATCTAAGTAATCCATTTGTTACTTATGAATATTTACAAGATTCCTGGGCCATTCGAGTAATAAGAGCGAATAAGAGGCGGGGATGTTAATGCCTTGTTTATTTTTTATTATATAGGGAACGTAGGGTTCGAATGGCGATTACGTAAGTAATGTTTATTCATTTACAATGAGTGACAATGACATGACAATACTTAAATCTTATTATTAAAAGCTGCCACTTAACTTACCTTGTTATTATGGGTCCAAATATTGGAACAGAATTTTAAACCGGCTAACTGTAACCCATTAAACTGATTACATAAATACATACATTTAGTTAGCTAAATAACGTCATTCCAAATTTAAATATGGCGGACTCCCAAAAACTGAAAACGGATCAATTATTATTATGCATCCTCATGATATTGTGGATATCAAATGAAAGTTTTTTTTTTAACTCACACAACGCTTTCGACCAAAAAGGTCTTGACAGCCTCACCTGATCTTGAGGTAAGGGCTTAAGGCACTCAGCCTACAAACGGTATCCAGTGAAAGGGTACCAAATTGGTACCAATCACATATTAGTGTTTGCTGAGAGAAACAGGGAAATTGCGTTATACAAAATTCAAAACTCCTGACAGAATTGCATACTTTTAAATTTTTGAATTATAAGTTTATTCTCTGGTTAGGTTTTAAATAGTATACTTTGTTAAATTAAGTAAAATAAAACTGAATTAAATTTGCAAAGAGATAACGACGGCAGTTTCCCTTGTATTATTAAACATCATTAAACCGTCGAACATATAGCATATATATTATAATGCGATGAACGAATTTTTATTTTTGTATTAGAGCTCCTAAAATGACTACGCTCATGTCAAATTAAGTATAGTGTATACTGTATAGTGGATGCGGGTAACTTAGGTTACTTTTAATTTTCGAAAATAATGAGTTCCGCGTAAAAAAATTAAAACTCATCAAAAATTGGATACAATCCGATTCAATGCACAATTTTACGAGCAAGTGCTTGAATTTAAGAGAAATATTTTTATTCTATTTTTTATAAAAAATATATTAGGGTTCCATTTAAAAAAATTAGAACGTACTAAAGAATATATGAAACGCGGGCGCAGTCGCTTCCACACAGCTAGTGATTATATACAAGCTGAGTTGTAGGCATAATTTGTAAAAACATTTAGGTTACAATGTAAATACTGCAAGTTATTTTTTACACTTCAGTTGTTAATTTTGCCACTAAATAAAATAAACATTAAATACAATGTGTTGTCCGTATGGTTGTTTAGATGGATGGAAATTGGAATGTCGATTCGATATCACTTGATTAACGCCCTCAGTGTGCACTGACGTGTTTTTTTTTCAGAATTCGCAAACATTTATAAAAAGTAATTTAATTAGTATATATTTACCGATGATAAGGGAAAGCGCCGTGAGAATATTCATTGGTATACCTGAAAGAATATATAGTAACGACATCAAGTGGCGATAAACAGAAACATGTCAATTGGTCGGTGTTCGTTGTCGAGAACGGAACGTGATTACACTCCTTCTTTAATGTAGCTTTGGCTCGCTAGTGAGACATCTTTATAATACTTCTATCTTTCTTATTCTGCTATTTATAATTTAGCTACAGGTTTAGCTTGGCGATATAATATGTGTACATGATTTTATTTACATTATGTAAATTTGTTCAGTAGTTCTTAGCTTACAAGGTGAGTAACAGATAGACATTGCAAAATTAACATACTAAAGAGCATAACTAATGTATAAATTCTCTTATTACTCATTAACTAATCGACGATAAACCGTCCAATGACATATAAATAGCTAAAACAAATCGCCGCCTAAAAACCATCTAGCTTAAAAACAATAGGTGCACAAAAAATCATCAAAATCGGTCAAGCCGCCTAGGAGTAGAAAAATTAAAAACGCGCACCGGAATTCATATATTATTTGTCCTTTATTGTAAAAGTGATGTAATTCCGCAATTGTAAATATTTTACACAGATAGAGTTACGTATAGACAGACATGTTTATCATTACCACAGTAAAAAAACTACCATAATATGCACTATAAGTTCGCATAAAAATGTATTTATTTACCGAGAGAATTAAAATTGCAAAATATTCATAATAAAAGTTTTACTAAGTAACTCGGTAAGTATTCCAAATTATTCAATTAAAAGAAGATAATTTACCTTTACAATGAACGACATATAAATAAAAGGTAAACATTGACTTGTAATTTTTATAATTTCGTTAATTAAATTATAACTGTCACTGACATTGAACCATGAACTCTGACATTTCATTTGTACACACGTGTCTTTACTGTGTCAACAATTATTACAATAGTATCGTTTCAAGGAGAAATCATAACGACTAGATAGAGAGAGAGAGAGAGAAGAAAATAAAATTATGTTTATCTAACCAATGAACGAAGCGGCTTTTTACTACATAAATGTTAACCAAACCTAATTCTGTAAGCAACATTGATATAGACATGAATCTGATGTGCATTGTGAAGTAAATAAGCAGATGAATTGTGGCGTTAATTTTTAAAATATTATTATGCGTTTACAATTACAATCATAACTGAATATGACAATGCTTATTTAGAGGTAGAATGACGTCATTTTAAATATATAAGACTTTCAAAAAATGGAGGACCAGATATTTTTATGCACTCTCATAATATTATGGGTATCAAACAAAAGGGGTTGCTAAGAAAAATAGGGAAATTACATTATACAAAACTCAATACGGTTAACAAAATTACATAACTATATCTTTTAGGTTTTTTAATTAATGGTGGATTCTCTGGTTAGGTTAAAAAATATACTTTGTTAAATTAAGTAATATGGAAAAGAATTTATGAAAATTAGTAAAGTGAATTATTGTAAGTTCAACCAACAAAGAATCAAACCAACAGCAAGATCCCCTGTATTAACGTAACGCTGCCAAAGACAAAAAAATCGCTCTATTGACACCAAAATGCCGATATATCTGAAAATGATTATTTTCCGCCTGTAGGATTCCTACAGCTCGCTGCATTTCATTAGCAATCAAATGGTGTCGCTCCTTGACATAAAAAATATCTTCCTTCACAATTTTTCAAAAAGATTGTATTAAGATTGTCGTTGAAATGGTAAAAGTGAGATAAACACTAAATTTATCAAGCAACGAAAAAACATATGAAATCGAAAAACAAATGTATAACTTCATAACTTCTATTTTTATGAAAACAAAACACAACCGAGATTGTTCTATTTTTAAAATCCGCCATAAAACTTGCCGTTTCTGTTAATGATATGTGTTTCTTAGACATTTTTTATGTATATGTGTAATACATATTTTACTTTCAATATTTAATAGTTTAACTTTTTCTATATATTTTGTGGTGTAACTATACATTAAAACCAAAAAAAAAATTCACACTTATGATTATTAAAAAAAAAACATTTAAATATCTAAGTAGTTCTCGAGTTCCAAGTCAACTAATGAACAGCCAAAGCAACGATGTTGGCTCAATGAGACTGTGGTCCGATTTCGTGTCGAATTATGTAAGTTCGAATCCACCCGTTCTAGTTTATAACGAGGTGAACTGAGCTGAAATGATGATACTAAAGCAAAATTGTAGGTGTATTTTTATTATCCGCTTGGCTAGCTAACACCGTCAAGTTTGGAAATTTGTCGTGAAGGTGTGTTTTGGGCGCATCACTTGAGAACTAATATTCCTACATTTAGTGTACATACTTTATCATTACTTACATAAGGTGAGGTTGTGGTAAAGGCACTGAGAAGAACACATTTACAGAAGATCGTTGCCATTAATAATATTTAATGATAAATATTCTAACATTTTATAATACAATACCATGATGTCACGATATAAACGTTCCCATGCAACCCATAATTTGAACTAAATACCAAACAACGTAGGTATATCCAGCGCCTACGCGTACACGGGGTCATAACTATAGGTAAAATACATCTTATTCCAACAAAAAAAAGACAATGCATGCGACGACCTTGGACACTAAGTCAAATTCTTTACACCACAATCTATTACCAATTGTAAGAAATTTTATTCCAGTTTACTACAGTAGTTACGTTAAATAAAAAAAGGAAACAGAAATGTTATTAATATTATTAATTAATATATGTTATTAATAAACATTTTATGAAGAAATTAAATGAACATTACAATTTTAATTAATCAAATTTTTTTAAAAAAAGATCATGAAACTGAAACATTTTAAAAAAGTTTTAATAATAATTTAATTCATCTAAATAATATGTCATTGTAAAGAAAATAAATATCTAGGCTATGCCATTTCATGAACATTCAATTTCACTTCATGCTCATTATTGATAGTTGATTGACGAAAAATCAAAATGTCATCAGTCAGCTTCATTCAGATGTTTGTTATTTCATTAGACGGTAGGAAATTTATCAATCTTAGCAATTGTGGTCAAACTCATTCAATAACCAATATCTAAGATCTGCCAAAGTGTATTGTAATACTTCAAAACTTTAGTAGGGGTACAGATGTGCCAGTCGCGTGGGCGAACGCAAAAACTATCCTATGACATTGCGACGTTTTGTTGCTACAAAGTTTTATCCTCGACTCGTTTGTGTACGATATGGAACTTTGTTATTGTAACTTCACCTCCAAATGTCGACTGGACAATTGTTTCAACCTACACTTATCGGATATTAGGTCAATGGATAGTGCAAGCGATAATTAGCTATAAAATGTATTAAGTATGTACCAATAAATATATACATTTCTATTCCTGTTTAAATACCTGATCAATGTTGCTGTGTATAGATTTACGTTTCAGCATTTTTAAATGTATAATGATAATTGTAAACTTAATAAATACAAATGCATAATGTGTTAATTACAAAGATTATATCACTAGTGTGTACTTGTAATAACATTGAATTAAATTATACTGAGCATATTTGTTTGTTTTCATTGAAAAACGTGATTAAATAATAAGAGCAAAAACTCACTTACAAAGTTTTGGAACTTTATTTCAAATAGAAACACCAGGACATGTATTAAAAAAAAATTACCACCGATCTATATTTGTCAACAAGAAAATAATTTTACAAGAAAGACGCGTCGCATCATATCACCGTGCTGCGCTGTGTCGCTTCACATCGCTTAGCTTACGCTGGAGTCTTATGGTTAGATTGCGTAGGCGAGGAAATTTCGGCAGGTAGACACATGCTAATTTTGTACAGGATCTTTTGTATTGTTCAAACTTCGACCGCTTTGGGTCCATTGCACTGTGGTTCACGAGCTGGTTACTTACGGCTATGTTTTGTTGACGTTGGAAATGCTTTGTCCCCTGAAAATTATGCTAATTAATAATTATAACATACTTAATTTTTTTAAAATATTTATCGTTGTGCTTTATCTTGGTCGTGACGGATTTTAGTAACGATGAATTTTTAAAGATTTGATTTTATTATTTCGTTCGTTATTTCATCGTAGTTTTGCCGTTGTTGATAAAAAGTTGTTATATTATATAATTTTTGTTTAAATAGCTAAAATATAAAAAATTGCAAATATGTATATTAATGAAAGAAACAAATATTATTTTACTATTTACATATAGTTTGTAGTATGTTTGTAAATATATAATAACTTCTTTGATGCATCTTCAAGTTTATTTTTTACACGTTACCTTAATTATTATAAAAATACAATATGAATTGTTGAATAAAGTTTAATTTTTAATTACTTTTTTAATTGATTCGTAATAGTTAACAGGTTAACATTTTTGAGAATTAGTTAACATGATAAAAGATTTTTGATTATTGAATAATCAAATGTCTTCTTATACACAGACTTTTTAGATATTAATTAATGAGAGATTCCGATACCCTTTCTTATTGATGGTCAGCAATAATTAGAACGATATTTTAGAAAAGATTTTTATTTGTCACTTCTTTTTCTTTTCTTTTTTTTTTAATTACAACGAATGTTTCAAAAACTGACATTATTTAAGTATAATGGCTTATTTGAAATGTGTAATATATACTTGTATATATTCAATTCAAAAGTGGTGTGTTTTTTTTTTCCCGTGAGGTCTTCATTAGCGAACAAAAGGAGACCTTGTCAAATTGATAATACACGTTAGATTATCTGTTGATTCTCATTTCCTTGCTACAAGGTAATACGAGTGTCATAAATCTGACTGACTATTTTTATTGTCTTTGTTGATTTCTCAATATTTTTCTTTTGTTTTCTTAATTTAAGATGGAGCTAGTAGAGTTGGGTAGGTTGGTATGTGCCCTTTTCCCCTCCGGTTCCTATTGTAGTAAAGTTGTACGAGATAAGGAGCCACGTGAGGGAGTGGAATTGAGTTGTCGCTGACAGGCGGAGGGGGGCAGCCAGAGCCCTCATTTTTGTGTCTGAGAAAGGAGACGGGGACTGGCCGAAGCAACGCAGAGTATGGATTCAATCCTTTATCGCCCTGTGAATGGCAGCAGACGACACAGTGGTGTTTAGTGGATATTTAACTAGGTAGGGGCACGCGTTTGCGCCCGCGTTTCATATATTTTTCACTGCGTAATACAGTTTTTAGTTTGTGTAGATCCCTAATTTATTTACAAGTTTTGTTTTTCGTACTAACATCAAGCAAAGATATTTCTCAGAAATTCAAAACCTGGTATAAAACTGTGCAGTAAATCAGATTTAATTCAAAATTTCAGCAGTTTTAAATTTTTTACACCTAACCCTAATTATTTTCAAAAAATTAAAATAGCCGAAGTTATGCGGAGTAACTTAAGCTATCTGGCGTCAAAACCGGTAAAGCCGTTCCGGAGATTATTCGGAACTAACAGGTAGACAGATAAGAAATTTAAAAATTATGTTTTTCGTAAATGTAATGATCGTATACATGTTTAGTAAAAAATTGTTATTACAAACAGATAATTCAAATTTCATTTATTAGTATATATATACACTGAAACATGACCAAAATATACACCTATGATATCACCTATGATCCTAGAAACAGGAATGATATAAATCGAATCTATAATCCTCTATTTAAAGCCAAATGATGATTAAACATATGATGAGACTTTTTCTTTTATAATAAGGTTTCTTTCAACTCTTACTGAAGTAAGAGACATACTTATTTCAAATGTGAAATAAGAGAAGTGAGAATGCTCGCTTTTGCATATTTTTGAATTAATTGCTTCTTTTTAAATTGAGATATGAAATTTTCCTTATTGTTCTTTTTTGTGAATGCACTTGTTTGTATTAAAACAGATCGTCTGGACGGAGATTAGATGAATCATATCGTGACTACGTTTTTGTACTCTGTAATGGATGGATATTATCTTCTGTTAAGTGTATTATGTATGTACTTGAAGCATGATATAGACTTTTTATTATACTAAAATTATATTAGCGGGTTTTTAGCGGGTTTTTAGCGGGATCTTAGTCTGTCATGTAGAGGATTTTTTTAATCATCACTTACGTTATGAGATCCTACATTATGTAACTATGATGGCATTTTGCTTCATATAGTTTAGTTAATGGAGTGTATTGTAAATAATAACACGAAACATGAATTCGGAGATGCCATAAAAACTCCTTTGATAGTTCTAGGTCTAGAAGAATATGATAAAAGTTTATGTTAGCCGAATTTACACACAGTTACCATTAATTAAGCAGAAATTTAATAAAAGATGGAGGATCTCATCAACTGTACAACACATAGATAACATAAGCGAAGACAACCATTCGCAGTTTCTTACATGTATATATAAAAAAAGAGTATATATTTTAATACTGCAAACTAAATAGGCAAATCTACGAGCAAGATATTATGTCTGTCACTCTATAATTATGTGCCTGAGTAAATAATAACAAGAAAAGTGGGTGTAATCATGCGGTCAGTTAATACGATCGGCCACGTTAAGGCTACGAACTGAGGACGTTGCTACATATAACAAGTATGTATATAATAACACTAGATATACAACAATGAAAATCATTATAATCATTTAAAAATGACATTTTACGTAATCATTTTTGGATAATAACTTCTAACAAATGGATTGAAGCAAAAATCTAGATCACGATTATGTCCACTTAGATACATAATTTGACTTCAAAATATAATAAGTATACTAATACTATTGGGACCTTCATTTATCCTTCAGGTCGTGACCATAGACGTGTTCTGATCTCCAAATGGGAAGGTTCCTGTATCCGACACCAGCGCTATACCGCGACACTTTCAGGCAATAGACGCGCGGCGCCTGTTTGTTGCTTAAAGAGTTTCCGTGACGAGAAGCACGTTTTTGCCGTCGCTTCAGACATTCAGAAGCTAGGGAGAACACCATCTCCATCACCATCAAGAAGAGGGTGCCGTGTATCACATATACGGGAACCTGTGTGCGTGAGCAGGGTTGCGGGTATGCTTGCCGTAATCCCGTGACCCTGTCTCACATATTTGCTTTGCTGTCGGGGGGTTTTTAACCGGTAAGAGTCAGGCATAACTGCCCCCCTATTAAAACAAAATATCGTTAAAAATAAGAAATTTTTTAGATTTTGTAGGTCAAATTTGCACACCCTTCCTGGAATAAAGTCGAACGCAAAAAAGATAATGTTCCGCGAAACTTTGTGCATTACTTCCATTTGTATTTACTTTTCGGTACATTTTACTTTTTATGAGAATTCGTGATAGGATTATTTAATTTATACTGTTTAATTTAAACATTACTCAATTTCTGTGAATTGTTAACTCGACCTTAAGTACCATTTTCTTAAGGAGGATTTTGCACCGAGCAATATTAATATTTAGCATCGCTTAAAATAACATAGTTTTGTTTATTTAAAACTTTAATATCTCTTAATATTAGTGTAAAAATAAAACCATGACTTAGTTTCCTAAGCCACAATTATTTCGCCTCACTTGCAAAAAGCCTTAAAATGACTACGCGAGCAAACTATACAATAAGTATATCTAATATTATATTGCATTATCCGATTCTTTTCGAACATTCTTGTTTAAACCCATATATCCATACTATACGAACCAATAATTACTCAGATCGACTATGTACTTTTGCTGCATGTTGCGTTGTAAACAATAAACTATTCACCCATGAAGTATACAAAATATAAGGCCGACTTCACATTGACTGTTTTAATTATATTTAGAACGCTGTAATAAAATTCGTGTAAAAATATGAAATTATTTTTAAATATACATAGAACATTAAATATTTATATTAAAGTAATATAACTTCGATTAAAGTCTGCAGGAAATCTTCTTATTTTTGTAAGTATGTATTTAAATTATACAAATATAATTAATTCGATATCGTAAATGCTTACTTGAAAATATACAAAACGCCACGACTGTAGTGTCATTATCCTGGTTGCCATTCTCAGCTGAGTGTCTTCTGCACTTCCCACGTAAGCCTGGGCCTGTTAAATTTGTGAAGGCCTTTCAAGTCGCACGTTCAACGGTAAAGTTCATAAGATTAATAAAATTATTGAAACTACGTAAACTAAAACAAAGTATATCGTATAATATACGATAACAGTGTAATTTATTTATGAAATTGTACATTTCCGTTTGATTATAATAATTATAATTCGTGTCGTCTGGAGGTGATGTTTGTTTTTTTTTTTTTTCAGTCAAAGAGGACGACAGCATTTTTGTTACATTGTTTTTTTTAATCAATATAGGATTTTGTATTTACCTATTTTTATATATTACAATATTTTTGTAATTTGTAATTTTTCTTTTACTTTGAGGCCATCATTTAAATGAATATGGCAACTAACGCAAGCATGCCACAAAAGTACGAGTTGGCTTGAGTTGTTGTCGCGCAAACAATTCCTCGGAACAATTTCATTCAAAATTCAATCAATCATTTCATTCTAAAGAACTATGCATAATTATAGCTAATCAGACGTAAAATAATTGTCAGTTAACCTATGTAGTCTTTAGCTTATAAAGAGATACGTCACAGAATCTATATTATTTATCGGTGTTCATATGTTAAATGCAATCTACTTAATGTTTGTTTGACCAGTGAATGGAGTATTCTGATATAGCGCAACAGGAGGCTGTCAAACGATGGGATTAATAAAGTACTAGTACTAGCAATACGTTATGTCCAACATCATTTACCACTATATTGATTATAATTTGCTAGGCTAGGTCAAAAGTAATCGTCCCAAGGGTGAAATCACCAAACTGTGCGAAAGCGCTTATGAAAGTAAAATATCAAAAGGGGTGCATCAGGATCGTAGCAAAGGATATCTTATCTTGCTGTCTTAGGGTTTCGACACACAGCGAACTACAGAAGAGGTTACACTCAGCTCGCGTCGGTGCTTTGTGATACAACCATTAATGAAAGATAGGCAAGACGATACCTTCAGTAAATTTAACTGCCGATTAAAAACTGACATGAAAAAGGATAAACTTTTTGCAAATAGTGTTTTATATTTATTATTGTTTTATAAAAAGTCGTGTGTTTGTACATAGCCTTTTTAAATATAGACATGAATTAAACTATTACGATACAAAGTTGTCCACTGTTACCTATATATATCTTGAAAACGTTTACTTGCGCTATTTAATTACACGTTCTAACCTGACATCTGAATTAGCATGTGGGCTTTCGCAGCGAATTGATATCGTAAACAACTGAGCGATTTTAACTGTAATTATTACGTTCAACTGAAAAATAATTATGTTGTCCAATCGAATTTATAGACGAGCTGTTTCGTTAATTTTCTGCAAAAATGGAAATGTTACATTTAATCGTGATAATAGAGCGGTTAGGTGTTTGCGAAACAGTATTGGATTGACAGACAAAAAATACACGCCTTTAATAACTTTATACAGAAATTACTAGTACAAAGAACTGAAACAGTTTCTTAATTACACTTTTATTATCTATCAAAGTAGTTTAGTTTATTATTTTAATCAGGAATAAAAATGTTAAAGGAATATAACTAATGTACTTACTTTCTAGTTTTATTGTTAAAGAAAACATCACGTCTAAAATGAGCATAGTGGAACAAATTAAGGCAATTTGTTGTTTTTTTTTAAAAAAAGGAAATACATTTACGCACTACCCTTACCAATTGCATTAGTAGGATCAAGTCCCTCAATGCAATTGGTACGGGGTGCGGAGAGACGAGCTCCGTGCCAGTGTGGGACTCACCCGAGCGTGAAGCGCCCGGAAATACCCACTAAAACCCCCCGGGGCCGTCCGCCGCATTTGGAATGGGGGCCACACGGGGTGGCTTTTGCAAGCACCGCGTCGTCCCCTGAAACTTGCTAAACCTAGCCATACCAATTCTCAAGAGTTACTGCCGGAATACACCTTAGATACTTAGGCTACAGATTTTCAAACTTGACCATAGTAGTTCACTAGACGAGCATTAGAAGATGCTCCACCACCATGCTATGGTTTCACCATGATCGTTTCCTTCACTTAAGCCTATGTAGACTTTTTACAGAATAGACTAAGTAGATTCGAACCTACGATAATTAACTTTCTTTTTTTCTTTTTTTTTCTATCCTAGCTAATGCTGTTGACCGAAAGGTTCTTTACAGCTTCACCGTAACTTTGGAGGCGAATGCTAAAGGCACTCGCCGCAAAAGGTAACTAGCACAAGGGTTCGAACCTCGGCTTGGCCGCTACTTTTGTTATAAAATTCCCGCGGAATTTGAAACTAGCTAAACTCTACATTTTTTATTTCTTAATAATAATAAAAAAGGTTCCTTACAGGACCTATGTTGCGTGTTATGTACAGGAGTCTGTATGCAGTGTTGTGCGTGTAATGTTTGATGCGTTGTCAGTGACACTGTATCGTGTTGGTGGCGACGTCAAGAGCCTCCCCAGTTGGGGAACGAGACACGTCTTGGTTCGCCACCTGAGGGGGACCCGCAGAGTGTGTGGGAGCAAACCTACGTCAATAACGCGGTATCTAACCAGACTACTTGACTGGACACTAACTGAATCTTCATTGCTAATATCATTATCATCAATCTATCATTATCAGTCAATTTGAATTATGTTAATTTTCAATTCATTATCTGGTTGGGATCATTTTCAGTTATTAGTATAGAATAATACATTCTAACATTAACTAGGTTCTTTACACATTTAAGTTTGTGACGGTTTTCTTGCAGTAGTTTTTGGAGTGAAAATTTCTTTAGCGGCGTTGAGCTTTTCTCGTTAGGGGAAAACTTATAGATCAACATGCTACAGTAAGTAGCAAAAGATGGCGTTTAAATAATAAAATTTATACTTACGCAGCCTATCGTACTTGAAATATACACAGTTATTGCTCGGAGCGCCAAAACATGTAAAAACCAGACCAATATTATATGTTAAATGTACCTAACGTTTATTTACCTATGTTAATATTTTCAATCAGCAAATTATGAAATTTCAAACTTTAAGAACAGTTTTTACAATGATTCTAGTTTTCACTTCGGCAGTCGGGACATGGCAGCCTAGTTTTTGTTCATTAGCATACTTTATTTGTCACTATAATATTTCGTTGTTAAATCAATCAGTTTCGACAAAAAAAAATGTCACCAGTGTATTAGAAAGTATAACACGTTTGCGGTGCAACAAAAACACCTCGGAGAGTTCTGGCAAGATAACCACCATTGCGTTAAAGCGTTTTAGAAAAAGTAATAAAATAATTAGGTAGGTAATTTTGTTGACTAAGAAGAAGATTTTTTAGTTTTAACGTTTATTTTATAATAATCAACAATTTTCATCTAAAACATTTCGCCATGACGCCACCTGTTCTTAAGTGCTATGTGGAAACTCACGTCCCACTTCAGCCAAGGTTCTAACTTCGATGATACCTATCGCACCCGATTAGTCTTAACTCAATCGGATCTGATTTGCAAATATCACTCTTGCTACATACAACAAAAATATTATTATTGATTGTCAGTTTTCATCTAATGATTTCGTATACACGTCCCTATCAAGGTTTTAACATAGATCAAAGAAGTCATTCATCGTATTTATTACATACTAAATTTTACTGGTGACTTTTCTTATTGTAGTTTTAATAATATTTCCATAACTTAATAGGTAAATTAAAATTAAGTAAATGAAGCGATTATGGCACACTTGGTAGTGCAGTCGGATTCTGCATCGATGGACGCAGATTCGAACCCACATATCCAACTTTATAATAAATCTGAGCTTTCGCTGAAACTAAATATCGTGAGGAAGCAACAAGAGAGTGGTATCTAGCGCAAGTGCTCCGAAATGATACGAACTTCGGCTTGGGATGTTTTATGTTGAAAATTTCGCAGAAGTTTCTTAAGGAGAAGGTCCTTTATTGAATTATATTAAAACCAAGTGCCTGATTGCAATGTGCAATGTGCTACGGAAGATGCCAGTACATTTAGTATGACTGTATAATATTGACAGCATCGGCAAAAGTATCTAGTTACCATTTTACGACTGAAGCAGCTTCAAGCGCATGCCACAAAGCTTTTGTTTCGAACTGACTAAATGCTGTTACCCGGAACGGGCTTAACAGCTTCCCCAATTTTTTGGGGAGAGCGCATAAAGCGCTCAGTTGGTAAAGTGGTAAAGACAACGCTATGACAACAAAATGATAGGGATCTCGGCTTGGGCCTACCTTATACGTAAATTTCGCAGAATTTTCTATTGCTGAGCCTACAGTATATAAGAGAAACTGCGGAACTTAAGCTTCCTAATAGAACCCATGTACCTGCGTGTAGTGTACAGGAGTATGCGGTTCATGGAATGCGTGTTATGGTTTCGAATAAAAGTGTCACTGTATGGCAGCTGTCCAATAGCTTTTTCAGTTGGGAATCGGAACACCTGGCTGGGACCCTCAAGTGCCTCGGCTGAAGTTTTTAAAGCCTTTCAAGTCAACACCTTGGAACTAACAAAAAAAGGCCTTGTATTATATAAAAGATAAGGAAAGACAAAACAAGGCACAGTTTAAAATTTAAACTACTCTAATATTAACTGGGACAATAATAAAATACGTAATCCATTAAACCGTTCATTAAATTCAAAGCAATTTTATATTTGCGACATTGTCTGTCTGTTTAAATGAACAAAGCTCAAATTAAAACACTATTTTCTAGGAGCCCGCGGGCATATCGAATGTCGAACTGGATAATGTACAATTAAGATTAATGTATTGTACATACAAAGATTGTTTGTGTTGTTACATTTATATAACTTATTTGAAGACTGTAATAATGTTCAGGGATATATATAAACATTTTAATATTACACCATTGTTATATATCAATGTATTACTCGCTTTGAGTTTTAAATGGTCTATTTTATTTCTTTTTTGTTTTGAGATATTTTAAAATCACTATTTATTTATCGCCTATCGAATAATGTGTTTTTTATTATCAGATGCGGTCTCCTCATTCCTTATAACAAATTACTACTATGTGTGAGCGTACACAACTTTGCAAATCGCCTGCACATTTATGTACAAAGGCGGACTTAATGCCTTAGACATTTTCTCTCAGTCAACCTTAGGGTGGTGAAGAAAGTAACAAAGGTAGTTGCAAAATTAAGTATTAATATTATATACCTGTATACAAATATAATACATACATACCACATACACATATATTACATTCATACATCATATACATACTATTATTAATAATAAATATACATTATTAATAATAAATTAATAGAAAATATTAGTGTGATGATTATGCTAAAAAATAGTATAGAGTTGCCGTACCCTGGCTTTGAAAGCCATAAGGCTCGTGGACAGCCTGATTTCCAAGGGAAGTGCATTCCATAGAAGAATAGATTGGATGTAGAAGGAAGAATGTACTAAACCGGAGGTATGAGGAGGACACAGAAGGAGAAGATTATTTGAAGAACGTAGATTTAGGTGATGACTAGAATTTAGAAATTGAAAGTGCGGTGTTAAGTAGGCTATTAGGTAGGTTAATAGGTAATTACATTTAATTAGGCAATATTTTTCTTGTAATAAACAATCAAGTGGATTTTTGGAACCAATGATAATCGCATGACTGACAACCCTATGTACCTCGGTAATGGTTGATATATAAGCGAAGCGGATACCGGCGAGGACGTAACGCGCGCCAAAAAAGCTAAGCAAAAGTGAGCGGTGCCACATCTGGTGTGTTTCCATCGTGCCACTGTGCTTCACACACTCAAAGGTCGTGAAGATTTTGATTAGTTCCGCTATCATTTTATAAGACACGCTAAGGAAATTTTATATGGGAAAAAAATATACACTTAATCTATACCTACCAATTATTATAATGATAGACGCAACGTTCAATTTTCAACATTAACCATAATTTATGGAACAATACATGTGTCCCGCGGCTCGGCTCGGTAAAACATATTCTATTTTTTGTATAATTCTTCAGTGCATTACGTCTTTTACTTTTAATAGTTTAATTATTCAAATATTGCGAAATACCCTTTACCTGTTGTCTTCATTAAAAAGCCTTTTCCACATGCAACTAGTCTTCGTACTTACGGCACGGCACTCGAAACAAACTACGTAAACATATAACTACCTCAGGCGTAAGTCGAGACACTTTTTTCTATACATTTTCGTATAAAACCCAGGAGTTAAGCTATAAAGGCCTTTCCGGTCAAAAGTATTAGTAAGGTTAAATAAAAAGAATTATAAGAACTATTTATGGATAAATAAAATAGAAAATATGCTTTATTCTTATTGGAAATTTCTTTGGAAGTTTCTTGTTTAACACATTATTACTTTTTACACGTTTAAGTGCTATAGTATAAATTGCATTTTGATTATCTAACTTAAATTAATAACTATCGTTCAAGTAGACATAAGTTGTTAACACATGTACGGATCGGACCGCGGACATGGTTTGGCGAGCGGCCGAGGTTATCAGGCGCCTAAGTAGGAACGGTAATCCTTTTCGAAAAAGATTTCGAGTTTTCTCGATCTAAGCTTGATGAATCGATTCACAGAACATCAAGATCCAAAATATCTATCTTTCAAACTAATAAAGTATCAATTATTAGAGTAGTTTACTTTTACTCTGATATAATGATTATCTGTAAATAGGTAAAAATAAAACAGTTCAGTGTAATTTTTTCCTTAGAAGGTTAGGCGTTCTTTTTTTTTATTTAGTTGCTATTGACGACCTTTAGTGCTTTTAATAAAGTAATTGGATTATAAATGATGATTATAGTGTAATTTCAACCCCTGGAAGGATACTATTTACGAATAAAATTCAAATAAAACAAGTCGAAAAAATACTGATATCTTGGACCTCTATGTTTGTGAATCGATTCAAAAAATCGATCTTTTAGGAAAAGCTTATTCCCCGTCCCTACTTAGGCGACTGATGATCTCACCCGCTCATCATACCTCATCATACATCATACCCGCTCATCATGTCCTCGGTCCGGTCCGTACGCGTGTATACAGCTGTACAATCAAAAGCAAAAACGAAACGCATGCAGAGTGTTAGCGAGAGGTAACCCCGCACACGCTACTGACGCCCGAGAAGGGGATTCCCCTAGGACTTACATGTTTTTTTTACGTTTTTGGCTGTCCCTCTCCCGTGTCAGCAATATTAAGCATAAGCAAAACTTTAATCCCTCCCGCAACCAACATATTACGGCAATAATAATTTTGAAAAAACAAATCACTATTCAGAATCCCATATCATCAAAACTAAGCAAACCTTCTCCCGATTCCATTAATGCTTAAGTAATACGTGCATGAGAAAATTACACAGCCGCTCCTGGATACGATACTTTTTTATGAGTAATAACTGATGCGAGAAAAATAAGTCTTGTTAGGGATAATAGTCTCGAGATGAACTGCGAATCTCTGATACAGTGACGCGCTGGGTGACGACGGTATTTTGGAAGACATTTCAAGGGCGTTACATGATCGTGCCCCACTCATAGGCTTCAAATGACATTAAGTAACTTGAATTACAAAAAACTTATATACAGTCATAGTTAGTTAAAAAGCTATTTATTTGTACTACAAAAAAAAAAGAAGGATAAAGTAAGGCATAGGATAAGGGAACGGTAGGGAATGTACGAAAAAAAAAAAACAGAGAAAAGGGACACTTAATTGGTTCGGGCACGTGGAAAGGGTTGATAAAGAAGATTTACAGAATAAATTTACAAGACGAGGGTGACTGGGCAACCCGGTATGGACCGTCTTAGGCAAATGTACCTCGACCAGATGGAAGACGTTCTAAAGAAAGGCCAGGGGTGTGTCGCACTTTGCGATCCCGTGATGCCCACTGTGTGACGGTAGAGACGATCACTCATAGGGTTTTAATGATTAGTCGATAGAGTCCCTTTCCCTAGTGTTAGTCCCACATACCGTCCCTGCCCCCACAAGAAAGAAAATTTCATAAATACATTTCCCTATGTAAAATAAAAGGTCAAAAGCTCTTGTGACCGAAAAGTGAGAGTAGAAGATGCTAAAGACGTATATCAGAATCGTAACAGGTGGAAGGATTTAGTATCTGCCTACTCTTTATGAAAGAAAGGCGTGATGTTATGTATATACAAAAAAAAAAACTACTGATTAATGAACTCTCATCAATTTTATTTAATTATGTAAGTTTACAATACATGTATTTATATACATACGTTAATCCGTAAAAGATGAATTATTAACTTTTGAATAAATTACAATATAAAGTAGTAAAATATAATCCTACAAAGCGTGGGTAGGCCTGAGAAGGTCAGATTGTTTATCAGTCGCGGAAAAAGCGCTAATCAAACCGTACGCTGCATTTTGCTCATAATATTTGATACTTACTAAATGACGCGGTTATTTTAATAAGAACACTACAATAAAATTGAAACAAAGACTGAAACAAATGACTATTACTAGTAGACATTTATTAAAAAAAATAAAAAGTTGCTTTTAATAAGAAAACGACGTGGACGGTGTTGGAGATTTTAACAACAAAAAAAAAATTGCGTTTTTTCTTACCTACTATACAACTTTACTAAGTAGGCAAAATAGTCATAGATTAATACAACATTCTAAAAAATATATGTGTTATGTCTTAAATTGTTTTCTCACATATCGTATTATTCGCCATACAATAACTTACTTTAAATGTATAAATTACAATTTAAGAACCAGGTATAATCATAAAAGATCACGTATAACATACGCTATCTCTTTAAAACGTGTATTTAGTCCTTATAAAAAAGCCATAAGAACGCACAATACCCAACATAAGGCAATAAAGAACACATGCAGAGTCCTAAACGACATTTAAAAGTTCAAGGTAAGATAAAAAATATATATATAAATTCAAAATATTTACCCGCAGGACGCATGACGCTTTAACTAAAACTACAAACAAACACACACACACACAAAGTCGAGTCAAATCGCTTATTTATTACTTCAAAAAAAAAAAGAATAAATCCATAAAGAAAAAAAATAAATCACGGGTAAATTTCGCGTTGACATTTAGACATATGTGTGCATGCACCACTATGCCACGGTCCGTTCGGACACACGGGTTCATCGTAACTTATTTGCATACGAAAAGATTATAGACGCCTTTGACTTTGTCGGTTTAAGCCATTGACTTTCGTCGAAAAAAGTCGAAAAACATCAAAAACTACTGAGAAACGTTTTTGCTCTAATAAAAAGCGTTATAAACTTTTGTTTTCATCCTCCTTTTTGTCCTTATGATCCAATTTGTTTTTGTACAGTCGACGACAATGGTACAATGATGTCGTAATTTTTGAACAATGGTGTTTGTTTTGAATCTATAAATGCTTCTCGAAAGACACCGCGGGCGAAACGAAAGAAACGAAACATACAAATATAGGTGCCTAGTTTTATGGTTTTCCTTTCAATTTCATCCCTAAAAAAATATAGGAAACCTTCGGTTTCAACATTACAATGTTTCTGTGTTTATTATTAACTTTTTGTTTTAATTGAATAGTAACTACATGGATTTTACAAACTAGAATTGAGCAAAATAATAAAAATGAAATCCAAGCCAACAATATTTGCATCAACAAAATTTACTACTTCAAAAAAATTTAGTATATTAGAAAGTCTTTAATATATTACAACGAAATCTTCCACAATATCCTATATAATAAAGTAATGTAAAGTTATCAATTTATGACGAAATCCAAGTGAAGTTCTAGACGACGGAAATATGTCTAATTCAATCAATGCCTTTCGAATTCAATCCGTATTGTGTGCTATTTTTTGTACTGTATTATAAATTTGGCCTGTGACCAACTGTAACTTAGGATTAAATAAGAATGTATCCAGAGATGCTATCACGCTAAGCTTAAGGGAAGTATTGATATAATTATGTATGACTCCAGATTTCCAACTTGAAATAGAAACTGAAGCAGTAACTGAAAATGCCCTACATCTTATTTTGTTGATTGCCATGTTGATAAAAAGTGAATTATTCAAAATCAAAAAAATCTTTATTCAATATAGGCCTTAAGAAGGCGCTTATGAACGTCTAAAACACTACCACCGGTTTAGAAAACAACCCAGTCGAGAAGAGCCGGCAAGAAACTCGATCTGGTTCTTTTTTTTTATAAACATAATATATATAATTTTTTTTCATAGAAAAAAACTATACAAATCATAGTCTTAGCTAATGTTAGCGGAAGCACAGAGATGTGGGTTAATTCCAGACATCACTATCGTTCACGTAATGATCAACCCTGTAATAACCTTTTCAGATTAAAAACATGCTTGACATAATACTTGAACTTATTGTCAGGTAAATCGGTAATGTTACTTGGGATCTTATTGTAAAACCGCATACTATTACCTATAAAGCTTTTATTACACTTACTTGCCTAAAGCGTGGGACGGCCAACTTGTCTTTATTTCTAATATTAAAATAATGACCATCATTCACTTGATCGAGCTTCTCTAAATTTTTACGAATATGCATTAAGTTCTTCTTCTTCTTCTTAGTTAATGGCAATCTGTGTGTACACACAATTTGTGCCAATGTCATGTGGGTAAGATTTTCAATCTTGTATCAGCGTTACCAAGCTCCAACAGAACGGTGGCCCATCCTGCTCGAACTTTCCATGGAGCTTTGTCGGCACCTCAGAATGTATGCTACGCGTTGTCTTCTATAATAAACTTAACTTGAACACAATAACTAAACTATTTCACACAAAACGCCACCAAGATTACATGATATAGAGTCAAGTACACAAGTTTAATGAATTAAAGAAAACAATTGCTACATGTCAGACTGAGATCCCGCCAAAAACTCCCATGCATTAAGTTATCGAACATGTATTGAGAGGGCAAAGGTAATAATTTGTTATACCCATTAACATCTTTCATGTTGTACATTTATTTATATTCTTGTTTTTTTTTTTTTTACACGGAATAGGTTTAGTGCTTTGACCACAATCTAACCTGATGTTAAGTGGTGATGTGGTTCAGGATGGTAAACACACTAAGCCTAGAGATACTGATTCTCAAGTGATAACCTAACTAACTTCTAATCCTAACTTCTTCGGCTACGAAATTGACACATGATTATAATCGACCATTCTAACATAGGAACTAAATTCATGGAATCGGTGTAGCGCAATAGTCAATTTTAAAAAGTGACATCCATGTGAATTTGTTAGCACATTATCCTTTTTAGATGAAGTTGCTTGGAAGACATTTTTATAGTATACCAGTAGATGTTGCTATCTCCAAATAGTCATATTGATAACCGTAATACGATCACAATAATGATCAAAATTAAATGAATAACCCGGAACGGAGGAGCTTATTTTCAGCCTAAATTTGTGCTACGTTTAAATAATAGGTACACTAATTCTTTCATTGTGTGGGTGTAATTAAAGTAAAATGTGCATGGATGCGTGAACTCAATTCCGACATTTTGCTACCGGCTTGTATGAGCAAGTTTTTAGTGTGTGTATTTCGCGTTTACGACTCTATGGTTGTTGTATTTGATGCATGACTTGATGTGTGCGCATTGAGTGTTTTATTTTTTAGTAAGGCTATAAGAAATCGCGTTATAGGAGCGCTTCGCCACTGATAGCTCTCCAGGCGGGCATCATTAGAAAATGTCCCACCACCATGCTATGGTTTCCTCATGATGTTTTCCTTCACCGAAAGTTCAGGCCGATTTTAGGTCAGAAAGGTGGGGATCGAACCCGCGTCGATAAACGCGAAAGCGGGCCGTACTACCCGCTGATGGTGCCATCATCGTTTCAATTATTATTAATAATTAATAATTAGATATTTATGATTATTTTATATGTTTGTTAACATTGTATTATTATTTTACTGACTTTTTTTCTACGTTCATGGTTTAAATAAGGTAATCTGATGACATTTTTGTGTTCTCTACAAATTGCATGCTCTGATTTCCTTAAAAGGCATACTCTATTTTTGTACTAGCTTTTAATATTTGTAATACGGTGACTATTGCTGATCCTTAAACCCATAGCGAAACATTAACTCCAGCTAATAGATCTTAAGAAAAAAAGTTTTAAAAAATCGGTGACATTCAACGAGATAAATGTACTGAACTATTTTATATGTGCCTATTTATATACAGATTTATAAAAAAAGCATTATTTTCATATACCCAAATCATAAAAAACGATGACATTAAAAACTTATTCACAATTATTTAGTTTTAAGAATATCCCACATATTTGTTTATGTTTCACTTTTTGTTTCACTTTAAACAATAACTTTCCATTTCTAAAGGGACTCACCCGTCCACCCGTATTTACAATG
The DNA here is from genome assembly GCA_014132275.2 of Samia ricini. NCBI lineage: Eukaryota > Metazoa > Arthropoda > Insecta > Lepidoptera > Saturniidae > Samia > Samia ricini. The sequence goes on from AP028161.1 coordinate 15,370,691, forward strand.
TCGCGTCATTGCAAACACTGATAGATTTATTACTCTTGCAACTCAATTAGATCTCATATACTAAAAAATGTTTTACTCAACTAATTATAAAGCAAAATAATGTCATAATACGAATTTGTCAAGTGTTTTATTATGACTGTGCTTTTTTATTTGGTTTTATCAAAATCATACTTTTTGATTGCAGTGTTGAGGAAACAAAAGAAATCAATTTCAATCGAATTAGTAACGAGAAAAAGGAATCATAAAATAAGTTTTACATTGACAATTTTATTGGATCGGCTTCCGTTTATTAAAAAAGGTACACTTCGTCACCGAGTGCTAAAAAGATGATCTTAGGTCACTACAATCATTTATTGATATTTCAGTTCAAACGGTGTCTCTATTGTTATAAAAACTAAAAATAAATTATTTATTAAATATTTTATTGTAGTATTAAAATTATTGTTCTTAACTTATCCACTATAGTGCTAAATTTGTATTGAAACGTCTATTTCACCTCAAGCTATTAAAAAGGCCATGTAGTTGCAAACGATCCAATTGGCTTGTAAAGTTTTTATAAATAAAAAAACAAAACACAATGTCATATTGTTCTTCTGTGTATTGCCGAACCATTTTGCCGAAATGGTGAAAGTAGACGTTTCACAATGTTCGGATGCGCTCTGTAATAAAATTCTTCTGTTTTGCTACTCGAAGTCTTTGTTTTGTCTTTCGTCCATTATTGTCTAAGGTTCGGCTTCGGAAATCGGTAGCTTACTTAACTCTCGCTTTCTAAATGCCGATTTTATTATGGTAGCAGGATAGTTTCTTTTGTTCGGATAATAAAGTCGTTAAATTAAAGATTTGATAAACAAAAAAAAAATGTTATTTCTTTTAATCCTTCGCGTGTCTTTTTAGCGAACCCTATGTTATTGCATAAAGTTTTTTTTCATTCGAAGTACTAGTTTTTTCGAATCATCATTCGTTTTCACTGATAACTAAATAACATAATAACATTTACATCGTACGATACGTTTGAAGCTAGTCTTTGAAGCTAGCAACCAATCATTGAATTTACAGAATTATTTGATATTGATTACAGATGTCCATACGAACGGAAGCTTAAATAACCTCTACACGTTTTAAAATGCAAGTTCTAGTATTTAAAGTAAAATAATTTATTACAAAATCAGAAAACATGAACACAAGTGTGGCGTAATTTATGTGCATGGTAAAATTGTCTGGGCAAATAGTGTGTTGAGTAGACTTCGACTTGAACAGTTGGCATTGTCATGCAGACGTATCACGGCGAAGGTTGTTTTGTAGATGGAGTAACACGTAACGATCCGTATGGTTATCACAGAACTAACTTAATCATATATTCAACTAAAATAATTTTTCAAAATTTATTAAGAGGAAGATTCATACAAGATTGATTTAGATGCACAAAATATTAAATAACTGATAGTCCTTAAAATGTTGTATTTTCTAATACATATATACACTGAACGTAGCACGTGTTGCTCCCGGAAGAGGTACAGACAATCTCTCCCAAAAAGATTCTACTGTATTAGGTATCCATACTGTATCCCAGGTTAGGTCTAGGTAGTGAGTTGTAATATAGGGGCGACAACAATAGAGCTAACTAAGTCGCAGTGATACAGGATTGTTTTACCCTTTATAGCCAGCCCCTTTACGAATAATAATAATAAACTGAACGTACGTACTAAAATTGTAAGTCCAATATAAATAACAAAATTATTCATTTCAAAATTTAAAGTATGAAAAAATCTCTTTTATTTGAATCGCATAAAGCACTGATTGAGTAACAATCTTAATTTGGAATTCGATTTACTGCGAGTCGCGTTCGAGCAACCTGACCCAGTAACAAGAATACCAGACCAGAGAATACAATAACAGAAAATAAGCTTCCATTAATAATTTTATTTAATTTTATCTTATTTAATACGTTCACACCATTATAACATCAATAAATATTCCACACTGCAATTTATTTCCATTGCTACGATATCATACAAACCAAAAGATTTCCAAACGATTTCAGATTTAATCCTTCCAAAAGGAACCTTGAATGGAGTTTTTGACTGCGTACGTCATATTTCCTTTCTTTTTTTGTATTTATATTTGTCGCCTATTATGGAATGAGAAGTTGCATTTACTACATGTAAGGTTTTACTTCATTGTCACAATTATAATAATAACCTTGATGAGGTAATTGGAATTATTTACGACAAATTGTTATTAACTGTCGGATTAATATTACATAGTCACAAGTAGCGCAAACCGATGGTATCGTAAAAGACTTAGTGACTTCAGTTTATTAAGGCTTCATAGAACTTTTGCCTCTAAAAATGTATAGTGTTTAAGTTAAAACGTTTGAAATTATTTATTTGCTAATTATTTGGGAGATATAATGATGGATCCAATCTATACTAATAAGTAAAATTGGAGTGCCTGTTTGTAGTGTCAAAATAACTTCTTTTTTTTACTAATTACATATGGATGTGTACGAGATACCAATACCAAAAATATATTTTTTTTACTTTTGTCTGTCAGTTAGTTCCGGGTAATGTTCGGAACTGCTGAACCGATTTTGACGGGATTTTGTTTTTGTTAAACAGCTAAAGGCACTCCGGGTAACTTAGGGTACTTACTTTTGATATTGGAAAATAATTAGGGTTCCGCATAAAAAAAATACTGATGAAATTGTGAACAACAAAATAGACAGCACCATCAAAACATTATTTTCCAAAGATTATTTGAAAACTGTATTATGTAGTGAAGATTTTATGAACCGCAAGCGGAGCCGCGGGCACACAGCTAGTGTTTTATATAATAGAAACATTAGTACATACTATTTACCTACCTACTTAAAATTTAGATGTGTATGCATAGATATAGGGCAAAAGTAACTGCGAATAATGAAACAAGTTAAATTGTTATCCAACTGAAAAAACGAAGTCACTTTATAAAAATCGTCTCTAAAAGTAATTCCTCAATATCTACATATCGAATGTTCTCCGCTAAATTTCAAATGTATGCTCTTACACAAGTTTATGGTTTGAGTTTAAAATAAAAATCAAAAATTTTTAGGACAGGATAATAATTAAATCCCAGTATAGATAAACGAGATTACGCTGTAAAAACCTGCATCAATGTCGAGCTGTGTAACTGTCACTCACGTGTCATGACTTTTTATCCTTTGCGTTTTAGCTGAGCAAACGAGCTTATTTTTGGCTCCGCGATAGAATTGCGAGATGTGATGTCATTTATCACACTCTATATTAATGTAATCTAAACAGCAAACGATTAACAAAAACAGCAATATATTTTTGATATATGGTTATTAATTGATACGTATTATTATCTTTTAAGATTTTTTTTTAAAAATAGAAAACAAATTTCAAAACCTTATCTATGGTAATTCAAGAGTAATACTTTTCATAAGAGGAAAATACTTTATTTCCTTGGCTATATTTTGATTCCTTAGTAAATAAATAGTTGTAAAGCATTCAAGACGCAATTATCCAGTGTCCATCCAATGATAAACTAACTGACGATGAAAATTTCTGCATACAATAATATGTATTGGTTAAACATTTAACACATTTTCCACAGTATGATATATGATAATGTTAACGGAAGAAACCACGGGTGAAAGCTAATAATAATATATAGACTAATAAAAATGTTCATTGAAGAATAGTTAATTGCAGTGAAACAAATATCACAAAAGATATTTATTTAATGAGTTGGTAACAAAACCTAAAACAATAAACATAAACAATAATTTGGATTGCCTAATAAAAATTTATAATAAATAATATAATTATTTATACGATCATCTTAACAAAAGGTAATAATTATTTAGTACCTATCTCTAATAGTAATTAAACGGAATCAAATCACGGACAAGTGCCGACTCCCACGCTATGATCGTGACAGTGTTAAATAGTTAATGATCTATTTTGAAACTAAGCGGCTTAGATGTGGTCTAAATTCAAAGAAGTAGCGATAGAAATAAAACTTAATATCTCGTAGCGACTATGGTATATTGTCCTCGGTATTTCAACAAAAAAAAAATACATTGATGAAAATATACCATCCTGGAGCATTCCTTAAAGTTAAACAGAGTGGCTACCACATTACACATGATAACGTATCCCCAAATACCTGTAGATGTGTTCCGGCGGCATCACATGAGAGTTTATTCGAATTGACTAAATGCTGCTGACCGTAAGGGCCTTGTCAGCTTCACCGAACTCTTGAGGCCCGCACTTAGGGCGCTCGGAGAATGGTAACTAGCGCACGGACACCAAAGCAGTGCAAACCTCGGTTTGGCCTGCTACCTGAATTGTAAATTCCGCGTAATTTGCCCTAGATAAACCACAAGTTAAGGTAACTATGGATCTATAAGTCTTTTACAGAACCCATGTAGTTGCAAGTACTGTGGAATGCAGTGTAATGTGTTTTATGCTAGTGCGTGAAAGTGTCATGGATGTATTCTAGTGATAGGGCTGTTGTAGGTAGACGTATCACCGTCGGCAGGAACGATGGTTTCGCGGTCGTGAGCGCGGGCACGCATATTGATGTCGCTGCGCTGGTTACCATTTTAAATTGAGTCTTAATCGCTCGCGTCAAAGTACTGTGAATCTGTGAATTATGGTCTACAGCGTTTGGTCAGTTTAAAAAAGCGCGAGTACACTTGGCGCTTCTCGGCTGTGGCGGGAAAATCAATTTCGAAAGCGTTATTTCATCCAAGGGATCGGTATTGATGATGGTATTATACGCGGGCGTTATTTCTTTTGCAGGGTGTTTGGAACTATGGTATAAACGAAAACCAGCAATCTTTTTTAAATAAAATTCGAAGACAACTACGATTCTATGTTTTGAAACGAAGTAAGATTTTTTTTTAATCATCCAACAAGTCATTTATAAAAGTGTAGCGGGACAATACCTTGTGGGCGAGACGAGTACAGAAATTAAACTGACAGATATCAAGCCAGTATACAATATGCAAACGATGTTTTTAAATCAAACCTCGAACTAAATAAATCAGGTCCGTGAAAGATCTGTTTACAATATATTCCATTTTCCATTTTTTTAACCCACTCCACTTAGCGCTATCTTCGGTATGTAAAATGATTGCAAACCATCAGAACAAATAACCAATAATGATAGACGAAGTAAATATTTAGGGTGATCTTTTTTTTTTAGTATGGAGTAGCTGACTGAAGAAACCTTGTTTTTTCTTCCCAGTATCTGGTGTGATGAATATGGAATATATAAATACTTTGAACACAGTGCCTTTTGTACACTAATCGGATCCAAATTTTACAATGTAATTTTTTGACATATTTCAAAAAGTATCGGATTCTAGCATCTTCTTCTTCTTTTAGCCTGTATTAATCCACTCCTAGACACAGGCCTCCCCCAGTACGCCAATGCAGTAGATTCTCGGCCGTGCGCATCCAACCGCTCCTAGCTAATTAACCAGTGTCGACGCTCCATCTAGTAGGTAGGTATTACGTTTTCCCGAATATGGTCTCCACTCGAGAACTCGTCTGCACCATCGGTTATCGGTTCTTCGGGATACATGACGAATGAATAGCATCAAACAATAGTGTTGGTAAAATAAATATATTATGGTGTAAATGTATTCTCAGTCGTTTATTTGTTGCAATGACACTAACAAGGAAACCAAATATGATTACACGATAAAACAAAAATCGCTTACGACTTATGCCAAACGAAGTTGTGTTAGTTCAGAAGGCTGACTGGTGATGACGCATCGCTGACCGCATCATCAAGTCATCCAGACCAGGAAGAGTGGATTACCATCTGAAATGTGTACTGATAAAACAACTTTAGCGAGACAGTTAGTGCAAACGGAAGTAAACAAACAATCTACGGAATTAGGTTATCTGAAATAACAAACTTATTTTCTTAGAAAAACGAATGTATTTAAATATACTAAAGACGCGTTAAAATGAATTAAATGTATTTGACTTCGTTAGGTCGTTTCTCTGTGTTTGAAATAATAAAACACTTTTCAAACACGCAAAAGTCACGCGAAAGTGTCACTAATTTTTAGCCTGACACTTGCATGTTGGAGTGTTTGGCCGGACAGTTTAGTATGCAGGTTCTCCTGGTTAACAAAAAAGGACGCTGAAAGTATCAACACGGCCGTCCAACCAATTCCGCTGAATTATTCTATATGCTACAGGTATATTTATATCGTAAGGTGTGCAATGTGCATGTATGATAGACTGCATAGTTCATATTTGTCTAATGTTTCAAGTACCTATTACTTTATAGCGCTGACAGCGGGGTGTAAAGATGTCTCTGGTGAAGCACTCACAGTCATCAATATTACATTTTAACTTACACTTAAATACAGTACACATAACTGGGCAAAACAACGTGAGCAAACCAAACCGGTTGTTAAATATATCTTAATAGTATGGTTATGGGGAAATTCTATTTATTACTTGTTATGGACAATTATTTTTAGACTAAAGTGGAATTAAATTTGTTTTTCCCTTAAGAAGAGGTCTTTAGTTAGAAATGAAACGCTAACAGGATATTATATTTTTACTATTTATCAGTACGTTTAAATATATTCTCGCATAAAATACTCCTAAAATTAAATGTATTATAATACAATAAACAAAAAAAATATCGGTGGATGAATTAAAAAATAATGATAAAGTGAATGTTAAATTTAGTATCGATTTGTTTTCGATGCTCACGAAGAAAATTAATAGTTTACGTAACATAAAGCGGCAGCCTTAACCTTTCGCGTTCCGGTAACGGCATGATCATTGAACAGGTAGGTACATACTGATCGTGATTACATAAAGCATAGTTACAAGATGATAATAATAAATTCTTCTTATGCATCAATATTTCATCATTAATATTTTTTTTATTAAATTTCATTATTAAATATGAGATTCTTTGCAGTATTAGATCGTGTGCGTCAACATTAATGTAATTTATTGCCATGATTTTATGCACCACCGAGTACTTCGATTTACAATTACTTTTCTACCTATATCGTTAAATAATAAACCTATAATGATCTCAAGCTGACTCACGGTTTTCAAATAACTGTTATTTGCTATGATTGCCTCCTGAGTCCCTTACTCACTGAAGGCCAAAGTTCAGCGCGACATAATAATCAATAGTAAAACACATTATTATTACGTGAACACGTTTCTATAAAGTTATGTCCATGTTTTAAATGCTAGGAAAATATAAAATACTAATTGTGAAAATCTTGTATTTCTAAGCGTTTTAATAGCACATACAAGCGGACAATGTGGATTTTGTTCCAGTTTTTTTTATATAAATTCGAACGTATTTTTTTAGATTGTCATTTTTTTTTTAATTTACCTGATTTTTAATTCTCATTAATATAATTACAAAAGAAGCAGCGTGGTTAGAGCTACTAAAAATTGAACCGAGGACCTTCTGTAGATTGCGATAATTTGCTGGATGCAGGTTGCGCAGGACCGGGCACTGTTAAGTTCCTTGGGGTAGACCTATATCCAGCAGTAGTCATCTTTCGAATAACAAGTTGAAAGAATATTTTTGTAAAAAAAATAATTATAATTACAACTAGAGTCTACTCTTTGATGTTTGTTCTCAACTTCGTGTACATTACAAATCCTATTTTTTTTAAATACAGTAAAGGCTCAAAGCTATAACCACAATTTCACCTGATGTTAAGTGACGATGTGGTCTAGGATGGTGAACACACTAAGCCTAGAGATATTGTTTCTTAAGTGATGCTACCGTAACACACTTACAGGTATTTGGCGACAGCTTTTCAAACATGAGGGTGGTTACTATCCACGCGGGGATTGTTAGAAAATGTCCTACAACCATGGTATGGATTCCTCCCAATGTTCTTTTTCAGACGAAACCTCATGTTCGAGCTCAAGGTCGTACCCATCTACGTTTATTTTTCTTTTTTTATAATCTCACAACTGTACAAATATAAAATCGAGTACCCCGTATGCAAATTATAGGATCCATGAAGTGAGCAATAGGTATGTAAATCGGCACATGATGAATGTTATCTGTCATTAAATCGTAGTAGGAAATGATCGGTTATAGGTAATATGCAAATGGTTTGTAGACACGCCGACCGTGGTCACGGACTAATCTTTAATATCTATCTCATATCGTGATATTAGTAGTTGAGGAGAAACTTCTATACTTACATACATATATAACTGTGAGAAATGTTGTTTTACAATTGTTTCATATAAAAATTTAAGCGCATACAATTCTAGAATAGCTTTTGATCGAAAAGTAAAAGCTGCATTGAGAATTACCGAAATATCCATCTATCCATTCAACCAAAAGAGGTCCACTGCTGGACATATGCCTCCCCCAAAAATCTCCCGACGGTCTTGCGCCACCCGCATTCAACGGATTCCTGAGACGTTCACCAAGTCCTTGGTCCACCTTACTCATCCAGCAAAGATATTTTTTATCTGACTAACGCTGTTGACCGGAAGGGCCTTAACAGCTTCACCGAACTTTAAGGCGTTCAGCCTGAAAATCGTATCCAGCACAAGGGTACCAAAATAGTACGAAACTCGGCTTGAGCTAATACCTGTGATAAAAATTGTGCGGAATTTGCCCCGCGCAAACCGATCGGTTAGTAAACCTGTAAAGTAAAAAAGTATCTAACAGAACCTATGAACCTTGCGTGTAGTGTGCAAGTAAGTGTGTGCAGTATGTTGCGTATGATGCTAGTGTATGCAGTGTCACTGTATCGCTCTGACAGCGGCTACAAGCGAGTGTAATAAGCAAAGTATATACCTCCTTCCCATTGATTCTTACGTAATAATTAAAAGTCTGACTTCTTTTATAAATGCAAATTTTACAATATTTCACAACAGAAATGCCATATAATAATATAATAATTGAGGAAAATCCGCTAGAAATAATTTCAGTTTCAATTGTTTTTGTCAATGCGAAATAATACATTGTAAAATAAAATTAAATAAAAACCAGTAGGCAATGCTTAAAAATGTTTTTTCGCCTATACCGAGCTCTTTTACTACATAGATCAGTGCTTGCACAATCACACCACCAGGCGGGCAATATTAGAAAATGCCTTACTTTCATGCTATAGTTCCCACACGCTGTTTTCCTTCACCGAAAGCACAGACTCATTATAGAGCTGGATAAGTGGGTACAACCCTACGTCTAGCGTCTTCCTTTACCTCTAAACTTGATGCCACAGAGTGTGTAATACTATAAAAAACGTAATTCTATTAGAATTAAATATAGCCACTTAGAACAATGTATATTACATATTTTGAAATGGCTTCGCAAACAGTTGTAATAAAAAAAAACACCTATTATGCAAGAGTAAAAAAACCTTTCTACATGACGCAACTATTCATAATATGACATAGTTGTTTTAATCCTGTTTAATATGTAGTGAGAGTATTTTTTTAAATTACAATTGGAAAAAATTCAATTATGTCAAATATTATCGTTAAGTAAAACACAAAAAGCATTAACAGTCGAAAGGAATTGTTCTAATAACATATTATATTTATTTTTTTATTAAAAATAATAGAAAAACATGTACATTAATAACTTCCTATAGTGACAATAATAAAAAGTTAAATGACAGTTTTGACAGTTCGTAAACAATTACATACCACAGTTTATAAAAATAACAGAATATTAACAAACAGGAACGAATACGTAATTCGGCATAGATTATCAATGAAACCTACTATAGCGTTGAAGGGCATGACGATGGATAGGTTTACCACGATAAGCTCTTTAGACAGACTAGATGGTTCTGCCTGACTTGATGACTCAGCATTTGTGTTATAACTTCTTAGCCTTAAGCAAAATTACTGTTAAATACTTTAGAGGCAACTTTTTTGCGTGATCTAAGGAGTTTTATTTAATAAGTAACCAGAAGTAACATACATCGCACAATCCTAGTGTGCAGTTGTGGGGTTTGCAGTGTAATGCGTTAATGCTAGTGCATGAAAGTGTCACTGTATCGCGAGGGGGGCGTGTACATGAGCCGCCCGGTTGAAGACCGGAGTACCTCATTGATCGCTGACGGAAGGGAGGGGACACTATACAGATAACTCAGTCATAATGTTTAAATATCAAAAGGCTAAATCCATCCATCCATTCAACCGAAAGAAGTCCACTGCTGGACATAGGTCTCCCCCAAAGATCACCACGACGACTGGTCTTGCGCCACCTGCATCCAGCAGATTTCCGCGACCTTCACCACCGGTGTCCGCCTTGTCGGTCCCCCGGTGTCGGTCTACCTTGTTGGGGGTCTACCCACGCTGCATCTTCCGGTGCATGGTAGCCATTCGAGAACCCGTTGGCCCCATCGAGCACCAGTTCTGCGAGCAATGTGCCCTGCCCACTGCCACTTAAGTTTAGCAATTCTTCGGACAGTGTCGGTTACTTTCGTTCTTCTGCAGATCTCCTCATTCCTGATTCGATCACGCAGTGAAACTCCAACCATAGCCTTCTCCATTGCCCTTTGAGCAACTTTGGGCTTTTTTATTAGGTCTATTGTGAGCGACCACGTCTCAGTACCGTATGTCATTGCTGCCAACACACACTGGTCAAAGACTCTCGTCTTGAGACACTGGGATATTTCGGTCGAGAACATTCTGCGTACCTTTCCGAACGCAAAAATAACTATTGAATATAGTAACTGTTGGATTTTCAAATTTTTTGAAATACTTCTTTTGGCGCATTAGCGAAAAATTATTAGATTTAATGTTTACGATGCGCGCGCAACCGACACGAAAAAAAACGACACCCTGAAGTTAGCTGTCAACGTGTTAGTTTTTTCTATTATTACGGCAAAGAAGTATAACTTCTTAAGTGCGTACATAAGTACACACACGCTTGTTTTAAATCTTAGGATCGGTATTTGATTGTTTCTTAAAAGTAAGGATTTTTTGTCACCAATGTTTATTTAAGGAAATGTATTGTTTTTCCTTAATATTTCATTTTAGAAATACCACGTAGGTCGGTGTATATTTGTTATTAATTATGAACAATTTGTGTTTTGCATTAGGAATAATTGTTATAATTATGCAATGGAAAATACATTATTACATTTTTCTTAGAGTGTAGGTAAAATGTTTAGTTTTACAATAATGTTATTCAGTTAATATTGTTTTGAAAATATTTATTTTATTAATAACTAGCTGTCTGCCCGCGGCTGCACTCCGCTATATACATTCTTCACTGCGTTTTATTTTTTTTACTCGGAACCTTAATTGTTTTCGAAAAAACAAAAATCCCGTCAAAATCGGTCTAGCCATTCCTAAGATTACCCAGAATAAACAGACAGAGAGACATACAAAAATTGTATTTTTCGTATAGGTAACATATAAACATTTATATATGTTTAGTAAAAATTGGTTACTTTGACATTACAAACAGACACTTTAATTTTATTTACTAGTATAGATTTAGTGTCGACGGTTATAGATTCATCAAGATCGAATATCCCACATTAATTAAGAATTTTTATTTTAAATTCAATTATCAACCATAAATATTATTGTTTGTCAACTAATTTAATTTAATAAATCATTACTGAAAATTACTAGTAATCAGAACAATTATGTAATCTTATTGCACGTTTCCTCTCGTATTTCATATCCTTACTATGCCGATGAATTCGGGCATATAACAATTTATTACCCTTTGCAAAGCCATACATGTTTAAAATATTCAAAGGCTAAGTTAAAATACCGCTAGAAATACAATAGGTATTATTATTATTACGACTTCATTTATTATATCTTTATAACTTCAACGAATTACATTACCAATTGAAATAAGATTTACACAGACACCTAATCAGTAAATAAATGTATCTATGATTTAGAGAAAGAATTATGTAAATCGTTTCAGTAATTTATGAGTTATAAGTTAACTTATTGGCGAACAAAGAGACGTTACGTTCCATAAGGAAAAATCAATTTTTACACTCGAAATTGTTAACGTACCTAGTTATTGACAAATACATTTCATAAACAACGGGCAATAAAAATATAAATATGTTTTACAGTGTGTAAAAATGATACACGACCATTGCATCGTCAGAAATTACAAATGTAGAAAATACATAATTAAGAAAATTTTATTCACCGCATCAGCTGAGTTATTGAATCACGTTGTGCACGTACCTAAGAACACCTACATACTTACCTAATAGAAAACTCAAAATAAATTTTCGCGAATTATGGCGCAATATATTTTTTACCGTCTGAGTCATTTCCTTGCGATGTCTCTCGAAGACTGTGACTTGTCTTGTCACCTTCATCAATGACGACTGAACATCCTGGTATCTGATTATTATAGCAATGTAAATGCCTCCTCTTTAATAAATTTATTGCCTGTATATATAACTATTTCCATTACATAGTGCATTAGGTAGTTTACGTTTTAAACATTCAATGATTTTGTTTTTATTTCGATACTAGCTGTGTACCCGCGGCTACGCTCGCCTTTCATAGAGTCTACAATGGGTTTTATTTTTTTTTCCGCGGAACCCTAATTTTTTACTAAAATCAAAAGTATCCAAAATTACACAAGCTATCAATCAAAAGAAGTCCCGTCATAATCTGTCTACCCGTTCAGGAGTATACCTGGAACAAACAGACAGACAGAAAAAATTAAAAAAAATTGTTTAAAAAAATATTTTTTACATTACAAACAGACACTTCAATTTTTTATTTATTAGCACAGACATAGATGTTTTATTACAGCCATGAACTCGAATTCTTTACGAACAACTTTATATATTTCTCTAATATTCAGTGCTCCAACAGAATGGCGGCATCTATTCAGGAAATTTTTGAGACATTTTAAAATTTACACACCTTGTCATTATTTTTAATACACTTAATTTTTGCACAATAACTATAATATCACATGCAGTCATAATGAATTACAAACAAGGCCAAATAGCGGCGAAAAATCCATATTCATCCATACTGTACAGAAGTAAACATAACAGGACTAAGTGTTTTTATTGACATAATACACTATCACCGCCCTAGGAGTCGCTGTTATTGACATGATTTAGTGTTATCAACATAAAAATTAATAAAAGTTCCACTTTTTTTTCTTCAAAATTTCAATTATCGAGATTCGATTAATAGGTGAACAGTAGAACCTACATATAATAATCCCCAATAAGTAGTAAAAAATTATATGTAATATTTCTGCTTGGATTCCACAGAAACCTGTTGTTAGAATATAAGTCGTTCATTTAGATTTATTCATTATAATAAACTGTACCGGGTACCTGTTAATTAATGTCTATTTATCCGTTATATTTACACTGATATGAAGTTGATATTATCGTTCTAAACTGACAGTTTATAGCATATTCTGATTTTGAATTGATAAAGGATTTATTAGTTTTGATCCTTTCTTTTCGATTCTGATATTTATATACATGTAATCTCATATCGGTAAGTAAACAGTAAATACGAAAGGTATTTTTTAACTGACCACACTGTTGACCAGAAGGGCGTTGTGAACTTCACCGGACTTTGAGGCGAGCCTCGGTTTGAATGTTACTTAATTGAAAAATTCCGCGGAATTTGTCCTAGCAATGTTTCAAGATTTTGAACAAAACTTTTTGCGAAATTATCAAAGGATTGACTATTGTTACTTTAATTATTGTTATATATTATTCTGTTTCTTTACACTAGATAATATCAAAACAAAATAATATTGCACAATAGGCTTAATCTATTTCTTTAATAAATATATAATACAAGTAATAGGATAAATATATAAAATTACATCATTACAAATTTAAAACTAATGCACTTATACAATTTATTATTAGAAGATACAATATCCGAGTGAAAAAATTATCTTAAGATAAAATAAAATTGAAACGCTATAAGCCTAGAAGATTTCGCTGCGATAAGGTTTCAATTATATTAGCGCTAAAATGTAATTGGCATTTATGATATTTCGATAATATCATCATCAGCGTTTGATAACAGTTCAGGGTTCCGTAGTTAATCATTGAAAAGAACCTTCGATGAAATATACAAGGATTAAAAATTTAAAAAAAAAAACGCGTTACTTTTAGGCACACCCTATTACATGATATATATATTTATATGTACTATACCGTTTATATTTAAGAAGTTCACTTCTATCACGTCCATTTTATTATCCAAAAATATTGGTATGATTTTAAAAGGTTTGTAAAAATGTATTAAACAATTAAGGTATTATTACAAAAACAAGAATAACTTAGCGTTAAACACACTTTTTATTAAACAGTGACTAAAATTTAAATTTGTATGAAATATAATCTCTAAAGAACCATAAAACACTCTTTTGTAATTGAACTTTTTTTAAACATGTGTTCAACGGAAGTTTCACTTTTTGTAATAACACCGTTAATTAGACTACGCCCGAGCCAGCCGTGGCGGTTATATGCCAGAAGTCATATTTAAATTATAATTCCCAGAAGATTATTTTTCGAATAAAGTAAATTTCAAGTCGATTTAAAATATTCGTCTTCGTTTTATTCTATTTCATAGTTCTATACCTCTATAAAAACGCCCTTGTATATCTAAAATATTCCATGGTTTTTTGAAATGACTTATTCTATTCTAATATGATTCTATTGGCCTTGAGAGCTTCACGGAAGTTTGAGGCAAGCGCTTAAGAAGTATGATGTACAGGAGTGGCGGCGGCTGCAAGAATTTCCCCAGTTTAGGATGGAAGCACGTCTTGGCCCGCTCTCGGAGGGGAGAACCGAAATATTCCATAGTTTAGTCAATGTATTGCAAGAAACGCTACCATTTTTTTCGTCAACTACATTAAGAATAAGGAAACTTTTTACAAAACATGTACTTACAAAAAAACTGATCAGATAGTATTTATCTTCATCCAGTATTGTATTGTAGTCTTTACTTTATCTAGCAGGCAAAAAGAGAGAAAACGTCTTTTATAATACGTACCAATAGTATTATTAATAAAGAACTTCTAGATCATTTCATATTAATCTTCAAACATACGTACTGATTGGTTTTCATTTTCATACTGTTTTATAAATCCAAAAACTTTTTCTGACTAATTTTATTCAATCCATAGTCTCATTGAACAATTACATCAGACCAAAACTTCAATCATTTTGCTTTTTAAAAGATATATATGTCCGTTTTCTACTCAGTAATGTAGTGCTCTGGGGTCGGCGCTACCCTAATCCCTCCCCCTATTTACGAAATACGCCTACGGGGGGGCCAGATATTGTGGACATAGTCCCAAATCGTTGCACTGCTCAACGTTTCAGAGTACCACTGCCGAAAGCGCGCCGCCTGTATATTACAATTTGGAAACCTCACTTGAATTGTCTGCTCCTGATCGCCACCTGCATAAAGGCTATCCTTAGCATCACGCAGATTCCAACGAGTGTTCATATTCCACACGCATCCAAGGGAAAGAAAAAACAGCCGAGAGCTACGTAACAACTGATTTATTAATTAAACAACATTTTATTTAATATACCGCGCATACATGTATTCCTACAAATATATAAATCTTTACTGAACATTTGGACTAAATTCGAAGAGCAAGGTTTCCATGACACAAACAATAGTTCCAATTATTCTTAAGTTAAGATTATATCCAACCGTTTAAAGAAAGAAGTACACGATATTCTAGTAGTAAAACGTCGCGTATGCATTTTAAACAAAATAAATTTTATTATACGGAACCCTCATCTTGAAATCAACAAATCTTTATTAGACTTGCGTTGAACGTAAAAATTACCTGACTCATAACACTATTTATAACAATTCGCGAAATGGAACATGTTTTCTTCGTTCCACTGATTCATTCAATTACAACCCGTTGTTTACTTTATAAAGTCAGATGCTCGTGAGGAATTTCACTGTGACGCCTTTAGATGACTAAATTACCTACAGATAACTAACTGACTACAAAGGTTTTGTGGTCAATTTTGACTAATTAGAATTAGACTTACGTACTTAGTAGAGTTATCGACAGTTTAGTCCGATGTAATAATAATAACAAAATCATATTGTTTCCATGAAGTGATTTAACTTAATGAACTAATTCTGTTGTTTATGCTTTATTTAATACTAATTAATGGGCGCCCGCGAGTGCGTCTACATGTTTTATCTTGATTAAATGCGGATGATGTCCTGATGTTGTTGTGTTGTTCCTAGTTTTAGTTACCGAACGTCAAATGCTTCCCGTACATTAAATTACAAACAAATATTCTTTATTTAATTTTAACTATTTTTTTTAATAATTTAAAAATACTATACCCTTCAATCATTAATTAACACATACTTATTGACACAATGCCTTATAAAAATTTCAGAAAAAACTATTAAACTCAAAAACGGGTTGTCCGATTTGGATACAATTATGTATACATAAAGTATATATCAATTAGCGATTGATAGCCGAAGAGCGAAGAGATATCATCAAAAAAGCTGTTTCTTACAAACTGTATGAAAAAAAATATTTCTCCGACATTTCTTTTTCGTCGTTTTAATAGTTGTTCTGCTATTCGGGACGGAGGCCAATCAAATAGGTAAAAATATAAATCATAAAAATCGGTTCAGCTGTTCTTGAGTTATAAATGGTGTAACTAATCCGACTTTGTTTGTGTTTAGTAATACAATAAGTACATAGTAAATGTTAATAAATTATATTAAAACCACAAGAAATTTATCCTTTGGGATTGATAATCATATCGTTTCGAAGGAGCCCAGCGGGTGGTTGAATCTACCTACGCAGCAGCAGTACACACCGTTGGTGTCGCAACAGAGTACAATTTTGTTCCATTGCCCAACATTACCTCACAGCGTAGATTATATACAGCTTGTTGCTCTGCGTACGTTTTGCTGTGTGAAAATGAGAATGATTGTAACAACAGTTTTAGAATAAATTATGCCGAATGAAATTATGAAGGTGAGTTCGGAACAGTTGTTACGTTGTATGAAATAAGGAGATTTTATTTACCATGATCATATAAAACATATATAAATATTCTTATATTAAAAGTTATTTCTTTTAAATTTTTTCAATATTTGAATATTTACGCACATTTTAATCTAGTCGAGTTGTATGGGGTTGAGTGTTGGGCAACTAAAGAGACGAATGATAGAACAGTTCACGTAGCAGAGATGCGAATTATAAGATGGATGTGTGGCATAACTAGGACGA
This sequence comes from Samia ricini, assembly GCA_014132275.2. Classification (NCBI taxonomy): domain Eukaryota; kingdom Metazoa; phylum Arthropoda; class Insecta; order Lepidoptera; family Saturniidae; genus Samia; species Samia ricini. The sequence continues at coordinate 15,387,959 of AP028161.1, forward strand.
ATAAGATTAGAAATTAGTAAATCGGAAAAAGAATCAAAGAGGCACCAGTGCTAAAGAATTTAAGGAGTAATAAGTTAGCGTGGTATGGGCATTTTATGAGGAGAGATAAAAGTCACGTAACTAGAAGAGTGTTAAGTATGAAGGTGGATGGATATAGAGGTAGTGGGAGACTGAAGAAATGTATGGATGGATTATGTGAAGAATGATGAGTGTAAAAAAGGTGTGAATAAAATGACAGAGAAGAGTGCTAGAACAAAATATGTAGTGCCGACCCTAGTTAATGTAGATAGAATAAGGTAAAAATGGTGACGCACATTTTAGATCCCGTCGACTACAATTATACTCACTGGTAAATATAGAAAAGGTTAAAGATGATAAAATACTATGGATGAAAGAGTGTAGCTAACTGAAGATACCAGTAAATGTTTGGTTGCAGGGTTTTTAAATTGCGATTGATAGGTATACAAGATAGCACAGATATTGGATATACCACAAAGTTGTTTTTAGCTAGAGCAATGGAACTTGATAGGACACTTATGAAGTGACACGATAAGGTACGTTGCGTTTTTGAATTAGGAAAGTACATATTCTACCTATTTTTTTTTCTCAAGGAACTTAGCTTAATAATGATAGCTAGCACAAAGACACCAGAATGGTACGTAACACTGCTTGTTAACACCCGTGTTAAAAATTCCACAGAATTTGCCCCGCGCTAACATAACCGTCATAGTAAACCTGTAAAGTATAAAAGGTCCCTTACATAACCTATGTACCTAGTGTGTAGTGTGCAAATATGTGTGTGCTGTATGATTGCGTATGATGCTAGTTATATTCTACCTACGAAGAGGCTACAGCCGTGGTAGATATAGGCTGGTATTATGAGGGTGACTGCCGTTACATTTCCAACATCAGATAAAGCGTGATCGTTTTGTCGAGCCAAGATTAAAAAGGTACTAAACTATCCATGGAACGAGTATCATAGATTTCTTCGATGGTAGTTTATGCAAGAGACCTTATTTTATACTATACAGATTTAACATTTGAACGCAATTCATCTCACGTTAAGTGGCACTCTGTTCAAAGATGACAATACGCTAAGAATACAAGAACTGAAGTGATAATGTTGGAATTCTCTTCAAACAATCTAAACAAACTGCAAACTTAGTTACTTGTTTACAAGAAGAGCTATCCAATGACGTCACTTATTTTATCTATGAAGGGGCTTAATATAATTCTAGAACGATAGAGCACGGAAGGGGTAATATAATTTTAGAAGAACAGGTATTAGGTACATTATTTATACTACTAACAAGCTTCTACGACAGAGTTCCTGCGGGCGGATCAATCTTAAAAAGCGTACTGTTTACATTTTACAAAAACTAGAATCGCTACAGTGCCTTTATTATTAATATGTAAGGCTACATAGCACGAATGCATGGTAACTGTACAAGCAGAAAAAAAATTGGTCTGATAGGTAATAAAAAAATATTCTGCTGCCCGATTGATCTATCATAACTGAACCACTTCCGCTTACGTCCGTTCATTATCTGTAACTTATTTTACTTCAAACTACTTATTACCTACGATAGTCCACCAGGGTTCAATTGAAAAAAAAAGACAAGATTATCTATCGTAATTAACATTTACTGAATAGAGACAAAATTTAATTTCCCAATTATAATTTTTTCTTATAATTTTGAACTCGTATAGATAAAATAAAGTATGTATAAAATAATATGGCAAAGGTAATGTACAATGTTTATCAACGGTTTCCCTTTATTTTTTTGTTCGTTAACTTCAGTGTGACCAGTTAAAAAGCATATTTTTTTTAAATTAAATTTTCAATAAGTCAAAGGTCAAGTTTCGATACAATAGTACGTATAATTAACTATATTTGAAATAAATATTTTGTACCGTTTACATGGATTAAAATAACTGATATGACTTATATAATTAGTTTCAGATTTAAATATTTCTTATAGAAATGCATATAATAATTCAGTAATACTAATCCATACATATTGTCTGACAAAGAGTGTCCTTTCTAATACTCTCACTATTGTTAGCTCTATGGTATAACAATAGTATACGGATTCGGGCATTTTAAACCTCTGAAATAATATTCTCGTGCAATTACGTCATCGTTTATCGTGTAAAAGTTTCAGTCAGCGCTAGTGAATAGAAAGTAACAGTCTATTCAACATAATCTTGATACAATTCGTGGCTATAGTTTTTAAAAGGCCAATAAAAAAATCGTCGGGCGAAAGTGAATTATATTTATTATTTATCGGTTCAGTATACCATATTTTTACTCAATATTAATAGCTTAAGCGTCATCCAATGATAACCGAAATCAAATCAAGAATCTCGATTTGATATTAAAGTTTGTCTTTATGTTTAACAATTTAATATTAAAAAAGTACATTTATTAATATAGTTACAGATCATTACAAATCAATAACTAATAAACTGGCAACATTTTATAATAGAACTTTGTAAAAAAAAATCCTAAACATAAAAAGGATAATCACGAGTTTTGGCGGGATCTTAGTCTGTCATGTAGCAGTTGTTTTCTTTAATTCAAGTTAAAGAATTGTATTAAGTTTTTATTTTAGTTAAATTTTATTAATTAAGTTAGTTATTGTGTTCAAGTTAAGTTTATTATAGAATATTATACGTAACATATATGCTGAAGTACCGACAAAGCTCCATATTGCTGGACCTTGATAATACTGATACAAGATAGAAAATACATCTTACCCACATGACACTGGCACAAATTGTGTGTAAAGATTGTCATTGACTCAGAAGATGAAGAAGGATAATCACGTTTGACATTACTCATTTTGTGTCTTTCTAAAAGCGTATTAAATCAAACATTACCGATGTCTTTACCTTATACTTTTTACTATATAATAATACTACTTTTGTTTTACAATAAAATATTCCATTAAATTATAAAGAGCGATGATTGAAATGTTTACACGTACAATTCCCCCATGAGTAATTTCAATTTTTCTTCTATTTTACAATGACGTGATCCCGTTTTATAATGGTGAGCTCACTTCACCATGGTTGCAATGTAATGATACACGTTCGATGGCATTACATATTGTACTATATTTATTTTAATTACGAGTTATATTTCTTTCCCTTCCTTGTTAAATTTACTCCATTCTGTAAATTTAAAGTTGTATGAAATATATAACAATAAGTTTTCATACATTTAAAAAATGTATTTATGTGTTATAAATCTCCCAAAAAGGTAAAATAATTACGAATGTTTATTATGTAAAAAGTCGTTTTCTGCGTTCAACAAACCGTGACTGCATTTTTATGAGAATTTTTAATTCTTTATAAGTATGATACGCTAATAAATATTATTAAAAATGTATAATAAATATGTATATATTCTTTAAAAAGCTGTTTAAGTTTTTGTAATAATAAACTCATTACACAATATTTCAAAATCACACTGAAAAGAAAATAGTCGAATAACTGTTTTAATATGTATGATATATAATAACTATTGTAAAGGAGTTATATGATTATTTAAAAAAATATAACGACGGAACGCTAAAATTATTTCTAAATTTGTTTGGTAAGACGCCTTTCATTTAGAGAGGCGATGAGAAAGGCCCAGTTAATCGGCTGTTAAGCAAATTACAAAACTTAATAAATTAATTGATTTTTTTCTTTGTTTTTAATTTAATTTAATTAGTCACGATACTTTCGATCTATTTTGTTTATCGCAACATTAACAAGAATAAAATACGGTTTGTATAAACCCATTTAAAAAAATATATATTTATAAGATGAAATTGAGTTATTTGTTTTAAAAAATCTCATTGGCTTTTCTCCGATGTTAATACAATGTGTTATAAATAATTCATATATCATTTATGTAATATTATAGTTATATATATACAATTGTTTTTATTACATTTAAATCAGTTAGCTTATAACTAGAATCCACCGTATACTTCTTTCCAAATACGTTAAGTAATTTCGACGTATTAGAAAGTTTGTCGTTAAATTGAGTGGCGTTAAATGGAGTTGCTTTATTTGGTTCACAAACTAGATATAACATCTGCGGTGTGTGGCTTGAAAAAGTGAAATATACTATTACTTTAGACTTTATTTATCAAATTTGTATAAGGATTAGTAAATTAAGTACTTAATCGACACTGAAATATGATTATCGGTTGATCTAAATAAAGTAAAGAAAATATCATAAACGAGCGAATCCGCGACCATGACTTGTGTATAATAAAATAGTAGATTTTTCCGTATACGAACATACCATTACGCTTTTGATGGGTATTAAGCAGTAACGTTAGAATTATATCACGTGAATGAATTTTAATGCCCCAGTTACTAAGTTATTATCTATTTTTAATATGTACAAACTACAAAATATTGTACATTTATCGTCTTGAATCGGCCTTAAGATAATGATATTATATCCTTTATCCTGCGATTACATAAGCGTTCGCGACCTTCATGTGATGCATGACTTCCCTTATCTCAGAGTCGAAAGGTAGGTTCGTCTATTTTGTTCCCACATTATGTACAATGTCAATATTTAAAAAAAACCGCAGTCAATTTCGGCAACATGTGGTCAACAGCAAGGTTATGCGGGGCTCGATGTTATTGTGATAGACTTTTGTAGAACAATCTAATGAAATCATCCGTACAAGTGACGTAATTCATATAGCAGATGCGATGTGTTTTTTTTTCTTAAATTATATTTGTTTCCACCGATGTAACTTTTAATTTCATGTCTTATTTTTTTTTTTTTTCTTTTGGCTTGTTTATATGTAGTTAAGCTTTGTTCGTGATCTCATCCGTATGTTTTGTACAAGTTAATAAGAGCTTTTTTCGAAAAACTTATAGGCGATGAGGAACAGTGATGGTCCAAAGGTGGGTTCGTAGTATATGATACCCTCCCGTTAAAAGCACACTCATCGAAGTGATAAATAGACTAACACTAAATAAACTACTAACATTATACTTAAACATCTAAAGAATTTAAAAAAAAAATAATCATCTATACAATGAAATCAAAAATAGGTAAGTATTCAAAAAAAAATTTGAAAAATGCGCGAAACACTATATTTATCCTGACAATATGACACCTCTACCGCAAATTTTTGGTTGTGGCCACAACTGATGAGAAAGAAAATTAAGTTTGTCATAAATAATAAATTGTCATAATTTACTCAAGGTAAGACCTACATTGTTTAAGTAATCCCTTTACACGTATTATACGTAAAAATTAGCAGGGGTTTTTTTTTTAATCCGACTTATAATTAAGAAAAATATGAATAAAATTTATATGTATACAAACTCACTTCCCTTTACCTGAAAATATTTTTTTTACATGGTATAGGCTCAGTGCTTTGACCACAATCTTACCTGATGTTAAGTGACGATTAGGTCCAGTATAGTAACACACACTAGGCCTAGAGGTACTGGTGCATTATTAGAAAATACCTTACCACTATGCTATGGTTTCCTAACGATGTGTTCCCTCATCGACAGCTCAGGCTGATTTTAGAAGTGAATAGGTGAGATCGAATCCGTGTCAATTGACGCGGAATTCGGCTACACTACCCACTGCGCCATCATCGCTTCAAATATGATTTAAAGGTGGTATTAGGTTTTTTTAATATGAAGTAGATATCCTGCATAAATATCCACCTCCGACAAGACAGTGAAGGCGCAGTTATATCAGTTCTTCTACTAGCTACGGTGTTATTTCATTCAACTATTTGGTCGGGTAGTAAGAATTGCTTTCACATTAACTCAGTACTCCCTGGTAGGTGTAGGTCCTCGATGAGCTCTTTCAGCGGTAAGAGAGGTCAGGAGTTAAAATACTCCCCTAGTGAACCGATGGGATGCAGATAAATTTTGTTATCAATTTAGGCCCTGACAAGGCACTTACGAACATCAAAACACTACCACCGATTCGGAAAACAACCTAATTATCGAAAAGAACTTGCGAAGAAGAATCTGTTTATTTTTTTATATATTTTTAAAGGAACTATATGACTCATAGCTACAAAGTTTATTAACAGATACACAGAGAAGGGTTTCATTTTCAGGCATCACCATCGTTCACATCATGATTAACCCCCTTTTTTACGTGGAGAAATGTATTTTACATATCCCCTCTGCCAACTCTAATCCGGTAGTAAAATATCCCGGATTGGAATTGCCAGGGAGGCTATGTGGGAATACCCAGTAAAACCCCACGATACCGTTCGCCACGTATAGAGAAGCAATACGGTATCTCTACCGCATTTGACCGCTTCAAAACTGAAATCAAAATCTCACTTAGATTTGAATCCACGGCCTACGCGGTCTAACCTCACGAGCAGCGTTCTTACCCACCTGGCTAAACGTGCTGAATAATGATTTACCTTATGATGATAACCTTTTATATTTGTAAATAAAAACTTACAAAAGTTGAATAAATTGGCTTTGGATTATATATTTACTGTATATAATACATATATAATTATCAAAGTAACCGGCGATTATCCATTTTTAGTTCAAGTTTTAACGTAGAAAGTAATAAAATTAAATTCGAAAATATTTAAATTCTGAGACGTATTTATTTTACATTAGTTCTAAGAGATAAAAAAGAATAAATTTAAATTTATTTATATTACAATAATACTGTTCTCATATAAAACATATATAATGGTCCTTCACAAAATGATGTACACATTTCTTATAATAATAAAGAAATAAAGGATACTTATTAACAAATACACATTTAAATGTTGAAGATAAAAAAAATATTGATTTTATTTCTTTGATTACGTATTCAATATATTATATATAAAATAAATAAAATAAAAAATGCCTGTTATTTCTTGCTTATACATTATACTCAAGTAATCTAAGTACAATTTAATACGAGTTTTTTCTATTTATTTCTTGCACGATTAATAGCAAGAACCCCAGGTTGGGTAAAGGCCTCCTCCAAAGATGCCCATTTTTCTCTGTCTTGTGCTACTAGAATCCACGAACCGAACGAAGAATTGAACCGGCGGTTCTTTTTATGTCGTCTTCCCATCGTGTTGGTGGTCTTCCCCTACTTCTATTTCCTTGCGAGCCTTTCCTTATATACGAGTATATACATATATTCAAATAAGTAATTTCATCATCTGACCTCGGAGTCTCTAGTTCAATATAACGCATTATTATTATTTACATTCAAATTTTTTTGAAGTAGAAAAATCTGACAACCAATTAAAATGTTAATAAACGTTTTTTAAACTGTTTCGGTTCATTAAATTTAAATTTTATTATTTATAATGAAATTCAATTAGTTATTTTATATGGAAAATAGTAGACGTTTTCGTATTAATTACAATATTAAGAATTTGAAACCTTAAATTTGGTTGAATCTATTACAAACGCGATGATTTGAAGGTAAACCGCAGCGAGCGCTCAGCAAGTTGAGAATTTTAGGCATTTTCCAGTAAGTAATCAACTAACAACCTACCACCCCTTTCCAACATGAGGAAAACGTACGTAACGTACCAATGATGATTATTTACATACCAGTCAAAACGCTACTAACTTTACTCTCACAAACACTCCGAATCCCTCTCTGCCAGCAACACAAGAAGTGAGCTCCAATACCCCCGACTTAAGAAGCTCGTACATCCCCGCGATATAGTTACAATTCATGCATTAGGAAAACACTGCGCAATTTGCATGCCAGCAATAGCCATTGATATGTTTTATATATCAATGGCAGTAGCCTAAGACGAGGTTTGTAAGGTGTGCCCTTTCCATGCTTCCTTTGAGTAACTTTGAGCTTTCCTATTAGACCCATTGTGAGCGACCACGTATCAGTGCCGAGATACTGCGATAGCTCGAGCGAGAAGATTCTGCTTAGCTTCCCGAACGCGGCCCAGTCGACTAGAATTCGACGATTAACTTCTTTCTCGAAGTCATTTTTTTACTATCTTCTTGACAATAATAGTAAGCAAATAAAATCCCACACCTGTTTATAAGATCCTTTATATCAACAGCGTTAGTCAGTTTAAAAAAAAAACATACTGTTCATACCATAACCATCGCTTTTCGACGTACTTTATACTGTTTGTTACCAAGTTACGTAATTACTCATATATTAAATGACAGCCGGTAATTATTTAAAAAATAATCTTTAACAATCCAATCAAATAAACACATCTTTTTAACGTAACAAACAGTTTACGTACCAATCTATAGTCGGCAATCATTACTAAAGTTGAAAATAGTCTGTCAACGTCGTATGTTATGTTTAGCAACCCTTAAAATGTTCCTCGAAGGAAACTTTAATAATTGTAAAGCGGTGGTGTGAAATGTTTTGTTGTATCAATATCGGAATAGTGTTTACATCCGACTACAACAGCGTGTCGTGTCGTGTCGGCTCCGTTCCCACAGAGAGCGTGCGATAAAACTCGTCTTAACAATAAATAAATATTCAACAGTCCGTAACTATAAACAATCAGCGCGCACTTGTTCCTACGAGCCGGAGCGTCAGCAAAACGAGATACGTTTCAATTTAATAATAGGATATTTCACTGTTGTCTAATTTATTGAAAACTATAGACTAAATAATTAAATTAAAATTAATACGTATAGCGCAAAAAAAAACGGTTAATAGAATTCCGAGATACAAACGATTAAGATCCTGGTGGGGATCAAGAACGGACTGTCTATTTCCCGCAAACGATTATTAGGACTTATGTGATATCATGGCGTCAATATAACATTGTGCGCAACTTATAGCGCAGTGCGCTCTATCTCAGAGATGAAATTAAGTTTTTATTTTTATCGGATTGATTAAAAACAAATTTTTTTAGCAAAGTTTATTATGTTAGTCTGACAATCAACCTAACACCGGTTTAAATTCGTTTAATGGTAATAAAATAGTTACCAAATGAACGAACGAACAAACAATGAAGAGGCATCTACTTTAGTATTAAATTAAATACAAAAGTCATTGTTTATTAAAAGTATATAATATTTAACAATACTTTTTTTAATTAAAAACAAACCCGACTTGAAATGGATATGCTATAAAAATGCACTAAAAAGTAAATAAATTTATCTACTCCTGTTTCCTTCAATATATCCTTTGTTTTAAGACCATTCATAATTTTGAAATCGGTGCCAGCTTATGGATACTAAAATGGTGTAAATTCGTTTTAAAAATATTATTCAACTTCTACGCCTTAAAATGTTGTACCTTCCATTATCAAATCAGCAAAATGGTGATTGCAATACGCAAACACTTGAATATAGCTGTGGAAACAAATACATGAAACACGTGTATCTATAATATTCTAGGGTTGCTCTCGATTTCCCTGGGTTCCACTGATCAGATCCTGGCTTGGTGACAATGGGACCACCTAATGAGTGTACTCCTTCGAATCGATTTACAAATCAGTCTACAATTGATGTAGAAATCACATAACAAACATACAAAGAAAGCATACAGACAATTTGAGGACCTCCTCATTTTTGAAGTCGCTTAAAAAATATAAGCCGTATAGAATCAAGTAACATTATACTTATAGGTTAGAAATAGTTAATTATTAAAGCAGATTTCTTGAGTTTTTCCTGTTTATTACGAATTAGAACATTATGTATATATAAATGTATATGTTAAATATGCCTACACAAATTATCAGCACTAATGAAGTAGTTAATAATTAAATTTTAACAAAAGGAATTTTCCTGTTATTCCTTCAACTGTTATTTTCCTTTTTACTTATTTGCATTATTCTTTCCTGTAAATTTAATTTGGTTTTTGAATAATATCCGGAATTATTTCATCGACCGCATAAATTTTACTTCATTAAAACTTAAAGCGATTATGTTGTTTGCGTTTGTAAATAAAATTAATTAATGTTATTTACTTAATTTTGAACTTTACATTTTACTTGTTTACCATAACAATAATTATTTATAAAATTAGAATAGGATCAAGTGTAATAAAAGTGTATGACATCATTTATGCATATTAAATTATTATTGGGAACAAATATATTGTAAATTGTAATAAATTTATTAAAAAAAACAGCTGAAAGTAAATTTACATATGTTGTAACGGATTCTGAAATCCTAACAGATTTTATATCCAACAGACGAAGTTACTAGCTAATGATGTCTTAAGAAATAATTGTGTATGTACAATAATATAATAATAAAAACACCAACATACATATCTGCTATCCGTACGAATCTTACCTATGGACCGCTAGCAGGGACATGCGCCTTAGCAAAACATATTCTGATCGTGCGAGATAATAAACAAATTTTAATGACTTACATTTAATGATTGTGCTTACTTCAACTTGTAATGAAATTAAGAATGCTATATTTCATATTTATGAAATATAATATTATGCTATGCAAAAGAAAAAAAAAACTGAAATGACATCGAATAATATATATAGCAGATAGTTTCCGTAATATAGCCTCCAATGTAACTTGAAATGCTAGAACGCGGGCACAGCTCTCATTAGTACCATGATAATTATATGTTACTGTATTTTTTTTTATTATTTCATACTGGTTATATAACTTTAAAATGATTTTTATCGACCAGAAAATAAATACTGTGTAAGTAGCCCCTTTAACCATACTAGTACATACATAAAACTAAATATTATTTCGTCAGTGTATGCTTAGATAGGTGGGTACGGCAAGTTTTATTTTAAATGATTCTTACTTAATTTTTTTCGCTTCGGTTTTCGGTCATCGCTTTAAATTACTTGTATAATTTATGAAATAAATGAAGATAAAAACCAGTAATATTCCGTTTCCCTGTGTAAATGTATTCCAAATGATTTAATATTTTAAAGTTATTACCCTAATTTTAAAGTTCACAAATACAAAAATGCATTTACAAATTAAATGGAAAAATATCATGTAGATAATTTCTAAGATAACCACTTGTAAATTAATACATAATAAAATAATATGATTGATTGCAAACCAACTAAGCGTTATTCCAACATCCTGCGGGATTCACAATTATTTCAAGATCCCACACAATATTGAGAATTGGCAAATTGGCGAACACATCGGGTTAAATCGAATCAAATTTGCCGACTTTTCATTCATATAGCGCGATGGGACGTTGTCGTTCGGTCTATTTGCGAAAAAATAAAATATTTGACAGTTAAAAATTCGTTGATTATAATTTTTATATTGGACACAATAACATGCACAATGTGGAATTTGTACAGACGTTTGGTTTCCCAAACGCTGTTTACATAGTTACATACAATATGATGTGAAAAATAATTGTTATTTTCTTTTGTAATAATTAATCTTGATCATTTAATCACATCATTATATAATTTAACAAAGTATATACTAGATATATTTTTATTATTTTCAATTATTTGCATTTAAAATATTGAAAACCTAAAGAAAAATCTGTTCGTTTTATTGACAAAATTGAACATTCATCTTTTACAAAGTATTATCGATTTTCCGCGATATTGCAAAATCTAACATTTTTTTAATATTCTAAAAGTAAATTCTTAGTGTGTTTCAAATTAAACTGTGCATGTGTGCAAGCGTTAATTAACAAATTAGGACTCATAGATCACTAAAAATAAATAAGATACATTCTGCTTTACACTTTTGTATTATATCATAAAATAGAAATGACATAAAAACACATGATTAATTAACATACAAAAAGACCTACAGATTTGTTAAAAAAAAAAACCCCATTAAATCATGTACAATTTCTACATCTGCCCAGTAAACATTATCACATCAATAGAAAACGCGTGAAAATCAAAACACCAACGCATACCTCACCGTTGCGCAATGAACGAGCAACAGCGAAAAGAAATCTAAAAATATCATTTTAAATAAAGAATCTCGTAAACGCCAAGCTTCATACTCGTACTACTACAATGTTTACTACTACAGACTATCATCATATTTTGTTGATAAGATAAACGCATTGTGAAAGTGTCGTAAAGACAATACGCTTTGGCTTCGATAAGGATTAAATATCAAATGATTTCATACATATTGATAGTAAATATTGATAAATAATATTTTGGTATTTTGTTAAGATATAATATTATGTTACTTTTAGTGATTGTTACATAAAATTTTCCATAAAAAAATATTTTATTTTATAAACTGATTTCGAAACTAAAGTATATAACTTTAAAATTTTGTTAACACTGTGAGCTTCTATACTTTACTTGTATGCTAAATTATAAGCAGTCCATCCATCCATACATACAACCGAAAGACGTCCACTGCTGGGCATAGGTCTCCCCAAATATCTCCACGACGACCGGTCTTGCGCAATCCGCATCTAGCCGATTTTCGAGACCTTCACCAGTTCGTCGGTTCACCTTGTGGGAGGGCCTACCCAGGCTACGTCTTCCGGTGCGTGGTAGGGTAAGTATTCGAGAACCCTTTGGCCCCATCGGGCATTGGTACTGCGAGCAATGTGCCTAGCCTACTGCCATTTAAGTTTATCAATTCTTCGGGCAATGTCGGTTACTTTGGTTCTCCTCATTCTTCATATTAGCAGTAGTGAAATGTAAACTGTGTACAATTATTATAACGTTCTCAGCATAATACTAGTAGGTACTAGTAATGTCATATTTTTTTCTTTTTAATTATTATTCTCGTTTCAAGCAAACTGCATAAAAATACGTTTATAAATATTTATAAGAATATTTATATATAAAACTATTGCGAATTATTGTGTTTTTTTACCTAAATATTTGATTTATTTTATATTTACTCAGCTTTTCTATTTTTAGCCAGTTGAAAAAAATATAGTTATGGTTATAAACATAATATTGAACTGATAGGCAAGTCTTCTCCTGGTGGAAGGAAGACTCGGGTTTATTGTCGGAAAAAATGATGATATATTAAGAATTTTGTTCGGTAAAAATATAAAAATTTATTTACATAATTTAAAATCTCGATTACCCATAAAAATGAGACAATAGGAAAACAAACGCCAGGTTAGTGCTCGAGTGGTTAAAGGATATGCAGTCGGGAACAAAATTGAAATGTAGGCATTTCAGAATTTGTTTGATGAACGTCTGAAAATGACAGTAAAAATCGACCATTTTCTTTTCAATTTCATTGGGTCTTAGTTTCTCCAATAACTAATTTATGGAAAAATCAACGTTCGGACATGGCGATGACGAATAGTATATATTATTTACTATCATGCTATTATCCAGAGAAGAAACAAGGAACTACGTTTGTATGTAATAAAAGCCGCTAGCATATCCTCTTAATAAATTCAAAAACATTCAAAACATGACGAACAGTTCTAAAGCACCTCTGTGAAAAATGGCGCCGGCGAAAAAGTGACACCAGCAAAAAGTATTATTACAGTAAAAAAGTCTTAAACTATTTTGACGGTTTAACATATTCAAAGACCATTTGATTGGCTACAATAGACTTCGTGTGAGTGTTACGATGTAACCCGACCGTTTTAAGGAGGTATAACTTTCCTTTACTCCATGCTATTTCCATGGACTACTTGTACTTATATCTAAAATTAGTAGTGTAATAGTTGAGTGTAGTAAAAAAATATGTGGTGAGATCAGCGATCCGACCTTGACAGCGCGCCACAAGAAGCATCCGTTTTGAATTGGCCGCTGTGCCTTACAAATATTTATTACATTATTGTTTAGATATATCGTTAGATTGAACTATAATTTGTTATTTGTTAATTCAATTAAAGTAAATATATATGTATGTTAAGATAACTGCTAGGAAGTGGATGCTAAGAGACCATCAGTAGAGTAATTTGAATTTATTCATACTAATGAACTGTATTTCCGAAATAGTTAAAGCTACTAAGCCTAAAACGGTGTTTTCTTTATAATAACAATTGCTGACTAGAGTTTCCAAAATTGAAATTTAAAACCAATAGTTAATTACCTATTGTAAAAATTTAAAAAAATATTTAAATCATCTCTGTGTGCTAAGAATAGTATCATCCTATATCTTCCCATAGGTGTCATAAAAGATGAATAAGGGGTAAACCAGGGGATGGGTAGCAGCATCCTCTAAGTACCACAATCATTTGACTGCGATCGCCAATCCGCCTGCTAATCGTGGCGATTACGGCAATCCGCTGGATGCAGGTGGCACAAGACCGGTCATTGTGGAGATCTCTGAGGAAGACTAATGTCCAGCAGCGGACGTCTTGCTGTTGAATGGATTTAGATTATTATAATTAATTTATCAATAAAAATTTAATAAGAATTGTAATTTTGACAATTTATAATAAGTAACCTGCCAATAATGTGTAGTCATTTTAAAAATCTACCTATCGAAAATATGTCAAATAAAATGTAAATTTTTAAGTGATTAAAAGATAGAGTGATATTTTATGATGCGTAGGATAACTTTAAGGATAATGACAATTTTAATAATTTCCTTCGATAAATCATTTGGAGGAACACAAATTAGAGCCACAGCCTTACATATACCAACTACTTTACATTTCAAATTCGAGTAAACACAGTTCAGTGACGCTGTAAAAACGTAAACGCCGACAAGGCCGACAACATCATGCTGTTTCAACATTGGGTAATCGGAAAAAAAGTGAGTAAACAAGGGCCAGTTCAAACAAACACTGTTTCTCTCGCACCGTGAACGAAATTCACGATACCGTCTTGTTTCCTGCTCTGCGAACCAGCAAAACATATTAATACGCAAAAACTTTAATTATGTCGGTATTCTGTATTCCTTATACATATATATACCTACGTACATATAATAATAAACTCTCGTTTTGAACTTTTGATTTCATCCGAGTACTTAACTTTTAATACTAAAATAACTCATCTATCTTTGTATATATATATAAATCTTCTGTGCGTGTGTATTTGACTAAAACTCCTCCTAAACGGCTAAACCGTTTTTAATGAAATTTTTGGTGTCTATTCCTGAGGATTCGAGAAGAATGGTTTAGATTCACAATTTGGTCCAATTTAATTTTTTTATATATGAAATGCGAACGAAGTCGCGGGCACAGCTAGTACTCTATGCCAATCTAATAAATACAAATTAAAGTGTCTGTATGTAATTTCAAAATTATTTTTTTTACGAAATAGATATGAATTTATATACAATACCTATATAATCAAAGGTACGTTTTTTAAAATGGTTGTCTGTCAGTTTGTTTGTTTGTTCCGGATGATCTCCGGAACGGCTGTACCTATCTTGATGAGACTTTTTTTTTAGTAGATAGCTGAAGTTACTCCGCGTAACATAGGGTACATTTGTTTATCAAAAACAATTAGGGTTCCGCGTTAAAAAATTAAAACTAATGAAATTGTGAATAAAATCCAATTCAATGCACAGTTTTATTGGCATATCATTACTTAATGTCAGAGCAAAGCAATTTTGGAAAATAATAAGGGTCCCGTATAAAAAAATAAAAACGCAGTTCAGAACGTATGAAACGCAGGCGCAGCCGCGGGCTAACAGCTAGTTTATATTGATGTCAATTTTTTCTTTACTAACATATTAATTTATACACGATACCTATTCCTAAAAATCTTTTTTTACAATTTTTGTCTGTCTCATTGTCGGTCTGTTTGTCCCGGGTAATCTCTGAAACAGCTGCACCGATTTTGATGCAGTTTTTTTTTTGGTAGATAGCTGAAGTTACTCCGGGTAACTTAGGGTACTTTTAATTTTCGAAATGTTAATATTGTGCTATAATATTGTGCGAAAGTGCTATAATTTGTGAGAAATATTTTTACTTTATATTATTACAAAAGAAATTAGGGTTCCGTATAAAACAAAATTAAAACGCTGTGAAGAATATATGAAATGCGGGCGCAGCCGCGGGCACACATCTAGTTTTCATAAATGTAAGCATTAGTCAAATATCTTGTTGCTAAGCAAAAATAACTGAAAGAAAGAATTGAATATATAATTCAAAACGTTTAAAACGAACTAATCAAGCAATGTCACGTTGGTGTAAACTTTAAAAACGTGAGCAACATACTGCACGAGTGCGATAATAGCATCCTCTTTGCACTTCTAACTCGATGAACTTTTTTTTTAAACATTATATTAACAACTAATACGTTATTAATCATTTATACATCCTGCATATTTTTATGATTATTATTCACATTTAAGTATTGTTATTTGTATTAATTGGTTATTTTTATAAGGAGCGTTTTTAAATTACCTGATTACTATAGGCATACTATAGGCTGCGTATATATAAATGTTATTATTATAGGGCGGCCGAATTGCACCGGGTTCAAACCCATCTATCCAACTCTAAAATCAGCCTGAGCTTTCGGTGAAGGAAAATATAGTAAGGAAACCGTAGCACGGTTGTAGGGCATTTTCTAACAATGCCTGCCTGGGTAGCTACCACTCTCAATTTCGAAAACCTGTCGCCAAATACCAATAGGTGTGTTCGGACAGCATCACCTCAGAACCAGTATCCAAGTTTAGTGTGTTTACCATCCTGAACTACATCGCCATTTAGATTGTGGTCAAAGCACTGAGCCTATACCGTGTATAAAAAGAATGTCTTACTTAGCGCCAATACTTAAAAGCCATCTTATACTTGGCATACTGTAAGATGTTGACGGGTAACGTCATAGCATTGGTCGCGCGAACCCCCCCACCGCTTTAATCGCTGAACGCCGCTAAACAAGTTTTCAATTCAATAAATGTTCTAACACGCATGTAACCTTATCAATGGTTTTTATCAATTAAATTCTTATTCTTTGTGTGTTATCATTTAGATATTATAGTATTAATTAATATTATTTGTTTCTATTTTCGTAAACTAATGATAAGAAAAATAGTAAAGTGGAAAATTAAATAGACAACAATATTCTAACATATATAACTAGAAAACAATATGTATGATATTTTACTGCCATGATACAGTTAATTAAACTCAACGACGTGTTTGTCGTAGTAATGGCAGCGCTGTTCCTGCATAATAGTATTGTTTATTATATACATATATTTTAAAGTAAGTTGAACTTTAAGAAGAATGTTACCTAAATTCTATTGTAGAATCTTTGTGTGCAATTTATTTTCTACTAGTTGTGTGCCCGCGCCTCCGCTCGCGTTCCTTATACTCTTCACTGCGTAATATAGTTTTAAAATAATCATTGAAAAGTAATGTTTTGATGTTATGTTATGATTTTTACACGAAACCCTAATATTTTCCTAAAATGTTTTTGATATTAAAAGACAGCAAAATCCATCCATCCATTCCAAAAGAAAGATGTCCATTGCTGGACATAGGTATCCCCCAATGATCTCCACGACGACTGGTCTTGCGCCACCTCCATCCAGCGGATTCTCGCAACCTTTACCAGGTCGTCGGTCCACCTTGTGGGGGGCCTAATCATGCTACGTCTTCCGGTGTGTGGTACTCATTCGAGAACCCGTTGGCCCCATCGGGAATCGGTTTTGCGAGCACTAACTCCAGCCCACTGCCACCTAAGTTTAACAATTCTTCGGGCAATGTCGGTTGCTTTGGTTATTTTGCGGATCTCCTCATTCCTGATTCGATCAAACGGTGAAACTCTAAGCATAGCCCTCTTACACGTGCCCTGTGAGCAACTTTGAGCTACCTTATTAGGCCCATTGTAAGCGACCACGTCACGTGAACCAAAAAATTTTTTCATAAATAGCCAGCAAAACTGACCGTTGAATCATTTTTTTCACAATATCCTATGTTTTTTTAATGCGGAACCCTAAAAATTTCCCTTACATTATTTTTGGTACTAACAGAAACCAAACACATATAATGTAAACATGTACATTGAATCGGATTTTATTTCATGAGTTACAATCTTTTTACACAGAATGAAGCTCAATTGTTTTCGAAAATAAACTTCAGCTATCTACCAAAAAAGTCCCGTCAAATCAGTCCAGCCATTCCAGAGATTAGCCGGAACAGATAGTCATACAGAGATAAATATTCAAATTTTTGTTTTTTGTATAGGTATCATTCATATTTATTAAGTAAAAAGTTGTTATTTTGATATAACAAACTGACACTTCTATGGAATTTATTAGTATAGATAGCCTTACATACCTATATATCTTATAGCGTAATTCTTATCGTCTAAGTCAGGTGCGAATGTATGTTGTGGATGTCTGGATTTCAGTCTACGACAAAAAACCTGGTCAATACCGAGTGTCGTGAGATAGTAACATCGTTCCATGCGACGAGTTAAAGGGCGTCGTACTATTGAAAAACGTTTGATTAAATCTCAACAGATTGCGTACTAGCCATGGACGCCTGAACGGTCGGCTGATTTTAAAATATCGATATGAATGGATCGATTCATTGCGGTGTGATTGCGAGCGGATATAGAATCCGTACACCATATCGTGAAGGAGAAAGTACAAGAGTTCTCCAGAAATGACACCCCTCTCTTAGCTTCCACTAAAACCGTTTATTGTTACGCCTACATAGTATATTTTATATTATACTATAAAAAAAACATTTCATAAAATAGATCTAGTTTCTTACCTCTTCTCGACTGGATTATCTTCCGAACAGGTGATAGTTTTTTAACGTTCATAAGCGCCTTCTCAGGATCCAAATTGAATTAAGATGTTTTTATTTGTTTATATTTTTTTTTCTTTATTTAAATGGTTGGATTTAACCATGTCACGCTTATTGGTAATCATGTAGAATATATTTTAAATAATATTTACCTGTTCCCACTCCACGTCCTCTTCATACATATATATTCTAACTTGTACAACATCCTGGTCTCATCAAATAGCGGGGATGCCAAAATACTGTTAGAAGCCCGAATTGTATGTAGGTTTTTGTTATAACTACTGCTGCTACCCGAAACGTAAATTCAGCGGAATTGGCCCGAGCTAAATCTGAGTTATAAGAAGCTACGGATCACAAAGTCGGGTTTTCTTAATGAGCTTAATAAATAAATATTATCGTGATAAATAAATAATAATAATATAATAAATATTACAAAAATAAATTATTTTAAAACCAATCATTTTAAAACCCTTGAGTTTAAACCACCATAACATAGTACTCATACAGTTCTAAAGCTACTGAAAGTATTAAATATTCATTTAAAATTGATAGTATATTGTTATATATTGATATTATTATATTTTAGTAACTTTTTCTAATCTGTATTTTAACCGATATTCTTTTATTCATTCGCGATCTTATCTTCGCGAATAATTCATACCGAATAACTGGATTCCTTTTTTAAATTAATAAAAATATATAAAACTACAAAAACAAAATCGGTAACCAGGATTTAGTATAGAGTTTGTTACATTAGATTATGTGTAAAGAATTGAATGAATTAAGTAAATACACAAGAACCAAATCATTCAAAAATACCCGAGAATTGCCCGTAGAACTAATATTCGATGGAGCCAGCAGATTCTCGTATGTCGACGATGTACCAGAAGACGCAGCGTCGGCAGGTCTCTAACAAGATGAACGAAGGATCTGGTGAAGGTCGCAGGAATTCGATGGATACGGTGGCTTAAGATCAGCCATTGTGGAGTTCCTTGCGGAAAACCTATGTCTAGCATTGGTCGTCTTTAAAATGAATTATTAAGCAAATGAACCTATTTCTTCGAAACTCAATAAATATATTATCATTATTAACTTAAATCAGGAAACCTAGATCTATTTCGTAATAAATCATTCTCCATTGTTTCCCTTTATAATCGGTCGAGATATATAATTTGATTATTTTTTCTAGAATTAAATTTCTTTCCTTATCAGCATATTTCCCTGAGTAACAATTAAACGCAGTTTCCTGCGTCAAACGGATGCGATTAAACAATTAAAATAATGACAAGACAGTTATTCTATTATAAATGGAAAACTTATGATACTATAATCTGTTACGGCCTCTAAACGAATAATTCTTACTTTCTAAGTCATCTAGTTCTCAAATGAACTTCCCTTCAGAGGGATTATGGAAAAAACAAGAAAAAAATGATTACGTATTATTGAAAGTATTGATTTGAAAGTAAAATATTACGTTTTAAGCTTTTACCAAAGACAAATGTATTTATTTTTTTTTTTATTGGATTGTACCAATTAACGTGTTAAAAGACTTCATAACCTTGATTACTTTAGTCCAATGACAAATATATAAACAGATACTTTGTTATCTGTATAATTATTATCATAAATTTAGGAAATTATGGTACGGTACGGTATGGTATTTTAACGAATAGCTAATAGAAATTAAATAAAACGATATAGACTATATATGACTTTTTTGTCTGGAATAAGCATATTGGAGGAAATTGAAAGTATACAGGAACAGAGAAATTAATGCGTAGTCGTCTGTCCCGACGACGCTTGTGATGCGCAGAGAGGAACGAAGATGTTGTAAAAAGGATATTGGGTATTAGTATGAACGGTTATAGCGCAAGGAGAAGATCAAAGAAAAGATGGATGAATTATGTGAAAGATGCTAAGTCAAGAGGGAGTGAATGCCAAGATGGCTTCAAGGCTTCAAATAGAGAGGAATGGAAAGGAGAGACATGTTGCCCCGACGCCTAAATAAAAACGGGATAAGGATAGGGAGATGATGATCTGGTATATTCTTTATGAATAGTTTTATAATGACAAATGAGGGAAGCTTCAAAAGTAGCAAAAACAACAGAGAAATTAAGGAGGGATTAGGTTAGCGTGGTATGAACATCCCATAAGGAGAGATGAAAGTCATGTAACTATTAGAGTGTTAACTATCATATTGAATGGATCTAGATGTAGAAGGAGATCGAAAACAGTTTCAACGGATTGTGTGAAGAATAACTAAAAAAGTAAATTTAGATTTCAGAATGACAACTAATAAAAATGACGATAGTTTACAATAAAAAAAATCACATTGATAATTAGCATAAAACATCGCGATTGTAAAAGCAATTAATTACATTTCACGTCATATATAAATGTTTAATTATACGCAGTAGGTTCTTGTATTTACGTAAAACTGATTGTAATTGTTTTTTTTGTTAAGTAAAAATAAATCAACTAAGACAAATATCCCAGTAAGTAGTTATAATATAAATCGTTTTTTTTTTTATTTCGCAGTATATGTATGTATATAGATTGTCAACGGCGATATGTTCACATAACACATATGTACATACATATTATATCGCTTATCACCAAGCCCACTTCAAACAGTGTTTCCGCTTGCGTAACAGCCAAATCTGGTTTGTAAGTGATAGCCAATTCGATTCCCCGACGGGGTTATCAATTTTGTAACATGGCACTCGGATCAAGGTTATGACACAATTTTCTTTGAGCTGTTTTTATCATTCGTACGCTTTTATGACAGTGCATATAGAGCTTGTGTGAAATGGTTGTTTAAATTAAACAAAGATAGGTTAATTTTTAAGGTTCCATAATGCAATTTAAAAAATCGGAAAATTACGGAACGGTTATAGGTTATTATTTACCCTTTGAGCATTTACCCGACGTTTACGCCAGCTTTCAATTGTTTTCCTATTCTCTTATTTTTATGGGCACTCGACAAATTAAAGAGATATGTATTCAAGTCAAATTTAGTTTAAAGAGCATTTCGAAACGCAAACTTAATTATAAAAAAATATTTATTATTCACTTTATGATATATATTATAAGGTAAATTTTGATCAACCAGGTTTATTACATTTGCTAGGAATAAACATGTTAATAGTGGGAAAATATAAAAATTAATTTGAAAGTATTACACACACAACATAATTTGGTCATTATAATAAGTTAATCAAAATACTAATTGTCGGCAGTTATATTCATAATTATAAATTTAAAACGTCAATACTGAAAAAATTAAGTACTTGTGACAGGTGATATGCTTAGGAAAGGAATAAATGTAGAGGTTCCAATAAAGAGGAATGGAAGAGGAAGACATGTTGCGCCGACCCTTAATGAAAATGGGAGTAGGGTAGGGGGAGGATAAAAATTTTGTATAATAGGTCGGGGTAAAAGTCTTTTCGCAAATAGTATGTGCAAACTTCTAATAAAATCTCTTTGGTTATACAATTTCTATATCGCTGATTTTAATACCATTACAAAGCTTGCATTTAAAAAAATAAAAAACAAATTAGTAAAATTTTGTATCAAACTATTTTTCGTTTTTTTTTTTTTCCGTCAAAATGAGTGAATCTAAGAGTTTTTGGCGGGATTTCAGTCTGTCATGTAGAAGTTGTTTTCTTTAATTCATTAAACTTGTGCATTTGACTCTACATCATATAATCATGGTGGCGTTTTATGTGAAATAATTTGGTTATTGTGTACAAAGTAAGTTTATTATAGAAAATAACGAGTAACATATATTCTAGTTGCCGACAAAACTCCATGGAAAGTTCGAGCAGGATGAGCCACCGTATTGCTCGAGCTTGGTAACGCTGATACAAGATTGAAAATACATCTTACCCACACGATACTGGCACAAATTGTGTGTGCACTATATATAGATTGCTATTACATAAGAAGAAGAAAAAGAAGAGTGAATCTAATGAAGAAATTCTAATTATATTGATACATTTTAACAAAAAAGGAAAAATGCAACGCAAACCACGAAATAAATTTGGAACGTTTATGGACCTAATGCAGTGTCACTCAGAGTAGCACAAAGTTGGTTTAAGCCTTTCCGGTAATTTTGATGTCAAAAATGCACCTCGCTTTCGTGGCCCAATTACGGGTAAAGAGGACGCCATATTTGAAAAGTGGAGCAAGATCTGCATATCAGTAGTTTATAATAGCTAAAGAGTTGGAAATTGGCCACAAAACCCAACAAAATACAAAAGTTTTGACCCATTTGAGCTGTATTCAAATGCACAACTACTGGGTCCACCAAAAAAACTCGATATTTGGGTGCTACAAGAACTTACAGGAAGAAATCTAGTAAACCGTGTATTTGTTAGCGATTCTTCATTGAGACGTGATGAAAGCGAACTGTTTTTGAAGAGATTGATAACTGGTAACAAAAACTGGATCACGTACAATAAGAATGTGAGAAAAAGGTCGCGGCCAAAGGTCGATCAGGCTTCACAGACTGTGGCAAAATTCTTTAGGTAGTGTCAAGTTAACATCAAGAGGGGACTGCCAAAACTACTTGTCGCGTTTTTTTAACTTCCCAAGTCTCAAAACATCTACAGTAACGGGATCATGGCACTACCTACAAGATGGCAGACAGACATCGAACTAAATGGCACATATGTACTGTAATTAAATGTAAATAAACTTTGAAAAAAAATGTCTTGAGTTTTCATATAAATGCGAAGAAACTTTCTCCAACCTAACATACTTCTATTACATATGTAATACCTTACTTTACCTCTAAAAACATAAGGCTCTTTGGTTTGAATGTTTAAATTTTAATTTTAGAAAATTATACACAATAGCTTTTTATAACAACGGTGGCTTAATAATAGTACGGTTGAATTTTGAGTCGATGGACGTAAGAGCTGAGCTTTCGGTGAAAGAAAAACACCATGAGGAAACGATTTACTAATGATGGCTGTTTGCTCACTACCTCTCACAAATTTGAAAATCTATCAACAAACATCTATCAGTGTGTTCCGGCAGTATTACTCCAGGGCCAGTTACCTCTAAACTTAGTGTGTTTACCATCCCGAGACCATCCAACTGGGTCAAACGCTAATCTCTATAAAAATTCTATAGGTATTCCTAATGATAGACGAAAGTTACGAACATAAAAATAATTAATTTCCCTTCCCTTCCCAGTTTAGGCAAAATTAAAAAACAAAGCATCTTTTATTCAATAGCTAAAGATGAGTTTTAGTGTTCTCAATAAACAAAAATTGGTAACAGTTTTTCTCAAATTTGCAATTATAATTAATACTGACTACTCCACCAGTTATTTTAAAATAATTCAGATAAGAATTTAAATATTAATACCTAAAATTATAAGTACAGATAATTTAAATACGCGCAATAGCTATATATATTTAATATTTTTGGAACGTAATATTAATTATTAGTCAACAATAATAAGAAATCGATTTACGTGGTATTCTTAAAATAACCATCCCAATGTCGTAGCAAAATTATAGTGTTTCCTCGAAATTGTCTTATATTAATAACTCAATCACATATGTATTTTGCATAATACCTATATTTGAACTTACAACAATATACAATTAATTATTCATATTTTTATATTATGTGTATATATAATATTATTATGTATTTTTATATGTATACATTCCTCCTTAGGTACTGTAAGAGTAACTTATCACTGTGTCTGTCTGTTCATTATGTATACTAACTAAATAGACTTTTGTCTGAAATAAAAGGTTTTTTATTTTTATTTATATCTTAGTGGATTTATTACCTTTTACTCTTTTACCTTATTCTTTTTTAAAATTGATAATCATATTCTCTGCCTAGTTTTTAATATCTTTATATAAATATAGGCTTAAATACACCAAGATATTTTTTCATTTTTTAATCGAAGCGTTTTTTCTTTTTTTTTTGTTTTGAATTTTTATAATATTTTACAGCCATGAATACAAGTTCTTTAGGACTAATTTTATACTATTTTTCTAACTTTTAGTGTAGAAAGAAAGAAAATGACTGCTCTTTGTTGCTATAGATTTTTAGTGACATCCCGAATTCATATACAGTGATATTGCATTTAATCAATTTCACTTGTGCACAACAATCAAATGATATATGCCAAATATCACCAAAATTACATAATGTAGAGTCGAAAACAGCAATTTAATGAATTAGGATCAGGAGTTACTTGGTGACAAACCAAAATTCTGACAAAAATTCAATAAATGTTGACGAGTTTTAAGTTACCAATAAAAAAAAATAATTGGAAACAGATGTTTTTCACTATTACCTATGGTGAAAATTCGGCAAGCGGACGAATATTATTCGCGAAGTCTATTTTATTATATTAAATAATACAAAGGAAATTTTACAAGGTTGATGATAGTGAAAAATAACCACAAGAAAAATATTCTTTAAATATTTTACTTAAACCATTGTATTTTTATAATGTATAATTAATTTTATTTGTAATATAATTTTGTTTTTTTTTATTTGTGATGAACTGTAATTGTTACAGTGAGTGGATAAGCGAGCGCAGCTTTTATACAATTATAAATAAACTAAATTTAAATTCGCGTATTCGCTTTGAAACAGTTGAACATGACTTGACAACAAACAATTAAAAACGTCGATGCTATTCGCTCATTCGTTGCGTTCACAATAATTGGAGCATCAATTTTAGTAAAACATATTAAGCTGATAACCTCCTCTCTCTTTCTGGGATAACCTAAATTAATACGATCATGCATCGAACTGTCATAAGAGTATATTATAATAATTTATTTACTAATTTTAATATAATTTTGTAATATAAATTTATAATATCTCTTTTTTAAAAACGAAATAACAGCAAGAGTCTAATGTGAATTTCATTTAATCATTATACATACATTATTAAAATGAATCATTAATATTAGTTTAGTCTTAACTTCTTTATTCGCCTCTACAATGGTTCTTAAAAACGATAAAATACGTATTTCGTTAAAAATATAACTTCCATCTCCCGTACTTACAAAACTGTAATATTTTTTACCAGTTATCGTTAAATCATATAATAACAACAGGATTTAAAATAAATTTTAAATTAGTATAATTGACTGATATGTAAACGCGTGTAAACATTGGAAACCAATTTTCATTTTGCATTATTAAAATATGAATGTTTTATTTTATCAATTTCAACCTAAATTCAATGAACAATTAGTTGTATTATTAATTATATTTTATCACATTACTAGCTGGTGCCCGCGTCTCCGCCCGCATTTTATATATTCTTCACTGCGTACCTAAAAAAAAATGAATAATGAGCCTTTTGTTTTATAAGAGTAAATTGACAAAAAAAAATGAGAAATAGTCTCAAACAAAAAATCTAAAAAATTACCTATAGCCTTTTATGGAAAATTCAGCGTCGAATGGTAGTCCCTTCCCGATATGTTCACTACTTTTGAGGTGATGGTGCGATAACGCAACCCCATTTTTCATTTTATATATATATATATATAGTAGATACATAAAACACATCCCACATCTTTGAAAATTAGTTACATATACATTGTTTACGTTAAATAATCAAGTTGCGTGCTTAGATTAATGAACGTGTGAGGAGGTAACTCCTGCGACAATTGTATTTTATATTTATGACAAGATATGACAATCGAAAAGTAGATCAAAGTCTATCTCTAGAAAATAGAATAGAATACAAGTATAGGGAACACGTGCAACCAAGTGATACCCGATACACTCACCCGCTGTTGCTAGTGTTACGTAAAAACAATGCCGACTTTCAATGTCGACTGCAAACAACGCGCTTTAATGCACATAATATTATTAATAATTACTAAGTATAATTATACAAACATAAGAGTTTTATCCTACATAGGGAAGAAAAAAAAAACGATGAAAAAAGCGATGAAAGCGCTCATGAAAGTAGAGGAAGCGAAAGAGGTATGTCAAGATCGTAGCAAGTGGAAGGACGTAATCTCTGCCTACCCTCACGGGAGAAAGGCGTGATGATATGTATGTATGTAAAAAAAAACGTCTTACATCCATCCATTCAGTCGAAAGACGTCTACTGCTGGGCATAGATCCCCCAAAGATCTCCACAGCGAGCGGTCTTGTCAAGCTTGTGGCAGCTTGTGGAGGACCTACCGACGCTGAGTCTTCCGATACGCGGCATCTATTCAAGAACGCGTAGTCTCTATCGGACATCAATTCTACGAGCAATGTGCCCAGCCCATTCTTCGGGCAATGTCTAACATATCTTACATTATTTGTTAATATGGTTATTTTATTGTAATCTTCTATGTACATACTAAGTACATCTCACAAATAGCTATTGGAAGCTACAAAAAAAAAAAATTATTTAGTATTAGGTACTACAATTTTAAGCAACATTTTCACTCATAAAAGGTAAGATTGTGATTAAAACCCCAAGCCTAAACATTTAAAAAATTCTTAATTCTAAAAAACCTCGATGATTTTATTTTTTTAATATATCACTTATTTCCTATACAAGGAAGTATTTAAAAAACATACCGGCACTCCACACTTTTAGTAATTTTATGCATAAAATATCTAACTAGTTTTTCGAAACATACCAATAAAGTTCAACAGGATAACAAAAAGACACTCGTTGTCCCATTAAATTTTCATCGAACTTACATATTTCTTGTTATATCATAACCAATGAACAGTTGACAAATATCTGACGAACACTGTCGACAGTCGACAATGGTATGATCGCTGTTTATTTTTAAATTGAAAGAATAAATACCGTCAAGTACGCTATTGTCAATACGCGGTTATAAATCTATGTGTTATTTGAATCCCCTAAGAATTGTAATGTATAAACACTAAATGACAAAACGCCTAGATTAATTTGCAAAATACGAACTTAATTTTAGAGATATATTTCATGATAGGCAAAGATCATTCTAAAAATGAATACTGATAACCGAATGAAATCAGACAATTCTACGTACAAACAACTCTATAACTTTGCATATCGAATGTAAGCTATGTAACCTTACGTAAGAAATACATTCAATATAATATATCCAGCCAGTCTGTTTTAATCACATTATTTGATACAATAATAAACATACATTACTCAGGTGTATAAATTCAATTGAATTAATGTAAAAATGTCGGTAGGTATAATGTTTATTACGCTTTTAATCGTACGAAAGTTGTTCAGTTCGATAAGAATATTTGAATTTACATCTGTTTCTTTTACAGTGAAAGCAAAGAGGTGGCAATGAAATTATTTATGAAAAACAAAAGGCGACCTGTTGTAGGCTGTGTTATGTTATAGGTATATTTTATTATTCATTATCATAAATAAAAAAATATTAAAATATTTTATAAATTAACATACTGTGTTTAGGGGACACATGTTAACGCGTGTGGTAGCCAAGACGTCATGAAACGTATATTTGGGGGACAGATGAAAGGCTAAATCACCGGTATGAGAAAACAATGTAAATGGAATAATAGACAACTTTTTAGTACCTAATGCAAGCACGTAATTCTCAAACTAAGGAGAAACTAATTTCCAGGGCTGGTCCCTGTCATAAGTAATAAACAAAGTTGAAATTACAACGAAAAAAAAATGGCTGTTTATTAGTGTTTCGATTTGAAAAATGACTGCGCTTCATCTGTGTTAAATAAAGTACAGTCAACTGGAGGAATACATCAACAATCGTCATCATTATATCGGCTAAAGCTCTCAGTTAGGTCTAGAAATACATATGCTGATTCCGGAAATTCCCACGCCTTTCGTGTTACTACGAGAAGTTTTTACAAGATTGTACGGTCGTTGCTAAACATCGTAAAGGGTGTGATAGATGTATGGGCAAAAATAGAGAAAGGAAGGCATAGTTGGTTTAGGAACGTGGAGAAGATGAATGAAAGACGATCAACGAGTCAAATTTAATACAACGAAGGTGAGTAAAAAGTGTGATACGCTTTGTAAAAAAGTTTCATGATGACGACATCGCACTGGCGGCGGCGAGAAGACCTTACCCGGTTGGGGATCAAAGCACGTCTCAGGCCTCTACCAAAGGCGGCTCCGAAAGAATATATTACAGATACAATCAAATGGGTAAAATAGGACCTAAGCTAAGGACGTAAGCGGTGCTAAGCTAATATCTACTGGATTTAACAACAAAGATATATTGATTTTCTTAAATGACTATCATGTCTAGATAAATACCATATTGTGTTACGAACGGAAACTCGAAACCGTAGTGCAAATCTGAATCACTAAAATAGATTTGTCCAAAATAATAATAATATATTATACCTATATTGAAACTTTTAAAATTACTCTTAGACATTTTTTTTTTTTTCGAACCGTGAGCTAAGAATAGTATCACACCATATATATCTTCCGTCGTAAAAGGTGACTAAGAGATAAACCAGGGGATGGACAGCAGCATCCTCTGAGTACCATAAAGACCTACTGCGATCGCCACCCCGTCTGTCAAGCGTGGTGATTATGTCAATCCCCCCTTATGAATGATCCGCTGGATGCGGGTGGCACAAAACCGATCATCGTGGAGATCTTTGGGGGAGACTTATTTCCAGCAGAGGACGTCTTTCGGTTGAATGGATGGGTGAATGAATCTATATTTTAACCTTTCATCGGCATAACACTCGTCGTTCTTTGTTCATTTTAACACTATCAAATAGAAGTAATTATACGATACAATGTTATGTGTTTGTAAAAAAAATATGTTTGAAAACTGATTTTCTCCGAGTTTCCGTGCCCTATCGCTTTCGTAACAGACTTTCCTTAACAAGAATTATTACGTTTTGTATCAGTTATATGACTAATGGTACGTTTTATTACTTCTAAGAAATAAACATAATACATTGTAGAAAAATAGACTTTTTTATTTTCAAATCGCAATGATTATAATCCTGGTTTAAACGTTCATCATCATTTACCCAAGACATGGTGTATAATTTTTTATTCTCTCAGCATCCCAGAGTTTTAGTATGTTAGTAGCTGTGCCCGCAGCTGCATCTGCTTGGAATTCAGACAATTTATGTTCTCCCCATGGATGCAATATATGTAATTACCAAATTTCAACGAATTCGGCTCAGTAGTTTTTACGTGATTGGCGAACAAATTAATAAACAGACAGATAGACAAAAATTTTGAAACTATAGAAATGTGTCCCCTCATATCCCCTCATAGTATTTTTTCTTAAATATCTTCAAAGTACAGATTTCGCCTCGTTAGCCTTTTTTATTGTAAGTATAGATTTAAGGGTCGTTTAGCTATTACCTTAGCATCAATGGAGGGTCTAAATAGTGTTTACGTAAGCAATGCTTACTTAACGTAACTTAGTTTTTTTCTTCTTCATAATATTGTGTCTCTTTCCTTACTATTGCTGTGACAAAGGAGAAGAGGGGTGTCAAAAAGTCTAAAATTTTGTTTAAGTAATGCTTGAACTGGCCCTTACTATAAAAACTAAATCCATCCACCACCCATCTATCCATTCAACCGAAAGACGTCCACTGCTAATCAAAGGTCTCCCCAAAATATATTCACTACGACCGGTCCTTCACCACACGCATCTAAAAAACTAAATGTGCCTTACGAATTGAATATGGTTGAAATAATATTCTATAATAATATAATACACCTGTAGTATTAAAAATACGCTAACGTTTCCTGTCTCTAATATAATTACTAAAAAGGTGTTTAGTAAACTTGCCGGTCTAGTCATTATACGAGCAATTGCTTCCCATCTGCTTCTAGTTCGATATTTCTATGTAATTGGTATTTCTTTTGCTATTTCTAGTTCGTAATTAGTATTTAGTATAGTTATTAGTTGAACACTTCTCACGTGCAGTTCATATAGTGCATCTGCTTTCGGCTTCAAGACATCGAGCTGTATCCCTGTATTTTTTATATAGGGTAACTTCAAGTCTTGTGAATATATAGATGTTTATCGTTAATTGTTGATATTATCACAAGTTGTATTTTATTTTATAACAAAACAAATTATATTTACAATTTTATTTCATTCAAAATGTAAACGATTTCTTAAAATTTTTAAGTATTTTCCATGTATAGAATATTGATAGGGTTTTTATTTTACTCCAATTAATATGCTGTTTTTAATGTCTTCCAATGCTTATTTTATCTAAAACTATTATGAACATGTTATACGTATAAATCAAGATCCTTGCAGTAACAAATTACACAATATCAGCAAAGTTTTCATTTTATGATGTACGAAAGTAGTGTACACAAGTATGCATGTCAGCATACTTAAGTATAAACATGATTTTACCTGGTCCTCGTAACCTACATTTATTTTTCACCAACATTAAAAAGGATCGTAGTATAAAATGAGCCCAGACAATATTGGACTACTACTACTTAAGAGGAATTAATTGATTTCCATTCCGATTTGGTAGCCTTCAAACCCGTAATACTGTGCATGATTTGATTCTTCGTTAATTTTATTTTGTAGGATCCAATATTATTGGAATGAGGGTACATACTGTCAGCAAATTCATTTCAAAATATGCACGGTATGAGT
The DNA here is from genome assembly GCA_014132275.2 of Samia ricini. Classification (NCBI taxonomy): domain Eukaryota; kingdom Metazoa; phylum Arthropoda; class Insecta; order Lepidoptera; family Saturniidae; genus Samia; species Samia ricini. The sequence continues at coordinate 15,419,156 of AP028161.1, forward strand.
TAGAAATATTTTTTCAATAAACAAGATTAATCGGCCTGCTAAGATGAGATGGCCGCACTTCCGCGGTCAATATACATTATATTATAATGTGACATATTAAAAGAGTAATACATAGAGTACATAAAAGATTGATAAATTTCATCGGTGAGTTGGCTTTCGCTTAGCTCCCTATTCAGTATAAATTACTTAGTATAACATAAAGACAAAAGTCTCTACGATATTGTCTATTTCTATGTATGAAATGTTGAATTGAGTGTATTTTATTGGATTGGGTGAATTTAGAGTGAAAATGAAAAACAATAGAACGTCTAATTTAAATTTGTATTTGTTTATTCCTCTATGTTAAATCGCAGTAAGAGTCATAACAAATTCATGTTAATGCCAACACCTTTTACGTTTTCGAGCTATCATCAACCATCACTTACACAACGATGATTGTATTACAATCTTGGACACTACAGAAAAAGATATACGCGTAATAATTGTAGAATGAAGACAGAATTTTTTTCACCTTTAGTTGAAACAAAAATCTTATGTACTTGCACAATACAAATACGTGATGATTGATTAATTTCACCTCAACAACAGCCTCTCACTTGACTTTTTTTTGCCTTAGAAAGTGTTTCCTCACTGTTTAATCCCGTTGAATGTAGCCCACGTGAATAGATAATACCTTACTATACATGTTCATGAATATCTTGCCCACCTTACTTCAATCCCCTACTTACCCACTTAGAATGTGTAAGCGTTCCGTGTAATGTAATGTCTTCATGCGGTGAGCAGCACGCTCGTGCCGGCACCACTGGTCGCGGTAGGTTGTACACGTATCCAAATCGGCGCGCATCGCAACCGACCTGGAGGACTCTCAGCAGGAATCGCGGGAAATGACCTTGACAAATGAATCACTCCAGCGAAAGTGGGAGAAATGTGCCGCCTCGCCCCGCGCCGCTCACTTTTACTTTCCAGTGTGGCGCAACCGAGTGCGGCGCCGTGGAGCGCGCGCGCCACTCGCCCGGCGCCCGCGGCCCGCAGCGCCGTCGCGCCGACCCGCCGATCGCGCTCCGAACACCGCTCCGACCCAGGATTACAGTGATACAAACAGTGCATCACAGGATTCAGTTTGTGTGATTACCGCGACGAAAGTCGAAACCGGGTCGCCGATACGCGTTGTGCAACCAGTTGCGCGCGGAACTCGCGTCGGCCTCGCACTCTCCCGCAGGAAACGTGTCGCAAGCGGGGAAGTGGCGTAACGCGCCGGGAAACAGCGCGCTCCTGTACGCACGCACCCTGGAACACGCCCGATACTCGCAGATTCTCATATACAAATAATAATCGGTAAGATCTTAGAATAATTCAAAATATTATTATCTCAACATGGAAGATACAAACTAAGGTACGACTGAACCCAGAATTCGCAGTGAAAGGAAGCGACAACACATTCAAAGCGCACAATTGGCGTCACTGCCGACTGAACTTTGGATCTGGTATCGGAAACGTAACAAATAAAGAAGTGAAATATCCAAGGACAATACAACTTTCAAGTGATTTCGCGCGCGACCGACAATAAAAACTTCGTAACGCGCCTGCGCAACCTCTCGGTATCACTTTCGACGTCTGTACAGAACCTCGCCCGCCGCCCGCCGGCTGACGAGCCGCACTTTCAGTAACCATTACAAAACTAATGCCATAGCGAATTTTCTTTCGAAAGTCATCGTCAGTAGAAATTAGATTTCATCAATGATTCACTGTTGCCGCTTATATATCTTCCAATTTAAAGCCTTAGTAAAGTGTTCTCATCATGTAACTTCGCTTCGTATACACGCAATCTAGTATTTTTCATGACTATAATTTGTTACCATTACGTTTCGCACGTTTCGAGCAACTGTCATCATTAAGCAGAACTGAAAGGAGTACGGTCCAAGGCCAGTTGGATAACGAATTTTCGTTTAAAATTATTAAATGGCAGCGGGGGCCGATCGTGACGGATCCAGTGGTACACGCGAATGCATACGATATCATTTAATTCGAGTTCGAAAACACTTTCACGCGATCCAATGCTAGGTAATTAATTGCCGAAACTAATCGAAATTATAAAAGACACGATACCGATGATATAATCGACCACATAGATTGACGAATTAATTTTTTTTATCATTACCCATGTAGGTGGTGTCTTTATTCACTCTATAAATATAAACATCATGCTCTATAAATTTTCAAATAATATCAATAAGTATAAGACAGAAAAAAATGAACGATGAAATTATAAAACATTTTCACTCCACTAACAAGAAAGGCCTTGATGATAATGAATGATAAGTTAAATTAGAGCTCCAATTTCATTCCGGCCACTGTATTGTGATAATTTAATGAGTCACATACTTCCATTTGAATAGGAGTAGTACGTAGTCTTCGCCTTGTGAACGAATAATTTTTCTTTCCCCTTTCTAAATAGTATTCGCTTATCAAGATAATATTGCGTAATTGCACGTACGGCAACAAACTAAGCACTTTCATTTTCAAAGTCGAACATCAGTAGGCGGGCCGCTAAATGTCAGGAATAAGATTTGACGATAAAGATTTATGATTAACCAGTGACAAAAGTACAATGCACATACTTAAACTTTCACCTCAGAAAAATGTTGAAGCGAAAGTTTTTTTGTCTGCCATCGATGCGCACGACCAGCACACGGATGATATCATTCAGATTTCACTAAAAGATTTTTGCATCAAAACATTCATATCTGATTTATTATGCATAATTCAATAAATGCATATATTTGACCTTCGAGGAATCAGTTCCGTTCTTTGTCTTAATGAAAATATTTTCATAACACAGTGGTAGTTTTCGTTGTTTGTCTATACTAATATTATAAAGAGGAAATATTTGTATGAAACGAATAAACTTAAAAACTACTGGTCCGATTTGGATGTAATTTGGTATTTTCCAAAAATCCAACGGGAACGGATACTACGCGGGTAAAACCGCGAAGAGCAGCTAGTTTTTAATAAATTTATATAATTTTACACAAAAGATTACATATTAACAAAAAAAATCACTTTGTAAACTAAATAGGTGAACGCAAACATTTCGCAAAACCATGAACAAACCATTTATTGTTTTGTAACGTACCTATCTGAAAAGGACCGTCAAAAATACGACCAATAATAAATAGATAGATCTAAACAACTACTATGCGTTAATAATTATCAATAGATTCATTTATAAATATGCCATGCTTGATATCATGATTCCGTGTTAAATCAATTCAATGACAATAATTTTATTGCAATATAGTGAATATTCGCATCGAAAGGCGAAAACAATGAGCAGAACACAAAGACCCTCCTCTCACTTTGTTACAAAAAAAAATTGTAATAATAAAACTTGTATTTAAGAAAACAAGTAGCAATTAAAACGATTCACAGAGATAATATGCTTATGTAATTTGTATCTTTTGGAAGAAATTCATTAAGTTATCCAACCTTAGCCACTCATTAGACAAAGACTAAGGAAACGAAAGTGGAAAACGGAACTAAATTGTTGTTTACGGTTCACCACTAAATAATGATCTTTTGAAACGATTAAATCAAAACAGGAGTACATTTGTAGTAATATGGCTCGGATTGCTTTGAATTCTCCTCTACATCCTTTTTTTACTATCGAATAGAAATACAACAAATTGAACGACAACAGAACATTTTTCGAAACAATAGATATACTATGTAGTCATATTGCATGCTGTTTAGTAATGATACTTAAGTGTACCAATTTACTTTATATTCTGTCGCTAGTACGTTTCTATCTTAGAATCTGCGCCGTTTATTCAATAGAATACAATCATCTATTACTTACATGACGTAATTAGATGGCTTTTTATTTGCAATAATACGATGATCTCTAGATAGTTCACAGAAGGAACCATTTTCCAAGTGTAGATGTGACAATCAAATAGACCCTTGGTTTGTAATTCTATTACAATTACATTAACTCATTCATTAATTTGGGTTCAGATTTATACTTCTTATTGAATATAGATACGTATTTCAAACATATTGGTCTACTTTGATTTATATTTGCGAGTTAAGCTGTGAATTATATAGTATAGGGACACTTTTTATCATATACTATTTGAAATAAAGTTATTATTGTCTAAGATCTAGGATATTAGATGACTATTCCAATCTATTCCCTATAAAATAAATATTAAGTTCCATGTAGTATAATTCAATTCAAAACACCACAAAATATGAATTATCGTTTTTTAAACAGGAACTAAGTGTTATTTATATAATTGTTTTTTTTTTTCTAATACTCCTTAAAAAGCACAAAGGATATTAAAAATATTACAAATTTGTGAATCCACTAGAATCCACAGTTAATGGCCGCATTAAAGAATTTATTTCATAATCCTTGCGATGGCACGACTGGTTATTGAGAAACAAAACTCCTTATACGAGACAGATATTATTTTACCTTATTGTATTCTGTCATTTATCTAAGGCTAAAAGGTTAACAGAGAAATTATGATATACAAAGTAGGCTTATGACCCATGTTAACATTTACTAATTTAATTTTTTACGCAAAATTAATAACATTAACTGTAACAGCTTGGTTTAATTGTAACGCATATGTTTTATTAAGAGCGTTAGCGAACTCTGTAACGACCTACTTATAATCATTATCTAAAACGTCTTCGACTACTGAAATTGCGCCACAATCTTCATTTCTCAGTGGACACCCACGCTAAATACGTGTCAAATTGCTAATAGCATTATCAACTTTCATTGCATCATCGTTGTCATCAGCAGCAATTATAGCGTTTGTCCAGCGGCAACCGCTTGTTTTAACAATAAAGCTATCTGCTACGCTCATTACTAATTTAACTACTCTAATATTTACTTTCGAATTGCCATCTCTCTTTGTTTTTCATCTATTCATCGGTTATCTCGCGATATCTAAAGGCTAAAGGAAACGTTATTACTGGAACCATCATTTACTCTATCGGTTCAGTGAAGTAGGTAACAGCAGTGTAGGCGATGGAGGTACACATTGCAACGTGCCGATTCATATCCAAGGTCTTTCCTAGTGGAAGAGAACGGAGTTTCCTGCGGCCGCCTATCTCTCGCGCACACCGACAATCGCACGTGCACGCACACGCGCCCACGTGTCGTTATTCTTTGTGTTATGTGTTGAATCTTTTCCAGCTACCGTTGCGGGGCATCTTCTTTTTGTGCCGTCCGTTAGCGTTTGAAGTTTGAGCCTCCGAACGCTTCATTATATAGGCGACGGGCGAAGCGCGCGCCTCGCAGTTAGTGTGTCACTAGAGCCCGCGCGAGAGGTGGCCTGCAAGGACTGTACCGCGCCAACCTTTTTTTCTGTGCGTGCGATGTTTTCACTTTCGTCATTTTGACCGGGCCAGTTTGATTTGACGTCGCTCGCGCACGGACGTGCCTAGGATCGGACGTTGTGATTATCCTGTGATCGCCGAGCTTGTGTTACGGATTGTTATTGTTTTTATTTTTGTGAGAATATGGCTGTGATTAAGTGCTAACATGTTTGATAGCAACATCCTTTTGAATTTCTACAATGAGCTTGCTAATAGAAGTGCACTACAGTTGGCAAGGTAAGGGTCGTTTTGTTTGTTTACCTTTAATTTAGTAGGTATGCGAGGATGCGCATTCATGTGTTTGTGGGCGTCGTCGACTAGGTAGCCACAATGTTCGCGGTCCGGTGGGACGGCCGGCACAACCTTGTGTCTAATGAACGACTACTCGACGCTTTCATCCGCCTCTCGCCTTCGACTGTGAGCCTCGCTTAACCGAGAGGTTAATAGGTTCACATTAGACGCTGGTTTGCGAAATACTCAGAGCTCAGCGTATGAACTGCGCCCGCGCGGCTTTTCCACGTTTCGCTTCGCGCGCATTCGAAACATTAAATCTATAGTTGTTATTTTAACATTATCCAAAATTATACAACTTACCATGGCAGTCCGAGAACCTCTGTATTTACTATTTTCGCTCAATTCCGCCTAATATTTATAAACTAAGCAAAATTACCAAAAAAAACTACGCGAAAACATTTTTAGGTACAATACTTCATATTTTTGTTTAAACTTATTTTAAAAGTTATCGTTACTGATATGTACTATTAAAACAAAATATAATCAATTCAGAGCTATTTGACTAGATACCTAAATATCGAATAACACATTTATTAATACGAAACAATAATAAATACATCAATTAATTACCTGTTTATAACAACGATTTTCACTTCTGATTAGTCGTGCATAAAATCGATTTGGGAACTGATAAATTGTTACTTGTTTCGCAATGGTAAAAGTTAATTCATTGCTAAAATACTTTATCAGTTAGTTGTTAGTTATACACTGAAGTACTAATTGTAACACTTCTTCTAACTGTAACAGAAAATAAAAATGTTGAAGTTATCATATTAATATTTTTTAAATAAAATCATTGCTTTATAAATATTAAGGGAAATAGTTATTCCGATTCTTTAATGGTCCTAATAAATTTTACTTTCATTAAACATCATAATATGAAATAATCTTGTGATCGAATGATTTTGGTTATTATGTACTATTAATCATCAGGGTTATCATATTTGTCATTAATTACCAATTCAAGGTTTGGTTTAATCATTTCATGATAAATTTTGTTAACGACAAACATTTGTTTTCATTTTAAAATTTATACGTGATCTGTCTATGTATTGTTTTTATATAATTCTCTTCCTTGATCTGTGGCTGTCTTTATATCAACAGCTTTAGAATCATATGTTACGGATATTTCAAATAATAATAATAATAATTTTATTTAAAATATAAAATTACAAAAATTACAATAAGATTCGAAATCTGCTTATACAATTATTTGACAACCCCTACACTAGAGCATTTTATTTTTTTATTATTTTCTTAAAGTAAATATGTTAATTAATTATTTTAATTTACCTAATATTCATTAATAAAATATATAACAAACTTTGTATCGCTGGAAACTCCCTTTTAAATAACATAAAACACATTGTAAAAAAAAGCGGTACATCCTCCTATTATATGAACCAATAAACGTTAATGGAAAATGCTGTCATAAAACGTTTTATATACGTTTTAAAGTAAATAAAATAACACCGATTTCGTAGAATCAATATAGAAACAATTTTAAAAGGTGTAATAAAATAAACTGATTGCGAAACTGCACTGAATTCGAGAGAAAGATCTACCACTTGTGATAACAAACAAAGAATTTTATCTCGACGGTGAGCAGAAGAAAAATTGCGCAATACAGTTAACGTTTTGATGCTTTAGACGATACAGAGAATTGTGTCAATGAAGCAGAAGCGGTTGGCACAAATGTAAATAATTGAAGGGCCTACTGAAAACGCTAGGCCAATGTCATCGCTCTATTGGATCAAGTGGCTAGTGAAATCATTTCAACAACTAAACAAACGAAACACTATTCAATGTTATAATTAAAATACGTCCCTACTAATAACGCCATCTATTTAAAATATTCAACATTGACATTTTTCTTCTTCTTTTTAATTGATGGCAATCTGTGTACAAACAATTTGTGCCAGTGTCATGTGAGTAATATCTATTTTCAATCTTGTATCAGCGTTACCAAGCTCCAGCATAACGGTGGTCCATCCTGCTCGAACTTGCCATAGAGCTTTGTCGGCACCTCATAACATATGTTACGCGTTATCTTCTATAATAAACTTAACTTGAACACAACAACCAAACTACATCACACAAAACGCCACAAAGAATACATAATATAGAATCAAATACACAAGTTCAATGAATTAAATAAAATAACTGCTGCATGACAGACTAAGATCCCGTCAAAAACTGCCATTGAAATTTGTGTCCACATTTTAAAATTCTTATTTTACAATAACTAGTAGTTACTTAATTGTCGAAATGAGAGCATAATTAATAACTTAATGTTCAACACACAAAAGAGAAAAATGTACTAAGCTAGTTTATCTTTACTTTATTCAAACAATTAAAAATAATAATAAAAAATATCCTTGTAACTATATTATTAATAGTTTTAACTGGTATACACCATTATTTAGTTATAGATTTTTTTTTTCAGCTAATATATACAAAAATCTTACTTTATTACGGTAAAACGGTAAAACATCTAGGATTTTTATAAGCCCATTATTACGTTATGATAAAATATTTTACGTGAACTCAATATAACTGTAATATTCAATTACTACACCATATTTTAAACCATTTTTCTAAAAAGTTTCGATAAATCAATCAAACTACTTAATTAATACTAACTACAAGTAAGTACATAAACGTCGCACGATATTATTACAAAATTCTAAAATTGTATTTAATTAATCCAGTACAAGGTAACATATACAATACAATACAAATAAGAATTTAAAAAAAAAACCTTGAAAAAGGTTACGTTTGAAAATTTAAGAAGAGAACAAACAAACAGCATAATAATATGGAACAAATTGTGTAATTCCAATTTTCGGGAGTCCAATAAAAAAGTAGGTCGTAGCTTGTATTAACACACAAATCTTCTTAGACATCGACAGTAAAATGAACTTATTTGAATTATAAATATGATAATATTCCCTTGAACTTTTCTAAGTTGATGATCTGATACACAACTCATTATAAATATTTATTACTTAGTAATATGACAGGTTTATTAAAAAAAAATATTCAATATACATTTCTGATAAACACGCGAACAAACCTTGGTTTATAAAAAAAAATACTCTTATGAAATTTTACCGGTTTTAAAACATACGGATTAAATTTTAACTTCGAGGGAATATAACAGATATCGACCTTCAGTATTGTCTGATTACCAACATGTATTTCTACGATAAGAAATAATGTTAACTATTTATGATAAGATGTCGATTTTTATATAACCTTTAAATCTGATACGGTGACAACGTAATTAATAATTTTTATATCAGTCCTGTTTTTACATACATACAATTCATTTGACTACTAATGATTTTTTCTAGATTTCCAATGCCATATAACTTTCTGTATTTTCAAAGTTGCATAAATTTGACTTTACATACATGAATAAACAGGGTCAACAATATGCTTTAATTTTACCTTGTAAATTACAAGAGTATTTATTCTTATTTGCATTTTTTCTAATATGAAAATTTCAATAATTTTAATATATTTCTTAGTAAACATCATTTTTTTATTATTATCTTATTCTAATAAGTAATCTACGCAAGAAAATGCTAAATTAAGACTTATTGTTAATTATAAAATTGTATGAAGATCATCTAAAATTAACGTAAAATTTCTGTAAACAATTACTTTTATATAAATTAGCATAATAAAAGGCTAACGAAACGAAATCTGTACATTGAAGATATTTGAGAAACAATACTATGCGGGGCTTCAGAATCTACAATTGAACACTAATTTGTTCACCGATCAAGCAAAAACTACTGAACCGAATTCAATGAAATTTGATAACGACGTATATTGCATCCAGGGGAAAACATAGACTGAAAATTGTCTGTTAAATTCCAAGCGAGTAAATCCGGGGAGGGGCACAGCTAGTTCACAATAAGTCCTGTTTGTCATACTTTAGAAAAATTATTTTCTCCCTTTTTCGTACATGAAATGTGCATAAGTGTAGTGTTGTTGATTATCTTTAGACTAACTAGACTACTATTTCCTATTCATTCTTAATAAAAATACGATTTACTCTTAATATGGATATGATACACCGAAATCCATTTAAACAAAAAAGTGTGAAGTCATCAAAACACATAAGAATTTCAAGGTAAAAAAAAACGTGTCTAATACATACTTTAGAATATGTATATCTTTTAAAATACACTGTATTATTTTGTACCAGAGGCTTCGCGCCGTGGGATGATTAGTGTTTCTTCAGATACTGGAGCGTTACACCAGAAATTAATATAAATTTGGTCTAAAGGATAAATGAAATTGTACTATCTCAAATAAAACGTCATATGCCTAAAGTGACAAGAACTTTGAATATATACTACTTCTGTGGCACAGTAATTTTAAAACTTACAATATATTATACGAGATGCATTTATTGTATTATTAGGTTCTATCACAAGAAATCCATTTTCCGTCACGTCCTCTTAATGGTTGATTGCACAAAAAACGCTAAAATACGTGTGCGTATCTTTTCTTTGTAACTTAATACGATGTACGTACAATTTGTTATATATTAAACTTTAAAACTGTAGAGTAACTGCATCCTCGATATTTCTCCTATTAAAATTGTTTTCCAGAAAAATCTTTAATACATTTCAAATCGAAGCTACGGTGAATTTGGGCTCTTCGTTTAGTTCTTAAATATTTGTAGAAGATAGAAAAAGGCTAATATAGGTTTCAAATAGGTTAATTCAAAATTTATTGCTATAATTTATAATTTAAATTAATATAGTTATATTATTGAACAATACAGATATCCCAACAGAACAATCCACACATTTATCGCTTACACGTGCCACGAAACTAGATCTTTTTTTTTTCCCTCCCCAGTTTGCATAAACCAATTACCGACATATCAAAGGGCCACTGTTTGTTGAGAACTAATCTATTTGTCACAACTATTTGTAACACAAGCGCGAATGTTACTGTTTTAATTAGGTCATACTATACTATAAATTGATTATAACTCAACTTCCAGGAAGAATGTTGTAATTACTGCGAATAAAACAATTAGATTATTTATTTTATTCAAAAATAAAGTTTTATTTAAATTTACATTTATAATATTATTAAGCTGTTTATACGCATCAAGTAATAAGATTATAACAGGAACACAATATAGAAAAGAAACACGAAAAACAAGTAATAAGAGATGTTATAGTTCAACAAATTATTATTATATATGTTAACCCTATTATACATAATAATTTATATTAGTTTTAAAAATAACATTTGTGAATCGATGTAGATTTCAAATATTTAATGTCCCATGAAAACTAGGTTTATAACTTACAAACACAAACATTTCTAAAATTCTAAAGCCGAGAGCCGTGCTGTTCAAAACGACTTCGCAATCGACATTTGCTCCTTGCAAAGTCGACATAACATAAACATTTTCTCAGAATTACGAATTTAGTCGTCGGTACACGAACCGGCCATCCGACTAAAAATGTCTCAACTCTTTATCGTTCAATGAATTTCTTCATAGTTCTGCGTTCCATTTGACATTGAACTGAATGAAAAAGAACGTTATCAAAGGGCTCCTCGATATGTTTGTCGGTAGTCTCTGGCTGTTATGAAACTACACTATAACATTCGGACAAAAATCATGGAGAAGCCCATTAACATCTTTTCGTTTATTAATAATAATTATTATTTAATATGATTTTAATGTTGCTTCCACATCCAAATCTAATTGACGTCTATCGATTGGCACATTTAAAGTATTTTATTTTAATAAACCTATTATAGAAATGTCGAAAACATTTTACGTCGTGGTTAGTTCAGAGGTGTAATAAAAGTTGTAGAGGAGTCCTAATTTCACTGTTTCTGTGAAACGTATTATTAAGACAATAAAATTTATTTCGGCTGCTGTCAAATTACTCGTACTTCTAGCCCTTTCTTGTTCCCGTTCACGGTACAAATTACGAAGGACGTTGGAACTGGGTCACTTCGGAAATAGTTTATTGTTATCGGCTAGTCCCGCGCGCACGCAACGCTCACACGCACGCCCAAACCGCGTTTGCTTTTCAAACGTTTACACACACGTACAAACCCCTACTCAATTAGGGTTCATCCTTTATACCACTCGGAAGACCTTGTAGTAACTCGCCTCCGGAATCTTCAATATCTCTTTATATGGGTGCGGCTTCAAACGTCTTCCGCTTTCGTACAAACATCAAACTTTCCTAAGGCCGACTGGTCAATAAAATTGAAAAGGTGTCGGATTTATATTTTCATTATGAATATAAAATGTCATTACTGTTTCTAAAGGCCACAGTGTTTTGGTGTATTAGTTTTATTGTGTGGTTACCCTTGAATGAATATTTTTTATTTATAATCTAATACAATATACTTTTAGGTTGGCCCTTTCTCATCATTCGTTGCCGTATATAAATTGAGGAACAAGTCATTTACATGTTACATTACATAACTCGACTCTTAAAATCGACAGCTTAAACTTGTGCCAACGTAAATTTAACCACATCAATAAATTAATTATGGCTGGCTACTCATCACGGCGAATAATGAAATTGTCACTTAAGTGTAACCTATGATTGTTCATGATTTTATAGGCAATTTATTTTACTCGTAACTTATTGCTTAAAGACATCAAGGCTTTCGAATAATAACAGACTGGCACAAAGCCAACCATTGAATAGCAATAGATAACGTACAGAACTATCAATTCGGTCTAGCACATTCACAGTACAAATCTGCGCTAACATCCGGAGTAGGGCGCCTTTCGGTTGTGTGAGCTAAGTATGTGTACACATACTCGTACCGTTTTCCAACAATTCCCCACTCTGTCCACATTCACTAACACATAGCGGATACACGTAAACCGTAGAGAGTACTTCTAGAACTAAAACTAAACGGACGTGAACGAAAGCGCACGCATGTATGTATGTACATTGGCCACGAGAAGTATTTTTAGCGAAACGTCGGTGTACGGGTAGGTCAGTTACTATTATGACTGAAATTTTGATAAGAGGCATTGACTCTGTCGTAATGCAAATTACGTAATAACTTTCATTGTAATATTCTCTTATCGCTATATTATATACTTCATTCATATTTTTTTTCTACTTCGCTATATAATTCTAAAAATATTATAAGTCACTTCGTCTTTATCCAGTGAGTTTTTTTTTATTATTTCTTCATAAATATGATAAAATTAGGAATTTTAACTATTTACTAATACTAATATAGATCAGTAAATATCATACAAAACGTTCTTGCTTTGTATAAGTAACCGTAGAAAGTTGAAAACAATGGTATAGGTGCTGCTTACTATGTTCGGAATACTATAATTTCGTGACTCATTCTTGAGTTTTAGTTGTCACAATGTATGATTCAATGAAGTACCATTATAGTGAAAAAACTACTTCATCGTCAAATTTAGACACTAAATGCGTAGTTCTTCAAATTGTTTTTACCAACAACTCGTTTAGCATTTTATGCTCTAGTACGTCACTTACAAACTTTTAAAATAGTTTTGAGACACAAAAGATTATATTTATATTATAAATTTTTCGTTCGTATTATGTTTTATTAAGGCATTTTAAAACCACATCTAAATTATTATAGGTAGATTAAATTGATATATTATTCCAATAAGGTTTAATTCATTTTTCCAATATTGAAAGTTCGGAATTTAAAATCATCAATATTGAGCACCAAAATTTATATACGAGGTCATTTAAATAAATATATATGAATCCAAAAATATTGAGCCTCCAAAATTTTATAATCTTTTCGGACCAACGAAGGTCATGCATGTTTGATTTGTTAGATTGTAAATGTTTTAAATACGGCAAGTCTTTAAAACTAAATCTTTTAAGAGGACATGCGGTTGGCATAACATTTACAAAAGTAGGTATTTCAGAATTCTATTGCTATCGTGTTGCGCAACAAAGAAAGAGTTATAAAACACGAAAGGGACAACTGCAGTTCGGGTTGATTTTACGTATGCAAAATAGACGAAAACATCACTTCGTAGTAACCTGTTTCCTACTCCAAAACTGAACCGAATTTAAATTTTCTAGTTCAGTTACAGAATAAGAAAGACTTTGGCTATGCCGGTAAGTTTGGCTTTTTAAAATTGTATCCTTGATGGATACAATTTGTTTGCCAAATACGCTAGCATATCCTCTTATGACGTGGAGTTACATATAAACGACAAATAAACCTTGCCTTTCATATTATTATATATAAAATTCCTTTATGTTCTTATAGTACCTACTTAATGACTACGGTGCATAATAATCGCAATTCAGTTTCATATTACTTGTATTAAATTTCGACTCGTTTCTCTAAAAATCCGTAACATATAATTAAAATCGATAGTTTATCTTAATTTTATAAAGAATTCAATGTCTTTATGATACCTTTATAGATAATAGTTTATATATAAAATAATCGCAAAGTACCAAGTTCCTCTGTTATATGCGTCTCCGTGCTACATTATTCCCGTTTTTTGAAAAAAATTCAATTTTATAATAAACAATATAATTTAAAAACTTAATCTACTAAATAAAATGCATTATAAACGATTATTACATACTATACAAATATAATATCTAAAGTGATAGGAACATTGGGATACCGAAGCGATAGACTAATTTTACGGGCGCTCGAAAATATGAAATTAATAACAAGAAATAAATGTTAACAGTTAATTTGAAATTTATTATTTTCCAATTTGTTTCTTAACTCACCCCTAAATACATCTATTCATATCAATTTTGTAGTCTTTAGGTCCGGAAAGTATCCTCTAAATAGGTTTTAAGAGCCCGCAGTAAACGAGATTTTTAATATAAATGTAGGGGGCACTGTCCAAACAAATTGATACTTTTACAGAAGCATAAATTTATATATGCGTTAGTATTAACTGATATTAATTTCAAGTTTAAATCTTAAAACTTTTTCTAGCAAAAACCTTTTGGCCTAAAAATAGACAAATGAACAATAGGTAATAATTTATAGGAAAAAAGTTTCGATTTTCCATTCGATATAAGTAGTAATGGAACCCTAAAATTATTACGTTAATTACAAAAAATATTTAAGTACATGCATATATTATTTTAATTACATATAATTTCATTATAATTTAGATATAAATTCGAGGAGCCTAAACTATTTAGATACAGATTAATTATTTTATCTGAATCGATACAGACGAAAATAATTTTATCTACATGCTTACATTTATGCCTATACTAGCTGTGTGCCCGCGGCTCCGTACTCGTTTCTTATTCTTATATTTTATATTCTTCACTCCGTAATATAGTTTTAAAATAATCCTAGAAAAATAATGCTTTTATGTTGCTGTCCACTGCATCGTACTTTGTTCACAATTTCATTAGTTTTTTGTTCTACACGGGACCCTATTTATTTTGGGTACTTACAGAAAGCAAAGATATTTCTTACAAATTGAAATACCTGTCATTATTTTTTATGTCTAAACTAGCTAAGTAGGGAAGGGAAGGGCCTTTACAGCTTTATTGAGTTTTGTTAGCCAGTGCTGAAATCGCACAGCCACAAAGTCAGTAAAATTGTGCATTGAATCGGATTTTATAGATACGTTCATGGGTTTTAATTTTTTAAAAGGATCTTAATTATTTTCCAATTATTAAAATAGCCTAAGTTACGTGCAGTAACTTTTACAAACTGACAGACAAAATTAAAAAAAAAAATGTTTTTGATATAGGAATCGTATATACATTCATATGTATTTAGTAAAAATTGTTATTTTGATATTACAAACAGACATTTCAATTTTATTTATTTGTATAGATTGTTTCCATTGTAATTGATTAAAATGTAATCAATAAATTTGTGTAATCAACTATGTTTTAATTGTTTTTGTCAACGACACGTTTATTTTTATTTATACGAATTTTTCCAATTACCTAATTTAATTGATTATTTTATGTTATGCTGGTTGTATCCCTACTTTAGAACTTGCTAAATTTAAAATTGCATAAGGTAAAATGCTATATACGAATAGGTGATGATAAAACTATCATTTTATTTATTTAGACAACGAATTAAATTACTTATTATTATTGATATATTAATTATTATATAACGAACACCGATTATTTTTAGTTTTAAGACCTATTCATTTCATTAGAAGTACTTACAAATGATGTTTTTACTAGTTCATTGTATTCCTAATTAATAGTTGCGGCAAAGTTAGATTTACGTATTTATTTTTATATAGGTATTTTTGTATCTACAATTCATAAATAGATATATAGAATTAATACATTTTGTAAAAGTTTGTAAATTATTATCACTGCCGTATAATATTGTAGCGGAACCACCTTAGTTTCTATGATAACAGCGCAGTATGTGTATATCATCACGGATACTAATATCCGACGGGAATTTTCTTCACCGTTACCCAGTTATTTTATATTAAGCTTGTCATATTCGATTTTTTCTGTAGAATCTTTGAACGTTCTTGTAGTGTTGTGTATATAATAGCATGTCAGTAAGTCCAAAACGTGATACGGAATTTTGTTAACCCCTTGAGCACTAACCTGGCGTTTACGCCAGCTTTCCATTGTTTTCCTATTGTCTTCCTATTGACTCATTTTTATGGGTAATCAACATATTAAATGCTAAAATACAAAACTAGTTAAAACAGCTTTAGAGGTACTTACCATGCAATACTCTGACGACTGTAGTGAATGTTTAAAAATACTACACTAACTAATTGCACTTCATGTATTACAGCTAAAGACTACTAAACGTCATGAAGATTAAACCCAACACTTTCCCAGTTGATGTTCCATTTATTCTTAAAAACGCATTACATCTTCTTTTATTATGCGAAGAACAAAGGCGGGATACTTAGCTACTTACATCTAGTTTTCCAAAATCATATATAATAGAGGTCTTCGAAAGATGACAGAAGCTGTTTAAAATATAAACTTCAATGAGCAGGTAACCTCAGTCAATTAGCACACTTTTTACAACTTATTCTTAAAAATTATTTCTTAAAAATAAAACTCATATTAAATTCAGCAGCGCGCCAACAAAGTTCAACCGGAATACCAGCGCTGCTCTGACACTTTTGTAGTTTCAGTGCAGTAATCAAGCTGAGGTTCGATCTTGTTTGCAACACCATGTCTTTTATGTTGTAATAAATATGTATTTTTGTGTATTTTATTTTCATATGTGTGTTGTGTTATGTACAAATGAAATTATTCTATAATAGACTTAATTAATAGTGAAATGGCCCAACCTGGTCTAGCTGTTAAGATTCCTGCTTAACGTTATGAAATTTGCACTTCAACCAATAAGTTGGTTTTAGCTAATTGGATGTTAGCTAAGAGCCTTCAAAATGAAAATTTCTTGTCATTTTTTTGACGATATTCAGGTAGATAAATGATTATATTGAAACAATAGCTGTATTACTCATAAACAGTAAGACAAAAACCAATGCTCAGTTTCATGGTGTAATGAGAAAAATACAGAAAAAATATAACCTAAAACTAGGTTTTTGCCATGTTTGACGTTATATTTTTTATATTTTTAAACTAAGTACCTACCTACCTACCTATTATTTTGTTTAACGTCATGAGTAATCTCTATTGTTCATGTTAATAGCAAATATAAAGCTTGTTTTTACCTATTGTTGTCTTAATTAATGATTATTTTGTAAAAAAAAAAAAAAAATTTAATAAACAAAAAACTTGGATTTTCGGGTTTTCATTTACTTTTTAAGTAACTAAATCAATTTGATTTAATCAAGCGTATTCGAGCCGTATATGAGCCGACAGTCATTATAGACTGCAAGTAATTTTCCCTTCTATTTTATTTTCTTGTGAAAACATTTATTTTATATACAATGTGATAATATTTGAAATGAAATAAATGCATTTTGTGAGCTTTCTTCACGAAAAATCTTTAAAAAGTAGATATTCCGGTTATCATTAACTCCCGGTCTAGCGCGTGTACGGTTTCGTATATTTGACTTGTGATAACACTGAAATTGGGACAGATATTGTGTACAGTGATTCGCAACCAGACTGGCTTGTAGATTGCTTAATCTAAACAGTAAAAAAAAACCTTACGAGCAGACTTGCGACCGATATATATTTTAAATTTGTCCTTGCATCAGTGTATATTTGTCGGTAAGCAATATTTGAGCTCCTTTGTAGTGAAGAAAGAAAAATTTATTAAATATTACGCTAAATTGATACAGCGTTGGTTTTCGGCTGCGCTTCTACAAATATCACTGGCCTTGAAATTCAATATGAAATTTAAGTAAGTATTTTTTGTGCTAAATTTTCTACGCTTCACTCCCAGACATTCTCGGCGAGTTTTAGTATGTCTAATCTTTCAGAAGTTCTGCTTATTAAATAAAGACGCGTTTTTTATATAAAATAAAAGTTTCACTTATTCGATTCCTGCATCGATACTATTAATTTACTTTTTTTAGCGTGATCTTATTCGAAATTTTCCAAAAAAAGTAAGATCGCATATTTAAAAACAAAAATTGTAACATTGTAAGAAAAGTACAAATCTTACTTTAAAATATATTTTACTTGAAATTTGATAGTTATTTCATAAACGAAATTGTCTCTAGTAATACTTTAAATCCTCTGAATACTCTTTAAAATACAAGGAAATCTTGATGTATTATTTTATTCAGTAATGAAATTATTTTTCACAATTGACTCTTCACGTCATTCTTCGGGGTCTTCTTGATTTACAGGCTTATAAATCACTATATACCCTATACATGTTTCTTAAAATTATATAGGTAAGCCATACGAATTAATTGAAATTTGCTACTTTTTTTTGCACGGTATAAGCTCATTGCTTTGATCACAATCTCACCTGATGTTAAGTGAGGATATGGTCCAGGATGGTGAACACACTAAGTATAGAGGTATTGGTTCTCAAGTGATGCTGCCGGAACACACCTATTGGTATTTGGCGACAAGTTTTCAAAATTAAGGGTGGTAGCTATCCAGGCGAGCATTATTATAAAATGCCCTTCCACCATGGTATTGTTTCTTCACGATGTTTTCCTTCACCGAAAGCTAAGGCTGATTTTAGAGTTCATTGACGTGGATTCCGGCCGCACTGTCCATTGCGCCATCATCCCTTATCGTATACTACTCTCAAATGTTATTATTCTCATTAGTTATGCTAAAACACAATTAGATTCAAGTATGTTTTTCAAAGTTCTGTTAAGTTTTGTTGCTAGCAATAAATTTAGTTTTTGAAATTGCCTCTTGTAGCTAAGTAAGTTATTCAACTTGATGACCAAGTTGCGCAAACTTTGTTTGTCTTTGTTCTTATATTTTGTAACTGATATTGAAAACTGTCAACAATAGACACCTTAATTATTAAAGTGCATTTATTAACTTGAAATCATAATGCCTAGCCTTTATGATCTTTATTTATTATAGTCAATAATAACACTTTGGATGCTTGTACAAACGTTAAATAATAATAATTCACTAACTGTTTTTTTTTATAACGTTATTCATTCGACGACAACTTGGAGCAAGTTTAACAACTTTTGCCAATTAAATATTCGGAAGTCGAACGTAATGGCTTCATAACAGTTTCAACTTAAAATTTAAAATGTCAACGATGTACATACATTATATTATCCATCGAACATAGCTTTCGGCTACTATTTGAATTTCTTAAAATTTGTACAACATTTTTATGACGTCACTATCTCGGATATAAATTCTGTGATTGTTGGTTTTTTTTTTTTTCAAACCTTACTTCCTTTAAATCTGAAACTCTTGCGATGAACTTACAATCGTTCATCATCTTTATCCTCCATCAAGTAAGTAGGTGCAGTAAATATTACATAAACGACATGAAAGCATATTTCGGATATTTATTTAAAAAATATATATACGGCGGATTTCCCGTCGTAATTGTGATAAGTCGAGTTAGTTCAGTAAATGCATTGATATAGACGAAATATACGTACATATTCCCAAGTATAAGTTTTAAAATGAAAACAATACATGTGTAAAGCTACCCTATACATTTACCTTTATTTTCTGTACGGCCGTCTGCCAACAAACAGGAGCCAAGTAATTACAAATTAGGGTTTGTGTGCGCACATCTTTATGCGCATACTTTAAAAAAAACTAGACGGCCACGGGGACTGCCGTGAAAGTGGAAACTCGACACTGGAAAAACTGTTTTTGTAATGTTTCAATTTCATGGATTTTCATTTAAATTATTAACATAACATAGTATGCCACTTGTCTACTTTTTACATCTATTAACGCTCTGAGCAATAATTTTGTACATTTTAACTCCTTGAGCACTAACCTGGCGTAAACGCCAGCTTTCCATTGTTTTCCTATTGTCTCATTTTTATGGGTAATCGACATATTAATATAGTTTATTCATAGGTAATCTATAGGCTATGAAAGTATACATTTTATTATATACCTCTAAGCACCAGCAGATAAACACCGTCTTATACTTGACATACTGTAGCATAATTGTGCTGTACTGTTATTGGGTACATAAGTCACTTGCAGGCAAAACACCCCAACTTCTCGACAGGATCCAGTCACTGTAGCCGAATTCGGCCAGGGATGTATATATATACTGTAGCATGTTGACGGCTGACGTCTTTGCATTGCATTGGTAACGCGGCGTTTTTCTTAATGAAATCACATCGAAAAATAAAAGTAATTCAATATTAACAAACAAAGCTTACTACTTCTTATGCTCATGTTTGACCTTTTTTTACTCTTTCGAATATCGAATTAGACGATTCTAGAAAAAACCACATCAAAGTGTTCTCGAAACAGAGTATTTTCCCCTTGAGACTTGTTTACGTACATTAATAACCACGTACTCATTCGCGGAATAAGCAAAAAATATTGTACTTTGATCTCTCTGTATAATTTTATTTGTGAAAGTTTGATTGAAACGATTACGTGTAATTTAGTTTCATAGTACGAAATACGGCCCATAGTTACCGCATCGTAAATATATCACATTAAAAAAATGCTGCTTATTATAGATTTTTTCTTATAAGTCCGTTATAAGACCCTGTCATACTGCATACATCAGAATGTTGGGCTAATAAGAAAATAGATGAAAAACGACTGCATGCAGCAGAGATGCAAATGCTGAGATGGATGTGTCACGTGACCAGAATGGACAGGGTCAGGAATGAGTATGTTAGAGGAAGTTTGAAAGTGACTCCAGTAATCAAAGGAAATCGTTTGTCTTAGTATGGATCTGTTTTGAGAAGATACAAAACGCCTGTGACGAAGGAAGTGATGACTATAAAAGTTGAGGGATGGAGGGGGAGAGGACGTCCAAAGTAAAGATGGATGGAGTGTGTGAGGGCAAATATGAAGGCAAAAGGGGTGAATGAAGATATGGTGCCTGATAGAGATGTGTGGAAGAATAAGACATACTGCGCCAACCCCAAATAACAAATTGGGAGCAGGACGACGATGATAACGATAACGACTATAGTTTTTTTTTACACTGTAAAAGCTCAGCGCTTTGGCCACAATCTCACCTGATGTTAAGCGACGATGTAGTCTAGGATGTTAAAACCACTAAGCCTATTGGTGTTTGGTGATACGTTTTCAAAACTGAGAGCAAAACTACCCAGCAGAGCATTTATTAGAAATAACCCTACCACCATGCTATAGTTTCCTCAAGATATTTTTTTTTCACTAAAAGCTCAAGCTGATTTACAGTTAGATGGGTGGGCTCGAACCTATTCCCAATCCGGCCATCGACGCTTCAACATTTACCTAATTTCAGTTTGCATGTTATCTTTTATAGACCTTTTAATCTAGGAGTATTTGATTGATAATTTCGAATTTTGAAAAATTCTGCCCCTAATTCTACTATAACCTTTTATATGTAGCTACGCGAGGGAAAACAAAGAATTATCAATCACGATACCAGCCTATCATAACACTTGGAGTTTTTGGGTATTTGAAATCATCTAATTTATGTATTTATTTATTTTCATCTGAATATTTCCTTTTATCAGCAAGTGATGATATTACCAATTACTATGAGTTTTCCGAATATTTGAGTTGTTATTAAAAGCGTTAATTTTAATCCGACTGAAGTACAATAGTTTAACCAACTACCAATATATTGTGACCAAAATGATATTTTCAGACTATGTCGGCATAAGTGTATTACTTACACGAACATATATTTATTATACAATTTAATTAAATAGAGATAGAATTCGCCTCGTCGCTTACTGTCAGGTGAGATGTAATCAAACACTTAATCTGTAAAAGCATCGTTCAAGCGATCATGGCAGCACAGTCCGTAGTGCGGCCGGATTCTGCGTCAATGGACGCGAGGAACCCATAGCATGGTGGGTAGCAATCACCCTCAAGTATGAAAACCTGTCGCTATATACTAATAGATGTGTTCGGGTAGCATCACTTGAAAGCCAATACCTTAATAGCCTTAGTGTGTTGGCCATCCTGGGCCACATCGTCACCTAACATAAGGTGAGATTGTGGTCAAAACACTGAGCTTATAAAGTATTTAAAAAAAATACACAACTAAAAAAAAGCAATCTTCACCAATTTGATATTGAATAAAGGTGTTAAGAATAATATTAAGATCGATTCATTGAACCAAGTGGCTTGTATTTGATTATTATTTAAAATGATTTTATATGTAGTCATTATTGTGATAGCTTGATGCGTACTACAACCTTGTTTTTCGAACGCGAGGTCACAGGTTCAAGTGTTTAAATGGAATTCCGAATTTGATAAATACAAATATGTGCACATAAGCTCACGTTAGTGAGAAGTATTTTTAGAAAATTTATATTATTAGCTATTTGAATTATGAAAAGAAATAACTGGAGGATAAAATATCATCCCTCTTTATTATCTAAATCTATAATTAATTATATAGATACATGATGGTACATAACTAAATCAATTGACACTTAAATTATAAATAGAACACATTTTATTCAAATAAGTTTTCAACGGTTAATTACGAAGTTTTTGTAGAAGAAATAACTGTGGTATTTCTTTTTTTTTTTTGCTTGCCTTATATTAAAACACGTTGGCATATATATATTTATCTCAATGCAATAAAAATAAAATATGTGTTCATACCTACGACTCGGTATACCTATTCTTTTTAAAACAAGATTATAAATAAAAGGCAAAGAAGTCAAGGATATCCAAATTCAATAAATAAAAAACTCAAACTGAATATCACTCTCTTAGTAAACATTAGCGTTGAAATTAAAAAATAAAAACGTTACTTTTTATGTTTAAACAAAAAAAAAATCTGTTCTATTTTTTACCCGATATAGGCTCAGTGCTTTGACCGCAATCTCACTTGATGTTAAGTGACGATGTAGTCCAGGATGGTAAACACACTAAGCCTAGATACTGGATCTCAAGTGATTCTTCCGGAACACATCTATTGGTATCTGGCGACAGGTTTTCGAAATTGAGAGTGGTAGCTACCCAGGCAGGCATTGTTAGAAAATGCCCTACAACCGTGCTACGGTTTCCTTACTATATTTTCCTTCACCGAAAGCTCAGACTGATTTTAGAGTTGGATGGGCTGGTGTGAACCTGCGTCCATTGATGCGGAATCCGGCCGAACTATACACTGCGTCATCATTGCTTCAACTCGGTTACTTCGCTTAATTTCACACAACATTATATGCAAGCGAATAAGTTTTTAAAATTAAACGTCACTCTAAACAAAAGAATGTCAAGATTATGTAAATTAAAAATCGAATCAATCATAGCGTACATTCAGTTGCAACACTGTAGAGATTAGTTCACGTCTCTAAGAGCAGAGAACACCAAAAATAATCACGTAACACTTTGATGTCCGTAAAAGTAAGGAAATCAAAACTGAGTCGCTGCAAGTTACGTGTCTCGGGTTACATAAAGCTTTCGCGTACTTTCTCTGTCAGCAAAATTTAGCGTGCCACGTTACGCAACCGACGAAATGGCAGTCGACTAAGTTTCATCATTATGAATACACGGAGAAGATCTCCACTTTATATGGCGGGATGTGACGAAATATGAAATGCCGGGACGCCTTATACGAGCGAGACGCCAAATTTTTTTGATTTTTTTTCATACAATTTATAATATGTAGGAGTTTAATAATTAATTAAAATGTTTACCAAATGTTATTATTAATAACTAAACATTTTAGATGACATTGTACTTTTATACTGTATAGACTCTTTGACCACAATCTCACCTGATCGTAAGTGACGATGCTAAACACACTAAGCCTAGAAATCCTGTAATCAAGGCTCTCGAGTGATACTGTCGAAACATACCTATTGATCGATAGGTTTTCAAACTTGAGGCAGGTAGTATTAGAAAATTCTTTACTATGATTTCCTCACAATGTTTTCCAAAGTCACTTTCCAGAATTCTGTTCATTTAAACAAAGTTATATGCATTACAAAGAAAAGCATTGATATTTTGTCTCTTTCTTATTTGGTATTACAATCATTTTAATTTAATATATTCATTAGTATAAAACTCGTATAAATAAATTAGCCAGCAATACAAGTACAATTTCTTTGTTAGAGTAATGCTACATAGGTACTTTAAACTATCAATGAAGTAGGCAGCTACATGAACTAAGAAAGATATGGAAGAAAAAAGTATTTTTGAGGCACCTTCTTGAAATTAAAATATGTGTTGTAGCTACTTATTTATTATTTAACAACTTAAGTATACATTATCATATGTAAAAATGGTATAAGATACGCACGTGTTATGAGTAACGTGTCTTTGTGAATGTAGACGCAGGAAATATTATAACACTTGAAATAAGACACCAAGTCGACCATACTGGTTAAACGCAAGTAGGTATGTTTGTAATATTTATACATGTTTAAATAGATTTCATACACTTCAATTGTTATGCAAAACAAATAATAACTTTCAACATAACAGAATTACTTATTTTCCTCTTTTTTTTTAATCGACAACAAAAAGTCGTCGTTTCCAATTAACGTTTAATTTAACCGTAATATTGTAAATAACATTGTGACAATAACAACTACTTTTCATGTAAATACATTTAACTAAGACATGAGTGAAGTAACTTTCTAAAAACTGCTCGGATGACCTTGAAATAAAACGCTGTTACAAAAATCGCGGGCCGCTCGCTGGCGCTAGCTCCCCCGTTCTCCCCACTCCGTCACTGCAGCGTGCTCGCTACGCACGCACATGCGCACGCCGACGCGCCTGTGTGCGTACACGCGACACACAAACAAACAAACCTGTGTGCGTTGAATAAGAAAGGAGTGAAAAATCTACTCCCTCCTCACTACTACTAACAAAAAAAATGACTAACAATAAACGACACATACTATTATGATTAATGAAATGAGTCACCCTGCTTTTTTGTGAATTCAGTTCCGTGACATATAAAAGAAAAACCCGTCAACAATATTTCTCAAAAGAACACATTACACAAAATTATAAAACATACCAACTACTATTTTGTATGCCTTCCTAACAACGTGCTAACAAAACACGCCATAAAATTTTTGACAGTTTTGAAATCACTGTCTTTCAAATATAAGAAATCCTTGAACATGGACATTCGTATGTGGGTCATGATCAGTCCCGAATATATGTCTCATGGATGGCTATTAGCATAGTGTAGAGGCGCGTCGATACGTTGCGCAATAATGTTGACTTTCATCCTGAAGGTCAAGTGCCATCCTATTTCAAAACGGACCTTGGACGAATCTGGTTTACCTCGTATCGTTTGCTGAGAACACTCGAGTAAACGGAAGAGATCGGTGCTAATAGATATTAATCAAACGAAAAATCAACTGATGTATTTAGTTGTTAGTTTCTATTAATAATTGACAGTGAAAAAGATTATTGAGTTTTGACTTCGAACAATAGAACGCTGTACACGATAAGCATCAAATCATTAAAACTCGACTTGTGTTTGGTTATGTTCATAGTAACTAGCGATGCGAAGGTCAAGTAATTTCGCGGCGTGAGAACGCCTCTACGTAGACAAATTAATTCATCATAATTTGCTGTAATAACACTAGAGATATTCAAATGACTGCCGACAATCAAATACGACCTTTTCTCAGACACGTTTTTTATAAATAGTCATCTAACTACAAAGTGATCGCAAAATGTCGAACACGAACTCGATTTGTTTCAATAACCATTATGAAAGTTGTAAAATGTACCAGAGAGCGTCCGCTTCTACAGAGACAACACATTTCCAAGGATTCCTATATATTGTACTTACTTTGTTGAAATGGATTATTTCAGTGATTAAAAATAAATGTATTTAAACTATGAATCCAGCGGTAATTCCACAACCTAATGACTGCAGGTAAATAAAACAATAAATTATAACCTGTCATAGATTTCATAAAAAAGCCTATACATGCAAGGAATTAAAATGATTTGTTCCCAATATAAGGACCTTATTAATACATATCCATCCATCTATCCATTCAACCGAATGACGTCTACTGGACATAGGTCTCCCCAAAGATATCCACGACGACCGATCTTGCGCCACCCGCATTCAGCGGTTCCCACAATTTCACCAGGTCCTCGGCCCACCTTGTTTATATGTTATACACAATATATATGTTTTATTTTTAATCTAATTGACCATAAATACAAAGAATAACGTAAGGCCTCTGCCTTACGTTAGAGTAGTAAACACACTCTCAATGTCTTTACCCAAATCTTCGACGGTCACGATTGCACAATCGCATACTGGAACGGTCCGCGTTAGTGTAATGAATCTATGTACATTAGAACTGTTTACAGTAATAGTTAACAAGTATCTGGCACAAGGGATCGATCGTCAATCAAACGCAAGGTGAGAGTGTAACTGCGTAGCTATTTTAGCATCATCGAAGGTAAAACTCATTCTCGCTTTCGGCCCAAGACTCTCACGTACATGGTTACAATGGCATTTATTAATAAATGTATCTGATAGTTGCCAACGACGGTAATATGATTAGCTGGTATTACTGCTTAGTCAAACGATGCGGCAATGACATTCCATCAACTGAGATTGACAAAACGCTAACAGTGCTACTACAAAATAACTTCACTACAAAACTAGGTATAACAAAGTATTATAATGAATGAAACAAAACAAATGTAAACGTGTCTTTTGATACGTAAAATAATAAGTAATTATCACTAAAAATTATCATAATGGCAATGATCTCGTTTGACTTGAGTTGACACTGATTACAATTTGTGAATAGTTCCTTGTTTTGTATTTCACGCTAAAGAAAATAAATTCAAAAATAATCGTGTACACACAGGGCAAAGTTCATCCAGATCAGGAAGTGAATTTGATAGGGTTAGGTATATATAGTGATGGCCGCCGTGAAGGTCAGATGACCGTATTTGTCATGAATAAGTAGGCATTTATTGTGGAGTTTACATTACATAATGCTTGTATGTAGTTCGATATTGCTCAGTTGGTAGCGCCGAGCATTTCGTCCGAAGGCCGGCAGCACAAAGCGTGTGCGGCGTATCATTCACCACGCGCCCCGCGGTTTCCTGTTTGACAACTATCGACTTACATCACTATCGCTTTCTGTCATACTTCGGGCGGCTGTTAGAACTTTGTGAAGGGGCCTGCCCTGTTGCTAAGTACTTAGTACGCATTTGTCATTGAAGTCGACTACTACCGGCATTACTTCTACGGTTTCCCAAACTCGCAACTTAAAACTCATCCTTCTTTATTATTTCTCTGTTACATTTACTCTATTCTCTATCTGATATAATTATGATATCAGCATGTGTATTATTAGAGCCATTCACATAGTCTCTAATCCTTATCCTTACATTATATAAAAAGCAACATCTCTCTGTCAGCCCGTCCGTTGCCTGCATTATAACTCGAGAACTACTAAACCTATTTACATGACTATTTATTTCAAACCTAGATATATTATCTGGGCAGGTGTAGTAATTTGTTTTTACATAAAATTGTAGTATCTACAAAATAAATGGATATTAGGATTAGGATACTAATGAATGGAGTTGACACAAAATTGTCCAACATATGTTGTCCTTGCAATATTTTAATTAAACCAACGAATATACAAGAGATTTAATACAGTAGATCATTACATAAATCGTCATTTTACAACCGGCAAAACTCACACGGACGTAACCGCAGGATCAGCTAGTAATTGATAAGTGTGTTCAGTTCAGTTTCATTTTGATAAGTAAGTTATACGTAGAAGATATAACGTTGCAAAGTTTTACTATAAGCGTTTAAAATTGTAATGGACAACATAATTTGGTCGATCATTTCAACTGTGCAAATAGAGCAGAAAGAACATTTATAAGCGTGTAGAATGCAACTCATGAGATTATCGGTGAATTGTGAGCAAGAGGGCCGCTTTGCTTTGTCAGTCTGTTCTGTCAGACTATATGGAGCAGTGGACCATATTGACATGTAACCTGGATTCTCGGACAATATAATTATTCGCCGTTGTTGATCGTAACGTGTGTACATTACATGTGTATATATATATAGTGTGTGTGTGTGTGTGTGTGTGTGTGTGTGTGTGTGTGCGTGTTCGTGTGCGTGTGCGTGTGCGTGTGCGTGTGTGTGTGCGTGTGTGTGTGTGTGTGTGTGTGTGTGTGTGTGTGTGTGTGTGCGTGTGTGCGTGTGTGCGTGTGTTTTTACACTATAAAAGTCAATACTTTTAAAAATAGTCGTTGCATAAAAATAAAAGCCTATTAATTATTTGTGTCTCTACCAAATGTACTATTAAATATTATAATAGAATTAGTTTCAATCATAGATGTGTACTATAAATGTTTAATCATTGATTAATTTAGTCATTTGAAATTACAATACAAATCATTACTTTAACAATTTTACAGATGGATTAAACCTTTAACAATCTTAATGAAGAAGTAGGTACTTTGATTTTATTATTACAAACTATTTTATCACCTGAATATTCTAATCCATTATGTACATAATCTTGCACAATACTTTGTTAATTTCATAGATACAAATTTATAGAATCTCATAGCAAATACCAGCAATAAAACAATAATTAACACACTATTTAAAACACTTCCGTAATAAGTTATGCCTAACACATTTACAACAAATTTATAATTACTTAACTGATTTATAAATAATTCGGATCCTTGTAATATCATACATAAACTTCCTTATTGCAATAATAATAACAATAAAAAATAATATTATATCAAAGTACTGAAAAAATTTTACATTTACTTTTTTATCGATTTATTATGAAAATATTTTTATTATATCTTATATAGTAAATGTTTGTATTTATATATTTCACTATTATTAATTCTAAACTACTATTAAAAAAAAACAGAACAATAAAAACAAAAGTTTGGTATACTTAATCATATATCTAAAATAATGTACAAGCGAAAAACAATCCTTGAAAACAATTCGTCTCACAAATACGTAAATAAAATATCCATCGTTTGGTTAAAGAAAAATTCAAATTTCATTAAAATTTTATAAATTCTACGTTACAATAAGACTTATTGTGTAAAATTGTAATAACAATATAACACAGAACATTACATAAATTAATTATTCAGTTCATTAATAAAAATTCGTCGTGTTCTTTAGTACTACTATGTATGCTTGCTTAATCGTAAACGTACGTACACATTATCGACGATCAAAATTTTCAGTTCACAATGCAGTTTAAATGTATTGTTTTAATATATGTAATGTTAGTTATTTTTGTAATTAATGTTATTTTATCGTTGATTAATTTCACATGGAACTCATGTGTAACCGTCGATAATATATGATATATCATTCTACTTAATTGTACTTTTATTATCAAGTAGCCAATGTCCACCACTAAATTTACAGGTGTATCTTTGAGTCTTTTAGGCTGTAACTCAATCAGTATTTTGACTAAAATTTCACCTAATATTAATGATTTGGGTCTAGTAATATCTAATGGTAAACACACTGAACCTAGAGTTACCTCTTTCAAGATATACTGCAGGATCATGAGTATTGCTGGTTGACGATTTTCACGTTTGAAGATGGTAGCTAGACAGGCGGCCTTTAAACAATAGCCTACTATCATACAATTTTATTTTTTACAGCTTCATTTCCATTTACAAGCGATATAGGTTCCTTTGTATGGGTACCTGTATATAAATTTAAAATATTTATAAATGCCCTGTACATTATTCATAACAGTTTTAAATTTACTTCAATGTTATAGACAATGGTGTAGACTTACACTTCAATGATATATTTATTATAGTCAAATTGTCCTCTAGTTGTTTCACTCTTCAAGGGAAAGTCTCGTACTAACAACAATAAGCACAATGGAGTAATATGAATCAATAATAATATTGACATATATGTACATATTTATTTTAGTCCCAACAAATGTTCACTTAAATCTGTAGGACTAATGTTGTACAAAATTAATAATGTCATTTGAAAAATATATAATACATAACATAACATAAGAAAACGCCTGTTATCCCCGAAGGGTTAGGCAGCGGTGAAATAGCGAACTACACCACCCACATTTCGCCGAGCTTCGTTCCGTCCCAAATGTGACATGGGCGAGCCTGTCGCCATATCGGACACAAATTCCAGACTCCGGGATAATAATAAGTAGAAAAACCCAATATCACTTGTCCCGATCCGGGGATCGAACACCCGAGACCTCAGAACGACAGTCGTAGCGTAATACAACTGCGCCACCGAGGCAGTCCTATACAACTAATAAGTCCTATACAGTCAAATATACATACAAACGTAATAAATGTAAATTTTGGAATTTAAAAATCGTATTCCATGTAAACCATTGATATTTTAATTTTAAATTATAAATGGGTAATAAGCGGGTCGAGATGCAACCGCCACGATGAGGGCAACACTTGGTTATCCTTAGTATTTAGATATTCATCGCTATCTCTTTGATTATAATGTATGCCTTTTATCTACCTGGCGACCTGAAAGGTTTTGACAGGTTCAACGGTTTTGTGTGACCAACGCATAAGACACTAACCCAAAAATTACAAAATGCGCAACATATTATACTACCGCGCGTGCTTATTACACGAATTGTATTCATTTACTATAAGTACTTACCAGGTGGTATCAGCCGAGAATAGTACTACTCCATATCTTGGCGCGGGTGTTGT
Organism: Samia ricini; assembly: GCA_014132275.2. Taxonomy (NCBI): domain Eukaryota; kingdom Metazoa; phylum Arthropoda; class Insecta; order Lepidoptera; family Saturniidae; genus Samia; species Samia ricini. The sequence continues at coordinate 15,450,106 of AP028161.1, forward strand.
TAAAGGTGATGAAGGGATGAACCATGGTATGGGCAGCAGCATTCTCTGAGTAACACCTGACTGCGATCGCTAACACGCCTGCCGAAGGTGGTATTACGGCAATCCCACTTTGGGGTAGACCTATGTCCAGTAGTGAACGTCTTCTGGTTGGATAGATGGACTATAAGTACACATATACATATTTGGTTTATCTGAAAATGATTTATCTACGACTAACTAGTCATGAATATGTAAAAAAAAAAACTACTAGCGAAATTTCTGTTACACGTACGTGATGTATTATGGTATATGTTGGAATAGTGAGTTTTTTTACATGGTATAGGCTCAGTGCTTTGACCAGAATCTCACCTTATGTTAAGTGACGATGCGGCACAGGAAGGTAAACACACTAAGCCTAAAGGTACTTGTTCTCAAAGGATGCTGTCGGAATACATCTAATAGTATTTGGCGACAGGTTTTTTTAAACTTAAGGATGGTAGCTACCCGGGGTTAATTAGAAAAATCCCTACCACCATACCATGGTTTCCTCAGGATGTTTTCCGTAACCGAAAACTCAGGCTCAGTTTAGTATTAGATAGGTAGGCTCGAAACCGCGTTCATTAAACCGGAATCTGATCGCACTACCAACTCCGTCATCGTCACAATAAAAATAGCGTAATCGTATCATAGACTACTCGAAGAATCAGAGCTAAGACGCTAATTGAAATAAGACTAAGCTTTATTGAATTAAGCTAGGCAAAATGTACTTCCTCTGATGTTAATAAAGAACGATGACAGGTGATAGGTGAAAATCTATCGACAGTAGACTAAATCATACCTACCTACATCTATCACGGTTAAAGCATCTAGCTAGCTGGATTTACATTGGTTGATCCCGGAGCGCAATGCGCTACTAGGTATATCGTCGCCAAACGTGTCATTATGCCACCAATTGGTGTTGAACCAATATTTAACGAAATCCCTGTCACATGCCACGCAGTATTGTCTGCAATAATAATACTTGTCAACTCTTGTTATACTACAACCACATAGTTCGATGCTTAGCAACAGATGCGTACAATTTCAGAGTAGTAACAAGCCAGATGAACTCTAGAAATTTCCCTAAAACCTCCTGATCACGAGATATCTCTTCATGACGAACAGAATAATGAGACCACATATTAGTTTCTTTTGTCTCGATCTAATAATGATAGATAAAATAAGGAATAGTGTGATAAGGGAACGTTGTGGTATGGTAAAGGATGTAATGGCAAAAATAGATCAAGGAATGCTTAATTGGTTTGGACATTAAGAAAGGATGGATGAAAGAAGACTGACGAAACAAATTTACAAGGCGAGAGTGACTGGGCAAGCTGGTAAGGGTCGTCCTAGGCAAAAGTATCTCGACCAGATCGAGGACGGTCTAAAGAAAGGCAAGGTTAAAAGTACCCGCAACCGAAAAACAGTTATGAAGGTGCTCATGAAAGTAGAAGTAACGAAAGACGTGTGTCAGGATCGTAGCAAGTGAAAGGATGTGGTCTGTGCTTACCCTTATAGTAGAGAGGCGTGACGTTATGTATGCATATTGATCTAGATGCAACAAAGTAAAGAGAAGTAAAAGTCATAATTAAAGAACAATATATTTTTGTAATATATAGTAGCACTGTCTTACACAGCGATTAATAAAAATTGTTTATCTGTTGCATATAATATTTTTCGTAACTTTCAATTTATTTAGCAATAGACGGGGAAAGTTGTACATTTTTCCCAATCCTACGCTTCAGTAGTCCAACGGTGTCTAACAAATTATAAACTTGCAACATCGACGCCGCGAATCGTTTCGAAACGCTCTTATATTATACAGTTAAACGTTCTAACGTTGTTTCCGGTATTATTAATGATGGATACAGTAAGTAATTTGACGCAATGTACTCTACGGTGAAACATGAAGAACAAGAAATTTTTAAGACTAACCTAAATAAAAGTGTCCCTACTATTGCAACGTTGTATGTTCGTTTGTTCCCTTGTAATGCAAATGTATATTTTTCTTATATTTAATATTTTTCTTTTGGAATCTAAAATTACCTGTTCCTTTGTAAAATACTAATAGACTTTCTTTGGTTTGGTTTTGTCATTTTATTAGTTAAATATATTATTATTAACACCGATCAAAATTATAGTCTACAGTGAGTAAATATATTTTTTTCTTTAGTCGAGAATAATTTTAGTAACGAAACGAATGATATGAAATAAACACACCAGAAAAATAAAAGTATTATGTTTTAAGTTATGGTAAGTACATGCACACATGAATCATGATTATTCTCATGCTGTTCCCAATACACTTGGAGTCGACGCAGCATATTTCTCTTCTTGCATTCGTCTCTTTCAGGCGTCATATTTTTATTTACGCCTTTTGTCTTTCATATTATGCATCATCTACACTTTCTTTAGCCTTCCTCTACTTTTCTATCGTCTCACATTCATATTAATCACTATTTTATTCTCTACCTATTTCTCCTAACATGTCCATACCACGATAAACAAATTGTGCCCGATATGGCACAAATTCCAGACTACGGGATGATACTGAGTAGAAAAACCTAATAATACTTGGCCCGACCTGAGGATCGAACCCGAGACCTCAGAACGACAGTCGTACCGTAATACAACTGCGCCAGCGAAGCAGTCACTTTCTTTCACTCGCTTTCACTTTTTTCTTTCAGTCACGCCACTTTTAAACTCCTAATATATTCATGCCTGACTTTTCCATTCTTGTAACAGCACACATCCATCTCAGCAACATGCAATCGTTTCTCATCCATCTTTCTACTAGCCCAGCATTCTGATCTATACAATATATCAAATCTTATAATGGACTTATAAATCCTGCCCATTATGTAAGGGGTATCCTGGAGTCATTAATTTCACTAGAAACCTATCGTCATTTCATCCAACCTGAGTTGATTATTTGTCTTATTTTTTTTTATGTCAACCTGTGAGTGTCCAAGTACAAAGCTAGGAGATAATCCATGAAATAAGCAAAAAAAAATAGTAGTATTTAAAAACTAAGAAATAAACAATCTTTTTTCCTTCGTATATTCGTAAGAATGCTGAGTTACCCAGGAGAATTCCTAAGTTAGGTACATAATTTTCAATAATCAAAATGAACTTGTGATATGACCCTTGGACATTACCTAAAATTTTTTTTATCAGCACAATTCAGTTTTCATATTATATCCCGAAAATATTATATTGACCGCTGATTTTAAACAAGCGATAAGATGTAAATATGATAACTTGATGATGACATAACTTTAATATAAATAACAATTAATTACTTCATCTAGCTACTTAATAACTTTCTGTAAAAGTATTATCTATCATCCTATTTTGTTTCTATTGCTTAACTATAGGTAATAAATATGAATTCATCACTACTCTTTAACGCTTACTAACACCTTTTCTTTGTAAGAAATAGAAGAAGCAAACTGAGTGGCTGTTCATTATCATCTGTATCTCGATCAACAAAAGAATAACTCAATAAAGTGACTCTCTTCGTAAGTTCGCCTCTTTTGGAATTAGTCACTTCGAATAATTTAAACAGTAATCACTTACTGACCGGCAGGTCATTGAACCTAAATACTTTCCAATCGATAAAGGCGCGGTGGTAACGTATTCGGACACCACGTTTTCTGTTATGGGTTCAAAACTGACCATGAGTTGACCATCATAATGAATGATGCATGAGCATGATGGCTCCAGTTGAAAATCTGCCATCAAAGATCTAAATTCTTCTAGATTCAGTGTACAGCCACATTGTCACTTAACAACAGGTGAGATTGAGATCATACATAAAACGTGTGAGTTGGTGAAAAAAAATCGAATATGTCGATTGTTACTAACTTTTTTATGTGGGAAAAAGTTAACTAAGATATTAATCCGTAGAAAGTCCGGTGAAGATGTCAAAACCACTCAGGTCAAGTTAGCGTTTAGTTACTTCAAAAAGAAATCCAACCCTGCCGAAAAGCCGCTCATATAAGTATCACTTAGTATCATTATGTTCATAGTAACTTAATATGCAAACCATTAAATATATAAAATCACTTTTCGTTTAAAAAAAATTTACAGACCTTTTCACATTACAGCCTTGATATAACATCTGTTAAATGTAATATCATATAACGTATCAGGAATACATTCAAGAGAAGAGTGAATAGATAGATATTTGCTGGGATTTTCCATCAAACGTGCTAAACCGAGTATGAAGTGTGAACATGAATTTTTAGTTCTTAAAAAAGTATCAATTCATTGTCATCCTACACAGTCAATAAATAAAATTCTACGAATTAATTTAAAAAACCATTTCTCAGTACATAATATATAAACGTTGTGATGGATGAAATTATTAGGTTAGTGAAATATAAACGCGGTTTCTTCCACTTCAATAGTAACTGTATTTCGTATTTGTCTATATCATTAGAATTCACGTAAGCTGTTTTACTAATTTGAATATAATGACCAAAGCCATTGGTTAACAATAATAAAAACATAGGACCTTAGTGATAAAAAATATCTATTTTAAATGTACAGAAATATACCTTCCAGTGGCGAAACTATAGGATGAGAGAGCTGGCCCCAGTCCGATGGGGCCCGGCCCGCGAAACCGCAAGCTCAGAAGTATCCTAGCATTTTAACAAAATTTAGTATAAATTTAAAAGTTAGATTCGTCTAAATAATTTATCGCTGTAGTGATTTATTAAAATGAAATTACAACGTGACAATTTTTACTGGGGCCCCATCCAATGAATTTGCCACGGGCCTCAGATAGTTACGCCACTGTTTCCATCCCTTAATTGATTGATAAATAATCTACATAAATGCGAGTAAAGCAGAAGGCAAAAGCTATAACAAATATATAAATAGATAGAAAGTTTCGATCAACTAAGAAGACTACTGAAAATTAATAACACTGAATAAAATTTCAAGTTTCTAACAAATTTTTTCTATAGAAAAGGCATCAAGACACAAAACGCGACACTTGGTTACAAATAGTACTACATTTTTTTTTTAAAACAAGCACGTCCATACCTTATGCTTTCTAACATATTTATATATAAATATCATACGATCAATAAATTATATTGAGGTAACAAATAAAATAACTCCCCATAAAGTGACAAGCCATTATTTTTAATCAATTACAAGTGTAATTATTTATCTGTCGTTTGTCGACTGAATGCGATACAATTAGCAGTACTATTCGTCCTTTTACAGTGAGACGAATGTCATAAAAAGCAATCTAGAAACAGTGTAGATCGAGTATCGGATAGCATATTGCGATTCTAGGTCGGAACTTGTTTGATTAGTGTGGCCAATGTTACAAAAGTTATCTAATAAGCAATTCAATTTATTTATAATATGCATAGTACAGTGGGTACTTCTTATAAAATTTATTTCGTAATAAAAACAAGAATTTGTATGTGTAATTGAACGTTTAAAATTCTACATTTACATCAAAATAAAACAAGATAATACAGACTAAGATTAAAAAAATTTTTTTTTTACAAATTTCCCACAATATTTTTTACCCTTTTAACTAAAATAAAGTGATATGAAAATAAAGTTGCATTATTGCAATTTATGTAATTTGTAAATTTTTTTACACTGTGGCTCAGTGATTTGACCACAATCTCACCTGCTTTTAAGTGACGACATGGTCCAGGATGGTACACACACTGAGCCTAGATGTACTGGTTCTCAAACGATGCTGCCGGAACACACCTATTGGCGACAGGTTTTCTAACTTGTGGGTGGTAGCTAACCAGTCGGGCATTATTACAAAATTCCCTACCACCAAGCAAAATAATCGAAGTTATATAATTACTTCAGTTTAAAGAGGAAGCGATAATGACTTAGTTATTTTGAGATCGGATACAGTGTCAATAATACGTCCATTCTGCTCAAATCCATCTATTGTATTAAATAATGAGCTTGAGCTTTTAAAATTTGAATTTTGTAAACCTGTCACCGAGTCATAAATAGGTGTGTTCCGACAGCATCACTTGAAAGCCAATACTTCCAAGCTTAATATGTTCACCATTCTGGATCACATCGTCACTTACCATTAGTAGAGATTATGGACAAAACGCTAAGCCGATGTAATTTAAAATAAAATGTTAGAGGACCCTCACAAATAGATTACAAATCCTGGAAACCAGTAAATTCCTCATTTATCAGTAATGTTCTTAGCACCCTTCAAACTGCATAAGTAGGTATACTTAATTTTCTATTTGTTTTTTTTATTTATTTTTTATTTGTATAAACTACTATTGCTATAGGTAAGGTATAAATATAGATGCTCGTAAAATTATATTTCCGCCAAGTTAAAGTTTGATTAAAATTGTCGCAATTTTTATTTAAAATCCTTTTTTACTCATAATCCAATGAATTCATTCGTATAAATATTTCATTATATATTTGTAGAAATAACTAGGTATTTGACGTAGTAAAGTATTACATTAATTAAGACTAAACAAGTTTGAACAAGTGAGCAGTGATAAACTATTTTATTCACTTCCTGAATTTTGTTTATTGCAAAATGTTGGTGAAAGTGTGTATGTGTTTAAATTGAACGAAGGTCAATTCGACGAAATTTAGGAAATACAAACACGGAAAACCGTACGTTTTTCTGTCGGTCGTTCAGATATCAACACAAAAATGGACGATGTATCAGGTGCTGCCATCTATGAACACAGTCTGACAACACTATCTTGGAATAATGGAAAGTCATGTTAATGTCATCAATCATCAATAGATGGCATAGTAAACTATTATTATATATTGTATAAATGTAAATTGTAATGTAAATTTTTAAGTTATACATTAAGAAATACATTTAAAATTTTACATTCTATTATGCTACAATGATTAATTTTAAAACTCATATTAAATTAGTTACTTCCGCAGCAAAAAGCATTTGTGCTCTTGTTAAAATAAATTGTAGAAGCATGATCGCTTATCTACTCCCCGTAAGATTAATATACTTAAATTAAAATAATTTTACATATTCTTGCATTTGAGGGTTGTAATATTTTAGTTCTCTTTATCTCGACTTTACTCTTTTTATATAAAATTAAGATAACCGGACAGTTACCTCTCCACATAAATATATGAGTTTTTTTAATAAACATTACATGTTAGGTTTTTATTATTTTAGGGATAAAACAACTGAGCACTTCGTATAGTGTTAGCGCTTATTATTTAAATTTATTTGCTATTTTAGAGAATAAGTGACAACCCTAGACAGTGGTTTAATGCAAAACATGGGAACTGCAACGTTTCGAATGGCTTCACGCAAACAATGGCGGGTGAGCCTGTTTCGCGCCGCTGATTTTGCGATACCCTGAAAATAAAATCCTTTACTGAACTCGCGTATATATCATATACCTACTGAATATTCCAACATTCGTACCGTAGTGTCGAACTTTCTAGTCTAATTTTAACTTAACTAAATGATAATAATCTCGATATCCCCTAAGTCATTTATAAATAAGGTAGTAGATACTTACTATTTAGAAGTGAATCCAAAAAATCAGATCGCGTCTTGAGTTTTTTCTGATATTAATTAATCGGTATCCCGTAATAAAATCATATTTGTTTATAATACATAAAAAAAACAATTATAATTATACAGTTTTGAAAAGTAAAGTGTAAAATCAGCTAATTCAATTATTGTTGGTACATCTAACTTCAGTAGAGTAATAATGTTAGTTTTGAGGTTTAGACGTTTTCCAAACAGCATATGTAAATCATTTCGTTTTCCGCATTACTGTTTTTTTTTACGTTTCCATTGTTCTGATGGGGCTATTATTAAATGTAATAAAAGTAGTTTAGATTCCTTCAGAGGAAGGTTACAAAGCATTGAAATCATAATATGTTAAATAGTTACACATACGTATAATTATATTAATCTTGGAAAAACAACATTTGAATATTAAAACATAGGTACACATGTTAAAACTAAAATTATTCTCAATCGGTCTATCTGTCAAAGTTTACGTATTTGCCTTGAAGTGTCTTTTAAATTTAATACAACCATCTCCATACCATAATTTGTTACTTTTACTAACGTAAACAACCTTCGATCAATTCGTTCCACATTCAACACTAATCTGTAGGCTGTTTCAACGAGTTACTACGTACAATATATGTACATACATATTTTTCTAAAATTTGTATTTATTTTTAAACACTCAAAACGTTGTAAACATTTTCGTTGTAATTAATCAGGCAACCTTCAAATAATCTTATTAAAATGGAATCAGCCCACATTCGTTTAACCAAGGAAAATTCGGCATCACGATATCTCTTAAATTATCTTTTTTTTCTTCATATGGATACTTAAAGTAATTTAATTCAGATTTCAATGTCTTAACGTTTCCCGCGCTTACGGAAATGTTAGAGCTCTTTGTTAAATAAGACTTCATTTTTTTGTTATCAACAGGATCATTAGCATGAAGTGTAAAAGTCAATTGCGTAAATGCTAATGTGTTTCACAAGAAACGACTATGAAAATTATTCTTTTATCGACCATGAAACTTTATTAAGCGAGGCCGATACATAAAGTATAAAAAAATAATCAAAATTTTAACATAGTTTAGGTAACCTAACAATTATAAAACGTTTTATTTGAAAATTACAAAATCGTGCCGCTGTATACGATGTTGTGCACGACGAGCATACCACTTGTTTGTCTTTTTGTCTTACACCGTCTACAACAATTGCACTTTTGCACAGAGCCTCAATTAAATATGACTTTTGAGTGTAACAGTACTACAATAGAGCAACCAGTCGCGACAACAATAAGCACTGTTCCATTCTCTGTGACCCCACTCTTGCTAAACAATGTAAAGAAGCGCCGTTAATCGTCTTTTAAACGATATTACTACCATCACAAACGCAAATAACACATTACAATGTTTTATCGGGCCCAAGGTTATATTGCGACATGCTTTCTAACACTTGCCATTAGTACTTCTCTGTATCTGCTTTTGGCAGTCCAAGAACGCAGCAACTGCTCACGTTAATTTGTATTCTTCTCACCTTTTTAACCTTTTTCATTTAGTTGGGAAACTCTGTGCGGATAGGACCTATTGTGTCGTATATCTGATATATTTGTACAATTGCATTTGTTGAGTGAATTCTACTGCTAGTGCTGATATTGAATCGTTTGTTAACCGTAACAGTCGGTTGGCTGTAACCTTGTCTTCTTTAGACAGTCAATGTTTCATTCTGGCATAGAACAAGTGTAATGAACCGCAAAACCATTATGATCGGCATCTATTTTAGTATGATTTCACTTATTTACTACGTATTGATTTATACCAATAGTTCGATCACGAAACGGTAATTTGAAATTTCCTAATTATTTATTATTACAAATACTCCTTTTAGGGAGGAAATAATTTATTAAACGATAAATATTTATAATAATCGATTGTAAAGATTTTGATTTGTTTATTTCAATGATTATACATTTTAATGTTTTGAATTATATTCGACACTTCCTTGTGGTTAGCAACTAAAAATTCAGGTATATACCTATTAAAGTTCACACGGTCGTATTCTACAATAAGAAGCATTATACGAATTTCACACAATCATAAAAACTAGAACCATGACACGATGGTTACAATAAATTGTACGATGACTATCTCATTATTCTGAGGCTGTTTCAACAGTCTTCAAGGCATAACTGTTGTTTATAATGTAATTGTAAAGTTTTCATGTTCGAATGCGCATCACTGCAAAAACTAATAACAACGAAATAAATCCTATTCCTCGATTAATATCGGAGTGATTACAGAGAAGTATCTATATACAATTACGCTTGTCTATAGAGACTATAATCCAATAACATAAACAAGATTACGGACACCAGCTAGTTCACAAAACATTTCACTTTATGAATGACCACAAAGAAGAAATAAATTTTGAATAGTAAAAATATGTTACTCAAATATTCATAATGCTTTTATCTAATCCTAAAAACTAATCGTAAAATTTTCAGTGTATGGTTATTGCACAACAAACAGTGGATTTAACAATCGTTGAAATAAAACTTATAACTTTTAAATAAATAAATAAATTTAAATCACCGCTAATTTTTAAAATTATTCAGTAGTTCGTGCACTGGATATGAAATATTTTGCATGTGTATAAGTACTCTTTAGAAGTTCAATATGAGTATGTATTCATAAATGGAGATTATCTAACTGAAAGTGAACATTATAATTTAAGAAATATTTACGTAATATACCGATGGAATATTTTGGAATGGTTACATCTAATTAAATCACTTATGGTACATAGAGTTAGAGCCTCTAGCATGGCTACGTTCGGCCCAGCAATAAAAATTAAAGTGATCGATAAGTATTTTTAATGATATTATACATTAAGGTTATAGTCGATTAATGTTTGATTTTCTTTTTTTCCAGTGCTGGAATGATGGGCGAGGGCCTGCTGACGCTCACGTATGGCAAACACCACGCCTGCATCCTAAACGAGGTGGGCGCGGCGTGGCGTGGCGCTAGGTATTCCGACTTGGTGTTAGTGTGCGACGACGCCGTCCCTCTTGCTGCACACAGGATCGTCATGGCCGCAGCAAGTCCTTTAATAAGGTATTGTTAAAAATACATGAAAATATACGCCATATTTATTCTGCTCGATTGCCGCTTTTCGTTATCTGGCACGACATCTCTCGTGTTGAAGTGACGTTAGCTCTTTAGTTAGTTTTTATAAAGACTCGGTAAAAAGATTGTACTTCATCTGATCTTGAATAGAGTTCAAGAACGACGAAGACTGATGATATATGAAAATGTACCGACAGTTGTCATCATCATGACGGGCTTCATCTACCAAGATTATGACAGGATCTCTAGCTAGTTCTAGATGTACAAATGTACGATGATACTATATGATCCAATCGGCCCCAATTCAACTCAAGTCCACTCAATTGCCCTACCTGCCTCGCTAATTGCTGACTAACAGACACTTCTCTACGCTATCTTTTCAACGATATTACGATATAATTGGCCGCTAAAAGCTCTTCCATTATTATTTAGTACTTAAAACGGAATGCGAACGACGTTTATTCTCTGAACATGAAGTTTGTTTTGCATAGGCCCAAATTGCAGTTATCCCCTTCGCGCTTTATGATTCTTTTATTTAGGCACAACAAGCTAGCAATAGATTTCTCATATGCCTATTCTTTAAATCTGCTGCTGACAACGTTTCCTCTTAATCTCTCAGTAACAAAAACGTACAATTTTAAATAGTTTAAATTAAGCCTTATTTCAAAGATACGTTTGTAAATTATGATTTTGATTTAATGTATATTTTATGTAGAAATTAAGACGCACGTCTCAATGCGGAACTTCAAGGATCTTTAATACATTTGAACAATGAGACATTTTTATGTGTCTAATTTTAAATTATGTTATTTATTTAGTACATTTTTCATATTACATGTTATTGCAAACACATTTCATCTTGAAACCATTTTAGACTATGTTGATTCTATCAAAGCACTGTTTTCTAATCATGTGACGGTTATGCATTTCAGGAAAATACTCGACGATACTCCATCAGTCGAGAATCCGGTCACAATTCACATGTCAGGCATCAACAGTACTCTCATGAGGCATCTCCTTGTGTTTTTATACAGCGGTCAAGCTTACATTGAGGTAATTTGTACTTCCGTATAGTTTTTCAATTAAGTCCGTATTTTATTTTAATCATTTATTAAATACAAAAACTAGAAATATTTTCGTTATAATTTTTCGGTCACAAGTATAAGAAAATATTTTAAAATTAATATTATGGCATAATCAAGAACACTAGTGTGATGCACTTCCAATAATGTAGTTTTTGTTCTATTTCAGTCCGGTGAAATAGATGACATGCAAGAACTGTTTGAACTCTTAGAAATCAAGTCAGACGTATGGAAGTCTACAAAGGAACGTCAACAAGCTGAGGAACGAAACAGATCGTGTGAACGAAAAGCAAAAAACTTCAAAACAGATATTAATAGTAACGAGAGCAGTAAGCATGATGTGCCTTCAGGTTCATCGCATTCAGAAAGTGACAGAGTAACTCCTGGTGCCGGATATAGTAAAGACAAAAAGATAGAGGTGATTCAGAATCATTAAGTATAAAGAAAGAAAATATGTCGACTAGCAGCAATGATGATCGGGATGACGAGGATGGTGATAACAGAGACAAGGAGTGCAGTCAACTGACGGCAAGGCGAAGAAGTTCATCGAATCCTGTCAATTTATCACTAGCGAGAAATTCAGAGAACACAGGCAGTGAACATGATGATTCACAAGACGTAGATGTTGAGACAATTGCAGCGAAGGTAAATATTTAAAAGTAAATTATTAACATCACAATTTTTTTTATATACAGCATTTGAAAGCATGCACGGGGTAATTTTTGTGCTGTAATTATACATTAAATACGTTTTTCTTTTCAGAACATTTCAAGTAGAAGGTCTACTTCATCCAGCCAAGAGGATCATCCACAAGAAACTACAGTTTATAGAAGACAATTGATAAATGATCGATTAGGCCGAGGTATTGAACGGACGAAAAGGAAATCACATTATCTAGAGCCTCCCGAACTTGACCTCCGAACTGTTAAATTAGAAGATTATGCACATCTTAAGCCACCCGACCAAGATTTAATGTCACTTGTGCAAACATCACCGGAAAATTATGTTGTCACACCACATCGGAAAAAGAAGACCAGGCTTTCACAACTCTCCTTCACAAAATCCGCCATTTGTATCATTTCCACCGAGTTACCTAGAAGAGATGGCACATTTGCGGTACACACAAGGACCAGCAAGTGCCGCTGCTGTGGCTGCTACCCGACTTGGTGCATTACACCCGCTCAGTGCGTCCGCGCCACCCTATCTACCAGAACGAAGTGTTACACCTCCAACAGCAACACACGACGATGCTCTAAAATATCGACCTCCAAGCGCCGGGTCGTGGGGACCATGGCTCTGCCAACCGCAAATGAGTAGTGACGATGCACCCTCAACAGAACATGACCAAGGTTCAAGCAAACAAGCGCCTGTAAGGGAGTACCGGTGTGAATATTGTGGAAAACAGTTTGGCATGTCGTGGAATCTCAAGACTCATCTTCGAGTTCACACAGGAGAAAAGCCTTTTGCTTGTCGACTTTGCGTCGCCATGTTCAAACAAAAAGCCCATTTGCTAAAACATTTGTGCTCGGTACACCGTAATGTGATATCATCGAGCGAAAACGACGGACGGACTAATACACCGGGTCGGTTCAACTGTTGTTTCTGTCAGCTCACCTTTGAAGCACTACCGGAACTCATCAGACACTTATCGGGACCACACAATAGTTTGCTTCTTAGCAAAAATTTACACGAATGACAGAGGCCCACGTGACGCGGGCTGACGCGTATGTTTGGACTTTGAATAATACTTCTCTCGTTCCGAGAGTTCAATTGTGATATGTGTTTAAGAAAGGTTTTAATGCTAAGCAATTAGTTTTAAGAAGTGAAATATCGCAGAGCGATAATAATAGTGAAACATTCGTATTTAAACACTGCGCATGTAATGTGGATGACTAATTTAAAAATCACATGTTTGCCGAATGGGTCCAAATTGTTATAATTTGTTTAAAAATTATAATCCGGGACCAATACCTTCCAAGATAGTATTTATTTGAAAGATGTATTTCATTAGGGTAAATATTATTGTAAAAGCCACCGACACATTAATTCCTTAAGAATAGAAAATAGACAAATAATTTGTCAGATGAAAGTTGCGAAGTTTGTAAAGGCCTAATGCTACGACGTCACATAAAACTACCTCCTAATTTAAAGCAGTACCTTTTTGAAACTACTGTGGTGTTATTAATATAGGCACTAGTATTGTCCTTAGATCCAAAGCACAAGGTCAATAACTCTAGTCAGAATTGGAACTAAGAAATATATTTTAAACGTATTGTATTGGTATTAGATGTGTCTTCCATAATAAACAATAAACCCTTTTATAAATTTTCAGAGTAATCGCATAAGAATTAAAAACAATTGTATCTATATATTTTAAAATTTCATAACGCTTTGTTCCAATATCTAATCTGACTTCATAACTCGCAGCTTTTAATGACAGTTTTTACAATCTCAATATTAGGGTTTATATCAATTATGAAGTAACTTCTAACTTAGAAAATGTGTTCGTAATAGTATAATATACAAGAAGCATATCCTTCAGTTTGTTTGTGCCGATTATTTGTAATTTGAATGAGCACCAAAGATTTGTAAAGCATTGATGATGTTTTGGTGTATACAATTAAGAAAAATTAAAGGGACCTGAAATGATTTGTTAAATTTAAAGTATATAGGTACCAATTAAATAATCTCGTGTCTCTAGTTTCTAACTTCGATGTTTTTCTATAACCTCTTCCGTTGTATCGCTAAGAACAACTAAAGCTTCAATGTCATCTTTATTTTTCGATTAATTTACTACTTTAGTATTTTTAAGTTCACCAGGCATTACTGTCAAAGGGATATTTTTATTACTTTTAAAGTTTTTTCGAACACATTACTGTGGCCAGTTATATTAACTATTATTTTAGTGGATGCTGGATATTCAATGATAATTATTCTCTTAAGATTTCTTTTGTTTATTTTTTTTATAATTTCGGCAGTCTCTCATAAGAAGGATAACTTTTTTTTCGATTAATTTTCTACTCTGATAGGTAATAATTATTCAATTAAACAAACGGTTCTAATAGAACAAATCCTATTTTTTTATGTAATACTCAATTTTAAGGCACGAATCGTAATCTGACGACCGTCTGATATTTTTGCTTGTAGTGGAAATGTCAATGCAATTTCGTTAATGTTTTTTATAACATTGATAAAACTAAAGTTACCATTGAGTTGTTCAAAACTTAGAATAAACGACAAAATTGTCAATTCGCTTTAACGATTATAATCTATCGAACGTTACCTATCAATATACCTGACTTTTTGTGTAATATTTTTAACGTCTTTGTAATTGGGGAACAATTTAATTTTAAGGATTGTGATTTTGGGGTTATTGTCATTATATGTCTATGTGATAAATAAACATCTGTTATTAATGTACTAATTAGACGAGTATTGAGAACGATGTCTTCCATTGACAATATTTTTCGACTCTAATTGTTTTTTTTGTAAATTAAGTAATTAAGATAACAATGCATGACAAAAATCGTCCACATATAAACGTCTATAGAACCGAATACGTAAACAGATACGTCATTAAGTCGATCAAATACCTATATTTCTTATAAGATACGCATCAATAAAACCCTGTAGTTTTAAGACTGTTGTGATATATGTCGGCATTGTTCGGGATTGCCACTGTCAAAGTAATCAATGCAAATAACTCACTTAAGCGTTTTATTATAGACATATTTTGTGTTTTTTTTTAATATTATTCCAAACTGCCTATCAGTTCAAATTATTTGTGTCATTAATTCTATATGTATTTGCTTTTTTTATTATAGGGGTAATATTATTATTATTGAGACATAAAATTTTATTACATTCTAAACAATTCACTGGTTTATGAAATAAATAAAGTAAAAAAAAAAGCATTAATGTTCTCGAAGTAAGTTATACAAAATTGCTTTGCGACATACAAAATCTAATCTATACTAATAAATAACTAGGGTTCCATATTTAAAATATTTCCAAAAAAATTAAAACGCAGTGAAGAACATAATAAACGTGGGCGCAGCCGCGGGCCCACAGCTAGTGTAAAATATATTTTAACATAACTTTCTGTGCCACTAAAGGCCGAAAAACTCAATAATTACTTGGAAACATACAAAAAAAAGTTCTAATAATTTAACATTCGCCTGGAATAATACAAAGAAACACAAAATAAGCGCCGATTCGAAATATTATTGTGTAAAACATGACGTTGTTAAGAATTAAATTGTAAATAAATAGTTTATAAGTTTCGATGATGATAATAAAAGCTTAAATTAATATTGTTGAACTTGAATATTGATTTTCTTTTTGTATTAATTGTAAATTTATTAATAATTATAAAAAAAAATATTATGAAAAGTATTTCATAAGTTTTCACATAGTGTACAATTTTTTTTTTTTTTTTTGTAGATATTGTTTAGAACATTATTAACATTCTGTAAAAATGTGTTCTTACCATAGTTAAATTAAATAACGAGAATATTTTAGTTACACATACCACTGTTGCTTATTTATCTTCGGAACCCTCTAAATCAGTGGTCGTCACTCTTCTGGTCAAGAGCCACATAGGACAATGTGAGGGACCAATGCGGGCCGCAGTATTATGGATTGGGTAGTTGATACCATCTATGAATTGACATAGAAATATGAACGTCAAACGCGTATTCCCCATAAAATTTATAATAACATAAAAACCTATGAAGTGATTTTTGACAAAATTTTCACCTTTTTGACTAACTACATATAAACTCGATTTTTAGTCATTGTCTATCAAAATTGTTTGTTTCGTCACGGGCCACACTAATACAGTGCAAGGAAGGCAGTTTGACGACCACTGCTTTAAATAATTTAATCACAACGCTATCTCTATGAGATAAAATGCACAAAAATGCTATGTATTATATTGTATAGAACTCTTACAAAGATCTCCTCTGATGTTAAGTGACGATGTGACCTAAGCTAAATCTAGATTAGGTCTCAAATTATGCTATATACATCTATATGTGCTTGGTGAGAAATTTTCAAACTCTAGATATCCAAGCGGGCAATAATTAAGCACCACCATCAAGCTATCGTTTCATTAGATATAATGGTTTCTTTGACTCCTTATATAATAGTACCTATGAGATGGTTTCGAGCCTATATCAATTATGACGCAGTATCCGACCACACAATCACTGAACCATCATCGCGAGTGACTACGTAAGTAAGAAGTAATAGATTATGATTGAAGAAACTGATAATTACTCCAGTTATCACAAGCAAACATAGTAAACAGACTTTGAAAACTCTAAAAAATATAAATTAAATTACTCCCTCCGAGAACCTTAGTCTTCAACAATTCATTTTGACAGTACGAGTAGAGTACAATGCGTACAAACTATGGATTATATATCTGAAAATAAATTATCGATAGTAATTAGAATTATAAATAATAATAATAAGAAATAATGCTGTCCACTTATTATTATATTTTTCCTCCTTACTTCAAATGATCGAGCGCGTATCTGATACACAAAAAACATTTTTTAACCGACTTCAAAAAGGAGTTATCAATTCGTCTGTATGTTTTTTTTTTTTGTTACTCGATTTCTCCGTCATTTCTGGACCGATTTGCAATATTTTTTTTTAATCGAAAGAGTACACTTCCGAGTTGGTGCCATTTCTATCAAATCGGGATGTGATTAGTGCAACTCAGGGAAATTGAAAAAAAGCCTCGTATATTGTAGAAACTTACACGTGTTTCATATATTCGTTTTCAAGGCTATATATATATTCGTGTATAAAAAAATATTTGAAATCGGTGCCATCTTACAGATAACGAAGCGGTGTAAATCTACGTCACTAAGATTATATATAATTGTAATGAAGTTCAGGCAGTTATTTTTATTTATAAATGAGTACATTGGTAAATTTTAGCTGGCATCGACTCCAATATTATTAATGGTATTAAAACAAAGGATATATCGAAGTTAGCAGAAGTAGATTAATAAAGTAATTATTTATTTACTTTTTAGTACATTTTTATATTATATTCTTTTGAAGTCGGTTTTGTTTTTAATAATAAAAGTTTTTTTTTTCTACTTTTTGTTTAAGTATGTACTTTTATCCTTTTATGTATAGTTTTGAAGCCAGTTTTTTTTAATTTTCTCTAAAAATGATTTTATTTCCGTATTAATCTGTTCTTTTTTCTAGCTTTTTTATTTACTGTTATTGCATATCAATAAAGTACAACAACAAGACAACAGAGAAATCAGGTAACAACATTCTCGACCTAAATGCAATACATGTCATGACCAACTTTCAACGAATTCGGTCTAGTAGTATTTCAATAGAACAAATTAATAAACAGACAGACAGACAAAAAAATCGAAATGTGCTGTGTAGTCGATTCTGAAGCCTCGCACAGTATTTCTCCTTAAATATGCTCAATGTACAGATTTCGTCTCGTTAGCCTTTTATTATAAGTATATATTTGTAAAATAAATCTAGATGATTGAAGCGATAATGGCGCAGCGGATAGTACGGGCAGATTCCGCGTCAATCGACGCGGGTTCAATCCCCACCTATCCGACTCTAAAATCATGAAGGAAAACATCGTGAGGAAACCATAGCATGGTGGTAGGGGATTTCCTAATGACGCCCGCCTGGATAGCTACCACCCTCAAGTTTGAAAACCTGTTGCCAAATACCCAACTACCAACTACCCAATAGGTGTGTTCCGCCAGCATCAGTTGAGAACCACGTACCTCTAGGCTTAGTGTGTTTACCATCTTGGACTACATCGTCACTTAACACCAGATGAGGTGGTCAAAGCACTGAGTCTATTCCGTGTATAAAAATATTTGAAAATGATAAAAAAAATATGAATTTACTATATTTATCTCATTAGGTAAAGATAAAACGGTTCAGTATCCTTTTCTCCTCTGTTTGTCAACCATTCTTCTTATTGTCGAATGTTATCTATACAAATTAATAAAACGTCAGTATCTGTGTGTAATATCAAAAGAACTTTTTACTAAATACATATGAATGTATAAATTATACCTATAACAAAAACACAATTTTGAAGTATTTTATTTGTCTGACAATTTTGAAGTATTTTATTTTATTTGTATTTTGTTTGTTCCAGTTTATCTCCGGAACCGACCTTGATGGGACCGATTTTGATTTAGGATTTGTGAATTAAGATTCCGTAAAAAAAAACTCACGAATACAATCCGATACAATGCACAGTTTTACTGGCAGGTTTTTGAATTTGTGAGAAATATCTTTGTTTTCTGTTAGTATAAAAAAATAGGAAAATAATTAGGGTTCCGTGTAAATAAATTTAAACCCATTAATTTGCAAGACAAACGATACAATGGTCAGTTTTCCTGGTATGTGTTTGAATTTGTAAGAAATATATTTGCTTTCTTATAGCACCATATATGCTGCCCTCGGCAGTAGTTTCATATTTGTATCGTTTGGAGTCGAGAACTGGTAGAGGCTTCTCGTAACCAGAGGGGTGATCTATTCCTTGGTCAGAGAATCAGCATTTCCATACAACGTGGTAATGTTGCCAGATTTCTGGTTACGTTTACTTGCGGCGGTGAGCTTTGAATTTTTGTCATTCTTTTTTATAAATTAGATAAATATTGCTTTAGTATACACATTATTTTTAATAATAATTTTAATTTTATATATTTATTATGTTTTATAATTGTAGTTAAAAGTTGTTATTTTGACACATTACAAATAGACACTTCAAAATTATTTATTAATTAGTTGTGTACCCGCGGCTGCGCCCGTGTTTCATATGCTCATTATTGCATTTTAATTTTTTTATACGGAACCCTATTTTTTTGTAATAAGATAAAGCAAAAATATTTCTAATATATCCAAGCGCTTTTTCGTAAAACTGTGCATTAAATCGGATTTTATTTTGTTTTTTTACGCGAAACCCTAATTATTTTCGAAAATTACAAGTAAGTTACCCGGAGTAACTTCAGCTATCTACCAAAAAAAGTTCAGTCTAAATCCGTCCAGCCGTTCCGGAGATTAACCGGAACTAACAGACAGACATACAAAAATTTAAAAAATTGTATTTATGGTAAACGTATCGTATATACATTCATATCTTTTTAGTAAAAAAAATAATTATGACATTACAAACAGACACTTCAATTTTATTTATTAGTATAGATATAGATATAGATAAATATCGGGACGCTTGTCACTTGGTAACACTGTAGGAAATGAACCTATATTATAGATATACTTATAATTCCACCAAGTTAGGTATGTTAACCATTTTTATGCCCAGTATTGTAGACGAAAGACAGCCAATTAAAATAAATACAATTAGTTTCGGTGAACTCTGTAAAGTACATTGTATAACGTATTACTCAAGTCAAGGTCTTGCCGCAGAAACCTTACAAAGGCACAATCTGAAAATGAGCAACATTTATAATAATTTTACTATCATACCAAGTTTATTGTGATTCGTGGTGAGTGTTTAAACTTTCATTTATTTTCTATAAAGCTATTACACATACTTGCAATAAAGTATGTAATATTGATTATTTTGACAATTGATTATTAATAATATTATTATAGATTTTGTTAATTTTGTGATATAACTAATTAATAACATAAGTATAATTATGTAAGTATGATTAAAATAACTTAGAAATATTTTGAAAAAGCTCATTTTTTTTAAACTTTGAATACAGTTTCTCTTGATGTTAATTCAGAATATTATCGCCTAAGTTGATAACATGTATCTGGTAAGGAGGTGTAAGGAGCTAGAATCTCGACTAATCTAGAGTCAGGCTGCCGGAATATAGGTACTATTAGAGGCTTAGCGACAAATTTTCTACTTGAGGTTTGTAGTGGCGGACATTAGACAATTTATGGATTTTATGGCGACATCTTTTCTTTGTCGAAATGTCAAGTTCATTTTAAGATAGGATAAAAACCCACATCGTTCGACCCTATGTCTTATGATATAAACATTGAACCATTATCGCTTGTAGAACATGAATATTTTATTCATATACCGCGTGTTATTTATTTTATAATAGAATATATTTGGGGTAAAATAACAATGAATATGAATGTGGAAGAATGAAAAACTAGAGAGAGGTAAACAAAAGTGTGGACGGAGTGTGTAATAAATGATATGAAAGAAAAAGGACTAAATTAGTTGATGACGGCTGAAAGAGACGTATGGAAAAAGAAAATATACTGCGCCGACCCCAAGTGAGTTGGGGTTGTAATGAGAATGCGTGTTTTAATTACTTAGTGTTGACAATAAGGAATATTGATAATTGGAAGGAAGAATGAAATAAACTCATCAATCGCTACTAAAAAAGCAGTTATTAAATAGAAGTTAAAAAGTCTGTTATATCCTTAGCCTATTTATTACATTTGTGGTATTGACAATAAAAGTTATTATCATAATGAAATATATGACGACATTGAAATAATTCATCACCGACCCGCTACACACTTGTTGTCCAGTTTAATTTCAAGAAACAAATCGAACATCATAATATTATTCTATAGTACTGTTTATCCCGTCCCATAATAAATAAATAAAAATATAAAACTATAATTAAATACGTATCCAGTTAAAGGAATAGCAAAAACTTGTTAGGTGAGTAACAGAGTCGCAATATGCATCCCTTCGAGTACCAGAATAGATGGGAAAATGTAGAAATAAAAAAAAAGCATAGTACATAACCGGTAAGGAGGCAGGTGACATGTTTTTGCTCTGAACTACGCCTGGGAACTAAACTTCGAGATAATTTTCAGCCGAATTCTCTATTGTTGACTTTCGTTTACTCGCAATAGTTTTTGTCAGTTTAATTCATAAATATATTTTATACATAATATTAGTTACTACAGAAATTATTGCCTATTTTACATGGAAGTATAGAACTCAATTATTTAGAAAGGAGCATAATTACAGCATTTTTACTTAGTGCATCTAAATGACATTATTATTGACACCGCAAGGAAATCCTCTTATGTACGTTTTACTCTTTTAAAAAGAATTATAACTTTAAGGTAATATACTATATATATTTTACTCTGAATATTTTACGGTTAAGAAACACATTAATTACATCTGTTAAAGTCTTGAAATATATCTCCGCAACTTATTAAACCCTTCAGCACTAACCTGACGTTTACGCCAGCTTTCCATTTTTCCTATCGTCTCATTTTTATGGGTAATCGACATATCATACATATCGAAAGAAACTAATCATTTCAGGTAGGTAATAAATGTTTTTAGAATTTTTCATTGACAAATAGATTTAAAAAAAAACTGTTTACTCAGTAGGTAACATATCTAAAATTGTTTTTCAAAGAATATTTAATTGAAATCATATATTGGAAAGATACCACGTATTAAAATTTAATTCTTAATGTAATTAGTTTATCTTTTAATTTATTATAAGTTCTCATTAACTTAAATATTTTAACAAGGACTGCAACTGTTAAACTTTTATAAAGAAAGAGATCCGACAAGTCTATTCATACGAGTAAATAAATACAAATAAAGAGAGAAGGTTAAATATATACACACGGGAATACATATTACCTAACAAGGAGCGGTGCAAATTTATTACGGGTTCCAACAAGAGACAGAAATAAGTTGTTCTATGATTCTTAAACCCTTTCTGAATTTAAATTTATTTACCAAATTATTAATCTTAAAAACCTTCTTGTTCTATAAAAGGCGTTTAGTTAAATGGAAAATAACACACTATTATTTTGTATAATTTAAAATCAACAAAAGATTTCGTAATTTTCGAATAACGCCAAATAACCAAACATGCTATTAGCAGTTTCTCCTTACAATATATAAAAAGCAATGCCTCCCTACTTATTAATTACCTTATTTTTTTAGATCTATCGAACCGATTTACGTTTTTTTTTACCTTTGATCAAGTGTATATTTTGTTACAGAATTAAGTAATTTATAGCTAGCAATAACAAGCTATGAGCGACCGTAAACCTTTAATTCCAAATGATTTGTTTGTTTTTAAATAAACTGTTTAACACATTTATAGAAACAATATGATATATTACAGAAAGCTTTATGAACGATTACAAGATGTTTGATTATAATAATGATAACGGCATGATAATTGCAAAACGAATTTTGTAAAAAACGTTTAGAGAACTTTATATTTTTTATAAAGTCTAATTTCCCTGGAATTAACAGTTTGAGAGACACTGTCTAAGGGTTTACTAGATACGGAGTTTATTACATTGGCTTCCAAGCACTAGACCGGTTTTAGGCGAAGCTGCGGAGGTTTATAAACGTGTGTCAGGACTCCTAGCATCATTCCCGTGTGCACCCTCCGAATCAACAACATCCATAATGTGGCGTCTCTCCATTTTGTCGCTGATCGCGACCGCTTCAGCTCAAATACCGTCGCTTGGATGGTGCCCCGACTTTCAGGTAATTCTATTTAATAATTTCATAGAATTAATTAATATGAAAACAATTTTTATCACACTTTTTTCTAAAAGTATTTAAAAATATAGACCAGATTTTCTTTGTATTTATTTTAAACATTTATTAATAAGTTTTTATTATTAATAATAATTAATAAGATTTATTAATAATATAATTCCAAATATTAATTAATAAAATAAAATAATTAACATTACCCACAATGTCAAAACTGATTGAATTTTATGATTTTTTGTTAAACGATTTATATAATCCATAGAAAATAATCTGCAAGTTTGTATCAATAGTATATATAAATATATGTATATATTCTTAAACATTGTCAAAAAAAAATTTGAAAATATGAAATTATGTATGTTTTTTTAAGTAGGTAATACAATAGTATCGACCGGTGGTTGAAATTCATCTACAATCGTTATTGAACAGTTGACGAAAAATATTGTTTCCATAATTTATTTTTCATAAAAAACTCTAAACTCTTTCATAGCTCGTTAACAAATATACTACACTATTTTTGTATTTGCCTATAGATATATGTATATATATAAATTATAATATGTACTGATATGATTATAACACATATTTAATGATGTTTAAAATCTTAAATATTTTAATTGTGTAACATATTTCGACCATATAGCCGATGGCTGGCTTCAACATGAACCGATTCTTGGGCACATGGTACGAGGCCGAAAGATTCTTTACAGTCAGCGAGCTTGGAAGCCGCTGTGTCACCACCAACTACCAGAGCACTCCCGAGGGAAGGATCATCGTATCCAACGAGATCCTTAATTCACTGTTAGTATTCATTTTATCTACCACACTTATAAAACCGTTAACCTACAAAGACTAAATTTAATGCGAA
Organism: Samia ricini; assembly: GCA_014132275.2. Classification (NCBI taxonomy): domain Eukaryota; kingdom Metazoa; phylum Arthropoda; class Insecta; order Lepidoptera; family Saturniidae; genus Samia; species Samia ricini. The sequence continues at coordinate 15,474,232 of AP028161.1, forward strand.
CTAAATTTCATATGAATACATAATTGAATAATTGATCATGAGTTAAATTTGAGAACCTTATAAATAAAAAAATAAAACCATTACAATCATAGGGACATAAAAAAGCCATACCGTAATCTAAATCTAGTAAACTGTTCGTATGTAAGACAAAGTCTAACCGACGAAACTAAATAAAATGCTAGCGAATTTAGTAGATATACATGTATTAAATAGAATATCGTAGATTCTATTTTTGATTTGAGACTTAAGAAACAGGATTTCAAAATAACATCGCGATAGTGTAACAGAAAGAGGTTTTTAAAAGTTATACAAAAGAAAATGGTTGATATTACTTCGCTAATACCGCTTCAAATTAGCAACACAAATCGAACGCCTTCGTAAATCAAATATCAATAGTTCATGTTGAAGGTTTGTAATCAAGCTCCCCATATTTCGAGAATATTACTTGACAGCGAATTCCTTTAGGCTTAGCATATTAATCATCTTTGTAAATATCAGAGAAGAATTAAGTAATATAAAAACATTTTAATACAGGACTGGATATAAACGAGTAATGGAAGGAAGTCTTCAGATGGTGGGGAGAGAAGGTGAAGGCCGAATCATGGTGAAATACTCCTCTCGTCCGATACCTTATGATTCTGAATATACGATACTCGACACTGACTACGATAATTACGCTGTCATGTGGTCTTGCAGCGGCATCGGACCGGTCCACACTCGTGAGTATTTTTTTTTTAAATCATTGAACGAAACTAGTCTCTAATTGTTTTGGTTTTCTGATATCCTGGTATTTTTATTTTAAATCCAATTAATGTTTATTGTCCAATAAATATAATTAAAAGATTAGAAAAAGTAGTAGTAATATTTTGGATAATTCTATAAAAGATTTAAAATTTTCGCGTGTCATAGTTCTATATAAAATTATTTAACACTGATCGGGTCTGTTAAACCAAACCGAAAGATTGGAATAAAAAGGTCAATACCATAAGACTGGTATTAAATAATTGTTAATGTAATTGTTCATAGAAGAACTTTAAAAAATATTGCAATTTAGATTGAGGAACCACCGTTAATTATTATATTATATGCGTATCAATAATATTAAACAAGTTCAAATTAAAATATCTCAACTCATGTTGTACGAAATGGCGAATGGTCTTTGGTGTGGTTGGTGACTTTAGAATAGCCCTTAAACTAAAGGGGGTGATATATAAGTTCTACTTAAATAAAAAAAAAAACCTGTCATATTGTATGGACCAGAATGCTGGGCTAGTAAGAAGATGGATGAGAAACGATCGCATGTCACTAAAATGCGAATGTTGAGATGAATGTGTGGTGTTAAAAATGGATTAATTTAGGAATTTGACAGTGGCGCCAGTGGTAGAAAAATCGAAAGGGTTTGTCGTCGTATGGGCATGTTATGAGAACAGAGGAAACGTGTATCAATAAAATAGTCATGAATATGAACGTGGAAGGGTGGAAAAGTAGAGGAAGGCCATAGTAAGTGTGGATGATATGTGTGAGGAATAATTTGACAGAAAAATAAGAAAATGAATAGATGTCGGTTGATACGGGGTCTTTGGTTGGGAACAGGTCACGAAAATGATAATGGGTACTAATAAATTCTAGTGAAGTAAAGATTATTTATTTATTTATTATTATCAATCTAGATTTCAATTCACGAAAATTATTTTAATCCAGAAAACACATGGCTGTACACACGTGAACGTATCCCTTCGATGTCAGTGATGCAAAGCGCCTACGGTGTACTCGACAAGTTCAGAATCTCGAGAACATTCTTTGTTAAATCTGATCAAGCCGATTGCTCCATCTTGCCTGATCCTGCTGCTGTACCTTTAGACGCCAAGAGCGATGAAGAGGATGAAATGAAGGAAATTAAAGTAGTAGTCGCAGAAAAGAACGTACAGCCGGTTGTGGTAATATCATAATATAGTATCTTTTTATAACCAATTTAAATACAAGTTATCCCTGATATTCGCTCTGTCACTAGTAATGCATATTTTATTAACTTAAAGTAGTTTGCAGTGTTCGATACCTTCAATTTTCCTTTACACAGGACTTTCAAAGTCTAATACAGTGATTGATTGTTTGACTCGACTACCACTCATCTAAGAATAACTTCCTAAGTTTTCACTATTTTTAGAGCCCGTCCAATACTTACTTGAGATCCGCCATGCTTTACCCCATGTTTTTGGGAATCGCTGCTTTAATTGAAATTTTTTTGATTTTACAGAAGGATGACACCGAAGTCCCAGAAGAAAGATCAGCGGTACCAGACGAAACGAAAGAATCTGAAAAACCGATGCAAGTACCTGAACTCATAATGGCCGAATCTGAGAAGAAGGGTGAAATTATTAGTGACCTAAAGAAGGATGAAATGCCTGAAATTAAGGAACCGAAAAAAGAATCAAAATCCTCTCAGTAATACATATTTATTACATACACAGAATCCGGATAATGCAGAATTGCACATAAGGGAATAGTATCTTTAAAATCAATAGAAAATACTTAAAATAATTAAACTTACACAAGGAAAAGAGAGTGCATCTGGGGATTCCATGAGTTGATTGATGATGCGGCTATTTTACCAAATAAGCAACAAGTACCTACTAAACAGATCGTCAACATTATTCGTGACATAGTTATAATAACTGCACATCAGTCATTAAAAGTAAATAAATTCGGAAAAATGAATGTTTTTTTTTTATTTTAACGCGATTTTGGTGACCAAATGCCATTCCGACATATATATGCTTACACGTCAAAATAAAATAAAGTGGGTTATATTTATTTCATTATGTTCCGTACTTGTTGGAATTTAAGTTTGGTAAATTTATTTAAGCAAACGTTACGAATTAAAGTACCAATAAACCGAAATATAAACGCAAACATATTTTAACTCACTGTCAGGATTACAGATCAAAGATATGTAAATTGTTATAGATGTTACTAATAATAGTACAGTATTCCAGGTCGAGTATGAGTTTAAAGACCGAGCCATAGGCAAGGACTTCACTAATACGATACAGACAATTGCAATTTCCGCTGAGCCATATGTAGCGCTTTTCTCAAAAGAATGCAGGGAAATAAAACACACTCTTTATATTATGCATTTAATTTATTTAATATTAAAGTTACATTAGTCATATTGGAGCATTTACTGTTATTATTATTCGGAAAGGTGATATGCAGGCTTAAACAGTCTTGTATGACTGCGAACTAGTCAGATTTATTTTGATCGCCCCTATATTGCTAAATCTCACTGCCTAGACCTACAACCTGAATATACTGTAGGATTTTTTTGGCAGAGAGTATATGTACCTCCTCCGTGAGCAACACATGCTTACCCAGAATTCGGTTACGTATGGGTATTAATGGATAACATTCAGACAAGATGTGCTTTGGTGTTTCGTCTACTATTTCACAAAACCTGCTTTATATTTTATATGCACAAAATATGCTTGCCCAAACAACAGTGCCCAGTTAATGCTCTCACTAATACTCGTAGCTGATTCCTACTGAGCATCAGGGCTTCTTCAGCTTTGCGCTGAGTGGATGCCCTGATGATCTCTTTGGAATAAATTTGTCCCGGTAATTTATTACAGAATTCTATGGCCTTATAGGTGTATTGGTCCCTTATGGGCATTTACTACCAGAAAATGTTATTGATATCCCTGTGACATTTATGTTTGTTTGTTGAACTTCTGATGAGGTTTGCAGGTGGGCATTGGATGTAGTGGTAGATGGCTGAATATGCTGTTTTGAGACCAGCGGGTAAGATTCTGTTTCCGAATTAGGTTGTTATGTGATATTTTGATTTATTTTATTATTTTTGGTATACCGAGAATTATAAAAAAAAACCCAATGAAAGAGTATTTAAATAACCCCCGCACGCCGTTTCATACAACATAGTTGGAGCGTTGTAATGTTCCAAATTCAAAAAACGCTCCTGCAATCGATTTGATTTTCTTTGTTCGTAAATTCGATACTTCGCGTATTCATTTTTCGAAAATAATGACAATACTTCTATGCATGTTTGAGAAAAATACTTTAATATGTTCTTGTTTAGAGTAACCTGCAGTTAACAAGAGTTTAATATAAAGTTTGTATATACCAAGAAATTGTTAAGGACTAAGTCTTTTAAGTTCACAAAACAAACAATGCTATTTGTAGAGATAAGGTTTAAGATGTTAGGTATATTTTATTATAGCCAATATTACATATTATCATTAATATCTACAAAAATGTATCAAAGAAAATAAAGTACACTCAAAAACTTTTAATACATCATTAACGAATACAACAAAAAGGAACTGGTCTGATTATATTGGTCAGGCTGATACTAAGCACCCACTCCCGGCCGCTATCCCACTACTGCCCGATACGGAGACTTTTGGCTGCTGGGTTTCCCCCCTGGCCCGGTTCGCCCCTCCTTAGTACACCTGCATCCCCCGGACTCCTCCGGGGGATCCATATGAATACCAGGCTTAGTGTGGACGTCCAGTCAACATGGGTAACTCAGCACCAGTGACTCCCGACCTCAAACCATCCTCAGTGCCCGACCTCCGAGTAGCCGGATTACAGGAGACGCCACGCTCCCAGTCGAGAATGCATACGAAATTATTGTACAGTACAAACCAATAACCCTAAGTTCGTAACCTAATAATAGACTTTTAATTTTTGTTAATGAATATTAGAATATTTTATATCCTTGCAACGATTTGATAGGTTACAGGTATTTTTATAACATTGTGTTTATAATACACAACATTTTTTAATGTGTCATTGATATATACACGATATGACGTGGTGAAAAATGTCCGCGGTGTAGCAACGCCATCTGTAGCACACTTGAAGACTACAGATAAACTAAGTAACAACATAATTATGTAGGTATCAAATGTGTAATGTTTCTATAACTTCTAACAGATGTCGCTTCAGTGTGAACCAATATTATTAAGGAACGCATTAAATACATTTATCCATTGTATTATAATAATAGGTAAAATTGTTTTATTTTTTGTTATAGATTCACAAACTCAAAAACTTCTAGACCGATTTGCAAAATTCTTATTGAAAACCTGTAGAAATATTAATAGTAATATATTATCAATGAGTAACAAAACCGGAGTGGGATGCTAGCATTTTATAATATACTTTATTCTAATATGTATTTCTAAATTCAACCACCGTATATAACTGGGAGGCGCATTTTATGGTAATTGTTTACCACTACCTACATTCGCAATAATTATTTATATCTACGTATTTTAAAATACATAATAATACAAAAATATTTATCATTACCTATTACAACTCAAGTTTTGGTTAATTCTTTTCAAAAATTGTTTTTTTTTAAACGGCTGCGCTAAGTTACTATGGTAATATAAACAAATACTTAATTATTTGTATCGAATTTAAACTTAAAATATCCTTACCTATGCTTACCTCCATATGATGCAACCTATTAAATAATAAGCAAATAACGAATCAAACGAAAGCATTTTTGTATCCAACTTGATTGCAACTAAAATAATAGACCCATCTCTCTTTAAAAAAGAGCAGATTTTTTAAATAAATAAAAAATACGCATATTCATATGCATATTCAAATGTATATTCTATTAAATCAATTGTTTATTTAAGGAATTTAGGTGTTCTAATTCTAAAAACTCGGTAACATCTAAGTATATGAAATGTAACTTTAACGAGAACGCGGCAGTCTTGACTCGACCATCGATATAAGACAGAGCCGGTTAGTTGACTTAATAGTTCGCTTCGTATTTACGAGTTTAAAGCAAAATAATATCGTGAAATAAACGTTTAAACTTAAGGTGAGTGTACCTAAATACTGTACTGTGTGTGAGGCATTTGTAAATTTTTTATCTGTACATAAATCTACACTTATTTTTAACGAAATCAATAATAATATAGTTTTTTTTTTTTTTTTTTAAAGTAATGACTATAGTCTGATCCACTATAATAATAGTTTTTACAGTAAGTTTACCTTAATATTTGACGCATTCCTTTTATCTTGTACGAGATGTTTAAAATATATCAGTAGATACTATTTTTTAATTAACTTAGTCAGCATATAGCGTCAATAAATTTTAACAATAATAAAGAGTAACAAATTAAAATAATAAATGTAACGTTTAAAGTAAACCTAACTATTTCTGTTTCATAAAAGTATATAATTATGTATATAAACTATATTATATAGGATTTAATATAACTTTATTGCATCTTACATGTCGTTCAGGAAATCCATTCCCGAAGCAGAAAAAAGTCGTGACGTTAGTCTGCCGTTTGAGTTAACGTTTTCCACCTGACTTTAGATACTTTCTAGACTTCAGACATTTCATATGTAATAGAGATTCAAGATTGGAAACAATTTAGAAGCTATTATGAATTTAGATAAAATTTATGTTGTTCCGCCTTCATTTAATACTATTATTTACTTTTTATTATAATTGGGGTGGGGTCATTTATTATAGTTTTTTGAAAAATTAGTACTTATCTAATCATTATAATTTATATCAGAAAAACATCTTTGAAATTTAAGAGTTTTTAATTAATAATATTTCAACATAAAAATTAACTAATGCAAAATTCAATTTTATTTAAAATTTAAATGATAAAGGAGCTCCAAATTCCATATAGTGACTTAAATTTAATGTTATTAGTCTCTATCTGCATCTGTGTCAGCCTAATTAAGGTTCTCTGGTGCGAAGGTATTTCAATCATATGCGATTTTGTAATAGAGTATAACAAATTTAATCACTTCATTAAAATTAATTAAAGTAAAAAAAGAAATCAGATTATAAAAAACATAAATGAAATGCGAATTTATATATGTGACAATATACATGCATAACATACATAATGATACATAAGATTTTAGCTGGTTTTATTTTTAAAAGTGTAAACGGTTTTTATTAGACAATCACAATTTTACAACAGGCAGATTCAATGCCAAATGTATTTTATTATGACTCATATATGTATTTATATGATCAATAGAACTGAAAAGGCGTAAGTCAAAACAAACAAGCTCTATCATAAACTCATATACTTTTAAGTTACAAAATTCGTTATCATGAGATTAAACTAAACGAAAGACGTATGTATAGTTAAATAGTAAATAGGCAAAAAGGTAGACATTGAATTGAAGCGTTTTTTTAATAAATAGATACGTGATGTGTAAATACTGTAATACTTAGTAAAATAAATCAAGGAAAAGTTGTAACTAATAGTCTCTTAAGAATAACTCAGCAACGTTATCGACATTGGTTCGAATCCTAAAACTTTAAGGTGAAAAATAACGTCTTTATTACATTATCTAGATTGAGATACCAAGCTATCGCCATAAAACATATACGCCTGTCCTATGGGTAAGTTTCAATAACTGTGTTTGGCGATTTGTCTCATTTCTAGGCGTCTAAACCATAGCGTCTTTATTTATAGGTTACACCAAAAAATTCAGTAATTTAAATATCATTTTAGTACCAACAAACGTAGTAGTTAACATTTCAAGAAATTATATCCCCAAAAGTGCTGCATATTGGATATTACGTGTTAAGTTGAAATAAAACAGAATATTGCGTAAATGTTTTTATTATATCATGTAGAAAAAAAAGCATGTAGTCTGTAAGTTGATACTGTAATTAAAAAAAAAAACTTCAAAAGACCTTAAAATCTATTATAATTATACTATATTTACTAACTATATTATGTCTACCACCTACAACTACCTACAAAAAATTACAATATATTAATTACGTCCGTACATAGTAAAACTGAAGCCAAAATGACCCAGGGATAGTGTAGCCGGATTCTGAGTTAATAAACATAGGTACTAATACACCTATTTTGATGAAATCATAGCACAGTGGTAGATCTGTTATAAAGTCCGCCTGGCTAGCTACCACCCTCAAGTTGAAAAAATCTGTCACCAAGCATCTATGGGCGTGTTTCGATAGCCGAGTCTTCTATGTTTAACAAACATATTATTAGCCTGGGTCAAACTGTCACTCAACATCAGATGAGATTGTATACAAATCATAAGAGGCTACGCAGTATTAAAAAAAACTTAATTTTCTACCCTAATTTTCTATTTTCTTCTCGATCAGATTACATATCGTATTAATAAAATCATAAAGTAATTAAGTTCGTTAACTGTTAGCTATGTACTGCATTGTCGCTCATTCTCATCGGTGGAAGTGCAACGGACGCGTGGTACAAGTTAAGAGAACACCTATACTTTCCTCGTCGCATAATTAATAATTCGGAAAAGATCATATAAATAATTCAACATATTATAATTTTCATTAACATATTCGTTACCTTGATCATTAAGCAGGGTCGGCCACTTCTACCACTTTTTTCTATAGTCTTCTTTACATTCACACAATCCAACTATACCTACTTCGATCTCCCTCTACCTGTATAACCATTCATCTCATGACATACCATACCATGCCAACCTACCTACCTAATCTCTGTCACTTGTGCTACTTTCAAGCTTATTCTGATATACTCATTACAACTCTATACGACACATTCATCTTGACATTCGGATCTCTATCACATACGCTTTTATTTTGTCATTCTCTTTACGCAAAATATTTCTTATTTTTGACTAGAAAATGTCAATAAATAAAAACACATACTTTTCAGGATATAATATTGCACTTTAACTTTATTAAAAAAAATGGTTTTTAATTTTTTGATAACAAATAAAAAATATGTTAGTCTGATGAAGGTCTGATGTAGGAAAGAATACTATTAAAGTAAATGGATGAGCTTGATAAAGGGGAGTCTGCAATATTGCGCTGCAAAAGATTCAACTCTGCTCAAAGATATTAATTGAATTATTATAATACATTGAGTATTTGAATCAATCATCATCATCTCCCTGCCCTTCTCTCATTTTTATTTGGGGTCGGCGCAACACATCTTCCTCTTCCACTCATCTCTATTTGAGATCATACCTACATTCACTCTCTTTTTAAGCATATCATCTTCCTCACAGTCTATCCATCTTATCTTCGGTCTTCCTCTTCTCCTATACTCGTCCACATTCATATCCAATACCTTTCTTACAACATACTCTTCCACCTTGCATATTACATGCCCATATCAATACAGACGCCTGCATCTTACTTTCTCTGTCACTGGTGCCACTTTCAAACTTCCTCTAATGTATTCATTCCTAATCCTGTCCATTCTTGTTACTCCAAACATCCATTTCAACATTATCATTTCGGCTGCATGCATTCTCCTTTTAGCTATCACCTTTATGGGCCAAGATTCTGATCAACACAAGACGACAGGTCGGATTATGCTCTACTATATTCCCCTTTAATTTAAAGGGTATTTGCGGATTACAAGTGGTAGCTGTGACCTGCCGCCATCAATAATTTTAATCAATCATTCGTGCGTAATACACTTCAAACAATCGAACAAACTTTTGACTTTAATCTAACCTATAATTTTAGAAAGATGTTCAATCAAATAAAAATACCTTTAATCATACATATATTATAGGAAAATTTCTAATCTTTAAGCTCAAAGAACTTGAAGTCGTTTGTTAGATATAATATTTTTGGTAGAACCTATTAATGACCGTCGATTATCTGTAAGTTTTGTAATTTTTGCCTTAGTAATAAGAATGAAGCCAAAAGATATTATTAATGAGAAATACGAAAGAGGTTAAAGAAAATAATGTAAATAAAGGTTAATCGTCAACTCTTTTGAATTACTCCAGCATTTGTGAAGAATACCGTTAACCAGTACCGTAATTGGACACCACCTACATAACACAAGGATACTCTCAATCGCGACTCCATATAGGGTATATTTATGTTGTACGGTATACTTTGCGAATGATGACAAAATGCGTGTTATCATAGTTTTTCTATGATTCCGGTATTGATATAATTATTTCTATTTACTCATAGCTTAGATAACATATAATAACACTTTTTATATGCGACTGGTAATGAAAAAAGGAACATATCTTCAGGAAAGTTCTACTCTTGAAGAATATATTCTCCTCATTGTGTAGAAAAATTAATAGGCGTACGGCCTTCGGTTCATGAAGTGGTTAATCCCGTTTACTTAAATAGGGAAGAAGCTTTTTCCAACATTGAATCGTCCATATATCTATTGCTTTTGTTAATTGACTGTTCTACATACATTTATATTCTGGTAAATCTGTTCTTTTCTAAAAATATATCGTAGCATGTGGTGCATCCTATAATGTAAAGTCCGTAGTAAAGTATTAAAAGTATCTATTCTTTTGTCTTGGATCCTAACAGCTATAGCTGCCAACAATGAAGTAAAAAAGTTCTCAAAAGGTGTTCTTACCTCAGTGTTTTTGTTAGTCGTGGTAGCAGTTTAAAGTAATATAAGTTTAATTATAATTAAGGTTAATAGACATCGATTCAAGGCCTTTAACCACTCATTAAGAATACTATAGTTTTCACACAGTCCATTAAACCGACAAACGTATTGTTTATGTACTCTATTTGTATATATACTAAAATCCATTTATATTTCTAATTAAATTCATGAAAATAAGTTTAGACTCATTATCGTATAAAGGAATAATTATATTAAGATACAACACAATTTACTCTTTGTCCTCTGTGTCCCTAGTACAAAAATTTATTAAACATTAAAAACAAAACTTATACCAAATGTCAATAAAATAAAAAAATAAAAAATAATTTTATTGATGGTTGTCACCATCGTTCTTTACTTTGTGGAAATAGGTGATATTTTATACTTGGTGAGGTCAACATGAAGTATCCTAATGCTAACGGTTAAGAGGACATGCGGTCGACAACAGATTTGATAAGTAGATATTTCAGAAATCTATTGTTATTGCGTTGCACCCCAAAGAAAGAGTTACAAAACGCAATACAAAAATATACGTAAACATCTCATCATAGTACCCTGTTTCCTCCTCCAAAACTGAACCAATTTTTTCATATTCTTTCAGCTATAGCACAAAAAAAAAATTGGCGATGCTTTTTTTAATTTTATTCATCAAATTTATTTGACAAAGGTTCCTAGTTTCTACAATAACTAATTTATGGAAAAAATCATATTGAAAAGCGTATTGGCATGACAGTGATATATAAACATGATTTGGTATAAAAATATTTAACATAATGCTATTATCCAGAGAGGAAACATGGGACTACGTTTGCATGGAATACATGCCGCTGGCATATCCTTTTAACTACACCTGACAAAGATTTTTTTATTCGTATGTTTTGTATATCTGTAACCTAGAATGAATAACTATGAACTTTTTCTTACTAAGTGAAATTAAACTGTAGTGTTTTCTTAAAGATTGTAGCAATTGATAATCAATAATAAAGTTACCAATTTATTCATTTATTCCTGCACCAAATGGAACTACTCACACTCAAATGCATTTGACCGGTATTTCTAAATGTTATTATAAAAGATGTAGGGTACATGAATAAAGTAAATAGAACAATACGTTTCGTTGAATTCTTGTGCCTTAATTGACGCAATTCTTAACTAATATAATTGCTATTCCACTTAGTAACCAGACTCAGTAGGAGAGGGTAGCTTTGAATAGCGGTTGATAGAGGAGAGGGATGGGGGCTCGTCGAATAGCGGTTGGAGAAGGAGAGGGAGCAGCTGGTACCAGGCTGCCGCCCTTGGACGGAAGATGCAGATAGTGGCCCGGTCATTGGGGCTGCAGTTGGGGTAACGCGGAGTATGCTAGACCAATCCCACGTCGGCCAGTGGTAAGGCGGCGGATGGTACCGTGGGTTTTAGTGGGTATTACTGGCGCTTCACGACGCGCAAGTTCCCCGTGGCATCTCTAATCCGGGAGATTTTACTCCCGAATTAGAGATGGCAGGGAGGATGCGTAAATGCATTTCCCACGTTAAAAAAAAAGTAATATCAAACTCGGCGTGATTTTTAAAGTGCATATTAAAAAGGTGTTCAATTATTTTCCACTACTTTGTTAAACTTTGCTGGATAATAATGTACCAAATATTTGCGAAATTGACACATATGCCAGTCGTATAGAAAATTATGTAAATCATTTAAATATTTACAGCGCATATTTAAAAAGTTCATTAAATTAATCAAACGAATCGATGAAATGAGTTTTTTTTTTTTAATTAAATGTGAAAACTGTATAAATCTTTTGAATTGTCATTCATGATCGATTTGTATTTAGTTCAACTGCACCTATCAACCGGATACTGCAACGCTTTCTCGTTTATGCAGCGGAATGGTGACAACAGTTAAGTTAAAATTTACCGATGCATTATGTATATATATTCCTTGGACGAGGGTCGAACTGAGACATGTATCTAAAACAATATCCTGATTGTATCTCTATAATACACTTGGTATTTTGATAATAATTATATTTCTACCATTTACAGTGTGCTAAGTATCAACAATATGATAATTTAAATATCACGTAAATTTATTTTATTTGTACGTATTCTATTCACATGAAATATTCCTAGAATGATTTATTTGTAACGTTTTTTTTAATTCTAAATTTTGTTATATCAACCTTCAAATATTGACAAACGTCTCTTTCCCATAGAAGGATACTTGTTATTAGATAAAATCCACATATAAACTAATCAATTATATCATAGGTAAATTACATAATCAAATATGTTAATGATACTGCAACTGGCTATAGCTGCATGCTGAGGAGCTTAAGCTCCACTTATACGACACTCATTTAGCTTTGAGCATTCAAATGTGACCTGTGATCTTTACAATAGCGTTCATCCAAAAAGCTGGTAATTTTTTGCTACATGGCCACAACTCCGACAATAGCCGCGCCACCTGGTTTCCTCTTGTCTAGTAACATTCCTTACTCAATCTCATTTTAGTTTCATGATTGTGTTACAAACTTTGCGGACCTTAGTTAGATCTCAACATTTCTCACTAGATCGTTTAATTCAATTCCAAGCACCTATGGCTCTCTATGTCTCTCTATGACATTTGGAAATCTATGAAAGTACATATCTTGGCACGATATGACACGATAGCCGGGATGCAGTGATTATAAAGTTGACTCTTTAGGTTCTGTTAAATGCTGTCAATACTTAAACAAATCCTCAAAATGTCAAGTGATTGTATTATAAAACCTTACCTTAGATCGAAGAGAGATAAACCTATGATTAATGGATTATACAGATGAAAACGAAAGGACGAAAAAATAGTAATCATGTGTAATTAGGCAACCTTTAATAGTCACCTATCAACTTAGATTAACAAACAATGTAATGACTGAACGACAAGGAGGTTTAAATATTAAAATTAAAGCAGATTTAGAAGAATTTATAAGGAATAATAAGATATTATTATTTTAGTCCAATAATGATTAACTGCCTCGGTGGCGCAGTTGTATCACGGTGCGACTGCCGTTCTGAAGTCTCGGGTTCGATCCCCGAGTCGGGTCAAGTGGTATTAGATTTTTCTTTTCATCCCGGAGTTTGAAATTTGTGCCCGATATGGCGACAGGCTTGGCCCCTGTCACGTCTGGGATGGAACTAAGCTCGGCGAAATGTGGGTGGTGTAGTTCGCTATGTCACCTCTGCCTAACCCTGCCTGCCCTTTGGGGATAACAGGCGTGAGCTCATGTTATTATGTTATGTTATGATTAAATATGAAATTTAAAAAAATTGTATATACAATATAGGTTTTGTATTCATTTCAGATGTCAGTGTTGAGATCCATTGCGGTATTCCTTTGTGGCATTCATAGTTTAAGGTTAATCAAAGCCCAGATAATACTACCAGGAGCATGTCCTGATGTCCAGGCCATGTCTGATTTTAATCCTAATCGGGTAAATATTATTTTTAAATACACAGAATAAGTTTAATGTTGAGTAAAAGTCTCTTAAATACAAAGTAAAAAAAAGAAACAACTGTAACTAAATATAAATGAAAATATGAGTTTGCTTGTTATCCTTTCAAATCTATTCAACATACTAATAAACGTACAGAAAATTACATGGGGTACCTTTCATACTTAAATTAATTGAGCAATACTGCAATATTGCGAGCGTTTTCAAGGGAAAAGCTAGTCGTTTCATATTTTAATATCTATCAGTATTTTTGTATACTTGTTAGGGTCAGCGCTTTGACCACAATCTCATCTGAGGTGTAGTCGATGCGGTCGAGGATGCTAAACACACTAAGCCTTCAAGTAATGGCCCCCAAAGAATACAGTTACTGTATAGCTTAGTTAATAATTAGTGGAAAATGGTAATAATATAAGCTTGTTATCATGTTATGTCAAAGTTCGTAGTATAATTGGATTAATTTATGCAATATTTATATATTCCAGTACTTGGGTAAATGGTACGAAGCCGAAAAATATTTCTTCCTATTCGAGTTCGGTGGGAAATGCATCACAGCGGACTACGTGTTGAAAGACAACGGTGTGATAGCTGTGATCAACAAGCAAATCAGCATTTTGTAAGTATTTATTTTAAATTAGCTGTCTGCCCGCGGCTGCACCTGCGAAACATATATATTCTTAATGTATTCTTCAGTGAGTTTTAATTTATTTATACGGAACCCAAATTATTTTCCTAAAAAAAATGTTTGTACTAATATAAAGTAACAATATTTCTCCTAAATTATAGCACTTGCCCGTAAAACTGTGTATTGAATCCGATTTTATTCAAACTTTTATTTATGAGTTTTATTTTTTTTACGCGGAACCCTAATTATTTTCGAAAACTTCCGCCCAAATCGGTTCAGCCGTTCTGGAGAGAACTCATTACAAACAGACAGACAAATGAAAATTTTGAAAATTGTATCTATTTAATAATAAAAAAAATTGACATTACACACAGACACTTCAATTTTATTTATTAGTATAGGTTTCAATTGTATTTTATTATAAAGTGTGTATATTTATAAATATCATAGTTACTGATTATACGTACACATTAACTTAACCATTAATAAAACCGTCATAAAAATTGTACATCGGACCAGGATGTCTCAAGATGATCTCTATCTGAGAACGTCTTGGTGTGGGCAAAATGAGTATAACCAATGTTGTTTTACTATGAAATTAGTCGATAGCACCGAGATACAAAATATTTTCTAAAGTACCCTTGGTCCGCACGCCGCTTTTTTTATATGGTTTATACTCCGTTAAAGTGACGAGGTGACGCTATTTCATGCACGCTGTTGCAGCTTGTCATCAAATGAGCACTATTATTGACCCTTTCAACTATACTATTATCCATCAGGACTTTACGATTGGCCTTTTCTACTGTAATGACCATATCCGTCATATAATGAATTACTTATATAAATTTAAGATCAGGCATCCAATCCGAAATCCAAGGTGAAGCGAACCAAGTGAGCAGATCTGATGAAGGAAAACTGTCTGTTCGATTCCCGACGCTGCCAGTGAATTTCGCAGCTCCTTACTGGGTTGCGGACACGGATTACGACAGCTACGCAGTCGTTTGGAGTTGCTACGAGCTTGGCTTCTTCCATTCAAGTAAATATTAAACTAATCGTTGCCTTTAATGACGTTTATTTGGAAACTGTAGTAGTTTGATGTATTAGTTAAAATTAATAAATAAGGTCTTAAGTCTTTTTAAAATGGCTGAATACTCCTAACCAGAAAGGCCTTGATACTTTAACCGAACTTTGAGGTGAACGCTTAGCGGTAAGGGCACCAAAGTCGTACGAACCTCGGTTTGGGCTGCTACTACTTGAGAGGTAAACTCAGTGAAATTTACCACAACTTAATTTGCGTATGAACATGGAAACAGTGTAGTCTGCAGGAGTGTGGGATGCAGTGTAATGCGTGTTATGCTAGTGGATGAAAGTGTCATTGTATCACGTTGGCGGTGGGTATAGAAGCTTTTTAAGTTGGGGATCGGAACACGTCCTGGGAAGTTGACGAAGAGGGTCCTTGGGCCACAAAGCCATAAGTGAACAAATAATTGTGTATGATAGTTGCTAGCTTCAATCAAATTAACACGCATATGTTTACAATACTCAAACTTTACTTAGATATCAATTATACAATTTAATAGAAGCTCGATAAAACTGATACAGCTGATTGTAAATAAACTATAATTAAACAGCGACAATTAGCGAGAGTTGAGTTAAATACTACAGTGGACGCCATTTGGTAATTGGAAATATTAAACGATTTCACACCGTTTTCACGATGATCTATGTCCACAATATTATGTAATTTAACTTTATTTATATTGATGTCTTTACAAATGAAAGTAATCGTTTAGGTGGTTTCATTATATTGTACAATAAGAGAAAAAAAAGGATAAATCTTTTTAATCACTTGCAAGAAAGTAGGTATTAGCAAGGTTACCGAGCTCCCCTCTGGACGGAAGATAGGAATAGGCCCGACTCGGCATGGCAGGGTGTTTGCCTGTCATGTACTTTTGGTCGGGCCAGCCGCCGGGATGCGGAGCATATCACTCTGTCCCGTGTCGCCCCCCCAGAAAGACGACGGATGTTATCGTGGTTTTAGTGGGTATTCCTGGCCCCTCACGTCGGGCGAGTCCCACATACCCCCCTGGTATCTCTAATCCGGGAGATTTTACTCCTGGTTTAGAGATGATAGGAACGATGCGTAAATGCATTTCCCCCGTAAAAAAAGGTATTAGCAAGGTTGCCAAAGAAATTCAATTCCTTATAAATCTATATTTATAGCAACCCAATACTAGATTATTATTAAATTTAAAATTTAATGTTTCAGTTAACGCATGGATACTTACACGAGAAAGAAATCCACCTCAATCAGTCCTCGAGAAAGCTTTCGCTGCCGTCGATAAAAGTAAAATCAGCAGGGCCTTCTTCTTAAGAACCGATCAATATGATTGTCCAGATTTTGATAACTAGATATTGTAATGTGCACTGAATCCGTAACTTAAGATAAAAAATATTTAGTAGGTAATTTACTTATTTATTATATTTATCAGTTATATAATGCATGGTTCAAATCCATTTTTATGATCATTTTAGTTTAGATGCTTGTGAAAATGGATTGTGACTTCCTTATTTTAAAAATCCGAGTTCTTTGTTTAGTTTTAACAATCATCTATGTAATTTAAATTATTTTATTTCCTTAGTTTATAACTATTTAATAAAACCTTTAAAAATAAAACAAACATGATTTAGTAAATAAATAAATCTTACTCGTATAGTAAAATGTTTATTTTAAGTGTATAACTATGACAGAAAAGTTTATTTTTAAGTGTCAATGAAAAAAATTAAAGCCTTTAATATAATTATTTATGCATTTATATGTAATATATAACTATTTTAACACACTTATAAAAAAGTAACCAAAACATTGTTGTTTTTATTTATTTATAATACTTCTAACATTAATAGTAATTGCAGTAAGCCCTTAATTTAATTATAACTGCAATTACATTCTGACAATCTCGTACAATAATTGTTAAAAGGCACTAGTAATTAGAATCTAACTTACAAAAAAATCCGTCGACGTACAAAGTCCACTTAACATTAAGTTTAACTAACGCATTTGAAATTAATCCTTTGTTATGTACTAAAATTAAAAACTTAATTATTAAACATTGTCCAACCCATCCATAAGTTAACAATTTGATTAATTAAGCAGCTTCTTGAAGATTGTTATCGTGAGTAATGTTATAACTGTATATAATATACACAATATTAGTGTCAAGTATTAATCGTATTAAATCCCTTCAAATCTAAGTCGGTGTGCTGTCGTCGGAATGCCAACTCTTTCTATTGTCGTTAATAGCTTCATCGTAACTTGGTGGCGGTGGTAAGTGATCACTTTTTTTTTGGTAGGCGGTTTAGCTGGTGCAGCTAATCTATCTTCTTCAGCCTCCTCAGGAATAGAGTCACGACGTCTCGTATCGAATTCCGACAATACCGGTTGCGATATATTATTCCGTTGAGCTAAACCGATCAGTGCAAGTTTTGGGGCGCTGTGTGCTTGCTGTAAATGTTATCTTTTTAATAAATCTTTTATTATTCATAGTAATTTTATTTTATAAACGATACTTGATTTAAGTAATAACTTATAGGATCATCTACTACAGTAGGTGCAAGAAATATGAATTGTAATAGTTACTCATTTTATATCTAGTAAGCTTAATCAACACGAAATAGTTGCGCGAGTGGTAGAAAATGGTAGAAATATGTTAGGAGAAGAGTGGAAGGCAATAGGATGTATGAATAGTCTGCTGATAGAATAGCTGATAGAAACCTATGGAAGAGGAGAACATACTATGCCGACCCCAAGTAATTTGAGAACTGGGCATTTGAATGATGTTGAACAAACACCAGAAATCTTATTTTTTAACTGACTAAACGCTGTTTACCAGAAGGGTCTTGACAGCTTCACCGCACTTTGACACCTGAAATTTATTTTCAATGAATACAGCAAGTGCGTAATATACGAAATAATATACGGCGCCATTTTTTTGTAGTGTATGATTTCTTCTTAGGAAGGTATCGCACACGATAATGCTAACTTAATCAGAGCTGTAAATTTGCATCTTTACGTCACTGATATACTGTGCAAATAAAAAATGTGGTAGTTTACTGTTTACTTACAAAGTAGTTGTTCAAATAACAGAGTATTTATAACCGTATTATGATCTTAATTAAATGTTCTTAAGATTGATTACACTATATAAATCAAAGTAAACACGTAGTTTATTTTTGTATAGTACCTATATATAATAAAGACAAAGTGTACTTATATTATAATTTGATAATAAATTTCATATGTTAATGATTAATTATTAAATACTAATTTATATACTATCACTACTGTAGGTACACATATTAATGTTATAAATCTCTATCTATGAAATAAGTTAGAATTGAAATGAATATAAAGATTACTATAATATGAAATGATAATGTAATCAAAAGGCTAAGAGAAAGTTTGAAAAGGTCTGTAGACATAGAGAAATAATAAAAACGCAAAACGTTGGAAAGAGCATTTTATATTATACATTATCATTAACATAACATAAGCTCACGCCTGTTATCCCCGAAGGGTTAGGCAGAGGTGAAGTAGCGAACTACACCACCCAAATTTCGCCGAGCTTAGTTCCGTCCCAGATGTGACAGGGGGCGAGCCTGTCGCCATATCGGGCACAAATTCCAAACTCCGGGATGATATTGAGTAGAAACACCCAATACCACTTGACCCGATCCGGGGATCGAACCCGAGACCTCAGAATGGCAGTCGCACCGTAATACAACTGCGCCACCGAGGCAGTTTTATATTATATGCAGTATGAAATGTTTTTAACACAGAGGCAGTATACCTACATTGTTGCTAATTATCACATTCAAAGGTAACAAACCAAGCGAACAAAGAAAGATTATAATAAACATGAAAGCAGTGTAAATAAGCAGTTGATTTGTATTGTGTTTTGAAATGCGCTTTGAGCTTAACATAATTAAAATGTACCAAATAAAATACTTTTCCTTTTTCCTTCAACATTATGACAAAGTATATACAGTTAAGTGACGATGTAGTGTGCGTTTAAAACTATCAATAAAATTACTGACAGAGATAGTTCAATTACAGATGAAGTCTCGCTGAAAAGCTTCAGGGAAAGTAATCACAAAATTGAGATTTAATGGCGTAAAATGTGTCCAGGAAATTGCGAACAAATTTTCAATTTTTGTTTTAATTTATGCGGACGCCATGGTGATTTTATAGTTATCCTGAACATCATTTTCAACACGTATTTTCTTTATTACGATTTTTCTTTAACTTACCTTATAAGGATGCGTTGGTCTTATTGAGTTGGATAAAACAGGATTGGAAATGTGGCTTTTACCGTGTTGGTTGCTTATCTCTAACGCAGATCGAAGTATATCCACTTTAGATGCAGAACCTTCGTAATTGCTTCCACGTCTTTGACTATTACTACCGCTTCTACTCCGGCATTCATTGATATCGCCTTGGGAAAACTAAAAAAAAAAAAACAATGAAAAGACTTAAGTAAAATATAAGTCCATAAATAACATCAACTCCAATGACTATGTTTTTTTTACTATGTAAACTTAAGTGACTTCAAAATCAAACGAAAACATATATAAATTATCTATAGTTAGTTACCCTGGATCTTGAACCTCTCGGTAAAGAATGGAGTGAACCTAAAGGATTAAATCTAGTAATCATATGTAGCCTTTCCAGTGATACCATGGTTTCAGCGTCCTTCCTTAGAGGTTCACCGTTCAACTTATCACCTTCACCGCTTTCTGAAAATTTATTTAAGTATATTTCAGTTTACAAATTTTCAATAATACAAAATGAAAATGATATTTAAATTATTTAATGTACGATATTTGTAAAATTGAAAAAAAATTCTTGAAAGTTGTTATTTAGATCTCTGTCAGTCAGTCAATGTTCAGGTACTGCATCATAAATTAGAGAAGCGCCTTAAAACCTCATCTTTAGACCGTTAATATCGTCATAGAAATCTGTTAAGTCTCACAGATACAAGGTAATGCCTAGTCTACCAACAGGACATAATATTTTTAAGTCTTTTGAAAATAAAGATCTTTCTGTTTTACTTTCTAAAAATGAATAAATGATGTGAGTAAATGTTTGAAATAACAATAATTACGAAAATATTTCATTAAACTATGAATGGCTAAGCACGCTGATAGCTTATGTCCTCTGTTGCTTTAGTTCACGACAACATGTAAATTACATGTACCGTGTTGCTAGTCTCAACTGAGTAGAATATCTGTCCAATAGTATATCAACGTTTTAACGCTCTAAAACACGACTGTGGCCTTCTTGCAAGAACTCTCTAGAGCAGGGGTTCCCAAAGTGTGCGCCGCGGTGCCCTGATGCGCCGTAGAAAGGGAAGAAGGGCGGCGTGAACCGATTCTATTTACCGTTCTCAGAGACATAAACGTATGTGTTCGCAGCTACAAAATAAACATTCTTGTTAATCTTAATTTTTTATGCTTATAAATAAACAGTTTAGATTCATAATGTTGTGTCAATGTTTTAATTTTAATTGTCTATTTCGACCACATAGATTAGGGCGCCGTGTAAAAATAGTAAACATGTATGTACGTAAAAAAAGATTGGAAACCCCTGCTCTAGAGAGTTTTTATAGCACGTCAGAATTCACGCTTCACGTTGTTGCTTGTATATAATGTATTTCACTTCAACACAACACAAACTCACCCGTGTCTGGGTCGCAAGCCTCTTGCATCCCTTTCATATTAATTTTTCTAAGCCAGAAGTAATGTAGCAAGCCGTACAACACACCACCGAGGAAAGCTATTAAGCCCATATAACGAAAAGCTTCTCTGGTCCCGAGTGAAGCGATGAGGAGTCCCCCTCCAAAGCTTCCACTGCCCCTTCCTTAATACAATCATTATAGTATACAATAACAATACTTTCGCAATTTCTCTAGAAGCTCTGTTGAACCATCATAATAGAGTACTAAAAACATTAAACATACCCAATATTTAACATATAACATTTGTCTGGTTTTTACATCTATTGGCGCTCCAAGCAATATTATAGCATATGGTTTATTCATAATCAAAAATTACGGTAGGTTGCGTAAGTATACATTTTGTTATTTATCTCTGAGCCACACAACTTAAATGCATTTTAGCGGCTAACGTAATAGCATTGGTAACGCAAACCTGTAAGTTTTCCCCCTACCGAGGAATCACTCAACGCCGTTAAAGAAAAATTCTCTTCAAAAATTTTTTTTCTTAGAAGAAATTTAATATAATATTTTGAATAACGTTATCTTGTTTATTTTAGTTAACAGAAAAACAATAATTGTTGACAATATATTTGTTTAATTATTCTAATTTTGTCCCATTTACAATTATTTGAAATGTTTTATTTTTAATTTAAGTTTTTTTTTAGAAAATTACTAAATGCCATTAATCCGAGAGGCGTCGCTAGCTAGGGCTTTTACAATGTATCTACATTTTAAACACAGTTGGACGTACTTATGTCTCCACTAGTATGTAAAAACTTCCGTTTTTTTTTATAAATTTTGCTGTTCCCGCGACTCCGCTAGCATGTAATTTTATTTATATTCTGCATATCTATTCAGTGCGTATTGCGTAATATCGTTTTTTAATTATCATTGAAAAAAATGGACATTTTTTTTTGTACAGGTCCTAAATTTTTTTGGGTACTAACAGAAAGTAAATATATTTCTACCAAGTTCAAATACTTGTTATTAAAACTGTTGATTGAATCGGAATTTGTTCACAATTTCATGAGTTTTAATTTGTTTACAAGGATCTCCTAAAATTATTTTTGGTACTAACACGAAGCTAAGGTGTTCCTATTTCTTTTCAGCTGCCTAAAGTCTCTTTAAAATAGGTTCAGCCATTTCGGAGATTATCCGGAACAAAAATACAGACAAAAATTTTAAAAATTGTGTTTTTGGAATAAAATGTATCTAGGTATAAAAAAGGGTATATGTACTTATGTAGTTACATAAGAAGTTATACTTCTTTGACGTATTAATAGAAAAAACTAAAACGTTAACAACTAACTTCAGGGTAAGGCTTAACTTCAGTCTTTTACTTGACGGTTGCGCGCTCATCGTAAAAATTTACTCTCATAATGTTTCCCTAACGCGCCAAAAGAAGTATAACTTCAAAAGCTATTATTTTGATATTACAAACAGATACTTCAATTGTACTTTTTGTATAGATATCGTAGCATAATATATTACATTATATATTTCAACTATTCAATGGTTTATGTAAAATAAGAAGACTTTTTAAATATACTAACGAAATATACACCAAAATTTCGACGGAGAATATGAAACTGTACATCTCGAGTTATAAGCCAACAAACTAATCAGGAAACAGTCTGCCGTTGCCTGAGACATGAATATACAAACGTGTTAAAAGTCTATTGTTGAAATTACTAGTTTGTAGACAAATTATTATATTATATACTGGAATACTGATATCTCTTTAGGCTTAGTAAGACCAATAAAAGCTTCTTAGGCAATAGTGTCAGGTTCTACAACATGGTACCAAAGCACATTACCGATTTACCTGAAGATAAGTTTTTATGCACTATGTCAAACAGGTATTAATATACAAAGGTTATTACAGGGTAGATCATTACGTGAACGATAGTGATGTCTGGAAGTGACACCCTCTTTGTGCTTCCGCTAAAACCGTTTATTGTCATTTTAAATTGTATAATTTTAATAACTTAAAAAGAAACATGTTAAAAAAATCAGATCGAGTTTCTTGCCGGCTCTTCTCGGATGAGTTATTTTCCGAACCGGTGGTAGTTTTTGACGTTCATAAGCGCCTTTTCAGGGCCCAAATGGAATAAAGAATTTTTTGATTTTATTTTGAACCTGGTTATCAATTCGAGAACAATAACAACTACTCGATATATTTATAATAATTCACAATTGTACAAATTATGGAGTGACGTCAACGTTGTTATCTTGAATTGAAATCTTTATGTAAATCGTAACATGCTGTGGTTTTATTTTTTAAATGTTTACAAAGAGATGTGAGTTCATTAGTGCTTATCTTAATTAAACTTATTTTTTCTATTAACAGTCCTCTGTTTTTTCTTTGTTTACAATCAGGTTTAATGTTGGAAAGTTAATTTTATATATTGAATATTGTGGTTTCTCACTAAAGTTATAAATATCGAAATCACAACTCACAACTTATAAGTTGCATAAAACATAACAAAAATATATTCACTATTTTTTTTTTAATAAACTCGATTTTATTCCTTAAACGTTCAAACGAAATTGCTTTTCAAATAACATTAATTACCAAGCGAGCGTGCGTGCACTGCGTAATGCGTATATTTGCTATAATGTAAGGTCAATACATAAATTTGTTATTAACCTCCACACGATCCTAATTAAGACGCATGTTTTATTTTCATAGAAAACATAATATGAAAAAGAATGAAACTTAACGGATTAAATAATGACTTATTACAGTGTAAATTTTTTATATGAATATCATATCAAATGTTCACTTACCTAGGCTGAAATGGGCCATGCCGAGTACACCGATCAATGTCGCTAAAAGGCTTTTGGGGGCTAACATAGCGCAGTATGTAGCAGCAGCGACCCACATTAAATGTACTGACAAAGATTCCATCGCCTCAAATGGGAAACACCACCAAGAATTTCTGGAAACAGAAACAACTGAATCTTTCAAAATCTTGAAAATTATAGACAATTTTTTGTGTTTCCGTCAATAGGTAAGATTTCCGATAAGATTATGTTTGACCAGCTAGTAAAGTAAATTTTAAAGCAGAAAGAGGTTATGGATGGTCGGCAGTTTGGTTTCACGAAATCTAAATCTACCATTGACTCTGTTGAAATTGTAACCTATAATAATAAATAAAATTGGAGCGTCTCTTTGTAATGTCAAAGTCATTTCTTTTTTACTAAATAGACATTAATGTATATCCGATACCAATACCAAAAATACAATTTTTAAAATTTTTGTCTGTCAGTCTGTTTGTTCCGAGTAATCTTCGAAACGGCTCTACAGATTTTGACAGGACTTTTTTTGGTAAATAGCTGAAATTACTTCGGGTAACTTAAGGTACTTTTGATTTTCGAAAATAATTAGGGTTCTGCATAAAAAAATTAAAACTCTTAAAAATTAAATAAAATCCGAATCAATGTACAGTTTTACGGGCAAGTGCTTGAATTTATGAAAAATAAATTTACTTTATCTTAATACTAAAGAGTTTTTAAAAAATAATTATGGTTCCGCATGAAAAAATTAAAACGCAGTGAAGAATATAAGAAAAAACGCGGGCGCAGCCGCGGGCACACAGCTAGTCTATAAAATATTATATAGAAGAAAGATTTTTGTATGTAATGAATAAATTTAAAAACTACTAGACCGATTGGATGAAATTTGGTATGGAAATAGTATGAAATCCAGAGAGTGACATAGGATAGTTTTTATTTCGAAAATCCCACGGGAACGGGAACTACGCGGGTGTGATTTGAAAGCCATGAAGATTTCACAAGATGCAATCGGTGTTTTCTCTTTGATTGCGTTAATCACAGCACCCTTATACTGAAACTAAAACATTATGGTGTTTCTAAAACCGAGAGAGGTATTTCTTTCTTCCTGCTCTTTTATATAACACTATTGCTATCGCGTTGTGCCCCAAAGAAAGAGTTATAAAACACGAAACAGGCAACTGCAGCTCGGGCTGATTTTACCTATGCAAAATAGACGAAAACATCACTTCGTAGTACAATGTACCTCCAAAACTGAACCGATTTTTAATTTTCTTTAAAATTATAGAATGAGAAATACTTTGGCTATGTCTCTACTTTTTGCGTTTTTTTTGTTATTGTTTTTATTCATCAAATTTGTTTGACGAACGTCTGAAAATGACGGTAAACATCGAGCTTTTTTTTTCTTTTCCAAAGGTTTCTAGTTTCTGCAATAACTAATTTATGGAATAAATCAAAACGTACGGGCATGACAAGGTATATTGTTTGGTATAAAAATATTTACCATAATGTTATTATCCAAGGAGGAAACAGGGTAGGACTACGTTTTAATGGAATAAATACCGCTCGCATATCCTCTTGACTTTAGTATTTTTATTTTGGAACTAACTAGATGCTTGACTTAAAAGACCTTGATAACTTCTTCGAATTAATGGGGTGAGCTTTTAATACACTCATCTGAAAATTTTAGCTGTCGCAAGGGCAACAAAATTTTACGAACCTCGGCTTGAAATACTTGGTAAGTCTGAATAAAAAATCAACGGAATTTACCCTAGGTAAAATAAACTATACTACGGTTTTTTTAAATAAGAACCTATGTAGCTGCGTTTAGTATGCTCGTATTACGATTTTTACACGTGGTAGTATTTTTTTTTAACTTAAACATAATTCGATATATCCCCTATAGCTTGTTTGATATATTACTTAGAGTATAAAAATATATATTAAAAACTGACTAGACGACAAAAATCTATGATTTGAAAACTATGAGGTAAATTGGCTCAGCACTAATGCTGTTATAAGCCACTAACGAACCGGCAAAAAACAGAGTACCTTTGACTCCGCTTTCTTTTAACAATTTCTATTTCTACAAATTATTTAGTACAGTTATATTTCATTTCATTCAATTGTATTCAACTAAATAGTTAATATAATAATACAAAATAATTTTTATATTTGTGGTTTTTTTTCATTAATATACTTTAATGTACCCTCATAATTTCTTCGAAGTATTAATATAATGTAATGTACCAAACAAAAATATACTAAAACAGTACAGACCGAGAATATATTTTCTATTACAAAAAAAGAATCATGTAACTCCTTTAATTGATTCTCGGGTTATAAGCCAAGTAAAAGACAGGCAGACAGGCAGAAAGGATATTTGATAGGTATCGTCCCACAACCTCGTTGTGCTAATAAACTTGACAATGCTGTATCGTAGGAAACACAATAATCTCATAAACTGTGTCATAATGCGTAAGGACGAAGTAACTAACCCGAGTTAATTCGTCCTAGATTTGATTACATGTGTCTACTGATATTTCAGTACCCACCTTGTTACCTACCGCTACTATTTTTGCGTTTCCTTATTTATTTTAATAAAATAAGAACTTTGATATGAAGTTTCAACGCTTCATATAGACTACTATGGTCCATTATACAAACAAGTGGCTGGGTTATCTATACAAATAAACAAAACTGAACTGTCTGTTTGTAATGTCAAAATAACATACGACACCTATACCGAAAATAAAATTTCTTAAATTTTTGTCTGTATAATTGTTCCGAGTCATCTCCGGAACAGCAAGATCGATTTTGACGAGACTCTCTTTGTTATATAGCTGAAAGTTACTCCAAGTTACTTAGGGTGTTTTTGTTTTTCGAAAATAATTAGAGTTTCGTGTCAGAAAATTAAAACTCAAGAAATTTCGAATAATATCCACTCCAACGTAGTTTCATTGGTAAGTGTTTGAATTTATGAGAAATGGTTTTACTTTAAGTACCGAAAAAAAATGGGTTCCGTATAAAAAAAATTAAAACGCAGTGAAGAATATATGAAACGCGGGAACAACCGCGGGCAGGCAGTTTATAATAAATTAGCTGGGTTCTCGCGGCTGCGCCCAAGTTTCATAAATTCTTCACGGCGTTTTAATTTTTTTATACGGAACCCTAATTATTTTCCAAACAATTTTTTTGGTACTAAGATAAATTCAGAGTATTTCTCACAAATTTCAAGCACTTGCCCGTAAAACTCGGCTATTGAATCGAATTTTATTCACAATTTCATGAGTTTTATTTGTTTTACGCGGACCAATAATTATTTTTGAAAAACAAAAGTACCTGAAGTTCGTAGAGGGCTGAACGAAAGTTCCGTTTGAAAGATCCGTCAAAATCGGTCCTGCCGTTTAGCAGATTACTCGAAACAATCAGACAGATAAAAATTTTTAAAATTATATTTTTGTTATAGGTATTTAGAAAAAAAAATTGATACAAACAGACACTTCAATTTTATTATCAAAATAAACAATAACGTATCTATGTGCGTCTGAATATAAATTAGTACACTAACTTGATAATTACTAAACCGATTTACATGTTTTTAGTATAAATATTGTTTCATGACAATAATTCATTCAATTATTTAATCAAAATAATTTGATATTTAAAAGATTTAATGGATGAATGATTACGAAGAACATGAAATGTTTTATGTTTATGTTGTTAGTAGATGGTGATTCGTAATTGCAGTTGATGCATTATTCTGTATCTGAAAATCTATCGTTTGTAAATTTTGTATTAAATAAATAGCAATTGGAAAATACTCAGTCTTTTATATGATATACAATAAAATGTAATTAATTCTATCCATCAAGAACAAAATCGATTGTAAAGCAATTTATTGTTTACACTTTCTAAAAATATTATTTGAAAATTATAGAATATCACTACGTAAGACCGTTGTTATTTATTGAAAATATTTATTTTGTTTACAATAATTTATCTTTCAATTTGCTTTTAAAATAAACTTATAGAATTACATTTACAAAAGAAATAATGATTTATTATATAGCGCACCAGTATTTTTGAACTCAAAATAATTATTTTCTTCTATATTCCTTTTAGAAAACACACTATATTTCATACTATGTAGGCTCTACCCTATGATCATAATCTCACCTGATGATTGTAAACACACTTAGCCTCTAGCCTAACTACTGGCCTACTAAGCCTACTAACTAAAAGGTACTGGTTCTCAAGTGATGCTGTCGGAACGCACCTTTGCGACAGATTGAATTTGAGTGCAGG
The DNA here is from genome assembly GCA_014132275.2 of Samia ricini. Classification (NCBI taxonomy): domain Eukaryota; kingdom Metazoa; phylum Arthropoda; class Insecta; order Lepidoptera; family Saturniidae; genus Samia; species Samia ricini. The sequence goes on from AP028161.1 coordinate 15,502,648, forward strand.
CGTTATTATCAAATACCACTATTCCTGAAAATGTTTTCCTCCTCAGGCTCAATATAGAATTGGATGGGTGGGCTTAAACCTACGTCCATTGACGCGGAATCTGAATACAAAAAACAGTACCAACAAAACCGACCATCACCGCGTCAATATCATAACTTTATAAATAAGTTGAATCTTTTTTAATACTCGTTGTCGAAATTCGACCATAATAAGTATTTAAAATTTGAAGAAGTAAAAAAACTGTTTCCGTTTGTTTATTGAAAAACGGATTGTTAGAAAAACATTAGTAAGAAAAGCAGAAAATACCAAGTTTATATAAAAATATACAATGTTTACTTAAATGTTAGTGGTTATTCGATGGAGCCAAGTATCTTATCATAGTGGATACTAAGCATCCACGGGATCACTAACTAAATTAAAATAACACTTACGTTTATCACTTACTAGCTACATAATAAACAATGTCTGCTTTAGATGCAGGATTATACCTCTAAAAAATTTTAATATTCCACCTAATGTAATATAATATTTATACTAAAACTTAACCAGAGAATTGATTTATTCTGAAAAAAATTGCATATCGGTTTTTTGCAATTTTCAGTAGCGCGGGACTGACGAAGAAGCGACTAAAGAAGCTTTAAGCTGTAAGCTACCAACGCGATACAGTGCCACTTCATACCCTAGTATCACACTGCATATACCATACAACACACAACAAGCAATGTTCATACATAGGTTCTGTAAAGGGTTTTTTCAGTTTTAGTTCAATTTCAATTTCAGTTTTATTTATTTGTTGTAAATAGGACATAATTCCACGGAATGTGCTATATGATTACAGGTTAAGCCAAGATAACATTGTGGACCGTGACCTAGTGCAAGTTTTCATTTTCGGTTGTTTGCCCCAAGTACTCGCCACAAAACCCGATAAAGCTGTTAAGATTCCTCGGATTAAAAGCTTAGTCATTCCGGGAAAAAATAACGAACAGAGAAACGTTACCTCAAATATCGCATAGATAAAATGTGTGTTATAAGATTTAGCAAAGTTAACTTTAAAAATTATTAATTTACTTTATAAAAAATGTAAATGTAGATAAAACATATAGTTCCCGTGCAGAGTCAATTGTATTTTGACGTGAAAGCAATAACCCAGTAATTAAAATGCCAGTAAGGGTACCTCAAGTAGATGAAATCACAACATACACTAATGCAAATAATGCATACAGTAATTTTTAAAGAGGCAAATAATACTTACTCAATGAACGAGTAACCAACGAGTCTAGCAGCGTGGGAGAAGAACGCGACGATGATAACGTTGACATGACCAATACGAGCTGTGATGGCATCCGCTCCATACAGGAACGGAATGCTACTCAGAGTGCCCACGGTCACGGTTATTCCTGGACATTAGATGCACTTGATATTGTAAATAATGTGGACTACTTCAAGGATTCTTCTCAGATGTTATTGACTTGAAGATGCGGAAATTAACAGTTAAGCAGTTGCTTTAATAAAATTATACAAGAACCAATAAAATACAAATTAAACTCTATGTTAATGAAGGATCACTTAAATAAAATCAGATAAAACGGAATATTTAGATTAACGTATCGTAATACAAATAAATGTGATGTGAATTTCGTAACTTACCTAACAAAAAATTAGGTGCTCCTAATTCCCTCAAGTAAATAAACAGATAAGATTCGATAAATCCCCAGAAATTTCCTAACGCAAATAAGAAAAATATAAATATTATTATATGGGGCATTTTGATAATATTGACCAAATCCCTAAGTAAGTTATCCGCAGGTAGTTTGGCTCCAAGAGGCATCACAGCTACTGTAAAGGCTGATATCAAAAGTAACACGTCATACGTATAAAACGCTGCTGAATAGTCAGTGTATCCTGCAATCAACAAATTTATGTAAACATGTATTAAGTATTGACATTACTGATAACAATTACGAGATGGTACAACACCTACCTACTTGTTTACTTCTCATATCTATGAGCATGCCGGTAATAGGTGAAAATATAGCCATTCCAATACTAGAAAATAATCGTTCTCTACCAAAATCACCCCCATATTTCTGTATCATTGTCAGAGCTATAGGATCCATAATCGTGACTCCAGCAGATAACATGATAGTGCCCATAAAACGTAGGAAAAAAAAATAAATATAGAAAGTTTTGTCGTCACTTTCCTTATAATCCGGTGGGCATATATCTGGGCCGCCTCTTCTGTAATATTCCAAAGTTAATTTACCTTTAGACAGATATCGTATGTGTAAATACAAGATAAATATTAAGTAGTTGACTTATAAATAATATTATAATCAGATGTTAACATATACATCGTAGAAAATGTTGTGAGACATGGTATGATTAATTCAAAAGATAAAATAAGACAATTTCCCTACAGATAAATTTAAATTATGAATAATTTTTGCTATAATATTACAGAATAGTTTTAAGATTTCTACATAATGTTTACCTGAAATCGCATTTCTGCACCATACAATCAGCTGAAAGAATCTCCAACCTCTGTTGAGATAGTTTAGTCATATTGTGCAACATAACAAGACCACCACATCTCAAATCTTCTTTATCTAAAGCTGTTATATTAACACCTTGCGCAATTAATAGCTTTTCACCAAATCTTGATCTGAAATCTGTTACAGGATCGTCTTCATCCTATAAGCCAAATGTTAAAGTTAGATTTACTGTAATGTTATACTAATAACGTACATCTAATAAATTTGTTATGTTAGTATCTATAATTTTGAGGTTTTTTTACACGTAACAGAAATTATTGTGAATGCTTACTCTTTCCATTTCAATCCCAAGTTGTTCTTTCGGTTCTCCGAGGTCATCGTGAACTTCAATCAAGAAGAATGCAGCATCATTGTAATCTTCGTCACTTTCAGTCATGTTTAGATAACTTAAAAACATAAATAAAAGCATAAGTATTTACTTTTGAATAATTTTTTAATAAACATTGCACATGTGTAGTAGTTTTCAGTGTTTTCATATGGAAATCACAAACAATTAGGCATCTTGAAAAACATGATAAAAACTTATATCTTGATAACCTTTAACCAGATAAACCATACCCTAGTTTTCATTTTTGTAACTTTGATTTTTAGACCGAAGACGCTATTTTACCGTATAATAAATGTCAAGGTGCAAGACCGAAATGGAACACCGTGTTTTGTTAATTTTCAGATCTTTATATTTCCGTATTTTTCATAGCCATATTGTATTCAATTTTTTATTGTGTATTAAATATTTAATTATTCATAACCTCATACTTTTCGCAACAGGAAGTTTCTCGGAAGGCTTACCAATTATAAAATTTCAGTTTGCTTTGGTATAACACAGTTTTTTATGTCGTTATCATTTTGTTTAGTTTAAGTACCACATTATGTACTAATATGATTATTTACGTTTTACCAAATTTATTATACTGACATGTCCAAAAGTCAACAATCAAAACCATAATTATTTAATTATAGTTGTTACCTGCTATTGGACAAATTAGGCGGTTGAATTTTGTGACTGATATGAAAATCTAAATCATCCTTATCATCGTTTTCACCCGGTTCCGTAATAGGTGCGACAGTTGGTCTATCCAATTTGCAATGATCAATGCAACGATCTAAAACGAAATCCACAGTCTCGTCCTCATCTGGACATTCTCTGCTAGGGCAAGGGCTCCACCATATCTAAAATATAGATCAATTTAATGAAACGTAATTTCTCATTGAGCACTTTTTTTCATACCGTTTATCTTTGTGTCTTTTATAAATAAAAATAACTTATATAAGCAATATATCGGAATTTAATATTTTCCATAACAAATTAACAACATGATGGTCTTATAGAGTCGGTACTTGTTTAAGTAACTAGAATATAAGTAGATAGTGAAAGGTCTATTTTAGTGATTTGTACGTGTGAAGATGACAGTCATAAATTTCAACGGGCGTAGATTTTGTGATCACCTTTAGTTTTTCATTGAAATTTAATTATCTAACATAAGAACTATTCAATTATTTTGATGAGATAAAGACACAAAGATCAGTTGTTTTAAAAATAAATTAATATTTCCTGTCCCAATCGTAGTAAATTAGTGCAACTAGACTATTTTGTGCAAAAAATAGGCTTCTTTTATTATAATGTATTATCATCTAAAGCTCGTTATCGTACTAGATTCATTTCTCATTTATGATGTTAATCTTTCATAAGATATGGTTATAAATAGAATAACGGTTGCGAAGGGGTTTTCAAAAAGCAATTTATTTTCATTTATCTTACAACTACATATAAAGTTTCAACTTCAGTCAATAAGGACCGAAAGTAAGCGGATGGACCACATCACCATTCAAGGGTAAAGTCTAATTTGCATAAATTTCGCTTAATTCCCTTACCTAACCCAATTCAAACATACAGGATCACAAGACACTACTAGTTAATTCGCCCTGGGGCCGGATGACTACGATTTGCTTAAATTCTTCGGTAGGTACATATTGTGATACATTGTTTTCTTATACTTCGTGAATATTTTTATATTATTATTAAAAGGAATACCTCAACACTGTTTGTTATAGGATGCCGCATGACGTACGCTGACGGCATTACTCCTGGCGTTTCCTGATGAGGAATAAGAAGGAGGGAATGATGAAACGCGGCATTAAGAATCAAAGCCGTGATTACAACAGGCTTATATTCTCCGAAACGGTCCACCAAAAATCCTAAAATCAGCACCAATTTTCAAAATATACGTTTTGTTTAAATCTAATGTCATGATTGAAAACTTTTGATATTAAAAAATATATTTACCTGTTATCGGTGGACTCAAGAACGTGGTAAACGGTAGAGCTAAATACACAAAGGAAATTTCTGGCACAGTGAGTCCTATGCTTTGCATATGTATTGTCAGATATGGTAGAAGAGATGCCGTTGCTCCGTACATCACGAAAAGTGTGTCACTTTTAACATTATTAAATTTGGATTTATACGCAACCAAACCATGAACCTGCCGACGCATCCCAGTTCTTCCTCACTATCTCCGTCCATAGTTCCGTCGTCTTCAAACTGTTTCTTTATTTCAACAGACTTTGCCATATCGTCAACATTCTAATTTACATTTTCCATTAGAAATATGTTTATCCGTTGAATATATCTTATCGACTGCCGCTCGGATCGGTAGTTCAGACTGTCTACTGTGACGGTTGTTTACATAAGCCCGATTTCTCACTGAGGGTTTTGTTCACGAGTATATCTCTATGAGCCAACGGGAAAGCCAAAGAGTCTCCCGTGCTCCCGACTGACTGTGTCGGTTCGCGGCGGACGTCGCTCGCTACACCAATTTACAAATAATAGCAAATTACCTTCGTTTAAGAAGTGTCATGGAGATTGGTGGGGATGTTGAGTAAATCGACTCGCGATCTGAAGACCTTGCCGATAATCGCTGGGGTCGGCCTGGGCGCTTCTCGATGCGGACCTTAGTTTTATAAACAAATTGGAGCGGAATTTTTCTGTATTTTAACGTAAGTAACTTTTCTAATACATAAATAAATATTTTTATGCATGCACGTAATATTTATCAAAAATAAAATAAAGTGAAGTATAATGTTAACCATAGTCAATAGTAAGTAGTTATTATCGTTTAATTTCTCATGATAACTATAAAAATAACTTAGAATGAACCAAGCTATCAAACAAACAATCATCACGTTAGTTTACTTGTTAAAGATTTATACGGTAAAAATTGAATGACTTTTGGTAAAAATACGGCGCGGGTACAAATTTTTATTAAACTTATTGGGATAAATAGATCTAGTGCAGCTCTGTTCTATATATTTTGTAAAATTTCTTTACTTATTCGTTATTTTACTGTTGAAATTTAACACATTAGTAAATATATAATTTTATTTATGCTCCGCACGTATTTAAAAAATTAAGGCATAATAATCAATTTATGAATTAATGTTTAATAGAAAAAAAATTACTAATGTAAGCAAACTGTATTTAAGTCGTTCATTTAGAATAATATGTATGCCAGTATGCATATATCATTTTCACTAATAATCGGTCTTGCATTATTTACTCACAAATTTTGGAAAAAAGACATCTCGTCTTTATTTCGACGCAGCGCCATCTTTTAATACCTAATTTATTTTGGTTTGCATAAAATGACATCTCTTGTTGAGTAGCTGAAACATTGCAAGTAAAATGTGTTATAACCCGTAGATAAAAACTAAACTTTTTCTAATAAAGGTTTTCATAAATTTCGAAAATGCTAAACGTGATTTATACTTTTCATTATGGGCAATATACGTAAAATTAATCCAGTCTCAAATAATTTTAGAATTCAATAACTTCAAACCTATTGTCAATAATAAATAACAATAATTATATTAAGTAAAGTTGATAGTAGATTCTAATAATTTTTACTTGTTTTTAATACTAACAATTAAAAATATTAACGAATAATAAATAAAATCTCGTCATAAAATTAGATATGGAAAATTGTTGTGATTTATGAGATAACTAAACCAAAATTAGAAATAAATTTAGTGTATTAACTAATTATGTTACTTACTAATTATTGGTTATGTTAAAATTATTATAAATTTCAGAATTACTTGACGCTTTGTAGTAACACTGCCATCTATCGACCATAGATATCATTTGGCACCCTCAGTCTAGAATGTCTATAGTCCACTGCAAATTGTCAACCATAATGCATTGCGCATAAATGGCCGCCATGTTGCTGCCGTCTGAAAGATGTTCTCGACTATATGTGTTTACTAATGAGTTTTGAGGACATAAATAGTTAAATTACAGTGTTTGTGAAATTGTGAGTGTACAATGATTCTATATTCCATATATTATTGTGATTGAAAAGTCTGTCAAATGTCTCTGAAGCCAATAAACAGTGAAATTTTCTTTAGATAGTCATTCGGTTCGGACGGCATAATGGCTGACAATCTGATTCAAAAGTCACATAAAACTAGTGATAAAAACAAGTATAACAACGTCGTACATCGTACAACGAGCGAATCTCTTCGCCTGAACGAGTCGGAGAAGGGAGTGACTCACCCGACGAGTCTGCAAGCTGCTCATAACCCAAGGAAAATATCTTCATTTCAGATCACCAGTGTGACGGTCGGCTCTCGAGTGAGCACCGATGCTGGCGAGGACTCCGCTGACGATTTAGATGAATCTCACACCGACGATATATCAAGAGTGACCGACATTGAGAATGAAACACCGAGCTTCTCAGAAGACACCTTCTCTAAAGACGACGTGTTTTACAACGCGTCCAGTGCGTCGTTAGGCTGCGCCCCCGTTATCCCGACAAGCTCGCAATACGGGCTTGCTATCGTTGGCCAGGACAACGCCAACAACCCAGGAGCTGTGCCAAATAGTAATAATACTGAAGTTAATGACATGCATGTAAGCGTAACAAACGCGGGTGCCGGCAGCATTATCAATCTCATAGGAAATGCCAAACCACAGGAAGGAATGAAAGAAATACAAGAACATGTTAGAAATGAAAGATTTAAAGTTGTTAAAATTGAGAGCACAGAACCATTCCGTAGGGGCAGATGGATGTGTATGGATTACTTGGATCACACTACAAGTCAACAAAATGCGCCTATAACATTAAACAACAATTTAGATATAACTGAAACTAATCCGTTGCAGGCACCTGACAGTGGTGTAGTGCTTAATGATAGCCAGCATGATGAAATGTCCAATGATCTGACAAATAAAGTGCCTATAGACCTTCAAGGTAATGCACCTACTGTTCAGCAATTAGAACAAGCTCTTCAGAAGCAATTTCCCATGGCTTCACCAGGTCAGTCACTAACGCAGCCTATTAATATAGTGCAACAAATGCCCGTTAATCAGTCCGTATCTGTACAGTCACCACCTTTAGAAATGCCACAACAAATCCCAAATCAAAACTTGCAGGCTGGCCAGCAAGTGGGACAACATACTCAGAGCATGACACACATAACTATGCAGAATGCTACTCAAAAAATCACCCTCAACCATCACAACAACAGCAGGTTCAGCAAATTCCACAAAGTTTTCCACAGCACCAGTTACAACAAGTTATTGCTCAGTCACAAGGAATTGCAATGCAACAAATTCCTATGCACCAACAGATTCCGCAGCAGATGCAACAGATACCAAATCAGCAAATACAACAGATACCAAATCAGCAAATACAACAGATGAATCAACACATGCCACAAGCACAAATTCCTAATATGCAACAAATGCAACAGCAAATTCCTCAAATGCAGGCAATGCCAAATCAAGGACAAATCACTCAAGTGGCCACACAGCAACCACAATTGCAACAAATGCAGATGCAACAGATGCAAGGCCAACCTAATCCCCAACAATTGCATATGCAACAAGCTCCAATTCCAAATATGGGACAGAGTCATCATTTGCAAGGGCAACAGTCAATGGGACCTCAGCAAACCCAACTTCAACATTTACCTAGCCAAGCTCAAATTCAAGCTTTGCAGAATCAACAGATGCCAAATCACATGCAACAAATGCAAATACCTTCTCAGTTAGCGAGCGCTAATCAACAAATTCCACAGATGCAAACTCAAATGCACCAGCTTCCATCACAACCTCAGCAGTCTGTTGTGCCCGGTATGCACGCCCAGATGCAACAACAAGGAATGTCTAGTGTTCAGCAGCAATATAATCAAGCTGTCAACCAGCAACCAAATCCTCAGTCGATGATCAATACAAACATGCCCTCTACTCAACAACAAATGGTCCAGCCTCAACACAATGTTCCTCAGTATCATACTCAACAGTCACAGATAAATCAACAGGGCCAGACATTACCTCAAGAGGTGTTAACAAACATTGTAACTTCCCAGCAAGGTGCGACTCTACCCAGCAACCTTCAGCCAATGGCTTCTCAACCTCAGGGCTCCACTTTGCCTGCGAATCTCCAAAGTTTGGCTGGACAGCAACAAGCTGCCACAGTGCACAGTATGGCATCTCAGCAAGGCAACGTACCTCAAGGAAACTTGCAAATGATGGCAGCTGCTCCACAGAATATGCAGATGACTCTAGATGGGAATCAGCCTAGTATGCAGATACCTGCCTCAGATCCTATATTCATGCAGCAAGCTAATGTGGGTCAGCAGATACCAGTTGGGCAGCACATGGCACAGCAAAATATGTTACCACAACAAGTTGGGGCTCAAGGACAAATGGCAGGAGTGCAGTATGTGTCAAACCAACCTGTGTCCTTAGCACATCAAAATATTCCTATGTCTATGCAACCAAGTATGCCAGTGGGAATGGGGGGGGGTGCAGTACATCCTAACGTCGTGCAGTCTCAGACTAACATGGGTCTGAGTTATGGTGGTGTGGTACCTGTTATGTCTCAAAGCAGTGTAGCTACTGTAGAAGCAACTGTATCAGGTACTAACTCGCCAGTTGTTTCAATGCCTGCAAGTTCAGCTGCATATGTTGCTAATACAGTAGCCCCAGTACATGACAGTCAGGGTTTTGGCAGCCCTGTGAATGCGATAGTGTCTCATGCGATCAGTGGTACAGTGATGAGCAATGTGAATGTGAATACATGTGATAGTGGTGCTCCAGACGTTAGTGCTGATGTCCTGCAGGTGGGAGACACTGGAGATGGCAAGGATGACCCACAGCCAGCACCACCTCCTGAGGATGAAAGGTCAGTTTATTTACAGTATCTTTACTACTGTTTCATATTTTGGATTATTTTTATAAATCATTTTATTTGTAAAACTAAAATGTATTTGTATTAAAATATGTATAAAATATACAAATGTATAACTAAAACAATACATCATAAATGTTCTAATTTCTGTATTAAGTACTACTAGAACTTAATATTGATTTATTATTTGTAGAAAGTCTTATAATTTTATTTTTATTAAAGTGTATAGGTTTACTTTTTGACCACAAATCACCTAATGTTAACTGATAGTACCATCTATGGTGGTGGCCTAAATTGGTAATACCGTAAGACTGAAGAGATAGAGTGACACATGTAATGCTAACAGACAGATAGATAGGTACTTGTAAATAGATATAAATATTGCAGATGTTACACAGTCAGGCAGGTGTTAGAAAATTGCCTTAACTCTTAAATAATTAAGTCATCATTATTAAAACTAGCTGTAAAAACTGTTCATGAAATCATAACTTGTTCACAATTTCAAGAAATTTAATTTTTTACACCAAGCCCTAATAACTATTTTCCTAAAAAAATTCTTACTAAGAGAAAACAAAGATGTTGCTCATAATTGCAAGCCTAGGTCTAAGTTACTTGAAATAACTTCAACTTTCTGTCAAAAAAGTCTTGTCAAAATCAATGGTCCACCCATTCCGGAGATAGCTGGAACAAACTTTAAGGTGATTTTTTAAGTTGATTTTATTAACATTATTTTCTTAAATATGTTGTTATTTTACTTCATACCTAATTTTGTAATCTTCTCTTTAGTACTATTTTGGTTACAGCCTTCCTAATAATCTACTATTAGGTATATGCCTATATAGAGCCATAATAAATGTTTTGTATTTTAAAATTACAACCTCTGTATTACTTACAACAAATTATTACAACAAAATTTATTACTTACTTTTGTATTTAATCATACATAGGATTAAAAAATAAATTATTTCTAACTAAGCTTCAACTGCGATTTTGTCTTTGTTAATTGACAATTAAACCCTTGAAGTTAGAGATATGCCATTGTGAAGTTTCTCTAGAATTTTTGAACAATCACAGTTCTCTATGCATCTTTTTGATGTATTTTGATATTGAGTCTGAATAAGCTATGAAAAATTATTTTTTATTTGTAGTAGAACTTATGTATATTTTTTCTCAAAAAAAAACTTTCTCTAATGTTAAAACCCCCATGAAAATCCATTATTGTTGATGATTTAGCTGATAAAAACACCATACAGAAGCAGCAAGTGACTTTCTTTTATACTAAGTATACATTTTACTTAAATAATAATTTAGTTTGACTTCAAAATTAAATTAATTTCTGCTTATCTACTCAGAGTACAGGTGAAATGACTAATTAGACTTAATCTACTTACTTGTCAATTGGATTTTCTAAATTAATATTTTACCCATACCAAGTCACAGATTCAAGAGTTTTATCCATATTTTTATTTCAATTAGTATAGTTGTAATAAATAGGCTAATGCTCTAGGTAACGTTCAAATCACACTATTATAAATTTATGATTATTTATTAACACATAAGTACATACATACTATTATTACATACTTATTGTTAGTTACATTAATTATGATTTAGTTTTATCAATATAGTTATAATAATTACAATACTTAAACAAAAGTTTGTTGAAGGGATAACAAATATATGTAAATACTGCTTGATTGTTTTTATGTCTTAAATAGCAATCACTCTTGTAAATAGTATCTAGCCTTTAAAAAATTTTGTGAGCCAAATTTTGGTCATTTTTTTTGGATCTTTCTAAACAACAACAAGAAAATGCTCAATGCTTTTACCTCCCCCCCCCGCCATTATTACGTAAGCATTGTAATCATTTTTAACAAAATAAACGAAACTAAATATTGCTTACGTAATCACTATTCAGACCCCCCCCTCCCCATGTCATCAAAAATAAACAAAATAACAAAAATAAATCATTAATTAATATTTGAATGTCCCCTTTCTTCATGTGCGCTTGCTCATCTACGTATATTTGCATAGACAATGATGGTTGTTCTCTTTGCTTTCGTTCATCGCTCGCAACGACCGACGGACTCTGGCGTCCTTTTGATGCTGTTTATTTGCGCTTCGTCCTGCGACATAAATAGGTGGTTGACACGCAAGGCACACAGCGCATGGTGCGCGCCGGCATGCCGTGTAAGATGACTCATGCGCAATGTACATCTATAGGCACCGGTGAAAAGCTATGAGCTGGAGTTCATTTTCGTCTGCCTGATTCGTGTTAACGCTTTTTTATTCTTTCACCAATTGAACGATCCTGAAACTCGCCGGTGTTGCTATAGAAGTGTCTAACACTGAAAAAACGTATTAAGTTAATTATAAAATTAAGAACGTTAAGAGGACGCGTTCTCAATAATTGATGTCAATACGTTAATAATACTTATCCGCATTCCTTTAATAACCCTGAATTAAATGCATTCGAATGCTATTAATACTTCCTCGTATGCATGATACTATGCTGCAGAAAAGTTGAAATAGGCGCCGGGGTAGCACGTCATCGGCGACGCTGGAAATCGAGTACAGAATCGAAGGTCATGAAACACGAACCTTCCACTCGCTGCGAATCTAAAACACTGTTTGCTAGTATTTATGTTTCCAGTGTCTTAACAGCACATTGAGCAATATGAATATAAGAAAATTCACCAATTCATATACAAAATGTAATTTTCTGATGAATAAATGTACTTAAAAAACTGATTTGTACAAATCCGATAACTGATTGTTATAAATGCATAGCACTAGATTATTGATGAGCATAAATTCGTTAGGAAATTTCAACTTATTTTCCTTTGATACTCAAAACAAGGAAGTTGGTTGCTTCGCCTATCACCTTCATTTATTTTCGTTATATAGAAAGAGATATGTAGTGTTTTCTAAATACATGATTGTCCCTTAGGACTATATATCTAAGATACCTCAGTATCTTAATACTGTTATTAAAGTCTTGTCCATTCATGACATTGGTATGTGATTGCCCACCTACGTAGACTGAGCTAATTTATATTTTAATATAATTATCGTGCTTGTAAAAATAAGTTGAAAACTGAAGAAATTGTGTTTTAATAATATTGAACACATATAATATTTGAAATTAAATACACGTTTTAAAATAATGAAACTCCCTAGGAGTTTTGTTTATTTCCGTTTATTTTAACTTGTAAGTGAATATTTACAGTTGACAATCGACGAGATAATCTGGGCGCAAGTACATTTACTTCTCCGCGCTGCAATAGGCGTGCTTGTATTGGTGAAAGTGGATGCACAAAATGCCTTCTTGCCGGCAATCTCTGTATCGTTATATTACGGGCAAATAAAACGTTAAAATCCGTATAAACATAATACAGTATCTATAAATAATTATAAAGTAGTGAAAGGAACTCTTCTTTATGACAGTAATAAGGTACTTTTTAATTTAGGATCGTTTAGATTTTTTTATACTTAAAAAGACGGAAGATTCAGATTATGTTAACTCGGTATACTGATTCAAATTTTTATACATTAAGGGTATGTCACTCACTGAGGACCTCACTATTATTTTTTTCATATCGAACAATATTTGTTTATAACTATTTATTGTGTATGTATATAGTGTTATAATTATGTTTACATTTTTAATTATCTCCATGGTAGGTTCTAGTATGATTGCCCACCGTTTTGTAATCATAATTAATACAAAATCGAAATTGAGAAAACTAAATCCATAATATGGAATGTACCATGACGAATTCACGATTATAGTAATTAAAGTAGACCATAAAATGTTCTATATCCTTTAAAATACTTACACTTACATACACTATTTGAATATGCAAGATATCTGAAGCTTGTCTCTTTTATTATACATTTTAAATACTCAATGCGTCAATGCAGATGTGAAGGTTTTGTTTATTTCTTTTTTTTTATTGTGTTTATCGTTTCACCACAACTCTTTATTTTTGTCGTCGAAATTATTAGCTGACTATGTTTATTGTTGTCACGTTACGGATTAAGGACATTTCTCAACATATCAATAGCAACAATGTGACACATAAAAATTTAGACATAAATATTTGTGTTTTAGTCATGGATTATTGCGAAAAATCGATTGATTATGCTTCACACTAATTTTATGTAAGACATTGAGTTCTGTTTGACGTCATCGAATCCGCTGCATCAGCGATCACTTTTAAGCAGTTTCATGAATTGTTGATACGTTTAATACTTCACAGTTAACGTTACAAAAAAAATCGCACCTTTTCTTTGTACAAATGTAAATGTAAGTATACTATACTATAGTAACTATTTAACGTCAAAAAGATCAAAATAATAATAAATGCTTTATTCAATTTAAGGTCTTAGAAATCAAAGTCAAAACTATACAACCTGTTCGGAATTAGCAAGGAAGACGAGCAAGTTTTTTATAATATCTTTTAATTTTTAAAGTTTTCTTAAAATATCATTTCATTATTATCTTAAGTGACTACAGATTTTCAACAAGGCGATCATTACAAAATGCCCTGTTGCCTCAGTATGGTTACATCACAATACTTCCATTGACCAAAAAGCTCTGGCTCTTCGTAAACGCGTAATATGTATGTAAGGGTAATTTTACAATACAAACTGAAATCACGCTGGAGTTGCGAACTTATTTGATTTGCTATAAAATTAAATTTATTTTATAAATATTGCATATTAACTATTAACACTATTAACATAGGATGTAAAATTAACTACTAATATAGAAATCATATTACCAGTTTTTTTACAACGGAAACAAAAATAGAACTGAAATGTTATCCTGATATTAGTAGGTCGCTTTATTCTATTTTTACTCGTTCAGGATCCATATACATATATTGCGTACACATATTACGTTACTATTTATAAATATAATACCATTGAAATTTGTTTCTCAATAATATACGCCGTATCTCTTACAATATGACGTTTTAGTTTGTTGTTAAACAAACGATTGTAGGTTGACGATGCTTGACGGAATCTCGCAAGGACACGGCGATGGGCGAAAAAACGCGCGCCCGAGAATAGCACGTTCAGTCTGTTTGACTTGCTTTTTCATTTAGTCCAGACACAAAAAAAATATGTTTTGTTCAAATTATGGATCAAGGAACTGAGCGCGCGTTCGTTTCTGATAATGTCGACTTTGAGTCGCCACTATCTTAGGAATATGTACGTTTGACGTATTCGCTCAAGTAAATATTTATTTCACTGTACAGAGTATTACGTCCGGTGAAATTTGACCGGACTGAAATTTGTACAGGGGAATGTGCATAAGAGTTAATCATAATGCAATTGTTCTATATGTCGCCATATATAGTTTAAATGTATACTGTACATTTTGAAAAGTTTACTAAGTTGTTTAAATTAGTAAACTCTTTCTGAGAATACATGCTTGAAATTAACTTCAGAGCGGCCAAGATACGCCGGGCATACTGCACTTTAATATTATAGCATGAAATTTATACTTCTGGGATATGATCAAGTTACAATACAAATTTATATTTTTATTTCCTATAGGTAGTACGCATCTACATATAGTCGTATTCAATTGTCATTTTGAACGAATTTTCTAGTTCATTGACTTCCTTATGATATCAAATGTTATCATAGTCACCAGATATTTTATTATCGATTGATAATATTATAATATCAGGTAAGAGTTATTATTATAGTTACCGATTAATTTGACACAAAGATTTTTACCCTGTGTAAATCATACCCGTAGATGGGTCGCAAAAAAATTATTGTGTTTTTTAAAGTTCATTATGATCTTCATATAAGAGTTAGACTTTTAGGAGAGTAGAACTGCAATTTAAGTATGAATATAGAACTAACTTTGTTATGACTTAAAGTGAAATAACATTTATTATTTTTAAAACTGGCAATTTTCTTTCACATCGCATATTAAAACTATTTGAGATAGTTTTCAATATAGACTTAGTTTTTTTCTAAGTTTAGTAAGTCTAAGTTTCTAAGTTTTTTGTCGAGTACCCATAAAAATAAAACAATAGAAAGACAATAGGAAAAAAACAATGGAAAGCTGACGTAAACACCAAGTAAGTGCTCAAGGGGTTAAACATATTTTGTGTTTGACTTAAGAAATCCGGGAAAAGAATTATTGAAATTTATACAGTAATTTATGAAAACTTATTTTCTTGTTACTTTTAGTTTTTATGGTTAGATAAGATATGAGTGCATAATGCTGTTATACACGTACGGATCGGACCGCGAACGTGGTATGTCGAGCGGCCGAGGTCATCAGTCGCCTAAGTAGGGATGGGGAATAAAATTTTTCAAAAAGATCGATATTTTGATTCGATTCATAAAACACCATTAGTTACTGTTGGCTAAAAATATACTTTAATATTAATTTTTTTTAATAGCAGAATATTATGACATATTTGTACAATTAAACCGATTTGCGTTTGTAATTATTAATATCTAAATAAATAGTTTACACTTTTAAAGGTCTAATTCATTAACTACTTAATAGCATCTTTAATGTTTTAGAATTAAAAATACCATTTTCATTTACTAATAAAGCCTGTAAAGTATTGTCGAACTATACCGAAACGTAAGGGAAAACGGTATTGCGAATATTCATCGTTTATGATTAAATGAGGCTTTCTAGTTTCTATCCATCATTAGCAATATATAAGGAGATATAATATATTTTTATTAATAGTGGATTCTCGCAATGTTGAATAATGGAAATAAAATTTAGTGTAGATTACTAAACTCATTATGAACAAGAAATATTACTTAGTTGTTGTAGTCTAAATTTATCAAATGTTGAAAATTATGTTTTACCTAAAAATTAATTACTTACCAATTTTATTTTATTTTATTTATAAAATAATTAATTAATCAGTAAACTGATGTCATAATAATATTCTAATCAATACATGTGATGTATTAATTTATCGCCGACAAGCATCTGCCATAGTTAGACCTATATCGTACATTTGTTTGCGATCTATCAAATGGTTTTATAAACAAGATACAGGTAATAAATAGATGAATTCATGTGTTAGTTATCAATTATGTTTTCTTTTTTATTTAATTAGGTAGACGTGATTTTATTCTTTTGTTAAGAAGCTAATGGGGATCACTAGATTCAAATGTATATTTGATTTGAAGACTTTTGTTGGGAGAATATTGTCACAAAACTATTAAGAGGATGTACATTTGTGTTTTTCGATTTCTTGCAACTATTACACGCTATCCATTGCTTCTTTTATAACTATATATCGTCCCACATGTTGAACATTTGGCTTATAGCAACATTATACTTTTATGAATATTTTTCTATACTAAAAAATAAAATAAAAAAGGGTCTGTTTGAAATATCAAAATAACAATTTTTCACTAAAACATATGAATGTATACGATACATATAGCAAAAAACACAATTTTTAAATTTATTGTCTGTCTTTATACCGATTTAGACGGGACTGTTTTTGGTAGATAGCTGAAGTTACTCTGCATAACTTTTATTTTTTTATAATGATTAGGGGTACCGCGTAAAAAATTAAAACTCATAAAACTGTGAATAAAATCCGGTTCAATGCTACTGTCAGTACTAAAAATAATAATAGGGTTCGGTAGAAAATAAAATCCACGAAATTGTAAAAAAAAAACAATTCAATGGTAAGTTTAATTGGCAAGTGTTTGAGTTTGCGAGAAACATCTTTACTTTCTTTTAGTACTAGCAAAATTTTAATTTAGGAATATACTTAATTATAATTAGGGGAAGCGGGCGGAATCGCGGACAGACAGCTAGTGAATAATAAATTATCATTTCAATTACAATTATTTTTCACTATACAAGTCTTATGATATTCTTGGTAATTATTGAAGTACTACAAACAGGTGTGAATATGATAGAAAACCGTGAAAATACTTGATCAAACTCTTCGAGAATATGTCGATGATATGTTATTTGCTATTTTTAGGTGTGATAATACAATGTTATTACAATAGGTAAATAGTTATAGTGTGTCGTAGATAGTGGACAAAGGAATTTCTATTGTCAGCGTAATCGTTTGATAATTTTTGATATGCTTGTACCTATTAGATAATACAGAGATATATCATGATCGCGTTACCTATACCGGGGGTCTATAAACATAAATAAAAATAAAATAAAATTACTGATGGTCCACTTTGTTGACCATCCGGTTTACCAAGTCCTTTTTATCAGTTTAGAACAATTACAACTGTTATCTGGTAACTAACTTTCCGTATACGGTTTTTGTCTAACGATAATTGTTGAATCACGACACGACTTATTATTGAGTTAAGAGTGTAAAGATGTGAAATTATTCAGTGTATATTAATAAATGAAACTTGTTTCAATGAATAAAATGTATCATGAAACGTTCTTAAAAAGTGTAAGTTTTTATTCCTTACTATAATTTACATTATTTATATATTATATTAGACACGTATAAAGAATGCGTGTAGAAGATATTTATAAACGAGAATATAAATAACTACAAAGGCAACGACTATGAATTCGAACCGTTTTATCATACTCTCGCGACAGAGAACACTTTAAGTTCAATAATCTGATAAAACACGTTCACTGTGCGCTCCTTGTAATATGTAACGAGCATTGCAATTTACGACGCTGCAAGCCATGACATCTGTAACTTTATTTCTAATTATAGCATTTGCTTCCTGTTACCTAAACTAAGCGAAAATAGCCCCATAACATTACGTTCCATATTCTACTGCGACTCACGTAGTGTTTTTTTTTATATATAAAAAAAATCTACTTTACCATAGTAATAATAATATTTGTTAAAATCATATAAAAATAGCCTATATCATTTGCAATATTATAAGGCAAAACAAGAAATAATCGTGGTATATATTGGAAAGATTTAAGAAACGACAAGATGATTTGAATATATTGTAACATGTATTTTGCAGCCCAGCGGAGACCGATGAAGTACATAAGGTTCGTAAGCTTGGAGCTTTAAAGAAAAATGTACGTTTTATCTCACCTTTTAATAAATGTTTCATATATTTTAACCCACATGAGCAGTTTCTTGTATTGATACATTTGATCTGAACAACTTAATAGTGACTTGAGTTAAATCTATACAAGTTTAATTGATTCCAAAAGTAATTGAAAATCGTATTTCCATGGTACACGATGACGCACGCCGTGACAACGTCCGGTTACCCAATTGTAATTCAAGCATCGGCATAACGAATCGTTTGCGTTTGCCGGAAATGTCCCCAGAATGGCATATTGCCAGTACTAATGAATGTAAGTGCCATCTTTATAGAATTTATAGCTATAATATTGCCATAAATATGGATCGTAAGTGGTGGTGGTATAAGTCGTGTGACTTGCTCGACCCGCACAGGCACAGGCCTTCAAGATTCGCATTTAGAACTAAGAGACGTGAGAATGTAACTCTGCTTTACCGTTTCGTTTTGTAGACGAACATTAGAATGTCAAACGCGTCGCTAGTTGTGCACTAGCGGCGGGAGTTCGATGAAAATTTATTGTATAAATTGCTTGATAACTGAGCAAAAGCATATGGTCGCTAGTAGATAGGCGATTGTTATAAGCTTACGCTTCATACGAAGCTGTTCGGATAGCGTTCGTTCCGCGACAGTACCTGAGTGACCCAGTAGCGAGGCTGCATTAGCTTTCCCGACGATGAGCCAAGTTCATTGGCACCGTCTGTCTGCTCACCTCCTCTCCCCGCTTGCCGGTCAAGCCTAAAAACTGACACGATATTATTCTCTGTAAATAGAAAGTAGTTTCACTATTGAGTTTGCAGCAATCGAACATGAAATTTTATTAATGAATAAGATATACCTAGAACACTGTATCAAATAATGAAATCTGAACCCCTATGCGCCACAGATAATAGATATAAGATTTGTTTCATAATTACACAACGTTATTATGTCATTATTAATTCTAACAATACAATATCACGTATTACGTAAATATAATATAGTTTTCTCTATGTGTTTATTTAACACTATATATTACATAAGGAATGATAATGTCGCGTTGAAATGATTAGAATGCGATTTTAATTTTCGCGCTACGACTTTGTAAACTCATTCCTTTATTTTATGAGTGTGATGACTTGAGTTTTTACTGCGAGTTAGTATGTTAAACGAGTCTTCGTTTATTAGCTAGTAAACATTAGTATTTTAGTTTTTCAAATAGCTACTTGTTTTTTTTTAAATCTTCCTAATTGCCTATAAACAGACAAGCTCGTCAATTTAAAAATAAAAAGACGAAATATGTTTACAAATAATAAAGTGTTTTTAAATAGAATACACTAACAATTGATGGGTGTAGATTATTTTTTAAATGTTCAAGTTGCTTAAAAGTATATTTTTGTTGTAAACATTTGTTCTTTAAATAAAAAATATTGACCATTAAATATAAGCAATCACGACCTAAAACCATCATTACTTTCATGTTACTGCTTTGATCGATATACTATTATACCAATCGCGAAACGACTTCGCATCTCCGAATTTCATTATTATGAATACACAACCCTAGAAACTATGATGGTTTCTTGGTTGCTCTCTCTTACTTTGGATCGAGCATAGCAGATTGGAAACCTAAATTAAACCCTAACTTTTCGCAAAGTATTTTCATAAAAACAGAGCATTGTGGTAGAATTTTCTTTACGTCTTAAGAATAATCTTTACGTGGGAAATGCTTTTACGCAGTCTCCCTGCCATCTCTAATCCGGAACTATAGTCTCCCGGATTAGAGATGCCAGGGGGGTATGTGGGACTCCCCCAGCGTGAAGTACCGGGAATACCCACTAAATTCCACGGTACCATCCGCCGTCATTCTGAGGGCGACACGGGCTGGGTTAACTACCTAGACATAATATGAAAATTCTGGTGAAACATTGAAATACTACATTCAAGTTACTATAGTGTTTTATATACACAGATGGTTTTAAAAGATTCAAAGTTTATTTGCTAAATGAGATTTTAAAGGGTTTTTCCCTGTGTGCATCCCCTGGGCTTATTAATACTATACAACTAAAATAATGCGTCGAACAAAGCATGATATTAATTAGATAATAAACAAACATATTTCCAGTAGTTGTAGCAACTACTGTAATATACGTTATAGGAAATAATACAAAATATATACAAATTCTAGGATGATTTTTAAAATATTTCTTATGGATGTGTACGTAAGTTTAAAAAATCCTGTCCCTTATTTGCAATTTTTTCTTTGTTTACAAAAAAAACCCTCAGTAGCCAATGCGTATTGTTGTTATCAATCTAAACAATGATAAACGTACTGTTATCGTCTTTTAACCTGACAATATATAAGTAAATTTTCCTCCGAAGAATAAATAATTGTCGATATGTAATAGTAACACACTTGTTTCGATATTTCATTTGATGAAACAATTAAGTAAATACTTACTGATATGTGAAATACTTATTGTTATATATATATTAAAAGGCAGCGTTTATTGTGTGTCTGTTGGTTATTTCGTTTATAACACCGCTTAATCTATTTACATGATTATTTTTCTACTGGCCAATTTTTAGTAATATTAGTTACGTAATGTAGTTAGTTAAGTAATCTAACTAATCCATCCATCTATTCAACCGAAAGATATCCACAGCTGAACATAGGTCTTCCCCAAAGATCTCCACGGCGACAGGTCTTGCACCACCCACATCCAGCGGATTCCCGTGACCTTCACCAGATCGTCGGTCCACCTTGTGGGGGGGCCTACCCACGCAACGTCTGGCGATAGGTGGTAGCCATTCGAGAACCCGTTGGCCTCATCGGGCATCGCTTCTGCGAGTAATGTGTCCAGCCCACTGCCACTTTAGTTTAGCAATTCTTCGGGCAATGTCGGTTACTTTGGTTCTTCTGCGGATCTGCTCATTCCTGATTCGATCACGCAATGAAACTCGAAGTGTAACTAATAACTGAGTTTAAATTTAAAAATACCACAAACATATTCTTTGCAATAATTTTATTAAACTATTAAATTGTTTAATATGTTGATTACTCATAAAAATGACACAATAGGAAAACAATGTAAAACTGGCGTAAACGCCAGGTTAGTGCTCAAGGGGTTAAGAGATATATTGCAATGAAAAAAATGAATTGCAATGCAAAGACCCTAGCGACTACCTACTAAAACCCTATGAGTGACCTAGCCCGAAGGCCAAGTCCCTACCCGCAAAAGGACTAGTCCCGGTCAACCAAGACTAAGCCCCCCCCCCGACGGCTTCCCCAGTGCAATGGAAGGTCAGATCCCCCGCCCCTTCCCCTCTTAGGTCAGGTCTGGGTAGAGCCTACCACCCTTAAATTTGAAAAGATGTCGTTAAACGCCAACAGGTGTTCTGGCACCATCACTTGAGAGAAAGTACCTCAAGGCTTAGTTATGTTCAACAATCTGAACCACATCATCACATAACATCAGGTGAGATTGTGGTCAAATCACTGAGCCTATACAGTATTAAAGATACTAGCTTATTTACAGAGTATTAAATGGCTCGCCCGTCTTGTTTCGTTTCTTCTGATCAGGATACAATTTGCAATTAATGAGAATTAACATAATAAACTGCCGCCAGTCTTCGACGAATGTAGTGGTTGTAGTAATTGCGATGTCGCTTCGGCCTTGAGATTACAAAACGCACAATTTAAATTAATTTTATGACCCGGTTCCAATTCCCTTTTCGATGTTTCTTGTGTACTTTTGCTATCTTCTTTACTGACTGCACACAGTGTAGACTTTCGGTTAATAAGCTGAGATATATGAACCTAGTTATTATGTACATATTACAGAAAGTTCTCCTAGATTTAAAATTTTACTTAGAATAGGTCGTCCACAGCTCGGCTCGTGTTAAAGCGATGTATCTTCTATAGATAAAACGCGCTGGCGTCCAGACCCACCCACCGTATGGCGAAACCATTATACCCTAGTGTTGAATATTGGTAAAAGTGGTCATGTCATTCATACTTTTTGTTTCTACTTACCGTTAATCCTCCTCAAAAAACACATAAAGGATTTTCGGATCTACTTCGATTGAATAAATTTCATATCAACATGTTTATAAAGTCATAATTCCATTTAGACACTAATATGATGGATTGTTGATTTTAACTGTAACATTATAAATTCTAAGAAATTATGCATCCGATTACTTAATCCCGAGACTTTGATGTTAAATCCACAAACGAATGATACAAGGTCACGGTATCGCACCAGTTTGTACCATGCAAATTTTTGCTGTTAACATTATATTATAATCCACTAGAGTACTAATCGATTTTACAAATATAACATTTTTCTCTATGGAACATCATAACGCAGGACCCACTCAAGGGTTGTTCTATCTTTTGCTTTCGTTTTTTATTTAAATTACGCTTATGCATACGTAATCATAAGTCGCGTTTTGTTTATTATTGTTGACAATGGGGGTGTGTCAAAAATGGTCAAAATTTTAATTAATTAAGATTTGAAAGGGAGGATCCCCTAATGAGGATTTTTTTAAAACTATTATCCTTCCGAAATATCATCATCATCAGCTGATAATCGCCCACTGCTGAGCATAAGCCTTTCTTCTTGTACGCCACTCGTTTCGCTCTTGAGCTAGCCTATCAGGTTTGACCCGCAGTTTTTACCATATCGTCCACCCAAGGGCCAGTGGCCGCCCGCTTCCCCTTTTATAGCCACATGGCTATCATTCTGTCAACGTTATATTCCACCTGACATCACTTTGTCTTGCAATATGTCTTGCCCAACCCCATTTCAGTTTCGTGACTATCTTACCAACGTCGCGACTTAGTGCGCTAACAAGTCATTCTCGATCTCGACATTTCTCACTCGATCTTGTAATGTAATATCAAGAATTATACGCTCCATAGCTCTCTGTGCCACTTGTATTTTATGTACAGCCTCAACTGTGAGCGTTCATGTCTCGACACCATGCGTCATGGTGGGCAAGACAAATTGATTGTAGAGACGAGTTTTCAGGCACTGTGGAATGGTATATTTATACTAACGAAATATAGTCATAGATATTATTTAACGTAATAAAATGTATATTAAAACCTGATCAGATTATGTATCTACAATTTTAAAGAAGGATCATGTAAATCGGTTCAGGGGTTCTTGAGTTATAACTCATTAAATAATGTCAACTAATAGACAAACAGACGGCCCCTTTGATCCTCCCTATTGTCAGCAACAGTAAATAAAGTTTTTTTTCTTTCCCCTCATAATTACGTAAGCAATGGTGTAATTGTGAACAAAAAAAACGTTGATTATTAAAGTAAAAATTGCTTACGTAAATTAACCCCCTGTTCCACATAACATATTTTAACGGCCCCTTAAGAGGATATCCTAGAGACATTTATTCCATACAAACTGTTTCCTCCCTGGGTATTATGGTAAATATTTTATACCAAATAATATATATCCACCACCGCCATGCCCGTACATTTTTATTTTTTTCCATAAATTAGCTATTGTAGAAACTAGGAGCCTTTGAAAATGTAATGTACAGGCACAGCTAAATTTATTTTTCTTAAACTGAGAGAAAATTAAAAATCGGTTTAATTTTGGAGGAGGAAACAGGGTACCACGAAAATACCTACTTTTCCAACTGCATATCCTCTTAAAAAAATATACCTTCTTACATTATATTAAAGGCAACTTCTTTTTGTCGCTTTATATACGCTAGCGGAATCACGGGTACCTTAGCTATTATACTCAATAATTTTTATTACAATAATTACTTATGTAAGTACTTATACCGATTGTGTACTGATCCAGTTCATTCTCACCTTATAGTCACAGATGTCACGAACTAACAATATAAAATACAGGAATTTACAAAGCTGCGATTTCTAATAGGATCATATGTATAGTTAGCTCGTTGACTTTAATGCGCATGTTTGTTATATAGCGTGGTGGTGATCGTAAAATTTTCAACACCTGGTTGATGATGTATCGGAAACTTTTTTATTGGTTGCGATTTTAACTTTTCCTCAGAAATCATATTGGATTAGAAATTTAATGGAAAAAGCATCTGAATATTAATCGCTAATTCATCCTAACATTATATAAAAGGCAACGTGTTGGCTTAGTACTCGAAAATCACTGATCTGCGTAAAAAATTAAAACTCATAAAAAATTGAATAAAATACGATTCAATACAGTTTTACGGGCAAGTGTTTGAATTTATAAGAAATATTTTCTTTTACCTTAGTACTAAAAATTTATGGAAAATAATTAGGGTTAAGTATACAAAAATTATAACGCAGTGAAGAACATGAAACGCGGGCGCAGCCGCGGGCACACAGCTAGTATTATATAAAACGCAACGATTATCTGTCTGTCCGTCCGTTAGTATACGCCAGCGGAGCCGCGGGCCCACAGATAGTCATATTCTAGAATGACATTTTTAACATATGTATTTAGTTTATGTATAATGTGTGTTTGTGGTCAAAACACTGAGCCTATATCGGATAAAAAAAAATAATTTTAGCTATTGCTTGTCATCGCTTATATAAATGAATATTTCAACAATTACACAATACACAATGGCTAAAAGAAAGATTCGCTTATGGAAAGATCTGGATTGTATTATCATTTTTCTGTGTAATAGGTAATTGTCAGTACTGTTACATATACCCTAATTATTATATAAATAACGTTTAGATTAACGATTGTGTTGATTTTTTATGGAAGCAAATGAAAACAACGTTCGTCGATGTTCGAACATCTGGAATCGAGATACACATATTCTGTAATCATTTACAAATAAATCTGATACAAATGTTTATCTTTAAATTAATTTTCGAATGTTGTTCTTAAAAAACAAATTATTACGATATCAGTTTTTACTTGAAAGTTGATCGTTTGTAGTGTTTGTATTAGAGATGGCGGCCAGAACATGGATTTTACCACATTCGACCGAGTTTTGACCAAACCGAACATTCGGTCGGATATTGGACATGCTTGATTCCCATACTGAAACTATACAAGTCTGCATTTGTTTACTGAAAGCGCGTAAATTGATGTTGAACTTTCACACCCGGTGCTCCGAAATACTTCAAATTATCATTTCATTACACAGTTTGCAGCAAAACTTAATTACGTGTGTGTTTTTGTTTTGGTCAATTATACTTTGTTTACAATATTAACAGCTATAAATTTCTTGCTTTGTGTAATGTTATTTGAAAATAAAGCTTAAAAAATCTTAAGCTCATAAAACAACGTACTTTATACTTTATTACAAGACAGAAGTTTTTAATCATGCTCAAACCTATATGCTATTGTACAGTGAAAGCTTTGATTACTCCTTCACCGAATATTCGGTTATTTAGTCGAATAATCGATAAAGCTGTCCAATGCCGAACATAAAATAAATATTCGGCCCATCTCTAATTTCTAACACCTTCTGTGCATGTAACCTGTTTAACATTTCATTATTCTCACACTTTTCATCGCTTTTTTTTACATTGTCTGTTATGAGTGACTGTATTGACAATTTTTAAATTCAAAAGTAAATGCAAAAACGTACGATTAACGAAACGGTGTAACTAAAATTATTTCACTAAATTACATACGAAACATTCTGAAAATAAGCACAATGAACACACTTTAGCATTAATGCGAAGGCAACTTTCAAAACTGAAACGACTACTTGCTAGAGAATTTGCAACTCAATAGCCGTGTGCATTTAATTGATTTCAATTTGAACGTTTCGAATTAAGATCCACCGGCATATATAGTAGCATCGACTTTCGCATTCGCTTCCTTACGTGGAACTCTTAAACCTATATTCAACTGAAAACAATGACAGTCTAACGTGTTTTGTAAGACATTTTGATTTAATATTACAAAGTTGATAACGTTTAGTTTCTGTGCTGAGTTTTCGATACATGCGGAAAGAAAGTAGATACTAACTTCAACATGTGGCCTGCAACCGACATAAGTTTCCAATAACTCCTAAGTTAAACAAATTATAACATTCGTTCTTTATGAGTTTGTTCGTTTTATTAGCTTCTAGGATCTGTTTAGAACACGAAGTTAAGTACTACTACTAGGTCATCGAGCAACAAGTACTGTTACTTTTTATTTGTTTGCAATAAGTATTCTTGGAATCGCTCTCACCAATACTCTTTTGTCTGGTGGATGGATCAAAATCAACTGTAATTTCCTGTTCCGATTTTTAACTCGTAGTGACTGCGAACTGACGGGTCATTCTTGATATTAGTGTTTTTTTTTTTTTGTTAATTCACAACGTACCCGTAATACACATTCTGCCTAAAGAACATTAATGTTGCTCATTCGATTTATTCATTATAAAGTAATTTAATAATCATAAGACAAATCTATCAGGAGAGTTTATAAAATATAATCTGTAATAGATGGATGGTGGTGCTTAAAATTTATGCATATGACCGATTTATTAAAGTGCCTTCAATGTTTAAATACAGCATCTTTTATGTAACTGTTGCCAGGCAAATGAAAAACAGTCTTGTTAAATGACGGCGTTTATTGGTTTTACTGGCATATAAATGTTGCCTTTCTGATGAGTATTACAATACTCATTGGTACAATGTTTGATACAACATTAACCCAGGTGTTAATGTAAATTTGTTCAGACGCGTGGTCATAAATGATTATCATCTGTTTGAAAAGCCGTGAATGTTTGTTCTGTGTATAGTAGTTACTGTATTGGTAATCGGTACAACACGTTAAACGATTAAAGGGCGGGGTCTGAGATCTTTGCCGGTCAACGACCTCGCCGGCCGAATCTATATGACTTTCTAATGAGATTAAAGTTAGTTACGCGTAGGCGCAAACGACGCGCACTGGCATACCAACCATCACAACATCGCGTAATTGCATTAGTGCACACAAACATTAATTACTGTATTAATAAATACGATCCAAAATAACTCACGATTTCAACAATTACGTTGGCATTTCAATAGCAAGATTTCATTTAAACTGGTTAATAGGGATATAGTTATCAAGTATTATGTGCTTGCTACAAAAAAAATGTGTGTAGATACGCTGTCGTAGACTGTAAATGTGACTGGGCTCATTGAATCGTTATACTTGTTGTGCGTGTGCAATTATGTTTTTGTGAAGTTTAGAGATCGCAAGGGCAGACGGGGCTTTCACCATCTCATGTCTCTCGCGTCTAGTTTGCGAGAATTTGAAATTACTTGAACTACTTTGACGTAAAGTTGTACATTAAACGTCAGATAGAGACGATCGTAACTTTCTGTCGTCGCCGTACTTAGAAATTATTGATTTGATTTTAAATCATTATAGCTCTCTATAATATTTTCTGTATTTACGAGCGTATATTGAAGTTTTATATCGTATAGTGCAAGGTGTGATGTAGATGTCGCCGTCTAAAGAGGATTACCTTAATAGCACAGACTGTTTTCACGACGGCGCGTGTAAATAATCCTTTTAATGGTACACGAAAGTGCGGTCGAGGCCATCCACTCAATCGACCGCTGTGTTTCACAAACGAAAGACAGCTGGGTAAAGATCATTGTCCCAATAAGATTCGACTGATCTATTGCCTCGATGTGGCGTTCAGAAAGCTTAGTAGAACTTCATAATCCGTGCTGACATTTTCCAATTCGACTATTAGTCTAGTTAACAAGTTCAAAAACGTATTATATAGAAATAAAGGTCCTAAAAATATGTGCGATAACTCATTCGATTCGGAATGACGTTAAGAAAAATGTTTCTTAAGGGTTTATACATAAAAAAATGCGATTGTTATTAACAAAATAGGGTAAAAAAATATATTTAGTTTTTCATTAACAACTTCTAAAATAATGATATTTAAGAAATTTAGTAAAAATATCCGGAAATAGGAGGAAATTTCCATTAAAAAATCCCGGAACTCTATCTCTATTTTTTTTTTTTTAAATTGACGCTGAAAATAAAGCTCCACGAGATCGTTACGGCATAGGGGGTGCCTTCTAAAAAGCCGGTATATCATTTAAAAAAAATATATAGTATTACTTAACAATTTAAAAAATTGAATAAATTATGGTGTAATCTATACAGTTGAACGAAAAAATGTCGGTGAAAAAGTTTATGTCGATTTTACAAAAAAACTACACCATTGTTAATATCGGCACACAAAAAAAAAAATTAAGTAGAATGTGCATTTGTCCGGACCTACCTACGGGTACGTATTTTGGTACGCTGAATCCGAATTCGAGGTCAGTTTGACCCCTACACCCTCGAAATTTCGAGAAAACTTCAAAAAAAAAACCGTAAAAATATTGAAAATTGGTGTTAAAATTAACTAATTTTGTAACTAGTTTTGGGCTGTAAGTACCTATAACAAAGTACCAATGAACTCCATGCTCTAGCACAGCTATACTCTAAGTGTGTTCAGCGGAAACCTAGGGTTCCGCGATAAGCCTGTAGAGGTTCCGTAAGAATAAAAAAAAAATCAAAACACCTCTCCTCTTGTCGAACGTTTTGATTCCTTGTGAGCGCCCAGCCCCTTTGACAAAAGCCGCTTCTGAATTAGACGGTGTTGATGTGAACAAGCGACTTTCGGCTCTAACTTTAAGACATAAAGTCGAGACTGTTTACAACGTGTTTTTGTATTTTTATTTTTATTACCTCTTTTTGTTTACCAAAGGCGCCGACTCGAGTATTTTTGAGAATCGAGTCTAGGACTAAGTAACTAATTATAAAAGCGGCGATCGCGAGTCGCGCCTCATCAATCAGTTGAAGATTAGCGTTCGGAGCGGACGGAGCGATAAGTTCCTATCTATCTACTTACCAGCTGGTTAGCGAATTGCGGAGTTTAAACGTGATAGGTGTTAAACTAGTGTTCATTGTTCTACTGTCTGATGCATTCTGATTGTAACAGTTTTGTACATTTCTTCTTATATTCAAATTAGTCTCTTATATGTTAGTAACGATTGTGCATTATGTTGACCCCACCATCCTGACGTGTAACATTATTAATAAAGAAGAATGGAATGTTGGCTTAAAGGCGTTAAACGTGTTGCAACAACATCTTCTAATGACGCTGAATGTTCAAAATTAGTACGCGTGGAGAATACAGCAATTACCGATCCAGACGATGATGCCACGACGTCAAGCTCCACGGTTTCAAAGACGAAAAAAAGGAAGTATGATGAATCATATATCAGTTTCGGATTTGTTGAATCCAACGGCTCTCCGCTCTGCATGCTATATAATAAACTGCTTCCTAATAGCTCCATGGTACCTGCCAAATTGCGCCGACATTTAGAAACTGTACACCCTGAGCCTAAAGACAAGAATAAAGAATTTTTTGTTCGTAAAAAAGAACAGTTATTGAAAAGTCAAAAAAATATTATTCGTGTGACACAAACTATCAATGAAAATGCCACGGAGGTATCATATTTAGTTAGCTATCGCATTGCACAAGCAGGTGAAGCGCACACTATCGCTGAGAATTTAATAAAACCATGTGTGTTAGACATAACAAAATGTATGCTCGATGAAAAATCTGCTAAGCATCTTTCTACTGTGCCGCTATCAAACGATACTGTTTCACGGCGAATCCATGATCTGGCAAGCTACGTCAAACAAGAACTAGTTACACGTCTACAAAAAATACGATTCGCCTTGCAAATGGATAAATCAACTGATGTCGCTGGTCTGGCTATGTTGCTGGTTATCGTCAGATATCCGTATGAAATGAAAGTTATTTTGAAGAAGACAGGCTTATGTGTTCACTGCTGGCCCACAAACACTTCTGGGGAAGACATTTTTAATAAAATAAACATATTTTCTGAAGAATATAATCTCAGTTTGAACGATTGCATTGACATTTGTACAGATAGGGCCAAGGCGATGACAGGTAAAACAGCAGGAGCAGTGTCACGAATAAAAAATAAAGCGCCTAATTGTAGTTCCAGCCATTGTATTCTGCATAGACAAGCACTTGCGATGAAGCAAATGCCCTCAAACCTGAAATTAGTTTATGGATGAAGCGGTAAAAATAATTAATTTCATCAAATCACGACCACTACAATCTCGATTGTTCTCATTATTGTGTGAAAATTATGGCAGCAAACATAAAACACTGCTGCTCCATACAGAAGTGCGATGGCTGTCTCGGGGTAAAACTTTAACAAGGCTATTTGAACTTAGAGCCGAGTTACAAATGTTTCTTTTTGATACTTCTTTTAATTTGAAAGACCGTTTGTATGATAAAACTTTGCTGTTCCGATTGTCTTTTATGGCAGATATCTTTGCAAAACTGAACGAATTGAATTTATCATTGCAAGGTAAACAGACAACAGATTTTTGGATTATTTGCATTGGTAAGAGAGAAATAGAAAGCTTTACGTCACTCATTGAGTTTGTTAGCATGCATCTTTTGAAAAGTATTTTCCCGGAAAACAGAATACAAAAATGATACTGAATTCATGTATTCATAATCCTTTTGTAAAAAAGTTGGGTAACCAACTTGCAAAAGCCCGAAAGTATCTCAAACGAGATATATGAATCTCTTTTAGAAATGTCATCAGACACAAGTATGGAGTCACTTTTCAAAACGACGCCTCTCAACGATTTTTGGTGCAGAATGCGTGATGAATATCCAATGCTTGGCAAAATAGCTCTGAATAGTTTTCTCCCGTTGCCAACAACATATTTGTGCGAAACAGGATTCTCAACCTATGCAGCCACGAAAACAAAAAATACCACAATAGGCTGGACGCCGAATGTGATATGAGACTTTAACTGTCCTCTATCAAACTTGATATCAACCAATTGATGAAAAATAAAAAACAGTTTCATACCTTCCATTAGTCAGTTTTTCCTTTTCTAATATCTTTTATTGTACTTTTATTATTCTTATTAATAAAGAATACACTTTTAAAAAGTATTGTTTTATTGTAGGGTTCCGTCAAGTATTGTGCTTTCCAAAAGTGTTCCGTCACCAAAAAAGTTTGAGAACCGCTGCTCTAGCAAATCATCTCGTGCAGTACACCACAGCCCGAGCAGCTTAGCACAAGAGCAGCGCGGTTTCCGCGGTCATTTATTTCAAAACAAATTATTACAATTAACAATTTTTTTAATTATTACAATTTTTCTTAAAACAAATACACTGAGACACTACAAACTACTTATGCTAGGCTTACGAACTAATGGAGGACACGGGGAAACCGCAACAGGGCTATTCTCTTCGACGGTGGCCTCTCCTTTGTCCGCGCCTACGGACAAGTCTGCTGGGTGAGACACACAAGGTGCGTCCCTCGTGGAGTAATCTTCTGAGTTTCCTGGGAGCTAATCCTTCTATCGATCGGACTCTGTGGAGTCAGAGAGATGCGCCCGATCTGTACGGGTCATAATCTCAGTATATCTATGCTTTGCTTACATTTGATTAGAGTTGGGGACACTATCCGTTTGAATGTTGTTTACGTAAGCAATGTTTACTTATTTACTTTTAATTAAACATATTTTGTAACAAAAATACAGTGGGGGGAATAGTAAAAACTGTATAAAACTGCTTACCTAATAATTGAACTCCCCTTAACTTGTATATATTTGAGATTAATAACTACAAAAACATTACATACGGATTGAAGCGATGATGGCTTAGTTGGTACTGCGGCTGGATTTCGCGTCAATCGACGCGGTTTGAACCCACCTATCCAACTCTAAAATCAGTCTGAGTTTTCGGTGAAGAAAGACATCGTCAGGAAACCATAGCATGGTGGTAGGGCATTTTCTAATAATACCCGACTGGCTAGCTACCACCCTCAAGTTTGAAAACCTGTCGCCAAATACCAATGGGAGTGTTCCGCCACTATCGCTCGAGAACCAGTACATCTAGGGTTAGTGTGTTTACTATCCTGGACCACATCGTCACTTAACATCTGGTGAGATAGTGGTCAAATCACTGAGTCTATATCGTGTAAAAAGATTTATAAATAATATTGAATTAATTATCATTATAATAACAAACAGATAAATACTCATGTTACGTGTAGTAATACCTAACGCACGAGCTGAGTCCGATTCGAAAATACAACGACCGAACTTCAACTCATGGATGTCGTCGGCTGGTTCGTCGAACCCATATACACAGAGATTACTTGTGCGACTGTTAGTAACTATGCAATATGGTCGGTCCTGTCTATTTTGTAATATATTCATAATAGAATAAAGTCTCAATAAACACAAAATATCTGTGTTGTGCATTAAGTACTTACTTGCTAAGTAAGTTTTTCTTTAAAAAAAAAATAATAAAGTTTAATTCAGTTAAATTCATTTTCAATAATATAGTTATGTAACTAAAGGATATGTAAACAATTTTAACAAACATAATTGTAAACAGTTTTTTTTCTTTTTCAATAACTATTATGACTGAACTTAAAATTTAGGCTAACATTAGTTTTATAGATAAACAATAATAAAATTCTGATCTCAAGGAGTAATCTTGCATTACATGTAAAAATACTATAATGACGGTTCTATAAATTAAATTTCATCTTATCAGATAGACGACAATTGTGAGAAAAAAAATCGAGCTTCTAAATATCGTTATTGAAATTATTTGTTTTCTTTCGTATCAGAATTATGAAGGTTTTTTGTTATTATTATGTTATACATCTAACACACCTATCATAGAGAGAGACTGGAATAACGAGGAGTAAATGTAACATTTAAAACGTGACTCGTTCAATCGTTAGTCTTAAATGCCTCGGCTTTCATTGCCACTAACTTTATATAACTGATAGTCCCCTCTTGACTTCTGAATCAAAATAGATCGGTAAAAGTTAAAAAATATAATTCTTTTAATATGTAAAGAAATGTCTCAACTAACTTTTGATAATTAAGTACCTATATGAAATTTATTTTTAGATATAACCTATGATAATGCAGTAATAAAACGGAAATGCATCACGTCGTCCATCAAGCGATATACTCGTATAACGTAAACATATAATTAATGAATAATAAAGCTCAGTACATATTGTTATCAATTTACAATACTTAATTATTTCTTACATTTGCAGTCTCGAATTTCTCGATAATAAAACAGTATTTTTAATACAAACTTTACGTCGTGTCAAGGGTTGATATTTCTTTTATTTTATGTACTACAAAAAATATTTAACCATTAAAATGTTAACTTGTCTATACCTCCCTAAGTTTTTCGAAAATATCAAATTGAATAAAATCCTTAAGTATTTTTGTCTTAACGAAAGTTTATCGCATATAGACACGACCGCCTTTTCGAAGGCTTCTGACGCCTTCAATGCCGTACATGTTGTTGTACATACTACGCATAATATACAAGATATTATCGCGAACGCTCAAAATAGCCTTTATCTCGTTCGCGGTGAGGTCAGTGGGCGTTGCATCTGCGCACGATCATTAACGGGTACTGATTATAAAACCCTTCAGTTCTGCGTAATTATAATATTTACTCCTTAATGGGCGTTATCACGTATCTGGCAACTTTCTTTTATTCCTTATCTCAATGCAATTGTAAAAAAATGGATACTGTTAACTATCGTAATAAAATACATCATCACGTGTGAATTATAATTTATCAAACATCAAAGTTGTTCGCCGTTGATGCAATCGAGAGAACTTGTTCTAATAATGAGCTTTTTAGAGACAATCACTGTTATGTAATATTTAAGCTGCTCTTACTAAGATCAAGTTGTCTTATATATGTATATAAGTTGTTGATAATATTATAGGGGATGTCATTTGTCTTATTTGGCAATCAAAGTTGCCGGTTAAATATTTAGAAATATCGTGTTACGTTTCCAAATAAGTTTTTTATAGTTTTCACTTTTGAATGTTATCTTTATCTTCTTTAGAATGTAGATTATTGTCGATGTAATGTTTCTTTTTATTATAACAGCTTGTGTTCTCGGCTAATAGGTGTGACTGAAAATTATAGATTTCCTTTTAGAATAGTACTTTTAGGTACATCTATTCTCAAACACATTTATTTGGTACGTGCGATACCTTATGATTTTGTATTTATTAAAATTATTTTGGGAATTCCTAATGCAATGGCTAAAACCATGCCAATGTTTTCTCAAATTAATGCTCCATAGTAAACAGCATGTAAACTAACTATTAATTACCCTATTGTATTGTAAATAATGATACTTTACTACTTTTTACAAAGATTTAGTTACTTTAACTAATCTATGTGCCTTCGAAGTTTCTTATATACGGTACCTATAGTTAATTTTCGCGGTAACGTTTATAATTACCCTTTGCCGCATCTTCTGTGACAAAATTTATAGCATTTCCTACACCAAAGGAAATGTTGTTTAACTATTACTGTTGTCGTAAATGCGTTTGATCGTGCAATATAAATGACCACCTCACTCGGTGCGGAGAAATGCAATAAATAAATAACTTGGCCCACTCTCGGCCCTTATATGATTTAGCGCTTAGCGTGTCTAACACACTGTGCTTTTGGTAATTCATTTATATTCCTGTTTTAAAGAAGGACATACGTTACGAACGTGTACGGACATTTTTAGTGAAACTTCGCATTTTATCCCAGTTTTTATTCATTATAATGTAAGTATTAATTTGTAGAAAATTGCCTTTATTTTTAGTTAATATTATGATATCTACAGTAAGTCAATTTGAATTTATAAATATGCCGAGTTTAGATATATTTATTTGGTAACAAACAACATAAGCCAGATAAGTATAAATACTAATTCGTGAATCTTACAGTAGCTAAACGTATAATCTACAATAAGAATAAGAATAGACCGTAGGCACAATCAGAAAAAAATTACATGTATATGAAAATAAATTTCAAAATTCTTTTCTTTTTGTTTCTGTCGGTCAAGTGATCGTTTATTACATATTAAAGATGTAATTACTTTTTACTTACAACAAAAATGAAAGAAAAATAACATTGAATCTCGTTATGAATGCAGCAAGAGTTACATTGTGCTCAACAAATTTATTTTAAATTTACAATCATATGGGTGCATCTAATATTACATAAACGCTTTTACATACATACATACATACATCACTTGTGTAAAAATAAAATAATAATATTCTTCTAATAATCTTCCATCTAAAAAAAACATTTAGCCAGTTATGGAGCGTGACCTGTACAATATTTTTATAGACTGTAAAATTGAACGATTTTATGGAAACTGGAACGACTACTGTTTATCTACGTCGAATTCCAGTTAGGTGGTATTACATCATTCTTCCTAAAGCCAGTACTGAGCATCCCGATCTCCATTTCTCTGATAAAATCGTATTACCTTTCGTGAGCAATCGCTTTCAGCTTTGTTATTTGGCATTATTATACCATCTCGTCGGAAGACGTCTCTCACACACGGTCACCAATCGGGAACTCTGTGGCTATTCGTTTTTCAACAAACATGCCCGATCCACTGTTACTTGAGCTTGTTAGCCTTAGAATTATATCGGTGATTCATGCTTTTTTGGCAGATATTTCTGTTGCTAGTTTTACTACAGCACTGAAAGAAATAATAAATGTTTAGGCACACACGATTTTGTATTTAGTAAATAAGTTTACTTTGCTGTAACTAATTTGCTTGAAATACTCATTGTATATTCGAATTTGTTGTTATGAAAAATGGAATTAATGTGGAACACCATCTCCCTATTAAACAGATAAGTCCCTCTTATTAGACAGATTTACCACTTTGGTCTATATTGCAGAAGACCATCATAGTTGTCTCTGCATTCATTCGCGTCGGTTTCAAGTATTTTTTTACTTTTCCAATGCTTAATAACTTCCCATGCTATGTAACTTATTAAAATTGAACGTCTGAATTAGTTTTCTTTCTGTGGCATCACTGAGCACCGCTGTCACTGCAAAGGAGAAAAAAAGTCGAACAGATTGATTGATGTAAAAAATGTAAAGCTTATAAGACCATTAAGCAATTTGTTATACTTTCAATTTTTATATTCTATAATTATTTATCGCGTCTGAAACTTTCTCTTTTCAATGATTACGCCCAAATGCCCTGGTAACATTATGTAATGTGAAAAGCGTTTACAGAGAATTCTATCCCGCTGTTAGGTCGTGATTCAACTTTAACTTACAAAAACTTTAATTATATAGGTATTGAGTTTTATAATATTTAGTAAGTATGTTAAATAAAATACATTAGTATATTTAAATATAGGTTCCTTTAAAATAGGTTCGATCCCCGGGTCGGGTCAAGTGGTGTTGGGTTTTTCTACTTAGTATCATCCCGGAGTTTGGAATTTGTGCCCGATATGGCGACAGGCTCCCCCCCTGTCACATTTGGGACGGAACTAAGCTCGGCGAAATGTGGGTGGTGTAGTTCGCTATTTACCCTCTGCCTAACCCTTCGAGGATAACAGGCATGATCTTATGTTTAAAATATTAGTAGATTTCCTCATATGCTTATATCAAGCTTTAATGTAATTGAAATACATGGTTTACCCAATTATAATAATTTGGAGCAGTAGGCTATTTTTATAATTAATTGGGTTTTGTGTTTGTCAATAGAAGTAGGGGTTTCTCTTCATATTTGAACTCCGGAAGAACTTGTACGTTGCAAATTTTTTTGTTACAAAGTAATGCAGACTCGCATTGGGTCCAATCTGACCTATAGCGTTCAGTCGAATGGTTCCATGTATGTGGGTTAGCAATATGCACGGCCAAATAATCGGTTACAACTTGGTTCTAATTTTCTGCTTGCAATTTATTATTGACCTATGTTAGGACTACGATTTTCGGGCCATTACACTGGCGGGCCATTGCACTGACGGGCCTGGTGGGTTCGCTGCAGGGGGCGACGCGGTGCTTGCGAAAGCCACCCCGTGTCGCCTCCATCCCAAATGCAGCGGACGGCTCCGGGGGGTTTTAGTGGGTATTTCCGGAGCGCTTCACGCCCGGGTGAGTCCCACACTGGCACGGAGCTCGTCACTCCGTGCCCCCTTATCTATTGTATTTGGGGGACTCTGATCTCGCAAATACAATAGATAAAGGTAGTGCGTAAATGCATTTCCCCCGTCAAAAAAAAAAAAAAAAGGACTACGATTTTGATATTTAGTATAATTACATATACTATTATTGCTATACAGTATTTTTTTTTATGTCCCTTGCGTTATTTTATCTATACCAATGAAGTTTGGAAGTTATTTACAAATGAACGATGGACACGACTTATTTTGTTTTAGCCATCAAAAGGGCATTACAAAATTTGTTTGTACTGTTTATAGTTTCATTAAAATTTATTTCTTCACTGAAAACTCATTCATATTTACTAAATATTTATAAGTCATTTTATCAGTTACTCGTATATTGTTGTTACAATAATATAATAATTGTTAGTCTGTATTTATTTATATTACTTTAAAATATGAACGAATGAATTACTTATTTAAGACAGTATTAAATAACCTGATAATGTTTTATTTTTATTTTTAATAGTTCGTGATAGGTTATGTTTGAGATGCAAACAACGCACACGTGGCCTCATCCGAGGGCTTGTATTGGCTGCGAAATATTACATAACTGCGCAATAAAGAGTTAAACGTAATTGTTGTTAGTAAAATATTGATTTTTATCAGCATCGTACTATTAATACTCGATTCGAAATATGTAATTAATTAGTTTGTATCTACGTTTCATATGAACTTTGTACTTGGTTTGTACGCGAGATAAAATGCTGAGTATCAAAATTATTTCTAGGTAATAATTTGACCACGGTCGGTGGTCAAAGTTCGGCCATTATCATTTGTCAAAATCGGAAATCTGTTTCCAAAATCGATTGTAGAAGGATATAATACAATTCCAAAAGCTCTAAAAATCTTAAAAAATTGATAGAAGAGTTCAACGGGCATAATAAATTCTTTTTAAATTAACAATATTTAATTTTTATCGACGATACCCAAAATTATTTCCTTGAATATTAATATTTATTATAAATGATAAGATCTCAAACAGGATGACAATGACATCGAAATTGCTTAATTTGAGAACCGGAAAAAGGAAGGCTTATTAACTAGTAAACCTATTAAATTATTATTAAAATTCTTTTGAATTTTTGATTTTAACGTACACCGACGTTCACGTATGATGTCCGTTATGAATATTTATTTACATGGAACAAAATGGAATTTTTGAAGGAACAAGTTACTTGTAAGTCATATTTTTTATATATCACTAGCTGTGTGCCCGCAGCTACATGCGCGTTTCATGTGTTCTTCACTGCCTTTCAATGTATTATACGGAACTCTAATAATTTTCTTAAAAAAATTTAGTACTAAGATAAAATAAAAATATTTCTCATAAATTCAAACATTTGCTCGTAAAACTGTGCATTGAATAAGATTTTATTCAATTTGTTGAGTTTTAATTTTTTTTTTTACGCGGAACCCTAATTATTTTCGAAATTCAAAAATACCCTAAGTTACGCGGAGCTACTTCAGGTATCTAACATATAAAGTCCTATCATAATCGGTACAGCCGTTACGGAAATTACCCAGAACAAACAAACAGACAGGCAAAAATTGTATTTTTGGGTATAGGTGGTCGCATTCATATGTTTTTTAGTAAAAGATTGTTATTTTGAAATTACAAACAGAAACTTCAATTTTATATATTAGCATATGGTAAATATGAGTTTCGATTTTATTAATTATTTTTTGTTCATCATGCTTACTGAAGACAATAGGAAAACAATGGAAAGCTGGCGTAAACGCCAGGTTAGTGCTCAAGGGGTTAAAAATAATACTTAATACCTTAATTTGTGGTGCTTAATATTATATTTGTGAGGTAGAAAATTTTCATTATAAATTTTAAACGTGATTATATAAACTTGGTAGTGGTTGCTTGACCGTTTTAGCCTTGTTTTTTTTTAACCGTAGGAAATAATCTTGACCCAATAGTTTTCACGCAACAACTAAAAACTAATAAGCAAGGTCGCGTGATTCGAATTCGAAAAGTTTTAGTTAAATAAGTCTACATTTTTTTACTACAAACCACACGCCTGTAATTTCTAAGATAGCATTTCTTATGTGACAAGCAAACTCGTTATCACGAACCCGTTTCGAATCATAGTATCATGTATGACCTTGTAGAGGTCGCCTATGTCCAATCGCGCGCACATTCGGCAATAAAAGAACAGTTCAATGAATTAGACCGATTAAAACTGAACTGTTGGAATGATGCCAGTGCGGATTGTGAATTTAAACAAAAATGACATAAAGGCAAGACGAACAAAATGGACGTTAGGTCGATCGTGCTTGAAAACACCACATAGAACACATTGTAGGAAGTACGTACATATGTAACGTACAACAGTCATGAAGCAGATCAGCGGTTTCGTAATCGAGTCAAAAGAATATTATTCAATTCACTTACTGCTTCAATATAATCGTATATGACCATAAAATCATAACTTCCCTCAATAATG
Organism: Samia ricini; assembly: GCA_014132275.2. Lineage (NCBI taxonomy): Eukaryota > Metazoa > Arthropoda > Insecta > Lepidoptera > Saturniidae > Samia > Samia ricini. Next base: position 15,542,916 of record AP028161.1, read on the forward strand.
TTACACCATTCTATGTATATTCATGTGAGTTTTTTTTATTTATTCATTATTCGTTGTAATCAATACGTTTATAAACTTTTAGGTTTTAGCATTTCTTACAAAATATTGTTTTACACGATATATAGGCTTAGTGCTTTAACCAGAATCTCAGCTGATGATGGTAAGTGATCACTGCCGCTCATGGACCCCTCACAACACCAGAGGAATCGCAGGTGCGTTGCCGGCCTTGTGGTCATGGCCATGTGGTCCAGGATAGTAAACACACTAAGACTAGAGGTTTTCAAGTGAAACTGGAGCAACACACCTATTGGTGTTTGGCGACAGGCTTTAAAACTTTAGGGTGATAGCTACCCAGGCGGACATAACCAGAAATTAACCTACCACCATGCTATGGATTCCTCACGATGTTTGCCTTCACCGAAAGCTCAGGCGGATTTTAGAGTTGGATATTTGGGCTCAAACCCGCGTCCGTTGAAGTGGTATCCGGCCGCACTATCCACTGAGCTATTGCACTGCAATATTTATATTAACATTTTTTCTTGCTAAATTTTTAGATATACGTATTTTATTTATGTATTAGTATCCTGTGAAAACTTTATTTCTGTATTACGTAATTACCATATATTTTAAAATAAATTATATTAATAAACTTCAACATTATTTCCGACCACATTCCTATATGATATGTCGCTATAAAAATTGCATTAAAGTAAATATTCTATTATAAAACTAAGCATGAGAGCTTTTAAAAAAAATAAACAGTTACTAGTATAAATCAAGATCTAAAATAGCCGAAGCTTAAAGAAGTTGAAAATTTTTACGTGCTTATAATACTGTTACTATAATAAATTTTTCAACACTGGTAACTATAGAGTATGTTTGGATTAGTTAAATAAAAATGTTCAATTATCTGACTTAGCACGGCGACTAAGCGTAGGCTAATATTAAAAGCCGGTACGTCGACCTCTTTAGTTACCGAGTTAACAAAGAAAATTCTGGAATAATCAACCCGTCTTAACTTCCATTTCTGGAAGCAAACAATGCGTCCGCGACGCCTACCTGAATACTATTACTGTTAATCACATCTTCAACGACTCATTCAGTGACTAATATAAATTGATTCAAATCACGAAATGCATCTTCTAATTTTTGTTTCAACAGATCATGTGTTTAGTAAATTGAATACTTCATTATATTCGTAGTTGTTAATTTAACTATCGGTATCATCTGCAATATTCTGTTTCGCTTTACTTTATGTTTTTTTTTGTTTCTTAATTATCTAGTTACTTTGGTATTTCAATTACTCTACAATATTTTTAATGCGTGTTTTCTTTTTTACTATCCTAATATTTATGTCATAAGAAGTTTACTGCATATTATAAACCGACACTTTTATTATCTTCGGGCGATTTTACTAAATCATTTTAATTTTTGAATTTATGTATTTATTTCTCGCTTCTGTTTTATTCGTACATTGTGTATAATAATAAAAAAATAACTTTTTCTGCTAATTATTATGAATCGTAATTGATTTCGATTGAGTTGAAGTTTCGAGTCGAGTGACTTCTCACTTTTTGTTTCTTAAATGACTCTTAATTCGAGAATCAATAATCCTAATAACTCCGGAACGACTGGACCTATTTTGACGGGACTATTATTGGTAGATAGCTGAAATTACTCCGGGTAACTTAGGGTACTTTTAATTTTCGAAAATAATTAGGGTTTCGCGTAAAATAATAAAACTCATAAGAGTTTGAATAAAATCCGATTCAATGCACAGTTTACGGGCATGTGCTATAATTTATGAGAAACATTTTTACTTTATCATAGTCGTAAATTTTTTTAGGTGCATGATTAGGGTTCCGTATAAAAAAGTTAAAACGTAGTAAAAAATATATGAAACGCGGGCGCAGCCGCGGGCACACAGCTAGTTCACTTTAAATATACTTATTCACACATTGTAAAATTCGTAAATAAATAAGTAGGTAGTTAATTCCAATTAGTGGTACTAAGAACCAAGTTAACTAAACAATTCCAATTTATACTTTTGTAGCTTTTTTTGGCAAAATTAGTAACTAGATTTTTGTCTCTACATAGAATACTGGCAAGTCTGATCGAAACTCTAACTTTAGAGCTTAGTGTGAAATATAACTGATTAATTTTATTACTATTCGCTTACATACTTCGGGGCCCCATATCATTATTGCGGCGGTAGCTACGACTGTGAGTATAAGATTATGTCAAGCGGCGCCACGCGTCAAACTTAGTAAAATTCAATCTAAGTATGGCTCAGCGAAAGCGAAATAGTCACAAGTAAGCAAAAACTCCATACAGCATTGGATAGCAATTGAACAGTCTTTGTATTGTTTATATCTAAAATATAAGGTATCAATATACATAATTACTTACATACGATTATTTGAGTTTTGTTACTCGGATAATGCTTGCTCTATTTTTAAATACCATTTTGATATTTAGATTGCAGCTCATTTAAACTATTAAAATGTATAAAGAGCCCTAACTTCCTGGGTAGGAAACCTGAGGAAACCCATAGCATTTAGGTAGAGTGCCATTCTTGCTAATAGACTTCTAACTCAAAAGAACATGACAAATGTATATATAATACATATGCATTGTTTTTACTATAGATACAGAGTTTATTTACATATGACATTCAACTCGCAAAGTAAATTTAAAAGTTTTATTCTCGTATATAATTCATCAAAGTTAAAAAGATACATGAAGGTTCTTTTGCCAAGTAATTCACGTGCTTTCTGGGAGATGTTTTTGATGATTACATTATATTCTGAATCAGGTCCTTTGTACTAAAGTAATGTCGCTCCACAAATGTTACATAGGTTTAGTTATCCTATTTAGTATGCCGATTACCCCTAAAAATGAGACAATAGGAAAACAATGGAAAGCTGGCGTAAACGCCAGGTTAGTGCTCAAGGGGTTAAGGAGTAACTGGCTTATAGTATTATTTATCTCTAATATACTACGGCTCGTATGTTTTTTCTACTAAAACATTAAATCGTTTGGTATTAAAATAATAATAATCCATTTAGGGATTACATTATAAAAATAACCGTATAATATTAGGCATGTTTTTATGTTATTGATTGTCAATTTATCTTGCGAGATCGAAAATAAAGTTCTTTTCTGAAATACCATGGCTAATTAGTGTATCGACAAACTTCACTGCGGTAAAGTATATTTAACGGAGCGTTCCATTTTTTATCATCTGTACTTAGTAATTCTCATGTAACTTGTCGTTTTATTCACTAGCCTTTTTGGAATGTTAGTGTCTTATATTTTTATTTTTTGTAATCTTAATGACTTGATCACGTATACAGGAAATATTTATCTTGCGTGCAATTTTTGCGTACTAACCAAGTTACCATATTCGTATTATCACAAAGGGAGGCTTAATTACTTTTAATAATTATAATGAACGATTTAATAAATAAATAGTTCGAAATGAGCCTGTCATTCCGTCCCAATTGACGTCATCGGTGTCTGCGCCTCGTCTGCCGCCGCTTCCCGGAACGCTTGGCCGCGATGCCTTCCTGCTGCTGACGCCCCCATTATCATAATGAATGAACTTTTCTAAAGTTCATTCTTTGAAACGGTTCGCATATTGCAAATGCTAAAACAGAAAATAAAGATACGTTTAATACTAATTACCGTCTTTTGAAACGTGACATCATTGATCCGTCATTATTTAAAACTCGCAACCGCTCCACTGCTCCAGTGACGGTCGCATGATGAATGGATTTTTACTCTTGACTCTCGTAAGTCATTGAACTTTGATCTAGTTTAATGTAGCGTGGGTGTAAATGACAGGCAACAAATTCATTCGTATTAATTTTAGTGTAGTTGAGATACACGTGTCATTTTTTTATTATTCAAAGTCGGACCTGTTAACTGTGTCGCTTTTTGGACTGTATTCCTACATACTATGTAAGTCGCTTGTACTTTTTTGTACAGGTATAAATGTAGATCGTTTTTTTTTTATACACCGTACACCGTTTTTTATACAGGCAGGCTGTGATTTGTTTTTTGGGATTGTACTTTTGATTGTATGCTGCTCGATTGTTTGATATAAAAGTAACGTTTGAGGCCAAAATTAATATGCTCCAAAGGTCCGATCGTCCGGGAAGTGGTGTACCGTTTACCTCACATTACGTTCGCTTATTGTTTTCACAGTATGCGCTGTATTGTTTGATGAGTGACGCTTCGCATTAATATCGAACAAATATCGATGACGTGTGTGTGTATAATACATATGAAATATAGTGTTGAAAATATTTAATTAAATGATGTAATTTTTTTACATTTGTAATAATAACGTTTTATTTTCTTATACGAACTCTACAAAATGGTGCACTTGTACGAAGAACTATGACTCCGGATTTCTTCTACCACGGGTAAAATCCCTAAGTAGATCTCGATGTACACTTGCCCTCTAGCTATTGTCTGTATAATGATAAATAAATGTTTTCAATATTCTACAGGTCTAGGTAATAGTATCAACAGGGCAATATAAAGTTGTGCTAGCGTACATTTTTCGTAAATATTCTAAATTGTTGTATCCGGAGACATGAGAATATATTTACGAGAGAATTCGGAAATCAATGTAAGAAGTAGTGTCGCATTGCAGATATTATGTCTAACTATCGCACCGCTTCGTTTAGAGAAAGTAGTTCGACCTATTTTCGGAATTTACTTTCAGCCTCGCAATATCTCTGTGATCTCACTTGTCTCGTGAGGTTGTTAAAATGTGCTAACTCGTCGAGTAAATAAATGTGCATGTTAATGTACATTTTAGAGTCTCGTTCTCCACCCATATAAATAACACTCCTGGATTGTTGACAAAGGCCACCAAAATGATGAATAGTGGTAACTTGATATTCGCTTTTGTATCGTCAGGAATGGATATCTAAAAATGTCTTTTAATTCTTTACTTTCACTTTCACTTTGACTTATTTTATTTTTGATCTTTAATGAATGGAAAACACTATAATTTGTATGTATTTGACATTAAGTTTACTACTTATTAAAAACCTCGAAAAAGTATTTAAGTACTCGGAACGTATTCTTTATATTTTTTTTGTTCTATACGTCGAACAATATTATAAGCTAATAGTAATAGAAAATGAGTAGTTTATTGCGATATTAATTTAGTATCTGTATCGGATCGGATCTCGCCGTTACCCGTCGGCAATGGTAGCTGTTGTCTTCAATTAACCCAGATCGAGTGTGGCTATTGTGCTGTGTCTACTCAATGTCTGCTTTCTTATACTCGCCAATAATGAGTATAAGTAATGACGATACACACAGACGACGCCTTGTTTAGGCGTCATTTGAGAACACTACACACGTACACGCCGTGAGTACTATTACAAAAAGTTATATCACCTGAGACCAATTAACCATTTGTTCGATTAATTGCAAACTTAGTGGCGTGCATGCATGATTTCACAACAGTTCGCTTGTATTATTATGTTCTGTAGTATGTAATCTGAACTAGGTACTTGCTTAAAAAAATGTACTATAGCAAACTTTATAGGCGATTTCAAATTGTTTTCTTTGTTAGCGGTTATAATTTGAAGAAGGTTTCCCTTACTACCATAATTGTTTTTTGAATGCTATAATTTATTAAAATTGTATATAGCAGGGGTGGCCAAGCTACTTGATAGTCCGATAGAGCCATTTTTCAAAATTTAAGATTTTTTACGAGCCACTATTAAATACGTATTAAAAAGGTATGCAAAAAGTTTATAAATTCGAAATCGGTCTGGACCTGGAGTAGGCTGATAACGCCATCGTTTATTCTTCGTTCGTGTAGTGTTCGATGAGTTATATCATTCTTATAAATTTTGTTACAACGACGCACTTAGTCTTTCATATTTGTTGTCAGTAATTTAAGAGACATTTTGAAACACATACGGAACAATAACAATTTTAAAAAATATAATAACACAAAAATGAAAAGGGAACTCGGGTGGATTTATCGAGAGCCACAAATAATCCTTCAAAGAGCTGCAGGTTGGCTACCCCTAGTATATAGTAATGTTTTTTGTATATACAATACGTGCTTCATTTAATTTAACAAACTAATTTTCTGAGAATGTAATGAAGTAAACAATTTATTTAATGCATCAACGTCTCGTCTATTCTTGAATACTGGACAATCAGTGAAACTAACCTCAAAAAGCGTAGCGATGCAACCGTGCCATTTTTTTTTAACTAGTTTTTTAAACTTTCGTAATTCTTTGATAACAAATTTTAATTTAAACGTTCACGTTATGTCAGGAAATGCTCAAAGCGATATAAGGTTTAGCTGTGTTTTTTTTATTTATTTAACGGTAATGCTTAAAGTTAATTTGTCATCTACTAATGTTGCTTCAACATAAAAGGTGACTGACAGTTAAGGCAATTTTATAACCAAATTTAATGTTATTTTAATATGATAGTGTAGTTTATGACCATAATATTATGTCGCTGTACGGTATGCTCTTCGAATTGCTACCTATTTGTAATTGGCTTCATAAATTCAAATTATATAAAATATTACAAAGTCGTCATCACGCGATTTTGAGCAGAAAAGGCACGAGAGCAAAAAAAGCCTAAGCCCTACGCGGGTTTAGTTCCGTATTAATTCTCACATTATGATATAAAATAACATTTAACAAGTTCATTTATAAATTATCCGTTTTACAATTAAATTAATCTCATGCTGTAGGATATTGTGGAATGCGGTTTGTGCTTTCTTTCAAATTCAATAAGTGACAGCGGTAAAACATATATTTATTAATTCTGGGTTTGTTTACTTTTTTTGTTAATTTCTACTAACATTAATTAGTTAGCTGTTAGTAACAGTGACGACTTAAAATTTACTTGCTAAATTAAAATTTAATTAAGTATAACTTTACAATAACTCATTAGCGGTTACTTTGAGATTGAATGATAATTGCAAATGTTTGCGTTCTTAAGCATAGATGAGAAACTAGGAATTGCTTATTTACGTATAAATATATTTTTTTGATTTTAACCCCTTGAGCACTAACCTGGCATTGTCTTCCTATTGTCTCATTTTTAATGGGTAATCGACATATAACTCTGCATCCGATTGATTAGTACGAAACAGCTTTATTATGAGTGCGTGGGAATAGCTACCCTTATCCGTCATTGGTTTTTTTTTATAGAAACTTGTATAATTTACAATTTGGCAAGTCATCTTTTATCTTTAGTTTCTGAATAATATTATAAGAAAGTTGTTTTAATTTATTTGTATCGTTAAACAATTTGTTATACAAATTCGATTTACAATTTATTATTTGCATTTTTGATTTTTATTATTTTATCCCTGATTTTGGTTTTAAGATATTACCTTCCAACTTTGATGTTATTTAAATGCGACGTTTAAATAAAGTATTGTATATACAAATAAATCAGATACGTTAGTTCTGTTCGTTCTTACATCATTGTAACTGTATCTGTTCCATTAGTGTTATTAAGTCTGACAGTATTTCCATTCGTAGCGACGTAGTATTTGGTTTCAATTAATTAAGTTGTTACATCAAGAATTATTCATTGTGAAATACTTATTTGGATCAAATAAATTAAAGTTAATAGTATCATTAAACTATCGATCTGTGTAGAAAATGCCCATCAAAGCAGACTAAACCCAGACGTGGTATAACAGTACAAGTCATTAGGGTTAAATCGTGTATCACTATGTCGCGTTTTAAAACGAATTCTGTACCGATTTTGGTCATTGTTTTTCGTAGGTAATTTGGCAGACAAAGGCTAGTTTGAGGTTTATTATCTAAGCGAATTTGTCACGAACCGTGCTCGGGTATTTCCAGTACTATTGCACGTTTGGTTAATAAATGTCTTCAAAATAATGTAGACATACACAGTAGTAACGGTTCGTGGCTCAACAAGATAATTGGCTATTTAAAATCCATTAATTACTATAGTAGGTAGATGACCTTTCTTGTTTAAATCATTGTTTAGCTATTATCTAAAAATTTCAAACCACACCTTTATGAAAAAGTATCATTTTTGCACTGGTCATAAATTAGTACCTGTGGACTTTTTTGCTCTACATTTCACGGCAGTCTAGTGACCTACTTGGCAGTAGCAAAACTATTTTTATAATATAACTATATCTATATATTGTTATGAAGTTTTTATTTCAAACCAGCTGTGTGCCCGCGGCTGCGCCCGCGTTTCATACATTCTTCACTGCGGTTTAATTTTTTTATAACCCTAATTATTTTCCTAAAAAGAAATTTAGTACTAAGATAAAGTAAAAATATTTCTCATAAATTTATAGCACTTACCCGGAAATCTCTGTATTGAATCGGTTATTATTTGTATTTTTATGATTTTTTTTTTTACACAGAACCCCAATTATTTTCGAAAATTAAAAGTACCCTAAGTGACCCGGAGGTACTTCAGCTATCTACCAAAAAAGTCCCGTCAAAATCGGTCTAGCCGTTCTGGAGATTACCCATTACGAACAGATGGACATACAGACATAAATTGTATTTTTGATATAGGTATCGTATATACATCTATTTAATAAAAAAATAATAATTTTGACATTACAAACCGACACTTCAATTTTATTTATTGGTAAAAATTAACCGTCTGTGGTTACCTAATCAAATTACTATGTTCTGTAATTCATGTAATACGACTCTAAATTTGAACATTGTATTATGTATGATCTTTACATTGTTAAGTTTACCTGATCAGTTTTATTACTGTTAATAAATATTTAATACTAGCTGTGCCCCCGCGGCTTTACCCGCTTGGAATTCAGACAATTTGCAGCCTATGTTTCTCCTTCTAGACGTAATATATATCATTACCAAATTTCATCGGACTCGGTTCGGTAATTATTGGCGTGATTGGCGAACAAAATAATAAAAAGAAAAACACAATTTTTTTTAAACTATAGAAATGTGTTCTGTAGGCGATTCTGAAAACTCGCATAGTATTTTTTCTTAAATGTTTTCAATGTACCAGATTTCGTCTTGTTAGGATACATCTGCAATATATCCAATTGAATAAAGTATATAAACGTGATACATATATCCCAGTGGTATTTTAGTTTATTTTAAATGCAATTTTTCCTGAAACTGTTACATATAGTTTTTATTATCACGATCAGATTCCTTACTCTTTAAATACCCATTACTCAACAAGAATCATGTCTAATCTATTAATACGCAATGATGAATTGTATAAACGTGTACCTATATAGATAGCTACGCACAAATTTGTGTTATAAATTTTGTCCATCTCCCTTTGAATTTTAGAATCGCTTAATGTTTTTGTGTGGTTGAGCTTATAGAATAAACTTCTAAAACTTTGTGTATGGCAGTCAATATATTGTGTAAGTTTCAATATAAATTATTAAATTTATTAATAATTACGTGTCGGTAAAAGATACGAGATGACGACTCGGAGAGAATTGTTAATAGAAAAGAAATTGTGTCGTCAGATGCCGAGCTAACAAAATACAACGCAGAAAAAGTATTTAAAAAAGCTAACGCTAGGCACTGTGACGTTGTTCGATTTTACACGTCCGTCTGTATGATGGCCGAGTGGGAAAAAAAACTTGGCAACGATGCAGGCTCGTTTTATCCCGTGGCGCTTTTGTGTCAGTGACGTCTACCATCGGCGCTAACGTTTGTTTCAATTCAATATGTTAATGGTTTTTCATTAATTCTATTTTATTAAGTTTCTATTAATTGATTGTTTCTTTACATCTATATCTGCTGGTAAATTTTAAACGTTCTATGTCCCTTACACTGTTAAATACATAATTATGTACGCATTTATTATTGACTAGCTGTGTGCCCACGGTTCTGCCCGATTTAGACGGAACCCTAATTATTTCCAAAAAAAAATTGGCACTGAGATAAAGACATTTTTTATAAACTGAAACACTTGTTTGTAAAACTGTGCGTTGAATTCGATTTTTTCACAATTTCATGAGTTTTAATTTTTTTAACCAATTTTGAACCATAATTTTTTTTCAAAAGTAAAAGTAGCCTAAGTTATGTGGAGTACCTGCCAAAAAAAAAGTACCATCAAAATCTGTCTAGCCATTCCAGAGATTACCTCACAGATTACATATAGTAAAAAGTTGTTAATTTGATATTAAAAACTTTATTAGTATAGTTTAATTAGCAAATATTAAAAACAGTTAATAAGTAGAGCTCTTCGGTGAACCGATATATGTATTTTTTATAACAGTTACTAAATTATTAACTAGTATTCCTTTTAATTAAACATTTATACACAACATCTTGGCTGTTAAAACTAAATACTTATTTATCGTACAAGTCCTATAGCGGCTATAGCTTGTTAATTTTAAAATCAACAACTTTGGTAAATAAAATTTATTGCGTTTTGAACAAACTTGTATGTTACTTCAATATATGCAGGGGCTCAGTTATCTGTGACGTTTTATCAGGTATGCGCCATTTGCGTGTGTCGTACGGTAATGATTTTAATTGGACTCTTGTCATTTTGGCACGTTAATTACCACAGAGTCCCGTTATAGTTTTTTATTTCAAATATACATTTAAAAAATCATTACTGTACGTTTATGAAGTAGAAGGCATCTTCTCGGCGCTTTGATCTTAAATAGAGCTATTAACCTTTTTAATAATATAGAAAGGACTTCGCAAGTAAAAGTAGTGTTAAAAATACTTCCTTAGTTATGTATGTACATATAATTAAATTGGTAATTATATTGTTACATAATAATGTAATAGTGGATTATGTTTCTATATTGAATTTATGTTTTTATATATTTGAATACTAAATTAAATAATAATTACAATCGTAACAAATTTAATATGTGATAAAACATTTTACATTATATTTGGTTAATGTGTGAAAACGTCGCGAACGTATATGAAGAGTTCGGAAATTTATTTATCTGTACTAATAATTAACATTGAAGTGTTTGTTTGTAATGTTACAATTTACTAAATAGATATAAATGTATATGTGATATCTATACCAAAAAAAATACAAATTTTTGTCTGTCTGTCTGATCCGGGTAACCACCGGAACGGCTGCACCGATTTTGACGGGACTTTTTGGTAGATAGCTGAAGTTACTCCGCGTAACTTAGGGTCCTAAGATTTTGGAAAATAATTAGTGTTCCGCGTAAAAATATCAAAAAGAATATATGAAACGCGGGCGCAGCCGCGGGCACACAATTAGTTGTTAATATAATATATTTTGAGTGTTGTTATTGATAAATTTGTTTATCATCTATCAGTAGATATTATTCATTCGTCTCTATGTTTGTATAACACTTACCTAAACTGAACGCTTCACTTATAAGAAGAAAACAAATTTATTGATCTTAATAATTACATTGTCGTGTTATCAAGGCTTTTTTGAAGGCTAACAACTCAGTTATTGAATAATTATTATATATATATCAACTGTATTCCGTAGTCTAATCAGAAAACTCTAATAGCGGCATCCAATATATAGTAGACAAAGATAAAACAATAAAAAAATCTGCTTATACCAGATTTTTTTTTACTTCTAGCACAATTTATGAGCTTTTACTATAAAAAATATTAATAAAGCAGTGTTTTCCCCTCAAATTTTAGTAATAATTAGGAACGAATTGCGATCATCGAGCGAATATTAGGTATAATAATTTAAAAAAAATTATACATAAAAAGCAACGTCTGCGCGCCTGTCTATGGTTAGTTGGTATATAAGTTTATTTTAAACCTATCTTACATATATGTAAAAATTTTAGCGCTTGTGGTATTATGATACTTTATTTAAAAGTCGTTATATAAGGATTGGCGAATTATTGATCTTATCTGATGTCCAGTAAGTAAGTAGTCTTGCAAAAATCATGTCCTGTAGCGGATTGAACATGGTATTAATTCTTTATACGGTTATTGAAATCGTTCACAGCGTAATACGGCTTTAATCCATAATATTGGGAATGAGCATCTTCATTTTAGAGCTTACTATTAATTCAATTTACAATTACTTCAACTTCCACACCATAACTGAAAAATAAAGCATAAGTATTATAATATTCATGCATAGATCAAAATTATTAAAAGTTCTTATATCTTCTTGTTTTCTAAATAGGATAAAAATGTTTGTATTTTATATATTTTTAATTATAAACAAAACAGACTTCAAAAGAATAAATTATAGAAATTCACTAAAAAGTAGATCAATAATTACTTTATTAATCTGCTTCTGTTTACTTCAATATATCCTTTGTTTTAATACCATTAATAATATTGAAATCGGTAACATAATAGCTTTGGCAATGAATATATGAAACACGTGTAAGTATCTATAATATTTAAAGGTTTTTCTCGATTCCCCTGTGTTCCACTGACCAGATCCTGATTTAGAGAAAATGGGGCCAACTCGGGAGTGTAATCCTTCGATTTAAAAAAATTTGCAAATAGTTCAACAATTGTCGGAGAGTCGCGTAACCATACTAAAAAAAACAGACGAATTTGGGACCTCCTACTTTTTTAAGTCTGTTAAAAATGTAACCAATATATTAAATATATTTCTTCACCATAGTTAAAGTTTGGTATAAAGTTAACGTATAAATTCTGTTGAGATTTCATTAATAAATTTATTAATTTTACAATTTATTACAAATTTCTATTTCTCGCCGAAATGTAAAGTATAGTTTTTAACTCCTTGTGAACTAACCTGGCGTTTACGCCAGCTTTCCATTGTTTTCCTATTGTCTCATTTTTATGGGTAATCGACATATTAAAATAGGAAAAATAATATTGATTACAACAAATAAATCACCATACACTATGTAAATTCCTGAAACAGGTAAAATAATAAAAATTTCGACCTGTTAATACGTTTCCTTTATTAAACTCATTCTCTAGAAGAAACCAAAGGCGAGATTTTAGCTTGCCGGGAAACCTTAAAAAAATGTTTAAATACGAAACAATGATTATGATTACTATGTAAATAATATAGTCTTAAACTTCAAGAATCCTTTTCATTTATTCGTGGAATAATATAGAAGGAGGATTAAAACCGTCGCCGTAAATGCCGGAAATCAATATTTACATTGTGGTAAACTTTCAAACGGCACTCTATCACTAGCTGAAAGTGGTTTTCTGTGTACTTGGGACTAGTACTAGTGCTAGGCATTCCGACTTACAACTATTAACTTAAGATCTAGGATTTGTTTATTTACCACGTAATACTCCTCAATATATAGGTACTCTGTGTTGTTTATTTTAACTAAACAATTAGCTTTATTTTGTACTAGCTGTGCGTCCGCGACTGCCCGCGTTTCATATATATTTTCTGCGTAATATAGATTTTAATTTTTTTTTATACGGAACCCTAATTATTTTTCCAAGATTTTTTTACTAATAACATTAAGCAAAGATATTTCTCACAAATTCAAATACCTCCAATAAAACGGTTTGAACATTGAATCTGATTTTATTCACAATTTCATGAGTTTAAATTTTTTTACGCGGAACCCTGATTATTTTCGAAAAACAAAAGTACCCTAAGATACGTGGCGTAACTTCAGCAATCTACCAAAAAAAAGTCACGGCGAAATCGGTGCAGCCGTTACGGAAATTACCCAAGATAAACAGACAAGACAGACAAAAATTGTATTTTAGGTATAGGCATACATTCAAGTTCATTTATTAGTATAAATGATGGGTACATTTTTGTAATGTTATTTTCTGTTTATTTTATCAATTGTCTAGTTATAATATTTTTTTAATACGGACTTCATAATAGAAATTGTATATGCCATTTTTGTTTTACATGTTCAAATAATATTGATTGACAAGAATGCATTAAATTAATCCATAAATTTTAATTTATATGAATCCTAGTAGGTACCTAAATATGTAAAGCTGTTTCGTTAACAACGCTTTTGTTGTAAAATAAATAATATTGTAATGTTTATATACTATAACTAAATAGGTGTAAGTATACATTATTAACGAGCTTTCAAGTCTAGACGCTGCGTATATAAATTTACGGTAATTTTAAACCGATACTTCTAGTAGGCATTTATGTGATTACTGATTGTAACAAGACGTATGGCATACATTACACACAGACAGTTTGTTTTATTTATATTGGATACAACAGTGAGTATCTCTCGAACCGGTCCTCGGCGCGGGGCCTATGCCGTCTAGAATTCTACACTATTATTAAGAAAAAAAAAGCACACTTGAAGACTTATGTGTTGTTTCGCTTGTACACACCGCGCTCTCGTGTTCTCTGTAAATACACGTTGTGTGATATTATGTTTAATTGCAGCAAATAAACCGTTTTAAAATTTGCAAAATAATAGGCATTGTTAATAGATATTGCTATATCCAATCAGAGGTGTTAAAGTAATTAACTCTATTAATAAATTCATACTTCAAAAGTATGTAAATTGAATGTCTATAGATTGTCTGCTACAGACCGATTCGTAAGTGCACAAGTCTTGTCGTGCGCTTACTTGTTCAAACTAGTTTCTATGGTTTCTAGCTGTGCGTTGGGATAACGTTAAAGTTGCGCTTCATTGTTTAAAAGAACTATTGATTGACTAAATATAAATATCATCAAGAAAGTTGCTGTTGTGCATTTTGTACTACTTAGTAATTAACCATTTTTGAACAATTAATAATTAAATTTATTTTTTGGAACTCATGACGTCTACCATATGATCACCACATAGCTGAACCTATTATACAAATAAAATCAATCCCCTACAGAAACTATTTTTTGTACCACCACAACATATAATCTAGCTAATAGTAGACGTAGCTTATGAACCCTTGCGAAACCAATCAGTGGGGACATATGTACGATGCTGATTCTTTAACAAATTTTAATTTCTCATTTGAAGATTTCCATACCATGTTACACTGAGAAAATCACTGCTGAGAGTTCATTCTACTGACCATTTAGGCGATCATAAGAAATAATTTCTAACGATGGCGAGGCATGCCATGGTTGAAATTATATGACCTGAAACAATTTTTAAATTGTAGGTATACTTATCATTATATTTATATAATTAATTATGCATAATTGTAACAAATCCTTGTTAAATTTTATATAAGAACAAGTGTACGTAATGAACAATTTATGTTGTATAATGTTTTTTTGGCGATTTCTAGGAATCATTTCGTAACTTTCGTCGTCGGTTAATCAACTAAATCGTGTATGAACGTTATTATTACCGAAACTTTGATTTTGCGTGACACGAACGAGCTCGATGGTTCCGATCGCCTGTTACGAAAATTGTTTCCTTCAATATAACATTATTTTTAATTGCTTATCAGACAGTTTGGCAACCGTGTGCAAAGGGGATTACTGTTTCATCGGTTTGTTATAGAAATTCTTAAATCGTGACAATTATATAAAAAAAATTGTTTTGCTCTCATCCGTTGAATCATTAAATTCTTTCGGCGTGTCGATTACTTATAATAATTTTTAGCTATAAAACTCGACGGCTAGAGAATTTCATCGGAAATACGTAGCAGCGTTACGTTTTAGATTATTTCAATTTCGCCTTCGCGCGATATAATTGGCGTTACGATTTTTACAAGGTTTTGTATAAATTACAAATCGCAACAAAATAAATAAAATATATGAAACAATATCCAAGAACAAAGTATTAGAGAGAGTAGGTATTTTTAATTACATTTACATTTTCTTATATTTCATATATTTTTGAGGTCACTCACTTTACATCTTATTTATTTTCTTCAGAGGGGTTGCAAAAAATATTGCAAAATTTGAATACAATAATATTATCACATATACATAATTTTACCATTTCTCTTCTGTACCACAAATAAAACAATTCGTAAATTCGACATACGTCTTTCCCTATACTGGTTTCTGATAGGTTATGATTTGCACTCTCAGCCAATCGCTGAATACCAGTATTTAAGTTTGATTATTCTAGTAGCGAATTCAGAAAATGATCATACAAAAAACTCATAGAAACCAGTTCTTACTACTGAGAGCTTGGGAGTGGATTAGCACGACGCGGACTCAATAAGTCGAAAAGTTGAGATGATTTGTTGCGACCTTGAGGCCCATTAACCTCGTCACGTTGGCCGACCCAGTTATTTAGCGTTTATGATGGATACACTGCAATTTTCGATATTATATGTATTGCAGCTGTTCTGCACAGTCAAATGTCGTTTAAAATACATATCTAATTCATGTTTTGTTTTTTTTTATATTTTAATACACCATGCCAAAACATTTGAAATAACAAATAAATTACTTGCAAACATTGAAACATGTTTGAAAAACTGGGAATTGACCACAAAATAGTTTTGACCCAATTAAAAAAAGTGGGTACACAAAACAGCTTAATATTTGGGTGCCACACGAGCTCACTGAAAGAAATCTAATGAACCGTCTAGTCATTTGCTATTCTTAATTGAGACCTAATGAAACCAAACCGTTTTTGAAGAGATTGATAACATGATGAAAAGTGGTCGTGGTCAAGGGTCGGTAAGGCTTCACAGACTAGCAAAACCTGGATTAACTCGCAATAAAGTGATGTGTGTATGGTGGGATTGGAAGGGCATTGTTCATTATGACATTTTACCGCCGGGCAGAACTATTGATTCCATCTCTACTGCCAATAAAATGAGATTAAAACAAGAAGTTGAGAGGAAGCGGCCGGAATTAATAAATAGAAAGGGTGTGGTCTTTCATCACGATAATACTAGACTACATACATCTTTAGCCACTCGACAAAAATTAAGAGTTTGGCTGGGGGCTTGTTTTAATGCATCTGCCATATAGCTCTGACCTCGCACCTTCAGATTTCCATCTGTTTCGGTATCTTCAAAATTCTATATGCAATGTCAGGTTAACATCAAGAGAAGACTGCCAAAACTAATTGTCGTGTTTTTTTATCAGAAGTCCCAAAAATTCAACGGCATCATGACACTACTTACAAGTAGGCAGAAAATCATCGAACAAACTGTCACATATACACTGTAATTAAATCTAAATAAACTTTGGAAAAAAATGTCTCGAGTTCCATATAAAATGTTGAGAAGCTTTTTTCCCAACCTAGTGTGGAATAAACCGCTGCCACGTTTGGACACATTAATAGAAAACATCGAATCTGTTGTTATACGAATCAAATGCTAACCTGTAAAAAATAAAAAAAAACATTATTGCTTTTAAAGAAGTAACGATCGACTGTTATCTAAATTTTCCATTATATATAATATGCAAAAAAAATTGAATGTCAACTGTGGTGGAATTTTTGCACCAGTTGTTGAGATCTGTTACCGCTTCACTACTATTAGTCGTGTTAGTTTTATGCTAAATGGTGTTGTCTTATGTTGGAACAATTGTAAGTTTACCCCCTTTTTAATCATCATCATAAAATATTTAATAATCATGAGATTAATTATATGGTCTGGGAAGTTAATTGCGCATATGAACAATATTTGTATTATATACTCCACAATTTTGATTGCATCATTTTTAGTGTTGAGTCATGTTTTTTTTTCATTTTCCAAGATATTTAATAGTATCAGATTTGTTTTATTAGTTTTCTTATGAATTGGCTTGTATGTTAAATTCGTATGTTTATTTTCCTGCAAATATTGAACAATCACCATCATTGGATTTAAGAATATAAGATTACACACTTGAACAATATTTTTTACAATTCATTTTTTTTAATTAGTTCTAATTTCATTTCCTCATTTGCTGGGTGACATTTGCATGTACGGCGCAATTTCTTATGTGATCAATGCGTTCTTTTTTTTACTTGATAAATTCCAAGAGAAATCTGTCCACTATTTACATCTTAATTTTTCTTCTAGAATATTTAATTTTATTCTGTTCGCTATAAAAAGTACTAAGACTCAACGGTCATTAGTAATAAAATAATAAGAATGTGTAGAATCTTTTAGCCTTTCGATGACCTCATCAACGATTCTTCTAATTTACATTCTGAACTTGTATCAAACGTTTTTATTACGACTAGTTTTCAAATTATGTAATTGTCCGTCCGTAAGGTCAATATAATACCCAAGGTCATGAAATCGAACCTGTTCTTGTGGACGTTTAAGAGAAATTCCTTCTTTACTACGACTTAATCACTTTTTAACATCTTTTATATAAAACTTCGTCCATTAAATAACATGATATGTAGTGTGGTTTAGATCAACCAAAGAACACGTGAATTCTTTTTTTGTGATACAAAGTAACATAAAAAAAATCATCAGAATTATTATCTTCAAGATACAGGCATAACCTTAATTTGATTCTGGAAAACTTATTTAATGTAATACGCCTCTCCGAGGTTAAGGTATCGAGCGTTCCATAAAAAATACTTGCAATATGTTTTCCTGTTAAGTTTCACGTTATTAATGAACAATCCCTAAAAAGCTGGTAATTCAACGTATTAGTTAAATTTACATCATTAAAAAAATATTTTAACAGTAAATATCTATATACTTATATATTTTACTCGAAAAACATCATTTACCGTAGTTTTAAAGCGATGATGGCTCAGTTGGTAGTGCGGTCAGATTTCTCGTCGATGGACGTATATTTGAATCCACCATTCCAAATCTATTATGAGACTGAGCTTTCTGTGAAGGAAAACATCGTCAGGAAAACAAGGTGAGGCGACCCAAGCAAAAAAAATGCCGGCAGCATCACTTTAGAGCCAGTACTTATAGGCTTAGTGTGCTTACAATCCTGGATCATACAAATATCTACTTTATAGTATACAAAAAAGTCCACGAAACTAAACCAAATGGAAGTAAAATACGAAAATATTTTTACATAGCTTTGTAACTGTTGTCAAAACATGCACTATTTAATTTTTCGGGAAAGTACATACTAGTATATGTAGGAAGCAATAGTACTTTTTAAAATACTTGATACAAAATTTTGATTTTGCAACAAAAAAGGAAAGTTTAATTACTAAACTAATTATTAAATATTTCACTTTACAGTTTTAACAATTTCAAATATTATAAGTTGTAAGACACACACGTCTAGTGTTCTTTGTCGTGTTAGGTGTTAGATAACTTGTCTGCGCCTATAAATTTCCGGTAACAGACGACCATTGAAGAATATTTGCATGACCTGAATTTCCTATGTCAATAATTACGACATATAAAATTGAAACGATTAAAACACAAAACAAACTGTTACATTGTTTTAAATTTTTACCTCGATTTTATTAATCTCTAACTGTTCGCCCGCGGCTACGACCGCGTTTTGTATGTTCTTCACTTGTTTATAAGTGCTTTTTAATTTTTTTATACGGAACCCTAATTATTTTCCTAAATATTTTCTTGTAATAAGATAAAATAAATATATTTCTCATAAATTCAAGCACTTGCCCGTAAAACTGTGCATCAGATTTTATTTCAATTTTTTGTTTGAATTTTTTCATATATTCTTCACTGCGTTTTAATTTTTTTACGTGGATCACTAATTATTTTCCAAAATCTTAGGACCCTAAGTTACGCGGAGTAACTTCAGCTATCTACCAAAAAGTTCCGTCAAAATCCGTCCAGCCGTGCAGGAGATTACCCGAACCAAACAGACAGACAAAAATTTTAAAAATTGAATTTTTTGTATAGGTATCGTGGATACATTGATATCTATTTAGTAAAAAATTAATAATTTGGCATTATAAACAGACACATCAAATTTATTTATTAGTATATATTATGCGTTAAAAATTGTTCTATGTAACAGTTTTTTTTTGGTCTCTTTCTAGGACTAAAATGTTTGCATTCCATTTTCTTATCGTTGCTATGTTAATTACAGACTTAGTAGGTACCCGCCAGGACGCGACTTCGTTCTGTTGAATACTTTTCTGATATTCCACAGAAAGTAATTTGTCATCAGGATTAGAATCCAATGCAAAAAGCTTTTTTCTTCTGTAGCTTTGACGTTTGTCGCCTAATTTCATTTAATCTATACTAATAAATAAAATTGAAGTGTCTGTTTGTAATCTCAAAATATGGTTTTTGTACTAAAATAGATAATTATGTATATACGACAACTGTGCCAAAAATACAATTTTTAAAAATTTTATTTTTCTGTCTGTTTGTTCCGGGTAATCTCCGGAACGGCTGAACTGATTCTGACGGGACTTTTTTTTTGGTACATAGCAGAAGTTACTCCACGTACCTTAGGGTAAATTGGGGTTTCGCATAAAGCAATTAAAATTCATGGAATTGTGAATAAAATCCAATTCAATGCGCAGTTTTACTGGCAGGTATTTGAATTTGTAAGAAATATCTTTGCTTAATGTTAAAAGCAAAAAAAATGGAAAATAATTAGAGTTCCGTATAAAAAATAAAAACTATATTACGCAGTGAAAATTTATATGAAACGCAGGCGCGGCCGCGGGCACACAGCTAATGTTAAATAACAATATGGGCGAAGATGCTTAGAGGAATTCTGGCACTTCAGTGATGAAAGCGGTGCTAGTTATGCTATTATTAGATTTCTGCCAATAATGGTGCAATAGAATTAAGATTCGGAATGCCGCTCCTTTGAATGTGAAAAATTGTATTATTGGTATAGGTATCGTATATACATACATATGTTATATATTTAGTAAAAAAAAAAATATTTTGAAATTACAGACACTTCAATTTTATTTATTAGTATAGATTTAGTTTACTTTATATTAGTCTTTGACTTGTATTCTCCGCTAAACACTGACTTTTTTCTAATATTAATAGTTTTATCACAAATGTTATATACTACATAAGGTCATTTGATGATCCAGTTGAATATCTAATTGTGTCTAAATTTAGCGGTATGCTAGTTTAAAATCCATAAGAATGATAATAAAAGTGTTTGATTTTCGTTCCGAACTTTAGTGACCTTTTTATCAGGTTTAGAATTTAAGTACTTTTTATTTGTTTCTCAATTTGTCAATCAAATATTTTTACTTATTTGTTTATTCTTAGCAACAGTTCGTGGAAAAACGTAATACTGTTGTGATATGTAAAAAAAATATTAACTACACATTCATACCATACCATTTATGATCTGATCTACCTATAAAACGAACCTATATAATGTATTTATTATCAATAAATTGATGAAAGTGCAAACTAGAATGGCTAATCATTCTTTTCGGCAAGAATCAATCAATCAACACAATATCAATCATGAAACTGTAATATCTATCTAATGATAGAAAATAGCGAATATAATATGTAATTTATTTCCATTATTGACAGTTGTCAGTGACACATAATAAATTATAGAATAGATATTTCTGTCACATATATAAACTACAAAAAAATGATATAATCTTTTACATCGAGATACAATTTAAAAAGGGTAAATAGAATGTGTACATAGTTCGCATATGCCATGATCGACTATTAAAATCATTTTGATGACTTTAGAAAGGTAAATCTGATTGTTATGAATAGATGCGTACACATATTTTGTGTGATTGCCACAATTAACCCCTTGAGCACTAACCTGGCGTTTACGCTAGCTTTCCGTTGTTTTCCTATTGTTTCATTTTTATGGGTAATAGACATATTAAGCTATGTGGTCTAATTAATGGACGCTGTTTCACACTTTTTAACAATTACTAGATATTAAATATGATAACAAAAACTAAGCCACCGATAAGTAAATGAATAAATTTAATATTAAATCTTAATTTCAAATTTAATCTATTATTCATATACTTAATTAATCGATAGAGATATGGTTTCTTGAAAGAAATAAAACTATCTCCGTGGCCTCTTTTCTCTCTGTCTTAACTGCGTTAGACTAGCCGGTGGGCGTGACCGCAACTAATTTCATTGTAGTTATTGCAACTAATAACACGTTATTGGCACTAACGGCGAACATATAGCTCGTATCAGTACGGTTCATTCACATTTGTAGACGGAAGTGTCATTTTTAGAGTTGCGTGCAACAGAATGAACAAACAGAACCTTTATTGACATATTTTCGATGTCTATCTATCCGTCCGTGTCTTTTTGCTCGAAGATAACTTGGTGTATGAAGTCAAAAATAACTAACGCTAAATAAACAATAAACACTCCGCGGGAAAATATCAAGTTTCTAGGCTTTTGATACTAAAAACTTCAAACTCGCTCACTGACCAATTAATCGATAATCTAATACGCTAATCTATATGGAATCAGACGACTATGAAACACATATGAACATACAAACTATGAAATTAATTACAAAATAATACATTTTATATTTCATCCACAATGAATTTACGAGACAGATATATTTTGACTATAATATGATACAAGTGGGGGGGCGCCTGGAAAATAAGTTTGTCACTTAGGCAAATTTGACTATCAAAGTTTTCCAATCCCGTCACATATTATGTAAAACATCTAATATAGTATGAAACCCTTTCAGGGCGTGGTTCTTCTCGTTATTTTTATACGTGTGTGTGTGTGTAGAAAATTGATTATGAAGTGATCATGCAGCCTAATATTTTTTTAATTCGATATCCAGCATACAAATAATCACCATACACAATCTTGTACTAAATAAGTAATCAATGTGGGCGTGGAGAACACATGTATCAACCTAAAGCTCGTTATGTTATTTGAAATAATTGTTTTAATTGTAACAGAAATAGAAGGCGGGGCCGGTCCGTAAAGAACAACGTTACTCGATATTATTTTATGACTATTGAAAAGTAAGTGTACCAAACTACATTTGACTGTTGTAATAATGGATCTTTCACCACGTCTTTTGCTAATTCTAGCCTCCGGAAGCACCGTCTTTTGTCAAATCTGTTTAGGATGATCATGCTTCCTCTTTCTAAAAGCCTTGAGTGTGTCATCTAGGCGGGATCTTTGCGAAGTAAGTACTTCTCTGGTGTTTGATTTTATTAGTTTTAAATTACGATTTACAACAATTATATATTATATTTATTAACAATGATCTAAAATCATTCGACATAAAATAAGTAAAAAAATTGAGAAAAAATTCCAAGTAAATTCCAAAATCTTTATAATTACCTGTCATTGTTTCATAAATTCTCCATATAAATTATTATTTTCTTTAAACTATAATCTTAATAATAAATTAATGGTTAATGAAAAACTTAAAATAAAATATTTACCTTACCTACTTCCTATTCGCATACATCATAAAGAATTATGACACGACAGCAAACGCATCATGTGCATAAAATGACACTAGTATTAATAATTATTATTAACATGACATAAAATCAGTAGGTCAGATTACAACTCTTCGGACGTAATTAATGGTGATGAATTGTGTTGATTTTCGTATTTTTACTACGTCACGTGTATCATTGTGGATATTATTATCTGAACGATCAAGGAGTTATGTAATATTTTTAACAGATAATATGTTTCATGTCAATTTCATTTATCTAATTTACGTAATGTTATATGATGCCAAGATTCAATGTCACTATTATTACTTTTCATTTACAGTTGACAATTTTAATCCAAATTTTCAGAAAAATAAATAAATTATAATGCCTATTTTCAAATTTATTTATGTTTTTTACATATTTCGATTTACATCATTCGTATAATTTGGTAAGAAAATGAAACTTTAAAAATATGGATTGTTAAGTAATTTTAATCACAATATTATTATTATTCAATACGTTTCATGCCGAACGGCATTAATAAATAAAGTTTTTATTAAATATGGGTCATTATATGTTTAAAAGAATTGTACTTGATATTCTGTTTTCTTTAACAGAAACTTTTGTCCAAAAACGCTTTTTTAATAATGAATTTACATGTATACATTCATATTATATCAGTAAAATACATAATATTCCAATAGAATAGTAGAGTAAATTTTGTAGTTATTTTTTTTCATTTTAAAATAATGTTTAAGCATCTCGTTTCGTAAGAGTTTCATATCGATCAAGTCTGCTTGTCAAAATACCTACCCAATTTATGCAATGATCAAACTATTTATAAAGTATGATGTGCTTACACAAATAAAACATTACATGACATCTACTCGACGTTACCGCATAGGTACGATTTTAGTTTTTTTGTTTTTTTAACTGACGAAACGCTGTTGACAGCTTCACCTAACTTTGAAGCGAGCGCTTAAGGCGCTCAGCCTAAAAATGATAACCATCGCAAGGGCACCAAAATGGTATGAATCTGGGCTTGAGCTGTTTGTCCGTGATAAAAATTCCCCGTAATTTGCCCAGCTCTAACCGAACGGTTAGTAAACGTGTAAAGTAAAAAGGTCCTTTACAGAACCTATGTACCTTGCGTATACTCGTAGCATGTTTGTGCAACTGCTTCCGTGTCATCAAAATAAGCAAAAAATATTTAAACGGCCGCTAACCTATAAACTATAATTCATCAAACAATCATTTGTTTACATAAATTGTGCTATAAAGTGATTTATATGTTTATGAAACTTATAGTACTCGAAGTAGTACGTATTTATCACAAACTGACCGAACTTTCCGTTTGTTGCAGGTACTTACTTGCAATGACTGTCTGCGACGCACACCGACACCGTGAGTCATTCGTGTTGATAAATAATAACTCTGACGTATAGTTCACAACAAATTACAAAACCTAACAGCAGAAGAATATGTAAATTATGTCGTTGTTTTGTAATTAAAAACAAAAGGTCTCAATACTTGCTTTTCATCTTGATTTCATAAATATTACAGTAAATTAGCCACTGAAACTCAAATAAGTCAAAGCAAGCATCATCACCATTGATTTATATAAAAAATATATATATTTTCAATAAAGCGATGGAAGATTTAAAAAAAACCTTTCCTTTTTTAAAAAGTATCGAATTACACTAAAGAATACACCTACGTCATCAGATTAAAAAAAAATATATATATATCTTATAAAGGATTTTGGTCTGTCTTCAAAAGTGTAAGTAGGTAAGAAAGGACGTTAATATTTTTCTAATAACCTGTGAAGTTTCGTTTTCGTAATGTTAACGACACTGACTCACTCACTCACTAAATGTGTCTGTTTTGTCGTATTCCATCTTATATGGTAAATCAGTGATAAGCTTGTTATCACTCTTAGTAGTACTATGTATATGGTTTGGGGAACACCAAGGTTCCGAACAAAATGCAATCATTTTTCAATATTATTACATAAATTGATTGTTCAAAAATAAAATAGATTATAACATGAATTTCACAAGAAAAACTTATGTCTATTCATAAATGGGAAAACGTTAAATATTTATGTCGTAATATACCATCCACAATATTATTATGTCGTTATTAATCTGTATTTCAAATAACTGCCTAACACTATATCTATACAATGCAGTTAGAAACAATCATCATAATAAAAATCTATTTGCTTTATTTTTCCCACCGAAAAAATAATCGTAAAATAATGCTGGTGGTAACATTGTAGATGAATTCCACCGAATATTATTGGTAAACTATTTATCTATACATTTGATGATAAAAATGATTCACGGAATCGGTTAATTAATTTTATTGTTCTGGTAATAATAAAAAAAAATACTGTCAAGTTGTAAAACTCGTTTACCTTATGCACTGAAATAAATAAAAAAGTATAGTAGAATGTAATATTACATTTCTTTTATATATTATTTTTAACGAGTTCTACCACTTAGACTTTTTTAATTGCTCTAATTTTATTATTATTATAAGTGTTTCATAACGCCATTTATTTCTTCTATTTTTTTTCCTTTCTATAAACTTTGTAATTATTGTTATTGTTGTTGTTAGTTTATGTTAATTGTAAATTATGGTGTTACGAAACACTTGGTTTCTAGTGCTATCTTGTTATTCGGTGACCCGCCAAGAGAAGCCATCGTGAGCAGATCGTCCTCATGGTTTGTTGGCAAGGCTTCACGAGTTTATTTTTTCCATTAATTAATATTTTCGCATTCATTATTAAATAACGTACTTATTTCCATTTACCGTTATAATAATATCTTATCATGTTACTCTGTACCTATTTAATTTAATAACTTCCCCACAAAATTATACACTCAAGATAATTGTTTACACACTGGAATCATGTTAACGATTGCGTTAGTATATAGAAACAGTATGTAATTAGATACCCACTTAGTTTCAAAAGTACAGTAATAAATTAGCGCCATCTAGCATCGAATAGACGTATCATTTAAAATACATTAACTTCATGGAACATTTGATAGATGGCGCCACTATTTCTTATTGTACTACGTACTGATTAATGTAGTACCTATAAAAACATTCAACTATTAGCAAGTTTTTGTCTAATAGTTTTTTTTTTAAACACTAATTATAAAAAAGAAAAGGACGTTTTTTTTTTTGTTCAATTATTTTATCTGACCGAATACTGTAAGTCCTTGCCATAAAATGTTAAAAGATTTTGTACATTTCTGAATAAATAGAGAAGTTTAAAAATAAAGTAAAAAAAAAATACAAATATGGTATTAATAATTATAATTAATGAGACTGTACGTCTTTTACAGTAAAAGTGGCATGAGCCCGGATAGCTCAGTCGGTAGAGCATTGGACTTTTAATCCAAGGGTCCAGGGTTCAAGTCCCTGTTCGGGCGGATTTTTTTAAACTTTTTTTTTTACAATAAGTTCTTTATTGGTTTCGAAATGACTTAAAATAAAAAAAATCTTAATTCAATTTAGGGCTTAAGAAGGCGCCTATGAACGTCAAAACACTAACAACGGTTCAGAAAAGAGCCGACAAGAAACTCGATATGGTTGCTTAAAAAAAAAGAATATGTATATATAAAAATATAGTTGTAACTTATGTTAGCGGAAGCACAGATAGGTGTGTACATTCGAGGCAACACTATCGTTCACGTAATGATCCATTTCCTTTTGAACGTGCTTGAACTCATTGTCAGGTAAATCGGTAATGTTTTTTGGGATCTTATTGTGAAACCGAATACTATTTACCTATAAAGCTTTTATTAGACTTAGCTTAAAGCGTGGAACAGTCAACTTATCTTTATTTCTAATATTAAAATTATGACAATCATTTACTAGATCGAGCTTGTCTAAATTTTTACGAATATACAATAAGCTATCGAAGATGTATTGAGATGACAATGAATGTAGGTATATTCTTGAAACTTGTTCCTTACCGATTCGCGAGGTCCTAATATTGTATATTGGTAGAACAGGTCTTGGTAACATAAAAATAAGCGCCATCTACAGTTTCTCCTCGAAACTATATGTTTAGCAATTCGATACGTGGTTGTTATGTATGAGTTTTAGTTTTATTAAAATCATTCATTCAACGATTCTACGTTAGATGGCGCAATAGAAATTAATGGCTCACTATATTTGTGTTTTTCTTTAAACATAATATTGATCAAATACAGATTTAAACATTATAAATTTATTCATTAATAAAGTGTCTATTTGTAATAACAACTTTTTACTAGAAATATTTTAAAATCTGTATTAATAAACTAAAAATATATCTAACTAAAATTGATACGTAAATTAAAGTAATATTCCTAATCTATAAAATAAATCGAAGCCCTCCAAATTGCCGCCGCAAGGAAGCGTACCCAGAAACGTATAATTGGGGTGATGGCGTAGGCCCACTTATCCAACTCTAAAATTAGCCTGAGCTTTCAGTGATGGAAAACATCGTGAGGAAATCATGGCATGGTGGTAGGGCATTTTCTAATAATGCCCGCCTGAGTAGCTATCACCCTCGAGTTTGAAAAACCTGTCGCAGAATACCAATGGGTGTGTTCCGGCAGCATCATTTGAAACCAGTACCTGTAGGCTTAGTGTGTACACCATTCTGAACCTTATAGTCACTTAACAACAGGTGAGATTGTGGTCATAGCACTGTGTCATAGCATAGCACCTAGACAGTGACAGGCTGGATGGTTTTCAAATAATATAATAATATATCCAATTGATGATTAATTAATCATCAATATTTTTTACAATATGCCTAGATTATTTAGAACATAATTAATTACAACTTGATGAAGATTGGTTATGATTTGTTAACTTAATCTATAAACAATGTTCCAAGAATAATTGTTGAACCCATAAAAATACTGATATTGAATAGGTAACTATATACTTTAATTTTTCTATTAGTTATCGCTTCCTAGTAGAGAATAAGAAAACGAAGCGTTTGGTTATATTCAGATTTTGTTAAAATTTATTGTAAATTAACTAACTATTTAAATTTGAACCAAAAATATTTTGTATGTTGACATAAATTATTCATTCATACTTGATAATCAGCTAAATTCGTATTTGATGAATTAATTTTCAACAGAAAGACAATACTTAATATGGTTTCGTTTTTTCTCTCTTGCGGCTGTCTAAATTTATCTCAAAATTTTGTCATTTATAGTTGAATCAAACAAATTTCATTGACAAGTCTAAATGTTAATTTCTTTTACAAATACATATTAGCAAATCTACTTGCCATCGTAGAAGTGATAATAATGCCATGTACAGCATCTTGTTCAAGCGTACCACACTAGATGGCGCTGGTTGTTCAAAATTATTGAAAGAACACTAGTAACAAATATAGAGAAAAAATTGTGAAACTAAATAACTTATTTTTTGTTTTCGTATTTCTATACTATACAAAATAATATCTTCGTATAAACATTATTTTGTATGTATTGCGCATCACATAGGCTAGTACGCTAATACTTAGTCAATAGAAAAACTATATTATATTATTATATATTTATTAGCAAAACTATTAGGATACCACTGAGAACATCTGAATTAAAAATGTATTCATGTTTACATATTGTTACATAAAATAATATCACGATAAAACACGTTATTGAGTGGATTTATCGCTTGAATAAATTAATTATAATGCAAAAAAAGTGACTCGCATGGTCTCCGCAGGTCGTCAAGCTCGGGCATGTGATAAAAAATACAAACCACACGTCATCTCTAAATATAGAAACGCGTGATATAATTTAAAGTTCACAAGTAGTAGTGTAGACTATAGAGTATTTATTATTTATGCGAGACATTAATAAATTCAAATGCTTTCAAAAAATATATTTTAATATTTTTAGTGGAAATTTAGATTATGGTTTTATTTGTGAGGGGTCACCTTAGTCGTCTTATGAGGTCACGTTTAATGAATAAAAAGGGTCGTTTAGGACATTATTTATATTTTTATATATTTTTTATATTTAATTTTAACGATGTTTAGGCATTTCAGTATGAATGTTATAGTATCGAAATTACCTAGTTATATTAATTTACCTCGTCGTTCGTTTTTTTTTTTGTACCGATCATAAACCACGTTAGAAAGATTTGACAACTATTGCATTCAAATAATTGTAATTAAATGATTTTTTTTTATTCCAGTTTTTCAAGTCAACACTAAACAATGCATAGATACTTTTTACGTGCATAGTTACGCTTAATTATTCTTTAATTTTACTTATACTCTACTTATTATATAATTTGAAATTACACCATAATAATAAATGACCTGGGTTACTTACTTTCCGGCAGTATTTTCTTGTCAGATTAATTGAACAGATAACCGAGTAGAGTACCTTGTATTTGATTACAAAAGTTACAGGATTCCGGAAAACAGTTAAAGCGGCAGATAAAATAGAGACACTTTTGAAAGTGCAGATGTGTTATGTTTTTTTTTTTTTTTTTTTAAACCGATTTAATAATTTTGTATTAGCAAATTGACTTCAGTTTTCTCAATTGAATTATCGTATTGTGTTTTGGAATGTTTGTTTCATAATAATTTCTACTACATTAAACTTCTATGATATTATTATTATAATACAATTAATTCAGACATTTTATCAGCATTACTCAAATATTGTTAAACATACAAAGATGCTGGGTAATAATTGTTATCGTTGTTGTTTGCGAGTATATTATATAACAAGGTATATATGTATTGTATATTATATTATATATATCAAGTTATTTATTGATAAGATGAAACGGTTTACACAAAAAAAATTCAGCTGGCTAATTAAGTACTAAATAATAATAAATCTCTGCGGCGTCAATATTTTTAATACGAACGATTTATCTTTAAGAAAAAAACTCGTTAAACTGTGTTATGTTAAATGACACTTTAATTTATATATAAATGATAAGATCGATTACTCGACGATTACAGGAATAACTATGGGCTAATTTTATTATGAACATTTTTGATAAATTTGTATTAACAGCAGATTTTTTTTGAATCATTCATTTGTTACAAATTAGTTTTTAATTTATAGAAGGGGCAACATCTAATATTTACATTTAGATCTGTCATCAGATCATATGTCAGTCGAAACAAAAGTCAACTACGTAGTTAATTCATGTAAATACATTAAAATTAGCAAAAATAAATTAATTATAATAACAGTTAAAGTTAGACACGACTATTTTTAAACGCTTTAGTGATCGCTATAGTGATATGATAAAATCAAATTACAACGTGATGATTTTTACCGGGCCCCATCCAATGAATTTGCCACGGGCCCTCAGATGGTATAGTTATACCACTGTATAAGAGGACATACACATAATTGTACATCAGACTTGTGTTAATTTTAATTTTCCCTATGTAAAATGTCAAAATATAGCCTTCAAGTTTATAAAGCCAAATGCAACTGTTTTCAGTACTAATTCCCGCAATGTGATATGCAATATTTTTAAATTAATTATCTTTGTTAAAGAATCACTTATTCGTGACATATAGATAATAAATGTTTTCAATTTCGTGAAAATGAAATTCTCGTCACCTTGAACCGAAACATAATTAGATAATGTAATTTCGTGACCGCGCTTCATTGCATCGTGCGACAACAAACCGATCGAGGCTTGATAATAATTATGTATTTATTTCTTATATATTTTTTGAAGATTGTACCCATTTTATTATACGGGATAATAATATCTTGATACTGTGGTTTTTTTTTTTGTAAACGATTGTAAACATGTTTTGTTCATATAATATAGTAACGATAAATAAATAATGCAATTATTATGGTAATAAAAACGTTTGGGTGTTGATGTTTACGTTTATTTATATATTTATTGTTATCGGAGGTTTTGTTTTTGCTTCCTAGTGTAATAAATATTTTGTTTATCAGTAGGTATATATTTTACACAAAGTTTTGAAGTGACTTGATTGTTAGATAGATTTTATATCTTATTATTTGAGCACAAAATAACAATCGTATGTTAATTAAAGTGATGAGAGCTCAGTGGTTGTGTAATGTGTAGTCAGACATTGCGCGTCGGAGATCGTGGATTTGAATCCAATAATATGAGTTTTATCTTTCGGTGAAAGAAGAACGTCACATAAAACACGATTATAGGGCCTTTATATTAAGTCTCTATAATAATTATATTATATTTTTTATTTACACTGCGGGATTGAAACAGGAATGAAAAGATCCGCAGAAGAACTAAAGTAAACGGCATTGCCAAATGACTTGCTAAACTTAAGTGGCAGTGGGCTGGGCGAGGGCACATTACTCACAGAACCGATGCCCGATGGGTACAACGGGTTCTCGAATGGCACCACGCACCGGAAGACGTAGCGTGGGTATGTCTCCCACAAGGTGGACCGACAACCTGAAAAGGTCGCGGGGAACCGCTGGATGCGAATGGCGCAAGACCGGTCGTCGTGGTGATCTTTAGGGGAGACATATGTCTGTCAGTGGACATCTTTCGGTTGAATGTATGGATATTATTTGTTTAAATAACAAATTTTTAAATAATGTATTGAAAGATAATGTGCATATAATGTTGACGATACAAGTCCTTATAGAATGCTTTAAAAATTACCAAATGATTATTATTAAAGATCTAAAGACTTGGCTAGAGAATTATGATTTAAAAAATCCTGTACATATTAGTTCAGTGTTCCTAGTTTTAGAAATTCAGTTTCAGACAGAGGCGTTACATTTTATTTATGGTCTGTTTAACATTACCTAGTATGTATATAGATAACAATTCTAGTGGAACAACCAAGAAGTTGTTGTGGTATTTCTATTTTTAACTAGGTCATTACCATTCATTGGTACGATCGATTTGGTAGATTCGAGGTAACAATAGCGTCAACGTGATTTTTTTTTATTTCAATCTATACTAATAAATAAAATTGTAGTGTTCGTTTGTAATGTCAAAATACTTTTTTTTTACTAAATAGATACGAATGTATATATGATATACGAGTATACCAAAAATACATTTTTTTAAATTTTTGTCTTTTTGTTTCGGCTAATCTCTGGAACGGAGGGACGGATTTTGATGGGACTTTTTTTGTAGATAGCTTATGTTACTCCGTGTAACTTAAGGTACTTTTAATTTTCGAAAATAATTAGGGTTCCAAATAAAAAAAATTAAAACGCCACCCTCCGGCTGCAGTCCAGGAAGAATTCCGATACCCAGGGAAGCTTCTGCACCTGTCGCCAGCGCGATACAGTGACAAAATATATGCACTAGCATAGCACGCATTACACTGTACCTCAAACTGCCCTCCATACTACACCGAGCTACATGTTCTGCAAGGGATCTTGAGATCCGTAATTTCCCTTAAGCATCTTAGGTTCTAAGACATATTCAACAGAATTTATGTCTTGATTAGCAGCCTAAGCCGATGTCCGTAACACTTCAGTTTTTAAGCGCCCTTCCCGTCAACAGTATTTAATCAGTTCATACTATTATTGTGACCTTAAACTAGATCCAGATAAGTGCCCTAAGTGCTCATTACAAAGCTCAATAAAGCTGTCAAGACCCTGTCAGTCAACAGCGTTCGGAAACATTGATTCTATTGCATTTAGGTACGTAGCCTTTATTGCTTTACAGTCATTGATCAGTTTGACTTCTAATGGTATTATTGACAACACCACATCAGTTAGAAATGTACGCTTTGGTAAAGTAATTCTATAATCGATACGATGACGCTAAATAATTGTCTATTGTATTACTAAGCGCGTGATATTTGTCAGCCAAATGCGATTGTGACTTCGAATATTTAATTCATAATGTCACAAACAGTACACAATGTAGGAACGTCGTTGTTATCAATCGGTTGCGTAGAACACGGCCTCCATGAGCGTTTCCTTGACGAGCACTTCCCTGTTATTCTTTATATAACAATGAATTTAGGTATCTAATACATAAACGTCATGGTATGATCATGAACTGTCTTTAGTTAGAATCACAGATTATTTGATAAATAATTTGACAGCCGCCTTATTTTTTTACTTCGTCTGGTAATAATATTATTAATTTCGTTCGATGTTCGAATGAACCATTTTGCTATCATTGAACAAACATACAATTTATGTCTTATACATAAGCGAATATTTATTTCCTGTACACAGAAGCTTTTAAAACTTTTCTATATATTCTGCAACCAGGTCAGACATTTAATGTAATTATCAATTTCCGAGTATCGTATCAATTGGGTTCTCTGCAGACTCGCACTCGGTTTGATTAATATGTTGGAAATTACACGAGAGTATTTTAGCGATACGATAAAAAGGAAAATAATGAGAATTACGGTTCACTATAATAATTATTAATATCTTATCAATTTGACGGGAACTCAGTTGTTATCCTTTGGAAACTTCACAATATTGTATGAATTTTAAAAAACTAAAGTTTTTTAATCTTATTGAAATTTATTCCGTTTTTTTTTTCTTTAGTTGAATTAAGGAAAAGTGATTTTAAATAAAAAATAAAAAAAAATCCTATGGATTTCTCGAAACTCTTTATTCTGAGAACCATTCTGATTTAATTTAAGAAGAGTTATTTAGTTATTGTCCATGTAGAAGAAAGCTATAATTCAGTTACAAAACTTTCAAATTAGAAAATAAATGCTTATTATTAACTAGATGTACTCAGCATGATACGAAAAAAAAAATTTTTTGTGCCAGTAAAATTATCGAACTACTCACTTAAGTTTTATCACAATCGGTGGAATGAATGGTTTAAGAAATTATGCGATGCGTACATACAAACATTTTCATTGATGATAATGTGCAGATTAAATTGATCGTACGGATTCACACGAATTAAATCCACGTAAAGTTTCTGTTTGACAGGCCCATCTGCAAAGATAATAGCATTATGGTAAATATTTGTATACAAAATAATATATATCCACTACAATAATGCTTGTACGTTTTAATTTTTTCCATAAATTAGTTATTGTAGAAACTAAGAGCCTTTGAAAAAAAAAAAAAAAAAATGCTCGATTTTTACCGTCATTATCAGACGTTCGTCAAACAAATTTGATGTATAAAATTTAAAAAAGCAAGGAGGCTAGCCGAAGTCTTTATTATTCTAAAACTGAAAGAAAATTAAAAATCGGTTCTGTTTTGGAGGAGGAAACAGGGTACTACGGAGTGATGTTTTCGTCTATTTTGCATAGGTAGAATCAGCCCGAGCTGCATCAAACCCTTTCGTGTTTTATAATTCTTTCTGTGGGGCGCAACGCGATAGCAGTACACTTCTGAAATATCTACTTTGCCGACCGCATGTCCTTTTAATTCTGATCAGTATGAAATTACTAATCGATTGCGTTGCATACTACTTTCTAAGTCACTTAGTATTTAACAGACTGGTGTGTGTGGTGTGTATACCGCAGTGCGTAAACATATAGTTACATGAACTGACGCAATTCCGTTTTGTGTAACATCGTGTTACGGTGATTTAACACATTATTGCACTATTGAATTATATGTTTACATAAATATAATACTTCTCTATTATTATACATTAGTTTACGTACACACTCTATTACATTTCACGTAAAGATTATTAGACTACAAATGATATGTATACCTAATAATGTAAATCGAGTCAAAAAAAATACTGAAATTTAACATCATTAATGGATTTTGAACTACTCTAATGAATTAGTCTCATTTGGGTCATTTTGTAAACCGCCTTGATCTGTTATAAGAACCACCTTATTTATGCCTTGTTAACATTTTCAGTGTGGGATGTTATTTATATTATTCGAATTAATTTAATACTGATCTATATTTTTAAGTGTAATGATAGAACAACTAGGTATTTGAAATATAATTTATTTTATTTAGAAAAAATAATAAATCATACTAAATTGTATTCAGAATCAACGTTATAGCACTTGAGTATTTATTTTTTTATGAATACATAACATAATTATGGAATTTTATTCATATCTGTCAACGTTCCGTTTTAATAATCTGAACGTACCTATACAAAAACACACTTTAAAAAAATATTTATTAGCCTATCCAAATCAGCGTAATTGTAAATCTGTATTGATTTATTATATCTGGCTATATTAATTTGTACAATGGCAACACGGAGTGTTTACATTAAATCGGTCAGAGAAAGGAGTGTATACTAATAACATTATGCAAACTAACGATTCGTACATAATTTTCACTAGACCGGTGAAAGCAAAAAGAATTCGACTGGGAATCGTTTCAAATTATCGTGACAAGTAGCATTGACATTTACGTTTTGCCGTCCGCTCGATTTATTATATCGGTCATTAAGTTTTCTCATATTCATGACATAATAACTAATATCTGGTTCCATTACAATAAAACGATGATGGTTCAGTTGTAGTGTTATGTTCTCAGATTTAACAATATGCGATCTCGCGAACCGTCTCATGCTTTAGGCTTAGTACGCCCAATAAAAGCTTTGAAATATTTCCAAAGCACATTACCGATCTAGCTTACAATAAGTTTAAACACTATGTCTAACGGGTTTTAATGTCCAAAGGTTATTATGGGGTGGATTATTACATGAACGATAGTGATGACTGGAAATGACACCTCTTTCTGTGCTTCCGCTAAAACCGTTTATTATTATGAATTGTATAATTTACTTTATACATAAAAAAACACATTGTGTTTCTTGCCGGTTCTTCCCAACTGGACTGTTCTCCGAACCGGTGGTAGTTTTTGCGTTCATGAGCGCTTTCTTAGGGCCCAAATTGGATAAAGATTTTTTTGATAGAACGTCGATAGGCGTAGGTTCTAATCATATTCTATACTAGTTGTGTGCCCGCAGCTGCGCCCGCATTTTATATATTTTTCAGTGCGTTTTAATTTTTTATACGGAACTCTAATTATTTACCTAAAAAAATGTTAGTACTAAGATAAAGTAAAAATATTTCTCATAAATTATTGCACTTGCCCGTAAAATTTTGCGTATAGAATCGGATTTTATTCAAATTTTTATGAGTTTTTTTTATATGAAACCCTAATTATTTTCGTATATTAAAAGTACCCGGATTACTTCAGCTATCTACCTAAAAAGTCCCGTTAAAATCAGTCCAGCCGTTCCGGAGATTATCCATTACAAACAGACCGACATATAATTTTTATAAAATTGGATTTTTGATATAGGTGTTGTATATACATTCATATGTATTTAGTAAAAAAAATTGACATTACAAATAGACGCTTCAATTTTATTTATTAGTATAGATTGAGCTTTCCCTAAAGAAAAACATCGTGATGAAACCATGGCATGGTGGTAGGACATTTTCTAATGCCCACCACCTGTTTAGCTACCACCCTTAAGTAATATAGTTGATGTGACATCTGGAAATCATTTTAATCGGAATTAGCAAAGTAACATCGACCATATTATTGATTTCTGCAAAGTATCGCCTTTATCAATCGAATACCTACCACCTTTAAGTTTGGAAATCTGTCGATAAGCACTAACAGCTATTGTCCGTAAGCATGACTTCAGAGCTTCTAAATTTACCTCGTTTACATCCTTACTTAACATAAGGTGAGAATGTAGCTAAAGCGATGAGGTTATACAGTGTAAAATGTACATAATATTTCATTAATAAATTTGTACGGACTATAAGAACTGGTTATATCTTAGATCGATACCACTATGAATACCTTAATAATAAATGCTAACACAACAAATAAACGAACAATAATAACTAAGTAAAACCGGTAATGCTTTATATAACAAATCGTTTGCACAGGTAATCTATCTACAAGCTCAGTCTTACCCCCTGTCATATACCGCACGCGCTGTCACTTATTATGATTTACATTGTAAAATAGGCATCCAGTTAATATCACTGTTATGCTGTTACTTGTCATAATATGATTTGTTTGTTCATATGCTTCAATTTTTTTTTTCATACCTTTTAAATCATATTTGAACATTGATTTAACATTAAAACTAATATGGATGTGACCGGTTTAATTAATGTTAGCCACGATTGTGTAAATCTCCTCAGTATAGTTATAATCATATAGGTCCCAATATGTTGTTGTATTTTCTTTCCGAAGAAAAATAACAATAATCCTTGTACTTATGGAATTTTAATTTCTCTTAAAATTGTGTTTTTATTTGCAAAAAGTTTAATTTTATAATATTGTCTCCACTTATATTACTGTATTTAAAGATAAAGAAAAGTGTGATTTATGAACTAGAAAAAACACAATTTAGAAAGTAGATGATATGTATTATCATGTTGATATAGTTTATGTGCTTATTCCAATTAAATGATAATTATACTAGAAAATATATTACACTTTTAATCTCTTACTAAAATTTTGCTTTCATCATCCATGATTCATTAATTTTAACAGAGCCTTTTAAAATAAACAATAGTTTACCGCGAACCTGTGTTGTTAGTAAATTATTTTCCAAGTAACGCTGTTGGGTTTCTTGCGGATGCCTAAACGTAGTTTATCAGTTGTTGACCCATTTATTTTCCTCTACTATTTCTGTAAAACGAGATAAAAGGTAAATAAACTGACGATAATAAGATTTTGAGAATCGCTCGATTATTATTCTATGTATAATGTCGATTAATATACATTACTCTTTAGTACAAAAGAGAATGATCGTGGTTGATATGCCACGTTACCCGACTACAATGATTCCGGTAGGTATCCTTTGTATGGTATGAAAATGCGAGTTATTAAATCGCACAAGCTTTGATTTAAAGCCAGCCCATATTTATAGGTTATTGAGAATTTAGAGCAATGGATATGAATGTTGAACAACTAGCAGAAATAACGTCCATTGTGAACAATGCTTGATGTTGCGCAAAGGTTTCCAGTTGTCCTTCCAACGTAGTGTCATAAATTCACAATACACATAGACTTATTGGCGTACGAAGTATATTTTTTAATTGATTCGTTAATCGAATTAATATTTGTAAAAAAAACTTTAAGATTATTTTAAATTTTAGTTATATCGTTCTTAAATACAATTATAAGTTCACTGCAACTGTAAAAGTTGAATGGTTTTTTATGCGTTTTATTATGTTTCCAATGAGCTTATGATGACTTTCTATTAGTTTTTTTCAAATGCTGATGAAGCTATGTGATTAATTGTATAAATTGTTGTTGAAGCTAAGGTTTATTTACAAATTCTACTCAACTTTTTTATCAGTCGCGGGGCAAACGATGGTTCAGAAATGTTTGGTCGGCCACTAACTGTTACTGTTATTAAGTATAATAAGGCATTGTGTCTTATTATGCTACGGCACTCTTAACTTGGTGAAAATATACTTAAATTACGCGGGTCATTTAAAAATCGTAAACGGCCCACTTTTTAAACCGCGGGTATAGGGTTGAGCAGCCTTGGTTTATACTATGAAAAAAAATTACAAATGTTAGGAAACTTTTTAAAGCTAAGTATATATTATAATTAGCAAATATTTAGCCAGTATCTAATCTTATATGGTAAAACCGTCACGGTAATGTCATAACGAGATAAAAATTATAAATTACTATAAACGTCGTCAGCCTTAAACTGCCCTACATATTAATTTAACCTGAAAAAACATCCGCCTTGCTGAGATGTGACTCAAAAAGCAATGCTTGAAAGGAATTTAAATGAATCTAAGTATCATTAATTACTTCATTCATAAATCATTATATAACATTAAAGTATATGTATAAAATAACAAATTCTGAAGTCACTTGTATTATTTAAGCGGCGGGTTTCAATATCGAATCTTAAAAGATAAGATTGAGATCAAACGAAAAGCGTATCGGGTTTTCTGGCTGATCACTGACACTTACCTGATACTTAAGATTAAAAAACGATTTTAATTTCCGAAAAACAGACCGAGATCGCATATTGCCCGTCGCATTTAATCGCTGTAAAAGGACTCCCGGAATTTAACTAGAAGTACTAATAATAATAATAATTGATTATTACATGTCATATTTATTATTAACTAGCTGTGTGCCCGCGGTTGTGCCCGCGTTTCATATATTCTTCATTGCGTTTTAAGGTTTTTTATACGGAGCCCTAATTATTTTCCTTAAAAAAATTAGTACTAAGATAAAGTAAAAATATTTCTCATAAATTATAGCGAAAACTGTGTATTGAATCGGATTTTATTCGAATTTGAATAGAGTCTTTCACGCGTAACCCTAATTATTTTCGATAATTAAAAGTACCCTAAGTTACCCAGAGTAATATCAGCTATCTACCAAAAAAAGTCCCGTCAAAATCGGTCTAGCCGTTCTGGAGATTACCCTTTTGAAACAGACAGACAAAAATTGTTTTTTGGTATAGGTATCGTATATACTACATTCAAATCTATTTAGTAAAAAAAATCAAATTCACATTACAAACAGGCACTTCAATTATATTTATTATTATAGATTTGTATAAATAATGATGCTATTGTAATAAATTAAATCATTATACTTTAGAATTATAATTATAATAGAATTGTATTGTTGTAGTTTACAATAAATATATTTTGTCGTAGCGTTTAGTTTTTTATTATTATTTAATATTTCTATATATTTTTAATTGTTATTAGCTGTTGGATATTTCTAAATTAGAAATAATCAATTAATATTATTCATATTTTGCAATGAGTTCACATAATGTTGTTTTATTTATATTTTATAGGACAATAAAATTGTCAAGCAAGCCATGTTTGACATGTTTTAATTTACATAGATTATTATAGGGTGGATTATGTGAACAATGGTGATGTATAGAAGTGACAACCTTCTCTGTGCATCTACTAATGAACTCTGTAACTATGAGAACGATATTTCTACACAAAAAAAAACACAGGAATAAAAAAAATCCAGATCCAGTTTCTTGCCGGTTTTGACGTTCGTAAGCGTATCAGGGCCTAAATTAAATAAAGTATCTATGATTGATTACGATTTTTCTTTGTTTTGTGTAAAATGCTTTGCTATTGTTTATGATTCCATTCATATACTCATTTTTATTACATAAAAAAAAATCATATTAAATGTTCGATCTTATTTCAAAAATATACGCAAAACAATGGTTCGTACGAACGGAAATGTTTCCCGTTGAATCAGGATAATAAAATACAAGGATATCTGAAAGTCGTTATTTCATTGACTTGCACTGTGGATGCGATCGTTTTTCTTATATGAAACATTTATAATTCTGTTCTTTTTTTCTTCTTTTTTAAACAGTGTAGTAACATAACATAACATAAGCTCACGCCTGTTATCCTCCAAGGGTTAGGCAGAGGTGAAATAGCGAACTACACCACCCACATTTCGCCGAGCTTAGTTCCGTCCCATATGTGACAGGGGGCGAGCCTGTCGCCATATCAGGCACAAATTCTAAACTCCAGGATGATACTGAGTAGAAAAACCCAATACTTAACATTTGAAATCACTCGGTTAGTAGGTACTTGTTCTGTGACGTTATGATATCGCGAAAAATAATGTCAAATTGTTTCGTTATATGATTACAGAGTTTAAAGCGCTTTCGCTTACAGTGATATCGTTTGCAGATTGCACCTGAACTTATCGTGTTTGATTATCCTACTTTTAATTAATAAGCAAAGCTGTTCCCCCTCCAACCCTCGTATGATTACGTGATTCTTAAGTAATATTCATTGAGATCATTGAGAGATTCAATTTTTTTATGCGGGATCCTAATTATTTTCGATAAAATAAAAGTAGCCTAAATTACGGGGTTTAATTTCGGATTTCTTTTAGCCAAATAAAGTCACGTCAAAATCGGTCCAGCCGTTCTAGAGATTAGCAAACAGACGGACAACAAAGTTTTAAAATTGTCGTTTTAGTATAGATGCCGTATATACATTCATGTGTATGCAATAAAGAGTTATTACTTTTGATATTACAAACAGACACTTCAATAATATTTATTAGTATAGATAATCAAAATTAACAAACTCCGTTGATTGGTTTTTATACGTGGAACCAAACTGAAAGATATCTATCATTAATGTTATCTTAATATAGACACAGTAAACGTGCAGGAAATACGTTTTTGTCGCGAGAGTGACTTGTCGATTTTCACATAACAGTATTCAGTGCTCAGTACAATGTTAAATAGCTTTACAGTTGTCTGTCTAACTGCAGTGCGTTTTGCGTAGATTTGTTATATTCAACACCAGCTGATCGTTTTATGTTTGAGTATTTTTACCTCTCTAATAATGCCTTAATTACATTTACACTGATTTTATGGTTGTTTCGTATTGTAAAACGGCGTATTATTAGATACCGCAGGTTTATTATTTGTTAGTCGCAAAATGTTGAAAACTTTATGATGTGTTTTAGGAGGAGATGCGGACTGCAACAGATTCGAAAAGTAGGTTTTTCAGAAATATATTTCTATCGCTTTGCGTCCCACAGAAAGAATTATAAAAACACGAAAGGGACAACTGTAGCGCGGGCTGATTTAACTGTGCAAAATGGACGAAAAACATCACTTCGTAGTAACCTGTTTCCACCTCCAAAATTGAACGAATGAATGTAATTAATTTTCTTAATTTAAGTTTCTTTCATTTTTAGAATAATAAAATACTGGCTATACCTATACGTTTTGATTTTTTCAATTTATCCATAAAATTTGATGAACGTCTGAAAAAGATGGTATCGAGCATTTTTTTCATTTTCAAAGACTTCTAGTTTCTAAATTAACTAATTTATGAAAAAAAAAAAACAATACGTACTGGCATGGCGATGGTAGAAATATTTGCCATAATGCTATTATCCAGGGATGAACCAGGGGACTACGTTTGAATGGAATAAATGCCACTAGTATACCCGCTTAACTTCGTTTGCATAGCCAATAATTTAAACCAGTTGTGAGGTAAAATTTAAATGTCTAAACAGTATGAAGATAGGATTGGATATAAAATTTATCGAGTTAATGTTTATTTTTTACTAAAACTTCTCTGCTTTAAAAGTGTTATGTACATATTTTGATTGTTACTTTCCCGTGATACTTGCGTTAAAATGAATGACGCCCTATATTATATGTATGAATTTTTTCGTCTTTCGTCCATACATAAAAAAATATTTCTGTATCTTTGAGATTACGTATAGAATAAACAAAAAATTATGACACAAATTGATTTGTTTGTTAAATCTCTCTGATTATACAAGCCGTACTCATAAATAACATATTTGATTATTTTTGTAACTAATTATTTTATATAGAAAAATAAATGGTCAGAGGATACCTACCCTCCGTCATTGGTTCGCACTTCAATGCCTACGCTCATTACATCTACTT
Source organism: Samia ricini (assembly GCA_014132275.2). NCBI lineage: Eukaryota > Metazoa > Arthropoda > Insecta > Lepidoptera > Saturniidae > Samia > Samia ricini. The sequence goes on from AP028161.1 coordinate 15,585,490, forward strand.
ATACATTTTGGTACTTGAGAAATTTCTAGAAGCTTCGCCGTAGTTCATCGAACCTGGATAAAGTAACTAACGGTCGCTTTTACAGCTATCTTATATGTGTGTAGGTGGTGAAAGAGTATCGGTTAGAACAAACAAATTTTTCTGCTTTTTATTTCGATTCAAATAGATGCTAATTACATTCGTCCGTGTCAATACGGTGGTCACATCTAATAGAATATTTTAATAAAAAATCGCTTCGGATCAAAGTGCACGGATGCGGTTTCCTGTTTACAAACACTCGCGTATGACTAAGCATAGTACAACTAGAGCTAGAAAACGTATTTAATTAATATATTTTAGATAATTTCGATATTGAAGTTAATTAAAAGGTAATAATTGTGAAAAGAACCTTTTTCGTTCTTTGCGTTCTTTAAATATTACAAAAGATAATGTTTTTGTTTTTAATGAGTTTTTGGCGGTTTTTGTACTAGTTATTATATTTAATTCAATAAGTTGTATATTTGTCCATATTTTGTATTTTACGTGTTATAGTTTGGTTATTGTACAAAAGTGAAGTGTATTGAAAATAATAACATAAACATAAGCTCACGTCTGTTATCCCCGAAGGGTTAGGCAGAGGTGAAATAGCGAACTACACCACCCACATTTCGCAGACCTTAGTTCCGTCCCAGATGTGACAGGGGGCGAGGCTTTCGCCATATCGGGAACAAATTCCAAACTCCGGGATGGTACTGAGTAGAAAAACCCAATACCACTTGACCCGACTTGGGGATCGAACCCGAGACCTCAGAACGGCAGTCGCACCGTAATACAAATGCGCCACGCCAAAATAATAACACGCAACCTTTATTATGAAATGTCATGAAATTATTTTTTCCTATCGACATGTATATTATATATGGGTCATTCCACCAAATAAGAACATTTTTACGGGGCGACCCTCGCGGATTATGTTTAAAATTTATGGAGGTGTTCTCTATCATAAGACAAAAATTCCCTGAGAGTTTTAGCTCTTAATACGCAGCGGTCTTGAAGTTATGATTTTTTGAAATTTTGGAAAAAACATTTTTTCAACTTTTTCGTCAATTTTTCTGATATGAAAAACATTTTTAAATAGAATTGACAAACATTGTATTTTGTAGAGAAAATTCTCAGCTTTTGAATGAAAATATTTTTTTTTCATAAACTCATCAGAAGACCCTTAAAAATCGAATTAAAATGGAAGAATTGATTTTTTCGGTGTGCAGCCCAAAATTCTTCAAATTTGAATTTTTTTTTTCTGAAAGCTGAGAGTTTTTTACACAAAATATAGCGTTTTGCCAATGTGCATATTTTTCGTTTCGTCTTAAAATACTTTTATTTTTGAAATTTTTTGAGATGTGGACACAGTTTTAATTTCATTCAAAAGCTGAGAATTTTTCCTACAAAATACAATGTTTGTCAATTTTGTTTAAAATGTTTTTCATATCAGAAAAAATGACGAAAAAGTTGAAAAAATGTTTTTTCCAAAATTACAAAAAATCATAACTTCAAGACCGCTGCGTATTAAGAGCTAAAACTCTCAGGGAATTTTTGTCTTATGATAGAGAACACCTCCATAAATTTTAATCATAATCCGCGAGGGTCGCCCCGTAAAAATGTTCTTATTTGGTGGAATGACCCATATGTTATCCACATGAAGCTGGTAAAACTTTGTGTTACAGATTACCATTACTAAGAAGGAGAAAAAAACATCTAAGTGACTATTACTTAATTGACCTAAAACTCTAATAGCACTGAACCGATTTATATGATCTTTTTTACAACCATAGATACATTCTCTGACCGTGTGGTGTCCGCTATGAATAGTAAGTACCACCTCATATCTTCCCTTGAGTGTCGTTAAAGGCGATTAAGGGATAAAATAGGGGATAGGCAGCAGCAACCTCTGAGTAACAAAAACACCTGCGATCACCAACCCGTCTGCCAAGCGTGGCGATTATGGCAATCCCTACCTATGTCTAACAGTGAACGTTTAAAAAATACTATGCGGGACTTCAGAATCGACTACAGAACACATTTCGATAGTTTTAATTTTTTTTGTCTATCTGGCGGTCTGTCTGACTCTTTATTAATTTGTTTGTAATCTACTGAACCGATTTCGATAAAAGTTAGTAAAGACATATAATGCATGACATATCTGAATTCTAAACGGGTAAAGCCTCGGGCATAGCCTCTTTATTAATTTGTTTGTAAACTACTGAACCGATTTCGATAAAAGTTAGTAAAGACATATGATGCATGACATATCTGAATTCTAAACGGGTAAAGCCGCGGGCATAGCTAGTAATTAATAAAGTAGACAAAGGACTGATCTTTGCAATATTTAATGCATGTAAAGTAAGACCATCGTCTTAATTTACAGTATTTTAGAGGTGAATGTAATCCAATGTATAACTTTAAACACTGGAAACTATTATAGGCGAGCGGAGTACATGGCAAATTTAGTCATATATTAAAATGATTTAAAAAAAGAATATATTTTGAACCAAGCAAACTCTAAGTACGTAATGTAACCACAATAACATTTGTAATAAAGCTTCAGGAAACCCACCAAGTTTAAATAAATTAGGTCGAATAAAAAGTTAATTAACTTTGGCAATGTAAGTAATTAAAAAACTTTACAACTTACAAATAGGTTCTTTATTCGACTTCTTAAGGTACCGGCGGTGGTAACTGGTTTTTAATTTATCGTTCTCTCTTACGTGAAAATTTTCTCTTTGCTGAAAGTTTCCTGAACTTTTAACAGCTCGAAATTCATTTGTTAACAGCTATTTATAAATATGACTGAAACGTTTAATGACACGTATTGTGGTGAATCATTAAACGGATATGTTTTGTATATGGTACATTTTGCTACCATGTGGGAAAACAACGATAATATGACGAGAGGATAATAATAAATTATGACAATTATTCTGATATCATGTGTAATATTAAAAATACAAGTTAAATGTACTTGAATACAGCTACAGAGGAGTATTATGAAATTGTATTAATTTGTAACACGAGCTTTTGTAACTCTGTTTGGAGAATAGACATTATTACTTTTACTCCTTCTTTTTTCTTATATAAGCAATATCGGATTGTACAATGTAGGTAGGTGCCTTTACAGTTCTCGAACAATTATGAAATTCAAATTGTCCGTCTCACAACCATTCTCTGCTTTTTGACAGGCGTAATCTTAACATAAAAAATACATAATTCGACTCTCATTAATACATATTTCACTAGATATTTACTGTCTAATACGGGCACTGTAGGTATAAATAATTCATCACTGTAATGGTATTATGTGGATATCTCATCAAACATTATGTTCGGTACACGGAAACGGCTAGAAAGTTCGACGGACGGGCGGACGACCTTTGCGTGATCGACGCGAGTCGACCTTGGCGTTTGTTTGCGAACACCCCTAGGGATGACATTGGTTCAAAGTTCATCCTCCTTGTTATTCTCGTTACAAGTAGAGATTCGTGTAGTTAATATGGCTGAGTTAATCTAATAAATGAAATTGGAATGTTATATTTCTTGACTTGATATCTTGCTTTCTATTATTCGGCCTAAAATTTTAAAAATTCACTTATATATAAGCTTATGGAATAATGTTTCCTAAGTATATGTTTACTAAAACCCTAGTCAGACTTTTTTTTTTTTTTTTTTGACGGGGGGAAATGCATTTACGCACGACCCTTATCTATTGTACTTAGGGGATCAAAGTCCCCCAGTACACTAGATAAGGGGCACGGAACCCTAGTCAGACCTAACAAATTACTAATTCACTTCACTATATAGCGGTTATCGAATCTGTAACTGTCACAGGTTTAATTACTACACTATGATATACAAATGGCACCGGTATTATAACCATTTTAATTTTGTATAGACATGATTAAATAATTTATTAATCACAAAGAAGATTCACCCTACAAGGATATTTCATCGGTCATTAACCTTTATTCCATTAAGTCCGATGTGTTTATATTTCGAGGTTCAGAATGACCTTCACAGTTCATCGGGAATAGTTGTTTTAACTGAGTGTACGTAACCATCATGGCTTTATTCAAATTTATTACTTCTTATTTTATATTCATGTTATACACACAGAATATCTATAGAAAATTTCGACGTTCAAAATTTAACAAGTGAGGGGTATATATGCAAAAGCGCTACTATCCACTTTTTCAAATTTTTCGTAATACCACAAAAACCCATATATTGTACTAGATTTATGCTCTAGTTGTCATTTGAGTTATATATCATAGCAAATTAATATTATTTTAGATTAGTACGATTAACCTACTTTTTTAAACAATGTAAAATTTATAAAAAAATATTGAAATAGTAATAGACGACCTTTTGCATCCCATTAGTAGATAGAGGCGATTTTGCATCTGCAACTACAGGATAGAAGCGTATTTGTTCCTTTAAAAGTCGATTGAATGGTATTATGCAATCAATAATTCAAAATTCACAAATTTATTATTATTGTAAATTTTATTTTAAAACTAGCTGTGTACCCGCGGCTGCGCCCGCGTTATATATATTCTTCACTTCGTTTTATTTTTTATGCGGAATCCTATTTTTTTTTAGCACTAAGATTCAAACACTTGCCCGTAAAACTGTGCATTAAATCGGATTTTATTAATTTGTTAAGGCCTTTTAATTTTTTTACACGGAACCCTAATTATTTTCGAAAATTAAAAGTACCCTAAGTTACCCGTAGTAATTTCAGCTGTCTACCAAAAAAGTCTCGTCAAAATCCGTCCAGCCGATCCGGAGATTACTCAGTCTGTCTATCTAAGACAGACCGACAGACAGACAAAAATTTAAAAAAATGTATTTTTGTGTATCATATAAACATTCATTTCTATTTATTAAAAAAAAAATTTTTACTTTAAAAATAGACACTTCAATTTTATTTATTAGTATAGATTTATCTTGGAAAGTTTTTTTATTCGGTTTGGAATAAAATACTTGATGAAATTTTCTAATGTCTTGAGCATTTAAAGTATTGCATTTTAATTTCGCACATTTCTTATGCTTACAACTTGTAACATCTGTTATATTTGGTGGCTTCTTAGCAGAGTACCTAAAACAAAATTACCCACCCAGTTTAAAACCAATAATGGTACAAATTATAACATTACATAGAAGTTGCAAAAACTTGTTCAAAATAAAGAATAGTTGTTCTACGAATTGGAATTGTCGTGCGTCTTGCATAAACACGACCTATAACTATAAGAATGCAAAACTAATCTTTCGCGCCTTTAATGTTGCGTTTCCACTGATATTCATTCCGAATCCTTTTCCTTGTCTTATTCACTTGTGTTGGAGTAATAGATATTTCCATTTTCTAACCGTTTTTCTATTTAAAAAACACAAAAATATAAGCGTATGGTTAAGCAAAATAACAGTCGGGGGCCATTACAATCTATATAAAATACTATTTCTATTCGAACCATGATAGTGGCGCTTTTGTGATTCAAGTTTTTACAGAAGCGGTTTTGGACCTAATATCATAAATGAAATGTAATTTTGTACAGGTTAGAATATACTTTGGACATATTTTATTGAATAAAACCAAGTAAAAGTAAAAGAGTGTTACCAATACTTAAAAAAAAAACCTTCAGAGCTAAAAATAGGATACAAGCGTTTTTGCATCTATACCCCTCAAGTATGTGACAGGTTATATTTTGTGTTTCAGAAAGTTACGTTCAACGTTCCTATAACAAGGGACGAAAAAACTACATTGCATTTAGCGGAACTATAAACTTAATAATAGCAAATTAAAATATTATGCCAATATTTTTTTTTTTTTTTTCTATTGTACATATTATTGAACAGGTTTCAAAAAAAAAATATTTTTATTCCACCGTTTATGAAGGTGTTTCACATGACCACGCCGGATTCGTCACATTGTTCTAAATTCGTATTACGTGGGTGTGTTTATATTTATAAGCATACTACAGATTTAATTATCCACTTTGTATAATGTAATATTATTTGTTAACATACATTCGTACTATATAAAAACCAATCTTAATTTTTCAGTTGTCTAAATAAAAATATAACGAACATTTGCCTCTGGTTTATTCTTGTTCTCTGATACGAATAACAGGTGTTCGCCATCTTTATTTCAGCTGTGCCATCTTGATGTCAACAGTTTCCATAATAAACATTGTAAATTTAGTAATTTCGCGTATGGATGTTCTAAAATAATTCTGTTTAATAAAGGAAAATTAGTACACACTAGTCGTAAGAATAGACTGGCTAACATTATTAGGAATATGCAAATGTCGCGTGCCAAATGCATAAAAGGTGGTGTTATATTTTTATCGTCAATCGCGTTATTTTACAGATCTTTAAATTTTAAACGATTTTAAGACGAAGAACAAAAAAAAGTTATCAAGCATTCTTTTGGCATGTGATTTATTATTATAAGTGTGCAAAATATGATCATTTCAATTAAAAAGTATAATAAATGTATAAATAGTCTATCCTTGTTAATGTGGTTGCTGGGTACTTTTTTTTTTTTTTGTTTTGTACAGACGATATTTACGAGCGGTACAACCAGAAACCGTTGTTTATACATAGACCGTTCCAGAATGAAACGGCTACTTCTGGAATACTAAATTATAAACATCTCAATGAAAGATAACTTTAGCTTTCTCGTTTGTTTTTTTTTTTCGACGTAATCGATTGCTGCTGTTATCGTAAAAGTCTGTATTTTGATAGCTATTTCCATGCATTTATATAAAACCAATTTTTTGACCCGGTGGCCGATATTTAATCATAAATGTTATGGAGAATTTCAAAATAAACAGCTGTTTTTAACATTTCTTTAATGGATAATATTACAGTTCCTTAATAGCTACTAAATTAATAAAAACAGGCAGATGATAAGCAAAGGTGAAAAATGAACTGTTTTATTTTCTCCTATTTTTATATATAGATACTAGTAGTTCGTAAATACCTCAATAGTCGACGTAGGTCTTTCATAAAATGAAGGGATGGGTTTATATAACAAAGCAAGTTGAGGATGTATGTAAACGTCAAGAATTTACATCTGTATAATTTCCCAAATTATGTTATTACGAGACTATTTCGCATTGATGAGGACTAATAACAAACATTTTATTCACATTAGGTTTAATAATTAAACTCAAATATTTGCGTAAATGTAGACAAAAATCATTATTACTTGGTACCGGCAAATATCAAATGGAATTCGATGGTATTAACCATTCTGCTATCAATACTTCGTTTATTTTCTTGATTGATTCAACCGAAAGACGTCCACTGCTGGACATAGGTCTCCCCTTAAAGGGGGCCAGGCAAGCTCGGCAGGCGTGTTGGCCATCGCAGTCAGGTGTTTGTTATGCTCAGAGAATATTGCTGCACATCCCATGGTTTATCCCTTAGTCACCTTTTGCGACACCCACGGAAAGATATGGGATGGTGCTATTACGACACTTACGGAAAGATATGCTATTGCGACACACTATGGGATGGTACTATTCTTAGCAGGCAACACACGTTTATTTTAAAATCTATAGATATTTAAATTACATGTATATTTTTATGGTGTAAATATTTTCAGATGTGATACAAGTTAATTTATAATATAAATTATACTACTATTTTACCTGAAACACCCTAGTATTTCTGAAAGTTGAAACTCCATTTATACTTGGACAGCTTCAATTAAATATTTTATTAGTGTATATCTTTATCATAGGTTTGTCGTGTGGTGGGGGTTATAAAGTAAATGGATATAATATGTCGTTCCTATTTTGTTGATACATCGTGGCATTTTGAAATCTCGGTTTAAAACGTTAATGTTGCCAAGCCATCAAATTCTGATGTAATTCCCTTTTGAAATACATTTTACAGTGTTAACTTTTACGTGTTACAAAAGTGAAATGTAAATATACCAAATTTTACAGTGTTTCTTTTTGTATGATGATTTGAACGAGCTTTTATCTCTTCGCTGTTAACGACCAACCAATCCATTCAGATATATTCGAATTAATTGCTGCATGTTTGTTTTTAAATTTTTTTTACGTCAGTCATTACCGATACCGGTATTTTAACTTTCTTTGATAATTAAGTTACTTTAAATATTTTAACACTAGCTGTGTGCTCGCGGCTGCGCCCGCGTTTCTTAAGTTCTTCACTGCGTTTAATATTTTTTTTTTATACTAAACCCTAATTATTTTCCTAAAAATTCTTTACTATTAAGATAAAGTAAATGAATTTCTCATAAATTCAAGCACTTGCCCGTAAAACTGTGCAGTGAATTAATTTTATTCACTTTTTTATGAGTTTTAATTTTTTTACGCAAAACCCTAATTATTTTCGAAAATTAAAATACCCTAAGTAACCTGGAGGACCTTCAGCTATTTACCAAAAAAAGTCCCGTCAAAATCCGTCCAGCCCTTCCGAAGATTACCCGGAACAAACAGACAAACATTTTAAAAATTGTATTTTTGGTGTTGGTATTGTATTGTATTCATATCTATTTAGTAAAAAAAAAATATTTGAAATTACAAACAGACACTCCAATTTTATTTATTAGTATATAGATTATGTTAAAAGAGTGAATTGATTAAATGATCATATTAATTTACCTCATGAATAAGCACTTGTATTTTAATTATTGCTGTCCGTTTTCTTTTTATTATATTTTCCATGGCAACTATTTGTAGTAACTACTTACTTATGTTAGTTAAACCATCAATGTAATGTACAATGTAATTTTCCTTCTCCTCGATCGCCGTTTGCTTTAGTTACCGTGCGAGGGGTGGGAAGGTCAAGCTTTCTTGGTTTATTACTCACCATTCGATGCGAACTTCGGTCAAGGTGAGCGCGGCGCCCGTTTCGAGCTGAAACTAAAATAAACAATCCCGAGGAGAATATGTATAATTTAACTGACTGAATCTGCAAAACATCCGGATTCTGCCACATAAGAAGGTTAATCGTAGGATTCTGTGAGGACATGTGTTTTCGAGATTTATCTGAAATTATTCTTAATTTTAAATAGGGATTTATTTACCCGTGTGTCTCTGTTGTATTTTTGTTCGTTATTTAAATAAAAACCCGTTACGTAATTGAGATATAAGACCAACACCTGTAAAGAGATAAATGTCAATGATTTAATAATAATAATAGTTAGTACATACGAATATAAAAGAATAGTAACCCGAATAGTAAAAGTAACTTTATAAAATGACCATTATCATGTTCTATCTTACGATAAAGGCATCGTCAGTCTCTCGGTGCGATAGTAACCGCAGCGAGCAAACAACCTGTAAATAATATTTTGATATCAGTTATCATTTAATAATGTAGTATTTTAAAATATTGGATGGGATCGGTCACTTTTTATCTAAAGAAACAAAATTAAACGGCAGACACTACACGAGACCGCTTGTAAATACCACTGACGTAATTTTATAGCCGAAGCGTGTCAAAATATATCACACGACTTATGTGACATTTGCTAAAATTTAATATTCCCCGACACATCTAATACACCTAGTTCTTAACACAGAATTATCTTCGCAATATATATGTCTAGTTTAGCGTAGGTCTCGCGGAAATCGTCCACAGTTAATTCTGAAAATTATTAATCTATCCTTGATGATTTAAATTTTTACAATTCGTTTCACTTCTATTTGTTGTCGACTGTCAACGTCGTTTGATATTAACAAATACATTCTAATAATAGGAATATTAACTGTTCTTTTTTCTATGAATAGATAGAGCGTACTTAAATTCTATGCTAACACTCGTTTTGCTGGAAAAGGATAGAGCATCATCCCCTTTCTATTCCCAGCGAAACCTAAAGCTTTTATCTCAGAATCAAAATCAAAAATTATTTATTCAATTTAGGCCCTAAGAAGGCGCTTATGGACGTCTAAAAACACTACCACCGGTTCGGAAAACAACCCAGTCGAGAAGAGCCGGCAAGAAACTCGATCTGGTTTTTTAGTTTTCATAAATATAATATATATCATTTTTTTTGTCATATAAAAAACTATACAAATCGTAGTTTTAATAATGTTAGTGGAAGCACAGAGATGTGGGTTAATTCCAGACATCACTATCGTTCATGTAATGATCCACCCTGTAATAACCTTTTGAGATTAAAACTTGTAAACCTTGTAAAACTTGTTTGTAAATATTATTAAACAAATGAAAACTTTTTTAGTATAGGTTTATTGTAAATTTTCGATACCCCTTTCAAATATCCTACTGTTGTTGTTTATTAATATTTAAAATTATTTTTAAATTTCACTAAATTAATTTAAAAAATATCGTTATCACTTTAAAATATGAAGCAAAATTATTTGTAGGTCATACACAGTTAATTTTGGAATTTGTAATTGCTTTCGAGTTTACTATAGATGTCGAACGCGTCACTCTATTTAGATTCTAAATACATATAAATATTAGTAGTTTAGTAGAGAAAAACATTCTTATCGAGTCATTTTGCTAATAAACGTTATCGAAACGTTCTAGGTTATGGCTGGGGCGGGGGGCTATCAACAATGTTTAACCAATGTTTACATTGTTTTAATTAATAACAAATTGTGCCGACATAGTTTATTTGTTTGCGGTGATACGAAATTCGTAATTTGCGGTTAAAAACTTGTTATTTTTTTCAGTGGCATAAAACAAAGCAATTATTTTGTTTAGTATTTTTATTATGTTATGACTAGAGCGACCTCCTTTGTAGTTTGTAATATAAAAGTCATATGTGATGTGTTATGTCTCAAACTATTCTCGCAATAAAAGAAGATTTATATTCGCGTGTAACTTGTTTAATCTCATATTTGAAAATAGTGTTCTTGTAAAAATGGCCCCTTAAGATTTTATGTACTAGAAATTATTCTTCAGAAATTAGATGGTTATAATCTATAGTAATAAATAAAATTGAAGTGTCTGTTTGTAATGTCAACATTTTTTTTAACTAAATAGATATGAATGTATATCCGACAAATATATAAAAAATACAATTTTTAAAACTTTTTGTCTGTCTGTCTGCTTGTTCCGACTAATCTCCGGAACGGGTGGACTGATTTAAACGGGACTTTTTTTTGGTAAATAGCTGAAGTCCGGGTTATTTAGGCTACGTTTAATTTTCGATAATAATTAGGGTTTCACGTAAAAAATTAAAACTCATAAAAAATTAATGCACTCCTATTCCAATCACAGTTTTACGGGCAAGTGCTTGAATTTATGAGAAATACTTTTACTTTATCTTAATACTAAAACAAAATAGGGTTCCGTATAAAAAAATTAAAACGCAGTAAAGAATATATGGAACGCGGGCGTACAGCTAGTTTAGAATAAAAATCTATGTATGTAAATCAAAAAATAAATCCTGTATGTGCAAAATATTGTATTAAATGACAACTACCCTCAATAATTGATTCCTATAAAAGAGCGATCCAACGAAGTTGTGACTCTATCCGCACACTCTCCGGCACCCCCTCCGGTGGCGGCCTCAGCGTTTCTCCGTTCTCCTACTGGGGAGGCTCTTGTCGCCGCTACCAGCGCGATACATTGACACCTATCATGCATCAAGTATTACACGCACAACACTGCATCACACTCCTGCACATAACACATAAAAATGAGACAATAGGAAAACAATGGAAAGTAATCGCCAGGTTAGTGTTCAAGGGGTGATATGTTATTATTAATAAAAAAAGGTACCTTTTACGGAGAGTGCCTTCACCACTCGCCCACAAAGATACGGTGAAGCTGTTAAGGCCCTTCCGGTCAACAGCATTAGCTAGTTTAAAAAAAAGAAAAACTGTTGTGACTTTGTCTGACGTAAACGCGTGTGGACCTGCATACGCCACAGTCACTGTGTTGCTGGTCATAAGTGTGTATATCACATGTTTTACTAATTGATCCGTGTTTGCTTCTTGTTTTTTTTATTACAAATTTCACAAGTTATCTAACTATAGTACCGTATACAGAAAATAAGAAACACGTTCGCTAACGTTTATACCGCCCATATAAAGGAAACTTTGTAACATTTTCGAGTGTACTGTGAACCAAAGACCTATCGTCCGTTTCATTTGGGCTCGGTGCAACATGTTTGCCTTTTCCATTTCTCTCTATTTGCAGTCATCTCCGCATACACTCTTTCTAAACATATCTATCATCTTTCACATAATCTATTTTCTTTGGTCTTCCTCTTCGTCTTTAACCTTCGAAATTCATATGCAATACCTTTCTTACAACAACATCTTCCTCCCTGCGCATCACATACTCTAATGTGCTTATTCTTAATCCTGTCCATTCTTGTTACCCCACACACTCATCTGAACATTCCCATCTCAAATGGATGCAGTCTTCTTTCGTACGTCACCTTTAGTTCCTTTCATTTGCTTATGTCTACTTTATAAAACTGGTAGACGATATTGGGGCGCGTCCCTCTCGCGTACAACCCGCCTGCAAGATTTACAACGTGCATTATTGAAGGATAACCATTGTTGGTTTAACAGCTTCGCGGGCAATTACACAATCGAAATATCGTTCGTCTGTTCTTGAAGGTTATCTAGATATAATTACGGCTGCGGCGGATAAGTCGGAGCGCTTTGTTGGATGACATTTCACGTTCTCTATGTAGTCGGTCGTATTTGTTGACTACCGTAGTATCATTACTCTAGATATTAAATTTGTTGCCATTGCAGTAATTGCACGGTCTGAGTCTGATAATTATTTTTAATATAAATGTTTCAATATTAGATGGTAATTTCTGTGTTTTATTACTTGTAATCCTGCAACTCCAGAATTTTTTTGCGGTTTAGAAATATGTCAAACTAGTAATTATATTTTCAAATCGACAGTAATCTTAAAATACTCTCATTTAATGTGCACGTTTGTTTCACATTGAGAAGACCACAATTTTTAATAATAAGTTCTATAATAATGAACGCAATTTAAGCGAAATGTATGGTGGTGGGTACACGAACAGTTTAGGTATAAACAAATCGTTTGGCAAGAGTCCGGAGCACGTTCCCATTAGCGTTAATCAATTACACGGTAGTCGACGAATTCACTTCTGATTACCCCGTGTAGTGATTCGTATGATGCATCACGCGATTTAGTGATCAGCCAAACTCGGTTTGCGTGTAGGGATAACACATTTCAAGTGCTGTATTCAAGGTTTACTATACATATTTGTTCTTTGCACGTAATCTATAGTTTATGTATTTTCTTGACAGATTTATAGAAAGACGGTAAATGAAAGAAAAACATATTTACGTTATAAGAGAGAATAATGTGAAATAAATGTTATTAAATGTTAAATAGTTTCAATTCTAGGTTTTTCGGAAAACTAATTTTATTTTAAATGTTGTACTTTCTATAAACATTTTATGTTTTAATTAAAATAATGCATTTCATCTGATGTTGAATACAGTGCAAGAACGATATAGTTATTGTTGCTAGTCCTACAATAGATGGAAATAAGAATCGATCGACAGTCGGCATCATCATGCTGGTCAACATCTACCATAACTAAAGTAGTATCTAAGTAGATCTGGAATATATCTATAGTTACTTGTTGATTCCGGAATGCGACGTGGCTAAACAATTCATCCATCCATCCATTCAACCGAAAGACGTCCACTGCTGGGCATACGTCCCCCCCAAAGATTTTCATAACGGACTGGTTTGCGCCTCCTGCATTCAGCGGACTCCCGCGACCTTCACTAGGTCGTCGGTCCACCTTGTGGGGGGCGCGCTCACCCACGCTACGTCTTCCGATACGCAGCAGCCATTGGAGAAGCCTTTGACCCCAACGGGCATCGATTCTACGAGCAATGTGCTTAGCCCATTGTTACTTACGTTTGGTAATTCTTCGAGGAGTATCTGTTACTTAGCTTTTTCTGCGGATCTCCTTATTTCTGATTTGATCACGCAGTGAAACATTGCCCTTCAGCTAACTTTGAGTTTTCTAATTAAGTCACTGTAAGAGATCATTTACGGCACTGCGACGTGGTCGCTTATCATTATGAGGGGTTTTTTTTTTCACAAATGTACGGTGATCGCTATTCAATTAACTTAAATTGCCTTACTATAATACAAACTCTAAATTAAATCATATTTAATGTTTATAATGCACAAGTTAAAAGCAAAGTTTACGTAAGTAATTATGTATCTATTCAGCTTTTAAAACAACTGTTTGACTCATAGTTCAATATTTTCACAGAAACGCGATTCAAATTAATTGTTTGTCATCGTGAAGACACGAAAAGCGTGTACGACTTACTCATGGAGTGTAATCCCTTGCGATTGCATATGCAAGTAATGGTTTAGGTGACATGTCAGCATGACATGCAGAAATATAAAGGTTAATTCGAAGACTGCTCTGTTGTAATGAATCTATTGTTCAGAATGGTAATGTGATTATTGATTTCATAAACAATATGGCATATTATCGTTGTTGCAATTTAGTTAGCCGTCCCTATAGATTTACCGAACGGTACTATCAACAGATATGTATTGTAATGTACTTAAATTACGTGTGTGATGTTTTTGTTATCTTTGTTTTTAGAATTGGTAACAATTAATTTCAATTCAGGAATATATATATATACCTATACCAAAAATACATTTTTTTAATTCTTTGTCTGCCTGTCTGTGGCCAAGCTTAATCATTCCTTTTCATCCCTTCATTTTTATCCATTTAAATCTCGCGGTCATAATGCACCAATAGCAACGCGTGCTACCCGGACGCTCGCTGACCAATAAAAACTCGTGTGTGCCTTTGTTAAAAAACGCAACACGCAAGTGCTCCGCAAAAAAAAAACAAAAATCAAGAAAATCCGTCAGGAGAATACCAAGCTGAGTGCAAGTGTGACATCCAGGTGTTGGCCCGTGAGTCGATTAATCCTTTTTCGTAATCCAAATGCTTGACCTGGTTAAGCAGGAAAAATTCTGTTTGTTCCGGGTAATCTCCGGAACGGCTGCACGGAATTTGAGTTTTAGTAGAATTTTAGTAGATAGCTGATGTTACTCCGGGTAACAGGGTTACTTTTAATTTTCGAAAATAATTAGAGTTCCGCGTAAAAAATTTAAAACTCATCAAAAATTGAATAAAATCCGAATCAATGCACAGTTTTACGGGCAAGTGCTTGAATTTATGAAAAATATTTTTATTATTAGGGATCGGTATAAAAAATAAAACGCAGTGAAGAAACGCAGGCGCAGACGCGGGCACACAGGTAGTTAATATTATAACAAATAAGTTTC
Organism: Samia ricini; assembly: GCA_014132275.2. Classification (NCBI taxonomy): domain Eukaryota; kingdom Metazoa; phylum Arthropoda; class Insecta; order Lepidoptera; family Saturniidae; genus Samia; species Samia ricini. The sequence continues at coordinate 15,600,811 of AP028161.1, forward strand.
CGCCGTTTTTTAACACAAATTAATTATTTATTATAGAAGAACGGTAATATAAATTTATTTAAAATATTGCCCATCACTTGCAACCACTTTTTCCCATCTCTCAGGTAACATTCGAATCCCACGTCTGAAGAACTCCTTGTCTTTTGAGGCTATCCACGAATCAACCCAATTTTTGGTATCCTCATAAGATGTGAACCGCTGCGCCGTCAGAGCATGTGCCATGGACCGGAACAGGTGATTATCGGACGGTGCAATGTCTGGTGAATACGGCGGGTGGGGAAACACTTCCCGATCAAGTGTTTCCAAGTACTTTTTCACGGGAGCCGCAACATGTGGACGAGCATTGTCATAAAGAAGAATAATTTTTTCGTGTCTAGAATAGTATTGAGGGCGTTTTTCCTTCAGAACTCGGCTCAATCTCATCAATTGTGTTCGATAGAGGGCTCCAGTAATTGTTTCGCTCGGATTAAGCAACTCATAATACACTACACCTAGCTGATCCCACCAAATACACAGCATAAGTTTTTTCCCGTGAATATTCGGTTTTGCTGTTGATGTTGATGCGTGGCCAGGTAATCCCCATGATTTTCTTCTTTTTGGATTGTCATAATGTATCCACTTCTCATCACCAGTTACGATACGATGTAAAAAACCCTTTTTTTATGTCTAGCTAGCAGCATTTCACTTAAGCATAATCGGCGTTCAATATCTCTCGGCTTTAATTCGTACGGAACCCAATTTCCTCGTTTATGAATCATTCCTAATTATTTTAAACGATGTGAGACTGCTTGCTGAGGGACTTCTAATGTTATAGCAAGTTCTTTTTGTGTTTGAGATGAATCTTCCTCCAATAATTCCCCCAATTCTGCATCCTCGTAAATTTTTGGCCTTCCACTGCGATCTTTGTCTTCTACGTCGAAATCACCGTTTTTAAACTTTTGAAACCACTCTCGACACGTTCTCTCACTCAAAGCACCCTCACCATATGCTTTTACGAGCAATTGATGCGCCTCAGCAGCAGATTTCTTTAAATTAAAGAAGTAAACTAATATTTCCCGCAAATGACGCTTACTTAGCTCAAATTTTGACATTTTCAACTTATAAAAATTATATTTTACCAATATAAAATCAATGATATTAATAGGTTATGTTGTTCTTGAATGTCCAAACTATTTTTTTAAGCCGGTTATCATCTGCGAAAGCTAACCGAAGCTCCGTGCCGCGCCATCTATAATAAAACGGCGGAACCTTATTTGTACTCCTCCTAATAATAAATAAAACTCTAACAAGACTGAGAATTTGAAAGTATATGTCTGGTTCGGAGTTCAGAGAGCGACAAGGTCAGCTATTAATAGCATGTTTTTAAAAAATATGAGCATATAAATTATAAATCTTTAACTCTTCACTACATCAGCGAATATATTATTATTGTTTAATCTTTAATCCGTCAAAATGTAGACGTACGTAATCAGTTAATAATAATAAATGTATCTGTTGTTTACACTTTACTACAATACTTTGTTATAACTGTAATTATAATAATATGTTGTGAATAATTATACATATTATTAACCTTCACGCCATCAGCCTTCACGTCACCGGAACTGTGTATACGACACATTTGATATATAATGCTTACAAAGAAAGTAAATCACTAGGAAAAATATAAAAGTACAATCATATTTATTTATCGTATAAAACTTATTCAAGGGAACTTCAGTCTCGGAAATGTTTCGAAAGTGGTGTAGTATATATATGTGTAACAACAAAGTAAAGCATCCATTCAACCGAAAGATGTCCACTGCTGGAACATAGGTTTCACCCAGACATTTCCACGACGACCGGTCTTACGCCACCCGCATCCAGCGGCCTTCCGCGGCCTTCACCAGATCGGCGGTCCACGTTGTGGGAGGTCAAGCCCACTGCCACTTAAGTTTAGCAAGTTATTTGGCAATGTCGGTTACTTTGATTCTTCTGCGGATCTCATCATTCCTGATTCAATCACGCAATGAAACTCCAAGCATAGCTTTCTCCATTGCCCTTTGAGCTTTCTTATTAGGCTCATTGTGAGCGACCACGTTTTTAGTGCCGTATGTCATTGCTGGCAACAAACACATAAGTAAAGCATATTCAAATAGGTACATATCTAGATTTTTCATTTCTTTCAAATCCTAGTAGATCTAAATATTTAAAGAAATATTACCAATTTTAATCTATTTTGAATGTTTCACACTAGTAATATATTTCGACAGTAGTTCAGTAACTGTAGAGCAGTTCACTATTACGGGATCATAAACGTCCGGTGACCTCGGTGTACAATTCCAATCTTGAGTTTGTAATTAATAAATTTTTATATAATAATAATTTGGGTCAATCGTTTGTTGTTTATAGTAACTAAAATATAAATTGTACAATTATACATACAAGTCAAACAGATTTTTCTATTTATTGTACATTTATTTAGTAACGTTTTTTAATGCATTATGACGTAAGTACATTATTTTTAAACGACTACCAAGCTACTAAATCACGTAATTTTTTTATTTTGTATAAATAAAAATATTCAATTTATATATGGCATCGTTTAAATGTTTTATTTTCCGCTTTATTATGTTATTAAACTGTTAATAAAAACAAAGTCCAAACTCACAAATATTATGAAAATAGTTGTGAAAGTAGTAGTCGTCTCTTGTCTTCAATATCAAAATTATTGGAATAAAACATCTACCATGTAAGAAAAGTTTTAATTTATCGTATTATCAAAAATGTATGACGTCAATGCAGTAGATATTATCAAGAATTGAATAACAATTTGTCATAAAATTCAACGTAATTAAATTTCATTTTACACCGTTTAAGTCACGTATATCAATTGTTTTTAAGTGTGTTTTTGTAATTGATAATTAAGTTCATTTTATTATCAGTTCTGTTGTAATTCCGGGTATATTAACAACTTATTTTTTTTTCAATTATTTATATTACTTGTGTTAATTCGAGGGCATTCACATAATCATTGATGTACATGAGGATCACTTGTTGCTTTTTTAATTATATTTATTATTGAAATTAATTATCATTTCCTTAAAAGATTTTAAATCCGGAACAAGTGAAGTAATAACCCTAATAACAATCTTGATTTATGTTTATCCTATTGTTTCAACAACGGAATCGAACAACATTTTCACTTTATCAATTTTAAAACAATGTTCCTTAGTTATTAGAACGTTTCAACTGTTCACTGTTACTGTAAAATCATTCTTTGATACTACTTTCAAGTAAAGAGTAAAAACGTAATTGAAGCTTAAGTGTGTTATGTTAACACATTGTTAACAATTCTTATGCTTTTTGTTACATTTAAAACTTCCGCTCAACGTAATCTTTTTGGCATATGACGCCATACGACCTTCACATCTTTAGAACTTTTATATGAAATTAACGATATGCGGAAACCAGCAATGGTAGTAATGCGGAGGCAACGAGTTATAAGAGGGTTATAAATATATTATTACAAAATTACTAACTTATATTCCATGTTGATAACTGGTAATTACAGTATTATTTAATTTGGCCATTTTTTTGTATTGCGTTTAAATATTTTTGTTTATTATAAATTTCTAAATATTAAATTCCATTATATATTAAAGTAAATAATAAACACATATTAAGTTCTTCGATGTAATGTTCTAATATATATCCCAGCCGAACCGGGTTTTCATATTGGTTAGCCCATTTCGAGATACCTATCAAAAACCCTATTTTTTACAAAACTATTGTATCTAATACTAATCTAAAATAGAAGTCAGACTTTTTTTATTCAGTGGTATTCGTATCAGGTGATTATATTTAAAAAAAAAACGACAAATCATTAGCGCAATTTGTATAATTTCAGATCTCAACAATTCGATAAAGGTAGCCATGATGGCGGCGACCCATTGACTGGGTTGCTCACACGTCCAAGTCTTACGCATCCGTTCCATTCATACTCTACAAACGTTCCGGCTGTTTCGAGCGACATAGTTCTAGTTCGTTGACGTGAATACTAATTACCTACTCTTGGCAACACAACTTATTCCTGGTTGTCACATTTCTTTACCTTCCTTAAATCCTTGATTGAATATTTGTAACAGTCACTATTTCCTTAATAGAGAGAATTCAAGTGTATAAGTACTTTATTCATCATGGCTCCGTATCATGTCGTCATTAAATTCACTACTCTCAGAAACATCGTTTAATAAATAAAAGTATATCAACTGCTATTATTAATTACTTATCATTATGAATGAATGTATGATTAATAATAATCAATGATGGATCCGTATGGAATGCTTGCTTGCCAATGATCCCTTTATTGTTAAATACTGACACCTCCAAAGTCGCCTTGCCACTAACTGAGATTCACCGCTTATGTATTATATTATATTATATCTTCACCCCGCTGAGAATGCTCTGCTTCGTTCGGCTGCTGTATTTTAATCTCTAACCGTATTTACAATACGTTATTTATGTTTAATAAATTCAAATAAAAGAACAACTATCAATCACACTTGGCGGGATATTAACAGCGTTATTAGATAGTGACATAACACTAGAATATATTAATGTATAGCATAGTTGAATAGCGAAATCTAATTTAATGTTAACAAACAACCACAGGCTTATTTTCTCCAATATTAAAACATTCTATTTTCAATATATTTTTGAGTCGGTCGTTGGAGCAAATAGGTCGTGATTGAAGGTGTATCGCCGCTAGGGTTGTGGTGACGTGGTAATGTGTCGGCAGCATCAGCGGGTTGGTGTTGGCGCTCGGCGGTAGCGGTGCGGCCAGCCCTGCGACAGCGGAATCACGCGAGCAGACGACGACGTCATCGCGCGCCCCCTCACCGCCGCCCTGCGAGAGACAACAACACTCCAGGTAGACACGCGCTTCACGCTCGGAACGTTTAGCTTATCAGCCTCTGCAGCAATCTCCTTTTGTTTCCTTTGACATGGAAATACATGCTTTGAGAAATTGTGAAGGTACTTAATACATACTCCCACATAGAGGATTCGATTCTTCACGATCACAATGAAGCTTGCTTGTATTTCATTTGTCAAGCGTAAATGGTGTTGGTTTTACGTTTTGTTTTGTTTTTGGTTACGGTCACTACATGTGTATATTTTTAATAAATTACCAATACAACGTTCCTAGTATGTGTGCATGCTTGCCTGAGTGTTTTTAGTTCCTTTAAGTTTTATTAGTTGTAGTACCGTATTTCATGCTTTAAGGTTAATTAAATACAAATGTATATATTTGGAATATTTAATCGCTGAACAATTATGTTTATTGGGGTTCTAAAGATAACTGTTATCTCATTATAATTATAGTCATCACTTTAAAGAAAAAGTTTATTCTTGACTGAAAGTGCTGTACTGAAGGTATTTAAAGATTTTTTGAAAGTACGGTTTAAAAAGTACTTAAATTCAGATTTTAAAAGTAACATGATGTCTATATGGATATTTATATCAACAGATATTGTAACTTAATTATGAAGATCAATTTACAAAACTTCGCAGCCCTAACTCGTGCTAAAACATGTGATCAAACTTGTAAACAAAAAAACATATATCAATTTGTTGAAAAAATCATTTACATCCATTATGTAAATTGATATTTTTTACTTTAAACAATTCGAATATTATTGCTTTGTTTTTGCATATATGACGATAAAAACAGATTCATTGGCCAATCCGTTTTAGGTATATGACAAAATAAAGAAAAAAAACCAACAGGTATCGAGGTCTATGTGTACATTCTTAGACGCTAGTGTTTACAATACAAATGCTACATAATTAACTTGTGAAAAACAACAGAACATATGAGTTCAGAAATAAACTACCTAATTTGTAATGATGATTACTACGTAAAATCAATTCTTTAACGTTTTCAATGCTTGATACATAAAACTGATAGCAACTTAAATAATGTCAATTAAAAGTAATTCAATCCTGTTATTGAAACCGGTAATATTATCAAATAATTTCCTCCATATTTGCTTTCCCAATTTGTAATGAAATTTTGTATTTTTGATTAACATTCAAATTAAAAAAAAAAACAAATTGTAGTTCGTTTTGGTTCGTATATTTTCTATTATGGCTCGAAGTTCTTTTGAAGAGAAAAAGGAATAGACAATCAAAAGATGAAAGTATTTAAAAGTATTAAAGATTACAACAATACACAAAATGGTAACAGCCTAAACTATAAATAAGATGAGAATCATTTTTTTTGTGACGCAAACAAATAACTATCTAAGTATTTTCAAGGGCCACGGAATAACGTACATGTATATTGTATATGCACATATACTTAAATTAAAAACTAAAAAAAGCCCTGAGAACTCTTAATGTACTTTAAATCGTTTTCTTCGAATTACAAAAACATGTGCAATAATTAATATCCCACAAAACATCGTCTGTCTAATGATGCGCAATAAAAATAATTACATATGCAATACAGGCAGACTTTAAATACGGGCTGTTATTTAAGCCCGAAGACCTATAATACACTAATATATCTAAATACGCGCAGAGTGCTTGTTAATCTTACATGTGTATATAACGCATAATTTGGTGCTCCGCCGTGGAGCCTTACGTCATGCTCCCAGAATAGACCGTGGCTGCTTTCAATGTAGGTATTGTGTAGATTTTTTTTACTTGGTAGGTTATTGACTTTGAGTGTTTAGATGTCACGGCAAGGGTACCCATAGGGATGGCAGATTGTATCAAATAATTTTTTTTTTTTTTTGTGTACATCTATAACAGTACAGAAGTTAGGGACATCGTACCACATGAAAATAAGAATGCTACAATTCTTCTTAAATGTTGGATCAGTTCTTTAATTTTATAAATCTTTTTTGTAGTTCTTAAACTATCTGGTTCAAATAATAAAATACACTATAGTATACAATAATTATAAGTATATAAAAAATTTGTAAAATATGATGACGAAAAGTACTGGTAATTTACAAATAACCACAGATATGAAATAAAATACAGATTTTAGCAAACCAAGCTATGGTTTCTTCACGATGTTTTCCTTCACCTAAAGCTCAGGCTGATTTTAGAGTTGGATATGTGGATTGAACTGCGCCATCATCGCATTTGTAATAATAAAAAAAATAATATATCAGTCTTTCAATCTGGCAACCTTAGTAACATGTAACATATAGCGGCCGCATTGACACCGATACGAATATTCAATAAATAACAATACAACTTTCAAGTTCCAAGAGATCGTAGATTAAGTCGTAAAAATCTCTTTGTAATTGAATTATTTTTTCCTAACTTACATAAACATTATCTCTCTTCATGTCTATGCCCTCAATGCTGAGGATCGTGTCTCGGTAACTCGCTATGACATATATGTATCCATCGAGCTCGATCCTGTGCTTGATGCAGAGCTGCGCTGAAGGGCAGCTCCAGTTGTTCGGAGACTTGATTCGAGCACCGTTTGATGCATCTTCCCCTCGGTCGCTTTCCTTCAGCCTTTCCTGTCAGCACCCGCTTTTCTTAATTATTTGAGTGAGCTGTTGCGATATGTCGAAAATATCGCAGTACTCGGGACACACAGATTGCTGGCAGTTTAGGTACCGTCTCCAGTCCCATTTCTTTTTATGCATTAATGCGAAATGTAGTCCACGGAATCTGAAGCATTCGACGCCAAAACCACATCTCAAAAGCATCGATTCTGCGCTTATCATCAGCCTTGATAGTCTAAAATTCTGAGGCATACGAGAATATGTAAAAGATCAGTGTGTGAACTAGGTGGTTTTTGGTTTTTCTTGAGATATTACGGTCTTTCCATATTTTGTTCAGATGAGTCTTGTCTTGTCTTGGCTATCCCAATGCGCCGTCGTATTTCCGGTTCGCAACTGCCTTTATTTGAAATAACAGATCCGAGGTACTGAAACTCATCTACCTACTCGTAATCTCTTAAAAGGTTTGATTTTTTCAATGATGCGAAGCTATCAACTATCATGAGTTTCGTTTTACTTCTGTTAACAGCGAGACCCACCCCTTGACTGAACAGTTCTAATCGTCCAAGCAGTTTCCCCATTTCTTCTTCTGTAGAGGCAAACAAGGTTGTATCATCGGCGTAACGCAGGTTCGTTATACGAGAACCTCCTATGTTTATGCAACCTTCGAGAATTTTTCGCATAATGTATACACATCCCTGTCTTACACCCTTCTGGAACTGGAACCTGCTGGATGTTGTAAGTCGCACGGAGCTGAATCTAACTTCGTATAGTCCCCGGATGAGAAATACAAGATGTGTCGGCAATCCAAATTCGGTAAGAATGTTCCACAAACATTGCCACTTCACGTAGTCGAAAGGCCTTTTGGTAGTTAGTCCACGAAGCAAATTACTACCGGAATATTAAAATGGTAGCATTTCTCTATAATTTGTCTTAAATTTAGAATATGTTCTCTTATTCCTTTTCCTTTCACAAAATCCACCTGTTCGTAAGGGATTTGATTGTTTAAAAACGACTATATTGTTTGTTGAGGATGTGTAGAAAGACCTTGCTCGACTGGGAAATGAGGGCTATAGTTCGGTAGTCGTTGCACTTTTTTACCGAGCCTTTCTTATGCAAGGGGAGTATCGATCAGTGTACCCAGTCTGAAGGCCATTGGCCTAATGTTCATACTGCGTTACAGATGATATGGAGTGTTTTCATACCCAGATCATCAAGTGTCTGCAACGCTTCCGCTGTTATATGATCGGAGCCTGGCGCTTTATTCCTTTTAAGTTTCCGTACCGCATCTTAAATTTCGGATTGTAGTATGTCAGATTCTCTATCACTTGATGTAAACAAGTCTTGATCTGGTATTAAAATTGGGTCTTGGTATAGTTCAGCGCAGTATTCTTTCCATCGTTCAACTGCTTTTCCATAGTCGAATATTGGGTTCCTGTTTTTATCATCTATGAGCCAAGAAGGTTTAAAAGTGCGGGTAACTTGTTTGACTTTCTTGAACAGATCTGCAATTAGAAATTTTATGGCGTGAGTTTCTATGTATTGGCAAATTCCTTCTATAAAGTTGTTCTCGTCACGCCTGCAAACGTTTTGTATGCGTTGGTCTAGTGTTGCATATCGATTATTATTCTCTGTTCTATTTCCGCTTTTGAGTTATTTCTTCTTCTCAATTAAGGCTCATGTCTCGTCTGATATCCCGTCACTCTTACCGGTACTCGTTTTGTACTCATAGAAGCTGTTCGGGCGTTTTTTATCATTCTTATGTGGGTAAACTGCGATACCGGGATTCGCGGCACGGAGTGCGCGGGTGAACAGTACAAAGGTTCTCTTTCGGACTACGCCACGATTTTAATGGTGTATTTCAATAATTGAATATTTGATTGATATAGACATTATTTCCACTTTTCCTTGGATCCCTGTGTGTATGTGATTGTGTCGGTGCACCGCAAACAGGAGCTGCAGTGATTCAGGTTAGTGGTTTAACGAACGGTTAAACGAACCAGGTCATCCTTGATTATTATTATTTGGAATTTCGCGTATACATAACTTGTGGTCCTTCGAGCCGGATTTGAACCAGCGACCTATGGATTGGTGGCCGAATAGATGCTTCGGGATTATCGTACGAGGCCAAGCATCAGATTTTATTACCAGGCAAGGGTCGGTTTACAGAATTGTTGGTCACGTATTATCATCAAGTTTACTGTCATGTTGGAGCGTATACTCTTGCTGCTATTTTGTCTCGGAAGTATTGGATAGTTTCGGTTCGTCGTATCACGAGGCAAATTACATTTCGCTGTATTCAATGCTATCGATCTAGTGCGCATCCGAAACAGCCTCTTATGGCTGATTTGCCTGCTGATCGCGTTAATGGCGTGCGTCCCTTTCTTGGTGTCGGTACAGATTTTGCCGGTCCGTTTTATATTAAATCCAGTACGTTACGAAATGCCAAGATTCAAAAATGTTAAATGTGTATATTTGTGTGTTTGTCTACTAAGGCTGTACATTTTGAAATCGTGACTGATCTATCGGTTGAAGCGTTCATTGCAACTTTTACCCGGTTTATTTCACGACGAGGTCTTCCATCACTAGTAAGGTCTGATTGTGGAACAGATTATTCTGGTTCGGACAAATATTTGAAGGATTTACACGTTTTTATAAGAAATCATAACTCAGACATTGAGCGTAATTTAGCTAAACAACATATTACATGGTTGTTCAATGCTCCCGCTAGTCCAAACCACGGTGGACTATTCGAAGCAGCAGTAAAATCGGCCAAAACGCACGCGAAAAGAGTTTTAGGAGAGATGCGATTGACATTCGAGGAACTAAGTACGTTTTTCATCAAGGTAGAAGCCGTTCTGAACTCGCGTCCTTTATGCCCTTTAAGTACTGATCCTTCTGATCTTGAAATCCTTACACCGGGACACTTTTTAATCGGTCAGCCATTAGTAGCTTTACCAGAATATCCGTTTGCAGAAATCAATATGTCTCGTTTATCCCGTTATTAGCAAATTCAAAAAATGACGCAACACTTTTGGTCTCGTTGGAGAAATGAATATTTACATACTCTTCAACAACGTTTTAAATGGACCTCACAGATCGAACCTCCCAAACTGGATGATTTAGTCCTAATAAAGGAAGATAACTTGCCTCCACTACAGTGGAGACACGGTCGTTTAGTGAAACTACTACCTGGTAAAGATGGGATCGTTCGTGTTGCAGAAGTCAAAACCCAGCATGGTGTCCTTTTAAGACCTATATCAAAATTATGCCGTTTACCTATATCTTAGTAACCAAGGTTGGCCTTGGTTAGGCGGGAGGATGTTCGGGCGTTTTTTATCATTCTTATGTGGGTAAACTGCGATACCGGGATTCGCGGCACGGAGTGCACGGGTGAACAGTACAAAGGTTCTCTTTCGGACGACGCCACGATTTTAATGGTGTATTTCAATAATTGAATATTTGATTGATATAGACATTATTTCCACTTTTCCTTGGATCCCTGTGTGTATGTGATTGTGTCGGTGCACCGCAAACAGGAGCTGCAGTGATCAGGTTAGTGGTTTACTCCATAGGGTTTGGTGAAAACGTCTGGATTAAAGGGTACGAACCAGGTCATCCTTGATTATTATTATTTGGAATTTCGCGTATACATAACTACATACACACAGGGATCCAAGGAAAAGTGGAAATAATGTCTATATCAATCAAATATTCAATTATTGAAATACACCATTAAAATCGTGGCGTCGTCCGAAAGAGAACCTTTGTACTGTTCACCCGAGCACTCCGTGCCGCGAATCCCGGTATCGCAGTTTACCCACATAAGAATGATAAAAAAACGCCCGAACAGAAGCTAATACCTGATTTACCTTGAGTTTAAAAAAAAACACACCATTAATCTTCCGGCTCTTTAAGTGCACTCAAGTTACTTTCTACCAGTTTCGTCACTACTTGCTGTTTAAAATATTCTGCTGCTGGTCGGAAAAGACGGTTTGTACGTTTAGCAAGCTTTTTGGTGGACTTCAACTGCTGTGCAAGTCTCCCACAAGTAATTGCCACAAGTAAATAGTCACTGCCACAATCTGCCCCGGGGAACGTTCTTGTATTGGTGACGGTGTATTTCCAGCGGTTAGTTATAGTGATATAGACTATCTATTTGCTTTCGATATCGGTAATATCCATGTATATAGCCTGAGTATATGATGTTGAAACCAAGTATTTGTTACCGTTAGACTGGTATTAATACAAAAGTCTATAAACATATCTTCTCTTGAATTTCGTACTCCAATTCCTAATTATAATAGGACATAAACATTATAATAGAAGGTTGTTTAATTTTGTAGACGTTGAAAAATCGTTTAGTATTTTCAACGCGATCCGATTTTTATTACTGTGTAAACACGCACCGTCCAAACTATATTTAACAAGATAACAAATTATAATACTTATGGTAGGTATTTTTTTTACATAATTTACTAGGATTATTCTTTGAATTTTAGTTTGAGCAAGTAATTCGATTTAATTGCTCACTTCCAAATTAAAAGCGCAAAAAAAGAATGGATGTTTATCAAACCGTATGTATGTAAATTTGAATAACGGAATTTGACATATTAATATTTCATGTTATATTAAAATCTATACAAAAAAAAATGGTTTATTTGTTCATTTTCATTATTTTATTTACAGTACGTATCTACTGTACACAATTATATATAATAGAAATGCACATATGTAATCAACTTTATTTCAATTTCTGTCGTCTTCCTTCCTCGTCTCGAAGTTGTATATTAAATGAAAAAATTATGAGAATTGAAAACATTAAGTATAACTAGTGAGTTGTATAAATCGATAATATTACTTTATGGATTTTAATACGGCATGCTGAAAGGAAATATTGAATCTTTTTAATAGTACATATTAATTATCACATTCTATGACATTCGGTCAATACACTTATGTTTGATCACATAACTCAAAAGTTACTATAATAATTTTACTGGTACATAAAAGTATTCTGCGAAGCGCCGTCATCTCACACCATAAAACAATAAGGGGGTACTTGAAAAAGTGTTTGATGGATATTAACATGGAGAGTTTGATTACAGATAGAGTGTTACAAACTTATTACCAGAAGCCCGTTAGTTTGCTTGTTAATTTTTTTAAATATATTTGATAATATCATAGATCTATGAAGGTTGACTACTTTTACAGTTATCTGTATATTTGTTTGTAGTAATTTAGAATAGTCCTTAACACTAATAGCTATCTGATCTAGTCAAATAATATTTTCGCATAAAGGTCTCATATTACCTACCTCTCACGGCAAAAAGGATATCATTATCAGGTCGCGAAATGTACTTTTATCATAAACCAAAAAAATAATAAAGGTTTACTTAATATGTTGATTATTCATAAAAATGAGACAATAGGAAAACAATGGAAAGTTGGCGTAAACGCCAGGTTAGTGCTCAAGGGGTTAAACAAATAACAGAAAGAAAGCGTTTATTAAAGCACTCTTATCAAAATAGATTTAACCGCAATCACGTAAAATCTGCGTGTGCCCCAACAACGATATTAAAAGATACTAATTTCCCTATAGACTTTAAAATTGTTTGATTTTCCAAAGTATGAGAACCACAGAATGACGACACGTAGTCCTAATGAGAGGTGAAATATTGCTCGCGCATCGTATAACCTGGAATTATTATTATAATCGTATTTTAAACAATTCACTTCTTTTGTATAGATATCCTATGAAATTTAATAATAATGTATTAGTTCTTGTCTAATTTATTAAATATTTAAACTGGATTCATTCGATGTGACGCCTAATTGCGGTGTGGGTCTTAGGAAATTTACCGTCAAGTACCTCTATGATGCTACCCGTTATAATCTGCTTAGTAACAGCCAACCAGAACAGGGTTCGATGTCCGGCGAAAGCATAGCGGTGGTGACCTCATAGATTCGCTATTCGCAATTCATCATTCCGTGGCCTAAAACATCTGCTGTTGTTATCTTGCAAGCCATTTTGAATCACATCACCCTCTCACAGAAGTAGTATTAGCTTGTTCCATTCATGACTTGGACCACGTCGTGGTGACGTTGCATGCCACTCGTACGTCGTGAAGCAATCTTGGCTGAACGTTTCAAGCACGATTTCAAGTTATATCTATGTCGGTTTGATCTGAACCCGCTTATGTTGATAGCTCTAAACAACTTCGACGAAAGCATGCCTGAATATCATTAAAACAGGTATTCTCCCTTAATAAAACACAATAAATGGTTTTGACAAGAAATTCTAAAGTCGATCCGACCTAATCTACATTATTTTGCCTACACGCCAATCTAATGCCCGTCATCCTTGCCCTTAGCAACAACGCAATAGCGTCACCGCACATGACATTGAAATCTATCTCGTGTGGCTGCAACCACAGTCGTCGGGCGCGTCGGTGCACCCAACCGTGCAAGGACTCGTCGATGACGTCATTTACAATGACCGCCACTATCCATGATGGAAAATATACATTTCGCCAAATTAAGAAAAACGAAATTTCTTTACTTAACCGCTATACTTTTATGGTAGAACTTCACAATATTGCGGTTTTACCGACCGCATGTCGCGTTAAAGTTGATAGTTTGTCATCGTCTCGTGATGAACTGCTTATTGTCGTTTGTAGTAAATATATGTATTACATTTGTTGTTACCAGTTGTTAAGGGCATATCATATCCACTATTAATATTTTAACTATTTAAAATGTATCACTCTTGGAAGTAGTGATATTTTCGTGTAAAAGTAAACTATAGCGGTGACATCATCTTGTTTGTTGGCGTGTTTGTCAAGTGCCGTTCTCATGGCTTCAAATCAAATGTTATACAACAAACAAGTCGTCTGGTGATTAGCATAATACAAGTACTTTCTAACCGCTTATAAAAATGAAATCTTAACTGAGACTTGTTTAATTATTACAGACCGATAGATACGTAATATCAAGAAAAAAAACATTTTGATTTTAAATGAACAGCAGGAGTTTGTATTTCTTATTTGATTATTATCAAAAAAATAGGTTACCCCAAATTGTTATCTTAATTAAAAAAATGAAGCATCCGAGCATTCTAAATATAGTAGATGTATTAATTTATCACCCTATTACAAAAAAAAACTTTACATTCTAAAATTGAATTTATTGGTTTATTCAAACTGCAAATAAGAATCTCATTAACATACTATAACAGGAAATTACCTGAATTAGTTTTATGTTCCATAATTTCATTTATGAACTTGACCTGTATTGTTGTTGGTCGCTATCCGGTTTTCTATCAACGTAATTAGTATAACGATATAACCTTGATGTGTTCGTTGCAAAGGTCATTATAAAATTAATTGATTAAACATTCACCACCTTTCAATATTACTACGTGTGTTGATTATTGACCTCATCCATATAATTTAATATTTATGATCCTTGCAAAAAGCTATTGCTATCTAAATTCGACTAACGCGGCCGCAACGTCTCTGATCGGTTTGATTCATTCAAAATTACTCTGACATTTGCCAGTTCGTTATATTATTCATTTAATATTATATATTATTATTCATAAATTATCTAAGGAAATAATGACACTGCAGGGGTAAAACTATTATACTATACCCATATAAATAATAATTATATCTAAAATATTAAACTATTACCACCTATCTGCAATTTGGTAGCATGCCTTTTGTCCTAATTAATAATAATGATGAATGGTGTGCATCCGATATATTAATTATCGACCTCATTTCATTCATGAAATGCACGAAATTTATAACAGCTATTTTTTCGCATCCACATTTTTAGTCACATACTGCGACATGCTACGGTTAGGATAAAAAATTGAGAAATAGTTCAGTGGTTTAAGAGGATTACCTAGCGGCATTTATTCCATACAAGTGTAGTTCCCTGTTTCCTCCCTGGATAGTAGCATTATGGTAAATATTTTTAATATGTATCTACCACCGCTATGCCTTCGTACATATTGATTTTTTCCATAAATTACTTATTGTAGAAACTAAGGAGCCTTTGAAAGTGAAAAAATTGCTCGGTTTTTACCGTATTTTTCAGACATTCGTGAAACAAATTTGATGGATAAAATTAAAAAAAGCAAACTGAAACTGAAACAGAATTAAATATCGGTTCACTTTTAGAGGAGGAAACGATACTACGAAGTAATTTTTTCGTCTATTTTGCATAGTTAAATCAGCCCGCGCTGCAGTTGTCCCTTTCGTGTTTTTTTATAATTCGTTCTTTGGGGCGCAATGCGATAGCAAAATATTTCTGAAGTGCCTACTTTTCCGACAGCATGTCATCTTAAGGCCCCTAAATAGATGGCCTTGCAACGGTATGCGTAACAATGACACCGATGCGCAGGTTGATCCGTATCTTAGATTCGATTATGCAAAAGGGTGTATAAAATGGTGCTTTGCCGTTGAAATTTTTAATTGGACAATTGGTCTGTATTTTTGGTAACATATTTCCATATAAGTACCAGTCCTTACCTTATCCTTTGTATGGGCTTTTTTATAGCGTTAGTTTTATTTTGGGAGCTGATTCCTGTGTATGTTTAGGTGCTTTAACATCTTTGACCACATCGACCTGTAAGTAAAATTTTATTCATATTCTGGCGTATAAAAAATTATATAACCTAGAACAATCCCATATTAATAATAGCTATTAATGAAAAAAAAATGTTTTTCTTAATATTACTTTATCAAAATGGCTTAAATTACCCGACTGACTACGAATTAAACATACACGTGTGTAATTTCACTTGAAAATTAATGGAAACATTGACTCAAATCACTTTACTTGCTTCCACATCGAAAGATTTACAGAACAAGGAAAAATAATTCTTGTACTAGTAAATATATTTGAGATTATGTTATTTTAAGACAAATTGAAACGAAGGTGTGTTTCGTGCACGTTCTCCTACTAACAAATAGTGACTATTAAAATAACCGAAAAAAACGACTATTCAGTTCTCGTATATAATGTCAGCTTAAAATAATGCTCTGGAAGTGGAGATTTCCAACAACGAACAGATCATTTGCCAACATTATAATATCATACACAGGTCTATTGATATAAAACAGCGCTAGCAACGTTTTATACCTGTTATTATACAAAATGGGGCGTGACTTTGGCCGTTTGCGCCAAAGAATTGCGCGTCCGATTTGCCAAGTTTTCTAAACACTCTAGCTATGTGTTGAAACACGTATTCCTTGTCTCTTAACACTATCCGATTCGATTTCATTTTAATTGACATAATACATTGACTTCATCAAACGAAATCTTTGGTTTTATTTCATTTTATAAGCGCGGACACACTATCTTGGTATATTTACTAGCTATGATTATTTTCATCGTTTTGACTACAGAAATAATACAAATTAATTATTTATTGTCATAGTTTGAATTTAATAATTTAGCACGGTAATATGTTAACCCTAAAATTACTTAGGAGTTATCTGACGAACATAACACATATTGTAATTTGTTTGCTAGATAGACGCACACTCGATTTTTTTAACTACTTACTACCAACCAGTCCTTTATTTTCATACGATATTTCCTTCTTACTACGTACGTCTATACATTTTGTTATTATGGCTTTTGCTCCATATATAACTTTTTTATATTTCAGTTAAGTAAATATTCTATTTAAAAACAAACTGAATTCTTTATTTGAATAGGCTTTTTTATGGGACATAACAGTCTTGCCGTCTATTTATAACTAAATATTTGATTAAACTCAGGTTTTTGTTCGTATACCCTTGGAAGAATATATATCGTTATCTTGTTTATTGACAACTTTTATTGCGTTTTTATTTGAGTCTGTGTAAACATCACATTTGCAATTGTTTAACATAAATGGTATGTTTCACTGGCTCAGACTGTTAAACGTTTAATCAATATTTAAAATAATATGTATTATAAAATATATTTAATTTATGATGACTAGAATAATACTAAACTTGAACAATTGTTCGGTAAATATCCCAGTGCCCACTTTTTTTCTACATATTTAAAGGATTTTTTTAAGAAATTAATTTAAAAACATATCAGGGTTTTTCTCCATTGGTATTATTTATTTAAATTGAAGATTGCAGCCTTGCACAAACATCAACGTTTACGATAACTAGGACACTTACTCCGCATTGATCCTTCGGGTTTACCAAAGCAAACTCACTTCGAGGAAATTACAATGCAAAATGACCTCAGCTGTGGTTTAAAGATAACAACCAAGCGTTACTTGGATGAGTTTCATAGATCATCATTGGTGGCAGATAATCGCGGTGTGTGGAAAGAAGGGGTAACTTACTGCTACAAATTCCTGACACTGATTACGGCATGAACCTTGTATAAATCCTAGACTTTCTTACGGTCGGTTTGGGTGTACTGGATGTGGCTTGGCCGTCGCTCCCACTACCGTACAGGTTTTACAAGTCATCAGAAAAAGTGCTTCCGCGAGGCTGGCTAAAGCGAGATGCATAAATGATCAAAGGCCAATATAAAGCTTAACAAAGTGCTTTCACAAATATTCTTAGATATATAGATCTTGATTTAGAGACAATATTGTAACTGATACTACTTTCATTCTATCTATATTACAGTTTAAAATAAAAACCATAGTGTTCAGACGGACTGGAAATATACCCATGTAGTCGACAGGCACATTCTTCTTTTTTCCCGGAACCGAACTAAAGAGAAACGGTAAGTGGAGGCGGTAAATTAATATTCCTCAAAGACCGTTTAATACCGTCTGGAAAAGTACAGGCAGGCTAAATAGCGCGAACTACACACAACGTGAGCATGAATTGAGATTGACGTGCAAGACGCTAGATCATTATTCAACGGCTTCAATTAAACGAATGTTAACATTGACCCGAGAACGTAAATAGACACTTTGGTACATTCGGTTCGTATTTGTACTCGCGTAACAATAATTGTTAGGTATCGTAAAAAAAACGACTTTAGGTGCGTCAAGGGTGTATCGTGCATAAATGTACCTCCACACACATACTCGTAAACATGCACAGTATACGCTGTGAAATACCCATCACAGCGACAGCCGATTAGTCAATGTGCATTCGTGTGCAAATTATGATCGATTCACTGTAAAATCCGAACAGTTTGAAATTTATGTACTCAATTCATTTAATTTGCACTTGATTGTACAAAGGATTGATAATATGTACTCATGATTATTCTCAGTTTAGAAAAGGATTAAAATGTTTTTTTGTTGACCTTACTACTAATATTACTTACATTCCTAAAATAACTTTATAGTGCCGTAATACAAAAAATAATTCTATGTATTTCTATAATACCCGTGGACGTCGAGAAAGTATTCGAGCAAGTCGTTTATTGGAACACATTTGTAATTTCGCAAATCAATAGGTTACACAATAAATAGTTGTAGCGATGCGGTGTATGTCTCGACGAATACTTAACCAAAACAATAGATGATATTCATTTTTTTGATCAAGGAGTAATGTTGTTGGTATAATTTGTTATGAACAATAATATTTATATTATCGAATATGTAAGATTACAGAAGTACCACAGAGGTGCCTTTATTTTGACACTTCTTGACATATTGAAACATTGAGAACGTTTTATATTTATTACCTATGTGTTGGCATAGAAGTGTATATAGAGTGCCTCATATTTTAATATGAAACAACAATTTAATAATTTTATTGCCTTTCAACTGGGAATTGGTAACCTGAAACATTGTTTTGTTTATTTTCATAACTGCGTTCTAAAATTTAGCTACTTGGCATTCATATGAAATCCTATAAATTGCCATGTTTGCAAATTGTGCTATAATATTTCTAGGTCATTTACATTTTCCTGATTAAACAAATAACCTAATATAACATACAAGGTACATTTCTAAATAAACTTTAAATATGTAATGTGGTTGAAGTAAACTTTTTTTTGTTGTGGTATAAAAATGTGTATGAACAATAACACAAAAAAATACAGTAATATTTAAATAGATACAAACAATGCTTTGTAAAAATATCTTAAGTTCATACGTATTTTGGTGGTACAATAAGAACGAAAAAAATGTAATATAAACCATTCTAAATTCCACACACAATTTAATTTCGACGTTATTATTAACAGGGCTTTGATGGTCGAATATAAATTAGCAACAAAAAACAACTCTCATCATTCACTTTACCAATGTTTTTTTTAATAACCTGCTGTAGACTAAGCTACGAAATGGATCCATACGCCTGTTATCATTACTGTCACTGTCAGTGTGGTTTCTTTCTGGTACTAGGTGTAACGGTCCGTGGTCACCATAATATGGCGTTGTCGTGTTACCCAACAGTATCACAGTTAGTGACCTGTCTCCAATTTAAGGGAGGATAAAAATAGCAGCCACCGTTCGAAATTACCAAGCTTAATTAAAGAAGCATGGTTAACTCCAATCAGCTCATTCGAAATATTACTAAGGGTATTTGTGATACACTTATAAGTATATTTTACATGATTTTCATGTTCGCATGAGAATAAATTTTTTTTTACCGAATTCTTACTTTTAAAGTATCAAGTATAAAATTGACATTTTATTTCAATTGCTTTTTATTCATGTTTCGTATACAGCTATCTTATTTATTCGCAAGTAAAAAAATCAAACGAATTGAAGTAACAGTAACATTATAGATGGTAAGATTTTCCAAAATACCAATATTTTATATTAGGTTACGAGTGTCTCCGTTTCGCTCTAAATACTGTTCTGAATAGGTACGCTCTTCGCATTATAGACTAATAGTAAGTAACAGCTGCCGTTACAATTAAAATGCTAAATACTTGTAATACACTTGTAACACATTATATAAGTTGCAGTTTAGCATATATTACAACAGCTGTTGAAGCATTTGTAATGCACACTTAAGCATACACGTCCACCTTTTTACAGAATACAATTATTGAAAATGAGGTTGTGTATACAAAATCTACTAACTAAATTAACTTTTTGCAAATGGATTTTGCATAGTTTATATCAACAAATTTTGGAGAAATTTCGAAAGGAACATTGTGTTTGTTAGATCCTATTTGATACAATAGATAGTAACATAGCAATAAATGTAATGTATCAATTAGATATTTCTTTACTTGTTATTCAGTCCTTATATATAAAACATGTGATTATTACATTTATGGATCACGTGCCGCCTATTGATTGCTTGAAATTTTAATACATTTATAGAATCAATGAACGTCATTATCATAACCCCGCATCGCTTATACAGATGTGATATTTAATATCCGAAGATAGGCATCTGTGAAGACAATTTTCTTTACTCGTAGATTATAAAGTAAGTCTAAATTGATTTAGAAGCATTTTTATCCGTTGTCGGCGCAACTAGTACTTTTTAATTTATATTATCTAAAATATACCACCACCTGATGGTTATTGAAATGAGTACATTATGCCTAATAGTAGCATTCAGAAACCAAATGTTGTTGAAATACGATTACTTTATCAATTTATTTCACTCCTTATTAACTAAAGAATTTTGTTATTCGTATATTGACATTGGAAAAATTATATTTCTAAAGAATTTATAAAACGAGTCATTTGTAACACTATGAACAATGACCAGTCTCTCGCATAACAGAACTAACAGTAAGACTGCATGACACCGGCCGTGCGCCAGCGCGTGCTAAACAACGTGATTTACCTATGCATTTCTAATCGCTCATGTGCTCTGCCTTCCGATTGTATAACTAGACATGCCTCATCAACAGCACAAACAACAGTAGGTATTATGTGCGGAAAACTAGTCTCTTACTAAACTACCGTGAACTAAGTATTAATTGTTCAAACAAACACATAGGTTCAATGTCGTTTGGCAGATTACTACTAATTATTACTATGTCGGTGATATATACCTTTCGTTAATTGTTGAAATTAAATGTTTTTTCGGCAAATATTAAACTTATCATGTAGCAGTGCTTACGTGGGATTAAATGGTTTATAATAATACTGCTTCAGGTTTTAAAATAGTATTTTAATTTAAAAAAAAATACCTACATAATACTGGAGTTTAAAGTTTTCTTTTTAATTTCAATGTAACTGCGACTAGCAAAAGTCTAACTCTGTACACGCTATTATAGGCAACTCGTATCCTAGCAAACCTACTTTAACCTACCAAGAAGTAAATGTCCAGCACTGAACGGTCCCTGTCAAGTTAGTTTTGGGGGTGGTGATGGTTAAATGGCAATATTGAATAAATAAGTGTATTATTAAAGTATAAATTCACACGACTGTTAGATGACAATAAGTTTGTATGAAAAATGGCAAATTTAATATGTCAACTAACGAGTTACAGAATTATTTATTTGCATATGATTACTATGTATATTTATTATCAGTGAAGTTTCTCTTCTTTTTTATATCAACATTATATTTATAATCTTTGAAATAAAGAAAATAATCGCGATACCCGCGACATGGCACGGCCGCGGATTGGAATGGAGGGAGGTGAATCGTCTTTCAATAAAGGATAATAATTATTTCTTTTTAGCTGCATTGGTACCTTGTACAGAAAATTATATCATATTAATATATTTACTTAATTTGAAATCGTATATTTAATATTAAGTGGCATTCTATTTTATACAAAATTTTTGTTCTATTTCTTTCGTAATATTTCTCAAGCCATCCATTGTTTAAAAGTTATTACCTAATATGTTAATTTTTTCCCCCTTTTGTAGATAAGATTGTATGTTCACCATACATAAGAAAAATATAAAGTTTCAAAGATTACTTCTAACATCATATTACTTTATAATTTTGAATATTTATTGGGTGAGAAATAAAAATTACTTAATAAAAGAACTATGTCTATTTTATATTGTTCTAAAGGTTTTTTTTTTCTATTACAGGTAGGGATATGTCTTCTAGGCGCGTCACGTGTTATGCTAAAAGGAGGTATGTAGTTGTGTGGTAATCAATCACAAGAAATTGACATAGACGTGCCCAACACCGGCGTAAGGTTACTACAGCCTAATGTATCAACTTTCTTATACTAGATCGCTGCAAACAACATATATTTTATGTCTAACTCGAACACACTCTACATGGCCGAATCTATATTTTGTGAACAAATGGACATGTCCTCTGTGTGCTTAACAAACATCGGGTTGTCCACCCCAATAGTTACTTAATGCTCGACCATTAGTCATGAGGCAAGCAAATATTTGTTCAACGCTTGCTATACATTTGTCACTGCGTTTCTAAAAACCACAGATCATTATATATTTGCGCTGTAAACATGCACAATGATAAAATTAGACGCGGGATCTCATTTGCGTCCTCACGTTCAGACGAATATTCGGTCATTGTATTGCATCATAGCGGTTACAAATTTGTTAATGCTTTTTTGAATGACGTACTAACGTTACGTGTACAGTCCTCCCAAGTGACATCAGCTTTTAACGGTCATTGTACTCATGTGACTAACTTAGATTGATCAATACATTACCATAACTTTACAATTACTTTAACAAAACACCACAAGGATTTTTCGCATTGACGTAAAGAGATCAGTTTGATGATTTTATTATGTTTTTGACAAACCTTACTAATCAAGTTTTCAAAAATTACAACAGAAATTGAATATAATTGGTTGTTGTCATAAGTTTTAATTCCAATTAAACTCGCTTTATTTTCTAGTTTATTAATGTATAGATATTTCTATTCATTTTCATTTATACGTGACTATCACAATGAATGTTATTTTATGTAAAAAGTAGATAAAAAAATAGATTGAAAGAAAGTCACTGGCTATTTAAATTATTTACACAAAAAACTTACTATGATGTTCGATTTGTATAAACGGTAAACGCTTCGTCGATTTTAGAGATATACCGTTGTTTCTGATAGTATTAGTAAACGGTGATATCCATTCCATAAAATTTGTTCATAGGACCAATTTTGAACTGTTGATTTTTATGCATTGATAGTATTAAATGTTTTTAAAATTATTATTCATAGGGAAATCTTACTTAATAAAGTGTTCAAATATAAAAACAAATTTAACTGCTTTGCAATATTATCTTAATAAATAACCTAATCCATGACCTTAATATATGAATGAGCCAAACACTAAAATATAAATTTAAATTTCAAGTTCGAATAAGACTTAACAAATTTGTATGCACCTCACTATGAATTTCCGAAATGTAATATCATGAATACGGCAACTACATGATTTATATCTATTTCATAATGGAGATGTCGGTTAGTCAGAACTCTGAAGTGGCTATAATGTATTCGAATGCGCCGAATCAACTTTCAGATCTGAAATAGATTGTTTACGCCATGTCCGGGCACGCTGCCAACGGTCACCTGAAGTGCTACTCTTATGTTTTGGCACGTAATTAAGTTTTTTATCAACACTTCGCCTAGTTTCAATCTTTGCTTGACATTCGCATGAGCGATAACATTTTTAGAAAATGTTTCAATTTATTTATTGTGCGTTCTCTTGTTATTTTAGATATCACTTAAAAATATATGTCAATTGTACCAGAAATCTCCCTATCCTTATCCCATTTTCATTTGGTGTTAGCTCAATATGTCCTCTTGTCCCTCTCTATTTGCAGTCATCTCCCCATTCACTCCCTTTCTGCTCCTTAACTTCTCTGTTACTGTCATTCCTAATCCTGTCTATTCTTGTTACCCCACATATCCATCATAACATTCGCATCTCTCTTCTATCGTCTGTGTCACCTTTATGGGCTAACATCCACACAAGAGATCAAGCCGTATCATGTTCTTGTAATACAAAAATAAATTGAGAATGAAAACACACATTTATTAGCAAATAAGGCATATGATAGTGGGTTAATAACTATCACACATCAGTCTTTGGTGACGTCACAGAAACCGCAAAGGTTAGTAATTATTACGAACCATATTTTCTACCGCATGTCCATAGCTTCTTTGTCTAGTCTAGACCAACTTATATCACAACAACTACCTAATCGGCCCCAGGAGGACCGATAAACCTTAGAAAGTACCAGCACTTAGATGCCTTGACCCTATACTTGGCCATATTTCGACTCTGCATAGATATAATATCTATAATATTTAGAGTATAATTTGTCAATTTTATTATGTTACTATATATTTATACATTTGACTAATGAATAAACTTAGTATTTGATAGAGTGAATATAGTGATAATAAGTAAGAAAATATTAATTTACCCTGTAGTTTTATATTTTATAAGTTTTAAAATTAAACTACATATTATTCTGTAAAAAAATTTAACGTCATATTTCGCAGAACTCATTTGAACATATTTACATGGTCACTCAGGTAATCTTTAACATAACAATTAAATTAGTAACTAAATCTCGCGAGTGTACGTAAAAATTACATGGAAATTCCCGGTATAAATTTCACGATTCGAATGAATGAGATGTTAACGAACAACACGTCTTGATAGTATTCTATTGGACTGAAATCGAATAGTTGTTCGTTATATCTATCTCCCATCTCTGTGATTTTCAACCGAGATTGCGGTTATGTATTAATAATGAATTCGCTTATTGTCTCCATAATCGTGCTTTGAATGTCACCTTTGACACTGATGTCATCCAATTAGTGGAAAAATAATTAATGATGGGTTGGGTGTATCTGCTTATTGTTTTGTCAAGGATGAATTTTATAATAGACTTATTTAATACTAACTTACGTCTACAGTTTTGTTCACTTGAATGTGCCTTTAATAAATCTACAGTGGAAATACCTGTAGCATAGTTCTTTCTCGGTTTCAATACCATGTTGATAACTGATGTGAAAACTTTATTCAAATCAGTCCAGTACACAAAGAAAATTGAACTGTGTTGAAAGAAAAGTATTTTTTTTTAATGTTAGTGAGGATGTTCTCATTACAAAATTCAAGTTGGTACATATAGCGTATAATATAAATTCGATTACCTCGTTTTAGTAAGTATTAAAAATCTTCAAACAACCATCCATCAAAGAGATGTCACTAACTTTTGGCTTATGTTTTATTATACTTATTGTCAATATTGATTCCAGTGTTTAGTTGGACACTAACTTCCGAAGTGAGATTTAGCTAGTTCTCATGTCTAAAGAAAATTGAGATATGCATCTGTAAGAATGCAAATGTATAAAATTATTATTTCCTATAACGTTTAGACCTGTGTATAACTGTTTCTTTGTAACATATAAAATCTAATTTACGTCTAGGTAACATGTCATCCATCGGCAGATGCACACTTTTATATGTTAGACTATCAGACTAGCAAGATACTGTCCATTTTTTGTAAAAAAAAATGTCATGTCACATTGTTTACCATTGTAACTACTAACTTTTTACATTTTAAATACTTATTATCATTTTGTCACTAATATCTTATAATTTGATACTTACATTTTTTTAACAAAGATATACCAAACCTGGTCAATGTATATTTACTTTAAATATCATTTGGATTTCATATTGGTTACCTGTAAAAGATAATGTTATTGTCCCATTAATTTATTAATGTTTTGATTGACTAGAGAATGACAGAGACGACGGAAATACTCCTTAGAGAAATATTGAGAGTAAGCCAATAATTTAGACTAACATCGACGCTGCGAACTCGAACTCACATCCGCGGTACAAAATTAACATTTGACAGCAACTATTGCCCAATACTCACTCTTGAGTGTATGTTTTGTAATAATCCCATCGGCCTATTTTCACCATGTACTTGTGGTGGTAGCATTGATATATTTAAAAACGTTTGTATGTTTGCAAGTATATGTAACCTAGTTACCTATTTAAAATCAGTGTATTTGTTAAATACACAAGGATATTATATCTTATTTGCACATTATGTACTATTAACCTAAATTATATGATTATTATAATATAATATATAATAAGTAATTATATCTTAGACAACCTTAAAATTTGAGGTGTGTACGAGAGGTTTTTTTTATATCTATTCCAATGACAATAACATTTGTTAAATTATGCCTAGTTATCGTTATTTTCATACTAGGAGAGGTATTTATTTTTGGCATGTAGAACAACAAATAGACTTTATAGTTGACATACTGTTTAATTTTGTATTCGTAATAATTTTTTTAAGGATTACTATTTGCTACATACGTCTCTACGTATCCAATCAACGAAGGTTCACCTTATCTTCTTTGCGATTGAAGATAACCCTCGGTAGCAAACGGGATCATACTTAACGGCGGCCATGTTTGTTGACATGATTTATCAATGTTTATATTTTATTATATTTACATTTGCACATCACTTTTAGATAGCGCTAAATTATTTATAGATAGTTATATTAAACGTGGTATACAAGAAACTTAATAATGATTCAAATCTAAATAAAATAGATTTGATTTTTTTTAACATTAATAAAAGAGCTAGTACTATAATAACTCTAACGTTAAATTCAAGTTTCTTTATATTTATGTTCCGTTAAGTGCATACATTTAACAGTATAATTCATAAAATTATATATTCGGTTACTTTTACAGTTACAACTAGGATATAAATCTATGATTTCTATTATATACTAGCTGTGTGCCCGCTGCTGCTCATATATTTTGCGATTCATATATTTTTCACTGCGTAATATAGTTGAATTTTTTTTATACGGAACCTTAATTATTTTCCAAAAGTTACGTGAAGTAACATCAGCTATCCGTCAAAAAAGTCCTCCGTCAAAATCGTTGCAGTTGTTCCGTGGATTACCCGAAACAAAGTGACAAACAACAAATTTTAAAATTGTATTTTTTGTAAATGTATTGTATATACATACATGTATATTTAGTAAAAAAAAATTTGATATTACAAACGGACATTTCAATTTTATTTATTAGTATAGTTATTATTGATCGGTTTAATTCGCGATTACCGCCCTGGGGTCAACGAGCATGTAGTTTCTAGAACCGGTTGTATATCTAAAAGGAGTCGCGTCGTCTGATCAATCTTATCTAGGTGTACACACACACATTGCGTTAATATAAGCGGACGTAGAAAACGGGTCTTAGGTCACCTAAACACGGCACGCGTCGCCTCTATCAACTGGGACACGTGAAAGCTTTCTAGACACCTTTTACATGGACTTTATATCTTTGGTATACTTCGGCATAAGTTATCATTGTGTTTGCTACTTTTATCTTAATTTATTTTATTTTCGCTAAGGCGTCCTGAAATCTCTGTTTCTTTAAATTTTTATTCTGTAAATTAGAGTGGACGGTACAAAGAACTGTTAACTAAATTTTCTTCTTAGTTTTTTCTTACTATTGGTAATAGATTCATGTAACGTAGGTAATCCTGAAGAATTACAAGAATACATCATAATCTAGACTGTGAAATTAACCAGTTACGTTTCTACGTAAAAGATGATCTGTTTTCATAAATATTAATTTAAAGTACAAAATTATGAAGCATGTTGAACAGTAATTGAAATCAGATATATGGCCACTTGTCGATAGTAACTCGGCAAAAATAATTTGATTTTAATTACCTAAAAAAATTCCTAATTGTATCCTAAAAAAATGTAGTGCTTATTTTATTACTTCATTATATAAACTATAATACATAGTGAATTTCATATAATTTGGTATTGAGATTGAGCTTATATTGCTTGGAAAATGTCAATGTTTACCTCTCATATCTCTAATGAATTTGTCCCTCATAACCTTTATCAACGTGTTCTCATAACCTGCATCTTACCTAAATATAGGTTTATTTTACCGTATAGGAATAATCACGGAGAAAAGAAATTCAGACTTAATTTGTCTCTAAGATAGAATACTGTTTTGATAATAACAGTTTTTAAACCCTCTTTTTAAATTCAAGTGACTGGCTACTTTTGCATCTGAGATTTCTGTACTTTTCTGTCCAACGTATTCTTGGTTTTTACAACTATGAAATTCCCATAAATTTTGTGCATATATCTTTCAGTAAATTTTAATTAGAGTAATCATTACAAGCGTAATTGTTGACAAATATTCTTAATCAATGTTTTGATAACGAGAAATTATTGAAAGAAAAACATAGACATTTACAGCGATAGGTAGGTCGATTTTGAACAATCCTAAATTTGTTTACTCTATTGTAGAGAATTATCCAAAACCGATTACGTAAATCTGTTGTTGACTCGCCCACATCTATTGTTCTCTCTATTTGGTCAACATATTTCGCAATCAATTACGGTTTGAACCTATTATTCCGCAAATATTTAAAATTTGTTACTTTGATAGAAGTGTGTTTAAACTTATAGATAACCTTAATAATCATTTTATTCAAATACTCTATACATAGTAAGTGCATATTATACAGCTGTAACTACCGTATTTAAAAAAAAAATGTTTAATAAACCTCTCTCATTCACATATTAATTTCTAAATTAAACAATCAAACTGAAGTTTGAATATAAATGATGATTGTGGAAATCATTTTGAAGGTCCTGTTGCTTCTATTTGCATGGCCCTTTAAAGTTACAATGGTAACTATTTTGTTTACACCTGCAGCGTTATAGTTGTGTAATGTATAAATTACTATGCCCTTCTAACATTAGTTAAGTTGTTAGCTCGTGCCCAGTCGTCGTAATACATAATATAGCTATTAATTTTCTATTAAAAACATTTTAGTGATCATTTATTTAGCTTTGATAATTCGTTAAATGGGGTTAATGTCTATCGCATGACATTTTTCTAGTTTTATAACGTATCTTTAATGCATACTTCTCAGAATGTGGTTTATTATGTCATTGTTTGATATGTTTTTTGAAGACTAAATTATGAGATTTTTAATCGTTTTTCTTTTAAATTCTATAAATGTTTCGACTTCCAAAATATTTCAAACTTTAAAGGATTTTGTAAAGAAAATTGTATTCTTTTTTTTTACACGATATAGGCTCAGTGCTTTGACCACAATCTCACCTGATGTTTAGTGGCAATTTGAGTCCAGGATAGTAAACACACTAAGCCTAGGTACTGGTTCTCAAGTGAAACTGGCAGAACACACCTATTGGTATTTGGCGACAGGTTTTCAAACTTGAGAGTAGTATCTACTACCACCCAGGCGGGCATTATTAGAAAATGTCCTATCATCATGCAATTCATTTTACTTTTAATAAATAAGTAAAAGTATATGTTTATAATTCAGAAGTTGAATTGACACATTTGGACATAGCTAAATTAAAAAGAAGATGGAACTTTATAGATAAAGAAAGTTGACAATAATAATAAATGTATTATAATACACAATTTGTTATTAGTTAATATTGACAGTTTGTAACATAATAAGGAAAAGTGAATTCTTATGATGTCATGGTTTATATATAAATTTATACTCACTCGTATGTCAAATTTTAAGAGGACATGCGGCTGCGAAAATGTCATAAGTAGGTATTTCAGGAATCTGTTGTTATCGCGTTGCGCCCCAAAAAAAAGAGAAAGGGACAACAGCAGCTCGGGATGATTTTACTATGCAAAATAGACTAGATAGAATATTTAAAATAGATAAAAATATCTCTTCGTAGTATCCTGTTTCCTCTTCCAAAACTGAATCGATTTTTAATTTACTTTCAGTTTTAGAATAATAAAGACTTTGGCTATGCCTATACGTATTAATTTTATCCACAAGTTTGTTTGACGAACGTCTGAAAATGCCGGTAAAAATCGAGCATTTTTTCATTTTCTAAGGCTTCTAATTTCTACAATAACTAATTTATGGACAAAATCAAACGTACGGGCATGGCGGTGGTTTTATATACATTATTTGGTATAAAAATATTTACCACATGCTATTATTCATATAGGAAACAGGGGCCTACGTTTGTATGGAATAAATGCCGCTAGTATATCCTTTTAAGCGCTACTGCTGATAATGATAAGTACCCTTAATCTTATTAACGCTATGTACAGTAAATAGTTACGCAATATTTACATAAGAGTACTAAAATGCTTGATATTTTGGTGTAGGTCATAACTGATGGTGAATCACATCTATACTAATAAATAAAATTGAAGTGTCTGTTTTTAATGTCAAAATTATTATTTTTTTTACTGAATATTGAAATTGAATTCTTTTTTTTTACACGTAATAGGCTCAATGCTTTGACCACAATATCACCTGATGTTAAGTGACGATGTGATCCAGGATGGTAAACATACTAAGCCTAGGTACTGTTTCCAAGTGATGCTCCCGGAACACACCTATTGGTGTTTGGCGACAGTTTTTCAAACTTGAGGGTGGTACCTACCCAAGCGGGCATTATTAGAATATGCTCTACCACCAGGGTTTCCTCACGATGTTTTCCATCACCGAAAGCTCAGGCCAATTTTTGAGTTGGGTTAGTGGGATTGATTACCCGCGTCGATTGTCGCGGAATCTGGCCGCTCTACCCACTGCGCCATCATCGAACACTAACTTCCGCATTTCATGATATAGACGTACGAGCTTTATAGGTTACAAAAGATCCGTAGAATGTGTTTGGAGTCTTGTGTTTTCAATCGACTCACAGACATATTGATTTGAAATATTATTCTAAAATGTTTATGATGTCATGTTATTTGATAAATTATCAGTAATATCAATTCTAAACTGTTTTTATACGCTATAAAACACCGATGTCGGTTTATATAAGTGCTCTAAAAAAACTAAGCGCGTGGGTTGAATGTCATTTTAAAGACCTGGTTTAGACGTATTTTTATATGTTCTGGACTAGATTCATTTCATCAAAGATTTTATTTTATTCAACTAATTGTTACTAACTCATAATAATGTAACAAAAACATTTACCGTTTTCAAAAACGCACCACTTGGTCTGACTGAATTTGTAAATTGTTACCTGATTAGATATAATATGATTGATACCGAAGAGTGATCTAATCCATAATTCTGGTATTTTATAAAAAACTAAGCAGGAATTAAAATGTTGTATGTTAATATAATTATGGGTTCAATCCACGTACCTAGCCTAAAATATATTTTTACTTTACATACATTATGCTTGAAATTTGATCTGATAATTTGAATAATACATATATATTATTGTGTATGTACACTGTATGCCACAGAAATCTATATTTGTTCATATCCGCTTTGTGTTTATATAATTATTTGTATTATGAGAATTTATAAAAAAAAGTCACCTTCAATTTATTTTCATAACTCTTTGATATAATCATGTGTTTTTATTGTGCCAAAGTTATTTGTATCAGTCTTGGAGATGTCTTTATATTATTATTTTAATCATTCTTATGAATTATGTATTATATGCTATATTATTCTTTACATACAGGTAACAGTATTAAAACATTACAGTGCCAATGTATATTTTGTAATATTATACATATTTGATTGCATTTACCTTCCCATAAACGATTTTTATTCCATTCGTTTATGATCACCAGTATTTTATGATGTCACTGCATGTATGATGTAATTTAGAAATGTCACGGGTTATTTATAAGGCTTTACTAAAATAATAGAGTTTTACCGTAGGACACGCACACGCGTGTTGTTAACTTACACTATGCTGTTAACTAATTCACTATACTGGTTCTTTTGTTTTGAAATTTGTTTTAAAAATCGCAACACGCGCCACGTTTGATTTCATAAGTTCTCAAATTAGAAGATAGATTTCTGAAACTGGTTTTCCTTCGAATGTGCAATTTTACAAAACAGGCGTTCGGTCGATTGGTATTGCATCATTGTGGGTATTCCGTTCGGGCATCGAAAGCTCGTGTCTATCGACGATGATGTCATTGATTCCGTCACTCTTTGCTTCTATATTTGTGAGGATATTGTACATTTTATATTCATTTCAGACGAACCTCACGAGTCGGTCCACTTTCTGATTTTATGTTTTGTCGGTTTACCGCTTTCTCCTTATTATTACAATCCAAAATCTTTGTTTAATACGCTCGTGTGACTATTTATATGTTAATTCAATACGTATTTATAAGTGTTCATGACATAAACTGTTGCAAATCAAGCAATATTCTTTTCAATATACCTCTATTAATTCGTTTTATACGATAGATATTACGATCATCAATGGAATATTTCCGCTATCGGATATCGTAAAAAGATTATTTTTATTTGTAATATCATTATTAAATGGTTTCTTTTATATGTGGTTGAGAAAAAAAAACAGTAATATTTTGAATTGAGCTATTTATATAATCACTCCGTTATTTAATGTACGGACTCAATTGCACTCGCAGCAAAGAATTATTGATATTACTAGATCTTAGGATGAATAAAGGTTTTTGCTATGATAATTGGATTTTACTGGAAAATTCAGACAACCATTCTTTGATTTTGATTTTTTATTTTGAATAATTATGTTCTGAATTAATATAGGTTTTTGGTTTTCTTCGTCTTTCTGAATTAACTAAATCTAGTTTTTCATCCTCTACATTCCTGACAGTATCTTAATACCTATTTTGTATACAAAAAAAAAACTAGGCAGCCATGGGGCTGCAAACAAAAGTGAAAACATTGAAAGTGACTTGTTTTTTGTTGTTTAAATGATAGCACGAATAATTTAAATTTTTTTGTCATTGAAATTATTAACATTTACCCGGTTTTTTATATTTATTTAAGTTAAGTAAACTTAATCTGCATAGAATTAAGACATACTCTTTGTTACTTTATGTATTTAGGCATTTAGGGGAAAATATATGTGGCAACACAAAAACTTTGGAATCTGTCATCATACATAACATTCCTTTCCGTCAGAGATAAATAATAAAACTCTGGCAAATGCTTCTGCTACGCCATGGAAAGAAAAAAAAACTTTACATAGAAAATTCCATATCGTTGACAACCGGTTGAAAAGTAATGTCACATTCCATTAGTAACGCGAATCTATAAGTTTTTCCTCTACCGAAAATTGCTAAATGCCGCTAAAGAAGTTTTAATTTTACATTTTAAAATGTAATAATAATTATGATTTAGTTTATGTGTATAATAGCCTACAGCTAGGCACTACTAGATTATTTCCTCTATAATAATGATTAACATTCACGACACGATGTCGAGGCCACACAAGCACACCCTCGCTTCACATGCAATTTGCAATGCATCACGCGCACTGCAACGATTTCACTAAGCACGCGACAAATCTCGCAACGGTTTGTATATCCCGTGATAATCTTGATGTTTGTTTGCTTCGTTTGTCGCAGCCGTATTCTTGTTCCGGCTTTCGTCCCCAAAGTTCTTAGTGGTGTTTTACGTTTATAAATCGTTTTCTGTTATAAATTCGCTTTAAACAAATTGTGCTGCTGCAACATTGGCTCTATTTTTTTAGGTAGTGTTTTAGACGTTCATAAGCGCCTTCTTAGGGCCTAAATTGAATAAATACATTTTGAATTTGATTTTGATTGATTTATTTTTAACAACAGCACAGAACTATATTTCATTCGTAACTTTGGTAGATTTTGTGTATAGTATGAGTAATTATTATTTTCTTAAAATTTTAACCACAATTCTATGTGACACTTATTAACGATGTCACTAAATATGTATCATTGTATTATTTCTAAGCTAAGCTTAGTAAAGCTCGGTGGCGCAGTTATATTACGGTACGACTGTCGTTCTGAGGTCTCGGGTTCGATCCACGGGTCGGCTCAAGTGATATTGGGTTATTCTACTCAGTATCAACCCAGAGTCTGGAATATGTGCCCGATATGGCGACAGGCCCGCCCCCTGTTACATCTGGGACGGAACTAAGCTCGGCGAAATGTGGTTGACTTAGTTCACATTTTCACCTCTGCCTAACCCTTCGGGGCTAATAGGCGTGTGCGTGTTATGTTTTGGCAAGGATAATAATAATCGATCATAGTTCCAACTACTGGTACATAACATCAGATGCTATACGATAAATTATCAGCTTGAAATTGTTATATAGTTACTACAATTTTTATGTCATTTTTATTTCATATAAATTCGTGACGTGCTTATTTTTATCATTTACAATATTATTGTAAACGGGCATACAAAAGAATGAGGTTTGCCTAACTTTTAATCGAGTTGAAAACTAGTTAATAGCTACAGAACTACCACAGATGGTGGATTATTTCACCATCATTATACTCCAATCATTTACTACTCAACCGTAGACTGTGCTAGGATAATATTAGATATTGAAAAATAATTGCCCCTGCCTCATCGATCAGTATCGTTCAACATGTTTTGAAAGACAACAGTCCTAGTTCTGAAGTTACTAAAGTAGGTTACTTTATTTTAGGGGAACATTTACGTAATTAAATTTTGATTTATTTGTACAATGAAATCTTGACAGTTATTGTTATTTTCTCTCAGATCAGTTGTTCAGTTTGTATATATCTGAATAATGTATTGTATAGACTTCAATACAATACATAAAACTACTAATACATATAAGGAAAATAAAGCTAGAACTTAAGAGGACATGCGGTCAGAACAGTAGGTATTTCATCAATCTATTGGTATCGCGTTGCGCCCCAAAGAAAGCGAAAGGGACACCAGTAGCGCGGGCTGATGTTAACTTTGCAAAATAGTCGAAAACATCACTTCGTTGTACCCTGTTTCCTCCACCAAAATCGAACTGATTTTTAATTTTCTTTCAGTTTTAGAATAATAAAGACTTTGGCTATGTCTTTTTGCTTTTTTAAATTATATCCATGAAACTTGTTTGACGAACGTCGGAAAATGACGGTAAAATCGAGCATTTTTTTCATTTTCAAAGTCTTCTAGTTAGGCTTCTAGTTCATAGCGGTGGTGGATATATATTATTTGGTACAAAAATATTTACCGTTATGCTATTATCCAGGTAGGAAACAGGGGACTACGTTTGTATGGAATAAATGCCACTAGGATATCCTCTTAACATTACAGGAAAAACGCTATCTGGAAACTCGTTAATTTGTACGTACGTACGTAACACAGTAAGATACTAATTGATACCGTATGTAAAAAACAAGATTGAGGGTAATACTCTCAATTGTTTTAAACCTTTGAAGGCCAACGAGAATATATAATTTTCCAAGAAAGCCGATGTAGTAATAACTATCATCGTACGATGCCTTGCGGTTTCGCGTCACGAATGATTCAACCGGGTCGTCCGAATTACGTTCCACACTGACTAATCTCTGGTTTACTACTCCTATTCAGCAGATAATATACTATCGTTTGAAATAAGAATGTGCGCGTCAATGACCTTGATTTGTCAAAGCTTGTTAAAAAATGTATGGAAAGCAACAAATATATTTGCAGTTTTTTTTTTTTAGAGAATTATTTGCCTAATTATTAATGTGCGATGTTTTAATGGACCATAAACACCTATATACATTTTTCTTTAGCTATGACGTCATAATATGGCGCTAGTCTATGCATATTCTTATTTGAAACGCATTGTATGATGTATAAAATATATAAAACTATGCCATATTAATATATATGTATACAAATGTGCTTCGAAACAGTCTACGCTTCAATTTTATTTATTAATATACCTATATCAAAAATACAATTTTTCAAAATTAGTCTGTTCGGGTAATCTCCGGAACGGCTGAACCGATTTTGACGGATTGTTTTGTTAGATAGCTGAAGTTACTCCACGTAACTTAGGGTACTACTTGTTTTTTTTAATAATTAAGGTTCCACGTAAAAAAAACTCATGAAATTTCGAATAAAATCCATTCCAACGCTCAGTTTCACTTGTAAATGTTTGAATTTGTGAGAAATAGTTTTACTTTATGTTAGTACCGAAAAAAAAAAACAAGAAAAATAATTAGGATTCCGTATATAATAATTAAAACGCAGTGAAGAACATTTGAAACAGTGCAGTCGCGGGCACGCATCTAGTTAACAATATATTACAAATGTTTATGTGGCTATTCTAAAAGTGAAACTGGTTTCTATAAGTTTCATTCATATAAGGTTTCTGCTAAACCTTATAAGAACATCTGTGTAGATTTAGATGTATTCTCAAACGGATAGACACTATGGCATATTCAAACTTAAACGTAATGTGTAATTACTGTTTTGCGCCTGTGGGTCTCTAAAGTCGAGCGTAATTAATTTTTTTTATTGATAAAGATAAAGCTCGTCAGTAACAAAAAAAAAATTATAGGTAGCTTAATTCACAAATATTAAAAACAAACGATAATATTCTCTCTAAAATATCAATAATTTCTAAAGTAGGTAACTGATACAGAAGAATATTGAAAAATAATCCATTAAAAATTTTAGAAAAAATATAATATCCAAAAGAAAAAATAATAACAATAATACTGTTCTTGACTATTATGATTAAGGAAAATAAGAGATAAACTCGCAATGAATTAAATATGTAAGTAGAAATATTACAACTCATGATAAAAAATTGTTTTTGTTAAGATGTACATTCGTTATGGCTCGTAAGCGTATCTAATACATATTATTATGATAATTTATCAAAAACCTGTGAATAATATAATGTACTTAAACACTATATTTAATTACCTTAAATTAAATAGGAGAAAAAAATAAGAAAATAAAACTGAACTAACGAAAACTATTATTATCACTGTAGGTAATATTTGTGTTGTAATTTTATTTTTACTCAGTATCTTCATGTTGGAAAATTCCTACGTGACATAGATAA
Source organism: Samia ricini (assembly GCA_014132275.2). Lineage (NCBI taxonomy): Eukaryota > Metazoa > Arthropoda > Insecta > Lepidoptera > Saturniidae > Samia > Samia ricini. The sequence continues at coordinate 15,638,025 of AP028161.1, forward strand.
GTTATCTAACATGTTTCCTTAAAATTATATCATTTAATACTTACGAGTATACCTTGAATAAAACCAATTTTTACTGGAATTGCAGTCATAATTAGAGACAAAGTTAGTTCTGTAAAACGATTGTACACCATCGCTTCAAAACATTACAATCATTTTTTTAATTCAAAAGAATAAATAATATTAACGAAATTCTAACATTCATCATCGAAAATTGCTTTAATGTCTTACGTCATATCTACTCGCGCTTGTTTTTACCACTCTGTAGTTATCATCGGTCTCATTTCCTCGCGCTGTGTTAGCGTACGCCTGTCTTGCTCTGATACTGGCGGCGACAGGCAGTCTGGTTCTTTCGATAGCCGTCACATCGCAAACGAAACCCTAGGTCACGGGCGCTGGACACATTTTTGAATATTCCCTTCGATGTAAATATCAATGTTTAGTTCAAACTCGAACCAGTGTTCCCGTGTTTGGGAACTTGTACCGCTCAGTATTCTAGAAAAATAATAATAATATACGCGCTATTGATTCTGTCGAACACATGAAAACAGTTTTTAAATTCAGCGCATACTCTGATACTATCTCGTAACGGCAAAATTCATTTAAAGCTTATCTTGTAATGAATTTTTAAACTACAATTAGTAGTACCAATATGTGTCAAGTATTTCAGTAGGAATAATACATTTATTTTTAGATTTATCTTCATATATCTGTTTTATTACAACCTAACAACATATTAAGTATTTTAATGATATAATTATACATATTTAGAAAAAGTTATAGTAATTCTGAGAATTAAAGTTATATGTTTTTTGGAAAATACACACCTTATTTAAAGTAGTCGAACTGGTCAATGTCATTTCAACTGGCATCGTTAATAATACTTGACAACCTCGCAACTCTGACCGCGCAACCTATCAAGGTTAATGGGAATTCAACACGAAACTGGAATCATTTTGCATAACAGAGAGGGAACCGTGAAATTGTTTTTTTCTTTTTTTCTTTCAAATAGAGAACAATGACCACGTCCTCCACCCTTACCCACGCCTAATAATACCGAAATCTGATAGTGGCCATTCTTGACAAGTGACCGTGCCAAGTAATACATTAGCATCTCATTGGAGATAGTATCGTGCCAAAATACGACGGACCCACGCCTGATGGACAAACGAACTGTCAACGATTTGCAGCTTCGAATGACAAATGAGTACGTGACTATTTTATCGGTACATCGGCAAAAAGTAATAGTATATGTATTTTATGAATAATTTCAAGTCATCAAACAGCTCATTAGAAAACAAATTCTGTTTCTTACTATGTAGAATTGATTTGCTTATGTAAGTAAATAACTTAACATATGCAAATTGGTTTACTCAATTATTTATTGAGAAAGAAAAATACTTATTCATCCAGTCAGTAAAACTTGTCAGCGCGATCGCGTTTTAAATGTTATTGTAATTTTGCACTAACGCAAATAGATGCCATCTATATAGTGTATTTAAATAAAATTGATTTACAGCAATATATTAAACATTATGCTAATCAATAGTTGCTTGTAATTTTTTTATTTTTAATGTGTGAAACCACCGCATTGATATCGTTACTGCTTAAATTCATTGCGGTGGTCTTTTTCTTGTATGTTTTGCTACCGATTTTATGGATTCCCTTAAATAAACGTTCGACTCTCACAGGTCGTTTTACGAGCGACTATTTTAATGGCGTAACTTTATGACTATCATGTCTATCGTTCCTATGATTATTATGCTAGATAACAGTGTGGCGCTTCTTTTAACGTTCCATTTATTGGTCCGCATTGATTTATGTCAGATTTATTGTTAACAGTTGTTAAATCCTATTGTTTTATGTTGTTCCGATCATTTTTAGATTCATTCATATCCCGTACGAATACGTCATTCCGACTCTCGTTTGTGATTTACCACGTAAAGTTTTGGGCACGTGGCATCAGCCCGTTCCCGGAATGAGAGTTCGAGCGTCAACGATTACCACGTTGATTGACAGATGTCTTCCTGCCGGTTTTCGTTGTTTCACTTTTTATCTCAACGACTGGTGTAAAATGAACCTTATCTTTTAAAAGAGAACTAACAGTATTCATCTAGACGTGGCGAGCTACTGTCGTTTGGCTCCAAACCACTCTTAGGTGTCAAAGCGAAGCCAATACCGTACATCGGTTTATAAATAGGTAAAAATGTTCCATAGGAAAACATATTGTTTCCATTTTGTCGTATTTCAGTAATTATAGTTAAAGAACTATAGTTATTTTCATCTAGGTATTATGAATATAATATATGTATAGAATAATAAACCAGTACACACAGATGTATAGTTTGTTATATATAAATCATATTGTTTATATGCTAACGAAACGCTGGAGCCCCATCTGATGCTTGCGAACAAAAAGCAATTGATTCCAAATTAACATTACAGTGTACAGCAAAAAAACATTAAGCATGACATCATACATAATTTGCTTCCTATCTTGTTAAGCTTAGCTTTATAAATTACATACTTATAGTATATTTTTATATTGAGTGAAATCTTTTTCGTAGTTTTATACATTTGGAAATATTTTTGGTTAAAGTATTTTATTACAGCGTTTGAATATTTTCATATTCCTAACTCATATTGTGCATCATACAAAAATTGTGGTCTTTTTAATTTGTGACATTCATTACAATGAATTTGTTACGATATAATTTTTTTTTGCCAAAATCGGCGCGCGTACCAACAGATCCAATCGATAATGCTAAAACTACAGTTAGATTTTCGAATCGAATGTCAATGTTTGCTCCAAACGAATCGCTTCTAAGCAAAAACAGGGTTGCCACAAGTTGAATGTATCTAATTAAAATAGCAGATAATCTAATGAATAGCTTTGTAAATATCTAGCGAACAACAAGAACATCTAAAATTATCTTTTACATTTATTTTGCTATATTTTTATAATGTTATTCAGACATTAGATATTCCAAATTACAATTTTAGCATACAAAAACGAAAGTATAAAACAGTGGGGGCAGTATAACAAAAGTGGCACGATTCAGATCTGTCTACGCCAATTACTAGTTCTTAACAAAACAATAAACAACAAATGTTGCGTGTTCGTTGCCATCCCTTTGATCAGAGATAAAAGTTCCTCCAAGTGTGTTAGGTAAATTGCTCGGGTTACTTTTAAGTACTCATCATCATTACTGCCAAGCATGCATCTATAATAGGGTATCACCAGCAGAAGAACAATACATATATTCGATGAATATATGTATATTATTGATATATAAACTATAGGAAATAAAGTGTCTAGTCGTTAGTTGAAAGTGGACTTCCTAGCCATTTTATATTTTACATCTTCAATAATCAAATTATAATCTTAATTTGTAACAGGTAGTCACATTTTGAAACTAGTTTTTTTTACACTGATAACCTTGATTACAAACGTGAATTTTGTTGTACTATAACAGTCTTAATCATTTCTTATAACGGACTTTGTACAGCTATGTAGGCGATCGATCAAATTTTGTTACTATTATTATTGTACTCCAAACAATAGATGATTTACGTTCCTATTACTGCCATTATGTTGAGCTATCATTTAAATCGGCAGTATTTGAAATATTACTCCCCATCTGAAATCGTTCGAAATGGATATGGATATGGAATCATTACGGTTTCGTGTTTCTGTGAAATCAGTATACAAGAGGAATTTTTGATATCTATTACTGTTTGCAAAACGCAAACTTTAATTTACTTCTTATAAAAGTTTTAATAATGCCACACTTAATAAAAAGTGGGACCATGCAATAAATTCAATTAAATATATGATTAGAAAGGATTGAAATGTATTATTGGTTAGTAAATTACAGAAACTCTTGCATTACTCTTTCCTTTTGCAATTGCAATTAGTTATAAAGAATGCTGCTATACTTTGCTTATAAAGCTTAAACATTTTAAAGCAAGATTTTATTTTTAAGGTTTTAAAATAATTATCATAATGGTATTTCTATTGTTACTGACTGTCACACTATAAAATCACAACAAATTACTCCTTTTATTTGAATCATCAGCGTTGAGAGTATGTACCACACACGTACTTAAATATTTAAATGGAACAAATTCAAAACAAAATAGAATTGCTTATTCAAGAATACTATACAAAGCAATGTCCTTGATCATAACATATTCAAAAACATCAGTTCCGTGTTTAGATCACATTATATGTATAGTCTTCCCCAAATATTATACATAAACTTTTCTCTTAACGTTGTAAACAGGTAATAGTTTTATCTAATTCAAAGCTATCTCTGTTTTACATAATGTTATTCTGGTGACAATACTGGTTTGATATTTGTGAAATTATCTTTGAAGTCGTCGTGTTCTTTTATAATATTTATACGTTTCAAAATAAAGATCTTTTCCTTATTCGAATGTTAAAATATACGAAACAAAAATAGAATTTAGGTTATATAAACTAACAAAATTACATATTCTTGCATGAAATAATCATTTACCAATGTTTACAAGTCTCCGTTATTGTCCATAATTATTGTTATAGTTAGTTACGTTTAATATTACATATTTATTTTTAATGTAATATTTAATCCTGTTTATGCATTGAGTTGTAGTTTGAAAATAAAATAACATAGATAACATAACAATAATTAGTCAATACTGCCTTTTAAATTATTACATTGTTGCTGAGACGATCAACTCACATAACCTCCTATAATATAATATATTCGCGGCGCAATTTCTTACAGCGACTTTTTGTAATACATTTTTTGCTCGCCTTTCGAGCAACGGTGTAAAACAAAAACTGGTTTTATAAAAAAAACACTGTACCATTGCATTAAGAGTTGAGTTTAAAAGCTCACGCCATGACGTTGTTTCTGGGAGTTTTAATCAGCTTAAATTTACTTTATTTTATGAGCTCTTTCGCGAATAAATTATTGACAGAAAATTGTAATTCCTTTTAATTGAATAACATTTATATTTTTCTGTTTAAACTTTCACTTGTTTTCGTTTAGCCCTCGATTTTTTTTTTTTTATACATTTATCTTATGTTATCTTATATAATGTCAAATATTTTTTTTATTATTGCGAGAAGCAAACATGTTATTTACATAACATATACGAATGTTTAAAATATTCGCATACGATTCTACTTTTCTATTGTATATTCTCTTTTATTGTATAAAAGGAACGATGCGTTGGTATATTACACTTATAAGATACCGAATTTTAAACAAAGTTAGCAGAGTAGTATATTATAAACCTACATAATATTGTAGGTACTAAGTAGTATTTACTGTTTATTTATATTTTCATGTTTATATTATTGTAATCGATTTAATTTTAGGAAAACAAAAACTTTACAGTTTGTATTTTATACTAATCCTCTACTGCACTGTTCCACCGCAGCCTCTATTTTAACTTACATAAAATTAATATTAAAGTTGTTTGTACTTATACTTACATATTTCGTTTAAAAAGATCGAATTATTTCATTATTATTAACTTAAAATTATTATCTCATTATAAATTGGCTTTCAGGGACTTTGAATATATTTTTCAAAGAATAGTACCTACTTAAAGCTCATTATTTTTTATTTATCTGACTAACTCTGTTGACCGGAAGAGCCTTAACAGCTTCACCGAACTTTGAGGTGCTCAGCCTAGGAATAGTAGCCAGCACAAGGGCACCATAAAGCTCATTATCACATAAAGGAGTGTTGTTTCATTTTTCGAATAGTCCTGGCCCTTAAAAATATAATAGTTCTTTTGGTCAATTTCCCCGTAATTTTCGAGTTATTGAATATTCACGTATTGTATTCGATTGAATTGTATACTAATTGAGAATGGCACAACAGTATATACGGTAAATCTTTATTCATCTTATAAAATCAGTAAATTTGTTTAGTATGTGGGTGTAAAGAAATGTTTTAAACGTAATTTATTATTGGGTTTTTTTTATTATATTAAGAAAAAGATTATCTTAAATAGCTATACTTCGTTTTTATAAACAAGAAAAAAAAACAATTAAAAAATAAAGAAATTTAGAATGATCATATAGTTTTCGTAGTGTTGTTACTTGTATACGCGAAAGTTTGTACTATTTTTAAAGTTTAAGTATTCTCTATGTAACGTGCTTATAATTATCTCATATATAGTTATTTCGGTAAATACATTTCATTTATTGTGCCCTTGTAGTATAAAAAATTAGTGGTACAATCAATCACATGTCACATTATTTAATAAATTCGCTTGCAGATAAATGTGTTTTAAAATTCGACTTTTTTTTGGTTATTATTTTATCAATTATTTCATCTCTCTAAATATATTTAAATTACAATAAATTGACATCAGAGAAACTATTTATACTTGTTCTTATTCCTCGAAATTTATTTCAAAATTTACACGAGAACCTGATTGAAATATATAATCTATTGTATTTAATGGAGTACTAAATATATATATTTACAGTTGATAATAGATACGATTATGATATCAGTTTATCAATGGACCGTTTAACATAATGCGTGCAAATTTGTTCGCGCTGAAATCAATGAACCGTCGATTTGTTGCGTGCAATCAGACGTCAATGACATTGAACTTCAAAATCCTCGTTTGAATAACAAACAATACTATTCTATTACGTCTTAAATCTATAATATTAATATTCGTTGCGGTTAGCGATAAGCCATCTGGCTCCTTTCGTTCTGTGGTACACGGCATAACAACAATGGCCGTTCTAACTCCGTCGATGATGTCAGCTTTCCTTTAATGACCATCCGGACCGCTTGTAGCATTTCGCCAGCGCGAACAATTTTTTTTAAAGTGAAAACTTCTTTAGCCGCTTTGAGCGATTCTTGCTAGAGAAAAAAAAACTTATACTCGTAGATTCGCATTACCAATGCTATGACGTCACCCGTCAACGTACTACGTTATTTCAAGTATAAGATGGCGTTTAAATATATGTGCTTTATAAGTATTTTGATTTCAATTATCAAATTATGACATTTTAATTACTCATAATATAATTTAAGTATAGAAAACAGTCTTTATTTTGACGTTCATAAGCGCCTTATCAGGGACTAAATGAGTAAAGTATTTTAGATTTGATTTAACTTACTTCGGCAGTCCCCGTGGGCTGCCTAGTTTTTTATTTACATAAATGGAATAGATTCATTAAAGTTCCTTACCAAATGCTAAAAGTTGATTATTTGACTCCTCTTCGTATTCCTAACATGGTTCAAGACGAACATTGTATTGGGTAAGAGTCTATGTGTTTAACATAATTTTACGTATATTCTGCAAGAAAACCGGTTGTTTTGCGATTCAGCACGCATTAATTACTTTCATAACACTTTATGATGTTTAAAACATTTTGTTAGTGTAATGCCACCACCATAAGTAATTAGTCTTAACTGAGCAAAGCAATGTATAAAATGATTATTGAAATTATCTCTAAATTTTACGTTCTATTTTCTCGACATTTTGGTAAAAACGAGCTACGGTAGTCATATTAATGAAGATAATTAATTTTTTATTTTTTTAATTAAGCGAATTGTTTTAGACGTTCATAAGCGCCTTCTTAGGGCCTAAATTGAATAAAGATGTTTTTGATTTTGATTTTGACTTACATATAAAATTAATACCCTTAATTCGGTATTCGTCTATAAATAATAAATAAAATTGAAGTGTATGTTTGTAATGTCAATTTTTTTTAATAAATATATATGAATGTTAATATGGTACCTATAACAAAAATACAATTTTTAATTTTTTGTCTATCTGTCTGTTTGTTCCGGGTAATCTCCGGGAACGGTTGGACGGATTTTGACGGGACTTTTTTTGGTAGATAGCTGAAGTTACTCCGGGTAACTATTAATTTTAGAAAATAAATAGGGTTCCGCGTAAAAAAAATTAAAACTCATAAAATACTATTCAATGCATAGTTTTATGGACAAGTGCTTTAATTTATAAGAAATGTTTTTACTTTATCTTAATACTAAGAATATAAGAAACGCGGGTGCAGCAACCGCGGGAACACAGCTAGTTTCGAATAGAACCATGGCTAAACTCTACATTTTACAGGAAACACGTGGTCGTCGGTTTCTCCAATCCATTGTCGGTAATTATTATATTTTATTACTTCCCACCAGAGTGTCGGTGCATATTCATTATTGATTTCCATAATTATTATTATCACTTCATAATTACTGCCCGTCAAATTTCTAGAATCTTCCCCAATTCTTACTCTATTTTTAAAGTTATGAACTAGGTAGTCTGAAAGCTATGAAAAAAATCAAAGTACATTTTAAAATGTATTGTTTGCTGTTCTTATAACGGAGAGGAAAGTGCTTTGAAATGACCCTGTGCTCGTTTAAATGCAAGGATTATTTTTTTGTCTGGCACTTTGAAACTAATCTTCTATTTCTTTATATGATTTACATTGTACTGCAATCGCTGATGCAATTTGCGTTTAAAACTATGTACGAAATAATAAATCATTAACTGAGATGAATGAAAAAAACAACAACACAATAGTGTAAAAGATAAATGGTTGAAATTAAAATTTGTACGCTCATTTATACGGATGTAAATATTATTAATTACGCGTTCTCTTTTAAGAAAACAGTTTTCAATTGAAAGCAATTACGTCTGATCATGAATCTGGTACAACTTGCAAATTGCCAACCAATTGTAGTTGTGAAGATGGCGTTGTTCGTGATGTACCCTCACGATGGTTGCCTTTTAGACACATTAATTTCTTGTAATTCGTTGTTTCTGAACGTTAAGCATTTCAAGGTGCCTCTAATTATATCGACCCACACGTTCTTAATTCCTTCGAACGAAGTTTCGTTAATAGTGAACTGCTCCAGAAAGTTTAACTACATTAGCAGTCGCGTGAATGACATTGATTTCACGAATGAAAGTTGTTGCACCAAGCTCAATATTAAAGTTAATTGAATTGATAGTTCGCAAACATGATAAAAGAGCAAAGGTCACGGATCCAATTTTTGAGAATGATTGGCATATTTTATTTACTATCCTATATATGGCAATGGTCTGATTAGTTTATTATCACTTTCTGCTGAATTGAAATGTCTTCGTTTCTATCATTTGTTTATATTCTTCGATTTTCTAGAAGAGTCGTAAAATGATGGTTACTACAATTTACTTTATTGTATATTACTTTCATGTATTCAATATAATAAAGCTACACTTAAATTTGAATAAAGATACAAAATAAATGCGATCTGTTAATTTTTGTTTAAATTTTCAACACTTTTGTCATAATTTTTCTGTTTTCTTAAGAAATAAATAATCATCTGCACTTGTTACCTTTGACGAAATCATCAAATCTAGGAAGGGTTGATTTGTTTTAACTTTAATTGGAATTGGATGTAGGTTCGAACCCACCTATCCAACTCTATGAGCCTGGGCGTGATGAAACTATGCATGGTGTTAGGTGGTTTCTAATAATGGTCGCCTCGATAGCTAACCACCCTCAAGTTTGAAAATTTGTCCCCAAACACCAAACACGCCAAGGGGTTTGCTGGCAATATCATTTGAGTTTCAGTATCTCTAAGCTAGTATCTAGTGTATTTAACATCTTGGACTAGATTGCCACTTAAAAGCAGGTGAGATTTTGGTCAAAGCACAAAGTCTACACAGTATTAAAATAATAATTTGGATTCAGAACCATTAGAATATTTATCCTCTTAGCATATTTTAATACTTATGTGAAGTAATACTTAAAAGATTGCATATAGTCTGGCATTACAAGGAAATATTATTAATTACCTCTCCTATTAACCTGTACTACCTTTACATTTGATAAAAGATTGCAAGTATCTAGCAAACATAGGTGCAATAATCTGTTTAGATTGCATAAGAAATTTTTATAACTACTGCAGTTTTAGTCCGCTATATGTATCAATATAAAATAATTATTTATTGTTGCAGTTATATTCATTAAGAACATTATTCTTGATTACTTTCAAGGTAATCAAGTGCATTTTTCTATCGTTACTTCATAGCACAGGACACTTTGACCAACATGTAATTTGCAATAGAAAATATAATTTTACTAACGTTTACAAATTTGATTTCAATAAACTGACACGTAGTATGTGTCACATTTAGAACATTGTTATCGAATACTTCTTTATAATTAATAATGTCTTAATAATCATAATTGTTGTTGATACGTTTAGACTAATTTTAAAATTAAATGGATTGAGGTTTATTAGTGATCGTCTCTCGTTCATTTTAATTACACCACCTAGGTATCAAGTTATTGACGATTTTTTTTTTAATAGACAGCGTTGACACAGATTTTCAATGGTGTATTCTTAGAAATAAGCTCCCGCTTGTTTTTTTTTTTTTTCACGTGTTATTAACCTCCCGGGACAAACAACCTGAGTGTAATTTTAGCGACGAAAATGGTGCTCGGTCAGATGCTGGCTTGTCGCACGACTTGATCAAAGTAGGAACGTATGACTCCGGCGGTTTTTTAAATATTGCATTAAAATACTCTTAATTAGTTCGACTTTTACTGATTTGTTTTGAATGATGCTTTCATTCGAGCCCAGTAAAATCTGCACTTTATCTTATGTTAAATAAGGTATAGTCCAAGAGCAATGACAACCATCGATGAATAAGACTCATACCTCCAACCTATAGAAAACCTCTAGGTCTACTTCTAATTCCGGAACGCGACGCGGTTTCAGTACAATGGTTGCGTTCCAGTAAGACTCAATTGCCCTATCTCCCTGCTAAACATCTGAATCTACACGGTCTGATACCAAAACGCGGCACGTAAATATTCCCTATATAAACTTTTTCACAATGTGCATGGATGGTTATTGGAACCCAGTCGGACACGAAAAACCTATCACCTAACAAATTATCGTAGACACCAGATTAAAATACTTTGATTATTTTTTATTATATTTATCTGTTAGTTAGGTATGTTCATATTTGGGCCATTGCACGGACGAGGCCTGGTGGGTTCGCTGCAGGGGGCGACGCGATGCTTGCGAAAGCCACCCCGTGTCGCCCCCATCCCAAATGTAGCGGACGGCCCCGGGGGGTTTTAGTGGGTATTTCCGGGCGCTCCACACCCGGGTGAGTCCCACACTGGCACGGAACTCGTCCCTCCGTGCCTCCTTACCCATTGTATTGGGGGACTTCGGTCTCACTAATACAATGGGTAAGGGTAGTGCGTAAATGCATTTCCCCCCGTCAAAAAAAAAAAAAAAAAGAAGGTATGTTCATATTACTTTCATGCTTGCGTCAGACGCAATATTCCAATCGGTATGGTCGACAAGGATTACTGGAGTATTTGTTTACTTCAGTCTTTTTACATACTTGAAAAGTCCTCTCTGGAGTGTTTTACCGAAAATTTACGTCTACAATTTTTTTCGGATGTCAATAAGACCTATATGATGTAGAACAAAAAATCTTAACTTAATTTATGTAGGCAGTCATTTATTTGATTATAAAATCCATCTATATTCCAGTCATAAAAGTAACACGATTGATATGCATGTTAAGCTATTACATTGTACTAACTATAACTTGCTGATAACCATTTCTATTCACTAAAATGTATTTCCCTTTGGTACTACCTATACAATATTATGAATAGTTAACAATGATAATGAACATTTCAAACATTAATATTTCGATTATTTAATATTACAATGATTATCAAGCGGTTATATTGTGCAATGTAAAATCAACAAGCGCAGCAGATTAGCACAAAGCCGCCTTATATTCTACTACGAAGTGATTATATCTTAAATAATAATTGCCTCTTGAGTTAATCCCACAATTGGCGCATTCGTACGTATTTAAATATACCATCAACTGCAGTGTATACGTGGTAAAAATTGTTGAAAGTCAATTTTCCCGTTGGCACATTCACCTATAAACTGCCGGGAAAATTTGGAAGTTTCTTTTAACAAGTTACTAAGTTTTTTTGTAAGAATTTGGTCATATATGTTATTATTACGTTTAAAACAAAATAGTTCTCATTTTTTGTGCATGTTTCAATAATTAAAAATGGATATATAGCGGTTTTGCGTTTTCTATGGTAATACATAATTTTTTTTTTAAATATAATTCTAATATTAATTAATCATATGGATGGCTCCATGCAAACTATCTGAAGTAGAATTTAGTATGTTATCTTTGAAGCCCTTTAAAATTATGTTTAGAAAATATTTATGTACTCAAATACATTAGTCTACGTCAGAAGGATAAAATTAGTTAGTTTTTTCTCGAAATAGCAGAGCAACTGTTGCGAATTGTAACTAATAACTGCAGTGTCTAAGGGTGATTACAGGACTACAGCCGTATGATAAATCGTTAACTGTCTTTATCTTTTATTTTTCACACGCTATTTGCCTGTATATAATATTATTAAGTCAAAGGAGATCTCGAAATCTTCAAACGTTTTGTTTTGATGTAGTCCCTTCTTAGAACGAGTTCAACAATACTAAGTGTTATAAATGTTACGTTAGGTAGTTTAATAATTTTATGAACTGATCTAAGATATGCTTTACTCTTTTCGATGATATTGTGATTGTGACCTTCATAATATGTTTCAATAGTTCGTTTTTGTTCGGAATAATTAGTTTATAAATGTTCATCAATTAATTTTTATTTATTTTATAGATTCTTCGTTCAAAACTAGGTAATAAATGTATGTTTATACTTTTTTTGTGTTTTATATTGATGGTATTTTTGGAGAATGTTAAAAATGATATTCGATTTGCTTTTTATTCCTTTTATTCTCTAGTTCTGCTCTATTTCCTTATTTTGTATCTGTTCTATGTTTATTGTACTTGTGTAATTATACGAACGTAAATGCGTTCATAGGATATATTTTTTTAAATTGTGTAATGAAAACAGTAAACATTTAAAATTAAAATTATCATTGTGCATCTACTCGTTAAAATTTTGTTCTTTCTTAAGGCTCCTAATTTTTGTATTCGCATTTACGACAGTACTTCCCACGCCTAGTCATACTCGTTTTGTTAATAATTATTCAAACTGTTAATTGTAGATGACGTATCTTGAAATTCATCAAGGAATGATTACATGCATCTGTTGCCAAAATGACAAATTTCATAAAAACGCTCTCGATGTAATTACGAATACGAAAAATCCGATACATTTGTTTAATTTATATTAAAACAGCACGGGAAATCTCACTGAATGTTCACATCTGTAAAGCTCTCATACGGATTTCCCAAATGAAACTGTTATTACTAATTAGGTTACTGTATTCGATAAGTAAATAATGATTCATATTTGCAAAATGCTATCAGATTTCATGTAACCACATGAATCTCACACGAGATAGTTAAGATGTAGCGTTTTTGTATCCCATATGTTCCACGATACAAATTTACTATATCATACATTTTATCAAATAAACTATAGTGCGATTTCACAAATATTAAAATCTAATATGAATATCTCCAGGGACTTAGATCTTTATCAATAAATATTACCATACTTAAAATTTGTTACAATTCGATGTAACAGGAAAATACCTACTTTTCTTCAAACTATCCATAATCGTCAATACTTTTAATGACAAATAGTGAATTTACACAATGTAAATTTTTAATAATAACTTATAGAATAATAAAATAGTTTGATGAAGAACTGTAAGTTTTGCAAAATTGATAAAAATAAACCGCAGAGTTGTATCGAATTATGCAGGCTTTACGACGGCTTCTGTAAGGTGATACAACGTCGTACCGCGTCTGTCTGATGATAACGTTACCGAACGTTTGGTTATCGCATTCTTTCCCAGCGAGAATATCACAAAGCCTATAATAACTTCACACATACACGCATACTTCAAACTTGAAGTATCTTATAACTTTATACTTCACACTGAGATGTTTGTCACTAGATACATTGAAAAAGTTATGTAACAAAAATAACATACTCTATACATACATGACGATAAATTCCCTAGTTCCAGTTTATAAATTTAACAAAGTAATGTGATATAGGTACAAGTACAATTACAAAGATCTAGTAAATTATAATGTACATTATCATTTCAAATGTTTTCATCGTGTTTTATTGGTTTGCACTATTGTTTATTTTCTTCACCTTGATTTTTTAATTTCTCTCTAATTTTGCAATATACAGGGTTTATAGTTGAAATGAATTAATCAAGCTTCAAATGCACATAGCGAGCCACAGGAGCGACAGAAAGAGGAACAATCCGAAATACCTTTGATGTTGTACGATTGATTGATTCAACAAACTTATAAACGTTGTTATTACCGGAAATACATGAAATATTTCCTACTAGGCCCCCGTGTACGGATACGAGACCGAATGTAAGAGTCTAGATTTCGAGAACATAGTTTAATTCTAGAATTCGGTTTTTTTCCGTCGTTATCGTAAACGTAGATTCTGAAATTAGCAAACTAAGAATAATAATAACAAGTACTACACAATTGTAAGATTAAAATAAACCCTAGAAGTTTGTCAGAATTGATAAATTACACCGGCTTTTCTTTTTAATAATGATCATGTGGTAGAAAATTTTGCTCTATCGTGGCCCTAGAAATTGCAATACATGCAATACAAAATTCTAAATAATTTGCATTAGTTATGTCATAGAGCAATATATTACAGACTTTACTTGAATATTTATTTATAAACCATAGAAGTTCACATGTCTGGCGCCTTTGTTTCCCCATTTATCCGTCGTCAGACACTTGTACAGTGCCACTTATAAATGTCTGCTAAACAGGCTGTCGCAATCCACAACGCAGAACTCAAAACTTGTCATTTTACACCAGCTCTTACATGTGTTCGTTTATCTTTAACATCACCTTTGAACTCGCTTTTTTTCTTTGAAAGGCGTTAAAATGATTGCAAGTTATTTACATCACCATAGGTTTCTGTAAATATGGTTTTACGAACTTATCAAAACTGCACATATTTTTAGTCATATAATAGGATCGTGGACAAGTTACGTTTTAAAGTGCTTGTAGTAATTTTCTCAAGTCTTCCTCTGGCTCTAGTAGACGGGTGTGCCGTAATTTCAAATATGCTCAATCGTTCGTAATCAGAATAATGATGGAAGTTTGCGCCATAGATCAGTAGGTGCGCGTGCGCGGATTGCCGATAGCGGAAAACCGTCGATACTTGCGTAAATACGGCAGCCGCTTCTGGTCTTAAGATTAGATTCAGTTAATCTACAGTAATGTAAACTAGCCCGGTCGCCGGTGAACTATATATCTTAGAGCGTAATTTCCTTTAGTTATTGTTTTAACAATTTTCATTAAAAAAATATTTATTTAAATAATATAAGTGTCATTGATGCAATAATAAATAGCTATACGAGTTATACGTTTGGTAAATAATACGGTTTCATTGAAATAAGAAGTGGGTTATATTGCATCATTAGAACGATGCACGCGAGCGTTAAAGACACCATAGCGGTGATTACGAATGCAACTTTGAAATTTTCTCATGTCACGAACACAACAACGACGTATTCATTATTTTACAGATATCGAGCTATTACAGACGTTGTGTCTTTGTTAAGTTTGTTTCTTTGAAGTCTCCATTAGATCTCACTTAAAAATACTACGCCTTAACACGAGCACTCGCTATAATTATAACTGTAAAGTGTATAAAGTAATATTTAACATTCAACAACTTGTCTAACATGTCTTTACCATCGTATTTCGCAAAGCGAGATTAGTTTATGTGCCGTAATTTACGCTTCATAAAGTAATTGGACTGGTGTAAATGTATATCATTAATTCAAATTGTATAAAAAAGCTTTTATAGATAATACAATACAAGCTTATTTTACACTATTTGCACCTGAAATGCGTTGCAATGTCACGGAAACTTTTTATGCCAGGAACCTTTGAGAGTATATGTAGAACAATTCATCAAAGTTTTATTATAATTGGTTAAATAGTTAAGACCAAAGAAAACATGGAAGGACTATGTGAAAGATGATATGTTTAGAAAGAGAGTGAATGTAGGTATGACCTCAAATACAGAATTATGGAAGAGGAAGACATGTTGCGCCGACCCCAAATTAAAAATGGGATAAGGGCAGGGAGATGATGAGTTAAGGAGTGCATAGACAAACATACATTGAATTTTGTTTATATACATTTACTTATGTATTTTAATGTTTACTTTTAGGCACTATAGCGAACTTAAGAGAAAACTAGTAATTTATCCATTTATAAAACTTAAGTGGAACACGTTGTGAAATATTTTTTTGGTAATTTGTTCAATTATTATCTTGTACATTTTTTATGAAAATTGTTGTTCTATTAGAGTAGGCGCTAATCTATTTCTAAAAATCACTCCATCATCTGAACGACAAAGGATCATCAACAACAGAGATGACAGCTAATGGGTTATATATTTTATTGTAATAATAGCACCGGATACGGAAGGACGAAAATTTAAATGTTACTTTGAAGCTGTTTTTTTAAAATGTGATAATCTGTTTAAATTTAATGTAGCAGCAGTAGGTTATACGGTAGATCAACATGGTAGATAGGTCGATGTCCTCCAGCTGCCTCTAGAAATTGGATATGTCGTTAGAGCGAGTAGCGTAGCTCATGATCAGTTGGGGTAAACGGGTCAGATCGTACAAGAGAGATCCAAAGAGTTCGTTAGACGAATTCTAGGCGTCACTCGCTTCGTACGCGCTCGGTTTTAATGGTGGAAGAGTTTTTTCAGCGCGTTCTCTATACACAGTGATACAATATCATCACGCGGATATTGACCCCGCTTATATTCACTTTACATATAAACGTATATTATATATGTACCTTCCACATGTTTATTTTTTATTATATATTTTTTCTGTTACAATAATTATTTATAATATTATTAATGGTTGATCATTTTTAACAAATTATTGAATATAATCAATAATTTTATATAGTAAATCTGTGTTCACTCGGTAACTAAACAAAGTTCTGTGAATTTTCACTGCGTTTCATTATTTTTTGAGTTTTGAATAGTAATCTTATAAAGGTTTGAAATCAAAATATTATGGGAATTACATACAAATAAACCGACAAAAGTTAAGTAACACATATATAGAATAGTATTCGTCCGGTGATCGCATTTCGACCAGAAAAATTGATGGAATATAAACAAAAAAAAAAAACTAAACAAACTAATAATGGACGATCGTTTGATAGATAGAGTAGAAAAATGTCTTATATTTATTTGCCTATTTACATTTACATATATCCATTCGCTGTAATTGTTGTGTTCATGGTGATTTTATTTACCATTAATAAGTCATATTGATTATGCATTTACTTAGATTGTACAATACAGCTGTATCGCAGTCACGTGCTACCACAGCCTCTGCGTCATAGGTCACCACTACAGTGTGTTTGTTTCCTGCTGTTTCTGTATACAGATTAATAACAAATTACGTAGTTGACCGTCAGTAGGAGGTTTTAAAAAAGGCAATTTTTGTCCTTTATAAATTTATTACAAAAACTAATTACAATATAATACTTAAACCTAAAATGCAACCTGCTAGCTCAGGCGATCGAGCGAGATTGTCCATTTCCCAACGTTTCACTGTCCCACGATACGTTGTTTTACGTTGTCAGCATTTTGGTATTTCGCGTGGGAACTTCTGCTGTAACTTGAGTGCGGAATGTGGTGGTGTGTTATGTACTAAGTACAGTAGGTACTAGGTAACACCTCCCCTCCTGGATGAGCAATTATTTGCACATGTTTAATGCAAATATTGCGGCTTGGCGGTTCTGCAGGTTAGCTTCTTGAAGGTTTCCTGAAGACGAAGTTTCCGTTCCAGCATGTATTATGGAAGGTATTTCTATTTCTGGTTGTTGAGATGATTCATTCTTCAATAATAATCGGCATCGGCGTCGGCGCATAATGTACATGGTTAGTAGTACAATTGCACCTAGTATGATAATTCCGTATAAAGGTATTGTAGTATGATGTATAGTAGAGATGTCCGTGGTGTCCAGGTTTGAAAAATTTTCTATCTGAACCCTATGCTGAATTTCGTGCAGTTTATTCAGATCAATTGTGGTAAAATTGTAATTTGGCGATCTATTCTCAGGATTCAACGGCAACTTTTGCGGGATAGACATTAATTCAATTGCGTTTCCACGTACTTTGTCATCGAAGTTAACAATAGTAAATTCTGTCGACTTTATATTACAATCTCTAGGTATTGTTGCAAAGTAACTGCCCTTCAATAATAGGTGTTTTTCTTGTCCGCATGTTAATTGAATCCTCGTGGGCTTCGGGAACGTAATTATGTAGTGTTGACTGTCCAATTCCAGAAGTGCTTCTTTATAAAACGAAATAGTGGTAGAATGACATAGGTTCTCTGTTTCTTGTTGAGTGAGTAGGTGATAGATGCAATCTCGGTGCGTACGCCTTTGATGAGAAATCCTCTGTTCGCAAATATACCAGGTGTCGATCTTCGGGCATTCAGCCTCCATGTACACAAACTCCTTGGAGTTGGTTGCTATATACGGGAATGGGGGCAAAATTACCTCGGATGTTCTATTAGGAACGGGACAGAGCCTATATAGGTTATAAGGTGTTGGAGATAAAATTGGGAACTTAAGGACGATCACTATTTTATTATCAGTGTAATATGATCCTAAACTAATTAGATTATAATAGTATCTAGTATCTAATTCTAACAATTGTTCCGAATTGTATAAAGATTTTAATTTGCTTAGCATGTTATATAATTGCTTAATGCTTATAATAGAATGGTGCATAGAATTAGTGCGACTAAAAGCTAAAATGTTTTCTAATCTAATAATTTCCAGATAAAGGTCCTGAACGTTGTCACCTAATACGTTAAATAGCTGAAATAAGCTAATATGTTGAACTACATTATTGTTACTCGTAAGGTTTAATAACTGACTCATAGATTTTGCGAGCTTTTGCTGATTACTGCTCAAATTATCTAATACTCGCGATTGTTGAACCGTCATATCTTTAAATAGGCTGATGTGCTTATTGAAACTAACTGATAGCTCTTTATCGTTTTTTCTGCAAAATTTGAATAGCTTTTTCGAATCGCAGAGCATCGCTATGGTCGAGATTACCTGTAATACTTTTTATTAAAGATCCCAAGGGGTCGATAAGGCCTCTTCTAAATCTTTTAGGTTCAAATGTTTCTAGGCGGGAAGTAATCTCGTCTAATTTCTTAAATAAGTGTGTAATTTGATATTTAAACATAGCTGCATTTTGTTTCGAAAGGTCGGAAGTCGAGCCACTAAGTTGATATCTTAGTAATCTAATTTGTTGCTGTATTTTATCGATATTTATTTCCTGTAAAAAGGTGTGGTGATTGGAAATTATTCTAGTTTTTCCTAGGTTAAATGGTAATATTCCAGGTCCGTCAGATAAGTCGTCAAGTCGTATGGTTTTGTCCGTCAGATTGTCGGCCTGTACTGGGACCAGGGTCATGATGAGGGTCGCTACCCTGTAACAATGTCGGTTTCTTAGTCAGTTTTGATCTTTTTATTCTAGCTTTGGCGACTGGGCCGCGTTTTTTAGTTGTGTATATGTGTATGGGTAAGTTTGACATGACCTTGTCTTGAGTGTAACGAGCAGCGAGCTTTTGTCTTTGAGCTATTGGGTTTCTAATGTATACATCCTGACCTTGTTCGTAATCTGTTTGAGGTTCTCGGTCAAGGTTACGTCGAGTAATTGCCTGCTTACGGTCAGAATGAGATGAGTCATGTATAATGTTGTATACTATGTCCATCCTTTCACGGTGGTCCTGTAGGTACTGCTGATATAGTTGTTGTGTCAAGTGCAAGTCTGTCGGGTCTCTGGGGTCAAAATGTCCAGTAATAAGATCAAAAGGTCTGCATTTGGTAAGGCTATGTATTGAACTATTATATGCAATTAATGCGTAAGGAACTAAATTATGTGCTGGCTCGTTTCTGTGCTGTAATTTTAATAAACGTAGATGTTCTAATAGTGTGCTGTGAAAACGTTCTATCATTCCATTTTCGTGAGGAGCATCGGCTGCAATAACATGATGCTGAATTTTGTGTAATTTAAGGAATTCTGCTACTACTTGGTTAGTAAATTCGGTTCCTCTATCCGTTGTTAAGGTTAAAGGGAAACCGTGATGTGTACAGAAGTTTATAAGGGTCTTTACTATGTTTGGGGCTGTACAATCAGGTAAGCGATATGCTTGGGCATATTTTGAGAACGCGTCGATAATAGTTAGGTATTTTTCCTGTTCTATTGTCACTACATCTGCGTGTGCTAACTGAAAAGGTTTTGAAGGTGGTGTTACGATCTGAAATTCAGGGCGTAAAGGTACGCGATCATACTTAGCGCGGTTGCAAATGACACATTCATTAATAAAATATGTTATTTGCTCTTTGAGTTTCGGCCAGAAATATCTTTTGTGATAGAGATAAATGGGTTTCATTTATTCCTCTATGATTCGTTTTTCCGGTATGATATTGAGAAATTATATTTTGTTGTTCTAAATAATCCGATATGTTCTGAATTTCACGTTTAACTAAGATAATGTTAATGGAAGAACTTCTTAATTTTCGCTGAAGTATAGGCACGATGGTGTACATTTTCTCGATTGGCTGAACTAGAATAGCAGTGCGAAGTTTAGGATCGACAAATTTCTGTATAATTGATATAATTTCTTCTTCTAGATTATTTTCCGAGATTTGAACAACTGTTCTCCTGAAAGTTTCGAAGGGAATAGTGACTTTAGGTTTGGTTTTTGCGGGTCCGCTAGTGCAGTTGATAATAAGTTGTCGCTTAAATTTGTTCAATGGTTCTTCAGAAGTGGGTATTTCAAGGATAGGGTTTTCATGCGATGTATGAATCGTTTCAGTGTCAGGTATGTCTAAGTCGGGGGTTGGACTGCTTAATGCTCTTAAGGTTGGTGCGGTGTCGGTCGAAGAGTCACTAATCAAGGGTCTATCGTCAGGTGCTGTTATGGTTGATTCCGAGTCAGACACATTTACAATCATTGAGGGTGATTCTTCGTTATAAATTTCTATTCGGGACAGCGCATCGGCGTTAGTATTCGCTTTACCTTTTTTATAAATTATTTTAAAATTATATTCTGATAATTTAAGTTTCCATCTCGTGAGGCGAGAACTAGGCTCTTTAAGATTCATGAGCCATTGCAAAGGCTTATGATCCGTAATTATTGAAAACTTGCGTCCAAAAAGATATGGCCTGAAATATTTAACAGCCCATACGATTGCCAAAAGCTCTTTTTCAATTGTTGAGTAGTTGATTTCACTCTCCATTTAATGTCCGAGACGCGTAAGCGATCGGTTTATCGGAACCTACTTGACCTTGTGACAGGATTGCACCTAGCGCAAGGTTGGATGCATCTGTCGTTAGAATAAAATCTTTGGAGAAATCTGGATATTGTAAAATGGGGTCGTTTGTTAAAAGAGTTTTGCAGTGCTCAAAGCATTTAATATATTCGGGGTTAAGATCAATTTTGGCACCCTTTTTTAAACATGATGTAAGTGGTTTGGTAACTCGTGCGAAATTTGGGATAAAGCGTCTGTAGTATCCTATAAGACCTAGAAATCCTTTAATCTGTTTTTGAGTTTTAGGTATAGGGTATTTTAAAATGGCTGATATTTTATCCGGGTTAGGCTTTACTCCTTCTGTCGTAATGACATGACCTAGATATGGGGTTTCGCGTTTCATAAATTCCGATTTATCTAGTTGTAATTTGAAATTTGATTCCCTGAGCCGGTTAAAAATTTTGTGTAAATTTACTACGTGTTCCTGAAGGGATGTAGAAAAACACAAAATGTCATCTTGATAGACAATGCATATTTCGTGTTGAAGGCCCCTAAGGATGTTGTCCATTACACGCTGAAATGTAGACGGGCTGTTCTTGAGACCCATGGGCATTCGTAAGAACTCATAATGCCCATTACCGTCGGCTACACTGAATCCAGTTTTGTGAATATCAGCTGGGTCTAGTTCGACTTGGTAGAAACCACTAGCTAAGTCCAAGGTCGTAAAGTATTGGCAACGTCCTAGCTTGTCCAAAATGTCCGTAATGTTAGGGATCGGGTACTTGTCGTCTATGGTTTTATCATTTAATTTTCGGAAATCAATTACTAGCCTCCATTTAGTTTTACCTGATGCATCTGATTTTTTAGGAACTATCCAAATAGGCGCGCTCCAAGCTGATGTTGAAGGCCTAATAATGCCTTGTTCAAGCATTTTTTTAATTTGCTGCTGTACTTCCTGTCTATGTATATACGGATACCTATATGTGTTTTAGAATGAACGGGATTCTCATCAGTAGTATTAATTTTGTGTTTAATTTTATTGGTAAAGGTCAAAGGTTCGTTTTCTAAATAAAATATGTCTGAGAATTCCTTACATAATGAAGTAAGGTTGGCTTTTTCTTCTGAATTAAGGTGGTCGGTTCGTATTCGCGATAAGATTTCTTGGAAACGTGCATGTTCATTGTCACTAGTGAGTAATATCTGTTCGTTAAATATATGTGCGCATATTGGTTTATTTAAACTAAAAATTATATCGTTATTACTCGGGTTGGATATTTCTATCATGCATTTACTGTTTTCCGCGGTAGATAGACACTCTGTTATATTACACCCATTAATTAACTGCTGATTAATTAGTACTTCACCTTGAGGAATACTTATAGGAACTTTAATTATTTGAGTCGACTGTGCAGGAATAATTGTCTCGAATAGATTGACAGTTTTGGAATCATACATCTGAATTTTATTACAAGTGAATTCAGTTTTTAAAGGTACGAGTTTGAAGGTCTATTTTTGCCTGCCACTGTTCTAAAAGGTTCCATCCTATTAAACCATCAAAATAGTCATGAAATTTATATATGAAAAATTTTATTGGATCATGACCTTGAAATTCTGAAAAACAAGGGACTATTATAGAAAATTCGTTCCTTGTAGTTGCATGTATGTTTGTTACCTCGAATGGATCATGATATAGTTCTAAATTATTAAAATATTTTTCTACAATTTCCGGGCTGATAAATGACTGATTAGCACCAGTGTCAATAAGCAATTTTAGTGGTGGATTCTGAATCTGTATATAAGGGAGTTGTCTTTTACCCTGTAAGTGTAGTTCTATTCTGGGGAGCTCGTACTCGGATCCCACTGAAAATTTTGATCGTAATCCTGTTCAAAGTTTTCAGGTTCAACATATGGTGTACTGTCTTCATGGTAGTATTGTGAGTAATCTGTGTCGTAATGATCATAGTCATAAGAGTCATTTGCCTCATTCAAGTTAACTTGTCTTTTGTCGGTCTGTCCTCCAGTCAAAGGTAAGTTTCGAGCTACTGGGTGACTTATGCCACTCATAGGTACAGGTAAGTTTGGTCGGCTTTGCTGAAAATTGCCACGAGGGGGAATTTTAAACCCGGTAGACATATTAGAACGTGGTAACGCTCTCATCTCCTGTTGTGTTCGTGAAAATCCCTGATATTGAGGTCTGTACATAGGTGAAGGCTGTGGTGCTACGTGCACATTATAAGGACTATGTCTAAAGTAAGGGTTGTTAGAATTTGAATTAAAATTAGGCTTATTTTGATTACTTGGAAACTGTGGGAAATTTTGATGCGATGTGTTCAAGGGCTTTTCATAACTAGTCGGTAAGTGAGTTTTCCTAGGGTTTCCTGATTGAATGGTTTTATTTTGTAAGTATACTACATTTATTTCTTCCTGTGCAAATTCAAGGGCTTTTTCTAATGTCTCCGGACGCATGCATCTTACACGCGATCCGATCGGTTCATGCAAACCTCGCGTAAAGCTTTGTAATGCTAATTTATTGTATAGCTTTCGCTTAGCTTCTACTGTAGATGCAACCGAATCGTGTAATTGAATGTATGTCATAATTGTGCTGAGCGTGTTCTGTACGCGTTCGTAAAACACATTAGGCGTATCGATACCTTGGGTCAATTGAGATAAATCTGTATAAAGGGAACATTCGTCTCTGTGATCCGAGAAACTATTAACTAAAGTATTCCTAATTCCTTGCCAGTTATCCGGGATACCATTGGTGGCTAAAGTTCTGGCGGCTGAACCGGTGATTTTATTGATTATACCGTTCAGTAAGGCTGACGTAACTAGATGATTATCTGGGCGTACATATTCTAAAACTAAGTTGTCACAAATATTTAAAAATCTAACTAAAATATGGGAGTTTCCGTTAAACTCCGGTACTAACCTAAGGGCTTTCCAAATTTGTTCAATGACGACGCTATTGTCGGATTGAGACATTTCGGTTTCGGGAATTTCCGATATACTATTAAATCGTAACTTATCTATTATAGTGTGCCGCGGATTCGGCTTAATAACCGTATTTTTCCGTGGAGAAAAAATTTTGGCTACAAGTACACAACTAGAATAAACTATAAGGATGATCTATTACCAGGATAGGGAATAGCAACCAATAGAGTATGTGTAACTAAATCTAAACTCACAGAAGGTTCTGCATATCTGGTCTCATCGATGATTGGATGATGTCCTCCTCAGCAACAGCAGGTTCTGTATGCTCCAACGGTCTACTCGTAGATTCGTAGATAGTCAACGCGTCGACGATACGACTATCGGGCGGGAATCGAAGTTAGATCTCACGCACCGATGCGACTATCCTACCGACTGCGCCAATTACGTAGTTGACCGTCAGTAGGAGGTTTTAAAAAAGGCAATTTTTGTCCTTTATAAATTTATTACAAAAACTAATTACAATATAATACTTAAACCTAAAATGCAACCTGCTAGCTCAGGCGATCGAGCGAGATTGTCCATTTCCCAACGTTTCACTGTCCCACGATACGTTGTTTTACGTTGTCAGCATTTTGGTATTTCGCGTGGGAACTTCTGCTGTAACTTGAGTGCGGAATGTGGTGGGTGTGTTATGTACTAAGTACAGTAGGTACTAGGTAACAAACATGTAAATATTTTGTTATGATTATTTGTTATCGTCTACCAAGAATAATAATATTTATGTTGCAAAGTTATTTCAAGTGATTTAATGAAAACTCAAAATTATTAACCGGGCATTAATTTTTGTGCAATTGTTAACTGATAGATGGTTACTCACCGTTACAACTTTTGTGATGTTTTCTGACATTTTCCTAAGCCGGTTGTTTGTGGGAGTGCCAAAATTTAGTTACTACTAGTGTTAAACTAGTTAACACTAGTTATTATTTTCTCAGTTCAGATGTTATTTGTCATCGAATATTTTTCCATGTTTAATTAATCATAATCCTACATTTGATCACTCTGTTGATTAAGACATCTGTATTGCATACATTAAATGTTATATACTGCCTAATATTATCAAAACTATATAATCTTTTGAAAATATTAATAAAGATTTGTGTGAATAATTGACATGCTTGTGAATTTACGACTTTTATTAAAGAAGACGTTTTTGACGATAAATAGTTATTTCAATCAAATTCTAAACAAAAATAATTTTTGAAAACAAAAAGTATTAACTAAAATAATAAATGTGTTGAATAAGAATGAACAAGTAATTTATATTTGCAAATAATTTAATCGTTTGCAAAGGCTAGTCGTGTATGTAAATCATGAAACGTGTTTTCGTTTTATCAATTCGTAGCAAAATTTGCTAGTTCCTTTTTGGGAAGTTTGGATAGCCAAACTTCAGTATGTAAATCAAGGTGTCCAAGTTTGTGCCCAAGTTGTGTGTTTATATACTATGTACTTAGTATAGATAGATAGCACGCGGTGAGCGGATATCGGGCGGGCGGTGAGCACGCGGCGCGAGCGCGCCCAGTCAGAGTGCCGCCGCGCCATCAATCGCACGCTCTACCTGAACGTGCTTTTAATTAAAGACAATTCATTTAGTTTATCACTGAACTATACCTCTTAATTAATTTTTGCTAGTACAACAAACAAACGAATGATGTCCGTTTGTATGTACTTGATCTGCCCGTGGTTCATTCTCGTGATCTACTTGGGCTTTCTGATGCTGGACGTGTAAGCGTAGGATACGTTACGGTGTGCCGGCGCGCAGGGCGCAGACGCGTCGTTGCGATCGATACAATCGCGTAGACAGTACCGGTGGACGGTGTGAGCCGCGCACCGCGGCAGCTAACACGCGGGTGGGTGGTTTGGCGCGCTCCGGCGACGGTGCGAGCGGGTGCCGCGTGCCGGGAGCGCCGTTGCTGTTATGCGGGGCGAGTGTGGTCGACGCCGGGCCGACTGCTGATTGAGCTGTGCCGAGCCGGCCGCCACGATCGCTCCGCACGCGTCAGGCACGCGGCCGCGCGCCGCTCCCGCTATGAGCGCGGCCACGCCGGAGGTGCGCGCCCCGCCGGCTGACACGAACTCACCCCCAGTCGCACTGCCCACTATCAAACCTGAACTAGGGCTTAATGATGCCACCCTATTTGCAGTCTATTGCTTCATAAAAAATTTCATTGGGTGAGTATACCTACAATCTTATAAACATGATTACTTGTAAAGACTTACGAATTTTAGTAATATTAAAGATAATTTGACGTATTTGTATTATCAAAATATCGCTATGTCATTAGGAAATGCATCGAAATATTAGAATTTGAAAATTGTTAACTTTAACATAAAAAGGCTATTAAATTCTTGTAATTATGAATTAACAAGGGCAATACAACTTACTTTTACTATCAGTATTTACTAATTAGAATTTGATTTAAGTAAGGGTTAGTCAAAAATCACTTCTGTTAAAGAATATTGATTTAAAGCATTGAATCGTACAAAATACAAACCGCCATTTTGGCAACATAACATTTGAATACGAATTATGTAGTCTGGGATGTTCCAAAAGTAATAGTTTTACTACATTGTTGTAAAACACAATAGAACAACTTAACCTTGACTGAGTGAATCGCCGATACCTAAATTGCTTGTTTACTTCGAGCTAGCAACAAAATATTATCACTATGTTATGTTAATATTTTATTCATATCCATTACTAAATACTATAAACACTGAACATTATAAATAGATTTGGCCTTATAAACTCCCTGACATAAAAAAAATATTTACTCTAAACTGGTTATTGAATAATTTCACACGATATTATTAGACGAATGTTTAGGTTTGTGTCTATCTGCGACAGATAAGGTTGGAAGGAACGAGTTTCCATGTAACCTTGAGTTTAACATAATCCAAGTGTGAATCTACCGCACCTGTGTTTACATTTTTTATCGTATAGGTATTTGTGTATTTCTAACATGGATAAATTATATTTTCTGTTGTTTGTAAATAACTACGAACTTCCTAGATAATCAGAGACCTGAATTTACAATTCGTCACATCCTACATATCAAATACATTTTATATACCTGCCTACGTTGATTTATTTATCAATTTATTTTACTGTACATAACAATTATTTTTGAATTAATATGTAACTTTTTCGTGAAATAAGATGCATTTCTTTATGATTTTTCTATTCTAAAGTACATCAATAATGTTGTAAGAGTATTAATATGCTAATGTTTTTATTGTAAATAAATTCGATTTTATATAAACTTAATAACTGTAAGTTGAGAAAACCCTTATCTCATATAGTCTTATTTATAATTAATTAAGTATGGACTAGTGTATATCTCAGTTTTAAAGAATTGAACTTGTATACTAACTATTTATACACATATTTTGGTAGAAATTTATCTCCATTTGAAACGTTTTGAATCGATTGTTCTCTATAATTCTCCAAATGCTATATAAAATAGCAAAATATCTTACTAATTACTAGCGAACATTTAGCTACGCCGAACTTTATTAAGTGAAAGCCATTGTTTAGAAAGTACACTTTGTTTTGTTCTCGTGTTCAGTTGCCATGGTCCTTGGGTGATCTCGAGACATTAGATATACTAGATAAATCTAACGAAAACACTTTTTTACGTTCAGCTGATACCAAGAAATTAATTTCAGTTCATTTCACTGCGTACGTTTTCTTTGATAATAAGAGCCAATTTTGCGTATTGTCTATCTATGGAGAGAATACTCTTTATTTGTTTTATATTAACTCTATTATTATTATTATACAGATACATAACCACGAACAAACTTCTTCTTACTTTGCATCCTTTTCAAGCTCGAATAAATGACTGCATTTATTCTTATAATATACAAAGATCGACACACTCTGAAGCCCCCACCGGAAGCGGCCCAAGACGTGCTCCGATCCCCCAACTGGTTAAATTCCTGTAATCGTCGCCAATGCGATAGAGTAACCACACTTTCATGCATCAGCGTAACACGCACCACATTGCATCTCATATCCCAGGTACATGGCTTCTGTATAGGATCTTGAAATCCTTAATATCGCTTAATCACTGTAGGTTTAGTTAGGATAAATTCCGCCGTATTTACCTTTCAGGTAGCAGCCGACACCGAGGTCTGTGCTACTAAGTACCTTGTACTAGTTATCGCTCACCCAGCTGAGTGCCTTAAGCACTCGCCCCAAAAGTTCGTTGAAGCTGTCAAGGCCCTTGCGCTCAACAGGATTTAGTCAGTGTTAAAAAAAAAAAACCGACGGTTACCATGCAAAAATGAACATTTACTACACACTTATCGCCTTCATTGTTGGATATAGGTCTCCCCCAAAACGGGGCATTGCCATAGTCGCCACGCTAGGCAGGCGGGTTGGTGATCGCAGTGAGGTATTTGTAGTACTCAAGGGATGCTGCTGGCCTATCCGCTGGTTTTTATCCCTTAGTCGCCTTTTACGACACCCACGGGAAGATATGAGGTGCTACTAATCCGACACCACACGGCGTGGCCGTTACCTGAGTGCGATTCGTTATAGTCCACAAAACTATAACATGAAAAGCCAACATGTATGTTTTTATAAGTACATGGGTATATTCCGAAACACGACACACTTTACAGCCGCGAGCATAACTAGTTATCAATAAAACACACAGCATAATGACTAACAAAATTAATAATAAAAAATGTTAGGAGGTCTCTTCTTAGTTCAGATTCGATGCGCGTTATGTAAATGCGAAATTGTGTCTTAGATGTATTTCTATGTCAATGAAAATTTATGGGTGAATCGCTCGGTGGTTGATTTGAGATGCAAACTGTTGCTTTGCTGGTTGCATGCCTGCATCATCACTTTCACAAGAAGTAAAGGGAAAGTCTCGGTGACGTTGTTCTTTCCCTTGCGGTCAGTTTGCCTCAAACCATCGGCCGGCGCTAATATCTCTTGTTTATTTCATTTCGCATTATAATGACTGTTTACTAATCTGCATCGATTTCACTGGTTGCATGGTTAATTTACAAAACAAAAAAAAGGAATCCTTCCATTGTCATCGATCCCAAACGATGTCATTTTCTGCTGTTATATAATAAAACGCAATTTCACTACGCTAACAATTATATAACAATCTGTAAATGTAATCTGTACGTTTATAGTGGCTTACATCATAAAGATCATATCGATACCACGTCTGTTGAGTTTATCGTAATCAATCTCCGCTTGTGATGGTTCGACGATCAGTATATAGGTATGTCACATTTTCTATCGCGGACCATCAATAACATTCCTGTCAATATTGCTGCCTATTTCGTACTCATCCGATGTCTATCATATTACTGTATTATGTTACAAGATAATTTGTGTTTTACTTCGTATTTACAGGTAATTTATAATTTATTATTTTACTCCCATGATAATTACTGTAAGAACTAACATCACCGTTCTGATAAATTTTCATCTGCTTGTACTTCGCACTTGTGATTCATATTTCCGTCTTTTTAAACAAAAATAATTTTATATGAACTCGCTTCAAAACATTTTATAACGGCACTGGTAAAAAAATATTTATTTAAGTGTTTCAGTTATGAAGTATTGTTATTCAGCGAATACGACAACATGTTTTCCATATTATTGTTGTCAAAATGGAAAACAGTTTGAATTTGTATAGTGGTCTGTTTTCATTTGTAAAAATCGTATAAATAAATTTGCTAGTTGTATGTACGCCTAATCTCTTAATTCAATACGAATCGTAATACAAAGTTACTCTGTCGATCATCTGTCGGTTTTCGCAACGATGCGTTTTGATATAATAGGAGATAATGTAAGTCGGTACAAGTGTGCTATGGTTACGCAAGTTACGTTCAAAGTATTTGTACTTTGTACTCCTGTATACTCGTTCATAATTACATTACTACACTTAGCTCCACTAAACCTGTGTATCGTTGTACTGACTTCTTTTTCGGAATTATTCACATCATAACTTAATTTAGCGTCATTAACATTGAAATAATTATCTACGTTCGTTGTTAATTTATCTGCCAAATTCTTATCATTTAAATTTAATTTTTAATTTTAATTTTTAATTTTAATTTCCCATCAGATGGGTCGTCTGCCTTTTCATCGTCCATTAATATAGTTGAAAAAATTAGGCATAATACCAAAACGAACCAAGGTCCCTTGCAGGTACACAGGATCTGTAAGGGACATGTTTTTTTTTCTTTTTTTTAAACCGTAGGATTTTAGATAAGGTAAATTCCGCGGAATTTTTGAGATAACTAGCAGCGCTCAAGCTGCGGTTCATATAACTTTAGTGCCCTTGTGATATTTACCATTTTCGGCTGATCGCCATAAGCGATCGCTCCAAATTTCGGTGAAGCTGTCAAGCCCTCCCTGTTAACAGCGATACACAAATCGAAAATAAAACAAAAGTGAACTTATAAATGTTCACAGCGTGACGAATTTACTATAAGGTACGGATCTCGTCATCTTGCATATTGATTGACGCGTCGCCTTGACGCCCTTCCATGGCGCCACCCTGCAAACCTCCCCATCCACACACAAGGACGCCGGGAATAGGGACGCGCGCATACTACTACACCACAGTATGTACAAGTCGATCGTACGGAAGTGACGCTTTCAAATATTCATTTAAAATGAAAACGAATAAAACCGCGAATGTGATCAAATACGTGTTATTTATAACTTAAAAACACCGCAACTAGAGAAACACTGGAGTGGACACTTTGAGATATCACATCTGTAAGTTAAGAGCTTTCCATAAATTATTCCCATCACGGCTTCTATACTTAACTGGGTCAAGCTTCCGTGTCCTCGTTGTTAAGAATTTTTTATTTCTGAATGGCTGTTGTTCTTTTTCTTTGCATTATTACTATACCGGAACAAGGATTTTGTAGAAGTTATTTCTAACTCACTTCAATTTATACCTACTGTTTAACATATTTCACCGACTAGTGTTATTTATAATTTTAACTGAATTGTTTAGAAAAACATACTCGTATATGATACTTTTTGCAATCTCCTCACTCAAAATATGTAATTGTAAATAATATTCTGGTACTCATAAATGTAATGATAAGAAAACTAATACTAAATACTGCACAGTAAACCGACACCGACCGCCGAAGCCGCCATGATATAATCCTAATTGTAAACACAACTTCTTCCTGTTCACCTTTGTTACTATCTACTATACTATCTAATAAAAATAGCATTCTTACTTAATAAAATTACTAACTGATGATGATGATATGATAATATTAATCACAAAATTTTCTCATTAATTTGTTGCTGCCAAAAGTTTAAGACAATAATATTGAAATATAATATGCAATATCCAATATTCGATTATTAGGTTAAAAGTGTTAATATTTATAAAGACTATATACTTAGTATCATTTTAATGTAATTGCAATGACATGCACCTATATTGAAGTTCTAGATTAATCCGAGATAAAATACAGCGTATATTATATAGGAAATTGACTTTGAAACTTTCTATAGATAAGTCGTAATTGTGTTATGAGTCGGAAGTATTAGTAATAGTGCGTAAACTGATTATTACGATTAAACTTGATTTAATCACGTTTATCTTTTCATTTGGAGAAAGTTTTTATCATAGTAAACATATATATTCAAAACTCACGGTTCCGTGGCACTCTACTGCACCAATTACCGATATAAATGTTTCTAGATAGGAAATTATTTATCGAAAGCGTGTAATAAATAAACAGTGGCGGTCAATAATTCGATTTAAAGTTTCACCCCGAAATGGTTGTCTTAATTTAAATTAAGCATCGCGATCTTAACAGAAATGGTTACGCTTAACAAGTAGGCATTATCGAGATAACGCGTTTATATAAGCAGTGAACGGGAGCTGTAAAATCTCTAGGGTCTTTGTAATGTCAGTTCGTATCCGTTAATGTTTTGATTAACTGGTTCTAGAGATACGTTTCTCAATCATTTTAGTGTTACCAACCAAAGAATAACAAGAAGAAAGTCCAAAAGTATTGTGGCTCGCTAATTTTTACGTGGACCAAATAACATGGTGTGAATGATATATAATAACACTACTTACATATTATGAATTTCTTTAGAATATACTTAACTAAAATGTCATTATTTTAATCGAATACAACAGATCTAATCTTAAATATAACGTGCTACATAGGTACATAGATATATTTATACACTATATAAGTTTATTGATCAAAGTATAGATTTCCTTTAGATTAGAAGATTCGATAGTTATAAATATTTTATTATTTTAATGATATTATAATATGTAATATAAGTTTTATATTACTTTGTGGCGTTGCTGTAAAATGTAAATTTAACTATAATTATAACATTGTACGCGCCTGTACAGTAATTAATACATTTTATTTATTTTCCTTTGATTATGATGAGTTGAACGTGTGTGCGTTCGTTTCGGTCGCGTCCGCACGTCCTGTGTCGGCGGCTTGTGTGTCAGGTGATGCTATTTCTACCTCTCCATGAACCGGCCCGTCTCACGATTCATGTTCAAAGTCAATTATTTTAAAAAACCACAACTGTCCGAACTTGTTTTTCGTTGAAATGAATTACGATTCAAGGATTCGATTCTTGACTGACAAAACATGTATGTACGTTCTTGTGGATTATACAAATAATATTATTTATAAGAGACGATTCAAATTGTTCTTTTCCTAATTCTCAAAATAACACATTTTCAGTTTATTTCACGTGTCCTTGCTCTAATTCGATGTCGGATGTCTCCTAATTTCGGTTTTTGAATTTTAACAAAATTCGTAGAAGAGTAATTTCCTTTCGCAGTCGTTGTACTGCGATGCATTTAACGTACGTATCCATCCTATAATGTCCAGTAATTAAGACATCCAACACTTAATCATATTAATATAGCCGCTATATATGTGTCGTAACGATTCCGATTCCTCGGTCATGTTCGTAGTATCATTTTAAGTGGGTAATAGTAAGTGAACGTGCGTATAATACGCGTCGTGCGAAGTGTTTCTCCTAAATATAAATACGTTATTCTATCTCTAATACAGCACCTTGCGCACTCATCGGTCACTTATAAAAAGCTACGTCGAGGTCAAAACTTTGTACATCGGTTAACAGTACGGTACCCGGACTCGCGTTGTAACCACGTACGATATCATCAATGTTTTATAATCACGTGCTACTCTGTAACGTCACGAATAAATGCAAAGTTTATATATGTATCAACTAGCCAATGGCTCATCTTGGCAAGTGGACGCCGATTGATTGTGGTGTCGTCTCCAATAGTGTATGTTACTCGGTTGAATTCACTTGTGTCCGCATGGTGCAAAAGTTGATGGCGGATTTGAAGGTGCTCATTGGGAAGCGAGCACCGGCTGGGGGTAGCCTCAACCCCGCGCCACCATCGCTTTCCGCAGCAACAACAGTACACTAGGCGTGATCTAAAGGCGAATCTCCATAGACACATGAGTATAGTGCTGGACAGGTGAGTCGGCGTTTGTTTCCATTAGATTTTTTGAACTGTAATTAATTAATTCAACGTACATTTTTTTTGTGTGTCGACATTGCTGATATAAATATCCAACAGATAGCTTGAGCGATAATAATAATTTACTAATATCAGACATTATTGACAAGTGAAAGTATACAATTTAATTTTATTAGTAATTTATGCGAAGGAGACAACTTAAAATTGCTGTACTTGACATTATTAAGTAGTAACATTGAATATGTTATTTGTCATAATCTAGTATCTATGTTTATCTAGATTGACAATTTTATTTAATACAATTGGTTAAAACTGAAATTATCATATTGATCGAATTTATTGAAGTACGCTTTCAATACATGCCTAACTAACTAACCTTCATAGGTATCGATAGATAAATTCAGTTTATTTTTGTAATGTTTACGTGAATAAGATGAATAATTAACCGTAAAAGTTAAATATAAAGCATAAATACAAGCTCACCATCTTGTTTTCCAATTTCCAATAATAAAAAAAATACCAATCGATGAAAGGACTTCTAAATTTAACCTTATTGATTGATTCAACCGAAAGACGTCCACTGCTGGGCATAAGTCTTCCCAAAATGGGAGGAATTGCCACAATCGCCACGCTAGGCTAGCGGGTTGGAGATCGCATTACTTGTTTGTGGAACTCAGAGGATGCTGCTGCCCATCCCCTGGTTTATCCGTTGGTCGCCTTTTAAAACACTTACGGGAAGATATGGGGTGGTACTATTCTTAGCCGGCTCCATACGACAAATTTAAACTTGACAACAACAGAAATACAAGAAAAAATAGATAAAGTGGAATTATTTTGCTGAATACTTATAAATTTTATAATATACTAAAAAAACTAATATGAGAACAGATAGTAATCCATCTTTATTGAAACTTTGACAATGATAAGGAATGTATTGATGTGAGGTAGCACTGTAGCAACTGATAACGGATTACGAAATCTATGAGATTATTTTGATTAGTCGTGTATAGAGAAATAAACGCTGATAACAATAACGACTCAGATAAATACATCGTCTTAGAAGTGAATATGCAATCGATTTTGTTTAAATTAAAAATATATTTCTTTCTTTTCGTCTATATTTCTACCTGAATCGTCCAAATTGTTTTTTGTTCTATATTTGAGTCTATGTTTTTTCATGTATTATTATCGTGATGCATATTCTTCATTTTATACTTATTCTATTATTATATTATTTATACCAATAAATAAAATTGAAGCGTAGACTATTTCGAAACATATATCTATGTATAATGAAAGACAACAGAACAATAACGCGATGTAAAATTGTTCAAAGAAAAAAAAATTTGTTGTCGTTAATATATATAGTTGAAGTGTCTGTTTTTTTGCATGTAATTCGTTTGAATGTATATACAATACCTATACAAAAATGCAATAATTAAATTTGGAAAATAATTTGGGTCCCGTATATAAAAAATTTAAAACTAGATTACGCAGTGAAAAATATATGAATCGCGAGCGCAGTCGCGGGCATACAGCTAGTATGCTAGAGCTATGTTGACTATTGAGTGTTTTGTTGGAAAAAAACTTGAACATTCGAAAGACGCCTACTTTCTAGAATTCTTGATTAATAAAGTATGTAAAAATAAAACGGTTTTTCAATTCGTGAATAAAAAGTACGAACATTGGCACATATTGTGCGATACTCTTGTTTTATTAATTTCAATAAAAATAAACCTTACGAGGTTAAGAAACAATAGCGAACGTTACTTCACCTTGAAACGTACTAAAGGAAAGTAAACAAATTATAACACATACTGTTATTGAATCCGAAATTACTATAAACTTACTTCCATGTGATTTTATGTATAGCCAGAGGGAATTTAAATAATATGTTACTTACATGTTTTGTAAAAAAAAAATGCATGCATTAATACAAGTAAATACTATTTGATATTTCATAATTAATCCAATGGGTTATTTAAATTAAAATTAATGATTATTCATACAAAAAAATACGTTCACCAATCCTTGCCGATATTAGAATAAATATAATGATTAAGTTACGTAAAATTAATAAAATGTAATTGATTGGAAATAAATTTGTTTATCGACCTTAACCTTTCGAAATGCTTAGAGTAAATTATCATTTGAAGGTTGGACCCAACTGCGTCTCTTATGTAACTCCGACCTCATCTTATATTATACGTCAGTACGTACGGCATTATTAAAGTATTAGTAAACGCACTTGAACTTTATTATTTTAACCAGTTCATAAAAAATTGATATAATTCGCAATCTCAAATGTATATCGCTATTATTTTGTCGTCATTAAATTTTACGAATACGTATGTAGTACACAGATATTCTAAAATGTGATTTTGATTAACCTATAAAATCGTTCCACAGATTGCTGATATATTTTTATGACGTACAGATTTGAAATGCGCTGTACAGGTAGGTGGGTGTCTCTGTCTGCTCATGTTTAATGTATTTCTTGTGGGAGTTACGAACGCAGTGTATTATTACGCCAAATAATTTTGTCTCAATCATTTATGTTTGAATGTTGAGTATTTGACACACGTCGATCTCTGTACATCCCGGTACATACGACATTGATGATTTATTTCAGTACAATCGTTTGATTACTTCCCGATTTTGCGAGGTGGTGATTTGTTTTATTGTGACCGTTCGATTACTTCCTGAATTTGCAGGTCCGACTGGATGTCGACCACCGTATACTTATGAAAACTCAGTTATAGTGACACGTTAAAGCGTGTCGTATTCCGGTTTCAGAAGTGTATATATCTCATCCAGTCCCGGCTTTTAGCTATAAAAACATTGGCCGGTATTTTTAGTAGCGTAAGCGAGATCTCTTTTTTTTTTTTTGCCAAGCTCGAATACACAAAAAGTAAAAGTAATTAATTATTTATTTATTGAATTTATTATTTTGAATCAATAGTATTTTACATTTTTTGGTCGTATAGCACTAATCAAAAGTAGCGAAAATTGAAATGAAATCAGAAAAATTTCTTCTTTTCAAAGAACATTCGAATTTACAATGAATAATTTCACAAATTCCATACTAAACTCTCAACTTCGCATTTCAAAAGTATGTATTTCTTAATCCTTGGACTCGTTGGTCAACATTATCGCGGGATTAATTACAAGAAGTGTTCTAAATCTGAATCGAAGTACAGTTAATGCGAATTTCGTCGTCGTGTTATATAAGACATCCCCTTGTATTTAAATATTTCTCGCGACAAACATTCGGAATGATTAATTTCGCACACGAATAATAATCTCGGTCAGCGTTCAGAAATAACAACTACCTCCTACTTACATACACATATAAATATTCCTGAGTGTACCCGAAGGCCTTGGTCTGAATTACTTGATGTATAATCTGCGTTGGGCCACTCATTGGTTCTTAATTATCTATCCTAGTAAATAAAATTGAAGTGTCTGTTTGTGATGTCAAAATATTTTTTTTTACTAAATAGATATGAACGTACATATATACGATATCTAATTTTATCTCTATGTCTGTTTGTTCCGAGTAATCTCCGGAACGGCGTAACCGATTTGGACGGGACTTTTTTTGTTAGATAGCTGAAGTTACTCCGCGTTACTTTGGTTTTTGAGTGTTGCGTAAAAAAATTAAAACTCATGAAATTTGGAATAAAATCCGATTCAATGCACAGTTTCACTAACAAGTGTTTGAATTTGTGAGAAATAGTTTTACTTAGAAAAAAAAATAACGAAAATAATTAGGATTACGTATAAAAAAATGAAACGCAGTGAACAACATATGAAACGCGGGCGCAGGTGCAGGATCACAGCTAGTTTATCATAAATGTAAATGATCGGTAGTAAGTGTAACATGTTGAAGACTATCGATATCTAATCTTGGTTAAGTGATACACTTAGTTACTTAATAATATAAATAGTTATAATAATTTTATATCACTTCCTACCATTTATATTAATGTGATTAAAACACTGTGAAACAATGGAAATATCTGCCTACATATCTAAATGTGTGGTTCCACAAAAATTACATATATAACTATGGATACATAAATGGATGGTCTAATGCATTCGTCATTTAAAATTTTACAAATAAATTGTTAAAATTTAAAACACATCAACGCATTTTAGAAATTACTATCAAGAGTGGATTGTGAGATGTTGTCTACTATTATAAACCTTTCAAGTCAAAATTTATATACCATAAAGGAAGGAATGTAGGGTACATTTATATAGTTTATTTGTATAGTTGTTAACGTCATCGTAATTTATTATTAGGGACATTGATATTCTTTGGAAAAAACACCACCTTCTCGTTAAATTATTAATAATGAACACCTGGATCGAGTCCAACGGAATGCAGGATCAACACCTCATGGGTGTTATCCCGACATAACATACAGTCACATAGTATATATCTATTGTGCTGTCATACGATGTCCACGTATTGTGATATTATTCACCGCAAGTATCGATATCTTCAGTGACGTTCGGATTACAGAAGACGACGGGGTTGGTTTGCAGCTATGCCGCAGTCGTATGAGGCTAGCCGCCCGCGCACGCTAGCCCGAGGTCGCCCTGAAGCCGTGTCCGTCTAGGTCAATACACTTATTCGCGTGTACCTCCACCTTATCGCATTCCCATTATCGCATTAAACCTATTTCGTTCGAGTGCCTATCGATCCGTCGCTGCTACGAAAGTGCTCTTGAATATTTTCGTGTGACGAACGTGAACAATCGAGCGCGGTTCGCTCGTCGGATGACATCAGTTAAGTCACCACGTCCGCTGGAAACAATACTCAGTGTCCGCGCTGTGTCGAGATCGGTCGCACGAGAACCCTTATGGAGGACGTACGGTGTGCTATGTGCGACGCCCTGGGCAGGAGGAGCTTCTCCACTAAACTGTTACAGGTGGCAACAGCGCAGGCGCACATGAAGACATGCTCCCACGCTAGCTCGCCATCTGATCCGTCGCACGACACTGATCTCTCGCGACTCGCGCTCTCGCCGCCAAAAGACGAAAGTCAATCGCCGGCTTCAGGCTTAACCTTTCCGCCGACACGCAGTCGAAACCAACAGCCGAACATCGATCGCCATTCGCTCGCAGGAACACATGGTGCTCGTAAGTTTCGGTCTTGTTGTAGCATGATACGCTACGATTTCTTTGTCTACAATCATATTTATCTAGTGGTTATTAGTCATTGCACAACGCTACCTACACTCCCTTTTATGAAACATTATTTTACTAGTCTCAAGTTTCTTATGTCTTATCACACCTGTCGTTATCAGTTTTTTATGTCGATTACGTGATTCTTTTTATTATTTCTACACATGTTGTTTGCCAGCATTATCTTTTATCTAAACACTTCAATGGTATCATCAACGGCTGCTTTGTATGAATATAGTGCGTTTGAATTAAGAGTTATAACCTTGTAATTCAATGCTGTAAAAAATGATAACATATTTATTATACTTTCGACAACGAAGGAAGGTCTCTACAGTGGCCGCCGTCTCCACGGACTAATCGATACAGCCTTGGACCTGACGGCGCATAGATACAATCACTCGTTATACCAAATTGTTTGTACTTAATGTAATTAATCTTGCAAAATAGTATATTATCGTGTGAAGATTGCGATCTCGTGTTAGTTTCGTAATATTATAGATAATGAATCTATTGCTGCAACAAGTTTCAGAACCTTCATGCTATGTTTAGTTGACTACGAATTTGATTAGCAAAGTAATAAAGGTAACAACATAGTTTGCAATTCACTTAAATACGAATATGATGTTCGTTGAATATAATATAATGACATGTAGCATGAAGCAGTTAAATTAAACAGTTAAATAAACATCAAGGACGAATATGGATGTATATTACAAAAGATTCTAATTATGAAAACATGTCTGTTTTCTTTATTATGCTTACATATAATATTTTACTTCTCTGACACAGTAATTTTTATATTACATGCAAACAATGATCCTGTAGAGATAATATTTGTGTATCTTTGACAAGTTTTATATCTATTTTATTTAAAAATACTACTATATTTTACACAACTACTGAAGACTTATACTGCGAAATTTTCATAAACCTTTGTCTATGAACCATTAGGGACTTTTTATTTACCGATTCAAACTGGTATAAAGGAGTATCCATTAAATCGGAACTGACGGAAATTTCAATTTGCTCGACTCGCTCTCCTGTTAAGGCAATAAAGAACTAAATTAGGAACTCGTCACTTGAGAAAGTTTCTTTGGATTTTTTTAACAAAGAACTTAGGGTATATGTTTTTTTATCCAGTTTCATGTACACGTAACGAGTATACGAAATTCAATTACATTTCACATAGTTTTTCATCTAGACAATGGTTCATAGTTATGATGGGAATTGACCGATGGCGTTATAGTCGTTCTTAAGAATTTCTATTCTTGTAAATCAGCATCTAGTATATTCTGTCAATCATCAAAGTTGAGAGTTCATCCATGTTCAAACATTGACGAATGCTAAAATTCAAAATTTAAAAAGTCCACTTAAGTTTCTCTCGCATTCTGTTTTTCTAATGATTACACTGTGGTGAACTCCCACAGGAACTGCACCAATTAGTTCCACTCTTTCCTTACCATCATGGTACTACTAGACAAGTAACAGTCCAAACCTAGGTTGGAACCACTCTGTATTATCCTGGCAATAAATTTCATTTTCTCGCTTGCCTCAAAAGTCTGGTGATGCTGTCAAAACATCTAGCACCGTCTTAATCAGTTCGGAAAAAAACTCCTTAATAGTTTCCACTCATATTCGCACAAAAATCTTTCCATCATCTTTGTCCATTATACAAACTGTAATCATGTAATTTGTTTAAAATCGCACTTTTGTGTTATAAGTACGTATGAATGTCTCATCTCGACATCATCAAACGCTTGTCATTAAGAATAAACTATAGAGTTTTATGATTTTAAATTTGTCTCATACTTCAATAATCATCCGGGCGATGTCGTCATCCTCCTCTTATAATAAATATATCTAAAGGTCAAATCTAACAAAAATATTCTGATCTCGATTTTTCGAATGTGTTATAAAAATATTATTATATTTGGATTGCCTGGGTAACAAACACCAATAGTAATGATAATAACAAAAGCAACCGTTTAAATGATGAACCTATAATTTAGTAGAATTTAAAAAATATAAATGTTATTTACTTTAATAGGTACATACGTATATTTGTAAATCAGGAACACAATCTACGTAATTCGATTTGCAAAGTTATTATAGATAATTGAATGTAGTTGAATGATTGTTAGCTTGCAAGTAATTATAGATATTACGATATCATAGTTATAAATAAATACCTTTAGTTTGTGGTTTTTTTCCATACCTGAGGAAGTTATTTATATGTTATTATGTGTATATTTGTTTTTATACTCATGTCAACTTGAAGATAAAAAATATTAGATAAGTATAGTTTGTTATATTCTAAAGGATAGGAGGAGATATTCGACACCAATTAAGTTCCTGGTTTGGTGAAAGGTGACGCGACGCTAATTCCGTTATTTTGAAGCCTGCAATATATTACATAAATGTTTTCTGTAAAGAATCATGATTGTTTTGTTTGTTAAGGACCCACTTAATCACAAATCTACCTATACATGTTCGTAATTATAAAACATGATCGTGTCTAATTCCACCTTTTACTAATAATGAGATACTACGAGTATTTGCAAAAAAAAATGAGAATCCGTCACTTATCTATACTATGTTATTAGTTATTCGAAAAAAAATATGTTTAAGTGCCTTATTTTGCATCATTTCTGATTAACACGAGTCCATCCATCCATCCATTGAACCGAAAGACGTCCACTGCTGGACATAGCTCTCCTCTATAGAACTCCACATAGACTCGTCTTGCGGTACCAGCATCCAATGGATTCCCGTGTTCTTCACTAGATCGTCGGTCGACCTTGTGAGGGGCCTATCCACGCTGCGTCTCCCGATACGCAGCAGCCATTCGAGAATCTCTTGACCCTATCGGGCATCGGTTCTACGAACAATGTGCCCACCCCACTGCCACTTTAGTTTGGTAATTCTTGTCAATGTCGGTTAGTTTGTTTCTTCTGCGGATCTGCTTATTATTGATTCGATCACGCAGTGAAACTCCAACCATAGCGCCTTTTTCATTGCCCTTTGGGTAAATTTGAGCTTACTAATTAGGTCCCATTGTAAGCGACCACGTCTCAGTGCGGTAAGTATTCACTGGTAACACACACTGGTCGGTAGAAGTCTTTTGTCTTGAGACAATACGATATTTCGGACGAGAATATTCTACGTAGCTTCCTGAACGTGGCCCAGTAGAGTTGGATTCTACGATTATTGTATAATACCACCTTATACTTTAATCTAGACGTTATAATTTGAGATATTATCTAATCATCAGAATAAGAAAACAATGGAAATTTACAATAAATTTGTAAAATTTAAAAATAGTGTGATATTTTTGAATAAATTGATAACACTAAAACTACTGGACCATTTAAAATATCAGGTAGAAATAGGTGTAAGTCGATTACTAGTACTTCTTGTGGTTAACCGATGAGTTAGCAAGCAAGGTTTGTGCTAACAAAATAATCAGCGTATCGTTTACTCTAAATAGAAAGCAATAAATAAAATGTAAAACTCATCGACACGAGTAATAATAACGTGCACATTATTTTTAAGAGATGAAGTCACACTATTGACATTTATGGTAGTTTTACAGTCCTATTTAACGCATCATAAAATACG
The DNA here is from genome assembly GCA_014132275.2 of Samia ricini. Taxonomy (NCBI): domain Eukaryota; kingdom Metazoa; phylum Arthropoda; class Insecta; order Lepidoptera; family Saturniidae; genus Samia; species Samia ricini. Next base: position 15,680,704 of record AP028161.1, read on the forward strand.
AGAGCGTAGCGTATACCAGCGGCACATGAGAACTTGCGTTTAGTTATTGCTTCGTACAGCGATGTATTTTATAGCATACGCATATGCGTTGTCTAAATATATATATAACGCACACTAATACTTTTCTATTAATTTATTATAAAAGAATGTATTGTATATATATGATGTATGTATGTATTATATGTGTATGTAGTATGTATTTTTATTATATTGGTATCTATGTATGTATTATATTTGTATACAGGTATATAATATCAATACTTAGTTTTGCACCTACCTTTGTTACTTTCTTCACCACCCTAAGGTTGACTGGGAGAAAATGCCTAAGGCATTAAGTCCGCCTTTGTACATAAATGTATGCAAAAAGTGTTGAATAAATAAATAAATACATACATATATTAATAGAAAAGTATTAGTGCGATGATTCTGCTAGAAAATTAGTATAGAGTTGCCGTACCCTGCATATGTTTTTATATTTTTTTTTTTACCAAACATATACATTAACCTTTTTAGGATTAGGTCTCTGCTATTAACTCTACAGTATATTTAGTATAGTATGGATTTAACGATGTATCTATCAAATAGTAGTCCAACTGTACTCTACAACAACTACACAAATAATTAAATCGTACGTGTAAGGAAAGCTGTTTATAACTAAAAGTTCACAAGGTCGTCCCCGACAAAGACTTTTCAGCTTAGTTAAAATCGGAATCTTCGTGATTAGCGCGCGATAACGTGAAGCGATGATGGCGCAGTGTGTATAGCGACCGGATTCCGCGTCAATCGACGCGGGTTCGATTCCAATTATCCAACTCTAAAATCGGCCTGAGCTTTCGGTGTAGGAAAACATCGTGAGGAAATCGTAGCATGGTGGTAGGGCCTTTTTAATGATGCCCGCCTGGGTAGCTGCCACTCTCAGGTTTGAAAACTTGTCGCCAAATACCAATAGTTGTGTTCCAGCAGCATCACTTGAGAACTAGTACCTAGGTTTAATGTCTTTACCATCCTGGACCATATCAAGTGAGATTATAATCAAAGCACTGAACGTATACCGTGTAAAAAAACATCAAGTTAAAATAATTTATATATTTACATTCGTTAAATCTCTAATAAGGGAAAAAATCTATATCCAATGAATAATTAGAGAAGAGAATTAAACTATATTATTCGCACCCCTTATTGTCTATATTATTGTTATTATGGCAACAATAATTCTCTCATGGAGCGAAAAATTTCTATACATATTTATATTTGTTTTAGTCTAGAGTAGTTTATTTCTAATTTAATTAATTAGCAATTGATATAAAAAACATCAAGGTCAACGGATAACAACATCGTAGTTGTTTGCGCTAAATAAATTTAAATTGTCCGGCTTAATTGTCTCATAAAAAATAATTATAACGTATAATTTACAGAACCAATTGTTTGTTATTTTTAGTTTTGTTAATTTTTTGCTCGTGTTATTATAAAATGAGCCAATTAAAACCATATGCTCAATTATGTTTTTTTTTGTAAATATATAGCTATAGACAATACATAACGCAATATAACAAAACTAGAATAAAATGTTAATAAATTTAATTTGTCAATCATTTGTATGATAATATGACAAAATATAGATAAATTTATATGACATTGTTTTACATTTATCTCCGTAATTTTGTCTTCTTACTTTAGCGATATTGAAATAAAATTCAGCATAAGAATACAAGACATAAAGTATAAAATTGTAAATACAATATCCATAGATAAACAGCCAAAAATATAAAAATAATCCAAGACGTATTACCACCAATTTTCATATTTAGTTTGTTTTTTTTTAATTTATGCCAAACTTGTGTTTGGCGTCCGAACTTTCCCTGACAAAGGTCAGAGACATTTTTCATCTGGAGATCTAAGCCGCTCTTTCCTTTTAATTCTTTTCTTCTTTTTATTCTCTATGTTCTGTGTTTAGGTTCTTTTCCTTTCCTTACTATTATTTAGTTTGGTTATTAATAATACATTTCAGTCTTAAGATTTAAAAAAAATCTTTACATTTTGAATAGTAATTATTTTTTTGAATTTAAACAATCGGGCGAACATTATAATATATTTTAAATAAAAGAAACTATTACTTAATAATGTTATTAGACTTACTGTTATGTTATTGATTATTGACAAATTAACGTGCAATGGGCTATGAAGATTTACAACCGTGAAATGTCCAAAGATCTTCCTTTCCGTCTTTATAAAGAGGTTGACCTCAATGTACTCGCAAATGCGGTGGTAACATTGTCATGTATGGCCTGTATAGTCGTACTCCAAACGAACATAATCACGAACGGTTCGCATTGGATTCGTTGAATATTTTCCGTTATCACTCGTCAAAGTATCCTACACGTGTAGAGGCACCCTTTATTTAGTAACAACGTCCCTTTTTTATATTAACCACCGTGGGTCGAACAGCTGTTAACTATGACAACAGCCGGTGTCTTTATAAAAAAAAAACGAAGTGGGTACCTGATATGCTATGGGTAGTATAAAGCAAACTCAATAAATATTCAAACTGCATTCAATAGAATGATTACGTTAGCAAAATAGTTTTAAACGACATGCAAATGGTCAATCCACTCTTTCGTTTGCTATTTTTCATATTTTATTATTGCTGAATTGTTTAATTTTCTGCATGTTGAGTCATGTATACATTTTAAATTTATACAAAATTTTTGTATAAATTAAAGCAAAAGAAACATATATTTTGTCTTTTATTTAATTCATTTCAGAACAAAATTAAATATGGATAAATTCAATACGCGTGCATTCCAGTCATGAATTCAACCGAAAGACGTCCACTGCTGGACATAGGTCTCCCCTAAAGATTTCCACAACGATTGTGTCGTTCATTGCCATAATCGACACACTTGGAAGGCGGAGCAGATACGTGTGCCTTACTCTTTGCGTGTTGTTAGTTGTTGCATATCAATAAAATTTAATTCCAGAATCAATTAGCTAATTTCACGTATGAGTTGAACACAAAATATGCTTTATTAAAATGGATGTAAAAAACAAAAGAAAGCAACATAATATTCAAACACAAACATCAGCTCATATAACAAAATAATAATAAATCTAAAACCGAGCATTCATAACTATGTACTTCATAAACTACAATCTAATTTTATATGCAAATCGTGCTTTATTAAAAATAAACATTCGACTTGCGAAAATACATACTCATGTATGTATAACATTATGTATCTGCCTGCCCTACCTCTACTTGAAAATCACGTAACAATTTCATAATTTATAAATTTAGCAACAATACTCGTGGTAAAAAAAACGTAAAGTATTATATTATTGCAAAATTCACTTTAGGTTAAAATTTTATGTTTGTTGTTTATAAGAGCGTTAGTATAATGGTCCACCTTGAACGGTGGCCGGACCACTTGTCGGGCCACAGGTTGTTACGGTTCTCGGTTTATGCAAATGACATGTCTCCAGTCTCTCGACATGTATCACTGTCAATCCTCTACTACATCTGTTTTACAACTTTAGATATTTCCATCGTGTATCAATAATACTTTATGTAGATTTCATTTGCAAGATCTTATTCTACTTTCTATTTCTCTGTTTTGAAAAATAGCAATATCATATAACTACACTGAATGTGCCCGCGCCATTACCCGCTTGGAATTAAGACAATTTGAGAATACCAATTTTAATAGAATTTTCTTTCAGTAGTTTTTGCGTGATTGACGAACAAATTATTAAACAGACAGACACACAAAAAAATTTAAAACTATCGAAATGTGTTCTACAGTCAATTCTGTGTACCGCCGCAAAGTAATTTTCTTAAATATCTTCAATATACAGATTTCGTCTCGATTATAAGTATAGATTTTAATTCTCATAAAAAAGCCTCATAGAAAAATTTTCGTTTCCATGTCTTTCGGTAAAATAAAATTTCCATACAGGTACTATTTATACATTTTTGGAGACAGAATAGTCTTAAGTTTCGAATTATTTTAGAAATAAAAATACGATTATCCAACAACTTCACAAAAACTGTGTTACTCCTCATCTGATTAGGCACAATTATGGTTTCAAATACTGGAATTCATATAGGCCTTACGTTATGATCTACAAAATATTTGGTAAATTTATGACTAATGCATGCATATTATATCAATTTATTGTTGACATGTAGGGTAAAACCTTTCACAGTACTTTTTGACAGGAATTTGTGTGTATTAATTATTAAGCAGTTATTATAGTTATTTAATACTATTATACTGTTTCCCAGTCCTTCAATTGCAAGAAACTTGAACCCGAGCAAACAATACACGGAAGCAACGACTGTAATGACTCTGGCAATTGTTTCATGACACTCGTCTAGCCGTCTAACTAACTGCAAGTGCCTTCTCGAGACTAGTCGCTTTTCAAAGTATCTCATGCGTTGAATTTCTTGCAATGTCAAGTTTGCTATGTCCGCTATGGATTGCTTTAACTTGAAAGACTGCATTTTTTATAGCCAGTCTAATTATAGAATAGAATTTATAATGTCTTTGTTTTGTACATAACACCCTGACCAATAGCAAAACTGATCAAATGCGGTTAACCTTGAACCCACACAGATTTAAACCAGCTTTAAATTAAGCACTCAGATTAGGTGTGGTGTTAGTTGCTATCTTATAGTTTTGAGGTGCAACGGGTGTGTCGCAAAAGCGTTGCCTTGGTATTTTGAGGCGCCATCGTAGCTCGTAGAGTCGTGCGCGCGCCACTTGCTCAGATCCCCTCTTGCGCCCCTCCACAGCTAGCGGTGGCCGGCCCGCTCCCAGTTTGCCGCAACGCGTCGCAACGTTTGTTCGTGTGCGGAGACTATCGTTAAATTTTATAAAACCATATCTTAAAACACGCACGTTTTATCGGTTACAAAATAATCAAAACGGCACCGCTCAACCCAACAGTAGGGACTCGAAAGTCCCATACCGCGAAAGCCGTAGAAGTAGAAACCATGCAAACGAAACTAATAAATGGAAGCTACGCGTCCATCATGAACAAGCAAGATTTGCTGAGAGAAGTCGTCGTGAAGTACATCGACTACTTCTATCCGGTGTAAGTACCGCTAGTTTTATATTCGGCCGCAACGTGTCAGTCGATTGACGCATTGCAGCCTTTCAATGCTATCTGACGGTTTTTAGGAGCGGCGTTGGTGCGAAGGTTCTCACAGTGGTAGAAGACTAATTACCCAGCCGGTAAGTCGGTGAAGGTTTCTTAGCAACGTGGCCGAATGCTGGACCCGACACTCACAGCTGACGTCAGCGCCGCCTATTGTATTTTGTTGTCTCTAAACTTGTGACTGTCTTATCGATCCGTTGCAGTAAACACCATGTTGTAAAAGTCTAGGATATTACCAAAATTTAACAATTAGCAATATTTTTTACGTCATTTGATGTCTTTCAACCTGCAGCTGTAACATTGATCTGACGTATCAATCACCTTCAAGTTTCCAATTTGGCCGTGTTGTATTTTTAGTTGCTACCAGGATCTTAGATGACTAATAACTTATTTCGCGGTCACTACCACACGCGGAGATGTTGTTATGATCATTAATAGCTTAACATTAACAGTATGTTACATCTAGTTGTGTTTGTCTGTATATCTATGTAGGAAATATTATTTTTAGTATTAATTTATTTAGCTGTGATTAAAGTGATTGATACAATTGTATCAAGTCATTCATAACCACGGTAGCGTATGTTAAATCCTAGGGAAAGCACCGTTGCGTGACCATTTCGCGTGACGACCAGTCTCTGTTCGTATATTATTCCGCCGGTGTCCCACTAAAGTCCTTTTGTGTCGAATTCGTTTTATTGTTTACGTCCAACCAACTAAAATTTCATGATTGCCATGTGATGCCGGCTTGAGATTCGACGATTTATTAGCTCACGTGGCTCGTATTTCATAAAAACATATTTTGCAAAATCAACAATATCCACAGCAATCGGCAATAATAATGTTTCCAATATTGCTACGGTCTAATTTCGCCGAATTGAATTCGTACATGTCGCAGTTTCTCTGATTAATCGAAAGAAAACTATTATGAAACATGACTGCGAGATGTAACACTATTGAGCTACTGGCGCCAGTAATTTCGACAATCAACAATACAACCGGCTATTTCCCTTCAGTGACCTTGCGCGTGTATGTCGATAACAATGTATGATGACTGTGTGACTGCGATAATGTTGCTAATCTCGTATGAGCTGTAATAAAATATTCCTGTTGTAATCGTATATTTGCACTCAAATAGCTTTGAAACTTTAAAAAATTTATGTGGCGTATTATAAATTAAATTAATAGTAACTGTCTTAGAAGTAATTTATTTATTAATTTTATTATTGTAAAATATCTATGGTTAAACAAATATCGTGTTTAAGTTCGAATCGCTGCTAGTTCGAACCCTAGTCCTTACCAAAAGTTTTGAAATTCACATCGAATGACGTAAAGAAAAATAAGTAAAAACTTGGTAGTTTAAGAAACGCAAATTACCCCCATATAGTGAACAAAATCTAGATTTCTTGTCTTTTAGACAATCATAAATATATCAACTTAAGGCTGACGTGCTGATTAAAATCCCAAAATAGTCATAAGTATAACATCAGAAGATTTTATTAAGAAACTATACTTAATGTAGAATCTGAATTGTTTTAGGTATTATTTTTGTAGTAGATGCTTTGTTGAATGCTTCCAGTCCATGACTAACTCATTAAATTTTCATGCGGCACGTATAATTCCTTCAGGTGACCCTTTACTGAATTTGCATTGTTTTCGACTACACAATGTCATTGATGGATGCGTCATTTTAAAAGTTAATTGATATTGTTATCGCTATAACGTGCTAATTCTGCTACTATAAGTAATATTTTAACCAGCTGAATAAAAATTAAATTATGCTTTAAAATGTACACCAAACCACGAACACCCGTTTTACAACTTCTTCGTAAACAAAAATCCTTTTTTTTCTCAATTGATAGCGTTGGTTCCGTCAGACCGGTTTACTAAATTACCGAAAGTAGGTAGACTTCTTCGGTAGACGCCATTTTAGTCGCGGATAATGACAAAGAAGATTTAAAAAATCAAATCTTTATTGATTCCTTATGAAAAAGTTATAAAGGGTCTTTGTTCCTCTTTTGTAAAGACGATGTTGAAAACCTCCCTTTGTTCGTGGAGGCATGTTTTAAACTGCAATAGAGTTGTGTCATCTAAGCAAACACGCACGTGCGTGGTGACAAAACACTTATTTATCTTTATGTGTGCTTTTATTTTCTTTGCGTCTTTCGTATTCAACATGAAGCAGGCATCGGTACTCGTTGCTATTAATTACCCATAAACGCGCCTGTTGTTTTATCGGTAATCAATTAATTGTTAATGATTAAACAAATTTTGTATTCGTTTTTTGTCAATCTGGTATCTGCTTTTGACTAGAGTTAATTAATACAGTCTTTATATATTTTTCATCCGCTTTCGGTAGGTTTTTGTCAGAAAGAACATTTTTTTTTATCACTGTTTTTTCCGCTTTAAATTCTATTTTCGGTTTACGAGTATCTTTAAATCTTTATGTCAAATACTGCTTTGTTGCCAGAACGGTTTCGTTATTTGAGTTCAGACACGTAAGAAACCTGTCGTCTTCTTGGATTATATTTAGCAAATTACCTCTCCCGAATAGCTTTTAAAGTTGACATTTTTAATAATAGAATAAGTATCATGTTACCGCGATTAAAATAAAATACGACTGACTCTATTTATATTCATAATTAAATTAAATGTTGTGGTCTTAACTGAGTAAGAAACGACACCTCGTCGAAATGCTTTCACCGTATCTTAGGTTTCTCCGTCTTATGTTTCAAGTTTTTGATGTATACCAAACGTGTGGTTCTTTTCAGTTTTGTCAACTTTGGAACTTACGTAATTGTCCGCAGCGGGCTAAAACTTGTTTGTGCCAAATTTTACTTGGAGAAAGCTAATTTTTGTCTCTTATCTGTGATCATAAAGTGTCAGCTTTCAATATAAGTCGGTCGTTTTATGTACATACTTGATTACACATTTCGTCTACGTGAATAAATTTGCAAGAGTCAATGAAGCACCATATTGCGGTCTCGATCATATGATCCGTGCTGTTGTTTTAATATCCTATACCTCGGCTGTGAACCGGTGGCAATCAATCCTTTGGGTGGTTGCTTACGCTTCAGCGAATTCTACTTTAGATATTCAGTTTTTCGAATCCTTGACGAACATACAAAATACGAAATCCGTCCAAGCCGGGAGAAAGTGCGAAGTCATACCACATATTGGCTACCGGACGATTACACCAACGAGATTGTATCATAATGGGTAAGTCCGACAATCGTGGTTAGCAATAATATCTCCAGTTGCTAAGTAGAGTGTGTCGTCATTCTCAGAGCGCACGTGGCTGGGGAGACCGCGTGTTTCTCTTTAGTGTAACACGCTTCTTTATTCGTGCACTATTGTTTTGCTAGTTCGAATGGAAATGTGGGTAATGATAGACAATGTAATACGTTTGTTTTAGGAGTAGTACTACTATTCGGACATTTACTGTTGGAAGAATTAATGAGGTTCCGTAGCTCGTTGATGGTTCGTTGATTTCTAACGTTACATTCAGTTTCAATTCTTTTAATTTTCAACTCCGGTGACCGGTTTTACAATATTTATTCGAAGATAATAATTCAAATATGTGAGTCATTTAATACTAACAATGTGCGTGCATTGTTTATCATTTGTGAACTAAATGCGGCACTTGGTTGATCAACGTTGTCCATTGTTTCCGCATATTATTACTACAATTATCGATCTATCCAGGCTGGTTATTTTGTAATATTTATATACAACTGCCTGCACTAGAGTAATCATCCGCGTTGGAATTGACGGATGCTTTCTTCAAAACTACTATATCGTATAATATTATGGACGTGATCAAATGTATTTGCGACTTGCGCCTATTTATGCAAATAAATACAGGCATCCTACGAAACTCGTTCACATGTTCTTAACGGATGTGTAAAATATTTTTTTAAACATGATAATAAATATATAAATAATAATAATATAAATAAATTGATTAAATCAAATATCCACGATAAGAATGCATTACCTTGTAATTCACTCAAACTAAATCTAAACACGGCTAACATAAAAGCGAATAGAATCAATCGACAAGTTTACGGAAACGTTTATTTATAAGGGAAATGAATAAAGATATAAATAACGCTATGGCCTATGCATAATTTTGTATTCCCGAAGGGGTCACACATCCGTGAAACTATTATGAATTATACATGAGTTTTGTCTTTGATTGCCGTATCCCTAAAAGGTGAATGTATTTGCATCAAAACTCTTCGTTTACATCGCCCACACACTAATTTCTAATTTGTGGGCAAACATCAAAAAAGCGTTGTACATCTTAGTTTACTTACTGTGTCTATTAGCACAAGTTCTATTTAAAGAGAGAGAGGTACGAAAAAGAAATATATGTTTTATATTTTGTATTTCTATTTGCCTTTCAATAAAAGAAGATACTTTCCATCAAACTAGGTTTTATTGACGTTCTCGACTAATAGTGTTAATTTCTCTTTGTTGCAGCGCATCGGGCACAAGCGCGGTGGCCATTGATAACAAGATCGAGCAAGCTATGGTAAGCAAATTTTTTAATTATATTTCTTAATATAAAACGATATACTTATACATACATATATTTCAAATGAACGCATTATTTATAGCTCCTAAAATATTCGACCCGAAAACTATAGAACGTGATCATTCCCCTAAGAAAAGAAAAAATACAGTCATTTTAAAATATTCAGTTAAAAGTTAAAGAATTATCGAAATAAAAGTACGTAATAATTTGTAAATTGTTTTATTGGCATGATTTGTTAATTCATTTCAAGTTCAAATTGCAAAATAAAAAATTCAATCTCACCAAAGACCTTGCAAGGTCGTATCGCGTGATTTACAACCGTATGCCGATTTCAATAGACTCACGAAATACGTCATAAACTGTTTACGTGACTAGAATATCTAAATCCTTTCTCTACACCGGCTTGAAAGCTATAATTATCAATTATATTCACTGCAATAAAAGAAATGTACAATATTGTAAAGTAAACATCTATTGGAAACATAAATCATGTAATTTAAATTAAATCCATCGAATTATATTTGGTCGTAATTTATCAAAGGTGATTTTCAATATAAAATCACAATACATTTAAGTTCGAAATGAAACTGAATAAACAAAAGCAAGAAACATTATCATAATATAGGTTTATCATAAATTTTGCTTGGCATATATATCTATATTTAAATGCTCAAGAAATTGCCTATTTGCTAACTAGTTATGCATACACATCTCTATCCATAAGTGGTACAAGTACCACTTTATAAATATTTAAAATAAAAGAAATGTATGAATCGGTTCGATGATTATCTAATTTTAAATGCACAAATTGACAGATAAGACTAAAAGGCGATGCTCTTTATTACACCATACATATACGTACAAAAATGGTGTTCGTCAAGGTCTAATTGTTCGTACCATTTTGGTATCTTTGCTGTGTGCTCTAAGCCTCTCACTCCAGCTTTAAAGCTGTCAAGAGAACTCAGGTCAACAGTGATTAGTCGATATAAATGTACCTTGAAGGTAATATTATTTCTATATTAATTTCTTGGGCAAAATTGAAAATATAATGGTGGTATTCTACAAGAATTAATTCCAATGGCCGAACGGCCTCATAATCATTCCTAGTGCTTCACTATAAAATACTATGAGTCAATTATCTTACTTAGTGCTGCATATCTTCCGTGCATCACTGCGAATGTATTGCAGTGTAACACTTAATTTTTTTTATAAAATTGTAATTGCCGCAACGTCTAAATCGGAGATCCAATTTGTGTCGTGTCATTCGGACGTGAATGTGCCTCTTGTTCCCGATGCGGTGTTTCGAGGAATATTGTATTTAGTGTTTAAAGGCACCGCCTCTCTGCTAGGAAGTGTTTAGATAAAAAGCGCTCGCGGTCGACTTTCTTTGAACGATAATTTTCGTAAATACAGCAAGCATCTGCTTATCTTTAGTCCGTTTATAACAATACGTAGAGGTCATCGAACCTATTTATGGCCATAAATTTATAATCTTTAATAATTTTGTTGCATTTTATCCAATTGGAAAAGTTAATCTTTTACGTATTTAAAGTCTTTGTTGCAATTATTTTGGTACCGAGTAAAATTGAAATTTCAAAAGCGTTTTTTATCGTTCTTTAGATAGATTTTGGTTACTGAATAAAATTTATAAAGACTATTTTCTATAAATAAAATTACAATCTCATAATAGAATTGATGTAGTATTTATTATCGGAACAATAAAATACACAGCTACTTGAACGTAAAAGATGTCAAATGTACACAGATATGTATCTCTAAGTACGTCTTAAATCTTATAAATCATATTTCGCCTTGAGCATATCTAGATACTTCGAGAAACATCGATCGATCGAGACCTTAACCGATAAGTTCTGTTGTTTTTTTCTTCACTTCATACTGTGCATTCAAGACTCGTCTGTAAGACACGGTTGAACAATATAATGGGTTGTAATACTTACACTAGTTCGTAATTAGGTACATATTACATTTTGTTGTCTAATATTATATACGTAAACGTTCAATTTATACGTTATTTTTATATTAGTAATTTATAGAATACAACAAAATGTTGAATTTGTTCATCGCGTTATCGAATAATAATAATAAGATACGTAATTCGTAATTCATTAATTGATAACTGAAAGATTCAAGATGTTTGTAATTACATTAAAATATCGAGAACTTTCTATATACATTATACGACCGGTTAAAAAATAACGCTCGACAACTCGACACTATTCCCTTGTAAGTAAAAGGAAAATATGCAAGGGATTCAGTTAGTACCTGCACATGAATATATATAGTCGTTAAATTTTGTTGAATAGTTTTAAAAAAATACCACGAAACAATCTTTATTTATGTATGTATTTAGGAAATTGCAACACTCGCCGGACCACATACATACATAGCTCGTATTACAATTTCGTTTCACGCTGCCGTGTTGCGTAAATATGCAATTTTGTCCGGGTCTCCATCCGTGTTTATAATAATAATAATAATGAGCTATATACCGTTACTTGATCGATGGTTACTCTTTAAGTCGATAATGACTTCCTTTTTTTAATCACCAGGAAACGAGGTTCCCTCGATCCCCCGAGTAATCTAAAGCTTGCGCAACTGAAAATGTTTGTCATAGTAATTATAGTCTTTGTTATTGATTTATATTTTGTTAAACATATTATTAAACGTTGTTTTATTATCTAACTGAAGTCGTAAAATATTTAAAGCGTCACTGTTAATGTCTTATCGAGAGTCAAGAGGATATACTCGTATATATTAAAATAAAACGCTGTACTACCAGTTTACACTTCTATTATCGAATCAAATAAATTGGTTTTACCAGGTACATTTTTTTTTAGGACAACCCCTACTCTATTGATAAATAAATAAAATATTTGAGAATAGATTACAATTGTTATTAGTATAGACTATTTTGTTACTGTTATCGTATTGTGTTATATTTTTTTTATAATCAACTACCTATACTAATAAATAAAATTGAAGTGTCTGTTTGTAATATCTTATGTCTTAGTACAATTTTTTTTAGGAAAATAATTTATTAATTAAAATTATGGTTCCGTATAAAAAATTAAAACGCACTGAAAGAACATATAAAACACAGGCGCACAGTGTAATAATATCTTCCGTGAAATGGAAAATCATCATCATCATCATCGTCGTCCAGCTCCGAATTAGTTGTTTGGGGTCGGCGCGGTATGTCTCCTGTATGTTTTTTTTGTGAAATGAAAAAGTAAATATAAATTTGGATATTACTATATATACTATATCTAATACATGTCTGTCTTATTGAGTTTTAAATGAGATAGCTCTTTACAGCTCATTCGTACTTTTCTTATTTATATCTTTATTGATTTCGCAGTTTCTTTCTACATGAATTACACTTCCCAGAGAATGTAATTTCGATTACTTGCAAAATTTTATTTTAACTAAACAGACAATAATTCGTTATAAACAGTTTTATGAAAATATGTAGTGATATTTGATATAATTAAATTTTGCGTTGGTAGTTAGGAATGACTAACAAGATAATATGTATCACAAAATGTAAAATATACGTATAAAATAGAAATTATCGTCGAAATCAATGAGTTGCAACTTTTTTATACTGTACATAAGTTTAGCATTTCATCGTAATCTAACCTGATGTTAAGTAATAATATAACTTAAAAGGTTACACCAGCCGAGAGGAAATACTCTCAAGTGATGCCGGAATACCACTATTCTTGATGAAAATACTATTACGAAATTGATCTTATCACTGACTTCATTGAATTCATGTATTCACTTATCACATTACCCTAAAATAATATAGATTAATGTAAACAAAAGCATTGAATAAATACAACTCTATATAAAATCAATATCATTTGACATTTCCGACAAGTTTTTTTTTAGCAAATTCATAATACACAATACTCGTTTGTATAAATTGCAATTTTATCTTGAACTAAAATACGATTACTTTTATTATATACTCGTAAGCCGATCAAAGTGGTTATAAAATTTGGCTTTCTTTAGTATTTTTAAGTGATGCGGGACAAATTAAGTGCGAGCAACGGGTTGCAGTCGATTCTTCATAACGAATGTATTTAGTATTCGCGATTGAGATTCATCTTGAGCCATTGGACTCGTCTCGCATCGTCTATAATTATACAACGCAGATGGCCTCAAGCGATTGACCCCAATCCAACCCTAATGCCCAATACTATAGTATTTTTATAACAACACACGCAGCCACGCACGCGACTCGAATGGCCGAGTCTCATACTATAAAAGTTTTGATGTCATTATCTTGTTTGATTAGATTGCAAATAATACATTATTAATATCCTCGATCGGTATCTATATTATTATTTAGCTTTATAATAATCGCTAACTTATTCATTTAGGTTTTATTTATCTTTTATTTTTATACTGTCGGTTTCCGTATTTAGATATGTAGGTACAATTTACTTTAGTTATCGGATAATGTGTTGCGATCCTATCATACAGTTAATAAAGTTGTTACTATTTCCTATTATGGAAAAGAAAATACCTCAGACGGAAGAGATTTATTTACGTACATAAATGTTTTGAATTTATTTATGTTTTGAAACTTATTTTAAGAATCTTTTCAATAGATTTCCATAGATTACAAGATTTCTACATAGGTCAATGTATGTGTTTTTTTTAGCATTCTATAGTAGAATTAAACATTAGCAATTTTGGAATTATGGAAAAGATGTTTAAGTTCCCCCAAAATTGTGTCTATTTTACTGGGATTATGTATGATAAAAGCTAATTTAAAAATGATAAGATATTAGAGTATAATTAAAGAATGCCTATATTTCTTTAGGTTATAAATTCAGAGCGTTTTGTACCCAGCAATTAACTTGATTCACGCTTCGCCTGAAGAATCCCTTATGGTATTGTAAACTTTATAAAATATGTTTTTTAAATATTTTATGAAATTCAAAACAAGTCTAAATTTATGTATGTGTTATAACTGTACAGGCGACTATTCTCACGAAGCGATTAAGCAATACCATAATGCACTTTTTTATATAAAAGACACGTATCTCACCTGTCGCAATTATTGCAATGCGACATGTAGTATTTTTTACCTTACATAACCGTTACTTTAATGGATTAAAATGATACTTTTTTTTCTATATTAAATAGCATTAGGCAATTTCACAAGTACGTGTGCGGCCTTAACATTTGACCTTCTTTACAGAATGCTTCTCTGGATAATAATATATCCCTATGAGATTATAGCACGACAATTATAACTAATTAATAGTGTTTAATATATAACATTCTTATTCCAATTATATTAATATTATTAGCGATCAACGTGCGATTTAATAAAACAAACTAAGTTTATAATGTAAGACGTTTTATTAAATAGTAAGGCATAAAGTAAACGTCGTGCGACCAGTATGAAACCGGTCCACCTTGAGGCACGCCATCTTATACTCGACACGTCGCATGTACCCACTCGCAGCAGGCAACTATATAATTTCGGAATCTGAGGTACTCTGGTTCTCGCCGGCTTTCGTAAGATCCGCGACGCGGTTACATCATCATAATAGTTATGTTTATGCGTACTCGTTGGTTTGATGTGAAGCAGGCATAGCTCACGCACCACTGACCCGGTTTCTTACAACTGTTCAAATATATATTTTTTTATTTCGGTCAAATGTTCCTTAAAAAAAATTTAATGTTCTACGATGATCGATGGTTCCGTTTCGACCGACAGATCGCGAGCTAAATTTTATTTTCATCGTATTTTCGAAATGTCATTAGCGTCTATTATGAACGGCGCTTATTTATCGATTAGCGCGTGTGGAAATTTCTGTTTACAAAACGCGCGGCGTGGTATGCTAATTTAGTTGCCTATATACGTGATTTGCGTGAGTCGAACATGACCTGACGGGATTCGGCGACCGAGAATAGACGCGGAAGGAAAGCCAGCCAGCCTCAATGTGCGCTGGAGACACGTGCTCTCCTGATTACCCTGTCGGTTTGTGTTAAGCCCGCGGCTGGTTTGAAATCTGTGGATGTCGCGAGGTCACACGATTAAGTCGCGTGCCACCGACACCCTGAGCTGGTGTTGGGACAATTAGCAACTTACCGAGTAGCCACGAGCGCGAACCACACGCCCGATCACTATCACATCACGAAGCCAGGAAACGTTGTTTTCTCTGTAAATAAACCTGTGTAGCGTTTAATGAAACCATTACTTCTCTATGTCTTGTGTAAAAACTTAAACCTAAATCTAAATTAAACTTAAATTGAGTTTGATCACGAATTGATTTGTACTTTTATACCGCCTCAACAACAATTGTAATGTAGAATATGTCATAATTCTAGTCAAGCAGATTTTACATTTTTTACACTAGAACTAATTTCAATTAATTTTAAATACCTCGTAGTACATATAGCAAAGAAAAATAATTAATTATTAAAACTAATAATATAAATAGCATTTGAATTTATTATTGTTTCTCTTGTTAGATTGTTCTCCATTGATCTAAATTAAAAATACAAAGAATAATATTTAAAAGACACTGCTTTTTTAGTTGTAATTATGGATGGATACATTGGTGTAATATTAATACATAAAATATGGATCTATTCTTTTGTGTTGTTCTTCTTAGTTATGGCAATCTATGTACCACACAATATGTGCCAGTGTCATCTGGGTAAGATGTATTTTCAATCTTGTATCAGCTCTACCAAGCTCCAACAAAACGGTGGCTCATCCTGCTCGAACTTTCCATGAAACTTTCTCGGCATCTCAGAATAAATGTTATGCGTCATTTTTTCTATAATAAACTTGTACACATTAACCAAAATATATCACACAAAACGACACCGGGATTACATGATATATAGAGTCAAATATGCAAGTTTAATGAATTAAAGAAAACAACTGCTACATGACAGACTGAGTTCCCATCAAAAACTAATTGTTTTGTGTTCTACTTTGATAAGTTAAAAAAATGTATTAATAATGCAATAGAAATAGATGTTTTCGATCGTATGCCTTATCTGTACAATTAATCTATTTCTGCACAACGCATTGATGGAACCTTGATGGAAACAGCTGCTTGAACATTTCCTTGTCAAACGTAAGGAATCGATCGTATCGCAGCAATCGTATAAATGTGATAGATAGCATATCCCGCGGTATGTTATATTGTGACATTCGCACTCGATTATATCGTGTTTGTATAAATACTGTTTCTTTTTCAATGTTAATGTTAAATTATTGTACAAGCATAGGAAAATACCACAGTTCGTATAATCTATAGATTATGTACGATCATATCTACTATCTATATATTATATAGATATTATTTGTTTATTATTTAGTCGTGTTCCAAAACACATTGGCAAAAAGTATTAGGCATAAATATATTTTATTATTTATTACACGAGTGCGTATTTAGTTTCACAAATATTGTTATCAGTTAACATAACAAAGTCAATTATTATCTGAACAAAGGTAAACATGCAAATTCGATGTCATTGCGTAGCTGTATAAGTTATAATCGAACTATCTACAAATGTTTATTAAAATAATGTTATATATTTTCAAATCTTACTATTGTAGTAAATGTTGATATCAGATATGCAAAAGACTTAATATTCAACATTGGACTGATATAAACTAATATTTATAATTTGTAAAACAAGATTTCAGTTCTGAATCAATTCTTATGTGCCTACACGTGATTACAGTTTTAGTTTTCCGTAATAAAAAATGTAATTATATTTATAACATAAACATAACATCAACATTAATTATATTTATATAAGAAAAAGTAATTAAAATGAGCTTAGGTTTATTGTTATTTTTTTAAAGTCAGTGGTTTAAATTGACCGCAATGAAATCATCGGAACAACACGACCTAAGGGGTATGACATCATTCCATAATGTCATAACTTCTACTGAGGAGGATTACTCTATGACCGCTACCGGTCAATTTTCACTTGTTTACAAGAAATACTTATCATATTGATAACGAAGTCTCTATAGACGTCAACGTCGTGTTTTGCATATTACAGTTGTTTATAATAATTTTAATATTTTAATGTGTGTGTGTGTGTGTGTTTATAATAATGCTGTGCACGATTAGGAAGTCGATAAGCACGTCTGACTGAGTGTGTTGGCTAGGTTAAATGTCGAGATAGTGCGGCGCGAAATGGCTTCGTTGACACCTATTTATCGATTAATTTTTTGCTACTTTTAATAATTATAGTTCGGAGTATTCAAAGATATATTTTTTAACTTTTTACGTGCCAGTTATTGATGTAGTAACCGTCATCGAGATAAATATTGATTCAAATAAGAAACAAAGAGACTGAAAAATAAAATATGCGTATCATATTAATGCAAGGATCTAGCATATATCTAAATTTAAGCATTTAATACTTGTATTTCATGGAGTTAGTTTTTGTTAGTTGTTGTCATTTAATAAAGCTTTATGTTATCATCATCAGCCAACTGTTAGACGTCCACTGTTTGACATTGGTCTCGCCTTATGGGGGGGGGGGGGGAATTGCCATAATCGCCATGCTTGGCAGGCGGGTTGGCGATCACAGTAGGTGTTTGTTTGTGGTACTCAGAGGATGCTGCTGCCCATCCCCTGATTTATCCCTCGCCTTTTATTCGCCTTTTACGATACCCACGGGAAGATATGGGATGGTACTATTCTTAGCCGGCACCACACGGCCCTTTATGTTATGTATTAGCAGAATTATTCGATTTATAACAAATGCACACCCCCCGATAAGGTAAATAAAAATAAAACAAACTAAAAAAAAAAGTTATGAGTGAAACAACATCGTTTATGAAAAATACACATGTGCACTGGGCATAGCTTATAAATTATGTCACGCATATTAATAGATTATAGTTTCTAAGCGAGGACAACTGCGCAAATATGTTACGTACCACCACATACAATGGTCACATTATGTGGCTGCCCAAAAGAAAATAAAATAATATATTAACTTTTAAAATCATATGTTAGTAGTGAAATATATGAAAATAGTAATATTATTAAACACTTTATCTATTTAATCTAACCTGCGATTTTTTTACGTTCTGTGAAATGGTTAGTCTAATAATGATTTTATCTCCCCTGGTAATTTCCAATCTCAATTTTCATTATGTTTTGATACCGCATTAGTTATAAATTAATTACGTGCCATATGTCTATATGAGTCTGGTTATAACGTTAGTAAATAACCTGTGCAAGGATAACCCTCATATTTATTTCTGCTTCAAGTCAGCGGTGCTTGATACGGTCCAATAAAGGTGGTAAAACTCACTAAAAACAGGTAGAAAAATAATCGGAATATCTCTAAATATTTCATTTTACTATATACTTTTTTTTTGAAAATGTTGCATATTTTGTAGCAAGCTATGAGTGAATGACCTCACATCAAGCGACACGACTGTTTGGTTTGGGCTTCATACTTTTGCGTGTCTCTAAATTTTATAAAACAGTCCACAATGTTTTCTATCGAAATCACAGACAGTATCCTCGTGAAACCCATGTTTTTTTAGTTTCTATCTAAAAGTCTACAATGTATTTTTACATGTGTGTGTATATATATATATATATACTAAATCAGCTCGTACCACTTTTAGTCGCTTCAATTCGCGAAGTGCATGATTTGACTCAACGAGAAAAAAAAGAATTCTATACAGTTGGTCTCTGAAATATCTTTTCAAAACTCATATATATAATATATATATATATATATATATATATATAATTTTACCAAGAGTTTCCTACTGAGTTATACAGCTAAATAGCGCGTTAAATAAAAACAATTTTGATTAAAATACTACTATGTTTTTATGTTTTAACTATTTTTTAATTAATTGTTATGACCTTTTAAAATAAACAATTTAAAGTAAATATTGTAAAAGATTTTTTTTAAATACACTTATGAAGGTCTTAATTTGTCGTATAAACATTACAAGGTAGAGAAAACTTACTAAACGAGGCGCGACCATGGAAAACTTTGCCAGTTTGACCACTTTTACGCTTCTCTCGGGAAGATGGACCCACTCGTTGAGTTTATCGATGCGTGTTCACGATATACTAAAACTTGTGCGCTTTTCAGTTACTGGCTCATCGAGATTTCTTACGAGAGATTTCACGTTATTTCTACACACAGGTATTTTTATATCTTTTATGTGATTTGCCAAATTAAATTTACTATTGTTAATTTTGCCAAAAAAATATTGTTTTTTGTCGTGAATTCAACTAATTATTTACTGATAGTTTATAAAAATTCTGCTTGTAAGTAATTTCTATCAACTCAACATACATCATATTTTATTAATAATCATGCGTAAATGAACGGATTGTGATTCATTTTGTGTTTAATGATATTAGCTAAAGTATTGAGTTGTTTACGTATTAATAAAGTTTTTTTTTTTTGTTATGACTAATTCTCTCTTCAATTGATATAATGCTCAATCAGTTACATTCACAAATATCATCATATTTCGTATTCATTTTGATTACACCGTACGGATTTCTGCTACGATGTCTTATATGTAATATAAAATCAAATATGTTTTTATCAAATTTATTTGTATTATTTTTTATATGTAGATAATACTATTATTAAAAGTTGTTATTTCATAATTCACAACACAATATTAACATTTTCACAACATATTATATAATGCTATGGAGACGCGGTAAAAGTTACGTTTAACACAGCTATTTAGAAAGTTAAAATAGTCAATAGTTAAAGTAATAAAATTATTTTTTATATTTGAAAATTAATTTACCATGATTTCTATAATAAAAGATTCATTTTAAAACTTTTGCATAATATACAGCAATAAAATCCTTTTCAGAATGATTATATTATATAATAAACTCCTACAGGTAAAGTACATTCATGTAGTATTAATGCAAATAATTGATAAAAAATACATATAAAAAGCCTTGCTATTAAACGTGATTGTAGTCTAAAAACGTACTTTGAACGTTGTAAAAAAATTATTATTTAAAATAGTTTATGAACTTGTTTTGCACATACAATGTGATCAAACTGGATTATAATTACTAAAACCATTTAACGTGTTTGTATAGTCAATTACGAGTTCCATAACACATACACCAGATGGTGGTACCGAAACGCCAGAAGGCATCGCTTTGTTTTAAACATTAAATATAATTGTCTATTATTCTCTCTTTTACGTTCACGTTTTATTTTTATACAATTTATCAAACCTGTTTCAAAATTTACATATTTTTCTAGTGTGAAAAATACGCTTTGAGAAAATACGTTTTCAAAATACGAGAAACTATTATGTTTGAAGTTTCATTTTAAATAATCGCAAACCTCATCATGAGAATAGTGAAAAATAACCTACATAATACAGAAGAATTCAGTCCAATATCTACAGTCATTATTTATAAGTACGATCTTACATTCGTAAACAATGAAAACAAGCCATAAACATCATAAATTTATGTAAAGATGATGTCATTGAAGTAAAATTAAATTATTCAGACGCTTCCCCTTCTATAGTGGTTTTAAGTTCTACCAAGACCGATTTCCTTAAAATCAAAGTGTTTTTTTGAATTACGAAACAGTTTTTTTGTCATTGTTGTTAATCTCGTTGTCGCCGATAAAAATATCCTCTCGACGACATCGTCTCATTTATATTGCTAATATGTTTAATTATTTTAACATTTAATAATTAATTTATTAATATTAGTTATTTATTAAATTATAAGAGATAAAACAGTTACGTCGACTCGTTTACAGCGACAGTACTTTGAAATCGTGGTTATAGTTTGGAGACACGAACATTATAGATTCTATCTAAAGCTACAAAACACACCGTACTCTTTGTGTCTTAACAATTGTATTATCCAGCTTTGTCCACTGGTAAAGAAATCATTTCCCTTAAACACCATAAAACTTACATTTTTAACACGTCGTGGATTGTTCCTATTATTAAATTGATATGAAGATATGAATTTCTTTGTATAATGTATGCTCACCCATAAAGCGGATATGTTATATTAAATTTTTGATATTATCAACGGTGTTGATAAGTCGTTAATCTACCGAAAATAGCTACGTACGTGACATTCCAATATTTTTTTAGCTGATTTTCTCGTGCTACACTTATTTGGGTGCGAGCATCTATTGGCATGTAATTATATGTTTATTTTGTTTTTTTTTTCATACTTTATGTATATTTTAATTATCCTTGCATATTCTAAGTATGACAAATATTTTCACTTACTTCTTTTTCACCTCACCTACGTTAATCTACCGAAAATAGCTGCGTACGTGACATTACGGTATCTTTTAGCTATGATTTGCGCGCGCGACACATATTTGTTGGCTCCATCAGATTACATGTTAATTATAATATGTTTATATTAACTTTTTTTTTCATTGCATGAGAAACATTATCACTTTCTTTTTTTTCCAAAAGACGCTAAGTTTTATAAAATGTAATAATTATTGTATGATGGTTAGTTTTGCCCTTGTAATTCTAATTAAAAAAACAATATATTTTACCTTATATCTATATTTTCTAAAACTTAACACCTGACTTCATTAGTTCTCATTATTACCCACTACTAAGACCAATTAAAGAAATCTATCTCAGATTAAATTATACTTGAACATTTATTGACACAGATAAGGAGGTCTTCCACCAGTTCTATTCAGTTTCAATTAGTGATTGAGGATGATTTTTCATTTACTTTAGACCACGCAACGTAAGTCATATTTTCATGTAGGTATATTGTATAATCTTTTTAATTAATTTTTTCTTCCTTAACTCCACACGCCAATGTTAGTTCAATACTTTTTAAGAATTAGCATGGGATTAATTATCCTAAAATTGTTCACAAACACCTAGTTACAATCTCCCTATCCATCAACTTCTCTTATACTTACAAAGATATATCAATGTGGCACGGTATAATGTTCTTCAATCTTTATCAAATTTACCTACTGACATGAAAACGTTGATGATAACATTGTTTAATTTACAGACAATACGCAAATATATAACGAGCGCGTAAGGCGCCGCTTTCCTGTTTAAATTTTGCATTACGAGTTTGCGCTAGCTTTATAAATACCAGTTTTCAATTGTACCCTACTCGAGTCTTCTATTGAATGGTTTTATCGGCGCTTGTACGATATTGACACGAATCGATGTCAGTTAAAGTGATCTGGTATGCGCTAGAGCAATTTCATCGTGAACTCTCTCAGTTGATTGAAGGTCGCTCCCACTCAGGAAGCCTCCTCACTAAATGAGACTTCATCAAGTCTCATTTATTTATATCTCGGTCTAATTATAAACAACGTCTACTAAATCAGCTCGTACCACTTTTAGTCGCTTCAATTCGCGAAGTGCATGATTTGACTCAACGAGAAAAAAAAAATTATATACAGTTGGTCTCTGAAATATCTTTTCAAAACTTATTTTATTGTAGGCGTGCGGAAAAATACGTAATACTCTGTTGTATATTTTCTTCAGTTCTTTATTTTTATACAATCATTCCCATGAGTAAGTTAAGAAAATATGTTACTATATATAATGAATGAGCTTAATTGATATCCGCATTCTGTACATGTTGTTAACTTGCTGATATATTATCTATTGACTATTTATTATATTATTAGCCACTCCTATCACTCATTACAGGTTTTGTTTGTTACAATTTACTAAATTTAATTTTTATTCCGTACGTTGCATCCTTGTAAATTATATTGTATAATAATCTAACTAAATTTATTTTAAGGTTAACAAGCGTCAACGCAAAAACGTTTAAAAACTTTGTAATCTACCTCTCAGAATAAATGTTATTTACTAATCTTAATTGTCTCCCTTTTGTTTAAATTGGCTTCATTTTTATTGCCAACTTTTATATTAACTTAACATTCGTCAATCTTTATTAGGTTGTTGTTGCTTTTTTTTTTTTTATCAATTCGAGCACTATTATCGGAGCGGAGCTGCGAAGTGCCGTTTGCTTACGTGTTTATATCTGTGCTAATGTGTAGACATACTACTACACACACAAATCGAGGTCGGTTCGGTTGTGGGAAGACTTTTTATTTTCTATAATGTGGTACACGTCAATTACTCTGTACATAAAGATGTATCCGCATTCTTCATACGTTGCAATTATCATCATGCATTAAAGTATTTTAAAATTATAATAATTACTCTCAACTCGTGTTGTATTAGCTCTCGACAAAATTTTGCTCTTAACAAATATAAATGTTGATTATGTACGACCACCTTGTTATTGTGTTTACGATAGGGCTGTGCCGTATCAGTATCGATGTAGGTTGTGTCGCTGAGTTCAGGGTGCACGGGCGGTTCGCGTGCTGATGACGTGTTCGCAGCCATTTTAAATAGAGCGAACGCGCGCGCAGACCATCAGTCGCCCGGTAAGACGCGCGAGCGATACTTACTCCGCCTGCTTGTATCAGTTCGCGAATAATTAATACATTGCCGCCAGTCTTAGTTTACCACCACGAATAAAACTCGTGTGTCAGTGAATTTCAATATTGTTGTCACACCGCTTAAATATGATTGACATTGCACAAAAACCAAGAGATGGCTGCCTTTACGAAGTCAGACAAAAGGGACAGAAGGATCCCTGTTACGTGGTCGTGCCTAATCCAAAAGTATGTTATTTTATAACGATTAAAATATAGAGTTTTATATAACGTATTTAAATCATCCGTGTAGTTTTTAAAAACAACCGATCGTGAGTTTTAAATATATCAATGGACGCGACGCGAGTTTATTTTCATTTCAATACTAGTCGTATTTTGAATGTTGTCTTTAAACCGTTGTAAAACTTTAAAGATTCAAAAAAAAAAATAACGACATCTGATTTGTTTTAATTGGGCCTAATATATTGTTTTTTTTTTTTTTATTGTTTCAGGATCTGGTTAAGAGCCACTTGATGTTCGCGGTGCGCGAAGAAGTGGAAGTTTTGAAAGAGCGCATCGCCGAACTGATGGAGAGGATCAACCAGCTCGAAGTAGAGAACACATACCTGCGAGCTCACGCCAGCCAGGACACGCTGGCACAGCTCCCGGCTGCGGCAGGCGCTAAACCATTAGCACAGGCACAGGGCCCACAGCCACCGGTCTCGTAGGCCTGTAATCTGGCGCCCTTGAATACGCCCGCCGGTCCGACGCCGGCTTCGAGGTGCAGGCCCCCCCCACCCTCGGCGCGCGACCCCGGCCGCAGCGCGCTGCACGCGGGATCCGGAGAGTCACTATGGCTGTGCTATGTTAATTCGCAGGTTAACGAGGAAAGAGTGTACGCCGGTCGAGCGCCGAGGGATGCAAAGCGCACGCGCTATCACGCCGCGCTGCGCCAAACCTCACGCCCTCTATGATCTAAATCAACAAGTGTCTAGTTGCGCATCACTAGTGTCGTGGACGCCGTTCTCCTTATATCCTGCAACAGTGTTTTATACATACAGCACGGGCTCAATACCCACACTGTGAGCCTATTTTATATTATAATAAATGCTTTGGATACAATTTAACAAAATATATTTTCCGTTATTAGTATTTAGGGTGCAGAATTATGTGCTAACTGCCATGCTTTTGCTACGCATCTCAGCAACGAGTGTTTACTGATGTATATCGTTAATATTTTATATTCGGTTTTAAAGTTTAATTTACCGCTTAACGCGTATCGTATTCCATTTAAGATAACTATATAAATACGAGTGTTTGTAATACATATGGAAAATAAAATAATTATTTTAATTTCGTATGCATTGAACGGGAACTGTGTATTAATTTATTACCTATATATTTTTATAATGTAATAATTTAAGTTATTTATCTCGTTTTAATAAAAGCGTTAGATAAAATGAAGCAAGTGTTGTTCCTTCGTCGGGCCAATAACAATGATCTGTTTTAGTGATGTACGCAATGATTTAGTGTGTCGTTTTCGTAATTACGTGTTTATTATACATTAAATGTTTGAATGTTTGTTGTACGTTTTCGATGTGTTGTGTAACATATATATACAACCGTTTAGATATAGTACCGTTGCGAGTATGTGAAAACCGTGTGCGATCGCTGGCTTTAGACGATTTTGCACGCTGAAATCGATAAACAAAAATAATAACTATTTTAATTCCAACCCTATATCGATAATAGAGGTTTATTATAGCAATTTAACATTGTATTTTTTTAATAAATTAAATTGTTTGTATATAGTACAAGTTGTAATAGAATCGTATGTCGGAATGATGTAAATATTGAAAGAATGTGATCGGATAGTAACGGATTCCTTAATTTGCTTTCAAGTGGATCGAATCCGTAAATGACAAGCGTAAATAGTAATCTAAAATGTACTAAGTTAATATTTGCTGTATCTAAACTAGCTTCATTGTTTAATATGAAACAGAACAAAGCTGGCGACTGACTGTTTGGTTAAGTTATGAATGAATAATATATATATAAATATTTAAGCCAAACCGTTGACGTACCAGCGACGACGCACGACTATTATTAAAATAGATTTTAGTGTTTTGTACAAGGCTTCTATAAGAAATATGTGTATAGATGATTTCTTTAGACCTTCATCGTGATTATTGTGAATATACAGTAATTTAATCCTAATGCATATTATTATTATTACTCTAGAATATATTTAGATAGATATATGAACTATATTAAATATACTACTGAAAATTGTAAATATATCGTAAACAGAAGTCCATTGTAACTCATGTTGACCAGAAAGGTTCCTCGTATCCAATAAAAGCAAAAAAAAAACTATTGAAAACTTTGTGTTATTTTATTAAATCCCAGTTCGTGCTGCGAGCTTTTAGGGACATTGAACGGCGTTCGGTATGGCCTATAGCCAAAAACTGGACTTGCCCAGCAGAACCCGTTTGGTAAGCATCATCTAAAGTTCATGGACACCTGAAAGAGCAATAAAAACGAGAAGGAAATAACATACTTAAAACAATCTAGAATATACCTACAGTACACAATTACACATAATTTGTTGCTGATTAAAATTAACGAACGGTCCACTGTAAAATTTTTGCCTATGAAATCTTGGTTGAATTTTACAAAAAAACCTACAATTCTAAAATATATTACACTATAAATCAAAGAAAGACCAGAGATATTTTATCATTTTTGGGGGAATCTGTTTGTCTGTCATGTTTTAAGATAATTTACGTGGTATCAGTATTTGTAGTTAGGTTATTGTGGACATTTTTATTAGAAATATCAGAAATATGTATTAACAAAAAACATAAATTTTGATGTGCCACAAAACTAACCAATTGAAGAGTTCTTGAAAAATAGTAGCCAGTTTGCTATTATTTTCGATTTAAGAGGAAATTATTTGGATAAGATGTAAATTAGAAACACAAACTTACACATTACTTATGCAATAGGCTTTCCTTGTCTGTAGTTTACCACAATCGACATCTAATTGACTGCCACATATCAGAATATATAACATTTCATGTCTTTTGCTTTATTAATTCAATAATGTGGCATTTCACGAATCATGGTTTACCACTGGTTAAATTTACCGAATTCAATGAATATAGACTGGACTTGTTGGACACAGTGGACAGAAACAGGTTGATGATGAGAATTGGGACTTCAATAATTATACTTGTGATGGAAATTATCGCAGAAGCATTTGCCAGTATTCATACAAGTAATAATTTAGATGCCATTGTCATGGTTGAGGGTAAGCTTTCTTGAGTATTAAATTATACTCTTTTATAAACAACAAATCAATTCAGTACAACAATCCAAAATGATATCATGATTCCTTGTATAAATAAATACAAAATAATTGTCTCTTTGTATAATAAAGTCGTGTTTTTTTACCTTACTTTTCAGTATAATATAAAAGTGAACCCAAGGAAGGGTTTATAGGTTACAATAACAACAGAAAATAACTACGTTTGTTCATACAGATTATTTAAAATTTTGTTTACTTAAATGAAGTTGCGAGCGCCAGCTAGTTACATAAATGAGAGATAAGTATGCGACAAAAGATATTTCGCATTTTACGCTATTTATTTCATGTTAGAAGCTTTACTTATGAAAGTATAGATGGCGTTAAGTACAAAAGTTCAGACATTTGCTACATCAGTACTATAACAACAAACGAGAATTTTAAAAAACAAAATATATGTGACAAATAAATATGATTAGCCTTAATCTTACAACAGAAATAATTAGAAATGTAATTATATTATTAATAAATCCTACCATTTTTCTTACTTATAAGATATACTTTTAGATGGCATAATTTACAAAATATGCTATGATTTATGGTTCTTAAACATTTTATCTATATATAGGCAAAGGTAAAGAGAGTTTTGTTATTTTTCTCATTTGTTTGCCAACTATTATTTTATATTGGCCAGCATAATTCATAAAAAAAAATATGGTATAACCTTCAAATTATGATTATTTTTTATAGTCGAATTTCGTCCACTAGACTAGCAAGTGGTTTTATTGAAGATTTAGGTATAATGTGAGTTAATTAGAATAGAGAGACTTATTATTTATCTGTGCGAGAGACTATTGGAACAAAATATAAAAATTTAAATTCTCTTTACATAAATCTGAACGCGACGATAGCGATTTTTTTTGTTCCATTTATTCCTTTTTAAGGAAAAGGCAAAGGTACTAGAAGACCATGCAGCCAAGTCAGACGATAGGAACACTATCAATAAATGAATATCGGTAACAAAATAATGGCCTTCTATTACGAACACAACGGGAATGATTAGAAGATTTCAGAATTCTCACTCCATGCCATGGTTTTGACTTTAATACACTTGTGTATCATAACTACACTATATCACGTAAAATGCCACCAAAATTACACAATATATATAGTCAAATACTGCAAAATAATGAATTAAAGTAAGGACGATGACATGACAGACCAAAATCACACCAAGCACCTCGCGACCATAAAGAGTAATATTTGTTTAATATGACAGGCGAAGAAGTTTATTTATACTGCCAGCTTCGTAGATCTAACACCTTAGAATAGACATTATGTCCACAATACCTAAATTATCACAAAATGACATATATCAAATTATGCAAGTTAATTAATATATGATAAAAATTATTGTGAGGTGCATGGGATTTCACCGCAACCATAAAGAGCTGACGAAATCTTCTCATGACATTAGTGTTAATTTAAAACCCATCAAATAACAGAATTGTGGCAAATCAGTTGACAAAGTCACATAGAAATCCGCCAACTAAAACGTTTCTTTCTTTGCCTGGAAAATAAAAAACGATTATTATGAAATGAAACGTTTTTGCTACCTTTCAGTAAGTTAAACTCTTTATGCCAAGTTTATTCTGTAAAATTCCAAAAATATATACAGTTTCCACAATAATATCACATCTGTTTGCTTTGCTGTTCTTATTTGGAAAGGTCCAATAACAACATGCGTATTAAGATGAAAAAAACACATAGGACTAAACTTGCATAAATCGACTGGCAAATATATCTGCGATACTAAATAAAGAAAGAGAACACGTCAGCAGTGTTAGCTGTCAATGTCATCATTTTAGTAAAAATTATTTATAAACTCTTTGGTAAAAATGTTATAGATAGTATATAAGGCGTACAAATGATATGTAATAAATAATATAACTTACAAACAAAACATGAGTTTAAAAGAAATACAGACTAAACTATTATTATGGGAGGCATCAGAGAATCCGTTGGCGCCTCTTACAGCGGATCAAAGAGAGGCAATACTTGATTTGGAGTCTATAATTCTTGGAGTATCAGATAGTGATGATGTAGGTACATATGTAAATATCTTTTATAAATATTATCAAGGTACTCTATTTTATTTTCGTAAGTAATTATTATCTTGTAATTATATACTTTTATACACTCAAATATTAACATCTCTATGAGTAAAGTTTTCGTGGTTTACAAATTACATATTGTTTAGTTTTGTTATCAATGAATATAATGACTAGATACGATCTGATACATGTGTATTAAGTACTATAAGAGATAATTGCAACCTGTAAAGTTATAATTTCTACTTTTATTTTTAATTTACTTCCCTTATCATTATTTTATAAGCATTTTTCTGTACATAAAATAGTATCATCGTAATAATCAAATAATGTATAATTGTCAATTACTACAAACCTGTTGTAGTAAACATGTGATTAGTCTGTATTTTTTTTTAGTTGGAACTCTGACAACATTACACATAAATATTCAAAAATAAAAGATATTGTTTTAGTAAGTTTTTAAAGTAGTATTGTAGATGTGCATGCCACTTATAGGAGTACACAGCTTCGCTAAGTGCTCTGTACATACAAAACAAAAAATATGATTACAAAATTATAGACACTACAAAAATAAAACAAGATCTAATTATAAATTATATTAAAAATAAATTGTAACTAGAAAAAAAACAAGGAAATTTTAATGCTTTCTGTGTGTCATCTTAATAATAATAATTGAATCAATATGGGCTCTAAACACTGAAATACATATTTACTGGTTTTAATTAAGATTCATTGTAGTTTAAGTGTTTCAACAACTCTTCCTTGAACTTATTAATTGACAGGTGAAATATGTCTGTTTCATTATTATGTTTGCATAGAGTATTGTACATAGTGCATATTCTGGCAATAGGCGAGTGAAGACCAAGGTTAGGTTAGGTTAGGTGGGCAGATAGAACATATTGGTTATTGGATATCTAGGTAATTTAGTCAGAACTGTGAAACATTCTACATATTATATTACTGCAGTCTGATGATCCTCTTATAGTTTCATACAAAAAAGCATGGTCATATTTTTAAAGAAATCATCTTGAAGAAGGATAATTGCTGGTTGTACAGGCATGTATGAGAGATACTCGGTGATAAAAAAAGCTAAATACTTTGTGAAGGAACTCTGGACGCTTAATTTTTTGAGAATGCATAATGTAATTAGGATTCCCAACCACACTGGCATACTCTAACAGATTTCTAACAAGAGGATTAATTAAAGTTATTTTAGTTTGTCATCTCTAAAAGTCTTTTGAATTTCTTTTAATCAATCCTAATACTTGGTTCCCTCCTAATATTAAATTGTAGTATTAGATTGTGTTACATTTAATTTTAAAAAGACAAGGTGTATCACATAATCTTACGCATTATTAATACACATTACTGTACACAGGAAATCTGTTAAACCTTAATCTGTGTAATCTCTTCTCAAAAATATAACAATAATATGTGAATGATTCATTATAGAACTTAAAAATAAGTATTGTTCTCAACAAAAATAAAATATAATTTATCTTACCTTTCGGCTTAAATATTATAATGTCTCAAGTGCCTATAGACTTTGAGTAATGATTAAATAATACTTACATTTTGTTTTAAAGGATAAAACTGGAATAATACAGAGTGAGGAAAGTGAGAAGAACTCTATACCACCTGTTGATACAGCATATGACTTTTTAGATTGGTATGAGAGTCTTTGTGATGGGAATTTGAAGTTAAGTGACTCTACCTATGAAAGTTACTATAAACAATTAGAAGATAGGAGAAATGAGTGTGTTGCTTTAACTGATCAGGTAAGTGAAGAATGCTAATATGAAAAATGTACAAAAAATATAGTTTGAACTAAATACTAAATCATGTGATTAACCCCTTGAACACTAACCTGGCGTTTACGCCAGCTTTCCATTGTTTTCCTATTATCCTCCTATTGTCTCATTTTTATGAGTAATCAACATATTAGTGAATGATCATTATGTTAACCTTATTTCAGGCTATGTAGGGACTGTATGACTTATTTTATTTTCCCATCTTCTTCTATCAGATGTCTTTTGAACATTCACCTTTTATACATATTTTTGACACAACCCATGCCTATCTTCTTCAGTAAATAAAATGTAATGATTCAAATACAAAAGATGTTGGGCTAAACTATTTTGTATTTAATTTTTAGTTCAATATTGTAATAATCCATGCCCCTTTCTGACCAAACTTTACCTGGGGTCATTTTAATGGGTAAAGTAATGGTTTGGCAATCACTCTTTTAAAATGTACTTATCATTAAATAGGATATAATTATTTATTTACTTTTAATTTAAAAAAATATGACACTTGTCCTATTTTACTTATATAATTTGTTACTAATTTTTTTTACAGATTAGTGCTACAATGTGTGACCTAGACAAACTATCAGAACAATACAATTTTGTGTCAAACAAAACAAATGCATTACATGAAATGAGCGAACAGCTCCTTGCAGATCAGAATAAATTATCTAATATTGGTAAGTTAGTTCATTTCAATATTTTTTTCTTAAATTTATTTAAATTAAGTGGAGATACCATATAATGCAAAAAAAGTTTTGTTTGAGCCGTTTAGAATATGGCAATTTACAAATCACTTAAGAATAAATTTAAGGAATATAGTAAATTATATTATCTTGGAATATATTTAGTATCTTAAGTTTGATATTGCAAACAACCTGTATAATTTTAATACTAGATGTAATCACAAATTAGCCGTCCCATGCTTAGTAGGTAAGCCCTTTAAATGCTTTTTTGGTAATATTGTTCGGTTCTACAACATGGTTCCAAAGCACATTACTGATTTACCTGACAATGAGTTCAAGCACTATGTCAAGTAGATTTTATTATCAAAAGGTGCCTGGATCATTACTTGAATGATAGTTGTCTGGAAATGATACCTCTCTCAGTGCTTCCGCTAAAATTGTTATAAAAATAAATTGTATCAATTATATTACACTTTAAAAAAAAAACAGATTAAGTTTTATTCCTGCTCTTCTCCTCGACTAAATTAAGTTAACTAATATTAATTTTGATTTTTCTATGGTAAGCTCTACTGTTTATGAAGATTTTATTGTATTACTAGCTGCTCTCCGCGGTTTTTACCCGCGTAGTTCCCTTTCTTGTGGGATTTTTGGAATAAAAACCTATGTTACTCCCTAGATTTCAAACTATCTCCATACTAAATTTCATCCAAATTTCATCCAAATCTTTCCTCTTTATAATATTAGTATAGATTAATACTCATTGGTATTGTTATATCATAGAATCCAGAGTTAAAATATAATTACTTTTTTTTATTTTCATAGGTAATTATTTGATATGTTTCAGGTGATGACATTAAACAGAAACTACATTACTTCACACAAGTGGAACATCTTTCACAACGACTTAATAGTACAACAATGTCTGTCAATAGTGAGGCATTTTTTAATGTTCTAGCTAAGATTGACGATTGTTTGGATTATATGAGGAATAATGTAAGATATTTCTATCGTTATAAATTAATGATTTTATTACTTAAATATAGATAACTGGATCCAAAATAGAAGATCAAACTATAATATGCAAAAATATTTCGTTATTTCCAATAATATGCATTGTCATTTATTAGCCCTATACTATGAATAATTAGATGATTACCGT
The DNA here is from genome assembly GCA_014132275.2 of Samia ricini. Classification (NCBI taxonomy): domain Eukaryota; kingdom Metazoa; phylum Arthropoda; class Insecta; order Lepidoptera; family Saturniidae; genus Samia; species Samia ricini. The sequence goes on from AP028161.1 coordinate 15,713,929, forward strand.
AAAACGGGGTGAATAGAAAAAAAAATAGGAGTTTAATAACGTTGTTTCTACATTTGTGTCTAGTTGGTTAATGTGTTTGATTTGTATTATTTATTATACTGCAACATTATTCCTTTAATCTGGAAACACATAAATAAACGTAAAGTTGTTGTGATTTAAAAAAAATAGCGGTTAAAGTCAACTTGTTCAAAGAGGTGATTTTGGGCTCCTCGAACAATACAAACAAGGACTTTCCATAAACAATAATATCGCTTGTATTTTCGTGTGATAACTGTAGTTATTCGTATAGTTAAGGTGTTCAACTATTAGTGTGAAATATGTCAATGTCGATATTCCAGTATATCCTCCTTTTTCATGTAATTTAAAAAAATCTGCTATTTTTTTATGAATCCGAGGTAAATAGATACGAAAGAGGGGTGAAAAGAAGCGCCTTTGGTATCAATAGGAACGAAGAAAGAGGTGAATACATACAAGTGAGGGGTGAATGGCAACGAAAAAGAGGTTAATAGAAACAACGACTTATAGGGCTGTCGAAAACGTTATACTTATTTATTTATTTATTGTTAAGGAGCTTATTACATATAAAATAACTAAGTGTTAAATCCGCGAAAGCCATTCATAAATCTTACATTAATGTAGATATCAATATTTGATATTTTAATAAAATTTTAACGTCTTTCTACATTTGAAACTTGATGGGGCATCATCATCAATGCAACCGAAAGACGTCCACTGCTGAATATAGGTCTTCCCCAAAAGAGGAGAGGATTGCTATAGTTACCATGTTTGAGAGGCGGGTTAGCGATTGCAGTAGGTGTTTGTGGTGCTCAGGGGATGTTGCTGCCCATCCACAGGTTTATCCTTTAGTCGCCTTTCGAGACTCGCGGGATGATTGGGTTGATGATATTGGGTGATACTATTTTTAGCCGGTACCACACGGTAATTTAGGATGGTACGATGAGTCGAGATACGTTCGCCTAAAACGACCCTTACCAGTTCTCCCAGTCACGCTCGCCTTGTAAATTTGTTTCGTCAAACTTCTTTCATCCATCCATCTTCTCTACATGTCCATACCGATTAAGCATCCCTTTCTCTATCTTTGTCACTACATCCTCTACCACACCACATCGTTCCCTTGTCACACTATTTACTTATACACTTACTTTATCTATAATTATAATTATCAATGGGTACTTTAGTAGAAAGAAGGTCCTCAAAGTAAATATACTCGTAACTAACATACTGTGAACTAAGTACTTCAAATTCAGACATTAGACAAAGACTGGTTGAAAAAAAAAAATATTTTAATACTTTGTTGCATTTTAGACATTTTTACAAATCTTAACCTATTATTCAGCACTGTACACTAAATATACCTTCCAGAAAGTAGGTAGACCTAAAATGAAGTTTGATAGCCCTGGCACTTTTTTTCTATTCACCCCATATGTCGTATCTTTTGACCCCAATTGGTAGGTAAATAAAAATAACTTACTTTTTCGTAATTTAACAAAAAAAAATCCATTTTTTTACTCGGTTTCAGTGCTAGTATTTGGTAAACTATGACAAGACACAAAACATCAGAATTTTTCAATAACTGTTTCCCTACAAAATATTTAAGAAACTTAGCCTTAAAGTTAAAAATTATGTCTATTCACCCCATTTTACGGTATGTAGAGTTGCAATAGATGAGTTTGAATTTTTTGAATTTATGCTCACTGCTTTGACCACAATCTCATCTGATGTTAAATGACGATGTGATCCAGGATGGTAAACACACTCAGCCTAGAAGTTCTCAAGTAATGATGTCGGAACACTCCTATTGGTGTTTGGCGATAGGTTTTCAAACTTGAAAACTTGCTAGCTATCCAGGCGGGCATCATTAGAAAATGCCCTATCACCATGCTATGGTTTCCTTCACCGACAGCTCAGGCCGACTTTAGAGTCGGATAGGTTGGTATCGAACCCGCGTCGATCGACGCGGCATCCGGCTGCACTACCCCCTGCGCCATTATCGCTTCAATATTGTAATTTATTTGTTTATTATTCAGACTGTGTAATATTAGACTACTTCGACGGCGCAGTTGTATTACGGTATGACTGTCGTTCTGAGGTCTCGGGTTGGGTCAAATGATATTGAGTTTTTCTACTCAGTATCATCCCGGAGTCTGGAATTTGTGCCCGATATGGCAACAGGCTCGCCCCCTGTCGCATCTGGGACGGAACTAAGCTCGGCGGAATGTGGGTGGTGTAGTTCGCTATTTCACCTCTGCCTAACCCTCCAGGGATAACAGGCGTGAGCTTATGTTTATGTAATGTTATTATCCATGGAAATTGCAGAGCAACTTTAAAGAATCTCACACTTACTTGGTGAAGTATCGTCATTTACAATCTAGAGCGATTTCCCTCGTACGGTCCTACGTGATGCATGTGTTGAATCATGCTACGGAACAAGTACTTGCGCCTAAGGAAGATATTACTGGTGACGAGGAATCTATGGAAACTGCATATGCGGTTTACTTTGGCAAGTTTCAAGCGGCTGCGCCTAAGCTAAAGAAAGTTATTAGTGAAATTGAGGATAGAGCTGAAAGGAATACAGAGTAAGTAATCTATACTAATAATAAATAAAATTGAAGTGTCCGTTTGTAATGTCAAAAAAAAAAAAAGAATTTTTTTGTTTAATATAATAGATATGAATGTATATACGATAACTATACGAAAAATTGATTTTTGTCTGTCTATCTATTTGTAATGGGTAATCTACAGAACGGCGGAACCGATTTGAACTGGGTAACTTAGGGTACTTTGTATTTTCGAAAACAATTTGGGTTCCGCGAAAAAAAAAAATGAATCTCATAAAAAGGTAAATAAAATCCGATTCAATGTGGACAATTTATGGGCAAGTGCTATGATTTATGAGAAATATTTTTACTTTATCTTGGTACTAACAATTTTATTAAGAAAATAATTAGGGTTTCGTTTAAAAAAAATTAAAACGTATATAACGTGGGCGAAGCCGCGGGCACACAGCTAGTTCACAATATATTAACTTTTAGCTGCTTCTCATAACTTTGTCTATGTGAAATTAATTATTGATTAATTGGGATATTCAAAACACCATCTATACAATCCTACACCGCTTAGAACATACTTTGATCAGAATTAAAAGTTGTCATTGATGCATTATGTTATTGACGTAAAACAGAGATAAGACACCATGTGACATCGTTAGTGGTGTTACAGGAATTTGTTTGACAGTTGCCATTCAGATCAAGCTATATTCGAAAAACTTTAATTAATAAAATATCTTCTAAATGTCATAAATAAATAACTCCTCACAACACTTAAAAAACATATTAAAATTAATGGAGTACCTACAATAGTCATTATAAATTATTATTTTTTTTGTTCCCACAAACTAGTAAATTAATTCATGTGATAGGGTTTTTCTTAGAATATCATCTATGATCCTACATCCTAGCTAGAATTCTAATATCCCTAACAGACGCATAGACTGAACCACGTACATGGTGCGGCAGACGACTGAATTTATCTGTATTGGTGAAAAATGTGTACTTCTGTAGGGGCAGCTTAACGTCAGCATAAAATCCATACATATTTTAAAAGACAACATCTATCTGAATGGATGGACGTTATTGGAATAAATAGCAATTTTTATGAGAGCGCCTGATATCTTCGGAATTTGAATTTGAATCTTCGGTCCTTTCGGTCGTCCGTAGTGCCATGTACCCAGTACAGTTCGCGCGTCTGTTAACACTTTTAGTAATACATCACAATAATCATAGTTAATTATATTTTGTAATCATCTTCAATATGAATCTAAATGTAAAAATAAAATCATATAAGGCCTAATATATACAGGCCTACGACTTAAAAATTACTGGATATATTTATATTTTTTTTTACTCCTTAGATTTTTAGCATGTTGTTAGGATAATAAACAACCTAGACGAAGAAATTATAATATAAAAACGGGGTTGCGGGCTAAGCTAGTATTGTTAACCTTTAGCATTGTAGTTTAAAATGTTAATAAAAAAATTATTAATTTAATATATTACTTATTTGTGTTTGTGTGTATATAGATACGCGACACTGTTGTCAGAGCTACAGAGCGAGTACGCGAACGGTAGGTCGCGGGTGGCGGGGGGGCGCGACTTCCGGCGCCGTGCGGACCGCGTCCGCTCGGTTGTCGCGCGACCATTGCGCGCTCGTACGCACCGCGTGCTCGCTACTCGCGCACGCGTGCAGAGATGAATGTACGTTATACGATCATTTCTTCTCGCGACCATCCGTTGCGCTTCAGTGAGTAATTTTTCTAGTGGTATCATCTCACATGCAGTAGTTTTTTATTCATTAACCTGCGTTATTTGTTTCTATAGCATGTTATTTTTACTACATAGGTTAATTATTACGCACAAACGAAGTGTATTGGAAATAATGTTACTAAATATGAATTCTGAAATGTTATGAAAATTAAAAATGTTGGTAGGGCGCTGTACAAAGATTTAAAAAATTGTGAAATGTTATAATGTTAAATGACGATGTATTTGAAGACTATCCCATACTAACGCCAAAGGGACTGATTCTCAGGTGATGCTACCAAAACTCAAGTTTGACATTTTCAATTTCAAACTTAACTAGCATGGTTAGTATTATAAAATCGGTTATAATCATGCTCCAATAGCATCACAATGATTTTTCTTCGCTTGAGGCTTGTTGTATAATAACTCTTGGGTAGCGGGTTAAATGTTCTCACCTTCTTACAGTTTATCTTTATGCACAACTAATGGTCCCTAGTCGGCATACATTAAAATAATAAATCATTAACTTCTCTGTCCAGAGAGTTGTAGAAATGCAACATACACGAAATTTATTTTATTTTATGCTACAGAGAATATCTGCAGTCCTTATGTGTGGGATTATATGAGACTTTGCGTCCTCATATAATTCATATAAACCATTTGGAAACATTGGCCGAACTGTGTGTTATACTGAGAGTGGAAGTCATCGAGGAACAAGTTAATAATGATCGTAAGTTTATTTTAAATATTGTGATTACAATATGTGACTAAGCGATTTAAAAGAATCATTGTAAATTTTTATTTTCATTTTGAAACAAAGTATAGTAATAACAAGAAAAACAAACAGAAACTTGATCAATAAATCAATAAAGTTTTAATCCATTTTTAATTTAACAATTTTTACTTGAAACTTTTTAAAACTCTGATCCATGTTAAATTTATTTTAAATTCTTAATCCTTGTAACGCTACAGAATTTATTCCTAATCCTGTTGACCCTGCAAAATTGATTCCTAATTCTCTTGACTCTTCAGAATTTATTCCTAATCCTGTTGACCTTACAAAATTAATTCCTAATTCTCTTGACCCTACAGAATTTATTCCTAATCCTAATTGATTCCTAATCCTAATTGATTCCTAACTCTCTTGACCCTGCAGAATTTATTCTTAATCCTGTTGACCAAGCAAAATGTATTGCGAATTCTCTTGACTTTGTACTTGAAAATGTATTCGTAATTGAAGGAAAAAAACACGTTTCTATCGATAACACAACAATCGATAACTCGTCAATAACTACTAAACAAAAGAAATAAAGAAAATCAGAAACACAGTAGAAAAATAAGAAGTGTTTTATCTTTGCCTAGTTTATTTTTATTGCGTTTTTGCACGACCATAGTAACCGACATTGCCATATGAATTGCTAAACAAAACTGACAGTGGGCTGGGACCTGGTGCACATTGCTCACAAGATTCTATGTTTTGCTTATTTTTAATGAAATTGGGGCCGGTGACAGTGATTATGTTAGCGATATTTTCCTTTGTCCAATATTTTGTCAGTGCTTACGTAATTAAGGGGCGGGGTGGTGGAGAAAGTTAACGAGTTTTGCTTACAATTGCTGACAAGAAGATGGTTGAGGGATGTCATAGATGTACTCCAAAATTTTGCTTATGTAACGCACGATTTCGTGCAGGGGAGAGGCTGCACGCGCTGGGCGTTTGTGCGCGTAATCTCGTGCAGGATGCACAGGAACGACGACTCGTGTTCCGCGCGCACGTGCACCTCCGTGCAGACGTGCTGCACTACCGGCCCGCGCCCGGGGACCTCGCCTACCCCCAGAAACTGCTCATGATGGAGGTTGCCGCTTTTATACTATACGCGTATCAGCACAATCTCCCCTCCTTATCAATGATAACACACTAAATCTAAAGAGACTGCCTCTAAAAAAAAAATGGGTGCGTGTACTTATGTACGCGCGTGAGAAGTTATACTTCTTTGGCATCATTAAAAAATAGTTTTTAATTGCATGCAAATAATTAATTACAATAAAATAATAGAAGGATTGGAAAAGGATAATCAACAAAGTTCATTTTAAATTTGAAAAATTAAATAAATAAATATTTATTTTCTTACATTAAGTTTAACATAAATTGTCTTATTATTCGAATTGTATTTTTAATTAAATGATGTCCACTCCCATAGTATCTTCCGGTAATGTCTGAATCGGAACTTCAGTTATCAGTGGCTTATGATAACTAAAATATGATACGAAAAGTTTTGTATTAACAGCATTGAGATATCGTACAAATTATATATATATATATATATATATATATATATATATATATATATATATATATATATAATTATTAAAAACCAAATTTAGAGAATAATAAATATATAAGACATAATTTGTACTAAATATTATAAAATTCTTAATTTTAAATGTTTATTATTGATTATTTAATATTTTAAAAATAAATTTAAAAATAAATTCAAAAATTGAATTTAAGGTTGGTCATTTTTTAAATATTTTTATTGATTCACTTTTCATTTTTATCAAAAAATTTTCATTAAATTTATTTAGTTATTTTTATAAATATTTATTATTTATTCAATTTAATAGCAAATATTAAAAATTAATATTATAATTTGATGTTCAATTTTAATTTTTATCACAAACTTTTTATTAAATTTATTTCTTTATTTTGTAAATATTAAATAACCAATAATAAGTATTTAACATTAATAATTTAATAATATTTAGTGTTAATTATATTAAATAAAAGTATTTTAATTTATATCAATAAATAATACATACGGATAGTTAACCTCAATTATATTGGAGCACTTGAAAAAGTATATAAACACAATTTTTTTCACTAATATTCACAAATAGTTAGTGATATCAATCAAAATATTCAATTTAAATCACTACTGAATATAATTTATTAGCACATATATAATTCGCACTTGTATGAAACTAAAACACGTGTTGTGAATGTATAAACTAGAAACATGTTGATAAATATTATAAATATGAAAACAGTGATCAGAGGTGACGAGCGTACCAACATGCGCGACTTATATCGAGGTTCAATTTCTATTTTGTTGGTAGCTTTTTTTTCGAGACTTAATGAGCGGTTAAGCAGACAACTTCATACTGTTAATTTTGTGTCACAGATGCGCGCGCATCTTAAAATTTCATTCTCATCATTTTTTCATAACGCGCCTAAAGAAGTATAACTTCAAAAAAAACAAATTTCATTTATGATTATTAAATAGTGTTATATATGAAGCGATGATGGCGCAGTGGCTAGTAGGGCCGGATTCTACGTCAATCGGTTCGAGCTTCTGGTGAAGGAAACCATGGCATGTTGGTAGGGCATTTCCTATTGATGTCCGCCTGGGTAGCTACCACTCTCAAGTTCGAAAACCTGTCGCCAAATACGTGTTCTGGCAGCATCACTTGATAACCAGTACCTAAATTTTGTGTGTTTACCATCCTGGACCACATCGCCACTTAACATCAGGTGAGATTGTGGACCACCATGCTATAGTTTTCTCATGATGTTTTCCTTCACCGAAGGCTCAGGCTGATTTTAAGAGTCGAATAGGTGGTGATCGAATCCGGCCGCACCACCCGCTGCGCCATCATCGCTTCATTTATAGATATATAAATTACCCTTTTTTTTTTCGTTGTCCAGCAAATTGCACTTTCAATACAAGAGCAAAGTTTAAAACGGAGTGACTCTAGAAATTCTATGGTGTCTGATATATCGGCTAGTTCGCAAGAGGTGGCTAACATCAATGTGGATTTACAAAGGCGACCGCAGCCTTCACCGGCTGATCTACACGGAATGTGGTACCCAGCCGTACGTAGGACATTAGCAGCGTTATCTAGGCTCTACCGTTGCCTGGAGAAGAAAGTATTCCAAGGTTTAGCCCAGGAAGCGATCTCGCTCTGCGTCCGGAGCGTTGAGAACGCCGCCAGGCAGATTGCGGCAAACACGACGCCCACCGATGGGCAATTATTTCAGATTAAACATCTGTTGATACTGAGAGAGCAGATCGCCCCGTTCCAAGTCGATTTCATTGTGAAAGAGACGACATTAGACTTTAGTAATGTTAAGAACGCGGCGTACGGTCTCATACAGAAGCCGAGGCAGATTTTCTCATTGAATAGTAATAACGCTCTGCTGGAGTTCCTGCTGGACGGGACGCCGCTGGTCCGGGAACATCTCCTGGACTCGAGGAAGGAAGTGGACAGGCAGCTGAAGAGCTGCTGCGAGTCGTTTATCAGAGATGCAACAGACATCTTGGCCGGACCGTTGATCGTTTACCTTGAGAAGGTTCGTATATTCATTACTAGTCACATGTGAATAGAAATCTGTTCGTTGCCTGCATTATATATTCAAAATGTAATTAATGTTTTATAGTTTTATAGTGGTTAATTTATGTGTCGATTTTATTTATATAACTTCCTCGCCTCGTTATTAGGATCAGCCAAAACGTCTTAGTATATTTACAAATGGCGGCGAAGAAATTGGTTGAAGAACATTCTAGGTAGTAAAATCATAAAAAAATCAATAGCGTAGTAATTACGAAATCGTTCAATGTGTCAGTTCTAATTATTGTAAATACAAAATGGAATAAGATTACGAGGAACGTAAGCGATTCGTCGAACACGATCCGCGTTCGCCGTTGACGTTCATGAAGAAGTGATGTCTGTCATGGCTACACCGACCATAGACATGACGCTTCGCCCGACGCCAGCTTGTTAAGTCTCGTTCCAAAGTAATTCAAAAGAAGGTTATAATGACGCACCGTCAAAATAAAAAAAAAATGTTTATTCAATTTAGGCTCTAAGAAAGCGCTTATGAACGTCTAAAACACTACATAAACATATATATATATATATATATATATATATATATATATATATATATATATATATATAGATAGATAGATATCTACACTAATTTGTAAGGAGGAAAGATTTGTATGTAACGAATAAACTTAAAAACTACTTGACCGATTTGGATGAAATTTGGTGTGGAGATAGTTTGGAATCCAGGGAATGATATAGGATAGTTTGTATTCTGAAATTCTCACGGGAATAAGAACTACGCGGCTAAAATCGCGGAGAGCAGCTAGTATATATATAAAGCAAATTAAGGTTATTTACGCCATTTATAAATCAAGAATGGGATGAACCAATTTTTATTATCTTTGTTTTGTTGGCTTTGTCTCTATCCCGCATAACAGAATAACTTACTAAACAACGGAAAAGTTGGAAAAAATACAATTCTTTTTCTCATACATTATGTAACGCATTTAACGATTCTGAGGAGGTGCGAAGTTGGCAGGGACAGCTAGTCGAATATATAAAAAAAAAGTAGTTAAAGCCAGAGAGAAACGAAAACTATGGTTTAGGGAACAAGTCATGTCTATACTACTAAATAAAATTGAGGTGTTTGTGTGTAATGTCAAAATATTTTTTTTACTAAATATGTATGTGGGAATAAGGTGGGAAATAATCACTTTCAAACACAAATCTTTTATTTATACTCTTACGTCGTAAACAAGGAACATAGTCGTCACACATCTTATTGACAAGTCATTTTGTTAATCTATTACAGTAGTGAATACAAGTGTATTAGGCTTTAAAAAATCTAAACACTTCCCACACGGCCATCCTATTTACTCATCTGTCTCAGATGAGTACGATGATATGTTCGTGACCCACGGCTTCATCATGTCGGCAGAGCTTGATGTATTGATTGGCCCTTCACCTTGACCAACCTTTACAACATCATAACGATCATTTTTTTCTTCTTTTTTATAACTTTATATGGGCCTAAAAATCTTGGGTATAACTTATAACCCTGAACAAATTGGGTTCTCTTAATGGCAACCAAATCATCAACATTATATTCAACAGCTTTCTTCCTTCTCTTATTGTAACTTTTTTCTATTCTCTTCTTGGATCTTCTGGATATTTTCTTTCGCTTTCTTTCTCAGTTCCTCTCTGGAGTTAGTAAATTGTTGAACTTGTTCTTCTTCAATCAGTTTAACGATCTCTTCGTTTTGATCTTTTAGTTTAGTTCCCGTCAAAAGCTCAAAAGGTGTCATACCAATGGCTCTTTGGTATGTACCGTTAATATTTCGTTGAACTGTACTTATCTTTTTATACCATTTTGTAGGATCATCTGTAGTGAGTTTACCAAGTACATTAATTATAACTTGATGTATACGTTCTACTTGGCCATTACCTCTAGGTTGACCCGGAGTTATAGTATGATGACTAATTCCTTCTGATTCACAATATTCCTTAAAAGCATTAGAGGTGAAAGAAGCGTTACGATCGCTTATTATAACATCTGGTGATCCAAAAGTTTGTTGTTGCAACTTAAGTTTCTCGAGAACTTCCTCGGTAGACAAAGTCTTGGTAGGGTAAATCCACGTGAATTTCGTAAATCCGTCAATAACTGTAAATATGTACCTGTAGTTTTTGTTAGTAGACGTTAACGGTCCAAGATGGTCGATGTGGTAAACAGCAAGAGGCGTCTCTCCTTTAGATAGTGTGTGTAAACAACCGTCTTTTTTACCCTTCTTGTGTGAAATAAGTATGCATTCGACGCAATTATGAATAACAGATTTAATTTTCTCTTTCAGGTTTTCAATATGGTATTCTCTTATAATAAGTTCTTCTGTCTTAACTACTCCAAAATGTCCCTTTTCATGGCTTCTTCTAATTATCTCATGTTGCATTCTTTTTGGTACTACGATTAGCTTATTACCATCTTTTATCTTCCACAAAATTCCATTCTCATTAGTATAATCTTCATATGGTTCTTTTTCTAATACTTTTTTAATTAGTTTTATTTTCATGTCGTCATCTTGAGCTCTTTTTAGACGTGCAACAATATCTGTAAGTAAAGCAACGTTCAACGGGTATCTACTTAGTGCGTCAGCATGTTTCATCTGATTTCCAGGACGATGTTCAATAATATAATCATATTCTTCAAGCAAGAGTGCCCAACGTGCAACCCTCGGAGGCAAATCTTTCTTTTTTAATGTCATTGTTAGAGCTGAACAGTCTGTTACAATTTTAAATTTGATCCCTAATAAATAAACTCTAAATTTCTTGACTGCTTCAACAATAGCTAGAATCTCTAGGTAGTAGCTATGATATTTACGTTCTGCAGGTGACGTCTTTCTGCTCATGTAGTAAGTCGGATACAGCTGATTATCACTGGTATTTTTTTGTAGAAGAACTGCGCCATAACCTTCTGTACTGGCATCAGTGTGGACCTCAGTTTCCAATTCAGGATCGTAAATTCTTAATTCTACGCTAGATTCTTTTTTTACTTTACTCAAATTATTGTCTTTAATCATAGTTTTCACTTCATTCGTATGTTTTATATTTCCTATATCATAGTCTTTCTCTTTATAATCTTCTATTGTCGTAAGATGCAAAATTCTCTTAGCGGTAACGCCTTCAGCAGAAAATTGTACTTCTACTTCATGTAAAATAGGATTTCCAAGAATCACATTTACTGGTATTACGTTATCATCAACGATGTAAATAGTCGAATCAAAGTAGCAATCGTCTATATCAATTTTAGCCAAAAATGATCCTTTGGTCTTAACTTCATGTTCAGCAATCCCAGTAAGACAAACTGTTGAATCAGGATTGTAATCGTTATGATTTCCGTTTAGAATAATGAATTGAGATTCTTTGATCAAATTGACATCGCTTCCAGTATCTATTAGGACTGTAGTTTTAACATCATTAATTATCACATCTTTATAAGGTGCATGGCAGTCTTTCTTAACTGTTGTTTGGATTTTAAGTGTTTGCTTTGGGTTGTCAGGACATTCTTTGGATTTATGTCCAAAGTTGTTGCATCGAAAACATTTGATTCCCTTGGTACAACTTGAAGATTGATGATCAATATCACCACAGTTATAACATCTAAATTTCAGTGTTGACTTTCGATAATTTCGATCTCGCGAAAAACTTGAAGTGGGAATCGGTTTAGTAAAATTCTGAACTCGAGTCGCAGACTTTTTTCTAATCTCAGCATATAAATCCAATTTTTTTCTAAATTCTTTCATATTAGTAGCTCCATATAAAATCGATTTATTAGTCTCCACGTCTCGTATTCCATCGATAACATATTCAATCACAGCATCATCTTCAATATCTCCTAATAACGCCAACTCTTTCATGTGGAGGAAATATTGTTGATATGTTTCGTCTGATCGCATTCTTCGCGCAGCGAGCCGCTTATGGATTGTGGCGCTACTTAATTTTCGCCCAAACTCTTCAATTAATCCATCTTTTAAATTATTCCACGAACTAAAACTTCCCGATGATCTTAGAAATAATTGTGCGGTACCAGTAAGCAATCTTTTCGCATAAATTATCTTTTCTATTCCGCTCCATTGCATGAGTTCCGCTATATCTTCAAAATCCTTTATCCATGTTTTAACTGTATAATTGTTGTCCCCGCTGAATGACGATATGGATTTTTCCAAATCACTGAATGAAATTTTTGGAATAGACTTAGAACAATTTTCTTCGTCGTCGGTTTTTTTCGTCAACTTTAGCATTTTTCGGAGGCATTGCTCTTATTTTAAATTTTTATTTATTATTTTATCTAAAAATCTCAATCGTTATGGTACATGGAACGCAGCCAATAATGTTGTACATAGAATGCAGCTCACAATGGATATGGAACGTAGTCGACAATCAACGTGAAACGGAACGCAACTCTCAATTGACAGTTCCGAGAATTTCAGTGAGAAATGACATCAAACGTCATTTGAATTTGACAATTCGTAACAAAGGAATTCTCACCTCGTGTTTCAATTTTATGAAAAATATCTCAAATAATCCTTCTTGAAATGATGAATTTCATATGTCCTCACCTTAATCCCGGACGAGCCCCCAAAATTTGTGGGAATAAGGTGGGAAATAATCACTTTCAAACACAAATCTTGTGCGGGATAGCCTGGGATGTTATTTAGGCAGTCCGCTAGAACACACCGTTGTTGCTGGATTGCGAGAGGTGTAGTAAATAATGCCAGATAGACAGTTTCAACAGTATATTACAAACAGAACAGTATATTACAAACAGACACGTACAATATATGGTTACAACACTTGTGCGTTATAACACAGACACACAATTACAATAGAAACAAGGTAGACAGAGACAACACAATATAGAAACAGTAGACACAGATACACACAGAATAGAAACAACAATATAAAATACAATAAAAGAGTACAATACGAGACACGAAATAAGGCATGCACAGTTAAGTTTATACAAAACAAAGTTATGTTTATATAATTCAATATGAAGCATACACAGTTAAATATTGACTCTATACAACCCAAAATATCATACAGACAGTATAAAGCACTTACTATAGTCTCTACTATGGTCCTCACACTAGTACTCACGGTGGTACTCACACACGTATTCACACTAGTACCCACGGTAGTACTCACACACGTTTACGCACTAGTACTCGCGGTAGTACTCACACCCGTGTCTCACACTCGTACTCACACCCGTATGTGAGTTTTCGCGCACTATGTGTGTCGAATCACGCGGGATTCGATACGCGGGTCACTGGTTCGCGGATGGCGTATGTTCGGAACGCGGATCACTGTGGCTCGGGACGCGGAATCACTGTCAGGTCGGAGCGCGGTTCTCGTACTCGGGGACGCGGATTCACTGTCAGGTCGGAGCGCGGATCACTATGGTTCAAGACGCGGATTCCTTGAACGCAGTGCACTGATGCTTGAGGACTTCTTGCTGACTGTTTGACTATTGCTTCTGTCTCAGAGATTAGTTCTTGTTGTTGTTTCTTCTTGAAGAGCGAGCGATGACTGCAAGATTGGCACCGTCCCGGGCGGATACTTAAGCTCCCGGCATGTGCGTGACCCCGTTCCTACGGATCGAGGTAGGCCGGTCGCGTTCGGCGAATCAGAGCGCACCGCCCGGCGGTGCCGCGAGGTGTTTTTTGTCTCGCTCTCTCAAAGACGCGACGTGTTTCGGCGCGTATGTTCAATGTAATATTCTTTCAATTACGTATTTATTTGTAATTATATTCGATCTAATTCAATTTATTTACAACTATTCATGCGGGATCTAACTCTATGTAATATCTGTCTGAATATACACCCTCTCTCTTGAGGGCGCTGTCCTGCACATTACTCCCGCCGTGCGTCGTCCGCGATCAGCGGCGGCGCATCCTCAGTCGGTGCAGGCAGCGTGTGTGGTGCAGGAACCGCACCACCCTCAATGACTACGATCTTCTTAGCTGGTCGTCGCAGCACTCCGCCCTTGGTGATGATGTCCGCTGTCCTCACGGCGCCGTCGGGACCGGGGTAGACCGCGATGATGCGTCCCCGGATCCACACGTTGCGAGGCAAGTTCCCGTCGACTATCAACACGACGTTCCCGACCTGCAGGTCCGGTCCTTGCCCGTGCGGTTGACGTCGGTTGCGTAGCTCCGGCAGGTATTCCCGGAGCCAGCGGGCCCAGAATAGGTCGGCCAGGCGTTGTGAGCTGCGCCAGCTCTTGCGAAGGTCCAAGTCCCGGTCGCCGAAGTCCCCGGGTGCGTTGACTCTCCCAGAGTCTCCCAGGAGGAAGTGGTTCGGTGTCAGCGCCTCAGGATCGTCCGGGTCGACCGATACGTGAGTCAGCGGTCGGCTGTTCACGGTGTGTTCCGCTTCCAGTAGTAGGGTGTGTAGGACCTCCTCGGTGGGGTGTCTCTCGCGTAAGGTCGTCGCGAGAGCCACTTTGATAGAGCGCACCATGCGCTCCCATGCCCCTCCCATGAAGGGCGCGCCCGGCGGAATGAACCGCCAGTCGATG
This sequence comes from Samia ricini, assembly GCA_014132275.2. Taxonomy (NCBI): domain Eukaryota; kingdom Metazoa; phylum Arthropoda; class Insecta; order Lepidoptera; family Saturniidae; genus Samia; species Samia ricini. The sequence goes on from AP028161.1 coordinate 15,729,148, forward strand.
CTCCGTCGCGACGCCTCGACCGCCGTGGCTTCGTACACGGCGCGTCGCAGCTCCTTGTCCGCCCCGTGAAAGTTAGTGCCGTTGTCCGACCATATTTGGGCCGGACAACCGCGTCTCGCCATCATCCTTCTCAGCGCCATGATCGCTGAGTCCGCGCTGAGGTTCGCTGCCAGCTCGAGATGCACGGCCCTGGTAGTTAGGCACGTGAACATGACGCCGTACCTCTTCTGGTGGGTCCGCCCCACGGTGATGGAGAGAGGCCCGAAGTAATCTAGGCCCACGTAGGAGAATGGCCTTCGGTGGTGGGCGAGTCGACAGGGAGGCAAGTCCCCTGTCGCAGGCTGCGGCGGTGTGGCGGCTCGGATGCGGCAGGTCAGGCAGCGCCGGATGACCGCCTTGGTGATCGGTCGCAGGCGGATCACCCAGAACTGTTGGCGACACTCGTTGACAGTAGTCTCGACGCCTGCGTGGTGCAGCTGCCGGTGGACGTGGTCGATCCACAGCTGCGTGGCCCGATGCTCCCCGTCGAGGATCAGTGGCTCCTTGATGGTGTCCGGGACCCCGGAGACTGCCTGGATTCGGTCTCGCAGGCGCAGGACTCCCTCGGCGACCTTTATGCTGATAGGAAAAAGGCGGCTTCGCCGGCATACCTGTCTACCCGCCTTGAGAGCGTCGAGTTCGTCTTTGAACGAATCTTCCTGGGACGCCCGCAGAATCAGGTCGTGCGCCCGTCGCAGCAGGCTCCCGCTGAGAGGCCGGTGCTTCGATTTCGTCTCGCGTCGGATGGCTGCCTCCGACGCGCTTCTCCGTGGCTCGGGTGCTCCTCCACGCTGGGTCTGTATCCTTCATCCTCCTGGTCCGCCGGAAGTTCACCGATTCATCGGTCCGGCGACAGAGAGCGATAAATTGGAGGACTCGGGCTGTCGCGCGCAGGTATCGCTCCCATCGCGAGAAGCGGTCCGCGTCTGGGATCGCCTCCGTGAGCCGAGGTCCGGTCGACGTCGCAATGTTCATGGTCCGCTCCTCGCCGGTAGTGGTCGGAGCGGGGTCTACGTTCGCTGGCCATGTCTCCGCGGGTTCGCGGAGAAAGCTGGGACCCAGGAACCACCGGTGATGACGGTCGAAGCTATCCGGAACGTCCCGGGTCGCGTCATCCGCGACGTTTAACTTCGTCGGTGTCCACCGCCACTCGTTAGGTTTGCTGAGCTCCTCGATCGCCGCTACGCGGTGCGCGACGTAAGGTTTGAATAATCGCGCACCTGTTCGTATCCATGCTAGCGTGGTGCGGCTGTCGGTCCAGTACGTCGTCGATTCCGGCTGCCTCTCGTGCTCGTCGCGGATCGCAGCTGCCATGCGCGCTCCCAGGACCGCTGCTTGGAGTTCCAGCCGCGGGACGGAGATCAGCTTCAGTGGCGCGACCTTCGCCTTCGCCGCGATGAGGGTGACGGCGACCTGGCCGTCCTCGGTCTCCGCCCGCCAGTACAGGGCGGTGGCGTAGGCGGATTCACTCGCGTCAGCGAAGACGTGCAGCTGAAGAGAGGCTGCGTTGGTGAAGCGCGGGTAGCACCGCGGGATGGCGATCCTCCGGAGCTCGTTCAGGTGAGTTAGCCAGGCGCACCAACTCACCGTCAGGTCTGCGTCCAAGGGCTGGTCCCAGTCGATCCCCCTCCTCCAGACTTCCTGCAGGATTTGCTTCGCTCGGATGGTCACCGGCGAAACTAGACCCAGGGGGTCGAACAGCGACATGACCAGCTGCAGGGCTTGCCGCTTCGTAGGAGTCTCGCGTCGTAACACCGCCGGCGAGACCCGCGCCAGGTCCAGGTTGAATGCTAGCTCGTCTCGGCCTGGCGTCCACACGAGCCCCAGTACCCGCTCCGCTTGCGAGTCGTCTTGTAGGCGCACCTGCTCGCCTAGACCGCCGGTTTCCCCCACTGCCCGCAGCAACTCTGGTTCGTTGGACGACCACTTCCGGAGATTAAAACCTGCTTTCTGATGGATTGATCTTACCTCGTTGACGGTTTTCACGGCTTCCTCCATTGTTCCGAAGCTGTCGAGGTAGTCGTCCATATAGTGCTTCTGTTTGATGGCTCGCACCGCCTCGGGAAACCGGTCGCTGTACTCCTCGGCGTTCTTATTCATCGCGAATATCGCCGCGGCTGGTGAACTTGATGCCCCGAAGATGAGAGTCTTCATCCGGTACTGTTCCGGGGGCTGATTGTCGCGGCGATCCCCTCTCCACAGGTAGCGAAGCGCGTCCCGGTCCTCTTCTCGGAGTCTCACCTGCAGGAACATCTCCGAGATATCCGCTGTCACGGCGATGGGGTGCTGCCGGAACCTCATGATGATCCCCGGCAGTGGCTGCAGTAGGTCCGGACCGGTGAGGAGTTGGTTGTTTAGTGACACCCCTCGTGTCGTCGCGGCGGCGTCGTGTACGACCCTGATCTTCTCCGGCTTCGCTGGATTGAACACCGCGAAGTGAGGCAGGTACCATAACCTGCTTCCCGTCGGTTGTAAGGGTGCAGGTTCGGCGTATCCCTTGGTGATGAGGGCCTCCATCTGCTCGTTGTACCTCCTCTTCAGCTCAGGGTCTCGGTCCAGCTTGCGTTCGGTGCTCAGCAGTCGCCGGAGTGTGTTGTCATAGTTCGGCGGCATCTTATTCTGCTCCGACTTCCAGGGTAGCGCCGTCTGGATCCTGCCATCCGGAGTCCGCGTCGTATGCTGTTCCAGATAGCGCCGCGCCTTCTCCACCGGGTCGCTGTCGGGCCTCTTCGGTTGTATGTACAGGTTGTCCGCCGCGATGTAATCCTGTACAACACGCTGTAAACTATCGCCCGAATCTATGTAGTTAATATAATTTACCCGGTGTCCTAAGCTTCGGGAGGCGACGCCGTGGATGACCCAGCCCAGCGGCGTTAACGATGCCACTGGCTGGTTCCGTCCGCCCGTTCGGGTCTCTCTGGCCAACAGCAGAGGCCAGTTGTCCTGCCCGATGAGGATCTTGGGCGTGGTATCCCGGAACTCCACGTGTCCGACGACGTCTTGCAGGTGCCTCAGGTTCGCGACTGCTCCCCGGGGGATTCTCTGCGCTGCCAGCTGCAGATTGCGCACCGTGCGCGCTCGGATCTTCTCTGCGCGGTCGTTGCTACCGCGCAGTGTGAGTGTCACTCGTCGTGACTCGGTGTGGGTCTCCGAGCCTCCGTCATAGGTCATGATGTGCAGTGGTTCATCATGACCTGCGGCTCCTACTTGCTGAGCCAGCGCGGCGTCGACCAGCGTCACGGTCGAGCCGTCGTCCAGCAGAGCGAACGTGTTCACTGCTCCCGCCGGTCCAGAGATCTGCACCGGGATCACCTTCAGGTAGGCCGCCTGCGGACACCACGCCGAGTTCACCTTTTCCTCGGGCCTTGGTTCCGGTTCGGTTTCGGGTTCTGGGGCCTCCTTCTGCCGCCTTCTCTCCGCGTGGAGCAGCTGGTGATGCTTGTGGGAGCAGTCGTCGATCCCACATACCTTCGGGCGGCAGCTGTGCTTCTTACTTCGGTACCTCAGGCAGCGGAAGCACAGGCGGTGCTTCCTGGCGATGTCCCACCTCGCGTCGACCGATGCGTTCCGCAGCTGCTCACACGCAGCTACCGCGTGTCCCTGTCGATTGCACAGGTGGCACCGGTTCGGTCGATCCTCGAGGACGGCGTGGACGCGCTGATTCCGGCGTGCCTGAGGTTCTATTGTAGTCCGTTCGGGTGTTATCGTTTCCGGCGGCGCGAACGGACTGCAGAAGTCCGCTTCCCGACGAATGAAGCGGCTGAATTTAAGCAGGTCGGGCTCCGCTTCGGTATTAGTGGCTGCGAACTCGTACCATTGCCTCTTGAGGGTTGGCGTCAGCTTCTCCAACATGTGTTTGGTGACCTCCGGGTTGTATAGGTACGGGATGCAGTTCAGCGCCTTCAGTGTAGCCACCGCGTTGTCGATGCGCGTCGAAAACGAGCAGAGTTCGCGCGGCGACTCGGTGAGGCGTGGCAGCGCACGTAGCCGCTCTAGTTCGGACGTCGCGATTGATTCGGGACGTCCGAAACGCATCTCCAGCGTCCGCATGATGCCGGCAGGATCGGTGCTGGTGTTGAGCGGACCCAGGACTGCTTCTTTGGCGATTCCCCGCAGGCTCCGCCTCAACCGGGACATGTTGTCTACGGTGCTCAGCAGATGTGCAGACTCCAGGTAGGCCGCTCGGAAGTTCAACCAGTCTTGATGCGACCCGTTGAAGACTGGTAGCTCCGTGTTCCTCGGCTGGCGGTGCTGCGCGGCCTGTACCGCGTAGGTGATGGTGGAGGCCAGCTCGAGAAGGTCTGACCTTGGTTGCTGAGCGGCGGCGGCGGCTGGTGGAGAGTGCGGCGCCCGTGGTTGCCAGGACTCCGCTGTGGTGCCTGGCTGCGGCACTCGGGGGTCCCTCAGTCCCCCTGACGACGTCGGTGGCTGCTGCGGCGGCGGCGGCTGTGAGGCGGCGGCTCCCGCCGGTAGGGCGGTGGTACCCCAGGACGTTGCAGCGATCGCAGGGGGTTCGGTCGGCGGTGCAGAGGTGGCTGCTCCCGCCGGTGCGAGCGCTGTGTTGCCCCAGGATGTAGCGGCGGCGGCTGTTGCTGCGAGTTGAGGTCGCTGCGGCGGCGGTGCGGCGGCGGCTCCCGCCGGCGTCGTCATCACGTTGTCCCAGGATGCGGCGGCGATCACGGGGGGCGTGGCTTCCGTCGCCTCGGTCCTGAATGGTCGCTCTTCGATAGCGACCAACTCCGTGGTGGTGGTGTCCAACCAGGTGTGGACCCGCTGCGCAGCGTCGGACTTGGTGGTGGTTGAAGACAGGTCGTCTTCATCCTCGGTCTGCTCCGCCTCCAGCGCCTTGCATTCAGCTATAGCCAGCTCCAGCTTGAGCCTGGCTATCCTGGCCCTGGCTTGGGCCAAGCGTTCCGCCTTCGAACGCCCGTTGCTTTTCTTTGTTGATGCAGCTCGACACGCTCTGTTCCCTGTGCTGGGTGCGTCGGACTTCGCGGCAGCCTGTGGTTGCTGCGGCTGGGAGACATCTGTAGCTGCCTGTAGTTCGGATGCGGCCGTAGACTGTTCCGTAGTCGTGGTCGCAGTGACGTAGGTCGTCGTCAGCGTCATCGATGTCCCCGTCGTGAAGTCCGACTCTGTCACGGTGACTGTTGATGGTGAGGTTTGCTCACCGCGCCTTCCTGTGGATCTGGTTACTGGCATTATGATCACTATATTTATTTACTACACGCTCTCGTAGATCCGGCTCGAAGGACCATGCGATGTGCGGGATAGCCTGGGATGTTATTTAGGCAGTCCGCTAGAACACACCGTTGTTGCTGGATTGCGAGAGGTGTAGTAAATAATGCCAGATAGACAGTTTCAACAGTATATTACAAACAGAACAGTATATTACAAACAGACACGTACAATATATGGTTACAACACTTGTGCGTTATAACACAGACACACAATTACAATAGAAACAAGGTAGACAGAGACAACACAATATAGAAACAGTAGACACAGATACACACAGAATAGAAACAACAATATAAAATACAATAAAAGAGTACAATACGAGACACGAAATAAGGCATGCACAGTTAAGTTTATACAAAACAAAGTTATGTTTATATAATTCAATATGAAGCATACACAGTTAAATATTGACTCTATACAACCCAAAATATCATACAGACAGTATAAAGCACTTACTATAGTCTCTACTATGGTCCTCACACTAGTACTCACGGTGGTACTCACACACGTATTCACACTAGTACCCACGGTAGTACTCACACACGTTTACGCACTAGTACTCGCGGTAGTACTCACACCCGTGTCTCACACTCGTACTCACACCCGTATGTGAGTTTTCGCGCACTATGTGTGTCGAATCACGCGGGATTCGATACGCGGGTCACTGGTTCGCGGATGGCGTATGTTCGGAACGCGGATCACTGTGGCTCGGGACGCGGAATCACTGTCAGGTCGGAGCGCGGTTCTCGTACTCGGGGACGCGGATTCACTGTCAGGTCGGAGCGCGGATCACTATGGTTCAAGACGCGGATTCCTTGAACGCAGTGCACTGATGCTTGAGGACTTCTTGCTGACTGTTTGACTATTGCTTCTGTCTCAGAGATTAGTTCTTGTTGTTGTTTCTTCTTGAAGAGCGAGCGATGACTGCAAGATTGGCACCGTCCCGGGCGGATACTTAAGCTCCCGGCATGTGCGTGACCCCGTTCCTACGGATCGAGGTAGGCCGGTCGCGTTCGGCGAATCAGAGCGCACCGCCCGGCGGTGCCGCGAGGTGTTTTTGTCTCGCTCTCTCAAAGACGCGACGTGTTTCGGCGCGTATGTTCAATGTAATATTCTTTCAATTACGTATTTATTTGTAATTATATTCGATCTAATTCAATTTATTTACAACTATTCATGCGGGATCTAACTCTATGTAATATCTGTCTGAATATACACCCTCTCTCTTGAGGGCGCTGTCCTGCACAAATCTTTTATTTATACTCTTACGTCGTAAACAAGGAACATAGTCGTCACACATCTTATTGACAAGTCATTTTGTTAATCTATTACAGTAGTGAATACAAGTGTATTAGGCTTTAAAAAATCTAAACACTTCCCACATGTATGTACTATACTTATTCTAAAAATTCAATTCGTACAATTTTCGTCTGTTTGTTCCGGGTAATCTCCGGAACGGCTGAACCGATTTGGATATGCCTTGTTGGGTTACACAGCTGAAGTTATTCCGCGAAACTTAGGCTACTTTTATTTTTCAAAAAATAATTAGGGTTCCGACAAAACAGTGAAGAATATACGAAACACGGGCGCAGCCGCAGGTACATAGTTTGTCATATTATATAATAATTTTCACGCTCCCTGGAACTGCCGTCAGGGGTGTATGTCTGATTGGACCCCCCACCTCTAGATCCAGGGCTACATGACATTAAAATTATATTAAAAAAAAAAAAGAAGGAAATATGGTTACAGGCTCAGTCGTTCACTCCGATAGATCAGCTGAAAACACAATCATGGTCGGTACCGGAAGAGTTGGGGCTCATCGTGAAGGAAGCCCAGAGGAGAATAAAGTCTCACCTCGCTCCGCTACAGCGCTCCATGCAACTCTATCTTGCCAATAAAGAGACCGAGTTTATCTTGTTCAGGCCTATAAGGGTAAATGGATTCTCCATAATCATATACAAACTAAAATATAAAAGATGATATAAAACTAATCAATAAAATTATATTATGTATTTTGATTATAAATATAATAAGAAATGCTTTTGATTTTGTTCCCATTAACAATTTATATTATTACTACTTACTACCTACTTGGTTTATGGGCATTATTCCGTTTCTAAAAGTACTCTCTATATTCAAATATTCATAATTTCATCTTAACTATATGCATTTTATAGAAATATTTACAATTATAAATATACAAAATGTCTATCTATACGCAAAGTTTTATGAGTAAGGAATTATTAAAAATCTTTTTTATGAATATATGGCCACAGAGTTAAAATGGATAAATCTAAATCTTGACAAACAGATTGATAGACTGGATAATTCACTAAATCATATCCCTTGAATATTCAATTATTTATTTTGAATGGTCACTTTTTCAACAACTGTATTTACTAATATCCTCATAATATCTATACTAATCAATAAAATTGAACTGTCTGTTAGTAATGCCAAAATATATTTTTTTCTAAATAGATATCAATCTTAAACTTTCGTCTGTGTTTCTGTTTGTTCCGGGTAATATCCATAACGACTCGACCTATTTTGACTTGTTTTTGGCATATAGCTGAAGCCTCACTCCTTGTAACTTAGGGGCTACTTTTGTTTTTCGTAGATAATTAGGGTTCTGCGTAAAAAAATTAAAACCATGAAATTGTGAATAAAACCCGATTCAATTCATTTTACTGGCAGGTATTAGAATTTGTGAGAAATCTATTTGCTTAATGTTAGTGGAAAAGATGTAAGAATAATAATATCATTAATATTATGTTTCAGAATAACGTTGTTGGCTACTTTGTACAAATGGAACAACTACTCGCCAATGCTGGATACTCAGACGAAGATATGCTCATAGTGGCATGTCCGACTCCTGAACAAGTGTCCGTATTCATATCCTCAGCAAGTCTGATAAGTCATAATGAACAAGTGCAACCGTATGGAACTAAAATGAAACCGAGTGTCATCCGTAAACCTAGTGTGACTAAAGTGGAGGAGAACGAAGAAGCAAATGAAAAATCTTCTAAGTCTGCCACAGTATAAGTTTGTTTCAATGCCACTGAAATATTAGGGTTGATTTGTTCTTCAGTTTGAGCCTTTGTAATGGTCATTTATCACAACTATCTATACTAATAAATAAAATTGAAGTTTCTGTTTGTAATGTCAAAAAATAATTTTTTTACTAAATACATATGAATGTATATACGAAACGTATACCGGAAATACAATTCTGGATAATTACCGGAACGGCTTGACCGATTTTGACAGAACTTTTTTGGTAGATAGCTGTAGTTACGACGCGTAACTTGATGTAACTTTGATTTTCGAAATTAATTAGTGTTTCACATAAAAAATACTAAAATTTATAAATAAATTAAATGCAATTCATCTCAATACACAGTTTTAAACCCAAGTGTTTGAATTTATGAGAAATATTTTTATTTTATCTTAGTACAAAAAAAAATGAAGGTTAATAATTAGGTTTCAGTATAAAAAAATTAAAATCCAGTGAAGAACATATGAAACGCGGGCGCAGCCGCACGCACACAGCTAGTATTTAAATATAGGTTTTTAACTGGATATGTTAAAAAGTTATTCATTTATAATGTTAAGGTCAGTAAAGCCTAGGGCTAAGATGCTGGCGACGCGGTGCTTGCGGGCGACGCGGTGCTTGCGGGCGACGCGGTGCTTGCGGGCGACGCGGTGCTTGCGAAAGCCACCCCGTGTCGCCCCCATCCCAAATGCAGCGGACGGCCCCGGGGGGTTTTAGTGGGTATTTCCGGGCGACTCTCGCCCGGGTGAGTCCCACACTGGCACGGAGCTCGTCACTCCGTGCCCCTTATCTAGTGTACTGGGGGACTTTGATCCCCTAAGTACAATAGATAAGGGTAGTGCGTAAATGCATTTCCCCCCGTCAAAAAAAAAAAAAAAAAAAAAAAAGGGCTAAGATGCTAGTATTTAATTAAATGAAATCATAGTAAAGAAGAAAAAGGCGCCATTATTGATGGGCCAATCTAAACTAAATTTGACACTGCTTGGATGGAACCCTTGTGATTTATTTCTGAATAATTGTAATTAATTTCTATTCTATAAAAAAATTCCCTAAAATATTAACTATTAATAAATTGTTAAGGTTACAAGATAGAATAAGTATAAAATACCTAATTAGTAATGGGATGTAGATTCATCCTAGCTCCTTTATATAATAAATTAATTATAATAATGATTTTATGTTATAATATACATTTGTGAATTCATAATTAAAATGAAATAATTATCTCTCCAATTATTGTTTATTTACAGTTTTATTTAATTATTCATCTATATAATAAATACAGCTTAACCAAAGACTGTGTTTTATTACAATAAAACAACAAACATTTGGACATTATTTTAATGCATTTGTGTATATCTTAACTGATTTTAAATAATGTTTCTAAAAGTTACCTAAACATTTTTTACACCCTAAGCCAATACATTCCACCGCGGATCCTTGTGTAGTCTGGTAGACCTTCAGTAGGGCCAACTGCAGCAACAGCTGGGCAACGGTCAAACAAGTACTTATAGCAGACATCACGTACATTTTGAACTGTGACTGCTTCAATACGAGCATCAAGCTCATGAATTGGTATGCGACGGTTATAGCAAAGCATCTGGCGGCCGATGTCTTCACAAACTGGTGTTGTACCATCCAACTGCAGTAGCATGTTGGTTTTCAGAAGATTCTTTGCACGTTCAACTTCACCCTCTGTGACAGTTGTGCATAGTTTCATCCATTCCTTTTGAATATTGAACAAGATATCTTCAAGCTGAAGGGGCTCAGCTACAAAATAGATTCCCCAGAGACCTGTATCTTTATAACATGTGTTGAATGACTGGAAGCTGTGGCAGAGGTTTTCACTTGATGCAGCTCTGGCAAGGTATGATGCATTGTTCGCACCACCCCCCTGTGAACGATCCCAAGCACCAATCAGAGTGTTAGCAACCATCAAGGGAATATTATCAGCATCAGTCCATCCTGCTCCTTCAACTGCGATAGCAACATGAGCTAATGGCATTGAGTCATCACGGACTCTGATCTCAGACCCTGTGTAACGGCAAGGAACAATCTCTGGGGTGTCAAAACTTGTATTCTTTAAGCTACTGAAATGTTTATTGGCAAGGTCAACCAACCTGCCGTGTTCTACTCCACCAGCACCAGAAAGAACAATACGAGCAGGCTGATAGTGAGTTTTGATGTAATTTTGAAGATCTGCTTTTGAGATTTTTTTAATATTCTTGGTGGGTCCCAAGATAGTTTGGCCAAGAGGAGTGCCTTGGAAGGCGGTAGCGTGAAGGTGATCGAATACAACTTCTTGGAGGTTGCTCTCGACGTCTTGCATCTCGCGGAGGATAACACCGCGTTCTCGTTCGATTTCGGGTTCGGCAAGTGATGAATTTTGAATTATATCGGCAAGGATCTCTACAGCGACTGGTACGTCGTTAGCGAGGCATTTAGCATAGAATACGGTTTGTTCCCGAGAAGTGTATGCGTTTAAATGCGCACCCATGTTTTCAACAAGAAGTTCTAAGTCGGTCTGTGATCTTTTGCTGGTGCCTTTAAAAGCCATGTGTTCAAGGAAATGAGCCACTCCATTATTTTTAGAGTTTTCGTACCTGGACCCGGCGTCGATCCATAAGCCTACGGTGGCTGTTGGTGCACCGGAATCCTCAGAAGCAACGCGGATACCATTATCTAGTACGGTGAGTCGAGTTGGCGGAGCATTGATTAAAGCTTCTTTGTATCCAACAGCTGTCGCTAAAGCACGCACCTGATTGCCCTGTTTGTTCAGAAATCTCAAAGTAGTCGCTACTTTCAACATTTTTATAGGGATCCTTGCACTATATGAGAATTTTTACTCGCTGATTTACGTAATAAATGGGCAATAGCTAGCGAAACTGTCAACTAGGGAAGGGCACCATCTATCGAGAAATCGACATTTCTTTAAATAAACGATAACTATCGATGTATATTTAATTACAAAACATCAAAAATTCATATTATTTTCGAACATTGTAATCGATTTTTTTAAGTACTATATTGTATTTTTTATAATAATTATCATGAATTTCACTTATGATTGTATTATTAAGTAAAAATTAATATAAACTAAATCGCGTGAGTTTTGATATAAGTGTTGTCTTTTTCTTCAAATGGATTCGTTCTGAACGTAACCAGAGATGAAACCTAACTATGGGTAGCAGCAGCCCGGGATTTACGGATAATCAAACTAAGCACGTGCTTAGGACATCATGAAAATAGTTTCGGTAGAAGTTTTGGCTGAAAAATCAAATATGAATGAAACATACGGCCTTTAACAGCTGAGAACAACTAGAATATTATGCGAGTGAAGCGACAATAACGAAAAAGAGCTCCACCGAATAAGGCCGTAGAGTAATATTCTGTGTCCAGTTGTGTAACAATGAAGTATTTTCAAAAAATAATAAATTCTTTCACAGTCATTTATTGGTTCATCATTCATTGGTACAATCATTTTATACATTACGCAAAATGTATACGCATATGAATAGAGAAGGCGTGGGCACCAATTTTTTTTTTTTTGCTTGGGGCATCATTTAGTTTTAATCCGGCCCTGCTTAGTAAAGATGAATAATGCGTAGTATATGTGGGCGCTATAATTTTTTAAAACAAAATAGCGCGATCTAATCTCAAGAAGGTATAATTATTTATTATTAAGTTAAATTTTATTTACAAATCCAGAGACATAAATGTAAGACAATAAATTATGATAAATTAATTGTTAATAATTATTTTGGATAGAAACTGTTGAATTTTTTTTTTCAAAAATTAACATTCCACACAAAATAATATCTATTTTAGGATACTTGCTATTGTAAAACTTCTTATATGTAAAATGCAAGGTAACAAATTATCATTTATGGTTTATAATCGGTATTAGATTGATTTGTTCTATAATCAATACTTATTTACATTATGCTGTATGAAATCTGTGTTGTAGTAGAGGATATGGTGAGCAAAGTAGAAAAATCTATGCTTAGTTGGTTCGGGCATGTAGAGAGGTTGGATGACAAAAGATTAACGAATCGAATTTATAAGGTGAGGGTGAATGGGCACGTCGGTAAAGGTCGACCTAGGGGAACGTATCTCAACCAAATCGAACACTTGGAAGGATGTAAACTCTGCTTACCCGCACAGGAGAAAGGCATAATGATATGTATATGATATGTATGTGTTTACATTATTTTGTAATGTAGAAAAGAGAGTGCGCTATTAATGACTATATGTAGACACCTGTTGATTTCCGTTTCAATTTATTAAGGATTGAAAACAAAGTAAGATATGTCAGGGCTATTCGGTATGATGTGTTGTTATTTTAAAATGTTTCTGTAATTCTAAAATATAGAAATAACTTTAGAAAAGTTATGAATATGGTGTCTGTGACTTATAAATTTTATTATTCTAAAGTCATCATGTCGTTGACTCCTGAAGAATGTACCAGAATCCTAACAATGCTTGAAGATGGGCGCAGTCAGCAAAATACAGTTAGAACTGTAGGTGATGTAACTCTTTCCATAGTTCAGCGAGTACTCCAGTGTTTCCATGAAATTAGATTCATTCGAATTCGAAGACCAGGAACAGACCAAACAAGGTGCACGAGGGCGCGGGAGGAACGCCATATGGATTCAGTAATTTTGAGAAATCGTTTTCTTTCGGCTGTTGAAGTAAAGAATCATTATTTATGAGCTGGAGGAAACAATCTTAGTAAGGATACAGTAAGGCGGCATCTAGGTGAAGCAAATTTAAAGCTATTTATACCTGCAAATGGACTTATACTTGAAAAACACCACAAAAATTCAAGGTTGAGTTATAGTAGAGAACAAGAGAATTGGACTCGTCAATTACTGGTCAAGAGTTATGTAATTAAACGATATCTCGTATAATGCTATAAAAAGTGCATAATATAGTGTCAAATAACACAAGTTAATGAATTAAAGATAAAAACGACTATATAACAAACTAAGACTTTTCCAAAAGCGACTATAAAAGTTCTTCGTCTTTTCAGTGGAAGGAAGGCAATCTGTAAGTTACATAAAAAATTCTGCCAGTGTCATGTGGATAAATTTTGAATCCTATATTCATAAACTCAAACCTCCAGCAAAACGATTGCAGTCTTGAGAAAACTTTTCAATTCCATTATTCCCAATAAATTTTACTTGTGCACAATAACCTAAGTCATGGATAAGGTTATAAAATATAAATAATATAAGTTTAAATACATACTTTAATTAATTAAGGACAAACTGCTACATAAAAAAACTCTTCTATAAAAAGTTGTTGTAAGTGTTATTTGTATTATTTATTTTTCAATTGTATCATTTGTGTTGAGAAATTGTAAAAAAATATCGCAATTTTTGTATCTACAAAATCAGATATAGCGTAAAATGGAACGTCATAGTTAATCGTTTTGCTGTGCATGTCGTTCATTTTTGACACACGTAATTTCGTGCGATTATTACAAGGAGCAATAATGTTTAGTGAAGACGTTCTATTGTTCAGTTTAATAAAAGATATTTGGGAAAGTGTGTGCCGGTAGATATAGGTGTAAATAAATTTCCTTCAAGATGCTAGTAAAGTTTTATCTGTGATTTAGTACAATTCATCATGTCCACAATGAAGAACCCTAATTCGTCGTCTTCTAAATTGGCGCTGTTCAGCCACATTAAGTACGAACACCTGGTAGCTGGTATATCAGGTGGTGTTACATCCACACTCATTTTGCACCCGCTGGATTTAATAAAAATACGATTTGCTGGTATGGACCTTGTGGCGATTTTTTACATTTTGCTGTTACCATGTGATTATTATCGCACGATTAAATTGTGATAACCAACTAATTAACTATCAAATTTGTATTAGTTCTATTTTATATATATTTGATGCTTTTTTTTCATTTTACTTGTATGTATGAGTTAATTTTATGACCTTGAACTTCGCATAGTGAAAGTAGTATGTGCTTTGTTTACATTGCATGGATAGCTTCCTTACGATGTAATATAACAGGTTTCATACAAGCATGGTATTTTATGAGTTTGAACAAGGTCTAAATTTTGATGAAATAATTACACACTTTCAATTTAACTATTAATTTATTCATGGATCATGAACAGTTAATTATTTATGAGTTTTCTTATATTGTCGTAATCTGTGTTTACACTATTTAGCCTACATATTATTACAAATAAGTGTTTTTTATCTTTATTTTCTAAACCACCTATACTATTCTTATTATTGTGTGATTTATTTAAAATCAATTATTGTTGTGAACCTCCTTTTTTTGTATTATTGCTCAACCCCTTGAGCACTAATCTGGCATTTATGCCAGCTTTCCATTGTTTTCCTATTGTCTTCCTATTGTTTTATTTTTATGGGTAATCAAAATTAATCTATTCCTAATTGAATCCTTCTAATATTTGAGAAAAATATCTATTTTTAAGCATTTGATTTTTTTTTAAATGTTGAATTCTTATTTCTAAACATTGTTTTCTACAAGATAGTACCAGTAAATTATTTCTGAAGCATTCAGGTTTTGTCATAAAATTTGGCCAGCTTGTTAATTCATTTACCTCCTTCCATCCATCCATTCAACCAAAAGACATCTGCAGCTGGACATAGGTCATTTACTTATTTCAGTTTAAATTTAAATTAAGTAATTAATACAAGTATATGTAATCTTTAAGTTTTCGCATTCCATATTTAAATTCAGTTAATTTAAACGGGTTTTCACGCGTTACCTCTGCTTTTTTCTATCCGCTTTACGTTTCGGCTGGGTTTCACCAACCGTGGTCATGGGCTGACTAGCGGTGCGCGGCATCGCCTGCTGCTTTGAGGGTCTTTTGATGAAATACCCTTGTTTTTGGTCTTTATATTTATTATAGTCACAACACACAACACTAACAGTGTCCATCGACAATGCCTGTGACAATAAGTCATGAACCTTAAGATTTTTCTAGCACCGGATTCGACTGCAAACTCGACTGCAGTTGCGGTAGTTCCTATATCGGGCAGACTAAGCGCACTATCGCGCAAAGAGTCAAAGAACATATCGTGGCTGTAAAGAATCGCCAAACAACGAATTCAGCGATAGCAGAGCATCTGCTCAACTCCAATACCAACCATTGGATCGAATTCCACCGGCCGAAAGTTTTATCCACTGATCACCAATACTATCGCAGAATGGCTCGCGAAGCGATTGAATTTAAAAAATATCCAAATTTCAATCGCGAGGATGGATATAGGTTTTTCTCAGCGTGGAATCCGGTGCTAGAAAATCTTAAGGTTTGTGACTTATCGTCACAGGCATTGTCGATGGACACTGTTAGTGTTGTGTGTTGTGACTATAATAAATAGAAAGACCAAACGGGGGTATTTGATCAAAATACCCCTCAATGCAGCAGTCGACGCCGCGCACCGCCAGTCAGCCCGTGACCACGGTTGGTGAAATCCAGCAGAAACGTCAGGATAGAAAAAAGCAAAGGTAACATGTGAAAACCCTTTAAATTAACTGAATTTTTAATACAAGTATATTAAAATAGTTTTTACACCTATTCAATATAAAATTGATTAAGATTTAACCCTCTTGAACATTATGTTTTTACTGTGTGAGATTGAATTATATTTTATTATTTTAAGTTTTTTAACATTTATCAAGTTAATAGCTTCAAAAAATTTTTTTACAAGTTTTATAACATAATATACGAAGGTACTCAATATTCTTAATATTTTTAGTAAACGACGGCAGGACCGCTACAGTACCAAGGTATGATGGGCTCGGAAGTGCATTTGTCACTATTGTGAAGAAAGAAGGTGTTCGTGGACTATATAGAGGTGTTACGCCAAATGTCTGGGGATCTGGTTCTGCCTGGGGATTTTATTTCTTGTTGTAAGTTACTTTCAATACATCTTTAACTTTCTTTCTATACAGAAATAGAAATAAAGCAAATTTTTGGATATATTGACCCTTTTAGCAATTGTAGTCAAAGTTCTTATTCCCCATTATCACATAAGCATTGAAATACTTTTAAAGACAGACTGTTCATTTCTATATAATCATATATTAAAATATCATATGTATGAATGAAATCAATGAAATAAAAAAATGTTAGTGCTTTTTGACTTTGAAATTATCACCCTTGATGACCAATTCATTGTTGTTGATTACTGTTTCTGTCATAAAATGGATTTGGAGATTTTTAGGTGGGTAGAAATTTTCTGATCTGTGTTCATTTTGTATAAAATTAATATTTTAATGACTTTTAAAAATAGTATAATGATTCATTTCATTGTTGTTTGTTTCTTTGTCTACATTAATTTGTTATAGTTCTTTTATGTTTCTGTTATGCATGATTTCTGACAGAGTAAAAAATAATAACATTTTTTATAAAGTAACAGAATGAATATGGTATTCAAATACGGCACATAAATACAATAGATATATGTACATATGTCTATAAAATGAAAAATTACTTATGTAACTTAATAATCAGTCAATAACAAATCTGATATTTTTTTTTAATATTTAGATTGTTTTAAGTTTTATCTACAATGTTAATTATCAGTCTTGATATTATATTTTTATACATTAAAAAAGAAAGAGCATATACAATATTTATATTTTTTAATTTGTTTATTCTATGTATATAACTTAATGATTAGAAGATATTAATCAAATGTTATTGTTATCATTGTAAATGTTCTGTAGGTTGACTGTAGTAGAATTTGATCACTATCTCACTTCATGTTAAGTGACAATGTGGCCGAAGATGATAAACATGATAAATCTAGAGGTACTGGCTCTCAAGTGATGCTTTCGGAACACAGCTATAGGTGGTTGGTGGCAGATTTTTAAGGGTTCTAGCTAGTTGAGTTCACATTATAAACTTTTCTTTTTTTATGTGGGAAATGCATTTACGCACTCTCACTGAGAAGGGTGTCCCGGATTAGAGATGCCAGAAGGGCATGTAGGACTCGCCCAGCGCGAGGTGCCAGGTAAAACCAACAAACTCATGCTAACATCTGTCGCCTAAGATAGGGCGACACAGGATTGAATAACATGATCCGCGTCATCCCAGTGGCAGGCCCAAAAACAGGGCCACTTCCTATATCTTCCCTCTGAAGGAGGGGCAGCCTGATACCAGGTGTCCCGTTTTTCACTCGCTAAACCAAGGAGCTCCCCCATCCTTTCCCTCCCTGCATTCTTGTCCTTCGACAAGAAGTCATGAGTAGAGAGAAGTAGGTCTTCCCAGTTAGCTCCTATCATCCTCCTTCTCTCTCTCTCTCTCCAGCGGCCTTGTGCCGCTCCTCCTCTATGGCTTCTTGCCATGTACTTACTCGCCCATGTGTAGTGCGCCCTAGTCTGATACTGGGGTAGAAAACACCCCCATATGGTGCCTATTCTCTTTCCTTTCTTCCGCACACCATGCGCACTTCGGTTGCTCTGCAGCGCTCTCAGACGCCTTGTGGCCATGTGCGTCATAACGGAAGCATCGTACCGCCCTGTCTAGCACCGCCGTGCACGTCCGGACGTGTTTTTTATCGTTACCTGAATAATGCTGTTGACCGGAACGGCCTTAACAACTTCACCGATCTTTGAGGCGAGCGCTGAAGGCGCTCAGCCTAGGAATGGTAGCCAGCACAAGAGTACCAAAATGTCATGAACTTCGGCTTAAGCTGCTACCTGTGATAAAAAATTCCGCGGAATTTGCCCCTCGCTGAACGAACGGTAAACGGTAAACCTGTAAAATAATAAAGGTTCCTTACAGAACCTATGTACCTTGCGTGTAGTGTGCAAATACGTGTGTGCAGTGTTACTGTATCGCACTGACAGCGGCTTCAAGAGTTTCCTCAGATGGGGGTCGAAGCACGTCTTGTGCACCTGCCGGAGGAGGACTCGGAGTGTGTGCGCGAGCAAAGTTAGCCGTCCGCCGGCGGCGGTAACGGTGCGGGATGCGGGCGTGGGCGCAAGTACGTTCGATGTCTCGGTTGAGGGGAGAAAAGTCTGTACGCGAGCGTAATCTTGTCTTCTGGATTTGAAATACCGCAGCGGCCTTGCATCAAGTGCATAAGCCTGGATCCCAACCCAGCTCGATCCTTAATCGTTCCTTATCGGCTATCTTCCGGGCTGCCTCGGCCGGCAGGGATGAGTTCCCATTATAACCTGCACATATGTATTGAGTGATTAACAAAATTTTAATTTTAAAATATAGTTAACGTAAAGTAGGCGAGTGTCCCACATCTATTTCACATAATTCGGACTAAATCATTTGTAAAAATGTTTAATTTATAAGCCACGTCTACTGAGGGGAGTGCCAGTGGCAAGTTTTTTTTTCGCAGCCCGTTTATATATTGGCGTATATATTGATTTTTTTCTACTTACAAATTATCCTAAAGAGGATATAGTGATTATATAGTACGAGCGTACATGTAAAGTTTCCATGAAAAAAATTCCTGAGTGTGAAAACCACATCAAAATCTGTTGCTAGGTTAAGAGGAGTTAGCGGATATATTGACAGAAGATTGTGGAGACTTTGTCTTATACTGTCTTTTAACTTTTAGTTATAACGCAATAAAGACCTGGATACAAGGAGGCAATGCTCGGACTCCCCTTGGTCCTGGGCTACACATGCTTGCAGCAGCTGAAGCCGGAATCCTATCCCTTGTGATGACGAATCCCATATGGGTTGTGAAGACTCGACTCTGCCTCCAGTACAGCGAGGAGCACGTTACTGACAACAAGAGATACAAGGGCATGGTCGATGGCTTAACGAAGATCTACAGGACTGAAGGAATCCGAGGATTGTATAGGGTATGTAGTTTATGTATGTTAAGACTAGCTGTGCCCGCCAATTGACGTTTTTTTAAATAACTATTTACTGAATTAAATTCGTTTGTTCAATTTAAACATTGCAAGGAATACAATGGTGGACAATTTTATGTCGACTTCCTTTCACTATTATCGTCTATAACTTTTTTTATATAATACCTAATGTAACCAAATATGCTTGTATATTATACCTTTTTTACACGATATAGGCTCAGTGCTTTGATCACAATCTCGCCGAATGTTAAGTGACGATGTGGCCCAGGATGGTAAACACACTAAGCCTAGAGGAACTGGTTCTCAAGTAATGTTGCTGGAACACACCTATTGGTATTTGGCGACAGGTTTTCTAACTTGAGGGTGGTAGCTACCCTGGCAGATATTTTTTTAAATGGCCTACCGTCATGCTATGGTTTCCTCACGTTGTTTTCTTTCACCGAAAGCTCAGGCTGATTTTAGAGATAGATAGATGGGTTTGACCCCGCGTCCATTGACGCAAAATACGACCGCACTACCAACTAAGCCATCATCGCTTCAATCTGACCAGATAACAATTTAAAAAAAGAATCATGTAAATCGGTTCAGTTGTTCTTGGGTTAATCGAACCAAATTAACGGACTGCCAAACAGATAGATAGACATTGATTTTTGCATGTCATCTGTATCATCAATATCGATCATATAAATGTTCGTCGTCAAAAGTTTTTAGGCAATAGGGATGTTTACTTTATTATTTTGATCATAAAATAGACCACAAGTAGAAGTCGAAATAAAATTAAAACCTGGTCAAAAAATAAAGAACTTATCAGCGTTTTAATTTCATTCTAGATAGCGCAATATAAGTACTACAAAGTATGACGTCACGCTTTAGATACTTCCTACAAATTCTATGCTAACATTCGTTTTGCATGAAAGAGAGAGAAAGAGAGAGAGATTAAACTCTCGGTTCCCGCCAAAATTTTTAACGCTTGCATCACCAAATTATATTCATAGAACTGATCTTTTCGTATTAAACTTAATTATATTATTTACTTCATTTGTTGTTTTTAATTAATTAAATAGGTACTAGTAATCTAGTATTTTGTAGTATGTCAAGTGATATAATTATTAAACTTGTTTGAGGTTCCTTATGAGTTTTGTATAAAATATGAAAGAATTAATTTCCCGTATTAAATTTTGTCTATTACGAACTTAAAACGGAAATATTTATAAAATCTGTTTTATTTACTATTTGTTAAGGGAAATTTGTATGTTGTAATATTTTTGAATAAATCTTCGAGCCTCTATACCCATAATAATCTATGATTTGATATCATATCATATCGTTGAGTACGTCAAACTGTAATTAGTATGTATTTAATGATAACATTTTTATAGCTTTTGTAACCTTTACGTTAAATCCTTGTAATATTATTGTGATCGATGAAAAACGGAATAAACTATTTAATTAATAAAGGTAAGGTGGAACGTCTCATATGGCGGAAAAGTTCAAAAGGTGCTCAATTATAGCAGTAAATTACAGTTCAAAAACCCTCCACAGTGGTCTAGCGTAGGCAAACGTTACGGTATGATTATACCAGGTGATGACGGATTGAAGCTAAAATGGCGCTAGCATAGGCTAAGAGTATAGTATGAATATAGCAGATAATAAAAAAAACATTCCTCCTTAGCTTTATTCTCCATGCATCAGGTATACCATTCCGAGCGCATGCAAGATGGCGTCTTGAGTGAATTATTTACGCGAAAGTTTAAATTGAATAAGTTTTATATTTTAAATCTAGAGCCCAATAATTATTATTGTACATTATTTACATAAAATTAATAACTATTAACGAATGCATAAGAAATTAAAAGAAAAAAATATTAGGTAAGGATAATCTTATCGGAAGCCTATTATAATTTATAGTTAGTAGTAAGGAGATATAAAGTTAAATATTTTACTTACTATTGATTAAGTAAGACATTAAGTAATGCATATATATACTTACGGTGTTTATTAGCATCATTTGTTATTATCTTTTATCCTCTTAAACACGGCGTATTTTCCGATTGCATAACACTTATCGTTATCAAGTAAACAGATTATATTAGTTCCGTACATTTCAGATGTTAACTTTGCCATGTTTACTGCAGACTATGTGTAAATACTGGTTTGTTTTGTATTATCTACTCGATACAGTAAACAGACGAGGTTCAATCGATGTAAACATGGAAAATTTAAATATATTCGAGGGGAACGTTACTTTGCCGTAAATTTTAATATCATTAGGTAAATAAATGTGTAATAATTTACATTTTATGGCACTTGATTATATGATGTCCAGTCTTCCTCTTCTTAGATAATGGCAATCTGTGTACACAAAATTTGTGACAGTGTCATGTGAGTAAGAGGTATTTTCAATCTTGTATCAGCGTTACCAAGTTCCAACAAAACGGTGGCTCATCCTGCTCGAACTTTTCATTAAGCTTTGTCGGCAACCCAGAATAATTGTTATGCGTTATCTTCTATAATAAACTTAACTAAACCAAACTAAATCGCACAAAACGCCACCAAGATAACATGATATAGGGTCAAATACACAAGTTAATAAATTAAAGAAAATAACTGCTACGTGTCCTAAAAAGATCTAAGAAAAAGAAAATAATTGGATTGTGTTTTTCTACGCTACAGCCAATGATATATTAGATATAATATCATTGGTTACAGTGGTTATTTACAATAGTAACTTAGTTTTGTGTTTTGATTATTGACATAAATAAAACTGAAATAAAATTTGTAGTAAATAATATAATAATAATATATTATTTCATAAAACAAAAATAATATAACGAATGTGACATTATCGAATGTGATTGATGAACTGATTATGTACTAGTCTGCTTTTGTTAAAATTTGAAAAGATAAGGAGAGATTAGTTTTATATATTATTTTGTTTGGCCTTTGTTACTATCTTGTTTTATCAATGTTTTCATATTTATTTTAACAGACAATATTTTCATTGCCACTTTCACCTAACTTATCATGTTTCTCATATAACTATGCAATAACAACAAAGGTTATATTATTATTCTTACATTAAAAAACAGAGCGTAGTTTTCAACAAATGCAGTACCTATATAGTTAGTTATTTTTAGAATTTGAAAGATACTAGTGGTAGAATAAATGCTCTTCAGTGGTGGTTGATTTGAGACACGGAAATTTCAAAGTCGTATATGGTCTGCCAAGATTACGGATTGATAAATTGTTTACTTTGTTAATTTTTGTATAAATCATCCGTAAGTCAAGTACATACTTTTTAATTGTTAAATTCTTAACCCCTTGAGCACTTACCTGGCGTTTACGCCAGCTTTCCATTTTTCCCTTTTGTCTTATTTTTATGGGTACTCGGCACATTAATAACAAGTTAGGTTAATTTTCTATTTTTCTAATATTAATATTTTTAATGTGTGTTATATATGTATGTATATGTATATTGTACGCGCCGCTCGACACCGAGCGACACCTGTCCAATAAACAGTGTGTAATTAGCTACCTGACGTTTTACTTGTCCCACCCTTCGATACAACAATGTGTATGTTTGTTCCTCTAATAACCCTCAAGCTATTAAATTAAATCTAAATAGTCCTGAGCTGAACTCCGTCAACCATCATCATGACTCTCATGCCTTATTCCCAACTCACTTGGGGTCGGCGCTGTATGTTTTCTTCTTCCATACGTCCCTATCAGCCGTCATCTCTTCATTCACTCCTTTTTCTTACACACTCCATCCACACTTTCTTTGGCCTTCTACCTTTCCCTCCTTCCACATTCATATTCATTACTATTTTACCCACATGCTCTTCCTCTCTTCTCATAACATGTCCATACCACGACAAACGGGAACCGTTCAACTTTTCTACCACTGGCGCAACTTTCAAACTCCCTGATTACGTCAACCATATGTTACAAAAAGGATGTCTTCAGTACAAACACTTGTATTTAAAATTATTAACCTGTCGGTAAATTGAAACATGAGTAAAAATATACTTGTTACAACATTTACCACATATAATACATGTGAAGTTTGCCCGTAATTATGGTATATTGCATAAAGCACGCGTGTGTATCATCAGACAGGACGCATGTTAATTAAGTAATTATGTATGAATAGGACAATTAAAAGTGTAGGATATACGATAAAATACACAACGGTGGTAGGGGCCCCACAGACCACCATAAGATTGTGCAAACTCCGTCATTGTAAATATATTTATCAAAGGGTCCAAAATGTTACTCACTTAATAATTGTATGTCTACTAATAAATACTAATAAATAAAATTGAAGTGTCTGTTTGTAATATCAAAATACATTTTTTTTAAATTGTTGTCTTTTTTGTTTGTTCCTGTTAATCTCCGGAACGGCTGAACCGATTTTGACGGAACTTTTTTTTGTTAGCTGAAGTTACTCCGCGTAACTCAGGAAACATAATTTTTTTAAAATAATTAGGGTTCCCTGTGAAAAAATGAAACTAATGAAATTTCGAATAAAATCCTATTCAACGCAGTTTCACTCACAAGTGTTCGAATTTTTGTGAAATAATTTTACTTTATATTAGTACTGAATAGGAAAATAATTAGGGTGCCGTATAAAAAAATTAAAACGCAATGAAGAATATACGAAACGCGGGCGCAGCCGCGGGCACACAGCTAGTGTATGTATATAACTCACACGTCAGTATTGTTAATGAATGAAAATAAGATTTCCTATGCTTTCACCGACATAGATTAACTAAGGTTTAAGATTTTAAATAGCACGGTTTTAAATAAACACTGACAGCTAAAGTGTAAAGGCGGCCATTTAAATTGTCACAGCAATTGTTAAATATAAATTGAGAAGTAATATAAACTGGTTTTGATTGTTCGTACGAGGTCAGGGTTCAAAGCTGATAGCACCGGAATTTAGTATACGATATATAGATATATATATATATAGGTGCAATACTATTATTGTATTTTTAGGTCAGAATATCGAGAAGTACTATGTTTCGCAGTTTTAATTTGCCTACCCTAATATTATACTAAATTATTGGTATTTATTTTTCGATGTGTGATCCTTATAAAGGTGACGTCACTATGTTTGTTAGTTGGTTTATAACTAGACAACTATATACACGAATTACATGATTCTTTTTTTAAATGATATATGTATTATCGGGCCAGATTTTACATTTATTATTACAGTAATAGATAATAGACAATAGCTGCTCGTAATACTTTGTCTAAACGTTGAATATTTAAGAAACCTGGTTCAGTGAATAATTATGAAAAATAGAAATTCTTATAAGCAATAATACATCTAGTTTATAATAAATATACATTTTTTTTAAGTTAAGTTTTATTTGAAATCTAACCAATAGCATAGTACCGGACTTCTGAGTAACTAAAGGATAAATTAAATAATAAAAAACCCTTTAATCTATAACTTACAAAATTTTAAAATACACATTTCAAATACATTTTTTTATTATCCTAACATATAGTCGTCGCCTCGACGTAAGCCTCCCCCATTACTGACCACATATTCTTAAACAGGCAACTAAATGATACGATATAAATATACAGGATTTACGTATATTAATCAAGAACATCATCTCTGTAGGCATAGTTTGTTTTTTTTGTATACATTTCGATCTGTGTCTAATATGTTTAAAGCACGATTTAATTTTTATTTAAAATTTTGTTAATAAAGAAATTTATTATTATAACGAAATTATTTCATAAATACTTTGTATTAATTTCTAGTAATAAACGTAAATGAATCCAACGTCTTCCTATTTCACGTCTCAAACTGGACATTTCAAAGTCATGTCGTGATTTCTTATCTGCGCCCTTGTAATCCGCGACAGAAAATAAATGTATAAATGTTTACTGAATCAAATCACTCGTCACGATGAGATGATATTTGAGGCACTTTTTTATTCATTTATCAATGATCATCTATACTTAAAAATCTATACTAATAAATAAAATTGAAGTGTCTGTTTGTAATATCAAATTAACAACTTTTTACTAAATACATATGAATCTATATAAGGTAATATTTCTATTTAAAAAATGATACAATAATGATGTGATTATATGAATTCCAGGGATTCGTTCCGGGCATGTTCGGTGTGTCCCACGGCGCTCTACAGTTCATGACATACGAGGAGATGAAGAACAGTTACAATCAGTACAGGAACCTGCCGATCGACATTAAACTGGTAAGTTTTTACTACGAGTTTAAAAAAAAAATGGCCATAAATTTATTTTCCCTATAAAATCGGAGCGATATACTTACTATAAGGATAAGAGGTTGTTCAAGAGTTACGCAAGCAAATTTTTGTACAATTTTCGGCCCCCCTTATCATCACCAGTACCATCACCAGTAAGCAGACCTGTTACCCTTCTCTCTATAATTGCATAAACTTTGGTATAATTTTGACCAAACTAAAATAAATAAGGAATATTTTAACCCCTTGAGCACCATCCTTGCGTTTATGCCAGCTTTCCATTGTTTTCCTATTGTCTTTCTATTATTTCATTTTTATGGGTACTCGACACATTAAATTATTGTTTACGCAATCACCATTTAGACCACCGTCCCGAATATCATCAAAAATAAACAAAGTATAATCCCCCCATTAATGGTTATGATTCGAATTTATTGTGTTTGAACAATTACTACCTTGTATTAGATATTTTACAATATTAATATATAGGTTGTATGTTTGTAAAATGTTGATTTAATTGAATTTCATAAACATCTTAAAGGATAATGAATGATATAGGAATCGGTATACGAAGTCGCAAGTCGTAAATGTGGAAATCTCCATTGTCGTACAATTACGTAATTAATAATGACGTAGATCGTTTGCATTTTTAATTTACCGATAAATTAATCTTTATGAATTATGTAAACGTTGTATTTAAATACATTTTATTACATAATAAATAATATTTATTTCGAGCTGTTTAATCAATTGTTTGTGGATCTTAATAAATTATATGGAACGAAAAAAAAAAAATCATAATGTTTACTTATTTACTAAAATTATGACGTCACTATGCACGATTTTGTACAACTTGTGTATATTTTATCTTGTCCATTATTATTACTTTTTGTATTATTGGTATTGCATTTAAGGTATTATGTAAGTTATTTAACTGTGTCTTTGTCCTTTGTTGCGATTATCTTTAGTCACGTGTAAAACCAAAGCAAATAAGTATGTTTTAGATTACATTATACCATAGTTACGTATATAAAAGACAATGTCTTTTTGTTTGTCCTTTATACTAATCTTATAAATATAGAATAACTGAACCGATTTACGTGATTATTTTTTAAAGTCATAAATACATTCTTTAGCCAAATATTAGTATATGTTTTGTTACGTTCGGTAGTAGAGGGATAGTTTTGCCGGTAAGAGTGAGTGAAAACGTCTCAAAAATAACAGTGGGTATTAAATAAATTTATATAAAATTTTTTTATATTATCGGTATAAGGTTATACAGGTTTTTTTAAACACACGATTAATAAAAATATTAGGTATGAAAATAGTTTTTAGCTATTTGTCCACTACAAATGATGTTAAAGGGCTGTTCTTTTATTTTGTAAGCTAAATTTTGGACATTTTGACCTTCTTCCCCTTGTCAATAATTTTAAGAGAATATGCGGGCGGCGGAACTTTTGAAAAATAGGTATTTCAGAAATCTAGCCTTCGCGTTGCGCCCCGAAGAGACGAGTTGTAAAACACGAAAGGACAGATTATGGTTCAAAAATATTTACTTTCAAAAATATTTAATATCCAGGGAGGAAACAGGGGAATACGTTCGTATGGAATAAACGCCGCTCGCCTATCCTGTTAAGCAAAGCTCTGGCCACTCCTCTCATGATTATGTAAGGATGGGATTTTCTTAATGGAAACGTTTTTTTTCCGTAATCATCATGTAGACTTTTGGTGAAGGAAAACATCGTGAGGAAACCATAGCATGGTGCTAGGGCATATTTTATCAATGCCCGTTTGGGTAGCTTACCAACCACAAGTTTGAAAACATGTCGCCAATCACCAATTGGTGTGTTCCGGCAGCGTTACTTGAAAACCAGTGTGTTTACCGTCCAGGACCTTATCGTCATTTAAAATCAGGCGGATTGTGGTCAAGGCACACTGGATCTGTACAGTATAATGAAAAAAAGGAAGTCGCTTGAACTTGGCTAGGAAATGATATCTCCGTTGTACATTGTAGCGTTATGTCCTTTCCAGACGTCAGTAGAGTATTTAACGTTCGCGGCGATATCTAAATTGATAGCGGCTGGTGCGACTTACCCGTATCAGGTGGTAAGGGCCCGTCTCCAGGACCAGCACCGCAGTTACAACGGCGCCTGGCATTGCATCACCGAGACATGGAGGTACGAACGTATCCGTGGCTTCTACAAGGGCCTAACGCCGTACCTCCTCCATGTAACACCGAACATATGCCTTGTTATGCTCATATGGGAGAAGTTCACCAACAACGATTAAATACTTTAAAAAAAAATATAACTTCGAATATGTATTTCATTCAGTGTAATTTATATCTGATGGGAAATTCGTACAGGCGACTATATTTATTATTTTATTGTATTTACACAAATTGTTACGTACAGGGTTTTTATTTTGTAGGTTAGACGACGTATAGTGAGGAAAAAAAATGAAATGCGATATTGAATTTGTGAAATAATTAAAAAAAAAAATTGTAGCGTAATTTATTATTGCGTAGTACAAATTAATGTAAAATGATTGATTATTAAGTGTCTAATCGCTTAAGGAAAATAAAATTGTTTAGTTTTGGGTAACTTAGAAAGTATTTCTATTTAAAAAAATATATCCGTAGAAAAAATATGGCCGTTTTAAATAAACCATGTTTGCAAGATACATAACATTTTAATCAAATAAGAATTTTGTTTGACAAGGCTCAGTCAGGTGTAAACTTCTAATGATTTAAATTAACTATAATTAGGGGAAATTGTTTTGATTTTTTGAGGGTTATTTGATTACCTGGCAATCATGGATGCGGAAAATATGGACTGTGTTATTGGCGAGATCTTAGTTTGTCTTGTAATCGTCTTGTTCTTGTTTTTAATTAATTAACTCGCTGTGTCTGACTCTATATTTCGTGATATAGGTGAAACTTCGCGTGATAAAATTTGGTTATCGTAAACAAATAAACCGTTTGAAAATTATGACACGGAGCGTCAATTCTGAGATGTCACAAAAATTTCCTGCAAATGTCTGCCAAAGAGCAACTATTTTGTTGGGACACTTGTCTCAGGACTTAATAGGTATACATATAAAGTTCGACTTAGAGATATGTAGGGATGGCGATACTTTCCGAAAAAGATCGACTTTTGAATCGATACGAATTAAAGCTATATGAATCGATTCCCAAAAAAATCGAGGTCTAACAAATCGATCTCTAGAAAACGATCTTTTTTCGACTTGACTTTTTTTTTTATTCGTAACTAGTATTCTTCTATTGATCAAAACTAGATAACCATCATCAATTATTGAAAATTAGAGGTAAAATCTGTTTCCGAAATAATTTTATTGATAACACAAAAAGCTCGTTAATAGCAATTACACAAGAAAAGAAAGGTGTAGAGAAATGAGTAGAAAAAAAAAACTAAACTTTTATTTTTCCATATTTTTAATGTATATATTAGAGAAAACAAAAGGGAAACAATAATAATTCTTTTATCATTTCAAAATAATTACACTTGTTTTTACAAGCATATGAAAGTTAAAGGTATAAAGTGAAGAGATTTTATGGTTGGGGGGAGTACACTCGAAATACTCTTGATGTACTCTTAATTTAACTAACACTGTAAATGTTTACTTACCATCAGGCAAGATATTTAATAGTAAACAAAAATAATTTTTAATATCAAGAAGAAGCGAATGAAACAGATCACAAAGCGATCTCTTGAGTTTTTAATCAATTACGTGAAAATCTTTCATATATTTACTTGTGTTGGGCTTGGAGTACATTGTTAATTGTAAATGTTTTAAAGGTCTTGTAAAACCAGAAGAAATTCAATCTCGATTTCCTTGATTCTAAGATCGATTTACTAGATTGATTTGTGCTAGATATCGTTAATAAAAAAAACGATTTATTTGATTTAAAAGATTGATTCTTAGATTAATCGATCATAGATCGCCATCCCTATAGAAATGGCTCTAGGCCGTAATTACATTTTTTTTTCAATGTATGTTCAGACGTTGAAAATAAGAAAAATTTTTTTTTTGCTTTCTGACAGTTCTCATAACTTATTAACATTGGTTACATTGAGATTGTATAAATCTCACCCGTGTATTATTTGCAAATTTTAGTAATGTTTTTGTCCTTTTTTGGAATTTTATCTGGATTTTTTTATATTACATTTTAACTTGCAGTCCTCACGTTGCAGTGATCAATGACCGTAAGTTGGATTTCATGTCTATTTACGGGCGGTTTCAATATACGATTTCAATATGTTTTCCGAAATTTCAATCCTTTTTCCTTAAAGTATCAGATCATAAAAGAACCGATATATTTTTGTTATGATCTCAATCTTAACTTTAATGATTCGATATTGAAATCCACTGTTAGTGCACAAAATTTTTAAAACATATATGCATATACAAATTGGTTGTTTACGTGAATATTTATAAGAAATTAAAAATCCAGATTAACTTCTAAGATGTTTTTTCTTGGTAAAAAAATGTCTGTTTAAATATTTTTCGCCTCAAAACGTAAGTTTAATTGTGATTTAAGACAAAAAAATAAATATAAACTATTTTTTTTTTAATAATAAAATCAGTGAATGTCCATTTTTAGTGTCTATATTTTATGCGTTTGTCTATGGATTGTTTGTTGACTAAGGTAAGCGGTTAGTGCTGAGAGCAGACGCCTTTATTTATTTCGTAACAATTATTTTCATTGGTCTTTTTTAATTACATAACAATGACGTAATCGGGTTTGTTGCTGATTTTTTTTCTAATCGATATTTATAATTAGTTTAAATTTTAGTGTTTGTCGCCAATAGACGAAGGTTTTTAAGAGATAAAAGAAATAGTCTGTGAATTAACTTTGACTGACGTGTTTTCCTGTTTTGAAAAAATAAATAAATTGTATGTTGTGTACAAAGTAATTTTTAATTTACATATAGGTATTTTATCTGTGACTCAGTCGGTAATGCTGATTAAAATAAATGATATAAACTTGAAATGCCATTTAATGACATTAAACAAATAAAACCTTGTGATTTTTTTTTCAATATTACAAAAATATTTGTACTAGTATTACTTACTGACTCTGTGGTATATTATAAGATACTTATAAAATAATAATAATTATTATTATTCTGTCTCACGACATATGTTGTGTTGTTTTATTTGTTTTTAATTGACAATATATTCAAAATGAATAGTTGCAGAGTACTGTTCCCATCAGATCGCGGCTGATTTTTTTTTCTTTAACTGGCAACACTGTTTAAGTTTTGCCAGCATGTAGCACGATTTATTAGTTTTAATTTTGAGGATTTTTTTTTTGTGATAATAGAATATATCTGTGTACTTAGTTATCGTTTGTTGGTGTGTCTTACTCTTGTATTGTATAAAAATCACGGTTTTAAAAAGACACTTATATATTTTAAAACGTTACATGTGTGGTGAGACGACGTTAGGTTCGCTTAAGACAGACTTGCTTCTAACTTCGAACGAACGGTTGTTCGTTGTTAAAATGGTGTAACTGTAAAATTATAATTTTTATTTTGTTACATTTTTTTTTATGTTATCATTATAAAAGTGAATTAAATAATTCGTTTGCAAGTTTGACGCTTGTCTGTTTTAAGCGGTTAATGCAATGTAACCCCACCTTTACTTTAGGACATGTCGCATTAAAAATAAAAAGCAATTAAAAAAATAAAATAAAACAATCTCATCCTTTCTATATAGTTATATTTAGTACAATCTTACAATATTCATATATAAACATGTTGGTTATGATATAATAATTAAGGTCACTATAATAAAATATAAAGAAATACTTCAATATTTATTCATTCACATTCACTTCGTTCGTTCGTTCACTTTAGTTGATTATTATAGAGCGTAAAAAATGTGATAAAGCATTGTCATTCTCACAGAATGAGCCTAGGATTTTGAAATAATTAGGATCTCAATTCGCTGATGACGTAATAATGTAGGTTTTAAAAAGCTTAAAAAACATCTCATTTCATTAATTCACAGTATAATACTTTATTTATTCAGCAGTTTAAATCTTCAATTATATTGGAAGATATAATTAATAAGGTAAAAGGAATAGTTTAGTGATCTGGATTTAAAAACCTAGATTAAAAAATGTTAACCGAAAAAAATCCACAATAATATTTAAAAAAAATGTCGTGGTTTTACATCGAAAGGAGCATCATGACAAGAAAGTATTCCAACTTTTACAGACCTTCAAATATAGTTTAATTATAATGACAGCTGTCATCAAACTTATATACATAATATATGCAGTCAATGTAGATTTGTAAATTGTTATTTAATAATGAGATTCTTACGGTAAAATGACAAGAAAAATATGACACAAAAACCTTTCCTCGATTTGTTACATTTATAATAATCGCCATGCAGATGTTGACGTTGACAGCTGTCATTCTAATCACGTATTTCAATGACCGTCGTTTCTTATGCTTAAATAATAGTCATGTAAAAATCAAAATGAATATCTAGCTTACTTTGAATAAATTATTATTATTTGCAAATTGTTATTATAGCTGATCATGTCCTTTCCCGTGGCGTGTTTGTTGTATTTGCCTTAATGAAAACGGTATTAGAAAATATATTTTGATGTGGCTGGCCACACCATCGATATTTTATATGTAAGACGTAATGTTTTATTATTATTATTATATTTATATAGTAATAATTAATCGAGTCAAAGGAACATCCATCACTGTTCAGAATCGCTTATTCAATTTGATCATCAATAAATGATAGCAAATTGATTATGATGCTTTTTTATTTCATTTTAAACCAAACCGTTCCCTGAGTTTTAATCTCTGTCTTGTTAATAGTTTTTTTTAATGTGAAACACCTTTTGGCTTGGTAGTGAAACCGATTCGTGTGCCGTGACAGTAAACGACACGACACCTTTTATGCCGTTATGTCCTGCCTCGTGTGTTTATGCGTACGTGTATATTAAACAAATTGTCGCTTCTCTGTGTAAGGTGCCATTCAAGTACTGCGCCATTTGTAACCTCTTGTCACCAACTATAAGCAAAACGCTTAAGAGGACATGCGGTCGGCGACAAATTAAAAAGTAGGTATTTCAGAAATTTATTGCTATCGCGTTGTGTCCTAAAGAAACACCTTATAACACGAAAGGGACAACCAACTGCAGGTCGAATATACCTTTTTACCTGGGAAATTACATTATCTTTACCTACGTAATATAAACGAAAATATAACTTCGTAATACCCTGGTTCTTCCTGTAACACTGCACCGATTTTTTTTTTCAGTTATAGAATAAATAAGACTCGCTATGGCTGTACGTTTTGCTTTTTTTTTTTTGTTTTTATTCATGAAATTTGTTTGACAATCAAGAATTGTTTCCATTTTCAATGGCTCCTAGTTTCTACAACGCCAAATTTATGGAAAAAATCAAAACGTACGGGCATGGCGGTGGTGGTGGAAATATATTATTTGGTATAAAAATATTTAGCATAGTGATATCTATCCGGGGAAGAACCAGGGGACTCCGTTTGTATAGATAAACGCCGCTCGCATATCCTCTTAAACACATCGTCGCTTCACTGTGTTATGGGCCAATTAAGTGTTTTTATTAAGCAAAGTTTTGGACACCCCCCTTGTCAGCAACAATAAAGAAAACTCTTAATCCTCTAGCTTACGTAATCATTGGGATAATTTTGAAAAAAAAAAGTATAAGTAATTACCATTCGTACCCACACGACCCCCACCCCATTAAATATAATTAAAACATAAACCTCCTCATTAATGGTCGCGTAATACTTGAATGGCCCCTTTGTATTACTTTTATAATATTATTTTATTTTATATTTATTTACTGCTCTTCATTAATAATATAATAAATTCTACCCAATAATTCCCGGGAATTTCATAACAGCCATCGATGTTTTCCCTCAAATTGCGTTGATTCAAATGAATTGAGAGATAGACAGAAGCCAGATTATTACCTCTTGTATAAAATATAATCAATATTTTATTTTTGTTCCTTTATTTGTGCTAGACCAAGATTATTTTATTAATTAATTATTGCGAATCGCCTTTTTAATTATGTAGTTTAGTCATTTACTAAGACTGCAACCAGTTTTGACAGAGGAATTATAAATCGATATAAGATAATATTTAATTATGAAAAAACAGGTATTGTAACTTTAACATCCGTTAAATAACGAAGTAATTAAAAAAATCGTGTTTTTATTTGCTCACGAAATAAATAGAAACAAATTATTTTGCATAAAAGTCAAGCATGAGTCATCTAATTAATACAGGTAACAATAAAATGCCTCTTTCTATTTAAATTATATTTATTAAAACAAAAACTGTTGGATTATTGACTTATTTCACTTAGCATATATAGGTATCGATTTTGCAAAAAAAAAAAAAAATGATTTAATTTAATTCAATGAAAAAGGTGGTTAATTAAAGTAAAATAGGCTCGGTAAGTATAAATAATTATTGTGCAATATCACATTAAGCGATTGAGTTGTAATATGTTACCTTGATTTTAAAAACACTAATTATATGGTACTTTTACAATGAAAGCGAACTAACTCAAAAAGTGACATTTTAAAGAAAAAATAAACACGATTAAAGTTTTATAAAAGTCTGCACCTTTGCGTTTATAAGCATTCAATATTTTGTTATAGATTCATAAAAATTATATAAATATGATTTTTTTAACAAATATTAAGTTAATATAACATAGTTTGAAATGTTTCATTTAGAGTCAGATTCATGAAGATTTTCATAAAGATGCGATATAAGTGTTCCATTTACAAATAGTAGAAACAATTGTTCTATATGCAATAAATGATTTTTGAAGTTATACTTCTTTAGGCGCGTTATGAAAAAATGATGAGAGTGAAATTTTAAGATGCGCGCGCATCTGTGACACAAAATTAACAGTATGAAGTTGTCTGCTTACCGCTCATTATGTCTCGAAAAAAAAGCTACCAACAAAATAGAAATTGAACCTCGATATTAGTCGCGCATGATGGTACGCTCGTCACCTCTGATCACTGTTTTCATATTTATAATATTTATCAACATGTTTCTAGTTTATACATTCACAACACGTGTTTTAGTTTCATACAAGTGCGAATTATATATGTGCTAATAAATTATATTCAGTAGTGATTTAAATTGAATATTTTGATTGATATCACTTACTATTTGTGAATATTAGTGAAAAAAATTGTGCTTATATACTTTTTCAAGTGCTCCAATATAATTGAGGTTAACTATCCGTATGTATTATTTATTGATATAAATTAAAATACTTTTATTTAATATAATTAACACTAAATATTATTAAATTATTAATGTTAAATACTTATTATTGGTTATTTAATATTTCAAAATAAAGAAATAAATTTAATAAAAAGTTTGTGATAAAAATTAAAATTGAACATCAAATATATAATTTTAATATATAATATTAATTTTTAATATTTGCTATTAAATTGAATAAATAATAAATATTTATAAAAATAACTAAATAAATTTAATGAAATTTTTTTGATAAAAATGAAAAGTGAATATTAAATTAAGAAATCAATAAAAATATTTAAAAAATGACCAACATTAAATTCAATTTTTGAATTTATTATTAAATTTATTTTTAAAATATTAAATAATCAATAATAAACATTTCAAATTAAGAATTTTATAATATTTAGTACAAATTATGTCTTATATATTTATTATTCTCTAAATTTGGTTTTTAATAATTATATATATATATATATATATATATATATATATATATAATTTGTACGATATCTCAACGCTGTTAATACAAAACTTTTCGTATCATATTTTAGTTATCATAAGCCACTGATAACTGAAGTTCCGATTCAGACATTACCGGAAGATACTATGGGAGTGGACATCATTTAATTAAAAATACAATTCGAATAATAAGACAATTTAAGTTAAACTTAATGTAAGAAAATAAATATTTATTTATTTAATTTTTCAAATTTAAAATGAACTTTGTTGATTATCCTTTTCCAATCCTTCTAATATTTTATTGTAATTAATTATTTGCATGCAATTAAAAACTATTTTTTAATGATGCCAAAAAAGTATAACTTCTCACGCGCGTACATAAGTACACGCACCCATTTTTTTCCTTTAGGGTTTGTCCATTTATCACGTGATGTTTTATGCAAATTTTATGACCACATTGGTGATTTTTAAAACTAAACCAGAGAAATAACATATAGTTACATATATATTTACAACTTATTAAAAAAACAGATTTTTATCTTCAAAAACAGGTATAGTTTTATATAATTCCAAAATTTTAGGACATATTTACTTGGCAACGGCGAGTAAATGTCATACGTCGCATTTCGGTTTGCAAATTACGCATTCAATGATAAATATGTGGGCGTTATATCTCCGAACCCCCTTACCCCGATTCGGGCCTCAAGTAATTAATGGACGATCACTTTAAGCGCTAAACATGTTATTATATTACAGTTATAATTGTTTTATATTACAGGCACGAAGGTTGGCGGGGTTTCTACAAGGGTCTGAAGCCGAATTTGATACGTGTCGTACCGGCAACGATGATCACTTTCTTGACCTACGAAAACGTTTCGCATTATATGTTGAAGCGACCTGATATGAAATTACCTTCTTAATTACAGATAAGAAATTATTAACTTTCAGTGCCGAAGGAGGGGATAAAATTTCGCGACACACGCACTGTAAAACTTTTACGTCACTACTAACGCGCATCTCTTTCACGCGTATATTAAATTTGTTATCGCTGTCATTTTCCCACGCGGTAACAAATGTATCGGCATTTTATTAGTTGTAATGGATTTTAATAATGGAATGTGTATGTGTAGAGAGGCCATCCTACTGCCATCCTACTCGCACTGGTGGAGGCTGATTACATCAATTAAATTGACAATACGACAGTATCAAAGAGTGAAAGATAAATAACCCTATTGTTACTTTTTATTCACGTGATGGATAATGCTGATCAACTTATCTCTACAATTCGATCGTTTTGACGTTTTTTTTTCATTCGGGAACGATTGGCGATCCCCGTTAGGAGCAGTTCAAATATTTCGTAAACATCTTAGGGGGCAAGGGAGCTGT
Source organism: Samia ricini (assembly GCA_014132275.2). NCBI lineage: Eukaryota > Metazoa > Arthropoda > Insecta > Lepidoptera > Saturniidae > Samia > Samia ricini. The sequence goes on from AP028161.1 coordinate 15,765,756, forward strand.
TATGCTTTGCTTATTTTTTACTATTAGTGTATAATATAACATAACATAACATAGCTCACGCCTGTTATCCCCGAAGGGTTAGGCAGAGGTGAAATAGCGAACTGCACCACCCACATTTCGCCGAGCTTAGTTCCGTCCCAGATGTAACAGGGGGCGAGCCCCCTCAAATATACACTGCGTAATATAGTTTTAATTTTTTTATGAGGAATCCTATTTTCTTTAAAAAATAATTTGCTACTAATATTAAGCAAAGATATTTCTCATAAATTCAAAACCTGCCAGTAAAACTGTTCATTGAATCGGATTTTATCCAGAATTTTATAAGTTTTAATTTTATGCGGAACCCTATTTAATTTTTAAATATTAAAAATTATTAGAAAAATAGGTTACGTGGAGTAACTTCAGCTATCTGCCAAAAAAAGTCCTATCAGAATTGATCTAGTCGTTCCGGACATTACCCTGGACAAACAGACAGACAAAAATACTAAAAATTGTATTCTTAATTCATTTTACATTCATATGTATTTAGTAAAAATATGATATTTTGATATTACAAACAGACGCTTAAATTTTATTTGTTTGTATAGATATCACGGGAGATGGGACTCTTTGAATGGTGATTACGTAAGAATATTTACTTTAATGAAAAACAATGAGAGTATTTTGTTTTTATTAATGGAAAAAATGTACATAAAGAGTAAATTGGAAAAAAATGAGGAGGGCTCGATGGAATCCAAAAAAATAAATAAAAATTATTCATCTACGAAAAATTCCGAATGGTAGTAGTCCCATCCAGATATTTTCCTTATATATATGGATAGATTTCATAATCAGTGAATTAGGATATTGTTACATATGTGACTTACTACATACTTCACATTTAGACCCACCGGTTCATTACATATATTATATTATAGTTGTTGAAAATTAGGACTTCATTTGCAAAAAAGTTCCTATTGTTTAGTTATGTTATTCGATTTTAATCCACAAGATAAATATTTTTGGTTATCTTATTATCATGTCATCGATAAGTTTTCTTATGTTTAAAGACCTCAAGTTTCTGAGGATTGTCTAGTAGTCAGTTTTACTGATAATAGAAAAACCTTTGACTTGATTACTTTTTCGTCGAATTATATTTTATTTGAGAATTAAATGCGCGTCTTAATACGAAGTCTAGTAGAGATTTACGTTACCATAAAGCCTTATTCTATCGGTAATAGAAAGTCGGTATCCGCAAACAGCTGTTCATAATATAATCGGTATAGATTAAAAAAGTAGTTTAAAGTAAGGAAGTAGTTTAAAAATAATGTCAATATGAAGGATTTATGGAAATTTGAAAGGGGCGTTGCTAACAGGTTTGACACTGTCTAATATTCGCGTATATTTTATTCATAAAACAAATATACAGCATACCTACTTATAATATTATTTCCTCTTAGCAATATAAATTAATTAAATATCTAATCTCTTACATAAGAATTGGAATAATCTATTGGATTGACCTTTAAAAGTTCCATTCCTAATACGTAACATATTAATCACTGTTAATTTTTCGTATATATATATAAATAATTTATTTATATATATATATATTATAGAGAAATACAAAATATAATAAATCAACGTACATACGAAATTGATAAAGTTCAAGTATGAAATCTAAACTGTAGACTGGTCAATTTTGTAATATAAATGTTTAGCAAGGGTTTATCACAATTTCTTTTTGTATAAATAAAACTTTTGTATGAAAATATTCATACAAAAATGTCAGGAATTTGAATTTTATAGGTTTAAAAAAATATATAATAAAATAAATGCTAACAAATATTGTATTATGGAGACTGTTTGAATGAATACTTAATGTTTTGGTCTCTATTTTAAAGATATTTACGCTATTTACGATTTAAAGTAATTTTATGTTAATACCTTTGTTTTATTCATTAAAGTTAAATGGGTAAATACTCTAGAATTATTTTTCTCTCTTTCTTTTATTATTTAAGTTAATATATAATGTTGATTTGATGGTATTTGAGTGCGTTCCTAGATATATCGAAACTAAATTTAAAACAAGTCGCTTTCCCAATGTTGAATTGTTCACTTATTTTAATTATGTAATGTTTACATTTTCCCATTATTAAATGAGTACTTTTATTTTTGATTTTTATTTTATCCTCTAATTAGACTTTACATGCAGTCTATCTCGTTCGTCAAACCGGCTTGTAATTAGCATGGTAAAGGTCGGTAGCAGGACGACATTATTATAGCAGATCCTAGTAATCAACACCGGAAGCAAAGCATATGTTAATGTGTGTGATGAATCGACATGATTCAATGGGTATTATAAAAATGCAGTCCTTTTGATTGTTAAAGTTGGTGAATTTGATTGTTTGTTTATGTTATATAGCTTTCATAACCTTAGTCTGCCCTAATGTTAAGTGACGATCGGTTCAAGATGTTAAACTGGTACAGGTTCTCTAGGGATGCTATAATGCTTGGTGACAGGTTTTCAAACTTGATGATAGTTTGGTAAGCGGCCATGGCAACGCGGTAACATGCTTTACCATCCCGTATTGTTACAAACAAGGTGGCAGGAGGATCCGGAGGGTTTAGTGGGTATTACCGGTGCTTCTCGCTGGGCGTGTCCCATACTATGTGAAAGCTTTCTCACAGTAGTGTGTGAGTTTCTCACACCCTTCCCTATCAACCTCTTTGGGTTGGTGGGGAAGTACGTAAATGTATTCCCCTCGTCAAAAATAAAGGTAAGCGTGCATTAGAAAATGTCCTAAAGACCTATAAACCTCAAGCTCGTAGCTATATAAAATGAATAAAAAATATGATTGTATCTTTTATAAACGTTGAAGTAAAACTCCTTTGACTGAGGTTGGAGGTATTACTAAGAACATGAGTAATAAAAAAACATATTTATTGATCGTCATTTCCGATTAAAAATGTTACTTCCGTCCAAAAAGCTCATCTCATTTAGCGCTTAAAGTAGTCCTATAAGTATACTGTTACGGTTTCTCAATACTTCTACAATTCACTTAAATAGTTTAATAATGAGTTACTATACTTTTGTACCTAATAACAAGTTCTGATAAGTGTTGTCTGCGGACTGCTATCGTACGGTGTCATAAGTAGGCATTTATAAGATTACAAATGGACCGAGATACGCACATATTTATTTATATTTAATTAATACAAGTATCTATCTACCTAAATATGTTGTTTTGATGACCTTCGTTCGAATTTTATTCTTACAATTTTTTTTGTGAATTTAGATTCATGAAACAAAGACATTTTAATGTTTGAGTTATCATTGAGATTTTTTACTTGAAGAAATTAAGAAAAAGACAATAATTTAGAATTTATACCACAGATGTCTTTACATTTTTGGATCATTTTTTCTTACAAGAAATCTTACGAGGCGAAAATAGTAGGTAAGGCCCGATAAAAATCAAAGAATACATACATTTCCATTGTTTAAATAAATAAATTTAAACTCTTGTAAAATTCAGTTTTTTCTGTTTTGTATTTTTGTGTAGGTAACTAATATAAATATGATGTTTATTGAAAACTATTTAATAAACTATCAGGCAACGAATAAATACTAATTATGTTGATACTGATTATAAGTTATTATTGTTAACTGCACGTTGACCCAAGCGGTTGCTGCCCGCTACGAATGATCTGATCGCTCTGTAATAATATAATTCTGGGAATAGACATTTAAATTTATTGTCAGTTACAATAATAATTATCATCAGGAGAATACAAACAATTGAAATAATAATATTCATTTACTCGGTAATGTTCTTGACGATGGGATAGTCGTGTCGTGGAACAATAAATTTTGTTTTTACAATAATATCTTGTTACGCCATTTTGTTTTTGTAAAGCATACATTGATTTGAATAGATAACGTTACAGTTTGAATTTCGCGCCATTTGCGATATAATATAAATGTTGTTTTTCTGTTACCTACCCGGTAGACATTGTTGTTTTTTTGTTTGTTGATAAGAGAAATGTGACGCACTTCGGCAGTAATTCGCTTCGCGCAGTACTTTCTTGTGGTTTCGTAATTTTTTTCTTGAAAAATCATAATAACCAGGAATAATGATTATTTTATTAAGTGTTAATTGTGTTTCATATTTGATAAGTTAGTCATATAATGATTAAGCATCTGAATAAACAAGCGGTTCATGAACATTTGTTGGAGCAAGAGAAGTTGATCGAATCGAAGAACAAATCTAAATACAGTGGTAGTATGTCGACTGCAAGGAATGGACGATGGTTGTATCAGGTTTGTATTAGAAGTAGTAATTTCACAAGTATTATAATATAGTTTTATACGTGCATTTTTTATGAGTGATATCAATAATACGAAATTTAACCCATTTCTATAGACCACAAATGAAACTTATTTAGAACTTAACATCTTAGATTCAATAGTCATAGCGTAGGTACATACAGAAGATATTAAAATTATTTTTGATGTAAAATAGGTATAATTTACTTTTTCAAATAAATTGTAGTGTATAAATATTTTTAACATTTTAAATACATCCATACTTATTGATAATTACTTTGTAACAACTATTAAGTATTTATATTAACACAAATTTAATGTGGAAATTTCAATAAACCTTCAACTTACCGTCCTTTAACAATTTTTTATTACCTACTACGATTATGGCTCAGATGTTAATGTAGTCGGATTCCGCGTCAATAGACAGGTTCGATCTAACCTTTCGGTGAAGGAAAACGTCGTGAGAAAACCGTAGCATGGTGGTAAGTTATTTTCTAATCATATCCACTTAGTGTACTTACCAAACACCAATATATGTGTCGAATATAGTAGGTACCTCTAGACAGTTTGAACTATCGTTGAGATCCTGGTCAAAACTCTGAGCCTATACAATCAAATAACAATGAAATAATAAACAAAAAGACTTACCTTTTTAGTTATTGGCTTACTATTAATTACTGTTATTTCGCCCACTTCGCGGAACGTAAATAAATCGTTCTTGTACTTCGGTGGATCTCAATTTATATTAATAAAATATACACGTTCGTTTCCTTCATAACATATCTTTTTGTAAAATAACTTCTCATCTTGAAGACTAATGTAATGTAAGACTTAAAAAGTGACAGTTATAAGAAATGGCTGGTAAAATTCCGATTTAAAAAACCCAAAACCGTTTGTTTTGTCGTGGAATTATAATCTAGCTCGATATCATCGATTAGAATTAAGAAAAGAAGTAACGTGGTAAATATCAATGAATAATAAGAAATAATTCAGGAACAAAATATGCTAAACTCTTATCAATTCATTGATGATAACGTACGATGTATGTACGATGTAACGATAGATTACCATACGTTTTATGTACATTAGTATTGCTTAAAGGCCGGTATAGCACAAACCGTTAAGTTTTACAATAATACCTATAATGTACTTATAATGACGTGAAATCAAATAATTGATCTCTAATTAAAAATAAAGTTATCAATAACATAAATAGATTTATTAATTGTTGTTCCTTTTAATAATCTATTAAATTAATAATCTGTTAAATTAAAAATAAGTAAATGTAGTATTCACAGTTATATCAATCTAAAAAGAATTTCAAGTGTTTATGATATTCGCATAATTATTAGAAGTGAAATAAAACATACTTTGTCAGGATGATGCACGCCGAAGATGCAATGGACGTAGAAATTTCTGGGCGTATGAATGTAAGTCGATTTACAAATAATATGTACAAATGTGGAAAACATCGACTCAAATAACGCCATTATTAATCTTATTTCTCGCAAAATACATGCAGTTTTTTAGGAAGATTATTATATTTAATTATTTTTCTGAATTAAATATTTAATATTCCACTAAACGAAATTTTTAACATTCCCAAACTCCGTTAAGATTTAGACAATACAAAACTTATCTGGACCTAGATAATTACTAATATGTAATATCAAATATCATTGTAATTTTATCGTTTGGCGTACCTTATATTAACTGGCAACTAATATAAATAACCGTTTTCAGTATAGTAAATATTTCTTACAATAAAAAAAATTGTATATAGGAAATTTTCACACCAATAATACACCCTAAAAGGCTCAAATTTTAAATGAAGACTAAGACAAATATATAAGTATTATTTGTGTTAAATGTATCTACTACGTAGAGAACAAAACCTGAATAGAATGATTAGGTCCATGTGATGATATCACTATCGATATTATTGCGTTATCATATTCTAGTGACGAAACGATAAACATTCGATTAGTTATAATATATTTTGATAATGATTCATGCATAATCTGTAAATGTATCTGAAGTAGCGAAGAAATATGACGGTTTGTTTTGTTACACAAAGTATACAAGTTGAATTAAAAAAAAATAATCGTGGGATAATGTGGTATATAGGGTGTATATATATGTCGGATTACATATATAGGTATGGCCTTGAACATTTTCGAAAGATGCTTTAGGCAACATCATGGTAACAGGTTTTCTGATGGGTTACCAAGCCAACAAGGGAGTGATATCGACGACCACACAGCACATATAAACAAACTGCAACTATAGGATTTGTAGAGGGTTCATGCCTTAATACCCTTAAGCCAGACGGTGTCATGGAATTTGTAGCCGTCAGCAAGGGGTTTTTCCCACACATCACGTTTGTCTACCAATTTCTGCCAGTAGCGATGATCTATGGAAATTCATTCATGTCGCGCTTAGTATTCCTTAGTATCTTTGTGATCCGCAGATGAGGTCCGCCAACTGGTCTTTTTGCATTTAATTCCCCCGAAGAGAGTCTGCCTTGGTAAACGTGAAGGGTCCATGCGGTATACGGTGTCCTAGCCACCGTAAATGATTCTTTTTGAGCAAGCCAATGATGCTGGGCAACTGCCAAATTTGTAATTTAGATATACATTTGACTAAAAATGCAACTGATGTTAAGTCAAGAGATACTGAATGTCAAGTGATGCTGTCGGAAACACGCCTATATAAGCACAGTAATAAAAAAATTAACTAAGTGTGGTTCTTAACCATGTATCACAAAATACTCTACTTCTATGCTATGGTTCAGTTACGATGTTTTCCTTCACGGACATTCAGGTTTATTGGGCGATTTACAAAAGTTGTGACAACCACCAAAATTAAAGTAAATACCTAAAACTATATTCATTTTTGAAATAAACTTTAATTAAAATGTAAATTATTTAGTTATTTTTTTTTCACTTTAAGAATACCGATTTTTTGAGAAAATAATATAAGTACACTATTTTTTGGAACTAGAATTTTATTGTTATATTGATTGAGCTATAATTATGTACATACATTTAATATATTAAAAAATATTTATAGCATTTTATAGACAAGTACTATAGAATATTATTACCTAACAGATAAAGTTAGAATGTGCATCGGAGGTAATCACTGGAAGTACTACAATCTGTTAAGAATTATTTCACTGAAAAGAATCTATAATTGAAAGAATAAATTACAGTTTAAAAAAGCTTTTATAGCCCTAGTTGAACTAAAAAGGAAAAATAAATTAAATTTAAAACGTAAAGTTTTTTCTACAGCGATATAAAATTCACTTGGAAAACAGATTAGCCATTAACAATAAGATTTCGACAGAGCGTATCGTGACCAAATCGATTTATTTTACGATAAATCATCATTCATTTAAATCTAACTACGTGGATTATAATACAAGAGACATCATTGAAGCTTCCTGTATAGTGTGCTATATTGTAATTTATTCGTGAGGCGACTGAGGGTTTCTGTATTTAAATTTTATGTCACCAACAAGCTGGATAATACCTTTGTTTGCAGTCGCCATTTTCTCAACATTTTACAGGTACATGTGCCAGCAGCTTAGTTCAAAATTAAAAAATACATATTTATACTTTATAACATTTACTGCGTTACATTTTTAAAGTAAGGAGAAAGTGTGATAGAATGTACAGTTTTAAATGATGAAGAACGAGTGACAGTGGAAGAGTTTGTATACTTAGGGTCAATGGTTGCGAGAGATGAAGAGTGCGATTATAATATTAGGAGTTGTGTTAGGAAATCGAGTGTATGGGGGTCTGCGTAATTTTATGAGCAATCAGAATGTGTCCGACAAGGCGCGTTTGTCTGTGCATCCGGGTGTGCTAATCTCTACACTTATAGAGTATTTGAGTGCTGGGTTTGGTAGAAGAAGCATGAAAGCAAGATTAATGCAGTAGAGATGAGAAGTCTAAGAAGTATAGCTGGTTTGAGAATGAATGAATGAATAAAACAAGGAATAATATGATAAGGGAACGTGGTGTGATAGATGATGTAGTGACCGAGTAACGTAAAGAAATGCTTAGTTGGCTTGTACATGTGGAGAAGATGAATGAAAGAAAATTGACGAAACAAATTTACAAGGCGAGGGTGATTGGGAAAGCCAGTAAAGGTCGTCTTAGGTGAACGTATCTCGACCACATCGAGGACGTTATGGAAAAAATTCAGATTAAAAGTACCCGTAACTGAAGAGAATGTATGAAAGTAGAAGAAGCGAAACACGTGTGTCAGGATCGTACCAAGTGGAAGGATGTAGTCTGTCTACCCTAACGGGAGGGAGGCGTGACGTTATGTATCCTTAAAATATATGTACTAAAACTTGACTAGATAATGTAGCTATGATCTAATGAATAAATCATGTAAATCGGTTCAATGGTTCTCGATTTGTAGTAAGTTAACTAACGGACAGAGACAAATGTTGCCTTTTATAATAAAACATAAGAAAAAGGTAAATTATATAATTGATTAATTACATCTCGAAATTGTATTGTATTTTACTTTATGATACCTTAAGCCGATAACACGGAAGAAATTTCGACATCAAATGTATCGAACTCATATAAGGTTTCTGTTTAGTTGTCAATGATTCCATAGAAATGTCGATAGTCGACACACCTCTACGTGGTTCACTAAATATTGTTCGGTCATTAAACAAACCGGGAAGACCTAATGAAGCTCCACACGACTTCGGAGTAAGTGGATTTAATAATCCGATAGTCACTAACTTACTGATATCACAATTGGAATATCGATCTTAAACAGTAACTATCGAATGAAAGTATATGAAACTTTTAAATTCGTGCATTGCTTTCGTAAAACGCTGTTGCTTAATAAGAAGGGATGTAAATACAAAACAGTATTCGTTTATGAGTAGGATAAGGTAGTGTTTTTTCTACGAATATTTAAATATTAAATAATACCAAGTATAATTACATACTAGCTATGCACGTGACTCCGCTAACGGTATTTACAAAATTATGACCAAAATTATGACCAGCATTTTTGCCGAGTAGGTACCTATAGGCATGTTCCGGCAGTTTCACTACAGAGCCTGTATCTCTACGTTTAGTGTATTTACCATTCTGAATCACATCGTCACTTAATATCAGACTAGATTATATTATATATTATAGATTATAGTATATATTTTACTGAGCCTATGCAGGTATAATATATAAGTAAATACAATAACTCATTTTTTAATTCAAGATATTTTTCTCCTCCGTTCATAAATTAATTTATTTTTCTTTTGTTGCTATTGATGTGGTATGTGCATTATTTTTTTTTTGTTAATTTACAATAATAAGTATGGTCGTATTTAGATCAACAGATGAAAATTATCATTATCGATTGCAATCGCTGCATTACAAGCTATTTAACATGGAATGGCATTTTGTAGATAAATTCCTTAAATATTGATTAATTTATATTTCAAAACTAGCTGTGTCCCCTCGGCTGCGCCCGTGTTTCATACATTTTTCACTGCATTTAATTTTTTTTAATACGAAACCCTTTAGCTTTTGTATTAAGATAAAGTAAAAATATTTCTCATAAATTCAAGCACTTGCCTGTAAAACTGTTCATTTAATCGGATTTTATTCAATTTTGTGAGTTGTAATTGTTTTACGCGGTGCCATAATTGTTTTCGAAAATTATAAGTACCCTACGTTGTTATGTATAAAGTAACTTCAGCTATCTACCAAAAAAAGTCCCGCCAAAATCTGTAAAGCCGTTCCGGGGATTTCCCTGAACAAACAAACAGAGAAAAATTTTGCAAATTGCATTTTTGGTGTAGGTATCGTGTATACATCCATATCTATTAGGTAAAAAAAACAGACACTTCAATTTTATTTATTAGTATAGATAGTAATATTGTGTTATATCATTTAATATTTTGCTCAAGTGTAAGTCACGGGTGGTCGATTCGTTTCGCATGCATACCTACCAATGTTACATTATCGTATTAAGATGTATGTGATCATCATCAGTTTAGAATAAGTGTTAAATTTTGAAATGGAGGTGGTACCAGACAATATTATTTATTATTGCTTTAGTATTTTGAATATTGCAGTAACGAGCTCAGAGGTAGGCACTGCGATTTGCCTTATGTTTTAAAGATTGAAAAATATATACACCAAAAAGTCATACCACGATAGTAAATTCTTTTCTAATTCTAGGTAAAATACCTAACACATCTCGATCACTGCTTATAGCAGAATACGAGTGTCAAGTTCCCTTTCTAAACCTTGCACAATCTTCAATACAATATTCGGTTGCATCGTAATATAATATCAGGTAGTCAAATTTTAGCCTACCAAAATCGACCGAGGAAATATGATATTTGGAATAGTTATCGCGATTTAAACATTGCTGGAATTGCGTTTTTGATTAATCGGTAGTTGTACGTATGTGAAATTGAATGTCGCAGGACGCAGTGCTTACAGTAAAATCGACTCTGTGCCCTAATTAGATAATTACATGTCCTTGATGAAATGTGAGTGCGCAAACCTTGTAAAAAGTTTATCCGAGATTTGCGTGGCTCGAGTGAACTGGGAGCGAGGTCGCGCGACCCACCGTACCCTGGAAGTCAGCTCGACGGCAGTCGCACCGAGCCGCTCGCTCCACCACCATGCCCGACGAGGAGCCCCCGCTGCCGCCCCCGTCGCCCGCGCCCTCTCCCGGCCCCTCACGCACCGTGCCGTCGCGTCTTCGACGTACTCTGCAGTCGCTGCGTTCACCGTTCCGAGCCGGGCCGCCCTTCCACCTCGGCTCGATTAAGCATTCCGGATCCGACAAGTCGATCGCCTCAGATACCGAGATAACGCGGAACGAACGCACGATGCGTAAACGCAGTAAAAAAAATCGAGACGCGACCAGCAACGCCTCCCGCAGCACGGACAGTTCCCCCGGCGGCGATAAAAAGAAAAAAGATTCAGCCGGCAGCCTTCTACGTCGAATGGGGAGTATCGGTAAGAAGCGTGCCGAAGAACCGATCCTACGGTCTTCTTCTCAGCCGGGAACTTCAGAATCGACCCTTGAAAGTCCGCCGATGTCACCCCTTGATACAGGACAAGCTACCCCACAACCCGTAAGTCCAATAGCGGTCGAACATCCGGTAGCAACCCGGCCCTTCACGAAGGCCGCGTGGAAACGAAACAGTGAGCCCGAAATGGAAAAGCCCGTGGAGGAACCGAGCCCGGAGAGTGCGGTGCGCCGGCGGATAGCGTTCGTCGCTCAGACGTCCGTCGGACAATCGGACGACCGCGACGGAGAGAGGGGAGGTGGAGAAGTGGGGTCATTAGAAGAGGCGGTGGCTCTGGCGCGTGTGAAGCTCGCGGTGCCCGTGTCGTCCTCAGTGTCACATTCGCGCGATAACGACGTCGAGAAGGGGTGCACGGACGCGATGCCTGCTTATGGAGACCTCATCGAGCCGGAGAACAAACCCGGGAGCAACGGAGCACCGGTGAGTAGTAGTGGTGAAGGCGCGGCGTGTGCGCGGCGCCGGTCGCGCAGACCGCTCGACCCCGCCAGTGGGCAAAGGTACTCCGTGCGATGCGCGCGCGCCATGACCTTCGAAGAGGTGGTTGACGACAGTTACCTTACGGTGTGCGAGTGCTGCGGCTTCAGCGCCGAGACGACCGTGTTGTTCCCAGTACGTTATATTTCACGATAGTTTACAGCGGACGTGCCGCCGCGGCGCAATGCCCTTCGTGAGTACGATCAGCTTACTCGTGAGCGCTTCGCTTTCGCAACATTATTTATAATGTATTTGTTTTGTTTACTCAAGTGCACCTAGTAATTGTGTCGCGAATTCGTTCGAATTTTCGTTTGTTCTTTAAAATATTCAATTACCGTCTTCATTTTTCTACAAAAAAATTATTTACATATTTTGGCCCCAGGTGTAATTACGCAATATACCTTGAATCTACCGATCGAAAAACAAATTTATTACTTATAATATCACATAATATATACTACCTATAATATCACCTAATCGGGCACATTAGCGATCAGGCAACCAGTACGCTACAATATTTCGAATACCGACATAACATCTTCATATGTAGTCGGTAATAAAATATAGAGTCACTTAAAATAATATTCTGAAACACGTACTAGTTATCAATCTTTTCAATAATTAAGTTGTGTGATAACTTAAAATGGCTTTTACGGTTCTAATATCCGAATTTATATGTAACTATATATTATTAGTTATTGATTGGTGTGTCAAAGAAAATGATTGCAATATACACAAATTATAGTGCAGATAAGATGACCTTTCAGAATGAAAGACTATTAAAAACAAAGTGGTTTGTTACTGTTTACCATATTTTTTGCAATTCAAATGTTATTATTTATTTGTCTACATGTTATCTTAAGTGTTATGACATTTCAAATATTTTCCATTACTTTGTTCAATCATTGAATTAAAGTAAACAACATATACCTAGTAAGTTAAACATAACTTCTGTAACTTAAACAGTTTACAAAATAGCATTTAACATAAATACTTTATCTTGTCTAGGTAGTAATGAAAATTATAGACTACATTTTTTAAACTTAAATTAAGTACTTACAATACAAGTATAAAGATAAATATTTTAATTCAATTGATAACATATAAAATATTTTAATATTTTATATTTCCAGTCAATTACAAAATTATTGACATCATTTTATCTAAATTTATTGCATTTTATTTTATTGTGAGGAAAGTATAATATACTTAAGAGCCTTAAAGGTCACCAAAAGGTAGTCTTGTATTGACGGTTATTTTATTATATCTACTTAGAACTACCATCAGATAACAGGATAACATACATTGGTCAATGTGATGTATACCTGCCATTATTTATTTCGTCACATATTGTTTTAATTCGTTCCCTATTTCGTAATATGTTTTCTGTCATACTAGACAGTCAGCGCCCTATAAAATATTATAAATAAACTATTAAAATATGTATTTTTACAATACATTATTATACATAACGGTTATTTAATACATAACAAAAGTTATACGTAACGTGGTCATTTGTTTTTTTAACCAGAACGGCACGCTTGCGACATTTTGAAAATAAAAAAATACTTAATTTATCTACTATTTCTTCAAATACAAGAGCATGAGAACATTTTATTGATATTAATCTTAGAGGTTACATATTTTATTTGTATTTATTAGTGCTGCAAAACTGATTTAAAATATCAGTAGATAAAATATATAAATTAATATGTTTTGTCTGTTGCAAAAGCGGAACATTTTCACTCTCGCAAAGTGGATTGTCCCGCTCAATAGCAGGACATATGGTCCATTAGTTATGCATAATAATTTTTAAAATCAAAACAAGTCAAGACAAGTTGGAACGAACCAGTTTTAAATTACGACTTGAAGCTTTTATGGTAAAGAAATATGAACAGTGAAGGTTTTGTCTGTAAATACGCGTAGGTACTTTGCAAAATTTGTTTAAAATGAATCAGCGGTAATCGGACTTTTTATGAGAGTGTTGAGTTTTAAGTTAAGGCTATATAATATATCCCCAAATTATAGTAAGAAGTAGTAGTAGCTATAGTAAGAATTGGCACAAGTAAAAAAAAACAACCAAAAAAGTATATGATTAAACATTGCTTACACAATCACCATTCAGACCCTACACCGTCCCTCAAATGAGCAAAGCATAGACCCTCCGCGACAATTCATGCCTATATAATACTTCATGGGCCCCTATGTCAAGAAATTGTAGGAAAATATAAAAGCAGGATTAATGGCGAGCTGGCAATCTAGATATGAATATATATATATACGATACCTATACCAAAAATACAATTTTTATTATTGTTGTTTGTTTGTTTCGGCTAATCTCCGGAACGGCTGGACGGATTAAGACGGGATTTTATTTTTGATAGATAGCTGAAGTTACTCCGCTTAACTTAAGGGTAGATTACACCAAAGTTCCGGTTATTGTAACTCAAATTTAACTATAGCAATAACAAAGGCTACTAACGGTTACATAGTAAACGGCATGTTGCACCATCAAACCTTCTGCTATGGTTAAAGTTAAAAATAAAATAATTACAGGCCTTTTATAATCAAAGAAGGGTAAAATAAATTATTTAGCAACACTGTAATATAACTTCATTTGTCACTTTCATTCTATTAGTGTGTAGCGTGTTCTGTTTGTGATTCGATTTATGTACTCATAATTCGTTTCTTATACTCGTGTTATAATTCGTTTATAATCTCGTATAATTTTAGGGTTCAAAGATGATTATTGATATAAAAATTATATATTTAGGAAACAGCCTGTCATTTGATTGTACAATGCATATCATGTCATATTTTATTAGATCCAAAGCAAAAAGTAGTACTTACTTCGTTGTTGACGGCTTTATTAATGGTTCTAAATGCAAAGTCAAAGCACGCACTAATCTTTTCGAAACTTGAAATCTCTCAAATAAGAACCCATGGGATGAAGTCCCATTTAGCAAATCTATCAATTGTGGGGAGATGAATATTTTTCTTAAGTAAATTTTGTTTGTAAAATTCATCATCAGAAGAACTCGTTACCCACAAAATTTCTGGTAACGACGACATAATTTTTCTCTCTTCCCACTTAACTCTCAAGACTAATTGTATAATATATTATTTATTATCTATACAGCTATTGGCCAGAAATAAAGAATAAGATTACTGTTGACTATTGACAATAACAATAATCGGTCAACAATGAACGGTAATGATTAACGTTAAATAGTGACGTCATTTTAACCATTGTCAAATGGTGCAACTCATTTTTCACTAAACCGACCGAGCCTTTGACGTTAACATTGACTGGTGCAACTTGCCCTAAAGGGTATTTTAAATTTTCGAATAAAAATGGTTCCGTGTAAAGAAATCATAACTAGTGACTAGCTATGTGCCCGCGGCTACAACCGCGTTTCATATATTTTTCATTGCGTTTTAATTTTTTTATAGGAAACCTTAATTATTTTCGAAAATGAAAAGTACCCTAAGTTACCCGGAGTAACTTCAGCTATCTACCAAAAAGTCTCGTCAAAATCGATCCAGTCATTCCGGAGAGTACCCATTACAAACAGACATACAAACAGACAAAAATTTTAAAACTTGTATTTTTGGTATAGGTATCGTATATACATTCATATATATTTATTAAAAAAACAAATAATTTTGACATTACAAACAGACACATCAATTTTATTTATTAGTATAGAATAGATAAAGGTAACAAGTTATTACCTTTCTGATGTAACGAAATTTATACTAGAAATTGACAAGGGAATTCTTTATATAATTTAAAAAAAAAAATAATTGAAATCAGTCCAGCAATATATAAGCCAATTAACGGATAAAGATCCAGGTAAACAACATTGTTTTTACAATAGGCTGTGCCCGTAACTTCATTTGAGTATATTTTTTTTTAAATTGTTCATCGCTTTGTACATTTTTTTTAATATTCAATGGTTTTACTTGAAATACTACGAAGTAATGCACTGATCATAATTCCTTTTGCTTACTTTTATCACCTACTTGGATAATGATAGGTATCTGATTTTAAAAATCATGTAGGTAAATTGGTTTAATGGCATACGACTTCTAAACGACTTAACGGACAGTGATTTGCCATTAAAATAGGTAATCGAACATTTAATATATAAAACATTATAAGGATGGAGTAGAATATGGTATTTACATATATATAACAAGATCTCAAACATTCAGATTTATTTTTCTCCATTTTAATATAATTAGAATAAAATTCCACAATAATAAGTTGTGTGAATTAACGAGTTATTTTAAAACGTAATATATTATTACCGCAATCGGAATATGGATTAGCAAGGCTTATATTATTTCTGATTTCATTGATTATATAGTTTATATAATAATATAAAAAATCCTAATATGCAAATATTCAATCTTTCATTGTAAACGTACCTGCATATTAGATTTTTTAATAGGCATTATTTTCCTTTCAGTTAAACTCTGTTAAAAATCATAGTAAGTGATTTTGTACGAAATTATTAATTTAATAGTAAAGGCAATTATACATGCCTTTACAATCAACATTAACTCATTATAAAATATTTTCACTTAATTTACATTCAAACATCTTTACTAGTTACGTTGAAATTATGCTTTCAAGCTCTATTTTCGCATGATGTCTTTTTATACGTCAACGTCACGTTTATCAACGCAGGTTGTATATTATTTTAATTCGAATAAGAGCTTCATTCGTTGTAGGTACATTATATATCCGTCATATTATTTAATACATAACGGTTTGTTGCCTGTGTATCCGTTTATTATATAAAAGTGATATTAAATTATTACGTGCGGCGGTGCATATTAAACTGGCCTTGTTACGCAGATTACCAAACTTTAATAGGTTATGTTAAGTTATTCTAATACAACATAAATAGTAACAAATTACGTAATTATTTTTTTTTACTTAAAACTATGTATGTATTTATACCCATTCGATATTTTCGATGTCTTACAATTGTTTTACTATTAGCAAATGTGTTGAAAGCAACAATGTTTTTGCGGCTGAACTCTCCACTGAGAGTTTCATTCCCTTCAGCTCTGAAAACATTTTTTAGTCCGATGAAGTCTTTTCTTTTGAGACATTTGTTATAACTGCATCTAGTCAACTTTATTGGTGATTTATTTGGATGGCTTTCAAGGCTCAAGTAATTTAACCCCTTGAGCACTAACCTGGCGTTTACGCCAGTTTTCCATTGTCTCATTTTTATGGGTAATCGACATATTAACCCCTTGAGCACTAACCTGGCGCTAACGCCATCTTTCCATTGTTTTCCAATTGTCTTCCTATTGTCTCATTTTTATGGGTAATCGACACATTAAACAAACACATCGAATTTCCTCCTTCATTCAATACATATTTATGACATACATTCGCTATAGAGTGTAAGATAATATTTTTCATTCTTTATAAAATAGAAATACTGGAGTCACAAACGCTTCCCTGAAGTTGTATGCCATACATACATACTGCCGTTAATATTGTTTTATTATATATTAAATAAGTGACTTATTATCTATTGATAGTTTGGTGTTTCATCCAACCAGACAGTAAAAATTTTAAAATAGTTTTTACCTCATTTTTTATTTTAATATGTTATTTTCATGTTAGTCGTCGATCTAGATGTAGTATATAAGTATCCACACTTAAATATAACTTATCATTTGACCGAATAAAATAACCAATTAATAATTATTATTGCCTTGGCATTGCGAGTGCGAAAGCACCGAAGTTGCCTATAGTCTTGAAGTATTGACAGGTTTAAGTTGTAAAGCCAATCTACTGATCTAGTAGAATTCCACGAAACAGTTTTAAAACGTAAATTATATAAAACAATTCGAATATAATACAAAAATATAAATTTCAAACTATAAAAAACAACTTCGTATCGATTAATTATTCGTTTTTAAGTCTTTAGATGCTAAATTTAACTATATATTTCGCACTATTGGCATTAGAATTTTGGTGTTATGACGTAGAATAAAAATCTGGTACGGAAATTAAATTCGGAACTTGTCCTTAACGAATTTTTAACAAAGGTAGCAGCAGCTCATGACGATGTTCGTACCGTTTTAATGCCCTTGTGTTAGCTACCGTTTTCGGCTGAGTGCCGTTAAGCGTTCGCTCCAAAGTCTGGTGAAGACACGGTAAGTGATAAGTTTACTTATCTGTGGGTGAAGCGGACAAAGCCACGACGTTTAATCAACTCAAAAAACAAAGAGATAACCATTTTGCAAATTTTACCACAATCTTACTTGATATTAAATGACGATGTGACTAAAATAGTACCTAAGTGTACACTCTTAATTTGTGTAGTATATATGATAATGAAGCGATTATGGCGCAGTGGATAGTACGGCCAAATTCCGCGTCCATGGACTCGGATTCAAATCGACTTATCCAACTTTAATCTAATCAGGCTGAGCTTTCTGTGAAGAAGGAAAAACATCGTGAGGAAACCATAGCATGGTGGTAGGGGATTTCCTAACAATGCACTTTAGGGTAGCTACCACCCTCAAGTTCGAAAAACTGTCACCAAATACCAATCCGGCAGCATCACTTGAGAACCAGTATCTAGGTTTAGTGTGTTTACCATCCTGGGCCACATCGTCACTTAACATCAGGTGAGATTGTGGTCAAAGCACTGAGCCTATACCGTGTAAAAAAAGTAATAATACACTCTCAAGTGATTCTGTCGAAACACTTTTTGTTATGGCGTCGACCCAATTACATATTCCGATCCCCAACTAGGGAAGTTTTTGTAGAGATTGTCAGTGCGATATATTGATACCGCGTGCACTTAGCATCACACGCAATAAATTCCACACGCACTATAATGGACTTTTTTTGTCTTTTTTTACGAGTCCTAGGATGTAGCTAAAGTAAATTTCACGGTATTTCTAACACAGCTCAAGCCGAGATTAATACTATTTTCCTGATTTTGTGCCATCAAACATTTTTGGATGAGTGCCTTCAAGGCTATTCAGGTCAACAGAATTGAGTCTTTTCTATAAAAAGAATAGTAAGTCCTTTGTGACAGATTTTCATACTTAAGGATACAAGTAATCTATTAGAAAATGACCTACCAATATGCTATGAGTAGATAATAATCCTTTCCGTCACTGATTCGATTCCCGTTAAAAGTAATCCAAAAATGATCATGCTACTTTTTTAATATCATCATTTTCTGGCCAGATTTCACTATAAATTGGACTGAGTTAGGAAACATTTGGAAACAGTTACCAGAGATTAATATGAGAAAAGTAATAGCTATACGATATAACACAATTAAAAATTGTGTTAAATAATTAATATGTCGATTACCCATTAAAATGAGACAATAGGAAAACAATGGAAAGGTGGCGTAAACGCCAGGTAGTGCTCAAGGGGTTAAAGACATTAAATATTCTAATTGATATGATTTTTGGATGGATAAGTCCAAAAGGAAAACCAGGAACAGTATCTATATATAGATAATTACAAATTTTTCACACATCATTATTTTGATTATTCATAACTAAATAATTAATATACTTACGTAAAACAATACTTATCAATCAAAAGGTTACATTTTTGTTTTTAAATATTTCACGTATATAATGTTTTATTAATGTTAAATGTGCATTGCAATTCTAAATTGGCAACATAGTTAATGATAAAGAAATTAAAGGAACGGTTAAGTAGTATTTTGGTGGTATCTGATATGTTTGCATAATTTAATGACATTTAAAACAACGATAAAATACATACAGTTGCTCCGTGATATATTATGTAAATGGTTTTGATAAGCATATTCTTGTAACTACCAAAAGTAGGTCTGTTTGGCAATCGCAGTCTGAGTTTCTGAGTAGGTGAGAACGTTCTTGTCAACATGGCGCTGTTTTGTTTTTAAGTGATGATTACACTAAAACTAACAAATAATGGAACTTTTTCCATTCTGGCGCCTTTAAAATTTTATCAACCTAATGGAAACTACATTAAAAATAAATTCAAATTTAATTTTAAAACTTGTAAATTGTTGCTATGTACTAGGAATCGAAATAAGTGTAAGGGCTCGTTTACTTTGTAATGTATTAACAAATATGTATACAGAAATTTCCAAATCGCATATAGCGCTTGCAAAAATTGAACAAAGAAAAACTGTTTACATTTTAATTACAAACTAAATTGATAAAGAGAAAAACTATTTCCAAAATATCTGAACCCATAAACATGTCTAAGTCTAGATTTATCAATGCTGTTCGAAATAAATTGGGAACTGGTTGGAAACCAATCAAATAAATGTTTGTTGCATATTAATGAATTTAAAACAAGTTTTGCCTATAGAATGTAACAATTAACTGTGAACATGAAATGCCAGAAAAATTCGAGTTGAAAAAAAGCGTAAAATATTTTTGTAAATAGTACTTAGTTTAGTAGTAAAAAACTAAATTATTTATTGGATTATTCGACTTATTTAAAGATGCTAAAGAATCACTAACACAAAAGGTGATAAGGTTTTTGGTCAAATGTTTTATTTTTAAAAAAACAGCCTCGAATTGTATGTAAGCGGAAGAAATAATTGTTATTGCGACGGTAACTGGACACAGAGGTTAATTAGTGATTTTAATATATTGACACGTATCTAGATAGAAAGCTGAGTTACCATAAACCGCACGATAATTCTGGAGCTGTCAGTCAGGGTTGTCGGAGGTCGCTCATGAAGCGTGGCAGTAATCGGATACCAGGGTTAGACATACCGCAGCCTCGCGGTTCCAACGGTTGTGCAATGCGCGTTCTAATGGAATGGAATCGACACACGCTATTTCTACATTGAAACTTCACGAACGGTTTGTACCGTATATTGTAATTATCTGTATATTAAAAACGTCTATAAGGAGGAGTAAAAAATATTTTTTCTCATCACTCCTCTTTGTCAGCAAAAGAAAGAAGCTATTGTCTCTTTTTTATATCAATGGACGGCGACAGGCAGAAGGTCAATCTGATGGTAAATGTTTACCGTCGCCTATGGATAACTGCAACACCAGGAGTATTAGCGACGCGTTGCCGACTTTGGAGAGCGTTTTTAAGTCCATTTTTGCATGTCGTGGCCTTGGGGGAAGACAGTGCTGGCTAACCCATTCTACAGTACTAGTGTACGTGATAAAAAGGTCATGAAGTATCTTATTGTAGTGGTGATACGGTTAGGTTTAAAGGTGTGGGGATGAGCGCCCAGCCTACGAAGGAGTGTACGGTATTGGAATGGCGACGAGGGTACCATATCGAAAAATTCCTCTGAGCACTCCCCGTTGTACATGCGGTACAAGACATATAGAGACCCGAAGTCTCTGCGAAACTCCATAGAATTTAGACCGCATGTTAATTCGGGATCATCAACAAACCTAATAGCACGCTTTTGCACGGAGTCAAGAGGAGAAAGCTGGTAAGCAGGAGAATCGGCCCAAATATGTGAGAAATACTCCATGTGAGGTCGGACTTGTGCTTTTAATAGCACAAGTCGTTGTTTTGGTGTGAAGTACTGCTTAGACCGGTTGAGAATACCTACCTTTTTAGCTGCCAATTTGGGTGTGCTTTCCAAGTGACTCTGAAACTGTACGTCGTTGGATATGTTGACGCCAAGAATCCCGATATTGTTTGAGATCTTAACACGTTTTCCTCCTTCCATTATAACGTATGCATAAAAAACGAAAAGTAAATAAATGAAAATTGCTTGCATAACCACCATTCCGACCTCGCAACTCCCATACCCACAAAATATACAAATCTTTCTACAAAGCGTTCTTACGTAATACTAATGTTTGGTAAAACTTTATCTACTTATATATATTAAAATAAATCTAGCATCCAGATATCAGAACCGAAAAAAATGTGTTACTCTAACACCATCTTTTTATACTTATTACGGCCATGAATACAAGATCTTTTTAGTCCAACTTTGTATTATGTTGTAAATCTTCAGTACTACAACAAAATGGCGGGCCTTTGTTAAAACATATCAAGGGTATTTCAGTAAAATCTTAAATCAATCCACCTATTTTGTGTACAATAAGCTGAAAGTGCATCTACTAATAAACTTTTGAATTGTATAGTTCCAAAAAATAAAACGTGAAAAAAAACGAGTTTTTTGTCAGTTATTCTTGATATTTGGGTTGTTTTTCCAACTGGTGGTAGCATTTCGAAGTTCATAACCGCCTTATGAGGGCCTAAATTGAATAAAAAAATTCGTGAAAATTAACCAAAATTACATAATATAAAGTTCAATACTGCATGTTAAATATATGTAAAATTATAAACAAGGCCTACTACATGACAAGACTTTAATCACGCCAAAAACTTTCCAATGGCGTCTCTCTTAGTATAATTGAAGGAATTATCATAGTTAAAAATATTATGCTCTTTAAATTAAAGGGCAGGAAAGATTTGTCATATGTATGGATCAGAATGTTGGGTTAGTAAGAAGATTGATGAGAAACAATTGCATGTAGCTGAGATGCGAATTTTATGATGTATGTGTGCTGTCACAAGAATGGATAAAGTCTGGAATATTACACTAAAGGGAGTTTTAAAGTGAGGCCAGTGGTGAAAAAGAATTGTTAGTCGTGGCATATAAATATGAGATGAAAGGAAGCGCATGTGTGTAGAAGGATGGAAAAGTAGATGAAGGCTAAAAACACTGTGGATAGAGTGTGTAAGGGATATGAAAGAAAAAGGAGTAAATAAAATCATGATGACTAATAGGTACATATAGAAGAAGATAACAAACTGCGCCGAAAACAAAACTGGGAACAGGACATGTGAATGATGATATAGTTAAAGGTATTAAACTAAATTTATGAAGGTTACAAAAAAAATTACGTAAACAACAAAACTATATTTCAGTTATCAAATCGAAACAAATAATGAATCGATGACAACGACGTACACAAGGAGTGCAATGACAAATACTCGTCTCTTATCATTGTGTCCGATAAGAACGTCGCTCCACTCAAACGAAGTTCATAAATAAGCCAGTCGTCGAACCGGCGCGATAGTTCGATCTCGTAAGCTGAACGAATTGTCTCCTTTTACCAATATAATAACAAATAAAAGAAATAAATAAAATTAAAAGTATACTTTTAAGAACAAATATATTTACCTAGCAACTGATACGAACGATATCGTTACCGGTTTTTTGATTATATCGGTAATAAGATAAAATCGGTATACGTATCTAGTTGTCATTTAAATTTTAAATTCACACCGTAAGATGAGCGGGAAGCCTTAATAAGTGATCGATTGTGCGATGCTGATGTACAAATTCGAGAAAATTCTATATTCATCTCGTAAATTGCCATATTGGATTTATTTTTGTATATCTTGACGTTTCTTACATACGTGAACGAACAGAACATGTCACCTAAGCAGAAGCCGAATTCTAGTGGTGTGAGTATATTTATTTTGTTGAATGTTTGATTTTTGCCCTTCAAAACGTTCTCGAATTTTCTATCCGAGTTGCTATGTCGAGGCGTTCGACCTTATTGATTCAGATAATTGTCTTGTATACTGTGATCAGAATTACTTAACATAATTGTGATACAATAATTAGGGGTTCACTTTAACTATTCCAAAGCAAAAAGGAGATATAGTCAATTTTTATTATTAGGTGTGGCTAGGTTTTAAATTTTAAATAATGTAAAAGAAATTTGCATAAATGTTTTTTATTTATTTCTATGTATATTTATTGCCGTAGACTAATAAATAAGTCTTAGTTTTTATGTCACAATTATTATAAATTCTTTTTAATATTAAGGGACATTTACAATAAGATATTCATCTTTAGTTTAGTTATAACTTCAAAATGGTTCTTCATATAAACTTAATTGCTTTTGTGAAAGCTATATAATCTTATCCTAATATTTAAACCTAAAAAGAAAATACTTGTGACACATTAATTAACTCATTGATTTTCAAAATTTGTTTAATCGTTCAAATTTATATAGTGAATTTAATAAACTAAAGAATTTAAAATTATCGGGTCGTAGGATCAAACATGTGTACTGTTGCATTCCGATTTAAATATCACATACTGTTATAATAAAAACTCTGTCATAACTGATTTGTCAATTAGTTCCTAGGTAGTGACTTTTGTTATAACATTAGAAAATTATCTTAATATTAGTTTAACTTGCACTTCAAATAAAAATTATCATCATCAATAATAGATACATAATAGCTTGCATCCAATCGAATGTAGGTTACCGATGCGACCGGTTTCAATATCGAACCAAAAATAAATAAATCGGTTTTTCGGACTAATCACTGACATTGATCTGATACTTTAGTGAAAAAGAGGAGTTAAATTTCGGATTTCAGTAGGTAAAACTTGAGATCGCATATAGAAACTTGACCGTACATGACGAATTTGTTCAGACAAAACACGAAAGTTCTGGTTTGTACAATTTCAAAAATATAACTGATTTAATAAATACACAATATCACTTGCAAATGGTAGTTGCTGTAATCATATACGTTTAGGTACTGGTATGATTACCTTCTGATTCATAACACAAATACAAGTGGTGTTTTGTATTTACACCGTATGGATTGGTAATATTATTCTCATAAGTGCCTGGAAAATCCCTACTATAAGTTCAGTGAACTATTTACCTAATAGTACTAGCGACGTTTAGTTATTGTTGTTTTTTTTATTAATTATTTATTCGTAGATTAAAATTATGTAGTTTTATCGATTTTATTGGTGTTCACATTTGATGTTAATAGGATCAATTAAGGTATAATGATAACCGTATAAAAAGTTAACCAAGCCCATTGTAGCGAAATACCTAATAGAATTAGTTTAAGTTTTATCTCAATTAGAGTGAGATAAATCAACGCAGAGCCGAAAATACCAATTCATATTTGTTTGTAAGCAATGTAATAAATTTTACTGACATAGTTATCAAACTTTATGACTAAATGTTTTGGTGATTTCTGCACAAACTTTAGTAGGTAGTTGTTTCTCATAAAATACCTTTAGTGTGCTTTTAGGATATGTATAGAAAAGTGAAATAACTGTGTAGAAAAAATCATAATACTAACTTTAGCACTTTAGTTAACAAGGAGCTTTCCACTTCTGTCTGTCTGTTTATCCCCTATCTCCTAAACCGCGCCTTTAACCTTTTCATGCGGTCTTCACTGTCAGTTAGTTTATTTTTTCACGGATGGTTAAAATTTTGTGTAATAGGAAAAGATAATCGATGCCAATCATAATCAAAAATACATTTTGAGTGACTTATATTGTTTAAATCTTAAGAGGTACATGAAAATGATGTAGGTACAGAGAATTAATAGTTCTTCAAAAATTAAAATCTCACCACGTCTAATGAGGTCTCTTTGCGGAGGCGGCCCGTCTCGCCGAAATCGGCGTAAATAGCGGTCGGTAAAAGATACCTTGGATCACGGCCTTCCCCTGCGCTGCTGTATGTATTTATGTAATGACTTTTCAGCTATACACTCCGCGGCCTTATGGCCTTCCACCCCACAGCGAGAACACAACTATCTGCAGCAGGCTATAGCAAGTATGTTCCAAGCCCATGCACTAATAATGGCCAAACAACGGCTTGCTTTAAGTGTATGAACCCGGACATTGTTCCACCCGACCATTATCTCTCCCTGTTCAACTTATTACTTTGCGACAATCACTGGGAGGGAAAAATAAATGACCCCTCCTCTCTCTCTATCTCCTACGATTGAATCCCAGTAACAAAGTTTATTCCAAGTCAACGTGAAGTAAGTCGCGGGTAAAAGTTAGTCGATACAGTGAAAATTTCGTGAACTAGCATAACACGTATTACACACTACACGTTACGTAATATGTGTTCTAAAAATTCAAATTCAAAAATACTTTATTTAATTTAAGCGCTGATAAGACGCTTGTGAACGTCAAAATACTACCACTGTCAGGAACCTTCAGACATGTAATTTCCTTTAACCACTGTGGGTTAAGCTAGAACAAATTTCGCGGAATCTAGGTCTCAGGTAGCAGCCCAAACAGAGGTCCATACCACTTTGGCGCCCTTGCGCTGGCTGCCATTCTCTCAAGTGAGCGCCTTAAGCGCCCGTCCCAAAATTTCGGCGAAGCTGTCAAAGCGTTTCGGCCAACAGCATTTGGTCAGTTCGGTTAAAAATTGTTTAACTAGCGGACGGTCGCGACTTCGTCTACGTGTTTTGCCTTGATTTAATGTGGAATGTTTTGATTTTGTTTTGTTTTTTCATAGCCTGTAAGTAACCGAACGACATGTGCTTCTCATCACAATTACACCACAGATATTAGATACCAAATTTCATTAAAAAAAAAATCTAATAATGATATTGATACTTTATACACACAACATTATATAAAAATCGGTCAACCAGTTTGTGAGTAATAGGCGAAATTTTTTTTTTTCTTAATATATATTTTTTTTTACGAAATATAACAATAATTTCAAAAAATTATATAGCCTATCAACAGCTCCTTGACATAGACTTCGCATGTGTAGAAAGTTTCATCAAAATCGGTAAAGCCGTTTTCAAGTTAAATCAGAACATACACGTAGATACAAATATTTTTAAAGATGAGCAAGGGGTAAAATAAACATCTATCATAAAATTTCTAAAAAAATTAAACGTAAAGACAAAACTTAAGTTTTAATAGTATAGATGAATAGATATTTGTGCCAGTTCATATTACCTTAGGTTGGAGACGACAGTAACATAGCCATTGTAAGGACATACAGAACAATTCCGTTTAATTAATGTCGATTACCGATAAACGTACCAATAAAAAGTTATTAGTTGATGTTACTACAACGTTTATTACAACGATAACTTTGACGATAGATTCCGTCGCAATGTAATCCCTCCTATCTGATAAGTTATTACTACATTATTCAATGTCTTACTATTGCACGAATATAAGGCACGAATTATAGTTATTTGATTGCGATATCACATTTTAATTAATCACTTCATTTAGTAGATTTAACCACAATATTATTTGTTTTTAATACTGTGTAGGAAGGCGGCTCTCGAGTGCTAATATTTATAAACGATTTAGTTTCTTTTACTATAAACCATTCTAAATTTTTTACTCTGGATGTCAATCAGTTAAATATTCTATCGATCTATAAACGTCCCTGATCTTTATTGTGAACAGTATATTTTAAGACAGAGTGTTAATAATTTATTAGCGAAATACCAAATTAGTGCACCGCGGAAAAGTTTGGAAATGTCTATTTTAAACCATCTAATTGATAATGAATTGAGATTTGTATATTGACTGTTATCGAAAATGCTAATGGATTATGATAATCGTTTGACTATTAAAATATTTATGATGACAAATATTTGAAAATTTAACATAATAACATTGTTTATTTACAAGGACTCGTTTCTACGGTTTCTTACGTTAGTTTTTATGAATGTAAACTTTATAAATACATATTCAAATTACAAGTTAATAGATACCTACGCTCAAATACTTGATGCGTCTGATCTGCTTTTTTTTTTATTCATAAATTTTAACTTGTTGCACAATATTTCTTAATAAACCGGTGGTATTAGAATCGAGAAGCGAAAAAATTAGTTTACAGATTTATACCAAGTTTTTTGAAGTCATACTTATTTTGGCGCGATATGAGGAATCGTTGAGAATGAATTTCGTAGGTAGTTTGAAAAGGAAGTTGCGAGCGCCATTGCAACACGTATATTTTTAGACTATTATTATGCCCGTGGCAGCGCCTGCGTTTCATATATTCTTCATACGATTTATTTTTTTTGTACGGAACTCTAATTATTTTCATAAGTTTTTATGGTACTAAGATAAATTAAAAATATTTCTCATTAATTTTATTCAAATTTTATGAGCTGTATTTTTTTTACGCAGGATCCTAACAATTTTCGAAAATTAAAAGCACCCTAAGTTATCCAAAGTAACTTCAGCTATCTACCAAAAAAAGTCTCGTCAAAATCGGCCTAGCCGTTCCGTTCCGTTCCGTTACCCAATACAAACAGACAGACAGGCAAACATAAAAAAAATGTATTTTGGGTGTAATAAAAAAAAATTGTCATTATAAAAAAAACACTTAATTTTGTTTAGTAGTACAAATAAACAGTTCTTTTTGAAATATTTTATTTTTAATGTACACACATGTATGTTAGTTTATACAGTTTCGTAGTTCGAACTTTTTACTCGGTTAAAACCTTTTTTATTATTTATCAGCGACCTGCTCCGACTTCGTAAGGATGGTAGCGAAATTAACAAATAAGCCGTGATAAATTATCCTATTATGAAACCTTACTTATGAATTATTATAATATATTCTATCTATTGATGAAACCCGTATGACAATCCATTCAGTAGTTTTTGAGTTTATTGCGTTCAGACAAACAAACAAACTTAAGGGGACTTTACTTTATAATATGTATATAAGTATTAACACAGTAAAGTATAACTTCCCACGTGCAAAAATAAGCACATGCACTCTTTTTCTAAACCCTGTTTTTTGTTCAAACAAGATTAGATATCATTATAGAGTGCTATTAATCCAATAATAATATTCAGATAAATTAAAAAAGAAATAAGACAAACGAGGTCAGAGTTTCGTTGAATCGTCATAGACGAGTAGCCATAGATAATGATTTAATCGATAAGATATTATTTTATGTATTTATCTATTTCCATTTATATAGAGACGTATTTGTATAAAATTCGTAGCGAATGTGAGTTTATTTAATATGTTAATGAACAGATTATCCTGTGAGTAAATGTAATCTGTATTGTGAGATATCAGTATCTTATTTCAATATAACCTTTTCAACTCTTGCCTTACCAACTATTAAACGAAAACAAGAATAACCTTGTCTACCAAGCGTCTAATTTATTTTAAATATAGTCGATTCAAGATAAAAAATGACCCTAATTAATATCCGCATAGCGGTAATATTATTAAGTAATATATAATTGATAATCTTTATATATTCAGGCAAGACTGACACGAAAAAGTATATGAAGTTATTATGTATATTGTTATATGGAAAGTATCGTATTTCCTACCTTCAAGGAGATTGTCAATTAATATAATCATATTGCACTGAATGCGCTAAAATTTGTCGTTATGTTACGATCAATATATAATGCATAAATGTTTGTATTGTTATTTGTTTTAATTTATTTCAATCATCGAATCTAAAACATACTAATTACTAATTTATTCACCACCAAACTGAATATTATCTATATCAACTCTAAAAAAGTAATTCTTTGTAATAGTATATTATCATAAAAGTGTATATTTTTTAAATTATTATGTGCATAGTAAATTTTTTTATGTAGATATACCTAGTTACACACTTACGGAATGTATTATTCTGGATAGTTTAAATATTTTTAAGGGTACTGTTATATCGCAATATAATATGTATTTCGATACGAAAATAAATAAGGATATAACTGTTTATTATACTAGGTAGGTAGTATAAAGCACGGGACAAGAAGTTCCCAGTAACAAAGTTTACTTTAAATAGGCAAAATTTTGATCTTTTAATATCATAAAAGGCAACAACATCTTTCTGTCTTCAAACTCGAGAATCACATAACTGGTTAACATAGTTGTTTTAAGTGTATATATATATATGCTAATGTTTTAGTAAACATCTTTTTAAATTAGACAATACAGTGTAAACTCCATACAACGTCATTCGATTTAACGTCTAACTCTGTAAAACGTCGTAATTACTTGACTCTGATTGTTACACCTCTTCACAATGGTGTTAACTCTATGTTGCATTACACTTTTTTTTTTTCTGTGATGAAAATGCATTTACGAACACCTCTCGTGTGGGGGCCGGTGGTCGAAACCACCGCAAATACCCACTAAAACTACCCACGGTACCACCGTCATCTACTACCAAATGGGAGTGATATGGTATCGCGATGGAACTAACCGTCCCTTCGCACAAGAGGAAACAACCAGGTACCGGGTTGCCTCCCAAATGATCTCACCAGCGTCGAGGTCGAGGCCCGTTTCCCTCTTGGCATGTTACATCACACATACTCTTAATAACGCCATAAAATGCGCAATCCCTAAAGTGTCGCTATGTAGAGGTTATTAAACTGCATATACAACACACTGTGGGGATATTGTCGAATATAACTGTCAAGCAAATATACCACCAGCGTATTTTTTTGTAAAACTTTAAACTAACAACTGAGTTAGAGATATACAGTATCTAAGTGCAGTATGTAAAATAGAATTTTCTTTAATATTTACCTAACTATAAAATAAACAGGTGTCTAATCTATATAAATAAAATTATAGGAATTTGTCATTGTGCGCGTATTATAAATTTTTTTAGTTTGTCGTCTTCCGGCCGGTTACGTTTTTGCGACCTCAATCTGTTTTGAACCTACTGAAATACGAATTTTCATTCCGTTTGTTATCTAAAGAGTCAGCTCAGTGACAGTGATGAAATTTGATATATTTTTGCTTTGATTTCAATCTTAACTTTTAAGATTCGATATTTAAACCCGGTCCTTGTCTAAAAAAAGATCATGATATCTTCATTTAATAAAAAAATATTTAGGTTTTACTTTGTTAAAACTTGGGTCTTACCTAAATAAATACATATCGCGTTATCTTCATTTAATTGAATAATGGATTCGAACTCAATTATCCAATTCTATGTGAGCTTTCGGTGAAGGAAAACATCGTGAAGAAGCCATAGCATGGTGGTAGAACATTTTCTAAAAACACCTACTTAAGTAGCGTACCAGTCTTAAGTTTGAAAATTTAGTAACAACACCAATAGGTGTTTTCCAAGAGCATCACTTTAGAGCCAGTACCTCTAGGCATAGTTTACCGTATGTTTACCGTCCTGAATCACATCATCACTTAACATCAGACGAGATTATCAAAGTGTTGAGCCTATACAGTATTAATAATGTAGTAAAATGTAGACGAAGCCACGGGTATCAGGTAGTCAAAAATAACATATTTCTGAGTTACTAACAGAGTATATTTTAATATTATTGAAATTATCCATGAGGTTCTGACAGTTGCCAGATGTTGAAATAGCAGTCTGAAGTAATTTAATTTGAAATAAAAATATAAGGGGGAAATAAAGAAATGAAAATAAGAAACAGAAAATAAATTAATGAATAATTATTAATGTAGAGAATAAATTAATTAATATAGGGGTTAATTTAAAAATGTATGTATAAATGTATGTATGACAATAATATAAAATAAAGAGGGACGACAAAGTATCGGGTTATACCTGAAGTGCGTAGGTGATTATAATTTTTTTTTTTGTGAAAAATTGTTTAAGTGTTATTTCTTTTTCTTCCAGTCACACGCGACTGCAAGCTCAGAGCGGAGAGAGCATTTGTACAAGATACTGGTAATCGGTGAACTTGGCACCGGAAGAAAAGACTTCTATCATCAAACGTTACGTCCATCAGTTCTTTAGCCAGCACTACAGAGCTACTATAGGCGTTGATTTTGCATTGAAAGTGCTGAACTGGGACGCGAATACTATCATACGTTTGCAACTATGGGATATCGCGGGTAAGAAGTTTTTTGATACCATCTAAACGTCTTCGACTTTGTGCGAGTTTTCTTGTTAAATAAAATTGGTGAGGATTTATATATCGTAGAGGGATGTCTATAATGCTTTACATAAAATAGCAATCGAAATATTTAATAATAACGTTATGATGATTTATTTATAAGTTATGACCTGTTATAAATCTCAAAATACAATTGTTTTTTCGAATTAAAACTTTTTGAATAAAGACAAAAAGAATGTATAAACTAAGTATGGTTGAAAAGTTTCGAAAACAATTTAAAAATAATATAAAGGTTGTGTTAAACTATTTTGCATCCAACCTTCTTCGTTCAAACTCATTATATAATAAATTATTTGAAACATTTATGTCACCGTAACACAAACTGGGAGTAAGATGGACGACATGTCACAATGTTTTGCGAATATGTTCCTGTTAATTATTTTAATATATTGCCTTTTATTTTTAACTCTACCAATTATGATTCCTCAGTGATTTTCGGTATGATATTTGTTTTAATGTTCGTGGTGTTTTGACATTTAGTATTTCGTATTTTATTTGTACATAAGGTAGCTATTTCACTGTTTCCAAGATTCGGAGATGATAACCTTAATCATTTAATTCTTGACAATTAACTGTATTGAAATTTATAGGACAGGAACGTTTTGGCAACATGACTCGGGTATATTATAAAGAGGCGGTGGGGGCTTTCATAGTGTTCGATGTGTCAAGGGTTGCCACCTTCGATGCGGTGGCGAAGTGGAAAAACGACCTGGACACAAAGGTCCAGCTGCCGGACGGTTCATCCATACCGTGTATATTGCTTGCAAATAAGGTGCAGAAAAGTTTATATAGTAATATAAATTATTGCTACATTTACAGAATAAAAGTTATAAAACGATTTATTAATTTGATTTGATAGCGATGTGTTATCTTTACAAGAGATTATTTGAATAATATTTTGACCCACCTTTTAGAAACTGGGCGTGAATAAAAGAGATTCCATTTTTTTTTTTTTCCGATAGTTTATAACGTTTTTTTTTTCTATTTGATATAATAGGTTTCACCACATGGCAGCCGGATCTTAGGATCCAGCGCGATGTTTATATACAAGACATCGCTTCGAAGCGATCCGAGCACGACCTCTTCTATAGTAAAATTGCCCTGGGGTCCCGACCCGGCTGTTGTGTGGCGAACCCATTAGTAGACCTTTGCCCTTATAATAAATAACATACTATGTATAATCTCCGAATTTAGCCGCAAATCTGAGCTTGCGCACAATACATTCGCGAGAACAATACATAACCGATTTAAAATATGCATTGATTATAATAAAGCAAAATCAAAATTAATGTTTTATTATTTGAATGTTGTGTGTTTTGTAAGTTTGAAATTGAATATGCATGTTTGAAAATACATTATTTATGAATATGATATGCGACATAACTTATAAAGCATTTACGCTCTTAATGATGTAAAACATAAGATGCGATGGGAATTGTATGACAACAATCAAATTAAAAATTTAAAGAATCAACTATAAAAAGAAACTGAAATAAGTTAAATTATTATGAGCTGATCAGTGCCGCAAATTATAAGCGAGCTCGGAGTTCATAATTTGTTTTCCAACTGGCTACAATTGCTACTTGAATTGAATTAGTGACACGCTTACACAAGTATGTAGTACTTAATTATTACTTAATTTTGAGGAAACTTGGTAATTGAAGATATGTTATCGTAGCAAGCGGTCAAGCGGGATTTGTTTTATTATCATTTTGTTTCTATTTGTCTTCGTTACTCCAATTAACCTGGTACTTTGTCTATAAATGAGGACTTTACGCTGTAGTCAAAGATTTTTAGATTACATTATTTCGGGTCTCGGTGTTTGTTACTACATGCTACATTATGATTGCACCTAAAATAATTAATAATTCCGTCGGAATTTACGTCTCGCCCAAGTCAAGATCGGTACCATTTTGGTGCTTTACGCTTAACTACCCTCCCGGCTGAGCATTCTAAACGCACGCCACAAAAGTTTGGTGAAGCTGTGAAGGCCCTTCCGATCAACAGGCATTTAATATGTCGATTACCCATAAAAATGAGACAATAGGAAGATAATAGGACAACAATGGAAAGCTGGCGTAAATGCCAGGTTAGTGCTCAAGGGGTTAATATGAGTTAACTCAGTCATGTTTTTCACGCAGTGCGACCAGCAAAAGGAGGGTGTAGTGAACTCGCCTGCTAAAATGGACGAATACTGCCGCGAGAAGGGATTCGCTGGTTGGTTCGAGACGTCTGCAAAGGAGAATATTAATATAGAGGAGGCGGCTCGTTCCCTAGTTAATAAGGTAAAAACAATACATCATATTTCTATTATTCAACTAGCTGTTTCCGCGAATCCGCATGCGTATGCGTATCGTTTTTTTCTAATCTCGCGCAATTTTTCACTGCATAATATAGTTTTTAAATAATTAT
Source organism: Samia ricini (assembly GCA_014132275.2). Lineage (NCBI taxonomy): Eukaryota > Metazoa > Arthropoda > Insecta > Lepidoptera > Saturniidae > Samia > Samia ricini. The sequence continues at coordinate 15,799,726 of AP028161.1, forward strand.
TGCAAAAGAATAGACCCATTGTTTTGTATTGGCCCAAAATTATTTTGGTGCATTAGTGCCTTTTTCTCATAAATTCAAACACTTACAAGTAAAACAATTGACGAGCTTTAGTGATATTAATAAAAATTGTTTGGTTGAAGTTCGACTAAGGTGATAACTAATATTTTTTGCAGGTTTTACGAGCTGTGTGTCTTCATAGATTTAGCATTTAAAGGTCCTTTCATACAAACTTTTTTTACACTGCGGAAAATAATAAAAAGGATAGGTTTTTCTATTGATTTTTCAATAATACTTGAACTCAGATGATTATCATATAGTAAAATAAAGATATTTGCGTTTATCAGAAAACCAAAAAAAGACAACGTCAATAACGATTTTAAATAAAATTTATTTTAAATTTAAACGATTCATTTAATTTAGTAGGTTATTAAATCTATTATAAAATATATTTTTACAAGGCTACTGCTTCTTTAGTAAACTTGATACGGTCAAACCAGAGATTTTGTTGAAGCTAAGATAAGATTATAAATTCAACTGTACGAGTATATATTAACATATTTTTTATGTGTCGTATCTAATTTTATCTAATACCGATTTTAATATTTTAAGTTGACTTGTAGGTATTGCCAATAGTAATTACAGATTGATTGTCTTCGAACGCGCGTCACGAGAATCGTTACTTATTGAATCGATTTAAATGTAGTTTTGAGATTAATAAATACTAATAGTAGGAATAATATTAACAAAATTAAAAAAAATTAAAAACACTTTGTTCTTTTGCAACATCTCGAAACATATTAACGTAAACGAAACCGCGGGCTGAAATAAAACTTTGAATAACATTTCCGAATACAAGGAAAATTTATATTAAGAAACCACCTAATGTTTCAGTTTTGGAGAGGTAGTTCGAACGTTTTTTAAATAATTATCTTCATCATTACAGAAAGCGTGTCCAATCATATGATTGAAGTCCTTTAACTGTCGTAAATATATGCTAACTTTTGGAAGCAATTAATTGCCATTTTATAAAAAAAAAAAATTATATATAAAATTCGTACAATTCGAAAAAAGTCCAATTATTCTATCAAATTATATCGAACTTATATTTTGAAATGATTTGAAATTGCATTCCTATTTTATAGATATCAATGTAGTACATATTGATTAAACGTGTTATTTAAAATATAGTGTTTTAATACACAATTATCGAGAAATATTTATCTGAAGGGGAATAAATCTAACATAATATCTTGTTTTTTTCGAAAAAGAATGACTTCCAATTTTAGATTATGTACTATGCAATTGAAAATTGTTTCAATATAAAACGAAATTATAAATATATTTTGTGATTTGGAAGTTTTAAGATGCTTTGATTCGTTTTTACGTTATTTAAGTTTCTTTGAATATAATTAATTTAAATGATTATAAGTAGATAAAAAAATAAAAAACTTATAAGTTAAAAACTGATCATTTCTATTTTAGAAAGATCTTGAACCAAAGAATATTTTATAGGTATTATTTTGTTTCAGATTCTTTTAAATGACAAATTACTTCAGAGTAACGATAACAGAGATGGAGAAAAATTCGGTCTCGATCATAAAATTGCAAATGGCGAGAACAGTAGAAACAGCGGCAGCAAGTCATGTGCGTGCTGACCAATCACAGCGCGCCTTTGTGACAGCGGCCCAATCAGCTATGTCGATTATTAAACGTCGATTGGTTAATAATAAGAACGAACCAATCACAATTTACGTTTTTAAACTCTCTCAACATTTGTTTGTGTATGCACTTTTATATTTAAGAGTACCTACTTAAGCTTTATTTAAGTATACTGAGGTGTTTATATCCGAATTACATATATTTACGAACAAATTAAATAGTAAACTTCAAAGTGCTTGTGTGTCAACGAATTTATTGATAATATTAAGGTTTGTATAAGCAAAACTGATAGATTCTGTACGAATACTTACTGTGTGTATAATAACTTTTTTATATGACATTTAAAAATAAAGTTTTTTTTTTCCTTGTTTTTGTTAGCAATGGAAGTTGTAAAACCACCTAATTATTACGAATAAAAATATACATATATATGTATTTTATCAATCTTAGTTTTGTTTCGATTTTGTTTCTATTTTTTTTTTCTGATTGAAAAATCTCGACCAAATAATCATTGACTCATTTTGTTTTAATTACATTACTGTGACGTTTACTAGGTGGGTATACTAATTTATCTTGACATAAATCTTTCAGCGTATTTTCACATTATTGTATTTTCGTATCTAATTTAGTTGATTACATAAAAACGTATTTTTATCTTGTTTAGTGCCATCAGCGGCTACAGTCATATATTAATATGTGTAACATGACTATTACAAATATTATATTGTTTATAGAGTATATTAATAAATCATATTTTAGCATGCGATATTGCCATTGTCACATATTATTTTTGAAAAAAGAACCAGTTTGTTTCAAACGCTAAAATTCCTCTAATCCCAAATATGTTGAAATCATCCCCCCTGAGTTAGTCTGCCAGTTGAGTGTTGACAGTTATTTGTATTGAACCGTAATTATTTACGTAATTTTAACTAAATGACAATGGCGTTTGGTATTTTAAACACATTATTTAGTACGTATATTGTGTTGTATACGATATGAGTGTTAATTACGATGTGTTGTTAGTATTATCTACTTATCGTACGTACGTCATGTGTGAATTACAATTAGTTTATTCAATAAATTGTTTAGTGACGGATTTGTTGTTTTTTTAAGTTAAATCTTTTAAAGCTTCTTGAAATTCGATGAAACGAGAAATCGACATTAAATAGATACAACTATAGGATTTAACCTTCGAGTAAGTACATTTTTTTTCGGGTGACACTACTTATAAACAGAAAATATACTTTCGTTTGACAAAGACGTCCAATTATAATCTATACTAATAAATAAAATTAGAGTGTCTGTTTGTAATGTCATTTTTTTTTACTAAATAGATATGAATGTATATACGATACATATACCACAAATACATTTTTTTTGTCTGTCTGTCTGTTTGTTCCGGGTAATCACCGGAACGGCTGGACGGATTTTGACGCGACTTTTGTTTGGTAGATAGCTAAAGTTACAGATAGAACTTAGGGTACTTATTATTTTCGAAAATAATTAGGGCTCCGGGGTAAAAAAAAGATTAAAACTCATAATAAATTGAATAAAAACCGATTCAATGCACGGTTTTACGGGCAAGTGCTTGAATTTATGAGAAATATTTTTACTTTATCATACTTTATTATTAATTTATCGTACTAAATAATAAAACTAAAAAAAAAATTAGGGTTCCTTAAAAAAAAACGAAGTGAAGCTAGTAGGAAATAAATAACGATTGCATGATTATTATTAGGTAAATAAAGCGATATTTTAAATTTTCTACTTTGTGAATAGTGAACAATATTAAAGAAAAATCAAATTGTGCGAACAAAAATGAATCACTATATTCGAAACGAAAAATACGCATGCCTAAATTTAAAACAAATTTGAATTTAGAATTCCAAACCAAACGACAGATATTCGAGATCAAAGTGGCAAACAAAATGCCAATTTCATAATTATGTAAGGACCTAATAAAATGTCTTCACAAAAACAAATCAAAAGAAATTGTTATTTGAATAGATTATTTCAGTAGGTACGTTAAGAACTTAATAAATATCTTGTTTATTTTAAGGCACGCAACGTGGTAAAGGCCGAACTGGTTTTTTTTTTAAACTGTCACACCGACAAATTTGTTTAAGTGTGTAGGAAGTAGATGATTGGGAATTAATTAACAGTAAAAAAAAAAAGAAATAAGCGCTGTTTATAATTTAACTGGTAAAAAAAATGAATGATGACTCAATGTGGTTGGATATAGCATCCAAGGTTGTACGGTTTAAAATCCATTTACCCCATTTCTACATTGTCGTTTTAGTATACTTTACACTATTATTAACTAACTATTGGCTAACTGCTAGGTTCTCAAAGTGAGCGATAACGCCCTCTTGTGGAAGTAGAAGACCCAGAAAAAATTATGGGGCATTGAGATAACGCAGAGCGAAGAATAAAAATATAGTTTTAAAAAGTCAAAACAGTTTAAATGGAGGTCTGTAGAAAAACATATTCTCAAAGTGAAAGGTGAGCAAAATAAGATTGAGAAGCTATGGTTTAACCGTAAGCCCTTGCAGCATTAAGGCCTTTTTAGAAAATTTAAATGAGCAGTGAATTAATGATATCTATTTGTATACGTTTGAATTACGTATACTTTTTATGCTAAAACTTGAAAAGAAAAACACACTTATGATTATTTAAATCGGTTCTGGATTCATGAATTATATAAGTTAACTACATAACAGACGAGATAATATAATTAATTTTGTGCGACCATAATTTTGTGATTTTTATTCAGTACAGTTCAAGAATGATCGCTATTAGCATACATCTATCAAGACTAGATTATCTAGGCAGGTCTGGAATATACACTTCCTGATCCCAGAACGTGACGGACGCACCTTAACGTATCTAAATAAACGGATTTTTCACAAGTATATAGTGGTACTAGTTAGGGTCTAATCCCTCCCTCACTCCCATCTCACTATTTACTATCTCCATCCAACCGTAAATGCGTCCACTGCTGGATTTGATCTTCCCCAAAGATAAGGGGGAAATTGCCGTAATCGCCACGCTTGGCAGGCGGGTTGGCGATCGCAGTAGGTGTTTGTAGTCCTCAGGGAATGCTGGTGCCCATCCCCTGGTGTACCCTTAGTCGCCTTTTACAACACCCACGGGTAGATATAGAGTGTTTTTATTCTTAAGCCGGCACCACACGGCAAATTTGTATCTGCGTTTTATTTAATGCATTGATGCTAATGAAATAGAATTAGATTAATAAATATTGGCGTATCTTTGCAACCATTAACCCGAATTCTGGAGGGATTAGATTAGTGTTGTAATAAAAGGCTCACGAAAATGCAAACTAGTCTTAAATGCCTTTAAATAATATTTAAAAATGGCGGATTCCACTGCTTACGCAGTTTTTTACAAGAGGATGTTTTACCTGAGATACTTGCCCTATGGACTACGAAGGGTGCATTATATCAGATTCTTATTTACATGTCGACAGCAAGCGAACGGTACAGTAATAAAACCAAGTTATTTTTAAATATTCATTGATATTTTTATCTGACTAATTTTCTGTTCCAAATTATACAAAAAATTAATCATTCTATAAATATAAATAATCGATTTAAAATTCTTGTTAAGTCACGCTACGGTTAAAATAAATAAAAACAAATATATAGAACGCCTGGAGCGCTGTTTGGGTCTGTAAATGGACAGTGATTTGGACGTCGATCATGATACGAGTAATGTCTGTTCTTAATTATAGTGTCTGCCTCGTGGGCAATATTATAACCTTGAGAGATTCTCAACATCAATTGGTACCTTCTAAGGGTTTAAATTTTAAAGCAAAACATACATAGATAGGCGTAAATTTAAATAATGAAAATACGCCTCTGTCACACTGTAATTACAGGCAAGTCTCCGTAGGCACGCACGTGTAAGCTCAATGTACAACTATACATAAAAATAAAACAAGATATCGAAAATTCGCAAACATCTCAAGGTAAAAAGAAACTGAAAAATCTTCGCTAATCCGTCATTTTACAATAGTTTATAAAAATGACAAAGTTTTAATCGACAAGTGCGTTGATTACAATTGTAGGAGATGACAAAAATTGTAGGTAGTATTTTATAAATAACGATATAATTTGCAATATTTTAATTTAACATTTTAGCTTTCCGTTTCAACCAGTATATTATTTACTATAAATTAGCGGAAAGGCATTTGAGCAAATGTTCAACAATTTATTTTTATAATTTTAAAAAGGTTTACTATGATATTTTCATTTTAAAGATACGTGGTTAGGTTAGATAACTGGACAGAAGAGTTGGAGTTTTTTTTAATAAAATTGTACGTCTCGCATTGTGTTTTTTTGTTTTATACTGAATAGGTTATGTAGTAAGTGGGTAAGCTGGTAGTTTTTAAAAATGTCAAATTGAAGAGTAGACACAAGATTGTATTCATTTCTTAGGCTACTGAACTTGAATCCACCATCAAACAAAAGGCCTTATCATAATCAAATAACGACAATATTTATCAACGTCGTACTAACCGTTGTCATTCTGTTTTAATTACTTGATTCATTCGTATAGTAAGTGAGCAGTAATAGATTTTTAGAAATACATATCGTTTGTTAATGTTTCTTAATGATTAAGTGATTTATTGGAGTTTTGTTTAAATCAAAATGGAACTGAACTTAGTAAGTGTTACCTCAGTTTTATTCATATTTTTTATTTGTTTGAGAATACATTAAAAAATCTGTTAGCAAGTTAACTTTATAACTCAGAAATCATTTAAGTGAATTACATGACACTTTATATTGTATAATTATATGGAACAAGTTACTGAGATAAATTGCAATTCATGTATCAATTATTCAGCTGAATTATTTTTTACGATACAGCTCGGAGTTATTTTACCTAATATTCGTTTTTATTCTTTTCATTGTTATTTAGACCTTCAATGCAGCTTTCTCGATATGATTATAATGAGGATTTTTTCGATGTATGTATCTATCAACTGTCTTTGCTTAGTACTCATTCTTATTCCACCACAACAACAATACCCTATGATTTATTTATTTTTATTTTAAGTATGTACACCTATTGGGATTTCGAGTTAAGTTTATATTTAATTGTGTTATAATATTTTATTGTGTTATACTCTTTATTACGGCCATCTCATAAAATATTCATTATCCAGTTTAACAATACTAAAATAAGCACAACCTTAAACAAGTTTCTCGTTTCTATAACAATTTGAAATTTAGAGATGTCGTATTTTTAACTATGTATAAATTAATTCTCAGCATTTTTAGTTATTCTTGTACCATAATCTATAGAACATTTATGTATTAAAATTATCAAAATTAACATTAGTTTGACTATCCTTATGAGGTACCGTATGGGGACAAATAAGTTACTACTGAATTGATAACCGTGTTATAAGATTTCTCTAAATAATGTGAAACTTTTATTTGTGAGCGTAGGTACGCCGTAGATTTTATCTTAAACGAATTATTTACTTAGGTACAGATAAATGAAGAAATTGTTGAAAACGAGGACGATGTGGCAATCAGAGTGAAGAATCTCAAAGTGTGGACACCAGAGGAAAAGTCTTGGTGGCGTTGTAATAAAGTCACTAAACCTAAAACACTCATATTAAACAATGGTATATTTTCAAAACCGCTTTCTTACGTATTGCTACAGAAATAAACATAACAGTAGACATCAACTTTCCAAAATCGAAAGTTTACCGCTACAAAGAAAATAAAAAAACTTTTATGACAACAATAATATTGATAGATATTTCACTTTTGTTTAAATAATAACCAGCCATCAGTTTACCAATATTTACTCGATTTAACGTTACAAATAAATATTTATATTTCTGCAGATTTGTGTACAGAAATTGCTTTTCACGGTGAATTGCAAAACCGTAAAATTTACGATTTATTTAGAAGGTTTCTGTTAATTTAGATTTAAAAATATTATATACAGGTATTATTGAGTTCCCTTTGTACTTCCTTACTAGGAATCAATGGGTTTAACAAAATAAAGAGCTGTTTCTTAAGACGTCAAACACTTATAGCGCGAAGCGCGTAATTTCCAAGCTAAGCATACATTCGTAGAAAATTGTACCTACTGAAATAAAAAATTATTTAGGTGACGAATCGGAGTCACCTTAGAGTATGAGTTACTTTAGCATCCAACTGTGTCCTATCTGTTAAGTTACAGGATGTATAAAGAAGGGGGAATTCGCTGCTGTTATTGGACCCAGGTGACAACATCCTTGATTCACTCTTTTTGATTTACATTCAAATTCCTTTGTTATTTCTTAACGAATTGTTTATATTTTCAGTGGTGCAGGTAAAACGACATTTCTTGTGTCATTGGCTGGCAAATGTACTTTGCCATCGGAAGGTGAAGTTACACTGAACGGTGTAAATGTCAAAAATTTGCGTAGCTGTGTCGAAATCGTCCCACAGATTGATATGTTTATGGACAGTCTTAGTGTTTTGGAACATTTGACATTCATGGTGAGTGGGTTTGTTGGTAATTTTGTTACGTTTTTTATTATCTTAAATATGTTTGACATTTCACAACATGATGGTGAAAATTCTCTTAGCTAATCGGATGGTCTGATTAATCAGGATTCTTATGAGATTGCGAAATTAGCTTTAGAGTATTTTTTTAGTATATCAGGTTTAGCATTTCACCACCATCACACCTGTTTTTGAGAACTGATTTGGCGAAAGACCTAGAAAAAAAAAACGAAAAAACTCGCAAGTGATGTAGACAAAATATATATATAGGGGTTTTTAGAGAAAGATTTGAAACCATTAAATACCTTACTAATAGGTTTCAACACGATGGCTTTCTTCACTGGAAGCAGCAGCTCATTATATGATTCGTATCTACGTCAATTTAAACAATCCCCAACGAACAAGCAAAGAGTTATCATCTTTTAAAAATTGCTTCGTATAGTTTCTGAATAAAGAAATTGTATATTATACGTAAAATTTGTGTGGGAGCTCCTGGATTACTCTTTCAAGGCGCGATTAAACTCGTGATACCATCATGGATATTCGAGGGTCTATTTTTAATATTCAACCGCCTAACTCAAGTTGAAAATGTATCCGACATTGAAACAGAAATTAGTAGAATAAAATGTTAGCCGACTTGATACTGAAATTCGGAACAAAAATATGACACGATCCTACATTATTTAGCTTCTTCCCGTAAGTTCCTTCATTATGAACTATGTTTCAATGAGTTGTATTCTCTACTGTACAGTACATTTGTTTTAGACAGAGATGAAAATCGGTAGCATTAAAAAGCGTTTTAATCAGATCATCTTAAATACAGTATTGCAAGAATTAACACTGAAAACTCATGAAAATACTCCCATAAGCGCATTGTCGGGAGGCGAACGAAGATTATTATCCTTAGCTACATCTGTAAGTAATGATTGAAGTATAAATAACTTTAACATTACCTAAACTAATTTTTGTGTATTTAAATGTAATCGCTATATTTTTTTCAAATTTGTAGCTGTTATCAAATCCAAGTATATTAATTTGCGATGAGCCAACTACTGGTTTGGATGTCTACAACGCTTCATTAGTTATCGGAGCTTTAAAAAGATTGTCAATGGGTGGTAAGATAGTTATATGCTCTGTCCATCAGCCGTCTTACGATCTCTTTAAAGAGTTCAATTCAGTATTATTGATGGCAGAAGGAAGACTCCTATTCCACGGTAGTCGAGATGAATTAAAAATTTATTTGATAGGTTGGTTTTTTTTTTATATCTATATCTACACTAATAGATAAAATTAAAGTGTCTGATTGTAATATTAAAGGAATATTTTTTACTAAATACATATGAATGTATTACGATACCTATACGTAAACAAAATTTTGTCTGTCTGTTTGTTTCGTCTAACCTATGGAACGGCTTTACCGATTTTAACAGGACTTTTCTTAGATAGCTGAAGATACTCCGTGTAACTCAGGCAACTGTAATTTCTCGAAAATTATAATTAGGGTTAGCCGTAAAAAAATTAAAACTTATGAAGTTGTGCACTAAATTAGATTCAATGGACAGCACCATCAAAAGATAATTTTAAAACACTAATTACGCAGTGAATAGTTTATGAAACGCGGGCGTAGCCGCGAGCACACAGTTAGTACTTAATAAAATGAACTAAACGTAAATAATCTTTTCATAATATTAAATTTATTATTATCTGATCAACTTGAATATTAATCATCCAAAAAAAATAAATATTTTTTCCTGGATTATACTCCGATCATATATTTGAATGAAATTAATAACGAAAAACTAATTTGTATAATGTAAACTCTGAGAGTTTAAAAAGAACTATGTTAATTTTTATTATTCCTATTAATAATGTGTTTTTGTTTAATTAGCATAAATCTACATTGCCCAATGAACTATAATCCGGCAGAATTTTATATTAGAGTAGTGTCCAATCAGAATCATGATAACATAGAAAAAATAGTGGAAAAATACCACGAGAAATATGTTCGGTGCGATTGGAGATGTCATGATGTTACCTACACACGAGAATATTCTATAACGTGAGTCAATTATTCTTTTAAAACGTTGTATAATATATATTCTTCAATATATAACATTAAAAATCAAGGTTAAGGTCAAGGTTGAAAAAACAAAGCCAAATATTTTATGTTTATCTATACGGATCTTTAAGTATGCTATGATTTATGGCCTACAAATTTATTAACAATTTTTTAATTAGTAATACAATTTTCCATCCATCCATTCAACCGAAAGACGTCTACTGCTGGGCATAGGTCTCTCCCAAAGATCTCCACGACGATCGGTCTTGCGCCACCCGCATCTAGAGGATTCCCGCGACCTTCACTAGGTCGTCAGTCTACCTTGTGTGGGTAGGCCCACGCTACGTCTTCCGGTGCGTGGTACCTATTCGAGAACCCGTTGGTCCCATCGGGCATCGGTTCTGCGAGCAATGTGCCCAGCCGACTGCCACTTAAGTTTAGCAATTCTTCAGGCAATGTCCATTCTTCCATATATAATAAAAAAATATGAAACAAAACATGTTCCAGTTAATACAACTCGTTATAAGTTATTATTAATCAAAATGATGCTGAGGTTTTGCTAAAAAAAAAAATTTAATGCCGTCTTAAATCCGCTCGACTTTTTGCTATTTGACAGGTTGACAACGTCATTAGCTTCAAGAATGCGATTACCTGTTGCATTTTGTTAGTACGGTGTCTTATAAACGCCAAAAACTTGATGATACCGTTAGGCAAAACGGTATTTAAGAAAATGAATTAGATTCTTTATCTAATATGTTAAGCATTTTATATAAGTGCCAAATTCAAGGTTGTCAGAAGTTAAATAAAAAAAACCTTACTTAATTAAAAACAAAACCAACTTCAAAAAAGAATAAACTATAAAAATGCACGAAAAAGTCCATAAATAATTACTATAATCTTAATTAATATAATATTATAATCTGATTCGTTAATTTTGAATTTGGTGCCAGCTTACGGATGACTAAGTGGTGTAAATGTATGTCGCTAATTATATTTGATATTAATTAATTGTTCTTTAAAATCACCCTAGTCCTTTATTTAGCTCATATATAATCGTGATAAAGTTTAGGCAGTTCTTTCCAATTGTAAAGGAGTACATTGGTTAACTCTAGCTGGCACAGACTCAAAAATTAATGAAACAGATTAATAAACTAATTATTTTTTGACTTTTAAGTTTATTTGAAGTCGGTTTTGTATTTAATTTAAAAAGTTTTTTTTTTTTTTTCTACTTTTTAGTTTAAGTATGTGCTTTTAGATATAGCCGTGAAGCCTACTTCATAGCTTTGGAAACGAATATATGAAACACGTGTCTATAATATTCGTGGGTTTTTCTCAATTTTTCTGAGTCCCACTGATTAGATCCTGATTTGGAAATGGGACTACATCAGAAGTGTACTCCTTCGACAAAAAAAAAATTGCAAATCGGTCCACAAATGACGGAGAAATCGCGTAACAAACATAGAAAAAAAAAACATACAGATGAATTAATAACCTCTTCTTTTTCAAGTCGGTTAAAAAATTCTAGAGTTTTCTTCAATCGTTTGAGCGTCTTGTTGTGTTTTAAAGTAAAGGCAAAAATAATTCGTTGGTAATCTTGAATTAGGTTCTCTTTAAAATAATCTATCACATTACTTATTACATACTACTTATTTACGTCCTTTACAATGGTAAACATGATGTGACACATAAAATTATCCTTCTATCTGAAATTATGCAATTACTATTATGATTAAACTTTCCGTTATTATTTTTATATATACTCATATCTTTCAGAAATAGATGGTTTTTGTTTTCAGTTTACAGAGGAATTGGTTCAAGCAAGTTCATCTGTTGTTATGGAGAATGTCGTTAACGTTGAAAAAGGACGTAAGAAATCATCTCGTACAATTGTTTATTTCTGTGGTAAAGTATTATTGAATTTTTGAAAAAAAAAAAAGTTATACATACTGATTGTTTTTCGTCAGTCAACACGCCAACTAATTGTTTTCAGTAGATAGTACTGTTTTATGAATGTCTATAAATTAAGAATTATTTGACAGAATTAGCTTTACCTACTGGTTCATGTAACATCAAAAGAACACTGACACTTGACGATTATGGTATTGAAACTAGAGTTGCAAGTGTGGTGGTAGTACGCTCTCAACAGACTGGCTTTCTTCCTGCATATAATTTGATAAACCTTCGGATAATTCATTTTGACTACTTGCATATTGTAATGCAATTGTTTTAAGACAATTTACTCTTTAATATTGGAACTCTTGAACTACTTTTAATGGGGGAATTGTGTTAAAATAAATTTCAGGGTTTTAAATATAGGAAGGAAAAGAATATTCTTTTAGAATGTCGTTGCAGAAATATATACTTATGGTTGTTCATTAACTTTCTTATTCTTATTCTTGTGGTTCATTAAGGAGAAGAGTGTAAAGTATGAAGGTGGATGGATACCGAAGACAGTATGGATGGATTGTGTGTAGAAGGATATGTTTATAAAAGGTGTGATCGTTGAGATGATAAATGACAGAGAAGAGATGAAGAAGAAAATATGCTTCATGCAGAATAAAGTAAAGATAATGATGATGGTCGTTAATGAACTTTGGTAACTGATCCTAAAATCTCAAAGCACGTAACCGATTTGCCGGACAACAAGTTCAAACACCATGTCAAGCAGGTTTTGATTTCTAAAGGTTATTATAGGGTGGATCATTATGTGAACGATGGTGATGTCTGGAAGAGACAGCTTTCTCTGTGCTAATACTAATAATCTTTGCAACTGTTAGTTGGAAAGTTCCAAAAAAAACATGCAGATAAAAAACCAGATCGAGTTTCTTGCCGGTTCTTCTCGATGACTGGATTATATTTCGAACCGGTGGTAGTATTTTGACGTTCATAAGCGCCATGTCAGGTCCTAAATTGAATAAAGCATTTTTGAATTGAAATATTTTCAGGTGGTTTCATCTTTAGTACTAGGAACATGTTACGTTGATGTATCAGGCACTAGTCAGCGAGGCATTCAGGACATAAGGGGCTTCCTATGGTTAATAACGAGTGAAGTGTCTTTCAGTATGTCATACAATGCGTTATATATGTTTGAATCTGAAATAGTTTTATTTCGACGTGAAATTGGCATGTATCGATGTTCAGCGTACTTAGTCTCCAGATTTCTAAGTTTTGTGAGTGCTTTTGTTCTTATCTACTTTTAATGGTATCATCATTACAAATTAAAATTAGTATTGAGTTACGTTAAAGATTTCTTGTAGTAATTTAACTATAATTTGTCTGTTATAGTAGGTTAAAACATGTCTTTATACATTTTGTATTTGAAGTTCTTTTGAAGTCCTATTGTCTAATTCATTTGCTTACATTTTTCATATTTATTTATATACCGTGTGGTTAATATATATTAACATTACATTTTACAATTTTTGTTTTAGATTCCCAGGTGTATTATATGGCCAATTACATTAGTTTTTATAGCGACGCTTGCCGTAGAACTGCCGAATCACGTCCTGACTGCGATGGAATTTATTGCGGTGATGATAATATCCGCGGTTGCATCTGTTGCATACGGTAAACAATAAATTAATTTTCATTTGATTTAATCTGCTTGTTTCAAGCTCCTCCTAATCTGCTATTCAAATGAATAATAACAGACATCTAGTGATGGAAATGAGAAAAAAAGGTAACAGTTTTCAATAGATAAAGGAGTAAAAGATACTTTACCATTTTATAATTGATGACGTAGTTACATGAACATAACAAATTACGATATTGGCTCAAAAACGCTAATTGGCTTTCTAGGTCCGTTGGCAGGACATGTCAATTGTCCCTGTCCTTGGATACAGATTTTAATGAGGCTTATGTCTAGGCAGCGAAATTATAGATATGTTTAGTAAAACAAATGCATTGGACACGGCGTTTGATAATGTAAATATAAATGTGTGTTTAAGTCTTGATATCCACAGAGATGTATACAGAATATGTTCTATCTAGGTCTTGGAATGTCCACGCTATTCACCTCGACAGGTTTAATGGGTGACGTGATGCCGTGCGCTGATCTACCTCTATTCCTGATGTCCGGTGCGTTCTTAAGGATATCGTCCATGCCGTTCTGGCTATATCCAGTTAAATACATATCACATTTCTATTACGCGATGGATGCTATTAGTAATGTGTATTGGAGACAGATTGATCACATCGGTAAGTCTTGGATGCAAGTATTATTTGTTTATAATTAATCAACTTTACTCGAGTTCAAAAAACCTGTATTCTCTCATCAAATTCACGTAAACGACGACAATGTAAGAAACCACTCGTGTAAGAGAAAGGTGTGAAGATGTGAACTGATGTCAGGATCGTAGCAAGTGTAATGTTTATGTACCATTAAATAGTTACTTTAAATCCGCAAATTTCTTATACATTTGTAGATTTGTGACTATAATAATTTATAATAAGAACCAAAAAAAAAAAAAATACATTTTCTATAATAAAATAGTATGGTTTCTTTTCTGAAAAATTAAACTTAATTGAAAAAGCAATAAAGTAATAAAATATTTAATTTTACTTGAATATGGTGGCTGTACGAGGATGGAAACATATTTTCACAGTTAATGTGCTGCAACAAAGTAGAAGTTAAAACAACCTTTCATAATATTGTCGACAAAAAAAATCATGTTTTGTATCTAACATTTTCTGATCCCATTAAAATAACCGCTCCCTGTAAAGGACTATTTTTTTTAATTGACTAAGTTTTTTGATGTGTTAACTGCTACTTAGTTTCACCTTTGAAGCAACAACTTAGCCCAAAAATGGTAGCTAGCTCAACTGCATCAAAATACCACTAACTTCAGCTTGAGATCTGTGTGAGAATTCCAAGTAATCCATCCTTACTAAATCCATCTATCTGTTAAGCAACTAAATAATTATTTTTCTCTCGAAATTGGTTTGATTCATGGTCCTTATTTTAATAATACATTTTCAAATGTAAACATACTTATATCTAGTTTATTTACTTCGCAGAATTGAACCGGAGTTTCTTTAATACTTACCGTAATTTAATAAATATTGTTAAAAACGTGTAATATTTGACGAAGCTTATCTTTATTAATAAATTATACAACATTCTTGGGAAACCTCAGTCTAAATATAAATCTTCACAGTTAATGACGCATTTAACTATCGGCTGATAGTTATACCCGATTAGGGAACATTTCGACACCCACACAGAAACACGGATTTACACTTCTTTGATTTAACGACCGACATTGAGTAGAAACATAACATATAATTGAATTCAATGTTGTTAGATAGATTATAAACCTATCAATAGAGATTTATTGATTTATAATTTATTGTATCTTATAACTTCAATACGTTAATAAATAATATTATTAAAGCATAGAACAGAATAGAATGTTTACAATATTTTTTTTAAACTATAGGTTAGTGAACTTTGTGCTTTGCCTCTAAATAATACTTAGGGGCCATTCATTAATTACGTAAGGACGATTTTGACGAAAATAGATACGATAGATTTTTCTAAACCATTCTTTTATAACTAAACATTTCTTTTATATCAAATTGCTGTTTATCCTAGTTTTAATTTGTGATCATTTAACTTTAATATTAAAGTAAGTTTTTTTGTTTTTTACTGTTGGTACTTTACTAGGAATAAAAAAACTAACTTTGTGTAAAAGTAAAATGTTATATTTTTGTTTTTTAATTACCAATAAAACGTATTACAAAAAATATACATCTATTTAATGCCACTTAAACCTTCAAGGTTTGTCTGTAGCACTTATAATAAAATATTCGGTTACAGATATATAAGGTAGTTAGGGTTTTTACAAGCAGGATAAGTAAAAAAAATTTAAACAATATTTGGAATTTTTCATAATAATCTTGTTGCGTAAAGAACTTAAGAGTCTAGGAATTTAACTTTCAATGTACATTTTTTTATTAGTGTAAGTTATTTTATAGCATTCTTCACGTCATTTTCAGAATGTGAAGTTAATTCGACAACATCTGCCTGTCTCAAAGACGGCATCTCTGTGTTATCGGAAAACGGATATTCAAATAACTTCATACTCCAAGACTGTTTAGGATTATTGTTGGTCACATTATTATGGAGTCTACTAAGTTATTACGGACTCAGACGGGAAGAGAAGAAAGGTTATGTTTATTAAATAGTTATAAAACATTTTGTTTAAAGTCTTTAGTATTGTTAATGTTAATAATTCAGTATTATAATTATCTAAGTATCTATGGTAATAAATCATTGCAGTATGATTTTATGACTTTATCATTGACTTACATAGCTTCCATTCGGTTCCATTTCATTTCGATTCCTTTTACCCGCAGAGAGATTTTCAATGAATCAGAGCTTTGAATGATTTTTTCCATAAATTCGTATTATAGGAACTAGAAGCCTTTGAAATGCTCGTCAAACGAATTTCATGAAAAAAAAAAGCACAACCAAAGTCTTTCTTATTCTAAAATTGAAAGAAAATTAAATATCAGTTCAGTTTTGGAGGAGGAAACAGGGTACTAAGAAGTGATGTTTTCTTCTATTTTGCACAGTTAAATCAGCCCAAGCTGCATCAGTCCCTTTCATGATTTATAACCGTTCCTCTGGGGCGCAACGCGATAGCAATAGATTTCTGAAATACTTACTTTTGAAAACTGAAACCTACCGTATGTCCTCTTAAGACGTTCTCTGATCGACGGTGTTCTAATGATGCTGCATCCTGATCGAAGGCATCTTGTTCCGTACTTGGTTTGATTATACAGAGGTTGATATATATATATATATATATATATATATATATATATATATATATATATATATATATATATATATATATATAGATTATAATGTCTATAATCTTTATAGCCAATCAATAGCTCCTTGGCACATACTTTCTGCGTAAAAGTTCCATCAAAATCAGTCAGGACGTTTTCTAGTTTAATCCGGAAATAGCCACAGACATACGGCCTTTGACATTGAGTCTAAGAAGTACTAGGAGTATTTAAGATTAGTTATTTTAACTTAATTAAGGTACATGATTAAATAAAACAAAACACAAAATTACTTGCGTATTATTTTTGCTTGTAATATCGTTGTTCTTAAATGTTACAAAAACCATAACATTAAGTATTGATTGATTGATTTAAACAAAATATTTTCGTATAAAATTTATTTGAAATAATTTCACAAACCATATATATTAATAAACAGCGGCACCTCTGCTTCTTTTAATGACCATAATAAAAGCTATAACATTACCAAAGATATACATGAGGATTAAGCAGAAGCAGTTCCTCCAGAAATGGGATTCGTCGTAGCCGAATCTCGTAAGAACGTCTGGTCCGGTGCGAATGCAGGGCATATTCTCCCCACCATCACAAACGATAGTATCCACCAAATCCCATTGAAGGATAGATATACTCTCTGTCCCGTAATAAAATCCAGATATATATCGCAACCAAGAAAAATATGGCGAAGCGCTGGCTAAATTAAGATAAATCCCAGAAAACATTAATCCTATTAAATCGAAAGGAACCGATATTAATGCTGCGGTTTCCATCTTATCGAATGTAGCTGATAGAAGTGAGCCTGCAATTTAGAAATAATTTACAGCATTAATTCTGTACTTTGCGTTTTACGCCAATAAAATCTGCAAAGATAGTTTTGTATGTTCTTTTGTTGTATTTTGAACTGATATATATATATCTTGATAGGTTGACTATTGGCTCGCATCTCTAAAAAACATTTCACTATTAGTAATTATTAGTAAATATATTTGCACAGCTTAAAATTACTTATAAGCATTCTACCTGGATCGATTAAATTTATTTAATGTGGAACTGGAATGTGTTTCTGATGTCATGTTTGTTTGTTATTGTGCCGTTGATAATAATATGCTAGGATATTTTAAATTTCCATCACATCGAAGTGTTATAATACTTCGATATTGTTGAGAAGTGCAAGTGTCAAAAGCAAAAAAATAGGCATAGGTGGTGTTAAAATTATAAATATTCATATATCAATATAGAAAATTCATGTGGTCAAATCGAATTCGTGAACGCTGTACAACGAAAGACACCTAACATTTTAAAATAATAAGAAAATTATCTGTGTTAAATTGTTTTTATCAAACTTTGGTCATTTTTAATTGTCCCTCTCTCTTGTCAGCAAAACTCTTACCGCCATGATTACATAAGCATATTGATAATTTGAACTAAAAAACAAAAAGATTTATAAGTAAATATTGCTTACGTAATCATCATTAAGACACCAATCCCCCGTCATCATAAATAAGCAAAGCATGACCCCCACATTGATGATTACGTAATATTTGGAAGGACCCCTAAGCCTAGAGGCACTTGCTTGACTTCATAGTAATAGGAGCTTGACGCAGATTTTCAAACTTGGTAGCTCTGGGCAGGTGGGCATTAGAAAGCGCCTTGCCACCATGCTATGGCTTAATCACGATATTTGTCTCACCAAAACCTCAGGCAGAGTATAGAATAGGATGAGTGGTTTCGGACTTACATCAATCGACGTGAAAATTGACTAACGTAGTCCAAATTTTAGTTTTCAGTCATCTATGAATGGTCTAAAAATGTTGCAACTAAACTAGTTTATGAACGACACTTTTAGAAATTGTGGCCAATTCATTACTGATTTCCTGGGATTATTTATGACTACGATGAAGAATTCTTTCATTAGTTTTGTCTATTTTAATTGACTATGCTGTTGGTATACAGGACGTTTTAGACTTATCGGACAAACGTTAAAGGCACTTAGCTGAAAATAGTAGGTATTGCTTAATTTCGACTTAAACTGGTCCCATACATACTTTCGGATGAATAGTTACCGAGTTTTCTGTTTTTGTTGTATGCAACACCGTGGTGGTGGTACCTTGGGTTTTAGTGGGCATTCCTGGCGCTTCATGCCGGGCGAGTCCCACATACACTCTCCAGGCATCTCTAATCCGGGAGATTATAGATGCCAGGCGGAATGCTTAAATGCATTTCCCATGATTTTTTTTTTAAGATTAGAGATATTAAATACACCTTCAATTTTAGCTAATTTGTTTGCTATAGCACAAATAAAATTTAATCAAAATGTGTCAAGAATTTCATTTACTACAATTTTTTTTACCTTTGTTTGTTATTCTGGAGAAGCCCTTGCGTTTTATGGGACAAAACGTATCCTAGATGTTACTTTATAATATTAGTTGTCACTGTGTGAAGTTTTGTCAAAAATGGGTTAGTACTTTCCGAGTGATACGTGGACACAGAGAAAGACAGGCAGACAGAAAAAAAAATTAAATAAAATATTTTTGGCTTCTATATCGAAAACAAAGTCCAACCCGATTATAATTTTCAAAAAATATTTAATGTACAGAATTACAGTTACAGTTTAGTTACTGTTACAGTTTGATTATATATATAGATAGATAAATTGGGTTAATCTAAAGAAGTCGATCAAAATTAATCTAGTACATTAATAGATTTTTCCGAACTAAAGAACAACTATCGTCTTTATATAGTACTTTACTTACTTGATGTCCGTTTGAGTATGTATTAAGATGTTTTGATTCAGTAAAGAAAAGGATTTATAAAAGAACAACACAACACTAAACATAGTTTATTATTGTATTAAAAAAAATTATATCAAATATCTGTATAAATAACGTGTATAAAAAAGTTTTACATAATGGCATGTTTGTGAACAGTTTCAAAATATTTTAACATGAATGCATGCCATGGCAGTTTACAAATAGGCGCTAGAGAAAAAGTGTTCCGTTTATACATTATAAAATGTGTTTATTTTGATTTATTTCAATTTTTAAACATTTTTTTCTGATCCGTATTATAAGTACGTGATTTCAGAACCATTCTATTTCAGGATCATTCCAAATCTTCTACATCTATTTCTATTAAATAGAAAAAATATTATTTATTGATTTTATTGATACTAGGTGTAATAATAATGAGCAGAACGTTTCGTATTCAGATCATAACTTCCTTATACGAAATAAAGAAACTATATAACAATAACGAAATAATTAAATGTTTTCTATATGGAAGCTAATAGACAGGCGCTCGACTGCTTCTCTTCACTACCATGAAAAAGGCAATAAAATGATACAAACAGTACATAATAGCCAGAAGTGAACAGTTCCTGAAGAAATGCTCCTCGGAGTAACCATATCTTTTGAGAACATCCGGTCCAGTTTTAATACAAGGCATGCCTGCGACGTCTACACAATCAATTGACTGGATGGAGTCCCACTGGAGGATAGATATCGATTCGACCCCATAATAAAACCCAGACACATAACGTAACCATGAAAAATATGGCGATACACTATCCAGATTCAGATAAAGTCCGGAGAACATAGTTCCAATTAAATCGAACGGGACAGAAACGAGAGCCGCTGTTTCCATTCTGTCGAACACTGATGATAGAAAGGATCCTGAAAATTTGATTTTGCCAATTAATGATGCATAGGTATATAATAAAAGTATTATTGCATCGAATAATAAATTTGAATTTATAATAATTGATGGTGATGATTAAGAAAAATGATTTCTGGGAACCAAAACTGTCATTGGCATCATCCTAGACATGTAGAAAGTAATGAATTGAAGCAAAAAAGAAACATGCAAATAGAAACCACAATTGATGAAACGAATAAGGAAAAAAACGAAGTAGTTGACATTCAAAAATTGTAGTAGTAAAAAAGAGATGAAACATATAGTGAATAAAATTTTAACAAAGTAAAACCACGACATATTTGAATGAAACATAAAAAAACTAACCACCAAACCAAGCATGCAGTTAATGATCATAGAACTTCACAACATTATTTAATATTGTGCAATAGATTCAAGGTAGCCATGATGCCAATGAACTGTATATCAAGTAAAGTTCGCAACGTATACTCGAATGTTTCACGATTTTTAACATTTTGATTAAATATAAAATCATAGAAATAGCTTGTATATTGTCAAGTTCATTTTTATACGTTACTGATAACTAAACTTATATCTACTAGATGTTCAATGGTCAATCCAGATGCTGGTTATCCACCTCATCATCATTCTCATAGTCTGTTTCCAACTCACTTGGGATCGGCGCAATATGATTTATTTTTCCGTGCGTCTCTATCAGTTCTCATCTTTTTATTTACTTTTATTATTTTATATTGTCCTTCACACACTCCATCCACACTTCCTCTGCCCTTTCTCTATTTTTCCACCCTTTCTTCCCTTCCCTATTCACATGCCCGTCCTACGATTCCCTTTCAACTTTTCTGCCACTGGCGTCACTCTCAAGATCCATCTATTCCTGACTTATTACTGAGTATTACACATACTGTTAAGTAGTAAACTGGAATAACTCGTGTGCATACGAATTTTGATCACCACACCAAAGTTATTCTAGAAAGAAGTAACGTTTAAGCAAACTGAATCTAAATATCGAAATCTAATTTACTGGGTTTTAAAGATTACTTAGATACCTATATTTCCTAGAACTAAAATTAACCATATTTGAATGAAAATTATTAAAATATGTATTAGGGTGATTTTTTTGGAACTGGAAATCAGAATAAATCCCGAGCTTGGGCTAGATTACCAAAAAATGCCGATGAACTATAAAAAAAGATAAAAAAATCTAACTTTACGTGTATTTTAAATGGAAAATACCTCATACGCTGTGTCCGAGTACTCACGATTAATATTAAGGACTCAAATTTTCAGGGAATTTTGTCTTGGTATATCCAATAAATTTCAGGCCGGGAGCGAAAACAAAGCACCTTGATATGTATATAGATTTGCTAAAGAAAGTTAAGCATAGGGTTAGGGTGTCTGATAAATGAAAATGATGACTTTCAATGAATTTGAAAATATTATAGACGATAATTTTCATTCAGATGTAAGAAATGCTAAAAAAATATCGTTTCCTTTATATACATTTATACAATTGCAGTTATACGTTTTATGCATAATAGTTAAAATGAAATAGATTTATATAACCTATAAATTAAAAGGCATAAAACTCACCGTATGCGTTGGCGTAGTTGGCACAGAGTATACAAATGAAGCAGAACCAAAGCCAACCAATGACTCCACCGCGGAGGCCAGCCGTTAAGAATATGAGTGAAGCGAATAGAATTGGTTCAATTACAGCCCGCGGGATCTGTAACAACGATTCAAAAATTAAAAGAAACATCAACCTGAAACTACTCACTCACAACTAAGGGGCCATTCAAGCAACACATTTCACTACTCCTCCTCCTCCTTGACAATATTGGCATAATTTTGAGTAAATAAATTATTGAGTACATATGTATTGCTTAGAAGTTACGTAATACTTGTTCGTTCACTAATATAGTGAAAAGTTGGAATTTCACAGTTAAAGAGTCTTGTATAGGATCTTTGTATAGGTTTACATTGCTAAACTTAAATGGCAGTAAGCTAGAAACATTTCTCGCAGAAATGATGCCCGATGGGGCAAACAGACCGGAAGACGCAGCGTGGATAGCCCCCCCCCCACAAGGTAACTCCACGACCTAGTGAAGGTCACGAGAATCTGCTGGATGCGGGTGGTGCAAGACCTGTCGTTGTGGAGATCTTTGGGGGAGACCTATGTCCAGCAGTGTTCGTCTTGTGGTTAAATGGATGAATAGGTTTAAAAGTTAAATCATCAACTAATACCTGAAATTGAATTCAAGAATATTATCTAATAACTAGGTGTGTGCCCACCGCGGCTCCGGCCGCGTTTCATATATGCTTTACTGCGTAGCATATTTTTAAATAATCATTGGAAAATAATGTTGTAATGTAGCTGGCTATTGAATCGTATTTTGTTCACAATTTCATTAATTTTTTTTACACGAAACCGAATAATCACTGAAAAATAAAACTTTCTGTCAAAAAAAGACGCCTCCAAATCGGTCCAGCCGTTCCGGATGTTATTCGAACAAACAGAAAACAATTCTAAAAAAGTGTGTTTTTGGCATAGCTATCGTATACACATTCGTATGTATCTAATAAAATATTAGTATTTTGATTTTAAAAACAGACCCTTCAATTTTGTTAATTAGTATAGATGATTAGCAATGAAAAAAAAATGTGTGGTATAAAACTTAAATTGAATACGTCTTGTAGTTCATTTTTCAATGCCTGCGGTGTCACCGCTTCATGAGTTAATAGAATTTTAATTACTGTGTTATTAATGAATAGGTTATACATTTTACATAGATAATTAATTCGATAGTCAATTATGATATAATAAAATCGTAAATTTTCCACGTTAGCGTTAGCGCATTAATAAACTTCTGAATGAATTAGATAAAGATGTCAAATTGACGGATTAAAATTAGGTAATAATTAGGTTTTTAATAGAGTTTATGATAAGCTTTAATTGTGGTAAAATTTGCATAAACAAAGTTACGAACGCCATATAATATATACTAATAATACATCTGAAATATTCTCTATACATTTAATTTTTTTTAAATTATTTGACAGATGCCTATTTTACTCGCTACTGATATCAAATATGATATTCAAATTTCTTTTGTCTATGTGTATGTCCGGTTTTCATGTCAATACAAAACGGCTTGAGTGATTTTGACGCAACATTGTTCATGTTAAAGAGAAATTGATATCTTTACAGCTAGTAAAGATTATTAGAATTATTTTAGGAATTAGCGTGAATAATTAAGGTAGAATTCTGTTCGTCTTAAACTCGAGAACGGATTTTGACCGTCTTTGATTAAAATTGCGTGCATAAAATATAATTATGATAATTAGCGATTCATAGGCTGTAATGCTGCAGATATACTCGTACACCTATTGGTTCTTGGTGACAGGTGTCCAAACTTGAGTGTGGTAGCTACCCGGGCGGCCATTATCGGATGATGCTATGGTTTCCTCACGATGTTTTCTTTCAACTAAAGCTTAGAATTGGATATGTGGTTGAGTTCGAATTTATGAATAGCGGGGATTTGTTACTAAATAGTAAAAGTCAGTGAAAATGGTGTTTATACGGAGTACGTTGGTTATTATTTATCTCGAGTGTTTCTAAATCAGAGTAGGGAAAATATCGAATTTCTGTAGAAATTATTTGATGAAGTGTGCGACATTTTCGAAATAGTACAAAATATTTAGTTGTTGACTCTAGCGAGAATAGAGGTAGAGTTGTATTTTTCATAGCTTTAACAAGTTGGTAGACTGTTATATTTAAGACTAGCTGCTCTTCGCGATTTTACCCGCGTAGTTCCCATACTCGTGGGATTTTCGAAATAAAAACTATCCTATGTTACTCCCTAAGTCAAACTATCTACATACCAAATTCCATACAAATCGGACCTGTAGTTTTTAAGGTTCATTACATACAAAAATACAAATCATTCCTCTTTATAATATTATTATATTATAATGTTATAGTGTAGATGTAGATTAGCGTAGTATCTTCTAAGTAGTAATCTGTCATAGCAACGACTCAGATATTTACATATAATGTAAACTAGCTGTGTACCCGCGTATTATATTATATTCTTCACTGGATAATATAGTTTTTTAGAAAATAATATTTTTATGGTGCTGTTCATAGAATCGTATTTTGTTCACGGTTTCATTTTTTTTACGGGGAACTCGAATTATTTTCGAAGAACAAATGTACCCAAGTTACGCGGAGTAATTTCAGCTATGTACCAAAAAAGTCCCGACGAAAATCGGTCCAGCCGTTCCGGAGATGACCCGGAACAAACAACACATAGACTGACAATCAAAAATTTAAAAATATAATCTTTTTGGTATAGCTATCTTAAATACATTCATATGTATTTAGTAAAAAGTAGTTAATTTGACATTTCAAAGAGAAACATCAATTTTATTCATTAGGATAGATTAGTTTATTTTCATGTCTTAAATTTAAATATTAAGTATGTGCTTCTTAAAAAAAAAATATTTCAAGGGAACCACCGAATGATTTATTAAATGGAATTTAGACCTCGAGACTAGTTTTTCTAGTTTTATTTTTATCTCCTATATTATAATGTGCTTAGTTACATATATTAACGTTTGATTTATCGAGTGTTTTTAAAACTCTTAATCTATTGTGAGTATTATAAGATTTTACATGATACATTTTTTTACACATGATGAAAATAACAACACATACCTATAACAAATATACAATTTTTAATATTCTTGTCAGTCAGTTTGGTCCGGGTAATCTCCGGAACGGCTGGACGGATTTTGACAGGACTTTTTTTGGTAGATAGCTGAAGTTACTCCGGGTAAGTTAGGGTACTTTTATTTTCGAAAATAATTAGGGATCCGTGTATAAAAAAATTAATAAAATCTGATTCAATACACAGTTTTACGGACAAGTTCTTGAGTTTATGAGAAATATTTTTACTCATCATAATCTCATTACAAAAAAAAAATTAGGGTATAAAAAATTAAAATGCAGTGAAGAATATATGATACGTGGACGCAGCCGCGAGCACACAGCTAGTTTTATATAAAAATACTTACCCAAAATATCATCTTCGATAAATAATAGGGGAGCGGCGCGTACAAGCCGCTGGCAGTTTCTCTCAGTAAAATCGGTACTTCGCTCGGGAACGTTATGAATACGGCGTATATGAATAAAAATATGGTTTCTGTAATGGTGAGGTACAAGAGACCCTCCACGTTCTGTATGTCGCGTTGGTCGAGCTCCTTGAACCGTCCGATGTAAGGCACTGAGATTATAAGACCTACGAACTGAGAACATACAAACTATTGTCAACAATAGAAGCGAAAATGTAATAAAATAAACGTATAGCACTTCTTGGTCTTATTTAAATTATAGGCAAATTATAAAGCTTCGTCTACGTGCTTTACCTTGATTAGATTTTGAAGCGATGATGGCGCAGTCCGTACTGCGGTCGGATTCCGCGCCAACGGATGCGGGTTCGAACCCACCTATCCAACTCTAAACTCAGCCTGAGATTTCGGTAAACATCGTGAGGAAACCATAACATGGTGGTAAGGCATAATAATACCCGCCTGGGTAGCTACCACTTTCAAGTTTGAAATCCTGTCGTCAAATACCAATAGGTGTATTCCGGCAGCATCAATTGAGAACCAATACCTCTGGACATAGTGTGATTACTGTTTACCTGGGCTACATCGTCATTTAACATCAGGTGAGAATTTAGTCAAAGAGCTGAGCCTATACCGTGTAAAAAAACAAATGGGATTGCCTGATTTTGATTTCTGTATACCAAATTTCATTCAAATAATTTCTAAAAATGCTATTGATATTTTTATTTACATTAACATTTTATCAAAATTGGTCGATCCCTTTTTCACTTAAAGACGAAGATGTTTTTTTCTTAATTATTATTGTTGTTGAAATATAAAAATAATTGTAAAAATCTTCATAGTCTATCAATTGCACCTTGACATTTACTTTCAGCGTACCAAATTTCACCGAAAGCCTTTTTTTTTTAAAGTTTCATCCCGACAAACACATAGATAGACGAAAAAAATGAATGTAAGATTTGAGAATGATACCGGCAAAAATAGATATCTATTGAAAAATGTATAAACAAAATTAAATGTGCAGACAAAACTTCAGTTTTAATATTCGTGTAGATTAAGAAAAATACGTAATTTATACTATATTAAGTTAATTATAGAACTTTACTGCGTGTTTTTTTATAAATAACTTATCAGCATACAAAATTGTACAATGTAGTGCAAATGTATTATTCTCGATAAGATTTATATAAACGAATTTAAGAGAATAATTTAAAAAGAACCACAGAACCTTTATACACGGTTAATGATGAGAGTATCTTTTTAAATTATACTATATTTAAAACTTATTATAATTATGAAAAAAAAAACTCTATACAAATCGTATATTTATTTTTGTTTATTTACCATTAATAGTAAAAACTCAGCTATCCATATCGTACTATTGTGTTTCATAGTTTGTATATTCCGCCACATTAACCAATAGAACTGCACAAAGTAATTAACTCTAACTCTGCGAACAAAAAAAAATTACACTATCTATATCATTAAATAATTTTTGATGTAATCACTAATAGTATACAAATGAAAACGAAAATCTTACAAATGAAGACAATCTTATTAATGCGAAAAAGAATAAAAATAATATATTAGAGTTTCATAAAAACATATATATGTATAATATTATGATATCCACAAACTATGGGGTACTTACAATGTTAAATATTTTTCAAAATATTCGTTCTGAAACAAGAATAAACACAGTCATAAATTAATCGTTATTATGATTCGTAATAATGTATTTATTATTATGAAATATTCCATGGAAAGATTAGTAATTGTTTTTAAATTTTATTATTTAAAAAAAAATGAATACTTGGATCGTTACAAAAAAACCTCTGTCGCAGATAGGATGTAATTTAAAACCTGCGCGGATTTTTTCTACAAATTTATTAGTGTAGATGACTGACTCGTCTTAGTATTTAACTTGTTTATAAACTGACCATTTCAATTACGAAAAGGTATGGAAAAATGGCAGAAAATCCTAACCCAGCAGTGGGAAGCCGGAAGAGTATGAACGAAAACACAAAAAAAAAAACGTCACCACAAGCTAACTACCAAACTTTGGCTGATCATAAAACATGGCTGGTTTCCACCTTAATCGCAATTTTACACAATGTTAATACATTTTTTAATTGCCGCTTGTCAATTTACCATCCTTGAGTTGAATCAGTACAAAAGATATTGGGATGAGAGTAACTTACTATCTCGAAAACCAGCTAGCATTTAATTTTTTATTAAAAACTAATTACCCACCTTGTCATCTAAGGTCCCATTAAAGTATTCAGTTTCGTCCTGCACTTCCCCAACTCGATTGTCTATTTCCGTCGCTAGCGACGAACGCTGGTACTCGTCGCAAATCCTTCTAATACGATCTCTGCTTTCCATCTCTTTACCGACTTTAATACCTAACAGAGATACGTAGTACTCCGCAGCATTGTACCCCATTGGGCATTTGAAATTAAGCCTGGATAAAAAAACTCACTAAATTATATTTGGCATAACCACAGAAAATTGGCAATTAAATAGATTATAGTAGGAATGAAAACGTTTAGTATTTTTATATTTGAGGTAATTATTAAGATTGACAAAAATTAAAGGGTTAGTAAGTACGATTTGAGAAAAAGCAGTCCAAATCATACCTTTTCCTCTATTAAAATAACTTATAGTTTACAGCCCTAGTTTTTATATCTATTGATTAAGAATAGAATAAACATTCTATAACCATCAATATGTCATCACTGGTCGGAGACTTTCGTCTTGAGACACTGCAGTATTCGAACTAGAAGATTTTGTGTAGCTTCCCGAACGCGGCCCAGCCGAGTTGGATTCAACGATTAACCTCTTTTTCGAAGTTGGATCTAAGTGGGACCCCGGACCTGGTGAAGGTCGCGGAAATATGCTGGATGCAGGTGGCGCAAGACCGGTCGTCGTGGAGATCTTTGCGGGAGACCTATGTCCGGCAGTGGATGTCTTTTGGTTGAATGGATAGATCGATGGATGAAACAATAAGATATCTGTTTCTTATATGCATATCCAAATAACTAACCATTTGTAAGTTTTTTAAGTTTTCGCGTTCCATATTTAAATGCAGTTAATTTAAACGGGTTTTCACGCGTTACCTTTGCTTTTTTTTATCCCGACGTTTCGGCTGGGTTTCGCCAAACAACGAAATCAGCGATAGCAGAACATCTGCTCAACTCCAATACCAACCATTGGATCGAATTCCACCGGCCGAAAGAGTTAATCCACTGATCGCCAATACAGTCAGATACAATACAATCGCAGAATGGCTCGCGAAGCGATTGAAATTAAACAACATCCAAATTTCAATCGCGAGGATGGATACTATGGGCTTTCCTCAGCGTGGAATCCGATGCTAGAAAATCTCAAGGTTCACGAATTATCGTCACAGGCATCGTCGATGGACACTGTTAGTGTTGTGTGTTGTGACTAAATAAAATATAAAGACCAAACGGGGGTAGTTCATCAAAATACCCCTTAACGCAGCAGGCGACGCCGCGCACCGCCAGTCAGCCCGTGACCACGGTTGGTGAAACCCAGCCGAAACGTCGGGATAGAAAAAAAGCAAAGGTAACATGTGAAAACCCGTTTAAATTAACTGCATTTAACTAAGCATTTTCCTTAGGAGTATCAAATTAGGCAAGTTGCCTTTACAAGAAATGAACACAATCTAGCCATTCTGTCGGTTAGACTCAATAAAATTAATAAAAACTTTTTAATAATGTTCTATTCTACAATATTTTCCTAAAGCATGTTATTAATTTGCCGGACAATTCAGGCATCATGTCGACAATGTTTTAATGATTATTATTATAAGGTTGATCATTATGTGAACGATAGTAATATCTGGAAGTGACACCCCTTTTTTTTACATGTGATATTTAGACTTTCGGAACTGGCATGGATGGATAAATACGTTATCAAAAAACTGATTAAAAAATAAGAGTTTTAAAAGGACAGAGAAAGCCTATTATTTATGCATATAAAGATTAAGAAAAACGTGCATTACAATAAATTTACATTTCATGGTATGCCTTAATATAACGATTCTTATATATAATTGATTTATGCTTACGGTAATCTAAATGAAAGGTAAAGAATAAAATAAACAAATAACATAAGTAATTACGTATAAATACCTACACCGTGCTATTTTTAGATTATAATAATGAGTCTCTGAATATAAATAGTAAACGATAGAGAACCTCATAATAATTATTGTAATTACAGCCTTATTACATAACATCTGATTCATGGCTCGAGTCTAAATTTGAAATAGTTTTTTATATAACAACCAAGTGGCGGATTAAGCTAGCGCGGGGCCCTATATTAAGTAATGTATGTACAAGGCTCTGTAGGTTCTGTATGAGAATAAAATAAAATACAAATTATAAAAAAAAATCCTCTAAGTAAATAGGCCATGTGGTGCCGGCTAGGAATAGTATCACCCCATATATTCCTGAGGGTTTCGTAAAAGTCGATTAAGGGATAAACCAGGAGATATGCAGCAGCATACTTTGAGCACCATAAACACCTACTGCCATCGCCATTCCGCCTGCCAAGCGTGGCGATTATGGTAATTCCTCCATTTTTAGGCGAGACCTATGTCCAAGAGTGGTCGTCTTTCGGTTGAATCAATTATTCAAAAAATCAATAAAGTTGAAAGATGACACTTCACAAAAAGAACAACTGCCCGTCTGGGGCAACTCGTATTTTAATTATAGGGTCTAAGTGCGAAGCCGAGTCCTCGTCCGGTCGAGGCCTCTCCGAAACATAAGAGTCATAGCCTGTTATATCAGTTACTAAGGTTAATTCGGTCCTAAAATGATTGTTTTATTCCAGGGGTTCCCAAAGAGTGCGCCGCGGCGCCCTGGTGCGTCATAGGGAGTAAAGAAGGACGCCGGAAAGCGATTCTTTTTACCATTCTCCGAAATCATAATAAAAATTTGTATAGAATAAACATTCTTGTCAGTGCTCATTTTATATTCTTAGATGATTTAATTTTTGTGCCTATATACCTAACTAGTATCATTGTATATATTTCAGCTAGATAGGTTAGGGCGCCGAGACAAAATAGTAAACATGTACGTGCGCCGCAGACTGAAAAAGATTGGGAACCCTTGCTTTATTCGGTACAGATCGTTCAATTCATGAATATTTATCACTAATAATTATTCTATTTAAATAATTACAAAATATATGTCCATTAATATTTTTTTCTGAAATATTATTAATAATATTATAGCCCTAATTATAGAACCGGTACGACCTTGGATTCACGGTGGGAATGACCGTGTTAGTAATGTCGACTCATGTGAATTATATTTGATAATTGACTACCTACCTTAGACAGGTAACAGACACTTCCTTATGTAATAATTATAAGAGGTAATGGCTCTTTCGTTTAACCAATTAACCGTTTTACGATTTATATTTTATCTATACTAATAAATAAAATTGAAGTGCCTGTTTTTGTAATGTCAAAATAACAATTTTTTACTAAATACATATGAATTTACGACACCTAAACCAAAAATACAATTGTTAAAATTTTTGTTCCTCTGTCAAGGTCTATGCAAAATTTCACGATGATCGGCTAAATAGTTAATGTGTGAAAGCGCAACAAACAAACAAACTCACATTCGTGATTATAATTAAGTACGTTAGGATTCTTTGGCAAGGTTTTACAATGTTACGATGGTGACAAATGCAACATATATTAAACTTTCATATTGGAGAGTTCAGTAGCTAGATTTCTGCAATATACCTAATGACCGTAAAATAATGACTCTATGAAAAGAATAAGCAGAATTGTGAATCGTACGATTGGCAATACCTAGCGCTTAATAGAATTGATCAAAAATTAAAACGAAAATAAACACCGAGAGAGACAACTAATAATACATAATAAATAGATTATTATTATCATCTGAAATTCATTAAGTATTAGAATAAAATTATGACGTCATGTGACATTTTGGCTTATCTTGTTCTAAGTAAACTGTTGCTAAGTTATGTGTATTCAATTCGATACTTTTATTAGTTACTAGCTGCTCTCCTCGGTTCTATCCGCGTAGTTCGCGTTCCCGTAGGATTTTTGGATTTATGTCACTCCCTGGATTTCAAACTATCCCTATTAAAATTTCATCCAAATCAGTCTAGTAGTTTTTAAGTTTATTTGTTACATATAAAAATACAAATCTTTCCTCTTTATAATATTAATTTAGATATATAAATATAACAAATGTTTTTTTAAAGTATTTCCTTTTAAGAAATAAATGAAATATCAGCATCCGTACTTACGTATTATTTACACAACTAGCTGTGAACCCGCGGCTGCGCCCGCATTTCATGTAAATTTTCAATGCGTAATATATTTTTTCCATACCGAACCCTAATTATTTTCCAAAAAATTTTTTGCTACTAATATTAAGCAAAGATATTTCTCACAAATTCAAATACCTTCCCGTAAAACTGGGCAATGAATCAGATTTTATTCAATTTTTGATGATTTTTAATATTTTTTACGCGATAACCTAATTATTTTCGAAAAATAAAAGTTGGAAAGTTACGCGTAGTAACTTCACTTGTCTATATAAAAAAGTCCAAATCGGTCCAGCCATTTCAGAGATTAGCATTAGAACAAACAGACAGAAAGACAGACAAAAATTTAAAAAAATTGTGGTTTTGGTATCGGTAGTAAACACATTGATATCTATTTAGTAAAATAAAATAATTTTGCCATTACAAACCGACACTTTATTTGTTAGTATAGACTATAAAGTATAGATAATAAATGTCTTCTAAAGTATTACTTTTTATGAAACAAAGGAAACATCAATATGCTCTCATCACCAATCACATATTACAAGATAGGTACACGTAGATTTTTTTTACACTCAATGGTCTGACCACAATCTCACCTGATGTTAAGTGACGATGTGGTCTAAGATGGTAAACATACTAAGCCTAAAAGTACTGGTTCTCAAGTGATACTGCCGGAACACACCTATTGGTATTCGGCGACAGGTTTTACAAACTTCAGGGTGGTAGCTACCCATGCTAAAATGACTAAATATTAATATATGTCACTTAGTTTTTGAACAAAATTAATATTAACAAAAATAGAAAAGAAAGTTGAAACAATGAAGTTAGGTTCGTTAAGATATTTTAAGACACGCTCCTTTTTAAATTCTATCTTATTATCTCAATTAATGTCCGAAAATACATCACCATTAAAATACATATAAATTGGCATATGTGAGACATATTGGCGTAGCAACAGTTTGATGACACTTTAAAATTCAAACGAATAAATATGTCGATCACACACTTTGGTGTAGTGTACATTAAATTTTTTTGTTGTCTTTCTATGTTCTAATTATTATAGTTTTAGGGGCTGTTCAAGTAGATATTATGTATAGTGCATCCATGTAAATGTCTATTATATTTAATATCTTTCCTTGTTTTGAATGGCACTGGAGGCGGGAGGAATCTGAATTCTGATAACGTAAGCAATGGTAACTTATTTTGCTTACATTATCATAGTGGATGGTTATTATAACCAGGTATCACGTTACACGAAATTTCAAATGTGCAATCAAGTAATAATTAACCGGTGACACTCTTTCTTAAGAGATTTGATTTTATGCGGTCGGCTAGAGTTACTTCGTTCAGACCGCATAGAAACTAGTTTTTATTATAACCTCTTTTTGTACCATTTAATATTATGTACCATAAATAACTCAACATAGTATTTTATTTTTTACACGGTGTATACTCAGTGCTTTGACCACAATCTCGCCTAATGTTAAGTGACGATGTGGTCCAGGATGGTAAACACATTAACACACTAAGAGGTATTGGTTCTCAAGTGATGCTGCCGGAACACATCTATTGGTATTTGGCGATAGATTTTCAAACATGAGGGTGGTAGCAGCTGCTCAGGCGTGGATGATTAGAAAATTCCCTACCAGCATGTTATGTATTCCTCATGATATTTTCCTTCACCGAAGCTCTAGCCGATTTTAGTGTCGGATAGGTGGGATCGAACCCGCGTCGATTGACGCGGAATCCGGCCGCTTTACCCGCTGCAACATCATCACTTCAAAAATAGTATAATAATGATATAGTAAACTTGATTACTTGATTGAAACCCGACAATCTTGATTACTCTCTGTAATTATCGAAGCAATGCCTTTATTACTATTTTTTTACCCTATTAATATTTAAATATATTAATAATAAATCTTGAATTTATAATATAATAATCAAATTAAAAAATAATAATAAATTATTTACGGTCAAAAGTATCAAAACCACTCAAAACATATTTCACGTAGGTACATCCTAAAGTATACGTAAATCCAACATAAAATTAATGCTAATGTTTGTATATAGATAGAGATAAATGATTTTTAAACACATAAACAACGGTTTTAAATGTCAAGGATACCGAGCTACCAAATGGTAATAAATGTAAAAAATACATATTAATAAAACCAACAGTCATGTTTACCCGTTACAAAATAAGATATTTTTTATTAAACATTTATTTTTATTACCTACTGTTTTACTTTACAGCACGGCAGGAAGTTGTTTATTTTAAATAATATTTTGTTAATAATGCGATTATTTTGGGCACTTCCGGTTTGTGAAAATAGACATTTGAAAGTTTATAGAAGCTATTGAGATAGCTGTGAGCACAATCACTGTAATGGTTATCTATATAAAATTAGCGGATGTTACCCGTGTTACTTTATCTTTAAAAAAACCCATTTAATTTGCAATAAAAAGTTTTAAGGTCATTAATCGCGATAAAAATTATCCTATCTCTTAAGTTGGACCAAACCACTCAGTATCCAAACTTTCTATAAACCGATTGAACAGGTTTATGGAGGACAAACAATTGTAACACGGGATTCTTATAAAAATAATACATAGGTGCAAAGATAACTCAGTTCAAGATATTTTTCTGAATTTTCAACTGGTTTTTTGTTATTAATTTATTGTTTACTATCTATCGATGATAGATTATCGAGATTAACTTTGAATAATTAAAAAAATGAGGGGAATATTTAGTTGTTTTTTTTTTTCAAATTACCAATAATGATTTTGCTCAAACCCGGCAAACACTAATTCTTATAATCTGAATGTAGATATAATTTATTTTAATTTATTAATAAAATTAATACATTATTTGAATATATTTGAAAGTAATTAATTTTGTAAACAGATTAATATAATTTATATGTAAAAATATGAACTTTCAAATAGAAATAAAAAGAATAATTATGTTTAGTCTATGGTTCAATAACACTGTATAGACACACAAGGCCGAGAGATAATGCCAACACTAGAAAAAAGGAAAGAAATAATGCAGAGCTGAACATCCTCTAATCATATAATTTTTATTTGAATTTGTTTTACCATTGTAAATTTAACCTCAATATTTAGAAACTTTGTAGTAAGTAGCTACCTATGACGTGTTAAAAAAATCAATTATCATTTTAAAAGTTTAATATTAACAATGAATATCTTCTTCTGCCTCTTAGTTAATGGCAATCTCTGTTCACAATTTATGCCAGTGTCATGTGAGTAATAGGTATTTTCAATCTTGTATCAGCGTTATCAAGTTCCAACAAAACGGTGGCTCATCCTGCTCGAACTTTCCATGGAGTTTTATCGGCACCTCAGATTAAATGTTACGCGTTATTTTCTACAATAAACTTAACTTGTACACATTAACCAAACTATATCAGACAAAACGACACCGGGATTACATGATATAGAGTCAAATATACAAGTTTAATGAATTCAAGAAAACAACTGCTACATGTCAAACTGAGATCCCGCTAAAAACTCAAAAAAACACTAAAATATGTCAATTAAATTCGTGGTTAATTAAATTAGAGTTCAATATAAGTCTAAAGAGGATGTATTAGCACCACCATCAGATCTCATGGCATTATTGGAGAATGTAAATGAATGTGATATATGATACGATGTAACACACGATTGTCCTTACATCACATAAAAAGAGTCTATCTGTCTGTCCGCTAGTTGGGTTGCAACCCGAGTGGATTCACTTAGCCGATTTTAGTTATGATAAATAATGTAGGAAAAGTAATCAGAATACTTAATATAAAAATACTTCACATTAATGATCATAATCGTGTTCCTTCATTGCATCCTATCTAATGATTCACCCTGTAATAACCTTTGGACACTAAAACCTGCTTGACATAGTGCTTTGTGCCTTGTGACGTAAATCGGTAATGTGCTTTTAAACTATGTTGTAGAATCTGGCACTATTACCTAAACAGCTCTTATTGGACTTACTAAGAATAGAAAGTATGATATGCGATCGCAGGCCCAGTCACACGGCTAGTTTATACTAATAAATAAAATTGACGTGTCTGTTTGTAATGCCAAAATATTTTTTTTTTCATTAAATAGATTTCCGATACCTATACCAAAAATACATTTATTAAAATTTTTGTCTGTCTGTTCCGGATAATCTCCAGAACGGCTGTGCGGATTTTAACGGGACTTTTTTTGGTAGATAGCTGAAGTTATTTCGCGTAACTTAGGGCATTTTTAATTTTCGAAAAGAATTAAAATTTCGCGTAAAAAATAAAATCCGGTTCAACGGACAGTTTTACGGGCAAGTGCTTGAATTTATGAGAAATATTTTTACTTTATCGTAGTACTAAAAATATATTAGGGTGTCGTATAAAATAATTGGAACGCAGTGAATAATATATGTAAAGCGGCCGCAACCGCTGGCACACAGCTAATTATCAAATGAAATAAAAATACCTTACTGCTTCTGAATACTTACGAAGCGAAGAACTTGTCAGCTTGTTCGATCGTCCCGTGAAAGGCTGTTCGTCCATTAGCAAGGAACACAATCTGATGGAAGAGCTCGAACACTCCTGAAGCCGGTTGATGTACTGAGCATACAACTAATTTACCACCTATAGCCAGCCTTCTGAGTCGAGAGACGACGGCACTCGCAGCCCAACTGTCGAGCCCGGTGGTCGGCTCGTCGCAGAACAAAATTGGTGGGTCGTTTAACAGCTGAAAATTATATAATGAATCAGTACTGCGGCGGGGGGAGGGGTAGGGCTTTCAAAACCCGCCTTGATCGCGACTGCCGGTTGCAGTGGAGCGCAGTCATTTTACCTAACTCGTATAAAAAAATAGGCAGCCATGGGACTGCCGACAGAAGTGAAAACTCGAGACTTAAAAAAACTGTTATTTTATATTTAAATTTCATAATTTTTTAATTTAAATTATTAACATACCTAATATTTAACATTTGTCTGGTTTTAACATCTATTGGCGCTCCGAGTAATAATTATGTACATTTTCATATAGTTTATTAATAATCAAGAAATAACTGAAGAAAAACAAATAAAAAAAGATACTCTGTCAAAAACTTTAACTTGGATATCACCATTACACGTATACGTTAGAAGTAGGTGTCATAAAATATGACCATCGCAAAAAGTTAATTACAATGCAGGTCGTAGTCAGAAAGATATTAAAATAAAAGTGTTGCGGATTTGCGAAGTTGACGTCATCTCTCTCGTGTCCATCAGCCAGTTGTATCTAAGAACGGATTTTGATCTAATAATATTAATTCAATCTTTAAATTTAAATTCCATTTTTATAGTTGATATCTCATGATTATATCTTAAGTAAAATATGTAGTCGCTATACTATCAGTACCCCGTGATTTCGCTCCCAGATAACATTTTCATTTTCTTTTACATTAATTTGCAACATTATAGGTACTTATATATCTCGTAATCACATTTAATTTTTATTACATACACGACAGTGGCCATATTGATGCGTAACAACCCTAAGCTTTTAATCGGAGTTTCTGGCATAATAAAATCATCAAAAAAATTAATTAATATAAAATTGTCATTCTAATAATCTTACCTGAACAGCCAAAGCAACTCGCTTCCTCTCGCCACCGGATAGGGCTTTCAATTTTGTTTTAGTGCAATTCTTAACACCTAATTCGCCCAGCAACTGCTCTATTCTTTTCGATCGCATCACTTTAGTCGACCTCTTGTCCATCATTAGACGGGCCTGATAAAATTATTCTATTACTAAACAATAGTACATCGACAACCTACATTTCTATTTAAGCCCTAGGTTCTCAACGTGGGCGATTAGACACCCTTGTGGGCGTTTGAGGCTTTCGGAGGGGTGTAGAAGACCTAGAGAAAATTAGGAGGCATCGAGATAGCGTCCCCTCGACTTGGACAGATTAAAAATATAGTCTTAAAGGGCAAAAGAATGTTGAGAATATGTTATTTTAGCTAAATGCCACTCATTCACTGACAATCTGACTACGAGCTTCAATATTGAATATTAAAAAATTAAGATGAAACCAAAAATATATCGTTCTTTTTTTTTTTTTTTTTTTCTGACAGATACAAATAATTTTGGGATCAACAACTAAGTACTAAACGAATTAAAATTTCTTTTAAATGGATAGCTTAATTTTTTTTAAGAAACCTATTCATTCTTACACCGTCTTCGCGTAGATTTATGTTTAGAACTTCTCTTTCTCTTCTTCTTTTAGAAGTCTAGAGACGTAAATTAATAAATTGTATAGTAATACATACATAAATAAGAACACACTCATTAATTTTATTCAATTGTTTTTTAATGATAAACGAAGTTAACAATTGTAAGTTTTATGAGTTAGTAGTTTTTATTCGAAACAAATTAATAAGATTAACACATCCAAATCAAATTGAATTTATTTATTCTGATGAAATATTTTATTTGTTTACTAACCATAAACTCCATATGTTCAGCCACTGTCAAGTCTTCGATGGCCAAGTCTTCCTGAGGGACGAAGCCAGATATTCTGGATATCAGATCAGCGCCAGCTAATCTTCCGTTCAGCATTAGATAGCCTGTCATAGCGCTCTTATCACGGCGACTTATCGCCGCCAGGAGTGTGGTCTTCCCGGCTCCACTATTGACAATATACGAATGTTATAACACCAATTTAAAAATAGATTCCACGTTTTAAATTATATCCAATATTATAAAAAAACTGATTTCAAAATTTTATAGTTGACTTTTTTCATGATACGTCTGATAGCTTTTTTATCTTCATTATGAAGTCATCGATTTAATTTGTTTAATATATTCAAATTTATACATAAGAATTTAAATACATTTTAAAATCATGTGTAAGAAATGCATAATAATCTTTTCTGAATGCATGACGACGTATTGGTAAAAGTTTAGTCGGGCGTGTAAATTGTTTATTACCTTGAACCCATTAAAGCCACCAAGTTTCCAGACGATACGATTCCACTTACTGCAAAGAGATATGCATGTTTAGTTTGTAAATTTATTAAGACTGAATGTAATAAATATATATATAAACAATCAATTTTTAACAATCAAAATGCTATTTGCTAATGCTGATGATTAAATTCGGGAAGTTAGTAGAGATTGGTGCTATACTTCTTATGAGATCTGACCTATATGAATCAATGTGGTGCGATTATATTTGGCTTTTTAGTATACATATACAATTCTGCAAATATCATGTGGATTTAATAATTTCCCAATCAAATATCAGCGCTTTATTCATAAGAATTTAGTTGTCGACTTTCTATAATCTGTTAACACGTTTTAAAAATAAAAGCCTGTGCAAAGGCAGTTAATTGAATCAGTTATTTGTACAAAATTATTATTATTTAAATGTTTTGTACAGCATTTATTATACGCGGAAAATTTTAATGACGGGTTAAATTTTTTCATTTAGTTTTATCTATATTTTGTTTTATGTATTTTGAATTTTAATGAATAATAATTACAATATTGGTTACAATATAGTATTAGCAAATGTTTTGCGATAGAAATGACAAATAATTAAAAACATAAAAAGCAACAGTCCAATTGAAATTAACGTACGTTTTCCTGGAAGTTTGTCGACATGTCACAAAAAGATTTAATGTGGCGGACATTGCCTAGGTACTTTACATTTAAAAATTTAGGTGTAGCGTTTTATCTGTAATTGGACAAATAAAATAAAAAACGAGATCTAATGTTACATGTTTTTGAAGTGGCTAAAATTACATAAATGTATTAAAATAGAAACTGATTAGAGGAAATATATATACAAACGATGGTTATATCATGCATATTAAACATGTTTCCAAATGACGCCCTTTAATAGGGACATTTATATTTTTAAACGAAAATGTTGAAAACCTCAAAATGGAACTAGTTTCATGGTTGATTTATTAACTTCTGGTATCGCGGCTTCGTTTTAATACTTTTTATTTCGGTAAAAACTTTTTAATGCTTTAGTCTATAGTAATAAATAACATTGAAGTATCTGTTTGCAATGTCAAAACAACAATTTTTACTAGATACATTTGATTGTATTTTATGTATGAACGATATATAACGATACCAAA
Organism: Samia ricini; assembly: GCA_014132275.2. Classification (NCBI taxonomy): domain Eukaryota; kingdom Metazoa; phylum Arthropoda; class Insecta; order Lepidoptera; family Saturniidae; genus Samia; species Samia ricini. The sequence continues at coordinate 15,840,081 of AP028161.1, forward strand.
GCCAAAATACGATTTTTAAGTATTTTTGTCTGTCTGTCTGACTATTTGTTTGTTCCGGGTAATCTCCGGAACGGCTGGACTGATTTTGACGGGAATTTTTGGTTGATAGCTGAAGACACTCCGCGTAACTTAGGATACTTTTGATTTTCGTAAATAATTAGGATACCGCGTAAAAAAGTTAAAACTGTTAAAAAATTGAATAAAATCCGTTTCAATGCGCAGTTTTGCGGGCAAGTGTTTGAATTTATGAGAAATATTTATTTATAGAAATACTTTATCTTAGTAGGTACAATTTTTTTTTAGGAAAATAATTAGTGTACTGTATAAAAATATTAAAACGTATTGAAGAACACATGATTCGCGGGCACAGCTGCGGGCACACACCTAGTATATAATAAACAAAATGATACTAATATGAAGTAATACTGCCATATAGAAATAAGGAAAAATTTGATCATACAGTAAAAAGATAATCGTAAGAGAAAACCTTAATGTTCTTCTGATGACATTATGACGTAGTTTTCTATTATGACGTTGTTTATGACAACACTTCGAGATTTTTTAGTCTTTCAAATCAGTTATAAGTCCTGAATGAGCATGGTCACTAAACATTAATGTTTAAAATGGCTTACAAGGTAAAGTATAATCTATATATACACCTATAAACAAGCAAAAAAATTAAACAATTCAAAATCATTTCAAAATCCTTTCTTTATCAACAGATTTTCTTTATTTTTTTAATGTTTATTAGCTGAGATGAGTTTAGTACTAACAAAAAAAAATTGGAATATTTTTTTTTAATGACGTCTAATGATAACTAGTCATCATTGTACAGGTTTTTAAGTTTATATACATCATACACGTGTAAATTTTCAACAATTAAGAATTATATTTCCTTACCGCCATGCAGAACTTTAACTTCTTCATACGTCGGCGACCTCCATATGCTTGTCTGAATCTTCTTTTTCCTATAAACGGACAGGTCTTTCCAGGCTAGCGTGAGGTTTTCGGGGATGTCTCCCATCGTACCAAGTTCATCATCCTCCCAGTTGACGATCGCCCCCGTTAATACATTACGGGTCGGTAGTTTCATGTCATAGTCCTTCATTTTAATGTTACGTCATTTGGCACTGTTAAGGTAAAAAAAATTATTGATTTATTCATTGAACATTGGATTCCTGACTGGCTGAATCTTTGACTTGAAGTTAATAACAAAAATAGTAAAAAAAGATTCAACAGGGAACAACGGAACAATTTTAAAGAAACTAAAATAATACTAATAAATATAAAAATAAAATAATAGTAAAATAATAATAATAAAAAAAATTAAAGTGATCTTGTCTATTGAAACTGCTATTTATTTATTTATTTACATTAAAAATTCACAGCTCGTATAAAATAGACATGTAAACTAAACCGATACATAGATAAAGCGCCAAAAATGAATTTAACACTATTTGAAAACTAATTATTAGACTAAGTTACATGCGTGTGTGTATGTGTGTGTGTATGTAATGTGTGTTTAACAACATAAATGAATTATTGGCAGGACTTCTGTAGGACCTAGGATTTAAACCCCGGATCTAAGTCATGGAGATTGAGGAATGTTTTCCTAATACTTTATTTTGGTTCTAGAGCCACGGCTTTGATAATACCATCGAGGAACTGATGTAAAAAACACAGATAAGTGTGTCTCGTCTATTGGCTAGACAGTGCATTTTAAAATGCTAGAGTCTATCCTCATACCACAGTACAAGGGGTTGAGACAAACATGAGTAAAATTCTGGTTAGTTTATTCTTGAATAGCTTCATATTAGAAATTAAAATGATTACTATCATAATACGATGACATTTTATATTTTATATACAAAGCTATTTAATAATTACTATTACATTATTACTATTAGGTTTAATTGACACAAATTCACTTGATTGAAACTTTTTATTGACGTCATCTAAAACATTTGAGTTTGAAAATTCAATGTAATCTTTTTCGGGAATTTAGATTAAGTTATTTTGAATACATAAGATATATAAACACATTACATATTAAAACCTGGTTGGATAATACCCCTAATATTAGGAAAGGAATATCATGTAAATTTAAAAAATATGTGATCCAGTGGTCCTCATGTTATGTTTAAATCAAAAGCCGGTGCAAGCAGTGTGCCCAGCCCACTGTTTTTTTACTATATATTGTGAATTATTATATAGGATTACATATACCTAACTTGTATAGTACTTGTATAAAACGGTATTTCCACGTCTCGTCTTTATGTATCAATTGATATAATAGAGCCATTTTCGACACGATCGTTCAATGGTTCGTCTATTTAACGGGTCGTGTCAAAATGGTTTTTTTGTTCCCGTAATAAGACACAATCCAAGCCATATTTTTATTATTCATTTACACATCACTACTAGTACCACACTACGTTGACAATAAAGGGTACAGGATAAGGTAAAAACATAATTGAGGTGAATTATAATTTATAATAAAACGTTTTCGTAGCAGAGCCATCTAGTGAGAAATAGAGAAGGACTACGATCAATCGTTATATAAATCTCATTTAATTTTTTTAATCACTTCTAAAAGGGATATTGATAATTTTATATTCTAGTGGCCGTGTGGTGCCGGCTAAGAATAGTACCACTCCATATCTTCGCGTGGGTGTCGTAAAAGGCGACTAAGGGATAAACCAGGGGATGCAGGATCCTCTGAGTAACAAAAACACCTGACTGCCAAACCGCCTGTCAAGCGTGGCGATTATGGAAATCCTCCCTTATGGGGAGACCGATGTCCAGCAGTGGACGTCTTATGGTTGAATGGATAGATAGTCTATCAATATACATTTAACATTTGCTTTACGGACACAAAATTTTATAAAAACCGGTATACCCGTTTTTTGAGTTAGTTAAGTTTTTTTTTTTGTATTTTGCGAATTCAATTAAATAATCTTAATAATCTATACCAATAATAAAATTGTAAATTTCACGTGTCTGTACATTTTTGATTTTTGTGAAAAGAATCATTGCAAGGGTCTAAAGTAGGTAATTAAACACGTTTCTACTGTTTTTAGATATGGCTGTCTTTCTGTTTTGTCTGTGCAGGTATTAATTAGAATGTACTAAGTATATTTTATGTACTAAATATAAAAATTAAAGATAATTATAAAGCATATTCCGAGGTAACATATTAATGTAAACGTAAAGTATTAACTTTATTTCATTAAAATCGGTCTAATCTATCAAAAGTTATAGTAATTTGAATGACACGAGGTAAAGTATGAAGGTGAAGTATGAAAGAAGAGTTTATAAATAAATGCGTTTTAGTTTTATTCGAGAATAAAAAAAATATTGAATTTATTAAAATTGAACAGAATGATGTAATATAATGTATACATATATTTCTTATGTGGAAGTGTGGAAAGTATTGGAAGAAGATGGATATAAGTGGCTGACTTTATTTTTCGGTAAGTTATTGCAAGATATGACGATCCCTGACGAATGGTGCATTAGTTCGCTGGTACCTATCTATAAAAATAAGGGTGATGTGCAAGACTGCAATAATTACCGAGGAATAAAGCTCATGACACATAGTATGAAAGTGTGGGAGAAGGTGAAAGAGAAGCGACTGAGAGAAGAAAGTAAGATTACACAAAACCAGTTCGGTATTATGCCGGGTCGAGGTACCACAGATGCCATATTTGCATTGCGTCAGCTATGTGAAAAATATAGACGCATACACAAAAACCTGCATATGGTATTTGTGGACCTGGAAAAGGCATACGACAAGGTACCACGAGCGGTTTTGTGGTGGGCATTGAAAGGGAAAGGTGTGCTGGTGAAGTATGTAGAGTTAATTCTGCTATGTACGACCAACCGCGTACGTATGTCCGGTCAGCTGCTGGCAACACCGACGAGTTCAGGGTATCGGTAGGCTTACATCAAGGGTCGATCTTGAGTCCATACCTCTTCCTGTTAATATTGGATGCCTTGACAGCGGATTTACAGGAAGAGGCACCTTGGTGTATGTTGTTTGCCGACGATATTGTCCTTGTCGGTGAGGATGGAACTGGCGTCCAGAGCAGATTGGTAAAGTGGCAACAGAAGCTGGAGAGTGTCGGCCTAAAAGTGAGCAGATCCAAAACGGAATATATGTTTTGTGATTTCGGCGGCACCTCTAGTTCAACTGTCATAACACTAGATGGCACTCCAATGCCAATCTGCCACTAGTTCAAGTACCTCGGCTTACTCCTGCAAAGCAATGGCGAAATAGACCGGACGGTAAAGCATAGAATTAACGCAGCATGGATGAAATGGCGGCAGGTTTCGGCTACTACGTGTGATCCGCAAATCCCAATTAAATTAAAGGGGAAGATTTACAAGAACATAATACGACCTGTCGTCTTGTATGGATCAGAATGTTACCCCATAAAGGTGACGGACGAAAGAAGATTACATGCAGCTGAGATGCGAATGTTGAGATGGATGTGTGGGGTAACAAGAATGGACAGGATTAGGAATGAATATATTAGAGGAAGTTTGAAAGTGGCGCCAATAACAGACAAGTTAAGAGGCGGTCGTTTATCCTGGTATGGACATGTGATGCGCAGGGAGAAAGAGAATGTTGCAAGAAAGGTATTGGATATGAATGTGGACGGTTACGTGGGAAGGGGAAGACCAAAGAAAAGATAGATGGACTGTGTGAAAGATGATATGTTTAGAAAAGGAGTGAATGCGGAGATGACAACAAATAGAGAGGAATGGAAGAGGAAGACATGTTGCGCCGACCCCAAATAAAAATGGGAAAAGGGTAGGGAGATGATGATGATGATATTTCTTATGTCATTGACAACATAATCTGTAAAATGAAACTGATAGCATAAATGAATTCACGATTCTAAATGATTTGAGTATACAGATAGATACACAACAAATAAATTTTATACGACACAACTTATTTAAACACGAGGCCCCCTTATTATTTATTACCTATTTAATAAACACGTTTATGTAATTTGTTTTTTCCTGAGAATATATGTTTAAATTAATAATTATAATTCATTAATTCGACATATTATAGGCGACTTATTATAATTCGACAACCATTTTTAGTTTGATTCTTTTTCTTATATCATCGATTCATTCTCTGAATATTTATTTTCATATGTTGGATTGGAAAAATTTATGCAGATAATAGTGCAAAAATGTCAAAAAAAGACAGCAAAAAATTATGAGATTTAATCCAGTGACAAATATGCAAAATAGAAATAATATGTTAGTGATGGTTTTACATATTTCCCAAGTGTAGGAAGTCAAATTTTTCCCTTATCTTGACAAATTATCAACTTAGATTTTCTTTAGAATGCAACGATTTCATTGAAATTGCATAGGCAACAGTTTTTTTGGGTAAATTTCTGAGCTAATAGACAATTAATCTCATGTACGTAACTTCTGCTACCCTAGGGTTAAGCCTACTCAGCGTATCGGTAAATCCATCACTAAAATTTATTACATTATGCTCTCCTAGTAGATCATATATATAACAAGTAATATGTTAGGATGTCACAGATCTACAAATAATATAATGCTTTTTACATTTTATACATATAGTGAAAAACATACATTATTTGTGAGATATAAGCTAATATAAGTTTTCATTAACAGGAAATGCGGGTGGCGTTTATTCCATAAAGCGTAATCCCCTGTCTCCTCCCTGGATAATGGCATTATAGTAATTTATATACTATATAACGAATATCCATCACTGGCATGTCCGTACGTTTACCTATTTGATTATTTCCATAGATTAATTATTGCAGAAACAAGGACCCCTTGAAAAAAAATGCCCGATTCAGGTCAGAAGTCTGTCAAACAAATTTGACGACTAGAAACAAAAAACAAAACGTAGAGGCACAGCCAAAGTCTTTCTTATTCATATATAAATTAACAGAAAATTTAAAATCAGTCCATTTTTTTGAGGAGGAAACAGGGGAATACGGAGTGATGATTTCGTCTATTTTGCATGGTCATTATAACTCTTTATAGATAGATATATTTCTGAAATACCTATTCTTAACATTTGTTGCCAGCCGCGTATCCTTTAAAATTGTTAGCGCAATGAATTGTGGTAATTGGGGTCGAACAACTTTCCCTGTATAGGATTACACTACGTTGGGCTGCACTATCATGTTACACTATAACGATAAACATACACACATTTATACGGAAATTAGTTATACGAAGTTACTTATAAGTTATCAGTTAAGTTGTTTACTCAATCAACTTATTTTTAACTCTATATACATATAGGGCCTAAAGAGAGTCATTGCAGAAGAATGGGAACGTATTCCTCAAAACACTATTATAAGTATACAGACTACGTCAAACACTTGAATTCAATTTAATTAACTGTAATCGACTTTAGAACGTAAATTTCCTTGAGTGCTTTTTTTTTGCCAAATGCTTTACATTCTTATAATATGCTACGTCTCTCCGAAACCGAATTACGTGGATCTTTTTTATATTAATAGGTAGTATAATAGTGAGGTGCTAACAACAATAATTACTCGTAATATAAGTAACTTTATTCACAATGAACCTGAATGGAATATAACAATGTAGTTACAAAATTGAATAAACTAGAAAAAATAGGTATATTATTGTTAATTTAAAACGTTAATAATCTATGTAGAACTCTATTTCTATTTTGGATTATATTTTTATTTAATTTTTTTACTGGCAACCTAACTCATGGCTATGTGTTGAAATTGATATTTTTTGTCTAAGCATTCCAAAAGCAAGTCTGTACAGGTTTCAAGTTTCTTAGTAAAGTTCAGTTAATATGTATGAATAAAGATGATTACCTGTTGATAGACTATAAAAATTATGAACATAGTTTTTATAAATTACAAAAAAAAAATGAATTATTAAAATTTGGTGTACGGGAAGTACTTATGTGTCGTTCGGTAACTGATAGGTATTGAAAAACGAAAAAAAATCTCACATTTAATCAAAATAAAACACGTAGACGAAGTCACGAGCCCCCCTTAGAATAAAATAAATGTTTACATTTAAAAGTATATTTGAAAAGAGGCTGTATCAAAAAATGAACTAACTTCATGGCGCATACAAATTCGGTTTCAAGTTTTCCATCCTTATACCAGAATATAACAGCAACTCGGTGTAAATTCTGTTTCAAGCTAAACATTCGCAACTATTTATTATAATGCGCCAGAAGGATATAAATTTTAACTCGAAAAACTTACAATTACCATAATTTGGTTTATTATTATTCTCACATTACGATGATTATAAATCCATAAAGTAATATTTCAATCGTGTTGTTTGTTTAAAAAATGTCTGTGTACCAATTATGGTTTTTATTTTAAAACATAAAAATTCTATGATCGAGGTCAACCGGTTATCTGAGATGAACATTGTTAGTGGCCTACCTTTATACTGAGTAACATAGTTTTAGTGGAAAATGATTCCTTTAAAGTTGTTATGTAAACATATGTAGGATTAAATTACAGATCTGGCCAGACTTAATTTAATTATATTCACGACTAGCTATATGCGGCAGCGCCCGCGTGTCATATATATACACAGAACCCTAATTTTTTTTGTAATAAGATAATGTTAAAATGTTTGTCATAATTTCAAACACTTGTCCGTAAAACTGTGCATTGAATCAGATTTTATTCAACTTTTTATGAGTTTTCATTTTTTTACGCGGAACCTTAATTATTTTCGAAAATTTGAAGCACCCTAAGTTACTCGGAGTAACTTAAGCTATCTACCAAAAACAATCTCGTTAAAATCCGTCCCGCCGTTCCGGAGATTACCCGGAACAAACAGACAGACATAAATTTTTTAAAATTGTATTTTTGGTATAGGTATCGTATGTAACATCCATATCTACTCAGTAAGAATAAATTATTTTGAGATTACAAACAGACACTCATTTTATTTATTTGTATAGATGATAGTGTAACGTAATGAGCCTTATTGGATATTAAGAGTTCATAATTGTAAAGATTATAAATTATAGATGAACGAAACTGCTGTTGCATTTACACCCGGTTAAAATATTAATCTAATTTTTACATTCTAAAGGAAATATTTGATTTGTTTAAAAGTCCCTTTTGAATATGTACTTTCTTTTGAATTTATTGAACGCATTCCGCATACAAATGAGTTTGAAATGTAATAAGTTTATTAACTAAGAGGTAGTTATGATTAACATTTATACGTCTATTCGTCATGTTTTATTATCTTTTTGCACAATCCTCAAGGTGATATTTGGTTACTTCTTAAATTACCTCTCCTACGCAAAATGTTGTGTATTTTATGGTACAAAGAATCTCAAAAATCGAAATCTTTAAATACGGGTATAATTCTAGATAATTTTGGATAAAGTTGCATGGCCACAGCGTGACAAGGTCACGAGATGCTTTTTGATTTTCACATCGCGCGTTTAAGGAAAAAATAAATACACGTGATATCTTACTGCACCCACTCCTACGCTTCCGAGCCTCACATGATCAATGGACTCTCCCTAATGATTGCAAAAGATGACATGCATAGTCTGTTATTGCTTAAACGCTAGTACGTTTATAGAGTATAGATAAGGTTTTTTTACTAAAACGATACATTAATGAAAGAGCCAAAAACGAATTTATCATTCTTTAAATTTTAACATAAAACAATGTTTATGTGAGTATGTGTTTGTGTGTGCGTATGTATATGTGCACATGTATGTTTGTCATTATGTGTATGTAGGGATTTTTCTTTTATCCCCCTGACCTCATCAGGGACTTTGGTATTAACAACTCGGGATAAATAATTCGTTCATTCCCCCCCTTCTTCTTTCTATTTCTTTTCTTAAACTTTATGTAAGGATATTTGGCTATGGTAAAACTTTTTTTTACACGGTATAGGCTCAGTGCTTTGCCCACAATCTCACCTGATGTTAAGTGTCGATGTGGCCCAGGATGATAAACGCATTAAGATACCACCTAGATACTGGGCGACTAGATACAAGTGATGCTGCCGGAACACACCAATTGTATTTGGCGACAGGTTTTCGAACTTGAGGATGGTAGCTACCCAGCTACCAGAAAATATCCTACCATCATGCTATGGTCTCCTCACAATATTTTCCTTCACCCAAAGCTTTGGCTGATTTCAGAGTTGGGTTTGAACCCGCGTCCATTGACGCGGAACCCGGCCGCACTATACACTGGACCATCATCGCTTCGCTTTATGTTATTTGTTTATTAGAGATGCTTTTATTTGGTTTCTGAAACTGTTTTAACCGACTTCAAAATATCTTCATAAATAAACTAAGCCAAAGTTTAATTTAAATTCGTTCAACTAACGATTAATAAATTTTTTAAGGTGTTTGTAATTGTCAGTTTTTAAATAATTTTAGTAACGTTCATAATTATACAGTTTTTACTAGTGAATATTATATTAAATAAAACTAAATATTGATTTTATCTTAAAAATGTATTTGGTTATGGCTCACTTGGTAGTGTGGTCGGCTTTCGCGCTGGTGGACGTAGGTTGAAACATACCTATTTAATTCCTTGAGCCTAAACATTCGGTTAAGTAAAACATTGTGAGAAAATCATAGAATGGTGGTATGGTGGGCATTTTCAAATTATAACCGCCTGGGTAGCTAACATAGTCAAGTTTGAAATCCTGTCGTCAAGCACCAATAGATGTGTATTGGTAGCAACACTTGAGACTTAGTACCTCTAGGTGTAGTGTGCATACCACACTGGATCACGTCGTCATTTAATACCAGGTGAAATTGTGATCAAAGAGCTAACCCTATCTAAACTAATAAATAAAATTTAAGCGTCTGTTTGTAATGCCACAATTTTTTTTTTACTAAATAGATATTAATGTATTTACGACACCTATAACAAAAATGCAATTTTTTTAAAATTTTTGTCTGTGTGTCTGTTTGTTCCGAGTAATCTCCGGAACGGCTTTACGGATTTTAACGGGACTTTTTTTGGTAGATAGCTGAAGTTACTCCGGGTAACTTAGGGTAGTTTTAATTTTCGAAAATAATTAGGGTTACGCTTAAAAAAATAAAACTAAATAAAAATGCATAAAATCCGATTCAATGCACAGTTTTACGGGTAAGTGTTTGAATTTATGAGAAATATATTTACTTTATCTTAGTACTAAAAATTATTTAGGAAAGTAATTAGGGTTTCGTATAAAAAAATTAAAGCGCAGTGACGAACATGTAAAACACGGGCGCAGCCGCGGGCGCACAGCTAGTACCGTATAAAAAGCATTAAAGCCGCTACTGTGGTGTCCCCCTCTTCACATAGGATTTCTAACAATTTCGTCGTATATAAGCATTTTATCATTTTTATAATTTTAAAAAATGCCTATTAAATTCGAGTGATTATAATAATGATATTATCATCACACATAAATCTTGAATCACATTAAATAAAGTAAGTGCATTATATTTTTACAATGTATTTCTTGCTCATTTATACATGAAATGGATGTAATCATTTTGTAAGTGACCGTTGTATTTTATAAGGAAGATAACGAAGTGTTTATTTAAAGTGATAATAATTATTATGGAAAATATTTACACTACTTGGTGGTAGTGTCGTACTCCAAATGAAACCTTTTCCACAAAGTACATGAGTTCAGAGATAGATATATAAGTAATAATTGAAAAACATATATTTATATTAATAATTCGGTCAAGGGGTATGGTAGACTCGATTGAAACCTTACCTGAACAATAAAACATAAAAAAATTAATAATTTCGGTTCGTCAACATATTTCCGCAAAATTCTGATTGTCGAGTATTTTGTTAAATTCTAATGGTGCAAATGGCAGTCAATATATTTACCTCTCGGATGCCATTTTGAGTTTATTAAGGCCGATTCACACGTATTAGTGCCGATTTAAACATATCAGTGAAATTACAGTTCCTATCTACCTATATTTTGTGAAAGATTGTGTATTACGAGTGACTCGAGCGAAACCGGGTTTACATCAAGTTTTAAAAAAATCGCCTGATGTTTATGTTTCTGTTTTCAAACTTTGCACACGAGTGCTTACTTAAATTTTGTATTTGCTTTTTTTTATATACTTCATTTAAACGATTACTAGCGAATCTATTAGTCTATTAAACGTAAGTAATTATAATATTATGCTAATAATGTGACTAAAGGCATTATCTTATAAGGTACTTCTTTTTAACTTCATTACATTAGAAAACTATAAAAACTACGCTGGGCTAAAATACCTGGAAGTTAACAAAACTATACAGTGTAAAATATAACTTACGATTAAAATTGAAATGTTTATAGTTAAGTTGAAGGTTCTGTTACATAATCCTTAACAAATATACTCTATACTTGTTCAAGTTTAATCAGTATTAATGTGTTAATTAATTCAATTCGATTCCGAATATTTTATCTATTTTACTATCTATTCAGTTTTACTAGAATAAGAAAACGTTTGAAATATTTAACGAATAAAATGGAGACTTACTTAGATTTTTATTTCTCACTAGCTGTGCCCGTGGCTTTACTCGTTTGGAATTTAGACAATTTGCAGCCTGTGTTCTCTCCTGGATGCAATATATGTTATTACCAACTTTCATTGAATTCGGTTCAGTAGTTTTTGCGTGATAGGCGAACAAATAAATATACAGACAGACAGACCGAAAGACGGACAAACAATTTTTTTTTTAAACTATAACAATGTTTTCTGTAGTTGATTCTGAAGCCTCACATAGTATTTTTTCTGAAATATATTCAAAGTACAGATTTCGTCGCATTAGCCTTTTATTATAAGTATATCTTATTATACCGATTATTATTATTAATAAGACATAAGAGGTAGGCTTGACTTCCATAATTTATTTTTTCCGTTTTTGTAATGTACTATGAAACACTCATTTTCGCGAAGCTATAAGAATTACGCAATTGCGTATGTATAAAATTTAAGAACTTTTAATTTTTAGTTTCTTAACTTAGTTCCTAGCGGTTCTAGAATAACACCAACCTCCTTTCCTATCTCGTGGGGTGTCGTAAGAAGCGACAGAAATGAAAACATCGCCATACATCTACGCTCGGACCGTAGGTGGCTCTTAACCACCAAAAATAGGAATCTCAAGGAAAGTTGACATCAGGCAGGCGGCCGGTCGTAAAATAAATAGCCAAAACTTGGATTCAAAGAGGAAGACATGTTGCGCCGACCCCATATAAAAATGGAATGAAATCCGATTCAATGCACAGTTTTACAAGCAAGTGCTTGAATTTATGAGAAATATTTTTACTTTATCTTAGTACTAAAAAAATATTAGAAATCCGTATAAATAAATTAAAACGCAATAAAGAATATATGAAACGCGGGCGCAGCTGGTTTGATATACATATATATGTATATCGATATATTGACAAAAAAAAAAAAATGTCATCCATTTATATAATACAAATAGGAAAACTAGTATCGTTCTATGAAATATTTTAGCTCTATAATAATTTTACCCACACGATCGCTTTACTTGTAATAGTGGGAACCAGAATACTACTACTACCTACTAAATCGCGCTTATGTTTAATAGCAAAGAATTAATCCGTTATCTAGATTGAATAGAGACATTTAGTTCCACCCCCCAACGAAATTTGCTACATTACGAATCTGTTTGCTACAATGCACTTATCGATGATTTAAAAGTCTAGATTTATAAGTGATGGTTATGTAAATAAAACTTTATTTAAAAGTTTCAAAACATAACATCTCGGTTGTACAGTGTTCGGATAGTTTTCCAAAAGATTTGGAGTTCGAAGAGACTGTATAGAACCTATATTTCATGTGGGGTATTGTAGATTAGTGATCGTCACACTTTTCTGGTCAAGAGCCACATAGGTCAGTGTGAGATATCAATGCGGGCCGCAACTTTATACTTTGGGTAGTTGATGCGATCCGAACAGCCGTTAGTTGTTTGTCGAGAATTCTCACCCACAACCCGTTTACTGGCTCTACTTTTAATCATTTTCCTGTGTTCTTTTATTGACCTAGTTAAGTTTTGCCACACAAATACCGTAGTTTGACGACCACTGTTTTAGACTGTAGTTTTGCCTATACGGTACTTTTTTTGTCTATCTGTCTACCAACCTTATGTTGAAAAATTGTCGTTAGACATTTATTCTTATATTTGGCTGGTCCTATTTATTCGAACCAAGCTTATAGGGCCAACGGCTTCTCGAATAGATACTACCCACCGGAAGACGTTGCGTGGGTAGGCCCCCCACAAGGTGGAAAGACGAACTGGTGGAGGTCGCGAGAATCCGCTGGATGCGGGTGGCGCAAGACCGGTCGTCGTGGAGATATTTGGGGGAGACCTATGTCCACCAGTGGACGTCTTTCGGTTAAATAGATAGATAAGTTCATACTATTCAATGTGAATTTTAAGTACGTCTTCAAATAACATAATCTTTTAAAGTTACGCTTGCCTTTAGTGTAATTTCAAATAAAAAATAAAATACTCTTTAATAACTGAAAAATATTGACTTGTTGAAACTAAGATAAGAGTTGGTAAAAAATGATCATCAATATTTGATGAGTTTAAGAGTAATTAATAACTTCACGTATTTAACAAAAGGAAATTTAATAAAAAATTATTGCAAATGACTTACTTAAACGACATTTTAGGAATATCATGCAATTTTACATACGAACTATGACTAACGGATAGCGCTACATTATTACTAGATATCATAGACCTAGGTACCATTATAATATTCTGTTAAATAGCTTAAAAAATCAAAGCTGACTTACCATAAAATACTTCTGAAATTACACAACGGTAAACCAGTATAAGATACACTCCAAAAGTGGTAAATGACAATCTAAGACTAATAGATAGTAATGATACAATAATTAATGCACTAGAAGATTCACAGGCGATCTACGTCCGTCATACGAGAGACACCACGTGAAACTGCTGCCGGCTTTCATTAGGAAACACGTTTTACAGCGAGCTATGCGATAACTAATGAATGTTAAATTTTTTTATAACAAAAAAGTTTAATAACAAATAGTTTTATTCACATTTTATAATGTTGGGTAAATAGATTTACTTCTTACGTATATTAACTCAATTTTGCTCCAATTAAATAAATCTATTTGCAAAAAGGTTTGAAGTGAAAAAGTTTCTTGTATTGTACTTTTAAATATATGTTACAAAGTTCAGAATATGTACAAAAATTAATTTAGGCACATTATGAAAAAAAAATTGATAATAACTTTACTTATATTTGAATTTAACTATTATTATTTTATTATTAATATAAATTATATTAATATAATTATAATTATATATCAATAATTAATAGTTCTCATTACTTTATTGTATTATCGGTATTTTTCTTCACTTTTAATTTTTTTTTATCTGTAGACAGCGCAACCAACATTATTAATATTTACGAGTCATAAAGAATAGCTTAATTTAAATGCCGTTTTTATAAAATGCTAAATTAGTATATTTAATAGTTTGTCTCCTAAATATTATTATAAAGATATTATATTTCGCTGGTATTGATTTCGACAAGTCGAAAGAAGCCACGTAATTCAGTTGACCAGGAGCGATATGTTTTGGTTTTTTAAGACTTCTCTGATTTAGGACTTTCAAACGATTGTTTTTCAAAACATGAATTAGAATTACAGTATAATGTAAATTTTCGCGTTCCTATGTATTGTGCGATAGTTTCAACATGTTTTTGTAAAAAATAGCTAGCGTTTGTTTTGAGTTACCTATAGAAAACGATACACTGTTAAATTATATACACAATCAACTGTGCCTCGAGTTTTCATTTGAACATAAATAACATTATATTCTTCAGAATGATTCACTGTAGTATAATATCTCCTCAATATTGTCCTTGTATCTTTTTCCATATATTAGTTAATTTAACAAAATTATTAAGTACATTAGTTCTGATGTTTTATTTTTTCGGTTAATATTAACCAGTACCTTATGTAATTTAAATGAATTGACAAATCACTAAATAATCTACAAAAATAATGTACTCGTACATTAGTGATCTTTCATTAATTTTGTGAAATCAAGTTCGGAAAAAATCACGGAATATCATCATAAGGGAGCAGTGGGATATCACGTGCAAGTATATACTTTTATCGCGGTTATAAATTTTCTAGAATTAAATTAGATTATTTACATATATATTATAGGTATTCTGAAAAGTTTTCTTTGTGCCGAAAAAAAACACGCGTGATTTTTTTCTTAGTTTAAATCTTTAAAACATCACGCGCTTAGTGGACGAACCCTAATCGAGTTGAAGCCATTTTTAGCTTCATGCTCATATTTAAATAATTGTATATCGGACGTAATGAAATTTGCCTCTCGGACATTAGACGACAGAAGCATTCATGCATTAATCACGCATAGGTATCTAAATCTGTCAAGGGCTAGTCCGATTAACAGAACCGAAAACCACTGAATGAAGATGATTTTAATGTAACTAATATCCTAAACAAATTATTAAATGCTTCTTAAAAAGTATTGGTTCCGAGTATTAATAATTTATAATCATAATTATAATAGTGATGTTGAATGTTTTGTTTCAGTCTCGTAAAGAAAAAACAGTTAATAAATATTCCTTTTCCCAACTCACTTGGGGTTAAAGCAGTCTGTTTTCTTCATCCATACGTTTCTATCAGCTGTCATCTCTTCATTTACTCCTTTTTCTTTCATATCATTTCTTACACACTACATTTTTTACACTGTATAGGCTCATTGCTTTGACCACAATATCACGTGATGTTAAGTGATGATGTGGTCCAGGATGGCAAACACACTGAGCCTAGAGGTAGCGGTTCTAAAGTGAAACTCCCGGAACACACCTATTGGTATTTGGCGACAGGTTTTCAAACTAGATGGTGGTAGCTACCCAGGCGGGCATTTTTAGAAAATTCCCTACCACAATGCTATGGTTTCCTCACGATGTTTTCCTTCACCGAAAGCTTAGATTGATTTTAGAGTTGGATAGATGGGCTCGAACCCGCGTCCATTGACGCAGAACCCGGTCACACTATCTACTACGCGATCGTCGCTTCACATTCACACCTTCCTCTGCTTTACTTTCCCTCCACATTCATATTAATCAGGTACTATTTTACCCACATGCGCTTCCACTCTTCTCATAACATGTCCATACCATGACAATCGAGAACCTTTCAATTTTTCTACCACTGGCGCAACTTTCAAACTCCGTGTAATATAATATTCATTCCTTATTTTATCCGATCTTGTGACATCCATCTTAACATTCGCATCTCAGCTACATGCAATTATTTTTCAACTATCTTACTAGCCCAGCTACTTAATATGTCTATTACCCATAAAAATTAGACAACGGGAAAACAATAGAAAACTGGCATAATCGCCAGGTTAGTGCTCAAGAGGATACTTGAGGATTAACCTGGCGTTTACGCCAGCTTTCCATTGTTTTCCTATTATTTCATTTTTATGGGTAATCGACATATTAATTGATTGCAAATATTGATCATTAATATTTACACTATGGATTAAACTATTAATTAACTATTGATTAAAGAAAACATCAGGTGATTTGCAGCTAGACTTTGAATTGGAGAGGAGTGGATCATATTTTGGGGAATTATCGAGATTCACATATTAATCAAAAATATTTTGAGGCTATTTTTTTTGAATTTTTTCATTGTTTAGTCATTTTAAGAAATAAATTAGTAATCCGTTTTAAGCTTTCGTAAATTGTCTATTTTTAAGAGATGTCTCAATTGATGCGTAAGATTTGGGTGGGGGGGGGGGGGGGTGTTATACCTCCTACGAGCTCCTCCTCGGACTGCCACTGCAAGCAGCAACTCTTTTCCTTAATATAATACTGAAGTAATTTCTAAAACGATACAGTATTTTTAATCAGTAGAAACAATTCCGAACGACATTATTAATGTGTTCTTCAAAACGGAGATCTGGGTCGAGGATCAGTCCCAAGTTGCGCACTGACTCTACCCTATCAATATTTTTTTTCCATTATCTTAATTTCCGGCCTTGCCGACAGGATTTGGTTGATTTGCGCCTTACTCCCCAGGACAATGAATTTCGACTTTAGAGGATTAAGGACTAAAGTATTACATTCTGACCAAGAGATAATTCTACCGATATCCTCATTAATTTTATGTACGGATGACGCAAGTTCATCGGACTTAGCAGACATATACAGCTGTATATCGTCTGCATACATGTGATACTTACAATGAACCATACATTCCGCAATATCTGCGGTGTAAATGATATATAGCAAGGGACCCAAAATTGATCACAGGTTGTGGATAGGAAGCTAGGAAAGACCCATCTTCTTTCTGTATTTCAACATACTGCGAGCGGTTGGTCAGATAACTCTGAAACCAATTGACTGCGGTAACTTCAAACCCGTAGTAATGCAATTTAGATAACAGTAACGGTATATTAATGGTGTCAAAGGCTCGTGAAAAATCAAGTAGGGTAAGGATAGTTCCCTCCCCGCAGTCTCTAGCCTCTAAAATATTGTCAACTACATCTTTCGTATCGTTATTGTAGTGTGTACGTTCTCTCTCTAGCATAGAGATTATAATACTTTAAATTTTATTTTCAGTAATAAGTAAAATTTAAAAAGATAAATACTAAATTCCAAATACATTTCATGTAGCGATCACATAACAATCGTTCGCTCACGTTGTTAAAAATATTCATCAAATCACCCCAAGTATTTTCCAATCTTGAGTTAATTGTTCTCATTACAATTACTTGTAAATGAATGAAGGTTAAATTAGTTACCATCCTTTCACACGGTACGAATATTAATCCAGATTAAATAATAATATTATTTAAGTCTACAACATTTACCGTATATTTTAATTCAATCAAAATGTATATAAACACAAATTTGAAAATATGTTAATGCTCTATATTTTAAATACTAGCTGTGTGCCCACTGGCTGCGCTCTCGTTTCATATATTCTTCACTGCATTTTTTAAATACGGAACCCTAATTTTTGTATAGTACTAAGACAAAATAAAAATATTTGTCATAAATTGAAGCACTTGCCCGTTAAATAAATCGGATTTTATTCAATTTTTATGACTTTTAAATATTTTTACGTAGAACCCTAATTATATTTGAAAATTAAAAGTACCCTAAGTTACCTTGAGTAACTTCAGCTATCTACTAAAAAAAATCCCGTCAAAATCCGTCCAGCCGTTTCGGAGATTACCCGGAACAAACAGACGGATAAAATGTTAAAAATTGAATTTTTGGTAAAGGAATCGTGTACATTCATATCTATTTAGTAAAAAAAATGACATTACAATCAGACACTTCAATTTTATTTATTAGTATAGATTACAACCATCAAATGTTCCTGTGCTTCTTAAACGGTAAATCCTATTTTATTATTGATAGATGGGAGGGATTGATCTAATCATGTTTCTAAATTTGTAAACCTAATAAATATAAATTAATGATAATCCGTTGCCATATTGATATCAAAATTTTATTAAATATAATTCGAATTAGAAATAACCAATGTTAACCTCATTGCAAAAATATTTAAAACAACACAATATACAATTTAACAGCAGCCGGCTGTCAAAATTACATTTTAGTTTATCGTTGCGCATTTGTTTTATAAATGTGGAATCCGATAATATTGGATGTGGAGTGCATCGTTTGCAACAAATCGTTGCAAAAGATAAACCACGATCCGCGTCACGCGACCGAGAATATGCGAAAAGTTACCTACAACCGACGTTTGAGAACACCGAACTGGTCGCTCGATGAGAAACAATACTTATTAGAGTTAATTAAGGAACGGAAAAAAAAAAGTCGTCATTACCAAAAGTAACAACGGACCAAATCATTCGGAGGACAAGGACATCGCTTGGAACGAGATTTTGAGCGCGCTGGTCTTGAAGTTTGGTATGAAATTTCACGGCAGCTCGATAAAGAAAGTGAAGACTCAGTGGCAGAATATGAAACGTATAGCTCGCGAAGAGGTCGCGATGAACGGACACTCGCTAGAGAAATATTCGAGGCAATCGTTAGAAGTGTGTAATATTTTAGAGGTGGTCAAAGATGGAATTCTGAAAACTGAAAGCGAGAATTTAAATGAAACAACGTTAACCACTAACGTTGAAATTAAAGCTGAATGTATTGAAGAGTAAGTTAGTTCACTTTGGTTGTTGTTAAAATATTTTTTCAAAACTTGTTTAGGTGTGACATCGGTATTAAAAAATAACGATTTCTGTACTGAGGGTAGCGATTTTCAATGAAAAACTAATAAGTCCCTGAGCATTTCAAAAGAATTATATAAGATTAAAAACTTTATTAATAACGACATTTTAAACAATTCTTTGTTATGTTTCGGATTAATTTATATTTTTTTATTTCTCTGTAATCTAAAACTTGTTTACCAATGTTTTTTCTTCTCTATCAGACGAATATTTATGGGCAACATTACCTATATTTTATTGAAAATAACTACAAAGATATTTAGTTTTACGTGTAAGTTGTTACATTTCACCTTTAAGTTTAAGTTTATCGGCCTATGTTCTCCTTTACCCTCATCGTTGTATGTTGTATGAAAATTAAAACACGCGTCTTAATAGGGATCCGAAGGTGCTATAATCTAGCAAAGATTATAGAGTAAAAAAACTAAGTACTTTGTAAATATGCATAATATATTTTTGATATAAACGCAATTCTATTCGCTTTGAAAATTTAACTACGAGACTATTATGAGTGTTCTTACATATTTTTTTTATTAATTCCAGGGACATTTCGCAACCGAGTTGCAGTGGCATTAATAGTAACTTCTTGTCTATGAGTACTGGGAATGATCTGGATAAAACCGAACAAATTTACTCCTCTCCATCACTTCCTTCCGAACAAGCATCCGAAGTACATGATTTTGAGACCATAGATGCAACTAGCATAAATATATCGAAAAATAGTTTTACTAAAACTGCAGCAGTTATGACGGAAACGCCTTTTATAAGTAATGGATATTTTAATTATATTACCAGGGAGATGCAAGAATATTTGAAGTAAGTACATGAAATATTAGAATTCAATCGTACAATGAAACTGGCAACGTTGACAAAACATAATATGCAAAATGTAGAGCCATCTTGTGTTAATAATAAGAAATGGTTTAATTTTTAAACAGATGCACATCAACAGAGAGACAGATGAAAATAGATTCTTTAAAAGAAGAGCGACAGATTATAAAAGCCATGAGAGAGACCGCTGAACTGAATAAAATTATAGCTGAACAAAAACTAAAACACGTGCTGTGGATGAAAAAGCAAGAGATGGCGTGAGTAGTAATCTTTTACATTATTTATCCATATTATTAAATAAAATTTAGATGTCTGTTTGTGATAACAAAGTAATAACTTGTTACTAAATACAAAACCTATAACAAAAACACAATTTTTATTTTTTTTGTTTGTAAATACATTAACATACATGTTAGTAACGACTGAATATGGTACTGGTAGCTTGATAAAATTATCTTTTTCATATGTTAAAACGAGCAGAATTTACGAAAAAAAATATATAAAAATAAGTAAAATTGAAGTATCTGTTTGTATTATCAAAAAAATAACTTTTTACTAAATATTTACCGTACACATACCAAACACACCCTAGCTAACCCAGCGAACTTCGATCCACTTCAGAATCAATAAAGCCGTTTATATAAAAACTTTGTCTATTATAAAACAAAACCGACTCCAAAAGAATATATTGTAAAAATAAGTGTAGGTATTTATTTATTTACTTTTTATAAAAAGTAAATCTATTCTGCTAACTTCGCTATATCCGATGTTTTAATACCATTAAGTGTCGAGTACCCATAAAAATGAAACAATAGAAAGACAATAGGAAAACAATGGAAGGTGCTCAAGGGGTTAATAATTTTAAAATCGGTGCTATTGAGTTTCCAATGTTTACAATGTTTGTTTGGAATAATGTATTTTACCTATTTTCTAAATTTACACACGACAAAAACGTGCTATTTGAATTTTTCGTGTATCATTATTTTCATTAGAAAGTTTAATGTAGGTATAACTTGCAATGGAGTTCTAGGTTTTCATTCAGAACAGGACAACGTATGCAAGGCCCACTGGTATAAATACAAAATAATATCTTGTATAAACATACGAGATAAACACACTTGGTTTCTGAACGGACAGGCTATTGACAGCTATCATTCAATTAGTACTGGGCAGTAGCAACCTTAATCGATATTATTCAATGCTGTGCAATGCTATATGAATTCAATATTAATGTGTTGAGTACCCATAAAATAAGACAATAGGAAAACAATGGAAAGCTGGCGTAAACGCCAGGTTACTGCTAAAGGGGTTAAGATAATTTTTAAATAATAGTTCTGTTCGAGCAAATTTACCCTTAAAATCATACATAAGATTAGTATTGCTTTAATTAAACTATTTTGAATAAAAGCAATATTTTATTTTAAATTGTTTGTTATTATTCTTGCTAACTTATTATAAAAATGAAAACTAAAATTTCAATTTTCTGAATATTAGTAAGAAGTAATTAGTCCTACAAACTAAAACGATCAATTAAATCAATAATAGGACTCAGGACTAATCATCGGAATATGTTATATGTACTACATATATTACGGTCAATTTGTGAATATCACACTAAAAAGTAGAATTTGTTAACGAATCAAAGTTCACTATAAAATATTGTCCTATATTTCATTTTATAAATAGGTAGTTCTGTTATAAGTATGATTTAATATTTATACGTATCGATATTGACTTTCATTGCAATAAGTATGCTGCACTACAATCAATTGTCTTTGGCCGGCTGTCATATTTGGATAGGTATTGAAAAAAATTGAACAGAATTTTATAAAAGATATACAATTTGTAATAAATAGATCCAGAAATTGAAAATGAATTTCCTAAAACCAAGAGTATCTTTTGCACGAGCAATTACTAATATAAGGTAAGACACATTGAATTAAAATCGAAGATTACGCAATCTACAAGTGCATCACGTTTTCTTGTTATAAAATAATGTTTCTTATATTTTGTACTTTCGTTTAACTACAGAATAATCTTTATTGTCTATATGTACTGGGTTGTTAGTTGACGCAAAAAAATGATGTGTATATATATATAACCTAACCATAAAGTACAGTGTTTTATATTTATGTAGTTCTATTTATAATGTTTACTTATGCAATGAGACGCAATTTGTTCTGAAGCTTCAGGAACAAAAATTAGTGGATATTTTCAAAACAAAGTAGGTAAGAAAAATTATTTATTTTTTTTGCCTTTATAAAGTTCTCAATACATATTTTCAAAATACTTACAATAACTGAATTACACTTGTAAAGTGTATTATTTTATCCTGTATCACCTGAATTTTTTTTTAAAGATCTGAATCATCTGTCAAAAACCGTCCAGCCATTCCGGAGATTATCTGGAACAAGCAGACAGACGGACAAAAATTTTAAAAATTGTATTTTTGGTATTGTAATATATTCATATCTATTTAGTAACAAAAAAATATTTTGACATTACAAATAGACACTTCAATTTTATTTATTTGTATAGATTAATTGTTAAGTGGACATAATATGAATATTTAGTAAGATTTATTATCCTTTTCGGATATATTATCATCATTATTATATATGTGTTAACAAAGGTAAAACTGTTTGGACTTATTGGAATTGTGTGATATTAATGATCTATACATGATCATATTACAGGTCAGTTATTAAACTTGTAATAGATTCTTAGTATTTTGTCACATGTTCATATCTTGTCCTATAAACATATTTGTGTTTCAATGTTTCCTATGATAGGTCTGAAAGCAAGAGTAGCTGTGTTTTAGGATTTTGTTAATTAACTTATAGTTATGAATAGATCAAGGTGCAAAGTACATTTAAAAAATATTTACATGTAGAAGGCATAAATAAAAATATCATCATACTTTGTCAGTGGCATATTTTGAAGTTCTAATAATAATAATAATCACTATCTTGTCACTTACTTAGGTGTGTATGACATCCTATAACTGATAAATGTATATATTTTAATATTATTAAATAAAATTTCAGATATTAGTACTACTAAGCTATGGTTTCCTCAAGATGTTTTCCTTCACTAAAAGCTCAGTCTGATTTTAAAGTTGGATAGGTGGGTTTGTACCAGTATCCGTTGACACGAAATCTGACCACAATACCAAGTAAGCCATCATCACTTACAATGTGTCACACTATAATATGGTTCTGTCCAACTGACTATGATAATATGAAGCATATATTATGTAAAATAATATTTAATTTAAGGTATAAACTATACTTTCACAAATTAAATTAGATGTGGTTTTGTGTAAAATAGAGTAACAGATTTATTTTTACTTTTAAAAACCAACAGGTAATTAAAAGATGTTTGTATAGAGTAATAATTGGTCTATAACAAAAACTAACATCATAATAGACTTGTGAGATTGAATGTTTAAGTATGCTTTATTGTATAATGTGAAATACAAATTAAAATTATAGAAAATACTTTTCTTATATGTGTATGGGATTACAATCAAAAGATTTTCTGTTATTACAGAATGTATGCTGGTGAGCCTGGTTCCGGTGCAGGCAAAGGTGGTGGTGCTGGTGGAACTATAAGAGAGGCTGGAGGTGCATTCGGAGAAATGGGGGCTGCCAGAGAAGAAGAATACTTTTATAAAAAAGTAAAGTTAATATTTTTACATTATTATTTGCTGTTATTTGAGCCCTCCTGATATCCTCATCTAGTCTTAATATTTTATGTAAATTGCTTGCACTTGATTTATTTGTAAAGGTAATATGTATGAAGATACCTTTGACATTTCTATGCCTTTTCTCTTTCAAAGAAAAAATTATAATGAACAAAATAAATGTCTTTAAATTTTTATGATATTTCTTTCCCATTTTCTTTTGTTTTGAATTTTTTTATTTTGATACTATCATTATTGATTGTATTATGAAACATTGGAAATAATCAATTCATGGAATTGATAATCTTAATACATATATATATATATATATATATATATATATATATATATATATATATATATATATATATATATTGCAATTAATAATTATAAAGAACCAAAAAATGCAGGTATTCAAAACTTTGTATAAGGAAAGAAAATAGGTAAAGTATAGTCTGATATCACATTAAGTTTGCTAACAGATGGCACTCCATACTTTGATCACAATCTCAACTGATGTTAAGTGATGATATTGTCCAGGATGGTAAACACATTAAGCCTAGGAGTACTGGTTCTCAAGTGATTCTATATGCACCTATTTGTGCTCGACTAGAGGTTTTCAAACTGGAGGGTGGTAGCTACCTAGAAAGTGACCACCATGTTTAGGCTCATTTTTAGAGTCTGATAGGTGGACTCGAACCTGCATCCATTGCGGGCCGTCCAGAATACAAAATGCGCCAACGTCGCTTAATTTCTGAAAATGGTAATAATAGTAATATAAAACTTGTTTTATTTACAGCAAAAAGAACAACTTCACGAATTAAAAACTCATCTGGACAAAGAAATAAACTTCCACAGTGAACAAATCAAGCGTCACGAAGACGCCATCAACCGCCACAAGACCAAACTGGCTGAAATTGAGAAGAAGTGAACATAACACATACATTCGAGTCCATCAAATTATAAAGTGTCTGTCAATCTTGTTATAAAATAATAAGTTAAATGATTATTATTTAAGTATGTTACTTGCGCTTTTAATATGTTTAGTTAGAAATACATTTTGAAGTAAATATATTGATGGGCCTTGTCCTATGATGTTTTATTATAGTTTTAAATTAGAATTATACAGAACAGCTAGCACAGATGTACAAATGTTCCATAAATTTAGGCTCAGTGTTTTTATGTGGGTTCGATCTTTCATAATTACTGTTTATGGGATTGTATTTGCTCCCATTCATTCTCATGTAATTAATGTACTACATGCAACATTGTGAGTGATATTGAAGAAAAGCCCTTGTATGTATGAAGAAATGTGTAATATAAAATTCTCCAATGTAGAGACCAATGAGGTGTTTAACGTTTTTATAGTCACTGAGATATACTTTACTGACAATTGGTGAAAGTAAAGAATAAAGTAAAGTAAAGTAACAGCATACACAGGCTGCAGTAGCCACTTAGCATAAGATCCACTCCCTGATGGCTTCAACATGGAAATGCGAGTAAAAAAAAAATCTTTTCATGTATTTTTTTTACATTACCGACATATATAATGCATAATGTCCACTGTAAAACATGTTTTTCTTCAACTTCCGTATCTCTTCTTATCCGCGACATCTCACTTCAATGTGTAATCTTTGTTACAACAGCAGTTTGTTAAAATTAATTAAGATTAATAATGTATCAACATTGTGTTACTCGATGAATTTCAACCAACTTACTTTTCATCACGCTAGGTATATGAGATTGCTTGGGGGGGAGAGAGGTGATTGTGGCTTTAGGGTGACAATCACCTCTCTTCCTCCGGGTGGTGATATATGCTTCTCTCTATGAGAGGTGGGCGAAGAGGTGGGTGGGGAGAGAGCCTGTGGGTCAGGCAGCGGTATTCTCCCCCTCATCCCCATTGGGCTTAAGTATGGACGAGGCCCAGTGGGCCTTGCCGCAGGGGGCGACGCGGTGCAATGCTGTGCAATCACGTATCGCCCCTACTATAAATGCGGCGGGCGGCTCCGGGGGGTTTTAGTGGGTATTTCCGGGCGCTTCACGCCCGGGTGAGTCCCACACTGGTGCGGAGATGTTCCTCCGCACCCCCTTACCCATTGCATTGGGGGACTTCGGTCTCACTAACGCAATGGGTAAGGGTAGTGCGTAAATGCATTTCCCCTCGACAAAAAAAAAAAAAAAAAAAAAAAAAAGGTATATGAGATTGCGACGCGGTGCTTGCGAAAGCCACCCCGTGTCGCCCCCATCCCAAATGCGGCGGACGGCCCCGGGGGGTTTTAGTGGGTATTTCCGGACGCTTGACGCCCGGGCGGGTCCCACACTGGCACGGAGACGTCCCTCCGTGCCCCCTTACCTATAGCATTGGGGGACTTCGGTCTCACTAATGCAAAAGGTAAGGGTAGTGAGTAAATGCATTTCCCCCCGTCAAAAAAAAAAAGGTATATGAGATTACCAGAATATCTGATTCAATAGTACATACCAAAGACTAGATAAACATTATAATTTATCTATGGTACACACCAACAAAAATACATATTTCACTTACTTTACAATTGTAACTTACAATAATTGAACAAAGTTAAAATGTAGTTTTTAATTTTGAAGTCAAAATACATAGGTATTTGGAAAGTTGATTTGAAGATATCAAATTATAATATCACAATCATTAAGGGGGAAGATATGGCCGATGGAGTACCAGAACATAAAACAATAATATTTTCATGTCACCACTAATGAATACACAGAATCTGCAGTTTCATATTTTACAAAGCAAAGTTCTAATCAGAAATAAATATTATGGTTATCAAGAGATACGCCATCTATTGCTTTAATGTTATTTTCGTATGTTACTGTTAGATGTCACTACTATCATCACTGCACTACGTATACCTAGCGTAAGTACAATATTTTAAACGTCTTCGGCCTTCAGTATAATAAATATTTTTTGTTTGCATAATTATTAATTTCTGTAATTTTTTATCAACGAAATAAATAACTACCTAACTTACATTTTTTTATTGAAGAACGGTAAAATGAGGGCACAGTAAAATCCGAAAACAGCCGGCAATCGAAAGATTTTCAATCGCTCACCGCTGTTATACCGGCGTGCACATATGTCTTCTTCATGTTCCATTTGAAAGACAATAAAGAGACCACAATGGGCGGGGGCTGTTCCACGGCGTGTAGATGAGGTTCTTAAATGCTGCTTGGAGCGAAAAACATGTATGTTTACAAATCAACCTATATAATTTTAATCAAACAATAAAAAGAAGTAAGTAAAAAAATTGAGATTTCATAAAAACTAAGTGTTGCTACTAAATAAATTTTAAATTCCGACACACTCCCTGTCTTGAAAAAATAAAAATACTTCGTAAGATTAAATCATTACTGGATTAGCTATATACTAAAAGTCGTAAATATTACCTATCTACTTCCTTTAAAGTGAGAAAGGAATGGAAAAAGATGAGTTGGACTTCTTTAGTGTTTTCGGGCCTAAATGTTTTTGTGAAATTAAGAAAAAAACATAATTTATTACCAAAACTTAAGCTCTTGATATTTCGATAGCGATGCTGACGGCAGGTTTCAATATTGAATCGTAAAAGTTAAGATTGATATGAAAGCAAAAATATATCGCCTTTTTTGGTGACACAGATCTGACACTTAAGAGAAAAAAGGAATTGAAATTTTTCGAAAAAACATTGAGATGTTGAGGGTTTTTCTTATGTGTGAGGGTGTTTCTAATATACTCGCAGATTAATTAATGTATTTTTATTGTAATAAGGAATTTAACCGTTAGTCGATAAGTCAAATTCTGTACGAAAAACAATACATCTATTAATTATTGTAGAAGGTTGGTATTAAAAAATATGTATAATATAATAATTTTGATAGAATTGCTTCATAAATAATTAAAGGCTTGTAATATGTAATACATAGTACGCTGCCAGCATTCCTCGATAAGAATAAAATTTAAAATTGAACTACTTATTCTGTACTGACTTTTAGCGAAATGTTTATTAAGCATTTCTGTTTCATATTGCTGCATAGTTTAATTTGTACCTGATGATACAAAAGGTAAAACAGTTTTTAGTACATGTATAACCATATCAGTGTTATTTAGTGTTTGCACCGTCTGGCGTAAGGAACGCTAGGACCACAGGGTAGTGTGTAAATAAGGGTAGTGCGTAAATGCATTTCCCGCCGTCAAAAAAAAAAAAAAAAAAAAAGGACCACTTATAATTGAAAAACACCTTTACGAGATTCCTTCGGATGATTGTACTAATACTTTGTTGACATCATTGGAATAACCAAACAGTAGACGGATTCTAGTCGGCGCCTTGTCATTCGATTTATTTTAGTAACATCCGCGATAAATCTCTGCTATTTTTAAACTTTAGGAGAAGAATTGAATATTGATTTGAGGGAAAGAAGCATAATAATCGTTGCGATTATTAATTTTTTGAAAAAAGGTCTAGTTTGAAACATGTATTTAAACATCTTTTCTCTGCTATACTTTACTATACTAAATATTTTAATATGATTCTTCATCTTTTGTTCACAAAAGTTTGAAATGCAAAATCATTCATCCGTTATTAATTCATACTTGTCGAGCAAGTATATAAAATTAACATACCCTTGGATATCGGATTGCTTTGCTGATAATTTGTATGCTCACTGCGTTAATTTGAACGTGTAAAAATCTGTTTAAATCAGTCGGTAACAGTTTGTAACGTATCAACCGGTTGGTAATCATGGTAGTCTAAATGGATATGGAATGGACATATGAAACTAGAGGATATCTTGGATAAGATAAATTCGATGATTGAACTGAGATAGAGAGATAGAACTGCCTGCAACTTTATCTTGAATAGTCTATGTAAGTTCCATTTAGTTAATCTCAATAATTTCCCTTTAATATTGGTATCACAGATATATCAAAATAAAAATATTATGTTGTTAGCACAAGAACTAGTGCTATCGGGCAACTTGTTTATTTTAATGTAGCCCTTTACCAAAGATATGAGACGGATGTCGCCCTAACAAATAATGTTTCTATCCATGTCTAATTTTGAACGAGCACATACCGTTAAGGGTTCAGACAATTCGTATGTCAATCTAAATGTAAGACATTGACAGCTGGACCGGGCAATCGATCCCTGTAAAGGAAAATTAAGAAATATTTTTGTGACTCGAGAAGGCTATTATTCTTGGTAATAAATAGGAGTGCGTGACGTGAAATGGAGCTCCATCGACCATCGGGCGACGACCGAAGCCCACACAAGTGAAGTAAGCGACGGACGGCGAGCGGGGCGCGCTCCCTGCACTGAAACTGAGTTCCAAGCGCGAGTCGACGACGCTCAGTTTACTAGAGCCGAAACAGGGCGCCGCATGTCGAACGAGTTCGTTGCCGGCCGTGTGCATGGTGTTAGTGATATAGTACAATAATAACAGCGAATTGTTTTGTGACGTGTTATTATTGTGATATTGTGTTATATTGTTGGTAGAACCGGTCCGGTACACATTGTTGTGATGCATTTAAGGATATGGATATGGCTGTCTTGTGTTGTCCTCGCAGGATACGTTCAAGCGACAGAGGTAAGGGGACCGTCTTAAATGCAGTGTCAGCCCGGCTTTTTGTCATATGCGTTGGTAGCGTTTATAGACGTATTTATACCGTTGCATCGCAACTTGCGTAACTGCTTTCAATGTCAACTATGACAGTTCTGTTCTGCATCGTGGGTAGAGCGGCGAAGTTACCGCGTTACCTTGAACGTTGGCAATCACAGGTAAACAAACGGTTATCGCTTACCTGGTCATCGATTGGTTGTGCGTTAGCTTTGTTTATCCTATTTTAGATAGTGGGTTGCGAGCGTAAACATGTTTAGATTATGAATGGGAGCATGGTATCGCCCACGTTGCTTGGGAGAAAGCTGGGTACAGCTCGCCTACGTAATGTATGGGAAGCTGCATCCGTGAAACTATTAACTACACTATTTTACACTTACCTTTATTAAATACATTACTTAGTTCTAAAATAATTAACTTTTTGCTACTGTCTATGTATAGTCAATAATTAACAATTTAGTATACCAATGTCATTTATATTCATACTTTGAATTTTTTTCTGTATCCAAATTCTATTTTATAAATGTA
Organism: Samia ricini; assembly: GCA_014132275.2. Classification (NCBI taxonomy): domain Eukaryota; kingdom Metazoa; phylum Arthropoda; class Insecta; order Lepidoptera; family Saturniidae; genus Samia; species Samia ricini. The sequence goes on from AP028161.1 coordinate 15,870,081, forward strand.
CTTTTATTACTGTTCTAATTTTAAAGTCAGAGAACTACTTGTAATAAAATTCAGTATAGGTATAATACTTTTTAAGTGCCCGCTCCCTAATAAAAAAATTTAAAGCCATCTCTCGAAACTTGTGGCTCGAAAAGAAATACCATTTGGTCTCTGTTTTCTAATGTCCAATGGCTTTCATTACCTCTGTATATCGACTTATATTTGTGAAAAGTATTTATGACATTCGATGTATTTTTAAAGGCTTGCAACAATTCACTTGACCTTACGCTTCCGGTAAAAAAGTGTGACTTTTTTAATGTTGGGTCACGAGACACTAAATAAGTAGTTTTGTTATTTAATACTAAAGTTATAAGTTTATAAAATTAGTACTTACACGTTTTTTATATGTTTTGGTATTATTCATTTCTATAAAATTATGCCCTTAGGTGAAGTTTAGGTGAACCAAAGTTGAAATTCAATTATGTTTTCAATTGATTATAAATTCTTCGGAAGCCACAAATTGATATAAAACCTATATCCACACTTAATAAGTCTTATTTCGCGAAAACGAACTTTATTTGACAATTGAATTGTGACAACAGTTATTTAATATTAGGTCTATGTATAAGGTAGACGAAAGAATATTTGTATTTCGTATGTTATGAAATTGTTTTCTAAATCTAAACGTTTATTTCTGATGTCAATAATAATAGTGAAGTTATTGAGTGTATTTCTTCCTATGTTGGATAATTGCCGGCCTCCGTATGTTTTCTTAGGTTGATAATGACTAACTGATAACCAAACGTAAATGTTTAAGTACTAATTAGTACCTACCGCATTCCTACGTCTTATATTGTACTTCATAAACTAAATTTACGATAAATAAATCTAAATGAAATCAAAAGTGAAATAAACGGGAAATGGTTTTAGGAAATGTAGATATAGCTAGCTATACCTACTTTAAAATGTTTTTACAACCAAACTGTTGACTCGTCATTTTTTATTTCAACTCAAAGATTCATTCATGCGAACCTGTATTTTATACTACATAATATCGTTTACGAAAAAGTTCAATATTTTCTCTATGATTTGTAGAAGTTTAAAACTATAGAAGTATATTCAGTAGTAGTAAGTAGTAGAAATAATCGTCCAATAGGACAGGCAAAGGATTTATCTATACATACTGCCAAATCTGAAGTTCAAACTTATATCAACGCTCTAGATATGGTAGCCATCCTGTTAGAACTTTCCATGGAGTTTGCGGGAAACCTCAGAATAAACGTTTCGCGTTATTATTTCCAATACACTTCACTTGTGTAAAATAACCAAACTATATCACGTAAAACCTCACCAAAACTACGTAACTTAATGTTAAATATTATAAATTAAAAATAACGACAAAATAAATACTACATAGTACATACCAGATCGAGATGTGAGATCCCGCCAAAAAGTTAGAAGCATTTTTAATCACAAATGTTACATAGATAAAGATTAAATTAATATTTTTGTGTTATTAAAGTGTACAATAATAGCACAATGAGACACAAACTCGTTATATTATACTTATAACTAAATAACCTAAATATCATAGTATAATTAATTTAAATTTTGCAAAGTAATATAAGATAAATCACCTATACAACTTTTAGTTGGTCATCTACTCGTAGATAGCAGAGAACGCCACGGTACGCCTGTGGAATTCACGTTCTTATCAATGCAAACATATTTATCTTTTGCACGTGTGTAAATAATATAGTAGAGAAGTAACTACATCGGTACTGAATGCATGCATTTATCAGTTCATACGTATTAATTATATTTGATACAAAAAAAATATAATTTTTGAAGTTAGTTGTTACCTTGCGTTTATTCGTATGGAACAGGCGTCTTTTTATTTGCTAAAATTCAAGGGATTTTTAATCGATGCATGTGAAAGATCTGTGTCTCCTATGCGTATGAATTTCCTGCTCAATCACCACAGTTCAACTGAATTTTTATAAACAACAACCTCTATTCCGTATGCTCTGGCACTGGTAGTAGGAATATAAAATCAGAATAATATCTCACAAATTCAAACACTTAGTAGTACTGTAAACTAGTAAAACTGACCATGGAATCGCTTCTTTATTTTACAGTTTTATGGGTATTAATTTTCTTTACAAGGAACCCTAATTCTTTTTTAAGAATAAGCCCAAGTTGTGTCTTATAGCGTCAGCTATCTCCCAGAAAAATTCCGGTTAATATTGGGCCATCCGTTCCGGAGATTAACCGAAACAAACAGACAAAAAATGAAAAATAATGTTTCTGGTATGAGTATCGTAGTTGCATTCATATGTTATTAGTAAAAAGCTGTTATTTTGATATTCCAAAACAAGCACTATACACCTAGATGGGAAGCAAACTAACAAACTGGTTTACGCAATATCCAAAACCGTTCACACCATCCGTTCACGTATTGTTAAAATGCGACGTTGCCAAACTGAATACTATGGTTTGTACATAGAGAAGTGTGCGAGTAAGACAGGTAAAGTGAATAATAATAAAAATAATAATTAAATCAAAACACGGACTCGTCTTCTCCCGGGCTTGTCGTTATAATGTGTTCGTAAAAATGTTTGACAAAATTTAGACATGTTTATTATGAGATAAAACTGTTTCATTATAATTTTATCATGAAATTTCTTACAATGTTTATCTTCTTTCACACAATTTCGTCTAGACATTCTTAAAGAATCTTATTCATCGGATATTTACTATAATAATATAGTAATTGTACATAGCTTTTATCGGCTAATGATATAAATATTCTTGATCCAATGGAATATCTACTTATTCGTTTTTTTCTTTTCCATTTCCCTCCTATTATTGATGAATTTAAATATTTAAGTATACGAGCTTTGTAAGTAATATATTGATTATTTTTTATATAAATTATACTGTAATAATATAGTTCAGAGTTTAATTTCATTTAAACTGTGGCAATTATGGTTCAGGGTTTAAAATAACATACCGTTTAATGTTGTAACAACTTTAAAAGCAATAATAAAATTTGTCCAAACGTGTCTCGCACTAAACAAAAGGAACGCATCGTCAATAGAAATAAAAGAGAGTGCATGGCCCTAACTTGCATTCGGATCCCGGGGTGATGCGCGGTTGTAAGTAGCTGTTAAAATAAATAAATAAATAAACTGCAGTTTGGATATATTTTAATAATTTTGTTTTTGCTTATATTTTAATACGGTGTGTCTGTCTAATAATAATATTTATAACGATTCCATAGTGGACATCGTATATAATGAAACTTAACTAAATCGGCTTTATATAAAACAGCTTTGAGGACTCATGTGGCATCTTATCGATCCTCATTATTAAGATGATCATCACGATTTAAGGAATCAAATTACAATGAAGAAGATATCAAATGCAAATTATTCGTTGAACTTATCTGTTACAAGCTTACTAAGATGACTTTTTGTAGGCTCTTTACTAAATAGATCCTTAAAAAGTTACTTGAAAACCGTCAATTCCAAACGTTGGGATAAACATTTTACTTATATTAAATTTTATATTTACTTACTGGTCTGTTATATTCATTATATGTTTGACATTTTTAAATAATTAGTCACGTACGGTGCAAATTATTTGCAAAATAATTGTAATGTTAGAAATATAGTAAGTACATAAATCATATTTATAGTGATTTTAGACACGTACATTTTTTTTATATATATATATATATATATATATATATATATATATATATATATATATATATATATATATATTTATATATATATTATATATATATATATATATATTTTTGTATATATTATATTTCAATAATATGGTATTTTTTATTCAATTAACTCATAAGTTAGAAGCAATAATTTAAATGATATATGTATGTAGGTAGTATTGGCATTCATGAATATGTCAACAAAGTAATTTAACTGAATTGAGCAAGGGTTTAAAGTTCCAGTTAAAGTCCGTTGGTAGTCTTTACATATTAATATTACATATTTTTTAACCACTTGAGCACTAACCTGGCGTTTACGCCAGCTTTCCATTGTTTTCCTATTGTCTCATTTTTATGGGTAATCGACATATTAAATATCATCAATTGATCAATCTGTCAAGTTTGACAAACAATGAACACAACAAGCCACTCACTTACCATACCGCTATGGGGATGCCAGACGTGTGAAAATAGGCCGGCGACCCGCCCCATTGTAGCTAGAGTTTTTGTTTCCACTTTTGGACTTAAGACACGCTGTTTGAGGAGGTAACATTTTTCGGGATAGAATAAATGTAAAATATTTTTGAGATTTGACAGTCGTTTTTAAGTGAAATCGAACGTCTTATGGATATTTTATTATACGCCAAAGCACTTGATAATAAGGCAAGTAAATGGTGTGTGTATAAGGATAATAAAACGCATAATAAATGTGGTCTATTTCAGAATCTGTAAAATTAGGAACTTTATTTGTTAGATGGCAAACAAAAAATAAAAAAAACTCTCGTGAAATAAAACTGCCAAGAAACAAATGCTGGGTACGATTTTGGTAGTTATTTATTTAGAAGGTTTGCTTACTTCTATTAAATCAATGTTATTCGAAAATGTTAACCTTTTGTTAATATAAATCCTATAGCATTGTACGCATTATTATTTTTAAATCATAGATGCAACCTTGAAGTAGTCAACAACATAATTAACACCGCACATATTATATTTACCTTAAATTAAGGGACTCGAAATGTTTAGCCAAGATTTAGCTAGCTCTTCACACTATTATAGTCTTACAGTTTTGAAAATTGAAGTAGTATGCATGTAAAAATATATTAAGTTGTAAACATCATATTTCTATTTTGAGAATAGTCGAGTGCTACGGAAAGGCACTACTGAATTTTTAATAATAACATTACGTATACGGTACTAATAATACAAAGTTACCACCATCAATTATAAAATAATAATACGTAAAAGTTTACGCACGGGAATGATAATTCTAGTAAAACAGACACATCTACATCTATGAAACTGTGATAACAGATAATTTAGTTATTCACTACGTAACAGTTACCACAGTGTAAAGTAACTTACCGTGATTACGGACTATTAAGCGACGGTAATTGAGCCTAATATATTTATAACTATGTATAATAATTCTTAAATACAATTACTCACATAACATCGTATGTGTACACAGCTTGTGTTTTGTTTTTTATTTATTCGAGCAGAGTAAATAATAACTACCGTTTCTATAATGGAATCCAGAGGCTACTGTATATTACTAAACAGAATCTATCATCTGTCGCTGACCTTCTCAAATGTCGCTTCAATGTCGTCTGGATGATATATTTAAGTACCTACTTCTCTCTTTATATTATGTTTTTGATGCGTGATGATATTGTACTTGATAGTGGTGTGTGAATGGGATGATTTTGCTGTGAAAATTACTTCACCTATAACAGTTGTCAAAAGCAAATTAAATAAAACAGTGCACCAGAAACAAACTAATGATGTTTAAGTAGAGTTTTGAAAATTATTTCCAAATGTGTATTTTATATTAATCAATATGTACTTCTGTTAATGTAAGTTGTCCAATTAATTGTGTTCGTGGATAATTGGCAATAAAAGTGTCGCATCAGTTAGCCAATTACAAAATTGACCTCACTGATGAAAAATAAATACGACTAGATTTTGATTGAACTTATTCCGTATAAAAATACTGTGTTGTGAGAATCAATACGGGATTCTTTTTATTTTTGTCAGACGTATTTTGCGGTAGACTTACCAAAGACGGCAAAGGAAAGACAAAAAGATGCAACTATAGTAGTATGAAATGTCTCATACTGTTAGATTCCGGGGACTATTCCAAATTCTTCGGGGCCTACTTTGGTAGCGGCCTAGTTAGTGTTCCGATCCTCAATTGGCAAGGATCCTTTATCCTTTGCCAGCGCAGTTCATCAACTAGCTTAACACGGATTAAATTGAACGTCACACCTCTGCACACTACACGCAATTACATGGGTTCAGTACGGGCCCTTGAAATCCTCAGTTTCACTTTACCACTGTAGGTATAGCGTGAACAAATTCCGCGGAATGGATGTTTAGCACTTTAGTAGTAACTTAAACCGAGGTCCATAGCACTTTAATATCTTTACGTCATTACCACTCTTCCGGTTGAGCGCCCTAAGTATTCACCCCCAAAATGTTTGTGAAAGCTGTCAAGACTCTTCCGTTCTGTAGATATAGCGCGAGCAAATTCTGCGGAAGGGATGTTTAGTAATTTAGTAGCAGATTAAACCGAGGTCCATATCACTTTAATATCTTTGCATTAGGTACTACTCTCCCGATTAAATTCTTTGAGGTTTCGCCCTCAAAAAGTTCGTCAAAACTGTCAAAACCCTTCCGTTCAACAGTATTTAGTCAAGTAAAAAAAAAAGGCTACTCCTAGTTAAAAGCGCCGATATGATATTGATTTGTGATATTTATGGTTGGTATATCGCCGCTGTTGTGTGTTTGGTATTACAAAATTTTCTGTTAAACGGCATTCTCTACCCACATTGTCCGTTTGCCGAGAGAAGGGAATTGTGAGTTGCGCAACTAGATGAGTATGGAGCTGGTTTAAATTTATAACAAAAGTAGCTTTATGGAATTTGTATACTTTAATTTAATTGTGAGAGATTTTAAAAATCAAGTGTTACTGGTAAGGTGTGGTTTCTTTACTCGATTGTATTACAAATTCATTCGTGTAGATTAAGAACTGCAAAATAATACAATGTTGGTCAGTTTTTATGTACTTAACAGAATAAATACTAAAATCATACATCTATCATCAGAGAAAACATCTCCAATTAAAAAACGGAATTCGAGTCTGTACTTCTCGAGATATAACCCAACAATTGAATAGACAGTGAGGTACTGCCTTTTTAAAAATGTAAAGATTGATTTACAGATATGCTTTGAACACAGTTTCTATTAGTGTTAAATAAAGGTGTTGTCGGTGAGGATAATAACCATTTTATAAATAAACTAATGACCCGCCAGGCTTTGCACGGGCATATACAAATCTCTAATTAAAAAAAATCTATGTTACTTACTGATAATCTAACTTACGACAGTTGGAATAATTTTTAAAATCAGTAGTTTTTGAATTTGAGTTTGATAAACAAATAATCGATATTACCTTTTTATATAACGGTATTGATGATACCGTGCGGTGCCGGTTAAGAATAGTATCACTTATATAACCATATCTTCCCGTGGGGTGTCGCAAAAGGCGACTAAGAGATAAACCAGGGGATGGGCAGCAGCATCCTCTGAGGACCACGAATACCTACTGCAATCGCCAACCCGCTTGCCAAGCGTGGTGATTATGGCAATTCCTCCTTTTTGGGGAAGACTTATGTCCAGCAGTGGACTTCTTACGGTGGAATCAATCAATAGATAATCAATTTATATAGAACTATAAAATTATTTTTTCTTTTTGTTATTGATAATAAGTTTTACCAACAAAGAAATATATTAGAAATAGTAACGTTTCTTTTTTTTTTAATTTTATGGTTAAATATCGACCAGAGAGCGAACTTTAGTGTGTATATATAACACGAAATCTTTGTTATTTCTTCATTAAAAACACAGAACCTAAAGGATGTAAGTCAAAGGCGATATGCCTGCTACTATTAGAAAGCCCTGACTATAAATAGTACCAGAACATTCACCATCTGGCACGAAACGGCGACGCAGAAGGTCTCCGGGTGACGGATTGAAAAGGCCAAAAATGATGATAATATATCGTTCTGATGACAATTTTCTGTATTAATGTGCATTTATAATTGCTTTGAATTTACGAAAAAATAACCTAATACAATAATAATCTATACTAATAAATAAAATTGAAATGTCTGTTTGTAATATCAAAGTTATAACTTTTTATTAAATACATATCAATGTATATACGGTATCTATAATAAAAATTCAATTTTTCTTTGTCTGCCTGGCTGTTTGTTCTGACTAATCTCCGGAACGGCTAGACCGATTTTGACGGGATTTTTACTGGCAGATTATTGAAGTTACGCCGCGAAACTTAGTCTACTTTTAGGGATCCGCGTAAAAAAATTAAATCTCGTGGAATTGTGAACAAAATACGAAATAATAGACAGCACTATTAATGAATAGTTTTCCAATGATTATTTAAAAACGCAGTAAATAATATATGAAACGCGGACAGAGCCGCAGGGACACAGCTAGTATTACATCATTTTTCTCGGGAACTCTTTACATGATTACAATATAATGATAGTATGTGATTATTATATTTGCGAAATTTATTAGTTATACTTATTCTTACAATACAAGGTAGTATTTCCTTGTTTGTCTGTTTTTTTTTTGTTCTAGAGCCTATGAAATCAATTTAAAATATGATTTTATTAAAATAACACATGTATTCTCTATTTATGTATTGCTACTACATATTATGTTGTTAAAATAAATAATAGTTTTGTTAGTAAATCTACTACCTGACCAGGTGGATGCCAAAGAACACGTGGGTGACATATATTCGATGTTATCCGGTTAGGTACTAACATATAAGGAATAACAGCTAATTCACTGTGTATCCGGAATGTTGGCAGGTGCCTATTTATAAGAATAGGCGTAGCGCATTCGGAATGAATGGATAAAATATATAACATTGCGTGTAAATTTAAATTCTAACGTCGCCATACGGACAAAGTGAACCAGCTGGTTTATGCAATCTGCGTTGTGTCTTGTACTTTTGATTACTCTTGGTGATTCATTCATTCATTCATTATTATGAACCTACGCTTTCGATTGTTCATTGGGTAATTTTTAACACCAGTGTTTTAACGGTTCTAATATTATTTTTCAGATCAAACAGATCAAATTCAACAATTTTACAGAATGATAAATAAATTAGAAAATTTATTAAAGATAATATTATTAAAATAAGTTAAAACATTCTTCTTGATAATTAAATATAAATTTATCACTGCTCGTATTATCGTGTTTTGTTTACAATTTCATGAGTGTAATATATTTACTCGGAACCTTCACTATTTTCCTAATACTTTTTTGTTACTAAAGGAAAGCAACTATATTTCTCAAAAATGCAAGCGCTTGCCAGTAAAACTGTACTTTGAATAGGATTTTATTAACATTAATGCATAAGTTTTAGTTTTATTACGCAGAACGTTTTATTATTTAAAAAAAGTAAACGTAATCTAAGTTACGTGTAGTAACTTCATCTGTCTGCCAGAAAAAGACCCATCAATATTGGTCTTTCTGTTCGGAAGATTCGCCGGAACAAACAGACAGACCGGCAGACAGATTGTTTTTATTGTAATTATGGTATACGTATCGTTCATACTTTCACATGTATTTTCTAAAAAGTTTTTACTTTTATATTACAAACAGCCACTTAAATTACATTTATTAGTATAGATGAGTGATAAATTCGAATTGAGAGTGATAAAGATCTTGAAATATAAATATATTAGCTGGTACTCATATGCTCTGTGCATATAACAATTCATTTATACCTAACTTAAAAAAAACAAATGAATGAAGTTAAATTAGGTCTTTTGTTCCTATTAGCGCGGAAAAATGTACATAAGAGTAAATCGAAAAAATAAGAAAGGGTCGATAGAATCCAAAAATATCAGTGTCAATAAAAGATCAGTGTGAATAATGGAAATTCTTGTTGTTTAATATATCAGGAGTTATATCAGGAGTTTGGCATTTCTGGATTCAATTTATTATTATGCATGTACAGTGCTTCATAATACAGGAAATATTGCTATTTGACAAGTAACTTTTTTCTATATTGATCAATATGTATCAAGATAATGATGTTATTTATAAGTGGAAGTTTACTGATAAATTCCCAGTAAATCTTCAGCGGATACTATAACTGACTGAGTCATTACTGATAGCTAAGTACCGTTTAACAGATGGGAGTAGTTAATTCGGTTCTGTTATAAATACACCATAATGAGCGGTCATATTGGGACTTTATTTTAAAAATATGTATGTGTTAAATGCAATATCCAACGTTCAGAGATATATAATTATAAAATCCTTATAAAAATTATGGTGCTAATTTAAGTTTAGTCTAATTTCAGTTGTCGTAGACTTTTTACGGTTGTCTAAATTGATTTACTTTACACTCTCTAAAATAGACCATCCTTTAATGGCTTTCTATATACTTAGCGCTTTTTTCATTATGGCAAGCTATAAAAGTCCATATTCAGTTATAGACTGAGGCGAAAGTCTGGAAATAGCTTTTGGAGCTACAATATAAAAACGTAAACACGTATATATTTTTCGGACATTTTATTTTGATCATAAAATCTGCTTTTTATGTTTAACTTTATGTCAATTTTTGTGTTGTTTATTCTCACCTACAATATATTTCGAATGGATATAATGAATTTTCTGTACCTACATCTTACGAACTTACTTTTACATATATTGAAACTGGATTGTGGGTACTTGTAACTCGTGGAAACTTGTACTTGTAATGTCGTTCTTTTAGCAGTAATTTAAATCTTATAATTATCCTGGAGTTACTTCAGGCCAGTGGTCCAAGTTGAGATGATTGCAGCAACATGACAACGTCTCGTGTTTCTTACGATAGGTCGGAGAATGCTATATGAATATTTGTATAACAGACAACGAGAAAATACCCAGCCATCTTGAATTACAACGTGACAATGACCATTAAGTGTTAGAGTCGGGCTCTTTTAAATATAAAGGGTAACACTAATTTCCCCAGTAAACTTATAGTGTCAAAAAATTTTGTATATCTGCGATTCTGTGTCTAAAAAGTAAATAAACTGAATCAACAAATGTATTACAAATAATTTGTAAGAACTTGAAAAAAAAAAATGTAAGATACTTAGAAGTACCTAATTAGTTTTGTATATGGGAAGTTTAACTTTTTTCTTATATTCTTAAAAAATGGTATGAAGAACTTTGAGTCCAACGGATAACCACAAAAATGAAAAATAATTCGATATCAAAATCTTCAAAGAGTAGAATCACTATGTAAGTCGCTATTCATCAAAGTATTGGATATTATTGTAGAGGTGGTGGAGAAGCTAAAAAAATACAAATAAATAAATAAAAGAAGCAAATAATTACATAAATAAATGAATGAAAAGGACAAAAGAAAGTAAATGTTAGAGGAATTGAGTAGAACTTAAAAGGAGAAATAAAAAGGCCCAATATAATGTTATGTAGGAATCGTTTCCGTGTACATATTTTGATAATTATATTTCCCCTCATTTGTTTATATATTTTTATTAGTTATATAGTTAAATTTATTTATTCTAAAAAACAACTCCACACTTCGAAAGAACTGAACATGAAGGTCCCGTATGCTAATGACAAAAAAGTAAAATTGTCAAATAAAAATAACTTGCAACCCAATAGTTAATAAAAAAACTTTACTTAAGCAAATAGTTTAAAGAAAGTTAGAAATGGTAAACACGGTGAGCCTTGCTTTCAAGTATAGCTGTTGGACAAGACCAATAAATGTAGATTTACTATAAGGTTTCTTATAAACTAACTCTGTATGTTCGTGTTAATTCTACTCGTCCATTTGTTGTATATATGCGCATAATATTTGGAACTCTGGCTCTGAACTCTGTCGGTAAACGCGTCGCACAATCCCAATTGCTATTCGTACTCGTGTCGAACGCAAATTGCTCTCAACCATTTAGTCTGTTACGTGGAGCGACGTCCTACAACGCAATATGGGTCTTAACTAACAGCATCCGTCTTCTTGTATATTGCCATCCAGCTCTTGTATTTTACAAGGTCTTTACATCTCTACTACGTAATGGTTTTATTAAAACGTAAATATGTGAAATAAAAACCGGTCTCTTTTGAAACAACCTCTATTCTGCGTTATGTAATTTTGGTAATACCAACTTTTCGTCTATACATAGTATAAAACAAAGTCTGTTTCTGCATCTCTCTGTTATTTGCTAACTCGTAAGATTCGCGTCTAACGGGGGTTGTCATCGTTTTTAGATAGTACTTTTTTTAGCATAATTTAAAGTGTATTATTTATTTATCTTTTCAAAATTATCTTCGACCCACGAAACTACTAATTCTTTAAAATACTTTCAACTTTTATGTGTTAGTGAATAGAAACTTATCATTTAAAAAAACAGTTAACACCGGCACCACCTTTTTTTTTTTTTTTTTTTTTTTTTTTTGACGGGGGGAAATGCATTTACGCACTACCCTTATCTATTGTATTTGGAGGATCAAAGTCCCCCAAATATAATAGATAAGGGGGCACGGAGTGACGAGCTCCGTGCCAGTGTGGGACTCACCCGGGCGAGAGTCGCCCGGAAATACCCACTAAAACCCCCCGGGGCCGTCCGCTGCATTTGGGATGGGGGCGACACGGGGTGGCTTTCGCAAGAGTTAACACCGGCACCTGCCGCCCCCTGGAAACTTTAATGTAGCGCATCGCATTGGTATCAAACGTTTCCCTTTCCAAAAGAGGTTTATACATAAAAAAAAAAAAAAAAAAAAATTTAAAGACTATTTTGTTACTCATTATCTTGAAAAAAAAAAAACATACTTAGAAAAGTCTACACTGCTTTTACTAAATAAATGTTGAAAAATGCTGACAAAGTGTCTTTAGGTATATGCGCACGAAGACACAAGGCACAGCTAAATGTGTTAATATACAAAGCAGTGATGCTCTTCCAATATTTTGGCTGACGTCACATCATTCATTATGCATACGACAATGATTTGACAATGAACGCGTTGAGTTTCATATTTCCGGCAATGTGCTTGAACTAATGTAATTAGTTTTGTTACGTATAACTGATAACATTTTTTAACGCCGTATAGGTTTAGTACTTTGACCACAATCTGATGTTAGTGACGATGTTGTCCAAGACAGTAAACGTACTATAATCTAGATGTAGTGACTCTCAAATGATGTTGCGAGAACTCAACTATAGGCGCTTGGTGCTAGATTTTCAAACTTAATCTAGCCTTAGGAGCATATTATATAATTTCCAAGCACAGTGCTAAAATTATCCACAGTTCAATATTATGTGGTAATCTTATACAAAGCACCAATCGAGAGTGTACCATGAACGTGTTAAATGACAAATTCTCAGTATAATGATGTATTGTTATACCGTATAGCACAAACATTAAGTTTTAATGTGTAAGGCAATTGACAGATTTACGCGGAGCCTTCCTAATGATTTATGCGTCGTCCTCCCGTAGACAATTTATTATCGATCGTGACCGGAATAGCGTTATCATTGACCACGTTGTTTGCGCAGTTTTAAACTATAAATATATCGATGATGGATTAACGATAATTAACATTAGCAATAGCAGTAGCATTTGCTATAGCAATATTAATTCCTTTAACGTAAATTTTGCAATTATATTTATTATTTACCAAACTATTTTGAGATTACTTTTCAATTTGTTTTAACTAAGTAAATTTTTATGTTGACGTCAAATTATAATTAATATATAACTCCAATAATATAAAGTATGATTATAAAATCGATCAGAGTTATAAGGAGATTTGTTTCTAAATAAAAATCCAACAGATATCATTTGTGTGCCTAAAATTTTGTGGTTACATTTATGTGCTGATTATTTCATTATGGGTAAAAATGTTTTGCATGACTTTTTGAATATATATACGATTTTTACAGGTCGATTTTTTTTCTAAATCCTCATCTATGCTTTCTACCACCCAGTAAATTTAATGTTTCGATGATCACGCTTAAATTCTTTATAATATATAATTAAGTAGGTATGTGTTAAATTTCTATTTTCTTTGACATCGTTCTCTTAACTGTATGAATTTGTGGTAATTTTGGATGTAGATGTTAAAAATTTAATACAAGATCTTCTTTTGATGATCTACTCTTCATATGATTGGCCTTGATTCCTAGGTTGGCCTGGGTTTTATATTTTATCATTACGATTTACCTTTAAACAGTACTTACACTGTTAAGAAATAACAAAATTTATAAACAGAATAAAGTAGGTATTATTTAATTTCTTTAATTGATTGAAGATCCGTAACACTAACTGTGCCCATGGATAATTTAATCTATGTTCGGTTCATGCGATGCGAAACGCTGTTTCTTCTAGAACACATAATAGACGAAGGCGATTTTCTGATAATAATCTTTAATAATGAAACTACTAAGCCACAGTCCAATGAAGTAACTAGGGTTGTCAATGTACCGAACTGAGAATAAAAAATAATAATCATGAAATGTATTTTACTGAAAATTTTTGGAGTTTTTCCTCGGTATTTTAAGAATAATATTACATTAATAAACATTATTAAATTAAAATAAAAGGAAGATTTTAAATGACAAAATTAAAAAAAAATGGACTTCTTTATAATTTCGGACGTGAAAAATACACTTCTTACTCTTTCTTTTTTTTCCCTATCCATTTTAAACGAATATTTTAATTTCTGACAGAGACCCAAGATTTATTCAATATCAAATGTTTAAGCCTTAAATATATTTGTTTTAACTTCAATGAATTTATTATAGTTTTTACGATTTTACAGTTTGTCGAAAGTGATGATAAATTTTGATAAAAATAAGCAATTTTATATTCATGTTGTATAAACAGCTCAGTATGTTGCAATTACGCAAGTAACGTCATTGGTTTAAATTTTACAATTAATTAAGGTTTTTGTTAAAAAAAACATCACTACTAAGCATTGGTATTAAGAGATTTTGTATTGACTGTTCAAAATCTGTTTTCAAGTTCTTTTTCTTTCATATAGTTCATTATTTACCTGTGTAGACGGATGTCATCACCAAATACTTTATCATTTCCCCTATTTTTATCTATAATACAATTAAATAATATATCCTAACGGACAACCCTATAGGTTCATGATTAATATTGCAGACTATAGCTTCCGTTCCGATCCCAGTATCAGGTTAGATTGCTCCGCGTTAAACTGATTACGTAACCCTTCCTTCGACTTAATTTCCGTCCGGAACTCGAATTTTATCGCCACTGGATAGCTGATGGGACACATTAAACTGTCCACGTCATTCTATGGGGTGTTTGAAAGCGCCATCAAAGGGCTATAATCCCTTCAGTCCGTCAAGTAATGTTACTTCACCATAGCTTTTTACATGTGATAAATCTGAACTAAGAATGAAAGGATTAGTTAAATAAACCGTCCATTTACAACGAACGTTAGGATGGTTTAGAGTTATGTGAAAGACTAGTTTGACGCAGGTAAAACAAAGAAGTTTTTATCCAAATGTTGTGTAACGGTGATATATAATAAACATTTATCATGGAGTTTTTTGGCGTGATCTCAGTCTGTTATGTAGCAGTTATTTTCTTTAATTCTTGTAATTAAGCTTGTGTATTTAACTCTATGTAATTGTAGAAGATAACGCGTAACATTTATTATGAGGTAACGACAAAGCTCCGTGGAAAGTTTGAGCAGGATGGACCACCGTTTTTCTGGAGCTTAGTAACGCTGATACAAGATTGTAAATACATTTTACCAGACATGACATTGACACAAATTGTGAGATTGCCATTTAAGAAGAAGAAGACCATTTATGACGTAAAACTTCATTCGGTTGTTTATCGTCTATTGCAGACGGTTTGACGATTAATACATTTAAACTTAAAATACAATTCTCACAAAATGTGTTAATTTAATTTAATTGACAAGTTGTTATATAACAGAAAGTAAATATAAGTTTAAAAAATGAAAAAAAAATATTTAAAGTACATATTTAACTGCATACATGCACCTGATAGGTCTTGACAGCGGCTTAGCTGTGTGGTGAGCGCTTAATAAGGCATTTAGCTGAAAATACGCAAGGACACCAAAATGGTACGAACATTGGCTTAGCTGATAACTCTGTTAAAAATTCCATGGTATTTGCCATGCGTAGGGGTACCTACGATGAGTAGAAATATGAGAAAAAGGTAGGACAAATGTACCATTTAGTACAGTATGTAGCGTACAATGATAGTGCATGCACTGTCACCGTATCTCGCTGGTGAAGATAACAAGAGCTTCACTAATTGCAGATCAGAGCATATCCTGAACCACTGCTAGAGAGGACTCGAACTGTGTGGGGGAAACTAGCGTACAAGTGTAGAACTAGTTCAGTCGTGTCTTATGCAGTTATGTAACATTGTACCGCACAATATACCACGCCGCACTATTCTCAATATTTGTATAGAGATCAAGATACTTCTACAAATTAACCAGTCAATGATTTAAATAGTTTATCCATTAGTCGACAATGTCAATAAACCGCCTAGTTACGTTACGATAGATACGGTAATGGAACGCGTGTTATAATTTATTTTATTTATAATGATATATTTTATTTTAAATGTACCATTTTTCTTACATATCCGATTATTGCAAGGTGGAAATTGAATAATCCTATTGAAAACATCAAAGCGAGGCGGCCTACATTTGTTGACGTAATATGTTTTTTTGGGTGTTAAATTGATGGCATCACATTTGTTTATTTATTTCCCTATTTATTGATTACCTCGTGAGGTTTCTTTTGAGTTCACTTCTGGTTACTTAATATTTAACATAACAGTCTGGATATGGTTTTTACATATATTAGATAATTGTAAAGTAAAGATACGGTTAGATTTTTACCTTAGTTGAACGGACCATGATCATCATTAGTTACCGTTAGGAACTTGGAGATAATTCTTATCACTAAGAATCACAGAAAAACACTCGATTTCCAATGAACACTTGTGAAAATAGAAAATAGAGCCAGTACTGTACAGTAAACTTACGTTGGAATTCGTCTTACAAAAAAATAACTTACCTTAAACATAGTTCATATTTTTATTAAATTAAATGAAATGAATGGAATACTTGTACATAATAATAACGTATATTTCGAATCAGTGTAACATAGCATAAATGAATCGCAAATATAATTACAAAACTTAAGTCTGTTATTTTTTGTGAAACTAGAAGATACGATACTTTCAAAGATTTTAAACTTTATTGACTCTACCCTACCCTTTGTCATCAATAGTAAAAGAAGCTCATACTACCCCACACGGTAATGTAACCATTGGCATTATTTTGAAAAACCGAAAAGTAAATAAGTAAACATAGCTTAATAACGTAATCAACATCCAGACACCCTTTTCCCTATTTCATAAAAAAAATAAGAAAAACATAGACATAATACTTATCGACCACTGAAATCTATAAACAACTTACTATGAATTGTTTAAATAGATTATAAAAAATACTTTGAAAATAAAGCTTATAAATAAATTTAAATAGATATTCGCAATTAATCTGATTTTTAGTCTGAATATAATTTGTCACTTTACCAAGGTATTTATTTGTATGGTGTAATTGATGAGACCATGCGGTTCCAGGTATAATTGTTAAATATATATTTTAAACTTATATTTCGTATTGACATTAGAAGTGCATGAACGACAGGAATAAGAAAACAAAACTATAGTTTATTAAAAAGACACACTATTAAATGTATCTGTAGCAATGCGGGTGGGCGGACGAAGCACCGACAGACGTGGGTATAAATCGTACAACGGGCGTCAGCTTTCAGTAAAAGAAAATATCGTAAATATTCCATTGTATCCATTGGCCGTCTATTTAAACCTATGTATTAAAATCTGTCACCAAGCACAACGGGTGTGTTTTGGCAACCTCACATAAGAACCAGTAGTCCTAAATTTATCGTGATACCTTTCCAAAAACATTGTAA
The DNA here is from genome assembly GCA_014132275.2 of Samia ricini. NCBI lineage: Eukaryota > Metazoa > Arthropoda > Insecta > Lepidoptera > Saturniidae > Samia > Samia ricini. Next base: position 15,887,874 of record AP028161.1, read on the forward strand.
CTGATTATAAGATTAGATAGTGATATACAGTATAAAATCATCTACGATAGAATTTCTAAAATAGATAGAGGTATACTTAATAATTGGCCATAAGTTTTCAGAATGTCTCAGTTTGAAATAAAAAGGATTTTCGGAACAATTTGAATACATTACCTATTCAAATTTGAAACCTATTTACATATTCGGATTTGTAATAAATATTATAAATAAAAAAAATTACAAATTTCATTTTATCGCCTATGGATATAGAATATATTACAACTATGAAGGTGTTTCATCACTTTATTACACTTGTAAAACAAAGGTATTCTCAAATGAGAGCTGGATCTAAATTTAGTGCTCGCACTCAATTGTTTCGACGTAACGTTTGAGTACTTTGATTTTTGACATTAAGCAAACATAATTTTCAAAGGAAATAATTTACTGTAAAGATGTTTTAAATATATATTATTTTATTCTATATTTTCATCTCAATTTATGAAAACACGGGCACATGTAAAAACAGTATTTCTTCTTTATCTGCTATATTTAGACATATTCCGAGAACTTTTTATTTTGTTTACTTTACTTTTCATTCCTATCTTTTTACATTTTTTTTTTTTCAATTTATATGATATTTTATTTTATTTTCGTACATTGCAAAAATTGTTAATAAAGTAAAATTAAAAATAAAATTTTGAATAAATCTCTAACGCCTTTGAATCGGACCAAGCGCAATAAGCGCCCTGTAATTACGACCGTGACGTGCGTAATTCCGTACCGAATACGCGTACCGCGGAGATTTTGCCTAACGTCGTGTTATTAATTAATGTTATCAAAATTTAACGCGCCGAGTGTTGATTGTAGTAGGGTTAGTGAGGAAAATTGATGTTACTTGCGAATAAATATTACTATGATAACATTAACTCTGCATAAGGTTCATCTAACAATAGTTTCCTATGGCGCTTCGCAATCTTTTGAGCTTCTTAACTTAGCATCGCTCCGAGCGTACGAAGTTATATGAGAACGTCATTTAAAGTATACAATGTCAATTGCAAATTAATATCAGTAATTTAACGTACAGAGTAATTACTAAATCTATTGCGTTATAATATTGTTTAGTGCCGGTTCAGAATAGTATGACCCCATACCTTCCCGTGGGTATCGTAAAAGGCGGCTAAGGGGTAAACCAGGGGATGGGCAGCAGCATCCTCTGAGTACCACAAACACCTGACTGCGATCGCCAACCAGCCTTCCGAGCGTGGCGATTATTGCATTTCCCCCATTTTTGAGGCAGAAATATAGTAGTGGACGTCTTTTGGTTGAATCAATCAATCAATTTCGCCCGTATACAACAGCTGTTATCCTTCCCATTTTGTAACTGGATTGTACATAATACATTATTAGATAGTTTAGCTAAAATATTCCAAGGAATGCGTTGGCGGTTGCTTTATGTCAATTTCATTCAGTATTATGATCACATATCGTGTCAGACATTATTATATTATGATATTTAATTATAAAGTAAAATGTACACTAAAGCCTGGTCAGAGAATATGATTATGATTTATAAAAAATCATGCAATTAGTTTTACTAGTTCTTATACACACAAAAGTACATACAGACTTAGCCTTATCTACTAAAATCCAAATTTTCAATCTTAGGTCAGTGTCAGTCATATAATTAATAAATATCAATAGAATTAGCATACCAGCAGCGTGTGCCATACTATTCATTCATGGATTTTACATGTATGTTTCCCGGACGCCCTCAGTTAGTTCGCTTGTTTTACCGGTTTAGTTTCTCTGACAAAATAATATTTTACGTAATAACGATGGCCAGTTGTGAAGGTAAAAGTTATAAAAACCATTATAGAAGCAAAACCCTAAAATCTAGTGATATATCATGTGGATGTATTGAATGGTTTTTATTTTATATAACAAAAATAATAGTCACAAGACACGCCGCTTGATGCTTTTGTTTAGACTAGACGCTGTAGTGTTGTGCCTACTCTTGATTGTATGATTTATCGAGTTAGCAGTTTTTTTAAATGAATTTATTGTTTCATTAATGAGTTAATTCGTAGGTGTTGATGTTTTTATGACTTTACATGACCACCAGTTCGATCAAGATGCTTTGGAATACCATTTAAATTATATTATTAATATAGAAGTACATATACTTAAATGTTAGTGTTATGTATAGTTAGCTGTATTTATATATGTATATACAGTGACTGCGCTCACTGTTCTTTTTGAATAAACACGTCAGTGCGTAATCAACTAGCTGCCGTTTCACTCGTACCTCATATATAACAGTGGCGACGAACTACCCACGTACCTACATATGTATTAAAAAAAATAAGTGTATTATTTTACGTTAAAAATAGTGTAACATGGCTCAATTTGGAGTTTTAACTACATTCGATCATAATATACAAAACGTGGCAAGTGTATAAAGGCCGTTTATCGCAGTGGTTCATTGCAAACGATATAAACGAAATTAAGGACGCATCGGGGCTCAAACGACGGGCTATTTTGTTGAGCGCACTCGCGGAGGCTACATATCAACTCGCATCAGATTTGGCCTTGCCGAAGGAACTCCAGTTGGTGCCTTATGAGGACATATTGAAGCTTCTGGATAATCATTTTATTCCCAAGCGATGTGGTTTTTCTGAGAGGCATAAATTTTACATAGCATCTCAAAACGACGGAGAAAGCTACGCGGACTGGGCGGCAAGGCTTCGAGGGTTGACGGCACATTGTGGATTTTTAAACGTTGAAGAAGCGTTGAGGGATCGCTTCATCATGGCAATGTTACCGGGAGCGGAGCGCGAAAAGTTATTCGCCCAGGATCCAAAAGATTTAACATTGGCCAAGGCGTTGGAGGTCGCGGAGAGTATCCAGAGTGCGCGTACAGGCGCAGCAGTATCGGCGGAGCAAGGCACTTCGCAGACGCAGCATGTCTTTAAGATTACTGCTAAAACTCCGAGTAGTAGTCCGACCGCGAATAAATTGCAGTGTGCAGTGTGTGGTTTTCGGAATCATAGGCAAGAACAATGCCGATTTTCCACTTATAAATGTACAAAATGTAACATGAAGGGACACTTACGCCGTATGTGTAAAAAAAATCAATTTTATGTGTAAAGAGAGTGTAGAGGAGAACGGCGATGACGGTGAGTTATACAATATCCGTACTTTAAGTGGTGAGCCGATGACAGAAGTAGTTACGGTACAAGGGGTTAAAATTGAATTTCAAGTTGATAGCGGGTCGGCGGTTACTGCGATTTCTGAACGAACTTATTTAAAGTATTTCAAACATGTGTCATTATCCAAACCTAATCAAAGATTACTAACATATAATGGTATTAATATTAAATGCATAGGAATTGCAAAGCTTTCTTTCACATACATAGATAAAACGCGTACATTAAATGTGTATATATAATTAGAGACGGCGGTCCGCCGCTTCTAGGGAGGGATTTTATATCTTTATACAAAATAGAAATGCTACCAATTAATTATTGCGGTGATTCGCAAAATACCGTGGCGCTCTTAAAATCACAATACGCTAATGTTTTTTCTAATAAATTAGGAATGTTCAATAAATATAAGGTTAAACTTAACCTGAAAATTGATAGTAAACCGGTATTTTTTAAGCCGCGTCCAGTCGCTTATGCCTTACGTAATAAGATAGACGAGGAGTTAGATCGGTTAGTGCGCGAGGGCATATTAAAACCTGTTGAGTATTCAGAGTATGCGTCACCCATTGTGCCCGTTCTGAAGCGAGATGGAACGATTCGTTTGTGCGCAGACTATTCAGTAACGGTAAATAAACAGCTGTTAATCGATAAATATCCTTTACCTACAACTCAGGAATTGTTTACGAAATTACACGGCGGTCAACAATTTAGTAAATTAGATCTTTCTCAAGCGTATGCACAGTGTATTTTAGATGACGAATCACAAAAAATTACTTGTATAAACACCCATAAAGGGTTATTTAATTATACACGATTAGCCTTCGGGTTGGCTAGCGCTCCGGCCATTTTTCAGCGTGTTATGGAAGGAGTATTATCGGGAATGGAAGGGGTATTATGCTTGTTAGATGATGTCTTAATTACGGCCCCTAACGAGTCAGTTCATTTTACTAGACTACATTCTGTACTCCGGCGATTACAAGATGCTGGACTAACAGTTCAAGAAAAAAAATGTAATTTTTTCAAAGATGAAATCGAATATTTAGGATACGTAATTGACAAAAATGGGTTGAAAAAGTCCCCTCAAAAAGTCGACGCTATATTAAATGCCCCTACCCCCAAAGATGTTAGCCAATTACAGTCTTTCCTAGGTCTAGTTAATTATTACCGAAATTTTGTTCCGAACGCGTCTTCAATCCTCAGTCCAATGTATAAATTATTAGAAAAAAAAAAAAAGTAAATGGCAATGGAATTCAGAACACGATCATGCTTTTAACAAAATAAAACAAATGTTAGTCTCGGACCAGGTTTTAGCACATTTTAACACTGAAGCATTGATTATATTAACGGTGGATGCTTCACCTAATGGACTAGGCGCGATATTGTCACAGGTTGAGGACGACGGTGTGGAGCACCCGGTCTCATTCGCATCTCGTACGCTAAATGCGGCTGAAAGGGGTTATTCGCAAATACAAAAAGAAGCAACCGCAATTATTTTTGGCGTACGTCGTTTTCATCAATACTTGTATGGTAGGTCTATCCCGTTTATACTTCGCACAGATCACAAACCATTAATTACAATATTTGGATCGCATCGTGGCATACCCGAGGTGTCAGCGAACCGATTACAACGATATGCAATGTTTTTAAGCGGATATAATTTTAAAATAGAATACATACGCAGTGCTAATAACTGCGCTGACTACCTATCTCGTGCGAGCGTCATCGGATGCGAACCACACAACACAGAGAGTTGCGAAACCACATCATTTATCGAAGATAGGGCTTCCTACGTTAATTTTGTTGTTGACGAAAGCTTACCTATTAAACTTAATGAGTTACATCAGGAAACTATTAATGATCCTCAGTTAAAGAAAGTTTCTACATATATATCTCATGGTTGGCCTAGAAAAAATTCAGATTATTCTATTCGGGCATATTGGTTATGTAAAAATGAACTTTCTTGTGAAAATGGTATTATCATGCGGGGTCATAGGGTTGTTGTTCCGAAGGTATTGCAGTCAAAAGTACTATCAGAACTTCACAAATCACACCTGGGTGTTGTAAAATGTAAGTCCGAAGCACGGGGTAAGGTTTGGTTTCCAGGTATAGATAAGGCTATCGAAGAAATGATAGTGGCCTGCAATGTATGCATTCAACTTCGGCCGTCTCCGACACGTGCACCATTAGCAGTGTGGCCATATCCGCCACGACCGTTTTATAGAGTACACGTTGATTTTCTCGGTCCTATAAACAAGCAGTTGTATTTAGTAATTGTGGATGCGTATTCGAAGTGGGTGGAAGCACTTAAAGTGAATAGTACCTCTTCCAGTATTGTAATTAGCAAACTATATGAATTTATGTCAAGGTTTGGACTAGTTCATACGTTAGTCAGCGATAATGCCACATGTTTTTTATCAGAAGAGTTTACTAAATTTTGCGCTGCGAACGGAATATCGCATGTGACATCGCCCGCCTATCACCCGGCCAGTAACGGACAAGCGGAGAGTTATGTAAAAGTCGTTAAAAAAGGTATCAAAGCATGTTTACTGACCAGTAGTAATGAAAAGAAAAAAAACAACGAACATTTGTTAAAATTTCTTTTTGACTACAGAAATTCAGTACATGTTACGACGGGTACTTCTCCTGCAGAGTTAGTTTACGGTAGAAAGCTTCGTTCGCGTTTAGACTTAATTATTCCAGAGAACTCACCTTTACCGCCCTCCTCTGACACTCTCTTTAAAGTTGTGAAAAAAAATCAGTGTTTACAGAGTAAAACGTATAAAGGGACAAATAAAACTTGTTATAAAAAAGGAGATCGGGTTATGTATAAAAGATATTTTGCAAACAAAAAGTATACCTGGAATCGGGGTTTTATAATTAAAAGGTTAGGTAAAACTATATATCTGGTAAAAGACTATGAAACTTCACTAAAAGTAAAAAAACATCACAATCAACTTATTCCACATAAAATTACTGATCGCAACAACTTAACAGAACATAATGATTCTATTACAACAGATTTGTACGATACATGGGATTTTTCGGTTCCGCGTTCATCAGTTGATAATCAAACCAACAATGCGAGTATTAACATAGAGGGAAGTGACGGTGACCCATTGACACTGTGTCAGGAAGAACAGGCGGTAGAAACCACACAGGTGGACCAATTATATTGTGACGAGTCTGTTGAGGAATCCGGAAATATTGTGAACGAAGGTGAACGTCGTCCAGACCAGACTGTTTGTACAAGGCCAGGAACGTCAACAATGATACTACGATCCATTCCCAGGACCAATTACAAACCTTTCTTTTGTGATGATAAATAACTAAAAGGTGGAGATATGTTATGTATAGTTAGCTGTATTTATATATGTATATACAGTGACTGCGCTCACTGTTCTTTTTGAATAAACACGTCAGTGCGTAATCAACTAGCTGCCGTTTCACTCGTACCTCATATATAACAGTTAGACATAGTTAAAACTCGAAAGTATCAAGTATTATCAAAGAGATTACACTTCTACAATAAAATTATTTTGTTCGAATGACATTAAAAAAATTTTCAATTTTTTTATTACAAACATTAAAAATTACTTGTAATAAATGTCATATAATAAAACTATGAAGTAAATTTTGTTGAAGATATTTCTCTAACATTATCGAAACTATCGATACGTTATGCGTACCGGCGCACGACGCACATCACTTTACGAATTCCGCCTGCTACCCGCCCCTCTCCTTATATCCCGAAAACGACACACATGGTTCCCATACTTTGCACTAGTTTTGCAATCTCTATTGGCCGCAACGACTTTGTTACTCTATAGTGTCAGTGATGATAGGTTCGAAAAACCGATATATTTTTGGTTTGATCTCAGTCTTGAGTTTTAAAAACGAAACTGAAATTAGCTGATAGTGATATTTCCTTTTATAAGGATGTGAATTTTCTTTAATATTATGTTCATATTTTACTAGCTACGTGCTCACGGCTGCGCCCGCGTTTCATATATTCGTCACTGCCTTTTTATTTTTATACGGAACCCTAATATTTTTTTTTACCAAGATAAAGTAAATTGAAGCACTGCCCGTAAAACAGGGCATTGAATAGGATTATTTTTTTTACGCGGTCCCCTAATTATTTTCAAAAATGACAAGTACCCAGCTATCTAACAAAAAAAGTCCCATGAAAATCCGTCCAGCCGTTCTGGAGATTACTCGGGAAGAAAAAAACAGGATCACAAAAAAATTTAAAATTTTATGGAATAGGTATCGTATCGTATATACATTCATATCTATTTATTAAAGAAAATTATTTTTGACATATTGTTAAATATTACTTGTATTTAATGAATTGTTATTAATAAATATTTTATTTCTTTAAATAAATATCCGCTAAATAAGTATTCTCAAATGTAATTAGAAATGATTATTACAAGGAACAACACGTATATCACGTATCTCTATATAAAGTATTCATTAATACAAACACTACTATGCACAATCTGTTTCCACACAATAAAAACCACCCATTTAACCCGGCAAAATCAACGGGGGTCATTATTACCCTGTTGTGCCTGCAGTTGCGCAGTCAGCGCGGCGGCGCGGCGGTTCGCGCGGACCGCTAATTTGTCAATGTCTCTCTTGCTTCGTTGATATTAATGGAAATTTAGCGTCAAGCGAACAGGTCTTTGTTCTTTAATTACTGTGTATTGTTAACGTTAAATTACCTGTTTGTGAACAGTGCGAAATTAGTACGGATTACACTTACACTGTGCCAATACTCTAACCATTGAATTCTTTGAGTTGTATTATTTCATGTCATTGAACGATTTTTTTTCACTAATGACCTTTTCGGTGGTCTTAGAGCACTCAGAATGAAAATGGTAACTACGTACTACAAGTGCACCACGATGCTTCGGTTCTTCGGAACTTCGGTTAACTATAATACATTAAATAAAATATGGTAAAATGGCCTTATAATAGAACCTATTTACCTTGTATCTGATTTGGAAGTATGTTTGTATGTGTAAGTAAGTATGTGCAGTGTGGTGCGTGTGTTGCTAATGCATGAAGATTCAATGTTCCATTATTGAAGATCGAAGAATGGTTTATGCCGCTGCCGTAGCGAGACTCGGGGGATTGTGTAGAGAGGATTTGGTTTAATTTTGCCTTGTATGTAATATGAAATTTTTGAACATGCTTCCAACAAACTTCAATTTTATTTTATTTTATGTCAAAGATATCACTGAAATTCTATTTTTACTTTTTATTAACTTTTCCCTATCTATTTCTTTCGCATATTACATTTACTGTGAACCAGCTGTGCCCGCGACTTCGCTCGCGTGAAATTCAGACATTCATATTTTAATAGACAACCTATATCCTCTCCTATCCCGTCGCGTCCAATTTTGTTCAATTTTCCATTTTTTTTTTTTGTTCTCGAATAAGACTACTTACAAACTCTTCTTTCATACTAAAGTCGCCGCGTATTATTCAAATAACTATAACTTTTGATACAGTGGCGGTTGAATGGATGGATAGATGGATTGACCTATTTTTAGTCCATTGCAATATATTTTTTACAAAAATCGTACAATGTACAGACAGACACGTGAAATTTAAAATTTTATAATTAGTGTAAAAAAATGTGAATTTGAAATAAGACAATTGTAAAACTACGTTTTATAAAATTAAACACATTAATGTCTTTTCAACGCAAACATTGTCCGTATCCACACAAGTACCATAGTACATCCCATTTAACCGAATAAAATCAGCGGGGGCTTTAATGACCCCGGCAGTTGCCTGCACTGTATAGCTGGCTCGGTGATCCGTCGTACGTTAATTTGTCAATGTCTCCTTTCCTCGTCCTGATGTTAATGGAAATTTAGCATCAGGTGAACAAATGGTTTTAACCTTGATTGTAATGTTTATTTTGTTCTTGATTTGTTCTAATTAAATAGAATACTAAAAACCTTACTAATTCTAAAATAAAAAGCTACGTTTCAATGCTTTTCTATGTATGTATCTAATTGATTTTTAATATGAAAACCACAACCCTGGTCAAATACCTATTTGATTCTTGTATGTGTATTATTCTCAGTTTCCAGTTTTTTTTGGACTAAACCAATAACGACAAAATTAAATTAACTTGCACTAAATCTCATTAATAACTACTTAAAAACAAAAAAAAAAATTCTGTTTATGTCTTAAACTGTCAGCGGAGAAAATGCCTTAAACTGTTAAATTTTTACCACTTTATCTTTTATTTTGTTACTGTACGCAATGTAGTGTATAAGTTATGAGAATAATCTAATCGAATGAAATAAATTTTAACATTATTATTATTTTTAATAGACTTTCCCAATTTTTAATATAATTCTCCCTTTACGCTACAATGTTTTAAAATTAAAATGTTTAACTTATCAGATTATATTATAGATTTATAACATTTATCAGATCTATAGTATTAATAGGTAATTAATAGGTATTTTAATTTTATCTTTACTAATATTTTTTTTGTGTTAAATTCTATCGACGAGCATTGATCTAAAGAAAAAAAACTATTACATTTTTTTCATCTCATTTTCAATAATGATTTTAATCTAATTTCGTCCAATAGGCGACCACCAGTATATATATTTATATTATCTCTTTGCTATACACAATCATAGATGGCACATAGAAGAGCGATTCGTAATCCAGTAGATGCTAATTTTCAACTGTTTGCAGTATCTATTGAAAGCGTTAGTACGAAGGTTGTCTGTGTTGACTTCTAAATTAAAACCACTATGGTTATGACGAATTCGTTATTAGATTACTTTTAATACATGTTACTTTTAATACATAATACACATGAATGTATAGACGATACCTATACCAAAATACAATTTTTGTTTGTCTGTCTGTCTTTTTTCGTTCCGGGTAATCTCTGGAACGGCTGGACTGATTTTGACGGGACTTTTTTGGTAAATAGCTGAAGTCACTCCACGTAACTTTTGATTTTTAATTAATTAGGGCTCCATATAAAAAAAATAAAATTCATAAAAAAAAAATACAATCCGATTCAATGCACCGTTTTATTTATGAGAAATATTTTTACTTTATCTTAGTAGTAAAAAAAATTAGGAAAATAATTAGGGTTACGTATAAAAAAATTAAAACGCAGTGAAGGATATATGAAATGTGGGAGCAGCCGCGGGTACACAGCTAGTAATAAATAAAACTGATAATTGTCTTTATACATTACAATGAGTATTCGTTGGGTAGAGAGCGTGTAATTTTTGAACGACTCGACTTATGAAGTCATTACATTCACACAATATATTAATTTGGTTTATCGAACCGCGACGGATCGTAGCTATACTAAGATTCGATAGATACCTTTTTTTTTTTTTTTTTTTGACGGGGGGAAATGCATTTACGCACTACCCTTATCTATTGTATTTGAGGGATCAGAGTCCCCCAATACAATAGATAAGGGGGCACGGAGTGACGAGCTCCGCGCCAGTGTGGGACTCACCCGGGCGTGAAGCGCCCGGAAATACCCACTAAAACCCCCCGGGGCCGTCCGCTGCATTTGGGATGGGGGCGACACGGGGTGGCTTTCGCAAGCACCGCGTCGCCCCCTGCAGCGAACCTACCGGGCCTCGTCGTGCAATGGCCCAGCGGGGATGGGGGAGTGTACACACTTCTCAACCCCACCTCTTCGCCCGCCTCCCGTAGGAGGCATGACCTAGATTGGTCTGCAGTCCGGGGGGCGAGATGTAATCCTCGCCCCCCATAAAGATGGAAATAGAGATAGTTCAGTGGTGGGCAAAAGAAATAGGGAAGAAGCCCACCACTGAAGAAGAAATTTGGGTCCCTCTCCTTCACTCACCTTGTCATACATGACAAGGCATAGAAAGGAGAGGGATACCCAGAAGAGAAAGGGACAGACGAAGAAGCACGCAGCAAACACACACACAAAGAACAACAAAACACCTACACAAAGAACACACACCCCCCGGGGCTCCTACATCCTCAGGAAGCCCCGGACATAACGAGCCCACCGCCCTCTCGGCCTCCTTCTCCTTCGAGGATCCGCAAGCGGATCCTCCTCCCTCACCCTCTCGTCCGTCTCCTTCTGCAACAAGACTCGTTCGCAGAAGGAGGCGACGACCCCCCAGACCTCCTCGCTGCCGACCATAGCTCTAACAACGGTCGGCAGCGAGAGGTCCTCCCCCACCACCGCCGCCACTTCGCGACGCGGCACCTCCCACGCGGCGCACTCAGCAAAAGTGTGGTGCGCCGTATCCTCCGCCGCGCCGCAGTGGTGCCACACCTCCGACGGCTCCCTCCTGGCAATCCTGTGCAGGTACCATCCGAAACACCCATGTCCGGACAGCACCTGCACAAGCCTGAACGTGAGGGAGCCGTGCCACCTCCTCACCCACTCCCGGAGGACCGGGCGGATGGCGTCTATGGTTGGTCGCCCATAGCGCGCATCCGCCAGGTCCTCCTCCCACCTCACAAACTGTTCCTCCCTAAACTAGAGCCTCAATCTTCTTATTTCCCCCGGATGAAGATTCGATAGATACCTAGCAATGTGATCACTGTTAGTAAAATGTATACACTATATGGGCCGAAATTACAAACATTCAAAATTAAATATGTTCGATTAGATCCAATAAAAATATGGAACCGCGGCTAAATGTTGGACAAAGTAGCTCAATATCTGATTTTTTTTTTTCAATTGATAATGCTATTTTCACCCAAATCACCTTGACAGCTTCACCGGACTTTGTGAGAGTTTAGTGCACACAACCGGAAAGTTGTAACAAACACAGATTACAATGTTTCGAACCTCGTTTTGGCTGTTGCACACTTCGCAGAACTTATCTACTATTTACTAATAGCTATAACAAGAAAAGGGGAAAAGGCCCATTATAAAATCTACGTACAAGTGTTGCAGTATGATGAATTATGTTGCAAGTGCATGAAGCAGGAGAAGTTGAAGATCGGAACACGTCCTGAGCCGCGGCCAATTTAGTACTTGGCGGCTTTAAAAATGTAATAAAAGTCTCTGATAGGAAATAGATTCCCACTAGGATCGACGATAGATATATATTTTTTGCGAATCTGCGCTTCGCTTCATCGGTTGAGCGCCAACGATAAACAATTTGGCCGAGATTTTTATTATCTTTTTATTATACCTACACACACTCGGCCGGTCAGTCTTATCAACTGATATTACTATTTTCACTGTTCTGATTTCACCAGATATAATTGACATTATTTAATAAAATAACATTTTTATTCTTTAAGACATCTGTTTTAAAAAGTATTTCGTAGTGCGTATGCTTATTAGAGTTGTTAAAGATCATTATTTATAACATCTATTATGTGTCAAATTTGGACATTTGTAAATATTTAAATTACTACAATTGATAATATCGTTGTCCTTGTTTTACACGCGTAAGCACAAACTGTTGAATTTATAACAAATTCTGTGCATAGATTAATATAATTTTGAGATGAAATAAAGCAAGTGAACGTGCTGTTGATATATATTGCTAGGCGATAATAATCCTCGTAACTTGTTTTAAATATTGTCTTGTCTAACTAGCTTTTGAGGCCGGCTTCATTAATGTAGATTGTTTACACCAATTAAGGAATCTACTCTTCGTCCTTTTCTGTACCCCTGATAATATGTATGCGTAATTAATAAACGAAACTAATATCCGAATTTATAATATTATAAGTTAGGATTCAAATTCTAAGGATTTTTTTATTAACGTAAATCAAACGCAGGTCCGGCGAGTAGATACAATGCAAAAGCAGTCCTTACTCCCCGACAAAATATGTGATAGAGAAATCAGAAACACAGTGGGTTTATTTGGTAAGAATCTGATATTAACCCATCTTTAAAAGCCTTGCGGGTGAAAGATAACCTTATGCAATATTTTCCCACGTAAATATAAATTTAAAAATGGTGAATTCCGTCAATGATAGAGAAGAGAATCATTCTTTAGAATTTTTGAATAACTACAGTTCTACAATCTAGTGTATCATTTTTTTGACGATGAAAGCTATAAAAAATATGTTTCTAGCGACGGGTTACTAAAATTGTTTTTTAATATACATACTTTAGCTTAATTAAGATATTTTTGTACATATAAGTGGTTTATCTTCATTGAAAATAAATCTAACTTAGAGTAAAAACAATACAAAAATTCGTTGCGTGATTTAAAAGGAGTTAGAGGATAAACAGAAAAACTCTAAAAACGGTTTTGTTTTACATAAATGGAATAAAAAAAATATGTAATAAAATCTGGTTCATGGTTTCTCATAGAAATTAATGTTTTATCATAATTCAATTTTCTTTCATTGCACCAAAAAATTAGTATTACTTTTTTTTTGGTTATAAATTGAATTGTAATTAAGTATAGTGTCTTCTGCGTACCGTCAAACTTCCTCGTTAGTGAAATTGTATGAAAGGTAAATATTATGCATCGAGAATGCATGTCCAGGAACTTCGTGTTAAACTGCGATTATTTATCGATCGCCCATATTTATAACTTCCTAGGTTCGTGAGGTGAGAAGCCATGCCGTTCTATTCGTGTGTAAATAGTATCGTTTAGTTAATATATTTGACTTAATTAGTCAAATTAATTAGGGATCACTCAAGAATTACGTTAGAACAAACGGCAGGTGGAGGTTCCATATTCAGCTTATTTTTCATGATACGGGGACGGCAGAGCCTAAATTATTGCGTAACGTATGTATACGTATTTACTTTTTATTTTTTTATTCTACAAAAAATTTTCCAAGCTTATGTTATGATGGAGAGGGACGGGAGGGGGACCTAAGAGCCTTGCATACTATTTCTAAAATAAATGAGGGGCGCTCAAGAATATCCACCTTGAACGGTCCTTTAAGAAGTTATTGGATAGCCCAGCACTAACTCGCTAGGATGTATGTCAATTTGAATCCTAACTAAACCGGTAGTTGTGACGACACGTCCTGTGGTAAAGATAGTTTTAGCGTCCTCGTTCGGAAACCGAAATGACACTTTCTATCCTCTAACGCAAACATTATCGTCCGAAATGAAATAGCGGGAAAGTTCTGCCTGTATTAATGAGTTCAATTGTCAGTCATTACATGTTGGAGAATAACTGATGGTCCTGATCGGCAAAGTTTACATTTATTTTTTATTTAAAGTTACGGGTGACTTTACTATGAAATAAATATGATGTAAATTATTCGAATAATCTCCACGACGGGAATCCCGTATTTACCACACCTTTGAAAATACCGCCTGTGTGGTGAGATGTACACCCTACACGCACACTCACACTGAGCCTCAGGGACAACATAATTATTTATACATAGAAATTATTTTTTGTTTCAGGTACATATGGGACTACTGTTTTCATTAGGAGATCATCAATGCGATTGAAGCAATTGGGGAATTTTACAACCATTGTCGGTTTGTTAAGCAAGGTTTTCGAGTTATTATAGTAATCATACAGAAATAATTTAAAAAAACTTGACATTTTTTGTAATGTAACATCTTGTTTCTTAAATATACTTAACCCTTTTTAATTCCACCTTTCGCAATCTCAAATCCCCCTATGTTTAATATTCATAATGTAACATGACGTACGTGAGATAAGTAGGCGGTATAGTAGAAGATAAGGGCACACCATTATACCATTACCTATAAAGATAGCGGCCCCAGTTCCATATGTCATTAGGTTGCCAATTTACTGTTATCGAATGCTCTCCGTTTAAAATTTTACACTAACAAAACTAAAATTAGATAAAGTATTTTGAAGAACATATTTTTCTTTTTTTCTTGGCAATCAATCTTATTAATTGAGACAGAATTTTTTAGTATAATTTAAAGGTGGTATTTTTTCTTACAAACTGACGATGTACTTTTTGGTGAACTCTCGAAAAACAATTTTGGTAAGATTATTTTATAAAGTTTTTGTTTCATCAGTTATTTGGGAAAAATAGAATGATTAAAAACCGAAATAACATAAAACCTACCTGGTCGTCATACTTCTTTGTTTTGAAAATTAGTACAGTAATCAATGATGGGTTTTTTACTGCTGAGTGAAGCTATCTAGATGCAATTAGTGTTGACCACCTTCTTCATACCTACTTGATTTTGACACTTGAAAAGTGAAAAGCAAATTACAGTGTAATATTCATGTATGTTGGAATTCAATTCCGACGTTTTCTACCGGCTTGTATGGCAATTTCTTAGTATGTCTTTTGTGTTTACGATTATGTAGTTATTGTGATGGTATATTTGGTGGGCGTGAAGTGTTTTGGGATTTTTTTAATAAGGTTATAAGGAATCGGGTTATATGAGCGCTGCGTCACTGCTACCTACCTAATCGAGTAGAAAATAACATTTCGAATTATCACCAAAAATAAAGGCATTTTATTACGTACGCATTTGCTAAACGTAAGTATTCTGTTCATAAAGATAAATGCTTGTTCAGTATTATCGACGTTCGTACGATGTTACGTCATTTTGTAATCGATAGATATGGCAACCCCGTTCTCAGTGCTTCTTCACATTGTTTGGTAGAGCACGACAAAGTGTCGATTAATCAATTTCCTTTCAGTGAAGACACTGTTGAACCATGCTTGACACAAAAGCTAACATACTTTGTAAGGTACTTTTTTATAGTGACTGGATTTTGGTGATGTTTTCATATTTACCGTAAAAATTCGCTTTAATAAATACCAATGTTTTAGTTAATCGTTTGTATGTTTGACAGATTGTTTTTCTGATCATTAATGAATCACAATAAAACTACACATTTGATTTTTATGAAATTTCGAAATGTCATATAGACCTGATTTTACCTTATACAATGATCTAGTCAAATGCTGCCATTTTGCAAGCCCTAACCACAGAGATTTTTGTAACTTGAAAATATATTTCCAAAAAGCATAGTAAGTATTTCACTAATCTATAATTAACCAACTATATCACGAATAATTCTACAAAAGTACGCAATTTCATTAACAAAAAAGACCGCCGCCCAAAATTTCTATTTCAAACATACATGTTTATTTTTATTCACGATCTTTGAATTTAAACAAAATTGTTTACCGCAATTAAATAAATTTAAAACTAAGTAAATTTATAAATAATATATAAATTCATTTTAAAAAAAATGATAAAAATAATTCTTAATAAGGTTAATATTTAATTAAAACGGGTACCAATTAAAAAGTTGCGGCGGTCCTTTCTGTCGCGATAAGACTCCGATAGCCCCAGGAGTGTATCTCAGCAGTGGTGGGCTAAGTTGAAAAGTTTTACCTATCGAGAAAATATTCCGCAACATACTGATACCAACTTAAATTAGAAGTCAGGCTCGAAACTCTAAGGATTCATTTCAAACTCAATCATAAAACTTCGTGTAAGAAGGTATAATGTACGACATACGTATATAGGTATGTACTACGTTCTATAAAATGTTATTACGGGTTTTCTTTTTAATCTACGATGGAAAAATACGAGGTCGTAAAAACATACAGCCAAGTGGGTGTGTATTATAAAAACAACCGAACTATATAACAATAGGTAATGTGATTAAATGGTTACTTTTAAAATATTGGATGGAACGAAAACTTCAGCTGGCGGCCATGTTTGTAATTCATTCGCATCGCGCCGATGAGATGATGTTACGGTGAAATTCGGGTTTAAATAAATATTCATAGTAATTGTTTTAAATTATTTTCACATAAGTTCTTGTATTTGGTAGCACAACTTTTTTGTTAACGAAAGAAAAAATAATAATTCTATTAAGTTACAACACCACATTAAGACATTATTTAGCAAACTACCTTTTCATTAAATAAGGAAAACAATAAATTACATATTCATTGAGTATTGATCTAGAAAATTATAGTGGTACATAATTACAGATAGCTGATTTAGGATTATTATTAATAATAATTAATACACAGTAGTAAACCTAGTTATAATTTAGTATTTCTGTGTATTTGGAAAGAACCAACCACAACGCAACATCATAACTTGTATCGTGCGAACTCCATAATCGTTCTGTAATGTTTTTAAGTAAAATTACAGAAATGTACACTGAATGGTCAGATACTTTGTATATTGTCATATCGCACACTAAGTTTTCTATGTGTTTTTAATTTTGTTAACTATTGTTTCAGACGAAATACCTAAATACAAAATAGTCCTTATTTGACATATGGTTTCGTTTCGCTCGGCGTAAATTCAGTCGTGTAATTCGGCGGAGAGATACAAAAGATATGCTATGTACATTATTTCCTTCATAAAATAACATACGAAATTGTGTATGATCATCGTTTAAGTGGTGATAGATATTTAGCGATCTCATAAATGCAAATATCCTAATACATAAAAACTTAAAATCTATTAATAACTTTACTTAGGGTATTTTAGTTTCCAGATTCGTTTACGAGGAACATGGGAAACACGAGATAGTTATCTATGTAATAAATGCAAACATTTGATTATATAAGAAAACTAGCTGGTGCCCACCGCTTCGCCTGCGTTTCATATATTCTTTAGGTGTGAGTGAAAAAGTGATACTTAACCTAAAAAACCAAATGAATGAAGAAAAATGAGTCTTTTGTTTTTATTAGGGGAAAAATGTACATAATAGTAAATAAAAAAAAATGAGAATGGGTCGATAGAATCCAAAGAATAAATATTCTATAACCATCTACAATCCAAAATTCCGCGTCGAATGGTAGTACCCCAATCCCGATATATTCAGTAGTTTTGAGGTGATGGTTCGTCAAAGGACTCCCATTTTCCTTTTATATGTGTATATATATATATTATTTACATATATACATAGACAGTATGTATCGTAAGTGAATTGATTAGCGACGCATTCGGGTGCGACACGCTACACTTTCGCTGCAATCTCACTTTCCGGAATTTAATTGACGTTTTTTTTTCTCTTTTTCGATTATCGTGAGCCGCCGCAATGACACTCCGTGCTTCAGTAGCGACGTGTTTATTAGTTTTTTACCCTGTCTTTTGTCACGCGACTATTATCATGCAACTAAGATTAATAGAATTTATTTAAGCAAGTTTGGACTAATCTCTAGGTTCTCAACATGGGCGATAATACTCCCTTGGGGCTGTAGATTTTTTTTTGCAAAATTGGGGGGCATTGAGATAATGCAGAAAGGGCATGGGCAGTTTGAATATATAGTCTATAAAGGCCAAAAAATTAAGATGGAGGACTCTAGAAAAAATCAAATTTTCAAAGTAAGTGGTGAGCGAAATAAGGTTGAGAAACTATGGTCTTATCTAATATAATGGGTGTCAGTTTTCAGTGAAGGAAAGTATATTTACAATCCTAGATCATATAATCACTTCAGGTAAGATTGACCTCAAACGTTAAATCTACGCACATTATGAATTTTGTTAATATACAAATACAATAAATAGTTATGTCGTTATTTGTACTAATACTTAGTTATGCTTTCGCTGTGATTTTGACTAGAAATGGAACGAAATCATTTAATATTAGTAAAATCTTTGTCCGTCGTTAGTTACTGGACTTGTAACTCGAATACAATCGAATCGATTTACGTGATACACCTTTTAAATCGTAAACGTATTATTTGGTCAGGTTTTAGAATGCATTTTGTTGTATTTAGTTTATATATGGAATCAAGGATTACTTAAGTCGGCAGAAAAGTCACTACCGATACTTTCCCTCCCAAAAATTCAATTGTATACTTAAGAATTTTGAAGGATAAAAATGCTTATTTAATCTAGTAAAGCCAAATAACAATCTAGTAGATCTAGAAAAGAAATGAGAGATTAAATGCGTAATTACGAAATGTTAGAATTATTCTAAAGCTAGGTAGAAACAAACGTCGAGGTATAGGTGTTTGAACGCGGAATCTGTTTGGAGAACGTAATCCTTCCAAAAATAAATGACAGTCATCTAAAGTCTACAGCGATAAGTATCTGGAGCCAGATTCCATCAAGAATGGCATTTAGTATCCCAATGAAGTAGAAGAATCACCTTCATTCATCGTTTGTAACGCTATTGGTTGTTATCGATTCATATATTATACTAGACTAGATCGTGAGCTCACATGAGCTTTATCATTCTAATAATATTTACATTACGATAATAAATAAGGTCACGGTTATGTCATGAATGATAAAATTACCAGTGATTTTTCTGAGAAGGGATACCATTAAACTGTGTATATTTTCAGTGTTTAAACTAGCAAAATATGAGTAATATCTACATGAGCTAGATTATACTCTCGTTTTTTGTTGCAGCTTGAATTATTCGGAGAATTTGTCCGAACACCGTTTTGCACATTTCTCTCTCGGTCGCTTTCCATGAAACTTTTCTGGTAATACACGGTTTTCTAGTTTATCTAGATTTCCTATTTATAACAACACCTTTACGTGTAGTAAAAATTAACATTAAATGATGATATTCGTCCACAAAGTACTTATTTAAAAATAAATTAATTACATATGTTATAAAGATAGTGATGTAGAAGATTATAAAAGAATGTTTAATGTGAGTATCGATAAATCTTGATATTTGTAAATTAGAACCATATTATTTGGGAAAAGAGCCCAATTCAGCTGTATCACAATACATTGAAACCAGCACATTAGTCAAATATACATAACACTGCACTCCCATACGTAGGAACATAGGTTCCGTGAAGTAACTTTTGGTGGCATGCTTGTGGTTCGTTAGTAGTTATACATAAAACATTTGTCAGATAAACCAAATACGTAATATATAGTTAGTTAGGTTAAGGTACATACAAATACGGTTAGTTGAAACTATTCCACAGAATCACGTGGACGTAAACAGTTTTCACAAAAGTCGGGGAAAAGGGTCTCTCAACAAATTTAGGTACATGATCTATACGGGCAAAATATGCCACTAGTATACTCGATTGCCGAATTTTTTTCACCGTCCTAATTGTCACCGTTAGCATGATTCGCAATTGCCAATTTGTTCCCACCTATTCGCGGCTGAAGATAGGGTACACAAATAACCTCCAAACGAAACAATACCTACGTTAAGTCACTAAATTCAATAATTAATTTAAAATGCATAACACGTGCATCCTGCGGTCGATACTGATTGCATCTCAAAGGATGCTATTATGTGGACGCGGGTAGAATTATATTAGTTACAGTAATTGTTATTTTAATCAAGTTCAACTTTATAAGGGACGGGATTTTTATAATAATGATAAGGGTTCAAAGGGTTTCTTCATGGTATTTCAATTTTGACTTAGTAAGGGTTTCTGAAATGTGCAAGCCATTTGGAATTTGCCTAACTGACTGACTTCGTTAGATGAATAAATAAAACAATGCTATCGTAACAAAATAACACGTTGAAATATTCAAACGAATAACCAATTGCTTTTTTATATTTGCATATAAATTGTACAATTGTTGTAAATGACACTCTGACTTTATATTATGCAAAGGTTTTTAAGGCGCAATTTTAAAGATTAGTGTTAGATTTCATAATACCAGTATACAAATCGAAATAGTTTTGTTTTTATGCTCACATTTTTTTACAATTACCGTCATTTTATGAAAAATCTCAGAATGCTCATATTTTAAGATAAGAAGTAATTTGTCTTAAGATAGTATATGTCATAATTTACAACCAGAAAAGAAAATTCCAAAAAACGATAAATATTTTTGAATTCTTTGACAATCCAGCCAGCAAGATTTCATCCACATTTTTATTATACTGTATTTACTTGAAATAAATAATTTAGATCAACTGACGTCTAAACAAAAGCTCTGTATCAGCATACTTTTATATTAAAATAAAAATTGCATAAAAATTCTCCACTTTCAATTTCATTTCATATCATTTTAAGTTGAAAATTATTCCGATGTCGTAACCTGGGAGAGAGGTCTTCGAGTAATTTAATTAAGAACTTTCAGTTTTTTTCGAGCTGCGCCTTCTCCGTAAAGTCCTCCCTGTCTATTAAGCTTTGGTAGACATACCTTCTTACCAAGATATTATATCTGTTATTTATTGAATTATTATTTTATATATGCTTTAACGTGCGCAAAGATGTTTAATTTTACTAAAACTACAATGAGTTAAAAAAGTTAGAGAACTACCAGTAAAGAAACGTACACATTAAACGAATATTTCAAGGATACATCCATGTTATTGTGACTTTATTTCGAAATTCTGTGCTGATTTGTGATATTTGTAACTGTGTTATTATTATTATTATTATATTAAGTAACTGTAAAATTTTATATTTACAGTTTAGTCTTTCTGCATGTATTATATCAGTGTTTTAATCTTTTTATTTGTACGTCCACTGTTGGTATAACATAGCGACCTAATCAGATATAACACCCTTCTGTATGTAATAATGACTATGTTAACAAAATAAATGATTTAATTTGATCATGATTAAAATCCAACCAAAACTCAGGGAAACAATTCAATACAAACTTTATTTGGAACAACAAAAGTTTTACTTACCAGCAATATTGAATTCACAAAATATATGTAATTAAATGACAACATATACTAAACTTTCATTGTAGAGTCGAAGAAATAACACAAACCAATTCGAAACTTTAAGCGTAGACTGTTGATTACTTTACAATTTATATGTCTTTGTTAATTTATCATGTTTTTATAGAGAAAAGTTGAAGCTAATTTTTCCATCTATTGTTTAAATTAAACAATAATTTTCTTTTACAAGAATTCTTTTAGTAATATTCACGTCTACCGAAGTTTGATGATGATGAGAGATGATTAATATTCCTTTTCTTTAATAGGCTTTCTTAAATATTTAACATATTATATTTTTTTAAGAACAATAATGATGGAAGTTTTCATTACTTGAGGGGTTTTTTTTTTAATTATTTGTGAGAATGTTTACCTTTATAACGGTTATATTATTTGAATAAATGGTTTGAATTTAATGTAGTACATTTTTGTCCTATGTTTGTGCGATTTTGGTTTTTCGGTTGAATGTTGATTTGGCCCTCTGGCCTTATAGATACTTTTAAGAAAAAATATATTGAATACTTAGTACTATTTTTTTTTTTTTAATCCCCTAAAATGTGAGTAGCTGTTGACGAACCTTTAGTGTCCTTTTTTCTTCTTAGTTAACAATAATCTGTGAGTTACATAATTCTGCCAGTGTCATGTGGGCAACGATATACATATTTTCAATCGTGTATCAACGCTTTTAATCTCTAGTAAAACATTGACCCATATTACCAGAACTTTTCATGGGGTTTTTGTGGCACCTCAGAATACACTTTTCTCATTACTATTTTCAATACACTTCGCTTGTATACAATAACACAAACTATATCATGCATAACGACACCAAAATTACTTAATATAGAGTCAAACACGCAAGTTATTGAATTAAAGACAATAATTGCTAGATTACAGGCAAAAATCCCATCAAAAACACTGAATCTAACTTATCAACAATCTTAATAGTGACAATATATTTATTTATTTAAACCGGTCAAGCACCAACCTAGCGTTTACGCCAGATTCCATTTGTTTTCATATTGAAAATATTTATTGGTATTTGTGTGATTAATGTTATTAATAAAACCAGTTTTTTTCTTCAAGCAAATTTTCAACAAATATATTGTGCGGGTAGTTATGGTCATTAGGTGAATATTAGTTATAATAAAGTTGTTTACGACTTTATATGTAACTAGCTGCTGCCTGCAGCTCCACTCGCGTTTCATGTATTTTCACTGCGTACCTAAAAGACAAAAGAATGAAAAAAATGAGAGTAAAAAATGTACATAAGAGTAAACTGAAAAAGAAATGAGAAATGGTCGATGGAATCCAAACCATCTACGAAAAATTTCGAGTCGAATGGTCGAATCCCATACCGATATGTTCAGTAGTGATAGTGCGTCAAGCAACCCCATTTTCTTTTTATCTATATCTATACTAATAAATAAAATTGAAGTGTCTGTTTGTAATGTCAAAATTATTTTTTTTTACAAAATAGCAATGAATTTATATACGATACCTAAATCAAAAACACAATTTTTAAAATTTTTGTCTATCTGTTTGTTCCGGGTAATCTCCGGAACGGCTGGACGGATTTTGACAACAATTTTTTTGGTAGATAGCTGAAGTGACTCCGGGTAAATTAGGATACTTTTAATTTTCAAAAATAATTAGGGTTCCGGGTAAAAAAAACGCACAAACATTTGAATAAATCCGATCCGATTCAATGCACAATTTTACGGGCAAGTGCTATAATTTATGAGAAATATTTTTACTTTATCTTAGGACTAAATTTTTTTTAGGAAAATAATTTGCGTTCCGTATAAAAAACTTGAATCGCAGTGAAGAATATATAAAACGCGGGCGTAGTTAACGCGGTTATCTCAGTACCATAGCAAAGCTGGTCAACAAAAGAACATCGCGTCCAAACAAAAAGCTAATCAAAAATCAGCTTTCATAGATAGATAGATAGATATAGATTGTGATCGCCGATCGCTTAGATGATACTGAATAATTCACCGATCATTCCATTAATAGCCGTTCATTCTTCGCTTAATTGCTTTCGTAGATTGAAGAGTGTTCGAAATTAGTGAGCGTGAACGATCTGATCCGGTTTTATCGGTTCGCTTTTATTGATAATACAAAAATTGGTACTCATAATGCTAATAGGATATTCGAATTATACGATATTGTTCTGGACGGACAAGGATATTGTTCAGTCCTTGTATATTTTTATTCTATTTTATTTGCTGTAATAGTTATCTCTGAAATTCAAAATTCATTTCATTTACGTTAAAAACTAATGTCACATTTTTAACAATGGCTTTCTAACTGATTATACTTGTATCTTGGAAGACGAGGTATGACTTTTACAATAACGTTACAACACAAAAAGACACGTTAGTTGGGCGTAAAAGAATTTGCACATTATTGAAAAGATTAAAATTATAAATTTAAACTAACACTATAAATATTCAGCGCACATACACACAGAATATACAATGGTCTAGTTAATAATGTTAAGATATTGCAAGAAAACGTCCTAATGGTTTAGGTATATGAATCTAATTCGTTATTTCTATTTATTACCTTATGTAACAAAATATATCAATATTAATACTTGAAAAGTATATCCTTTATAAAAAGAATAATACAAATCGATGCCTTCTTTGAGCTTTAGACCCATTGACGGTAGACGTACAGAAAGAATTTTCGTCAATGGTTACCAGCTTGACTGAATTCAAATATTGCAATATCAGCTTCAATTAGAATACCTATAAAGATCCAGTAATCAATTTGATTCCCATAGAAACAGAATGAACTGTAGAAAAATGTATTTATATGAGACCAGAGTAAGACACTCGTGGATGTCACATTCTTGTCATCTCAATGGTTAAGTTGTATAAACATTCTATAAGTGGTCTGATTCACGGAATTTAAAATTCGAAGACGAGAAGTTTCACTGTTGAGAACAAAGACCTTAGTTAAGGGATATTATTTTTCCTGCTGTTATCATGAGAAAACATTTCACACTATTTTTATATTAATTCTAGCAACACCGAGCGTTATAGTGTTTACATTACATTCAGTTTATCTATACTAATAAATGAAATTTAAGTCTGTTTGTAATGTCAATTTTTTTTTACAAAAAAATATGTATGTATACGATACCTATACCAAAAATACAATTTTTAAAATAGTTGTTTGTCTCTTTGTTGCGGGTAATCTCCGGAACGGCTGGACGGATTTTGAAGGGACTTTTTTTGTTAGATAGCTGAAGTTACTGCGGATAACTTAAGGCACTTTTAATTTTCGAAAGTATTTAGGGTTCCGCGTAAAAAAATACGTGCAAGTGCCATAATTTATGAGAGATATTTTAACTTTATAAAACTACATTTTTTAGAAAAATAATACGGGTTCCGTATAAGTAAACATGAAATGCGGTGAAGAATATATAAAACGCGGGCGCAGCCGCGGGCACACAGCTAGTGCAAAATAAACTAAATAGTTTATTGCTAAGTGATAAATAGTAGGAAATTTCAGCATTTACAGAATTAGTTCACTAGCGAAAGACGTGGTAAAATGCGAGGAGGAAAATGAATAAACAAGAGTTAAAGGGATACGAAATGTTTTCTCGGAATGCCCCTTTACTTGATGGGGGCTTGGAGATATTGAAAAAAGGAGACTATGAACTGGAGTATACGGATTTCTATGCCGAACTAATATAGACCGTCAAGCTAGGTAATAAAGTAACAATTTGCAGCATCAGCAAACGGGCTCATTGCCAAGTGAATTTACGGTACGCGCATCTCGCTTTTTCATTGGAATGCGTATTTGATTTTGTCATGTATTCCATTTATACTTTGGTAATAATTTCCTTAATAAATTCTCTTTGTGCACACGCTAAAATTACGCGTTGTATATAAGAAAAACTACAAAACACCAGTGTTAATTAAATTACTGAGATAAATATTATTAAAAATCGACACACATATTTTGACATAGTCATTATAAATATTATTAAAACTCAAT
The DNA here is from genome assembly GCA_014132275.2 of Samia ricini. NCBI lineage: Eukaryota > Metazoa > Arthropoda > Insecta > Lepidoptera > Saturniidae > Samia > Samia ricini. Next base: position 15,913,639 of record AP028161.1, read on the forward strand.
TATCTTCAACTCCCAATGAGTTAAAATTATTTAATAGGAAGAGTTTTAACTTTAGTTATAACTGCCAAAATATAGGAAAACTTACTCCTGAGTCTCCTTTTGAAAAGTGCATTAATCGTCATATTTGCCGATAACTAGTCGTGCCCAACATGGGTTGCCATATCACAAATATGTTTTTTTGTCCAGGAACTTTCGTGGAGGTACGCAGAACAACTGACCAAAGTTTTATCATAATTGGATCAATAGTATAGGGACGTAAAGAAAACAAACATACAAAGACACAATAATTCTGATTGGTTCAAAACGGAATCCTATTTGCAAAAATTGAAATCAAACCCGATAACATATCTTTGATCCTGCAACTTGTATACGATTAATGGCGTAGTTCCTAAATTGAATAATACATGTAAAACGAAATATTGATCTAAAAGGCGGCATGTTGTAGGCATTAGCTGATGCGTCTGACATACAATGTTGTACTGAATGTCAAGGCCATACTGTCCATTGGCCATTAGTATGGTTTCGATTATAGTATCGATATTATTGATAGTCTTATGTAATATATATGACGCACTCAGTGACATTACAATTATTTTTGATCACCTCGTGTTCTCATTTCTCACAAGTATGTTTATTAACCTTTTATGATTGACGAATGTTGTTTTATAAATGAAATGAATTTTTTGTACTGTATAGGCTTTGACCACAATCTTACCTAATGCTAAGTGACGATATGGTCCAGGATGGTAAGCACACTAAGCCTAGAAGTAGAGGTTCTCTAGTGATGCTGCCGGAATAGACCTATTTGTATTTGGCGACAGGTTTTTAAACTTGATTATGGTAGCTAGTGTAACTATCCAGGCGGCCATTCTTAGAAAATACCCTACCACCATGCTATGGATTCCTCATCATGTTTTCCTTCGTCGAAAGCTCAAGCTCAATATAAAGTTGGATATGTCGGCTCTAAACTGCGTCTATAGACAGGAAATCCAACCGCACTACGCCATCATCGCTTCATGTTTAGCCCCGTATGATTTTCATTCTTAGAATGAACAAGTAATATGTCTTTAATAAGCTAGGTTAAAACGTCTTATTTAAATTGACATTATAAATCATGCTAGCAAACTATTTAAAAAAATAATGAGAATCGGTTGATAATCATAGAAGGAAATGTCTTCAAACTGTTTTATCTTTACCTATTTATTTATAGAATTGGAATCTGCTACAGAGTACGGTTATATGAAACGTTATAATTAAAAAATATACATATATAGCCTATGTTACTCGGTGATAGTGTAGCTTTTTACAAGTTAAATAAATAATTTAAATCGGTATACTATATAAACTAATGTAATATTGGTTATGAGTTTATTCATAACAAACAATAAAATATATAATCTCTTTATATAATAGTATAGATAAATACATTTATTTCTTTAATCCAATGACTTAAAACGATTCTTGCTCTCTGAAGCAAGATTTTCTTTCAACAATTACTCCGTCCTACGCAAGTTTTCACTATTCAAAACTCGGAATTCATGTAGAACACCTACGTCTTCTTAACGTACCAATCCTCTTTCATTATTTTGAAGTGGTCAAGACAATGAAGTGGATTCTCTATTATTTTGATAATATTGGGTTGAACGATTGAGCCACTAGGTCTTTGTATCTCTGTGTTATTCCTAAACCTCTATTATATCGTGTATTTCTTAAATGGTCTCTGAATTCAAAGGATTCTCCTTTCGATTTTGAATGTTACCGTCCCTTCTTTAAACCGTTGCACGTAGTCTATATTTTGAATAGTATATCTTTTTCTAAAAAATACAAAAAAATAAAAGATTTATTGTAAGTAATAGTAAGAAATGATTAAACAATGAGAACAAGCTACAGTCGGAGTCGTAAAAAAAAAAATGAATGAGAGCAAAACATTAGCTTCCACATGAAAGCGATTTCCTAGATATGTCGCAGAATGCTTCCAGAATTAATTATCCGTTTCCATTGCCAGCTAGCTAGTTTCCTTTGCGGTTTCCTTCGGTATGGTGGATATTTATGTTAAACAATTTTTCTTTCCGCACAACTATTTATAAAATATATAGGCTCAAAGGTAAATCTTTTGTACATTGAAGTCAAAGGTTTTAAACCACAAAAGAGGTTTTACGTTTTTTTTGTAAATCCTGAACATAATGATGCTACAGAAATTTGATGATAAATTATTTCCAATATTATGTTGAAAATCTTTTCAAGCCTCAAAAGTGTCAGTGTTCTGGCAACAGATTTTAAGAATTTTATTTTGTCTATCTTAAATTGGATCGTTGTTTAACTTCCAAGTGCGATAGGGTGTTCAATTTTACATAAACATAAAAAATAAGCTTACGCCTGTTATCCCCGAAGGGTTAGGCAGAGGTGAAATAGCGAACTACACCACCCGCATTCCGCCGAGCTTAGTTCCCTCCCAGATGTGACAGGGGGCGAGCCTGTCGCCATATCGGGCACAAATTCCAAACTCCGGGATGACACTGAGTAGAAAAACCTAATATCACTTTACCCGACCCGGGGATCGAACCCGGGACCTCAGAACGACAGTCTTACTGTAATACAACTGCACCACCGAGCAGTTCAATTTTAGACCACAAAAAAAACACTAGTGACGAATCTTTACAATTGAGATACATCATAAATAATAGTAAACATCGTTACAATATCTAAACGAAACGAAGCGAATGAAGCGAGAAAGGTCCTGTATTCTACAGATGTTACTAAATTCTTTGAACTTAATATAGAATTCAAGGGAGCAGCTGAGAGATCGGAAGTGAAATTAATTCAACTCACTTCCACGGGGTAAGAGTCTCGCTCATCTCTTATTCAAATAGACTTGAATGTGTATTATTACGATGCGACGGCTACAGGTAATGTTAGATTTAATTTACATGCCTATTATGATAAAAAGATTCTACCGATATTACGGGAATAGAATATAGTAAGCAGTTCTTCTAATGTCTTTACCGTAGTCACCAAATTCAACGAATCTATAAAGATGAATCGAAGTAGATAGTGAATTTGAATTATGTATTTCAAACATCTAAATTATATGATTGAAGTATATATTACTATGCACGGAACATTGCTATTTATATTGTCTGCAACGGTTATATGAATTAGGGCAAAATGTCAGGATTCAATTACAATCGATCACTATATATCGGTTAGTCATCTATTACTCTAAGAATAACTCAAACTTATCTTCTATACTTTTCGTTTTGGCTTTTCTAGTTTCAATCCCTGTTAAAAAATTATATTTAAAGCGTAGAACCTTGTCAGTAAGGAAGCTATCTGCTGAACTCTTTTAACGGTGACATTGGACATAGAACACAAGGACATATTATTATTTTTAAAATAGTGTATTCGGTGATAACGACTTTATTATGAAGGTAAGTTTTTAATCATCCACTCATACGCGGCGATCTTTTAAAAATTCTACCAAAGCCATTTCGAAAGGCGGATGAGTTCGTTCATAAGTTAATCCTAAGGATTTACTGCGTAATCGACCGAATAACTCGGCATGAACGAGAAGGGAGTGTCGTGATTCATATTTTGTATTATATATTATTTATTTTTATTTATGTCTCTTATTGATTACTGAAAGTAAAATTAACGTTGGTAATAAAACAGATTAAATATTCAAAAATCGACTTTAAATAATTATCTTACTCTTTTGAATGGAACAGGAAACGACGTTCTATATAAAAAATCTATTTTATTATAATACTGTGTAAAAAACGACAGAATTTATTAAATTCGCTTCAAAAACGATCCGTACGGTTGTATGGTAGGTATCGATCTGAATTCCTTCCTACGTACTGAAAGCAAACATCAACTTAAACGTGATACGTTTGTCGCCATGTTCTTAATAAATAATTCCGATTTAACTGAAATTCTCCCTAAGTTAATGTGAGTAAACTCGATCAATTATGTACGGGATCTAGTAACAGCAGTTTTCAGATAAACAGTATGTGGGTTGACTGTCACGTTAGTTAATTAGGATACGAGTGCGATAATTGCAAATTAGGAAGTAGAGATGCAACGGATTTAAGTGATAACAATACACATAAAATGTGATATTTGTCTGTTTGGTAGTTGGGTTATAATCTGAGGACTAATGAACAGATTCACGTGATTTAATGTGTCGAGTACTCATAAAAATAAGACAATAGAAAGACAATAGGAAAACAATGGAAAGCTGGCGTAAACGCCAGGTAAGTGCTCAATGGGTTAAATATATAACGTATCTCATCATGTCAGCCGAAAGACGTACACTGCTGGACATAGGTCACCCCAAAGATCCTCACAACGACCGGTCTTGCGCCACCCAATTCTAGTAGATTCTTGCGACCTTCAGCAGGTCGTAGGTCAACTCGTTGGAGGTTTAACCACGCTGTACTTTCCAGTATGTGGTAGCTATTTGAGAATCCTTGGCCCAGTCGGGCATCGGTTCTTCGGGCGATGTCGATTTTTCTACTGATCTCTGCTCTCTCCATGATCCTTTCAGAAACATTATTACATCTAGTTATTTCACAATTTGCATTCAAATATTAGTTGAAAAATATAATTAAAATGCTTTACGAAAATGTATACTAACAGTTCTGTTGTCCTAAGGGAATTGAAATTACCATTTTATCTAATGTAGAGCTTCTTCATTATATATAATATAACTATTTCAATATAAAATAATGTTCGCCTATTGATCGACATCGTTCGACAATAATCAATAAAGAAAATTTTAAGACAAAATCTAGCTGTTTCTAATATTTTTATTGATAAACACAAGATCATTAATATTAAAAAAAGAAAGAAAATTGCTTGACTGGAGGAGAAGTTTATATATTGAATTTCCTGTAAATAAATACATATATATATACATATATTTGCCTAATTTTATGTAAAATGTACTGCTACAGAATTAAATCAAATCAAATCAAATTGAAAGGAAATGTATGTTACATTTTAAAATAAACTTTCAAAGTACTTCATTGTAGGTACTGTGGATGTTCTGACGGTAGTTAATTGATTTCACAATTTTATGTTTCTGTTGAAATTCAGAGCAATGGCAGCTCGAACTTAATATAAATTGTGCTGTCAGATGGTGATTATTTTATTTCCAAGCATGTAATTAACTTATAACACAGACATATGTGCAATTAGGGTATGTTATAAAGATCAAACAAATTAGATTACTTAATAACAGAAATGAATAGATGTCACGTGAATCTTTTATTATTCTGATTATTTCATATCTTAGTTTTCCTGGAATGTCTTCCTTTATGTATTTTATCATAATCATATTATAAGTCACCGATAATGGAAGCACACGATCCCAAAAAAAAATTAGCTATTGATATATATCAACGAATTTTCACATTAGCTAGTCGTTAGAAAATTCTAATCAACAAGCTTTTGTTTCAACGTGATTTTGTTTATCTGTATTAAAAGCTCAAACGTATGGAATACTCGCTGGATGCGGGTGGCGCAAGACCGGTCCTCGTGGAGATCTTTGGGGGAGACCTATGTCCAGCAGTGGACGTCTTTCGGTTGAATGGATGGATGGAAAAGCTCAAACTTGAAAACTGATTCTAACCCTTAATAGCTCCAATATTTTAAAAACCAGTACACTATCAACAGTACCAGATCAAGTGCACGTGACACACTATGATGGATATTTACTAATATTTCATTAACACTATTAGTTGATACTTTAAATACGTCTAAACATAATTTATATTTGCATTATTAGTTTGTCTCATATTTTACTTAAAATTCTCGTGTCTTCAGAATTCCCATTTTCCTTTATAAACTCTCAATAAATTTTCGCTCATGACTTTTAGCAGACGTTTAAATGTTCTTTAATTCGAATTCATTCGGAAATCCAGCGCAAAACTCGATCCTTTCGTCTGTTGGCGTTTTGACAATTTGCTTCCAGCAAAGTAGTACGCTGGCTTACTCACTCCAGTTTATTGGGTCATCGTCCCACTTTTTTATCTTGAACCTATCGATCCTTAATATGGTGAGCTATGGGGAAAAGTGTTGTTTATCTTACGTGGTGTTTGCATAAAACGTCATGTTATGTCATTTTCAATCGTAATTGTAGGAAATATTTAATTTCTATATTCATACTGCAGGAGATGAATTGGAAACTAAACTTGAGACTTTCATCTTATTGTTATCATGATTTTAACTTATCATTTCATTGACAAACCAGTCTGTATTATTTTTGCTCTAAAAAAAGATTGTTTAAAAAAAAGAATTATAACAAGGATATTTTAGCCCTTCCAAATATCGACAGTATTTGCTGTAAAAGTGTTTCGAAAACCTGATAAATTATAAGAATCACGCCATCGTAGAAATAGTATTAAATGCTTGAAATCAGATAAAATGCGTATAAAAGAAAAGAAAGTACAACTTAGAAAGTATTTTTAAACAAATTATTCGACTTTTCAATTTTCTAAAGATGAAACTCTCAGTGAATCGAAGAAGATAGTAGTGGCAATTTGGTTTCGTTCAAAATCTATTATTATTTTGAAGGGTATTGTTTAAATCGATCATTTATAGAAGTGAACGTTACACTGTAGTAAGTAATATTTCATTGTATTAATGATAAATGGGACAGATCGTAATTGAATTTCTGTTGTGGAAATGATATTTCGTTTTCACATGTGTCAGCTTTGGGCATCATTGATAAATGCTGGTCATGTAAAATATCCATTATTTTAGGAGAATCGTATTTCCATGAAGATTAGATTAAAACAAATGTTAAAGAATTAGTAAAAGGTGAACAACAACAAATAACATTAACTTAACTACTAAGAGGGTATATAAAATTTGCATTCATTAAAGTCATACAAATGCAAATAGTAATTTATTACTACAACGGATATAATTTGTGATTTAAAAAAAATGAAATTGCGTTGATTAACGAATAAACAAAAACAGTGATTACAAAAGATTCTAAAACCAACACTATTAGAATTGAACTACAGAATTTTAGTACCAATACGTTAATAATAATATAGGGGATAATGGACAGAGAATTTCCCATAATGTCACTGGTCGTCAGGCTTAATAGTTTGCGGTGGCTAGTCACGTTTGTCATCTGTGATATGCAATATTGATGGGGTTATATTAAAACATCAGCTCCCATAGAATATATCCTTTCTGTAAGATTTTTGACGAGTAGAGTTCTTTTGAAAATTATACTTTCATTGATATAAAAACTTTAACATAAATTAAAGTCAGCATTTAACTGATTTTAGTAAGAAGAATTTTATTTAAAAAACTATTCGATACGTATATTTATTTCCTTCCTAAATCATCGAAGACGTGTTGTGTATGGACCTCTCTACCAATGAATATTTACGTCTCTCCTAATTGAGGCCCTCGACACACGAGGCGTGTGTGACCTTTAAAGATAAATTCATTCAACAATATTGCTTTATTGTGTTTGTATAATGTGTAATAAACATTGTTGTTTGATTTAAATACGATATGTACTAGAAAAGTTTAAATTAATATACTCCGATATCAAATATAATTTGTAGCGTAATCATTGCTAGAATCAAGTATACTCGTATACTTAATAATCGCTTCTACTAATAGATTAATCAAAACTAATCTTATAATATAACATAGCTGTTTTAGAATGGGCGTCTACTATAATAAACAGATGTCGCTTTAACGCAACATAAAATTCGCATACATCTGCCTCGTGACAACCTTCACGCGTGAATCTAGGGTTGTCGCGTTAGAGTCTCTTTGCAGACAAATTGCACCACATAATGGCTTTTATTGGCGATTTACTGAAAATATCGTGATATTTATTAGCGAAAAATAGTATTTTTGCTTTGTAAGAGAAACGTATTTGTATGTAAATAGTTTTGGGTTATCTATACTAATAATTAAAATTGAAGTGTCTGTTTGTAATATCAAAATAACAATACTACATGAATGTATGTACGATATATGTACCAACAGTGTTTAAAATTCTTCTTAGTCTTCCGGCTAATCTCTGAAACGGCTAGACCGATTTTGACGACACTATTTTTGGTAGACTGCTGAAGTTACTCCGCGTAATTTAGGCTACTTTAATTTTTCCAAAATAATTAGGGTTCTACGACAAAAAAAAAAAGCTCATGAGATTGTGATAAAATCTAATTCAATGCACAATTTTACTGGTAGGTGTTTAAATTTATTAGTAGTATCTGTTTTTTACACGGTATAAGCTCAGTTCTTAGACCAGAATCTCACCTGATGTTAAGTGACGATGTGGTACAGGACCATTAACACACCAAGCCTAGAGGTACTGGTTCTCAAGTGATGCTGCCGGAACAAACCTATTGGTATTTTGCGATAGGTTTTCAAACTTGAGGGTGGCAGCTACCCAGACGGGCATCATTACAAAATGCCCTACCACCATGCTATGGTTTCCTCACGATGTTTTTGTTCACCGAAAGCTCAGGCCGATTTTAGAGTCGGATAAGTGGGGATCGAACCCGCGTCGATTGACACGCAATCCGGCCGCACTACCCGCTGCGCCATCATCGTTTCAAATCGCATTTTTGCTTTCTTTTTAGTCCCAAAATAATTTTAGGAAATTTATTAGGATTCCGTATAAAAAATTAAAACGCAGTCAAGAATATATGAAACGCGGAAGCAGTCGCGGGCACACAGCTAGTATATTATAATGCTGAAGATAATAAACGCAGATACAAGCGTAGATGCTTTTTAAAACTGGTGCTGGAGGTCAAACTATTAGCAACCTGGAATGCTTAAAATGCTAACGAATCCATCGCCAAGTATGACAATTCATTTACTGTAGTTACTTGCTCCTTTCGGAAATACTTTAGCCATGCTATAAGATAAATATCGTCATAACATAGAATCGAACGCCATGGTACAAAAAGTAGAAGATACAAGACATCGTGAATTAATTACTCATTAGACTAACCATGTAGCCAGTACTTTACTCTATTGTGCAATATTTGGCACCTCGCATTTTAGCACGATCTATAAAAATGTTATGAAGATAATAAATGTAATTTACGATTATCCTTTGAATAAGATGCAGGAAATGAAACAACATCATAGCGTCTGAGGATCGGCGATAAATTAATTAAGTCAATTAAAAAAAGTTGCACGAGAGATATCCATGCAAAGCAAGCCGAGACAAGGTATAAAATTAGCGATATAAAAATATTATTTCGTCTTGAATATTTTGATAACCCTGATTGTTAGGTTAAGACTGTCACAGTAGAGTTGTTACGCGGATTTATTATACCACAGAATAGGGTTTAGTGGTAATATACTGAATAGTCAAGTTTATTCAGAGCAATATTTATTCAGAGCTTAGTGTGTAAATTGTAGACGTAAATTAATTCTCATTTGATTAATTTAATTAATTGTCAGGTACAATTTACTTATTTACGTTATTTAAAATTATAACTTTATACATCCAAAGCGGCTGAATGTAATTTTTTATATATCAATTGGTGTCGCAGCATTGTCAATATTTATTGACAAATATTGAGTTCATTTTGACATCATTTTTATCATCTTTTTATATATATATATATAAGCCATTATAGAAGTCACCGTGGACAAATTAGGTTATAAATAACAATATCCTCATCTAAGCTGAAATACGCTAAGGATTCTCTAGATCCACCAGCTGAATCTGGCGACCTTACTAAAGCAAATCGAAATACATTTTCGTTATTTCACACTACTTGTAAACTACGAATTCATTGTTTATAAAGATATGAAACTATTAAGGTACTTAATAACGAATTTTTAGTCAAAAGTCACCGTAATAACACTGTGTATAATATTCCATAAGATTTCAATTATCACAGGCGCTACCTAAGTTATATATAGAGCTCACTCATTAATCATGCGTGAAAGAGAACAAATTAGTCATAATTACGCTAAGAGAAAAAGAAATGACAACACGCCTCTGTGCACGTATAATTCCAATATTTTACTAAGGACGAAATATTAAGGATTTATATTTGTTCACTATACCTGCGACATTATAATACATGTTAAAAAAACAATACAGGTTTTACTTTCATGCCGGTTTACTGCAGTTATTCATTCCTTTCGCTTCAAGCTCATGCTCGCGTGAAATTATTTTGATCGTGTTTATTTGCAACAAATAATTGCTTGGTTTGAGCATAACTTTGATAATTTTCGTGTCATACACGCACCCATGCACGGACACATGCGCGCTAGGCTCGAGAAGAATATGCAGATGGATTCTAAGCGATTTCGTAAGACTAATTTAGACTTCTATCCTATAGTAACTTCCCTATTAGGTTTTTTTTCAAATAGTTAATTTGAAGCTCGAATGAATCATTAATCAGCGTTACATTTCAACGACATCTGGTGTCCATAACTAAACGTCAAAACTCAGTTCTTTATTTTAACCACATTCCGCCTAATGGTAAGCGATCATCGTAGTCTGTGGCTGTTTGCGACACCAGAGGTTTGACATACGCGTTGCCGACTCTCTAAAAATTATTATATTATATTTTTTGTTTTTGCATTTTATTTTTTCCCTGCATTAACAAATGGTCAGATCAGCGAAAACGTTGCGTTTCCTCACTCCAATAATTCTAAATTTCATAAAAAGCTACCAGTCTCATCCTTTGTCTCATAATCATTTTGATTTCCATTTATAAATTGGTGAGAATGTGTTTGTAGTTTAAATCAAGATAGCGCATAATTCACCTCGTAGTTTTGTAAAAAAAAAAAAAAAAAAAAAAAACAATTCAACTTGAATGGTTTTCTGTCTAACCATTGTAGATGTAAAACTTAATCAGTGATGAATTAAAATTATGCGAAAGTATTTCTGATAACGTGAATCATTATTATATGCCCATATAATCGTATAAGTTGATAAAGGTTTAATTACAATACTAGTACGAATTAAAGACTATCACAATAAATATAGGTACCTACCGCATTATATCAAAAACAAGAACAACAAATATCGATAACTTGATGAAAATACCGGCAAACATCTCGAACATAAACTGGCACAGTGAAATTAAGTTAACTGAACTGATCTGCCAATCACGTGACCGATACGACAGTAACCTGCGCGACAGGGATCAATCAAATCTAAAAATCGATAACTGCGCTGTGAAGATCAATTGTCAAGATGATTGTCTGTATTTATAATTTAGAAACAATGAAAATAGTAACTAAAATCGCTTGGAATTTAACTCATCGCTTTCGTATCGTGGAATGTTAGATTGCTGTTGACAAATAACAATACATTGTCGTTAGCTATTTCTTATGAACATGTACGCTATTTGACGTGCTATTACTGTAATTGTGATATTTGTTTAAAACAAATACATTTGTTGTAAAATGGAAGCTTCAATTTAGAAGCTTAATAATATCGATTAACGTCTTTTTGATTGACTTTCGATGAAACATTTAGTTCATTCAAGCTATTGGCTATAGCAATGAGTAAAACTGTCAGTTTAGTTCATTATTGCATTCTTTACTTTATGATTATAATTGCCGTAAAAGACGCTCTCTAAAATTATTTTTAAAGCTGCAAAATTAACTATATAGTAAAATTACCTCTTATATATTTTTACCTCTGGTAAATATTCTGAATTATTCGATATATAATATATATTATCAACTTGCATCTTGTTGACTCTACCAGGCCGTGACAGCTGGGCGTTTTTTTTTAAATTTCAAATCTTCCTAAACTAGGCTTACTACTTACTTAAGATAGGTTAAACTATATTCGCTTTATGACTACGTTATGGTGATATTTTTTCAATGTATTTGTAACGCTTACTAATGGAATAATTACATATGTACATAATAATTACAATGTTGCACCTACAATGTAATTATGCATATTACAGGCATACATTACGTTTAATTGTTTGTAAGTAGTTCATATTGCATTCTTAACCCCTTGAGCACTTACCTGGCGTTTACACCAGCTTTCCATTGTTTTCCTATTGTCTTATTTTTATGGGTACTCGACACATTAAAGAGGACACAAACTTGATTTACATTATATTTTATTAATATGAAAGTTAAGTAAAAAGTGTTCACATGAACTGAATGTCTGAGAAATATATCAATGAATTTTTTTATAATACTAGATCCTTGGTTATATATATTCACCTGCCATACATATAAAATATGTGTCTGCCTCGGTGGCGTAGCTGTATTACGGTGCGACTGTCGTTCTGAGTTCTCGGGTTCGATCCCCGGGTCGGGTCAAGTGATATTGGGTTTTTCTACACAGTATCATCCTGGAGCTGGGATTTGTGCCCGATATGTCGACAGGCTCGCCCCCTGTCACATCTGGGACGGAACCAAGCTCGGCGAAATGATTTCGCTGCTTCACCTCTGCCTAACCCTTCGGGGATAACAGACGTGAGTATATGTTATGTTCCATATAAAAAGGCTATTATTTGACGTATGCAATGTTTTAGCAGGAATTTCAAGAATTGCGCATTGCACGGCATAAGGATCTAACGTAAAATGTTATTGATAATAAATGAATCGGTACAACCTCATCAGACACACAACTCCTTTTTCAATTACAGTAACCATTCTGTCAAAATTCTGTAACAGACTTGAAAGAAAACAAGAGTATTAATGTCCACATGATCTTAAAAGCTCTAAGCCCTGTTTGAAATGAAGTTGATAAAAATCGGTTACTTTGACCGCAATACGACTTCTAACTCCGATTCGTCCTGTGATAAAACTTCTCTTAAGTTCTTTAGAAGTTTCTCAATACATGGACAGTGACGTCACGACCTAAATGAAAATAAATTCTCAAGAGTTTTTGACATTATTTTGGCTTATCATGTAGGTGTTTTAATTTATTGTTTATAAAGCTGTCTTTTTTATAGAATTGGTAGGTGGGTTCGAACTTGCGATGCGGAGTGAAGGTGACGGATGATACCGTGGGGTTTTAGTGGGTATTCCCGGGGCTGTACCCCGGGCAAGTCCCACATAACCCCTACCAAAATGCGTAAATGCATCTCCCAACAAACAAAAAAAGTGGGTTCGAACCTATATCTGTCGACGCGAAATTCGACCATCATCGCTGGAAAACTTTTACTTGAATATGTCTGATTATTAATTGTACGCAAGTATTTTAGAAATAATAATATGAAACGTTAATTCTGAGGTATCACAAAAACTCCGTGGAAAGTTCTAGCAAAATGACTACCACTGGCATTTTGTTAGTTTTAAAGTTTTAATATAGGAAGTGAAATTTACTCTAGTCAAATTGCGTTGGCAGAATTGTGGATATAATCACAGTTTAACAGGATAAATTTCACGTGGATTTTAAAGAGAATGATAAAAGTATTAATCAAGCTTTGTTCATTGACAATTTATAACTATATAACTAAAATTGTGATTTACGCCCTAATTGTGTACCAGTTGTGTCGTTACGAAGGCCCGTAACTTGAATTTAAGGGCCCTCGTCATTTATTCATAGGAAGGGTGGGAAGGGAGAGTCGGTTCACGCTTCGTATAATGCGATTTATTTGTATAGACCTCTTGCATTTTTGATTTTATTATTGCTTTAACTAGATATGATTTTATTTTTACACACATGTTTATTCAATGAACTGTATATTTGGAGTAGCCAATTCCAACAGTAACAATAAAGAAATATATTACAATACACATACCGCAGTATTTTCCTACAAAATTTTCACACATAGAGTGACTACAAATCTATACTAATAAATAAAATTGAAGTGTCAGTTTGTAATGTCAAAATAAAAATTTTGTACTAAATATATATAATCGTAATTCCGGGTAATCTCCGGAACGGCTGAACCGATTTTAATGGGATAACTTTTTGAATTATTATTTAATATTTATTACAAGTGCTATATACAATTTATTTATTATTCATAATTATTCGGAATATTATAATTACATAAATGTGTTAAATATTTAATGACGCTCTCTACAACCTTTTTTTTTAACGCGAGGAGATGCATGTACGCTTTTTCCTACCAGCTCTAATCCGGGAGAACGCTCTCTACGAGCTACGTAGTTAGCGGTAATTTATTTTATTAATTAATTTACTTTTGTAATATTTTTAATGCAGATTATGAATAAAAAATTAATGTACGTTCTACGCGCGATCTTATAAAAAAGATACAATAAATATTTACATCTGTGATTTACATGGACAAAGATATAACAGAATATGTTATTATAGCTGTGGTGGAAAATAGTTTAAATGATTGATGAGTTAAATCGACCAGACAGAGTGGCCTTTTTAGAATCTTCTGCTATTTGTAAATATTGTTTTTCGTAATTCTGTTCTCTTAGTAAATCAGCAGCATTTATTTGTACTTAAATGAAATTCAGTGGAACGAACATTCACTTTTGTTTTCTTGGAAGTGTTTGCACCGGGCGGCCCGAGGGCTATGTCTCAATCTTAGATTTATTGTTTCGGGTCAATGTCTTGTAGACACTGTTTATTCTAATTCAGTTATCTACGTTTGCTTAGGAACTCCGAGGTTATTTTACTTAAGTAGGTAGTCTATCATAGGTTTCCGCAAACTATTGCCTTCATAAATTGAATATCTAGGTACTCTAAATAAAGTTTGAGTAGAAGGTGTCATTCAAGTATTATGCAAGATATGCAATGGTCAAATGTAGTCATGGGGTCAAATGACAAAACATGTTGGATACGTAATTCTTGTATGACTCCTAATAAATAGTCACCTATTACCAACTCGGGGGCCATTTTTATATAACGGGTGATATTGAATGACGTGCAACTTATATAAACCATATTTCCTGCTACTTTAGTTTAAAACATTTTTTTTATACACTGTATAGGCTGAGTGCTTTGGCCACAATTTCAACTCATGTTAAGTGACAATGTGGTCCAGAATGATAAGCACACTAAATCTAGAAGTACTGGTTCTCAAATAATGCTGCTGGAACACACCTATTGGTATTTTATGACAGAATTTTCAAACTTGAAGATCGTAGCTAACCAAGCGGACATTATTAGAAAATACCCTGCTACTATGCTATGATTTCCTCACGATGTTTTTCTTTACCGAAATTTCAGGCTGATTTTAGAGTAAGACAGGTGTGTACGAACCCGCGTCCATTGACGCGGAATCCGGCCACGATATTAAGTGTGCAATCATGTTAGATACAGAAAAATAAAGTAATAAACGTTTTTATTTCTTTTTTTTTTAAACAAAAGTGAATTTATGATCCAGTTTAGTGAAACGTGAAATTAGTTAACTGAGAAAATGAATACTTACACACACAAAAAAAAAAAAAAAATTGAAACGATCACGTCAACTTTCGAATATTTCACAATAATTATAACAACGTATTGTTTGACGTTCGCTCAACTGGAGCATTGTTTAAAAAGTGTAAAAAATTACGTATAAATCTTTTGATGTTATACTTTTTTTGGCGCCTTAGGGAAAAATGATGAGAGTAAATTTTTACGATGCGCGCGCAACCGTCACGAAAACCCAACACCCTGAAGTTAGCTGTCAACGTTTTAGTCTTTTGTATTATTACGTCAAAGAAGTATAACTTCTTACGTGCGTCCATAAATACACACACACTTTTTTTTTAATATATATATAGAGTCCACAATACTAGATTTTAATTATTTACAAAGGTCTTTATACCGTGACTTTGTAATATGGATACACATTATTTGTACTATTCTCGGGAATATTTCGCGTAATATTGTTAGAATGTATATGAAATAGGCCCAACGGTTTTGAATGTTGCGTGTTTTCTTTAGTATTTGCTCTCGCGGGGGTATCACGAATGTTTACTAAACAAGCAGTGCAAAGTAAATTACCACTGTATTATTGTGGAAACACGAAACAGTCGGGTGCGGCTTTTGTACAACAAATTTTAATAAAACACGTGTTATTATTAACAATACAAAATCAACAATAACAACAAGTTGAAATTTAACATTTTGCTAAGTCGGTTTTGAATAAATTAATTAACAATATTCTTATAATGTAGATTTGATATTTAGTTCCTTCGCCTTCCTGATAGAGTTACTATTACGAATAATCTTCTTGAAAATTCTTCTTATCCGATTATATTTTTAATTGGAATCGAGCTCTATTCCCGCGTCTCCGCCCGCGTAAAACTTACTGCCCATTGAATCGTATTTTGTTAACAATTTCAAGAGTTTTAATTTTTTTACGCGGAACCCTATTTATTTTTCTACAATTTTTTTGGTACTAAGGGAAAGTACAGGTATTTCTCACAAAGTAGTCTATTTTACGCGGAGTAACTAGCAATTTACCCAAAGAAAGTCGCGTCAGAATCAATCGGCTGGACCGAAGATTAGCAAGAACGAACAGACAGTGAAAAAATTTAAAAATTGTGTTTTTTGTTATAGTTACCGTATATACATTCATATGTATTTAGTAAAATGTTGTTATTTATGATATTACAAATATACACTTCAATTTTTTTTAAATAGTTAATAGAGTATAGATAATTAAAAAAATTATGAGCCTATGTAATGAAATGATAGATTTCGTTTTATAGTTATTAACTGTATTACTATTGTGATATACACAACTACACATTGAGTTTTGAATTCCTCCCGCCCTTCGCGTGGCGAAAATAATCATTAGTTTATTTATTACTAGCTGTGTTCCCGCGGCTGCGCCCGCGTTATATTCTTCGCTGCGTTTTAATTTTTTTACACGGAACCCTAACATTAAAAAAAAATAGTATAAAGTAAAAATATTTCTCATAAATTCAAGCACTTGCCCGTAAAACTGTGCACTGAATCGTATTTTATTCAATTTTTAATGAGTTTTATAGTTTTACGCGGAACCCTAATTATTTTCGAAAATTAAAAGTAACCTAAGTTACCCGGAGTAACTTCAGTTATCTACCAAAAAAAGTCCCGTCAAAATCCGCAAAGCGGTTCCGGAGATTACCCGAAACAAACAGACAGACAGACAAAAATTTAAAAAAAATTGTATTTTTGGTATAGTTATAGTATAAACATTCATACTTATTTAGTAAAAAAAAAAATCTCATTACAGACAGACACTCCAATTTTATTTATTAGTATAGATTTTTGTACAAGATGCGTTTTGTTTTAAATGATATTAAAACAGTAGACTTAAAAACCTTTTTATTCCACTGTATTTCTGTTATAATAATAATGTATAAAATAAATATAATGCCTATTTTCTTCTACATATCATAATTTGTAAAAAAGGGCGCAAGAATTTGACATTTGAAACAAATAATAATTTTATAGTAACCATAGTTATTATAATTCTGTTTCATTTTAGGTCAATTCGAGTAATGTTATATAGCGTGAATAGAAATAAAATAACACTTCATTATTTCCTAAAAAGGATTCTTCTATGATCCTTCGAAATATCTTACAGTGGAGTTCCGAAGGGAGAGTCGTAGAAGTCTGGCCCCTCCCTCTAAAATCGTACACGTCGAATTGACAAACAATATTGAAATAGACAAATTACTAAATTCCTGCGTAAAAGTTCTAAATAATGAAATCTAATATAAATATGTATAAGTATATAAAGGCAAAATAATTTTGGAAAATTCGAGAAACATGCAAAATAAAAACCCCCCTTCCCTAATATGGTATCTCTTAAAGTATTTGTTTGCGACCGCGCCTCATATCTTAATCACCATAATGTTTTGACTTTTATTACCGGATAAATAAATTAAAAAAAAAAAACAATTAATTGGCCAACCATAAAATTGTAGGAGTGTATTCTTTGCTAAATATCACTCTCAAGGTGAAAATTTAACGCAAAACGTCTATAAATTTGCTCTAATAACTGAGGGTCTAAGCTTGTTTAATGTTTAGGCTGACATTGCGTATAAATTTTCGCATATCAAACAAAACAATACAAGCTGTTACATAAATTGGCAGACTTTCAAATTATTTTTTCGTTATGTACCTATAGGAGTAGTAATGAGATTCTACATTCAAAGTCTAAATTCTATCTAAATAATGCTTTCATGAAAACTGGCTGATTTCCAGTTCACAGTTAGGCTTCGTTCATGGCGTAAAGTTAGTGCCAATTGCCAGACCGAAGTGTTTTGGCAGGTTTAAGCATATAATAATTCTTAGTAAAAGCTTATTTGTATATTTTATGTTATTAGAATTAAATCGACCAGAGGCATAACAATTGGTTTATTGTTTTTGGCTAAATAAATATTTACGTCGTTCGTATCGAACATTATTTTTGCTATTTATATTAAGATAATCAATAATAGATCATAAAACTCAATTTTTCTCATAACTTGTTTATCCAGTAACTGGATTTTAACTCAAGAATTCAGTGAACTAATTTACATGATTCTTTCGTTGATTATAGATATTTTTCAGGGTCAGAAGTAAGTGTGTATTTTATTTTTATGTATATTTTATGTTTTTGTATGTTTATTATAAACGGAATGGGCTATGAGGATAAAATTGAATTAATTCGACAAATAAATGACTGCCTGCGCGATCTCTTAAAAATACTTTGCCAAAATACAATAAAAAGATTAAGTTAGTCAGAGTTTTTATATCTGCATGCACATTTAACATTACCTAAAGTGGTAAATGTTTCTTGTTCGAACGCGTAGCAATTGATAACTACTGGACCAACTTGCATGTAGTTTTTAATTTAGTTTTCATTTTTTATATAATAAACTAGTTTACAGATCAATAAATGGTATGAATAGGAGAAGAAATACAATAAAACAAATAGACAACAAACGCAAATTTATATCAACAAAAAGTACGTTATTTCCGAACTTTTAAAAGCATATTCGCCGAAACTAACTTGCACCCGCCATTTTGTTTCTAGTAAAACTTATTCAAATAGTATTGTTGTTGTTGAGAGCAAGCACCTTAAGTAGCAACCCACAAACAACAAGTAGCAGTGAGTTTTTGGAGGGATCTCAACCTGTCATGTAGCTGTTATTTTCTTTAATTATTTGCCTTTTGTGTTCGACTCTACATCGTGTAATCTTGGTGTCGTTTTGTGTGATATAGTTTGATTATTGTGTACAAGTTTAGTTTATTATACGTAACGTTATGCCGAAAAAACTCCATGAAAAGTTCGAGCAAGATGGACCACCGTTTTGTTGGAGCTTGGTATCGTTGATAAAAGATTGAAAATACCATTATTACCATTAATACCAGAGATTTCCATTATCTAAGTAGAAGAAAGAAGTGACAGCTTATCCAAATTTATCAGGTTCCGACAAAATCCACTTCAAATGTTAGTGGGACTCCTTGGAATCCGCTAAAGCGGCCGTGGCATGCCAGTGGGTAGTGACAGATAGATAACCTTCGGCTCTGTGTATCTGTCCTAATTGCTGCTATCTACCAACATGTCAAAGTCAACTTGACACGCCGATAATACTGTCGCCGTATTTAGTAAACATTACTTCATACATTAATCTTCTTTAAAATTTATTTTTGTTCCTTAACATGTTTTAATCAACAAACATTCGTTTATTCGTCATTGCAACGGTACAATCAATTATTATTTCCTATAATATAATTTAATACTTTATTAATCTAAATTTGGAATTACTCAGAGCTACAAGGGATTGGTAAAATATTGCGCAAGCAAAATTTTGATCATTCTGACCCCTCCCTCTTCTTTGTCAGCAATAATAAGTACCAAAATATACCAAAGTAAACACTGGCATCATTTGGAAGAAAAAGAAATTTAATAAGTAAACATTGATCACGTAGATCATCATTCAACCTCCCTGTGTCACATGTTAAAAATTAAACAAAGCATATTTCCCACATCCTTTGACCTTGACGTGTACGTAATACTTCAGTGACCCCTAAGGGCCGATTGATGAAACTAACCAATTTCTGTTGACAGCTGATTTCATAGCATTGTCGGTAACGTGAATCTATAAGATTTTCCCCCTACCTAATCGTTAAACGCGGCTAAAGATGTTTCCACTTAAAAAATCTATCGAAGTTATAATTTCAGGAGAATATTAGTAGAACACGGAATTTCATCTCGCATCAGGAGGACTCCAATAAACTTGTCCGTGAGCGTTTAGAATAACGAGGTACGCTTGAAAAACGGCTCTCGATACGCATTATGTGAGGTAGTCGTGGAGAAATGAACGGCCATAACACTTAGCGTCGCGTCCTAGGTCGCTCCTTCGCTCAGCACCATCTGCGAGGTTACGGACCGTATAAATCTATGGGGAACCTCGTTTCAACGGGCGGTACAAGCTGTGTGAAGTAGCGATTTGCAGTTAAACGATGTTAATTATTGAAATCGATTTATTGTTGTCTTATTAAATCTTAATAACTGAGCGGTTGGGACCAATTTTTTTTTAGTGCTTTGAAAATAATATCACCTTATGTTAAGTGGCGATGTGGTCCAGAATGGTAATCACACAAGCCTAGAGGTAATGGTTCTCAAGTGATGCTCCGGGAATACACCTATTGGTATTTAACCACTGGTTTTTAAATTTGAGTGTGGTAGTTACTCAGGGGGACATTGTTAGACCTACCACCAGTAGACTGTGGTTTCCTCACGATGTTTTCTTTTACCAAAAGCTCAGGTTGTTTTTAGAATTGGATAGGTGGGCTTGGTGAGTACAGTAATCTCAATTATTAATATCAATATCGACAGAGGATGATGAAAAATTAATATGATAGTCCTATAGTGTAAGAATTTGAAATTCCTTGATGTTCGATATCGACAATATGCCATTGCCTAGAGTGGACATTAGTCCTATGCTTCTCAGAAAGATACGTTTACCGACTAATGTGACTTTTTTTGGGTTTTTCTGTTATATATAGTAACAGATATGCAGTGATTTTGTTTGATAGTCTTTATGACTAATTTGGAAAGTTCACTTTTGTTTCACTCAGATTATAACCCATTAATGTAAGCTCCTATGCTTTAAATTTAAGCATAAAAATAAACCTGTATTTATTGAAATAAAAAGTCAAAATTCAACACTGAAAAATCCACTAGCTTAATTAGTAATGTACTCTACGACAAATTATTTGAATTTATAGTCGCAGACAATTTGTGCGATAACAATCAATTCTAATGCCAAATTTATTTACGAAAATGTCCATGATAATATTTTTGTGTATTATATTACTTTAACTAAAGTATTTTCTCAATATGTTCACGATAAATCGACCTAACTATATGTTAGTTAGGTTTTAGTTGTTTTGTAAAGTTATGTATTATTAAAATAATAATAAATCGCTATCTGCTTATAACTTCTACAATAACGGCATGAAGGAGAGAGTAATTGCAGAAAAAAAAAGCGAAAACAAAAAAGGGCAAAATAAATAAGAAAACCTTTGGGGGAACTACGCTAATTTGGTAAAGAAGATTTTTTAACCATTAAATGTTCGAATAACATTTCACCCAGAAAAGCAACGTAATATTAACAACTTCTACGTAAAATTATTATATATATTACAACTTTGCTTTTATTGTGGTTTAACAGAAGTTATACTGACTTTAAATAGTTTTATTACTGTTTAAAATAGAGACATCCATCTATCAATTTAACCGAAAGACGTCCACTGCTGGACACAGGTCACCTCCAAAGATCTCCACAACGAGCGGTGTTGAGCTACTCGCATCCAGCGAATTCTCGCAACCTTCACCATGCCTTTGGTCCATCTCGTTTGGGCCTTACCCACGCTGCATCTTCCGGTAAACGGCAGCCAATTGAGAACCCGTTGGCCCCATGAGACATACATATTTACATTAAACAATTTCAAAGTCCCTTTCGTACGCTCGTTTTTACACATCTTTTTAATGAGATGATGTTTTTACTATCAGTCTTCAAGTTACCGTAACTCTTTAAAGGAGCTTAATGCAAGTTACTAATTAAAAAAATATGATTCTGTAAAGTACATACACTTCTTTCACTTCATTGTGTTTATTATTTGTTTAGATCTGAACCGGTTTCACTTACTACTTCTACAAAACAAGTCTTATCTTTCAGCTGATGCAAGCATATTACTTTATGCGATGTTCCCTAAACGAGAAATAATATGTAAAATTATCGATTTGTGATTACCTTACGAAAAAGCGCTTTCAAGGAAATAGATATTTTTCCCGGTTGTTTGTATAAGGCAACAGGATATGAAGTATTCGAGGTCGTCCGTTTGCATACGAGTGTGTATGAACTATATTTTTTGAACCACCTATATTTTCTTCGCTAAAGGAAGTTTTATAGTGAATACCTTATGCGGCTTGATTACATTGCTAAATGTTATATGTAATGTAATGTTATATTACATGCGCTCTTTACTTATCTTTTTTTCAATCAGTTAATAAAAGTAAATTCATTCAAATTAAAAAATACTAAATTTGGACACTGATAATTTACTTACGGACGTCAAATTACTACCATTGATTACCACTAATCTAGTCACCGTGAAAAGCTGACAATAAACTCGATCAGGTTTTTTTAAAATATATGTTATATATGTTTTTAACGGAATTATACAACTCATAGTTACTAAGTTTTTTGGTGGATGCAAAGAGGAGGGTGTCATTTTCAGACATCACCATCGTTCACCTAATGATCTTGCCAAACAAACAAGTTTTCTCAGCTTATTGTTCGGTAAATTGGTAATGTGTTTTGTGATGTTATTGTAAAATCTAAAACTCTTATTAGTTTTACTGTGTCTATATGTGAATATTAATATACCGTTGGGAATAAAATGAAACGTATTAACGGTACATTTTTAATGTATAAATTTAGCACAAATTTTATGACAATATCATAATCATAATCATTGTCCTATTCCGAAGCAATTTGAGGTCGGCGCAGTAAATGTTCTTTCTCGATACATCTCTATCAGACATACCTTTTCATGCTTCTTTTCTATTTTTAACATTCTTTTCCTGCAATGCTGTCCCTTATTCCAGAAATATATACAGTGGCATAGCTCTAGTATGGGTGGCATTCGCTGTGGATATTGTGGTGTCACCCCAGGAATAAAAGCTGAAATCCAAAATGTTTTATGGATAATTCACGTTTTATGGATTCACGACTTAACCACCGAGCCCCTTACCCACTAGCTACGCCTCTGAATATGTGGTTAAAATCGGATTTCTGACAGTCAAACGATCGTGGACTTCATCCCACTTTAAAACGATTGCGACAGATAGTAAAAAATTAGACCTCGATTAAATTGTCGATACTACACGATAAAACTCTAATTAATCGATTGTACTGTCGCATCCGATGCGTTAAAAGCTTGCACGTTGTCTGCATAAATCATGTCCCATGCCGTTCTACCGCACCTGTTCATTATCTCCCACCCTCTATTCTCCGAGTATATCAATCTAAATTAGTTTTTATTCCTAGCTATTTAAAATCTATTTCGAATTGTAAATTTTATTTAGTCTTTATGTAAAAAAAATATACGTAGCTATTATTTCGCGTTCGGAGTGCTTTCGTTCAATTTATAATAATAGGTTTTAGAGATAAAGCGCATATGGCGAAAAAAGTAATGAATGTCGAAGGATGGAAAGGGAGAGGCAAATAAAAGATGAATATAGTGCGTGAAGGTAGATTTCAAAGCATGAGAAAGGAAGAATGAAAAGGTGGTGGTTCCATAGAAAAATATGGAACAAGAAAACTTACTGCATCAATATAAAAAACTTGGAAATCAGACGGAAGTGATGAGAAGATCTTTTCCTATGAAATTGTCTTTGGTGGTATTTACTGGCTATTTTAAATTTGTTTATCTAATTGAATATTGCAAATTTAAATCCTTTTTGTTTTAAAAACCATGGAATGCTATTTTTGAATTGGGCCATTATTTTTATTAGTCTGTTTTCGTCATATATACACCGTTTTAGTAATCATAGATGAGTTAAAAATATGTAGGTACGTTTATGTAGATACAAACCGGTTATTTCAAAACTAATATAACAATTATATCGTGCATGCAAAGGATTTTAATTCTTTAAAGGGTAATTAACTGGTAAATAGTTGTGTAACATTTACACAAATTTACCGGTAATAATGACGCAAAACTTTCTTTTAAAGATGTCGATCTGGGATCTTGTTTCTTGAAGGTACATAACGTATTTGTTATAGAAATATCGAACGAGGCGTTTCCTCTACTTAACGATGCGTTTATATTTAAAATAAATAATAGGTGTTAAAATATAAAAGCATTAAAAAAATTTTTTTTATAAGCAATCGTTGAACCATTATTTGACTTAATGCGGTGTGATCATCAATGTTTAATTACAAACCATTAGCCTTATGAAGAGTTAGTGAATAATGTTCGTGCTAATTTAAAACTAGTCTTAAATTCTGTAATAAATCTCACCATTAAATGTATGTCAAAGTACTCAAGTTTGGTTTGCTAGTTTATTTATATTTAAGTGCGAGTCCTTTGTACGATCGTCGTAAAGATGTTTACGCCTCGAAATCCTTTATAGCAACACTGTGTTTACACTCTGTGTTTATTTACGTCTGCGCCTACGTTTTCTTTATGAATTTCATAGCGCTATGAATAAAGAAAGATGACAGTGAAATGTATTTTTCACAAGCCGTTTATGGAGATGTATGTAAGTATGGAGAGACGTAAGTGGAAATGTAATTTTTTTAACATCTTTATTATTAATATTCTTCTTAAGATTTCTTCGAAGTATATTACAATGCTGTATTATCGCAATGAATAAACTATTTTTTTTAATTATAAAAGGCCAAATTGTGGACGGTTATAGGAGAAAAGGAAAACAAGAGAGTGTATAGTGTAATGGGTTGTGTGAGAGATGATTTGTTTAAAAAGAGAATGAATGCGGAGATGACTGCAAATAGAGAGGAATGAAGGAGGAAGACATGTTGCACTGACCCCAAATAAAAATGTGATTACGGTAAGAAGAAGATGAGTGAAAGCCAAATTGGTATGTTTTAATTAGATAAGTAAATATTTGCCAGTTGGGGTAGGTAGTAAATGGAAAGCCAGTTTGTCTTTAGGTACTTGTAAATCTCTTTCGCTTTCTTGATTCATTCGCACTAGTTTCATAAGCTACTTCTTACGTCCTCTTACTGTTTTATTTCTATCTATAAATAGGCAAAGGTAAAACAAGCCGGTACCGTTTTCTCCTATGTTTGTTCACCGATTTTTTGTTTAATAACTATGATCAACAACTTTAGTGTTATCAATGAAAAAAATTTTTTTTCCTCAATCTTTCAATGATTGTTATGGTTAGCTTACATACACTGATCGGTTATTAAGATTTATTACTTGATAGACAGAATTCTCTTATCGTTAATATTGTAGCATCAGGTGATCGATCGGTTAGCGTCTATTGTGGTCTATGTATATACATACATTCTTTATTGCATCTCTCATTTCCCGTGGGCCGAGACAAAGGGAGTTAATCCGCCCGCCAGAACGACTACAAAACAAGCAAAGTAAATTATAATTGCTTTCCACGGAACTAACAAAAGGTTTTCCCTTGTACAATGATTTCTATCGCTCGTGGTGCTTGTTCATAAAATTATGAAATTTATTCGCGGAATCTCGAACGATATCAAGGTGATTCCAGAGTCATTGTCGGCTGAAAGTGATATTGGCGCAGTGGACAGTGCGGTCGGATTCCGCGTCAATGGACGCGGCTTCAAACCCACCTATCGAACTCTAAAATCAGCCTGAGCTTTCGGTTGAAGGAAAAAATCGTGAGGAAACCATACCATGGTTGTAGGGCATTTCCTAACAATGCCCGCCTGGGTAGCTGCTCAAGTTCGCAAACCTGTCGTCAAATACCAAATGGTGTGTCCGGCAGCATCACTTGAGACTGGTTCTCAAGATATAACCATTTATTTAAACAATGTCTTGTGTATGGGAGATCAGAATTATTAGACCCTGGGCGAACTAAATCGTTCGATTTAGTTTCAAACTGTCTATTATAAATATCCGATCAATAAGAACAAAATATAAAGAAAATACAGGTAAAATTAGAACGTTAAAGATTTATCAAAAAACAACATTACATACAAATGAATACAAACGATTTCGAGAATTCATTTATGTAAAAATATATACGTAATAACTCACTTAATACTATGAGATTTGAAAAAAAAAGCATTTTTGGAAATAAATTTCGATATGAATTACATTTTTACACCCGTAAGGATGCGATATGTAAATACATAAGACTATCGCAATGAGTATTATGACGTATATATTTGTTATTCCTTCGTATCCAAATAATCGATCTACGACTGTGGTCCGTGTGTTGAAATATTAATTTCCGAAATTCGAACAAACGCTTCCTTAGTAGAAAGAACATGAAGCGAAATCCCCCAGTTTGTTTTTACAACGGCCGTTTTCAATTTATGTTTAATTTGATAGGTACCGTGTGAATGTATCCAGATGTTGCTATTGTCTGACATATATATATATATATATATATATATATATATATATATATATATATATATATATATATATATATATATATATATATATATATATATATATATATATATATATATATATATATATATATTTAAGATATTTCTTCTAATAGAAAGATCTTTCTGAAAAGACGGTGTACATAAGAATTATTATATTATATTTACTAGCTGTGTGCCCGCGGCTGTGCCCGCCTTTTGATGTATTCATCACTGCGTAATATAGTTTTTAAATAATCATTGGAAAATATGTTTCAATGGTGCTGTCTATTATCTCGTATTTTGTTCACAATTTCATGTTTTATTCTTTTTACCCAGATTCTTAATAATTTTCGTAAAATAGAAATAAAATGTTACGCGGAGTAACTTTAACTATATACCAGAAAAACTCTCGTTAAAAATGAGTTCTTCTGTTCCCGAGATTAGCCATTTTTACATACAGACAGACAAAAATAATAAAAAACTGTGTTTTTGTTATAGGCATTAATATGTATTTAATAAAAAGTTATTATTTTGATAATTCAAACAGACACTTAAATTTGGTTTATTAATAAAAATTAAGATATATTGTTAAGGCATTTTTACATACTTTTAAATATAAGAAGACACTTGTACAGCACAGTACTATTACAGTGTGGGGATCTTTAAAATAGCGTGATATTACAAAATAGCTAAAAAAATTAATTGCTAAGCACCTATAGTTGTAGGCAGCATTATTTAAGAGCCTTTTATACTTAGCGTGGTACTATTATGGATCATGTCGTCATTTAAAGTTAGATAAGATTGGGGTGAAACGCTACTAAACTTGCCATGTATAAAAAAGCTAAATAATTCAATTTTCTATTATTATCTTATGCACGTATTTGTGCGGGTTTTATACCGACTGCGGAAATAAAGCACATGTCTAAAAATCTGAATATTATCTTATATTCATTTACCTAAATATATTCACACAGACCTGACGTATAAGACAAACATTGGCATCTCAAACAGAATACTGGCGCTTAGTTTAGTTAAGCCCGGATGTAACTCGTGTATGGAAGCGAATTGTTTTCAGTTGGTTTAAATTTGTCAGACGAAACTATATGAATTAGATACAACTATAAATAAAGGAGTATAAATAACCATAAAAAAATTAATTCCACACTTTGGAATAACTAGAATATAGAAGTTAAAATAACAATTTAGAAAGATTTAAGGTTAGTAGGATTACATGTCAATGCTACCGAGTGATTTTAGGATACCCTACCTCGTAATGAAAAAAAAAAAAGAAACGGGAATCTTATAAGATTACCTATTTTGTTATCCCTCTGTTTGTATGTCCCTCAGGGTGTCAAATCAAAGCACATTTCTCTTCAAAATAATTTTGAGGTATGTATTAATATCGAATACTGAGTTATATAATGTTGTAATGCTTTAAAATAATTCGTTCTTATTTTATTAAATTAATGCATTAAATAAACATAGCGTTACAGCTCACTGATAGATGATACAAACCTACATGGTATAGAATACTTCCAGCCTACATACAATTTTAAAAGTTGGTATGATGGCAGGTGGTTTGTGCAAGTTAGGAAATATAAACGTAAATAAAATAAATCACGAGTGCAAATAAATACGTGACAAAGTTATTTTTGATTGAAATTTGATTGTTTGAAGCTTGTTATCAATAAAAAGCAGAAATAGTTTTTTCTTAATTTAATTAATTATTATGATCAAATTTCACCGTTTAAAATTACGCCGTTGCAACGGAACTATGACAATAAAATGATTGTAAATATATTAACTACCATTGAAATATTAAGTACAATATGAATTGATTCATTCATAAAGAAACAATAGCATGTGATAAAAATATATAGAACAAATGTATGATAATGTGTTCACGTTGAAGTTATCGATTTAGAATGAATTCTGCAAATTTCAGCATTGAACGTAGAAAAAAATATATAGAAATCTCTCACACACGGCAAACGACACACGGTAAACGTACGTCCACACTCTGACTTATTGATTTATGTAACCTTCCGCACCCATAAAACACATCCGATTCAACTTCGCAATACAAACTTTAACCAATATGTATGTATATGCGATACTATAAAACAAACCATAGTTTGTGTCGTATATAAATGAATTAAACAGAAACTTTTCAATAATGAATAATAAAGCTTATAGTTCGTATATACGTACTTAATATCATAAAAACATATGACGAATTATAAATGTATGACAGGGCTTACAACAAATGATGGCTTAAAATTTTACAATTCAGTTTTAAACAAATTACTACAATATTATTTTTAAAGTTTTAAAGGAGATAATAAATTATTGTAATTTATTATAATAAGTTTTTAAATTCTATTATAAAATATTTATCGTTTTTTACATATTATTATTCTATAAAAGCAAAGTATGTTTGTCTGATGTTTGTTGGCTGATAATTATTAGAAATCTAGTGTTTCGATTTACATGTTTATTTTTAAAAATCATAGATTTTTTCTGTAATTTTTTTTTACAATTTTTTTTAGTATATTAGTACATACTTTATGAATTTTCGAAAGTTATAAGAATAATAGTGAATTAAATAGTAAAACAAATTACATTACGGGGTGGTAGGTTTATCGTGCTCGTCAGGGTCACGACTACCATAATGATACGTTAAGATGCGTCGCATTCCAGTATCAGCAAGTGTATATACGTACTTATCTAGAGCCTGCAGTTGTGGTAGATTTTTTTAAATTTTATGTATTATGATGGCGACTGTCAATAAATTCCCATCTGGCGGCGGTCGACGCTTTTTTGGACTGTACTTTATTTAGCAATGTAACATCAGGTAAACCACAATTATACATTTTCACGAGTCCGTTTAAAAAAAATGTATTGGATATTTTAATAAATAGAGATAACATTTTAAATTAAAAAAATAACCAAATGATAATTTCTTGCCGGCTCGTCTCGACTGGTTATTTTTCTTGACTGGTGGTTCCTTTTTAACGTTCCGATGAGCCTTTCCAAGGTCCAAATTGAACAATGATTTTTTTTTTAATTTTAACGGAGTGGATACTCGTCAAGGACTTACATGCATCTATCATATGAGAGTGAAATCGTGGGGCTAAGATATGTACAAAATAAGCTATTTACAAAAAAAGTGTTATTCCTAACTAAAAAAAAATCATTCAGTTATCCTAGGCATTTCAGACACGAGCATGTCACATGCCAAGTGGCAGATTTATGTTCAGGCCCCGCTACCTCTCCCACCTCTCTCTACCATAAAATCCGGCGATACACCCCGGCCCACAGTTCTGCCTTTCATAAAATAACTAAAGCTCATTGTTAGCGACGCTTCAAGAATTTAGTATTAAGAATTAATTGTAGATAAAATAAGAACTATGCGATGTGTAAATTATGTGTAAGATGTTAAATAAAAATAATTTCCTAGTTAGGTAGCTTAGTAGATAGAGTAATAATTATTCAATGTTACGTAGTGCGCTGTATTATTAAGATAATAATTATTGAGATAAATAAATAAATAACAACGTGGATAATAATAATATTTGACCATACAGCGCGCTACAGTAGGGGTATGAAAGAGCTTCTCGCGTACGGGGTGCCGAACTAGCCGGCACAATAAGAATGGGCCATATGGGCCGAGAAAGAGTAGTCTCGTCGCGATCGTCAAAGTGAAAGTTAGTTCAAGACAAGTGATTTCTTTGTAATAGTTTAGTCAGTGAATAAAAAGTGTATACAATAGACAGTATACTGCGTTGTTGCATTTTTCCCGCCAACGACCCGGTCCACGTGCTCTACTGCGTCCCTTTCGGCATACAGAATTGTCAAACATATACCATCCTGTTTCTATGCTGATAGGGCGTGGCAGAGCAGTCTACGTAATAGTATAAACGGACGCTCATACTCGTGTGTCCGTCCGTTACAATTTTTGGTCCTTCGAGCCGGATCGGGAACACACTTAAAAATGCCAACAACGCGGTCTCCGGTTAGGTCGACGCCTACGGAAACTAGCTCCGCAGCTATGACGTCGGTATCAAATAGGCGAACCGTCGCGCCATCGACGTCATCCGCGCCGGTACGAAAACGCGGCGCCGTCGCCGCTGCCGCTGCGGCACACGCGCTCACGCCGTCGCAAGCGCAAGACGCGTCGAATATGCCGGCTCCGAGGGACATTGGAGAGACTCGTACCTCACCGTGCGTTCCCGCCGCCGGCAAACCGACGTGTACGGTACTAAGGGACATTGGAGAGCATCAACAGGCCTCACCGGACGCACCCTTTGTACCACGCGCCACGACATCAAGATCGATGAAGTCATCGAAATCACGACGCCTTGAACTTGAAGCAATGAAGAAATTGGAAATGGCAAAATCAGCCGCTGCACTGGCACAAATAGAATTGGAAATGATTCAGTGTCAATCTGACGACGACGAACTCGAAGAACAGGATAGATCCACGCACATCGAACAGTGGATCAACGATAGCGCTACGTTCCACCATGAACAAGAGAAGATTCCAAACAAAGATGATGTCGTTAAAGGGAGCGACATCAAGGAACTAGCGAACGCGCTCATCACCGCTGTGCAGGTCTCAAAGTCAGCCACGCCGGTCGCACCGCAGAAGTACGCCGAATTGCCTAGCTTCAATGGAGCACCGGAGGAATGGCTACCGTTCATACGCACGTATCGGGATACGGCAGGTCAGTTCAACGATGTACAGAACCTAGCCAGACTGAGGCACTGCATAGACGGAAGCGCGAAGGAAACGGTTCGGAGGCTTATGTTCGCTGCCTCCGACCCCGAAGAATTGATCAGCGCGCTGGAAAGAAGATTCGGAAGGCCGGAACAACTTGTGTTGGCGGAAATGGAACACGTACGGGAGCTACCTCGCTTAGGAGACTCACCGAAAGAAATATGTATCTTCGCCAGCCGGGTGAGCAACGCCGTCGCTACAATCAGCGCTCTGGGTCAACCGCAATACCTCCACTCTCCGGAACTATGTCGAAATATCGTAACGAAGATGTCGCCGCTACTACGATGCAGATGGCTCGATTTCTATAGAAACGGCGTCAAAGAGGAACCGGAGCTCGTGAAAATGAGGAAATTTTTAGAACAAGAAGCCGATATGTGGGCAACCCTCGCGCCTGTCGAAACACCGCGAAGATACAACGCCAGACAAGTGCTCACGACACGCGCCGAGGAAGACTCTTCACATGTAAGAAAATTATTCTGTGCGAATTGTGAAGAAACGGATCATTGGATCACCGAATGTCGCCACTTCAAAGAAGCCTCTACAAATGAAAGGTGGGCTATAGTGAAGAATAGAAAGTTATGTTTCAAGTGCCTGAGAAGAAGACATTCGAAAGAATTTTGTAGAAAACCACCATGTAAAATATGTCGAAGAAATCATCATGCGCTACTACATATTGAAAATAGCAAGCAAACGACACTAGCGCCGCAGGAGAAAGTAACGTCGCAGCCGCCCGCAAGAGTTGTCGCTACTATTGACTCTGCGTATACAGTTAACACAAAAGGAAAAGGAACGCAGCCGCCCACAATAGATGTCGCTACTAGTAAGTCCGAATACAACGCTGACGAAATACGGGAAATTACGGCATCTCCAATAAGAAACTCTATGGAAACGGTTTACGCCGCTGCTAACGGAAAGCAAGTTTATTTGAAAATGATTCCGGTGGATATTTTTGGACCAACCGGTTCTGCGCGCATACTGGCTCTTATGGATGAGGGATCTACAATCTCACTGCTGGATGAAGATGTAGCCAAGAGAATAGGAGCGACAGGCAAACAAGAACAACTCTTATTGGAAACTGTTGGTGGAAAAGTTGTCGAAAATAGAAATTCGCAGCAAATCGACATAAAGATTAAAGGTATACATCGCCGCGACAAACGCACATTGAAAGGAGTGCGAACGATGAGCAACCTCAAGTTATCGCCGCAGTACGTTAACGCGTCTACATTAGAAAAGTATAAACATTTACGCAACATGCAAGAGTTGGGTTACGATAAAGAACACCCAGCGCTACTCATCGGCCAAGACAACTGGGAGCTAATAGTGTCACGCAAGATCATCAAGGGAAGACCAAACCAGCCAGTCGCATCACTCACCAGCCTCGGATGGGTACTGCATGGCTGCTGTACAGGCAACAACACTTCGCCAGTAAAGTTCGTGAATCACTGTTGCACTTCGAGTGAACACGAAAAGGTCGAGGACATGATCGAGCAACACTTCGAATTAGAATCAATCGGGATTCAACAACAACGCCCCAGTAACGACGCCGACGGAAGAGCACTGCAAGTGTTGAACAAGATGACGGGACGACAACTCGACGGAAGGTTCGAGTCAGGGCTTCTGTGGAAATCGGAAGGTGAGAAGCTGCCTAACAATTACGCACTGACTCACCGAAGATTAACCGATACAGAAAAGAAGCTTGAAGACAACGCGGCGCTGAAGAGCGAAAATAAGGATGAAGTTGCGTGCAAACGGTGGCACAAAAGCATGGAAAATAACAAGAATAACGAACAACACCCACCAGAAGTCGAACAGACCGTCGACTCGCGCCCTCTCACTCACCTGGGAGCGAGTCCTGACGATGAAGAATGCCCAACGTCCAATCACTTTCTCATTGGGCGCTTATGTGACTCCACGGTCATCAAAACCTTTAACGAGCACACTCTGGTCGGGAGAGCCGATTGGAGAATGACGCAGCAGCTGGCCGACCACTTCTGGAGGAGGTGGCTAAAAGAGTACCTGCCGGTACTCACGCCGAGTGGAGTCAACGCAAAAGAAGCACAGTCACCACAGCCCGGTGACATCGCCATCATCGCCGACGCATCGCTTCCCCGCAACACATGGCTGAGGGGAGAGGTCGTCGCGCGCTACCCTGGGCCGGACGGCAGAACAGTAGCAGACATACGGACTTCGCGAGGCGGAGTCCTGAGGCGTCCCACGTCACGCCTCATCATCATCGTGTCTGCAGCGTCGCGACCTGGAGTTGGAGTGCACGGCGGAGCGAGCACTGGGGGGGAGATTGTTAGCGACGCTTCAAGAATTTAGTATTAAGAATTAATTGTAGATAAAATAAGAACTATGCGATGTGTAAATTATGTGTAAGATGTTAAATAAAGATAATTTCCTAGTTAGGTAGCTTAGTAGATAGAGTAATAATTATTCAATGTTACGTAGTGCGCTGTATTATTAAGATAATAATTATTGAGATAAATAAATAAATAACAACGTGGATAATAATAATATTTGACCATACAGCGCGCTACAGTAGGGGTATGAAAGAGCTTCTCGCGTACGGGGTGCCGAACTAGCCGGCACAATAAGAATGGGCCATATGGGCCGAGAAAGAGTAGTCTCGTCGCGATCGTCAAAGTGAAAGTTAGTTCAAGACAAGTGATTTCTTTGTAATAGTTTAGTCAGTGAATAAAAAGTGTATACAATAGACAGTATACTGCGTTGTTGCATTTTTCCCGCCAACGACCCGGTCCACGTGCTCTACTGCGTCCCTTTCGGCATACAGAATTGTCAAACATATACCATCCTGTTTCTATGCTGATAGGGCGTGGCAGAGCAGTCTACGTAATAGTATAAACGGACGCTCATACTCGTGTGTCCGTCCGTTACACTCATCGCTATCGAACCGGGATCAAATAGAACCGTCACTTGAAAGTTGTTACAGCTCGTTTGAAATTTTACTGGACGCAAGTTTGCACAGATTTTGTTAAGAAAAAATTGTCTGATTAAATAAAAAATGGATTTTATAAACAGACTATACTTATACACACAAATAAATGTATAAAATAAACAGAACGAAAAGCTTTGATGTAGTGATTGTCAAACAGAGCTAAGGCTTCTTACGGACAGAATTAAAGGTATTAAAAATATCAGAGTTTTTCAATAAAATATATACATATCAGAAATTTTGATATGAAACTGAACATAGAATTGATTTATTTTCATATAAATAATATGTGCCCTCTATTTAACTTACTTTCGAAAATCATATAAATGTGCCCCGTTATTGATTCTAACGTCACGCAGAGTGTCTTTTATGAAATACGTTCAACATTTGTTTCTTTTAATTTTATCATAATATGTATAGTCAAAGGAGTTTTTTTTTTCAAATATCTCATGTAAATACATTTAACAATATCTATAAACAGAAGAACATCGAATGTGCTTCAAATCAATGGTATATAATAATAACGTTGGGTTACATTAATGCTATTGGTTACGGTGAAGGGAAACAATCCTTACTTTATGTGAAAATACCTTTAAAACAATATAAGTAGTAACTCGGGAACTCTGAATTGGTCTTCAGTTGAGAATCTCGGACGAACGTTTTATGAACTGCGAAAACAAATAGATGAATCTTTTATAGCATAATCATCCAACGGATTTCATGCTATATACTGTGAGAGCACAATTGATTTCAATTGACAAATTAATAATGAAGTTAGGACTGATTTTCCTAACGAAATGTTTACGAATGACGGACGCGTGTCGTGTTTTTAATCAGATTTTGTTGTATGCATAACATATGTAATGTACAGTAAATGATATTGTGTATTTCATTCAGTTTTACTCCCAGCCATTTCTAGGAGATTTCCGCAAACGTTTTTTTTATGCGTAAGAAGCCTTTGTACGCGTATACATGTCAACTTACCAAATATTCATCGTAATCAGATGGATAGTTTAGAAGTGCATAGAGAACAAACAAACATACTGATTGATTTAAATTTAAAACTTAGCAATTTGGAGGGAAGAACGAAAAAGTTATTTATAATATTTCAAATTGTTATTTTAAAGGAGTTATTTATATTTAATAACTTTATAAGTAATAACATGCCAGTAAATAATATCAACTAAACTGGCATATGAAATACAACATAATATTCAACTGTTGAATTATTATTGATAAACAGCGCATAAATGGACATGCATTACCTACTTGGTAGTCCTGAGGCGAGATCGATAACGTAATAACTAAACGGATTATAACATTATACTTTTAGTATATTACTTAATGTAGAACATTATTTTTTGTTACAGGTAATTTTCTTAACATTCAATTGAAGATGGGCTTCCATGGGTAATTCTATACTGAGTAAAGAAATCTTTACTCCAGCCTTTCGTTCGTCTTTATCCAGCAACGTAATGAAGCATAGTGAAGTACTGTTAATACAATTCAATCATTCACTATTATTACTATAAAATTATATTCAAATAAATACTTTCTTCTTCTTACTCTCTTCTATACTTAATTTTATAATTGGATATATTTACTTACACGTTTTATGATACTCTGTATGTATATATATATATATCTCTATATATATATATCTCTCTTTCTGTATTTAAATAATATAAATATCTATAAAGTATCGTTTTTTATTTATAAATTAATTATGTAATAAAAACTACCTAAATGTAAATTTATAATTATTTGACACACTTGCGAAACAAACCACATCGTAATTAATTACTATAACTTGGAATTGGAATTGGAATGATCTCCTGCGATACAGGAATTAATTCCTAGTGCGGGGATCTATAGACATATATGTGTGTTAAATTTGTAAAATAATAAAGAATTTTGTATTCATTTTATACAATGTAAAGTAATTATGAGAATTAGTTCTAAATTAGAATAAATTTCGTAAAAATCTGTAGTATAGTCAAATAGAATTGAAACTCTACAACCTGAGTGGTTATTTTTTTAAAGCGATGGTAGCTCAATGGTAGTATAAGATGAATTACGTCGATGTATTTTTGCTTGAATCCTCAATGAACCTGAGAAAACTGACTTAAATTATCGTAATGTAGCATCATAGCATGATGATAAGTTTTTTTAAGACCAGCTAACTAGCTAAGCATTTAGAGAAGTTCTCAGGTAGCATATATGGAAAAATATATTTACGTACATACTTCACGCCTCTCTCCTATTAGGGTAGGCAGAGACAACATCCTTACACCTGCTACGATACACGTCTTTCGCTTCTTCTACTTCAATGAGCGCTATCATACACCCTCTTCGCTTACAAGTACTTTTTTTCCTGGCCTTTCTTTAGAACGTCATCGATCTAGTCGAGATACGTTTTTACGTGGGAAATGTATTTAGGCGTGCCCTCTGCCAACTGGGAGTAGAGTCTCCCGTATTAATGATGCCAGCCAGAGGAGTATATGGGACTCGTCAAGAATACTCCCACTAAAACCCACGGTACCATCGGCCGCATATGAAAGGAGCGATACGGGATAGATCTACATGCTCCGCGTCGCCCCAGCGGCAGGCCGAGGAGATTCGTTCACCTTGGTCGACCTTTACCAACTTTCTCATTCACTCTCGCTTTTTAAAACTGTTTCATAAATCTTCTTTCAGCCATCCTCTCCACGTGACCAGACCAATTAAGTATTATTATTATTGTCACGTGTGTATAAATATTGAAATCACGTTTATAAGGAATGAATTCTAATTGAATAGAATATAATTTTTTTTTATGTTTATATATTGATGATGTTAGTTTTGATCCTTCAGGTACATCAGACGTAGATATGAAAGATGTTGAATTGATAATGCGATGAGATATAATAGCAGTATCGCGCAAGTAGCTCTTAAACCACATGAATTAGTTGTCGAGTGCCATCTTGGAAGACATCACTTAAGATCATCTGAGATTATAGTCAAAGGCTACCTCCAATCTACTAAATCTAGTCAATAAACTACCACCGATTCCAAAAACCGCCTAGTCGAGAAGAGCCGGCAAGAAACTCGATTTGTTTTTCTTTAAATACTTTTAAGAGTAATATAAATTATACAACTCATAATAATATACGATTTTAGCGAATGCATAGATAGGTGTGTCATTGCCAGACATCACTATCGTTTACGTAATGATCCACGTATGATAACCTTTGGACATTAAAATCTGCCTGACATAGTGCTTAAACTTGTTATTAAATCAGTAATGCGCTTTGGAACCAAATAGTAGAACTTAAAAAGCTTTTATTGGACTTACGCACTAAAGTATGGGACGGCTAATTTGTGATTACTTCTAAAATCACAATAAAATCAAGATCACTATCGCCCATATAGTATAAAAATGTTCAAACATTTTCCATTTATATAATACAATGTGACTCATCCCTTTTTCCATTTTTCGTTTATAATATTTACAACAAAACTACAGTATCGTTGCCCATTTCACGACCTTCCATTGGCATTCACAGGCGGTAACCTCATAATCGGCTATCGATATCTTCGCCCTGTCGGTATTATTATATCCCATGGTAATATAAAGTAATGCTCTGAGCTATTTCTACTGTGGTTTTTTCTGGTGTTTCTTTCAAAAGATTTAACAACTTAATGTAAACTTTAATTTAATAGATTTATTTTTAGGACAGAAAATCTAGAATCTACTATAGCTTCATTCTCATTGTTATTAAAGGAGCATTATTTAGCCGATCCAATCCGGTTAACGTGTGCCAAATATTACAATCTAATTTTTGTAGATTGAAGGGAATTGAATACGATCTTCAGATAACTATAGTGCAAGGTGTGCAGCGCACACGGGCGCAGGTATTTAAGGGGCGCTGAGCGACCAGAGCGACACCTATAAAGATGCGTCGCTCGGGGCTGGCGATTATGGCAATGGCCCAAAATATTAGAGGAGACCTATGCCCAGCAGTCTTATGGTTAAATTAATGAATGAAGTATTCCTCAAATAACTACAAAGATAAAAAAATTATTGTAACCTCTTCCTAAAAAAGAAAATACTTTAGTTACTCATGTACCCATAGCTTCCCGGCAGCATTAATTGCACCCGAATTGGCGTTTGAAAGTATCAAGTATTTCATTTTGACCGCGCGTCTACTAGAGGACGCCAATGTATTGCTTGCACACGGGTGCTATAAGGGTTATAGACGCCGCTGACGATCTTAAGTATATTTAGTTATTAAGTATATTTAAAATTGTACAAAAAAGATAAACATCGCATATAAAACCTTTGTAAACGTCGTCTATTACAAAAACAATTTATAATTACTTTCAATGGAAAAAAGGAGCGTAGGAGAATCTGAAAAAAAAAAAAAAAATCAAATTCTATTCAATAACAGACGTATTCTATATTATGTCGAGAATCATTTTCTCTTTTCCTGTGGTTTCAACTCAACAAAATACAATAACGTCATTCTGTATAGAGTAAGGGCATCAAGGAAATGGTTCTCAGAGAGTAACACAGCTCAGGGCACTGTACGTAAAAAATGCAATTTCGTGCGCGACAGATGGACTGATTTACGACACTCCCCGCTAGTAGATAGTCTTCTTAAGTTAAACAACAAAGCGTCCACACAGTGTTGACAGGCAAAAGTTTGTCTTATAAATAAAATATAACAAAACTCTTGTCTTTTGTAGAAGAAAATTTTTCACACAATCGTAAAACAAAATAAAAAAACGAATCTTTTTCAGCTTATAATTATAATTTATGTTTTATAAATAATTACTTTTTACGTGTGTTAGACGTAAGTTTTTTCAAACTTGTGTAGAAATGAAAAACAAATTAATTTAACCTCCTGGCGTTTACGCCAGTTTTTCATTATTTAACTATTATCTTTCTATTGTCTCATTTTTATGGGTAATCGACATATTGAATATGATTTCTTACATAAATAAAAAAAAGATAATCTAGCTTATTTTTTTTTTTTTTCATTACTTATTACATATTGACCTAGTGTTGAAATATAATGTTAAAAATATTTTTCTCCTCAAAGTGTTAATCAAATACTGATAGAATTTCGAACAATAGGTACAAAAGGCCGTTTAAAATCTCACTAAATTTAAGAGAATCCACGAATCGTCACCTTATAGCATTAGCATATTATTTTATATCGTATAGCTTAAGAGCTCCATGGAAATGTTTTTCTAATTTGAATTCACTTTAATTTGAACTTCAATCTCATTTGTACAAAACAGGAACATTTTATTTATTTAAAATACTATTCATGAAATTTATTTCACATGGACCTATTAAAATTCTA
The DNA here is from genome assembly GCA_014132275.2 of Samia ricini. NCBI lineage: Eukaryota > Metazoa > Arthropoda > Insecta > Lepidoptera > Saturniidae > Samia > Samia ricini. The sequence continues at coordinate 15,953,222 of AP028161.1, forward strand.
GAAAAGTCCATATTAAACTTTACATCAAATAGTTTTGATTTATTTTATCAGAAGTAGTGTTAAATATTGATTTTATTTATCACATTAACCGTGGGTCTGATTCGAAACGTATGCACGATTATGTATAACTTAAATAAAAAAAAAAAGTTTACCAAGAACACTTAAGGAAATCGGATCTGAGACCCGAGATACAGCATAAAGTATTGACAAAAGGTTACCAAGTTGCCAAATTTCCTTGCTTTTATCTCATTCTGATATACCTCTCTATTCGTATACCATGAGAATTGGGTCACAACTGTTCATTTGAACATTTTATATCTGTCGCTTGGCTGAGCATAAAATTGCCAGTAAAATACGTACCGCAACCGCTGCCTGATGCAGTAACAACCCTTCAGAGAATAAAAATAGGGACTGTAAAACGTGTGATGTAAATAATATTTACGATTTTATTCCTCCTTTTTCATATTTTGTTTGGATTTGGGTCGAGTATTATCCTTTTGATGACATTTTATACATAAATCCCGAAGTTTTGTACAATATAAGTCAGGGTTTTTGAAGATTTTATTCTCATTAAAATAAGTCATAAATACTTAATAATCTATAACAAAATATATTGTAAAGGAACGAATATTGATTAGACAGATACAATAAAGTATACTGAGAACATAGTGACATTAAAAAATGTAAAAATAATCTTTATAATTTTGATGCAATACGAAATGTATTTGAATATAACGGATAATATAAACGTAACTCAAAAAATATTAAAAGTGATAATCTAATAAGAATTGATGTAAATATTTTAGCAAAAACAAATAAATGGATAAAGTTTTAGGTTAATACCACGGCTTAAGAGACTTCGAGCTTTTTTATTGTTGCTGATAAGCCAATTTATTTGTGAAGATAGTCTAATACAATGTCAGTAATTTATTTATGTGTCTGGTTAATGCATAAATATTAATTTTAATGAAATATGGAGAAACTGTAAATGTATTAACATTATACAGGTAAAGCAATCTTTATAGACTAAAAAGAAACTATATGTAGTTTATGCAAAAGTACGTAAGTGAAGATTGTACTATTCACACAAAATTATGCTATCATAAAAAGTAGAATTGGAAGAGAGGTCATCCCACGGATATTTAAGAAGTCGTCAGACATCACGCTGTGCATGCCTGTCATTGATATACAGGACGGCAAACTTTGGCGACAGATGGCCACTAACCCCTAGTCATTTACCAAATTCTGTATTATTGAAAAACCTTTTAGAAAAAAATTCTGTCTTACTATTTATATAACAGCATCTAAAGATAAAAAGGATTATGTTCCTATTGATTTTAATATAGAAAGGGCATCAATTTTTTTTATTTAAATCAAATTTCCGATATTCCACTATTAGATACAATTAATAGTCACCTAAACCTCAATTATTTCAAACATGTTACAGTTTACAAATCAAATTTGTTAAGAAACTGCAAAACAACCATAGATAAGCTATTTGTTATCAAAACAAAGTTTAATTAACTTTTTTATTCCTTTTAAATTTGAGACGTTTTCATCTTAGACGAGAATACCTAAAAACGTATATCTGTAAATCTATTGTATAAATAATCATTATAAATATAGGGCATACATTTAATACAGGAGACTAATTTGTTAAGCATTGACACACTACAAATTTTGACTGATTTGCGGCATTTAGCATTTACTCCCAAAGTCACGGTAAAGCTGTAAAGGCACTTCCGGTCAACAGCGTTAGCTAGTTAAAAAAATATCGATTCACAGATTTCACAGAATTCTTCAAGTATTAATAAAAGAAACTACAATATAGATATCAATATATAACGACATTTATCGTGTTAACTTAGTTAGATGTTGATCTAGCGTGAGAGGCAGTGCAGGTAATTCGTTAAAACTGTCGGCACGTAGTGATTGCACCCCGGAGTATTGTGACCGTCTCGCAGCTTTATTGCGATTCACTGCAAGACCGCTCCTAAGTGGCCCCTGCAGAATGCAATCTTAATGAGAAATACCTCGAAACTATAAATTGTTTTGCAACCATATACTGTATATTTTTATTTCTTCATATTTAAATAACTGCCTGTGTTTCTATTTAATATTGGTAACTGTTAATATTGCTAGTCTGAGCTTTCTCTTTAAGGATCTCTTCAGATATTAAAAGTCAGCAGTCAATTCCTTGATTAGTATAACCTTCGATTATCATCTCTTTACAAGCTCAGATTAACATTAATAAGATTTTATTATTAGATCTGTTGGGAAATATTTTTCCAATGGATTCAAATTTTCTTATAATCGTCTCCTTTGGCACACGTTGATTCTTTCAGCATACTTGAGCACCGTCAATTGTCTAGCAAACCGCGCCTTGCAAATTGGCCATCTTGCTCGCTGATTGCTAAATAATGCAAGGTTCAGAATCTGGTAGCATTACCAATCTATTTGTCTTAACGCAACTACATTCCCGCAGCTATATACTTGCCTCAAAAGAATAGTAAACAGTATTGGTTTAAATAGGAGTGTAAATTTAAATTCAACTTGAACGAATAGGATAAATTTAGGTGTACCATATTTCTATATTTTCGTGTTCCATTTTTTTATATTTTCTTTTAACGTTTTGTACGTTTCCACAACATCCTTTTATTACTATTACCTTCTCATAAAGCAATATCGTGATTTACTTATAATCTCGAAATATTGTATTCTCGATGAAGTTTATAGTTGAGGAATTACTGGAATTATTATAATAACAGACGCTTGATATTTCGAGAATGAAGTTATCTGTAAAGACCTCTCGTATCTTAATGTCGCCTTTAAGATAATATTTATAACATTGATTCGTATTAATGGGAATTACCTCTTTTCAAAGCGTTGATGACATCAATTCTAATCTATCTAGACTGTTCACGCTTTATAATTTTAACGATTAATGGTTAGAGAAATTGTTTGCAAGGGCAGAAATTCTAAGTAGTTGTGTGTAATGTCGAGTATCGTTATAGTTTGATTGAATATTGTGTAGAACATTTTCTAATTCTCGATTGGCTAATTAATACTCAATTTAAAAACCTGTCACTAAGGGCCGATTTTTTGATCCGTAGTCAACTCGAGAAATGGTCAGATTCATCCCAAATGGTTAAAATAATGCCATAATGCGTTTTTTGAAACATAGTTAAGGTAACTAATTGTCAAAAATGTGACTACTTGTTAAAATATTTAACCACTTATCTTTGACTGGTTAGCAAGATGGCGGATGGTTAACTCGAGTGTGAACAGCTGATCATTAATTTTACTGGTAACACAAATGACTATTGTTAAAATTAACAACAATAGATTTTGTGATCAAAAACCGAATTGCGACTATAACAATTGGTTAGTGTATTAGTAATAGTCAATTTGACAAGTTGTTATAGTAACTTTGACTACGGATTAAAAAATTGGCCCTAAGTAAGTTATGGTTAAACGTATCACCTTGTACACGATTACATCGACACTCAGCATCATGTGTGATTCTTCTGAAGTCTACGAATGACGTACTAAAAATTGATTAATTTATTATGGTTAACTTGCCTTGAAAAGGACGCCACTGGAAAATAATGATTTCTATTGTTTACATCGCACTATAACATTCAAGTTTACGTATGCGAAAGGGTGTACATTGTAGTCATTTCTCTTTCTATTGAATTCTACATAATTTAGTTTATGTATTAACTTTTTTTCTAAAGACATTACCGAGAACATCTTGTAGGATTAAAAAAATATTTTACGATAATGGGTACAGAAATGATCAAAAAACCGGAATCAATTAACGGAAAAGGAAATATCTTACCTGTTATAATACATAAGAACATCAAAAAGGATTTGTAAAATTATTTATGCGATATTTCGGAACCGTTTATAATCCTGATAGAAGCGAAGTACAAAATAGCATTAATTAATGTTTGTGATATGGACAGCTTACATGAAGGCAGCTACAGGAACTCAATTTTAAGGTAATCATAAACTAGTGTTTTTTTTTTTGTTTGGAAATGATTCTTTGGAAAATATGATCGTAATAAAAAATATTGAAAAAACAAAATAAAATAAGCCATAGACAAATTTTCTATAAATGTATTTTTAGCTACGGTGAAGGTCCATTGTTTTTGCAACATCAATTATTTTAGTGGCATTATGTTAACATAATGTATTAATAATTAAAATTTAAATACATATCTTAAACTTACCAATTAAGAAAGAATAGATATGGAGTTATCGTTGTTTTTCTTAAAAACATAATTAAGTAGAGTAATTAAATAATGTAAATCAGAACCAATGTTAAAAATATAAATAATAATTTTATCAACATTTATATTTGAAATTAGATTATAATTGTAACAACGACAGGAGGTCGTAATCCTTGACACTTTTATATAATAAAGAATAATATAAAGTATATTTACATGACGTTCTTTCAGTAGGAAACGTTATCATATCCGCCATACCTTTAATGGTTTACTCTCCCAAAATCCAACAGCTGCTTTGTATTTCTAGATATGCAATTGGGCATACCTACATCACGCTTTTTCCCATAAGGGTAGACAATGACTACATCCTTCTAACAGCTTCGATCCTGACACACGTCTTTCGATTCTTCTACTTGTAAGATACTATCATACACTTTCTTCGGTTACAAGCACTTTTACCGGTCCTTTCTTTATATCGCATTTGAGCTGGTCAAGTTAGGTAACCGAAGTCAACATTTATCGGTTTGTCCAGTCATCCTCACCTTTTAAATTTCTTTCGTCAATTTTCTTTCGTTGATCCTCTCCTTGTGTCCAAAGAAGCACCCCTTTCTCTACGTTTGTCACTACATTCTCTACTAAACCACATCGTTCCCTTATCACACTATTTCTTACTTTGTCAGTAATTTTCTAACCAACTATACTTATTAGATTCAATCAAATAGGCATATTGAGTGGTGACAATTGGAAAACCTCCAAGCCAACTTATACCAGTTCAGACATGACTTTATAGGTAGAAGTACATTAAATTATCTTCACCTTTCATTAAGCAAGTTGTATTTACTACGGTCGCTTAACAAAGAGTCCCTCGCAACGGCAAGTTTGCAAACAATCACGCGGCATTCCGAGCGATTGTGTTTCCAACTCATTAAGGTAGTTATATCCAGTTGAGGCCGTTAGCCGTCGGCTGACGCTCGAAGGATCATTTATCCCTTCCTGATAATGGAGCTGGTGGCACATTACACAAACTACTAACGGTTTCGTTTGGAACAGGTGATAGTTTAATGGCGGTTACTTTTATCTTGTAATTTATGAAATTTCGGTGATGGCAATGACTTACTTTATATCAGTGATAATTACACACATAATACTATGAATTGTTTTATATAGAACATAAAATCTTCCTGCTATCCGTCTCATATCCCGTTCATACTCACGAATATGTTGTGAGATAAGTACAATTTTACGATTAGTATTGTATTTATCATCATCATAGTTTTCTCTTATCCTATATTAAATAGGGTTGATACAACACGTTTTCTTTTACCTTAATCGTTCCTCATCCGTGATCTTAATACTCACAGTTTTAATGCACATTCTCTAGATAACTCGTCTATACCGTCTTCGATCTTTCCCTACTTATTTTATCAGACATAAGCGTAGACATGGGAACTTTTTGATCAACTTATCTTGTGTACTTACAAGTATTTCTATTTAATCGTCGCTACTGCTTTTGCTCTTGACTTCCTCACTTTTTGTCTCTATAATAGCTTCTAAGTTCACTTAAAATGCAAGTCTTAATAATGAACTCAAGGGCTTGAATGAACTAAAATTCATCTTCGGTTGTAATTGAATCTAATTGACAAGTTAGTTAAGGTTCAAAGTAGAATTTTCGTATCTTCCATATGCAAATATTTATTTTACTTGTTCATTGTTCTTTCGACAAATACCTTGCTTTTAAAACCTTCATTGCGAAGTAACATCTTGGACTAGTAAACAGAAAAAGGAGGAGGCAGTGAAAAATATTCCAGTCCCATTTAAATGTTGTTGCGACATCAAAACGTTAGGTGTCTCTCCAGCACACTGAGTGCACAATAGGGGAGTTCGCGCCCTCGTCCTTCCGACAGCCCTAAGTACACGTCTACGCATTCACAAACCCTCAGGGGTTGCCTTTGTTACGTCACCTTTATTGTTTCCAGACGAGATTCTGTAATGGCTCGAATACTTCTTCGTATTTTACGTTTAATAATATAAGACGATTTTGGAATCAAAACTTTATCGATAAATGGTCATAACTATTATAACATCTCGTAGAGCAAAGTCAATTTGTAACTAAAATGAGTTAAGGTTAGAGTGAGGCCCAACAAGAGTAAAATTTGTGAGTTGCTTTTTTGACCGCGCAATGTACGCTGCATTCGGTTTCATGTAAAAACGTGTTTTGTTTCCATACGACGATGCAGTATGAGTCAAATCACGCACGTAAATGGAACTGAATTTCGGTCGGCATTAACGACGTTCGGGTGCGGGGAAGTGGGGTGTGGGGAAAGCAAGCAGTTTCGTATTGAATGAGCAATAGTTTATTAACCTTAAGCACTTACCTGGCGTTTACGCCAGCTTTCCATGGTTTTCCTATTGTCTTATTTTTTTACGGGTACTCGACACATTAATGGACAAGTTTTTTATTACGCCCGTTTGGCGATCTAACTAAATTTCAGTCGAATGTAAATTACGCAACGCTTAATGCGCAACTTACAACTCACAAAACTACGTTCGATTGGCCTCATCCTTATTTAACTCTTCATTTTGTATACATTATCAAGCGTTATCAAAAGATACTAAAATCTGACCAGATTGCATTTGTAATTATGCAAAGAAACACGTCTGGAAATCGTTTACTAATGGACAATAAGAGACACTTTACCATTCACTATGGTTGTAGAGATAATATAATGAGAGAAACGAATTAATTGATTTGATTCTATGAAAATACTATTCTCCTATAAATTATAGTTACAGTCGAAATAGGATTAATACGGCTTTTATTTGTTAATTTGAATTTGGTAGTGCGCAGTCGTTAAGCTCGTTGCTATCAAACGATATGGTCAATAAACTTAATACCTTTTAAGGGTTCCGCAGCACGACTTAGTGCCGTAACAATGCGTACCAATTTTAATTGTGTCTCACTTTTAATACCCATATTCGACAGATTTCGTTTTTTTAATTAAACCCCCGATAATTAAATCGCAGTAGAACACAGAAATTAATTAATAAGTAAACTTAAATGGAAAAGGTGAAATATGTTACAAAACTGTAACATACAAAAGTATACTTTAACAACATGCAATGCAACGAGACGAAATACTCATTCATAAGAACTAAGTAAAAAAAACAACAAAATAGCGTCGTACAACTACCACAAAGGCAAATAGAAGTTATGAATGACTTAATTATTTAGAAAAGATATATTTATAGCATTGAGTTATAGGAATTGGTAAATATTGCTTTAATTGTTTTAATTATTATATAATCAATAAATAATTCTTGGTATATATAAGTAAAATAAGTCTTTAATTTAACCCCTTGAGCACTAACCTGGCGTTTACGCTAGCTTTTCATTGTTTTCCTATTGTCTTCCTATTGTCTTCCTATTGTCTAATTTTTATGGGTAATCGACATATTAAATCGATTTACTAGTAGTTAATTATAACATGTCTTATTTTTTATATAATGTAGCCTATATTGCATGTACCGTATGAAAAACATTATGAAATGTTGAAATTAAACAAAACGATACAATTTTAAAAATTAAAGACACCTATAATAATTTAAATAAATTATTGTAAATTCATGACTTGTTTAAAAAAAAAAAAAAATTACACACTAAAAATGGTTTTTTACAGCGTGTAAGTTTGCTTTTTGGTCACAGTCTCACACATTTAAACTAAACGAATAAGTTCTCAAATGATCCTACTAGCACAAACTTGTAGGTATTTGGATAGAGAGTTATAGATTGCCAGCAATTATTACAAAATACCCTATGCTGTATTATATTTACAAATTTAGGGTATATTCTGGCTAAACATTTGTACATCGTAGCAGCTATGAACTCAGGCATGTTGACTTACCTTAAACGAAATATAATATAAATGGTATTTAATATCATTACGTTTCTAATTGGACCAAAATGAGAGCGTTTTTGTTTTAAACCCGCGTCTGTAACAGGTTTCTCAACCTTGTCGCTTGCAGATTTTTTATGGCTTCCGATCGTATCCTATTACTTACAGAACACATGAAATATATATGAATAAATTCACTTTGCTATGTTCTATTCCTAGATATTACTCTAATCATATTATTATTATTCACTGGGTTATATCTCTAAAATATTTAATACTTGTCAAAATAATGCAAGAAATATAGTAGAGATAATTTTTACGCCAAATTCACATTACAAGGAAGTTATACGTTTAAGCCGGACCAACTTTCTTGTACGTACCTCAATTAGACAGGAACATTGAGTTATTTGGTACCAATGACAATAAGTTCAAGTATTATGTCAAGCAAGTTTTAATCTCAAAAGGTTATTACAGGGTGGATCATTACGTGAACGATAGTGATGTCTGGAAATAACCCACATCTCTGTGCTTCCACTAAAAACTAAAACGATTTGTATAGTTTTTTTTATATGACAAAAAAAAATGATATATATTATATTTATGAAAAAAAAAAAAGAACCAGATCGAGTTTCTTGCCGGCTCTTCTCGACTGGGTTGTTTTCCGAACCCGTGGTAGTGTTTTAGACGTTCATAAGCGCCTTCTTAGGGCCTAAATTGAATAAATAAATTTTGATTTTGTTTTTGATTTTTGAATGCAATGGAGCGTACTTAGTGAAAGAAGTATAAATCATTTGCGTCCGTTTACCAACACAATCATAAAAATATGTATTCAGACACGAACAGTTATTCTCATAATTTTTGGGACTATAAAATATACTTTTGCTACTAAATGCACTGAAGGATGTGATTTTGAAATAATAAGTCATTTTGTCATAGAGGAACGAGTATTTTGTTTTATAAGTTAAATTAAAAAAACAATAACACCAAAAACACTGAATGCTTTGCATTAATTCTGAATTTTAAATTGAATATAAACTGTAAACAACAGCCATTAATGCATATTTATGGGCGGGAAAATCTCGACACACAATCATTAGAAAAGCATTACTTAAAGCTCAGTGGTACAAGCGACGAGCGGATAGCGTTAATTAAAACACAAGTTCAGTGGGTAAAGTTTCTCGAAGTTTCTTTGAAAGTTAATCAATATATGATGTTAGTTTCTTAATTAAATTAATAATACACCTTATATAATAACTTTTCTATTGAATAATATCTTAGAGAAGTGAAGTAAGCTAAAATATTGCGAAATAAGTTAGTGCCGACTTTTAGTTTGATTTCTTTTTACGTGAATATATTACTGAACTGACTTTGTGATTATTTAAATATTAAATATAACTGTGGTTACACTCGCTTGAAGGAAAAAATGTAATGCATATTTTTATAATCATTAATTGTTTTATAATCATTAATGTTCTTATTGTCATGCGTTACATTTTCGATTTACTTTTGTTAGAACCATATCGGGTCGAACAATATACTCATATACGATAAACTCTAGCCAGAGTTTGCACCTGTGCTTAATAACTAGATTGATAGTTAGTTGTTTTTTTTAGTATCGATTAGTAATTATAGAGTTATAGCGTATTATAGCGTAATTATAGCGTATGAATAGACATATGTTTTGATAATAAAATGTAAAGAAAAGGCGTATATTTTTAATTTGAAATCATTTCTCTCTTCAATATCATTCAATGCATTGTTAAAGTCAAAAATACCTTTATACAACTAATGTGTTTATTTTCTTAACGAATTAAAGTTTAAATAGTTATAATATAATCTATGTAAAATGTCAGTTACCTATGTTCTATCAGTAAATTTCTATTAAGTGATGTTTTATGTGTTTACATAATTTACTTATTTTTGATGTAGTTTTACTGAAGTTTACACTCGAATCAGCATCGCGGCATGCCTTTTACGAGACTAGTATTTGGTATTAAAAATATTATAATATAGTATTTATCATAGAATTTTTTTGATCTTTTCAATTAGACCATACACGCAAGGGCGGGAACATAATGGACGCGTGCGTTTGACGGGAGACACACCCAAACTCACTTTGTTCTAAATGTATCTGATACTGTTCCATTGCTTTATTAACAGTTTACAAAGTAACTTATACTCCTTTTCTATATATAATTAAATTTGTATTGTTTTTAATCAAAAAGGATGCCTAGAAATAAAACAAAGAAACTTAATTGTTAAATAGAACTTCAAAGGCTGTTTCAAATTCTGTTTGTGCTAATATAACTTGTTCTTTTTTTGCAAATGTTTCTGTACGATATTATTTAAAATAAACGAAGTGTTATTGTTATATATCATTTACAAAAATAAGAGTATTGTTTGATGATTAGATATATGTTCAATAATTTTTTAACACGTAATTCATGGAAGATTTAAGCATCATGTTTTAAGTTGAATCTGGCATAATAAAGATTAATAAGAAATTGAATGACTTTTCGAATCGAAGGATTTTTCGAAAAGCTTTGTTAAAAAAAGTATATATTTTATTTAAACATATAAATCTAGGTCTTTATATTTAAAAACAACAGTTATGCAAAGTATTCGTGTAATCACTTGAAAAGACATGAAGATGTAATCACTTAAAAATTGTTTGATCAATTTAAACGTAATTTTTACATTAATGTGTCGAGTGTACCCATAAAAATAAGGCAATAGGAAAACAATGGAAAGCTAGCGTAAACGCCAGGTAAGTGCTCAAGGGGTTAATATATAACTAGCTGTCTGCCTCAGTGGCGCAGTTGTATTACGGTACGACTATCGTTCTGAGGTATCGGGTTCGATCTCCGGGTAGGGTAAAGTGATATTGAGTTTTTTTCTACTGAGTATCATTCTGGAGTCTGGAATTTGTGCCCGATATGGCGACAGGCTCGCCCCCTGTCACATCTGGGACGGAACTAAGCTCGGCGAAGTGTGGGTGGTGTAGTTCGCTATTTCACCTCTGCCTAACCCTTTGGGGATAACAGGCGTGAGCGTATGTTATGTTGATATAGATTTGTGCAAACGGCTTCACGCACGTTTCATACATACTTCACTGTGTTTTCTTTTTTTTATACGGAACCCTTATTATTTTTCTAAAAAAATGTAAGTACTAAGATAAAAGTAAAAATATTTCTCATTAAATATAGCACTTGCCCGTAAAATTGTACATTGAATCGATCTTTAATCAAATTTTTATGAGTTTTATTTTTATTACGCGGAGCCCTAATTGTTTTCGAAAATTAAAAGTACCCTAAGTTACCCGGAGTAACTTCAGCTATCTACCAAAAAAAGTCCCGTAAAAACGGTATAGCCGTCCGGGAGATTACCCATTACAAATAGACAAAAAAATTTAAAATATTTATATATATAATATATTATATATAATAATGTAATGTCAATCGATCCCCACTTATTCGACTCTAAAATCGGTCTGAGTTTTCGGTGAAGGAAAACATCGTGAAGCATAGCATGGTGGTAGGGTCATTTTCTAATGATGCCCGCCTGGTTTGCTACAACTCAAGTTTGAAAACCTCTCGCCAAATTCCAATAGGTGTGTTCCGGCAGCATCAATTGAGAACAAGTACCTCTAGGATTAGTCTGTTTACCATCCTGGACCTCATCGTCACTTAACACCAGGTGAGATTGTGGTCAAAGCACTCTGACACTATACATATAAAAAAACCATTAGGCTATTCTGATACAAGCATTCGTGATAAACGAGTTTATAATAATCATATTTAGATTTATACGAGTGCGTATTAACATGATTTGGCCTGCGTTTAACCACATTCAACAACGATTGAGATTAGTGAATTTAGTGTCTATAATTTGCGGTTGGTGCCGACTAGATAAGTGCTGACAATTAAATTTTGTGTCATTCCAAATTGAAATTATCTGTACGCACATAAAAGTTAAGAACCTCTTTCTGTGTGTGTGTCTGTGTGAATTGAAAACATTTTAGCGGCGTCGAACGATTCTCGGTAGGGGAAATACTTATAAATTCCTGTTACCACTGCTATGAAGTCAGTTGTCAACATGATATACAATGTCAAGTACAAGATGGCATTTAAGTGCCGGCGCTCAGAGATAAATAATAAAATTTATACCTACGCAGCATATCGTATGTTTTGTTTATGAATAAACTATATGAAAATTTACAAAATTATTGCTCGGAGCGCCGATAGATATAAAAAAACCGACAAGTGTTATATGTTGGGTTACGTTATGTTACAATTAACAAATTATGAAATTAAAACTATAAAAAAATCTGTCTTAAGTTTCGAGTTTTTAATTCTCACGGCAGTCCGTCCCCACAGGTGCATTGTTTTTTTTAATCTATACTTACTAATCTATACATATAATAAAAATGTAACGGATCGCTGTCTCTACATGGAAGATATATGAGAAAAAATATTACTAGGACCTTTATAAACGCAAATAGGCCCCAAAACAATGATTTTTAAAATTTTTGTCTGTTTGTGTGTGCGTTTGTGCACGCTAATCTCAGAAACGGCTGATCCGATTTAGATGCAGTTCACTAATGTATTGTAGTAAGCTTCACTTAACATTTAGTGTTTGTTTCATGTAAATTGGTACATAAATAAAAAAGTTATGTCAATTTCAAGAATCACGTTGAACATTTATTCTATCTAAATTCTTTCTCTGTTCAGATGCATTGTATGAAACTTTACTAAACTCTATAATGGTCTATATAAAAGTATGATTATATAATAATAATAATATGATAATAAATAGAAGTTAAAAATGATCAGTTTCGGAAATTTTAAAAGTCCAATTTAATTTGAACTCAGATATATATCATCATTGATATGAAATAGGGTTCAGGTTAGGCTGGAAAGCGGGTTGCTTATATATGTATAGATAAAGCACGTCGAGAGCCGGGCCGCTTTCGGAGGCGCATGGCGTAACAGTTGCATTCGATAACAATGACGATTTGCTTATTTTATTTATTTATATTTTAGGGTTTGTTGTAAATACATATTGTATGTATATAGTATAGGTTAATTAGTTTTCAAATTAGGTAAACACGTCTTATTAGTTAAACTGTAAGTACAAGTTTATACAAGTTCTTAATTTTTATGGTTAATAAACAATTTAGTAATTTGCGATTAATTAATAAATAAATGTATCTATTAGACATTTCCTTTATTTTCGATAATTAATAGGTTAGGTTAATACGTCTTAATAGTTATTAAACTGTAATAAAGTTAAACTGTGTAATAATCTGTAAGTATTTAATTTTTTTGTTTATGATGAGTATGTGTTTACTAAATAACGCTGAGTTAGTACTAATTACTACTTATTATAAGAATGCCTCGAAAAAATATCCAACCTCTCCCGGTGCAGCAGAAATGCTATAAGGATGAGATTAGTTCTCATTAGTTCACTGCATTTCAGTAACGTCAGGCCAGGTTTCATGTTACAGAAACTTCAGCTCAGCGAAAATCTCGATTAAGTTCACATCGTTCTCGAATGATGGCCACTTGAGTTAGGATGAACAGGGAGCAGCGTGAGGCACGTTTGTCCACCGATCGCAAGGCTCATGCAATATCACGTGAGTCTGAGACCTTTACTGATAAGGAAACCCGCCTGAGCTTTCAAAAAGCACGAACTTTGCAGTCTAGAAAGCTGGAAAGTAGTTTAGATCGTGAATCTCGATTAACAGCTGATCGAGAAGAAGAAATAAACTGCAGAACAGCGTCAGTCACGACTAAATGCCGATCGACTTCGGCATATACTCAATAAAATGTTATCAAGTTTGATAGAAGACCCAGAAACTGGAGCGGAAATTGATATCCTTCCATGGATTACCAAAGAGAAAACAGGTTATTTGTATTCGCCCAGAATTGATTACTCTGAATTCACATCTATAGTAGGTATGGTGGTATGTTGTCAGTTTTGTAATAATCACAAATGGAGAAAAGAACCAAATGGAATATGCTATTCAGGTGGCAAAGTGCTCATTGAAACTTATCATGAGCCCCTTTATAAAAGTTTTACTAAATAGTGAGCATCCTCAGTGTAAACATTTTTAGACTATGTCCGTTTATATAATAGTGTATTCCAAATGACATCTTTTGGGGTCAAACATATCACAGCCAACTTTTAAGGTCAGGGCCAATTTATCACTTGATTGGATCTTTGCTTCTCCAAAATGAGCAAAAATTTCTTTAAATTTATTTTGTATCAAATTACAATAAACAGGCCTATATACGACATCATAAATTTCCTCAGCTGAACATCAACTTTATATTTCAACTTGAGAATATGTTACATCAAGTAAATTCGTATGTCAGAAGTTTCAAAGCCGCAATAGATTCCATCCTACAAGGCCAAAATAACAATTATAAAGTTATAAATAAGGCTGATAGACGTCCTGCGGAAGAACATCGTGAAAAGTACAATGTCCCCGTTGCAGACGAAGTTGCAGTAATATTAGTCAATCAGGAATGTGATAGACGTGACATCGTGTGCAGCGCACTCATGGTGATCGCTTACAACGTATTTGTGAAACACACCGAGCATATGATGCCCTGCAGTATCCTTTGATATATTTCCATGGTCAAGATGGGTACAATTTCAGACTCTACCAAGTTAATCCAAGCACTAGCATAACAAATTATAATAAAAATATCAGCCTTACAGTTTTATTAATACCAGAAACAAATTAGATGAAATTGTGGTATCTATTGCTACTATATTTCCTCTATACTAACTTGAGATCGGTAACGGTGTGTATCCTCAGGAACAAGCAAAATTTGTTCTAAACGCAAACCTATGCTACGAAGTTTCGTGAATGCGAGACCTCATATCATCCGTGAATGGAAACGCAACGCAAATACCAACTTGCGAAAATTCATGGCTTTGCGAAAGAGCTAATTTAAGTCCACGAAACGACCAAGCAGCAGCAATAAATGCTGAAGATTTGAGCTTTGTTTCGGGGGATAATGTAGAGTATATCTCCATTAACAGAGTTATGAAAGATGAAGAATCTACCAATTACCCAGTAGAATTTTTAGAATCCCTCAGTGCTCCTGGACTACCAGCTCATAAAATAAATTTAAAGTAGGCGTAGCGTACCCAGAATGCTGCTAAGAAATTGAAGACCGCCAAAACTTTGCAACAATACTAGATTAAAAGTGCATTTTTCTGTTTTAAATTTCTGATTCTGCGAAACCTGATAGAAGCAGAGATTTTAACAGGTGGTAGTGTTTTTATGCCTCGGGTTCCTCTCATTCCTAACAATTTTCCGTTTAGTTTTAAACGAGTCCAGTTTCCAGTGAGCTTATGACCAGTTTCGCGATGACAATTAATAAAGCCTATGGTCAGATGCTAAAAGTTGTGGATGTGGTTAAGTATTAGCTGTTTTTCGCACGGTCAGCTTATGTGGCTTTATCACATGTTAATAATTCTAGCAGCCTGTATGCTTTGTTCCCCGATGGCTATAGGATGTAACGACGGTGATTGTAATCCAGAATAAACCAAAATCCGAAAAATGCTGCCCAAAGTCACTATTCCACACAGACGAAGTTGCGGGCACAGCTAGTGATAAATAAAATTGAAGTGTCTGTTTGTAGTGACAAAATTATTTTACTAAAAACATTTGAATGTATATACGATACCGGTACCAAAAATACAATTTTTAACATTTTTGTCTGTTTATCTGCCGGTCTGCCTTTCTGCTTGTACCGGGTAATCGCCGGAACGGCTGAATACATTTTAATGGGGCCTTTTTTGGTAGGTAGCTGAAGTTACTTCGGGTAACTTAGGTTACCTTTAATTTCCGAAAATAATTAGGTTTCGGCGTAAAAAAAATCCTATTCAATGCACAGTTTTACGGGCAAGTGCTTGAATTTTGACAAATATTTTACCTTTATCTTAGTACTAAAAAAAAATTAAGAGTTCCGTATAAAAAAATAAAACGCAGTAAACAATATATGAAGCGCGGGCGCAGCCGCGGGCACACAGCTAGTTATAAACATATTCATCAATCCAAGTTTTATTGTACATTTTGGGATATTTGAAAAAGTTTAGTTTCAATCGATAATAAATTCCCTTAATATATGCTTTTTTATCTTTTTATTTTTACTTTACATATGTTATTTATGTCACCAAATTACCTTTAAGCGCGAAATTTAAATTTGAATTTATAATTTATTGTCTTATAGAGAAATTATTCTGAGCTCGAAAATAAACGTATACAACGTTGAATAAATAAGTTTGCGGGGAAGACGCCCGCATCGAGCCGCTGTGGTATCGGCCTCGATGAGCCATTTTTATCGGTATTCTGCTCCATCGCACAGCACGTACGAGATCACAACAGGTAAACAGGGCTATCGATCCTGTTTTAAAATTAAATATCACTATAAAAAACGTCAATATACAATTGCTATAAATTAATATGATTTCATATGATAAAAAATATATTTTATATTTAGAAAAAAGAACACGTTTTATATGTATCAATTCTTCAAATTAATAATCAAAAAGATAAAGTTCTTACGCTATCACACTAGCGGCCTCTTTCAAAATATGATCTTAATCTGTTTTACTTACAGAAAAAGCCAGAAGTTTTTCTTCTGTGTCACTCTTCAGCCAGAGAACCCGATATAATTTTGGTTTGGTCTCAATCTTAACTTTTAAGATTTTATATTTAAACTGACTGTAAATAATTCTGTAGGTTAATACGTAAAAATAATGATTCTCTTTTACACACTTTATATGTCTTGTAAGTAACTTCGTACTGTATACTAATCTTAATTAATAAACTTGATATACATTATTTTGCGCATTTATTCACTATATATATATTTTAAAAATTCAATGGATTAATAAGAAGGTAATTTTTATTTTATCTGAATTCGCTACTATTTTCACAGCTTTTTCATACGTATTCTAGCAAAAAGGGTTTTGTTGTAAGTCTTTGAAATCTCTTCTAGATTATTTTAGAGTAAGTATTTATTTTATGAGGGTAAATGCAGTATGTTCTATAAAATAAAGTAATTATTTTAAATTTTACCCAAGAATCCAGTAAAACCAGGGCATCCGTTTGTGTTATTCTACACTTTTTAAGAAAATTCTTTGTAGTAGCAGATAATTATAACAATAAAGACACAAAATATCTTAATATTTTATTTTAAATTTGATAATACTTGATCCATTTTATAATGAATTGACCATTAGGTACAACAGAAGATAGAGCTCTTTGTTTTTAAACAGTATAAAAAGCAAACTTTGTTGTAAAAACTAATTAGTCTCTTTCTTAATGATAATGAATAATGAACACTCTGAGAATTATTAAATCGATTGTTTTAGTTAATATTTAGAATAAGTTACAATTAGATAAAGCTGAGGGTATAACAGGATTGCAATAAAGTTTTTTTTCCTATTTCTTGTATTTTTTTTTTTGTTTTCTAATCGTTTTTTAATATGAAGATATCGCAATTTGAACATGCCTATAATAATGTATTACGAAACCAATTATCAATATTACCTATTTAATTTCATAACTGATATTAAGATGTGAATATAAAAGGCAGAGGGCGTCAACCCTGAACCGATGTAGTCGTGTTTTGCAGAGATATGGCTTCTCAGGGAGGCATATCTTAAGGAAATTCGGCTATTTGTTACGGTTCGGTTTGTCATATACAGGTGCGTGCTTCGAATCTGTTTCTGCGTTGAGACATATGTATCTCAGCTTTATAGTAATGTTTATTTTACTATTTATTTATATTATCAATCAAATCAATTTTATTCTTAACGTCGTTTTTATTGCGTTCCCGACTGTTGTCGTGACCGTTGTCGTTGTGGTGACCACCGTGCAATTATGAAAAAGCCATCATAGTGACACGATAAGCCACGTCGGGTTACTGGATCGGCAAATCCGGACTTACTTAAAGGCTGCAGCCATTGAAGATATATGAAGACTGTCGATTGATAGTTATTTTTGAAATCAAATAATTAATTCGCCTTATAATGCTTTATCATCTAATATATTGCTATTTTTACCGTGTCTTAAAATATTAAAAAAAAGTATATTTTATACATGAATATAAATTCAAAAAATGTATTTCCGCTATTTTCAACGTAGAACCCAATGTGAGGCGAAAGTTGAAAGAGATTTTCTAAATTCTCCAGAGGAAGCGTATAGATTAGGCTAAGGGGTAGATTGTAAGGGCATTACAGTCTCAGGTGACACGCACCCTTATCTAAATTTGAGAACCATTGAAATTTTATGCCGAAAGCTTCGTACTCACTTCTTGAACACTGGTAAATAAATATTTTCTACTGTTATATTTTTTATACTAAGCGCTTTAACCTCAATCACATGGTAAAGGACGAAGTAATCCACGATAGTAAACACATGCACTATACGGCTTGAACATACTTGTATGTTTTTTGAGTCAAAGAGCAGCAAATAAATAGACGCCCTGTCTGTTGGTAACCGGCCTCTATACTGTGACATCAAGGATGCGTTGAATGATGATGCTGATTATCCATTCAGCCGAAAGACGTTCACTGGTGTACATAGGTCACCCCTAAAGATCTCCACTACGGTTGTCGGTGTACCATGTCGATCTTGAAGACAGTTTTTTCAGTCGTTTCTAGAAAAAAAGTATTACTTTGTTAGTGGTGGTATGGGCAGATGGGTTTTAAAAAGTGCCCTATCACAATGCGATGGTTTCATCGCGGTATTTTCCTCCACCATATGTTCTGGCTATTACAGAAAAATATAATTAGATTTGAACCTGCTTCTATAGTCGGCAACTACTCCGATAGCATGGGTATAAACGCTGCCGTTCCGCAAGGCTCTGTACTATCTCCGACTCTGTTTCTGCTGCATATCAATGATATGTTGTCCGTCAAAGGCATTCATAGCTGTGCAGACGACAGTACCGGAGATGCTTTATACACAGGCCGAGCAAACATTCCTTGCTCCGTTGTGGAAATCACGTACAACCTGTGTTGGAAATTTAGAACACTCTGTCAGGAGTGGGGATAATTCAGTCCAATTTAACCCGACTAAAACACAAGTTTGCGCATTCACCGCTAAGAAAACCCCATTTACTCTGGCCCCACAATTTCAGGACACACCTCTTACTATCTCGAAGAGCATTGGGATTCTTGGTGTCGACCTTATGTGTGTTCTACCGTTTGTAAAATGGTTTGTGTTCTGATGAATTGTTCGGCATAATGACAACACCTAATTTCTACCATCGTACGGCTCGCCATCGGCAGGGAGTTCACTCTCACATCTTGGAACCAAAGTGGTCCCGGACAGTGCGTTTTAGAGAAGTTTCCTCCCGCGAACTACCCGGATGAGGAATGAGCTCCTAGCGGCCGTGTTTCCAGCGGTATACAGTATGGGCTTCTTCAAAAGGGGCGTGAGAAAGTTTTTCTTAAAAGAGTTGGCAACGCAACGCGCATGTGATACCTCCGGTGTTGCAGGCGTCTATAGGCTACGATGCCCGCTTACCACCAGGCGAATCGTATACCTGCTTGCAACTTTAGTGGTATTAAAAACCCTACGTTTTTCGACACGGACCACCACTCTACCACTGTGCCAACATCGCTTCAATACATAAAGTTACAATCATTAAGTGTATGTTTTGCTATAATTGTTATCGAAACGTTATGTTACAGCTATGTAGAGTTACAAAAACTATTTATCCTGTATACATTTCTCTGATAAAACGTACATCTATGCTAAATATCATTTAAATCAGTATCCAGTAACTCAGATTATCAATCCAGTATACCAGAGTAACTAAATAAGAAAAAAAAAATCACATTTAGCAAATATAGTGAGAGTTATGAGGTACAAATATAATTAAAAAAACATCCCAGAGATTTTAAAAGTATAATAATAAGAATAATCAATGTTATCCAAGTCGTTGAAGAGGCGAAAATTTACTAACACAGACTGAACCAAACTTATATTATAATTTAATTGGATAATTACAATTTAATTGAGTAATTAAATTAATAATTGAACATGAACAAATTTCACAATGTTATAGGTAAACCAAATAATTAATGAAACGAAAACACGAAATAATCTTGTTTATAAAGTATTACAATATTATATAAAACAAGGAAATAATCAGAGGGGCATTGTTGCTACGACGTAGCAGGCGGTAGTAGAATTCGTAGCTACAATGCTACTTAATTTTCAAAGAGATACGTAAAGTACTAATGCTACATATGTTCACACGTTCTAATGCTCAAGCGAATGAGCCGCTAAGTAACGTGAGCCGGTCAGGCGTTCATTTTGTAAAGCTTTCTTCACAAAACTTTACACTTTTATAATAAATTCATAAACATGAAAAAGTGAGTACATTCCTTAAAGTATTTCAGGGTTATTTGACTATGTTTCTCATTCTTTGGATAGTAAAAAGCTATTTTGAATGTATTTAATATTAACAAACCGTATAACATATCTATTATATAACACCAAATTTAGAGTCACTAGTTCGTTACAATAACGAAGATTTACAATTTATCTACATAGTAAAAGGTAAGTAACAAAGAAAAAGAAGATGAATTCAATTCTGAAACATGTCGTGTTCCGATCGCACGCTATTGCAAGAGTTCTTCACCGAAATGAAACCAATTTAGTGTTATATCGTTCTCATGAACTATTTACGTGTTCGAACGCTTTGTCACGTAGACGGTTTCCAATATTCTACGTTATTGTTGCTATATCATGATACAATAGAAATGTTAATTCCAAGGTTTAGAGGTGAAGAATAAGAATTATTATAATTTTGTATAGTTTAATTTTAGAATTGCATCGGGAAGTTTTCTTGAGGATTTTTCTAAATGACAACTCCTTAGAAGATCATTTTGATCTATTTCTTAAGATTTAGTCGACGTAAGCAATGGAAGTTGATTTTTTGAGCATGGATATTTTCTACTTCTACAAAAACTGATTAGGATATATTATATTCAAGTGAAAATCGCATCAAGACCTCTTGCATAGTTTTGGAGGAGTTATGGGATAAACATACAGACAGACGTGAAAAGGCTATGTTTTATACTATGTATAGAGTAAAAAATACCTCGGTAGGACAGCTGAGCTACGATATGACAGTCGTTCTGAGGTCTCAGGTTCGATCCCCGGGCCAGGGCAAGTGATATTGGGTTTTTCTACGCAGTATCATCCCGGAGTTTGGAATTTGTGTTCGATATGGCGACAGGCTCACCCCACATCTGTGACGAAGCTCGGCGAGTTGTAGGTGATGTAGTTTGCTATTTCACCTCTGCCTAACCCTTCGGGGATAACAGGCGTGAGCTTATGTTATGTTATAGAGTAAAATTCAAAGAATAAATTTCCTTTCGATTTATATCCTAATTAACGATCCGCCATGCACGGTCCACACGGGTATATAGAAATTTGTAATCTAAAAAATAAAATAAAAATGCTATGTACTATGTTATTTGGTCATAGTGTAGCTTTATACAGGTGAAATATTTTTGAAAATCCGTTGAGTAGTTTTTGAGTTTATCCATAACGAAAAAAAAAACAATTTTACTTCTTTATCTATACTAATGAACTAGCTGTGCGCCCGCGTTTCATATATTCTTCACTGCGTTTTAATTTTTTTATAAGTTTTAATTTTACCTTAATTATTTTCTTAAAACAATTTTAGTACTAAGAAGATTGAAATTGTTACGAGTTTTAATTTTATTACGCGCAGCTGCAGGCACATATTTAGTATAAAATAAAGTCAAGATTCAGTTCTCGGAATTTGCGTCTATTTACTCATTCAAATTTAACGAGTAACTTAAAACGTCAAAACATGATCACTGTTCATCACCTGTCCCTCGGGTAGAGAAAAAAACAGAGATTTATATATCTTTAGCATATAAATCAGCTAGTAGGTTGTGGACTAACGTGGTACTTAGCAAATCTATCCACTCGAGAAAAGGCTTTTTTACGCATGGGCTAATTATCTGTAGTGTATATGAAACCAAGCATTCATAACACTTTCAGCATGTTGATTTCTCACTTAGGAGAATGACTGAATTCATTCTAACTTGTTACTCTAGATATATACGATTACCAAGTCGGGATGAAGTTTCAAATTAGTATTCACTCTATAAACATAGTTTTAATAAATTTACTGAGGATCAAAGTTCATATTATATTAAATTATAAGTGTTGGGTAAATCACAATCACTTACCAAGTTCTGATGGGGAAAGGTAATCAGGATACTGAGATCCACCATCAGCATATACACGAATTATCTATTAATTTTGTTGGCAAACAGTAACTGTGCCGATGCGTGCGAGAGTTGACCAGCAAGTGACAAGGAAAGGTGTTGCGGGAGGTACGGAATCAAAAAATGGCTGTCGACTATGACCATCCAATCAAAGTTAAAGTGGCCATTCCATGCCGTTTTCGTTCATCACAGAACTTTAAACAACAAGTATATAATTTTTATAAGTACAACACTCACGTTTCAAATCGACCATTCCAATCTCTATTTCTTTATTACACACAAAGTTTTTAAGTAGATATAGTTCGATTATCAAATTTATTCATTTTTTTCTAGTCCACGGAACTATGTATTCGAAAAACATCACACCAGAATATATTTCGTCACTGTTTCAATTATTTTAGTTTATACGTACAGCTTTGCAAATCGATTTCGTGTTGCTCTTCTATGTATACCTGTGTATGTTACAAGCTTCAATAAGCCCGTATGATGGATTACAGCTTGATCTCTTCTGACACTCTGAATAACGAATAATGATGTGTTTATATGGAGCCATAAAAATGTTATTACACACAAACTAGTTACGGGTAATGACATCGTTTTTGGTACATTACACTGTTAGTTTATTTAATCTTCATCAGGTAATAGCTGTAAACTGTTTTAATCAAAAGTCAAAATATTGTTTGAAAATTATAATCGGGATGGACTTTGTTAACGCTATAGAAGATAATAATATTTTATTTAGAATCTTTATCTGTCTGTCTGGCTCTATGTAAACGTATCACTCTGAAAGTATTAATCCAATTTTGACGAAATATGACTCAGTGATAATTAATATTATAAAGTAACATATAGGATACATTTTGTACCATAAGACACAAGGAGTGCTTCAGGATAACGAACAAAAGTCAAAAATTTGTATTAATTATAATTACGAATTTGGATGAAATTTTATGTGTGCTATAGCAGACAAATTAGCTAAAAATTTAAGCTATATTATATCTTACTATGGTTCTTAAAGAAAGCGAATAACAAAAAAAAAACATCGCTGGGTTTTGAACCGATGGCTTTGGCCTGTATAATAAACCTAAATTATCATTCTAACATACTAAGTAATAGAGATTTGAGTTACTAAAAAACTTGATACCCATTGAATTATGGTAATATAAGAAAATTTCAGTGTTATCTCATATCTCATAGTGATTTTTAGTAAATGTACTATGTAAGTTTTATTAATTTATTCATACATCTCGAAACTTTAATCTACAATGAATAAATATTCTATTGAACTTATGTAATATACCATAACCACAATTTTTGTATCAAATATTTTAGATTTAGAATTTGTCATTCTTATTTATTCTAAAGATGTCTGCTCCGGACACCGTATTTTGACGTAGACTTTTGTTATTTTGTCTACATTTTTGCTGGAGCTATTCTGATTTGTCACTGTTAGGAATCCTTCTCTGTGCTTCCTCTAAAACTTACTATGAATTGTATAATTTACATTTGACGTTCATAAGCGCCTTCTCAAGATCCAAAATTGAATAAAGAATTTTTGATTAGTCCAAACCACCTACATTATAGCTTTTGCATTTCGAGTTTATTAATCAGTTGAGGCAGTGACAAAAAATCAAAGCCGACTAAGTCCGAAAAAATCCGTTTTGCAACAATTGAACTGAAGTGTTCCACATACTGAAAGGTCTTGAAATCGTATCATTTTTAATTCTTAAATAATTGTAACATGTCAGGCAGATAACTTTAATTTAATTATAAAATCATGATCAGACAGGTTCTCACGCTTCGGCACCTGCCTCGTGACGAAGCTCATCCAAGCGTGCGTCACAGGGGCATGTTACATTTACTTTATTTTTCATTTATCTGAAATCAACTACAAAATACTTAATTGTTTTAAAATAAATACATTCAATTATTCTGCAGTTAGGCCACGGAATTCCACTGTAGTATACATTAAATTACGAAACTGAATAACATTATTGTGTTTTATTTTTCTACATAATAATTAAATTTTGACAATATTTTTCATACCTACTATTTTCCGTTAGGTATAAGTTTTTTTAATTGGGCGATATTAATTATCACAAAAGATGTAATAATTTAAATATTTTTTTTTTGTAAATAATCACTGCATATTAATGATGGGTCGTTGACGTTCATCATCATTAATTTTCCAATTTTGGAATTATGTCCACTACTCTCTGAAATTGTGATGAAGCTTCAAAAACCTTTATTTTATTACACTTCAAAAATAATTTAGAAGAACAACAACAGCGTATTCGTAACAAGAATGAACGCTCTCGTAATCGCGTAAGGTTTTTCATTTAACTTCCCTCGCTATATCTAATTCTCACGATGGATAATACCAATCTGTCATAATTACAGTTCTTACGACCAAAATACTACACAATCAGAATGCTAAGTAGCATAAAGTTAAGAAATAACAGCTTTAAAGTAATTTGTTTTTTACATGTAAAATTGCTATGTCTATAGCTACGTTTGTATGTTAGTGAATAGATTGTGATTTCTGTTGAAGATTATAATACAATTATACTAACGTAGAATTAGCAATTACATGCTTTAGGCTTAGTTAGTCCAATAAAAGCTTTTGCGGTAACAGCGTCAGGTTCTACAACCTACTACCAAAGCACATTACCGATTTACTTGATAAACCGATAAACACTATGTCCAGCAGGTTTTAATGTAAAAGTTATTATTATAGTATATATATATATATAGATCATTACGTGAACGATAGTGATGTCTGGAAATAACACCCGTCTCTGTGCTTCCTCTAAAACCGTTTATTTTTATGAATTGTATAATTTATTATATCATTAAAAAAAAATTGTAAAAACCAGGTCGAGTTTTACCGGCTCTTCTTAACTAGTCTCTTTTCCGAACCGGTGGTAGTTTTTTGACGTTTACAAGAGCTTTCTCAGGGTTTTTCAAATTGAATTAAGATTTTTTGTTTTTGATTGACAGAAATATTATACTTTTATTTACAATTGCCTAAAATTAAATAGAAGAAGAAACGTCTACATTATCTGTAATAATAAATCTGTATTCCGGCAGATTATCACTTAATTGCCAGCCCCTCTGAATTTATTGTACTACCATCTTAAGTTAAGTGATACAAATGCACGAGAAACACTAAACCTATAAAAAATAAAAGGAAAATCGCTGTGAATATTATGTTTCAATTTTAAAAACCGGTGCTATCTTCAGAGCTGGATGTAAAATATGGGCACTCGGAACTAGTGCTTAGGGCGGAAAATTTTTAGGGGCCGACAAAATTTGGAGGTTAAGGAAAAATATTCTTCGCGTTATCGAAAATTCTTTTTTTATTTTCATTAAAAAATAATAACCAGTAAATTTGACTAGTAGATTTTTATATAGTGGGCTGATATGATGTATTTTATGATGTTATTTATAGTGCGGTAAGGTTGAATTTCATACTGATTATTTTACCTTAACAATATGATAGCAAATGATGTTTACACATGCTCCAATCAGAAGCGTTGATGGAACACCTCATTTAGAGACGATTACTCGAACTCCATCATTCGAATTAAGCATTGACGGGATCAATTAAAGCGACATTCATTCAACACGTTGCGATAATTATTCAATTTATTCGAGTACGTACTCTACCGAACTACCTACTACATGCAACCTGTATCGAATTGAAATCGATTACATTATTAGGTCGAGTTCTATTGAATTTGATATCTCGATTGGATTATTATGAACTATTATTTTAATATTGTGTAATATATTAATTGATATTATCTATATGATCATTGTTATTAAGATCTCGTGAATTTCTATCATTTGATATAATTGACTTTTTATGCACTCATTTTGTCTAATTTCAAATATTCGATCGCAGCGTATGGCTATTTACAAAGTGTAGTTTTACTTAGATACCTGCATCCTGCCTGTTTCCTTTTACTATCACTTAACTATTTAAAAAATCGAAATGTAGCTGTTGCAGTATATTATGTAAGTTATCTGTTGGACAATATACATCTACATAAGATTTTAATATTTATATTAGTTTTTGCTTAGTGATAGTATAGCGAATAGGGTTTCAATCAATATTGCAAATCTATAACAAGCTACCATCCATTTCAAACTTTCTCCTAGCTAATTACAACCCTCTAAATCTGGGGCCAAGCATTTAGGGCCATTTCGGCAGCATTATTTGACAGCCAGTATTCTCTAGTGTTAACGTGTTACTATATAAGGTCACATTGTGAGGTAAAATCGTGGTTAAAAGGTGGTAAAACCTTAGTAAATAGTGAAAAGATCCTATTGGGCATGCAAGTCTTATTTTAAGAGAATAGGAATAATTAATCAGCACCATGCAATTGTCGTAATTTAAAATAACCCACGTAAAAGTCATCATGAAGGCATTGTTGCAAATTAAATCTTAACAGATAAAATTGATGCCTGCCAAAGTATTCCCGTACTCGAAATTGCCCCGGAACGCTCGTTCGTGAATGCACCCCAAATTGCCCAACAATACGTACGCACATCACGCTATCGGGTCCCGAGTGAAATATTAAGCTTACGACTGACATACACTATTTTACGCTTCATTGAACAATTGATGGACAAAGTAAGAAATAATGTGTTGAGAGAACGTGTAGAAGATGCAGTAACAAAGATAGACAAGGGGTGCTTATTTAGTTTGAGCCTGCGGATGGACAAAAGAAGATTGAAGAAACAAATTTATACTAAGCGAGGATAACTGGGTAAGTCATTAAAGGTCAGCCTAGGTAAACGTATCTCGACCAGATCGAAGACGTTCTAAAGATAGGCCAGGTCAAAAGCCCGGGTGAGTCCCACACTGCACGGACCTCGTCACTCCGTGCCTCTTATCTATTGTATTGGGGGACTTTGATCCCCTAAGTACAATAGATAAGGGTAGTGCGTAAATGCATTACCCCCCGAAAAAAAAAAAAAAAAAAAAAAAAAAAAAAAACATATGCGGCGGACTGCCCCGGGGGGTTTTAGTGGGTATTTCCGGGCGGCTCTCGCCCGGGTGAGTCCCACACTGGCACGGAGTTCGTCCCTCCGTGCCCCCTTACCTATTGCATTGGGGGACTTCGGTCTCACTAATGCAATAGGTAAGGGTAGTGCATAAATGCATTTCCCCTCGACAAAAAAAAAAAAAAGCACCTGTAATCGAAAAGTATGTTTAAAAGCGCTTATGAAAGTAGATGAAGCGAAAGACGTATGTCAGGATCGTAGCAAGTGGAAGGATGTAGTCTCTGTCTACTGTCATGAGAAAGAGAGGCGTTATGTATGTATGTATTGAACATTTCTGACATGAGTCTTATTGGAGTATTTTGATGTGTTTGCCTTGGCAGTAAAATTGAGTCGGTAGTCCCGTGACGTATTGAAATAAATATTTCTTTTAAAATAATAATGTTATATTCTAATTCTGTTATGTTTTTAAAGAAATACTTTGGTCAACGTTTATTAAATAAATAAAATAACAAACTATTCAGAAAGTAACTGGGTTAAGGCACCTTAGCGTGACTTTTATATTGACAATAGTGTATGGAAGTGTGAAAAAGACAAAACTATTCATTTTTAGTTCTATTTCATTTACTAATACTCGTCTGGCTTTTTACCACTTTCAAGTTGCAAATCTATTCCTGGTATCTATATTAACTTTACATAAGAAACCTCGGGGTTTAAAATGTTATTTTACCTTCACGAGCACGGTCTCATTTTCTACCTGTATATTGCCAGGATGCATACTCGCGAATTTATCGTTGTTCGTCACAAGTCAATCGTGAGACTGCAGGTACCTCGATAAGAAAAATAAAGTTCGTTAGTAGGGAATATCGAAATCGGGGGGAATAGAAGCCCCTAACAGCACCGATGGGGTTCGGACGTGATACGAATACAACGCGATCATATTCATACACGAGCTCGAACAGAAATCTTTCGAGAATAGATGCGAAATTAGTAGAATGAATCCTTTACATGGCTTTTGTATTGCAGATACTGAACAGAATTTTCGATGAAGTATATAGTTCTGATAAGAAATTTATATCTCAATTTTTTCCATATATATTGGAAAGTAATACTATGCATTTTTTTACACCGTTATGTTACGCTGATAAATTTGATCACAATTTTTTATTACTATTGGGAGAAGAAGAAAAAATAGTTCTCGGTTCTTATATTTTCCGCTTCCATTACCTAAATTCATTAATACTTTCGTACATTAAAATACCTATTTTTTATCTGAATAATTTATCTATGTATATCGTAAATATGTTTAAATCGTGAATATGACTAATAATATTTTTAATATTCACAAAGATTTTATATTAAACCTATTATAAGTGAATACACGTGTGTTTAGCTCGAAAAAATTATCTTCATTGAGCTTGCACAACATTGTAAAAACTCACTCAGAAATATAGCAATACTAAAAACCTTTACGATTAATTTTATCGTAGAATATTTTGATTTATACGATACATAAAATTAAATTTAAAACAGTAGATTAGTAGTATTTTCTTTCCAACATTGATTTTGACCTCTCTTTTTATACAAAACATTAAGTTTCTATTGGAGACAGTAACTTTCTTTATGTGTTATGACATGACACTCAAAAATAAAACCTATAAATATCCTAGTTTAGAATTACTTAACAAAAGTCTTTATAACACACTGGTTTTCATAAAAACATTTAAACTGTTGATATATGATACGCATATCTTGATAGGATTTCAAAACAAGTCTAGTCATACATACTAGGTATGCGTTTCAAATAAAAATGTTCGCGTCAATGACCTTGATCTGTCAAAGCTCGATAAAAAAGTATGGACAGCAACAAAAATATTTGCATAATTTTTCTTTTTTTTTTTGGTGAATTAATTGCCCAATTTTTTTTACTGACTACCTATTTTTTCGATTTGAAAGCCATGCCATCACAATATGGCGCAGGTCCGTGCATATTCTTATTTGAAACGCATTTATAAAAGGTAAACTTCTTCGTATAATCTATCTGACCGAAGTCTAAGTAGTATAAGTATGAATGAAGTTGTAATAAAAATTATCCTGTGATTGAGCAGTAATAATCTAAACCATTTAATATATGATGAGACTAAAAAAATAAAATTAATAAATTGTACAGCTTGTTATATATGTCTGCTATATTAACCGATGTTATTAAAGTTTAGAATAGCGCTGGTTTTTAGCGACAACTGCGAAAACTATTTAACGTCGGCCATTACCGAGTCGAAAGCTCGCAAATCGGAACGCCACGTTTGAACACATCAAACATCCCATCTATCGCACCTGAATTGCTTTTAACCGACTATTATAAACTTTAATAGGAGCGTAAAAGGTGAAATACAATGTTTGAATGTTGAAATAGGAAATGGAATCGGTCGGTGTGTGGATTAAGTTATGTGGATTTTGTCGTGTTTGTTATAATCTAATAAACAATAGCATTATAGGGCTCGTATTCAACAACCAGACATCACAGGGTTTTGCAAAGGTCATTTAACGTGTTCCCTTTTTTAGTAGACATAATAAAATTGAACGCCACGAGACGCTCGTAAGACGTGAACCATTAAAGGTTATTTATTTACTGTAAATATGTAGAATTCTGCTTATGTTACGCGTAGAGAATTATGCTAATTTTTTTCCAGTTTTCATACAAGTCCTTAGTAAAATTGAAGGTATTTTACTGAACTTTCACAAGGAATTTTTGTAGCGCCTCAGAATTTATATTTCGCGTTAATGAATTATACATACATTCCAGACTAAGTTCTCAGCGAAACAGTAAGGTTTAATAAAAAAAAATTTAAAATAAAATTTATATATTTATGTAAAAAGAACAATAATTTAACTAAATAAACACGATTAGAAATATAATATTATATTATTAATAGAATTGAAAAAATAATTATTCATATTGTATCATCACGTCATTTCCTCGTAGGTTTCCCATTCCATTATTCAGCTTTCACATTCACTCGCATTCCATAACTCTGGACCTTTATTATTCAATTTTTATCAATATCGGATAGATTGTTTCTTTTGATTAGCGAGCATACACGAGAGTACTATGTGTTAGAACTACCAACTATCGGTCAATAGATTATTAAATTGTTGAATGAGACTGTTAATATTTTAATCTAAAGTTTCAGTAAATTTAAAGATTTGCCCAAACAACAACAAAAAAAAACGGTGGGATTTTTAAAACGTATACATTTAAATGTAAGTATAATAATTTACATTCTTTTGTTTCAGGTAAAAAATTCGAATTCATATTAAGCTCTTCAGAATATATTGTATCGTCTGTGGTAAGAGTTTTACTCAATAATTTTACTCCAGTTATTTCGAGAAAAGCCTGGTATTAACTGAACTGTTAGAAAGATCAATATAGATGAAGTTTCTTACCCCGAATTTTGTAAATAGACATTGGGTTTCAAAGAAATCCAAAGGAATATATTCAAATGATAATAGAAATGAACGCAGACATAAAATAACACATAAAACTGGTTCTTAGAAAACGTCTCGAGCACAAGTGACGTGATAAATGAGAAATCAAAACGAATGCAAAGAAATAGCTATTCATTTCGATATTATACTCTTATTGAAAATTTTAACAGCCGATAAAGTATTTTTAAATATTTCTTGAAAGATTTCGTCGAGGTATTTCTTTTTGTTACCGAGTACATACTACATTGTTATTCGCGCCATGGGAGAATAAACTTTAATGCACGTCAACAAGGCACAATGTGACAATTGAAAATTACTCCAAGCAGAAATTTTCATCTCAACGAAGCGGCTTTAGGGTTCTTGAAAGAGATATATGGCTTTGAAAAATGCGAAAATTGACACAATATTGTCCTTCGTTTGGTAAGGGATCGGTGGTGCGTTTTAAAGTGTCTTTCTAAACGTACCGTAAAATTGTCGTTGGCTCTTGTGAAAATTTTGAGCGTAACCCGTATTTACGAGGCGGCTTTTATCAACTGTCAATTTTTATAGGCGTCTCTCGCCGTCTCGTTGCGGAAGTCGTGCGTTGGTGTTTATTCGATTATTTTTAAATATATGCATTAAAGTCATTTTACATATCTCCACAGATCATGTTACTATAAAATTCCCTGATCTTTTCCTAAATATTTTATTGAGATAGCGTTCCAGAAAAGCCATTGATTTACTACATAGATGCCGGTGAAAAAAGAAAAGGAATCTTAATTTCTTAATGGAATACATTTGTGTGTTAAAATGCATTGTGTTGTAATTAGGAGAACCTAAGGAAAGTTGGCGTTAGGCAAACGATCATAAAAACTAAGCTAAATTGAATTTCTCAACATAAAAACATATTGTTCGAGTTTGTGAGACTTCTCAGACTCCTGCATGGCAACATGCAATGCTGACAGACAAACAGACAGACTTCTTCCCCGTTACCTGTGAGGTGAAGCAAGGATGCGTCTTAGCGCCTACTTTGTTCGCCTTATATTTTGCAGTGGTAGTTAGAGAAGTCTTACAAATAGTTTCTCAAGGAGTCCTCATCCGCTTGCGCACAGACGGCAGCCTTTTCAACTTGGCAAGGCTTAAGGCTCGCACTAAAGTGTCATATGCTTTGATCACTGAGATCATGTATGCTGATGACTTGTGCTTCCTAACAGATTCCCTAGACGGCCTGCAACAGCTGATGTCCACATTCCACCAAGCCTGCCGTAAGTTCGACCTGAAGATCAGTGTCAATAAGACGGAGGTGATATCCCTGGACATACACGATCACACAAGACACTGACCATAAAACTTGGTGAGGATGTACTTGGCGAGGAGAGGAAGTAGGTGGATAATTTTCGCTATTTGGGGAACACTATAACATCTAAGTGTGACCTTGATGCTGAGATCAGCAGCGGAGAGGGAGCCGCAACTGCGGTATTCAGCAAGCTATGTTCCTAGACCTTCTGATCGCATGGTCTTAAGTTGGTCACAAAAATATTAGTTTATATGGCAATCATGCTCCCATCCTTCTATACTCCTCTGAGACGTGGTGTGTATATCACGGCCACATTCGAAGTCTCGATTGCTTCCACCTTAAATGCCTCCGTACCATCATGAAGATCAGATGGTCCGATACAGAGTGAGATACCGAAGTTCTGCGACAAACGATTGTTGGTGGCAATGAGTCAGGCCTATTTAATGCGTCAACAGCTGCGGTAGTGCGTCCAATATCTCGTATGGCGGAGGAAGATATGCAACATAGAGCCCTCTCGTTGGGAACGTTTGGCAGCACAGCGGTCATAATGGCGTAGGATGGCGAACAGTCATGTACGCGAGTTCGAAGTTCAACGTAAAGCTGACCTTCATACCAAACACGTCCAGTTAAAGGCTCGCCAATTGCTGTCATAACATATCTTTATGAGAACGGCGTACTCACTTGACCTCAGTGTGCACGGAGTTTCGCCGCGAAAATAGGCTATATAAGCTATCTTCAAGCGCACCAGCGCTATGGTGCGGCTGAGTGCCTTCAGCACTCGCCCCCAAAGTTCGGTGAAGCTGTAAAGGTCACTTTAGTCAACAGCATTAACTAGTTTAGAAAAAAAAAAAAAACCAGCGCTATTTCTTAGACTAGGAAAAGTGGTCTCCATGGTCAAAATCGGTTGGAACAATCATTATTGTAGGAAAAAGAAAAGAATGTAATAATGATGATTTAGTACTATAATATGCTGAAGTCATGACGGCTTAGTTGGTAATGCAGTCGCCTTTCGCGTCAATTACGCGGATTCAAATCCAACTATCAAATCAGCCTGAGCTTTCGGTGAAGGAAACACCGTGAGGAGACCGTAGCATGGTGATAGGGCGTTTTAAAAATAATGCCCATCTGGTTAGCTACCACCCTCAAGTTACCTTGGACCATATCGTCACTTAACATCAGGTGAGTTTATAATCAAAGCACTTAGCCTATTATACCGTGTAAAAAAATGAAATTAAAGAGATATCTATTAAGAACATTAAAGGTATACATGTAAATTATCGCGGATGGCAAACGCATAATTTATCAAACACAATGCCTCTAATCCTCACGACTTCGTTCAAGACTTGAATTTAATGTAATCAAAACTGAGTTGTTTATATACAAAGTACACAGGCATACATATATAGTTACTTACTTTAACGCCTGTTTATATGGTCGCAGAGAAATTAAACTGCAATAAATTTTAAGGACGAATGCTCTCGCTAATACACAACTGTGGTAAAACTCAAGCCGGTTCATGGTTAAGATTTGAGCTGTCATAAACTTTTAGTTTAACGACTTTGGTATATAGTCTGTCAGATGTGGAGAGATCTATTATTGTCTATTTCCCGGCGGATAGTGTGGTAGGGTACTAAAAAAGGATTTCTTGAAAAGTGCCTTGATAATAATTGTTATTTCCGCGTTTAATAATTCGCTCCAAGTTACGCTTTAGTAAAATTGTGGTAGTTTTACCGAAATTTTTAACTGATCATTTGTCATTGACGTAATGAGTAACTCTTCCTTTTTTGGGTAAATATTAATTTTGTTCGCAGACATCTGTGAAGAAAAAAAAGTTCTTAAATAAGTACAATTGCAGGTATTAAAATTAGGTTGAATTTTGATTAACGGACGAAAATGTACCTATACTGTAATAAAAATTTGGTATTCCTATACAGAGAAGAATTAATTACAATGGAAGCGGGTTCAAACCCACCTATTCAACTATAAAATCAGTCTGAGCTTTCGGTGAATGAAAACATCGTGAAGAAACCATAGCATGGCATTTTCTAACAATGCCCAACTGGGTGGCTACCACGCTCGAGTTTGAAAAACTGTCGCCAAATACCAGTAGGTGTATTCCGGCAGCATCACTTGAGAACCAGTACCTCTAGGCTTAGTGTGTTTACCATCCTGGACCACATCGTCACTTTACATTATGTGAGATTGTGGTCAAAGCTCTTAGCCTATACCGTGTATAAAAAAAATTATTACATTATAGAACGAAATATGTTCTAAATACCCAAACAATGTAGTAAAAGATATTGTCCTCGAAAAAGCTATCACATGCTATCAGAACGAGTACACAGAACAGCTTTGTTTAAAAATAAGATGTTTTTAAAGCCGGGAACACGGGTTAGTAAGGGTGAGCGTTGATGCGCAAAGTTAGTTGGCCTTTTGGATTGCAAGGCACCGACCCGGCTTCCTCGCCCTTGAATACTATTTAACTAGACAACACCCGCAATATGCATCTATGGGCCTTAATTATTATCAATAACTGTGTGCTGTCAATTGAGGTCTGTTAAAACACCATTATAGATTACTTTTTAGTAAAATTATATTAGCATGAGTTTTGAAATCAGAACATTATGACACCAGCATGACAGCGGTGTGGCCAGCATGACAGCGGTGACTGGCATTGAATTCTGGTCAGTGTCAGTCGCCGCTGTTTTGGATTGTACTGAACTTACCATCAGGTCCAGTAAAGTGCATTATAAAAAAAAAAAAAAAAAAACGTTTGGGTCTTGCGCAACACAAAAAACTTTTCCGATTCGCGACACTACTTATTGCAAACTATAAATACAATAGGTATAATTACCGGGTCATTATGAGGTTCAATTATTTAAAGTAAATGTTAATATTTTTTACATGTCTACTTATTAATCGATTAATGAAGTGATAGTGTTCTCAGGCACCACTTCGATTGGTTTAAGTACGAACCATACAATAAATGGGAAAGGAAATCTTCGCCATAATACCACCACTTGGTGTTAGATCTTTTTCTGAACTACCATCCTCTAATTGGGAATCTGTCGTCAAGAACATAGATGCGTAGCATATAGGTATACGATATATTCTGGCACCTGTAAATGAGATCCAATTGCATTATACCCAGATTTATTGTATCTATTGCACTTCATATCAAAGTGAAATGATGGCCGTTATAAAGTTTGCATTAACCTATTAGGAATATTTATTTTAAAAGAAATAAAACTATGTACATGTCTGACCGCTATATGGATAATTAGTGTTGTTTGTTAGACCTGCGTTTGCGGAATGAAACATAAACCCAGCATATATAGGTCACATGCATCTTTATTCACTTTACGGGTCATGATCGTTGTTAGTCCTCTATTATGAAGTCATATATATCGTTATTTAAATACTAGTACGATATGATAGTCGTTTGTCGAAAGTGTAATTTGACAAATGCATAGTTTGTATGTTTGTACAAATGACGATAGGAGTAATTTCATATCATGACGTCAAACGCGACTGAGATTATGACATAGACATTTTTAAAACAAAATTTTAGTAACAACAAAATAAAAAATAACTACGTGCAACTTGTGATCCCCTTTTTGACGGGGTTAAAACGTATAATGACAGTCGAAACCGTTGAATTTGAGGGTCCAGATATCTCGCGTCCGGTAACCGACATCAAAGGAACGGACAGCCGTACGAATGCGAATAAATCACCGGGGGACTCGGACGCGCCCGGTGCCCAAACGGGGCAGTTTAATGAATGCCCGTCAGTCGATATTAATGATGGGACCGCCGCTTCCAATGACGTATCTACAACCTACATTTTCAATTTCATTTGTTAAGCTCCCCTGTGACAAGGTTATATCGTTTACTGTCGCTGTTAACAGTACCTTGTGCATGGTAAAAATATTGCCCGTAATTAGAATACGTCGTTATAATGTCGGTCATTTGATTTAACGATATTCTTAGCATTTGGAATTGTTTTTTTTAAATTAATTAGAATAACCACAGCACATAGTTTTGTTTGCGAATAACAATACTATTATTAATAATTACTCAAAGTAACAAGTCAGTAGTAAAACAAAGTCGGGTAATATAACTCAAAATGGTTGGCTAGATTTTATAATATTTGATATGTTGGTACCGGTTAAGAATACTACCACCCTATATCTTTCCGTGCGTGTCGTAAAAGGCGACTAACGAATAAACCAGGGGTTTGGCAGCAGCATCCACTGAGTACCAAAACAGCTATTGCAATCGCCAACTCGCCTACCAACCGTGGCAATTATGTCCACATGAAGTCATGAAGGCAACCTCATGAAGTATACAAATCTAGCAGTGGACGTTTTTCAGTTGAATGCATGGATGGATATCGTGTATTGCAATCCGTCCCAAATAGCAGAATAAATATTAAAATAAGGAAAACCACTACGTTTCATTTTTTTTTTTGTTCGTCTGTGGAACTTGGGAAGTTTCTTACGCATGGAAACACAAACTGAATTTAATTCCACTAATAACACAAGATTTATTGATTCTGTGGTGGAACAATTTTCGTCGGGACAGCTAATATATTAAATTAGCTTTAAAGCATACAAGATAATCTTATAACTGCGATTTCAAACAGAATCTGGGTAAATTGTTTTTTTACTTCCCTAGTTTTAAATGTACTAACTGGCACAGCAAAATCAGGACAAAGTCGGAATACGACGTCTATTAACAGGTCACTATGACGCGTTTTTCCCAAGTGTATGTTGGATACGTCCATTCGGGCTGACCCTAGATTCGACATGCCGATACTTGTCATTATGATGGAGTTTGTATCATACACATGGTATCGGTGAGACCCAGGTTGGTACTAAAGCTATAATATCTTGCAAACGAAAAACCGTATTTTAACCGTAACATCGAAATCTGGGACAAAACTTAACTTATTTCAAAGCATATACATTTTCGTTGAAATACTGTGCAGAAGAGAAACAAGTTCCTTAAAACCTTTTAAAGGTTACAGCATTAAATATTTTATACGGAGTCGTTATTATACTATTTTCAGTTTTACTGTCTTGTTTACTCGCTGCTGTTTATTGTTATCTTCTTATACCCGTACTTTCCTTTACGACGTCACTTTGTGAATTCCCAGTGGTCTTTATGAGATTATATATTTAAGGATTACTTGCGTTGTTCTTAAAATATTTTCGTTGATTTTCTTGTTATTTTACATTATGGTGTCACTTCATTGATGTTTAAAGGAAATAAAAAAGAAAACAGAAAAAATTGCTTGCACTAATTTTTATAAATAATTATATTATATTTTAATTTAAAATCTTATTTGTGGTATAAAAGTTATGAATAGATATACTATAAGAACATAACTTAACCCTAAGTTAGAGGCAGTATTTGATGTATCATCTGCAGCATTATCACTCCCTTGAATCGTTTCATCGATTGCCCTAAAATCAGAAATATGTCAAAATTAATCATTATCTCATTGAGAGACTGTTGTTTAGCGGCAACGATATCTAATTAAAGACACGTATTTGGTTTACAAATGGGTGAAATTCTAGTGCATTTTTAAGTAATAAAGTAAGGAATATTTCATAATTAGATACACATTTGGTAGAATAAAATAGGTTCAAATAAATAAAAAAATATCTTACACGGAATCTGTATCTGTTGAAGACGCTTGACGTATAGCTTCAATTATGTAATCTGTTACTAATTCTTTGGCATCAACTGCGACAACAAAATCTTCATGTAAAAATGAATCTCTTGCTACTTTACGGACAATTGCATTTGGCATATCGTCAGCCATCGCAAATACATCTCTTTTGTCAAGTAGGTTATCATTAACTGTATAATGCATTGTAACATTGGCAGTTATCAAGCTAAGGTCATATGTGGGTGGATCCGATGTACCATAAACTTCTAAGTTTCCTTCAGTGCCATAGTTCCATCGTCTAAATAATTTATCTCTTATATTTTGGCCGTAATGCGCAATTTGTTTTTAAAGCAGCACCAGCAGAGTCGTAACCACCAAATAATTCTTCTAGAATATCATATCTCTGAAAAAGTTTTGAAACAAGAACCTCTTCATTATTATTACTAATAGTAATAAAGAGGTATTATTACTATTAACTTATCCAGTCTTTTATCTTTATGATGTCAATTTAATTCTAGATTGATGGCATTCTGTATCTAATGGTTAATTGTAATAGACTCTTAAACCTTTATGTAGATAACGGTGGCAATTTGAGTTTATGGATGTATTTAAGCATTACAGTAATTTACTATTGCTGAGTATTGATATAGTAAACGATTCGAAGTGTCTTGCTCGAACGATTAGAGCGAAATAAAATTAACTAACTGTGAATGTTAAATTTAAATGTTTGACTGAAGTTTCAAATCCCATCTTCAATTGCAACGAACATTTAGAAAATATAACTATCATTATGAAACGTTTGTTTTAAACAGCTGTAATCGAAAACATTGTGTATCTAATATGTACAAACAAACTTAATATTTCATTTCCAGAGTAGAGAACGATGCACACCAAATGTTTATTCATAAATTTTGAATAAACAATTACTTAGTGTTTTAAATTCAAAGAATGATCGATTCAGTACGATTCGAAAGGAAGGAGACTTATACTAAAAGAGCCTAAAGTTTTTGACAATCTCTTGATGTGTTACCCAAATTTATCCGCAATAGTTCGTTCTAAATTTATCGTCTTACCATTTGCGAATTCATTTACACTTGACATCAGTTAATATAGTAGTCAAATGCTACTTTAAATTTTAAATGTGAAGTTTAGATGTAAGCATTTTTTTATAGTAATTTTACACACAAAGGTAATTTGATTAACCCTACTAAACAAGACTCAAAGTCAGCAAATTCAGCAATATATTATTGTTATTGAGTAGTCGTATCTGTCAATAACATAAAGTTGCAATGATATACAAATTCGTATACATTTTATCAGGATATCAAATAAAATTTATACGCAATTAATTTATCTATAAATACAATCGTAACATTGATATGCCGTCGTATACAGACCCCTTTCATCTTTATTGCGGAATAACAATAAATTGAATTAGTAAGATTACTCATTTATATGTTCCGTGTTTTTATTACAAATTATACTTATGTTTGGTAAAGTTGATTCTTCGCTTTTAATATTAAAAACATTTTATTTGGTAAATTTATTTCTAGATATGTTTCTCTTTGTTAAACCTGTAAGAAGGATTTACTACTATAAACATTCTTACCGTAATTTGTCGTATGCCAATAATTTCACAAATATATTTCAAATGGATATCACCCAAACAGTAATCACTTTTACGTAGATCATTCCTTGCGATAACTGTAGTATTGGGCGGAAATAATTCAACCAAACCCATGTTTAAGGCCATACTCTGTAAATAAAACAATAATACCATGATGTTACTTCATTTGATCATGAATTGTGAACATAGAAAACAATTGTTTTTTTGAGAATCGTGTCGGTCTTCACGACAAGATGGCATAGCAATATATGTAAAAAGAAACGGTGCTATGACAAAAAATCAAATTAATAAAATAATATCAGAGTACATTTTACAGCACTATGACATCAATAGATAATATTATTTAATTTAGTGTATATGATGCTGACCTGTCTATGAAATTTTTCTATAATGAATTTTAGGGAAAATATTCCAAGATATTTATCCAATCGATGAATAGTTTATACAAATAATTCAGAGTGGATTCGAATCCCAACATTTGTAATTGATATTAAAGTAGAATAAACTATGTAATCATGCCTAATAAAATGAAAAATCCTTCATGTAACCTTATTATATAATAGGTTATCTTTCTTTTGAAACGATGGCTCTGAATAGATATAGAAAAGAATAAGTTTAATTTATGATTACATAAACTTACATAAATAAAGTCAGTAAGATCAGCAACAGACGAAAGTTCAATGTCAGGAAAATATTCCATATATCCGACTCCAGCCTAACAGATGAACCGATTGTAATTTCTCATTATACTCCGGCCTCATAGATGCTAGTACAAAGAACACAGTACCTCCCTGAGAATGTCCAATATAATGCAGTTTATCCGCACCAGTATTATCAAGAATGTAGTCAATCATAGAAGCTACGTCGTACATTCCGATTTCTTCGAAGCTAAAATCGAAGAATTCATATTTCTGTTCATCGTGATCAGGGTCTAAGGTGACGTGGTAACGGGAGTTTCTATTTCCTCGTGCATTACCCATCCATACATCTAAACCGGCATCGACTAAATTGTAACCTGTAAACATACAATAATTTCTTTAAGTAAATGGTAACCTAACATCTTCTTAATGTTTACTTTAAACTTATTTACTTGTTATGCTTTTGATGCCTTTTAATTTACAATTACTTTATTTATAAAGTTACTCCTAATTGTTAACAATAATTTGTATTCTATGTAAGAAGTAATTGCGATTTATAATCGATTACTTTATTTACTAAAAGATTTCGTTTACGTGAAGTTGTTTGGTCACTCCCACTCGAACTAGGGAACGACCTTTGTTTTACTATTTGCGAAAATCTACGAAAAGACGATCTAGTGAGTGTATTGTTTCAAGGACGAGAACACTCACCTTTACCACCGCTACGAAGTCGCAGGTCAGCGCCGACGTCTTTGACGGTTGCGAACGTATACCACATATACCATGAAACGAAGTTGTATATCCAAATTATCCATACACGTGTCACTCCGATATAATTACTTCACACGATAGACCACACGTCCGTACGCCGAGGATTGTACGACGAGACTTCTTGGGTAGCGGGTGCGAGGTGACGGTGGCGGCCACGACCAAAATGTCCCACTACCCTCACTAGATTTATTCACGATATATCCAACAAAAAACTAAAACTACCTACCCGAACTACATGAGTAAATGCTCCAACAATGTTAATGATAAAAATTATAATTCTTCTACCCAAGATATGCGACATAATTTGAAGGTGAAGGTTAAATCAATTAATCTTTTGTGCCCTTGAAGAAAACAAATAAATTGAGTTTATATGAATTTAGAATCGGGTACTCTTTACAATATTCGTTAAAGCTATTTGAACGCTGAAAGAAGTAGAACCCTCTTACCAATACTATATTCTGCTCCCATTAGTATAAATGAATTAGAAGCGGACATTAATCCATGCATGAGCAACACAACAGGTCTATTAATTTCATTAGAAAAATTTGTGTATCTTCTATGCGGAATCCTGTGCATTTGTAATATATAACCATCATCGGTGGTCACATGATGTGTTTCCACTTGATATCCTTGTGATTGTATGCTTTCTACCTTTTAGAAGAAGAATAATAATATAATTATTTTTGCAAATATCTAAATTCAAATTATAAAAGACTGGTTTGTATATAAAAAACTCTACCGTTGCTTCACATGTGCAAATACATTAGACACTGAATGTTACTTGTATAAGCAATTTGTTGCATATTTTTAAAATAAAATTCGAAATTAGATTATTTTCTGATAGATTTAGTTACACAATTTTTCTAATCTTTATTAATATTTGGACCAATTTATTGCTAGGTTTAGATTTTTCAAATATGTCATTCGCGATCAGAATTACGTATAACGATAAAAAATAAACTTACAGTCTGATAAATAGAATTCGATTGCATTTCCACTTCACCATCGTTAGAAATAACCAGAGTGCACACAATAAGACCAGTAAATAATATCTTTACCATCATCTTCGCTATTCCTTCACGAAATAATACAATTGCCCCTTTATCGATCATTTATAACAAACATCTTATCAGTATAATTTAACAATATATTATTTTGGACTTGAAATCCAGAGGTGAATCCTTTTATAACTACTTATAATATTGTTTTAATGTTAATGAATATGTACTTGAAATATTTAAAACTCGACATGATTATTTGTCGTTGCTACAAAAACATACAATAGCTTTTTAATAATTTTGTTATTAATACATATGGAAAAAATTCGTAGTGACGTCTCGTTTAACATCTAGAATAGTTGTACTTAGGTGTTACATACTACGTAATGGTGCATCAAATCGGAAGAAAAATTGTAAACAGCTTACCAATTTTTGTATGAACAAATGAAGCATCGTAGTATTGCTTAATTGCATTTTAATAATAATCTTGGACCTCCTTGAATATCTGTTTCGTTTTGTGCTTTTGAGAGAGCTATTTAAATCTCGATTATGTTTTTCCAATTATTAAAAAAGTTAATATAAAAATCTAAGTATTAATGTAGAATTATGAAGTATTATAGTTGACAAGACGAGAACGTTGACTATAAATAAAATTAGTACAGGCGTATAAAAAAAAAAAACCACATAACCATTAGTTAAATGTCTTAAAAAAATTAAACTAGTATAAAAGAATGAATATCAACGTCTCTATTCTATGAATGAGCTGTTTCCAACGGGTTTATTATATAATACGAAGTGTGCGTGATTCCTATTTTTTTTTATGTATTAAATCTTCTTTGCCGCTAACATGCATTACTCATGCAACGCAATAAGATAAAATGTTATTTTATTATTTCTAGGTATTTCTGCTTTAAAATAAAATGTTTGTCGTTTATTTTTTATCCACAATAGCATAGACATAGAAAGTACTTTCTTCTTTAATTGATTGAATCAATTTAATGAAACCATGCTGTAACTTCTAATATGATTCCGCTTTCAGACTTGAAGAGTTAAGTCATTACATAGCCACGAACAAGCTTACGAGGGTTCGCAACTTGACATCGTTTGCTTGCATAATTACCTTTTAACTGTTTTCATGTTTTATTTTTTCATTTGCTATTTCACTGTTTACTTTTGCCTGAATAAACCCGATAACAAAGAGTTGAATATTATTACCTTATTTTAAGTAAATTTTTAGTATGTAGGTTGAATTGTTATTTACAATAAAACAGTAAAAGAAAGCATGCGTTACTGTAAAAAAATTTCTTAATGCGTGCTTATTTTTTTACTAAATGTCTGTATATTTTTATTTATGACGAAATAAGTCGATTAGAGGTTAAGTTCTCTATTTAGCTACACGATTCGTTGTTTTCTATCACAATCAAGTGCAAAAAGACACAGACAATACTTTTTCTACGATTAGTTCATCTAAGGATTTATATCGCTTTTTGTCACGGCTATAAAATAGGACTGCACGGCTTTTCTATGGCTTCTTTGTTAAAACGTCTCTCCCGCAGTTATTTTAAATTTATAGTACGTTTTCTGCTGTGTGGATAAATTTTACCGGCCCGAATTAGAAAACACATGTTTTCAAATGTACTATTATTATTTCTCTGTTTTCAATGTGGTTTCATTTTTTTTTATAAATGATATTCAACAATTAAATTATGAGCATAAAATATCTAAATAAAAAGTAATTCCTAAACCTTCCAGTCAAGGCAGATAGGCAGGTAGCTCTAAATGAATTACAAGTTTTAATCGCTGTGTAAATGAAGCCGAAGCTTGTTATATGATTGAAACAAATGAAGTTAGCGCCTATGAGTAACAATGAAAGTTACACTAAGATGAGCTACGGTGTTCTAGACAAACGGTTGCCTGAGATATAACACTAAACGGTGGCTGTTTTCCTGAAAATATTCTAAAAAGTCAAATTTCAGTAATTTCATCTTATTTATTTTTGAAATCAGTCATACTTGCTAAACTAGGACGATAATAAATATACTTTCAAAAAGTATTCATTACATGTTGCTGCATTTGTTGGTGCATGATTATTATGATTCTTACAAAAACTAGGATTTAAAAAAGACGCGTAGTTAGCGTTGAATAGAATTTGTTTACCATTCGGTGCCATTGCGCTGGTCATCATTTTTAACCTGAGCGCCTTAAGCGCTCGCCTCAAAGTCCGTCAAAGCTGTCAAGGCCTTTCAAGTCAACAACGTTACGTCAATTACAAAAAAAGACATTTTTTTTCAAGTTTCGAAAATAAACGTACTGATTTAAGTACATCTTACATAACGTCTAGTAGTACTTTTCCTAACTCGAATAAAAACGTTTCCACGTATCCAATGAACTATGTACGTAGGATCCATCTAACTCGGAGTACAGCACGCTCTGAGATTTTGCAGAAAGTGTCGATCTAACACTTCCATTTAAAGGTGAAAACATTTCTCTCTAGTGAAAACGTTGCAGTTTACTTTCAACATTAAAAACGAAAA
Organism: Samia ricini; assembly: GCA_014132275.2. NCBI lineage: Eukaryota > Metazoa > Arthropoda > Insecta > Lepidoptera > Saturniidae > Samia > Samia ricini. The sequence continues at coordinate 15,997,674 of AP028161.1, forward strand.
AACATTTACTTTTTTTATTTCACGAAAAAATATCAACAAATTTAGTGGACAAATTACAACTTACATAATGTGCCGTGTTGTTTTTTAAAACAATAACATTTCCCGATGTAATGTGATCATATGGCCGAATCTAGAGGGAGAGTTCTATATGGAGTGTATGCTGTCCATGAACCAGTATGGCCAGAGGACCATACTGCCAAAAATATTGCTCCTCTGCGAAAATCCTAGAGTTGCATAGGAGGGAGGTCTACAACTTACACTTTGGGAAATAGAGGTACGCAACTCGGAGCTCAACCAATTTAAAGTCACAGCGATATGAAACTCACGACCTAGCTATATGGCAGTCGTAGGAGGAAATTTACCCAGCATAAAATCTTACTCTTCGCACAGGGGAACTTTTTTTCCTGAACCAGGAGAATTCTCAGACGAGATTTTTCAGCTAGATTGGTTACACCCACCTGGTATTAGAAAAACGATACAATTATAGTAGCGGCTTCCGGATATACAACCACTGAGTCATCATTGTTCTGTGGAGTCAAATAGGCTCGAAATCTTAACATAGTCGCTGGATCGATCGATTCCAACGTGAGACGTGTCAAGAACGATCATTTTAAAAATTAAATCTATTTCTATATATTACATGTATTAAGAAAATATATAATGTATGCTAGAATAAAACAAAGCAATGGTTCTATTGGGAAAATTATTTCGTAATAAAGTAACAGCTTAATTATAAATCAATTTCGCGTTCTTATATTCTATCATAAAACCTTCTCATGATTAGTTCAGGGGCAATCAAATTTTATAATTAAAATCCTTTACTTCTGATAAAATTTCATTTTCAATTATTTAATATGATATCGTAAATTGAAGTCCATAATTAAACTTTAAAATTTCTGCTATATATTTTTTTGCCTAATGCGTTCACAGTAGTATATCTCATTCTATACTCACATCTATCATACTATTTATATAGAATATCTTTGTCTACGGGTTCGCTCACATTTGTTTTTTTTTTTATAAATAATCACAGCGTTGTATCTTTTGAATATTCAATCGAATTCACTGTGATCCTCATGTAACTAAACAAAATATGTACAAAATTTAACCAGAGAAGCTATGGATAAGTTGAAAAAAGAATCATTTTTTTTGACTGTACCTCATTTACCATTGGATGCTAAATAATCAGCTAGCTAACCTATAAAACCTATAATAAAAAATATAACTATAATAAAACCTATAATAAAAAATAACTAAAAAAAAAAAAACATGCACCAATTTTAAAAGTACGTTTTAACTACCCATACATTTAGTTCCATCGGACGTAGTTCACGGCACGTTCCACTGTGATTCTACAAAAAAACAACGTCGATCATAGACACTCTCTCTCTGATTTAAAGTTTAAAAGGATTTTAGAGACAAACTACAACTGGTGAGACGTTGCTTTAAAAAACTCGTGTTTGATTTAGTTTTATTTTCTACTTGTATTTGCTATTATTTACCTGAGCTTACACCGATCGGGACATTTTTTTTTTTTTATTATTAAAATTAAACTATCTGCGGACACTGAGTCCACACCTTTTTTATATTGGAGATTTAATTCGACTTGCGTCGGAAAAAAATGCCTATAATAGCAATTCAAGCAGCTATGCAGTTAGTAATCTTCTTTCGCATATGTGAGCTTAAATCTACTTCTATTAAAAAAAATTATATATATATGTTAAATTATTTTATCGGGACATTATAAGATTTTATGTTTATGTATGTATATATAATATAAATAATTTATCTACATTAAAAATCAAAAAAAATATCTACTCTAAAAAGGATGCCTCTTTCATTATTGTTTTACGGTCGATTTCAATATCGATTTTAATTGTTAGGGTTGAGATGAAAAACAAAAAATACGTCAGTCTTTCTAACTGATCACTAAAAGATCGCATAATGTGATCGACTGTTAATCTAAAGTTAGTCGTGTAGCAGTTCTCTATTAAACTTACGTTACTAATATAATTCAGTGGTTCGCAAAGTTAACTGGAACGTGAACCATCTAACAAAAAACTTTCAAATTCGAGTCTCGGTTGTTATATATAAAATGGGGCATAATAATGTCCACGAAAGACTGTTCGAATAAGGAAAGGAAACATTCAGTGCCAGTCGAAAATCTTAGTACATTGCGTTAATTGTACTAATTTCCAGAGTCTACATAACATTCGCTCGCGTATAAATCGCTCGCGCTAATAAATAAAATTGAAGTGTCTATTTGCAATTTTTTTTTACTGAATAGATATGAATATTTACATATGTATGAATATGTATATACGATATCTATACCAAAAATACAATCTTTAAAGTTTTTGTCTGGCTGTCTGTTTGTTCCGGCTAATCTCCGGAACGGCTATACCGATTTTGACGAGACTTTTTTTGAAAGATAGCTGAAATTACTCCGCGTAATTTAGGGTACTTTTTTAAAAAATAAAAAAATAATGATAGTTCCACGTTAAAAAAATAAAACTCATGAAAAGTTGAATAAAATTCGATTCAATGCACAATTTTACGGGCAAGTGTTGGAATTTATGAGAAATATTTTCACTTTATCTTAGTAGGGACTAAAAAATTTAGGAAAACTAATTACGGTTCCGTATATAAAAAAAGTCATTGAAAAAAAATATGAATCGCGGGCGTAGCCGGGCGCACACGGCTAGTTAATAATATAATAAATGGATAATACACTTTTAAGGGTTGTTGGCGTAGATTGAGAGGGGATGCTTTCCTGCAAAACTAATGTTATTAGACGTTATAATTTAGCATAGCTTGCTCTCTATCTCTCTCCCTGTGAGACAAAATTAAATGCTTAGAAGTTCCTTATTTATGATGAGATTTCACAACTGAGACTTATTTCTGGTCTATTTTTGATAAGATTTTAAAAGATAGCAGTAAACACTTTATCTTAATTGATATGTAGATTTATAGATTTCAGTAATATTAATCATTATTGATACATATCAAGATACATATGCACACATCTGCATTTACTTTTTATTTATAAACTATTTATTCATCTCGCAATAAACCACAAAACGTATTACTATTATAACCGACTCGTGTGGCAGTGACGTTAAATAATAACATGACATTTGTTAATGTTTCACGTTCATGATGGTTAACTTTTTTTAATATGGATATTTTTCATTAATAAACGCTCTATACACGTACAAAGTTTTAATCTATTATAAAATATTATACATTTTCACGAAATTATTAATTACGAAATTTCAAACAATACCCAATTCTAACTAGGTAGTTATAGAAAAAGCTTTATCAAATGTTTACATTATAACTGATAAATTATTAAAGTTTGACGGGTGAATTTAGTTTCGACCGTTTCATAATACCGCCGGCCTCGAATCCACCGGCTCACCAGGTTTCCTACATCGCGTCCAGGCGGGGATTATAATAAAATAATTAATGTAACGTAACGTGTATCTGTGTACGTTTATTAATATTTTATAAAGGTATTATTAGGGCTTGTTGTTACGTTAATGTATAATACATAAGGATTGCGGGAGTGAATAATGCATTCGGCGCAGTGTGACCAGAATGACGGTGGAGAGTTGGATCGTTAAATGATTTTTGTCAATGAGATTAATTTTAAGAAAACGTAATGATTTTATACAACGATGGATGTGTCCGACTAAATTCACCACCACACATGTGCGATAATGGTACTATATATAAGCATTCCGAGATCATTAGATGATTATTCAATTATTATCAAATAACGTTCCCGTGTCGTATCCGGGTGGGTTGCGATCCCCATATTACACATGTAGATAGATAAGTAGTTCTTCGTAGGTATATCTATCTAGTCGACGGACATGGCAACCACCTATATAGAATCAGCATCTTCACCATATTGGGCAACAAGATCACTTAACATTAGGTGAGATCGTGGTCTAAAACGCTATACACTATCCTTACTTTTTATAAAAGGGAGCGTCTGTCTGTCACTTGTCTTATAACACGAGAGCAAATGAACCGATTCGCATGTTTTTTTTTAAATCGTAGATAATCTGGTCAGGATTAGTAGGTAGGTTAGTATGAATGAGTATAGTAATAAAAATTGTGCGCTCGTGGGACCCCCGTCGGGAAGAAAGTTCTCAGTTAAAATAAAAATAAAAAAAAAAAAAAACTATATAAGGCCTACATATAACAATTAGAAAATGACTTGTTTTGAAGAGAATATCTTAAATTATTTTTATATTTTCTTAACTAAAAATTAAACATCGTGCGAAGCCATCTAGTGTTCAAAATTTGAACGTTTAACAAATACTTCAGTCAGAATCCGATTTAATCTTATAAAATAAAGCGCCATCTCTTATTTCTAGTAAAGAATCAGCTATTTACATAAATAATAATAATATGATATAATAATAATAGCAAACAGCGATAATAATAAAAGTCATCACGTAGACTATACATTAGACACTGCGTAGCTATCATACATGGACATTACATTAAAAATATATGTGTCAAGTATAACTAGTATTTGCGTAGTGGGTGAAATTCGATCAAAATATTTTTACAAATAACTTTAGTTTTTAAAAATAATTTATTTATAAATATGTTATTTAAATAACTTTAAAGTACGTCAATATTAAACAAAAAACATACAGAGAAGATAAATATACTGAAATGTTTATGATTGACTATTTATATATAGATAAATGTTATGCAAAATAAACAATAAAATTAAGGTTTTCGTATTGAGTAATGAAAAATTTGATGTACCGAAAAATTTAAAAAAAAAAAATTGCTCCCGGGTGGACTCGAACCACCAACCTTTCGGTTAACAGCCGAACGCGCTAAACAACTACGCCAAGAAGGCGACATCTGTTTTGTTACGCTACAAAAAGCGCTATGCTATTTTAAATTTCATTCCATTTGAACCAGTAGTTTAAGATCTGTATACTAGTCAAGAATTTTATTTTTTCACTCACTGACTAACTAACTGATCGATAATCAAAACTCTCAGGCACTTCTAGCAGACATAGAAGCTTCAAATTTAAAATACAATTTGTGTTTAGAGTATAAATCAAGAAAAAACTAAAATATTTTGTAATTTCTAGATTTTTTTTATAATGCACAGCACAGTGACTGCACTGGACCTGATATTAAGTATAGTACAATCCATAACAGCGGCGACTGACACTGAACAGAGTTCACTGCCAGTCACCGCTGTCATGCTGGCCTGCTTAAATACCTCTTCACGCCTCTTTTGAAGGACCCAATATCATATGAAAGAGGGAACACGCTGACAGGAAGACGGTTCCATAACCTCACAGTGCTATAACAGTAAGAATCAGCAAACTTTTTGGTTCTTGAAGTTATGGGTGTCATCGTGACACCGAAGTCCCGCCCGCGTGGTTCTGTTATGAAATGGAGAGAAGGGGATCTGCTCAAAGAGCTCTTCAGAACACTCGCCATGATACAAGCGGTGAAAATACGCTTAGAGAGGCATTGTCCCTGCGCAATTGAAGCGGTTCTACGGAGTTGGTGATACCTGTATCATTTACAATGCGGACAACCCGCCACTGCAACCTGTCTAAGGCATCGATGAGATATTTAAAATACACCAAATGCATTGTAATTCCTTATAAATGTATAGGATATCAAAGTTACATTTGCAGTTAAGTGTACCTGTAATGTTTTAATTAAGTACTTTAAAGTCACGTTTATCTAATAATCGTAAAAACTCTTGCGTACCAGTACTAGTAGTCGCAATGGATTCGGAAATACTGTAGGAAGGGAAAAGGTAGGACTATCTACAAAAAGAAATGAGATGCCATCAAAAATAAAACTTGTAAAAAAATTCAAGTCTCGGAACTCAGCTCTTCTACCGTAAAAAGTTGTGAGATCCATGCAATACCAAGTCGGTTATTTTATTAAGTCCTTACTTAAGGAACCATCTGTCTTAAGTTATTACGTAATTAGCTAACCTAACAACATCTTATAGTGACCATATCCATATTAATTATTTTTTTATGTTTTAAATAAAGTAGATTGACTTGGCAATCTATTTTACTTTTGTTATCTAATTAACGAGATATACAAACCTGTGACATTTTATATTTTCTTTATAGTTATTTTATTGTATTATACGTGTAACTATTTAATGGCTTATTTAAAGTAATGGAAGGTTCTTATCACGTGGGGGTTATTTTTCTGTCACTGTCACAGATAAAGTTGCTTACCGCGTCTGTCTGTCGATTTATCCGCTAACTCTTTCAAACCACGTAACGAACTTTAGCACGGTCAAGCTCAATTAGATCGATTTTAGATTAGATTAGATTTTGAAGCGATGATGGCGCAGCGGGTAGTGCGCCCAGATTTCGCCTCAATCGATGCGGGTTCGATCCTCACCTATCCGACTCTAAAATCGGCCTGAGCTTTCGGTGGAGGAAAACATCGTGAGGAAACCATAACATGGTGATAGGGGATTTTCTAATGATGCCGCCTGAGTAGCTACCGCCCTCAAGTTCGAAAACCTGTCGCCAAATACCAATAGGTGTGTTCCGTCAGCATCCCTTGAGAACTAGTATAGTGTGTTTACCGTCTTGGACCACATCGTCACTTTAACATCAGTTGAGATTGAGGTCAAAGCACTGAGCCTATTCCGTGTTAAAAAAAGGATATTTCCTTATTAATATTATCATGATATTCGTTTGAATCTAATAATTCCAAAATGTCCTCTTGTATTTCAAGAAAAACTCCATTAGTTATAGGGCTTGTAACAGATATTTTTCAAAGAGCTCTGCGCGTCGTTTGTTAAGTTTTCCGAGTGACATGTTGTCGATACAAGCCATTGCGCGTCTCGTGTAGTTATAGTAAGATTGGAGGAGAAATATTACTCGGATTAAGATAAACTTGCTAGAACCAGATTGGATAGAGACAGTTTTCTTCGAGAAATAAAGTTGTAAAATCTTAGATACTTGTTTCAATAAAATATTAAAATACAGTCTATTTACAATATAAAATTGAAGAGTCTGTTTTTTTTTTTACTAAATACATATGAATGTATAAAAAATTTGGATAATAATTAGGGTCCCGTATAAAAAAAAAAAAAAAAAACTATATTACGCAGTGAAAAATATATGAAAAGGCAGGCCCAACTGAGGGCCTGCCGGCCTGCGGGAGGCTGTAGCAGAGGTCGCGGTTGTCTCCAGGCCAACCAAGCGGATAGATGTTCGCTTGGAGGGCTTGGAGGACTCGGTGTCGGAGGAGGAGGTGGTGTGGCGGGTCTCCCATGAGGTGGGATGTAGGCCGGAGGAGGTGAGGGCTGGCCCAATTCGGGCTATGAGGAGGGGAATCGGGGCGATATTTCTGTCGCTCCCGGTAGAGGCGGGTAGGAAGTTGGTGGAGAAGGGACAGGTGGTGGTGGGCTGAAGTGTGGCTCGGGTTTGTGCGCTTGGAGCAAAGCCCTTGCGATGCTTCAAATGCATGGGCCTGGGACACACTCGAGCACTGTGCTCGGCGGTGGTGGAAAGAGGGTTGCAGTGTTTCCGCTGCGGAGTTCAGGGCCATAAGGCAGTGGACTGCGCAGTGGAAACACCGAAGTGTGCCGTGTGTGCGGATGCGGGGAGGGAGGACCGACATCACATGGGGGGGGTGTTCTGTCGGCCTCCGGTGGCGAGGGCGCCGTTCTCGAGGGTTCCGCCGTAAGTGCGAGTGATGAGGTTGTGGGGGCCTACAAGAGTGTAGGCAGTTGTGGCGGGTTGTGTGCGGTGGGTAGTTGTGGTGGTGGGTTGTGCGGCGGTAGGTAGTTGTGGTTGGTTGAGTTTGTGGAGGGGTGTTTTTCTTAGGTATCCCTCTCCTTGCTATGTCTTGCTAGACAAGGCGAGTATAGGAGAGGGACCTATCTTCTAGTGGAGGCGGGTTCTTTCCCCTTTTCTCTTGGCCCGCCTCCGTTCTGTCCCTTTCTTCCCTTTTCGTTTTATGGGGGTAGGAAATATATCCTGCCCTCGGAATGTTGACCGATGGGTCATGCCTCCCTTCGTGGGTTAAGAGGTGGGGTTGAGAAATATTCTCCCCCATCCCCATTGGGCCATTGCACGACGAGGCCCGGTGGGTTCGCTGCAGGGGGGCGACGCGGCGACATGCCTGGCAACCCCGTATTGCCCCCATCCCAAATGCAGCGGACGGCCCCGGGGGGTTTTAGTGGGTATTTCCGGGCGCTTAGCGCCCGGGCGAGTCCCACACTGGCGCGGAGCTCGTCACTCCGTGCCCCCTTACCTATTGTATTGGGGGACTTCGGTCTCACTAATACAATAGATAAGGGTAGTGCGTAAATGCATTTCCCCCCGTCAAAAAAAAAAAAAAAAAAGGCCCAACTGAGGGCACACAGCTAGTAGGTATATAAATAGGTAAGAATAAAACAGTTCGAGGCATTGTTCGTCTCTTAATATCAATCATTTTTTTAATTATTATTTTTCGTATTTATCGTTGAGCTTTAGTGTTCTTATCAATAATAAAAAAGTCGGAAACAGTCCTTATACCTTCAAATTACTAATAATTATTATCATTGAATTGCAACCACCAGACGAACATTAATTTATATATAATCGTACATTTTCCCCGTTAAAACGCACATCACTAGAATTTGAATGTAGTTTTCAAATTAAAATAGGTTCGAACCCATTAAAAAAAACTAAACTAAATATCATTACGGCATTGCTCGCTATTTAGCAATGACATTATTATTTCACATGGTCGAAATTATGGAAATCTAGCTAATATAGAAAACTAAATTTAAAATTTAGTTTGTGAATGTAATAGATCGTTTCATCAATATTACACAGTACTAGCCCGCGGCTACGCCCTCGTTCCATATATTCTTCACTGCGCTTTAATTTTTATACGAAACCCTAATTATTTGCCTAAAAAAAAACTTAGTATTAAGATAAAGTGAACATATGTCTCACTAATTATAGCACTTGCTCCCCGTAAACCTGTGCATTGAACCGGATTTTATAAAAAAAAATTATGAGTTTTATTTTTTTACGCGGAACCCTAATTATTTTCGATAATTTAAAGTACCCTAAGTTACCCGAAATAATTTCGGCTATCTACCAAAAAAAGTCCCGTTAAAATTCGTCTCGCCGTTCCGGAGATTACCCGGAACAAACAGACAAACACAAATTTCAAAAATTTTGGTACAGGTATCGTATATACATATCTATTAAGTAAAAAAAAAAATATTTTGACATTACAAACAGACACTTCGATTTTATTTATTAGTATAGATTTATAAAATTATAAAACAAAAACGCCTGTTACTTTTAGATTAGCAATAATTTTCTTAAATGCTATTTAACTTTGTAAGGCACTTGAGCGTATCATACGAAATTCCTTCAACCTAGATAATTGCGATGAAATAATATTATTCAATATTTTATTTTGTATTACAATTTGTTCGATGAAAGTTAAAATATATTTAAACTTTTCGTTTAACCTTGTCTTTGTTAACGATGATCATAATAATTGTAATGTAAATAACATAACGAATTATGTTCAATTTAGATTTTTAGATAACTACGCATATAAAATCAATGAGCACTATTTTTATACATAAAAAGTTGATTCAATATAGTTTCCTGCATGTCTATGTCATAAATATAAAGCTTTCTTCATATTTGCTTATCTACATTGTTATTTATATGCGGAGATAATCTAATCTAATTTCGCATGCATCCACAAAGTGAACCTTGCAGACTAGCTGATTCAAGTGGTAATAAATGTTCTGTCAGCAGCTGACACTAATGCATCCTGGCTGGTGATGGATTACACGAGACGAGTATATTATGCGGTAAATATGAAAACGTCGTTCCTTTTCGAGTATTATAATATGTAATATCCGATTTCAACTTTTAATTTTTCATAGGAAATAAGAAAATACTCGATTTTTAACTGGTCCATTTATATTTAAAAAAATAACTTTTATGTTTTTACACGTATGATGAAGATACACATAATTTTAAATATACATTAAAGCGAAATCCCAGCTATCCCAGCTTCGGGAGACGTGCACCGCGGCGCAACGGGAGTTTGCCCACTGTCGAAGGAGACGCAGGCGAGACCTCATAGTCTGGCTGGGTGGCCTCTACAGGGAAGCCAGAGAGTCCCTAAACGTGGCAATCGGATGGGCTACTGATATGGCCTGAGAGGAGCTTCTCCAGTCGGTGGAGAAGAATCTGTAGGGTCGCCCGTTTAAGGCTGACCGGAGGAAACTCCGAGGCCTGGCGTCCACAATATCGGAATCTCTCTATCCGACGACACTGGAGAGGGGCCTGGGTACTCTTTCCCCACGCCCCCGCCGGAAATGGCGCCTATAGCCAACGTGGAGGATCCGTCTGCCACTCCTACTCCGCAAATCACAGATGCGGAGATAAAGATGGCGGAGGGTTGCCTCCGCGGCAAAAGAAAGGCGCCAGGGCCAGTCGGGGTCCAGGGTTGCGTCTTAGAGCTAGCCCTAAAGCAACTTGGAGGCAAGGTGCAGAGGCTGTTCGACCTGTGTCTCATGCTTGAACAGTACCCCATGCCCTGGGAACAGGGCTGCCTGTGCCTTCTAGGAAAGGAGGGTCGGCCCCCGGACTGCCCATCCGCTTACCGGCCGCTGGTTTTGCTGGACGATATGGGAAAGCCTTTTGAAAGGATAATAGCTTCCCGCATCGCCCAGCACATGAAGGAGGTAGGACTGGATTCGACGATGGATGCACTTATGAGGTTGAAGAAGTGGTCGAAGGCGGCTAACTCCCAGGGAGATTGGCTGTTGGCGGTGTCCTTGGACATCTTCTTCGCAGGTTGGCATGAAGGGCACGGGCGAACTGTTCTTGTCCCTACAAGAACCCAAGAAGGAGAGGGGTGGAACTTTTGGCTGGCGGCGGGAAAGAAGGGGGTAAAAGTGGACTTGCTTTGTACCGAGCTCCCTCCTGGACGACAGACGGAAGATAGAGAAGGGCCTGACCTGGTATGGCAGATTATGCTTGATTATGCTTTGTAAAAATAAAATAACTGGAAGACCTGTAGTAGTTCGTATTGTAGTTTTAAAACGATGAATTACGTACAATGTAATAATTATTTCGTAAGTGTTAGTGTCATTTATAATTATCTAATCAAATAATTGGAGTAATGTTATATAGTTAGAAAATTACGTGGTTTACAGAAATTATTTCTTCAATAGGAAGTTATATTACATATTACTGAGGTAATAACGATTTAAAAACTATGCATGATAAAATTTTATTTTGGAATTCATTTAAAACAGATGCAATGACTATTAGAAGCTAGTTATTTAATAAACATATGAATCTAATCATTTTATTTATGCTTTCATTACTTTTTATTGAAATGGCATTACAAATATATTATGCTATATCATTTATTTGTTATGAGTTGTCCATATATTTTATGTTCTATTTCCTGTAAATTTATAAATAGTAGAGCTGCATAACGTTACGTTTCAAGTAATATAATAGACGCTCTTGGGTAGTCAGTAGGTACTAAGAAGAATTTATTAAGTAACGACTAAGTTTTTGAGTAATAAATGGCAATTTCATGTTCAAAGTCTTTTGTAGATTGACGGGAGCTCCAGATGAAACTGAAAGTTTGAAGGCCGGTTATTATTTGTATTATTGATTCTATACTAAAGTTAAGTTACTTTCTGCCCTTAAGTATTCTGTATTTTTCTACTTAATTATAGTTTTATTTGGCTTGTTTTGCTTATATTTCTTGTAACAAATAACCAGTCTTTAAAAGGTGGTGTTGTTTATACTAAAAATAAACGTTCATTAAAGAATTAATTTTAGATTAATACAAAATTAAATCGAATTTTCCTTGAATTATGTTGTTTGTGTTATTGACGTAAATAATTAAAACCCACTAATATTAAAAAATAAATAAATGTATTCTAAGTAAGTTATTATTGGATAAACATTCTTGTAAAAAATTATCATTAAAAAAGGTTATGAAACAACTTTTCATAACGACTTCAAGGCGCGTCGAGGTTTTTCAAAAATTCAAATAATAACAGGTGCCGTAAATAGATTTGTTAAAAAAGAGAAATAAATTTACATGTAAAATATAAAATTAAAATTCATGTAAAATCTCATCTCCTCTGGCGAAGTTAATTCATGCGTTTGACGAAGCGCCGAGGCCAATTTTGTAGGTGACGTGGGCCCTCGGCTTGTAATCCGATTTTCGTATACCTCCTCCCTATCATAAACTTTATGAATCTACATAAAGATAACAATTTCATATTATATTCACAGTACCTTCAATTCTGAGGGCCGTTTTCAATAGGTAAAAAAGCTGGTTTTGTAAAAAGAGAGTATTTAAAAAAATACACTCCCGTCTCAACTAGACATAAACACACGAGTAAACAAACAAACCTCCTTTTTCTTATTGGCCCGGTTGTAAAATGGCCTCTAACATGTTAACTAGAACGCAACATTTTGCGGTGACATAACTTTTATCTCTTTTTCTCAACTGGGAAGGCTCTTGACGCCGTTGCCAGCGCGATACAGTGACAATGAACATGCATTAAGAGAACATGTGGTCGGGGACAGATTCGGAAAGTAGGTATTTCGGAAATATACTGCTATCGCGTTGCGCCCCAAAGAAAAAGTTATAAAGCACGAAAGGGATAACTGTAGATCGGGCTGATTTTACCTACGCAAATTAGAACAAAACATCACTTCGTAGTAGCCTGTTTTCCTCCTCCTGAGCTGAACCGATTTTTGGAACGAAATTCCTTATAGGGCGTTACGGAGGGGTACCATAACCGGTAAAAAAAGTCCGTAACGTTAAAAAAGCGTAAGATTATTGTAGGTGTAATTAAATTTCAGCAAAATAGATATCGCCTCGGTGGCAAAATTGTTTAGCGCGTTCGGCTGTTAACTGGAACGTTAGTGGTTTATTTTACACAAAATTTATCTATTTATAAATAGTCAATCATAAAATATTTCAGTATATTTAAATTCTTGTATGCTTTTTGTTTAATATTGACGTACTTTAAAGTTATTTAAGAAATAGATTATTTTTACAAACCAAAGTTTTATGAATAAATATTTTGATTTCATGCACTACGTAAATACTAGTTGTACTTGACACATATTTTTGTTTTTTTTTTTATATATAGTCTATGTATGATAGCTATACAGTATCTAATGTATAGTCTACGTGATGACGGTTATTATTATAATAGTTTGCTATTATTATTATATTTATTATATATTTTATTATTATTCATGTAATAGCTGTTTCTTTGTATATTATTATTGTACTAGAAATACCAGATGGCGCTTTATATTATACTATGAAACGATTCTCACAGAATTAATTTGTTAAACGTTCAAAGTTTGAACACTAGATGGCATCGCACGATGTTTAATTTTTAGTGTAACCCTTGTACTAGTTACCTTTTTGCAGCGCTCGCCCCCAAAGCCATGGTGAAGCTGTAAAGGCCCTATCAGTCAACAGCATTATCTAGTTAAAAAAAAAATAATAAAAAAAAACTTTTACCTCTTATTAGGAAAAATCTGAATATTATAATTATTAAAAAAAATTACGTTATGTAAATAGATAGTAGTGGTTGATTACGGAGAGATAAATTGTTAATTGGTTTGTAAATAGTTTATTACACAAAAATATTACAATGGTTAGCCGCTAATGGTCGATAGCGTACTGTGGAGTCGCGTAAACGGTTGTAAGCGGACACGTTTGGTCGCCTCAATGGTTCGAGACGAGTTCGTCTGGTCGCTTCAATGGTCAGAACCGGACTCGTATAAAATACATGTTTTTCAATAAATTATAAAAATGCACGATGTGCACTAATAGTGATTTCTGGGTTCTAGGCCTTCGGTTGTGCAACTCTGAACATAGATAAAGATAAAATAGATCAGTAGATACATTTATCCTCTATGTGTGAACTTTCTATTTTGCGATTGTGCCTTTATTAGCTGTCTTGATGAGCTCAGTGTTATCAATAAAAAAATTTGAAAAACATTTCTTTCCTTAAATTTTTACAATAATTTTGTTCTATTACGACCCTTTAAATAAAACTAGTATTTATTGTTTGCATTATTCTTTTACACTTTAATTTCGCAGATCTTTAGTAGACAGATGTAAATATTCTTCTTAAGCCGATAGTTTAGAATAAAAACCCCGTTAATATTGCAACAATCTTTAAATAAACACCTTTAAGTAATATCTCGAGAGTAGAGAACTCGGTAACTTTCTAAAGGATGTTTGCTCAAATAACAAATTGGCATAACTTTTAACCTTTCTCCATCAAATTATGTTTCGCTGCTGCGGTTTTTTCATGGCTGAAAACAGAATTTTTTATGCGCACCGCCCCTGAATTTTGTGAAGTACGAATGATAACCTCAGTTTATGTCAGAAATTTTCCTTCTGGCCGTTTGGTAATTCATGACGCCCCAGCCCGTTATACTGTAATTTACAAGTTGGCCAGAATTTCATATTCTGTTATTTAGATACTGTGAAAAATAAAGAGAAATACATTTTTTTTACATAATCTAAAATCAATGCTTTATATTGTCAATTTTTAAATACATTAACAAACAGTGAATGCATGCAACACAAATTCTTTTTCATTAGCGACATAGTAGGTGTGAAATAAATACGAACGAACATTTACGAATACATGTTCTGTTTTTATAAAATGTAACGTATCATAGATCTAAGTTAACAGTTCTCGGAGTCTCACAAATAATTTCGCAAAGAAACTAATTAAAAGAATTAAAATAGATAACAATCAATGCAATCAATAAATAAGTAAGATTTTATTATGAAGTAATGATAGAAACTGAACTACTAACAGTGATTTAAACTATTAATGGTGAACTAATCATTACTTACCACATTAATTTATTCAGCTTTCCACCTATGTGTATGAAGAAAGCTTTATCAGCAGATTACTTACCAGATCTAATCGATGCCAGATCGAATCCGACCGTTTACTAATCGTACGTACAAGACTGTTTCAATTAACCTTATCATAATGTCTTTTTTTTAATTACTTAATTTCTAGGTAATCCGTTTCTGGGTAATCTCCGAAATAGCTGGACCAATTTTGGCAGGATTTTTTTATGATGGATATAACCAATTAACTTTGGGTACTTTTATTTTTTCGAAGGTAATTAGGGTCTCGAGTAAAAAAATTAAAGCTCATGAAATTTCGAATAAAATCCAATTCAATTAAAAGTTTTACGGGCAAGTATCAAAAAGATTTAGGTTTCCGAATAAAAAAAATAAAACGCAGTGAAAATATAAAACGTGGACGCAGCCGCGGGCACAGAGCTAGTAAATAATGAGAATGTGTTAAATGTTTTGTGATTATCTTATAATCGACACAATTTTCATACATATTTTTTCTTACTGTAGACAGAAGATAAAAACCATACAAAATAAAGCAATAAAAATACAAATTTCAATGCAGTGTCAATATTTTTAATGGATTTATTATTTTTGAAATAAGTAACGATATATGAGTTTATGTAGAGCCGACGTTATCTAGTAATCTCATTTGACGCTCATACATCATCGGTAAGTGCTTAAACTGACGCATGTCGCTCTCTGCATCTCGAACCATCGATCACTATCACGCCGGTAATGGCACGATTAATTTCCTGTGTTTATTATGCACGCTACACCGTAATTGGTGATGCACGTGAGAATTTTTATTAATCCACATTTGGATCTTTACAAGACTTTGTAAAAATGATTACATTTCATCTGAAACTTTACCATCATAATGAAAATATTGCAATCTGAAGTCGGAGAAATGAGTTTACTAAATCATACTCCGTGACATCTAATGCAAATGTGACGAAGAATTATTATTGACTGGATTAAAATGTAGTGAATTTACAAACGAATTTCCATTTTTAAACTGAAATTAATTTTGTTAGTAAACGAAGAGATTTTTGGGCTCATATAGGTTAAAAAACGAAGTCATAAAAATAGAATCAAATCATTATTTTTTCCAAAAGTGTGAATGTTACGGTTGGAATCTTAACCGTATCTTAAATCATAGATTAATCAAGACAGTAATTAAAACAAATTTAAATTATATTTTACATGAATTGAAGTGTGCTAATTACAGTATCGATATATTTCAATAATTAGATCATTTGAATCTAAACACAAATTAAACGTAATTTGATTTACGTTCCCCTTTTGTTGAATAATTTTACTGTAACCACTTTACTAAATCTAGCTGCTTGCCATTGTTAACAATCGTAGTTAATAATTTAATTTATTTTTACACGAGTAAAAATCAATAAACGATGAATATTCATTGCGAAGCTCGATACGGACCGATTCGAACAGAACGATAATTGCTTTAACCAGCAACAGTAACCTTGTTAAAGTGTTCGACTTGTGTTTACAATAATTTTACTACCGTTTTTTTCATCCGCGTTTCAAATTACATCTTATTTAAGACAAAAAACATAATAAATATTTTTTAAACTCTTTCATATTTAATTGACTAATATATCGATGTAAATTTTCAGAAGCAGTCTTTTTTTCTCTTATTTTTTTAGAGTCTTTTGTCTGATAAGAAGAGGTGCCAGTCTCATTATAACTAATCTAAATGCATTATCAAATAGCCTACAATAAAAAAAAAACAAAAATTACTACTAAAAATACTAATTTACATAAATGTCTATAAACTAAATTTACAAGAAATACACAGCATAAAGGAAGCATAAACACACAGGAAGCAGGAAGGAGTATTGAAATAAAATATAATGTTGAAATGCATTCAGACTATGAATACATTTATTCGTATGATTTTTTCATAACCTTCCTCATGTGTCCTTCTTTCGCAATCGTTAACATAGACACTTTGTTTTTCGTTATGTCATTAAGAGACAGTTAATTTTTACGTTGGCATCAATAGAAAGAAAGATCTATGCTTTGATTATTTCTGATAAAGGGTAAGGTTCTGATAAATTACGTTAGCAATGTTTACTGATTTCCTTTTCCAAATTAAGCTAATGCTTACGTTATCACGAGAAATCTTTGCTTACTATTGTAGACGAGCATCAAAAATATCTAAAATATTGCTTACATGTTAAACATCTACGGCTTTTATAGGTATACTAGAGGTAGAAACATAAATTTTCTTCATATCTACAGTCTGCTATTCTTTGTATTTAATTTTTTGTAATAATTTTGTCACACTTCTGAGTCCATTGAAAAATAAAAGGGGAAAATAAAAATCTAAGTAATCTGTGAAACGCATTCGAATGCAAATCTATTGAGTAGAAAAATTTCTATTCATACATCCATCCCACTTACGGCGGTGCAATTCGATACACGGCGGAGCCCAATTACCTGCACCATTCGATACGCGGGCACTCCGTCCTCCGCAACTACCTCAGTGTTCAACTGATGTTTGATTGCTATCGGGAGCTTAATTCGTTTACGTTCAAACCGGAGCACCTAGTGCATACTATGTGCAGTATGAGTGGCTACAAAATATTGCATAGTAATATTTGGATTAAACTTGTATTCTACATGTTCTAATTTATACCGTTTATTAAAAATTGAAACATAAAAAAAATCTCCACAAACGGGTACGGGGAAAAAAATCACCAAATTGTTCACTATAATTTACAAAATAATGACTTTTACTTTTTACATGCAGATAAAAAAAATATTCTAAAGCTTATTTATTTTCTTTATTTACTTATTCGTTTGAATTGTTATAATTCGAATGTCGCTGAACGACAATGACTTAATAGTATTTTTTTATAAATAAATAACATCGGGATTTTTTTTCTAATTACAGGTTCTTAAATTTATTAAGTTGCCTATAGTGATGAGTTGATCTTAAATAATTAATGTAATTAATTATTTAAAAACAACTAATATAATTAATATAATAATAATCATATACGTATATATTAATTACCTTATCAACATGTAGTCCTTAACTCGCGGTCACAATAGATCGACATGAGGATGTCCTATCATGTGATTCGAAGTGGTGAAAAGCCATCGTGATAGCTAAATACTGGTCATCGTATTTCTATACTAACCAGTGTTTATATGTTCACGTATCCTATTCTAAAATTAACCTGATCTTTTGATGAAAGAAATTATCGCGATGAAACCATAGCATTATGGTAAAGCATTATTTAATTCGCCTGGATAGCTTAACTTTGAAAATCTGTCACCAAGCACCTACATATATATCCAGGAGCATCATTTGAGTAGTAACTGTACTTCTAGATTTCGTATGTCTACCATCTAGGGTCACATCGTCACTCACTTACCATACGGCGAGATTGTGTACACCTTACCATTTTCGTAAGTTAAATTCATGGTTCATATCTTTACTATCAGTGCTAATTAAATCCAGTTTGTCCAATCGAAAAGTAATAACAGTAATTTCAAATCCGTATTTAGAAATTCTCGACACAAGCCAAATGTCCATAACAAGAATGGCGGCGGCATCGCCAATTAACTCGACTCGTCGTAAAACGTGTACCGACTGATTTCTATGGGCTTCTATTTAAAGGTAGAGTTAATTTATGTATATCAGTGAATAGTGTTCCCTTTTTTGGAGGTAGAAAGAGCCACTTTACTATCACGGTAGATTAATATTTAATGACTAACAGACTATACAGAGCTCGTTTCGTTTGAGTTTTAATAAACTTGCTTGTGATCGTTTTGTTACAATTTCATACAAAATTCTCGCAAAAACCACTCTATCAATGTTCTTCCAATTTGGCGAGTGTACTGAATAGATGTACAACCTTATCCGACCATCTATCTTTTATTACATACTAAAAAAAAAAATAAAAACAATAGTAATCGTATAACTAGCAAACGCCCGCGGCTCCGCCCGTTTTACACGGACCTCATATTTTTCCCAAGTTTTTTTGGTAGGTACTAAGAGAAAACAAAGATATTTCTCATGAATACCGACCATTAAATCTGAATATTATTCATAACTTCTTTTTTTAAGCGGAACGGTAATTACTTTATTTTTGAATAAAGTAGCCTAAGTTATACCGCGTAACTTCAGCTATATCCCAGAGAAAGTCCCGTCAAAATCCTTTCAGCCGTTCTGTAACAAACAGACAGACAGACCGTATATACATTAATCTGTATTTAGTTTAAAAAAATATTTTGATATAACAAACGGGCACTTCAATTTTATTTACTTGCGTAGGTGATAACAAAAAATATATGACACTGTGACTGTGAGTGTTTTAAAGTAAACATTAGTAATTTATTTTTACCTCGATAAGAGAGGTTAAGGCGCGGTGACCTCCAACCGTTCCCTGTAAATCGTCTCCACCACCTCCTGTCTCCGAGATTGACTGGTCGGAATCAATTTAGTTCGGCGGGGCCTGCTGCCTCCCCGTCAATTTAACTTCGATTAAGCCCCCCAGACACGGTAAGGAAAAAGTTTTACTTTACAGAGACTTTATTTATGAAACGCGTGTAGGTTCGGGAACTTTTGTTTGCTAAACCATTGTGCAGGTGACAACCGATAGGCAGGTCCTATTGTGGAAAATTTCAGGAGAGTTTGCATCGGTACCGGGATATATTATATTTTTATTTGTTTGCGAAAATGATTTTGAGCCCGCTGATTTTTTTTTGGATTGAATTTCTTCAGGATATCCTCTTCTTTTGCTGTAGTTTATATTAATTCTAATACTTGATTTTTCTTTTCATACTACCTCTCGTAATAAATAAATTAAATACTTTATTTTACTTATTAAACTAGTTGTGCGCCCCCCCCCTGCTGCGCCCGCATTTCATATATTCTTTACTGCGTTTTAATTTTTTTTTTTATACGGAATCCTATTTTTTTTTTGTAGTATTAAGATAAAGTAAATATATTTCTCGTAAATTCAAGCACTTCAAGTTAAATTGCGCATTGAATAGGATTTTATTACATTATTTAGGAGTTTAAGTTTTTTTTACGCGGAACTCTTAATTGTTTTCGATAATTAAAAGTACCCTAACTTATCTGGAGTAACTTCTGCTATCTACCAAAAAAAGTCCCGTTAAAATCCGTCCAGCCATTCCGAAGATTACCCGGAACAAACAAACAGACAGACAATAATTTATAAATTTGTTTTGTTGGTATTGGTATATCTATAGTATAGTCATATCTATTTAGTAAAAAAAAAATAATTTTGACATTACAAACAGACACTCCAATTGTATTTATTAGTATAGATATCAAGTGGTTAAGGTAATAACAATAATAATGTATTTTTGTCAGACCATCCTCAACTTTGAAAACCGGTCGGTCACCAAATAGTAACAGGTGTGTTCCGGCAGCATCACTTAAAAACCTCTTTAGTCTTAGACTTAGTGTCTTTACCATCCTGGACCAAATCTAGAAGGGCTTATCTACAGATTTTTAACATTTAATGAATTGGAAGATTATTAAAAAATACCTTACCATAATCACGATGTTTTCCTGTTTTAAGGTTTGTAACCTATATCTATCAACGCGATATTCAATCATACTACTACAGTCATCATTGCTTGAAACTTCGTCTTTATAATGCCCCATAGTCCGAATTAATGAAATAAATATCTAAATGTTAAAATTGCTAATTGCTGATAAATTCCCCACGGATATCTTAAAATATTCTGGTGCCTAGCGTGCTCATTAATTATTAATTTGTGAAATCCTGTCGAGACTGGGCATTTGGGAAATCTTTCATCTACGACCGCGCACCTTTCAAGCAATCTGTATTTGGTGTTGAATCGCAAGCGTTCTACATTTTTTTTTTCAAGATTTCCTTAACTCTTGAGAATTTAAGCAATTCTTGGTATATGCGTATAAATTTAGTATCTAAGTTTGTATTTATATTTTTGCACCAAATTGATAAAGTGTAAATAGATCTATTTAATATGAGCAATAGATGTAAACATTTATCGGTTTCTTTCATGTTAAAAAGTAGCAAATAAACTTGCAGTCTATTTGACAATAAATGATAATCTGAACCTTTTTTTTTCTGTAACTGTATAAATGGTCAACAGACCTGAAAGCCCTTGACAGCTTTTTTATAGGATATAGGCTCCGTGCTTTGACCACAATCTCACCTGATGTTAAGTGAATTTTTGGACCAGAATGGTAAACACACAAAGCCTACAGGTACTGGTTTTCAACCAACCGTACTTGTGGTTTAAACGAACTTTTCATTTCAAACTTCAAGTATTGCTCTAAGCGAAGTCAGTCAGATAGTTATGAAAACTAAGTTGGAATGCTTCATGCAACCCTTGCAGAAGTTCTACCACAATCTTTATTAAAATTCAAAACGTTTTCTTCCCTCAATGCGAATTATGATCTATAAGTGACTGTACCAAGAATAGAAGAGAACTAAAAGCCACATCAGCGGCAAGTTTCCAATTATCTTATTACACGGTTATAAAGGAACGGTGTCGTCTCTCGATCAAGAATTGAATTATGCCATCAACGTATCTCACACAAATAGGACTATTATCTAGGTCGTTTGTATCAAAGATAACACCTGTATAATATGGGCAATCACTATATGCACTGAATTTGACAAATAGGTGGGGATATACTCAGAGTAAACAAATAGTTTTATAAAATAACTATGTATTTTTATAGAAGCCTTTTGACAATCCATTCGTCCGTGCGACCGGAAGACGTTCACAGCTAGACATAGGTTACTGCCAAAGATCTCCACAACGACCAGTCTTGCGCCACCCGCATCCAACAAATTCGCGCGACCTTCATCAGGTCGTTGGTGCACGCTGTCTTCCGGTGCGTGGTAGCCATTCGAGAACCCATTGACAAAATCGGGCATCTATTCTGAGAGCGATGTGCCCAGCCCACAGCCATTTAAGTTTACCAATTCTTCGGGCAATGTCATTTACTTTGGTTCTTCTGGGGATCTCCTCATTCCTAAATAACATTAGGTGATACCGTATTCATTAAAATTATATTCCGTATTAAAAAAGTCTATTATTAATGATACTGAAAAACTTTTAATAACAAATCAAATTTACTGTTAAAATGGAGAATTAATTTTAATAAAGGCATCGATAGCCAATTATAAGTTGTTTTGCAACAGGTATCTAGGTAACGTGTTGCCAGGGCTAAAAAATATATGAAGATTAATAATTGGTAACAAGGTAAATATTACAATTTTATTGTGTGACTCGTGGCAAAAATATTTAACGGAAATCTAAATAAGATTTTGAATTACGAGATCCAAATAAAAACCATTTTATACTCTTATCCTGTTTTAAATTCTAATCTGAATACCGTCGACTTCTTCTTTAAGGATTCTCGATAAATCCTATTGAGGTCGTTTTAAAGCAAAGTCTAAAGGATTTTCGAGATCTCTAATTCCACGATTCTGTTATACCACGGATTTCTCTCTCTATAAAGATTTTTATTTCAGATTGCGAGTCTACTGTACGTAATTAGATCTAAAATCACAGGAACTGCATAAAATATTTAATTAAAGTAACTACTGCTTACATATTTCTTAAAACATATGTCATTATTTATGTATGATAGTAATTGATAGCTGTTCGCTTCGCTAGGTGTATGTTACTACACTTTTGTAATTCTAATAGTTAAGTGTCCTTCGTCACATTCCACCACGTAGTCAACTTCTATGCTAAATTTAATCACGTTTAGGGGAAAAAAACTTCAAATTAAATTATTTTTTACATTTAGGGATAATATTTCTGTACTTATGTTAAGCAGTAATTTTGTAATTTTACTGTTAATAAAAATGTTCATATTGAATTTAATTCCTTTTACTTCAAAGGGGTAAACATATTAAGAGGATGCTGGAGTATTTAATTACAGTAGCAAAATTGACGCTCAAATTTGAATTATTTATAATTTGTTTAGGTAAATAAATGGATAAAATTGATGTTAACAATTTTATTTAAGAACTCATTTTCCAAACTGAGTTACTTTAAAGAGCAATTATCATATTAATTATCATCATCTACTAAAAGTTGTAAGTCACTAATAAAGAAATCATTTTCCATCTTATTATTATTTCTTTATAATATTTTTGGCATTTTAGCCGTAGGGTTATATCGATCCAAATATTTATTATACGAAATTGATTTCAAATAAACTAACAACCAGAATGTCTACTAAAGGGGCACCTGTTGTTAACCCAACATGGAACGTATCTTAATCCCACTTATCGACACCACGGCACTATGCAAGACTTTCCGTCTTTGATGTGTTTTTACCACCATTAATACGTGATGCATGTTATAACATTATTATAATATATTACTTAGTAAATATACAAGGTTATGAGAATCTATCACGTTTCTTGCACTTGGATTCAAAAGTATATCATCTTCTGTTTATATAGGAAAGAGTAAAGGGAATTGAATTAAACTCCTTTATCAATTAAGCTTTATTAATTCGTAATAACATTTGTTCTATATCAAAATTATAAACCCGTTTCAACTTCCAATCTTGTTTTATAACGTTAGATATTGCTAGTATTAATAAAGGGTTTACCTCAATTAACAAATTTTAATTGCCTCTAAGCGAAAGCGAAATTTACCTTAATTCCAGCAACTTATATAACAATTATGAAGGTGTGTTTATTTATTCAGGTGTTCGTCGAGGGATCGAAGCTCGATATATCCAATCACTATTGAAAATTTGAGGGTAAACACAATTTTTAGTAGCTTAACATTAGCAGAAGACAATAGAGTTAGGCTCAAAAGGGCTTGAACCCAGGACGATAAACAAGTTCTGTAACGTTTTATTGTTTGTCAACCGATTATGTTTTTTTTTACGAATCTATATGTCAAGTTGCTGCGTGGTCAAAGTTCCTGGATCGTTGCAATGGTTTTAGATTATCGACTTTGTTGTGGTCGTGAACCAGTTATATATCTTCATTCACTCCTAACTCTATGCCACGTTTTTATCATGATGGTTTTTATAACATTGAAACCAAGTTGGTTTAAAAGAAGGTTGAACTTGTATTAAATTTTATTTGCAAAAGATAACAGTTAGAAAACTAAATCGTAAATTAGTTTAAAAGCGTTCACATTTTGTATAAATTTGCATATACTCATTGTGCATGGTGGTAGGGCATTTTCTTACATGGTGGTAGGGCACTTTCTAAGAATGCCCGCCTGGGTAGCTATCGCCCTCAAGTTCGAATTCCTGTCGCCAAATACCAATAAGCGTGTTCCGGCAACATCACTTGAGAACCAGTATTTTGGCTTAGTGTGTCTATCATCCTGGACCACATCGTCACTTAACATCAGGTGAGATTGTGGTCAAAGCACTGAGCCTATGCAGTATAAAAAAAAAACTCAGCACTGAATTGAAATATTAATAGCACTAACCGTTCATTCAGCACTTCACTCTCAAAACTCATTCCAGTAACGTAAACAGAATATAGTCTAAAACGTAAATAAAGAAATTTTCATTCCATAAAAAACTCGCAAATCGTATAATTGATTCAAGTTTGATTGATTGAAGTTAGAAGTCGACAAACAGAGAAATGTTGTCTTTCATAAAATGCAAAATATGTTCACAGATACGCAAAATAATAACAACAAATTAAAAACAACTGTATATTGAAAACGAACAGAGAAATTATTTTCGTAATTCTTTTAGTTTTGAGACGTCGACTCAAAGTCTACAAATATTAACCGTCAGTGGCACGCAACAATTTTCTCTCTATAAAAGCCTTTTGATTCATATTCGCTTTGAAGTTTCTTAATAACTTTTTATATATTATTTCTTTAAAGCTTCGTTTTTACTAAACTTACTTATAACATAATTACTCATTATATTCCTGAGAATGACAAGTTCTTTAATACAATGCTTTTCGCAATAATGCCATTATTAAACGATATATTTTTGAATGTAAAACTTTCATATAGTTATAATAGTTAATCTTAATCTGTAATGTATTCATTGATAATTTTATTTACTAAATAATATTATTCATATCATAATCCAGTTAGTAAGTTGAAAAACATGTTCAAATTTTCGAGATACATTTTTATAGAGGTCATTCCGGATCGAATGAGCCATTATATTTTTAAAACCTTAAATAATAAGTAACAAGGTTTTGAATTTTTTGACTGTATTATGGATGTCAAATCCATGATTCCAATTATTATGATATTAAATAAAGTAAAATCAGTATCATCATACCGGCCTGCATCTACCACAATTAAAGCATCTAAGTAGTTATGTACTGGCGTTACACTTACCTGGCGTTTACGCCAGCTTTCCATTGTTTTCCTATTGTCTTATTTTTATGAGTACTCGACACATTAAATATTTTTATTAATGCTTAATTTCTTCAACTTTGATTCCGTCTCGAATTAAAAAAATCTAGTTCAGAAGACGCAGCTACAATAGTTATTCGATTAAATGTAGAAACTTTAGTATAGTTATTAAATTTAAAAAAAAAACTCATAATTACTACAAAAGTTTACAATAAAGATGACGAGGTTTGAGAAACAATGGCGTGTATGTTAAAATTTCTTTTGTTTGGAAAGTCAAAAGTTTTCAATGAGTTATATATTCGTTATACCGCAACCTTTATTGTCAACACCCTTGACGTAAACAATCACTTGTATATTGTGAGACTAGAAATATCTACGTAGACTTAACAAGTTGAGACTTTTAATTCAGAGATATTTATAGTAAATAATTCTTCAGAATTTGAAACATTTTGAGCTGATAAATACGATACACTTAGATAAAAAAAAAGCATAAAAAGTTTTA
This sequence comes from Samia ricini, assembly GCA_014132275.2. Taxonomy (NCBI): domain Eukaryota; kingdom Metazoa; phylum Arthropoda; class Insecta; order Lepidoptera; family Saturniidae; genus Samia; species Samia ricini. The sequence continues at coordinate 16,023,505 of AP028161.1, forward strand.
CAGAAAATGAATGATTTTAATGCCACATTTGGCTTGGCTCCTTATGCGTAAATATATTCATTTAAATTTCTAGTAGAAACTACTAAATTAAAATTAACAAGAAATAAAACAATAACTAACAATTTAAAATTAGAGTAATTTTTTGTAATTCTTTTTAATGGTCTATGCCATATTTGTATGGCATCTACTTCAAAAGAATGTACAGAATAGTTGTTTATCCAATATATTATTGAACAAGTTATAAATTCGAACAAGTTGAAAAAACAAAATGAGTTAATATTCACATAAAAAATGCGGTCACATTTTACTATTTCGTAGGAAAAAAACAAATATATTTTTTATTACGCTTAACAATGAATAAATTTTTAAATTGTGTCAATGTTTTCGATATTACACTTGTCCAAAGAATATACGACGAAATTTTAAATTGATAATGTCAGGCATGCAGTAACCCATCTATTTCGATTATCATCTGTTGAATAAAATGCATGACAAAGAACGACACAAATCGTAGCCGCGCTATGAGATACAAGTCGTAGATACATATTTACTAATATAAGGCTTGCCTTAAAAGTAATATCCTATATTTATGTTGTTAGTAAATAATGATAAATTTTCTTTGTTTCAGGTTCGTAAAAACTTCTTTACAATATCTAATATTATTTTAGATACAATTCTTGGACGTATAAGTTGGAAGATATTTACTTTGTGAGTGCTTTGTCATTATTATATTTTTACTATTTGTTTTAACCTCAATAGGCTTAGTGATTTGACAACAATCTCAGTTAATGTTAAATTGAAAATGTTGTCCAGGATGGTAAACACACTAATCCTAGAGGTACTGGTTCTCAAGTGATGATGCCGGAACACACTTACTGGTATATAACGATAGGTTTTCAAACTTGAGGGTGGTAGCTACGCAGATGGGTATTATTATAAAATGCTCTACCACCATGCTATGATTTCCTCACGATGTTTTTCTTTCAACAAAAGCTCACACTGATATTAGAGTTTGAATTAGGGTTTGAATCCCGAATCTGCATCCGAAGCATACTTATACTAGGCATTACAAGAGTTGACAATTTAAATTAATATACTTTTCTTGTTTATCTAAAATAAACATTAATTGGCATACGTTATTCACCCTGCTTATAAGTTAGTTAAGTCTAAGTAAAGTCTCATACTTTCTCTATCTGTTAGTTTTTTTTTTTGTAGTTAGTTGATTTAATGCTGAAGAATCATATAACCTATTCACACAATTTCTTTTTAAATCATATAAATATTCTCTTGACAGATGTTAGTATGTACTTAAATTAAATGCAATATTTGAAAAATGTTGTAATAACGCTGCCGAATTAATTCATAAACAATTACCACCAACGCAAGTACAATTATAAATAAAAATAAACTTTATGTTAAAAACCAAAAAAAAAAATACAAGTTTGTAATGTGACGAGACGCGGTAATGCTTTAAACGCCTTTATGAATGTAATATTCTATTTTATTTCTGACAAACCTATTACTGAATTGTTAAATTCATTTCTCAAAGAACATTAAGGTAAGTAGACGTGTTCTTAATCAAGGAAATCCGATAGGCGTCGCGCCCGGATCCATTAATGAAATTGGCTCAGCTGAGACCTGGCGACATTACTCTAAGAGATCAGCGAGACAGACCCCGTAATGGACCATTGACTTCCTGTTAGGTAAACTTTTATAAAAATTCAGAATAATAAATTAGATAAGGTACGGCTTGTTCGTTAACCTTGCGTACAATGTACACCTATCACGTACTTTCTATTTTGAACTTCATATTTATATTCATCCATCCACTCAACCATAAGACGTCCACTGTTCGACATTGTAAGTCTCCCCCAATGAGAGGGGCATTGCCATAATCGCCACGCTTGGCAGGCGGGTTGGCAATCGCTATAGGTGTTTGTGATACTCAGAGGATGCTGCTGCCCATTCTCTGGTTTTTATCCCTTAGTCGCCTTTATAACACCCGCGAGAAGATATGGGGTGGTAATATTCTTGGCCGGCACCACACGGCTATATTATTTATATATGTATATATATATACTTATAATAAATTTGTAACTTTGTCTGTACACTTATTTATTTTTTAGAAATTTAAGTGACAAGTATCTATTTTAACAGTTATTGATATCGAATCAGACATTTACATTTTTTTTGTCTGTTTCTCTGTCTCTCTATGTGTATGTCTGCATTTAACACAAAAACTGATAGGATATTAATCTTTAAAAAATATTTTTAAAAATCGGATAAATAATAAGAAAAAAAGGTATGAGTAATTTTGATAAAATTTTGTGTACATAAAGTACATGTTGCTTAGCGAATTGATAGTATACTTCATACGTACATTTACCTGATAGTTAAATAATATTACTCGTTTGTTAGAAAATAGTTAAAACTAATTGATATCAAGTAATTTCAACTCTATGGAGTTTTAAACTTAGCATTTTACAAGTAAATGTTTTTTTTTTTTTACAGTGCGGAATATAAAGTAAACAGAACTTGTACTGTCCTAACTTCAAAGTAGAACAATTATCTTGACCGTAATAAGGTAAAGTTATTCTCATAATCTACTTGCAACTATTGCTTTTAGCGAGGGACCCTTGGATAAAGTCCTTTTTGTCGCACCCTTAATGCGTTTAAGGATTTCGTCCCTTTTTTGTCATATTGAATTGTAATGCTAAAAGTTCGCTATTCGCTAGGCGTGGTTTCTATTCTGATTACAACAATGGACAGTCAAGCCTTGTCGTTTTATAGGTCAATAAACGAATTCTATAATTAATCATTGTCATTAGAATCAGGATCTATATTTTAATAGATGATCGAAATTCGATGATGCTATGCATTTTAATATCATTCACTTAGAATATCGTCTATGTAAAAATCTTAAGGTGATTTTATTGCCGTCGTCGTCGTCGTAAAGTCGTTTTTAAATTTTCTAAAGGAAAAAGATACCTAGCAATTTTTACAGATGCAACAATCATTTAACTTTTAAAACGTTGATAACAATTTGCAAACATTCCGTACCCTAGTGATTTGTTAATTTCCTAAAATAAGTTTATTATATGTTCACTAAATTAAACGTCATTTCCAGAAATGTTTTATTATTTAGCACAAATTTTCCACGTCTTTCGTTTCATGTTTTTATCGAAAGAGTATAAAAGGCGATTTTTAACTGAACCATTATTAAGGATCCCTGATTTCATAACATTTATTTTCAGTTGTTTTAAGTATTGCTACATTTGTTAAGATAGGGAGAGTTCTAACTAAACTGGCCGTAACTGACCGCAAGTAAAATCTAATTATCAACAAAAGGATTACTTTCACAGATACGTTTGTTTTCGCATCGTATTTAATTAAAAGTTATGTTTGTGTTTTTTGTTCGAAAGTTGGATCGATTTAGGAATGGCGCTGGGAATGTTTTTGATTTTGTTTGTATTGTGGCAACATCAATGAATGCTGTGGTTTGAGCGGCCGGTGTTAACTTGAAATATTCCATCGATACTGTTTTATTGCTAAAATTGATTCAGTTCCAACGCAAAATAATTTACAAATAAAATTTTATTATAGCTGTATTATTTTTTTTTTTATTTATTGAAACAATCCAACTTTAAACGATCTTAAGGTTACTTCTTCTTCTAAATAATAAGTCTTAAAAACACTTACATTAAGTGAAAGTTTGTTAGTACTTGTAGAGTTTCCAACTCCGGTAACCTGATAACTTAAACTTTAGTATATTAAACTTACTATATTTAACTAAAGAATGTTTACCTAACGTCAATACTTTTTGAACTATACACACTTTTTATTTATTCATTGTCCATATCCAATTGCTAAGGTTAAACAGACTTTTCAAAATTCTAGTGGGTCTTAATAGAATTCAAATTCTAAACCATTGTTCGGCCGAACCGGATAAATTATATAATTCGATCTCTTAATTTTACTGTTACAATGTGGTTTAACTTAAGGATAATTATCAAGAATGTTTGTTTAATGCCTAAACTAGATTTACAATAGTAATTAAGCAGACAACACCGTAAGAAATCTGCATAATTCAACAACAAAAAAGGAACAGTCACAAGAAGAAATAACGACGGTGCAAAATATGGAAATGATACGGAACACTCTCTCGGAAGTACTGTCATTAAGCGAATTTATATTTTTCTCTGTAGAAGTGTGCTCGGCTGCTTTGAGCGCAAGTTGTCGCTAAGTACCATTAGGGGTAAGTATTCACATTGTTGTTGCCTTCATGGTGTTAACGATCCATTTTTAAATACGTTTAATACGCTAGCATTCACATTAAAGGTTCACAAAACAGAACGGTTAAAAATTCTCGCTTTAAATTGGAAAACCATTTAACTTTTATCGATGCTCATTGAACCTATGCAAAACCGCATTTAAATTGTGTCGGATAAAAAGTTTTTAAAATTTACGGCATACACTCACGCTTAAATAAAGATAAAAATTGACAAAGTTTATGCTATGCATATGAAAAATCTTATTAAAAACATTCAAAATAGATTTGATATGACTGAATATCAAAATTCAATTCAATTTTGATTTTAACAAACTGCACAAACTTAACTGAACTTGTATTGAAAAAAAAAACTAATTTCCAAACAAATGAGAAACGCATATTTCTTAGAATATTTATAATTATACACAATTTTTTCTATCTACCTTGTGTAAAAGTATTTTTACATGTTTTCATGCTTTTTAATTACATGCATCTCTGAAGGATACTCAAATGTCTCTATAATTGATTCGAGACATTATTATAGTAACGAAGTTTATTTTTCCTTTAACTAACAGAAGTTTAGTGACCTCAGATCACAACCCTTACTTTGCATTACGTAAATTGGTATACAGAATACAATTACGCAAGTCAAGGCAAACTTTCAACGCGACTCATTTGAAGGCATTCAAAAACTTTTAAACTCAATTAGAGTTTCACAAACAAGCGAAGACGTGGCTTATTTCAGACATAATGGCATGAGCATTGTGATTCTGACCACATAATGGGTTTTCATAAGTAAACTAAGTTTATTACATTGTAGAAACAAGATAAAATGAGTTTTTAACTTTTTTTTATATTTCACTAGCTTTGTCCGCGGCTCCGCTTGCGTGAATTATAGAATTATGGCCAGTGTTCTTTTTTAAAACAATTCTGAACATACATGATTTGCCTATCGAAATATTAATTGCAAGGCCTCTACATATACACCAATTAATCCTTCAAATTAGGATACTGCAAAGGACTAAGAGTAAACGTAATTATGATAATTTAAAATTTTGATTTAACTTGAAATGTTTACCTTTTATATTTAAGTTTCCAATTGGTTGTCTATACAAATAAATAAAATCGAAGTCTTTATTTGTAATATCAAAATAAAAACTGTTAAAATATCATACAATTGAAGATCCAAATTAGATTGAGGAATTTCAGCGAAGATCATGTCATTGATTATGTACGTCAATTATGTATGTATTATGCTATGGTTCATCTAAATCTAACGGCTCTAGAATTTTTTTAAATTACCTGGTTATTAAGTCATGACCATATGGGGAGTATCATTGGGTAGCAAATGTTGTTTATTAGCCAATTCGGACTGCAGGTAAAAATTCTTAAAATGATACCGTACCGTAATTACAAACATAAACCTTTGCGTCTTGATTTTTTTCGTGAATGCAGCATGTCCTAACGGTGAATGATGATTGTGACGATTTAAAAAATTGGAATACGAAACTAAATGATTTATTTTTTTGCAAATAATTGAGCACATAACAATTTTAATTGCTTTACATCTTTTATTTTATGTCATTGTTCAAATTTTTATTTTAACTTAAAATAACAAATAATTTCTTAATCTTTACAATAAAGTTAATTAAATGTATGTTTCATTTATCGAAATTGCCAAAATACCAATGTCATCATACATAATACTAGATCAAATAAATATAACAAAAAACCCTTTTGTTTGAATATGTATAAACAATAGTTTAATCATAACGTTATTATCGAAGCACCCTGCCGCCGCCACCGCATCGTCTTTTGGATTGTCCTTTAATCACGTAATCTTTTCTTTTTGACCACACTTCCCTCCTGGTGATACGTAGTGAAATTTTAGACTAACATATACTCTCACAACCACCACCACACATTTTTTGGTACACAGTATTATCAAATTTTCAGATTAATATCTTTAAATGCTATATAATATAGTTTATAAAGATAACCTTATTTACCTATGGAAAATTTTGGAATTTTAGAAACAGCGAATTAAGGTCACTCACACTATTATGGTATCGCATATTACGCGTTCAATAAACGAATAAATAGACGTAATGTTCCATAATTTCTTCCCACCTTATTGAACCTTACGTGATTAATGGACGATTCCTTACTTATGTTACTTAAATAAAAAACTACTACATACAATATATATATATATATACTAAAACCCGGGCACATAATATATCTATGATTAAAAAAAGAATTATGTAAATCGGTTCAGTAGTTCTCGAGTTATAACCAAATTACGGACAGACAGACAAACAGATTGGCGTTGTGTTTTATATATTGTAAGGATTTATCTCAATACGTGACAAAGAACTATATGTGTTATATCTATAGTAATAAATAAAACTGAAGTGTCTGTATGTAATGTCAAAATTAAATAACTTGTAATTTATATTTTTATTAATATTCTGTTGGAGTTTAACGGTCCTTTGCGTCCATATACTATATCACATAATTTCGGCATCCATACCTATTGGTATTCTTTTAAGTCATAGAAGGTATGATTATATTTCGTCTAGGCTTGTTTTACATATCAGTTTTAATTAAAACCGAAATATAATGTCATCTTTTTTTCTATTTTTAGCTAATAATAAAATTTAAAGTTTCAAGTTTTTAATATTTTTTTAGGTATTAAAAATAAAATGACAATAGCAATTAACCCAATCAGAAAAGCTGTTCGAGAATGCCGTTTCTTTTAATACACAGTTTTAACAGTTTATAAACACGGCACCTCAACTTACATTTTAAACTCTAGTAATTATTATTCTAAGTAATTTGTACACTTAAGGCTTAGTCGCATGAATTTAATCATCATTCAAGGAATCAACTGCTATTTGGTTTAATATTTTGAGCATACATTTACAAAAAATCGTCTACAGTTTGTAATATATGAAAATACGAACACGCTAAACGTTATTCTGTTGAATTTATTCAACTCTAAGAAAGTTTTAGCTACAAACTTAGCAGCTATCATTTCTACAGAATTATTGGTAAAGCGGACAATATTTGTTTTCCGTTTCAATTTTATTAGAATTGTATACTCTTACGTACTTATATTTCCTACCAAGCTGCTACGTAACTTATTCTTATATGTCAAGTAATATTTGTCATTCAAAATGATGAGCCATACTAAATTCAGAAGATAAATTTGATATAACCAAGTTATTCAATGCACAGTTGTAGCATTCATTCAAATGTTACACTTCAGCTTTATTCGATGCTGTTTTTCTTTTTTTAATTTCGGAACTAGAGTTGAGAAAATTTTCACAATACCTGAGCGCAGCTTTACGAATATTATTGCCTTTTTCGAATGTTGTTGTTCCGAAGTTGGTTATTTCATTTCGAATTCGATGCAAAAGTATCTCTGTAAAACGCTACGGTCTAAAAATTTTCATTTGTTTTTGAGTTGAAACGCTTTTAGGTAAGTGAAATTGTGTTTTCCGATAAAAAATTCAGGGATATTTTTCTGCCTTGAGTTAAAAATAGAAAATTCATTTAAATGTTGCGCAGAAGTATATTTAGAAAATAATATTTCATGAAACCAATAAGGCAAACAAGCATACAACTCTAGACATTTATTATAAACTGACGCTCTTCGAAGTTCATAACTGAAAATGAGAATTCCAGAAGTGTCCAATAACCACGGTACATTGTGAGGCACGCCGAAAACGAACCGGTGCAATTTACGAACTAAATTGAATACCTCCAGCCTCATAGCGAGAATAGCAGAAGTTCCTTAATTATTAACGAATGAGTGACAGTAAGAGAAATATCGTCTACGCTTTACTTACTTATAATTTTATATTTGTTTTATTAACTATATAAAGATTGAAACAAGATTAATAAAGATATTAACGTTGACAATAGAATATTAATAAATCGTGCGTCTATTTGCGTTTCTTTTTAACATGCATCGTTTAGCCATCGACAGAAAGAAGAGGATTGGTCTTTTTTTTACACGGTATAGGCTCAGTTCATTGACTACAATCTCATCTAATGTTAAGTGGCAATGTGGTCCAGGATGGTAAACGCATTAAGCCCAGAGGTTCTCAGAAGTTCTCAAGTGATCAATACACATATTGATGTTTTGGCGATAGGTTTTTAAATTTGAAGATGGTAGCTACCCGTCTGGGCATTATTAAAAATGCACTACCACCGTGCTACGGTTTACTACTCACGACGTTTTCCTTCATCGATAGCTATTCTGATTTTAAAGTTAGATAAGTAGACTCGAAACCGCTTCCATTGACGTGGAATCCGACCGCACTACCAACTGCGCCACAATCGCTTCAAAAACAAACTTGTTTACATCATGGTAATTTAAAAATTTACCAAACGCAAAACTGCTGTTGTAAACCAAAAAGTGATTCTAAATTATTTGTAACTTGGCATTTCATAAGTATTCAATATCCCGTAAGATATAAATAAAGGCTACATATCAAACTATAATTTTCCCGAAACGTATTCATTGTGGCTTACTCCGACATTCTTTGGCGCTCGTGCACTTTACTCTGAATCGATTCTCATCGTAACTTTCAGGGTAAGCAAAAAGTTTGGAACCACTCACTTCCCAATACCAATACGTATTAAACGTCAGCACTTGACACTAAAGTTTTCCCATTACAACTTAGTTATTACGTGAAAATTATACAGGTGAAAATTATTACATAGACTTTCTAATCTATTTCCAGATTGGCTTCACCTAAAGATCTCACCCATATTCTGTACATCACGTTTTCCGTCAAAACAATTTAAAGTGTAATTTTTACTTTTGAAGATTTTTTAATAAGTAAATAACCAATCTCATGAAACTAGTAAATTATTAAGGTAATTCTTCTTTAATATTATGTCGATTACCCATAAAAATAAAACAATTGGGAAAACAATGAAAAGCTGGCGTAAATGCCAGATTAGTGCTCAAGGAGTTAAGCGCAAACATTTTCGTTTGCCATTTTCAATTATTCAGATGAGTAAATTTAATTTAATAAAGCTGCTAAACCTAATAATAACATAATTTAATAAATTAAACTGGTGAAGTCAACGCACGCAAAACTAATTATTAACTACAAATCAAATGAATGAACAAATAAATCAGTACACAAAATAAAAATAGAAATTCTTACATTGAAAACTTTGATTTTTATCATTTATTTCACTTAGTTCAGTGTCGTGTTAATCTTTTACAGTTTCGGCTAAAATGTTTTCCGATATAACTTCGAAGTAAACAAAAAGTTTGAACGGCACTTAGCAACATCACTACGTATCTATTGTACATCCGTCCCAAGCTTGACATTCGACTTTACCTATTAAAACTTGTGAATGTGAAAATCATCATGTTCTAATCGTTTACTGTCTTTATAACAAAATTGGAATATCATATTATTACTTATTAATTTTTTTGTGTATATTTAAAAATAAAGTCTTAGTTGGTAGTGCGCACGGGTTTCGCGTCAATGGACGTATGAGCTTTCGGTGAAGGAAAACATCGTGAAGAAAACTATAGCATGGTGGTAGGGTTTTTTAAAATAAATGCTCATCTGGGTAGCTACCACCCTGATATGTGTTCCGGTACCATCACTTGAGAAACTCTAGGCTTCGTGTGTTTTGCCAGCCTGGACCACATCGTCTCTTAACATCAGGTCAGATTGTGGTCAACGCACTGAGCCTATACCATGTAAATAAAACAATAATACTAAAAAATACAATAACTATAGCAAAGTTTCAAACTGTAACAATTCTGATTACAAAATATTTTTATAAATGGGCTCACGTTAATACACTTAATGCGTTTATTCAATTAGCTGTGCTATTAATTTTTACAAGTTAATAGCTAAAATGATTTTTCTTCGCATGCTAAATGAGAGAGTATTTCGACAAATAAGATTATAAACTTCTTACGTTATAATTATAATTTATAAAGTTTGGAAAACTTGTTTTTATGTTAAACAAGTAACACAACGCTGTAGTAATACTTTGCGAACATTTTCATAGATACCAATAATTTTATATTTTAATAATCGGTGCTTAAATGACGTAAATGGAAAAATGGTTACAAGCATGACGAGTGTTAACTAAGTAACTAATGTAAAAATTGCCACAAGGTGTTATATTTAGAAATATTTATATCACTGAATAAATTACGTAAGTCGTTTCCAAATATTTACCTAATTTACCTATTTACATAATAATACCTAAAATGATATTGAAGAAAGTTGTAATTTGCTTGATACAATTTCACGTATTAATTAAATTTATTTACATAAGAAAACATGCACAACGTAACAATAAAAAATAAGTATGCGAACGTGCCCATTACTGAAAACTAATTTACTCAACTAAATATAACGAGTTTTGAATTTTCTTCTGCGAGCACAGAAATTGCATTAATTAAATGCACAAGTCATGTTTTTCTGCAACAGAAATATTTGTAAATACCTCTGAGGAGAATTGTGCCAACACTGAGAATTAATATTCAAAGTTCATTTAACTAAAAGCAAAAGTTTGCATAGAAAATATTAAAATTATTATTAATTATTCTATATCATTATTTACACCGGTCATTCACTACAGTTTGAAATCTTCGGTCTTCTCCATTCAGAAAAAGCTGTATTTTTTCATTTAAAAAATGTAGGTGGATAATGCTTTGATGCCCACCTGAATTGCGATCTTCTTGCACACAGTGAAAAACCTGCCATAATGACACATTTTGGCATGTCATATTCCGGAATCAACAGTTTTAATCCAGAGCTATTCATAGGTTTTAGCCATGATAAATGTAGACAAGGGTGATTATGCCGACTGTTAATAGATTCTCATCAATTGACAGTCATCATCATTTTTGGGGTGTTTTTTTTTTTGACACCAGATGAAACGTAGTCATTTCGCAGAATTTCAATTTAAAAAAAAACAATACGGCTTTTATTTTTTTGTATAACTAGCTGTGTACCCGCGGCTTCGCCCATGTTTCATATATTCTTCACTGCGTACCTTAAAAAACAAACGAATGAAGTAAAACGAGAGTATTTTGTTTTTATTAACGCGTACATAAAAAAAAAAAAAAAAATGTACATAAGAGTAAATAGTTTAAAAAATGTGAGAAAAGATCGATGGAATCTATGGAAAATAAATAGCCATATCCATCTACGAAAAATTTCACGAAGAATACGTGAAGAGTATCCCGATACGTTCAGTAGTTTTGAAGCAACGGTGCCTCAAAATACCCCCATTTTTATTTTGTAGATATATAGATAAAGGGGTGTAGCAGTTTTAATACACATTCAAGTTATGAAATGGTGAGAACGGAGTTGTAGGACTCTGGATCTCAACTGCCACACACTTCATGAAAATCAAGTAACAATGACTTGCTTTACTTTTCAACACCAGCCAGCATAGCAATAGACCTAATCAACTATGCATGTTTGTAAGTCTCGTTGAAAAGTAAATAAATAATGTCATTCAGAGAATTTACCAACAACCTACAAAAGTTTACAACGAAAATCTATTACGTTTCATAATCCATATTGGTTTATAAGCCAACAGCGAGGGAACTAAAAATATGACCTGAAATAATAATAATCAATGTTAGAAAACACTCGGCGCTTATAAATATTCATGTGATTTTTCTTACCACCTCTCTCGTAGCCTTTTAATGGAGTTAAAACACATTATCGGTGCGGCACTCTTCCTTTGAATATTTACTTTTTTTTTGACCGAAGCTTATTGAACAACTTCCTAACGAATACAATTTATCCTCCGAGAAAGATTGAGGTACGATTTCTTGGAGTATTCTCACCAGTTATATCATATTTCAGTTGTATATAGATAAATTTCCTCAATTGTTCGATAAAGTGTATAACATGACATCTTTAGTTTAAATCTAATTTGATCGACGCTTATGCTATTCCATGTTAATGGTGATATCGTTTACACCAGATGAAAAATGAGGATCATCTCTTGAAAAGTTTCCTATTACTAAAATTCCTATGAAACAGTCAAAGCTAAGGAATATAGCTGAACTCTCGGTTTCGCTTAGAGCTTCTATACTATTCTACACAATTATTCACTACATTATATTTGTCGTATCAGAAGGCGTAAATCAGAGCTGATGATGTTGACTCACACGCCAGACATTACTGATGTGGGTAAGATGAGAATCACCTACGTTTTATTATGAAGTTAGTCTAAAATAATATGATTCTATTTATCAAGACGTAAGACGATTTCTAAAGTTATTGTCCGTACGACTACGAATCCGCATATCCGCATGCCGCACTCTTTTATATGATCTATGTTTTGTAGAAGCGACGCGGTAACGCCATTCCCACGCGCACTTCCGTCATACTATCGACCATCTCTGACATATTTCATTGATTTATTTATTGAATTAGATAAACTATCCATAATATTTTTTTGTCCTTTACTTCACTATTATTCTCATAATTGATTCTATATATCTTAAGTCACAAAATACATACTTAATTCTAACTAGAGAATACATCTACGACCGTAGAACTAAAATACTCAGAACGAAAGTAGTCGTATGTGGAGTAAAACCATTTCAAGCTGGCCTTAAAAATCCTCGTACGCTTCCGTTGCGTGTTGATGATTACATAATGCCATGTCGCTTATTTACACATAACAAATGCTTTTTATTTATTTATTTATATTATTTCTACTATTATTAAACTATATACTTATAAACTATTTTTTAGCCGTTTTCGTTTAAATTGCTGTTCGTCAGTATCAAACTAAAACACAGGTCTAAACTAAAAAATAAAGGTTTTTAGTCATATAAATACATTACAATAACGCTAAGAGCGATACGTTCATTCAAAAACTTCAGAGACCTGTAGCAATATAACTATTTATTATAATAACATTACTGTTATTACTAGTACTAGTTAGTACTAAATATCCAAAAATTTTAAAGTAAATTATGATAAAATGAAACAGAAACTCAATTTCCTAAAGTCGCGATGTCAACGGCAAATGTAAAGACAAGAAAGCTAAAATGCAAATGACAAGAGTTAATTAGGTATACAAAATAGGGAATAGCGAGCAAGCCAAATTACATTTGCGGTCGACGCTGTGGCTGGGTTATTTTTTTTTGTATATAAAGAGCTACATGTTTCTTGTTGCCTGGTATTTTGTTCTGAATACTTTCAAGCTTATATTAAAATTTCATTTTTTTTTCAATCAGACGTATTTTGTTATCGATCGGACTTTGTTTTTGTTTTATTATTTTTCTACAAACTTTACAAGAATATTTTAATTTATTCAATTTAAAACTACGTTACGTATCTTGCACAAAATTACGAATATGTAATCAGTACAGAGGCGGTCAACTATACTCGGTGTCTATACAGATTTCCATGTGAGCATGATAACTTTCCACGAGAAAATCGGAAAAAATCACATTTTCTCGGTTGATACCTACCACACAGAATTAAGTGTTAAATACTATAACATTAAATTAAACTGATAACAATGTAAATAACACAATAAAATCTCTGCCAAAATTTATTCAGCCCGATGTACATTCAAACACAGCGGATCACGTACAATCGAGCACGCAGCCTCTTCACAACACAACTTATTAAATTAAACAGTACTGCTCCTTGCGTTTCCTTGGGGCTCTTATCTCGACACTGGTTGAGAGGCCATTAAAACTTGGACCACCCCAACTGTGACACAGCACTAATTGGTCCGACCGAGACCACTTTGTCATTAAATATGATTAACTTTACAACTTTTGCTATTATAAGTAAAGTCCGAATGTAAAAGCCATCACTGGTTGAGTAGAACCCGTTAATGCTTACACTTTTCTCTTTGAAATAATAACGAAGGTTAAGGGATCAATTTTAGAACCCTTTTTACCTTGAAAACCACTAGTCTTCACAATTTAAACGATCTTAGCATATATTTTTTCAGTTTTACTTAGACGCTTTAGACATTATTTCTCTATAGTACAATGTTGACAACTATCAAAAGATTCTCATCTATATATTTAATATCAGATGAAGTGCAGTCACTTTGCCGGTCCCGTATAAAAAACGGCTATTTTTTTTTTCTTTTTCGAAAACTTTTAAGCCATGACACTCAATGAAATTGAAGTACTGTTGAAAACTTTACCTTTACACGTTGCTATTTCCTATAAGTTAAGCTGGAACGTTTGTCGCCTCTTGTAATCTAAAGATCACTAATTAAAGATAAGAAAGGAGGGCCTCCTTCGCGATTTTTCAGACCTATATTATTAGTTATTTTTTTTTACTTTTAACTAATTTCATACTCATATTAAAACAATATCATACCTAATGTGCAAAGCGTGAAATTAAAATACTGATTCGGAACGTAGGAATACATTTGTGTCAAAGAAATCTAAGCCCGGTCAAACGAAGTATCTATAAGTATAAGTCTAGAGTAAATAATATATCCAAAAACAAGTATATATAGAATATAAATTATTAGAACGTACCTATATTTACTAAATTTTAATATAACCTTAAAATTATCGGGAACATAGAAAAACCTAGACAATTAGAACATTTATGATCTCTTTAAAAGACAAAAAACGACCCAGATAAAGAAAGCATTCTAAAATACTTTTTACATATTCAGCTATTTTATCGATATATAAAATATATTCACACAACTTCCTAATGACACATAAATATAAATAAAATAATCGACTAAAATTTAAATGAAATATATTTTTTTATGTATTTCAAAATATTTAACCTTGTGCGCCGTAACGTATATCTTTATACAATTGTCATTATAGAACGTTATTATTTCGCATTTTTTTCTTTCGTTAAAAAACCTCTATATATGTACATAGAAGAATTTCTTTGCAAATATTAATTATAACATTCCTGTAAAAATGTCACGTGCTTAGGAAGAAACAAGGGAACGGTATATAAATTAATCTGCGTATATATGCGTACATAAACGTCACCTGCGCAAATGTAATAAAATGAAATATGGTAGCGTGTAAGACTACGATAAAATTTCGGCGTTGAATATTTTGTTTTATTTGCGAAAAAGAAAACACCCCATCTTCAAAGACAATAAGGCAAATAAAGAAAAATTTTAATTTGTTTTACATTAATATTTAACACAAATAAAGATAAAATACTATTAAATATTCTATAACCCCACAGTACGATTATTTGATCTGTCCGAATATAGGGAAAAATTTTCCTCAAAAGACTACCTACAAGATTGGTCTGAGGTATTTTTTTTGTAAAATGTATAAAATAATTTATAGAGCAAATAAGAAAATTTATATAAAAAATTTCTCACTTTTTTTGCGCATAACTTCTTTAATTTTTAATTTAGGGCAAAAAGTTTTATAAAACATATTTGTAGGCGAAATAATTTGCTACAAATTGTGATTCTACAAATTTTTTGTAAGACGTATAGTTTCCGAGATATAGCGAAAAAAGTGTTTTCACCCCTTTTTCCAAGATGACGGCCGGGGGACAAGGATGGCGACCCCACAAACTTGAGGTTAAGCTTCTCTTGACCCCCCAAACATGTCCCAAAAATAAAATTGCGTCCTCTAAAAAATGCAAAGCTCATGTAACATTTCAATGGACTAAATATAAATAACAAAGGTGGTAGGCGGCAGCTTGCACCGTGCGATCCACACCGCACCCAATGGAGATTGTTTGTACATGGTCGCGATCCTCAACAGTGAGGAAACGAGGAAAAAGAAGAATTATGGCAGAATTATGGAAATTCAGTAGCGTAGTCATCACCAAAGTTAACACTCTGAGGCTTACACGATCTTGGACCACATACATAATCAAACAACATCCGATCAGATTGTGATCAAAAAGCTATACAATATAATCAGATAAAAAATGTATGCGTGTAACATTTATTACAAAATTTGAGTAATAAAAATAAATGTTATTTCCGTTAAAAACGCCCGAAAAAGATCTGCGTTTGTCCTGACATCACTCCTAAATATTTTATTAAAAAAACATTTGTTAGTTATAAAAAATTAAAAAGGATGATTTATTAACCTCCATTTACTTCATTTATATTTGATACTTCGTTTTGTTTTAGTAAACTGTTACCTACGACTTATCCACTGCGACTAAAATAGCTAATTGTATTATTGTATCAGATATATATTGAAGCCTCTATAATTCCAGATTAAAGAAATTAACAGTTAATACATCACGTGCTTACAATAGTGGCAAGCCGCTTTAACAGTTTACAGACTTCACAGCCGAGATATAAGTTGGACGTTGTGTTAATTGAAGCGAACCAAGCGCTTTAGCACGAACCACTCGACTGCCGCGACCGGCTTACTTATTATTACTACCACCTAGTAAGTTAAGCGCTTCATCGCTAAAAGTTTATATAAAACGTTTCATAGTTTAACCAGTCTTCTAGTTAAATCGCGTTTACGATTGTAAAATAGATATAAAGGTAATTTAAAAATAATTAATTATAAAAATAATTAATTGAATAATTATTTTAAAATATAATTTACAATTGTAAATTTTTTCTTTAATATTTATTAACTTTGTTACCTACTTATGAGTGTTCTGTACTTTGGTCAGACATTTTAAATATTGTGTTAAAACCATAAATTGATAATATAAAATAAGTAAATTTCACTTTGTGTATGGCATTAAAATATTAACTTAGATTACTAATAAACTTAATTATTTAATTATTAAAATTTATATTAAAATTAATAATAAGAAAAAATCACAAATTTACACAGAGGGCTACCTGCTACTTTTTATTAGCTATCAAGCTTAGTTTAAAAATTGGTCATGAAACACCCAGAGGTGTTTCTGAAGCCATTTTCCTTCAAACTTAGCATGCTTATTGTTTACCATTTTACGTCTTATCGTCACTTAACATCATTAGAGGTTGTTTTCAAACGATAAAAATTAAAGAGGGTATGAAAAAATGAATATTCCAATTAAAAATGAAACAAACTATTACCACCAGAAATCTTATTTCCTACCTGCCAATCAAAATGACAAGTGACAACTTTCCAACGGCAATAATTTACGCTTAGCGTCGTCCAATCGGAAAACGCACGAACATTGCCCATTGAATAAAAGAAATACATAATTTAATGAATTCATGTCACAACAAAAAAAAAAAAAACAATTTTTGTTACTTCTTCATTACTGTCGCTTTGTTATTATCCATTATTTATGAGGTTAAATCATGTAACATCATTACAATGTAACGAAATATTTTGTCTCTGTATTTAGTTTCTTTTATTTTTAAATATTGTCTCCTCCTAAGCCATGCTTATATTTCATAAAAAGCAAACATATAATTTACCTAATAATACATTAATTTCAGTCAGTTGGTTCATAAACCCACAGTGAGTTAGAGTCAAATAAAGGTCTAACATTTTTGTAAAAGTACTATTTCCCTGCAGGCGGTGATTTGATGTTCGAACGGATCATTTTATTTTATCAAGGCTCCTGAATACGACTTCCCTGTAATTGACTTTATATTATTTTTCTGATCTTTAAACAATGTTAGCTCGAGGGAGTTTTTGTAACGTTTCAGAATTCATGTTTAATTATAACATTATTATTTCTTTATTCATTATTTCATATATGAATTATTATCATATTCATAACAACCACACTATATTACGTAAAATGACAACAATAGTACATAATAATAGGGACGAATAACGCAAGTTGATAAATAAAATTAAAAAAAAAACACTACATAATAGATCACGTCACTTCAAAAAACTTCTTCATTTCTCTCTTCATATTCTTAATATCATAAAGCCAGCTCATAAATATGAACTCTGCTCAAAGTATCGTAAATAAAATAACTCGTTTATTTATTAATACAATTAATAACAATCTAAATTTATGTTATTTACAGCTATATTACAATTAATCGTAAGCTAACCTGTGTCACAAAATTTTAATTTGAAATTTACAGGGGTTAAAATTATGTACGTAAAGTTCGTCATATAATAATATACATATATTATGTAGTGATGTACTGCTTATGACAACTAAAGTTTCTCGGAGCTGACGTGTAAGAACAGATGGCGCCACTGCGTTACGTTTCGTATTTGTAAAGTACTTCATATAATAAATAAGTGCTAAATCATAAACTCCTTTATAATTTTATTATGGCTTTGTAAAAAGGACTAACGGATAATGTTATTAATACTACTTATAGTTTTTTTTAATAACACAATTACTTCGTTTATGGTGGTATAAAATACGTTTTACGTTTTTAAATTACATTAATAATTTACAAACACATAATCTTGTCTGTCATGTACCAGTTAATGTTTTAATATATCGATTACCCATAAAAATGAAACAATAGGAAGACAATAGACAAACAATGGAAAGCTGGCGTAAACGCCAGGTTAATGCTCAAGGGGGTTCTAAAATCAAAATAAAAAAATTCTTTATTCAATTTGGGTACTGAAAAGGAGCTTATAAACCTCGAAAAACTACCACTGGTTCGGAAAACAACCCGGTCGAGAAGAGCCGGGAAGAAACTCGATCTGATTTTTTTTACATGTTTTTTTAGGTTACAAAACTGTACAATTTATAATAACAATAAACGGTTTACGCGGAAGCACAAAGAGGGGTGTCACTTCCAAACATCACTATCGTTCACGTAATGATCCACCCTAGATATTAAAACCTGTTTGACATAGTGCTTAAACTTATCGTCAAATAAATCGGTAATGTGCGTTGGTACCATGTTGTAGATTCTGACACTATTGCCTTGCTTTTAACTCGGGAATTAATTAATTTAAATTAATTATATTTTCATAACTAGATGTATCAACTGGCCAAATTATGATGATAAAAGTGAAATTAGTAAAAAATAACCAATAGCATATTGCATAAAAATGTATATTAGTGAGTAATTTTTAGATATTACGCGAGTAGAGCCGCGGGAACAAACTAGTTGAAAATAAGTATTGAAGTATTTGGCACGAAGTATATAGTATATAAAATATGTAGGTACGTATGTATTTTACAACTCGGTCTTATATGACGAAAACTAGTTCAGTTCTCTAAGATATGTCACATATGTCTCTCATAAAACACTGACAAATATTCAAAGTTTTCTCATTATTCGGCGTGCGCTCAGTATTATTCGCATAGTTTGTCATTCGCTCAATGAAATCTTAGTACCCATTTGAACTGATGCAGGGTAAATAGTTAGTATATACCATTTACAATTAATAGATGGCGCTGAATTAAAACAAAACTAGATAACGTTTTGTTACTCAAATGAAAAAAGTCTTGGTGTAAAAGTGTAAAAGTTTAACAGGCCTTTGTTCACATCACTAAAGACACTCAATTGCAAGTTGTAAATAGAGCTCATTTGGTGACAACATGAATATGCGATGAATATAAGGAGCACATTTCGAACAAAGATAGCCAAAACTAATATATACGGCCCCGATTTTGATAAAGCAAACAAAGATTTTGTAAGTACAAATACATCTACGATACTGCCAATTACCAAGAGATATTTATTTCTATGAAGCTGTCTTCAATTACCTCTTCAGGTTTCGACACATAGTGGGCGAGATGGGACCCCAACGTGATGTTACCATAGATCACGTTACGCTGATGTGAGTTACGTTATATATTATTCTATTTAGTACACTATAATTGCTCACATCGCGCCACCGTCCTGGGCAGCCGGTTATGTGGTTGAGATAATATTCAGTGCATCGTTTAGTGACAAAAAAGTCCTTACATGTTCTAAAATGCACTGTTTCTCACTTTGCCCGTTGCTTAAAAGTGGTAAATAATTAATTAGACTTACTAAAAATGTCTGATCTTATCAGACTTCAGTGTGTGTTATACGAATATTATATGATATATGTAAAAAAATATGAGAATAAAATCTACATAACAATGACAATTTTCACCATATTTGAAATATTATAATTAATTGATTAAAATTTCAAAGATTTAGTGCAATAATAAAATTATAAAGAATGGATTATTATATGCGGACGCGTAAACACATCTAGAAATTAGTAAACCAACAGTACAAAATGAAATTATTCAGTTGATTTTGTTCCCTGGGAGATAAATTCCCAGTTGGTTGGATAAAAGTTGCCGTACAATAATGCCCCGTAGCAGTTCGTCTTTGGCGGCCCGTCGGATCGCAAATACACAAATTATACAATGGACATAGTGAGCTACTCCGAAGTTACAGAGGAAATATATCACAAGATAGTTTTGACATATTAGCGTATTGTACCGTGAGACTGTGACATGATATTTAATAATAATTTTTATTTCCTTTTTGTTGTGTTAGTTTAATATCTTTGTTATAAAGAAACACAGTAAACTTTTATTATATTATATAGCAGTAACACATAACTTAACGTACATTTGTTTTCAATATTTAGGGTTCCGCGTAAAAAAATTATATCATCATGAAATTTTGAATAAAATCCGATTTAACGCACAGTTTCCACTGGCAAGTGTTAGAATTTGTGAAAAATAGTTTTACTTTATCTTAGTACCGAAAAAACTAAGGAAAATATTTAGAGTTCCGTATAAAAAATCTAAACGCAGTGAAAAACATATGAAACGCGGTCACAGCCGCGGAACCACAGCTAGTTTTTTAAAATATATTTCATACAATGTCCTTATGATATTTATTGGCGATGCACGGATAATATTGATTTATTTACACATAAAAAAACGTTTATTTTCATATGTAATTACTGTATTGTCTTTATTATGTCAAGAAAATTATTTTAATAATATTCTTTGTCCCAAATAAAAAAGCAATATTTTAATAAAGCATTCGTAAGGAGTTATTGGGAGATCTCAGAATTCATTTTCCATAGGTATAATTATTTCCAATAGACTTCACTTTTACACAATATCAAAACTATGTCACGTCAAACGCTACCAAATACATAATATAATAATCATATATAAAAACAAGGTCAACGTGTATCAAATTAAAATCAAGCCAATAAATTAAAATTCCATTTATTTCTATTACGTATATTATTTTACCTAAAGCAGATTGTAACCATACTGTAATAATAAGATGATATCCATACCTATTTTCATTAAAGGAACATGAAAGTCAGTACATTTACGCAGGTAATGTAATAATGTGCGAACATTGGCAGTTCGTTTATACGAATATTTAAAGTAAGTAGTTGAGGTAACAGAAATTAGCATTTAGTCGGAAAGGCTAACTGACACGATGTTAACTAACGAACCGACTCGCTTACGGAATATTTGATCGAAATTCACGTAACAAAAAATAATTCACCTCTACGAAAAGTAATTATATGTTCTTTTAATTTATAATATTATCAATACTAATAAATAAAATTGAAGCGTCTGTTTGTGATTTCAAAATATATTTTTTTACTTAATAAATGTGAATGTATACGATACATATACCAAAAATACAACTTTTATCTGTCTGTTTGTTTGGGGTATTCTCCGGAATGACTGGACCGACTGTGATAGAACTTTGTTCTTTGTTAGATATCTGTAGACACTACGCGTAACTTAGATAGATAGATATATAATAACTTTATTGCACATAAAATTTATAGATGGCGAGCTTAATGCCATTTGGCATTTTCTCCCAGCTAACCTACGGTAGTGTTGTCAATACAAAGAAGTAGGTAGTGCGTTTTAATATAATCATATCTATTTTGTAGGTACTAAAAAGTCAAATCTGAATAATATTATAACGTAAATATTGAATAAATAACTATTTTATAGATAAAAATACTAGTTTTTGGGAAATACGTATGCAGTTTCTTGTTCCTGTTCATTCAAGTAAAATTGATGGAGTTTGGTTTTAAAATTGATGATTGTCTTAGCATCTTTTAGGTCAAGCGTTAAAGAGTTCCACAATCGTGTAGCTGTTATAGTAAATGAGTTAGAATTTAATGTTGTACTGTGTCCAGGGATACAAAGTGTTTTGCCGTAGGTAGGACGAAGGGTGCGGCCACTGGTACTCAGCTACATAAAACGTTCCTATAGATCCAGTGGAGATCCTGGATCAAATAATATACCATGAATATAATGCAATACATGAGTCTTTCTACAAAATCTAATATTTAAGGACTTCAATTTGGAACGGAATTGAAAGACATGGTCGTACTTTCGCGGCCCAAAAATGTAGTGTATACATACATTTAATAAGCGGTCAAGTTTGTCCAGCAACTCTTCAGGAATGTCCAGATATGCTACGTCCGCGTAATCGATGATTGGAAGTAACAACGAATTTACTAAAGTTACTTTAACAGAAAAGGGCAAGAAATTTTGCATTCTTTTAAACGAATGCATGGCACCAAAGAATTAGTTACTGATAATTCCAATATGATGTGCCCATGATAGATCGTAAGATATGTACAATTCTAGGCTCTTAACATGTTTATGGTATTCTAGTTCAAAAGTGTTATAAGTAACTTTAGGCAATGTTTCCACGTTTAACCGACTTAATGCAGCTCGACGTCCTACAATAATAACTTGTGTTTTTGTTGGATTCACAGACAGGCCGTACTCTTCTGTCCACATATGGACACGAGTTAGATCATCGGTCATTTTTTGTATATAATCACTGATTTCTTTAGGTTTAAAGTACACATAAAGTTGTACATCATCAGCATAAAAATGGTAATTGCATGATTGTATTTTTGAGACTATTGTGTTAAGAAATACAGAAAAAATCAAAGATAATACACCAACCACCCTGCGGGACATCTACACCAAAATCACCAGATGATTTTTGGGTACTTTTATTTTACAAAATAATTAGGGTCCCGCGTAAAAACTTTAAAAGTCATGATATTGTGAACAAAATCCGATTCAATGCAACGTTTTACTGGTATTTAAATTTATGAGAAACATCTTTCAACATCAAAAATAATTAGGGTTCCGTATAAAATAAAATAAATGCAGTGAAACGCGGGTGCAGTTTCGGGCATCAAATCCTTATATTATATTAACTACACATACGTCTCTGCTGGTAACTAACAATATCTAGTTTTTACAGTTATTTACTGTATTTCTTAAATATTTAAATTGTAATAGTGTTTTTAAATAAGTAGGTATATAAATAAAGTTTCTGATTTTCGAGCTAGAAATGCATTACTAAATTGTAAGAATCCTTACAATTTTATATATTCGAGAATAAAATAGACCATACTAAAACAATATCAGGAAAGTGAGCATCGTTCAACTGAATTGTATCTCATCAGATGACAATATTACCATAAAATAAAAGTCTAATAGCAGTCAGCTTATGTATGTACAAAACTCAACCGGTAACATTATATGTAATTTACTCCAATATACACTGATTTGTAACACAACTAATCCCGTATCAAATACACATATTAATAACGATAATATCCCAAAGGATTACGTACATTACTCGTTATTGATGTGTAATTGATTGATAAGTGTGTGCTTAACCGACGATGCGGTCGAATAGATTCGATATCTGTTATTATTGTCGGATCAATTGTTATTACTCGGGAGTCGAATAACCATAAACGAACGTGAGTGATTGCTTGTAACCTCATTAGTTTGTACTCGCGGCATCGCTTGTATGAAAATTAAATAATTCATATTAAATTGTGTAATTATAACTTTTATCTATTGTTTTATATTATAATCATTTATTAAAATCAAAAGCCCTAAAGTAAGAAAGCTGATAAAAAAAGATTTACATAGCAACATAGAAGATGTAAATGTCATTTAAATCCGTCAAAGCTTTACTTTTAATTAAAGGATGCTAAAACAAAACATTTTTTGTTTCATTCATTTCTTTATAAGGTTAAGGCAAAGGCACTAGACCATGCAGCCAGTTCTGACGTTACATACATACTTTTCAAAATTGCTTTTGTTGTAACTTTTTTTTAAAAGGGAGTGTTTAGGAAATCTCACAATTCAAGACCCGTGTCATTATTTTTAATACACTTCACTTGTACACAATAATTATCAATCTATATTACTTTAAACGACACCAAAATGACATAATGTGTTAGTGTATTAATAACAAGGAATGCAGAATGATAAATGAAAACCGGTCAATAACATTTTTTTGATGTACAATCAAAAATATTACTATTTTTTTTAGTCATAACATGACTCAATTATTTCACTACATTTAACCTCTTAGAAATGAAATGGTTTTTAGTAATGTTTTGCAAAAGACGGTTATTAAATTTAATTTATTGTTCTCCACGCATTACCATAATATAACAAACATATTATACTAAAATTGGTTTAAAGAATTAGAATACCCTTAATTAAAATTATAGCGTGCCTATTTATTTTGTTTCTCTCTTTCCCACACTACATACTTGTTACATACATTAGTGCGTTAATATTCAAAATGAGTGAGGCTTATATCCCAAACGTCCATCTCATAACGCGACCTTGAAATCACGCGCAAAATAGTTTCACTTCAAAAGTATCATATAAGTCGGTTTAGTAGTTCTCGAACTATAATGGTTGCAACACAGCGGGCGTCCCGACACACCCGCTGTGTGTCTAAACCATAAGCCAACTAAGGGACAGGCTGGAAAAGAGGATGAGGCACATACTATTTTGTAAAATGGTGTAAAACACATTTTTGTTATTCCAATGCATTTTTCTGTAATAGATTTTTTTATTATAAGACATCGAAATAAAATACCACCAAGTTTGAAAGTTCTGATAGATTCAAGAATTTCATTTAAGTCACGTACCGGTTGCATCAATGCACATAATCCCCGGTATGGTCCATTGGAACCATTTTTCCGCTCATAAAACTTTCTCATTTTAGAGCAGGCAAGAATGCCTTAAAACTGGTGTAGGATATGGTCATGAGCGATGCGATTAATGTCACTACTCCTTACAATATACGAAGCAAAAAAACTTTATAAAATCACAACTATGAAAATCATTCATGGCCTATTATGAACATATCTTTTTGAATTATATTATATCATTTGTTTTTTATTATAACAGATTATTATTTCCATAACCCGATCTCATTGTATAATCTAAAAGTCTATGATTTTGGAAATAATAAAAAAACTGCTAAATCCGTAACAGAATGTTTCATTTTTAAAGGCATTTATTTTACAAACTAAGACACTTATACTTAGTCACATCAAAATACACTCGATTTATTCTCGCTGTGTGTGACTTAACTAACTGTAGCACATCGAATAACGGCTCGTATTATGGTAGACGATATAATCTAGGCCTGGAATATGTGGTTATTGGCATGCTGTACTTTTATCCCAATATATAAAGCAGGTAATTTCACAAAAAATGAAGTGTGTCATTTTACGGCCTTCTTGTGTATACTTTTGAGTAAAACTGTGCATCGAATCGGATTTTATTTCAATTTTTATGAGTTTTTTTACGCGGAACACTAATTATTTTCAAAAAAATAAAGTAATGCAAAGTAACTTCAGCTATCTAACAAAAATAGTCCGATCCAAATCGGTGTAGCTGTTCCAGAGATTAGCCGGAACAAACAGACAGACAGACAAAAGTAAATAAAAAAAGTCATTTTTGGTATTTGGTATAGGTATCGTATATACATCCACATGTATTTGTAAAAAAAACAGAGACAGAAAAAATTACTTTTGAACTATTCTACATCGCGCTATGGTTCTGTTGTCTTCCAATATACATATATGATTCGAAACAGTCTGCGATTCACCTTCCCGCCCACTCTCCGGGTCCGCCTCCGTTGGCGACCCAAGACGTGTCTCGTTCCCCAACTGGGGAGGCTCTTAACGTTGCCGCCAGCGCGATACAGTGACACTGCCCATGCATCAAGCATTACACGCACAACACTGCATACAAACTCCTGTAGATAACATAAAAAAATAGTTTTTTTATTACTAATAAATAAAAAATGTAGGGTTTAGTTAGGATCAAATTCCGCCGGAATTTTATAACATAGGTAGCGGCCAAGCCGAGGTTCTAGCCTTTATGCTAGTTACCTTTTGCGGCGAGTGCCTTCAGCAAACGCCCACAAAGATACGGTGAAGCTGGTAAGGCCCTTCCAGTCAACAGCATTAGCTAGTTTAGAAAAAAAATCTCTGCGCTTCAATTATTTTTATCAGTATAGATAAATATATATCAATAAAATGCTTATTCGCTATTGCTCGAACAGAATGTCCATAACCTAAGGTGCTTAGTGGGCGTCCAGGCTTGCTTTAATTAAAATACCTTCGTAGAGAAGGTGACGGCAAACTTCATTTACACCACCGCGATTAATTGAACCGGAATAAAGGTTTTCAGATGACTCCTTGTAGCATTGCAACCGAGAACGGATAGTTACCGACAAGACAGAAACTCCTTGCCTTTTGTTTACGTTTTGACCTTTTGAAGTAAAGTTTCCATTGTCGTTCTCACTTTGCACTTACAGAATATGTTCTCTGAAGATCTTACATTTTAGGAATTCTTTTATAAATTTCTTGGAAATTGGTTTACATAAGTGGGTCTAAGTTATCTCGTGAAAACCCCCCGAAATGTGATATATTAAAATGAAATATACTTAAAAGTTTTTCACTATTTTCATGGTACCGCACCACTTTTCTTTCATACGACGTGTATCTTATACTTTAAATATTACAAGAATTAGCGTAAGCCCTTTTTTTTTTTGTTAACATCCATTACCTATTATCATAATAACTTTCCATGTAAATTGTATATACTTATTTATTGTATATATTAAAACCTAGCCAAGAAGAAATATGATAAGAAGAATAGAAGATGTAAGAAGATAAGAAGTATGAAAGAAATATGCGATATCCCTAGGTTACAACAAGTCTTACAACACAAGCCATAATCCACTTTATTTTTGAAGCGAAATTTCAACCACAAATTTATATTCAAGTGAGTGTAAAGTTGAACTAACTTTCCGCATCGTGAAAGCATGAAAATCCTGAACAACAAAATATTGCGGCTTTCTCTTCTATTCGCTTATAATTAATGCGAGCACGTGTCGCCGCTTCTGCTATTTTGTATTCTGAAACAAATTGTTTAGTGGGGTCACATTGCTTCGTTTCTGTTTATTTAACTGTATTAGTAAGTTTTAGTTAGTAAAGTTAAAAAAAAACAATTGCTTTAAAATGATGACAGGATAGAGATTCATGTCGCTTTGTATTCGGATAAAGAAAGATGGTGATAAATAGTTATATTTTCGGTTGTAAAATAGTATAAAATTAATATTCCCGATTTTTTACTGGATAAGAAATAGAAATACAGTTACCTGTTAAACATTTATTATATTGCGCTAGGCTTTTGTCATTCGAACCTAATTATATTTAACCCCTTGAGCACTAACCTGGCGTTTACGCCAGCTTTTCATTGTTTTCCTATTGTCTCATTTTTATGGGTAAATGACATATTAAATACCTATGTAAAGTCGTATTGCGTTAATTGTGAAAATAAGCCAGTAAGATGTATAAAAAAATACGGCAGATACCTAACATTGTTTTTTCATTACATAAATGTAAATTTAAACGTGTCATATTTAAATAAACATTAATTGATTTAAAAAGTTGTACATAGGATATTGGAATTGTAGTTTTAATGTAATAAATATTTAAATTACAATTTTGATTATAATTAGGGTTTATTCATATTCAGCATCGTTTCTTCGAATTTACAATTCCGCACATACGAGAGGCTTTAACTAAAACACAGTTTGGGAATTAAGCGCAACAGTAATAATAATATTCATGCTTCCGTGAATCCTAGTTACATTGCGGCCACTGTTAACAATAGATTTAATTAAATATGCTTGGAACATTTCATATTATTCTGCATGGTAGTGCAACAATTATATCAGAGCATTTATATAGTAAAAATCTTTGTAGAAATTTATAATTATGATTTCTTCGATCTTCATTTTTTTCAATTATGTTCTCCATTACACCTCTGGCTGAATAAATTTATGAATAAAGATAGAGTCACGTTGCATTTGAAAATATTGTAAAGTATATATAAACAACAGAAAAAACACGAATAAAAAAATAAAAAAAAGAAAATCATCGATCATAGTTAAGAAGTGAGTGGTTTTTAAGTTTAAGTTACCGGAACACATATGTTCTTACCAACAGCCTTCAAATCTGTCGTAGTAGACACAAGCGGTCTCTAGTAAATGCTACCGTGTTATGTGGTCATATAAAGCCAAACTCAGAAATGACAACATTTCTAACTGAGTTTAACCGATAATAGATTATTTATCCCGAGTAACGAGTTACAATTGTACTATAGGTGTTGCAGAAATAGCAGAAAAGGGTGCTTCAGTAATCGAAAATTACGTTAATTCTATAGTTCCATTTTCGATTCACGTACAAACTCTCAGGAAATTATTTTTTTCAAGCGTGTTCCATTTTTAATTACATGCTACAACGGATAGACTCGTACGTAACGTTCTGGATAATAAACTTTCCAAAATATTCTTTTATTACTTTGTATTACTCGGTGTAACGAGCGTGATGGTTTCCGTACTGTTTAAGCATATTCAATCTTTATTTATTATTATTATTCAAACCTTTTCACTTTATTAATGTTTCTTTTTTATATGGGCATATATCATTTGATACTGTGATTCTGTCATTAATGTCTCAAGTACCCATAAAAATGAGACAATAGGAAAACAATGGAAAGCTGGCGTAAACGCCAGGTTAGTGCTCAAGGGGTTTTAAAGGAGTTCTTGGCGTTATCTTGGTTTGACCAGGGTAGTCCTTTTCTTTATTAATTAACTTCCAGTATATGATGCTATATTATGTCATTTTCGTGGCCATTTTAAGTGATTTGGTTAGGTTATCATGCACTATTGCACTATTATGTATTAAACACACTGACACGGAGCATTATTTATTTCAAATTAACTATTTTAAAATAAACAAATAAAAAGATAAAGATATAATTTATTTATTCTCTGTTTATTATTTGATTTGATCGGGTGTGCATTTGTGTTAACAATAAAAAACTTTATTTTTATTTTTTAAGTGACCATAAGGTCACCTGGTCAATTTCGATCACCTTGCTAACATTAGATTATTGAAATGGGTAATAGTAGAGAAAATGAAATATATTTGACGTTAGTATATGTGTTTGTGTGAGTGAGTATATTAACTACGGATGCGTGTGTAAGTCAAACTTGGGTAACTTTGCTAATTATACTAATTAGGAGCGTACGCAAACTAGCAATCATGCTACCGTACTAGGTACATACAAGCAGACAATTTGATCAAACAGGGTTGTCAAGTATATCATATAAAGTAATATCGTACTGGCATAAGACTAATTACTATATGATTGTTAGCTTATAGGGCATTAGGCGCAAAATATCTGCATTTACTAGATATCGTCCGCGAAATCATATCGGTTAATTTTTAATACATGTATGTAACACATTTCCTCATATCCGTCAATCTGAGCATAGATTTTTGTTAGTGCATGAATTTCTACAAGCGAATAATTAGTTCTAGGTATAAACAAATATCAAGATCTTTTCTAGAAGTCAATATCCAACACATATTTTTGTTTTATATAAATTACCATACTACTATATAATATTAAATGTAAAAAAAATTCGCTTCACAGACAAATCGAACCTACAACTCAGAGGCTACCTACTGTAAAGATTTACATGATTATTTCATTAAATTATAGATGCATATTATAATTATTTTATTACATTTAATAATATATGGAAAAGTTATGAGCTTATTAATTAAGGAAGTTACTACAAAATGACCACTATACTTGCTGATAATCTTTTGACTTAAATCAATAACTATTTTATATACAATAATTAAAATCAATGGAAAATATTTTATACGAACAAAATGGGTGGCTCAACTAGTATAAAAAAATTTGCTTATATAAATAAACACAAATCGCCGGTAAAACCGGATTAAAAGGCCTTTGTACGTATCAAATATTAGCTATTTAAAAATAAACCGTAAAAGCCCAAAGTGAACAACCCTAGAGGCGTATTCCCACGGGTTATATCGACGGCCCTTTGGCGCGCCGTGATGCGGAAATCGCAACCTAGCTTTTACTCACCGTTTTCGGGAAAGTTATTTCGGGCGTAACAATGGGTAATTAAAAAACGGTAAAGGCTTAAACAGAGAGTTACCTGAAATAACAGGTGATTAAAAAATATTCAAAAAATATGTTTCCGCCCGGGATCGAACCGGGGGCCTTCTGCGTGTTAGGCAGATGTGATAACCGCTACACCACGGAAACGATGTATTAGTTAACTAATTTACCTATCAGTACATTTAATACATACATAGATATGTATATAATTAAATATTATCACATGGATTCTAATATTTTAATCATGATTTATTATTCAAATTATTGAGCTACCGGTAAATAATGTATTTAGATAAATTATATTCATGTTAAATTCCTTGCTTAAAAACATTTTTTTTTGTATCGCGTTTTTCTTCAATTGATAAATCGATGAATGATAGAACTTAAATTATTTTTTTTAAGCTTAGTAATAATATTATAAACACTGAACACAATTTTTATTGTAGAATTTTATTTACATTCGTCTGCTTTTTGAAACTATAGTTAGAAGTACATACGTCTTACTCGATGGCTTCACATTGACTAGAACGCATACCAAACTTTAACAAATAAATAGATAGAAAATAAAACTAAAAATTAAACGAGATTATAAATTTGCAACAAACCTTCTATAAATAATGTGTAATTATAATCCTTTCGGACTGATCATCAAAATGGCGTCATTTATCAAAATGGCCGCGGACGTGGTTAATTTGCAACGAGCGACTTTGTTATACAGATTTACCGCGCACTGCGAACAAAGATAGTGTGAATATTAACGTTCGTATTGTCGCAATCCAATTGGTCCCATTTATAAAATAGATCATAATATGTTCAACTTTCAGTAGGTACGGTATTTTAGATTATTTTAGCTGTTCCAACTACAGAATGTCTCCCATCCTGTTATATTAATGTTGTTTTTAAAACAACCTTACTTTAGTTACGATCAAACTGATTGGTGTACCTATTAAAAGATATAAAAGTAAAGACTTGTTAATTTTCTTATTTATAATAGCCTGACCTTATGTTATTGTATTAATATATTAGTATGTAAAAGCGAGAATATCAGTTCACTTTAAATACATACTGGAAAATCGGTTTTGCTTCTTCCACATTTCTCGTTTTAAAAAATGAAGGCACAAAACAATCACGTACTAAATTCGAATTTTGAACTCCATCGAAATAAAAAAGTGAAACTGGCAGATGCGACGTCAGTTGTAAGACGAAAAATTTATTTGAGCTACACTAATGTTTTGCAAACCTTAAAGTGGCGCGTCAATTCGACATATTACTTGGCGGAGATTGAAGTTACGATTGTGTGAAATTCAATAGAAACTCGTCCGCTACGGATATTATGTGAAATTGTTCACAGAGACATTGAACTGTCTGGGACTGATACTTGCTTAGGTGAAGTATTGGAGGAATTCGAGGATGCCATAACAACGTCGATATTGTTTCGTATTTTCGATGTAGCTTTATCAAAATGTAGTAAAGTTTATAACTTTACTTTTATACTTATAATACCTTTTTATATTTCAGTCATAAAAATTTAAATGAAACTTTCTCAACTAGTATTTTTAGGCTTTTTAGTAGGCTTTTTCTGATCCTATTTTTACTAAATTAATAAAAAAAGTAATAAAATGTTCGATGTATTGAGTTTACTTAAATGTCGATATAAAAAATATATTTTTTGTCAGCCTTTTTTTTTGCTTAGTAGCTTTTGACGAAATCTAGTGTTAAGAAACTAGATTTTTTCCATAACAATTATAATCAAATGTCTACCACTCTGTGAAGTTAAGTAATAATTATTGTTTACATTATTACATAAATCTTTTTACGGTCAAAAAGTATTATAAAAATCAAAGAGGAATTCAAGGAAACTACTACAAATACGTTTCCTTTTCATATTAAATATATATTAAAATAACAGAAACATCGTCGACTAGCCGACGGAATCTCAGTAGAAATTAAATTTCATTTGAGCTCCACAACGCTCGGATTAAATTATGCGGAAGCAACTAGCCCGGTTATTTCAACGTTGAAGTTGGAAAATCAACTAGGTTTCCTTATAATCTTGACTTATTTTTTAAACGGCACTTTCATTCCGTATATCTTTACCAGCGAGCGACACGTTTCTAGATTTCTTTTCAATTCAATCCGTTTACGCTTTTGTAATAATAATAAAAACAATGTGTTATTCAAAAATTACTCCATCTTATTTTCACATCACGATATATATTTTGGATACAAAAGTATTGGAAACATAACACTGAAGTTTTGAGTTTCTGACTGCTATAGTATCATTCCGCTAAAGTATCCTAAAACATGTGTGTGCGCGCTTGTGGCTTTGTTTGTATTCATTTGTGAGTATATTTATGCATGTATTTAGGATTTCCGTTCTAATGTAGAAATTATGGCGAATGCGTACGTTTAATATATATTTTTAACTTATTAATTATTTCTAAGACTTCTGTTTCATGGAAGGATTTATTCATAAGTAATTTTGTTATTATTTTTACACATTTGGTATTACATTTTTCATAGATAAAGATATTCACGATAGTATTGTTTAAGTTGAGATACTACGAATAAATTTTATTCATTTTGAATACATTAATTTCTAAATATTATATTATTATTACAAATGATTGTAAAATGCAACGTCTGTCAGAATGTTCAACAGCTTATAATTCGAATACCTCTTTTAGTTATTCTTAATTTAAATCGTTTCAGGATTCAGTATCTAATTTTGTATTGATTAGATATTTAATGTACAGAGAAAAGTTAAGAGGGCAAGAGTGGATGAATTCGATACAAAACTTGCATTGAGTTCTTTATAATACTGAACGATGTACATCGGATGATTCTACAGTTACTAACATCATGCTAGTCCATAGTTACGACGGCTAAAAATTCCAGTTAAATCTGGATATACACTTGCTAATTTGACTAATCATTTAATTTTAGATTGCATTTAACTATTTAAGTTATTTTATGTATCACGCAAGTAGTTTATTTACTTAGAGCATGCTGTGTTCACATTTAATTAATTTTTAATTTTATTAGCATATTCTATTGTTTTATTTATTACTTTATCTTTATTTTTACATTATTATTCTATCCATTAGTTCGCTTATAACTCGAGAAAACGTGAACCGGTTTACATGTTTCTTTTTTAAATCGTAAATACAATATTAGATCAGGATTTCTTAAATATTTGTTACGTTTAATAATATGAATACAGGAAAAGTAAAAATAATATTTAAAACACTTCAGAAAAGTTAACTTTATATAAAAGAGAAGTAGATAGACAGCAAAATATAGCTCTGTCTGTCCATTAGTACACGTGAACAGATCCGCGGGCACACCGCAAGATAATTATATAAATATTGTTCAACTGTTCTCAAACGTAATAATAAATAGAGACAGAAAAAAATATATCATATATATACCATATCGTATACCACAGTTTAAGAACCGGATACGAACAATAAATAAAGTATACTACTTTCTTACATCGGCTAAATCAAAACAAAGACTCAAGGGAGATATTCAAGCTACGTGCCGACTACAAAATAAGAATAATAAAATGACAGCATTTCAACGTGCATAATATTTCCTAAGGAAACGTAGCGCCCGCGAATAAAAATGAAATGAAAGAGGCCCCAAAAAAATTTTGAAAAAAGAACAGAAAACAATTTCTCTGTTCCCTCCACTCCACCACCACCTCCTAATTAGATGCGATTATCGTAGAGGGGATTCAAATTTATTATTACCCGTCTGAAGCGAAGCGGACGGGCACGCACCGACCGTTCGTTTTAAGCTGTTAATACACGTACGGACCGGACCGCGGGCATGGTATGGCAATTGGCCGAGATCATCAGTCACCTGAGTATGGATGGAAAATAAGATTTTTCAGTAAGATCTATTTTGTGAATTGTTTCACAATACATCAAGGTCCGAGAGATCCATGTTTTTTATTTGACTTTCTATTCGTAAATAGCATTCTAGCAGTGGTCGAAACTAGACTATAATCATAATTTATTGCAAAAACTATTTCCAATTTTAACAGCACTCAAGCAACTAAACAAAAAAAGAACACTTAGCCTACTAAGGAAAAATGACGCTGAACTGTTTTATTTTTACCTATTTACCAGACCTATATACCAGATAATCATCATATCATAGAAAATAAAATCGATAATTTAATAATCGATACTTTATTATTATAACTTGAAAGATCGATGTTTTGGAACTCAACGTTTCATGAATTGATTCATCAAGCCATGATTTGAATCAATATCTATTCAAAAATCGTCATTATTCGGAAAGGATTTTCATTCCTACTTAGGAGACTGATAACCTCGGCCGCCCGCTGTACTATGTTCGCTGTCCGGTCCGTACGTGTGTTAAACGCTTTACTTTACGGACCTTTGATAATATTTTTAGAGCAAAGAGAGTTAATAACAACAACACCGAACAAACTTTGAGGTAACCGTATATAATTAATTTAGTTGCTGGATCCTTATAACGTTGATTTTGTTTATTATATAGTACAGTACTAAATGGTAATTTAGTTTATGGTTCTTTTATTGCAAAATTTGTTTATTGAATAAAAGTGTGATATGTGTAGTTTGCGTATTATGCAATATACTTGATGTGCCAACGGCTCCACTGGGATATTTTCTATACTATATAATTATTACTATATGATGACTCACTTTACGATAACTGACGATGTGATCCTAGTTAGTAAAACAGCTAAGTTAAGCTAAACTACTTCATACAACCATCAATTATTACATACATCTAGTTCTCAACTTTTTTTCCAACTGACTAACGCTGTTGACTTAAATGATCTTGAGCTTCAACGGGCTTAAGGCGCTCAACTGAAAAGCGGTAGGTAGCAAAAAAAACGCGAAATTTGATCTAGCCTCTGAATTGAGATTTTGTTACATTTATAATAGAATAAATTTAGAAGTGTAGTGAGTCTAATGCCACTGTATAGAGCTGCCAATACAAGAGCCTTGCCAGTTGGATGTCCGTGAACGCGGTCCATGACCACTCGCTACCACTGAGCCGTCAGTTTATTATATATGTAAAATATTTGACTGATTTAATATAGTATATACTCTTATATACCTAAATAGGCCAAAATAAAATTGCGTATTACCCTCTTTTCTTTTCTAAATAGCTATTGACGAGCTTTACTCGAGATAAATAAAAAAACATAAAAAAAATATCTTCAAGTATTTAGTTATTTTATGATCGAATTTCAACCACTGGGCAAAAATTATTTGTACAATAGAAATTATGCACATCGTTTAAGCCGTGAAAAAGGGCTAGTTTGAAATAACCACTTATATTAACTTTCGGTAAATACGTTTGGCGACGAGTCCTCGAGCGCTCACATTTAAAGGTGGTTGTTATCATACAATCTCCGCTCCGTATACAAGTTTAACTAACTGGATAGTTAATTGTTGCTTCCGTTAAACTTATACGTCGCGAAGTTAGTTGCTTAGTTCACGCCACTAGTCCCTCCATTTGAGGATAATCGAGCGGCACTCCGGAGTAACTGATCCGTCGAAAACGTTCTAGCGATTTCACAAGATAACTTCCTTCCTAATATTTATAATATATTCGAGGCATTCCGCTTTGAATAATAAAAAAATCGTAAAGTTTATTTATTTATATGTATTGTTGTTTTTACCATATTTAAAGAGTAGTAAATAAATAATTAATACTGAAAATTTATCCAATACAAATGTGACGAATTAGTTTAAAATATACCAGATTTAGAAACGAATGTTCCATTTTTAAGTTTTAAGTGCTTAAAACGGAGACTTTTTGCGTGACATTAAATACATAAAAAGTGCATATGACGTTGTTTGATATTAGACGACTCAATTACGTAGTTCCGAGTGTGATCCAATGCTACCAGAGCTGTTAGTTGAATCTAGCATACATAATAATATATCGTAGGATTTAAGATTTTTAAAAACAAACGCTCGTAGAATAAATCTTCATAAAGTTTAAAATACAAATAGAGTGATTAACACTTCATTTTATTGTTAAAAGATTGTGGGGGTTTTATTCATGAAAAGCCAATCCTTTACTCTTCTAACATATATAGGTATTTATTAGGTTTATCCCACAATTTCAACAAATCTTGCACAATATTAACAAATCCGCATTCATTTACGTTACAAATTAACCACTATATATTATTTTGACTTCTTGGTGATCCTGACCAGGATACTAGAATAGATTTATGAAATTATTGTATTGCCATCGGTCTTTGATAAGTACGCAAAGTTTCAAGTTAATCCGATTTATTGAAGTGGGTAAAATCTTGTTCAAAGATTCAGGTACATAGATAGATACAGGTGGAACTATTAGGCATATTAAAATACATATTTTTTTCGTACATACGATAAATATAAAACTTAATAATTATTCAAATTTTATCAATTCTTCCATAGTCGAATATCCTATCGAGTGAAATATTTTCACATTCGATGATTTTATCAAGTTGCAATGAAAACCGTTCTTACTGCGACAGGTAAGTTACGAGTTAATATCGGTAAAATATTGTTATTTATGTGTATGTATATCTGGATTCAAAATGAAAATTTCAGTTTATTACTGCGCGAAACGGGTGTGCGTTTTGCATCGCTCAGGAGTCGCTGGTGCGACGAGCGCACTCTGGCGGCACAATGAAATTGAATGTAACATGCGGAATTAGTATTAGCGTTACTAGAAGAGCTATATATACATATATATATATATGTAACGATACACATAACTCAATGTTTTAGCGATACGAACTTGTAGTTTACCTATTGCGTAGAGAACACTACGTGGTTTTTTATTGGAACTCGATTCGATTATCGAGTGGAAAAGTAATTCGCTCGATTGGATAACGCACTACTAATGAACCGATATTTTTTTATAAATATTAAGATTGATATTCTCTACCTAGGTATTTTTTATTCTATGTCAGTTGGTTTTTTTTCAAATACCGCTCAATATACTTGATGTATTTATTTTGTGATGACATGGGAGACGGGGGCTTGTTTATACTACGTTTTTGTTTCAAAATTATTCTAATGCTTATGTTATCTATCATTCGTGGGGTGGGGGGAGGCAAATAGTCTAAAATTTTGTTTACGTAAGACTTGAGCGCTCCTGAAGTCTTCTACTGTTATTTATTTCAGCAATTCTTTTTGTAAGAAGAACATGCTGTAAAGTGCAGCTATTAGAACAAAGACCTTATATGGTATACTCTCACCTAATTTCGAGTGCCGTTTTACGTACTGGCTTTCAGGTAATACTAGAAGAATACATCCTTAGGTATCTGGAGAACAATTTTCACACTTCAGGATCAGGCTACTATGATTTTATCACATTGCTTTCTTTCATCGACAGTTCGGGGAAGCCCAAAGGTAGATGGCATAAAAAGGCAGGATATAGGTATAAGTCCATTATAAAACCTGTTATATTATATGAATCGTTTAGTAGTAAAAAAGATGAATGAGAAAAGATTGTATATATGTGAGATGCGAATGTTGAGATGGATGTGTGATTTGACAAAAAGTCAGAAATAAGGTTAAAAGTGGTGCCAGTGCTAAAAAGTTGAAAAGGAATCATTTGTCGTCGTACGGACATGTTATGAGAATAAAAGAAACACATGTGGATAAAATAGTAATGAATGTGATGGTGTGGATGGAGTGTATAAGAAATAGTATTAAAGGAAAAAGAGTAAATGAAGAGATGACAGCTGGCAGGGAGGGACGTATGGAAGAAGAAAACAAACTGCGCCGACACCAAGTAAGTTGGAAACAGGCCATGAGAATGATGCTGAGATTGCACTCATCTAATAATGAAGATTAAACTCAGTACAATGCTCACCAATATTACCTATGTTTAACTGTAACATTGAACTGGACTAGAGTATGTAATGATCAAAATATTTTTATTATCATTAATAAATGTAGAAACCGAAGGCTATTATTATATTAAATATCGTATCCAGATATGTATGATCCAGGGATGTTACGCAAAAAGCCGAATGTAATTTGAAAATACTTTGTTCCGATGTTCATATTTCGAACTTGTTGTTCAATTGTTTTGAGTTTTCTTTTTTGTAAATCGTTTTTTTATTTAGCTTTGATATAAGAACAGCGAAAACTGTTCATGGCTCGTTTTGCGAGTATCACCGCCGCACGAATTTCTGACCCAAAACCAAAATGCTACTACTAAGGTGACCACATACCATTAACTTGACTATACCTAACCAGATAATATATATATATATATATTTTTTTTTTTTTTTTGACGTGGGGAAATGCATTTACGCACTACCCTTACCTATTGCATTAGTGAGACCGGAGTCCCCCAATGCAATAGGTAAGGGGGCACGGAGGGAGGACTCCGTGCCAGTGTGGAACTCACCCGGACGTGAAATACCCACTAAAATCCCCCGGGACCGTCCGCCGCATTTAGGATGGGGGTAATACGGTATAGCTTTCGCAAGCACCGTGTCGCCCCCTGCGGCAGACCCACCAGGCCTCGTCCGTGCAATGACCCAGTAGGGATGTGGGGGAATACTTCCCCACCCACCTCTTAGCCCACCTCTCAAAGAGAGGTACGACCATTGGTCGAAAGTCCGGGGAGCAGGATATACTTCCTGTCCCCATAAAAGAGAAAAGAAGAATTGGACAGAGCAGTGGCGGAAAAGAAAAGAAGAAGGAACCCGCTACTGCTGTAGAAGAAAATAGGTCCCTCCCCCTTCATTCATCTTGTCTTAATCGACAAGACGTAGGAAGGAGAGGAATACCTAGAAGAGAAAGAAAGAAAGAACCACAACACAAACAAACCCCCCCAACACAAACCCCCCAAACCAGCAACCCCCCCCCCCCCCCCCAGTGCAACTACGTGCGGAAAAAGCTCTGCACGTAGCGCGCCCATCTCCCCCTCAACCTTTTCCTTCGTCGAGGATCCGCCCTCGGGTCCTCCTCCCGTAACCTCTGCGCTGCCTCCTTCTGTAGCATTACTTGCTCACAGAAGGAGGCAACTACCCCCCAAACCCTTTCGCTGCCAACCATGGCTTTCACCACCGCGGCAGCGAAAGATCAAGCCCTAGAGCCTCCACCACAGCGCGGCGTGGCTCCTCCCAGGCGGCGCACTCCGCAAGGGTATGGTGCGCCGTGTCCTCCGCCGCGCCGCAGTGGTGACACACCGGCAGCGGCTCCCTCCTTGCTAAGATAATATATACCTGCGATTTAAAGAGAAAATCATGTACATCGGTTAAGTGGTTACCAACTAACGGACGGACATCCAGACACGAGAGATGTTGCTCTTTATATAATGTAATGATGTCAGATGAATTGCAGTCATCTTAATTTTTTCGAATAAAAAATAAACATGAAAGTCTAACGAGATTGAACACTATGCTGCATTCGTCGACATGAAATAGTCAGTGATTTAAAAAAAAAGAGTCGACATGCGCAAAATTCATCAAAAAGAGACCGCAGCAAATGAGTCTGTCATCTCTTCGTTACGCGACAAACCGCTAAGCCAAGGTACACAGTTCATTTGAACGTAATACCGCAACTTTGCAATAGATATATTGCTTTATATACCTCTATAGAATTAATATTAAACTTTGAAATTATAATTTCTAAAGTACTTTCTAGTATATCTCAATAACTCTATTATGTACTTAAAGTCATTAAATTGCGTAGATTTTTTGGAGGTAACTTGCTGTGCCATGTAGTGGTATTTAATTGATACTCATAAACTTGCGTAGTATAATATGTAACTTTGGCGGAATATTACGCGAAATAGTTTACTTATGATACCCAAGTGGA
This sequence comes from Samia ricini, assembly GCA_014132275.2. Taxonomy (NCBI): domain Eukaryota; kingdom Metazoa; phylum Arthropoda; class Insecta; order Lepidoptera; family Saturniidae; genus Samia; species Samia ricini. The sequence continues at coordinate 16,063,809 of AP028161.1, forward strand.
TTAGCAATAATAACATGGAACATAAATACTAAGGTGCTACAAAAACTCTTTGAAAAGTTGTAACTCTATCAATACAGTGTTGATCTATATCAATAATATTCTAGTTACACATCACTACTAGTATTGTGTAAATAACTCATAGGTTAAAATTAACTAAAAAGAGAGAATACAATTTACGATTAGTTCTTCCGAATGAAAAAATAAATCTGGAAAGACTATAATTTTTGGAATATTGAAGTCGATTATTTTCGAATCGATTTGTACACAGTTGTATTACTGTGTATTTGTTAACTACAGTGTACTGGGACAACGGATCGGATTTAACTGACTGTAGGCCAATCGGGTAGACGGCCGAGACTGGGTTAATCGGTTTACTTCGATGTTTTTTTGAATCGTGTCAACGGGAAAATATACATATGACTTAAATTAAAGATATACTTCCTTTGCTATCAACGTCGTTTTCGGAAATTTGTTGTATTTCTATTTTTTTTATCTTGTAAATGCGTACAGTTTATCTACAGAAATTTATAAAACTTTTCTTTATTTATTAACCAAATAAATTTAATGAAATAAAAGAATTTAATGAACCTATATTTAAAAAAAGTGGTTTATATGATTTATTCCTAATATAAAAATACATCTTTCAAAGGTTTTAAAAGGAAAAAAAACACGCATTTCCTTATTCCTTTATCTTAACTCTTGAATTTACGTTTTTTTTTAAAGAACTTTCCTTGTATCTAAATCGTCTACTAAACACCTTTTTTCTGAATCAAAAAAATTATGGTGAATCATAGACTCATCATTTTCCATTATAATGTTTTACAAAAAGATGCAGTACAACGTCACATATAGATCTTTAATGTAAGTATTGTTGATGACTGTTCCAATTAAGAGAAACTGAAGCGTTTTCCACTTAGCCATACCGTAGCCTGCGGTTACGATGCGCTCGGCAAGCTCGAGTGTGCAAGGGATGGCGTGCCAGTTTTTTGTTCTACATGTTATAACTTCAAATTATATTATGTTAGTTACTTTATTTTATGAATAATTGTACTGAAATACCATACATTCCATAGAAACTATATGAAAAAAATAATATACTTTATATATTATTTTGTGAATTTTTCATATTTTTTGCTATTCGAGACGAAGACAAAGCCAACGAATCAAATATCATAAAAATCGGCCTAACCGTTCTTGAATTATAAACCCGACTTTATTCAAACTTAAATTGTAATAAAATCAATCGAACCGAATCTTCTCTCGACCGAAATAGCGCAGTGTTACATGAAGAAAGTCTTTGACGAGTGTGTGCTGCTAATGCTGACATATGGTACTGAGACGTGGTCGCTCATCGTGAACTCCATAAGAAGACTCGAAGTACAATTCTCGGAGTTTCACTGATAAAACAGCTCAGTGTCTTTTTCTGTTCTATTGTTTTTCTTATTTAGTTGCTATTTTTTTCTCCCCAAAATACCTCGAACATAATCCGAGGCTTGATTTTTTTTTATAAATTTTTAAAATTTTTCGATAAATAGCTAAAATACAATCTTCCTTACTTACTATGTTTTATCCCATTTAGCTTATTTATTTAATGTCATAACTTTTACTTTATTACTTATTAGAACCTCCTCAATAATGATAATTTAGTACCTATGGAAGATCTTAAACAATTCTTGTGATTGAATTTAAAACATGTACTCAAATGTACAATGTACTCATAAAAAAACGTATTATTGTATACATATTATTAGATAGAGCTGTTGAAAGTGCTTGAATTTCGCATCGAGGTAGGTAGGTTCCAACTCTGCAGAAGGCAGAGTGATACCGTGCCGTCTTCATTGGCAATAGAGACGTTATTCTGTGGTTGGTTTTAGTGGGCGGTACTTGAAACTCCGTGATATGATTGCGATGGTTCCAACCGCTGTGGGAGTCCTACACATTCCTAGAGTGCCGGAGTCTCTACGTAAACACATTTCTCCCACCCCAAAAAGGGTCTCTGGACCGTTGAGCTTTTGATGAATGCAAAAATCATGAGGAATCGTAGTCTGGTTGTAGGGTATTTTCTAATAATGCCCGCCTGTATATTGTAATAATGGTTTTAAGTGGTTTCCACCAGATCACTTGAGAGTGAGCTTAGTTTGTTTACCATCATGAACTACATCGTCACTTAACATCTGGTGAAATTGAGTTCAAAGGGCTGTACAAAAATGTGAATTTAAAACATGTTGAGTCTGTCCGAACTGGGAATACGATTTAGTGGCAATTTTCTTACGTTCTTTAAAAAAAAAATAACTTGATTATAACTTACTGCTTCAATTAAGAGGGCATGCGGTTGAAAAAGTAGGTACTTCAGAAATCTATTGCTTTCGCGTTGCACCCTAAAGAAATAATTATAAAACACGAAAGGGACAACTGCAGTGCGAGCTGATTTAACTACGCAAAATAGGCGAAAACATCTTTTCGTAATACCCTGTTTCCTCCTCCAAAACTGAACCGATTTTTAGTTTCTTACAGTTTTAGAATAATAAAGACTTGAATACGCCTGTGCGTTTTGATTTTTTAAATTTTATCCATCAAATTTGTTTGACGAACGTCTGAAAGTGACGGTAAAAATCGATCATTTTTTTGTTTATTTTCAAAGACTTCTAGTTTCTACAATAACTAATTTATGGAAAAAATCAAAACGTACGGGCATGATGGTGGTGGATATATATTATTTGGTATAAAAAGATTTATGATACTATTATCCGGGGAGGAAACAGGGGGACTACTTTGGATGGAATAAATACTGCTAGAATATCCTCTTAAGAGACTGTGGAATGCTATACTGTACTGTAGGTTGTGGTGTATCGTCACCCACATATTATGTGATAGTTATGTTATATAACCACAACTATTCACCCTCTTGTTACTCTATATACATATTATATCAACTTATACCTTAGTTCTACTATGAACTTCGTGAATATATGTTACATTCTCTTGAAATTATTGAAATACCTACATGGATTACAAATAAAATGGTTATTTAAAACTTTTCTGTAAACCTAAATCTGAATGTTCCGTTGCATGTCTTTATTTATTAAAGAAAAAAATAAGACGTATATGTTTTCTGTGTATATATTTTTCTTGCCAAATTATTTTTAAGAATACAGACACAACTTGATTTTCAAAAATTAAAATAAATTTGTCGCATAGAATTTTCGGGTTCAATATTAAAGAACTCACGTGTCGCAATAATTATATTTACAAAGTTTGATGTAATTCATAATAGAATGGATGATAGTAGTTGTTTTTGTATTTCTTCAACAATCGTCAGAACTTATAAATCTGCAATATTTTTGCCATCATGCAAGAGCTGGATCAATTAACCTAGAAAAGCGAGTGGAGACAAGAAAAATTACAAGAAAAAATCCGAATGGAAGATGCTCAAAATAGTGGTCAAAGAAAATCTTCGAAAAATTGAAGATACTACATTCATCAATAGATAACTCGGTAAAACCATCATATGGGTTTATAATCTTAAGCAAGTGAGAACAGAGAGAATTTAACGTGCTTGCAAATTATTAATTTAGGAATTGCAGAGACCTTTGGTCGGCGTTTCACTGCGTGTTCGAGTCAGACATGAGGAGTTCCGCAGAAGAACCAAAATAACCGACATTGCTCGAAGAGGGGTTGGGCACATTGCTCGTAGAACCGATGCCTAATGGGGCCAGTGGAACTTGGGTAAGCCCCCATCAAGATGAACCGACACTTGGTGAAGGTCGCGGTAATATGTTGGATACGGATGGCGTAGGGAAAAGTCTCTGGAGATCTTTGAGATTGACCTATGTCCAATAGTGGGCGTCTTCCGTTTGAATGGATGGACGGACGGATTAAAATTTTTTTTTAACTGTTATTTAATAAAGATACTCCACATTAACTTGTACGTGTGAAATAATTTCCAATGTGAATTATTACAATACTCCTTCATATAATCTTAAATGTCGTTGGAAGTGTGGAGAGAGAACGCGCTCGGAGCTCTGTCGGCGCACAGCTGTTTTTGATGACGTGACAGAAACATCTCCATCATTACGCGCCGGTCCAAGTTATAGGACGTTCAAGTTATGACAATTTGCGAAGCGGTATTGTGCACTTCTAATGGCAATAGATTTTTTGTGATACCGAGTGTCTTTCGTAGCATAGTTACCCTAAATAGATCTATATTTTTGACAGCTGCAGTTAAATCTAAATCACACTGTGCTTCTACTATCACATTCTACTAAATTATGCCCAGCGGTTCTATTCGTTTATAAAATGTCTAATCTTATTAATTATTTATTTTTTATTAATTTTAAATATTCTGCGATTAAGTTAAAGTATTACTAAATGATAAAATGTAACAAAATTTGCAAATTAATATTGAATCAAAGTGTACAACCACGATTAAAAAGAATAATCATTCAACCCCGTGGTATTCGAGTTATAATCTCACTAAACAGACAGATAAAAAATACATTGCCGTTTATAATATCAATACATACCAACAAACAAAAAAATGCATATAACTAAAATCTATATAGATTTAGAATTAATAAGAACACATAAAAAACAATCATTTTATAACCCCATGATTGTTATTACTTTAAAATATTTTATAAAAGGTTAAAAAAGTCTTATAATGTAATAAATAATCGGCGGTAAAAATGTAATGATTACACATTAGTGAGTTTTATACTGTGGTGTCGTTTGATTATTCTAAATTATTAGTCTTGAGTATTTTTACAATAACAGTTCGCGCTTATCACTTAAACCCCAGCTCTTAATTTACAAAATTTCCTGTACAACGCCTGAACTAACTAGAAATTAACTGTGAAACAGAGATTTGCTTACAGCTGATATTTTACTAGGAGATACACATAAACAATGAATAAAACATTTTCACAAGAACGTGTATTAATAATAAGTCTCTTTTACGAATAAATATTCTGTTAAATTTTTCATTGAAAGACATGGAGAACTGTTCTGTATTACAATGTTTCTTTTCTCGGTAAAATCTTATGTACACAATATGTAACAACAATAATAAATAATTATTCTAAATAATTTACAAATAAATACAAAATTTTAAAACAAAGCTATATCTTCCTAATTAATATTATTTAAAAAACCCATAGCTAAATTCTTAACATTGATAGAAATGTCTTAATATATAGTTGCGCTTCTAAAATGATATAGGTCCTAATATAGATTCTTTCTAAGGTCGACGTTTCTGTACATGACTAATATCAAAATTAAACAACCTTTTTGAATATATAAAATGGGTATACTGTTTATTTTATTCACCAATATATAGTGAAGAATATTCACTAATATACTGTGGTATAATGTTCGTAAATATGCAGAGGTATTCAATTATTTACACTGTAGAATATTCAGACGAATACAGCGTGTAGAGTTTTTAACAGCATTCAAAGTGTTGTGTTTAGTGATCACTAAAGTATACAGTCAATACATAAAATAAAGTTCATATGCAATAGAACGATTCATATTTTCCTTGTAAATGCTTCAATCACTTTACTTAAACTATAATTATTCAAGAAGTTTAAGTGTAACAAACAGCAATTAACGTAGTCCATCTTCTGTCATCTAAATGCTATCATAATGTTTAATACAGAACAGAAACATAAAAAATATTCTCTGAATTTTAACCCAGTCCGCGTAGACACAATGCATCCAATTTCGGAATATTGGAAACAATATCCACTGCGTACGACGGGACTATGTTTCAGATTCGAAAGAAAAGTTAAAATGTTTCATTTTGTGAGCAATAAAATGGAAACAACGCCTCATAAATAGCACTTTGAGAAATTGCCTAATAAAAGGTTTTTTTTTTATCTACCCGCTCCTCAATTGTCATTAAACGGAATTTTGCTTTCCTTTGTTTATTGTGCTAGTTATTTTCTTACAATTACATAGTACTATAAAACGAAACACATACCTAAATCGTTGCTATGTGCACAGTAGGAATTGTCATATAATGCCGCATTGTTAATTTTATTGCTATGTTTTGAGTAATTCGGCCGTAAAAGGTGTGTTATAGCTCTATCATTTAATCACTTAACCGGCATCTGGCAAGTAAGCTTTTTATACCAACAATCACTTCTATATTAGATGACTATTTTATTGGTCCTTTTAAATCAAAATTATAAAATATTTTATTTTATTTAGGCCTTAAGATGTCTCGAAAAGGTTGAAATGCTTGAACGTTAGGTAGAAGAGGTAGTTAATATTACTATAACAATATAAAATTGGATTATGAATGTACTTGGTATATCATTTTATTTAACAGAATTTTGAATTTATTCTTAATTTGAATTATTGTTCCTAAAATAACAAAATCTTTCTTTTGTTTCAGGTATGTATCACACAGTTGCAGAATAAACTTTATAAAATTGACATTCAGACTTATAAATAAGAAGGACTTATTAAAAATAAACGATTTCGTTCAGGTATTTCGGTCTTTCAACAATTGAAGTTTTTGGTGTATTATAGTTGTCACAGAGTATATATTTTATAAGAGTCTATAGTATTCATTGTGTTGCAAAAAGTAGCTACAGGAGAATACTCTTAAAATATCTATAGAGACATTAAGACGATTAAGATAAAACTGTAAAGAATATAAAATCCAAGTTACATTTATTAGCTTATACTAAAGCATATACAGCGAGAGGATAGTCCGTATTTATTATATTTATAAATACATTAATAACCTTACGAGTAACGGGCTATACGAAGCTACTTCATTTCTTCACTACCAATGAAAAAAAGCTACATATGTATGTTATCACATTTTTAAAGTACTGTTTGTTTTTGCAAATCACATTCAATTGCCCCTCCTTGAAACCATATTATACGAGTATACCTTATAAATCATGCATTTGAACTACTTATTCTCTTGAAAGGGTCATTTAGAATCTGGCTAGTGTTAAGCAAACCCTTTACCAGGTATTTTTATTGTGTCTTTCAAAAACATTTATTTTTCCTTTCAAAAATAAAATATATTTATGTAACCGTTATTCTGCACGTTCCTGGCTATGATGTGATACGTGGAATACATATTACAAGCCTTTATGCATCGCTTTCTATCGAGGTCGACCCGTTTGCCTGACACAGTAAAATCAATCGCACTTTCGAGCACTCTCGACATTATGCAAAGGGTCGGCTCTAGTACAAGATCTGAAACGTGAATCCTGGAGTAAAGTCGCTCTAAAGCTAGTGAATAGGTACGTGCCTCGGCACTGAGCTATGAATATTTAAATTTGTGTCTCTTCATAGATATATGGATTAGGTCGTGGTAAAGTGAAAAAATATTCTGTTCGATATTTCATTCTACGTACTTTATAATATTATAGTCTATACCGCCATTATCAGTTAATAGTCCACTGCTAGATATACGCTTTTTACAAGGATCGTCAAGGATTATTTTCTGTAATTTCCTGTAACTTAAATATTTCAGTCACGCAATAGTGTAACTAGAACTAATTAGCTTATTGACGATATTACCTCTTACGCATTTGCGTTTAACTCGCATAAAGATTTTTCTGTACTCTATAAATAACACTTATAATTAAACGATGAATGATTAAATAATAATGATTACGTTTAGCAAGAGTAACAACCTTCGTAGATCTTGCATTTCAAAAACTTTTGTCGACATGATTACTTATTCATCATTGTATATAAATGAAGTTTTCGCTATAATTATCATTTGTAATGCGTGTCACGTTTCGTGTTTTTTTTTACATTTATTACGTAAATATTTTATATAGGTATCTCAAAAATGTCAATCTCGTATGATTCACCGTTATTTCATTATATTAAAGACATCAGTAATGATGTCATTTTTCTGCGGATTGATCTGAGAAAAAGAAAAATTTTATCTATTGGCATTGCATAAATTCGAAAAACTTACGAATTTGGGATTTATTTCTTTTTTCATTTTAAGCAATACCACTGTTAATAGTTTAATTTCCGAAAGTGTTATAATTAGATCATACCTAACTTTCTAATCTTTCCAAAGTACCAGAATATTCAGTAACACAACAACCGTAAGCTAATTAGACACACACGCACACTTACATACACACATGTAAACATAGTCTTATAATTGTTTTTTTAAAAACGATGAATTCAATTTTAGCCCTCTTTATTTTATGTATCGGTTTAGTTTATATGTCTATTTTATACGAGCTGTGAATTTTAAATGTAAATAAATAAATAATTATTTACTCATAAAATCCGTTTTAAATCTGGTCGTTAAATGAATCGAAATTTTATACAGTAATTATGTTCGCATCGCGTTGATTTCGTTTTCATTTGTAATAGCAAAAAGTGTTTTCCGCATATTTTAAATGTCCCGGGCACCGGGGTAGAAGCAATTTGCTTTGACTTCGCACCGACCGAGCGTCCGAACAAAGCAAGTCGCAATATTCTCCTAAAGGGATACTTAGGGGAGGGGGTTTTAAATCTTATTTGTAATTATTATTTAAACATTTTTACCCGGAACATAAACCCATAAAGATGGGCTAATTTTATTATAACTTTCGCAATAACTCCACTCCTTAAATAAAGTATGTTGCAAAATTGGATTTTATTGTTCTTTATAAATAATTACTCATAAAATGATGGGTTTTTTTTTTATAGCCTAAGTTAAAATTAATCTTAGACCATCTACAGCTGAAGTGTGATGGATATTGACAATAATTGGGCAACTCAGTAAACGCGGGTCGCTGTAAAAGTCTCTCGTGAATACTGACAGATATTAAAACTTACAAGTATAAACCAGAAAACAACGGATCGAGTTCGGCTTCAATGGTCTTGCCCGATCTAACAATTTGATCACTGCAACTTATGTAAATAAAGAGATATAAAGGTCATTTGAATAGAGCTTTTAAACGAGAAATAAAAGAATAAATATTATTTCACATAGCATCATGATAAAAGGTCGACCTCCGATAGTGGATTACTTAGTTTAATGTTAGTACATGGTACTTTTGGTTTATTGGTCGTTAACTTAATTAATTTCCCGCGCAGCGGATATTATTGTAGCAATAAACAGAGTAATTTGTTGTAAACGCAGCGGGTTGTTACTGACCCCAGTGACTGCGATATCTATGGTCACTGATGCGAAGGATCTTTTGTTTTGAACCCACTAAATGTTATTGTCCGGTAGGGCCTGGACTCCTTCCGCGAGATTTTAAGCGTTTAAGGCATTTAATTGCTAAAGGGGTAGTCAGCGTAAAGGTCCTAAATTAAAGGCCTAAAGGCCCTAGGAAAAATACCCAGTTGAGTTAGTGAATAAACAGATAGACAAACAGAATATAAGTATGGGAATTCTTATCCTTAGATTATATAAGAGATCTATCTATCTGTCTGGCCGTTAATATACGCAACCGGAGCCGCGGTCATACAGCTAGTGTTTTATAAGCCTGAAACTATAACACTATCATTGGTATTATTATTGGTAAAACATTTTAGGAAATAGTCGCGGTACAGTTTCTTGACCATTCTCTTGGCTGACGTTAATTCCGTGAAAATTACATCTTAGGTAGCAACCCAAACCGTGGTCCGTACAACTTTCGTACCCATACGGTATCTTCTCACTTTATCTCACCTTCCATCTCGCCTTAAGCGCTCGCCCCAAAAGTTCGGTGAAGCTGCCAAGGCTCTTATGGTTAGCATCATTTAGCCACTTCGAAAACAAATGCTTCCTTCTACAAAACCTTATTAATTATTGCAGTAAATGCTTGATTGAAATTACAATATATATATATATATATTTACTTAGTCTAGAGCAGTGGTTCCCAAACTTGATTGGGCTCCGACCCACCCAACAAAAACTGCCAAATTCGAGCCGTTTTAAAAATGGGGTCATAAAATATTATTAACGCTTAGATTTACTACTTTCTATGGTCAGAGGAAAAAATATTCACCGACACGAAGTCTCACTACGTGGACCGACTGAGAGTTTGTTCCAAAGTAACTAGTTTTTTTCATTAGACATTAATTTGTTATCATCACAGACAACAATTTTTTTTTTCTCTTTTTTTTATAACACAACCTCATGTTTTAGGACCCGCTCAATATTTGCTCGCGACCCACACTTTGGAAACTCCTGGCCTAGAGTGTTATCTCCTTTATCGTGGCATGTACATATTATGAGAAGAGAGGAAGCGCATATGGGTAAAATAGTAATTAATTTGAACGTGGAAAGATGAAACAGCAGAGGAAGGTCAAAGAAAGTGTAGATGGAGTGTGTAAGAACTGATATGAAAGAAAAAGGAGTAAATGAAGTGATGATGGCTGATAGTGACGTGTGGAAGAAGAAAACATATTCCGCCGACCCCAAGTGAGTTGGAAATAGCGCATGAGAAGGATGATGAGTCATATGTTAAAATAGTTTAAAAAATGCATCCGAGTGACATTAATTAAGTTTATCTTTTTATGTTCATTGAAATTATATTAAAATCATTTTCATGCGGATTGAATTTTGTTTTATTAACGTCCACTGCATTAACTTTATTTCGTCTATTAGAAGTGTAAAAGCTTTTCATGAATGACTAATTACTTTGAACTTAAAACGGAGATAAAAATATTTATATACAAATGTGCATACACTGTGTAAACTCTTTATTAAGTTCTTCGTTAAAACGAAAAGCTTTTGCAACATAGATATTAATTCATTTTACCTTAATACCATCGATATTCTCTATATAATGGTTATTCTTTGTAACGATACATATTTTAGTATGTTTATACTTATTTAATATGTCGATTACCCATAAAAAATAGACAAATAAAAAAAACAATGGAAAGTTGGCGTAAACGCCAGGTTAGTGCTCAAGGAGTTAACAATGATGATATAATCTTTCTTATCGGTTTATATGAATAAAACCAAAAAAAAACTGTGTGATAAAATAGGCCAGTACAGATGACAGACTATTTCTAGAATTATTATTTATTTTACCCTCAGACTACACTAACATTTTATCTATGCTTTAAGCTATATTTACCGATAACTGTAGTAAATTCGGTCGTGTAGCTTTGTTCTCACGTATATGGTGTAAATGAAAAGTCCATTGAATTTTGTTATAAAGAGTTTATATGTGTTATACACATATTATAGTTTTCGAAAAATCAAATAATCTATTAAGTGCTCCTGTATAGATTGCCAAAGGGAGTTATTAAAACTTAGATCAAGTGTGTACATTATCTTTATCTCCCCTACATAGAGTTCACGGAGACGGGGCGCGAACCCTAATGTAAACTGTCTGATACACTGTCTAGACGCTAAGCTAAACATTATATCGTATAATGCTTAACGACTTACTTTAAAGATTTTATCATATCTCATAATAAACTCTGTACTACTGCTAACCATAAACAACGGTAAATGTCTGTAAAAACTTTTAAAAACAATAACGATTTAAATTTTAATCTAAACAAATAAGTGAATAATCGTTCTTAAAAACCTTTATTGTTAAACCCGTCAATGCTAATAATAATATTTCAATATAACCAATATGTGAAATTATGCAAAAGAAATTACGAAATTCACGTCAAAAATCTTTCATTCGAATCGCCGTCACAACGGTATCGGGAAAAGTATCGCGGAAGGCTTTTGACCGTGGTATAAGTCACAAAGCAAATCCTAAAGGTTCCCGAGCATCCTTTGATGTCAGCCGAAACGCGACCCACTTTCCCGCGGTCGATGTGTTGTGTGCTCTCCCCACAAAGCGAAGTTTCTGTTAAAAATACAAAAGTTCCTCATCAGGAATATTGAAGACCGTTACTGAGGATGAAGGGAATGCAATTTGGAGTGTTTTGTATAACATTTAGTGAAATTAATCACTTATGGAATGAGGCTATTAAAATGTGGTGCTGAAAAATTACTGACGGAATATCTCTTAAATATTTTAAATTTTTTTTTTCTTATCTCATTCAATGCTATTCTCATAACGTTCTCCATTAAATATTATTTGTTTATTAATTTAACTAATTGAGGAAAATATACGCTTAGCTAGATATATAAATGATAATCATAATAACTTGTTTTCGTAATTCGAAATATACTACGAATACAATTAATATAGTCGAAATAGATTTTATTGACAAAACCCGCACTAGAGCATTTGCTCATCTCAGAAACAATAAATTCAGTTCATTACATTAATTACGGATACTTAAAACACCCACAACCATGTTTAGTACCATAATTTATTGTGTGAGAAGAGCCTACAACACTCTCGGAACTACAGTGCGGACACGCGTCGCTTCAAATCATTTCTCCATCCTTCTCCAATTTTAATAAAAAAAATAATTATGTAAATCCTGTTAATTACTTCTCGAATTAGAAACCAATTAAAGGATAAGAGATAGTAAGGCGTTGCTTTATATAGGAGGATGTAGATTTACATACACTTATCCTAAAAAATTAAAATTATTATATTGACAATTGTCAATTAAAACGATAAACTAATGAAATACAATGCAATAATGCATGTTTTATAACTATGCTTGTCATACCAGCGACTATCTTTAAACGCAAGTAGTTTTTGATAGGATATTTTTTAAGACTCATCTTTTAGTTACCAAGAAGCCTCCTTCCAGTTTATATATACCTAGTTATATACAAAATAGTATAGCGTAGTCATGTGTAGTAGTGTAACAAGGATTTTTTTTAGGATCTTCTAAGATATGTTACATAAGATCTTCCATTGGCAATCTGTAAAGACAGTAAATAAAGTGCAGAATACTTGCATCATAGCTATTGAACTACATTGAAATTTTGGATAACAAGTTTATAATCCAATAGCGGTACAGAGTTCGATATTAAACAGGCTAAATTCTGGATTGTGGATATGGAAGTCATGTATTTTAATCATATCGCGTAATATAATAGATAAACCAGATTTTTTTTTCTAACCTAGCTAATGCTGTTGATCGGAATGGCCTTTACAGCTTCACTGTGACTTTGGAGGCGAGTGCTGAAGGCACTCACTCAGCCACAAAAAGGTAACTAGCACAAGGGTTACCAAAATGGTACGAACATTTTTTTTTTTTTTTTTTGACGGGGGGAAATGCATCTACGCACTCAATGCGGCTTGGCCGTTACCTGAGTGAGATAAACCAGATTTGTAAATCGTGCATCTATATATATTGATATATCGATTTATATATCAATTTAATTCCATGTTAAGATTTCTATGAATTATTTTATTCTTATTTGATAGTACCGTCTGAAATAATCAACATCAAGAATGAAGGTTCTTAAATGGTGATTGGATAGTTTGCGTTACATTATATCATGAATTATATTTAAACTCATTTATGTACCCGTATGTAACGAAGGTATGTTTGATATGTGCCCAGCAAACAGGATTCCAATTAATCTGGCGTCTGAAGTGAAACAACTAAACCGGTTGACGAACAGTTCAAAGGGTACTTGTAGAGAGAGAGACCACTGAAAGTGCGAGTTCAGACTATTTGTAAAGAATACATATATTTTATCGAATTGAATCGAATGGTCGTTTAGCTTTCTTTTCTACAGTAAAATATAATATAAGTTGTTGCCATTAGGAGAAAACATTTTTCCCTGGGTCGTCACAGTCAGAAATAGTTAATTAAAGAGACAATGTAAGTTATAAGAATAAATGCTATTAAATATGTGATGAAGAATACAAATCCCGATCAAAAGATTCTATTATGTACGATATTTTATTTCAATTGCATGTTACAGAGGCATCAATAAAAATGGAACAAACGCTCAAATGGTAATTAGTATTTCCTGGTATATACTGATTACGATAAGGTACAAATGAAGGATATAAAATATTTTAATCAGGTTAAACCTTGACTTCTAAAGCACCGACGCTGATGCAGCTATTCAAAATCAAAATCAAAATTTATTTATTCAATTTAGGCCCTAAGAAGGCGCTTATGAACGCCTAAAACACTACCACCGGTTCGGAAAAACAACCCAGTCGAGAAGAGCCTCATTCCTGCCACAAGCAAAGCAATAATACTCAAAACATCAGCCACAACTGATACAAGAGATCTTCTAACTCCTTCAGTGACTAATTTTATTCATAGCTGTACACTCATAGTAAAAATTAATTATATATTAGCTAGATGTTAGCCCTCTTCACTAGAAGTAAATGAAAGACTCATGTAACTTGATGGGAATTCCCTTTAAATTCTTTACTTTTGTATAGTTATTAAGGAAAAGTCATTCACATTTATTCATAGATTTTGAAATGCGATACGAGTAATAACTACCTTGCATTGTCTATTAAATAAGAGAAAACCTTAGTTTAACTTTTACTTGTTAATATTGTATTGTCCCAAGTCCCTACTTGTATTACAAGGCCAATACGGTGTATGTCAACAAGTATGGAAGATGTTTACTATCTGCCCGCATTTAATCGCTTGCCGGGCAAACTTGCCGCCCGAGTCCGCAATCCTGTTTATACAACCGCACAGACACTAACCTGTTTCCATATGCATGACACACATTCAGAATTAGGGAACCGTGTAATCAAAACGAGCTACCTTGAACGAATATTCAAATCTAAGTAAAGGTTTATGTCAGAATCAATACAATCACTTAACAAAATCCGAAATACGAACAGATAGCGTGATGGGGAGAGGAGCGAGCTGGAAATTCAGTTTAATATAATAAACAATCCAAATGTGAAATGCTATAATATTTTTCTTATTTTCTATACTAAACTGTATCATGTAGCCAAAGCCTCTTGTGACATCTAGGTGTTCATATTCTTTTTTTACTAGCTAATTTCTTGAAGTATATAAATAAAATAAAATTTATTTATTATAGTCTTCTTATCTTAATGTCTTCCTTTACTACTTCTTGGACATTTTTTTTTCTTCATGAAATCTTTCACAATAAAATATGATTTTCTTTAATGTATCTACTTCTTCCGCACTGTATGAAAATTCATCGATGTTTGCCTTCCCTATGCCTAAAAACCGTGCATTGGTTTCATCACAATGGTTTCCTTCTTCAAAAGCTCAGGTTCTTCGTAAGACAAGATATGAATATTCAACCACATTAATATCAATCTCGAAATAATTGAAACCATTTATTAATAATTCGTTATTAATTAATATAACATGAACTTTATTCTCAGCAAACCCTGGAAGTGATACAAAAAACCTTAACCTTAATCCCACCATCGAGCCGGACCGCCTAAAACCCAATTTTGTCTCATATTGTTCCAATTATTGTTCGGAGGCTCGTTCCTATATCTCGGCCTCTATTTGTACGACAAACATTTTATTACAGGAAAATAAAAAACAATAAAGGCGCGTTTTCCTTTCCCGGACCGCTCTGGTGGCAACAATGCCGTCCCTTGTTCGGGTTTTAAAGATTGTTTTCTTCCAAGTCATTGTGTATCGCCGATCGCGGGCAGATTGGATGGAAATGAGACCAAAGTCGCTTCCACTACGTATATCTCGGTAGATACGTACATACATTTTTGTAACTGTTTAAGAGTATTGTTTTCTTTATAAAGTTTTTTACAGCCAAAACATGTACTTAGAATAAAAAATTTCTTGCGTATGTAAATTACTATATCCTACGCATTTTTGTTTTTTAAACTCATTACAAACGTATTTATATTTTTGGTTGAAGTTTGGTGTGTGGTTTTTTATTTTGTTTTTACACTGAATAGGCTTTGTGCTTTGACCACAATCTCACCTGGTGTTAATTGACGATGTAGTTCATGATGGTAAACACACTAAGGTTAGAGGTACTGGTTCTCAAGTGATGCTGGAACACACCCATTGGTATTTGACGATAGGTTTTCAAACATGAGGGTGGTAGCTACCCAGGCGGCCATCATTAGAAAATACCCTACCACGATGCTTTTGGTTTCCTCACGATGTTTTCCTTCACCGAAAGCTCAGGCCGATTTTAGAGTCGGATAAATGGGGATCGAACTCCCGTCGATTGACGCGGAATCCGACCACACTACCCGCTGCGCCTCCATCGCTTCTATCATTAGGTAGTACAAGCTTCTTCCGCCTTCTTCTTAGATTTAGATCCAGATTAGTTCCTTTAGGCTTAGTTTGTTTACCATCCTGGGCCACATTGAGCGTATACCGTGTAAAAAAAAAGATAGCAATTGTGAGTCAATGCTAAGTGATACAGATATGCTAGCGCAAATTCTGCAGAATTTTTGAATAACCACAATTATCTAATGCACTAATTTGATGTATATCTAAAAATGTAGCCTACGTAAGCTATGCAGCTAATTACGTCATAGAAAATAAAATAGCTCTGAAAAAGTTATATCTATGATTAATAACAAGCTATTCTAGCTTGCTAGCGTTTTTTTTTTCCTTTTTTCACACTACAAATAATGATAAATATTCTATGTTAAAGTCTCTTTATAAGTCACCTTACCCAATGGACTTCAGAAAATATATATTCAACGAAGACTCACAGAGTCTTGTCGATTTCTTTTCCCACTGACGGCTATTTTTCTCTTTTAACGAAATTGAATTCGCATTCATTCCCTTATAACGGTTATAATAGAACCTTTTCATTTCGTCATGATATTCAGAGGTACATTTACAAAGTGAATGTGTTTAGATTTCAGATTATTCTCGTCTATTAGTATATAAAAAACTGATCTACGCAAGCGTTTTACCATCATAAAATAATTATTGTATAACTTCTTAAATAACAATAAATCTTAAGAAATAATTTCGAAATGTTACTTAGATACGTAAAATGTTTTCGTCAATTATTCTTAGAGCTTGAATAAAATCAAAAGTAATGTTTATTTTAAATTAAAATTTATTTTAAGTCATTCATAGTTGCTGTCACTAAATTCGTCTGTTACATTTACGCCTATAAGCAAAGAGCTAGATGTCGAATCGAAGGTCTTTAGTATTGTGACGATATTCAAATCTTGTAATTTGATGAAATTAATCACACGAGGGATTTTATGAATGCACAAAAAACGACCTTGTACTAGTACTAAAACTTAAGTTTATTTCGAAGGCTGTTTTATTGAAATTAATACAGATTAACATGCAAATTAAAAAAAAACTAACATTACTAAGTAATCAATTTAATAATTAATATTATTTAAAACTAAGTGGGATGATATTAATATAAGTAAAAAAGAAAACAAATGAAGACGCAAACGTAATTTTACAACGAAAACAGCTTAAAGCGCGAAAGCAAGCAGGCGCGATGCTTTTTTTAAATGTAAATCAAAATCAGAAACAGCCGTCCAATTTCTCTTTGATGTGATAATTCTGTATTCTCGAATCGTACTAACCAGAAACTCTTATCGAATTTGCATTCATTATAATATCGAATATAATTTATGTAAAACTCACGATATTATTATAAATGAAATTAATAACGGGTAATACATTTCTGTTAATTAAATTTACTTCGAAAGCACGATTTACAATCGTCGTTGTTTTTAAAATTATAATGAAAGGAAATAAACCGAGTTTAACATATAAAAAATGTATTGTTTAAACATCTATTGTTCTAACTAACAAACATAATAATTTAAACAATGAGTCATATTATAAGATAAGTATCATATAATCAGTTAACAATAAAAGCTCTTCACAAAAATTAGTACAAAATGCTTAATTATTCGTCTTTACACTGTAATTAAAGAAACATAGAATGATTTCTTAATATTGCAAAGGATGAGATTGTGGCGGATTTTTATATTGACTTCATAAACTATTACCCTAAGATCGTTCGTTCGTACCTAAAATTACAATATATTTCATAACATCATCCAAAGAATGTACATGGAAAAATAATCACGTAAATCGGTTTAACTTTTAACCAACTAACGTTTAAACGTAAACATCCATTACTTTTTCTAATATGTAAGGGAAGACGTAACATCGAGGAAATAAAAGTCTTTAATTAAATACCTTTACCAGTGATTGACACAGTTCGTTATTTTACTACATCTGAGCACAAAGTATTTGTGGCTTTACGACATTCCTATCCATTCCTTTAGGGATTACTATTATCAGAGACAACGATTCTTTTTATAAACAGTTCCTATCGGCATAACATAACTAATCTGTCAAATAACATCTATAACTAATTACTTTAGGAAACTATTCTGAAGCAGTTCGAATAGAGCATTCGAATTAATTTTCCACGGAATATAAATAAAAGTCAAGATCAATGTATGAGAAAGATAAGTTCGCTACCGACGCAAACCGACGCCCGTATCTTTTGCGGGGAAGATAATACACCAAAGTCCAAGTAGAGGCCTCGGACATCCAGAGGAAACAAAGGACAGATTTATCACGATAGCAGCTTTTAACCTCTGTCTTGTCTCTGAACATCCACGATATTAATTGAAACAAAACACACATTTATTGTACACCATTCTTCTCGTGAAATAAATTAGATTACATACTCATTAATCTTTGCAAAAAAGATTTATTTTTACTTAAATTACTAGGTATACCCCGTAACTCTGATAGCGTTAATTTCTTTACATCATATCATTCACAGCATTATATTATATGTCTTAAATAATATACTGCTTACGTACAGTGCTGTAAGATACTTGCAGTCATTTTTTTGCTAACTTCGTTCTGTATTATCCTCGTATTTTTGTTCACGTATTGACTAATGTAACTAATAATATGAGTTAACTAAAACCGGATGCGAAAAAACATGCTTTAGAAAAGCTTCATGTAAATCAGTACACAATTTCTTGAGTTAAATTATAATTCAGTTAACCAACAGATAGACAAAAAGACGTTGCCTTTTAATAAATTTGAAGATGAAGAATGAGAAGGAGATTACTTGTCATAATTATACTATTATTTCTATTCTATCTATAATTAAATCTTTAATAGTGTTACACAATAACTTCTAAAATCCATATGTCTGCAACTTGATGATATATTACGGGTTTTAGGCGTTCTATCAGCACTCTGCTGTACTGTATAATTACATAAAAATATCACAAAAAAATTACTCTGAGAAAATTGATATGATGATTTAGGGAAACTTATTGAATACCTATAGTTTACTAAATCCATATTGACATTTCTTAAAAAGAACAAATAAACCTACAAAACAGGGTCAAAGTAAACTTATCACACTAAAAGTATGCTTAATTTGTTTGTTTGATATTAAACTGATTACATCCACAGCTTTTCTTCTTATTTTATTACAAATTCAAAAGTGATTTATGAAGACATGTAGAATAATTTTTACAACTAAATCATACTTCGTGAAACCAGGTCCCATTAAAATTCGACATGTCTATAACTTAATACACACGCACACACACACACGCGCACTGTTAATCCTATTACACATGACGTGAAATAATATTTTTAAAGCTCGACTACATCACAGTAGAATGTAGGTTAAGGAATAAAGTGAAACGGTCGTGTGAAGTTTGTTGGCGCCCACCGTGGGACCTCTCACCAAATTGTAAATGTGCCTCCGCATCAGTGCTTTTATGGTTCCCGCAACTCGCTAACATTTCAAAAGTTTAAAAAACAATCTTTCTTTTAACTAACGACCTCTCTGACGTTTTTTATTACCGGCATAACTCATATACGTGAACGCATTGCTGGTATTCCTTATGAATTCTGTTTCCTCCTATTTTGTAAGTAATGGATGATGTTTTCGGTTCGCTAAATATTTCTTTATCCAAATTACATTGTAATAAAAATAGAACATACGTTTAGTTTCTATGAATTCGAATAACGGGAAAATTAATCTTGGTGGTATTTATTATAGAAATAATTTAAAAAATTCAGTCCTATATTTTAGCGTGCAATAATTTTTATATTCTAACGTGGACTTCAAAGCATCTTCGAAGTTAAGCCGGGCAGGTAATAGATACGACTCCTTTGGGATTCGCCGGAATTAATCCGAGGACGGCGCCTTTAATAATTTCAACATTTATAGGTACGGTACGACTTTTTAATCACAGGACTTAATAAGCTAAATAAAATGAAAATTGAAAATAGAATTTTAGACAATTTAGAAAATAATATAATAATGAAAAAAAAAACTATTAACAATGATTTTGCTATTATCTTTTCTACTAACTAATTTAATTAATAATCTTGAAGATTAATTAAAATATTTTTATTATCATTTGGAACACGCGTGAGATAACGCAGGTGATATTTACAAATTTTAAACCAAGCCACGTCTAGTATACGAGCGGAACGTGTTGTCCTTAATAACAATTTTATAGACATTAACCGTAAAATCCGAATAAAAATAAATACGAAAGAAAAACGTTTCACATTTACTGCATACCACTTAAATGACATAATCAAATCTAAATGAAGCTCTAATTTTCGACAAATATAAGTTCTGAAAAGATACATTTACTAGCTGTGCCTGCGGCTTTACCCGCTTGGAATTCAGACAAATTGCAGCCTTGCAATGTTCTTTCCATGGATTGCAATATATGTCATTACCAACTTTCATCGAATTTGGGTCAGTAGTGTAGTGTGTGACTGGCGTACAAATTAATAAATAGATAAAAATTTGTCCATTCTGAAGCCTCTCATAGTATTTTTTCATAGATATCTTCAATGTACAGATATCATCGCGTTCGCCTTTTATTATAAAGTATAGATTCAATTGTTTTTGCTACGTATACAATACATTAAAAAAAAATTCTTACTAAAAATGTCGGAATTATTTACTTAAATAATTATAAATATAGCGAGAAAGAAGGCGGCGTTTCAACTTCATTAATAGACAGTTTTAGTAAATTATTAAAACCTATGAAGTTTTTCAAGTAAATTGCTAGATGAAAAATATCTATATTATAGTCACACTCGAAGAAATATTATAGAGCGACCTTTTCCAATCTCAACTTTTACTATTTGCGTTCAGCATCGATCTAATACATAAATATAACATTCAAAATGGGCGCTGGGGTACTGTGCGCAGCCTTCAAACGGGACATTGTAAGTAATGACCGAAGCCCTTTTTTCGAAATCGCTAAGAGCACACTCGGCCGACGTGGACACGAAGGAAACTATTATATTATTCAAATACTGCCATATTGGACCGACATTTAGAAGTTTTGAAGGGAAATCTGAGCGAACGGGTTCAAGCGAGGGTTATAGCCAGCCTTGTGAGCCGTCACGATTTTAGTTAAATATTTTATTAAGGTTCCTGTGATACCTACTTCTAATAAATTGGCGGCCATTTTGTTCAATAATTCTAGAATATACGTTGAAATCTTTGTTGTAATATTGATCTTACTATAATACATAAATGTTATTTTGCAAATATGTCATACAAGAGCTCAAATGCAGTAAAAGATAAAGATTGATTTGCAATATTGAAACCACATCCATTAGACGTCTACCACATAATTTAGTGCACTTAATTTTGAATTATATTAGAGTAAACAAAACGGAATGTAAATTGAAGTAATTGTTTACACGATAAAGAAAGAGATGCAACTATGGTTGACAACTACTATTCTTACATGTAACGATCCCATTATCTGATTAATTGTTTTATAAATAAATATTTTTTTAGGTTATGTGTTATTAACGTAGTTGTTTGTTGAATTAAAAGAATAATTTATATTTTAGTATCATTTTAAATCATAGTCGTTGCTTTGTGATATTTTCTTTTTATGTATTTAAATCTTTTCATTGCAGCTACAATGTATTTACCAATTATTAACTTAACACACACAATAAATCAGTACACTTTCTTGCTCATACATATTCTGCTACTGGAACCGCTACCGCTGGAACTGAACAATTAACATCTTTAATTAATTAGCATACGTCACCGTGTTGATCTGGTTATTTGTTTAGAAGTGCACAGGTGTGTATCATTTGTTCCTGTGATTACTGACTTAGACCACTGATGTGTCGGAAGACTTAAGCGAAAGCGATTTTGAAATATCAGAATTATACAAACTGACTTTAAAGAATTGTATGATTTTAAAAATATAAAAAAACTTGTCTTCAAAATCAAAACTTGTCTTCAAAAAGCTAAACTCCACTATAGTTAAACAAGGATATTGGTAATTCGACGTATTCTCGTTAGAAGATGATAGGGGATAGGAATAGGATTTACGATAATTTTAACCCCCATATCCATTATGCAAAAGTGAACCATTTTTGAGTTATCATGTTTTTTAGCTTTTTTTCAAAATAAGTAAGAAATGCAACATCTAAAAATTATTTAAAAAAAAGTGTCAATTTAAATCTCATTTTTTTCTTCTGATTTATAAAAACGATTCAACACTGGTTATTTATCAATATTAAAACAACAATTATCGGTCCTAATTTAAAAATGGGAGACACAAATGACATTATTTCAATATTTTTGGAATGAAGTTCCTTATGGGGCGTTGCGGTGGGGTATTTTAGTAGCCGGCAAAAAATATCCGTAACGTTAAAAAAAGCCTACGACTATTATAGCTTTAATTAAATTTCAGCAAAATAGATAACACCTCCGTATCTCAATTGTTTACCGCGTTCGGCTGTACTCGAAAAGTTGGTGGTTCACCACTTTCAAACTTCCTTTAACATACATACTTTGCTTTCTGTTAGTACCAAATATAAGTCAAGGTCTCTATAAAACAATGGAATTTTCCAATGATTAAATTTAAATATATTAGGCAGTGAATAATTATACGGAATAGAGAAAACGATACGCGAGCGGGGGAACAGTTTTGAAATAAAACTAAAGACTTATTTATTTAAATTCTTGACTTATCCACAGAACATTTCTCATTTCATAATTCATATCATTATACATATAAAGTACTAGCTGTGCCCGCGACTTCGTCCGCGTGGAGTAGTGCCTTCGGGTAGCATTTTGAATTATTTACACTAATTATTTTACAAATAAGACACATACGTATAAATACTTTATTATTTTAGTATATAAGTACATAAGGTATAAAGTATTAATATGAGTTATTTAAGTAAATTTTAATAAACTACGATTTTTGTTTTCCCATTTTTTGCCATCAGTATTCTCATGCGTGTAGCACAGTCGTCTGCCCTCACGTGTCTACCCATTTGGGTAAGTACACGTAGGCATATTTCCCCACCTACCCCGCGCCGTACCATGCCGCGCTCCGCTGCCCCCCGCTGCGCCTTGCCTCTCCCCCTTTCGAAAATGTTACATTAGAATAGCTCTAATATTTTGTATCTTGTCGCAAACTTATAAAACAATCACATAAATCTTACATATTTCCATACAAACTTTCATCCCCTATTTCCTATTGCCATTTTACACCCTTGAGGGTAAAACTTTTAGAAACTTTCAATGTCACATTTATTTATATCGAAACAGCCTAAAAAATTAATTTCAAGCTTCTAGCTCTAAAAATGACGAAACTTCCATACAACTTTTCGTCCTCCCTTTTAACCCCTTACAACCCTTTTTCGCATTAAAAATTAACATAGGTTACCTTTCATAGGCTCTAGACTATTTGTGTATCGAATTTCATTTAAATCGGTTCACTACTTTTGGCGTGAAAGCGCGACAGACAGATATAAGTACTTTCACATTTAAAATATTAGTAAGGATTTTTTATACGCGTCAGTTCGTGCTTTACACCGTACATTAGAATATATCCCGGTAATTTACTAAGCTTGCCGTCGAGCGCAAAGGCTTATTGTTACTTATTATACGTGAAATTTGAGAATACACTTAATTTTACTGTTTGAAAAGTCGTTTTAATGAGATGTTTCTTAATTTTATCTTAGAATGATCGCGTATATTTTATTTATATACACCCGATGTATATAATAGTATATGTTCCTTATTCAAACTCGCGATGCTTGAAAATTGCTAGAACAATATTTTAATCTAATATATGTAATAAAACTAATATTTGTGTAACAGTTAAGGTTCATACATACCAGGTTACCATTCAAGTTTTACAGAGGCCTTGAGCAGTAATATAACAAATTAGCCGTCACGAGACTCAGCAGATGTATAATATAAAACGTCACGGCATCCGAGTCTATTTCATTACCAGAGCGCGTCAATAAATATCTCACCTCCAAAATATTTCTCGCGAACGAAGTCGAGGGTGACAGCTAATTTAAAATATGGTAATGGCCTACAATGAAAAGGATATATAGCACATTGTTTGCGATTACCTGGAACGACCAACATGCAGAAAAACTGTTTGTTGTTGTAACAGAACTTATGACGATATAAGCCTGTAATTGAAGCTGTAAATGGATTCAATATAAATACCGTAATAATTTAATTGAATAGACATGACTATTAGATCTTTCTGAGTCATTCTGAAACTCTATTAGTTAACTATATAAGTAGACCGCGGGCCGACCCAGTCAGTTCAGTTCTACTTTGAACATCAAATCTACAAGTACTGTAGGAAAATAATGAACAGTATTGTATTGTATTGCAACAGTAAAGACTAATCACTTGTATTTTAAAACATATTACAGTAAAACGGATCTTACTATTTCAATTTCACGTGACGCAAGTTTAAATTAAGATATTATACGAAATTACAAAACTGGGGGTTCAAGTTAGCCATAACAACTACTAAGTTATTCAAAATATTACCGTAAGTAAGAGACCCTACCGTGTTCTACCATACAATGTACACTGAACACCTTAAGGGCCCTTAATTTCATTCCTTACGAGCGGGACCTCATCAAATAAAATGACCTTACAGCCTGAACTTTGCTTCAAGTCTATTGTCGTCGCCCGTAACATTCTCTTCCTGTTACCTCACGAACTATTATGATATTTGAATAGGCATCTTCCATTGTTGGCCGCTTCACCTGCGAAAGGGGATTATATATATCCATACTATTCTTACGTATTATATCAGTTCTCTCTTACTTTGTCCATGTTATCTTTATATCCATAAATCTACACGATTCTCTTTTTGAATCATTTATAATAACTATCTCGCCAGATTATACTATATTTACAAAACAAGTTATAACGAATGACGATGGCTACAAAATATGTAATGTTGTCGTGTCATCCAAAATGCCTGTCGTTGGGCGCTGATCACGTAAAAACTATTAAATAGATTTCGATTAAATTATTTTACTTCTTGGACCTTATCTAAAAAAAATATTAGGATATCTTCAATTAATGTTAAAGTTTTTACAACGCAGACGGAGACGTGGGTATCAGCGAGTTTCTCTCATGGTCTTATATGTTATTTAATTATGTATGCTAGTTACATAAATACGCTGTTGCATTTCAAATAAATAAATAACTTAAAAAATTATAACACGCTGTATACGACTATGTCTAAGACTACACTATACAATATACACTATAAATGAAACAGAGACTATTATTGATTAGTTCTACGAATAAAATCGAAATTATTTAAATTTTAATTTACATTAAAAGGCATCTTCTAAAATTAAAACTAAACTAAAGTTAAAAAAATAAAAACTATTAACCAGAAGGACCTTGATAACTTCACCGGACTTTAGTGTTATATACTTAGCGCATATAACCGGTTACATAAATGGTAAATAACTCAAAACCCACAGTGGTATTAACTGTTTTGTTCTCTGCATACTGTGAAGCGATGATTGGTTAATTGTTAGTGCGGTCGGATTTCGCGTAATAGCACGCGGGTTCTAATCCACCTATCAAACTCTAAAATCAGCCTGAGCTTTCGGTGAAGGAAAACATCTTGAGGAAACCATAGCATGGTGGTAGGGCATTTTAAAATAATACCTCTAGGCTTAGTGTGTTTACCATCCTGGACTACATCGTCACTTAACATCAGGTGAGATTGTGGTCAAACTACTGAGCCTATAACGTGTTAAAAAAAATTGAATAAGTATAACTTAAATATTAGTTAAACACACGTAATTATTCTAAACACAACGCCGAAGGTAAGCAAACTTCTTAATTGCGTTTATGATCAAGTTTTAACACAAACATCGCGCGTAAATTTCAATACACTCCCCAAATATATACAACGTTAATTAAACAACCCCGCTCTATGAATTCGATCTACATATACATAGTAAATAGCGTGTATATTCGCACACCTACCGCGTATTTTAATGAAGCAATTATGATAAACCATGAATTATGTTGTCGCGTGTTTATTCACTTCTAAGTTGAAATATGCGATACTGTTGCTTGTATCAAAAGCTATATAATTCCCTCTACCTTTATATAGTTTATGAGATTCCTTTAGTTAACGAGATTATCCACATAGATATAAACAAACTAATAGTATGATAAACATATGTTGATTTCTATTTAGTAACGTAAATAAAAAGAAGTTATGTAATTTTGTGCAAGAAAGTAATTTTGTTAATCGTAAAACATTACAACACTATTTTTATATACTCTATAAACTAAGCCCTTTGACCACAATGTCATCTGTTGTTCAAGAGATATTGTTAAATACGGTAAGCATACAGGCTCTCCAGTGAGGCTGCCGGAATACACCTGAACGTGCTCGGCGATATATTTTCAAGTTTGAAGATTATATAGTTAACCAAAAGGGCATTGCAAAATCCTCTTTTAACACGCTATATGGTTTTCAAATGATTGTTCCCTCCTCTCAAAAGCTAAGGCTAATTATAGAATTCGACAACATTAACAACTGAGCCATCATCGTCTCATTTCTTCACAATGTTGTGTTGCACAGAAAGCTGGGCTTATCATAGAATACATGACAAATCAATTATAATAAAACGCGATATCACAAACAAAAAATTAAAAAAAAAAGTTTATTCTGTTTAGGCCCTGAAGCCACCTTTTTGAAAAACAACCCAGTCGAGAAGAGCAACAAACTCGATCTGTTTTTTCCTTACATATAAAATTACATTTTTTAAATAGAAGTATACAACTCATATTTACAACCCGGTTTAATTGTATGCAAAAAGAGGATGTCACTTCCAGATATCACCATCATTCACTTAATGATCCACCTTATAATATTCACCCTTTGAAATTAAAACTTCCTTGATATGGTCCCTAAACGGCTAAACGGTAATGTGCTTAATAACCGGACTCAGTAAATTAGTATAACTGAACCACCACCGCTTTAAAAATATTCTAAGAAAAAATATACCTTTACTTCGATGTTGAAGATTGTAAAGCACAATTAATATATATGAAAGTGATATATTATAATATTTACCTATATATCTTATTATTGATTGTGGTCGCCGATCAATTAGCTTGTCAGCAGACATTCGCGCATTAATTTCATGTATATAATTGATTGGTTTAAAATGATTTGCGGACAGTGTGGTATTATGTATACTTCTACGTACGGGTGTTTTGTAAGTTGAGTTGAGTAAGTTGAGAAGTTGTTAAGTGAAATAAATATAGTTATTAACGACAAAGATAAAATTATCGAGCGATATTCCAAAACAAAAACAAAGTTGAAACCAAAATTAACATCCTCCTTTCTGTCTTCTGTTCTTTTTCTCCTTGCCAGCAACAATTCTGCCAAAGTCAAGTGCACAAAATTATATGAATACATCCCGGGTGGTTTTGACATAAAAAAACAATACTACTCGCATTTATAATAAACTTCAGTTCACAAGTGCAATATATATATATAGGATCAAATATCGCAAATAAGAAATTAAAAATGACTACATGACATACTAAGATTCCTCCAGAAAGTTCGCCTAGAGTCGATACCTAATGTTAAAACCAAAAAAATCGATTTCAGAATCACCGTTGAAAACTATAATTGCTAAATATAACAAAATGTAAATTAAAAACCTGGCTAAAAACCGCCTATGATTTAAATAGATTAAGAATAAAAAATTGATTACGTTAATGTATTAAATAGTTCTCAAATTATAAATCTAGTAACGGAGAGGTTGAGAAAAGTTGCATAAGATGTATCTAAATATTGAATATCTAAGTGCAAAAGCAAAAGATAAGCGACTTTACACAAATGATTAACAGCGAGCATTTCCTCTGTTTAATGCTGCGCCGTGAAAACGTTCCTTAAAGGCGGCCATTAGTAAAAACACTGTAATTTATCAACAAAGGCATCTGTAGAATGTCGCCTGTATAGCCTTAAAATCCAAGCTCCATTATTATTCCGGTTTGGCTCACCGCAAGGGAAATTTACCTAATCCCGTGCGATTTTTTTCTCTCTGTAAACTTCAAAAGTGTACTGGCGGTTTTGCAAAATTAGTTCCCCCCCCCCTGTATTTTGACTCTGTAATAATATTTTTTATAATATATACATTTCTGAAATAGTTAACTTTTTAAATATATTTTACTTTTAAATTTTAGTTGATGTTACCTTTCAAACTTAAAATAGAAACGTGAAAGTAAAAATTTAATACATTTTTTTTATTACTAAATAATTTCCATAGTTAATATTATCATTTTTGGAGTCTATCATCAAACGCTTAGTAGTAACAAATAATTGCAATTTCTAATTAAGCTGACTCTCGTTAGTACCTATCTGAATGCGATATAAGCATAGGATAGATGCACCGGTACGCAAAACGACACTGTATAGTAAAAGTGGATGGTTCCTAGAATTTCTATTAAATTACCTAGAAAAATTCAATACATCGAAAACATACCAACTTTAAAAAAAAGTTAGAGAAGTTCCACTAAAAAAAGCTACAGGATACTAGCATATTGTTAACACTATTTGGAAATTCTGTGCTGACAATTTTAGAATTCACATAACTTTCGTAATACTGTGGTATTATTATTATCTGTATTATGTTAAGTGACTGAAAAAATATTTTTGTTTAAATTTGAGTCTTTCTTTTAAATGTATAACTTTGTTTTCCACTTTGTATTTGCCCGCCCACTGTTGGTATAACATAGCGACCTAATCAGACAAAACACCCTTCTGTATGTAATAATGACTATGTTAACAAAATAAATGTTTTCATTTCATTAATTCATGTCTATAATTCACTCATCACATCATGATCACATCATCACTTGTGTGCTGGTCTCTGTTTGAACTGTGAATCCTCTGAAATTTCTTCGATGATTTTATTTTAAATAGGGAAATATTACAAACAGAGATTTTTTTATAAAAGAATCCATAAATATATTCAAACGGTAAAAATGAGTTCTAATACCTCTTAACGGGGATGAATTTTGCTATAATTCTTTAGCAGAGAGTCCAGAATTTACTCGAAACTGCCGGCCAGTAATCTTCTTAAGAAGCCCCCCGGTTTTACCTCGGAGCTCGTAAATTAAGGAGTTTACAGGACGATAAGAAGGTCCGGAGAGTTTGTCATGGCGAGAGCGGTAAGACCCGACGACTTACTGTCGTTAAAGACTTATTCTAAACAGTAAATTCGGATAAGTTAGCTTACATACATACACGCTTTATTTTTTTATTCTTTAATTAATTATACATTTTGAACTAATTATATGGTTTTCACTAATTGATATAGAGATTCATGACGAAGGTGATAGTATATATAATTTGTTGAGGTTGTATGTAAATTTCCTAAAATATAACAATAATTGTTGAAGAGTATCGTTTAATTTCGAGACAGATTTGTTTTCTAGATAAAATTAATCGTAAATTAGGTAATTCCAGCTATCAACAAAAGTGAATACCATCATAATAACACGGCCAAGTGAATAAATAAAAAACAATCTAACACATGTTTCTATCTTGTTGTTTTTTATTACTTTAGTGTGTCGAGTACCCATAGAAAAAGATAATAGAAAGACAATAGGAAAACAATGGAAAGCTGGCGTAAACGCCAGGTAGTGCTCAAGGGGTTAATAGATTTATTTTGACCCCTTTTTTACTTAATAAAAAGTGGTAGATGAAAATGTTACCACACTAAACCTAAAGGAACTGTTTTTAAAATAATGTACTGGAACACGCCTATACTTAAATGCTCGTAGGCATATTTTCAAACTTCTTAGCTAGATAGAACATTATAAACAGGCCTTTCACTACGTTATGATTCATCATAATATTATCTTTCAACGAAAGCTCACGTTCATTATGGGATAGGAAACGTTGATTCGAACCTACATCCTTCGACGTAGAACCCAATCACACTACCACTGAATCATAATAACTTAAACATAGGTACTTATGAGTCACATAAATAAATTAATGTGAAAGTTCTGACAGATGCGCGGACCGAACAACGTACATGGTACGGCCAGACGATCAAAATGACTGACGCGAAAGGAAAACGTGACAAACAACTCACAAAATGAGGCTCGTTTTTCTTCAAACTTAACGTGTTGATGATATTGACACTTATGTGTAATCTCTGTTCAATTATATTCTAAAAATAAATTATAATATAGGTAAAAATACGCAAGGGAAAGATTATGGAATAAGTAATATATCTGACCTAGTGACACGGTCGCATGCTATCTCTGAGGCCGGAAGGAATCTGCTTATTGCCTACATGGAACGATTCCAAAATGCGGATGCAAAACCACTCAATAAAATTCGCATTCCTGTGCGCGATATCAGCGGGATATTGAAATCCTATATGATATTAGATGTGCCAATGCTTACGCTCGTATATATAATAGTTTCTATACTATATAATGTTTACCATTTTTTTTGTTTTTTTTAAATATACGGTGATTTCGTTAAAAGGAAAGTAATTTCACCTTAATTGACTTCATAACGTTTTCAAATACTTATGAATTCAACTTATGTATGAAAATATAAACTAAAAGCTATATATATATTAATAAGGAACATTGAAATCAGTAGAAAGTTTCTGGAATTATAAAAAGTAGTAATCGAAAAGAATTAATACACCATTTTGGAATAATTAAAAATGGTTTTTTTTTTGCAATTTATCAATACGTTTGCTTTGTATTCTCTGATCTGTTTTAATATTATATAACGACCAATACAAACCAGTACGTAAGTAATATTTACTTTAATTACTTAATCAGATTTTGTAATCATTATACCAATGCTATTAGACGTTACCAAGAGGAAAGAGGTTAAGAGCTTTACTTACTATCCCTGATATGGGGAGGGGAGAGCCAAAACGTCTTAAGCGGCCTCAACAGACTTCATTTAGGTCAGACTGACGATGTTAATGTTACTATGGACTTCCAGATTATCACCATTATTTTAAAACTACGATGTACAACTGACTGCAGTAAAGTTATTTTGGCGAGCCAGTGTTGTACTATCGAATTTAGTTGAAAAAATATTTTTTTTATTACATCGTAAAACGGTTTGTAATGAAACGACAATAACGATGAACATGAAGGTATTATGTATTTTCAATTTCTGTACAGAATCATTCGTGAAGGTATATATCTATCCGTCCATTCAACTAAAAGTCGTCAACTGCTGGACATACGTCTCCCACAAAGATATCCACAACAACCGATCTTATATAGGTCAGATATTTGAATAATATACAAAGTACTTTTAAAAAGTAATTTACCTTCCATATAAAAACAACAAAGTTTCAGAATAACACAGACCGCTTTCGACATTGCGAAAATCATCTATATAAAAATACCCGAAAGTAAATTCGATCTACGATTGTATTATAGAAGTTTTTGTAGTCGTCAACGGTTAACATTCAAATGAAATGATTTTTTATTGTATAGGTCCGTATATATATTGTAGCACCTACAAATTATTGTGTAAATAAATTTAGACAGAGAGAAATGAAATAGGCAGAAGATTTAAAAAGAGCAGTAACTAACATTTTAAGAAAATGTTTTAATTAATTGATGAATAAATAGAGCTTAACGTGGCAAGGTTATTGAATTTTTAATTTTATCCTTCTATAGTATGATTTAAAAATTCTGTACCCGTGCAAATAATTCATTTTATTATATGCTTAAGAGGACATGCAGTCAGAAAAGTGGGTATTTCAGAAATCTATTGCTTTCGCGTTGCACCCTAAAAAAATAATTATGAAACACGAAAGGGACAACTGCAGCGCGAGCTGATTTAACTATGCAAAATAGACAAAAACATCAATTCGTAGTACCCTGTTTCCTCCTCCAAAATTAAACCTATTAGTTCAGAATTCATCCGGTTTCCCAAAATGGAATATCGTAAAACATATACTAGTTATTTTTTTTTTAGTAAATCAGTTTAAATAAACGCAAATGTTTATATTTGAATAAACTTAAGACGCTTAAATTACAATTTCGTGATGTATTCCTTTTAAGTATAGTTTAAAAAAAAATCTCACTTTCGAAATGTCTCTGACGCGAGAGGTATAATTTGATAAAAGTGACCGTGAACTCGTTGAATTAACTGCATCCGAAGTATTATTGTCATTGCTACAAGATTCGTCCCGTTTCAGCCATTATTCTGGTCTTTCTCGCTTCGTTAAACGCGATGGGCGCTGGATTGTGCTCATTAGGCGTAATTTGTTTCTCTTCCTTGTACAATCAGTTGCGACTGACGAAAATTGTGTAACTTTTGAAATGTTATTTGAACTCTTACGACGTGCGGGTTCAAGATGCAGTAAATGAAACGACACATTTAATAACACGTCCGTACTTCAAAGACAGATTTACTAATAACTTTGTTGGACTGTAATTATCTAAAAAAAATTAATGTTTTGTATATTTAAATTCAGTGAAATAATAGATAATCTTAACTATATAAACAGGCAAAATTGTTTTTTTGTTTGTTGTGGATAAACTCAATGTGGATAAACTCAAAAAATACTAAACCAATTTAAAAATTCCTTCGTCTGTATAAAACTACATTATCAATGATTAACATCGGTTTATATTTTGTTTATTTTAAATTAGAGACAACCATGAAATTTGCAATAATGTAACCCAGGGCATCAAAAATTTGCTTATTAATGTCATTATTGGCCATGGTTTGCAACAAGAAAATATTAGTTTATTTTTCTAATTTTCCATGCGAAGTCGGGATAAGTATTATACGTATTTGTTGAGTGATTATAAATAAGTGATGGTACGTACATAATTGTAAAATGATCTAAAAATATTTTTATTTGTTACGGGTACTAAATGAGATACTCAGCATACAATATATACAAACCTTAAGTATAATTTTTATTTATAATGAACATTATTTTATTTCGTTTTAACTCATTTACTTTATATTATTACTATTTCAAATCTTAACACTTTTTAATTTTTCGCGCTTTTTACTCATATTTGATTAATGTTTCGTCAAATTTTTTTAAACATACCTAATATTCTTTGTTTTTACGGGATTTATGTAACTATCTTCTATGACTCGAATTTAGGTTATTTTTAACGAAACTTTTACATATTTACAGTTTTACGTTAACATTGAATCTGTCGGTGAATGTACTCGGATTTTTAACATTTTTGAAGCATTTAAAAAAAAATCCAGTGTTATTTTTATCTGTATGCTTAATACTTATACTATAAACTATCCTAAAATACTACTATAGGATTATCAGCGATTTGTACAATAAATATTCCCTAAAAATCAGTCAAGATTTTTGGAATATTATTATACGTATTTACTGGTACGGGAATGTTTGAAAGGATAGATAAACAATACAAGATGCATGATTACAAATAACATATCTACACATAATTTAGAGCCGGTGAAGTTAACCAACGGATTCCTCGAGATATATCTTAATGCTTATTAAAGGCAGCCTCGTGCCTCGACTCGTTCCCTGGAGATTTCGGAGCTTAAGTGAAACGAATTTGACTGAGTAAAAAAGTCTTCAATTTTATCACGTAATTGCGAGATTGGAAGGGCGGCTGGCGACGCGGAAGATTCAAAAATTTTCACGAATCTCTAAAGAATTGACATAGCGTTGACGCTGCGTCGTGTTTGATTTTATAATAAGATCTTTGAAAATGTAACTGTTGTTAACATAAATAGATGGTTTAATTTTAATTGCTTAGCGATAGATGAAACTTGAAAGTACTAGTTTCTTACACTGCAAGCTCAGTTTCATTATAAACTATGATAAGTAGATTCGTACCTTCATCCACCGTACTATACACGGTATATCCGACCCCACTATCACAGAGCCATCATCGCTTCATATTATCAAAGGAATAAATTTTTCTATGTAATATTGACATGTCTATTTTGTACGATTTTCACGGGTTATTTTCATACTCCAATAACCAAATAACTTATATGCATATTATAGTACTATATACTGTTTATATTGTAATATGTAATTATACAGAGCTTAGTAATCGAACCCAATATATTTAGCCTAGTGCTTGTTCACGTTGTCTCGCGGGCGCGGTGGCGGGTGTGGTCACGATTTATCAAACGCACAGCATAATATGCAAGTGTTTACATACAAAACGCAGGTGCGGCGAAAGTAGCGGGCAAGCTGGCAACAGGCGCGTGCGACGCGCTCGCGGTTGTAATAAACTTTTGATGTTGTTTGTGTGTGTTCACGTCGAACTAGCGAAGGAGCGCGCGGCTTCAGGTAAATTCAACCAGTTTGAACTTATCGCTAGAAACGATAGCACGTTTTCTTAATTCATCATATACATATTTTTTAACCCATCTTTTCAAACCTCTGACAACACGTTAACACTTCCGTAAACGCCTGGCTGTCAATGTGAACATGACCTCGCCACTTCCAGCGTGCCTGCAGTCGTCACTGCGCCCGCTCGTTCCTACTATGGTTTCATTTATTTAGTTACCCCAAGTACATAAATAAAATACTTCTAGAAAAAATATCAGAGACGTCGTTCTCTCGTAAGAAAATGGATGCTGTTATGGATTCATACATAATTTAGTTAAAACTAATACAGACAGAACTAGAGTCAAGAATACTGACCAAACAATTTACGATGAATTTAAGAAAAGAAACATCTTTTTAAATCAAGGCATGTTTAACACAACATGAAACTTTTCTACTATCTCAATAAGATAAAAAAACATTTGAGAAACCATATAAATTATCCTTCACTCACAAAATATAAAACATCGCGAACCTTAAAATTGTAAAAACAACGAGGCGATAGCAAACGGGAAAAATAGAAATGAAAGAAACCCAAGTGATTGTTTCAAAGTTACGCATTTCGTACTGTTGGATTTAAACGGGGCGTAACATTTTTGATTTACGACACAAAGATTGTCCCATAAATCACTGTACGTTCCCCGGCTCTGACATAGAGCATCGGAAAAATTACCCTTAACAAAAATAAATTAAAAGCCTTTAAACAATATTTTGGAATATTCGCCTTATCGACTAAAATTAATCTTCCGTAACTTGAAATCGACTAGAAGCTTTAGACACGGTCTAAGGATTGATCTGCTAAAATCTGTAATTAGAAATCTCCATGAGTTTGGTTTTGAAAATTGCGTAAGGTTTTGCTGCAGAAGTACATATCTATCTATCGTATGATCGCATACTTTTTACTGCTATTATGTTATTAATGGTGTACTGTTGTGATTGCTAATCGAGATATATTTTAGTTACTTAGGAAAATCTTTATTTATATATATAAATCTTCTGTGCGACTAAACTCCTCCTAAATGGTTGAGCCGATTTTAATAAAAAAAATTGTGTCTATTCGAGTATGTTTAGATTCACAATATGGTCCAATTTAATTTTTGTATATAAAACGGGAACGAATCCGCGGGCACAGCTAGTTTTATTATAAGTAAGAATATTTTACATAGGAAGTTGGATGGAAATTATGACTGTTTGAAGCTATACGCTGTTCTTAAGTTCAGCTATTGAGCCGCGGAACGAAAATAGCAAAAGCTATCGCAATACATATATTCCCTGTCAGGTGTAGGCCTCCATTTCTAGGACCTCCTTCTGTATTCTAAGAAGCTGAGCGTTGACGATACTCGAGGTATCTTTTTCTTTACTCGAGAAATCTTACATAAAATACGCACACACGCCTGGTAATAAAATGTTAGTAAAAGATTCGTATCAGTTGAATTAAACAACACATATTCTTCTATCAATTATTTAGCCGTGGAATAGGATATGCTTTCCTATTGTTACCCTCCAGCAAGCCCTCCCCTCAAGTTATTCTTATTCAATCCCCTGAATTATCGAGCTATTTTTTACTTAAGTCTGGTGAAACTACGATATTAATTAGGACATAGCTATGTGTGTGATTCACTTTACTATTGGATAACATAGAAACTCGATAATTGAAAGTAATATCTATTCCTAACACTAACCCTATTGTACACAACCTCTTAGCAGTTAACTTTGTTTATTTATACATTTATTCTATTAAGATTCCGATATGTAGCTTAATATTTCTAAGTAGATGTTAGCGATATACATTAATAAATCAATATAATCTGGAGTCCGTCCAAGAGCTGTGTATGATAGTACAAAATTTATAAACGCTGCCTTTAGCACAAATATTTCCCGACCGTGCGATACGATAGAGGTTTGCTACAAACCATTCATTATCAGTATGATAAAGGATGAGGAAAATTATATTCTTATATTTAACCGAAAATGTTGGCAAACTGGATAGATATTTGCAAAGAACCATCGAATTTAAAGATTCCCATTCATAACAGATTAGCATTTTATTTATTAACTAATTTTGTATTCCACTAGTAACTGCGTCACTTCACAATCTAAAATATTACATGACAGAATATTTATTATTTGATTTTCGAACATGTTTGCATTCAAATGACGATGTTTAGAATAGTCACGATGCATTCTAGTATAACGTTTTACCGGAATTCGTTTGATTATTCTAGGCAAAGTGGATACTAGTGTTGTAGGGAGAAATAAAAAGAATACTTTATACTGAATACAACCCCTCCTGATTTCAAATGAAGATATTGCCTAAGATGGTGGCACTCAACAAATATGTATGTATAAAACACTAGCGACTTACCCCGGCTTCGCATGGATAACAGACTAAGTAAAAAAATTTAAGTAAAAAATTACGAAGAAGTAAAATGAAAATTAAACATTTTATGACAATATGTGTCTCTCAGTGGAGCCTTGAGTTACCACACATGGTATAGAAGGTGAGACCCCTGTATTAAGCAAGAGGATTTACCTCCAATACGACGCCCATTGTGCCCTGATTTCTACGGTAAAAATATATATATAAAAAAGCGTCAATACCTAAAAGTTCGATACATATCGGTACACATAAACGAAATCAAATTTGGGTGTAATTTTATAAAAGGCTATGCGACGTGAAAGCTAGTCTTGACCTAATTCGGGGCGTGTTAGCCGGAGACGGCCGGCAGTTACCCGGGCCATTGGGTCCAAATGCTACCCCGAAGCTGCCGAGCCGACGAGCCCCGCAAAGGCTTACGACGTCTTATACCGCTGACGAAAAGGGAATTTTATCGCTGTCACTAAGTTTGCATTTAAATCAAGACTTATGAAATACGTTTCATATTTATGTAAAGGAAAATTTATTTTATGAGAAAAAAATCGGCGTGTCGTATTTGACTGATATAAGTACATCATCGGTTTCTATTTTTGAGAATTGAAGCTATGATGGCGCAGTTGGTTATTATTGTCGACTTCCGCGTCGACGGACATAAGATCGAACGCAAATATGTAGCTTTACAATAAGTCTGAGATTTAGGTGAAGGAAAAACATCGTGAGGAACTTGGGTAGCTACCACCCTCAGATTAGAAACTCTGTCGCCAAGCTCCAATAGGCTTGTTCCAGCTGCATGATTAGTGATGTTAGGTTTAGTATGTTTTACGATCCTGGAACACATCGTCATTTAACATCATTGTGGTCAATGCTTTAAGCTTATATAGTAATAAGATAAACCATGGGACTGTAAACTCGGAAGGGCAATGTGAATTACTAACAAATAAACAAGAACATATACAATACATTGGAAATAGTGTGGCAACAGTATTACCATAGTCAAATTTTGCACTTGCACTCTACAGGGTTTAGTATTTTCTTTATTATTTACTTTTAGGTTTAGCATATTATGACGTTAAATGATATTGAACTTTTTGAAGCGAT
Organism: Samia ricini; assembly: GCA_014132275.2. Taxonomy (NCBI): domain Eukaryota; kingdom Metazoa; phylum Arthropoda; class Insecta; order Lepidoptera; family Saturniidae; genus Samia; species Samia ricini. The sequence goes on from AP028161.1 coordinate 16,101,775, forward strand.
GATGGCGCAGTGGATGGTGCGGCCGGAATCCGCGACAATGGATGCGGGTTCGATACCACCTATTCAACTCCAAATCTACTAAAAAATTCGCATTTATTGGTTTTACAAGACTTTTTTGTTACGAAATAAATAAAAAATACGAATCTATTGATGTCGATGAGTCTACTGATTTTGATCAAACCGCGCTACTAACATTTGACATATGTTAAGAATGGAAACGATGACGGATGTTTTTTCAGATTACCAAGTAAACGTTATTGTATCTCTACTGAATCTCGATAGATTTAAATGCGTAAAAATACATACATATAACTTATGTATAAGTGAAAAGCGTGTGAAACGAAGCAGACATCGTAAGTCGATGATGAAAAAAGATCTTGTTAAATGAACCATGTTCAGCTGTTCGACATCCTTTCATAAAAAACCCGCCGTCTTGTCTTCAAAGCGGCCTCGAGTGTGAAAAATCTATTATGTTCACAAAACCATTAGTCAGGTATCCCGAACGCTTTATTTTCTTATGCCACGGCCACATTAGCGCATTCGGCGGAGATTCGCATTATGGATGTAAGTGTAGTCAAATTATTCGCTACTGGCTATTTTTATCAAATTGTCGCGAACACAGATGCCTCTATCCGCCTAATACCTAAACGCATTTGGTATCGATGAAATGGTACACATCAAAAGGATTTATCTCAATAAGTTTCATTCGTTCGAATACACTTATAACCGGTTTCAGTATGCGAACAAAATCTGTTTTTACATACTACATTTTAATCTTTTTTTCTGTTTAAAGTGTCAGTGCTTAGTCAAAATAATCGATTATTTGCCATGGGGCCAATAGTTAAGATTCAGTGACAAGACGTCGAACTCATTAAAAACTATAATATCAGTAACTAGAAAGTGTTAAAATGTTACTAATTATTGGTATTAGGACTAAATTTCTATATACTGCCAAAATCTGGTAATGCCTTTTTAAAATTATTCTTATTTTCTTCGAATATACAATAAATAAGTATTTCCTTATATATAAAATGATTCGACTGCATGCATTTAAGTTCCATCCAACCATTCAACCAAACGGCGTGCACTGTTGGACATAGATCTCCTCCAAAGATTTCCACGACGACCGGTCTTGCGCCATCCGCATCCAACGGATTCTTGCGGCCTTCACCACGTCGTCGGTCCACCTTGTGGGAGACCCATCCAAGTTATCTTGCCTTAAATGAACTTCACATGATTTTTTGTCAAGACAACGAAAACACTATACTTTGACTATGAGGTCATATATATACTTTACCGAATGGTGAAAATGAAATTTTCATTGTGACAATATAACAAACATCAATATTCACTCGCAAACGTGGTTCTAGCATTAAAAAATTTTAGAGACCGAGTTACAATTTTGTGAATATTTCTTATTTTTCACACATGTAGAGAACAAAGATAACAAAAAAGTATGTGGTAGAACACGCTGAGAGTAAAAGCGGCTACCGAATGACAGAAGACCCATCTCATCATAGTGAATTCGGTGTAAAACCTATTATGAATTGACTACTGAATCGATTGAAAATTGTTGTATTTTATTTATATGATACTATAACCAGTTTTATCAGCTTGTTACATGTAGAGTCATCACAGTCGATTGTGGAAAGTTTGGATTTTTTTTTTCTATTTCAAAGGAATTAATAAATTTTTTAATATTGTGTGAAATGTTCAATATTGAACAACACGACTTAAGACATCGTTAAACAAAATATACTCGGGTGGTATTTTTTTAACCTAAAACATATCAAACAAATTATTAACATAAATGGAGTAACAAAAACAAAATATTATAATACCCGTACTAACCTCGAAAAACTTCAACAGAGGGTGAATGTTTAATGTTAAGCAACTGTCAAAGTAGAATCTCAAGCGAAACGGTCGAGCTCCGTCCAAACTCTCTCGGTCCCGAAGCGTTTATCGTTATTGTATTTCTTCGACTTAGTTCTTTCTCGAATATTATTCCAGCGGTTGACTACTATTGTTTTCGTATACTATTTTTCCCTTGTATGCGAAAGTCTTACGTTTGACGTTTTATGATTTTCTTATATAGCCATAATGAGATGCAGAATTTATTAAATCTATCTTTACTAAAATTAAAGTATCTGTTTGTAATATCAAATTAACAAGTTTTTACTCGGTTTGGTAATTATTCACAATTTCATGAGTTTTAATATTTTTATGAGGAAACTTAATTACTTTCGACAAAGAAAATAAAAATAAATCACGCCTTATAACTTCAGCTATCAACCAAAAAAAGTCCCGTTAATATCGGTCCAGCCGTTCCGGAGATTAGCCGGAACAAACAGAAAACATATATAAATACCTAAACGATACCTATGTATAACAAAAAAATATTTTTATAATTTTTGTCTGTCTGTCTTTTTATTATTTATTGTTACGGTCAGTTTTACTGGCAAGCGCTTGAATTTACGAGATATATCTTTGCTTAGCTTTAATATCAAACAATTAGGGTTAGGAAAATAATTAGAATTCCGTATAAAAAAAAATTAAAACCCATGAAATTATTAACAAAATACTAGTCAATGGACATCGTCATCAAATGATTCTTTTCCCATGATATTTAAAAACTATATTACGTAGCGAAGAATAAATTAAACGCGAGCGGAGCCATGGGTACACGGCTAGTATTGAATATCATTGTTATATTTTATAACAAGAAAATTTAATGTGACATATACTATTTTGTATTTTTCTGTACAAGCATTAGTTTTGCTTTGGTCACAATCTCACCTAATATTAAGAAATTATGTGACCCAATATTGCGTAGACGCTAAACCTAGAAGTGCTGACTCTAAATTGATACTGCCGGAATACATCGATCAGTGCTTGGCGACATATTTTCACACTTGAGAGTGTTAGCTAAAGAGGCGGGTATTAGAAAATTTCTTAACAACCATGCTATGATCTCATAAAGATGTTTTCATTTGATGATAACAATGTAGATTTGAACCTACGTCCATTGATCATATAAGTATCTGACTACAATATCGTTGACTCAACACTACTTCATTCAACTTACTATTGTCTACAGTTAAAAAACATCGCTAAATAATTATGGGTAGGCAAAACATAAACCCATATAATTCAAAGTAGAAGGAAAGTTAATTAACTGGCAGTCTAAATAAGAATTTTATTTTGAAAATTAATATAATAGGTGCGTTCAGAATAAGCGTGTCTCGGTCACGTGCCACGTGTTTTATTTACGACATCGTCGGTCGGTTTTGAATTAGATTACGTTAAACTGCTTTCATTTCTTTAAAACGAACTCGGTAATGCGAAATGAATTTTGGCCATACTAAAAAATTATAACTTAATAATCAGATGTCTTCATATGGTATTAGAAAAGGGAATCTAGTACATTTGTATCAACAAAAAAGCTTTAAACCTCTCTCTCTTATTACAAACAATACCTGTAGTGGTGCCTCAATAACTTTTTTCTGTTATGAACTAATATTATTATTTCCTCAGAATGCAAAGTTCGGCGCTTTAGTTTCGTACAAAAAAAAAAAAATCATGTTTTTGTTTTTTTTATATATTATTATTTGTTCCCATATCCATCATTATTCGGGTTTTAAATGTTACAAAAAAAAAATAGAAAGTTAATAATAAATTGAAAATAATATTTCATTTTACATTTGAAACGCCCAATACTCATTTATTTTTGATTATGTAAAATTCCTAATGAAAAATAATAAAAAAGACAGAGCTTATTTCATACGCAATATTGTAAGAAAGATAAGAAAAAAAAATCATTCATGTGGGTTTATAAATCTGCCCGAAAATAAGTGTGTATATACTATAAAAATATAGATTAAAATATGCAGTGTTTCATTGGTCAAATTTCAGAACTCAATGTTGCCATCAGTTATATTTTCGCCTAAAGTTACAAACCATGTACGAAACCATAATAGCTCGAGTAAAGTACCAACAACGAGATGAAAATCTGTCGTCGACCCTTATCGATGTGAGGCACCAGTTAAACTTTAGAGCCGCTTCCATTACTAAGATCATAGTGTTACCATCTTCGACAACATACTGGCCCATAGTCACTTAAGTTTAGGTTAGATTGTGATAAAATGTTATCTTATTTGTCTTTAATAATAATATACAATTCTGTACATACCAAGTGGGCAAATTATTTTGGATCATGAATGCAAGTTCTTTTAGCCAAACTGTATTTTTTTAATCTTCATTGTTCCGACAAAATGCTGGTTCTCGGTTAAAAGAAATATTTGTGATATCTCAGATGTAACGTTATTATTATTATTATTTCTAACACACTTCACTCGAGCACGACATCCAAACCTATAACATGTAAAATGCCATTAATATAGTACAATACTACAAAGTTATGAATAACAAATAAAAACCAACATATAACTGACTAAAATACCGTCAAAAACTCCACGATTATATTTGTTTTCCGGTCTAATAAAGGCCTATTTAAAACAATAGAATTGTGTTCTCATCTTTATTTTGTTCACCACCCGCTTTGAGAATATGTTTTTTTTTCTATAGTCCCTACCTTAATTTTTTTGCCATTTTTTGACTATATTTTTAATCTGCTGACGCTCCTTCTGCTCCTCAATGCCTCCTAATTTTCTATGGTTCTTCTACATATACAAGGGGGCGTTATCGCCCACGTTGAAAATATAGATTCTGATGTCTACCTTCTCTGTGTCTTTATAAATCTGGCATCAAGGACCAATATACTCGTATATGTTCCAGCAGTATACCTTAAGAACAAATAACTCTTAGTCAGGTGAAATTCTGGTCAAAAAGCGCTCATCACAATGCCCAGGTGGAGCTGTCAAGTCACAGCGTCAAAAATATATCCGCTATTTAACTTAAGACATTATAGTTACTTAATATTAAAAAATACAGAATACCAAATGAAAGGATTAGAGCCATTTATTAGATCACGTGAAGACGTAAATGGAACATTACTTTGCTGAGGTAACCGAGCCTAATTGCCGTGAGAGGACAATTACGCGAGCTAATGAGTCGGCAGAAAGCTCCGACAAGGCAACGATTCCAACTTTATTTCAACGATAACTTGCTTGAGTTGTTACACAAAACTGCAGTATTCGAGAATTTACAATTAACATTTACTCATTTTCTCAAACTTCATCGTTTTAGTTTTTGTTTATTCGAGTGCGGCATAATGAATGTACTTTATCTGGTGTTAATTATAGTTCAAGAAGTATGACGGCCACCAATATGTGAGAATTCATCATAATTAACTCATCCCAGATTGTGACGTGCGTCAACGTGTCACCATAACGGATTTTTAACAATTGTACGGTTCTCGTGGTCAACTCGGGTTCAACTGTGCTACCACACTGTTTACAGATACATTTTTTTGCCACAATTTACTATATATTCCAACATTATAAAATTCTAACAATTTTATACACGTTTTAAAAAAACACAATAAAGTTAACAAGCATTAGATCTGAATCTACTAATCAATACCTTAATAAATACGAAAAAATAAAATAATTATATAGCAGTAATAATAATATAGAGGACCGACGCGGGTAACCAAGCGGTCGGTATGTAATATCTTCAGTAAGAAATGTCCAAACATAGAGCTAAGAAAGGCTAACACAATAGTATACCCTTTTGTGAAGTTTGAACACAAGCTAAGTTCAACGATGGAACCACTACAAAAATGCACCGTAAAGGCTTTTTAAATTAGCGTGACGATATAATTTAACAACATAATTCAATAATAAATTAACGTAATTAAGAACAAAATAGCTGATAACTTTATAACAGTTTTAGGGGACACAGGGACGTTACGGTAATGTTACCGTACCAGGCCTAATTGCCGTGAGAGGACAATTACGGGAGGTAACGAGCCGGCGACGACGACGCGCTGCGTCAACCAACGATTCTATAGTGACTATTGCTATTTCTTTAATATTCCCTTGGCAAAGAACATTTTGTTTGTCTTTACATACTGCAGAGTAAAACGTTCTGTAATTTTCTATAATAACTGCACAAAAGGAAAATTTATATAACACATTTAAGTAAAGTAAAAAGTTTTTTTTAGCTACCTACAGGTTTACATTTGTCAAAAATTACTGTGATGCTAAGTGATAGCGTATCCCCTACAACTAGAATAAGTGCATAATTCCATACCATAGTTTACTTCTGTATCATTAACTAAAAGCTCAAGTTAAGAAATAAGAATTTAATTATGCCTTTATTCACTATTATTCTCATATCTTTCTTCATTAAATCTTCCCCAAAGATTACATTTCAATTATATTCAATCTCTTAACTCTGCTCATTGGTTTTCCAGTTATAATGAGCTAACAGACAGACAGACTCGGAGTTCGTAAATATAATAAGCCATTGTCTGCTATAAAACAACAACACTTATGTGTAAATACAACATATAAAGATCACTATCGAAGGATTTTATTGACAAATTAAAAACTTTAATTAACTTCAATTTAAAAATACTTTCCTATTTTTTACGCTCTTATAATTTGAATCAAATAAAAAAAAAACATTATACATTTATAACACACGTAATAACGTCATTTGCTCTTTTAGATGAAAAATGGAAGAAGTTTTCCAAAACTTTTGGGTCGCCTTAAAGTTGGCACATAGTCCTTATATAATATCCCTCGGGATATAGTAAAGTTTACTAGTCAATAAACAGCACTGAATTTCCAGTCGGAACTTTCTACGATTTATATAAAGTACTGTGTAATATTCGACGATTTTACGTATAAGAAATTTTATGAAATGAACACTATGTAACTTATAATTTTTGAAGTGAAATTTTCTTTAGCCCCGTTGAGAGATTCTCGGTAGGGGAAATACTTCTAGATTCGCGTTACTAATGCTATGACGTCAGCCGTCAATATGCTAAAGTGTGTCAGTGTAAGAAGGTGTTTGAGTACTGGCGCTCAGAGATAACACTTACGCAGACTATCATTGTATGTTTTGATTGTGAATAAACTATATAAACATGTATATAATTACCTATAGCGCCAACAGATGTCAAAATCAAACAAACGTTATAGGTTAAGTGTTAAATGTTCAGTTATTAAATTAAATTCGGTTATTACATTTTTTTTTCCAAAGTTTCGAATTTTCACTTCTGTCGTCAGTCTCCATGGCTGCCTAATTTTTTTTACATGATTGATGATATTAAACATTTATTTTATTAAAACTTAACTTATTTTTTCCCAAAAGAATCTCTGATACGCAACTCCCTTACAAGTAACCCATCAATCGCGTAACAAATAAACACAGTCACGAACCGGCCCCGACATTCGATAACAAATTCCGTTTCTGTTTACACATGTAGGTCAGTACGGCTAACGAGGGACAATATAAAATAGACGGGAAATAATCAAACGGTTCAAATTATGAGAGTTGAACTTGTTTCACATTAGATTAAAATTTATTTGACACTGTCTTATGTATTTTTATCTATATTTGATATTCCGAAAGATCATAAATATTCCATGTTCAAACACGTATAATTAGAAAACTGACAAACATTTTAATATAGCATTAAGATTGACTAATATTAGACTTTAATTAATTCCTTGTCGTGCCGCCTAAGAATATTACCACCCCCATATCTTACCGGCTAAGGGATAAATAAACCAGGGGATAGGCAGCAACATCCTCTGAGCATCACAAACACCTATTGTGGTCGCCAACAAGTATACCAAGCGTGCCGATTATGGTAATTCTTTCCTTTTTGGTGGAGACCTATATCCAATAGTGAACGTCTTACGGTTGAATCAATTAAATATTAGTCTATAGTGGTCGAAATTCGAGCATTTAAATTCTATTTAAGCTTAGCGCTTAGCGTCTCAACAGATGTCAAGTGACGATGTAGTCTAGGATGGTAGGAAGCCTCTGGTACTGGCTTTCAACTGACGCTGCCGGAACACAGCTAAGGGTGGTGCTTGGCGATAGGTTTTACAATTCAAGTGTGGGCATTATTAAAAAATTCATTATCACCATGATATGGTTTTCCCCTTAAGATTTTCTTTCACCGAAAACTCAGGCTTATTATATACGTGGATTCGAAGTTCGAACCTACATTTGTTGACGTGGAATCCGACCACACTACCAATAGGGCCTGCGTCACTTCGTAATTATTATTAATGGAAAATATGAAGAAATCTGTTTCTAGGTGTATTTATAGATAGCACTTAAATACGTTAAATAGCTAAACAACAAAAAATGAAGAAAATCGAGTGATAAACAGTGGAGAAAATGTGTTAATATGTTGATTACCCAAAAAAATGAGACAATAGAAAAAAACAATGGAAGGCTGGCCTAAACGCCAGGTTAGTGTTCAAGGGATTAAACTACTTATTTAAATAAACAAAATATTTTAAATTCCGTTAAATAGACTTTATGATTCCAATTCTTTCAACGACTATTTTAATAGTTACCTCAACTTGTTAATTTTTAATCTTTAATCTTAATAGCTGACTAAGCAACGATATGCACCTATACTATAATTTCTTCATCCGCTTGTACCTTGGACCAAAAGTCGAAGGGACAGGCGTAATAAATAAATCTACAACCAATCTGGTAGCTCGAAATATCTCACGAGAATAGATTTGCTTTCATTTGACGGTCATATCTGAAATCAGTTAAACGAGTTTTATTACTAGAATATAAAAACTTTAATTATAGCTTTATGATACTTGAGAACAGATTTACTGTGTACTAATTACTAGAAACAGATGTTTTTCTCTCTATCGGAGGGTTTTAAAATCGAATCTTAAATACATCGGTATTTGACTGTTCACGGACACTTTAGAGAAAAAAAGGATTGAAATTTCAGTAGATAAAACAGATTGAGATGGTATATCGAAACTGGATGTCCAACTACTAATATTTTAACTAACTTGTGTAAACTCCTTTTATATTAAAAAAAAATCAGAACCCGTTCTCCAGCCAAATATGCTTTATATTGATAGCCACGACTTTTATTAGAAACCACACTAATTTGCTTTGTAGCTCAATCACGACTGCCCTTTCAGAGTTCCGAACGCCATTTTATAAATTATAACACTGTCAACAGGAAAATATATGAATAATGCAAAATATTAATTTTTAAAATGTACATAATATGATTTTTAATAAAGCTAACATTAGTAAATGAAAAGGTTTAAAATGAATTATAAACAGACATGTAATTTTCAATCTTTTAATTCAAGTTATTATGTTTATAAAGATTTTAAAATTAGACATTCAGAAAAGATTCGCTTTTGAAACTCAAATCGCGTCTGAAATTAACTCAGACCACAGCTGGATAGGCAGGCGTGTAAATAGCCGTGCTCCAGTAGCGGGATGTGAACTGTTACGACAGTACACGCGGATACGTGACTGTCCAATTTGTCTTGAAGTAGTCTGCGGAAGAATTGCCTATGCAAATGTAGGTTGGAAACATTACAAGCTCAAATGACCATCCTATGAAGAGGTCCGCGGATGAATAGTCTATGCAAAGAACCAGGGGTGTATCTAACACCAAGAACCATCGGATAAAAATGTATATCGCTTACCGTAATTTATTATGTGCGACTGCTTATCTGCGGGTCCCGTTGGCTCGTATCTTCTTGGTGGCCACCAGTAATTACACCACACTTAAAGTTCTCTATTCTAGGCTATTACTAATAATTAGTATGCGGAATGACGTCTGCGCGCAAGGAACGCAGGTGCACGGTAAGCGAGCAGTTGGCGACCAACAACTCACCCTAAAGTCCGGCGTCAGAAAACTACCCCCGATTCATTGCATAGGCTAATTAAAACCAAATAAGAAAAAGAAATGCGGATTACTCGCCTAATCAACAGCTTTTGTGACACCACTATCCCTACCGATAATCACCGATAAAACTTGACCTTCCTCGTTCCGTTCATACGTTGAAACATGTACAAGTATTGTGTGGTCCCTGGAGTACACGAAGATGGCGGTTTTACAATAAAATTATATAGGTCAACTTAATTTGGACTTTACTTTTAAAAATCGATCAAACAACACGTTTCCGTTTTATATTCGTTTGTTCGTAAAAGTTATCTCAATTGGAATTTATAGACGATATTTTAATTGGTTTTTAAAAACATAATTTTTTTTTTTTTTGGATTTGGTAGTAAAAATAATGACTGTATATTAATTAAACAGATATTAAATAGAAAACGCTTGTATTTTATGAATGTTTACTAGATTAAATTTTAATAATATTTATTTCGCTTACCTACTTTGTTTAAATATATAATCAATTTAGCTCATCAAAGGAGTCTAATGTTATTTGTTTTTTATTATTATATTTATATTACAAAGATAAATGAGAGATATTACAGAAAAAGTGAGCCATCGCGAGAAGCCTGGCAAACGTGAAACAATAAAATTATTTTGTACAGATAATGTGCATAAAAGGATAGTTTATGAAAGAAAATAATTACATGATATAATTAAAATTAAAATATTCAATGTTTTTAAACAAAAATATGCTCGTTTTTACTTAATAAATATTTGTATTAATTTAATACAAAAAGTCACTTGCGCAAGGCGACGAGTCGCCACACCGTATTAAATGTTCCATACTATGACGTGGTGATGTATCGCCACAACAGTCGGTCTAACCCACCGCTTTAAATGTTTCTAATCCACAAAAACTACATAAATGTATCTGATTAAAGATTTTTTCAAACTGTTAATTATAATTAATCCGAGTAAAACTTGATTAGCAGCAATGCACTCAACGCGGAAGCCTCCTAAGCGTCTCGAAAACTCAAACAAAAACTCTTCGCGAGACCTATAAATATGCGATGAATTTTCAAGTGAACGCAAAAGGCGACTGTTTAAAATTTACAAAGTTCCCCTCGAAACTCCGTTTCGCTGGATATATTAACGGGATAATGGGGTTCGTGATATAATCCCCACCCGTATACGTATATTATAGGGGACAACGTTTCTTTCTATCAGTAAAGGTGACTCCTTTTGTTTTGTTGTTGTTAAATAGTGTTACGCCATGTGGGGTACCTAATGTTTGTTATTGTAATTTTAAAAACCACACAACTTAATATACTCGATGATGTTCTGTTAAGGACCAAATTGTTGATAAAATACATAATTTTAACTGTAAAATCATTAAGAACGATTACATTAACCCATAACAAAGGGACCCTTCCCTTTATTACGTATAAAAATTTTTGGACATTTTTGTTTTATTTGACAGTTAATACACACAAAGTAAAATAATGTTTAGTTTTCATTACTAAATCTTCCACTCATAAGGCCGTAATTGATCTCGAGTGGTCTTTAGGCGTACAATAATGCCAACATAACAAGCTGAATTAATATTAATTTATTGGTATTACAGGGTCCACTTTAAAAGCTTTAATGAGAGGCATTGAGACTTGAGGTAGTAGATTCCTAAAAATACACTATACAAACTGAACTCATATGTTAATTGGATATTTTAGGATTACTTATGACAAATAATGACTAGAATTACAGCCTATGGCGTATTTTATCAATAAGCTATTATATCTAGATCGATTTAAAAGAAACACACTACATTTTTATCAATTGAAAAACTCCATTAGCTTCGGGAAAATACTTTGAAAAGCCTTTCGTATTCAAAGAAATTTCCCGCAGGTACTAGGATAACAGCGAGAGATAACACTACGTTACAACCTACTCGAGTACCCACCTACGCTTTCGTATTCATCCTCTCGTCGTCTTGATAGTACTCGTAAGAGTAACAGGGATGGGAGATACGTATCTTTCTTTTGCAAGAACAGTACAGCTGTATCCGTATCAGGGGCTTTGCCAATTTTATGAAGTCATGTAATGTTTATATGCACGGATACTTATTGTATTTATTTTCGTGGGGATATTCGTAAAAGAAATCTGTTCAATGTTATTAACATCAGAAAAAACCAGTTTTTTTTTTAGTGAATTTTTGGTTGTATTCGTAAGTATAATTTTATTTTGAACTCATCAATCTATGTTATTATTATGTAACTTTGATAGCATATTTTGAGATTTACTACGGTAATCCCTTTCCTTACTATATATAATACGCAACGTCTATATGTCCGCCTCTCTGTATGTCCGTTAGTTGGTTTATAACACGAGAACTAATCGTAGATATATTATCTGGTTAGGTTTTAGTATAATGCGAGTGGAGCCGCGGATACGCAGATTTTTTTTTTATACGGTATAGCCTCAGTGCTTTGACCACAATCTCACCTGATGTTAAGTGACGATGTGGTCCAAGATGGATACTGGCTCTCAAGTGATGCTGCCGGAACACACCTATTGGTATTTGACGACAGGTTTTCGAACCTTGTAGGTACTCAGGCAGGTATAGTTAAAAAATGCTTTACGTCCATACTATGGTTTCCTCACGATATTGTCCTTCAGCGAAAGCTCAGGATGATTTCTAGAGTTGGATAGGTGGATTTGAACCCGCGTCCATTGACGCGAATCCGACTGCGCCATCATCGCTTAAAAGTTAGTTTTACATAGTTTACATTAATTCGACACTGGAGAATTCATTTCTCGTAGATTTTTTTAATTATTACTTAACCAAGTTAAATTATACTATTATTAAATATTTATTAAATATTTATTAACGCATCGATTTACTTACTTTTTGGCCATATTATATTTTCTTAAAAACAAATAATACACGCTTTTTAGAAAGGAACTCAAGTTATTGACATAAAAACCATCTAATAATACCATATAATTGTTTAATTAAAACGGAACGTTTATTTATCGAAAAAAGCAATCCCACAGCTTCCAGTAAATAGTAAGTTAAATATCCCTACTATTTTACACAGGGCACCGTAATAAACCCTCAAAATACGCGTAGGTCAGTTCAGTCCCACATTATCCGGGGACAATAAATAATATTTCTCATTACGGGAAGCGGCCGCCCTCGTTCCCTACCGGATGGGATTTACGATAAAACTCCCTCCGTAATCATTATACACGTTTACCTATTCCACTGTTGTCTTCGAATCTGAGATAGTTACGATCCTACATAATGAAAAAGCAGTAATTAATTCACAAGTTTTCATAAACGTAGATAGAGTTGTAGATGCACTATTGCCCAAATAAGTTGGTTATCTGTTTGTACGATTAGTAAGTGTTCGTGAAATTCATAATTTATGCGACGATTAAGAGTATACGCGGTCGACGACAACTTTGTAAAATATATATTTCAGAAATCTATTGCTATCACTTTGTGCCCTAAAGTAAGGTTTATAAGATACGAAAGGAGCAACTGCAGCTCGCGCTGATTTTACATATACAAAATAGACGAAACATCTCTTCGTATTCCTCTGTTTCTCCCCTTCAAAACTGGGCCGATTTTAATTTTTCTTACAATTATACAATAAGAAAGACAACGGATGTGCCTCTGCGTTTTGCTTTTTTTGTTTTTATTCATCACAGTTATTTGTTGGACTGTGTTTGAAAGCGACTGTAAAAATTGACCAATTTTTCTCGATTTCAAAAACGCCATGACATTTGTGAATATATATTGTATGTTACAAAAATATTTACCTTAATGCTATTATCCAAGGAGGAAACAGGACAATACGTTTGTATGGAATAAACGCCGGTCGCATATCGTCTTAATCTTAAGGTTCAAAGTGCGTGATAGTAAAATATATTTAGTTCTAAATCAATTTAATCAATAATTGCTCAGCGGTATTGTTGTCGGATAATGCATCAATGGACGTAGGTCTGAAAACACTTATACCATTTTATATTATGAGGTTGATCCTAATAATAAAACCATAGCATGGTGGAAAGGCATTTTCTAATACCCGTAGCTGAATAACTACCACCTTCAAGTTCGGCAGCATCACTTGAAAGCCAGTACCTCTAGATTTAGTGTCTTCACTGTAATGCCCCGCATCGTCACTTAACATCAAGTGGTTAGCCTCTGACTCAAGAAACATTTGCCTGATTCACATGATTCTTTTTTTTTAAATCGTAGACATATTTTCTAGTCAAGTTTTAGTATACAAATTGTTATGTTAAATAATATATATGAGTATATAGGAAAAGTTATTAAAATAATAGAAAAAAAAATCTCCTGCTTACATCCTTATAATTTATGTAAAAGGTGTCGTCTTTCTGGTCTGTCTGTCCGTTAGTAAACGCGAGCAGAGCTGTGGGAACACAGCTAATCTATATATTGAGAACAACGTTGTATGCGATTTCATTTTCTTGTCATTACAAGTACGTCGTGATATCAATGGTGTATTTTTATTGATGAACATTGCCAACGGGTCAATTGACTGTCCTGAACTGTCCTGAAAGAGAGCTTTAAGGGATCTATGTCCACCAGCAGACGCCTTTATGATTGGATGGATGATTAAAATTTATCCATACACAGATACAATCACACATATAAATACGTAGATACATCTTGATATACACATAAACAGACATCACATTTTATTTATTTTTTAAAGAGTAATAAATTCATTTTTGGCTTGATTTTGTATTAATATATATTTTACATGAGTTGTGAATTTCGATGTAAATAAATAAAAATTTCATTAAAGCAACTCAAAACACGGCCTAAGTTTCAACCATTGAAGAATATATAACGCAACCCAAGTAAGAAGGACATCTAACGCAAAACGAATAAATCACATACAGGGCTTTAGGAAAATCAAACAGCTACGCGCTCTATCGCTTAAAGCTCCAAGCGTTTACCCCGAAAGCCTTCATGCAACCTACAAACCGACATCTGTCGGTAGTCGTGTGGAACTTACAGAATATTTCCGAGGACCAACCCCCCCAACCTCTTCTGAAGGCATATCGATCGAACCACTACAACTTAAGCTAGCCTAGGAAAGCACTGCCTTAAACCGTTCTTACGTTTCTGATATTATAAATAATTCTAACATAATCAGGCCTAAAATAGATTCTGTGATACTGTAATTTTACGTAGTGCGAGGTAACTGAGGTGAGTGACCTTTGATAATTCATTCATTCATGATGACGTAGTTGATATGAAACCATTTCTTTATGCCTTGGTTGTATAAATTTATCACGCTATTTTGTTTATTTAAGTTTTTCAACCGTGAAAGCTATAATTAAAAATTTAAGAATGATAAGTAACTCCTCATTAAGTAGGTCGGATTTGACGTCATCGCATATACCTCATGTAAACGAAATGCAGTGTTTTTGATCCACTTAAGCGATCTCTGATGACATAAGACTAAGAAATAGCAATAAGTACATTATGACACTGTTTTTATCTTATTCTATCGACGTTTTTTATTTCACATTAACCTTGTATCGTGCAATCTATACAAACTCACGCAGGGAAGAAAAACACTGTATTCGTTAGATTATTGTGTTTTGTGAACAGAGGATATTTATTTGAACTACTGTTCACCCAGTAATAGAAATTAGACCATAATCTTTTCGAAAAATTTGAAGAAGAACAACTATATTGAATGTTTTTTTTTTTGTCGTTAACAATAAAGCTAAAGCTCATTAAAAACTACTAAACAAAAAAAATCGGTTGATCGACAAATCAAAAAACAGTGTCTCCAACTGATTTATCTTTGCCTATTAATATAAAGATAATAAGTGATATGTATTTATTATAGCAAACTCTTGCCAACGTATTATGATCAGATTATTTAATAGCAGTTACTAATAATTAACAGCATCGTTTTTCAGGATACGAAATAACAGCAACTAATTACTTCATCATCATCATCAACCGCAATACGTCCTCTGCTTGGCATAAGCCTCTACCAAAGAAATCAACCAGGATATTATCATGTTTTTCATTAGGGACTACTCACAAGATACTGCTGCCCAATCCCTTAGCAATTTCTTATTCGCCTTTTACAAAGATGATACTATTCTTGCTGGCAACTAATTTACTTAGATGTTCAAACTTGTAGTCAAAATGTAATTAATCAAGGCATATTTCTTTTCACTTACAGGACGGCATCGCAGCCGAATCACCGACAGATCAATTGAACCACATACAGAACGACGGTCACGTCCCATCAAACCGCGATCTCTTCATCGACGCTGATGAAGGTTCCGGTCTAGAGACAGACGAGAGCTCCGGATCAGGTTGGGGAGCCGGCCCCGGGCCCGACGACGAAGACGGACGAGGATCAGGTGATGCTACCGACGAACTACCAGAAGATGACGAAGACTACGGCATACACTTCGACAACCTACCGGTCGAGACGGTGGAGAAACCGCGCAAAATCGATCAGGACTTTACCGCTCCTGATTTGCCGGTTGATGCGGATAGCACTGACGCCCCGCATCAACCGGAGACCCCGGTGACCCTGGCAACTGACCCTCCGACCCCACCAGTAGAAACCAGCTCCACCGAATTAGCTGTTCGTGAGTAGTGGCTGAAGCATGCCAGTTTTTTTGCATTTTCATTTTTATTGCGACATGCTATCAACACACTAAATATATATTAAACGTATAATTCTTAAAACATGTAAACCTTCTTGATATAAATAAAAATCCGTTGCTTGAGTTGATTGCATGTCGCTCTGTTGATTTTTTTAATTATATTACTACAAGAAAAATAAGTAAAAATAAAATGAAACAATGACCTTATACAATTGCCTACGTCATAGAATATTCGTATGATATAAAAATATTCACAACAGACGAGCGATATCATAACTAGCGCCAATTAAAACGACTCTCTGAAATAACCTTGATTTAACTCATTATCTTTAACATGGTTATAGTGTTAACTGAATTGTTTATTTCATTTACTAGTTAGTTTCCTCTCAACCTAATTACGATTAGTTAGTTGGCTTTACAAGGATTAACTTTACTATATTTATTAATTTATTTATGCGCCTTCGTTTGTAAGTTGTTCCTAAAAATATTAAACAAGGACTTCGGTAAGTGATTTTGAATTACATGATTTTTGGATTTTAATGTTTTTCCATGTTATATTATGCATGACATCATTACTATCATGCAAATCGTTGTCATTAACTACGACTACTCCTAACGATATTGTATATTTTTATTATGTTAGATAGAAGTAGCATGAGGTAATATAGCCCTAAATCGATTTTGATATCACGTCATGAACCCATTATTAGCTTACCGTATTATATTCATGATTATTGTATTATCGATGTATCATAGCAAGTTTTCGTTACTTCGTTGGACGCTTTTGTAATGCTAAAAACTCCATATTGATCCTTATCCACTCCCAATTTAACCGGAAACTTATAACGACCAGTCTTCGTCATCCATACATACGATTTATATTATTTTTTGTAGACTAATTTATGTTTATGCTAAAATTAAACGATATTGTAAATTAATATTCAATATATACATATTAATATGAAATAATTTTAGTGTTACTTAGAAATACTTGCAAATGTTTTAGAAGCAAACGCAAAAATAATTTTTCTATTTGGAATTTTAACCAATGATATTGGCGTATGTATTTCAGCAGTCAATTCCAAACCCAACGAGGGTATTGTTGAGGAACCGCACGGCGCGGGGGAGGAGCAACCCTCGCGCCCAGATCAGACTGACATCAACATCTCAAGTGAAGATATCAATCCGTCAACTGTAAGTAAAATTACTTTTTTACACACGAAGTAACAAACAGATATTCAGATGATTTAACTCACTCCGTACTTACTTAACTGCGTGATCGAATCAGAAATGAAGACATCCACAGAAGAACTAAATGACATTCTCCGAAAAATTGCTAAACTTAATTGGCACTGGGCTGGGCACATTGCTTGTAGAACCGATGCCGGATGGAGCCAACGGGTTCTCAAATAGCTTTCGCATACCGGAAGACGCAGTGTGTGTAGGCCCCCCACAAGGTGGACCGATGACCTGGTGAAGATCGTAGGAATCCGCTAGATGCGGGTGGCGTAAGACCGGTCGTTGTCGAAATCTTTGGGGGAAATCTATGTCCATCAGTGGACGTATTTCGGTTGAATGGGTGAAACTTTGACAAGCCAATACACCGACTGTACTATTCATGCTAAACTCAAAAAGGACACCAATCCAAATAAGGTCAATCAACAATAGGTTTGTTACTTCTAACAACAACCTACAAATCACAGCAGAGTTATCACTGCTGCTATGCATCAGTGATACTTCCCTAGTTGAAGCTTGCATAGGTTCTACCTCTTTACATTCGTCAATAAATAGAACTCATATATAGTATACTTACAAATCTCAGAAGCTGCAAATTTTATTAATAGGTATACAATCACTCTATAACACGAACGAATTCCACGAAAAATTGTACATCGTATAATAATGCAACTTATTGTATTGTCCAATGGTTGTACAGTAGGTAAAGACGAATGTCTCGATATTGTAAATTGTTAGACCAGTATTCAACTAGCGACGCTTGAGTTACAGTATTTGCGGTTTGCTATCATCTCGTAATGTGACTAACAATTTACATTTAATAAGTGTCAGAGATATCAAGCACGAAAACAAATATTAACTGACGTCAGAGTATACAACGAAGCTGTCATAACATGTTTCTTTTGATTTAATCTTCCAGGATCAAGATCAATCCGGTACAAACGTAGATTCGGAATCGCGGCCGCCTGAAGTTTTCATCATGAACGCCAAGCCAGAAGACCGCGCCACCAGCTTCTTCGCACAGCCAGGCATCCTTGCCGGTCAGTATAAAAATACGTAATAATATTTCATCACCTTTCTCTACTTGAGGCCTTAATCTGTCTGTAATGTAGTTCTACTTTGATCAATTTCTACTAAACAAAAAAAGTAAATTGGTTGATAAACAAAATGAGAAAATATCTTTAACTCTCCTATATTTGCTTGTATATGGTTTTCATAATATATCATAAGCTCACGCCTGTTATCCCGGAAGGGTTAGGCAGAGGTGAAATAGCGAATTACACCACCCACATTTCGCTGAACTTAGTTCCGTCCCAGATGTGACAAGGGGCGAACCTGTCGCCATATCGGGCACAAATTCTTAACTCCAGGATGATACTGAGTAGAAAAACTCAATATAGCTTGATCCGACCTGGGAATCGAACCCGAGACCTCAAAACGACAGTCGTATGTAATACAACTGCACCACCGAGGCAGCTATCAATCAATCAAGCTATCTATACTGCTAAAATCAAACTACGAGACTTATCTGGTAATTGCATTTCAAAGCCAATCATTACTACAGGACTAGCTTGTTACTTTAGTTTTTTTAGAAATATGTGTTTGATGACAGATTTTAAAATAATGCAACAATTAATAAAAATGATATCACTAATCTTTCCTTCAACGAAGGCTAAAGCGTATGGTCCAACATCAAATTTAAAATCTTACTGAATCTAACCTAACAAAAAAAAAAAAAATTAAGGATGTTCAACATGTTCTGATGGAGTGTGCTCGGAATGAAACTTACAGTTTATTATGTTCTGGACCGAATATAACTACTAGTATCGGCTTTCC
Organism: Samia ricini; assembly: GCA_014132275.2. NCBI lineage: Eukaryota > Metazoa > Arthropoda > Insecta > Lepidoptera > Saturniidae > Samia > Samia ricini. The sequence continues at coordinate 16,121,339 of AP028161.1, forward strand.
TAATAGTTTTTTAGCAGAACCTACATTCAAAAATGTTAATATGTTACTTAAGTTACCAGAGTTAGGTTTAAGTTTATAATAATTTTGATTTATATTTCATATCTACATATATTAATTTGTTATTCCTTATGGGACGGTATTATCGCTATTGACAAAGACCTTAAATATAAATATTAAAAAAAAAACTATATTTCTTTGAGATGCAAGAGAACGAAATTTGAAATGTTGTCAGAAGAATATTTATTTGACCTACTTGTAAAATTGATAAAAGCTAAAAGCAAAGTCGCGTGAATCAAAATATTTAATTAGTTTAAAGAATAAGAATGTACAAACTAAGTAATACCAAATTCAAATACTGAGTGCGCCATAATGAATTCATTCTAGCCTAGTTCATAAAACTTGTGTTTATTTTTTCAGCTGTAATCGGGGGTGCAGTCGTAGGACTCCTTTGCGCGATCCTAGTGGTCATGTTCATTGTGTATCGTATGCGTAAGAAGGATGAGGGATCGTATGCCCTCGACGAGCCGAAGAGAAGCCCTGCCGCAGCATCGTATGGGAAGGGACACAACAACCGCGAATTCTACGCGTGAGACGATTCAGGACAAACTTCGCCACGTAATAATCACTAGTCGGCAATTCGACCGGTACTAACACATCTCCCTCACTCGGACGGAGTTATTCCATATTTAAATTACTCAAAACAGATTCCGTTTCACGCATAAATTACACGTACAATACTTAACTTTACCAATCGTGGCAAACCTTGTTCTGTATAACGAAAAGTAAACACATCGAGAGATTAAAAATTTTGTTTGATAAAAAAAAACAATTTATAACAATACATCAGAGTGTTTTATTCTGATATAATTGTTCATGTAAGAATTGTACACATGAATGTATAAAATCCTATTCAAACAATGTGTCTAAAACGACGTGAAAGTGAAATATTTAAAAATAAAATTATCATCTTTGAGACCAAGTTTTATATTATATGGAATGATGTATAATAACGGAATGATGATAGAATCGTAAAACTAATTATTTTCCAAATTCAAAATATTTTCTTTCGTACACTAGTTATCGTGTGTTAATTGCTTGTTAGTTTGAATGAGGCTGAATGGTTGAATGTCTTTTTCTGTAAAAAAAATCGTGCCATCCGCTTTACTTTTGCTACGTTTTTGCTAAAACCATTACGTAAAATATATTTTAAAAAATAACTCGAAATAATCCATTGTCACGTCCATATCTATTGTTTATATAATAATAAAAATAATAGAATACATTATGTATGTACGTTAATATTATGCATTATTTAGGAAAAACAAATAATATCAAAATATTCCTTAAAAATTGTTTTTTTTAAACATCACACTCTTTATTTTTATTTTTTTATTGCCTAATTATCATTTCTCTTTTTTAATATATTTATGTTGTCACCTTCAATTAATTGACTTCATTAAATATGATTTAAAGGCAATCCTTTATAATTTCCTCATTTAATTATTGTATAATCATGATTTTTTTAGCGTTTAATAAAATTTACATTCTGTTCATTTTCAGTTTAACTTATGTATAACTTTGTGCCATCTATTATTAACTATATTTAACAACGCTATTAATATTGTTTTTGTTGTAAAAAAAAAATAAATAAACCTTTACTCTTTACAAACTCTATAACTCTTTAAAAAAAAAAATAATCTGGATAAATAGAAAATGCGAATTTAGACATTTTAATGGTGTAGATTTTTTATACAAATCAATCGATTTTCATTTTCATTGTCAAGTTTTATTCAATCAAATTGTCATTTTTTATTTTCTATGTATATTATCAGAAAAAAAAACACAAGAAAAATGTAGATCAACTATCTCAATAACATTAAACGATACCAATGAATCAGTTTTTTTTAAAAATGAAATAATAGCCAAAATTTGAAAAATAATTTATGCAAGCCTACATTACTCATAAAAAAATGAATTCCCCAATTCTAATGAACAATAACTGAATACAGTTAGAAATAAAATCAGTAATTATGAATTAAATTAAACATTTTTTTTTTATTCTTATTTATGGTTTAAATGATTATTTCGTAATTTTTTTTTTTTTAAATTCCTATTTTATATTAAATTCCTTAAAGGTTTTCTTTTTAAATTTTTATTGTGTTTTTTTTTTTCTATGTCATTCGATCAATAACGTTTATATCGTCTCTAAATTAAGTTAGTTTAAGCATATGTAGTTTAAAAAAAATAAATCATGGGCATAATTCTTTTAAACTATTTTAATAAGGGCTCTTTAGGTAGATAATGACTTTGCTAAAGACATTTAATTTTACGATTGTAATTGTTATTTCATTAGAATAAGTCGATAAAAAAATCAAATGTCTAAACTACGTTGAACCAAGCAGATCTTTTTTTTATTTTACTCGGTGCATTTCTATTTAGGCAGCTGTACATATATACACAATTTTTTTTTTAAGAATATGTTAAATAAGTTCCACAATAAAATAGTAATTATCATCTGTGCTCGTAGTAGACAACTAAATAATATATTATTAATACAGAATATCCCAAATACAACATTCCTATTGGATCGGTTTACATTTTTATGCTGTAGCGAGCCGAGAGCTCAATTTAGCATAAGTCTGTATGTAAATTTGTATTTGTAAAATATCTTAGGACTATGATACTATTATATTGAATAATTTTTAAATTAATAAATGTATAACCAAATAATATGACTAGTTTATTAACTTGTTGTGATGTTTTGTTGCAGCTGTTTGTTTAATTCTACTTTAGAATAATTTTTATTGCGTCTTTGCATCTATATTTTGTAATTTAAAATAAAAAAATAAGTACACGTATATATTGTCTATCTATGTGTGTGTAAACATTTCAGCGGACTAAGTTTAATTTTAAAATTGAATTGATGAAATATTGATGGTAATACAAGATTATGAAATATGTATTCATAAATTGTTTTAATCAGGATATATTATGGGTTGACTTTCGATTACATGCCGTCGATTTCCTTAAAAAAAATTACATTGAAAAAAATAATAATATTTGAGAAATGTTGCCGTCAATAATTGTGATTATATTAATTTAATACGCAAAATTATAACGTTAGGTTGTTCAACATGTCAACTTTTAACGGTTGGTCTGTTTTTGTTAATATCATTCCAACCAATCTAAACTCAAAACGGCAAGAAAACATAAAATTATTTAAAACAAATCGCCTCCAATAAAAGTCGTTCAAAAACTAACCAAAATATTTTTTTCTAGGCAAACATTTGTTTCCTCCTCGTGCAATTTCATTGCAGCCTATTTATAAATTTGCAATACCACGGCGTGTTATCTAAACTTGAGCCCATATTGTTGTTAACAGATCTTTTCTTATTAAATATTGCAGAAAACAATAAATGACTTACGTATTTCCGTTTCACATTAAATGACAAATATTCCACATTTACCAACAATCTTAAATCAATATTATTGTTTTAATTAAACACAATAATATAAATTATATATATTATAAATACGCTACTCATTTTATTTGTAAGTAATTTAAAAGTTAATTATATTACATCATGTTAAAGCAGATACAGCACTGTAACCCATTTTAATAATTATTTTCTTTATCTTAATAAAATAAAAAATTATTTATTGTGTCTAAAACTATATGTTTTTGTATAAACTATATTGTAATAGATTGCCGACCTTGAACGCTCTGCATCAAAGGAACGTCAAAAATACAACAGTTAAATAGTGCCTGATTCTAAATTATAGCAAATATACCTGTTTAACAAATATATATTATTGCATCCATTTAACGGAAAGACGCCGACTGCTGGACATATATAGGTCTCCTTCTAAGAACTCTACGACGACCGGTCTTATTGTTTTAAACGCAAAACGTCATAGATTATTGGCAAATTAAAAAAACAATGTCATATAATTTCTTTCTTGATATAAACGTTCATCTGTTTATTAATAATTTACATACTAATAAATATAAATATTGTCTAACATAAGTAGATTGTATATGTTAATAATTAGTTTAATATTAATTTTCATGACATATAAAATAAATGTACACAAAACGTGTGTTTTTGTTATTGCAGCTATTGTTTTAAATTAACAATTATTATAAGAAAAACAAGTAGCTCACATGAAAGTATATCAATTTGAAATATGATTTTCTCATGATCAATATTTGTTTATTTTTATATACATGTAACATGGGAAATAATATTTTTTCTTTATGTCGTGGATTTGATAGAAGATGAAAAAAAAAAAGAATTAACATTAAAAAAATATATCATATCAATCATTTTAAAGAAGATTGTATTATTCCCCGCAAATTATATTTGCTGTATCTTGTTTATGTAAAACTATTATATGTAAATGAATTTAATAAATGAACTGAAATCAACTGACACGTTTCCAATACAAGAGAGGAATCTCTATGTGCCCTATATCTATGCTTTTCACGTAAGGATTTATTTTAATATTAAAAAATCGTAAAGCTAAGGTAGAGATATACATAATATTGATGTCCACCTTGTAAATAATTCTCATTTATTAATACATCTAGGTAAATATACAGAATATTATGAATTTATTTTGTTTCATTTAAACCTTTTTTTTACTTACAAGAAATATAGTTGAATGAATATAAATATGTCGATTACCCATAAAAATGAGACAATAGGAAAACAATAGAAAGGTGGCGTAAACGCCAGGTTAGTGCTCAAGGGGTTAATTAATTTATGCAATAATTATTAATATAGTTTATAATAAATTTAAGTCTATTTAGTTAATTTTTTTTTCGTATGTTACTTATAAGTGTTATATTGTTGAGTTTATGGTCATAATGTTACATAGGAATTAATGTAACACTGTTCTAAAGATTACGTAAAGTTTTTGTTTATCGAAGTTGCACTTTTGCTAGCCTAGAGTATTATTTGGCCTATCCGGGAGGAGATATCTATACTAATAAATAAAATTGAAGTGTCTGTTTGTCATATTAAGATAACATTTTTTTACTAAATGCATATGAATGTATATACGATACCTATACCAAAAATACAATTTTTCTAATTTTTGTTTGTTTGTTTGTTGCGGTTAATCTCCGGAAGAGCTGGACCGGTTTTCACGAGGCTTTTTTGTCAGATAACTGAAGTTATTCAGCGTAACTCAGGGTTACTTTTATTTGTCAAAACTAATTAGGTTATGTATTTAAATAGGTATGCTTAGTTAATTTGGGCATGTAGAGAGGATGGATGAGAGAAGATTAACGAAACGAATTTATAAGGCGAGATTGAATGTGCAAGTCAGTAAAGGTCGTCGACCTAGGCGAACGTATCTAGACCAAATCGATCACGTATTAAATAAAAGCCAGGTGAAAAGTACTCATAACCGACGAGCATGTATGAAAGCGCTCATGAGAGTAGAGGAAGCGAAAGAGGAAGCGAAAGAGGCGTGTCAAGATCGTAGCAAGTGGAAGGACGTAATCCCACGGGAGAAATGCGTGATGTTATGTATTTAAATTTTTGTACGTAAATGACCACAAGATTGAGAAAAACTAAGAAGGAAATCAGAATGGCAACCTAATATGAATTAATTTAATATGATGTCATTATCGGTAGAGTTAGGTTAAATGTTTGTGTCTTTTTATGTAAATTAGTTATAAGGTTTAATACTAACATCGCTTGATTTTAAGTGAGGGTGTGGTCCAGTATAATACTGGCACTTGAGTGGTCATCATTTATAGATGCCTATACTTGAGGGTCATAGTTAATCAGGATAAAAATGTCCTAGAACAATGATAAGTTTTTTTAAGGAAGATGTCTTTTTTCGTGAAAAGCTCAAACTTTATATAAAATTATATATGTGAATTCAAACCAACGGCCATCAATACGTAATCCGATGATACAACAATAGAGCCATCACCGTTTTTCTATAAATTCAGATCTGGAAATGGGATCACAACAAGAAGTCTGAATTATTCATAGTTGTTCTTTTAATCTGTATTATTTCTATATAGTATTTTATTCACTCCGTTTGAAGTGACTCATTTCGAACGAGGATAACTATAGTAACATTAAAAATATTAGAAAATTTTTATTAACACCTTGAGCACTTACCTGACGTTTACGCCAGCTTTCCATTGTTTTCCTATTGTCTTCCTTCCTATTGTCTTATTTTTATGGGTGCTCGACACATGAAAAGACTGTTAAAATTTAGCAAAATTATCGTAATATTTTACCCAGGTAGCATAATCATAAAAATCAAACGTGTTTTTATACATAAAAAAAACGCACAAATATAAAGTACAAAAGTTTTATTTCCTCTAAAATATTCATAAAATAATATCGCTTTAACTAAGGCTCCAAACTAGGCAGTGCCTGTAACTTGGAATACTAATGCCAAAATAGATGTACCATACAATTGTGAGTGGCGCAGTCATGACTTAAACAAAAATTAAACTACAACAATTAGAGGACAATTTGAATAAGATAATTATAGCTAAGTGTTACAGTGTAAAAAAAATTGTGAGTAATTGCTGTAAATTGCTGGTTCCTAACATAGTATCTGCAATAGCTCCTCTGTTTGTTTGTAGGAAATGCTATGAAGCCATCTAAGCTGTAAATATATAGTACGAGAATACGGATGCAAGAACACAACGTTTAGCTGATTTTAATCTAAATTTTATACATATATAATTATGAACAGAGGAAAAGCTTTTTGTCGAGACGCTTGCTTATCTTTGAAATTTACTTTAAATTTAACGTATACTGTAACCCACTTAAAAAAACTAGATGAATGTAGTGTTCTTGCTACAAGATCTTAGGTTAATATAAACATTGGTGGGAAAAGAGAACGTTTTTTTTAAGTATATCAAAAATAAGTAGAAATTTAATAGAAAATCTATACGATTAAAAGTAGTTATAAGAAGCCTATATTACCAATGCAGTAGAAACGTGTATTAGTGTAAATAGTCATTAGTTTAAATCGCTTCGAGGTCATACTATTTTCGTCCTACGCCTTAGTAGACGAAATATGTTGTTTATTATTTCAGTAGACGGTGCAAAGCTCAAAACAGCTGTCTTGATTTTACCGTTCATATAAAATATCAAATGCCCTATATAATTAATATTCTTTTTTATTCATTCGCAAAAATTCGAAAAGCTATTTTTAAAACCTTGATATAAATTATTACGCGAACTCTCAGTCTTAGTTGTGAACTGTAATGAAATTAAAATGTGCTATAAAGTATTGATTTGTTACATTTTCTATTTTTTAATCTCTTCATTGTCAGTCGATTCGGGGCCTGGTGAGTACGTAGTGACTTTATCTGTGTTATTGTATATTAAACTTAATTGATACCAGCTTAGGATTTAAACAGCTTACACAAAATACCCTTAGATTTTTAAAACTTAAAATACTATTCATTTTCAAATTTAAAGATACAATATGTGGCATAATCTTTATTTGTATATAAATATATAAACGGCCAAAGAGAAATAGTTTAAAAAAATATATTTCTCGAACGACTTTCTTCATTATTTTTATTCTGTAGCTAATGATGAAGTTTAGTGTTATCAATTAAACATTTTACAAAAACAAATTATCTGTAATGATTATATTCAATACCGACCGCAGTGTTGCACTATATATTTAATGTGTCGATTACCCATAAAAATGGATCAATAAGAAAACAATGGATAGCTGGCGTAAACGCCAGGTTAGTGCTCAAGGTGTTAATGTTCTACTTTATACTAATAAAAAAACCACTTAGTACTAAAAGTAAATAAATCTTCCCTAGTGTTGACTTACCAAAATGCTGTCACAATAATGACAGGCGCGCATGCACATTTATAATTATACTAGCTACCATGCCCACCGTTGCCCGGGCTACTTTATACCATCACAGGTTTAATTTGCAAAAAAACAAAATCGAAGTCATATTACCAGGGATAAAAAACTATCCTATCTTTTAAAAAGTTGGGCCAAGAATTTATCGCGGACAGAGAATTTACATATATTTTAGTCTAATTTCAGAAGTTACTCTAACTGCAATATAAGTAAAGATACACAGGTATACTTTTACAAAGGGTACAATTATCACTTCACTTACCGTTCTTTTGTGTTTTTATATCAAAAGGTTTGTTTGTTTGTTTTTCAGTTACTAATGTAAGGGATGAGGGAACCAATCGGACTGTAAGTTTATTTCGTGTTACTCATCTAATACAAACAAAATCAATGTCTCATTGAGCATAATTAGATTAATGTATCTTTTACATTTCAGTCTCTCAACTTAAATCAGGAACAAAATATCGACAGTACAACTGATTGTAACCAAATATGCGGTTGTGACAGGTCAGTTAATATCATTTTTTTAAAACATATACATACCTAAAGTTAGAAAAGTGTGAATCCGATTTTTTATTTTTTTATTTATTGTAAAAGTATAAAGCATCGTATGTTTACCCGCTTGGTTAGCTACTAGCTTGAGAGATGAAAATATATTACTAAGCGCCTGTAGGTCTATTCCTACAGAATCATTTGAAGTCCAGTGTGTAGCATGTTAGGGACCGTACAAGTATTATCTGACCAAAGTGTTCGATAATTTAACCTCCTTTATCGCCCATTTTATTATAATAATAAGCAAAACTCTTAAAGATGATGTAAGCATGAGCATAATTAAAAAATAAAACGAAAACTGATTTACAAATATTCCTTACGTAATCACTATTCAGATCTTTTGTCACATGGTCACTTAAAGTTATAAAGTATTTAAAAAAATAATAACTTAAGTACCTACCTACTGAAATGTTTCAGAGCTTACGTTTTCAATGAGACGACACACGAATGTGACCTGGACATGGAATACATATTGAAGACCGCTTCGATGCAAATGAGCGAAGAAAAAAGCGGGTACAAATATGAAGGTACGTTGATTACGCTTGATGAATTAATATTAGTAATCATCTAATATTAGTACCTATTATGATAAGTTATTACAGGTAATAGATGTTTTAAACATTCTTTTGAAGACAATATGCGTGGCTGCAAGCGGAAAGCTTTAGGTCATTGACATTTATATTGAAATAAAAGCATCTTATCCTTATTAGTTGTAAAAATATAATAGAATGTCAACGTAATTAACGGCATGATGACTCGCCCCTCATCGATAATTACGTAAGACTTGGACGTCCCCTTATACCCTAGTGTATGTATCACGCATTATAATAAAGTGAAACTTTTTTGCATCGCCTCAAATTTTTTCGTTTATATATCGCATGTCGCATTACAGCCGGCCGCGGAGTAGGGGTAAAGTTAAAGACCCTCGGCAGTTACAGATGATAGAAGCATGTTAAAAACTGAACACAATTTTTTTTTAAATCATTCAACCATTTTAATCTTTCATTATTATATGAATAACTTCCATCTTCGCCTTGAGTCTCAAAGTCTATAAATGTAACTAATATTTTATAATTTGAAGCTACGATGCCTTAGTTGTTAGTGCTGCCAGAATTCCCGTCAATGGGCGCGAGTTCAAATGTCAATCCAACTCAAAAATCAGCCTGAGCTTTCGGTGAAGGAAAACATCGTGAGGAAACCATAACTAGGTGGTAAAGTATTTAAAAATAATGCCTGTCTGGGTAGTTAGACAATCTGTCGTCAAATATCAATAGGTGTGTTCCGGCAGCATCACTTGAGAACCAATACCTAGTTTGTGTTTACTGTCCTGTACCACAAAGTCACTTAACATAAGATGAGATTGTGGTCAAAGCACTGAGTCCGTACCGTGTAAAAAAAAGACTTGGTTACTTGAAAAGTTTCACTTGCATCGTGGTTTCACACAAAACCACGCAATGTTTTTTTCTTCTATATTAATTGTTTAATTATTCGATTTATATACGAATATCACAAACGCAACCAAATATGACAACAGATTTAATATTACTACATCGATTAAACTAAAAACGTACTTCTAAAATATCCTTAAAGTAATTTAGCACATAATATTATAGTTTTCAATGAAAAATAACAAGTAAAGTTAAATAATTTTCTTCCGCAGATCACGATATTGTGAACGACGATGGAATGGCTAGTAAGTAATCTCTACAATACTCATGTTTCTCTATACTACTTATTTTATCTATTATTTGTCATTAGGAAAAACTAGAATCTAACTTCTTCTTTCTACTTTGATGATTAAGGTCTCAATTTAATCGTTATTATGACCCGGGTAACATAAGCTTTTAGGGTAACATTTTAATTTTTAAATATTGTTTTAGTTCGGTTACAGTTTTTTTTTTTTTTTTTTTTAATTTATTATAGCAATATCATAATACACAATTTTACAGAGTAAAAAATTATTTGTTTATTCTTTACATAAGAGATTGTCCATTATTCACGTGAGGCTCGAAACTGTGTGGGAGAGGGTTCGGAAAAATCTCGAAAGATCACAAAAGAGGTGCCAATGCGATATCATATGTATTTATTTTTTCTTTGAACTCGCGATGGGTTTTTTTTAAAGCAGCGCGTGAATTTTACTCTCCGTTGCCTGGTAATAATTTCCAAAATTTTCCAGAATTAAATAAGGTTATATCTGTATATAAAAATAGTATCCTAAAAATATGTGTGATACTTTGTTAATTTGGTTTAGGTATAAAAAATTAGAAATTTTGTAAAAAAAAACATAATGTAATTATTTAACGACGCCTAAACAAATAATGTTACATTTTCAAATTCAAGAGCTATCTCTTGAAATATCCTGTTTTGCTTTTAATTAAAATCATTTTACCTAATTTGAGTCTCCTATTCATTAAGGACGTGACGTCTAGTATCCGGAAACCCCTCATATATGCATGTCTTACGACGAACAAGCTTGAATACACATTTACTAACATTCCACGGTATTTCCACAACCGGAATCTCCTAGGTACGAATACATTCGCAACAGAAAGTTAACTGTAATTCAGGGTCTGATAGACGACAGTCTGTGACAAACATTTCTAAATTGACCTTACCCTGCACCCGTCGGACTTTTATATGTTAGCTTTTATTTTCACATAACACAAAGTCATATTGTTTGCCTATCAAAAAGTCTTAACTACTTAATCCCGTGTATTTAATGTTACAGAAAGGATACGATTGGAAGCTGAAAAAGTATTCAAAGGGGTCATAATTTCCGTAATATTATTTATGGCGAGTGCAAGTCTCTGTGCTATTAGTGCTTGTGTTTACTGCTGTCATATTAATTATAGGTAAGCTATCTTAAGTTATCATTTATCTGTCTACATATTTAACATACGTATCTAATAATTGTTCTCTTTAAGTCAGCAATTACCTCACGCCGAGTTTTATCGCACCGCACCTCATGTCTAGCCATATTGGTACCGATAGCAAGAAAATTAAAATTTCTAATATGCTTAAACAATATGTTGTTTATTTTCAGTTATGGTTGCCCGCTGTTTGTAGCAACTCGTATATTATTATCGCGTTGTACGGTTCGCATATATATATACACACTCACACATCCACAATATATGTATATATCCATATATATACACATAATAGCACAGAATGAAATATACTATGGACATTTTCTTTCTTTGAAAAGAATCATAACAAGGGAATATTAACAACCAAATTGGAATTTAGTAAAATATCGGTATTGGCTAAATACAAAATTTTTTCTATACTTGGTACTTTTATTATTTGAAATCAATACTGCAGTGTGGTGTGGCTAATAATAGTACCACCCCATATCATCCCGTAGGTGTCATAAATGGCGATTTAGGGTTGGGCAGCAGAAACCTCTAAGCATCACAAACAACTACTGCGATCGCCAACCCGCCTGCTAAGCGTTGTGATTATGGCAGGGAGGGCCCTTATGACATCTTTGGGGGAGAGTTATGTCCAGAAGTGGACGTCTTTCAGTTGAATGGATGGAAATCAATAGTAAAAATCTACTTATCATAAGTATATAATATGTAAATCATATTATAACTCTATTAAAGTATATCGAATAACCGGAAAATAAATAATACTTTATATAATACTTTTATCTTTGTGTCGATGTAACAATTAGCTTTGACATCATTTCCTGATGGTCGTTGACAGACATCTTCAAGTGAATAACTATGCGTATATATGCGTTATTTAGAATATACATACATGTAAACCTTTGGATGTTTCTTTGTACCTTAATCATTCTTAAACGATCGTATCCATTTTAATTATATTTGTCACAGACGTACATTATGCCCAGGAATTAAACATAGTATATTTTCGGCATAGCACTCGGTATAGCACTCGCTATAGCACTCGGTATAGCACTGTTGAGTTGCATTCGATTTCATTCACTCCAAGCGATAGTATCATAAATATTGTAATCAACTCATTTGTTCACATTAAAAAGAAAAAAAAATTACTACTAACCCCTTGAGCACTATCCTGGCGTTTACGCCAGCTTTCCATTGTTTTCCTTTTGTCTCATTTTTACAGGTAATCGACAAATTAAGAAATATTTTATCTGATATACGACGTGGCATTATGTGACTCATTGTAATAAGGACATAATTAAGGAGACAACGACAGAAGCTTAAATATTAGAATTTCTACATGACATACCACGATACAAGTTTTGATTATATATTTTTAAGTAATAAAAATCAAACACTTCGTGACATAAACTTTACACTTCACAGGTTTAGAAAAATAGTCGATGCCATCAATTTATCTTAGCTTCCATTTAAAACCAGCACTAATTATAATGTTCGATAACAAACAAAACGTGCACATATTACACACAGATTATTAATGTAATTTATTTTATAATACGAATAGATAAATATAAAATGTAATGGACTTTTTTTTGTGAAAACTATTAACCAGGTACTAATTAAAATGAATATAAAATGTTATTCATAGATTTACCATTAAAGGTATTAGAAATATTGAGAAAAAAAAACCCTTTCCAGAAAAAAAATTAGGATATGTGCAAATATATTTTTCGATAACCATTTAGTATTGGGAAGGTAATTTATACTTCCTTAATTATAGAATAGGACTACCTAGTAAAATATTTTCTTGGTGTAATTTTACAATAATTTATAATCAAACTATTTACAGTGATCGTAAATTGAAGAAGGACGTTAAAGCATTAGCTAAGAAATTAAAAAGAAATTACAACAGTAAGAAAATAGTACGCAAGGCTCCGTTGGAGCCCATTGAAGAAAGTTGCAATGTTGTCGTTGGGAATGCTGGTTTATACGTCGTTTAAATATTTTAATACAATAAGTATGCTTTGTATTAAACTAATTTATTGCTTTATTTGTATTATTTATTGACCTTTTCTTACCTTCGGGGATCCTATCTACGCTGTAATAGCCATTCGAGAACGCGTTGGCCTCACCGGGCATCGATTCTACAAGCAATGTGCCCAGTCACCTGCCGAAGGTGGACTTGTGACGTGGTGTAGGTCGTGAGAACCGGTGGATGCGCAAAACCTGTCGTTGTGTAAATCTTTATGGGAGACCTATTTCTAGCAGTACACCTCTTTCGATTGACATGATACGTGCCATAATTAAATTAAAATAAAAAATTAAGGGCTAGTGAAAGCCCTTACAAAAATGAATTAATAAACTATTTATTGTTTTAGTAGTAGTCTTTTGGGGGAAAAAATTCGCGTTACAAGGTTACCGAAATTATTGGTCAGTAATTAGGTAACCTTAAGGCGGTTCTGGATATCAATCTGATTTACTAATAAAGTAGCTAATTGGTTCTAATTAATCATGCAAGGACTATGTATGGAAAACCTTCCTGAATCTATACTTTCGACACATTTAAATGTATTTATTTCTCTTTTTATTTTTGGTTATAACAGTTTTATATACATTTCTGTTGAAATTGGCAACTACAAAAAATCAAATTAGGAAAATATAAAATTTAAAAAAGCTTTTGACAGCGGTGGGATTCGAACCCACGCCCTTTCGGACTGGTGCCTAAAACCAGCGCCTTAGACCACTCGGCCACGCTGCCTATACAGGCTGCGGTCTAAATTTCGAAACCATATTATGTTAACTAATTTTAAATGACATTATATTTATCATCACCCGGTGGTCGAAATTCGAGAGTAATTGTTATGAATATTATTTAAAGCTAATTATTTTTCATTGATAACAATACAACTCATAAATGGATACTAAACAGAAAAAAAAAAATCGTAAATTAAATTAATAAATTTATAATAATGTTTTGTATTGATTGTATCCTATTATTCATTAACAGTATTTGTTATTATTTAAACAAACAAAAAATATTCTTTAATTATTAATGTTGCTACTCGATGCTCAAATGTAAGTAAGTGTCTAAATAAATAAATCGAAGATTAAGACGGAAATATGACATCAACTACTATATTATTCTCATTGTATAATTGCGACACATTAAAATGGACGTAAGAAATTACATTACAGACAAATACAATAAATTCTATACTAACAACACTCGTTTTTTGGGGAAAGGGACAGAGAATCCCCTCGCGATTATAAAATATCCAAAATTGTTTAAAAATCTTTCAAAATTTATTTACTGATTGAATTTGTATTATATTTAATTATACTATTCAAATAATTTGTTGTTTTCAATAGTTTCAAATACTCTATAAATTGTCTACGTAACTTACAGACTGTCATGAACTGAAATAAACCATGCGAAGTGTTATCTATATCTGTACTAATAAATAAAATGAAAATGTCTGTTAGTAATGTCAAAATAACAGTTTTTTACAAAATACATATGAGTGTATATACCGATACCTATATCAAAAATACTATTTTTAAAATTTTTCTCTGTCTCGTGTTTGTTCCGAGTAATCTCCGGAACAATCTGGATCGATTTTGACGGGACTTTTTTTGGTACATAGTTGAAGTTACTTCTTAACTTAGTCCGTGTAACTTAGGTTAGTTTTATTTTTTGAAAGTAATTAAGATTCCGCGTAAATAAAAATTAAACTCAAGCAATTTCGAATAAAATCCGATTCAACCCACTGTTTCACTTGCAGGTGTTTATGCATTTATGAGAAGTATCTTTGCTTTTGTTAGTGTCCAAAATAATTTCAGTAAAAATATTAGGGATTCGTATCGTATAAAAAAAATAAAAACAAAAAACTGTGAAAAAAATTATTCTTCATTTTTACTGGCAGGTGGTTTAATTCATGAGAAATATTTTCGTTTTTTTTAGTACCAAATTAAAAAAAAAAAAATTAGGGTTCCTTGTTAAAAAAATTAAAAGTCATGAAATTATGAAGGAAATATGATTCAAGAGACAGCACAAACATTATTTTTCAATGATTATTTAAAATCAGTGTAGAATATAAAAAACGCAGGTAGAGGCGCGGGCACACAACTAGTCAATAACAAATGAATATTGGCAGTACTTTTTATTACTGCGCGTGATATACCCGTTCACATTGTTATCACCATGACAACTACGCGATGCAGGGTGGACCGACTTATAATAGGGTTACTAGTTTTAAATTTATGACAAACTTTTTTTTGTTGTTGTTGCATAACTCATTGATAATCGATAACCTAAACTAATAACACGTTATATTATTAGTCTTGCACTATATAGATGATAAATCATTATTTATCTCTACATCGTTTCATATAAAACCTAACAAACTAGAGTTCATCAACCACAATGTCCATACATTCAAGTTATACGCTTAACCGTTAGCTCATTCACGCGTCCGTCAAAAGGAGAGGATATGTATTACAAAGAATACAATCATAAATCATAAATAAAGTCGTGTAATAAATAAAAATCAGCCAAGATTGAACAGTTTTGTACAAACGGATTCAATGAATCGATGTCGTATTTTTCGCATCCTGTTACTTAAAAATGAACTTTTGAAATTTCACCAGCCTTTTATATGACACTTTTATAATGTGAATGACGTCTTAAATAATTCAAGAAATTTACTCGGCATTACTTTCTTATTGACGATGCTTCGTACATGTTCTGTTATTTGTGGTATGATGATTTGGTTAATTGTGGTTTATTTTCTCTTAGGAAAAGGCTGGAGCGTGAAACATAAATGCTGTTTTAAACAAAAACTTTGTACCATTTGAAGCATCAGTGGACGTAGGTATACGTCCACCTAGGGGCTGTAGTATGCCGTAAGCATTAATTGGGGCGGGTGGTGTCTGTGCTCTGCTTATTTTTCATAACAAAAGGTGTGTACCGTATGTTGATTACGTGGCCATTGTTTACTATTTACCAAGGCCGGGTCTAACAACGGGAGAAAAACCAGGACATCTGCCCCAGGTGGTAGTTTCAAGGGGCGCCAAAATCTTTCCAGAAGCATCCGTTTCTATAGAATCGCCGACAGCGCGATACACTCATACTGCATGCACTCTAACATAACACGCATCACACTGAACACACACTCCAGTAAATCCCACACAATACATGGATTCTGTAAGAAACCTTTTTATTTTTTCTTATGTTACAAATTATAGGCAGTAGCTAGGGTAAATTCCGAGGAATTTTTCACTCATGGAACGGTCAAACCGGGGTTCGTACCACTTTGGTCGGTATCTTTCGCCTGAACGCTTTAAGCGCTCGCTCCAAAGTTCGGCGAATTTGTTTAGGCTCTTCCGATCATCATCTATCTATATCTATATGAATCTATACTAATAAATAAAATTGAAGTGTCTGTTTGTAATGTAAATGTTTTTTTTTACTAAATAGATATGAACGTATACTCGATAGGTATAGATAGACAGATAGTAGTATAGATAGAGATAGATAGTACTATACCAAAAATGAAATTTTTAAAATTTACGTCTATCTGTTTAATCCAGGTAACGGGTAAGGTAACGGAACGGATGGACGGATTTTGACAGGCCTTTTTATAGATAGCTGAAGTTACTCCGTGTAACTTAGGGTATTTACTTTTAATTTTCGAATATAATTAGGGATCCGAGTAAAAAAATTAAAACTAATAAAAATAGTAATAAAATCCTATTCAATGCATAGTTTCACGGGCAAGTGCTTGAATTTGTACTGATCTTTGTACTAAAAAAAATTAGAGTTCCGTATAAAAAAATTAAACGCAGTGAAGAATATATGAAACGCAGGCGCAGCTGCGGGCACACAGCTAATTAATAAATAAAATTGAAGCGCAGACTTTTTTCTTTAAACCTAGTTAATGCTGTTGGCCGGAAGTGCCTTAACAGCTTCTTTTTGTAATTTTTTTTTTTAGTTTTTGCGTTCCATATTTAAATGCAGTTAATTTAAACTGGTTTTGAATGAATTTAAAGTGATGAAGGCACTCGCCGCCAAAGGTAACTAGCACAAGGGATCGGACCTCGACTTGGCCGCTACCTGTATTTCAAAATTCCCACGGAATTTAATCCGTTCTATACTATACATTTTATATTTATTAATAATAAAAAAGGTATCTCAGGTTTTTTTTTTGACGGGGGGAAATGCTTTTATGCACTACCCTTACCTATTGCATTAGTGAGACCGGAGTCCCCCAATGCAATAGGTAAGGGGGCACGGAGGGACGACTCCGTGCCAGTGTGGGACTCGCCTGGACGTGAAGCGTCCGGAAATACCCACAAAAACCACCGGGACCGTCCGCCGCATTTGGTATGGGGCGATACGGAATGGCTTTCGCAAGCACCGCGTCGCCCCCTGCGGCAGACCCACCAGGCCTCGTCCGTGCAATGGCCTGGTAGGGATGAGGGGGAATACTTCCCCACCCACCTCTTAGTCCACCTCTCACAGAGAGGTACGACCAAATTGTGGACCTATGTACCTGCGTGTTATGTGCAGAAGTGTGTATGCAGTGTTGTGCGTGTAATGCTTGATACTGTATCGTGCTGGTAGCGACGTCAAGAGCCTCCCCAGTATGGGAACGGAGCACGTCCTGGGCCGCCACCGGAGGGGTACCCGGAGAGTGTGCCAGAGATCGGGCAGACTATTTTTATTTATTTTTTCAAACTAGCTAATGCTGTTGACCGGAAGGGTCTTAAGAGCGTCACTGTAACTTTAGGGGTGAGTGCTGAAGGCACTCGCCCCAATCGGGCAGACTGTTTGCGAAACATACATATTATATGTAAAATTGAAGACAACAGAATCATAGCGCGAAGTAAGATCGTTCAAAGAAAACAAATTTTTGTTGTCGTTAATCAATAAAATTGAAGTGCCTGTTTTTTATACTAGATACATATGAAAGTACGTATGATATCTATACCAAAAATGCAATTTTTAATGTTTTTGTCTGTCTGTTTGTTTGTTCCGGTAATCTCCGGAACGGCTGGACCGTTTGGATGGAACTATTTTTTGGAGTTCCGCATAAGAAAATGAAAGCTCATAAAAATTGGAATAATACCTGAATCTATGCACAGTTTTACTGCCAGGTATTTGTGAGAAATATATTTGCTTAATGTTAGTAGCAAAATAAATTTTGATAATTAGTTAGGGTCCCGTATAAAAAATATTACAAACTATATTACGCAGTAAATATATATGAAATGCGGGCGCAGCCGCGGGCACACAGCTGGTTATAGTATAAAAGGCAACATCTTTCTCTCTCTTAGTGAGTTTGTAACTTTACTTCCACTGAACTGATTTATATTTTTTTAAATCATAAACTTATTCCCTGACCAGGTTTTAAGATAAACTCTATTAGATTTGTTTATTTATAACATAGGTTATGAGGATAATTAATACACATAAAAGTTACCCCTAAAAATGTGTGCAAAATTTACGTAGTCAATTTCCATGTACAGAAAAAAATGTATTCGAAAACCTGTTTGTGTAATAAATACTGTCAATATATTAGATATAAATATTTTTAAAATTAATTTAGTCCGCCACACGAAATCAATTTAGTTCATAAATCAAATTTTAAAATTCACATAGTACAAATTGACTTAATACATATATTCCTTTGTTCCTAATTTCTTTTAAATATTAATTTTTGTTTGTCTTGTAAGTCAAGTTATTATTTATTCATTTCTATTTTAACATGAAATAAATGAGTACTTAGAAATTTTCCCCTTAAGGAGTACGTTAAAAAAGGCCACTTCTCCTCAAAGTGAATGCTACTGTGACTAGAGTTTATATGTTAGTCATTCTATCACATTATTTAAATTTATCTCGGATTTATTAGGTTAGATTTATCTATATACCGAAAACACCGCGGACTCTTAATGGAGAACCATGGAACATATCCATCCAAAGGTTGCCTGGAAGAGATTGTTATTAGCAATTAGGCAACCCTATGTACTAATTAGATATTTTCAAATGCATAATGTTATATATGTATAATGGTGTCCAATAAAAATTAAATAAATAAATTAAAAAAATTATAAATTATTCAACGAACAGCTTAATGTAGATTCGGTGCGAACCGTGTCAAATCAGTCGACATTAAAAGTAGTGCGTGTAATTATTTATTAATCATTATACATATTAGTAAGTTCAGTCGACGACGAGTCTCGTTTCTCTACTCCATAATTAATTAATGCTAAGTTATACACGTCCGAAAGATTTTAAACCACCAATTTAATGTATAGAGTAGTAGAAGTAACAGAGACTAAAAGTATACATATATATACTAATGTAACAAAATTGATAGTTCTACTCGGTAAATTAAAGTTACAGTTTAATAAAATCAACAGCATCTCCATTTAAGAATAATTATTACACAAAGATACACCTGAAATGTATAAAATCAAACGTTTTAGTAAGTAAACTACTTACATTATAATCAAATACATTAAAAACTTTTAGCATATCATTTGGTATTCTGTATTTTCTCTTTATTTTTAACTACTCTGTACTTTTAAACCAATTAACGAAATCCAAAAATGTATAAGACTAGCTGTGTGCCCGCGACTGTGCCCGCGTTTCATATATTCTTCATAGCATTTCATTTTTTTTATACGGAACCCTAATTTTACTTAGTATCAAGATATAGGATAAATATTTCTCATAAATTCAACCACTTGCCTGCAAATCTGCATTCAATCGAATTTTATTCAATTTTTCATGAGTTTGAATTTTTTTACCTTATATATTTTCGAAAATTAAAAGTACCCTAAGTTACCCGGAGTAACTTCAGCTATCTACCAAGAAAAGTCCCATCAAAATCATTAAATAAATATCTGCAAATCATATAAATGTTCATAAGTCAGTTTCAAGTGTGTAGCCATTACTCACGTAACTTGATATTTAATAACTACTGAAGAGCGAACACAAACATTTGCATTAATATTACGTTAGTGGTCGTTAAAGAAAATGTCATTTTCTATGAATTTGAGAATTTGATATGAATGCGAGAAAATTTTACCGTGAATATTAAATAGGGTAAATTTCAGTCGAAAACATTAGGTGAACTGCCATAATAAAGTAATGTAACAAATAAAAAAACATCTATTCAAAATATACTTTATTATTACGATAAAAAATCTTACAATCGGAATGATCTAAAGGACCGTCACTGTCACTAGTCAAGTTCAAGCGTATTACCATCATTTTTATGTACTTCCATTTTGAACTACATTTTTTTTATTTGAATTCGATGATCCTTTCTCGAGATTTTGTTTCTCGAAGTCATCCAATTTTACAGTCTTTCTCCTGATGCGTATTTTTCCCAGGGTTCTGATTTTATTGGGAGTAGCTGCAGCAAAGACCGCCACCTTCCTGTTTCTTAACAGTTTTATCGGAAATATCTGTCACACACTAAATAAATTAAATAAACAATAGCAGGTAACAATCATTACATAATGTAATGATTACACAGATAGCGAGAAGTAGCATATTAATTTGAAATATGGTAAGTATTGTCCAGTGGGAATACAAACATCTCTAGAGTTACTTTTTAAACCCCCCCCCCCCCCTCCGCACTTACTGCTATTTTCTTACTACTTTCTGGATCGGTAGTAATTATCGTACTTATATACCTAATACAAAGTAATGAAATATATTTGTCAAATTAAACATGAATAAATAATTGTCATTTAAAAGGAAAGTTATAATATAGATCAGTAAATTTTGGCAGAGAAAGTTGCAGGTTAGCGAAGTGAAGCGATGACGGCGCAGTGGATCGAGCGGCCGGATTCCGCGATAATGGAAGTGGGTTCGAGCCCATCTATCCAACTCTAAAATCATCCTGAGCTTTCGGTGAAGGAAAACATCGTGAGGAAACCATAGCATGGTGGTAAGAGATTTTCTAATAATACTCGCCTGGGTAGCTACCACCCTCAAGTTTGAAAACAGGTCGCCATAAACCAATAGGTGTGTTCCGGCAGCATCACTTGAGAACCAGTACCTCTTGGATTAGTGGTTTTCCATCCTGGACCAGATTGTCAACTTAACATCAGGAGAGATTGTGGTCAAAGTACTAAGCCTATGCAGTATAAAAAAATTGAACAAAGCGGATACCAGGTACATACTTAAATATGTATAAAGAACTTATATATAATATGATAAATAAATAAATTATAATTGAATTCCTAAAAAGTGAAAAACACCTGAAACGTTGATTTTTCAGTTCGGCTTGTACCAACAACACGATTAACAAGTTATTTACCTATAACAATAATAATATTACGTTTGATGATATTTTACAAATTTTTTAATAAAACGTAATAAAAATCCTTCGTGAGATCACACCCAGCCGTCGACCGTTAAGAGGTTATTAACATTGTCATTATCGATTTATCTCGATCATCTTCAGCAATTAATTGAAAACACTGATTTATTACATTAATAAAACGTATGGACATTATTTGATATTATGCGATTTCATTATACTAAATTATCTATTTATATATACAGATTGATAAAAATATTAAAATTAGGTATAAAATATGTATGTGTTTTATATAATAAACATATCCATATTTCAAGCACTTGAATAAAATAAACTAACTAACTAAAATTATGTTAGAATAATAAAAAACATTAAAACAAAAACGTGTTCAAGTCCAAACATTTGGTTTTTCAAGGAGCATATAAACTTATTTTGTTCATAATATTTTAGTGTAATTGTACCCTACTTATAAGCTTTTTAAAGATGACGATAGCACTTTACGATAGTCTTCAATATTTTTTTAAGTAATGTTTTATGACGCTAAATCTAGAAACAACGAAGGGTAGGGAGTGTAGCTGCCGAAAAGGAGCGTCATGCAATTACACTAATTAATTATTTTTAGCAATAAACGAGAGACTTGTCCTTGTCAGAGCTAGTTTTGTTCGGATAATCAGTCTAACCACAAAAAGACTATATAAACGATAAATAGCTTGTTCGTTAAATCTTAATTAGTACATTGAAAATATAATTTTTAAAACAATATATGAATTAAAAACAAATAGTATCGTCTAGTAAATAATGTAAATATTTTTATGAACACCAATAAATTAAAGAAAACAAATACAAAAAAATTCAAGAAATGAGTAATAATTTTTAACATGAATTAGATCAACAAGCTCTTGACAAATAAATTACAGACATAAAAGAACAATAATTTAGGCTTAGCAACAACTTTATGGATCAGTAATGAAGACAACTAATTCGTTGGTAGAGACCCCGCTAATGAACTAGAAAGTGACATCCTGTTGACAACTATGTTATCTTGCCTAAGTTATACATACATATATACTTGTGAGACAACTTTATATTTATGTGTATCGGAAATTAGCATAGGACAGTCACTAATCACGTATTTATTTATGCTTTTAAAACTAAAACTATGAAAATGAATTTCGCCAAAATAACTTGATTTCGCTCGGTCGCATAAAATCATTATGAACGTTTTATAAATTATAAAGCCGTGATTAGTATGATACATTTTATAAAAAGTTCATTATATTTTTATGATATTAATATTTTTTTTATTTATTTCCTTCGTTGTTTTAATTTTGAAACTGTTGAAAAAAATCCTACCAGTAATGGTACGATCCAACGAAACTGCAATACTCCAGTTATAACATACTTCTTTTTCTTAGATAATGGCAATTTGTGTTCAAACAATTAGTGCCAATGTCATGTACGGAAGATGTATTTTTAACCTTGCATCAGCGTTACATTTTGGTAACCCTTGTACTAGCTACCTTTTTGAGGCTGAGTGCCTTCAGCACTTGCCCCCAAAGTCACGGTGAAGCTGTAAAGGCCCTTTTGTCAAAAAAACCCAAACTATATAACACAAAATGTCACCAAAATTACATAATATAGAGTTAAATACACAAATTTAATGAATTAAAGAAAACAACTGCTACATGTTAGACTGAGATCCCGCCAAAAACTCCTATAACATACTTTTTTTTATATATAATATATAAAAGCAATTTGTGTACAAACAATTTTTTTGCCAGTGTCAAGTAGGTAAGATGTATTGTCAATCTTGTATCAACGTTACCAAGCTCCAGCAAAACTGTGGCTCATCCTGCTAGAACTTTCTATGAAGCTTTATCGGCACCTCGGAATAAATGCGACACGTTATTTTCCATAATAAACTTAACTTGTACACAATAATCAAGCTATATCACACAAAACTCCACCAAGATTACATGATATAGAGTCAAATAAACAAATTGAATGAATTAAAGAAAACAACTGCTACACGTTAGACTGAGATCCCGCCAAAAACTCCTATAACATACTTATTCGTTCAATAAGACAAGCAAAGGAATTAATTCATACTGCCAATTTTGAAGACCAATCCTTTAAAAACTTGTAATAAAATGGTCGCCATCTAGCTGGAACATTTCCTAAAAATTGCTAGTGATTTTTTGGCACATTTAAATAATGTCTAAATCTAAATAATCTAAAATCATGTTAAAAGCGCATTTACACGTCCATATTTTTATCACTGTCATTTATTATAAAAATTTTGCCCAACAAGATTCAAATGATAGCTAACCTAAAACGCTATACCATGTTTTCGACACAAGGTTTCTCTTCATCAAAAGTACAGTCTCATTATAGAATAGTACAAGTGGATTTGAACTTACGTTAATCGTGTAATGCACGACCATCACTGAACCATCATCGCTTTAAATTGTTACCTTTGAATAGTTAAAACATCGCGTGGGCGGAAACTAGCAGACCGCGTGGGTTCCATCTTCCTTTAACCGAATCTATGATGCCTTTTTTAAAATTATTAATTCTCACTCATGAGAATAAAAATGATATGCGAGATGAAGTTTATTATTATTTTAATAATGTTGCCCATAAATAATAATTGGTTAGAATCCACAAGTATATCAACGATTGGCGTGTTATTCTAATTTACTTTTTTTAAACATGATATTTTGTAGGTGTTGGAATATTAGGAATATAACTAATTATCTATATCCATACTAGGTTGGTTGCTACCGCGGAAGTAAGAGGTAGTCAACCGCCATTTTTACCTATACTTCTAGTTTTCACGTGTTTGTATGTATTTTTTGTAATTGCAATACTTTCTTATTTCAAACGATTACTTTGTTAATTGGTTTAGTATAAATTATAAAACGCAGTACTTGGTCTATGTATATAATTGGACTTTTCAATAAATACTTACAGTTTTTGTATATTTAAGTAACACCATGTTACGTAAGCGCCATGGCAGTAATGATAAATCAAATATTACATTTATTATAATATACCACCTTTTCTTTGTTTCATTGAAAATTATCTTTTTTTCAAACTCACTAAATAGCTAATAATTGACTGAATTAACCGGAAGGGTCGTAACAGCTTCACTGAAATCTTTCGCCAAGTATTTATGGATCTCTGCTGGGAGAGTGGTACCTGTAGTACAAGTTTGTCGAAATGGTACGGAGCTTAACATGGGCTGTTACTTAAGACGTAGAGAGACATTTGAAGCGATGATGGTGCAGTGGGTAGTGCGGCCGGATTCTGCGTCAATTGACGCGGGTTCGATCCCACCTATCCGACTCTAAAATCGGTCTGAGCTTTCGGTCAAGAAAAATATCGTGAGGCAACTATAGCATGGTGGTAGGGCATTTTCTAACGATGCCCGCCTGGGTAGCTACCACCCTCAAGTTTTAAAACCTGTCGCCAGATACCAATAGGTGTGTTCCGGCAGCATCACTTGAAAACGAGTACCTAGGCTTGGTGTATTTACCATCCTGGACCACATCGTAACATGAGGTGAGATTGTGGTCAAAGCACTTATCATATATCGTGTAAAAAAAACGTAAATTCTGAAGAATTTGCTCCACGCTAAACACAGGTTTAGTTTAGGTTTAGTTAGTTAGTTAGTAACTATCGCAGAATAGTTAAGGTAAACTACGGTTTTCGATGTCCCTTATGGAATGTATGTACGTGCGATAGTTTAAATGGATGTGACCTAAAAAGGGTTGACTGAACAAACTTCATGGAGGTTTTCGAAACATTAATACAATGTCGCAACAATTCGGTACCATATATATACTTTTTCGCATTGTTCCGGAAGGAAATGCGATTCATAAACCATTAAATTTATAATTGTTGCGTAATGTATAAGCTAACGTCACCTTATGAGTCTGCCTGTTCATTAGTAGTCTTATAACTTGAGAACCACTAAACCGATGTACGTGTTTTTTTTTAATTGTAACTGTGTTCCGGTTTCAGTATATATATATATATATATATTTTGATACATTACGTAATATGTACAACAAAAAACTATGCAGCCATGGAGACTGCCGAAGGAATCGAAAACTCGAAACTTTGAAAATAACATATATATATTATAGTATAGTATAGTAAGCATATAGTTTATTCGTAATCTAAACATACGATAGGCTGCGTAAGTATAAATATTTATTAATAATTAAGTCTGAGCGCTAACACATAAACGCCATCTTTTACACACTGTGTATAAGTTTGTACTTGGCATACTGTAGCATGTTGACGGCTGAGGTCATAGAATTGGTAACGCGAATCTATAAGTTTTTCCCCTACTGAGTATCGCTAAAAGCCGCTAAAGAAATTTTCACTTTAAAAATTTAAGTACAAATATAAGTGAATGAAATTGACAGAGAAAATTACCTCCTCTCTTATAATACTTTAACTAACCCATTGTACAAAATTTTAGAACATACACTTTAACCCATTGAGCACCTTCCTGGCGTTTACGCCAGCTTCCATTATTTTCCTATTGTCTTTCTATTATTTCCTTTTTTTGGCTACTCTACATTAAAGATAGAATAGAGTAAATAATTATTAAGAGTGGAAATCATTAAATATGAAATCATTAAACGAAGCCATTTGCACAAGTTAGAGTGTATTGTAAATGTTAATAATAATTGTAAAAAAATTAGTAAGTATGGGATAATTAATAACATCTAATTTTGTAATTCTAAAGAACGTTCTTACGGAGTCCACGGGTATGGTTTCACTTATACATCTAAATCTAAATAGTTATCCATCCATCCATCCATTCAACCAAAAAACATCCACTGCTGGACATAGGTCTCCCCCAAAGATCTTCACGACGATCGGTCTTGCGCCACCTGCATCCAGCCGTTTCCTGTAACCTTCACCAGGTCGTCGACCAGGGGGCCTACCCACACTACGTCTTCCGGTGCGTGGTAGCCATTCGAGAACCCGTTGGCCCCATCGGGCATCGGTTCTGCGAGCAATGTGTTCAGCCCACTGACACTTAAGTTTAGCAATTCTTCGGGCAATGTCGGTTACTTTGGTTCTTCTGCGGATCTCCTCATTCGTGATCCGATCACGCAGTGAAACTCCAAGCATAACCTTCTCCATTGCTCTGTGAGCAACTTTGAGCGTCCTTATTAGGCCTTAAATAGTTATAAAATATTATAATAATTTTTAATCAGACTTGAAAAATAAAATCTTCATCACTTATTTACACATTTAGATTATTATCCCACTTTTAAGTTTAAAATCTACCTACAAACATTTACCTAATTAATATACCGACAGCATCACTTAGCAATCCCTCTAGACTTACCAACCTTGACTTCATCAGATGAGATTGTTCTCCACCAAATAATTACACATTACAAACATTCAAAATGTGGAGGAGGCCTTTGCCGATTGCCAAACAGATCTACAGGAAATAAAAATAAATAAATAAATAAATTTTTATATTTGTTGTAGAATATTTTTTGTTTATCTTTATTAGGTTAAGTTGATCTGAATATTATTATTATGATAAAAATTAAAACTAGTTATGTGTTTGTCTATCCATAAAGTGGCCTATAACTCGAAAAGTTCTGAACATTACATTTACAAAATCATAGGTGTATTATCTGGTCAGGTTTTACTATAGATGTCAGGGGAGTACTTACCAGCTTAATAGACGTATCAATGATACGGGGCCTTGAAGTACAAAGATCTCGAAGTGTATAAGAAAAAATTCCCTAAGTGTTATCCACAATCTTAACCTTTTTCTTGGGCTTTACTATATATAGTAACCATTGAATATTTAAAAGACATAATTTCAATAACTATGATCTCTTTTACAGATGATAAACATCAATATTTAAATAAAGATTTTATTCAGTTTAGAGCCTAAAAAATTACTCACCAACGAAACCAACCTTTCGAAAATGAAGAAGATCATTTACTAGGTAAACTGTAATGATTCCTTATCTACTAAAACTTCTTAGCTTTTGATGATCAAAATCAAATTACATAAAACAAAACAATACGTTTCATTAGCTTCAGAATGCATAACTTATATCTCTAAACCTCTATAATTATCTTTTCAGTTAATATAAAGCTATTTCGAGTATAATAACACTTTTAAAATTATTCTTATCCGCTGTTCTTCAATATAAATACCGAAATACTTGAAAATTATAATATCTAAAATTAATATTCCCAAAAATCTATTCAATAATCTTCATAAACGTCATATTTAACGCAACCAATTTTCGTTTATTCACGATCGAAATGCTATTATTAACTTTTTCGAATATACAACTAGACTGATAACGATACGTCCGAAAAATTAAAAACGATCACAGTCAAGAGGATTTAATAAATTGCAACATTATAATAATAATGTATTCTATTATAAACGCAAAGAGGTCAGTGCACTATCGGCCGACGAAAACATAATACTAAACGCCAATTAACATTAAAAAAATCAAGTCTCGATTCGCGAATGACTGCTTACATTAATCTACCGTAAACCTATCATGTTAATTTATGAGTATACTTGGTAGGTGAAGTTCATGGCTTATGGGTCATCCGCGCGCGGGAGTGGTGGAAGCTCGGTCACTATTTTAGTATATAAACGCGGAGAAATGCTCTCACTACATCCACTGAACGATCACCACTCCAACGAATACGATGGCGGCAAGATTCATTGTAGCCTTAGCGCTCATCGCTTTATCTCATGCTAACCCCATCGAGGAAAACGGTGAGATTTTAAAAATGTATTAATAGTTCTCAAAATTGCATATTACAATTTTACTATAAAAAGGAAGATAATGTTATCATAATATTTCTTCATGTTAAATCTTATACCATTTCCAATTTTTTCTATTAATTAATAATACTTGTGCATCTTTCATCAGATGAATCATTCCGTGATGCACGAGGTTTCTCGATCGGTGAAGCTTACAACTATGGCGGAGTAAAAAAGGCGATTGCTACTGCCAACGGAGGTGCAGCTCAAGCTTTCGGTAGCAGCAGCAATGGCGCTCAACTAGCCCGTGATGGACTATACTATCCAGGCCAAGCTATCGCCCAAGCTGAGACCTTTGATAACCCTGGAAACCCCGCTTACGGCAACGCAAAAGCTATTGCCGAAGCGCAAGACAATGGTGCTTATTACGCAGTCCCTGCCCCAGCAACTATAATCACCTATGAACAAAATTTCGCGCCCCCTGAAGGCGCAATATCTGCAAAGTCTACTGCTACATCTGATGGTACTTCAGATTCTTCGATTTCCTCTGCTTCCACAAACGGTGCTGGCATCGCGGAATCTTCTGCTCAGACACAAAGAGCGGCAGGTAACTATGGAGTTACCTCCACTAAAACCAAAGCCAACGGAAATAGCTTTGGCACTGCCACTTCCAACGCCAAAAATGGTTTTGGCTCTGCTGTGACATCCGTTAATACTAACGGATATGGATCTGCCTCGTCTACTGCCGAAACTAACGGTGCTAGCGGTTTCTTAGCACCTGTCGGTGCCTTCGATCATGAACCAACTATAATCTCGGCCAAGTACCAAGGCTCCAACACTGGTTATATCAACCCCGGCTATGGATCAGCTTCTTCTAACGCCAATGTGAATGGTCAATACAGTTCTGCGTCATCATCCGCTAAGACAAACGACAATTACTACCACAAGGGCTGGCGGTTCGGTACTTATTACAATCACCCAGCTTCCGCGCGCACTCCCAAGCTAACAGCCAACTAGGCTATGGTGCCGCCAAATCTACCGTCAACAATGGTGGTTATGGTTCAGCAAATGCCGATGCTAAAGTTAACGGTGCTGGGTATGGCTCAACTAACTCTGCGGCTAGCACTAACGGTTTCGGTACAGCCAAATCTTCCGCCAACACTAATGGTGCTGGATACGGTTCCGCAAATGCCAACGCTGACATCAACGCCTTCAATGGTTACAACAACGTTCGCTCTACCACAAATACAAACGGAATCGGATCTGCCATTTCTTCGGCCAACACTCCCGCTAGTTATGGCTCTGCTAAATCCACTGCCAACACACAGGGGTCTCTGTACGGTGGAAAGCTCATCGCTGACGCACAAACAACTGGCTCCGGTAAAGCCAACTCTTCCGCAAAGTCACAAGGTTTGACCACCACCTACAGAGTGGCGGAATCATCCGCAAACAGCTACGGCTTTGGCTCTGCCAACGCGAATGCTCAGGCGCCTAAACCTTTAACCCAGTTATAGTAAAAGAGCAACCACATTAAGACGACTTCCGGTGACACCGTGTAAACTTGTCTTAATGTATTTGCCAGAGTGTAACGCTTTCATAATTTATTTAATTTATTGTATTATTTTATTCGTGCACTCTTTGCAACAATTATTGTAACCCCATTGCCATATAACTTAAATGATTAAAGAAACCCATATTAATTTTAAATGCATTCTTTTTTATTTAAAATTAATTCCTTTAAATATGTTATATATGAAAAAAATAACGGACAAACTACGATACACCACGTTGATAAGAGACCGTAATCAACATCAGAAATATATGTACTAACATAGTTTTCAATATCGTTACTCACGCTCTCGACGATCAAAACTGGTCCAAATGTTTAACGTGTTTGTAATTGTGCTTACGACTAAGACATCATTACTGTCATTTTTTTATGCCTTAACATAGTTACGACCACTTACGTTCACTTTCAGATACCGCATTTATGGATGTAGGTTTGAATCCACCTATTCTGGTAGAACAAAATAGGATAGACATTAACACTATAGATAAAGATCCTGAGTTTTCTGTGAAAGAAAACCTGTAAGTGAAGCCACAGAATCGCGATGGGGAATTTTTAAGTTTGAAAATTTATACTCTAGGTCTATAAACACTTATAGACGTGTTTCGGCGGCATCACTTAAGACCTACCTCTAGGCTAAACTTAGACTTAGACCTGGAACTTTAACATCAGATTAGATTATAAAGATATATGTACAAATATAAAAACAGATTTTCATACGATCATATCAAATCTATAAATGTATACAACTATTTATGCCTTGCGACTCTACTCGTATTTAACAATTTCTATTCCCACAATAGTTCACAATACATTTGTATTCAATACATACAATAATTGAAATAAACAAAAAAAAATAAAAACCTGCTTCTGATCATTTATTATTATACAGTATAGGCATTGATATATAAAAAATATCAATGAGTATAGGTTTCAACGCGTCGACCATAATCTTACCTGATGTAAAGCGGCATTCATTCCATACAAACGTAGTTTCCTGTTTCCTCCCTGGATTAGGGTGAATATATTTTTATACTAAATAATATATATCCACCACCGCCAAGTCCGTGCGTTTTGATTTTTTCTACAAATTAGTTTTTGTAGAAACTAGAAGCCTTTGAAAATTATAAAAATGCTTGATTTTTACCGTCATTTTCAGACATTCATCAAACAAATTTGATAGATACATGGTCTATATTATTCTAAAACTGAAAGATAAATAAAAATCGGTTCAGTTTGGAGGTGGAAACAGACCACCAAGTGATATTTTCGTATATTTTGCATACGTAAAATCAGCCCGCGTTGCAGTTGTCCCTTTCGTTTTTTTATTATTCTTTCTTTTGGGTGCAACACGATAGCAATAGATTTCTGAAATACCTACTTTTCTGACCGCATGTCCTCTTAAGTGATACTACTCGCAGAAGTTAACTAGGCACCTCGCTTTGATGTACTAAGGCCATAAAAAGTATGGTATGTTATTATTTTTAATTGGTTAATGAAATAAATTTTTAAGTGAAATTTATGTTCAAGTACAAATATATACAACTAAGTGTTTTACCCGACGTTGCCTGAATTATCGCTTCACTGTTATATTTAAACTCTGGCAGCAGCCCAAAAGATGTTCCGATACCTATCCAACTGGAAGCCCTTACACGCGCTGCCGATACAGTGACAACTTTTGCACTAACACAAACAACACACATCATATCACATCCTTGCACATCTCATGCAAAGAACACCGTTTCTGTTAGGGAGATTTTTTAAATAATCTTGCTAGTTTTAGTTTTAGTTTAGATGGGGTTCAATTCCACGAATTTTATTGCACAATTGTGAAATAAAAATCAATGTAAGTTTGTGTGTCCTATACGCACTCCTAAATTATCCATCCGTGTATTATTGCTATCGCGTTGCTCCCCGAAGAAAGCGAATGAGACAACTGCAGCGCGCACTGATGATTTAACTATGCAAAATAGACGAAAACATCACTTCGATAAATTGTCAAGCTCACGCCGGCGAAGTTTCTTGTCATATTACCGTATCATTGCAACCCTTGAGTGAGTTATAAAAACATTCCAGAATATTCCAAAATATTTTATAATAGTTTGAACTATAATTATATTAAATGCAAAGTAATAGATTTTCAGTGCCTGACACACCACATGGTGATAAACCAATTATAGTCACTTAATTTGTTTTGTATGATGAGTATGTCAAAATGCTGAAAGAATATCAGCGATGTATTTCAATCGACCTCTCGTTGACCGCCTCAGTTAAATCAAATTGTACTATATAGTGCAGTTTATTACCATTAAAAATGCATGAAACAATAACATAGACGGTTTAATAAACGTTAAAAAAAAATCACATAAATGCCGCATTTAACAGTTAAAAATTTCGAAAACTTTCTATTTTAAAATAATCAAACTAGTATTAATGAGTTCGCATTAAGGCCTATAATAGTTCATTTTCAACATGTCCTGACAACGGTTCGACGTTCAAAACTAGTTTCTTTTTATTTATTACAGATCAATATCTCCCGACAATGGATGTACTGACGACGGTGTTTAATTTGAACCGTCGAGTCGCTTTTTTTTGTTGTGTTGCGAATCTAAGAATATTGACCCCTTCGTATATCGGTAAAACTAACCGTAAGGTGATGAGACCTTAAGGTCATTTGCGTGTTTAAAAAAAGTGATGTTTGTCTGGACGCTTTTTATTATAACTTTTTTCTCTTGTTTATAATCTGCATTTAACGTCATTTTTTGACGTGTATAATTCGACTCGAAGATGGATCACCCGTTAGACGTAAAATAATGCCAGTTCAATATATGTATGTATATTATAAGATATTCAGAATAATAACAGTTAATAATGATTATAATTATGCACTAAATTATCTATTTGTATAAATATGTAATTATGAAACAGTTAAAGATATGTTGCTCATGTGTTTACTAACCGATTTCCCTTTTTTTTTTTGTTTGGTAACTTTAGTTTTAGTTTGTTGTGTACAAAAGAAAGTTAAATATGGTCAGTTTTTTATTACAAAAACTTACAATAATTATTATAATCGAATTTCGATCACTAGGCGAACACTAATAATAAATAATAATTATTAAGAATGATAAGTGGTATCTATATTTGGTAGTGCGGAAGCTAAGATAATAACGCAAATATTGCAACTAAAATTCTCTGAAGAAACAAACTTTTATTAACCGGAGCAGACAGAACTACTGCTCTTTTTAATCAAATCAAATGAAAAAATTCTTTATTCAATTTAGGCCCTAACAACGTGCTTATGAAAGTCAAAACACTACAACCGGTTCAAAAAGAACACAGTCGAGAAGATTCGTCAAGAATTTTGATCTGGTTCCTTTTTTTAGAAATTCATAATTTAATATTATTTGAAATAAAATCTATACAAATCATAATTACAACCATTGTTAGCGGAAACATAGAGAGAGGTGTAAATTCCAGACATCGCTATCGTTCACGTAATTATCCACTCTGTAATAACCTTTTGAAATTGACATGCTTGACATGGTACTTGAACTTATTGTCAGGTAAATCGGTAATGTTCTTTGGGATCTTATTATAAAACCGAATAACCTATAAAACTTTTATTAGATTTACTTAGTCTAAGCGTGGGACGGCCAACCTATCTTTATTTCTAATATTAAAATGATGACAATAACTTACCAGATCAAGCTTGTCCAAATTTTTACGAACACACAATAGGTCATTGAAGATGTTTTGGGGGGGCAAAGTTAAGATATCATATTCTTGAATATTGTTCTTTAGAGATTCGCGAGATCCATATTGTATATTGCTAGAACAGTTCTCTTTTGTTACGTAAAAATGGTGTCTACCTCTGCTGCTGTACCCCACAGGTAAATACCGTAATACATGAAAGTAAGCAAAGTAGACTAACCGTAGTATTTTTGGAACCGCAAAAGTAGCGGAGCTAAGCCATCTTGCCAAAGTTTTAATATGTGGACCCCATTGTAACTATGCAAAACTGTAATACGGGTTCAAACGTTTTAGATATAAGTAATATGTTATACTAGCCACTTAGCATAAAATAAATTGCCGTGCTATTTGCAAACAAGCATTATGACAAAAACTATCAACGTGAGATCATCTATCATCAGTATCTGGTTTTCTCGAATATTCAAAATATTAGATTTTAATATGAAAATATTAGATTAATAATAGATTGTTTGGAATGAAAAAGTACTGTAATGTATAAATAGATGGTACTTACTGAAGGTAATATTTAGGTTAAATACTGTGAAGAAACGCAAACTAGAACATTTTTGTCGTATCATGGGTCGAAAAAAAAAAGAACACCTCCAAAAAGACATAGGTACGATGATGGTTCAGTGGTGATATTGTTGGATTTCGCATCGATGGACGCAGGTTCGTACCCATGGTACATGTTATTCTATAATGACCCTGAGCTTTCGGTAAAGGAAAACATCGTAACATAGCATATGCAACAGGAATTTTTTTAATAATGCCCTAGCACCCTCGAGTTTGAAAATCAACAAGCATCTATAGTACGCATCACTTGAGTGGTAGAATCTACAGGTTAAGTGAATTAACGCTTCTGGACTATATCGATACTTAACACCATCATCATAATCATCATCATCTCCCTACCCTTTTCCCATTTTTAATACATCAGGTAATATTGTGACCAAAGCGCTAAGTATATAAGCATAGAAAATACGCCGTGGTTTGAACAGTTTCCAAACGTGTATAAACTTGGGGCACATATCTATTTCGTGCGTCTACATCCAAAGTCGGACAGCTCTAATGACAGTCTACCTCTTTTAAGAGATACGGCACTTTAAGAAGAAGTATCACGCATTGAAAACTCCTTAACTAATTTCTTCTTGTTCTTGCTAACTCCTTACATATATTTCTGTTGCGTTTTACCTATATTTACATTTACTAGCAATATTTATATCTGTTAGGTATAAACCAATTTTTGTATCTCTCGATCATATTTTAATTAAAATAATAATTTATTTATCACATAAAATAAATGTTATAATAAATATTATAAACTTGCATCGTAAAACAAATTTCTTAAATAATTTTTCCAGAAAGGAGATCATGCAGATAAGTAACTATTCATAAATGTCAAAATGAAACAGTAACATACGATTTTTACGACTTACTAAATAATATATTTTATTATGTTCGTTTCTCGCAGTTTATACAAGTCTCATCGATATAGTCTAGTGTTTGCGACTATGTATAAATACTTCCTTTATGATTCATATGAAATCAAATTTCTTATGAAAGAATTAAAAGTTGTATTTTTCAGCCATATGCTAGTGTTCAAGCTACATATATAACTAGCTCTGCCCACGACTCTGTCCGTGTGAAATTTCTTACTTATAGTACGGTCCGGTTAGACCGGACCGGACTTAGATACGGAGTGGATCGGTTTAGACAACTTGGACGTTATATGTTGGAGAACAGCGAGACGCTACAGGAACTGCTGGATTTCATCTTAACCGTTGTAACTTCCGTCTGTAAATAAAATAAATTAAACGGAAAAAAAAAAAGGATAAGTCGCCGTGTGCAGCTGGTGGTCTGACTGTGTGATAAGTAGAACGAGCTCATTACTACTACAACTATTCTGTCTTGATACTACCATAGTTATTATTATATGTTATTATCATTGCACTGCTATAATTATGTTATTGTTATATTTTCGACACAACTAATGTTATTACTGTTAAATATAGTGTGACAAAAATGTGTAGGATTATGTTCGAGGTATTATGAGGAAATAAATTAAAAAGAAAACAGTCTAGATGCATATTATTCCTCGCTTCTATTATATATTTAATGTACATACATATAATTAACTTTTATACAAATGTGCATCATCTGTTCCACACACTTTGGGGGTATGTGTTAATTTTTTAAAAACCTATATGTCTCTGGGGTATGGCACCAAGATACTGGACGTATTTTTTTCTCCAATACTATATACCGATATATTTTCATTAGAGTTTTTTTGTGTGAATAACTAACCCTTTTTTTTTGAAGGGTGGAAATGCATTTACGCCCTACCCTTACCTATTGCATTAGTGAGACCGGAGTCCCCAATGCAATAAGTAAGGGGGCACGGAGGGACGAACTCCGTGCCAGTGTGGGACTCACCCGGGCGTGAAGCGCTCGGAAATATCCACTAAAACCCCCCGGGGCCGTCTGCCGCATTTGGGATGGGGGCGATACGGGATAGCTTTCGCAAGCACCGCGTCGCCCCCTGCACCGCGTCGCCTCCTGCGTGAATAACTAACCTAACCAAAAAGTTCAACTCATTGAAGAATGGTTTCCGACCAAATACGTATTTTACTCCAGGTATACTCAGGCCAAAAATTGTACCTTTTTAAAATTATTCCATTATTAAGAAGGCATGCGGTCAGAAAAGTAGGTATTTTAGAAAACTATTGCTATCGCGTTGCTCCCCCAAGAAAGCGAATGGGACAACTGCACCGCGCACTGATTTAACTATGCAAAATAGACGAAAACATCACTTAGTAGTACCCTGTTCCCTTCTCCAAAACTGAATCGAGTTTTAATTTTCTTTCAGTTTTAGAATAATAAAGACTTTGGCTATGCCTATACGTATTAATTTTATCCACAAATTTGTTTGAAGAACGTCTGAAAATGCCGGTAAAAATCGAGCATTTTTTTAATTTTCAAAGGCTTCTAGTTTCTACAATAACTAATTTATGGAAAAAATCAAAAACGTACGTGCATGGCGGTGGTAGATATATATTATTTGGTATAAAAATATGTACCATAATCCAGGGAGGAAACAGGGGACTATTTTTGTATGGAATAAAGGCCGCTAGGATATTCTCTTAACTTATTGAAATGAAATAGAAACGTCTCCTTAATATTAATTTAAATAAATAAGTTACCATGAGTTTAGTAAAGTTTTTCAACATTAATAAATTGCCTTGGATTCAATTCATAGAATTAGAGTTTATCATATATATCTAACACTAGCCAGTGTCCGCGGCTCCACCCGAGTTTCATATGTTCTATACATATAACATTCCATTTATAACTAACCTAAAATAACAAATGAATGAAGAAAAATGAGAGTCTATTGTTTTATTAGCGGAAAAATGTACATAAGAGTAAATCGAAAAAAAAAAAAAAAAAAAAAAAATGAGATAGAGCCGATGGAAGCCAAAAAATAAATAAGCATATAACCTACGAAAAATTCCGTGTCGAATGTTAGTAGTCCCATCCTGATATGATCAGTGGCTTTGAGGTGATGGTGCGTCAAAGGAACCCCATTTTTCTTTTATAAATAGACTAGCTGGTGGCCGCGGCTTGCCTTGCGTTTCATATATTCTTCACGGCGTAATATAGTTTTAAACTAATTTTTACCTAACCTAAAAAAACAAATCAATGAAGAAAAACGAGAGTTTTTTGTTTTTATTAGCGGAAAAATTATTTTCGTTCTTCATAATTTATTATGTTTCAATATGAAATGATTATGAAAAGTTATCGCAAGGAAACTGCAAAATAATAAAATATTGCTGATAATATAATTCACTTATAATAATTTATAGTTTGTTTCATATATTGCCAAACGTAATAAATAAACTTTATATTAAAATCCTGTCCAGAAAATACAACTATGATTTGAAAAAAGAATCATATGTATTGGTTCGTTACTTATAAATCATGAAACGAACAGATCTTAAGAATTATATGTTAACATTTCTGAGAGATAAAATTTCACCTTACAAGCAATTTAAGTAAGTCAGAAATATATAAAAAAACTGTTAAATTTATAGTTAATTTACATATCTATGAAGAAATTAACGCCTTAAGTACCTAATATAAGTTAAACAAACTAGAATAACGTTTAATAACATATATTTTGACAGATTATAAAACATTTTTTTGTATCGTGCTCAGGTTGAACACCTCATGAGTCATCACTATATTTTATATATGTTTTTGTATAATCATATGTATAAAATCCTCTTTTTACATTAAAAAAAACTTATGACAGATTAGTTGATGTCATCGAAATTTCTAGAACCTGTTCCTCAAATTATATTGCATAATGATCACATTATTTTGAACATCGTTATTTATATTATAATATAATAATATTACTGAATTCAAGTAAAAAATGCAAGTATTAAATAATAATATTCATCATGGTTTTTTTTTGCTAATGTCATAATTAGATAATAATTCTAATAGATATTATAATAATAGATAATCAATATACTGGAGTTAGATTATATATTAATATTAAATACTTTTTCCCGCACCTCCGCTCGTATTGGACATCTACACTTGACAATTTTTTCTATGCATCATACATATTTTTTTAAATCTCTCCACAAAGTAGTAAAGAGGAATGTAAATTTGTATGAGATCGGTTTTAGTGTTATAAAAATTTATATTTAAAATCTTAATTATAAAGGACGATGTAGTTTACATCCCGAAGTAACATATAGGTGTTCAAAAGTTTTTGAAAACTCTCCTTAAATTAGGTTAAAAAGGGGTGTGCAAATTCGCATGAAATTCATAAATGTACGTTTTACTTTAATAGCGAAGTTATAAAATTATATTTATTTAGTGGAAAACGCATATAGTTGTTAGCTCGAACGGTATAGCTTTAGCTCCCAGCCGCATAATTGCATTATAGCTTTTAAAAATAAAATTACAAAGACTTTGGCTATAGGTTTTGCTTCTTTTTTTGTTTTTATTCGTCAAATTTGTTTGGTGCACTTCTAAAGTGACGATTAAAATCGGCCATTTTTAACTTCTTTTTCGAAGGCTTCTTGGAAAGGAAGTAAGGAAAGTTTCTATAATTGTTAATTTATGAATAAAATATTGTATGGTTTGTATGGAATAAACGCCGCCGGTATATCTTCTTATCTTATCACTATGACGGATTTTCCACAAGTCAATAGTGGTCCTGATCTAGTCGGACTTAATTACCAGTCCGCTGGCTCCCAAACCTAGCCGAAACTAGATAACATTAAAATGGAATGGGTTACGCGGTAAAATTTTCCCTCAGGGCTTCAAGAAGGGACTGAGTAAAAAAATACTTTCGATGGCCGGCAACTAAACATTAATGCCCGTGGTGTTGCAGTCGTTCATAGTTGACGGTAACCATTTACCATCACGTGTTACCCTGTGATTTATAAAAAATGCACAGCAACAACTCAAGCCAAGGTAGCTTTAGCAGTGGCTTTCTCCTTAAGCAATCATCAAACAAGACCAATTAACTTCTTAAAAACGACAAATATAAGTTTAAAGATTTGCCATTCCATATATAAATCCTTTATTTCAGTATAAAAATACAAACTCGCCACATGTAGATAACCTCGGTACGAAAAAAAACTCTTGTTCTAAATTAATCTGTAGTATATCAATAAATCATAGCAGTCAAATGGTCGTCGGTAATTGTTAATTATAAATAGTTTTAATAAAAGAAGCAGACATATGAATTCCAAAAACATAATTTATTGTGTGCATTCGTTAGTAAAGTTCATAAAGAATTCAAAAAACTAGCGAATATCTCAAAGAAGATAAATATCTCAAATTAGTAAAACGATTTAGTGTGAGATAAATCAGATCCTGCCATGTTTCCGAATAATTCAATTATCTTTAAAAATTATCTTGAAAACTTGACAGCCTTATTTATAGAAAATGGTTTTCTATTAGTTCGTGAAAGTATGTCATATACCTATTAATCATTTGATCTAACTCATAACTTACATAACGTAGATGTAATTTATAAAAGTAAAAATATTCTTTTACACCGCTGCTTAGTTTATAGCAATTCTGTTCATGTTACGCGTACTGAACTAAGTACTATATTATATATATAATATTCTATCATTTTCGTACGGCAAAATGGCATCTATATTTATCTATTTTGCTGAAACCATTTACAGAGATTTTGTAGCACATAATATATTAAAGATCCCGCCAAAATCATCACAGTTGATATGACAAAATTTCAGTGTTTCAAATAATAATTAAAAAAAACTAAACACTATCTCTGTTAAAATATTATAAATGCTACAAAACCACTGAATGTTTTAAAACCTTGAATTAATTAAGTTCATTATCAAATTATCAATGTTTTTTTTTGTATAATACTTTTATTTTTAAGTTTTATTTATTTATTTATTTATATATTTTTCCCCAAAATGACTTTTAATTAAAATATCTTGGCTTGACCTTGGCTGCACTGGATTAGATAATAAAACAAAATACATAACAAGACATAAATTAGAACCAGATTTTATCTTAAGCACCTTACACCTTGTATTATGTATATTCAGTAAACAGAGCTGGATTTAGAGAATGTATCTAAGGACACACGTCTGTCCCCCGCATGGGACTTGTCACGTCCTGACTTG
Source organism: Samia ricini (assembly GCA_014132275.2). NCBI lineage: Eukaryota > Metazoa > Arthropoda > Insecta > Lepidoptera > Saturniidae > Samia > Samia ricini. The sequence continues at coordinate 16,161,760 of AP028161.1, forward strand.
ATCACAGACATAGGACCCGACCATAATCAAGGCCATAGTCAAGAATGATAACTAAGAACCCACAAAAGAAGTGACGAGAAATGAGGGGAATTGGACGCCGGTGTAGAGTCGTGTAGAATTAAATATGTACGCTGCAAAGAAGACCTGCGGGCGATGTACGCGGGCACGTCCATCGCACTTCATATCATCGAAGCGATGATGGCACAGTGGTTAGTGTGGCCGGATTCTGCGTCAATGGACGCGGGTTCGAGCCCACCTATTGAACTCTAAAATCAGCCTGAACTTTCGGTGAAGGAAAATATCGTGAGGAAACCACAGCAATGGTGGTAAGGCATTTTCTAAGAATGCCCGCCTGAGTGGCAACCTCTTTCATGTTTGAAAAACCTGTTAAAATATATTCATCCGAAATTCTATATTGAAGGAATAAAGACTAAATTTCCAATAGCTCCAAAAAAAAAGGAAATCGGTTGATAAACATTGTAGAAAAAGGATGAAGCTCTAGCACTCCTCAAAATGTTTTAATGTGATCAATAAATTTGCTAACATTATTTCTGCAGGCACTACGCTGGTACATATATTTCGCTTCCAAACCATTATAGTCCCTAAATACAATGCTAAAATAACTAAAGATAGTACTGGTCATCGAATGTTAAGGTACGCATGCCAATCCTTATTAAGTATACAAGATATCACTAAACTGACCTGGTTTTAAGATTGCTAAAAAAAATTTGTAATCTTGAACAGGAATCTTATTATCACTTTTTTTCTTTTACTTATTCAAAAGGTAAATTGGAACTTAAAATATTTAACTTCCTACAGATATAGAATTCCTTTAGATTCATATAAAATATTTATTCAATACTTATTCCCGTAATGCATTGCAATGTCACAAAAATTTATTTGTCTTTACTGTACATAACAATTTTTTTATGAAATTGCCTTACCCATAACAAAACGAAGCTTTTTATTTATTAAAAAATAGCTGTATATCAAAATAATAGTGAATGTATAAAAGGTTTTGCGATACCTAAGTTTGATTATAAACATATTTCTTGCAATAAGTTTTTGTGCTGTTATAATATCTGGTAACTGTACGTCATTATAAGAAACGCTTTTATGCTTACCTTTATATTCGTCAGTTCCTGTTAGTTCGATATAAGTTATCAGTCGATCTCTGATCACGCTAAACTCGATTGCTTAAGTTTCGTCTCTAACCGTTATCAGTATAACAATACGTCAACAGTATTTTTTCATATTCTATACAATTATTTACTGGATTTTAAATATCTTAAATATTTAACTTTTTTTATTTTTTAAAGTCATAGTCATGTTTATGTTGATTTCATTCGCTATTCTGTTCATATTTTTAATTTAGTATAGGCGAATGGATAACAGGGATGAATGAATGGGATAATTATGACAGGGGTACGCTTTAATCATAGAAGTTGTAGTTGTTTTTTAATTACAAAAAATAGTTCTTGTGATGCTCTGAGTCTCCTTTCTCTAGACTGTTTCGTTTGTCACCACCTTCAACCATTTCGTCACTTAACAGCAGGTGTGTTTGTGGTTAAACACCAACATCTAGATAAATAATCAAATAAAGTATTTCATATGTCATTCACCATTCAAATCTATTTATTTGGTAATTCTGGAAATCCTAGATACCAATCGTAAATATGTGGTTTTTTCCACATTACTACCATTAGTTATCAAATGGATTCGATGATTATTTAGATTCATTGTCTGGAAATTTTTTTTCACAATTTCAGTCTTAATATAATGAAATCTGGAATTTTTATGAAACGGCTCTAATGAGTAGATGAATTCAAACGAAAAATTGTCTTGCCATCATTTTATTACGCAACTTATTATAAATAAACTAACACCAGAATAATTGCATAGATTAAATCAGGGTTGTATATCACAGTTTCCCTTGCATAAATGGTTTGAGGTACTTGTGGAAACTCCCATTAACTGGTTCAGCATTTAGCGGACTCTTCATCGCTTCCTCCATCAGCCGTTCATAAACTCGACCATCGTATGATCCAAGAGTCGAATTTAATATCTATGACGTAACATAAAAAAATTAAGTTATATTTTTAAAACTGACTACTGATACTGTTGAATCAACAGATTCAAAGGAACTCAGGTGAAACAGATGAACTACCAAAAAGGCACCAAAGTGGTACGAATCCCTTTGCAAAATTCCGTGGAATTTTTCTTACGATTTGTAACTAAAAAAAATAAATAAAAAGGTTCAACAAAGTAATACAATATTGAATTAGAGAAAATCTATATACAAGTATAAACATACAAGGAGATATACGTACCTCATCGCGAAAATCAAATGCGTCGACAAGTCCAACCGCGTTTGGCCTTAACATTATCAACAGTTCTTCATACATCGACTGCAAATTTTCTATGTCTACTCCGTTTATTGAAGAGTACTAAAACATATCTATGTGGTAAACTTTTATAGGCGAAAGCAGTTTTAAATTAATCATGTAGGACTTTTTAACACTGGATGAACAATAAATTATTATGATACGCACTGGAAAAAAATTAGGTAAAACCGCTCATGTTTCTTGCCGACTCTTTACGATGACTGGGACATATCCAAAACTGTGGGAGTATTTACAAATTCTTTAAATTTCACATTTCATAAGTGCTTTCCCAGGGCTTAAATTTAGTAAAATATAGTTTTAATTTTTAATAAATTAAAATTACTATTTCTTTAAGTAATTATTCAGCAGGTTAAAAACAAATATGAGTTACAATTTTATTAATGCAAGAATAATAAGACTAGAATTACATACCATTAACAAATCACCCTTTCTTTCCAAAGCCCAATGCAACAAATATAGCCTTGTTAGCTGATCCATTACTGTTTTAACATTCTGACTGGATGCTTCGGTCAGTCTTAAGGTTTCTCTCCTATACGTGTCACAGATTACAGCTCTGCAATGGGCCTGTGAATGTTTTTTTATAAACGATAAAATATATCTTTTAAGTGATGACATGCGGTAGTATGCGCGGAGACGGCATCGACCTACGTAAATTCGAGTCAAACAATACTCAAGACCCGAGTTGAAAATCTCACTGCCGTCAATTGTAGTTAGTTTTATTAAAATTAATACGTTTATTTTTAAATGAATATACCATATTGTTTACATATTTCATCATTGGTTGGTAAATTGTAGTGAAATTTATTGCTTACAATGGAAATCGATTATTTTGACATGTAGTGGAAAATTTGATTTTTTACTGTTGACAATGTTGTAATAGAGTGTTCGGAACGCTTGTGATGCCAAGTTAATCGTGATTATGCCAAAATGAATTAGTGGTCGAGAGTAAAAGTTATACCCAACTGTGGTTAACAATGAGAGGTATTTAGCCGTAAAATATTTTCTGGATATAAAATGAATTCACACTTGAGAATGAATACTTCTAAGTTTTAGCATGACTGCGATCTTGATACATATCGCCACTTATAACCATATTAAACACTAAACCTATATACAGCACAAAAGATTTTTTTTTATTTTACAGCAAAAAAAATTAAATTAATCCAAAAATGAATCTTAGTGCACTCCAAATTTCTGAACAATAAAACTCTTTGTTTATTTGTTCAAATAAATAACGGTTTCTTTTTTCAATATCCAGAATTCATTATTAATCACATGAGAAAAATGATCCTTGATATCATTGAGACAATGAGGCGGTTCGACGAAATTTGTAGGTTATAAGGTTTATAAGAAAACAAAGTGCAAACCCTAACTAGATTAGATTAGGTTGTAAACTGAGCGGACATCTAGCGGATTTCGAAACAGTCACCTTACCAATATTATTCGAATAACTCCAAACCATAAGAATGTTGAAAAATACCTCAGCCGCAGCGACTAGTTGCACACCGGTGAGTTCCCAGGCATCTTCGAAGCATAAACCTGCATTCATTCGTTTTCTAATACAGTTCATAGATGTCGACACTTTCCTAAAAATATATGTACATGAGATGAAATAGATTCTACCGCCACCTACGTACTCTATCCTTACAACCCCTACATATCATAACTCCTTTAGAACAGGTATATCTTAATTTTTATTTTAAAAGTTAATAGTCACTAAAAAATATCAACGCAGTTTTTTTAACCTTCTTTTGCGTAATTAATTTTTTTATTTCTTTTATAGTTTTCTCTATATTTATACTATAACCTATATAAAGAGGTAAAATTGAAATTTTTTGTTTGTTATGGATAAACTAAAAAAAGACTTTAAAAATTCTATCACTTGTAGCAAGCTACACAATTACTGAGTAACATTTTTAATTACAGATATAAACCCGTGCGATCCCGGGGCGGTTATCTAGTATAAAACAAAATATATTTTGTATGTTTTTATAACATAATCCTACATTTTGTAATTGAACGCGCATTTTAATAAAACACCTGCCATAAGGTGTCACAATTTAGTAACCCAATTGTAAAATCTTATGCACAGTGGCTATAAAATGTATATTTTGAACAGTTTTGAAACACATGATTTTAATTGAATTTATCAAAAAAAGAAAAATAAATAACGCTCCACCGTGACAGTGTATGACACTGCCGTGACCAGGATTCGAACCTGGGTTACTACGGCCACAACGTAGGGTCCTAACCACTAGACGATCACGGCTACCGGAGCTGGTAACCGTAGTGACGAAAATTAACGTTACTTACTCGAAAAACTAAAGCACTTTCACTTAACAACACTGTTAGTTTATGCAATTACTTATTAAGATACGATCACAAAGTTACTTACGACTTAAGTTATACTTAAGTTGTAATTTTATTGAAGCATATATACAATTATTTTGTCGCATTGTTTTCCAAGTAAACGTAAAAATTAACGTAAATCTATTTTTCTTTTATGTAAATAAAACTCAAAATCTGCTTTCTGAATTTAATTCAGTCGACGAGTAAATTATATTTTTCATAATATGTGTTGTTGTCGAAAACGTCAGCCACTAATGTCTGATAACTAATATTTTTATTTTTAATATTATTAAAATGTTATTACATACAAGCTACCTATAAAATATTTTCGGATTATGTAATTTGTATTAATACATATTAAGAATATTCGTATTTTTTTATATTCACTGTGAATATGTAAATTTAATATTAAAAAACGTTTGTTTTGTTAACGGATTTTTTCAAAAAAAATCCTTCAAAAAAAAATTATTAAAAAGAAAATAATCTAAATATTAATAATTAAAAATAAAACGTTTAATATTTAGGTAGAACCTATTAATTAGCTTAATAATTAATTAAAAAAATCGAGTTTACTTAAATTTCGCGTAATAGTTATATTCGAATTTCGTCTTGTAGGAGTACAAACTAGTAAGATTTCTAACCCCGCAGCAACAGAGTAGGCGGCTTTAATAATCCCTTCCGGAGTACCAGCCCATTTCACTTTACGACCTTTCACAGCGTCTATGATATATGCTACGGTCGGTGTCAACAGTTTACCCGATTCAGCTGCTCCTCCCAAGCTTTTATTAGAAATCTGAAATATAATTTATAACTGTATATAAGATTTAAGAAAAAAAAGAATATAAAAATCAAACATTTCTATGCAAATCTTATTATCACGTTTCAACGTGATTAATTAATTCAAGTATTTTCAAATACTTTTCATGAAACACTAGTATTTCTACGTACAAAAATATATCATCTTCTTATAGGATGTAGGAAACGTCTAAAAAATATGGTTCAACGAACAACCCAAGTCTGTATGGCATGGCGGAGTGAGACAATGACAGGCATGTAAATTTAGGTCTACCATCTTTAGCCGCTTAAGGTTAACGAGGTCAACCTCAGGAACAGCAAAAATTAAATTTGCTAGCTCAAAAAATGAGCGATCAGCATCTAAGCGGAATTTAGCATAATTTATGTTCCCATGCTCGCACTACCAAGCAACTACTATTTATATGCCGCTCCCAACTTTAAATAATTTATCAAAACGAATAATCAAAATATGATTTCAAGAGGGCCGGACAAGTTTTAAGGGTTGATATGTTTTAAATAGTGTTGTTTTTTTTAATGCTTGTGCCGTGTTGTCTAGGACGCCTCCTTTTAATTAAACTACAATGATACTTTCGCTGTCTACGAACCCTCCTCTATATACGGCTCAAGACTTTCTTCGATCCTCAACTGGGAATGCCCTTATAACCACCGACAGCACGATACAGTGTCAGTGAATTCACGCTTACTAACTAGTCATTTTACGTATCATAATAGACATATTCTCCTGGAAATCACACGCATATATGGGTTCTATAAGAGACCTTTTTTTTTTACGAATCGTAGGGATGAGCTAGGACAAATTGCACGGAATTTTCCACTCAGGTAACAGCCAAACTAAGGTTTATACCGCATTAGTGCCTTTGTACTAGTTACATCTTTCGGCTAAGTGGCTTAAGCCGCGAAGCGGTGCCTGCGAAAGCCACCCCGTGTCGCCCCTATCCCAAATGCAGCGGACGGCCCCGGGGGTTTTAGTGGGTATTTCCGGGCGCTTCAAGCCCGGGCGAGTCCCACACTGGCACGGAGCTCGTCACTCCGTGCCCCCTTACCCATTGCATTGGGGGACTTCGGTCTCACTAATGCAATGGGTAAAGGTAGTGCGTAAATGCATTTACCCCCGTCAAAAAAAAAAAAAAAAGTGCCTAAAGCCGTTCAAGTTAACAGCATCAATCAGTTAAAAAAAAAAAATTCCGTACGGTGATTTTTTGAAATCTTATGTATCTCATTTTAATAGTAATAAAGAAGCATTTATTAGCAAAGTTTTAACTTCAAATTTGTCTGATTAACTTACCTGGCTGTCTGCAGTAGTAATACTGTGTAATCGCCTTCATAAGTTCTCGTAGCTGTCACAAAGGAATATAGTAAGGGCAAGTTCGAAGACAGCATATAGCCATGACCGCCACAGGCGAGTCGGCATTGCTCTATGTACGCTGCGGAATCTGACGTACTCACCGCTTTCAGGCAACTCGACAGTGCATGAAACTAAAATAATAAAAGAATTTCGTGTGTAGTAGCTCAGTGGTGAATAACACTTCAATCAACGTAGGTTTGAATCCACCAATACTATTCTTCAAGAACTTTCGAGATTTTTCTCCCCCTCCATTGCATTATCAGCAATAGTAAGCAGAGGCGTCTTCAACTATAGTGTAGGTGTGCAGCGCACACGGGCGCAGGGCTTTAAGGGGGCTCGTGACACCTACAAAGATGCGTCACTCGGGACGCCAACACTCTCAAAGGGCGTCAGGATATTAGTGGCACACGGGTGCCACAAGGGCTAATAACGGGCTAATAGACGCTGCTGATAGTAAGCTCATACCCTCCCACTCTCCATCCGTAGTAACGTTTTGACATAGTTTGTACAAAATTTGCTAAGTAAACATTGCTTACGTGATCACCATTCAGACACCTTGTTCCCTATCTCATTAAAAATAGGCAAGGCATTGATCCCTCCATCTCCTATGTCATCAAAAATAATCAAATCCTAGATCCCCTTCTCCCATCATATCAAAAATAAGCAAATCATAGATCCTCCATCTCCCATGTCATCAAAAATTAGGAAATCATAGATCTTCCGTATTCGTCATCAAAAATGTGAAGGTGAAAGAAAATGTCGTGTTAAATTATTGCGATATGGGATTTTCTAATGGCCGCATAATTAGATACAGTCATATTTGCAAAATCTAATTTAAGTACGTTGGGAAATTTCAAACCAACAATAACACTGACTCATAAAAATAATTATTATTTAATACCTTGAATTATGATAACATATAAAGTGACGATATGTTATCAAATAAACATCGATATCATATTGCACAGTTACGTCAATTGAGTTAATCGGTCATCTTTACATAACTTATTTACTTGTTATCAATTGTTATGTTTAAAATATTAATAAATAAATAAACATGTTGTTATATAACCTATGAAGGTTAATAACAGGCATTAATTACTTTTTTTATTCAAGGCACAAGTAAGACTACAGATGATTTCATGTTTACTTAATAAAAAAATAATCTCTACTAATAAATAAAACTGAAGTCAGTGTTTGTAATATCAAATAAACATTTTTTGCTAAAACATATTTACGATACCTATACCAAAACTACAATTTTTTAAATTTTGTCAGTCTGTCTGTTTGTTCCAGGTAATCTTCGAAACGGCTGGTCCGATTTTGAGGGATTTTATTTTTGGTAGACAGCTGAAGTTAGTAACTCAGTGCACTTTTGATTTTCGATTCTAATTAGAGATTCGTTTAAATCCACAGTTTTACGGGAAGTGTTTGAGTTTATGAAAAATATTTTTACTTTATCTTAGTAGGTACTAAAAAAAAATGGGATAATAATTAGGGTTCCGTATATACATATTTAAACGCAGTGAAGAATATATGAAAGCAGACGCACCTGCGGGCACGCAGCTAGTAAGAAATATACTAAATACTTAATGTAAGACGTTTATATCCAGTAAATAAATCAATCAAATAAAACTCATTTGAAAAAGTTATAATATTACAACTCTTATTCTGGGTAAGTAATAGAAATAATTTATAATTATAATCAAATTTTACGTAAATAAATATTATATAAATATAAAAAAACACTAATCCTACTTAATGAGATTCTATTTCCATTTTTTTAATCTATATTTATATCGAAACAAAAACATATGGAGTTAAAGAAAAAAAAATTGAGATTTAATCGTTTCTCCTATTATATGTACCCATCTACTAAAAAAAATCGACACATTTACCATGTTTGTCGTCCTATTCTTATTTAGTAGCTATTGATTGACTTAAGCGTATTTTATTAAAATCTCCATTCAACATTATAGTAGAATTTCGACCACCGACCCAATACATAAATGTTCAATTTTACCCCTGGCAATGTGTCAACGTTGCCTTCTCTCATGTCAGCCAGTACAGCCCTGAAGGTACGCCAGAGCCAATCACTAGTCAGCTGTAGTGCGTGCGCTGTTGCTATGCAAATAAACAGCTTGTGCTGCTGAGTCACGTAATCCAGAATCTGTGGCTCTGGCTCTCTAGAAACAATAATTGACTTATAAAGAACAAAGGACTTATCTTTGGTCGATACATTTTTATCCATATATATTGTTTTTACCAATGACGTAATTAATGTAACAAGTATTAACGTTTATCTGAAATCTAACCTTATCTTTAACAACGATGTACCTAGAGATGGTAACGCGCTAAGCCTAGCTCTCAAGTTTTAGATTTACAGTTTAGGAGTGGATAGCTAGTAAGATGGGAATCAAAAAGGCCCCATCAGTTTGCAATATGATCTCATAACAGAAAAATCTGGCGGTTGCAGAGTCGCAGGGATTTAGTAGTAAACTGGGTCACAACCACTATATATATGGTGAAAAATCATCATACACAAATGCTAAAGAAAAGATTTTAGCCGTATTAGATGTAGGTCGCCTTGACAATGCCGACTATCAATCAGTCATTGTGCTGAGAGCTCGTAAATGAATAGAGTGTGTTAACAGGCTCATCAATATTGATGACCCATGTCGATCAACACACCAAACAGTATCCAGCTACGACACTATGGAGTCATCAACGCTTTAATACTGTCTTTAGTCGGTGAAAGAACAAACAATCATTTATCAAATGTCTATCAGACCTGAAATTACCTTAGTGAAAAATATTATTAAAGCTTATCAAATTATTGTTTGCAATGACAAGATTTTCGGTGACTTTATAAAATTCGCTGTAATTAGCTATTACACTTACCCGGCCTTCTTCTCGGACTGTCTCCTAACAGCTGAATATCGTACAGCTATTGTGACAGCTTTAGCCAGATTGAAAGCCACTTCGTTCACGAGCATTACTCTTACGAACACCATCGTGCCATACGTTAATTTACCGTGACGTGCCACTTTTACATATGTTCCATCCTGGAATAGTGTAAACAAAGTTATGACTATGGTAATAAAAAAAATATATATTTCGCTTAGCAATAGTTTCTTCTATTAAAAGACAAATCACCGCGAAGGCGAACGTTTGGTACATAACGATGACGATGAAGATGGTGTATGATAACCGTCAATTGACCTCGACGCCAATGAAACTAAGCTTAAGGAATCTGCAAATTTAATTAAGCATCCAATTTACAAACCATTTTGGAAAACCGCCACAGTCAAAATGATTTCAAATTTTATAATGACCCTGTGCTTTTTGTCAAAGAAATAATTGTGATGATTTCCTAACAGAGTGGTAGGGCATTTGTTATATGCGCCTGGTTATATACCACCTACAGCTTGTAAACTTATCACTAAATGCTTACAGGTGTGTTTCGGTGTTTGAGATTCATCTCTTCTCAGCTTAATGTCACGACACATCTTGTGAGATTGCAAAGAAGCACTAAAATATATATAGTACAAAAGGTACAGTATAATATATTATTAAATTTATTGACTTACTTTTGTGACCTGTGCGTGCTTCATCATCATATTCATCCTTGGTATTCTGAAATTGTCAAAACCAAGAAAACCGTTGTCCGCTGTGTTAAAACCCATCTTTGGTCCTATTTCCCCTACTTTAATACCTGGAAGCGGCATGTGAGTCTCCAAATCCCTAATCTGAACTATAAACGGATGAACTCCGTAACAGTCTCCTTTTGTGTGCAATTGAGCTACAACTATGCAGTGATTTACTGTCTTACCCACTGAAATTAAAGATTAGAGTTAATACTTTGCAGAAACATAAAGAATTAAATTACATACATCTTCTACGCTAATAATAAAATTGTAAATTTCACGTGTCTGTACATTTTCGATTTTTAGGTAAAAGAACTATTGCAAGGGGCTAAAAATAGGTAATTAAACACATTTCTACCATTTTTAAAAAATATCTGTCTGTCTGTTTCTCTGTGCAGGTACCGATTAGTAAAAACTAAGTATATTTTAAAAATTCTAAAAAATATTCATATTCCGGGGTAACATCAACACTTTATTTCATCAAAATCGGTCCTCTCTATCAAAAGTTATAGTAGTTTGAATAACACGCGGCGAATTTAGTATGAAAGAAGAGTTTGTAAATAAATCCGTTTTAGTCTTATTTGAGAACAAAAATTGAACAAAATGATATGATATAAAAAATATGTATAATATATATAGTATATAAATAATAAATATCTAAGACATAGTAAATGAGAAAACAATAATTTGATATTTTTATACAATATCTAAGCATTTTAGCCGTTGTATTAAGGAATCATTTTATGGAAGTAGTGAACTGAATTTCAATTAATTATATCAATAGGTAAATATGACAGGGAATGTAATATTATTTAATTCTAATTAAAATTAGACGGTTCATGATTTGTTTATTTTTGATGATATGAGTAACGAATGGTGACTACGTAAGCAAATCTATGTATTTTTGACGATTAATTATAGATGGTGCTATACTAACTTTGTAATAATTTGGAATGTTCTGAAATATTTCTATGTAGGATTTCAGAATCTACCACATGACACATTTCGACAGTTTTAAAATTGTTTTGGTCTGTTTATTGTCTTGTTCGCCAATAACGTAAAATCTACTGAACCGATTTCGACAAAATTTGGCATGTTAATAGTTTATACTTTATAGTAACGTCTTTATATTTTTATGTATTTATATAATGTATGAATAGCGTTCCCCCCCGTCATTGACAACGTTGACGTCTTCCACGTCTCCGATGTAGAGTCCTCGGTACAGGACTTAGACGCTCTTTCCCGATTGTTCCCCTCACACCTGTCACCTCTGATGAGGTCGTTACAACTATAAAGGGCCTTAAGCCTAGAAAATCTCCCGGTCCGGACGGGATCAGGAACGAAGTGCTCAAGCTTCTTCCGCCCCGTCTTATCGCGTTACTGGTCTGCATCTTCAATGCGGCCATCAAGAACCACCACTTTCCAGTTGCCTGGAAAGAAGCGATAGTGATAGGTATACACAAGCCTGGCAAAGATGCCAAGTCACCCGATAGTTACCGTCCAATCAGCTTGTTAAGCTCAATAGGTAAACTCTCCGAGCGGATCCTTCTGAACCGACTCCTTGTAGTGATAGAGGACAAAAATCTCTTGCCCCCAGAACAGTTTGGTTTTAAAGCCAGACACTCTTGCGCGCATCAAGTGCAACGCCTCATGGAGCACATCTTGTCTCATTTTCATCGCAGCCCTAACTCACCCTGGCGTACGCTCGCTGTCTTCTTCGACGTCGCCAAGGCATTCGACAAGGTCTGGCATGCCGGCCTTGTATTTAAACTAGTTAGGTTAGGCGTCCCTGACACGTTAGTACACATCCTACGCGATTACCTTTCGAATCGTAGTTTACGCTTTAGAGTAGAGTCTTCTCTCTCTTCAGCCCGTCCGATCCGCGCAGTAGTCCCCCAAGGCTCCATTCTAGCGCCTGTCCTCTTCAACCTTTACATAGCGACCTTACCAGACCTAAATCAGAACCCGAAAGACGACCCGCTCGAAGGAGTGGAGGCTAGTAAGGTTCACTTAGGTCTCTATGCCGATGACACGGTTATTTATTTTTCATATAGACGTAGAGACATTCTCAAATCCCGCGTCCAAAAGGCTGTTAACATCTTAAGCCTTTGGTACAAGAAGTGGCGTATAGCGATTAACCCGGGAAAGAGCACCGCGATTATGTTCTCCGTAGAGAAATCTGACCCTCCTCGTCCAGTTACTTATCTAGGAGTAGAGATCCCATGGACAACCGAGGTCAAGTACCTCGGTGTCACACTAGATACCCACTTGACTTTCAAACCTCACGTTTTGAAAGTCAGAAACCATGCCAACATGGTTATGGGACGTCTTTTCCCTCTGTATAACGCTCAAAGTAAGATAGCCGTCCACCATGAACTTACATTATATAAAACGGTAGTTAGGCCCATTTTCACCTATTGCGCCCCTGCCTTCGCTTACACAGATCTGGCCTCCTTCCAAGTGGTTCAGAGCCGTAGTTACCCGGTGGTACGAGAGGAATATGTACGTCCACAGAGACCTCAACCTACCATCCATTCATTTAGTTATTAAGCCCCAGTGTCGCGCATTTTTCGACCGCGCAGTGACACACCCGAATCCGCTCAGAGCGAAAGCTGTCACGTACTCCTCCGACCCGCTAGCTCCGAAACCGTTTTGGAGACCGCGTAACGTTCTCACCATCCTGATGATAATATCACGTGCGAAAATAGGATCTTTCCTTTTCAACCGATTCAGTATGCGTGCCAGCGCTCACGTCCGCGTAACCGCAGTTCCCGCCGCCGGGGACAGGTGGCTAATTTTGCTCCCGCACACTCTCCGGGTGCCCCTCAGGCGGTGACCCAAGACGTGTCTCGTTCCCCAACTGGGGAGGCTCTTGACGTCGCCGCCAGTGCGATACAGTGACACTGCCCATGCATTGAGCATTACACGCACAACACTGCAAACACACTCCTGCACACTACACGCAGGTATATAGGTCATGTAAGGAACCTTTTTTTTTATGTTAATAAAAAAATTTTTAGGGAATAGCTAGATTCAAACTCACGAGAGAGTTTTACACTTAGGTGACGGCCAAACCGAGGTTCGTGCCATTTTGGTAGCCCTTTTGCTAGTCACCTTTTTGCTGCTGAGTGCCTTCAGCACTCGCCTCCAAAGTCACGATGAAGCTGTAAAGGCCCCTCCGGTCAACAGCGTTAGCTAGGTTGGAAAAAAAAAATGCTTAGCGTTTATTTAGATTAATTAAAAACATCGTGATAAAGAAGTGTATGCGTAAGAACATCCATACTATTACTATAAAGAGGTAAAGTTTGTGAGTTTGGATTTTCGGGGTAATCTCCGGTACCACTGATCCGATTTTAAAACGTAACAGGACCGGACGGGATGGGACTCATGAATTCCACGCAAGCGAAGTCATCGGCACAGCTAGTAATAAATAATTAATTTCTCGTTTGCAAATACTGTTAACAATTAAACAATTCTCAAAATGAAATTACAAGTGTTGAGGTTACTTCAAATACATATTTCCTTTAATGAAATGAATATGGATTAGACGAATATCAATGTAAAAATCCTTGCGAAAGGGCTATGTCCAGCAATAGACGTCTTTTAACCGATATGGTTATGATGTTCAACGATACACAAATTACCCATCAAAACCTCAATTTACTTAGATCTTAATTAATAATAGTCAATTTATTTTTAACGAGATATTCTTCAGCTAATATTTTCCTTACTTAATTAACATCGTCACTCTCTTCCTCTACCATATTCTATTCTCCTCACAGAAGATTACGTACATAGCGAAATTAATGTCTTTTCTTTATCAGCCACAGTATGAATATAAATCAGTATTATGTAATGACTCATACATATTGGTCGTAGGTCAATAAAATATGACGCACAAATATGAAATTATTCCACCTGGAAAGCTTATTATCATGACTGTAATAATTCCTGTTACATTATCATTATTTATTGTAACTAGATACGAACTCTTTTTCCACCTAAATATTTAATATCAACAACATTAATCTACTAGTTATCTATTACTTGATTTTATGCACTGAAATAATTCCGTCATCCAGTCCAAATTTCAGAAGGCGGTTTTAAAATGACAATAATTTGTAATACAATTAAGCGTGCAATTATTGTATACAAATAAAAATTACATTAAGCCTTTTATTACTTCCAGAGAATGATAGTTTACAAGTAAATTAGTTTTATTAATATTTGTGTTAGTATTTTTTGATATATTTGATGGTTAGTAGTATATTTGAATGAAAATTAAATGGAAACAGAAATGCAAATTTTATCGACGGCTTATTTTTACAAATTAGCAACCGCAAATAAATTCAGTATTCTCAGGCGATGTGGTGGCTTTCGTCTGTCAGAAAACGTTTTTCTTAAAACAGTCTTTCTATACGCATTTGTCTACAGTTTGTCATTTGAAATTTTTGAACGTTGAAATATTTAGTATACTTACAGCCGCCAGCCCACCATTTGTAAGATGTTAATTTAGGACTGTGTAATACGAATTCTTCAGTGTCAGGATCATATGTGGCCGTCGTCTCTAAACCTCTGATGAATGAACCGTGACCCAACTCCGTCTGAAATATTATATATTATGTCGCTCACTATCTTCAAATCTTTGTATAAGTAAGTGCTTTAATAACGTTAACCTTGGACCTTTTGTACCTATTTATATTTCTATTGAATTCTAGTAAAATTTTCGAATCTAGTTTGAATTTTAATTAAAAAGCTTATGGCTGCTTTATTTTTAAATTTTACGACAGGCATCGTCTCTCTGCCATCCATGTGTGTTCATAACTTGTAAAGTGAACAAAGAGATGCTCTTTACTGCAGGTAAAGAGTTAATAAAATTACTTAATTCGAACTAAGGTGGGAACACAGCTTGTCTATTAATATATTGTTTGTAGGAGATTAGATTAAATTATGTTTTTTTTAAAAGAGTTTTGTACTTTTACTTCTCAGTACAGACTCATAATTTTTCGTAATCTTATTATATTTTACAACTTACAGATAAAACAATATAATAAAAAATACCACCAAAACTAAAGGTCATTTAAATTCTTCACAAGTTGAGAAAAAGGCTACAGTGAGAGTAATTTTAAATCGGTTGACAATTGAAGCATATAAACGATAGCAAGAATGAGAAAAGAGAATAATGACAAGAAAAAGAAAGAAGATTTCAGTTTATTTTTTATAGAAGGAAGCGATAGTGTTAAAAAAATTATAACTTTTGTCAAGCGCTGTATATCAATATAACTTATATACCAATGGTAATCGAAATAGCCTATTTTAATTAAGGAGCACTTTTATATATAATTAATGCTACATTATAAAGTGAAATTATTAAATACCTGGGCGTAAGTTCCAATGATTTGCATATCTAGCGCTCGGGGTAACCAGTGCGATTGTTGTTCTGGAGTACATTGACCCATTATAGTGGGTACGAACATACCCAAGTGGAGAAGAAAAGGTGAGATCTCTTTGAAAAAAGCATCGGCCGTGCGACGTAGCGCTGGTGAATTTACCCTGGCAAACAAAAAAACTTATACGCATTTTAATTTCATCCTAGAGGGAGAAAGCAAATCTAACCAACATGATTATATGTGTCACATAGAAGCTCTATAATAAAATTCGTTTTACAGAAAAGGGATGGAGTATCCTCTCTTAATCCCCCTAACAAAATCTTAAACGCTTGTATTTTATAGCTAAATTATTTTTTGTTTTCCATATGTAGTATTTTTAATTATTTATTGAGTTTGTTGTTATTTTCAACAAATTAAGCACCAGCGCATTAAGTAGGTCATATCACAAAGTAATCATATAGCCGTTCACAAGCTGCAAACAGATGAAAAGCAATCGCTAAGTGATCTTGGGTTACCAAATTCCTTTCAGGGTCGATGACATTAACAATAAAGTATTCACTTTATTTGTAAATGCGATCACTGTCCTCCATCGCCATTGTATGTATAGACTGTTTTTTTTTTTAAACCGGGCTAATATGTAGAAATTTATAGGGTAAACTGTCAAAGCGATAAACTTTTATCAGATTAATTAATAATTTCAATATTAACAGAAAACATAAGATGACAAATTTTGGTGTTTCTGCATTTTCTATAGTTTTAAGATTTCATTCTAACCCGGCTAAAAACAAACAATATGTACCGCAATATATTGTGTACAAGGCTTAATTCTACTAATTACATGATATCACTAGTTAATTTAAATTTTATATTACGACAGAAAGGCTTGTAACAATCGAATAATCTAATAACCCCTTAACGTTTAAGCCTAATAAACTAGTTCGTCAGTTGTTCTAATCATTCTTTTTATGTATTGTTCTCTCGCTACTAAACACCAAAATCGCTTCCAATACTTCAATCAGTCTCCATTGGGTATATCCAATAGTTATATCGTTCAACAACTTTTTTATTGTATCAAAGCATCTTGTAGGTGCAGATCCTTGAGTACGTCTATCATACACTATCGCTAATACAATCTGCTTCCCCGAATAGTGCTATGAGAAGCACATAATCTATATATATATATATGTATATAGGAAAATGGGGGTCCTTTGACGCACCATCACCTCACAAATAAACATATCGGGATGGGACTGCTATCATTCGATGCGAATTTTTTCCTAGATGGTAATAGGCTATTTCTTTTTTGGATTTCATCGACCCCTTCTCAATTTTTTTATCGATTTACGCTTATGTATTTTTGCGGTAATAAAAAGAAAACAGTTTCATTTTTCTTCATTCTTTTGTTTTTTTAGGTTACATATGCAATTTTTCAATCACACCTAAATAACATATGTAACGCGGGTAGAGCTGCGGGCACCAGCTTGTGCGAGTATATCTGAAGAAGCTGACGACTCTTTGTCAGCAGATTGTGTAGAGCCGTGTGGTGATTTTATATTGTTGACTCATCAGATCTCATGGTAGTTTAAGGAATATGAACTTCTTCGTCAACAGCACCATTAAATACATAAAGAATGTCGTCACTAACATCTCCATAACGTTGAAGGAACAGAATTTTAAGATTGAAATCTCTTAATATGATGTATTCATCTTAAACAAAACAAAAACTAACTTTTTGACGTAAATTAATAACTTGTCTGCAATGAATTTAAATAAATAATTATAATATTTAGAAAAACCATATAATGTTTTATTATTTATACAAATTATATTAATTAACGATATAACATAAACTGTGCCGTGTAGTACCGATTTAAGAATAGTATCACCTCATATCCCGCGGGTGTCGTAAAAGGCGACTAAGGGATAAACCAGGGGATGGGCAGCAGCATCCCCCGAGGACCACCAACACCTACTGCAATCGCTAACCCACCTGCGAAGCGTGGCGATTATGGCATTTCCCCCCTTATCTTTGTGTGAGACCTATGTCCAGCAGTGGAAGTCTTTACGGTTGGATTGATGGATGGATAACATAAACTTCGATTTAAAAATATTAATAATAAATATATCATTTAACCTACACCCTAAATGATTTCCAATGTAGAAGATATGCCACTCGTAAATAACAAATACTAAAACAACAACATGTAATTATAATAGTAACATGATATATTGTTTCATAACAATACAACTTGCTTACCCAAGAGTCTCCAGGCCTGTGAGCTGAACTAGGACGTCTTTTACAATGTTACTGTAGACGCATGACTTTTTTAATATATGCTCGTATCTCTCTTTAGGACTCATACATTCTTCAGGAATAACGTCCCGTGACGCGCCACCGTTCAGGGCGATATTCTCTGCAGAAATATTACGAATACACGAATGAAAGATAAACTATTCGTAGATTTACTGTCCAAAGTAATTTTGTGCCCGACTGGATTGCAAACACTATTTATTGCACATGGTGTAAAACCAGTCATAGTTGTGGTTCCAGGATTAGCAAAATGCTTATCCAGATCTACCCAGAGTCTCTAGGCATGGTTGATGATAGCAGTCGGTAAATAGCAGACAGTCGTCTAAAGATTCTCAGCTATCGGCGGTAGTCATCATTCGTAGACTACACTTTTTCTGAGTAATATATCAGATAACATACAGTAATTTTGTCGATCTCCAATAAAAAAAAGGAAATTGTCCATGCTTTTAGAATACTTTATTAGGGTTCCTTACCGTGTTTCTCCTTTTATTCGCATGCATTTGAATAAGCTAATTTAGAGACAACAGAATTTTTGGATACACTAAATACTCGTATCTATATGTAAAGATAGATCAGAAAGATTCAATTCGTTGAATTCCTTGCACTTTAACAATTCCAGTCGACGTTCCTATAAATGTGGACATACTATCAAGATGACTAGTGTGCTTGTTACTATTTCTGACCGAGTTCTACCATGAGCAAAACAACAATACTCTATTTTGTTGATAATTTACAAAATACATTAAATGTAATGTTCATTACTTGGTGTGGACTACAAAAAACATGGATTAATTTCTGTTATCTTGTTCGGCATAATTAACAGAAATGAGTTCCGTGTCCTTTCGTATACTACGACTTACAAACTTTTTGATCTTGAAAATCGAAATGCATATAGGTAATAACTTTTAAAATTGAAAAAATTGTATCGAACCCGGAAAAAGTAAATTGTAATGTCAGTAAATGTCAACTTGTTCAAGGTATAGAATAATGAAAATCACGAGACTTAATGAATAGACGGTAAATGTCAAATTATTAGAGTAGTAATAAAGTTTTGTATTCGTACTCAAGTAATTCAAGTTAATTTTTATTTTATCTCTGTAAAAATAATAAACAAAGTTAACAAGAAAAATTGTACCAGCTTAACTACTGTTCAGTTTACACATTTCATGACTTAAAAAAAATGGATTTTCTAATCAAGTTATTACACCAACTAGCGTTGCATGAAGCAAGATAAATTATACCAATCAATACAATTAATTACACCTTTCATTTACAAAAAAATATTTAAAACTGTATAGGTCTAATGAGTACTATTGTGCTCCCAGCTTCACCCGCTTGAAATTCAGGTAATTTGCATCCTATGTTCTCCCTTGGATCCAATATACATAATTGCTAAATTTCATGAAATTCAGTTTAGTAGTTTTTACATGATTGATGAAGAAATTAACAAACAAAAAAATAATTATCGAAATGTGTTCTGTAGTCGATTCTGAAGCATCGCATACTATTTTTTTTTAAATATCTTCAATATACAGATTTCGTTTCGTTAGCCTTTTATTATAAGCATAGATTTAAACTTGAAAATCTGTTATATAAAATATTTCACTTACAAGTTTTACAGATATTAAAATTAAAGTTAAAATAAAATATAGGACATATTATTTCTGTATTTTACAAATTATCATTATTTTAAAGATAATTCTACGAAACAGGATAAGTTGGGTTCATTCCATTATTTGTACCCATAATAAAACATATATCGTATTAACAGTTTCCTGGTTTGTTTATAATTAAAACAAAGATAATATATACACATAGCAAAATGAAAAACACAGAACAGAGAACATACAAAAACGTGCCAAATTAAAACTATATAAAAATATTAACAAAAGCTTTTTTGCTGAGATTTTATTCCGGAAAACAAAAGAATCACACTAATTAATATACAAACATTCTAAATGCGTATTTACAGATAATGCAAACTAGTTGAAATAATTTCGCATTCATGATTAAAGTACAATCCAATAAAGATAATAATATTCTATTAACAGTCTGTATCATCGTACTAGCCTGCATCTATCACTACTAGGAACATATAGATATATAATTAATATTATGACGGGGGGAAATGCATTTACGCACTACCCTTATCTATTGTACTTAGGGGATCAAAGTCCCCCAGTACACTAGATAAGGGGCACGGAGTGACGAGCTCCGTGCAGTGTGGGACTCACCCGGAAATACCCACTAAAACCCCCCGGGGCCGTCCGCTGCATTTGGGATGGGGGCGATACGGGGTGGCTTTCGCAAGCACCGCGTCGCCCCCTGCAGCGAACCCGCCGGGCCTCGTCGTGCAATGGCCCAGTGGGGATGGGGGAGTGTACACACTACTCAACCCCACCTCTTCGCCCGCCTCCCGTAGGAAGCATGACCTAGATGGTCAGCCAGCCGGGGGGCAGGATAAGTTTCCTGCCCCCCATAAATATGGAAAGTTGGACAGTTCAGTGGCGGGCAGGAGAGAAAGGGGGAAGAAACCCGCCACTGAAGAAGAAAAATTGGGTCCCTCCCCTTCACTCACCTTGTCATACACGACAAGGCGTAGAAAGGAGAGGGATACCCAGAAGAGAAAGGGAAGACAAAGAACCACACGCACACACACAAACACACACTCACACAACGGACAAAGTCCAACGACGATGAGGGGGGGCTCCTACATCCGCAGGAAACCCCCTAACATAGCGGGCCCACCGCCCTCTCGGCCTCCTTCTTCTTCGAGGATCCGCAAGCGGATCCTCCTCCCTCACCCTCTCGTCCGCCTCCTTCTGCAACAAGACTTGTTCGCAGAAGGAGTCGACGACCCCCCAGACCTCCTCGCTGCCGACCATGGCTCTAACAACGGTCGGCAGCGAGAGGTCCCTGTAATACACCCTAACAAGTCATTACGACTCTAACAACACACTAAAATCCTATAACCCCGCAAGGAGTAAAAACTTAAAAATAAAAATGATCAATTGTTTATTAATTTTAAAGTTTACTTACATTTTTATCACAAACTTCGTAAATAAAATAAAAAAGCTTTATTAAGTAACGTTTTGTTTTTATTATTAAAAACCCGACAGAAAAGAGTTACATAGACGCAATTAACAAAGAAACAATAAACGATAAGGAAATAGAGTTTTACTAACCAATATTCTTTCTCTGCTGTGTATTTTTTTCACCGCCATCAAGTATAAACGTGATCTCTTGTATATTAAAATTGCACTTTAACCTTTCCCGTATGAGATCGTCGTTCACTTCCATTGCAGGTATATTTTTACTCATAACTTTGCAAACTCAAATACGAGAATAACTCAAGACCGCGTATCAAAATAGCGCTTACTCGAAGCGAAACGATCGCAAACACCGAGTGAACTGTGTACATTCAATCATCAATTCAACACTTTAACTTTCAAATATCTATTCATACATATGTAAAATACCTACTTAAGTTTCCACTTAACGCTACTGCATTTTATTCATGAGGACACGGATATATTTATCAATCTCTACTAAACGATATGACGTAAATAAATTTACGATCTTTGTTATCAATGCAGTTTTAATGCAATATTGAAAAAAAAAACTTACTGGCAACGTGATAAGATAATTAGTGCATTCATATTAGCTAATCTTTTATATAATAAAGTATATAGGATTTAAGATAATGACCTAGTAATATGATAAAACGATGTACAATAATACAGTAGTCACGTTTCCATGTGAAATAAACCACAATATGTCAAGAATTTCGCACTTTACGAGATATGTCCTTTGAACGCAGTCTTCGGTCATTAATTCGATTGGTCGAATCCCTTCGGCGTATATCGTGTTGTCTCGTATTCTTGTTCACATTAACACATATCTAAACTCATACGTAAAAAGATCATTTTTTTAAATATTAGAGGACAGAATTTCAAAGGAATATGAAAGGAACGTCTTAAAATACGTTTTACTGGAAGCAATTAATATAAGAAGTTAGATGAGTGACGACAAACGATACGGGAGACATCTATACTTATAATAAAAGGCTAACCAGACGAAACCTGTACACTAAAGTTATTTAAGAAAAAATGCTATGCGGGTATTCAGAATCGACTACAGAACACATTTCGATAGTTTAAAAAAGTTTTTTCTGTTTATTAATGTGATCGCTAATGAAACAAAACCGTCTGAACCGATTTTGATGAAATTTGGTAATAAGATAGATATATTGCACCCAAAGGGAGAACGTAGGCTGCAAATTGTCTGAATTCCAAGCGGGTGAAACCGCGGGTACAGCTATTCTTATCTATAAATAAGGCTCCGAAATAGTTATACTAGGAAGTAATAGATAAGTTACTATTGACCTAATAACCAACACAATCTTAACAAAAGGACGTAATATCAAGTCTCATTCAGATGCATTTTCTCTTTTGCCATACATGGCATATTATAGTGTCAACACTTGTGAAATTTACTTATAATGATACACTTGATATAGGTATCACAATATGCTCTTTTAAAAAATAACCAACCAATCTATTCATCAGAATAAAAGTATAGTATCAGTAAAACGAGAATAATCACACAACTGAGATCGCGGCCAATCGACGCGAATACAACCGACTGCACGACTACCCAGTTTGTGACGTCACTAACCACGAGAGTTAATTGATTGAACGCATGGCTGATTATGCTTTGTTATAGGAAATATTATTAAAATAGTTTTATTCGTCAAATATGCAGTAGAAACATAATGATGGAATTGAAATAAATAATAATATTTACAGTCATGTTATTATCATCAACTTACTTCATAGATATATAGATACATAAGTATGTATCTATTAGGTAATAGATAGTGTTTGTTAAATTTTCAAACATATGTAAGTTAAACTACTCGTTCACGAATATATTGTAAGTTTAATAATGATGTAAAATTATAAATTCTAAAAATGGAAAACTATAGAGTGAGTCATGTTTGTAATACCTAATTAAAATTTTATTTTCTTTTACAAAAATTCTGTTTATGGTATGAAACACGTGACATTTAGGTGATTTTTAATGATCATTTAGCAATAAGTAGCCATAGCTTATCTTAATCCTCAAAAAGAACACTGCAGTAGCTAAAATGGATGCTACTCGTGAGAATCGAGTTAAAGTGACCGGTTACATTATATCGTAGTTTATATACGCAGGTAAGACAACAAATAAAACTACTGTAATTATATTATACATTTATTTAATAAATACAAAAAAAGATTGAAAAATACATTTTCTATAACTAATAATTAACGTTATAAATTGTCACCAATAAAAATTTCATATAAAAAATGTGATGGGCTTTGTATAATCGTAGGGTTTATACGATTACCACACTCGGCTTTTAAGCACAAACCTTTGTTTATATAAAAATTCGCACAAAATCATTCTTCTAAAAGTATTAAGTGTCGCGTTTGTTCGATTAACGTATTTAAAATTATTTAAAGCGCTGTAAAGGTTAAGATAAATCAAGTATTCTTTAAATAATTCCATAATAATATTTTAAAGTACATTACTGAGTTCCATTCAACCGAAAGACGTCCACTGCTGGACATAGGTCTGCCGCAAAGATCTCCACGGCGACCGGTCTAGCGCCACCCGCATCCACCGGATTTCCGCGACCTTCACCAGGTCGTCGGCCCATCTTGTGGGGGGGTTACCCACGCTACATCTTCCGGTGCGTGGTACCCATTCGAGAACCCGTTGGCCTCATCGGGCATCGGTTCTGCGAGCAATGTGCCCAGCTCACTGCCACTTAAGTTTAGCAATTCTTAGGCCAATGTCGGTTACTTTGGTTCTCCTGCGGATCTCCTCACTCCTGATTCGATAACGCAGTGAAACTCCAAGCATAGGCCTCTTCATTGCCCTTTAAGTCACTATGAGCTTTTTTATATTTTTTAACTTAATTATATTATACAAAAGTATTTGATTCTTAAACTGGCACAGAAATACATACCTACTCGGAAGAACAGAGCTACAGCGCAATGTAAAGTTCTTAAGAGGACATGCGGTCGGAAAAGTAGGTATTTCAGAACTCTATTGCGATCGTATTACGACTTTTATCCGTCAAATTTGTTTGACGAACGTCTGAAAATGATTATAAAAAATCGAGCATTTTTTTTTTCATTTTCAAAGGCTCTTAGTTTCTACAATAACCAATTTATGGAAAAAATCAAAATGTACACGGGCATGGCGGTGGTGGATATATATTATTTGATATAAAATATTTCCATAATGTTATTTATTATCCAGGAAGAAAACAGGGGACTACGTTTGTATGGAATAAACGCCGCTAGCATATTCTCTTAATAGAATTGTTCACGTTTTATTTAATCAGTCTTATTGAAAATCAAACTGATTATAGTTAGTTTGGCATATACAATCATACAGATTATAAATGTGTTTCATTACCTTATTTACATATTAGGGATCGACTATTAATCACCCGAGGCTCGAAGGGAGGGGGTGCAGTGAGACATCTCGTGTATTTATTATTTCATTCAACTCCCCATGTCTTAGCCGAAATGTAGTGCGTGACTTTGACTCAGAGTTGCCAGGTAAGAATTTTCAAATTTTTCAAAATTTCCGAACAAAATTAAAACACTATGCTAAAAAAACATGGGATATCCGATAGGAAGTGAGGGCTAATGTAAAACTTCGTCAAGTGTTACTAGAGTGGAGGTGGACGAGTGGTTACTAAGAATTATTACTGACACGTGATTAATGGACGACTCCTTATAAACGTCAACGTTTCTGTCTGTTAGTTAGCTTATATGTATAAAGCGTGTTTCATTTATTTTGTATTAGTAATTTGAGGAATTACTGGCAGATAGTATTTATATCAGACTTAATTCTATGAAGACATTTTATTACAACATAACAATTCAAAGTTTAGCTTTCATCATCAATGGTTTTATATATTTGTGGAAACTCTCGTTGACCGGCTCCGAGTTTAGAGGACTTTTTAGCGCTTGTTCCATCAATCGTTCATAAACACGACCGTCGTATGCGCCCAAGGTCGAACACAATACCTTAAACATAACAAATAGCTTGTGATTATTTATAAACATACTTGTTTGATAAAACTTATTCTCCAAAACAGAAAAACAACCTTATAAAAATCAATATAGGATAAAAACAGATTTGGCAAAAAGGAAAAAAAAAAAAAAAAACAATACCTGACAGTACTCAATAATTGTCAGAAAAACAATAGTTTAATGATTTATGCAATAAAATATAAAACATACGAAATCAATTTAAATCACTATTTCCTACTAATTAAATGACAACGGCTACATAGCCGTAAACACACATGTGTTTACTTTTTTTAAATACCACAACAAAATAGTAAATAAAATCATAGAATATTGTTAAAATTACTTAATCGTATTTATTCAAATCCATCCATCCATTCTACCGAAAATCGTCCACTGCTGGACAAAGGTCTTCGCCAAAGATCTCCACGACGACCGGTCTTACGCCACCCGCATCCAGCGGACTCCCGCGACCTTCACCATGGTCGGTACCTTGGGCTTACTCAAATACATGAATAAAATTATTTACCAAGTCTTAAAAATATTTTATTTAGCTAAATAAATATTAATATTTTAGGTATAACAAATAAGTATTCATCAAAAACCCCAGACTTTTCCTAATTCAGTGTTGGAACTTGTTAGTCGTAATACAAATAATCAAGCATGTCTAGACAACGAAATACATTGACTGTTTTCAAGGACATGTCTTTGTTCTTTGTTGTGTTTAGTGTGCGACCGAACTTCCGGCTTCAATATCGGCTTCGACCACCTTCGGCCAAATATTCGGCTTCGGCCAAAATGCGCCGAATTTTAGCCGAAGCCGAAGGTGTTTAGCAAGCACTGAAATTTAAAGATCTATTGCGATACAAATGCGCGAGATTTGAAAAACGCAACGGGTCCGCCGTCCACTAAATGTCAGTAAATAACCAAAACAAAATAAGTTCGTACGCACATTTCGATAATCTGCTTTGATATTTTGTGTTTGTTTTTATTATACGATTGTGAAAATGATTATTTTGAGACAAAAAAAAAAGTAAAATGTGAAGTATATATCCCGTTGTGCCCTACCTTATTTAAAACAATAATTAAAATAATTAACGACTCCTTAGTTAATTTATGTGATTTTTTCAAACAATAATCAATCAATGTCGAAGTAATTTCTTACTTTAGAAAGCTAATTAGAAATGTTGGGGGCCATCAGGTCATCAACCCACACGGGAGCCCTTTAAAGGACCATCGATTAGACGGTTTAGCCAACTTCACATAATAAAATTAATTTGTCAGCAAAAGTAAAGAGCACCTGATTTATAGTTAAAATTAACCAGTTTATTCAATAGTGATTAAAGATTATATTAGTTTATAGCATATATGGGCAACAATCAGCCCGCGGGTCAGATCCGGCCCGCTGTAAGATATGATCCGGCCCGCGAGACATTTTGAAAAAACCCAATTAAAAAATATATTACATTAGGTACTTATACTCACGGGAGTGACAGTGAGGCGACAAACATCAAATCCTTTGAGGTTTGCCGCCTCACGGGCGACACATGAAGAGATTTATTGCTTCTCAATTATTCTAAACTAGTTTATTCCAGAATACGACGTATTATAACTTATTATGAATACATTACACATACCTCGTCTGTTATATCAAATCCATCGACAAGTCCGATGGCGTTCGGTCTGATTAAAGCCAATAACTCTTCATATCTAAATTGTAAATGTGTTATATCGTGCTTCGAAATAGTAGTGTACTAAAAAAAAAAAACTTCAAATAAATTTTTGAAAGCAACATAATAAGATAACCTAAGTAGAAATGGAGTGCCTACATATTTTTTGAAGTCTGTATTTTGAAGCGGATGCTGGCGCAGTGGAAAGTGCGGCCGGATCCAACTCTAAAATCAGCCTGAGCTTTCGGTGAAGCAAAAGATCATGAGGAAAACATACCATGGTGGTAGGGCATTTTTTAATAATGCCCGCCTGGTTGGCTACCACCCTCAAGTTTGAAAAACATGTCGCTTAATACCTATAGGCGTGTTCCGGCAGTATCACTTGAGAACCAATATCTCTAGGCTTATTGTGTTTACCATCCTGGAACACATCGTCACTTAACATCAGGTGAGATTGTGGTCATAATACCATGTAAAAGTATTTCATTCTTCAATTTGTATTTCATTAAGTTACTTTCAAACTAATTATTATATAGTTTAATATCAAATAAGTAAAAATCTAATGTTAAGATGCAAAAAAACAAACAAGGAGGTTATGACCATGAAACATAAACCTTTTTTTTTTTTTTGTCGGGGGGAAATGCATTTACGCACTACCCTTACTCATTGCATTAGTGAGACCGAAGTCCCCCAATGCAATAGGTAAGGGGGCACGGAGGGACGAACTCCGTGCCAGTGTGGGACTCACCCGGGCGAGAGCCGCCCGGAAATACCCACTAAAACCCCCCGGGGCAGTCCGCCGCATTAAGAAACATAAACCTGAAAAGTATTTACTTCCTCGTAATTGCTTTAATTTTTCAACACAAAAAATTTGTAATCGAGATTTTATCTTCATCTTTAATTACAAAATATACAAAGGACTGCAATTCTGAAAACAACGTCGATTACTAATCACCTACTATAAACCCATCCATAAATTAATAACGGCCTTCAAAATCTTTTGGCATTTTAAACATGCATATACCTACATTGGTTGATGCTGAAACATGATTTGTCAAAAAGAGTCACTATAATGATTTAAGGTCGTACCACATTCGGACACGGAAACCAATCCGCTTGCAAAACTAAATACTACTATAAATTTTAGGAAAAGATTTTTATTGTCTCTAACATTTAGCTGTGCCAATTATAAGGTTGAAAGTCTTCTACTAACATTAATGCACTTAAATTTTTATATGTTAAAAGGCAATCGATTGACACTTACCGGTTGTGATGTCACGTCAATTGTAATTTCTTTAAATACACCGGAACTCGGTGTTGTGTTCATTCTAACTATATAGTCTGAGCGATCATGACATTGGTATCATGTCAGTGTGATATATCATTTACTAATTAATTGTTACTTTAATGTGTCGGGTAACCATAAAAATGAGACAATAGGAAAACAATGAAAAGTTGGCGTAAACGCTAGGGGTTAAATACAGTATTTTACTTTCTCTTTACAATATTTCAGCCGAATAACATATACTTACCATTAAGAGGTTGCCTTGCTTCTCCAACGTCCAATATACAATGTAAAGTTCAGCTAATTCAAGCAAAACTTTAGCTAAATTCGTCGACACAGTAGCCGAAAGCCGCTGCATCTCTTTCCATGTTATCTCACAGAGGATCGCTCGACAATGCGCCTGTTAATGGAACTTATAATAAACTCTCTTATAAAGCAACATTATTATCTTGAGAGTAATTTTGCAGCGCGTACAAAATACGATAATAAAACCAAATCACTATGAAAATTGATATTGTTATCACTTACTGAAAAAGTAAACCTAACATGGAAAAATATGTATACACTTAATGTTACGTAAATTTATTGTTTACTCTGCTTATAAAGTCTAGTAAGCTATATGTAGGTGTGTATATTATTTTGTTTTGCAACTCCTTATATGATTGTGACAACGAAAGAATTTTATATTTATGTCGTAAAACATGCTCAAACTGCCATAAAAATATACTAAATTTTTTCTTTTTAGAATAGTCCCATGTAGATCCATCTATCACAAGAGAAGTAATTTCATAATATGCACTTGTTTATTGAAGGTTATCTCAAATAGTTAATAAGTTACTTTAGTCAGTAATTATTACAAAATATCAATTAAAAAGGCAGAATTAATTTTAAACAGTGAACCACACATAATATAGTAACCCAAGTTTTTAATCAAAGTCGTGATTACATCGTGATAAAACACTATAGCATGGTGGTAGCGTCTGGCTTTAGCTACAGAATAGAAATTTATCACCAAATATCTATAAGCACCCAGCATTACATCAAATAGGTATATTGGATGAAAGAAAATACCTCGCTAGCATTTACGAGCTGAACGGAAGCGAGGTTCCAAGCATCTTCATAATCGATTCCGGTTTTTTCATATTTCTGTATAGCTTCAAAGGCTGCCTTAGTTTTCCTACAAAAAAATACTCATTGTTAAATAAATAGATACAATTCCATCAATTACGCCCTATCCCTGCGTCCTTATCACAACTGTGCGCATTTAAGTGAACCCTTCCCTAGTGTGACATCATACATTTTACAATTATGTATATTTAGGAATTATTAAATTTAAAACTGCACTTCCGAATTTTGTTTTCATTTAAATTTGTTTTTTAAATTTACCTCAAATCCAATATGTACTTATAATAAAAGGCTAGAGGGACGAAATCTGTACATTGAAGATATTTCAGAAAAAAAAAATATATATATATGTTTAATTTTTTTTAATTAAATTATATATTTCTGATGAGTATTTATAGATGGCGCTATACTCATTATTTAATGATTTGGACTGTTTTACAAGGACATTATCATCTATACTCGATAATCCCATAATAATAAAAGGCTAAGAAAACTTATTATAAAAACAATTTATAGCAGAATTTCGCTATTCCACCACATTGGCTTTGGCTAATGGCGACGCTGGCAGGTGGGATAGGGGCGTGGCTTGGCTTGGCTTGGCTAGGCTAAGCTAGCGTCGGACTTCCAGATGTAGCATTTCCGATGGCAATACCATATCTTAACACTGACTTTCGGCGGCGGCATTTCCGGCAACAACACCGTAGCTTGACACTAACCTCCGGCGGCCTCATTTCCGGTGAAAATACCGTTGCTTGACACTAACCTCCGGCGGCGTCATTTCCGGTAACAACACCGTAGCTTGACACTAACCTCCGGCGGCCTCATTTCCGGTGAAAATACCGTTGCTTGACACTAACCTCCGGCGGCGTCATTTCCGGTAACAACACCGTAGCTTGACACTAACATCCGGCGGCCTCATTTCCGGTGAAAATACCGTTGCTTGACACTAACCTCCTGCGGCGTCATTTCCGGTGACAATGCCGTAGCTTTACACTTACTAATAATTTGTCTTGCAGATTAAAAAAAGAGAATAAGAAAAATAAATAAAATCTCACCCAGCGGCGACGGCTTGAAAACCTTTGATGATCCCTTCAGGGCTGTTGTTCCACTTTGAACTAGAGTAACTGATGAAATTCACTTGATATGCAACAGTGGGTGTCAATACTTTCCCAAGTATAGCTTGCTTCCATGCTTTTATTAAATACCTATTGAACGTAATAAGAAATAGGAATAAGGAGAGTTTTGTAAAGTTGGTTGTATCACGATCCAAACACTTAGGAATAAATAAATCCTTTAGATACCAACTCTTGCCTTTTTTGTCCTAAAGCTGGGCAAAGACCTCTTCTTCATGGAGACACAATTTTCACAGCCAATATTCCACTGGCCTTAGTTTAACTAATGAACTCCAACTAACCCGACTTTGTTCATGGTACAAAATCTAGTCAAGGCACAGTTTTTTCCTCGTCGAGTCACAAATCCATATAGTCCACGAAAAGTTTCAACTCAATCAATAATATGTAACTATTTCTGAAAATTAAGGTTAAATATCCTCTGTGTAATCTCACATACCCCTAAAAACACTGTTTCCGATCTAAGTTCTACTGCTTTGCGGAAAAAATAAAAATGGTGGAAATACTTCTGCAATCGAAACTATCCATCCCTCTCAATAAGCTAGTACCAAAGCTAAAATTGGCCGGAAGACTGTTCCACAACTTTACAGTACGGTAAAATTATGTCGAGCAAATTATGCAAATATAAGAATTGATTAGTATTAGATTTGATCAATTTGGTTTATATAAAGGAGGGCAATCACCTGGCTGTCTGCAGCATGAGAACGGTGTACTCTCCCTCGTAAGTTATGGTGGCGGTGACGATGTTGTTAATGATGGGTAAGTGTGATGAGGACATGTATCCGTGTCCGCCGCACGCGAGCCGACACTCGTCCACGCGAGCTGTCGCGTCTCTACTACACACCGCCTTTAGGCAACATGCTAAAGCATGAAGCTGTAAACGTTAAAATTTAGTAAGTCTCTACCAGAGATGCCACGAATAGTGATTTGACCGAAAACTGAATGACGAATATTCGGCGAGGCTCTTGGCCGAATTCGGCAGCCGAATATTTGGCAACAGTTAGTACTTTTCGCGAGTGACAGTTATAATAAACCTGCATCACTTAAATACGTGTGATGACGACACGCTGTTGTTTCATTCGTGATTGTTCGTCTAGATAGGACAGCAGACCCTTACAATCGGTAGTCAGCAAACGCAAAACAATATAAACATAACCTAACAGAATTTACTGAGACTTATTTATCATCTCCCGGTAGCAGTGTATACAGTGAGTGGCTATTTTTAAAAGCCGGTATAATTTATATAAGACAAGCGCAATTGTTTGATATCAACAAAAATGGTGAAAGAAATATTTTTATTCATCATAACTTACCAGTACTAGATTTTATGTACACATTAATGCTAAGTTGTTGGTAAAATAAACGTCTTTGTGATTAATATTATGCATTTTTTCGTGATATACTATTCGGTATTCGGCCAAATAATTCATAATATTCGGCCGAATAACGGATTAGTGAAAATAATTACCGAATAGTCGAATACCGAATAGTTGCCGAATATTCGTGGCATCTCTAGTCTCTACCCACTATTGGGTAACATTGGGTAAGAGAATGACGTAACTGGGTCGATTTATGTAGACTTATACCAATTTCCATCCAAACATTCAACTTTGTTATAACTAGTGTTCTCTTCTTAGTGATAGAAAAAATATTTTCAAGTCAAACAAACGCTAATAGTGTTAAGAGAAGAGACGTTCGGACTTGGTACAACAGACATGGTACGGCGAACGACCGAATTTATGACGACGATGTCATATCTCCGATTTCATAAAAGCGCATTCAAAAGTGCATTAGGAAAACAACGTTAGCGGCAACGCTAATGCTGTCATAAAAATCTTTACATATTAAAAAGGTAATACCTCTCGGACTGTTTGACCATTTATTGTATAAATATCAATTAGTTCGTACATAACTGACTGTGCAACTGATAAGTTAGGTCGTCCGCCGTACCATCTCCGTTGTAGGTTCCGTATCGTAATCTAATGTCTATTAGCACTATAAATTTTACTTTATCCATCAACAGTCAAAAATTCCTAATCTATAATAGGCTTTTTACAATTTACGCCCTTAACAGGTATTTACGAAGGTCAAAATCACCTCCCGTTAAGAAGACCTTTATTCTAAGCTGGTTTTTGGGTTTAATATTCTAGGTTTCATTTTTTATTACCTCAGGCAATTGATCCAGGTTTCCTTTCTTCATGTCGTTGGTAACCTTCGAGTATGTGTCCCAAAGCCAAAAGCCTGTGACTCTGAACGCGTGGCTGCTCGCTACACCGATAAACAACTTGTGCTGTTGGGTCACGTAATCTATTATGGCTGGTTCTGGTTGACTACGGAAGAAAATTTAGACGTAAAAAATAACCTAAAACTGATAAAGTTTCACCTATATTTTACATGATTAGTCGTTATACTTAAGAAACAAATCAAATTTCTTATAAGTTTGTATAAATATATAGGTCTTTGAAATTGCCATTAAATATGTAAACATAAAGAGAAGGGGTGACAGAAAGGCCATGGTTTTTCTCAAGTACCTAGAAGGTTTTCGTACCTTGTATTGTAAACAAAAAATAATCCGTAATAGTATGTACTTAAACTGCAGCATTGTACAACGGAACAAACATAGCAATGAAGTCATAAAGTAAATCGTGTAATGAAACTAATAAAGCGATTTGGGTTGAAACATTAGCAAGGCGGTTCTGAAATTTTCTAGGACTTGTTTAAATTGGTAAACAAATAAACGGACCTGATATTCACCAACATGAAACGGGCGTTAGTGAAAGGGACTACGAGTACGAAATAACGTGGATGTCTTTGGAATTACTATTAAAATACTTACTCTGGTTTCGGTCGCGATTGATGTCTAACTGCAGAGTATCTGACGGCAATAGTCGCCGCTCTGGACAGTTCGTACGCCAAGTCTGTCACTATAAGAACTCTGACGAACACCATCGTACCGTACGATAATTTCTCATTCATAGACTTCACATAAGTTCCATCCTACAAGATATAACGGTACGATAATAATTACTCTTTTAATTTATTCCAATAATAATGCGAACATGAATAGCTCTCATGAATGTAAATTCTCTCATAAAAATAACGATTTCTTAGTGTTGACAGGTTATGCTATCGTTTCTCTGTAACTTTTTTTATACACTGTCTAATCTCAGTGCTTTGAGCACAATCTCACCTGATGTAGTCCAGGATGGTAAACATTCTAAACCTAGAGGTACTGGTTCTCAAGTGATGCTGCCGGAACACACCTATTGGTATTTGGCGACAGGTTTTTAAGGCGGGAATATTTTAAAATCCCCTCCCACCATACTATTATGGTTTCCTCGCGATGTTTTCCTTCCCCGAAGCATCAGGCTGATTTTAGAGTTGGATAGGTGGGCTCGAACCCGCATTACCACTGATCACATTACCAACTGCGCCATCATCGCTTTAAATATCTATGGCTATCTATAGCAATAATCTAATAATAATATGAATGACCTATATAGGACTACCGCCTTATTCTCGATCAGTTTTAAGCATCCTTAGGCTGCAATTATCATAAACCCTCTTAACAAAATTAATATTTTATTAATCTATTAATCACATTAGGATAAGTAAGATATTTCAAAGAAATTCAAATTATATAAAACGGAAAAAAGCAAACCTTTAAAACTTGAGCATTCTTCATCAGCATCCATCCCCTTGGTATTCTGAAGTTATCGAAGCGAAGGAATCCATTGTTGGCCGTGTTGAAACCTAATTTGGGTCCGATCTCGCCAACAGTGATACCGGGGAGAGGCATATGGGTCTCCAGATCTCTGATTTTCACAAAGAACGGATGTACGCCGTAACATTTCCCGTTTGTGTACAGCTGAGCTACGATTATGCAGTGGTTTGCTGTGTGCGCCACTGGAATTAATAGCATAAAGTATTTTATATAAAATAAAATAAAATAAAAGCCTTTATTGCTGTACAGAAATTACATATGCTATAAATTAAGAATTGAAGTGCGCCTAAGTTTATTTTTACAATTTGCGTTTAATAATGTATAATATCGGCAAACGGTCATTATTCTGAAGCAGCTTGTCTTCCGACAAAGGCCTCCTCTAAAGACTTCCACTCTGTCTTGTCCTTTGCTGTACGAGTCCATAATGGACCAGCTATTTTCTTGATTTCATCCTCCCATCTTTTGATTTGTCTACCTCTGTTTCTTTTGCTATCTCGTGGGTACCATTCTGTTATTAGTCTTGTCCATTTTCCCTTCTCCTCTCTTATCATATGGCCTGTCCATCTCCATTTAAGTTGTTTGTAAGTTATGTATGCGTTTTTAAATTTGGTTCTACACTTTATGTCTTTTAATTTTACTCGGTCTTTCCTTTTAACTCCTATTGTGCTTCTTTCTATTCCGTTCTGACAAATCTTTATTTTGTTTTCTAGTTGTTTTGTTAAAGCCCAGGTTTGACATCCGTATAGTAAACATGGTAGAATACATATATTATATACTTTCCTTCTTTCTTTCATAGGCATTTCTGTGTTTTTCATGACTTCACTAAGAGACCAAAACATTTTCCAAGTATTATTTATTCTTCTATCTATTTCTTTTTCCATACTATCTTCCTTTGATATTAGTTGTCCTAAGTATATATATTCCTGTACGTATTCTATTTGCTCATTATTAACTTTTATGATCTCCTTTTGTAAAGAATTAGTAATTATTTTTGTTTTTGTTAAGTTCATTGACAAACCTGCCTTTTTTCTCTCATCCGCTAGTTGCTGTAACATTATTTCTAGTGTTTTTGGGTTGTCAGAAAATAAAACTATGTCATCTGCGAAACGTAGGTTACTCAGGTTTTCTCCATTTATATTTAGTCCCTTATTCGTCCACTCCAAGTTTCTGAATATCATTTCTAAGACTGCTGAAAATAGTTTAGGTGAGATTGGATCTCCTTGGCGTACACCTCTTGTGATTAAAAATTCATCACCTGTAATTACATACACCTTGTGTTTTTAATGCATCCCAAATAAATCCATGTTCTAGTGTGTCGAACGCTTTATTAAAATCAACAAACCCTAGGTAGTAAATTTTATTATATTCTTTACATTTTTGTACTATTTGTCTAAGGGCGTGAATATGATCTATAGTTGAAAAATTTCTACGGAACCCAGCTTGTTCTTTAGGCTGATTTTCTTCAAGTTTATTGGTAATTCTAGATAATATAATTTTTGAAAATATCTTGTATATATTAGACATTAAGCTAATAGGTCTGTAGTTTGCTATATCTCCTTTGTCGCCCTTTTTATGTAGTAGTATAATTGTCGATTTAGTCCAATCCTCAGGAATCTCTTCCGTAATAAAAATTTCGTTAAATATGTTTGTGAGTTTTGGAGCAATCACTGGTAATGTAATTTTTAATACTTCATTTGTAATAAGATCTGATCCGGGTGCTTTAGCAAACTTTTGAGTGTTTATTGCTTTTATGGTTTCTTCCTTTAATATTTCAGGTGGTTTATCTTCCTCTGTAGGTGAATCATATTCTTTTATTGCTTGTCCTATCGCTTGACTTTGATATAAGTTACGGTAAAAATCAGTGGCAATTGTTAGTATATCGTGTCTTTTACATGTAGTTTTGCCATATTTATTTTTTATCCTTGGTATCCAATCTTTTTTGTAATTTAGTTCTTTTAATGCCTTTTTTATTCCTCCTGTTTTCTCAATATAAGTTTTAATTGTATTAAGCCGCTTTGTTTTCCGTTCTTTCCTAAGTTCTTCGCTGATAATTTTGCTTATTTCTGATATTTTTTGACGATTATCTTTATTATTTTCTTGTTGTAAAAGTTTCTTGCGTTCTTGTAGTAATTGTTTGTTTTTAAGTGAGATTTCTTTCTTTCTATGTCCATTAGTTTTTCTAGTTACTGTTTTTAGTTTATTTAGTAGTTTGTCGTATTTTTCTTGTATTGATTTATATTCGGTTTTCTCAAATTCCATGGCGTCTAATGTTGTTTGAAGGTTGGTAAGCAGTAATTCTATATTGCCTGTGTATTGAATAGCTGTATATTTATTGTTATATCGTCTTGTTTTCTTGGGACATATTCCTAACAATGTAGCCCGAATCATTCTATGGTCAGTATTAAAATTTAAATTATTTATGATAGACACATCTTTGAAAACCCTTCTATTGTTCGACATCATAAAATCAATTTCATTCTTATAAACTCCGTTAGGTGAGACCCATGTCCATTTTCTTGATTGTTTCTTTTTATAAAAGCTATTTAAAATACTTAATCTGTTTTCTAAAGCAAAATTTACTAAACGTGTACCATTTTTACTTCTAGTACCAAAACCATAGTTTCCTATAGTATATTCTTCTTCATTATTCTGTGTCCCAATTTGGCCATTAAAATCTCCCATTACTATGACGTTTTTATATGCACTTCCAATCGTGGTTTGGAGTTCTTCATAAAATTTTTCGATTTTTTTTTAGGTCTTCCTTTTTGTCTGATTCAGTTGGTGAGTACGCCTGGATAATAGACCATTTTTCTTCTTTTTCTCCATTTATAGGTAGTTTTATGTTTAGGATTGCTAGGCGTTCTGAGATTCCTCTAAGTTCTTCTATGTAATTTACAAGATTTCTTTTTACCATGAATCCAACTCCATATAGTCCAGGTGTTTCCCCTTTATAGTGTAATATATATTTTCCGTAATCTTCTATTCCTTCGCCGTATCTTCTCATTTCACTAATCCCAATTATATCCCATTTTATATTTTCTATTGTTAGTTCTAGTTCTTGAAGTTTTTCGGGGGTTCTAAGAGATCGACAGTTGATAGTTGCTATATAAAGATTGTTTGATTTATTTTCTGTGAGGGTGTTCTTTTTCTTTAGAGGGTCTTGGTCATTTTCCCCCACGAGGACCAGTCGGCTTGGGGTGTTATGTTTTGTTTCATTGCTGTTCTGTTCATGTTTTGGTTTTCGTTTGCCGATAGTTAATTGTTATTGCTTATTATTTTTTGAGCTGGAGGTAAGAGAATTAGATCTCATCCTCATCATATCATAAGCATTTACTCTGTTAGTGTCTGTCGATGGCATTAAAGTTTGCTGTTTTCTTTTAAAAGTAGTATTTTGTGATGATGTTGACATTTCCCTTTTTCTTCTATCATTGTTTATATTAATATTATTTTCTTTTATTATTAACTTGTCAAATTTTAAATATGCGAATTTTCCTTCCTTTCTTACCTCTATTAGTTTCCTCTGTAGCATTTTCCTTTTTTCCAAAACTTCCTTAGTGTAGTCTTCTGAAATGTGCACATCTTTAAACTTTTTCTTATTCTTCATTACTTCATTCTTCTTCCATTCATTTACGAAGGAAAATAAAATATGTCTAGGTTTGTCACTTATCATTTCCTTTCCAAGACGAAATATTTTATTTACCTCATATTCTTCAAAGTTTATATTTAAGTCAGATTTGAAGACTTTCCTTACTTTCTGTATTAATTCTTGGGTAGACTTTTCGTTTTCTACCATTCCATAAATGATTAAATTGTTATATTTATTTCCTCTTTTCAGGGTTTCTATCTCTTTCTCAAGGTTATCTAATTTTATTTTAAAGTTTTTATTTTCTGTTATGATAGGTTGTAGTTTTTCCTCTAATTTTTCCATTATTGTGTTAGTAATAGAGTCTTTTAGTTCCATAGTTTGTTGTCGCATTTCATTTTTCATTTTATCAAATAAGAGTTGAAATTGATCTTCCATATTGACAATTGGTTTTGCGTTATCACAGTAGAGTGATTTTCTGTTATATGCTGTGCCGGTTAATTAAAATCCACTATTCAACAAAGAACACATAACAATAACACAGCACTCGATATCCTTACTGCTCTTGTGTTCGTTCGTCACTAATTACAATATCCAATAATGTTATACTTTGGTATTAGTAGCGCTCTCTCTTGGCAGCCTTCTGTACCTCTTACAAAGCTGTGGGTCGCTCGATCGAGTTGATCGAAATACGTGACAGTATGTTGCTCGGTCTTAGTTGTTATGGTACCTGCACTTTTTAACAGATGACGTTAGCGTCTTTACGCAAACAGAACCTTTTTTTTTTTGCGAAATCATTTAGATAAAATAAAAAGGTTGCTACCCTACTATATAATTAACATTTAATTGTTATTATTTTATTTTTTGTATTATTGAAAGGATTCACTCGTCTACAATTGTACGTCACTCTAATTGTTCGATGACTGTTTTGATAAAGCAATGATTTTGTTTCTGTTTGAAGTGTTTATTTTTGTTGATTGCACTGTAACGTTTTTTTTTGTCACTATTTTTTTTCACAATTTAACACTGAATCACTTGTTAAAATGATTTGCCCACGTTGGATGTTAAGAGTTATGTTAGCACAAATGTTTTTTAAAGTAATGATAAATACGGACACCGCGCTAATTAAACTGTCAACATCATATAATAACATCTTAAATACTTTTTTTACACGTTATAGGCTTAGTGCTTTGAGCACAATCTTACCTGATGTTAAGTGACGATATAGCCCAGGATGGTAAACGCACTAAGCCTAAAGGTATTTGGCGACAGGTTTTCAAACTTGAGGGTGGTAGCTAATCAGGCGGACATTATTAAAAATGCCCTACCACCATGCTATGGTTTCCTCACCATGTTTTCCTTCACCGAAGCTCAGGCTGATTTTAGAGTTGGATAGGTGGATATAAACCCGCGTCGATTGACGTGTAATCTGGCCGCACTATCCACTGCGCCATCATCAAAAAAACTATACATACATACTGCTTTATATAAATTAAATATTCAAAGGTTTATATCCTCCCATTTAACCGAAAGACGTCCACTGCAAGACGTAGGTCTCCCCCAAAGATCTCCACGACGACCGGTCTTGCACCAACCGCATCAAGTGAATTCCCGCGACCTTCGCAAGGTCGTCGGTCCATCTTGTGGGGGCCTACCCACACCACGTCTTCCGGTGTGTGGTACCCATTGGAGAACCCGTTGGCCCCATTGGGCATTGGTTCTGCGAGCAACGTGCCCAGCCCACTGCCACTTAAGTTTAACAATTCTTCGGGCCATGTCTGTTACTTTGGTTCAAAGGTTTAAAGAAATAAATCCAGACTATAAAAATATTCGTGTAAAACGGTTCGGTGATTTTCGTATTATAAATCCAACAGACAAATGGAAAGAGTGCTATTGCGCAATTGCATTTACGGCATTTTTTTTTTTTTCAAATGGTAAATAAATATTACTCACATCCACCGGGCCACCATTTATGCGAAGTCAACGTAGGGCTATGTAATACAAACTCTTCAGTTTTGGGATCATAAGTGGCTGTCGTTTCCAATCCCCTCAAAAACGTACCATGACCCAATTCCGTCTAAAAAAAATATGTAAAAAACAACCTTACAGCAGTGTTCAGAAATGTATATTTAACTATTTTTTCTTGTATACATTTTATATTTATTTAGAACTGTCTGCCCGCAGCTCCTTTCGCGTTTTAGATATATGTATTATTTTACCGTGTAATATATAATATTATAATTTTCATTGGAAAATAACGCTTTGATGGCGCTGGCCATTAAATCGGATTTTATTCACAACTAGCTGTGTGCCCGCGGTTGTGCCCGCGTTTCATATATTCTTCACTGCATTTTTTTTTTTTTTTTACAGAACCCCAATTATTTGGTCACTTCTTTTTTGCTACTAATATTGAACCAAGATATTTCTCACCAATTCAAATACCTGCCTGTAAAACTGTCCTTCGGATTTTATTCACAGTTTCATGAGTTTTAAATTTTTCACACGGAACCCCAAACTATTTCAGCTATGTACCAAAAAAGTTCCGTCAAAATCGGTCCAGCCGTTCCGAAGTTTACCCGAAAAATTATTTTTGTTATATGTATCGTGTATACATTTTTAGTAATAAATTGTTATTTTGAAATTACAAACAGTAGATATTTATTGGTAGGTATATATATAGAGTGCCCGTTGGGGGGGGAGGGTTGATTTTGGGGGAGTAGTGTTTGGCGGGGTTTGTTTTTGTTTTATGTGAGTGTGTTTGTGTGTGCTGTCCACTTTCTCCTTTCTTCTTCAGGTATCCCTCTCCTTCCTACGTCTTGTCGATTGAGACAAGACGAGTGAAGGGGAGGGACCTATTTTCTTCTACAGCAGTGGCGGGTTCTTTCTTCTTTCTCTTTGCCCGCCACTGCCCTGTCCAACTCTTCGTTTTTATGGGGGGCAGGAAGTATATCCTGCCCCCCGGACTTTCGACCAATTCGGTCGTACCTCTCTGTGAGAGGTGGGCTAAGAGGTGGGTGAGGAAGTATTCCCCTCCATCCCAACCAGGCCATTGCACGGACGAGGCCTGGTGGGTCTGCCGCAGGGGGCGACGCAGTGCTTCCGAAAGCCATCCCGTATCGCCCCCATACCAAATGCGGCGGACGGCCCCGGGGGTTTTAGTGGGTATTTCCGGACGCTTCACGTCCGGGCGAGTCCCACACTGGCACGGAGTCGTCCCTCCGTGCCCCCGTACCTATTGCATTGAGGGACTTCGGTCTCACTAATGTAATAGGTAAGGGTAGTGCGTAAATGCATTTCCCCCCTCAAAAAAAAAACGTATATATATAGAATCCGCAAAATTATTCAGTGATTAATTTCGTTTTTAAATAATCATTCGAAATATTAAGTTGTAGTCAAAAGTAGTCAAAATAAATCACTTTACTCAGCTGAAAAAATTACGCGAAGTAATTAAACTTTTAAAAATATAATTTAAGTTAAATTGCGTAATTATATAAGTACCTAGTTAATTTAACTTTGAATAATAATTTTAGTTGCTAATATACAGAATTATATGATTTTATCAAACATTATTATGTATTAACAACTGTTCTCACGAACATAATGACGTATATATTTGAAAAAAAAAACCAAGAACTTATTCTAAATTCACATGATTATTATTATTTAAACAATAAAGGTATGTGTAGATGAGTAGATAATGAAAAGAAGTAAATGTAAATGACTTATTACCTGTGCGTAAGTTCCTATGATTTCCATTGACATCGCTTTTGGGAACCATTCCGCGACCTGCTCGGGTGTTCCTTGGCTGATGAT
Organism: Samia ricini; assembly: GCA_014132275.2. Classification (NCBI taxonomy): domain Eukaryota; kingdom Metazoa; phylum Arthropoda; class Insecta; order Lepidoptera; family Saturniidae; genus Samia; species Samia ricini. Next base: position 16,203,447 of record AP028161.1, read on the forward strand.
CGTCGGTATGAACATACCAGTGTGCAGCATGAACGGTGATATATCCTTCAATATACCCCGATGCACGCGGTATTTATTTGTCGGGCTGTAGAATAATAAAAAATATATAATTAAAATAAAACCAACAAGAAAAAAAGGATAGTTTATATCGATTATCAGTGCGCCATAATGAGTCGATTATAGAAGCGCTTTTTTTTTTATTACGTGTTACGTTTAGCGACATATTCTCTTTAAGCCAAACCCGCACTTTCTCATAGATTTCCTAATGTTATTGACTATCTTAACACTAGCCTAAAAGTCAAAGTTTTTTTCTACTACAACTTATTCTACGTATGTATGTATACTGTTGTATGTATGTATGTATGTATGTATGTATACAGTCCACATATAATGTTTTATTATTATTTGTTTGTTACATTGAACCTCTCTTTTACCTATAAAATGTATTCACTGGACCTGTTCATACAAGAAAATTACGACAAAGAACACACTTTATGTTTTTGTGCGTTTATTTCACTTTTTAGATTTTAAATTGTGTTATTATTTCTTAATTTATTTATTGTGTACAACAAATAAATTTTTCCTTCTTCCTTTCTTTCTAACAAAATAACTTTATGAATGTTATTATTTACTTATTTATATTCGAAATTTTAATTTCTTGCTATTGCTATGCTATTGTAGCAACTATTGTTATAAAAATTAGTAATAAATTCAACTATAAAAATACATTCTTGTTATATTCTTGTTAGATATATACCGTGTATATTAGGTATATAATAATAATAATAATTTATTTCCCAAAAATATTTTTACAAAAACAGAAGGTTAGGCCCTGTCACCTGACGTCCGTCCACACCCCCTTACCATTTTCATTGGGGGGACTTTGATCCTCCTAATGAATTTGGGAAGGGTAGTGCGTAAATGCATTCCCCTCGTAAAAAAAAGGACCCTGTCACCTTAACTAGGCTTTTTAGCCTTTGTCTCAGGTGTTAGTGTCTTCCCAATATACAGAATTCCTTACTCTAAAATATTATTCTTATAAATACAGAAATGCTTAATTTAGCGCACTTTTCTTGTGTATACGATGTTGCGTGAGTATATGTGTTTGTATGTGTGTGTTCGTGTGTATAAATGAATATGTGTCAGTGTATTTATTGGCTCACATAAGATAAGGGTAATGTACCTAGTATCTACTTTATTGCTTTTAGAAGATTCTCTATCCTATAATAATATAATCATATTCATATTATATACTGTAGATTTGATCCTTAGAAAGTTCATTACTGAAAACCATTATATTCAAATACAAATTTTGAAAAAACAATTTAATTTATACCACACCAATTTTCTACTAGCATTAATGATAATAGCACTAATACATCAGGGGCAGTGTGACATGGCCCGTAGAACCAATGCCCGATGGGGCCAACGGATTCCCGACTGGCTACCATGTACCGAAAGACGTAGCGTGGATAGACTCCGAACAAAGTAAACCAACGACCTGGTAAAGGTCACGAATCCACTGGATGCGGGTGGCGCAATAACCGACACCAGTTGAAATCTTTCGGCTAAAATGGTTTTTAGAACCACTAAAAAGTTTTGTAAACATTTACCTAAAAATATCTAAAGAGGTCCCACTTCGAGAGTAATCCCGTAATAGATCCACTAGTATGCAACCTTTTCTTATCGCGTTCTCATATCTATCTTTATGGCTTAGATATTCCTCTGGTATTTCATCGTGCAGCTCTTTCACACTCAGAACAATGTTTTCTGTAAAAAAAACGTAAATGTAATAATATTCTATACATAGATCGTGAGGAAACCATAGCATGCTGGTAGGGTATTTTGTAATAAAGCCCGACTGGGTAGCTACCACCCTCAAGTTTGAAAAACTGTCACCAAATACCAATAGGTATGTTCCGGCACTATCACTTAAGAACCAGTACTTAGGCTTAGTGCCTTTACCATCCTCGACCACATCGTCACTTAACATCAGGTAAGATTGTGGTCAAAAGCACTGAGCCTATACCGTGTAAAAAAATCGTTATCATCCTATTATTATTGTTATTATACTATCATCTACAAAAAAAGAAGAAGCGAAAGCAGTGTCAAGATCGTAGCAAGTGGAAGGAAATAATCTCTGTCTAACACCACGGGTGACAAGCGTGATGCTATGTATGTACGTGTTATATGTCAATCCTACTAACCAATTTCTTTCCTCTCCAATGTATTCTGTTCCCCGCCGTCGATCAGATGAATCAGCTCTCGAACGTCGAACGTGCACCTTTTCCGCTCCCGTATCAAATCTTCGTTCACTTTAACTTCAGTCATTTTCAATAACGGATCTAAAAACACGACCACAACAGAACTAATATTTACAACAAATAAACTCACAAACACCTTCTCTTTTATCATCAGCGTTATCAACATAACAACTACAATCTATTACAGTACTAAATGCAAATAATTGTACTTGCAAATAACTTGTAGATACGTAGTACATAATAAAATGTACTACATATTAATAAGGCAATTTCATAAATATTTATATTTTTTATTTACGTTTACTTTTTTTGTCTTTCAATATTATGCTTAAAAGATAGGTACCATTTTTCCTAATAATGAAAAATAAAGGATTCAAATTATATAATAAAATCCGGCAATAAAATAATTATAACAAGTGGAACAGGCCTCTCAATTTAGAGCCTCTCCTTTTTTGTGTTAACAAATTAATGCTAATGTCTATGAGAAGTATACTTAATTGTATTATCTCTTATTACCATACATTTTATATATCCTCGTATCAGTAATACTAGGTTTAAGTTTAGAGAATTTGAAACAAACATTTGATAAAATATGGATACAAAATATGCTCGCGAAAGAGTTCGACTACCTATTGTTAGTTTTCTTGGTACTTTTATTAGAATCAAGTAACCTAATTGAAATTTATCCAACCATTCGTCGATCCATTCAACCAATAGATGTCTACTGCTGGACATAGGTCTCCCCCCCAAAAGGGGAGAATTCCCATAATCGCCATTCTTGGCAGGCGGGTTACCGATCGCAGTCAAGTGTTTGTGGTACTCAGAAGATGCTGCTGCCCATACCCTGGTTTATCCCTTAGTCACCTTTTACGACACCCACGGGAAGATTTGGGGTTGTACTAATCTTAGCCGGTACCACACGGATGGAATTTATAGTAAGATCTTATTTTATCGTGTAGTTTTTGTTTTTTAATTTAATTGACTTGTCGTATTGTGTACTATTGTTGATATTTTTCGTAATGTTATGATTATTCACAAGTGAAATGTTATGAAAATAAATAACATGCCGCATGAATCTTGCCACAAAACTCTTCCAGATAATTCTATCAAAATACCAAGCATTTTCCTAGAGCATTGATACAAAACTTGATTGAAAATATTGAATGTATTTCTATCTAATGAGCAGAATTGTATATAGGCATACACATAGTTGGCATTAAATAAGAAAAAAAATCTGTTGATTTATGAACTTATCAATTACAAAAAAAACTCCATATTCAGATATAAAGAAAATCTAATATTAATCTAACATGTTAGACAAAATGATCCATTCATCAATGGACATTGTAAATATGAGACAGGTACTTTACTAATTTCCATTTTTATGAAGCGTTGATATTATGTGATATTTCACTTCAACGCGTCATGTGTCGCGAATGCAAATGTGAACGAGCTGTATATCTAGTTTTGTTTTTTCTCATTCATTCATTCAGAAAGGAAATAACTGGATCCAAAAATAAAATTTCATCAGTTAAATTGATAGTTGAGACCAACAAAATCTAAACTATATTGTCCATCAGCACCAAACGAATTACTATTCGTGTGACGAGAACCTTCTTTGATCTTCACTATACATTGATAATGCTTTTATGATTAAATGTTTTGCGTTGATTAGATATAAACAACTGTATGTTTTTTGAGACTATGGTCTCGTTTAAAAACCAGTATCACTGGTTACAAAGTACAAGTAGAGGCTTAGTACAATATAATATCTATTAAAAAGTCATTTTATAACCTGACACATTATCAATACATAAATAGTTTATATCATTACATAAATTGTACCTGCCTAATCATTATGAATTGATAATATTATCTTATTGTTGGTTCTATTTATTCCTTTTTAAGATAAAGGCAAAGGTACTAGGACATGCAGCCAAGCCAGACGTTAGGAACACTATTCTTAAATGGCGGCCTTCTATTACATTTACTCCAACAGGAAGTGATTGGAATATTACAAGATTCACGGTTCGTGTCATTATTTTTAATTCCATTCACTTGTGCGTCATAACTAAACTATACCTATCACGTAAAATGACACCAAAATTACATAATATACAATCAAATACTGTAAGACAATGATTTAAAAATACGCAACATAAGCTACATGAAACCAAAATCCGGCCAAGCACACCCCAATAATACTTACTCTTTTTTCGGTTTCATTTGTTACATTCTACAGAAAAGGCAAAGGTACCAGTCTTTACAGCCAAGCTTGACTTAATTGAAATTAGCATTTCAGACTTTTATAGTATGCCACTTTTGGTTTTTTTTTTTATCATATTAGTTCCTATAGTAAAAATATTGTGAAACTTCTTTCAATTTTTATAAGTAATTTTTAACTTTATATATTTCTTAATAGTTACTGTAACTTATTGTACGGAACCATAGATCTAGTATAGACAGGACTGACAGTACTAGATAAAAGCCGTGACAAAAATGTGCGTGAAATAGTGTTGTCATCATAAATGTGTTATCGATGATATATTCTGATCAGTGGTGTAACTATAGGGTGGCAAAACTGGCAAAATCCAACGGGCCTCGGACCGATGGGAAACTCGGTCGGCGAACCCGCGAGCTCAAAAGAATCATAATTTTTTTAACATAATTCGATAAAATTTATAAATAAAATTAAAGTTAGACACGAATAAATATTTAAACGATTTACGCTAAATATTTTAACACTAACGTAAAGAAATATTTTTTTATTTACCACCAAATATCTTCAAATTCTATATATAGCAGTAAAATATTATAATAAATTAATATAAAAAGATAAAATCTATAATTGAAATCAGTTTTACGATTAAATATTAAACCCAAATCGGCAAAATATGTGAACTAACAATGTAATCAAACCTTGCTTAATTACCCGTGAAAAGTGTAATTATTTAGATTTTTATGTTGTGTAATTTCACATTCAATTCTGAACAAAACACAAATAATATTTTTACAGTTTCGTCGAAGATTATTAACTATTTAAATAAAATTACTCCAACAGAATTGACAGCGGTCTTAGGGGGTCATAGCAAGTATAGAAATTGGCAACGTGTCATTCGATTCGCTATCCCTTTTTGTCTTAGGCATCATGACTTCTCACTTCCACGCTCTGTTCGTCTATTGAGCATAGCGAAAACATACTGTCTATGTACGGAACAATGAAGTAACAAAAGTCAAGGTTCACGGGAAAACAAAAGAAACGATATTAATATAAAGTAAATAAATACCGAACAAATCGTACGTTCATTTAGTTCGTGTCAATAGTTAGAATACTAATTACGATTTTATAACGAGATTCATTTTAACACGCGATATTACATTAATATTATACTGTAGTGGAATTTTCATAGGTACGTAATCAGTTATATGTCGATAAACTAGACGTAGGTTATATGGCAGTGCCAATTATATTTCTATCATGCACTGAGTAAATATCAACAAAATAATAATAAAATAATTCAAACTTATAAAATTGATATTATTTTTAATTAACATTTTATTTACAATGTAAAAATTAGAACGATTATGAACTCGCCAAGTTTTAAATCGATTGTTAAAATTACAATAACAACTGTTGTGAAACAATAATATATAGTAATAAAAACATTTATTATTCCAGTTTTTTTTTTTTTATTACACATCTAATTCTAAACATTACGTAGCTAAAAAAAGTTTGCAAATCAACAAGAATAAGAAAACGTTTTGCTCATTTTCATAAAAAGTGCATCGAATTATAATGATTCTTCATCTACCTACTATGAATCGTTCTAACAAAAAAAAAAACAAATAGAAATAATATTGCGTGGTGGTAGGGCATTTTCTAATGATGCCTGTCTGGGTAGTTACCACTCTCAAGTTTGAAAACTTGTCGCCAAATACCAATAGGTGTGTTCCGGTAGTATCACTTGAGAACCAGTACCTGTAGGCCTAGTGTGCTTACCATTCTGGATCACATCATTACTTAAAATCAGAACAGATTGTGGTCAAAGGACTGAGCCTATTCCGTGTAAAAAAAGCATAAATATCGCACAAGTCTAACGGTAATAATTATTATGGTACTATCCATACTGAAGCGTGAGCGGTAGGTGAAATGAGTGCAGGGAGGGGATGCACATTCCTCGCGGTAGCCAAGTGAATTACCGGGAGCTATACGGCCTTGGGAACTTAACCAAAAGTTTACAGCTTTTTAAAGTTTGCTAACAAATATGGAATAGTATGTACTTTTTATTATAGTTATTTTTAATGAGTACATTTTTAATATTTACTACCTGTGTGACCGTGGCTGCGCTCGCACTTTTTTTTTTGGACTAAGAAAAAGTAAAAACATTTCTCATAAATTCAAGCACTTGCCCATAAAACCGCATTGAATCTGATTTTATCACATTTTTTAGGAGTTTTAATTTTTTTACGCGAAACCCTGATTATTATCGAAAATTAAAAGTTACTCCTGGTAACTTAAGCTATCTACCAAAAAAAGTCCTGTTAAAATCCGTCCAGCCGTTCCGCAAATTACACGGTACAAACAGACAGACAGAAAAAAATATGAAAAATTACATTTTTGGTGTAGGTATCGTATAAATATTAATATCTATTTAGTAAAAAAAAAAAAAAAAAGTAATTTTGACATTATAAACAGATACTTCAATTTTATTTATTAATACATATAGATAATCTATATTATTATGATTTATAATAACTATAAATTTTTATACCTGACGTGTTAAAAATGCCATCTATTAATTGAAAACGTAGGTATAGCTAAGAGAAATAGACAAGTCAGACCTTAAGTCCTTGTATTCAATAGCCGTAATAAACTATTAAAAAACCGTTTTGTACATACATTTTGATTAGATATTAAAGGTATCTCAACATCAACATTACGTAAATACAAATTGTGAGTGTATATTTTACTTATTAAAATTTTTACTTTTAATACTTACTAAATCACTCTACGTAGGTAAATAAATATTCCTAGTTTTCCAATTTTTACTCAAGTATTATCAGTAAAGTTTTTTTGCTACAAACAGTATTATGCTATAATATGCACGATTATAATCACAAACACAATTCGACTGAGAAATACTGACATAAAGACAATCCAGTATTTACTTCTGAGCAAGCTAAATGACGCGCGCGATTCAACTTCCAGCAAATAAAGCGCTGCGTAGAAGCGAAGATATCGCTAAAAAATACAACGCAGTAGGAATGAACTGATATGAACTCAACGTCACGAATTTATTTTCTAATAGGTACGAACAAAGTTTATAACAGAGATAAGTAATAAAATTAATTTATACTCATGGTATAGTTATATGAAGGTAAATCTATAATTGAAATCAGTTTTACGATTAAATATTAAACCCAAATCGGCAAAATATGTGAACTAACAATGTAATCAAACCTTGCTTAATTACCCGTGAAAAGTGTAATTATTTAGATTTTTATGTTGTGTAATTTCACATTCAATTCTGAACAAAACACAAATAATATTTTTACAGTTTCGTCGAAGATTATTAACTATTTAAATAAAATTACTCCAACAGAATTGACAGCGGTCTTAGGGGGTCATAGCAAGTATAGAAATTGGCAACGTGTCATTCGATTCGCTATCCCTTTTTGTCTTAGGCATCATGACTTCTCACTTCCACGCTCTGTTCGTCTATTGAGCATAGCGAAAACATACTGTCTATGTACGGAACAATGAAGTAACAAAAGTCAAGGTTCACGGGGGAAAACAAAGAAACGATATTAATATAAAGTAAATAAATACCGAACAAATCGTACGTTCATTTAGTTCGTGTCAATAGTTAGAATACTAATTACGATTTTATAACGAGATTCATTTTAACACGCGATATTACATTAATATTATACTGTAGTGGAATTTTCATAGGTACGTAATCAGTTATATGTCGATAAACTAGACGTAGGTTATATGGCAGTGCCAATTATATTTCTATCATGCACTGAGTAAATATCAACAAAATAATAATAAAATAATTCAAACTTATAAAATTGATATTATTTTTAATTAACATTTTATTTACAATGTAAAAATTAGAACGATTATGAACTCGCCAAGTTTTAAATCGATTGTTAAAATTACAATAACAACTGTTGTGAAACAATAATATATAGTAATAAAAACATTTATTATTCCAGTTTTTTTTTATTACACATCTAATTCTAAACATTACGTAGCTAAAAAAAGTTTGCAAATCAACAAGAATAAGAAAACGTTTTGCTCATTTTCATAAAAAGTGCATCGAATTATAATGATTCTTCATCTACCTACTATGAATCGTTCTAACAAAAAAAAACAAATAGAAATAATATTGCGTGGTGGTAGGGCATTTTCTAATGATGCCTGTCTGGGTAGTTACCACTCTCAAGTTTGAAAACTTGTCGCCAAATACCAATAGGTGTGTTCCGGTAGTATCACTTGAGAACCAGTACCTGTAGGCCTAGTGTGCTTACCATTCTGGATCACATCATTACTTAAAATCAGAACAGATTGTGGTCAAAGGACTGAGCCTATTCCGTGTAAAAAAAAGCATAAATATCGCACAAGTCTAACGGTAATAATTATTATGGTACTATCCATACTGAAGCGTGAGCGGTAGGTGAAATGAGTGCAGGGAGGGGATGCACATTCCTCGCGGTAGCCAAGTGAATTACCGGGAGCTATACGGCCTTGGGAACTTAACCAAAAGTTTACAGCTTTTTAAAGTTTGCTAACAAATATGGAATAGTATGTACTTTTTATTATAGTTATTTTTAATGAGTACATTTTTAATATTTACTACCTGTGTGACCGTGGCTGCGCTCGCATTTTTTTGGACTAAGAAAAAGTAAAAACATTTCTCATAAATTCAAGCACTTGCCCATAAAACCGCATTGAATCTGATTTTATCACATTTTTTAGGAGTTTTAATTTTTTTACGCGAAACCCTGATTATTATCGAAAATTAAAAGTTACTCCTGGTAACTTAAGCTATCTACCAAAAAAAGTCCTGTTAAAATCCGTCCAGCCGTTCCGCAAATTACACGGTACAAACAGACAGACAGAAAAAAATATGAAAAATTACATTTTTGGTGTAGGTATCGTATAAATATTAATATCTATTTAGTAAAAAAAAAAAAAAAGTAATTTTGACATTATAAACAGATACTTCAATTTTATTTATTAATACATATAGATAATCTATATTATTATGATTTATAATAACTATAAATTTTTATACCTGACGTGTTAAAAATGCCATCTATTAATTGAAAACGTAGGTATAGCTAAGAGAAATAGACAAGTCAGACCTTAAGTCCTTGTATTCAATAGCCGTAATAAACTATTAAAAAACCGTTTTGTACATACATTTTGATTAGATATTAAAGGTATCTCAACATCAACATTACGTAAATACAAATTGTGAGTGTATATTTTACTTATTAAAATTTTTACTTTTAATACTTACTAAATCACTCTACGTAGGTAAATAAATATTCCTAGTTTTCCAATTTTTACTCAAGTATTATCAGTAAAGTTTTTTTGCTACAAACAGTATTATGCTATAATATGCACGATTATAATCACAAACACAATTCGACTGAGAAATACTGACATAAAGACAATCCAGTATTTACTTCTGAGCAAGCTAAATGACGCGCGCGATTCAACTTCCAGCAAATAAAGCGCTGCGTAGAAGCGAAGATATCGCTAAAAAATACAACGCAGTAGGAATGAACTGATATGAACTCAACGTCACGAATTTATTTTCTAATAGGTACGAACAAAGTTTATAACAGAGATAAGTAATAAAATTAATTTATACTCATGGTATAGTTATATGAAGGTAATTCTGCTAACTTTCGCATATGTATTATCAGTAAGAAAACTGTTATTATTATATATAAACTTTTCAAAATGTAAAAATTCAACTAACAATTGTAAAATATCTACAATAAAATTAGTAAAATATCCATTATAACGTCATCAGCACATGCACGAATTTCAGTACGTTCCAGTTTCGCCGGCTGTTCTGTACTGTCGTGTACATTAAAGGATTAAATATTAAATTTAAATTTATAAACCAACAAAGTATTTTTAAAATATTAATTAAACGAAGTGCGATATATGTTTATCAAAAAGTCGTGTTTTGTGAAATTCGAATAAACACTTCCAAGTTGTATACAAAGTAAATCCATAATGAGTCCTAAATTAGATACTAATGTTCTTCTTAATAAATTAGCAATTTTACATGAGCATACATAATTCTTCTAACATTATATAGATATAATCCCAATTATCCATACGGTCATACTATTTTATCTATACTATTCTATAGTAGTAAATAAAGTTGAAATATCTGTTTGTAACGTCATTTTTTTTAATAAATAGATATGAATGTATATACGATATCTATTTTAAAAATACGATTTTTAAATTTTTTATCTATCTGTCTGTTTGTGCCGGGTAATCTCCGGATCAGCTGGACGGATTTTGACGGGACCTTTTTGGGTAGATAGCTTAAGTTACTGCGGGTAACTTAGGGTACTTTTAGTTTTCGAAAATAATTAGGGCACCCGTATAAAAAGGAAAACGCATAAAATCCGATTCAATACACAGTTTTAGTAAGTGTTTGAATTTATGAGTAAAAAATAGGGTATAATCATCCGTATAAAAAATTAAAATGCAATGATGAATATATGAAACGCGGCCGTGGCAGCACAGCTAGTATATAATACAAAGATGTAAGAGTTTTATAGACGCGCATTGCGAACATAATTTGCGAATACTTTAATAAAAAAATTTACTTTGCATTAAAAATTAAATTATTAATTTAAATAGACGTTAACTACGTGATCGCTTACTTTCTTTTTTACGTTTTTACGTAGAAGAGCCGAGATGGCTAGTTACCATTGGCGGAGTGCTCATATAACCCGATTCCTTATAGCCCAAAAATTCCCAAAACACTTCGCACACACCAAATATACCATCATAATAAACTACACACACAACACAACACAAAACACGCATACAAAGAACCTGCCATACAAGCCGGTAGAAACACGCACACAATGAAAGCATACGCTACGCCACTGCTAGCTACCGCCCTTTATTTTGATAATTTGATATGATACACCTTTAGGTGTGTTCCGACAGCTTCACTTGAGAGCGAGTACCTCTACACTTAGCATGTTTACCAACTTACACCACATCGTAACCTAAGCATCAGGTAAGGTTGTGGTTATACCAAAAAGCGCTGTTCCTTGCTCAGAATCAACTTAATAGTTTATAATTTCAAATTACTTCCGAAACAATATTTGTTTTTTTTTCTTCATTATATCATTATTTTATTTTATATTTTAATCTTCCCTTTCTCTATCTTTGTCACTACACCCTCTACGATACCACAACGTTCCCTTATCACTATTTCTTACTTTACAGAAAGTGTAAGTAGAAAAAAAAAACAAAACATTTATATTTGAATATTGTACTATAAACCCGTCGAAGATTACACTTATCCCAAAACGAATAATAGATAAAACGTAAACATTTGTAAATTTAATGTTTAAAAAATATATATTTTTCAAAGTTTCCCTTGCTTGAATGGTTTGAGGTACTTGTGGAAACTCTCATTAACTGGTTCAGCATTTAGTGGACTTTTCATCGCTTCCTCCATCAGCCGTTCGTATACTCGACCATCGTATGCGCCTATAGATGATTGCAATAACTATAAAATATAATAAAGAATATATATTACATTATCTTTAAAGAAAAATTACGGTCGGGGGACCCCCGTCAAGAACGAAATTCGTAGTTAAAATAGAAATAGACAAAGAAAAACAAAACTATATGAAGCCTACATGTAATAATTAGAAAATGACTCGTTGTGAAGAAAATATCATAAATTATTATTATCCTTTCTTAACTAAAAATTAAACATCGTGCGACGCCATCTAGTGTTCAAACTTTGAACGTTTATCAAATTACATCAATCAGTGAGAATCCGATTTACTATTATAAAATAAAGCACCATCTCTTATTTCTAGTACAATAATAATATACAAAGAAACAGCTATTTAGATGAATAATACTATGATATAACAATAATAGCAAACTGCAATAACAATAACAGCCATCACGTAGACTATACATTAGACACTGTATAGTCATCATACATAGACATTACATAAAAAGAAAAAAATATGTGTCAAGTATAACTAGTATTTACGTAGTGGCTGAAATTCGATCAAAATGTTTATTCAAAAAACATTGGTCTATTTCTAAATATGTTATTTTAACAACTTTCAAGTACGTCAATATTAAACGAAAAACATACAGCGAAGATAAATATACTGAATTTTTTTATGATGGACTATTTATAAATAGATAAATTTTGTGTAAAATAAACATTAAAAGTGAGATTTTGTACCAAGTAGTGAAAAAATTTGTATATCGTGTATGGCCCCAGGTGGGTTGAACCACCAACCTTTCGGTTAACAGCCGAACTCGCTAAACAATTGCGCCACGGAGGCGATATCTACTTCTCTGAAAACTAATAACGGCTACAAATGTTACGCTTTTTTTACATTACGACCGTTTTTTTTTTTTTTGGTGGCTAGAGTACCCCCCGTCCCGTACCTGTCCCATCAGTAACTTTGTTCCAAAAACAATTTTCCATCCATAATAGTGTCTGATCAGCATACACAGAAAATAATTAAATTTAATTCCTAATATTTCTTTAAATATTTGGTTAACATGTTTTATCTTGGTACTTATTGCGTAACTTACGGTAGAATAATATAAAAATTACTCACAATGTTGTTTTCCTTCATAAAGCGCGGACTCTTTATAACTTGCAAACTTTAAGATCACTACCACTGAACTATTATAATGTATTACGAATAATTATCGCTTGCCAAATGCAAAAGGTGCTTATCACAGCAACTGGACAGAGTTTTACGCCAAAAAGGCGCATAATTTTTTTACTTACCTATTCACTTTTAATTTCTTTTTAACTTTTTAAACTAAGAAGGCGAATTACCATAAAACAAATTATGCGTCATTTTTACGTTACTGTTAAATAAATAAGTTCACTAATCATTTAAGTAATAAGATTTTAATAAATAACTAGAAATTAATAAAGTTTTTCACCTCATCAATTATATCAAAAGCATCGACGAGTCCAACCGCGTTGGGTCTAATTTTGGTCAGCAGTTCTTCGTACCACGTTTGAAGATTATTCACGTCTTCTTTGGAAATTTTAGTATACTAAAAAAATATATAACTTTTAAATTCAATGGCTGTCATGAAATCATTGTAACCTCTCAGGTCAATAAATATTTCAAAAAGTTTGTTTTATACCCATATTTATAATAAGTTTTTTTATGTAGCAAATTCTCATAGCGTATGAAAATGGATCCTTAAATATAATATCGACGAAAAAATATTATATAATCATTTATTTTATCCAAACTTGTTTTTTTAAAGAGTTGGCAAAGCGCACGTGATACCTGTGGTGTTGCAGGCGTCCATAGGCTACGGTGACCGCCTACCATCAGGTGGATCGTATGCGTATTTACCACTGTAGTGGTTAAAAAAAAAATTAAATTAGTCCGCAATATTATGTTATTTCACAGGTACGTAGATCTTTTCATGTATTCACTCACTTCGTTAAGATAAAATCTATTTCGATCCATTGAATTTAATTTACTTTCAATATAAAAGATGCGAAATCCGGCGAATTAATCAAAACAATTTTTGAATTGAGTATATCCAATCTATCTTGAATTTTCTTAAACAGCAATCTTAATCTTAAATACGTTAAATGCTCTAGCAACATTTTATTTCCTAAACCTGTTTAAACATCTTCATGAGTCACAAATAATTTTTAACTTTTATAATAAAAACTAAAACATCATTACCAAAAGGAAATCTTGAACTTTCTCCAGCACCCAATACACTGCGTATAACTCAAACAGTTGCTTAACAACTTCTCTTAATGCAGCCGACATGGTTGCCGACACTCTCTGTAACTCCTCGTAAAATGAAGTTACTATTATGACTCGACAGTGTGCCTGAAATCACACATAATTTGCAATCAATTTCACGGTGAAAACCATTAATACCATCAAGGAGACTTCAATGTTCCAAGGGATAGTTCGCGTGACGTATGCAAATACTAACAAAAGCAAGAATTAACATACTAAAGATGTTACCAAATAATAATCTCTTACGTCCAAGCCATTCTTACATAGAGTAACAATTATATATTGTAATAGTTCTCAAGTAAGAAATGAAGATTCGCTTTCTGTACTATAAATTATTTAGTCTCTATGTTTTCTAATCTTATAAGGAAACTGTCCAAACCCATGATATAATTCAAAGTCGCAGCAGACTCAGCTATATAATAAACAAGGTTTTACGGATGACAGAATGTCCCTATAAGGAACCTTTTTAAATTATTAATAAGTAAAAAAATGTAGGGTTCCATAGATCGGCTAGAGCTAGGATTGCATTCCGCGGGAATTTTTAAACACAGGTAGGCGGCTAAGCCGAGATTCGAACCCTTGTGCTAGTTACATTTTGCGGTGAGTGCCTTCAGCACTCGCCCACAATGATATGGTGAAGCTGTTAAGGCCCTTCGGGTCAATAGCATTAGCTAGGTTAAAAAAAATGATGATGGAATAATAATAGGCCGACTAGATCATGTTTGCTTATACATAGAGAAAATCGAGGAGATCAAGTAATGTAATATATCGAACTGATTAAAAACTTGTACTGTAGTGTTTTCAAATATTTTGTTTCCAATTCGATAATACGATTATTAATCAACGATTACGCTTATCTTTAGTATTACAAAGTTAGTTTCCAATACATTATCAAGTGCATCACAAAGCCTCAAATTTGGCATGTAAAACTAACTAATCTATTATGACGATGATATATTTTTTAGGAATTTCGTCGACAAAGTTAGACTATCGTATGGTTATGTAGATATAAAGGACGGACCTCAGCTGCGGCAAGTAGTTGTACTGTCGTAAGATTCCACGCATCTTCCGGAGAAACGCCAGACATTACTCTTTTTTTTCATATTATCTACACTGGCCTCTACTTTCCTGAAATAATTTGCATATATCGTAATAACTATGTTATTTATTTCTTTTTTTAAACAAGGAATATGCCACCAAAATTGTAATTTACACAAATATATAGAACAACAATTAATTATGTACAAGTCTAGACAGTATGGAAAACGACAATGAAAAAATATATCACGATTGACAAAATATAAGTCATATTCGAAATACATTTCTAAAGTCCTGGCAAGGTGAAATCGTCAGGATAACTACACTAAATAAATGGCTTGGAATTACAAACCTCACTGCTACAATTTGAAAGCTACGTATCAAACCTTCGGCACTATTTTCCCATTTATATAGGAATCCTTTAGCGGTCGCCATTTCGAAGTAAGCAACGGTTGGCATCAACGCACGCGTACCCATCTGCCTCCAAGTTTTCACCAAAAATCTGTTAATTGTTTCATAATATTTTAAGATAAATATTGTAATAATTCTGGGTAAATATAAACTACCGAGACTACCATTATGTGTTTTTATTTTCCCGTCTAGTTGCTGTTAGTTTACGATATATCGAATTTGTTGAGTCTAGAGAGATCGATAACAATTCAATTAATGCTAAAGTATTATTAAATATTTTCAATACTTTGTCACGCGTATTCAATCTTCAATAGCTATTGGTGACTACAATTCCCCTACGACAGGTTTAAGTAATCTTGAAGCGCTGAATTTGTTTTAATAAATCCATTTAACCAAAAGACGTCCACTGCTGTCCATAGGTCTCCTCTAAAGATCTCCGCAACGGTCGGCCTTGCGTCGCTCACATCCAACAGGAACCCGCGACCTTCACCAGGTCGACGGTCCACCTTGTGAAAGGTCTTACGCATAAGTATATATATTTGATTTTTTTTTACACGGCATAGGCTCAGTACTTTGACCACAAGCTCACCTGATGTTAAGTGACGATGTGGTCCGGGATGGTAAATACACTAAGCCTAGAGGTACTGGTTCTCAAGTGATGCTGCCGGAACACACCTATTGGTATTTGGCAACAGGTTTTCAAACTTGAAGGTGGTAGCTACCCAGGCGGGCATCATTAGAAAATGCCCTACCACCATGCTATGGTTTCCTCATGATGTTTTCTACACTAAAAGCTCAGGCCGATTTTAGAGTCGAATAGGTGGGGATCGAACCCGCGTCGTTTGCGCAGAATCCGGCCGCACGACCCGCTGCGACATCATTGCTTCATTATGAGTACCTATATAAATATCGCCAATTTTTTTAAACAGAATAGAACATTGTACTTTTTACCTAAACGCTTCTTAACCACTGATAAAAATAGTCGATAATTGAAGGCCGATATTATTATAGATATGAAATTGGGAACACGTTCGCACCAAGTGGCTACTTGAGTAGCAACTGAATTGCAGACCATGGCTTTAAATAACCAAATTGAAATTCGTCAGTTGTCCTATCTATTAAACTTAACATGAAGATGGTATTGAATAGGCTGCTTGCCCAATACGTTCTACAAACTGTAGATTTCAAACCTGAATAAAGCAACGTATACACTTTATTATTGGAGCAGAAACCTTTCGTCAAAGCTTCTATAATTGCGTAACTTAAATGTAAAGTTAGATTAAGTTTTGATTAAATTTCACCGGTTTTCCCATTAATTTCCATGTAAAATCTAAAAACAAAATGTAGATATTGCTCACCTAGCAGTTTGCAACATCAAAATGGTGTTATCACCTTCAAAAGTGCAAGAAGCTGTGGTCAAAGTGTAGAGTTGCGGCAGGTTTGATGATTGCATATATCCGTGCCCGCCACACGCCAGTCTACACTTTTCAATGTACATCGAAATATCCGATGTGCATACAGCTTTCAGACAACACGTTAGTGCATGTAACTAAAACATACTAATAATATGTAAATCTAGTTAAGGTTTAAAAGGAATGCCTATTATTATCTATAGGTATCCAAGTCACGTTAAATAGAAAGAAAAAATGGCAAAAGCTAACTTCCACTGGATCATGACTACCATACACGTGGAGAAAAATCCTGACTAACATCATGTTGCGCCGCGATCAGGGAACAGTCAATATACAGCAATTAAGTCGCATCGATTTTATTAGTTTACATGAGGAAATTGAAAAGCCATAAATCTTGATTATGGCTATTTTTGGAATGTAATAGTCGAACGCCGAGTAAAGATCCAAAAGGCAATCAGGCTATTTAGCTAATATATAGGATTGTTTAGAAATAGAATACAATTTGGGGGCATTCTATTATTACATAATATGGTTGAAGAAATAGACCTCAGCTAGTCTCTCCATATTTCCATCACGCAATTGTTCATTTACATTATTGAATACGTTCCAAAGTTTTAAACCAGCTATTTTAAGCGCATGGCACGCCGCTATGCCTATAAACAATTTGTGTTGCTGCGTCACGTAGTCCAATATTTGACACTCAGGTTCTCTAAAAATTTAAACTTTTACTTTATTAACATAAAGAAACATCTAATCTATACTTACCATAAAAGGCTAACGAGATGAAATCTGTACATTGAAGATATTAAAAAAAAAATAATATGCGGGGCTTCAGAATCGAATACAAAACACATTTCTATAGTTTTTTGTCTGTCTTTTTATTAATTCGTTCGCCAATCAAGCAAAAACTATAGAACCGATTTCGATGAAAGTTGGTAATTACATATATCGCATCCAGACCGAGAACCTAGGCTAATTGCAAATTGTTTGAATTCCATGTAGGTAAAGACGCGGGCACAGCTAGTGTGTATATAAAATAGTAAACATGTTTTGTCGATTTTACACGACCAAAATCATTAACTCACAATAAATAGAGCCTATTCTGTCAATAACTTTCAGAGTTTAGCGGTTGGCCCGTGGTACATTTTAAAAGAGCAGGCGAACATTTAACTAAAATTTGTGGCCCAAAAACACAATTTTCCACTTCTCAAGTCCAAGTATTTCATTAATTAAATCATTCAGATTCATTTAACTTAACATTTGATAAATTAACCTATATAAATACTAACCCTCGTTTAAGTTCGGACTGTCTGCGCACCGCTGAGTATCTGATCGCTATCGTGATGGCTTTTCTTAAAAAATTAACACTATCAAAAACAATAACCACCCTCACAAATACCATAGCGCCGTAACTTAATATACTGTCACTTGATTTAACGTAAGTCCCATCCTAAAAAAGAATAAGCAACAATGATTTAAGGTAATATAAAAAAATCTGTTTTACATACATTTCAGCTCACATTCCATAATAGACTAATTATCATAGAGGTCTAATTATGTTTCTACGAAACTTACAACGACTTAAAGATACTTGAGTGTTTGGAAAATGTACCCTAAGTCAATAAACCGTCTTAATGTGCTAACTATTTCCGTGTAAAACTTTAAAATACTTTTAACTGTCATATCAATTTTAAGAGCATCCAAATAATTATTATTTTTAAAATCCGTTAAAATATTTTAAGCAGCCGATTTCTTTCTATATACCTTTGTATTATATACATTGTATAGATTAGAAGCGTCCAGAGAATATAGAAGATAAAACATTTCTCTTCTATGTTTGTTATACGATTTTCTTTTTTTTATATATTGTACAGTAGTTATTAATGAGCATTAGTGTTATTATCAAAATAAAAAAATTGGTTTATTTTGAAGGAAAGAAGTATACATTTCGGTAAAATATGAGGACAATTATTTGGTAAAATTTTGAGAAGGATTTTTATCTAGATCTGGGGGCAAGGTAGTGCCCCCGCCAAGTCGAGCAAAAAAAAAAAAAAGCAGTATAATATGAATGAATAACTATAGTAAAAAAATAATAGGATAAAACTATAGGAAAAAAGATAACGCGTGAAGAACCGTTTTTCAATAATTGAATTATATATGGAACGCGAAAATTTAAAAAACGAACATTTTAGTTAGTTTAAAAAACTATAGAAATTCTTCCAATTACCAACAACTGGTTATGCCATCATAAATGTAATCTAGGCAACATTGTAAATTAAAAATACAATTTGCGAGAATGAAATAATTGGAACATGTTTAAAACTTAAATGGCCGGTACAGTGGATTGACCGGCGATCAACTGTTGATCTTTCGTTGGTCGTCACCACAGATAAGTGTGTTGTTCACTTATCTGTGATCGTCATAGTTTTTGGACTGCTTAGCTTATTATCAGGTAGAGTGAAGTCAATTTAGCATTCTAGTATTAGAAAAACATTACTTCTAAAACTTGAGCGTGCTTCATCAATAAATGAGTCCTCGGTATCCTGACGTTATCGAATCCCAAGAAACCATTATTCATCGCATTCAAACCCATTTTGGAGCCCATTTCACCGATTTTAATGCCCGGTAAAGGCATGTGGGTTTCCTCGTCTCTAACTTGAACAAAGAATAAGTGGATACCGTGGCATTCCCCCTTCGTGTACAATTGGGCAACCACTACACAGTAATTTGCCGTGTGACCCACTGAAAAGTTAATAAGGTAAGTAAGTAGCAGGTTTTTATACAGTATCGACTAAGCACTTTGATCACAATATTATTTCATTTTAGATAATAATGTGGTCCAGAGTGGTAAGCAAGTTAGAACTTTCTTATGACCGTAAGATAGATATGAATGTATATACGATACCTATACCAAAGCTAAAAAAAATAAATTTTTGTCTGTCAGCTTGTTCCAGCTAATCTCCGGAACGGCTGAACCGATTTTAGCGGGACGTTTTGACGGTAGATAGCTGAAGTTACTCCGCTAACTTAAGGTACTTTTATTTTTCGAAAATAATTAGGGTTTCGTATAAAAAAATAAAAGTCATGAAATTTCGAAAAAAAAACGATTTAACACACAGATTTACCTGCAGGTGTTTGAATTTTTTGTTTTTAAGGGACTTTGTCTTAGAAGGCATGCCAGCCCCATCGTAACTAATCTTAATCTATTCACAATACTTTAAAATACAACTAAAAAAATAAAATTTAATAAACTATCAACTAAATTTAAATAAGGATGTTGGATCTTATATCTTGGCTTTTTAGGACCAAAAATACATTCCGTTGCGCATAAAAAAATGTGAAAAAAAAAAAACATTCAATGGTCAGTTTTACTGGAAAGTGCTTTAATTTACGAGAAATAGAATATATAAAACGCGGGCAGAGCCGCGGGCACACAGGTAGTAGTATAATATGAAGCAGTCGTACTTACAGCCACCTGCCCACCATTTATAGGAAGTGAGTGTTGGACTGTGTACCACAAACTCTTGGGTTTGGGGATCATATGTCGCAGTTGTCTCCAATCCTCGAATAAACGTTCCGTGGCCCAGCTCTGTCTAAACACACCAAACGATTCAAAGATACATTTTTTCTCCTAAAACCTCATTTGGATTTCATTTATTTTTGATTCGTTGTGCTGTGAAGGTTAATGGATGGTAATAACCACGCATTAAATTAGTACACTTATATTTTTGAATGTTCAAAATTACAGCAATCAACAAACAATACTAATGGCCTATATATACTAAAAGCAAGATCTTCTCGGCCTCGGTGAAAGCAGAACACTTGCCGAATGAGGCGATTATGCAAGAAATGCCTCTCCGATAACCGAACGTTTCCTAACGTTGCCGAAACACGATACAATGCTACTCAGGTAACGTCCAAGCCTTCAGCACTCGCCCCCAAAGTCACGGTGAAGATGTAAAGGCCCTTCCGGTAAAACAGCATTAGTCAGTTAGAAAAGAAAAGTTACAATATGGTGCATTATTAGTTTTGCAATCAAATGTACCATACGTAACAATTGCTAACTTTGATATCTTTTAATTCATTTTACAACATTTAAACGCCAGTCTGACGAAAGTTATCATGTTTTATCCCCAAATAATTGCCTTTATTTAAAATACACTTATACAACGTACTTGAGCGAAGCTTCCAATAATATTGAATTTCCACGCTCTGCTCAACCACATATCCTGTTGTTCTTCATTCGCCTGGCTCAGGATTGCCGGTATAAACATTATATAATGCAGTGCTAACGGTGACCCATCACAGTTCATAGTATTTTTGAGTATGTTAATTATTGTAAATCTGGAGAATAAAAACACAAAATTATATCATACAATTGAATTCGTTTTTGCGAACTTTACCCCTTTTATGCAAAACTTTTCTCCATCCGTTACTTTTTATATTGTGCTAAGTGCTCAGACGCTTTAAACCACAATTTCACCTGGTGTTACAACACAAACACTGGCTCTCAGATGATGTCTCCGGAGTATACCTATTAGTGCTTGGCGACAGGTTTTGAAAGTTGAGGGTGGCATTATTTGAAAATACCCTACCACCAAATTTCCTCACGATGTTTTCCTTTGCCGAAAGCTCAGACTTATTATAGAGTTAGATAAGTGGGTTCGAACCTACATCCAACGGTGTAGTAGCCCACCATACTAATAGTATGATTCTTTATCTTGATCTATTCTTACTAATCATTACCACCCATTACTTGGTTAATTCCTCTTATTCACTTAATGAAAATACAACTTTCAAACTATAAGAGATTAATACCAAAGGAGATCACTGGAATACCTTACCTATAATTAGCAAGATCGCTTTTTTTTCCCGTCTTATCTACTTCACGTATTAAATTGAATATCTCAACTCCTTTTCTCACGGCCACTTCGTATTTGTCCTTATGACTAAGATACTGTTCAGGTACCCCATCCCATATCTCCTTCTTTTTAGTAAGCAATATCCTTTCTATAAATAAAAAAACAAACGTGCAGTCCACACGCGTTAGAATGGAATCCTTCGAAAAAGTAACGTGTTGTTACTATACTCACTGTACGACGCGTTTTCTATGACCAGACAAGAATGGGGAGTCTACGAAGCAAAGCACAAAGGCGAGACAGCTAATATAAGACACACTGTGTAATATATTCTATCTCATTCTCTACCACGTGGAATCCTATACTTTATGTATGTGTTTGTCACTTTTTTACGTCGATTTTCGTTTCCTCAAGTAATTAAAATCACAAAGAGGTTAAAGAAGTGTTGTTCACTACAAAAATTACATCTACACTTGTGGCTCAAGTTTTAATGTTTTTTGAATAAATTAAAACTTTTTATTTTATTGTTGTGATGTTGGTACTAACATTTTAGTTACACCGCATTTCTGTCAGGAAGCACTGTCGATAGGTAAAAGAGGTTATTAAAGCCGGTAACACGCCTTTAACATAATACACGATGTCACATCCATTATTAAAAACGTATTTCTGGCAATAGACTGTAAAATTTGGTTTAGTGTGGTGGCGTTTAACGCAATGTATTTTGCTTATTGTACATTGTGATATTTATTTAGACTTCTATACTAATAAACAAAATTAGAGTGTCTGTTTGTAATATCAAAATAATATTTTTTTACTAAATACATATGCGATACTTATGTCAAAAATATATTTTTAAAAATGTTTGCCTCTGTCTTTGTTCCGGGTAACCTTAGTATTGTTGTCAGTATTGTTTTATTGTTAGTATCAAAACAAATTTTTAGGAAAATAATTAGGATTCCATATTAAAAAAATAAACTTAAGAAAATATTTAAAAAAAAAACACATTTGAGAGTTCGTATTACAAAATAAGAAAAAAAATTACGCAACGATAAATATATGAAACGCGGATACAGCCGCGGGCACACAGCTAGTTGAAATTATAATAATAATACGGAGTATAAATTCTAAGATTTCACAACTCCATTGGAATCCTATACGAAATCGTCTCCATTTTATTGAAGCAATGAAGATTAGTAAAGTAATACAAAGTAGGGTCTAAAGAACTAGTAACCAGAATGGTAATAGATTATTTAAAAAAAAAGAAACAATTTGATTTGAGTCGGCACGCGTCACGCCGCATCGAGTGGTGTTTAGCAGAGATAATAAAAGTGTGTAGTTTTGTATGTTTCAGACTTAAACAAACCCTAAGCATATAATAAACGCCCAAGACTAGAACTCATACATACTACCTCTATTCGCTAGAACAGTGGTCGTAAAACTGCGGCCCTCGGTCAGTATTTGTGCGGCCCGCGACGTAGCAAACACTTTTGATAGACAATGACTCAAAACAGAGTTTCCATATTTATGAAATGAACTAAATAGATGTACGCAGATGGGATCACGATTATAAGTAGATTCAGTAAGCGGGTTGCGGGAGACAAATGTCGACAACAGCTAACGGTTGCCCGGCCTGCAATTCCCTTTTTCTCTTCCTTTCCTGCTATCTGTTTAAAATTATTATGAAATTTAACAAACCAAATTGCTCACTCTTTACAATATTATCAAACAAACGATGAAAAAATATTAGCACTGAAATTAATTAATAGTTAGGTAGTCAAAAATAATTTCACAAGTTGTTAATACTTTACAAAATCTATGAGGAATTCGCATTTATATGTTTATAAAACTGTCAATTAATAGATGACATCAACCAGAGATGAATAATAAGTGTCAACTACCCAATCCATAAGAGTGCGGCCCGCAGTGGTACCTCACGTTGACCTATGTGGCCCTTGACCAGAAAATATTAACGACGACTCCACAAGAACTTTTATTTTAAAAATAAACGTATTACAGAGGTTCATTATACTTATAACGTTACTCTGTTTTTCACCGTATTAGTTATCCAATTAATATTTAATTATCATGAACCCTGTCCACTTACTATACCTACCGATTTAACTATTTTTAGTAATGGTTGAAATTTATTAAACACCAATCCATGACTTCACCTATTAACAGTTGCTTCATTGTTAAGCAAGGTTATGTTTAATCATTGTTACCTACCTACACCTTAAATTTAAATACCTGGATGTCGAATTTATAGTAGTGGATTTATACTTCTACATAAAATTAGTTTGTAGTAAATTTTTTTTGTAAACTTTAACATTAAAAGGATACGCGGTCGGCAACAAATTTGAAAAGGCTCCTAATTTCTATAATTAATTTCTGGAAAAAAAATCGAAACGCGCATGGCGTCGATGAATCTCAATGATGACATGTGTTTTACATAGATATATAAACATCAATCATTAGTAATACTAGTCGTGCGATATTGATAGAATGGGAAATAGAAATAACGAGAAATTTATGGTTTTATCTCCACCGACCGCTTGGTCTTAGAAGTGACCGACCAGTGATAGTTACTTACCTCGTTCTTTTCTATTCGAAGTCTCTTGCGAACCGCCATCAATAAATTCAGTTAATTCGCGTATATCGAACGTACATTTGTTTCTCTCACGTTGAAGCTCTATATTTACAGTCATTTTAATGTAAAATTATTATATTAAAATGAAAATATATAAACACGTTAAGTTCTCTACGAAAGCAGTTTGTTACTAAAGGTGACTCGATTCATTATTGAATTTACATAGTAAGCACATACATTATTATACGAATAATAAAATAAACTTTTTATTGTTTAATTCTAAACTTTGGAGTATATTGCTTGCATAATTTACTAATATTAAGTGCATTGACAAAAAAACAGTTAACTTCAAGGTTATAAAAGTTTTTATTGAAAACAGCAGACTCAAGCTAATGGTATAATTAAAATAATAATAAGTACCTAGCTAAATTAATTATTTCATTCGGTTATTCAAATTTCGAGATTCAAGCGTTTCAAATTTTTCGGCGGTATCGAAAAAGGATGCTAGACTCCTCGTATAACGAAAAATGAAATGCATTAATTGTGACGTCATAACTTAATATGGAGTATATATTCTATAGGAAAAAATTAAAATGTTTATAAGTTTCTTACTTTTGTCCAGATTTTAATAACTTTGTTGTTAGCGGTCAGTTGTAGTTTTTTCTATCTATACTATACCAATAAATAAAATTGAAATGTCCGTTTGTAATGTCAAATTTATTATTATTTTGCTAAATGTATATACTTAACATAATATGTATATCAAAAATACATGTTTTAACATTTTTGTCGGTTTGTTTGTAATGGGTAATCTCCGGAACGGCTGGACCGTTTTTGACGGGACTTTTTTTTTGGTTGATAGCTGCAGTTACTCCGGATAACTTAGGGTACTTTTATTTTCGAAAATAAAGCGTAAATTCCGTGTAAAGAAAAAACTCATAAAAAATTGAATAAAAATTCAATTCTATGCAGTTTTACGGGCAAGTGTAATAATTTATAAGAAATAATATCAGGATAATAATTAAAAAAAATTTAAAACGAAGTGATGAAAATATGAAACGCGGACGCAGCCGAGGGCACACATAGCTAGTAGAAAATAAAAACAAACATCGATCCAAATGGTATTTATTGAATCATTTTATGTTTAGTTACAAATTATAACGGTATCACTTCTTCGCGGTGACGGCCGCTTCGTCTTCGCGCGCGAACGTCTGCAATAGTTCCTCCTTCTTCGCGGCGATGCGCTCCTCGCGGCGCTTGCGGGCTTCCTTCACCTTGTTGCGGCGCGCCTCTGCTTGGTCACTGTCACGGTCAAAATGCTTTTAATTATTATTCCCTTCAAAACGCATCACATTATAACGATTGAAAACGGAAGGAAACATAACAAAAAAAAAACTAGGCAGTCAAATTTCATAATAAAAATAGAAATTATTAACATAACCTAACATATAACATTTATTTGGTTTTTACATCTATTGAAGGTCTGCGCAATAATTACGTACATTTTCATATAGTTTATTCATAATCATAACAAATGATAGGATGCATAAGTATTTTAATATTTATCTCTGAGTGCCAGCACTTAAACGCCATCCTATAATTGATATACTGTAGCATGTTGACGGTTGACGTCACTGCAATGGTAACACGAATCTGTAAGTTTTCCCGTACTGAGAATCGCTCAACGCAGCTAAAAATGATATCAGCATACCTAAGCATCTTGGTCCTAGCCTTCTCAGCCTTCTTCCTGTGGATGTACTCCATGAGGACACGCTTGTTCTTGAACACATTACCCTTCGCCTTCATGTACAAGGAATGGTAGAGATGCCTGTCTATCTTCTTCGCTGTTCTTCTGTATTTAAGCAGCAGCTTACGGAGCACCCTTTGCCTTTGAACCCATAGTTCCTGTTAAAAAACACACAGATACACTTTTTATTACTTTCTATCTTTTCAATAACACATTATATGTTTATTTTTACA
The DNA here is from genome assembly GCA_014132275.2 of Samia ricini. NCBI lineage: Eukaryota > Metazoa > Arthropoda > Insecta > Lepidoptera > Saturniidae > Samia > Samia ricini. The sequence goes on from AP028161.1 coordinate 16,230,049, forward strand.
TATTGGCAAAAAAAAATTTAAAAAATCCTAACTTACATACATTTTTAAAACTCACCTAAAAGCACTTGAAATATCACTAAACCGATTTATGTGATTCTTTTTATATATTTGAGATTCTTTGGTAAAATATTAATGTTATGCGAACCAAACTATTACGAAAATAGTAATTGACGTTGACAAGATTATTTTTTTAACTTAAAAAAATTAAAATCTATAATACTGTAAATAAGGTTTTCTTTTTTTTCCTAACCTAGCAAACGCTGTTAACCGGAAAGGCCTTTACAGCTTCGCTGTGACTTTAGGGCGAGTGCTGAAGGCACTCAGCCGCAAAAGGTAACTAGCACAAGAATTACCAAAATGGTACGAACCTCAGCTTGGCCGTTACAAAATAAGGTTAAAAAAAAGCTAATACCATATTTAATACTCAAATTTGGAATTTTCTAATATGTAAATATTCTGATGGTGGCCAAAGCACAAATAAAAAGATAAGTTTAAATCACCACATGCGACTGTTGACATATTTGCAAAGACATGACATCAAAACTTCTACATTTAGCTACAATATAAAATATCATACAGGTAAAAAGTATAACAATCAAAGAATTAGTAAAATTTGATTTTTATTAATTTAATACTTAATACAATTATTTTTACAGAAGAAAATATGATTAATGATTCAAAGGTACATAATATGTTGACTAACCAACACATATGCTTGGAATCCCATTTATTAAGTTCTACATTAAATGGAGTGAAATTTATGTGTACTTTATAGATGGGCTATTAACTGTATTTTATTTCTTTAACTGGCTGTGTGCCCTCGGCTTTGTCCGCGTTTTATATGTTCTTCAATGTGTTTAAATGTTTTTATAAGGAACCCTATTTTCTTAAAAAAAAATCAATACTAAGATAAATTAAATATATTTCTCATAAATTCAAGCACTTGCCCATACAACTGTGCATTGAATCTGATTTTATTCAATTTATGAGTTTTTTTTACACGTAACCCTAATTATTTTCGAAAATTAAAAGTACCCTAAGTTACCCAGAGTAACTTCAGCTATCTACCAAAAAAGACCCGTCAAAATCCGTCTAGCCGTTCCGGGAATTACCCGGAGCAAACAGACACAAAAATTTTAAAAATTGTATTTCTGGTATAGGTATCATATATACACATTCATACCCATTTAGTAAAAAAAATAATTTTGACATTACAAACAGACACTTCAATTTTATTTCTTAGTATAGATTATTACTATGTTTGACTTTATTCTTCTGATTAATAATTTGTTAAAGTTGAAAAAAAAAAAACTCACTTTTTGTGGCATTCGAGCATTAGCTGTACCTCTCCTCTTACCAAAGCCACAGTGACGTCCTTTCCTGCGCGCCTCTGTGTTTTTGCGAACACGAGCGCGGGAATGGACAGCAACTGGTTTCTTGATGACCAGACCATCCTTGATCATCTTACGGATGTTCTGTCCTGGAATACACATAGGTATACATTAGATTGATTACTCAAGCTGCATAACCTAGACAAATTTACTACCGTACATATATGTTCTATATTATATGGCTGTTAGCAATGTTAGGCCTTCTACCTCATTTTTATTCTTATGATTACTTGCTAGTATTTTGTTTATTTATAATTGCATTGCAATTTGTATATATAACAGAGCATTAAAAGATTACATTTTCTGAATATTACAATTACACTTAGTCTGAAATAAGTTAATTATAACCATAGCTACATTCCTCTCCTTATTTTTCATTAATTTTGATGATTAAGAATTATGTTATTTCATGGATATTTTTTCTATACATATAGATTTTTTAATCAATGTCAATATTACAACCATGACACCATACACCACATGTAAAATTCTAATGTTTCCATGATTAGGAAATCTATCCTAATAAATAAAATGGAAGTGTCTGTTTTTAATGTCAAAATATATATTTTTTTAATAAATAGATATTAATGTATAACTATACCAAAAATACATTTTTTTTAATTTATGTCTGTCTGTCTGTTTATTCTGGGTAATCTCCAGAATGACTGGATAGATTTTGATGGGACGTTTTTTGGTAGATAGTTAATTCAGATAACTTAGGCTACTTTTAATTTTTGACACTAGTTAAGAGTTACAGTTAAAAAAAATTTTACTCTTAAAAAATTGAATAAAACCCGATTCAATGCACAATTTTATAGGCAAGTGCTTGAATGTATGCAAAATATTTTTACTTTATCTTAAAAAATATTAGCCGTCCATATAAAACAATTAAAATGCAGTGAAGAATATATTAAATGCAAGCACACAGCTCATCAAATATAGAAATCATCAAATTGTGAACATGATCATGTACTACCACATTATTTGCTTAGCTAGCAACCACACTCTAGTTTGTAAATATATAACAAAGCAAAGCTATAGATGTATTCCAGCAGCATAACTAAAGTGTCAGTTTCTTTAGATTTAATATATTTATCTTAGATTCTCACTTAACATTAAGTAAAAATTGTGGTCAAAGCACTGAGCATTTACACCAGGTCTTTCTAAAGTGTGCGCCGCGATGCCCTGGTGCACCATAAAAAGTGAGGAAGTGTCCTGTGAACCGATTCTATTTACCATTTTCTGAAACCTCAACTTCAAGTCTTTGCAGGTGCAAAATGAGCATTATTGTTAAAGTTATTTCTGCTATGGTAATTTTATATGCTTATAAATAAACAGTTTAGATTCATAATGATGTGGTTATTTAAATTTTTGTGCCTACCCACCTAAGTATTATCATTGTAACAATCTATTTTAACCACCTAGATACGTTAGAACGGCGAGACAACATATTAAACTGACTGAACAAGGTGGGAACCACTGCTGTACACTATATAAAATACTAATATATAAATAAAACAAAACATATAGTGAGAAAATATAACCTTTATAATTGCCAGGTTTTAAGAGTTAGGTAAGAAATCAAGTGCAAGTTCTATTTTTTGGAATAAGGCAATAGCAACCAAGCTTGTCATGTTAAGCAGTCACTGAAGCCTATATCTAACTAACCCCACAACAGAATCTCAGTTCTAACAAATAACAGTCAAGTGGCATATCATAAGTTGTTGAAACACCTCTTATATATCAATGATCAGGGTAGGACAACGACAATGTACAGACCAGAACCTAAACAGTCGTTTTAGCAGGAATAACTTCAGTTTGTTTTAGTTAGTACAAGATTGTTTCTTCAAGATTGTAAAGAACAGCTGCACAACATATCAGAAAATCTAAATTCTAATTTTTTAATCTAATCTAATAGCAATGTATGTATGTAATGAAACCTAGTCACGTTTAGGCTTTCTAGAAAAAAATAAGTACTTACTGGAATTAGTATTAGCGATTTCATTGATCTCGTTTGGATCAAGCCACACCTTTTTTTTACCGCATCGCATAACAGAGGCTGCAAGCCTCTTCTGTAACTTTAGGGAACTGAAAGCACACAAATTTTACACATGACCACATGGCTTGTCAGCAACAGATAACGTTATAGAAGACCTAGTATTCAAATTACTTTCACAGCGAAACAAGAAATTCCCCGAAAATATTTATATATATAATTAGGAAAATTATTCTTATTTCTAAATAAAATGTAAATAACCATTTATTTTTACAAAAACTAACCTCATCCTGGCACGGTGAGATCCAACGCATACAAGAAAGAAATATGGGCGACGTTCCTAGAGACGTGCCAACCCATAGATAACCTATCGACTGCATCGATTTAAAAGTAAAACTTTTTATTTAGTTCAAGTATGTAGATGAATTAGCTATCAATACTTTATAACAATTGTTTATTACAATATTAGTTTTATACACCAAGTTTTAATTCTTTTTTTTGTCTATTAAATTATTTTCTTATGATTATACCAAATCAACCCAGCAGCAGTTTTATACACCAATGAATAAACATTGTTGTTGTTAATATGCAATTATTCAATTGAGGGTAGGCTAGAAGATGTTATTCTTAGTTGTTCTAAACTAAAATATCAGACCTATATCTCTCATAAATAACAAGGCATCGTCTCTATACTACGATATCACAACAACTATTCTGCAGAGTTTTTAATGAAATGTCAGTCTATCAATGCTTTTTGCAGGATTTCTGTTGTTACTGATGGATTCTAGTAAGATGCTGAATTGCAGTATCATCAGCAAAGGTTTCTGTAGTGATGCAACCTGAAGCAGATAGATCAGGTAGAGTATTGATCCTACGCTAACCTGCAGGACTCATGCATTAATAATACAGATCCAAGAGGGGGCGGGAAGCACTTCATTCAAGACTACAAAATATCGGCTTATTATAAAGGATTTTAGAATTTTGCAAATGTAGTTAGGTAGCAAGGATTTCACTTAAAATATTAGAGCCTCGTGCCACACTATCAAACGCCTGTGATATGCCAACGAATGCAGGAATGATTTCATCATCAGCATGCTACCATAGATTAAATTCATAGCCTAGTGAATGATATCAATAAAACCAACAAAAATAGATTAAAATTTGAAATTAAAAGAACCAGCATGAACAGTACCTTTTCCTTCAGACTTGGCTGCATAGTATAGTACATTTGCCTTTTCCTTAGAAGTGATACATGAAACAAAAAAAAAATGTCTCTTTCAATAAATTCATAATTTGACATTTTTGACAGTAACTGTCAGTGTCACAAAACTATCACATATCAGTTATCATGGTTGTCAGTTATTTCTAAACGTTTCTCTGTATTGGTGGTGTTGTGCGTATTTTTATGATGTTACATAAAGTAAATCCAGATTTACAAAGAGAAAGGGAAAAATGTACATTCGATGTTAGGGAAATGATAAACTTCATCGACGGAGGTGCTCATGTGACAGAAGAAAGAAAAAAAAAAGAGGTACTTTTTTTTTAGTGACTATTTTTTGTAAAAATAATTGAAAATTTATGGAATTATATTTTTTATTAACAAAAACAGGTTAATGCAGTATATAAAAAATTATCTATTAAAACCATTATTTCTCCATTTGTAATGGTATAAGATATCAAATTTTTTACTTATATTATGCTAAATATAAGTAAATTTGAAAAGTTATAGAACTGTCTTGTTATAAAAAAGTTTTATTACTGCATTACGAAATAAAGTTATTTATAATCGATAATCACGAACAAAAATGTTATTAGAAGGTTAGTTAGTAGAGTAGTATTTATTTGTGTCATAAAGACTTTCTCTGTAAATAAATGTAGAAATTTGATAAAGTTGCTTGATTTCGAAGAATTTGACTCATCAGTTAAATGAAACTAAAATAAAATACATAAGTAATTCAAAGCAATCAATTCAATTGTGTAAAACTGATGTGATTTTAAACATTTTACATGAGCTTAGTTTTCATATATCTAAGTGCACCTAATTAACGTGATAAACAAAGGCTTTGTTAATCACCTGATTAAAAATGTCACAAACTATAGAATGTTTTTACAAAATGATACACAAGTAAACACTTTTTATAATAAATCATAAGTTAAAACATCTCCTCTTGTCTGCTAAAATAATTCTGATCTTCTTAAATAAGCCTATGATAAATAGTAAACTAGGCAAGAGATCAAAGTACTAATATTATCTCAATTCTGTTATGTTATCAGAGTTCTGAATTCTAAATTAATATTAATATAATATTAAGTATTTTTTTTTTTATCTTATCTGTATTCATCCTTGTGTATTCTTATTTCTAAAATTGATTTGCTTGTTTATTTGTAAGTTTTCAAAACAATGAAATATTTTTTATTACTCTATTCCTTTTTCAACAGACAAGATTTGTATTTAATAAGAAAATTACTGACTAAGTAAAGGGCAACTTTTTATATTAATTTAATATATAAGTATAGTTTATTCCAATGTAATGCAATATTGCACTACCTAAAACCTTTACAAACAACATTTCCAGTTTGGTTTCAGAACAAGTATTCTTTGACATAATGACTAATAATAATCAGTGGTCTTTAATTATAGTGTCACAAATATTACATTTTTCTATAATTACATAATTGCCAAATGAATAAGTTTACTAAACATATTAATGAACTCTTATGCAATATAATGAATATTTAGAACATAATACATAAAAACAACATAATATTAAACATAATACTCGGGTCGCAGTTGTATTACAGTACAACTGTCACTCTGAGATCTCGGGTTCGATCCCCGGGTCCGGTCAAGTGATATTGGGTGTTTCTACTTAGTATCATCCCGGGGTCTGGAATTTGTGCCCGATATGGCGACAGGCTCGCCCTCTGTCACATCTGGGACGGAACTAAGCTCGGCGAAATGTGGGTGATGTAGTTCACTATATCACCTCTGCCTAACCCTAACCCTTCGGGGGTAACAGGCGTGAGCTTATGTTATGTTACTTATAACATTTGCAATGGGCCTTTTTTGTATGGGCTCTTCTGACTTATCACCTATCCTAAACACATGTTGGGATGTTGGTTTGAATCAGATAATTAATATATTTTCATCTACTTCACATTATAACTTCAATATCAAAGCTCTTTAACAGCTCACATAATAGAGAAGTTAAAATTCAACTAACCAAAGTTAAAAAAACATATAGATTTCTAGCCTTATCCTTGTGGTAAATTATTCATATTATCCATTCACCCAAATGATGTCCACTGCTGGACATAGGTCTCCCCCAAAGGTCTCAATCAATCATGTTATAGATGAAAGCAAGTTTAAACATCTTGTTGTATTTTTTGACAATTTATATGGATGACCTTTTGCAGAAGAGATGGTTTTAAAAGCTGGCATTCATGCAGAAGAAGTTCCTGCTGAATACCTGAGCCACAAAGAGAAATATGAACTTGCTGTTAAAAAGGCCTGTCTATTGTTCAAATTAATGAGAAAACTGCAAGAAGAGGAAAATACTGGTATGGAAAGTTTTAGGTAAGAAATAGATAAAGGATTTAATAATCTATGTTTTATATCTTTCTATTTGCTATTAAAAGTAATTCCTTGTTGTAATTTTTAATGTTAAGTATACTTTTCACAAAGAGTTTTCATTCACAGATAAACATTAAGAAGTATGTAGTATATTACATAGCATAAATATAATGTAGGTTTCAAATAGAAATTTACTTATTTTGCTGACACAAAATCAAGTCAAAGCGCCTAAAATTCTAGCCTGTCATTTCTTTCTGTTACATATTGTTTTTAGGCATATATTATTAATTGAAATTGTGAGAATGGCTCAAAATAAAACTGTCATCTATCTTTATAAAATAAAAATAAACATAGTTTTATGTCCAAAAGAATACATAATAAGTTTCATTTAAAAGATTCCTTCAGTGAAACTTGAATGACAATGAAAGTCGGCCTCTTTCTCATCTTTAACTGAAACTTAAACTGAAACTCTTAGTATTTATTCTGTCGGTTACTATTGTTATTTAAAGAAATAAAAGTACAGTAATATATTTGTAAAAACAATTAAATACTTTTTTTTTATGCCATTGTGATGCATAGGGCTGTCCTAGGCGGGTCATTAGGTTCGGCGATCCTTCATGACGGCTCCCCGCTTACTGTGCACTACGTCATGTTCATACCGACAGTGATGGGCCAGGGAACGGTGGAACAGCAAGCCTATTGGATCGGCAGAGCTTTTAACCTGGATATCATCGGAACTTATGCACAGGTTTGTTTGATATTAAATAAAGTTTTTCTCAGTATTTAAGTATTTAAACAAACACAGATTGTTGTAAACATAACGAATCTAGTATGCTCAGTGAAATCAAGTGAAAGTAAAAAAGAACATATTAATAAATACAAAGATAAAGATATACTAGATGGAGCATGTGGAACATTCGTTCAAACTCGTTATAAGTGTGGTTCCGTAGCGACACCTTACAGAATTAATTAAAATAAAAATTGTTAAAATGTTTAAATTGAATGATATTAATTTTTAATATGTGCACAGTGTGAAAGCTAACATCTGATATACCTTAAGCTTAAGATTAGATCAACGTTGATGCGACTCTCATATTCCGCCTGAGAAATAAAAGAAAATATAGTGATATATTGTAGCATTTGAAAATTGTTGCATTTTGTATTTCTTTTAATGCTCGCCCTCAAGTTAAAATGCTCAGTTTAAACATCAATGTGCATGTCTTTATTGAGAACTAGTTCCTCTATGCTAAACGTATTTACCATCTTCACCATCCATCCATATCGTCACTTAATATCAAGAGAGATTGTGTTTAAAGGTTAAACCAGTAATATTGTTTAAAAAAATATTTCGATTCTTACTCCAAGTCCATAAATTAAAAGATCGAGAGACACAACTTGTACATTTAATGCGAGATTTTTAATTCCCATTTGCTATTCTAGTATCTGCATCTATTTCCATGACAAAAATATTTTTTTTTTATTAATGCTCAGTTTCGGAAGACGTTACGTGACGTGACAGAAATCGTTGAAACAAAACTTGTTGTCTATTTATTTGTTGAAGATGACTTTAAGAGTATAACCCTTTTAATCTTAACACAGTGATAACATACTAGCAGCTTATTGACCTCGAAACGGTGTAATTATTTAAAATATACTGTAGTTTTAATGATATTTGAAAGAAGTCATCTTTAGCAATATTTCATTGTTCTGAGTTCGTAAAATAAATGCGAAGCCTAGTGGAAGTCAACCTTAACGCCGCCCCTGAAGCACTATGAAAATGCCGACCCATTATTGAAATATGTTTTTTTACACGGTATAGGGTCAGTCCTTTAACCACAGTCTAACCTGATGTTAAGTGACGATGTGAATATGTGGATGTGTTAAGGTTGATAAACACACTGGAGGTACTGGTTCTCAAGTGATGTTGCTGTAACACACCTTTTGGTATTTGGCGACAGGTTTTCGAACTTGAGGGTGGTAGCTACCCAGTCGGGCATTCTTATAAAATGTCCTACCACCATGCTATGGTTTCCTCGCGATGTTTTCCTTCACCGAAAGCTCAGGCTGATATTAGAGTGGGATAAGTGGGCACGAACCCGATCCGGTCGCACTATCCACTGCGCCATAATCGCTTGTAATTTATGCCAATGCTTATGTAATCATGGGGCTTTACTTACAATTTGGGGGGGGTGAAAATGAGAAAAAATTTGCTTAGTTACTTGAACGGAACTTCATATAAATTAAGTACCTACCTATCGTTAAATAAACGAGAAATTTTGTACAGACTGAATTAGGACACGGGACTTTCATCCGTGGCTTGGAAACGACAGCGACATACGACGCTAAGACTAAAGAGTTTTGTGCTGCACAGTCCAACTCTGACGTCGTACAAATGGTGGCCTGGCGGACGTAAGTGCTCACTTTATTTATTCCCACACCCTTGCACACTATACCCAGGTACTCCATGTGCATGTAAGGGAACTTGAGATCCATAATTTTCTTTCCTTTAACTTGAATATTCCTCGGAATCTATGTCCAACGGCACCACTATGGTGACCAAAGCGCTTGTCACAAAAGCGCGGTGAAGCTATCAAGGTCCTTCCGGTCAACAGCATTTAGTCTATTGGAGAGAAAAAAACCTTATTTATTAACTTTAGCCCTGTAAAGGTACATATCCATCACCTGGTAAAAATAAATCACATTTAAGTTAGTGTGATCAAAGGGGTTTATAAATGAAATATGATAAAATAAATAACATAATAAATTTAATGCATTATAATTGTTCATACTTACCATATGTCCATACGATTGTATTTTTTATTTTACCCTTATGAGACAACAGTGTAATTAATTTTTGCCGGTTCTTCTCGATGAATGGGTAGTTTTCTGAACCGGTAGAGTAGTGTTTTGATGTTTATAAGCGCCATATCAGGGCCTCAATTGAATAAAGAATTTTTGGATTTGAATTACATTGTATTATATTTCTTCCATATTATAAAAGACAATGTATGTATGTCTGTTCTTTAATGTATTTATACTTTTTTTTCGATTTTCATGCTTTCTTTTAAAATCAGTATTATCTGAGCTGATTTATTTTAGTATATGTTCTTACTAGCTTAGACGTAAATTCGATTAAATCGTCTAATGAAATAACCGATCTACTAACAAAACTTTATTAATTAAAAATAAAACCGACTTCAAAAGAATATACTATAAAACTGCACTAAAAATATATAATTACTTTATTAATCTTCTACTGCTAACTTCGATGTATCCTTTGTTTTAATACCAGTAATACTTTTGAAATCGATGCCAGATTACAGATAGCAAAGTGGTGTAAATGTTCGTCGCTATTATTTAAGTTTATAAATGCGTCCATTGGTAAACTAGCTGGCACCGACTCTAACATTATTAATGGTATTATAACAAAGGATATATCGAAGTTAGCAGAAGTAGATTAATAAAGTGATTATACGAATATATTTACTTTTTAGTGTAGTTTTATAGTATATTCTTTTGAAGTCGGTTTTGTTATTAATTAAAAAAGTTTTGTTTCATACTTTTTAATTTTAAGTATGTACTTTTAGCCTTTTAGGTATAGTTTTGAAGCCAGTTTTTTATTTTTCTCCAAAAATAATTTCATTTCCATACTTCTTTTTCCTCTTTTTTATTCACTGTTAGATCATATAAATAAGTACAACAACAAAAAAATAGTCTACTCCTACTCGTTAAAATTTTGCAGCTCCATCATCAGCAAAATAAAATGGTGACTGCAATACGCAAATACTTGAATAGCTGTGGAAGCAAATATATACCAAGTGTATAAATATTCTATAGAATTTGAGGGTTTCTCTTGGTTTGATTAATCTGAGATCCACTGATCAGACCGTGATTTGGTGGAAATGCGACAACCTCGGGAGTGTACCTCTATCGGTTAAAAAAACAATTTTACAAATCGGTCCACAATTGTCGGAGAAATCGAGTAACAAACATACAAAAAATAAATACAGACGTATTGATAACCTCCTTTTTGAAGTCGGTTAAAAAGATCAAGTAATAAACTCATAGCGAAACGCGATAACGGTTAACTCGTTTTGCGTTCAAAGTTCAAGTGTACCTGTCAAGGTAATAAATACAACATTATAACTACTTTTTTTTAGCGTATTAGGCATACATCTATATTAGTCGTTAAGAAAAAAATAATGTTAACTATAACTAATTGTGCCACCCCGCTCTGTTCGCTTATAAGTTTTTTTTTGTAATCTTCAATTATTCATTGCATTATGTTAAATATCCCGTATTTTAGTTAAATTGTCTGCAAAAGCACGAGCTCATGGTCCTGTTATTTTTTTTATTTAATTCACTATTTATACTCAATTTTAAAACAAAATAACTTTTCCTTGATATAGTATTTAAAGGAAATACACCTAGAGCACTTACGCATAGAAATAAAAGGTTTTTTTTCCTTTACTACAGCAGTGAAATTTGTATATCGTCGATAATTCAAAAAAAGAATGTATGAATTATATTCATAATTATAACTCATTGTAGTGACGTAGAAACGCGATAATAAGTGGTGGTACGTGACTAAGTAAATGTCGGGGTATTCCCTTACATTTGTGTTGCCATAATAAATCACAAGTAACTCATGTAAACATCTCAACGTCAATGTTCCTCAAATTATAATCAGAAAAAAAGACATAACCTATCTACTGCAATGATTATGTAAGAATTACCATTTTTTATTTATCTTGACAACTGAGTAGGTATTTGATAATGAGTAAAGATTAAAGTATTAAATATTTTAAATCTCTTCATTTACTATTATTATTATTACATTGGGTTATAAAATAAAATAAAAAATAATCTTACATTACATACATGTGACATAGTAACATCACAATTTGATCTTGGAATGCAACGGAACTTTTTTTTCAAAATCCACTAAATTTTAAACTAATCTATAATTATTCTCCACAAACATTATTAACATTTGATATGACGGCGTTTGATTTTAGACGACTCGATTACAATAAACATTACGTTAGAATTCATGACCCCATTAATACAAAATCATAATAAATTCGTTTTGTTCTTAGTTGGTGCTTGAAATTCTTTCTTAATTTTCTTAAACACAATAATTAAATTATAACACAATATTTTAAACAACATATATTCCGCAAATCGATCTGGATATAGCTAGAGAAAAGCGCGCTTCTGTGGTTTTTTGCTGTTCGTAGTCATAGTAGTTAGTTGACCATGCTTTATACAACGCATTGGTCATTTGACAAGAGTTTTGACAGCTAATTAATTAATTTATCGTTGATCAGCCTTTCAGTAACCGGGATTAAAACATGTACAATTATAACCTGTTTTGTTAAATACCAAATACGTTAATAATTATAAATAAAATATAACAATAACCTACCTGCTGTTTAGGGGTTAATAGAATCTATCGCATTAATTGAACGATACTTAATATTCAAAGAATTAGTAATTGTTTTGTCGTTTTTTTTCCTCATGTAATACTTGAACGCTCTCTTTAATATAACTTTTTTTTATTATTTTATTTATTTAGGAAATATTTAATAAAATACATATCTGACATGGCATAACAATAATAAATAAAGCATTCAAGTTTCCACTAAAATTATAATTATAAAAAGTAAATATAAAAAAATTAATACCATTATAATTACAACCTATAATATTATGATAAACACTAGAAGTTTAAAACTTCTCTCGGCATGTTTTTTAAATAACTGACGATACATGCAAATGTATCATTAAAAATTAAATATTCAATTTAATACAATTAATGTGACTTACCAAAAATATTATTTAGTAATAATACAATCTAGATAAGCGAAATTAATTCAAGCTAAGCATAAATATCACACAATGGTAAGAAATACGTCATTTGAATACGGAAAGTAAAATAAATTGAAATAACTAATTAGGTAATTAATATTATAAGTCATGGATTGTGTATTTATATATAGGGTTTTACAGTAAATGGGCAAAAAGCCAATGCAATTCTATAAATAAATTAAAAATTAGAAATAAATAATACAACAATTTGAGGAACTTTCAGAAGTAAGGCAATAGGAATTCTATAGTCAAATATTATAATCGACAGTTTGAATTTTCTGAGTTCCCTTTGTAATAATTCCATTCTTTTACTTGCAATTTTGCATTTGCATACGCAAACACATTCTTCGAATTTATGGTTAGGTACGAATTTATACAAATATCCCATAAATAGGATATTCAGTTATATTTTAATTTCCCTTTAACATTTTCATGTATGTAAAAAAATACTCGAATTGTATACTGCGAATACGCACAAAAAAAACTAAATTAATCCAAGAGTTCTCAACCTCAAGTTCATATATGATTTTTTAGTTTTATAAATTAATTAAAAATTACAACAATAATTAATTAATTTATTTACAAGTTTGAGAGAAAAACTGTTTCCAAATTTTATTGATGACACTAAGGCACGCCAATAGCAACTACAAATAAAAAGAAAAGAAAATTGTTTGATTTATGTTAACATAGGTGATGTACTGGACTCTTTTATTCAATTAAATATTAAGAGTATAACATCGCACCATTGCATAATGAACTGCAATAATAATCCCTTTTCCAATTATCACCATTTGAATGTCAATGACTTGCAATAAGTGTAAACATGTCATAACTAATAAATCAAATTTTGTCATCATCAGTGGCTCACACAGCCAACTATTGCATAGTTATGGCTCAGCTCTATACCAACGGGCAGTGCTACGGCATTCACCCCTTCATAGTCCAATTACGCGATGAGGACACGCACATGCCTCTCCCCGGTATCAAGATAGGTGAAATAGGCGCCAAGCTTGGCATGAACGGGACCAACAACGGATTCCTCGGCTTCGATCACGTCAGGATACCGCGAGACAATATGCTTATGAAGAATTCTAAAGTTTTGGAAGTAAGCCAATGTTTATTTTATTTTATGGGGTTGTGTTATAAGCGATGATGGCGCAGTTGGATTACGCGGCAACGGATGTAGGTTCGAGCCCACCTATCCAATTCTAAAATTAGTCTACAATTTCGGTGAAGGAAAACATCGTGAGAAAACTATACCATGGTGCTAGGGCATTTTCTAATAATGCCCATCTTGGTAGCTACAATCCTCAAGTTTGAAAACCTGTCGCTAAATACCAATAGGTGTGTTCCGGTGGTATCACTTGAAAACTATTAGTATCTCTAGACTTTACCATCCTGGACCACATCATCACTTAACATCAAGTGAGATTGTACTCAAACTACTGAGTCTATACAGTGTTAAAAATCTCTATATTTATATTACACCAAGCTCAGTGGAAACTATTGGCAATCATTTAAACATGTGTTCCGATAGCATCACTTAAAGTCAGTTCTTCTAGACTTAACATAAGACTGTGTTGAAATATTTTTCTGTAAATTATTTAACAAAAATTGCTTAACTACAGGCTGACAATTAATGCTCTTGGGGCCATATATAACCCATATCAACCATGGTATATTGTAAATCAAACTTTAGTCTATAGAGATGTTAGCGTTTGGAACCGTCCACTATATTTTTGCTGCGGTGAGGATACAAGGGTACTAAAATGGTACTAATCTCGGCTTGATTTGCCGTGTATTATTAAAAATTCCGCGGAGTTTGTCCTAGGTCAAGGGTGTCCAGACAAACTTTCGAAGTGTGCGATCTCTATATTTTAATCCAAAATGTACTTGGCGGTCTACCGATCAACAGTACAGCTTTTTTAGTTATATTGTTTGCTACAAATGCTGCCGACAAAAAGCGTAAACATATTTAATAAGTGCGTGAGAGAAAGCATCATGTTTGGCAACCAGACAACATCTTAGTTTCTTATTGTACGCGGTCGACGTTTTAGCCATACCTAAATCCTACGGTTTGTAAAAAAAAGGACCCTTAAAGAACCTAGGTTCCTTCCTGTAGTATGCAGTGGCGCGGTTTGAAGTGTGTTATGCATCTGACGCTAGTGCATGCGATGTCACTGTATCGCGTTGGAGGCAGCTACAAGAACTGCTCCAGTTAGCTATCGGATTACTTCTTGTGCCGCTGCCGGAAAAAACGTGTATATTAGGGCAAAGTTAGTCATCCTGTACCTGGCGACGGGAAAGTTTACCTGATGTTGAACGATTGACCACCCTAAGCATAGACCAGTGCTTCCCAACCTTTTTTCTTTGCCGTATCCCTTAACAATTTTTTTCATTTAAGAGTGTAACCCTCCCCTGATAATTCCATACGTACTTCTAAAAATATGTCCATACTCTAGCACCTTAGTAAGTTATTCGTTAAAAGATTCATTTTAAACTACATAATTTAGAAATAATACATTATAATAATGTTCATATAAGTTAAATGTTTTAACATCTCAGTGTTTCCGCCATTATTAATATAGTTTTCACGTACCCCCAATGGGAGGCCGCGTACTGCCAGGGGTACGCGTAGCACAGGTTAAAAATCGATAGCTTAGACAATACCGCCGGAACAAAACTAAATAGTGCATAAAGGCTTTAAAAAACAATTAAAGGGTGCTAGCCATGAAATTATGATATTGGTCCTTAGGATGGTACATATGTAAACGCGCCGAGTTCTAAGTTGACATACGGTACGATGATGTTCGTCCGCGTTGTGTTGGTGAACGACATGTGTACGTACATGGCTAAAGCGGTCACTATCGCCACGCGGTACTCCGCCGTCAGGCACCAATCACAGCTCAAACCGAAGTGAGTGTTTCCCATAATGACACGAATACACACATTTAATAAAGTAAACGTCGGTCAACTATACTATAATCTTTTTGAAGCGATGATGGCGCAGCGGGTAGTGCGGCCGGATTCCGCGTCAATCGACGCAGGTTCGATCTCAACTATCCAACTCTAAAATCGGCCTGAGCTTTCGGTGAAGGAAAACATCGTGAGGAAACCATAGCATGGTGGTAAGGCATTTTTTATGATACCCTCCTGGTATGCTACCACCCTCAGGTTTGAAAATTTGTCGCCAAATACCAATAGGTGTGGTTCTGAGCATCACTTGAGAACCAGTATTTAAGCTTAGTGTGTTTACCATCCTGGACCACATCGTCACTTAACATCAGGTGAGATTGTGTTCAAACCACTGAGCCTATAACGTGTAAAAAAAGGTAATGGTTGATCATTGTTAACATTCTTTACTATATTAAATACTAGTATATAGGAGCATATTTTTGTTTATATTGATAATGTTATCATTATAATAGATGTATTGTGTATCATAAAAGATAATTTTTAAAATACTTTAATATATTTCTCTTTTTTGTACTGTGTAATTATATCGTGTGTCAAAAAAGGTGTTTCGCTGCAGTTGGATTGGCTTTATGCAAAACAGGCGTATAGTTTTTTTGCTATTCATATTAACCCCTTGAGTACTAACCTGGCGTTTACGCCAGCTTTCCATTTTCTTCCTATTGTCTCATTTTTATGGGTAATCGACATACATCGCTGAAAACTTAAACATCTGTAATAGATCCGATTGTAGATTTTAAAAGTATTGTATGCCATTTTTACAATTAAGAATGTAACAGTATTACATCTGGTAGGTATTGCCATAGTTAACGACGGTAAATAGTTACCATCAGATGAACCGTTTTGTCTCTTTGACAGAAAAATAATTCTTTGTTTTCTTTCGTATATTTTGTTCTTTGTTATTTATCGAATGATTATGTTTGTTAATATCATTAAATGATTTTATATCAGTGAACCAGAACCGCAAATTTTGGACTATGTCACGCAACAGCACAAACTATTTATCGGCATAGCGACTGTGCACGCTTTCAAAATGAGCGCCGACTGGCTTTGGAGTATGTATAATAACGTCACAGGGGAACTGGAGTCTGGCGATATGGATCGACTCCCTGAGGTGGGTACTACCACCTGTAAACGGTTCTAGGCTATTTATTTTTTGGATTCCATCGACTTATTCTCTTTTTTTCAATTTACACTTATGTAGTTATATTTTTCACGTCAATAAAAACAAAAGACGCATTTCTCTTCATTCATTTGTTTTTCTTTAGGTTAGTTATAAATTTAATATTCTTATATGTACTTTTTCACTCACACCTATAGAATATATGAAACACAGGCGGAGCCGCGGAAAGACAGCTAGTATAGATATTTTAGTGATGCGACTCGAGCCGTTTTTTACTCGAGTGAATTTGTTAAACTCGCATTCGAATGAAAACAAATTCGTTTGCACTCAAGTTACCGAGTCAACTCGGCTTGCCGAGTAGATTCGGTATGCGTTATACTAGATGTCACTACGTCACTAGTTTACATCGGGTCTTTGTAAGTTCTAACTTGCATCTTGAATGTAAGCAAACATTAGTCAAAATCTAAATATAATTTTGAAATATTGTTCATTTTGAATAATAAAAACTGATAACTTCTTATTTGCAATTTAAAGTCGATTTTACATGGCAACTTAATTAGTCGTAAGAAGTCATTTTATTTTTCTTTCTTGATTATTGACATATATATGGTAAATAATATTTTGTAACATATGTTATATGTTTAATATTTTGTATTTTATTACACATTACCAAATATTACTAATTTAATAAGGTATTTAAAAATTCTTAATCTGAACTAATTGAAACCCCATTCCGAGTGATAAATTCTTACTCGAGTTGTAAGGAGTGTAAGTAGTTTACTTATGTGACTCGAGTGACGTAATAAGATTACTCGAGTCACAAAATCCTACTCGAGTCGCATCTCTATGATATATTGATAGAAATGTGGTGTGTATGACGTTGTCAGTTGCACGCCCTCTCGTGCTGCCTGAAGGCGGTGACGACCGCAGAGGCGGCGGAGTGCGTGGAGCGGTGCCGGCTGGCGTGCGGCGGGCACGGGTACATGATCGCCTCGAACCTCCCCACCACTTACGGGCACGTCACCGCCGCTTGCACCTATGAGGGGGAGAACACCGTCCTCTTGCTGCAGACCGCGAGGTCAGTCGAAATAAACACTAAGCCTATATCGTGTAAAAAAATCTTTAGCACCCGTTGACTGATTCTCGCTACGGGACAAAACTTATAGATTACTACATGCTACCAGTACTTCAAGTATACTGTATAGGATAAGCCTAAGCGGATAAAACGGAAGGGGATGGCCTAAAGAGCGTTAGGATGATGAAATAAAAAAAAACATCCGAGGAAAATATTTCTTAGGCACATAACAAGGATGATTTTCAGCTGTGACGTGTAACGTTAGCGGAATTATTAGTCAAGTAAAACCAACCATAATATGTTTTTTTTAATTTAATTAGCAAGTAAAAACATTCATCCATCCATCTGTAAAGGCGTCCACTGCTGGATTTGGTCTGCCTAAAGATAAAGGGGGAATTGCCATAATCGCCACGCTTGGCAGGCGGGTTGATGATCGCAGTAGGCTGCTGTCCATCACTTGGTTTATCCCTTAGTCGTCTTTTACGACACCCCACGGGAAGATATGGGGTGGTACTATTCTTAGCCAATATATACCACACGGAACAGTAAAAACGTATTACAAATAATTTACATATATACATATAATGCCACAGCCGTGCGTGTGGCGGCTCTAGAATACCACCACCCTCTTTCCTATCCCGTGGGGTGTCGTAAGAAGCGACAGAAGGGAAAACATATACATATACATCGAAGCTCGGACCGTGGGTGGGAGTTAACCACCAAAGATAGCATCCCGAAGGAGGCTTGACGTCAGGCAGGCGGCCGGTCGTAAAATCAAATAGCCAAAACTTAAAGCAACATGGATTCGAAGAGGAAGACATGTTGCGCTGACCCCATATAAAAATGGTATAGGGGCAGGGAGATGATATGACATAATTATAATGCCAAATAACATCTTATAAATCTTCGGGGTACCTATTTAGGTTATTAATATGTCGATTATTCATAAAAATGAGACAATAGGAAAACAATGGAAAGCTGGCGTAAACGCCAGATTAGTGCTCAAGGGATTAATAAGAGAATTTGTAAAAATTCTTCAGATAATATTTGCAATTTTAAACAATAATGAATAGTTACTGGTGTACGGATGTACGTAGAGTAATCAACAAAGAAATAATAAAGAATATGTAATTTATATCCGCAAAAGTACCGCCATGGTATATACCTGAAGGTGAAACACCATCAGGTTGCTGTCAATGGCAGCAGATTCGAATCCACCTATCCGACTCTAAAATCTGCCTGAGCTTTCGATGAAGGAAAACATCATGAGGAAACCATACCATAGTGGTAGGGCATTTTATAATAATGCCTGCCTGGGTAGCTACCACCCTTAAGTTTGAAAACCTGTCACCAAATACCAATTATTGTGTTCCGACAGTATCACTTGAGACCACCACCAGTACCTCTAAGCTTAGTGTTTACCATCCTGGACCACATCGTCGTTTAACATCAGGTGAGATTGTGGTCAAAACACTAAGCCTATATTGTGTATATAAAAAAAAACAAGGTACTTGGTGAAGGCGTGGCAACAGGCGGCCGGCGGTACCACCCTCACGCCGACCGTGTCGTACATACGCAACGTGACCGCGGGGCGACGGTCACCGCCGTGGGACAACACCATAGAAGGCATCATCCAAGGGTTCCAAACGGTCGCCGCCGGGTAACTATCGCTTACTTTACCCTCCTATCAAACTGTTTCACATACATACTAGCCGAATACGGCAGATTATTTATTTACATATAGCGATTTTATATATACCGGTTGTTCGTCTGTGATCGAAATTCGACAATAATTCATAAAAACGCTAGCAATTTTCTTTGCTTTTTCATTATCAATTCCTTAAAGGAAAACCTCAAAAGTCAATATTCTGTCTACACGGTAAATAAATGTCAAGTCTGACATTGACATGTGATAGATAATGCATTGGTGATCGTAAGGGATAATGATAGATGTGTGTCTCCGTCAAACCAATAGTAGTGTGTGAACTGTATTTTTAATTAATTTATTGCATTTATTATCCATAATTTAAAAAAATATATTAACATTCTGCACTATTCTATATAAACTATAAGTGTGCGAAATTACATATTCCTGCGTCGGCGCAATTTTCATAAAACACGATACTAACTTATTGCTTCAAGCATTAATTTTATGATACTATCTGTACTATTAGCAAAGCATTGAACCTATATAGTGTAAAAAAGGCAAAAGGGGTAACTATAGCTGTCAAAGTGGAGGGGAGGATTCAAAAATATGTCTACAATTCTGCCTTACGATAATTGAAAGCCCAACAGGCGTACAGATTCAAACTGTTAATATTATTTGTTTAAATCACTTATTTACAATTTTTTTTAATTGTCTATGGTCTTTAATTCAAGATCATTATTAGCAATAATAAATGTGTTTACGGCGTCGGAAGTCGAACCTTCCCACGTACTCGCATTGTTATCGTGAGAGAGTTAATTAGTAAGATAATTTCCAGTAAAATCGGACTCGCTGTAGCGAACATCGAGAAACGTCAAAAGGAAGGTCTCTCGTACGAAGACGCTTGGAACATGACCTCAGTTCAACTTACTTTGGCATCTGAGGTATACACATATATATATAAACGAATTGTTATTATTTGTGTGTCCATTAAGAGTATATGCGAGCGGCGTTTATTCCATACAGACGTATCTCCCTGTTCACTTCCCGGATAATAGTAAATACTAGCTGTGCCCGCGGCTTTGCCCGCTTGGAATTCAGACAATTTTCAAACCTATGTTCTTCCCTTGGATCCCATATATGTCATTACCAACTTTCATCGAATTCGGTTCAGTGCGTGATTGGTGAATAAATTAATATGTAGTCGATTCTGAAGACCAGCCGGAGTATTTTTTCTTATCTTCAATATACAGATTTATCTTTTTTAGCCTTTTATTATAATGTAGATTTTTGTACCATATAATATTCCATTTTGATTCTTTCTATAAATTAATTATTATAGAAAATACGAACCTTTGAAAATGTGAAATAAAAAACGCTTTACTTTTACGGTCGCTTTCTAACATCCTTAAAATAATTTCAAAGAATAAAAACAAAAAAAAACATAGAAAAAGTCTTTCTTATGCTATAATAATTGAAAGAAAAATTAAAGTCGGCCCAGTTTTGGAGGGGGAAACAGGGGAATACGAAGTGATATTTTGTATAAGTAAAATCAGCCCGAGCTGCAGCTGTCCTTGTTCTTTCCTTCGGGCGATACGCGATAGCAATAGATTTCAGAAATACCCACTTTTCGTATTTGTCGCCGACCGCATATCCTTTTAAACATTTGCTCTATTGCATTTATTTTATTAATGGAGCACGGAAATGTGTTTGACAGTCGACAATCACCATTATCGCGCCGGCTAATATCTACCACGGCTAAATTCTCTAGGTAATCCTGAATATAAACTGGCTGATCGACGGTACACGACGCGTCGATTTATTTGTTTTTCACCATGTGTATGGTGGTCGCAACCCGTTCGGGCAAGAAAAAACTATAGGTTACCTTATAACCCCCCCTCCCCTTCCAATCGTTTTGTTCCATAAACGGACTGAAGGTGCCTGTCAATTACACTGACAGGGTTTTTACAAGTGTATGGTGGTCGCGATCCAGCCAAGATCGATAGCTCTACTATCCCCACTCACTGGTGGATCTTCACTGACTGAACACGGAACACAACGAGCCAAAACTTGCCTTCCACCATGTGTACGGTGGTCACAAGCAAAAAACCCTATCACGCCGCAAAATAATCTTAATTATGTCGTTTGCAGGCTCATTGCCGCGCCATCTTGCTGTCCAGTTTCAACGAAAGTATAGAGAACCGATCGGGGAAAATGTCCCCGGAATTAAGGAAAGTTCTGTCCGAGTTGGTCGACTTGTACGTTGTGTACTGGGCGTTACAGCGCGTCGGTGACTTGTTGAGGGTAAATCAATTTAAATTAATACTAACTACCCACAGTTTCGCAATATTTATATTCTTCACAATTATTCATTGCATTACATATAATATGACTAATGACCAATACCATGAATACAAGTTCTTTTAGCCCAGCTTTGTGTTGTCTTTCCAAACTTCACTGTCCAAACAATTAAATGGTGGTCCTTATTTTTAGATATTCCGGAGAAGTTTTTCTGACGTCAGATTTCATATTATTGTTTTTAATACACTTCACATGTGCATAATAACCAAACTATATCACGTAAAAACCCACCAAAACTTCATAATTTAGTGTTAAATGTATCAAGATAATAATACCACAAACAAGAATTACTGTATGAAAAAAATTTGCTTAAGAATATTTTGTAATGTGTGATTAAATAATAAAATTTTTTTTGTCATAAGTCAAATATCAGAACCATTATTGTTGGTAGCATTAAAATTGTGATGTGTATCCGAAAAAAAAATGTATAAGAGTGACGTCGATCCGCACGATGTTCGAAATATGAACAAAAACGGTAAAACGCGCGAACCTTTTTTAAAATTGTTTTTTTTTTTTTTATAATTAATTTAAATTTTATATTTTAATTAAAACGTAACGACTGTACGTAAACAAACGTCCCTACATTGTATTTTATCACCATTAATATTTATGACTTAAATAAATCACTTGGAAATATTAAATACCATCGTTAAGCAAATGTATAAAGGTTTATTGTATTTCATTGGTTCATGGGCATATTTAGAATGATCTGTAAACTTAATTAGTTAGTGTTAGTGTTTCTAACCTAGTATTCTGTAATAGATGAAATAAATAAATAATGATACTTAAGAATTCTTAAAATTTAAAGTTTCTAAGTATTTACAGTTTTTATAATAAATATTTTATTTTTATCTCTAAATTCTGTATGTCCACCCAAATTAATCAATTTTGAAATTAAAATTAGGCTAATAAATAGTGACTGTTAGAATTAAATATATATATATATATTGGGTCTGCAGTGATTGAGTGACATAATTCAATGTTAATAACCAGTTTGACCATTCTTGATTTAAAAAAAAAAAGTGTCTTCTTACACAAAGTTGCTTACATTAAATATTTGTGCCGTTTACTATCAACTAGAGCCGAATACATTTGAGTTATAAGAAAATAAACTATATATGTTTGAGTTTAATCTTATTCTACTCAGTTAGTTTTATATTATACTAGATGTGTGCCCGCGGCTGTGTGTTTTGCTTTACAAAATATACTTTTTTTATTAATAATTGGTACAGTTATTTTAAATTTAAAAAGTCGAAATAAAATACTCCTAATGAAAATTAGGTTTAATAATATCTGTGAACTATAACAACTTTATACTAATAAATAAAATTGAAGTGTCTGTTTGTAATGTAGAAATAACATTTTTTTACTAAATACATATGAATGTATGTAATACCTATACCAAAAACACAGTTTTAAAATTTTATGTCTGTCTGTTAGTTCCGGGTAATCTCCGGAATGGTTGGACGGATTTTGACAGGACTATTTTTGTTAGATAGCTGAAGTTACTCCGTGTAACTTAGGGTGCTTTTAATTTTAGAAATTAACTAGGGTACCGCGTAAAAAAATTAAAACTCCTAAAAAAATGAATACAATCCGATTGAATGCACAGTTTTACGGGCAAGTGCTTGGATTTATGAGAAATATTTTTACTTTATCTTAGTAATAAAACAATTGTTAGGGTTCCGTATTAAAAAAATAAAATAAAACACAGTGAAGAATATATGAAATTAGTTTGTAAATAATTGTATTCAATTATGGCAGTTTACATCGATATCGGAACGCGACATTGAACAGCTGCAGCGTTGGTACGAAGACTTGCTCACTAAACTGAGGCCGAACGCGGTGGGGCTCGTCGACTCGTTCGATATACGTGACGAGGTAAATACCATGTGAGAAACACCACCAAAAAAACCCAAACAAAAACACACAAAAACCAGACGAAACAGATTTTTTTTATGTATGTCATGGATATTTTTATGGTTTATTTAATAATGTAATTACACTGTATTTTAATTATGACCTCCTGGTATTAATATGGAACTGATAGCCATTACAAATTGCAAACATAGTGACGTGACACACTAATAGTGATGTACGTAACACCATCTCCTCTTTGAATGTATCGTCGATATTTATATTACATGCCATGTACCTCGGATATGATCGTTTTTAATACAAGCTTCAATAGAGTTGTTTACTTATTATATTTTATTATCTATTAAAAATAGACCAAGAATAATAACGGAAACTGAAAACGAAATAAAAACTTATAAATAGTAAGGTATTTAGGAGCGTTTTAATTTCATCCATAGGGAAAGTGCACCATACATGCGTGACGTCACACTTTACGTGATTCAAACAAGTTCTATACTAACATTCACTAACGTCCCCTAATCACCATCTCAAAGTTTTGGGTTTGTTTAAAAATCAAAAATTTAATTTGGGCTCCTGAGAAGACGCTTATAATCGTCAAAACACTACCACCGGTTCGAATAATAACCGTGTAAATAAAAAGAAGTCGTGAAGAGCGTACCTAGGCAAGAAACTGTATCTGGATTTTTTTAATAAGATATAATTTATACAATTCATGATAATAAACGGTTTTAACGGAAGCACAGAGAGCGGTGTCATTTCCAGACATCACTATCACTCACGTAATGATCCACCTTGTTAAATAAAAATAACCTTTGGCCAATAAAACATGCTTGACATAGCGCTTAAACTTATTGCCAGGTAAATATGATAATGATAATATTGTAGTACCTAAAAAGTTTTTATTACTTTTACTAAGCCTAAAAAGCATGAGAGGGTTATTGTTTTTTTGTTTCGTTTATTCTTTTTCAAGGAAAAGGCAAAGGTATTATAGTAGACCATGCAGTCAAATCAGACGTTAAGAACACTATCATTAAATAAATGACGGTAACAAAATGGTGGGCTTCTGTTACGACCACAACGGAAATAATTGGGACATTTCAGAATTCACGCTCCGTGTCATTATTTTTACTTCACTACACTTGTGTATTATAACTAGAATATCACCTAAAAAGCCGTCAAAATGACATAATATTACACAATATATTATGAAATACTATATTATAATGAATTAAAAACAAGGACAACAACATGACAAACCAAAATCGCGCCAAGCACCCCCACGCCTAATTTATTACTTCTGGTATAAAAAAATATTTTAGTTTATTATGACTATGGATACAAGTCTTTTAGGCCATCGACTTTTTTTTTATAATCTACAAACCGCGTTCCTACAAAATGATAGCTCTTGTTAGAATTATCCAGGAAGATTATGGGACCTCTCAGGTTTTCGTGTTTAGAGTGCCAGTTAATTGTTTTTTTTTTATGTTATACTTTGCAGATTCTGCATTCGGCTTTAGGTTCTTACGACGGACGTGTGTACGAGAGACTGATGGAGGAAGCCATGAAAAGTCCGTTAAATGCTGAACCGGTAAACGAAAGTTTCCACAAATATCTCAAACCGTTAATGCAAGGAAAACTGTGATAATTATATCTGATTTATCATTTGTTGATAAGTAATATTTTTGTATTTAAGTAATACTGTAGTAATTTTCGGATAATTTCATATGAAATTAGATATAATGACATGACAATGGTGATTTTAATCAGTATCTCATCTTTTAATACTCCTGATAATTTTGTTAACCAAATTTGACATTATTTTTTTCATTTTTACATTGCTTTACAAATGAATTTGAGAAATTTAAACATATTTCACTATACCTAAAATACACTAATACTATTTTTCAGTTACAAAAATAATATTTTGACAAATTTAAATATGTTTAAAATAATGTTTAGTTTTAGTAAAAGTAGGTGGTGGATGTGAAACATTCCTTAATGTATAAATTACGTTTACAATATTATGGTTTTATAATGAGATTTTATATTGAGATTTATATAATCGTCTATTTACAATAAAGTTTTATATTTTATTAAATTTACGTATCATTTCTCCCTTTTGTATACTTATGAAATAATGCCGAACGGTTTGAATTTATATGGTTGCAAAGCACTGCACAGAAATATATACTTCCCAACTGGTTATTGAATTTATATAGACAGAGGAATTACTTTGATATTGTTCACACGCAAAGTTTTTAACGGAACGGAAATACAGGCAAAGCAGAAGCTTTCTATTTCACAATCTTTAAAAAGGATAAAATTGGAATTTGGTACGAACAAAAGAATATTCTAATTTGAGTAGTTTTGGCGGCATCTCGTTCTGCATTGTAGTAATTCTTTTATAATAAAAATTCAATGTCTTGCTGTTTTTGACCATACAAGTACATTGTACCATTTTGGTTACTATATATGCGATATATGTTACTTATTATGGACAAATGTATTAAAATAATCAGACAGAACGTAGATTCTGAGATATCATAAAAAGTTTCTGGAAAACACTAACAAAAGACCGCCCTTTTTTAGACTTAAATAAAATGTGTTCTACAATCAGATAAGGCAGTATGGGGTAAATCCTTAGCTTGTTCGGCGAAAAACAAAAGAGAAAAAATTGATTGTAGTTCGACAGCTTTGACATTTGTTTATATATAAAAAAGAATCTGTTTATTGTTTACAAAATACAAATTATTTTTATTCGTATTTCGTATTAGATACAAATAACTTCAAGTTTAACTCCTTAGATCAGATTTAAAGTTTACAGTAAATTTAGTGTGAACCAGATTAAGAATACAATGTGATATTTACTGACCAATTATGAGTACATATAATTTTAACCCTAAACTTACCAAAACTACTTTAAAATTCCAGCCGTGACAATGTTTCACCTATTTTCATTAAGTAATCAGTGAAAGTGCACGAACTACAAAGGAAACAAATAGACTGAAATACATAATAAACATGACTCAAGTATGCCGGGCTTGTCTCAATACCAGCGAAAATTTCATATACTTTCTATATAAAGATATACCCGCAGAAGTTTATTGTTTCTGCACTTCAATCGAGGCTAGTATTGCTTATTTTTTGTACTATAATAAGAAAAAGAAAAATATTCTTAATGACTAACAGCTATAATGCTGAAAACTGTCATACTCTTCAAGTGACTACATTTGCTTGGATTATTGTTGTACATGCTGAATGAAGTTATATTAACTGTTACCGATTTTACACAAGAGTATTGTTTTAAAATTGCTAGTCAACCTTACATTCTGTAAAGATTTTATATATGTGCAGTGCATCCTACAACAAACTGCTCTAAGAACATTTCTAACTAAAACAAATTAATAATAGATTAATTTGTACCTTAAACCTTTAAACCTTTGATGGCTTAGTTAAAAAGTCTTGCATGTCAATAAAAATCTAAACACACTTCTAACTAAAAGACGAGTATTGTGCAAGTATTTTATTGCCCATACCCATTATCTATCATATCATTTCATTTTTCAGTCATTTTTCATACAGATAAAAGTATATTTATCAATAAATTATTAATAAATTGATTTTTAACATCATGTTTGGATATATCTATCATACAATAAGGTATTTTTAACTTAACACTGTTCAAGTGCATAGTGCAGTAATTGTTTTTTTAGACTTTGTTCTATGGACTATAATAAAGTACAGAGAAAAAATTTTATAAGACTCTCCCTGTTCAATTTCAGATTTCCGAAGATGATTTACCAAAATCACTATGTAATATCTGTTACACATTAATTGTAAAATATTGTGATTTTAAGAAAACTTGTATTGAATCACAAAATACTTTGATGGGTTTCAATGATAAATTAAATAATGTTCATCTGAACTCAGAAATAAAATTTCTTTTGGATCATGAAAAGAATGATGAGACAAATATAATCTTCTCAGCTAAAGATATATTAGAATCTGAAAAAGTCGAAATAGAGGATATCCCTGAGCAGTATGATGATGGTAAGTTTTATTTATTTTAACTGAAAGCAAACTTTGTGAAGGTTAAAAACAAATAGATTTATATTTATACTAGCTGTTCCCATGACTGTTCGCATATCATGTTTTAAAATCCACACAATTATTTACTGTGTAATATAATTTTAAAATAATCATTAAAAAAGAATCAGCCTATTTGTTTGTCCAGACCTTAAATTATTTTTGATGCTAACAAAAAGCAAAGATATTTCTCACAAATTCAATAATGCCAGTAAAACTGTGCATTGAATCAGACTTTGTTCAGTATTTCATGAGTTTTAATTTAATTTATGAAGAACGAACAAAAATAAGAGTAGCCTAAGATACACCCTTATAAGCTACCTTCAAGAAAAATTCCATTCAAAATCAGTCCAGCCATTCCAAAGATTACCTAAAACAAATAGACACACTGACAGACAATATTTTTTTATACAATTGCCATATACCTTGGTGTGTAGAAAAAGCTGTTAATTTGATATTACAAACTGACACTTAAATCTTTTTTATTTGTATAGATAGATATATATAAATCTTGTCAATTACTTTAGATAAAAAATTTGTAAGAATAAATATTTTATATCATACCATTAATATGAAATATATATATGAAACCTTTTCTTCACAAGATATCTGTTCAGGTTTTCATCAAGTGTAAAAAACTTATTTTCGGAATAGTAATCAGTAAAAAATTACAAAATAACTTTTTATCTTTCAGATTTTCTACAAGTAAACTGTTCATCAGACACCAAAATACAGGAGGAGGTTAAACAAATAAAAAGGTTTGTGTTATATTTAAAAATCAGTTATTTTTATTATTTCCAAAAGTAATTTAGTTCCTTCGTAAACTTGGGATATTAGTATGGCCAGCATTTCTCTCTTATGTTTTGTGTTCACCCATTGTTTTATTACCTGGTATCCAATATCAGGCAAATAGTGCTCCGTTTAGAAAAGTGCAAAATACAAACAATTAGGGAAGAATAAACTATGAAATTTGCAGCTTTTATAAGACAAAAATGTATTTTATCTGTGTACTATGGTAGTTATATAAATACAAATTAAGTATGATGGATCAACTAATAAATTATTATTATTATTTTGACGAAATGATTAAATGCTGTTGACCCAAATGGTCTTGACACCTTGAACTTCATTGAACTGTTGAGGCAACACTTTATTTATTTTCAGAAAACGGAAGAAATTTACTAAATTAAAAAGTTACAAACAGAAAAATATTAAATTGAAAACAGAGAGGAAACATTTAAAATTTACTTGCGAGTTATGTCACAAAAAGTTCAATTACCGCGAGAGATTCGAAGCACACAAACAAGAACATGAAGGAAAAACTGTATGTTATTTTTTTAATTAATTGATCTAATCAAAAATGTGTTCAATAATTGTTAAAAAACATAAGTGAACAATATTCGCTGATTATTATTTGAGATTTATTTCTGTTTATCGCTCAAATATGAATATATTAGAATTTTAAATGAATTACTATGTCATCACGTATTCCACAAAAATTTGCTAACAGGTTTGCCTGTAAATATGTATCAGTTTCGATTCTTTATAATTAATTAGTAACACAGTATGGCTTAATATATAATCTATGGTCATAGAATATTTAGATTAATTAGGTTATTATTTCCAGGTATCTATAGTATGCTTGCCATGTAACAAAACATTTATGACATGGAGCGGACTCAGAAGACACAATGAGAACGAACACACTCGGATAAATCTGGAAAAACTCAAATGCAGAATATGCGGGAAACTGTCCAAGAGTAAACAAACGTTGAAAACACACCAGAAGATCCACGGGGAGAGAGCCATGTTGGTTTGTGACGTATGCGGCAAAGGATTCACGACTGCTGTTATTTTAAAGGTGGGGAATTAAAAAAAAAAATGTTATATTGTTTGTTCTATTAAAATATAATTCTGTTATTGTAGCTTTTAAAGCGAAAATAATTTTCATATATCTTTTTTTAATACCGTACAGGTAGGTAAATTTTGACCTAAAATGATAATATACTAAGGGCCAATTTTTTGATCCGTAGACAACTCGAGAAATGGTCAGATTTGTAACAAATGGTTAAAATAATGCCCTGATGCGTTTTTTGAAACATAGTTAAGCCAAACATTGTCAAAAATGTGACTATTTATTAAAAAATTTAACCATTCAGCCCAGTCGGGTTTAGTAAGATGGCGGATGGTTAACTTTAGTGCGAACAGCTGTTTCATTGCTTTTGTGTAACATTTGAAGTAGATAATTTGAAGTTTCATTATATAACATTAATTTATATATAAAATAATTTGTTAAATAATTACAACGTATTGCTATTTATTATCTTTTTCGTAATATTTTTGTTTATGAATTTTGTTTTTCATACAAATTCGTATTCATACAAGTTCGACTTTTGGCTTGTAAAATATATTAAATTCAAGAATTAAATTATAAAATCAAATAATATTTTAGACAAGACGAATTAAATAAAGCTAATATCATTACAAAACTATGACAAAAAATAATATGGACACAGATGTTCTAGAGTAGCTCGAGCCTTTCGTTTTTTGTAATGTTTGTTCAACAACTCGAATTATGGACCCTGAAACATTTTACTCGGAATGATCATACAAAAAAAAATACCGGAATCAAAAGTATTCTATTATACAGTTCATTTTACTGGCAACATAAATAACTATTGCTAAATTTAACCATGGTAGATTTGTAATCAAAAAACGCATTGTGATCATAACCATTGGTTTGTGTAATAGTAGTAGTAAAATTGACAAATGGATATCGTAACTTAACTACGGATCAAAAAATCGACTCTAAGCTAACTTGTTCTCAAATGACACTACTATGACACAGCGATGATGGCGCAGTGGATAGTGTGGCTGGATTCCGCGTCAATGGACGCGGGTTCAAACCCGCCTATCCGGCTCTAAAATCAGCCTGAGCTTTCGGTGAAGGAAGACATCATAAGGAAACCCCATAACACGGTGTTAGGGCATTTTATAATAATAATACCCCTCCTGGATAGCTACCGTCCTCAAATTCGAAAACCTGTCGACAAATACCAATAGGTGTGTTCCGGCAGCATCACTTGAAAATCAGTACTCTAGGCTTAGTGTGTTTATCATTCTGAACCACATCGTCACTTAACATCGGGTGAGATTGTGGTCAAAGCACTGAGCCTATATTGTGTAAAAAAAAAACTAAACTTTGCTTTCTGTTAGCACTAAAAATAATTTCAGAAATATTATTAGGGTTCCGTGTAAAAAAATTTAAACTCATAAAATTGTGAATAAAATACAATTCAATGGGACAGCACCATCAAGACATTATTTTCTAATGGCTATATTTAAAATCTAATAACAGTGAAGAATATATGAAACGCGGGCAAAACCGGGCACACAGCTAGTAAAATATAAAGAGCGCTCATTGAAAATAAACTTTCAGAAATTTTCGTCGTTTCAGGCACATTTAGAAACGCACCAAGAAAATAGAGAGAGGCTGTTCACGTGCGAGCAATGCGGGAAGAAGTTCTTCACGCAAACGATTCTCTTGTCTCACGTCTCGAGACGTCACACGGGTCGTAGATTCGTCTGTCACGTCTGCAGCTATCCTTTCACTGACAAGTACTATTTGGCCAAACATTTGTTAATACACGAAGGCAAGAAGCTGTATAAGTGTGATGTCTGCAATAAATTCTATTCGTCTCAATCAACCTTAGCCGAACACAAGCGGATACATTCAGGAGAACGTCCGTTCGGTTGTACGTACTGTGCAAAGTGTTTCGTGTCTAAGAAAGGTTTGAACGAACATATAAGGACTCATACGGGTGAGAAACCGTACAAGTGTGAAGTGTGCCAGCAAGGGTTCTCACAGAGTGGATCGCTGAGACGTCATCTAAAGATACATGAACGAATGGTTAATACAATTGCATAACACTAGCTGCTCTCCGCGATTTTACCCACGTAGTTCCCGATCCCGTAGAAATTTCGGAATAAAATATACCCTATGTCATTCATTGCCTGGATTTCAAACTATCTCCATACCAAATTTCATCCAAATCGGTCCAGTAGTTTTTGAGTTTATTCGTTACATATAAATCTTTTCTTTTTATAATATTAAATGTAGATTTAGTCTATGAAAATAGAGAATGAGTGATTGTATTCATAGTTCTCTCTACAATAGACACAACAGAGGAGTCACAAAAGAGTCCAGAGTAAAGATTAAGCGTCAAATCAATAATTTATAGTTAAAAAAAAAAAAATAAGTTCATACATTTATACTTGTTTAATGATTCTTTGCAATTCTTTATTTTCATTCTCTTGAAATTTGTATAGGATTTAATCCCAAAGAATACAGTACATATAGGTACATTTATATCAATGTGAAGTATTTATATTATTTGCACTATTTAAAATATATATATCACAAAAACGAGTCTTCTATAGCTTGTCATTAACAATATTTTATTTATTCTCAATAAGTATTTTAATTTTTCGATCCAGCGATATTGATACTAAAATTCAACATCCGTGAAGCTTGTAACAATTACATATTAGTATGTCCCTTTACATCCCAAGCGTGGGATGATTTCCACCTTCCCCTTTGGATTTTAACTTAACATCCCTCAAGCTGAATTTGTAAGCACTTATTTTAAAGTACAAACAACTGTATTTAAGTCTATGACATGAATAACTCAAGTCAGTATATGTATACAATAGAAGTGCTAATAAATTTTAGCACTTTATAAAATTTCTTTAAAAAAACTTGCTCACGGAAGGGGGTTGCAATGCTATTTGATAGAGTACAGTTCGCTCCAATCATTCTTCTCTGCATAGTTTGAAAAAAATCAACTCTATTAATATCTTTCAGTCATCATCATGATCAGACTTGGAAACAATATCCATATCGTCGTGGACACTGAATCACATTCCAGTGGTTTAAGTAGGCATAATAACACTAAGATAATCTAGATTATCTTCTCGAGCTAACCAAGAGAACATGTTGCAACGTCAAGCCAATTTGTGCGGTAACTGGTCAAGTTTGTGATGGCTCTTCAAATTGAGCTGGAGGTCTGTTATTTCAGGAACCGTTAAGGTTATTACGCTTTTCCGTTTTTATTTGCTTAATGTAAGATTTTTTTTTTTTATTTTATTTTAAGGACTTAGTCGCAGAACGATAATATCGTCCCATAAGGAATAACAAATGAATATATGTACATATAAAATATAAAACAATATTATCATAAACTTAAACCTAACTGTTAACTTAACAAACATATTAACATTTTTGGATGTTGGTTCTGCTAAAAAACTATTAGGAAAGCCGATACTAGTAGTTCTATTCGGTCCAAAACATGATACTCTGTAAGTTTAATTCCGAGCACACTCCATCAGGACATGTTGTACATCCTCAATGACTCCACGCTTAATGTAAGATAAAATCACTGTCACATCACTATATTCAAATCAAGCTTCATTCCACTGCGCGTACGGCATAGTTATAGATGAATTGTCAACGTTCCCTTCACTTGTAAGGACAGTGTGCTGATCGTCCCCCCCCTTCCCGGCACCATGACTCTTCATGTGACGGTTCAGGGCGCATTTCTGTATAAAAGCCTGACTGCAGAGCAGACACTTGTGCGGCTTCTCTCCGGTGTGTATCATTCTATGATTGCGCATGTCCTTCCTCGACATGAACTTTTTAGGGCAAATGTCACAGGGGTAAGGCCTTTCACCTGCGTTGTAAGGAATGTACAAATGTATAATTTGCATTTAATCTTTTTTATAAATTCGATGTCATTTCGTTTTTTTTTTTAAGATTGAATTGAATCGAGTGAAAATTACTGGTTTTTTTTTACCTGAGCTTCCGGTAAACGAAACCATAGCATGGTGGTAGGGCATTTTCTAATGACGTCCGCCTGGGTAGCTACCACCCTCAAGTTTGAAAACCTGTCGCCAAATACAAATAGGTGTGTTCCGGCAGCATCACTTGAGAACCAATACCACTAGGCTTAGTGTGTTAATTACCCTGGACCACTTCATCACTTAACATCAGATGAAATTGTGGTAAAAGCACTAAGCCTATTCCGGGTAAAAAAAGAAGGAAAAACTTTTTCAAAATTATAAAATTGTAATTATTCGTAACATAATTTAAACATATAAAATAGCGTTTAAAAA
Source organism: Samia ricini (assembly GCA_014132275.2). Taxonomy (NCBI): domain Eukaryota; kingdom Metazoa; phylum Arthropoda; class Insecta; order Lepidoptera; family Saturniidae; genus Samia; species Samia ricini. The sequence continues at coordinate 16,264,193 of AP028161.1, forward strand.
ATAGTTTCGAGTTTTCACTTCTGTCGGCAGTACCCATGGCTGGTTAGCTTTTTTTTTACATTGTGTAGGCTCAGTGCGTTGACCACAGTCTTATTAGATGTTAAATGACGATGTGGTCCAGGATGGTAAAAACACTAATCCTAGAGGTACTGATCCTCAAGTGATGCTAACGTAACACACCTATTGGTATCTTGAGGGTGGTAGCTACAGGCATTATTAGAAAATACCCTAACACCATGCGCTATGGTTTCCGTTCACCGAAAGCTCGAGAGTGATTTTATAGTTGGATAGGTGGGTTCGAACCCGCGTCACCACCGACCCGCACTAGCGACTGCGCCATCATCGCTTCATCGGATGTTAAGCAAAAAAAAACATTCCAAAAACAATGAGAACCTATGGAAATTCGACAATGTCAGGCTACATCTGCAACCGAGAAGGGAGGGACGGTGGGATTAAAGCGGTTGAACGCATATTCGATTCCGCATCTGCCTGAACCAAGCGGCGGTTACTACACCGTGTGGTTTTACTACACTTCCCCCGGACAGTAGGGGTTACCGTGAGGCAATCCGCAAGTAAAAAAATACTAACATCTACCATGAATAAATCTGAATTATTATATACTAGCTGATCTTACCCAGGCTTGTACTATGATGGATTTTCCAAAAGTGTATAGAGTGCAATAATTTAGACAGGCGGGCTGATCCCAGAACCCATAGCGTTGAGATCTCCCTCTTTTCGATCTAGAAGGATAAAGAGCAACTTACCCGTATGTGTTCGCACGTGCACCACTAGAAAACTCTTACTCTTGAAGGTTTTATCACAAAAGTCGCACGGGAACGGCTTGTCCGTCGAATGGGATCGCATGTGCTTGAACAAATCGCTCTGTGAAAGGGAAAAAAAAAACATTAAATAATTTTCTGCGGTACTTCTCTACGTACGGTATGACACCCCCCTCCCTCCACCTCCCACCAGCAATATCAGGCAACAGTGTTACAAAAAAATAATCAAAAATTAATAAATATTGCTTACGTAATTGCATGCAACTCACCCCCCAGCCCCACACACGTCAAAAAAGCAATAATGAATAAACAAAACATAAAATTAATTGGGTATTGATGCCCCCCCCCCCCCCCCCCCCCCCCCTAACAACTATGTATACATAATAAATATATAAAATTTATGGTTAGAATTGTAACATAATAGAACACACCTTAACATAGAATCTCATATCGCACAGTTGACAGGCGACGCTCTTGATGCCCGTGTGCCGGATAAGGTGTACCTTCAAGTTGCCGGACTGTGCGAACTTCTTCCCGCACTGGCCGCATATATAATTCTTCTGATTCGTATGAGTTTCTAAATGCGTCTACGAATAACACGTACAATTTCAATTTTACATCAATAAGGTTCACTCACTTCACTTCTTATGAGAATGGCGACATGCGAGATGTACACAATTCCGCCAATGTCAAGTAGATAACTAGATTTTAGAACGAATGAAATTAGCCGGTGAGAAACTCTGTTTTGTTTCTGATAAAAATAGTGGCATATGTGATATACATGATTCCGCCTTGATATCGACCTCAAATAAAATCTAAGTGTCTATTTGGTATGTCATTTTTTTTTTACATACATACATACATGAATGTATACAAGATACCTACACCAAAAATGGAATATTACAAATTTTTGTCTCTCCGCCGCCTGTTCTGGATAATCACCGTACTGCTGATTTATACGGGACTTTTTTTTTGCAGATAGCTGAAGTTACTACGCGTAACTATTCTTTTTTTTTAACGAGGGGAATGCATTTACGCACTACCCTTACCCATTGCATAAGTGAGACCGAGATCCCCCAATGCAATGGGTAAGGGGTGCGGAGGTACGTCTCCGCACAAGTGTGGGACTCACCAAGACGTGAAGCGTCCGGAAATACCCACTAAACCCCCCGGAGCCACCCGCCGCATTTGGGATGGGGGCGATACGGGATTGCGGTAGCATGCACCGTGTCGCCCCCTGCGGCAAGCCCACCGGGCCTCGTCCGTGCAATGGCCCAATGGGGATGGGTGGGAGAACCTCCCCACCCACCTCTTAGCCCGCCTCTCATAAAAAAGCAAAAACCCCCCGAAGGAGAAGAGGTGATTACCGCTCCACAAGGCCGTAACCACCTCTGCCCCCCACACGCGTAACTATCCTAAGTTTTTGTTTTTCGAAAATAATCAGGATAGCGTGCAAAAAAAATGAAAATCATGAAATCTATACATATAATAAAAATGTAACGGATCGCTGTCTGTACATGGAAGATATATGAGAAAAAATATTATTAGGACCTTTATAACCGCAAATAGGACCCAAAACTATGATTTTTAAAATTTTTGTCTGTTTGTCTGTGCGTTTGTGCACGCTAATCTCAGAAACGGCTTATCCGATTTAGATGCAGTTTTCACTACTATATTGTAGTAGGCTTCACTTAACATTTAGTGTTTGTTTCATGTCAATCGGTACATAAATAAAAAAGTTATGCCAATTTAAAGAATCACGTTGAACATTTATTCTATCTAAATTCTTTCTCTGTTCAGATGCATTGTATGAAACTTTACTAAACTCCATAATGGTCTATATAAAAGTATGATTATATATTAATAATAATATGTTAATAAATAGAAGTTAAAAATGATGAGAATTGATTACTCTGAATTCGCATCTATAGTAGGTATGGTGGTATGTTGTCAGTTTTGTAATGCTCAAAAATGGAGAAAAGAACCATATGGAATATGCTATTCAGGTGGCAAAGTGCTCATTTAAACTTATCATGAGCCCCTTTATAAAAGTTTTACTAAATAGTGAGCATCCTCAGTGTAAACATTTTTAGACTATATCCATTTATATAATAGTGTATTCCAAATGACATCTTTTGGGGTCAAACATATCACATCCAACTTTTAAGGTGCAGGGCCAATTTATCACTTGATTGGATCTTTGCTTCTCCAAAATGAGCCAAAATTTCTTTACATTTATTTTGTATCAAATTACAATGAACAGGCCCATATACGACATCATAACTTTCCTCAGCTGAACATCAACTTTATATTTCAACTTGAGAATATTTTACATCAAGTAAATCCGTATGTCAGAAGTTTCAAAGCCGCAATACATTCCATCCTACAAGGCCAAAATAACAATTATAAAGTTATAAATAAGGCTGATAGTCCTGCGGAAGAACAACGTGAAAAGTACAATGTCCCCGTTGCAGATGAAGTTGCAGTAATATTAGTCAATCAGGAATGTCATAGACGTGACATCGTGCAGCGCACTCATGATGATCGCTTACAACGTATTTATGAAACACACCGAGCATATGATGCCCTGCAGCATCCTTTGATATATTTCCATGGTCAGGATGGGTACAATTTCAGACTCTACCAAGTTAATCCAAGCACTAGCATAACAAATTATAATAAAAAATATCAGCCTTACAGTTTTATTCATACCAGATACAAATTAGATGAAATTGTTGTATCTATTGCTACTTTATTTTCTCTATAGTAACTAGAAATCGGTAACGGTGTGTATCTGCAGGAACAAGCAAAATTTGTTCTAAACGCAAACCTATGCTGCGAAGTTTCATGAATGCGAGAGCTCATATTATCCGTGTATGAAAACGCCACGCAAATACCAACTTGCGAAAATTCATGGCTTTGCGAAAGAGCTATTTTAAGTCCACGAAACGACCAAGCAACAGCAATAAATGCTGAAATTTTGAGCTTTGTTTCGGAGGATAATGTAGAGTATATCTCCATTAACAGAGTTATAAAAGATGAAGAATCTACCAATTACCAGTAGAATTTTTAGAATCCCTCAGTGCTCCTGGACTACCAGCTCATAAAATAAATTTAAAGTCGGCGTACCCATAATGCTGCTAAGAAATTAAAGACCGCCAAAACTTTGCAACAATACTTGATTGAAAGTGAATTTTTCTCTTTTAAATTTCTGATTCTGCGAAACCTGATAGAAGCAGAGATTTTAACAGGTGGTAGTGTTTTTATGCCTCGGGTTCCTCTCATTCCAAACAATTTTCCGTTTAGTTTTAAACGAGTTCAGTTTCCAGTGAGCTTATGACCAGTTTCGCGATGATAATTAATAAAGCCTATGGTCAGACGCTAAATGTTGTGGATGTGGATCTAAGTATTAGCTGTTTTTCGCACGGTCAGCTTTATGTGTTAATAATTCTAGCAGCCTGTATGCTTTGTTCCCCGATGGCTATACGATGTAACGCCGGTGATTATAATCCAGAACAAACCAAAATCCGAAAAATGCTGCCCAAAGTCACTATTCCACGCAGACGAAGTTGCGGGCACAGATAGTTGTGAATAAAATCCGATTCAATGAACAGTTTTACGGCCAAGTGCCTGAATTTATGAGAAATATTTATACTTTATCTTAGCTCATTAGTGATTATGGTTCCGTATAAAAAAATTAAAACGCAGTGAAGAATATATGAAACGCGGGTGCAGCCTCGGGCACACAGCTAGTGTAAAATAATAGACTTTAACTTTGAAAGTATACGTCATATCGACCCAAAGATACAGGAGAGACAAATTGAACCATGAACGTTTGACAAATATTTTCATAAACATTTGTATCAAATAGTGCACCAATTCGGAGTGTCCACTCTCATATGACAATCCTTATTCTCTATAATTAAATATTCAATTCGATTTAGATAAAATTTCCTAGAGAACATGGAGATGGTATTTTTTTTTTTAACTTATTCCACATATTGTCACAAAATTGCACATACTAAAACCTGCCCAGAAATCTCTATGATTCAAAAAATATCATCATAAAATTTGTTTGAGTATTTCTCGAGTAAAACACCAATTAATGGACTCGCCCTTTGTAATATCTTAAGGTTACTTCAAGATTAATCATTATATTAACAGTTGCAAGCTATATGAATGTTTTGTTATAATTATATTTTTATAATATATTTGACTTTTTAGTTAAAACAATCGCCTGATCATTTAATTAAACTTAAATTAATATTAAACAGATTTTAGTTAACAAGTTTAGTCTCACCTTCAAATTATATCTCTGAACGAACTTTGCATCGCATATATGGCATACATGCTTTTTCACACCCATATGTATAAGCTCGTGATTCTTCAAGACATTGAGGTATGCGAAGTTCTTGCCGCAAGTCAGACACTGGTACTTCCTGACTCCGGTGTGGGTACGTATGTGACTGTGCAGGTTCCGTAGAGTTGGGAATGTCTTCTCACAGTAATCACACTTTATATCTGGCTAAATAAAATACTCAGTTTTTTTTTTGTTTTAATTTTTATTTTTATTTTTGAAGTTATAACTTCATATGAGAGAGTGAACCGCTTTCTTACGTAACGCGTTACGGCCTATGACCAGGCTGTCTGGCTTCCCTCTCTCATGTATACGGTAGGCAAGCTACTCCTCTCTCACTCTAACCGTATATCGGACAGACGCTTTCCCTCTCTCTCTCTCTCTGCTCAATGTTAAGTGTGCGATAGACATATACTGTTGATTAAATAATCATACTAATAATGTACATACACAAAATTCTAATGTAAATATTCAAGAATTGTAAGTAAGAATAAAATATATTTTATAATCAATAAAAGATTTTATTAATAAATAACCTTTCCTTACAATATCATATTAATATACATCCAATTGAAGTAACAACCTAAGCTTTTCTGAAGTTAAACAATTTCAATATAAAGTAGTTTAACTTATATTAGTTCAAGTTATCACGTCTGTCAGGTGTCCCGAGAGGCATACATTTTTTAAAAATCTTAACATAAAAAAAAATATCTAATTATTTTTTACAGAAATCTATGTAATTCGACTGATGTTACTTTGCTGATTATACTGTAAAATGATTTTTCAGTTGTCACACCTTTTGTAAACTGTTAAAGAAAATTAAAACAAATAACAATAATAAACATACAGGTAGGAAGAAATAAATAAGAAAGTATATACAAATATGAAATATAAAGAATGTGGAAAATGACTGGGGAAAAGAATTAGGACATTATATCAAGAAATATCAGTACAGTGCAACAGATAAGTCTAGATGAGGTTATGAAAAGCTGACAAGATATGAAGAATGGAAATTGTTATAAAATAATAAGTAGTTTACTAAACATTGTGTGTTAATTATTCATATTATATTTCTACAAAGCAATACTTAAATATATTAATAATTAATTTAATGTTTAAAGTATTCTGTATACATTTTTAACATGCATTCACATAAAAATATAAATAGTGCATATACCTTTTTACCAAAATGACTTCTCAAGTGCGCTTCAAAATTTTCATACTTCTGGAATGATTTTTCACATTTAGGACATTTCATACGACTTCTCTTTTTGAATGTTATCGGTTCACCTCTTCTTCTTCTTCTTTTTCTACAGAATTAAAATAAAGATAACCGCAACGTAATAAGATTTGTCTCTTAAATAAAACAATTGCTAAACTTTTCAAAAAACTAACTCAAAGATTCTGACTTTTCCTTATAATGTGTCATAAAATAAGTAGACTACATACATAGTTCAATGACGAACATTTCAGCTTATACTTACTTCTTCATTGCATTAATTCAATCCAAAAAATTAAATCCAATTCACAAGTTTTGTATGCAGAAAAGTTTACAGACCAAATTCTAACAGCAACAACACATAGATTAAATTTTTTTACACTATGTAGACTTAGTGCTTTGACCACAATCTCTCCTGATGTTAGGTGACGATATGGCCCAGTATGGTAAACACACTAAACCTAGGTGCTGGTTTTTAAGTGATGTTGCCGGAACACACCTTGGTATTTGGCGACAGGTTTTCAAACTTGAGGGTGGTAACTACCCAGGCGAGTATCATTAGAAAATGCTCTACCACTATGCTATGGTTTCCTATATTTTAAGTATTTTCGGTTATACACTCATAATAATTATATATGTACACAAGGTACAAATACCAATAGATGTATTCCGGCAGCATCACTTGAGAACCATTACCTCTGGGCTTAATGTGTTTACTATCCTGGACCCCATTGTCACTTATCATCAGGTGAGATTACGGTTAAAGTATGAGCCAATACAGTATTAAGTAAAAGTTTTTGTAATGAATACATACTTGATTTCAGAATATTTCTGCTTGTGTATCTGACATTGATCCAAAATGTTGTCATCATTGGCAGTGTTAACTTCTTGCATAGGTACTTCTTCTGTAAACTCTGAGATGGATGTTTCAATAGTTTCATTATCTATTAAGGAATTTTCTACTTTCACTTTTTCCTATAACAAAATATAAATCCTTACTAATATTATAAATGCGAAAGTAACTCTGTATGTCTGTCTGTAGCGCTTTCACGCCAAAACTACTGAACTGATTTAAATTAAATTTGGTACACAGATAGTCTGCCTGAGAAAGAACATAGGCTACTTTTTAATGCAAAAAAGGGTTGAAATGGGGTATGAAAAGTTTTATGGAAGTATCTTCATTTTTAGAGCTAGAAGTTTGAAACTTATTTTTTAGGCTGTTGATTCGATATAAATAAATATGGCATTCAAAATTTATAAAAGTTTTACCCTCAAGGGTGTAAAATAACAATAGGGAGTAGGGGATGAAAGTTTGTATAGAAATATATAAGGATTATGTGACATAAGTTTGCGACTAGATACAAAATATCAAAGCTATTCTGGCGTAACATTTACGACAATTTAAAATGCTACCCAAAGACACTATTACATGCGGACGAAACAGCTAGTATGATATAAATAAATAAATAAGAAAATAATATACTAAATAATATAATTATAGAAATATTATTTTTATGAACTCAGATCTCAGATTATTCAAATTAATTTATTATCTACTGACATAATTCTGATATACCTAAATATTTCATAGAGACAATCCAGCTGGAAAGATATGGGGAATCTTAGTTTGATAATCTATCATTTGCTACACTTTCAATAGTTCTTTGTATATTTTTTATTATAATATAATTATTAAATAAAATTTATTAAACTTGAATTAAATACACATGACACATCTAATCTAAATGACACATAAAACTAAGTTCCCTTTCTAGATTTTTAGAATTACCATATATAGCATATGTATAAAATCTTAGATTTCAGTAAATATCTGATGCTCAAATTTTTATATGATAAGAGGATAAGTACATAGGGGTTACCTTTACTTTAATAAGTTGTCTCAACACTTTATTAGACCTTAGGACCACTTGTTTGAAATGGTATAATTTATCCATTAAATCGAAACACAACTGACACAGCTGTTTTGGTAATTCATCATTATCAGAAATCTGAAATCATAATATAATATTAAATAATTCTGCTCCTATATTTTCCTTGTACAACAAAGTAATGAGTTTCATCTTATCAAATAATAAATTAATAAAATTTTGGGCATACATTTAATGTATGCCCAAAATTTTAGCAACAGCCATAACTTCAGCCATCTACCAAAAAAAGTCCTATCAAAATCCATCCAGTTATTCCAGATTACCCGGAACAAACGGACAGACATAAAAAAATTTCAAAATTGAATTTTTCTTATAGTTATCGTATATTTAAAATTCATATTAAGAAATGTGTCAATATTTTATTTATCAATTTATGTTTCTATTTATAGTTAATTGGCAGTATCATCAGAACCTTACTGTACAGTGTATCTGAAAAGAAAAGGCCATTCCAGTCTGTACATTTTACAGTATCACTTATTTAAAGATGAGTATTTTCTTTATTTGATTTTAAATTTAAAGTTCCCCTTATAAAAGCATGTATCTTAATGTTGTCAAATAAAATTATTATTTTATAAGTAGTATTATATATACTAGTAGTATAAAGATATTTTTAATAGTTCTAGCATCTATTTCTGAACTTAAGTTTATTTTCCTTTAGGTTATTCTTCAATATTTTACTAATATTATAGTGGTTCCATATCAATTGATATTTTACAATTTTATTAATACAAATTTTCTTAGTCATAACTATAAAATTGACTTAAGGTTCTCATCTTTCACATAACAATCTGTGATAAAGCTATTGTCAGGATATATGTTTCACCAGTAATGATCAAATTACAGTCACAGTCTTCAAAGTTCAATATGGAATTTTAAACAGAACTTCTGCATCATATGTATCAACCTTTTACTAAAATCGTTATTTGCTAATGATGAGATTGGTGTGGTGCCGGCTTTAGAATAATACTACCCCATGTCTACCCGTAAGTGTCGTAAAAGGTGACTAAGGGATACACTAAGAGATGGGCAGCAGCATATTCTGAGGACCCACAAACACCTACTGCGATCGCCAACCCTCCTGCCAAGTGTGGTGATTATGGCAATTCCCCCCTTATCTTTGGAGGAGACCCAGGATCAGCAGTAGACGCCTTTACGGTTGGATGGATAGATGGAAGATTGGAAAAGTTCTTGATAAGACAAACTTTTTTGTGACTAGTAGAATGCAATAATAAAAATAGCTTACCTCGACTGATGTACAATATTTGAACACTTCAGGTGGACAAACTACAAATAAATTTTTCAACGGCGCAGTATCGGATAAACAAGCACGACAAATTTTTTTAAAATCTATATTTGTAGACATTATGATATATAAATCCTTTTTTAATCAAAATATTTTTTCTATTTTTTTTTTAATTTATTTCATTTTTATGTTATGCACATATTATTGTATCACGCGCATGCCATAGATAATACACTAATTCTAAAAGCATGCAGTGTTATTGTTATGATCATAGATAATACAGATAACAAATACACTAATAGTCGAATACTTCTTCTTCTTCTTCTTGTGTTTTTTAATGGCTCTGCACGGCTTGTGTCTTAGCCAGTGTCAAGTAAATTTTTCCATGTGTTAATTTATGGCTTGACAAGGTTTGAGAATAAAATCGGTTTCAAACATTATGTACCTATTTACAACAAAACGCGGGAAACATAACGCAGAAAACAAAACCGCGAATAAAATAAGAATTAAAAAAAAAATCAGAATAATAATAACTAAAACATATTCAAGTAACTAGTCCTACAATTTAATGCTATTATATACAATAAATTTATTTATTACATTATATACAGAAGGTTCACAAGTACTAAGTAGTAAAGAAATGTTAGTAGGGAAAGAAATACAAAGAGAGACTAAAGACTCATAGAGAGAAGAATGGTCATACAAGGGACAAGAAAGGAAAACATGATTCATGTCACAATAGTTCTCACCACACTCACAGGCAGCACTATCTACTATGCCAAGTTTATGTAATTGTACGGGAAGACAAACATGGCCGAGACGCATATGGATTAACACAGAGGTGACAGTTTTACCAAAGGACATTCTGGCAAACCATGGCTTCCTGGGAACTAACGATTGCATAGCATACAGAAAACGTCCCTTGATCTGACCACTCTCTCTCCAGTACATATTCCATGAATCATGGAGATATGCGCTAGGTAGGGCAGTAAGATCATGGCCGAAAATCCTGTAAGGATACATATCGCCGGTCACAGTAGCATCATTTGCCAGAGTGTCAGCTTTCACATTTCCAATAATGCCGCAATGGCCAGGTATCCAGCAGAAAGTAACAAAATAGTTATTCATTTGGCATTGCAACAGCTTTCTTTTACATTCAAATAATATATGAAAAAATGGGTTTAATTTAACTGAGAATTTTGCTAAGGTCTGTAAGGAGCTTAACGAGTCCGTAAATATCACACTATTCCTGAGTTTGAAAGTTATTATATATTCAATAGCCTTCAAAAGACCAAAGCATTCTGCCGTAAAAACAGTGGTTTCTGGAGGTAACTTGATTTTTTGAATGATATTGTACTGTTTGTGAAACACTCTCACGCCAACACAGCCACTAGAATGTTTAGAAGCATCAGTAAAAATATGGTGCCAATTTGGCCATTTACTATTTACAATATGATTAAAGTTAGCATTCGCATTAGTATCAGACCTTTCAATATTAAGTGAAAAACAAATGTTCGGAGATAAAAGAAGGCAATCAAAGGGAGAATTAAATAACGGCAGTAAACGAAAGGAATGTGTCGGAACTTGTATCGATTTAAATTTATTTAAACTTTTAACAGGCAGGGTAAAGGCTTATGAGATGAAATAAATTTTTGTGAAAGTAATTCAAGTTTGGAGATTAAGGGATGATTAGAAAATTGTACAATACGGAAAACAAATCTATCAGAAAGATATTGTCGTCTTAAGTTAAGAGGAGGGTCACAACATTCTGTTTGGAGCGCATTTATGGGAGTGGATTTCATTGTACCAGATATAATTCTTAAAGCCTTAGATTGAATCAGGTCTAACTTTTTAAAACCGGCTGAACTTCCTGGATCTAAGAAAAAGGTACCAAACTCCAGCACGCTTCTTATAGCCGCGTTATACACCAATCTCATTGTGGCAGGGTGAGCACCCCACCAGACTCCACTAAGGCATCTTAGCATATTTAAATTCCGCTCGCATTTAGTAACAACATATTCACAATGAGCGAGGCCTGTAAGTTTACGGTCAAGAACAACTCCCAAAAACTTTACTTGATTTTTAACCGGTAGTTGTATATTATCATATATAACAGTAGGGGGGTGATGATTTCGAGACTTAGTAAAAACAACAACTGTACTCTTTGAATGGGATAAATCTAGGCCATTAGTATCCATCCAGATTTTTAAAGAAGACAAAGACGATGATTCGTTCTCTCCGGCAGCGATTATAGACTTATCAGAAGCGTATAAGACCAAGTCATCCGCATACTGTAGGACACTAGCTGTATCACCCACGGAACTTTCTAAGTCATATGTATATATGTTATATAACAAAGGACTCAGCACAGACCCTTGAGGTAAGCCCTTCCAAACCAGTCTACTCGGTGTGTAAGGGTCCCCGACATCTAAAATAATTTTTCTTTCTGAGAGAAGATTCAAGATAAAGTTAGTTAAAATATATGGAACGTTTAAAGTATCGAATTTTTTTTTAAGAATAGGAAGAAGAACATTATCATATGCGCAGTTAATGTCCAAGAAGGCCGCAACTACAGATTTTTGTCTGAAAAAGCGTATCGAATATCGGTGGTGAAAATTCCTAAATTGTTAGCCACACTTTTTCCTTTTCTAAACCCAAACTGCGTTTGAGAAAGGTGTTCACTGTTTTCAATAAACCATTCGAGTCGATTTTTGACCAAATGTTCAGCAACTTTAGTAATAACCGATGATAAAACAATCGGTCGATATGATTCAACATTACACTGTGTTTTGTTTGGTTTTAAAAACGGCAACACTATTTGACTGCGCCAAGACAAGGGAATATCGCCAGACGTCACAATTTTATTTATTAAATCTAAAAAGTAATTTATTCCATTTTCACCTATATGTGACAAAAAGGAATATGGAATACCGTCTTACCCAGGAGCACTGTCCTTGACATAGTCTAAGACTCCTTTTAACTCAACTAAAGTAAAAGGGAAATTTAAAGATGAAGAATCATTGACATTACTTGGTGAGGATGCAATAATATTTTCTTTATGTGGAACGGAAGCAGGAGCCAGACGATCTAGGAATTGATCAGCTAATACAATAGGAAGAAGAGAGGTACTAGAGGAGTTTATTGCTGATCTAAATCTCTTAATATTTTGCCAAATAACCGACGATTGAGTCTCAGGCTTTAGAGAGCTACTAAAACGCCTCCAACCCTCAAATTTCTTTTTCTTAAATAGTTTCCTTGTTTCTTGCATTATATCTTCAAGGGCTTGATAATTTTCGAATGTCATGTTATTATGATAATTCCTCTCAGCTGTTTTCCGTCTAGATATAGCAGTAGTGCATTCACGATCCCACCACGGAGGTGATAACAATTTATTGTTACGTGCCATTTTTTTAGGAAAAGCACTGTCAGCAGCTTCTATCAAAATGGATTTAAAATAATTTGTATCAATGGTATTTTCACTGTGGACAAATTTTCCTTCCACTAAAGTTGTGTATTTGTGCCAATTGGAATCTATGATTTTATATTTTAAACGAGGTTTTGAAATAAATGATTTGTTTATTTTATTACAGGGGAAAGAAATAATTATAGGATAATGATCACTATTGAATGTTGAAGATAAAGTAGACCACGATAAAGAAGATGCTAAATTGGAAGTGCATATTGACAAATCTATAGCACTGGTCACTTCATCAGGCTTAGAAAGACGAGTAGGGCAGCCAGAATTTAATATACACAAATTATATGAGTCTAAAATGTCTAATAATTCATAGCCATAATAACAATTGGAGATTGAACTTCCCCAAGATGTGTGATGAGAGTTAAAGTCATCTAAAATCATAAATGGATGAGGCAGAAGTGATATTATATTTCTAATTTCACTGAAAATTTGTGAAGAAGGGTGCGGAATATAGATAGAGACATAACAAATATGGTTAACAACAGCAGCAATGATAGAGAAGTTATCACTGTGTGCAGGAACAGGGAAAGGAGATATAATACAAGAGTTTCTGATAAGTAGGCACACACCAGCATACCCATCAGCCCTATCATTCCTTAAACAGGAATAACCAGGGATTTTAAATGTAAAATTTGGCTTAAGCCAAGTTTCTGATAAAGCAAGAATAAAAGGTTTAAAAGTATTTATGATGTGTATGATTTCATGTTTTTTGTTCAGTATGCTCCGACAGTTCCATTGAACTATTGTATCCATTGTGATTATTATTAATGTATGTGTTTAATAAGGGGGCAGCGTTGGTCGGTATTTAGTCTAATACTGAAAGTTATGATAAATACTAAATAGTGATGTATAACCGGTAGAATGGCAATCTGAAATCGATTTATCGCAGAATCGATTTTCAAGATCTAATAATCGATTCTTTTAATTGTCATCTAGCACTGAAACGAACCTATGAAATCAAAGTTTTTTTTTCTGGTTCTATAAGTACCACAAAATTATTTACGTTTAAGAATGTATACAAACACAAATAAACGTATAAATGATTTTCACTTAATTAAAAACTCAAGATATGGCTTTGTGGTCAGTTTCTTTTGCTTCTTTGTGCGAATGAAAATGTCTTTTTGTATACTATTAAGATGGCAGACAAATATCTTGCCTGATGGTAAGTAAACACTTACAGTGTTAGTTGGACGCTTACTACAACAAGAGTATTTCGAGTGTACTCCCAAAAATAAAATCACTTTATACCTTTAACTTTGATATGTTTGTAAAACAACTCTAATTATTTTTACATGATAAAAGATTGAATGTAAATAATTATTTTAGTGTCCCTTTTGATTTGTCTGATATGGATTTACGTTCTAAGATAAAAATGTTCTAAGATAAAAGATTATAGTATCCTTTTTTCCTCAGTCTCATTGTTGTTTAATTTCTATTGACGAGTTTTAGTGTTATCAATAAAATTATTTCGGAAACAATTTTTACCTCAAATTTTCAATAATGTCTGACTTCGACCAATAAAAGCATGCATGTCACGAATAAATAAAAGAAGTCGAAAAAAGATCGGTTTTCTGGATATCGGTCTTTTAGACCCAGATTTTTTTGTGAATGGATTCATAATGATTCGATTTGAATCGATTCAAAAATCTATTTCATAAGTTTTGCCATCCCTATAAACCGGTTCTGAAATAATCTAAAAATCTCAGTTTTTTTATGAAAGGCTTTTACACCGGTTTTCATTTCAAGAAAACGATTACTTTGTGAAGCGATATATTCAAGCGCTATATTAAACAAACTTCACACCTCCGCTAGGAGTAATATTGTTCTGTGCTTTACACCGAAGAATGGTCAAGCCCACATATTGCAACAGAACAGACCATCGATTAATAATATCAGAACATCAGACATAAACGACGAGATGCATTTGAGCAAGAAACATAATACTCTGCAAGCATTTGACCCATAGTCTATATCAATCAGTGATGAATAATAAAAAATTTCAATCCTTATCTATCACACTTGCGTAATTTATTATACTCTTATATCTATTAGCCCAAGAGTCCACGTCAGTCAGAGCTTCGTTATTTTATAAAGGCTTAAATTAGTTTCTCTATGTACGTCTCCAACACAAATAAGAACGGTCCCGGATTATGAATTTTGAGTAGCGGTGGCTTTGTCAGGTAACTAGTACCAGTTACCAGCAGGTAAAAAATTCACCTCAAATTCGGTATAGTATTAAGCTCTATCTATCCATTGACTGAAAGACGTCCACTGCTGGACATAGGTCTCTCCTCAAGATCTCCACGACGACCGGTCTTGCACCACCCGCATCCAGTGGATTCCCGCGACCTACACCAGGCCGTCGGTCCACCTTATGGGGGTCTACCCACGCTACGTCTTCCGGTACGTGGTACCCATTCGAGAACCCGTTGGCCCCATCGGGCATTGGTTCTGCGAGCAATCTGCCCAGCCCACGGCCACTTAAATTTAGCAATTCTTCGGGCAATGTCGGTTACTTTGGTTCTTCTGCGGATCTCTTCATTCCTGATTGAGCTTAGTTTTTATATATTTTATTCGGAATAATATTAGAAATCACGTGGTTCATTACTAGATACTTAGCATGGTTCCTTCCCTCTGCCAGAAACCCTTAAACTATAGTAAATTGTAAGTATCCTTTTATTATAGTATAAAAGCTGATTTTTATGTATGTTACTTAAAGGAACTATCAATAGATGTTTTCTCAGTTGCGAGTCAGTTTCGACGGTGCATTCTTCTTACCAGACACATTAAAAACTGCCGTAAATGCGAGCGCAAAGTATATATGTATATGCAAGCGGGTGCGAGTGAAATTGTACGTTCGGTGAAGCGATGATGGCGCAGTTGGTAATGCGAGCGGATCCCTCGTCAATGGACGTAGGTTCGAGCTCACCTATCCAACTCTAAAATAAGCTTAAGCTTTCGGTGAAGGAAAACGTCGTGTGAAAACCTTAGAATGGTGGTAGCACATTGAGTAATAATGCCTACCACCCTCAAGTTTGAAAACCTGTCGCCAAAAAACGATTGGTGTGTTCCGGAAGCATCACTTGAAAACCAGTACCTCTAGGCTTAGTGTGTTTACTTAAAATGAAGGGAAAAATCGAGCATTTTTTTTTATTTTTAAAAGCTCCTGATTGGCTCCTAGTTTCTACAATAACTAATTTAGGGAAAAAATAAATCAAAAAATCAATCAAATATGTATATTATTTTGTATTAAAATATTTACCATAATGCTATCCAGAAAGGAAACAGGGGACTACGTTTGTATGGAATAAATGCCGCTATCATATTCTCTTAATGAAACTATCGTAACTTTTGAAAACTTGGCGGCTTTTCAATCGGGTGTGTACTAAAGGTTGATGTGGTGTTTTAAATTTCAGTTGAAATTGTTCCCTATTTAGCATATACAATATTTTTTTGTTATGGATTATAAATTGGTAAATTATAATATTTTGTGTAAAAATATACGTGTAAACAATTTTAATATTCTCGGCGAACTATCCGCCCCAGAATCAATAAATAACCAAAATTTTGCTTACGTAATATTTTTTAAGAACACCTTATGCCGAAAATACCTTTTTTTTAATTTAGGGTATTTATAAGGTTCCGCGTAAAAAAAAAAAATGAAACTCGTGAAATTGTGAACAAAATCCTAATCAATGCGTTGTTTTACTGGTAAGTGTTTGAATTTCATCATCTCGCTACCCTTAACCCATTTTCATTTGGGGTCGGCGCAACATGTCCAGAGACAGCTTTACTTATAGTGAAGGGTGTGTAGCGCGCACGGGCGCAGGGTTGTAGGGGACGCCGGGCGACCCGAGCGGCACCATCATAGATGCTTTGCTCGGGGCGTCAAAGCTTTCAAAGGGCGCCAGGATATTGCTGGCACACGGGCCCTACAAGGGCCTACTGAACTCTTCCATTCCTCTCTATTTGCAATCATCTCCGCATCCACTCCCTGGTAAGTGTTTGAATTTATAATAAATATTTTTGCTTTCTGTTAGTCCCAAAAATTATTTAGGGTCTGTACAAAAAATAGGGTCCATCCTTTTTCAATCGTTCTTTAGAAAGTTTTAGTTAGGTCTCCAAATCTACTCTCTGTGTCATAATTTTCAATACGCATTAGTTTTGCCCAATAAGTACATCACTTAAAACACCACCAAAATTACATAAGGTCAAACTTTATACGCTGATGAATTACGGACAAAGACTATAATAAGACAAACCATTATGCCGCCAAAAACTTCATTAGGTACGATTTCATTTATGTACGATACGGAGCTATACAATCGTTTACAACAAAAAGTCAAGGACACCAAGTCAAAAATGTAAATTATTATCTATCAATTTAAAAATGTACGCCGTAGGTAAGTTTAGATTTTTAAATATGTTAATAAATCGACCGGTATATTTTACAGACCGGAACTTAAGTTCGAATTAATAAATTTAAAATTGAAATGATTTTTTAGGGCACATAAACGTTATCGAATAAAAATTATCTGTTAGCACATAAGTTATTAATCATAATCTTTTCATACATTGGTGTTTTATTAGTCAAAAGCTATTATTTTTATAAAGAATTAAAGAACCAACGAAGCCTTTAAAAAAACCTTTTATTCTGTACCTATTGTAGAATAAGCTGTCTTTATAAATGAACTGTTTTAATCAGCTCATCATTTCAGCAAGGACATGGTACCATGATAAATTTAATAACAAGACTGAAGACGTTCCCAGGGTTGAACAATTCAATAACAAATCACAATGTACCTACCTTTTTGTATTCATCGCTTTATTAGCTATGTATAACTATAAGCTATAACTCGCTGCGAACAATGCTGGCTGCCGCACATTTTGTTAGTTTAAAGAGCATGTAGCTTCGAACCAGTTGTGTTTACACATTTATAGGTTATAAATGTAAAATATGTACAATGTTTATAATCATTCTTATCACAAAATATTGAAAAAATAATAATTGCTAATATAACATTTTACAATGAGAGTGCCAGTGTAATTCAATTAAAATAACTGTTATTGTGTAAACGAAAACATTGAGTGATAATATTATCAATAATACACAGTCAGTTGAGTGTCGCAAAGTAAATAAAGCTGTTAGAGATAAGGATTTTTCAGTCGACATTGCGCAGCTGTGCAACGTAGGTACTTAGTCAAGTTATTATCGTATTAATTTGCAAATTTAATTTAAAAATGTCCGGTAATCAAAAAAATGAATACGTCCCCGTATTGAAGATACCAAGCAGTGATCGTATGAGGCGTTTGAACGATGTTTTCCGCGAAGAATTCAATAATGAACCTGCTTTTTATGTTAAAGTTCCGGGCCGTGTAAACATTATTGGTGAACACATCGATTATTGTGGCTATCCAGTGTTGCCTATGGCATTAGAACAAGATATTTTGATGGCAGTTCGTCCGATCGAAGAACATAAACTTTGTTTAAGAAACACAAACAGTTTATATTGTGATTATTATGTTAAATTAAAAACTTTTGAGGATCTCGATATAAAACCAGATGACAACGGTAAACCTTTTTGGTATAACTACGTACTTTGCGGAATAAAAGGCAGCTTGGAATATTTGAAAAATGAAATAACAAATGGGCTACAGATTTACGTGGATGGAAACATTCCTCCCGCGTCAGGTTTGTCAAGTTCATCGGCATTAGTGAGCGCATCGTGTCTCTCTTTCCTTTACTCGCAAAATACTATACCGAGTAAAACAGATATAGCAACGTTATGCGCAGAAAGTGAACGGTACATAGGCACTCAAGGCGGTGGGATGGATCAAGCCATAGCTTTTCTTGCAGAAAAATATAGCGCTCAGTATATAACTTGGCAACCGCTACAAGCGACCCCTGTCGCTCTCCCTGAGAATGCAGTCTTCGTGGTAGCACACAGCTTAGCGGAAGCAAATAAAGCCGCTACCAACGATTTCAATAGACGTGTGATAGAATGCAGACTATCCGCGAAAATATTAGCCACCTGTTCGGGTATAGAAACGGAAAATCAAATAATAACATTAAGCCAGTTACAAAAAAAACTGGAATTCACATTGAGAGACATGGTGAGACTAGTCATCCAACATTTACCGAAAGATATTTATTCTAAAAGTGAAATATGTAACGTTTTAAATATCCGTGAAGATGATTTAAACAAGTCGTACTTGACCCCGAACACGAGACATTTGACTGAATTCAAATTAAAACAGCGAGCGCTTCACGTATTCGAGGAGGCCATGAGAGTTGATGACTTTCGCAATTATTGTACCCGATTAACACTCAATGGTGATTTATTGAATGGCGGTGACATTGCAACCGCTAACAATAACGGTGTTAGAAACTCTGATACCCTCGATACTTTAGGTAACTTAATGTCTCGAAGCCATGAGAGTTTGAGAAAATTGTACGAATGTTCACATGAAAATTTGGATCGCTTGGTCGATATATCGAAAGAGATGAACGTGTGTGCTCGATTAACGGGAGCAGGTTGGGGCGGCTGTGTTGTGGCGTTATGCCCGAATGAGAAAGTCGACAAATATATAGAGATGCTAATTGATAGATTTTATAATAAACATTGTAACGTAGATAAAATGAAAGCTCGCTCGTATGTTTTCGCAACGACACCTAATCATGGTGCAGTTATTTATGTTTAATAATGTATATCCATGTATATATTAATACTTATTAATAACTTAATACATGTCTATAATAATATTTTATGTTCTCTTAATTCATTTACTTCTTTCAAAATCTCTTTACATAAATATACCGCATGGCAATTATTCTAAAAAAAGTTTGTATATTTATTTGAAAGAGTTAATTTCGATTAGTTAATTCTGTGGTTAACATTCTACTTAAATTTACTTCGATTTCATAATTAGGTATTAATGGTGCTTTTTATTAGGTCATAATTTTCAAATAAACGTTTTGTTTTTCATATCATATTTAATGACTTTTGTTCCCACCAGAGATAAATAGTAAAAAAGTTCCCACGCCTCTGCTCGCGTATCTTATTTTTTCTATTCCGCAAAACTATTCACATCGTAAAATAGTGTGCAAACGATCTACGGAAAGAATGTTTTGACGGTAATTATTGTTGGTAAAACTTATCTTTGACTTCATATCTAGGACAAAGTATTAAAAATATTACAAAAAAAAGTTATTATTGTACAAAAAAACATTCTGCTGAAATAGATCACACCTGTGCATTGTAGTGTTAAGTGGCATATTTTTTGGTTAGGCATTATATTATTTTTAGTACTAACAGAAAGCAAAGATATTTCTCATAACTTTAAACACTTGCCAGTAAAACTGACAGTTGAACCGGATTTTGTTCACAATTTTATGAGGTTTATTTTACGCGGAACTATAATTATTTTCCTGAAATAAAAGTAGCTTAAGTTACCTTTGTAATTTCAGTTACTTTCCAAAGAAAGTCACGTCAAAATCAGTTCAGCCATTTTGGAAATACAAGAATTTCAAAATTTTTGTGTACGCACCTCCAATGTACATTCTTGAGTTAAAAATTGTTATTTCCAACAGTCATTTCAATTCTAATTATTTGTATAAAATTTCAAAGTTCTTCCCATCTAGTTTTCAAAACTAGTCATTATTTTTACAATTTGAACTATGGCAGCATTTATATTCCATGTATTGTGTACATTTGTATATGACGTTATAAAATACTACATGATAGCCAGTTAGTCCGGTTTTAAACTCGTAAGTATTGTTGTAAGTACTCGTAGTGTATTATTGAAGAATTTGTTTTTAATGAATGTACAAAACAGAATGATTTTATTGTAATAATAATTTCATTATCAAAATATTTAATATCATTAGAAATATTTGTATTCTTATCTCTATGTATATAGATGTAAGTAACTTCATGCGAGATACAAAATATGAAGTCTTAAATGTAGTGCAAATAGCAACTGCCCATTAATATCCGTTACTAAAGTCTCGAGGACTCAACATATCAATGTTACTTACATAATATTTTTATAACTTCAAACAATGTATAATAAAATTGCAAGGATCATAAAGTTTTAGTTTTAGTAAATACGTATCTACAGATTTTAATAATTATAACGTGGTAATCCGCTGGATGCGGGTGACGCAAGACCTATCGTCGTGGAGATCTTTGGGGGAGACCTATGTCCAGCAGTGGACATCTTTCGATTGAATATATGGATGGATATCTAGTTAACAACCAAATATTAAACAATATTTTTGCATTTATGGAGTTCTCCAGTGTAGTTGGATGGAGTGTGTAACGTTTATTACTTTTATTATTATTAAATAGGTTCATAAAATATTTTTGTTGTTTTTTTTTAATATATTGTACATTCTAACTTTTATGCAGGTTTATTCGCCATTTCGGTCTCACTAATGCAATAGGTAAGGGTAGTGCGTAAATGCATTCCCCTCGTCAAAAAAAAAGTTTATTCGCCTTTCCATGCGCACTATAATGATGTGTGGTGACGAGCATAATTGAATTAAATTTAGACTAAATTAGAGTGTAACGTATGAAACGTTCACAAATAATAAATTCTGCATTTTTCTACAGAAGTGTTAGAAGTTTACTTCAAATTGCAAAATTAATGTGACTTATAAAAAACCTATTTAATTTACCCTGATGCTACTGTAGCTCTACCCTTCTTTAACGTGATGAACCCTTATTTAACACATTTTAACGGACACTTTTTTGTACACAGAGTCGATTTCTTGCCACTACCCTCCATATTAACAAGATACAAATAAATAAGGTTATTATTTTATACTAGATGTGTGCCCGCGGCTGCGTTCGCGTTTCACATATTAATCACTGTGTTTCAATTTTTTTATACGCAGAAAGTCAAGCGCCAGTCCGCCATGGTACTAGGCCGTCTTTACCCTCTCTATAACTCCTAAGAGCAAGATGACTCTCCGCCATAAAATTACCCTGTGCAAGATGTCGGTTAGACCATATTTACACATATGTCACATTAAGAGATCTCAGGTGCGTACAATGTAGATTCAGAATTATTTTGTAAGGAAATCCGCAGGCGCTCAATGGTTTCAGAGAAATGTGGATTTACACAGGGATCTGAACCTACCCACCATTAGGTCCGTTTTTAAAACCCAGTATCGCGCCTTATTTAAACGCGCAGAGACATACCCGAATCCCCAGAAGCTGTCTCGTACTCGCCTGACCCGAACGCCCCTCCAAAGATGCGACGTCCGCGTAACATCTTGACACACCCCGACGATGTTGTTTTATGATAAATTTAATATGTGGGAGTTAAAGTTTAAATATCCAAGAAAAACAAACGTTATATCAATATAGTTTTTACTTATAATATCAAGCTGTGACACAGAGCACTTTTATTTTTAATATGTCACAGAGTACAAAAAATTATAGAGTAGATAATAAATATGTACTTTTTTTTTAAATTATGATAGCATGTTAATTTTCTCAATGACAGACGATAACATTACTCGCATGAGTAGGAGCTTCCCGCATCAACCGTGTTTACTTGTGTGTTAGCTCCCACGCCCGCGAAACTGCCGTTCCCGCCGCCGGAGACAGGCGGCTAACTTTGCTCCCGCACACACTCCGGTTCCCCCTCAGGCGGCGACCCAAGACGTGCTCCGTTCCCCAACTGGGGAGGCTCTTGACGTCGCCGCCAGCGCGATACAGTGACACTGCCCATGCATCAAGCATTACACGCACAACACTGCAAACACACTCTTGCACATAACACGTCCACGTATATAGGTCCTGTAAGGAACCTTTTTTTTTATGTAAATAAAGATAAAAAATGTAGGGATTTAGCTAGGATAAAAATTCGCGCGAGAGTTTTCATACTCATGTAGCGGCCAAGCCGAGGTTCGAACCCTTGAGCTAGCTACCTTATGCGGCTGAGTGCCTTGAGCACTCGCCCTCAAAGTTCGGTGAAGCTGTGTAGGCCTTTCCGGTCAACAGCATTAGCTAGGTTAAAAAAAAAATCAAAAATCTGTCAAGCTGTTCCGGAGATTACCCGGAACAAACAGACAACAGATTTTTTTAAATCGTATTTTCGGTATAGGTGGCGTATACAAATTCAGATCTATTTAGTAAAAAAAATAACTTTGACATTAAAAACAGATATTTCAATAATTCTAATAGGTACTTTTTTGAGTTTTTACTAGGAGAGGTAGAGAAGCATTGGACTCCATTTTAGATTAGTGATGATAAATAAACTGTTAATAAACTTATTTTTTTATTTCTAATATTAGTGGCAAATTTATTTGTCAACATATAGTTTTTTAATTGTAATCAGTCTCGCAGTTATAAAAATATTTTCTGAACCCAATCTAAGATGCCCAAGCCTCTCCTGAAGCTTGCCCCTCTAGTTGAAATAGAATATCCCCCGCCTACCTGTCCTAATACAATATTTCTAATTCTCTGCTAGGTTCCTATTATTATACGGGGGGCGGGAACTTATCCCGCTCCCTGGATGTTGGACCACAATGTCTTGCCTCTACTGAGGCGGGCTAAGAGGTGGAGGGGAACTTTTCTCCTCCATCCCCACCGGGCCATTGCACTGACGGGCCGGGTGGGTTCGCTGCAGGGGGCGACGCGGTGCTTGCGAAAGCCACCCCGTGTCGCCCCCATCCCAAATGCAGTGGACGGCCCCGGGGGGTTTTAGTGGGTATTTCCGGGCGACTCTCGCCCGGGTGAGTCCCACACTGGCACGGAGCTCGTCACTCCGTGCCCCCTTATCTATTGTATTTGGAGGACTTTGATCTTCCAAATACAATAGATAAGGGTAGTGCGTAAATGCATTTCCCCCCGTCAAAAAAAAAAAAAAAAAAAAAAAAGGTTCCTATTATTAACTTCTCTGTAATTTTTTTTTTTTCCGTTAAAAGTCAATTAACGATTTAATGTATGTCTAAATTCTTTCAAAATACTTGTGAAGTTTTAATAGGTGAGTATTATATACTAGCTGAGCCCGCGACATCGCTCGCGTAGAATAAAGATATATTCTTATAGCCAGCCTATATTGTCCCACTATATCCAATCTATCTATGCACCGTCCCGTTCAGGTCCCTATCCGCGGAGAAGGTCACTGAAGCCAGACCAGGCCACCTCACAGACACCCTTCCTAGTACAATGGAAGGTCTAGGCTCCTTCACCCCTTGATTTGGCAATACGACAAAGTCCAGATTCTGCCGAAACTATGCACCCAGCTATTCTTGCCCTAATAGGCCTAAATGGCGGCCAGAAGAGCATAATGTGGAGATTAATGTCATCTCCCGCCTCAGCCCTACAATCAACGGCTTTATAGCCCTGCCCCTCACACTTAAAACATTGGCCTCCCTGGTCTACCCCCGAAGGACAGACTGAGCAAGTGTGACCCAGGACCAAACACCGAAAGCAACGCAGAAGCATAGATCAAACCGTACAGGCAGCGCACGTCATATTATAGAATTTTTGCCGGCTTCAATTACATTTATTGTAATTAATTAAAATTGACTAAAATAAAAAGTAGCCTATTATCATATACATTTCTAACAGTGAAAAAAAAATCAAAACGGGATCAGTAATAATCAGCAATCCGAAAATCCAAACTCACAAACTTTACATCTTTATAACATTAGTATAGATGCCATTATGCATACATATTATGCATTATTATGATTTTTTAATGAATCTAGATTAACACCATTAATAGATCATAAAAATACTATAGAGTATAAACAAATATGTACCATACCAAATTTCATCGAAATCGGTTCAGTAGTTTTGCGTGATTTGCGAACAAATGAATATATGTATCAAAATTTATTCTAAACTAGCTGTGTCCCCGCAGCTACGTCCGCGTTTCATATATTCTTCACTGCATTTTTATTTTTATACGGAACCCTAATTTTTTTTAGTACTAAGATAAAAAATATATGTTTCATAAATTCAAGCCCTTGCCCGTAAAACTCCATTGAATCGTATTTTATTGATATTTTTATGATATTTAATTTTTTTTTACAAGGAACCCTAATTATTTTTTAAAATGAGAAGTACGCCAGGTTACCCGGAGGAACTTCAGCTATCTATCAAAAAAAATCCCGTTAAAATCCGTCCCACCGTTCCGAAGATTACCCGAAACAAACAGACAGCCAGACAAAAATTTTTAAAATTGTATTTTCGGTGTAGGTATCGTAGATACATTCATATCTATTTGGTTAAAAATAATAATTTTGACATTACAAACAGACACTTCAATTTTATTTATTAGTATAGATGTTAGTACAAAGTATATACTACAATCTAACCAAATTTCATACAATTCAGTCCAGTAGTTTTTGCGCGAATGGCGAACAAATTAATAAACAGATAGACAAAATTTTAAAAACCATCGAAATGAATCCTCTTTGGTATTTTTTCTGAAATATCTTCAATGTACAGATTTTGTTCCTGTAGCCTTTTATTGTATGTATAGATTGTGTTAATATAGATTATAATTTTGCAATACGACCATGATATTAGTGACAACGGGGCTTTTCGCCGGTATGTCATGTAGTGACTTATTTTTAATTCAATAACTTGTGTTATAGGACCCTATATTGCGTGATTTTAGTGCCATTATACGTAGTATTTTTTTTATCATTGTGTACAAGTAAAGCGATTTGATAATATTGGCACGAAGCGTTTATTGTGAGGTGCCACGAGAATCCATGAAACATTCTAGAGTTTAGAGAGATTGCCATCGTCTTGCTAATGTGTAGATACAAGTTTAAACTTCTGAATAGGCGGTATGGATAAAAATGTCTCCTAGAGTATCCTATCGGATGAATACCAATGAATATCCTATTAGTGACAATGTCATTGTCAAAATAAGATGTCTTTGACCATAGTGGCATAGTCTTTGACAGTTTTGAGAAATGTCACAGAGTAAAAACGGGATTCCATCCGTTTTATGGTTTTGTAAATACGAATAAGTTTTTTTATTAGGGTTAAATCATATGGTATATATAGTTTACTTCTTATTACAGGTCTTAGTTCAATTTCCCAGCTTTCTTCATAAACTCTAAGTAAGTATAATACCATAAGCTTAAATTATTACGATAATGATGAAATAATGATCTAATTCGGATGTTTCGTGTGAGTAGATTGATAATAGAAAATAATATAAATTTTACTTATTTCATAGCTTACCAAGGATAGATAGCAATGGTTATGTCTAAGGTACATAAAATGAATTATTTTTGTATTATGATGTGTCAATAAAATTTTAGGTTATATTCATTTGTTGAATAAATTTGCTAGATCAGCAAATTCAATATATAATATATTAACCATACTATTTAAATTACCTTTTTTCTTCATTATGGCCAGTTTCTATGTTTTTAACATAAACTGTCTTTTCAAAGCATTTTTTAAATATGTATCCAATTCCTGTTTTAATGCTGGATTTAAAATATAGTTCCACATGCTTTATTATTATATAGATTTAATTGTAGCTGTTCTGTGTAAGTTCTGACATATATTTATGGATATAGTTTGTACTTTAAAATGTAATGTAGAAACTTAAATTAATTAAAGCTTTTAAATTAATTTATGCTGACAATTTGCATTTGTCTTTATGAAATAATGTTTCAACTTAAAACAGTTTATTTGACACAGGCTGAGACTGATGTTAGCCAATTAACAACATCAAAGAAACGGAGACTTAGAAGGAAAAAATTACAAACTGAGCATAAAAAAAAATCATTAGATACTCAGCAAAAATCTGAAGAGTTTCAGAGTACAAAACTCAAGTGCCTAGATAAAAGCTATGTACATTCTACAATAGTTAATAATAGTATAAAGGATATATCAGAAATGTCTTCAAATGAAGCTTCCACTAAGTCTAGAGAAGAAGTAATAGCAATGAGAGAAGCCAAAAAACTAGCTAAATTAAAAACAAAAAACAAAACTGCTGTAAATGAGGTTAAAAATGATCCAGTAGTTAAAGAAACTAAAAAAAAAGATAATAATATTAAAAAAGTAGATCATGTTACTGAAGTGGAAAATAGAATAAAAAAACAACTGAAGAAATTAAGGTAATATCTAATAATGCGGCATCTAAAAGTAAAGATGAAGTAGATAGAGCAATAGATACTAATGTAAATATAAAAACTGATCATGATGCTGTAATAAAGGATGATAATAAGGAAAGAGATCAAATAAAAAAAAGAAAGGGAAGCAAAGAAAGCTGCTAAACAGGCCAAGAAAAAGAATACAGGGAATGATACCACTGTAGTACAAACTCCTAAAACCGTTTCAGAAGTAAGCACAAATTTTGCCATTAACATATCTCAAGATACATATGTTGATGATATGACAGTTAAAGATGTAGTTGAAACACTAAAAGATATAGTAAATGTGGCAAAAGAAGTCAAAGAAGTGACAGCAAAAATTCAGTTAATTGATTTGAATACTAAGAAGGTAATTTTATAAATAGTTTATTAATTTAATTTAGTTCTAATTTACAAGTGTAGTAACTGCAAAAAATTGTAATATGATTAGATTGTGTATTAACTGATTGATCAAATATTTTTATTTCACAGCCAGATGAAATAAATAAGAGTAAAGCAGATCTTCGAGCAGAGAGACGTGCAAAGCAAGAAGCACAAAGAGCGGCAAAACAAGCAGCTTTGGAAAAACACACCCACTAAACCTATACCACAGACAAAAAGTGATGCAATGTCAACTAAACCTAAAGAGGTTAGTTAAAGGTTTAAAACTTGAATTAACATTCTCAGTTCTTTCACTTGTATTTGCTTTTTAAAATCAATAATGGAAAAATATTTCTGTGTATCTTGAAATTTTTCAAAATGATTAAAACTCCTAGTTAGAAGCGATGATGGCACAGCGGGTAGTGCGGCCGGATTAAGCTTCAATCAACATGGGTTCGATCACAACCTATCAGACTCTAAAATCGGCCTGAGCTTTCAGTAAAGGAAAACATTGTGAGGAAGCCATGCATGGTGGTAGGGCATTTTCTAATGATGCCCGTCTGGGTAGCTACCACCTTCAAGTTTGAAAACCTGTTGCCAAATACCAATAGGGGTGTTCCAGGAGCATCACTTGAGAATTAGTACCTAGGTTTAGAGTGTTTACCATCCTGTACCACATCGTCACTTAACATCAGGTGAGATTGTGGTCAAGGCACTGAGCCTATTCCGTGTAAAAAAAAAAAGAAGAAATTATACATGATTATATATAAAGTCAAAAGTTCAAAGTAGTTGTGAATAATGAGATAAATAAAAAGAAAATACAATGTATTAGTTTTTTTCTTTCATTAATTATAAAGTATTTATAAATTTACTATTTTATTTATAGGATAAACCTGTTAAACAAAAAACTTTAGAAAAACCCAAAGTGAAATCTCTAAATGGGCCACGATTGAATTGGTTCCAACACTTGTACTCAGGTCATGACAAAGAGTCATTGAGGAAAATTCCTATCAATTCCAAGTGAGTGGTGTTATCTTTAATCTGTTGTATATGTAATAAAGATAAGGTTGCACTTGTATACCAGTTGTTTCTTACTGTACATGTGATGTTAACTTTGAAGTCATGCCAGCTCATGGTAACATATTCAAATACCATGTAAATCTTGATAACCCAACCCTCATTAAGTGACAATTCTTGGAAAAAGGAACAAAGCCGGAATAGCTTTTCCAATGCCCTAAACGCTGCATGGTATCTCGTACAGTTTATACCGAAAACACAATTTTTAAAAATTTGTTTGTAGGTCTGGCTGTATGTATGTAATGGGTAATATACGGCTGGACCAATTTGGACGGGACATTCTTTGGTAGATAGCTGAAGTTACTCCGGTTAACTTAGGGTACTTTTTTACGTGGGACCCTAATTATTTTCTTAAAAATTCTTTAGTATTAAGATAAAGTAAATATATTTCTATGTATGAGAAGCACTTGCCCGTAAAACTGTGCATTAAATCGGAATTTATTAAATTTTTTACGAGTTTTAAATGTTTACGCGGTACCCTAATTATTTTCTAAAATTAAAAGTATCCTAAGTTACACGGAGTAACTTGAGCTATCTACCAAAAAAAAGTCCCGTCAAAATCCGTCCAGCCGTTCCGAAGATTACCCGGAACAAACAGACAGACAGACAATAATTTAAAAAATTGTATTTTTGTTATTCCTATCGTATATACATTCATATGTATGTATTTAGTAAAAAAAAATGTTATTATGACACTTCAATTTTATTTATTAGTATAAATTATATATAATTTCTTACTAGATTATACATGGAATAGAATAGTATATATATATATATATATATATATATATATATATATATATATATATATATATATATATATAAATCATTATTCTATTGACTTCATTCTTATCAGTTATCATAGTTGCTGTTCAAATTTATTTGCCCTTTTGTATTTTAAGATCATTCTTTGAAGATAGTAAAATATTTCGTTAATAGCATTAGTTTGTTATTAACCTAGGCTTAAGTGCATTTTCTATGTTCATAAGATTTCAAGTATTGTAACATCTATACTAATAAATAAAATTGAAGTGTCTGTTTGTAATGTCAGAATTCTTTTTTTGTACTAAATAGTTAATATGAATGTATACACGAAATCTATACCAAAAATGCAATTTTTTAAATTTTTTGTCTGTCTGTTTGTTCCGGGTAATCTCCGGAAATGCGGGACGAATTTTGACAGGACTTTTTTTGGTAGATAGCCGAAGTTACTTCGGGTAACTTAGGGTACTTTTATTTTCGAAAATAATCAGGGTTCCGCGTAGAAAAATTAAAACTTACAAAAAATTGCACAAAATCTGATTTTACTGCCAAGTTTTTGAAATTATTAGAAATATTTTTACTTTATCTTAGTACTAAATAAAAAATTTGGGTTCCGTATAAAAAAAAAAAATGCAGTGAAGAATATATGAAACGCGGGCGCAGCCACGGGGACAAAGCTAGTTGATAATATAATTTTTTGGTACATACTATAATTGATATTATTTCATTGTAAACTATGCATTTAATTATTGAAATTTACCTTGTCGCTTCTTTCAAGGCTAATTTAATACTTTGTTCGAACAATTCCTGAAACATAAGTCATTATGATAGTAAACATAAAAAAATACTGTTTCATATTTAATATAATATAATATGTATTTTAAAATATAAAATTATTAGGTATTCTTTGATTTGAAATGAAATAAAATTTAACTGAGAATACTTGAATAGTTAAGAAAATGTTAGGTTTTTGGTTTAATGTCATTTTAATGAGATCAAAACTTCTAACTATTATCATTTATTTCTTAGGACTTAGCACTTTTAGCACTTTTAAATCATCATAAAAAGGATGAGCAGTGGTCATGTATCAAATAGGAAAAATTGTAGTGTGTATTTGTCATGTCCTTTTATAGTACACATTGTGTTTCAGCTTGCATCCAGCAATTATAAAGTTAGGTGTACAGTTGGCATCTCGGGTTGTGAAAGGATCAAATGCGAGATGCATAGCCTTGCTTGATGCACTCAAAAGAGTAAGTCGGACATTGTTATTACATAGCATAGAGCATATGCTGGCATGTTAGGGTTATGTTTATCTTATAAATTGTCTTTGGTTTCATTCACTGTGCAATGATGTATATGAATGAAATATATTATAAAAACTATGAAGCTCCATTACGACCTAGGTCTATTTTAATATTAAAAAAAAAAAAACAATCTATTGCAATATAAAAACACAATATTTATTAGAAATGTTGAAAAAAAAAAATCCAATCAAAATTGGTTCTGTGGATTTAAGGATTTCTTCATACAAAATAAAAAAGAACTAGGCAGCCATGAGGACTGCCGACAGAAGTGTAAACTAGAAACTTTGGAAAACTCACTTCCATTGTTTTAATTTCAGAATCTATTAATTGAATTTTTACATCTATTGGCTCTCGGAGCAATAATTATTTACATTTTCATACAGCTTATTCGTAATCATAATATACGATACGCTGAGTGTTTATACAGTTTATTATTTATCTGTGAATCCAAGCACTTAAACGCCAACTTGACATACTGTAGCATGTTGACGGATGACTTCATAGCAGTAAAGACCATCTACAAGTTTTTAATTTAAAAACAATTACCTAATTATACTTAGATATACCCTATGATATACGTACAGTATAATTGCTTAATTTGAAAGTGGTATTTAGTTATAATAAAAACTTGGTTATAAAGAGATAATAAGAACGTGGGGTAGGTTGTAAAAGGTGTTTTTTCTGTATTCGGTGTTCATCTAAAAAATATCGTCAATGTACGAGACGGATAGGGTTGCCGCCTTTTTTATGAAAAAAAAAAGTACATTATGCTTGAAGACATATTTTTCACTACTTTTAGCCGCTTTTAACAAATAAAATCTATTATTGCTAAACAGCTGCAAACCATATTTACAATCTATACAGGTTGAAGTAAATAAGAAATTCATTTTAATCACATTCAAAGACTCTTGTTTTTCGCCTATTACTATCCATCACAGAAACTCTCTAAAACTCTTCGTGAATGCTGATATGGGTGAAAGTAATCCCAGGGAAATAAAGTATTTTCGCTTACTTTATTGTTGCTATAAAGTACAATTACCCGAAATTACGTACAATACTTTATAATAAATTACGGGTGGCAACCCTAGAGACGAGTGTGAAAAACATTTATTCAGATGGTGCGAGATTACACACTTCCAGCGAAGACTGAATTTGCTCGTGGTCTAGAGTCGCACCTCGCTACCAGCCTTGACTTTCTATGGTCGTTGCGTCAGCCATCCGCTTCGCAGACGAACGCAGTGAAATTCTTCCGACATCATCTCACTCAGCTACCTAATAACGTTGATGAATTTGATGTGAGTGAATTTAGACTGTTTCTCTTGACGGCCAGGTTAATCCCATTTAAAAGTTACAGAAGTTTTTAGAAGACCAAAAAAAAACAGTAGAAATTTAAACACACTCGGTCTTATTACAAAAACATAAAACAAACTAGCGTTAAAACACGCATTTTACTAATCAGGGTCTAAAATTTAAAATTGTATAAAATATAACCTCTAAAAACACTCTTTTTAAACATTTGTTCAACGGGAGTTTATCTTTTTTGTAATAACACCGATAATGTCAAAACTATAAACATTTGATGCTAATTACATTTAAATTTTCATTGTAATAATTACATTGATAAGTTAAACCATGGAGATTCTGTTTAAACTGTGGTATTGTAATACGAATTAAAGTTAAGTTTTAAAATGTCTTTAAATGTCTGTTTTATATTATTTGGTAGAATTATTTATTAATCGAATTACTTGGGTATATGACAGCTCATATCAATAACATATATCGACTTTAAGGGCAGTTTACAGATGTACTACAATTAGGCATAATAACTTATGAAGCCACATAGATTAAGATGTCTTATGTATAGAGTATTGCTGTTTCACTCTAACAGAAACTCCTGTTTTAATGCGTTCGTATTGGCAGACCGGTAACTACCATACTTGTAGATACCACAAGTGGGATAGCAACAGAGTACATGGTGATTAAGTTCACTTTGGGAAAAAAAAAATTTCGGCATATCGAAAACTTATCCATCAAGGTTACATGTGCGTATGGATTAGTTAATAAAATATATTGTTATTCACATAAAATAGTGTAATAAGAATGTTGACTGGTTATCTTTTATTGTCTCGTGATAAATAGATAAATCCCATCCCACAAATAAATAAAGCTAATGCTCAAAACCTAACGATGATGGGGCAGTGGATAGTGCATTCGGATTCCGCGTCAATGGACGCGGGTTTAAATCCTCCTATCCAACTCTAAAATCAGCCTGAGCTTTCGGTGCAGGAAAACATCATGAGGAAACCATAGTATAGTGGTAGGGCATTCCCTAATAATGCTCATCCTACCAGCTACCACCCTCAAGTTTGAAAACCTGTCGTCAAATACCAACAGGTGCAGCTTCACTTGAGAACCAGTACCTCTAGGTTTAGTGTGTTTACCATCCTGGACCACATCTTCGCTTAACATCAAGTGAGATTGTGGTATAAAAACACAAAAAAAACAAAAATGTGACTAAAACGTAAGAGAGTTCTGTAAGCATTTAAATTTTATGTGAAATAGATATGTTGTTTTAGTCAAAAATTATGTCACGATTTACGTGTATTATACGAAAAAAAACATATTTTATACTAGCACTCATTTTGTGGAAAAGAGACAGAGCATATTGCATCTCAGTTCAATTGTCAATAAAAAAAATAATCTTTAAAAAAATGTACAGAACAGTTTTTTGTTTTTTTTAATTTACATAAGTCTATTATTTTGAATTAATTTTTTTATGTTATATATTGTACCTTAAATTATTACTGTATAATCAGGCTAAGAAGACATTGCAAGAGGAGATCGACAGGTACATACGGGAACAAATAGAAGTTGCTGGTGAAGCTATCAGTATAACAGTCAGGAATAAAATATCAAACGGCGACCATATTTTGACTTATGGATGGTATGACTTATTTTTTTTAGTTATAAAATTAGATTAATTACTAGTAACTTTTGTAGTAGTTTACAGCTAATCTATATAACAACCATAATATAGAAAAATGATAATATAACCTATTCATATCCATTGTTTAGTTAATTTTTTTGATACTAAAATGTATACAAATATGTACCAAAAATCTTTAAATTTTCCTGTGCGAACTAAAGAAACAATAAAAAAAGGTATATAACAGAATATTATTGATGCACCATCCCCTTATCAAGAGCAGTAAGCAAACCCTTACCATCATTACATAAGCATTTATCTATACTAATATTATAAAGACGAAAGATTTCTATTTTTGTATGTAATGAATAAACTTGAAAACTACTGGACCGATTTGGATGAAATTTGGTATTGGTTTTTATAACGGAAACTACGCGGGTAAAATCGCGGGGAGCAGCTAGTATAATATAAATAAGTAAATATTACTTACTTCCAATCACCATTGATATATACGTAATACTTGTACGGTCCCTAAAACGTTGTTTCTCTCTCGTCTGAATATTCATCTTAGGACATTCAAATATCTTGTTTTATTTCAATAATATTCATACGTACATATTACGCCTTTCTCCCGTGGAGGTCGGCAGAGATTATGTCCTTTTACTTGGTACGATCTTGACACACCTATT
Source organism: Samia ricini (assembly GCA_014132275.2). Taxonomy (NCBI): domain Eukaryota; kingdom Metazoa; phylum Arthropoda; class Insecta; order Lepidoptera; family Saturniidae; genus Samia; species Samia ricini. The sequence continues at coordinate 16,298,482 of AP028161.1, forward strand.
TCGCTACCTCTACACTTATGAGCGCTTTCACACATGCTCGTTGGTTATGAGTACTTTTCACCAAGCCTTTATTAAGTACGTGCTGGATTTAGTCAAGACACGTTCGCCTTGGTCGCCCATTATCGACGTGCCTAGTTACCTTTTCGCCTTGTAAATTCGTATATAAATCTTCTGTCATCCATCCTCTCCACGTGCCCGAACCAACTAAGCATTCGTTTTTATCCTCTACCGCACCACAGCGTTTCCGTATCATACTATTCCTGACTTTATCAATAATTTTCTCGTAATAATTGTTTTGTGGTTAATTAGTTCGTCTTTAATCGAACGGATCCTCGTTGACGCCTGGGAAGCGGAAGTGGAATTCAGGACTGTGGTAGTCGGTAATCGAGTGCAGCCTGACGCGAGGGAAATGCTTCGTCGACTCTCAGCCAGGGGACTCCCCTGCACCTATATCGATATCTCATCGTTAAGTTTCCTTATCAATACGGTTAGTGATTTATATAAGATTTTTCAATTTTAATGTTAATACATAATATCATATTATACACATGATTAATTCAAACTTAATGGTGTTAGCACACGTACGGACCAGACCGCGGACATATTACGGTGCGCGGCCGATGTTATCAGTCCCCTAAGCAGTGATGGGAATCCAAAAAAAAAAAAGATTTTTGAATCGATTCGAATCTAAGTTTGACGAATCGATTCACAAAACATCAGGGTCCAAAAGATCGATCTTTCAAACTAATAAAGTATCGATTATTAAAGTTTCCTTTTTGTTTTCTATAATATGATCATCTGTAAATAGGTAAAAATAAAACTTAGTAAGTTAGGCATTCTTCTTTTTTTGTTTAGTTGCTATTGATGACCTTTAATAAATTTAAAAAAAAATGGAAGCAGTTTTTGCAATAAATGATGATTATAGTCTAATTTCGACTAGAGGAAGAATACTATAATATTTACGAATAAAAAGTCAAATAAAACTAATAGAAATTTTTTTTATCTCTTTGACCTCGATGTTTTGTGAATCGATTAAAGAAACGATCTGTATGAAAAATCTTATTTCCCATCGCTACTTAGGCGACTAATGACCTCGGCCGCTCGACATACTATGTCCACGGTCCGGTCCGTACGTGTATTAACACCATAACATAGTTTGTAGTATGGTGAACAAATGGCAGGTGACTTAGCGATACATACACAAACACACACATTTAATCACACATGGACACTGATAATTGATATAATGTCACCCTATGTGACTTATATTTTGAGAAAATGGCTGATACAATTTTAGAACATCTTTTTAAATAGTATAGAAAATTGTTAGTCGCTATAAATGTTTAACTAGTGTTGGTTTTATTTAGACCAGTGATTGACTTATCATTTTATTTAAAACATGATATTGTTCCTCAAATGATGCTATGCCTGTACATACCTATTGATATATGGTGACAGGTTTACTACAGGTGTCCTATCGCCATGCTTGAATTTATTTATTAAATATTTATATAGCGTAACAGTAGATAACTTTTAGCTTAGCAAACTATACATTTTCATGACAACAAAGTGACAAAACTTTCTAGATCTATTTTATAATATTTAACTATAAGAATGTATTAATTAATAAAACACACCCACATACATTATACCACTGTGCTATCCCCTTACAATAAACATAATTAATTGAAATCATCGGCAAATTAATTGAATGTAGGGAACTGAACTACATACTAAGTGATTAAGATGGAGTACTTGTATGCGCTACAGTGCGACAGAACGGTACGTTGCGCTGAACAAGTCGTGCCGGCGTACTGCTATATTCGGTGCTTGTACCGAACAAAGAGTAAAGAGACGAAATACTGTATAAATAAAAGCTATATTACAATCAGAGTTACCCCTTAGATTTCCTAACAATGTTTATCTTGCCCAATAACGCTCACTGATTTTAGAGGTGTGCTCTAACTTTTTTGCACCCCCTCCCCCTATTTGTTGGTAATGTAACACTTGATTGGTTCGTCTATGGATGATCAGATCGATAAAGTGGTGCTCGGTGCGAGCGCGCTGCTCGTGAACGGGTCGGTGCTGGGCGCCGTGGGCACCGCGCAGGTCGCGCTCGTGGCGCGCTCCGCCAACGTGCCCGTGCTCGTCGCCTGCGAGACGCACAAGTTCAGCGACCGGGTGCAGACCGACGCGTTCGTATACAACGAGATCGGTATGCACATACAAACTATATTAATAACATAAAAACACGCAAGCACACACAAAACACACGCACGCACCCATATAAAACTCACACGCACGCACACATATAAAACACACATGTACGCGCACATATAAAACACACACGCACGCACACAAATAAAACACACACACGCACGCACGGACAAAACACGTAGTGCGCATACATTCTTTCATCTTCATAGTTAATGGCGACATTATGATTTATTTATGTAAATAAATAAAATCGAAGCATGTTTGTAATATAAAAATAAAAGCTTTAGACTAAATACAATACATACAAAAAGAAAACATTTATTTAACATTTTTATTTGTAAGAAGAAAAAATTATACACTATTGCTTTTTGTACAGGCCCTAAATTTTTTTGTTATTAAAAGAAAGCAAAGACATTTCTTACGAATTCAAACACTTTCCAGTAAAATTGTGCATTTTTCTTATTCTCTTAAAATAAAAGTAGCCAACGTGACACCTTATAACATCGACTATCTCCCAGAAAATAGATCTAGCCTTTCCGGAGATTAGCGGGAACAAACAGACAGATCCGTTTATACATTCATATTTATTTATTTAGAAAAAAGGCTGCTATTTTGGTATTACGAACAGACACTTCAATTTTTTTGTGTATCTATTATTTTTTAAATAATTTTGTAACTTAATTACTTGTCCGTTTATATATGTATATCTTTGATTTTTCAGGGGATCCCGATGATCTAATAGATAAGTCGGATGAGAGCTCTCCGCTGAAGGACTGGCGATCGAATCCGAATCTGACACCTTTGAATTTGTTGTACGACGTGACACCACCGAGCTTGGTCACCGCTGTAGTCACAGAGTTAGCCATACTGCCTTGCACTAGTGCTCCCGTTGTCCTCAGATTCAAACTCTCTGAGTATGGTATATAATAATTTTAAAAAATGTACACCTTTAAAACGAATCGATTAATAAATCCCTTATAAAATACCTAATAATGATGATTTATTTTTATTCGGTGTGACGTCGTTATAGGTGAAGTTTTTAATTATTGTCTGACAGATTGCATGACAGCTGTCAATTTCGATAACAAGTTTATTTTGTAATGAATTGTGAATAGGTAATAAGGTTGTAAATAGCATGTTGCCACTCTTATTAGGTCACAGGAAAAATATTTTTGTTTTTATAATATTTAAAGTACAGTGTAGAGTTTTATTATGACCCATAATTCACACACTTTATAAATATTTTGTTTTCAATATACAATTTTTCGTGTACTTTAATATTAATTTTAAAAGTTATGATGACTTATTGATTTATGATCGGACACAGTGGCGTAACTATACCATCTGAGGCCCGTGGCAAATTCATTGAATCATTTATAATTCTTACTAAATTTTGTTGAAAAAATTGTCGGTTTTTTCTTTTTTTTCCCCGTTTATCTGCAATCAGCACTAGCTTTAAGCAGATGTGTTGTAAGTTATAACGGTTTGAGTGTGTCTTCCAGTGAGGGCATCTCCTCATCAGTAGACCATATTTATTTAGATGGGTAATATGCCTCTTCGCTTTAGCTTATTTTTGTAGCTTCGGGTTGTCAGCTCAGCAGCCAATCCATTAGAATGGTTTGCCAGCTTGCCTTGAAATGTCACAGTTGTTTTGTTTATTTTTTGCTTTACAGTACTGACCTCGAGATGGTAGTGTATTTCTGCATTGGTGATGTACCAAGTTGCGGTGCACAGATTTCGCAGCATCAAGTTCTGCATTCGCTGTATAATAATTATACTAGAGTCACAGGCTTCAGAAACCTCTTGTATATGAGTAGTTTGTTATCTACCGATAGCTTACTATTCCGACCTAGTAGCCAAGACAAATGGGTGTATCGAATTTTCAGCTCGTCTCTTTTAGCTTTGATATGGTGTTTCCAAGTTCAGTGTCGGTTCAGGTGTAATCCAAGATATCGTATGCTATCTTGGTGCGGGAGTGTAATATTTTCCAACTAAACAAGGGGGCAGTTTCCTTATCGCATCGTAAAGGTGGCATGTGCTGGTTTTAATGTATTTTCTTGAATTGTTGTTATTAAGTCCCTTTTGTAGTTTTAGGGTAGCTACCACAGTGTTCTTGTCGCTAACTAAAATAGCTGTATCATCTGCGAATGTGGCTGTTGTGACATCATCCCTCTCAGGTAATTCAGATGTAAATATGGAATACAATATAGGCCCAAACTGATCCTTGTGGGACACTGACTTCTATCTGGTAAAAGTTGGAAGTAGACTGGGCTTCCTTCAACAGGAATATTCTTTCAGAGAAGTATGATTCAAACAGTAAATAGAGGCTGTTGGGAAGTCTATTCTTAATTTTACAGAGTAAACCTTCCTGTCAACTTTGTCAAAGGCCTGTTTTAATTTCTAGAAATACCGCGGAGCAATATTCCTTCTCCTCGAAGGTCTTTCTTATTTTATTCACAACTCTATGAACTTGTTCCACTGTTGAATAGTACATTCTGAAGCCAAATTGATAATTTGGTATAATATTGTTTTCTTCTAATATGGGTAATATCCGATGTAGAAGCAGTTTTTCGAAGAATAAAAGCGTCAGTAGGCGGTTTGTTGAAAATGTTAGGATTCTTCTGAACTCGCGGGCCGGGGCGTTTTGCCACCTCAACCACTCTATACTTCACTGCCACTGCTCGGACACCGTGTATATCGACGTGCGCTTGTGTATCCTACAGTACGATGAACTTTCGTTTTTCAGTAAAGGCAGACGTGATGAAAGGGTATTTTCTACAGGCCGCCTAGTTAACTATTACACTCATGTTGAAAAATCACTTGTATATATATATACGGATTGTCCCGCTTAAAGCGGGACGTATGGTTACGTTTAGTATTAACTCTAAACCTAATTTCGTTTTAAAAACTATACTTAGAATGTACGCTGAGGTTAGCGACTTTTGAACACATTCGTACAAACGCTATTATAGTGGACATAAACTTAAGATTTTCAATTGACATGTTTTGTAGTACTTTTAATACATACGTGTTTCGTTATTGTAAAAGTGGTAAACTCCATAATATAAACTATAGCACCATTTAGGGTGTTACTTTTCAGTAAGACAAATGAAATTGTAAAACCTTCATTATATGAAACTCAATTACTAGTAGATAATTCACGTCTACAGCGAATGACATTATATTACAACTAACATTATTGCTTATTAACTAAAAACTGATAGTTTGTTAATGAGTAAAATTGTTTGTTCATATGTATTGCTGCTCTACAATATTAATAACTATATATTTATAAATTCCTTGTTTGGAAACATAAAGACTCACAAGGCCATCCACCGTCATTAGTTGAGAAAATGTTGATATACATACATTGAAATAAGTACCCATAACTATATAGTACGCTAATTGAATTTTTGATATTAATGTAATAATTAGTACTTATGGTTATTTTTTAGATATTTCCTTATTAAATTAAAATGAATGTGATTTGTTTTCACTATATATTTGGTTGTCATTGATATTATAATGTAAATAAAACACTAGTCAGGTATTTTTCTTAATCTGATGAAACTTAATATATTTGTATTGAAAAATAATTTTCTTATTATTTGGTCAACTGTTTGACATCACCAATTGCATTACAATTGTAATGTTTTTTACCTTTAGGTGTATAATACTGAATAATACTTAAAAGAAAATACGAGAATTAACAAAATATAGTTTTTTTTTTAAACATCTAAACATTATTATGATTTGTGAAATAATTCCTAAATTTTATAAAGATTAAATGATAACTTTCCTAAATAAAAGAAACTGTCTCTACAGGTGTTTTAATTGTTTCACTGAAAGTAATGGGACTTTTTTCCTATAGAGCCCTTGACTAGGTCTTTAGAATCATCTGTATATTAAATGACAATAAGGTTTTAGGTACCATAAAATAAATAAACATAAGACAACAAAAATTAAATTCACTTTATTTGCATCTAAATTCATACCACAGAAATGCATGAGAACTAGATAAGTGTTACAAACATTAACATAATATATTAAATTAGTGAAATAGAAATAATTAATCCTTATGTGGATGCTCAGACTTATGAATAGAGAAATCTAACCTGACATACACAATTACACACAAGAAAAGTGCATAGAGGAAACCAACAACAAGAAGTGGTTCCTGTAACATTAAAAGACGTGGGAAAGTATAACGTAACTGAAAGTCTTGAATATGATTTTCGACTAAATTTTTCTTAGTGAATGTAATAACTGGACGCCCCTTTGTGTCCAAATAAGTGAAATGCAGACTATCAGGAAAAACGAGTCACCGGATATGGAATGTTAACTTTGATACCAGTAGACCCTTCTGGTAATATGATCTTTGTTACTAGCTCATCAACTTGCATGTCATCAAATATGTGATCAATCACTCTCATTTTAAGCAAATAATCATTCCCAGAATGGTAGAGATATTCATAGCTGGGTACATTATAACCCATAGTGTAGTGAGTTTTCCAGCCACCGAAAAGAGGATATCTTGGCCTCAGGTCCAATTCTACAGAGTCTTTCTTTACTTTCATGTTGGATGTAGAAATATTACCATTAGTGTCTCTATAGTAAACATCGGATGCTGATGCAGGGAGTAGAGTTTTATAGGATCTCACACTAGCAGGGCCACTGTGATGGTCTTGTTGGTAGTCATAACGAGAGAACGGTCCTTTGAGTTTAGCTCCAGTATGCTCTACTTCAATAACTTCTTCAATAGCTATATTACCCCAGTGGGACACCTCGATCAGCCTCTCGATGCGCGTAACAGTTAGAAATGGAGAATTGTTTTTATAATGTATACTCAGTTCTTTCTCGGAAAATGGGCCCGAGTTTGGATACGGTCCGTAATGTATAGTACCGTCGATTTGCGAGAATGGTTTTACTTTAGTAAAAGTTTCGACATTCTTAGTGTTCACGACTACGTTAGTTTTTTGCGATATCACATAATATGGTGAATAAACATATAAGTTACCGATATATTTCACGAGCTGATCTTCTTGCTGAGTTATCTCTGTCGGATAAGGTTGCAAAGCCTTTGTGAAAACGGTATCAACCGTCACGGCGGTCGTAGACCCGGCGTTTACAGCATCCTTCAATTCAACACGCCAAAATTTCACATAATCGTAACCTTTCACTGTAGTCTCCGTTAGACGAAGGTCTTTGTTGCTGCTATCTTTAGCTGTGATGAATGCTAAATTCTCCTTTGCAGAGTCTTCTACCGCGATCAGGAAATTCTTTATTGTTGATTTCCCTGTGTTCTCAAAGGTTATTTTCGATGTAATTTTCACAAGTTGCGAAGAAATATCTATCGTTCGGTCTACATTTTTAAATTGTATATCGCTAGATATAGTGTCAATACTAGCACTGTTGCAATATATCGTTACGTAAAGTACGAAAAAACCTATGAAATAAAATCTAGCCATTGCCGGTATACTATACATTGTGACATTTGACAACGCAGTAACAGGAAGTACACGACATCACTTAACACCGGAAACTTGGTGTCTTTGATTACGTTCGGATATTCATATAAATGAGAATATTCGACGGCACTCAGAGATAAATAATGAAAGCGCCACCTCAGTCTGTCATGCAGAGTTGTTACCTTTAATTCAATAACTTGTGTTATAGAAATTTATATTGCGTGATTTTGGCAGCGTTTTGCGAGGTATACTTTTTTTTGTTATTGTGCCCAAGTGAAGGGAATTGAAAATAATGGACACCGAAGCGTTTATTCTATTCTGAGGTGCCACGAGAATTCATGGAATGGAATTATAAAGGGATTACCATCGTCTTTCTAGAATGTTGATACAAGTTTAACATCTGATTTAACTACATAATAGGCTTTATTAACAAAACGTTTCCTAGTCTACCCCATCCGACGAATATTTCTACTCTAATACTATAATACTCATATTATGGCACATATTACACAGGACGCATTTCATCATTCAAAAACCATCGAACAAGAACTACGAATGCTCTATGGAAAAAAAGTGTCTCGGCCACATTTTATTATTTATCTCTGGGCCACATTAGATCCTTATTCAAAACAATTGCCAGCTGAGATGAATATCACTGATCAATAATACCGTCAGTCACGACGTCACGAGCACAGAATAATAATACTCCTACTGGAGGTCACGACAAAGATTTTATAGAGAACATTAATTTTCGCTGTTTATTTCAGAAGTGTGTGATTTCCGTCGAAATAAATTTAATGTACAGATTTAGTTTGTTCAGAATGTTATTATACGTATAGATATTATGGGCTTAAACACTTGTAGCATTTATTAATGATTCTTGAACACTGCAAATTTTTTTAATTAAAAACATAACGGACTTCAAAGAAGAAAAAAACTATAAAAATGCATTAAAAGTAAATAACTTTATTGAGAAAAAATCAAAATGAAAAAACATCTTTATTCAATTTAGGTACTAAGAAGGTGCTTATGAACGTCTAAAACACTACCACCGGTTCGGAAAACAACCCAGCTAAGAAGAGCCGACAAGAAACGAAACGATCGGGTTCTTTTTTTTTAAATAAATATGATACATATAATTTTTTTTTTCATATAAAAACTATACAAATCATAGTCTTAACTAATGTTAGCGGAAGCACAGAGATGTGGGTTAATTCCAAACATCACTATCGTTCACGTAATGATCCACCCTATAATAGTTTGAGATTAAAACTTGCTTGACATAATACTTGAACTTATTGTCAGGTAAATCGGTAATGTTACTTGGGATCTTATTGTAAAACCGAATACTATTACCTATAAAGCTTTTATTAAACTTACTTAGCTTAAAGCGTGGGACGGCCAACTTGTCTTCTAATATAAAAATTATGACGATCATTCACTAGATCTAGCTTGTCTAAATTTTTACGAACATGCATTAAATTATCGAAGATGTATTGGGAGGGCAAAGTTAAGATATCATATTCTTGAAACTTGTTCTTTAGAGATTCGCGAGGTCCCATATTGTACATTGCTCGAACAGCTCTCTTTTGTAATGTAAAAATGGTGTCTACCTCTGCTGCTGTACCCCACAGTAAAATACCGTAAGACATTAAGCTGTGAAAGTAAGTAAAGTAGACTAACCTAGCAGTAGCAATATCCGTCAACTGGCGAATTTTTCGAACCGCAAAAGCAGCGGAACTAAGCTTTCCTGCCAAAATTTTAATATGCGGACCCCATTGTAACTTATTATCAAGTGTGATACCTAAAAACAGAGTTTTGTCAACTAGGCCTACTACATTCCCTTCTATCTCTAACTTACAATCAATATGTTGCACATTGGGCAATTTTATACATTTCGCTTTTTTAGTGTTAAAAAGTAAATTATTTAAGGCAAACCATTTAGAAATGTTTGCTAGTGTATTATTTAAGTGCCTAACCTTGCCTAAACTTTTAAAAGTAATTGCTTGAAGGCTTTTGAAGGCTTTTAATCTGCGTTTGTTTACTTCAATATATCTTTTGTTTTAATATCATTAGTAATTTTGAAATGATTATCGTCCATAATGTTTGCTTAGCACCGGCTACATTCGCTTAATCAGTGTTGCTGATTTAGCGACTTTGACGCTAGATATTACGATTTTTGTTTAAGTCTTAGCGATCAAAAACAGAATTGAGGAAAATAATGGTTTAACGACTTACTTGACGATTTGTAAACTACAAATGAAAACAACAATTTTTAGCTTAAATCTGTAAGCCAAATTATAATAAGATATAGATATCAGATACTGAGAAAGGGGTAAGAAATATGTTTACCCGTTTTTAAAATACAGCAATGCACACAGTGGCGTGGCCAGCATGGGTGCAGATATTACTGTATTACCCCATGTATCAAAACTCAAGTACACCAACTTTAAACATTTTACTCTCATAGTGCGATTCATTTAAAAAATAAAAAAAATCGATAGAATTTGTGACGACTGGCGATGTACGTTAATTTAGAAATAGAATATTTTAAAATTTTAATAAATAAACTATTGAGGTCTTTGGCGGGATCTCAGTTTGTTACGTAGCTGTTGTTTTCTTTAATTCATTCAACTTGTGTATTTGACTCTATATCATCTAATCTTCGTGGCGTTTAGTGTGATATGGTTTGGTTATTGTGTACAGTTTATTATAGGAAATAACACGTAACATTTATTCTGAGGTGCCGACAAAGCTCCATTGAAAGTTCGAGCAGAATGAGCGACCGTTTTGCTGGAGCTTGGTAACGCTGATACAAGATTGAAAATTTAACCGCATTCTTTAATGGTTTATTAACTTTCAAAAAAAAAAGCTCTTTTTGCCTGTTAACGTAAATGCGCCCTACAAATTTTTACAGGTGCCCCACAATCATATTGTGACCAAATAATACTTCTGGAAGACCTGGGTGTGCTTCATGTTCTGTCACTCCTTCCGATGAAAGGCATATACAATGTATTTAGAAACGTTAATGTAGTATCATTAATTAATGGTAGTACCATTAATTCATTAGAAATTATACTATACACACTGTTCATAAATTCATTTGAAAGAATCGTCATGATTTTTATTATTTATCTCTGACCGTCTTTACGGATATTATGTGTTCTGTTTAATGATGTCATATTCCATTTCGATTAGTGTAAAAGATTAGATAAAAATATTGTATCTTTGAGATCAAATATAAAATTTATTTTGTAACTTTATGAATTAAAATTAACATAAGTGTTTCAATTAGTTTCTGCGAAAAGTATTTTATGTAATGTTTTTTATACTGATAGTAAAATATTTTATTGTGAGGTAGAAAGTAAAAGATTTTCAACCAAGCTAGATGTCTATGTGTCCGAGAACCGCGGTCCGATTATCGCTCTCGGAATCCTGTATATATACATTCAATAACTCATAAATGTCGTAAGTGCCATGTACAATCTGCGTCAGATGCGTTGCGTCGTTTACCTGTAATATTGCAATTTGCGGGCCTATACATTCCTAAGTGTACAGTTTGTTCGTTTATTATAACTCTTGAAAATACCACTGTACAAAGTGATTGATACTTTTAACTAAAAACCGGCGCTTTAGGGTTTTCTTTAAAACCGGTATTTTATTTCTTTTCTAGAACTGGTTTACGTGACTAAAACAGAGATAAATAATACAAATTGTGATTTTTATGGGGGTGCTTGGCGCGATTTTGGTATGTCATGTCGTCGTCCCTATTTTAATTCATTATTTTTTGCAGTATTTGACTATATATTATGTAATTTTGGTGGCATTTTACGTGATATAGTGTAATTATGATACACAGGTGTAGTGAAGTGAAAATAATGACACGGAACACGAATTCTGAAATCTCCCAATCATTCTCGTTGTGGTCGTAATAGAAGGCCACCATTTTGTTACTGCCATTCATTTATTGATAGTGTTCCTAACGTCTGACTTAGCTGCATGGTCTACTAGTACCTTTCTTTTTTCCTTAAAAATGAATTAAAAAAAAAATGTGACTTTTACAATGACATGTGTTGATTATGTTGATTTGTTGTGTCCAGTTGACTTTTGATTCGATAATTTTATTTTCTTCTAAAAAAATTATTTCTGAGATAAAGCTAACAGTTGATTACAGAAAACTTTTAAGACGACAGTAATCGTGTAGACGTTAAGTTATAAAAAAAGAAACCGTATACTAATAGAGGATCTACTCATTTTGTAACTTCCCGTTTCTAAGTTGCACGGATTTGGTGACCCTCACAACAAGTACCTAATCTAACAATCAACTATGTTACGACTATTGTTTCGTTTGAGCCTCATTATATTCGGTAAGTTAATACAATAAAATCTATATTTTCGATTTATAATTTTGAAAATATAACAAATAATTTTATTGCAGTTGTTAATCAATTGATGACACCTTGCTCGGCGTCTCGAAGATATAGCAATCAAAGGGGAAGTAAATACGATAAAGGGTATAAAGATCCTGTAAAACCTAACACTGTAGAAGGTAACTCAGTCGGAGTACCCTCGCAGGGAAAAAACCCGAAAAGGGCTAGGAATATCTGCGTGGGGTATTATTATACTGATTGTTGCAATAATTCTGGGAGTCATGGGCTTATATTATTTCTCAATATGTTACCCGATCATTTGTCGTAAAAATACGAAATATAATTTAATGGGTGCACCAACTCTAGCTTAGCTCTTTTTATTACATAGGTGTATCATATATTACTTTTACATAAGATATACATAAGATTATTCAATCTAATTATTAGATTGTCATTTCACAATATCATATTATAGTCTTGAGATATTTATTAAATAAAAAACTTTTTGTAGAATGCTTATAAGCACATGTAAACTCAAAAGGGACAATAAAATTATAAATTATAACATTATCATCATCAATCATTTATTTCATTATCAATTTAAGTTTGTAAACTCTGTGATATTTTGAACAAAATAATTTGTATTAAAATGTGAAGAGAGATAGAGTACAGTATCTTTTAATTAAAAAATTTACAACTTGTTGAGAAATTTGTAAGATGGTTGTGACTGATATTATTACCTTATTATAATATTTTGTGATTGATATAAATAGTTTATACCACTTTTTATAAACATGAAGAGAATAAGATGTTCTCTTATTTTGAATAGATTTTTGAACTGTTATACTTTAGATATGTTTGAGAAAGGTTTATATTAGATCACTAGACACAAAGATATTAAAGTCAGTTGCATAACTGTGTTGACTGAAGAAATAATGAATAGATGCTTATTTGAATGCAAATATATATAAAATATTAATTATGTGGTTTTGCATGAATTAATAATACCTTGAGACTGATATGGACCAATTTTATTAATGTTTATATATATATTGGAATATAAATGATGATATTACTTAAGAGAAATTATATTTTTAGAGATAACTAAAACAAATATAAATGATTATATCAATTGAACATTATAGGATTGTAAATTAATTAAGTAAAAGTAATCTTATGCATTAATATTCTGAATTGTTGAAATAATAAAAGTGAAGAGTGTGAATAATAAACATAAATATTTTTTTTAGAAATTATTTTCTAATAAAATCAGAGTTACCTTATGAGTAATTATTTTTTAATTCTATTAATCATATCAATTCTGGTTAATCAAACAAGTGACATGTACATGACCGGAAATACCTCATAATATGTGTTCGTCATTATACATAAAAAAATGTGAGTCCTTTGTATGAATAAATATGTTATATGTATTACATTTTATTATTTCTATTTAAATTTTATTATAATCCTGTAATCATTTCACATGTATTAATATATCAAACTCTTATATAGATGAATATTTTAATACTAGCATAATAAAAGCTTATCATAAATAAGCTATCCTTGATATACTTTGTGATATGAACTTGAAAATATAAAAAAAAATAACAGCTTAAACTATCTTTAAATAATGATAGTTGCAAGGTATCATACACGGAAGAGTAAGTGTTGAGAACTATAGCAACTATTGCCACTTTAGCATAACATATTGAGATAATTTTATATGTTGAAAAAACTTTGTACATCTAAACTAAAATTTATAATTGCAGATATAACACAGTTTTTACATTGTTTTTTGTAATAAGCCATGTGTTTTTTATCAATTCGAATTTAAGATAAATAAATAATGTAAGCCAGTCGCAATAATCTCTGGCTTTAGATACATATATTTGATAATATAATACCTATCAAACAGTGCACATCGCAAAGTTTATTTTGATTACGAAGTATTTGACGATTGTAATAACTGAGGAAAGGAAATCCAAACTCTACCTGGATCTGAATAATACGTATTAATTTAGGGTTTAATTTTGCTGCAAATGATTATGTAAAACGATTTTACAACATATTTGTTAAATACCTTTTTTTTTTTTTTTTTTTGACGGGGGGAAATGCATTTACGCACTACATATTTGTTAAATACCTTAACCTTTCACATATCGATTTAAGTGCTCCAATATATTTGAAATTTTAATGAAGTTTTATTTTTTATATAACAACAATTTTATGGTAGTTTGCATTTTTTTTTACTCTTTTTTACACTGTGTTGGCCTGATCCACGCATGGTTTGACCACAATCTCACCTGATATTAAGTGACGTTGTGGATCAGGATCGTAAACAAACTAAGCCTAGAGGTACTGGTTTTCAAACTTGAGGAGGATAGCTACCCAGGCGGGCATTATTAAAAAAGGTTTCCTCGCGATGTGTTTCCTTCGAAGAAAACTCAGGCTGATTTTAGACTTGGGTAGGTGGGCCCGGCCGCTATACGAACTGCACCATTATCTCTTCTTATCAACTTTTATCTGAATACTACATTCATATTGCTTCAATAGACGGGATTCTCTTTCAAACAAAAACATTTTCTATTTTTTTTACCAACCATGACCAGGGTTGCGTTCGCGTACATATAAGAATTTATAAGTTAATTTTGTCTCTTTAATATCAAGTTAATTCGGCATACTGCTGGTGAAAATGTTTATTCTACTTCATTAACGTAATATATTTACAAAAATATATACTAAAACATGGCCGGATAATATATTGATGACTTAAAAAAGAATCACATAAAACAGTTCAGTGGTTCTCACGTTTTAAACTTACCAATATATATAAAATACAGAGAGATGTTGCTTTATAATAGTAATTTATTTATAGAAATAAAACACCCAGAACGGCAGTAGTCACATATGGAGTAAAACGATTTCAGTTTAGCTTTTAAAGGCCATGTCAAGGTGGGGTACCTTTGTGACGCGCCGGTGATATCGTATTCCGTAATATTTTTTGGCTTCAATGTTGATCTAGTTTCTGTATGGATTTCTAACTCTTATCGTCATTACTGTGGACATATTACAGTGTCATTGATAGAACTG
The DNA here is from genome assembly GCA_014132275.2 of Samia ricini. Taxonomy (NCBI): domain Eukaryota; kingdom Metazoa; phylum Arthropoda; class Insecta; order Lepidoptera; family Saturniidae; genus Samia; species Samia ricini. The sequence continues at coordinate 16,313,630 of AP028161.1, forward strand.
ATTTTTAAAACGATTTAAAGTTATCGTTTTTACCATATATTAAATATCGATGTATAGGCGATTATGGTATTAACGTACTTAGTATAGAAACGAAGATGATCGTCAAGTGCGTCTAGCTGAACACTAATGTGTACCTAAAGTCGTCAACCGGAGAGCGCTTAATATGGTATTAGCATATTTTCTTATATAATGTTATGATTTCATAACGATATTTTCCTTCATCGAAAGTTCTGGTTAATTTCAGAATCAGCACCCAAGTCGATGGACGTTCATTCCCCTTTCTTCATTTGGGACTTATAAAATATGAATTAAAGAAATTCATTTTTTTTACTACCTATCAAAGTAAAAATGTCGTACCGGGAAATAAATTATTCTGTGTTTTGTTACACAAGCAATAAATGAATTCAAGATTTAGATATACCACTTCGGTAATTTTAAAATTGTTATTTATTAAAGTTTTATAATAACTTTTTCGTGCAATATCGCTTAGTAAGTACTTAACATATGTATTGATTCGATATTTTTGATTTGTGCTACGGTTTTTCAAGGCAACACGATGGTCACGGTCGAAAAAGACGTAAATACCAAAATACTTTTATTCGTAATTATCTTGAAACGATTTAAGTATGCCTACTTATTAACCCCTTGAGCACCTTCCTGCCGTTTACGCCAGCTTTCCATTGTTTTTTTATTGTCTTTCGATTGTTTCACTTTTATGGGTACTTGACACACAAATCTATAGTTTACATAAAATTCGCCTTAGGAAACACCACCGTCGGACCTACTTCAACCACATAAGCTGCACTGTTCTACCTGCTGAAGACTGCTTTTTGGATGTTGACAACACCCAGAAAAACACGAGCGGTTCCAATTCTGTCTTCAGCTCTAACTATAATTGACTTTCGTATAACTATATAGTTATACACAGCAGTCACCACATAACATCACGTGAATTGCATGTCTGTTTACTACTTACTACTAAAAAAACGTGGATTGTCTTCTTAATATAGTAATGATTCACATCATTGTTTAGCGTCGGAAAACGATTTGTACAAGTTGTTTGTAATACAACACATTAATATTACTAGTTAACTATTTAGTACGACAAAATCCATGACGAATTAAAAGAATCCCACTGAAATTCAAACCCACTACTTTTATATTTTTATTTAAAACTACCTGTCTCCGCGATTGGGCCCGCTTTTCGTAAATTTTTCACTGCATTTTATTTTTTTTATACGGAACCCTAATTTTCGTACTATAATAAAAAAAATATTTCTCATAAATTCAATTTATTCAAATTTTTATGAGTTTTATTTTTTTACGCGTATCATAATTATTTTCGAAAATTAAAAGTACCCTAAGTTATCCGGAGTAACCGCAGCTATCTATCAAAAACAAATCCTGTCAATATCGGTCCAGCCGTTCCGGAGATTACCCGTTACAAACAGATAGACGGACAAAAAATTGTATTTTTGGTATAGGTATCGTATAATATACATTCATATCTTTGAAGTAATAATAATTATTTTGACGTTACAAAAAGACACTTCAATTTTATTTATTAGTATAGATACATAATGTATATTGTATGTATCGATATAGTTCAGTAAGTATATTCTAATACTAAAATTTCTGTGTATTTAGTATAATAACAGATTTAATTGAAGAGCATTTAACAATGCTTAGCGGTTTTTATTATGAGGAAAAATCCTTAGGCCGACTTTATCAATGACTAGAAAAAGCTACAAGTCGCGCACGCATAAAAATATGTATTTATGAATATTATCTTTAAATTTAGAAAGTTTGAACAAGTCGCAAGTACATACCTATTTTATTATCATAAATAACCATTTATTGGCTAAATAAAGAGTAAGAAATATACGTATAAATGGAACAAAACTAAACTAAGTAATCATTGATTTATATGATTGATCATTTGTTCAGCGGCGTCTCTAGCCCATGTAGCGCCCGTGTGCAATATTCTGGCGCCCTCTAATAAGTAGGAGATCAAAATGGAATACTTACAGTAATACAGTAAAATTTTCAGACTAGCTGTGCACGCGGCCGAGCCCTTGTTTCATATATTCTTCACTTCATTTTTTTTTTTATTCGGAACCCTCATTTTTTTAGTACTAAGATAAAATAAAATATTTGTCATAAATTCAAGCACTTGCCTGTAAAACTGTGCATTGAATAGGATTTTATTACATTTTTAATTTTTATTTTACGCGGAACTCTTATTATATCCGAAAATTAAAAGTTCCCTAAGTTACCCGGAGTAACTTCAGCTATCTCCCTAAAAAAAATTGACAATACAAACAGACACTTCATAATTTATTAGTATAGACAATTCGAATGCAATTTATGATGTCGGGAAGCAATTTTAACCACTACCGCGCTCGGTGTCGGTCATAATAAGGGCGCAGGGTCTTTGAGTGCGTTGGGGCCCACGAGCAACAATACATCTTCGTAGGTGTCGCTCGGCGCCGCCCCCTAAAACCCTGCGTCCGTGTGGACTGCATACCCTTCGCTATAGGTAAACAGGGCTCTACATTTGTTCATAATTTAAATGCAATATTAGTTTCATTCATCTAATATAATAATTATTACAGAAAAGAATATTTTTACGAAAAACATGAATGAAAAAATATCTATTTACCAACTTAGAACAATAATGCACACGCTAAAAACAGCAATTCAGTGATAAAATTTCTTTAGTTACGAATCAACATAAATATTCGAAATAATTATGTAGAATATTAGATTGCTCTTAATTGCTCTATTCATTTGTCAGACAAATAGTAAAAACAAATAGACAAATATAGATTTTAAAAATCACTTTAATCGTTTCCGATACCTACATAATAACGCAGTCCTATTGTGACGCATTAGTACGCAGTTAGATTATCAAATTATTTCAATATATTGTTCAATCTACGTTGGGATTCAGTCGTTTCATATTATTCTCGGGTCAATGACCGAGCAATGTCTTTTAACTAATCCTTAACCCAAACCAAACGCCATTTCTGACGGACTGATTTCAATCACTTTCAGATTTGTCTAAAAATAGACTGATTTTGCATTATATTATGCAAAACATGTGAATCACAGAGTACCATATATAATGTGAATCCTGCAAATAGCTATCGCGTTGTAACCATTTCATTGAAGGCTCTTTTTGATAGCAACTGAACTTAAAATGCAAACCCAATCGGGGCCGGATTAGATATTATAAGTGTTAAACAAACATTCCAGAATCACATTACTTTTTTTCAGAAAAAAATCAGAATCTGATAATTAAACACCTGCATGCATAATCTGATTTAATACTGTTTTTTTAGATAAAACATTCTACTTTAATGGAGTTAAATGGGACTAAGTACTGTTATATGTATAAATTTTTAGAACAGAAACATCTCTTTTAAATTATATGTGGATTTAGGTGTTTTTGAAAATCCAAGGTGAGCGCCCTATGGGGGGAATAAGGTAAAATGGGAGGATTAAGGTTAGGAGGGATGGAGAGGAGGTCATATGGGGGACCGGCGGGGGAGGGTATGTTTTGCCTCCCCTGCCATCATAGGCAGCTGTGGTTCGGATCTTCTGCTCCCTACGCCTTGTTGTAAAACAAGGTGAGTTGAGGAAGGTCCGTGCCACAGATGCCGGGTGGAGTTGAGGTTGGGGGGGGGGGGAGAGGTGTTTGCAGCCTTGTCAGTAATCACCTCTCTTACCACCCCTTGGAGGGCAGTTGGTTTTGGTCCTGGGTAGTTCCCAGGTGGAGGTGGTTGTCTTTCTTTTCTTCTATTGCAGTGGCGGGTTGCTTCCTCTTTTTCTTTGCCCGCCACTGCTCTGTCCCACTCTTCTTCCTTTTGTTTTATGAGGGGGCAGGAAGTATATCCTGCCCTCCGGACTGTTGACCGCTGGGTCATGCCTCTCTTCGGAGAGGCGGGCGAAGAGGTGGTGGGGGGGCATTATCCCTCCCCTATCCCCAATGGGCAATGGGCCATTGCACGGATGAAGCCCGGTGGGTTTGCCGCAGGGGGCGACGCGGTGCTTGCGAAAGCCATCCCGTATCGCCCCCATCCCAAATGCGGCGCACGGCCCCGGGGGGTTTTAGTGGGTATTTCCGGACGCTTCACGTCCGGGCGAGTCCCACACTGGCACGGAGTCGTCCCTCCGTGCCCCCTTACCTATTGCATTGGGGGACTCCGGTCTCACTAATGCAATAGGTAAGGGTAGTGCGTAAATGCATTTCCCCTCATCAAAAAAAAAAAGGTGTTTTTGAAAATAGTAAATTTATATATACCATTAGAAATTATGTAAGCGATGGTAGGGACCATCACTTTGTACGAGTATAGAAGACTCGCGAGCGGATGTGTTTCGTTGCGCTGCGGAGGGAAAAAATTCAAAAGTGTGGTTTTTGTTGGCGGATCTTATTGAGTGTGGTGTTGATAGAAGCGGCGTGACGTGCGCTTTACGGGGAGGTGTCGCTCGACCTGGTACGAGGTACGAAGTTACGAGGGGAAAACTGTTTTTTGGATCCGTTCCGGGAGCTTCAGGCGCGTGCGCCGCCCTGGAACGATCGACGAGGTGGGTGTTTTTAAGGGCAGTGGTGTGGGGGGGAGTGTGACGGACATTTTGGTGGGTCGGTCGGATTTTTACGGCCAGGGGATCGGGAGTTGTGGGCGTTTTGAGTGTTTTTGGTGGAGGACGCTGAACTTTGTGGTGGTGTTTTTTGAGGAAGTGGTTGGGGTTGGTGGTTGTGGGGTGCACCATTGAACGCGCTGGACCCTTGCGGTCAGTTTGGTGTAACTTGCAGATTTGTAACGCAAGTACTGTTGGTGTAGTTAACATTTTTGTGTTGGCGGGCGGAGTGTTTCATGAAGCGAGTCGGTCGTTCGTCGCTTGTGTGACGTCACCCGGCTCGCTCATAGAAATAACGAAACGAACGGACTATAAATAGACTGGGTAGACGGGTGTTGTGCTCGGTTTTATGTACGCTTAGACGATATTATTTAATAATATTTGTAAATTGTGTGGATTTTGCCCTTGGGCTGGCCGGAGGTCGTTCGACTTGAATAATATTTTATTCGTTTTGTTAAAATTTTTTTTTTTTGTAAAAATTTTTACTTAGATTGTGTTAGTTGTAAGGTTGTATGTGAATGTAATTTTTTTTTTTTTTTTTTTTTTTTTAGTTGTAAGTGGGGTTTTGTGTTTACGGGAGGGTTTGTAAATATAGTTTTAAGGCGGTCTTACTAATTATAAGTGGGTGCTGTGCCTAGGGAGGCACTTGGGGGGTCACTTGGGGGTCACGTGGGGGTCGTTTGGGGGTCATTTTGGGGATCAAGTGGGAGTCGTCTGGGGGGTCCAGTGGGGCGGTGTTTGTAATTGTTTAATTGCTGGGTGTGATTTGTATTAGTTTATAAGGTTTTAGTTTTAAGTTTTATTTAAATTAAAAAAAAAAAAAAAAAAATATTGTTCCGCGAGCAAGGATGGGACTGATTTATATAAGTGAGGATCAAGACGTTTTGTTAACGGGTGTTTGTAGCAGTAGTATTATTGCTAAGGTGTGGTTTTGTACATATTTAGTATATAAGTTAATACTGTTATAATTATAATTAGTTTTAACTGGGGGTTGTTAGTGGATTGTTAGGGGGGTGTGCATTATTGTTATTTGTAGGGGTTGATTGTTGGTGGGAGAACATGGAGAAAGAGTCTGGGGGGGGTGTGTGACGAGGGAAGTTAATATAGGGGATTCCGTGGCATTTGGGGGCGGGATTGACTATGATGAGTGTAGAGGGCAAGATTTCCCATGGGAAAAATTCCAGGGGATGGTGTTGAAGGGAGGGGGATGTGTGATGAAAGATCTGAAGAGGCGGGCGGTAGTTAATGGAAGGATAGGGAAACTTACCCCGATGGAGATGTTCGAGTTGGTGGATGATATGGTACATTTGGTGGCGGATTTGAAGGGGTTGACGGATTTGAAGGGAAAGATGTGGGAGGCTGCAGTGACTAAAATAAGGTCGATGTCATTGTTCCTTTGGATGATGACGGCATATGCGGTGGACATGACGGAGTATGCTAGGGAGAAGTCCTGGGAGGTTCGGCGGGTTGAGAAGGAACTGGAGAGTTTGGGAGGGGAAGTGGAAAGGCTGAAGCTTCTGATGAGGGAAAAGGAGGAGAAAGTAACAAGGCTGGAGGCCCTAGCGAAGAAGAAGAAGGGGGTGAGGCAGCAGAAACAATTTGTTGATGCTGCGGTTGGCCCTTCACAGAGTGAGGGTGGAAATGGGAGGCAGGAGGAGGAGCGGGCTAGTGTGGATGTGGCTGCGGAGGTTACTGCGGTGGTTATGGGGAAGCTAGAGGGGATGTTGAAGGGGGTGAATGGAAAGTTGGAGGCGTTGGAGGGGCAGATGGCGGGGTTGGCCGGTCGGTTGCCGGACAAGGTAGAGGTTGTAAAGGAGACTGTTGGGGGAAGGAAGGGGTCCCGGAATGCTGTGGAGAAGGGTGGGCCCTGCTCTGTCTCCCCTGGGGATGGAGTGGGATCCGCTCCCCGTTAATGGAGAAGATGGGGGGGAAGGGAGGGTGAGAGCTGGCGGAGAAGATGTGGAGGAGCATTGGACTTTGGTTGAGGAGAGGGGGAAAAGGAGGAAGGTGGTTAGGAAGGGGGCAGTGGTGGCCACTTCTGAGCCTCAGGGGGATGTGCCGGAGGAGGGTAAAGTTGGGAGGACTAGGCTGAGGTTACCGACGATGCCGCGTTCGGCGGCGGTGGTAGTCACCCTGCGGCCGGAGGCGGTGGCGAGGGGGTTGACTTATGCGGGGGGTGTTGGGGGAGGCCAGGGAGAAGGTTGACCTTGAGGGAATGGGGGTGACGGACATCTCGTGCCGCTCCACTGCTGTTGGGTCCCGGATCATCGAGATCCCGGGCCCAGCAGGGGGGAGCGGGCGGATGTCCTGGCGGCACGGTTGCGGGAGTTGGTATCGGAGGTGGCGGAGGTCTCCAGGCCGACTAAGCGGGCAGATGTCCGCCTGGTGGGCCTGGAGGACTCGGTGACCAGGGAAGAGGCCCTGTTGAGGGTGGCTCAGGAGGGCGGATGCGGAGTGGGGGATCTTAGGGCGGGGATGGTGTGTGAGATTGGTAGGAGGGGCAGAACATTGGTCGTGTCCTTGCCTGCTGAGGCGGCGGTGAGATTGGTGGGCAAACAGTCAATCAGGGTTGGCTGGAGCTGGGCTCAGGTCCATGCACTTGGGGCACTCCCATTGAGGTGCTACAAGTGCATGGGGCTGGGGCACATTAGGGCGACTTGCAACGCGGAGGTGGAGAGGCGCTCACAGTGCTACCGCTGTGGAGTCGATGGTCACAAAGCCATGGACTGCACAGCGGAGCGGCCGAGATGCGCGCTCTGTGCTGAAGAGGGGAAGGATGCTGGGCATCATATGGGGGGCCCCTTCTGCCGACCTCCGGTGAAGAGGACGTGAGGTGGGTGGGTTTTTTTTTTTTTTTTTTTTTTTTTTTTTTTTTTTTTTTTTTTTTTTTTTTTTTTTTTTTTTTTTTTCTTCGTGGGGGCTGGTACTTTATCCTGCCTCCGGATTGTTGACCTACCGGTCATGCCTCCTTACGAGGCGGGCTAAGTGGTGGAGGGGAACTTTTCTCCTCCATCCCCATTGGGCCATTGAACTGACGGGCCCGGTGGGTTCGCTGCAGGGGGCGACGCGGCGACATGCGAAAGCAACCCCGTATCGCCCTCAACACAAATGCGGCGGACGGCTCCGGGGGGTTTTAGTGGGTATTTCCGGGCGCTTCACGCCCGGGTGAGTCCCACACTGGCACGGAGCTCGTCACTCCGTGCCCCCTTATCTATTGTATTTGGGGGACTCTGATCTTCCAAATACAATAGATAAGGGTAGTGCGTAAATGCATTTCCCCCCGTCAAAAAAAAAAAAAAAAAAAAGGACCATCACTTTTCGTGTCCTGCTAGAGACCAATTCAAAAAAGAGTAGTGTGATATCAGATATTCATATGCATTTTAATCTAAGATATTTTTTTAAACTAATAAAATGGTTGAAACTATTGGTTATCAATAAAAAAATAAAACACGCAGATGATATTTATTAAAAATTTATTAATAATTACTCTAAGAATAAAGTTATCTAAATAAGATTGTAATATGTATATTATTAGATTCAATAAATCTTGGAAGCATTGCAGATTACAGTCTGGTAGTTATCAAGAAACAAAAATTAATATCCTCAACTATACAAGAATACAATATTACTGTACTTTGATAATATTAGTTCAGTCAATCTGTATTTAAAATATACAAGAATTAATGAGAAATAATAATTTTACAAACTAATTTTGTGATTCTTCTGTTTTAGTAGTACATATTATATATAAAATTATTTATTCATTGATGATATTTATCTTCATTATAACAAATAATAAGTTCTCATTAAGATGTTTCAAGAAAGAGAACAGATGCCACAATATTATAAATAATAATAATAATGTCTTTCTTTATGTGCGAATAGAAACACCAACAGCCATGTGACCTCCTTTAGTGCCTGACATCACTAAACACTAAACGTGTATGTGCTCTAAAAACAAACTAAATAATGACGTCATCGCGCATGGCAATTACGAGCAGATAAAAAAAACACGAAATGTAAAGATTTATTTATGTGTCAAAAAGTTAAGAAATTTAAATCACTTACAGCGACAAGTAACTTATTTATCCGACAAGTAAGCACACACGCACACAGCACATAGCACAAAACACTATGAAGCACTATACACACTTGATATTACTTATAACTCGTCCTTCTCTAAGTCGACATCGGAGAGGTCTATGTCCTCTTCGAGAGGCAGCTCGCCGTCGTTGCCGTCCCAGGGCTCCGTCGTGGTGATCTTGGGCATCTCGGCGCCTTTTACCGGCGCAGTCTGGCCTCGACCGAACGAGAGACCTCTGGACAAATATTGATTATTTAGAAGAAGCTTAGTAAGTACATATATGTATTAGAGAATATATCTATTATTATTATATTGTGTTATATGTCTTCTTATCATGCAACACTATATAGCAACATATAACAGACTCCTTTTTTTTAGCGTTATTGAGAATTGTTGTTAAAGGAACAGATTAAAAAAACTAGGCAGTCCCCATGGCTGTTGTTAGAAGTGAAAAATCTAAACATCGAAAAATTGAAATTATTAATAACATAACCTAACATTTGTCCGATTTTAAATCTATTGTCGCTCTGAGCAATAATTATGTACATTTTCGTATGGTTTATTTATAATCAAAACATATGATTAGGCTGCGTAAGTATAAATTTTATCATTTATCTCAGCACTTAAATACCATCTTATACTTTGACATACTGTAGCATGTTGGCGGCTGACATCATAGCGTTGGTAAGACGATTCTGTAAGTTTTTCCCCTAGAGAGAATCGGTTTACGCCGTTAAAGAACTTTTCACTTTATAGGCAGCAATAATCAAACTTACATTGAGTGAAATGCATGTTTGTTTTAATCTAACAAAAAAAGCATTTACTTTTTTTTTACAACAAAAAAATTAAATGGAGGTGTATCAATTCTTAGTATTGGTGTAATAGGAGGGGTATTCCATTCAAATCAATTAAATATTCTTTATTCTATTTGGGCCTCGGGAAGGCGCCCATGAACGTTAATCAATTACCCTTGGTTCGGGAAACAACCCAGTCCAGAAGAACCGGCAAGAAACTCAATCTTGTTTTCTTTTAATTATAAACATAATAATAACAAACGGTTTAGCGAAAGCATGGAGAGAGGTGTCATTTACAGACTACACTATCGTTCACATAATGATCCACTCTACTCCATCTGGGTTCATAATCGTGTTTACTGAATAACAATAACTTCACCATTCAGTCATGAATTTTATCACTTAATTTGTAATAAAAAAATAAAAAAAAGCAAACTCAAGAAGATTGTTCAATATGCTTGAGCGCTAGTGAATGGATGTCCCTGCTTCTTTTTTTTTTTTTTCTAACCTGCTAAAGCTGTTGACCGGAACGGCCTTAACAGCTTCACTGTAACTTTGTGGGCGAGTGCTGAAGGCGCAAGGATTCAAACCTGGGCTTGGCGACGGGCAGCTTTTAAACAACATTCCTCATCGGTGTCCGACGTTGTTTTGTACAATTGTTTATCGATTTTGTTATACTACCCAGTTATTGTGTGTCAACATTGGTATATATTTTTTTAATATAATGTATAGCAGTGGTCATCAGACTTGTGTGATCAAGGGACACATAGGTCGTATCTGAGGTACCACTGAGAGCCGGATTGTTATAGATACCATGGTAGTTGATACCACTTATTAATTGCCATATTTTTATAAGTTTTGAAACGCGAATTTCCCATAGATTTCGTGTGGCAGATAACAACTTATGAAGTCATTTTAACAAACTAACTCACTAACTAATGCACATGTATGCTTGGTTTTGAGTTATTGTCTAGGAAAAATGTCTGCGACCCGCGGACCCTAGTTCGACGACTACTGATCACAATCTCGCCTGATGTTAAGTGACGATGCGGTCCAGTTTGGTAAACACACTAAATGCTCTAACATCATGCGCTATGGTTTCCCTTCACCGGAAGCTCAGAGTGATTTTATAGTTGGATAGGTGGGTTCGAACCCGCGTCACCACCGACCCGCACTAGCGACTGCGCCATCATCGCTTATAAATACCAGGATAAATTGAACAGTCGTAGAATTAGTAACCTGAGGAATTCATTGATGCCGGTCTCGGAGAAGGATCCCCTGAGGGTGGAGAACTTGAGTTTCTTCGCGTTGACAACAGCCATGGCCGGGTAACCGAACCCCCCCAGTTCCAAAGCCTCCTCCAGAGTCGGTTGCGCCGCAGCTTCAGCCCATATCCATCTGTAATGTCACACAATCTTTTTTTAGTCTATCTGTACTAATAAATAAAATTGACGTGTCTGTTTGTAATGTTAAAATTATTATTTTTTAACTAAATAGATATGAAATTATATACGATACCTATAACGAAAATGTAATATTTATTTATGTTTGCCTGTCTGTTTGTTCTGGGTAATCTCTAAACGGGTGGACGGATTTTGACGGGACTTTTTTTGGTTGATAGCTTAAGTTACTCCCGGTAAATTAGGGTTCATTTATTTTTCGAAAATATTTAGGGTTCAAAGATAAAATATTAAATGAGGTTTAAATGAGGAATGAAGAAATGAGGAATAAAATCTTAAAGTGCTTAAATAAAAAAAATATATTTACTTTATCTGAGTACTAAATAAAAATTAGGGTTACGTATAAAAAAAATTAAAACGTAGTGAAAAACACACACGGCTAGTATCTATATAAAAGTCATAACTGAGTTTAGGATCTTGGTAATGTTTTACATGAATTTTATTCTGGCTATTGTGGTCCAGGTTCGAACCCTGGTCACAACAGAGGAGAGGACTGGTTTTTTTTTAAACTTTTTATGAATGTATTTTGTGCATTGTTAAAGTGATTGTAGGAATATCTATTACTTCTATATATACTACCTAGACTATTCTTATAAAAAAATAAAATTATTAAATTAAGGTGGTTATGTAATATATAACAAATATATTAAAGTTTATGTTATAAGGTTGTAGTTTTAATAAATAAACAAATTAAATCGATTAAATTAAGGGTCGGACGCCAAGTGAATAATCCAGAAGGGATTAAATCTCACCATTGTAATATAATACAAAATTTGCACATGGATAGGCAATGAAGATATTAGACCTTTAATCTTTAGGGGGGGGTGTAAAAGTAAAAACCAGACCAAAGCCCAAAGAAAACCCCGGCAGCAAAAGCGGCCGGTCAAATAATGGATAATCTTAAAATGGCTACCCTTTAAGGCCCATAAGGTGTATCGACCCATCTAAAATAAAGGGTGCGAATATTAAACATCCCTTAATTATACCATCCCAGGGTATTTTAAAGATATATAATAGATAAGGGTAGAGCGTAAATGCATTTCCCCCCCCGTCAAAAAAAAAAAAAGGGTATTTAAAAGATAAGTCTCAGCCTGGATGGCTGAGATTTTTAATAATTAATTTTATCAGTCATTCTGTCGAGCGACGGGAGTAAAATGATTTTTTTTTGTTGCTAGCACTAATTTTTTTGAAATTACCCCACCAAATTAATGTGGCCATAGATAAGACGCGAGAAATTTGCCGAAACTTTTACTGTAACGTAAATAATATGTTACACAATCATATTTCAACAAGTGTTTAAGTCATTAAATGTTTTTACAATACATTAATATAATACTAGTTGTGACAATTATAACGTTTACAACAATTATACATTCTACATTCACGGTTTGAATTTATATTTGTCATATTTATTCACTGTATTATATCTTTAAATATTCAATGGTTTAAATAAGCTATTAAAAGGGAATATGTTGGTCGATTTTAATTAATTATTTCTCCTAAATTTCAACATAATTCCTTATTGTCCACATATCTGAATATATTAAATTAGTATAACAGTATTAAAATTCTAAGTTTAAAGTTGCAACAGCTCAAATCCTGGTTTTTTTAATCAAGATTATGAATGATTTAAATGGTATATTATTATAATTCTTAACTTACATGTATGTTATCTAAGTATATACTCTTATAAATATATGTATGTATTTATATATGATATATTGATCGGTATATATATAATTATATGTGTGTGTATATACATTTATATATGAATATTTAATTATGTGTGTGTATCTATATTTAAATTTATAAAGTTATTTCTTCTTTATTTCGAATAGCACTACCTTTTTTTAATGCATTATTTCGGCCTCGGTGGCGCAGTTGTATTACGCTACGACTCTCGTTCTGAGATCTCAGGTTCGATCCCCGGGTTGGGCCAAGTGATATTGGGATTTTCTACTCAGTATCATCCTGGAGTCTGGAATTTGTGCCCGATATGGCGACAGGCTCTCCTTGTCACATCTGAATCGGAACTAAGCTCGACCCAGATTTAGGTGGTGTAGTTCGCTATTTCATCTTATGTTATTATTTCTACATTATCGCTGGTTAGCTCGTAGAAAATGCTTTGTAGCGTTAAGTTCGCCAGAGTACAGATTATTGGTACAATAAAGAATTCAATCATACATAAACCAGCAAAAGTACAAAAAGAAACTTTGCTTTTTTTTAAAATACATATGTAAGTGTGAGAATAAATACGATTTGGATAAATATAAAAAAAACGACTTACCCCCCACATCTTGCTCTTGTATTTATCACCCAGACGTTTCAATATGGAGATGTAGTCGTTGCGACAGGCTGCGTTACAATCTAGAATATGCGGTAAGATCGAGACCACACATAGAGGTTTCTCACTGCAAGCCTTAAATGTCTCTTCCTCGACCACCTGAGATAAATATATAGAATATAATGTTTGTCAGTTTGCTTGTTTGTTTGTTTAGTTGTAGGACTGTATGGATTGTAGAGACTACTCTAGAATTATTTATTCGATTTTGAAAATTTTCACTTGTATATCTCCACGTTCAGGCTGATAATTATTATAAGGTTTATAATTTATTATTTATATTGTAGGGATGTCGCAAAAGGTTTTTAGCATATTATAAATGTAAAAAATGTTTTTTGATAATCAAACACTTGGTCCGATTCTAATTAAATTTGTCATACATATCAATTATGTAGTAGTATGTATAATAAATTGTGTCAAAACCATTGAAAGAAACTTGATAAATTCATTATTATTCAAAAAGGCTCCTCTCATGGGAAAACAATAGTAACGTGATAATAATGTTTGTGTTTATAAGTGATTGTTATAAAATCATTCTTACATTACTGCAAACTTGACTGCTTGTATAATAAAACTCAAGTATAATATTATTGTAAACTTTTTACGACTTATTGAGAGTAGTTTTAAAATAAACGGAATTCGATCGTCGGTCGATCAGAGTGGTAAAATTTTATAACTTCATTTCAAAATGTAAATATATATGTGTTTAATCGAAAACAGCAAAAAAGTCACTTAATCATTACATTTCACTTCGTTTATAACACGTTTCAGCGCAGTAAAATATTCAATAAAAATTGAATCAGTTATAATGTCAAATATGTAAAAACATATATGTAGGTATATACTAAACCCTATTGAAATTAATAATAAATTATCAAGATGGTAATGGAAAAATATGTTAAAATAATTATTTCAACAAGAATGATATCAGAAGTGGGCAGAAAGTTTACGTTGTTACCTGGATAATTTCTGGCGCCGGTACACTTTCTGATAATTTCTCGAGCGCCCAACTGACAATATCACTGGAAGTTCTACCACCGTTGTAATCTTCGATACTGTCGCTTGTCTTCTTGCCCGCTGGGAACATCTTGATGGTGGGATAACCCTGGACTTGGTAACGGGAGGCCATGGCTTGATGCACAGTAGCATCTACGGCACCGACTTTTACCTATATGAAGATGTATTTTGTCTTTAAGCTTATTTATATTACAATATAAAGAAAGACACACAAAAACAGATAGACAAAGTGCCATAAAATAATATAGTACCTACTCTTACAGTAAAAACAAAAAATATCATTTTTCACTTATCATTCGAAGAGACTGCTGTGTTAGTGCAAATATACGATTGTATGGTTTGAGAAAATATGACTTATAAATCAAGTAAGGCAAAAAATATAATTACTTAAGAAAGTATTAATAGATATTATTAATATAATGTCTTTCTTTATTTTTATTTACATGGTATAGGCTCAGTTTTTTGACCAAAATCTCACCTGATGGTAAGTGACAATGTGGTCCAGTATGGTAAATACACTAAGCCTAGAAGATTCTCAAGTGATGCTGCCGGAACGCACCTATAGTTATTTGGCAACAAATTTTCAAACTTGAGGGTGGTAGCTACCCAACGGGCATCATTAGGAAATGCCCTACCACCATGCTATGGGGTTTCCACACTTTGTTTTCCTTCACCGAAAGCTCAGGCCGATTTTAGAGTCGGATAGATGGTATCGAACCCACATCGATTGAAGCGTAATCCGGCCGCACTACCCGCTGCGCCATCATCGCCTCGTGCATTGCCTATATCAGACAAGTTTAACCGAAGCGATCCGAATCGCGTTAAATCCGTCGGTTCGTTTCGCCAGTCCTGATGGACATTGTGCTTTATAACTATACAGCAACGCATGCAAAACATCACGCTAATGCGATATATTACAACTAAAAACGACATCACGTCATATAAGCGTATGTGCCACAAAATTTTGTATTGGCCATTGAAAGTAAAAGTTTACAACCGAACTAAAAATTATTTTTATTCATTTAATCTAGTTGGTTGTGAAATAGAAAGATTATTTTGTAAAATAAACCAATACCTAAGATTATTTATAAGAATTAATTTAACATATTAATTTGATCAATTTCGCCAATTGCAACACATCTGTCTAATATGACGTTGAAGTAAAATAAAGATATATATTTGGAATCGGAAATATTCAATGAAATACTTGAAGGAGATGATTTTAAGAGATGTCAGGTAAGAAAAGTCTAAGCAGGAATAAAACCTTTTTTACCCCAGCATTCCAGAACGAATTTTATTCGTTATTTTTAATTTAATCATATATAAGTAACCCCTTGAGCACTAATCTGGCGTTTACGCCAGCTTTCCATTGTTTTCCTATTGTCTTATTTTTATGGGTACTCGACACATTAAAACACATATATATATATATATATATATATATATATATATATATATATGATTATAGATACTGTATGGGTCTGACCACTTTCTGAACTGAAGCCAAGTGATGACGCGGTCAAAAACGGTAGCATGCTAATTGCTGAGCCTAGAAGAATTAATACTACATTCAACTATATACAAATGTTGACAGATCTTATACATGAAATAATAAATAAGGTTTTACAAAATGCCCCAACAATGTGCTATCCAATATTTCCCTCCATTGATAATCTTTGATAATTGATTTTTTTATGTTCACATAAATGGAAAACTCGTTCTAAGTAACATAATATAACTATTAAAAAAAAAAAAGGTTAATATTTTTAGGGATACTCAATACGTCCATTTCTTAAACTAATAAGCGTCACTAAGTATTATTTCTTTTTTTTAAGGAGTTCCCGATAAAAATCATTTTCAAATGAACTTTCACCACTGGTTGACATGAATAATAAGAAATAATATAATACCTTGCCCTTAAGTTCAGTAGCGGCCTTAGCCCAGTGCGGTTCCAGGTTCTTGCAGTGACCGCACCAAGGCGCGTAGAATTCCACCAGCCAGAGGTCCTCGCTGTCTAAAACTAGCTCCTTGAAGTTGCTGTCCGTCAATGTGATCACATCCGACTGTAGCAGAAACATCATTTTTCATTCACAGTAATCAATGAAAGCTGGAGTTAGAGTGCACGCTTGCATGGTGGTAGGTCATAGCATGGTTAGTGATAGGGCATAGCATGGTGGTAGGGCATAGCATGGTTAGTAATAGGGCATAGCATGGTGGTGGCATTTTTAATAATGCCCACCTGGAGCTACCACCACCCTCAAGTTAGATAACCACTACTCTAGGCTTAGTGTGTTTACCATCCTGGACCACAACATCACTTAACATCAGGTGTGATTGTGGTCAAAAGCACTGAACCTAAATCATGGAAAAAAAAAAAGGGTAATTTTCCTAATTTAGTATATTCAAAACTACTAATTAGGCGTCATTAATGAATTACGTGATTATTAAAAGTTTTATTTTGAAAATTTTTTACCTTCTCCCTCGTCGTGATATGAGGTGGGAGGTTTTATCCTGACCCCCTCCTATCCAAAATTACGTGTAATTTTTGGCAAATAGCATCATGAAAAAGTTCAAAATATTCACCATTTTATTTGAATAATATTTATCTTTAAAGCAAAACTGGCATCATATGCGTTATTAATCATTGCCAACCATAAACGGGGAAAAAAAAATATTTACCTTATCATTACATTTAAATACAGGTATCAACTAATCAAACTGGAATTTTTTTTTAATGATTACCTAGCAAACCTAGAGCATGTCTCTCTTTTCTGTAGCATAACTTAACATGCAATTTAAATCACATTATTGCTTAACATTAGATGAGATTATATCCAATTGCTAGATCCATAAAAAGGACTCAGTATAAAATATAATAAAAACATAATTTAATTGTAAAATTGCATAAATTGTATCATAATTTTGTTTGTTACGTAAATGCCAATGGCATTGGAAATTTATCGACATCCAATGAAACGAGGTCACCCAGTTATAAGTGATGTTGCCTCACAATAGATATTTCTCGAAAAAGTAAAAGGATGCGTAGGCGCATGTATATAAGTGGGGCGAAGTAAGGAAGCAATGTGTTGCAAGATAATATTACATATTATTATTTGGACCTGGACTTGATTAATTCTGAACTTTGTATTGTATGAGCAATAAATTTAAATTAAAACTTAACAAATCATAAAATATATGATTGAAAATAATATAGGAATGAAAAAAACTACCAATTATACTGGATACCAATTTTATCTCTTCTATTTTATATCACTAATTTCTTGATACAAAGCAAACAAACTGCTGTATATTATATAGATAAGGTTGAAGTCATTGTACTTTAATCTTAACTACAATGAATAAACATTAACATGTGAAAAAAATTATGGAAAATTGTGAACTGACAAAGTACAATATTAAAGTTATCAATTTTAAAGAAATGCTGTTTTATTAATAATTAGAGATTGTATAACAAATTGATTATTACATCACAAATCAATATAATTAATTTTGATAAATATTTATTTTTAATACCTATCATAACTCCTTTGCAAACTTTTTTTATTTATATATATAAATTAGAAATTAATTACGATTTGAAATTAGTATAATATTACTAATAATATTGGTCATTATTGAATTATTTATGTTGAAGCATAAATACTTCATATAAATTTCTATTTAATATCTGTAATTTCATTTATTTCTAATTATCCCATTATTTATGTTAATGTCTTTGTAAAATACAATCAAAATAAGTACAGAAATATTAAAAATATAATTAACAACTCTATATTAAAATGTAATAATCAAGAATTATAATTACTTATCAATGTCAAATTATAGAAGTTGATTTTTTTTCTTAATTTCTTTGCTGAATACAGAGTTTTAATAATTTTAAGAGGGCTGTCTGAGGTTTCTCTGCGGAAGAAGTGAGCTTGCATTTTGTCTAATATCTTCTTAAGAGGAGAAGTTATAATCAATGGAGAATCAATCTGTTTCATTGATGACATTCTTTTCACAGGTTTCCAAGGAATATTACGGCCATAAAGTGTTTTCTCTTTTATTAGTGTTCCCTGACAGATAAGCATTGGTAAAAAAGTTGTTTAAATTTCAATTTCTAACTAAAATAAGTAGTCCACTCCTCGCCACCATAAAAAGAGAGTACATAAAAACTATATCTAATCATTATATTCTAGTATTCAATTAGTAACCGGATAATAATAAAAACATTCTTTTTTTAAATTGATGTCTCTTTGAAAATGAATTCTATCAGTTACACATATACTATCATTGTGCTTTTAATTATAATTTACATGTGGTCATAAATTCACAATAAAAAAGTGTGTATATATCCTTTCATTAATTTAACAAAATGTGTAACTTTTATTTTTAATGTGTTGAGTAACCATAAAAATGAGACAATAGAAAAACAATAGAAAGCTGGCGTAAATATAATATATCTATGAAAAGCCAGCACAAACTTGATTCACTTAATATAGCATACTTCTAACAATGTAGATAGATATATAAAATATTATAATGTTGATACTTATATGGTTATTAACCCCTTGAGCACTAACCTGGCATTTACGCCAGCTTTCCATTGTTTTCCTATTGGCTCATTTTTATGGGTAATCAATATAATCAAAATATTAAAAATAAAAGTTAAGCATTTTGTTAAATTAATGGAAGGAATTTATCATTTTAAATATTAATGTTTTTATTTAT
The DNA here is from genome assembly GCA_014132275.2 of Samia ricini. Classification (NCBI taxonomy): domain Eukaryota; kingdom Metazoa; phylum Arthropoda; class Insecta; order Lepidoptera; family Saturniidae; genus Samia; species Samia ricini. The sequence continues at coordinate 16,332,701 of AP028161.1, forward strand.
AAATAAAGTTTTGTTAAAAAAATATTTTGAAATATGAAAAAGTATTAGTTCAATTATTACTATTAACCTTTATTTGTTTTTCTTACTTTTATAACTTTTTAACAAAGTACCAAGAGTTTTTAATAGTTTTACCTTATCAGAGGTGGAGCCTCCAGATTTTTTGCCCAAATTTTCATATGCTTTCTCTTTAGCTGCTTTGAGTGCTGCATCAACAAATGCTTCAGCTGTCCTCTGTCCTTGGTATGGTGTGTGTTTGCTGCCAGTGAATATTTTAATAGTTGGGAAACCTGAGACTCCATACTGGCCAGCAATGCTTTTGTGGTCATCAGCATTTAATGCACCTACTTTTGCAATGCCCTGAAAAGTTCCAAATATACATGTTTCATTTCTTTTATGACCATTATATTTTCAGTACTCTCTTTTATTTGTGTTGGTTACATCTCATATTTGTCTGTTTTATATATATGAAATCACACATCGTTAAAATTCACTTCGTACATTTTAGCAGTATTATTTTAGCTTTTATTACCCATAAAAATGAGACAATCGGAAAGGAGTTAAATTATTATCTAAAATAGAATTACAAACCTTGAGTGCTTTCGCCGCTTTCTTATATTCAGGCACGAGGTTTTTACAGTGACCGCACCAAGGCGCGTAGAATTCTACAATCCACACCTCATCCGAATTTGTGACTAGTCTATCGAAATTACTCGGAGTCAATTCAACCACATCAGAAGAGGATTCGTAAAGGGCGTACGAACCCACCGCCCACAATAAAATACCTTAAAATTAAATTAACATTAAGTGAAATTACCGGTGAATAAACATAACAAAGAATTTATGATTTCACACTTTAATTTATGTTATTAAAATCTTACCTATTAAATACTTGTGTAGCATTTTTCTGATTATAGGCTTTTTAAGCGTATAAATTACAATAACTACCGGCTTTTTACTAAAATTTCCTCTCGCTATTCGCTATTCTTGCTCGTATACGAAAAACACGTCAATCATTTTGGCAACCAAGAAATCAGAGATTTGTCAATGGTTTTCGTGGAGAAGCATGATTGGTCTATTCAATTCTCGCGCTATAAGTGGTTATTTTTTTTTTGTTTCCAATATTTTTTAGGAAACGGCAAAAGTATAAGACCATGCCACTAAGTCTAACATGTCAACACTTGTCATACAACGGAAAACGCAATGACAAAATGGTGGCCTTTGGTTAGAGCAATTTCAAGGGAGTGGTAGGGTACTGCAGGTAGAAGTGAAAACTCGAAACTTAGGAAAATCTACATCGTAAATTCTCATATAGTTTATTCCTAATCAAAACATACATCCATCCAACCTTAAAGGCGTCCACTGCTGGACTTGGTCTCCCCCAAAGATAAGGGGTGAGTTGGGATAATCACCACGCTTGGCAGGCGGGTTGGCGATCACAGTAGGTGTTTGTGGCCCTCAAAGGATGCTGCTGCCCATTCCCTGGTGTATCCCTTAGTCGCCTTTTACGATACGCGAGGGTGGATATGGGGGTGGTACTATTTTTAAGCCAGCACCACACGGCACACCGAACAAAACATACGATAGACATAAATAGGTATGAATTTTATCTCTATATTTATCTCTGAGCGCCAGCACTTAACGCCATCTAATTCTTGATACTGTAGCATATTGACGACTGACGTCAAAGCATTGGTAATTTGAATCTATAAGTTTTCCCCTACCGAGAATCGCTCAAAGCCATTAAAGAAATTTTCATTTCAAAAAACTAATAAGTCGTCTTCAAAAATGGTCTTTAAATAATTATGACAGGTAGTAATAGGACAATTCAGCCAAGTCTGACATGAGGAAATACTTTTATACAATAATCTAACAAATTGGCTCTTTATTCGCGGTTTTTTATGGAGACATCTCCAACTATATAGTCCATCTCCTTACTTTCAATTCACTATTTTTGCATATAATAAAAATATGTAGCTCAATAATATAAGATCAAATACTGCAAATTAATGAATCACAAACAAGAACGACTAAATGATAAACCGAGATGTCACTTGATTGCTTTTTGTAGAACTGTTTGATTAGACAGACACTTACAGATAGTTATTATATAAGCCGTTTGGTCATTTCACACCTGCTACAATGTTTAAGTAGCAGTACAATGAATATATTTATAAAAATGAACCGTTTCCAAGTAAAAATATATTGATTAATTTACATTTTATTAAATACAAGTTACTTTTACAGATGATGTGTATTTTATTTAGTGTAAAAACCAGAGATGATTAATAATAGTAAAGACTTTTTATATGTAGGAAATGTACTGTATATTTAATATATAGGAAATGTACTGCATTTTTGTACCCAGAGCTGAAAACACTGATCATAGATATAGGCGTAGTCTTTAATATAGGGGATGCTTGGCGCAATTTTGGTCTGTCATGTTGTCGTACTTATTTTAAATTCATTATTTTTGCAGTATTTGCAGTATTTGACTATATATATTATGTAATTTTGGGGGCATTTTATGTGATAAAGTGTGGTTACGATACGCAAGTGTAGTGGAGTGAAAATAATGACATGGAGCGTGAATTCTCAAATATTCTAATCATTCCTGTTGTGGTCGTAACAGAAGGCCACCATTTTGTTACTGCCTTTCATTTATTGATAGTGTTCCTAACATCAGGCTTGAATTCATGGTCTAGTAGTACTTTTGCCTTTTCCTTAAAAAAGAATAAGCGTAACCAAAAAAAAGGCCTTGATATAGGCCATAGATAAAACACTATAGGTATAGGCATGGGCCATAGAGTTCAAACTCAAACATTTATCGCTATTTCGAAAATATAAAAGTTATTACATATTTTTTGAAATATATGTGGTTACCAATTTTTAGTAAACAGAAATGCAATTTAGCTAATATGTGACTATGTTAAGATCAAATTTTGTCAAGTTTCTCTCCTTTAAAGGTTATTTTTTTATAAATTTCAGGTTTGACAGGTTATATCCAATATTCGCGCGTATTTTATTTCCGTAATGGTTCATTTTGGGCGGGAAATTAGTCAGATCTTGTCATTGTGCCACAAAACGTTTGTTTTATTTTCAGTCAAAAAATTTTTACCGCAATATGAATACCAACAACATAAAGCCGTTCACCGTGCTTGTTGAAGGTAATATAGGCAGCGGTAAAACAACATTTCTGGAACATTTTCGTCAGTTCGAGGATATTACACTGTTGACCGAGCCTGTTGAAGAGTGGCGTAATCTTAAAGGATGGAATCTCTTAGTGAGTACTCTTTTGAAATATATAATATCGTTATCGTGAAGTTATCCTGGTCACCTAATTTTACTTGTCATTTAATGGTAACCTAATTATATATAGTTATATTTCATTTTATTTTAAACGAATTGTTGATCAACAATGTATTCTTGATATCTGTATAAGTGTGCCCTTTTTAATAAGTTTAAATTTATACTTAATAAGTATAATAAAGAAGAACACATGTATTTGTAAAGTTTTCAGTTATACAAGTATAATCTTAGCTAAAAAGTAGAAATAGATTATTTCTTGCACTAACAGAAAATGTAATGCTTCAAGACTTATTTGTAACATATTATTTATACCTGCGATTCTTTCTCTGAGGTTTTATTTTAGCAAAATAATAGTATTTTAGTACAAAAGAATGTGATGATGGCTCTGTGGTAGCAAATGCAGACACCATATTGATGGATGTAGGTTGATCAACACTTTTTAATTATATGAGCCTGATCTTTCGATAAAAAAAACGAAATGTTGAAACCATAGCATGATGATAGAACCATTTTGTAATATCTGCATGGTTAGCTGCCACCTTTGCTAATACGTTGCCAAGTGTTCTGTTCTTTCCTACAGTTTTGATTGGTAGCTAATATCTCTAAATATACTAGTATTTACCCTCATGCCACATTGTCACTAAATATATCATGTTTGTTGTCAAAGAGTTGAACACAAAAGCAAATAGAGTTTCCTTTTTTACGGTAAGAATAAGTTTGTACATTTTAATTTCAGGATTTAATGTACAAAGACCCAGCAAAGTGGGCAATGGCATTCCAGTCGTATGTATCTCTGACGATGTTAGATATGCACCACCGTGCTACACCAACTCCTGTGAAGTTAATGGAACGTTCGCTATACAGTGCGAGATATTGCTTCGTGGAGCACATGATGAGAAATGGAACATTGCACCCAGCACAGTTCGCTGTTCTTGATGAATGGTTCAAATTTATTCATCATCATATATCAATTGATGCTGATTTGATTGGTAAATTTTTGTTACCTAATCTAAATAATATTTTATTGACAATTCAACTTAAATTTATGCTGATGCATAAATGCATGTTAATACTGTACTTATTAGTTATCTGTTAGCACTTTTTAACATTCAAATTGTTTTTTTATCTGTTAAGACACCAAGTCAACTCTAATTACCATTTTAAATTTATTTTAAATTTATTTCATCAAGTATTTTTATTTTTGACTATTGATATTACCTTAATAAGTTAACCTTAAATAGTTCTCAATATTATCATAAAGATTATTATGTCAAACTGACAACTCAAGGGGGGTGGAGTGATAGGATAGAGCAGTGGTTCTCAACCTTTCTTACTTAGTGACACACTAACACACACTTTACAAATTTAGACTATCTTTACATACTTATATGCAAAGTTTTAGATCATTTAAGTGAGTGAAATAGTTGGAATTTTGATATTTGTATATCTCGCAACATTTAACAGGTGCTTGCGTCATACCAATGCGTCGCTACATGGGGGTTGAGAACCACTAGGATAGACCATCAATTTTTTATCTTACAAATATTCACTTTCTTTAGATTAAGTGAAACCTTCCCATATACATTAAAATAAAAAACTAAATATTATACTCAGTAACAAAATTATTATGCTAACAAAAAAAAATTATTATATTCTTCACTAGCTGTCAACCGCGGTTGCATCCGCGTTTCATATATACTTCACTTCCTTTTAATTTTTTTTTATACGGAACCCGAATTATTTTCTTAAAAAAATTGGAACCCTAATTATTGTCTTAAAAAAATTTGAATACTGAGATAAAGTAAAAATATTTCATATAAATTATAGCACTTGCCCTTAAAATATTTATTTGTTTTATATTTTTTACCGGAACCCTAATTATTTTCGAAATTTATAAGTACCCTAAGTTACCCGGAGTAACTTCAGCTATCTACCAAAAGTAGTCTTGTCCAAATCTGTCCAGCTGTTCCTGAGATTACACATTAGAAACAGACAAAAATTAAACAAATTGTATATTTGTTATAAGTATCCGTATGTAAATACATACATTCATAAGTATTTAGTAAAAGAAAATTATTTTTTGACATTATAAAACATTGAACTCTTTTAGTGTACTTGAAGACAACACCTTCAATAGTGTATGAAAGAATAAAGAAAAGGGCCCGTTCAGAAGAGCAGTGTGTCCCATTGTCATATATAGAAGAATTACACACACTGCATGAAGACTGGCTCATCAATAGGGTACATGCAGAGTGCCCCGCACCCGTAAGTATAATTATGAAATAGTGTTTCTATATTTAGACATATTTAAGAAGCAGGTATCTGGTTTAGTATGGACATCTAATGCGCAGGGTGGAAGAGAATGTAAGAAAATTGGATATGAATCTGGACGGATATAGGGTAAGGTAAAAAATAATAATGGATGGATCCTGTGAAACATGATATGCTTAGAAAGGGTTGTGAATTTAGATATGATCTCAAATAGAAAAATGGAAGAGGAACTGATGACACCAATTAAAAATGGTATAAGGATAAAAAGGGATAAGTTGTATTACGGTGCGACTGCCGTTCTGAGGTCCCGGGTTCGATCCCCGGGTCGGGTCTATTGATATTGGGTTTTTCTACTCAGTATCATTCCGGAGTCTAGAATTTGTGCCCGATATGGCGACAGGCTCGCCTCCTGTCACATCTGGGACAGAATCAAGCTTGGCGAAATATGGGTGGTGTAGTTCGCTATTTCACCTCTGCCTAACCCTTCGGGGATAGCAAGCGTGAGCTTATGTAATCATCTGCCTAGATGATAAAATTTAGACATGACCTTTATATACTTTTCAGATTAGTAGTACAAGAGTATATAGTTCACATATATCATAAGGATGTCAGATGTCAGAAGGATGTCAGATCAGTTGCAGGTTAAATAAACAGGAAACATGCAAAAAGTTTCAAACTTAAAAATACATTAATGTGTGATAGTATAAATTCATAACGTACTTTAAATAAACTTGTATTATTTTCTAGAAGATACAAGGGGGTTAGCATTGTTATCATTAAATAAAGTGGTTCAGATTTTAGTTATTTAAATATGTTATTGCACCGTTTTATAAATTAGTGAAGAATACTTTATTAGTCATAAAGTTATGGATAATGTAGTATTTATGTTATTTCATAATATTGAGAGATTTGTAAATGAATACAGTATTAAGAGTAAAGATCAATAATGCTGTTATTCCAGGTTCTTGTATTGGATGCTGATTTGGATCTGTCCCAAATAACAGATGAGTATAAAAAAAGTGAACACCAAATATTAAGAAAAGCTGTTGATGTGGTGATGAGCTCACCAAATAAACTCAGCCCAAAGAAACCAATCACCACAACACCGATCAAGATTATTCCACAAATGAGAGTTTTATAATAATCATCATCCTTTTTATTTCCTTTAATATGTTTATAAATCTTCATAGATTATTGTATTCAGTATTTAAAAAAAAAAGGAATTAATTATCACGAATTTATTATTTGTTAAAAAATTTACTTTTCCACTTTTTCAAAGTATTGTTTTAATTTTTATCATTTATTTAAATTACTTATGTATTGTTTTAGTTATTGTTCAGCTTTGGTTATGACGAAATTGTATACATAAAACTTTTCATTTTCAACTCGTTTAAAATTAATATATTTACTTAGTAAAAACAAAGGATTAACAATAACAGTCTCTGAGGATATGTTAGTGATTTGATTTGTACTGTCAAATAATTTTCTATGTAATAGATTTAAAACACATACACAAACTTTGGAAGTAATCATTGGTGACAAACACAAATCAAAACTCTGAAAGTTAATTATGATTACATAAATCATTTTTTTTAAAATATGTATTGTATTATCTTTGTTCCACAGTGACTAGTTTCCTTACACTGCACTGTGGCAATGTTCTCAAACAGTATTAGAGAACTGGCATCACATTTATTTAAGTACCAGTCATTCCAAACATAAAATATAATTAATCAAAATATGTGTATCTATTTTTAATTTTATTTGATAATCTATTTTTAATATTAAGTATTTACCATCACAAAATTTAATTATGTGTTACTCGGTTACTTTTAATGACTTACTGAATATTGTATAAAAACCTTTGGTAAGATGTTTTATAAAAACATCTTTAACTTTAGAATATTTTGATAAGACTCTAAATAAGTTATGGATATTTGATATACTTGTGACAATTTGTTGGATAAAATACATTCAAATTACACACGTATTGATAGGCATTGTAGATCTATTTTAATAACATAATTTGACTTGAATGTGTAATAATAGATGACATTGCATTTACTCATAAATGATGAAATTTCGAATATTTTCCCTTCAGTATACCATAAAAAATTTAACGTGTTTAGAATAGAATAACTATAATTGAAATTTCTGTCGATTGAGATAAATAAAAAATGATTTCATTTTTTTACTTATTTATTTATCCTAATAACGATCATTCCTTACCGAAAGATAATGAATATCGTTACAACCTAATATTGATACGGAACTATGCCATTTTACGAAAACAATGATAAAGGTTATCTATTAACATTCTAAAATAGCTGTCGTATTATGTTTAGTGCCTTTAAATAAGTGTAGGAAGTCTCTAATCAAGAGTTAAAAGTTCTAACTTATAGAGTTAATTTTGTGTGACACCGCCTCTTGTGTGAGGATGCCTTGGTTCGATCTGATCTTTCAGAAGATCGTTCGAAAACCATTCATTTTCAAGCGATTCGTATCGAACGAATTTAGTCTTAAACGAATACTCAAAATCTTAGGTATTAAATAGCTGTGCCCGCAACTTCGCTCGTATGGTATTCAGGCGTCCCGTTCCGTCACGTCAAGCAGGCAGACAATTTTTTTAAACTATTAAAACATTTCCTGCTATTGATTCTGTATTCATACATTGTTTTTTTCTTAAATATCTTCAATGTGCAGATTTCGTCACGTTAGCCTTTTATTATAAGTATAGATTGTCTATCTTGTAATGTTTCAGAACAAAGTTATGAAAAAATAAATATAGCGCCATCTATGAATAATCGTCAGAAATACATATATAATTTGCTTACGTAATCACATTCATAACGCTTCGTCCTCCATGTCATGAAAAATAAATAAATCAGGAACCATCCAATTAATTAGAAAGAAATAATATGTTCCACGCCATATCTGTATCTATTGATATTAATTCAGTTCTCTGCTTCCAAAAAATGAGTCTTTAATACAACGCCTAAAATTGAATATCAAAATATTGTTTTCTTATTTACTATGTCTTAGATATTTATATACAATACATATATTTTATATTATTATTATGTCAGTTTGTGCAATTTCAATCTATCCATCTATTTTTTGTTATCGAATAAGACTAAAACGCGTTTACTTTGAAACTCTTCTTACATACTAAAGACGCTGCATGTCATTGAAATTACTATAACTTTTGACGGAGTGGATCGATTTTAATGAAATAAAGTGTTGACGTTACTCCAAAATATGCTTTATAATTATCCTTTTATTTTAAAATATACTTGGTACTTTCTAATTGATACCTGCACAAACAAACAAACAGATGGACATATCTAAAAATGATAGAAATGAGTTTAATTAGGTACTTATTTTTAGTCCCTTACAATAATTCTTTACACAAAAATCGAAAATGTACAAACACGTGAAGTTTACAATTTTATTATTATTAGTATCATGTTTTAAAACAACACCCAAATATTGTTATAGGGCTACGATCAGAACATAAACTTTATTAAAATTTATGTGATGATATATTATGGATATAATTTCAAATTACTGTCAATAACAAAATCATAGAATCAATTAAATAATATTAATTGTTTCTCAAGTTATAGTAACTTCATACTCTTGTAGTTTTTTTGGAAATAAAATTGTAAATAGAATTCTACCAACAAACATTAAATACGTAACTAGTACTCTATTCGATTTTTCTAGTGATTTTATAGAAATCGGATTGATAGTACGCAATCCGATCTATAGATTGGATCGGAGTATTATGAAACATAATATAATATAATAACATAATATAGATTTAAAGCAGTCGGATTGAACATCCATACTCATATTCATTAGTAATATTATATTTTACAATTACTTGCTATTTATTAATAATCATGGTTTTTTATATTAATCTTAATAATCTACCAAATCACATTTATTATAGTCGTGGTTCACCGAATTTCACTGAATTGTTTTGAAATTAGATAAAATACATACTAGTACCGACAACTTAAAATTATTGTATTTTCGTGTAAAAATTAACATTTTTACATCAAAACTATAGTATAATCTGCAATAAGAAACAAAATGATGATATTAACTAGATTTTAAAAACGTCATGAATGTTAGATATGTCAGTGTTTTACTATAATAGCTTTTCTTACCATTTTTACGTATTTAGGTATATTTATTTATTTACAAACCACCGTACGCTTAGATAATCGTTATCGTATATCATACTAATGGCTGGAATAATCGTATGCCCCCATAATTATCGTACATACGTGCTGACTAGACAGATATATAGACAGAAATAGGTGGCTATTTTATTTATATGTGGTATTACATCAAAATCAACATAATTTTTTTTGCGTATGTATTTGTGGGCTACTCCTGATTATTATGTTGGAACAGTTGATATGCTACTATGTGCTGCTAACCATAAACTAATCTAATAAAAGTTTTATAGGTCATAGTAAACGGTTTTATAATAAGATCCCAAAGAACATTACCGATTTACCTGACAATAAGTTCAAGAACCATGTCAAGCATGTCTTAATTTCAAAAGGTTATTATAGGGTTATGATTTGTATAGATTTTATTTAAAAATAATATGTATAATCTTAATTTATAAAAAAAAGAAACTTAATCGAGTTTCTTGCCAGCTCTTCTCGACTGTATTATTTTCCGAACCGGTGGTAGTGTTTTGACGTTCATAAACGCCTTATTAGGATCTAAATTGAATAAAAAAAAAAAATTTTTGAAACTACGAACCAGAATACAGCGGCACAAGTTTTTCTGTAGAAATAGATGCAGCAGTGCTCAATGGTGTTTCCGCAGACGAACTTTGGAAACAATTCGACAAATATTGATATTGAATAAAATAGATATCTTACTCTTAAAATACTCTCACTTCAACCAGTCCCTCTTTTGCAAGTTTAATTCATTTATGAGCCGGATATCATATCTAGTTCGAGTCATTAATTTCATTGTTTACCTCTGCTCTAAACCAGTATTTGTAGGCAGAGATAAATTTGGTAGGTATCTGAAACATAGCCATCTTATTTATTAGGTTTGTCATGCTATTTACTGGTAATCTAATACTGGTAGCACCGAACATCTGTCAAAAGTAAAGCTGTCAATGTCAATTGTCATTACTAATTTTTTTGTGTCATTGTCAGGTGTTTACATGCCGATAATAATTTTTATTTATAAATATTTAGGTCAAATTTTAAATAGATTATTATTTTATTATCCTCTAAATTTAATTTTTTTGTAGCGTTGTTTGTGTATAAGTAATAAAATCACTATTGTGATGACTTCTTGCTGTGGCAATGAATTAATATTTAATTCTGTTATAAGCGAAGTAGTTGCGAGTAATTTAGACCAAATAACACATTTAGTAAAAATTTTATGTAGTTCATGGGTCGCTATTGGTGCTGTAGTATCTGTTGGAGTTGTAGTGGTCGCAGCAGGTTGTAGAATTGGTGTCAAATCCACATTAAGACCGCGCTAACCAATCCAGTCTGTGGAAAGTAAAAGTAATGAGATCGTTTACATCGCTCCAGTAAAACAACTACACGAGGTAAGTGTTTTCAATAATACTCTGTTTTTAACTCAATTTTGTGTAATTTTTGTCAAGTTCTCGCATATTTATTTATTGAGTGGGGTCTATTTCTATTTCGCCTCGCGATATTTACATAATAATTTTTTACACTGTTATATTTAGTGAATATCTATCTGCAGATGTTATGGATTATTCAAAAAGTGTTTTTTTTTACTTCATATATATCATGAATTAATTATAATTAATCCATTAGAATTTTGTGTTACAACAATATTTCTACATCTTAGGTAAAACTTGTGCATGATAATATATTACATAAAAGATAAGTTACCGGAAAGGAACTGTTTTTCCACTTGATTCACATCTTGAAAGAAGAGTGAAATTGTCATCAGTGTTTGTGAAGTGTACAAAGCTTTAATTTTATCCAATGTTTTGAAGTCAATGAAAATTGAGCTTGAAGATTCCTACTTACTATTATTGATGTAATGGTCAAACTAATATAAAGCTTGTAAAAACATCAAAACCTATGAATTTATTAAACAATACTTGAATTAGGGTTTTTGTTTGCATACTATACAGTAACAATTATGGGAGTTTGTAATTTCAATTTAGAATTATAACTGAAATAAACATATATAGCATCCTTGTTGTGTGTAAAAATGCTAAGCCTCACAATTACTGACATAATATAATCTTATGATTTTATCACTTTTTTGGGTACTAATATATCATTTAATTTATTTAATAATAAATTGCAATTGATTAAAATTAATTATTATTACTATTTATTTTTTAAGTACATTATTTTAATTGTACTATTGTATAAATTATATAAAATTTTATTCAAATTAATAAATAACATTTATCAGCAACATTCTATACAATTCCTAAATGTTACCTTGAAAATACTTAGTTTCTCCAAAGGATCTCTTGAAGAATGATTTGAGCTATAAAATAATACCAGCTTATAAATGTCTTTCTTGACAAAAAAAAATCCTGAATGGAGGTATGGATTTAATGATTAAAGTATAGACTTTTTTTAACTAGATGTTGGTATTATTTGAAAATTTTTGTATTAAAAAAACTGACATGAAAGTCAATAAAATGAATCTTTGCTTCCGTATATATGTGTAAGTTTCATATACTAAACAACATAGTAGAGTCATAATCATTTAATAAGCATGACAACAACCTACTTTGCTATAAATGCATGACCCAAAGTAGTGTGCATTTAGGTCATAGATAAACAGATGTAGGTATAACAATTGTTGTGTAATAGGCAATTGTGTTAATACCAAGATGGATGTAAACATTTTAATGAGATAAGTGAGTAGATTAAACTACAACTAGGGTTCTTGTTGCTTGTTTATTTTCTTATCTCTGAAGTATAATTTACTCAAATAGTTGATGATTTTACATTAGTTTGGCTGGGTAGAAGTTGGTCTATGTCATTACTAAAGGTATTAATGTAACAACTTACAACATGCTCCATACCAAATCTTAAAAGATTGTAATCAAACCAAAAATATATCAGTTTTTCTGACTGATTATTTGACACTTTAGAGAATTTCGGATTTCAGTATGTAAAACAGATTGAGGGTGTATATTGAAACCAGCCGTTAATTATTAAAGTTAAAAGCTAGATTAATTTATATTTCCATTGTTATACTTTTACTTCACCTGAATGCATCAGAATCATCGTATCACCATTATTAGAAGCGGTGGTTAAAGGTTCATAACTTAACAAATTTATCAAAGCATTCGAAAATTCATTGGTGATTTGTTCATCACTTCTTTAACTCGTTTTGTGTGTGTAACTGGTACATTATTCACAGCTCATTGAGTGTTTGCAACTCTAACTGCAATGTCAACTCTTTTTTTTATTTTCACCTCCTACCGCTTCGGCAGTATGTTCTGTGTTAGCGACTCTACCGCATTTGCAGGTTGTTCCGTTTTCGCAACTCACACGTTAGCCGCCGTTTTAACCCTGTTTGCAAATTGTACCGCACCGTCAACACATTCGACAATGTCGAATCTTATCTCTATTTTATATGCAAAAAGACCGGTCCTATATGACGTGAGATCGACACTAAAACCAATATTACATGTATGAATTTGGATATTAGATTTCCTTTGTGATGTAAGCTTTCTTTGGATTACGAATATTTTAAGGAATAAGGTCCAATTAAAATCTTGTCCATAAGGATATAAAAAAGATTATAAGAAATAGCATTTCAATTGAGCGAAGCTATTGTTACAAGATAATAATTCCTGTCGAAAAGTAAGATAAACATTTCACTTTAGTGTATATTTACCACATCACAATATCAATAATCAATCATAGTTACTTTGAAGTCATCGGCCAAGCAGCCGGCCCTACTGGTCGTAACGCCCGCGGACTGGTTATCAAGTCGAACGAAAGTGAGCGCGTCCGGGCGGGTTTCGCTAGTTTATCGTGCTAATATTACCTCATTTGACTCGGCCAGTTTTTCACTTTCTTCTAGTACCCACAACCAGAAAGCGTGAAGTGTTGTCGTGTGAGTTTGTTTTTAATTACAGGTGTAGTGTGTTTTTAACGCTGAGGCTTCAAGAGGCTGTGTGTGTGTTTTTTTTGTTATATTGAGATCGTTTAACGTTTCGGGGCTCGTTAAATAATTATGGAGAGTTTCTACATCTTGAGGTTTTCCTAATTGGAAGTTAGGCTTTTTATCTGTGGATTATTTTCATATTCCTAATATAAATGATACTGTACTGTTGTATTTTGTCGAATTAAAAATCGTTTCTGTCGACCATATTGGATACACTTAAAAATGTGAACTTTAAAAATTAATACGATATGTATATATATTTGTCGTGATTCAGTGATTTATGATGAAACGAACAGTATGTACCGAAATACTTACCAATTGGTGTATCGGAGATTACGGGATATAAAATTACGTAATCTTAGTGTGACGTTATTTATGGATGTTCCGATGAATACACAATAGCATCTGGTGTGCCTTGGAGATTCCTCAAGTTTTGCAAATAACAAACACTTTGCCAGTATAAGTGTTTTTAACTTCAAGGTCACAACAACTGGTGTAACCAAGTATTTAGCAGGATATAACAAATAAATAATGAATAATATAGATAATTTATTATATGAACGTACAGTGATAGAACGTACTTTAAGTACTTCGAAATAGTTACAAAATTTCAGTTATTTGTCCTTGACGTATTTTATAAATGGCAGTCTTTTATGATTGTTTGCCTGTTCGTTAGTTGGTAAGCCTGTTAGAATCCCTGTATCGAATCATGTTTTTTTTTCAATTCATAGCTAAATTCTTTCAATATGTTTTTTTGTTTATGTTTATTTACGTTAAGTAATTATACATACATACATACATATCATCACGCCTTTCTCCCGTGGGGGTAGGCAGAGATTACGTCCTTCCACTTGCTACGATCTTGGCATACCTCTTTCGCTTCCTCTACTTTCATGAGCGCTTTCATACATGCTCGTCGGTTATGGGTACTTTTTACCTGGCCTTTATTTAATACATGATTGATTTGGCCTAGATATATTCGCCTAGGTCGACCCTTACCGACTTGCCCATTCACCCTCGCCTTATAAATTAATTTCGTTAATCTTCTCTCATCCATCCTCTCTACATGCCCAAACCAACTAAGCATACCTTTCTCTATTTTGGTCACCACATCCTCTACCACACCACAGCGTTCCCTTATCATACTATTCCTGACTTTGTCAATCGTCTTCACTCCAGCTATACTTCTCAGACTTCTCATTTTCACTGCGTTAATCTTACTTTCATGCTTCTTCTGCCAAACCCAGCATTCACTACCATACCTAAGTGTAGGGACCAGGACTCCTCGATGCACAGCCAAACGCGCCTTTTCAGTCACTTTCTGGCTGCACATGAAGTTACGCAGGGCCCCATTCACTCTATTCCATAACAAAACTCTTCGCTCAATATCATCTTCACACTTTCCATCTCTCGTAACCTTGGATCCCAAGTACACAATAAATATTATATTTTTTAAGTAATTATACGGGAAAAAAATATGAGGATATGTTCAAGCGATGATGGCGCAGCGGGTAGTGCTATCGGATTCCGCATAAATCGACGCGAGTTCGACCCCTACCTATCCGACTCCTAAAATCGGCCTGAGCTTTCGATGAAGGAAAACATCTCGAGGAAACCATAGCATGGTGGTAGGGCATTTTCTAATGATGCTCGCCTGTGTAGCTACCATCCTCAAATTTGGAGATCTGTCGCAAATACCGATAGATGTGTTACGGCAGCATCGCTTGAGAACCAGTACCTCAGGTGTTTACCATCCTGGACCACATCGTCACTTAACATCAGGTGAGTTTGTGGTCAAAGCAGTGAATCAATCCGTGTAAAAAAATAAAAAAATAAATGTGTAACTGACTCTCGCCTCCCTTGCATTACAATTAAATCATTAAACATTTTATTGATGTAGTGAATTCTAAAGAATAGAAATTGCCATTTCCGAGCGGAACTGCTGGCACATATAATGCACTATAAAATACACCGGAGATGAAAGTGAAATTCAAAGTCATCGTTATCGCTAGATACATTGCACTGTTCACTTCACTTTAGTACGAGTTTCATTATCTTATGCATATCGTAGCGAGAATTCTTCTAATAAAGGTGAAGGAAAGGTCATCTTATCAGCTACAGTATACAGTTATATTTGTATATCTTTTGTACTTATTGTGTATTCAGATGTTTTAATTTCTTTAATACATACATCTATATATGTAAAAACTCCCTGTTACAGTGTTTGTCCGCGTAACTATTCAACCAATCTTAATGAATTTTTGCAAATCGCGTGTGACTTGGCTCAACATAAAAGATAAGATAGTCTGGAGCCTATAAAGAACCTCAATTTTTTGTTGTTGCATATTTGAATGTTTGCTAACATTGATATGTGACAAAGTAATCCAGGCAACGCCGATCGGAGCAGTTAGTTTATAGTACATGTGTATATCAGACATTACAAAATTGATTTATCTGTACAATAACAAATGGCATCGCTCTGGATTGTTGATTTTTTTTGCAAACTGACATTTGTAACTATTTCTCACATTCATGTTAGTAAGGCAACGATTGATGGGATCACAAGATAACAACTGCAAGATACCGAGCGTTGCTCGGTCGCCTGTCTATTTTTTGTATCATTATGAAGGTTTGACTTATATTTGCAATTATAATTACTCACAATCATTCATGACCTTATAGATCAATTGCGTTGTTTTCCTTTTGTGATCTACCACTGGGTCAAGGGAATGTGGATGTCCTATTTTACTATTTATCATACCTAGTAATAGTTATTATTATTTTAAAATCTGACATACAGTTAACTAGGCTATATTCTACGTAGTATTATCATATCAATTGTATCATTGTTAAAGTTGAGAAAAATAAATATAAATATAAAATAAGTAAAATTTCATGATTCTTTGGGTAAAATGATTATTAGATAATGTAAGATCTAAAAAGATTTTGTCTGAGTTTAAAGTTTTGTTTATATATTCCTTGTTTGCTAATCTTAGTCAGTGTTGAAGATAACTGTTATAATTTAACGTAAAACAATAAAACTTGAATCTTGGTATATTGTATAACTATGAGAAACTTTAGTGTTAGCTTTGCCATAAATATAGAGCTAGGTAAGTAGGTATATTGTATTGTTCACACGTTCCAATTACTCCCAACGACTATTCAATTCCAGAAAGTTCACATCACATTACGGTTGATTTCGCTATTGCCCTCAAACAAATCTACGCTTTAGAAAAAAACAAAACCACTTCTACCAATCAACATCAATAGTCATGATTGAATAGCCGATGATACTTTTTTTATATAGAAAGGACGGGGTGATCAATTCGTCATTTACAATTTGTATAATGTCAATCTGTTTCAATAAATGTTTGGAAACATTACATCAAGTGTTTCATAATATGTCGCACACTTTTCTTTCGAATTATTTTCTACTAGCTGTGACGGTGAACTTTGTAACCTCACAGAATCAACAAATGTGTTATTATCTGAATTAAACTGAATTCTTCTTCCTATGCACGAGGACATTTCTCGAGTCCGAGAGACAAACAAAAAAAAACCATCGAAACCAGTCAATACGTTCTAATGATATCATTCAAAAGACGGTTCCATACAAACTATGAAAAAATAAGGCTAATTTTTCCGTTCTTCTAATAGTTATTCTCCTATTCGGGGGTTGAAAATTTAAACTGTTTACTGTTTAACTGTGTTTAAATGTTTTCTATTAGATAATATTAATTCCTTGCTTACGCCAGCTTTTCATTGTTTCCTATTGTCTCATTTTTATGGGTAATCGACATATTAATATTATTGTCGCTTTAAAACATGATTTTTATTATTTGTTAATATTTCGAGTAATGGAAAAACAATTTCAGATTATGTGCTTTCATCAATTCGTCAAGGTTAAGTTGTTTGTCTGTTAACTGACTTATGACTTGATAACCACGTAACAGATTTACATATTTTTTTTTAAAATTATCGATGTGTAGTCTGCTTAGGTTTTACCACATTGAATTTTATTACGTTTCATAATATACATTACTTTTCATAATCCGGGGCGCCCACCGGGTGTATCATAGCACGTGCTCTGATCCCCAACTGGAACGGCTTCTTCATCCGCCGCCAGCGCTATCATTGGCATCTCATGTACTCGCAATATATTATGTTAATAAGTGAAAATGTTTGCGTAAATTCAAATGTTAATTCAAATAGGTTAGCAATAGAATGAAAACACTCAGAATAGAAATTGTCACACGCGAAAAGAAGCCGTTTTAATTTGGTTTTAAAAGCCCACGTAAATCTTTCGTTGCGTGCCGGTAATTACGTAAAGCTGTGTCGCTTACACACACACACATACATTTTTTTCAGCTTAAATGTTAAGCGATTTTTTTGTATGAAACTATCGCTCTTAGCGTTATAACTCTATGCTTTACATTGTTAAGTAACATCCTATCGGCCTTCATAAATGTTATTAAAGCGATGATGGTTCAGTTGTTAGTGAGATCTAATTCACATCGATGGACTTAGGTTTAAACACTAATCTATAGTAACCTGAATCACTCTTTCGGTGAACGAAGACACCGTGAGGTAACCATAGCACGGTGGTGGGGCATTTTCTTATAAAGCCCAAGCATACATAGATGTTTTCCGGTAGCGTCACTTGAGAACCAGTATCTTTATGCTTAGTGTATTTACCATCCTGGACCGCACTTAAAAGCAGGTAAGATTCTGGTTAAAGCACTGAGGGTATACACGTATAAGAAAACGTTATTTTACAACTGAATTTTTGATATTTAATAAGGTTTTTGAAGCGGAATTAGTAAAGTAATATCAATTAAGTATATTATTTGCGATGGATTTCTGCAAAATATAATAACCTTCATCAATCGAATATCCATTGATTCTTCAATAACTGTTGATGTTTTTATTAGAACCGACTAGTGCATTGTTATTACTGCTACTGTTTCGATATATATATACATACATAGCAACACGCCCTCTACCATGAGGTTAGCCAGAGACTACGTCATTCCACTTGCAACGATCTTGATACACCTCCTTCGCTTCTTTTACTTTCATGAGCGCTTTCACACATGCTCATCGGTTATTTTATTTTATTTTATTAGTTTTGGAAAAGCTTACAGACTAATATTACAATACATACAAATATATAATTGTTGACTATTGCTAATAAAAAGCTTCCACAAATAAATAAGAAGATTATTACATGGAGATGTGGAGAAAAAAAAATACGATAGTGACAAAAATGAGATAGAACTATACAACAAAATTAAGATGAGTTTATGTTTGGTCGTTTGGTCGTGCAATACAAGTACATGTTAATGATAATATTTATAAGATATTATATAAATTAATGAATCATGTCGCGTCGTTACACTCCTTGCGATCATTGCCAAAGTATTCCTTATTAAGCATATTTTTTATTTGAAATGTTCTAGTGCAAAACAAATCAATGTCTAAATGGTGAGGTAAGCTGTTAAACGATTCAACGCCACGTATGAAGAATGCATTACGCCTGTAATTTGTCGCTGCAAACGGTGCAGTTACTACCGAACGTTTTCTTAGGTTGTTCTGATTTGTCCGAAAGAATATCTTACTAAGGAGTTCAGGACAGTCTATTGACCCGTTGGCAATGTTCACCAAGAAACATACATCAATGATATCACGTCGTACTTGTAGTGGCAAGAAATGATATCGCTTACAACGATGTTCGTAATTTGTTAAGAATTGTCCTGCTTTGAAATCTAGATAATGCAAGAATTTCTTTTGGACACCTTCAATACGAGATCTTATGGATACGTTTTACCTGGCCTTTCTTAAAACGTTTTCGATCTGGTCGAGATAAGGTCAACCCTTACCAGACACACAGCCATCGACTGCGGAGCGTATAGGCCGCGCTGAGTGCTGATGTAGGGAAGGACTCTGCTCATCAGATGGGTGATACGTGCTTTGTCTATAATAACTTTAATGACGTCGCTCGTTTTAAAATATCAATATATAAACGCACCTAATTGGTATAACCTTCATGAATCAGTTCAACCGGGATTTTTATTACCTAGATACCTATTTGTCTTGATTTTCACATACTCAAGGTATATGTACTTATACAAAGACGTTACTGTTTTTTTGTTCGGGCAAATCTTTAAATACGCTGCAATCACTGATTTTGATCGGATTTTTATTGTTATCTTTCTTATAATATTGCTAAGAATATTACATATTTTTTTTATTATTATGTTCAATTAGAAATTGTATAAAATGAAGAACAAATTAAATGTAGGTTATTACGTGGTTTGGAAACTGCAGAAGACCTAAGTATGATGCTTGCTGCTCATTGGTCGTAGAAACGATGCCCGATGGGGCTAACGGGTTTTCGGTTACGACGTACCGAAAGACAGCGTAAGTAGGACTCCCACAATGTGGCCCGAAGATCTGGTGAAGGTCGCGATAATCCATTGGATAAGACCGGTCGTTGTGGAGACTTTTGGGGCAGATTTATGTCCAGCGGTGGACGAATATAAGTTAAAATGGTGATGATGACGTGGTTCAAATTATGTTATGTTAAGCAGTATCTACGAGTAAATAACAAAAGTAATCTGAATAAAAGGAAAACTTCCTAAAGATCACCATTAATGTGTTTCTTCCTTACATTCCATTAGTTCCTTACTGTCTTATAATTTGAGAATTACTACACCGATTTATATAATAATATTTTTTAAACTCAGATGTATTATCTGGCCAAATAACGAAGATAAAAGTGACGTAAGTTAAAAAAATACCACCATTAAGTATAAAGCAGTAAGTAAATATTTTTTGAGAGAAAAAAAGTATTATAAGCGAATGGAGCCGAGAACTCAGCTAGTATATTATATAATGTATTGTATTATTAACGCGTTGCAACGTGCTTCAAAATCTATGAATAAAAACATTTGAAATACATACCATTATCATATAATATCGTAATCCATTATTACAGATCTGTATAATGTTTTGTGTGACTTTTTATGAATGTCACAATGCCTGCTAACGGTGTAATATATTTTCCTCTCTTTTCTTCGTTACCGTAATTTATTATTTTTGGGGAAGCGCACGTGAATTGTTATTGACAGCGATCTGTATCAGTCAACATTGCTACGGCGTACCTCTTTACATTTATCACTTATGTATTTAGCAATGTCATCGTTACTTAGTTATTCGAAGTCATTTGTGAGCTTCACGGATAATGATTTGTTTTTTTTGTTTTATCATGCATCTCTAATAGTTTGATTCGCGGTTTCGTTTGCTTGTAACGATGTATCTATCCATCTTTTTGTGTTCATACAAAATTGTATATTATTCTTTGATTAGGTTCGAGCACTGCTGGTTCAGTGGTAATGAGTGTGACCAGATTTAGGATTTAAAAAAAAATCAGATATAATATATTTATTAAACGTATACCAACCAGTGTTGCGGTTTTAGCGACCCAAAAATAAATTTAACGTCAAAAATGGTTTAGCGACTTCTCTAACGATTTTTAGAGTAGAAATCAAAACAGTTTTAGAGCCAGTAATTGATACATTTTTATTAATTCGACACTGAATTATATAGAACCAAGAGATATATTACATGAGAAACCCAAACGCGCTTGTATATCACAAGCGTATACCATATCGTTAAAACGTTGAGCCTAAAATATACTTACAAATACCTATAACAAATTAATTTTGCAATTCCTAATGTGGACAATAAATTGTGAACAATATTAAGTACTACATACGACTACAGCAGCTGGTATAGTTTATTATACCACCATCATAATCATCTTGGCCGAAAAACATACAAGGCTGGACATGGTCGAAGTCACGACGACTGGTCTTTCGGCATCCGCATCCAACGGATTTCTGCGAGTTTCACCAGGTCGTCGATTGACCTTGTTGACGGCCTACACACGCTGCGCATTAGGACCATTAATTATTCATTATGTCAGTTCATGATTTTGAGGATTTCTGACCCCCATGTTAGGATACATAAGATTTCTTGAAACCTCTCTTGCTCTTTTTACCTGAGATTCAATCTCGTTTTAAAATAATTATTATTTAAAACATTTAAAATGGATGAACATGAACATATTTAAAATTTTATTAAACAATAAAAAAAGTCTAAAATAATATGTAAATCGAAGTGCACATTATGGAATGAAGAAAATCATTTAGCATCCGAAATAGAAATAGGTTTTTAATAATAAATCACGACTTATTAAATATTACGTAAGAATGGGGTGTACCCCTCTCCGCCCCGAGATAATGGCATGTATAGATTTTCTTACGGTACATGGTCGCCATTCGCGAACGAGTTGGTTCCATCAGGAAATAATTCTACGAGCAACTAGCCTCGTCCTGACACTGACACTTAAGTTTGGCAATTCTTTAGGAAATGTCCGTTACTTTTGGTTATTCTGCGGATCTCCTTGTTTCTAATTCGATCACGCATTGAAACTTCGAGCATAGCCCTCTACATTGCGCTTTAGGTAGTTTGAGTCTTCTTATGGGGTTCATTGTGAGCGATAACATCTCAGTGCCGTATGTCATCACTGGCAACACACCCTGGTCGAAGATTTTTCATCTCGAGTGGTAGTTCGCATAAGAAGGATACTCCGTAGTTTTTCTCAAACACGACCAATCCAAATTTAATATATCAATAAAATATATACCAATAATATTTCTAATATAACAACTAAATAATGTATTTTACTCTCTAGTTCGATATGAAAGGGGACTAATGATAATCAATAGTTGAGACATATGTACCTACGTATAATTCAAATGGTGAGTTTATATATCGGTTCAAGGTTGACATCTTTGTTTACTGGGTTATAGCGAAACTGCGTTGCATTAGATCTGTTTATGATATGCCAGCTGTGCTCGTGGCTCCACTCGCGTATAATATTTATATCATTCAAAATTTACTTATTTCATGATGGTACTTTTTTATTTTACGTTTATTTTCATCATGCGGCCGGGTAATACATTTCTTTTCGAATGAGTAAGACGCTGTTGTCCGAAAGGGCTTTGAGAGCTTCACAGAACCTTGAGCGCTCAGCCGGGAAATTGATAGTTAGTGCATGGGCATCAAAATGACACGGGCCTCGCCTTACGGTGCTACTTGAGATGTTAATTCCGTGGAATTTGCCGTGTCCTAATCCGTATGTTAGTTAGAGGAATAAATAGATCTCAAGGTCCCTCACAAAACTCGTCACACGCAAGTGCGTGCAGTGTGCAGGGGTCTGAGGGTGCAGCTTGAATTCTGTTATGGTAGTGTAATATCGGCTAAGATTAATACCACCCTATATCTTCCCGTGGGCGTTATAAAAGGCTACGTAGGAATAAACCAGGGGACGGGCAGCAGCATTATCTGAGTACCAAAAATATCTGACTGCGATATGTGGCGATTATGATAATCCCCCTCTTATTGAGGGAGACCTATGTCCGGCAGTCGAGGTCTTATGCTTGAATGGATGGATGGATGGATGCTAGTGCACGTAGGTGTCACTGTGTCGTGCTGGCGGTGGCTATAGATGCCTCACCAGTTGGTGATTGGTCCTTGGTCGCTGCCGAAGATGGAAGTTGAGAACTGTTTATAATATATTAAGTAGAACCGTTCACGTATAATATTTCTATATCCTTCAAAAAATATTCACTAAAATATTTCTTTAGTGGTTTAATTAAATGTAAGTCGTCGGTTCAGTATTTCTCGAGTTACAGATGAATAGACGTTGCCTTTTATATATCGTAAGGACAACGCGGTGTATTAGGCCGCAGCGTTTGCTACGGTTTGTATACGTCCATAGATATAGATCTTAATTGGCAATTAAAGTTACTAGATTAGGAGGTATATAGGTCAATCTCAATATACCTTGTAATACAGGTAAAATACCTACTTGACTATATATGGTTAAATAATATAATGGTGGATTTATAATCAATAGTAGAAACAGATGAAACTTGAGACAATTTTCCATATTTTTGACTCCCCTTGTCAGGAATAGTAAGCAAAACTTTTAACTCCACCATGATTACGTAAGCATTGGTTAATTAAAAAAAAAAACGATATTTAATAATTTAATATTCTTTTTCGGAATCACCATTCAGAATACTTCGTCTACGGTCTACCATGCCATTAGAAGCGCTGATGGCGCAGTGGATAGTGCTGCCGGATCCCGCGTCAATGGACGCCCACCTATTCAACTCTAAAATCAGCCTGAGCTTTCGGTGGTGGAAAACATCGTGAGAAAATCATAGGCATTTTCTAATGATGCTCGCCTGGGTAGTTACTACCATCATGTTTGAAAACCTGTCGCCAAATTCCAATAGGTGTGTTCCGGCAGCATCGCTTGAGAATCAGTGCTTTTAGGCTTAGCGTATTTACCATCCTGGATCACATCGTCACTTAACATCAGGTGAGATTGTGGTCAAAGCATTGAGCCTATACCGTATAAAAAATGCCATCAAAAATAAGTAATGCATAGACCTCCCTCAACCCTTATTGAATCTTACGTAAAATTTGGCGGTCCAACATATCATGTTGAGATCATCATTGAAACGACGTTGACTTGGTGTTAGTGATGTCGATTACCGCGACCATGGAAGTAGGCTTAAATCTATCCTGAATGAAACCTATCCTATATTTTTTTCATGCTGTAGGTTTAGCGAATGTTTTGATCACACCTCACTTTACAAGGACGGGATACGCACTAAGCCTAGAGGTACTGGTTTTTAGGTTTTCAATCTTGAAGGTGGTAGATACCCAAGGCGGGTATTATTACAAAAGCCCTACCACCATCATAGGATCATCGTAACGTACTCGTAAAAAAGGTAGAGCCTTATTACGTTAGAAAAAATAAAGAAATTTAAATTGGAAGAATAAAGCTAAAATGTGCAACCTAATTATATCTCTATTAACGTACTACCCATGTATTACTTATTTCATATAATCGTTCCAATAAATAAGTTCCATTCATTAATTTTAATTAAGGACCGGTAAAGTGTTTCAATATTATATTTATTACTCAACCTGCCGGATCTGATGAAACACGACTATTGTTTCAACAAACACGTAAAATTTAAACGGAATAAAAGTGATTTTACTTTAAGTACATAATACAACGAAATGTTTTATATTCAACATTAATATTAATAGTGGACAAACTTTACGTCAAAGTTCCTCATTTTACTAACAGAGCATTATTCTTGTTGAGTATCCATGAATTTCATAGATTTTTGATTAAAATTCATCGTGTTTCACGGTTTACTCTTATATGATAAGCGATGCATTGTATATTTATGAACTCTGGATCGAAGGAAAAAGATTGTTTTTCACATCGTGGAAAATTTTTGAACGTAATAACATAAATCTTTAGCAATGAGGTTAGGCGGCGCAAATAGCTGTTTAAAATTGTAAAAAAGCACAGTGGAGCATATCTTCGAATGTAGGTACCACGGACTGGGCAAGTGACATAAAGCAAAAACTGGATTCCAATATGTCTACTTCAAGTAAAACAGCTGACGCACTACTTGCGCAAACAAGTACTTCTTTTTACTGAGGTTTTACTCCCGGATTAGAGATGGCAGGGGGATGTGTAAATGGATTTCCCACGAGAAAAAAAGTATTTGGTTGCGCAAGTAGGGCCTCAGGTAGGTATGATCCCATCCACTAAACCCCACGGTAGCATCTGCCTTACTGGAGGGTGACATGAGATTAATCGAGCACACTGTGTTGCCCCAGGGCAGGATCAAGAATGGGGCACTTCCTTTATTTTCCATCCCCCTTCTTCAATCACTAACCAAGGATCTCCATCCCTCTGCCCCCTGTATTTTTTTCTTTTGGTATGATATAACACAAAATTCTTTAAATTTTTAAACCAATTTGCTCACATACATATTATTTGTACAGTCGATTTTTAATACAATATCCATACAAACACATGTACACAAGTAGAAAGAAGCCTGTTTGTTAACAAGAATTTTATTTGAACCGTAGTTTAGGCGAAACACTTATAAACGTATGAACAGTTTGATATTAGTTTTAAAACTTTATAAACCTTCTTTCTTGATTCCATTATTCAATTTTGCCAATTCCATTTTCTATCATACAGCATTTATGTGAAATGTACAAGCTGGTGACACTTTTCTAGTTCAAGTGAGTAAATTATCTTGCCGTCTCACATTGTAAGCTCCGCAGTTGCTTTGCAATAATTCTCCATCGGTCCAACTATAATTCTTTGGCCCTAGATATTTATGTATACACAGCCGGTTATCGTGTGAAATAAAAGCCATTTTAAAATTAGTCTCGCGTGTGAATTGCCTTTTTTAAATTGATAAGCGCAACATAATTATAGTCGTATTTACTGATAGATTGCTGTAACGTCATAGTAAACCATATTCCTTTTTTTTGAATTGCACCCTAATGATTCTTTATGTGTGCAAAAATTGAGCCTTATAATTTTAGTCGAGAATTCTATTTTACTTTTAATTTGCTGTTTACTTTAAAAGGCTTCATTAACAAAGGTAAATATTACGGCTCCGGTGTTAGGGTCTAAAGGTGGCAAAAGCTGTTTGCCCTTCTTTGGTTATGAACCTATGTACATACGCCTAATAGACGTTCTTGCTTTTTGCTTGTTCGCTTTTACCTCTATATGGTTGAATGATGTTTTTTTTTCATTGAAGCATACTTTGTAGCTTATCGAACCAGTACCGTGAACCCTTTCATTACAGACGTGCCCTGCTTGTAGTCTACTACTACTTTGCAGTCGATTCCTTACCTATGTTATTAGATAGCCTTTTTTACGACGTTGGAACGCAAGCGAATGATGTCTAACTCATTAAAATTATACTACATTGTGAAGGAGAAATAGTTAGAAATAGATGTTTAAGGTCTGTGATAGCTTAGACGATAATCTTTTCTTGATTCCGTACAAGCTTACAAGCTGCTGCTACAAATTCTCATTTGTTAGCAATAAAAGTAGATTCTTTCAGTTGTAAAAAAGCCAGGCACGTATTCGGTCTGAGTATTCTATTTGAGAATATAAACAATTTGGGAAGCTGTTCTAAGTCAAGAATAAAAATAAATTTGTCCTGGAATAAAGGCTTTTTGCAAATGCTGGATATCTATTATATGATGGTCTAGAGCAATAGAAGAATATGTTTGACATTTACTGGAATGAGTGCGTATTTATTTATTCACGTGGTAATTTTGAATTTAAAGGTGCGGCCTATGGATTATGAAGTGAAAAAACTAGATATGCCAAGGAGACCTGAATGACGTAATATAAAATATCTGTATATGGCTGATTATGGCACTTACTTCTGAAAACGGCCGTAAAGTGATATGGATAACCTAGTCGCAGATGTATGTACCTTTGCTGATATGAAGGAGATATAATACAGTTGATTGTTCAAATGGTTATGTGTTTGATGTTGATAACATGCCAACGACGCCCACAAAAAGGGAATAACGAGAAAACATTCGAAGAATTGCCAATGATACGCATTCACCTGCCATCATATTACGTGAAAATTCCGATGCAGTACTCCTGAAGCGCGATTAAATGCTTCGTGTTGATTGATACCCTGAAACTGGTACCGAAACATGCGTTCAGTTGAGGTTTAATGTGAGTGATGTAGTTGGTGTACGGAGTAATGACGTAAGTGAGCGGTGACTATTCGGTCAGGCTTTTCGGCGGTGCCCCCACCAAAACGTTTTGTTTACAAGAGCGACGCCTCCGCGCCGGCACTCCGTGGTCGGTTGGCACGCGGGACGTCGCGCGGTACATGCATGCCTGGCATCGTTGTCGAAAGTAACGATTGATAAACGCCATCGCCGAACAAAGTGTTGAGGCCTCTCTCGGTCGCACTACAAAAACTGTATACAAATTCAAAAAAAAGAGAGAGAGAGAGAAATAAATAAAGAAATAACAAGCACTTCATAAATTTCATTTATAAATTAGACGTGCTTAATAATCGGGTATAATAATAGACTCGGTGTGTGCTTCAAAACATCCTCTAATCGTCGATTACTATCGTAAGTTTCCTAATTTATATGTATTATTTGTATATCCAGATGTTTTCAATTAAACTATTTTTTTATTATGTATTGCGTAAGGTTTATGAAATTAGATGTTTAGTTAGAGAATTGAAATATTCGAATTATTCTGTGTATATCGTACATTACATAGCTAGTTATTAGTGTATATTTTTTTGTATTAAGTTTTATTATTCCATTTAAGCTTCGACTCTGTATCGTATCATTAAGCGAAGGTCATAATTTTTATGTCATTTGCGTTCCTTTTCGAAATAATAATAAAAAATAAACCGGTTAGGATCTCTTTTACAAGTTGGTGTAATAAAATTAACATATCTGTGGCAGAGATCGGTGCACGTGTACCATACAGGTACTAACATATAAATGGATATTGGATTTTTTGGGGGTCACTACTCGTTCGGAAACGTGTCGATATACGCATATTGAAAGAATACAAGGAAAATAATGATTTGTTTTTCGTTTTGAAAAAAACTTAGTTTTGTTTATGAGAATTATTTTCTCTTTTTGTACCGTTGCTACTTATAAATTGTGCAAAAGTAGGTATTAAGTACATGTTAGTTTAGCAATATTGACCCCATAGCAGTACCGTATCTCCCCCTATGTTGACATTTACTACGTCCGATCTTTTGCGACTTTGATAAGGCATATTTCAACGATGGCTTAATATTTTTATACACTTTAATGCGACTAATTATAGATTAACATTAACTATTCCGCACAGCTTATTTATAATATTTTTAAATACAATTCGTTAATTGCATTACAATTCCTATTGCTAAAGAATTTTTTTGTTGACTTCATTCAACATTTTTTACAACTTCATATTACTTAATATGGAATTACTTAATAAGGAATATTTAAATCGATTCAGAGGTTTTCGAGTTATAAGCGAACTAATGGAAAGGTATACAGAGATTCTGCATTTTATAATGCGTAAGGAATTGACTAGTGAAGGACGTATTAATTTTTTTTCTTAGTATTGTAAAAAATTACTATTCTTACTAATTTACTTCGTGGTCTATTTTAGCATCATTATTCGTGGAAATTTACAAATGTATGCCACAAAGAACTAAACTTAGCTTAGATTTGCACGTCACGGTTTTGAGAATAAAATATGACAAATTTTCCTCTAAAATTTGCTTTACCAATTTACATTGAATTGTTTGAAGAGATAGAGAAATACTTTCATTTGTAATAAATATCAGATGAATTTGTTTAAGTTTTGAAATAATATTCTTCTTTAAAATTAATTATGTTTTATTAGAAGATTGTTACAATAAGAATGATTAAAAAAATATAAAACTACTTTTTTATTGTCACCTCTTTGTTACGACGGAGAAAGGAGGTTCTAATCGAAATATTATTATTCTGTCACTACCCCTCATCCTGACGACCTCCAGACGTTCGACCTCCTTCGTTTTAATCGGGGTTCATTCACGACACTCGCGTTATTGTTTTATCGAGATATTCAATATTATTGTCATGTACATAATTGTTTAGAAAAAACGTTACGAATTATTCATTTTGTTCGGACACTCGAAACATGAAGTGTTTGACGATGTTTTATTATAAAATTGTAAATGATTGTTTAAATAAATTTCGTATTATCGCTCGACTGTTTATTTGGTATCTAAACGAAATAAAAGTTTTCAAAAACGTTGAATTTAAGCGAAGTAGGAAAGTATTTTTTTTTGTATTCAACAATTTCACTTAAAGTGATTAAGAAGTATTACGAATTGGTTCTCAACTCTAAAGTGATGCTGCCGGAATGGATTATATTTATGCTGCATTCGTAGATTGTACTTGGAGACTAATTTTCAATATATAGTCAACCTGATGGGCATAAGATAATCTATATTATCCATCACCGATCGAACCTGTGTTAATCAGTGTAATAGCAAACTACACTAGGTATCGCTCAACCATCATCAATTTGCAGGGAGACAAAACTAGGTGAAATTTGTTAAAAGGTTAAAAAAAATACGGAACGAATTTTACTCGTATATAAATAGGAAAAGATACAGTTCAGTACCTTTTTCTTCTCTCTCTATCAGTCCATTTCTTTTGCTATAGGTTTACTGCTATTTTATCCACCCGAATTAATGTTATGATTTTTGTAGCTACTACAATTTTTTTTGCTAACTAGCTATCGCCAGTCACACAGCGTAAATACAGCGGTCAATTGCGTAAATAGCAGTATAGCGATATCTCATACAAGATGAAGATAGGAAAACTATTAAACACAATCACAGCACCCAGTCAATCGCTGCTAATTGCTTCAATACTATTTACGCACACGTGGAAGTAAAAATTTGACTAATCCAAACAATTGTTTATGGTTTATTATAGTAATCTAGACGTATGTAGACTAAGATAAAATAGTTGGAAGTCATTTACTTCTCTGATTACTAAGTGATTTTCGTTCTTTTTCTGTTTGGATGAAAATTAGTGTTTAAAAAAAATGCAAACATTATTTTTGTTCTCTAATTTTCAATGCCACCGATGATTTTTTTTGCCATGTTTTAACAGCCCCTCCCCATCTACTCCCACCAATAATAGGCAAAGATCATACCTCCATCCTAAGGTTACGTGAGCTTTGGTTTTTTTTTTTTTTAATTAATAAGTAAATATTATTTAAGTAATTACAATTCTCATTTCCCACCATCCATGTCATCAAAAATAAGGAAACAACAATTGTTGCTATGTGATACGGGAAGGGTCTCCAATGATTATGGCATATACTATTATTAGGTATTTGAAAGGTAAACAATGTTACCAATGTGTTACCCAATACATTCTAAGAGATAAAACCTATTCAACTCAATTTTATTTATGAAGTTTGTTATTTTTATTTTGTAGTTAATAATAATACATATTCCTTTTGATATTTACTCAAACAACAGAAAGTAATATGAGTTGAGTATTGCTTGATAAGAGTGTATTGTTCTTAGTTAATCTAACACATTACTCAAGTTGTATATAATGTTGATAAGTATGCTTTATTAAGTATCCAAGAATGAGACACTTGTAGGGAATGATATGAATAATGAATTCTTTTGAAATAACGTATGTTAAATAGTTGAGTTGATGTACTGCATGAGATCTTGATCATTACTTTTTTTGACTCTATTCACTTATAATTTGTTTGATATTAGATTAATGTAACGAAATATATATGAAGACCAGACTATTAAATATATCTGAGATTTTGAAAAGAAACATGTACATCTGTTCAGTGGTTTTCTAGTTATAAATCAACAAAAATACAGGTGATGAAATCGCTGTGTCGTGCTAGATTTATTTTAAAATATTTACTTTAGTTAACTATCATCTTTCAGTTGAAAATCTATTGATAACTTCCGATAGCTGCACTTTAACCCCTTGAGCACTTACCTGGCGTTTACGCCAGCTTTCCAATGTTTTCATATTGTCTTATTTTTATGGGTACTCGACACATTAAAGACAAACCGTCTACAAGCTTCAGCGTGAAAGTCAAATCGTCTACAAGCTTAAGCGTGTTAGTTAGATCGTCTCTAAGCTTAACGTGTTAGTCAGGACGTTTCCAAGCTTAAGCGTGTTAGTCAGACCCATTTCAGGCTTAAGCATATTATAATCTCATTGTCATGTAATATAGGATGAGATTGTGGATAAACGCTAAAACCTGTAAAGTAATATCTGAATAGCTTTAGTAGTACATAGAAATGTATTGTATACTGTAGAAATTATGGCGTGTTTTGACAGTCACATTTAAGAACTAGTCGTTCTATGGTTTAGCGTGTCTACGATTACTTTTGATCATATGACGATATGACACTCAATACTCAATAAATCTTTTTTATGAAATTTCCATTAGGTCAAATATTTTATACCTTTACCAGCCGTACTTTTAGTAGAAACACAAAGAAACAAACTTTAACGGTACAGTAAATAAAACAGTTTAATTAAAGAAATATTATTAAGATTAATCCTTACACAGATTACATAAATTCTATTCATAATACAATAATTATGTGATAAAAAAAACACATTAAGGTATATATAATTGGTATAATGCGAACGAAATAAATAATTTCAATTGGAAGTTTTAAATTTCAATTACATTAAACTGCTTCTAACTTGTAGGAGTTCGATGACCGATAAGATAGGACGTTATCTCAGTTTTACTGAATGACCGAGAGTCGTTACAATGTAATATCGTGAAATATAAAATGTATGGAAGCGCGACTAACTAGATGACTCGCCATTATGTACTGCAAAACTCGAAAGCCTTATTAATTTGTAGCTCTCGTATACTCTGTATGTAAGTTTTATATTATTATTTTTTTATATTATATACAAAATGACGTAATATAATATTCATACGGTAGATGATTTTTTTTGCACTTGGGGAATAAGATATCAAAATTTTAAGTATGGACGCCACAATTTGTAGAACTTGATACGAGTAAAATGTATGTTAGATAATGAATAAGGCACTGTATTATGTTACGAGGAATTATATTTGATGGGGTTGTGTTCATAATCTACTTCTAAATTATTCATCCATTTGTTCTTTGGCAAGTTGTTTTACAGACGCCCGCGAAGTTTCTTGATAAATCTTTCTATGGTATTGCAAGGCTTGCCGGGTTCAGCTACTATATAATATAAACCAGTCATAGTGACTCGTTTCCATGCCTTGCATTTGAGATCAATCGGGCCAGATCCAGCTATCTACCAGTTATCGTCGTGATAGGTTTTTCGATTGCATAATGTCAGCATCTGACTGTAGACCTTCATTTATTGGAAGTAATCCTTATTCTTGCTATGTCATTTATTTATCATCAGATTTACCTGTCATTTTGTCTAATTTAGAAATTATATTTTTATAATACAAAGTACCAAACAGACAAAACAAACTACCTAATATTACTTATATGTATTCTAATTTGTAACTATGTGTGTGTTTATACTTATCTTCAAGCCCTTTCCTGTGCCAGCTCGTGGCTTTGCCGAGGAAATTCACGTAGTAATTTCGCAACTAAACTTCTTTCTTCGTTCTTCTAATACTATTAGCCCTTATTTACAGATTTAGAAGTTAAATGTGTTTTTTATATGATTACAACGCAGATGGTGAAAAATGTTAGACATAACCTCTGTACTGAATTGTTTTAGCTCAAACTGCCTAAATACCCTCGCAAATTTACGACAAACGTCCAATTCGCCAGAGTTCACTTTCGAATTCTTGCGAAACCTAGACTTTCGTTTAGCCTGAAATAGGGGCTCTCCAGCGGGCGTCAGTCTACTGAGAGATCGATTCTTCCTCCTATCATAACTTTTTGAGCGAGACAGGCGTCCTCGAGCGAACCCCCCGGACGACCGGTGGTTCTTATTATCGACTTACAACAAAATAAAAACCTTGTTCTTATAACTCGAATATTGAATACAATCTAAACGCTGTATTCAATGCAAATGATAATACTCTGCACGCTGAGACCTACTGTAACAGTTTCTGAACTGATGAAAGTAATTAAGAGGTTTCGCTTTCGTCAAACCCGTTCTCGCTTTGTTGTTAGGCTGTTGTGTTTTAAATAATACTCCTTGTTTGACAGCAGAATTGACTTTTAAGGAGTAACAGGTTTTAGTCAAAGCGACGTCATCGTTATAGTGTAGGTTTTTGTTATAGTGGTGATTCTTTTTTGTTCTATGTGCAACTCGTGTTGTTTATATAATAGTATTGTGTATGAATGAAAAGATAGCAGTAGTAATCAGAATTTTATTCAGTAGTGCGTAAATTCAGACTTTGAACGATGATATATGGGCTTAAAACTAGTCGCTGCATATTAAAAATTTATAGTCATAAATGTTTTAATCCAATGATGCGTCGATATAATATCCTCTTGTGTGGAATGAATGTATGCAAATTTGGTAATATGAAGTTAATTTGTCACAATGAAGATGAAAGGTAAAACATCCTGTGGAAACCTGAATACCTCATTATAGCCATCGAATAGGAAATACAGAAACAACATAATATTTGGAATCGCCAATATAATGAAGAATGCCATGGTGGCGACGTGTAACGTAAGTGCATAGTTAAATTAGAACGTAGGAATTCGTCAGTTATCGACAGTATTTAATTGAAATCTATTTATCGTGGTAGGGTTTCCGTGCTCGACTTAGTCGCGATTATAGTATGCTCATGATCATAATGATTTGTATCGGCTTGTCGTATTTTAAAATAAACCAGCATAGATAGAAAGTGGTCACAGTTCAGCGTGGTAGCCGCGACTGCGATGGATTATTGATCTCTCGGTGTTCACTGTTGTTGTTGAATTGTACGTGGCTTACTATCCAGCCGTCAATATGGTCACCTTTTCCGGCAACGGCCTTGAATGTGTTCTGATCCCCAACTGGCGAGGGTGGTTTCTGTACCCGCCGCCGACGCTGTATAGTGGCACGTATATTCAATTGCGCACGATACTCCTGCAAATTACACATTGGTAGATGGGTTCTGTATTCGTGAGATTCGTATTTTTCCTTAACAACTGTACGTTTAGCTAAGTTAAATTCCGCGGAATGTGTTACAGTTTACCAAGTAGAGGTTCGTACCACTTTAGTGGCCTTGTGCTACTTGTTGGTGGACTCCTGTTTCCGCAACTAGACACGTTGGCGGTCCGTTGTGCATGCAGGGATCAACCAGTTACACGAGCCGGCCCAGCTCCTTTCAGAAGTGCAGAAGCCTCCTGGGGCGATCATAGGCTTCCTGGAGTGACCTCGTTTTCTTGAGGGTATTTGTGGACTTGCGCTAGTTACCACTCTCTCGATTTGGTGTCTTTACCGCTGCTCCCAAAAGTTCGGTGAAGTTGTCCAAGCTCTTCCGGTCTGCAGGTTTTAGACAGTTGCAAAAAAATCAATACCGTCACTTTATTCTGCTGTTATAGAAATGATATATTTTAAAATAAATGTATATCCTATGAAATTGA
This sequence comes from Samia ricini, assembly GCA_014132275.2. NCBI lineage: Eukaryota > Metazoa > Arthropoda > Insecta > Lepidoptera > Saturniidae > Samia > Samia ricini. Next base: position 16,367,503 of record AP028161.1, read on the forward strand.
ATTCATTTAAATGTTACTTTTCAATGAATGAAACTAATTCGTTACGAATGCGTGACGTCAGAGATGTGTAGCACGCAAAATCAGGCCATCTTATTTTAATTAATGACAGGCTGAGATTCTATAATCTATTAAGCTATCAGTTATCATTTAGTTTTCTATGTAGGAACAAAGCTTTATATTCGATTGATGTTAAAAGATTTAAATGAGGTTAGTGTTATAAGTTTTAAATTATTTTTAATTTCTCACGATATCCACGATTATAGAGTATATGTATGTAATTTATGTGTCTTTTAATGTGATAGAATCACTAATTCATTAGCATGTTGTATAAAATTAAATCGATTTGTTATTAAAATACTATCGTCATCGTTCTTAATATTTTCTAAATGAATTTAAGATGACATTTTCCTGTTGAGCGTAATTGTACTAAAACTATTACTAGAGTTATTGAAGTGTCTCGATCTTTTCATAACGAAAGTAAAAGTTTACTTTCGGCTTTCGGCATCTCGCACAGATGAAAGTAATCTCGAGTTAGTGACCATTTTGTATTAGTTTTGCTCGACTACTTTGACTCTCATTCTTAACGTATTCACTTGGCAATTAGGTATAATATTTACTGTCACGATTGAGCACATTAGGAGAAGTTTGAAAGTGGCGATAGTTACAGAAAAGTTAAGTCGTCTGTCTTGGTATGGGCGTGAGATGTGGAGGAGAGAAAGGGATATTGTAAAAAAGGCATTGGATATGAATAGGGGAAAGGGAAGGCCAAAGAAAAAATGAATGGTTTGTGTGAAAGACTATGTGTTTATAAAGAGTGTGAATGCGGAGATGAAATAGAGAGCAATGGAAGAAGAAGACATGTTGCACCGACCCCAATGAAAATTGGATATGGGTAGGAAGATGATGATTTACTATCGCATAAAATTATTTTATTAAAGTTGCGTCAAAATGTGCAAATTATTTTCTTATTCTTAACGCATCACCTTTTTGGCATTATCTGTATATCAAATAAAATTTGTATTCTTCTGTTGTTGCTAATTTTTATTCGGTTGTCGTGTTGTGTGCAAAAAAGCGAATTTTAACCAAATACGATTGCGTAGGACCCGTGTGGGGAAAGTTGCGTTATAGACCGTGCCTGTTTCTCACAGATTGACGCATTGATGACGACGTGCACACATTGCGAAAATTCATACGGAATTATTTGCATAGTCTGATAAAATATATAGGGGAGAGTAAATATGCGACAATCGCAGTAGCGCGTTGTCATTTTGCGATAATGAATTTAAACATCGTTTTTTTTTTCTTTTTTTAAAGATTCATGCTCGGTGAAGTAACTTTGCAGAAAAGTGGTTCTTGTTTTTTAAATATTTATAAAATTAGCAAAATTTGTAACGTGATTTAGTAGATTGGCTAGAAATATGGTCATTTGTATGCATTTGCAGATCGATTATGCGATTATTATGTCTACGCCGCCTAGCAAGTATAAATAATGGTCACCGGACACCTGATTTAATTATTTTAAACTGGTTTTGTGTTAATTGAGATTTTTATTAATATCATGCGATTAATATCGTTCTAGGAAATTATTATACATTAATTTCTAATTTAGGCGTTTTAAAGCTAAACAAATAGCTTTTGCTCATGTATTTAAAAATAATACTTACAGGATAAGTACCACCAAATGAACAGAAGTGTAATATAGGTTTTGAAAATCGAGTATTGTTTCCTAATAATTTTTATGTTGATATTTTCTGCATGGTTACTGGATTACAGATGATGCTAGGGGTTCGTATCGATAGCGAGTTAAAGCTTTGAACTCATTCATTGAAAGAGAAATTCATGTCATCACCTAATCCGCCCATCGAATCGGTGGACCGTACGCCCGATGCCAAAGTAAAAGTGTTCCAAAAAATTTACGTCGCGAAATTACATTGCGATTTCGCCGCAACGAGGTTACAAATGTGGGTCGAGTAACAGCTATCTGTTAGAATTGATCGTTTTTTTTGTTCGTTACGCTGCAGGTTCGGTAGTCGAGGGGCACGGTTCACGGTCCTCCAAATTTCTGATGGTTGCATTACCGAATATATTTTTTTCACATAAATAAAGAAGGACATAACTGCTTTCTTTTGCGACTGTAACATCTGAAAATTAATTACCATTATCAATAATGTGACCATAGTTTCTATAGTTTAATGGAGACTGAAAAAGATTGACTATCTGGTGAAATGTAATGTTTTGTTATAACATTCATAAAATACTTATGTTATTGCGACTGGGGTTTATATCAAAACACAGCAAGATAGAATTCGTTATAGAAGAAGCCGTGTTAAGCCGTCTTATCGTGCAAATTTTACACAAATTGTATATTGATGCAGGTTCTACTAACTTTAGAAGTTTGATACTTTTTATAATATTTGTAATAAAAATATACTATAAAAATCAAAAAACAGAGATTGGTCAGGGACGAGAATTCATCGAGAGTAGTCTTCCTCGTACCGGTCTTCGAATACAGTGATATTTATTAAGTAGTCACGAACGAGAGACACTAAGATGGGTTTTCTCCATCTGACTGACTTGTGGTCACCTGTTTAACCTGAGCGTCTTATCATCCGAAGTTGTAGGAAGTTGAGTACTGACTAACTACTGATTGTAGCTTGATAAAATCAAAATCAAAATCAAAATTTATTTATTCAATTTAGGCCCTAAGAAGGCGCTTATGAACGTCTAAAACACTACCACCGGTTCGGAAAACAACCCAGTCGAGAAGAGCCGGCAAGAAACTCAATCTGGTTCTTTTTTTTTTATAAATATATATATATATCATTTTTTTTTGTCATATAAAAAACTATACAAATCGTAGTTTTTAGTGGAAGCACAGAGATGTGGGTTAATTCCAGACATCACTATCGTTCATGTAATGATCCACCCTGTAATAACCTTTTGAGATTAAAACTTGCTTGACATAATACTTGAACTTATTGTCAGGTAAATCGGTAATGCTACTTGGGATCTTATTGTAAAACCGAATACTATTACCTATAAAGCTTTTATTACACTTACTTAACCTAAAGCGTGGGACGGCCAACTTGTCTTTACTTCTAATATTAAAATTATGACGATCATTCACTAGATCTAGCTTGTCTAAATTTTTACGAATATGCATTAAGTTATCGAAGATGTTAATAGATGATAATTAAGGCCCTATTTGTGTAGACCTAAAAGAATGTTAGTTTTTGTAATTTTTTGTAATATAGTTATTTTAATCGTCGTAGTTGATAAGCAAAATAATAAAAAAGACTAATAAAGATTTTAAAAAAAAATAAGTGTCTTACGTCGCATTACGTAGTTGATTTTCGGTATTTCATATTGCTTGTTCCAGACTTTACAAATTGACATAGGTAATTTACGCCTCAGTTGTTACGGTACCTTGCTATTAAGACCGACTTTCAAGACTAAGCCGTAAAATCTCTATGCCGCATGCCTCATCTACACATTAATTGGATATAGCCTTGATATGAAATATTTTTCGCAATTACCTTATGCCCAACGGTTAATTTTTAATCCGAAGGAATCGTACGTAATTGCTCAAGTATTATATATAGAAGTTTTATGTCTAGCCTATAATATCCAACTGCATGTAATGAATACTTGATGTGGTTTATAATGATTGTATGGCAAAAGTTCAGGGATGAATGTTGATCCTTGGTGTAGCCCTTTCCAAACAGCTTGCTGATAATCTATCTACAATTTAGCTATCTACAATCGCCAACAAAAAAAGTTAATATTGGTTTATTTTTAAACTTTGTGCTACTAATTTCAATGTGCCATATAAGTGAACTACCTATAGATTAAAATACAGTTTATACGTCAATCATCATTACTATACTTTAGAAAAAAAAAACACTTTTTCCACTTTGCCAATAATGAGTTTGCCAATAATAAGTGTAGATAGCCACTTTTGATTCTATACGATTCATATAATAAAATACTTGCTTTATTTTTTATTATTTTATTGTTTGTTTGATCGTGTAGTATACAATTTGTAAATATGTTGTGCGATTTAATGTGGGGATGATTAATCTCTTACAATCTGACAATGAGAAGTGTAAGTTTCATCGATAGAGTTTCTGTTTAAGAATTCTTGGCAGCGTATTTTACGATTCAATTGTTTGTATTTTTTAGGAAGGATTTTAGTTTTTATAGGAAATAAGGAAAAGTTTAACTTCACGTCTGCAAATATTACTTGATTTTTGAGTTATTACCGATAACCTTGGTTGAATCTTTAGTATTTTGCTTTGTGACATACTATTCAATTCTTGTTTAGAATATGCGATTCAATAGGCTTGTTAGGTCATTGATTGAAGCAATAAGCGTTTTCATCGAAGCTTCTGGGTTGTGGACGATTTTTGATTGGAATGTATAATAGTTAAATAAAATAAAAATTATAAATAATAGTAATACATTACTTATAATTGAAATCGTTATGAGAAGTTCCTAAACGGAATTAATTAAATATAAACTTTTTCTTTCATGGCTTCATGTTACCAACTTGTAATTATTTTCTATGGCTTATTAACTAAGAAATTGATACTTTCAATTAACACTATAGCCTAACACTTAAGGAGGTGATTTGAAATTATTGACTGGTCTAAAATCTATTTGCTTTCTGAGAGACTTGTAATCGAATGTTTAACAGATCTAACAATTTCAGTTGACTTAACTTTATCTTGTTGGTATTAATTTTTAACAGGTTCAAGTTCAATACAGTTCAAGAGCAGTGAGGATCAGAAGATTAGTGCCGCTGTCATCGTCATCACATAATTATCAGTCTCATTTGAAAGAATACTAACTATCAAGATAATAGAACACCTATATCGATAATTATAGGGGAAAATTGAAAATCATTAAACATATAACGACAACTGAGGAACAGGTCATTATTAGAAGTACTGTAAGAAGACAGTAGAATTGGTAAAAGTTTGTATAGTACTGAATTCATAATATTCAAACGCCAAAGCTTCTTTTTAGTACTCGCTTATGTTTCAAAGGACTGTAAATATTGATTGGCTGGATCGATAGTTGGTCTACTTAGTGTTACGGCTGAGTGTGAGCCGCATTTATAGACAGAGCCTTATTATTGTAGTTCATTTGACCTTTACTTATAATTTTTAGAATAGTCAATTTAAACAAAAGTCGTGGTATGTTCAGGTGTTTAATCTCTTATACTTTTTGTTTTGTACCATTGTATCACAGCTGATTAGAAATCGAAAAGACGAATTAATAACTTGAGTACTTGTAAATGGTAGATATGAGATCTTGAGTAAGTAAGCTATATTTTCGGATTATGAAGTACCAGACAAAGCTTCTAGAACATTAATAAACAATAACTCCTATTGAATTCAGCATGTCATTTTTTTTTTTTACAAAATTACCTCCTTTATTAAAGTGATTTTGATGAAGATTTGTGAAAGAATCACATCTTTATTGTAGGAGGATTAACTGTTTTACCTTATCATTTACATTGAATTAACGACCCACATAAATTGTTAGGCTTCTATTTTTATTACGACGACTATTGATGAGAATAGGCTGACGTAATAGTTTATTTTTATATTCTCACTTTTTGTTGTAATTAACCAAGTTGATAATGTTTCGGTACGTAATTAAATTATTTATTAGTTTTTTTTAAAGCAGTTTGTTCGACGCCTTATAAATATGTGCTTACGGCTCCGGACGCGTGAAATATGAAATTACTATTAAAGTATTTTAAAAATATGTGGTTTTATATTGTTCTTTACTTATTATATGTGTTATATATTTAAGGAAGGAAATATATCATGGAAAAATGTATCATAAAAGAATCATGTAAGTCGTTTAAGTGGCTTTTGAGTTTCAACATAAAAGCAGAGAGAGATTACCTTTATAAAATCTAAGACAAGTTTATTATATTAAATCGATTAGTATTTTTTAATATGTCCTTTACGAGGGGCCCGACAGATGTGAAATATCAATCGTCATTTGTTGTCACGGTATACAGCTATACAGTAACAAGGACCAAATAGATCTTTCGCATGAAAAACTATGTTTACAGACTGAACAGCAGATTGTATGACCGAAATAGCAAAATGAAATATCTAGGATCGCAATTGTGTAATAAATTATTCTCAGATAGCTTATCAACAGAATAGAGATGTTAATGAACTTGGAACAGATTAAAGGAGCAACGGTTGACTGGCGATAACCTCGTACCCGAGTCTGGTTACAGATGTTTGAAAAATAGCTTTTAAGTGATAAGTAGTTGACCTCTGATCTGGGATCTAACATGAGTTTGATAGCGTCCAAATATTTCATTGTCATACAGCGTTCTGAAGCTAAGCACAAGAAAACTATAATTATTATCTTCAAGGTTATATAAAAGGATCAAACTTATTAGTAGATCCCCTGATTTTGATTTTCGAAATTGAGTTGCCAGGTGAAGTTTAGTAGCTTGTACGATAGCAAAAAAATGTAATATACAAATATGTATTGAGTCATGGCAATGTTTGAGAAAGCTTCCATCTTACGCCCACACGAAAACACTACCGTTTGGGTAGTCAAAACGTACGTAATATGATTTAATAGTAAATAAGATATATTTATTTAAATCTACATTTTTATGGTACATTTTTATTTGATAATAAAATCAATTTGGCTGTAAATTATGTGAATCATTGAAAAAATAACACGAGACATCTAAAGACAATAATAAAGTGGAAATACAAGTCTATATGTCTGTTCCTAACATTGAATCACCAGCAATTTTATTTCAGAATATGAATAGAGAACAGAGAAGAAAGTAATGATTCATTTATTATTCAATAAATAAAATAGTAATTATACATACGCATTCTACAGTCCTTATACTATTTTACGTTGGATATTTATAGCATACATCATACATACCCTTTTCCATTATTCACGTAGAATCCATTAATCTTAATTAACATTATTTAAAACAAACGATAGTTTTAGGCCTTCTATAAATTACAAAGATCTTTCGGTACCATATAATAATTTGTTTGCAAGAAGCGATCTGTAGCATTAGCAGGTAAAACATTTTAAGCCACGTATATATAGACCTTAGGAGCAGTGTATTATTAAAAAGTCAATGCTGAACCCTCAACAAAAACACGCGTATCACAATACGGAAATAAAAAACTAGATTATAAAGTTCAGTGAATCAAACGCGGCTAGTTTCGTGCATTGTGTATTGGATCGAATAAATCTTATTGGAATTGTAATTTTTTTTTTCTTCCATTTCTTTTACGTCTGCGGCAAATCAGTGTTTTACTTTCGTCTGTTTAACAGAATGTTGCATTTTATGTGGTTTATACATAAAATTAAACAAACTTGATTTTTAGCTCTTTGGTTCTAGGAATTCAAGTTGCATTGTATTATAGACGTGAACTTAAAGCCTTGTTCGTATTTAAAGACTGTTTCATTGAACGCTTTATTTGCAAGCGTACGATCATTACTGCGTTACGCCAGCATGGTATGTGTTTTTAGCATAGAGTTAATTCTACGAAGTAAAGAGATGTATAAAAGAAACGAGGTAGGAACGAAGTTCCTTCGGATAATATAGAAGAAACACAATTTGCAAAAAAATAGTGCTTATTTTAAATCATTAAAACCCCTTTGAGTACTAACCTGGCGTTTACGCCAGCTTTTCATTGTTTTCCCTATTGTCTCATTTTTATGGGTAATCGAATCGACATATTAATTTTATATATATTTTCTTGATTTTTGTTTTTAGTTTTGCTGATTTTTTTTTTATATAAGTGCATAACAATATTAAGGAAATTTAGTATTAAGGAAAATAACAAATAACGTAAGATAAAATAAATGAAACAAAAAAAAGTAATTCAAATTATTAATTAAAATAAAAAAACATTTCTTTATATTTTTTACCGGCAATATAAAATTACATAAATAATTAAATTAAATATTGCATCTGCAATATTGACATTAAAGTCATGAGTATATACTATGGATTGGCGAGAGGGAGCGGGGGTCAGAAAGAGAAGGGATGAGAGAACGGAAAGATAGAGGGCGAAAGAGAAAAGTATTATACACTATTCGCTTGAGTATACGACTTCCGTTATATATTTTTCTTACGGTTTTAGTCTTACATTTTTTTCAGTTAGTTCAGTTCAGCAAAACCCCTATCTCCTCCTAGCCCTGCCGTAACACTTCTTATCATTTACGTTACTACCAAAATTATATTATTTTATATATTGGTCCTAAAATACGTAAAATAAAACGTATTGGTTTTTGCTGTATGAATAGAGTCACTGAAACAGACTTCTTGCTGAAAAATATTGCCACCTGGCATGGAATATAAAGGTTATTTCTCACTATTATTTAAACAGGTGACATGTTGCATTGAAGCCGAGAGAATATAAGAAGTCATTGACCTTATTGTGCGGAATATTTTATTTTTTAGTTTTTCCTTCTACCGGAATTTCGTAAGATACTTTCGATTAACAATTTAATCGTTGTTTTTCTTAGATTATAAATGTTTCTCGTGAGTATATTGACACCGATTTGTATATTGATAACGTGAGGTCGAAAGTTCAGAAATTTGGCTAATATTTTTTTTAATAGGCGTAATCATCACCATCATTTATAATACATACATATAATTATTTTTATTTATTTTTTCTCATATATTTGTTAAGCAACAATTAAAATGAAACGCAATGAAATTATTCATTAATTGATAAAACAAATCCTCAGAGAGCTTTTTTCTTTTATTTCAAGTTTTTTTTTAAAGAAACATTTAAGTGAGCAAATGAAGCTGATTCGTGTGAAAAGATTCCCGATCTGTTTGGTTAGCGGAAGACAAAGAGCAATTGCGTATAGGAAGTGGTCGACGGGTTGGTTGCCGCAGTGTTTGGACAGGATGCACTCGCAAACACTTACCTTGTTTGATCAGCGTAGAACACTTTCTCTGTGTATAAAAGTAATATACAGTTGTGTTGTTTTTGCTAATTAACTTATCTTAAGTAAAATAGTTGCTGTGTATTATTATTTGGTGCTATGCAGGCTAGAATAGTCCTTTATCGTTGCTGTGTCGAGCTGATATTTATTTTTATCTAGGTAACTTTTACACTCAAAAACAAATTTGAAATCTCTAAGTTTCGCTATTAATTGGTTAATTCTCTTAGAGTTGCTGAAAAGTTAACAGCGCACAATTAGTGTTGGTAAAATCTACATACGGAACTCCCATTAAATATTTTTTTTTTAACTGTACTTCTCTACAATAAAGCTTTCAAATATTAGTCATTACGTACATCCTTTAAAGTAAAAAAATCAATGAAATTTTACAACTTTGATATTAACTAAATTTACGACATCTTTAACTTGAAACATAATATGTTGCGAAATAAGAAGTCAACGAGCGAAGGCCTTTTGATTTTAAATTCGCGATTGAAATCGACAGTTTCGCCAGTATATATGATGCTCGCAGACTGGAAATGTAGTTGGAAAAAATTTCTACATACGACAGTGTCCTCGTTGTATGCTAATGGGTTTATATGTATACACGGAGTTCAATTCGGAGGCGTATCTTTTATCACTCCGCCCAGTGTCGATTTATTTTCTGAATCAATTATGAAGACCAACTTTCTCCCAATATAATGTGTAGGAAGAGTTATTTCATAGTTAATTTCAGATTTCATTTGCCGCTTGTGGTTATATTAGGTTTCGAAAAATAATTGTTCTCTAACTTCAGGCCAATGTAAATTAATCTTCAATATGTTTTAACGTCCTATTGGTGCGATCCAGCATCATTTATGATTTTAAAAGCGCATTTAGAACTTTATGAATTTTAGCATAATGATCTTTAATAACTCTAGATATATGATTTTGATAATGTTTTGTTATTAAATTCAAAGTCAATAATATCATGCTTTTTGTCGATTTAGGAAACGAACATAATAAGAATAATTACATAATTAAAATAAAGCGTTTCGGTAACCGATCAAATACGATAACTATATCGTTCGTTGACGCAGTAAAAGCCGACAAGGCCAACAGTATGATACTTCGAATAACAAAAAATACGATAACTTTAAATAAAATTATTTCGGCACGCATAGTTGACTTTATGAATTTACTAGCTAGTGCCCGCGGCTCTGTCCGTGTTTCATATGTGCTTTGTGTGTGAGTTATGTGTGAGTGAAAAAGTGATACCTAACAACAAAAAAAATACAAATGAATAAAGAAAAAGGAACTTCTTTTGTTTTTATTAGCGGATAAAATGTAGGTAAGAGTAGTTTGGATTTCTGAAGTAAAAATTGCATTTTTTGTTATTGCAACTACCCTGGATGTTGTATTTGTAGATGAAATTGTAATGTATTCAACATCACAGATAATGTCGATTGTTCAACTTTCGATTTCACAGTTTGTCCAGTGTTATAAATTAATATTACCTTCAAATATAACATCTGTTTCATAATAGTTACGACCTGTTAAATGATTACAGGGCAAAGCTTCGTTCGTTTCTTCTTCTTTTCATAAATAAGACATGTTCCACTTTGTTTAATAAAACGAGGTGATAGTGTCAGATCAAGTGTAATAATGATTTGTTGACGACGACCTTGCGCATTTCAACAAAGTTCACCTAAATGCTTTATCAGAACTTCGCTTTTTACATATAACGTCTATCGAATAAGTGTTTTTTTTTCAAATAACATGTTACAAAATGGAATAGCATCTATTCCTCTAACCTTATGATTGTTAGACATGCTACAATTAATTTCCCCCCCCCCCCCTCCCCCCAAATAATAAAGTGTCGATTATATTATAAATGTATTAATGTTGGAAGATGGATTATGTTTCCGTGGATAAGTAAAACTAAGCAGAATATATGAGACATTTCCTTTTACAACATGTATATTTATTGACCGGTATGTAGTATTGGATTTACGCTGTACTCAGTGATTGTTACGAAACAAACATACCAGATCACGGTGGGTTGGTACGGTTCTAGTGCCAAACTGTGTATACGGTTTATTGAATAATTTATCCTCGTTGCAGCAATTCATATTCAAGTGTCGATTAGCGAGACCCCAGAGTGTCTTGGCCGCGTTGGTAGCTGTACCGGCTTTGGCACAGGGCTCTGTGTATGATCTCAACAATGTCAAGGCACGTTATGTCAGTTACGTTGCGCAATCACCGGCCCGTTGCGTCGTGTTTCAAACAACACACTGGCATAGTTAGTCCACAATACAGCCATCGGACGGACATCACAAATACTATATATTTATTTTTCTATCATTACCTGAGTTAACTGCAATCGCATTCGGATCGGATGCTCATTTGTGGTTACGAAATTGGCCGGCGATGTGGAATAAACATACTTGTGGTGAGCTTATTTCACGTGAAATATTTTTGTTTTTAAACCATTATCTCAATGTGGTCTTATAAATAAATGTAGAATAAAGAAAACATTTATCTATCTATCTAATGGTATGTGCATCGAAAGTGATATCAAAAACGGTAAGTGTTTATTATATATATCGCAAATACTAATTTCGCGTTTATTGTAAATTTCTATCAACGTTTTTATTTTGTCTTTAAAATAGGGATAGTATAGTATTTTATTGGCTAAATTAAGAGCTCATTATTATCTTAAAATGATATAGTATTTGTCACTTTAAAGTAATACAATTAGAGGATAAAATATTATTTATTTTTTATTACGGTAAAAAGAAGAAAACGAGATGTAGTTCTTCTTATGTGTATGTAATAAACTTAAGGGCAATAAGTCAGTATACTTTTAGAAGGAGAATCTGCGCCCCGTGGCGTCCGCTGTCCGAAATTAGTTTATGCACAGCCAAACGCAAGATCCCGCTTCGCACGACTGTGTCGCTTTGCGTGAGTTATCATCCTTAATCAGGCTCGCGTTTGTTTTTGTTATTTTTTATTGGTTCCCATATTTTGTTCAATGACATTGAAGTTTCATTTTACGTATTTCGATTTTGAAATGTAATTCGATTATTGTAATATTATAAATCAGCTTTTCATTTGCTTATAAATTTTATTATCGAATGTAATTATGCGATTGGATATCCGTTAGTTGGGGCTTTGATCGGTATTAATGAGTTATATGGATTTCGTGTTCAATTACTAACTACAATTTATTCAGTTCTAATATTATCAAATCAGGGTGTAGGAAGGTATCGTGATGTAAATGTATTGTATGTATGTAATGCAAAGATTTTCTCTTATTTGCTTGACACTTTTGGGTTCGTGTATCGATTAAACTTGTGGCTTGTTTCGGGAAGGGTATTTGCCCGGAGTTACAAAATTTTTTTGGTTACTGTTATTTTTTTTTAATCACTACTGTTTATTATAAATAAACAAAAACGTACGTAAAATGATTTCCTAAAGTAAATTTCAAACTCTTTGAAATTAATACATGATTTCATTCTATTTGTTTTTGCAAAATTCTCCACTGTAATTGTATAAAGTAATATTATTATTATATTGTATCATGTAATTACTTAAAGGATAGCTTATCTTAAAGTATAAATCATTTGTCAAAGGTACACTTAACTGGTTGCTGTTTAATACACGTATTAAAATTGAATTTGATTTGCAAATGTTTTGTTTGCATATCGTTTGTGACGCGACGGGGTCCGCGAGCTTTATTAACTATCATTGGATCGGCTTTTAAACATCGTAGTGGTCGATTAAAATAACTGGAACTTGTTCTAAAGGAATCTGCACGTGACAACGGAACATAATTAATTACAAAATAGCAATATGTTTTTTTTATTAATTATGTTTTATCTAAAATAGCTAGATACGCGCTGGTGACTACATTTTTACCTTTGTATAACTCGTAACGTAAAATTTACGCGCGAAAACTACGATATAAATACAATTTAAATACGTTTTTGTCTGTTGAGATATTAAACTAATTCTATTAAATGTAATTAATGTTATTACTAAGTTTCACTCACATTATGTTATATTAAATTATACAAATAAATTTTAATTATTCTTGACGTCCTTATAAAATTAACAAACAGGTATAAAATTACTTTCAATAACCATGGAAACATAACCTGTTACTGGTTTTAAAACCTTCTTGAATAATTCTTTATTATTTTAAAAGAATCGAATCGAATATATATGATTCTATTCGCTGTTTTTATTTAAATATATTTATTTATTATTTCAAATTGTACTTTTTCTTGTCCACATTTGTCAGAAAGAGTTTTTATAACACAAGTGTGTTTTTTGAATACTTTTTTCATTATAACTGAGATCATACACGCAAAATTTCCTGAATTTATATTTAACTTTAAAATAGTTTTAATTCCTATCTACATTTTCATTTTCTTTTTCACCTATTTTAAAGTGAGTTTTCAAAACTTGTTGAATTATATTTGGATAATCCATGATATAAACTTCTGTCATTCTGTACCTTAAGAGGAAATCCTAGCGACCTTTATTCCATACAAACGTAGTCCCCTGTTTCCTCCCTGTATAATAGTATTATGTTAAATAATTTTATACAAAATAATAAATATCCACCACCCGCCATGCCCGTACGTTTTGATTTTCTCCATAAATTAGTTATTGTAGAAACTTTGAAAATGTTGAAGCCTTTGGAAATGAAAAAAATGCTCGATTTTTACCGGCATTTTCAGACGTTCGTCAAACAAATTCGATGGATAAAATTAACAAAAAGCAAAACGTACAACCATAGCCAAAGTCTTTACTATACTAAAACTTAAAGAAAATTGAAAATCGGTTCAGTTTTGAAGAAGGAAACAGGGTACTACGAAGTGATGTTTTCGTCTATTTTTGCATAGTTAAATCAGTCCGCGTTGCAGTTGTCCTTTTCTTGTTTTATAATGTTTCTTTGGGGCGCAACGCGATAGCAATAGATTTCTGAAATATCTACTTTTCTGACCGCGTATACTCTTAACAGACGGACAATATGGTCCATAGTAGTTGTCTTTTTTGAATAGTATTGATATTTTTATAACCTATCAGTTACTGTCATGTACCAACATTTTATATATGTACAAAAATTTATGAAAATCGGTTATGCTGATTTCAAAAATAGAAAAATTGTAAAAACATAAATTATTGTCCTTTGTAACATTTTCTATTTATATTTATTTTCGGTTTCTTAAAGTATTATTATCATTTTTCATAACCTGTCAATTGTTCATTGATATATTGTTGCCGTAGTTGCATTAAAATCAGTCAAGCCGTTTTTTAAATAAATCTGCACATATGTACAAACAGATAGATGCAATAATAAAAAAGATAATATTTCATAAAATATACTAAAATTTTAGGAAAAAATTACATACACAAAAACAGGCCATAAATTTATTAATGTATGCTAATACGTATTAATTATTATTTCATAGTTTCTCAATGATATTATTTATGGATGACTTATGTTATTATGAAGTGCTTAAAATTTACATGATTTCTAAACAACTATTTATTTTATAAGCATATGAATATTAAGAATAAATATTATTTTCGAATGTCGTATAGTCTGGCAATACAAGAAATGTAATGTTGATTGATTTACATTCATATACTTTAAAAAAATGAACTTTCATATTGAGTTTATGAGCAGTTAATTTCCTTCATAAGTAGATTATGAGGTCAAATAAGTTCTCGGATCATAAATTACCATAATTTTACTGAGGTATTTTTATTAATCCTTGAAATTATGTTTACCTTACGAAACGTATGCTTGTTTAGGAATCATTCTAATTTTTTTCCAACAGTGCCCTAAAAATTCAAGGTCCGTTAGACACTCTTGTTTTGACACGTAATCTATATTAATAATTCGGTCAAGCGGTACGGTAAACTCGATTGATACCTTAGTTGAATAATAAAACATAAGAAAAAATGATTTCGAGTTGACAACTCTCCCTACCCTTTTCCTATTCTTATTCGGGGTCGGCGCAACATGTCTTCCTCTTCCATTCCTCTCTATTTGTAGTCATCTCCGCATTCACTCATTTCCTAAGCATATCATGTTTCACACAGTCCATACGTAAAATTCGGATTGTCGAGTATTTTGTTAAACTCTAATGGTGGAAATGGCAGTCGCCATATTGGCCACTCGGGTGCCATCTTGAGTTCATTAAGGCCGATTCACACGTTTCAGTGAAGTTACTGTTCCTATCTACCTACATTTTGTAAAAGATTGTGTATTATGAGTCACATTTCACCCGAGCGAAGCCGGGTTTTCATCTATAATCCTAATATTTGTTTGCAGATAATAGAAGCAATTGTTACTAGTGGCGTTATATGACGTTTTTGAATTTCGTTAGTAATTGATTAGCCATTTTGTAATCCAATAAATTTGGTAGTGTTTTACTTGATATCATTTGATTTTCATCAATAAATAAAAGAGGTTCGGGATACGGATCATAAAATACAAACTACTTCATTACTTCATTCCTTACGTTCTAAAGCTTTAGAAGTGAGTATATCATTTTACTAAAACTCTAACTTTACTACTTTCAATACATTGTTTGGTACATTTCCATTTTTGTTCTAACCTCTAAAAATGGTATGGCTTATTTTAAATAAAAAACTGTCAATCTTTTGCTAACTTCTATATATATATATATATAAATATATCCTCTTGTTCTGGAGAGTTGCTTCCACTACTTCTACTAACTGGTAGCTCCAATTGTTCGAAGCCTGAGACGAACACCGTTTTGCGAATATAACTTTCGGCTGGTCGCCTTCAACCTTTCCTATCAATAACTATTGTATGTTTAACTGTGTTTATTGTGTCTGTTTATAATTAGTTGTGCATTTGTACGAAAATTTGTGTTTGTAATATTATTAAATGTTATTGTACGACTGCCCTTGATAGCCTATAAATAAATAAACACCTACTATTCCATATTAACTGGTCCGCATCTTTCAATATTGCAAAAAATAGCAGAGTTTTGGTGCTACGCAGATTGTTACCAGTCTAAGTGCTGTCTAATAAATAAATCATAAAGTAGTTTAGACGCATATAAGTTGAAAAGAGAAATGTGTTTTTAATTTAAAATATTAACAGCATTGTTGTAACGGAGCCACTAGTAGAAATAGTAGAAAATAAGTACAAACATAAATACAAGGCAGAAGTTCTGGTCAAGTACCAATTGATTTATACGAAAATTTGACACAAGTTGTAAATGCTTGCTTTATCTAACATCAAACGCTTTGTATAATATTAACATAAAGGTACATAGGTATTGAAAGCTAATTATTAGTGGTTATGACGTTGATTTCATTTAATTAAACCGTTTGCAAAATTTAACCGTTGTTTTAGACATTAGCATAATATGTTTGCTTTCGGTTATTATACACAACCGGTTTCTGTTAATAAACATGTAAATGCAGACTTACAAACGTTATTATTTAATTATATGGTTAATTTAGTCATGGTTGCACTTGTAATCTTATTTGTTTGTGTATAATCCTTACTTAAGGGTAGGTAGGGTAACGCAACTCGCAACTGAATGCAACCCTTGCATTATGTTAATTTTTGAAATTAATATTTATTGCTTCTGATAGTTATAAACGTAATGTCGTTAAATATATGCGTGTTTACGTTTGGTCCTTCGAGCCAACTAAAAATGTATATATAGTACATTTGTGCTACTGAGGTACGTGCATCAAATTTAACATCTACTGAAAACCATTTAACGGGTGTTTTTAATTAACGGTACTAAATACCTACTCCTTGATGAGGTATTAATAACTTGAAGCCACAATATCAATTCACAACAAATGAGAGTATCGGCAAATTCTGGTTTTAAACCATAAAAGAGTTCCGTACAAGCTTGTCCGAATAAAAAAAATAAATACCAATTCTACGAACGTATCAGATGTTTAAAGCTAGTTTTGTCTGTACCTATCTGGTAAATGAATGGGTATGAATTTGTTTGTTTTCAATCAAGTTTTTATAAACCTGCTCCCGGAGTGGAAATCAATGTAACAACAGCCTTGAGATATTTGTTTCAAATATAGATTAGTACGTATTGTATATAGAATTTCGTGAATATATATTATAGACCTATTCGAGTGATTATGTTTTTATATCGTGGGAATTTCATTTATTTATATTTATACTGCATAATTATATTTATCAACAACGCAATACGAATTCCTACTTCAGTGGTGAATAGCCCATGATACTATTACCTAATTTAGTTATGTGAGGTATTATTTACAACTATTATTCGTCAAGTGGTTGAGATTCCTTCATAATCATTTTTTAAAATTTGAATAAAAACAGTTCTAGGTTTTTTTACTGATAACCCTAAAATCGGGTGACAAATAAAGGCGAAAAAAGTACTGAACTGTTATCTCTGCTTATTTATGTAGATAGATATCGCAGTGTTGCTATTTTAGCGATATTATTTTACATTATTATTTTAAAATTCAAGCAACATTTTTAAAGTTATAAAAGTTATAATAACGATTTAAATGGCAAAATTATTAGGTTCTAATGTAACATTATCATCAATAGTTCTAATTTCTTTGTAATAAAAATGACGCTAATTGATAATCGCTTCAATTGGTCGAATCAATATGCGTCTCTAACGTAAATACGACGTATGATTTGATGTTAACAATCATTTCAGGGCGTTCGCTCGTTCATTTATACTTATATACTAATACTAATAATATTATAAAGAGAAAAGATTTGTATTTTTGTATGTAACGAATAAACTTAAAAACTACTGCACCTATTTGGATGAAATTTGCTATGGAGATAGTTTTTAATCCAGCGATAGACATAGGATAGTTTTTATTCCGAAAATCCCACGGGAACGTGAACTATGCGGGTAATACCGCGGCGAGCTGCTAGTCATGAATATAAGTTTAGACTTAATTCATTGTGATAATAACGAGATTTAAAGGAGCTGGCTTTATATTTGGGATGTGTTTGTTATACGCCCTTTTCCAAGAAATTCTTTGCAGTGTTCGTATAAGACACTTCTTGTGTCTTATTAATTGATCGTTTATAGCTAATTCATATTTATTTTTTGCTATCTTATTGAAACTACATTCATGTCTGTAAGTTTTCGCTTTACATAACTAAGTAAAATTATTACCGCTATAGTCAGCCGGTACCACGGTTGGTGCAACCCAGTCGAAATGTCGGGATTAAAAGGTAATCAGACTAAATCGCGTTAAGACCCGTGTTAAATAACAATGTATCTTTGGTTCTGCAACTCCATCTGATAGAGTTCGTGTCGGTGATAAATTTTACGTGGTGAAGTTTTAAAAAATACTTTTTAGATTTAGCGTTTGATTGTGATCATTGCATTAGGTATTTGCAGCGTGTTATGATTTCAGCAGTATACTTACCATCATACAAAAATCAGATAACGACTGACCTGTATACTTTTATGTATATTTTCTGTTTCATCTACTTTTCGAAGTATTATATTAATACCAGAAGCTACTTTTTTATGCTTTTTGCGCACACTTTTTGTTCTCTATGTCTGTTGACGCAATTCATCAGTGTATACTGAGTAGAAATTGATTTATCCCGTTCATTTCCTCTGCTCTACCGTTTCTCGTGACGGGTCTTCCTACACGCGAAGATACATATGGACGGGTTTAATTCTCAATGGATCCTTAATGCGCGAATTCGAAAGTTTTATTTTTCTTATCGATTTAGGATAAATAAAATTAATTGAACATGCATGTTGATGCTATACAAATGCATAATATATCAGAACGGAATTTTATTATGGCCGAGCGTAGCCGTCAAGACGGCGGTTTAAAAGCAAAAAATGTAAGATACGAAAAAGGACAAAGAACTGTTTAATGTTTATTCCTTTATTCCAGTTATAAATATACTATGTCGGTTAAGAGACTTTGTCGTTGTAAAATGTTCCTTACGGGTTTAAACGTTGTTTTAAAATGGAGATTAATGTCGAGTGTGCAGTGTCATCGGCAACAGGTATATCTGCTCGCTTACCTTGACCGCGCACTGTGTCCTCTCACTCATAGAACTTACATTATCATAGACGTCTTCGGTCAGGCTTCTACCACCTTAATTTACCTACTTTTGTTCATTGATTCGGATGAAGTTTCGTTTGCCTACCTCTTTTACCAAGCTCGTATGGCATTCATGGATCCGTATAGACTTGTCTTCTGAAAGTTACTCTCTTATTTGTTGCTTTATGAATTAGTTAGATCTTCATAAATCAGTTGTGTTAAAGAAATCAGTTGTGTTAAAGAAATCAGTTGTGTTAACGGTATTTACATTTATTGCACAATTTGCAATCTGTAATTTTTATGATGATAATTTTTTCTTTATTTAGAATTAGAATCTTTATAAGCAACTTACAGAAAGCCAACGTATAGATTTTTTTAAATTCTCTATACATGTATGTATGATTAAATTACAAGATACTATAGAGTACCAAGCGGTATTCATAACACATTCAGAATGTATGTGGTGTTTACTCAATAAATTGCCGAGTCATGTCCGGTTATGTTAATTTTGTATTTTTTGGCAGAAAAATGTGTGCACTTCTGAAAGTTTTAAGTCTTTTTTATCATAACTATCTAACCAATTTTTCTTACAAACCTATGTATCGTCTGTTTAAACTAAATGTTGTAATTTCATAAATATAATTTTATGTTTTTTTAATGGTGTAAAAGTTGAAGATAACGTTTCCTTGAATTTTATCTTGTTTTCTTTTTCGTTAATTCCAGCAAGTGCCAAGAGTCATGTCACACGTCACTTAGCTTGGCGCATGTATATGATTTTTGAGTTAGGTCTCCGTTCACGTTATTTCAATCCTTTTACATTTTGTAATGTCACTGTATTGTAATTTGTGGTTACAGCAATACATTTAACTACAGATCTGCAATTCTGCGAGATGTTAGAAATTTTGTTAAAACGCAATCATAAAAGTAACTCCGTAAATTGTTTTAAGTCAATAATTTCTGCAAAATTTTTCTATTTGTTTTTCACCCTTAGATAGTTGAATAGTTTTTTTTTCAAAAGTATTATTATTGGAACATTTTTTTTTTTATTATGCTGTTTATTAGTCTCTTAATATACTACGATTATTTTAAAATTAAAATAATATCTCGCCCCCTCCTTTGTCAACGTTAGTGTTTTTTATTTTGAATCCCTTAAAAATCATGAATTCATTAAAGTTCTTTGTAGCGGAATTGATACTGACAGCAGCGTGAGCCGAGCTTGTAGTTAGTGTCCTTGTGGTAATTGTAATTTTACAAAGTTCCTTAAGTAAAAGTAAATCAGCTCGTTGTAGCTGTAAAAGACCCACTACAGATTAGTACTAGTAATAATAGTATAGTCCGGTAGTGGTTGTCACACTTTTCTGGTCAAGAGTCACATAGGTCAATGTGAAGTACCCCGGAGGGCCGCACTTTTATAGATTAGGTAGTTGATACCATTTATTAATTGACACATTTTTTATGATCTGTCAAAAACGCGAATTCCCTATTGATTTTTTATGGCAATAACAACCTTCGCAATTTATATTTTTTCACAACCTAATTCACTAACTATTCATTGATTTCAAAGTAATTAAAAATCTAATTTGCAGTCATTTCAAAATGCCCTGGTTTTCAGAGCTAAAATGGTGTTTTCAGAATAGTTGTGTTCTGGAATTATTGGTTCAACTACTTGATTCCATAATATTCTATTAGCAACGTAGAGGTAGCTTAATAAGAATTAATGTGAAATATTCATAATATATAATGTATATTGAAAAAAGTTAGCAATATTTTTCATTTTAACATTCACGATTTGGGTATTTATTACTACGTAGGTTATAGTAACATGTTTCCGAATGCGTAAATGTGAATAATTAATTCATCATTTTTCTCATCAACTTGTTTCTTCCCTCCCTTGGGACCTTCCCTCATTGAAATTCAAAATAATATTACCAGGAAAAAAGAGAAGTGGAGTGCGGGCAGCCGTTAGCCGCTGTCGAGAATTCTCTCGCGCAATCCGCATAGTGTCTCTACTTGTCTTTATGTTCCCATCCTGCGTACTTCTATTCATAGTTAGTTTGGTAAACTTGGTTTTAATTCATTATCTACCAAAATTGTTTGATACTTCGCGGGCCGCACAGATACCTTCCAAGGGCCGCATGTGGCCTACAGACCGCAGTTTGTCGACCACTGGTATAGTTTAAAACTAAAATATGATCGTATTCATATTTTTCTTAGTTAAAAGATCTCTGTCTACCTATCTCTTGAATAAATTCCGATGAAAGCATAGTGACAGTTATCACAAGTACATAATGATTCTCAATGTTAGTACAAGTTGTTTTCCAAGCAAAATAAACATATGTTATCAAACGACACATAGAGAAGTTCATTCTGCGTGCATGAACTTATGAATGTTGCTTGGTAAAGGCTGGTACTTTATTCAATTTATGCCAATATAATGTCCAGCGGTCGTCTCATGATTCATTGCCACTCAATCGTGTCGGGAGATTAAATAAATCGGCAGTTATTGTCCTCGTAGTAGCCATTTGACCATTCTTTGTAGGGTTAACTTTCGTACGATGTGCTGCCAATCGAATTGTATGCATTTGTTGTCTCGCGGGCCGCACGAATGGCATGTATTTACTAACATGTTTTGTTAACATGTTTTGTTTCTTTTTACTTTTACTGTGTATTTATATTCATTTTTAAATAAACCTATCGTTCAATAGTTATAATTTATGCGTTACTTATCCATTCTAGTGTTACATTTTGGGGTTAAAAATCTCGTTTAGGAAAGGTATTGCGTTGGATTGCTTTGAAAATTTACTTAAAATCCCCGGTTATGAAATGAATAGATATTTTCTATCCGAAAGACCGAAAGACGTTCATAGGTCTCCCCCAAAGATATTTCCGACTACCGGTCTTGCGCCACCCGCATCCAGCGGACTCCTGCGACCTTCACGAGGTCGTCTGTCCAACTTGTGCCGGGGGGGGGGGGGGCGGGGGGGGGGGGGCGAGGTATTTTACACATGAACAAATAAATATAGCCTTTTTAAAATACCATAGAAATAAAGTATTTACATTTAATGAGAAATATTCTTTATATTTTTTACTGATTGTCAAAAGATAATAAATATTACTTCGAAATTAAGTTTCCTGGATCTTGTAGTTGTTAGAAATATAGTTTATGTTATATGAGATTGGTCGGATGGTAATCAGCTTAGCAGCGAGTATTCTATATACCGCGTTTCGTTATCAACAACGAGATAGTAAGCTGGTCGATAACTCGACCATTGCACAAGTTGGGGCCACTTATCTCGGAATGCAGTTACCAATGCGCTTCATATATAGACGGTCGTGGAAAAAAATATGTTATCTGATTCACCCTTAAAACGTTACAGACTCATTTATATTTGTTATTCGCGCAATAAAACACTTGTGTGTTAAAATAGTTTATACTTTCCGGGACTGGTTGGTGTAGCAAGTGCTCGGCGCGTCGTGGTAGGCCGGTGTCGTTCGTGGTCAACGGCCTCTACTGGTGAGTTTCGCAAGTCCAGTTAACCGTATGAGTCGATCACATTAATATTCTACGGCTGTTGCTATTGCGAACCTAGCGTATGTGACCCCTTCTATACTGTATCACGTTGCAAATTTTGTAACTGTCACCGTTCCGGTCGAAGGCGCGTCCTATGGGAATTTAAAATTTACGATCATCAGTTCATGTTTCAAAGATTAGCGTAGCGTGTGCTCGTTAATGCAGTACTGAGTTTAAATACAGCTTTCAAGTGAGACAAAGATATTCCGTGGTATTGAGACGACAGGGATTCTTCGTCGAAGGGCGGCGCTCAGACGCCTTTCATCGTGTGCTACTACGTGCCGCGTAAAAAAAACGTATAGACAGCCAATAAAACCCCGTGTGGGGAGATGTCGAGGGGCGGGCGAAGCGGGTGCACTGCGCTGCGCCTGTAATTGCACGGTGCAGTCTGTCTCCGCCGTGCCGGGTGCGCGCACGCAGCCTCCACAACCCTTGCGAGCCCTCTGCAAGCCGGAATATATTCATGATAAACTATGCGCTATAGTTCCACGCGATATACAGCCATTTGTAGTTTTCGCGAACGTCGGCCACTACTTTTTCCATTTCTCGAACTCGCAACCCGGAAGCTCAGATATCACTGGAGCTTCACGCGTATTTTATTTCCGCTCGGTTGACCTCCTTCGTGTAGTCTAGGGGTTTTGCGATAAACACTATGACGTGAGTGGATATAACATGCTGTATACGTTATATTCATTATAATGTTTATTAAATCTAAATATTTCATTTGGTCGCAGGGCGAACGTAGTCGCGGCAGCGTCACCAGCGCGCGGGGAGGCGAGTCCCCCGGGCCCGACGCCCGAGGACGCGACCATGAAAGGTGTAGAAGCCACTCCCGAAGAACAGGAACGGTTAGCGACCGGCAACAATAATGGATACCTTGATTCTAAACTGCCGTCAAGACCTCAGAAGGGGGGTCACCGCTCCCCGTTCTATTCCACTAGAGTATTCATGTTGGTCTTTTTGTCTGGGTGGGTGCTGCAGGGTATGTTCCTCACGTACTTCGTCAGTGTGACGACGACCGTCGAGAAGTTGTACAAAGTAGAATCGAAGACGACAGGCACATTACTGGCAGCGACAGAGATAGGACAGATATGTACGGCGCTATTCCTAACTTACCTGGCCGGACGCGGGCACCGGCCGCGTTGGATATCGTGTATGATGGTGGTGTTAGCAGTTGGAGTGATCGGATGTGTCTTACCGCATTTATTGTACGGCACGGAACTCCTGAACGTGCATATGGATGGGCACAAGCCGGGCGCAGCACCTGTCTGCGGTTCATACAGGAATTCGACATTATGTGACGACGCTCACGTCAAGAGTACTGAGACACGTTCTTCGATCACGGCGGTCGTGATTCCTTGGCTGTTCATCTGCTTGTTAGTAGTCGGGGTGGGTCAGACCGGCATCGCAACACTCGGCATACCGTACGTGGACGATAACGTCGGCAGCCGACAGTCGCCGCTATACATGGGTGAGTGAACATTTTCGAATGCGTAACATACTCGTACAGGAGAAACAGTTGTGAAAGTTGTACAATCGTATTCAATTGTTTGATGCATGGTTCAAAAATAAAATCTCGGTTATCATTTATCGATTTGGATATGTACAGACTTTTTGTGTACAATGTACACATAAAAGTCCGTACATAATTCATAGAGGCTGCCTACGGCGCCGCCTACGCCCGCCGTTCCGCCGGCAGCGGCCGCCCTCAAACGCGTTGCATGATTAACAATCAACTAAGTGCAACGTACACATTTTTGTTTACATTCTGTTAGTTTCAATTGAACAACGCTCATTATTAACAAAGTTTCTATATTTTTAATATGTCTACATAAATAACAAAACTTAACTTTATATTCTTATAAAAACGTTAAAGAGGTTTATCAAGTTCAGAAGTAGGTACAGTAAAAACTAATTCTTATTGAGTTATGTTTATCGAGTTTGTAAATGTAAATATGAGGCAAAACATGAACAACGATTATTATTAGTTAGTGTTTTGTGTAAATTCATGTAAAAACTGGTAAAGTTGCATAGCACACGTATTGTTGTGTCTGGTGCGTGGTATCTAACGAGTCTGGTGCGACTCGCGACGGAGTAAAGTTGGGGTTGCACTTCAAGCGGGAACGGCAGAGTATAGGCAATAAAGATCTATTGTTTTATGTAATGGTAACGTGAAATAGTTTTAATAAAAGGCTACGGATAGTTTGTGATGATCGACAAAAGACGTTATAAAGTATCTGTATATCAATATAATTATTATCGATAATAATTGAATCATAAGAAAACGTTAAAAATCTCCTGACACCGGATCGTATTTAAATTAGTATGAGACCACTTTACCAAGTCACGATGACTTTTTATTGTTCAATAAAATAACCGATACAATATGACGCAATTTTGATATTGTTGAATTTAATATTGACGGACGTAAAGTTGTCTAGAGTAAATACAAATTTCGCTATCACCTTGAAATTTTACAAAACGTTATTCGCGTCATTACTATTTTGTAAAATGTATTTGGTAATTTGAAAGTTGCGTCAGTGGTAGAAAAGGTGAAAGTTGAAACGAGAACTTTTGTCGTGGTATGGACATGTTATGAGAAGAGAGGAAGCGCATGTGGGTAAAATAGTAATGAATATGAATGTGGAAGGATGAAAAAGTAGGGGAAGGCCAAAGAAAGTGTGGAAGAAATGATATGAAAGAAAAAGGAGTGAATGAAGAGATGACGGCTGATAGGGACGTATGGAAGAAGAAAACATACTGCGCGCACCCCAAGTGAGTTGGGAAAAGGCAGGAGATGTATTTGCCAATATTTGTAATTCACGTATAGTTTTATCAATAGGTATCATCAATCAATAGACAAACATGAAGTAATAATTAGCCCTTTTTATATAAAAATTGACAACTTAGAATATAAATTTAAAATAAATAAAATATTTTTCATAATTGACAGTGGATAAAAATTATTTTTCAATACTGACTCAAGGCACTCTCTGAAAATAACTGTATAAAATGATCACCATAAGCGATTACCATTCAGAAAAATGTGCGCATAATGAATATAAGAACGAGTCTTGAATGTAATATTATAAATGAAGACTCGACATATAATAAAGATCTACGCGCCTATAAAGTATTTGATTAATAAAAGGCGTTTATGTAAAACTATTATATACATTCTGGTTAATATTTTATCATTAATTCATCTTCAAAATTATTTAAAAATCCATTTAGAGGATAAAAAAAGAAATAAAAAATTACTATTATAATTTAGTAATATGTCTTTTTTTTCAGTACAACTTTCAGAAGTAATGACTAATGACAATCGTTTTCAATTGGAATTACCAAGGATATCAATCGAACTATTTGTGTCAAGTATAGTATGATAATACAAAAAATGTGTTCTAAAAGAATATCTTGCTATATAAATGCTATGTAGTAGTGAAAGTAAAGACATGCCTATGTAAAGTGTTTAGCTATCGATGTTAGTTCAAGTAAACGTAATTGATTATGTGATTGGTTTTCCTCAACTTTCTTTTAGTCAACAATCAATTTTTTTTTTGTTTAGATTGTAAGTGTACGTGGTTATTACAGAGAACTTTCATGTTATATTTAATTAAAAATATGATAGTACCTCTTGGGCTTTTTATCAAACTGATCTTTTTTATATTGGAATCTAGTTAACTTTATTAATAGGTATTAAAAAAATAAATAACGGTTTTTGTATTATGTTAGATGCTTAATGTGTCGAGTACCCATAAAAAAAAAAGACAATAGACAGTGGAAAGCTGGCGTAAACGCCAGGTAAGTGCTCAAGGGCTTTAAACATCAAACATCTAGCTTTTTACATCTACGTCTACATTTATTCATCATACGCTATTTAATTAGATTATTTTTTTCAAAATTAATATTTTTAATTTCCGCTTATACTCAAACCCCAACTTCATAACTGGTCGGGCTCGCAGCGATTTGATTTTTAAAATAAATAAGCTATTTTTGTTTTGTTAAGAAGGTGTTTCTATAAAAAAAATGTTTACTTAATCATAGATACTACGTAAATTTAATTTACATAACAGTATTGAATATTAAGGCGAAGATAAAATTCGGCATTTGAATAAAATATCACGTTAAAAATCTTAGTAGATTTCGTTGTGGATCTAAATTCAAAAAGTAATTCAAGAAAATTTATTTAGCTATTAATACACTTTAGTGTTATAGATTAAGGATCTAATCTATAATCTCCTTAATATTAAAGTTCTTATAGTTTGCCATTTTGGTTAGGTATGTTCAACTATGTATAATCTATTATCATTTGAAAACTTGCTGTAAGTAACGAATCAGCGAAGCATAAGTTTATAATGATGGCGGTAACAAGAATATTATAATAATAATTGTTATGTTTCCAATTAGTGATCACGTGAGCGTCTTCAATTTTACATATTTATAAACTCAATAAAGTAGTCTTTACGTATTTGCCATTTCAAATAAATCAATTTTCATTTAGACAACATAATATTTTTACGTTGAATCGTATCTCTTTTTATTTTTGAATATAAAGTTTACTTGATAAATTAACTCATGTGTCTCGCGGTATATTTTTATTGATCGTTTCTGAGTAAGATCAGAACTTAAATAAAAATAAAGTACTTGAAATGAGGTCTAAATATTCTTAGGTCTCCTACGGGGATAACTCTAAACACTTTTTCGATTCTTCTCGTATTATATATGACAGTTTATTAATAAACTAGCTGTGGTCCCGCGGTTGCGCCACCGTTTCATACATTTTTTTTTCTGCGTAATATTGTTTTTAATTTTTTATACGGAATAGTTATTTTCTAATTTTTTTTGCTACTAACATTAAGTAATGATTTTTCTCACAAATTCAATTACCTGTCAGTAAAAATAAGTTTTAATTTTTTACCCTAATTATTTTCGAAAAAATTAAGTAGCTTAAGTTACGCGGAGTAACTTCAGTTATATAACAAAATAGTCCCGTCCAAATCGGTCCAGCCGTTCCGTAGATTAGCCGTTACAAACAGACAAAAAATTTTATAATTTCATTTTAGGTGTACATGTATTATGGTGTAAATATATACTAAATATAATACATTCATATGTTTTTAGTTAAAAAAACAGATACTTCCAATTTTATTATTTTATATTATATAATATATTAACGACAACAAAAATGGATTTTCTTTGAACGATTCTACATCGCGCTATGGTTGTTGTTTTCCATTATACATATATGTTTCAAAACAGTCTACGCTTCAATTTTATTTAATAGTATAGATACGTATAAGTTAAATAAAATTCAAATGTATCAAACATCATTTGTTTCGTTTAATTAATTATCAAATAGACATCGGTAATGGGGTTTCTCAAATCGATCTGGGTTATCAACGTACGCCGCGCCGGCTGCGTCGTAATTAGAGTCGCCAACCTTGTTGTAAAAGATGAAATGCTTCTATTTTACTACCTTCGTAAAATCTGCTTTCGGGAACTAATTATCGTGCTTTCATACTCTATGTTTTATAAGAATGAAATTGCGCATCTTGTGTTAAAGTACTTTCATATATTTTTTATTACTAATTTCATTGTTTTTAATAGTAAGAATAATAAAACCGGCATTTGAATAATTATGCCACTAGCTCACGCGATGTATTGGCTAATAGTTCCGATTGATTCCTTTAAAAACTGTGATGATTTGAGAGTATTTCTTGGGTGTTTTTTTACGAGGGTTTTATGTCACATTATAATAATTTTAGTAATTAAATTTATACTTAGAACTGTGAATATTGGATCATTATTTCTTCTTTACAATCACCATAACATAAATGACCGTTATTATACTATCCTATAATAACATTGACCAATGTTTCAGCACATATCTTTGTATGTGTAGACCTTGCTTTTTTGTATTCTCGTAAATTTAAAGCTGACAACCCTAGTCGCAATGTTTATTTCGAAGTGTCATGGCTGTAGTCTTTGACCGACTGCATTTGGGTGATGTTTGTTGTTTATCTGACGATTTTCTTATACATTTAATTAAATAGTTCCACGAATTATTTATGTAAGAAGTTTTATATTTATTAATATAATTTATGAATGAAAATTATCCTCAACGTTATTTTATTTATGAATTTTAAAATTATAAAATATACATATTTGTGTAATGTGTTAAACATTTCAAACTAGAATTATTCGAGGTGAAAACTAGTTAATTATATACTGAATGCTCAATACATCCTATACCCCAGGGTAAAAAATGAGCATGGACCGACGATCAACAAGTATTTGAGTCGTGTACACACTTGCGCAAAATACGGGACTTGATATACGTATATACCAAAAGATTGCCCTGAGGCTGTAAGCTAGCCAGTTAGGCGGATAGCTCATAGAATTACGTATATCTCCTTCAAGATTTTAACAAAAAAGAAGTACATAATCACGCCCATAGAATTAAACACTTAGAATGGCAGTAGTCGCACGAGGAATGAAGCTTTCTCAAGTAGGCCTTAAAAGGCCACGCACGTCTTTCGTTAAGTATTACGTAATTCCGTTATGGTTATAAACATATATTTTTTTGGCTTCAATATTAAACGAGTTTTCTACAAAACTATCTTAGTGATATTACTCTATGATCACGTTCTTTCGAACAGAATGAAAATGTGTTTGTGATATTGGATAAATATTAGTAAAACTACTCATTAAATAAATACACTGTCGATACTGAATGCATTGAAGGGTTAATAGTATCTCTCAACACTTTATACCACGTGCAAATATCGTATATGAAAGTTAGTCGTGATCGTTTGTTTTGACTATGACTATTTGCTTACCTGTGGTTTTGTTTTATGCTTTATACGCATTCCGAGAATTCGATTTATTTATAGGTTTCTATATATACTACTAGCTGAATCCGGCAGACGTTATCCTGTATTTATAAAATATTTTTCTAGTGGCATAGAACTGTGAAAGTAACATTAAAGCTTGCCATTGGCTACTAAAAATCACAAAACAAAGAGTATTGATTAGCAATACATATCTACATATATAAATCTTCCAATACTTTTGTTAGAAATATTGCAAGAAATATTTTAGTGCTCGTCTTCGTGTCTAATTCATTTACTATTATATTTTCTTAACTTTTCCCTTATAATGTAATTTTACATAAATTAACGTAACGTAATTAATGTAACATAGTATCTACTAAAATGTGTTTTTTTTTTTATATTTTTGTTATTTCCTTTCACTCCTCAGGCGTGACCCAATATGTTGTTAATTTTATTTAAATAATTTATGTACACCCCTATGTACTAAAATGAGGTTAGAGAATTTTTCTATGATTTAAAAAAGGAATCGTATAAATCGGTTCAATGGTTCTTGATATTTTGCGACTGGTATTTGTACTACCTGTTTTATTTCTAGAATGGTCTGTGAAATGTGAATATGCATAAGTGTGTTATTTCAGTGCTTGGTTGCGTCAAGGGCCCAATTGTGTCAGTAGGACGGGACGTCTCGGCGACAATTTCAGCTCGTTACAGACTACTCGATCTTCCTTCGCTTCCATTGCCCTAATTCCGTTTATATTACGTCGTCATAACGCGTACACGCACTCTACAAATTGTGTTATGTATAAATTAGTTTATTGCCGTTTGACAAATGGGTCTGCGTTCTTCGTTTACTTTGATAATTTACAGTGGGCTTTTTTATTTTCTTGGTTTGTTTTGGCGAATCTTTAGTAATATTTTGTCTTACCATTACATATTAAAAATTATTTCTTAAAGTAAATAGATACATTATTAAGTTAAATTACGAGGATAAAAGTGAATTAAGTAAAAAGGAATCTAGATTTTATTGTTATTATAAATTGTATAATTTTAATAACTAAAAAAAAAACCAGATCGAGTTTCTTGCCGGCTCTTCTCGACTGGGTTGTTTTCCGAACTGAATTTCAATTTAATCGAAATACATACAATTTATGTAAGACTAAATAATTGTTATTTTTAATTATAATTAGTCCATTAAATTTAACAAATGCTCACTCATAATGCATCATGCTCACTCGTAATGCATCATGCTCACTCGTAATGGCCGGCCCAATTATAATTATTTATAGATTTTTGTATACAAGAATATTATATAAAGATGTTGATGTGCACCCTTCACTCGCAAACAAAAACAAACTGTTTTCTATTAAACATTATGTCTGCTTTGAATATTTTTTTTTGTTAGAATATAAAATTCTTAGTACGATTCTTAATACGATTTTTTTTGGTAAAAACTTAACACAACTTGGATTGCATTAATGAGGAAAAACAATTCTAAAAATTCAATGATGTTTTGTCAATATATTGTTAGCTAGCTGTGCCCGCGACTTCGCTAGCGTGTAATTCAGGGGTTCCGTCACGCCCCGTCCCGTCCTCTTGCAATGTTTCAGAACAGTCCAAATTATGAAAAAAAATAAGTATAGGGCCATCTATGAATAATCTTCGTCCCCCATGTCGTCAAAAATAAACAAAACGTAAACCGTCCAAATTATAGATGGAATTAAATAATATTATGCATCGCATAAATATCCTACATGATTGTATGAAAATTGAATATCAAAATATTATATTTTCATTTACTATGTCTTAGAAATTAATCATTTATATCTATAAACGATACATCAATTTTATATTGTGTCATTTTGTTCAATTTCAATCAATCCACAAAATTTTTGTTCTCGATTAAGACTAAAACGTGTTTACTTACAAACTCTTCTTTCATACTAAAGTCGCCGCAGTATTATATTCAAGTCTTTGGTCGCCGCGTGTCATTCAAATTACTATAACTTTTGATAGAGTGGACCGATTTTAATAAAATAAAGTTTAGATGCTACTCCGGAATATACTTTATAACGATCTTTTTTCGAATTTTTGAAATGTACTTAGTACTTTTTAAGTGATGCCTGCACAGACATTTGTAAAAACGATAGAAATGTTTTTAAACACCTATTTTTAGTCCCTTGCAAAAATTCTTGTCAGAAAAATCGGATAAGTACAGACACGTAAAATTTACAATTTTATTATTAGTATAGATAATACATGGTTAGCAATCTTCATCTCTCCCAACCTTACTCTAATACCGAGCGAAATTACAATCGAACTTAATTTTTCACAAAATGCATCAAATCAACAACAATAGGTCTTTGGTAGCAGTACCTAGTGAAATACGTCAGTTTCGAAGAAACAGTATTTGGTTCGTGCGTCGTGTAATATTCCTGTTTTATAACGGCCACAGGTTGTTGCATAAGCCATATATATGGACACAGCCACAGCCGTGAAATAGCATTGACCTCCGAAAGCAAGGTGAAATAATTAGACCTCCATTTTGTTATTTCTATATAGATTTTCCTTTTAAATGCATCTATTATTATTACAACTATTATTAAATCTACATTAATGTATTTATACAGTTTACCTTGTTGTATTTATTTCATGTTTTGTGATTTGCTCAATTTTTTTCAATTTCAATTTATTCAAATTACAAAATATACATATGCAATATATTACATAATGTACTATACATTTACAGTGTAGTAATATGATTGTTTTGGGCGAGGTTTTAGGTTTGCCTTAGGATCTCCACACTAGGCTCATAAGGTCTGTCCTATGGAGTTCTCGTGCAGATAGGTTACATAATGTTTAATAACGATAATCGGGAATTAATATAATCCATAATACGTTTGTTTGTGTGTGTGTTTTTGGTGATAACATGCACTGTTGATTATAACGAGGCTGTGCATTCATACTGTTACTTTTAACAATTATTT
This sequence comes from Samia ricini, assembly GCA_014132275.2. Lineage (NCBI taxonomy): Eukaryota > Metazoa > Arthropoda > Insecta > Lepidoptera > Saturniidae > Samia > Samia ricini. The sequence continues at coordinate 16,399,944 of AP028161.1, forward strand.
GGTGTTTTCATAAGATAAGCCATAACTGTATCTGGAGTTTGGCATCTCGTCTGTTGTTCTCTTTAATGTTACAGTACTTATTCAGTTTGTTGTCTAAAAAAGGATAGAAAAAAATACTAAATCTTTTTGAAAATGATGTCTTTACTTTTATGAAGAGGCACTTTAAAAACTCGAAATTGAAGGATAGATTTGTAATCTGGGGAATTTATTGCCAGTATATTGTAACGTGTTAGGATGTTGGGGTCGCAATAAAATGCCAATAATGTAGTTTTTAGAAGACAGACGTATTTGTTTCACACCATCACTATTTACAATGCCTCAGTAAACTAGGGTCAATAATTTTTGAAACCAAAAAACTTCACTTTTTACCATTTTCAAAGACTTCAGAACTGAAAATACAGGTAAATTATAGGGATGTGTAAACTGATTATTGTCGAATAAAAAAATTGACTATAAATAAGAACGACCACTGAAAGCAAAATTAAAATCTGAATAAAAATAAGGAACTTCTGGCCATTGTAATTTAATCCTAGAGTGTGCAATAATAAAAAATTATAAGCGGAGACAAAAATGTAATTAACTGTTTTGTCCTTGTCTATCATCTTGTTATAATTCTTCTTTGCGTGTGTTTGTCACTGAATTTCTAAACGGCTGGATCGATTTTGATGTATTTTATGTCTATTTGAATTGGTCCCTAGGTGGTTTAGATTCACGATTGCACAATTACCGGGTAGTAGAGGTTGCAATCGGCTAATATTTTCATGGCAGGATATCTTCAAATATCTTCGTATATTAGTTAAGTGTGTTCTTGTGTCTTCCTTTGAAAGAATTGTTTTAATATTATGTAGGTTTTTACCATTTCTGGATAATGTCACTTGATGTAATAGGAAAAACACTATGCGTACAGGAACTCGCTGTAAGTAGAATTGTGAGAATACATCTATGGGTGTAGATAATTTTTCGTTATGAAAACTGTGGTTAAAAATGCCCAACGACAATTCTATTGTTTACTGAAAATCAGGCTCATTTTTAGATTCGAAGCATATTGATTAATATATTTTCCCAGTTTCTGGTGATGATGTCTATCGTGTCAGTATAAAAAAATGTATCTTATTTTTTAAGTTTGCGTACGTTACCGTCTTACTTGGAGTTACATGAAGGAAATGACTAATGTCGAATTTTAGAGCACACGCTCTGGCTCAACTCATATCGCGCTGTAGCAACATGCGTCGCCGGTATCCGATTACGATGTTATAATTATTTCGTTGCGCCGCATAATTGTCATAGGTCAGGTACGTTGCAACTAACAGATTAGATTACCATTCCCCAGATAAGATTTTAACGACTCGTCCACTTAATGCACTTTTATTGTTTGTTATATTTATTAGTGAATTAATATTTGTATTTTGTTGGTTTGAGTAATGAGTACATCGGAGGACGTTTGAAAGTAGCACCAGTAACAAAGAATTTAAGGAATAGTTGTCTGTCCTGGTATGGACATGTGATGCATAGGGAGGAATGAGGTTGTTGTGAGAAAGGTATTAGGTATGAATGTAGGTGGTGGTGGTTATATGGGAAGGGTAAGACCAAAAAAAAGATGGATGGATTGTCTGAAAGATGATATGTTTAGAAAAGGACTGCAAATGGAAAATAATGGAAGAGGAAGACATGTTGCATCGACACCAAATTAAAATGGTATAATTGGTAGGGAGATGATGATTTTGGTTATTTTTTTACTTGCCCTATGATGGGGGGTGAACCTTTGACTATAAAATCTCCTGATGTTTTAAACTTAGAAGCGAATGCTTTTCAAGTTTACATTGGAATACAGCGAATTGCGTTGAATTAGATTCGACCGAAATCAATATTTAAGTTGTCATTCGTTAGAAAGGGGAAGAAGTTTTTAAACGCTGGGAAACTATTTGAGAAACACTAGATAAATCTCAAAGACGGTGTGAAGCGAAACAAATTCGTTTCTTCAATGCTGACGAGTCGATTAAAATATACATCATACGTGGAAAAGTCGGATCTCATGATAAATATACATTTTATCTTTTGGCACGAACTTTTACTGCTTCACTAATAAATAAGTACTTTTAAATATGTAGATTTATACATAACTAAAATTACTAGAACTTTTCGTTCCGGTTTATAGTTTTCAAAATTTGCGTTTCAACAGCCATAAGTTTGTAAGATATCTTTTCACATAATACTATGAAAATATACTCTCATCCATGAAATAACTATCAAAATTAAAGTAAAGGTGGACATATATTTTTAAATAAACTTTGTTGTGTTATTGCAATGTTAGTTTCAGTATATATTTTCCGGGAATAAACAGTAATTTTTAATTAAAAAAAATGAAGTGAATATTTTGCTCTAAGTTTTAAAAAAAAGTAAGTTGAACGTATTTTTAGTTTTATAATGAATCATAGGACATTCTAGCGATTAGAACAAGATTGTTTTTAACAAAGAACATATGAAGTTGAGAATTCGTGGAAAACAGTATAATTAGTATGTTTTAAAAATTAATTTGTAAACAAACACTCATAAAGTTTTGTTATTGTTTGGTTTATTAAATAAACATTGCCAATCAAAGTTCAATGATGATTGAATGTGACCTTTACACGAGATGCAAGTTAAGTGTGCAATTACCGGTTATCTGTCTCTCATTGCGTCATATCGTTAGGAGTAGACAGAAACGATGAAGCTCCAATTTTTTTATTAGTGTTTTTTTTATAATCGTCATCAACTTTATGTTTTTCCTTTAAGTTTTCTGCTTCTGTAACTATTTTTGAATGCTACTATGATTTTTCTTTCAATCGCATCTAGTTGTTCTGAATTTTATAGAATAATCTATACGTATAATAAAACTATGCGGGGCTTCAGAATTGAGAACATAACACATTTCTATAGTTATGATAATTTTTGTCTGTCTGTTTATTAATTTGTTCCCCAATAACACAACCACTACTGAACCGAATTCGATGAAAATTGTTCATGACTTATAGTGCATCCAAGGGCAGAACATAAGTTGCAAATTTTCTGAATTCCAAGCGGTTAAAGCCACGGCACAGCTAGTAGAGAATATTCCAGCACTCCCATTGATGATTTGGCTACAATTGGCTGTTTAGATTATTGTAGTCATTTAGTAATCCATTGTTGGGCTTATGACCAGATAAAATTGAAGTAAGAAATTATTACTGTTTATAGTAAGGCAAAAAAAATTACTTCAGTCAAAACAAGACATCCAAAATTCAGTCGGATCAATAAATAGCCAATCGAAGATTCGATCTTTACGACAAATTCAGTTATAACAACAAAGTTGCAATTGAAAATAAAAGATGTGGTATATTGTTAATTTAATGTATTTTTTTTATAGTTTATAACTCCATAACAGGAATAAGCTTCGCGTTAAAGTGATGATTTCATAATTAATTATAGAGTATCGTTTATTGACCTGTACATTGTTTTTTGACCTCGATTTATTTATTTTATAAGGAAATTAAAAGTGATAATAGTTTTTTAAATGTTCTACAGGTTTTACGCTAAACAGCAAACCGTTTCTTTTTATTTATCAGTCATACATTTTGGTTAGCCTTTAGAATATGAACTATTAAATTAAAGATTACATAATATATGAAAAACGTCACGATGATAATGGTGAAGAACGTTGACTTGGAAAACAATGTAAATCGTTAAGTAATTACAATATGCAATGGAATGGATAAAAATTGAAATTGATTGAAAAACATTATTTTGTTAATAATGTCATAGTCTTTTATCACAATATTATTGAATATCATAACACATAACATAACAAATTTAAACAATGTTGACGCATATAAGTTTTTTTATACATAGTAGTACGTCATTGTGCCTAATGTATAACAGATTACAATATCAAACGAGAGATATTGTTAATCCGTCACGAGTCACCGCTGTAATAAGTTGACCTGCATAAATTATTATATCTTTTAATTTTAGGCTCGAAGGACCTCATTTTGTGGGAAGAAAGGAATTCACAGGCCAAGGAGAAAGTATCGGTCATATCTTACAACGTTTGCATAATTCCCAATGCGGGCCGTCCCTCAAAACAGCCTGTCCAAAAAACGTATTCTAAAATCAATGATTTTCCAAATAACTAATGAACCTAATTTTAAAATTACTTTTAGGCGATTTCAACCAGTTGTTTTGTATTAGTGAAAGAACAAAAGTTTTTAATAAAAAGTCTGCAAAATTTACGTACTATATAAGGAACGCAAAAAGTGTATTTTTAAAACAAAAATTAGTTGTGGTGTTTAGTTAACCTAGTCTTTCTTTCTTTCTTCGTTAACAAGTCGATGCATTGGTTTTAAATGATTCCAAGATATAGGTATAAATTTTATGTTATTTGGAAGTTACTGAGTTCGTTAGATTGATTTAAAACCTCCTTTTGTGCTCAGAAGTATGTATTTTTTAAATCTGTGATGAATATCATTTTATTAATACTTTTACGTTATGGTTATGAAAAGTAGATTTTAATAAGAACCGATTTAGATAAATATGGAAAAAAGTATACTTCGGTGCAAACACATATCTTAATGTCACACTGACACATATAATAAATACGATATTATATAGATATAGAAATATATATAGATAAGATAACAAGAAAAAGTAATACATGATATATCTTTAGTAACATATCAATTCGATAATAATTCGGATTTGTTATTTTTTAAATAATAACTATGTAAGTTCAAGGATAAATTTTTGTACAAGAAAGGTCAACTGTGTTGGTGTGGACTTTATTATTATTTCGAAAGGGGTTATAGAGGATAGAGACAAGAACAGTCCTGTATTACTGTGACCTAGATAGATCTATTGTGATGGACTGCACATTACTAAATTTAGCTCACTACCTAGACCTGCAGCCTGGGTGTACTGTGGAATCTCCTTGACAGAGAGCGCCTGCACCTTGATACCCAGAATTCGGTGTGGACTTGACATAAACGTCACGAGATAAAAAATTAAGCGCGTGGACTTGTCAATAGGTAGGTAAAGAATAGAAATGAGATTGAGAAAAAAGTATTTTAAGCGATAAATATGATTATTATATATTTATAATCATGAAGTGTTTGTCAATCGTTTGCATGTTTAAAAGTGACCTTTAATGACATTGAAAGCGAGCTCATAAAGGAAATGATAAGTAGGCTGTTATAAAAGATACACGATGTATGTATGTATATAGCTGATCGAATGATTTAAAGGTATTATCACGATCATATGTATTATAATATGTACTACGCAATATATATATATATACGTAAAATTTATTTCAAACAAGATATACAGAAAGAGGCAAAGATAAAAAAATAGTACATTCTTCTTGTTTGTCAGCTGATTTTTTTAGTAGCTTTTAATGAGGTTTATTGTTATCACTAAAACAATTTGGAGTACTTTTTTGAAGTAAGACTTCTTTATGTGCGATATGACGTGTAAGTCGAATCCTTTTTGGACGAAAGTAATGTATTCAAATGGAATTAACGTTCAGTAAATATATTTTTTTTTCTTCATAAATTGATCAATAATTCATATGGTGAAATTTAGATCAACGTACGAATTGCGATTACTAGTTTTTATTACCTAATAGGAAACTAGTTTCGACGATATTGTGTTTATTATTGTGTGTTTATTAAATAAGGGAAGATCTTAAGTTCTTATAAAGAAACAATATTTCTTGTTTAACTTATTTATATTTATTATTACTACGGACCTATAACTAATCTTAATGCAATAAATAAGGATAAAATTCACAACATAGATTCTCTTAGAATATATTTATAACACACGATCACTGTAGGCCTGAATTGTTCAGCGTAGGTACTATTTTACATTGTCAGAGTGATTATTAGGCAGTAATAACAATTTACAGTTTTGAGAAGTCGTTACAAAATGATCGTCGTCTATATTAGAAGTCAAGGCTTCAAAATTTGGTCGTGAATTTCAGTTATGTAACATGACGGTCTATTTGAAGTCTTCCATCTAATATAACTTTGTTTCCTCTTACGTTTTATATTATTCATTGTTCATTTTTTATATGTCGTAGGTTCAATAGAAGCCAAATTAAACCTATACAGAAATTTGATGTTAAGTGACAATGTGGTCCAGGATGGTAAACACACTAAGCCTAGAAGTACTGAATCTAGAGTGGCGGAACACACCTTTTGGTATTTGGCAACAGGTTTTCAAACTTGAGGGTGGTAGCTGCCCAGGCGGGTATTAATAGATAATGCTCTACCACCATGCTATGGTTTCCTCACGATATTTTCCTTCACCGAAAGCTCAGGCTGATTTTTAGAGTTGGAGATGTAGGCTCGAACACGCGTCCATTACGCGGAATCCGGCCGCACTATCCACGGCGCCATTATCGATTCATTCTCAGAAGAAAAGTTGAATTTCATTTTTTTTGTTTACATCTTCAAGTGTATAGATACGTATAAAACAAAGTAGCTTTCTACTTCTGTATGTCTGTTTATTCTCTAACTACTCAAAAAATACGCAACGGATTTTGATGCGGATTTAACCCTCAGTTAAATATTTTCCTTTAAAGGTTTATATGTAATGTGTCCTAGTAAAATAGAAATATACTATATTTTAGAATCAAGTCGCTAATAAAAATAATCGCCTACCTAGTCTCAATATTAAGAGATACATCAACATTATGTATTATATAGAGCATTGTGATAATTTAAAATTCTTAAAGTAAATTACGCGATGTCTTGTTAATTCTATAATCAAACCAACAATTCTCACAACAACCCAGTAAACCCGATCATACATTAATAATCAGTTCAATAGTTGTCCAACTTAAGCCTTTTACTGAACAGACACACAGAGATACATTCCCTTTTACAATATTTAAGGATAAAAGTATCAAATACTAGAAGTGACGGGATATTATTCAATTCCAAATCCGTTCATAGTCATCGTTTTCACTTCTAAGTATACAGACAGACATTATTTTTGACTGGCTGCGTGTCCGCGACTGCGCCCGCGTTTATATTCTTCACTGCGTTTCACTTTTTTTTTAAATTTTTCCCTAATTATTTTCCTAAAAAAAATCTAGTACTGAGATAAAGATAAAAATATTTCTCATGATGAACTTGTACATGTTTTTTTTTATTTATTTATATAAATACATTTAACTACTGTAAAAGCTTGTTATATAATAGAATCTTGTGTTGTTTTATATTATGTATGACACAGAGAGTCTGCCGTTTCGAATGCAACGAAACCGGTATAAATTCAATTCGAAGCCGGTTTCTTGCTTGTGGTTTTAAACTTAAGAAGATTAAAGAGTTCTTGTCTACTTATATAATATACTATTACTGTATAATCGTGTACAAATTTAGTATTTAAAATAGATTCGAATGAACTTGAAAATGTATGTCACAATAAAGCCCCTATTGTTCTATATATAGATGCCGTAGAAATGCTTTTTATTTTACAATATTTTAACGATTTCTTTATTTAAGCAATTTATTTAACATTTCGCATAGTGCGAATAGTGATCAAATTTGCTTTTAAGATAGTATTTGTGTCTATAAGAAAAAAAAACTCTTATTTATCAGAAGTTTTTATTAACGGTTAAAAATAGTTTTAAACTTTATCGTTACAAATACGTCGGCGCATCGATGAAATTTATGGCTGTGGAGTTGATTACCATAAGCCAGGTATGGGTTTAATCCAATCATACACAGAATTGTGGTTCTATTCGAGCCAGAATTAATTTAGTAAGGCTCGGAGCTCGATATGAGTCGCTATTGCCTTGCTTTGTACTTGCTATTGGTTAAGCTTGATATCTTCATGTATTTTCATTACCGATGCTGCCTGATGGCTATTTGCGTTATTGTAAAAATAAATATTCTTAATATAAAAATAGTAAGGTAATAATAATAAAAGGTATAATAATAGCAGTTGTATTCTATAATGTCGATTCGTTTTTTTTTATCTCAATTCAGGAAATCTTTACTTCTTTTGTTTTTTACGTTCGTGTTTTATGGCCGCGCGGTCCGAATTGTTTGGACAGGTGTTTTCCGAGAAACAACACGCGAACCCACTCGAATGATTTAGAATTGAATTAGTCATCGCTCTAACAATCTAAGCAGACAAACGGCGAGATTGTTGACCGAATGTATTTTGTTGGGTCCTTTTTTTTTGCTAATTTCCAAAAGAGGTTTTCGGGAATTCCTCGCAGGTTGAATTGCCAATGTGCAAATTATTTGTTTAGCCATATAATGCTGCTTGTATATGACACACTTTAGAAATGAAACACACCCTGTGTAATCATACTGAACCGGGAATAAAAAGAATTAGTAACATTTTTTTGTTGTTGTTAAATTTATATTTTGGACTATCTTCATGATTCTTTTTTATTTTATAAATAACAACATGTTGATAAGTTACAACGAAGGAACATTAGATGGAATGTATGCCTGTTAACTATTTCGTATCATAAATAAAAAGGCGTTTTTTCTCAACCATTTAGTACATTGAATGCATGATGTAGAACCAAGAAATATATTTCTTATCGAAACTTTACCCTTTAATAACTTATTAGTTTTTTCATGTCAATACCGGTAAATGTTTGACAGTTCACGTAATAATTGTAAGTAGTCACCATCGCTTCAGGAGAGGTAGCTAAAACGAGGCATATTGCCTATTGTTCTTGCGTATTGTTGTTATTACAATCGTTTAAAATATCGTATATTTTCCTTCATTACGAACAATAAATGACAGAATTTATGCATACTGCATTATGATAAGCATAATACTTACTTTGCATTCGAATGGATTGTGTTGGGTATCATAAGATGAGATTTATTTGCGTTGAACCTTCATCCATAATAAAGCAAAATAAAAACACTACTCAGTTTTATATTTATAAAACGCTTTACAGAAGTTATGTTTTGTTATATTATTTATTAAATTTATGCTAAATTCTCAAACATTCGGTGTAATTTTAGATGATGCTTTTAGGAAACTAATTTTGTAAGGTTTGGTTTTTTTACTACAAATGTAGGACCAAGATTTCGTCAAATGCCATTACTTTTACATACCACTAAATACTTTAATATATGTGCAGTTTTCGTTACATCGGATTCGGACAATTTGTCAGAGGTGTAAAAGTCGAATGAAACAGCACCTATATGGAAAAATTGCAGTTTATTTGTGCTATAAAATAATCCCTATGTTGGACACATAAAAATAGGAAACTGCAGCAACTTCATACAAGTTTTTTTAAATGAATTTTTTACTTGGAATTCATAAAGGATAATATTAAAATAAAAGTTAAAAACATTGTGAAAAGGTTGAGAAGAGAAAGTTCAATATTCGTTTCTTTCCTATATTTATTCCATCCATCCATCCAACCGTAAAGGCGTCCAATGCTGGACTTTGTTTCCCCCAAAGATAAGGGGGGAATTGCCGTAATCGCCACGCTTGGCAGGGGGTTGGCGATCGCAGTAGGTGTTTGTGGTCCTCAGAGGTTGCTGCTGACCATCCCCTGGTGTATCTCTTAGTCGCCTTTTACGACACCCACGGGAAGATATGGGGTGGTACTATTCTTAAGCCGGCATTACACGGAACACACATTTTTATTGCATATGCATATTATTATAACACGTGCTAGCTTTATTATGTTATTATGGACATATTATGTTGCCGATTTATTAAGAGCGGTAGTTTCATTAAGATCTTCCAATCGCTTTTTATCTTTATTTAATTTGCCAAATATTGCCATGTTTTCAGTTACACAGCTTGAAAGCTAAAGGCAAAGTATTGTGTGTGAAAGTATAACATAGTATGTACGAGTATACATAAAGTAACGTTTAATTGTATACATTAGGGACATTAATAAGTGATTGTGATTACTGGATGACCTTATTTACAGTGCCGGACACGAGACAAGGTTATCACCGCGAGCCCTGCTGCCTTTCATATCGGTTTATTTATATTTCTCCTCATATCTACAATAGACAATAGTTCATTAACTATGGATTAAAATATTATTGAAATATCGTCTTTGTCAAATGAATATCTGCTAGTAGCACTTTTGAAGATATTATCACTATTACGACTAGTTTACTAATCAACTTTTTAGATCTTAGCAGTATACGGTGAACTGTCATTGCTATAAAAAATATGGTATGTGCCAGAATTTTGTCATTTTAACACAAAGTTTACTTAGCAATTATTAGTTTGATAACAACGATACATCTAGTAAAACATTTTAACGTGTCGATTCTCACGTATATTGTATGTCTGTAATTGGGTCTGTGATCTGTTGGCCAAAGCTAGTGAAGCGAAAAAGCATAGCTCACTCTATTGAACAACTAAATACTAAAATCTCAAAATGTCTAAGCGAACAAGAGACGGTAAGTTTAGTGAAGTCTTTAACTTTATTATACCAAATAAAAAATATCAAAATACATTTGTAATACTAAAAAATCAATCTTCTGCCATTCTAAAAGTTTGGTCTTTTACAGGTCTTTAATGCTTTATTTAGATTCAAGAGCCGTGGTACGATTACTAGTAGGACAATGTTCATTTTATTTCTATGTTGAGTTCAGTAGCGATGCCCGATGTGGCTAACGGGTTCTCGAATTGCTACCACGCAACGGAAGACGTAGCGTGGGTAGGCCCCCCACAAGGAGGACCAACGACCTGGTGGAGGTCACGGGAGTCCGCTGGATGCGGGTAGCCCAAGACCGGTCGTTGTGGAGATTTTTGGGGGAGACCTATTTCCAGCAGTGGATGTCTTTTGGTTGTGGATAGATAAAGTAGTAGTATTCATTATTACACTCACGCTTAGTTAATATGTCGATTACCCATAAAAATGAGTCAATAGGAAGGCAATAGGACATCAATGAAAAGCTGGTGTAAACGCCAGGTTAGTGCTCAAGGGGTTACACGAAAACACCAAAAGAAAAGAAATGTCGAGAAGTATGTATGTATATTATATAGGTAAATTAATCTCTAACGCTTGTGGGCATAGTACACAATAAAAACTTATGCATCTATCGAAAACGAACACCGTCCCGTTTTAGAAAATGACACATTCAACTAACATTATTTTTTAAATATTTTTACCCTACATTATGTTTATTTTAGAGTAGTGCTACTTTTTTAATATTCTTTGCTTCCAATTTGCAATGTACGATAGCGCACGCCTTTCGTTTCTTGGCAACCGTTCCGTTCGTATTCTGGGAAAGATTACATTCGGGACCTTACTAAGTACATGATTGTTTTCCGGCCGTTGAACCTGGGGCGGGCCTTTGTTGTTTTACTGTAACAGGTTTTAATTCATTTACGAAATCTGGGACAGTTATTTCGTGAGTTGCGGGACTCTGCGCTGAACCGATCTCCGTCAATTACCTCCATATCTCGTTGGAAAGTTATTAATGATGGATGTGTCGTTATATGATCTGATTATAGTTGTTATAAAATCAGCACTTTAATCCTAATAATGGAGATAAATAATCTGTCTCGGTTCCTTTTTAGTATAGAATTGGTCCGATTCCGTTTTTAGTATTATATGAAATATATAAAAAAAAACCGCATTTTTGTTATTTCGATGTTTAGTAGTTAGATGATTTAAATTTGTATGCATTTAGTGATCTAAATTAATAAACATGCAGGTGATAATGAAGGTAGCAATTTTGAGGAAACTTAGACGCTTGAATGTTGCCATAAATCTTAGAGATACGTTATGGACTTGCAAGTAAGTAAAGTAATGGATTCCTGTAGACGTAATCGTAAAGAACTTTGCCCAATGCACATACATTATAGAGAGTTGCCTGTTGCAGAGGTCGACGAACATTAAACTGGCGCTAGGAAATTCTCATAAGCTTATCTAAAAGCCAGTATTTATGTCCCATATGAACTTAAAATATAAAATATTCTTTAATAACTAATATATAACTATATACTTGTATACTTATGTCTGAATAAAGTTCTGTTTACGTAAAATTTCCTTGCACTCTGGCTATAGTGATTGCGGTGTGTAAATAATTCTATACAATTAAGAGCGCCTGTATGTTCAGTTGAAAGACACGTTTTAATCATTTCACTACGTCATCTTAGCACGTAATATTAATGTTTTACTAGAAATTACTGGAACAGTCGCACCACACACGCAAATGCCATAGGAAAAAGTTTAACGCTAAGGTTAAATGCATTTTAGGATAATTTACGTAAATGGACGGTCTCGAGAAAATGGCCGTTTGTTAAAATATCCGAAGTTTCGACGTGAAGATGCGTTCTTATGGAATTCCAATTTGAAATATTTAAAAATTAAGACTAAATAAAAGTTTTGCCTTTGTCTATATATTCCAAAAAACTTCTCTTATGTAGACTTATAAACTCAAAGACCCATAAGTCAACCAAATCTATCAACGTTGACAAAAAAAAATCTCACAGTTAGATTTCAATTCTGTGAGATTTATAACCCTAACAATATAACTATTGTCACAATCAAATTGATTTACTCTTGCGCATGGCTATAAGACTTTGTAGTAATAGCTCACAGCAAACAATTCCTCATAACTTGCTTCGGGTTCGTCGACCAACAATTAAACCCACATTAGGATAAATATGATGACTAGTCCAGTCCCACATTGTCCATTATATACTAGAATCCAGTTCGATTTAAGTACTGCATTGGATTTCATCCCTGTCTGTGATTTAGCTTATGAGTATTTATTGCATTATTAAAATAACGTTCTTTAATTGTAAGAAAATTGATTAGGTCTTATTTTAAATCAATCTGATATAGTTGCGTGTGTTCGTGTAATGAATTCGCTGGTCATTGGTGCGTGCGAATGGAAAATATTCTGTTGAGCCGCATTCAATAACGTAATATGATTTAATATCACGTGCATATCACATCTCGTATTTTATAACACACGTTATTAGTTATTAATATTTAGCAGATGTTTCACTGGATACGTAATATCATGTTATCACTAAAACGCTTTCGACAAAAGTGAAATTAAATTAAAATTCTTGTTTAAAAATAATTATAAACTATTCGTAATCTGTGAACAAATCATAATAATGGTTATGATTATTTCATATTTACACCAAAAAAAAAAAAAACCTGATTTCACTTTTGAGATTTAAATAAATTAACAGTTTAAAATGTATGTTTAAAACATATTTATTTACGATTTAAGGCGATTTAAATATCAACTACTTTTTATTATTATTTAATTTTGTAATTTCTGTACATATTCTTTGGACGTCGAGCGAGTGTAACGCTGTTATGTTGGCATGCGCATTGAGCATTACTCGTGTAATAACCTGGAGTTAGCCAGCATTCCGCTCTTTGTTAACATCCTCGTAAAAACTTTGTAGTAAATCAAATATAGCCTCTACTCTACCAGATCTATTATAAGCAATATGTCTATATATTTTTCTATATTTGCCCAGCTAATTCTGATTGAGAATGATTTTGACATTTGATATTTTTTATGTTTATAGCAAATAAATATCAAGCAACCAAATAAACTTTTTAGATTTTTTTAATCGATTATTATGAAGTTGTAAATTATTTAAATTTGATTCATTTATTATGTATCTGAAATGTATTTCCGCGTTTATAAACTTATTAATTTTGTTTTTTTTTAAATACTTTTTTTTATTATTTTTCTTCTGTGAAATTGTAATTATAGAAAATTAGCTGTATCAGTGGCGTAGTTTGCATTTAAATGTTTATATTCTGCACATTTATTTACTTATTATTTTAACTATAAATGCAAAGTAACGTAGTGTTTATTTAAGAGGACTTAAGAGGAGATCCTAGCGACATTTATTTCATACAAACGTAGTCCTCTGTTTACAGGGCTAGGGATAATACTCGTAGTATTATGGTAAATATTTTTACCAAATAATGTATATCCACCGTCGCCATGCCCGTACGTTTTGATTTTTTCCATAAATTATTTATTGTAGAAACTAGAAGCATCTGAAAATGAAAAAAAATGCTCGATTTTTACCGTCATTTTCAGGCGTTCGTCAAAAAAAATTTGATGGATAAAATTTAAAATAAGCGAAACTTACAGGTATATCCAAAGTTTTGGAGGAGGAAACGGTACTACGAAGTGGTGTTTTCGTCTATTTTACATACGGTAAAATCAGCCCGCGATCCAGTTGTCCCTTTCGTGTTTTATAATTCTTTCTTTGAGGCGCAACGCGATAGCAATAGATTAATAACTAAAATACCTACTTTTCAGATCTGTCGCCCACCGCATGCCCACTTAATAATTCACTATAATAATACATTAACCATACTGGGAGAGCCAATTTCATCATACTGAGTAATGTCAAATTAAACAAAACAGTGTTAAGATTATTTCTTTCTTGTTTATTGATTTCAATGTATAAATAAGGCAAAGATATAAAACAGTTGTAAGATATTTTGTCCTATGTTTATCAAGCTATTTTCTTTTTTTTTTTGTTTAGTAGTTATTGATGAGCTTTTTATGCTTTATATGGTTGCAACATACAGCGGGCGCGTCCGGACGCCAGCGCGATTTTACTATAGACGACGCGATGTAGATGTGTCGAAACCATTTGTGTTATGAATGAAAAAAATACAGTTATAGGGCGAACGTTGTATATTTATTAAAAATATAATATCATATATTTATGGGTTCTTTTGTCCACAGCGATCACAATAGGCATCAGAGTCATTGGACCGGCTTTGGGTTTCCTTCTCGGGGCCTTCTGTACAAGGATCTACGTGAACCCGTTAGTTGATCCCGGCTTCGATTTCAACGATCCAAAATGGGTCGGCGCTTGGTGGCTTGGTAAGTACCTATTACAGAAAATTGTACCTAGGTTTTATCGAGTTAAAAGAAAACAATTAAAAATTAGGTTATATTACTCCGTGGTAGTTTTTTACTTTATCCATAATAAACAAACAAAGAATTAATTTTACATCTTTATATGTTTATAATAGTATAGATAAATACGCACGATAATCCTAAAGTGTACACACCTACCTATATATTGCGCAACAAATATCGGCCAAACCGGTCGGATCAAAACATTAGTACTCAATACGTATAAGTACGGAAGACAATACTGCGCCTTGGATATTTATAATGCGCGGCGTAGTTTGATATGCTGACCGCAACCATAAAATAAGGGAAAAAATGTTTCACGTAAATAGGAGAAAATAATGTTTCGCATTTGTTCGGAAACACTATCTGGTTAGATCCCGCGCTTCTTGATGGCAATACAATCTGAATGAATTTACTGCTTAAGTATATTTAGTAGACTTGCGACACTCCCACAGTTTTTAATTATTTAATATTTATACACTAGCCGTTCCCGTGGCACCGCTCGCGTTTCATATTTTATATACCTCACAATTAATTATTCACTGCTTATTATAGTTTTTTTAATAATCATTGGAAAAGGATGAACCCTTTTTATAAAGCTCCTAAATTAATGATACTAACAGAATGCAAAAACATTTCTCACAACTTCAAAAACTTGCCGGTAGAACGGTCTATTGATTCGGTTTTTGTTCATAAGTTAAGGAGTTAAAAAAAAAAAGAATTTTATGCAAATCGGCTTGTTAGTGGTCGAGTTATAGATGTACTAAGGATATGCAGAGATTGGCCTGTAATGCGGATTTTACCCATCATTTCTACTAAGTATTAAACAGGGTTATAAATAACAGTTACAATACTAGTAAAACTGAAGTAATTGGTATTAACATGCGAATTCTGATTGTCCATAAATGTTGTATTAAGAAACAGATCAGAATAAAATGTAAAAGGAACTTTTTTTATTTTGTAGTTTATTTATAACAGTTTAAAAACCTTTTCGTATGCAGAAGAATGTTTGAAGGAACCCTAGTGGTGAACAATGTACCAGTAAAAAAAACAATAATTACTAAGTTCTTAAGAGCTAGCGCTTGTTAGTCTAAATATGTCTTTCATGAGCATGGGACATTATGTACTACTTATGTCATGTAATATTGGTGTCATTTTGCTTGCACAAAAACTCTAGGGACAGTTCTGACAAGATGGCCACCCTTTTTCTTTAACGCCCTTCAACCAAACGTGGAATTAAGATTAGGAAAAGTTAACTCAAAAAAGATAGACACTTCTTCAATTTTCTTACAAGGAATTTATTCAAACAGTTCGACGTGTTAAATTATATTGTTAAATTCACGTTTCGACATAATTTGTATTGAAATTGATCATTAAAATACTTGAACGGTCGAGTTACATGTACCTACCTATATTTAATATACTTACTTAATATGATTTTTTAAAATAGCACATAATTATGTACAATTAACTTTTCAACACGCTCCTTTCAAAGTCTGGTGCATAATATCTTATTAACCCGTCAAATCTTCTCGAAGTTACACACACATACACAATATATATGCAGTTATGTATCAGCGAATACATCATTCTTAATGTGGTATTGAAAATGTAATATTGGTAATAATTCACATAGTGGAGTGAAAATGATGGGCAAAGTAAGAAATAGTAAGCCAGATTATATTGTCGAGTGGTAGTGTGACAAATAACAATGTAGTGATAAATATAGAGAAAAGGAGGCTTAATTGGCTTAGATGGCACTTGTAGAGGATGGATGAAAGAAGGTTGACGAAGCAAATTTACAAGGCGAGTCTGACTGGGCAGGTCGGTGAGGGTCGACCTAGGCGAACGTATCTCGACAAAATCGTAGACGCTTTAAAGAAAGGCCAAGTCAAAAGTACCCGCAATCGAAGAGCATGCATGTATGAAAGTGCTTATGAAAGTAGGCAAAGTGAAAGATATATGTCCGGATCGTTACCAAACAGTAGGATGTAGTCTTTGCCCAACCCTAATAAAAAGTAAGCCTGTTAGTACCTTTACATATAAATAAATTACTACCATTGTTTTAAGTAAACCGTGGAATATTTTACAGATGCGCAATGCAATAAATAACTGCGAGAGAAGCCGCTGGCACATTTAGTTTCGCTTTGTAAATCGATATTTAAAACTGAACGTGTCAGTCTCAGTTATATTTATACTATCATAATTGCAAGAATTCCATTGCGGAACTCGAGTTCTACCGTTAGCGAAGCGCTCGCAAAGATTTGCGCGCAAAATCCATGAAGAAAGCACGACGGACGTGACCGAGCTGTCAAACGAACGCGTGTGCAAAAATCCTTTCGTCCGATACACCATCGATTAATCATACGACGCCCTCTAACACCCTCCGGATAAGGTTCCAAATCGATCGTTAATGATTTTTTAGGAAGCTATACTCTGCGCTTTAGAAAAACCGCTTAAAGCGTGTTCCGACTTACAATTATAATGTGAATTCGCGAATATAACTTGGCGCTGGTTTCCGCGTATTTCCTTATTGAGCCCACCTACTGTACGCTTATGAATGAGGTTCTGAATTTTAATACGTCGTTTCGACGAGCACTTGAAGCGTAAGTAATATTTTTGTTATACGTCACAACTTTTTTTAATTTTAATAATTCAGCGTAAGTTTGTTTTGAGTCTACATTTGACTGTCGAGTGGAAAGCTTCCAAATTTGAGATTTGGTAATTAGTTAGTAGAATATATATATCTATATGTATGAAAACTATTTGGTAATAATAGTGTCTTTGTATATTATATAGGCTCAAAGCTTTGACTCAATAGTGTCAGATGTCACTCGAGAAGGCTAACCACAGTAAACCTATATGTTCTTGACTCTCAAGGGATACGGAACAAACCCGTAGATTTGGCGAGGGATTTTTAAATTTGGGTATGGGGGTAGTTAGCCAGGCAGATATTAGAGAAAACCTATCGTCACGGTAAGCCTATCACGGTAATCAAATGGACGTATATAAGTAGTTGTTTCTTTTGAATTCATTAATGTGTGATCAGTTTATTATTACTTTACTTTTAAGAAAAATGTCATGATTTGTTCGCCCGGTTTCAGTTTTAAATTAATAACGAATATTGCGGTCGAATACGGAAAATTGTTCAATTCAATATATACTAAATAAACCGGGATAGCATTTCCACTTGTAAAAATCGGTTCAGTAGTTCTTGAATTACAAATAACTAACGGATATACAGACAGAGAGACGTCTATTTGTATAAATATATAATTTTTCTAACAGTAATAACAACTAATAGTGGTTATTAATCACAGTGATTTACGCGTAATTTTTTTTCTCCTGAATCGGAAATATAAATTATTGTTAACTGTAAGTGAACAAGCATGTTACGTCTGCACATTATAACATGGTTTTCAACTCTCGTTACAACTTCAATTATATATGATTGCTGTATAATTGTTTTGGTTAGAAGGGGTGCGCAAGAAATTGCCTCAATACACCATCACCCTTTCATTGAAAACAATTTAAACATACGAGTACATGGAGAGTTCTGTCATTCGAATGTTAGTGTCGAACTATGATTGTGATGTAGCGATTACAACGAGATAAAAACTACGTGTTTGGTGTGGTTCGCGTTGCAATGTTTCCAGTGCGCTTTCGCTTTTTCCGTGGTAGTGGTATTGCGAGCCGCACGCCGCTACTTATGTAACGTATTTGTTACATCACGTCTCGTCACTGCAGCTCTAAAATAGCGCGCTCTATCCACAGCCGGTCACGGCCAAGGCTGCGCGGTAGGTTGTCGACAATTACGCCGGCGTCGTCATTCGTAATGAGGATTTAGTGGGTGGATACGACGGACACGCGACCGCGGAACTAACTTTTACTTTTAAACCTGTTCTCCCATCTGACCTTCTCGTCTGTGCTATTCTCGTTCGGTCTATTCTCGGCGCGTGACACGTTTTTCTCTCCTTTATACCATAGTAAACATAATGTACACATCTATATGTAGTATGAATACCTACAGCGTCTAGCGAACGCCCTTGACTGAGCGCCGACCGGCCGGCCGACCTTGTAACCATGCAAATGTTTTCTATCGGAATTGTTTTTGAAGCGATAAATTAAAATTTGATCGGCCTCAGTGCTCATAATAGTTTATGTCTTATTTTATCTAAAATTTAGTTTTATATGTTGCCGCTATTTCGTATTTTTACGTTCGATTCTGGGTTTTTAGTGAGCAAAGAATAAAAAAATCAGAAACGTGACAATCAAATTATTTTATATTGGATAATACCTATATATTCCTACATATTAATCGGTTTGAAAATATTTACAAAATAGGTTCTTGAGATGTCTCAAGTGGCGAAGGCGTATGCTTATATCGACAGATAGAAAGGAGATCCTCAGGGAAATAGGGATGCTAACATTAGAAGAATAACGGACAGTAGCAGATTTGATACTCTTGTATAACATAATAAATAATAAGTTAGATTGTCGAAGTCTGGTGGAGCTTATAGGCCTTGCAGTTACATTTGTACGTACTCGTAAACTTCGTTTCTTATATGAACCCAGTACTAACACCAATTATGTTTGTAATTCTGTTAAGATAAGATGCGCTCTTTTATACAATGAAATAGCATCCGATGTAGATGCTTTTTTATGAATTAGCAGGAGTTATAAAAGAAAAGCAATAGACTTTATTACTAGATCTAGTTTAGTTGTAGATAAGTAAATAATCCCACATATTTATCCTCACGCACACAATGTCATACACGTTTTTGGTACGTCAATAATATTGTCATAGTTTTTTTTTTTTTTTTTTTCGGGAATCTTTCGGAAATCAATTCCTTTTTTCGGCAACATTTTTATTATAGTTACTTATGTTACTGGTTTTTTTCTTTCGATATCCATAGTTGTTGTCATTTTTAATATAGGTTTTGTTATAGTAATTAGCTCTGTTTGGGTCAATCGTGATGAATTATGGTAATATGTACATACTATAGCATTAATTTTATTGGCCTCTTTTATATGTATAAGAGTTTATATGTAAATTGTATTTAATAGGTGTTGTTATCTTGAAATAAAAAACAATTGCTACTATAGAGCGTGTTTCGTGTTGTTATTGCATTTTGTCTACTTTATATTTTTGCAATTGATTTAATCATAACATTTTTCTCTAAACTGGTTTGACAAGTACATTTCAGTACATCTAATAAGGAGACGGCATGAACAACGGTGACATCTGTTTGCCTTGAAATATGTACAAAGTAAAAGAGTGAGACGACTGAATGTAGAATTTAGATTTTGAATTAAAATATCACCGGAATTGGGATTCTTTTTGCGGTTGAAAGATACTAATTCTTATATAAGAAATTTCCTTTATATATCTTAATTAAAAGAGAATGTGCTAATTAGAATATTTCTTTGTCGATTTTATTCAGTATGATTCTCTTTTTTTTTCGTCAAATAATATCGATTCTAATGAAAAATACTAAAAAGCATACCTATAGAATTTGTTTATGATTGTGATCTGGTATCTGATCATTTGTTGTCGAGTTATAAACCAACTAACTACCAGAGACGTTGTCTTTTATATTATTTAAGGATTACTGGGAATTAATATTAACGCGTTTTGCAAAACAGTACTAGTAATAAGGCGGCGACTGTAGATTCATTATCACTGGAGATTAAGAATACTAATAATTCATTAAATATAATCTCATCTCTCTCTCTCTCTCTCTCTATCACAATTACACTGCCTAATTTCTTAAGCAATTATGGTCCCTAAAGGGGTTGATTTTTATCAAATATCATTGCTTCTGAATTTATATACTCTAAAACATAGATTCAACGTTTTTGGCAACATTCTCACCTGATTGCTAACTGACCATGTGGACATAGTAAACCTAGAGGTACTGACTCTCAAGTGATACTGCTACTGCCGACACACACACACACCTATAAGGTGCTTGGTGATAATGACGCTTTATCCTTCACCTCTTTGTAAAATAGGTTTATCAAATTAGCAAATTACGACTTTTGAATATCAAGGAAATGATGCTAGAAATAGTTTCAGACTAATAGAGTATGTACGCCGTACACTTGTACCTTGAACCTAGTGTTAATTATTAGACGGTTAATGGCGCCGTGTAAGTACATTATTTTCGACCGTGATACATTCCTCAAATTCATAATCAAATCAACAAACGGATTATAGACGATATACACCTACATATGTACGATATATTGAACCGATAATTTTTCACAACGCGCCACGATAATTGTCATAATAAGAATATTCCATACGAGTCACTGATTCGTTCTATAAACATACAACAAGACATGATATGTGTAACATTATGAGTAAACCGCGGATTCTGTTTGCTTGTTAGCGATTTTTTTTCTTCATTATTTTTCAAAACATATATATATCACTCGTATCTTTCTAGCCGTTCGTTTTGTTTGTCACAATAATACGACTATTTATGGTTAATATTAGATTTTTTTTTTTGTATGACGAATTTGTTTGTGGTAAAAATTTTTAACGCCCACTTTAATAATTGGACCCATTATTATTGAACCCATTACTTAGATGTCTTTTTTTTATCATCTTAGTTGCATTGTAGGTGTGTTGTGTTTGAAGAGACACTACAATTAAATTGAGTTAACGTAAATTATGATGAAGTTCGATGTTTCAATAAAGTGACATAAGAAAAAATTGGATGAAGTTATTGTATTAATATTGTACACTTTAAAAGTTGCCATTTTTTTTTGGATTAAATTGGTAATTCTGCTATAGAAATTTTAGTCCTTGGCTTCTAAAATTCCACTTCACCCCACATATTATAATAACAGGTTTTTTAGATTAGTCCATTTCAACAATAATACATGTAAATAATCAGTTTGATAGCGCGATCTAACGTCCACAATTTTGTTACTATTAGCAGGTGCTAGATGGTAGATGAGTATTTGTGCTAGTTATCTTTTTGCGGTTGAATATCTTCAGAACTCGCCCCCAAAGTCACGGTGAAGCTGTAAAGGCCCTTCCGGTCAACAGCGTTAGCTAGTTAGAAAAAAAAAAGATGGGTATTTTTAATGGCCGCGTGACTACATTATGACCCTAAACTAGAAAATATGTCGCTAATAAGCACTAAGCTTACCATGTCACCATATTTGAGTGCTTTTTCACTTAATATCAAATAAGATTGAGGCCAAACGCACGCCTGTGTACGGTAATTTTTATTCTTTAAAAAGTAAATGATCTATAATTATATCTGTAGATTAGCTGTCTGGCTTCGGCTGCGCCCGTGTTTCATACATTCTTCACTGCGTTTTTTTAATTTTTTTATGCGAAACCCTATTTATTTTCCTAAAAAAATTTAGTAAGATAAAGTAAATATATTTCTCATAAATTATAGCACTTGCCCGTAAAACTGCGTTATGTCGGATTTTATTCAATTTTTATGAGTTTTATTTTTTTACGCGGAATCCTAATTATTTTCGAAAATTATAAGTACCCTAAGTTACGCGGAGTAACTTCAGCTATCTACCAAAAAAAGATCCATCCAAATCGGTTCAGCCGTTATGGAGATTATCCATTACAAACAGACAGATAACAATTTTAAAAATTGAATTTTTGGTATAGGTATTCTATACACATTCATATCTACCTAGTAAAAAAAATAATTTTGACATTACAAACAGACACTTCTAATTTATTTTTATTATTAGTATAGATATGAGAATATTACCATTTTACAATATGAGTAACTGGGTGTAATTGAAAGAATCTCTCCCATCTTCTTCAAATTTATTTAACGAACAAGAATGCCCAGGGCGCATTCCAGTTTCGCAAGGATAAACATAATTGGAAGGGAGGTTATTATAGACGCAGCTCTCGTGTTGTTTGTCACCTTAGGCTTTGTCGGCTGATGTTGTCACATTAGCCGCTGTTGAGTTAAGTGATGACCGTTTACCGCACATGCTGATTGACAGTCTTTAAAAAAAATTGTAAAGCCTTAAGCTGCAATTTCGCTTTAACGAGTGATCGTTACTCTTACAGTTTCTTTTATTAATGATACAGTTATTGGTTTTAAACTCTGTACGTATGAGATTTGCTGAGACAATTAGAAAATATGTAATTAATTATTGCTCGATTTCTAATATCTTCAATAAGTCATAGGAATGTATAACGATTCAGGCTCAACCTTAAGAAATTTTCGAGATCTCTCTTTTTGTTTGTTAAAGAAAAACAGAAATCTGATTAAATTATTAAATATTTTTCTTATGCTTTCGTCACACGTCGGGCGGATCTGGACGGCGCAGCAGCGTCATTTTACTATAGGAGAGGTCGTGCTCGGCTTGCGGGAACCATTATATATATATATATAAATGGCCAGAAATATTTAAAGTTTGTTATTTATGTAGTTTTTAAAGTATATATTTTTAAACAGTGGCTAAAAATGTTAAACTTTGTTTTATAGGTATGGTGTTCATAGCCGGTTTCATCGTACTCCTGTCCTCCATAATGTTCTTCTTTCCAAGACAAATAAGGCAGGAGCCGATCCCGTTGCCGCCGAAGAAGAGCAAAGAGAAAGGCGAACCTTTATTTAAAGGTACAAATTTGTTATTTCGCTTTTTTAAAAGAGGCAGTATTTTTACCTTAGTACCTTTGTTTAGTT
Organism: Samia ricini; assembly: GCA_014132275.2. Lineage (NCBI taxonomy): Eukaryota > Metazoa > Arthropoda > Insecta > Lepidoptera > Saturniidae > Samia > Samia ricini. The sequence goes on from AP028161.1 coordinate 16,423,519, forward strand.
GGTGGTTTTACCTTTTATTTATACTAGATGAAAACCCATCTTCGCTCGGGTGAAATGTTACTCATAATACACAATCTTTTACAAAATGTAGGTAGATAGGAACTGCAACTTCACTGATACGTGTGAATCGGCCTTAACGAACTCAAGATGGCATCCGAGTGACCAATATGGCGACTGCCATTTGCATCATTGGAATTTAACAAAATAATCGATAATCCGAATTTTGCGGATATATATTGTCGACTTGAAATCATTATTTTTTTATGTTTAATATTCAGGAAAGGTTTCAATCGAGTCTACCGTACCCCTTGAACGAATTATTAATATAGATTAGTGTTCGCTTAGTCGTCGAAAATGATCACAATTATTATCGTAAATCTAAGGAAAACAAATATGATTTCAAATTTTTTAATTGATAAACACTTAGTTCGTCAATAGGTTACTAAATGAAAAACAAAAGAATAAACGAAGCAGAAAAACACACAAACTGCTTTATATCTGCCTATTTAATAATATTACTTGGTGAATGAATTAGATGATTGTTTTTATACGTTAGCCGCACCTGCAACCGAATAAGGTTCACACGATGTAGTTTTGTCTTATTTTTTTACTAATTCGTTTGTTGATGCCGAAAAAAATGTGTGGGGTTTTGAGTAAAACCACGTACCAGAAATTACAATTCTAATCGAAATTTAACTTAAAAGCTTTTTTAAGAAAAGTGCTCTTTTTTTGATTGTACAATAAATTTGAGATTAAAAAATACTTTGGGATTACTAGAAGCGATGATGGTGCAGCGGGTAGTGCAGCCGGATTCGAAGCGATGATGGCGCAGTGGTTAGTGCGGCCTGATTCCCGTGTCAATCGACGCGAGTTCGATACTACCTATCCGACTCTAAAATTGGCCTGAGCTTTCGGTAAAGGCAAACATCGTGAGGAAACCATAGCATAGTGGTAGGGTATTTTCTAATGATACACGCCTGGGTAGCTACCACCCTCAAGTTTGAAAAACCTGTCGTCAAATACCAATAGGTATGTTCCGGCAATCATCACTTGAGAATCAGTACCTCTAGGCTTAGTGTGTTTACCATCTTGGACCACATGGTCACTTAACATCAGGTGAGATTGTGGTCAACGCATTGAGCCTATACCGTGTAAAAAAACAACTTATAATTATTTAAGAAACGTGGGGGCAATATTAGCGTATTCGATTATGACTTTTTTCCTTTCTAGATTTCTTCGCTACAATAAAAAGACAATTGACGAATGATATTTTGATGTGGCGAACGGCCAGCTCGGTGTTCCACTTGATGCCGATCAGCGGGGGGTGTATAGTTTCTTGCCTAAATACTTGGAGAAACAATTCCGTTTGCCGACGCACGACGCGAATCTCGTTTCAGGTTAGTTTTGTTTCAAACAGAAACAGTGTTTCTAATGTATGGCACTTCTTTCTTAAAACTGACTTGTTAAAGCACTTTGGTGTTATTTAGTTGAAACTGAAAGCATGTTTGAAGCCAAATTAAAAACTTTCGTTTAGGAAGTTGTACGCATACCTATGTAATACAAGGTAATTGTTACACACATCATGTAAGACAACTATTTATTTTATTTTATTTGTAAGGTACTAGTTATTCCGATTTTTATTAATTTCGTTTTTTCAATTTTTTTGACTCGATTCATAACGGTTAAAATTTGTAATAAGATTTTGTTTTACATTCACATCAATGAATGGTTAGGATCAGGAATGAGTATGTTAGAGGAACTTTAAAAGTGATAGAAAAGTTGAAAGGAAATCGTTTGTCTTGGTGTGGACATGTTTTGAGAAGAGACGAAAGGCATGTGAAAAAGAAAGTGATGACTATGAAAGTTGAGTGATGGAGGGGGAGAGGACGCCCATAGAAATATGGATGGAGGGAAGATATGAAGGTAAAGGGGGTGAACAAAGATATGTTGGCTGATAGAGATGTATGAAAGAAGAGACTTAGTGCGGCCGTATCCAAATAACACATTGGGAGCAGGACGCTGATGATGAACTAAGAACTATAACTACTAACTTGTTTGCATAAATACGCACATTTTTATTTGTATATTAGCTGTTTATCTTGCCTTGTCCTTCGGCTTGCTGTAGCTGACGTTATGTGATCACATTATGCTTTTTTATTTGCTCTTTTATTGTGTTATTATTTATTTTGTATTAAACTGATTTTTAATTATAAGTACTATTGACTTTATTACAGGATTGGGCGGTATATTGGTTATGGGTCTTGGAATCATCACGTCAGGCGTGGTTATACTAAAGTTGGTACCGTCAGCGAGACAAGTCGCAGCTTGGACCGCTGCGACGGCTGCCATATACAGTGCCGGTTAGTTATGTTAGGCTTTCAATATAGAACAAAAATATTACGAACAAAATATTATAAAATCTCTATGATTATTGCTGATCGTCGTGGACATAATGTTACAGCAGTATGAATCTTTATCTATACAAAGCAGAAATAAACAAACAACAATAAAAAGTTAACCGTCACGGAACACTGTGGCACATGTGTGGCCGTTCAAGTTATACGTAAGTAACTTTTTTGACAAATTTTTTGGTCAAACTTACAATAGTAAGTAAAGCTCTTAACCATAGATATTCTTCATTTTCATAGACTTTTTGCTTCAAGTGTCGGGAAGGGTAGAGTATCATCTGGTGACTCATTTAGTCACGGGATAATATTTCAGCACATGTACTAGTCCGCTTAACATTCTAACTAGTTGCCTAAAGGACATATACTGTTAAAAAGGTTGTAGTTGTAGTGGGACAAGTTCGTGCTCGTTGTAGTGCTATAGTGGATGGTTGTGCTCGAACTTGTCGCACTATAGTGGTCATATCTCATCCCCCCAACATCTGTTACAACGTAGAACGGTCGCGTACGATCTTGTCGCACTATAGTTCTAGTTTCTCGTTCCGTCCAACGTTTGTCGAAATATAGGACTATCGCGCTCGAACTTGTCGCACTATAGTTCCCGTTCCCCCTAACGTCTGTCGCAACATAGGACGGTCGCGTACAAACTTTTTGCATTATAGTTTCCGTTCCCTCTAACGTCTGTCGCAACATAGGACGGTTGCGTATGAACTACTTACTATTTTGTAGGTTCTACTTGCTTGTGATGATGTTAATGTATTTCCTAAGGTATGGTTGTGCTGATGTTCGTCAGTTGCCCGGAGAAGAGCTACAGGTTCTTCGTGCCGGGTGTTGTCGGTGACAGTGCTTTAACTTGCAGTGATTATTGCCACTGCGAGAATACTTCCTACAGTCCTGTATGCGGTGAGGTAAGATTTTTTTTACTTTTTAGTTAATGGCAATATGAGAGTTACACAATTTTCCTTCCTAAAGCTTGAGGAAAAAATGTATATTAACCGTCGTATAGTATGCAAGTCTGTTCAAAAAGAAAAATGTTTGATGTTAGATAGAGAGAAAGAAAGAGTATTATAACAAAATATGACGTCAGAGCGTACATATAAATGCCATATAAATTCTATACTAACAATCGTTTTACGGGAAAGAAACAGAGCATGCTCTCACAAGTCCCCCATAAACGACTTTAAACGCCTCTATTTGAGCAATTTATTAGCTGATTTCAGATATTTTTTTGTTATAATATGTATTATATTATTTTTTATCATTCAAATTGACTTATGTATTGTTTTTGCGCGTAGGTACTTAATTTAGTATACGTGTTCGAGCTCTTTAGATTTCTCTTTCTTATTCTTGATTGGGGTTTTATAGTATTTTATTATATTATACGCGTTATCTCTTCAGATTTTTACGTCAATAATTTTCTTAGTTGACACATCCAAAGAGATTTGATAACATTTCCTAAGTTGTGATTGTCGAAGAAATTATATTGGGAAAATTGCTTGAGCATTGAATGTCATAAAAATCAACATGAATTATTACTTTGCTGGATGCTTTTGAATAATTGGATATAATGGAGAAATAATAGTTTATTGTGGTTACGTTATATAAGTTTAATGTCGTTTTCAACAACATCTGATAAAAAGTGAAAACGCAATCATCGCGCAGTTGCCAGTGCGGTTAGGAGTGTTCGACATATATTGATAATCAATTAAATATCGATAGATACTTTTGATATATAGAATCAATGCGATATTATCGAAATCTTTCATCAGATATACTCGTATAATATATCGAACATAATTAAAAATACACAATTTCTACTTTATTTTGATATGGCAACTCTGTACATCCGATCATGTTCCCAAAAATTGTTGAGCTTACGATTTATCGAAAATATCAATATATTTGTTCGGTATATCACATTTTATCGATAGAATGTTAGGATACATCGTATCGAAAAAAAACGATTTGTTTGTTTTTGTATGAATATCCCTAAATGCGTTCCTAACCAACTCTAAAATCATCCTGAGCTTTCGGTGAAGGGAAACATCGTGGCTCAAAGGCAAACCATAGCATTGTGGTTGGGCATTTTCTAATAGCGCCCGCCGTAGCATTACTTAAAGAGTCACTACCTCTAAGGCCACAATTTCTCAACCTTATTTTGTCACCCACTGTGTGAATTTGTTTTTTTTTCTAGAGACACGAAACTTAATTATTTTACCTTTTTTAACAATAATTTTTATCTGCCTAGGCCCCCTTTGTGCTATCTCAATGACCCCTAAGTTTCTCTCGGTCTTCTACTTTAACAAGGGGGCATTTTCACCCATGATGAAAACCTTGACTCTAGGCTAAGCACTCTTTGCATTTCCCCCCGTCAAATGCATTTCCCCCCGTAAAAAAAAAAAAAAAAAAAAAAAAAAAGGCTAAGCACTCTTACACTTAACGTCACATGGGGTTATGATGTGATATACTCATAATAAATAGTGATGTTAGTCTAATGAACATTAGACGCCTGTTGGTCAATTTATCCTGTTGTAATTTCTGTAAACTGAATATGGTATGAAGATGAGTGAGATAGCAAACATAAAATATGAGTATGTATTTTATGAGAGAAAAAGAGATGCAACTATGACTGACTAACTTTTTAAGCCGTTTTACTCTCTAGAGAATGTTTAAATTTGCTTTATCAGTTAATTACTTTAACGTTTACCTGACGACTGTTATTAGGAGTTTTATTATATGTGGTTGATTATAATTGGGTCACGCTATGATGGCCGTTTTGACGAATCATGAAGTTTCCTATAAATTAATAACTATGTTTGTAGGAGCAAATTGCTGTTCTGTAATGTCAATAGTGACGTGACGACAGTGAAAATAGCAGTTGGGAACAATATGATTAAATATGGCTTTTTTGTGTTAATATGTTTCTTATATGCAAATATAAGTATGAAAATCCATTTCATGCCAATATTAAGTTCATTCAAATATATCAAGAAAACCGTTAAAAACCTAAAAATTAGTAGAAAGGTTTGTCGAAAATAAATTGACATTTGCCGTCGCTATTTTAATGTGTCAAAACGGCCATCATAACGTGCTACTCATATTGTGGAAAATAACACGGTACGGTTTTATTTAAAATCACATACTCTCGTTTGGTTTTAGGATAGTGTAACATTGTTTTTTATGTGCTATTTGTAACAGGATGCGTATACATACCTGTCGCCATGCCAAGCCGGTTGCACGGATAGTATGCAGTTGGACAACAATACTTGGCTTTACTACAATTGCTCCTGCATCGTCGGGAACTCGTCGAGAGATCGCGCTCTTAAAACGTATGTATTACATTGTGTACCTAATGTCAGTCTACCTGAGTAAACCTACTGCCGATTTCAATATTAAAGAAATAAAGAAAATTTATTTATTTATACCACATAACACAATAGCCTCAGGATAATTACTGCACTGAAACCTTGGGATAACAGTGCAGTGCTGGTATTCTGATTGCGCCTCCTAACCAGACGTCACGGACAGAAATATCTTAATCTCAATCTGTTTTTACCAAATGAAATCCGGAAATTCAACTTTTTTTTCTGTAAAGTGTTTCTACAACTGAAAGAAAATAAAAATCGGTTCAGTTTTGCAGGAGGAAACAACGTATTACAAAGTGATGCTTGCGTTTATTTTGTATACAGTACAATCAGCCCAAGCTGAGTTTTCCCTATCGTATTTTATAACTCTTTCTTTAGGGCGTAAACTGATAGCCAATAGATTTCTGAAATACCTTTTTTTGAAATCTGTTGCCGACCGCATGTCCTCTTAAGTATTGTAAACGGCCGATAGACACGATAGGTTAGTATCACGGTAAAAATTATATAACAGAGTAAAGGGTATTTAAATAAGTTTTATACTTAACTTTTGAATCTTGACTAAAATCTCTGGTAACTCGGTTAGTTTCGTCCATCTATTTATTCCAATGATCTGTTGTCAGGTAATCTACTAGGTATTAATGTTTAAGTGTACACTAGCTGTGTGCCCGCGGCTGCGTCCGCCTTTCATATGTTCTTCACTGCGTTTTATTTTTTACGGATTCCTAACTATTTTCCTAAATTTTTTTTTTTGCTAAGATAAAGTAAAAATATTTCTCATAATTTCAAACACCTTTTAGTGAAACTGTGCATTGAATCGGAATTTATTCACATTTTTATCAATTTAATATTTTTCGCGGAACCCTAATTATGGTCGATGATCAAAAGTTAACTTAGTTACGTGGAGTAACTTCAGCTATCTACCAAAAAAACATCCCGTCATAATAGGTCCACCCATTCCGAACAATACCCTGAATAAAAAGAAAAACAGAAAAAATTGTTAAAATTGTATTTTTAACATAGATGTCGTACATACATTCATGTGTATTTGGTAAAAAATGTATTATTTTGACATTAGAAACAGACACTTCAATTTTAATTATCAGTCATTGACAACATTTGAAAATTTAGACATATATAAAAAATACCGTTACTTCATTTACCTAGGCTATATTCGATAATGTATTTTTTAATGTTTTAACGCTTTCTTCGCAGAACACTAAATAATAACTAAAAATGTGCGATGACGTCACATACACGTCTGAATGTGTAGATTTCTTAGTTCGTATTATCCCAGACACAAAAAGTGAATTTTAATGCATTGATCACGTCATAAATGTTATTTGTCAAAACAAATGTTACACTAAATTGGCAAGATAATATCAAGTGCCATTTAGATGTTTTTGCCGAATATGCATGTAAATGTATTGTATCTATAGCATTTAGTTATTTTTAGAATAAAACAAAATTCTATTAAGAATTCACAAATGAAAACGATCTAACTTCGAAGAATTAAAAAAAATGTTGTTTTCTTCAAACTCCTAATTTTGGATCTAATGTCATTTTAAATATTATGTAACTGTATTAAAGAAAATAATTTCGTCAATTATGAACTATGTTTTCCATTTCAGCTTCGAGAAACATCACTTATATAATATTTCTTCGAAAATCCAGTCGAATCCGGAGGGTTTCGCGATTAGCGGTGAATGCGGGTCACCCTGTAAACAGATATACGTGTTCATTGCGATATTCGCCGCGATAATGTTCGTACACGCGAGCGGAGAAGTCGGCGCCGTCTTGCTCATCATACGATGTACAGACAAACATGGTTAGTTATTATTAGTATCATCATGCCTTCTTAACTGTTATTCATATTACTTTAACAGCAATCTATAACACACAATATATAACACACTTTTGTTTAAGAAGTTATCGAACTAACTATCGATTCTATATAAAAAAAATTTGATCATAAATTTAAAAAATCATTAGTCGATTACCATGAAAATTATTAGCTAAATATAAATTGTTATCAAAAACTATTCGTTTGTTATCGACTTTTATGACGGGGGGAGAGATGACAGTATACATTTAGGTACTAGGACTTTAGCTAGCCTTGGATATACCTTTACTTGTTACTTGTTGATGGGCTCAAGTTTCCGCAACTAGACACGTTGGCAATCCGTTGTGCGTACATGATCAGTCAGCTAATCGAGCCGGACCAGCTCCTTCCAGGTGTGCAGAAGCCTCCTGGGGCGATCATAGGCTTCCTGGAGCGACCTCGTTTGCTTGAGGGTTTTTGCCCGTTGGTTGACTACTCCCATGCATTCTAGGATCACGTGGCTAGTACTCTCGAGTATATCTTTATTGATTTTTTTATGGGTTTCACTAGTGTGCGGTGGTCTCGATTTGGTAAGACAGTAAAAGAAAGAAACAAAGAAAGCCAGCAATTATTGTACTAAATATTTAGATAATCTAGAACACAGAAAATAAAACATTAAACTTCAAGTTTGAGTTTGATGATGAGTTATTAACCTCTTTTAATTAAAATACGTAAGAAAATTGTTGCTTATTTCTGACTACTCCTCTTCAATGTCAGCAATAGTAAGCTTACCCCCTCCTCCATAATTACGTAAGCGTTGGTAATAATATTGAAAACAAAGGGCAAAAATTAATAAGTGAATATTGCTTGCTTAATCGACATTCAAACCCCCACCGTTCCCAGTGTCATTAAAAATAAACTCCCCTATTTTGGTGCCTTTGCTCTGGTTGCGTATTTCGGTTGAGCCTCCTAAGTTCCGGTCAATAGTATAACCAATACGTTAATAGACATTATAACTAATAAGTCATCATGTCAAGCGAGTTTAATTTGCAAAGGTTATTTTTATTATAGGGTAGATCATTACGTGAATTATGGTGATATCTGAAAGTGACAGACTTATCCAGTTGAGTCTTATCTTTTGAGTTTAAAAAAAAGAAGTAATACTCATTAACGGCTCCGTCCTGCAATGCGCTGGTTTCCAATAAGATGCCTGAGGGGGGAATTGATTGTGTTTGCAGACAAAGCGATGGCGATGGGCGTTTATACAGTTCGCGATAGGCGTGTTCGGGAACGTGCCTTGCCCCATAGTGTTCGGCGCGGCGGTAGACGCGGCGTGTCGCCTGCGAGACGCTGCGTGCGGCGTGCTCGGCGCCTGCGTCAACTACGACAGCGATAGCTTCCGATACTTTTACCTCGGTAAATATATATATATTGAATAATCTTCTATATACAAATAATAAAACTAAACTTTTGCATGTACATTTAATTTTCTTTTTTACTATTGGCATTGAGGGTGATTATTTTCGCCGTTATGAATATCGAATGTTACAGTTAAAAAAAATATTTTTGTTTTGCTCTGGCTCTATGTATATCCTACTTAACTTAAATTTTGTGTGCATAAAAATACACGATTTATGGCTAGTATGAATTATAAACGTTAACAAACCGCATGCGGGCTCAAAGTGTTATAAATAAATAACAACTATCTTAAAATTGTCATTTTTGCCTGACTGTCCATTTGTATGTCTAGATAAGTAGAAAAAAAAACTTAAAAATGGCTGAATCAATTTTAAGGCAGTATGGTGTACCATGTCTTGTTCGGTAACCGATAGGGTTTGAAAATATAAAATAAAAATCACGGCATCCCACATTGTTAATCAAGATAAGTCATGTAAATGAAGTCGCGGGCATCCGCTAATTTGTTACAAATGACTGTGAAAGGTTCCACTGACAGTCGTCGTTATATGGTCGATGGTCGTGAGTAGTTGTGTGTGTTTTTTAAAACCTTTTGTGGTTCAAGTGATTCTGGAAGGTTATCGGTTGTCGTCAGGTTTATCGGCGGGCATAATGTTCCTAGCATTTATAATGGACATGCTGGTATGGAGTAAGGCGAGCCGGATCGACATGAACCCCTCGGAGGGTTCGATGCAGGCACAGCCCGCGGCGCTGCTTCCCCCGGAGGCGCAGGCCCCGCCCACGGACACACAACTCTGACGGACACCGCGCACCGATATCGCGTACGAGTCACATTTTTAACCTCCTTAACCCGTTTGAATATTCCTTTCCCAGCAAAAACACAGATAGATGTATCTATTGACGTCACCATTGTCAGATCTCTTACATCACTAAGGATGTAAAAAAAAACAAGTCTCGTCCACTGGACTCGATGGGTTGTTGTTCGAGCGAAAATTGAACAGCGTTGTGCCGTTTATCGATATAATTTTACGATGGTTAATAATTGTATATCGATTATCGATGGTAACAGGCGACTTTTTAATGGGCGTGTGAGCGTAATGAACAAATATTGTATTTACTTGACATGATATTATGATGTATTGTAAATCTATGAAAGTTAACTGTAGTAAAAATAGTCGAACTAAACTCTAACAGACAGCGCTAATGTCATACTTTTGTCGACTTATTAGGTCTCTAAAAATCGATATTATCGATATCGATTTTTGAAGGTAACAGCGCTACACGTATGACGATAACTAACAAGGAAAGACTTTTTACAAAGTAAAAGAGCCATACGTTCACGTATTCATTTATACTGCGCGTTTTTTTTTAACCTGTTAATCATTTTTATACCGCCAAAATAGATAATATAAGTTATAATATTATAATGTAAATAGATTTTTTTCTAAATAATTAAATACTGAACGTATTTTTTAATGTTATTTTTAATGTATTTCTTTTAGATCGATTTTTACCAATTGATTTGTTTTTTGTTGACTGTGTTGCCAGTCGTAATTTAATAGTTGCTTTAAATAACGGTATATATGTATATTAATAAAATCGTGTAAATGATTAGCTCTATAATAATTAAACAATACTTGAGCAAGGCTCAATTTTAATTTTTAATAATATCTCAGGCATAATAATATGATGAACAATCTGCCATAATATGATTTGTATATTAAATTTTAAAATAATATTATACTTGGGATCAATTTTAGGTAATTTGTATTGTATTATACAATTTTTATCGTCGTTTGAGTTTATAAAACAACTATCTAAAAAAAATGTATGGAAAATTTTTAATTTTTGTCACTCACAAAAATCTTAGAGTACAGTATTCTCTTTCTTTCTCTGCTAATACAGACTTTAAACATATAGTTGACAGCTGGATATCTTGGTATGTTTTTTTTTTACTATTATTTATAACTGTTTTCGCAGATAATCAAAATGAAAAAGAGATAAAGAGAGAAATGATCAGTCTGGATATAATAAGTACAACATTTGATGTATTTCATTGTGTTACTAGGTATGAAATTAATTTTAGAACGTGATCACTGGATGTGATTTTTATGGAATTCGATATTGAAAAAATAACGAAAATCGATACGGATTTATTTGCATGTTTTTTTTTTTAAATATCGTTTACAACCGAGTGACCGTTGTGTGTGGAAACTTCATTTTTCTTTAATGAAGCCAAGTTGTTGTCATTTTTTTACATCGATTTTTATGTATATTATAATTTCATCTCAGCAGTTACATATTTGTATGTGTAATTTTATTTTAGAGCTGGTCATACTTTGTGTCGATAAAAATATCGTCAACTATTATTATTATAATTGTTTTTATCTTCTCGTTTACAATTGATCAATCAGAGATGTTATTGTCTGTGTCTTATGAACTACTAAATAGTAGTATTTTATTATTGTCATCTACTTACTTCCTTCAAGTCATACTATAAAATATTGAATTGAGATAATCTTTTTTGATTCACGTATTTGAATATGATATTAAATTTGTAACGCTATTGGGATTTTTTGGTTAAAGTTAAAAAAAAAATCATCCGGTATCCATTTAACTAGATACTATAAAAATCGTCATAAAACAAATTTACCTCAATTTAAAATAGCAAGACGCGACGTGTTATGTGCTAAAGTGGTTGCTAATTCGATAAAATTCCTTCGAGTCTATATTATTATTTATATGTAATAAATTCTTAAAGGCAATATTTGTATAAATTATAAACTTATACCTCGTTATCTAGTATTGCTAATGTGGAAAATTTAATTCACATGTTATAGAAATAACAAGATTGTTGACTCGACTGATTTGTCGATAATATTATGAATGCGAGAAACAATTATCGCTATGAGGATTTCCATCTGGTCTATTTCGTTTCTTGCAATACCATTTCGGCTTTGAGATGTGGGCAATCAGTTCTTTTTAGTGTATTTTATGATAGGCTTACAGACTATATGAGTTGATCAATTAGGAAATCCAATAGGGATGTTCTTTGAAAGAAAGCATTAACTTTCTATTGATATATATTTAGCTCAGTAAATGAATTGACTTGAAAGTCACTTGAAGCTTCTTTCAACCGGTTAATAGCTAGAACCCCAGTTATTGTATGTTATTAGTTCTGTCACAGTTGGTTTGCTTTATTTTTTTTATTGGTTCGAGATATTTGATTGATATAGTCCCTACTTTGTAGAAATTCATCATAAAAATATCATTAGTTACGCATGAAATGATTTTCATCTGCCAAGACTTTGGCAATCTGTCAACATGTATAAATGCCAATTTCAATATATAATACAATAAATATACATTCATATATAATAATAAATAAAAGAATAATATATATTTTTATATTTATGTATTGTTACTATATATTTTTTGAATCTACCATTCATTTATTAATATTTTTAAATATGTGACAGCTGAAAATCCCTTGTAGCAGAATCGGCAAAGTAATACTAATCTTATTTTTTATTTATATAAAATTTAAACATTGGTTTGGTAGGAATTCAAAAAAGGGCGTTCAGTTTTAATCAAGCACCATAATTAAATGTTTATTTTTTAAGTAAAAAAAAGTCAAGGACGTCCAAACCAAAGAGTTTTTAATATCGATAATTTTTGACGTTATTTTATCGATGTGACATTTGACAGCACTAACGTATCTATTATTGCGAATACATGGCTAGTGATTAGACATTTATATTAGAGTTTATTTGAAGGTTTTTTTAAAGAAATTATTACATCACTAATATGTAAATATAAATAAATATAATGACATATTTATAGTTAGATATTATGCGTAGTAGACATTTAATAAATAATTAGTGTATTGTAGAATTCTGTTGTCTTTTTATGTAGAGGAATGTTAAAATCAATTTATTTAACAGGCTGGGCCGAGTGTAAAATTTTTAGATAATAAAATATAAAACGTTTTAGGTTAGATTAACTTTTATTTTTATAAAGACTTATTTGTGTGGTAATGTCTAACAATTATGACCAATTTGTCTTGAAGATATTAAACAGTGTCAGTCATATCTCTCTTAAATAACTCTTTACAATTCCTACTGCTTTTATTATAATTAGGGTATTATGCAAAATGTCCATTTTATAGAAAACTATTGAACGAGTGATACATAAAAAGTATGGTGATTGATACAGATAAATTTAAAATATGTGAGTTATATATTCTTTACTTTTTAATAGGTAATTGTCAATTTTGTTTTTTTTTTTTAATAAATTTGCTATTTACATGGATTAACTTTTTCATGATTATAGACTATTAAAAAATATAATTAGTTTACAATTTCGTTATAGTTTTAAATTTTTATATGAAATTTATACATGCATATGTTTTGATTTTTTTTTATAAATATATTTTTAATATTTGGTTATATATCCATCTAAATAAGTCTTTATAAAACCCAATAATCACTTTTATACGAGATCTGTGATTTTGTATAATAATTATATTATGTTTTCGCTTATTCGTTTACATTATTCAATGTATTTCTATTATAAATAAATATATATATGAAATTTTGAATTATAGTTGAATAAATTATTTTTTTTTTCGATACTTGTAATATATTGATTTATAAATGAGTAGTGCAATAATTTTACAACAAAATTCCTGTTTTGTATGTGCATTTTAAATTAAATAATTGGTAACATTGGTCGGTGGTATGGTTTCTTGTTACGTTTGACTAATTATAAAATTAGTTTTTAAACAATATATACTTATATTATAATATATATTATATTTATTTCAGAAGTATTTTTTTTTCGACAGATAAGCGAAAGTACAAAATATTAGGCCAGTTGCACATTTTAAGTTACGCATAAAATATACTTAGCTTAATAGAAATTTTTTTTTAAATTCTAAGTAACAAAAAGTTGAATATTGGAAATTATTAGAATATTTTATATATTTGTTTTTTTTTATATATATTATTATAATATCAAAATTAATCAAAATTGAATTAAAATGAGAAAATTTACATCATGACGCGTAATACGACGTGATAATATTAATAAATATATTAATTAAGTGTAAACCGTGCATTATGAAGTGCAATCTTCTATTATAAAATATTAATATCGTTAAATTTTATATTATACAAAGTTGAAAATTTACATATGCATAATTATTTTTGAGTATAATGTAATTATTTTTCAGTAAAATTATTACATGTCATTTAAAAAAAAATATTAATGCAAATGATTCAGTGTTAAAAAATTATAATTTCTTAAGTAAGACGTTCTTCTGTCATTACATCATATGTTTGTGACTAATATTAAGAATTTTATTTCGTGCTATATTTATATAAATATTTCGTCATTATATAATAGTTTAATATATATCTATAGATATATATAAATCTAAATATATACAAAAATTGTTTATGTATATTTCAACAATTTCATGTCGCATAACTCATACTTAATGAAATTATTTGGGGGGTTTTATTCTATCACACAGTGTTTTCTATTTTTTATTCATTAATTTGCATCATTGATTGACTCTACACGTTGGAGTAATGACATTTTACATATTGGTCATTGTGAACTAATGAAGTGTATTAGAAATAATGAGACGGACAATAAATTTTAACTGTCACTAAAACTCCTTTAATAATTCTAACAAAAGGGCCGACATTTTTGTTTGAATGTTAGCACAATAACACGAATTCAAGCTTAAATAACTTGCATTGAGTGGAAGTAATAAATTTAATATAGTAGTAATAACATAATCACAATGAATAAGTCATATTAAATATATACATCACAGGATTCAGTTTGTTAATTACAACACAAATCATCCTTACGAATTAACGCATCGTCACACTTAGGTCAAATATTTCTAAATATTCTTTTATATTTAAATTAATAATCATACTTCAGTGATAGCTTTTAAATAATATCGTTGTTGTTGCTTTAGGTTTTTGTTTGTTTAAATAAATAAGTAACTATTATAACGTTTAAAAATTAAATGTTTAATTTCTAAATAATAGTGAACACAATTTACCTAGTCTATGTAATACTTTTAGATAAATATAAATACCTCTGGATAGGTAGCTATAAATTTTTATGGAGGGTCTTCGTGTTTTATATAAATTTTCTTAAAATCATGTATGAATTATGAAATTGTTGGATTTTGTAATCAACACCTAGTACACAATTTGATAAAGTTTTCACAAAAGTGTACGGTTTTTTTTTCTCTTTTAACAACTGAACAAATACATTTATAATGTTTGGATTTGCAATAGTATTGTACCGTGGATTATTCTTCGTAATATGGACTTAAATCTAACTTACAAATGGATAATTTGTCCTAAAATCACATTAGCCATTGTGAGAACAAAATGCATTTTTTTTTTACACAATTTTATATTATCTATGATTTATTGACATCAACGTTTTCATCAGCTTTTTAATTTATTCTCAATTTCTATGTAACATAATTGGATAATTATGTATTTTATTATTGTGTTGACTATGTATTTTCAAACGAATAAATGAATTTTTTTTTAGTAACGTCTGTTTTACTGTTGTATTGTGTTGTACTGTAAGATGTTAACGTGGATGTATTAATTATTCTGTTTATTAACGTGAATAGATTTGTTATTGAGACCTACGGTCGAATATTTTTTAATGATTTGTAAATAAACATTACTGTGGAAGATTTTAATTTTTATTATTTCGCTCCCTTATCTACGATTTTCATGTTTACTTTTTTATGTTTTAATGATATTATGTAATTAGAGAACAAGTTTTCCTGGCGAACTTCGTGCCGCCTCAGAATCAATAAATGATGTGTTATTAACAGAATTAAATTTAGTTTTTCAAAACAAACATATCATCTAAATTGGTCAATATCTAGAGATATCGTCAGTCGTTCGATAGAATCTCTATGGAAAAATGAATCTTCTTCATAGATTTTTATTTTTCGTGAATATAATTAATTAATTTCAGCATTTTTTTTAAATAAGAAATTTATAACATGGTTTTATTTGTATATTTAATAAAATCCAAAATTATGGAATCAATTTGAATGAAATTTCAAATTTTTGCAGGAGTGGTCTGAGGAGGTCTAAAAACAGCATTGACCAACCCCTCTTGAGTCTTTTCAGCCTTTGGATATACATATAAAGTAGCTTATTTCGAATCGTGATAAGTAGAGGCGAATTACTATGGGTACCTAGTGTGGTCAAAATACGCGTCGATGGACGTGGCTTGAATTCAACTAATCCTATGAATAAGGTTGAGCTTTTGGGGAATGAAAACATAGTATTTATTTATCCACGCATATTTAGCTTTAAGTTTGAAAATTTGTCTAGAGTTATCTGCACTCTCAATAATCATAAACACAACGTATACACTATAACACTCGTGTCTAAGTATTTCCTTAGACAGTTAGAGATCAAGTGCAGGTGTATCTTTTATTTTTTTCGATCTAGCTATCGCTGTTAACCTGATGGGTCTTAACAGCTTCACTGAACTTTAGGCGCTAAGGCACTCAGCCGAAAAAGGCAACTTGCACAGGGGCACTAAAGTGGAACGAACCTCGGCGGTTACCTGAGTAAACAGTTTAATCCAAGCTACATAACTACATTTTTTGTTATAGAAAGTAGTGTGCAAGAATGCATCTGTGTGTGTTATGCTAGGCTGTATGCATTGTGAGTGTATCGCGCTGACGACGGCATCAAGAGCCTCTCTCGTATGGGGATGGCACGTTTTGGGCCGCTGCCGGAGGGGGACCAGGAGTGTGTGCGAGAACAAACTTAGCCGTCCGTCCCCGAAGGGGACGGTGGTTGAGCGAACATGGGCGCTGACACGCAACTATTGGGGTTTATGCGAGAAGATCTTTTTTTGACGTATGATGTTACCGTCGCCGTCGGTTATGATATTTTGCGGCGTCCGCAACGGTTGCAGGAAGGGTTTGTCTCTCGACGTTCGAAGAAGGTATGACATTGAGTCTTGATAGATGACAGCTTCATATCTGTGTATATCATTATTTCTCTGATACCATTGGGCACCTACGGCTTTCCTTACAAAACATCTTTGAATCTTTTGCCCGTGTATCGGCTCTACGCGGGTAGTACGACCTGTCGTTCAACAGGTGAGCGAAAAGCTGTGTGTTTCGACTGAATCTGTTATAACCAGTATATATAGACTTAGTATGTCTACTATCCTGGACTACGGTGTCGCTTAACATCAGATGAGATTATGGTCAAATAAGCATTAGGCTAATTAGGTCAATTAGGCCTTTCCATTAACATTTATTTCGAAGTTTTAGTGTCTAGGTGTTATAAATATGGCCTGTGATGAGTATAAGTTGCTTGAAGATAGGTTTTCAACATAAGGCTATCTAGCCAAACTTGTACCTACTACAAAAAACTTTACAATTTAATGTTTTGATTTAATTTTTCTTCTCCGAAAGCTCATGAGTCTAACTGACTTCGATTTGAATACTATAGCCCATTAATAGCAACTAATAAAACAAATCGGTTGATAAACAGAAATGAAATCTTTGCCTATTTATATATAGATACAGGAAAAATGTTAACGATATTGTTAATTGGTAAATTTACTTCGACGGGAAAAGCCTTTGAAGAGCGTATCCATCGTTCAATTAATTCCATGACAATTGTAAAAATTCAATAATGTTTATTCTAATGTACAGGTTCCGTATAATTAATATTTATTCCTAAAAACTAAAACATATTCGCAATTTTATTTTAAATATTTATAAACTAAGTGATCTCTGTTTAATTTGTCTGTCTGCAAGCCATGAAGGTCGCAGGTCCCTTGCTTTAGGCTTAGTAAGACCAATAAAAGCTTTAAGGCAAGTGTCAGGTTCTAGAACAGTACATAAGCACATTACTGATTTACCTGACGATAAGTTTAAGCACTATGTCAAACAGGTTTTAATATCCAAAGGTTATTAAAGGGTGGAACATTACGTGAACGATAGTGATGTCTGGAAGTGACACCGTTTTGTGCTTACGCTAAAATTGTTTATTGTTATTATGAATTGTATAATTTTAATAACTTAAAAAAAACCAGATCGAATTTCTTGCCGGCTTTTCTCGATTGGGTTGTTGCCCGAACCGGTGGTAGTTTTCTGACATTCATAAGCGCCTTTTCAGGGCCCAAATTGAATAATGTATTATTTGATATAATTGAATTCTCATTAGAGCTGACCAATATTTCATGTGTTTAGGGCTCACATAATTTATGTCCTCGAACATATAGTGGCCCGTATGTCCTACATGCTCGTTCTTTTCTGAGAATAAAAGATACAGATTCAATATTAGGAAGAAGAAATAAAACGGACAGAGGAAGTAAATGTTTTAGTAATATATTACA
Source organism: Samia ricini (assembly GCA_014132275.2). Taxonomy (NCBI): domain Eukaryota; kingdom Metazoa; phylum Arthropoda; class Insecta; order Lepidoptera; family Saturniidae; genus Samia; species Samia ricini. The sequence continues at coordinate 16,441,950 of AP028161.1, forward strand.
AAAAGTAGATAATTATATAGTTTTTAAATTCCTGTTGATAATTTTAAAAGATCCATTTAGTGTAATTTAAATATGATCACAGAATACAAAGATATGTATAAATTTAACAAAAACAATTCAACATTGTTAGAATCTTCTACAAAAAGGAAAATCATAATGGATAATAATCAAATTAATAATAGAAATCATGTTTCATTTTTGTGGGTAATAGACATATTAAACAGGAAATTAGTAATATATTAAAAATATTCGTAAATTATCTCTTTTTAAAAGATTTGCCCATTCGACGAGCACGAGTACTAAGGATCTCTAAAAATAAGTGACAATAGATTTACGAAACCGCGTAAACAGAATGATTTGACAATTTGAACTGTGACTCGGGTGTCGTATATAATTACTTGGCATCGCGCAACTGTCACAGATATCCCGAACTATCAAGATGGTCAGAGCAGTTTATGTGGTTTTCTTAACGGTGGTCGTCGCCTGCTTTGCTGCACAAGGTATGTTTTGTTATAGCTTAATGTACCTTTTTTTTTTTTTTTTTTTTTTTGACGGGGGGAAATGCATTTACGCACTACCCTTATCTATTGTACTTAGGGGATCAAAGTCCCCCAGTACACTAGATAAGGGGCACGGAGTGACGAGCTCCGTGCAGTGTGGGACTCACCCGGGCGAGAGTCGCCCGGAAATACCCACTAAAACCCCCCGGGGCCGTCCGCTGCATTTGGGATGGGGGCGACACGGGGTGGCTTTCGCAAGCACCGCGTCGCCCCCTGCAGCGAACCCGCCGGGATAGCTTAATGTACCTAACTACATTCTTTCTTCTAGTCGCGGTAGATCTGGTATTTTTTTTAAATTCATAAAAATACTCCCTCTTTTACCTATTTAATATATGATTCAATTATTTTTTAATTGTATGACGTGAATTGTTCTTTTATTTCCCTATTATGCAAGGCATCAGTTGCCTATCCTTTGGCTTTTCTTAATCGGGCAGAAACTTGATAGTGTCGCCCCTCTCTCCAGCGTTTGAGATAAATTACTTAAAAAACCTCACAAACATATAATGCTTGGCATATAAATGGTCTATATCAAAGGAGAACCAGTATCTAGGTTTAATGTGTTTACCATCCTGGACCACATCGTCATTTAACATCAGGTGAGATTTTGGTCAAAGCACTGAGCCTATACCATGTAAAAAAAAGAATATACATCTAAATTTTAAACCAGGCTTTCGTATACTAGGGGCTGTGTGGATCAAGTTTACTGATGCCGGTTGTATATTACACTAGGAAGAAATAGTTACCAATTTTTTTGTAGCAGAGCTCGGCAAACTGTGGATTTATACTGACTGATCCAACTTACCCTACGTTCGGTACTAAACGTTTTCATCATATAGATTGTAGTAACCATTGTAAATATTTAGGTGAACGTGTTAGAAGATACGGCCATGAGTTAGGCCTCGGCGGATACGGCTACGGCGGAGGTTATGGTAACTTAGGTCACATAGGCCACTCCTACATACCTAACGTCCCGGTGGGGACACAGTCCGTCGCGAAATCATCAGCTAGCGCTAGCTCCGTTTCCAGTGGCGGGAGTGTTACTGGATAAATAATGGGTAAAAAATTAAAACTTATTTGCAGTACCTATAAACATATTTTTATATCTTAATTTAATCTGCATACTAATAATAATTCTTGTCTTGTACCAAATATAGCAACTAATTCCCAGAATTGTTAATAACGCAAACCCTTATTAAAAGTTAGCAATACATACAACTTATAAATTCCTTTTCAATACTGTTATTATTATTGTTTAAAATATTCCTATGGTTTTATGCATGTTGTAAAACAGAACCGTATTTATAAATTTGTAGACAGTTACTTCTTTAATTTTTCAAAAAAACTAAAACTTTATAGAAAGATATTTAGAGGTAACTATGGATAATAGAGAGGTAGAAGATTTGGCACTTACGCATTTTATCACATGTAACCAGTGGTTATATTATATTATTATTTCTTTTTGGAAGACTTCTGCTAATAATGATGTTAATAATTCTCGAAAACAAAACATAATATAGCCATAATAAGAAAATTCACTTCTACTACTTATACATTACCCTGATTTCCGATTAAGTACCTATAGATTATAAGTTACAGTAAAACATTCTGATAATTTGATACCTTATAAACCGTTTCAAATAACTTTTTCTTTTTCAGATGTAATACCAGAAAATAAATAAATGTAACACCTTAAGGATCCACAATCCTTTACTTTAGTATCTAAGTTCTCTAACACATAACTAATGTACCTTTACTTAATTATTTATAGTTAGTTTTTTTTAGGAATGTAATATTAAATATGGTAAAATAAAATTGTTACGATGTAGTGGTATTTTACAATGGAATAGGTATTTTATAATGGTGTTGTTATCATTAATAATTTATATTATTAAAACTTAAAAGATAAATTTTAATGTTCCTTTAAAGGTTTATTTTATTTCCCTGGTTTATTTTTGAATCCTTGGTTTTAAATTATGTTAGCCGCTTACAAGGATTGGCCAATTCTAGAGTTTTGACGGGTTCTTACTTGCAATATTTGCAAATTTGCAATATTTACATTGTTTACTTTAATTATAGCACAAAAGTGAACTGTATTGAATTTACTGACATTACAGTGAATGAACGTCAAAACTTTCCATGTAAATGAATAAAAAAACAGTTACCAAAAGAACTTTTATTCACAGCCGTAATCAATTATAAGCAACAAATAACATATCTTGAAATCATAGAGAATATAGACAGGAGGACCATCTCTGTGTAAACAATGTGTCCGTCAAAAAAAAGTACATTAGGATGGTGCTACTTTAGATTATATATCCTAACAAATAATTTGTACTTATTTATTTTAATACCACTAAAGTGGGAAACAGGCATACTATCTGACGTTGGAAGCTCATTCCACATCCGGATCGTTCGCGGGAGGAAACTCCTCTGGAATCGCACTGTCTGAGACCATTTTGACCGTGGCCAAGATGCAAGAGTTAACTCTTTGTCGATGGCGATCTGTACGATGGTAGAAATATGCACCACTACGTAAATAGTAATTTAAAAAAAAAATTATAATTTCACTAACAATTTTACTCTCGGAAAATAAAAGATTTGATTATTTAATGAAAGTTATGAAATTCACTTAAATTATAATATATTCCCGAACTATCCCTGAGGTTTAAGTTGGAATGCCTTGTGTTTTTTTTTTCTATGGCCTATTTATTACCTTCGCTAACATTTATCAGCAAATAAAATAAGTGCCAAATGATTTCAAATGGTTAACATACATATGTAGAAATACAGATTATTAATCTTGGATAGCTTTATAGTATAAGGGTCGTTATGGGCTAAGCAGAAAACCAGCGTTATGGCAGTATATCCTACTTTGTTCAGTGCGATATATTTTTTAGCAATAATGACTTTATTATAACTAACTGCAAATATATAGGAATGGAAGAAAAAGACATATTGCGCCGACCCCAAATGAAAATTGGAAAAGGGTAGGGAGATGATGATGATGACTGAATGAAATGACTTTATTTTAATTGACTATCCAAGAAACCGATCTCGGATGATGAATTAACCTAATTTTTTTCAAACTAAATTATACCAACCTTGTGCAAAATGTAACTATACAGAAACCCGTTATATTTCATCTGTAAAATAGTTGTATTAAACATTAGTGTAGTAACTAGAACTTGAATTACTAGCCACAATTTTTTTGCTCATCTATCGCTGTTTTCGGTAGACGCATTGTCATAGCATTCAATTGCTGAGATTTAGCCTTTTGCGTATCTTTATAATAATTACTAATATTGTATTGTATTGTATGTACTTTAATAGTTGTACGAGGTAAAAGGTGTTTTCGTCATTTAATACAATTACTTATTATATATTTATTTCACTTTCTCTGATTTAACTCTTCAAACAATTATTTTTATAGTTTTTAGTAAAACCATTTATATAATGATTACATTATCAAAGACTATTACATAATAAAAGAACTATTTTGGAATGACATTATTCTGATTCTTCAAGTTGTATGCGGATGATGAAGCAGACGCCGAGGATGTTGCTGATGTCTTGGAAAATGAATGTCCGCCGTTTTGACGTTCGAAGGGGGCCTCACTATTAAATCTTATCTCATGACTGCCACTGTCTCTGAGAATAAATAAACAAGAAATGGAGATATTATCCTCGTAATGTCAACTTTGATTTACTGGTTAATCTCCTAAAGGAGATCAGCAAAAATATATAAATATTCGAATGGCTGTTAAAATACTTGCATTTTTTGTGTATAAGTGCATCGTAAAAATTGTTCGCTTTTCGTAAACGTATTGTGCTTTGTGTTATAATGCAAGCGCTTCGTAAAGTTAAGAATATGCTCACTCGTTCTGTCTTATATATCCACTGCAATCGGTGTCGTTTTCATTACTGACGCTTGCGTTTTGCTCATCGCCTTCTGGGTCACCCTGACCGACGGCGTAGTCGCTGTTGAAACCGCGGTTTACCTTTTCCCCTGATATAATTGGTAATATTTGAAATCTCTTAGCATTACCTTTCGCCTGGATATATATGTCTGGAGTACAATTGGAGGTGTTTTTAAATTATAGATTAATTATGGATTTCGATAAATGATAATCATGATGGATTAATAGTTACTGGTTCGGATCAGTGGCGTAGTTAGGAAACCAAAGGCTTTGACGCAAAAGAAAAATATGGCTAAAATGTATTTTTGTGTAAGTGTACAAAAATCGGAATCTTAAATATTGTCATGTTCAATTTAAAATATGCTATGTTAAATTCCATTCATGAAAACCATGCCATTTAAATTTATAGATAATTTTAAATAATATAAACTGTTCAGTAGGTACATAGATTATAATTGATGCGCGCTAGCGAACGGATGCGATTCTAGGTGCTCCCGGGCGAAAAATCTCAAAGTGTGGTTTTTGTGTTTTTATTGTGGTGAAAGGGGTATTGGTGGAAGCGTCGTGCTTTGCGCTCTCTCGAGGGGTATCATACGTCTCGATACCAGCTCGATTGCCAAAGATATCGACGGAAAACGGATTTGTTTTAAACTTCAGGCGCGTGCGCTGGAGTAGAACGATCGAGGAGGTAGGGATTTTTTGTAATAACTTTGTGGAGGGGACCGAGACGGTCATTTCGACACCTCGGTCAGATTTCTCTGACCAGCAGTGCCGAAGTTCTGAGGATCGGCGCACTTCGGAGCCCTGTATCCCTGGAAAAAGAACTGGTGCGGCAATATCCTGGTGCATCAGTGCATGCGTCAGGATCTGACGAAAATTTTGGTGGGTGTAGGAGATTTCTAGGGTAAGTAGTTTTTAAGATATTTGCCTTTTTGTGGCGGGTGGCGTGTGAGTGTAGGTATAGATTGTCGCCGGCCGACGGCAGGTGGGCGCTCGGTGACGCGGGGCAATCTATGAATAGACTGGGCACGCGTGTAGTGTTCGCTTTTAAGACGATTTAGAATAATTATTTACAGAATATTTTGTTCGTGACCTCTGCGGCGGGCAGAGGTCATCGTCGAATAAAATATTCTGTAAATATTTTATTGTATAAAGTTAAGTTTAGGTATTTAAGGATTGTTTGATTGATTTAGTGTGTGTAGGTATTTAAGGATTGTTACTTTTAAGTGTGTTGCGTGCGGGAGGTACTCGCTGAAGGGCCACGGGTCACGGGGGTTTTTTTTTTTTTTTTTTTTTTTTTTTTTTTTTTTTTTTTTTTTTTTTTTTTTTTTTTTTAATAAGTTGGCTTAAAGTTTGTCTTGTGTAGGGAGAAATTTTTTCTCCCTACATATGTCGACGTATGATGAGAAGTGGCAGGGAGACGGTCTAGGTAATTTGGGCGGGGATGTAGATCTGGAGGACCGGCTCCTTTCGGTTTTGAATAGGGTGGTTGATCCGGAGACAAGGATTGTGGTGGAGATTAGTGAGGATATGGGGGGGGAAAGAGAAATTTATGAAAAAAGGGGGGGGGGAGGCGACGAACTCGGCTAATGGGGCGCGGAAGCGTTCCAAGTCGAGGAAAAAAAGGAGACAGGGTGATCCGGAGGGTGATTTTAACAAGGGGGGTGTGTACCTCAGCGGTGATAACATTGAAGGAATGAAGGATGCAGATAACGAGGATGGGGGATCAAGTGGCTCTTCGGATGCGGGGGGAAGGGTGGTAGAGTGTAAAAGAAAGAGAGGGAAAGAGTGGAGGAGTGATGCGAGCGGTGAGAATGAATGTGAGAGTGAATGTGAGGATATGAGTACGAAGGTGCTGCTGGCGGAAGTGGCAAGACTGTCTAAGGGAATTGTAGACAAGAACGAGGGGCTGATGGGTGATGGAGGCAAGAGTCTCAAGAGGGAAATGACGAAGTTGGTGTCGGTTGTGGGGGTCCTGGCTGACAAAACGGAGGCACGAGAAAAGGAAATGGAAGCAGTGAAGAAGGATGTCGAGAGAATGAGGAATGAGATAGGAAATTTGTTGGCGGAAAGGGAGGCGTATAGGCGGGCGGAGAGCGAAAGGCCGAAGTTACCACCAGTAAGGCCGGAGGTGGCGGTGGCCCCTGGTCCTCAGTGGCAGGAGGTGGTGGCACAAGCAATGGAGGAGACCAGAAATCTTGTCATGGGTATAATGAAAATTCAGTTGGACGAGATTAGGAGTCGACTGCCTGCAGAGAAGCCGATGCGGCCGCCGTTGATGGCAGATAGGAAAAGGTTGGAAAAGGAATCGACAGTATCTGGAAAGGAGGAGGGACAGGATGGGACAAGGGCGCAGCCGGGACACAGCAGGCAGGAGTTACTGCAGGCGGCGCTGCAGGTAGGGCCGCCGGAGCCCCCGCTTGGGGAAAAGTGGCCTGAGTTGGGGGGGGACGGGATAGGCGAGAGGAGACAGTGGTGTTAAAGGATGGAACGGAGTGGATCCAGGTTGGAGGAAAGAAGGGGAAGGGGGGGAAGGGTGCTATGGCCCCGCCGGTGGTGGGGCCAGCGGTGGTTCCGTCGGTTGCGGCTCTGCCGGCTGCGGCTCCGCCGGTTGCGGCCCCGCGCACAGTACCCAAGGGGGGGGTGAAGGTGCCTATGAAGTTGCCAGCTGCCCCAAAGACGGCAGCGGTGATTATCAAGTTGCAATCAGAGGCGCAAGCCAGGGGGGTGGATTATAGGGCCGTCCTCTCGAAGGCAGCCGAGGCCATTGACCCAGCAGAACTGGGAATTGAGGGGTTGGGGTATGAAGTCAGGCCGCCTCCACGTGGCATATCCTGGGCAACGGCGGTCAATGAGATCGACGGCTGAGAGTCTGACCGACTTCTGTCGTTAAAAATGGCTGGAGAGCTGCTAACAAATACTCCTAAGTGTGGCGTGTGTGAGCAGCGCACTCAGTACTGGGCTAGGGCCGATGAGGGCTCAGTCTGAGCACCAAGGGCTTAGTACCAGATAGCGGTTGGCGGGCTGGTGGGTCATTCCAGTTCCGGTAGGCGCACTGCGAACTTGACGAATAGCAAGTACGAATATGGAAATGGCAAATTTACAAAAAGTACTACCCCAGGAGGGTACCAGCGTCTCCGACGTTGGAGAATCCCTCTCCGAGCTTTCCAGCTCGGGCTGCCCCACGTTCTCTGGGGGGGGCAAAAATTTGCTTAATTCACAAACAACGACCAAGGCGTGCACAACGGATTCCGATTCCGCTCTTGATTTGGTAGGTGTCGATCCCGAAACAACAACACAGGCGTGTTCACGGACTTCCGATACGAACAACATGGTTATGGCATTACAGGAAATAGAATTACCCCAGGAGGGTACCAGCGCCCCCGGCGTTGGAGAATCCCTCCCTGGACCTTCGGGTCTAGGCTGCCCCGCGTTCTCTGGGGGGGGCAACGTACTGCCGGTAGTTAGGTTGGTGAGGGACCCGTCCATTGACTGCTTGTCAGTCAGCAGCGGCGGGAGCTGCGCCACAATGGTGTCCGTGGATGAGATCCGCGGCCCATTCTGGCGGAAGAGGAAGGGCTGCACATCTGGCCCTGGCCTCTCGTCGGACTCGTCGTCCTCGGGCGCCGAGTCCGGCCCGTCGGTCGCTCGGAGCCGGTCCCCGCTCGCCCCTAAAAGGGGCAAGGGCCGTCGTCCGACGACAGGCAAGTACGTCGGCCGGACGGCAGGTGCGGCCGAGTACACCAAAAAGGAGGAAGAGCTCCATCTCTCCGCTGAGGAGGAGCTACTCGAAGTGGCGTCCCGCATCAGGCACGAGCGGACTTTTAGGAAACTGGAGTCCGTGCATCCGGAGCAGCTCGGTCACGAGCTGAGCCGGATCGTGCAAGACAAGGTCAACGTCATTCTAGGGACGTTGTCAAAAGGTCGGGGCATATCAAGGGCACGTTCCAACGTGCCCTTAAGGAGGCGGCGGCGTCCATTGCGGAAGCCACCGTCGAATACGGTAGGAGGACCACCTCCGAAGAGCTGGAGAGGGCGAACGATGCCCACTCTAAGCTGAAGGAGGAGTATGCCAAGCAGGCGGGCGAGCTCGCTCGGCTCCGAAAGGAGTTCGAGGAGTTTAAGGCGGGCCAATCTGAGGCTCGCCGGCCCGTCCCCGTGGCGTGCCCATCCTCTGGCGTTGGAGGCGGCTCGTCGCGCTCCCCGCCTCAGAAGAAGGCGGCCCGCGAGGAGTTTCCACCGCTGCCTAGGCGGCAGGCGGCAACTCCCCCTACAGTGGACGACAGACTCTCGCGGATCGAGGAGTCCATTTCGCGCCTTAGCACGATGTGGTCTGCGCGATTCGAGGGACTGCAGGACAGGCTTCTCCCGGAGAAGCGTCTGCGTCCTCCGCTCGCGGCCGACGGGAGGGCTGCGTCAGGGACCGGCAACGCGTCGGCCCCTGAAGCGAGCCCACCTAAGCTCCCTGCGTCCCGGCAACCCGCCGGGAAGAAGGGGAGCGGGAAGGCCAAGCCTGCAGCCTCTGTTCCCGAGGCGGGGCCGTCCAAACTCCCAACGTCCCAGCAATCTGCCGGGAAGACTGGGAAGAAGGGTGGCCGGAAGGCTAAGAAGGCGCCTGCAAAGGCGAACAAGCCTACCCCTCTCACGTACAGTGAGACACTGGCGTCCGCCAAGCCCTCCTCGGGCGAGTGGACGTTGGTGGGGAAAGGGGGTAAGCCCGCGAAGCCCCGATCGGCGGGGAAGCCGAGGAGGGCAGCAGCCAAGGCGGCGCGTCCTGTACGGGCGGCCCCCAAATTCCGCGAGGCCAAATCGACTGCAGTCGTATTGACACTGCAGCCGGAGGCTGCGGGTAAGGGGGTCTCCTATACGGACGTGCTGTCCAAGGCGTGGGCGGCAATCGACCTCCGCTCCCTCGGCGTCGAGGAGCTGAGGTACCGCAAGGCGAGGACTGGAGCGATCCTCTTGGAGTTGCCGGGTGCGGAGACCGGACCCAAGGCGGACGTCCTAGCCACCAAGGTGAAGGAGGCGATACCGGCTGACGTCGTGCGTGTCACCAGGCCCACGAGGTGCGCAGATCTGCGCATCTCAGGGCTCGATGAAACAGTCACGGCGGAAAAGCTCATCGCCGCAGTGGTCAGGGCTGGGGACTGTTCCCCAGACCAGGTGAAGACTGCAGGCCCGCGTCCCGCCTACGACGGGACGGGATCAGCGGTCGTCACTTGTCCCGTGGCGACTGCAAAGAGGTTGGCGGACGCCGGGCGTCTTCTGGTCGGGTGGGTGTCGGCGAGGGTGAAAGTCCTCCCGCCCCGTCCCCAGAGATGTTTCCGGTGTCTCCGCGGTGGCCACGTCGGTGCAAAGTGCCCGGCGGGAATAGACTGCAGTCGGATGTGTTTCCGCTGCAGTCAGGAGGCCACACCTCCGGACAGTGTTCCGCTGCTCTGCACTGCGCGATCTGTGCGGCCGCAGGCAAGGCAGCGGGTCACCGAGTAGGCAGTAAGGCCTGCTCGGTGAAATCCTCGTCGTCTTCGTCGTCGTCCTCGGGGAAGAAGGGGGGGAAATCAGGAAAGGGGAAGAGGGGAAAACGTTCCCCGAAACCCCTGGCTGAGTCGGCGGCCGATGAGGCACCGACAAAGCCAACGTACGAGGGAATGGACGTCGCCTTTTAATGGCGCTCCAGATCCTCTACGGGAATTTAAACCACTGCGCCAGAGCTCAGGACTTGTTTTCCCAGAGCCTGGCGGAGTGGTCGATCAGCGTGGCCGTGGTGGCGGAGCCCTATTTCGTTCCACCCAATCAAGACTGGGTGGGCGACGTGGATGACTCCGTGGCCATAGTTACGCGCCCCGCCGCAGGGTCCTCTCCTCTCGCCGACGTGTCGAGAGGCGTGGGTCGCGTGGCGGCGCGTATAGCGGGATTGTCGTGGTCGGGGGGTCTACGCACCCCCGCGTTGGAACGTGGCCACTTTCGAAGATCTCCTGCAAGATCTGCAGAGGGTCGTCGCGAGTAGCCACCCTCGCCCCGTGTTAGTGCTCGGTGACTTCAACGCCAAATCGGCGCGTTGGGGTTGTCCGTTCACTGACATGCGCGGCGATCTGTTGGATGAGTGGGCGGCATCGTTGGGTCTTTCGTGTCTCAATCGAGGTTCCGTCAACACGTGCGTGCGTCAGCAGGGCGGATCCATAGTGGACGTGTCGTTCGCTAGCCCGGCTCTCGCTCGCCGTGTCCGGGGCTGGAGAGTTCTCGAGGAGGTGGAGACGTTGTCGGATCACCGGTACATCCGGTTCGACGTCTCCGCCGCCGACTCGGGCTCTCCCGCCCGCAACGCTTCGGTTGTCGGTGGTGGTCCTCGTTGGATCTTAGGGGGCGTCTCGACCGTGAAGCTTTTCTCGAGGCGACTATCGTGCAGAACTGGATCAGGGGGTGTTCCAGCCCCTGCCAGCGATGCCGATGTCGACCGGGAGGCGGATCGGCTACGAGAGGCAGTGTCGCAGGCCTGCGACGCGGCGATGCCTAGAGTCAGTTCCAGACCAGCCAAGAACCAGGTGTACTGGTGGAGTGCGGAGATCGTTCAGCTTCGGCGTGAGTGTATCTCGGCGCGCCGTCAGTACACCAGGATCAGGCGAAGGCGTCGCCGCACGCAGGGCGTTGCGGATGCTAGGGAGGCGGAACTCTACGAGGGTTACCGAGCCGCTAGACGAGTCCTCCGGAGAGCCATCGAGCTCGCCAAGGCCCAGGCTAACGCGGAGTTTCTCGAGTCGCTCGACCGGGACCCGTGGGGTCGTCCTTACCGCCTCGTGCGGGGCAAGTTACGCCAAAGGGCACCCCCGGTGACCGAGAGCCTCGAGCCCGGTTTCCTGGCGGAGGTCGTCAGCACTCTGTTTTCGTCTAGGGAACCGTTTACGCCGCCGACGATGGCTCCGGCCGTCGAAAGCGGCTCGCTGGTCGACGAGGTCGTCTCCCCCGAGATCACTCGGGACGAGTTTAGGTCGGCGGTGGACAGGCTCCGGTCTAAAACCACCGCTCCGGGTCCTGACGGCATTCCGGGCCGTGCGTGGGTGTTGTCGCTGTCTTCGGAGTTCGTGGAGGATAGGGTGCTAGGACTCTTTAGACTTTGCGTAGGGCAGGGCCGGTTTCCACTCTCGTGGAAAACCGGGAAACTCGTGCTTCTCCAGAAGCCCGATCGTCCGGCGGACTCTCCGTCTGCGTTCCGTCCCATCGTGCTGCTCGACGAGGTGGGCAAGCTATTCGAAAGAGTAGTTGCAAACCGCCTCGTCGACCATCTCACGCGCGTAGGTCCGGACCTGGCGGAGAACCAGTTCGGTTTCCGCAGAGGTCGCTCCACTGTAGATGCGATCATGTGGGTTAGGCGTCGCGCGGAGGCGGCGGTCGCCGACGGTAAGGTCGTCTTGGCGGTGTGTGTCTTTAGACATCGTCAACGCGTTCAACACCTTGCCGTGGGACTGTATCCGAGAGGGTCTCCGGTGTCACCGGGTACCCTCGGACCTCAGGCGTGTCGTCGATGCCTACCTGTCGCACAGGTCGGTCGTGTATCCCGCTCAGCGGGAATGGCATAGGCGCGAAATGGTATGCGGTGTTCCCCAGGGGTCGGTTCTCGGCCCTCTCCTATGGAACATCGGATACGACTGGGTCTTGCGGGGCACGCCCATCTCTGGCGTCAGCGTCGTCTGCTACGCGGACGATACGCTGGTTCTAGCGAGGGGGGTGAGTCATGCAGAGACGCAGCAATTCGAATGACTGCGGGCGTCGCTCATGTGGTAGGAAGGATTAGGCGTCTGGGTCTCGAGGTGGCATTGCACAAGTCCGAAGCTCTGTGTTTTCGCGGGCCTAGGACTTCGCTACCGAGAGATTTAGGCATCGTAGTCGCCGGAGTCCGGATTCCCGTCGGGAAGACGATGAGATATCTCGGACTCGTTCTCGACGGTCGTTGGGACTTTGGCGAACACTTCCGACAGTTATCCCCTCGACTGATGGGCACGGTCGGCGCACTCGCGCGACTGTTGCCTAACGTCAGGGGGCCGAACACGGCCTGTCGGAAGCTGTACCTAGGGGTCGTTCGATCTATGGCTCTTTACGGGGCTCCGGTCTGGGCGGACAATCTGTCCAGACGGAACATCGCCGCTCTGCGGGCTCCGCAGAGGGTGATGTCGATTAGGTCGATACGGGGGTACTGTACGGTGTCGTTCGAGGCCGCGACCCTGCTTGCCGGCTCCCCTCCGTGGGACCTGGAGGCTAGGGCTCTCGCCGCCTTGTATAGGTGGTGCAGGGATCGTTCGGATAGGATGCAACGCCCGTCGCCTCGAGAGATCGAGGCGCGGCGGGCGGAGCTCAGTATCTCGATCGTCCTAGAAGGGTGGGAAAGGCGGTTGGAGAATCCAAGCGCCGGGGTCGCTACAGTGGAGGCCGTTCGGCCCCACCTTAGGGACTGGTTAGGGAGGACTCACGGAGTTCTGAGTTACCGCCTTACGCAGGTGCTGACGGGGCACGGGTGCTTCGGCAGTTACCTGAATCGTATAGGAAGGGAACTCTCTCCGTGTTGTCATCACTGTGCCGGCGGAGTCGTCGACGACGTCGAGCACACGTTGGTCGTGTGTGTCCCGCGTGGAGGGAGTCCTTCAGAGACTTGGCGTCCGACGTGGGTAGGGTCCTCTCCTTGCCGTCGCTCGTGAGGGCGATGGTCGGGAGCTCTAGGGCTTGGGCGGTTGTCTCTTCCTGTTGCGAAGCCGTCATGCTCGCAAAGGAGGAGGCAGAGCGGGAGAGGGAGCGGGCAGCGCACCCCAACCGAGCGAGGCGTGTCTCACGCCGGGGCACCGGACGCAGCCGTCCGGGCGCCCGTCGAGGTCGCCAAGCCTCGTAAAAATAATTTGACGTCGGACCTCCCGTGAGGTATGGCGTTGCCAGGGCCTCTGCAGAATACATGTATAATGTGCTCCGGAGGCCCTGGCATCTTTGCGCCGGTTAGGGACGTGGAGTGTTTAGTCAGTCGGCTGCGGCCAACCTGACACACGGACACCTAAGTCAATTGACTCGGTGTCTACGGTCTGTCGCGAGGATCACACGTGTGCGAAAAACTGGGTTTTTCGGCGCACGTCCGAGCGTTCAACGAGCAGATTTAAACCACGTTAAAAAAAAAAAAAAAAAAAAGGGGTTGAGGACCCGCCCCACTCAAACGGGGGCTCGGTTAATAGAAATACATGGTGCAGAGGGGGGGGGGGGGGGCGAAAGCAGACAGTCTGGCTAGCAGACTGAAGGAGGTGCTTGGGGAGGCAGTGGTCGTCACCAGGGCGGTCAAAAAGGTTGATATGAGGGTCCTGGACTTGGATGACTCTGTCGACCAGGCCAAGTTGGTGGCGGCCATTGCCCGTGCCGGGGAGTGTCCCCCTGACCAGGTGGTGGTAAAGGATATCAAGGAGGGGTGGAGGGGGGGGGCACGGCTTTCGTCTCCCTTCCAATAGGGGCGGCAATGAGAATTAAAGCTGAAGGGAGGCTCCGGGTAGGGTGGAGTGTGGCGCGGGTGGTGCCGCTTCCCGACAAGCCCCTGCGCTGTTATAAGTGTATGAGGCTTGGGCACACCAGGCCACTCTGCCCGGAGAACGTCGATAGGGCCTCCCTATGCTATAGGTGCGGGGTGGCAGGGCATACGGCGGGCCAGTGTACGGCTCAAAAGATGAGTTGCGCTGTATGCCTGGCCAGAGGGGTCCCGTCGGATCATCACATGGGGGGGGCGAGCTGCCGTCCCCCAACAAAAGGGAACGGGAGGACCCCCGCACCTGGGGTAAGGCCGGTTGCCCGCGAGGGGGAGGCAGTTAATATGGACCATTGATGGATAGGGCCCATATTAACTGCCTCCAGGGTAACCTGAACCACTCCGCTGCTGCACAGGACCTGTTGGTCCAAACAGTGGCGGAGTGGGGGGGCGGATGTGGCTATTGTCGCGGAGCCCTACCATGTCCCCAACGTGCCCAGCTGGGTAGGGGACAGGGAGGGCTTGGTGGCGATCCACAGTCCGCGGGTGCCCCTCTCGGCGATGGAGAGGGGCGATGGGTTCGTGGCGGCCGCCTGGGGGAAGTACGCGCTTGTGGGCGTGTACTTCTCCCCCAACCGTGCCTTCAGGGAATTCGAGGTCTTCCTCGATTCCCTGATGGTGGCGGTCAGGCGGTTGGCACCTCGCCCTGTGGTCTTGCTTGGTGATTTCAACGCCAAGTCTAGGACCTGGGGCGGGGTGAACACGAACCCAAGGGGGCGGGCGGTTGAGGAGTGGGCAGCCGAGGCCGGGCTGGTCCTCCTCAACCGTGGGACGGCGCAGACGTGCGTGCGATGGAACGGGGGGTCCATAGTGGACCTTTCGTTTGCATCGCCGGCCGTCGCACGGCACGTCTGGGGGTGGCGTGTGAGGGAGGAGGTGGAGACGCTCTCGGACCATAAATATATATGGTTCGAGGTCTCCGCCTCCGACTCAGAAGGTAGGGTACGCCGCCCCAGGGGAGAGCCGTTCCCCCGTTGGGTCCTCAGCCGGCTTGACCGGGAGTTGGCTGAGGAGGTGGCCATCGTCCAGAGTTGGGGGATGGGACGGTGGCCACGGGGGGAGGGAGTTGACGCGTCCGCTCTCCGTCTGCGACATGCGCTGACGGAGATCTGCGACGCGTCGATGCCGCGGTGCACACGCCGCCCGGATAAGCGGGCGGTGTATTGGTGGTCCCCGGAGCTAGCTCAGCTCCGGGAGACCTGCGCCGCGGCAAGGAGGGAGGTAGCCCGCGCCCGGAGAAGGCGCAGACGGGACCCCGTGGAGGTGGCCCGACTGGATGCTGCCTACAGGGACCTGAGGGAGTCCCTGAAGGCAGCAATTGGTCGGGCCAAGGATCTGGCGTGGGGAGAACTCCTCCAGTCGCTGGAGAGGAATCCGTGGGGACGCCCGTTCAAGGCCGCCCGGAAGAAATTCCGGGGCCAGGCGTCCCCGATAACGGAGACTCTCCAGCCGGAAGTACTGGAGAGGGTTGTGGAGGCACTGTTTCCCCACGACCCTCCAGGGTTCTCCCCACCCAGGATGGCGCCTCTCGTTCCGGCCGAGGCGAGCGACCACCTTCTCCCTCCCCACACTAGTGATGGGGAGATGGAGGTGGCGGTACGTCGCCTGCGCGGGAGACGAAAGGCGCCAGGGCCTGACGGGGGGGTCCCGGGCTGCGTCTTGGGTTTGGCCCTCAGGTACCTAGGGGGCAGAGTACGGGAGCTGTTCGACCGGTGTATGACGGTCGGACAGTTCCCTAGGCCCTGGAAACAGGGCCGTCTCTGCCTCATAGGAAAGGAGGGCCGCCCCCCGGACTGCCCGTCCGCGTATCGGCCCCTCGTCATGCTGGATGATGTCGGGAAGATGTTCGAGAGGATAATATCTTCCCGCATCATCCAGCATATGAGGGACGTGGGGCCGGATTTGGCGGACGTGCAGTTCGGGTTCCGGGTGGGACGCTCGACGGTAGACGCCTTGGTGAGGCTGAAGAGGTGGTCGATGGAGGCCACCTCTCAGGGGGATAGGTTGTTGGCGGTGTCGCTCGACATCGCCAACGCCTTCAACAGCCTTCCGCACTCTGTGATAGTGGCGGCGCTCCGATCATTCGGAGTGCCCCACTATCTGCGGGGGCTGGTGGAGGACTATCACCGAGGGAGGGAGGTGTCCTGTGTGGACAGCCAAGGCGTCGTCGTCCAGCGTCCGGCGGGCTGCGGGGTTCCACAGGGGTCGGTGCTCTGACCGCTCCTGTGGAACGTGGGCTACGACTGGGTCGTCCGGGGCGCACTTCCGAGTGGGGTGCGCCTGATTTGTTACGCGGACGACACCCTTGTCGTAGCCCGGGGGGGGGTGGGGGGAGGTGGAGCGCTTGGCCACGATGGGAGTAGCCCTGGTGGTCAAGCGCATCGAGATGCTCGGGCTCAGGGTAGCGGCCGAAAAGACCGAGGCCTTGTTGTTTCATGGGCCTCGGCATGGGCCGCCCCCTGGGGCGAGCATCTCGGTGGGGGGGCACCGGATCCGGGTGAAGGCCCAGATGAAGTATCTGGGCCTCACCCTGGACGGGAGATGGCGGTTCGAGTCCCATTTTAAGGGACGGTGCCGCGGCGGCACTGGGGCGGCTCCTCCCGAATGTGGGGGGGCCTGGCCAGAGGTGCCGCCGGCTCCACGCAGGGGTCGTGCGAAGCATGGCCGTCTACGGGGCACCTGTGTGGGCGGACGCCCTCAACGCCAGTAATATCCGTGTGCTGCGATCAGTGCAGCGCACGGTGGCGTTGAGGGCGGTGCGCGGTTACCGCACGGTGTCCGCGGCGGCGGCCTGTGTGCTCGCCGGCTCCCTGCCGTGGGAGCGAGAAGCGGAGGTGCTCGCTGCCGTGTACCGGTACTCGGCAGCGGGGAGGGATGGTGGTGGGCTCCGCTTGCACCCGGCAGAGATTAGAAAGGAGAGGAGGGAGATAGAGTTAGGCAGGTGGGAGGAGGACTCCCTCTCCTCGCTATGTCTTGTCGTTGGAGACAAGATGAGTGAAGGAGAGGGACTCAGAATCTCTCTTCTCAGTGGTGGGCTTCTTCCCCTTTCTCTTTGCCCGCCACTGAACTGTCCCAAATTTCCTTCTTATGGGGGGGCAGCTTTTCTGCCTCCCCGGATGACTGACCTTTCTTGGTCGTGCCTCCTGCGGGAGGCGGGCGAAGAGATGGGGTTGAGTAGTGTGTACACTCCCCCATCCCCACTGGGCCATTGCACGACGAGGCCCGGCGGGTTCGCTGCAGGGGGGCGACGCGGTGCTTGCGAAAGCCACCCCGTGTCGCCCCCATCCCAAATGCAGCGGACGGCCCCGGGGGGTTTTAGTGGGTATTTCTTGGCGACTCTCGCCCGGGTGAGTCCCACACTGCACGGAGCTCGTCACTCCGTGCCCCTTATCTAGTGTACTGGGGGACTTTGATTCCCTAAGTACAATAGATAAGGGTAGTGCGTAAATGCATTTCCCCCCGTCAAAAAAAAAAAAAAAAATGGGAGGAGGACCTGGCGGATGCGCGCTATGGGCGACCAACCATAGACGCCATCCGCCCGGTCCTCCGGGAGTGGATGGAGAGGCGTCACGGCTCCCTCAGCTTCAGGCTTGTGCAGATACTATCCGGGCATGGCTGCTTCGGGTGGTATCTGCACAAGATAGCTAGAAGGGAGCCGTCGGCGGTGTGCCACCACTGTGGTGCGGCGGAAGATACGGCGCACCACACTTTTGCGGAGTGCGCCGTATGGGAGGAGCCGCGCCGGGCAGTGGTGGCGGCGGTTGGGTCAGACCTCTCGCTGCCGACGGTCGTTAAGGCCATGGTCGGCAGCGAGGAGGTCTGGGAGGTGGTTGCCTCCTTTTGCGAACAGATAATGTCGCAGAAGGAGGCGGCCGAGAGGGCCCGTGAAGAGGATCCGGGGCGGATCCTCGGAGGCGTAAGAGGCCCAGAGGGAGACGGGCGCGCTATGCGCGGAGTTTTCTCCGTACATAGCGCGGCCGGGGTTTTTTTTTTTTTTTTTTTTTTTTTTTTCTATGGGGGGTGGGTATTTATACCGCCCCCTGGATGTCTGACCTTTGGTCATGCCTCTCCTCAAGAGGCGGGCTAAGTGGTGGAGGGGAACTTTTCTCCTCCATCCCCATTGGGCCATTGCACCGACGGGCTTGGTGGGTTCGCTGCAGGGGGCGACGCGGTGCTTGCGAAAGTTACCCCGTGTCGCCTCCATCCCAAATGCAGCGGACGGCTCCGGGGGGTTTTAGTGGGTATTTCCGGAGCGCCTCACGCCCGGGTGAGTCCCACACTGGCACGGAGCTCGTCACTCCGTGCCCTCTTATCTATTGTATTTGGGGGACTCTGATCCCGCAAATACAATAGATAAGGGTAGTGCGTAAATGCATTTCCCCTCGTCAAAAAAAAAAAAAAAAAAAAAAGGTACATAGATTATGCACAAAAACAAAGTATTCATAGGAATTGTCTGCAAGTTCGACTTGCTTTCAACTGAATTGCTATAATTATTATCATGTTACAACCTCCTTTATTTATATCTGAAAAGTAGGAGAAAATAAATAAACACACTAAACTTGGATACTGGTTCTCAAGTGATGCTGCCGGAACACACCTATTGGTATTTGGCGACAGATTTTCGAACTTGAGGGTGGGTATTGTTAGAAAATGCCCAACCACCATGCCATGGTTTCCTCACGATGTTTTTCTTTCCGAGAGCCCAGACTGATTTTAGAGTTGGATAGGTGGGTTTGAATCCGCGTCCATTGACGCAGAATCCGGCCGCACTATCGACTGTGCCATCATCGCTCTTTTTTTCAGTTTTTTTTTAATTTTACATTTTATTACTCAAATATATATAAAATAAGTCATGAAAATAAATAATATTGCACAAATTCAGCATAAAGTGATCATCAGCGTTATTAACCCCACAGATTAATTAAATATTTTAGAATTAAATACACTGTTGTAATCTTAACAATCACTTAGTCTATAATGTAGTACTTATATACTCTATAGTAATAAATAAAATTGAAGTGTCTGTTTGTAACGTCAAAATTTGTTTTTTTACCAAGTAGATATGAATGTAAACCTATACAAAAACGCAATTTTTAAAAATGTTGTCTGTCTGTTTGTTCCGGATAATCTCCGGAACGGCTGGGCGGATTTTGACGCGACTTTTTTGGTAGATAGCTGAAGTTACTCTGGGTAACTTAGGGTACTTTTAATTTTAGAATATAATAATGGTTCCGCCTAAAAAAAATAAAACTCATAAAAAAATGAATTAAATCCTATTCAATGCACAGTTTTACGGGCAAGGGCTTAAATTTATGAGAAATATTTTTATTTTATCTTAGTACAAATCAAAAATTAGGGTTCCGTATAAAAAAATAAAATGCAGTGAAGAATATATAAAACGCGGGCACACAGCTAGTATATCATAAATAAGAGATGTTAAAAGCTTACCAGGTAATCCAAAAACACTGGCCATCATCAGTGAAACCATCAAAGTGTTAACTAACCTCGTCATATTGAAAAACATTTAGTATTTGCATTGATATTGAAACGATTCAGCTTTTATAGGGAATCTATGGTTATGGTGTGTACCGGACAGGATGCGATGCGTTTCCCATTGCTTAATTAACGTGACGAGAGGGTCGAATGTTCAACATGTCATGTTTCAGTGACATCTCGACGGATGGACAAAAGAGCAACCGACCTTGATGACTATTGTGTTTTTTTTTTGGCATAATTACACGGAAATGTAAAATACAAGTAATAAAAGGAACAAACGAGGAAGGTTTAATCTTCTATACATGCTTATGATAAAAGTCTAGAGGGACGACATCTGTACATTGAAGATATTTCAGAGAAAATACCTTGAGGGGGTTTGGAATCGACAACAGAACTGATTTCTATGGATTTTAAAAACGTTATCTGTCTGACTGTTTATTAATTTGTTCACTAATCAAGCAAAAACTAATGGACCGAATTTGATGAAATTCGGTACGATTCTAATATATACTCTGTAGTAATATTTAGAATATATTTTTATACATATATACATATATAAATAGCGTTTATCTATATTCCTATTAAAAACCTCAATAACGAAATGTATGCATAATAACAATATCAATAAATAGTGAAACTAACAAAAATAAAAAAAATAAACTTAATTAAATTGTTCTCAAATAATTTCAAATGAAAATTTTTATATATGTACATATATTAGATGTTTTCAACGGCTATTCATAGATGGCGTCATAACTAGTTTATAATCGTTAAATTCAAACATTAAACGGAATGTGTATGAAGTAATATATATATATATATATATATATATATATATATATATATATATATATATATATATATATATATATATATATATATATTCGTATGTATTTAGTGTAAAAATGTTTTTTTTGATTTTACAAACAGACACTTCAATTTTATTTTGTAGTATAGATTAATCCAGAATTTCACAAATATTAGTTCGATTTTTATTGGCACATTCTCTATTGACGTAATGTGAATAAATAATACAAGGCAAGGGTGTGCTTATTTTGTGAATTTGTTTTCAAGAATTTATCTTATACGGTCAAGATTTTGTATTTCATACTATATAGACTACATATTACATACACTATATAGCAGATATAGTACAATGCACTGCATTGCCACAGGTATTCAATTTATCGACCTGATGATGAGCTCAAAGCTCTTATGGGATTTCTTGACATCTATAGAAACATATAATTTTACAATCATTTCTATTATAATACAACAGAGAAATCTTTATTTCCATTTGTTCGTAATCTGTTTGGTGTGTCATTTAAATTAATAAAAAAAATATTTTTGTTAAAGAGACTTCGGTATATTCGATAATTTTATTGACAATACATTTATATGACAACTGTTGTTTTTGGAATACCTATAAAACATTCAAATATAAGAACATAATATTGTATAACGGTCAGCCGTAAATTGGAATTTAAACAAAGGTTTTAACATTTTTGAGCTCCTTTTGTGTGTAGTAATGAGAATTTACTACAGCACTGAATAGATCGAACCTTATGACGGGCTTTGAACATCCTATAGAACTTCTTCACGGGTAGAGATATATATTTCGTTTTGAAGCTACTTTGGTATGCGTAGTAATGAGAGTTTACCATAGAATCAATCTGATGATGGACTTCGAACATCCTATGAAACTTCTTGACTATAGTTATTGTTTTTAACTTTAACGAACGTTCGGGTTCATTGTAGAATAGGTAAAGGTGAATTTCTAACTACGCCCATCGGCGAAGTACCCGACCACAACACCAGCTATCGTCGCTTTTTTGTTTTAAAATTGTAAAGATACAAAAAATCTGAACTAAATGTATTTATAATTTAATATATAGGATTTATAAAATGAAAAATGAAAAATAATTTTTAAATGGGCGAAAAAGTGTTGGATTTTTTTAAAACTGAAATAGGCTCAGCGCTTTGACCACAATCTTACTTGATGTTAAGCCACAATGTAGTCCAAAGTTATAAGCATCCTGTGAATGAGTGTCTAAATTTTATTAAAATCGTCATTTTTACAAACACGAAATTACACGCGAGCGGAGTTGCGGGCATAGCTGGTACAAAATATGATGTTATTGTTATTGTAGAAATTATGTTACTGTCGTGAGGTTTGTCTTTGTTTTTGTTTCTTCCAAATGTTAATACAGAGTATAAACTACAATCATACCAAATTTCGTCTAATTCGGTCAAGTAGTTTTTGCGTGATTGGCGAACATATTAATAAACAGGCAGACAGACAAACAGACCGACAGTTGACAAAATTTTTAAAAACCATAGAAATGTGTTCTGTTGTCAATTCTAAAGCCTATTTCAAGGTATTTTTTCTGAAATATCTTCAATTCACACATTTCATCCCTCTAGCCTTTTATTATAAGTATAGGTTAGAGATTATTTATAATAATTTATTTTAAAGGTTTATTTGCGGTAATAATTTGTTGCGTATTTTGTAGACTCTGATCAGAAGAAAACCTGAAGTCATGCCTTGTGTATTGCAATGTGTGGTTTATAGCATCATATATTCATTATAATTAATGATTTAATTCTAGTATAAAGAGAATGACGGATTTGTGTAAAAAAACTTTTAATAACTATTAAAGGATAATTATCTTTCATTGTTTACCAACAATTTTTTAAAATTATTTTACATAAAACTTCTTTGTAATTAGTACTTGAATAATTTGACTAAATAAAAAAAAACAAACAAACAATAAGTACTGTGTATATTATCAATTTTTAATCGTCTTTTATAATTAAAGAGTACGTTCTTCGCTTATTTTATTTATGTCAGTTTAATTACGAACATAATTAAACGTCGATGAAATCTTCGTGGTACTTCGACTTGACCTTGCCTTGTCTGTTGTTTTTTTTTTTTTTCAGACTAACTTATAATTATATTCATTACTTGATTATAAGATAACAAAAAAATATTATTTATGAAATGTTAATCGATGCCATATTGATTGTAGAGAATATTTTTTGCTTTCAAATCCGTAGTTAAATTTTGTATTGGATTCATTCGAATGGCTACCACGCACCGGAAGACGTTGCGTGGGCAGGCCCCCCACAAGGTGGACCGACGACCTGGCGAAGGTCGCGGGAATCCACTAGATGCGGGTGGCGCAAAACCGGTCATCGTGGAGATTTTTGGGGGAGACCTATGTCCAGCAGTGGACGTCTTTCGGTTGAACGGATGGGTGGATTAATGTTATTAAATTATATTCCTTCCATTTTAGTATAGTTTACGCTAATTGATTGTAAACGTTTACGCGTTGGTATTTACGCGCCTTTTCGTTTATCTTGTTAAAAAGTTTAGTTATTGATGTTGTGTACTTGATGCTACATTGAAGAAGTTAAATGTTGTATGAAAATTATACAATTTATTATATTTTTGATACAATTTATTAAACTTTAACTTTTAACTCTAACAAAAAAAATTAGTCAAGTATGTAATTTTTGCTTTGTATCATTTCTAGATTATATGCCTTAAGTATTTAATTTAAAATACTTCCAAAAGTATTGAATAGAAAAAAAAACAGTGTTACTATGATGCATAGGTATATTTCTTTGGTTAACAATGAAGAGGAAACATTTTTTAAGATTAACAGAAATAACACATTTTACACTAATTCTAATTTAATTTTATCAGTTTGGTAGTAGTTTTGAAATTATTGAATGAACTCTTCTTACGCTACTACCACTTTTTCCCTTCTTTTCCCTTATCCCAACTAATACCGCCGTGTCCCTTGCTTTCACCGTTTTTACCGCCGTAGTTCCCTTTTCCTCCATAATTTCCACCTTTACCTTCTTTTCCGTCATCTTTACCATAACCTTTCCCCTCGCCTTTACCGCCACCTTTTCCATAATCTTTTATGAAATCTTTATCGTAACCACCTGTAAAATATATTATTTACGAATAATAAAAATGTACTTATTTTACATATAAAAAATCTGTTGAAAGTTAACTTTGAAATAGTCATATCAACACCATTCAAACATGTAATGTAAAACATCCTTTTGCTCGGGAAATACGATAATTTAGATGCTGCAGATATATTTTTTTTATATTTTCGTTTAATTCTTTTAATGAATGAATTCTATTAGGAAAGTTCATTCACCAGGAAGGTAATTAAGTCAATAGCTATATTGGTTAGAGGGCTACTGATTGCACAAAATAACACTTTGTACGAAATTTATCTTTTAAGAGACATATTTTAATGACTGTGTTCTGATAATTATGATGTATAATGACAATAGCTAATAAAAGTTGAGATAATTTCGAATTTCAAAATTACAAAATCAGTAAAAATGGTTCATATGAAGTTATTATTAAATAATGACCTAAACCTGTTGATAAAACCCAAATCGTATTTGAAATAAGCCACATATTCCGATATTTCAATAAACGATGGAGAAAACTAGCCTGTGGTTTAAATCATAAGGTTAATTAATAAAAATTAATAAAGGAATTAAAACCTTAACTCGTTGAGCACTAACCTGGCGTTTACGCCAGCTTTCTATTGTTTTCCTATTGTCTCACTTTTATAGGTAATCGACTTATTAAACACGATAAATCTAGGGAGTACAAAGTTCTTAAGTAACGCAGTTGGAAAACACCTGGAGGTTCATGGGAATAAATTTTGACCTACGATCATACTATGGTGTCCGAACGATATTTCCCATCGTGGGAAGTTCAGGTTTATTATCTATACTAAAAACTAAAATTGAAGTGTCTGTTTGTAATGTAAATTTTAAATGTTTATACTACACCTATATCAAAAAAACAATTTTTAAAATTTTTCCTGTCGGTCTGTTTGTTTGTTCTGTGTAATCTCCGGAACGGCTGGACGGATTTTGACGGAACTTTTTTTTGGTAGATAGCTGAAATTACTCCAAGTAACTTAGGGTAGGTTTAATTATCGAAAATAATTAAGGTTCTGCGTAAAAAAAATTAAAACTTATAAAAAATGGTATAAAATCCGATTTTATGCACAGTTTTACGAGCAAGTGCTTGAATTTATAAGAAATATTTTTAATTTATCTTAGTCTTAATAAAGTATTAGGGTTCCGTATAAAAAAATACAATGCCGTGAAGAATATATAAAATGCGGGCGCAACCGCAGGCACACAGCTAGTAGAATAATATATGTGGAATCAAATCTACGTCTCTCAAGATGGTATCAGACTATATTTTCACTGAGTCATTATAGTTTTAAAGGCTTATTAGATATTACAGAAAGGCTCCTTACCTCCAGGCATCGCGGACACGCAAACCGCAAATACCACTATACTTAGTATAATAATAGTCCAATTCTTCATCTTCACTTCGGACTGATTTAGACTTGAATAAATTTACTATTCCTAACCGCTTCTCTTTAAATACAACCGATTTACTTTCAGATGACATTCAATAAATCATCTTAATTAATAAAAAAGCAGACGTATAAAAACCATCTTACAATTCTGTTGTGACCTTCACATTGAATCTTTTCCACAACAATAGGTTTAGGAAAGTTATGCGTTAAAAGCATACTTCAGAATCTTAGTAGTTTCCATTTTATGTTAAGTCTGTGCTTAGAGTACACGTAATAAAGGGCGGCGATCATTATGAAGTTTATAAAAATCAAAGTAAGCTGTTATCTTTTTGAACTTTTAACGCTTCCGTAACTAATTCATTGTAAATTAATATAATATATATGGCAGGATATATAAATCCATTATAAGATTTGTATGGATTAGAATGCTGGGATAATAAGAAGATGGATGAGAAAAGATTGGACGTAACTGAGATTTGAATGTTAAGATTGATGTGTGGTGTGATAAGTATAGATAAAGTTGAGATGTAAGAATGAATATATTAGAGAGAGTTTGAAATTGGCGCTAATGGTAGAAAAGTTGAAATGGAATCGTTTGTTGTGGTATGGATATGTCATGAGAAAAAAGGAAGGGCATGAAGCCATGATGGCGCAGTGGGTAGTGTAGACGGATTTCGCGTCAATCGACGCGGGTTCGATCCCACCTATCCAACTCTAAAATCGGCCTGAGCTTTCGGCGAAGGAAAACATCGTGAGTATGGTGGTAGGGCATTTTCTAATGATGCCCGCCCACGTAGCTACCCACCCTCAAGTTTGAAAACCTGTCGCCAAATACCAATAGGTATATTCGGGCAGTATCACTTGAGAACCAGTATCTAGGCTTAGTGTTTTTTACCATCCTGGACAACATCGTCACTTAACATTAGGTGAGATTGTGGTCAAAGCACTAGGCCCATATCATCTAAAAAAAAAGTGAATACAGTAATGAATATGCATGTGGAAGAATGAAGGAGGCCAAAGAATGTGCAGATGACTAATGGGAATGGAATAAAATAAAAAAGGAACCATTGTATGAGAACTAGGAAACTAGAGATAACGGCTGGTATCCCTATATATATTGCGCACTTTCCATTGGAGGGTGGTACAACGCACAACACTCCATACACACACATGCATAACATGCAGGTACATAGGTCCTGTAAGGAACCTTTTTTTTTTTTTTTTTTTTTCTTTTTCTTTTTTATGTAAATAAAGAATAAAATAAAAAATGTAGGGTTTAGCTAGGATAAAAATTCCGCGGGAGTTTTCATACTCAGGTAGCGGCCAAGCCGAGGTTCGAACCCTTGAGCTAGCTACCTTTTGCGGCTGAGTGCCTTCAGCACTCGCCCACAAAGTTCGGTGAAGCTGTAAAGGCCCTTCCGGTCAACAGCATTAGCTAGGTAGGAAAAAAAAAAAAAAAAGGAGGGTGGTAGCTAGGAAATGCTCTACCAGTATGTTATAGAGTTACCACTATGAAAACTAACGCTCATTAAATCATACGAACACAGTCAATTCACCTAGTGACAGAACATATAACCTTTTGGATCTTCCAGTAGTCGAGGCTTCAAATAGTAATAAGACGAAAGGTGTGCTAATTTGTACAATGTCACAGTGGTATGTGATAAGTTTATCTCTGTTTGTATCTATTCATGAATATTAGGTTTTCATAGTGAGCATACATTAACAAATCAAACAATAAATTTTAATGCTATATTTATTTAATAATTATATACAGTATGGCAAAAAATAATAAAGTATATAAGTAATTTTTTATCACACGATGCTTTTGGATTAATTTCGCGATACAGCTTAACCTCTGTAAAAAGAAAAAACTATATTATTCTAGGCATATATATATATATATATATATATATATGTATATTTGACAGATACAATAAAAGTGGGTGAAATACATTTTATAATTTAAATTGGATTAGAGATTAGAGATATTGTGCTTACCCGTAACCGCCTTTGTGGCCGTATCCACCACCGCTGCTAGCGCTTGCGCTAGAACTAGCGCTGGCTTTAGCGCCTGATCCGCCATATCCACCGGAACCGCCGCCACCATGCCCACCGCTGCCACCACCACTGCTTCCATGACCACCAAGTCCACCGCCACTACCACCGCCAAGACCACCGCCACTGCCGCCGCCATTACCACCGCCGCTTCCTCCGTGACCACCGCCGCCACTTCCTCCGTGACCACCGCCAAGACCGCCGCCATTACCACCGCCAAGTCCACCCCCACTGCCACCGCCCCCACCAAGGCCGCCACCACCTCCGTGGCCGCCGCCTAGTCCACCTCCATGTCCGCCCCCGAGACCACTACCGCCGCCGCCACCGCTACCACCTCCGAATCCACCACCGCCGCCTTGCCCGCCACCACCTCCATGGCCACCGCCGCTACCACCTCCAAAGCCTCCACCGCCGCCACCTCCAAATCCGCCGCCTCCGCTACTACCGCCGCCGTATCCTGTAATATTTTTTATATACTTGTATCGCGTTAGCCCGAATATTAAGCGCGAATACTTCAAAACGTCTTAAGTACTATGTTAACAATTTAAATTCTAAGATGTCTAAAAACAATTTGAAAAATACATTCCAGCTATTATTGTTAACTACAGTCCATTCCCATTCAACTGAAGGACGTCCACTGCTGGACATAAGTCTCCCCCAATAAGGGGGGAATCGCCATAATCGCCACGATTGGCAGGCGGGTTGGCGATCGCAGTAAGGCGTTTTTGTTACTTAGAGAATACTGCTGCCTATCCCCTGGTTTATCCCTTAGTCGCCTTTTACGACACCCAAGGCAAGATATGGGATGTTACTATTCTAAGCCGGGGCCACATGGCCGTACAGTGGAGTTTAAACAACTCGTGAAACTAGTAAACTAAAAAAAAATGAAAAATACCTAAAATGCGTGTATATTTCGTAAATGTTTAAAAAGATATATTTTGTTATGGATTATGAATTAAGTAATTTTATATTATTATTATTAGAAATAGATTTTATTTTATTACCTGGCGCCGCGTAAGTGCAGGCGATCAAGCCAAAGGCCAAAGCAACAAATGCAAGTCGAGCCATCACGTCAGACTGTGCTGTTAACCTCCTGAGACCAGGCTTTTATACTAAACAGCTTATGTCATGACTTCGTGAACGTGCAAATGTTTATGTACTCTTCACTTTTTGCTCCGCTATGACTTTTTTATATTATTTACAATTATGGTTCCGCCTTATAAGATAACAAACAAGTTATTAAAAATTTAAAGTGAATTACATTTCCATCTTAAGGTTAATGGAGTTAATTTTTTTTTTTATGAAGTACATATTTTATTAGTAAAAGTTTACTATCGTGATAATTTTTGCTAATTGTTGACATTCAGCATTATCACATTTATTACGTGATAATTATGAATATTAAGGAAATACTAGGATGAAGTTTTAAATATTTAATGACATGAAGTTTTTAGATCGTATTTTATAATCAAAATTCCATTATCCATACCCTAGAGTGAAAGATGATCTCTAACAAAATAGATATAAAGTATTAATGAGTAGAGTAGAGTCGTTATAATTAATATTTGTGTTTTAATTTTGCTTTTAAATTAAAAATATAATATTTTCAATTCTAATTGTTTAAAATTAACCACATTTTATCATCATTTGGAAACAATTCAATTTTACCAAATTAAGACAAACTCTACAATATTACGTAATTTATTGTTTTACAGTCTTAACAAAAAATATTATATTTTGTTAAGCTATAAATAACGGGTTTTATTACTAACTAATAAGAAATACACAAACTCGAAATACAAAAATATCTTATTTAATTTACCAAATTTATTTCCTATTTATGTAAACATTCGATTTTTTTTACTGTCGAATAGCCCTTCATTACTCCGGTACATGTCTTTGTTTGCAATTTCGGTTAGGCTTTTCGAAAGTTCTCAATGTTTCTAATATCGCTATAGTTTGAAAAACTGCGCACTTTATATCTAACTACAATCTCACTTGGTTTTAAGTGAGATGTGACCTGAAACACGGTAAACTTATATTGATTTGCTTTGCATAAAGGTATGGAATTTTCTAATTCCCGCCTGGTTATCTACCACCGTCAATTTAGAAAACTGTCACCAAGTACCTAGAGGCTTATTCCTGCAGCATCACATGAGAACCGGATTTCCTAGGCTTAGCATTTCACTATCTTTGGCTACATTGTATTTTAACATCTGGTGAGATTTTTGGTTCAAGTTTTGATGACATGGCTTTGCCTTTTGATGGCATGAGAGAGGGCTTGGCCTGAATGGTAATTACGTATGTAATTTTATTAAAACAAAGGAAGGAAAATATTATAACACGATCATTGACGGAACCCGCTTCGTACTTTTCAAGAAGATAGATTTATAATAATAACTAATACATAGAATAATAAATAGCCGATGAGTTTTTGTGTCGGTTCTGATCGGTTGATTATTATTATCGGCCATTCGAGTATTAGGTATGTAAGCGAAATTTTAGACATTTTTGACTTGGCCCCATAATTACGCTATTATTTTATAATTTAAAAAAAAACTAGTTAGCTATGAGAAATACCGATATAAGTGAAAAGTCGAAACTTAAAAAAAAATCGTCATGTTCATACCCTAAAATTTTTATCCGACTTCAAAAAGGAAGAGTTTATCAATTCGTCTGTATTTTTTTGTATGTTTGTTACCTGATTTCTCCGTCCATTTTGGACCGATTTAAAAAAAATAAATAATCGAAGGAGTAAGCTTTCGAGTTGGCTCCATTTCCACCAAATCAGGATCTGGTCAGTGGAACTCAGGCGAATAAAGAAAAACCCTCGAATATTATAGATAAATACACGTGTTTCATATATTCGCTTTTAAATCTATGAAGCAGGCTTCACAACTACATCTAAAAGTATATATAGTATAATAGTCTTCATAATTTTAAGCTGAATCTCAAATTGAATATAGCAGCTATGACATAATCGCTCCTTACTGTTAATTATTGTATATATTTTTGCTATTTTGTTCTCGATGTTGTATTTTTTTATTTCATTTTATTGGTGATTTCTTTACTCAATTATTATATGCATGAAATAACTTTTAGTACTATACCTACTATTTATTTTTGTTTGTTATGTAATTTCTCTTTTTTTATCATATAATTTTTATAATCAATTGTTAAAAGCTGATGTTTTGAGCTTGTGATTTGTGCCTATAATTGAGGTGGCATCTAGCGCGCCAGTAATGCCAATGTAACTTATAAATTATGTTGATGTTCATTTTGTTGGAACAATAAATAAATATTAAAAAACAACACATAGTTTAGTAAGCAGAAGCATCTTCTGTATTAGAGATGCCAAAGGGGATATGTAGGACTCGCCTGGGGTGAAACGACGGGAATCCTCGCTAAAACCATACCAACAAAAATGGTACCATCCGCTGCCTTTCTGGAGGGCGACACGGGATTATACTTAAAGTTACTACAAGCTATATGTAAACGTAATATAAACAGATATACCTATGTATATATATGTTCATACAGTAAACGGTTTGGTATTATTATAAAATTAGCACGTATAGAAAGAGTCAGCTGGTGAGATATCCTTGGAGTTAAGATACTTGGAAATTGATTTTTTGTAACAACCGATAGTCGATTTGTAGGAAATGTTTACTTACTAGATTGATAATAATAAATATTATTCTTTCATTCTGAGAATTTCATGTTGTCTTGTTCACACTCTTATGAAGCTTGACGGGTTTCATTCGTATTTCGTTAGATTTTTCCTTATCTGAGACAAAAGGTGAACTTTGTTAATGTAACTAATTGTGCCCGCGGCTTATTACGTGTAACAATTTCATTTCTCTATAATAACTAAAATTTTAGCAGCAGTAGCATCAGGTACCTATTTTAAATTAATTCTGTGGGATATCGGAAAAAAACAATTGTGGTGGTTATTTTTATTGGTGACTGATTTCTTCTTTATTATTGGACAGAAAGACTTTCTATCGCTATATAGTCGCTATAAAGTCGCTTTGTGCGCCTGTTTATCACCTAACTCCTGCTAAACCGCGCAAGGAGTTTTGATGCAGTATTCGACCGCAGTATCAGATATTTTTCAAAGACGTTTTATACGCATAAAATATATCGAAAATAAACTTTTATGTAAGACAAAAACATCCTAAACCATTCATCTGATTATGATGAAATTTTGGTGAATTATTCTGCGTACAATTGAGAAGGTTCCGGACCAAAAAAATATTTTCATGACATTGCAACGTGTACCAGGTATTCTGTTAGATCATTACATTTTTGTTCTAACTAGCTAATGCTGTTGACCAGAAGGCCCTTTACAACATCACCGTGACTTTGTGGGCCAGTGCTGAAGGCATTCAGCCGCAAAAAGGTAACAAGCAAAAGAGTTAGGTACCAAAGTGGTACGAACCTCGGCTTGGACGCTACCTGAGTGTAAAAAATTTCGCGTAATTTTTAACCTAGCTAAGCCCTACATTTTTTATTTCATAATAAAAAAAAGGTTCCTTACAGGAGCTATGTACCTGCGTGTTATGTGCAGGTGTGTGTGCGTGTGTGTAATGCTTAATGCATGTTCAGTGTCACTGTATCGCATGGAAGCAGCGTCAAGAGCCTCCCCATTTGGGAAACGAAGATCGACTTACAATAACACTTGTTTATCCCTGGACCAACTTCTAAAGTCGAATGAAGTCGCAAACAAAAGCTAGTAATATATTCAAGGATGATTATTTAATAAATCTACTATTATGTATTTCTACTCTAATGAAACTTAGGTCTTTATTAAAAATTATTTCCATCTTCATATTAATACATACGTACTTTTTACATTTATAATTTTTGAACTGTCCACTTTAACGCGAATTTACTTTTTCATTTTACGTACAAAAGTTTTCTTTACTTGAGACAAAGGTGTTACGGATTTGATTTTTTATTGGTTCGATTAATTTTGTTCTCTGTTTGCACTACTGATGTGGTGTTGGTGATACGCCATACATAGATAACTTATGTTTTAGGGGCTATTTAAGTATTACGTAAGGAGTAATGGGAACGGGGAGGTTTATGTTTTGCCTTTTATTATGAGAAGGGACAAAGGGACCTCTGAATGCTGATTTCGTAAGGAATGTTTACCTATTTACTTTAAAATACATAAGCAGATTTTGTATAAATTATGCACATTGCTCACAGAACCGATGCCCGATGTGGCCAACGGGTTGTCCAATGGCTACCACCCACCGAAAGACGTAGCGTGGGTAGGGCCCCCACAATGTGGACCAACAACCTGGTGAAGGTCGCGGGAATCCGCTGGATGCATGTGGCGCAAGACCGATAGTCGTGGAGATCTTTGGGGAAGACCCATGTCCAGCAGTGGACGTCTTTCGGTTGAATGGATAGATGATGCCTTTGTCGTGACCACCATATACATAGTGAAACGATTCGGCATGTAGCTCCAGCATTTAGCGGGACAGTAGAGTGATTGAGGCCAACTGGTTCGCAACCATAATACATATGTGGAAACTCTTCACAGGGTGACACACTAATGCCCACCGTGTTCCGAGATGAGCAATGTATATTCATACCTGATGGCAATGATGGCCTGGTCAGTAGTGCGGCCGAATTCGTCGTTAGACGCGGGTTCGAAATCTTTTTTTTTTTTTTTTTTTTCTAACCTAGCTAATGCTGTTGACCGGAAGGGCCTTTACAGCTTCACCGAACTTTGGGGGCGAGTGCTGAGGGCACTCAGCCGCAATAAGGTGACTAGCTCAAGGGCTACCAAAGTGGTACGAACCTCGGCTTGGCCGTCACCTGAGTATTCAAAACTCTCTCGCGAGTTGTGTCCTAGCTGTTCCCTACATTTTTATTTATTAAAATAAAAAAAAAGGTTCCTTACAGGACCTATGTACCTGCGTGTTATGTGCAGGAGTGTGAGTGCCGTGTTGTGCGTGTAATGCTCAATGCATGGTCAGTGTTACTGTATCGCGCTGGCGGCGACGTCAAGAGCCTCCCCAGTTGGGGAACGAGACACGTCTTGGGTCGCCGCCTGAGGGGGACCCGGAGAGTGTGCGGGAGCAAAGTTACCTGCCAGTCCCCGGCGGCGGGAACGGCGGTTTCGCGGGCGTGGGCGCTGGCACGCATGTTTTCTCGGGTGATGGGGAAAGATCCTATTTGCGGCGGTGATTTTATCGTCGGGGTCGGTAAGGACATTTCGCGGTCTCCGAAGCGAATTCGGAGCTAACGGATCGGCGGGGTAAGCTACAGCTCTCGATATGAGCGGGTTTGGGTGTGTCTCTGCGCGATCAAAGAAGGCGCGACACTGGGACTTGATTACGGAATAGATGGAGGATAGGTTCAGATCTCTGTGTAAGACCACATTTCTCTGATACCCTCGGGCACCTACGGCTTTCCTTACGAAGCGATTCTGAATCACTTGAAACGGAGCCAAGTCTTTATGGGCGAAGGCGGAGGCGCAATAAGTCATGATCGGTCTGACGACGGTTTTATACAGAGTAATTTTATGGCGGAGAGCCATCTTACTCCGGGAGTTATATAGGGGGAAAAGCCGCCCTAGCACCATGGTGGTCTGGTGCTTGACTTTCTTAAAGTGAGGTTGGAAAGTCATTTGGACGTCTAATCGGACACCGAGGTACTTGACTTCGGTAGCCCAGGTGATCTCTACACCTAGGTATTTAATGGGAGGTGGAGGGGTGTCGTTTTTTGCGGAAAACATGATCGCGATGCTCTTTCCCGGGTTTATCGCTATGCGCCACTTTTTGTACCAAAGACTTAAGGTGTTGACAGCCTTTTGGACGCGGGCTCTAAGAATAACTCTTTGTCTATAAGAAAAATAAACGACCGTGTCATCGGCGTATAGACCTAAATGAACCTTACTGCACTCTCGGCCTGGGACCGGGTGTTCTTTCAGGTTCGGGTTTAGGTCGGGTAGATCTGCTATATAAAGATTGAAGAGGACGGGCGCCAGAATGGAAACCTGGGGAACTCCTGCGCGGATTGGGTGGGCTGAAGAGAGAGTAGACTCTACTCTAAAGCGGAAACTACGATTTGAAATGTAATCACGTAGGATGTGAACTAGCGTGTCAGGGATACCTAACTTTACTAATTTGAATACAAGGCCGGCATGCCAGACCTTGTCGAATGCCTTGGCAACGTCGAAGAAGACAGCGAGCGTATGCCAGGGTGTGTTTGTGGTTCGATGAAAATTTGACAGGATGTGCTCCGTGAGGCGTTGCACATGGTGCGCGCAAGAGTGTCTGGCTCTGAAACCGAACTGTTCGGGGGGCAAAAGATTTTTGTCCTCTATCACAACTAGGAGACGGTTCAGAAGGATCCGCTCGTAGAGTTTGCCTATTGTGCTTAATAAGCTGATTGGACGGTAACTATCTGGTAACCTGGTGTCTTTTCCAGGCTTGTGAATACCTATGACTATCGCTTCTTTCCAGACGGCTGGAAAGTGGTGATTTTTAATGGCCGCATTGAAGATGCAGACCAGTAACGCGATGAGACGAGGTGGAAGAAGCTTAAGCACTTCATTCCTGATCCCGTCCGGACCGGGAGATTTCCTGGGCTTAAGGCCCTTAATAGTGGTGGTGACCTCATCACAGGTGACAGGTGTGAGGGGGACAACCGGGGAAAGAGCGTCTAAGTCCTGTACCGAGGACTCTACATCGGAGACGTGGAGGACGTCAACGTTGTCAGTGACGGGGGAACATTGCTGCTCGAGGCTATCGGCTAAGCACTCAGCTTTTTCGTCATCGTCAAATGCGGGTAGAAGACCCTGTGCGTTTCTGTCCAGGGGGGGCATACTAGCGACGGTACGGTCCGTCTTCATTGATCGTGCAAGCTTCCAGTACGCGAGGTGGGAGGGTTTCAGCTCCTCGAGGAGACTGTTCCACCTATTGTTACGGAACTCATCTATGCGGTATTTCACCGCTCTACGTAAAAAACGTAAGCGTGCACGATTTTCCTCAGTTGGATACGTGTCGTTGGCGCGGGTCGCGGCGTTCTTTTGGGTGAGCAGGGCTCTTACGTCATCAGGGAGTATGAACCGGCGATCGTTCGCCGCTTGCACCTCTTTCGAGGTCTCCCTGATTCCGATGTTGAGATGCTCAACCAAGGAATCGATCGCGAGATCCGCGTCCGCAGACGTATCCAGTACATCAGGGATCCTATCTAATGGAGGTGAGGACTGATGGTCCTTCAGATACCGGCCGAGCTTGTAATAGTCTGTGACCTTTACAGCTGGCGAACTAGAGCCATCCGGTTGACCTAAGTGTAGAACGACTGGGCGGTGGTCGGAGTCAAGTTCATGTACGACTTGTATAAGACGCACAGGTAGCGAGACTCCTTTCAGAATCGCTATGTCTAGCACTGTCGGGCGGCAGTGCGCTTGATAGTGGGTAGGCTCTGAAGGAGCGATGACCTCACAGTTGAGCCCAGGTACCACACTCTCGAGTATGATCCCGTTAGGTGAATCCCTCGAGCTGTTCCAGATCGTGTGCCCACTGTTGAGGTCACCTGCGATGATTACTGAGTCGCCGAGGGCGAGAAGTTTCCCTAGATCAGATAGTAGGAGTTCGCTATTGGGGGAGAGGTATACAGATACTAGTACGATTGACGGATGGCCAGTCATACCAATTCTGCACACAGAAACTTCCATGTTTGTGAGTTCAGGAGAGTCTAGCGGCGTGCAGTAGAGAGACCGCTTGTAATAAATGAGAGTACCACCGCCCCTTCTGGGGGGCAATCTATCGTTCCGAACGATACAGTAGTTCGCAATCGTAGGATTACGATCCTTGGGTTTCAGGAGGGTTTCCTGGACAAGAAACACATCTATTTGACGATCGCGGAGGAAGTTCGCGATTAGAGTACGCTGCGGGACGAGTTTCCGAGCGTTGAAAAAAAAAAGAGAGAGACAATCCGCGAGGCTTTATCTTAGCCATTGGTTAAGGGTGGCATGTGGCACGGGCCAGACCTTGGATGGTCATGGCAATAGCTGGGTACCGAGTGATCGCGTCCAACTCGGCATTTCCGGCACCGCTGTTCAACAAATTGTTGAAAGCGACGACTTCCTGCACGTCATGGACGCGCAGGAGGAAAAACACTCGGTCTAAACCGGTGAGATTGGATGGGGTGGCCTGAGGGCCCAGAGAAGGGGCGGCCTGGCGCGGTTGCGCCGCGGCTTGGGGTTTTAGAGCCCACGGAGCCAGAGGGGCCATCGCGGGTCGGGAAGTAAACGGACGGGTCGACACCGCTGAAGGCGCTGCCGACGTGCCTGGTAGGCATGGGAAAGCCTTCAATGTCATTGATGGCACTTGAGGCTGAGCGAGAAGCGGAGCAGGGTTCCCCTGGGTAACCTGCCTACCACCCTTTCTAGGGTGGTTCCGCTTCACCCTGGGTGCACACGGGCACCCACGATAATTCGCGGGGTGACCCTCCTGCCGGCATAAGGCGCAGCTGGGGGGATCGGAGGTGTCCTTAGGACGGGGGCAGTCTGGGGTGAGATGCTCACCCAGACACTTAACACATCTCGGAGCCATGAAGCAGCTCCGAGAACTATGACCGTACCCTTGGCAGCGGTGGCACTGCGTCGGGTAGGACTTTTTGTGGGGTGGCTCTACGCTAATGCCAGAGAGCCCACAGAGGGTCCTGAGGTTGAAGACCTCTTTACCCTCTGCAGTAGCTGGCAGTGAGACCAGGACCATGTTGTATGGTTTCCTGTCTCGGGGGGCTATCATTCGGTGAACCTCTATCACGGGGATGTTCTGGGCCTTAAGTGAGGTCGCGACATCCTCGCACGAGATCTCTTTCGGGACCTTCTTAATCACTACTCGAAGGGACTTCTCCTCTTCGAGTGCGTGCGTGAAAAACGCGTATTTCGCTTCTCTAAGGAAGCTGGTAAGGTCCTTAAAGTCCTTGATAGTAGGGACTTTAACCATTATACCATCACGAACGCTGGTGGCATGCGTATAATGGATTTTTCGGCTTTGTAGAGCCGAAGAGATACGAGTCCAGGACGCTTTGTCCTGGACCGTGACCGGTGGAGGCGGGCGAATCTTTACAGGCTGTGCCTGTGAGGATTGTACCGCGGGTTTGGGTGTAGCTGATACCGCGACGGGTACCGGTTTGGGCTGCTGCTTGGCGTCCTCAGTAGCGAGGAGCTTAGGACCAGTGGTTGGGAGCGGCGGAGAAGCAGTCGCCTTCCTTTTTGACTTCCGCTGTTGGACGGTGAAACCGTCGTCCAGCGGTGGAAACTCTACATCCATATCATCAGAGTCTGATTCGGATGATGATGGAGGAGCAGGACGTGTA
This sequence comes from Samia ricini, assembly GCA_014132275.2. Lineage (NCBI taxonomy): Eukaryota > Metazoa > Arthropoda > Insecta > Lepidoptera > Saturniidae > Samia > Samia ricini. Next base: position 16,479,250 of record AP028161.1, read on the forward strand.
AAGTCCGGCATCAGGCACGGACGTCTGTCGGCCTCATCCGGAGGGGACAATGGGGAGTACCTGTTGCCCGTAGGCACATTTATGATGTCCGCAGAGCGCGGACGAGGGGGAGACCGCGATCGAGAGCGCGAGCGTGATCTAGAGCAGGAACGGGCGCCCTGATGGGGCGAAGCCCGCCTCTTTAAAAAGGACGATTCCCTTACAGAATTTGACGCGGGTGGAGTGCGTGCGCGCGAACGCTCCGGAGCGTTAATGTTTTGTACTGGCTTGCGTACACGTGGCGGGAGTGCGGCGGACGGACCTGGCAAATTAGTTTTAAAATGCGCGAATTCCCGAGCGAGTTCGGCAGACTTTGCGAGCAAAACCTTAACAAAACTGAGGAGCTGATGCTCCGTTGTCATGAAATCTGCCATCCCGAGACGGCGAGAGGGCAGGGGGGTGAATTACCTCCCTGCCTGAAGGGCAGGGGGGCGCGCCAAAAACCTAATGAGGCTACGCGAGCCTCGCAAGGGACCTTTGAGTCGAGGGGCAATGACCCAAAAGAGTTGGTACCTACTAGGCCTAGGTGGACGCCCTATCAATCTCTAGGGCCGAGAACGTAACTCGGCTAAATCGAGATTACGCCCACACAGCACCCAGAGGATGGATTGAGGCGGGATGGGAGGGTGTGACTGAGGATTTCGGCGCGACTACGCACCGAAACTATGTCAGGTATAGGGAGACCCCTGAAGGGGGTCTCTGGGGCACGCCTGATAACCCCGCACCACCTTGGGTTGTCACCGCTAGGTATCCAGTGGTGACCACTATCTTACGAAAGTTATCTTCAAAAGTCAAAAAGTAACAATTAAGAAAAGACGTATCTTCACCTTACGGGTGAATATACGTAACACGCGCGCGTACTAAAACGTACGATATTCGAAATAAACGATGTTGTAAATAAATTTACAACACCGAATATTAAACTTACTACAAGTCGGCACGCGACGCGAAGTAGGTCTGCGTCACCTCGGTTACTGAAAGCCAGTCACTGACGTCACGAAAACACACGACTACGACACGACACGAAACGAAAGCGAAAAAGTCGATATCGAGTTGGAGCGAGCGAACGAGGCATGCGTGCGCACACCTCCGCTTACCGATCACGACTCCCTCGCATCGGGTTCGAAATCACCTATCCAACTCTAAATATACATAGCTTGAGCTTTTGGTGAAGGAAAACATTGTGAGGAAACCATAGCAAAGTGGTAGGGCATTTTATACTATACTAAGCGTATAATTTCATTTTTTAACATAATTGTAGTACCACAGAGATATGAGGTCGTCCATTAATCACATGATGTTCTTTTTTGCAAATTTGTGACCCATAATCTCTTAGTGATACGTGGTCAGGTTTTAAACTAAAAAATCACAATTCTTTACTGAGAAAACAAGAAACTTAATTATTATCTCCTTCACGGATTTTATCTTATAAGTGGTAAGTAAAGGACATCTGAATATCAACGATTTTTTTAAAATCTAATCGAATACATTTGTCTGATTATTTAAATATCTTGCTTCCTTATAAACCACTTTATACAGAATAATATATCTAAAACATTCAATCAATTTATTTCACTTTACAGTCATCATTATTATCATGCCAGCCAAAAGACTTCCAATATTGGATAAAGGCCTCTACAAAACATTTCCAACAGCGACCGGTCTTGCGCCAACCGCATCCATTGGATTCCCGCGACCTACATCAGGACGACGGTCGCCTTTGTTAGGTGCTTGCCCACGATAAGTTTTACGGTACGTGGTTGCCATTCGAGAACCCATTGGTTCCATCGGACATCGCTTCTACAGAACTCTTCAATTTTTCTTCATTCTCAACTTCATTTCTAGGTCCACGTCGTTAGTATTCTCCCCCATCCCCATTGGGCCATTGCACGACGAGGCCCGGTGGGTTCGCTGCAGGGGGCGACGAGGCGACATGCCTGGCAACCCCGTATCGCCCCCATCCCAAATGCAGCGGACGGCCCCGGGGGGTTTTAGTGGGTATTTCCGGGCGCCTCACGCCCGGGCGAGTCCCACACTGGCACGGAGCTCGTCACTCCGTGCCCCCTTACCTATTGTATTGGGGGGCTTCGGTCTCACTAATACAATAGGTAAGGGTAGTGCGTAAATGCATTTCCCCCCGTCAAAAAAAAAAAAAAGGTCCTCGTCGTTACCACCTGGTATTAATTAAGGTAAAAGTGCAGTCATTCTGCGGGAATGGATTAAAAAATGTATTTACTTCATTTAATATTAAGTAAATGAAGATTTCAATGCGAGTCTATCCATAGAAAATCCTACTTATATATAATTGTCAAAGATAAAATTAAAATTAATTATCGCCGCTGCAGTGTTACCATCACACGTATAATTTATTATACGAAGCGTAGATAAATTATAATAACAGTTCTGACATTTAGAAGGCGTTAGTTCATATATCTGCTGGGTATTATCCTGATGCGCTAAGGACTAATACAGTGGGGTAATTGTATATTTGAAACAGTGTTGCCAACTGTTATAGACCAAATTATAGTATTTTCACGTAAAAATATTGTTTTTACAAGAAAACTATAGTACAATTTGAAATAAGACACAAAAAATAATAATTGTACATACTTTTTAACCAGATTTTAAAAACCTCAATAGTCTATACAAATAAATAAAATTGAATAGAAAAAAAAAAACTTCTTTCTTTACTAATAACATATGTATGTGTGGTTTATATCCCATATACACACTTTTTTTTGTCCGTCTATCAGCCGCGGGAGCAGCTAGTATTAGGTAAATCAGTATAATGCAACTTACTGCGATTTTTTCCTATTGCTGTTCATTTATCGAAAAATCGTGTAAATCAATATGCCATCAAAAAAAAAAAACTTGTAAAAAAATCAAGTCTCGGAACTCAGTTCTTCTACCGTAAAAAGTTGGGAGATCCATGCAATACCAAGTCGGTTACTTTATTAAGTCGCTATTTAAGGGACCTTCTGTCTTAAGTTATTACGTAATTAGCTAACCTAACAACATCTTATAGTGACCACATCAATATTAAAAATCTTTTACATTTTAAATAAAATAGATTGACTTGGCCATCGGATGATAACACATTATACATATTATATTTAAAAATAGTGTTATTTATGTGTATAGTAGTATTTAATAATAATCTCAATAGTTTTTACGGTAGAAGAACCGAGTTCCGAGACTTGGTTTTTTTACAAGTTTTTTTTTATGACATCTCATTTCTTTTTGTTGATGCTCCTACTTTTTTCCTTTCCAGTACCCACATACTCGACTATAGCGAATCTAATTTCATACGACGACTCAATATTCCTATAGATAGAGAATGACAAAAAATGAAAAAAACACGAACCATCGCCAGGTACAACCCAGGAACAACCCAGTGTGGGCAAGGATGGTCATTCACATACAGTATTTCCGAATCCTTTGCGACTACTAGTACTGGTACGCAAGATTTTTTTTGTCCAGGAATACGATTAATAGTAAAAGTGACTTTAAAGTACTTATTAAAACATTACGGGTACACTGATTCATTGACTGTAAATGTAACTTTGCAATCCTATACATTTATACAGGATTGCAAAGTTATTTATGCAGTTAATGTATCTAACAAACCAGACTGAAATTACAAAATATTGTAGATTTTCCTAGATTTATACACTAAACACTAAAGTATTCTAAATCTGAAGCTTCTATATCTGCTAGAAGTGCCTTAGAGTTATGATGATCGATCAGTCAGTGAGTGACAAAATTAAGAAAATTTGACTAGTCATAATAATTAAAGTACTGGTTCAAACGAATGTAACTTGACATATACCGATTTTATACAACGCCTGCTTGGTTACTGAAAATTGAGGCTTCTAGTTTTATCCACAACGAAGTTATAGGGGTTCGAAATATGGCCTGAAGTTCTTCGAGAAAAGGATAGTACGGCTGTGCCGCTTTTTATTTTTACTGTTGCTCGACTTGGCGTGGGCACTGCTATGCCCCCAGATATAGAATTGCTAAGTTATGAATCCATTAAAGAGGTACAGTTCGGTTGGCGTATCTTCACCGCTCTAAAGTTAGTTTCTACGAACTATCGCGGATATAGATGCCTTTTCCAAGAAAGAAAAAATGTTAATTGTTACATATACATTAGCAAATAAACTATTCAGAATATAAAGTATAAAACTGAATAATATGTTCTCTATTCAAATTATAATAATTAAATTTCTTCTGCCCGTGAATTTTAGTTCAATCGAATTCGGCGGCCATCTTCATTATGTAATGAAGAATTACGCGGTCCTCGAGTTCTTATTGACCTCCGTCCCTATTCCGTGCATTTGACATTTTGTATTTAAATGAACTAATTGTATAGATTATGCAGGTAAACCGTATTATTAAATCACGACTATGAATTAATAGGTTAACATAGATCTCGATAGATTGAACAAATTATATCTGTTATCGTTTTTTTTAAATAACTAGAGCAATATATAATAATATACGAGATTTCACAAAACTTCAAAGAACGACTTTCAGAAATGTAGCATCTTAACGTCGCGCTCTTAATGTATTCTTGTTAACTTAATGCATGTTCGCAAAAATTTAGACAAGCTTGATCTGGTAAATCGGAAGTAAATACAGATTAAGCGTTCTATGTTTTAGTTTTAGTAAGACTTATAAAAGGTTTTTGTGGTTCATTCAACCATTCCACCTTATCGACTTACAATAAGTTCAGGCACCGTGCCAAGTAAGTGTGAATTTCAAATGATTGTTATAGGGTGGACAGGGGACCACCTTATCTACGTGGATCCATAATTACACGAACGACAGTAATGTCTGGAAATGACACACCTCTCCGTGCTTCCACTAAAAGTGTATGTACCTGAGATTTGCAGACGTTTATAAAAAAAAAAATTTCAGGATAAAAATAAAACTATATCGAGTTTTTGCTGGCTCTTCTTGAAGACTGAGTTGTTTTCGTAAAGAATGGTATTGTTTGTTGTTCACAAGCACCTTTCTGGGCTCAGATAAAATCGTATTATGACTTAATTTTAAGTATACATAAACAAAAATTGAACGAAAACTAAATTAAGTTTATTTACTATTGTTATTGTCTGCCGTCAGACTGAAAGTAATTTAACATTAGATTCTTTTTTATTTCTATCGATCTTATCTCAAATCGTAATTGTTCTGTCATTCGATATGTACGATACCTGGCCTAGACTTTAATAACAATGTCACCAAACAAAAGACATTTTTAATCCTTTCGATTGCTTTAGTACCGCTCTGTGTATCTTGAGATCGAGTCTCTTTGGTTGTAAAATAAATAGGAGACAAAATTTTAGGAATTTGGATTAGGTGATATAATTCTAAGTCAATGCTTAGATATTTCTAATGTAACGATATTCTAGAATATGGTAATACATCTATTTAAAGAAAACATAAAGTGAGATGAATATATCCGCTCTTCAAACCAAAGAACGATGTTGCCAAAGACGACAGCACGCCTAATTTAGAAATTAGAATACTGAAAGCTTCTGGAACGTTTAATTGTATGTGTGTAGAGTTAATCAGATCATCATCTGATTTGAGAAAACGGATTTTAACATAATCTACCAGGAAGTAGATCTAAAAAGAAGACCTACTTACCTATATTTACCTACTACTTTATTCAACAGTAGTAAAGTGGAAGAGAGTCGCGATGCGCGTATTTTAAAATACTATGCGTGTCCCGGCAAAATCACTCGAGAATCAGTACTTTTATGCTTAGTGTGGCTACCATACTGGACCACATCTTTACTTAACATCAGGTGAGATCGTGGTCAAAGCACTAAGCCTGTACAATGTATAAAAAGGGTTAATTCGTTTGGGTTTATGTTTCCCTGTAATGACATTTTATATAATCTTAAACAATTATTCTCTAAAATTAAACAATCGTGTTAATTCCTTACATTATATAACAGTCAATGTCTATCCGTCAGGAAATACCTTGGTAGATAAAGAACGCTGGGCAACATTCTCTCATCTACCCAATGTCTTACATCTATAATAACAACGTCTAATCTAAATTAGATATTTTTATCGTTATTTAGTAACGATAAAATCTATTAAAAATATGTTTCGTTTTACCTATATTTTGTTCTAGACTTAACTAGTTGAAATATTTAAATTTTACTTATAAAGTTTCATAATCATTTAATAATCTCCTATATTATTGTTGGAATGTTCCATCACATTGGAACACAATTTTCAAAAGCCTTTAAAATTATTCTATTAGCAGATTAAGATTTTAATTTGTAACCGGTGTTTTTGGAAAAAAAAAATTGATTTCATTATACATTTATTAGGGCGTCCTAAATATAATTCGAATGTGAACGAATATTTCTAGGATTAAAAAAAAATGCTATATAACTTCTAGCCATTGGAAGCCTAGAGTTACAAACGGGACGGTCTTCGTTGCTCTTGGATAATCATTTCCTGATAATTCTCAGTACCTACATTGCCTAATGGGGATTACAGAAAATACCTAAAGTAATACAATGTATTTGAATTCTATGTAGGTAATCTAACGTTTCGTATCAGATGTGATTTAATAATAATAACAAAATAATAATGCGTCACAATGAAACACACTTGCAAGCTCAACCAGTTTCCTAGTGGCCACGTCATAATTTTTTCTAGCCCCCCTTCGACCGGTCACGTTTATCTCGATCGCCACAGGACCCTGTACATACATACAAATAAATAAAATTGAAGTGTATGTTTGTAATATCAATTTAAACAACTTTTAAGTAAATACATATGTAATACATATACGGTAGGTATTATACCATAAACACAAGTGTAAAAAAGATTCTGTCTGTTTGATAGCTGAAGTTACAGGGCGTAACTTAGGCTACTTTTATTTGATAGAAAATATTATACGCGGGCAAACAGCTAGTCTAATGTATAATTAAAATAGGTGTGTACCTGTGTCGTGTACGAGTTCAGAACCTTTATCGGTTGAATGCTCACAAATAATTTAACTTTTCACAATAATAAATTTAATTTGTTTTTTTACTATCTAAATGTTTATAAATTTGATTTAGTTTTATTATTTTTTAGTATTATTATTTACTACTCTGCTAAAATATTCAAAAAGTCACAAAGTAAACAGTATGTTTTTTTACACAGAATAGGCTCAGTGCTTTAACCACAATCTCACCTGATGTTAAGTAACGATGTGGTCCAAGATGATAAAGACACAAAGCCTAGAGGTACTGGTTCTCAAGAGATGCTTGTCGGAACACACCTATTGGTATTTAGCAGCAGGTTTTCAAACTTGAGGGTGGTTGGCAACTTGGCTACCCAGATGGGCATCATCAAAAAATGCCCTATCACCATGCTATAGTTTCCTCACGATGTTTTCCTTCACCGAAAGCTCAGGCCGATTTTGGAGACGAATAGGTGGGGAACGAACCCGCGTCGATTGACGCGGAATCCAGCCGCACTACTCGCTGCGCCATCATCGCTTCATGCATGTAGTTAGTAAGTGAAAACAAAATGTAATTTTGTCTAAAATATGAATCATTTTAGTGGCCATCCAGTCAACTGAAAGACGTCCACTGCTGGACATAGGTCTCCCCCAAAGATCTCCACAACGATCGGTCTTGCGTCACCCGCATCCAGCGGAATCCGCGACCTTCACCAGGTCGTCGGCCCAGCTTGTGAGGAGCCTACACATGCTGCGTCTTCCGGTGTGTAGCAGCCATTCGAATACCCGTTGACCCCATCGGGCATCGGTTCTACGAGAAATGAATCCAGCCCATTATTTGGCAAGTTTGACAATTCTTAGGGCAATGTCAGTTACTTTGGCTCTTCTACGGATCTCCTCATTTCTAATTCGATCACGCATTGAAATTCTTAGAATAGCCCTCTCCATTGCCCTTTGGGTAACTTTGAGCTTTCTAATTGGGTCCATTGTAAGCGACTACGTCTCAGTGCCGTAAGTCATCATTCGTAACAAACACTGATCGTAGACTTTTGTCTTGAGACATTACGGTATTTCGGATGAGAAGATTCTGCGTAGTTTCTCGAACGCGCCCCAGCCGAGGGCAATATTATAGTTATAATTTGAAATTATATTACGCGGAATTATTTTGAACTATTTTGTAATAAGTATACAAACTCTTTGCATCGACATTTCATTTTCTTCTTCAGCTTTGATCACCTACAAGAATTTGCCAGTGTTAAAATTCGTTTTGCAAGACTTTGTTACTTAATAATGTTTGTTAATATTTAATAACTGTAAATTGTTCAAAACCTATATTTAAAAAAGGGTTCATAGGATAAGAAACTTGAAATGTATTACATTTTATTATATGTATAGATTTAGTTTACATTCTGCTTATCGCTTATCGCTTAATAAACAATACATAATCACAAACTTGCTAAACATAATCAGTGTATATAATATTTTTTTTAAATAAGAATTTTTTATACCGTTTTGAATTTAATCGTATAATTATTAGATATAAATTAATACGAAGCACCAGCTAGTAGTAATACTTTTTAATATTTAAAGAACGTATCGATGGACGCACATTACATTTAACAATAAATTCGAGTAATTAATAAAATAAGAAATGCATAAACTTAAATGTTTCTGGCTTCGTGTATCGTCTAAAGTAATTCCACGAAAATGTCTTAAACATATCGATAATCTTCATATAATTTATACATACTAGAAATAAAAACGTGTTTAGGATAATGAGTTTGTATTTTGACTACTAGGTGAATATTTACAATAGTAACGTCACTTATACTTATATCTATATTTATTTCAATAATTATTATGTCATATTTTTTAGTAATATTCGCCTTCGTCCGTGATGATTTCATTGTCAATATTGATCGGCGAAAATTTAAAATACAAACATTGCTTATGTAAAGTGTTATGTAATGTAGAAAAAAAATATCAACTGGGGGACACCCTTTTCTAGAATTACATGTACCCACAACAGTCTTTGTGAAGTAAATAATTAAATTTCAGCAAAAACTATATACTGATCTCGGTTATGTTTCTGAAGTTTTTCCCTCGGTAATAAAATTGTTAATTTTCGGTCGTTAAGAAATATAATTAAAAATTCAACAAAAAATGACACGAAGATGGGACGGGACGGTCAATGACGAATGACAGGGTTTGTGGCAAAATGGTCGCAGTAGGTAAACGTTATTTCTAAGAGGAGTCATCCTCAGATCTATCTCAAGATCTAATCATATTACCAACTGTTGAATTGCCCTGGTAGAAATGATATTTAGTAATGAAAAGGGCATGTATGAATTTCTGTCAGAAGAGATTACTCTGAATCGTATTGGACATATCATTGTGTACTCATAAAGTAGATATGACGAGACTTTATAACGATAGATATGGGGTTATTGTAGAATGTTATTTCCCTCAAAACGAAAACGACAGTAAACAACTATTTATTTATTACTTACTCACAGTGTGATCGCGGGTGCGCCCGCGTTTCATATGTTTTCATTGGGGGTTTTTTTTTAATTCGGAACTCTAATTATTTTTTCATTATTTTTTAGTACTAAGATAGAGTGAAAATATTTCTCATACATTCAAACACTTGCCCGTAAAACTGATCATTGAATCGAAATTTGTTACATTTTTTTTTAGTTTTTTTTTTACGCGGAACCCTATATATTTTTGAAAACAAAAAGTATCCTAAGTTAAGTGAAGTAACTTCAGCTTTCTACCATAAAAGTCCAGTCAAAATCGGTACAGCCGTTCCGGTGATTACCCAGAACAAAAAAAAAACAGACAGACAAAAACTCTAAATAAAATATTTTTGGCTTCATTATTATTTTTACACAAAAAATATTTTATGTATAGATTTGGCCTAGTTACAGTTTTATTATAGTATCGATGCATCTCCAACAGTCGACGTAGAGATTGGACTAGACAAGAAGGTAAACATATGGTTTAAGGGAGATACGAACGTCGGCTTGAGTGGTAAGATAAGTGCGTAAACTCGAAACTTTGGAAAAACTGTTCTTTAAATGTATGAATTTTACAATTTGTTAATTCAATTTATTAACGTAATCTAACATTATTTAACATAGGTATAACATTAAACTGGTTTTTACCTCAATTGGCTTAAAATAATTATGTATATGTACACATAGTTTATTCATAATCAAAATATACGATAGGCTGCGTAAGTATACATTTTATTATTTATCTCTGAGCGCCAGTACTTAAACGTCATCTCATAGTTGAGATACTGTAGCATGTTGATGGCTGACGTCATAGCATTGGTAGCGCGAATCTATAACTTTTTCCCAACCCGAGAATCGCTCAACGCTGCTAAATTATGCCGCCGCTCAATTTGTATGTTCATATTTTATTAGTACATATATCTATTTCTTTGTTAACAAATATTAATGAATTCAGTAATTTATGGATGTTTATTTTAAAATTTACTCATAAGTACGTAGGTATATAATACATTATATTTTGGAAAATAATTCCACGAACGAATTAATTTAATAATACATTTGTATAATATTAACAAAAAATTCATTATTAAATCGGTCGAGTCGGGGAATAACTAAGTATGAAGCTTAATAAAATTTTACTTGGAAATATCATTCGGTCTGAATTATGATTCTTATCTGAATCTAGGGTTTCCCTGTATGACTTCTCAGAGACATTTAACCGAACCGTTGAATAAAACGAACGTGTTTTTTTTTTTGCTTTAATTTTTGTTTTGTTACACTTTTTCTATTAAATCGAATGGAGCATTATTATGTTGAAAGTCATTCAACCTGCGTTGTGCGGTTGTTAGTTTGAAGGAAATCGACCACCTTGAAAGTTTAGTGACATTGAATATGTTTCGGCTAGTTCTGCACAGAGCTGTGAGATGAATAACATCTAAGACATTGAAACGTACCTGACCTGCAATAAATAACCTAGTATAAAGTTAAGTCGCTTTCAGTGTTTGTCTGCTTTTCTGTTTATACGTGAAAAATTATAATGCGGTTTTCACCATCAGATACATATGATTTTGTTATGAAGAGTTTAACTAACCTATCGTCGTCGTCTAGCCAACACGTCTCGCGACCAAAGGGCGGGACAATAATTGGCACAGCGTATCAGTATTGCCATCCAACGTGACAATGTGGCCAGCCTTCTGGGAACCTTCCCGTCTGGGGTCGAGCTGGACGGCATTCAATACTTATAGTTTTTTAGGTAATAGTAATAATTAGGAACTATTATTTCGTTTTTTTTTTAAATCCAATGTATATTATATACTTAATGTAATTTTTTATTTGAATAAATACCTATCGTATGATTAGAAACGTGACGTGGTCGCTCACAATGGGCCTAATAACAAAGCTCAAAGAGCAATCGAGAGAGTTATGCTTGGAGTTTAACTGCGTGATCGAATAAGGAATGAGGAGATCCGCAGAAGAACCAAAGTAACCGACATTATCTGAAGAATTGCTAAACTTAAGTGGCAGTTGGCTCGGCACATTGCTTTCAGAACCGATGCCCAATGGGGCCAACGGGTTCTCGAATGGCTACTAAGCAACGGAAGAAGTAGCGTGAGTAGGCCCCAAGGGGAAGGACAACCTGGTAAAGGTCGCGGGAATCCGCTGGATGCGGATGGTGCTAAACCGGTTGTCGTGGAGATCTTTGGGCAAGACCTATGTCCAGCAGTGCACGTCTTTCGGTCGGATGGATGGATAATTAGTAAAAAGAAAAGAAACTTATAAGGTAATCGCAACAAAAAAAAAAACAATTTTCATTATTTACATAATATGTTAAATCTTAAGAGATTTATTACAATAATGTAACGAAGAAAAATTCGCAATGGCATAGGTATCTATCTATATCTCCTACGATTGACTTACGTAGTTTCTCTCTGGGTCCGATTCTAAAGTCAACACGGACGAAGTTGCGGGCTAAAGCTAATTTAGCTAGTACTTTACTAAAAAGCAAACTATGGAATGAAAGAATCTACTACCACTTACCTGATGGTTAATACATAGATACGGCCGGTTTCAATTTACGATCTCAATCTGTTTTACTTACTGAAATCCGAAATTTTAATCCTTTTTTCTGTAAAGTATCAAATCAGTGCCAGTGATCAGTCAGAAAACCTGATATATTTTTGGCTTGATTTACCTTCAATTCAACCTTACCTTTTTAAGATTCGATATTAAAACCCGCTGATAATTAATAATTCCTCATAATAATTTGCTCTGGTACGCGTTTTTCTAGACATGAATAAAAATAATATTATAATGAATCTACACACAAAAAAATCACAACGATTTATCTTTTCTTGTACTGTGTAAGCTCATCGCTTTGACCACAATCTCACCTAATGTTAAGTGGCGATGTAGTGCAGGATGGTAAACACACTATGCCTAGAGGTATATTCTCGTCTGATAAATGATGTTACGCGCTAACTGTCTTTCACTCTACCTTTAATATTTACAATCTTGAACAGCCAGCAACCATATATAATAATAAACAGAAAAAAAAATAGCTTTAATTTGACATATTAATAATAAATGTACGTATATTAAAAACATGCCTGCTTACACCACCTTTTTTTTGACGGGGGGAAATGCATTTACGCACTACCCTTAATTTACGCACTACCCTCATGCCTGCTTACACCTAGCTGCGAAGAGGTGCGCTGAAGTGCACAACGGCAACCCTGATTTTTCAGAGTCTTTATGCTTATGTATTGCAGTGACGTAGACGATATTTTATTTAAAAAACAATTGAATGAATTTTTTTCCCAGAAAACAAAAATAATTTAATTAAAAAATACTAGCAGCCACATTTTGATAGGCAATCTGGTAGATACATATATATTCTCCTAATCATAAATATGCATAACAATTTGGTTTCTACAATCTTATTTAATTTCTTATCTATGTTTCTTGTGGTTATGTCAAATCTTTATATTTATTTAAATTTTATTTCTAATTTACAATCCTTATTCTATTTCTTATCTATTATACTATTACATCATGTTTTGTTGGATCTTTATTTATTCAATAATTCTTATCGTTTAGTTTTTATGTTCTTATAAAACTATATTTTGTTCCTTAACCTATTTTACATTTTAATTTATTTTTTTGTTCAGTTCATTCTGTTAGTTTATATATGTGCAAATATACAAATATTTTTGTTTCCTCAAAAAACATTAACAAAACAATATAGCCTTAACTAAGATTCCAAACTAGGCAGTGCCTGTGACTTGGAAGCTTAACATAGCAAAATAGATGTAACATAGAATTGTTTTTGTTGGTGGCGCAGTTCAGTCTTGAATGAAATAAAATAATACACTCGCACAAAAATTCAAGTAAAATTGAAACAAAATAATTATAGCTAAATTTAAATAAGTTTGCTTTGTGTGTGTGTGTGTGTTTGTGTTTGTGTGAATGTGTACCTATGTGTGTGGCCTACGGATGTGCAATTCTAGTACTGTTTGCTAATAAAGTATCTGCAATAGCCGTTCTGTTTGTTCGTAGGAAATGCTATAAAGCCATCTTTTGGTAGCAGTTTGAACATGGTAGCGTTAGCAGTGGTTGGAAGTTGTAGTCGTCCACAATTTTGCTAACTCTATTATATATATGGGGTCCCAAGAATCTAGGCATTCGCTGTGCAAAGGATGATTTTGTTGCTGGAACGGTCACATTAAAAATACGTTTTTTTAACAGGTTCTCCAGATTATATCATTCTTTGATATTCGTGTGTGTGTGTGTTAAACTTAATAAACTTTAGTAGAAATGTATTTTTTTTTCTTTAAATAAAAAACATGTACTCTTATTTTTATAAATATATATGTAAGGGGCAACGATTTGTCTTTTTGTACGGGGTCCTTAAGTTATTTGAAACGAATGGCGACTAAGCATAAGTCGCCATTCCTTCGTACCAACGATCGATCAGTCTATCAAGAGTTTCACGATACGAAAGAAGACTATTTTGTATGCATTAGAGAAAAATATTGATTATTATACTTACGAGTAATCTTTCACGATTTGTTTATTTATTGAACGTTGGGTTCCCAAATGGGTGAGTTTTTGTTACATTTGTTTATTTAAACTAAACTTCCAAAAAAGGAATAAAAAGATTCCCCTATGACAGGGAACCACAGCATGCATAGTTGTAATGATCCAAAATAAAAAACGTAAATGAAATACACACAGGCATACACATGCATATATTACACTAATTAAATGATTCCATAAACAATATTCATAATGCTTATTTATAAAGACATAAAAAAGAGAAAAATATAGAACTCGTTCGATTTTAACTGACAGCGCTTTCAGCGGAAACATGGTGTGCAACTATTATATTACATTTCTATAGAAAAGTTATTTTGTTTCAAATTATTCAAAGTTCATAGTGTCGTGACAAATAAATGTCAATTATAACAAATAAATTGGTACATACTTAGATTTTAATAAACAAGAAATATCCGACTAGCAAACTGTTCGTTAAACCATTTCGATAGCATTATTTCTAGCGCCCTTAAAAATGTATATACTTAATATTACTTATATAAGTAAACAATTAATTAAGTATTTTAAATATGTGCTCCATTAAAATGTTTTTTTTAACTTTGTCAAATTGTTGTTACATTTGTGGCATACGCTAATCATAACGCTGGTTATTTAGAGATAAGTAATTCTTTTCATTTAATTGAATATTCATTCAATAAATAAATGTAATAATTCTAACATAGTATTCCAATTTATGTATACTGTTCATCTTTTAAAACTTTGATTTTATTAGCCATTTTATCAAGACATATAACCTAATTAAATAATATTAAAATATCATTTACTTACCTAATTTATTTTGCTACAATAATTAGCTTAGGAACTTATTAGATTTGTAGGAAATAAAAAAGTAAAAATCAAAACTCATAAGATCTCTGATATGGTTACATTTTAAGATGTTAGCTTAATATCTAAGAACTGGAGAAGTATTAAGACTAAAAATTGTTTAAAATGACAAATAAATGTAAATTATATAGCGTTATTAGATAGATGCCCAAATTTTAACATTATCGAGTTTAATTTGTCAACGTGTGAGTCGACGGCAGTCCGACGGTCTATCTAGGAAAAAGAGTTCAGAAGTGATTAAGCAGCCAGATTTTCTGGCGTATATCAAAAGTGTGTCGGATAAAATTTGATTAGTACTGAAGAAATACTCGATCAACTCTGCATACCTCCGTTCACGAAATTTCAGTACGTTTCTATGTTCACCAAAAGGCACTACACCATATAAGACTCCCGGTGTTTATAGGATTAGCTACAACTGTGGTGCCTCGAACATAAACAAGCAAATGCACGATCTAGTTCCGATAAGATTAAAATTTAAATACCCATATTCTAATAGTTGAGATATCGGATCAGTAAACCATTTAAAACAGCATTATTTCAAGCGCCTATTCAATATTACACAACTAATATTACGTTAATAAATTAGAAACACGTTTTTCCTAGGTGCTATGTAAACATATTTTTGAACTGTGTACAATTATTCCATTGTTACTGACACACCGTTATTAATACAAATTAAAATGAGTAGTAAAACAATTTAAAAAATAGACCAGGAGTGATCAATTCTAGGAAAGAAAAGAGAGATGCCCAGTGAAATGAACGATGCATATCTCTCGGTTATACCACATTTAAATTAGATAACTGTTCAGGCTTAGGTAAGTTAAAACATATATGGCGAGTTACGTTGTTCTATGTTATAATGATTAAACAGTAACGAAAAATACTATCTAAAATAGTAAACAAATTTCAAACTAATAACTACTTAAGGTTAGAACATAGAAAACATGATACTATCTCATAATTATTCCACATTTGGGCACCTCAATACCTTCAGGTTGTTCCAATTCAACTAATCTATTGTATAATGAAATGTTTTAGGGTAAAGGAAAACTTTGTGAAATAACCATAATAACATGGTGGGAATATTTTTGAATAATATCTGTTTGAGTAGCTACCACCATAAAGTTTGAAAATCTATCGCCAGTCACATTTATTTGGTGTGTTTCAGCTGTTTCGTCACTTGAGAGCTAGTTCCTCTAAGCTTAGTGTATTTATTATTACTAGGCGACATTATCACTTAAATTAAAAAGTAAAACGGTACGTTCGTTCGTACATCCCGAAGGTCGAATCTTTGTATACCATAATAATAATATGGATATCATAATCACTGCTCTGATTATTCGCCTTTTTTTTATTGAAACTAACTTAATGACTGTTCATTTTTTTTTCAAAATAGCCTAACTCGACAACGCGAGCAATTTATCTTAGTGTTTAATAAATATAAAAGGTTGAAGTAAAACGTATAATTGTTCGTAAAATTTAGACAAGCTTGATTTAGTAAACGATCATCATTTTAATATTAAAAATAAATATAACTTGGCCGTCTCGTCGCTTTAAGCTGAGTCTAATGAAACTTTTATTCGGTTTTATAAAATAATCCTAAAGAACTTTACCGATTTACCTGTCTATAAGTTCAAGCTCTAAGTAAGCAAGTGTTAATTTCAAAAGGTTACAGGTTGGATCATTACGTGAACGTTAGGATGATGTATGGAATTTACATACCTCTCTATGCTCCGCTAACATTGGTTATAGCTATAATTTGTATAGTTTTTTAAAAATGTGTATTCTCTTTATAAAAAAAAGAACTAGATCGAGTTTCTTGCCTGCTCTTCTCGGCTGGGTTGTTTTCCGAACTGGTGTTAGTGTTTTGACGTTCATAAGCGCCTTCTTACAGCCTAAATTGATTAAAGATTTTTGTTTATTTCATTTCATTATATGTACGTTAATCTTACTTATAAATATTTTTTATATCTTTATATTAGTCATGTCAGTATTTGTACATATATGTTATCAATTCCAAACAAATTAAAATTCCACACTTTGCGAGATTTTGAAAATTTTGTAATTAATCTAGACCAAATC
This sequence comes from Samia ricini, assembly GCA_014132275.2. Taxonomy (NCBI): domain Eukaryota; kingdom Metazoa; phylum Arthropoda; class Insecta; order Lepidoptera; family Saturniidae; genus Samia; species Samia ricini. The sequence continues at coordinate 16,496,302 of AP028161.1, forward strand.
TATTGAGAAGCCGTTTATAGAGAAAAAAGCCCATGTTTACAAAAAGTTAGAGTAGCTAATGAGAACGCTTTAACCTTTCGGTATTTCTTCTTCTGTATTATTATTAGTCATCAGTTCACGTTTTTTTTTTCTTTCATATGTATTATAATAACTTCGTAGTTAACTTTTTTTAATGGCTTATGAACATGCAGCCAGGTAGAAGTAAACATGAACAAAAAAAAATGGATAATTTATCTTGCGACCTTGTAATTGCCTGTTTAAGTAATTATGTGGATTAAATGAACTTGGGGTTTTTTTTGTGTAATTATACGTAACAAAAATAATTTAGTTAATTTTTTAGTAACTTCCGAATATTGTAGCAAGTACATATTGAAAGGTTATAATAATAAACAACCTGTATATACCTCGCCTATTATACCAGTATAGGCCAAGGACCTCTTCACAAAGAACCTTCACCCTGAGTTGGTAGTAAATGCATCAGGTTCAAACCTATGTATTTTTTTTTAACCTAGCTAACGCTGTTGACCGGAAGGGCCTTTACAGCTTCACCGTGACTTTGGGGGCGAGTGCTTAAGGCACTCAGCCGCAAAAAGGTAACTAGCATAAGGGGCTACCAAAATGGTACGAACCTCGGTTTGGCCGTTACCTCAGTATAATCCTGTGAGTACCTAGGTTCAGCGATATTTATATATCATACGCCTACCATTAGCTCTAAGTATTTCTTTATTTTTTACATTCAGAGTTTATAATTTTAAGGCAACATGAAAATGTAATATAATTTTAGCGTTTAGCGTTTAAGTTTAGCGTTAACGCCAGGTTTGAATTGTTTTCCTATTGTTAAATTTTTATTGGTATTTGAGCGATTAAAAGAAGTTATTTATAAAATCGTTTAGACATACTATTACGTCCTAGTTAAGGCGATAGGACATAATAATGCTCAAATAATGCTATTATTATCACGATTAATATTATATTATATTAATACTAATATTTATTTGTGTTTTAATTGCTACTTGAAACATAACTATAATTATGAATTATGATTATTATTATTAATTTTGAAATTTGTAATTCTGCAATGTATTCAGAGTATGCGTTCTTTAAAACAATATCAAGTTTTTTATAATTATGCAGTTATATTATGAATATTGTTCTTATAAATTCTATTGTGTTTGTTGATATTAAGATTTGTTTGAGTTGTCTGTAACTTAATATATATAAAGTATTAGTCATTAGATGTAGATAAAATCAGTTTAAGTATTAAAAAATCGATTAATAAACTGATTACATTGTGCGTTAAAACTGTTCTTATAATGCGTTAATATGTTAGTTATTGATTAATTTTAAGAAATACGTAATGTATAGAAATATTTTGTCTAGAGAATAAAAGGGAAAGAAAAATACGATTGTTGTGAAATTACTATTTATTGTTTTATATTTTATTTTATAAAAGAAATATTATATGACTCGTTAACTTATCCGAACGTACAATCAATATGGCCATCGAAATATCGTCTGACTATCAGACTGACTTTGTCAGACTTTCACAAGGGTATTTATATTAATAAAAGTTTGTTCACTGTTGAAATCCTTAACCGTAGCTACTAGCGCTAGCTGATGCTGAAGCTTTAGCACTTGCTGAGGCGAATGCGCCTCCGTTCGAGCCGTACCCACTACTACCTCCACATCCGGACGTGCAACCGCCACCAGATCCGCCATATGCATTGGCAGTAGAGCTACTGTGAGCACTTGCACTCGCATTGCTTTCACTTGATCCGCCATAACTACCATGACCGCCTCCACCACCTCCAAATGCTCCGCCGAGGCCAAAGTTTTAAACCACCTCCAAGTCCTCCCCCTCCAGAAGCACCTCCGCTGCCACCGAAAAGTCCGTTCCCACCGTGACCACCTCCGGCACCACCGCCGGCGCCCCCACCTAATCCACCGCCAGCTCCTCCACCAAAACCACCACTACCTCCATGTCCACTTCCTCCACCAACACTCTGTGCATTGTTACTTGCTCCTATGCCACTTCCAGATCCACCGTATCCTTTGCTTCCAGATCCTCCACTGCCACTACTTCCAAACCCGTGTCCAGCGCCACCTCCTGTACCACTACCTGACGAACCATTGGAACCAGTGCTACCACCCGCTGGTCCACCAAATCCACTTCCAGTGCCTCCTGAACCACCATGTCCGCTTCCACCTCCTAAGCCACTACTCAAACCTCCTCCAAATCCGCCCCCAATACCTCCACCTAAACCTCCATTTCCTGAACTGCTATACCCAGTGCTTCCAGAGCCACCACTACCTTTTCCTCCAAAGTTAGTGCTTTCTGCTGCCCCGCTGTTTGTTCCACCATGTCCACCGCTACTACTCAAGCCTCCTGAGGATCCATCTCCCAAGCCTGCACCGAATCCACCACCAAGACCTCCTCCAAATCCACCTCCACTGCCTCCACCTAAACCTCCACTTCCAGAACTTCCAGAGACATCACTTGTCTTCCCTCCATAACTACTGGTTCCAGAACCACCATAGCTTGATCCACCATGTCCACTGCCACCTCCTGCGGATCCACCTCCCAAGCTTGCACCCGAACCGCCTCCTGATCCTCCACCCAAGGCTCCTCCAAATCCACTGCCTCTACCTCCATTTCCATAACCACTGCTTCCAGAACCACCAATGCTTGATCCACCATGACCACCACCGCCTCCCGAGCTTCCTGATGAGCCACCGCCTAAGCCTACACCGAAGCCACCACCCAGACCTCCACCAAATCCACCTCCACTACTTCCACCTAATCCTCCGCTGCCTGAACTTCCAGACCCACTACTGGTTTTTCCTCCATAACTGCTGCTTCCAGAACCACCATAGCTTGATCCACCATGTCCACTGCCACCTCCTGTGGACCCACCTCCCAGGCCTGCACCGAATCCGCCACCCAGACCGCCTCCAAATCCACCTCCACTACCTCCACCTAATCCTCCACTACCAGAACTTCCAGAGCCACTATTTACTTTTCCTCCATAACTACTGCTTCCAGAACCACCATAGCTTGATCCACCATGTCCACCGCCGCCTCCCAAGCCCCCTGCGGATCCACCTCCCAAGCCTGCGCCGAATCCACTACCTAGACCTCCTCCAAATCCACTTCCACCGCCTCCACCAACTCCTCCGCTTCCTGAACTACCAGTGCCGGAACTACCAAATCCACTTCCACTGTGTCCATCTGCAGTGCCACTACCGCTGCCTGCCCCACCTCCAAATCCTGCGCCACCACCATATCCGCCACTTCCAGATCCACCGCTACTATAACCACCCCCTCCTCCATATCCACCTTTTCCTTCGCCGAGTGTACCGGTAAACGCAAATCCACCAGATTTTCCATCATCAGAAGTTGTGTATATAGATTTTTCATTTTCACCACCGAAACCGCTAGCACCACCTCCCGCACCGCCTCCTATGCCACCTCCAGCACCTCCTCTTCCGAAACCAGATAATCCAGCATGTACTTTTCCAATTATATCGCCGACTGCTCCCAATCCGGCGCCAAATCCGCCACCGAGACCTCCGCCTAGACCACCTCCGGCGCCACCGCCTCCGCCGCCACCTCCACCAAAGCCAAAACCGCCGCCGCCACCGCTGCCGAAACCAAAAACCGCCTCCACCCCCACCTCCACCTCCGCCGCTTCCAGCACCATAGCCGCGGCGAAATCTCTCTGAAATATTATCAAGTAATTAATTAGAAAATTAGACATGAAAACGAGGAGAACACGCAAAAGCTTATAATTTTGCGAGGTTTTTTTAATTGTAATAAATTCAAAGCGTATTAAAGTAATTTAAATTACAATTACTAATAAAAAGTACCTACATTAATCAGATACAGATATAAAAAGAGTCAGCGAAAAAGTAAACCTAAAATTCATGACAGATTTGTAAACACAAACCGAAATGATTGGAAAAAGTGAGACATTTATAATGACTCCAAATCATCTTATGAAACCTTACTTAGTATAGATACAATATATTGTTAAATAAAAAAATATTTTAATAACTAAACAAGGTTATAAAATTACTAAGCATGACAGTTTATCCGTGTTAAAACATTACGGAGAGAAACGCTAATAAAGACACAATAGAATACAATTAACATCAGATAAATTACCTGATGCATTTCCTATGGTCACGAGGAGGCAAAGGACGACCCAGGAGCGCATCGTGTATGCCATCTTAAGATTCACTCTCTACTGACACTCCCGCAAGTATAGCATCCTTTTATATCATAACTATTATACTCTGTGTGCAAAGTTCGTAAGAACTCATACATAGGTAGGTACTTAGAAACAATGTTAATCCATCACACGTAAAAAATCTGCGGTTTTGCTTACGGAGTATCTAAAAGCTACGTATTTATTTGTGTTTTGATTTTATAACTAAATTCTTGATGAATAAAAAGTAATATATTTTTATAGTCGTTTTAAATTACAATTAAGATACAGAAAATTAACTCACCGTATTATTTTAAATTTGATAAAAATAAATTAACATTAATACTTGTTTTCAATATATGTATAATTTAAACCGTAATATTCATTTTAGTATGTATTCTCAATTACGAAAACTTATGCCTTTAATCCTCATCTCTTCCATAAAATACGTATAAAATCGATTAGAGGCAATTAATCGTTTAATTTCGTAAAACTCGTCAAAGCTTACACGCACAGACGTCACATCTCTAATAATTATCCGTATGGAAGTTTGTTTTATCAATATAATAATTTTGTGAATATATTCCCACGACGTAAAGATGAATCTCGGTGAACAAGTTGGTTTTTTTTTTTTTTTCGATCGTCGATTAGCCAGAAATAAGCATCGATAGGAAATCATTACGCCTGTTCAACAATACGCGGTAAATAAAAGGTTATACCTTGAACTTAAAAAAAAAGATTTTATATTAATATTAACAATGTTAAGTTTACTATTGGTTTAAAATTATTCGTAATGTTTTGTATCCTTTTCCCCGTATCTTAGAAATCGTAACAATTGATAAAAATGAAATTCCATTGAATTACAGGTTTGACAAAGAAAAACTAAAAGTTCATAAGATTGCTCGAGGATCTAAGCTTTTAAATTTTTCAAATACACCTTCATTGGATTTAGTTAATTTCGTTACTAGTAGACGATCATATAAAAGTATTGTGAAAATCATTATAAACGCTCACAGATCCGATTGGAATCATGGCCTTCTTGTATTATTAACGAAAAATATTTAATCAAATCGCGTAGATCAATGAAACGGATCTAAATTGTCTCAGATCTGCAAAAACAGATTATATTTTGTAATTAAATAGGAGAACTTAAAAGAAACATGTATGGGGTATATTTATGTGTGAGAACATTTCACTCATTATAATTAACAAGATGTTTATTCCATTTCGAATTAATTAATTTTTATTCGAATGCCACGTTTATTTTGAATCACTAAGAAGCATGGAACTGAAAAGACTGTGAAAGAAACTTTAAAAAATTATAAAAACGGTTCTTAATACTAATTTAATGATTATTATGATTTTCTGTTCTTGTGGGTACAATAAAAGATGAATAAAATTTTATTTTCCGTAATCGAAAATTAAAAGTATCCTAATTTACCCGGAGTAACTTCAGCTATCTACCAAAAAAAAATCCCGTCTATATCCGTTCTGTCGTTCCGGAGATAGCCCGGAATAGACAGAAAAAAAAATGCATTTTTGGTATAGGTTTCGTGTATATACTACATTCATATCTATTTAGTAAAAAAAAAAATAATTTTGACATTACGAATAGACATTTAGACAAGAATAATTTAGCCAATGGAATTTCATTCAAAAAATGAAGAAACGCTAATTCACCAAATTATATTGCTCTGACACTTTGCGACAGAAATGTGTTTAGATAAAGTATATGCATGCGGAAAGTAACAACATTTTTATTGCTTAGTCCAATGTTAAAAGAAGCTAGACCGTTTTAAGTCTTTTTTTTCCTATTCCATTGTACCTAGTGCATTACAACTCTTCAACTGCCGTGTGATATCATGTTCGCTTGATCAGAATAGATACAGCAAACTATAAATCATTGGACGTGCCTTTGATAACACTTGATAATGTAATAACGTTTCGCAGAAATTCAAAACAAGAACTCAAAAGTCATTATTTTTAACCGACTTCAAAAAGGAGGAGGTTATCAATCCGTCTGTAAGTTTTTTTTCGTATGTTTGTAACCGGATTTCTCTGTCAATTGTGGACCGATTTGCAAAATATTTAGTACACTCCTAAGGTGTTCTCAAATCAGGATCTGATCAGTGGAATTCAGGGGAATCGAGAAAAATCCTCGAATATTATACACACTTACATGTGTTTCATATACTCGTTTCCCAAGAAATTAAGTAGTCTTCACAGCTAACTATACTTAAAAGTACATACTTAAAAAGTAGAAAAAAAACTTTTTTAATTATAAACAGAACCGACTTCAAAAGAATAAAGTACAAAAATGCACTAAAAGGTAAATATATAATTACTTTATTAATCTGAGTAAACAGAAGCTTTTTACTATATTGTTTTAATTTCATTAATAATTTTGGGGTCGGTGCCAGATAGAGTTAACCAATGTACTCACTTATAAATGGAATTAGGTCTAACTGCCTAAACTAATGCCTAATCACAATGATATATAAGCTAAATAAAGAGCTGGGGTGATTTTATAGAACAATTAATCAAAATTGAATATAATTAGCGACGTACATTTACACCACTTTGTTATCCATAAGCTGGCAGCGATTTTAAAATTAATAATTAATTTAAAACAAAGGATATATTGGAGTAAACGGAAGCAGATTAACAAAGTAATTATTTATATATTTTTTAGCTCGTTTCTATAGTTTATTCTTATGAAGTCGGTATAGTTTTTTTTCATTAAAAAAAGTTTTTATTTGAATTCTGCGTCTCCAGTTGATTATGGTCAGGTAGTAAGTAACAAAAAAACGTGTGTATTGTTTTGATTTAAAGGAGTTAAAATATTCATGAAATAAATTTGGACCGTAATTAGTTCTTTCGAAACTGTACGTTATATGAAATTAAAATTAAGGATTCAAGTGGTACTATAATAATCTTGTGAACAAATTATATCGTCTTTAGCAGTTATATTTTCATTTTAGATTCTAATGATGTAAATTTTAAATGTGACCAACTGCCTCTCTTTTGAACTGTATATGATTTTTTTTCATTTAGCATAATCGTACATTAATATAATATAAAATATAGGCTATTGTGCATATGCAAAAAATGATATCATTTTTAGAGCAAATAGAATACGAAGATTTTCCCAATGACCACGCTCAACTATGAAAACAAAAGGAGTTTTTGGCGTATTCTTAATCTAATTCGCAGCACTTTTTACGTTTTGTTCTTTAACTTGCAGTATCTGACTATACAATTTATAATATAATATTGTTGGTATTTTACATGATATCGTTTGAATATTATGTACTTAACTATATTTAATACACTGTAAATAATAGTAACGGAAAATTAGTTTTACAAAACAGCTCAAAGCCAAAATCCTGTTTGGGCTTAGAATGATAAAACAAAATCAGGCTTAAAGAACTTATATTCAACTACTCATATTTAAGAAGCAATTTCTTTTAATGACAAAATTCCGGAGTTTTTTTCGGGATCTTGATCTGTCATGTAGCATTTATTGTTTTTAATCCATTAATTTTCGTATTTGACCCTATATTGGTTAATTTTAGTAGCATTTTGTTTGATGTCGTTTGGTTGTGGTGCACAGAAGTGTATTCGAAATAACGACGCGAAACGTTTGTTCTGAGCGGCTACGAAAACCCCTTGGAAAGTTCTAACAAGATGAGTCATTATCATTAGTCATGTATTGCTGAAGCAACGTTTGCTGAAGAATGGATGCATAAGACTGTAGAACATGACATGATAAGGGCAGAATTGCGTATGTAAATCGGAGATTGGAATTAACCAAGAAGAACAAAACAAATTTCCGATGAATCTGAACGTTATGTTAAGCGCACTTGAAACCCACATCTTATTCATTAATAAATGTGTGTTTGTTCTTTATACACTCTTAAATCATTCATTCGATTATGATGAAACTTTAATAAGTTGTCCTACATAAGTCCCCGAAGGTTCCTTTCATCATCTTTCCATGGCATTGCAACGTTTTGCCAGCTGTTTATAAATAAGAACAAAACAATTTCGAATGTTTATGGATGAATATAAAACATGCAATGAGGAACTGAAACGAGTTTCCATACTTGCTTAGTAAATATGCACTTGCATATTATTACCAGTGCGTTAAGAATTATGGTATAGGCATTAGATATCAAAACGATCACGTAATTGTGCTTAGGTATATTAAGATCTTTAGATTATTGGATACATTTCACGGCCTGTGTTTCTATCTGTTTGTGGATTTTAAATTGAAGTATTTTGGGGAAAAATACTGTTTAATCGTAATTGTTTCAAGGTGGCGATAGAAGCTGTGCAAGATCGCCATTTTGATACTTATTCTAGATTAACAGCGACAGTTTTTTTTATATTATATAGGCTCAGCGTTTTGACCAAACAACCTATCCTGTAGTTAAGTGACAATGTGATCCAGGATGATAAACGCCCTAACGTTAGAGGCACTAGCTTTCAATGAATACTATCTGAACATATTCGTGTTTGGCGAAAGATTTTCAAACTTGAAGGTGATTCCTACCCATGCGGACATTGTTTTAAATTAACCTACTATTATTGTATTGCTTCCTTACTATATTTTTCTTCACCGAAATCTCAGGTTCATTATAGAGTTGGATAGCTGTGTTCGATCCTACACCCTGAGACGCGGAATCTGATCTTACTACCAACTAAGCCATCATTGCTTCGAATTCTCGATTACGCATGAGATTACAACACAATCCGGTTTGAATTTTTTTCCGTTCTATGTCATGCTTGTTTACTCTATAGTATTTTTTTAAATAATTCGTCCCTAGTGTACCTAGTCGATTTTAGAGTGATTATTGCTAAACAACAATTCTAAGTAGGTGTTGTGACCACTCACAAATTTAAAATTCATATTGCCGCAAATACTACTACACAATTGTGTTTAAAGAACGAATAATAACATGAACACTATATTAAAATTCGCCATAGAATTTTTATTAGTAAGACTAATATAATAACTGGATAAACTACTTACTATGCTGCTATAAAATCTTAATTACTAGTTTACTGCGTTGAGTAAACGTCATTTAATGTAACTCGTTTCTTATTTGCATTAAAAAAAACAATGGGAAATGCCTCTGTTTTGCAACCGTATTGTTGTGACTCATAAAATTATTTCACAGATCTGTAATGATAAGTTCTAAAAATGGCAGCCACTGGAAATAAGTTATTTTAAAAACCGGATATAGTTTTTTTAACGCATCTCTAATAATAATGGATACTATATGTTGAAAACGATTTCTGTTCAGAATTTAAAGCTTCGTCATTCACAACCTGAGGGCGGTTACTTTTGGATATACCTTCCAATTTTTTTTTATATTTGGCTACAATATCAACAGTACAATCTTTTACAGGGTATAAGGTTAAATGAGGCTTTCAAATGCAGTTTAAAAAACTATGAGGTATTTAGTGGTGAATTTCTAATTCTTCTAATACCACAAAACTACACTTTCAGCAATTTGGATTTAAAAACGCGTTGATCGTTGCTGCGTTTGATCGCGGTGCCATTACCTTGCCTTTGTTTCTTGTTCCTCATTCCTATTTTAATTAAATTAGATAATATGTTAATTTTTGGATCATCACGTTGGTCTATATTAACATCCGATTAATTAGTAAAACCCCTCATTGTGTGAGGCTGTATACACTAAAACCCTCAATGTGCCTTTTGCACATAGGCAAGGGCCGTCGATATTGTTTACCTCTAATGACTGCTGTCTTTCGATAGAGCCCACTCTCTTGCAACCTTAGCTTCAGCTGTAATTTTGTAACAAAATGTTCTTTAGCGATTCTGTTTTTATGAGGTTTTCTTTCCCGATGCACAAAAGAGGCCGAATGTGGTAACTTTTTATAGAGGTTGTTTTCCTCGCCATCCTGGCCGTGAAGCCCCGACCCTCTGTCCCAGTTTTAGCGGATGAATATTTTCTTAAATTACGAGATGGTCAATTTGGATGAGCGCCATCCGTGCCAGGTTAACGGGCGTCGGCTATAGAAGTCGACGTTACACAGTATTCAGCCACGAGGAAGTGTCTGACTTTGTACCCCCAATTTCAAAGCTATCAATTACTCCCCGATATCTCACACTTCATGCAACACTAGATTTCATTTCGTTTTAGGCTTACCACATGATAATATTAATTATTTTAATATCTTTAATTATGTGTGGTAACGTGAAAAGTTTTTGCCTGTGTTTTTTGCTTCCAAAGTGACTCGGTAAAACTTACTGTGTTTCTTAGAGTACTACAGATATATAGTATTCTTTGTTCTTAAATGACGTACGGGTTCCCTCGCAGTTTTTATTAGAAATTCTTGACGAATTTTATTACAATAATTTCTTATGGTAAAGGGGATAAACTATTTTTGTTGCCGTTAAGTAATTATGGTGAAGTCTCTTACGAAGTCCATTTTCTCTTATTATTTTTTTTTGTTCTACTTCTTAAACAATCATACACTCTGCTTGATTGTTAACGGTCACCGTAATTGATCATTAATATTCGCCTATGTTTTGTGTTTTTTTTTAAATTTAATCTTCGTATTTTCGAATGGAAAGTTGTCATTTTTAAATATTAAGTTCACTGTGGTAATTTAAAATTAAAAGTCTAGGGAACTGGCCTTTCTGAAACGATGGTACATTTCGTATACTGCTCATAAATCAACTTCTAGCAGTTGTGATGAAAACGCAGAGGAACTAGATTTGTAAATAAAGCAAACGAAATATTTGATGGTTTTTGATAACACTGTTAATTTGTATATACATTTTATGTGATTATAACAAAAATCTTTTAAGACAAGATTAATGAGTTAAAACTTGTTACCTGTTTACTATATTAAAAATATATAAGTGATTATATAAAAAACACGCAAATGACAAATGACTCAAAAGGAACAGTTAATGAGGTCTTTTAATATTAGTGACGATATTCTTTGAATCGTTAGTAGTTTTGAGTTTAACAAGGTTTATAGACATTAAGTAGTAAGGCAGGTGGAAAGTTCAAAGAAAGCTGACCGGCCAGGCCTCTGGACGTGTCGACTAGAAGGCTCACGAACTCCTTGAAAAGGTTGTGAGTCCTCCGCCCCCTGGTTCCCAGAGTCTCGACATCAAACAGTGCAATTATCTAACTTCTAACCCCATTGTACCATCCGCAGCATATGAAAGGGGGCGACACGAGAGTAATCTACATGCTCCGCGCCGCCTCAGCGGCAGGCCCGACTAATAGGCATGACGGGTATAAACACCCACTGGGGGTCAGGCCCCTCACTGCTTTCCGTCCAGGGGGGAGCTCGGTACAAATCAGCCATCCTCGCCGGTCGCCAAACCATTTGATAGGTCCAGCCACTCTCCTCCTCTGGTCTTTATACACACGGATAAGAACTGCGGGGGAAGAGGCTATGTGGACCAAGCTGCTGGGTTAGGGCAGCGGGATGGCATGGACGAACCGTTTACACTCCCACAGCAAAGATCCCGCGCACTCAAAGGCCAATTATATTTTACTATCAGTTTGCTTAGTAGATTTTCGATGTTAATTTTGCCAAAAGCCAAAGTTTTTCTTGTGTTACCTTTTTTACTACAAAGTTTATCAAATTGCATGCTTGGAATAAAATACATTTTTTTTTTATTTTTGTTATACATATTTCACATTTGCCCTACAAAGGATAAAATGAAGATGTGTACCTATTGACGTGATAGATTGTCTTCTTGATACTTAAAGGTCGCTTGCCGACCTCTAAATCACTGAGGTGATCATCCAATTACTAGGTACTATATGGACACCTATAAGCAATACAGTGTCAACCCTCAAAAACAAATAATCGAGATCTTGTCAAATGCGAGATATCGTTCATTTTACAAAATAGTGTTGTGTGTGTAATGTATTCTGTTTCTGCACCTTAAATTAGATGCACATATCGCAAGCGCGTTTCAGTTTCTCAAAAAAATATCTCTTGGCTCTATAATATACTAAATAATATACGTATATGTATGTGTATTTATGTATATATATATATATATGTATATATATATGTATGCATATTCTATTTTTTTTCCTTTTTATAACTAGATGACTAATATTGTCATAATGTTCAAAGTTTTTTGTACCTATGAAACTTCCTTTTATGACACGTTCCTAAAATAAAATTACGACGAAGGACACGCACACTCGCAATCTCTGCACACACAACACTCTGGGCGTCGAGTGAAAATCAGCACTGCTGGACTCAACTCCTTCAGTATATATGCTGACTTGACACCTTTTTAACACATACACGCTTATTTTATTTTTTTTTTTTTCTCTGTTTTTTTTAATATTATTTTTTTAGGATATTCTTTGTTCCTTTATTGATTTTATATTATGTGTGTAACAAATAAATTTCTTTTCTTTCTTTCTTTCTATATAATTCTGTATCGAGTTAACAAAAAACTGGCTCCAAAACTGTTTTTATTTCTACTCTAAACGTAGTCAGATAAGTCGTTAAACAATATTTCTCGTTAAATCTATTTTTTTGTCGCTAAGACAAACAAAAGTCGCCAGTTCTAGTCCCTAAAACGGTAACACTGAAAAAGATGTTCTAAATAATTAATTGCGATTTTATTAAAATAGTGATCGAGTAGGTTGGCATTTATTACGTGTCAGTTGCCCATAATATTATCCTATACCGATGTCTTAACAAATAATAATATTGTATTCTATATACTGAATGTCTTTTGATGTTTTAAATATTTTTGCCTTGTTGTATCTATCACAGCTTAATATATTAATAATGAACTTTGAAGTTGTTTGTGTTTGTTAATCCGTGACATTTATTATTAAGGTCATTTTACTTTCAAATAAGCAAAATACTTTTCTTAATTCCATTTTTCTTAAATTATATTTTTCTTACGCTTATTATTATCAATCACAATGTCTCTCTGTGTGTCTTTTCTGTTCATTAGTTGGATTTAATTTTAAACTAAGTTATGTAATTTACACCATTTATAATTACAACTTCGTTCACAATCGTCAAACGCCCTTTAGTCAGCTTGCGGCTGCAGTTTTTCAAGTTACGGTTGGTTGCGGACTGGTATCATTAGTGTATTTTTATTTTATTACTAGCTATATGCCCGCGGCTTCGTCCGCTTTTCATATATTCTTCACTGCGTAATATAAGTTTTTAAATAATCATTGGAAAATAATGTTTTCATAGTGACGTCCAATTAATCGTATGTCGTTCACAATTTTATGAGTTTTAGTTTTTTTTTTTTACACGGAACTGTAATTATTTTCGAAAATTAAAAGTTACTCAGAGTAACTTCAGCTATCTAAGAAAAAAGGTCCCGCCAAAATCGGTCCAGCCGTTCCAGAGATTACCCGGAACAAACAGAGGGACAGACAGAATTTTTTAAATCGTATGTTTTACGTACCTATAAGTAGCGTATATAATTTATATGTATTTAGCAAAAAATTATTATTTTGAAATTACAAACAGACACTTCAATTTTATTTATTAGTATAAATAAATCTGATGTAGTGTCGTCATTTTATTGAGATTAGATTAGATTTCATTAATTCTTGTTTTGTTACTTAATGTTTTCAGTGAATTGAATACTAGTTAAACTAGTTTAAGAAATTTATGTACGCGAGCAGAGTCACGGAGTACAGTTAGTATGTAAATGTATACAAAGGGAAATTACATTACAAAGGTTCATATGCACGCATCAGTAGACACAGTTACTACACCGACTTAAATAGAGTAGACAGATTTTTTTCAGGAGTATTGTACAAGATCTAGGCATCATATTAGGTTTACCAGTAAGGACTTAGCAATAGCTTAAGCTAGTTTTCACCATTCCTTTGTAATGTAATTTCCCTTTGTATACATTTACATACTAACTGTACTCCGTGACTCTGCTCGCGTACATAAATTTCTTAAACTAGTTTAACTAGTATTCAATTCACTGAAAACATTAAGTAACAAAACAAGAATTAATGAAATCTAATCTAATCTCAATAAAATGACGACACTACATCAGATTTATTTATACTAATAAATAAAATTGTAGTGTCTGTTTATAATGTCATAATAACAATTTTTGACTAAATACATTTGACTAAATATATATACGATACCTATACCAAAAATACAATTTTCAAAATTTTTGTCTGTGTTGTTTGTTTGTTCCGAGTAATATCTGGAACGGCTAGACGGATTAAGACAGGCTTTTTTGGTAGATAGCTGAAGTTACTCCGGGTAACTTAGGGTAGTTTTAGTTTTCGAAAATAATCAGGGATCCGCGTAAAAAAGTTAAAACTCCTAAAAGATTTAATAAAATCCAGTTCAAAGCACAGTTTTACGGGCAAGTGCTTGAATTTATGAGAAATATATTTACTTTATCTTAATACTACAAAAATAAAATAGGGTTACGTTTAAAAAAAATAAAACGCAGTAAAGAATATATGAAACCCGGGCGCAACCACGGTGCGACCGCTAGTACTAATAATAAAATTGAAGTTTTGTCTGCTTTTTTTTCGTATTTTTGTAACAAATGTCTATGTGTGTTTGTCCGGATTTTACTCGAAAACTTACTACCCTGTCGCGCACGAAATTTCTACCACCCCGCACACTATAAACCTACTAACGCACAGACATACATAGCTACATTACCTTTTATATACTATATCTAAGGATAAGGATACGGCTAATAAATGTCGTTTATGCTGTCATATGAATAAATCACGTGTGACCTTTCATATAATATAACTGCATCGGTTCATTTAGTGCGTTTATATTATTATTATGATTTCTAAGTATAGAATTTTGCGTGAAGACATAAACGTACAAGAATATATCGAGTCACGATTTGTGTGAGGCCGACACCTATTTGTAAAGGTTTGTACACAATAAAATACTATTTACATAGATGAAGCGGTAACTCAGAATTGGTGGATAATTCCATGTGCTCTCCATCATAAATAAATCTTCGCGTAGACGTTAATAGTTTATAGAGTTGTATTGTATAATGAAAAAAAAATCCAAATAAACTTCTACTTCTTTAGTGGAAATTAGTTAGCAAATCTTTCTCACCTCCCCACATAATTACGTACGCATTGGTATAATTTTGAAGAAAAAACTAAATATACTAAAGCAATCGAACGGGTTAATTCCGAAATAAGACTATCTTTTATGGATTGTTCATAAACTGTTGACTTGAAGGGTTTTGAAGCTTCACCGGACTTTCGGGGCGAGCGCTTGAAGCACTCAGCCGAAAATGGTAGTTAGAGCCAAGCCCACCAAAGTGGTACGCGTATTTATGGTTATATTAGTAAAAGTCTTGTTCAATTATTCAATATATTTCTTTATATATTTACACTGGTATTTATTGTTATTATTAATATTAGAAAAACACATCTTAATATATTGCTTATTAATATATTTGACATCTGTCAAACTAATGTTTTCTTACTCCAATACAGTACGAACCTCGAATTGACATGCTACCTGCTAAAATTCCCCGTAAATTTTCCCTAGTTAACCCGAAACAAGGTTACCCTCTTCGGTAAGATAATTCAGAATGATTCAGATAATATAAAAAATACTAAAAAAAAATATCATGCTATACATCTGATAAAGGTTTGTATAAAACGAAATTAAAATGATTTGTTTACAATATTTTTTAATGATATCACCGGGCGATTGTTTCCAAGGTCATCGTCGGTCGTTCGATTATTTGAAATTCATATACACGCGTCCTTATAAACCGCATCCGGGTGAGTTCGCTTTTAACATTTAAGTGGGCTTTCCTGTAATAATTATAGATATCATATTGTTATTCAATTACATTCAATAGTCTTCAGTTAAATAATTTTTAGTTAGTACATGTGGTAAAACCATTTACGGCTGAGATATCCACTATTTTTTTTCGGGATTAGTGTTAATTTCCAAATGTTTGTTAAATATTTGAAATCAAATAGTAGTTTGATGGACTGTAAAAAATGTGAGCGAATCTCGAATAATTCCAAATATTTTATTTTTGTGATGTCGAGATTATATTAAGGAAACTACAGGAATAACTTTTTCAGCTCTTAAAACCCTTGATAATGTTAGGTATAATATAACGAACTTGTGCATAATATGCTATGAAGATTACTTAACTAATACAGTATAACTATACTTACAGGTATTTTAGCCAGTACCTATATATAGTATGGCATTTACAAGTATTATAACCATTATTAATTGCATTTCTAAAATATACGCTAAGTAATGTTATGTGTAATCACATATTCGCTCGGTTTAACAATGAAATCGGATTTTCCTCGAGTTAGGGTATTTCTTTAAAAAATATTTTAATTAATTCAAATTGGAAAATTTTGTAAACGTCATCGTCTTCTGTTTCAGTTAGATTCGATTAAATAGATTTATTTTTTAATTTTGAAATAGAGCATATTATAGAATTGCTATTTTTTTTTTTAGTGTAGTGCGAAGTTCTACGTAGATTAAAGGTTAATACTAAAACCCACAGATGAATAATAACTGACACCTATATATTATCGTCATATTATTAAATTGCTGCCATCTAGTGTTCCAGTTAAAGAACTAGATAGAATAAATGGTTACTCTGTTTTATATTTGTATATAACACAAAGCTAACTTCACGTAGTAATAGATGGCGCTATAATTAATATAATCTGTAACTAAATTATTTTTTACGACTGGGTTTCCTAACAATAATAACCTTTTTTAATTGTTCCAAACAATGTGGTGATATATATTAAGGCATATTCTATTTATTACATAAGATAAGATACACAATTTACATTTACATCTAATTTTTTTTACAATTTTTCTTCTGGCCTAGGTCCACCGTAGGCAGTCGCGTGGCTTGTGGCAACACCTCCTCGGCCGGTGCTGTAAGCGTTGGCGATAGCTGTTGGACCACCGGGACCACCTCCGGACCTTCCACCCCATCCAAAGAACATCGGGAAGAAGGCACCAGTGGGCATCCTCGGTGGATAGCTATCATCCTCCTCTTCATCATCATCAATCGGCCTCTTAACTTGCTTCTTCTTGTTCGCCACTTTCTTAGCCTTAGGTGCTGGTTCCGCCTCTTCAACATCGGGCTCAGCTAATTCAGGCGCTGCTGGTTCCGCGGTCACTTTCACCACGGGTACAACGGTGGTGACAAAAACTTCGGACTTTTCCGTCGGGTCTGCGATTTCTGTCGCTTCAGTCGGTATCAAGATCGGGTTCTCAGGCTGCTGTTCCGGTAAAGGTTCCGGCTGTTGGTCGGGTTGCTGAGGGTAGTACACCTCGTTCTGCTGGGTAGGCACGTAGTTGGTATCGGCGAGGGTTTGACGGCGTCTGTCGGGCAAGTAGTATGGGCTTGACGGGGCAGATTGGGGCGCCTGTTCTTGCGGTTGTTTGTACACGAAGGCCGCCATACCGCCGCCGGCCGCGCGAGTATTGTAGTAAGGGCTGTAGTATCTGCTCATCACTAACCCGCCGCGAGTGGTATCACTCGATCCGTATGACACTGTTCATAATATATTTATGACAATTACAACCTTTGCATTTTTTCCACCAACAAAAAAAACTTAATTTAAAATATAGATTCGCTCTACATTTGACATCATATTTGATATCGTATAATATATTTACAAACATACAGACAGACAAACAAACAGAAAGCAAACATTTACCAGACAGAATAAATAAAAAAACAACTGGCAAATAAAAGCAGAGAAAATTCAGCGGAAATAAGAAGAAAGTCTTCAATAATATTTATCGTTTGATTAAGATACAAGAGTCAAGTAGAACATTTTGATTGATGAGCCTTAGTGTAATGAATTTAAAAAAATTAAATCAATTTCTATGATTTCATTATTTTTATGGACCAATTTCAACAAAGTGACCAACACTAATTATAATTAATAAAGTCTACTCACGAGAATCCATACTTCCATAGTTGGGATTGTAGGGAAAGCCTCTTACTTCCAGGAGAGCTACGCTCAAGATCACCAGTGAGAGAATGATCTTCATTTTTGTTCTAAATTTGTTGTTGCTTTTTTTTTAACTGTTTTACACTTCGTCTGAACCGTTTGCCGTTGAAAGGGTGCTGTGCGGTTTGCTGCTATCGAGTTTGTGCTGACCATGATCAGAGTTCGCATTATATAGTCTAGTCTGTCTGGACTAATTGGGATTCAGGGCACGGGCGGCGGCTTGCACCCGCGCACGTTTCGACCGTCATTTTACACAATTCGACAGAGTTCTCCAACCGTTATGGGAAACTGGACATCCTAGTGAAGATCGGCGAATGCACGACACGTAGAAAAATCATTAGGTAGGTGAACCGTTGAACTTTGTGTTTTTTGTGTCTTTAGAACATCCAGCTTGCACCAGAGGTGACTCACATTTAGCCATGTAAATTTTAAACATTATTTTTTACTTAGTATCTCTCATACTCTAATTATTAATACCATATACGTTTAACTGTATCATTCACTAGCTTTGTGCCCATGGCTGAGCCCGCGTTCCATATACATTTGCCCCGCGTAATTACTTTTTTTTATACGGAACCGTAAGGATAAATATTTTTCAAAAATTCAAATACCTGCCAGTAAAAATGTGCATTGAATCGAATTTTATTCACAATTTCATGATTTCTAATTTTTTACATGAAGCCCTAATTATTTTCGAAAAACAAAAGTACCCTTAGGTACACGGAGTAACTTTAGCTATCTAAGAAAATAAGTCCCGTCATAATCGGTCCGTCCTTCAAATTCATTAAAAAAAGACAAAGATTTTATAAATTATATTTTTGGTATAGGTATAGTATATAATTAACATCTATTTATTAAAAAAATATAATTTGGCAGTACAAACAGACACTTCAATTTTATTTATTAATATAGATTACATCGTGAAGTTTAAATTTTCTATATATCTCAATAAATTTATCCTTTACTGAAAACAAATGTATTTTCTACTCTATATTTATGCAGACGTAACTAACATTTTACTGTATGGATTTCTTATTACATCACTTTACTGAAACTGGTAGGATATTTTTTGTTATGTTACTATAATATTTTTAGGACAGGCTATTTTATAATAATCTTATTTTATTTTAATTTTTAATTATTTTAATGTCTTCAATTTTTATAAAATTTAAAAAGACGCTAACTACGTAGATCGTAGGGGTTTTCAGTGCTATGATTTGAAAAAAATCTGGGATAATATTTTTCAAATGGTTTTATCTCAAAATTTTCACATAAAAGCAACGCCAGTCAACGGCAGATAAAAACAAACTCTGCAATTTTATGTCTTTGTAATAATTGAAAGAATGTACTTACGCCATAATAAATAATAATGTTGATAATAACCATTTCAATAGATGATTAAATTTATATAACATAATTAAGCAATATTAAAAAAATATTCACTATTAGTTTTGTTATTATTTTATTTTCTTGCATCAAATATATTGTATTATGGTTTATTTCGTATTTTCTTTATTCTAGATTATATAAATAGGCAAGACATTTTTGTCTTATATTTATATTCTCTTTATATTTTGTTTTGTTTTCTCATAATTTATGAGTTTTAGTAATAACTATTTAAAGAAATTATTATAAACAATATTTTTCCATCAAATTGTAAAAAATATTTTAGTACATTTTCAACTAAAGACGAACATAATTAGGTACGTATTATCTTTAAAACAAATTATTATGTGTGCGTTGCTTATTTAATATAAAAAGAAAATTTCTTGTTTGAATACATATAAAAATATAGTATATTGAACGGTGGGACCGTGTGAATTTTCAACTCGAGGTGTTATAAATAAGTAAAGATTGAAAATCGTCTTGCGATCGCACGTTATGCTGGTGCGGAGTTTGCACTGCATAAATTCAGCCCTACGTGGAATAATGATAAGAAGGTTCATTCATAACGATTTATAACCCTAGCCAGTAAAGTATGGAACGTTTATGATATCTTTAATGCTTCGTAGAATCGCTAGGATACCTGATTTAATGCTGTAAGGGAAATACGGTTATTGCACTTGTGCGTGTGATTAGTTTATTGTTGATTTACCTTGTACTACAGAAATTGCTAATATTACTTTATATTTCCTATTCAAAGGTATAATCGGTTGTTACCTATGACAATTAAATTGTTCTACTTTATTTGGACGTAGCATTGTGATTATGAAAAATATTAAAAAAATAAAAAAAATAACGTCAAATTACCTTACTTCTAAGCCATAATTAAAACTAGCATTTCAGAAACCAAATCAGAAAATAACATTTTTGTGACCGTCTGACTGTTAAAGTTTAGTAAAATGCATATTTAGCAAAATCGTTTTGTCTAAAAGTTCGAAAATCTTATAAATATAAATATACGAAATATTTTTATAGTCTGTTTGATATTGGTTATCTATACTACTAATAAATAAAATTAAAGTGTCTGTTTGTAATGTCAAATTTTTTTTTTTACTAAATAGATATTAATGACGACCACGACCAATAAAAAAATGCAATTTTTAAAAATGTTGTCTGAGTATCTGTTTGTTCCTGGTAATCTCCGGAAAAGCTGGACCGATTTTGACAGGACTTTTTTGGTAGATATCTGAAGTTACTCCGGGTAATATCCGTTCGAAAATAATTTGGGTTCCATATAAAAACAATAAAACGCAGGTAAGAATATGTGTAACGCGGGCGCAGCCGCGGGCGTACAGCTAGAAGCAAAATATAAATTATGGTGGCCGCTTAATTGTTATTTGCTTATTTGTTTACTTTTGCTAATATAAAGTAACATAATTCCTCATATTCCTATATATATTCAGGAAAGTTTCCACGATTTGATACGAAACACATCTATTGTTTAACCCCTTGAACAGTAACCTGGCGTTTACGCCAGCTTTGCATTGTTTTCCTATTGTTTCATTTTTATGGGAAATTGACATATTAATAAAGAAAAAATAAATAAAAAGGAGCCAAGTACAGAAACATAAACACATGACATTAAAATAAATACAATAAAATCTTTCTAAATTAAATTTAAAAAAAAACCTATTTTACCTATATGTACATAGCTTAATCATATAAAATTTTAACATAGTTCAAGATTCTGTGTAGAGAGCATGCCACGACACATAGAAGCCATAACAAGACAAACTGAAAAATGTGATGCGTCAACAATATTAGTTATGCTGATGATATGGTGTTGCTGAGCCCCTCGATTAACGCTATGATTGGTCTGCTTACAATATGTGAAAGATACGCGGAGGCCCATGGGCTCAGATACAATGTAAAGAAGAGTGAGGTATTAGTCTTTAAGGCAGGCACTAAGACTTACCCAATTGCACAACAGTTGAGTCTGTGCGGATGCCCCTTAAAGCAAGTTACTAGTTTCAAGTATCTGGGCCACTGGGTATCCGATGACTTAAAAGATAGCCTGGACATTGAGCGTGAGCGCAGAGCGTTGGCTATTCGGTGTAATATGTTGGCTCGCAGATTTGCTTAATGCTCGACTGCAGTGAAGACTACGCTGTTCACAGCATACTGTCAGTCGTTGTCCACATGCAGTCTGTGGGTCAACTACACGCAGAGGGCATACAACGCTCTGCGTGTACAATACAACAATGCATTCAGGGTGCTGATGGGGTTGCCACGGTACTGCAGTGCTTCAGGGATGTTCGCAGAGGCGAGAATTGATGGCTTTCATGCCATCATGCGCAAGCGATGCGCCTCTCTCATGAGCAGGGTACGCGCCAGCCCCAACAGCATCCTGAATACTTTAGCAGACAGGTGGGACAGTAGCATACTGGGACATTGGGTACGCCTACATGCTACTGTGGCGTTATAAAAATAATTATTTGATGGAAATGTTGATGTAAGTACGAACACTAGTTTCTAAGTTCTATGTACACTAACCAAATGGACTTTTGTCTGAAATAAATATATATTATTATTATTATTACAAAATATAATTTTTAAAATTTTATTTTTTATTTATTTATAGTAGTTGTTTAAAGAGACGGCATTGAGCTTGGTTGTGAATATAATCTAAAAATAGCGTGGACCACCAAGAAGTGGATAGGTTATCATCAATCGCCGCTGTGGTGCGGACCTGCATAAATGCCCCTTCACATTACGTTTGTAGGATCCGATGTGGCAGGTAGGAAGAAATACAATGCACTACAGTTTCACGATACAGCAACGACATGACATTGCTATTTATTTTCTTTTAATCTTCTGACAAGCACTGAGGCACTACAAAAATTGGCTTCATTAGAATTAATTATCATTAGAGATTTTTGTATAAATTTAGATGTTAGATTAAGACCCATGAACAGATATTGATAAGAATGTATAAATTAATTTACATATAAGACATGACTTAGAATGATTAGATGTAGTCACTATTCCGCATGCCTTTACGAAAATTGTACTGTTTCTAATTTTTACCACGTTTACCTTTGCACATCAATTATCTATAGTAATAAATAAAAATGAAGTGTCTGTTTGTAATATCATTTTTTTTTACTGAATAGATATGAATGTATACACGATACTTATTCCAAAAACGCAATTTTTAATTTTTTCGTCTGTTTGTTGATTCCGGATAATCCCCGGAACGGCTTGACAGATTTTGACGGGACTTTTTTTAATAGATAGCTGAAGTTACTCCGGGTAACTTTTAATTATCGAAAATAATTAGGGTTACGCATAAAAAAATTAAAATGCAGTGAAGAATATGTGAAACGCGGGCGCAGCCGCGGTGACACAGCTAGCCCTAAATATAATGATACCCAATAGACCAGTTAAATTAATACAATTGAATTTTATTGTATTTTACATCTCGGTACGACTATCAATACTATTTAGCGTATTATCATAATGCATTTGCATTTATGTTAGCTTTCAAAAAAAAAAGACGTACAAGCATTACACGAAGGAATTTGTATAAAAAGCACGTGTAAGATTTGGGCACGCTGCTGGTAGCAATGGTTTCGATACGATCTACTACGGTCGGCCTGCCACTCACACGATAAAATCTAGACTTCACGGCATAAATACTGCTAAAACGGTCATAACAGTCAAATTTTATCGTATACTCTTTTCTGTAGTAATAACTCGGTGGATTTATGCCGGAAACTTTTCGTCCGGCATTAGTATGAGCGGCTGTACCGGCTGATTCATTCCACATCAGACTGTCAAGTATTTGAACACCTGTATATTTGTAAATCGTCATGTCTGCGGCCCGATGTCGCTTATTAAATATACGTATTGTAAATTTGTTCTTATTAAACGTTGTGTTGAATTTTGATTGGTTACTTTTTGAATATTACGAATTCTGTATGGTAAACTTTTTTGTATTTATAAAATTTCGAAGAATTCACACTAACATAATGATGTATCTTCTGAAAATACAATAGGTTATATTTAAAAAGAGGTGAATTACGGTGTATAGCTATTAGTATTCATTTGTTTTAGTATTGTCGGTCACATACTATTAGGTACTAGGTGACTTTGTTATTACAGACTTTTAAGATTTACAAAATTCACTAATATCTTAAACATACACGTACTCGAAACATAATTTATTGTGATACATGGTATCTCATTGCGTCCCATCCCATTTGACAAGTAAATTACGTCTACTATGTCTTAAACCACTTTTTCTTAATTTTTGCTTTCAGACTTTTCGATTTAATCATAAATTTACTTAATAGTGGATTACTTGAATGGAGATTAAATAAATATATTAATTTAACTAAAACGCAAGCAGAATTCTAAAACCTCTAAGTTTGAAGATGTGAGATCGTATATCGTTCACGAATCACGCTTGATGCGCGACCGCACGGATCTCGCACATTAAAATCGAAGCACGCACTGTCCTTTCAAGTTCATATGTCTGATTTATGTCGTATATATCAAAGATTTAAAAACAAATAACTGAATTTCATATCGATACATTTACAAAGTGTTCCGTGAACTGCACCTGCATACAGTCTTGGGCGTGCCAGTAGACATTCTGACTGCGAACCGACTGTCAGATGGCGCGATACCACTACATGTAGATAGTCTGATATCACTGCTAAAGAGACAGTGCAAAGACCTCCCAAATTTAAAACCTCTACAGTTATATTCGAAGTAGTTGCCTACTTACTTTTAAATAATGTATTTTATATATATTTGTTTTTATGTATTGTATATATGTGTGATCGGCGCCGTATTAACAGTTTCAATGATTTCTTAAAAGTTTCATTTTATGTGAAGATTGTTCGGTTGTGTGTACCTTATAAAATTTTAAAATTATAGTGTGTCCTCTTTCTCTTTGACGTCTTAGAGTTAAATGATCTGCTTCTTTTTTTAAGTATACAGTTAGTATACAGGTATTCAATCCTTCTGATATAAAAGGTTCCTACTGCATTAAGCTAATTATATTTAATTTCAAATAAGGCATATCCCATGCGAATCTTGCATAGGTTTTGACTTTCTTAAAACTTCATATATTCTAAAGGTTGATGAGGTATTTTTGAAATCAATTAAAATTTGCATATACCGAAAAAAATATAAGTTTTTGTAATATATGTCTCTCATTGCCACACAACTATTAGAACATACAGTAGCATTTTATGAAGTATAGAATTGTTTATTAAATCTACACTTTACTTAATAAATTTTGTATCTTTATAGGATACAATGGAAGCTTTTTCTGCAATGAAATTCAATATAATAGAAAAAATAACTTATTTCAATGTAAATAAAGCGAAGTTTATTTGCGCGCTTGTGTTATGTGAAGATCACTTTACCGATATTTTCAGATTAATATAGTAATAAAAACAAAGAAGACACTAAATACAATTACTCTTTTATATATGCATAAGTATTAATGATAAAGTTAAAATAAAAAATACTAGGCAGCCATGGGAACTAGCTACTAAATGAAAACTCGAAATTTTGGAAAAACTATTTCCTAAATGTTAATTGAAATTATTCACATAACATTTAACATTTATCTAGTTTTTACAATTATTGGCGCTACGAGCAATAGTTGCGTACACTTTCGGATCCATCCATCCATTCAACCATAAGAGGTCCACTGTTGGACATAGGTCCAATAAGGGGGAGATTGCCATAATCGCCAGGCTTGGCAGGCGTGTTGGCAATCGCAGTAGGTGTTTGTGAGATACTCAGAGGACGCTGCTGCCCATTCTCTGGTTTTTATCCCTTAGTCGCCTTTTACGACAACCACAGGAACGATATGGGGGGGGGGGGGGTACTATTTGTGGTCGGCACCACACAGCACTTTCGGATAGTTTCTTCATAATGAATATATACGATGGCCTGCGTAAGTATATATTTTATCATTAATCTCTGAGCACCAGCACTTTTCATACATGACATACTGTACCATATTGATGGCTGGAGTCATATCGTTGGGAATACGATTATTCGCTCAACGCTGCTAAAGAAATTTTCACTTCAAAAAGAAGTCAGTATTCTACAAACCTGTTTTCACTGGTCGAAACAGTACAATCAATACATATCAATTACAAGTACCCTTAATTTACAGAAAATACATCTAATCCATATATGTATGTATAATTTGATTTCACCATAATATCAATTTTGGTTATAAAGTCTGCAATTCAAGTATTTTTTTAAGTAATATAAACATTGTAAACAATATTATCAATCACAAGCTCTCTGTAGATCTTCATGTAAATGATCACATTTAAATAAATTAATTTCCAAGATCGTACTGATTAGGGAATGTTGTGTGCATTCACATTTGCATTATAACAATTAATCGTTGGGTAGGTGAGGTTAAGACGTCCCGTACTTGTATGACACTTTATCGAAGTCCTGATGACTTCCATTTATCTTAGTGATATACGATTGTTTTTCTTATCTGGTGCCTAATCATAGTTTTTAATACCATTTGCATTCCAATTTTTAATTCAGCCAGCCAGCCAGCCAGCTCGTAGTCAGCCCCAGAAAATATTGTACAATCGTTTAATATTTTCAATTTACTTTCTTGTTCATCACGGTCTTTTTTTCTGTTAGAGTAAAACCCACTCACCCGATACGCGCATGTATCCCCCAGAGGCTCCATTCTCCTTCCTCGTCTGCTCCACGTTGAGCTATACGCGGATGACATAGTTATTTTCTATTTCCTCTACCATAGAGGTTACCTCAGATCTCGGCATCCAACAAGCCGCTAATATCCTCAGCTCTTGGTAAAATAAATGGCGAATAGAGATAAACACGGGATAGAGCAACGTCATATTGTTCGATCTATAAAACTGCAAAAATAAACTCCGCTCTCTTATGTAGTGAAATCCCATGGGTAACAAAAACATTAAAAATTCTAATATGCCTTTCGGCGTTCATTGCTGAGAGCAATGGATATCACTTTTGCATGTATCCATGACACCTGACGAACGCTGCCCCCGAAAGAAATTACCACTGAAGTACCCATCGCCTTTTTTTAACGTCTGGAAATGCATTTACGCATTTCTCTTCCAAGTAAAACGGGGAGCGATTCCTTTTTAAGTTGGTAGGGGACATGCGGGACTTACCTGACGTAGAGCGTCAGAAATACCCACTACATCCCCACAGACCGGCCGCCGCCTTCACGAAGCGACACGGGATTAGCCAAGTATGCTCCGCATCGCCCCAGCAGAGGCCCGATCTGATAGTAAGTCGGGCTACGGCCTTTATCTTCCCGCGTACGAAGGTGGGGTAACTCGTTTGCACGAACCACCCCACCTTCTGCCAGCATGGAGCAATCCGCCCTCCCTCCTCACATTGCTCTTGAATAAACGACAAGAGCATGAAGGAGAGAGAAGTACCCATCGCCTCCAGCAACCTCGGCCATCGTTATAATTTTGTAGTAAGGTGTTCTGTCTCAGTGATTTTTAGGAGGTTTTTCTTCATAATTTTTAACGATGTTATTCTTCAAAATATCTCATACAGAGCCGCCGAGACAATTTTGGTAGAGGTTGTCTTCCTCAAGGCCCAAGCGGTGAATCCTAGTCTCTCCCGGCTCTCCTAGTCCCGGCTCTCTATCCTAGTCTAAGCCGAGAACATGCTGGGATTACTAGTTTTAGACGGTGGGAACAATTTCCATTTTGCCTCCCCGACGCCAGGGTGAGTGCACCCCGAGCTCGCACTTTTCTCGTTCTATATTCCTTCTGATGAGGTTCAGTCAGGTGTAAGCCGTCGTCAACTTCTGGACAGCAACGACACCAAATCCTGATTGTACACCACAAGAAGATTAACTGTTTTTGTACCGTCGACAGGATCACTCATCCCCAGTAATCCATCCCTATCTTCCTCAAAAAGGATGTAAAACGGAATATCTAAAATAATGATTTAAGCTCTTCTCTCAAAGTGAGAGATAGATTTTTTTTTTCAATTCAAGTTATACAATTCTTCAATAACATTAAATCTATGTGTAAGTAGTAATCCAAATCATAAAAATGTTGCACAATTAAAATCATTAATTTATGAAATTAAATATATCATGAAAATTTAGATACTGGATACGTGACGTGAATTGACATACTTAATAATTATGCAAAATAATTAAATAAAGCTCGGATAAAGTAAAAGATGGTAGTTCGAATAAAATTAATAAAACTTTAAACGGGTCCTTTGAATTTACGTTAATATTCCTCGGTTCCATTAGGTACGTGAGTCATAAAATTTATTACTCGTTTCGGTAATCTTTCTAAATTCAAGTTTGCGCGAAATCATTCCTTTTCAAGTTTCATATTCATCATGTACATTATGTGTTAATTCACGTCACGGACAGAAAATTTACATTCAAGATTCATTTGAATTTAGCGACGGCTTAAAAGAAAGGCGTTATCTTTCCGAAGTCATAAGCTTATGAGCGTGTAAATTTACTTTTTTTGTTTAAGACTGTTCAAAGAATCTACGCGACTGAATGTCAAGTTCGACCTCGAACATGATGTGATTAGTGGAATAGATTCATCGATGGATCGTAACGTTTGCATTCGCAATAAGGTCAATTGTAATAAATGAATTAATATGGTTTTTGTGTCTGCTATACTATAAGGAACACTTAGTGATTGCTACAACGTACTATGCATATTATTATCTCATTAAAAAGCGCTGTACAACTTTAGTTTTTTTAATTAAAAAAATATACAGGCAGAAAAAAGATCAATGCACTGCTAAAACAAAAAGATTTTCCTGGTAATTTTAGGCAAAATAACATTTTAAAAAATCATGCCATTAAGTGATTTGATGTAACTCAATTTTTTGTAATTGATCGAACATTTTGAATAAAGTCAAAATATTATTCTGAATTATGTATATTTGAATATGCAAGGTTTAATTTGGTTTATACACAAATTAAGTGATGATAGAAATTATAACGATCTATTTATTTTAGTTAAAGACATATCTATATCTATATAATATATCTGTAATTATTAATTTTCCTCAATATTTCTTATCTATACTAATATATAAAACTGAAGTGTTTGTTTGTAATGACAATTTTTTTTTATATGTATATACGATACCCTTTCCAAAAACATAATTTTTGAAACATTTGCCTGTCTGTTTGTTGGTTACTCTGCGTAACTTAGGCCAGTATTTCGACCACGACCGCATAAAAAAAATTAAAACTCATGAAATTGTGAATAAAATCCTATTCAATGCGCAGTTTTATTGACTGGTTTTTGAATTTGTAAGAAATATCTTTGATTTTCCTTAGTACCAAAACATTTTTACGAACATAATTAGGTTTCCGTATGAAAAAATTAAAACTCAGTAAAGAACAAACGAATCGCAGGCGTAGGCAGCCGCGGGCACACAGCTAATCTTTAATATTATGGTTCTATTAACATCTAGATATTTCGTTTATTTTTCAGGAAGAATCCTTTTTGCTCTGAAGTTCATTGGAGGATCTTTAAAGGGGAAGAAAGACTAAGAACAAAATTCATTGATTTGAATAAAATAAAAAGACAAGCGCCATAATGGATGTTATTTTGGCTTTTTTTCAAGTGAAAATACAAAAAATACTAATATAATAATACAGTGTCCGCACCGTTTTTGTCTGAGCATTGTCTGGTGTGTCGAAGGGTTATACATGCAAATCATGAGGGCAAATCTTGACGTCAAGCCAGTACAGACAGCAGGCGAAGTATTTTCCTGTTCTTTCCGATGTTCTGATAATAGGCATTTGCATTGCACGAGCCTACGTGTCTAAGTTCACGAATGATTTGTTGTTACTATGTAGATCAATGATCGAATAGAATGTCTGTATTTTTATCCTCCTACGTACATACGAGTTACTTAAATCGTAAATACATTATTGATGTTGGATTTAATGCTAATGGAAAATGTCATTGTTTCCTTTTATGACCGAAGTATGATCTTGAATCTGGATTATTTTGATTAATAAATATGCAATTGTCTAGTATTGTAGTGCTACTATAATACTAGAATGTTACCTTTTATGGCCGACGCTATTATTTGCAGAATTTGTATGTCAGTGTATATATTTAAAAGTATATTGTATTTTAATTTTAATTGAATTTCTTTTATTACATGTTTAATACATTTATTCATCATAAAAGATATAGTTATGTTGATGTTTGGTCACAGCTAAATTAAAGATTATTTTTTGGTTTGTAATTTAATTGTGCTTTTTTTGTGTTTTAACAGTTGAAGTGTTTGGAATTACAACATGTCGTTCCATGTTAGATTTAAGCTGGTTCGTTTTAAAACAGAAAATAAATTATTGTCTAAAAGTTTTTTTTTTTTTATTGTTTAATTGTTACTAATTTAAAAAACCCATATAGGTTATACTGCATAGGATATTATAATTTTTTAGGAAGACTTTCAACCCAATCTTTGATTTATACATCTGTACCGTTTGGTTAAGTTCTCTATAGACGACTTTGTAACTATGAAATCATAAATTGATACATTTAATCTTAATTGAATCGTATATACAATTATACATTTGTTAACATTTATGTATTTATATTAATTATGTATACCAAAAGTGGCAACAAAACTATGGTTAGTTTTTTTTTATACAAATGATTTTTTAGTGTAATTAATTTACTAAAATGAAAAAAGATATTATGTACAGACATGCAGTACATTTTTGGACGAGTATCGTACAAATTGCGTCATTCCAGACCATTGTAGTATTGTGACGCACCATATCGTTCCATTGTATACTAATAATTATATCATCACAGTTAGTCATGATTTTTGACATAGCAATCTGGTTTTTACTCTTATTGTACTTACTCCTTAATGAGACAGCCGGTGGATATCGCAAGCGCCGCGGAAGCTGCTCTTTAGTCTATACCAGTGGTTCTCAACCTTTTCTTGACGTGGACCACTTTGGCTTCTTCTTTATTTATTAGCTATCAATAAAGAAACCAAAGTGTTTATTTATATTTTTTTAAACTCAATTTGATTAACATATTTTAATTTTTTTTTATGGGGCAGCTAATAAGACTGTCGACAGAAGTGAAACTTGGAAACTTTAGACAAACTGCTTTTTTTTTTTAAAATGTTTAAATTATAGTATGAGTCATTAAAATTATGTTAATTGTAATTATTAACATAACCTAACGTATAACATTTCTCACGTTTTTACATCTTTTGGAGCTGTCTGTTATATATAATTAGATACATTTTCATATAGTTTATTAATAATCAAAACATACACTAGGCTGCGTAAGTATTCATTTTTAATATTTATCTTCAAGTCCCAGCACTTAAACGCCGTTTTATACCTGACACACTGTAGAATGTTGACGGCTGACGTCATAGCATTGATATCGGAAATCTGTAAGTGTTCCCCAACGTGTTGCTCAACGCCGCTAAAGAAGATTCACTTTATTGAACAGAACTGATATTATTGCTCAAAGATACTCTATGTATTTGTACCATGTGTATTACTTCTACAAATCGCGCGGCAATGCACCTTCCGCGAAATTTAAAATCGTTCGCGGACCATATTTATGACCCTGCGGACCACAAGTTGGGAACCACTAGTCTATTAAATGCATCTTAACATTTTCTATTCTAGATTCGAAGTACGTTCAACGATTTTTGTTTCAAATAAATTTATTAGAAACAGCTGCATATAATATTGTCAATAGTTGAAACAATATAAATCGTTCACGAGGCCATCAGATGGATTTCGTCTACTTCTTTGTCGGATACATGTAATAAATTTACGGTTAGACAATAGGTCTACGGAACGGCCAATTACATGAATATTTCATTATATATGTATATATTTTTTATATATAAATCTTCTCAAACAATGACTTCTATAAATACAAACCAAAAAAAAAAAACCACACGTGTGCATTTTAATCGGTTTTATTGCTTAAAAACCTTTAAAATATTTGTATGTAATAATTATGTACGATGATTACAAATGAGTTTGGAATTGTTCATACAAATGTTCCGTATGATTTGCATAAGACTAAATTCAAAAATCTATATAAAATAGTGGCCGGTTAATTAAATTGCCATAAGGAACAAAATCGGGACCGAGTGATGCCGTTTGCGTGTTAATGAGTATTGTATATAAATTTAACAACATATCACATTATATACCTACTTATAATAAAACTGTAGACAAACAAACACTGTACATTAAATATGTTTAAGTAAAACCATTTCGGGGGATTTTAGAATCAATTACTTAATTTATAATTTCTATGATGATTGTAATTTTGTCTGTCTCTCTGCGTAGACGCAAGTGTCGCATAAAAAAAACTACTTGATAGTTGAAAGTTGTTTGTATCCCGGAGAAAAATTTATATTTAATTTTTTTTTGTAAACCCTTCTATGTGGGTGAATAAGAGAATGTAATATAACGTAATGTTAATATAAGAATTGAGTCAGTTTTTAAGTTTTATTTTAAAGTCATTAAGCTTTTGTGTGTAAGAATGTAAGATATATTACAATACATTTCAGTATTTTTGAAAAACAAAACCGAAGTGGGTGAAAGAATTTAGGTATACATTTATTGTAAGTGTAGAGTTGCGGTGTTTTTATTTTGTTTGTATCTTTGTGTTCTCCTAGTACCACGAAAATTAATAAAAAAGTATTAGGGTTCCGTTTAAAAAATTGTAAAAAAAATACGATTAAATGGACAGTTTTACTGACAAGTGTTTAAATTGTCCTCGAATTGAAATGTGTTTACTTGTGTTATTATCAAAAACAATTTAGGGCTATATGATAGTGACTATCAAAACATTATTTTTGTACGGAATAGAAAATATTATGGCAGTTAACTTAACCTACCTTTACCTACCTACTTATAAGTAGGTATAGAAAACGCAAGTTAACAAAATCTATACATTAAATATATTCTAAAAAACCACACATTTCTATGTTTCGAAAATATGTGCAGAAAATAATGCATATTTGTATGAAAATAAATCACATGTATGTTTATTTTCATATACAGAAATTGCGAATTTCAGCTATAATTTATGGCAATCGTCGTTCTACAAACGCGGAATCAGCCGCGGGCACAGCTAGTTTTTAATTAATTTTTTACTATCTAAGCAGAGTTCAACGTCACATTACGGATTTACGAGAGAATGGCATTGTAATCAAATCAAGAAAAAGCCATGGTAACAAATCATTGGTAGTGGTTGCATGGAAATTGTCTTAAAGCGTGTTCTAAGAAAACATAATATGAACTGTGGGTGTACATATAAAGCGTGGTTTCGTTGATGGGGCGCGTGTGCTTTGGTGCCCGCGGTGCCGACTCTAACGGTGGCTACGTCTTCCCAACTCCCCGGTTGATTGTATTCAAATATGGCATTATTCTAACTATACATGGTGTTTTATTATTTTCAGGTGCGACGTGTTTGATTGGCGAACTCTGTAAAGGTGAAAAACCTAGTAAAAAAATCAAACTTAAATAATTATCTACGTTTTAATCCTTTCTCTAAAAGGATTACTTATACTCATAACTACATTAATTTATATTTTTTTTTTTAAGTTATTGGTATATGGCAAATTAGTTTATCTGCATGCTTGTTATTAAAACAAATGAATATTTAATTCTGTACGAATTTATGTCACATTGTTTGTTAGTATCAGGTGAGATTATCAGGTAAGACGTTAAGTATTGATAAAAAAAAGTAGGCAACCATGAGAACTGCCTACAGAAGTAAAAACCCGAATTTTGGAAAAACTGTCTATTTGATGTTTAAATTACAGTAACAGTATTTATAATTTGTTAATATAAATTATTAATATAACCTAACATTTAACATTTGTCTGATTTAACATCTTATACTTGACATACTGTAGCATGTTGACGGCTTACGGCATAGCACTGGTAACGCGAATCTATAAGCTTTTTCCCTACCGAGGGTCGCTCAACGCCACTAAAAAAAAACAACAAAATAGATAAACCTACAAAATTAGCAACATACTGTATAATATTTATTTGTGTACGCACGTAACACGTTATGCGCAGCGCGTGGTCAACTCATTGCTATGTGCGCGAGCGTTTCGGACTATGAATATCATTAGCCGATGGTTTTTAGCACTTTTTTTTACCATATACGATGGTGTCGAGCGTCGCAGACGTATCAGACAATACAGGGGTTCCACAAAATCATATGGAATAATACCTGGCCACTGTGAGAGATATTAATTAGCTTTGCCAACAATTAGAAATTCCGCGTTATGTATAATTACGCGTGCATTAAAGCATTCCTCTAATTGTATGTTTAGGACCTCTGCTATAATGTACATGATATTTAAAATAAAAAAATGTATTCATATTACTTATTGTACTAAATATCTATTCTATAACTAAATAAGCATATTGGCTATAATTGTGAAATACGAAGCAGATATCGACATATTATATGCAAATAGAATATAAATTAACGATCTAATTTAAATGTAGATCCAGTATAATCATTATGCGTCGATATTTTTTTTGATGAACATTTGATATTTAACTAAACGGTATTTATATTATACTTTTACAAAAAAAATAGCTGCAGTAAAAACAACACTATTAAACGAGTTGGGAAATACACTATTTAGGATTATATGAACGCCCACGTTTTTCTGGCGATCAAGGTCTATGACTTAAATGTAGGGTGTTACGGAATCGATTTCTGCTATAACCGGCCGTATTTTTTTAGAAATTGATTAAACCTGTGAAAAAAAGGATTATTTGTTAAGTTTTCTATGTAATCTAAGTGATAGTTAATTTTGTGATTTTGAACGCTAATTTATGTGAATCTAGATAATTAATATAAAGACGGCATGTAATTAGAAATTATGAATGTAACTTAATTCATTGACATTGATATGTAAATGCACCTTGCGTTAAGATTAGAAAAAAATCATAAAAAATTGTTCCATTAAAGTTACTCTGAAACCTAACTAAAAGACCTAAGCGAGAAAAAGTTGAAAAGAGTAAAAACTTCTAAATAAGAATTTAAATAGGTTTTCACAGAAACTAATCAAGTTAACATGTTATGGTGTTAACTATTTGATAAAAGTGAAGTTTTTTCTTTAGTTCTGTTTAATGTATCTAAACGGTCATCTCAATGAAAAACCATATTATAAATCTATATGCCGATAAAATTAATTTGAATAGAATAGGTGTAGTAACAAAACGGACGCCTCGAAATAAATCACATGCAATAATTTGCTTATGGCTTACTAGTTATTTGCAGCAAGGCGTCATTTATAATATTTAAAAATTAAAATTTATTTAATTGTTTTGATTCAATGATAGTTGGTTGGTACTGTGCTTTCCATATCTTGCGGCATATTAGTTCATGTACAGCTATCCCTTTAAACATCAGATGAGATTAGATAGGATGAGAGCGCACAATGAAATCAGTAAGGATCTGGAATATTTAACGATAATTTAAATACTTATCGAAAAATGTCTATAACTTAATATAATGTTATAAGTCCATTAATGTTTTTGTTATAAGTTCTCTTAAGTTGTTATAATAAGTTCTTTGAAGTATTGGTTATAAATTCATTTAGTAATTAAATGTAAATTCCATCACTGTACTATGAAATCTATACTAATAAATAAAATTGAAGTGTCTGTTTGTAATATCAAAATAACAATCGTTAACTAAATATATATGAATGTATAAACGATGTCTACAGCAAAAATATATTTTTTTAAATTTTTGTCTCTCTATCTGTCTGTTTCTCCTGGGTAGTCTCCGGAATGGCTGGACCGATTTTTACGGGATATTTTTGATAGATAGCTGAAGTTACTTTTGATTTACAAAAATTATTAGGGTTCTGCGTAAAAAAAAACCTCATAAAAATTGAATAATCCGATATACACTGTTTTACGGGCAAGTGTTTGAATATATGAGAAATATTTTTCTTTATCTTAGTACTTAAAAATATCGAGAAAATCATTAGAGTTCCATATAAAAAAAGACATTAAGACGCAGTGAAGAATATATGAAACACGGTCGGGGTCACGGCTATACAGTTTGTTATTAATATAAATTTAATTTGTTCTCTGTAGCAGCGCCTAAATAAAATAAAATTCTACCGATTATTCAGTTCGGCAAAAAAATCATCCGATAGTTTTTTTCATTCGTATAGTCACTTAAGTTATCAGATGTTATTGTCGGTAAATGTGAATTTTAAAGCAATTAAATATAAAGAAATATCTAGGGTTGAATTTACCCGATGACTTGCATGAAACAAAATAAAAAAAAGAATTATATATCATTTCAGAATTTACACTCAACCAGTAACGATAGTTCTACGAAAGGTAAAACCAGTACAAGTATGTACTTATGCAAATGATTAAATTTATTTATGTACCAAACTCAAAATAATTATGATTGTTGAAATAAAGAAAAGTAAAATACTAACTTTAATAAAGATTTATATAATATTTTGTGTGAATCTGTCACATTTTTCTGCCTGCTAGTCAATATATTACAATGCGTTTATTTCGCAACCATACGATATTGTTTTTATTATCAGGGTTTTCTGACCTTCGAGCATTTTGTGACAATCATATTACAGTTCAAATGTTTGAATGTATCATGGCTGTGTGTATTATGGCCATAGCGATGAGTAGATATAGATTTTATTTTATGAGGTTATATTAACCGTTGTTCATTTTTATTTCGCTCTGTCGTCAACTTATAATTCCTTAGACACCTAAGTTTTACATTTTCACTATAATACCTATTTTGACATGAATATAGAGAGTTACTGGATCTTATGTTTTCATATAAACATATTAATAATATGATTAATTGTCCCGGGTATCACAAGTCAATTCAAAATTAAGTCAAGACAAGCTCCCTAGATCAAATAATATGGAATTAAAGTTTTTTTTTTTTTAAGTTTTATCTATGGTTCTGTTCTAATTAGGCTTCCGTATAAATAATTAAAACGGCGCGATTAAAATAATGAAATGCGGGCGCAGCCGCGGGTTCACAGCTAGTTTTAGTATAAGTTTATTCTTTAAATTTGTAATGTCATTAAATGTCCTATAGGCTAGTGATCCATCTATACATATAATAAAACTCTAACTAGACCAAATCTGTAAATTAAATATTTTATGAAAATTATAATCGGGGTGGACTTTGTTATCAATATAGAAGCAAAAAATATTTTATTAAGAGTTTTTGTCTGTTTGTCTGTCTTTCCCTGTGTACGCGTATCACTCTGAAAGTAATGAACCAATTTTGACGAAACTTGACACAGTGATAACTACTATTCTAAAGTAACATCTAGAATACTTTGTGTCCCATAAAACGCTATGGATTGTTTTCAATTTAACGGGCATCGTACTGTCACATATTGTGCCTAAGATCTGTCGCCACTTCATCCAACCTGAGTTGATTCTCTCACTTATCTCTTCGTGAATATTAACTATCCATTTTTATGAGTGACCCAAGGTAGCGAAAGTCGGAACATATCTGTAGTCCTGCAAGTGTTATGAACAGAACACCGGAGACCCTTCCAAAGTCGCAGAACATATGTACATATAATAGGTATTTTTGGGTAAAAGTACAAATAATGAAAACATAATTGTGTATAAAATATTTAATTTAAAATTTTAAGAGAAAAAGAAACCCATTTAATTTCGCATGATTGTATTAATTTGTATATAATTTATTGAGTTATTTATTTTTTGCGGCAACTACCCTTGCGCCATTTTCAATATTGTTCGGAGTGTTGGTGCGCGCTTGACGGTTCGCTGATGGGTTTCTAACTTGTAAAACTGATTCTACCACCACTTCCTCGATGAACTGCTGACTGTCTGAACCTGAACATACATATATAAATCATTATACAATGGAATCACACGTTTTATATGGTCACCAGTTGCCCCCTAACATATTAAAAATACCGCTTAGACTGAAAACCGTAAGGAAACCTTTTAAAGGGAATTTCGTTAAACAAATATTGTAAACTTATTATACACATAAATATTCAACACCGATGTGCAAAGTATATAAAGTACAAACATTATAAGTATGCTATTGAAATGTTTCAACCGCAAGATCGACATTAAATCAGATTATAAAAATAAATGTGACGGTCGTGTATACAAAATAAATAAATTAATAATTACTTTAAGGCGTAAATACGTGTGTATAATATGTATTCAGCACGGGTTTAGATATATTATATTCATATATCAACTCGGCGTGTTAAGGTCGTCGCTTGTCTGTGTGAAGACAAATGGTTTGTTGTAGAAAATCCAATCTTCTGACAGATAATTTGTGGCCGAATTGTGAAAAATGTATATTCAAACCTTAGCTTAGTGACTAGAAATTCCACCCGTAACGTTAAAAGGTACAGCGCTTCGTAGTTGTGACTCAGTTCAAGTATCTGGGAGATGTAACATCTCTGGACATCACGGATCCCAACAGAGAACGCAGAGCGTTGGCGGCCCGATACATTGTACTTGTTCGTAGATTTGCTTGTTGTTCAAATTCAGTGAAGTTCACATTATTTAAGGCGTACTGTCAAACGTTTTACTCATATAGCCTGTGGGTTTGGTATATGCAGAAGACCTACAACAATCTGCGCATTCGGTATAAAAATACGTTCAGGGTGCTATTGGGATCGCCTCGATCCTGCAGCGCATCGGGTAAGTTCGCTGAAACTGGAGTCGATGACTTTTTTTACTTCAGCGTTTTTACTCAATGCTACGGCGGTTCAGGACTGGTATAATACCATCCTGAAGGAGTTAGTTTGTAAATTGGATGGCCCTTTTGTAATTAACTGTATGAAACTACATATCCGTAAAGGCCTACATGTGATTAATTAATCGCAGTAATAGACTTACTGTACGTACTAATTTTAATTACTAATAACACAAAAAATGGATAAGTTCGAAATATTTTTTTATTATTGTTTAGCCGTGGTAAATTTTTGCCTGCATGATGATGGCGACTGTCAATAGATTCTCTACCACCTGCTGTCGTCATCATCCTTGAAATTATTAACTAATTTATCATCATATGAAATACAGTTAACAATAAAAATAGGGAGGGAAAGTGACAAAGACCTCGTAGTAGTTAATGCTCGCATGTTGTTTCTTTTGAAGTTAGTTTTAATTACTTTTAATTTAGTTTTAATTAATCCCAGTTTTCGATGTCAAAGAATATTGTCAGTGTTTTTGTAGCAGATATAAATAAATCAAAAATATATTTTTTTTCTCTTTTTTTATGCTTTTAGCAGATATAAATAAATCCAAAATATCTTTTTGTCTTTTTTTTATACTTTTACAGTGGCAAATAGGCATACGATCCACCTGATGGTAGGCGGACACCGTAGCCCATGGACGCCTGCAACACCAGAGGTATCACGTGCGCGTTGCAAACTCTTTAAAATATTTTTCTCACGCCCCTTGTGAATAACCCTCTACTGTATTGCGTGGGAAACACGACCGCTGGGAGCTCATTCCACATCCGGATAGTTCGCGGTAGGAAACTTCTCTAGAACCGCACTGTCCGGGACCATTTTGGCTCCAAGGATTTAATTTAGGAATTTCTATATATTCTCTGACCTAGTTTCTGTATATATATTTTTATATATGGAGAAAGTTGGTTATGTGGTTTAAAAACTCATTACTGATTAACCTCCCAGTATTAAGTTAAGGGCCATGCAGAAAAAGATTTCTAGGCGAATAAAACTAGGCAGCCATGGGGACTTCCCACAGATATGAAAACTTGAAACTTTGCAAAAAAGAACTGTTTTTTCATGTTTCAATTTCATAATTTGTTCATTGAAATTTTTAACATAACCTAACATGTAATATACAATTGTCTGCTTTTTGCTTCTATTGACGCTCCGTGCAATTATAGTATGAATTTTCATGTTATTTATTCATAATCTATACAAATGATTGGTGGCGTAAGTTTTTTTTTATCCCTGAGCGCTCGTACTTAAATGCTATTTTATACTCGACATACTGTAGCATGTTGAAGGCTAACGGCGAATCTATTACCGCAAGTTTTTCTCCAGCCGAGAATCATTTAACGCTGCTAAAGAAATTTTTACTTCATAAAATGTACTTATACAATTTAAAAGAGGGTATACTAAAAAAAAACCGATCCCGTTTTCTTATCGACTCTTGTGGGCGTCTAAATGAAATAAACTATTTATATATATTAGCTATATAATTATCAGATTATCAGTAACTAAAAAACTAAGGTTTCAAACCAGTACATGCAATGTTCCACGTAACCATTAACTACAATTTAGGTACTTAACTAAAGTCGGGAGTACAATAACTAGTTCTTCGTAAAGTGCCTATTTTTAGCTC
Source organism: Samia ricini (assembly GCA_014132275.2). Taxonomy (NCBI): domain Eukaryota; kingdom Metazoa; phylum Arthropoda; class Insecta; order Lepidoptera; family Saturniidae; genus Samia; species Samia ricini. The sequence continues at coordinate 16,536,396 of AP028161.1, forward strand.
CCCTGCGATTCTCTTTTTGTTTAGTATACACCCTGCAGAGCCTTGAGAATGTTTTTTTGTAGGTTAATGGACGCATTATTATTATTTTAAATTGCGGGAAACCGTATACATTTGTAATTAAGATATCTTTTGTTTAATTACTTCAAGTATAATATATTATTTGTCATAATTGAAAACATGTGAAAACTTAGTTAATTTGTTAAAACATCAAGGGCATGTATATATATTATACGCAACGTTAACATTACGTTTTGTATATGATTTTCCGTATTCCATGCGAGGCGTGCATTTGATGCAATGTAACGGTTTTTTACAGAGTATTTTAATTATAGGTACTTAGGTAGTATTTAAATATTATTTCTTACCTTTTTTAAATAATCCATCGGAGCTATTGTGTGACGTCATTTTTTATGAGATAAACTGCTCAATTATCAATTATCCTCCCCGCGATTTTACCTGCGTAGTTCCCGTTCTCGTAGAATTTTCGGAATAAAAACTATCCTATGTCACTCCCTGGATTTCAAACTATCTCCATACCAAATTTCATACAAATCGGTCCCGTAGTTTTAAAGTTTATTCGTTATTTCCTCTTTATAATATTAGTATAGATATATAGTGTAGGGGCCGTGTGGTGCCGGCAAAGAATTGTACTACCCCATATCTTCCCGTGGATGTTGTAAAAGGCGACTAAGGGATATAAACCAGGGGATGGACAGCAGTATCCTCTGGATACCATAAACACCTACTGCGATCGCCAACCCGCCTGCAAAGCCTGGCGATTATGACAATCCCTTCTCCGTATTTGGAGGAGACCTATGTATGTCCAGCAGCGGACGTCTTATTTGACGGTTGCATGGGATATAGTGTAACAAAAGTTTTACAAAATATGAACATTTTGGAATGAATATATTGGAATAACTCACAAACAAATTTCAACATATTATCTAAATTGAGTTTGTTTTAGAGGTACATTTTCTAAAAGAAAGGTAAGGGTTACGGATATCTTTTATATTTATAAATAGCTCCACCATGTTGCATCAACCTTTTATTTCCGATCAGTGAAGCGGACAGGGACCAGCTACCATTTATAAATAATATATTAGATATCTAACAAACTATGTAACTAACTATAGTAAATACATGGTAAAGCAGAACCAAATGTGTATATCCATATAAATCGATCAACGCTGATAGAAATCCTTTCTTATATATAGTTACAAAACGGTAACTCCCGCATTTCTATGAGTGCGGTTATCTTTTGAGAACTATTTGGAAACCATGTTTCTGAGTACACTTAAATGATAAATATAGGTTTAATCGTGTTTTTTAACACACATTTTATTACGAATAATATATAAAAATTGACGATAATAATGTAGAATCGCAAAACGTTTGTAACTGATGAGCTGTCACACAAACAGACGAAGACATTGTCTAATAAAATGATTGTGAATTATATTTATGATGTGATATACTCACCACTATTACCAGTCTGAAGGTTAGTTCTGTCCGGTGCTGCAAGTACCAGGGACATAGCGCCAACAAAGAGCACGACAGCACACGAGAGCTTCATTGTGACGCGGGCGCACACAAACTGAGCGGTCGTGTCTGTCACTGCACACACCTCACATTGGGTTATTCTGTATAATTTTTCATTGCGCAAGTATACTCGACGCAGTAAATAAATTCTTTGTTCGGCAAACAAACGTGTGGGATACTTTCGTTTCGAGTTTTTGTGTGGGATGAAGTGTTCATTTCCGTTATTAGAAATTTATTACCGTATTATTCATATGCTACACAAAAAACATCTGTTTACGTTATACTTTTGTGTATATAAAAAGCCTTTGTCTCTTACTTGCTTAAGTGATTCACAGACAGCAATAAATATACTTTCTACAGACATACATACATTTATGGAATGTAATGATAATATAATACTTGAGTTCTACTGTACATTCAAAATACAAAATATATTACAAATTAAGGTCATAATAATTACAAACTACAATATTTTTCACTTAATATAACTTGCAAGGTTTATTTTAGTATAATATTAATGAGTAATTATTGGTCAAATGCCAGGTATTTACTTTTATTATTACGCTAGCTCAGCTCACGGGTGGAATTTCGAGATTTTAATACGAGATTTTAAATAAAATTTAGATACATATTTGGTGATTTCGATAGTAAACTAAACTTACATTTATCTAATTTTATTACACAATTTCAATTATTATACTATGTTAAATTGTACACATAAACTATCGAGATTAAAATTAACAGGCAGGTATATAATAGATACTTGTAAAAGCATAGAGATGTGTTCAGTCGTCGATTCTAAAGCCTCCTAGAGTATTCTCGAAGATTGGGGATCGTCAGATAAACAGTGGACCCATACGGTCTAGTTATTAATAATATAAAAAAATGTTAAACTTTTTATAGACATTTAAAAACTGTGTTGTAGAATAACCACCTATTTGGTCATTGCATAATGTAGGAGCCGGGTAGATACAAGCTTTGCAATGGTAAGGTAGCTCATTTATTATTTATAGCAGCGGCAAGCTGATATTATTTTATTCTTTTTAGTTAGGATGTTTTGAGATAAAGAAACCCCTTATACCAATATGATAAGTATTAATTATTATAGGATTCATTTAAGTTCAGTTAATAATCATAATAATGATCTTGCAAGATAATCTCTGTTAGTTCTTTTAGAAAACTAATTATTAAGAAGACATGCGGTCGGCGACAGATTTGAAAAGTAGGTATTTTAGAAAACTATTGCTATCGTGTTCACCCCAAAGAAAGAGTTATGAAACACGAAAAGGACAACTACAGCTTGGGCTGATTTTACCGTATACAAACCACTTCCTAGTATCCTGTTTCCTCCCTCCAAAATTAAACTATTTTTTAAATTTTCTACCAGTTATATAATAAGAAAGACTTAGACTATGCCTCTACGTTTTGCTTTTATTAATGAAATTTGTTTGACGAATGTCTGAAAATTACGGTAAAAAGCGGGTTTTTTTCCATTTTAAACTTCAAAGTTTCTACAATAACTCATTTATGGAAAAAATCAAAACGTACAGGCATGGAATTGGTGGAGACATATTATTTCATGTTAAAATATTTCCCATATTGCTATTATACAGGGAGGAAACAGGGGACTACGTTTGTATAGAACGAATGCCGCTCGCATATCCTCTTAATAACATTGGCGATCATATCGGTAACTTAAAAAATTAACGACAATTAGTGTATGCATAAAACATGCGTAAAAATAAAAATAAGAACAGAAACAAAACTGTCTATAAAAATGAAACACTAAAACTTTGAAATTCTATATAAGATGAAAATAAATAAATGTTGTCAGTGTAACATAAGACGATGCGTTTGTTTGTTCTAAATTTAATTTCTTTAGTTCATTAATGTTTAAAACTATAAATTTACAAATAGCAAAACAAATAACCAATAATAGTGATCCCAATGTTATACAAAAAAAAAACGAAAAAAAACTTAAGCATCCATCCAATATAAATTACTATGAACTATACCCAATTAAATAAATATTTGAACGCACGTATTTAAAGATTCTTCCGCTTTTCTTAAACTAATAAAACAATAGTCAAAAAACCAGTTGTTGCACCACGTCTGTTATGCGTTATATCGTTAAAAGGTTATATTAACATATCATTTAGTTCACATTTAGGTCTGATTCTTTGATCTAAATCTGTCAAAGGACACAATTATATAAGTCCTACTTGGAAGTTTGTAAGTTCGGAATTTCTGTTTTGATTTATACTTTAATATTTTTATTTTCTAGCTTCACTCGACTTAAATGAAACTTTGATTAACTTGGAGTTACATGAATTTAAAGTTATAACTCATAGGTGTTATTTAGTTCATATTTTAGATAAAATATCCCTCTTCGCTAAATTTAAATCGGTACAAACATTTTAGAGTTAATAGGAAACCAACATGAAAACATTTACATATAGAAATGTATCGGAACAATCGTTGTATGTCGGATAACGAAAAATGTAAAGATGCATTATATAATCGTGAGGCAGTTTAAAAGATACCTACTACTTCACCTGGTCGGGTGTTATTCAACTGTATAACGTTGTTAGTAGTACAAAGAAAGAGTCAGAAGTAAAATGTAATAACTTGACAACAGGTTACTTCAAAAAGATTTCATCTATCAATAGGTATTAATTATATAAAAAGTTCGTACTTGAGTAAAAATATCAGCAGAATGATTTTAATGTGGATTATTAATGTAAATTAATAATTACGTACTGATATCGTACTGAAATTGGAAATGATAATTGTTTTACAACAATATAGTACCATACCTTAAACAGACATCAGTTCACTCTTAAAGGATGTTGCTAACAACAGAAACTAGATGGCGTTAATTGGTAATTAATTTGGCGGGTTCATTACTAAATATAAAGTAGAATTGCAGTCAAACAATGCCTTTAAACTTAAATAAATGTTATCTTTTATTTTATTAGTTGTAGTACTCTTTGTTTCGTCATGTCAAGTTTTATTCTTAAAAGCGAAGATAAGATTTTCTAATAAAATACTACGTTTAGTGAATCTGTATTTCGCTGATTCTGTTATTATTACCAGCTGTTGTCGTTCTGCTTAGTATGTATGTATATTATGATTTCATTTAAAAATTTACCTTACAAGATTTATTTCAACATTTTTTTCGATATTAGCTAGTAAGGTAAATGTTATTTTATTCTTTCCGATAAATGGCGAAATGTTTTTGTATAAATGTATAATTTAAGTAACTCGACCCATCGGGTATAATTTATGAGATTTTTATTGGACCAACCTTATTCGTAATGCAAATATTCAGAAACATTTTGGACCTTTGAGTCTTTAGTATTGAGTTTGTATATGTATTGTGTAATTTAAAACCTTATCGGATCCTATATGACAGATCCTCAATCAGTACAGCTTGTTTCAGAGGTGACGATCACTAGAGGCACACTGAAGATTAATGAGACGCTCTGACTACTTTTTAACCTCTTAAATATAAAAACACCCCATCATCAACAATCATCGATTAATTTAAACAAATTATTTTTAATATAATTGTAGAACTGAACAAACTTTTAAATTTTATTTAAAATGTATCAAATTTTTTCCATAACAATAAGTATTATTACTTTTTTAGTAATATAATATTCTAAATTAAACTCGTTAATAACGAGATTTCGTATAATTAATTGCTAATGAATTCGAAAACTGGTCGATACAACAACAAACTTAATGTTAACGAGGAGTCTAAAAAGCCAATGAATTCCATAGTTAATACAAAATATCAATTTTTTTTTTGTTTTTATTTATTGTGTAATTTTCATAAACTTGATTTTAAGTATTGATTTTAAATATGGAATTGAAAGGTTTTTATGTATATAATATTTATCAAATATCTATCATTTATTCAACAAAAGACATCCACTGTGGGCATAGGTCTCCCCCGAAGAACTACACAATAACCGGTCTGGAGCCACCCGCATCCAGCGGATTCCCGAGAATGTTTCTTGGTCGTCAGTTCAAGTTGTTAGGGGCCTACCCACGAAGCGTCTCATGGCAGCCATTCAAGAACTCGTTGGCTCCATCGGACATCGGTTCTACGACCAATGTGCTCAGCCCACTGTCACTTAAGTTTTGCAATTCTTCGGGCAATGTCGGTTTCTTCGGTTCTTCTATGGATCTCCTCATTTCCGGTTCGATCATGCATTGAAACTGGGAGCTAGCCCTCTCCATTGCCCTTTGGGTAACTTTAAGATTTCTCATTAGGCCCATTATAAGCGACCACGTCTTAATGTCTTAAGTCATCACTTGCAACACGCATTTGTCGAAGGCTTTTATCTTCAGATACTGCTTTATTCCGGACGAGAAGACCTTGCGTAGCGTCTCGAACGTAGCCCAGACGAGTTGGATTTTATTTATGCTTTTATTTATTTCGTTTACATTTACTAGGGGAATGTAACAGTTTTTATATAATGTATTACAAAATTTGAAGACAATAATGAGTACCTGCCAATGGTCAGCAGCCTAAAAAGTCAATATATTTTCCACCCCAAAAACGCGCGTAGTTGGCTGGCCCTTTAATGATCTTTTCTCTCACCCGTACTGTAATACTACATCTGAGCAGAGGACTTTTTCCACATATAGTTCATTTACAGGAATTCATTTAACGCAAATTTAGGATATAAAGTATAAACTTGAGATTCGGAACTTTATTATTCTTAGTTATTAATGTATTCAAAACCACCTACGACTAGATACACTTTTTATGTTAATAGCTAATAAATGTTTTATTGAATCTAAATATATTAGCTATAAAGCCTTAATGAGTTCATAATCTAGATCAAAATGAATTCTTCTGTTAGTCAACTTAACTGTGTTCGGTGAAGTCATCGTTACTGTCGGATGAGAAGTAACCTAACTTTTTTGTATTCATATAAAAAAACTGACTTAGCAAAAAGGAGTGTAAGAAATTCCATAGGTAGATTAACCCTTTGAGCACTAACCTGGCGTTTACGCCACCTTTCCATTGTTTTCCTATTGTCTCATTTTTATGGGTAATCGACATATTAATATTTTTCTGTATTAATTCTTATTTTAAAAAAAAAAATAACAACGTGTTTTAATTTCTTTAATAAATTCGCAATAGATTCACAAAAAAATCAATAATAATGATTCAAAGCAAAAATAAACTACACAAAATGAAGTGACATAATCACGAACAAATCACGGCCAATAATTAAGAAAAGGATAAAATCTGGGAGGAAACCAAGACGGTGGCAAATTGTTAACGTTCGAAGGTACTGTATTTTTATAAACATTATTCATAACCCACGGGTTATAATACCTTGGCTCGAACATTGCAAATGGTGTCTGTATAAAAGTATCTGATATTATTGGATTGATAGGAACTAATGGCATAGGTCTGTATGAACCAAGTTCTGGAGTTGGTCCAGCTTTCGAAACTGATGTAACTGATACAGAACCCGGTGATATATTCACTGTTCCCGACGCATATTTATTCTCAAATCTTTTGGTGATTGTCGATGCGTTTGATTTTCCATTAGCGTACTTTGTCGCTGGCCCAAGGATACCACCGGTATTGCCACTTGTGGTTAACATCGGAGAATCCATTCCGGGATGTGAGTAAACACCGCTGAATGATGATACTCTACCATTTCTAGTTGAAACGCCAGCTATGCTAGAAATACCTACAGCATCGTTGCGAGAATGTGCAAATTTGATTTCATCGTCCCCGATTTTTTTACTTCAGCAGTTTGATAACTTGGTTCACTTTCTTGTTTTGATTTAATACCGGCTAAAAATGAAACACCATTAATGATTTCTTTAAAATGATACACGTGATAAAAAAATACCTACTCATTCTGATAACAAAGTAAAGTGAACACAATATGATTAATAAAAGAATCCAGAGCTGATTTGAAATACATATTATTATAAATTAAATCATTTGGGTAGTTCATTAAAAACAGCCTCAGTAATTTACATCAGATTTTATAGCAATAAATTATGTTTAATTTAAAATGTTACCTGCGGCCAATGCAGTAAAAATTGCTGAATAAATTAAAACATCACTTAGCAACTTCATGTTGGGAACGCGAAATAGAAATGCAAGTCAAACGACAAACATCTCACTTTATATTCCATCGTAAAATTACAAGTTTTCGTTTATAGCTATCGTGGAGCGGGTCCTTATAAATATTGATAGAGATAGATCTATATTTAACCTTTGTTAATGATGCCATTTCTCTATTATCAAAGCTGGATTGTATCAAAGGGTAACGTTCTATTTTTCTATGTCTGTGTGTGATGATGATGGTGTTAACAATGAATTATTTGATTCACGGAAATTATGTTCATCATAAGATTGAAATTACAGTGGGCGGTAGAATAACAGTGCTTACATTAATGTTTATTGTAAAAGTTCCTTTAAAAATGTGCGACTTCAATAATTAATGGAAACAAAAACAACGTGTAGCGTCTAAACATCTATCAAATTCATGTTTATTGCGGATGCTATTGTAAAATGAAATTCTCAACTTAGAAAACATGTATTGTTAAGGAATTGTTTTATGAATATTTTATTGTACATTCCTATATCTTTCTGTCACATCACATCACATCAGTCTGTTTATGAAACGGGTTGATACTGAATGTTGTTTTTATATCGCCATCGATTTTGTTGCGACAAATGAAGATTAAAAACCAGACACTTCTAAACAAACGTGTAAAAATGATCACTAATATATTATTATTTTAAGCATATTGATGATATCATATTGGTTGATTTATTGCATTCTCTTATAAAAAAATGTTATCTATAGACCAATGTTTTTGTGCTTCGATTTAAGCAGTAGATAATTTTTAACTCACAAAATATTTAGTGCTTATTTATAATTGAATCTATTCATTTTAATCCCAATACTAGTAAAATGCTTCAGAGCATATTTGCATTTTACTGTTTCTTTTTTTTTTTTGGTTAATTTCTTACAAATTTAAAATTAACTACATTCAGTGACAGAACTCGGTTTAAAGATATATAAGTAATTCTACTAGCATTATCTTTGTATTTTTTGTTTTCTTAATTTACGCTTACTCTCTCATGGTGCAATGAGCTTGATGCATCTCATTCTCATTTTAATATAAATTAAGTACTCATTTATAAAATTCTATGAAATGTATGTTGTCAAAGATATTATGATATTATCATAGTAAAAGAAGTTCAGATTTGAAAAAAAAAAAACATCACCTCGGAGCTATAGTCCGTTCAGTTATTTTACCTCTAGCCGCTAAGTTGTCGTTCTGAATATTGTGTTACCATGTTTGATATGTATTATTCGCCATGATTTGATTGAATATACAATTTGAATGAGGTTTGAAATATACCGACCGGAAACATAAGTTATCACAGCAAAAGAAACTTCGTAGCTACTGACCACTTTGGTATGTCGATAAGCTATATACATCACTTGTAAGATATGTGTTTCGCTAAAAACCTATAGCTGTACATCAATAAAAATAATATAGTTAACATGAATTTCTGATCACATATCAATCAAAATCCTCTTCATTGAATACGTACTTTTCTTGGAGTACTTAGTATTGATTCATAGAAGGCTGCAAGCTCTCCTTCTTTGTAAAAAAATTAACATAATATTTATTTATTTATTGCATTCTGATAGAAGCCAAGGTTTTTTAAAATATTTTAGAGATAAAATTTAGAAAAAAAATTCATACACAGGCAACACTATTTTACGTACGAGTCATGGCGGCAAATCGTTGACGAATGGAATTAACGGAGCTTTATTTGATCTTTCTCTTACAGAGAATCGTTTTGGCATGTTTTACGATTTAAATGTTCCATAAAATGAAGAATCCAAAATGGCTTCGCAAAATGTACTTCGCCCACGTCAAATTACACTCTTGCCCGCCAATTCGTTAATAATTTTAGATATTATTTTTAAAATATAACTGGCACTTAAATGAACAACTTTGACACTGCTCATTTAACTTTTTACAGTCACGTTCGCATCTAAGATATAATTATGTTGTAGTACGATGACCCTACCAGCCAAAATATTATAACTAAAGAGGCTAGCAATCTATATAAACGGGCAAACTTATAACCAGTTTTCATTTCTCTACTTACACTAATGAAGATTTGAAATAAAATACTGGTCGAGATGTTGAATTTGCAATATTTGTTTTTTGTGGTCTGCATAGTGGTTTCTCTAGCCGATACCATACCTATCATCTTGAGAGGTTTGTATTATTATCTATTGATATTATTATTTGGACTTTTATATAATTTTGTGTATATATTTATTACATTACAATAGGAAGTGTCGAAAATGTAAGCAAAATGATACATTTCTTACAGACTCTTCACCCTCTGGAGAAGCGATTGTAGCAATATCCTCTGCGAATCCAAAAATTGATGACTATATTGCAAGGAACAAAGAAGAAGTTTTTAATAATAATAGAAAAGTAATTCACAGTATTAGCATGGTGGGGTCCTGGAAAGTCCGTTGCAGCTACCGGTCGTAGCTTCGCATCAGCTTATGCTTCATCAAACCAACCTTTTGCAGTGCCATTTTTGATTCCACCAAATTTTGATCATTTGGCTCTGAATAATTGGTTGAGAAGTGTTGAGAGTTACTACGATCCGAGTTTTGCTGGTAATGGTGAAATTGTAACAGCTATTAATGATAATGGTCATGTTTATGGCAATATAAATGGTGTGCCTTTCGATAACGGTGTCAAAAGTAAAGTTTAATGTTATTTTATATGCTGTTTACGTATTTCAAATATTATTTATGTGAAATCTGTTGAGTGGTTTGAGTTTTATATGTAAAATAAATAAAAAAATACATCATTTTTGTAGTATTTTATTGGTCACCACAATATTTTATTACCTATATTACAAAGGTATCGAGACAAGTATTAAAGTCGTCTCGATATCTTTAAAGTAAAACTGTATAGTTTCAATAATAACCAGTATTCACGGCGTTAGAGTGGGCAGCCTGAATTCCGGGACCATTAATACTTGTGGATGCACTCTGTTGGATGGCACCACCATTCTGCTGCAGTGTCTGAGCAGTACTCGCTCTGTAACCACCGACGTTCTCTGAAGCAGCCACGGCGTTGCTGTAATCACCACGACCGTCAACGGTTTGAGCAGAAGTTATGGCAGTTCCGTAGCCAGAGTTATCAGCACTGGAGATGGCTGAACGGTATCCATTGTTATTTGTAGCGGAAGATACGGCTGATCCATAACCTAGTCCACGAAGATTGGATGAACTAGAAACAGCTGATCCATAGTTACCACCGGAGTTAGTTTGGGCAATAGCAGTTCCAAAACCGCCAATGTTCTGAGCTGACGAGATGGCTGAACCATAGTTGCTGCCTAATCTGCTGTTATAGATTGTGGGAGCCTGGTAACTGGTTGGTTGCGTGTTATAAATACGGTAGTAAGGAGCCGCGTTTGCAAGACCTACGCCACTAGCATAAGCGTTGCCACCATCTGAACCTCCAAGACCGGCGCCGTAGGCTTGAGCGTCACCAGTTTGGAAGGATGCACCGATGCCCGAAGAGTGGCTGATGCCGCCAATGTTGCTGCTGAATCCGCTACCAAAACCGTAGGCGATGCTTGGTGCACGAGCATTGCGGCCAATGAAGGTATTGGGAGTGTAGCCAGCGGCTACAAAAAATAAATTAGAAATTATTAAAAATACTAAATACGTAATTAAACTGGATGTATAACGTTTATAATTGATTGTGTCTTTTTCAACAATAAATATTGTCGTTAATATATTCTGATAATATGCCAAGTTTAAATAAATTACACGAATTAATTTTGAAACGAAAATTAGGAATTAATTTTTGATAAGCTAATAGATTATCAACCGCCTTACCTGTAATCTGGAAAGGTGCTGCATTGCACAACGTTAGTGCGGTTGCGAGAATTACAAATTTAGCTGCCATTTTTAAAAATAAAATTTATCGCCGCTTCCAAAGGATGCTTAGACCTTTCCCCGGTGGATATGGATGCCTGTGAATCATTTCTCTGTGCTTATATACTAGAAACATTAGTTCCCCCACTCGAATATGACTGGGTCATGATGATACACCCGAAGCCAATGACACTCATAAATAAAATTTATCTAAATAGTTACGGTAAACCAATTTCTCGGGTCCAGGGCGATCTGAAATCATAAATTAGGCGAATAGTAACATATGTATCGTCATTAATTAATACAAATCCTTAATTGGGGTAATAAAAATGATCGCCTAATGTGCAGGTTTTCTTTATTTATTTTTTTTTAATAATAAGATCGTTACATAACAAGAACCGTCTCCAAATAGTTCGGAATAGATAAATGAGAAATTTATTACCCATACATTTCGTACGGCGTAAGTCTTCAATATTAATTAATTATAAAACATTAGTAAAGATCAAACACAACGGATTTTAAAATTTATTTTTGGAATGTGGATGTAGTTGAAAAAATGGATCGAGCTTTTTTCGACGTGTTTTTAGTAATTTACTAAATTATGTAATTATTTTATAGTACTTTTTATCATCTTTATATAAATAGGCATAAATTAATCAGTTCCAGACATTTTTCTGCTCTGTCTGTTAACCCATTTTTCGTTTAAAAGCTACGGATGTGATTTAGTGCTATCAATAAAGAAATTTGGAAACACTTAGTTTTCGTTCCACAAATAATGTTTGTGATCGAACCTCGATTCATATAAACCGTTTTTGTTAATTGTTTTCCAAGTTATTCTCTAATCTTAATAAAAGAGGGCGTAAAACTATTTCCATGAAAAACAACGGGTTACAACATTATTGAAATAGTTTGATGCTGTTATTTAAACAAAATTATTTAACTTTATCAGGAATATAACATTCAACTTTTTTTAATTGTAGTCAACTCTAGCGTTAAAGCAACGTTATTCTCTACTTAACATAATCTTATCGTAAAAACAGCTAGTATACTCTTGTTTATATTGCTATTTGTTTTAATAATAAAATAGTTGGTTATCACGTCGATTCTTGTGAATTTGAATCTTTTGTTAAAGGTAAATATCGTGATAAAATTGAAGCATGGTGGTAGGGTATTTTATAAAGTAAGTCTGGTTAGTTACTACTCCAAGCTGTCGTGAAGCATTAGTTTTATTTATTTTGGTCTTTAATCACAATCTCACCAGATAGGAAGTGATTATATTGTCCAGAATATTAAACACTCTAATCCTAGGCCTATAGGCGTTTGGCGATACATTTTCAAACTACAGGAGAGAATTAGCTAGGCGGATTTTAGATTTTTTTTACGACTATGTTATGGTTTCCTTGGATGTTTTTCTTTACGGATAGCTCATTATATAGAATAAGAGGATTCCAAACTACGTCCATCGATGCATAGTCCAATCATAATACCACAGAATCTTCATCGCTTTATAAGATTTTTCGAGATAATATAACACGGGAGCCAGCGACTTTACTCCATCTCTCTGGTAACAACGCTGTTTTCAAGAAATAAACCATCTGTTTTCTACTTATTTATGGCGTTCGTATCTATTTCGAGTCGACAGTTTTTTTTTCGTTAAACCACTTGAGCTGTTTGGGATATTCCGGGATTATATCGGCATAGAGAGCACGTACCGGCCGTGGAACTATCGCGTATGTGGATCATTACGTGTGGTATCCGGTTGATGTGTGGGCGGACAGGATTCGTGCCTAACCGAAATCTTTTATCTCATATTATCTCGTTTTAGGTTTTTCGATCATCTTTTAGCGAGAGCCGACAATCTCACAGTACAAATTAAAATTGAATTAATTATTTTTTTTTGCACGATAGTATAGACTTAGTGCTTTTACTACAATCCCACCTGATGTTAAGTGGCGTACTGGTTCTCAAGTGATGCTGCCGGAACACACCTTTTGGTATTTGGCGACAGGTTTGTCAAACTTGAGGGTGGTAGCTACCAAAGTGGACATTATTAGAAAATGCCCTACCACCATTTATACTACATACTATGGTTTCCTCATGATGTTTTCCTTCACCAAAAGCTCAGGCTGATTTTAGAGTCCGATAGGTCCATTGACCCGCGTCCATTGATGTGGAATCCGGCGCACTATCCACTGCGCCATTATTATATAAAGGCAACGTCATTCTGTCCGTCTGACGTATGTGCATTTTTTTCAATTAGGTAGTATATAGGAAAAGTTATAAATGAAATATTGAATGAAGTTGATACAAAACCGAATCCCACGCGGTCAGAGTCGCGGGTACATCTAGTCTGTCTATAAATAGGCAAAAATCAAAACTGTTTAAAATATTTTTGTCTTATGTTTGTCATGTGATTTTTTTTGTATTTATTAGCTACCACCAATAAACGATATATGTTCACAATATAAAAATTAGGGAGCAGTTTTCTTTAACATTTTCAATAATGATTATGTTCGAATCTCAAATTCGATCACTAAATACGATAATAAATAATAATAAATCCACATAAAGTAAAATTCCGATTTATCTTGTTGACTATCTTGCCTTCCGCTTTATGCATTTGATATAAAGATTTGCCAAATATTTTGCTCATAAATCACTTAACATTTCAAACGAACATACAGAATAGTCCGATAAAGTTTTAGGACGGAACTTTGGTCAAGTTGAAATACGCAAGAGATCTATGGATAATCCTTTAGAACTTTGTCAAAGATAGAGAACAATACCGCGAAAACATCAAACGGTTTGCCTACCGTTGCTAAATGATGTATTAAGAATAGCTAAATATAATAAAAAAAACCAATAGAAAGCTTATTAGTATGTTTATCATCTTCTATAACTTGTCTTACATTAAATAGGGTCCGCACAACATGTTCTCTTCTCGCCTTTTATACCACAGTTTCTCAACCATATTTTGTTCACCCCCGTACTTCGAGAATATGTTTTTTTCTAGTCTCCCATCTTAATTTTTTTTTAAATATATTTTTTATCTACCTATGTCCCCGAGAGCGCTGACTCAAAGCCCCCCCAATTTTATCGGGTTGTTCTACTTCTTTAACTGGGTGTTACGTCCATATTGAGAACCTAGGTTTTATACGCATATCATTCGTTACACAATCCATTCATACCTTCTTTAGTCTTCCTCTACCTTTATAACGATCCACCTTCATCTATATCTACGCTAATATTATAAAGAGGAATAATTTGTATTTTTGAAAGTAACGAATAAGCATAAAAACTACTGGACCGATTTTGATAAAATTTGGTATGGATATGAAAATCTCAAGGGAACGGGAACTACGTGGATAAAACCGCGGAGAGCAGCTAGTTAACTATAAACTGGTAAGAAACTCGTCTAATATTTTCGATTGTTGTTATATGACGAGTAACAATATAAAACATATTTTAGTAATTAAATCATGTCATCTTTATTTTACATGTCTGGTTTTGTACGTGATACTACAGATTATATTATATCTGTGGTAATACTAAATGCATCAGCGAAGTGAAACACCTTTGATTTATCAATAAACGTAGGTTCGGATTTTAAATAATCCTAAGATTTTGACAACGGAAATTATCGGGGTATGGTACTTTATAATGCCCGTTTGGCTAGCTACCACCCTCATGATCAGAAGCTGTTGCTAAGTACTCACAAGTCTATTGCGAAAGCAACAATTTAGAGCCATTTAAACAGAGCTTAGTGTGCATACATCTTTGACCATATTTCCATTTAACTTCTGGTAAGATTATGGTCACTATAAAAAAGCATCTCATCTTTTCCAGGAGCCCTAAAACGCGATGTCACCGATCTCGCGTGACGTCAGGCCACTCTACTCTGCTTAACTAATTTATACAGTTTTTATATAAATTACTTCCTGTACCTATTAATTCTGTTCAAAGCGAAATGCCCAAAATATTGTTAATAATATTCATTTGAATCAACTAATACGGTCAAAGATCTCATCAGATACATAGTCTGTTACAAAAAAAAATCTTTAATTTATTGAGGAAGCGGGTAATATGCTATTCAGAGTAATCTATTCATCTGTATCGTTATAAAATAGTCTATGTGATTTATAAGCCGTAAATTTTTTCGGAATATTCGTTTGTTAAGAGATACATATTTCCATTTTGTATTTGCAATAAAGATATATATTTTGTTACAATAATATAATTAAGTACACTTAAAAAAAATATGGTTACTAATAAATCGTACCTAGGAGAGTTGCTAGACTGAACACTTCTGTAGTCTAAGCGCCTTTGCACCCACGTCAAAGTAATCGCCATTCTCGACGCTGCGCCGAGGGCGGGCGGCTAATTTTATCCCTATACGCCACCCCTAGCAAGGACTGAGGTGTCTATCATTGTGATATCCTTATTTTAGAGATTCTTTAGAGGAAAAGAGTAAGTCAGTTCGAAGAAAAAAATTATAAATTTTTATTATCTATACACTCTATACTAATAAATAAAATTGAAATGTTCGTAATGTCAAAATATTTTTTGTTACTAAATAGATATGAATACATATACTATATCTATACCAAAAACACTATTTTTTTAATTTTTGTCTGTCTGTCAAAAAAATGGAATAACATACGATCCAATGCACACAGTTTTACGGCCAAGTGCTTGAATTGTTGAGAAATATTTTTACTTTATTTTAGTACTAAAATGTTTTTATAAAAATATTAGGGTTCCGTGTAACAAAATCAAAACGAAGTGAAGAATGAAATGAAATGACACGCGGGCGCAGCCGCAGGCACACAGCTGATACTATATATAATAGATGCATTATTTTGTACTAAATAATTTAGAATGCATGTTTATTTACGTTCAAAGAGCGTGGTTGGAATATATATTATGTATACAACTGTTTTTTTCTTGTTAAAATAGTATGCTATTACATTTTCATTTATAAATATTATTATTTTCAGTTAAATAAAATCATTATTATATCACATTTCGTTAAACATCAAAACCAGAAATCAGAAATTGCTATAACTTTTAAAACTTTATACAAATTAAAAACTATTGCCATTGTATTAATTTTTCATGTCAGGGATTCCACTTGGATCTGTTCTGCTTTCGAAAATGTATATGAAATTTTTCTCATATAAATGTTTATATCAGAATGTTGAAACAAAAATAGTTTATTGAATAATTAAAAAGTATATGATCTTGTAAAAATATACAGCCTTTATCTTATAAGTTTTCGTAAAAACAACCTCTCTTTTATAAGAGATTTCTTACGAGAGTAAGCTTCATATGTCGATTACCCATAAAAATGAGACAATAGGAAAACAGTGGAAAGCTGGCGTAAAAGCCAGGTTAGTGCTCAAGGGGTTAAACGAAAAAACTTTTACCAATATTTAACGTGTATTAAATACTATTAAATTACACTACTAAAACTACATTTTTTAATAATATATTAACTGTTGCTTCTACCGGCTTCGGCGTATGATTCGGCAACCGCGTAATCACCGTTTTGTCTTTGATCATTATCGTACCCGTCTTCGTTTCCATCGTAGTAACTTCCATGATTTGGTCCGGATCCGTAATAGTTCCCGTTGAACTGGTTATTGTACGATCCGTAGCCATTTCCAAAATAACCTGGTCTGTTTTTTATAGCCTTGGTTATAACCGTGGTTGTATCCGTGGTTCGGATATCCGCCGTTGTATTGGTAGTTGTTCGGGTAACTACCATGGGTGTATCCGCCGCCACCTTCGTTAGCTGACGACTGGGATTGGCTTATAGCAATGTTTATCGGATAGCCAGGGTATCCGCCATAACCCTGTTGTTCGCCGTAACCCTGCTGTCCACCGTAACCTTGATTACCATGGTAACCGCCGTACCCGTCACATATACCGTATTTTCTGCAGAGGCGCTTTTTTGTGCAAATGCCTCGTCTCCCTGACGGAGCCACTGACCTCTTCGCTTACCGTCGAAACACCTGCGAAGTAAAAAAATAATTTATGTATCTATCACTGATAAAATTATTCGTCAAATCTTATTGTCATTAGATGTCTTATAATAAATGAATACCTTCAGCGAAGACGTTACATCCCGCTATTAGTATTGCAAAAAACGTAATCAAACGTAAGCTATCCATGTTATTACTGTTACGCTCTGTTAATGCGATATTGTGATATTTTTTGTTCGGGTCAAAACGGTTATATAGATCGACCCGACGAGGACATCCCCCACGCTTTTTGACATTGAGATTATATTTGCAAAAATCTCACGGAATTGAAACAAAGGAAGTTAAAAATTATGTGGTCATTAGTAATTGAAAGGCTAAAAAGTATTTTAGAATAATTAGACATATATTAGTTATGTCCTTATACATAATTTATCTTCACCTTTACTTGTAAATCAACAAAATTGAGTTAATAATGTTAATAGGGATGTAGTAGAAGGTAACAATAATGGTAATAGTAATGTAGTAGAATATAAGGTACGGGGGTTTTAACCCTATAAAATAACTAGATTTTCCAATTAATCAGGTAATAAGAGAACGGACAAGGATAGCGCGCTCTACAGCTGTAGTATAAAAATTTCGAAAATTAGGGAGAGATGAGATAGAAAAAATATTCACACATTAAAGAACTAGAACTGAAGTCTTCCTACAATATCTGAAGATACACATAAGCTTTCCTAAAAACCATTCCTAAAAACCAACCAATGCCATGAAATAAATGAAAATAAACAAATTATTTAAAAGATATTTCGAAAATTATACGAGACTTAGAAATAATTTAAAATCTGTTCTAATATTTTATAGAGTGGTGGAATTGCCGGCTTAAGTTATCTGTGTTATAGAAACAAGCGAAGCGATCATCTTCTAATTTTAACAAGTTGAATAATGATCATAAAATAATTTTAAATAGGTTCAACGACCTGGAAGCGTGATTTGCCATAGCATCATATCAAGTTTCGAATAGATCATATCGTCTCGAAGCTAATTATTTTTAAAGGCTTTTCTACTTAATATATATAATATAAACTTGTTTGCCCGACTTTATTTTGGTTTTTGTACTTATAATTATAAACAAAGATTCGAGGTGATGTGGGTGTAATTTTTTAATACTTTTTGCGATTTATAACATCTAATAATAGTTAGGTATACCGAAGACATTTCGGTAATACATATGTACAACCAGAAAAGAATATAGGGGAAATGATCAAATTGAATGTTTCTCATTATGATGCATCTATTCGTATTACTTAAATATTAAATATAGTCAACAAATAAACAGATAGAGGATCCGATGCAAGTTTTTTCCAATTTTGTGTTTAATTATAAACAATAAATTAATAGGTTTCTATAGGAAATTCTTGACTCCCGTGACAAGAAAATTATTACAGTAATTTAATCTATTTATATATCACTAATTGGAGTCTTAGTTTACTGAATTATTTGATATTCCACACCAACTACATATTCAATTTGGTGTGTATTTTGAATATTGATGATTTCCATTCCCTGATTCGGTTCTGTAATCCATGATTCGGTTCCGTAATAATACGTATCCTAACATGAAAATGTATTATTTTCCTAAAATATTATAAAACGCCATGAAAACTATCACAAACAGGTTGTATACAGCGTACATACAGATTATGGTGTAAGGATCTAGTCTGATCCAATCTGAGGATTTGGTTACTGGACAGCAACTCAATAGACAGCTGAATAAAACCCTTTTTAAGTTTATAAAAGTATTCGTTTTTTACTGTCCATGATACGTACATTATATTTCTAGATATCTTCCTTTAATATTTCTATTGATCTATGTAAAATTAAAACAATATATTTCTAGGTCGATAATTACCATATTAATTTATATATTACTAGCATGTGATACACCAGAGCGGAAGCACAGAAATGTTATTTCCTTGTTATCAAAAAGAGCTTGTTAATGGATATCAGATTTATCCATATATGAGAACAGAAGGCCTTGTGTGGGCGTTGCGTTTCGTGCCTTCAGACCAGCAAAAGATTTAACTTATAATAGATATATGTTTAGAACATAAAAAACGATATTTTTGGAAAAAAAATTATTGTATTTAGAGATATGTTTCAAATTTCGACGTAATTATCAAATTATATGAGATAAAAATTATATTCATGATATTCGCAAACTTACCTTTTTTCTACTTTCTATACTTTTATTTATGACTAAAATTTCAAAATGTTATGTTCCGATATGGTAAACGGTTTCATTAGGTATTATAATTTTTAATACTTGAAATTCTTGATCGTTGAAGATAGAAAGATTACCGTTAAAATGTGCATTGAACTATGACCTCAAGACGATTTTAGATATAATAAAAATTTCTTATCGTCGTTTTCTAGGAACATTTAAACGTTATGATTCTATAAATTATCTTCTTAATTCTTGGAAGAATAAAAAAACATAAAAAATAATTTTATTGAATTTTGCCTGAATAAAACAAAAAAAGAGAACACATTCACGATCCTAAAGAAGAATTTCTTTCACAGTTACTTGGTGTAATAACGAGTGGATTTAATTATTCTGGTAAATGATAAATGAGAGTCGAATAGTTGTCAACGGTTACTTGTCTTTTGACCAAACGGTTTTAGTTAATGAAAGAATATCCGTTATGATTTTAAATACAATGTTGATGATAAAGGTATTTAATAATCAATGATTTTAAATACAATGTTGATGATTAAGGTATTTAATAATCTACTATTCAAAATTAATGCAAAAGAAATGTGAAAACTTTTTTGATGTACTAAATATATTTCTTTCACTTGCGCATAAAAATTATATGTGGTGATACTATTCTAAGCCACTATTCTAAGCACCCCACGGCAACTGTTTTTTTTTGGCATAATTTTTCTGCCTATATTAACTAATATCTTCACAAAGCTGTTCCATATAGGTACCTAATAGTGTTGAGCCAGTATAGTCGACATTAATCATTAACATTACTGAATATTTGAAGAAAAAAAACTGTTTCCATAATTTTTATTGATATCACTAAAACTCATCAAAGGCTACTGAACAAAACATAAAATAAAATCGTTTTGAATAAGCAAAGAAGGAAAATTTCTTGAACTGCTTTATCTTTGCCTAATTATATATAGATTATTTTATTAAATTATTAACAAAATATTTACGAATATCTGGGCCTAGAGTATAAAGAAAAAAATATCATGTAAATCTATCCAGAGTTTTTCGATTTGTAAACCAACCATAGAGAACTTAGTCCTATGACCGTTATCTATCTATATAGATAACGGTATTGCCTCTAAATAGAACACCATTGCAAGTGGTTATGGCGTGTGGTGTTGGCCAAAAATAGAACCATCCTATATCTAACAGCGTCCTCTGAATATCACAAAAACCTTCTGCGATCGCCAAGCGTGCCGATTATGGCGATTCCCCTTATTGTACTACATCCAACAGTGGACTTCTTATGATCGAATGGATCGATGGATGTGGTTGTGCCACACATGAGAGCTTTATGTAGCGTCTTATTTTTTTTTACAGTAAATATTTTTACTTTTATTTTACTATATATATGAAGAGGCATTAAATAAAAAAAAAACCTTACTGATCAGTTACACATGTGAGAGATTTTTTTAAGACCATACGTAATCACATATTATTGTTGATTTATATCATTCAGTATATGACAGACGCTACTGCACGCCCCCCCCTCCCTCCGCCCCAACCTTGATTTATAAACTTGAACTTCTTTGGCACGGCTAACTGGTGTTCCGTCCCCATTTGTTACCTAATACAAAACCGTTCAGTGTTAACGATGCGGCACTCCTTTGAAATGACTAACATCAGATTAGAAGTTTTAGTAATGTTCTCTAATTTTATAGATATATTTACATGTAAATAATGGTCTCGCAATATATTAGATACATTCCAGTATTTGTTTACAATCTTGCTTCTTAACAAGTTAAACTCTGACTTCCTTATGGACTTAATTATTCCTAATTACTGTAAAAAAAAAGAAGGAAAATAAGGAACTAAAAAAAGGAAGATACCAGGATTTGTAGCGCGCTCTTAAGAAACTCTGCTGAGGAAATTAAGATTCCAACTATGGAACTTACTGCCAAGTGTAGCCAGATTAAATTCGACGACAAAGAGAGTTATAGCTAATCGAATAAGCCCTAATAAGGCCTACTACTGTTAAATAGTTTCATAATGGCCGAAAACTCAGATTCACAGTAGGACTCAGATCTATGAGAACTGGGGTTTCAAGGTAACGATGTCACTAGACAAGTAAAATAAAATATTACTTATTCTATGAATTTCTGAATAAAAAAACTACGCAATTCAATAAATTTACCTCTCACATCATTTTATCTGATCTCTATAAATCTTTCTAGAATGTCTATATAAAAACGTAACTTCACTTAATAACAAATGAATATTACAAAGTATATAAAATAATGCGCATTCTTCATAAATGTCGAAAAAATATTAAATTATTTGCTGATTATAGTGCCCAGAGAGAATAACGGACCGCATGAAACGATCGATCAAACGCCATTAGATCTATTGTGCAGGATCCCGGTTTTTAAATGCGGAGGATATTTAACGGTAAAGCTATGCTTAATGCTTTATATCATATAAACAAATAGATTTATATCATATATATAAATCATTATTCTTTCATTATATAAAAGGCAACGTCTCCCAGTCTGTCTGATACTTTGAACCATATCAAAACAAAAAATGTAATTATAATTACGCCCTTCACAATCTCCTATTTGGTATCATAGTTTAAGGGACAATAATGTTCTATACAAAGAGGCATTGTAATAAATATATATAAATAAACAAATATTTGGATACAAAAATTATGTGTAGTTCAGGGTTACTAAAAAAAGCTGGTCTTAATTTTATAATTCACATAAGCGAAAGCCAATGCGTATCTACCTGATGGTTTGTTAATTGGATTATGACTCCAATATCATTGAAACAATTTACATTATTCTTGTGAATTATAGATTTAAACTCTTGCAAAATTTAAGTATATAATTTGATATAATATATATGAAAAAAATTAGGAGGACAATATCGAATTAAGTTGACATATTACCGCCGTCGGATTCTTTGTAGTACTTTGAGTAACATATAGGATGTAATTTTTTTTTTTTTTGTTTTCGTGTTCCATATTTAATATTAGTTAATTTTAACGGGTTTTTACGCGTTACCTTTGGTTTTTTCTTCCTATCCCGACGTAAACATTCTAGTTGTCGAATATTTAAAGTTACTTTCGGCCCGTACCGGTTTGTAATGTAATTTTTTTTTTTAACATATAGAATATTTTAAAAGTTCAACGAGGTGAATAATATGAAAAATGCCCGACATTATTATGCGAACACAGCCATAGGCTCAGTTAGTAGGAAATAAATAAAGAAAAACAGATATCAATATTGTTAACATTTATTCGAAAACAAAATATTATAACAAAAATGCTTATAACATATTTGTAGTTATACACATATGTTTAGGAATATATTACCTACATTGTACTATATATTTCAAAATAAATGCATATCTAATTGATAAAGGAAAAGTGAATTCATGACACTTGCTACATTAGGAAGTGAACTAATACTAAATATTTTTTCGAAAATCTTTTCTAAAATCAAAAGCGTTTTTAAATTATTATTTTATTAATTAAGTATGTGTGAGCCGTGTAAACCGTGTGGTGCCGGCTTAAGAATTGTACCACCCTATATCTTCCCGTGGGTGTCGTAAAAGGCGACTAAGGGGTACACCAGTAGATGGACAGCAGCATCCTCTGAGAACCACAAACACCTGACTGCGATATCCAATCCGCCTGCCAAGTATGGCGTTTATTGTCATTCCTCCCTTATCGTTGGGGGAGACCTATGCCCAGTAGTGGACGCCTTCACGGTTGGATGGATGGTATTAAGTACGTAAATAAGTTTGTCTCGTAATTTAATTTTCGTGTACCTAATAAAAGCTGTTTCTTCAACATGATATCTGTAGGTAAAGCTTTAGGTAAAGCTTTTATTTATTTCATGAACTTACATGAACATGAACTTCGAGCCGCAAGAGAAACGTAAATAAATAGGATTTTTTTTTTTTGCTATGTTTCGACTCGATAACAAAGACCTTGAAAGTTCCTGCAGTATTACTATTAAATAATTACACTATGTTTTAGCCTTGGCCACGGCTATTATTACTCTATGTTTTAGCCTTGGCGACGGCTATAGCTATAGCTTCACCCGTGTTGGATTGCGCATTACTTATTGCTGCACTCTGTCCTTGACCTCCATCGCATTTGTCGCAGGGTTGATTATTGTCAGGGTACCATTCGTACCTTTGTGGTGGTGGTGGTGGTGGTGGTGGAGGGGGCGGAGGTGGCGGTGGCGGATACCAACGCGGTGGTGGCGGCGGAGGTGGCCAAAACGGCGGCGGAGGTGGCGGTGGCGGTGGATAGTAAGAATCACAAAAACCACCGTGGTAATGAGGCGAACGTCTTAACCGTTCCAGCAAAAGTCCATGCTTACCAACATCCAGATGCTTCTCTAGAAATACACATAAACATAGTACCTATAAAAACAGTTTCTGTTTAGTTACCTATCATTTAAACTGTCACAACATAAATTTAATTAGAAGCGGGCAGAAGTGAAAAGATGTTAAAATCTTCAGACCTGTTGAAACATTTGTCACTGTATCCAAACTTTGCACACGTATGAAATGAAAGCTCAATAACAAATTACTTGATAATATTCATTTCATTTCTTTAGCAGATATTTTTCAATATTTAATTTAGGGCTAACAAATTATTTTGCGTCTGTTATTCTCTTTAACTCTTTGGTTTACGTCTTCTTGATTGTCAGGTTACTCGCGAATATTTGTTATTTATATATTTATAGTGTAATAAACGTTTTTTTTATTCGTTTATCACAATATAAATTCTAACTTAATTACACTCGATAAGTTCTATAATAAAACCGTTAGAAAAAATCTATAAAATATTGTAATTTATCGTTTTAATATTGTAATCAATATTCAAAATACATCCTTCTAGTTTTGATTGTTATATATTATTGATCTTTCATTTATGGATGTGAAATACTACTGAACTAAAGTTTTGGAAAAAAATATATAAAATTGAGAAAAAGAATTGCAGTTTGGGAATAAACAATACAAGATAACTTCTGACTAATAATGTTTAATGAATTAATTTACTCACGGTCGCTTTCACCTAGAGATATTACTGTAATAGTTGCTAATATTAACAAAACGCCTGTTCGCCACATAATTATGTTTTGATGTGATACATAATGTGATACGAAACGTTTTATATACGCCTGACATAATATTAATCAAATCGACAGAGTACTGGAACTCTCGATTTACCGGCAGCATTATGATAATTGATTGAGTATATACACATAGAAGTGTCAAAGTAAATTTCGTAGGAGGTGAATCCCGATAGCTATATATGTATACGATACTTTAGGCCGCCCGTACACTTTCAATTAAGCTT
Organism: Samia ricini; assembly: GCA_014132275.2. Classification (NCBI taxonomy): domain Eukaryota; kingdom Metazoa; phylum Arthropoda; class Insecta; order Lepidoptera; family Saturniidae; genus Samia; species Samia ricini. Next base: position 16,561,503 of record AP028161.1, read on the forward strand.
GTCTCTTTAACTGTCTAATAAAAAATGCAAATGTATTCTAATATTCTCCGGAACGTGTATGTTTAGTGTTTTATGTACTCCACAGAAAATGGATTTTAAGTTAATTTTAATAAGAATATTTACTAAGTGTTGATTGATTTATTTCATAATTAATTAATAATTTGAATATTTTTAATATACAAGCATATAATTATGACCACTGACATGTTCTCTCGTGAGTGGATCAAATTTCGAAGTTACAGTTAGTTCGTATACAAGACGAATTTAATATAGTGTGTTATTCTTTTAACGAATTTAGATATCCTTTGTTCTCATTTGCTTTCAAAGCATCCCTGATACAAAGTTCTAGCGAACACAAATTTCTTTATTAGCGTGGCAATTATAACCAATAATTTTCTTCTTCTTGTTAATGAATAGCTACTACATGTGAGTGTGTATGTGGATAACATTAAATCATATTTTTTAGCTTTTAAAATTTTGCTAGAATTATACACAAAGGTTTTGTGACATTTCGAATTAATGTTATCTATTATTATTCCAACAATACTTAAAACGCAACCAGAATACTTATTGATAGATTAATACAATATTATTAAATTATTTTAAGAAAACTTTAAGAGCTAGTGCCACTCTGGTGACATTGGGTTCGACGTTTGTGTAGAAATAAAACGTTGTATCAGAAGGTTAAATGTGAAGTATATTTTTCTTATTTTTTTTTTTTTAACTTAGCTAATGCTGTTGACCGGAAAGGCCTTTACAGCTTCACCGAACTTTGGGGGCGAGTGATGAAGGCACTCAGCCGTAAAAGGTAACTAGCACATTGATTCGAACCTCTGCTTGGCCGCTACCTGAGTGTAAAACTCCCGCGGAATTTTGATCCTAGCTATATATACTAAATATAAGTACTTGCTTCGGCAGTACATATACTAAAATTGGAACGATACAGAGAAGATATTTTTCTTAATAAATGTGCCTACTTTTATACACGAAAATGTGGATCTGGGCGAGTGAGACATCCAATCGCATGATCTTCTCTTGCATTGCGTCAATGTGGTTTATAATCAACAAATGTTGTGTAGGATCGACGCGCTCGCCTTGGCGACACCCGGCAGCGAGATGCATCCGCTAGGGGTATTGTTATTGCAATAGGTAAGGGTAGTGCGTAAATGCATTTCCACCCGTCAAAAAAAAAAAAGGGGTATTATTATTGCTTTTCCCCCCGTCAAAAAAAAAGGGGGTATTGTTATAGTTCACGATGATCCTTTGTGTTGTTGACTGCAGGTAACAATGACGGTGCATCGGTGCCTCTCTACCGGTTGCGTTTTGTGGAGAGCTTCCGTTCTTTTTCGGGACGACAAATACCTCTTTGTTTGTAGACGATCTTGGTAATTATGTAATGATGATGCTATTTACGTAATTATTAATATGTAGCAGCTACATTGTATTATATAATATCCATTAAAAACTCTACGAAAATTTAATAATAACCTCAGAAGTCGTGAAGGTAACGTAATACACTAGTAACACCAATTTATATCATACATTTGTGATGTGAGTGGCACACTGTTCCATTTTAAAACGATGATTAACACCAACCACTCGCTCACGGAGCATTCCAATTAAGTCCTAGAGATCTATAATATATTATTTTCTGTACTATATAGGCACTGTGGTTGGAACACAATCTTACCTGATGTGAAATGGACAATGTGATCAAAGATGGTAAACACGTTAAAAAATATTTGAGTACTTATTGACCTTCAAGTGATACTGCAAAAACACACTTATAAGAGCTTGATGACATATTTACAACGCAAAAAATGGTAGCTAGCCAGATAAGCAAGCGAAAATGCCTCACTACCATACTATGGTTTCATCACTATGTTTTCTTTCACTGATAGCTTACTGTAAAACCGCAATTGCAAGCTGATACTGCAGTGATTTTTTATGTCGATGAACTAAAGCTAGATCACCAAAGTGGGTAATAATTTCTTTTTATGTCATATACGTACGTCAGAATATACCAATCTTATAGAGAAACTAAAGGATAACATAACGCAATCAGGCGAGTTACGCAGTTAGGTGAACATGTAAGTAGATTTTCTTTGATATCGTAGTCCAAGATTCTTTGGTTCTGAATTATCAAATAACAATCGAGCGTAATATGTGTAAGGCATTACAAATTGATATATAACTTGCCGAATAACATTAATGTCAATCTGTATTGATCGTTTATAAATTGCTTAAAGTGTTTAAGGTCATGTATGTTTCCATCCGTTTGCGGTTTTATAGGTACTTATTTTAGAGCAATATCACGATATTGTTTGGGGATTTTGTAGTAACGTTGAGCAATGTCTTTATATAGGCATATCCTGGATAATTGGTAAATATGTAACTAAATAAATATCTAATTAATTTAGCAAATACGGCAGTCTGGATTATATTGTGTAATTTCACAGAAACTTATTGATGTTTTGAATGTGATTACTAAAAATTAAATAGTATTTTTAAAAAGTTTTAAAGGTGTTTTTTTTTAATTTTGCCTTGCGTTAAAATAAAAGAGATTTGGACTAAATGACGACCCTCCAAAACGACAGTAGCCGCGTGTCCAGTTTTATTAAGAACGTAGCAATCATCGGCTGAACGGCAGTTAAATTGTTGGGAATAGTTATTTCACACCAAAATGTTTTCTTAGTATTAATTCTGAGTCACGCCTATGCATAAGGATGCAGGTATCATCTCATAATAGATCATATGCCCGACTTTTTATATCAGTGGTCGTCAAACTGCGGCCCGTGGGCTCCATGAGGCCCTTGGCTAATAGTTGCGCGGCCCGCGACGTAGCAATCAAAACGAGATTACAGATTATGAAGTTGAATAAATTACAAGTACCGCAGGATGGGAACATAAGTATAACCAGAAACAGTAAGTGGTTTGCGGGAGAGAATTCTCTAGAACGGTTAACGGCTGCCCGACCCGCACTTTTCTGCTTTTTAGTTGATATTATAATCAAGTTTCATAAACTAACCTAACCTAAGAAGATGATCAGAAAAATGATGAATTAAATATTCGCATTTGAATTAGAACCTACGTAATAAAAATACCCAAATATGTACCTAAAGGTAAAAATATTACTTCTTTTTTTTTAACTATACTTTTTAAATTCACATTTATTCTCATTATGCTACCTACATTACTGATAGAATATTATTGAATTAGGTAGTTGACACCATGAACCGCTATTGAACATAACTGAAACTGAAAAACCTGATCATTCGCTAATTAGATTTTTAGTTACTTTGAAATCAACGAATAGTTAGTAAAAAAAATCATAGGTTGTTATTGCCATGCAAAATCAATGCGGAATTCGCACTTAAAACTCATAAAAATATGTTAATTAATAGATTATATCAACTATCCAATATATAAAAATGCGGACCGTAGTGGTATACCTCACATTGACCTATGTGGCCTTTCACTAGAAACGTGTGACGACCACTGGTTTAGATCATAGGGCGTACAGCATCAATGTTTTCTTTGTTATATAGCGGTAGACGATCATTACGATATTCCTCATTGACATTAAAACGACCATGTTGAAATTAACCAGCTAAAAACAGTTGACTAGCATCGAACTTCATTGCCAAAAGCGGTTTGAAGGCGAACAACACTTCCTGAGGCGTCTCTACTTATTATCTTAGTAAATCATATTACTAACATTTTCACGAGATAATTTAATGGCAACGTAGACACGGTGATAGTGTTTCGACGTTCATAAGCGCCTTCTTAGGGCCTAAATTAAATAACGGTCGGCAGCGAGGAGGTCTGGGGGGTCGTTGCCTCCTTCTGTGAACGAGTTATGTTACAGAAGGAGGCAGACGAGAGGGTGCGGGAGGAGGATCCGCAGGCGGATCCTCGCCGCAGGAGGAGGTTGAGGGGGAGATATGTGAGGAGTTTTCTGAAAATGTAGGGAGGTGGGGGTGTTGTTGTGTTGTGGGATTTGGGGGTTTTGTGTTTGTGTTTGTCTGTGTTTGTTGTTTTTGTGTGTTGTTGTTTGTGTTTCTTCTCTGTCTCTGCTAGGTATCCCTCGCCTTCCTACGTCTTGTCGATTAAAACAAGATGAGTGAAGGAGAGGGACCTATTTTCTTCTTCAGTAGTGGCGGGCTTTTTCCCCTTTTTCATTGCCCGCCACTGCTCTGTCCCCTTTTTTCTCTTTTATCGGGGGCAGGGAGTATACCCTGCCCCTGGACGGCTGACCACTAGGTCATACTTCTCTTTGAGAAGTGGGCGAAGAGGTGGGTAGGGTAGTTCCCCCCCCCCCATCCCCGCTGGGCCATTGCACGGATGAGGCCCGGTGGGTTTGCCGCAGGGGGTGACGCGGCCTGCAGGGGGCGACGGTTCTGCAGGGGGCGACGCGGTTCTTGCGAAAGCCAACCCGTGTCGCCCCCATCCCAAATGCAGCGGACGGCCCCGGGGGGTTTTAGTGGATATTTCCGGGCGCTTCACGCCCGGGTGAGTCCCACACTGGCACGGAGCTCGTCCCTCCGTGCCCCCTTACCTATTGCATTGGGGGACCCCGGTCTCACTAATGCAATAGGTAAGGGTAGAGCGTAAATGCATTACCCTCGTCAAAAAAAAAGGGCCTGAATTAAATAAGTATTTTTTTTTTATTTGATTTTGATTTTTGACGCAATATTTAAAATAGCGACAAAATATAAAACGAGTGACAAATAAATGAAACAAACCGCATTTTGAAGTCAGAATTTACATTTTCAAATGTTACACTAAGTTTTTAAATATTCTTAATATAATTAGCCAATTTCAGAGAATTGTAATGTGTGCCTTATGTATAAAACGAAATCTATCAAAGTTAGGAATAAGTTATCAAAAAAAGTATAATTACATAATACAATTTAGTTATTTTTGATAGAAGCGATTTTGTTTCTTTTGCCCAAGATTAAATCTTAACTTATTTATTTTAGCATAAAATATAAAAGATTTCACACAAATTTGAATGCATAATTCGAGTAACGGACTATATACGTGAAAGTATATACTTTAATTTGTGACAACTCGAAGTCAACTGCAATCTGTACTAATAATTAAAATTCAAGTGTCTGTTTGTATGTCAAAATATTTTTTAAACCTCTTGAGTACTAACCTGGCGTTTACACCAGCTTTCCATTGTTTTCCTATTGTCTCATCTTTATGGGTAATCGACATATTAAATAGATATGAATGTCTATTTGTCTGTCTGTTTGTACCAGCTAATCTCCGGAATGGCTGAACGGATTTTGACGGGACTTTTTTGGTAGATAGCTGAAGTTACTCCGCATAACTAAGATTACTTTGAATTTTCGAAAAAAGATAGGATTCCGCGTAAGAAAATTAAATCTCATAAAAATTTGAATACAATCCAATTCAATGCAAAGTTTTACGGGAAATACTTGAATTTATGTGAAAAAATTACTACGAATTACGAAAATAAATTAGGGTTCCCTATTAAAAAATTAAAACGCAGTGAAGAATATAAGAAACGCGGGCCGAGCCGCGGGCACACAGCTAGTGTAATAATAAATAGCATAGTATATGCTAATTTTCATCACAAAATAGTTTAGTATTGTGTATAATTCATAAATATTATTAGCGTTATTTCTACTGCCTTCTAATTCTGTGACGCTGACGAACCATATTAGCGGCTTATCTATCTTAATATTAACAACCGTTTCTTTGCAATCTAATTTTATCATTTTTTTATTCGATTGATGAAGTGGATACTATGCGGAAATTCATCATAAATAATGATTTTTTACTTGGCTAACTCCGCTTCAAATGATTTTCAGCTGTCACGCCTTTTGGAGACTGATTTGTTTATACTATAGGCTATGGTTTATATTAACATGATTTAATAAATATATATAATAAATAGAAATAATTAAATAGATAGATCGATACAAATTAATTGTAATTAATAGATAATAATAACAGAACAGATAATATTGAATAAATATGTAAATATTAATAAATCAATAATTAATGAAATTGGGTATCTATTTTTTGTAAATTAAAATTGAACCATATTAGTATAAACAAACCAGGTTCCAAAAGACGTGACAGCTGAAAATCATTTGATGTGGAGTTAGCAAGTCAAAAATCAGCTATATTATTTTATCATTTTATATTGCAATATTCAGAGTTTATTTCCACAGCATCTTAAAATATGTAGGGTATACGGTATGGACAACATTGGTTGAATTCTTCCTCAAACTCAGATCGTTTAGACTTGAAAATGTATTTTCATTCTAGATATTTTCTCATTTTTCGGTTATTGACATAGGAAGTTTTCGCTATTATGACTATGATTTTGGTTTTAAACGTTTTTTAATAAGATTTTTTTAAAGGAAGTTATGCTCTAAGTCACCGTTAAAGTAGTCAATGGAATTGGTATTATTATAAATATTATAGTTTCAGGGTGTTTTGAAATATACTTAATCAAATGAACTACAAAACATAGAAAGACTTTAATGTTTAATTTTCATTGAAATAATTAGTATGAATATAATATATATATAGTATGAATGTAAAGAATTGTATTTAATTATTGTGTAATTGATGAGGCGCTTCAGAAAGCAGAATGATGTAAACTTTACAGATATGATAATTTAAATATACAGTTATCCATATTTACCTATTAATATTTTAACTATTAATTTTGATTGCCCTAACTATTCTATATCAGGGACATGACACACTCGCAAAAAATTAAAAATCGAATTAAAACTTATAATAATTTATTTATGGAAATAACAATTTTTTTATAATTTATTTACAAAACGTGCCTATTTTATTTTATTTCATGTCGAATGATATTTAATTACGTCTATAGAACATTACTTAGGATTTATAAGTTAACCGCCAACGGAGATGGCGACAGCGGAGCCACTATTGCTTTTGGCGTTGCTAAGGGCATAGCTACTTTTGCCACATGTGCTGCACGGGCTCTGTTGAGCTGTTTGTAATCCTTGCGATGCCAAGTTTAAAGCTCCGCTCAAAGCTGAATCTGATTGACTAGAACTCGACCCGTATCCGCCCTGGCTTGAACTGCCACTCTGCCATTCGCTACTACCGGAGTCTAGAGCCTGTTGCTGTGTCCCAAATTCAGCATTATTTTTACCTCCGAATCCACCACCTAAAGAAGACTGTTGCTGACCACTTTCGCCAGAAAATCCACCTCCTTGGTTTTTCGAAAATCCGGTGCCACTGCTGCTTGAAGAGGAACTTTGAGACTGGGAACTACTTGAACTGCTTCCTCCCTGACCTAAATTGGTTCCAAAACTAGAACCTGAAGCAATTCCAGATCCAGATTCTGAGCCACTTCCGAGACCGGATCCTGAGCCACTTCCAAAACCGGATCCCGAGGCACTCCCGAAACCGGATCCTGAGCCACTTCCAAAACCGGATCCTGAGCCACTTCCAAAACCGGATCCTGAGCCACTTCCAAAACCGGATCCTGAGCCACTTCCAAAACCGGATCCTGAGCCACTTCCAATACCGGATGCCGATCCACTCCCGGAACCAAATCCTGAACCACTTCCAAAACCGGATCCCGAGCCACTTCCGAAGCCGGATCCTGAGCCACTTCCAAAACCAGGTCCAGAGTTGCTACTAGAACTAGATCCTGACCCACCATGACCTCCGAATTGTTTACCGCCGCTACTATGGAAAGTATAACGGGATTCTTTAAAACTAGATTGGAATTTGTGTCCGCCGAATCCTGCACCAAAACCACCGGATCCTGAATTTACTCCTCCAGCACCGCCGGCACCTCCTACTCCGAAAGTGTTGCCTTCACCGCTTGATCCCCCTGCAGTACCAGATGCAAATCCACCTTGATCACTAGATCCGCTAGTGGAAAATCCACTATGGCCACCAAATCCTCCAGATCCACCGGCCGAGAATCCACTAGATTGACCCCTGGAAGCTCCGGCATTAAATTGACTGCTCTGGCTCCTTGATCCTCCAAATCCAAAACTACTTTGACTACCAGCACCTCCGGCTCCAAAACCACTTTGGCCTCCAGCACCTCCAGCTCCGAAACCGCCTTGACCTCCTGCAGCACCGGCTCCAAAACCGCTCTGCCTTCCAGAACCGCTAGCACCACCTGAACTGGAACCACCAGAATTAAATTCTTCTGAAGATTGTCCACCAAATCCTGTTTCTCCACCGCCAACAGATGAAGATGCTAGTGAGAACGCTTGACCGGAAGTTTGCATGCCATTATCCGCGGAGGCTGCCGCCCCACTGAAGACACCTTGCTGAGATCCATCAGAGCTTCGTGCTACCCCTGTCCATTGCTTCGTGTGGAAGAACGGAGGTGGTGGTAGTGGTGGGAAACCGAATGGTGGATGGTGATGCGGTGGTGGTCCTGGAGGTCCTGGGGGCCCTGGCGGTCCATCGTCATCACCACATGTGCCGCAAGGAGATCGTGCTACCCTCTTCAGTGGTACTGAAATAAAATATAAAGTGTTTTATTTAATATATATAAATAGTTTTTTGTGTGTTTTTTTTTTGCAAAAGCCTAATATTTTTTCTGAAATTATTTTTTGGTGCTATTAAAAGTAAAAATACTTTTTTCACAAATTGAAACACTTGTCAGTAAAACTGGATTGAATCGGATTTTATTCACAATTTCATGAGTCTTCATTTTTTAACACGAAATCCTAATTATTTTCCAAAAATAAAAAGTACCCCATGTTACGCGGAGTGACTTCAACTATCTACCAAAAAAGACCCGTCAAAATCGATAAGGTAAAAAGTTGCTATTTTCAAATTAGAAAAAAAGACACTTCAATTTTATTTATTAGTATACATTACAAATTACCTTCACCATTCAGTACGGCCCCTTGAACCGCTAAAGCGGTGAGAGCGGTCACTAATATGAATATCTTCGCCATCGTCTCCAACTTGTTCTGATGATCCTACCGTACAAAACCTTCATTTATACTTAAGGAGGAGGATGTCAATTACGTTTTCCAAGTATAATATAAAATTATTTAGCACCAAATCGACAACGCAAATACCGTGTAAGTATCTACTTACCTAGCAACCGTCAAGCAATTCACACCGTTTATTTGTATTACATCTACATAAAAGTATTTGATAAAAAACCAGGGAAATTAGATGATTTCATATCGGTTATGTCGTATTTACATTGTTGATCTATATAAGGTCAACTAGACGTCCATTAGACTGTTTATTATGATACCTAAAGTGTTATATAGATGTAATTTATAAGTATTATTCAAATACTAAGAAGTATTGCAGAAATAGTATTGATCATGCACTCAGTACAAACAGTCAAATGGTTGACATGGGCATAAAGATCGAGGTAGATGGGCAATGACAACCATAGAAAGATAATTTCCTAGCCGTAGAACACTATTTTTTGTTTGCCTGCTTCAGGAATATGAACTATTATTAGTGTGTTCACGGCTATAGTCACGTTTCATATATTTTTTTACACAACCCTCATTTATTTTTCTATTAATAAAATCGACAGATATTTCTCACAAATTAAAATACCTGCTAGTAATACTATGCAACTCCGCCAGGCTAATTTGTGTCTGAGATAAGGTACGTCATTAGGCCTGGCCGGATGCCGAGGCGGCACGGAACATTAATATTATCCCGTATCGCCCCGAGGATGGCAGAAGATGATACCGTGGGATTTTTAGTAGGCATTCCAGGCGCTTCACGCCTGGGGAGTCCCACATACTCGCTACCAGCGTTAATACCAGTGCAGCGTAAATGCATTTCCTTATGTAAAAAAGAAGGGGTGATTACTGCTTATAATTTTAATATAGATAAATCTAGAATGTTCTTATTTGAAAGCTATTCCTTTTGGTGGGCTCCTGTTTCCGCAACTAGACACATTTGCGGTCCGTTGTGCGTGCAGGATTAGCCAGCTACTCGAGCCAGCCCAGCTCCTTTCACAAGCGCAGAAGCCTCCTGGGGCGATCACAGGAATCCTGGAGCGACCTCGTTTTCTTGAAAATTTATTACCGTTTGTTAACTACTCCCGTGCATGCCTGGACCACGTGGTCAGGAGTCTCTTCTTATTCCAGACATTCCCTACATATGGGGTTATGTCAGACTTATAGTAAATAACAGTTTATTAAGTGAGCAATGCCGTCATTACACCCACTACTAGGCGAAGATCAGTGCGAGATAAGCTGAGCAGTGCCCGGGCCAAGCTCCCTGATATATCCGAAACAGCTTGTTTAGACTGGCTACAGCCAGGGGTGTTAGCCCTTCTCTCACTGTGAGTGAAAGCTATTCATTAATATATACAATCTTCTCAATATTATGCAAATCATAAAATGAAATCATTGTCATGATTTTATAAATTTATCCAGAATATAACTAAACGTTGGTGGACAAATAAATTTGACAAAAGTATCAATTGTAAAAATAAATCATAGATATCTCAAAAATGAACACTATCATAATAAAAATAAAAAATGTTTTTTACCTTTTAATGGATCAATTAAGAAATCATTAAACTAATTTGGAATGATCCAAACACATTTTTTTCTGAAATCCACGAGATTCACTTTATTATCGAACTGAATAAATGCTTTTAACCAGAAGAGGCTTAACTTCTTCACCGAATTTACGAGGCGAATGCTTACGGCGTTCGACCGATTGACTAGTAGTTAGACCAATGTCACTGAAGTGGTACTGACCTCAGCTTGGGTAGTAAATTCTGCGGAATTTGCGTCGCTCTAAACCTACGGTGTTTAACTGGAACTAAGTACCTCAAGTGCATGCATGTAGTGCAATCTAATGTGTGTTAATGCTAGAGCATGTAGTGTCACTAAATCGCGTTCGCGGCGGGTACAGAAGTCTCTCAGTTGGGGATCGAAACACATCCTAAGCCGCGACTGGAGAGGGTCCCAGTTTATGAATAATGGTTGGACACAGTCTGGGCGACTCTGGACTCTAACACGATTTTACTGAAAAAGACATTAGTGCAAATTTGGCCGCGCATTTCCGACTACGATTATTTATTTATGACATTTTATTTATGAATATTATAATGATACCTACTGTATAGTTCTTGTATCGCATTGTGGTTTTAGCCATAATGGCTAATTGTAGTAAATCATGACGCTGTATTGTTTTAGTACAAAGTTTATTCAAAATTATTAAAACATATTTTTATTAATGTAGTAAACTTTGCCGAGAATCACGAGTGAATGTTAAGCTAAAGTCTGATGCTAAGAGAAAACAAAAAGTTCTAATGAAGCTATAAATCTTAACCATAGATAAATTATTCTTACGTAAAAAGTATATTATACGAACTAATATATGGTGTTTTAAATTGAAAAAGTAAAGAACGTAGGTTGTAGGTAAACATAGTCCGTGTTTATACGAGCGTATATGGAGAAATGACGACGAAAATGGAGGTTATAAATCAAAGACTTTATAAATATCATTTTTGTTTTGAATATTTAAATTACATACATACGTAGATTTTAAATTAAAATCTATACTAATCAATAAAATTGAAGTATCTGTTTGTAATATCAAAATATTTTTTTTTATTAAATAGTAAAAAAATGTATATACGAGACCGATACCAAAAATACAATTTTCAAAAATTTTGTCTGTCTGTCTGTTTGTTCTAGGTAATCTCCGGAACGGCTGAACGGATTTTGACGGGACTTTTTTTGGAAGATTGCTGAAGTTACTCCGGGTAACTTAGAGCACTTTTAATTTTCGAAAATAATTAGGGTTCCCCGTAAAAAAATTAAAAAACCTAAAAAAGTTAATAAAAAATTGTTCAATCCAGTTTTACGTGATTTATGAGATAATATTTACTTTATCTTAATACTACAAAAAAAAATTAGGGTTCCGTATAAAAAAAAAATAAAACGCAGTAAAGAATATATGCAACACGGGTGCACCCGCGGGCACACGGTTAGTTAATAAATCAAAACCAAAAGAAAAGAAAGATTACATACATTTAAAAAAATCTATTTATTACAAGAAAAAACAAATGATATTTAAATGGTATAAAACAAAGTAGCTTTCTGTGTTCGTTTTTCTGTTTATCTGCTATTTTTTTCTAAATAACGCCATGGTCAGGTGCGGTATTTAACTACAGTTAGTATGTTTTTTTCCGTGTATGTTTGTATAATATACCATGATCAAGCTTTTACAAAATAAAAAAAAATCGAAATAAAAAGTCGTGGCCTACGTAGGTTAAATCTTAAGCGATACATCAGAATGATGTATCTTTTTTTTTTTTTTTTTTTTTTTTATAATGGACAGCACAGTGACTGCACTGGACCTGATGGTAAGCACAGTGCAATCCAAAACAGCGATGACTGACACTGAACAGAGTTCACTGCCAGTCACCGCTGTCATGCTGGCCTGCTTAAATACCTCTTCACGCCTCTTTTGAAGGACCCAATATCATATGAAGGAGGGAACACGCTGAATCTACTTGAGAATTGTGATTTTTCAAGAGAAAACTGGAGAAGACTTTCCTATTGCATAATAATTGCGGTAGACTATATCACACACACTGTTTAAAAGCTTTAATATCTTAGTTTACAAGTATTGTTAGAATTGTAAAATAAAAAACAAGTTTTAAATCTGGGTTTAAGAATACATGCGGTCGGTAAAGTAGGTATTTCAGAAATCTATTGCTATCGCGTTGCGCCCCAAAGATAGAATTGTAAAACACGAAAGGGAAGCTTGGGCTGATTTTACCGTATGCAAAATAGACGAAAATATCACTTCGTAGTACCCTGTTTTTCCTCCTCCAAAACTGAACCGATTTTTAATTTACTTTCAGTTATAGAATAATGAAAACTTTGGCTATGCCTGTATAACACATATTACCTATTAACATATAACATTTTAACATATTAACTATTATTTATTTTATTTTATAATTGTGTCTGACGAACGTCTAACAATGACTGTAAAAATCGAGCATTTTGTCTTTTTCAAAGATTTCTACAACAATTAATTTATGGAAAATGATGAAAACGTACGAGCATGATGGTGGTGGATGTATATTATTTGGTATAAAAGTATTTACCATAATACTATTATCTATGGTCCTCCCTGGACCCTGAAAGACAGGGGACTACATTTGTATGGAATAAATACCGCTAGGATATTCTATTAAGTGCAAAAACGCTACTGTCCCGAAAAGTTTAGAGTAAGAAAGCCCTTATTGTTTAGTTCGATTTTAGAAAGATCTAAAATCTTTCTAAATATGGATCTGTGTAAAGATCCAAATTATGGTACAGGATTTTAAACCTTATTAGATCAATAATTAGAAAACACAATGAGCAACTGAATATCATTCGATCGGAGCATTCTTACTCTATGGACAGTAGCGCTTTTCCTTTTATAAACCTCAATTACAATCATAAATTTATGTTACCATACAAATTTATCTTACCATACAGGTCAAAATCAAAGTTGTAATTAAAACGAAACAGGTTATCAGAAGTAAAACGACAAAAAGTCTTAAATTAAAATGTATTCTAGTATCACTTTATTTACTCTATCATTGAACTATATTCGTTGATTGGTGTATTAAATTAATTATTTAAATTTCGCATCATTTGCCACGCGCCACTGAGTTGGCACTTGATTGTGCACTACCGCCACCCCCGCTGCTAATGGAAATACTCTTCGATATACTAATGGATCCGCCACCAGCACCCGGTCTTCCAAACCCTGGTCCTCCGAAACCGGGACCGCCAAAACCTGGACGTCCGAAACCAGGACCTCCAAACCCGGGTCCTCCGAAACCGCCACCGCTGAATTGAGGTCTGCCCGGGCCGAAACCTGGACCCCCGAATCCACCAGCTTGAGCTTGAGCGTTCGCTTGGCTGAATCCACCGAACTGTGGCGATCGAGCTACACGAGTCGCTGGAAATGTAAAATGTTATTCTTATCATATCCCACAAAGATAGATGAAGTAAAAACACTGTAGCAATTTAGGCTGAATCATCCTACGGTGTGTCAATTTGACCCATAATTAATTAAATGCGTTAAGTTTGTTTTATAGAATACAAAGCTCTTGCAAAAAAAATGAATAGAACTTTTTATGGATTCAAAGGACAAGTATTATTTCTAACTTATTGTAAGACATATCTTATGCTGGAGATTCCTTTAATTGAGAGAGCTAATAAATGTAAGTTAAATGACAATTTTGTCAGAAGTTGTCAATCAATTCATAATCAACTTATATTCGGACTTGACGTATTTTTCAACAGCAAAAATGATGACCCGAGAGTGATAGAATATGTACCTAACACAATAAAACTACTACAAAGAGAATATTAATGTCCAAATTTAAGACAAACTGAAAATTATTTTATTTGAAACAACGGTTGTCCCACGAGATAGAAGACAACAATAATATTGTCTGTGCCAGAACCACTGCTTCAGTAATATTACAAATCTTTTGAAGCTAAGCCACTCGTCTTCAGAAAAATACGCCTATACTATTCTTCGTGTTAACAAACAAAAGAACACTACACTAAATTGCATAAGAAAAAGATAAACATAATAGAACACCAAGGGATTTTAAAGGTATCCAATCCAATAATTACCTGCGTCAGTACAAGCCAAAACGAGAACTAAAACGACTAGTCCAAAAGAAATGCGTACAAGAACCATCTTGTCTATTGATCAAATCGACACTGAACACATACCATAAGATAACTACCGTTTATATTTAAATAGTCTCTATTAATTTGAACGTTAGTGAGAATTTTAACATAAGATAAGTTCCTTTAAATTGAATGAAGGTGAGTTTAGAAAAATTGTAATGTGATCCTTAACACAAGCTAGTTAAAGCAAAAAATCTAGTAAGACTATTAATAGAGTCTATTTGAACAAAGAATAAAGAATATTTACGCTCTGGTGGTCAGGGGGTTTACCACATTATTTGCATTTCGATGTAAACATAATATTCTATTCTGCCTTTTTACAAGGACTGTTAAAATAAACTTTGGATTTTCCCCCAGAAAAAAGGAATTTCTTGAATAAACAACTTATAAAATAGTTAATAAATTGCGGAATTACCATGATAATAATTATCGATAGTAAATATAACAAATGTTTATGCAATGCCTAATATTGACAAATTTTAATTTTTTTAAACAAAATTTTTGACTTATGTTTGTTTTATTAACTATAAAATTAACGAAACATACATATATTATATAATAATATATTATCATTAACCCTTTCGAGTAAAAATGTTTGTTACGATTCACTATTATTACATTTCTTAACAAGATTGCAAGTGGTGTGTTTTTTAATTCGTTTAATACGTCCACTCGTAGAAATAGGTCTCTCCCAATAAGAATCGTCATAATCGTCACGCTTAACAGGCGGGTTGGCGATCGCAGTAGGTGTTTTGGTACTCAGAGTATGCTGTTGTCCATCTCCTGGTTTATATCCCTTATTCGCCTTTTACCACACCCTTGGAAAGTTATGGGGTGGTACTATTCTTAACCAGCACCTCACGGCTTTATAATTATATTTTTATCTATTTTTCTTATTCACTACAGAAAAGCAATGTACGTATCGTATCCTATATCTTTTTTTCTAAAGTTTTATTCGGCGATCTGACAGATGCAAAGAAATTTTGCAATGTTTTATATCAAATATGAAATAAATATAACATCCATGAAAAAACAGATATAAGAATACAAATTTAATAATACGAGTACATGATAATACTTTTTAGTCAAACCTATAAAAAAAACACAAAAATTCGTTATGTCAAATCAAAAAAAATAATCATGAAAGCCATTAGTGGAAAACGTTACTGAATTCAATACAATGGGAGATATGAAGAAACCACCTTGGAGTCGTTTCCAGCGTCACACAAACATTCTTATTTGGAAATGTTATTTACAGAGGCAGTAAGTTCAATGACCCTTTTTATATTTTACCTTGACATTTAGGAATGTTGTACACATTTGAACATTTGTACTAATATAATTTATTTTCTCTGTACTATATGTATGTTCCGGGTAATATGACCATATTTTTGGAAAACATCGTACAGCTTATCAAAATTAATCGGCTATATCGGCTAATCGCCTTAGTCAAAGAATTTTACCCAATTGCTCGGACTGACATATTATTATTTTATGTATTAATAATAATGACTAAGTCCTAACTCTCTATTTATGAAGAAATTTATTATAGTTATTTATATTGGGTATTATTAATTAAATGAAATCTCAGAAGCTATATCTTGGCTAAAGAAAGTATTCCATCACGCACCTTACTTATTTAAGACGTCGATGGAGAATTTTGCTTGCGGAGGCAGTGTTTGCGGGTTTATTATTTCTCCTCGCCGTATACCAAGCAAAGCCAGTCTTTCTTACACCTCTTCAAGCTGAACCGCAGCCCCCTCTCACCGCAGTCGACATTCTTGCTTCACTCAACACAAACAACATCCTGGGTTTTGCGCCTAATATACAACCGTATCGCTAAATTATGAAAGAAGTTGCTAATTTGTTGAAAACAGGTGGGTTCTCTTTACTATATATTAGTTTTGTTTCATTGTAAATATTGTAATGGTGAGAGCCGAGTGTGTTCAGAAGCAGAACAAGTAAAAATGTAAACCATACTATTTTCAAGTTAATTGTCGCATCACGAGCTTTCGCCATGATTGTACACATGACCAAAATAACTGCGATGAAGGATTAATGATGTGATTTGTTCTTTTAAATATAATCTATATTACATGCTTCAAATATATATTATCAATTATCGAAACCGTTGAAAGATGAAAACTTAGGACAATTGACAACCAAAAAATATCCTTGGATATAGTGTGTAACACAAACAGTAAATTAGGCATGTTTGTGATTAAATTCCGTTGGAAATGATCTTCTGTTGGCTCTTCGATAATCAATTCCAAATTTTATATAAAGAACATCTAGACTTAGATATACGGACGACAGATTATTATTAAATATTTTGAATAAAAAATATTCTATTAAAATATCTAATTCATCTAAGTTATAAATATATATAGCTATACTTAAAACTACATGGAATAGGAATAAAAATATTATGGAAGATATTTATTTTGAATACATTCAAAATACGCTTGTTTCGAAATTCTAGTACATAGTTTTTTAAATATCTATTATTCGTCTGATAGTCATGGAATTGTAAAACCATATGTAGAGAAGAGAATGACCATATCTGATGTTAAAAAAAAGCTAGTAAGGACAGAATGTCATAAACATAACTATTCGACTCATTAGGGATTTCCATCAGTATTATGATACAGAGAAGTAGTTTCTAGTATTTCCATTAATGTTTCAGAAGTGATCAGCGCTTCGACTGAAGACGATCTAAACAATATTTTGTATAATAAGTCGAGAGGAATGTCTATCAATAGTTCAGTGATTTGGGTTATATGGAGAGAAAAAGTAAGATTGTAAAAACAATTGAATTTGATAAAATTATATTACCATATTTGTTGTACAACTTATGTAATATAATTTAATGTAATCAGTTTAAAAAGAACGGTTATTGCCGAAACCCGGGATCGAACCAGGGACCTTTAGATCTTCAGAGCGTTAGCGCTCTCCCAACTGAGCTATTTCGGCTATAACAACAGTGATAAAAGTACACACTTGACATAACTTTCTTGGAATGATGTATGAAATGTAACAAAATTTATCAATGTAATATGTATAACTGTATTTCCCTCCTGGTTTGTTGAACCATTTCAATGTTCAAATAAGAGCCGAAATAGCTCAGCTGGGAGAGCGTTAGACTGAAGATCTAAAGGTCCCTGGTTCGATCCCGGGTTTCGGCAACGGCCATTCTTTTATTACTTTACTATAAGAAAAATCTAAATCGCTAATCGCTAAATCTTTGATCTAAGCGCATGAGAACTCATTGTAAGACTTCCAGAGAAAAAAAAAATCTGTACACGTCTCAGAAAATTTGTATGCTCTCAGCTACCAAAAGATCATTTATACATGCAACTTAGAGCTTATGTCTATATCAGGACGGTAACAAATGGCAGATCGTGTTACGCAGCACGGAGCGAGCTCGATATAAAACTACAAAAGAAACGACCGTACACTCAAATCCTCACCTCCGCGCCGGCTGTCTTGCCGTCCAGCTTGCTGTCAGCCAAGCAATAATAGACTACTCCACGGGCACTAACACGAAATACGAGGTGGGAATCCATACTTTATTTTTACACAGTTATGGGTTACGATATGTGTATCCTTCACTCTATAACATTTTTCTATTTAAAATGTTGACTAGTGGCTTTGGGCAGCTTTACCCAAATATCTGACGTGAGCGGTTAGGCCGTTCAGGCCAAATAGTTCTAGCTAGCGCAAGAGCACCAAAGTAGTCTAAATCATGATTTGGGCTGCTACCTAAAACTTAAATTCTACAGAATTTGACCTAGTTAGTAGTTAGACCTAAGTTAAAGAAAGCTACGGAACTTAGGTGCCTTACAAAACCTAGATACTTGCATATAGTGTGTAGAAGTGTTGAGTGCCGTGTAAGGTGTATTATGCTAGTCCATGAAAGTGTCACTTTATCACATTGCTGTCGAATACAAACACCTACCTTGTTAAAAAATTGCCAGATAATGTGCTAGTGCTTTGAATTATCTCACTTGTAAATTTGAAAATAGAATTATATTAATTTCTTTAGTGAACACGTGATTGTAATCAAGTTTTTTTTCTATTATGTTTTAGTTTTATTATGTACTATATATATTATTTACCGTTACAAAATATTATAGCAAAATATATCATTGTTTTTTAATTTAATTTATTAAGCCAAGTAATCAAGTAAATGATATCTACGATTTCATAAAAGATTCACGTTAATCGGTTCTGTGGTTTCGAATTATAAATTATAAACCAACTAACGGATATATAAAGAATTAAACGTTGCCTAAATAAGGAAATGAATATTTAAGTTATGAAGAGTAGTGCATAATTATTATGAAAAACATGGGTAAAATATAGGTATTTTTATTTAAGATGTTTGACGCAATATTAGACACTTAACGACGTGTAACGGCTTGACATTCCATAAATTGTACACTGTATGAATTTTAATTGTTCGCACGTGTTCAAATTAGAAGGTATAAATCAAACGTCAACTCTAAATTATTATTCTCTCTTTGTGTCTAGGGAATGATCATCTTCGTATTAGAGACGACATCGTGCTTTTATCGCTTCTATACGGTTTGTTATACTTTTGTGGAGGATCAGATAAACCAAACACATATACGCAAGCATGTATCTATATACGTGTAAATAATTAGCTCAAGACGGGCCTATAGTTAAGATTATTTGACGCAATAGCATGTACGACATTAGTACAAGGCGAGGTTCTGTAAACTTACGTAAGTATGTTGCTTGGGTCGCCAGATAGATGTGACGGCATAATTACATGACAAACGTTTTATGATCCATGGAATGCAATTGTAAATAATATTATCTATATACTTATGATTGTTGGAAACATTCGAATGGCGCATGCGTTGCGCCATCTGTACGACGACGGAGTAACCTACTACAGTACATTGTACAGTGAATAAGTACAAAACTGTACAAAGTAGGAGGAAAGACCATGCGTCATAGGATCGCTTACATGAAACATGTTTCGAGTTTTTAGTTTTTTCGAATTATTTGCGTCTCAATACCAAGTATTTAAAGCGCATACAGGAATGTATGCGAAATTTTTTTTTTTTTTTTTTTTTTTTTTTTTTTTTTTTTTTCTAGTCCCCCTGACGTAATCAGGGACTTTGTTATTGCTATTCTAAATAAATTATACATCCCCCGGTCTCTCTTTATTTTTATTTAAGTGGGCGTGTTCTTTTGCCACTTGTATTGTTAGTTAAAATGTGCTCTTTTTTAGTATCCCTTGCTGGACGTGTTCTTTTGCCAGACATTTAATGTTATTGAGCTCTTTTGTCATTTTTTCTTTATTTCTTACATTTATCATAGCTTAATGTCTAAAACATATTGTCACTTAACCTAAAACTTAACATAAGCATAAACAGTACTATATCTCTTATATGAGATCAAAACAATGTTGTGAGCAAACCTGAGTCACTATACGATCCATTATACAATTTGTACGGTTCCCGAGTCCACCTTCCTCCAAACCACCAGCTTAAGACCACCTTTACTTGTTGCGTATCCCAGCACCCCTTGCTATACAATCCATGTATTGCAAGAGGGCTGGGCGGTGGTCTTCGTCCAGCAGCATATCCGCCAGAGCGTCCGCTCTCACCCTGGCCCCAGTTCTGCACTCGAGATCGTGCCTGGACGAGCCGAACCTAGGACAGTCCTCTAGGAGATGTAGGACTGTCTCGGCGGTATCCGGATCACAGGCGCACGCGGGACTATCTTTAATTTTGAAGCGATGCAGGTACGCTGCGAAGCCTCCGTGACCCGTTAAGATTTGCACGTGGGTCGGTGACAAACGGGTCTTCTTCAACACCCTATGGGCCACCTCTACCTCTGGGAAGAAGACCCGCGTCACCGCCCCCGTGTCGGAGGCCTCGTAGCGCGCCTGCCATTTCCTAACTGTGTCCCGCCTTATCGCCTGTTTCGCGTAGGATCGCGGATACCGATCGTAGTCTGCCGCGGTCTTTTTTTGTGTGCGGCCCTTTTTGCCAGTTCGTCGGCTCGCTCATTTCCTGAGGTGCCGACGTGTGCTCTCACCCAGTGTAGGCGAACCGAGCGTCCCTCTGCACGCATTTCCCGGAGCATCTGCTGCGCTCCCAGGGCCAGGCGGTGTGGGGGTGCCGGGTTTGCCAGCATCTCCAGCGACGATTTTGAGTCGCTAAAGATGCCGACCTCCCGGTCCCGTGATTTTTCAACCGCCTGAACCGCCCTATAGAGCGCATACAGTTCAGCCTGGAATACCGTGCAGAAGGGCTCTAGGCGAAACGTGGAGTACCTGAACTCTTTGCCCCCCTTCCACCAAGTAAAAGCGGCTCCCACTCCACCGGCGATCTTAGAGCCGTCGGTGAAGATTTGGGAGCCGCCCTGTTCCAGGGGGGCTTCTAGGCTCTCGTACGCTTCGCCCTCGCATAGCGCTGGGTGAGGATACTGGCAAAATGGAACGGGCCGCTCCAACTCACGGTCGACCACGATCTCGTCCAGTTGCTCACCACGTTTTATACGGTACAGACTCTCCACCTCCCGTGCCCGGAGGTCCAGCGGGAGCAAGTCTGCCAGCACGATTGCCGCCGTCAGAGAGACCGTGCGGTACGCCCTGCAAATCTTCTGGGCAAAGCCCCTCTGCAGCGAGCCTAACTTCTTGCGAAGCGAGAGCTTCGCCGCAGAGGGTCCCCAGACATTTGCGGCGTACAACACGATCGGCTCAATGACGGCTACGTATATCGTTCTGATGATGTCCGAGTTCAAGCCCCAGCTCACTCTTGCAGCACACGCCAGTTGTTTGTAGATGTCCGCAGCCTTTTTACAGGCTGCGGTGACGTGTGCTTTAAAAGTGAGCTTGCTATCGAGGGTCAGACCAAGCAGGCGGATCTCACTCTCAAGCGAAATCCGGACTCCGCCCATGATGAGTACTGGTGTGTCAAACTTAAGCTTCCTCGTCAGCACCATCGCCTTGGTTTTGCGTGGTGCAAAAGAAAGCTTAAATTTGACACCCCAGTCCATCACGGTCTGCAGAGTCCGGTTCGCGAGCTCCTGCATTGGTCCGACCTCCTTCCCGGAAAACACCAGAACGACATCGTCGGCAAAAGCCTGACAGTACACTCCCGCGGATTCGAGCTCCACCAAAAGGGAGTCTAGGATAACGTTCCAAAAGGACGGTCCAGCTATAGAACCCTGGACACATCCCTTGGAACTTTCCCGACTCACCTTTATACCGGCGTAATTGAGCTCTACTCTCCGGTCCTCCAGGTATGAAGAGACTATACCGTACAAATTCCTAGGGCACTCCTTGGCTACGAGTTGGGACTTCAAGCCCGGCCACCAAGCGTTATCAAAGGCCCCCTCTATGTCTAGCGATACCAGGGTAACGACCTCCTTGGCCACCACACGGGTCCTGATATGATTCACCAGATCATAGAGCGAGTCCTCTGTCCCACGCTGGGGCATAAACCCATATTGGCGCACGCTGAGTTTTGGCAGCAGATGCCAGCGTAAACGTCGGACGAAGAGCTTTTCCAGGAGCTTTCCCAACACAGGAAGTAGGCCGATCGGGCGGTACGACTTAGGGTCGCAGTAGTCCTCCCTGCCGGGTTTCCGGAGTATGCACACGTGGGCTATCTTCCAGGGTCTAGGGAAGTGTGACAGCTCCAGGCACTTATTAACAAGTGCCCGGAACACGTCCTCTCCCCCCCCTAGAATCGCACGTGTGCATATGTCCGCGGTTAATCCGTCGTTCCCAGGAGCCTTCAGCGGGTGAATCTCTTTACACACCCGCGTCACTTCTTCCCGGGTAAACGGCGGATCGTCCGCGGATAGCCCCCGAATATCGGCTGGAAGGATCCCCTCCGTCCCTTCCCTCACGGCCCGGTGAACCTCTGTTTCGTCCTCCACAGTATCCTCCGGAAAGAGCACGGAGGCTAGCCGCTCCACGGACCCCTGCGGGTCAAGAATGACCCCGTTGGGGTCCTTGAGCAGCACTTCCTCACGTCTCCGCTCTGTCCGTCTGAGTACCCTGTAGATTCCGTCCCAGAGGCTCTCCCTTTCCTGTGTCGTACAATACTCCTTCCAACTCCTCGTCTGGGCTTCCGCTGCCTGCCTCTTGTACAACTCAAGAGCATCAAGATAATCTTTGACGACGTACTGCCTCCTGCTAGGGGCGGCGCAGCGGATCCTGCGCTTCCGTCGCGTCGCCTCCCTTTTTAGGCGGTCCAGATCTTCAGACCACCAGGGTGGTCGCGCCACCTTCTTTACGCCACCTGCCTTGGGAACTACCTTATTACAGGCTTCCTCAATGCAGATGACGTATTCGGACACCATTGTCTCCAGCCCCTCAATGTCGTCGACCTTATCCACATTGCATGCCGTCAGACTCCTCTCGGACAGTTTCTCTTGGAATGTGGATATGAATTCCGACCATACAACCTTCTTTGTGTTGTAGATACGCGTAGTGACCGGCCTCTGACTGGGCAGAGGCTGGTCCACGCGTATCGAGAAGGTGATGGAATTATGGTCGGAAGATGTTAAATTCATATCGACCTTCCAGTCATCGATCCTGCCGAGGAGAGCGGGGCTGCAGACGGTGACGTCTACAATGCTTGTGCACAAGCGGCCCCCCCTAACGACCTGGAATGTGGGTAAGTCGCCTTCATTGAGGATCTGCAGTCCAGTGGCATCCAGAAAGGAGCGGTACGCCTCACCCCTATGATCTTCGAATCTGGATCCCCACCACAGGCTTTTGGCATTAACGTCGCCACCGATTATCAGGTTCTGCGCTCCTAGTTTGTCGCATATTCTCTCAAGTCGTACAATGTACGTCTCTATGGGTTCGTTCGGCTCGAAGTAAACGGAGATCACCCCTAGCGACAGGTGGCCCGCGTGCAGCACTGCAGCGGCGATGTTTTTGTCGACGAGTCCGGGATCAACAGTGACCCCGAACTTATCTCCATAAACAACAATCGCCGCTTTTTAACTGGTCCAGCTCCGCTGTCGGTGTTCTGGACTGTTCTCGCGTTGGGTATCCGCTGCATTACCCCGGTCCTCCCTGTATAGGGTTCTTGGACCAGGGCAACAGCAGCTCCCACGCGAGATGCCCAGCACTGCAGCTCCGCCGAAGCCAGTTTAGAGCGCTGCAGATTGGCCTGCACCATCGCTATACGGGGGATCTCTTCTTCCCTTCTCGTAGCCTGCGCGATGGTCTGCGAAAGAGTGCCCTCAGCAATATGCCACCCGAGACCGCGCTATGGAGTCCCACTTCCGGAACTCCGGGCACTCATAATCGAGTGCCGTGTGGTGGGACTCCGACGGAGGTCGCTTGCCCCTGTGGCAGTTGACGCAGGCTGGTCCCACATTGTCCGCCCTTCGCTGACACTCACCCCTGCGATGTTTCTTTGTGCAGTACGCGCACGATTCCTCGGCCTCAGGACATGACTTAATGCCATGCCCGAAGCCGAGGCAGCGCGCGCACCGCACCAGGGGTGTCTGGTCGCGTACAGGGCGGTACTGTATGCCGATGTGTACCTTTCCTGCGTCTACAAATCGCTGCCACAGTTTGGGCGAGACCTCCAACACTGGGTGGCATTCGTGTGGGTTGCGAGCCTTCTTCCGGTACCGGACTCGCATGGTCTGATCCCCGGCCTCTAGGTCACGGAAAACTCCTTTGTTTTGCCCCCTCAGATGGTCCAGGACGTCTTCATCGGTGTGAACCGTTAGGACGTCCCGGATCTCTACGAGGGGGTTTTTATTCGCCGGGGTCTCTACCGTCAGTCCGGCCGAGGCCGTCCTCAGCTGTTTCGCCATCGCCTTCGCGTCTTCTTCGGCTCTACAGCGGAGGACGACCTTCTGGTGTTGGGCCTTCCTGACGGTGTCGACCCTGGCTCCCGTGACCTTTGCGTTTGCCACCCGCTGGATGGTCTTCAGGACCCCCTCACTTGTTTCGCGGGGGTCAACCGAAGACACTATCAGTGTCGCAGCGGGTGGCGGTCGCTTTGGAAGCGCGGAGACCTTTGCAAACGAGTCCGCTTCCCGGACGCGGTTTCGCAACCCTGTGGCGGGCTGTACTATCTCGGTGCTTTCTTGCGGACCCGTAAGATGGAGCTCTGCTTGGAGGTTAGGGTGTTTGGGTGTCGGGGTCACTAGGGCCGGGAAGCCCATCTCCCTGACCTCATAAAGCACGGTGTCCAATTTCGCCGACACCGGCCCTATGAGGTCCTTGATGGCTTCGGTTCCGGCCCCCTCCCCCTCCACTCCCTTTTGCCCTCCAGCTACCTCCATCTTGTGCGTGATGTTGAGCACTGCCTCCCGTATGGCTTCGAGGGGGGGTCCGTAGTTCGGACAGGGGGGGTTTGGGGCGATTGGGACCGGCATCACTACTTTTTCGCTCACGCGCCTCGGCAGATCTTCCAGATTTGCCTCAAGGCGCGTGAGCGAACCCGCCAGCCTGGCCGACCCGTCGACCAGCCTGGTGAGCTCCTCCGGGTGTAAACGCCTTTGTTCTTTTTGTTCGGGGAACCTGCGGCTGCGCAGGTCATCGACTCCCTCACGGACTCCTTTGAGCGACTTCAAAGGTTCAGCCACCTCGTAGTCGAGCCATGACCGCAGCGTCCCTATCTCGCTGACCAGCGTCTCCACCTGTTTGGTCAGCGAGGAGATGCTGCGTTCATGGTTCCCCACGAGAGTGGCTATCTGCTTGGCGTGCGCGCGCTCCGCCCACGCCAGCTCCCTGGCGCCTTCGGCTCGCGCGCGCTCCGCCAACGTCCTGTGTCGCCCTCGGGAGTCCACTAACTCCAGGGTCAACGTGTAGAAACCCTGGAGTGAGTCGATGACCTTGTCCCGTATCTCCCTCTTCAGGTTCCCCGATCCCTCCAGGGCGTCCTTGGCTTCCTGGAGGAACTCACCAGCCCGGATTTTGGCCATATCCATGGCCATGCCGGTCCGTCCCCTGTGGGGGGGGAGCATACTCGGCCTCCCCCCCTTTCCTATTTCTCCCCCTGATAAATAATCCCCCACCTCGGGGGAGGCTACCGGGTCCGCTTGTTGTGGGCCCAGCGGTGATACGGCGCTCAAATGGCTAGAGCTCGGGGGGCTTGTATTTGAAGGGTGCGCGCCTTTTGTTGTAGCGGCAGTGACATTCCTGCTGAGGACACCTTTTAAGAGGTTGTCCTCAGCGCCACTGCCGCGGCGCGCCGTGTCGACGCCCTTCGCCCTCCGAGCTGCGACCTCCGTGTCGCTTTTTGACGCCTTTGCTGCCGCTGGACGTTTCGTAGCTGCGCTGGTGGTGGGCTTCATAATTAATAAATGTTCCAGTCTAATGCTATGAAGTTAAATTTATCAATATAAAATCCAAATGAAATTTAATGTAATATATGTAGACAGGTTAAAATAATTAAAATAATTAATAATTAAAATTAAAAAGTAAGTTTGTAGAAGTTTTAAATAGCAGATTCAAATTAGTAAATTAATAGCAGTGTAAAAGTTCCAAATTAATAGTAGTTCAAAACAAAGTATATAATAAATTAAAACAATTAAAAACAGTCAATAATTAGAATTAAAGTGCAGATTTGTAAAAGTTTTAAATAGCAGTATATGAATAATTTAAACAATTAGAAACACAATCAATAATTAAAGTTAAAATGTAAATTTGTAGAAGTTTAAAGCGGATTCAAATTAATAAATTAATAACAGTATAAGCATTCCAATTAATAATGAGTTCCAATCAGATAAATATTTAAGTTCAAAACAGGTTTGTAGAAGTTGTAAATAGCATTAGAATTTTAATTTAGTTAAGTATATGTGAATAAATTCAAATAATTAAATCAGTATTTAAATTTAATAAATTAATAAATTTAAATTGAATAAATCTAAAACTTGTTAATAAATAATAATATAATGACTAATTGTAAAGTTGTAAAGAAGGATTAACAATACACAATGACTAATTAACTAACAAACAATAAGAACACTTACACAAAGAGGAATAATTTATAACATATTTTCATTAGTCAATTTATAATCAATGATGTCAATAAAATATAATCTATAATTTCTGTTCAATGTCAATTCAATGTATTATCAGTGCTACAATTCGTTGATTTATAATAATTGTACCAGTTATATTATTTATTCATTTATTTATGTATTTTAAAATAAGAGGGGAGAGCAAGGTTCAACAATAGTGAAACCTTTAGGGGGGTCAGGGGGTTACCATCTAGTGGTCAATATTAATTATTATTAAATATATTTATAAATTTTTTTTTATCTGAATTTTCTAAGTCCGTAATCAAATGTCAATAATTTAATAGTAATATAATAATAATAGTAATAATGTCATAATATAATAGTAATAATAATTCTAATAATAATTCTTATAATTCTATGTCCTTACGTCTAGCCGCCAGCGATGATCACGAAGACCCTGGGAACAGCACTAGTCTGTATGAACAGACTAATCCGGCGTGAACAGGCCTGGTATAATCCTGATGGGGCGTACGTGCCCCACCGATTCCGGGTCAATGCAGCTGTTCCACCGGCGCGTTCTCCTAGGTTCGTGTTATTCCGAAGATAGTGTTGGGGCCAAAAGATTGCCCTGCTCAGGACGATCCAAACGAGCCGTCGCACGCCCCTGTAGTCCCAGTATTACCGGAGTTAGACCAAGGGGGGGTGAGGTAAAATATTTGGGGGGGGGGGGGAAATGCTTCCCACGAAAGTTGGATGGGGGGGGGGGGGGGGGGGGAGAGGGTAGGGGGGGGGGGGGGGGGGGTCAGATGCCTTTGGTCATCGACTCCCTCACGGACTCCTTTGAGCGACTTCAAAGGTTCAGCCACCTCGTAGTCGAGCCATGACCGCAGCGTCCCTATCTCGCTGACCAGCGTCTCCACCTGTTTGGTCAGCGAGGAGATGCTGCGTTCATGGTTCCCCACGAGAGTGGCTATCTGCTTGGCGTGCGCGCGCTCCGCCCACGCCAGCTCCCTGGCGCCTTCGGCTCGCGCGCGCTCCGCCAACGTCCTGTGTCG
Organism: Samia ricini; assembly: GCA_014132275.2. Classification (NCBI taxonomy): domain Eukaryota; kingdom Metazoa; phylum Arthropoda; class Insecta; order Lepidoptera; family Saturniidae; genus Samia; species Samia ricini. The sequence goes on from AP028161.1 coordinate 16,589,251, forward strand.
CCCTCGGGAGTCCACTAACTCCAGGGTCAACGTGTAGAAACCCTGGAGTGAGTCGATGACCTTGTCCCGTATCTCCCTCTTCAGGTTCCCCGATCCCTCCAGGGCGTCCTTGGCTTCCTGGAGGAACTCACCAGCCCGGATTTTGGCCATATCCATGGCCATGCCGGTCCGTCCCCTGTGGGGGGGGAGCATACTCGGCCTCCCCCCCTTTCCTATTTCTCCCCCTGATAAATAATCCCCCACCTCGGGGGAGGCTACCGGGTCCGCTTGTTGTGGGCCCAGCGGTGATACGGCGCTCAAATGGCTAGAGCTCGGGGGGCTTGTATTTGAAGGGTGCGCGCCTTTTGTTGTAGCGGCAGTGACATTCCTGCTGAGGACACCTTTTAAGAGGTTGTCCTCAGCGCCACTGCCGCGGCGCGCCGTGTCGACGCCCTTCGCCCTCCGAGCTGCGACCTCCGTGTCGCTTTTTGACGCCTTTGCTGCCGCTGGACGTTTCGTAGCTGCGCTGGTGGTGGGCTTCATAATTAATAAATGTTCCAGTCTAATGCTATGAAGTTAAATTTATCAATATAAAATCCAAATGAAATTTAATGTAATATATGTAGACAGGTTAAAATAATTAAAATAATTAATAATTAAAATTAAAAAGTAAGTTTGTAGAAGTTTTAAATAGCAGATTCAAATTAGTAAATTAATAGCAGTGTAAAAGTTCCAAATTAATAGTAGTTCAAAACAAAGTATATAATAAATTAAAACAATTAAAAAACAGTCAATAATTAGAATTAAAGTGCAGATTTGTAAAAGTTTTAAATAGCAGTATATGAATAATTTAAACAATTAGAAACACAATCAATAATTAAAGTTAAAATGTAAATTTGTAGAAGTTTAAAGCGGATTCAAATTAATAAATTAATAACAGTATAAGCATTCCAATTAATAATGAGTTCCAATCAGATAAATATTTAAGTTCAAAACAGGTTTGTAGAAGTTGTAAATAGCATTAGAATTTTAATTTAGTTAAGTATATGTGAATAAATTCAAATAATTAAATCAGTATTTAAATTTAATAAATTAATAAATTTAAATTGAATAAATCTAAAACTTGTTAATAAATAATAATATAATGACTAATTGTAAAGTTGTAAAGAAGGATTAACAATACACAATGACTAATTAACTAACAAACAATAAGAACACTTACACAAAGAGGAATAATTTATAACATATTTTCATTAGTCAATTTATAATCAATGATGTCAATAAAATATAATCTATAATTTCTGTTCAATGTCAATTCAATGTATTATCAGTGCTACAATTCGTTGATTTATAATAATTGTACCAGTTATATTATTTATTCATTTATTTATGTATTTTAAAATAAGAGGGGAGAGCAAGGTTCAACAATAGTGAAACCTTTAGGGGGGTCAGGGGGTTACCATCTAGTGGTCAATATTAATTATTATTAAATATATTTATAAATTTTTTTTTATCTGAATTTTCTAAGTCCGTAATCAAATGTCAATAATTTAATAGTAATATAATAATAATAGTAATAATGTCATAATATAATAGTAATAATAATTCTAATAATAATTCTTATAATTCTATGTCCTTACGTCTAGCCGCCAGCGATGATCACGAAGACCCTGGGAACAGCACTAGTCTGTATGAACAGACTAATCCGGCGTGAACAGGCCTGGTATAATCCTGATGGGGCGTACGTGCCCCACCGATTCCGGGTCAATGCAGCTGTTCCACCGGCGCGTTCTCCTAGGTTCGTGTTATTCCGAAGATAGTGTTGGGGCCAAAAGATTGCCCTGCTCAGGACGATCCAAACGAGCCGTCGCACGCCCCTGTAGTCCCAGTATTACCGGAGTTAGACCAAGGGGGGGTGAGGTAAAATATTTGGGGGGGGGAAATGCTTCCCACGAAAGTTGGATGGGGGAGGGGGGAGGGGGGGGGGAGGGTAGGGGGGAGGGGGGGGGGTCAGATGCCTTTGGTCCTGGAGTCCTAGGACCCTTGGGCGAGGAGTTATGGGGATGGAAAGGAAAGTGGAATGGGTAAGGTACTCACCCGACCCCTGGTCTCCGGCGATTCCGCCAACCTGTTGAGCGTACAGGATCTCCTGACGTCACAAGATGGCGTCCTCCAAAGATGTGTGGTTGACGTTTACGTCAGCTCGTCTTTACGTCCCGACGCTGGCCAAACCTTGGTCTGGTATTGACGTCACGATGACAATTTTGACAGGTTGTGATTACGTATGCGAAATTTGGTATGTTGCACAGTTCCACCAGTTACACCAGTAGCGCTCCTAGCGGAAACACGACGAAAACTAAAATATATAATATAAAATTTACAATAAAATCATGTTGTTTTTTATTTTCATTTAAGAAACGCAATATACCTTTATTATGTACTGTAGTTTTATTAACGTTTACATCACCATAATAATAAAATAAAGTAGCATTCTCAAGTACTCAAAGAATAAACTAATAAAAGCAAGTTTGACTTAATTTTGATTTTTTGCCGGGAGCTGTATCATAAACTTCATGTCGACTAATATAAGTATGCTTAACAGTAGGTATACATCGATACATATTTTGTCCTTATAAACTTTTATGTACATAGTACGTATTATAAAAGAATGTTATGGTCTTAGTAGACCAAATTGATTACTAAATTGTGAAGTAAACATATATTTTATCAATCATATTGTAAATATATACATACATTAAAAAATGTTTGCAAAAAATAAATTGCCGAAACCCGGGATCGAACCAGGGACCTTTAGATCTTCAGTCTAACGCTCTCCCAACTGAGCTATTTCGGCTGTGAAATTTCATGTGAAATTTAACATAACAAACAAATGTAACGGATAAAAACGATAAACAAATATATATAACAATTAATTCAATAGAACATATTCTTGAATAGTTAACACAATAACCGAAATGAATCCAAGACTTAAAGGTCACATTCGACAATACGGCTAAAGATTTTAGATACATTATCATGATTCACTTTAGGAACGAATAATTGGGTGATGCGTTGTATACAGCTAAATGTGCAATATTTAATTTCACAGTTAAGTCTTGTCTCGATGCCGGTGTCGCCTGTCATGCAAGAGGCTAAAGTGAGAAAGGTCCTCTCGCAGATTCTCCTCTGCTTCACATTGGCGTTGATCCCACCAGTATTAGAGACACAAGCACTTGTCGTTAAAGAGACACTTAACAATTTTAAGGTGAGTATTATTTATTTTTGAAGTTCCTTGTGATTGTTGTTGTGATAAGTGATATATTATCTATGCCCGTGACTCTGCTGTACTGTACCTACATTTTTTTTGTTTTATAATTTTTTTTTTTTTTAAGGGTATCAGTAGATATTATTTTTTCTTATCAGTTATCTATTATATTTATTGAAAGGTCTTACCGTTTTCAAATAAAAAGATTAATGTTTATAATATTTGCTCGGTATTAAAATAAAAGTTGTCAATGTATTTTTAAAAAAAAATAGATTTTACTTTTACATGAGTTATATTCGTTCATTATTATTATCATCAGAATTTTTTCAATTAATTTCTAAAAACTACAATTAAAAATAGTTTTTAAAAAGTCAAGTTGCCGAAACCAGGGATTGAACCAGGGACCTTTAGATCTTCAGTCTAACGCTCTCCCAACTGAGCTATTTCGGCTACACACAAGTTTGTGAAACTTAGCTATCGTTGCCATGTGTAACTTAAATACTAACAATGTATATTCGGATATGGCGTCGTTGATATATTACGAAAGCAATAAGAGCGCAGGTCTATACCTTGCTTATTTTTGATTAATGTATTTATTATACTTTTTATGCTTATATTATCATATGGAAAAGGGGGATGGGAGTGTTATAAATGTCTAATATTTTTTTGACGTAATACTTGAACTGCCCCTAAAGTATTAAGTCATGCGTTCTGTCCATCAGCGCGCCCTTTGCATTCGTAACGTATCATACTCATCAATGTACGTGAGTTGGCTTGTCTACGCATTTCTAACCGCACTGCCGATCTGTCTGCTCGCCGCCATTACGATTATTCTCATATTCCGATGGATACATCTCGTTGTGGCGCTTATCCTTATGCTCGCCTACGTCTCGGTCATGATTATGCTAGCATTTATTATGGCATTGTTTCATGATAAAGGTGAGTGGGTATTCACTTTTATAGTTATATAGTTGGTATAGTTATCAATGTGATTTACACTGTAGATCTGAAGGGTTTTTACGGCTTTATCCACTTAACCTAGCTTTGTGGTGTGGGCCTAGTGCTTATGTAAATTATAGTGAATGACTGTGACGAATGGACATTTTTATTTGCGTACAAAGCCGCAAGGCGTAACTTGTTTAAAACATTAAAAGATTGGATTGTCTGACAATAAATAACCGAAATTTAATTGTGCCGTCACTATTTATTTACTACAGGTAAACATTATCAACTGGGGGTGTCAATAGGTCAATGAACTGAGTATAAATAAAATCACTGAGCTCTCTGATGGGATAATTAAAAGTTTATCTTGACATTTTTTTTAAAGCTGTCCACTTAAAAGTGTTTTATTCAAATATATATTCGTAAATTTAGAATAACTAAACGATAAAATTAGAATGCTAATTTAATCTTTCACATAAACTTGACGTTGAGGAATTGATGTCACACAAGTAATTTAACTCGGTACCATTATTCATCCTTAGATTATTATACCTTTAAATCTACCTTGACATATTATGTCACCAGCATGGATCGCGTGCGTCTGGAACACCCTGTTTACGATACTGCAGATGTATTTAGCCGAGTTGCTTGTACACCATCAGTATGATCTGAAACATGGTGCTTTGACTTTCCTACTGCATTTGATTCTACCGCCTTTGGGACTTGTGCATTCGTTCAATCAGTTCGCTTTGCTACAAATTGGCAGTTAGTATTACCATAATATGACATAATCAAATGTGCTATGTTATGTTTAAAATTCATTGGACTCCATTGGAATATCCAGAGTATTTTTTATTGAAACTTGCAAATATTACCCAGTTGCTCTTAGTGAGCAAGCACTTATTTCTAGTGCAGAGTTCGCGCTCCTATATTATGATACTGAGAGTGTAGTTTGAAACAGATAATGGCAAAGAGGTCTTCAATCATATACTTAAAATTAATGATATTAAGTGCTTCTTTTTAAATCAAGCTCGCCAATAGGATTAAAATGAAGTTAAGTAAAGCATAGTCCAAAATCTATAACGACCGCTGATGATGAGAGTCTATCAACAGTGACCATCGTAATAATAGCCTGTACCTAGCTTGGTTAAAGCCTCTAAGTAGTCTTAGGAATACACTTACTGATACCGTAATGCGATGCGTCTTAATGTATCACTATAACGGATTTTCATCTGTACATAGTGGTGGCAAAACAGACAGCCACAAAAGCACTAACGTTTTGCATAACTATTATTACTATTGCATACCTAAATAGTGAAATTGCTAAGATTTAGGCATCAAATTTATATAATTTTGATGAATTATGAACGTTCTTAATATTATAAACTAATTTCAATAATCTCCGAATGAATAGAGTCACAGAATAATAACTATACATAATTACAGATACTGAAGATATTCACTACCTTTTTTACACGATAACTTCATGGAGTCTACTTTTAATTGCTTATTTTGGTATTATAATGCTTCTTCAAAAAAAAATCGGTCAAGACAGAGCAATTGGAGGACAAATCTCTTGGGAGTCTATAATATTTAAAAAAACAGAGGTGATTATTTTTACTGCAGACATGCTGTAAGATTTTTGGTATGCGTCTTTAATTTATGGCCACAAATCTATGGTGTCTGAGATTCCTTCTGGAATTCCCCAGGGTTCCCATTTGGGTCCGCTATTTTTCTTAATATTTATAAATGATCTTTATGCTTCATTTCAGTGTAAATTTAAAATGTATGCTGATGTTTTAAAATTATATCGCGTTGTTAGTAGTACTCTAGATGTGCAATGTCTTCAATTTGACATCGACAATGTTAATGGAAACCTTAATGGCATGTCGCTTAATCCAGATAAGTGTTTTCATATAAAGTTAACAAGAAAGAAGAAGCCTCATATCGGTTATTATATGATCGACTCTATTAAATTAAAGGCGGTAACAACTATTCGAGACTTGGGCATCATTATAGATAGATCTGTGAGCTTCCGATATCACATTGATAACATAATCAAAAAATCATCTAAATTGTCTAAGTTTATTAGTTGTCAGATGAAAATATTTAAAGAACCTTACCTAACACCAATAATTTGCAACACTATTCTACGCGGCATTTTAGAATACAGTAGTCCTGTTTGGAATCCTTGCTACCAAGCACATTCTGATAGAATTGATAGAATATATATTACTCCTATGTGTAGGTCTTTTTTGTCACATATATTAAGAGAAGTCCCTCTAATCATAATCCAAATACTCTCTACACCAGGTACAGCCCATTCAGGTCTTTCATAAGCATGAAGAGAATTAAGTGTACATATCATAACTCCTCCAATTTTTTTTGGATGATGTATCTTTAGTAGGGTCACAACGATAAACGGTGTACCTATTATCACATAGTTTGCTGTCATAGAAACCTTCAGTTAACGAAGATTCTGTTACCAGATAAATATCATAATTATTTTGCAATATATTAAGACGTAATTCTTTTGTTTTAGTTCGTAGTCCTCTTACATGTTGATATAGAATCCGTAAAGGTTTAACTGCCATAGAGAATTGTGTTAAGCATTAAAGCCAATATAATCGTTAGTGTTTGTATTTTTGTGATATTTAAATATATTTGTTTACATTTTACATCATATAATAATTTGTTTGCGAAAAATAACGAATCTTTAATTGATTAACATCGCGTTTACAGAATTTAATACAAATAGTTAAGTGGACACATTATTTACTCAAGTTATTTTAAGGCTAATGTTATTAACACAAGAATAAGTCGTAGCATTGGGAGTTATAAGCCATACTTGATCATTATTTTTATATTAATACTGTTTAAATAAGTAAATTGTGGTGAATTTTTTATAAGGTGAATAGTTTGCATAACATAGAAGTACCATCTGCTGAGGAAAGAGAAAAATTACAAGAGGTGGACGAGTTGGTAGCGAAGGCAATTAGTTTAAATATAGTCTCCAAAGTAAGTGTGTCTTCGAATGTATTTAGATTCTTAGACAATTCACATGCATTCACTAAGGATGTATTTTACTCTTATATTGTTCTATTATTATTTTTACACAGACTAAAATGGGTATTCCTATTATAAATGAAGTTACTCTCAACATATACCGAAACGAGTTTACTATTCTGTTCAGTGAAAGTATCCAATCAAAATTGCTTTACACCATCGATAACTTGCTCACAGGTATTAAAATTATTTTATCAGTTATATAAATTAAATACGTCCAACACGATTGAATCTAGACAATAAACGTCCTTTATCAGTATGTTGAAGGATTTTTTATTGATTCCACCAGATTATTTTTAATTAACATTGTCATTGGCATATGCTTATGAATTTGCAAATAAGTAAATTGTTTCACATATAATTAAGCATTTCGAAGCATAATTTGCTATATAGGATTTTACTTAGGCCTGACGCAACCTGACAAAGGGACAATCAATGTTTTGGGTCAAAATTTAGAACGAGGAAGATATTTTATGACAGAACCATACATGTTGGGATATTGCCATCGCTCAAACACTCTCATTAATGACTTGAGCGTTGAAGAAAATTTTACGTTGTTCACAGAAGTAAGAAAGTTTACCACTTTGAAATTATCAATTTTTATTTGTTTTATTCACAATAGAATGAAGTAATTTCATTAATAAAAAGACGTTCATTCATCTATCGTTAATATTCAACATAAACTATTAAAGGCTTCCTAACGAGTCACAAGGACTTTGAGCATGACACGTGACGAAGGTGTGAGTCGTTGGATCGCTTGGATTTAAAAAGGAAGGTGTGAGGCAAATGCGCACGGAGCAGTGGACACTCATGCGATGAACCGTCCAGATTAAATCTCCTCTGGGCGGCTCATTGTATGACTGTACTAGATTGCCGACTGAGACGTTTTGCGAAACATGTAATGCAAACATCAACAGTCCATAATTAGGTTTCATGACCACGATCACTGTGTCAAACCTTCCAATTACTATGACCTTAACATATATATTTTTCGCTTCTTCTGCTTTCGTGAGCGCTGCTTTCGTACATACTTATCAATTGTGAATATTTTTTACCTGGTCTTTCTTTATAACGTCTACGACCTGGTCAATATGTTCGCCTAAATCAACATTTACTGATTTACCTAGTTACTCTTCCTGCGTTATAAATTTGCTTCGTCATTTATTCTCTCCACGTGCCCATACCAAATAATCATCCATTCCTCTATCTTTGCCATTACATCCTATGTAGAATATAGTATATGTAAATATTACGTTTTAAAAACAATACTTTCCTTCATAAAATAGCTTTGCTTGTGGAGCGAACCTTCCCAGTATGTGATTGAATATGGTCAGATTCGATCAAACCAATTGTTCGAAGACTGTGATTTAGAATGTGTGAAACATGAACGCGTGGCAAACTTGGACAGTTATTATAAGGCACAGCTGTGTTGGGCAATAGCTTTATTAATGGAACCGAGGGTAATGTCAATTTTTTTAAGGAAAATACATTGTACATTATTTTTAATGGCAATAGGCTTATAGATCCATTTGTCTCGTTATAATATAACGAATCACATTATAAAACATTTAAACTTAGTTTTTATATCTTTTAGAAGGTTATGTTTGAAATAAATACAATTAAAAGGTGGCGTTATTCCTACGCATTTTGAAATAAACCTTTGTTGATACAACTTCCTATGAAAAATGGTAACCTTACCACGTGTGTCTTCTTTGTATTGTAGCTTAGATTTTACTTATTAGATATATAGAACAGTTACTAGATCGATAATAGATTAAGCTTTATTAATGATGTTTCATTTTCCTTTCAGATTGTAATAATTCCCAATTTCTCAGATTCTCCTAATTATACAGCGGTGATAAAAGATAAAATTATGGTAATATAAATTCTACTATGATTTCCTGAACAATATAAGAAAAACTTACGTAATTTTTCTTAGTAAAATCAGTAAAATATATGCTTTGTTATCTCAGTTGAATTGTGTATTTATGTGTATGTATAATATTACCTTTTTAGCAATACAAGAAATTTTTAACAATAATCAAGTTGACGTTCTCGAGTATCCAGTTGGAATACGCGGATAGAGTATTTTTATTCGATAGACAAATGTTAGTTTTTGGTGGAACTCCGGCTTACATGTTCTTTAAGTACGGTAAGTTTAATCATTACTGATAGATTAAACAGATTTATTATAAAGGATCAAGTATAATATGTATATTACTATGAAGGATTAAATTCATAAGGTAAATTTATTTTCTGATTAACTTATTTTTAATAAGATTTATATATTTGGAAATCGATGTTTATTGTACCATAGAAAAGTGACAACGCCTTCTGATGCCGTCTTACATAACTGCACAAATGTCTCTTCGCGTTAAGTTTAAAGTATCCGATCCAATAGGATTGGCCAAATGTACTGTTTATTTTAGTGCTTCTCCACGCGGTAAAGTTTCATACAATTGATTATAGCTGAAAGTTTAGCAATGTATTTGCTACAGGTCGTGAATATCGCGTCCGTATGACTTTAAGAAGCGATGGTACAGTTGTCGATGAAGGTAAAACAGAATTACTCGAACGAGTCACAGCAGCCGAGCAACTGTAAGAGCGCATTTAGGATCTCTCTTGGTACTGAGACTCCCGGTATCTCCAACCGCTAAAGTTGCGGAGTTAGTTAAAGATTTGACGATTAATGCAAATAAGTATGGAGTGACCTCGCTGAACGTTAGTTTACCTGATCCCGAGGAAGTATGTAGAAGGTAAATCACTCTCGTAATTTTTCAGCTTTTTAAAAAGCGTGTATAATATTGTTAACTATTTAATACGAACATTTAACTGTGTTTAATATGCGTAGTGGTTGAAATTTGATTAAAATCAATTTAGAAAATTCAAGAGAAAAATAACAGTTCCAAATTTTTGATAACACCAAATCTCGTCAATACTTACTCAATAGAAAAAAGAAAAAAAAGGTTAAGAAATAGAGGAGACAAGTGTAATGAACTCCTTTCTGAATCTTTTCTTATATACAGAAGACGAATGCTATTATACTATGAAATTAAACATAGACCTTAAAGTAAAAATAATACATATGATAATTGGAAGTAAATACCTTCAAGCTTGATACATATTAACTGTTTATATGCAGAGCAAAATATGAAACAAGAAAAATTAGTTCGGAAGAAAGCACTAGGCAAAATGAAATATCAAATAGAGCTTTAAAACGAATTTCAGGTTAGTCCTTTGATGTTTTTGGATTACGCCTTTTTTTGTAAATTCATCGGTTAAGTGTTTGAACAAACTCTGACTATATTTTCAATGACGATTTAGAAAGTGTCTAGAAAGTTCACTCGAGTCTATATTAATCTTGGAGTATGTTTGTATGCAACGGATTTTGAACGGGAAAATACGGAAGCTATCCAGCCATGGATTAGATAATGCTCTCGAGGTAGATACATAGTTACATCAAAATGTTTTCCTCCACTAAAAACTCGGGTCTATTATTTTTATTGGTGGTTATTGAGTATTCTTTCTTACAAATTATTTTACAGAATCTGCTCAATGGAGAAGAGTGAATTCAACGTTTGGCAGTATGATTCTTTTGAGGCACATCGGATGGAAATATTTCTCGTTCTATGTACACTATAGATTGTTTCTTATTATCACGGTATGTTTTATTCATATAATTTACGTTAACATGAATATTCTTTTTGCCTGTCCAATGTTGAATCTCTTATTCTAGGTTTTGTAATTAGGATTCAAGGGACATAAATAAACATATAAATTTCAGTAGGTCCCGCGAAGTTAGTATTAGCAAATTTAATCATGTTACAACAAGTTTAGATTCTAAACAAATATCCAATCTAAAACACTGTTAGAACAGCATTTTCTCAATAATAACGTTTCCTTTTTGTTTTTAATGAACTATATCAACTTTAGTGTTTACTTGACGCTGTGGATGAAGATAGTGACACGTTCAATTTATAGAAACTGGTCTAAGATGATGCTGCCTGAAATCGCCTATATTTTCTTGACTACATATTTTAAAAAAACCACTAATTCAGCTATGACCTCCATTACGATGTTCTCCTTCACCGAAAGAAATGTTATTTACGCTCATTTGTCTTCCATCAGAATGTCCGACAATATTGATATAAAGTCATCGTAGTTTTAAATACATTAGTATCCAATTAAATGCTGAATTTCTTGCATATTCATTGGTATAAACAGGTCCTATCTGCGATATGTGCTGGGATTTTTGTAGGGGTGTCCTTTTCTACAATGTTGACGTACTTGGTCGACGACCTCATAGCAACGAAGACATTCCACGGTGAGGTGGGTAATCCCTGACATTACTTTTATAAATAAACTAACTCTTGAAATTAAGCGAATGAACTACAATATAGGTACAACCAAAATTCAAAATCAAAATCAAGATTTATTTATTCAATTTAGGCCCTAAGAAGGCGCTTATGAAAGTCTAAAACACTACCACCGGTTCGGAAAACAACCCAGTCGAGAAGAGCCGGCAAGAAACTCGATCTGATTCTTTTTTTTATATAAATATAATATATGTCATTTTTTTGTCATATAAAAAACTATACAAATCATAGTCTTAATAATGTTAGCAGAAGCACAGAGATGTGGGTTAATTCCAGAAATCACTATCGTTCACGTAATGATCCACCCTGTAAATAACCTTTTGAGATTAAAACTTGCTTGATATAATACTTGAGCTTATTGTCAGGTAAATCGGTAATGTTACTTGGGATCTTATTGTAAAACCGAATACTATTACCTATAAAGCTTTTATTAGACTTACTTAACCTAAAGCGTGGGACGGCCAACTTGTCTTTACTTCTAATATTAAAATTATGACGATCATTCACTAGATCTAGCTTGTCTAAATTTTTACAAATATGCATTAAGTTATCGGAGATGTATTGGGAGGGTAAAGTTAAGATATCATATTCTTGAAACTTGTTCTTTAGAGATTTATTGAATTGATCTCTTACTACTGTCGGTACAAACATAATCATATTAATATGATGGCTGATATACTTCAGTAACTGCACTACAGGTATATGAGGTAGATTCTTCCAAACTGGTCCATAAATCAAACCACATGCCTAATCTTCTTTCATGCAAATATTTAGTTAAATAATTTATCCATTACTTAGAGTTTCTATTTATAATTGCCAGTTTTTTTTATATCATCTTTAAGTAACAAATTAATAGGTTTTTTTTTAAATTTGTTTTACAAATGTAAGTATTTGTTATTTTGATTTAAGTTACTGACAGTGGAAGCGTTGGAACAAAAGATCACATTGGTACTTCGGTGCGATAACTCTAGCGACGCTCAATCTATTGCCCATGCGTTAGTTTTTCAATTAAATTATTTATTCGTCAATAGTTCACACTGAATTTGGTACGTCAAGTCTATAATATAATTATAGTGAAACTGAAACTAGATTTAGTTTTCATTCCAGTATAATTTTAGATTAATCTTTAAATGGTTTTTACCAAGTTTTAATATCTATTAGTCTGTTTAGTATTTTAAGTATCTAGATATTCACTGCCTTATAAATAAATAACCATGATATATTGTGTTCTGTATTATTATAATTGACTTACAAAAAATACATTTTAGTTACGTCTTATCTGAATCAGGAACAACGAAGAAAGCTTTAGAAAAGATTTCGTACAATGCTCTTCCATACGCTGAGGTAATTTGATGAACATTATGCATTAAATATTTGACAAAAATTGCCGATTAATAAAGACATATAGAATAAAGATCGATTTCTAAGCTGGCCTAAGCTTATGCAGTAGCTTGTAATATTATACTACGGACCAACTCTCTATTTATATTGAACGTAATTTGAGGGACCGTTGTTTTCAGAGTCTGACTGAATATCTCGTAACACGCGCAGTTGATTCACCACAGTACTACGTTTTTATGTATGCGTATGGCATGGACGTGTCCATTGACGAACAAGGCATTTTGAACGTTAGTAATTATATTAACACTGACGTTCACGCGGCTCCGCCTAGCTATCATTTTTTCTATTTTGCAATTATTCACTGCACAATATAATTTTAAATAATCACTAGAAAAGAATGGATCCTGTTTTTTTGTATTTCCCAAAATTATTGTAGTGTTAACAGAATAGAAGATATTTTAATTAACAAATTAAATAATATTTAACAAATTCAAACACTTGCCAGTAAAGCTAATCATTAAATAGGATTTTGTTCACAATTTTATGAGTTTGAAATATTTTACGCATAATTTCAATTATTTTCCAAAAATAAAAGTATCCTATCTTCAGCTATCTGCTAGAAAAAGTCCCGCTGAAATCGGTCAAGCCCTTTCGGAGATTATAGTCGCCACTAACATATAGACACAAAAAATTTAAAAATTGTGTTTTTGTTAAAAGTATCGTATATAAATTCATATGTATTTAGTAAAAAGTTGTTATTTTAATATACAAACAGACACGTAAGAAGTCATGCACGATCTCTAGTGTAGCTTATATACACTTATCCTTGCAGTTATATATTTTTAAACAAGCTTGACAAAATTATTTCATTATAATTGATATGAAATATACAATGATTCAATGAGATGACATATAGAAATGGATGGTAATCATAAAACAAATGAATAATATATTGTGCAGTTTTTTTCGAAAGCAAATGTCAGTAATATGCATTTTCAGGTGCAAGTATTGTATAGTCCTTTACATCGAGACCTGGCTGCGGCAGCGAGATCCTTAGCTCGGGTTCACATGGCCTTACTACGACATTATACTAAAACCTATGACGCTACCATACAATTCATTGATGATCCACTTGTGTTAGATCTAAGCGCGGTTCGTATAATATTTTGCATGCATTTAAAATTACCTATATATTTACATAATATAATTAAGCACTTGAGTACTGTCCTTTTCTCCTTTGTTTGTCTATTTTCGTTTTTCTCGTAACTACTTTGTGTGTAGCTTTAGTGTTGTTACCAATAAAAAATAAGTATTTGGAATTGGCGATTTCTCCTAAAATTTTGCAATAATGTTTATCAACGAATTTCGACCTTCGCACGAATACTATAGATCAATTAAAGTTAGTAAAATGGCAATGGTCAAATATATCCGTTAGTATTATTTGTACATTAAAATAGTATCATAGTTATGCTTCATTATACTATCCTAGTTATATATAATCTCTATTGCAAATATTTGTAAGTGGAAAAATATTCAATTATTAGTAAGTCTCTAAAATCTGATCACATGAAAAAGCGGTAAAATTAAAATAATCTACATTTGAAATAAAAAATTTAGTGGGAGAAATTCAGAGCGACGCCGCCGCTGTTGTTCAGGTTCTTGGTAATTTTAACCATATCACACATAACGCTGATACCTTCAAAGGAGCACGGACTAATCAGGCATTTACAGGTAATAATTTAGTTCTCTAGATTAGGATCTAGTATCTTTTCACACACACTCCAAGCGCCTCTTCTAAATCATGTTTCAATCCCTGACTCAAAGAAGCTCTTGTAGCCACTGCCAGCGCGAATTCCGGGGGATTTTGTACTCGGGTACGGCTACACCCAGGTACGTACCACTTTGGTGTTATGTTAGTTACCTTTTGAGGCTGAGTCCCATAAGCGCTCGTTAAAGTTTGGTAAGCGGTAAAGGCCCTTCCGGTCAAAGGCGTTAGTCAGTTCGAAAAAAAAACTAGTGTTTTGAGTATCCAATTATATCATTGTCATCCTTTATTCACTTGTCTGTTGTTAAACAAACTGTTATTCATTTATTCATTATTTCAGAGCAATGGGATGAATTTCTCTCCTGCCCGATACTGGTTCATGCTTTATTTCTTTGATCTAGTTCTCTATTGGATAATTGTTGTTTTGATGACGTTGATCATGGTGGGAATAATGCATTTGATTGTACCAAAATCTTACTTTCACTACGAAGATCTTTGTGAGTATAATCTTTTTATCTTTCAAAATTAATGAATCAAGGTCCGAAGTATGTATGTATCAGTTTACATAATTCTGATTTTCAGCTATAATACCTGAGTAAACAAACAATCTGTATTGTTGCATTCATTCTTTTTAACCGTTGTGGTATAAGGTGAAAGGGCCTTTTTTAGTCTACACTTTTCCACATCATAAATTTGAATTCACCTCGTATCCAGGTATTACGCTACTTAGGGACAAGGTCTGAATGGCGTAATCACCAATCCCGTAACAATATTTATTTACTATAATTTCGTATAAAAATATATGCCAATGCATATGTAATTATAGGAAGAGTGGTGGGAGGTAAGAGATTATATTTTTTTATTAAGTTTAAATCAGTTTTATGGGTTATATAGGAGCCTATTACCACTTGAAACTTTGTTAATCGTTTGATAACAAATTATTTAATAATATTTAAATTTCAGTGGTGTTACCATTCACGTTGATTATCTACGGATTCGGTTGTGTCCCGCAAGCTTATCTCTTCAGTTTGGGACGTCGTGTCGCTCTCAATTCAATGACTTTCGTTATTGTCAATATGGTTTTAAGTATGTATAACGTTACATTAATTATCATTACTTTTAAAGATGCCACCAATATATTTACAAGCATTTGAAAGTATTAGTTTTTTTTTTTAATATTGTACTACGCTTGATATAACGCATATATACGTTCATCCGAAGTTCCTTGACAGCTTCGCCGGACTTTGAGGTAAGCGCTTAAGGTTCTCAGCCTAAAATGGTAGCCAGAAAAAAGGACACCAAAGTGGTGTAAAACTCGGCTTGATCTACGCGTATTAGTTCAGCTGAATTTGCCTTAGTTAACCTGGCAATTAGTAAAACTACGAGAAAATGGACCTTACAGAATCCATGTACCTTACATGTAGTTTGCAAGTGTGTGGTGCGCAGTATGATGCGTGTGATTCAAGTACATGCGGTGTCACTGTATCGCGCTGACAGCGGCTGCAAGAACTTTCGCAGTTGGGGATCGGAGTACGACTGAAGATAATGTGATAATCTCCACTGCCAGATCACTAGTAGTTTTCGACTTTCGGGGATTATGGTTACAGCACGATGACCGGTTTTTTCCTGCACCACTCTATAAGTCAACTTTGATTTAAATATTGTTACATTATTATTATTTTACCTTTTTATATTTCTTTTTTAATTATATACTTTTTATGACTCTGATCAGGTGAGACAACAATAATCGCCAAAATATTCTACGGTAACGCGTTAAACTACGCCTTGGAATTTATGAGTCTATCCCCACAGTTCAACATGGCCTATGCTTACGTAAAAATAAAACGGATATTTCTTTACAATAGCGAGTGCATTATATTCAAAACGAAGAATCATTGCTCTTCAAAAATCGTGCATAAATGTTGTCGTAAGTATTGAAAGTTTTTCATTCTAGTGTATTGACACAAAACACCATTACTGTTAGTGTTCCTTTAAAAAAGTGTAAAACTATTTTTTTTAAACTAATCTAGCTAATGCAGTTGACCTTTACAGCTTCACCGAACTTTGGGGGTGAGTGCTGAAGACACTCAGCCGCAAAAGGTAACTAGCACAAGGTTCGAACCTCTCGACTTGGCTGCTACCTATACCAAAAATTCACGCGGAATTTGAACCTAGCTAAACCCTAATTTTTTTAAATCTTAAATAATTAAAAAAAGGCTCCTAACAGGAGCTATGCACCCGCGTGTTATGTGCAGGAGTGTGTATGCAGTGTTGTGCGTGTAATGCTTGATGCATAGGCAGTGTCTCTGTATCGTGCTGGCGGCGACGTCAAGAGCCTCCCCCAGTTGGGGAACGAGACACATCTTGAGTCGCCGCCTGGGGGGACCCGGAGAGTGTGCGGGAGCAAAATTAGCCGCCTGACCCCGACGGCGAAAACGGCGGTTTCGCGGGTGTGGATAAAACTATTTTACTTTGCATGTCGTAATCATCACAACGGCCTCCAGGTGGTACATGCAAGAAGGCTCCAAGCACCTAACACGACATCCAGTGGATATATCTATTAGTAGAACTTGAAATGGGTAGCGCTGACGCGTGAATACATGTAATCGTGTGCAATGTTGTTTTAGGGACGAGTGCTCATAACGTTAGCTGGATGTAGAGATATATCGACTGGTTCCGAAATATGATTGATCAAAGTATAACCATGTTCACTCCAGCCATCAACATACTACAGTATGTCAAGTATAAAATGTCATTACGTTATGAAATATCGTGTTAGCACTCGAAGATAAATAATAAAATGTATACTTACGCAGCTTACTGTATATTTTGATTGTGCTAGTAGCAATATGAAAATGTAGGTAATTATTGCTCGGACAACTAGACATATTTTATATATTAAATTAGATTAGGTTAAAGATAAGATCTCAAATAGAAATGCATGGAAGAGGAAGACATGCTGCGCCTACTACAAATAAAAATGGGATAAGGGCAGGGAAATGATGATGATATTAGGTTATGTTAATAATTTCAAATTATTTAATTTAGACATTAAAAAATAGTTTTTCCAAAGTTTTGAGTTTTCATTTCTCTCAGCGGTTCCCATGCTTGCATAGTTATTTTTTCGATGTAAAGCCCCGAAAACACCTTTGCGTATTATAAAAAAACCCACTTTCGTAATAAGAGTTATTTTACAAGGGTTGGATAAGTACCCTATGTATGAAATTAGTAAATTCTAGTTCTAATAATTAATCATTCATGTTTAGAAAAATGTGGTATACTGCAACAATGTTTTTCAAGAAGATCATACTTAAATAAAGACACAGGAGTGCTAATGGAAATAATTGCAATGATATACACCGCTGTTGTATTCATTACAATTTTGTTATTACTGGAATATAAGGTTATACAGGGAGTTTGGAAATACTTGATAAGAAGGTTTTATGCGAATCAACTCGATACCGATATACTGAGGTATGGTGCAGAGAGGGAAAAGAGAAATGTATTAGACAAAAACGAACAACTTAAATCTAAACGTTGTAAGTTAAAGATTATGTATGTAGATTTATTATTTACAGCTGAGTTATTTTATTGACGATTAGTTTAGCCATACAATGTATATTTTAGACAATTACACTATTAGATAGTTAGGTACAACATATCACCCCGTGTCGCCCCCATCCCAAATGCAGCGGACGGCCCCGGGGGGTTTTAGTGGGTATTTCCGGGCGACTCTCGCCCGGGTGAGTCCCACACTGCACGGAGCTCGTCACTCCGTGCCCCTTATCTAGTGTACTGGGGGACTTTGATCCCCTAAGTACAATAGATAAGGGTAGTGCGTAAATGCATTTCCCCCCGTCAAAAAAAAAAAAAAAAAAAAAAGGTACAACATATCTACAGTTTTTGTCCTACGTATTGTTTAGATAAGGGATACCTGTATATATTTTTGTTACAAGCGTAGAATATTTTTGTTCGATAAAAGAAATAAGTAAATGATTTATAAATCAGCAAACGTTCCAGAAACTAAATTTATAGAACATAATTTATAAATTATATTCAATTCTTGCAGACGAGAAAGTAGATACATTTGGAGAATATTTGCTGGCAACCAAAGTGTCGTATCGAAATATGGGAATATATACAGTTGATAATGTGCACTTGGGATTGAGCAAGGGCCAAGCGATAGGTCTATCTGGTTTGAAGCGTCACGGGAGAGTGAAGCTATGTGAAATACTCGCCGGGTATACATTACCTGCAGATGGTAGAATTATATCCATGTCGAAGTGGAATTTGGAATGGCAAGCTCATATGGTAAGAATAATGTTCTTACTCGTACAAGCCGGCTAATATGACAATAATTGTCTATAGATTGTTGTCTTGTAATGGCACAACACTGACTCACACGTAACCTTTCTCTACACCTATTTGAGTAGAGGAAATATCCTTTACGACGACTTGGACCGTAAGGATCCGAAGGTAATATGACGCAGGTCAAGTGTGACTCGATGTTGTGACTAGTGATAGATTGTAGTCTGTCTATTGGCAGTCAATTTACAGCCGGTTTGAATATGCAATCTTAATTTGTTTTTAACAACTGAAATCCCATTTTTTTTTTTCTAAAGTACCAGTGATTAGTCAGAAAGCCCAATTTATTTTTGGTTTGTTCTAAATGTAAAAATTAAGATACGTTTTTGAAACCAGCCCTTAAAAAACAACGCGTTTTTTTTTACACAAACTAATAAAAATGACGATTATTTTTTAATTCGTATGAATTAATTCGGTAAAGTGAAGTATCTACCTTTTTTATTTTACACGGTATAGGTTCAGTGTCTTGACCACAATCTCACTTGATAAGTGACGATATAGTCCAGGGTGGTAAACACACTAAGCCTAGAGATATTCGTTCTCAAGTGATGCTGCCGTAACACACCTATTGGTATTTGGCGACAGGCTTTCAAGCTTGAGTGTGGTAGCTACCCAGGCGAGAATTATTAGAAAATGACCTACCACCATGCTATGGTTTCCACACTATGTTTTCCTTCAGCAAAAGCCGAAGTTGATATTAGCAATTTGATAGTTAGGCTCAAACCTGCGTTTATTGACGCTAAATCCTGCCGCACCACCACTCCCACACCACTACGCCTATGTCAATATTAAAACTTTTCCATTTTTATCACCAAACTTTATTGACCACAGTACTCCCGACAAATATCGATAGCTTGTGATCGAGATTCGTTACCTTCTTGGATGACTGTTTATGATGCATTAAAGCTGATAGCAATATTGCGAGGGGTTCCCAAACAACATGTCAATAAAGAAATAAGTAACTATATTGAGGCGTTAGGTTAGTATAATCCAACTACATACGAGTATATTAATATCAGCTGGGTGCCCGCGGCTGCGCTCGCGTTTGGTATATTCTTCACTGCGTTTTAATTTTTGTATACGGAACCCTAATTATTTTCCTAAAAAAAATTTAGTGCTAAGATAAAGTAAAAATATTTCTCATAAATTATAGTACTTGCCGGTAAAACTGAGCATTGAATAGGATTTTATGCTAAATTTTATAAGTTTTAATTTTTTTACGCGAAACCCTAATTATTTTCGAAAATTAAAAGTACCCTAAGTTATTCAGAGTAACTTCAGCTATCTACCAAAAAAGTTCCGTCCAAATCGGTCCAGACATTCCGGAGTGGAAATCTCCAGACAGTAATCTCAGACGGACAAAAATTTTAAAAATTGTATTTTTGTTATAGGTATCCTATATACAGTCAATATTTATTTAATAAAAAAAATAACATTAAAAACAGACACTTAAATTTATGTATTAGTATAGATATAGATTATGGTATCTTTAGTAAGCAATATTCTTTGTGCGTTGTAAATTAATTACATAGGTAGATCAGTACTTAAATTATTGTTATGTACTACTTATGCAGTCGGTTTAATTAAAATGTATGATTTACTTAAAGCTTAAATACCAGTGTACATATTATATAAAAAGCGGTAAAAATATGTTTTCGTTTTGACACCTCTAACCGATGAAACATCAATATTCCACTCGTGTTAATATTTATAAGATATATTACACGAGCTGGTAGGGATTACGCGCCCGCATCGACCCCTACCGCCATACACTTGGTGAAAACCCAGAATTGTTACACGTTTCGGCGCGCCGTGTTTCCAGATCAGCCAGGAATAGGTTCAGTAGTTTTGGTAGAGCAATTGAGAACTTTTTTTTTTACAAGAAATGCTTTTACGCTATACCCCTACCAAGCTCACCGGAGAGTAAGGCCTCTCCAGTGAAGTTCGTAGGAGCTTCAAACTCTCACACAGCAGTGTGGGACTCGCCCGGCTTGAGATGATGTGCCGAGAATACACACTAAAACTCCTTCTCACAACTTTTTGGCTAGCGAGCGAGAGTTTCACTGTACTACTTCTTCTCGAGAGCAATTGAGGCCTAACCTACCCCAATAGTGACAGGTAAAGGCTTGTCGCGATCCGGGAACAGCAATTGTAGGCTTTATCTAAGGTAGATATAATCCGGATAGTAGAAGTTCTTTTTTGTCTTTCTTTTTCTTGGATTGTACTTTATTCAACGTCAGATGAAGTAATTTTGCCATGCCAATATAAAAAAAAATTGTTGTCAGCTCCGCATTTACTCCTTTCCTAAGCATCTTTCACACCGTCCATCCATCTTTTCTTTGGTCTTCCCTTTCCCATATTACCGTCCACATTCATATTCAATACCTCTCTTACAACATCCTCTTTCTGCCTGTACATCACATATCAATACCAAGACAGACGACCACCTCTTAATTTCTCTGTTACTAGCGCCACTTTCAAACTTCCTCTAATATACTCGTTCCTAATCCTGTCCATTCTTGTTACCCCACACATCCACCTCAACATTCGCATCTCAGCTGCATGCAATCTTCTTTCGTTCGTCACCTTTATGGGGCAACATTCTAATCCATACAAGACGACAAGTCGTATTATGTTCTTGTAAATCTTCCCCTTTACTTTAAAGAGTATTTGCGGACCACACGTAGTAGCCATGACCTGCCTAAAGTTATGATCGATGAACATAAAACGTTACTGGAAATCCGCTAAGCTGGTATATAGGATTATAAACTGCAATATCATTTTGATTTAGTCCTGTTGGCATATTTTAGAATTACAAGACTATGCTGATACCAAGATATGTCGTATGCAGCCTAGTGACAGCAGCCGGCTCCGCTTCGCTGCAGCCGTAGTTGGAGCTCCGCCTGTTATTATACTGGACGAGTGTACCGCAAACCAGAGAGTTTCAGTTCGTAGAGTAATGTACTCGATACTCTTTGATTTAAAAAGACGCGGCCATGCCATACTCGTTAGTTCCAGCAGGTTTGTTTAAAATAATTGTTATCGACTTATGCCATTATACGAAATGTTTTTCAACACATATTATAACGATTATTTTAAAATATAGCGTTTTTACTTTTGGTTTAACGTATCTAACTAAATACTTTGTCTCGGAAAAATTACAGTGTAGAAAGTCATATGCCAATTACCAGCCGACTTGCTATTATGATCGACGGACGAATATTCGATATCGACACAATAGACAATCTTGTTGAACGATACAGCAACGAAGGTATTACTGTAGTCGTGCATCTTAAGGATGAAGTGGATATCAACGGAATGTTTGCTAAATATTTCAAGAAATTTAAAATTAACGATATTTCTGAGGCGAGTTTTCTACATTTGAAACAGATTACCTAACTTTTTACACAGATTATAATTATCGAAATATGTATTTCGTTTTTTCTCTATGGTGTTATGTTATAAAAAGGTTTTATTATAATCGAGCCTTCTTTGCAAGATTAGAGTTTTTCTTTTATATAAATCATCTATCTTGGTACCTAGTACCTAGTAGACCTACCTAGATACCTAGGTATTTAGTGACGGCAAAAGACCACAACTTTAGATATTTCACATCTACCAGGGTATTTTTTTGAAGAAACGAGAAAATGTTTAATTTAATGAAGTAATTGTTCTAGGTCTTAGCTAATGTACAAGTTCAAGAGAGAGACTTGGACTGGGCGATAACATTCGAAAGGATGGAAACTTTGAAAAGAGAGAACGATCAAGTCTATTCTTATATCGTATCGGCAATTCCCATCGACTATATCTACAATTCAATTATCAACATGGAAAAAGGACCCAAGATGGGTGCGGACTTTCCCTCGTACAATTTCTTGAGGTACCTCATGTCTTCACGACCGAGCAGATCACCAAAACAGTATAAGCTTGACTCCCTTCAAAAGTTTGAGAGGAAGTATCATATTACGAAATTGAAAGAACTGCCGTGGTCTGTCATTTTTCAAAGATAATTCGAATTACTAGAATGTAATGCATTTATATATTTTACCGTATATCTAATTTAAAAGCGCATTTATGTATTAATAATTTAAGATTTCGGTTAAGCAACATGTAACTAATGATAATTTAAGTTTGTTTAAATATGAATTCTATTTTAAATTATGTTAAATAAATATTTTGTTTTTTTCCTAAAAACTTCGTTTTAATATTCTTTGAGCATTGCAAAATGCGTTAAAAGCAATGAGTGAAAGCGAAATAACATAAAACAAAAGCAACTATTCCCATAATAACCTTTAAAAACCAAGTGAGGAATTTAATTGATAATTATTCAAGCACACCATCCCGTTTGTTAAAGTGATATTATATTTTATTAACTTACATAATGATATAATACTTCATGACTAGACATAATAATATTATTGTTAGAGATTATATTAATTTGGCAAATATTTCATCACACCACAACAGCAACCCAAGGATAGTTAGTTGAAAGGAAAAATAATATCTTGAAGCTGACGAGAATGCCAATAGATACCCACCAATTTTAAGAAGTATTAAAATTGAAGCACTTTATCTTCTACCTGATGTGTTTTTCTACTGCATATAGTGTCCTTTGAAATCTTATTACAATGTAAGCATATCAAGTGAATCTATTTTGAATAAATCGGAGTTCGATTAAAGATGAGAATACCTGAGCTTACACTTAATTCTATTATTTTACTATTGTTTAAACTAAAAAGTCTTTTCATTAACCTAAATTAGCAGTTTCCCTAAAATTATGTTTCTTGCTTTATTCATGGAGGTATATATTATACTTGTTTTTTATTAATGTTAAGATCCAGTCTTGTCTATCTATGTAGAGTTTGCACTGTACCAATTAATGTAGAGTGGTATGAGATCGGTGTAGTTCGGCAGTAGAGCCTCTAGCTTGTGCCATCATGTTCTCTATCCTACTAGTGGTCTCGCGGACCATTGAAAACTCTGATAAATCCGGCAAATCTAACACAATGTGAGCAGAGAGACGTTTATACACTGAATTTGTGTCTTTTTTATTTCTCCTAGACTCTTCATATTTCAGTTGTTGTTTTAAAAATATAGATTGTTTAAGCATCTCTTGTATGTTCTTGAAACTTGCTGCCGCTCCATCCATTGATTTAACTGCACTGGAAATAAAGCAAAATAATTTTTCACATGATAGTGACATAACACAACTTAAAAGAAATTATGATATCAACATGAAAATTTAAAATTATGTATTGAGCTAAACTAAGATAATATAAGCCATTATGCAATTAAAACTTTAATACAAGTCCATTACATTTCTTTATGACCATAGCCAGAAGAGGAAAGCATTGTGAGACAATGCCCTACCTTAAAATACCAATGTTCTATCTTAACAAAATACTATCAACAAAATTTATAAGAATTTTTTTTTTTATTTTATTATAGAAAAAGTAGATTGCTTAATTTACATTAAAATAAAATCGAACAATTCAATTTGTTCAATTTGGGCAATGAGAATGTGCTTATGAACATTAAAAAAAATTACATTATACATGCCATATTATGCCAATGTATTAATTTTTGTTCAACTTATTTCTGTTTTGCTTTATGTTCAGTGGCTAGATATCACACCAGTAAATGAATAAATAACAGGATTCATTAATAACACCTTGAGTTATTATAGTTTTTTTTCAATTGGTTGTAATGTCTTTTAGTTTTAATTTTAAAATTAATATAAAAAACTTTATTTACACTATTACAGCATTTTACTACAATGACATCAGATGTTATGTAAAAATGTGCTTGAAAGCTGGAAAATATTTACGCACTGTACAATTAACAAATTAGGAATACCTTCTAAACTCACTCCTCAAATAGGACTCAATTTATATCTCCTAATGTGGTAACCCAGAGTAATCATTAATCAAAATATGAAATATTTACCTTAAAGCATATTCAACATCATAACACCTTCCTTGTAATTCATGTTGCAGTTTAGTGACTTCCACTCGCCTCTCTACCATAGGTGGCAAGGCTTTCCTGACATGTTCTTGAAGTCTATATAGAGCCAATGAAGGTTCATTAGCCACTATGTGCATATTCTCCGAAATTCTTTCAGAAGCTAAAGAAAATTAATTAGACAATTTAGGAAATGTTTTCAACCAGGCATTATAATATAATATATTTTTTGTATATAGAAACACAACAATAGTAAAATTATATTAATGACTTTTAAAATTATATTTATGAAGAGAGTAAAGCCAAATATACAGAGAAGAGCAAAACAAATACCTGGATAATTAAAACACCAGTAAGGTTCTAACATATATGTTTATGATACCTACAAGATGGAGGCAAGGAGACCAGATAGATATGAAATAAATAACAATGATGACAGCAAAGACACTAGTTTAAGTGATCAGTAAACCCATAAAACAAACAATTTAACTGTAAGGATTAAAGTACTTGCAATTTCTCATCCTACAAACTGCCGGAAGCTATTGTATTAGTTACAGGTATATCATTGTATATCAAAATTGTACAGTATACCTTTTCTAGCCTTCGCTTCTAGTTCAGGATCTCCTTGGTAAACAAACGCCATAACAATTACCTACTATGAATATTCAAAATTATTAAATATTGATATTTGTTTATTTTCTGTTTACACAATGTTTTTATTACTTTTATCACAAATAATAAAAGAGTATTTTTATCAAAATTAGATATCTAATGTAGGTATCTAATACACATTATGGAGGAATTTATTAATAAAACTTTTGTTTTTGTAGACACCTTCTTCTTGTGTTTTTTAATGGCTCTGCACGGCTTGTGTCTTAGCCAGTGTCAAGTAAATTTTTCCATGTGTCAATTTATGGCTTGACAAGGTTTGAGAATAAAATCGGTTTCAAACATTATGTACCTATTTACAACAAAACGCGGGAAACATAACGCGGAAAACAAAACCGCGACTAAAATAAGAATTAAAAAAAAATCAGAATAATAATAACTAAAACATATTCAAGTAACTAGTCCTACAGTTTAATGCTATTATATACAATAAATTTATTTATTACATTATATACAGAAGGTTCACAAGTACTAAGTAGTAAAGAAATGTTAGTAGGGAAAGGAATACAAAGAGAGACTAAAGACTCATAGAGAGAAGAATGGTCATACAAGGGACAAGAAAGGAAAACATGATTCATGTCACAATAGTTCTCACCACACTCACAGGCAGCACTATCTACTATGCCAAGTTTATGTAAATGTACGGAAGACAAACATGGCCGAGACGCATACGGATTAACACAGAGGTGACAGTTTTACCAAAGGACATTCTGCCAAACCATGGCTTCCTGGGAACTAACGATTGCATAGCATACAGAAAACGTCCCTTGATCTGACCACTCTCTCTCCAGTACATATTCCATGAATCATGGAGATATGCGCTAGGTAGGGCAGTAAGATCATGGCCGAAAATCCTGTAAGGATACATATCGCCGGTCACAGTAGCATCATTTGCCAGAGTGTCAGCTTTCACATTTCCAATAATGTCGCAATGGCCAGGTATCCAGCAGAAAGTAACAAAATAGTTATTCATTTGGCATTGCAACAGCTTTCTTTTACATTCAAATAATATATGAAAAAATGGGTTTAATTTAACTGAGAATTTTGCTAAGGTCTGTAAGGAGCTTAACAAGTCCGTAAATATCACACTATTCCTGAGTTTGAAAGTTATTATATATTCAATAGCCTTCAAAAGACCAAAGCATTCTGCCGTAAAAACAGTGGTTTCTGGAGGTAACTTGATTTTTTGAATGATATTGTACTGTTTGTGAAACACTCCCACGCCAACACAGCCAGTAGAATGTTTAGAAGCATCAGTAAAAATATGGTGCCAATTTGGCCATTTACTATTTACAATATGATTAAAGTTAGCATTCGCATTAGTATCAGACCTTTCAATATTAAGTGAAAAATAAATGTTCGGAGATAAAAGAAGGCAATCAAAGGGAGAATTAAATAACGGCAGTAAACGAAAGGTATGTGTCGGAGCTTGTATCGATTTAAATTTATTTAAACTTTTTAACAGGCAGGGTAAAGGCTTATGAGATGAAATAAATTTTTTTGTGAAAGTAATTCAAGTTTGGAGATTAAGGGATGATTAGAAAATTGTACAATACGGAAAACAAATCTATCAGAAAGAAATTGTCGTCTTAAGTTAAGAGGAGGGTCACAACATTCTGTTTGGAGGGCATTTATGGGAGTGGATTTCATTGTACCAGATATAATTCTTAAAGCCTTAGATTGAATCAGGTCTAACTTTTTAAAACCGGCTGCACTTCCCGGATCTAAGAAAAAGGTACCAAACTCCAGCACGCTTCTTATAGCCGCGTTATACACCAATCTCATTGTGGCAGGGTGAGCACCCCACCAGACTCCACTAAGGCATCTTAGCATATTTAAATTCCGCTCGCATTTAGTAACAACATATTCACAATGAGCGAGGCCTGTAAGTTTACGGTCAAGAACAACTCCCAAAAACTTTACTTGATTTCTAACCGGTAGTTAAGAACAAAAAAAAAAAAAAAAAAACAGTACGTATTTTAAACTTTGATTTATTAATCACTATTATTGGTATATTTTTGCGCTAGATGGTTATTTTTTGTGACAGGAAGTTAATTTCTCTCTAGCAAATTCTTTTTTGGAGTGAGATTTATCAGTCGACCTTTTATAAAATAAGTTCAATCGCACCTATTTCATTAGTACAGTTAGGAAAAACCGGCATCGAATAGTAGTCCATTACATAATTAAAATTAGTTATTACATTAATTTAAGAATTTCTTGATAACAAGTAATTTGGGCTTATTTAAGGGTTTATATTAAGTTTATATTAAGGATCGAGTTGTTGCCGGCAATTTGATAGTAGCTCAACGCCGAGTTTTGCGAAGGAATTGGCTGAAGAATTAGAAATTGAACCTTTGTTTAAGCGCTACTTCAAAATTACAAATTTTTAAGCGTCAAGTTTGTGAAACTGCCCGTGATGAGTCTATAACTTCTTCAGAAAAAAAAAATAATGTTAAATTTTCAACTCTCTCTTGGACACTACTTTAATTTCAGTTAATGAAAGATTTGAACATTTAAATGAGTACTCGGAATCTCGGTCTTTTTTGTACAATATAAAACAAATTCCAGAATAATATGACCTTATCAAACACTGTGGTGATTTCCAATTGAAATTAACTGGAGACTCTAAATCAGATATAGATGGTTTTATGTTGTGTGTGATGAACCTGTAAGCCTGAAATATTTTTGGCCTAATCAGAATGTGGTTACCCCAACTCATGTTTTAAATTTGATCAAAGATCGCAGCTTCCAAGAACTGTATCCAAATGTATGGATAGCATTACGAATATTATTGATTATACCTGTAACGGTTGCTAGTGCGGAGAGAAGTTTTTCTAAGCTTAAGCTGATCAAAATTTATTTGCGATCGACAATATCTCACTCTAGATTGACGAACTTGGCAACTTTGTCAACCTTATCAAAGAGTTCGCCGATAGAAAGATGATAGGTGAAAGAAAAGATAAAATTTTATTGGTTTTAGCATTGTAGTTAGCGGACGCCGTAGAAATCTCGCCCAGGGCGCTAATAGTGGTAAAACCGGCAATGACGGTAACAATTGTTCTGCCGTGTATTTTTTTTGATGGACGACTCCAATCACCGTATAACACGGCAATTGCCATTTATTGGCATCCCTGTCTCTGATGTCAGTCACATTGGCGTTCTTTTGGTTTCATTTCTTCCTTCTTAAGAAAAAGTAAAGTAAAAAGTTAAGAACACTATTCTTGACCTTGACTACACTTAAATGTGGTATGGTTTTTATTGTGGACAAGTGAACTGTATTGAAAATAATGTCACTGTGCATAAATTCTGTAATTTCTCAACCACTCCTTTGAAATAGAATAACAAAAATCATCAATAAGTTGGCTGCATTGGTTTATTTTCTTTGCATTATCCTTAGAAAGAAAACCAGGGTTGCCAATATTAACGGTAATTACGGGAGCGTACGATAATTTGGCATAATGGGAATGTTAGATAACGAATGTTATCATTAATTGCTAAATAAACGATAATTTTGAGCAACAAATAAACAAACATCAATGTGCAAAAAGCGTGATACCGAAACGCACTTATACTTAACGGAATAAATACCAGAAGACTAGTTTCTACCTCCCTGACTGAAGTAATTGTTTGCATACAAAAAAACTTGAGAAAACAATTTGAAAGTGAATACGTCTTGAGAGGACTATATTCAAGCATATCTCCAAAACATATCAGTTTTGTTTGTTAAAAGACAATTACGATTTTGGATTGTGTGGTATGCTTGTTTAGATGTTTTATAAAAAGTTCTATATCAGTATTAAAAAGTTGGTAATTTATTAATTCTATTTGATTCTATATTTTTCAATATCAATTAATTTTATTTAAGAGAAAGCAATAAATATAATCAAATAATAGGGTACCCAAAGACTCGGGTCACGCTTGAGTTGCTTAGAGGAAAAATCAATCAAGTCCTATAAACCGAGAGCGCTGAAATGGTTTTTTGAAATTGATAATGTTTTTCTGCGCACCGATGCATAAATAAAATGAATGCCTAAATTTCGTGAATTAGTAAGATTATATTTAAAACTAGTTGAGCCCTCAACTTCGTCCGCGTGGAATAGTGACTTTGGGCAGCATTTTTTGGATGTATCTTCTGGTTTATTTTGGATTATAATCACCGTCGATACATCGTATAGCCATTGGGGAACATAGCATGTAGGCTGCTAGGATTATTAACATGTGACAAAGCCACATAAAGCGGACCGTGCGAAAAACAGCTAATAATTAGATCCACATCCACAACTTTTAGCGTCTGACCATGGGTTTTATTAATTGTCATCGCGAAACTGGTCATAAGCTCACTGGAAATTGGACTCGTTTAAAACTAAACGGAAATTTGTTTGGAATGAGAGGAACCCGAGGAATAAATACACTATCACCTGTTAATATCT
Source organism: Samia ricini (assembly GCA_014132275.2). Taxonomy (NCBI): domain Eukaryota; kingdom Metazoa; phylum Arthropoda; class Insecta; order Lepidoptera; family Saturniidae; genus Samia; species Samia ricini. The sequence goes on from AP028161.1 coordinate 16,619,410, forward strand.
CTGCTTCTATCAGGTTTCGCAGGATCAGAAATTTAAAAGTTAAAATTTCACTAAATGTATGTTTCACTCATGTATGTATGTACGTTTCACTCATGTATTCATTAATCACAAATTACTAAATTGTTTTTTAAACATAAAATTTAAAAATTAAGAACTTGTATAAACTTGTATTTACAGTTTAACTAACTAATAAGACGTGTTTACCTAACTTGAAAACAAATTAACCTATACTATACTATATATACATACAATATGTATTTACAAACCCTATAATATAAATAAATGAAATATGTAAACAGTCAGTGTTATCGAATGCAACGAAAAGCGGCCCGGCTCTCGGCGTACTTTATATATACATATATAAACAACCCACAAGTGCCAGCCTAACCTGAACCCTATTTCATATGAATGATTATATAAATCTGAGGTCAACTTAAATTGGAATTTCAAAATTTAGGAAACTGATCATTTTTAACTTCTATTTATTATCATATTATTATATAAACATACTTTTAAATAGACCATTATTATGGAGTTTAGTAAAGTTTCAGTCAATGCATTTGAACAGATAAAGAATTTAGATAGAATAAATTTTCGACGTGATTCTTTAAATTGACTTAACTTTTTTATTTATGTACCGATTGACATAAAACAAACACTAAATGTTAAGTGAAGCTTACTATAATATATTAGTGAAAACTACATCTAAATCAGATAATCCGTTTCTGAGATTAGCGTGCACAAACGCACAGACAAACAGACAAAAATTTTAAGAATCATTGTTTTGGGTGCTATTTGCGTTTATAAAGGTCCTAATAATATTTTTTCTCATATATCTTCCATGTACAGACAGCGATCCGTTACATTTTTATTATATGTATAGATATAGATATTTCAGTAACATTCATCCATATTAAATGACGTTTTCAAGTAATAGATTTTTGTTTTATAGTATTAAATAATAATTAAAATAATACGTAATATTAGGTTTATTTTTTACTTCCCCCCAACCTTTGTCAGCAATCGAGAAGAGCCGCAAGAAACTCGTCCTGGTTCTTTTTTTTTTTAATAAATTCAAAATATAAACATACATATTATTTATTTTAAAATAAAAACTATACGAATTATAGTTACAGGCACTGTTAGTGGAAGCACAGTGAGGGATGTAAATTCCAGACATTACTATCGTTTACTTAATGATCACCCCTGTATAACCTTTTGAAATTATGACAGACTTGTCATGGTGCTTGAACTTATTGTCAAGTAAATCGGTAATGTTGGCATAGTTTTCAATAAAAAACGAATATTATTGAAGTAATCATGACTTAAACAATCACCATTTGGAGAACTCGTTCCCCAGGTTAGCAAAAATAAGCAAAGCATGAACCTCCATACCCCTCTAAATACTTACGTAATATTTGAATTAAAGCCGTCTATAACTATAGCGCAGGGTGTGCAGCGCACTCGGCCACATGGTTTTAGGGGGCATCGAGCGGCCTGAGCAAAATCTACAAAGAGGCATCACTCGGGACGCCAACGAATAACATGTAAAAAAAATACATTTTACATGTGGAACAGTTTCTTCCCGAAATCATTAATTGTATCTGAATAACCGTTTTAAAATATAACCGTAAGTATTCCGTTTTGAACTGTCGCGAGAAGGGTCGACGATAGCGTAGCGTAGCTATAAACTTTGACTGGCACGAAACAGTTACGAATGGCGTAAAAGGGGGGAGAGTTATATCCTTCAAGCTATTAGCTCCATAATCGCTTCGAAGACCGCGATATATCCTTGCCGACACCGCTGTAATTAGGATCTTTCCACATCACCCGAAGAAATATGCGTGCCAGCACCCACGCCCGCAAAACCGCCGTTCTTCCGCTGGGTACAGGTGGCTAACTTTGCTCCAACACACTCTCGGAGTCTCCCTCCGGCGTTGACCCAAGACGTTTCTCGTTCCCCAACTGGAGAGGCTCTTGACGTTGCCGCCAGCGCGATACAGTGACACTGACCATGCACTGAGGATTACACGCACAACACTGCACACAACACGCAGGTACATAAGTCCTGTAAGGATTTTTTTTTTTACTTTTTTATTGTTAAATAAAAAATGTAGGGATTAGCTAGATTTCAAATTCCGCGGGAATTGTTACACATAGGTAACTAAGCTCGGTGAAATGTGAGTGGTGTTGTTCGCTACTTCACCACTGCTTAACCCTTAAGGGATAACAGGCGTGAGCTTATGTTATGTTATGGTAGGTAACGGCCAAGCCGAGGTTCGAACCCTTGAGCTAGTTACCTTTTGCGGCTGAGTGCTTTAAGCACTCGCCCACAAAGTTCGGTGAAGCTGTAAAGGCCCTTCCGGTCAACAGCTTTAGATAGGTTAGAAAAAAAAAAAACCTGCAGTGTGATAAAAAAACTAATGATGATGATTTGAGATTTTACATTTTGTTCTAAAACGATAATTTTCATGTAAAAACACGATAATCTGAAATTCAGGTGTTGGCAGCACTGAAAACATAATGGAACCAAAAAACAAGAAGTACCTATAATGCTCCCGAAAACTGTAAATTTTTATCTTTTGTTCAATATTATTTATTTATTAACAAAACTTGATTCAATGATCAATTCCAATTGACATCCAATCAAAACAAAAAAATGATTTCCATTATCTGTAAAATTTGAAATTACCCTATGCACTTGGCACATGTTATCATAATTTATCTTAAACTTATTACTTATCATTGAAGTTTTTATTTGTGTTATCATATAAGAACTAGGATCAAGGTCTCAATAGTTTTTGTTTATCACGTATTTCTTCACAGGGTTGTAGTTAACACAAACTAAGGAAAACTTAAAAATATTTTTTACTGGTTGAATTTCAATGGTAAGTTTACTAATTTTATATAAAAAGTGTAATGATTCGATATCTTTATTATCGTAGTTAAAAATTATGTTAAAATTGTCTATAATTGCCAATATTTTTTAAAGAACTCTTTCTATGTCTAGGGTCTCTCTCTAGATGCCCCTAACTGTCTACCTGTTGTAGCTATCTATAAGATATACTGTAATAGGTTCACAGACCTTAGAAGCTCTTAACTTTAAGCTAATGTAGTAAAATATTAATAAATGTGGGTACATTATATTTTGTATTTGGTATTTCATTGATATATTCATTTCAGTTTATTCTTGTTGAAATATACTGTAAAATAAAATGAAATTTATTTTCAGGAAAAAAAAGAAGGTAGCTTATTTGGATTCCTTTTGTGTTTAATGTTTCCTATAAAAATGTTGTTGAGGATGTATTCCTTGTGCATCCTAATGATAGATATCACCTGGGTCATCTTCAATGCAGTGTGTGCAGTTTTCCAGGCTACCTATGAGCTATTCAGACCTCCACCATTGAAGTCAGTGAGATTGGAAACAGCAATGGTAAAATGTTATCTATATATTCATGCTTCATCTTGATGCATTTAATAAATAAATATATAATTTATAAATAATAATTTATAATAATAAATAAATAATTTAATATATACATTTTTGTGTGGAACTAATTTGTGACATTATTTCTATCATAATTTTTGTTTTATTTATAACTGGATTTGCTTAATATACTGAAAGTTTATTTTTTATTACCATTGAAACAATAATCAACTGCCAGTTTTTTTGCTTTCTAATAATAATTTTTAGTTCTGTTCTATTTATACTTTACTAATTAAAAATAAGGCAAATTAATGTTAAGACACCCTATACATTAAAAATATTCAACAAATAATATATTTAAACAAAAACATATTTAAAATTTTCAGGTAATTGGTTCTGGTAGAGGAGTTGGGCGTCAAATAGCAATTCAACTTGCTGATCTTGGAGCTATTGTTCTTTGTGTTGATATTAATAAGCTGACCAACACAGATACAGTGGATTATATAAAACGCCGGGGTGGCTCTGCTGCTAGCTATATTTGTGATATTACTAAACAAGAGAATGTCAAACTCCTAGCTTACCAAATGAAGAAAGATGTTGGCTTTATTAGTATGTTATTCTATTGCTGTGGAATACCGAGTCCTAGGTCATTGGTTACAAGACCACCGCAAAACATTCATAATACTTTGGATCTTACATTAACTTCATATTTTTGGGTATGTTATTATTTATTATTCAATGAATCTTGAATAAATTTATTTTTGTTTCTAATATCTTATATTAATATGTCAATTACCCATAAAAATGAGACATAGGAAGATAATAGGAAAGCTGGCATAAACACTAGGTTAGTGCTCAAGGGGTTAATAATAAGAGCAGCAAAAACTTGACTACAAGCAAATATTTATTTCACTTGAATGAGATGTTATGTTTGGCTCCTGTGTATAAAGCTGTATTGCTATTGGAGGTATTGCTACAAAAAATATACCCATTAATAATAAATTATGTAATTTTACAAATTTGCATAGTTTATTATTTTATAAAATAAAAATGTCTCTATAAAAACATTGATTTCTCAACAAAATTAGGGCAAAGCTCTTTACTTTATTAATCAGCTGAGTGATTTTTGGTAATACTTGGTGAACTATGATAAAAGGAATTATTTTCAAATTCCAGCTTATTGACCAATTTTTGCCAGAAATGAAAGCCAGAAATCACGGACACATCATAGCTTTAACTTCGGTAGCTGGTTTGAGCTACATTAAAGATCAGATGCCTCTTAGTGTGGCCCAGTTTGCTGTTCAGGCTTAGCTGAGTCTCTTATGGAGGACCTCAGAATGAATAAGATAAATGGTGTTCATGTTACACTCACACACATATATCCATTTATTGTTGGTGATGATAGTCCTGATGTTAAATTACGGTAAGCTTCTGCTGTATGAACTATCACAATTAATATATTCTTTCTATTGATTTACATGTAAATATCATTGTCAAATCAGCTATTGTATATACTTATTAGAAATATCTATGAAATAGCATAAAATGTATTGTAAATTGTTTTTATATTTTCAAGGTTCACCATTGTTACTAAATTTTTTTTTAAACTGACACCCAGTCTGTTAATTTTTCTTGCAGAAAAACCTTATAACTTTAAAAAATCAACCACTCTTGTAGTTTTAAAATAAAACACAGTGGTTTTGCTTAAATTATAATATGGCACCTGCCATTGAGAATTAGGTGTGTTTGAACAAACCAAGAACTATAAACTTTAATGCTTCCAGAATACCAAGTTATTTCGGTACAATATCACCTGTTAAGGCTGCTGCGTCGATTCTGGATAGTGTACGGCGGAACTATCCTGAAGCTTCCGTACCAAAGCATCTCTTAGTACTAGGACACCTCCTTCGTATTTTGCCCCGGAAAGCAACCGTACTTATACGAGATTTGCTGGATACTGGTGTGGACTTTGCATGACCTAAATTCAATCATTTCAAATTGTGCATTTAATCAGACTGACGTATTATAATAGGTGTTTATTTTATTTTTTTTTTATAATATAATTGTTAATTAAAATATTATATATTCAAATCATGTGTCATGAATTCAAATACAATCTTAATTAACGTGATTTTCTTATTAAGTACCTACCATCGTATTTATTTAAGTTTTCGTAATACTACCAATTAATTAATCGATAGGTCACAAATATTACACTTAAAACGAATAAATCGACTTAAGACTAACGATTCTCACACGTCGATGCATTCATAAGCAGCCTTGTAACAAACATGTTAGATCGAGAGAGGAACTTTTCGATTGTTGACACGTCGATTATTTTTCCTGCAACTGAATCAGTAAATCTACTGTACTCTATAATTTTTCCCAACTGGCAATTTTTTAATCTTCTTGAAGTAGGTAGAATAAGCTCAGAAATGACATTTTGTTTGCTACTGTCAGTTAGTAGCGACATCTATAGAATTAAATTGTTTGGTTTCGTTTTGCGGTTGGTGACTGTCTAAAGTTGGAAATTTTAATAAAAACAAATCAGATCAGTTTGATCAGATCATTACTATAATGTTTTGTATTTTTTAGTGATTGTTAAAATATAACTTAAACTTTAAGTGTCAGTTCGTGGTTCCGCACGAACTACAGTTCTTCGGTAAGTTCAATATTGTTTCGTAGTGAAGACCAAACAGTCGATCGATATTAGAAAACAATTTTTCTATTTGTCATTCTTTTATGTGTGTACTCAAATGGAAATACATTTGTGTTTACCGCACAATAGGGTTTTAAAACCAACGTGACCCATTTATTAAAATCATCACGAGAACAACTTTCTATTATAACTCGCTCGCCGCATATTTTGTTTTTAAAAAATCGGTTTCATTTAAAATACTTATTTTCAAAAGTGTATTAAAATTCATTGTTTACTCAATTCAACTAATTAGTGCGTTTATTTAATTTAATACAATCTATAGTGATTTATTGGTTACGGAAATTTAATACTGGCTACTAAAATGTTCGTCACGTAACGTTTTATGTAGGTAATGAACGAAGATATTGAACCACCAGAGAGTAACCATGGCAACCTATTACAAATAATATTATTTTGGTGAATTGTGAATTAAAACTTGTAAGCTATTTTTTGGTTTTATTGTTTTACGAATATTACCTAAATACTAAAAAAATAAATAATATATATCCTTGTATGCTTAATTGAATATATATAGAGAGATTTAAAAGAATGATATAAACATTGTTTTTATTTGAACATTATTAAAATCTTATGTTTATTTTATAAATAAACATTTTTACTATTAATTACATATTTTTATAAATACTTATATGCTTAGTCTGTAATTTTTTAATAAATTATACCTTTCTTACAATATTTTATTTTACATTTACTACAATGTGCCAGTACATGCCTTTCTTGGACTCCTGGAGTTAAATTTAAATTACATTTATTTCTTTTTAGCATCAATTAGTTCAATTTCTTGTTTTCAGTGTCAGTAATGTAAGTATGCAGTATTATCAAACCCATACTATGTTGGCATTTTTAAGTAGATGTTTTTTAGGTCATAGTTTAACAGTTTAGTTCACCATTCAGATTGTAAAATGATTCTAGGAATATGGATTACAATAAATATTAAATATAAAATTGAATTCACAACTCGGTGAATTTGTGTACTCAGTGAACTCAATAAAATTGTATGTGAAGGTGGTAACATATTTTTGTCTCAATCATCCATGCTTTCTCAGATTATGTAATATGAGTTGAAATCTTTCAATGATTTTTACCAATTTTTACTACTGAAATTAATCATATTTATTCACAATGGAATTACTGTTTTTTTGCAGGTTTCATTACATCTTTCAATTTTGATTAATTGCTCCTTAATGACATAAACCATTAAGGGAGCGTTGTTAATTCATTGATAATTCGATGAAAAAAGTTGATAATGACTGAATGGTGGGCATTCCATTTTCTACTTTTTTTAAATGGAATGTCTTTTTATGTTGTCATTTTTATACAGAGTTTACACAGTAAAATATTTTTTCTAAGTATTTCATTTTTCATTTCTATTGCAGAAATGTTACTGAAGACCAGAGACATTAGTTGTGAATAAGATAGAAATTATGTAATTCTATATCTATACTTCATTATATAAAGAGTTAACTAACTAAAAATTCTAAAACCTGTAGAAAGCTACACTATCACCTAGTAAAATAGACTATATACCTATAAATTTGAACTAGCTGGTGCCTGCCGCTCTGCCCGCCTTTCATATGTTCTTTAGGTGTGAGTGAAAAAACAAATTAATGAAGAAAAATGAGAGTCTTTTCTTTTTATTAGCGGAAGTAATGTAGGCACTTGAGAGTAAATCGAAGAAAAAAATGTAAATAAGAGTAAATCGAAAAAAAATGAGAAAGATGGAATCCAAAAAAAAATTGCCTATAACCATATGGTAGTAGTCTCCAAGTATCCTGATATGTTCAGTAGTTTTGAGGTGATGGTACGTCAAAGGAACCCCATTTCCCATGTATAAAGATAGATTAAATTTCTATATAGGTGTGTGAAGCATGGGCGGATCGCTTGTTAAATATAAATTTCTTAATTGTTGATGTGCACATAATTAATAACATTAAGCCGGTCCGACCAATAGATAATGGATGAAGTCAAATTTTGAATTAATAAGTGTTCAATTTTTTTTTTCGATCATGAATTGATTTAACCTTCGATTGATCTGAAAATCTCATTACGAAAAATTTGTTGTAACATATCACACAACAATGGTATAATGCACACATGGAAACGGTATATGTGTTCGCCAAATTGTCATAAAACACATTGCATCATTTATGAACTGATTCTGATTCATCAGAAAACCTTTTGTAAACTTATTATACGAGTTTGTTTATTTCGAGCGAGCAGTTGAATTTAACATTAATTATGAGTATTTTTTTGTTCAGAAAAGCATTTATTAGCTATTTATATATATATCTTTTATATCTTTGTTGTACCATGTAGATGTGGAATCCCAGATAATTGTATTTCCTCCTTCGTATGATATCGGGTACTTCAAAAGAAGTACGAAAAGGTATCTTTGTAGCCAGTATGACGACGATGACTGCCGGTAGAATCTGTTATTGTTTTTGGACTGTTTGTAATAAACTCACCGTCAGGTGCTGTAGTCTAAAATATTTAAAAAGTCTAGTATCTGTTTACCTCGCACCGGGATAGTTTTTATTATCCAGAACGGGTTATGTCACGACTATATAGTTTATTATTAATATCCATGTTTAATATTACTATATATGTAAACGTAACTAGGAAACCGCAAAGTTAGGTTAGTTTCAATTATTAGAGAACCGATTTCTGAGATAAAACTATATGGTTTTAAGATTTAATTCAAGTTTACACAAACACACATACTTACACCCGCACAAATGACAATATCTTACTAATATTACTCGTTATACACTTTATGTATATATTGTTCTAGGTCTCAACCCTAAGATATGTTGTCAAGCATATACCTAAGAAATCCAATCTTATTTGTAGACTTTCACATTTCTAGCTTTCTATCTTTTTAGAATACATATCATCAGATGAGATATTCAAAAGTCATTAAAAAAGAAATGTATATATAAATAATTTTATTTCTACATATAAAAAATAGAATCAAATAGGAGAAAACCATTGTAAGTTTTAACTGGTTGATTTGTTTTTTAACAATAGGTGTCCTTATACATTTTTTTAAACGGAAAATCGAATACCATTAAATGTCCCTTGGGTTTATATTAAATAGAAGCTTTAAGAGTAAAATAAGTAGTAGCCTGAAGTAGGGTTTGAGAAAACTTGTAACTGTGGATTTAGCGCAAATCCACCAGACTTCCTCCAATACGGGGCGCGGAATAATGGTTATTCAAATTTAACGGGTAAAAACGACGCGGCTCCCGAGAAAACGATCTCCGCTCGACGAACACCTGCGCAAGAATGCTTATTCAACGTTAAATGTATATTATCCACTTCGATGGGCGCCAATGAAACTTTGCTAATAATTGATAAAAAGTTATCTTATGTCATTAGACTTCAATCCTTATTATCGTCCTAACTTTTCCGACATATTACACACTAGCTGTGTGTCCGCGGCCGTACCAGCGTTTCATATATTCTTCACTGCGTATATATACTATTTAATTTTTGTTACACGTAACCTCAATTATTTTCCTAAACTTTTTGTACTAAGACAAAGCAAATATATTTCTCATAAATTCAAGCACTTGTCAGTAAAGCTAACGATTAAATTGTTTTTTTTTTTTTTTTTTTTTTGGGTTTTAAGTTTTTTATACGGAACACTAATTATTTTCCAAATAAATTTTAGTACTAACATTAAGTAACTAAAGGATTTAACATATTTCTCACAAATTCAAATAACTACCAGTAAAACTGTAAACTCGGAGCTTATTCACAACTTCATGAGTTTTAATTTTTTTACGCGAAACTCTTTTTTGAAAAATAAAAGTAGCCTATGTTACGCCGAGTAACATCAGATGTCTGCCAAAAAATCCCGTCAAAATCAGTTCACTCGTTCCGGAGATTAACCGGAACAAACAGACATCTATATGTAGTAAAAAATAGTTATTTTGATATTACGAACATACACTTTAATTTTAATTATAAGTATACATTAGTGTAATTACGCGTGGAATTTCGCAAATTTTTCATGAAAATAGTGCATGGAATACAATAGTGGATAATTTTTTGTACACTTCATTCACTATCATCCTCACAACTTTTCCTATAGTAGTACTATATAATGTAATAAAAATGTACACTAAAACATGACCAGATGTCTGCGTTTTAAAAAAGGAATCATGTAAATCGGTTCAATAGTACTTAAAGTTAGGTGAGAGTGCATTCGATTTTGAAAAAAAATGACAACTAACTTTACAATCCATTATGATTTAAAGATAAGAACCACATCTGAAAAAGAATATTTTGTGCCGTGATTGTAATAATTGTTGTTACAAATTAAATAAAAGTAAAATCTTACACTCCTGTATACTATTTCCGAAGATAAAATTGTTCTTTAAGAATATTTGTAATTTCTAACAGCTATTAATATTTGGATCTAAATACCCTGCTTGCGTCATTGAGGACTCTGTAACCGTACCTGTTTAAAATGGCCTCAGTTAACAATTTATTTGGACACAAATGGTACAACTAAGAAAGTTCTGTTTTATGAACTAATTTCTTATATATTGTTGACATGGTCAAGACATGACATTTCATTAGCAGTTCGCTTCTGGTAACTGTTGATATAACAGTTAAATTATTTTACCTCAACGCACTAACGGGACTGTCATATCGGCTCAGAGACGTGAGTTAATACGTTACGGTCTATCCAACATGATGGTTAGATGAGTAGCCATCTGTAATTACTCATATATTTCTGCGTTCATAGACCATAGTGAGAACATAATCATTAGATCTTTTTTTTTATTCGAGCTCAGTAAAATCACTGCATTTCATCTGATGTAAATAAAGTGCAATAAAAGAACTCATCATAAAATCCCATCATCAGAAATCATCATGATGGCGGTCTACGTCTAAAGCCGGTTTTTGTTAGTCAAGATCTAGTGGGACTCACTTGTCCTACCACCCCATGACCGTATTAAACGTGCTCGACAAGGTTTACTGATATATTAACTAATTTTCATTTCAAACTAGCTGTGTGCCCGCGGCTCTACTCGCATATATTACGGATAGACAAAGACTTTTATAAAATATTATAAGGATCGAACAATATTATGGGTATTTTTACTAAGTTTTTTTTTCTATTATTCTGATACTTTTCGTATATAGTCATACTCATTATGCACCGTATTAAAATACTATAATCATGTAAATCGGTTCAGTGGTTCTCGAGTTATAAGCCAACTAATGGACAGACGTTGGCATTTTATGTAATCTAAGGGAGATGTTTATTTTAGTCCTTTATGCATATTAAACGAATGCAAATCTTTAAAAATAAAAAAAAGTAAAAATAAAAAAATCATGTGATTGTTTTTACGATTAATTCAATTAAGTTTAGAACATTTAACACATAAACCAACCACTCCAACATTAACCGTATTCTTATTAGATTTGATTTTATACAAATAGAAGTAGACTAAATCCCTCAAATCGACGTCACCCAAAGCCGGTTGATAATATTGACAAATGACTCTGTCCAATCTAGTGGAAACGCTCATTGATTTCAGCCGAGCAGATCCCTTTGTGTAAAAAAAGAACCTTTCTTTTGATTTTCTTTTTTTTATATAACGCAAAGTCCGGAACAAACCCATTGTTTTAAACATCCATCTCACCGCCTCTGTTATGTTTAATAAACTACGAGTTTGTTTTAAATAATAAAAAAAAGCCTTCATTCTTTTCCCCTTTGAAGTGTTCTTTGTAATAGGCACAAAGTGGTACCTACTAATTCGCGGGGCATGAGCTGGAAGATTGTTCGTCTGATTAACTTTGAAAGATCTGATCCGGACTGCGGATTGAGTTTCTATTTTCCTTACAATTTGATGCTTTAATTCGATTCTGTTGTACAAATAAGATCTCTGTCGCATTTAATTTATTATTGTGCTAACAACTAAATTGTTATTAGTGGATGGTTAAGCTTTCCGTCAGCTTTCATTTAGTTTACTGAAGCTAAAAGTGTTTGTTCATACTGAACAGACAATTTCGTTTTAATTACCTACGTATTCGCATACATACTTGTTTATATATTTCGTTACGTTTACATACTATTGTTATAAACATTGTTATAATAGAAATTATTCTTAGAGTAATTGTTGCTTTGCGTGCGTTATGTTGTAACTGTATGCTTTTTAAGTTTTAGCTTTGCTTTCGTCTATCTATACTAATAAATAAAGTGTTTTGTTTACAAATCAAAATATCATTTTTTTACTTATGAATGTGTGTACGCGGTACCTATACCAAAAATACGATTTTAAAATTTTTTGTGTCTGTCTATTTGTTCCGGGTAATCTGTGGAATGGTTTGATGGATTCAGATAAGACTTTTTTCGTAGATAGCTGAAGTTACTCCGCGTAATATGAGTACTTTTAATTTTCGAAAGTAATTAGGGTTCCGCGAAAAAAAATTAAGTGATTAAATTGTGAATAAAATTCAATACAGTTTTACTGATAGGTATTTGGATTTGTGAGAAATGTCTTTGCTTAATGTTAGTATTAACAATTTTTTAGGAAAATAATTAGGGGAACCCTAATTAAAAAAATAAAAATAAAAAAATAAAAATGCAGTGAAGAAAATATGAAACACGGGGGCAGCCACGGGCACAGAGCTAGTATATAAATAAGTAAAGATGTTTATAAATATTTTTTTTATTTAGTAGCTTTTGATTACATTTTTTAGTTTAAAAAATAATAATTACCAAACAATATTTTTTTCTTCTGATTTTCGATAATAATTATGTTCACCTGACGAACATTAATAAACGTTAATTTATAACAAAAACCTAAAGGAAGCGATCAACTATTCACTAGAGATTTACTTAGATTAGCAAAGAGGTTATTCTACTTTTGGCTATTTTTTTTAAATTTCGTCCGTTTACTTGCTTAATCTCGTTCCCATAAATTAATTAAGCACGTTTAATATTGTAGAACGCTGCTAGCGCGTAGCGTACCGGCCGCCAGTTTATCCTCGATTATTTTCAACTGCGCATTTTTGTAATTTATTGTTCCATTTTAGCTTTTAATTACACTATGAGTTCTCATTATATTTTCAGTGGAATTCTTTCGTAATAATGTCCTTTTCTTTTCGGTAAAAACCTTTGAAAGTGGGACGCCATTTTAAAAAACAATTTTAAAAGTGAATTTATTAAAACTATTATGAATTTCTAGAAGTTGAACACAGAGTTGAAACGTTTATCGCCCTCAAACTTGGTACGATTAAATGTAGAATTCACTACTCTAAACGACTAAGATAGGGTAAGTGCTTTATTGTACGATACGAAAGGTTTTCTCTTGAGGTTGCATTATCCTTTAGTAAGAATTGTGTATTATAAATTTTGTAGACATAACCATATTATTTTGAAGTATGTACACACCGCTGTTGTAAATAATAATAAATGTGACAAGTTTGTTTATTCAAGTGGTACATTTTGTTGTTAACATATCTTTGAGAAAGGAGCATGCGTGAGTGGTACAGTAGTTCGTTTAAAACAAGCTATTGTCGCTAGTAGAACGCAATATTAAGGTCTATATTTTAAAATAGTTTTTTTATGGAAATATTTTAGAGACAGAATAATTTAATATTCTCTATTTTGTTTTAACTTTGTAATTTAATGTTACGTGCGTATGTATGTATGCACGTAACATTTCGTGTGTAATGTAATTTTCAGAAGTTTTCGCCCAAAACCGTTATAAATTGAAAGCGTTTAGTTTTAATCATTAACACTACATATGTGTACCCTTAGATAAATAACGGCGGTTTCATTTTCCCCCAAAAGTTTTATTACACGCCAACTTTAATTACACGTACATGACTCCGCAGAAACTAGAGAATTCGATATAGGCTAAACACTTGAGGTGAACCGTAAGTTCTGAGCCATTTTCCCGTCAGAGCTGTCCATCATTTTGAAAGCCAGCCTTTGTGGCGGCCGCGAGCGCCTTTGTTAAGAACAACACGTAGCTATGCAATATAATAGTATTCGATCATTTGTTAACATTAGAATGTACGGTTCCATCTAATCTCCAGGTCCGAATTTGCAGAGCCAACGGTTAGGTACGTGCCCGTTCCTCTGTAATAAATTGTTTTAGGAAACATCCACAAGATTAATAGTTGCTCAAGCTCCTCTCGGTTCGTTGTTAAGTGAAAGGCCCTCTTGAAGTAAATTAAACGAAATTCGGTTAGTAATTTTTTTAAAGATTTATTACTTGCAACGGATGTTGTTTTTACTGCTGTCTATGATACGGTAATGATCCTGATGGCGGTTTGAACAATCGTTCGATATTCCTTCACGATGTCATTTATACATTAAGTTTTAAAAATTACTTAACTTGGACGTATAAACTGTAATTTTTTTAGGTTTTTCCCAACATTCCTGTTCATATTCGATTATTTGGTTAATGTTAATTTATAAGGTTCTCGTATAGCGTTTGATGTCTATAAAGTTTTGTATTTGAAATGTCGAACAAAATGAGAACTAATTAAACAATATCATAATTATTAACTACACAATATTGTCTGCGTTATGTTTGAGATATACATATTATAGTCACTAAAATATGCTTGGTACGTGTTACTATAGTTTCCTTTGAATTTACTTATACAAACATTCTGTAAAATAATGTAAGGCTATATAGCTTTAATAAATAAGTAAAATCTTTTATTATCTATTGTATCTCACTAAATTCAATATTGTTTTAAATTTATTTATCTAGAATTAGATTACGGAGCTTTGATTGTAGATGCGAAGAATTTGTCTACGAACAAAGAAATCATCCAATGTCGCGGACGTGTTGAGAATTATTAAATAGTCTCACTTGTAATGTAACCAATGTTACCAAACGACTAGTTTTTAAGGTCAGAGATCGATTGATATAATTGATATTCTAAGTTATTTATTATTGTTTGTTGACTCTATCACTTGTATTATAGTACTAATAGACGTTCTTACTCGGTACAGCGGACATGGTACGGCTGACAATTGAACTCTTCAGTCGCCTTGTGGGCACAGACGATACACACGAGCGTTTTGCCCCCAATATTATTGGGGACGAACAGGGAATTGAATATAATTATATAATGTCGATTCAATATTATCGAATTAGATGAGAATTGCTACGGTTGTGGTGACAACCGATTACCGGTAAGGGCGCCGTACTATGTACATTGTCTACCGAGTCTGAACGTTTGTTAAAAACTAACAGACGCGCGGAACGCACGAAAAAGTTGTTACGCGGTCAGATTTGCGCGTCTATTACGACTTCACACTACAATCAGCAAATATAATATTAAAGCCGTTTAAGCGCTTATAAGTTTTGGGTAAAAATAAAATGTTATTTTAGCAGGATAATTAAATATTCAACAAAATTCATCAGTAACTGTATTAAAATCGATTGTTATCCAATACCGTAGTATTGTTAAGTATTTAGATTACTTTATAAATTCTCAATTAAGGAATAAAAAGGTCATTCACTATACTAAAAATTAAGACTCATATTAATAATATTTCCGCTATCGCATGAATAATAAAATTAGATTCTACATTAATTGTAATATAATTTCTCCTTGACATATTTACTCTCCGCTACAACGGGATTACGGAAACACCATAATTGAGCCAGTAAAAGGATATTAAGCTTTTTTTGTACTTTCCGTTAGTTGAGAGATTAACAGACTTTGCTTTGTACGGCACCGTTTTGAGATCATCGGTATGTCGACGAAATTTAAATATTAATTTCAACGTTTACTTTTTTTCTTACAGTTGTCGGTTTTTGATTAGCGACTTTATTTATTGGTATTTTTAGAAGACAAATTTAAAATTAATTTGAATATAATAAATTTTAAACATTTTGTTACTAAATTGTTGATAATTTATTTAAATATATATTGCAAAAATACTTACTATTGTTTAAGTACTTATACGCATTGAGTACATTAATATTTACAAGGGAAAATATTTAAAATTTAGAATATATGAACTGAATGATTTACATATTACGCACGTTTACCAAACACATGTCTCGTTTATTGCTATACCATTTGAATATTAAACAATCGGAGCTGCAAGGATATATTTCACGTCGCTTGTAATGGCGCCGACTCGCACGGGATATAAACTCATTAGGATATTGTATATCATGGTGTTCAATATTCTTTTATTATGTTACGGAGGTAAAAAACTTAAATCCGATTTTTTTATTCCGTGACTCCTCACGTGCGTAAACATCTATTAATTCATGTAAATTTTTTGAAACGGCAAATTTAATCGATGTAAATCTATAAATCGTAAATAAACTTAATAATCAAGGTAATGGTACTTTACTTGTATGTTAATATTCATTTACAATTTTGTTCCATTTAATTTATCTATTTTTCATAACAAAATGAAACTATGCAGAACTGCGTAAAAGTTGCCGAGATAACTCGGCAAATATTTCAAATTTTCCTACAGATAACCTTGTATTTGTCGCTTACGTTTTAAATTTAACTTTCTTTTACGTAAAGAAGCCTTACATAAAATACCCAGCCGATGGAGCAAGGAAGGTTTGGTTATGTCAGATTCTACGCCGTGTTTCTTTCATTATTTATTCGTCCAGAGAATAGGAACTCCTTTTGCATTCAATCTGTTCCACGGCATATTGTTGCGAGGACAATTAAATAAAATTTAGATAAGGAAATAAATTTAAAAACAATATGAAAATAGTAAAATATCTATAAAAAACCGAAGAATCATTGTTTTTTCTAAACTAAATAGTGTTTATCGTTTGGACAGTCGAAAAGAAAGTGAAGATTAAGTAAGTTCAGAAACAATCAGTGACCATTAAATTATTAATCGCTAAAATATCAAGAAAAATTTGACAATAGGAAAACAATTGGAAGCTGGCGTAAACGGTTAAAGAGAAAGCTTCATAGTGATTCATATTTTAGATACCTATCGAAGTTATTTTTTTGTTGCTCAGTACTGTCTAGTTATCTACTAATGACTCACTTCGTCCCATCTAAGTCAGTCCGAAAGAAAGAACAAAACTAATAAATCACACATACCTGATAAGATCAGGCAATTGAGCTCATTTTGATTAGTCGTGATTGTGATTTACATGGACACGACACTCGACGCATTACAGGATCAGCAGCGAGTTTAATCCGATTACGTATTGGCTTCTACAGCGATAAAAGCCGTAACAGACGGGCGGACCGAACCGCGTACATGGTTCGAAGGACCGTCGAAGTTCATGTCACCTTGTACAGATGCGGTCGTCATTATCGAAGCGTGAAAAAGATAGGAATTGCTATTTATGCAAGTAACGGACAAACATGCAATTACTTTTCATTAGATTTTTATGGCGGGTTAACGTTGTCGCTATCGCAGTAGCAATTTTTAGCGTTTCTATAATGACGTCTGTACCTGACTGTGCCGATAAGGCGACTGATAATTTCGGTCGTCTGATACATGTTTAATAATTGTAGCCCAACATTTGACGTCAAGTACAGAATAAAATGTAACTAAATTATAGCCCTAGATACGCGGCATCTACTAATGTTAGGAAATGAAATGTTCCAAACATCTTCAATTAATTATGTGCTGACTGTTTTAATTATCTCTGAATTCATGTAGTAGTTTAACGACGTGACACAGCTTGAGGCTCTCATGTCATGCCTGTTGTTGCAAAATTAGATGAACTGGTTCTAGACAGACGTCTGTCTGTGACATGAAACTTCGCTACCCTATTTACTCCCCATCTCGGTGAGTACTTCCAAAAGTAAATTCTCAAGCGCATGAGGTTAATAAATTCTGTGAAAATGTTTTTGCGACGTCTGAGAAAAGATTAAGTCTAAATTTAAATTAAATTTTCATTTTTTTTTCCACTGTTTGCTCGACTATTTAATAATTGATTGACTTATGAAATTCATGTAATTAAAAAAAAACGACATATTTCAATCAATTCAATTCGGAAAAACGACATATTCTGGCACTAATAACTCATCTGATATTATTCCCTTTGTAATCAAAAAGGTATTTTCAGGAACGAAGATTTGTAAAATCAGTTTTATGTATTTGTCCACTAATGATTTTGTAATTTCTAAATTATATTATTATGGTATATAGAAAATCGATTCATATTTTGAAGGTCGCTTCAGACTGGAACATGAAAATTGTGCTGTTAAGCATAAAATATGAGTATTTGAGTGTACATAGTACTCATAAAATTAGTGAAAAGTTTTTAAATCTAGATTTTAAATAAGTGAATATTTTCTTAATTTTGCTTTTTACAAGTTTTTGAACCTCATTGTACTTTTGACTATGGGTTAAAAACCTTAGTTCAGATGACAAGGTTCATGCATATCAATTGTAAAATATTTTGAAAATAAAATTATTATTATTTAAAATATATTCGATATTTTACTACAATATTAGTTATTCAGTAAATACATACTTCATTTTTTGTACTATTTAAAGAAACGTTCTATTTTTGTAAACTGAAATACGATTCTTAAGTATTTCGACATAGATTAAATGACAATAAACTAGATAGGGCATGGCTTGATAGATGAGTGTTAAAACAAATACATTTTCCCCTCCAGGGGTGCAGAAAAGTGGGTTATTCCTCTCATTTCAACACGCCAGAGCGTATTAATCATTCTTTCTTGAGTGCGAAACCCTGTCGCGTGTAACTCAGGCCAGTTTGGTCCGTAACATTATTGTTAGCCGAGAATCTATTGTAGTTGTGATAACTGGCCATTAAAGTTCAGGGCTTCAGTTAATGTGTTTACGATTGAGCTTTATTTTTAAAACGTATGCGTGATAATAATCTGTTTTCATAAATATTTCACAATTCGAATTTATTAACGTCATAGCTTTTTATGATTGTAAAACCTACCTATCCAATTCTATAATTAAATAATCGTGAGGAAACCATAGCATGGTGGTAGGGCACTTTCCAATAATGTACCCTCAAGTTTGAGGCCTAGCACCATTAACTGTCTTGCGTCAGCATCCGTTAAGAGTCGTAAGTACCTCAAGGCTTATTGTGCCTACCATCCTGGACCGCATGGTCACTTACCATCAAGTGAGATTATGGCCATAACAGCTTGTACACTAATAATTAATAACTTCGTTGACTTATACTTACACACAAATTAACATAATTTGTTCGCATAATGTTCGTAAATTTTCCATTCTCGACGGGGGTATCACTGAAAAACTACTGAACCAGTTTGAATGTACATAGTTTGGATTTAAAAAAGGGTTCAAACAAATTCTTAAATTAAAAATAAATATGGCGCATTTTATCCCGGTAAAGACATTTAACTCCTATGGAAGGTCGACTATAAGTATGCCCAAATGTTTATCTATTCATGTGAACAAAGTCGCAGGTGTATGCGAGCTGCTCTTCAGGTAATATTTTATTAAAAACAAACTAAAATTGAGTTTTTATATACGTTTGTTTCATAACTTAAATGTTTTGAACATGTAAATGTTGAATATAAAAGGTATGTTTGTAATTCTAAGGAGCCTTGACCTAACCTTAAAAGCTTCGAGTTTAACGAAGTATGAATACCAAAACTTGACTATCGCGTTCGGGTTCGTGGGTTCTATCGTACATGGCAATAAAATAACATTCCACCAATAGTAATACTACTGTAATTTATGTTAAACGTGACCTGCAAACGAAATTCTACTTCGAAATATCGCATAATCCATAATAACCGGTCTTCGGTATTAACGTTTATAGATAATCGATTTACATTTGACAACTTCACTAAACGAAGATTTACTGAATTCGAGTGTATTCGGCTCGAGTCTTTGTGCCGATTTTCGATTATTAAACGGTATGATAAATGCATTGAAAATTTTAAATCGAAACGATTATGACTATTCAAAAATTCAATGGTCCTCCATTGGTAGTTGATTGATGAGAGGGCTTTATTGAAATTTTTTGTTAGGAATTATGAACAGTTTTTAAGCGAGTAAATTATATAATATTATTTATTAGAGCTCGGCTAAATGATTGTGCTTCATGTTCTTCAAAATGATTATATAATAATTTTATTCATAATAAACTATACAGTTTAACAACGATTATGGCCGCCGATAGATGAGTATTTATTGACATTCACTGTCACCATTGTTGGCTTACATTTATCATGGCTATAACCCTTTGGTGTGTCTGGATATATTCTTGTTGATGTCGGAATGCGACGCGTCTTTATGTAACTGTGGCGAGTTTTTTACAAGTCGGGCACGTAAACCCCTTAATTTTTGATGTGAAACATCTATTGACGCGCCTTGGCAGTTACCCTAATCCGTATGCCGTGACACCAACGACATGTTTGGTGTTACACACCTTCATTGTACCCCGTGACGGCCAACGTTAAATAATAAATAAAAGGTATACACATTTTAATGTAGAATATAGGCGTTATATGAAATAAATAAAATTTAAAACCATGTACTTAGACATTTCGCAATGAAACTTAATTTCTATGGCAAAAAACCACACAATACAAATGTTCCATTTGGTAAAAAAAATGTGAATTACTCACCTATGTGAATTATTTTTCTGTAAATAAGTAAAGTTTTTCACTCAATTTTTCCTAATTAATACACTAAAGTATGTTTTTATATACCACATGCTCACAAGTTGACAGCTCACAGTTGATATAATATAATGACTTAGAAATAAATTTGCTATAAATATTTTTTTTTTACTCATATATCTTTTTTACTACATTTTAGAACAGTTGTTTGTTTCAGTTTATTCTTCAAGCGTATACTTTCTAAATTATAATCAGAGTATACTTTAGGTATACGGATACTTTTATATTTTTTTAATATCCTACCTAAAGCTGAACTATTTTTTTATCGGCCATATTTTATCGGATTCATAATTGTCACTATATAGACCAAAAATAATGGTCAACCTTTCACACCGCATTTACCTAACTTCAAAGGTAACTATCGAATGGTTTGTACTATTAAAAAATATTTTGAAAACGATGTTTTTTTTAATTTAATAACATTTTGAGTACATTTACATATCGCATATCTAATTGAAATTGATACGTCTCTATAAAAAATAAAAATGCCACTCAGATAATAAAATATGTATCAGTAGAAAATGGTAGTCATTCAATTTGATGGCCTTTTCAGAGTATAATGTCTCTGTGGAATGGGGTGTGTGTAGTGGTCCCATCGAAATCTTTAATATAATATCCATTTGTATAGTGTATGCATCGTTTGTTTGTTTATCTCTTTCCCTATATACATCCCTCGTGTGGGATGTTTCTTATTGTTATTGATATTGCATGTTCAACGGAACGTACAAAGGGAGCGAATTGTTAATTTAGTAAATTGCAAGGAACTTGATATGTACGTTGCCGTATAGTCGATTTGCTCGCAGAATATAAACTAGTGTATTTACATGAATCTCCTTAGAATGCTTTATATTTACTCTAATTTCTTATTTGATAGCATTGAAGTGACTTGATGTAATATTTTATTATATGGTTGAAATAATTTTAAGGGGTCGTCCATATATTACGTAAGAAAAATTTTGGTCAATTATGACCAACCTTCTTGTCAGTAATACGTAGCAAAAATATTATCCTCTCCCAAGGTTACGTAAGAATTGGCATATTTTTGAGGATAAAAAAACGGAAACTAATAAGTAAATATTACTTACGTAATCACCACGCTCGTCCCTCGTGTCGTCAAAAATGAACAAAGCATGAACCATCTCATTGAAGTCTACGTTATACTTGAACGGCCCTCGAGGCGGAAATATGGTCTCGCATGATTTCTATAAATCTTTTACTAACTGTATTAGTTATTTATAATAGTAATAAACTTTATTGGACAATGGTTAGATGCACAAAAACACTATTGTGGGTATTGCAAACCATATCGCAGATATCATAGAACAGTATAAAGGTACACTTAAGTACCATTAAACATAAAGTTATTATTTGCGTGTGTATGCGTGAGTTATTCGTATTACTAACACAATGAATGTTAATAAAAAAACATATTATTATTATTGTAGTGCCCACGCTGGCGAATCTGATAGGCAACCAAGATCGTTCTAAGTCACTCCTTGGACGGAGAAAACTTTCAAGTAACTCACTTTTAAAATTCGGTTTTGTTTGAGATCAGTTATTTAATACGGCAGTGAATATTAGGTATAAAAATAAACTGCGTACCTGTTTGTTACATCATTAAAGTAAAAAAACCTTTCTCGACTAGTGTAGACTTCGTATTAGATTTCTGAAAAACAAAATACGGGAATAAAAACCCAAATACGTACCTAGACATAAAAATATATCTCTTCGAATTCTATTAAGACAGGTAGAAGCTGTTATCGATTGTTAGAGATAAGCCTCAATGAAGGTACGGTGTAGATAAGGTTAATTAAATGTTATAAATCAGAATGATATCCAAGTAAATAACGCCCGTGACTTAGTTGACATTAATGAGCTTTTGATGTTGCCCGATTAAATGTTAAGTGTTTTTTCATTTGTGCTTTATCATCACATCTTAGTTCCCATCATCATAAGCTGAAAAGATGCTGTAGCTTTTTAGATGACTTAAAGCAGCGTTCGTGTAGGGTGGCAGCTGCGCTTGTGACTATTTTATTAGCTCCCATAGAAAAAGCGTAATGCTATTAGGAGGTTAGATGATGATAAATTTTTCTCTGGATATATTAAAAATAAATTATATTACTCAAATTTGTTAAAGTTCAGTGGTTTTCAATCCGTTCTTGGAATTCAAAACATCGATCGTTCAACTAAACTCTCTCCCAGGTAACATATTAGCTTCGGTTACGAACTATAGTCGAGAAATTAAAGAGCACATTGTTTACCTAAACTGTTCTGGCTTAGTTAGCTAGTTTGAGAGTCTGTCAGTAAAATATTATAGTACTAAGTTCGCCGTTGGTGCACTTAGGTTAACGTTGATCTACGTTGTACTAATAACATAATGTAATGAAAATTTTATGAAGTTACCAATCTGTTTTTGTCTTAAATTTAAATATCGTGTATTGCAAATTGTATTGGGTTATTTGAAATGTAAGTGTTTAATCATTTTTATAATATACCAAGGTTACTATAAACAAGTCCTATTTGTCTACTTTTGTATTAATATTATAGTTTTACAACATTTTGCTAACAAAATGTCAGAACTTTGTTAAAACTATCCGAGTAGTTTTTGTAACATTTCAGAATTAACCTATTTAAATAATATTACAATATTAAATGATATAGCATTAATTACCTTAAGATTGTAAATAACAAATATAAATCATTCTATAATAACCTAAGAACGTTCGTGGTTTTCACTTCTTCGAATATATTAAGTCGCTTTCAGATATGCGTAAATTTTTAAGAATATTTATTCTGTGACAATGATATGAGAGATTATTTATTGCGAAAGATATTTATGCGTCGAGGCAATACAGATTTCCTCTATAGAATGAGTCCGCTTCTCGTTTACATGTATATGACAAATCCCTTTCAGAAATGAGGGTAACAATCTAAATATAAACATATCCGTAATATTAACATAATAGATTTGTTGATCTAAAATAAGTCATATATAAAGAAAAGAAGAAATAAGAAAAGATCCGATGAAGCATCCCATGCTCCAGTTACATTCTAAATAATATTAAAAAAAAAACAAAAACAATAAACAAATGCTCGACGCGTGACTTTACACCGATTCTATAAAATCCCTTAACATTTTTTTCGGTTTTATTCGAAGCGAAAAGTAGCAGTTTTAAAGGTAACAAATTTCAAGTGGGCAATTTATTTTTATTGTTACTGCTTGCAATAACGGGATTTAAGGCAATTTGCCCCGGCGATACAACACTGCAATTATTATAAGTCTGTAAGTAATTGTCCATTACGTTGACGATTTTTCCTTTAATTTTCTCATAAAATTATCTTTTTCAGTCCTTTCATAATTGTATTTTTAGAATTTTCTATTAGCCTTGTATAGTGAAATGGGTAATATTCAAAGGAAACTAAAAATTACAATATAATTAAATTAATAATTATAATATAATTCAAGTGGAAAGTGCATAAACTGTGCTCGACTAACGTATTTTAGAATAGCCACCATGCTTTTATATATAATACATTTTCAGTCATTACAGTTTATGGATTATAAAGGAATATTTAGATCTGAATACTTATTCTATGAAAATGGTAATTCTACCTTCGCGCGCTTTTTTGCTCGGGATAATTTTTTTCATCAATTTGTTGTGACGATAAGATGTTATAATTTAAGATATAAATTTCCGTAATTTTAAATAGCAGTTTATTATGATTGTTTTTGTATTTTGTTTGAAACATAATTTATCTTACATGTTAAATACACTGAAGAAACATTACTCCACACAAATTAACGTTTTTTCAACATCATGTACATATATGACTAGCTGTTCTGGTGAACTTTGTATCTCCTTGTAACATTGCATTATCAGTTAAACTGAATTCAGTTTTTTCCCAATGTACGAGGAAACTTCGCGAGTCCGAAAATAAACAATAATTGAAAAAATCATCGACAACAGTCAATCCGTTCTTGAGATATATCATCAAAAAATCCATTTCATACAAACTGTATGAAAAATGAAAATGAATTTTGTTTATAATATTTTTCACTGATTTGTGGTTGATTTAATAGTTATGATACTATTGGGGATGGAGACAAGAAAAAAGCAAATTAAAGATCCGAAAAATCGATCCAGCTGTTCTTAAGTTATAAATGGTGTAACTAACTTTGTTTTACTTGTATATATTAAACCTGACAAATTACACTTTATCGATTTGCGGATAAAAGTCTTATGACTTTTATAATGGCAATGGTTAATAAATTTAGGACTTACTAAATGTTAAACAAAATTTATCATTGTTTTTGGAGATGTCCTAGTTTGATTTTGTACAACAAATGTTTCAGAATATTTTGTCCTGACATTTTCTCTTATGTTAAACCTAAACTTTCTGTGCATAAATAAAATTATACTTCGACACTTTATTAGGAAATGAGGTCGAAACATCTATTTTTTCAATTACTGAAACAACAACTAGTTGCGCCATACATGTTAGACAACGCGTGACGTTTACGCTATAATCGTACAAGCATATCCGATGTTCTAATCCCGATAGCTTTACAGTTATATATCACTTATTTCCTTATACGATTTCACTGCGCATTTTTCCATAAAGTACCGCCACAGAATAAATGCATGTTGTGTTATTGTTTGAATTAAATTTAATTTTTCTTTCTATGTGCGAAATAATTTTTGTAGTTTGAAACGAACATAAAAAAATCTCGAAATCAGTTAAATAATTTTTCGAGATATTGTAAAAAAAAAAAAAAAACCGTTCCCTACAAAATGTATGAACAACTGAGTTGTATTTTCGATAGTTATTCTGCTGTTCGGAGTTGAAACCAATAAAAAAAGACCATAAAAATCAGTCCAGTCGTTCTGAAATTATAAATGGTGTAGCTAACCAGACTTGTTTCTAATATTGTAAATTGTTTCAGGAGTTTGTTGAAATCGATAATGTTATCGGTAGCTTCAATCACGGTATAGTGTGCATGTGAATAGGGAAAACACTATTTCTAGGAAATAGTTCGATTATGCAGGTTATAATATCGAGTTCCTTGAAATTGATATTGCTTTTAGATTCGAGGCGGCATCCGCTCGCTCATAACTGAAATTACCCTCTGCGTAGAGATTAAGTTTGTTAGCTCAACGGTTTACTTGTTATTGGAGCTTTTCGTACATACCTGCATACCGATTATTACCTTATATATTCATTTTCTCTATGTAGTATAAAAACAAAGTCGTTTTCCGCGTTTGGTGTCTGTTTATCCGCTATCTCCTCCTAAAGTACACTACGTAATTTCACAGTATACATTCTGTATATTTATACGTGTTAATTTAATGCGGTTTTCACCATTAGTTACACTTTTTTTTTTGCAGAATCAAAATAATAGTGAACAAGTCGCCAAAAAACCAAATTTCATGGTGGCTTAAGTAGGCTAAATGTACGGCAAAAACGATGTACAAGAGAATTGTACTTCCTCGTAAATTCTAGAGAAAGCTTCTTGATAGCATGTCTCTCTCTAACTAAATTTCTCTCTGGACCCAATTCTATAGAACGAACGATATTGCAGCCGTAGTAAGCTAAGTTGTATAAGTTTGTGGACAGCGACCGTAATGGAAACACTATAGCACATAAATCAATAATTAGATGTGCCTCTAAAAAGATAAATCAAAAGAGTAATATCTCGTTTCACGCGTGATTGTACATCTATACTAATATTATAAAGAGGAAAGATTTGAATTTTTTTATGTAACGAATAAACTTAAGAACTACTTGACCGATTTTGATGAAATTTGGGATGGAAATAGTTTGAAATCCAGGGAGTGACACAGTTTTTATTCCGAAAATACTACGAGAACGGGAACTTCGCGGGTAAAACCGCAAAGAGCAGCTAGTTCGTTAACAAATTTGAACTCAATTGTTATCATCGGACGCGGATCTTAACCATTTAAATATATGGTAGGTACTCCATATATTTGCTATCAGGTGAAGTGGATTCATTTCGCCCCGGGACGTATAGAAATGGATTTCTTTTATAGTTTATAAGTAGGGGAGGAGAGTTAGTGGCGGCTTTGCGCGACCTGCGTGTGGCATGAACGTTAAGCACTCGTCGGTACGTTGAAACGGTTTTGTATAGCGAGGGAATGAGATTATATTATTGTGATAAAGATGCGTGTACTCGGTGGATTGCTGCTAGTGATGCGACTCAAGCCGTTTTTTACTCGAGTGAATTTCTTAAACTCGTATTCAAGTGAAATCAAATTTGACTCGAGTCGTTTGCACTCGAGTTACCGAGTCAACTCGGCACGCCGAGTAGATTCGTTAAGCGCTACTCTAGATGTCACTACGTCACTAGTTTACGTTGAGACTTTACAAATTCAAACTTGCATCTTGAATGTGTAATCAAACAGTAGTAGAATTCACGTGCGTCGTTTTATAATATAAATAATAATAGATAAGGAAAAAATAATGTTATTATTAGGAATATTTAGTTGTAAGATATAAAAAAAGCCTGATTTAGTTTGATTATTATCTAAATCTAATATATGATTATCAAAAGCTAAATTTAATTTTGAAATAAAAATCATTTTGAACAAAAGAAATAACTTCTTTTTTGTAATTTAAAGTCATTTTTACATGACAACTTAATTAGACTTAAGAAGTCATTTTATTTTTCTTCGTTGATTAATGACATAAATAAGCTAAATAATATTTTGTATTTTATTTCGTATTATCAAATATTACTAATTTAATAAAGGTATTCAAAAATTATTAATCTAAACTAATCGAAACTCAGCTTGAGTGATAAATTCTTACTCGAGTTGTAAGGTGTGAACTCGAGTGACGTAGTAAAATTGTACGAGTCGCATCTCTAATTGTTGCAGTGGAGAGCGACTAAAGCGAATTTAAAATGCTACACATTTCGCATGGAACACTTGAGATGTTTTACTTGCCTTTTAAAATTGTATTATTTACATACCTACATTAATAAAGAGTAAATATATATTTATATGCAAATAAGTATGTAAGTTCTGGTGAGTAAAAACTATATTTCTAGTGTTTTAGAATATTCGTAGAACGTGACGATTTACATTTACATTTACATTACATTTCCAGTTGAAAATAATCTGGTGACTGGACATTTTGATTTATTATATTTTTTGTAAAATAATTTTATAGGTTAATTTTCGTACAAAATGTAAATTATATAAGAATTAAAAAATAAATAAAAGGGATTAGAGTGAAGGCACGGCATAATACGTATATCGCATTGCAAAGTAACATCAAATCAATTAAAACACTTGGCAGACTAAATTTTTTATCCCTCTAAATATAATCTGCATGTTTGTTTAATTAATAACAATTTTTATTATTTTTATTTAAAACAATTTACTCAAGTATACATCTACATACTATATATCTAAATACTATTCCCATTCCTATAACATCGCGTTCTTCCAACGTAGCGTAAATAGCTATCTGTGCGTCCTGCACGACTGACGATGGATAGCTACTTTTTCGATGGTCGCCACTGTTATTGGATCATTATCATCGCTTTGCAATGGCACTATATAAAAAAGAAAGTTATTTGTGATAAGGTTTGCCACAGTAGCAACATACTTCAAATCACTTACACTAAATACACTACATGCAAGGTACCTACATAGATTCTGTAACGGAAGGTTTAGCTGAAACCAATTCTGTAGCGGATTAATCCCAAGGTTACCACCAATTTGATGCCGTTATGCTAGCTACCATTATCCGTGCCTTAAGCGCTCGCCACAAAGCTCGGTCAAATTATCAAGATTCTTCAGCTCAATTGCGTTAGTCAGTTCCAAAAAAAGACACTAAAATATTTCCTTTTCGAGTATAAATTTAATGTCTCCTGAATTATTTAACGTGATATCACATTCTAAGATATTACTTTTAGCTCATTGTATTGTGTATTTCTTCAAAAAATGGAATCAATTTATTGTAATTGTCGTATTATATTCCGCCGCGCATGAGACAGTACCATATAAAAAATAACTTATTGTAACAACGAATCCATGACGTGGATGGTTAGATGAATTTAAAATATCCCAAACCCCCGGGTATTTGGTATTCCTAAATACTAAAAGCCTGATTGATTGATTCTAGTGATAACCGAATATTCGAATAACGCTCTCGTATCATGCGATGATGAGATATTACGATATATACCTACTGATAAGATTAGGTTTAATAAGTTTCGAGAGCCGTGAAACAGTGGTGATAAGCTTGCAACGGAAAATTACGATTTATTTAGAACTGCTAAAATGAAAATTTAGCAACTGTTAGCTAATGTTATATTCGTGGTTTAAGATTTGATAATTAGGATGATAGACGAGAAACTTTAAATAAGTTTAGAAAGGTTCAGATTAATTTAGTGTGTGTTTAAATTTTGAAGTGAAAACTTTTTTAGCCGCGTCGAGCGATATTTGGTTGAGGCAAAACTTATTGGTTCGCGTCACCGAGATGCTAATGTGACGTATTGCGTTAAACTGGTTATGTAGAAAAATGAATAATAAAAAATAGCATTTAGAATATGTCATTGTGGCTTAGAAATTATCTTACCAACGGGGTAAATAGATTTCTTGTTGTTTGGTAGTATTTTATCGTGGATTTAAAAATTCTATAACAATTATTCCATAGTTTTGTGTTTCCACTTCTATCGGTAGTCCCCATGACTACCTTTTTTTTTTTTTTTCGTTGTAAAATCAGTAGTCAGTCGAAATATATATTGTGAGGATTGTTGGGATTGATTGATAGATTTTAGTATAATATTCGTGATCATTGTAGTTTTGCTCTACATCACATAAGGGGTAAGGTTCAAGTAGTACGTAAAGATTTATTGAGGGTAGAAGGTTTAAGCTTTGCTTATTTTTGATGACATGGGGGGCGAAATGGGGTTAGAACGTCAATACTTACGTAATCATGGGGGTGTAAGGGTGGTAAGAGCTTCGCCTACTATTGCTAATAAGACGGATTCAAAAATGTCCAATATTGTGCTTACGTTCCACTTAAAGGGACCCTAAAAACTTTTCATGACAGCTATATATGGACTGTTTGGATACGATGTAAACTTTTTCATTTATATTTCGGGAAAACGTGTTAAAATAAATATTGTAACTGGTATAATGGAGTGGCCATTAGAGCACGGATAAACGAACGGCTGTGTACAAGTACAAACAGCTCCTTAAGTAATGTTAAATAGGTAAATACCAGGGTATTTACATTTACCTAGCTAAAACCTCTTTAAACTCTCTTTAAAAGCTCACTCACCTGGCCTCCCCCGGGAAGCACTAATTTATAAAGTGAAATAAATTTTATATGTATTTGAAAAGTCATTACCATTAACATTTGTGAGATATCATAAATAAACGGTAATAAATCTCTTTCGGAATTTATTATTTTTTGAAGTAAAGCTTCTTCGGGCACGGTAAGGGAAATTATGTTACGACTATGTGTTCTATAAATAATTATCTAAGAATATGGATTTCATTTTTAAATCAATAAAAATATATAGGTAAATACTAATGTTGTATAATGTAATAGCTGCTCTCCACGGTTTTACTCGCGTAGTTCCCGTTCCCGTAGGATTTTCGGAATAAAAACTACCCTATGTCACTCCCTGGATTTCGAACTATCTCAACCATATCAAATTTCACCCAAATCGGTCCAGTAGTTTTGAAGTTTATTCGTTACATACAAAAATACAAATCTTTCCTCTTTATAATATTAGTATAGATATAGATAATATACATGTACCATAAATGTGTCCCTTCTCTCTTATTCTTACAAATAATTTCAGAGGTAGAATTATTCGTGTTGAATATATGAGTTTTATCTATGTTATTTTATGCAAAATAAACAGAGTTCTACAAAATTGGAATTGTTAACAATGAATTGTCATTGAAAATGTTCATAAATTTTGAAAATCCGCTGTATACAAATATTAATTTCTAGAAAACTTAAAAGCAAAATTATGTTAAAATAATATCGTTAAAAGCATACGTCGCCTTAGTATGCAATACTAATATAATTTGACATTACGTTAATTTTTACATTTTGATTATTATCAGTTAAAACCAACTCTGAATTATAGATTTTTTATACAGGATTTTGCAGGTGTAAGTATTTTTGTATATAATAAATTCATCGTTTGGTTGGCTTAATACTTTTAAATAAATCATTAGTTAAATCGTCTTCAGCGTAAGTGAGCTTGTAATATTTATTAGCTGTGAGAGAATTCACATAAGTTTACACACAAGTTCCGTATCCCTCGGAAAATACACCTTAAACTTTCCTAGTATTTATTTCTACCAAGTCTTTGTTTGTTTATTTATAAAACTTTGTCGTGTATAATACACCCTTTGTATGATTCAAAGTGCGCAATTTGTGAAAGTGTAACCGAAATCTGGCCGCCGCGGAATGCTATCTTTACGACTCGGGGGCAAAAACATCCGGGCATTTTGTGCGCCTCGTCTATTCGTGCTCGAGATATCACAGGCTCGTTTCCGTTTTCGAATTTATTCCGTTGAATAAATGTAAAAAATACATCAATTAAGCTTAATGGTATGGAAAAAAGGGCGAGATGTTTATTATGATAAAGATCAGTGACCAAGGTGACAGAGCATAGCTCGCTTTCTTAAAGACACACATATATTGACATAATATATGTCAGTTTGCAAACATATAACAATGTAAGTCAATGTATTCTGTTGTGACGTAATTAACCACGGGCTACAATATCTAATCTTAAAAGTTTTATTTGAGATCAAACCAAAAACATATAGGTTATTCCGACTGATCTGACACTATACTTATAGAGAGAAAAAAAGAAAGATATTACATACAAATGTCCGATTGAAAAAAAAAGTAAGAATCTAGGTAAACTTAGAAATTAAAGATTCACCTATATGCCTGTAAGTATTATACCTATAAGTTTCATTGAAATCGATATAGCGGTTCCCGAGAAACCAGTTACATATTTTATATACGAGAATTGCTCAATTAATAGTTTAAGAGGGTTACCTTTTAAAATTAGTAATTACTAAGATTTTAATTCGAAAAAACCGAATGTACCTAAATATTTTTAATTACACAAATATGTCTTGTATTCAATATGTTTCAATCTAAAACGGTCGACTGAAGCAACGTATATTTTTTGCTATAAAGCATCAGTTCTTGTTCGCAACATTTACTGGTGTAACAGTCTTCTGAAGTAGTCTTTTTTTATTTTATAGACTTAGTACTTTCACTACAACCGTATGTTAAATGACTAACTTAAGAAGGTTTACATAAGAGCAGATGCTCAGCGCGTTGCACGGATTGGCCAGAAATTGGTCCGCCAGCCAACTAATAGTCGTGCCTATTGGGGCCTGGTAAAGGCCGTCCAAGCAAATTTCTGCCATACATCTTTGCCCCCGCTACGATATCCAGACGGATCACTGGCCCACGAACCGCAGGAGAAAGCCACCTTGTTGGCCAACATCTTCGCGGATAATTCCCGACTCGACGACAGTAACGCGCAACCGCCCACAACACCCAACAGCGGTACCTTGATGCCTGAAGTCCGCATCAGGCAAAGAGACGTGCGCCGTGAGTTGTTGTCACTCGATGTTCGGAAGGCCAGTGGGCCGGACGGTATCCCACCAGTTGTGCTTAAAAAGTGTGCAGCCGAGTTGTGCCCGGTATTGACACACCTTTACTACCAATCCTACATCTCTGGTGACGTGCCCCGCGTTTGGAGAGAGGCCAACGTGCAGCCGATTCCTAAAAAAGGAGATCGTTCTGACCCCAATAACTACCGCCCGATCGCTGTAACCTCAGTGTTGTGTAAAGTTATGGAACGCATACTAAATGCCCAACTTATGCGCCACCTAGAAGATCACCCCCTTATCCATGACCGTCAATACGGCTTTCGACCGAATCGGTCAACGGGGGATCTTCTAGCGTATATACTGCACCGCTGGGGGGAAGCAATTGACAACCATGGCGAGGCTCTGGCTATTGGTTTAGATATAGCCAAGGCTTTTGACAGGGTCTGGCACCGAGGTCTTCTCTCCAAACTCCCGGCTTTCGGACTTCCCAACAACCTGTGCCGATGGATCTCCAGCTTTCTGCATGAGCGCAGATTTCGTGTCCTTGTTGACGGGCATAATTCGCAGCTCATGTCTGTAAACGCTGTAAAGGCTCTGTTTTGTCACCCACGTTGTTTCTTCTGCACATCAATGATGTACTTCCCCTGGGGCACATTCATTGTTATGCAGATGATAGCACGGTTCATGGGTGCTACGTCAGTAAGCCTGGCAGTGGAAGGGGAAACACAGAAAAGAGACGGAAGGAACTTGTAATTGAACTTAACCAAGTCTTGACCCGCATATCCACTTGGGGAGCAAGTAACTTGGTTGAGTTCAATGCCAAGAAAACGCAGGTATGTGCCTTTACCCAAAAAAAAAATCCCCCTTTTTACCCAACCCTACTCTTCAGAACACTCAGCTTGCAATGCGTGACAGACTAAATATCCTGGGAATGGATATTCGGAGCGACCTAAACCTCAAGGACCACATCGAACATGTCATCTCCACAACATCTCGGAGACTCGGAATCCTAAACAGAGTGCGACGGTTTTTCCAGCCCGAGCAGCTGTACCTTCTTTATAAGGCCCAGGTTCGCCCGTGCATGGAATACTGCTCGCACCTCTGGGATGGATCCGCTAAATATCTTATCGATGCCTTAGACAGGTTGCAGAGGCGTGCTGTCCGCATAGTAAATGATGCAGGTATCACCAATTCCATAGAACCGCTTCAATTACGCAGGGACATAGCCTCTCTAAGCATTTTCTACCGCTTGTATCATGGCGAGTGTTCTGAAGAGCTCTTTGATCTGATCCCCTCCTCTCCTTTCCATAACAGAACCACGCGGGCAGGACTTCGGTGTCACGGTTTCACGGTGACACCCATAACTTCAAGAACCAAAAAGTTTGCTGACTCATACTTTTGTCGCACTGTGAGGTTATGGAACCGTCTTCCTGTCAGCGTCTTCCCTCCTTCATATGATATTGGGTCCTTCAAAAGAGGCGTGAAGAGGTATTTAAGCAGGCCAGCATGACAGCGGTGACTGGCAGTGAACTCTGTTCAGTGTCAGTCATCGCTGTTTTGGATTGCACTGTGCTTACCATCAGGTCCAGTGCAGTCACTGTGCTGTCCATTATAAAAAAAAAAAAAAAAAAAATATACTCTAAAATAATAAATACGCTGAACATAAAAATGTCTAATTCATAAAACATAAAAATTCAGGGGAATTCCTAAATTAATACTAAATGGTCTTATTTTTCTTTTGCTTCAGATTGTCCTGCTTTCGACCTCTCTTCGTTGCATGGCCGTAAGTATTCTCATACCCTTTCGTAATTATTTTAAATATTTTAAGGTGATCATGCTATATTAGAAATGGTTTCTTAAATATTAAATTTGTGAAGGCGATACTTTGCGGATATTCAATATAAATATTATGGTTACATTGCTAATTATTCTGCTTCAAATAATAAATTATTTTATATTATAATTATGGTTTCTTAAGGTTAATTTTTGAGTTTGTATCTTGTGATATATATTCTGTTCTGATATATAATGTATTAGTGTTTGAGTTTTCGGGTAGAATATATTATATAAAAATATTGCATTTCAATTGATGGCTCAAGAACAGCGTTGATCTTTATGAAATTAGGATCCAGTCACTATTGTTACCATGCAAGCTTTTTAAGGTAAACTGTATACACAACATGTATGGTTATCGCGAATTCATCTGATTCACTGCAATTTTTGCGGAAATTTGATTGTATTGTAATGATATATAGTTGAGAAAGATCCGATTGTAACATCCGGCCAGTAATTTTGTGTAAAATACATCCAGCAACAAAGTCTTAACAAACTGATTGTGTTGTGTTTCTATTATGTTGTGTAGTTGGCTTCGCTTGTATATAACAATTTCTGTACGTATA
Organism: Samia ricini; assembly: GCA_014132275.2. Classification (NCBI taxonomy): domain Eukaryota; kingdom Metazoa; phylum Arthropoda; class Insecta; order Lepidoptera; family Saturniidae; genus Samia; species Samia ricini. Next base: position 16,654,225 of record AP028161.1, read on the forward strand.
GGTAGTCGATTTTATAGCGACTTAATTCTGCTTTATACTACCCTAATATTACAAAATATAAATTAAAATCTGTTTAGAAAAAATATCTATGAATATAAAAATAATTATGTAAAGCAGTTGGTTTACACACAGCCAAATATATCATTTTATATTATGTAAGAGCCCAAGTACAAGCATGTCACTAACGAGAACGTGTTTATTAAATTGAAAGTCTAATTTATAGAGTAGATTATTATAATTACTTATTCATTTCTAGTACACACTATAAGGGCAAATAAAACGGTAATAAAGTACACAGTGACCACCCTTTCCCTGTTCAAACCGCGTTGGTTTGTCGGGGGGGCGTGGTGCTTTGATGATATCGAGCGGTAATTTAATCTGTCAGGCGAATACGCTATTTATAGTAAAGCAAAGAAGCACACATTCATCAGGTCACATTTTCTGTTGACTCGAAAGGCCTTAATATCTTCACTAACATTTGTTGTAAGCACTTAGAGAACTCAGCCGTAATATTAACTAATACAAGGGTTCCGTACGTTGATAAGCGCCTTACCAGGGCCTAAATTGAATAAAGTATTTTGAATTTCGAATTGTCTAAACATTGTTGACCGGAAGGGCCATGACAACTTCATCGGACTTTTTGAGCGAGCTCTTAAGGTGCTCGCTCAGTTGGGAGAGTGGTAGCTAGTGCAAGGGTATCACCGGACCTCGGCTTGATCTACTACCTGAAAAGTAAATTCCCCATTAATTCTACGGTGGTTAAGGGAAACTACGGATCTCAAGATCCCTTACAGTACCTACTCATGTGTGTAGTGCGCAAAGATGTGAGGTACAATATCATACGTGTTATGCTAGCGCATGTAAGGTTCACCGTATTGCGTTAGCATCTGGTGCAAGAGCTTCTCCAGTCGGAGATCGGGTCGCATTGAAAACACGGGCAGTTCCGGAGAGATTATCATAGTTGTTAATTTGTTAATGATACTTGAAAACGAGAACTTTTCAAATTGTATCCTGTAACTGATAAAAAAGACTAAAAACTACATTTTAATCTTAGTTACTTGAATTTTTTAGGGTCTTATTTTTTTTATTGTTTAAACGGTGAAAACGTTTGAAGGTTAGGACTAATAGTCTATTTTAATTAAAAAATGACCCAATAGGAGGAGGTTGGTTTATAAAAAATGTTTATTAATTCCTACTTTAATCTCTCTAGTAATTGTAAAAATCAATCGCTTATGATGATACTTTTATTTACAGGCTTTTTTATGAAAACGATTTAAATTTGAGATTTTCTTTGTTTAAAAACAAAAAAAATCAATTTTCACCGGATAATTCTTATTTCTATTTGACGATGTTTCTATCATGCGGCTTTATGTGTGTTTCCATTTAACGTCGTGAATGCGTAAGCACGCTTTATAATAATTGTTGTCATTACGAATTTGATTCTTCATTGACTTCGTGTAAAGAAATCAGCGAATCGTGAAGAATTTTTGTAAGTGAACAATAGACGTTTTCGGGTCAGACGCGGACGACTTGATTGGAGCGCAATTATGTGGCGCGTGTGAAGTGGACATTTTGGGGATGCTGGCCCAATTGAACAGAATAAAGTTTTATTTGAGATTTTATTGTCATCAGTGTTCTTGAATGTGTTAAAACATTTGGTATTCTTAAAAGTGAATAAACGCTTTAGTATTGGCAGGATTAGGATTCTGTAAAAAGCGCTTTTTAAACCATGGATTAGGAGCCGTTCGAACATCCGTGCTCATTAGCAAAATTTGATACATTTTGAATACCATCTCTCCCCATAACAATGTAAGCATGGCAAAATTCTGAAAAAAGAAACGAAAAGTACATAAATAATCATTGCATTCGTAATCATTATTCAAACACCCCGTACCAAGTCCCACCATCAAAAATAAACCAAGCATAGACGGTGACCACTCCCCCTGCTTCTATGATACTAACGTAATAATTGAGTTAACCCTAAATTGCAATAAATTATTAAATATAAATCAATATGGAGTCAAGTTATGGGTTTCCCTTAATACTTAATATACATACACAAACATCACACCTCTCTCCCATAAGGGTAGGCAGAGAACACATCCTTCACACTTGCTACGATCCTGGACAAACTTATATCGCTTCTTCACAGCCACATAAAAACAAAAAAAAAAACACTTACAGATTCACTCTTTAAAATCCATATTTTACCGATATACTTTGTTTGTTATAGTGTGTTATAGTTTGTTTTCATATTCTCTTTTCATATAACACTGCCTTGAAATCGAGTGAGTACAGAATTTATTGAGTCGGGTCAATTAGTGTTTGAATTAAACCGGCATATTTTGATCATACACAACATACATTTGTATTGGTTATGTAGCCATTATTCGAAACCGTTAAATATTTATTCACTGGTATATTTGAAATTGTTTTCGAGATTTGATTTGTTGGAATATAATTAAAAATGTAACAACAATTGAATAAATGTAGGGACTAGTGGACAAATTTATTTTACAATTGCACCTTATAAATAACATAAATTAGTGAAGACGCTTAGTAAAGCAAGTGTCCTGTGATTCCGTTTGCCCGGATAGACAGAAAATACTTTAATAGACTAGTTACTTTAAAAGTTATCTTCAAGTAGTCCATTACTTGGACCACAAAGCATTACCCACCACTAGTCTCAAAAAGGGACAGTTCCCTTTATTGTAACCGCGGAGTCTTAGCAAATTTAAAGACACCTTTTAAGGACACTCAATCCGGCGCTATTTTCGACAAAATTGCGAAGGCGCACGTTTCAGCATTCCAGCTATTGTTTCAGTATTTTTTGTTACTATGTTATTTTTTTATTTACTTTTTTATGATTGCATTTTCTCCGACTAGCGCGTGACTTCATCAGGTTTTGTTTTATCTTTTATTGAAGACGATCAGAAACATGAAATATGGGACTTGTTGCATAATCCAATGTATATTTTATTACTGTTCAAATTTCAAATTAGTAATGACGTTTGAAACATGAAATATTGAAAATAGTTATTAATAGTTTCTTACATTAGTATTTTATTATTATAAGTAGTAGTATTTATATAAGTAGATATTCTGTATAAATTTGTAAGTATAATATAGTATATATTAGGTTTAAGCGTGTTCTTAAACTCAGAAAGGGACGAATAACATTTTACTAGCAATACAGATGGCGACGGTTTTCCGGAATAATGCGATTGTACTGGATGTAACTATAATCCATTTGCCGGCTCTTTGTGGTTACATCATAGTATCTACTCTCAAGTATCTCTTGTGTCGTAAAGTTAATTTAATTCGTCTACTAAACATTTAACCTTTTAGCAAAACATATGTTTTATTATGCGGGAATTTCGAGTTTTCAACTATATTAACTTTGAATATAATTTTGTACTGGCTATTGGTTATATACGATTGCTTTTGTGCTATTAAGTTTCCAAATTTGATATCAATTCCTAGGATTTTCTTTACTACTTAACACGTGGTAAATCTCAATTATCTATACTTATATTAAACAGCTAACGAGATGAAATCTGTACATTGAAGATATTAAAAAAAAATACTATGCGTGGGCTTCAGAATCGTATACAGAAATTTCGATAGTTTAAAAAATGTTTGGCTGTCTATTTATTAAGTTCGGGAGTTTATCGAATTCGATGTAATTTCGTATGACATATATTGCATCTAGGGGGAGAACATAGGATGCAAATTGTCTGAATTTCTAGCGGGTGAAGCCGCGGGCAAAGTTTTTTTTTTACACGAAATAGGCTCGGTGCTTTGACCACAATCTCAGCTGATGTTAAGTGACGATGTGTTTCAGGATGGTAAACGCACTAAGCCTAGAGTTACTGGAACTCAAGTGATGCTGCCGGAACACACCTATTGGTATTTGGCGACGGGTTTTCAAACTTGAGGGTGGTAGCTACCCAGGTGGGCATCATTAGAAAATGCCCTACCACCATGCTATGGTTTCCTCACGATGTTTTCCTTCACCGAAACCTCAGGCTGATTTTAGAGTCGGATAGGTGGTAGTCGATCCCGCGTCGATTGATGCGAAATCCGGACGCACTACCTGTTGTGTCGTCATCGCTTTTGAAAATATTATAAAAATAGGTTTTGTGAATGTTGGTATGTGTAGCATAGCAGCTTAATCGTTTTAGATGACAGTGTACAGTCGAGGTAAATATACTAGAATGTGACTCATTTAAACCCCGTCAGTTGGCTGACACATCATCCTCCCTTATAAATTTACCGCACACTCATTCTTCATAAATATCATGTACGGTCGAATACTACGGTCTTTCTATATTTGTTTTTATAAAAGTGTAATCTTGGATTTTGTTATTATGTCTCAACCGATATCTAATTTTTTTGATTTGTATATTGTTACGTTACGACGGTGAATTAAGTCGACATAAATGTCCATAAGCACGTTCTTTTACAATATATTTTTCTCTAATATTTAAAACATTTTAGTAATGTTTCAAAATATAAATAATGGGAAAAATAACAATTCAATTAAAAATAAATAAAGACATGTCTGCTTTCCATTTACATGTTAAAAATGTTAAAGACAAAAGATTAACTTGACAAAGTAATTGCATGTAAAGAAATATTTTGCTTTTAGATACAAAATGAAAACCGTGTATTTTTGTGCGTTATTTAAACAAAAAGGTACTACAAATTTCTTAGTTCGCGTGAGCTAAATAGTGGACAATTCAGCAATAAATATAATTAAATAATATAATTAAATTTAAGATTGTGAATGGAAGATAATGATATTTTAACACATTGTTTCCCAGCAGCATTTGTCTACTAACTGTAGATACAATTACTAATACTAGCATATTTATCATTAGTTCTTACTTGTTGTAATTCTTAGAAGTTGTGCAAATCATGTGCCCTTGTAGTTAAATTAATTGTAACTAATGCACCAGCCACCATGGTTAAACACTATATCGGTAAATATGTACACGCATTCTATTTTCTGAGCGATTTTGAGAGTAGCAAAAATACGCCGGTAAGAATTGCAACATTAAAAAAAGCGTAACCAAACTACCTCGAATGTTACGAAAGAGTTTTGCGACATCGAATGAGAGAGTTAACTCTGAGAGGTTTTAATTTCGACAGCCGGAAAAATGTTGGATTTTTTGTGACTTAAAAATGTGTGAAAGGCTTCACAGTGCATATGAATGAGCGTACGGTGTAATAAACGCGTCAGTGTTTTAGCTCTAGGGTAAATTTGAAGAGTTGCATCTGAACGTGTTTTATATTACACCAATTAAATAGCGTTGAAACACTGTATTGGGTTGTTTTAATTATTATTTATTCATTTATTTATTATTTATCGTTTTATTTATTTTACATACACACAGATATTCAAGTTTGGTTCAAATAATTATATATATATATAACATAGAAAAGTGCTTTTCTATGTTTGTTTTTAGTATTATTATTTCTATAGATGAAAAACAAAAAGTCAAATCTTACCAATAGCTATAATATTACTAAGTACATTATGTTTTTATTATAAAAGGTAAAATGAGTTTTTTGCAACATTTTAAAATAAATTCTTTATATTCCAAGGCAATTTACAACTAAATCGTTATTTATGAATTTCATTCCACGGAAATATAAATCCTGTAGGAAAAATTAAATTGAATATCGCAGCTGCACTCCATTGCTGGAAGGCGACGCGATGCAAAATTCATTTATCAACTATTCCCCTGATTTGATGAAGTGTAGGTGTCACTAATGGATCAGAAGTACCGAATTTTGAATGATGAGAACCTCTACCTTTAGATCTCTAATTTAAATACCTGTACTGATATAATTATTGTATTTGGAACATAATGCCACAATTTTAATACAATTTATAAATTATGTGTTTTCGATGTTTAGATGTTATACTTTGGAGTTTTTCTCTGTAGCAAATATATTGTAAGTACTTTAAAATAAATCTTTAAATATCAAGTAATAAGTGTACCTCTTGAGTCGTCGGATTAAAAAAAAAATATAGGTACAAAATTACCCAAAAAGGTACATATGTATAAGTTCCATTCATTGTATTCACTGTCAAATCTCACCATATAAATAACCAGCTGTGCCCACGACTTCGTCCGCGTGGAATAGTGTCTTCGAGGGTAGCATTTTAAATTACTTAGGCTAATTTTTTTACAAATAAGATACATAGGTATAAATACTGTATTATTTAAATATATAAGTACATAAGGTATAAAGTATTAATATGAGTTTATTTAAGTACATTTTTGTAAACTACGTTTTTGGTTTTCCCATCTTTTGGCATCAGTATTCCCATGCGTTTGACGCAGTCGTCTGCCCTTACGTTTCTGCCCGTTCGGGTAAGCACACTTAGGGTAGAATCTATAGAGCGTACTCAGACTTAACTCCAGAAATCAAATTTATAGTCACAAGCTTAGCTTAAGCTGAGTAAAGTCGAAGTCGTCAAATTCGACGATTTATGGAAATCTTATATCAATAGCGACATTTTAACATATGTATGCTAGTCGCGACCCAATCGGGATTATTTTCTTACCACCACATAAATTGTCGGATCGATATTCGCTGATTGCGGAACGTGACGCGTGCGCCGTATTTCGCCGCGCTCCGCTGACCCCACTGCGCCCCCCCCCCTTCCTATAAATGTTATCATCCCCGTCAGAATAGCTCTAATATTTGTATCTTGTCGCAAAATTATAAAACAGTCACATAAACCTTACATATTTCCATACAAACGTTCACCCCCTATTCCCCGTTGTTAGTTTACACCCTTGAGGGGAAAACTTTTACTAACTTTGAATGTCATATTTATTTATATCGAATCAACAGCCTAAAAAATAAGTTTCAAGCTTCTAGCTGTAAAAATTACGATACTTCCATACAACTTCTCATCCCCCCTTTCAACCCCTAACAACCTTTTTTCGCATTAAAAAGTAGCCTATGTCCTTTCTCAGGCTCTAGACTATCTGTGTACCATATTTCATTTAAATCCGTTCAGTAGTTTTGACGTGAAAGCGCGACAGACAGAAAAAGAGTTAATTTCGCATTTATAATATTATATATATTAGTAAGGATTATCTGTTAAATATTCAATGAATTTACTGTTTTTAGTATGACTATATAAGTATCTACTTAAAAAAATAATATTCCTAAATAGAAATATATCATAATAACTTGTGAAAAATTGTGGTTTTATGAATATATTAACATACAATACTCTTGAAAAATTAATAAAAAATTGTATATACTAACAAAAGCAATGATCTCTAGAATGTATACCTTTTACTGCCTTGCATGCCCACACACGAAATGTCATAAATATTCGTTTATCACAAGGGTAAATTGTGTGATCTTCCGTAAGTCCAGTATAGCTATCGAAATAACTTTCCATTTGCAGTGAAACAACGAATCCTTTCAAGGTCTGATTTGATTTCATAAGTATCACCTCACTCCTGATAAAAATAGGATCAAACTTCATTTTGTGTAAACGTCAACGAACGCGTGAAGCTCGTTCCGATCCAATTTACAATACATGCCTGCCTTTTGTATACTTTGTAAAAGTATTTATGTACATTGCAAACATAAAATTTGTAGCGTTTTTATTACCTATGCATTTTTATTAATTTTATGGAAATAGTTAAAGTAGATTTAGTTATTTATATCTAAGGATTAGTTCTCTTATTAACTCATGCTAAATCCTAATTCTCTATTATTAAGGATATTAAGGGACATTACATCTTCATTGTCATTTTATTTGTCATATCGGATTTAGCTGTGTTTTTGCCGTTATTTTATGATATTATTTAAAAAACGTGCTATTTGTGTGTAGTGATATGAAATTGTCTCATTTAAAAATGATATCACAGATATTAATTTTAATCGCATTTATCAGGCGAAACATTGTTCGAAAGCAAATTGTTGAAAAGTAATTTAGTTTGGGCGGTGTACGTCCTCCGTGCCAGCTTTTCATCGCTGTCATTTATTTAGAGGAGGACCCTATCATTCGCCTTCCCACTTTTTGCTGTTTCACGAGTTTTCAATTGTTTTAATTGTAAATCCAAAGCGTATTTCTTGGTTATAAAGGGTCCATTTTGATTATCTCGAATCGAGTTTTCGATGTAACTTAAAATGATCTCAGAATTATTATAAACTGCTTCTTTTTCTTTCTTTTACACATTTGTCTGTCTGTTATCCAGAGGTACCGGTTTAAAGTAGAATTATTTCTCTCAATTCATTTTGCAGTAGTAAGACAAAAAAATTGGAATTCCGTTGGAACTATTTCGTATGACCTCAATACTGTATTTATCTCTCTATTATTTTCTTTAAACATTTTACAATTGATTATATAACTATAGTGATCTTTCTTATTAAAACGTTACTTTTTTCTGTATAATTTTGAAATTGTGTTACGTAAAATGTCCCTACCAGAATGACGGAATACAGCGTAAAATAATAAAATTTAAGGACATATTTTGTCCGATATTATATTATAATATAATATTTAAATATCGGCTGTAGTTATATATAATTTCATATAAAAGTACATAAAACTTGGCACTTATAAAATATTTTTGGCAAAGATATGGAATTTTATTGATCATCATATTTCACTACAGATTAAATTGTGCGCAGTTCACACGCAGAAGAGAAAATTTTAAAAAGTAAACTTTACATAGTATACTTTTTATACGACGCTTTTGAGACAACAGTGAGAAGGCTATGAAGTGCCGCATGCGAATATAAGGAACACTATAATATATTCTATCTCGATCTCTCGCACGTTAAATCATATAGTAACATAGATGTATATGTTTGTATCTTTTTAATGTCGTTTTCTCGTTTCATTGATTTTCACATCAATATGAAACTAAAGAATTTTTTCACTTCAAAAAATTCTACCTGGGTGTTTATTCGTTAATATATTCTTTGTGTCTGACAAAGGTGACTTGGTGTCCGTAACCATCTACAGCTTTCGCTCTGAGGTATTCGTCGGTTCGATTTGCAACAGGAAACCGGTTGTCAAGTTCGTTTGTTGATATTGGATTGGTTAAGTGTATGGATAGGGTTGTCGGAGTTAATTGTATTTTTTTACTTTGAAAACTTGTATGATTTATGACTCGCTACTGGTCACATCGAATATAAATAATAATATGAATCCAAAATTAAGGAACTCTGGCACGCTTTCAGACAAACCCCATGTTACCTTTTAAGTTTTGCAGAGGGAAATATGGAATATCTCACAATGATTTATTCTTTTTATGTTATTATATATAGTATTTTTTTGAATTTAAATCTATATATTCTTTTACGAAGTATTTTTAATTATGATTGTTTCGGAGTGGTGAAAATGTTTTCTTATCGACGGCTTTAAGATGGTATGTAAAACGGTTAATATATTATGAATGGTTGTAACCCTACATTTATTTTAACTTTTCTCATTGTGTCTTTACAAAATACCGAATACAGTCTGCTGCAGATCATTATGAGTAGGTACTTTGTGAATGAATTTAATGTACGCGCAAGTTGTTAAACTAGGCTAACCGTAGCCTGACCTGACTAGTAAATAACTTTATCGCCACTGTTTGAATTCACAACTAGGATAATAAGTACGCGGATAGTTTCAAGAAACAGTAATATTCGATTAGTATGTAATGAAGTCTATGATTTCGTTAATATCTAATACATTTTTTTTATTCGAGAAAAGCTGTCTAAAAATGAATGAATATACGTTCCAGTAATTTATATTTCTATTATGAAATATTGCGGTGTGGTAGGCTATCCGTAGTGGTCATTTTTTTTTGTACTGCACTTTATTTAACATAAGATTAAGTTCAGCCATTTTACTGAGCTCCTAAAAAAGAAAATGACATAGAATAGGAATTTTCCTCAAGATTTCGTGAATCTTTTTATTACATAATCGGGATTGGGATTTAGTGTTTTTTTTTTTTTTGTGACAACCCCTCTTATTCTGTACGCTTAGTTGGACAGAGTTGAGTGGTTCTTACATGTTTCGTTCGTTTATCGTCATTTAAGATAATCTTGATTATAAGTAATTATCGATGTATATTAATTACACTGCCACACAAAAAAAAATTGTTTGTGCATTTGACCAGACCCATCTACGGGCATGTATTTCGTCCAAGCTGGATCCGAATTTTTGGTCCGTTTGGCCCTGTCTCGTCTTCGATTTGAGTAAAATGCAAAAAAAAACCCCAAAACGGGCAAGAAAAAAAACGCCAAAAGGTGTACTTATAGCGATGAAATAAAATTTGTGGAGTTGTATTTGTAATACTTTCGTTGGTACTTGTAACAACTATTTGGAAGGATATTTCTATTGAAAAATATTAAAATTATTCTACGTATATAAATTAGGAAATTGTGTATTGTATAAAGTAGACATTATGCATCTAATGTTGAGTAGCCACTGTATCTAATGGCTTATATTAGATACTAATATCGTTGCTAGCTATTTATTACCGATCTAATAAAAATACTGCCGTTTTAACTGAAAATATTTGATAAACGGCTGTTCTGTGTCTATCAAAACCAACGGTAAATGCTGAGTGAGGCCTATACTTATAGCCAAGTTTTATTAACAATGTTTTTTTTATGTAATCTTATTATTATTATTATTATTTGTATATAATATGGCAATATTATTTTTATTTTTTTATTTATTACCAAGAAGCATTTTACAAAAAATATACATCTGTATAATGCCACTTAAACCTTCAGGGTTTGTCTGTAGCACTTATAATTTAAAAAAATAAATCGGTTTTAAATTTATAAGGTAGTAAGGGTTTTTACGAACAGGATAAGTAAAAAAAATTCAACAAAATTTGCAATTATTCATATTAATCTTGTTGTTGTTAATGTCTCTGTTTGTTTCAATTGTGAACACTTTAGATACAAGTTGTAACACTTAGTGTAGAAGTGAATGTTGTCAACTCACATCCTACGGCCCGGATTACATGCTGTAGTGCATTGTAGCTTTGTGGTAGAAGTAAGAATATCGCTTGTATCTCAGTAGTCCATTCATGTTTACTACATTTATTGCCAATGAACTAGAAAACGATAATGATTGTTTTATATCGATTCTAACGTCTTACTATGTTGTTCGTGTAAATCAAACACGGACGTGGCTGAATTATTTTTTCTTCTAGTTTAACAACCTCATGTAAGAAAAGTACATTATAGGCATGGTAGGACTTTTATGCGTTCGTGGCCATTACGGACATAAACAATACAGTCATAGTGACACTATAAGATGTTGATAGAAATCTACCCAGAAGCTTTAGTCATGGCAGTGGGTATTTATAGCATATCATGATGGCGACTGTCGGTAAATTCTCATCTGTCGGTGGTCGTCATCGTTTTTGAACTGTACTTTTAACATCCAATAAAATTCAGACATTTTTCCAAATAAAAAAAAATTAGGAATGTAATTGTACAGTTTTAAACAAATTCACATTTACCGCGGTCAGGACAGTTTCTGTTTAGTCTACCAGTGTCTGTTCTCAGTTAACACTAAATCGGATTTCAGCATTTGGCTCGTGAGATAACACGCCCTCGAGACCTACATTTCGGTCAGGCATTGTTTAAGTCTTAAATAGGGCCTTGTGCAATTCGACGATTAAAATTTACAGGAGTCCCGGCTCTTTGGTATGAATATGCGCATGAATATGTTTAAATAAAAAATAATATAGAAATCGTGTGTACAGAGTACACGTGTCAGAAGTGAAATTAGTAAAGATATCAATGACCGAGAAAGAGATAAAAAATATGTATGCCTACTTTTTAAAATATAGATCAGGTTCCTTAAGAATGAAGATATCACAAAGAGGAGAAAATAATAATTTTACAGTCAAAAAGTAAAACATTTTTGCCTCTTTCTCTCTCACTTCTTCTATCCGTACTTTATTTAATGGCGTGCAAAGAAGTTTTACTTCAACTTAAGTTTCACTAAATAAAAAAATGATATATAGTTTTATAAATGTTCTTCAAATTCGAAAGATTCTCGACATGCCGCCGTGACGTAACGAGTTACCGAGTGTCATACGACGCGGAACATATTTACTAACCGGATTATACGTAGGGCCGCGTACCGAGGCATACTTAATAAACTTTGAGCCCGCTATCGCTCGTAATTCGCTCGTTCCGCTCATAATTTGTTCGTCGAGTCTTATTAAATTCATAAGTATGCGTCGCGTACCCTCCTCGAGGTGCGAGCGACGAGTAATTAGAGTATTTCGTATAAAACGGACTGATAAATAAATTACTCGATTGTTTGAAGATGTTATTTTGTGTTATTATAAATTTTAAACAAATTTCGATAACTCTTAGACTTATTTAGCTGTTATTATTGATGTCCAGGTAAGCTCGCTTAGATTTTTAAGAAACCGAGAAAATAGGATTAAATAAATATTAAATAAAAAAGGTAAGTATTAAAAGTACAAAATAAAGTATAGAAGATTCGAAAATATGGAGAATCTGTCCTGTCTGTCTGTTTCAGTATAATTTGGGAAGTAATGCCTCAAGATTGTACATAGTATTATTGTGTGTATACATATTGTAAGATTGTAAGCTACAACTTAATTTATTTGTAAATGTATTTAACGATCAGTATTTATATACTAGTAGCTGTGGCAGCGACTTCGTTCGCGTTTCATATAAAAAATTAAATTGTACCAAATTGTGAATTTAAACTATTCTCGAATCCTCAGGAATAGACACAAAAATTGCATTAAAATCGGCTCAGCCGTTTAGGAGGAGTTTAGTCACATACAGACGCTCAGAAGACTTATAAATAAAGATATATATATATAAAGATTAAAAAAAATTACACGGAAATATCTTAATCAAGATAAATAATTTATTGTTAATTTTTACCTAGAGTTGTCAAATTTATTGTAACCCTATGGTAACATGTACATAGTGTGTGGAGAATATTTTCCACCATTTTTTGTTTAGCGCATTTTAGTTTTTGTGATTTGGACGTTTACTTGTAACGTTCACAATCCACAATATAGACTACATTTATACTCTTCGAAGCCAATCTCTTGTCGATAAACTAATTGGAAGGAACACGTTTGATAATTTTAAAAAGTTTTTAAAAGGTTCAAAATGTAGTTTGGGACGGGCTGCTAATTTTGGTCTCGCATCGCACACGCTCTGGATCACCGGCAGCGGCACAAGACGTGCTCCGATGCCCAACTGGGGAAGTTCTTATGGTCGCCCCAGCGCGATACAGTGAGACCACATTACCTAGAATCACTCACATCAATACTGCACACTACACGCAAGGCATATGGGTTCTGTTAGGGACCTTTTTTTCTTTTATTTTTCAGTACCCTTTGGTTAGCTAATTAGGGAACTTTCGGGAAATTTGTAACACAGGTTTTTTATTTTCAAGCATAGTTACGTATCATGTTATTCCTGCGCTTGCTACAAATTTTGGCTGAGTGCTTTAAGCACTCTCCCTAAATTCCCATGAAGCTGTACAGGTTAACAGTGTTTAGATAGTTTAAAAACGTGATCGATGTCTCTAGCATCAGTATGTGTGTTTTCATCTTACAAAGTGCAAAAAAGAATCCTATGTTTTGGAATCGTTATGGTCCTCTACTGTCATTTATAACAGAATTGTAAACGTTGTTTAATGTATGTTCTCATCATTGGAAACCCATTAGATATCATTCGTGTCGCTAAGATTTTCATGTATTTTATTCTATTTAGTTAGTCGCTTATCGCCCTTCGCTTGAGTTCTGTTTGCAATAAATCAGTTGAGTTCTTCTGCTCACCGGGCGACAGATAAACTCAGCCTGTCGCCAACTTTTCGAAGTAGCGTTAGGATAAATTCACGGTTGGTTGTCGTACTGATGTTCTGATGCCTGCCGCGTTGTTCACACTCGGATTGTTATTACGCCGTAATTAATCTGTAGTTTTCTTACATAGGATGTTTATATAGAATCTTATTTCCATACTTTATATATTGTACCTAATGGATTTAAATATTATTTATGTATTATAGTATAATATTAAATGACAATTACTCTCTCTATCCCTATAAAAGAGCGGTACAACGGGAATCGTCAGTTAATTTACACTGGCCGTTAAACCGTGCGGACCTGTGTACGCAAGTCACTCTGCCACTGGTAATAATGTGTAGCGACTTAAGGCGTTTCGTGCGTTCTGGTATCACATGTTAGTTTTTATGACTTACTGATTGATCCGTGTCGATTCCATCTCTTTTACTTTTTATTGACATTTCACAAGTTATCTAACTAGACATTTGAGTTCTAAATGTTTAACTTACTATGTGGAATACAATGACTGAATACAATTTATATTGGTTTTAAGTATTAAACTGATTTTTTAAATTTCTTTTTATAGGACATAAATTATCCTGGATTTATGTTATTTTCTATTGTCGAACAAGTAGACACGGTTGTCAAATCATTATAAAAAAATTAATGCATTAGTATCATAATTACGATCATCGCGTTTTTGCATAGTCACTATGTCGTATGTAAACACTAAAATGACGTGAAATAACACGAAATCAACCCGACCCACGAAATAAATACACGTGACACGATCGTACAGTTTCAATATCAAATAATGAATGCGACCCAAACAAAGATACGTGAAGTCACCTTCAAGACTCAAAATCCTGTCACGATATCTCACCGGATACGGACTGCTTTATAACGGCAATACATTTTATCCTGGGGTCGTGGGATGTCTTCCGAATCGCAACGGAGGATATACTTACTCGGTTTTATTTACAGATGGAACCGGAAAACGTATGTCCGGATATTCGCGATGTGTTTGTAAATTGTGATGAATTGTTTGCTAAGTCGGCCCTCGGGACTCTTACTAATAATAAATTTAGAAATACCAACAATATTTTAAACGTAAAAAATTAGTGACGGATTGCTTTTCTAAACAATCCTTGGTTTTTGTAATTAATTGTATCATTAAACAGAATTTTATTTTTATATATAGATTAAATCTATTCTATTGGGTCCATTGAATTCGGTTTCGGTTAACCTATTTCAAATATATACCTTTGGAAAGATTGTTTAGCTAAAGAGCTCTCTACTCTGATTAGAATAACGTGACCCAAACTAATCAGAAACAAGACAAAACAGCATTAGGCACTTTTGTTGGTGGATCCTAAACCGCAAGTTGTTTAAAATTCTGTCCTTAAAACATCAACACAAACAAGATAAATTCAAAATTTGAATATACACACGTTTGTTATGCAAGCCCGGATGAAACCACAAAAGTGTTGTTGTAATCCGGTTAACCGGTTTCGCGCTCTGGGGCCCGCTAAGTGATGTCTGTCGGTGACAGTGCTTTGAGAGTGCGATCTTTTATACATAAAAAAAGAAGAAGATAGAGTAACATGATTACTCTATGGATAAGGAACGAAGTTCTCAAAAAACTGCGTTTAGTTCATCAATGATTATATTATGATCGAGTATGGTTTTATTTATCCCTTTTTGTTTTGAAACCGGTATAAGTGCCTTTCATGACAGTCGGATTCTGTTGTTTACTTTCATGCAATTTTAGCGATCCTTTTTTTTTAACTGTAATAATTTGAATATCAGGTTCGTGTTTCGTTTTTTAAATGTAATAAGTCTAATATTAGGATATTTAAGTTTTCGATTTATTTATATATTATATATGAATTTGGTTATTACCATAAAGTTTAGCCCAAAAAGTTTCAGTATAATTGATTAATTTTAAAACAGGCCTTCTGTATCTTACTTAGGAAGTATAATTTATCAGTCGTGTTTATTACGTTTTAAGCTTAGTTTTAAGTTGTGTAATCTTAGGCTTCATTGTGTCTAGGTCTAGTCATAGTTTCTTTATTACTTATTCATGTTTTTTTTTACATCTGAAATATTTTTCGCCTAGTGATAGTATATTACCTAGCTAGTCCTTCCTTAATTGGAAATCTGATACCAAGTGTATTAAGTTTTATAGGGTTCACACACTGTGCTATAAATTATTTAAAAAATAATCTGTTGTACATAGTTTTTTTTGTAATTTGTTTTTGGTATGTAATAAAATAGCTGATCATTGTTATGAATTTAATACAAATACTTCAATAAATTTATCAAAACAATTTATATACCTTGCGTATATTTCCAATCTTATTGGAATAAGAAATTTCGGTATCGCAAACTACCCTATATTGTGAAACTAACGCCAACCAATAACTAAAGGGATGAAATGGGGTTTACGTTTCGAGGTATTGTTGTCTCCGCCGCGCCGCAGAATCCACTGTGCTAAGAATGCATTGAATTTTCTACCAACGCTAGATGTTTGTTGACTTCAGTTTTATGTAGTTATTTTTGTAAATCATGCTTGCAATCTTGAAATACTCGAAATTGATCATATTTCAAGAAAACTTATCACATTACTAAGAAGTTTATCTTATGATATTTAGCTATACATATTTGTATTAGGTTACAATAGAAGGTTACAAATTTTCAGGTCATTTGTCGTGGTAATGAGAGCAAAATGATGTATTTCTTTTGTACGATTGATTTTAACTTATTCAAAATTAAATGATGTGGCGCCCAGAATCTACGCCCTTTTTGGGGCTTTATCCCCTTAAATTATAATAATTTTGTTTATATTCAAGGTAAGATGTACACATTTGCATGGCTGATTTACATCATTCTTCTTTGTAATCATGTACATACTCTCTGGTTAGGTTTGTAATACATGTTTTGTTACAGCGGCTAAAATACATAAAGCGAATCATGAGAATTATACTGAACTAGCTGATCCTGTGGTTCCGCTCGCGTATCATATTTTCTGTTCCGTACAATTATTTACCCTGTAATATAGTTTTTAAACAATCATTGACAAAAGATTGATGTCTAATTTTTGGCGCTAAATTTTTTTTAGAATGCTAAGATGTTTCTCACACATTCAAACACTCCAGATGTTCCAGTAATTAGCCGAGACAAAAAGAAACAGATAAAAAATTTAAAAACTGTGTTTTTTTGTACAAGTACCAAGTAAAAGTAGTATAAGTGTTTTGATATTACAAACAGACACTTCAATTTTTATTTATTTGTCTAGATTCCGTTAACAAAATAAATTTACCTTTAAATAGTTGATCTAAGCCGATAAATATCTAATAGGTGTTACGAATAATTACGAAGAAGAGAAACTCTTACATACAAGCAAAGTCGTGGCTGCACGGTTAGTTAATTTATATGATACACTGGAGCGTGTTGTTCCCACGTATTCTTGGAAACTTGACAGATTCAGCCCTTCGGAATTCAAGTTTGTGAATTCCTAAGCGAATAACATCTGCGAAGGCTAGACAGAAAGTTTGTTTTCCCTCGAATTACCCTTTGTCAAACTCGGAGTTTGCTAAGGAACGTACCTTCGCAGTGTATCTTCTTAATATTACTGGGAAGTTTTTCGTGTAAATTTTTTTCTTTACAGAAGAAGAAAATGTAACAGGAAAAAACTTGTGCGCGCGGGTAAAGAGAATTGGGTTAATGTTGCGCTCAATGTGTTGTCGCTTAATTAAAGTCTCTACTAAATATTGTCACCGGAGAAGTTTTATTTGAAAGTTTATCTTAAAATGTCTCGATTTTTTTTAATACAACGAATGAGCGAATGCCTACTACATTGGAAAAATTTTGTTGGGGTATAAATTGCGTTGAGGAATCCGTTAAAAGAATGTTGGTCTAGTAAGAAGATGAGTTAGATGAGAAACAACTGCATGCAGCAGAGATGCGAATGTGGGAGATGAATGTGTGGCGTGACCAGAATGGATAGCATCTGGCATAAATATGTTAGAGGAAGTTTGAAAGTGGCGCCAGTGATATACAAGCTGAAATGGAATCGTCGTGGTATAGACATGTTTTGAGAACAGACGTAACGAAAAAAGTGCTGATTATGAAAGCTGAGGGATGGAGGGGGGACGATGCCTAAAGAAATGATGGATGGAGGGAGGGATGGGAGGATATGTGAGACAAGATATGGTGAATGCTTGAGACGTATCGAAGACTACTTACTGCACCGACACCAAATAAAAAAATATAAGCAGGAAGACGATGATGAAATTGAGTTATAAAATGTTCGTTACTCAAAGTAAATAAACTAAATTTCATATTAAACATTCTTCCAATGAAGAATAATAATAAATATTATTAACTTAAAAAAATGTTCGAACTAGCTGTATGCTATATAGCTCGTAAAACAAACAGATTGCGACAAGCATAATAAAAAAACTATGATGACGAACGTCACAGTAGGTTTTATTTCGTCCAGTATGCAAATTCAGATTTTTTTTATGTTTGTTTGTTATGTTTCGGCAGTATCAATTAACATTCTAGATACTCTTCATTAGCTGCTATACAAGAATACAATATAACTTCTGTTTTTAGTTTATAGTTAGTAAGCATAAGGCATCTGATGATAACAATAATATACGGTTTTACTCTTTTTTTAACAATACATACGTGTTCTTTATTGTTCTAATAATATGGCATTACCTAAGAATAGTTTGAATACAATGTTATCTGATAATAACTCGAAAGTCTACCGAATTTATTATACTATTTGTTTTAAAAACGGCATTAAATAATTTGAATAATAGTTGTTCATACGTCTTGTTTATAATTCAAACATTACAGAATGGAACGGAATAGACTAATTCTCCTGGTGTCTTATAATTAACAGTGCAACAGTAAAACATAGTGCAGTTATGTTAGATTTTGACACATATATGTATTTTCATAATGTCGTTTGATTCTAATATGATAATATAGGTTTAGATCCATTCGATCATGAGACGTCCACTGTTGGACATAGGTCACAATGAGAAGGGTATTGCCATAATCTCCACGTCTGGCAGGCGGGTTGGCGATCGCAGAGGGTGTTTATGATACTCGGAGGATGCTGCTGCCCATTCTCTGGTTTTATCCCTTAGTTGCCTTTTACGATACCCACGGGAAGATATGGGGTGGTGATATTCTTGACCGGCACCACACGATAAATAGCTTAAGAGAAAAACAGTGCAACGAATCTCTAGTAAGTGTAGTTTGAGTTGTATTGAGCGCTTAATGTATTGTATCACGTCACACTTTTACATTCCAGCATGTCCGATGTCGCAAGTCGATAAATTGTAGTAAGCCCATAAATTCACCCTAGCCAATATCGCTGTACGACTTGTGCACACAAAACAGGGAAGTACGATACTTTATTATGTTTCTATATGTGTCTACTTTAATAATTACATTGGTAAATGAATTGTCAGGTGATTAAGACTCGTAAAATGTATCAATACAAGAATTGTTTGATATTATCTAAACTAGAGGTATATAATTATATACCCTAGAATTGACTTTATTATATTTTTTTTATAAAATAAAAATGATTAACATATGTATTGAAAAATGGTATATACATCTATGATGATAAAGTTAACACATATTTCATACTGAGTGGTTTAAATATGATCGGAATTTCTGTTTAATGGAAATTTGTTATATAATAACTTACGTTAGAAATATCAAATTCTATATCAAACGTGTTAGTTTGTTTTTTTTTTTTATAGCGGATTTAACATTACTGGTGTTCGTCTATGATCGAAATTCGATCATTATCTAATAAATAATTTGGTTTCTTTTATAAAAGTGTAATAATTAATTTTTTTTGTTTGGCCTTTCCTTATTTCATTACTTAAAGTAAAACTTTATCAAAAGTAAACATTCAGTCCACTTTGTAATTTAATAACGAGCTTAACACAATAGGAAAACAATGGAAAGCTGGCGTAAACGCCAGGTAAGTGCTCAAGGGGTTAATGTATATCTTAATGCATATTATTATATTATAATATGTAAAATATTATGAATTTCTTCTTTTAATGTTTAACTATGCCAAATACACTCCTCCGTTAACGCAGTGTTCTTAAAAAGGAACCCAAAGTTTTCGCTTCAATTCCTTATAATTATTTGGCTTAATAGACCAGTAATCGATAAGAAATATTTTATGCCTTTATCTTTATCATATTTATAACCTAACGATAATAACGCTTTCTTTGTATCACTCGACGGTTCCACGAAGTAAAACTTTCAACGCCTATACCCTAGCAGTAATCTAGTCAAACTTTCCGCAACTAATAGCAAGGGACAGTTCTGTTTTATAATACCTTATTGCGAACAGATAGTGCGTGGTGTTGACTAGGTTTTTGTTATAACGATAAAAATAGAAAGGTAAGTTGGGTGAGCAATAGAATTATTTTTAATATCACAGTGGGGTGGGCCAAAGTAAATGGCACAAATTGGTATTTTATTTCTACAGGCGGATTCAAGTTTTGCTTTCTATTTTTTTTAGATCTTTGAAGTTATGGTAATAGTTTTGTACAGGGTCAATTTCTCTGAAATATATTACATTTGTATGTGCAGTGTTTAGTCTTGATCTAACTTGGTCCTTGCGTGAGTAAATTTGAATAAATTAAGTTTTTTTCCGATGGTGCCACAACATAAATCATATTATCTTTTATGTTGAACACTAATATAGTAATTAGTATTCATTAAAAAAACAACCATTTCCAGTTGTTTACAGTGATATTCACTTCTACTAAGTATTAGGATGTTCATTAATTAATTTTCAGGCAGATATAACCTCTTATTGCGTAGGTAGTTGTTACCATAAGTTACCTAAAGTAGCGGGTTTTAGGTTAAAAGCGACGAATTATCCTAGAAAGCCTTTCACAAGCTCGACAGAGCAATTTCAAATCGCGTGCGAGCAGTCAGCCTGCCGAATGGAGTGTAACGAACAAATCGGGTTGCCCGTTGCAGATGCGTCGTCGACTGTCGGTGACAGATATCCCTGACGGTATTTAGGTCGCAATGGATGCTGAACTCACCAAACAAGTCACCAATCTAATATTGCCTTCGTGAACCAGTGACGTAATAAGTATATTTTATTACATAATTTCATTTGATTACTGATTGTATTTTTTTAATGCTATGAAACTATACTTGTTTTTGCGTTGCTTTCTAGTACTATTAAATTATTTATTTCCAAATTATCACAAATGAGAATAGACTCAACACTGTATTTACTACACGGTTACATATTCTAAGCGGGTGGTAGTAACAGTATCAAAATCAATAATTTACTTCATAAATTTAATCTAAGAATAAGAAATAAAATGATTTCAAAGTTTAACAGCGACGACAGTGTAAAGTTTTATTGAGGTAAAAGTCGGTAACTACACAACTTTAATACGAAGCGTTGTTTGTTTCACAAAAGCTCCAATTGTATAGCGCAGTATGATGATAGGGGCATTGAGTATTGAATCACTTTGGTTCCGAAATGACAAAAGAAAAGGTGTTGTTTTCGTCAGCGTCTCTTCATAGTATCTATTATAGTAAAAATAAAAACTTTTAAAGTTTAACTTTTAGGTGTCTCTTTTATCGTATATTTATAATCAATGATCTGGTTCTTAAATTCGGAATCACTTTACAACATTACTTTTAATCTATTTTCAGAGGTTTATATAAATAAATAAAATAAATATTAAAAAAAAAAACATTTAGTTCGGCGAATATATTATGTTTGTTGGTTTAAACTCACAGACAATTCAATAGATGTTACATGATAATTGCGTTATGTAATTATTTGTGAGAAAAACGAATGTAGTTTTTTTACTGCAGTCAGAGGCATCAGGGCTAAGTTGAAGCACCTCCTTACATGATGTCAACAAAATCCCTCGAGAAAGGACAACATACCAAAGCTTTGTTTTGCAGACGAAATGGGTGTCTATGATGATTATTCCAATGAATTCGTTAGTTATAGGAAATAAATAATACTCATAAAAAATAGAGTATAGTGGTATGCTTTAATGTGAAATCTTGTATCATCTATAATAATAAGTGAAATTGAAGTGTCTGTTTGTAATATCAACATTTTTTTTACTTAATAGATATGAATGTACATATATACGATATTTATACCAAAAATATAATTTTTGTCTGTCTGTCTATTCCGGGTAATATCCGGAACAGCTGGACGAATTTTGATGGAACTTTTTTGGTAGATAGCTAAAGTTACTTTGGGTACTTTTAATTTTCAAAGATATTCAGGGGCTTTGCGTTAAAAAATTAAGCTCCTAAAAATTGGATAAAATCCGGTTCAATGCACATTTTTACGGATAAGTGCTTGAATTTATGAAAAATATTTTTACATTATCTTAGTACTAAAAAAGTTATTAAGATTCCGTATAAAAAAATAAAACGCAGTGAAGAATATATGAAACGCGGGCGTACCAGCCGGCACACAGATAGTTTATTAATTTATGTAATCTCTGTCATCAAGCAATGCTAATGAATGAACTGAAAACGTTATACAGCTAACGGAATACAGCCTGTGAGCGTATAATTAATTGAAGCAAATTTGCATGCTATCACACGCTAAATTAAACCAATACTCGACCTATTCAGCTCGGCTTCCGCGCTAATAACATAAGTATACTACTAGTATTATAATATCTCTATAGAAATATATTTATAAACTTGTTGATCTATTTGATGGTTATTCTGAACATCATCTAGGTACTTAAGAATCGAGTCTTTGAATTTAACACTTACAGCGGTAAAAGTTTTCATGAACTGAATTTATCTACGCGTCATTTGGCTCGGTTGATCTGAGATGTTTATAACTTGTTCTGTATTTTTATGGGTTACTTGATGTATTGTCGTTATGTAAATATTTTATCAAGCTATTCAAGTTAAAGGTTAATTTGTAATTCTAATTTTTTATACTGACAGTTATTTTTGATGTAGAAAGGTGAACATATTTTTATCATAAGAATAAAATATAAAAAGGCACTTAAAAGTAAACAAATAATTATTTTATTTATCTGCTTCTGTTTACTTCAATATATCTTTTGTTTTAATATCATTAATAATTTTGAAATCGGTGCCAACCTATGGATAACAAAGTGGTTTAAATCTATGTCGCTAATTATTTTCGCTTTTGATTAATTGCTGTATAAAATCATTCTAGACCTTTATTTAGTTTATATGTAATTGTGATAAAGTTTAGGCAGTTATTTCCATTTATAAATGAGTACATTTGTTAACTCTAGCTGCCACCAACTCCAAAATTATTAATAATATTAAAACAAAAGATATATTGAAATAAACAAAAGCAGATAAATAAAGTAATTATTAATTTACTTTATAGTACATTTTTGTATTGTATTCCTTTGAAGTCGGTTTTGTTTTTAATTTTAACATGTTTTTTTTTTCACTAAAATTCGAAGGGTTTTCTCGATCAGATCCTGATTTGATGGCAATAGGACCAACTCGGGAGTGGTACTCCATCGATTAAAAACAGAAATTTGCATATCAAGAAAAATCAAGTATCAAACATAAAAAAAAACAGACGAAATGATTACTACTTTTTGAAGTCGGTTAAAAAAACAATAAAAATCATTTTAAAGTTGGAGTAAAATAAATATGAAGCATTGATTGCGATCACGAATGCTGAAACGTTATCGAAGCATGAAAAGGAATAATAAAATTCATACTACAACCAATTTTTAAAGTAATTCTTTTGAATATTTTTTTTTTGACAGGCAGGCTCGATTGATTACTTTGATTATAGGTTACATCAACAGAAAATAAAATAAATGCACTTACTCTTTTATTTTGTAAAATAATATCTCAAAATTGTATGTCTACATATATGTATCTGACATGTGGATCTGTTGAAATTCGATGTTGCCAAGTCAGTAAACTAAACACGGCGAAATTAGCTTGGTGGCAGGATAAACATAAATTGATTCCAAAACATACAGAAAGTGTAGAAAAGTATTCTAGAAAATATTTAGCAATTTGTGAATTTCTACATCAAATTGACTTAAATCCGGCTACATTTACGACTTATATTACCGATGCGCTATGTGCGTAAGCTACTTATAGCAAGTTTTTCAGATTTATTATTATCATCATGCCCGAGCATTATTATCTACATGATTTTTTATGGGTCATTCGTCACGACATTGTTTTTTGTTAAAACGTAGAACGTGTAGATTCGTAATTTCCAACATAGGTACGTTCCATTTTCACACGGTAATGCCTATAAAACTAGACAAAGGAAAACAGTTAATTAATTTGTTTTATCTGTGTGTAAACCAAATTTCTTTTTTATTGGTTTTGTAGTTTTTGAAGAGTATTCGTATATTCGCCACTGTTCTTCAATATTTTCCTCATTTTTTACCCAAATATGGATGAATAAATTTTCGAATTTCGACTATTATCCGTCTAATAGCACAGTATAACTCCGATTAATATTTTTGATCACCAGAATGCACTCTCACAACTAGATTTACAGGTTCCTACATATATTTAGGTGATATTGTGGCAGTTTGTTCCATTTGTAAGTACAGTTTGTTCGTCTTTTGCAGCATTTTATTTACGAAATTCACACTGCTTTAATTACTTAGATCGTTTGGCCCCCCGTTTTCTTCGATGAAAATCCTTTGTGTCTCTCAGTTGGGTATTTTATTATCGGTATCGTCGTTCAATTTTCGCGTATTCGCTTTGTTGTGTATCACCTAAATTCCACACTCGACGCATTTTAGATTGGATCGCGATCGTCCGTGGAGAATTCGATTCATAAATAAAAATGGCGTCTGCGTATCGCCATCTTGGCGCTTCGACCGCTCTATTGCGTGCGTCGCATGCTTAATGTGTACGAACTGATTTATGAAATTTAATGATACTCATAAATAAATAGATCACAGTTTTCTGTACGATTCCCTCCTGGCTTCCTTTATGGTTTCGATTATCAAGGTACTTTATGTTAACAACTTAAAGACTTCTCCAATTTTCAAAATGATCTCCATCTTGATGTTGATCATTGAAAGTAAACGAATAATTCAAATTCTTAATAACCGTTACAGTTTCAATGAAATTTCTTTGGTTCCTTATATTATTGAATCAACTTAATCTGCTTCGACTGCAAATTATGAAGTAAAGTTCAAATTTAAATAATTTACTATAAGTGTTCTTACAAAGCCATTGAACACAAACAATATTACTAGGAGATCAGTGTATTAAGGTAAGCAGTAAGTAAGTAATTTAGGGGCCTTTCAAGTATTAACGTAAACAGTAACTTTTGGATATTTTTGACCATTTCCCTGTGCCAGTAAGCACTGTAATAGTAAGCAAAGGTCTTAATCTACGTAATTACGTAAGAATGAAACAAAAAACAAAAAATAAGAAGCCAATATTGCTTACGTAATCACCTTTCACACCACCATGCCATCATAATATGCAAAGCATAGAACTCTCATCCTCATTCATACTTACGTAATACTTGAATGGGCCCTTATGGCTATATACGAAGTATAAAGATTTAATACGTTTATAGCTTTAACAAGATTTCATTTGCTTTACAATTATTCTCATATAACTTTCCTACGTCTATTTGATTTCACACGCTGTGGCACTTGATGGGTTCTGTTCCAAGGTTAATTGTTTCGAAGCACTCTCGTAATAAATTAATGGTGACAATGACAATGTTGCCTCGATTATTTATGTTAAACTGTATAGAGTTACAGGGAGTGATCATTTGAAATGTGGTGCTGTGTTAATCGATTTTTACTTTTTGATTATTCTATATTATTCTTATTTACTACTAACTAGGTTTTTTACAGTAATATAATGCTAGCTGCATTCGAGCACGAGAGAAAGGGAATGGTAAATACAATTTAAAAAATGAATAAAACCAAATTAAACTAAGAATTTTGTTATTATTCATTTTACGAATTAAACAGGTAATTTTTTTATGACAATTATAATGACTTCGTTATTTATACACAAAATTGAATTTTCTGATAATTTTTAATGGCAGAAACGTAATGCAGATAGGTAATGCAAATTATTGAATAAAATTAATAAAAATTTAGGAATGATGAAGACGCAGTTGGTTTTGCGATCGGATTACGCATCGATGAATGGAGGTTCAAACCCACCTATCCAGATTGAGCTTTCGATGAAGGAAAAACATTGTGATAAAACAATTTCATAGGGACTGGGTATTTTCTACTGCCAATCTGCCTAGTTACCAGCCTAAAGGTTTAGTATATTTACCATCTAAGCTATTTAATATCAGGTAAATTCGTGGTCAAAGCCTTATACAATATTAAATAATGTATTTCTGTTTGACACTTTTTATAAATGACTGTATTTGAAATAAGATTTTTTCATTTGTATTATCCCGACAGAGTACATGTTGTTAACTTTGTTTTAACAGTTGTATTTCAGTGACGTTGAGATTCTTTTGTGTTTTACTAAGATGAAATACCCGTCAACAGACATTCAGCGGCAATTTGTGCGTGTTGATTTGTGAGGCAGCTCCGAACGGCAGTCCCCCCGGGAAATCACGATATGACAGTCATCTGTTTAAACGCCCACCAACAGTAATCTAATCTAAGTTAAATTTTATATTTTTACTCTTATGATACGAGATTGAAATAAATAATGGGTATGCGTAAAATAATTGAGTGAAATAATTTTCAAACTTGAGGTTAAAGACGTACTTATGAAAAGATCTTGACATGATTGAATCGTATTCTGATTGATGTGCAGTTTAGTGTATGATGTTAGTTATAAAACACACACTTCAGCTCTTCTTTCGGTCCACCTACCCAAGCTACGTCTTCTGGTAAACGGCAGTCATTCGAGAACCAATTGCCCCCATCGTGCATCGGTTCTACGAGCAAAGTGCCCAGCCACTTAAGTTTAACAATTCTTTGGACAATTTCGGTTACTTTGGATCTTCTGCGGATTTCCTCATTTCTGATTCTATCGCGCAGGGAAACTCCGAGCACAGCCCACTCCATTGCCTTTTGGCTAACTTTGAGCTTTCTAATTAAGCCCATTGTAAGCGACCACGTCTCAGTGCAGTAAGTCATCACTGGCAATACACACTGGTCGAAGACTTTTGTCTTTAGACACTTCTGATACCCTAACACTAATTACCATTATCGTATCGAGTAGCCTAGGCATTCATCACAACACCCGGCCAAGCTATACAAATATTCTTCAGGTCAATAATGTTAGTTAGTTCAAACAGAAATTACGACACTAAATTTATCGTACGGAGTTGTGTTGTAAAATACAAAACGCAATAATAGAGTCGACGTTTCTAAATCTTTTGCTTTCTTCGCGTGCACTTGCATCTTAAAATGTAATTTTGTTGCTCGACTTGAAATGTCATAAAGTGCAAAAGTTTTATCGTCCCCGCTGGAATTTTTCACCTTCGTTTCGTTCTGAATTTTATATATATGCTAAATAAAATATGTTCGTGTAGAACATATATTTCTTAATTTGACTAAGTGTACATACATAGGTAAGTAGAAGGTTATTTACTAGATGTAAATTTATATGTATAGTATGGCCGAGTTAAGTGACTGAAAAGTCAATTGTTTCTAAGCTATGTCGCATACTATAGGTTATAAACTAATCAGTTCTATTTATATCGAGGTGATTTCTGTCTGTTTTTGGTCACTAAACTGCATCTATAGCGTAAAGCGTTAGAAAGGTTTAAGTTTTAGTTTATCGCCTAAAGCGTATAATAAAACTTTTCTAGTCTTTCTAGGTGGTAGGTTTACGGAAAACTAGCGAAACATGATAGTAATACCTTTATGTATTGACTTAAATAGAATTGATATTTATGTATATAACTATTACCTTTAACTTGTAATTTCATTTACATATATCTTTTAGATATATATATATATATATATATATATATATATATATATATATATATATATATATATATATATATATATATATATATATATATATATTGGTTTAAGTAAACTATTGCATTAAATCTAATTCCATTTAATTGTTATAAAATGAATACTAACAACTGGCCACTAAATGTATGATTTAAAAAAAAAAGTTCCGTGGTTCACGAGTTATAATTATAGTAATAAATAACATGTACTCATATATAGTAATTTATATTATTTGTAAATTTTGTTTTATTAACGAAAGTTGGCGGGGAAATCTCCCCAGACACCAGATATATAAAACCCAGACAAATTTCAAATAAGGTAGATTTGCCGATGCGGTGATACTAGGATATCCCCTGCGTCTGGGTTCTTGACCTTTTAATGTCCTTGGTGAAACTCTCGGAAATAATTCCCAAGGTGGGCGTCTAAAGCCTTTAAATCTTCGAGCACGCCTCAAGCATATTTTAGAGCTCTCTCCCCCTAAAGAAATAGTGTTTCATTTAGGTAAGATTATGTCTATTTTACTGAGGTGTTCCTACGGTTATGTTACAGGATATATTATGATGTCATAAAATATGTTTATTAGCGTCGCCTACGTCTGTACTAGAACCATCTATATGAGTTTGTGTATTATATATTCGAGCAATGTTACTGTAGATGGAATTGAGTTTTACTGTTGTAATTTCAGAGATAATTTAGAATAAATGCTTTATATTACCGATTTACATTTTCTTAATATATATAAATATATAAAATAAAAAATCAGATTACATATTGTTAACTTTAAAACGCCCAAATACATAAAAATACTTCTGATTAGTTTTCTTTGTTTATTTTAACATAAGGTATTGTAGAATTTATTACCATAATTACACGTCAACGAGAATGCAACGAAATTTTTAATGTAACCCCGAAAGGTTTCGCTATAACTGCTTAGTAAAGTCTTCAAGTCTTAAAATCTTCAAGTAAACTTGTGTTTACAACGACCGAATTACTCGTTTTGGAATTAACCTATATATTTATGTAATAAAGTTTAGAGGAATTAACTATGCCATGAACTTAGGACAAGAGACAAACATCTGTGCTACTAAACCAAACTAACTTCTGGCCGTGACTTCGCCCGCGTGGACTTTAGAATCGGATCCAAGTAGAAACTCCGTTAATAAGTGATTAGTTAGAGATACATAAAATAAGTTTTTTCTTGGATTTTTTAAAAACCACAATGCTCTAGTAGTTACTTCAATTTAATATAACTCCTAAAATTTCGCATACGTAAGCTGTGAAAATTTATTTTTGGTAGCTCCTGTGTATTTTTTATTTATATAAAAGTTTTAATTACGAAATAAGTGATAACTGCATCAAAGTTCATTGCGAGGGTTAGGACGAATTAGTGGATAAAAAGAAAGACAAAGACGGAAAACAACTTCGTTTTATACTATCTATAGAAAATTAAATTAGAAAACTAACCTTAAATATAAAGAGTCGAAACAGAGATACATGGAATTGTAACAGGTCGAATATGAGATCTGATCACCCATGCGATGTTAATTCAGGCCGTCGCAACGGCAAAGGGCAACCAATATGGTGACGGCCGACCGACCAACCACGTGACATTCAATTAGGTTGACCTGCTTTTCATTTAGTTGTTTTGTGTTATCTGTATAGATAAAATTATTGCTATCCACACGTCCTAACGTTGTTTTTTTTAAGAAGATATTTGTTAGCTCTGGGGCAATTCAAGTATTACGTAAGCAAAATTTTGGATTATTTTGACCCCAAAGTATTGGCATAAAAATTGTAAACACTTACCGTCTCCCATGTAATAAAAAATAACTAAATCACAGATGGGGTCCGATTGATGCTCACGTGAAACTGAAACAACCCCTCATCGGTTGATAATTACTGATAACATTGTCGTCAGTGGGCGATGTGCGTGCGGCGGCTTGACGTAGGGCCGCTCGCACGTCCGACTGATTGGCGCCGCCATCGCATCGATTCTGAACAAAGTTACAGGATATTCCTTCATTTTTAAACTCGACTCAGGATATTTAGGTCAGTGCAGTGACATACAACCTTTAAAATGTTTCTTAAATAATGAAGAAATATGGTCCTTTATGCTAAAAAACCTTAAAGATAAGCCTATACGGTAGTTCCTGGAGACCAGGGGTCTTCAACTTGCGGATGAAAGACGGTTTTCTAGCATAATTTAAGGAATAATCCGAAAAGAAAGGTTTTCAAATCCCATAATAGAGTATTTCATTTTACATTACAAGGTTATATTTGTTTTTAATTTCATACATTTTTGCAAAATTTGACATTATTTTGCGTTCTCGTTAAATATGATACTTTCTAATGTATCTAATAGAACGCAACTATCCTCGATTTTGTGAGTTTATATTTAAAGTAAAATCAAAATAGTTTTAAAAACGCTCATGTGCTTTATTGATTTATTTTACTAATCCGTATTAAGCTGGTAGTTTGAACAGCGCATACAAATGAGAATCCGTGTAGAGCCGGCAAGCCGTGTATAGCAAGCGGTGCGGCGAACAATCAACCACTGTTCAATTACGAAGCGAAACGTTATGAATTAATATTAATGCATACATGTTACTTATACGTGATCGTATATCGAATAGAATTCAATCGAAACATAATTTAATGAAAACTCGTTGACGCGTAAACTATTTTTAATTTCACATCCCTTTTTCACAATTGAATGGTAAAACTCTGTACGTTATTGATTCTTGGTTGTTTTTTTTTTTTTTGCTTATTTTACAAAACATGTTAGGATTTTAAATTCATAGTATAAAGTGTATGCGGATTATCCTGTGGGCATTCTTAGTGATATTTTTTTTATATAAATTTCATTATTTAGGAGTAGAATTATTTTAATGTTAATGAAAAAAAGAATTTACCTGTAAAACAAAATATTTAAAACCGACTGGTGCCTGCGATCATGTTTACGTGAAAATGCTTTTAATGTTTCAGAGTACTATTGAGTTTTGACTGGGTCTTTTTCATTTCTATTTAGTAAGTGCCTAGTAAATTTTACAATTAATAGTAAAACTTACAACCTCAGTACATATACAGATCCAGAATAAAATATGAATTATTGTTTGTTTGTAAATAATTATAAATGAAAATATAATTAAGTCTTTGAATAAATTTTATGAAGCGTTTATTTTATGTTTACGAGTAAATTTGTGATGACGCTAAGACAGATAGATGTATATGTAAGATTTATGCAACAGGTATAATCGTCTCCGTTGACTCTCCGTAACAAATGGACGGTATTTCATAAGTAAAATTTCAGCGGAGTTCTTGAACGTTCCATGCAAATATTCTTATAAGGAAGTTGGATCGCGGGCTATATTGTGTAAGAAAAATAAAATAATGATAATACTCCCTATAAAATATAAAGAAGATTATTGTTGGGAGTGGAGGAGGCTCAGTTATAAATTAAGTATTTCACTCGAGACGTCAATCTTAAAGACAAACTTTGGGAATATAAAAAAAGTCGGCGAAATTGGTTACACGGGGATTCGCTATTTTTACGATGGGTACGCATCGGTTGCCTCGTTTTATGATTCAGGTTTTATGAAATTTTGTATTATGTAATTTTAATGAGTCTTTTTACTTACAACGGTAATATTCGTAAAATATCTAAGTAAAGTACTATGTACAAGCTAATGCGTACGTTTTTATTATTTTTTTAATACATTTTTTTTTCGAAACGATTTACTCTGTTAAACTGATAGGCTTGACATCTTGTCCCGGGCTTCGTGGCTTAGGCTTAGGTTGTTCAAGTGTTGAATAAGCAAAAATTTTGACATTTAGGAGATTAGGAGAGGGGGGCGCCCTCTCCCTTGTCAGTAAACAAAGCTTACTTACCTGAACAACCTCTTAATACAGCCGAAAAATAATTATTATTATAAGATTAATACAACGTAGTATTCTTTCAAAAACTGTTTTGAATTGATTACGTATAAAGGTTTTAGCAGCAATTATTTGTTTCTATATTCAACGTCAACTGCAGCCGGTTACGCCTTTGAAAAAATTATTAAACGATGATTAATGTTATTATTATTTCAATGTTAATTAGTAAATATTCATGTTACGCTTGCAATTTTATATATAACAAGACCTTCAATTAAAATGTGTTATAATAAAATTATATACTAAACTATTCCCAAGATTATATAATATACAGGTTACTTTGAAATCAATGGCAATAATTAAACGGGAGCTTATAATTATGATTATTAATGAGTACAAAGCAAAAAAGATTATAGTAAAAAAAATAATTAAATTAAAAATATATAATTGAAGTATCAAAACTGTGCGACGAGTATTCGGTGGACGTTGGCCCCATACGCGCTCGCGCACATCAGCTGATAATTTTACTTTCATGGTTACCGGGTCATCGACCGCTGCAAAATGGCTACGCGATTTTGATACTTTGATTGAATTTATAATGTATATTTTATAGTTTTATAAAATACCGCAATCTACTATTACTTAAATACTGCCTCGGTGGCGCAGTTGTATTACGGTGCGATTGCCGTTCTGAGGTCTCGGATTCGATCCTCGGGTCGGGTATTGGGTTTTTCTACTCAGTATCATCCCGGAGTTTGGAATTTGTGCCCGATATGGCGACAGGTTCGTCCCCAGTCACATCTGGGACGGAACTAAGCTCGGCGAAATATAGATGGTGTAGTTCGTCGCTATTCCACCTCTGCCTAACCCTTCGGGGATAACAGGCGTGAGGCTTATGTTATGTTATGTTATTTTATAGTTTTATTTAATGTTTTTTTCCTTTAAACTTAATTAAAAATGGTTTTTAATATAATTACAAG
The DNA here is from genome assembly GCA_014132275.2 of Samia ricini. Taxonomy (NCBI): domain Eukaryota; kingdom Metazoa; phylum Arthropoda; class Insecta; order Lepidoptera; family Saturniidae; genus Samia; species Samia ricini. Next base: position 16,686,928 of record AP028161.1, read on the forward strand.
CTTCCATTTAATTATTGCCATGAATTTCAATTTCACCTTGTATATTACCTTGAACACACGACGCATTTTAATCAGGTGTGAAATTTCTAAAAAAATCACGAGTACAAGCACATACCTACTAGAGAAACAGGGAACCTTAATTTGAAGTAGGAAGCTGTTTTCGTCAAAATATCGCTCGTGCAGCTTAAATGAAACACTGTTGTAAGCATTTGTATAGAATAAAAGCTTCTTATCTACGAAATATATTGTAAAAATATAGATCTGAGAGTGTACAGTAAACGTCGATAAAATCTGTAAAATCGTTGAGGTACTATTCAAGACATATTGTATCAATATTCATATATGATCGAGTTAAAAACGTATCATCAAAGATGATGATGTAAGGTGCTTATCAAGTAAACCGTGTCGACTTCTACGTTTTATCTTTGTAATTTGTAGGTAGGTAATATAAGTTTTCACGTTATTTTCCCGTCCTATTTCCATTTATCTGACGAGTCTCGGTTACCTAACTCCTAACATTACGCTAAATTACAATGTACATTTCCAGACGTGGATTTTAATTATTCACCTACTTTAAATGAGTGTAAGCAGATACGTGCGTATAATTAATTATTTTTATATATTTATATTTGTTTAAATTTCAAAAATATGAGTATGATCGTTAAATTTGATTATTAATTCTTTGAATTTATTTATGTAATTAAAATGTTGTTTGTCAGTAAGTATCTCTGTCGCGTGAATTGTTCATTAATATATATTTTTAACGAAATATGATTTTGCGTGGTCTTCTATGTATGTGATAAATATTTTACAATATTATTGATTTAAATATCGTATGGGTTAATTCAAATAGGACGTACACTATTGATTATTTTCATAATTCTAATGATGATTTCATAAGTCTAATTCATAATAATTTAGTGAAATATGTTAGAGTTAATATTAGCTATGCCGGGCATGCGTTGCGATGCCACGCAATTTTAACTAAGAACCTTTGCGGTTTATTTAGTACAACTCACCAAAGTTTCTGATGAACAGTTTAGAAGTGCATAGTGGACAAACATACTTACTTTTATTTTATTATATAAGAGAAATTCTCGTTTAGTTAAGCGTTGTTATCGCTTCAAGCTATTTCAAATTTAAAAATTTTAAAACTATTATAATACTTAATTAAAATTAAAATTTTAAATGAAACACTGTTAAAACTTCATTGAAAGATTGAGGTAAAATGCAAAAAAAAAGAAGAAAACACGGATAGAGAGAGAACCTTTTTAGTAGTTGAAATGAGAAGAGTCGGTCGACTCGCGCCTTTCATTATTATACTGGAATACACTAGCTCGCTGGAGTTTTCAACACAAAGGACATTTTTTTTAAATGTAAAAGCTTTGTAATACGACCTAGATGTGCCACGGTGTGATAGTATAGGATACTCATTTATATATAATACTATGGTCGACTACGACTTTTGACAACCCTGTTTTACGTATACTATATTATCTGTGTCTGTCTAACTTTTATCCGTAACATCATTCGTCTAGTAAAATAGAATATTATTAAATTAATAATTCCTTATCATCTTGGGTACAGGTAAAAGTTATTGAAATTCCGAATCGGTATATAAACGTAAAGGGATCCTTTCGAACCGACTTATCTAATTGACTACTGTGCAGTGTGCACAATATCCGATATAGGATTTACAAAATGTCTATTAATGGTTCATATCTACCGGGTGTCACGTGACGACCAACTCTTATAATTCTCGAATACTATCAAAGGTATACTTTTCTCTCTTAAATCTACTTGCTTCCTATTAATATTAAATTAAAGTCCGGATTTTCATAATCTAGTTAAAAGCAATATTGGTTTGTCGGTCATTAAGCGAATTCTTCTAAATGTTAAAGTGTTGCTGCGTGCGTGGCTTCCTGCTATTCACTATATTCGTTTTATAAAAACCGACGGAATGTTCTACGATGCAGGCATTTTATTGTTTTGTTCAAACCTTTGAACGTTGAATTTGATTGCATAGGTAAAATGTAATGTATACGTACCATGTATAGGAAAATAAATAAGTATTTCTATATATTATCGAATTATTGGATTCGGTTTGTATTTACTGTTGTGTTCCGAGTCAAACCTGATTTCCGTTTGGAAGTGAAAATTTGTAAACAAATACTTTTTCTATTCCCGTAATATCTGCACTGATTTGACTCTTGATACAATATAAATTCTTGTATGAAAACATGAGTTTTATTTATCTGCTAGTTTGAAATATGATACAGGAGCTTGTTTGTAATTTTAGATTATCAATTCATTTTTTATAACTTTTAGGGTTCCGTACCTCAAAAGGAAAACCTTATAGGATCACTCTGTTGTCCGTCTGTCAAGACCCTGTTTCTCAAGGACGCGTGGAGATGAAATTTATATCAAAGGTCAGGTCAGGACTCAGGTCTACTGTTCCTTGGAGCTGTGAAAAAATCAAACATCTAAGCCAATGCAATGAAAAGATAATCGTTTATGCTATAAATTTTGACACTCGCAAGGGAATCAAAACCTACAGGGTACTTCCCGTGAACTCAGAATCTTGAAATTCGGTACGAAGCAATGTCTTATAGCACAGATAAAGGAAAAATTGCGAAAAGCATACATTTTCAGCGCAATCAAAAGAAAGACCCGTTTATGCTGAAAATTTTCGACACTCGCAAGGGAATCAACACCTAAAGGATACTTCTAGTCGACCTAGAATCTGAAATTTGGCATGAGGCAATGTGTAATAGCACACATAAAGGAAAATTTTAAATCTTCAACAAAGACTTAATTCTAATATAGCTTTCGGTTTCTCGAATACGATTTTACTTTGTATTGGAAAAAACGAGAACGCTTTACGGTGTATTTCCCCACACTGAGGGCTTGTAAAGCGCATGCGTTGGACAACGACAAGCCGCCCGCCGCAGTCTGTCTCTTCACGTATAACTCATCGCCCGTAGCAGTGTGCTACGTTGTAGCTGTAACGTAGCGCGTAGCTTCATTACCTTTGCCTGCAGTGACGTACCGTGTTAACGATAACGTTATAAAAAATAACGCGTTAATAATAGTTATAGCGTGAGTGTTAGTTACTCCGATGAAAAATAGTGATAGTTTGCGTGCTACAGTGACTGGATTTTATTACATTTAGTTATCAGATAAAAGAGTATCGTGGTTACTGTGCTATTTATGATGTAAGTAAATTATTTTATTAATTATTTTTCTTTAGAGAGTGATTGCTAATTATATTGAGCTGAATTTATGAAAACTATGGTAGCTACTTATAATTAAAATAGATTATATTAAAAAAACAGTTATTTTATGTTTCTGTTTTAATTAGATCAAAAGTTTAAAAAAATCGTTTAAGGAAATAGACTTAAGTCTACAATGTAACAAGTTAACAATTAAGAACATTTTACTCCACAATTAATTGTCTTAATATTTCAAAACATTCACATTTTAATCAATATAATAAATCAGCAATAGTTAAGTAAATTATAAATACTGGATATAATTAATAGAGAAAAAGTTAAATTTTAACCGACATTGTAAATTTTAATTTTTTCATTTTAAATTTAAGAAAACGTTTAGCATGTTTAAGATTAAAATGTAAAAACAACAAATAGATACGATGTAGACGATGATAATCGCACTTCGGAAGTTTAAATTAAGCATTGTAAAGTTATTTTTAAAATATCGAAGCTATACTCTATTACGTATACATTGCGTACAGTATTGATACCGTTGTATAACCTCAAAACTAGATTATATAACGTTTTCTTTTCCAGGGTTAGTCGTAATCGTCTGGTTTAACATTAATAGAATAAGTTGAAAACTGGATAATATTATGTTATTTGTTTTTTGTGTTGTTATTGTAAACATTATTTTATGTTAATTTCGCAATATTTAAATGGATAATTTACAATATTATACTATTTTATTTCATATACAACCTTCGCGTTTGACCACAATCTTATCTTGGTGAGGATGTGATTATAAATACTGGTTATCATGTGATGCTTCCGGAATACAGTTATAAGTGTTTGGTATCAGATATTTAGAGTAAGGATGCTGCTAGCTACATCTCTTTATATATCGAGGTTAAACTCTTATTTATATAGGAAGCCTATTCAATTAAGTACACTTCAATTTTTAACTAGTACCACACCAACTCCCACTGGATCTCAATCATGACTGGCCTCTAGTGTTCCAAAACATAATTTTTTCACATTACCGGAAATCGAGCTTGAGCTACCTACAGATTTAAATTTATCGAATGAATTAGTAAAAAACAAAACTTATTATAAAACAAATTAAAATAAATCATATTTTATGACAGTTTGTAAATTAATCAACAAGTTATATTATACTATTCATAAATTATTTATAATACTCGAAATATCTGGGCAATGACCAATACTCATCTGAAATGAGCATATAAACTTTAAAGAAGCTAATACTAGCTAATATTGATTTAATTAATTTTTACTGTACTAATTAAGAGAATAAGTTTAGGTTAATAATTAAAATTAATGTTCTTAGAAATGTAATAATAATTAATCTTATTACATTTTACTGACTAGCTAGGCTGTAGTAACCACTAAAATTGCCATATCCTTAGTCAGTTCACATACACATTTCTTTTCTCACGACCCTTCCAAATGTTGCGGAGACGGGGAAAAAAAATAGATGACTCATCCTCCCCGAATACCCACGTCGGATCCAATATAAAATTGCGTAGGGGGTAAACTTTGCCCCTATGAATGTTATGTAGGACTCGATAATTAGTTTAAATAATTCCCCCTTGCAGTGTGCAGCTCGGCTGCGAACTAGGGTTGCGTGGTTTGTCTTAGGGGAGTGGTATTATTTATATTGATCCCGAGATAAAGTTTACCTATGATTACTTATCTATATACAAATCAGAGATAATACATTTTAGTATCTTTATTTCATTCTTTTTCTGATTAGTAGCTATTAAAGAGCTTTGTATTATTGGAAAAAACAACAACAATCTTTTGCAGAAAAAGAACGAAGATACTTGACTGTACATACTAGTATAATATCTTTGTTGAGAGGTTAATATTTGTTAACATTAATTTTTCAAAATCTGATCCTCGGTTCGGCCTTCAATAACAAAATTTGTTTATATTTCAATATTTACGACATCAATAACCGTACAATGGGACGTCATATTCCACGGGTGTGCGTGAAATTCAGTACAAAAGAGAAATTTAATAAATCAATTTCGTCGGTACAGTCGCTCGCATAAAGCTTGAAACCTAAGTCGATAATTTGGAAACCGTCGACTCGTGTCGCCTCGTAAATTCCATATTAACTACTTCATCAATCAACTGTTATTAATTTGTTTTTACATATTATTAAAGATCAGGTATCAGGTTTTTACGAGCTCGATTTCCACAATTGGATGTTTATGTTATATCTCGTTTACATGAGTTTAAGAAAATGTGTCCACGGTTTCTATTGACTGTAATGTTTCTTCTTCTTAGTTAATGGAAATCTGTAAATTACAAACACGATACTAACAGTATTATGAATCAATCAATGCTTCTACGCTCTGACAAAATAGTGGTTAACTTGCTAGAACTTTCCACATAGGTTTTGTTGCGCCCCAAAATTCATCTTTTGTGTTATTCTTTTCAATGTTTGTACATAATAAACTAAACTATATCACGCCCGATATCAATTACATTATGTATGTAGTTAAATAATGCAAGATAATGAATTAAAGATAAGCATTACAACACGAGGGGCTGTTATCGCGGCTAAATCTTATATAATAATGTTTATTGCATTATCACGTTTTTATTTTTATTAAATTAATTAATTAATTTTTCAATACTTTTTCATTACTTTTTATAATGTACTACAATGACAAGTTCTTTTTTTTGTCACTTTTCCATGTATGAATGTAAATAATATAAAAAAAAATATATTTAATTTAAAATTGGATTATATAATATATGTCTATAATTAAAAATAAGAATCTACGTATATTCGTTTAATAGTTTTCGGCTTATAAATGCAATATCAAACAGACTAACAAACATTGTCTTTTGTAAATATAAACCTATCAACTCTTAACCTCAATCTCATCATGTGATAAGGGATAATGTTTCTGAAGATAATGGTAACACAACAAACCTGGAAGAGGAACTAGTTCTCAACCGGAACAAACTTATAGGATTTTTAAAAGAATAGTATTTTGATCTGGATTGGCGATAGTGCTTTATAATGTTTTAGTGAAATTATTGTTTTTTTTATAACTTACCGTAATAGACTACATTACTAGAAGTCATGTTTTATAACTTCCAATACAAGAAACGATTATAGATACGGTATAAATTAATAACGTTATCTGTAATTTTAATAATATTATCTTTGTGACTGTACTCACATGACTCGTTTATCTGAATTTATTGCTTAATATACGCATATTATCGGTTCCAGCCGGGGTCACGTCTTTTGGAGTTTTTGAGTTATATTATATTTCTTCTCCAAACTATTTTAGGTTTTCTTAATACGAAAATTCTTGACAAATATCTAATCTTTAACCGTACAGTTCTTAAAACGTTAAATCTTTAAAATGTTTATCTAGAAATATTTTTTCATACTGAATTGTGCAGAATCATTAGTATAAAACTCAAAGTAAACTACTTGGAAATGTGGCCACAAATCGATGATCATTATATTTCGTTCCGTGTTTGTTTAGTGACGCCATTAAATAATTACTCAACCAACGTATTTATTTGTATGGATTTCTTTTTTGGTTTTACCTGTTCTTTCATTTCCTTGAATTCATTACGAGTTACGGATTCCTATGATATAAATGTATGTTATTCTTTGTGTCAGATTCGGAATTATTTATAAGTTACTTGTAAGGTTTAGTGAGGTGTTGTCATACATAACTTCAAGATTATTTTCTGTTGTCACACAATAAACTCCTTAACTTAGTTCTACTTAATGAACTTATTTTACCTACATATAGATACAGAACAAACAGATGGTTTATATTTAAATTTTATTTGTTTAAATAATATTATTTGGGATGTATGTGAAAAAAAAGTTTAAATATACGTTATTTAGACAATAAATAGCGAGAAATAGAAAAATATTGTTCCGTTTACCGTTTTTAGTCGACAGTCACACGTCAAATTGCTCTCCTTGTTTGTAAATGGCGTGTGTCTGAAATACGAGTATTTGTATATACTATTTGTTGTATAGTTGATTCAACAAGTTTTTTTTTCTTTGGTACTTTGATGACATAATAAGGTGTCTTAAAAATAATATAACCAGATTAAACAATTCGTCTAGATTCAACCAGTGGTGGTTTGCTTGAGAGCAAATTTAGTCCACGAACGAATAAAATTTCCCGGACGGTGTATCGCCGTGCGCCAAGTAGCGAGCACAGTTGGTAGAAGAAAGTGGAGTAGTTTTGAGCAATAATGTCAGTCCCAGTACCAGTTCAAATATCACATTCATTCAATAGATACTTAACTTTCTTTTAAAAATGGCTTCCATTAAAATAATAATGTTAAGTAAATTGAGTTTTGACAATAAAAATATGTCTGGTACTCAGTATTCTTATTCACCTAACTATGTCAAATAGGAACTTTTCTTATTAACAAGGAAATCAAAGTGATCCCTCGTGAAGGAACGCTTGGGAACCACTTGTCTAGACATAAATTAGGTGCAAACATTGGCAAAGTATAATGAACTTTTATTGTTTTCAGTACGTTAGTGTATGTATGTATGCCTTGTGAGAAATAAATGAGGGAGGACAGGCGCCGGTCTGCGGCACTTTATTATTGCGTCACGGCGCCCTATAGTTAGATACACACGAACCTTATGTTTGGTCAACTTTACGTCTAACCCGGTTGCTATTGCTTTTTTTTGTTCCATGCGTTTTCCGTATAAAGGGTAAATATTACAAGCGAAATATCTGTAGAATATATATATATATTATATATATATATATTTCTTTTATTGTGAAGTCTTTAGTGGCTTCATACGACATTATTTGTTACTACATTCGATAAATATTTTACTGGCTGTCCTTGGGCATATTATGTCATACCATATCTTGCAATAATATTATATAAACACATCTGTGAACAAGGTCATTTTACTGAGATTTGTCTGTGGGTACATAACTGCTAATTATGAGATCATTGCGAAACTATTATTTTTCCAAATAATAGAATTATTATATAGATTACAATGACGTTACTATATTTATTATGCGCAATGAAGAAGAAATATGATATCATTATTGAATATTAAAATAAAGTATTTTTTGTTTTTAATAGGTATCAAGCAAATATTAGGTTGTCTCGAGCACATATTAATTAAAATTTAGATAAAGAAATAAATTAAAAACGAAATGCAAATAAGAAAATAGAAACCGAAGAATTCTTATAGTCTAATAGAATTCTAATAGAATTGAATAGAACATTCAATAAATATCAAAATTACAACAAAAAAAACCTGGCCGACAAAGAAACTCCTCCCATATAGCACTGCAATACTTATATAAGAATTTGTTGAACAGTACACCTGTTTACACTTGCCTCATACAAAAGTCTGCTGGGTATAATATAATAGTGTTGCCGAATTTTTTATTGCCCTTCAATTTACTATATTCAATAAATTGCCCATTGAGTGTCGCTTGTTCTTCATCACCCATAGTGTGTCTGATTATATTACTCTATATAATAATCTAAAAATTGGTCTAAAGATCGCTCCGTTATCCATTATTTCTGGTCTTCTCCCACTGCATCGTGTTATATCTATTGATTATATTTTCACTTGAAATTTTGATGATCACATTATCTTTTCTTTTTTCATCTTCACTGAAAATTCTATTGTTTCTCGATGTTCCACATTTTCAGATTTCAAATTTTCCTTCTTAGGCAACCTCGTCAATGAATCCGTTAAAACTCATATTACATTAGCAGAGCGCACAAATAAGATATACTGACAGTTGACATGAATAAACTAATAGAAAACGTTCTAGGGTTTTTAATGAATTAAATAAATAAATATAATGATGATATATAAATAATAATACTATAAGAAATATTACAAAAATAAATGAGTTTAAAACCAATCATTACAAGGTATCGGACATCGATTAATCGAACACTAATTTCGTGTGGTCATTTTGTTTAAAAATATCAGTTACTATCTTAGCTTTCCTAGTAGGACTTCAATAATTTAAATAATGCAATTTTCAAATTAGATATCGCGAAGCTTGTTGTCATTATTCATAAGCAGTATGTCTTATAATCTATAATATAATCTAGTGATATATATAGGATCGTTAACCCGATCGTTGACTCCCCTGCAGTGGGTTGCTCTACAACCACGATTGTAGCATTTTCTGCATAAACACGACTATCGGTCCGCGCGACTTGCGTGTTTTCAGTAATGGACTCGAAAACATACTATAGTCAAATGAATATGTGCAAGTACTTTAATTAATTCCATCGAAGCGTTAGGGTTAGACTAAACCAAAATATCGGAGTATTTTTAGGGGAGGAATATTGAATGTAACCAGTGTGTAAAGCCAGTTTTTGAAAGGTGTTCGTAAGTCGTGGTAACTGTTAATGGATTCACGTAAATACTTTGTATTGTAATTGTAATTGTAATATCTACTTTTATGCAACTACCCATGCACATAGTGAAATTGCCGCCATAATAATACGTTTCGGGATTTCGCGATACAGGATTAGCCAATGTAGATCCAGCATTTAGTGGGTTGGTAAGGCAATTAATGGTTTCGACATACAGCAGATGATGCGGTACGCCAGTTCGTTGTTTCTATAGAAGAAATCGCGTCGACGCGAGACAAACGCGACCTCGGTGTCTGGCCTCCTAACCCGCCTGCTGTGTGTTGCAACCATAAGTACACAGTGTCACATTAAAGCGCAAAAAGCGTAAATGTAGTATATCCAGAGTTGGCTTTAGTCGTGGTAGATGTAAACCGGCGTCGTGATAGCTAATGTCAACAGATTCTCATGTACCGGTCAACATATATAATGCTAGAAGTAGTGCAGTCATTTTGATGAATTAAAATAAAGAAAAGATATCTATATAGAAAAAAATACATTTTAAAATTAGTTATTACACTTTTACGACTTATTTATAAATAATAAATAAGTAAAATATTTGTTTGTTCTAGGTAAGTAACACAAGAAATTTACTATAGACTTGTAAAATATTTTTCTCAAAATAGTAATATAACGTCGATCATCTACATACTTCTGCGGCGCTGAGGTATAAATATTTCTTTATTTTACGCCCCAAACGTTGATATATTAGAATTAGCAGTTAGGGATATGATAATGAAATTGGTAAGAATAAGCGTGTTTTAATAATTATTCATAGCCATTTTCATTCATGTTTGTTATCAATGCTCGTCTATAACGTTGAAATAGCAGCCCTTGTCGGCGGTGAAGAGATATTGTTATGGTTATCGTTGGCTTAGTGTATCGTTCTTTGTTAATAATATTACAGCTGTTCGCTCTGTTCATTGAAACAATAGCATTTTTAGCTACGATTATGTTCTTCCTGGCCGAATTTCAGCTACGGCGACTCAACTATTCTGAAACGGCTTACTCGCACAAGTCCGGTATCCAAAATGCGGTCTTATACGGAGGTAATATTTAGGTGCATAAGTGTGCATACAAACACAGATGCAACATCTTGTCCTTTCTTCCCTTTATCCGATGGAAGGAACACCCGTTACGATCGGATAGAAGTTAGGATGCAGCGTCTAGGCGACGATGACTAGATTCTATCATCGCCTTAGGCCTTCCACGTTGTCATGCCACCGAAGGTAGATTGTTAATTAAGATTGTAAATGCCGAAATAGAATTTCGTCTACTAAGCGGGTCAGCCGTTAAAACTCACATGTCAAAGCAGAAGAGTTCCCCCTCTGCCAGGTTTAGCCCAAGATACGACATGGTTACCGGAGTATGGTACTGCATGCAGGACAGTTTCGGGGAGGAACTGACGAGAGATTGTGAATTATAACAACTTAAACAACGAATTCAACCACCTAAAAGCTGAATTATATGCTGACGGTTATGATCTACATGAAATATTTATGTAAGGTTAACTGACTGTAAAATATGGCATTGATATGGTAAATATGTATATTGTTCGACCGGCTGTCAAAATTCGATCATAATCATTACTGAAAATTTGAAGATAAAAAGCTGTTTCAAAATTTTGATATTGATACTATTAACGTCGATCAATAGCCATAGAAAATATAGAAAATCGATTTATAAACAGACGAGAAGAATATCTGCAGTCAAAATTATAGATAATTTACGCAAATGAACATATTCAGTTAAAATAAATCCACCACCGGGCCACCAGCCCGTTGCGTGAACGATATAGTAAAAACTGCGGATCAAACATTTACGAGTATAAGGCTAGGTCAGGACCGAAACACATGGCGTACAAGAAGAGAGGCTAATGTTCAGCTGATGATGATGATAAAATAAATAAGTAATTAAAACAAGGTCAAAGAAAATTCGGTTCAACCGCGACTAAAGCTTTTTTATTATTATAGAACGGTAAAGTCACTAATAATAATCAGAGTTCCATCCAAAATAAGTGGTGTGCACGAGAAATCGATTATATGATTATTAATTATTATATATTATTTGGCAATCGATAATTATAATTATCGATTGCCAAACCAGACAAACTAGATTCTATGACGAATTGATCACCGTATGCATAGTGGTCGAGGCTTTGTCGAGCACAAAAATCCAATCACCCCGCCTATTTGTAAATTATCATGATTTAAATTTTTCCGACCGATATTATACAGCTAAATAATAGGAAAAAAAATTGAAATGCATATACATATACGTATTTGATTTTTTTTTTTTTGAGAAAAATATGTACATGTGATTACAACTGAAGGTACGTCGTACCCTGTCTCCCGAAAGCTCTACGTATACACGGAACGTGTTTTCAATTCTCAACAGTAATATAAAAGGATTTCTCGTATGAAATAGAAAGACACGAAGTGACTTTATACAGGCGTCTTCATTCAATTTTATGTACGGATTGTATAGGGAATAAAATAGGTCGTGTGTGTAAATTCCATTGTTGCTCATGAATTAAATACGGACATGTTACGGACGTTTATTGGGCGGGTTTTAGTGATTGAGGATTTGTTGCGAGTTCATTCTTTGTTGTGTTGTTTTGAAAGACGTTACCCTTTTAAAGGTCCATGCCAATTTGTATTTATGTCAGTAGGGATACACTACTAGAAAAATATTGGCATAGAAGGCCCAATATTTGTCATTCAAGTGGCTCACTTGTTTAGCCCCCTGCTGGAAACAATTGACAGATAATAATATCTATTTACAAACATAAAAATCAATGTAAGTAGAAATGTTTATCCTCTATGCACTCTTAATGTTTATCCGATTATGATGAAATGTCGTTGAGTTGGTTTGCATATGTGCGTCTGTCTGCATGTTTTCTGGTCAAAAAAAAACCCGTGGTATCGCAACGTTTGCCGTGCACACCTATAGTCTATCCAAAAATACATGATCAATTTGGTAAAAAACAATGGCCGATGAGTAACCAAAGACAATGTATAGAATTACCAATTGAGTACCTTGTATATAGCTCACGAATGTGAGATAATTAACTAATTTCTATTACGAAATTTATTATCAATGTGCAATATAAACAGATATACACAAGGGTTATAATATGATTATATTATATGGTTTTTACAGATATTAAAAGAATAAATATTTATTAGGCAGTACTTAACTTTTTAACAATAAAACTTTTTTTGGTTTGGATTGTCGTCCATTATGACTACGTACCATTTCATTAATTATTGAAGAAAATATTATAAATGTTCTTTGGAATTATTTTTTTTTTTTGCCGTAAGTTATGAAGTAATGAATAAAATAAGTTTTTAAATGTTATCATGGTCATGTTTTGATAATATAACCTATCTTTTTCTATCGCATGGTATCTTCGTAAGTGTAAAGAGTACGAGTTTTAGCTGTTCCATCTATGTATTATTAATCTGAGGTACATCTGATGAGATAAAACGGAGAATGTCGGTTTTTTATGTTTAATAAGTGAATGATTACATAAATTTCACCAGATTTTTGACGTTATAGGATTTAGTAAGGTTAAACGCATTTCTTACAGGATATAAAGCAATCATACGTTTTTTTAATTAGCCAGAAATAATTAGCAACACTTATTCGAAATGGTTTTTCAAAAAGCTAAATCTAAAAGAGTGAACAATATATTTTCTAAACACAGTAAAAAGGTTTGACGATATGCACTTGTTATAAATTTCAACTTGATGTGACAAGTTCATTTATTTCATCTTTTCAAATAATTCATTTACCTAAGGTCGCATCCATATGATTCATAAAAGCGATAGATTTATGAAACATCAAAGCGCCATGGCGATGTCTAGTCTGTGGCCCCAATTTTTATAAATTTCGTTTTAAATATTGTGTTGAAATGGTTAATTTAAAACAATTTCAATCTTAATATATACTTTAGGTGTTTCTTAAGTAGATTAAGATATATAAACATAATTACATAGTGTGTTTAAGTGAAAAAATCGTGATATTGTGAAAAGTGCTGTTTGTTTACCAAATTGATCTTGTATTTTTGGACAGTGTATAGTTATTTATCGTCGGTTCGAGTATGCGATCTTAATCTGTTTTTGCGATTTTTATTGAACTTCCAATTCTGAAATGGTTTCGCCACACAGCGGTCGACTCGGGACGCCAGCGCGATGTTTTTAAAGTGTCAGATCAGTGTCTATCATCAGTTAGATAAACTGAATTATTTTTGGTTTGATCTAAAATTCAGTATTGTGCTGTAAATAAACTTACTATACAAATTTGAGATTAAGTCTAAGTCAGTATGAACAAAATAATAAAGACATAAAGACATTTAAAAAAAAAAATTCTTGTACGTTTAATGGACCCACGAAGTGTATATAAAATCAAGGAAGAAAGATGAGTTCATTTAAAGTTTAAAATATCTCTGTCTATCGGCGCAGAATGCATCCGGCGACATGGAAATACATCAATTCCTTCTCTCAGAGCTCGACAGGGATTATTATTTTTATTTGAAATCGGGAACGTGACTGTGCAGGAAATACTGCGAGTGATGTCACGGCTTTTTGTAGGACGAATTGTAGATATCGCTGAATTAATTCTGATTATATTCTTTCTGGTATAACGTCATACATTATAGTAAAACATAGATTAAATAGGTATTAAAATGATACGTTTTCCTTCAATTCGGTTATTATTTTATTCGAGCTCGGTAAAATGACTTCACTTTATCTAATGATAAATGAAGTACATAGCTGTGCCCGTGACTCATTCCGCGTGGAATTCTGTGTTTGTAAAACAATAAATTCAATAAAATATAATGTAAGTCTATACTTACAAATAAAATTAAAGTGTCTGTTTGTAATATCAAAATATTTTTTTTACTAAATCGATACGAATGTATATATGATACTTATAACAAAAATACAATTTTTACAATTTTTGTCTATCTGTTCGTTTGTTTCGGGTAATCTCAGGAACGGCTGGACCGAATTTAAAGGAACTTTTGTTGTTAGATAGCTGCAGTCACTTCCCGTAACTTTTGTTTTTTGAAAATATATAGAGTTCCGCGTAAAAAAACTAAAACTCATCAAATTTGGAATAAAATCCAATTTAATGCACTGTTTGACTGTTACGTGTTTAAATTCGTGATAACAAGATTTACTTTATCTTAATACCGAATAAAATTAAGAAAAATAATTATGGTTGCGAATAAAAAAATTAAAACGCAGTGAAGAAAATATGAAACGCGGGCGCATTTGCGGTCACAGAGCTAGGTCTTTATAATTATTTACTGTATGAAATCTATTACATTCGCTGATTTAATAAGCCTAGGTAACGTCCCCTCAAAGTAATTATAATAGGTGAAAAAAAATTTAATTCAATTATTAACAGTGTCCTGTCGCTCTTAATTGAAATTTCCTAATCATATTTTAAGATTCAGATCCTCCTGGTTTCGTTAATTTTCTCCGTCTCCCCATTGGCTTAATCCTTCGATTGACAGGTTACGCTTAAATTTTCAGTTTTATGTTAATTAGTTAAATATACTTTAAAGACTTATAATACTCGCTTTGAATGTAAATGATTTAAATTAAATGATGCCGTATGAAGTCGCTTTGCGTGTTCTTTTTATTTATTTTTTGTGCGAAAATAGTTTAATTTGATTCTATAATTATAAATATATAGCTTTTTTCGTGATAACTATAAAAATGTATTTATAATTAATTATTAAGAATTAAAAATAGAGTTATAAATATTTAAGCCTCATGCGGAAATTATCCTGCGATCTTTCGGCTTCATATTAATCTCATAATCACGACATCGCGACATTAATCAAAATGAGAAATGAAACTTTTTTTAATATAAACATTTTGCTCCTTCCTCGGAAAAGTTTGCGCCACCTTGCTAATATACCGTTACAGGGCTTTGTCTGATCCTTGTATTTGCCACTCGGGGTCAGAAAAAAATAAATAAACAAGAGTTTCCCTTTAAGATGAAGAGTGCTAATAGAGTGGTCGGGGCCAAGTTTGCCCCCCGAGCGGTTTGCGCCCCGCGAAGTTACTTTATGCAAATTAGTTTAGGGATCATGATGTTCCTTGATGGCAATGTTTTTGTTGTGCGGTTGCTCTTTTATTTGGTACTATATGATCATTTGTTATTCGATAAATTTAAATAAACACAGAATTCATTGACAAGATCTCAAAGCATGTTATTATCAAATATACGATGTCGTTTTTGGGCCGGTTTCAATGCACGTTGTTAATCTGTTTTACTTACTGAAATCAGAAATTTCATTCCTTTTTTCTCTACAGTTTCAGATTGGTGTCAGTGATCAATAAAAAGTCAATAGATTTTTGATTTGATCTCAATCTTAACTTTTAAGATTCGATAATTAAACCTGCTGGAAATCTACGTCTTTATATTGTGTAACGTTAGCCTGCGGTTTCCTTACTTTAGGATTGTTTGATTACTATATGCCTAGTAATGTTTATGATAAACACAAGTTTTGTAAAATTATTGTGTAACAATTTACTCTGAAGGAGGTTCGATGAAGATCGTTTTAAAAATTAAACAAAAACTTTTAAAATACAAAACAAATTATAACAAATACACATAAATCCAAAAGAAGAAAACTTTAAACAAAATATTAATCTGAAACAACCTGATCCCGCTGCATCCTCCCGAGACGCTATCTTATTTAAAAACTGTCCAACTTGCGACGTAAATCAATTCACCTTATTTCTTCCCTTATTCCCTCCTTTTCTCCGCTTTGGGAGATAATGGAACATAAAAAAGAGAGAAAAACTGTAGGCTTATATTATCTACGTTGGAGCCGTAGTGACAATTTTGTAGTGACAAACGAAATCACTTTATTAAGGACTTTATTACTCTATTTATCCAATTAGCGATAGACTATAGGGGAACAAAAGATTTTCAAATATTTTCTGTTACTATGAAATTGAATTTGAGTCCTATTATTTTATTCGGCATGTATTTTTATTTTAAAGTGTTTAATATATCGATTACCCATAAAAATGCGACAATAGGAAAACAATGGAAAGCTGGCGTAAACGCCAGGTTAGTGCTCAAGGAGTTATGAGAGGACTACAATTCTGTTGACTAAGTAAAGTATATGAGATGAAGTATATGAAATGTTTTCGATATAATAAATAGTTTTATGATCAATTTTATTTTTTACTAGCTGTGCCCGCGACTTCGCTCGTGTGGAATTCAGGCGCCCCGTCCCGTCCCGACCCGTAAAAAGTACTCTATATATAATATAACTTATTAGCAGTGAAAGAATTTCCAAAATCGGATCAGTGGTACCGGAGATTACCCCGAACATCCAAACTCACGTACTTTACCTCTTTATTATAATAGTATAAATGTTCTTACGCATACACTTCATTATTTTGGTATTTTTAATGAATCTATCAGTCGTAAGTGCATACTTCAATCAATATACGCCACTCATAGTAAAAAACTATGTTGTACGTAATAGGTATATCATAATGGTTATGTAACAGGTTTTTATTAAATCGTGATAGGTATCTAAAAATCTATATTTATATAAAATAACTCAACATAATCAATAATAGCGGAAAATGCTGGAATATAAATTAAAAAAACTTTTTTTTTTTTCACACAGTTTTTCTGATGATATTTTAAGAACGGATTGACTGATTTTGATGAAGATTTTTTTTTTGTTCGTTTCGACTCGACTCGAGAAATTTCCTCGCGCATTGGATGAAAAAACAAAATTGAATTAAGCTAATAAATAACACAACATTTTAGTTCTTATGTTGTATATACTATGTGATTTGAAACTTTTATGTTAGACTAACTTTTATGTTAAACTTTTATATTAGTTCTTTGAAATTAAGATTTTTTTCATCAGTATCCTCTGATACCTAGTTAAATGATGTATTATTTCATATTTATTCGTGTCAGGGCGCAAGCGAGCAAGTTGAACGCCCGTTGAAATTACTGACGACACAATAAAACGTTTTTAACCGTCGTTTCATATGAAGCTGACGAATTTTACGATACGCGAGCGTGACGTTTAAAACGCTATTTCGCGTTTTGGCTTAATTAATTGAATTATTTGACAGGTTTTAAATAAAGTAATTTTATCTGATATTCAAATTATTTACACGTTCAGATCTAGGGACATGTGAATACATTGAAACCGTCTTTTTCATTTAGAAGGGTTCTCATTGGGGTTTAAATAATCTGTTTATAAATATGTAAAGGTAAAAAATCAGTTCAGTACCTCTTTGTCCTCTGCTTATTAATTAGGAAATAGTATTGTATTTGGAGAGAGTTCTCTTTTTTACTATCTATATATATTTTGTCGTGTATTTCTTATTCCGTAACAAAGATCTTTTTGTATAATTGTGGTGATATTTTTTTAATTTTCTTGTCAAGCGATAATAACATAATCAATGCGGCATTAGTAAAAAACCGCCCGCATAGTTGTGAGTTGCTTTTGGTAACTATTCACTATCTATCTATCTACCTATGGTATTATTCGGCTTAATATTTAGTTCTTCAAGGGTATCGTGAAGAAGCATTTATACGCATTTACACGACATAATAGTGACGTCCCACGATGCTAGACTTATTGTTAGGAGTAGCGTATCAACTTTACCGTGCTTCAATAAAAAAAAAATTGACAATTCAGACTCAAAAAATATTCGGTTTAAGCGTGTATATAAAATCTAATAATGTTGCTAAATTCGGCCCGGATGACATCAGTAGATCCAAGTGCCCTGAGCCCTGTACGGGTTCCACACGGTTACATAAACAATCGTTAGTCGGACGTTAGAGTCGTTAATACGAATTAACTGTTCGCATAAAGTCACCCTTGTAATTAAGAGACAGACAGAGAGTGGCGATGTAATTTTATTAAAGCACTTTTGGGTTTATAAGCGCTTCTAAATAAATAAAGCCGTTAAATATTTTTTTAGGTACTTGAATAAGTGGATATTTAAATACTGTGTCCAGTTATAGAAAATGAATTGGTAAGTTTAATTCCATTGACAATTGTCAACTGTTTACGGCATATCTCTTGATAGCGTTATGACGACAATTACTCTTTTTTCCTTGACTATAAGCATGATTAATATATCTTTTTTGGCTTTAAAGATATTAGATGAATTGCTTCAATTACCGTAAGTTATTCAATTTGATATATCAAATTGAGACAATATGAGTTTAATTACCAAGCACGCACCTATTTGTATCGTATGCCAATAAGATTTGAGACCCAAACGCTTCCGACTTATGTGTGTCTGTCCTCTTTGAGCTCTTTTGTGACTTACGATCAACTGAGATCGTGGTTAAACAATAAAGAAATAAAGTAAAAAACAAACTTGAATTAGAGAGTAATGTTGGTGGGTCAGCGTGGCTCTTGATCTTGGAAATTAGATTTCCATACTATTTTACCTCTGTCCAATATCATTATAATGAGCTTTCAAAAATTGACACTCTCAAATTATGTCGTCGTTTTTTTTACTAATTGGTTCACAGATTTTGTGCCACTTTGAAAAGACTACGTCTTTTTTATTTATTTTTTTCAACCATTATAATTATGGATATTATTAGTATTTCTCAAATATCATTATTTCACTAATGACGTAGTATGGCAATTTTATTGTCAAGAACTTCAAATGGATATTTGTTAATAACGAAGGTAGTAGAAATTATTTCTAAACACAAAAGCACGATATACTTGAAAATTCCTGGGACTTCACAGTAAAAATATGTAATCAAAAGAAATATAAATTTCCATTCCACAAATGAACACGAATTCTAATCAAAGATACCTATTATAATTCTCTTTTCAGAACAAAAAAAGTGGGAGGTTATCGTCTTTTCATGAACGTTTATTTTTAGTCTGAAGTCAGGAATCCAATTTCATATTAGAGCGTGCCTGTAAAACTAATTTCCTTACGGGACGAGATGCAAGTTAGATTAAAAGTATTGTTTTACGTTTCCGTAAAAACGAATCGAACACTCTAGAAAGAGTAACGAACTTGTTGAATTAATCTTTATTTGCAATAGTTATTTAAGTGTTTTTTTATTTTTTAATGTCGATCAGAACATCTATTTTTCTGGTTATCAAATATCTATTTAATTAAACCATAACAAAAAATGGAAGAGACTTTTAAAATGAAGCTCCTTTTAAAATAAAAATGCCTTGCGATTTTTTATGTAAGTATGCTTTTGAAATACGTTTCATTAATTTTTTCAACAAAATTATAATCACTCTAAAGGTTTAAAGTAAGAATTAATTTTCGATAATAAATTAGAATTTGCATTTTCAATAAGCAAAGTTTTCTTGAAATCAAGACGATTATGAACTTACAGGTACAGGGTATTAGGATTTAAATCTTCATTTACATACGACTCGAACTTCGTATTAATGTGTGAATTTACAACTAAACTCATATATCCCTCCCAAACTTGAAGTTGAAATCCTGACTTAAGTCATATTTATTGATGCTCTTTCTTCATATGTTATACGTATTTGTTGAACTAACATTCTTAGTATTTGCATAGTGGTTGAAATTCTATCATAATATCATTTTCAAACTCTTACCAGTTTTTATTGATCGTCAATTGCCTAAAGTTCCTTAAATTCTACTAAACAAAAAAAAGGTATCTTTATCTGTTTTATTTTTGCCTTTTTATAAATTAAGGATCGAAAATTTGATGCCAATACTGAAGAAGAAAAAATTTTGTTAAAAAACCCGATCAAGAAAATGTTTAGTAAAAAAAATAATTTCACAAACATGACATGACGGAATGATGTCATGAATCGGTTTTCGAAATAAGTTATATACTGAGCCAACAAATTAAGTAGAATTGTAATATTATAAATGAATAGCATACGCTTCAATAGCATGTGAATTTCTCGAAGTTTCGTGTGAAACTATAAGGAGCTTGCGATATTCTCGTCCCTGTTGATGTGTTGAGAGTCTAGGACAAGAAAGCAGTATGTTAATACATGTAAATCTACAAAATATATCTTGATAGAGTTTTAATAGTTTGTTGTTATTTGTTTATCCTTATCCATACACTATGCACTGTCTATTCCGTGTATCACTTGTCTTCTTAAGGTCAATCAACATCGCGAAAGAACTAAATAATATCGATTCTTCGGAGAGCATGTGCGTGTTTTTCTTATAAATCATAATATGACCAGAAGTAATCTGCAGATTATTTGGGGAATGGGTATTAGTTAAATAGTGTCACAGGCTTTTTATCGTCGACCTCTAAGTGGTCAACAATGTCTGCATTCTATAAAATTGTATATTCAGTTGTCTTGAGATACATAAACATACAACCATTAATTTGTAAAATTATTTAATTTAAATGATACAGCTTAATTAGTCTTAAATGAAACATCTATGTAACTCTTAGAACCTTTTTAGGATTTTTAATGGTTTTGTATAATTATAGGTATTTTTACAAAATGTTTTTTTACAAAAATCTATTCTATGGCTAAATTTCATTTTATCCATTTGTTTGAGAGTAATCAAAGCAGGCAGGCATATTCATGTGTGTAATATTATAATATGACTTAATGTAGTTTTATTTATTACCTAATTAGACAATTTTTAGATCCTTTTTTTATCATTCTACCCTTTCCATGTTACAACGGTTATGGTATCGCAGATATGGTACATGTCCTAAATTAATATAAAATCCTTCCATACGAAGATCGTTAAAAGTTCAATATGGCGATAGACGGAAAAAGGTATATTTAGTAATGAAGGCGTTGCAGATTAATATTTCTTGTGCAATGCAGCATCCGTCGGGTCAAGTGCTCTTGTGTCAAGGGCTAGTCTCGTCCGCACCGCTCTAAATTATTATCAGTCACCCGAAATCGTTTCTTAAGCTTCGACCGTTTTGGTTTAAATTCCTTTGGCGTTGGTTCTAGTTAACTATTTTGTATGTGTACTAGTTTTTGGTAGCAGATTTTCTCGTGTGAAAAATCTGAACATCTTTTAATTAATGTCTCAATGCTTGAAGACGTTTAAGTATCCGCTGCCACTCCCTTTGGTGAAACTTTAAAGCTTATAAGATCTGTTTTTTTTAATTTTTAGTGTTTGCTATTTATATCTAGATATACAGGATGTTTACTTATAAAACCTGCTACTGTTCCTGGTCGATTAAGAATACTATTTGGTTTCGTTCAACAGTCTTAACGTAGGGTTAACACCCATCATCATCACCTCGTCTGATTTTTTTATATTGTTTAGTTATACACAAATATTAACATAATATCCCAAATCAAAATTTGAACAAAATTAAAAACACGTTATTTCTTATATAGGACCAACAAAATTAGTATTTTATTCATCTTGCAACGACTCGGCAAGGTCTTTCGTATGCACTACAATACTACCTTAAATCAGTACGCAGTAGATTCATGCTTTGATAGTTTGTCTCGTTTCGATTATACACAGAAAATTAATACGTAAGTCAAAGTTAATGTGTTGGTTTTTTTATTATGTATAATGTTTCGATACCAAGTAAATAAACAAAGACAACATTAATAAACTTTACCTACATCATAATATATAGATATTTGTGTACATTAATTTAATATTATTGTAATCTTTCCGAGAATAGGAGCATGCATAACCTTAAAAGTACAGAATCAATTTTAATGTGGTTTTCGTATTAATATAAATTTTAACTCAACAAGGGACGCTTCACGTATCCGGGCGCTTCACGCGTCCGGGCGCTTCACGCCCGGGTGAGTCCCATACTGGCGCGGAGCTCGTCACTCCGTGCCCCCTTATCTATTGTATTGGGGGACTCTGATCCCTCAAATACAATAGATAAGGGTAGTGCGTAAATGCATTTCCCCCCGTTAAAAAAAAAAATAAAGGTACTACATAACATTATATTATCTCATAGAGTTTGTACAGTTATCATAAAAATAAAAACATTCTTCTTTCAATTCAAAGTTGTAACTACCAGCTAGGACTCATAAAATTACATAAAGATCATCTACCCAGTTTTATTAAATCACTTATTTTTCTTATCAAATTTCCTTAATTTATTTTATAAGGATTTAATTAGTAGTCATTAGTATTTTTTGGATTCCTTGCTAGGTATATATGTGCACATAACTACCTCTCGTGGATTTTACGGAAGGCTTCAAAACCACACGAAACGAGATGAATTCGTGAAGTTTTAAAACTGTTGGGGTGCGCGTCTCATGCGGAACGGTAAAGTGACAAGTTGTGCCGATTTCTCGAGAACATCTTCATTCGATAGGACGAGAACCACTTAGGTCTCTTCATGTTGTATCTATTTGAAACTAGACCAAAGCGCTATGTTTTAAAATATATACGTATATGTTTTACTTTAAGTTCTATATGGGCTCTGAAACATTATAACGTTTCGTAGAGCGATAAATTGAGTAATCATGTAAAACAAGTTTTACTATAATAATAAGTAATAAGTCTACCGGCAAAACAATGATTTTTGTAACGAATTTGTAAATGAACATATTTTTCAATTTCATTATCAAAAAGACTGTTATACTTTCATAGTAATAAACAAAAGGTATATTATAACTTGACAATGAACATTTAATTAATACAACTTGATTAAATCGTTTCTCGCAAACTTTAACAAACCACAACGGTGCTATGCGAGGCGCTGTGGAACAGTTGAAAAGCGTCATGGTGTCGGTTACTACATACACTTTCAAAATAATGTTTATATTGTATCATCTCTACAACGTACATACTCTTCTTGTTAATTAAATTGGTGGTTTTCTTTCAGAACAAACTATGTTAGTCATAAATGTACACAAGAATAATTATTAACGGTTTGTCTTTAACGAGAAATTCTATTACAAGTTTCTGGTTAAAGATTTGTGAGCCGGCAATGGTTGGTTTTCTT
Source organism: Samia ricini (assembly GCA_014132275.2). Lineage (NCBI taxonomy): Eukaryota > Metazoa > Arthropoda > Insecta > Lepidoptera > Saturniidae > Samia > Samia ricini. The sequence goes on from AP028161.1 coordinate 16,710,531, forward strand.
TGTTGTTTTCTTTTCATGTTGATTATTATCTTCGCAATCGAAAATTTAAATTTGAGCAGAGTAACCTGAAGTGATGATGTTTTTATATATTTTGTCTTCACGCTCCTTGTTTCGATGTAATTTTGTGTGATAATATGTCATTAAATGTTATCTGCTGTTTATGGAAATGTCGGTTGAAGGTGCAGTATTCATGTATCATGTATTATATGTCGACAGATAACAATGTTTCATTTAGAACTAGCAGTACCCGCAACTCCGTCTGCATAGAATTCCGTTTTTGTTAAATTACAAATTCACAGTTTCAATATATACTCGTAACTTACTTTCATATAAATTTGCACCCCTTTTTCCCTCACTTTGTGGTGACTTTTCAATAAAAAACAATTCTATGTTGTGCTTGGCTATATACTATACTAATAGACTACTGCCATACCGAATTTCATCAAAATCCATCCGGAAGTTTTTGTGTGATGCGTGCACAGACAGACAGACAAAAAACAAATTAAAGTCTCCCAAGTGGTTTTTCTCAAATACATTCCCAGTTTTTGTTCTCTTAGAAAACTCTGTATAATAAAACTATTATAAGTAAAGATTGGGTCATTTGTTGCATTTGTTAATACATTAAATAAATATCAATCAATTTGTCAATTCATTTTATAATCGACACGATTAAGTTGTTCTTACACAACAAGGCTCTACTTAATTAAATTTCATTTTCAGAGTTAGTAAAAGTAATCTTTATTTAATTATTTACTTTATTATTATTACATTTAGGTAGTACTAATTAAAAAGTAATTATTATTAAATTTTGTTGTGCAGTATATGTCTAGATATTAAAATTTATTTGTTTATGTGTGTGCATGTGGGTGTGTGTTGTAAATAGTGATGGATTAGTTCTATCTTTAGATTTTATATGCCTATTAAAAATTCTGTAGCTAATAAAAAAATTCGTAATGTGGTCCCTTTGTTTTCGATCTATAAGTTTATATGTTTGTAATAACAATCTGTTTGAACTTTCTTATGTTTATATAATTATAACCTTGTCAGCCACGAAAGTAATTTAGTTTCATATTAGTTGTGGTTTTGGGTAACGTAAGGGGGTATTGGAGTAAATCACCTATCTTGCTAGATGAATATTGCTTCAAGCATAATCTGTCTGTCTGTTTGTTCCGTCTAAAAGCTCCGCCGCCAGAACCAGTCCAGCCGTTCCGGAAATTACGCGAAACAAACACACAGACCGACAGACAAAAATTTTATAAATTGTATTTTTAGTATAGGTGTCGTACATACATATAAAAAAAATGTTATTGTGATATTACAAACAGACGCTTTAATTTTATTTATTAGTATTAGAGACTCATAAATATCAAAATTTATTCTAACTCCACCCACCCTTCTAAATTTATCCGTTCTTAAAATCTACAAAAAAAGAATCTTTTTAGAACTTTCGGTTTATGGGTGATTGGTGATAAATGGTCACACAAGCCAATAATAACAAAAACACTAAATATAAAATACATAGGGTACATAAAATCAACATTGTATATACGTCAAATATATTTCATAGAAGGTATGGAAGGAAAGTTCTGAATTTGCACAAACACACACACACATATAAATATCAAAACAAAGGTGCAAACGAAGCGCGACGAAGACGTTTCAAACAATTTGCACATATTTATTTGCTCTGAGACAACATTATGTTGATATAACGTACCTTTCTTATAACATCACAAAACAAGGAGAAATGTAATTTTATATTGTTGCCATGTGTTTATTTGTCTATCTATAGTTTTATCATAAATAATTTATATTTAGAATACTATTTATTCTTACAAATCTGTAAGTCACCATAATAATTTATTAACTGTTTTTTTTTTTCAATATTAGTAGATGTATTTGCCGTAACGAGGTTTGGAACATAGCAGTTTATGTGCCATTGCACGCTGGTACGTTTTATGTCCAATTATATAGAGGTTATCATAAAATTAGGCCGAAATTGCCCGTCCTTTTCAATTACGACTTATAGGTGCAGGGCAGATATTTTATCGTTCCCAGAGTAAAGAAAGTATGTTATTTTTAAAAGGAAACTAAGTTTATTACCTGACGATTGGGTGGCAGTCACCATGCACATGGTCAAAACCTCACCGTGGTGGCACGTTTCGACGCGTTGCTTTCCGATATCACACAACGTAGGGTCAACCAATTAGCGGGGCTGTAGGACAAATGATTTCAGATGGATCGCAATCACCGTACACTTATGCAAAATGTATCATAAAGGCATATTAAGGCGCATTACGGTTCAGCAAGTGCATATTCAGAGCTACCTAAAAACTTTAGTATAATTAGTCATATTGTGTTTTTTATTTTATTATGTAATTAAATTGAACGACTGGTATGAATGAGGGGGATATTATTAAGCAATTCATAAAGAAAATACTCATTTCCTTGTATAAAATAACGCGACGCTAATAACTCTTAATAAACGTCTGGTAATTATGACTTCATAATGCCGTACCGTTTTCCGTAGTATTTGCGTTGGACGAATCCAATTTTGTCAGAAAAAAATATTTAAAAATATTTTGCAGCTATACTTCAATGAGGGATGGAAATAATAATTATTTTTATGGTGATAGGAATTTTGACAACATCGTTTATGTTCTATTAATTAATTAATTTTACATTAATAATTAATGCATGTAATTATTTCCTGTTACAAAGCGATTGAGTAGGCATCTAAAGAGCGGATATTGAAATATTTAAGTCTAATTATAATTTGTATATTTTTATACAAAAATACTCACATTATTTGAATATAGAATCTTCTACTCGCATATCATGTATAGTTAAACTGAAACATTCATTTGATCGTCATTGGCAATATCTTAACATCAATCTAATATGATAAGATTTTTTAAACACATGAAAACAATTAATAATGCGCAAGTGAATATGGGATTCGATTTTATTTTCGATATCCTTATGATTGACTTTTCGTATTGGTTTAACCCTTAATATAAAGTAAACAAAACACTACTTAAAATTCAATTTCTACTAAGTAATCACAAATTGCTCCGTAAATATGTGACCGCTCTCACGCACGAAGTACGAACGAATAATATATTACCTGTGTGTGTGTTCGAGAATGGTCGAGAGAGAAACTCGCATTTATTGCTTCATTTAAAGGGGTTTTAAAGCAGATATAAGTGCTTTTAACGTGGCCTTATTAGGGCCTGTGTACACAGGGGAGGTACGAGCCGGTAACGAGCCGCGCTGATAGGGCCGTCGCGTCGAGGCTGAATTAATCAGACACGTCCGGTTTTTTACTATCTTTCGTTCGTATTTTGATTATTTTATACACTTCACTCTAGTATTGAGTATTTAGTGTAAAAGTTATGTAAATTATGCTTTTAAAAACTGTATAATGAACAGCTTCTAGTCATTAGTTTGAAAGTTTGTTATCTATTTAAGAATACTATGTGCATTATTAATGGTATTATTTTTTTCGTTTCAATAAATGTTGTACACATACGGTCGATATCAATCAGTTTTTGCCTACTTGAATCCGAAATTTCAATCCTTTTTTCTGCCAGATGCCAGATCAGTGTCAGTGAGGAGTCAGAGCAACCGATTTAATTTTAGTTTGATCTCAATCTATAATAAAAAAGTTGATATTAAATTTGAGACCTACTTTTACTAGATTTAAAAAAAATTGTTATAAAAGGTTTTTTATAGTAATTTTTGAGGGGTGATAGGACAATCAAGTTCCGCTGGATCGCGACCACCATATGCCTATGAAAAACCCCTCATAGTGAATCAGAGCTACCTACACGTGAAGTCGTGGTGGGTTGGGTGTAGCCCGGCATGATGATGCCGACTGGTGATAGATTCTGTCAATAATTTACGAGAAAGTTATTTTACCGAGTTGGAATTTAAAAAATCGGCAACATTTAATTATTAACGATTAATTATTTGTTGTATTTATAGTACAGATATAAGAACGGACGCTTTGTAAAATATAATTAGTATTTTCAACTATAGACAAACCTATACGTAAATTTAATTTATGTTGGGAACTTTTAATCCGCTTTGTTTTTTTTTTTAAGGAGAATGTTGGTATTCAGTTTTGTTATATTGTATTAGCTAGCAAACGCAATTAGTTACTAAATTTACGTTATTATTCTATTACAAAACATTTAGTCATTTGTTATATACTACCAATCCGCCCCGGCGTCGCACGTTACTCATTGATAATGTAACATTTCTACAAGTAAAAAATTAATAAATTTGAAATTGGTTTAGATGTTTTTGACTTTACCCGTAACAAAATAAAACAATTTTGTCTCTTTATATAATAGTATTTGGTAACAAATCAACAAGCTCGTTGTAGACTCTTTATTTTACATTTTATTCTTTATTTTACTAAATTAGAAGTTACTGATTTAGTGCACCTGTTTTTAAAAGTTGTCAGGCAAAGTAGTGCCTGGCTTGTGGTGAGCTCAAGTCAATATGAGGTTTTTATCTAATGGAGGCTTTTTCGAAGGAACACTGGCTTCTAAGTAATGCTGTCGGAATATATGTTTGGCGATAGATTTTTCTAGAAAGTCTAGGATGGTAGTTATCTAGTTTTATATTTTACCACCACGTAAAATGGTTTTAACACGATGTTTTCGTTTACTTTAAATAATAGGATAGATAGATGTGGTATCACATAACACTATCACTGGAGGCGCTGCATCATCAATTCTCCTAAATATATGTGGATATTTTTATTGCCGAACTAATAAGCTTTCAGCAATCATTACAGTGTTATATACCTATTTCATTCGATATTAAACTCTATTATTAGTACATAGGAACGAATCTCCAACGCAACCTTAAAATGATTGTTGGAAAGCACATCGAGCCCGCGGTTGCCCAATTGACCGCAGAATTTCCTGCAAACGGACGCATCGCAAACTGTATGATATCGGCGCCATGATTTCCTGGTAACTACGCCACGATTTCGGACTATGTAGGGTGATTGTTAAACTTGTGTATATCATTTATATTCTATTGGAGTATTTAATTCAAAAAACGTTGACATTGTAAACATAACGAGATAATCGTAAATGATATTACAGCGGTCAAGAAATAACCATCTATAATATAATATATTGCATTTATGAAATGTAACCATCAAAAAAAGTTTCGTAGAGAATTCGTAGCGGCGAAATAAAGAAGTGGTAAATGAGAAAAATATTGTAGAACTAATACAGACCATTGAAGTCTAAACTGAATTCTTAAATGCTCTACAATCAGACTGCTGCTAAATAACGTAACTGTTTTGCCAAATTACGTAATGTGCCAAATTACGGTTTGACGTATTTTGTCGAAGTTACATATACCATATTAAAATATTCCTTACCTCGAAATGTATCCACATTGTAATAATGTTTATAGCATAACATATTGATTTCATAAAGAAATATGTAGTGTAATAAAAGTACTATGGTACTAAGTAAGCAGTTGGTTCACAAAAAAATGGTATTTTTATAAATCATTTGTTCGCTACATGAAGGTTTATAGTTTGTTATCCCAAATGAATAGTTTATGTGTGTAACAGCCGCTTTTATCTTGCTAAGGGCTTGGCACCGCTTCACAAATGTCTTGCCAAACAGAAGCCTCAATAAGTAGCTCTAGCTTTGTTGTATGAAACAGTAATCGTTTAGAATATGGCTTCTATATATTTAAAAGCAGGGGGAAGTGTTTTAAAAACTTGTCTCTATCGTATCAGTTAAACATGCGATAACATTTCGAAGTAATATGTTTTTCACGAATTGATTGAAAGTTGTTACGTCCTTCCGTAAGCTTATTCGTATAGAAACTACAGAGTATGTTTAAGGATTAAGTATAAAAATAAATGACTAAATCATCATCATCTTTCCTTTGTTCCACAGTAAGCGGGATTGGAATGTTTTTTTCTTCTCTTCTCTATCAGCTATTATCTCATAATTCACACCTTTTACACGTAAGTCATTTTTCACACAATCCGTCTATGGCTTTTTAGATCTCCCTTTAGTTCGTGTTTTCATTCATACTTAGATTATTAGTTAGATGCTCTGCATCGCCTCGGCAGCCGGCCCGCCCGAATGGCCAGGCCCAGTCTTTTCTCTCGGACGCAAATACGGTAGGGGGGAGGCAGCCTGGCACTAGCCGCCCCTCTCCGTTTGTCAGCGACAACTCACTTCACTCCCTCACATAGGTCCTATTGTCGTAAAACTGTACTACAATAGAAGGCGGAGGAGAGAGGGGATCGATAACTCCTGGACGTAAGAGAACACGGCCGAATCACGCTCTCCTACACCTCGACTCTAGCGCCTCATCGGGGCCGCCACGGGGGCAGGCTCCCGTTCTCTCTCCGCGGTCTCGTTCTGCAGTATAACATGCTCGCAGAAGGGTGCCACTACTTGCTAGGTCCCCTCGCTGTCAAGCATGACCTTAAGCACACTCCGCAACGGCCGCCAAAACCGTGCGACGCTGCTTATCCCACGCAGCACACTCCGATAGAGTGTGCTGCACGGTGTCCTCAGTCGCTCCGCATTGCTGGTAGACGGCGGTTGGCTCCCTCTATGCGATCTTGGGCAGGTACTGTCCGAAGCATCCATGCTTGGATCTGCACAAGTCTAAATGTGAGGGAGTCGAACTCTCTCACACACCACCTTTGGAGGACCGGAAGGACGCCATCTACCGTAAAGCTACAGTATCGCACATCCGACAAGTCCTCCTCCCATCGCTGAAACACCACCTCTCTCATCCTCTGCTCATGTCTATTATTCACCACACTAACCTATTATTCCTTAACTGCTGCTATTTTTAAGCTTCCCCTGATATAGTAATTCCTAATGAAATAAGTAAATATATGAAAATTATATTAACCAAACTATTTATAATGGATTAACCCAAAGTTACGCCCTCATCAATCAAGACATATTATTTTAGGCTCATAGTAATAGGTTAATTTATTTTATACATTGCTTATTCTGTGTTACACATTTTAATAATTTCTAAACTATCAATTAATGGTTGTATTATATTTTAACAATAAATAAATATATGACGTACAAATTATTTATGCATGTAAATATTGTTTTAATTAAGTAATGTGTACTGTACTTAATGAAACTAATTATAAAGATCTTTCACTATATTTTTTGTCATTGTTATTATTTATTCGCCTAATATCGATATCAAATGTCTGATACTTATGTGAAGGTAAACAATTTCGTAGTGTTTTCCTTTAAGTTATAATATTGTTGTATTTGTTATCATTGGAGTAACCTTTGCCTTCGTTGGAAATTGGAGAGTTTTGTCGTTTCATGTTAATCGTCTAGACCTTTTTTATCAGAATACCCCTGAGACACATCGGCTACAAATGTGTTTTCGTTATATCGCTCATGTGATTGAATCTGGGTTACTATCGAGAAATCTAATAAGTTTAAGAATGTTTTTATAAGTCGGAATTCAGGTATTTTGTCTATAAAATTATTTGGTTATTTATTCGTGTTTATTTAGCACAACAACGCAAAGAACCATAAATACCTTTATTCGTTTACTTTTAACCATTAATTCCTTTTGCAATAAGACCTATTATAAAACCTGCTCACGTAGATATATCGTCTTGAATGCTATTTCTATTAGCATTTAGTGAAACTAAGGTACTTTTCGTAGGCTTCCCTCCACAACACAACGGTTCCTTTGGCTTTCTTAAAATTTTTTTTATATACATATATATATGTATATGTATATATATATATATATATACATGTATTTAATTTTTTATATATCATAAGCGAACGAACTAGCGGGCTCAGCTAGTACTTTATAATTATCTATTACACCACTTATAAAGTAACATCTATTTCAGGGTCTGTTTCGACTATTTTGAAAAATGTTGTTCACACGTACTTCATTCTCAGTGATTCGAAAGAGATCCAAATTTTTCAGGGAAATTTTAAAATTAAAATTTTGTGTGATAATATACTAAAACCAAACTAAAACTTATGGAATTAATAAATTCAACATGTTTAAATGATTTTAGTAGGATGATGAAGTTTTTACAATAGATTATCATTCAATTTTCAGTTCGCGAAAGGCAGAGAAGTAAACGTAACATTTAATGAGCGCAGAATGGTAAACTACTGCATCCGAAGCTCTAGGAATAGTTGTTCCAGTTATTTCATATTTCATTCGTACTCACAAAGGCTTTCATAGTTCTAAATGCACAATGTTTAAATAAAACTACGTGTTCCTTCATAATAGTATTAAGTTAAAGGTAAAAAAATAATTTAAAAATTTGTATGGAAAATAAATATTAGGGCATAGGTTAGTTACAGATAGAAAAGTACGTTGAGTAGTTCTTTAAAATTGATCAAAATATGTTTTTTTTTAACTCTTTTGACATGAATACTTTTGACGGCTTCACCGGGATTTATGACGAGTGCCTTGGGCATTCAGGCGAAAGATGATAACTACTATAAGGTCAGCACATTGGTATGAACCTCGGTTTGCGATGTTTCTGGCATCATAATTTCGCGGAAATCATTCCAGATTCCCATCGGTACATTATTTTCTTAATAAACACCTTACTTATGGTGTTACATACCATGAGCCATAACTGAAATGATCAAGTTAATAATATGTATTTTGTTTATATACACTTTATTTCAATAAGTATTTCCTGGTAACACTAAAATAAATCACAGCGACGCGAACCCAGGGCCATTAAACAAGTTAATAAAATCACAACGACACCATCACCGGGTTGAATATGTTTGTGGGACTGTACCTTGGGTCAAGTGTGCACAGGCTATGAACGTGGTTTTGTTTATTATAATAGTTCATGAGTTATTAAACTGTCTAATGCTAAACGAGGCGGAAAACGTTACCAAGTGTTATAAAGTTAAGTCATTTTGCGCTCAGATGCAAGAACGCGAAAAAGTTCAAAAACACCGCAATAGTCAGCAAATTGTACCAGTAATGAGTACTCCTATACAGAAAAGGTCCCCGAGAGCTCCGACGTTAAACAAACATAAAGCACAAAGCGCTGCATTCCCCTCTTACCGCCCACTTCACGCTTTCAATATCCACTCGCGCGCCACTAGAACCGCGAATTTGCATCTCAATTTAAAGCGCTGCTTTACGGCACAGAGATTGTGTTTCGAGTAAATTGAGCGAGCGAAAGGTCCCACCGCGGTATAAATAATTTATTTTTCATATGTATATATACAATATTTTTGTCGGGGTGTTATCGCGCGAAAGGCGCGAACCGGCTTGCAGAAGAGGTAGAGGCGGGTGTAATAACGCGGTCTTTTTTGCGTGTGAATATCAAAGTAATTTCGTGTGGTTTGTTTGTGTTATATGGCTTGCTTGTTATACGTTTTGTTGTTTTTTGTTATTTATTTCTGTCAGTTTCTCGAAGTTTTCGCAACGTGACGTCCGACGGTTGCGGGTGATGGTTGTCACGTTTGGTTTTTTAATTGAGCTAAAAAGGTTTCACAGATATGTTTTTTACAGCAGTATAAAATTATATTATGTTTTTGTTGGTTTTTTATAGGTATGTTGTACCTATGTAAAAAAAATATTTCGTTTATCTATTTGCTATGGTGGTTTTCTTACCATGTACACAGTAATTCAGACGGCTGTTCAATTTTTATAAACTTAATGTATTTTTCTTTTGTTACAGGTATAATATCGACAGAATGTTAAGAAAAGGTGACCACTGTTCTTAGTACGTAGATAGTAGTATAGTTCTAGGCTTTCATTTTGGTTAGGTCACGATCCTCATGGTAATTACCTAAATAGACTTGCATGACTAGTCATAATGGTGTATACATGTGTAGTGTTTACTTAAAGAGTTTCACTCACGGGTTCAACGTATTTTCCCTTTAACAACAATTTCACCTGATTATAAGTGACGATGTCTGCCAAAATGGTAAACACGGTAAACTTACAAAGGAACTGTCATACTGTCAGAATATTTTGCAATTACTTGATGATAGATTTTTAATTCGAGGCCAGTAACTAAGCGAAAAGCTGATTATGAAAAATGTTCTAATCACCTGACTTAATCTTATCGTCATGATGTTTGTTAAGATTCGAAGATCATACTACCACTCAGTTACAGCATCTTCGGTGACCGCTTACGACGCTGGTTTACGAGGCGAGTATGTTTTTGTTTTTATATTTTGTAATATTCAGACCTCTCCCTAGCTAGCAATCACATGCATTTATGGACCGTAGCTACTTACAAAGTTGCCGTACAAGAAATAAGCTGTAACTCGTAAAACATATGTTTCTCGTCTCCTCTTTCTCGGTCGCCTGTTGTTTTGTGGTTACTGCTATCGCTACATTTGTGGTAGGGTTGACAGGATTTCAAAATCTTTGTGCATGCACTAGTGTTTACCCCGTACTCGAAAATTTTTAATTGATAAATTTATAACCCATTACTAGCTACTAAACAAAAGAAAATCGATCTATAAACAAAGGAAAAGAGTTCTTGCACTTTATTCATTTTATGTTATTGATATTGTAAATAATAAAATATATAAGTATATATAAAACTACATATTTAAGCTTCATTTATACGTTACACAATAATGTTGATGTTCTAAATTTAAACTTATTTCTGTATAATTAACTTGCTTTAAAAATAATTTCATAAAGTCGTTGTTCCGAGTATTGTTAATAAATTATATAATAAAAATAACTGCCAAATACGTTATTTATGCTAATTAGTTACAACATTTTATTTTCTTTTTACCAGTGTAAGACTCAGTGCTTTGACCACAAACTCACCTGATGTTAAGTGATGATGTGGTTCAGGATGGTAAACACGCTAAGTCTACAAGTACAAGCTCTCATACGATGCTACCGGAACACACCTATTGGTATTTGGCAACAGGTTTTAAAAATTGAGGGGTGGTATCTACCCAGGCGGATATTATTACAAAATACCTTACCATCATGCTAGAAAATGTCCTATCATTGTTAACTTTAAAACGATATAAATTCCGCCACTATCTGTAAATATTACTTGTGCGAAAATAAGAAATAAATAAATTAATAATCCCTTTGCAAGAACTCTAAATACAGTTGCTGCAAAAATTTTAGTTTTCTTTGGTTCGCTTGTTATTGTTATTACTCGTTTACTTTTAACGATCCGTGTACGTGAGGTTTTGTTTGTTACATGGCTGTTATTTTCGTTTTATATTTTCTTTCTACGTGTTGTTATATTATAATTATCGATTGTTCAATTAATCCAATGTACAATATATATCACGTACCTCAGTGAAACGTAGCACGGGTCACTTGCTCATCGATCCAATACGATACGTACGGATTCATTGACCTTCGAAACTTTTTAAATGTCATATCGTCTAGCCAAAGGCTTCTTTCTCTTCACGAGTCATTTACAAGGTTCTTCTTTTTAATATTAATTTCTGAATTAATGGGACGATTATTGATTGATTTATTATTAGTGGTTAGTGGGTGTTCGGTATAAAGAGCGCTTATGTATTCTACTTTATTATGTAAGCAATTGAAATTATAATAGAGGAGAGATTCCAATGCCATTTAGTGGAGAACAGAAAAAGGAGATCTTTCAAAAGTGGCGTTTTAGCTGCCGGTATGGGGCCGCATGATTATTAACTAAGCACATTTTTCGACATTTTTGGAAGGCGGAAGAGCTTTACTGTTTTTATTTCTAATAAGTACGTGACCAATACTCATCTATTAATTGTCCTTTTTTTTTCAAAGTTACAGCAATGCTTACGAAATCATGGTGGAGGGATAAGAGAAGTGAAGTGATGATGACGCAGTTGGTAGTGCTGTCGGATTCGAGCCCACCTATTCAACTCTAAAATCGGCCTGAACTTTCGGTGAAGGAAAACATAGCGAATAAACCATAGCATAGTGGTAGAGAATTTTCTAAAGAATACCCTCCTGTGTAGCTAAAAAAAAATGATATATAATATTATATATTTATAAAAAAAGAACCAGATCGAGTTTCTTGCCGGCTCTTCTCAACTGGGTTCTTTTCCGAACCGGTGGTAGTGTTTTAGACGTTCATAAGCGCCTTCTTAGAACCTAAATTGAATAAAGATTTTTTGATTTGATATGATTTCCCATCCTCAATTTTGAAAACCTGTCGCCAAATACCAATAGGTGTGTTCCGGCAGCATAACTTCAGAACCAGTATATCTAAGCTTAGTGTGTTTACCGCTCTGGACCACATCGTCACTTAACATCAGGTGAGTTTGTGGTCAAAGCGCTGAGCCTATACAGTGTAGAAAAATAGAAAGTCAAGAAAATTGAGTGACCCCATAAAGAACACAGAAAGCCATACTAAACTTTATGTCTATATTTGTTAGATAAACTTTACATCAAAAGACATCCACTGATAGACATAGGCCGCCCCCAAAGATCTCCACGACGACCTGTCTTGCGCCACCCGTATCCAGCGGATTCCCGTGACCTTCACCAGGTCTTCGGTCCACCTTGTAGGGGGACTACCCACGCTACGTCTTCCGGTGTGTGGTTGTCATTCGATAACCCGTTCGAGAAATAAAGTCGGATTCATGTGTAAAAAAATACATGTAATTATATGATTAAATTTTGGAAATGGAATTTAAATAATACAACCGCGCTTAGGACTTACGTCTATAAAAAATATTTTTATCAAAAAAGTATTTGAACTGTTTCGAAGCGTAAAAGGCAAAATGAATGTTATATATTTCCTTTGCTTTTGATATTTGATTTTCATAATAAAGCCGTAGAAGCTATTTCCTGCTAACGCGTCGATATCCGCTCACCAGATGTGCGCGGATGTAAAATATGATACAGTCTCTCATACATGTTTATGGGAAAATTATAATGTATTTTTCATTTGTGCTTAAATCATTTACAGTTAGATGTTCCCTATAATATTTATTATTTAATCTCATGTAAAAGTCTTTTTTTTTGTTGTAACCTGAATTTCTCCAATGATGAGTTGCAGTTTTTGTAAAACCTTATGTTTTACTTTTAAAATGAATAAATAAAAAAGAGTCTTTGTAGGTTAATCAAAAACTGTTGTTATTCGATATTGAAAAAAATCCAGATGTAATTATTTAAAAGTATACCTTTCAATTCATGTATTTATTTAGTTCGAGTTATGTGATGATTCGTTGCTAAGTGGTCCATTACTGCGTCAATTGATACAGTTTTGAATGTACCTCTATATGAACCTGAGCTAAGAGCTTTTGGTGAAGGAAAACATTCTGAAACCATATCATGGTGGGAAGCCATTTTTATGTCTACATATGCAACTACTATCTTTAAATTTGGAAAACTCAGGCGTATTCCTATAGGAGTATTCCGGAAGAATCCTTTTAGAGTCATTACCTAGGGCTTAGTGTGGGTTACTGTCTTCGGCCACGTCATCATTTGAAATTAATAAGGATTTGAAACAACGTCCCACCATCGCGATATTCGTACACTACCATTGAGATATCACCGATCTATATCAATATGTGATCTCTGAAATTTCAATCCTTTTTTCTTCTAAAGTATCAGTGATCAGTTAAAAAACTGATATATTTTTGGTTTCAACTCAATCTTAACTTATAAGATTTGATATTGAAACCCGCCGTAATACTGTAGCAACAAATAAACGATTATAGTATTTCTATTCTAAATTCGGTAAGAAACCATACTCGTTAAATTCAGTTAATTTTAACGGGTTTTCACGCGTTACCTTTGCTTTTTTCTATCCCGACGTTTCGGCTGGGTTTCACCAACCGTGGTCACGGGCTGACTGGCGGTGCGCGGCTTCGCCTGCAGCGTTGAGGGGTATTTTGATGAACTACCCCCGTTTGGTCTTTATATTTATTATAGTCACAACACACAACACTAACAGTGTCCATCGACGATGCCTGTGACGATAAATCACGAACCTTAAGATTTTCTAGCACCGGATTCCACGCTGAGGAAAGTCTATACCCATCCTCGCGATTGAAATTTGGATGTTTTTTTAATTTCAATCGCTTCGCGAGCCATTCTACGATAGTATTGGCGATCAGTGGATAAAACTTTCGGCCGGTGGAATTCGATCCAATGGTTGGTATTGGAGTTGAGCAGATGTTCTGCTATCGCTGACTTCGTTGTTTGGCGATTCTTTACAGCTGCGATATGTTCTTTGACTCTTTGCGCGATAGTGCGCTTAGTCTGCCCGATATAGGAACTACCGCAACTGCAGTCGATTTTGTAGACACCTGGTGTCTGGTACGGGATTACATCCTTCGGCGTGCGAATCAAATTTTCAATTTTGGAGAACGGAACGTATACAGTCTTGATGGAGAATTTTTTGAAAACTGTTCCAACTTTGTCCGTTACTCCTTTGATATATGGCATGAACGCAGACTGCCTATTGACCTCCGGATGTTTCGTACGGTGTTGACCTTAGCCGTTTCGACTCGCTTTGTACCCGTTTCTTCTTAGGGTCTCCTGAACGTGTGCGAGCTCCGTATTTAAATGTTCAGGGTCACAAGCGAGTCGAAACGGCTTAGGTCAACACCGTACGAAACATCCGGAGGTCAATAGGCAGTCTGCGTTCATGCCATATATCAAAGGAGTAACGGACAAAGTTGGAACAGTTTTCAAAAAATTCTCCATCAAGACTGTATACGTTCCGTTCTCCAAAATTGAAAATTTGATTCGCACGCCGAAGGATGTAATCCCGTACCAGACACCAGGTGTCTACAAAATCGACTGCAGTTGCGGTAGTTCCTATATCGGGCAGACTAAGCGCACTATCGCGCAAAGAGTCAAAGAACATATCGCAAAAATCAAAATCAAAATTTATTTATTCAATTTAGGCCCTAAGAAGGCGCTTATGAACGTCTAAAACACTACCACCGGTTCGGAAAACAACCCAGTCGAGAAGAGCCGGCAAGAAACTCGATCTGGTTCTTTTTTTTTTTTTTCATAAATATAATATATATAATTTTTTATGTCATAAAAAACTATACAAATCGTAGTTTTTAGTGGAAGCACAGAGATGTGGGTTATTTCCAGACATCACTATCGTTCACAAAAGCAGCTGTATCGTTCGCAGCTGTAAAGAATCGCCAAACAACGAAGTCAGCGATAGCAGAACATCTGCTCAACTCCAATACCAACCATTGGATCGAATTCCACCGGCCGAAAGTTTTATCCACTGATCGCCAATACTATCGTAGAATGGCTCACGAAGCGATTGAAATTAAAAAACATCCAAATTTCAATCGCGAGGATGGGTATAGACTTTCCTCAGCGTGGAATCCGGTGCTAGAAAATCTTAAGGTTCGTGATTTATCGTCACAGGCATCGTCGATGGACACTGTTAGTGTTGTGTGTTGTGACTATAATAAATATAAAGACCAAACGGGGGTAGTTCATCAAAATACCCCTCAACGCTGCAGGCGAAGCCGCGCACCGCCAGTCAGCCCGTGACCACGGTTGGTGAAACCCAGCCGAAACGTCGGGATAGAAAAAAGCAAAGGTAACGCGTGAAAACCCGTTAAAATTAACTGAATTTAAATATGGAACGCGAAAACTTAAAAAATTACATACTCGTTAACTTTCGTAACAATTTTTTATACGCATATATAAATGTATAAATTATAGAAAATTTAAATAGATAACCCTACCTAGAAACTATTGTCCGCCATCGATTCTCCTTACTTTATAAATTAATACATGAATTAATAAAGCAAATAACGTCAACACCTATTTAAATTTCCATTCGTATTGAATTAAATCTATTCTTCGAAGTGACGCTTTCAAATAATTGAAAAGGGTCAAATTTTATGCAAATTAAGTTTTCTGATTCCATTTTCATAGTACTGTGATTCCGTTCTCTCTATAACTCTCTACTTCGTCCAAGTTGGTATCTTTAGTCTGAAAGTCTTATTAATAATTTGATTTGAAATATAAATTAAAATGGATTTTATGTTCGATTCGTAAAATATTTCTTAGTTGTTACGAACATTTATTATTTCATATCGTATTTCTAGATATACAGTTATGAATATACGGGGTCGTTCTTGTATTACGTAAACACCGACGGGGGCGGGATTCTGTAGTTTTCTTAAAACTTTGTAAGCTTTGTAAAACTATAAGAAGAGGCGGTTGAATGGTGATTACGTAAGCATTTTGATTATCATTTGTTTTTTTTAAATATGCTAATGCTTACGTAATACATGGTTGGTCCCTAATGAATATAGTACAAAACTTAAGACACCGGCCTGTAAATATATATGAGCTCACTAGATAGCTTATCCCATTATTTAAGTTTTTATTAAATATTTTCGTTCACAAGTCGGTCTACTGAATGTTACCAGTTAAATTCATAATTACTAAGTCAACACGAAACCCGGAGAATCAATTAATCTATTCCTATACTCTACAGCGCCTAGCATCTATCATGGAATCATTAGATAGATATGTTATGTCTTGGTTTTGTATCTCTTTAATTAGAACTTTTTTTTAATACTAGGGTTTTTGGTTTGATCATAGTGATGTTGCCGAAGGCAGTAAATTCGATAAGTATAGATAAATGTATTCTAAAGTTATTCTGTCCTGAAGGGACTAAAGCGATAACTAGCCAGGTGGGTATTAGAATATGTTTTATACTATGATATTTCAGCTCAGCTTTATTGTGGGATAAGATTGGAACTCATATTGATTGACTTCATGTCAGATTACATACAACTACTGATCTAACAACACCTTTAATTTCATTATATTTAGTTACTTATATCAAATTTATTAAAAAAAAAAAAAAAATTGGGCCCGAAAAGGCGCAAAACTTGAAAGTTAACTTAACATGAAAATCAAAAAACTAACACCGGTTCGGAAAACAATCCAGCCTAGAAGAGCCGGCAAGAAACTCAATCTGGTTTTTTTTTATAAAATGTTTTTATGTATAATATATACAGTTTATGGTTAGAGACTGTTTACCGGAAGCACAGAGAGGTGCGTCATTTCAGGACATCACTAACGTTCACGTAATGATCCACTCTGTAATAACAAGAGCTGTAGCAAACCGTATGTTGTATTCGTTACCGAGTAACGGATACGCCGTGTAGTACCGAGTACCGAAACGTTATTCACGAATGCATTTCGTTACTCGCATGTTTCGTATTTTTGTACCGATGTTAGTTTAATGGATTCTTTATAGAAACAAATGCAACTGGTTTAGTTCGGCAAGTAATGTTAATGCGTGAATTGGGTATTTGCATGAAAACGATAAATCTCTAAAAATAAAATAAAACAATGCTTGATATATAACATTTAAGAATGAAACTTAAACAAAAAGTAAAAAAAGAACGGTCTAAAAACAAGTCTGGTTCAAAATACGGTAAGGTTAAAAATGTACCGTATACAGCTAGGTATGTAAAGTACAAGTAAGTTTTCTACAAAATAGGAACAACGCGACGTTAGCGTCATACCGTACGCAGTACGTCGCGATGCGGTATCGAAAGTAACGTGTAACGTAACGATACGAAAGTAACGAGTTCTGATTGTCATAGTAACGAATACATACGGGTACGCTATTTTTTGTTAGTTTTACACCTCTAGTGTACACTTGGACATTAAAACCGGCTTGGCATAGTTCTTGAACTTATTGCTAGGTAAATTTGAAACCATATGGTAGAACTTAACACACCTACAAAGATTTTATTAGACTTCTAAGTCTAAACGTCGAAAGCCTGAGCCATAGGATTAACGTCGCTTAGTGATACATCTCTAATGAATGCGTATGACGTAATTAAAAGAAAACCTAACGAGATAGCGATAGGTCTGAACTGAGGCTTTTACTTAGTATCTCATTAAAATAGTAAAGAGTTTGACTAAAGCAACGTCTAATTTTGCACTTAGTAAAATCTGTTAAAATTTACTTTTCTGAATCATCTACTTGAATGGCGGCAAGCCCTGGAGTTATGAAATTTTAATTTTCATAGGTTTCGTAGTATCTCTGAAGTATACTTTCTACGATTTATTGGCATGAATATTGCAATAACGTCATATCTTTTGTAGAGCATGTAATAATCTATTAAAGACAATTGGGTAAATTCAAAGCCCGTGACGTCATAGAAATAAAAGGATGTAAAATTTGTATGAATAGTGAAGATTGAAATGACTGATTTGAATGGTAATTTCGGGTAGAAATTACAGTTGGCTATGTGTGATTCTATGAAATTATAAGATATAGAGGAAAGCTATTTTTTAGCACGGATATGTTTTCTATCTTACTGAAGAGTTACACGCAACAATTGCATGATCGATAGTGTACGATAGTGATGTAGGAAAGAGAGGAATCTCTGTGCTGCCGTTAAAAATGATTATAACTTGGAATTTGTATAGCTTTTGTATAAAAATATATGTACATATAATATATTCATACATAAAATATGGGAGTTTCTTGGCGGCTATTCTCAATAACTGGGTTGATTTGCTTGTAGTAGTATTGAGTTATAACCGCCTTTTCTCTA
The DNA here is from genome assembly GCA_014132275.2 of Samia ricini. Lineage (NCBI taxonomy): Eukaryota > Metazoa > Arthropoda > Insecta > Lepidoptera > Saturniidae > Samia > Samia ricini. The sequence goes on from AP028161.1 coordinate 16,729,085, forward strand.
AATTAAATAAAGTATTTTAATTTTTTTAACACCTCATTATTCATTGCGTTCCGTTTTCTTTGCGTTACAGTTTAGTTATTAAAGATGTGGTTTAGTTTAAATAAGTATGTTTACTCGACCGTAACCAATGGTTACTGCATGGACGTATTATAAAAACACTACGTACAAACTACAAATACACCCTTAGTTTAGAAATGGTCGGTCGCCGCCGCTCTGCTAGGTTTGCGTGCCGTGACTTTTAATATGGGCCACGAAACTGAAGATTTTTAAAATATCTCGTCTATATTAACCGGCGTCTGGCACTTTCAAAACATGTTTTTGATGTTATATAAGAATACATTAAAATAAGAAACTTGTTTGAATTAAGAGTAGGTTTTTTGTTTATTTTAATTGTAATTTTTTGATTCAATCTTATACTATTCTGAAAACTAATTTAAAAACGTTTATTTAGTTGTCCATTCATAACGAGAACATGGAAAACTTAAATTATTATAATTTATATTCATATATATCATTCTGATCATTTGTTTTTATTTATAAACATAGAATGTTTTATAAATTATTTTTTAATATTTACTGTTCATTTACGGATGGTGGTAAAGCTTTTTCTAATGACGCGCGCCTGGGTAGCTACCACCTTCAAGTTTGAAAACCAATAGGTGTGTTCGAGCAGCATCACTTGAGAGAACCAGTACCTAAGCTTAGTGTGTTTACCATCGTGGACCACTTCGTCACTTAATCAGGTGAGATTGTGGTCAAAATCACTGAGCCTATATCGTGAAAAAAAAATTTGAATTTGAAAAGTCCATACACAATTTATTTTCTAGATTTTTTCTCTTAAATACTTTTGGTCGTTTATGAATGGTTAGTCATTCAAATTATTGAGAGTAATTAAGATATCTGGGTGAATGTAATCATCGTGTTATTATAAATGTCGCCCCATGATCACATAGGCGATTTAAAGGTAGATTAGTTGGTACCCATTATTATGTAGATTAGTTGATAGACCGTGTTTGATGGAGTTGTATATTTCTTACTATGATTATTATGTAAAAGTTTAGGTAGAGTAATTTATGAGATGTGAAGTTATTATAAATTCCTCTATATGGTTCAAGTTTATGACTAAAACTAATACATACGGCGATTATATTGTTAGACATATTAATGATTCTTCATTTAAATAAGTCAACGCTCCCGCGTATTATACTGCTGTTATGATGGCCCGCGAGCTAATGCGGCATCGATCCGGCAGTTTGGCACCGGTTACAGTCGGTGCCATGCGAAACACGCCATTGCCCTCGCGCCCTCGATTTTGTCGCTTCGCAAAACCGCCGATAAATTATAACCACGAATTTTACTTCGTTACTTGAATCACGGACCGTGAATTTTCACTAATATGAATGCTCAACTTTGTTTAAATCAAATTCATCACAATTATATACGTATTGTTTATTATTATACAAATGCTAAAAACCGTAAGCTTCTCTATATGTTAAAGATTGTTCTTGTTACTAAAATATTGAACTAATTTTTAATGGACTTAGAAATTAAAGAGTTTGAATCGATCTAAGTTAATATCGTGTTTGCTATAATTCATATTTATTGACTAAATTTTCGTCATAAATCTCTGATACTATTATTATACAGTGGATATAAACAATAAATAAAAGTTCAGTAATATAGACAAATTGAATAGAAGGGCGTTATAGACCGCGGATGTCCGACTGGACTGATGTTACTATAAACCGTATAGAAGTACATTTAAACCGATATGTGTAATTTTTTTAATCTAGTTCGGGAAATTTTGTGAACCTTTTTTGTAAATAAAGAGATGAGAACCTTTCAACCATCACAATGTATGGTTACATCTAAAGCCTACAACTCGCAAACGTTGATAGTATTATTAGATTATTAACGTGGTGGCACCCATTGCCGGTAGAGGCGGTGTGCGTGTGACCGTGCCGGGCGCGGCGACATGAGCACGGCCGCCCTGCGGTCGGACGCCGCGGGCGACTCGACGCCCCCCTCCGACGTCGGCGAGCGGATAACGCGGCTATTTCCCAAGTGCCGCCCTAAGAATATGCAGAATCACCACGATAGGTAACAAACGACCTTCATTTACTTTTTATACTATATAGCCTCAGCGCTTTAACCACAGTCTCACCTGATGTTGAGCGACGATGTAGTCCAATATGGTAAACAAACTAAACTTAGTAGCTACCTAAAAGGCCATAATTATAAAATAACTACCTCCATGCATTTAATATGTCGATTACCCATAAAAATGAGACAATAGGAAAACAATGGCAAGCAGGGGTAAACGCCAGGTTAGTGCTCAAGGGGTTAAACAACTTACATGATATCCGATTGAATATTATCGATATCCATTCAAATTAAAGACGTCCATTGCTGGGCATAGGTCCCCCTCAAAGATTTCCACTACGACCGGTCTTGCGCCACCCGCATCCAGCGGAATCCCGCGAACTTTGCCTTGTGGCGAGCCTACCCACGCTGCATCTTCCGGTCGAGAACCTGTTGGCCCCACCGGGGATCGGTTCTACAAGTAATGTGCCCAGCCCATTGCCACTTTAGTTATCGATATCGCATCTAATAAATGTTTACAATCGGCTTTAAATCGATTCCGTCCCAAATATCTCTGAATGTTTTACCTTACTAGATTATTATTATTTTTCTCATTGTTGAAAAGTACAATATGGATTATTTTAAATCTGAATATTTATTTTTAGTTTAAGTTAAATAATCCATTCATACACTATTTACGTTTACTTTTTTAGCATTCAAAAAGTAAACGGAACAAATTATTGAAAATTACAAACTATACTTTAATCAATTTCATTCAAATTTATTGACATTTCCCGTCAGTACTATGTTAAAATATTTGTATAATCGGATTTATGTTTGTATTTTCCACATGCCCATTAAAATAGTAACACAACTTGTGAATATTATAACTTATATATCTTCTATCTATTTATACATACATAAAAGTAAAATAGGGTTCCTTTGACGCATCTTAACTACTGAACATTCCATGGGACTACTACCATCTTTTCACGTAGATTTTTTTAATTTCATCGACCCTTTCTCATTTTTTTTTTCGATTTACTCGAATGTACATTGAAGAATATATGAAACACGATCGGAGCCGCGGGCACCAGTTAATATTAACTAACTTCTTTATATAACTCTTCAGTTGTTTGACGTAAACACTTATATCATTGACCCCAGAAGTTGGAAGAAAGCCTATCTTTGGTTTTATGAATTTCAAGTATTTGTCTCTATTGTTTGTATTTGTTACATCCTTCAAATTGGAAATCTCTAGAAACTCTCTATCTCTATGAACAACAACACTCCTAAAAGCGAGGAGAGCAGACGATATGGTTTTCAATTTTAAATTATAGATTTTGAATCTTGACAGACTTACCTCCGGCCTGGAGGGGCGAGATATGAACAACATTAACAATATGTCGTCAGACGAGGAACGAGGGAACGAGAGCCAGCTCGTTATATTAAACTCTAAAGGAGGCACGTACAAACTTAGAGATTCAAGGTAATTTAAAAAGTGTCTTGATAAATGAAGATAATCTTTGTTGCCAGCTACATTTTCTACTATTCCCTCTAATTGGATCCTTAGAAGAATGTATCTGTAAGAGGTTTGTTTTTTCTAGTTAACATTTAACGCTTTAACATTATAAGCTTAGTTCTCACTACATAAGTTAATTAACTTAATTATTGTACATTTGATAGACAAGTACCATTACGAGGAAAGTTACAAAAAGGAAAGACATTTTTGTCGTGCTAGGGCTGCGATCTTCGCTCGTTATAATAATCTATTTATTTTCTGTTCTTTATAGATGTATTTCTCATGAAGTCATTCTTATGAATGTAAATTGTTGTAAGACAACATTCTGGTTTAATTCCTTGTCGATTGAATTCACTTGTTTATCTAATAATGTAAAATATTGATTGAAATTAGACAATAAGAAATACGTAAGTTTAAAGAAAATCGTATAATAGTTTACTAATTATAAACGCAGTGCCAGCGAAGCAGTGTGAATGTAGATAAAGGGAGATGGATCTGCAACGTATATTTGCACAAAGCATAAACAATACAATATCCACCATTGCTTACATTAACATATTGTATTAACAGGCATAAAACACATGACAGTCTTTTGCTGAACAGTTTACAATTTTATTAGTAAATTTCTTTTTGTCACCAGAATCATAGAAATAGCTGGAGGTCGTGAACTATATTCGCAGAGTAGAACAAAGGCGGTGCGAAAATTAAGGCATAATACAACGCACAAACACAATCTAAGAAACAAAGTGAGGTCCCTGACAAAGGACACAGTTGAACTCGCGGACAATCATGGTAATGAGGTAAATGTTAGACTAATAGATATTTATTTGAACATTTCCAGTTATTATTTTAAATAGTTAAATATTATTTATAATAATAATAATATAGATAATTAATAATTATAATTAAATAATTAATATAAAATAAAAAATATTTTTTTTAATGTTAAAAAACTTTAGTAGGAAGTAATTTAGAATATTTATTAATTAGTCTGTTTTAGGGCATATGCTTCCGAATTTGTAAATTTATTTAATTATTCATATAAAACTTATTTATTCAAAAATAATGTAATTTAAAGTAAAAGGGTCTTTATACCACAGTCCTCTTAAGTAACGATATCTCCTTAAATTATTGGTTGGTCAACATCTGGATACATCACTGAGAAATAGCGCCATGTGCTAGTTTGCTCACGCTTGTATTTCTAGCTGAATCGTTAGGTTTAGTGTAATTAAGAATCAAATTGTATTAGAGACGACAGGTTTTCTCATTTAATAATTGTCCTTCTTGGGTTTTCTCGTGGACTTTTAGCTATTTTGTTTGGTGGTCATGTGAATTATATATGTACATGATATCTATATACCCCTAATACTTCTGAATTTTAAGAAATTAGTTTTCAAGTGATGCTGCCCTTATGCTGTGTGTGTGAAGTGGTTATAGATTTTCGACAGTGTTAGCGCTAACCAAGCGGTTATTAAAAAATGTCTAACCATCAAGCATGGATGTAATGGTTAAATAAACAAATGTATTTCTTTCAGATATCTCTACACAGGATAAATAATGATACGAAGAAGATGGTATCTCGGCATATGTCGCCTTCATACACAAACGGTGACCGAGAGCCTGTAACTATCCAGCAGAAAGCTATGGGGATACCCAAGAATAGTTCGCCGATATTGGACCCGCATAAGATAATCGATGTCAGTGCTAAAAGCAGCCCCATAGCCGTTGTCGCTGACGGCGAAGTTGTTGTTTTCGACGACAACGATGATTGGAAAGGTGATTTTCTATTTAAATCAATTGGTGAATAAAGCACGTGATTCTCTGAACCGATTAATCTGTTTAGTTTATACGAAATATGCATGAATCTAGATCAGGTTATAATGGATACCTTTGACTCTAAACCTTGCAATGGTAGAATATTTTACAAAGATAGAATATTCCAGAAATATGTTGCAGAGCAAACAATGTAGCTTGCGTTCGATAATTGATGATTGACAGATGAATAATTAACCTACAATAAATAATATTAAGATAGTGTGTAATGTTTATTCTTATTCAAGCTTTCCGTGTAAATATTTAAAATTTAATTTTCTTATAATTTTTTAAATTTAAAAATATATAAATTATCCGAAAATAACATTATGCGACAAATTAGCGTCTGTTTCAGTTATTTCTTTATTTGCTGAGAAATCATTTATAACTATCGTTAACAATCTAAAGGCGGAAATAATATTTATAATGCCTAATGTATAAGTGTTATATCATTCATCGATCAGGCGATTTGCTTTGATATTTTATATAATATTGATTCTGTCCCTCACTACTTTATTGTACTTTACAAACGATAAGCGATTTTCATGATCCAATTTTATTACAATGATATCATCAGCCTAAATTGTATAACAGCTTAGTGCGGTTTAAAGTAAATTATTTAATTTCAACAAATTAAGGGTCTGAATGTTTTTTTTTTAATTATGTTTATTTATTTTTTTATTTAAAACGTTTTATTTTATTGAAATTCATTTAAGTAAATTTATAAATATTCATAAAATTTAGCAATTTGCATTAGATAGAATTGGCATTATTTAGCCGTTTAGCTAACTTAAATTTTTTGCTGTCTAAAAGTCAAAAGAAATAAATGATTTTTTATACATTTTTAAAGCTATATTTAGAATAATCTGAATTCTACAATACGGTCAACGATGACTATACTTTCGAACTCGTAGTTGTGGCAAACACCACGTATTCACATCCCACACAAGATCGGCCATCGTTCATTACAACATTTTTTTCTCTCTCTTTTATTTTCAGTGATATTAAATTCTGTGTCCCTAGGTCTGAGGACTGAACCGGACGCTAGTGACGACGAGATCGATATGAGTGTTAAAAGAACTTTAGACAATATAAAAAACTGTGATAGTGACGTACTGATTGCAAAGAGTGAACCTAGCTTTGACAGTGGAAGCGATACGACACATTCGAGGGAGGATGTAAGAGTCGGTGATGTTAGCCCGACGGCTGTTTACTTGTCAGGTGATGAAGATAAGAACCGTGTCACGAGAGTGATAGGAGAATTGCCCATCGCTGAATACGAAGGTTCTCCGAGAAGGTACGGCATCGGTCCGCAGAAAATTTCCAGATCACCAAGACCTGGATTTCCTCAGGTAAGCTATCTAGCAATATAATTTATTATGACACATTTATAGTATAACTTGTGTTTGCTCTAGAAGTCGAAATTATTATTGAAATAATTTTGTTTTAATATTTTTTTTATTGATTACACTAAAGGTAGTCTATAGCTACTAAACAGAAAAAGATAATCGTTTAAGAAACAGGATAGAATAACCAGTTTTTGGCTATTTAGATAATTATGGAAGGCAATATCAGATGTAAAGTATAACCATAGATTAAAATAAATTGTTCATAAAATAGTTTCATTTTTTTTATTTAAGACTATTGCGGATTGCCTGTGTTTACAATATTGATTCCTGGTAACGTAAAAAAATGTGTGATGTTAAATGAAAATGTAATCCAGGATTACACAATTACCCTAATAGCGTAATAGCTCTCAAATGATGCTACCGGAACACACTTTTATGTGCGATATCATAATTCTACGGTTGCATCGCGATTTTTTTCCACAAAAAGCTCAGCCCATTTAGAAAAGAACAGGTAGATTCGAACCATTTTTTTTTTTTATAAATAAGAGTTTAGCAATATGCCTGCATGAAGGATTACGACATCTTATAGATGAGAATCTATATGATTATATACACTTACTGGTCCCGGAGCGCAACGTGCCTTATGGTTTCACCACACCGCGGACGGGTCGGGAGACCAGCGCGATGTTTTAATAGAAGACATCGTGTCGCCGGAAGCCGCGCGCAATATCTTCTATAGTGAAAGTGCGCTGTTGTCCCTATCCGTCCGCAATGTGGCGAAACCATTAACGCGTGTCTACGCGTTTTTCCATGACTGTGATTGCGATATACTTGGGCAAACACTTTCACTGAGCCCTTTTAAGACTAAGTACTTTTTAACATTAAAGTGGGCGTTAACTCTAGTACACCTGTTGATCGATGCCAAAAGTGGATTTACCATAAAGTGTGCAAAAGTAAACAAAACTATAGTATAAGGTGAGAGCGTCCATTACGGATTCATTGTTAAAATATTTGCGTTTCAACTCCTTTTAGCGAATAGTGACAGAGAGTATAGATGTTACTCCGCCGTCCAGTTCGGCGGCGTTCGATTATTTGTACGAATTCTCCGAGACGAGGAAGGTTCTCGAAGAGTTCTTCAGATGTCCGACCGTTCCCGGGCAGACGCAGTTGAATACTAACGATGAGATAGTTAACTTTCAGGTGAGAGTTTGTTTTAGTATTAATTTCTCTGTTTATATTCATTTGAGAACTTTTTTGTTATATCATTTTTGTGTAAATCTGCGTCCAGAGTCGATTATTATTATTCAAGACGATCGGCTACTATTTTGTAGATACCCATTCATGTTTGTCGTTTGTGGGACGGTTTAGCTAATTGCCTCTTTCTAGTTTCGTTTGAAGAACCAAATGTAATCATATATGTAACAGGTTACTATCAATCTGTAAACTGAATTTTCCAAGATATCTAGAAAGAGAAATTTAACGCAAAAAAAAAAATGATTAGATAGTATAAGAGTGTGTTTGAAACGTACCTAAGCAAAATTTGTTATTAGATAAATTACCTAAAAAAAATTGGCTTGTGTAATTCGTGTACGTAATTGACGGTGTTAATCGACGGTAATAACCGCACAATTTTTTTTACTTAAAATTACACCAATTAACAAAACAATAACTAATAGTAACAGTAAGAATGACATGTACCGAGAGGGTCAATTATGCACGAAACACGTCCCCGACAACCAAACATTTCCGAGCAATAACTTTTGGAAAGTAAGAACGCCAAACGTTTATCTTTCGTCTTTCCAGGAGCTGGACTACGAGCTGAGACGTCACACCCAGGACTGTCCCTCCGAGAACGGTTTGGAAGCGGTCAGCGACACCGAATGGCCACACACTGCGGACGTAATGGACTCGCCGCACGCGGCACACAATCACACCAATTTCTTGGGATTGCAGGTATTCTATTATATTTATTTCTCTCTATATGCCTATCTACTTTTTCATTCTGTTTATTGTTGTATTATGTACGAATTAATACATCGTCATGATGCCAGCGGAGAGACGTTCACAGTTTGGATATAGGCCACTCCCAAGGATAGTACGTGGTAGCCAATCGAAAATCAGTAGTGAGAAGTCTGATAGAAGCTTTAAACTTTAGAGGATAGTATATGGCCAAAAAATGTAAATGAAACATTAATTTTTGCTTAAATACGTTGGGGCCCATGTAGCCCACGTGCCCGTGCCACGTGATACGAAGCTAGCTACGCCCCAGTGTTAAATCGATATCTTATAAGAATAATCATTTTAAGACACAGCGGGCGGGTAAGATTTCGCGTCAACGCGGTTCGCGACCTCTTCTATATTAAAATCACGCTAGCGTCCAAACCCGCCAGCTGTGTGCTGGAACCATAAGGCATGATGAAAACTGATATAGTCTATCTTAAACCTAACGTGGAAAATAAGAATAATATTTCTAGTAGAATAGTAGTAGATTTCGTAACATTTTGCAGCAACAAAGATCCTTGTACCCCGAGCCGAACGTACGCGAGCTGAGCGTGGGCGCCGCCTGGAGTGGCTCGGGCTCGCCGGCTGCGCGGCGCCGTCACCTCGACCTTGACCTCGACCGTGACCTTGACCATGATGTTGAACATGATCGGGACCTTGATCGTGACCGGGTCCCGTTCGCGCTGTCGACGGACTCCAGCGACAGCGGCAGTGATCTCTCGCTCATCAACATGGAGAATGAACTCTCCGAGATGAAAGGTTATAGACGTGTTATTTAAGGCTCGCATATACGGACGGACGGAGTATACGGACAGACAGATAGCCATTGCATTTTATATATTGTAAGGATAAGGATGTAAGAAGGAACACGATAATAGTCATTTTTGTGAAGTTTTCTTCTCTATTATTCTGACTACATTTCCTATATATTCATGGATATTGGATGGATACTGTACGTAACTAAAGTTGTCAGTCACCTTATGGGCATAGTAAGGTAATTATGTCATTATCGAAACGCCAAAATAGCGCAGTAGAAATTTTTTTGCGCTTTGGTAATAACGTCCGTACCTGACCGTAACCACAAGGCGACTGACAACTTCGGTCAGTTCGGTTATCCGTCATAACATTCACGCAGTCCTGTCCGCGCGTCTGTTAGTTCTTTTATAGTTTATAAACATTTAATTAAATATACATTATTTTACATGATAGGTACTAGTGTAAATTATTGCCGAGTGTTGGGAGTTTGCCAAGTCGAGACTCTTAACGTGTCGGTACAATTTTAATTTCAGTACAAATGGATTCGAACCGAGTCGTTGTGACACACTTACCGGTAGTCGAGGACGGACTATCCTCCGGGCACGTGTCCGAAACAGAAAACAATACGCAAATGTTACAGGTACGTTTGTATATTATATGTTTACAAGAAAATAGATAGTCGATTGCTCGATTTAATGTTAGTAATTAATTATTGATTCCAGGGGTTGTCAAAGTTGACTGGATCCGTCTTACAAAAACTTTCAAGTTTGAGACGCGCTTCTATAAAAGATTGTAGTATTAACAACACGCTTTGTATAAAATAGCTGAACTAAAGATTATAAATTTTTAAATATACAGAGTTCGTTCTGTATGTATGTATAATATACTCGTTTATTATAATTAAAAAAAAAAATTAATTTCATTGTAAAAAGGCACCTAATTATATGATCGAACTGTTTCTGTAACTGTTTCTGTAACTGTTTGAATAAGTTGAAACAGCATTCGATTTCAATCGAAAAATTGTAATCAAATACATTGTATTAAATACATTCGTTTACAATGCCTCGGTGGCGCAGTTGTATTACGGTGCGACTGTCGTTCTGAGGTCTCGGTTTCGATCCCCGGGTCGGGTCAAGTGGTATTGGGTTTTTCTACTCAGTATCATCCCGGAGTCTGGAATTTGTGCCCGATATGGCAACAGGCTCACCACCTGTCACATCTGGGACGTAACTAAGCTCGGCAGAATGTGGGTGGTGTAGTTCGCTAATTCACCTCTGCCTAACCCTCCGGGGATAACAGGCGTGAGCTTATGTAATGTAATGTAACAATGTATTTATTACAATTGTTAATAATTTCACGGTTCGCACAATTTTCGCTAGCGGTCTACAAAAGTGAATGAAATCAGACGCGGACATATTTATTTATGAAAATGCTTAATTAAAGTTTTACGATACATTCACAATGGAGTTTTTATAGAATTTATGAACAATATCTGCAATACTAACATTTAAAATAATTCTTACATCGTGGTTGTTACACAGATATTGTTCCCTTTTCAGAATCACACAACAGTGGTAGTTAAGGAAATAGTAGAGAATGGAACAAGCACTGAAGCTCATGCACTCACTGACGCTGATCTTCATTCCTTAGATCCTTTAGGTAACTGACTTTGTATATATTACTAGCTGTGTGCCCGCGGCAACGCCCGTGTTTCATATATATATTTCACTACGTTTTAATTTTTTTTAACCGGAACCATAATTATTTTCCTTAAAAAAAAATTTGCACTAAGATAAAGTAAAAGTATTTCTCATAAATTATAGCACTCGCCCGTAAAACTGTGTATTGAATCGGATTTTATTACAAAAATTGTAAGTTTTTTTTTTTTTTACGGGGTACTTTAATTATTATTTTCGATAATTAAAAGTACTGTAATTATCTCTTTATTAGATTTGCTTATAAGCAGAAAATCTCTACTTGGTTGGCGGTGCGTTAAAATCGTATGATATATGTAAAAGATAGGCGACGATTTGATTCACCCTATAGGCGGCACGGTATATATGTAAATCCACCTCTGATTACTTGCAGAAACTATGCTAATAAAATGTAGTTAGTAAACTTATAATATTGTTTTAAATTTTAAACTGACTAATGCTGTGTTGACCGGAAGCGCATTGACATGTTCAATGAACTTTAGGTCGAGAACTTAGGGCACTCGGCCCAAAGCAGGTAACAATCACAAGGGCTCTAAAGTGGTACGAAATTCGGCTTTGTCGTTATCTGAGTGAAAAGTTTCGCGAATTTTGCCCTGACCCATTCCTAGAAAGAGGACCAGTACCCAAGTACTTTTGTACCTGCCTGTGGTGTGGAGGAATCAAGGGAGGTTCTTGCCAAAGACTTTGGAATGGGCCATATTTGGTTGGGAGGAGGGAGTACTTCGTGAATTATCGTGTTCTTGCATTTCTCAAAATTATTTTTTTAATACCCACATTAACTATTATTGAATTCATTGCTTAGATATTTTAAGCAGGAAGGTACTAATTTATTTACAGCTTTCGTAAACTGTCTGAATTTGTCAATTCGAGGTGTACGATTATGTGCGGAGGTCATGATCCCTACGACCCCCTCCCGTCCCTCCTCGGACCGCTGCTGGCAGGATTGTGTATGCAGGTTGATGCGTGTAATGTTAGAATGCATAGAGCATATTTCGGTCCTCTGCCGTTGGGGGTGATAGTATTGTGTATGTTGGCAGCGTGTACGGAAGTGGCTCCCCCGCCCCCGCGCCCGCCCCGCACCGCCCCACGACCCCGCCGGTGACGCCGCACTCCGCGCACTCGGCACACACCGCACACACGCCGCACCATCACCACGCGACGCACGCGCAACGCCATGAGGACGTCTACCCGCCTCCTAGGTATGTACTATATCCCGTATCGATCTATCGATAGTAATACCCGTTAAACTTTTTCCAGTCATACAATGGGATATTTTATTGATCATAAATCGAATAACTCTTGTCCTTAGCTGGAGTAACCCTGAGTATGATTTGACAACTTTAATGATTAAATTACAAACCTAAACCGAGGTTTAACCTATCGTAAACTATAAGTGATATATATTATTTAGTTGCATATATTTTACACTAGGTATGATGATGAGTGTGAAGTCCGGTTGGATTCTGCGTCGATAGACGTAGGTAGGTTCGAGCCTAACTCTAAAAACCGCCTGAGTTTTCGATGAAGGAAAACATCGTGAGGAAACCATAGCATGGGCAAAGAAAAAATGATGCGGCAGCATCACTCGTGAACCACTTATCTAGGATTAGTGTGTTTATCACGCTGGACCACATCATCACTCAGTATCAGGTAAAATCTTACCTGTGGTCAAAGAACTAAGCCTATACTGTGTAAAAAAGGTATACTCTTGCCGTTACCCATGGGCTACACAATTGTCCTTTGAACAAACATCGCATTTTACTGATTAGTAAGTAAAATAATCGTATAGCCATTAAAAAAAAAACTATCCTATATTTCGCTATGAAAAATTCTCCACCTACTAATGAAGATCCCATTACATTCGGTTTATCCGTTCAGGAGATTAACCCGAACAAAGAAACAAACGAACAAGCAGTTATAAAAAACACGCTTTGATGGTATGTGTGTTAAATATAGAGTTTGAGAAAAATTATTATGAAATTATAGATCAGAACTTTTATTTTAACATATTAATCAATGTTTTTTTTTCCACTATGTAAAATACGGATTTTTTTTGTAGGAAACGACTTTCCTCAGCTCAAAGTACAGAATCCGCTGAGATTAAACCGAACAGCGGCGATGAAGGTAAGTTGGGCAAAATTTTAGTTTAGTTATTTAAAACTGACAGAATTCTCTTTTGTAGATTAACATTATATGGGGATGTATGTATATGTTTAACATCAGATGAGATTTAGTTATAAGACTAGACTAATGATATCTGAGTTGTAGTCAAATTACGATAATTAATAAACTTTTTGTGTTTTCTAGTATATGGATTTATTTGTATAAATGTGGCAAACAAAATAGGAGACAGAAATACCAAATAAATCAAATAGATAATGAATAGTTAATAGAAAACAAATAGTGTATTTATTTTTTCGTTAAACCCAAAAGTGGCGGAGTAAAGGGAGTCACAAATTTGCAAAACATCACGTGATTAATGAACGATCCCATGTATATTAACTGAGGGCCTTCCAAAATGTCTAAAAGGATTATTCAATCAACGTGTTTGTTGATGTTATTTATTTTATGTCAGACGAAGCGGACACCGATCTGGAAACTGACAGACTACTCGGTCAGCAGAGAACTGACGACCAGGGTTTCTTCGATGACAAAGTGAGTAATGTTGTGTACTATCTTAATATACTATAAACTAAAAATAGGCCTCCACTGTTTAAAATTTGTTCCACATCAATTAATTACTATTTGTTCAATGGGAGTTGGTCGTTACTTCCCGCCGCGTTTCCTCGCACCGCGTCTCAGCATAACCCCATTAGTACTGATAGCAAATAAATTTCAATATATTTTTTGTTCACACCATTTCTTATTTATAAATTTACTCTTTATAATACTATTGTGTTATACGCGGAGGTCGCGTGTCATGTAAAAGAGGAAAGGCTTTTCATACCACAAATTTACTATTAAAAAGATAGATTATACTAATAAAAAGTAGATAAATAACTTAGTATATTTTAATTAACACAACAATAATGTCTTTAAATCGATAAATATTATTTATATAACGTATTATTTTAGAATATAGAAAAATGGGTGGAAAAGATATAATTAATATTTCTATTTTTATGTCGACGGTATGAATAAACTTGACATTATTTTGTACTAGCTGCATGCCCGCGGCTGTGCCCGCGTTTGATATATTCTATACTGCGTTTTAATATTTTTAAACGGATCCCTTATTGTTTTTCTAATTTTTTTTGGTAAAAAAATGTATCATAAATTATAGCACTTATCCGTAAAACTGAGCATTGCATCGGATTTTATTCAAATGTTATGACATAATTTTAGGCGGGACCCCAATTATTCTCGAAAATTAAAAGTATCCTAAGTTACCCAACGTAACTTGAGTTATGTACCAAAAAAAGTCGCGTCAAAATCGGTCCAACCGTCTCGGAGATTACCTGCCACAAACAGTCACAGACAAAAATTTTCAAAATTGTATATTTGGCTTAGATATCGTATATAAATTCATACCAATTTAGTAACAAATAATAATTTAATTAAATTAGTAAAGATAACATGGAGCAAGCAGATTTGCTTACTATGGCTGTCAATGAGGGAAAGGGGAAGTCAAGAATGTCTAAAATCTTGGCTTACATTATACTTGGAGGGTCCCTAAATAGTGATGCAGATATAATTGCAATCTAATCAGCTTTGTTCTCGGAAACTTCCCAATGTTTCATGTCGAACTGTTAATTTTCAAATAATTTCTGTTCGTTATATATTTTTGTACAATTTAATCAAATTGTATGACTAGATGTTTTATACTTTCGTTATTGTTATTGAAAATTTAAAGAGATAAAAACTGCTTCCAAAAAAGAATATGATAAAACTAAAAGAACATCAAATACTAAGAAAAAAATTGAAAAAGGAAAGAGAATTGGTTGAAAAATGAGAAGAAATATAAATAGATATCGAAGCTATTTTGTTCAATAGTCGTTATTAATATGTCGATTACCCATAAAAATGATACAATAGGAAAACAATGGAAAGCTGGCGTAAACGCTAGGTTAGTGCTCAAGGGGTTAAAACACGCAATTTCACACGGACAAAGTTATTCGAGGAAATTAAAAAAAAACAAAGAAAGAAAGTATCAAATGTCAAGAAACGAGTAAAGACATTAAATCGTGTGACCTTTACAATAAACAGTGTGCCCCTCGCTATTTATATTTTTCGGTAGTTAATTATTGAATAAAACATTTGTACAGAGTTTTTAGTTAATGCATTAATAATTTACAATTTGATTTGCCTTGTTAATTTAATGACGAGTCACTCATAGTTAAATGATGTAACCGTCGGTTATGTACGCCTGTGACTTGTGAGTCGAGAATAAACACCTATTTGGCCGAGTTGACGGTGCACGCGCATTGACCTTGCTCTCCTAATATACTACTTGCCCAATGATTACCTATACCTTCTGTTTTTTTTTATAATGCCTATAACCATACGACTTCTCAGAGTCATATTTTTTTTTGTTTGTTTTGTTCTTATGTGTAATGTGATAAATATAATATACACATATAAATATCAAATACAAAAAAACTTCATAAAAACCAAACATATTTTGATATTTATTACATTACACATAAGAACAAAACAAACAAAAAAAATATGACAGAAGTCGTATGATATTAAAAGTTTGCATTTTCCTTCATAGTATTTCTGTCTAAAAACAAAATAATTTTAAATAAAGAGGTATTAACGAATTAGATTAAATTTAACTCTATTACGTGGTTTTTTTTACATCATTAAATTATTTACACCAAAGAGTCGAATATTAAATTTACGTAATGTCGTTGTAGGAACTGTTGGATTTATAATCTGCGTATAATAACTATAGATTTACTCTATGACACTCACTCCATATGTTTACATTGCATAAACGTAAACCTGCCCCCAGTACTATTTCAAATCGTTCACGAAACATATGTGTTTTACTTGACGAAAGCGACGATACGTTTATCGCGTACTGAGGAAACGACCACGCGTAACTGATAATGTTATTGACATTTTATATTTAGTCTTATATCATACGATGTAACGAATGCACGTGAAATTATCGTTTTTATTTTGTGATAAAAATAAAATATAAAAGAAAAATGTTTAACAATTTTTTGGTGCAATTATAAGTAAAGTGAAGTGAAGACATACCTTCGATTTTCTTAGTGATAACGAAATGTCACATTGACTGTTGTAATTATTTGTGTTGTTACCTACTTATATTATATTCTCAGTTGGGACTTAATTCTGTATACGTGTGAATTGAATTATGTGATGTCGAATTACTAAAATATGGGAATTACGAAGTGTTTTTTAATAGCGAATTTTATGAATTTTTGAATATTATTGCTCAGGAGTTCAAATAGAATCGAACAGTTGGTCGGATTGTAAATTCTTCTTAGCAATGTTTTTTTGACATGCATCAAAATTGTCATATTTATATATTTTTTAATTATCAAAAATATTGTGATCTATTAATAAGTTATTTAAAACAATTTTGCTAAATATAAAATATATTTTTGACTATCATTTACATAATGACAGGATTCCTAGTAATAAAGAGGAAACATATGTAAATGTGAAAAGTGAAGTTTTCAAAATACATACCCATGTACAATGGAGGAGACTAAATTAGAAACGGATACTCACATGATTGAAGAGGTTCAATCTTGTTTAGTTGACAGTGAAACTATCGACGATGAAATCTTGCGTAAGGGTAAAGATGTGGACGAAAACAGTACGACGGAGATGAATAATGCAATGAACGAAGCAAGTGATTCAGTCGAGCTGATTGAAGATGACCTTGACTTATGTGAAGTTACAGAGGAATGTAGTAAATTGCAGTTAATCGATGAATCTAATAATATCGAGGAAAATTATGAAGAAGAGGTGCGATATTATTATTATTATTATTTCTGTTAAGTTTTATATTTGATTAACAATCGATCTGTGGCAAAATTGTCCCCTCTAACATACAGTAAATAGTATTAAAAAAAATGCCGGTCACGTAAAAAAATGAGAGGCGGCATATTTTACAATATTATTTAAAACACGTTAAGAATCTCGCGATTATATTAATACATTGATAAATATACCAATAATACCCATAGGTCCAAATTCGGTTATAACCATTACTAGAAATTTAAGGGAAAAAAAACTAACAGTTTCAAAATCGTTTTTTATTTGGAACACAAAATTTTCAATAGCTATTAAAAAAAAAAAATAGGTAGATGAATACAGAAGTATATCTTGAGCTGTTCTACATTTATCTACTACTTCAAGAAAAAATATGAAATTTTTAGTGGCTATGCATATTACACTTTATTTTTTTTTTTTTAATTTTTAAATTGTGTGTATTCTTGCTTTCTTTAATACTGCAGAAAAAGAAATGTTGAAAAAATGTAAAATTGTGTTTTCTTCTAATTTTCAATTACGTATAGTTATTGTCAAATTTTGACTGTAGAGCGAACACTTGTTACAATAAATACTGGTAAACCAAAATGAAAAAGCAACTACATATTATTACTAATAAAAAAAAGTATTTAAACGTTTTGAAGCTATATTTTAATTGAAAATATTATCGAAGATGTATTTATAATTTTATTTTGTGACGTACCCACTTAAGAATTTAAATTGTTAAAAACAAATAATTAAGAATTCAAGCCGTGGTGAGCAAAAAATCCGTTTGTTTTTATAAAGTACGAATTAATTATGTTTATATTTAGTTTATCCTCTTTCGGTGCGCATGATAAACTCGAAAATGTGGTTGATAACATTTTATCTCAAAAGTCGTGGTCGTTCTGTACGAGTAATTAATTTCTCATCGCGACCGCTGTATGTCAGCAGGACGAGTATTGTAAATAACCAAAATAGTGCAAATTTATTATCTTAGATGTTGTTAGATAAATTATAATTTCATTTACAATGAAATTATTGACAGAAATTATTGAAAGTTGTAGAAGCTTCGGCTTACAATGTTAAGGAATTGAACATTTTTATTACCTAGTGCCTTCAGCACTATTCTTAAGTAGATTCCTTGTTCGAATTATTAATAATTATTATAACGCACGTTATGTAACTAAAACATGCACAGTAATAGATTTTTAGGTAAAATTAGAGATGAAGCGTGGGGTAAGGCGATCGGAAAACAATAATTTGGTCTAAGCATATCTCTGCGAAGAAGGGTATAGGGGACATTCAAGTGTTGTTATTTGTGGGTTTATTTGTATTGAGAATATATTGGCAAATACTGAAATCTCCCACGCTAATTTCGACTTATGTTTGCTTATTTGTATGGAGAACTTCGTTTGTTGCGTTTAGGGTTGGCGAAAACCAAAGTTCGTACGGTGATGCCGACTGGACTTGTACGGAGATTTTGAGAATATAAGCTATTGCGTTTAGGGTTGGCAAATACTGAAATCACCCACGCTAATGTCGACTTTACTCTGCATAATTGTATCGAGAATGTCGTTTGTTGTGTTAAGGGTTGGCGAAAACCAAAGTCCCGCACGGTAATGCCGGCTGGCAGTGTCTCGGGGTCTGCTCGCTCTCCGCCGCACGCGCACGACACGCTCAATGCAGAGACAAGGGATGAAGACACTCTCCATAACGGGAAAGTACGTAGATATATTAAAATTATAATAAAAAATTGTTTTTCCCTATTGGCGTTTGTAAAACAATTCCTAATATATTCCTAAGAATAATGGTTCCGTTATTGCACATCTTTGTGATGACATTTTGGTTTGGCCGGATTTTAATTTGACATCTAGTTGTGGTTTACTAGCAGTACCCACGGCTCCACTCGAGTGAATTATAAAATGATGGCCAGCGTTTTTAATATATAATTTAAGGATAAGGATGTAAAGATAATTACTTTTCTTCTATGCTTATATTTAATATATTAAAACCGGATTAGAAAACATACTTACGATTTAAAAAACAGTAATGTAAATAGGTTTACTAGTTCTCGAGTTATAAGCCAACTAGCGGATAAGTAGACAGGCTCTATACAACGTAATATTGGGGGCATTTTACGTGATATACGTCATTATAAACTTAAAATAATCATATGCATTAAGAATTTGTGAATTTCACCGATTTTTTTTGCTATGAATCGATCTCGGTTTTTTATTTTGAACAACAGTTTTAATAAAACGTCAGACTTAAAGTATGAGCACTTTAGTGTTTAAATTCCAAAATACGATGTACTTGGGAAATTCAGCAAAACATTTAAAAACACAAATTAAGTTATATTTTAAATGAATGGTACATGAAATTAAATTTTATTTAAATTGTTTTCAGGAGAAGGAAGCAAAGAAAAAGAGTAAAAACAAAGAGGGTAAATAATTTTTGTTTATATTAAATTTGTATAAATAATAATTATTAATTAATTAAATATAAGTATTAATTTTAATTCACTCGGCAATTTTTTAAATTTTATTTTAACTTTCTCGCTGCTGACGGATTACTCCATGGTAAGTTTTAATTTATATAGATAAACTATACGACGTGTACGTGGTTTTAGCGTGAAGTTATTTGATCTAGAATTATTTGCAATAGTATTTTTTTTTATTAGCTCAATCAAATCTAAACACCCTAAAAGGTCGAGATTATAATGTTGCTATAAACATCACTTGATTAAAACTCGACCCCATACAATTTTGAATTATCCATACATTCAACCGAAAGACGTCCACTGCTGGACTTAGGTCTCCCCCAAGGATCTCCACGACGACCGATCTTGTGCCACCCGCGTCCAGCAGATTCCCACGACCTTCACCAGGTCGTCGGTCCACCTTGTGGGGGGTCTACCCACGCTACGTCTTCCGGTGCGTGTTACCCATTCGAGAACCCGTTGGCCCCGTCGGGCATCGGTTCTGCAAGCAATGTCCCAGCCCACTGCCACTTAAGTTTAACAAATCTTCGGGCAATGTTGGTTACTTTGGATCATCTACGGATCTCCTCATTCCTGATTCTTATCACAGATACAGTGTATATTACAGTCAATTACCACAGTGTATATATTTTAATAAGGCATAATTACATTTTCAGACGATATACGTTCAGTGCTCATCGAAGGAGTGTTATTCCGCGCCAGGTATCTGGGCTCGACTCAGCTCGCCTGCGAGGGACAACCTACGAAAGCCACTAGAATGTTGCAAGCCGAAGAAGCGGTGTCCAGAATTAAGGTAAAGTAATATTCGCTTATTTTGCGTAATATTAAAAAATCCATTTTGACTATTTTACATTGAAAATTATCTACTATGAATTTAATATATTACAAAGTTTTTAAATATAAAATAAACTTTTTTAATAATTGTTAAGAAAGAAATTAAATAAATGCATTCTCACATAAAAAAATCTAAATTTATTTTGTTGGCTGAACGAAGCCCGTGTGAATCGGTATTTTTTTATTTAACCTTCAACGATGTTTTTTATAATATCCTGTTTAGATGTTTTATTTATAAGGAAATATGAGCATGAAATTACTTTTTTATTTCATATATGTTTCTAAGATTTTTGTTTACATTTTTATCAATAAATATCTACTTATTGAACATATATTATGTGTATCTATAAGTAAATAAAATGTAGTGCCTATTTTTGATTATAGTAATCCTTTTTTTTGTATCTAATTATATTCAAAATTTAATATTAAAGTAATAAGAATAGTAATGTTGGTAAATTTTCCCTTGTTTTTAGCGTATTTTTATATTTTTACAACCTTTAGTACATTTAAATCGACCTATTTCATACTATATGAGGCGATTAGTTAAATAAATAAAAGCTAAGAAATAAAAAAAAAATAGACTTGCCACAAACAAATGGTAAAAGAAGTGTTGCCATATCCTAAAATATACCGGAACACGTTCTTATTCCAAAACTTAAAAAAAGAGATTAATATGTCGATTACCCATAAAAATGAGACAATAGGAACACAAAGGAAAGCTGGCGTAAACGCCAGATTAGTGCTCAAGGGGTTTAATAATTATTTTTTTTTAAATATTATCATAAAACAATAAATATTCATAATTCTTAATTCTTAATATTGTTTATAATAAAAAAAAAAAACCATTTGGAGATGTCCCTGGAATTTTATAACACGCGTAATTAAAAATAAACTGATGAAGTAAATATATAAAAGGCAAATGTATGCTTATATATTTTAAATAATAAATACATATTTTAAAATAGGTAAATTCATGCTCAGATTCATTTTTAGTATTGAGAATGCTAGTGTGGAATATCCTTTATTTACATAGAAAAACACATTATAATGGGAAAAAAAATTGGATCGAAAAAAGAAAATAAATTACGTGCCTCGTTTCCCCTGTGAATGTTTGAGTTTATGCGGTGTACAATCGTGTTACTACTGTAAACGTCCAACCGACCTGTCCGCCAAACCGTTTACGCTCTTATTGATTTGGCGCTAGAGTATTTTTTTCAGTGTGCCCCACAAACTCCTCGACCCGACCCGACCCGAGAAGATTCGGATCCCCGTATTCACCGGCTAGCCTCCTCTGAAAAATTGTTTGTCTGTCGCTTTGTTTTTACGCTTTGCCGTGCTTGTTTTTATTTTATTTTAGATTTACATCCCCCCCTATATTGATATCAGGATTTATGCACTTGTAAAGGTATACAATCAACTTTGTCATACGCTACGCTATAGTTTCTGGAGCATGTATCAGATTTTCAGGTATTGATTGTGTTTCTATTTCCCCCTTTATGTTTATCGGGCAAATGGGAATACTGTGTTACCAGTCGTATGTATATACCATTATGCACGTATATACCATAAAATGCACTATATAGCATGATACATATCCGATTCACACCGGCTTTGGTGGCCGATTTCCGATTCGTTGTTCGAAGCGCACACCCGCGATATAGCTTGAAACGCCTTACGCACTAAATCGGATTCTGTTTTAAGTGAAGTTAAGATTAACCTTTGGGTAGGTCTGCTTTCATAATGATCGAAGTGGAACTGATCGCTCGCTCGCTCGCTCGCTTCTCACATGTCATTGTGCGTTCGTTCATATTTCGAATTGTTTTGCTTGCTTTGCGCACCGAAACGTTTTTTTTTATTAAACATCGTGGTTCTTATTTATTTATATATGTCGTATTTTTTACGTTAGGATCTCATACATTTTTTAAAGCAAGCCAAACAAAAAGGGTTAGGTATTTCTCAGACATAGTCAGGAATACATTAGTCAACTAAAGACTTATGTTTTTAGTTATAATATAAATAATTGCTATTTATTCGTATCTGTATAGGTATAAATAAGTATTCAAAAATATAAAGAAGTAATGGTTAGGTAATGTGATTACTTAATTTAAAAAAAACTGGTCTTTGTTATCCTGAAAAAGATACACTGATACGTTATCGCGCTCAAGTAAACAAACCGTTTGGTGAAACGATATCCGGTGAACTCGCTCAATTAAACAAATCGCACGGTGAATTGACCTGGCGAACGCGCTCAAGTAAACAAATCGATCGGTGAAGTACCCCTGGCAAATGCAAAATATAAAATGTTTACTCTTGAAATTAGTTGGAAGAATATTTTAAAATTATTATTCCGTAAAATATGTTATTCGAATAATAATAGAATCGGTGAGAGGGAATAGAATATGTGAGAGCGAGTGGGTGAGGCATTGCGAGGAGGTTAGCCGGTGTGTCCCGCAGTGGGGCGGCTGCGAGGGTCCATACTCTGGCGTGTACGCGGCGCCCGCGGCCGTCTTCCGACTCACCTTCCTGGGCTCGGTCGAGGTCGACGAGGACTCGCGTCGGAGGAAGAAACGACCTAAAAAGAACATGGTCGAGGAGGCAGTCACTAAGATCAAGGTGGTTTGGCTGACAATCGGTATTCCACGATGTTTAGTCTTGTTATAATATAATATACAATAGGACGTAATATATGTGGGTCGAATTTCAATACAACTGTACTTTTAGAGAATTGTATGTGCATGCGTTTCTAGTATTTTTTTTAAATTAGAAAGCAGAATTCATTACTACGTGTTTGCCAGATTTTGTAGGATAGTTTGTGTCTTATATAGTCTAACAGCCAAAACGGATGTAACAACTAAATGAACCTTTGAAACTGTAAAAAAAAAAAAAAAAACTGTAAATTAGCTTGCTATGCTTATAATAAAATACTAGCAACCCCGCACGTGAAATACTCAATAATGAAATATATTAATAACAAAAAAAACTACAGTTTTATAGTATTCAGAGAAAATGTAGCTTCCTATCGATGAAAGAATTATCAGAGTCGCTTTAGTTGGCTCTCAAAGATCTGTCCCTAAATAGAAACTTTACCTCTTGAAATTAATAATACTGATGGAGAGTTTTATAAGTAACATAATAGCTAATGTTGCAATAATTCAATTTTAATAGAATGTTGGGCGGTTGTCCAAAAGCTGCAAAAGCATATAATTATTTTATTCTGTTACGTTTATTTTTTGTAAAAATAATTCCAGTTTTGTACAAAAATGTATACTTGCAATTGTTTTTAATTTATATTTAATTAAACCATTTTACCAACCCTTTGTAGTTTTATCGTACATATAATAGTGTGCTAAGAATAAATTATTAATAGAACATCGCAGTATATACCACTTATATATAAATAAACTATATATGCTGAATAAAAGTATTTTTTTTATTTTAGATGTTAGTCTAAAGACCGTTTTAATCATTAGAATATTATCAGACTGATTTTATGCATGCAAGCACCTATCTATGTAGATACGATTCGTATGAAACGAAGTGATATTAATTAAAATAATGTTTCCCTTTTCGCTTTCTCCGGGGCTCTTACATCAATCAATCAGGCTTTGGTAAGTTCTAAATTCCAAATTTATCATCATCGACATTTTAGTATTGTATCGACGTATTGAATATCTAATGTCGATAAATATCAGTAGAGAGATGTAGGTTAAATACGTTTTAAACTTCTAGAAGGGTTTTTTAAAAGTCTCCCACTTTTATATTAACTCCAGGCACCGGAAGGCGAGAATCAACCGAGCACCGAAGTCGATTTATTCATATCGACTGAGAAGATTATGGTTTTGAATACGGAACTAAAAGAGATCATGATGGATCATGCGCTACGGACTATATCGTACATCGCTGATATAGGAGACCTGGTGGTTCTGATGGCGCGGAGACGATTCGTCCCGCACGAGAACGATTCCGATCAACCGAAACTGAACCGTACCCCGAAGATGATATGTCATGTCTTCGAAAGTGAAGAGGTGGGTTCGACATCTTTTATATTTACTTCGCTTTATTGTGTCCTAAGAATCGGAATCCGAAGAGATAATACTGTGTTATTGTGGCGTCTCCCATCTTCATTTTGTTTGCCCTTTTTAGCCTATATTTTTTAATCTGTACCATCTCAATATCCTCTAATTTTCTCTTGGTTTTCTACTTCCACAAGGGGACGTTATAGCCCACGTTGAGATCATAAAGTATAAGATAGACTGACAGAAACGGAAATTCACTTTGTTTTATACTTTACTAGCTAACTCGACAGACAGACTGTCCTGTCTTAACTATAGTGAATTCGAATTCATTAAAAAAATATTAATCAAAAAAATGTGCACCCAGAAATAATAAATTAATTATTTATGTAATTCCAAACGATGCATCTGTTTTAAACGATATTTGCAGCGCGCATTTTGTCAATCATTGCAAATGTCAAACAACTGACAGTTAAGTTGAACGCCATAAGGCTTACATTAGAAAAGTTGATAGGTCGTTATGTTTTCATAAATTTTCTGAGTTTATGCACAATTTTCTTAACTTTTATTACGTCACAATATTCTACGAAGTATTAGAAAATATTTAAAAAAAGAATGAATGAAATTGGTAAAGCTGTTCTCAAGTTATATATATTGTTTACAGGCTCAATTTATAGCGCAGTCGATTGGGCAAGCTTTTCAAGTCGCGTATA
The DNA here is from genome assembly GCA_014132275.2 of Samia ricini. Classification (NCBI taxonomy): domain Eukaryota; kingdom Metazoa; phylum Arthropoda; class Insecta; order Lepidoptera; family Saturniidae; genus Samia; species Samia ricini. The sequence continues at coordinate 16,754,334 of AP028161.1, forward strand.
TGGAGTTCTTGAAAGCGAACGGTATAGAAGACCACAGTTTCGTGAAAGAGATGGACTACCAGGAGGTGTTGAACAGCCAAGAGATTTTCGGAGACGAGCTGCAGATGTTCGCTAAGAAAGAGTTACAAAAGGAGGTAAATAAATAGTAAATAATCCTATCCTATACTTATAGTAATGTTGAGTGAGGGAGCGAACTATACTAAAGATATGCCATATCCGTTTTACGGGAGAGGGATCTCAATCCCCACCAGAAACGCTTTAAACTTTTGTATTACAGAAAGGAATTAATTTTTTTTTAAACTACATAATTGTGTTGTTACGTGTCAGGAGAGTGAATGTCGCGATGAATAGCCATTTAGTCGCATCCTAGGAACTTTCGTTCTTCGATGTCGCTCGAATCGCTATCAAAAGGAGACTGCGAAGGAGGTTTTTTTTTCTAACCTAGTTAATGCTGTTGATCGGAAGGGCCTTTACAGCTTTGCCGTGACTTTCGGGGCGAGTGCTGAAGGCACTCAGCCGCAAAAAGCACGGGAGACGTTCTTACGCTGTTTAATATATATACGGATAACCAAAAAAATACAGAATTATTATTACTGAAATTAATTTTTTTTATAGTATGACAATTACAATATACTCGTCCAACATGTTTGATTCCTTTCTTAAAAATATTAGTTAAATACTATAATTTTTTAACATTGTCAAGATTTATTTTAGCCCAATTTATTCATAATTAATTACATTGTAGAATTACTTATTTAAAGTATGATGTTGAATATGATAACACAACCGCTTATAATATGTCGCCAGATATAATACGATCAGTAAAAATAAAGTGCACGTTAATTATGAAAATTTATTTCTAGAACAGCTTAATACCGAATCCGGGTCATTTCCGGAACGGCTGCAACGGTTTTGATGGTACTGTTGATAGACAGTTACTCTGGTTATCTTGGGGTATTTTTTATTTTCGAAAGTTTGGAGGATATCGTTCCAGTATTGTTCAGTGTATGTTCAATTCAGTGTGTGTTCAGTAGTATGTTGTTTTCAATAAATTAAACACCATTCAACAACTCTATTAGACGGACTTGTTTTGTATTTGGATTAATGGTGATTTTGAATCGTGCTCGCAGGTAGTTGTACCGAAGACGAAAGGCGAGATCCTGGGTGTCGTGGTGGTGGAGTCAGGCTGGGGATCCATGTTGCCGACAGTGGTCATCGCTAACTTAGCGCCCGCCGGAGCCGCGGCTAGGTGCGGCCAACTTAATATAGGTAAGTATATCAAGCGATAATGCCTTAGTGGGCTCGATTGACACATACTAATTCAACCCCCTTTTTTACATGGAGAAATGCATTTACGCATACCCCTCTCAACTCAACGGAGAGGGGATATGTGAGACTCGCCTGTCGCGAGAAGCCGGGAATACCTGGTAAAATTTCTTGATGCATTCTTACACCTTATAGCCTTGGAGCGGGAATTGCAGTTGTATTACTTCAACTCAACCGGCCGGTGGCGGCCTCTCTTATTTGGTGGGACCGCGTTCACTTTTTGAGGGGTCAGACCCTTTTACCTTCTAATGGGGAGACGCCCCATCTCCCCTGCGCAACAAAGCATTTGCGATTAATCTGGTTTCCCTGTCTTGCGAGGGTATTTGTGATGTGATCTCCCTCTTCCGCCACCTCTTTTCAGATAATGGCAATTTGAGCCAGTGTCATGTGGGTAAGATGTATTTTCAATCTTATATCAGCGTTGTCAAGCTCCAGCAAAACTGTGGCTCATCCTGCTAGAACTTTTCATGGAGCTTTGTCGGCACCTCAGAATAAATGTTATTTAAGCGTTATTCTCCATAATAAACTTAACTTGTAAACAATAACTAAACTATATCAAATCAAATCAAATCAAAATTCATTTATTCAATTTAGGCCCTAAGAAGGCGCTTATGAACGTCTAAAACACTACCACCGGTTCGGAAAACAACCCAGTCGAGAAGAGCCGGCAAGAAACTCGATCTGGTTCCTTCTTTTTTTTTCATAAATATAATTTTTTTATGTCATATAAAAAACTATACAAATCGTAGTTTTTAGTGGAAGCACAGAGATGTGGGTTATTTCCAGACATCACTATCGTTCACGTAATGATCCACCCTAATCACACAAAATCACACACAAAACTATCACACAAAACGCCATCAAGATTACATGATACAGAGTCAAATACACATGTTCAATGAATTAAAAGAAAACAAATGCCACATTACAGACTGAGATCCCCTCTTTCGCTAGTATAACTCTCTATCAGAAGAAGATGGCGGATAACCAGGTCGTATATTAATCCTATCCTAAAATAAACTTGAGTGAAATGAAAACATCGTGAGCAAAACCATAGCGTGGTGGTGGAACGTTTTGTAATAATGCCCGCCTGAGTAACTATGATCCTTAAGTTTGACGCCGTTCAAATATTTACGTACGTAAAAATATTGATCGTTATTTACCGGTCAAGCACCAACTTGGCGTTTACGCCAGCTTTCAATTGTATTCCTATTGTTAAATTTTTATTGGTATTTTAGCGATTAAACATTGATAGGTAAATTAATATGTATATTTACAAACAAATTACTAAATAGTCTACGTTATGCGTAATGACTTCTTAAATCTATTTGTACCATCGTGCAATATGTCTTGGTAAATCTAAATTTTATTATTAAGTGTACAACTTCGAGACGATTTGTTTTTTTTATTTATTAAATTGCCAAAAATGGTTGCCAACATAAGCAAATTGTGCTGCTTGTAATATCAGAGCTTAAACACTCAATCTATAAGTAGGGGGTGTGGGTTGGAGAGGGGTATTCGCTTTGCTTATTTTTGATGGCATGGGTGGGGGGCAGGGGTTCCTGTACGGGGATTGCATACACAGTATTAACTTATTAATCTTTGTTGTAATTATGGGGTGAGGTAAGAGATTTGCTCACTATTATCTGATAAAGGGGGGAGGGGGGAAAGAGGTCGAAATGACCGCAGTGCAGTATAAAAGAAAATAACAATTTCAGGTGATCAAATAATAGCGATAAACGGGGTCAGTCTGGTAGGGCTCCCGTTGTCGACTTGTCAGACGTATATAAAGAATTCAAAGAACCAGACAGTGGTGAAACTTACCGTGGTACCGTGCGCGCCCGTCGTAGAGGTCAAGATAAAAAGGCCGGATACCAAGTACCAGTTGGGTTTTAGCGTTCAAAATGGTGTTGTGAGTACTTATACAGTTTTTAATTAGATAGTAGCTGTGTGCCCGCGATTCGTATATGCTTCACTGCGTTTTAATTTTTTTACACGGAACTCTCATTTTTTTTAGTAATGAGATAAAGTAGAAATATTTGTCATAAATTCAAACACTTGCCCGTAAAACTATGCATTGATTACAATTTTTTTTTTACGCGGAACCCTAATTATTTTCGAAAATTAAAAGTATCCCAAGTTACCCATAGTAACTTCAGCTATGTACCAATAAAAGTCCCGTCAAAATTTGTCCAGCCGTTCGGGAGATTACCCGGAACAAATAGACAGAAGAAAATTTTTAAAATTGTATATTTGCTATAGGTATCGTATATACATTCATATATATGTAGTATAAAAATAATTTTGATATTCAAAACAGACACTCCAATTTTGTTTATTAGTATAGATTAAATATTCTGTGATCTAGTTAATGTCCGACTAATTATTGTTGGACGTATTACCTTATAAAAATGTAGGTCATTTATTTGAAGCGATGATGATGGCGGTGTGGAATTCCACGACTAATCTAGCTATCCAACTTTATAATGAGCTAATGGTGAAGGAAAACAACGTGAAGAAACCATAGCATGGTGGTAGAGCATTATCTAATAATACCCGCCTGGGCAGCTACCACCCTCAAGTTTGATAATATGTCGCCAAACACCAATAGGTGTGTTCCAGGAGAATATCATGGGAACCAATAATTCTTAAATTTAGTGTGTTTACCGTTTTGGATCCACTTAATCACTTAACATAAGGTAAGATTGTGGTCAAAGCTTATACAGTTGAAGGAATTGACTCATTAAAAATATAGGTTGGTCAAAAATAATGAATTTATAAGCACCGTGTTATGCTATTTTTTTCCATTCACCTGAAATTCAGTCCGGAAATAGTTGAGTTTAAACCTGCGTCCGTCGACGAGAAATCCGAACGTATTATCAGTTGCGCCAACATCGTTTCAAAAACAAAAATATCGGTATCATGGGGATTGTTGACAGAAGTGAGAACTCGAAACTTTGGAAAAACTGTTCTTAAATGTTATAATTTGTTAATTGAAATTATTAATATAATCTGACATTTGTCTACTTTTTACAATTGTCTATTGAGACTTAGAGCAATAATTATGTACATTTTTATATACATAGTTTATTTATAATCAAAACATACGTTCGGCAGCGTAAGTATACATTTTATTATTTCTCTCTGACCTCCATCGCTCAACATACTTGTTGTTGTACTCTTGACATACTGTGGCATGTTGACTTACATCATAGCATTGGTAACGCGAATCTAAGGGTTCTTCCCCTACCGAGAATCGCTGTAAGCGGTTGAAGAAGTTTTCACTTTGGGAAAAATATGTAGACAGGTGTATTGTCGTTGTAGATATACGTATTGTCGTTGTAGATATACGTATTGTCGTTGTAGATATGCGTATTGTCGTTGTAGATATGCAGTTTGCTCCGCGGTGGTATAGCGGAGCGCGGCGGCGTGCGCGTCGGACACCGCATCATAGAGATCAACTCGCAGAGCGTTGTCGCCGTACCCCACGAGAGGATCGTCAACCTCCTCGCTACCTCCGTCGGAGAGGTATATCTACACACAGAGACACACAAACGCACGCAGTACACACACACATGTATCACAGTCAAAGCCACCATCTACGACCAAATCATCATCATTGTAATGCTCTGTTCCCAACTCACTTGAGGTCGGCGCAGTATGTTTTCTTTTTCCATACGTCCCTATCAGCCGTCATCTCTTCATTTACACCCTTTTGTTTCATTTCATTTCTCACATACTCCATCCACACTTTCTTTGGCCTTCCTCTACTTTTTCATCCTTCCACATTCATATTCATTACTATATTACCCACAACAGCTTCCTCTCTTCTCATAACATGTCCACACCACTACAAACGAGAACCATACTATAGTATGGTGTGAAATAACACTACGAAATCAAAAATCAATAACTTGATCCTTCCTTCTAAAAGTGACTTCCGTCACAGACAACGCCTACAAAGGAGTTCATTATAGTAACTTATTTTAATGAAAATTACAGATACTAATGAAGACTATGCCGACATCGATGTTCCGACTGTTGACCGGGCAGGAGAATCCGGTGTTTATATAAGCGCGCTCCGATATCAACACAAGTGCCTGCACATCACCCCACCCCCCATCCACTAACGATATTAACCGGATGACACGAGGCCGTCTCTAACCGATACCACCACCACTACTACATAACTTGTGAATTTAGTACTACGAACGACTGCGATCAGTCTTGATGGTAAGAAACAATGAATATCGATACTTGTCATCAATCGCTAGTTATCGTTAATGAACTCACTTTCGACATATATATCATATTCATTCGAAATCGTTTTATAAGGTGCCATTATTAATTTGATTTCATTTAAAAAATTAAAAATATCTTTCATATTTTGATTTTTATCGACTCGATAATTAACACATTTCGGCCTAAAATTCAATGTGTCCGTGCTCAATAAATATAAAAAATTAAATCGGAGACGGGCTCCGTGCTTAACCGTCGAATAATAATACTCAAAAACAACAAGAATTATGTGATGTCGAATATTCGAGAACGCTTGAAACGCTTATATGACTATATATATATATATATAGTAATATATATATACACATAAGGTATTTAGATAGTAAGTCGTATCTCTCTATATATTATATAAATTATTATGTAAACTAAGTGATCTGTTAAGAGTATATACACGCTAAAACTATGTTGGAGCTAAGTATATAAGTAGGTATTACATAAATTCCGGCATACTAATTATTTGTCTTATACCCGCAAAGTTTTAGCGTACTAAGAGATATTATTTATAGTAATAATAACAACGGGATATAGATTCTCATACGTTTTGATTGTTCTATTTGTCTCTTTCACTATTCATAAGTGTGAGGGTGACGGCTAAAACGTCGTCGAACGTTCGAGAATCGCACCTCGAAATCGGTGATAATTTCCCCTCTCATGACAATGTGTATACAAACATCACTTAATGTCTATCTATTAAATAATATCATAATACCCACCCATATCCTGCTTAGACTATTATTATTAAATATTTGAAAGATGGTAAAAAAAATCGGTCATTAATTAAAATTCAGAGGCATGTTAAGAATAGTGTAATATACGCCTCTTATATTATCGCATTTATCTATATTTTAATGCATATTAATAATGTTAACAATGTGGGTAGATGTGAACTTTATAATTTTTTTTTTGTTTATGTAACTGCCTATTTTTCGGCGAGTTTGAATTATTTCATAATTTTATATTTTTGTAAATTTAACAAATACATTCCAATATATCTGTTAATAGTTTTTTTTTATTATAATTTTTAATATGTATTTGTATATTAAGAAAAATTAAGAATTTTGAGATGTTTTGTTTCGTAGATAAATGAAAAGACCGTTTAATTTTTAATTCAAACTTTATAAAAATATAAACTGTGCACCATAGTTCAAATTGTATCATCATAGTTTACGAGGAATGTTTTAGATATCTATGGTTCTATATAAAAAAGTGGTGTAAAATCATAATAAGAAATATTTCTAGAGTTTTCGACATTTATGCAATCTATATTCATTCGCCTTTACACAAATGAGCTTAATAGTGATCAAGTAGAGTTCCTTTTATTTTAAATTATTTATGGCAACATTAATCAATACTCTCCTGATAAATGTCGAAAACAAGAGAAATAATAATTTTATCGTGCATTTAAGAAATCGGTAAAGTTCGTGCGGTGATTAAAATGAAAAGAAATGAATTGATTAGTGGATATTATAATTATTATAATAAACATTTCTATTAGTATCTCGAAAGGAAAGTATATCATATTTTGTAAATTTTATAGTGTCGCTGTAGCTATATATCATATAACCTTATTATATATTATGTATTTCCATGACTTTAACTAAGCTTAACGCTCTGCGAACGAGATATATAATAATATATTTATGTATAAAAATGATAAACAGTCCTCGTCTGATGAAAATCGTACTTACAATAAATAAATTACTTACCGATGACTGGTAAAATAAATATATAAAAAAAATGTTTTATATGTATAAGTCCGATTCGTAAACTTAGGGTGTATGAAAAATCGTTATTATTATAATAATAAACAATGTAATGATTTATATAACCGCTGCTTCCCAATTTAATTACTATAATAATCATTGAAGCTATTCTATTATACTTACTTACCTACTTCATTTTTGTATTTGGGATGTTATTGGTTAGAATAAAATACATTAAAAAATCGTGCAGCAGTTGTAATTTCCTTTCGAAATACATATATAATCTTATTACCGTAATTCAAATAAACCGTAAATAAAAGAATACCTAATGTATTAAATTTAAAAAAAAACATTTATTACATAAAAACAAGTTTAAAATCGATCAAAAATTCGACTCTCTTTAGAAAACGCCTAGGTACGTAGAGAAATTGTTTTCACTAATCAATTACATCCTAAATTATAACCAAACTACATTTTCGATCAGTGCCCGTTGAATAAAGAACAAAAATATTTTACACATATAAATACTAATAAATGAAAGGTAAAATATTGTCTATTCCAATATGGCGTCGCGTCAATGGCGCCATTTTCGGGCATTGATCGGGCGTCTTGTACTTTATAACCTTTTTAGATATTACTGAATCTGAATATGTAATTTTATATTGCTAGTTGTGAATAAGATTTATTTACATTGAAGACAACAAACAATACAGATAATTAAAAATAAATAACAATTTATTGTGAAAACTGGTAAAGTGGTAGGTCCTTCTGTAATATTGTTATTATTATGTGAAATGACTATTGTTGTTCTCATTTCTAAGAGTATTATTCTAGTCTGCATTAAACTTAAGAAGAATAAATTGAACAAACCTGTGTATATGGCGTTTCGTTTTTTTATTTCTTTTATTATTTACAGGAACGTTGTTTTCCCCGTACAAGATTTACATATACATAAAACACATTCTTATTATTATTTTGTTGTTGTTGTTAATATTTTATTATGATCACAAATACAAGGTATTTCTTTTTGATCTAAAATTCTAATATGAATTACAAAAGTATTTTATGATAAAACTAAGTAAAAAGTACCCTTTGGATAAAAGCGGAATTATTAGAAAAATATAAATACAACGCAACGTGGAAATATAAAAACTGGAAAGCTTGATGGGAAATTTGAAAATGATTGATGTGGTATGTTTACAAAAGCTTGAAAACTGCTGAACCGATTTTAATATAGTTTAATGGAAAATATAGAAACGAAGCCGATCATAGACCTATGTTATATTTCATTTTTTCTTTCAAAGATGTCAAAAGCGGTCGTAGGAAATTATTTGAGAAACGAAGTTAGGAGTATTTTCTTCTATAAGATGAATGGTTGGACAAAACATTATTTAGCATGGGTTCTATCGCGATTTATTTAACTATTAAAATGTATTTAGGCGTTTAAATTGGGTTACACTAATCGTGGTCACCGGCCACATAATTTTAGTTGTACTTATGAAATACAATTAGTGCAGTTATGGAACGCAAAGATTTTAAAAACTTAAAATACGACTAAATAATTTTGCTTAACGTCAATGCTATAATTCCTCTTTTAATATTATCAATTATTATAATATATTGTGCAACGAGGATAGCTCAGTAAGTAATCGGATAAAGTGGCGATGGGCGTAGGTTTAAACCCACCTATCCTATAATAATATTCAAGTTTTCTTTTATGCAAAACAAACTGGATGAATCTGCTACTTAAATTCGGGTATATCTTTTTCTAATACCTATCGGAAGCATCGCTATGCTTAGGGTTTTTTACATATTAATCGATATCGTCACTTAACGTCTAGTGAGATTGTGATCATAATAAATAAAATAACAAATAAGTTGAAAAAGCAGATCGAGTTTTTTGCCGGTTCTTCTCGATAACTGGGTTGTTTTCCAAACCGGTGGTAGTGTTTTGACGTTCATAAAAGACTTATCAGGTTATAAATTAAATAAACTATTTTTAAATTTTGTAGGACAAAAGTATCGTATTATAAATGGAAATTATTGAAGACTACGTTACATAAATTCAAAATGTCTCAATAAAAAAATACAGAGTTATCAAAATGCGTATGATTTATTCATAGCGTATGAGACCTACATATGTCAATAAAAAACACGGGTTTTTACCAGATTTCATATCTTCAAGAAAGAATTACCAGCAATTTTGTTCTATGTAGGTATGTATTAATTATAGGTAGATAATACTTAACTACAATGAAGCACGTAGTGTTTGTTATTGTTTATTTTTTTAAATATAGTATTATACTAGCTGTTCCTTGTGCCCGGTTCGTATACAAAAACTAGTTTATATTTCTTAAACTATCTTCTGTCTTTAGAATTAGGACCAGAAAGATAAACATTATTTTTGTGTCAAACGTAGGAGATAGAGACACGCCATCATGAAATTTTGTCTAGGATTTGAAGAAACACAATTTTCTAGAATATCATATTGTTTTTTCCCTTAAGATATAGCTTAATTAAGTTATAAAAAATGATTTACTGGTGACATAGATTTTTTTTTTTTCTATTTATAAAGTTTCACTAAGAACTGTCTCTGCTTGCGTATACTAACATACATAAACAGACATTGCCTTTTGTATAATGTAAGGGATAAGGGGATGTTAGAAGGAATATGATAATGGTCATTCCTTTTTTCTATTATTCTTATTTATTTTCCTATATAGTTACTATTACATGTTAGGTAACTTACAATATATACTCCAGTTCAGATAATATATCTACGATTTAAATAACGAGTCGGCTAGATCGGTTCAGTTCTCGACTTACAATTTAACTAACGGACAGACAGATAGACGTTAGCTTTTATTTATTGTAAGCAAACCCTTTCTCAAAAATCCGTTGTCCAGTTGAGAAGTTAAACAGATAAACCAACGAATAAACAGATAAGAAAAAGTAGAAATGTTTCAGCCCGTTGCATTCCAGGATCAGCGTGTGGTACATCCAGAGCTCCTTGAAGGGTTAAGCCGTGGTAAACGTTCGTCGGGATAATAAGGCCAACTATTGATAAATTCTCATCTATAATCATTGTTTTAGAACTTATGTTTTATTTATCAGAGTAATTTTGCCGAGCACGAATAAAAAAAACATTAGACGTGAGTCTCATTTTTGCTTCAGTCCTTTTTTCGAAATATCGTAACGCTTTGCTGCAAGTCAATATTATAGTTATAATAATATATACCTATAGTTCACCCTAAATAACATATTATTTTCAATAAGTGTATTTGAAGATCAAGTAGATTTAATATTGGCATGCAATTATCTTCGATGGCATCTTCGCTTCACGCTAGTCAACGTATAAAAATGAATCTAACAGCTTTTATACAAACTTTTTTAACCCCTAGAGCATTTACCTGGCGTTTACGCCAACTTTCCATTGTTTTCCTATTGTCTGATTTTTATGGGTATTCGACACATTAATATGGGTTAAATCTTGTAACTGAATTTTAAACCCTCAATATTTTAAGATGACCTGCCATGTAACTTTTAATCGACAGTGAACAATGACAAATGTTGCTGTATGATGTTCAATAAATTATTTATTAATCGGTCATTAATCAAAGACCGACAACCTGGTGAATGTCGCGGGAGTCCCGCTGGATGCGAGTGACGCAAGACCCGTCGTCGTGGATATCTTTGGAGGAGACACGTTCAGCAGTCAACGTCTTTCGGTTGAATGGATGGATTGATGGAATCAAAGACCTTCAAAACACCCTTCGGGCGACCGCAAATCATTTTGACATTTATTATTACATATTCAGATTTAAATAGATAGTTATCTACATATCAGAAATAAAATATACGTATGCACAATGTATATCGATGGCATTAAATACTTGCTTTTACATATTAGATTATGAATAGAAATAATTCAGTCATCGAATAAGATAAAAATATAGATGAACGATAACGATATACAATAAAAAAAGAAATGTAAATACGTGAATGCGAAAAAACAAAGGTAAGGAAATACGCAGTTATATTTTCATGATTAGGATTGAATTTGTTTATTTTTTTTTTATAAAACTTGTATATAATAGACAGTACACACTGAATTATACCTATCATTATCCCATAAGTGTCAAAACAAATCACTAAATTACGTTTCAAATTGTGTATTATAGTAGCTCTGATTCAGACAACCGTCTGTCAATTCCTACTAACACTGATAAAATAAAAATAACACTATATTCCTAAGCCTTTGGAGCGATAATTGTTCAATGGAAGGATGGCCGAATACCACGTCGATTAAATTATGTCGGAATTTATTGGAAAACATCGTGTACAAACAAATCATGAAGTTAGGTGGTCCGTTTAATCATTGGCATATTTACTTATTGTTTCGTTTTTAACTTTTAATTTAAACATATCGCCAAATACCAACAGATGTGTTCCGAAAGGATCACTTGAGAACCAGTATCTAGGCTTTGTGTTTACCATCCTGGACAACATTGGCACTTAACATCAGATGAGATTGTGGTCAAAGCAGGATTTTTACACGGTATAGACTCAGCCTGGGGAGTGGGGGGAGATGAACGACCAAAATTACATTATGGATTAGGGACTAGTACATTATGTATCATATACCGGTTTGTACATAATATAAATATCAAAGAGGGTCGCATTAATCCTTGACTTAATACAGTCCAATACTACTGACTAATGCTTCGTTGCTTGTCGCTATCTGCATTGCATGCAAGTCATATATGTTTAGGTATTGTAACAGCTATGAATTAATATTTCAAAATATGAACCAATGTTATATTTTAGAGATATCGCGGTAATGCAATATAAAGTTCGGGGTTAATAACCTCTTGGCGGATATGAAATTTTACCTATACAAAAATAAAGTTAAGTGTCTGTGGAAAATAACAGCTTTCTATTAAATACAAATTAACGTACCTGCGATACTTTAAATTTTAATTAAATTTTTTGTGTGTTTGTTCGGCTAATCACCCAAACGGCTAGATCGATTTTCACGGGACTTTCTCTGACAGATAGCTGAAGTTGTAAAGAGTACTTCAATTTAAGAACATAGGATTTCACGTAAAAAAATAAGAACTCATCAAATTGTGAACAAAATCCGACTCAATGGTCAGTCAGTTTTACTGACAAGTGTTTGTATTTATGACAAATATTCTGCTTTCTGTTAGTACCAGAAAAAACTAGGATACAAATATTTTTTCTTAATTACCAATTAACATTAAATGCAGACACGCTCTTGATGTAGCAGAATGCTTTTTACGTGGTCTTTTATTATTTTTTTTTTCTTAAATATAAAGGTAAAGATGTGCAGTGTGAAGTGACCACTAAAATCCACCATTAAATATTTAAAAACTATAGTATGCTGTGAATAGAATGTTATGGGGAATAGAAAATATGATACGAAAGCGGAACCGCAGGAATATCTAGTTTCATTTAATTAAAGTAGGTTGTCTTGAGCGCGTCATATTGCTGTCAATTGAAAATACATTTAATACACTTTCAGAGAAATTACTTGTCATTTGTTCTCTCATGACTCACAATATTTTTAACGTGTGAACAAAACAGTACGTGGATATGGAGCCTTATGAACACTGTTATCGAAATACATATTAAAGTTCATCACCTGATAATGGAAAAATAAAATATTTACCAAAACGATATAATTAATATTTTGTTACGAAATCTTCGACCTTAGAAGACCTCGATGTTGACAACAACCAAAGAGGTACAATATAGACATAGAGCAGCTATTCGTATTGAAGGGAAACCAGAGCTAGAGCAGCTATTATTAAGCCTTTCCACACATAATTCGAATTTAGAATGTACTATTCGAAACTATTGCAGCAGTATACATACATGCATACATAAGAAGTAAATTTCATTCCACTTGAAATCATCCAGGTTGTATTGTTATCTATAATTTTAATATTTCAATCAACGAACCTTAGAGGTGGTTGAACCTGTGAAACACCATTACTATAGTTATTTCTTACGCACAGGCTTGTACTGTTATTTTTTCTGGTCCAAATAGTATTGTTTTTTAACACATAATAGCAAACCAATTTCAATTGTTTTATTCCTTTTTAAAATAACCAAACACTGTAGTAACCACTTAAACATGGTTTAATACATCAACAAAAAACCGAGACTCATCTTAAATCTATTAGTATGTGCATAATAAAGCATGTAAGAGAAATATTTTATTATAATTTTTATAATAAATAATTTATTGATTCTGCTTATTTTTTTATTATATTTATCATCATCTACACTATATTATTTCCAAAAACATACATACCTATACTATTTTTACATCATTATTGTGAAAACATACCAAAAAGATATTTTAATACAGGGAAAGAAAAGAACCGTAACAAAAATTGTTTATTTCAAAGAAGCATTCAGTTTCAAATCCTAAAACATAACTGATATTTAGGTATAAGGTAACAATTTAAATAAAAGTAGGAAGCCTCTGAAAATTATTCATACAAATACCTGTTTACACCACTTCTTGCAGTATTGATAATCACGGATATCCAACCTCCATGCCTTTACAAATAATACCTATGATATTTGCAGTAATCAACAGTTTGTATAGATTATACTGAATTCCAAATCCCTCAAAACCGGTACCTAACATCAATAAGAATGATGACTCAGTGATAATGTGGTTAAATATTGATGGATGTAAATTTGAATCCACCTAGAGTATTCAATAATAGGCTTGTTCTGAGCTTTTGGTTTAAGAGATCATTATGATTAAATCATATCATGGTTGATAAGGCTTCCTCTGACAGCATCACTTAAGTATGTTTACCATCTTGATCCACAATGACACTTAACCACAAATGAGATTGTGGTCAAAGAGCTGTAGTTTTACAACATATAAAAAATAAATGTATTTTAAATGATTTGTAGCTTAAATCAAATGACCTTCGTTTTTCAGATGTGACTTTTAATAACTGAGTTGACATTTACTATTGACTGTCAAATTTACTGATGGGGCTGTAACTAAGTTCTTAGGTCTGATGGAAATATAGGCATATAACTACATCAAGGACAGAAATACAAAATCACTTATGATAATTTACTTCTATTATTTATAATTACTATAATATCTTTTTAATGTTCTATGATTTAAGTAGAGTATAAATTTATAACAAAAAAAGATCATATCAATCAGTTCTAGACTTGTAACCCAACTAATATACAGATATTATTCCAAAGTGATAAGACTTCTTTCAGTTGCCAATTTTTATATAGAGAACAATGTATATTTTTAGTCTATAAATGAAAAAAAGGAATTACAAATTACTTTGATGTTGAGTATAATATAAGGACAGTTATTTCTACTGTATGTATATTCTGTTATATAAAACAGGAAAAACTACAAGGAAAATAATCCAACTTAGATCTGAACAGAAATTGAATATTTGATTATTATTACATTAGACTTGTTCCATTTGAGTATTTAAAAATGAAATATTGGTTTAGCTTTTTGTATATTATGTATTTTGAAGTTTGCACAAAGCCAAATTAAATTTACATAAATACAATTTTTTGATAACTTTTTATACAAGACATAAATAGTACACAAAAGATCCATAGTGAAATAATGTTGATGCCAGCTTATTCAGTGAACATAATGCCTATACTATTTTCACTTTTCTATGTTAAAAAAATTCAGAATCACTAGAGATCAGAAACAGATAATAAAAGCACATTTCGCTTACACTCAAAAGATGGTGTTTGCTATAATTTGGTTAATTAATAAATATGGTCTGACATAATTTAAACAAAGATTCAAGAAAGAACAACTTTGTGACAGTAAACACTATCCTTTGTATAAAATTAACCAAATTTGTAAACATGATATATACATTTAAGTCTCCAGGTATGTTTCAATCACTATTCATTTATAATAGTAAAAAATATGCATACCTAATATTGTAACGAAGCTATGTGAACGAGGAAACAATGATCAGTTTTGGAACAGCCGAGGCCGGTTCTAGGAGATACAGGAGCGAGTCTACGGAGAGATGCGAGGGACTGACTAGCAGCCTGGCCCGCTAATAATAAAAATTTATCCACAATTGTCTCTTCACAAGTTACTCGGTCTAAGGTGTAAAACATAACTTGCACTTTTAAAAACATGACATATCTGTTAGTTCCGTCCTCGTGTCTCACGCTGGGGGCACCGGGGCGCGTGCCTGTGAGCGCGATCGCTCAGTTATCCATGGCGTACCTCCGCGTCCATTCTTTCGCGTTCCGAATAGCTTCGCTCTCGTTCACCTTCCACAGCTCGGCTACGTCGTTCGCCAACGGGTCGTCGGGATTCGGCGCAGACAGCAGCGCCTGGATGGATAACAGCACCGTACGGATCTGCAGCGCCGGACTCCACTTATCTTTCAATATATCGAGACATATACGCCCGAGCCGATCTATATTCGGATGATATATTTTTGTTATAAACCTAACCTTAGGCGCCGACATGGGATAGTCCTCCGGCAGAAATAATTCTAATTTGAACAGTCCACCTTCGAACGGCGAATCCTCGGGGCCCGTGACGATTACGTGGAAATAACGAGCATTCGTATCGCTCGGCACCGCGCTGATTCCTGGCACTGGTTCTTGCATCAGTCGTTGTGTCTCTTTGATTATTCTACGTGGTAGGGCTGCCATTTTTAAATATGCGGTTTAGCGCAATTTGTCAAATATAAGCGAGTACTCATATAATTGTATATAAACTAGTTATCTTGCACCAAACGCGTTAATATTTATTACTGAGGCACGTTTTTCTAACTAACAAATTACAATAGCATTTTAGCCATGATAATGCTAAAACGCGACTACAAAAGCGAAGGTACATCAATTTTTTAATTCATAGACAAGCTAGAGTTTTAGGTATAGAGAACACGTGCAAAATAGAAATGGATGCGTTTTAAATATAGACAGCGATTCTACATTTTTATGAATGGCAACTTTTCCTGTTTATTTAAATAAAGTGAAATATTAGGTAATTTTATTTTCGTTTTTGCAAGATTATTTTTTGTTTGATTTTTTTAAATACTCATGAAACTCAATATTAAATTGTTCCTCTACTTATCACTAGATGGCAGTAAAATATATCATCGTCTTAAACCGAGATACTTTTATACAAGGCGAATTATCTGCATGAAAATTTTGACACTGATCTTCAAAAAAGCTGCCGAGTCAGCATAATTGCTAATTTTTCACTCGATGCCCAGAGGCTGTCTGCATCATTTGTCGTAAATTTATTTTATGCATGTCTCGTCAAAGAGCATATCATAGGTAGAAAAGAGGTTCAAATAATAACAAGATTAGTGAGGTACAGAGAAAATCATAGAAAGTTCGATCAGGATGGACCACTGTTTTGCTAGTATCGTGGATACGAGATTGAAAATACGTTTTACCCACAACACTGAAACAATTTGTGTATGTGCCATTATCTAAGCGAAGAAGAAAAACATCCAAGGAATTCTACATTCCTATGTAGTATATTTAGTACCTACTCATTATTTTAAGATCATTCGAGTCAAAAAAGTATCTGCAACTTTTACGGCATTATTAGTGCAAGTTGAACTCTACGTTGTTATTTTTACCTATACTTAACTCCTTAGTAGACTTAAACCATTCTCTAGGTAAATAAGTATATTAAATGTGACGAGGGCCCGCCATGATAAAGTTTTCAAATGTCATTTCTTAGAAACTCAAAATTGACTTCCAGTGAAACTTATCGGAATTGCTTTCCCAACGTACGCAATAAACACACTAATCACGTAAAAGAAAAAAAATCTAAATTTAAAACTTCAAGTTTGTGTTAGCCGTCTGTTTCCTATTTATTTAGTACTGTGTTTGGTACAACTTTGCTGTTTTTAGTTTTTTTTGTTTATTATATAAATGAACAGAATTCACCGAGTGCAGATGAATTAAATGATACTAACGGGATTGTTTGCGAATTGAAAACATTATATAACAACGTTATATTTTTGTTCTTCGAGACGTTTTTTTTTTTTTTATCTCGATCGTCTTTTACGTGAATTGAAACAAAAATAGAAGAAACTTAATAAAACTGTTGTAGTTTCTTACAAGAAAGACATTGTAGTTATCGCAATCTTTGTAAATGCCTCTGCGCTTTCCCTTTGGCATCTCTAATCCGGGAGAGAAGAGAATAGAAATGCCACAGGGATTTGTGGGGTCCGCCCGGCGTGACGCGCCGGAAATACTTACTAAATCCCTACCGCCGCCTAGCTTAACTTACAATTATGTAATTTTTACTTGGTTTTATTGTACAAATTAAACATTACTTCATGTCCAAACATTTATCTCAGTTTTTGTAGGTGTATAACATGAAAATGAAAAACATAATTGTACAAACCAATGAATACTATTTAAAAAAAACAAATATATCAATTTGCTATAAATTTATTAAATTTCAATCAAACCACGCAAAAAAGCTTATTGATAACATAGAAATTCAATATTCTCTTTGAATATTATGTCATTCTCAAATCCAACTTTAACGGTCATTTTAAATTATTGTAGAATATTTTTAAAGGAAAAAGCGATCGTTTGTATAGTTTACTTTAAACTCTGATATGAAACGTGGATAAGAAATCGGGTGCCCGAACTACGACGTGCTCGAAATCCATGAAAGACAGTCTGCCGTCTCCGTCCACGTCCGCTTCATCTAGCACGCTGGCGACAATCTCTTCGCGTTCTTGCGGATGTAACTCCCCGTTCGTGAGTAGCCGAGTCGCTTCCAATAAATCTTCTCTTCCTATGTACATATCATCGTCCAAGTCGTAAATTCTGAACGCATACCTGTATAAGTTCAAAAATTAATACTTCAAATTTGAATTAATGTGGTAACTCAGTGAATATGGTAGGTTGGGAAACCAGCTTGTAATGAAGACATCGTGTTATGTCAGTCTACTCGTGAATAGGATCTCCGTAAGTAATACTATTGACCTGAGGAGCTTAAAAAACCTCATCGGATATCGTGGTGAGTATTTAGGGTTCAACAATGGTACGAACCTCGGCATGAGATATTTCATCTGCATATATACAACAGTGCCTGTGTCTCTAGTGCATGATGAAGTGTCTATGTATCGCACTAACAGCAAGTACATACAAGAATTTTTCTCAATCAACAAATGCGAAGATATTTAAAATCACTTACGGAGGGATAATATAAAATTATGATATCAAAGTTAGGTTATTTACACCTTTTATAACAAGAACGGAATGGAAGAAAAACTTAATTTATATCAGCTTATAATACAATATTTATTGATTCTGAGGCGGCATGAAATTCGCCGGGACAGCTATTTATGAAAATACTTATGTTATTTAAGAAAAAACACAGACTACATTTTACAATTTAAAACAAAGAAAATATTATACCAATAACGAAGTTGAAACAATCGTTTTTAAAAAAGTTTTTTTTTTAATAGAATTCATTTTTATGCGTCTGTGTGTTGATAATACTATATCTCAGTAGAATAATTACCAAGCTTTGATATCTCTTGGTGCCGCCTCGCTGAACACTGACATCATATCAAGGAAATCCTCGAAGGTAAGGTTTCCGGACCCGTCGTGAGAGAACACCTGACATATACGACGTTTGAATGGATTTTCCTGTCAAAATATAAACATACATAACAATTTACATATGAAATATGTTGTAATAAGTTATATATTTTTAAAGCACAAATAAAATTATTATTTAAGAGATATAGTCTTAAGTCCAGTCAGTCTAAACATCACGCAAAAGTAAAGTAGGTACATTATATAAACAAACTGTTTAGCTTGGCGTTATCATTAAAAAAATCCTCAATAATTATCCGATTTCTACCATCAGACGAAAACCAGATTTCAGGTGAACAAAGGTGCTGCAAATGATAATAAAATACCGCTACCGATGAATAACGATAAGGTGTAAAAACATTAATGTTCGCGAAATAGTTTTTGTTTGCTTCGGAAAGACACCTTTACACAACTTTATTTTTTTACACGGTATAAACTCAGTGCTTTGACCACAATCTAGCCTGATGTTAAGTGACTATGTGGTTGAGAATGGTAAACATACTAAGCTTAGAGGTACTGGATCTCAAGTGATGCTGCCGGAACATATCTATCGGTATCCGACGACAGGTTTTCAAACTTGAGGGTGATAGCTACCGCGACAGACGTTATCAGAAAGTGCCCTACCACCATGCTATAGTTTCCTCACGAAGTTTTCCTTCACCGAAAGCTCAGGCTGATTTGAGTTGGAGAGGGGGGTCGAACACGCGTCCACTGACGCGGTGTCAGGCCGCACCATCAACTGCACTATCATTGCTTGAAATAAAATACTTTAATTGATCGGTATTATTAACTTATATTTAAAAACATTTAAAACTTTTATGCAGTTAGGAAGGTAAGAAGGAATAAATAAATAAAATTACCTTTTATTAAAGCTGATGCATTAACTATAATGCGAAAATTGACTTACTTTAAGTTCTGGCAATTTTTCTATTTCATCAACTGGTACAGCTATCGTATGCGCTTGGTTCTCCGTCATCCGTTTTGGTATTAGATCGGGGTTTACTTCGCGAAATCTTTTGAATACTCTGAAAAATTGATAAATAACAAACTACTTAACTTTTGTTTGTTCATATTATGTAAAACAAGAAGGTAGCAAAAAGGCGGTCACCGTAGCGTATGCACACCTGCAATATAATTGCGCTGAGAGTTATAACTTATAACTAACCGTTTAAAAATTATTTGACCTTCCCTTTTGAAGATTCCAATACTATATTCGTTTGAGATAACCACAGAAGGAAGCTTATTCCATCGTTCTCGGATATCGCACTAATGGAAAATATTAGAAGTTAATCGCTTATTTACATGCTCTAATTACTATGATTGTTTGTATTCTTAACTGTGAAGACTATTATCGATACACTATACTTCCAGCGTAAGATATTTGGGCTATACTTGAAACTTAAACAAGGATAAAGTGGTGTAAGATTAAAAAGTTCGTTTATTCATTACAAATTTAACCTTTACAACCTTTACAGAGCGATCGACTTTTCTGAAGTTGCAAAAAAAGAGTCGTAAACAATTTTTTGAAGCACGTTCATCGTCGGAACGTGATGAAAAAAGTTTTCTTTCACTCTCGATCGGTTCAGAACGCAATTCTAATTGTTGTAAAACTCTCTTAAATTAAAAAACGAACGTGAATAAATGGGCGGTTATCTATCTCGCCTGCCTCCATTTTACACCGACTTTCTGTAATATTTTAGGCACCATGAGGTGTTTTATTACTAATTTAGGCATGTGTCGATTTCAGGTGTTAATTTTTTTTGTGCTTTCAAAGAACCGTGTCACTATTTATTTTCTTACCAAGTACAACTATTTAAGTGAGTTGATAATGTTTCTATTAACTAAAATTGAACAGAAGGGACGCTGATAATGATAAATTATTGTAATCCTCTACAAAAAATAACGTAGAGAAGAAAATAATAGAAAAAAAACCGAATACGATTTACCGGATTGAATATATAAATTTTGAATACCTACGTTCCGAGGGCGAACATCAAAATATTGCAAAGAGCCAAAAAAAATGGGGAGACGTGAACAAATTACATTTGTTTCGGGTAACGTTAGGACTGACTATGTTTCACTGAAATTAATCGAAAACAATCTCGTATGTAACCAGAGCGGAGATTCCCATCCATTCGTTACGTTTTTAACGAGTTAAAAAAAAACACAGAAGTTTTTCTATTGAAAAAGTGATAAGGATAAGTTTTTTTTATTTATTTTGTTATTGTTTTTGTTTGCTCAAACGTTCGGCAAAAACGCACCGATTTCAATAGCTTTTTTATAGGAAAGTACCTCTCAATAGGATTCCGTTATTTCAACAAAAAAATGAAAATGTATTTTTATGCCCATGCATTGAAATAACTCCTTAAAGAATTTAACTGTAAAGGGGTTTAATAAATACTTTTGATTAAAAAGGACTTACAGTCGAACAAAGTTATTATAAATTAAGAGCTTGAACTACTTTATTTTTATTATCCAATTATTTACTTTCCCCTCTTTCATTATTAACAATTATTATAATTTTCCATGGTGGAACATAATTGACAACTGCGAGGAAAATTAGTTATGCGTAGAACGAGTACTTCAGTGATGAAAAAAGAAAAAGCTTTCCACATCGTTTCTTACCGATTCTTTTCAGTAGGGTAATGTTGTCAACTGGTCCTATAGCGTATATAGTATATTATACGGCTTTCAAATGTGTTTTATAAGAAGGGTTGTCAAACGACCCGTGTTAGCGAGACGTCCCTTTTCTGGAAACCCTAATAGAGGCATCCTACGTAATGTCCTTGCGGGACATTAACTATCCCGTTTAAAATGAACTCGTATTATGCAGAGGTGAATATTTAATTCGTTAATCATTTTAAAAATGTCGATATATCTATATGTATAGAAATATACGAAGGTAATAAAGTTTACAAGCCGATTTTTTTTGACTAGGGAGAACTATTGAAAAACATCTTAAACCAGTTTGTGTTACCAGTAATGAGATATGAAGACGTGTTAGCTCGCAAAGGGTCTAATAAGGAAGCTTAAAGTTAACCAAAGGGTAAATCAGAGGGTTATACTTGGAGTTTCACTGCGTGATCGAATCAGAAATGAGGAGATCTACAGAAGACCCAAAGTAACCAACATTGCCCGAAGAATTGGCAAACTAAAGTGGCAGTGGGCTTGGCATATTGCTCGTAGAATTGATGCCCGATGGAGCCAACGGGCTGTCGAATGGCTACTACGTACTGAAAGACACAGAAAGAGTGGAATACAAGGTGGACTAACGACCTGGTGAAAGTCGCGGGAGTCCGTTAGATGCAGATGACGCAAAACCGATTGTTTTGAAAATCTTTGAGGAAGACCTATTTCCAGCAGTGGACGGTTTCGCTTGCTACTAGGTAGACACTAGTTTTATTATTTCCATTAAAATTTTTTTTTATAAATATATATTTGTTATCAATTTCTTTTTGATTAATTGACGCAAAATGTCAAAGTACAATGCTGTATTTATGTTAATCGCGTTCCGTATATGAATTGTCCGTTTACCTGAAATTTGATTGTCAAAGTTGGCAATCCTACTTATAAGATTATTGGTAATACGAATAAAGAATACCTTATTCCTTCGCCATCCTTTTAGGCTGCGAGATATACATACATATATTTCCTTTTGCTTTTGCGGATCTTTTTACGTCCTTGCTAAGATCGTATCTATTTATTTATATTTATATATTACTGACTAAAAATCGTGGTTTCTGAATATAATCTTTTAGTTTGTATTTGTTATATGTTAAGTATATGTTATATAGTTTTGGTAGCTTCGTCGAACCCTTAATATTTTGACGATAATTATATGAATAGACAAACAAACCTATGTATAATACGCACAATCAAAACTGCAAATACGAACGAAAATCTAAAAGGCATCCTCTAATTTTTAATAGCTGTTAGATTAATACAACTGTGGGTTTGAACTAATATTGCCTACTGGTGTTTTGCAAAAGGTTTCCAAACCTGAGGGTGGTAGCTACCCAAGCGGACATTATTAGAAAATGCTTTTCCACGGTGCAATAGTTTCTTAATGATGTATTGGCATGCCTAGCAACCCCGTATCGCCCCCCATCCCAAATGCAGCGGACGGCCCCGGGGGGTTTTAGTGGGTATTTCCGGGCGACTCTCGCCCGGGTGAGTCCCACACTGCACGGAGCTCGTCACTCCGTGCCCCTTATCTATTGTATTTGGGGACCTTGATCCCCTAAATACAATAGATAAGGGTAGTGCGTAAATGCATTTCCCCCCGTCAAAAAAAAAAAAAAAAAAAAAAGGTCTTTGGCTGCAACCTATCCTTCACCGAAAGGCTCATTATAGAAACGGATAGACGGGTTCGGACTTCGGACCTGCGTCCATCGACGCGGAATTTGACCGTAATACCAACTGAGTAAAAACATTGAACCATAACGATAAAATTATCGCACGTCAATGAAACAACGGAAGCCAGTTGCAAGCAATGAACTAAACTGCAATTTATTACACTCACGCTACAACGCTAGCGAACCTAAATTCTGTAAACGTGTACGAGAAGCCTGTTTTCGATAATCTACTCGTATGTACGTCATTATCCAATAATCGGCTTACGCTTTACGTGTTGCCTTAAATCAAAATACGCCACAACGCACGTTCTGTAATTTCAAACTTGTCATTTCCCTTGTTAAATTTCTTCTTAACTGCCTGCCTGAATACGCCTATAGTGGTTTCTCGAAATATTTTCAAACATATGTTGCAGGGTAACGATATTTTTCTTCATCGAAAGCGCAGGTTTATTATGCTATAGACGGCTTCCAACCTACGTCTATCAAGGAGATATCATACCACAATAACACTTAGTCATCAGCGCATTTACGAGTTACTATAATAAAAATAAAAAAGTACCACAATCATAATAATAAAATAACATAAGAATACAAAGGTATTGTTTTATATCATCCCCATTGTTGAAAATATTGAAAATTAAAATACTTAACTAATAAAATACCTTACCTGAGTATTTCTTTCCTCGTAAAAAACGTACAGTCCTGTTTTTTTTTAATAAATGAAAATTAAATCGTGGGAACTCTCCACATGTGCGTCGTGGAAACCTAGTTTTCAAATAAATTGAAATACCTATTATGTCTGAATGTACGACTTCGCGCGTATAAAATAAATTTATACTACACAATTATTTTATATATTACCAGTAATAATATTATAAAAACACACGATACAATTATAACGGATAATTTATTAATGATATGTAAAAAAAGAATCTAACTAACAAACTAACCTTCAGACAGACAGACAAGAGATTGTTTTATTTGAAAATAATTGTTTATTTGATAAATCACTCTGCTTTATTATAAAATGTAATTAATGTAATATTAGGTATTATTATTCAGGATAAAATACTTGTCAGTATTATTATTTTCCAATCAATATTAACCCCTTGATCACTTACCTGGCGTTTACGCCTGCTTTCCATTGTTTTCCTATTGTCTTATTTTTACGGGTACTCAACACATTAAGTAGAGATATATTGAATCAGTTATTTGATGGCAGGTATATTTGAATAAGGTAATTACTTTCAATAATTGTATAAGGTAATTTTTGTGTATAGTAATTAGTTTAATAGTTTTTATTTCTGCTAGATTCATAAATGTATGATACACTTGTAAAACTTTATCACATAATTAACAGGTAATTAAGTACATTAATAAGTATTTAAATGATAATGAATATTACCTGATAATCTTCGAGTTGTTGTTCAGTAAATGTCACAATTTTATTCCCCATTTCTGTTGTTTCACAAAAGTCTAAAGGCAGCCTGTTGCGGCGATGCCCACAAAACACTGAAAGCCGTCGCGACAAGGGTGTGCCGTCATAGTGTAACCGCGCTAACAGAGACTCATGTCAAGGACGATTCGGATTTGTATGCGTAGCCGTTCTGAGACATAAATTCGTCGACGCTTTATGGGTCGTATTTATTTCTGTCAATATTGTGCTTTACGTTTACATAATGGTGATACGATATTTCTGTAAAATCCTTATCGAATCTCATAGCTACATGCTTCGATTAAATAGGAACGTTTTACATGACTGTGTAGACACACATTCTATCTTTGTATATTTTTTGTGTAAATAATTTGAAACTTTTTTACACTACTGTAGGTGAGATTTCATAAATTATATTGCTTACCTCGTTCTAGAAATGTTTTGATTAAAACCTAACATTCTAACATTTTTAATTTTTATTTTCATATCTCATATCCCATGAAACTATCCAGTCTATAAATACGTGTTGCCTTAAATCAAAATACGCCACAACGCACGTTCTGTAATTTCAAACTTGTCATTTCCCTTGTTAAATTAAATAGAGAAATAAGTAAAAACAATAATATATATAAGTTACTCATTTATGTGGATTTAAGAGATGTACTTACAGATAAGTCAGACATGAGTTGACTTATCTCTATCTTGTTCTGTATATAGTAACTAATTATGTAGTGCTTTACTGTGATATTTATTTTTATAACGCCATATAATAGCATATTCCGGTAATTGAACCTTACTTCTCATTTTTTTATATTTCTAATAGCCTATATATTACATAACAGCTCCGACAATTTAATTAGCTAATAAAAAATGAAAGATTCAATTTAAAATGTCTGCGGTTTCCTCCTCACATAATAAATGCTATTTTTATGACCATTGGCTACAATCAAGATTATTCATAAAGCTTATTTCTTGGGACACTTCAATATTCTCCTAGTACAAATAAGTGAATTGTATGAACAATTGACAAATCTATGAAACGGTCACAAAATGTATTAAATAAAATTTCTGGTTCAAACCCACGTTAGGTATCTTTACAGATGTACTCTTATAAGTTATTATTAGTAGTTCTATTAGATGTAAAATAAAAGAAAATTAAATTTTGAAACAGAACCATTCACGAAAAAAAAGTGCAATCCTAAATACTAGAATAGTTAGTTTTCATCGATTAACATAAAATTTGTATATATATTTTAAACACTTGATGTAAATACTCAACCAAGCTGAGCTAAAGGCGTAGTTTATAAAAGTTTTATGTTATGGAAATCATAAAACATGTGCTTAATAAGCCCCGCCAGTGTATTCAACAGACAGAAGCTACATTTGGTAATAAATTAAATATTTGAATATTTTTGGAAGTAAAAAAATCAGGCATGGTTAATACATTTTTAATAAATAGTAAAGCTTGTGATCCAGTGACTATTAATAGGAAATCTATCAAAAATCTCTGTTATGGTTCATTACTCTGTAAGGGAAGTTAAGCGAGCTATTACGCGCCGCGCCTCGCTATCTGTCGGCTTTCCGTGTTAAAACTGTAGACATACGTTTCTGTATTTCACCCTGTTGTCCTATTAAGAGATTTTATTAATATTTTTAATACAGCTCTGACTGATAAACGGTAACAAATATTTAATTAAATTGAATAATCTTCATACTGATGTAATTTACTTGTATATTTTATTATATATCATATTAAAAAGAAAAGATAATTGCATAGATCTAACTATTTAGGTTCACAAACTGGGCCACCATCATGAAGTAAATAATAAAAAAAATAGAAAATATATTTTTATATCTTGCTCCTTTACATAGATATTTGGAATTTCCAGAGGCAATTTTTATGAGGGCCGAGGCGTTTTCAGTTGTGCGTCAAGTTACTTTCCTCAGTCTAAAAATACGCATCACAATGACGTCACTAACTACGTGGCGACTGGCAGCTCTAGTTGAGTTACAACATACAATACGCGTAAATTACGCAACCAATGGACCGACTAGGAATTGGATTTGGAAATTTACTGTTGAAATATTAAAACCATAACACATTTGCATATAAAAAGATGTATTTCAAAAAATGTTGTACTACAAATCCAACAACATTAACAAACTAAAACAGGTGTATTTTATTATATATTGTGAAATTTCTTAAATTTTCCACAAACAATTCGGAGTTCTTGTGTTTAATAAAAATACACTATTTGTTTCTTTGAGTAAAAATTACACGTATTAAATGGAAACAAATGTTACCTATTGAAATTGATTTTAGACCTATAAAGGTTTTCTTCAATGTAAATCACGAGACTTACACGAGTACGAACAGTATAAACACAACTGTTTATTGAATATGTTTGTTACGTTGTTGGAAATATTGTTCCGTACCTAATAATTAACTAATTCTAAAAAACTTACTTTTACTAAGAAATCTAAAAGGACTTACGGACTACAAAGAATTACATAAAGGGGATTTTGACAGGAGTTTATAACAATACAATATGTTAATTTGTACTGTTTTACCTGAAATTCTGTAGTTTTGTTGATGTATGGAAGATGAATAATGAGGTGCCACTAAAAGTTCCTGGATAGTTCTAGTAAAATAGAGTTATTGTTCTAAAGGGTTATAAGATAATTAATAAAAAATATGAGTACAATCTATTCATGTCACATTACCTATAACTGTGTACAGTTTTGTGGCATTTTACTAGCAAATATTACTGAAGCGCTAATTCATGACAAAAAAGTCCGCAAACCTTATTCTCAGCACAAAATTAATTTTAATTTATACGCATCATTACAAAGTCATTCATGAATATCTAGGTTAATATAAAGAGTTAATCAATAAAACGTATTGATTAAAAATTCTTAAAATTACGAATACACATAGCAAAAAAACACATCAAAAAAATTTCTTTGCAGAAATTAGGCCCACTTTTAAGGACACTCGATTTATTGGATTGGATTATGCCCAACCAGCGCATGAGTTGAGGCATTCAGTCTTCGTGGGGAAATTATTCTTGGTCACCGGGTGAGGGACCTCGGGACAGTGCTCTGCCCAACGAATCTCGAAGCAGGTTTTTGTGTACCAGTTGAATACATATCTGGAAATTGTTTATTAGTCATATCATACAAGCGTCACTATTTGAGCAAACATATTCTAAGTTTATTGATCAGCGGTAAATCAGATAGTGTCAGATCTTTTTAACATATTATATATTGAGCTTGACTTTATGGTGAAAGGAAATCATCGTAATGAAGCCCTAGATTGGGGTAAGGCCCTAATGCTCGAAGGTAGCTATTCACTCAAGATTCAAAATCAATTGCTATACACAGATGGGTGTGTTCCGGCAGCAAAACTTCAGATACAATGTCTCTGTGCACACAAAATTGGATTAGGTTTGCCGCTAAACATCAGTTGACGTTGTGTACAAAACGCATAGCAGATACGTACAATACAAAAAATAATAAAGAGATATCAGCCTCTATAATAGTCCTCAATTAAGATAAAAAAATCTTGTATAAGTGTGTTCCATGGAACAAGCTCCGGCTGGAAAACTAGTCTGAAAAATATGTATATAGACAAGCCTCAGAGACCTCCTTTTAAAAAAAAGAATGATACAAATTTAAAACAAAATATTATATTGATTAAACCATAAAATAACGCTTTTGCATGGTTTAATGTCCTCATATCGAAGTTTATTCCCATACACCTGTGTACCCTTATATAAATACTTCAGAATTAATTCTCTTGGACCTTGAAATTGTCTGTAGGGTTATGAACAATTATTTTTATAATAAGTTACTTACAAATATTATAAGCCAATAGCTTTAATAATATATCAATCTTTTGTATGTAAACATATCACGAATATAAAATGAGGACATCCGTAGAAGAATAAGGAAATGACATTCCCTCAATAAATCCCAATCTTAAATGGAAGTGGGCACATTGCTTGTAGAACCGATACTCGATGGAGCCAACGCATTCTCGAATGGCTGCCGCGTACCGGAAAATGCAACGTGGGTAGGCAACGCCCTGGATATGGGTGGCGCAGACCGTTAGTTGTGGAGATCTTTCGGGGAGATCTATGTCCAGCAGTGGACATCTTTCGTTTGAATGAATAGATGGTAGCAAATATGTACGTTATAATATTATTACCTGACCCTGTGCGGCCAACGGTCCTTTACAGCGTACTCGATCAAGCAATGGTTTTCAGTCGGAGTCTTCTGGCATAACTCCGGTGGTACTGCGAATTGACAATTAAGGAGAGAGTTAGTTTCTTATTGACCCTATAGAACAATACAGGTTAATAATGAATCGATGACAGCTTATTTGGTAGAGCGGTGAAATTTCGCGTCAATGGATGTGGGTTCGAGCCCACCTATCCAACTCTACAATCGGCCTGAAATTTCAGTGAAGGAAAACGACGTGAGGAATTTTATAACAATGACCACCTGGATATTTTTACCACCTTGAAGTTAGAAAACCTGCCGCCAAATACCAATAGATGTGTTCCGGCCGCATCGCTTGAGAACCAGTACATCTAGGCTTAGTGCGTTTACCATCTTGGACCACATCGTTACTTAACATCATCAAGCGATTATAGTTGAGTGGTCAGATATTTAGATGATCGACGTAGATTTGAATCCTACAGTACAATGAGCCTGAACTCACGTTGAAGGAAAATACTATGATGTACCTAACTATTTGGTGGCCTAGTTAATTATTAACTTCAATTTAAAAATCTATAGCTGTGTTCAGGCAGCATCACTTGAGAGCCCGAACCTTTAAGCTTAGCGTCAGCTACATCGTCATTTAACATCTTGTGATATTGTCAATTTGCCAGCGTTTAAACCTTACATTATTTAAAAAAAAAAGATACTAAAGATTTTTATGATAAAAAAAAAATCATTATTTTTATTGTAGTGACATCTGCTACCGACATTTTTTTTTGTTTGTTTAGAGTGAGCTTCACTGTGGCTAACGCATTTCATTCATTTTAGTGCGACATTTAAGAGTTTTCAACTAGTAAATCACTAGGAAGCGAAGTGTTATTTGAAAATAACGTGGATATGAAAATATCTAGATCAGAGCATAAAGTTAAAATATTAACTTGTAGTTTGATATCCGTATGTTAAATTATATTGTTTCAAAATAACAAAATTTTATCCTAAAAAGGCGGTAATATCTTAGGGATTTCGTATTACAATTACAATATTATACATATTCGTAGGTATATTGCACTCCACGTAATCGATAATTTTTTTTTAATTCGTACTCCTTATTTGACTGGACTTTATCTAATAATATATACAGTCCACAAATGATGATGACTGTCGATAAATGAGAAAATATTAACAGTCGTCATTATGCATCTGCCACAGCTAAAGTTTGCCTTTACGACGACCCTTACCATGATACAATGACGGATTATTCACACGTGTGCTTTGGTCGTGATCTAGTCTCGTTCAATTGTCCTAACATCCTGCTAACTACTGGACCTACATTAGTTGATTCCAGAACGTGACACGGCGAAACGTGTAACTATGGCGGATTATTCACCACTTATAAACAACAATTGAAAAAAAAACCTATTAAATTCGATGAATTCGATATTTCAACGGATTATTTTTAATTTACACGTAACACCACTAAAAAAGTTCTACAGAAATCCGATCGTAAAGTATAAAACACAATCAAAATGTCTACTTACATGCGTTGAATTCATTACACATTGCGTACACA
This sequence comes from Samia ricini, assembly GCA_014132275.2. NCBI lineage: Eukaryota > Metazoa > Arthropoda > Insecta > Lepidoptera > Saturniidae > Samia > Samia ricini. The sequence continues at coordinate 16,784,901 of AP028161.1, forward strand.
GTCAAGATAACTCCGAAAACCTTTAACATCTTATTACGTTTTATGATAACTTATCAGAAACTTCGAATAATAATATTCTGCGACGGATTGCGTCTGATGTGAATAATATATATTTAAATTTACTAGCAGATAAGCGATGACGTTAAAAGCTATACGCTGACAGTTGGGGGTAGTTATTTTAATTAAATGACCGCCGGTGTTTGAGTTTTTTTTATTTCTGACGTTGAAACATATATACTATATTTCTTCGTTGTAATTTCATTCGATAGCATATTGTATTATTTATAAACTATATAAATGATCAAAAATATAGATTTCAGTTACATTTAATAAATGAAACATAATATTTTATAATAAGTTAAACTTTGTTTCGGTATTATTTATTTACATACATTAGTTAGAAAGAATACATGTGTGATGTACAGTATTTATATAATAATACTGTTTTTATATGAAAAAATATATTCCCATTTTTACATCTTGGCAAAAGACAACATCCATCTGCCATGAACTGCCTTAACATGATTATCTGTATACAAATAAATATTTGAACTTAAACAGTTAAATACTTTTTTTACTTCTTTTTTTTATACGGTATAGGTTCAGTGCTTTAACCACAATCTCACCTGATGTTAAGTGATGATGTTATCTAGGATGATAAACGCACTAAACCTAGATATTGGTTCTCAAGTGATGCTGCCGAAAAACACACCTATTGATATTAGGTGACAGGTTTTCGAACTTGAGGGTGGTAGCTACCCAGGCGGGCATCATTATAAAATGTCTCACCACCATGCTATGGTTTCCTCACAATCTTTTCTTTCACCGAAAGCTCAAGTTGATTTTAGAGTTGAATAGGTGGGTTTGAACCCACGACCATTGGCGCGAAATCCTCCCGCACTATCCACTGCGCCATCATCACTTTTTTCTTCTTTGTCTATCAACCGATTGTTTTTTTTGTTCATAAGCTATTGATTAATTGGTTCAAATGAAAAAAATATTATGTTCGAATTTCTAACACTATGTCAATAATTTTAATTCATCGTTTTAGTGCCTTTATCTGTAACATTAAATAATAATTTAAAAAGTTACATAGAAATAGTCAATAAAGTGGATAGAAAAATTAACATATTTCGTAATATTTTGTATAATCAATTACTTTTAAGAGACATAATGCAATGTGTAAGAACTGTAACTGTTATTTACGTGCAAAGCTGCAGCACATTTGATCTTATTTAGGTAATTAAAATATATATTTTTACATGTTACTTACAAAATATTTCTGATGCTTCAAATAAAGTTTCAAGGTATCTAATGCCGTCTATCGATCCTTGTCTTCTGAAACTTGACATTTATCGTTAACATCGTTGATTAGGGTTTCGACCACTTGCGTTAATGTATAATTCATGTCACAGTTTTTAACCCGCGAACACATCGTCTGTTAAAGTAATTATTTGCCGAAACCTACATCTACACAAGACCAAGAGTTTTTACTATAATGCCTTAAGCCTTAAAGGTACTATGAAAAATAATCTGAATAGAGAAACAGGAAATATTTTTTTTATTAATTAGTAATTGACTTTTGTTTTTTTTTGACGAAACCCATCATGCGTAACTTTTTGTTCGAAAGAGTAACAGGAATCGTACTCACCAAATAGCGGTATATCAGCTGCCGACATTTAACAGAGACACGTGATGGTATTTTCTTAACTGTCTAAACGTTATTGATCTTGTTAATGTTGTTGAGCCGAAAATGGTAGCTAGCCCAAGGGCCTCAAGATGGTATGAATATCGGCTTGAGATACTACACGAGATGGTATATGCATGTACCGTATGAGTATCACTCCGGATCTTCTATGCTAAAGGGAGACAATCTGGTAGTACATCTCCAACTAAACGAAACCCGTGCAAAAGAAAGATGGACGCGTAACCTACATATTTCCAGTCGGTATGATTTAGGGTCTATAAAGTGGATCGCAACTGTTTTAGTTTTTATAAGACTCTTTTTCAATAAATGTTAATACAAATACACGTAATATAATATGCATGTATGTGTAGATAGTTACATAGAACGTTTAGTTAAGATTAGCCCATTAAACCATGCACGGTGTTAGTCAACAACAGATGTTCGGTCATTTTGCACACTTGCTGCATTTTCTTTACCTTACTAGCTTTGACCAATTGAAAATTTCACCAAATGAACCAAGTTTTTGGTTATTAACGATAAATGAAGAATTTAGATATAATTACGTTTAAGAGTGTGATCTACGTTTTAAAATAACAGACAACTTTGTAATTACAAACTCGTGCTTACGTTTTGTTCAAGTTTAAATTGAAACTAACTGAATTTTAATTAATTTTACCAGTTCCAACTGTAACTGTAGGCACTAATTTGTACTGAAACAAATATAAATATTTTATGTTGAAATTTTATTAGTTAGTAAGTATAAAGCATTTGAACTATTTTCTCAATTCGAGCGCGAGTTAAATATTTATTCATGCAAAATATATCTGTATCTGTTTTAAGTGTTATTTGCCAACTGAAAAAAAAAAACGCAAACAACAATCGATCAACTCAACAACTCACATATCGATCTTGAAAATCGACTTAGTACGTCTCATTTAACAATAATGTTGCCAACTACATTTTGGGGTCAAATAATAGCACGTTATTAACGAAGAAAATGGATATGGGATCTATTTCATATGCAAAAAACAATACACTCCGCCGCGACAGTGTGTGACACTGCCGTGACCAGGATTCGAACCTGGGTTACTACGGCCACAACGTAGGGTCCTAACCACTAGACGATCACGGCTACCGGAGCTTGTAGTGACAAATCTTAAAATATCGATTGCATTTCGATTTAATATAAACGTATAAGTGAAAATGTCTACTTATATTGTTATAGAAGTAAGTAAAGTTTGTATATCAAATTTGGTAGGGTTATATTCAAATCTGGAGCACTTTCGTGTCGACGACGGCGCGGGTCTCTGTGGATAATGTGGCGTGTAATAGTCGGTACTGTACTACAACAATATCTGTGAGTATATTGGTACGATTTAATTTTGAATATCTTAATTAAGACTTAGCAGCTGCTTCTGTGGCTTCCTTGAACTACAAGAATTTCTAATATTTACAACTATTATGTATCTTAAATACTATTTACTAAACATTATGCATCTTAACAATAATTTAGCTAAATTATTGCAAATAATACGATGGTAGTCATTTAATATAACAGCTGCAATAAAATATATTTAAGAGAACTAATGAGCTATTGCCACTCTGGTGTCTTTGGGTTCGTCGTTTATGTAGAAATGAAACGTTCAATCAGAATGTTGACATATGATGTACATATATTTTTATTAATAAATGTGACTACTTTTATACCCGAAAATGTGGATCTGTTCGAGTGAGAAATCCAATCGCTTGATCTTCTCTTGCATTGCGTTAATGTAGTTTATGGTCAACAGATGTTGTGTTGGGTTGGCGCGTTCGCCTTTTCGCCACCCGGCGAGGTTCATCCGTTAGGGGTATTTTTGTTCTTCCCTTCGATAGCGGAGGCGGGTTCTTTCCCCTTTCTTCTTGGCCCGTCTCCGCTCTGTCCCTTCTTCCCTTTTCTGTTTATGGATATACTTCCTGCCCCCCGGAATGCCGACCGATGGGTCAGGCCTCCCTTCGGGGGGGCGGGCGAAGAGATGGGGTTGAGAAGTATTCTCCCCCATCCCCATTGGGCCATTACACAACGAGGCCCGGTGGGTTCGCTGCAGGGGGCGACGCGGTGCCTGCGAAAGCCACCCCGTGTCGCCCCCATCCCAAATGCAGCGGACGGCCCCGGGGGGTTTTAGTGGGTATTTCCGGGCGCTTCACGCCCGGGCGAGTCCCACACTGGCACGGAACTCGTCACTCCGTGCCCCCTTGCCCATTGCATTGGGGGACTTCGGTCTCACTAATGCAATAGGTAAGGGTAGTGCGTAAATGCATTTACCCCGTCAAAAAAAAAGAAAAAGAAAGGGGTATTTTTGTTCTGCGCGACGATCCCTTATATTGTTGACTGCAGGCAGTGACGACGGGGCGCAGACGCCTCTCTGCCGCGTCGCGAATTGAGGAGAGCTTCCGCTCTTTTTCGGGACGACACGTACCTCTTTGTTACGATACGATCTTGGCAATGGTATTTACGTAATTATTAATATGTCGATTACCCATAAAAATGAGACAATATAAAAACAAGGGCGTAAACGCCAGGTTAGTGCCCAAGGGTTTAATATGGAGCAGCTACATGTACATAAAGCTAGACCAGAGAGTGCATCTCTGTTGGGCATCAAAAGTTACATAAATAAATTCATCGATTCTCGAGCTATAAGATTTATGACATCTTACAGTATTTTTTATTAGATACAGTACTGTGTCTAAAATTCCTAATCCTGAGTACCTACTACGAAGCACCTTCTAAAAGTAAGATATCTTCGTTAGCAGGTATAAAGGTGTATATTGCAAGACTTTTATGTACTATGTACAAAAATATAACTTGAATTTATTTTACTGTATGCAAAAATAAAGCATAAGTTTATGTCCAATTCTTTCAGGCAATTTAGAGCGTCTCCTTTAAGAGCAATAAGATTATCGTAGATACATTCCAGCGGACACTTCTCCATGATATTGGGCACTGATTGCGTATCAGCTTAGCTGTAACAATACAGTGTACATTAATATTTGAAACAGTGTACCGTTCGTGGCTTGTACTCAATTTGTTGAGTTCGTACCAAATGTTGCTCGGTAGATAATTTGTTACCTGAACTGATTTTACACACCTTTAACGGGTTTTCGTCGGGTTTTCGCCACTCACACCTTATACTAAAATTCTTATCGTCAAACTAAGATAAGTTTTTGTCTTTGGTCCTTTTCAAAGTTAAAGTACGGTGACAAAAACATGTTTTTCACGAGATTGTTTACCTTTTTGCACAGTTAAAATGAAATGAGAGTATTTTGTTTTTATTTAATCGCACCATCGATTTATTTGATACAGCTGTCAGACTGTACTTTAATATTGCCAAATGGTATGTAATATGGCATAATAGTGGCAGCCCGAGGTTAATATTTTCCTAGAAAAATGGGCACGGTGTCATTGTAGAAATATAATATTCATTCTGAAATATGAAGCGATTTATTCTAATTAAACCATTCAAATGTTTCTTTCAAATTCTGTTGAATTAACGGAGTTTTTAATTATTATGCTACAGGACTCATCTTGGTTTTAATAAAAAATGTTTTTAATGTCTTAAACAGTCTCATATTTTAAGTAAATCGTTGTTCAATTTTTTTGTCGATATTATTCAGAATTACCCCGTTGTTATAATATGAAGTATAATGTGTATATTAATAATTTGTCCATACAAATAACACAATTTAGAGCTTATTACCTTATTATAGCTTCTTTAAAGTTATGGCAGTGACACGACCTCCCGCGCCTTCCTTCCGCTCACAAAGTAAGTAGTGCTGTAGTTTGTAATCCCATACTTCCTTTAGTATGGAAGTGACATCCGGAACGAACAGGGTCATAATTACTCGGTAAAAGGTAGTTTTAAAAATAAACTTTTATATAGCGGTATGAATGTTATTCCTTCGATAATCTGCGTAAAATTTGCAGTAAGCGGCATGCGTTCGTCATTTAACAGGTAATTAGTTAGAGCTATGTGAATGCGATCTTGCAGCTGTAGCGAATCGATGATGTTCATTAGTATACTACCCCTATTAATAGGATAATCCGTTCAAATGCTCCTGAGAAATAAGAGGCCATCATGAATATAATAGATTTACGATATTCTTTCTACAAAAAGATTGTACACGATATCTTACTATCACTATATCATACCTAGAACCACTCTGGCGCATAAGTGATGGATAGTTATGCATATGGTGTACCAATAAATTATTATAAAATACATAAAAAATAACACACTCCGCCGTGACAGTGTACGACACTGCCGTGACCAGGATTCGAACCTGGGTTACTACGGCCACAACGTAGGGTCCTAACCACTAGACGATCACGGCTATCGGAGCTGGTGATCGAAGCGACGAAAATCACCTTCTTATTTGTTCAAAATCGATCAAAACTTACGCAATGTTTACGGTCTGATGAATTTCATAGAAAACACTTTTTATTAAGAATTTCTTTAAGTATAAAAAGGTCTTTTTTGCATCTGAGTTGAGCGTTTGGTTACAGTCGTAGTTTAAATTAAATGAGAATGTGGTAAATCAAAATGGTATTATTATATGATGGAATGATGAGTCAGTAAGAGCATACAGGAAGACAACCTTTATCAACCTTGCCTTCAAACGTACCTTGACCTTTAATTTCGATGAATGAAAATATTTACAGTTTAATAATCTAACACTCGTCTAACTAAGAATACTATTATCAAGCTATATGTTTTATTAGTTGCAATCCACATCCAATTTTATTTCCATACTCAGCATGCTAATATCTTTGTCCAAGTCTCCACATAAAATCGAAAAAAATGTGGTTACATTTTTACCTATGAATAAGAAAACAGAAGCTTGTAAACTTGCGTTTGATATGCAATTAAAAGGATCTACCACCATTATCGTCATCATCAGCTATTACTAATTCACTGCTAGACATAGATCTCTCTAAACGCTCGCCATTACATCCAATCTTCAGTTTACCGTATTCGACCGAATGCGCTAAACGATATAAATATATCCAACCAGTTTTTGTAAGTCATTGCTCCATCTAGTGTGAGTTTGTCACACACATACTACGTTTGGCAAGACTCCGTCTACCACCATGCTATAATTTTATCATACTATTACAAATGACTTTTTCCAAATTAGCGTTGGTTAGGTGAAGAATAATGCTTTGTGGCATGAAGCTCATCAGCATACAAATGGTTAATATTCTTTGAAGTATTTTATTCTTTATTCGCAGTTAGTCAGATGGTTAGTAAAGTGTAAAGGTAATAGAGGCTGATACAAGATTATGGGCACATACGAACTCATCTCCAAAAAACACGAGGCAATAAAATAAATTCCTGTAACTAATTTTCCAGTTTTGCTTGTGTTAGCCATTCTGTTGTACTACGGTAACAGATCCTCTTTTATTATCTATCATAATGTTACTTGCTACTTGGAGGCTCAGGGTCTGAAGTGTTGTTTCGTACTTATGGTATAGAGTAAAAAAGGTACAGTTATTAATGAGAAATGAACTAAATTAGGTTAATTGATTGTAAGTGTAAAATTTAAAAAAAAACGCTCCGCCGCGCCAGTGTGTAACACTGCCGTGACCAGGATTCGAACCTGGGTTACTACGGCCACAACGTAGGGTCCTAACCACTAGACGATCACGGCTATCGGAGCTGGTGAGCGTTGTGACAAAATAGCTTCATTTAATCACACAACTGGACCGCCTTTCACTTTTGAAATGCTTCATATTATGCGCAAGCGACAACAAGATACAATTATTGTTTGTAATTATGCTGTTCATAATACTAGATATGCCAATCTCTCTGCCCGGATATACTTTCCTTCTTGTTCTTTTTTTCTAAAATATTTCTCAATACTTTATCAATGACCAAGTTATAATATTGTAAGGAAACACTGCTGGTCATTTTTCTAACGACTATATTAAATATGGTTATCCTAGTAATTTGCTTCATATCTAATATAACAAAATATAGGATATAACCTATAATTTAGACAATGAACCACCGGTTAAATGATTTCAAGTTATAAACCAACTTACGGCCTTTTAGAAGAAGTAAACATAAAGACAATTTATTTCATAATAATTTTAATGAAATGATGAAATATATGTGGTATTTTTTTTTTTTCAAATATTCATTTGGCCGTGTTGTGCTGACTAAGAATAGCACCACCCCATATCTTAGCGTGGGGTGTAGTATAAAGGCGACTAAGGTATATAAACCAGGGGATGGGCACATCGGAAGATTGCTCACTTAATAAACATTTATTTACTACAGGTCTGACAGATAGCCCCATGATTAGAGGATGTCTAGCAGAAGAAGACTCTGTTGCACATGTGGTCCTGGCATGCACGGGAGTAGTCAACCAACGGGCAAAAACCCTCAAGAAAACGAGGTCGCTCCAGGAAGCGTGTGAGCGCCCCAGGAGGCTCCTGCGCTTCTGGAAGGAGCTGGGTTGGCTCGAGTAGCTAGCTGATCCTGCACGCACAACGGACCATAAATGTGTCTAGTTACGGAAACTGAATCCCAACAACAAGTAACACGGGATGGGCAGCAGCATCTTCTGTGTACCAGAACACCTGCGTACTGCGACCTAATTGGGAAAAATGAAGTCCAGCAGTGGACGTCATATAGTTGAACGAATGAATGGAAATGAATGAAAAAAATGACTACTATACTAACGATAAAATTGATATCTAGAATTATTAACAGCTGGGTACAGATTGAATTCTTATTTTGAACGAAAAAGCTTCTTGTAATAATCTCCCTTAAGGTATTACTGATTTCCCACAAGGCTGAATCATTGTTTGAATTTACTATTGTTTGCACCAGGTTCTTGATTATAATTTAACATCTGATTCTAGACGCATCTTCTGTTCAGACGCTGTTTTTACTTATTGATATTTTTCTTTGTCCAAAATATCTGTATTATTTCTTAAGTTTATTTGCTTCTAAATTGTTCAACAGATGATCTATTGCGACTTACGCTATAAGTTTCACTCGAACTGTAACTGACGTAGATTTTGTGTCATTTAACAACATTGCAAAGTTTCTAAGCATGCCTCATACAGTAATTTTTGAACCAGTCTCGTACTAAGCGAGAATTGATTGACTATCAAATTAAGATTGAGACTGAAAAAGAAAGAGATCTTTAGTGGAAACGAGTCTTTCTTAAAAATCTGCTTCTATTCCTAAAAATGCTGTTAAGCAGAGTTTTTTTTTTTTCCAGCATCTTGAAAAGCATTATATGTAAAAAATGTGATATAGTTTATTTTCAAACTTATTAGCGCTGTTGACCTGGAGCGCCTTGATTCACCAGGGTGGGTGGCATGTGCTTAAGGACGGAAAGCGTCACTAATATAATCAAGAATTTGTTAAAATCCCAATGACATACAGAGACACCTTTTACGTCCACACGGAACCGTCACTAAAAGGTGTTTTTATGCAAAATGCATCGAAGCATGAAAATTGTGAAAGTCTCTTTTTATTTTACAGCAATAAGAGCGCAATTTTGGTTACAACCATCACCAGCTCCGGTAGCCGTGATCGTCTAGTGGTTAGGACCCTACGTTGTGGCCGTAGTAACCCAGGTTCGAATCCTGGTCACGGCAGTGTCACACACTGTCACGGCGGAGCGATATTTTTGCACTCAGTATATTTTTAGACTAAAATTTCTCTTGCTTTTTGTGAAGGTTTACAATGTTTTTGTTATTATTCTCCTACTACTAATAATAAATAGCCATACAGTTTACCTAATATTAAGTTTCTAATGGAAGTTATAGTCATGTATAACACGTTTCAAACATATCCACAAACCTAACTTTAAAAAAAAACTGTACAGGCGCTTGATCACAATGTTAAGTAACAATATGAGTCAAGATAATAAACACGCTATACGTAGAGGTACTTGCTCTCATTTGATATTGCCAAAACACGCTTGAACTTGAAGGTGATAGCTATCCAGATGTATATTTAAAATATCTCATCAACACGATTTATTCTTAGGTCGTAAAGCCAGGGTCATTACAGAATAGAGGAAGTGGATAAGAACCTACATCTATTTTGTTAGAACTGTCCAGGAGATATTTATGGTATTTCTTTATCCAAAGTTCATGGTATTATTTCCAATAAACTTCACTCGTCCACAATAAATAATAACCAATCCGTATCAAAATTGCACCAAATTATTATACAATCAAATAACGTAAGTTAATGAATCTTCTATCCTAGTAAATAAAATTGAAGTCTCTGTTATTAATATCAAAATAATAACTTTTTGTATATAGGGTACTTGTACTAAAAAACACAATTTTTTAAATTTTTATTTGTCTGTCTGTTTATTCCGGCTAATCTCCAGAACGGCTGAACCGATTTTGACGGTAATTTGTTGACAAATAGCAGAAGTTACTTTTTTTCGAAAATAATTACAGTTCCGCGTACAAATATTAAAACTCATGAAGTTTTGAACATGAATGGACATCAAAACACAATTCAAAAGCCAGCACCATCAAAACAATATTTGGCCATTATTTAAAAACGTTATTCCGCAATGAAGTATGTACGATATGCGGGCGGAGCCGCGGGCACACAGCTAGTAAGAAATAAAATTACTGGCTGAGTAAAATAAAAAAACTCTTTTTAAGTGACGATTTAGTTTCTAAAGTTTCTTCAATTTTGACATTAACTTTCTTTGGAATTGATAAACATATTTGAAAAGAAAATAACGATATCTTTTTTATTTTCCTTTAAAGTTTTTTTGTTTTAATTGAGAAATTCAACAACAATCTTTTTATGCAAATTAAATCCTTTTTTCATCTACGAGATGCGAAAAAAAAAAAATAGAATACGATAAGAATCGAAAATCTCGTCCGACACGCAAGTTTTACAGTTTATCGCTGAAACGTGATCGAATCGCTTTAGAACAGCTTTTACCTGAGTTCTCTCGAAATCTCTCACCTTCAAGGACGTAAGATGTCACGCTTTCGGATTACCGTGGGTGTCGTTTGTCGCCAGAGTTAAGGTTTTCGGAGAGTTACTACTCGTGGATCTCGATATATTTTAAAACTAACTTCGATGATCCTGCAGTGTTGTAAAGTTACCTTTTACAAATTTAATAATGAGTGAGATTTAATGCGTGAAGCGATGATGGTTAAGTTGTTAGTGTGGTCGGATTTCACGTCAATGAACGAGGATTCGAGCCCACCTATCCAACTCTAAAATCAGCCTGAGCTTTCGGTGAAGGAAAACATCGTGGGGAAACCATAGCATAGCATAGTGGGACGTCATTTTCTAATAATGCCAGCCTGGGTAGCTACCAACCTCAAGTTTGAAAACCTGACGCTAAATACCAATAGTTGTGTTCCGGCAACAACACTTGAGAGCCAGTACCTTCAGACTTAGTGTGTTTATCATCCTGGACCACATCGTCACCTAAAATCAGGTGAGATTATGGTCAAAGCGCTGTGCCTGTGCAGTATAAAAAAAATTAATATGGTCTGTTTTATTAAAGAATCGATAGTATAGATTATAGTGCCAACTAGTACTGATCATTTTTCATTACGGTTGTTTCTTTTTTCTTAGTGCCAGAATTGTTGAACTATAAATTTACTTAATAAAATATCTCATTATGCCTTTTATACCTCTGTATGCCTACTAATAAAACTAATAGAACATCTATGAAAGACTGAATTACATTTTCGAAACCCGTAAATATCTGATTTCAATGGATATTATACATTTCCTAGTTGTAGCATCAATAACTTCCACTGTTAAATTTTATATCTGAACCGAAATCTCAAATGTTTGTTTTCAAAAGCTTCAGGTGTTTTTATACCGATTTTATATTTGACAACAATCTCATTTGGGGTGGTCGGAGATGGTAAGACGCTAAGCCTAGAAGAACTAGCTCTCAAGTAATACTCCTCGATCACGCTAATAGGTACTTTGCGATCGATCTACAAAATAACCACCATGATGTTTTTCTTACATGGAAACTAAGACTCAACGAAGAATGGGATAAGTTTCGACGTCGAAAAAAGTGTCGTCATTGCTTCCGAAAGTATTATCGTCATCCAATTCATCGTTACTTAAAATCAGGTGACCAAATTCTGATTTACTGCACCATTAAAAAAAAATTTCACACTCACTTGGTTATTAGGGATCGTTTAAGTATTACGTCATTTTACTCGCCCTCTCCCTCTCGCCCCTTATCAGCTACAGTCAATAACAAAGTTCTAACCCTCCCCATGATTAAGTAATCATTGGGATAATTTTTGTAACAAATTAATGAAGATGAATAGGTAAATGTTGCTTACGTAATAACCATTCGGACCCCTCTCCCTCGCACATGTCAACAAAAATAAGCAAAGTTTACAACTTCCACCCATACAAGCTTACGTAACATTTGAATGCTCCCTTTATGTGTTAAGTTGTAAAAATGTAGTAATGCGATCCGAAGCAATAGAATGATTCACTGAGACTGGTTACTTAACTAGGTGAAAATTCTGAAGCTGGCGATTAGTTCGTAATGATAACATTAATAACTTATCATACTGCCGCTTTTACGATAACACTTGAGGTATATTGCGAGAAATTTAATGGAGCGTAAACGTTGTGAAAGTGTTGAGATAATTATTTTAAATAAATAAGAAGATACTTTACGTCTCTACAGTCACTAGCTCCGGTAGCCGTGATCGTCTAGTGGTTAGGACCCTACGTTGTGGCCGTAGTAACCCAGGTTCGAATCCTGGTCACGGCAGTGTCAGTCGCTGTCGCAGCGGAGCGATATTTATTTTTGTAAACTTTCATCGGGTGAAAGAAATTCAATTTTATTGATGGAATATAACCTCGTACGGCTTTATGTTATCTTGAAAAATAAAAATATAAATTAACTATCAGCTGGTTTAATAAATTCATAGGTATTTTAAGGTTAAGCATGTAACGATTATAATTTTTTTAGAATACTTCGAATTCCTGTTAGGCTAAGAAAATTTCTAACCATTCTGCTAATTAGTAGTTACTACACATTTATGACGTTCATCAAATGATGCTTATAATAATGCAAATATTTTAACCGCAGACGTTTTATTTGATACAAAAAGTGGCAATACCAAGTTTCGTTGTCGAGGCTTGTTACTTCTCTTCTTTGTAATATTAATGTAATCAGTACGGAGCCATAGGTACCACTCAACAGTGCATTTATGTTCATTTAATATTTGTGAAAATATGTGAAGCTTTCTGAGTTTTTTATGTTATAATTTAATTTTCAATATTAGCAGTTAGTATTTCTCCATCAAATAATTTATAAAAAAAGAATAAAATAATAACGTAATTCAATCTGCATAGATCACAAAACTATACATTCAAAAACTGCACAAAAGAAAATAGAAAACACGATATTGTGTTTTTGCTTGTGACGTCTGACATCTGATACGTGACTTCATCTGAGGCCAGACTTTTCTTTTAAAATTACTATTCTAATGCTTAGAGTTTGTTTTTTTTTTGGTTCGTACAAATGAAGATATGTTATTTTTCCTTTAAATCCTTAAATCAAGATATTATTTCAAAACTTTATATAATTATTTTAAAAATTTATATCATAAACTTTTCATGATATAAATTATGATATAACTAGCTTTAATAAATATAATAATGCGTATTATTTATGCAAATTGAGTTTCGATAGTACGCCGGTAAATCTCAGCACGTCTTAAGTGGTTGTCAAGTGAGTAACTTTAGTAATTAGGTCATTCTGAGTTACGTTTTAAGTGCATAATTAACCTTGTATCGAAACGTATTCAAGTGGATATACAAATAATTAATCTGTATACATATATAGTGTATTGTCGTATCACATCTATAGTAAGTGATGATTGATTCTTGTGGTTCAAATATGTGGGTAGGGTTAGAGTAGGTTGTTTATTTGTAATGGTTTGGAGGACGGAGGGAAGAGTCTGACTTATTTTAGCTCTGTATAAGCTCTGAGCTTTACCCACTATGTCACCTGATGTTAAGTGGCGATGTGGTCCAGGATGATAAACAGACTAAGCCTAGTTGTACTGGTTCTCAAGTGATGCTGCCGGAATATAACAATTGGTATATGGTGACAGGTTCAAACTAGATGGTGGTAGCTACTCAGGCGGGCATTATTAGGAAATGACCTACCACTATGCTATGGTTTACTCACGATGTTTTCCTTAACAGAAAGCTCGGGCTGATTTTAGAGTTGGATAGGTGGGCTCGAACTCGTATCCATTGACGTGGAATCCGACCGTACTACCAACTGCTCCATCATTGCTTCATCGCCATGATTACGTAAGCAATGTTTACCTTAGGTACTTTTTTTTATTTAAAATTATGCCAATGCCTATGCGTAATCATGGGGGGAAGTAAGATTTTTACTTACCATTGTTGACATGAGGGCTTCAAAAATATTGTTACCTAATACTGTAATCATCTCTAAGTTTCAAAGTCTTTCAACAAGGTGACACATTGAGTGTTCCGACAGAATCACTTATCATATTGGGCTACATGATTGGTTAATATCAGATGCGATTGTCGTCAGATAAATGACCCCTATAAAGAATGAAATATAAAATAATAAAGGAACTATTTTTTTCTAAAGTTTGCAAAAAAATCATGATTATTTTTTAGCAGTAATAAACGTTTTTTTTTAGTAATTTCTTGTTTATATATTTTCAGTTCCAACTTGACCTATCTTTAGCCAGGATCTGTTCTTAATATGCAGTGTATACGAACTCCTGTATAAATTTCCTGTATGCTCTTGTATGAAAAGGCAAAATGCGAAATAAAACACTAAACACGCATGTTACAGCTCGGAGGCCTGTCAGACCCTACTCAGATTACGCTATTTTATGCTCAGTATTTCAATTTATATTTTCATTTAGTACTTTACGCCGGCTATTTTCCCTTGCCTATATTTTGTACATTAGTTGAAAGGAAAGTGGTTTTTTTAACCGAGCATTATTAGTCTATTGTATTGTATATATTGTATTGATAAAGTGATAGTTTTATAGGTTATATTTAATAGAATACGTATTTTTTTAACAGTCCATATAAGCAATATATTCCTTCATTAGGCAAGTTCTTTGCACGATTTTGGTCTGTAAAGTGGTTTGGTCCTTGTTTTTAATTAATTTACTTGCAGTATAAGTAAATTTGGTGGCGTTATATATGATAATATCTGGTTATTTGTTATTGTGCACAAGTGAAGTGTACTCGTATTAAAATAATGACACAGAATATGAGATCTTTCAACAATTTCATTGGAACATTTTAACAAATGGCCATCGTTTGTCACATTTTTGTTACTTTTTGGACATAAGACTAGTAAAATAATACAAAATTGGGTTAAAGAATTTGTATTTAGGGCTGTAATAAGTTATTAAAAAAACTGATAGTTTCTCTGTCTCTCTGCTAATTGTAGTATAACTCGAATATAACTGTACTAATTCATTTTTTTTAATACTGTATCTATTCAGCAGCGCTTTGATCACAATCTCACCTGATATTATGTGGTTCAAGATGGTAAATACGCTGAACTTAGAGCTACTAGGTCTCAAGTTATGCTGCCAGAATAAGGGCCAAGTATTAGCACAATTTTGATCATTTATAACTTTTTTTTCCCCATCCACCTTGTTAACAATAGTCAGCAAAGCTCTTCCGCTCCTCCCGTGAAAAATTAAGTATTGACATAATGCTGTATAGAAAGAAAACTAAAATTAATAACTAGGTATAGCTAATCACCATTATGACGCTCTCGTCAATTCTGTCAGCAAAAATAAATAAACCTTAACTCCTGCCCACTATAGATGCATATTACACCGCTAATACCAGGTTGGTATTAGATAAAACCCTATTACACCGTCATGCTATGGTTTCTGAGTTTACTAATAATTTAATCAATTCTTAATAAAACAGTTGATCACTATTATCGGTTATGTATATCGCTAGGATATGGTAACGAGCTAGACGTAAAGTAACAATTATAGACAATTAATATTACTATCAAAATTTATTAGGAGGAAAAAAAAAAAACAAGACATACTTAGTCAGCTCGTCAAACAGTCTTCAAATGTGAGCTCAAGTTCCAAGTTTTCGTCAATTTTAATCTCACATATTCAAGGAATATCGTTTGGCAATGTTCCGCGCTTATGTTGTAACGTAGCTAGACTTTTGGCGCCGGTTGCTCACAGACGGAAGTTATTCAATGTTATGATAATGTTGCCTCGTAAGTGAAAGAATTCAGATTAATACAAAATAAATAATTAAATCATAAGAATAAACAATATTGGAGTTATTTTTTAAAAGGAGAGCTGAAGTCGTTGTCTTTTGTTTAGGTAATAAATAATTAATGAATTACTTACTAATTAATATTTAATAATTAATTAATATTGAATGAAATTAATTATAAAAACAAATTTTTGGACAATTTGATATCCATAGATAATCATCTTTTGGTATCCAATTAGCTAATCACAAACTTTTTATTCAAATTCCTCGGTTAAAAATATCTATCTGGTTTTAGGCTTAAGTTTTATAAGTGCGTTATAGGTTTTTTTTTGTCACATTACGTGAGATTGCGTTCAGAACTTTATAAAGGCATTTATGAAATTGTAAATAACTTTCAAGCTTAAACTGCATACTCATGAAGTTGCCGCAAATGGTACGATGTGACGTTTGTAACAGATGCACAGAGTGCCACCAGGAATAATACAACAACAATATCAAACCTGGAAGTACAAATCTTTTACTCGAATCTTGTTACGTGGCAACACTGCATATCACAATATGTACCTACTTGAACTGAGATTAAGCGCAATGCTGTGTACGCAATATTATAGGGAACTCTCCATGTACTAAGATTATCAGATTAAAAGATTCTTTAGAAAATATTTCTATATCAATATTTTCAATTGATTCTTTGTTGAAAAGTAAAGTGAATTGACTAACTAACTTAACACTAGAGTCAGTCATGGTTGAACTCCAATGGGAGTTGGTATGGTTCTTGTAAAAAATTAGATGTATTTGAAGAGAGAACGTTTTTTGTATTTTCATTACACAAAGGAGTTTACGATTCACTACGGTATCAGTAACTGTATATTCAGATCTACCTAGTGGATTGAACCGTGGTAAACGTAGGTCGGGACGATGATGCCGACTGTCTTCACCAGGCTTCACCTTGTGGGGGCCTAACCACGCTCCGCTTAGAATAACATGTTTAATTAACATCAAGCTCGATTAAATCAAAGTATTACACACTGTAATAATAAAACACGGAAACAAATGAAACCTTTACAAAATTAATTCAACTATCCAGAAAAGCACTATTATACTTCTGCTACACTACACAATAATAAATATGTTATTATATCTACGAATTATTTTTGTATTTAAAACTCAGGTTTATTATAGATTTCGTACTCATTCTTTGTCATTTATAAACCAGGGAACAATACCGGGAAACATCAGTAATAATTACTCTTGGTTGTGGTTTAAAAAAAAAAATAATACGATCGTCAACAGGAAACAAAGTGGAAGTTTTAATATAAGTAAGCACCCTGAAATAAATCACAGCAGGTCGGTCCAAGGACAGATACAACATATTTACGTCAGCATCAGGAACAATAAAACTTGTGTAAGTGTTTCATACACTTTATTGCTTTACGGATATTATTCTCCATAAAATCTCAAACAACCGAGTTTATAACGACGAAACGAGCGGCGGCCCCGCGAGCCAGGGACGCCTGTACACTATACGAGGCACTGAGAGACAGGAATCACAGATCGACAGAGCTTAGAAGTTAGAGACGGACATCAGTAGAGGAAGCTGGAAGGAGGGGGTCGCGGGGAGGGGGCCGGGCACGCAAGACGAGGGTGGAAAGCCCCCAGAGCCGCCTCGTTTGTCGAAGATGGTCTTTCCTCCCTGACGCGAAGTTGTGGCAGTCGCCACGCAGCGCACGCAGAGGTCAGCGCGTGGCGGTTCAAGACCCAGTATGCAACAGCGTTAAGTGCCGAATGAGCATATCCCAGTAGCAGCGCGTAGTGTATCACCATAAACGGAACGTGGAATCCGAACGCTCCGTATATGACAATCGCTGCATTGGGGCACCAGCACACTGCAAAAATGGCCGCTATGCCGATGAGTACGTTGCCGAGGCGACGCCGCGAGCGAAGCGTTGACGTCTGAGGCTGAGGACCCAAGAGGCTCGGTTGTAGCTTCTTGGCTCTGGTGTCACCAACGTCGACAGCATCACGACGTTCTCTGGGACCAACTCCGGCGACAATGATCACATGTGTAGGGCGTCGCATTAGTGGGACCGGGAGAGGTAGTTCACCGTGTGCGGCTCTTGCGGTAAGCGATAGGGCAGTGAGTTTGACTCGAACTGCCCAATGGCACCTCGCGACGGCTACTACTGGGAAGCAGTAGGTGATCAGAGCGTGTGCTGCGGCCAGGGGCGGGCAAGAAACGCAGGTCGTTGTTAGAGCTGCAGCACCTAAGAACAAATTATTAGTCTAAGAAATATTGTGACAAAACACAAGCTTATATACAAGGAAGCATTAAAATTAAACTTTTGTTGTATCTATAACCGAATCAATTACACATAAAATTTAGTATAAAAACGTAATTACCTAACATTAAAGCCATAATCCATACTGCAGCGACGGCCAGAAATGGCTTCGCGCATATTGAAGAGTCGCGGCCTCTGTGGATCGCACCACAGCGATCAGCAGCGATTGCCACCAATGACAGTGTGCTGGCTGCTACTGGAAATGACTGAAAGAAACATTTAGGTTAGTAGCTGCTTATGAGAATTTATTTGGGATAACACATACACCAATATACGTTTCAGACTAAATAACAATAGGCACTATGCACATTATTTAGTCAATTGTTACTTTTATTTGCACAGTTCAAGCTAAGCCAATAAATAATTCCAAATAGTTACACACACTGCCTACTTTATTGTAATGGAGACTTGTAAAAAAAAGGTTTAAATAAATATTCTGGTATAGGGTTTTAAGGGATTTGATTTTCTTTATTCTTTTTTAATTAACTTGTTGTGTTATAAACATATTCGATATGAAATCATTATAAGCATTAACATTACATTTATGCAGCGCAAAACTTAATGATAACAAACCTCAATGTAATAAGCGACTTGACAAGGCAGTTCGTTTATTCTCGCCGCACGAGTGGCCGCAAGGGGTGCGCTAGCAGCGCAAACAAGAAAATCAGCTGCGCAAGCGCTTAGCATCTGAGGCGTGCGCAATCTTGATGCGCCAGTCGACGCTAGCGCAGCCATTAAACTTACATTTCCTTTGAACATAATTATTACACACAATAAATACAACATTAAAATTACATGTTTACTTTGAATATTTAAGTTTAAAATGAAATCGACTTCCATTCGGTTAGTTTTAAGGAAAAAAACCATAAAGTAATAAGGAATATTATTGTAAATAGTTTTCCTCTAAAATTAAATAAATAAAATTACCAGTTGACCATAATTTCAAATTACGTCAAACGATAACTAATTGGATAATTTAACACGTAAAGAAAAGAAACGTATTCTAACATTAAACGCTGTAATGTATGCTGTAAAAAACATGAATTAATTTTATTTACCCGATGACACTGTTTCTTCTTAGATTTTCAAAAAAGTTGTGTAAAAACAATTAGGTGTCAACAAAAAATTATATTGAGAAATTTAAATCCTTTTTATGCCGTGGTAAATTTATAGGTAATTTATTGCAAAACTAAAGTGGCTGTTGACTGGTCATATTGCTCCCAGAACCGATGGCCGATATGGCTGTCGGGTTCTCGAATGGCTATCATGTACTGAAAGACGCAGCATGGGTATGCTCCCAACAAAATAGACCGACGATCTGGGGTAGGTCGCACGAATCCGCTGGATGTAGGTGCCACAAGACCGGTCAATGTAAAGATCTTTGTGGTAAGCCAGTGTTCGGTTGAAATGATGATGATGAAAAATTAGTCAGATACACTATTGAAACACTCACCAATGATGCCAATAAGCGAGACGAGCACGTACAATCCGAGGAGTGTTGCAAGCGCTTGCGGATCCGTCTCCTCCTGGGACTCTGCACCATCGCTCGCGTTACCATACATCACGCCGCATCATTGGCACCTAAACAAACCGTCACTTTACGTCAAATAAATATTACAAAAACAAATTTTAGTAATACCAATCATTACAACACGATAAATAAAGGTATTTTTACAAATCATCACACGTTAGTCCTTTACATATTGTAAAGTACCTTGTAAAAAAAAGAAACAGATACACTACGTTGATGATTTTTTTTAACTGACCAAACGCTGTTGACCGAAGGGGTCGTAACAGCGTCACCGGACTATGAAGCGAGTGCTTAAGCCACTAAACCTAATAATGGTAGCAAGCGCAAGGGTACCAAAATGGTACGATCTGGTACTCGTGTTAAACGATGATGATGAAGCGGTGATGTCTTGGGCAGCAGTTAGTGCGGTCGGGCTCCGTGTCGATGAATGTATGTTCAAACTCACCCAGTGGCTTAGTGAGCATAAATGGTGTCCGTATCATAACACCGTTTTGGTGCCCCTCCTCCCTTTAGTTATTCATTTCTCTCTCTCTCTCAGATCTCTTTTTTAACAGACTAGTCTCAAAAGTTAATTGTAAACGGGGCTACCACCACGGGATTATTAGCTGGAATAGGCGTTCCGCAAGACTACGATTCTACCGCAAATGGTTGGTAATTGTGCTTACGTGGTTCTATTTGCAGATGGCAGTTCACTTATATTTAAAGTAAAAAGAGAAGAATCTGAGTTTAAGATAGTAACTAACACTTTAGAAATAAAATTAAAAAGTCTTGCCCTAATTAATTTATTGCTAAATGTTAGTAAAACCATAGATAAAATAGTCTTTGATAAAACTGAATACATAATATTTGGCTTACGCAATGTGCAATTTGTTGATTTCAGTATAGAGATAGAAGGGAATCGAATAGGCTTAGTTGATAAAACTGTGTTCTTAGGTATCACACTTGATAATAAATTACAATGGCATCCATCCACACATTACAACTTTGGCGAGAAGGTTAAGCGCAGGTCATAAGATTCGTCTATAAACAGATATTGCCACTGCTAGTTTAGTCTATTTTGCTTACTTTTATAGCTTAATGTTTTATGGAATTTTGCTGTGAATATTATTATATTATAAAAAAAAGGTGCAATTCCAGCAATTTACAACATGTGGCCTCAGGCATCACTAAAGAATAAATTTCAGGAATATAATATCTGAATAATAATAATAATTTATTTTCCAAAATATTATTCTTATAACGCACAGAAATGCTTAATTTAGCATACTTTTCGTATGTATGTATGTTGCTTGTGCATATGTGTGTGTATGTGAATGAATATAGGAATGGATATGTGCCTTTCTATTTATTGGCTTACATGAGATATGGGTAATGTAACTTTATTGCTTGCAGAGTAGATTCTCTATCCCATGATAATCATATTAAAAAAATGTTTTTTGGTAATTATTTTTCTTTACCTATAATAACTTAAATTTCTAAATGTATTATTACAACTTAATATTTGTATAGAAGCGACCCTAGATAAAGATAAGTCATAAGCTTTCTGTAAGTCTAAAAATACACCAACACATTTATCATCTTTATTACGGACATCTGTGTGGTTAATTTCAAGACTGCATCGTCGGTTGATTTATGTGCTCGAAAACCAAATTGGTTATGAGAGACGATTTTGTTCATTTCTAAAAAATTGGTAAATATTTTTTTAACAAACATCTCAAGCACTAAAAAGCATTTGTTATTTTGATATTATGAACAGACACTTCAATCCTATTTATTAATATAGATAACATATATTAAGCACATATAAGACAGTTCGGCGCTAAAAGAACATTTCAATAAATATTAGCGATACCACTCAATCGTCCACAGTGCAGTAAAATAAAACGCAAAACAAACTACCGGACAGCTATTACAATTGAATAAACCTCCGTTGTCTAGACAAGGATATTGGGTTCAGGAGCGCTTGCATGCGACGGATGCGACACTTTTACAATTTCATTTTTCCTCTTTTGTGTGGTAAATCCATTGTCTTTTCATTGAAAAACGAAATTAGTCATATTATATAAACACTCTCCTATTACGTTTCTTCTGTTGCTAGCTATAAAAAAACACCTTCTGATTCACTGGATTGAAATACATAAAACTATACTTAATCCGAGTCCACAATTTTTATTTCACTCCTTTAATTGTAGTTTTTCACAATTTTTTGTCTTTTTTTTGTATTTTACTCAAATCGAGGACGTTACCAGGCCAAACGGCTCAAATTTGGATTCAGCTGGTCGATATGTCCATAGGTCTGTCAAATGCACAAACAACTTTTTTTTTGTGTGCTGGTGTTATTATCATATATGTATTTGTATGCACACAAAATTTTATAGAAATCGTTCAACCAGTTTTTTAATTATAGACTAACATATTTTTTTATTAATAATTTTTCTTTCACGCATTCTAAAAATTATTTAAAAAATATTTCATTAGTTAACCCTTTTGTAGTTAAATACGGACATACACACCGACAGACAATTTTTTTATGACATAATTATCTAAATGTACAGATAAAACTTCAGATTTATTATTTAAACAATGTAATTTGGCTAATTCTATTCACTCCACATGGCGTAGGTAATCCAAAATATATTGTAACTGGACAGAGCTATTTAGAATGTAAAGTGTGTGCAATATCTTGTCCAGTCGTATGAGAGTTATAAAAGAACAGACATTTATAAAATACAACACCATCTACATGGTTCATCTATAGATAAGAAACATCCAGGTGACTCCATAAATACGTTTAACATAACTTGATCAAGCCGTATAGAAGAGAAGAATTACTAACACATACTGAAATTATATATATACATCAAGATATGCCGGTCTACTGCATATTTAGAAACTTATTTAGAAGCATTTGAGAACAATATCTCTTAATGGTAAGTAAATATTATTCACTTAGTTATTACAAAGTTTAGAAACAAAACTGAGTCTAGTTAAGAATCTACCGCTGATATCCGCTGCCTAATTACTACGTTTTTCTTCATCGATTTATTTTTATTTAACAGTTTGACTGTAATATCACCTGATATTGAGCTGGCTCTCAAGTTATGCTGCCGACAGGTTTTCGAATTTGAGGGCGATATTTACCCAGACTGTTACCAGAAAATCCCCTAGAACCACGCTATTGTCTGCTCACGATGTTTTCCTTCACCGAAAGCAACCCTCATTGTAAACTTGTATAGTTGGAACTTACGTACATCGATGCGGAATCTGACCGCATTGTCAACTAAGGCATCATCGCATCTAAATCCTTGACACGTCATTTAAGACGACATAGTTCATTGGAACGCTTGAAATATATATTTAGAAGAACGTAGTAACTATCTCATGAGAAAGTATCCTTATATTTACATTTTATAAAAGCTTTATTTTCCGGCTGTCACGTCTGTCCGTTGAAATTATAGTTTACACTCTCTGATAAATTTTAGTCAATAAATTATTACATAAGGTTGTATATAGAAAAAGTTATTAGAATAATGGTGGATGAAGTTGATATAAAAATACAACCTCCATGATTGCTACTACTAGAAGAAGCGTCTGATATGAATTGATGTATTACATTTTTTAAAAAATGTACTCCGTCGCGACAGTGTGTGACACTGCCGTGACCAGGATTCGAACCTGGGTTACTACGGCCACAACGTAGGGTCCTAACCACTAGACGATCACGGCTACCGGAGCTTATACAGATATACATAAAGAACATGATAGCTATCTCGTTCAATATTCGATTACAAAATTAGAAAGGTATCTCATAATACCTTCTATTTGGCAATGTAATATCACTTCAAAATTAGTCTGATTATATTATTGTAGATGAACGTTTTTTTATTATATCTCTAGTGTCCGATGAAGCGTAAAATAACTCTATTGGCTATGTAGATACCTTAATACAAAGTAATGAAATAAGTAGATATACAATCAATATATTTTTACATTATTTTATTCTTTTTACGGATATGAATTGTACCTATCATGTATCGCACCTAGCGTATATTCCTTCATCAGGTCGTCTGTCCACCTTGTTGGGGAATTACACACGCTGCGTCTTTTGCCATTTCAGAATAATGTGCCCGTCTTCTGTCACTCAATTTTAACAAATCTTCAGGAAAAATCGGCTTTTCCGCGGATCTTCTTTCTTGAATCCTCTTATCATTGACTCATTGGGAGCGATCATATCTCAGTGTCTTATGTCATCACTAGAAACACACACTGGTCGAAAACTTCTGTCTTGAGATACTGAGGTATTTTAGACAGGAAGATTCTATATAGTGTGGTGAACTCAGCCAAGCAAATTTGGATTCTACGATTGACATCATTTTCGAGCTTAGATCTACCTAAATAGACATTATGGTTCAGTATTATTAACAGTAGCGTTTTAAATTAAATTTACATAACAAAAATGTATCAATTCTTCAAATTTATTATTTTAAAAAGTGCCGAAGGGAATGACAAAAATGTCACGATAGAATTAATTAGTAACAACAAAAATTCAACGTTGAACGACGGAACGATAATTGACGTCGCTTTTATTATTGAGGTAGATAGGGAAAATTTTAAATCCATTGTTATGTAGTAAAAATTTCGTGAAACTTGGGTAACATGTTTGAAATCTTCCACTCCGATATTTCCTTATCGAATACTTGTTTTTTTTAAGTTTTTATTCTATCACTTCAAAATGGTTTGTGGGTTATGATAAATACAATTCAAATCAAAAACAATGCTTAACTTACGAAATCTCTTGTCATCTAGATATTTATTTGCTGATTCGCAAGAATATGAAATTTTGTGCACGATGATCGAAACACAAGTGTGGCATCATTAACACTCGGCGCCGATAACTGAATATTGACTCGAAAATTTAAATGTATTATTTAAAAAAAGTCATATTAATCGGTTCGGTCGTTCTCAATCTATTAACGTACTAACGGACAAAAGATGTATATTATAGAAGAAGACGTATGTAGATGTTATTTTTGATGATACGTAATAATTATTGGTAATTATACGAAAGAAATATACCGAAAAACAAACACTATATAAAAATATTTTCAACGAGAATAAAACACTGATAGAATTTTATTAATTGCTTCTCTTTTTATTGGCATTGTTGTAAATATTCCAATTTGATTCTCAAATCAAATGGAATTCAATTACTGTTGAATCCTTATTTTGATTCGAAGCTCTTTTGTTAACTTCACGAATTTAGTTTGTTTTCAAAACTTATGTATATTATTTGATATAGTCGTATTTTTTTCCTAGTGTTGTGTCCTAGTCTTCTTCTGCGTTCTTCAAAAGTCATTTGTTTTCGATTACATAAATCGAATTTGATTCGAACCTACTTATTTGAACCTACGATTAATTGCCTGCTTGTAAAAACTAAAATGAAGATACACGTTGATTAATCCCAATAACACGGGATGCCAAAGCGAAGCCACATTTAAAGCATTGCCATCAAAGATGAAGGAAGGCACATAAATAAAAAAAGTAAGCTTAAAAAACAACACAGGCGCTTGCAAAATTCCCAATCTAAAAATCTTATTTTCTAGGAGACTAGAAAAGTGCTTGAGAAATTAATTATGTAGTTCATAAATTTGACTCTCTTATATTAGAATTTCAATAAAGAATCCAATTTTAAAACATAATTTATTACTTTATTCGTGATTTTTAGTTATTACTTTACAAATCTATTTGAATGTATACATAATAATTTATTTTATGTTACTTCTTCTACGGCACGAAAATTTATCATAAATATTTCCGATATGTTTTGTTTACACGACAAAAGTGTCAAATGATTATGATAATTGTAACTAAAACGATGCCTGTAAACAACCACTCAAAAGCTCTTTAGTCCTAAGTTGCATGTTGGCTATGTTTTGATTTAGTAAATAAGTCTACACAATAAATATATTGTTTTGTTTAGTGGTTCCCTATCCCACGCCGCGCGCATTCCCCTCTGCAAAACGTGGTTTATGAATTAAACATTTTAACAAATAGTTTAGTTCAAATTTGGTGAAATACGTGTGGACGTCTACTTAAACCTAACTAAATTCTAAGTTAACATTGAGTTAATAACTTATCACTTATCTACGTGTAAAGAAAGAAATAACAGTTGTCAGTCGATTAGTTCCAAGTATTCCAGTAATAGTAATCAAGAAAATGATTTTCGATGGTCTTCTATAAGTAACATCTACATCTTCTGAGAAGAAGAAGTAAGGTTTTGAGGTAATATATTTTACGAACGTAATGACGGTATTAAGTGTTGAAATTTCTTATCAAATATCATTGTATCACGAACTCGGAGCCACGTCGGCATAGACAAAGACAAATGAGTCGCAGATTCCTATCACGAAGCGAGGAGCGAAATTGAGTGAATTAGAGATCAGAGCGTAAAATAGGTTGAATGATTACTTGTGCGTGTAGAAAATTATTTACTTTTTCTCTTGAACTCTTTTATTATTTAATAACATTAGTACATGGTATTATTAATCATAGTCTTCTATAAAATAAACAGATTGAATATATTGATTTTTAAATCAATATAATACAGCGTTAGCTATATGAAGACAAGTAATAAAAAATCGGTAAGGAAATAATTCTATATGATCCATTGCTACAGATAAGAAAAAAACCTTAAATTGTCAAGGAAAATTTTACTTAAGATTTTTTGTAGCAAGTTTGCAAAAAAATACACGCCGGTGAGTACTCGACACTGGTTTTTTAACTTGAGAAATGCACCTAAGCTAACATAAACTGACAATACAACAATTAAAAATTTTAATTATGAAAATAAACTAAACATTACCTTCTCGATTAAGTGACGTTAAAAATCATCATTCTCCTGCCTTATCCCAACTCACTTGGGGTCGGCGCAGTATGTTTTCTTCTTCCATACGTCCCTATCAGCCGTCATCTCTTCATTCACTCCTTTTTCTTTCATATCATTTCTTAGACACTCCATCCACACTTTTTTTGGCCTTCCTCTACTTTTCCATCATTCCACATTAATATTCATTACTATTCTACCCACATGCGCTTCCTCTCTTCTCATAACAAATGAGAACCTTTCAACTTTTCTACCATTGACGCAACTTTCAAACTCCCTCTAATATATTCATTTCTTATTTTATACATTCTTGTGACACCACACATCCATCTCAACATTCGCATCTCAACCAGATGCAGTCGCTTCTCATCCACCTTCTTACTAGCCCAGGATTCTGATCCATATAATATGACAGGCCTTATGATGGACATATATATCCTTCCCTTCAATTTAAGGGGCATGACACATCACAAATCACACCAGAGACCTGTCGCCATTTAGTGACATTAAGTGACGTTAAGAATAAGAATCACAAAAAAATAACATGTTATCTGACACGGATTTCGTCGCTATATTCGCTTTTAGTGTTGCCATTAAATACGTTTTTGAATAAAATGCGCAAAAATGATCTACATTTTAAAAACCTTTGCTATTATAAATTTTAATGATATGTGGTATGTTTATTTATATAAAAAAAAACACATCAGCCAAAAGGAGAAATAACAACAAAGGTTTTTACATTTAAAGGTTATTGGTGGCCGCTAGTTCCCCCTTTGGTCACCGGGTCAGATAAGTTTGCCACACTTTAATCTGAATAATATCTCTAATTGTACTGCGTGTTCAACGTTGTGTTAAATGATACTATTTATTCACACCCCCTATACATTATGACGTATTTTTTCTTCAATATATACGTAAATAATCTCCCGTAGATTTAATACTCCGTTAACGGATAAGTCTCACTCATCGAACACCGTTGCGAAGGATGTCGCCCGGGAAATTAATTTTCGTTCGACGCGGATGCACGTATATTAAACTGTTTCCGCGTGTTAAATTTTATTAGATACGTTTACAAAATAGGTTCAACATTTTTACAGTGTGAATACAGTTTAAAGTGTCGTGTGGTGCCGGCTTAAAAATAGTATCACCATAGATAAACCAGGGAATGTGCAGCAGCATTCTCTGAGCACCACAAACATCTACTGCGATCGCCAACCCGCCTGCCAAGCGTGGCGAATATGGCAAATCCCCCCCTTATCTTTGGGAGAGACCTAGGTCCAGTAGTAGACGTCTTTACGGTTGAATGGATGGATGGAATAAATGTACGGAAAATATTTAGGTATATATTTTTATTTTGGGGTGTGAGTAAGATGGCCATTGCCAAGCATGTTGTACAGCGTTTTTGGGTCAGTCACTGTGTCGGATGCACAGAGCCATGTAGTTTTTGCCATGATAGGTACTTCAATATGATGGTCGTCAGTGTCACCTTAATAAATATATTAGCAGTATATTCAAATTAAATCTATTTACGAAGGAGCGAACATAAAAAAGTTTCAAACATTTTTCACTTGTATTTGCCAATTACTTTTCTTATTTATTTATTTTTTTAGTAGATATAGTGTTATCAATAAAAAAAAACAAGAAAAATTATCTTGGGATTTCGACCACTAATATATAAATATATAAATATTTTTGTGTAGACACTCAATTTAAGAGGCCTAAAAGTGTACATTAGAAATAGGTGAATAATCGTGTATTTTTAACCTTAGATTAATAAAAAATATATCTCTATTTATAGGTAAATTTTCTTGAAACTATTATAATATACATTCACAAAGGAATTTATTGAAGCATACGCCACGACTATAAATACCAGTTGTCTAATAATGCTTTATCTATGTTCTCATTTGTGGGTCAATAGTTCTGCTACTCGAAGCGTGGCTTGCGGTTCGGTAAATCGATCCCGTGAGTGTATTGTAATCAGCTAATTGATATAAACACAAACGAATATTAGTACGGATATCACATATTTTATTTATTATTACGACGTATCTCTATATGGAGAGAATTATAATGCGATGATGGCGCAGTGGTTAGTGCGACCGGATTCCGCGTCAATGAACGCGGGTTCAAGCGCACCTATCCAACACTAAAATTAGTCTGAGCTTTCAGTGATGGAAAACATCATGAGGAAACCATAGCATGGTGGTAGGGCATTTGCTAATTATGGCCGTCTCTGGGTAGAGCTACTACACTCAAATTGAAAACCTGTCGCCAAATATCAATAGGTGTGTACTGGCAGCATCACTTGAGAACCAGTACCTAGGCTTAATGTGCTTACCATCTAGCATTGTCACTTAACATAAGATGAGATTGTGGTAAAAGCACTGAGCCTACACCGTGTAAAAAAAAGCAGTCGTAGTCATTTCTACAAAGTTACCGCAATGAATATTAGGGTTTGTAATTATATAGGCTTTAACTACAATCTCATCTGACTTGTAGTAAAGATGTAGATCAGTTTAGACACACTAAGACTAGAAGTAAACACAATAAGCCGAGAGGTACTATTTTCAAACTTGTGAGCCGGTTAGATAGACAGCATTAGGAAGAGCTCAACCATCGTGCTATGATTTAATCAAGATATTTGTTTTCCTTCACCGAAAGTTTAGGCTTATTATTATAGTACTAGCTGCGCCCACGTTTATATATATTTTCACTGCATAATATGTTTAATTATTTTTTTTATACGAAACCCTAATTATTTTACAAAAAAAATTTTGTTACTAACATTAAGTAAAGGTATTCATCAAAAACTTCCATACCTTGAACTTTGTAAAAGATAGCATATTCTATTTAACATTGTCAATGTTGTGAGTGGTATAATCTTTAACCATTCCGAATAAGTGTTACCTCGGCTATAAGGTGCTTAAGCTTTACCTTTTTTAATATTTCAATTGTTCTCTTTTCTTATTCTATGACTAGTAGATTGATTTTTGTAGTAGTGTTAGCAACGTCACACTTTTCCACACTTTCTTTATAACATAACTGATTTATATACATATGTGATGGCTTGTTATTTGTAAATATGTTAATTTACTGTTAACTGTTAAATTACTTTACTGTTCGTCGTCCGCGATAATAAAAAAATAATAATCGCTTACGTAATCACTTTTAAAACTTTCCCGTCCTCCATATCATAGAAAATAGTCAAAGCATAAGCCCCCCCCTCGCCCCCCCCCCCCAACAATCATTATGCTTACGTAACATTTGGACGGCATATCATCAACGCAAAATCCAATTGCATTAAGTTATGATCGCTTCAAAGCATTCATGCTTCACTGCACATCGCACGTTACTGACCACATCCTTTGAGATCACAGTAACACTATCGCTGTTAATTTGCGGCAACCCTACAGACATACAAACACAACAGAGCACAACCACTTTATACACACTCTAATGATTTGGATATTTAAAAAAGCCTATCCAAAGCAAATCCTAAGCAAAAAAAAATTAAAAATGTATTCAAAAACAAATGAATAACGCATGCATTGCGTTAACATATTCAATTCCTCTACGTAACATTTCTATTATATAAATGTGAAATTAACTTCAGTATGAAAGCTCAAACTATTCACAGTACAAAGCATCGTTAACTAATGCTATTGACATTTTAACAATAAATGTTTTATAATGAGAACTAGTTTAGTTCGCAAATTTATTTACGTTTGTGTTTTTTTTTTTTGTTCCACCATATTTAAAATTTAAAGGTCACAAAATGTGTCAGTGTTAGCGGGCATTATACCTCATTATGTTGCCCATTTTTGTGTTACTTTCAATCATTTCATATACTATTTTCTTTATAACAACTGATACTATATAAAGTAAACATTAAAACCTGAACAGAGTAAACAATTTTCATTAAAAGAAATGATGTTAGCCTCTTTGTGGTTCTAGACTTAACTAAGTTATCTTGCCCGGTGTTACCCGAGTTATTTGTCTTTAAAAATAAAGTATAATAAATAATATTTTAATAAATATCATATATTTTTAAGTCGTAAACCAAACCTCAACTACGTATCACATAGTTCGCGTATATATTTGTATTCAATATTCTTGTGCAAATACTTATAAGAAATTAACCCTTGTTAATGTCGTAAAAAATAAAACAAAAAAGGAATCGCAATCGGTGCAGTGGATTGAATGTGCCCGAACAATAAAAAGTGATGGCTTTAAATATAATATAGATTTACATGTAGAGTCAATGGAAGGTTTAACTTTAAATTTATATTCACAAGGGATAATCTCTTACGATTCAAAATCGTATTCTAAGAAGATTACGAATTTCTATTGTAGACAAATTTATTGTTTACGTCTTATTGTATGTAGCTTTGGTATGTTCAATTTTAGTATTTCACTATTCTAATAGTGTTATATGAAATCAAGATTTCGTCTTCTTTTTGTTTCTTAAATAAATCGTTTCTTATACTGTATTTTGTATATAACCTACTAGCTTTGTACCCGCGGCTTCACTTCACATATATAAGTATATTTATACCGATATTATTTGTAATTTATTTAGAACAACCAACAATGAGTTTCTCTGTAAAAAGTTAACGTTTGTTTTACTATATTTTACACTTAGGTTGAGATAAAACAATTCGTGAAAGTATTTTACTAGTCTTACCTGAAAAAACAAACGACAACCGGTTAAGCACCAACCTTTTTTTTTTTTTTTTGACGGGGTGAAATGCATTTACGCACTCACCCTACCTATTGTATTAGTGGGACCTAGTGCCCCTCCAATACAATAGGTAGGGGGGCACGGAGTGACGAGCTCCGTGCCAGTGTGGGACTCAAACCCGGGCGAGAAGCGCCCGGGAATACCCACTAAAACCCCCCGGGGCCGTCCGCCGCATTTGAGGTAGGGGCGATACGGGGTTGCCAGGCATGTCGCCGCGTCGCCCCCTGCGGCAAACCCACCAGGCCCGTCAGTGCAATGGCCCGGCGGGGGTGGGGGGAAGAATAACTTCTCTACCCCACTTCTTAGCCCGCCCCCCCCCAAGGGGAGGAGATGTTTACGACAGGTTTCAATTGTTTACCTATTGTTAAAATTTTATTGGTATTTGAGGGACTGTTGAAGTTTATTCTACGTATCTTTACAATAAATTAAAACAAATATAAATTCAAACAGTATTAACACCGGTATTCACAATGCTACCACTGACATTTTATCATTTCTACATAAACAAAAATAAACTCGCCGGAAGCTCGTTGTCAAACTATTTATTTATTAATTATGAGGACTGACTTCATAAATGCGCGGCAATTTCAAATTTAAGAAATAGTATATTTCTTTACAGATATATAATTCTTTAAAATTTATGAACTGAAATTTATGTTTAAAAAAAATAGTTTAGTTAAAATATTGCCAAATAATGTACTAGGAATATTTTTTTACTTATTTCACTTTTATCCTGGTATGATTTAAATTAGAATTATATAAATCGGTTTAGTAGTGCTAGAGTTATGAGACAATTAACGGATAGATAAACTGACAGATAGACGTTCCCTTGTATATGATAAGGATAAATTGATAGAACAATAAAGTGCCAATCTACAGAAACGCCATATTGAAAAATTTACAGATAAACATTTAGAACATCTTTTTTAATAATAAAGAAAATTATAAGTGAATATAGACTTAACTGGTTTTGAGTTTAAAAAAAAAGTGATTAGTATAAATTATTACCATATAATGACGTATCATTTTCAAAACATTCATAGATTCAAAGATGTTTTTTTTTTTTTAACCTAGGTAATGCTGTTGACCGGAAGGGCCTTTACAGCTTCACCGAACTTTGTGGGCGAGTGCTGAAGGCACTCAGCCGCATAAGGTATCTAGCTCAAGGGTTCGAACCTCGGCTTGGCCGCTACCTGAGTATGAAAACTCCCGCGGAATTTTTATCCTACCTAAACCCTACATTTTTTATTCTTTATTTACATTAAAAAAAAAAGGTTCCTTACAGGACCTATGTACCTGCGTGTTATGTTCAAGAGTGTGTTTGCAGTGTTGTGCGTGTAATGCTTGATGCATGGGCAGTGTTACTGTATCGCGCTGGCGGCGACGTCAAGAGCCTCCCCAGTTGGGGAACGAAGCACGTCTTGGGCCGCCGCCTGAGGGGGACCCGGAGAGTGTGCGGGAGCAAAATTAGCCGCTCGTCCTCGGCGGCGGGAACGGCAGTTTCGCGGGCGTGGGCGCTGACACGCAAATGTGCGAGGAACATGAGGAAACCGCTTATTCGCGCTCGTGATGTTATCGTCGCGGTCGGTTAATATGTTACGCGGACGTCGCCGCTTTCGGTCGGCGGAAAGAACTGACGGGTGAGGCGGACATCGCCGCTTTCGGACGGCGGAACGGACTGGCGTGTACGAGACGGCTCGTACTATGAGTGGGTTCGGGGTGTGTCTCTGCGCGTTCGAAGAAGGCGCGACACTGGGTTTTAAAGACGGACTTAATGGAGGGCAGGTTCAGATCTCTGTGTAAGTCCACATTTCTCTGAAACCGATTGACATCTGCAGCTATCCTTATAAAACGATTCTGAATCTTTTGTAAGGTTAGCATCTGCTCGCTAGAGATGTGACCGAAGACAGGTGCGCAGTATGTGATGATGGGTCTGATCACCATCTTGTACAAGGTAACTTTATAGCGGTGGGCTGTTTTGCTCTTGCTGTTGTAGAGCGGGTAGAGACGTCCTAGCATCATGGAGGTCTGGCGCCTGATTTTCTCTATGTGGGCTTTGAAATAGAGTTGGTCGTCTAATTGGACTCCTAAGTACCTGACTTCGGTGCTGTAGGGGATGACAGTACCTGCGTACTGGACGGGGGGGGATTTTTCCTAACCTTACGGTCTCTGGTAAATAGTATCGCGGTGCTCTTGCTCGGGTTGATCGCGATACGCCACTTGGAGTACCAAGAGCTGAGATCGTCGACTGCTCTTTGGACGTGTTCCCGCATGAGATATGTCATACGGTGGGCGTAATAGATGACGGTGTCGTCCGCGTATAGACCTAGTTGAACTCTTCCGAGATAATACTATTTTGTACATATGGACGTTATTATTTGAACTTACGTTTAACACGAAAATCTTAAATTGTTTTTTGCTTTTGATGGTTGATGATTATCGCCATCTAAATTTAGTAGAAGTATTTTTCTCTTATTTATTATCCCTGGATGATACACCCTGCTACGAAGTATCGGATCAAGACATGACAAAAATTAATAGGTTTGGGGTGTCAAGACGTCACTAGATGTCGGGAACCAATATCGTTCAGGGATCGGTGTCACAGGAGCGAAGCGGGTTAATCAACGTACGGGCCGGGTAATCTATATCCCAATTGGCTTGCGGGTTGATCGAGTAATTATATGATGTAATATCTTACTTCGACGTGATTAACAAAATGTACGAATTTAAATTTTATTGATATAAGTAATGAAGTGGAATTTTTTGGAGGAATATGTAGCATGTAAACTCTTTTCACTTCCTCACTCACAATATTTTTTACACATAATGCACGTAAATGCAAAATAATGTCTAGTGTTTTAGACTTAAACTAGTTGCCCTAACCGGCGTTGCACAGGTTACTTTAATTATTTTCGTTTTATTACATTAATCGGTGTGCAAAATTTTATTAAAGTCGATTGAATCCTTTCGGATTTCATGTCGTTCTGATAAAACAATACTTTCCAAATATATAAAAAATCATACATAACACAACAGAAAGCCATCTCATTGCACATGCATAAGAATTGATATCGTCTCTATGAAGAGTTATTAACAGAATTGGCTTCGAATATCCCGTTCGAAGTACCGTTCAGTCGTAAATTAAATTATACGTAACCCGTAGCTAGGGAATTTATTTCCAAGTTTATTTCTAGTTGTACATAGCGATCGTCTTTTCGTAAATTCGATACAAAACAAAGTTAATCGACGTATTGTTGTAAAGTAAAATTGTTGGGATGATATCTATAAATTAATTTACAGTAATTTTGTAGTTTTTTAATGAAGTAACAACATATTGACAGAAGAAGCGACTATGTCTCAGTTGTAATATGACCGTAAATATCATCGATTGACATGGGTTCACTTCGTAAGCGACTACGGTTTAGCTAGGTTAAATTCCGCGGAATTTTTAACACGGGTAACAGCTCAAGTCGAGAATTTTGGTGCCCTTGTGCTGGCTACCATTTTTAAGTTGAGTGCTTCAAGCGCTCGCGTGAAAATCGGTGAAGCATTCAAGGGCAATCACGTCAACAGCTTTTCGTCATTAAAAAAAACTTGGGTTCGAATTTGCTTATCTTATTTCGTACGAGAGTGAATTTTTGATTAAGTAAACACATTGTGATTTCTAATGGCCATCTGGTTAACAAACATCCACTAGTTTGAAAATCTATAGCCAATCATTTATTTACTACTAGTTGTGTACCCATGGCTGCACCTGCGTTTCATATATTCTTCACTGCGTTTTAATTTTTTTAAACAGACCCTAATTATTTTCCTATAAAAATTTTAGTACTAAAATAAAGTAAAAATATTTCTCATAAATTTTAGCACTTTCCTGTAAAACTGAATTGAATCGCAATTTAATCAATTTCTATGAATTTTATTTTTTTTTACCCGAACACTAATTATTTTCTAAAATTAAAAGTACCCTAAGTTACCAGGAGTATGTTCAGCTATCTACAAAAAAGTCCCGTCAAAATCGGTCCATCCGTTCCGGTAATTACTCGATACAAACAAACAGAAAAAAAAATGTATTTTTGGTAGAAGCACATTCATATCTATTTAGTAACAAAAATAAAGAAAGACATTACAAACAGACACTTCAACATTATTTATTAGTATAAATATATGTAGATACGGCAGCATCATTTGAGGTTTGCGTGTTTATCATCTTGGACTATTTCGACACTTATCATCAGGCGAGATTATAATATAATAATATAATATATACATAATCTCAGGTAACATTAGTTATTGTCTATTGAGTCATCTTATTGAATTTCTCGACGACGCGACGAGATCCTCTATTATGGAACGAAATAGATTGCTACATTAATGGGGGAATGTATAGTCTTGATAATATTACTATACAGGCTCTTACCGTACAATAGATACAGACAAGGAGATGGACTATTTTATGGAATAGTTTTTTTTTATATTTCATATTTTTTAGTTTTATAGTTAAATCGTTCTGTTTGGACTAACAAGAATCTTATATCAAATTATCTTAATATTAAACCAAATTTTATACTTTACTTTTTATACTGTAATTAAATAACTGCACTAGTATTTTGTTGTATTTAGGGAGTTAGAAAGGAAAAAGCTTTGTTTTTAAGCACTGTTTCAAACGTTTGCTAGAGATTCTCTTCAAATTTCAAGTTGCTTGACCGAAAGTATAAGATGTATTCTAAAATATATCCAGATTGAACTTTGTTGTTTACTTTTCTCAGTATTTTGTGAAAACGAAATAACCATCGTTGTGCGAGGCTAATTCGATACATTTTTACAGAACATTGCGAACATTACAGATTGCAATCCTTATTGCAACATTTTTTATTTATTCATTAACGCATACTACATTTTTGGGAAATATAAGCCCAGTTTTTCTTAGTAAAAATTTTTTTACAAATATAATATGACAGTAGATAATGGAAATGTTGAACGAGCAATTTTTATTTATTTACGATTACTAATCTGCCCTTAAGAAGTTTAAAGCCGTTAATTTGAATACATTAATTCCATTTTAATATATCGATTACCCATAAAAATGAGACAATAGGAAAACAATGGAATGCTGGCGTGGTTAGTGCTCAAGGGGTTTCTATATTACAAGATATCTTAAAGGGATTTTGAAGAGTTATGTAGATACATAACTGAACGGGTGGGTGTATGTATAAGCCGTGATTGAATTCATACGTATTTGATTTTTCGCTTCGTTTAGTGGCCCTCTGATCTTTTCTTAAACCGGGTTTACTAAGACGGACGATCTGTAATCTATCCAATAATTTAATTTACTCAGACGTTTTCACTTCGATATTCTATCAATAAATTTAATTATATTAATTACAATTCTGTATAAAATTGTCTTTAATTTTTTTCATTATTTTAGCGGCATGATTAAGATATACCTTACCTTAATATCTAAAAGACCTACATATAATATGTATAAGATAGATAATAATTAAATTTCTCAGACGTTTTCATTAGTAATTTATTTTATTTTATTTATTACAATCACCAACAAGGTATATAATGTGTTTAGCTCATTAAAAATTAAATTATTATTCCAATATATCTTAAATGTATTCTTAATTATTGGTGAGTATAGCATTATTTATGTGAGCAAAAATTATTTATGCGACAATGAACTTCAGTTTTTTTAATTAATCTAACATTACATAACATAACATTAATACTAAGTCGTTTGTATACTTTCGTTTAGGACAAATGTATTTTTTAAAGAAAATATTTAGAAATAGATTTGTCATCAGCAACAGTATTTGAGTCATGGAAATAAATCAATCTTGATATTTTTTTTTTTTTCTTTATTGTGGTCTTAACATTTCACGTACTTTTTACATTTAAAGGCATAAGTTTCAGGCAATATGTATTATTCAGTATCCGCTTTTTTTACTTCTTCGGTTACCGTGTGGTGCCGGCTAAGAATAGTACCCATATCTTCCCGCGAATGTTGTAAAAGACAACTAAGGGATAAATTAGAGGATGGACAGCAGCATCCTCTGAGTACCACAAACTGACCACTGACGGCGATCGCCAACCCGCCTGCCAAGCGTGGCGATTAGGGCTAACGCCCCTTATGACTTTAGTGGGAGACCTTTGTTCAGCAGAGGACGTCTTTCAGTTGAATGGATGGTCCGCTTTTTCAGTATAATAGAGCGTTTCTAATGTCACATAAACGTAATTAATAGTATCGAGATTACATAATGTTTAACATCACTGTTTTTACGTATTATGGTAGAAGACTCTATTTAGCGTTTGATCATCTTGAACCTTAACAACTTTAACATAAGGTTTATTACTAATACAAAAATTAATAAGCTAAGCCTCAACTTCTAATCTATATCATAAAATATTCGACAAAATTATCCCTCCATTACGCGAGTGTTCATTATAATTCCTCCATTAATACATGTTAGGGAAATATGTTAGGCGAACTTAATGCCTTCCGTTTAAATATTTAAAATATTTTACGCTTGGTCGAAATATATTATTATCTTCAAGCAGCGTTTTACAAGGTAAGCAGAAATAATAAGACTACTAAGCTACGTACAAGTACCCACGTAATCATAAATTTGTAGTCAAAATTTGAATTCCAATTATGATTGTTTATGGTTTGGGCACGTGGAGAGGATGGATGAAAGAAGATTCCTGAGACAGACTTACAAGGCGAGGGTGACTGGGCAAGCCATTAAAGATCGATTAGGTGAATGTATCTTGACCAGATCGAAGACGTTCTGAAGAAGGTTGCGGTAAAAAATAAACGTAACCGAAGAGCGCCCATGAAAGTAGAATAAGCGAAAGACGTGTGTTAAGGTCGTAGCAGGTGGAAGGATTATCTTACTATATTACTCTAATGAGAGAGACGCGTGGTATTGTGATATTGGCAAACGCATCATTAGTACCTATTGCTGGTATTTTACTATGGAGAACTGAAATAGATGCCATATTTACATTACAAAACGATTAGTTAGAGCAGTTTACAACATGGAACCATAAAAATCACTTAAGAATAAGTTTGAAGAATATAATATCTTTAATAATTTAATGTTTGAAAGTCACGTGACTAGAAAAATATTAACCCCTTGAACACTAACCTGGTGTTAACGCCAGTTTTCCATTGTTTTCCTATTGTTTCATTTTTATGGGTAATCGACATATAAAGGTGAATGGATATAGAGGTAGATGAAGATCATAGAAGGCATGGATGGGTTGTATTAAGGATGATATATGTATGTATCAAAGATGTAAATGTTAAGATGGCAAATAGCAGAGGAGAGTGGAGAAGATAACATATTGTGCGGACTCTGCTTAATGTAGGAAAAGGTAAATAGATTATGATGAATAATTAAAGGCTTGTCCGTAAAAACTCTGACAAGTTCGATCTGGTAAATGACCGGCTTCATTTTAATACATGAAATAAACGTAAATTAGTCGTTCCAAGTTATAAACTGAGTAAAAGTGATAAAAGTTTTTAAAACTCAAAAGCGCATTATCGTTTTACCCGACAATAAGTTCAGGGCATCATGTTAAGCCTGAAACCATAAGCTAGAAATGCTTTGTAACTATTGTAATTGTACAATTTTATTTTAAAAAATACCTACATACCTAGAAAAAAAAACCATATAGAATTTCTTGCCGGATATTCCCGATGATTGGGTTGTTTTTCAAACCGGTGGTAGTATTTCGACGTTCATAAACGCCATATCAGGGGTCTCAGTTAAATATTTTTTATTTTAATTGATTTTATTTTAAAACTAGCTGCTTAAATATATGTTTAACTGTGTATTCTATTTTCTATTCCGGACATTAACTGTGTGTTGAAATGGATTTCAATTTCATGAGTTTTTTTTACTCTGAACCCTAAATGTTTTCGAAAGATACGGGGAAGAACAAAGTCCCGTGAAGATTAGCCGGAAGAAACAGATAATACTGACAGACAGCCAAATTTTTAAAGACTGTATATTTGATATAATAATATTATAGTATATACATTTATCTGTATTCAGCAAAATGTGTTAGTTTCAATCACAAACAGACACTTCAATTTTATTTATTTTTATATATAATAATTTAAAAATATGGAACACTATTGTTTAACTTTAAAAGCTTATCTAATCCTTGCCTGTATACCGGAAACCTTTTACGCTCATTTAAGATGACATCTAGTGAGCAATTTTAAAGCTTTCAAGTAAAGTTCAAGCGGACGATACAAAAGTGGCTTTTAAAAATCTTTGCCACTATAATAACGTTTTATATATTTAAAAAAATAGGCAGCCAAGTGAAAAGTCGAAGCTTTGGAAAACTGCTTTTTTCGTATTTAAATTATAGCATGAATAATTAAAATTTTATAACTTGTACATTGAAATGATTATTATAACATTTGTATGGCTTTACATCCATTGGTGCTCCGAGTAATATTTATGTAATATTTTTATATAGGTTTATTCATAATAAAATCATATGATAGACTGGGTAAATATAAATACAACTTAAATTATGGAATAATTACTATACGCTTGTATTATTCAACTAAAACATGCCTAAAGAATAGACATTGTCATACAAACAAATGATAAAATAGTAATGTAAGTCATGATTATATGCGGCAACACAAAAGTGGCAAAATGCCATCTAATACTTGACACACTATAGCATGTCGCTGACGGATGACGTCATAATGCGGTAACGCGAATCCGGTAAATGTTTCCCCTAGCAAGAATCGCTCAACGAATCTATTAACATTAACTCGCTTAGTGAATGTAACCACACTTGAGTATTATTAAAAAAGTTGGAGAATAAAAACATTACGCAAGCGATGTTTTTCAAACATTCATCGGAACCAACTCGGAAAAGTTTCTGAAGTTTTGTACCTACATAATAAACGTTTAGAAAAGTTGAAAGGTTTCGTCGCATTTGAAGTTTTTTAATGTAACAATATAATTAATAAAACATTTCCAGTTATAAAATTATAAGTGATAGTTATAGCGATTATAATTAATACGAGTAATTAATAATATAAAATTACTATTATGTTAGAGTTTTACCTGCAAATTCAAAGTATATTTTAGCACATTTCAAAAGGCAACGTCCCTCTGTCTGACCGTTATTTGGCTTAAAACTTTCAAAACACTAAACCAATGATAACCAATAATAAATTTCATGAATTTGTAAGCGAAGGTAGCTCAGTGGTACAAATGTAAGTTTGTATCTACCTACCTGTGCTGTAAATACTACATTGAAATGCATGACATTTTCTAGTAAACTGTCTCTTGTTATGTAGAGAATTTTGTAGGCAAAAAATTCTGACCATCAATTCTTTTTAGATACCTACTACAGTTCATATATAAAAAATAGAAAAAATATAATACAGTAGAAAAAATAAAAAGTAAGCCGTCATAGTACACACGGCAGATATCGAATATAACACGTATCTACGTCACGGCATACGAGCCAATCTAACTGCTATGACGCACCAATAGATGTTCCGCGTTAAAAATCGGAGCGCCTGGGCATATATATTTAAAAATACCACTATACTTTTAAAAACATCAAAAAAATGTGTAATAAATGATTTAATGGAAATATAATTACTTTTAGAAGATACTTAGATCTTTTAATTAAATATATATTAAATAATACACTTATATTATTTTATTAGGTATATTTTAAACACAAATATA
Source organism: Samia ricini (assembly GCA_014132275.2). Taxonomy (NCBI): domain Eukaryota; kingdom Metazoa; phylum Arthropoda; class Insecta; order Lepidoptera; family Saturniidae; genus Samia; species Samia ricini. The sequence continues at coordinate 16,826,119 of AP028161.1, forward strand.
ATGAAAAGAGTCTTTAGAAATTACCACTACTAAATTCCCATTAAAAATTACTATTCTACAACATATGTACATTTATTTATAACGTAAAATATAATAACATTTCAAAAAGCTTGATTATTTCCCGGATGACTGTTAAAGGGAAATAAGGTGGCAATCCGTGAAGACATTTATTATAGCCTGTGATACTAAATTACATTTAAACACAACAAAACTTGCTTGCAGACAGTTAACTCCGTTTTTATAATATTGTTTGCATTTCGGTTACATAATTTAAAAATTTTGAGTTCTCTACATTTCGATTAGGGGTGTCGCTAATAGACCATATGAAGAAGGATGATACATGTTACTCAAGTTTACTTACTTACGAATTCTGACAATTGGAAGGGATAGTCAGACCTGAGGGTAGTATGTAGCCAGGTAGGCTTTAGAAAATGCTCTACCACAGTAATATGGTTGTTTCACCCACGATATTTTCCTTCACAGAAATAACAAACATATACAACTTGTTGTGATAAAAATGTTTTACATAAAAATAACCTGCATTTCAATGGGCCTCTAAAAGCTTTCGCATATCGTGAAAAGGGAGGCATTTGGTATGAACCACGCACTAACTTCGGTTCGTTTGCAAATTCGAGCGCCGTATTGTACGAAATTAGATTTATGAAACACGTACAACATAATACATTATAACATTCGTGTTTTGCACCTACTATATATATATATATATATATATATATATATATATATATATATCTTCTGTGCGTGTGTATGTGACTAAACTCCTCGTAAACGGCTGAACTGGTTATAATGAAATTTTTTGTGTCTATTCCTGAGGAGACGAGAATGATTTAGATTTACAATTTGCTCCAATGGATAATGTTTATTTCATTAATGTTTGTGAACTACGTCGCGGGTACATCTAGTATATATACATATATAATTTAAGGAAAATGGGGGTTCTTTGAATCACCATCACCTAAAAACTATTGAACATATCGTGATGGGACTAGCGACCACCAGCTAGTTTAAATATAAATTGAAATCACTAACGAGATCTCTATTAAAACATCTCCCACTTTTTTTTTAAACTGTGAAATTTACAATGAAAATCAAATTAGGTAATAAAAATATGACTGATAAATCCACAGAATCCATAGTATACAAAATGATAGAGTCAAAGTATTTTTTAAGTAATACTTATAATTCGGTAGAATGTTATACAAAGTTGACCTCTAGTTCGATTGACAACTAGGATAAGGGGTGGAGCGTTTTGAGTTAGTATTGGATGTTATCATTACATATATTATTACATTACATAGATTATTATTTTTAATACCCGATAATTTCTGAACACATTTACAGAATTATTTTTTAAAACCATAGATATATTCCTGACCAAGGTTTTAGTAAAACCTTTGGTATACAATTTACGGCTGGATATTACACAATATTATTTGAATTACGTTCGTATTTCTAATATGTTTGATAGGAAATTCTAAAAATAAGATTTGTCGTATTGTATACATTGTCATTATATTATAGAATAAAATTTATTATTACACATATTTATAAAATATATCAAACGAATATCGTTTTTCTAAATTTATTTCCCTTTAGATTCACACAATTCTTTACATACAAGATAAAAATGGATATGTTATCTGTTATTATAGTTAAGAATTAAGAAACTTCATATGTATTATAACGAACTTCGTAATTGTAAGAATTATTAATCTCCCGAGATAATAGATCAACGCCATTCTGTAACTCACTCATTAACTTCGAAAGCGGCAGGATCTATTCTTTGGAGGAATACCAAATGAATATAATTCGGGACACAACCTGGCCGTCATCCAAATACAGATATATGTAATGATAAAATCATACAAAAATAAACGCTCCGCCGCGACAGTGAATGACACTGCCGTGACCAGGATTCGAACCTGGGTTACTACGGCCACAACGTAGGGTCCTAACCACTAGACGATCACGGCTACCGAAGCTGGTAACTGTAGTGACAAATTTTCAAGTCACAAGAGGAGAATGCTGATAAAATAGTTATTTTATTTGTATTTTGCAACGACTCTCGTTACGGTCGGACGGGGGTTTACTTCGTCGGCCGAATTCACATTTTAGGGTTGCGTAGTGCGGTTCTATAGAACTTGAAATTATATTTTTTTATTAGACATCTATACTAATAAATAAAATCGAAGCGTCAACTGTCGTCAAAATAATAATTATTTACTAGATACATATGTCTGTATATACGGATACTTGTACCAAAAATACAATTTTTTTACTTTTTATCTGTCTGTCTGTGGGTTCCGGGTAATCTCCGGAACTGCTGGACCGGTTTTGACGCAGGTTTTTTGATAGATGGCTGAAGTTATTCCGCGTAACTTAGCGTACTATTGATTTTCGAAAATAGGGTTTCGCGTACAAAAATAAAACTCATAAAAAATTGAATAATTCAATGCAGGTTTACGGGCAAATGTTATAACAAATATTTATAGTTTATCTTAGTATTAAAACTTTTTAGGAAAATAATTAGGGTTCCGTATAGAAAAATTAAAACGCAGTGAAGAATATAAGAAAAGCGGGTGCAACCCCGGGCACACAGCTAGTTATTAATACAATTATTTGTACATACTTACGTTACAATATTTCGAAGGACATAGGCTACTTTTTATAAATATTCTGCATTAGACATTTTATAATATGAAAGAAAAAAAATAGTATCTGTTTTTATTTCCATTTAATAGCTTCTTTGAATTGACAACACTACCGCAGGTTAGCTGTAAGAAAATTCCAAATGACATTAAGCTTAACTATGTAAAAATTGTATGTGCAATAAAGTTTTTATCTATCTAATACAAAAAAAAACGCATGGCTAATTAAAAATGTTAACACATGAAGGAAAAACAAATTGATTTTTTATATATGTTAATTAAGACTGTGTTTACATTATGTAGGTTTTTTTTGAGTATTTATATCTTTTTTTTTAGAAATTTACATAATTATAAGTATGGCGTCAGTTCATTTCCAAGTGTTACAGAAGCAAAGTCTATGAAATTTGTGTTTTTTAAATATCTGTTTCTGTTAGTGAATGGTAATGTTAAAGATTTCATAAATTTAAAACGTTAAATCCATTAAAATATATTTTAAATTAAGTGAGTTTTTAAAATAACATTAATGTGCGTATACAATCGTGTAATATTTCGTATAAACTTTGGTATAATTAAAAATACTACCAATTACTTTCAGATTATTTACAAAAATAATAAAAGAAAAAAATAATTTGGTCAGTTATATGAAAGTAATACGTAAATTATTATACCTTTTACATTCGGAATAGGAATTTTAAATGGTTACTCTAGAACGGAGATGTCAATTGTCAAATTAAAAAAAAAAAAAAAAACTCAATTTTTTTTATACGGAACATTCGTATAAAAATCCTCAACCAACTCACTTGAACTTTTTCAAGTTATACGGTACAGTTTTTAATTGGACCATTTCTGATTGAGTTCAATCAATCGTTTGCGTATTTCTGTTTGATACGAAATGAACGAGAAGGTTTTTAATTTTACGTAACTGAAAATTTATTTCGTTTTATAAACGACCAGTATTTCCCACGACTCTATTTGCATTCATTGCATGTTTTTTCATCATTTTGATTCTTTCATATGCTACCTAGCTAACTTATACCTTAGACTTAGTCCGAGTTGACTTTATAATTAGGTTTGAAGAATGAGTCATTTGTAGAATATAGAGATATATGGTAACGTTTCGTCAACAATTTTTGAAATATCATAATTCTCTAGAACGAATATGTCAAACTCAAAGTCTTTGGTGGACCAAATTTATTAATACCTTGACTAAGTAAGCCGTTTTTATAAGAAGCTTCCAATCTATCACAGTTTCACGAACCTTTAAAACTCTTATGAATAAATATTTGTCCTTTTAAAAATAAAGGGTGCAAGAGAGGCCGCTACTCTTGGATGGCTAACATCACTTAAGTGAGCGTTTATTTAAACTTTTAACAGTAATCAATTACATGCAAAAGGTTCTCAGACAGTATCTGAAAGAATCATATTGGGCCGCAGGTATACGTTAGGGCCGCAGGTATATGTTAGGGCCGCGAGATTGATATGCTCGCTTCAGTATATATCCATTTCATATACAGTAATACCTCGCTTAGCACGACCCCGTTTCGCGCGGTTTCACTATAACGCGAATGTCAAATTTCGCGCTCAAATTCCTCGCATTACGCGAAAAAGTGCGTATAAACATAATGTAAAGACAATAGATGTCTTTTTCCGTAAAAAATAAGAGTATATATTGCATAAAGTGTTCTTAGAATTAAAGTGATTGATTAAAATTATTTGTATTTTTTTTGTATTAAATTTTGACTATGTTTAATCATAAACCTCGATATACGCGAATTTCAGTTAACGCGATTTTTTTCGGAACGTATCCCTCGCGTAAAGCGGGGTATTACTGTATCTTAAGATTTGGTGTACGTAATTCATCGGAGACTTCAAATCATTGTTTTTTTCTATTTACATAATAGTTTAATTATGATATTATGTTAAATATACTGTCTATCTTTCTTGAAAAAATATCTAAATGGGGGTGAAAAACGTATCAAAATCCGTTGCGTGGTGTAGGAGGCATTAGTGGATAAATAAACAGAAGCTATGCAATGTTTGATATTACAAAATATGCACATACTAAAATGAGAACTGGCTCATCTGATGTTAAGTTACGATGTGGTTCAGTATTATTAAGACGCTTAACCTAGAGATACTGGCTCTCAATTGATGCTGCCTGAATACTTTTTACCATCTTGGGTCAAATTGTCACTTTAAAACGTTAGGTGAAATTACGGTTAAAGCGCTATGACCATGCAGTATTATGACCATACCTACCTAACTTTATATTCACGCCACATATACTGTATGTACGTAATTTTTGACACTACTCTTTCTTGGGTGCAAACCTAAATTCTGAACGTTATGATGATCTTACCTTTTTGCTTATCTAGGAAAATTCAATTTAGGTTTATCTACGGACTGCGCAATGAACCGCAAATGTTCCGATAAGATAGTGCTTACTCGATATACGCTTACCTACATAAATGCAACAACTTTTATAATACATACTAGCTTTTGTCCTGGAATTAGTTCACGAAAATATACTTTAAACAGTCCACAGTAAACTCTTACTTATAAATACATTAAAAGTGAAATAACTTTTTTCTATGTATATTTACGATTTTCTTTTTTTTTTTTTCTATTTTCTTACTATTTATATGTAATCTAAATCCTTCCCCAGTACAAGTTCTAAATAGATTTTAAAATACATTTAAATGAATATGGCCATTATTACAAATGCCGCCAGTTTGAATATTATACATTTAAAAATTTGATTAAGAAACGAGTTCTTAACTTGCAGTATATAACTTTATATTAGCATATGTAATTTAAGTTGCGTTTTAAGTGATATAGTATAGTTATTATACAGTAGTGAAGTGTATTTAAAGATAATAATGCAGAGCGTGATTTCTGAGATCTCCCAACAACTCCCTTCGAACGTTTTTACAAAAGACCGCCACTTTATTGCAGCACTGAAGATTAGTAAAATAATGCGAAATAGGGCCTAAATAACTTGTATTCATGGCCGTAATAAATTATCAAACTAATAATACGGAAACGTTTTCTATAGAAGGAAATTCAAATGAAATGTTTCTATATATACTGTATTAATTTTGTACAATGTTTATTTTTCTATCGAACGAATAGAACATTATATGTACATCAATTATACTATATTCTAGGGTTACCGAATGGTGATACCGCCCAGAGAGGAACATAACAAACAATCCTTTGTTCCCGTGTCCATTGTTCGACGATATTCTCGAGTGTCGTTCAGAAAGCGGCGGTGCAGTTCGCGATCTAGCTTCACTAAAAACTATAGTTATAGTAGTACAAAACCTTTGTTCGTTCGATTTTTAAATTATTAAAAAAAAAGACGATTCATGTGTGTTATTTGGTGGAAATTCGTCCTTAGTAGTTTGTTAATTATTAAATTGCTAATGGCGCTTTAAATATTCAGCCGTTACATGTTTTGAAAGTTGTTCTCAAAGTATATTCATGTATTAACAAATGATAAAAAGGTAAATAACCAGTCGTGTGTAAGAATATACGCGAAAATTGATGATTGCGAATGAGATAGGAGATTACAATGAGGTATAACAAAAATTCCGCTCGATTTTTCGCATCCCTAATTTAATTAACAATACATAAATATATTTTATTTTTTCTACTTCTTCTACAAATATTACCGACCGAATATTGTTACATATTTCACAAGATGAAACTTCATTATTCCAAACAACTGAGAAAAAGTTGCGGAATCCCTTATTTTTTCACAAAACCAGACGCTTCATGAGAAAGTTCGCTTTTGTTACCTCGAAAAGAAAGTTCACTCGAAAATATATGATGTAACACCAAAAGCTATGTTAAGTGTTTCATTTTGTACGTATTCAAAGGTTTTTATACATTTTTATACATACGATTTCTTATTTTCCCTACAAAATATAAGTAGGAGACTACAATACATGCTTATAATGCCCTTACGAAGTGAAAATATTTTCATTGTTTATGTAAAATTATGTAATTTGATGACTTAATGGATTTAGCTCAAGTAGCAACTTCACCCGACTGTGTGATTCCATTCATAATGTATTATATTTACAATATGTTCTTATTTTCTCTACTATTACTGTTTACGTGTTATTGGCATCCTGCTACCGCGAATAGAAGGCGCCTTGCCACTTAAATTATGTGATGGAAGTAGCGAGATATTCTTCTACAATGATTCATAGTTTATTAGCTTTGTACGTATTTATATTATTGTGACAATATCATATCAAAATATGTCTGTATATCATCATAATGATGTCAACCGAAAGACGTCCACTATTGGGCATAGGTCTTTCCAAAATATCTACACAATAACCGGTCTTGTGCCACCTGCATCCAGGGGATGGGTTTTACAGTACATGGGAGCCGTTCAAGAATCCATAGGTTCTACGAGCAATATGCTCATTCCACTGTCAAATTAGTTTGGCAATATCTGTTACTTCGTTTTTTTTTTTTGGATTTCCTCATTCCTGATCCGATCACGCATTGAAAATCCGAGTATAGTCCTCTCCATTTCCCTGTGAGTAACTCGGAGCATTGTTATTAGACCCATTGTGAGCGACGACGTCTTAGTGCCGTATGTGATTCCTCGCAACACAAATTGGTCGAAGACTTTCTTCATGAAACTCTGCGATATTTCATATGAAAAGATTTTACGTAGCCAGTGACCCAGTTGAACCAATTAATTTTTTTATATCTTAAGAATATTATAATTATTTATACATACTGTTGTTATTTATAATACCAATTTCTTTCACATTGCAATTGTATATTTTATTTCACATTCAACATCCGATTAGTTTTAATGCATAAAAGATAAGATCTCTTTCCTCGCTTCCTGCGCGGCATCTGAGTTATAACAGTTGTTAGATGTTTTATCATGTTAATACAATGTTATTGTTTTTTTTTTTTACTAAATTTTCTTGGACAGCTTCACTGAGCTTCAGGGATGTGCGTTTAAGGTACTCTGCTAGGAGAGAAGTAGCTAGCTCAAGAGTACCAAAAGTGGTACGGTCTGGTACCTTAGACGTGTATTCTGCGGAAATTGCCCTGGACTAAATCTGCAGAGAATAAAGTAAACTACGAATATACAGGTCCCTTACAGATTTTTTTTCTTTTGTACATGTCAGCATATGGGTATAATCTCGCCTGGTCCTAACTGAAATTATAGCCAAAGCGTCAACACAAAGTGCATGGTGCAATGATGCCCGTCTGGGTAGTTTTTACCCTCAAGTTTGTAAACCTGTTAACAAAAAGTGTGTTCCGGCAGCATCACTTGAGAACCTAGGTTTAGTGTGTTTACCATCCAGGACAACATCGTCACTTAACATCAGGTGAGATTGTGGTCAAAGCACTGAGCCTATAACGTGTAAAAAACAGAATATCGTAAAAAATACTCGTAACACATAAACTTGAAAGATGAAAGTCTATTTGGCAAGTATTTAAAAATTTTCATCGCGAATCAACAGATTTATACCATTTTTTTTTATTCTTCAAGAACAAAAAAAAGATTGAATCCAGTAATCCAGTACACGAATGTATAAACATCAGATTATGTAGATTATGAATATTGTAAAAAAAAAACGCGCGACAGTCCCTGTCCAAATTCACGCGGTTTTAAATAACTTTAGAAATTGTTTGACCTCTGAATATTATAAGAGTACCCTCATTTTTAATAACAATCTCGGACGGTTTCATCTACATATTATATTGTTTTATGATAATTTTGTTGAGTGAAAACGTTTATGTTTTATGATAAAGAATTTTTAATTATAAGGCAAATTATTCCAGTGTTTGCTTGCGGCTGTGGCCAGTGATTTTCATACCATAATTATTTGAGGTAGGTGTATTACTTGGATATATTAATGTACAAAGCAAAAAAACTTATTATCGTGAATGTTACAAATTATTTACCTATCTACTATAACAATAAACCGTTGGGATAATACTTTAAAATTTATAGTAGTCAATGGTACAATACATCAAGATATTTTTTACCTCCGTTAATCAATTGATGTTCTTTATTATTAGTTTTTATTACTTTATTATTACTTATTTTGTTTAGTAGCTATTGATAAGGGAGTAATGCTATCAATAAAAAAATTGATAAAAATTAGTTTTTTTTCTTGTCATTTACAATAATGATTATGGTCAATTGTCGACCAGAAATTTTCCAATAGAATAAACATATGAGCGGTTAGAGTTTTATTAATAATTCAAATACCGAGCGTCGCTTCATACGGCACGACATATCTATTACTGACGTGAAAGCGTTTTTGTTCAACCACAATGAATACAAAACACTACCATTGGAGTAAATAAACTAAATTCATGCTGTGTACAAGGGAAAAGTCTGCACAGTTATTAAAATACGAAAGTTTTTATGGTAACTTTATCTTAATTTATAAATTAAGTTTGTTTTTATTAGAACAGATTAAAATGTTTACAAAACACAATAGGTAAAAAACGTATCTCCTCGGAACTAATGCGACGTTTAGAAAAGAAATATTTTTTTTTCTATATCTAATGCTATTGAATTTAATTTTTCTTATTGATGTTATATGTAACAAAGAAAATTATTTTGTAACGAGAAAATGATTTATATTTACGAGATTTTTATTCCTCTAGTCTGAAAATTAGTGATTTCTTTAGAAGTAATCGTTTATAGAGGTTCTTTGTCTTTCTTGCAATCCAGGTGGTAAAGCCCAGACCCTTAGTCCCATAAAAAAAATCAAAAAACGCGTGAAGACCCGTTTTTCTATAATTATATCCACACAAATTAGTTCCCAGGATTATTAGAACTATTTCATAGTAATTGTAATCAACGATGGTAGAAGGAGAAAGAACAAGTTCCATCCCGTTTGAGCAACAGAAAAGTAAATGTACGCAGAGTCCAGACTTTTTCAATCTTGTGTCCCCTTTAAAACTACTGTGAGAAAGGTCGCCTGTCAAGCAGCCGACGATGAATTCCATAAGGAGATTACCTGACTTTGTACACAGTCTTAACATAATTCCTCTTTTTTATTAATTGGAAACCGATTTTCTGAAATAAAAATTAGATATATAAGGATATCATTTCTTAAATATCGAAAAACCCAACTAGCATTTATAGCATTAGATAATTCATTAGATTATTCATCGAAATCATATAAAACGTTTTCTACCAAACTCTACAAAGCGTATTAATACCGTAAATTATTAAGGATTCTCTGAATCGGATTCACGTGTTTACAGAGAGAGATTCGGTGCATTTACCACGTGCCGATGAAACACTGGAAATGCCCGTGCACATTTGCCAACTAGAACATTTGTGATGTAATTTGGACCAATTTAATAACATCTGAATAGATGTTTGTTGTAGAGAGTTAATGATATTATCTAATTAATTTTATTAATTTCAAACGCATCTAACAAAATGTCTTTACAGTTATTCACTGTATTTTTTTAATATATGTTTTTTTTTGGCGGATGCTCAGTCTGTCGTAGTTGTTTTTTCGAACCGGATTTGACAGCTTCACTAAAATTTAGGGACGAGCGCTTAAGACGCTCATCCAGGAGAGTGGCAGCTCAAGGGTACCAAAGTGGTTCACAGCTTGAAATAGTACCTATGTAGGTGTTTCTTATCTTTAGTTGATTAGCTTGAATTATTCGACTCGATATTATGTAATATTATCTTTTTATTATTTATATCTAAAGTGGATAGGAAATAATAACACACAACGTGAATTCTTTGGTGACACAAAAAGTCCCTAAAAAGGATGTACCAGAATTGCTGCAATTTTGCTGGTACACTGGACTAGAGAAATATGATACAACTCTATCAACGCTGGCAAAAATGTATTTAGGTACTCGCAATTGCCGATAATTAAGAAGATGATTATTAATTCATAACTTGGGGATATGGAAACAATGTGGAAAAATCTGAATAAATAATAAATCTATGATTGAAATAGAGACACATACATTTTAATAATAAAGTAGGAGGTCCGCCAGTTGCATGTGCATAAAAATGAAACCTTGAATCTGAATGCAGTGCCATCTACCGTTTTCTCTTGTAATTACAAATTATCATAAGACCCACGCGAACGCAAAAAAAAAGTTTCTTTTCCATTAATATTTGAAGAATAATGAAACGTAAACGCGTTGACGAATACTAATTAATTTTTACAGGACTCATTTGCATTATTTACGTTTATTAGACGAAATAAGAAAACTAACCTCTAGCTAGCGGTGTACGAAAACGTGGTAAGAAAGTTTATACGAGATTAGTTATTTCTATATAGTGTTACGGTTAAAGGAGTTATAATTGAATTATGACATACGTTTATATGGTTCAAAAAAAGGAAGATTTAAATTTACATGTCGATTTTAATGTGTCAATTACCCTTAAAAATAAGACAATAGGAAAACAATGGAAATCTGGCGTAAACGCCAGGTTAGTGCTCAGGGCTACTAACCTAGCGTTTAAGCTCACTTTACATTGTTTTCCTATTGTCACATTTTTAAGGGTGATCGACATAATAAAATAAAATAATAATACAAATAAAAAACGAACAAATCCACAGAGGAGCAATTTAGTCAAATTAATTAATTAAGAGAGAAAAGGACAAACGAACCAACCGTCTCGACAATTAGCCGCGGATTGTGATTCTACCGTAATCCACTTAAAATGTACGACGGGAGTGTATCGCGGGGAATTTCGGATAAACCGACCGACCATTAGCTATATTTACATAACGGATTAAATTAACTAAACTGTGTTTCGACGGAATACGGATCCAGTTAATATACCGCTAGATAACTGTAAAGGTATATTTGAGCGACTGATAGTAGTTACTAATTATGTCACATGTATCATCTACACAACGCTTGTGTTAACTGTAATTAAATCAATTCTGGTCTCTAATAAGTCGCTCTATCTGATGGTTAGTACTTATCGAAGCACGGCCGTAATTTTAGATAAAAAACAATTTAGTATTTTTAAGAGGTATGTATACACATGAATTATAAAGTATAGTAGTTAATAAAAAAACAAAATCTGTGATACTTGTTAAAATAGATACAAAGCGGTATGTTGATCTTTCATTTCACTTTCTCACTATACAATTATAATAGTTATGTTACAATACATGCTAAATACATGCTATGGTCATGGCAGTGTTATTGTCGCGGCGGGGCAATTAATTTTAATTATTTTATGAATCATATTTATCCTTTAGATCAGTGATTTTCGACTTGTTACAAAATTACATAGGATGCAAACACCTTATAATCACTCTATTAACCCCATGTGCACTAAACTGGCGTTTACGCCAGCTTTCCATTGTTTTCCTATTGTCTTTCTATTGTCTCATTTTTAATGGGTGTTCGACATATTAATGAGATTTGAACACTATCATAGGAACAGCGTGTCTCAGATAAGAAGCCGCGTCTGTAATCCAAGATAAAAAACAATATTCGTTTAGGACAAATTTAAAATTTACTCAATATAGAAAATGTTCATTATCCGTACTCTATAATCTACGTACAAATTAACTACAGAATCTTACTCCAAACAGTTATTGTATATCAATATTCAGTTGAAAGTACTTTTAATTTTAAATAAAGTTGAGAAATGTTAAGGAATGATTATATATAAAATTAATCATGTCTCCACTAACTTAATCACGATAAATTAAGTGGTAAATTATGTATTTACAACGAAAGCGCGAATTTCGGCCAAGTCCGTAATTACGGAGCGATGCGTCGACGCGTAATAACATGTTAATTCTGTTAATTAGTAAATCTGATAATTTATCGCGTTTGCCCTTGTGCGAGAGGGAAATTCATAACTTCATTCTCATTAGATAAATTCTTAAATCTATATATATTTTACATTTACTTCTAGATTTAAAGTTAACATAACTTTGAATTAACGTATTAAGACTTAACGATAATTTAAATAGCCGCAGACTTAATTGCGAATAATATTTTAAAACAAACATGTAATGCTATCAGATATTAAACTGATTGCACGCTTATAGAAACAGCCATCCAATTTATTTGGATAACATGGTAACAACGTTTCAATGCAGAATACAGAACGATAATAATGACCGCGACAATGAGCTTTCCCCGTATTTTAGGGATTACATCCGCCATATTACAAGCGCTCGTGACGTCACAACCGGCGAGAATCAGTTGAGTACTTTTTAATTTGTAGCTACAATTTAAGTATTTTGTTTTATATTGAAAAAAAAAACTGTAAAAACGTACACAAAATAAATGTTAATATCACGTAATAATTTTTATATGTAAATTATAAACAAATATACTCAATAAATATGGGTTTACAATGGAAGGTGGAAAGCAAAAGAATTCGTAGAAGGGTGTACTCGTGTTATGGATCGAAAACATTCATTTTTTTTCTTTTGTTTTAATACTTTTTATACCCATTATATAATTTCATATTATTTCATAGCGTTATTGTATAAGCACTAGTTTGAAACTTGGAAAGTATAATAATATTTACTGTTGAATTCAAAACATTCAGAAAGCATTTGAGATGGTATAACCTTAATACAAGTATAATATAAGTAAATAAACATAGTAAGTAACGTAGTTTCTTTATATCTGTGAATTAGTATTAAACAATCTACCGATTGTACACCCGTGTTCTATATATTGAATTTACTCCCACCACACCTCATTTCATCTCACCTTAACTCACCTCGCCTCACCCCACCTCACCTCACCCCACCTCACCTCACCTCATATAAGTTTTAAAATAAAAACTAAGTACAAGCAGTCTCTTGCAGCGATATAAACGTTAAAAGAAATAAGTAATTAGCCGACATTGACTCCCCCTTCCGCTAGGTATGTTTGTGCTTTGGAAGATTTATGAAATGCAAATAAATTTTAACGTAATTAACGTTGCGGTTTTATTCTTTTATTTTCCGATGTTTTTTTTTTCTATTTGCTGTCTCGTTTTGCTTCCATACTTACGTTATCCTGATAACTACAAATTATCTTCCATTATATTCCTCAAATGCGTGCAAAACTCTCCAGTCAGATTATTTCGTTATGTATAACATGGGGATTTCGTAGCACATAAAGATATTACCTTTCCTATAGCTACGGTTATTGCAGACGAAGCTTAGTGGTAATTAGGGGGCATTCATTTATTACGGAAGCAAAATTTCGGTCATTTTTTTATCCCTATAGTAAACAAAGCTCTTGCCCCCTATGATTATGTAAAAATTCGCATAATTATAAGTAAATTTTGCTTACGTAATCATCAACCATAGCAACCACCACCACCACCATATGTGTTTCAAGTCTTCGTGTCAATTAGAAATACGTTTTCAGATGTTTAAGATAAATTGTTGTCATCTTGTTTAATTAATTATATTTTCGAATTTAATTCGTAGTTTATATTTTTTTTTAATCTAAACATGCTATAAACAATGCGCATATGCATGGAAATATGAAACCACTACCATTATTTGAAATATAGTCAAAATAAAATTACACAAAAACTTTGAATGCATAAAATAAGAAAAATGAGTAATTTTAATCAAATTGATCCATTTTGTAGCGACGATGGCTCTGGGGGGTAATGTGATCTCATACTAAGTGGATTGCCGTTGGCTTTATTTTTTAAACGAGCAAGACCTTACTATGAAGCAAAATTCTATGGAGAAACATTTAAATATACGCCTACCATTTTTTTAGGATGTGGGAAATATGCTTCTTGAATGTGCTACGTAATTATGATGTAATTAAAACACTAAACCACTTCAAAAAAAAAAGTAGCAGTTTAGCACCCACCCATGAGATAAGACGACTGAACAAACGTTTCCCAGCGTCCACGGTCTGGTGTACGCTTTCGTATTCTTCTGAAACACCTGCCCAGCTTCTATCTTCAAGTTGCTAATCTATCGCCAAACATCTATAGGTGTATTTCGGTAGCATAACTTTAAAGCCAATTCTTCTTAGCTAAGCGTATTACCATCTTCAAACAAACATTAAAATTAATCTATACTAATAAGTAAAATTGAAGTGTCTGTTTGTAATGTCATAATAACAATTTTTAACTAAATACATATGAATGTACGATTATATACGATGTATACGATACCTATACCAAAAATATTTTATTTTACATTTTTGTACGTCTGTGTCTGTTTGTTACGGATAATCTCCGGAAAGGCTGGAACGATTTTCACGGAAATTTTTTAGTAGATAGCTGACATTACTCCGCGTAACCTAGGATACTTTTGATTATCAAAAATAATTAAAATTTTGCGTAAAATAATTAAAACTCATAGAAAAATATTCACATTTCAACGATTCAATGCACAGTTTTACAAGCAAATGTTTAAATTTATGAGAAATATTTTTACTTTGTTTTAGCATTTTTTTTTTTAAATTCTATTATATTATGAATAATTAGGTTTCCGTATAAAAAAAATAAAACGCAGTCGCGGGCACACGGCAATTAACAAAGTATCCTATTTTATGGTCATATTTTAAACCCACTTTTTAGTATAATACTTATATTTTATCCTTCTTAGTAGAAACTGTCTGTCAAAGATTCTGCAATGAAAATAAGGGTTCAATTCATTCACCTCGATACGCTTGATTTCCTTGCATTAGGTACGCTTATGGATGCGATTCTGGAGAGAGAATATTCTCTTTTGTCTCTTTATTTTATCACCTAGACTATCATTTTACAATAAGTGTATTTTATATTATTTGACATTGTTGCCGAACATTATTAAGCTAATGAGATTCCCGCAATACAACTATAAAGGGCTTCAACTTAGGAATGATAATTACCCAGTTGGACATTAGAAAATTTTCTAACGCGATTCTCTAAATAATAATCATGCTAAAAATAATATTGCATTTTGTCAACTATCAGAACCGATGCATTTACGTAAAGTAATAAAAATATCATATAGACCATCATAATTAATTGGATAACTGCAAACTCTCAGGACAATTATGCTTTATATAATTAGAGATATTTATTTACACGTTTTATGAATTACGTAGTAGATATTTTTTTCTCTTTCTGTATTTATCCCCTTGAGCACTTACTTGTCGTTTACGCCAGCTTTCCATTGTTTTCCTATTATCTTATTTTTACGGGTACTCGACACATTAAATAGTATAAATATATATAAAGTATATCTATGTATGTTTAAGCGTATACCTACGCTACGCATCTATGTAAATTGATGTTAATATATGTTTTGTTTTATTTATGTTTATATTTAGGTCCTTTTTGCCTTATCGTTTATTTATAAATTAATTATGTAATTATAACCACTTAAATATATATTTTATTAACCTATGTCACACACTTGCCACACAAACCACAGCGTAATCAATTACTGTAATTTGGAATTTGAATGATCTCCCGCGATACAGGAATTATTTCCTAGCGCGGGGATCTATAGACATATATTTGCTTGTTTAATTTGTAAAGTAATAAAGTATCTAACTATAATGGTTATGTTCCGGAAATTTATGTCAAACCGGTTTTTTATAAAGAAAATGATTAATAGATTAAATTTCTTCACGTTTCTCTTTTTTTTATTACAAATTCTGATTAATTTACACCAATATCTTGTATCCCTTATCTGTATAACCTACTAATTTCCCATTGTCAGCTCTTGGAATTAACTTCGACTTTCTACACTCTTCTACTGCCTCGGTGGCGCAGTTGTGTTACGGTGCGACTGCCGTTCTGAGGTCTCGGGTTGAATCCCCGGGTCGGTTCAAGTGGTATTGGATTTTTGTACTCAGTATCATCCCGGAGTTTGGAATTTGTGCCCGATATGACGACAGGCTCGCCCCCTGTCGCATCTGGGACGAAACTAAGCTCGGCGAAATGTGGGTGATTAAGTTCGCTATTTCACCTAACCTAACCCTCCAGGGATAACAGGCGTGAGCTTATGTTTATGTTCTACACTCTTCTAGAATTCTCACATAAGTAGTAGTACGAAAAACTGTAACTTTTATGGCTATTATTAGCTATTTTAAACTGCCCTTTGGACACTTGATTCAAAATCAAAAACAAAAAATTCTTTATTCAATTCGGGTCCTGAGTCGGTTTCACTACGCAGGCAACGGCATAAAGCTACTACTTACTACTACCTACTACTACTACTAGCTACTGCCGGTTCGGAAAACAACCCAGTCGAGAAGAACCGGCAAGAAACTCTATCTGCTTTTTTTTAATGTTTTTTGAAGTATAATGTAAATTATACAATTCATTTATAACAATAAACGGTTTTTAGCGGAAGTACAGAGGAGGTGTCATGTCATCATTAGTTGGTGGCAATGCGATTTAGCTTGACTACTTTTGATAACATGGTATTATTGCAATTTATAAACTGTCGTTATGCACAAAATGAGGAAAGAGAACTCATATAAAAACAAATCTAAATATTTAGGTCAGCATTTGTTGCGATGATAATAAATAGAAAAGAGAATGGATAGAACTTTGTAAAATAATAGCTTCAATAAAAGTCCAAATAAATTATCTATACTAATCTACACTAATAAATATAATTGATTTTAATGAACTTTAATGAACCAACAAGAACTACGGCTCACACTGCATCTTGTATAGACAATATTTTTACTAATTTTAAAACCATTGGCGGTGGTATAATATCTGGAATACGGTCTGATCACAAAGGTCAGCTCGTTAAAATTATCTGTCATAAACCTAATGATGAATGTATGAAAACGACTAGACTTATATCCAAAAGTAGATTAGATAGTTTAAATAATAATATTCACCAGCAATTGTCTACTAAGAATTTTAACAATCGAGATCCAAATAACGACTACGAAAACTTGTTTAAGATTATAAGTAATGAATTTAATAAACAATGCCCAATAAAGGTTGTTATTGACAGGAAAAAAATTGCATTCAGTGACTGGGCAACTAAAGGAATAAGAAAAAGTAGAGAGTGTTTATATGAACTATATCATAGAAAATCACTAACTACTAATTCATCATTTCATGCTTATGTCAGGGAGTATTCAAAAACTTTTAAACGTGTATGTATTGAAGCTAAAGCAAAATTTTTGGGAAATAAAGTTCTTGTGTCTAAAAATAAGGCCAAAACCGTCTGGCACATCATAAATAAAGAAACAGGAAATAGTAAAATAAATAATAATACACTTAATCTGAACGTTGACGGAGTACATATTTCAAACAGTTCAGAGGTAGCAACTGTTTTTCAGGACTACTTCACTAACATACCTCTTGAAGTTACAAAACATATAACTTCATCACCCCAAGGTGCCGCATTGCTCCTTAATAACTTAAGTGCTCCTATAAATTCAAAATTCTATTTTACATCTATTACTGCAGGTGACATATTAAAAGCCTTCAAGCAATTAAATTTAAAACATACACAAGACATATGGGGAATGTCGGTAATGGTTCTTCAAACCATGATTGTTAATATTTCACCATATTTGGCTAACATATTTAACGGATGCATAGCAACAGGCACTTTTCCTAATTTAATGAAAATAAGTAAAGTGGTACCCTTATTTAAATCAGGTTGCAGAAGTAGTCTTGAAAATTATATACCAATTTCAGTACTTCCATCGATTAGTAAGATTTTCGAAAAGATTATGCTTAATCAGTTAGTTGAATATTTTAGAGCAGAAAAGATTTTAGATGATCGGCAGTTTGGTTTCACGAAATCCAAATCTACCACTGACGCTGGTGCAACGTTAATAAGTCACATATTGGGAGCTTGGGAGATTTGGCAGGATGCAATAGGTGTATTCTGCGATCTCTCAAAGGCCTTTGACTGCGTTGATCACAGTACACTTATACTGAAACTAAAACATTATGGTGTTTCTGAAACCTCTGTCTCCTTCCTGGCCTCTTACTTAACAAACCGATGTCAGAAAGTAAATGTTAATGGGGTTACCTCCACTGGGTCATTAGTTAGAATCGGTGTGCCGCAGGGGTCGCTTTTGGGACCGTTTTTATTCCTGGTTTATATTAATGACTTACCGCTAATGGTTAATAACTCAGCTGATATGGTTCTATTTGCAGACGATACTTCACTTATATTTAAAGTAAAAAGAAAAAATTCAGAGATTAGGCACTTAAATAATACACTAGCAAACATTTCCAAATGGTTTGCCTTAAATAATTTACTTCTTAACACTAAGAAAACGAAATGCATAAAATTTATGTTGCCCAATGTGCAACATATTGATTGTAAGTTAGAGATAGAAGGGAATTTAGTAGGCTTAGTTGACAAAACTCTGTTTTTAGGTATCACACTTGATAATAAGTTACAATGGGGTCCGCATATTAAAACTTTGGCAGGAAGGCTTAGTTCCGCTGCTTTTGCGGTTCGGAAAATTCGCCAGTTGACGGATATTGCTACTGCTAGGTTAGTCTACTTTGCTTACTTTCACAGCTTAATGTCTTACGGTATTTTGCTCTGCAGCAGAGGTAGACACCATTTTTACGTTACAAAAGAGAGCTGTTCGAGCAATATATAATATGGGACCTCGCGAATCTCTAAAGAACAAGTTTCAAGAATATGATATCTTAACTTTGCCCTCCCCAATACATCTTCGATAACTTAATGCATATTCGTAAAAATTTAGACAAGCTAGATCTAGTGAATGATCGTCATAATTGTAATACTAGAAGTAAAGACAAGTTGGCCGTCCCACGCTTTAGGTTAAGTAAGTGTAATAAAAGCTTTATAGGTAATAGTATTCGGTTTTACAATAAGATCCCAAGTAACATTACCGATTTACCTGACAATAAGTTCAAGTATTATGTCAAGTTTAATCTCAAAAGGTTATTACAGGGTGGATCATTACGTGAACGATAGTGATGTCTGGAAATAACCCACATCTCTGTGCTTCCACTAAAAACTACGATTTGTATAGTTTTTTTTTATATGACAAAAAAAAAAAAATATTATATTTATGAAAAAAAAAAGAACCAGATCGAGTTTCTTGCCGGCTCTTCTCGACTGGGTTGTTTTCCGAACCGGTGGTAGTGTTTTAGACGTTCATAAGCGCCTTCTTAGGGCCTAAATTGAATAAATAAATTTTGATTTTGATTTTGAATTGGAGTGTCTGTTTGTATGAAGTTATGATAAATATTTTTACATTATCTTAGTAATAAAACAATTATTAGGGTTCCGTATAAAAAAATTAAAACGTAGTGAAGAATACATGAAACGCGGGCGCAGCTGCGGCACACAGCTAGTTTAACATATAAACATAACGAATATTCGGCATGATAAAGCTCTCGTGTCGGACTGGGTTGCGGCTACCATGCTCTTTTTTTCTTCTTTTTACACAATGTAGGCTCTGTGCTTTGACCACAATCTCAACTGATGTTAAGTGAAGATGTGGTCCAAGATGGTAAACACACTTAGCCTAGAGTACTGGTTCTCAAGTGATGCTGCCAGAACACACCTATTGGAATTTGGCGACAGGTTTTCGAACTTGAGGGTGGTAGCTGCTACCCAGACGGTCATTATTAGAAAATATCCTACCACCATGCTAAGGTTTCCTCACGATGTTTTCTTTTACCGAAAGCTCAGGCTGATTTAAGAGTTGGATAGGAGGATTTGAACCCGCGTCCATTGACGTGGAATCCGGCCGCACTATCCACTGCGCCATCATCGTATAGTGCATCGTAAACCAACCTTAGTGAATCCTTTCGGTGCTTGCGGGCTTACAATGTATTGGTTATCAGCGTCCATATATGTATATATATATATATATATCCATGAGATATCCTCATGAAAAGTAATCACTTTTCCAAGCTCAAATATAACAT
Organism: Samia ricini; assembly: GCA_014132275.2. Taxonomy (NCBI): domain Eukaryota; kingdom Metazoa; phylum Arthropoda; class Insecta; order Lepidoptera; family Saturniidae; genus Samia; species Samia ricini. The sequence continues at coordinate 16,846,663 of AP028161.1, forward strand.
TCTAAGAAAAATAGGTTAAAGTTAATCAAGTGACTGCGAATATATATAAGTTAGAAGCGAAGTAAAAGATGACGTCATAATGAAGTCAGTCTATCTACGCAGAAACCCAGGATCCCTGAATACGATCCGTATCGCATACAAATACGAATGTTAACGACTGGTCCCAACTGTTGATTGGAAATGCAATTATACGGCGTGATAACAGCTCAGCAATATTCACCTACTTAATTGCGTTTGTCCAATATCCTCCTGGGAATTCATGATATGCGGTAATAAATATAATTACTAGGAAATATTTATTAATGTTTATAATGTGTGAAATAAAATCCATTTAACACATTTACTAAGAGATTCTATAGTGTAAAGGAACTGTATTACAGACGATCTTTTTATTATAACTTGATAGATATATAGAAGAGCCAAAAAAAATGTTCAATCGTGTCTAACAAACTAAAATAAGTCCAATACCACAAACTTTCTCTTCTCATTTGTTTATAAGTTGCCCAGCTAAAATATATGTTTTAAAGTCGAAGTATCAATTATAATATGGACATAGGTTACAAAACAGAGCAGATTTGATGTAGGTTACTGTTAGATTTTGCAATATATTCTAATAATATTCATAGCTTTATACATATATGGTAGGAAACGACATAATTTCCAAACGGATCGTGACCACCTTGCGTATATTGATAAACTTATCTGTCTAACTTCGCCTTATTGCATTTCAACATCAGCCCGGGGATGTCCAGAAGCTGAAAATCATGTCAATACCGGACAAAGAAGTATCGCTCTCTCGACGATCTCGTCGTTTTATGAAGGAAGATAAATGAATTTGAATTATATTATACTTACAATCGGGCACATTATTGTCACTGTGCAGTGTTAAGGAAAATCTGTAAATTTGACTTCCAAACAATTGTATGATACTCCATAAAGTTCTTAGGAATTTACATATAACCTATAAAATTGTTGAATTAAATTACACATTTTTTTATTGAATCTGCTTTTTTCCGATATACATATTTTGAATGTAATTTGTATGTTTATAATATGGTTAAGTAAGCGAGGATATTAAACACTTTATCTATGTCTGCATAGCTTGCATAGCTACCGGGTGGATGAAATATCATCCCCTACAGCATTATTTTAAATAAAAACAACCTTATTTAGAACCAACAACAGTATCTTATACAACATTTCATTTAGTATTATTAACATTTGTATCCTAAAGGCGAATTCTTTACAGTTTCATCCTGACAAAGAACGGAATCCCATCACTAAATCCCAACAAACAGTCTTGAAATTTCATCCATTTGTTTCCAACGATCCAGTTTATCGTTCCACTGGAAATATACCTCACTGTATAGTACACTAAAGCGACCATCATTCTCCATTGTACTTACTCGTATTATTTTGAATAAAGTGTAATGAGATATAAAACTATGTAATCTATATTACAAGTTTATAGATTTTTCTGTTATATTTTGTAAGCTAGGACACTTTTATCCTCGATAATTGTGACATAGGTATAAAATATTGTTACGAGTTACCATTTATAAATTAAGAACAGCTGGACCGTTTTTTATGATCTTTGATTGAACGGAAAACGGAAAAACAGTAATAGATATAATATTATAAAAAAGCCGAAGGAAATCACTTCATATAGTCCCAATATATTAACAGATTATATATCACAGAAAATCTATAGCTAACGTACACGTTTATAATCCAATCTGAAAGTATAGTGATCAACAAGTATTGACAGAAAACGAGTAATTGCGTCCGAAATCAGTCAAAGCGCCAATCATGACGTTAATTTTCACGTGTCATTTACTGTAAGTGACGGACAAATGAGAGGCGGTAACTAGCCGACCGTTCGACGAGGGAATCCACCTGAATACGTCGAGAAAATGATTTTAATTAGGAAACGTTAATTACAAGTACGGATAAATATAGTTTTTTAGAACGAATAACTACTGCTCGAAATAAATAGCAACGATTTTGTTAAAATTGTAATTATAAGGTGGTAAGACTATTCATTACTATATTATACTATTAAAAATACTTAGAAGGAAGTGGAATAAGTAAATATGACCAAACAGAAGAATGTACATTTTATAAATAGTAGATACGTCGACTTGTACACGCTAAAATGAAAATGACTGAATAACGAAATACATATTACTGGATGGCTGCGTGACTTCTCCCGCCAAGGCAGCTCTTACCCCAAACCTAAATGAAGTAACTGAAAGATGGATTCAGTGCCAAAGTACAAACGCACGTAAATAGCACATAGCCAGAGCCAACCTCATTAATAAATAAATATTCAAGTATCATATTTATTCATTCACCAACACGATATACAATATGCTATAACTAAGATTATCTATATATAAAATAAAATAGGCAAAAGCCAAATAGTTCATGGCACCTTTTTTTCTTTAGTTTGTCAACCGATTATCTTCTTTTTTTTTTTTAGTAATTATAGACGAGCTTTAGCGTTATATAAAAAAAATTGGTTACTTTTTTAAATATATTTTCTATAATTATTCTGAATTGTGGAATTTCGATCACTAGGTAAACACTATACATGTTAAATGCAACTAAAATTATAGCTAAGTACGACATTTACCTACAGAATCTAATGAGCAAATGTATTTTTAGTATTTGAACAGAAATTTAAAATATACATTTAAAAATGTGTACAAAAAATTAGCGAATTAATAGCGACGATGGAATGACCAATAACTTAAATATACATTTAAAAGATACTTAATAATTATAACAAAACATTTCTTGAGCAATAAAACTGAATTCTAATTGTAATTCTTTAAATTTCCAGACGACATTAATGTTATGTTAGTAACAGACGGAGCGATTGAAGTAGAATTAATTAAAGAAACAGTTTATCAGGTAAATTAAATGATATTATACAAAAAGTTGTGCATAGGCAAACGAATAAGCTATATATAATACAGTTATAATAAGTAAAAAGTGTGTGTGTACTTATGTACGCACGTAAGTAGTTATACTTCTTTGACGTAATAATATAAACAAACTAAAACTGCAGAATGTTGGTTTTTCGTGACGGTGTACGCGCGCATCGAATGTTAACTAGCTAACTTCAGGGTGTCGTATTTTCGTGACAGATGCGCGCGTATTGTAAAATTTACTCTCATCATTATTCCCTAACTCGCCAAAAGAATAGGTATTAACATCAATAATTTTCAGGTTTTCACCCAGCATTTTCGGTCGCATTTATCGGACGAGTGATATCGTCAGTTGATAAATATTGTCATCAGACAGTACGATAAAATAAATTTATACTATTGCAAGCAAAGTCGCTTTCCAGTTCTGTCTGCTTTTCCTTTTTCTTCCAGAGATATTTTTTTACGGAGCGGTTTATTCTTCCTTTGTATGTCTAGTTCAACTTTTATTTAAGTAGAAAATAAAACAATTGTTAACAATCAATTGTACTGGTATCAATAAATGGAATACTCTCCTGAAGTGACATAAACTGTAGACTAGCTGTATGCCCGAGGCTCTGCCTGCGTTTCATATATTCATCACTGCGTAATATAGTTTATTTCCTTTTTTTTGTATTAAGAAAATGCAAATATTTTTCTCTCAAACTCAAGCCCCAATTTGTATTTTTGGTATAGGTATCGTATATATCTTCATATATATAAAAAAAAATTATATTACAAACGGACACTTTAATTTTATTGATTAGTATATATATGACGTATTTATGAGAATAGTATAAAATTGTAGAATACGAAAGATAAGGATTATTCTTTATTATTTTCATACTCTATTTAAAAATAACAAATACATCAAGTAAAGAGTGTTTGAATCGCCCAATCGTGCGTAATAGCTTTAACATAAAACCATGATCCCAAATTAAAAAATCACTTTTCATGTGTTTCGTAGACTAAATACAGAGTTGTGGTTCTTTGGAAATCTTAGAGAAAACTTCACGTTGGCTTATATCTATTTCCTACAATTGACTTACAATAACATAATTCCCATCTGGATCCAACCCTATAGTCGACAACAAGAAGAAGTTTTAAGCAAAATCTAGTACAGAATACACAAATTGTATTTTCTCTCTCTGTTGTAATCTCTAATTCGTGATTGACACGCACAGTTAGGATGAGGCATAAAGAGGGAATCAAAATACCGTTGACGCATTTCGGTGGGAAATGACAGTACTGTAATTTTGTCCGGAACTCTTAAACGAATTTTTCTGGAGACCGAGTGTTTTTAGTAATGTACATTTCTTTTATAGCTTAATTCATTTCATGTATCATTTTTGGTTTAATTCATTTTTTTATTTTATACATTCTTTTTTTTTAATACAAATCATTTCCGCAACCTTTTATGCTTTGTTTGTTGCGTAGAGTAACAAAGTCGTTGCGATCATTAGAGATTGCAAAATCAGTATAAAGTACGTGAACCATGTGTGTCATTTTTGGCGGGTGTGACGATGGTGCGCGGGTGGCAGACGCAATTCGTAAAGTGATGTGTGTCGTGTCCCGGTACGCATACAATAACGATAGTTTCGATAACGTTCGAGAAATAACTTCAACAAAAATTTATTACATAATTTTATTATTTTACATTTAATGAAAGTTATTTTTAATGTTAATAATGTTATTTCGAAAAATATTATTTTATCAGAGGAACTAAATCGGTGAAACGAGGAAACCGTCTAAGAGCGTCCTGGAAGTATATGTACATGTAAAGTCCATATAGCACGCGCGGCCGGGTCTATTGATAATTCATAATTCTATGGTGTGTTGTATTTACAAAATCATGACAAGCAACAGAGTGACTTGGGTACAGGACCGCACGCGTCGACGGTCAATGTAGAATTAATCACCAACTTTTTTTTCCAACTAGTTAATGCTGTTGACTTGAAGCGCCTTTACAGATTCGGTAAATTTTAGGAGCGAGTATTGAAGGCACTAAGCCGTAATATGAATCACCATCCTTGTTGCAGCGCTCTTTTATAGGAATTTAGTTAGGAAAGTTGTCAATTTATAATGGTGTATGTAGTACATGCATCATTCATATGGACTTATGATTAAATTAAACATGTTTAGATATCCTTGCATGTCTGTCCTAGTTTGCCTATGCCAATGAAATCAATAAATCTATAATATTTACCTGTGATTATTTTTATTATTAGGGTAACAATGAATTAAACTCGCTAAAAAATTATGTTGAATAGTTAAAAAATACAATGCAATGAGTAATTATAAATATTATTATAGTAAATCAACGAAAATATGATACCAACTTATAAAATAATATACGCTGTGGCAAGTATCATTGCCTCTTGCGCAAACCGAAACAAATTTTATCAGTGAAAGTGCTTTAGTTATACGAATAAGTGAAGTTATTTCATATCAACGGCCACCAGCTCCGGTAGCCGTGATCGTCTAGTGGTTAGGACCCTACGTTGTGGCCGTAGTAACCCAGGTTCGAATTCTGGTCACGGCAGTGTCACACACTGTCACGGCGGAGCGAATTTTTTTTTACTTACATATATTAAACTAGGATAGGAATCGCTAATTAATCACGTCAGGGTTGAAAAGGGGGTTGAGAGTTCGAAAAATATACGAACTATCATAAGAGATGAGGGAGAGTTGCAGTGAGATATCCATTTGTATTTATTTTTTCATTGAACGTGCTATTTCTAAACCGAAAAGTGGCCCGTAATCTTGAATCACGGTTACTAAGCAATGATTTTCAAAAAGAAATCATAAATTAATTAATATGTCGGTTACCCATAAAAATGTGACAATAGGAAGACAATCAGAAAACAGTGGAAAGCTGTCGTAAACCCCAGGTTAGTGCTCAGGGGATTAAATTATAAGTATATAATAATAGTATATTATAATTAATCTCTATCTGAATTTTTGTTTACATACTTTTCGCCAAAAAATGTTTTGTATTATTAGTATATAAAACCTTACCACATATCATCAGGGCTTCAAACCTGCGTCCATTATCGCCTCAACTGTTGATGCTTGGCTACCAACAAGGCATTAGTTAATGCTGTACAAATAAAAGTAAAAAACTTGCTTCAGAAGTAAATATATGGCCACAGTATTAAAAAAACAAGTATAAACTTACCTCAGCACACCGTGGAGAAGGTGAAATCGATAAATGTTTATATACCATTAAGGGAAATGTGTTTTATAGTGCCCAAGCTATAAACACACTTGACCCGTGACTCAATAAACATACACGATACACCACATAAATAAACCAATGTTTCAAGAACGACAGTCTATGTTGCAAAAATGTATTCAAGTGTTGAGCAAACCACGTCCTTTACTTAAAGGAAGTATGTCCAGAAAACATGTGAGCAGAACTAAATAAAAATTTAGGTCCGATAATTACATTAGATAGTATACAATTTAAACATGTCCTCATGGTTCTTTAATTATTTTTAGTTTATCAATACTCTGTTGTATATAGCATTTTTATTTTCTTTATTTCGATATTCAATTCTGAATCATGCAATTTCGATAGTATTTTATGTAATTTTACGTTTGTTATAAATCGTTAATTGTAATAGTGATAAAAGATGTGAATACTGGCATTAATCATGTTATATAAAGAACCGAGAATAATTATTTTGCATGTTGGATAATATCATAAAATTTAGATATAATCTTTAAAACCTAAATAACGATTCTAATCACTAATTATTTATATGATTTAAACCGATATGATTTTCCAATTTGATATAGGTACATTGTACTCACACTCCTTACGAAATAGGTCTCTTAAATGATTATACTTATTATCCTAATGAACGTATAATATTTGCGCATATAATTTATACAATAAACACGGTGGGAGTGCGATAACTCATGTCTATTCATGATTGGTCTGTTGTTAGAGTGCATTTTCCTAACGCTTGGGGTCGATGCGAGTAGGTTAAGGACGTCGAATACGGTTTTGTAAAGTCTACCCTAGATATTTGGTATGCATTAGTTTCCCGTCGCATCGATAAAATTTAGATATACATATTATGTGTAGTCAAACGTCTAATATTGATCTACGATATATTGTAGATCGATATCGTATCGATTTTAAAAATAACAAATGTTTCGTTTTTATGAGGCGTATTCAAGTTATGTCCGATGTAAAATAATACAGCGAACATTTCTAAAGGCAGCGGGAAATTTACTTGTCTTAGATTATTCCAGTTTAAGTAATGTGTTTGATATATTATTTACTAATTATGAAAAGCAACGTCTCTCTGTCTGTCCTTTGGTTGGCCTAAACATGGGGACTACTGTCATGTAAATCTATTGAGTGATTTTCGAGTTATAAGTCAACTAACAGACAGCCAAAATAGTTAAACATATGTTTACTTTTATAAATAATATTCAAGGAATAATTTTTAAGCTTTCGCTATTCGAACACTTCGTAACTCGAAAACTGCTGATCTGTTTTCAATATAGTTTTTAGCTTAATTCAGCAGTAAACTCGAGAAGCGATTTTGCTACATATCAGCACATCTTTTAACGTTCAACCTGTCAAAATGTTGAGTTGTTTTCACTATTTACATTATTTTTGGCGAAAACCTAACTTATAAGTACATACATGCCTTCATATATGGTGGTCAATTTTTATTAGATAAATGGAATTAAGGTCAATGGATAAATAAAATAATAATAATAATGATTCGAGTGCTACATTAACAACTATACGCAGGTGTCGTGAAAGGTAATTAAAGCCATTACTAACGGTGACTTATATTACTAGAGATGACAAAGGACTACTTTAATACTTCCAATACGCTTTATGATATGAATCCGCGGTGATTCAAAAGCCAGATATAATAACAAATCGTATCAAGCAGCCAACCTGGTGTAGATCCAATGTTTGTTTAAAATACATAATAGCTCTATAGAATATTATTATTATTCATTTCTTTTACTTTTATTATTAGCATATTTTTATAGTTTGAAGCTATGATGGTGCAGTTGGCAGTGCGGTCAGATTTCGTATCAATGGACGCTGATTCGAGCTCACCGTTCCAACTATAAAATCAGCCTGAGCTTTCTTTGAAGGAAAATATCGTGAGGAAATTAAAGCATGGTGGTAGGGCATTTTATAATAATGTCCGCATGGGTAGCTACCACTTTCAAGTTAGAAAACTCACTTGAGAACCAGTACCTCTAGGCTGTATGCTTACCATCCTGGACCACATCATCACTTAACATCAGGTGAGATTGTAGTCAAGTCACTGAGACTATACCGTGTAAAAAATGGTGAATTCATTAGGAACGTTTGTTTAGTTAAATACAAAAATAAAAAATTAAATAAAAAAAACTTAAAAGGCTAACGAGACGAAATCTGTACATTGAATATATTTAAGAAAAAATACTATGCGGGGCTTCAGAATCGACTATTTCGTTAGTTTAAAAAATGTTTGTTTGTCTGTTTATTAATTTGTTCGCCAGTCACGTAAAAACTATTGAATCTAATTCGATGATACACGCACACATGCCGAAAACATAGGCAAATTGCAAATAGTCTGAATTTCAAGCGGGTAAAGCCCCGGGGACAGCAAGTATACAAATGAATGTAAGCTATTTTACATATTTACCAAATAAAAATTAAATTTTGTTATGACTAAATTTTATTCTTAAATTATTACAACTTTATCCAATTAACGCGACTTTTTCTTTGTTCATTTTGTTGGTAACTTTTGCGAGTAAACTGAATACGTAAGTGACAAAAAGTGCTAACTAGAGGAGTCGACTTTTCGCGAGGGAGAGATTCAAAGTATAACTAACTGCTTTTGCTGTGTTATCGTTCTGAAGTTACTTTATTTACACTTTATTTTGAAAATCTGAAAGTGTTTTTTCTAGCAGATACGTCTGATTCTACATAGAGTTAACATTAAACAGCAAATATTTTGTGCTTTATTTTTTTTACTACCTGTTTAGCGACTCCGGTCGGATTTAACAATTTAACAAAGACATTTTCGTTTTCAAGGACTGACAACAATAAACCCAAGACGTATTTCGATCCCCAACTGAGGAGGCTCTTATACATCGCGATGCAGTAACACTGTATGCATTATAGAATTACACGCATCATACAGCATATAAATACTTGCACACTACACGCAACTTATGTAAGAGACCTTCTTTTTCTCTAATTTTTACTTGTCGTAGGGTTAAGGCTGATTTCATTTAAAATAAAAGAAATTTAACATAGGTATAATAAATTTAAAATAAGCCTTTAGGAGAAAATATTTTAGATGTGAGCACACAGAAGTGCCCTCACTTAAACGCCATTTTGTTTTTGACACATCACAGCATGTTATTGACGGTTGACGTCATAGCACTGGAAATCAATAACTTTTTTCCCTATCGAGAATCGCTAAACGAGGAACAACTCTGGTACCGCGCGCGCTCATTGGTCAAATCAAATAGTGTGCGATTCCCCGGTTTCCTGTTACATACTTTTTCACGAAATCACTTTCGAAAATTGAAAAAAAAAAACGTTTCTTAGAGAAACCTTGAACTTTGCGTGTAATGTACACTGCACGTTAGCTAGAGTTCATGGAACGCACTAATGTTAAATTTATTGTCAAGTTTGTTACACTAATATAGTTATAATTTTATACATAAATTAACTTTTGACAATAAATAAAACATGGCCAGAGAATATGCCTATAATCTAAAAACCACTTAAATGGGTTCTGTAGTTAAATTTAAAAGTACGGGTCTAGAAGAAGAAAATTAAGAGAGACATAGTAATGAGGTAAAGTAGGTCAAAAGAAATAAACTCAAAAAAGCTTAAGGAATTACTACAAATATAAGAAAATATGAAACTTTCTACATTAAGTAATGAAAAGTTTTTCATAAGCTTAATGCAAGGTTTTTCATTTTTAAAAGCACACATTATTTTCTACGATTTCTGTAAATCAACATTTTTAATTTTATACATCCCATTACTTGCTGGTACCGGGAAAATTACTACTTATAATAGATGAGGGTAAATAAAAATACAGGACTACTCTTGTAAGAGTACAAAACAAAACTGAACTGTATTATATGTAGTCAACGTAACGTATACCTACACGCGCGTCACAAAACTACGCGATGTAGAACTAAACAGAAAACATAATTAGATGTACGCTCAAGCCAACATAATCTCAAGTGGATTCATTTTGTTTTATAGAACTAAAACGCATTAGTTAATATAGTTTCTGAATACATTAAAATACAAAAAACATTCTAACTTTTGGCCTTAATAGAAATATATAGATAAATAATATTAGTAATTTCTTTTTAGCTTGTATATAGTGACCTTGGTTATTTATGTAAAAATAAGATTAACTCATTAAAAATACGCTGTCACTTTTTTTTAATTTATTTTCTTAAATATCCAAAACATATTAATCTAATTTTGTTCCTAAATAGAAATCTTATAAATGTCCGTATTTACAGTTTATTATTCGTGGATGTTGAAACGTTTACGTCGTCACTGAATCTCGACCCGGCATGGGTCACTCTGCGGTGGGGACCTGCCCGCCGGGGTAAAACTTCACAAAACAGACTTATTAATGTGCCCTACCACATCGAACATTAATTATGAAACTGTAGTAAAATAATTTCCATGTTTTAACGTAATTTTGATTTATTTTATTATTTGTCTTAACGAAAAGCTTAACTTGATATCTTCTTCATCAAAATTGAATTTAAACTCATTGAAATCATACAGAAAAATTATAATATATAATTATAATATATAATTGTTTAAACTACATTTTGTTTTATTAAATTAAGTTCAGTTTTTATCATGTTAAATAACATCTTAAGCCATAGTTATGCGCAGTACAGTATAGTAAGAAATTAAGGTATTATTTTATATATTTTTTATATTATAGGGAAAACCTTCAAGACTTGCTACGACAATACAGATCGATGTCTAATACTACAAAAACAACCAAAATAACTCTGTAAGATCCGTTAAAGCATTGGACAAATTTAAAAATATAAAAAATATGTTGCTAAAATTGAAAATTGATACTTCCTTTTACACCAACTGATAACTGGAAGATGTACTATGTTAACAGTAACGTAACCATAGAATGTTAAAACTAGATAAACTCTTGTTTATACTTGCTTATAATATTCTTATATTAAACTAGTTTAAACATTCTTGATACGCTGGATAGGTTGCCGTCCGATTTCTGAATGATGCAGACGCCAGAATTAAGAAACGCTTCAACTAAGAAAGTACATTATTTCGCTAACAGTTTTTTGTAGTCTGTATCATGATGAGAGTTCTGAAAAGGTTTATAACTTTATCCCCCCATAACAGAACTATGTGGTTTTGTCTACGAAGCCACAGGCATACGATAGATCTTGGCACTAACAATGAAGCTCGCACCCTTTGCCGTGCCTTCATACATTGCAGATGTGGAACAAACTCTCTGTATGTTTTTCTATGATATGGGGTTGTTCAAAAGAGGTGTGAAAAGGTAAGCCGGTATGATGACGACGACTGCTAGTGGAATCTTTTACCGACAGTCACCGTTGTTTGTTTAAGTTGTACTGCACTTACCATATAGAAATAATTTACCAAACTAACATTAATAAACCTGTGTATGTTATTAAAAGCACGCAACGAAAGGCATACGTAACAACTTGAGACCGATTTGAAATGGCTTCACTCCACGTGTGACTACTGCCGTACTGAGTGCTTTATTTACACATAATATAAGCTCACGCCTGTTATCCCCGAAGGTTTAGGCAGAGGTGAAATAGTAAACTACACCACCCTCATTTCGCCGAGCTGTGATGAGCTTCGTCCCAGATGTGACAATGCAAGCCTGTCGCCATATCGGCCACAAATTTCAGACGCCGGGATGATACTGGATAGAAAAATTCAATATCACTTGACCCTATCCAGAGATCCAACCCGAGACCTCAGAACGAAAGTCGTACTGTAATACAAGTCTGCGCCACCGAGGCAGTCCTTCTTTCTATGTAGCTTTATTATAAATTAACAAGAAACTTATATGATTATGATGACGTCACCGGCATTCACAATAAAGAGTCAGCATATCGGTGCATAACCACATGTAATAGCGCCGGGAAATAGTCAACGCGATTACTTTTATCACACGACGTATAACCTCGTTGTCTCGGTGGCGCAGTTGTATTACGGTACGACTGCCGTTCTGAGGTCTCGGGTTCGATCCCCGGGTCGGGTTAAGTGATATTGGTGTTTCTACTCAGTCTCATCCTGGAGTCTGAAATTTGTGCCCGGTATGGCGACAGGCTCGCCCCTGTCACATCTGGGACGGAACTAAGCTCGGCGAAATGTGGGTGGTGTAGTTCGCTATTTCACCTCTACCTAACCCTTCGGGGATAACAAGCGTAAGCTTATGTTATGTTATAACCAATAATTAAACCACATTTCTAGATCACAGTTATTCATGATTCATTCATAACATTCAAATAAAAAGAGGAAGCTTATTTGATTTTGTTGTAACTCATTTCCAGCTATTGTCGTGACGTACGGCAGCTTCCGATTATCTTCTTGTACTTTTAATGTTGGTATTCCCTTATTATTTCTAAGATACGATACAACACAATAACCTTAGAGCAGTGGTTTCTTATCTTTACTTCAAATAGAAATATTTCTATTGTCTTAAAACATTAACAAAATAATATAGCCTTAACTAAGGCTCCAAACTAGGCAGTGCATGTGACTTGGAAACCTAAAATACCGAAATAGATGTAACATACAATTGTTGGTGGCTCAGTTATGATTTATATAAAATACAACAAGTAAAGTAAAAATTTGAGTAAAATAATTATAGCTAAGTGTAAATGTGTAAGAATAAGTTTAATTTCTATGCGTGCGTGTGTGTTTGAGTGAGATGTGCAATTCTAGAACTGTTTGCTAATATGGTATCTGCAATAGCTGTTCTGTTTGTTCGTAGAAAATGGTATGAAGCCATCTTTGGTAGCAGTTTTAAGATGGTAGCGTGAGCAACGTTGGGAGATGTAGTCATCCACAATTTTCCTAACTTTATTATAATTACTACGGCGGTATATACTACCATTCCATATTGTAAAAGACAACGTCTTTTATTCTTGTTGCTTATTTATTTGTCCGTCAGTATAACCATAGATAAATTATTAGATTATATATAACTTAGAAATACTTAACCGGTGTACATTTTTTTATACACACATTCTCTTGTTATTATTTACCGCGTATTTTGTTTCATTATGTAGTAAATGGAAAAAGCTAAAAGTATAGTTAATTTTTTTATGTTGTGTTAATTGATTTTTTATAAATTAAAGTGTGTTAAAACGTGAATAGGTACACGTTCTTAAGATACCGAGCTAATTTAAATATTAAGAAAGCAGTTTTTCTAAAGTTTCGAGTTTTCACTCTTGTTGGCGGTCACCATGGCTGCCTAGTTTTTTTTAAATAGAATGGAATAAATAGTTATAATCAGAATAAAAATTGTATTTGTTTCTGATCTATCTAGTTATATATATAGAATAGCCAGACAAATCCTATAAAGTAGATTTATTTATAAATAGGATAAAACTTCTTCGATTCAAGACTTATAACGGTAAGTTTTCATACCCGACTGGGTCGCAACCACCACGCATATTGACAAAACCCCACTATAATTCCGCGATCAGCAATTATGTAGAGCACTTAACCCCAACTGGAACAGTAAATGTATATCTACTAGTAGAAATAGGTATAGGTACAGGTATTAGCTGGTTCTGACCGACATGATGTTAGGTTTTTTTTTATTATACACACACACACCTCTGACATTTCTCAGAGACTTTTTTTTAAATCTTAGTTATCTTTCTACGTTAATCTATTTTACTGTTTTGTTCCTAATAATTTTTTTCTGCTATTTTTACGCAATATCTCAAAAAACTTTTACAATATTATTTACTCATCAATGTTTCTATGTTTTCTAATTTAATATCCATGTTTAGTTCCTGGCTTAGGTTGTATCTGTCTAGATAGGAGGTGTCACATTTGAAGATCATGTGTTGGACACTTTCCTGTTCGTCTGGGTCGCAAATGCTTGAGATGCTCTCCTTGCACTTGAAGCGGTGCAAGTACTCAGAGAACCCTTCATGTCCCGTGAGTATTTGCATTTGTACGCTGTTTATGGCCACCGATTTCATTGTTTTATATGCTTTAGTGATGTCTGGAAAAAAGCGTTTGGTTTCTTTCGCAGTATCCCCCGTTTGGTATCTCAGGTTCCACTCATCAACTGTCCTCAAGCATATTTTTCTCTTGATGTGTGAGACCGGGCACTTGTCGTATACATGATGTTAGGTTAGGTTAGGTTAGTGTTGACTAATTCTTAAATATCAGCTTTATTCTTGGACTGTAATTTATTTAATATTGAATGAAGCGGAGTAATTTTTTCTCCTTAGTTTAACAAGCGAACTTCATTTTTTTTTAAATATTATTATATATTATTTAGGAGCTATTGATGAGATTTAATGTTATATTAAAAATATTAGAAACAGTATTTTTTTATTTTGATTTTCAATAACGATTATTGTCGAATTTCGACATTCCGGAAACACTGGTTTAGATAATAAAAACGTAATAATCGTGTAATACCCGAGTGTGATTAAATAAATGTTGTTTATTCAATATCAGGTCAAACCTTAATATCTTATTCAAGTAAAAAATAATAATAATTTCACATATTATATGGTATACCACTCAATATTTCAACAAAGTCGTTATCGTAAATTTCATCTCAATGCCAATATATAATACGTGTTGCATTGAAATGAGAAATCGATGCAAAAGTTATCTTATCTCGCCACTCGACGACCATGAATAGACGCCCACGGGACGTACGGTTAGTCATTCCGTGAAAATTTCCCCCTGAAAAGCGCAATTCCCTGTCACCGAACGTAGCCAACGGAGCATCGGAAATAATCTGAATTGACTTACCGCAAACAAATTCGAAATTCAAATGAGCCGACCGTACGAATCCGCTTTTACACCGGAACCAGTCTTCCATAACATTGATCTCAACAAAACAAATCAGATTAACACATTCATTTCACACATTAAAAAACAAAACTCCTTACGCGAACTTACAGATTTGAGAATGGAATGTTATTAAGTAATAACTTTTAAATAAATTAAAATTTATTTTCAAAGTAAACTTTTATTTTTGTTATTAATTCGCAAATATTATCATTGTCTTCAATTTAGAATGTTGAATATTTTGTTTATTTCGGTGTTTTTCCGCGAATGTAACAAGCAAGGTTCTCGAAACACCGCTAGGGCGGGCGGGCGGCGTGCTTACCACGCGAACAGCGCGGTTACACTGAAGCATTTCAGGATCAGTTAGCACTGAAACAACATTATGCATCAATATTATTTCTATCTACTCCTCAGTGTACAAGGTGGAAATAAATTTTCCATTCAATCTTCTTGAATAATTATTTTTTTATTACACGCTTTATTTTAGCTTGACCTGTTTGTAATGTTAGATATATAACGGAATTTTCGAACTAAATTTTTATTTACTTCAAAATGTCGGATTAATTTGAAACTTTGGATAATTATCAAGAACCGATGACAATAAATTAATTTAATAAATTTGTCTCATTATCCTGACTAGGATAAAGCATTAAGCGTTGTCATCCGGGTTATGTTGTAACCCTAATACCATCAATTCCATAAACGCTATCGTTTGTACATACTCATTATATTTTATTTAGATATAAGTATCAATTAAGTTATATTATCAATTTTACTTGTTTGTAACTTTCAAGTAATTCATTATTACTTAATCATAGTTAATTCGTCGATTACTATAAAAATGAGACAATATGAAGACAATAGGAAAACAATGGAAAGCTGGCGTTAACGCCAGGTTAGTGCTCTAGGGGTTAATTGTTTATACATGCACTAGCTGGTGCCCGCAGCTCCGACGTGTTTCATATATTTTTTTTGGTGAGAGTGAAAAAGTGTATATAACAACATTTTATTTGTAACTAATCTAAAGAAACAAATGAATGAATAAAGAAAAATTAAAGTCTTTTGTTTTTGTTAGCGTAAATTATAACTAAGACTAATCCAAATCCATAAAAAAATCAGTTTCGAGGTGATAATAAGTTAAAGGAAGTGAGGAAATTGTCCTTACACATTTAACCCCTTGAGCACTAACCTAGCGTTTACGCCAGCTTTCCATTGTTTTCCTATTGTCTCATTTTTATGGATAATCGACATTTTAAGTACATTCATTATAATATTGTAGACTTCCTTTGTTTGTGACATTTAAAAAGTTTATTGTTATTCTTTGTTGAATGATAATTAGTTGTTTACTTCTCTCATGGGGCCATTGGATAATTGTTTTCCGTTTGACTTATAAGTCTTTAAGAAATATTGTTTATCATCCCAACAACATCTCCCTAATTATAAGCCTGATCTCGATAACATTAACAATCTAGACTCCAGCCATGAATAATTTATATGTTTAGTAATCAGTTCTAATTTAGTTTTAAAATACTTGTTTTAGCTTTTCACTGCGTAGCATCCGTATCAAGTATTATTATAAGTGATTTTGATACCATTTTAAGACTATAAAGAGGGGGAAAAATTATAGTTTACAAAATTAAAAAAAATATACAGCTACCCATACTAAAAAGTGGAAAGTAATTTTTAAAATAAGTTATCAACAATTTTATTACATTATTATATTTCAATGATTAAAATTATAAACCTTATAAACAGCTTCAAATTAGCTCTATATGATGTCGACACTTATTGTACGATCGAATTCATTATTTTGTTAATAACTAATTTGAGTTCTTATGTTTCACTTTTTAGTGGGGTAGCCACCAAAGGATGTTTTTATAGTTTTTCATTTAAATCCATCCTTCCATTCAACCGAAAGAAGACCACTGTTGGACTATGTCACTGTACCTATGGGTCTACCCCAAATATCTCTACGACAATCGGTCTTGCGCCACCCGTGTACAGCGAACCCGCGCGACTTTCACCAGGTCGTCGGTCCACCTTGTGGGGGATCTATCCACGCTGCGTCTTCCAGTACGCGGGCAGCCATTCGAGAACCCGTTGGGCCCATCGAGTATCGGTTCTACAAGCAATGTGCCCAGACCATTTTATTAAATACCATCCACATTCAGACCAAACACACAGAGCATAATCATCGTTTTTTAATGTAACTCAATATTTACATAACAATACTAAATCGTTACGAACTTCACAAAAAACTTTCTTCGAAACATAAATTAATTTTTGGCTTTTATCTCATCATCTACATACAAATTATTTTGTAATATTTGTTAAAGTTATAATCATTAACCGACCTCAAAAAGGAGATTATCAAATCGAATGTTTTTTTTTGTATATTTGTTATGCGATTTCTCCGTCATTTGAGGACCAATTTGCCAAAAAAAAAATTAAATTAAATCGAAAGAGTATACTTCCGAGGTAGTTCCTTTTCCACTAAATCAGGATCTGATCAGTGGAATTTGGAAATTGAGAAAAACCCTCGAATACTATACACACTTACACGTGTTTCTTATATTCGTTTCCAAAGCTATGAAGTAGGCTTCACAGCTATACCTTTTTTTATTTTGACGGGAGGAAATGCATTTACGCACTACCCTTACCTATTGCATTAGTGAGACCGAAGCCCCCCAATGCAATAGGTTTCACAGCTATACCTAAACTAAAACTGGAAAAAAAACTTTTTAAATTAAAAACCAAACCGACTTTAAAAAAATAAACTATAAAAATGCCTTTTTAGTGCATTACTTTATATACTAATAAATAATTACTTTATTAATCGGCTTCGTTAATTTTGGAGTCGGAGCCAGCTAGAGTTAACCAATGTACTCATTTACAAATGGAAATAACTGCCTAGACTTTATTACAATTACACATAAGCTAAATAAAGGACTAGGGTGATTTTAAAAACAATTAATCAAAATACAATATAATTAGCGACGTACATTTACACCACTTTGTTATCCATAAGCTAGCACCGATTTCAAATTTAACGAACGAGCACTAACCTGGCGTTTACGCCATCTTTCTATTATTTTCCTATTGTCTCATTTTTATGGGTAATCGACATATTAATAACGTAATTATTTTTTGATTTTTTAGAGCATTTTATAGTTTATTCTTTTGAAAACGGTTTTGTTTTGTATAAAAAAACCGTTTTTTTTGTTGAGTGTTAAAAAATACTATATTGAATGAAGGTCCTGTTAAAGCACTAATTGCTTATGAAACCCAAAATACTATCACCGTTTCGAAAAATGCACTTTGGCCAGGCTCCAACAAGATCGACCAACGACATGATGAACTTCGATGGAGTCCCTTAGATACAGATGGTACAAGACCGGTCGTTGTGAGCACCTTAAGGGAATGCCTGAACTGAATGCCAGTGAACGTCTTTCGAGATTATAATGGTGGTGAAAAATAAAATTAATCACATTTCAAAATAAATAGCAATAATAATATCGTCCGAATCTCTAAACATATTACAAATAGTTTGACATAATTAATTTTGCCACGCTTGCAACGATCTCTGTCTGCACAATTATAATTATAAGGATCGTTAGCTCTTTATTAGCTCGAGTATCTGAATGTTCATTTTGTTCTTCTTAATTAATTGGATTTATACATTTACTTCTAACAATATTTTATTAATTGGATTGCCTCGTTATCGAAAATGTTAATGATAGTATCACGGTCAAGGGACTGGAGATCACTTCTTAGTGTGAACATTCATATAATATGGTAAACAAATTAAAATAACTTTTCATTTTGTTACTGATAGTAACAGCTGGCAAGTAAAAAAATGTATTCACAAAAATATTAATTTATCGAATTAGAGAAATCCATAACTGTAGTTGTACAGTTTAAAATTAGCTAACCATTTCGGTTCTTTGGACGTAAACTTTTAGTTCAGTTATTTTTTTAATAAATCAAATTATCAAAGAAATCTAATAAAGTAATATTTTCTATTTGATCTTTTTTATTGGACATAAACTGTATACAATAAATATTAACACATACATAATATGCTACATTTAAAATAGATATAAAATTATACGTTTAATATAAACATATAAATATACAACGACAGAGTAACAACGTTCGATTAGAATACAAAATGATAATGCCATTTTTTTAACCTTGCTGATGCTGTTGACCGGACGGGCCTTTACAGCGTCACCGAACTTTATGGGCGTGTGCTTAAGGCACTCAACCGCAAAAGGTAACTAGCACAAGAGTTACCAAAGTAGTACGAATCTCGGCTTGGCCGTTACCTGTGTGTGAAAATCCCCGCGGAACTTTAATCCTAGTTAATCGCTACATGTTTTATTTAAAATAAAAAAAGGTTCCTGCCTATGTACCTGCGAGTTGTGTGCAGAAGTGTGTGAGCAGTGTTGTGCGTGTGTACCTGTGCTATGTGCTCAGTGTATAGTCAGTGCCACGGTGTCGCGCTGGCGGTGACGTTAAGAGCCTCCCCAGTTGGGGAACGAGACACGTCTTGGGTCACCATCAGAGAGGGACCCGGAGTGTGTGCCGGGGCAAAATTAGCCGCCTATACCCGGTGGCAGGAACGACCATTTCACGGGCGTGGACGCCGACATGCATATTTCTTCGGTTGATGGGGACAGATCCTATTCGCTCGAGTGATTTTATCGTCGGGGGCAGTGATGCGGTTTCGGAGCTAACGCATTGATAGGGTACGTTAAGGCTTTAACTATGAGTGGGTTCGGGTGTGTCTGCGCGATCAAAGAAGACGCGATACTGGGACTTGATTACGGAATGAGTGGAGGGCAGGTTCAGATCTCTGTCTAAATCCTATGGCAACGCCTTTGAGCTCTGACACTATTTATAAAGACTTATTTATCCCCGCTAAGTAAAAAATCTTTCTTTTTTTTACACGGTGCAGGCTTGGTACTTTGGCCACAATCTCACCAGATGTTAAGTGACGATGTGGTCCAGGATGGTAAAAAAAGACTAAGCCAAGAGGAACTGATTCTCAAATGATACTGTCGGAACACACCTATTTGGCGACAGGTTTTCAAACTTGAGGGTAGTAGCTAGCCAGCCGGGCCTTATTAGAAAATATCCTATCACCGTGATATGGTTTCCTCACGATGTTTTCCTTCACCGAAAGCTCAGGCCGATTTTAGAGTTGGATAGGTGGGCTCGAACCCGCGTCCATTGACGTGGAACCCACCCGCACTATGCCCTGCGCCATCAACGTTTGTCATCGTCACAACCGGTGAAAGTCAATTGAACTTTTTTATGCGGTGTCTATTTTGTTTATACTAGATAAAAACCCGGCTTCGCTAGGGTGAAATATGACTCATAGTACATAATCTTTTACAAAATATAAGTAGATAGGAACTGTAACTTCACTGATACGTGTGAATCGGCACTGATACGTGACTCAACGAAATCAAGATGGCATCCAAATGGCCAATATGGCGATTGCCATTTGCATCATTAGAATTTATCAAAATACTCGACAAATCGAATTTTGCGGATATAGCATATATCCGACTCGAAATCATTATTTTTATGTTTCATTATTTAGGTGAGGTTCCAATCGAGTCTACCGTACCCCTTGACCGAATTAATAATATAGATTCCTTATTTTGCTTTTAATTTTTCCAAGATGAAAGTGCTGATTCTACTGGCAAGTAATTAACCTTTTTTTAAATATATTTTAGTTAATGTAATTTCTTGTTGACATTTGAAGTAATCTTGAACAAGGTGGAATCAAACACATTAATGTCTCACTAGAACGTTAGTATACGATTTGATATCAGCCACCACAAGCTTTTGTAATTACTTGTTATTTGACAAGGGTATAAGCACACAACGCACTCAAACTAGTCTCGTTGCTATTAGGGCTGTCACCAGTAATATATTCGAAATTAAAAAAATATTCTTCATTTTTTTTCAATGTAAAATGAATCAGCAAAATATTTATATTACATTAATGTATTTGTCCCTGAAGACCGAATCGCTCCAACCAAGAAATATTTTTTTCTGTTATAATTTCATTTGAAATCCAAGAAGAAATGGGTTTTTCGTCGACTACACGCGTATATGACGAATATTGTCAAAAAATGAATATAAATTGCCAGATGCGGACGAAAGACGCAATTTCCCATAACAAATGTAACAACCCTACTCAGACCTACAACCGCGATCGTAAATTACCTAATAAGTGACTACAATGTGAGAAACTTCTAGTGGTCGTATGCCTCAGTACGGTGCCTTTGCGAACCGCCTACGACGTCTACGCTATCTGCAAATAATTTACGGCTTTATACCTACATCAAATAGATACTAAAATCGCTCGGATGAATGGAATTACAATATGCTTATATCTAACGTGACGCAGTACCTCATAATCCAAGCTTTGTTACGCATCCACCGGCCTTCCAATCTGATGTTTTGTGCAAAATTTAACGTCACCTTGAAATTTACTACATCGTTTCATATTATTTATATACCACATAATGTAAGGATTTGTATAGAAGTAGCATTATGCTATCTTTTATTCCAACAACAGGTATTGATGAAGATCCGTTCTCAGTAGCCGTTATATTTCTACCGTAAAATTGAATAAATTATTAATACTAATTAATCATTTTTCTTTAGAATTAATCACTATATAAATTATTAAATGTTTTGTAATGTCTTGAATAAAGTATTCCAAGTAATCGTACCGGTCGTTTTTTTGCCAAAGTCATTCACTGTTACGATTTGTTCACTTTCCGAGAGTATAACAAAAAATATCTATACCAAACCAAGCCAAAAAATATAGCTATCTATAATTTGAAATAGTCATCTATCTATAAGTAAATTAGTTCAGTGGTTCTCGCTAACTAACGAATATACAAACAGAGAGAGAGACGGTGCTATTTATAGTCACGTGTATACTATATAGTATTTCTATTTAAAACAATTAATTCGGACTTTAAATACGAAATATTAAAAATTATATTAAATACTGAAAAGTATTTTTAGTTAGCTGAGATTTTATGAAAATTAAATGAAAAATCAAGTAATCCTGAGAACGGATATATAGAGTATCTTGAAAAACTCTACGACACTGTGACTCGGCATCAAATACCTGGTAATAATTATTTTGAATCATTATAAATAAAATGTACCCCGTATCTAACTATGAGAAACATGCTCCGCTAAGGCCGTCGTGAAATTTATAACTTTGCAAGAACACATTTATTATTTTCACATTAATACAAGCTTTCAATAGCTTAGTGTTTATTACCGTCAAATACAGGTACGTCTTCGAATGATTACCCCCCGAGCCCGGGACCCAAGATGATTCCGAATAATTTATTTTTTTTAACTTACACCAATTAGGTGAGAGTGATATCTGATACTGAACGTACACAGTTTAAAAAAGGTACTTCATTGGTTATAGAGTATAGCATTTTCTACAGCTTGAGTTGGCTTTTATCGTCGTAAATAAGGAGGGTGAATTTAATTGTCTATCCCGTTTGTAGGTTTAACTTGCTAGAATTTTGTGCTCCATCGTATAGACGATAATAGTATAGGGTGAATCATTACGTGAATGCTAGTGATGTCTGGAAATGACGCCCCCCTCTGTGTGCTTACGCTAGAACTGTTTATTGTTATTATGAATTGTATAATTTATATTATAGTTAAAAAAGAAACCAAATCGAGTTTCTTGTTGTATTCCGAACCGGTGGTAGTTTTTTGACGTTCATAAGCGCCTTATCTGGGCCCAAATTGAATAAAAAAAAATGATTTGATTTTGGTTTATGGTGAAACGTAGACCAGAGGGTCAGATATAAGAGTTGATCGTCACGGGACACACGATAGATGTCAAACATTAAAGTTTGCTTTAGAATAGTATACAGATACACACGAAACGCAGTTTATACGTCTTTTATGCTATTTACCGTATTACAGTCAGTTTAACTGCCAAAGCGAGCTAATAGATGTTTCACATTAAAAACGTTTTACGCCTTAAAGCCGGCCCTGGTGCTTTATGTTCTCCCCCTTCATAATATTTCTTATGTGTTATTTTTCACGTAGCTCGTAATAAAACATTACGTTCTAACAAATTTGTTATTGTTACATGCGATTTTTTATTTTATTCCTGCAACATTTTCTTGGAACCTTTTTAAAGAAATATTTTCTAAAAAGTAATAGAATCATAAGGGACGTATAATTTGCTTTTTATAACATATCACACCACATAATAAATATTAATAAATCCGTCAAGGAGTACGGTAGAATCAACTGAAACCTTACCTGAATAATAAAACATAAAAAAATAATAACTAAAAATCGAGTCCGACAACATACTATATTCGCAAAATTCGGATTATCGAGTATTTGTATTTGTCTAATGGTGCAAATGGCAGTCGCCATATTGACTTGATATATTGACTTCTTGAGTTCGTTAAGGCCGGTTCACACGTATCAGTGAAGGGACGATTTACACGTCTTAGTGAAGTTACATATGAGTCACATTTCACCCGAGCGAATCCGGCTTTTCATCTAGTTTATAATAAACTAAATAAACATCTTTATATATATGCACTCCCTAGTCGTCTAGCTAAAATAAAAATACAAAACTGGTTACAAAACCTGAATTATACGGAATGACTATTAATTGTTTTTAATTAAATTAATTTAACAGTGCGAATATTATTCGGAGATACCCTAATTTCGCATGTCTTCACAGACACATATTTACATACACAAACATATTTCAAATTGTATTTTTATTTATACTGTTATATAGTTGTGTTATATTATAGTTAGTTATGTTATATTCGCAGCTTACCCAGTATCTGACGTCCGTGATACAGTGTCACCACCAGTACGGACGTCAACGTGGTATATTCTAGTGTGAATATTTTCATGTCTTAATAGTAATTTAAATGTATGACAAATATGAAATAAATTACTATTAATATTATCACTTTGCCCGTTATCTCACCTGATGTTATGTGGTGATGTGGCCAATAATGATAATCATGCAAAGCCTAGAGGTACTGATTCTCAAGTCATAGTGCCGGTACGTACCTATAGGTGCTTGCCAATAGGTTTCTAAATTTGGTTACTAGTAAGGCAAACATTAGAAAATACCCTACCGTCATTCCTGCTCGCATGTCTTTCTGTTTATTCAAAGATATAAATGAGTAACATTATTCTCAGAATTTAATTATATCTACATAAATTGACGGTGATCTTTTATTACTGCTGATACTGAGACAAACATAAAACTACTTAAATGGCATTATGTAATGAATTATGAATATCTCTAAAACCTGTTATAAAAATCATTCCATACCTTATCGTGATATGCTATCCTGTAGTTCATAATTCTGCTTTGTTATCTGCCTTAAGTTAAAAAATCTGACGTTAAGTATAGCATAATGTCGAGTCCTTGATGCGATTTTGATTTGTCATCTGTTAGTACTTTTTTTATTAGTTAACTTCCAGTATATGATTCTATATTATGTAATTTTGATGGAGTTTGGTTATTTGGTAAATTCTGAGACAACAACTCCTTTAAAAAGCTTTAACAAATGGCCGTCACTTTGACGGAAGACTGAAGATTAGTGAAACAATCGAAATTGGGCTAAAATAACTTGTATACAGGGCCGTAATAGATAATAAAAAAATCCATAATTACGCCTTCTATCACATATTCATGAATAACAGACAAAAAAAAAACAAAATAAAATCCTATTTTAGTGGAAATTGTAAAGGACTTGCAAACCAAAGGATAAACGACCGCAAATTAATGCGATACAAGTCGTGATATCTGTGGATAGGGTAGCCATTGCGACCGCAATTTGCGGACGCCCCTTCACCGATAAATCGTCTAGTCTCCATAGACCACTGATTTCAGCTTGCGGTTTATCTTGGTCTATCATCTTTAGAGCGTATGTCACATACAGAAAATAATTCGTGTAAAATATTTTGTGATAACTTATTTCACGTTGTCATAAATGCGAAATATGAAATGAAAAAAAAAATGTTTTAATTGCGATGGTATTTTCAATCTCACTGACGAATGAATGACAATCTGTAAGAGTAAATTATGTAATAGAATACATTTATATTCTAGCCATATACACTAAAATAAAGATCTAAATTCTATAACTTAAAAAAAGAATCTAACATCATTCAAAATACATGCGACACGAAAGTAAATAAAATATTGGTTTCCTGACAATATATTTCGTTAAAGGGCAATATTCAGAAACAATACAATTTCTCATGAAGGTAATACACCTGGGCCAATGTTCAGTAGTACTAAGACCCTTGGTAATAGAAGGCCCAAGTCGGTCCCGTGTAAACACTTGGTCCCGCAATGGTTCAAATCCAATTTTTCACCGGTAATTGAAAAGGCCCAAGGCTTATAGGTTAAGAGTTAATGTGGATTTATATTATTGTACCTATTACATTGTTTTTTTTTTTTGTTGTTTCTCAAAGTTACTAAAGACTTTATGTTTTATGTAACTATATATATCTATGTTAACTATATATATCTAACTTTATATATCTATGTTATATAAATATGAATATATGTAATGGGAATAATGGGGTTAATTTGATGCACCGTCACCTCAAAACTACTGAACATTTCGGGATAGGACTACTACCTTTCGACGCGGAATTTTTTGTAGATGGTTATAGGATATTTATAGGAATTCCATCGACCCTTTGTCATTTGTTTTTCGATTTACTCTTATGTACATTTTTTACGCTAATAAAAACAAATGACTCCAATTTTTCTTCATTCATTTGTATTTTTAGATTAGGTATAAATGAAATGTTGTATTCACACATCATATGAAACGGGGCCGGAGCCGCAGACACCACCTAGTATGTATATATGTAAGCGATGAAAAAATATTTTTGTACTAGGCACTATAAAGTAATCCTTTTTGGAAGATGACTTCGTTTTAAAATTTAATATTGTGTTACTAATTAACATATTTATGAAATCGCTCAATTAGATTGGTAAACGTTTAAAAATTATAACAAATCGATTTAAAACTATCTAAAATAAAGTAATATAAATGATTCGTCAAACAGCGGACGGCTTGAGATGGCGGCGGGAATTATAATGTACTAGTTAATATAGAATACCGCTGTCTGACAGAACCTTAAGAACAAAATGTAGAGATCGATCTATTCATGTTCAAAGACTTCATGCTAGTTTACAAGCTTACTTTGAAAATAGTTAAATAAACACTTTACATAATAATAATAAGTGTTTATTCAATATCAAACATACATTTTTAATTACAATTAATTACTTCTGCCAAACTGCATAGCAGTTTATTGGCAGGTGTAACCTCCGTTTTTAAATAAATTTGTCTATAGATATGTAAACACTTAATAATAAACATATTTAAAAAAAAAAAGCATACATGCAATACATACATTTACAGTAAAATATAAAAAGAATGGAAAAAATATATAATTAACTTAAACGTTTACTCACACTATCTAATAGAAACTGACTGGTTTTGTTTTTAAAAATTCGTTTTGTAAAATTATTGCTTTGTAATGAAAATGGTAAACTGTTATATAATTTAGGCACTAAGCACTTTCTATGTCTTTCCCCAAAATAATTGTTATAAGCAGGTACCTTGAATGTATCTATTGCCCTATTTGGCCTTGTATGTGTTATATTTATTTTAAACTCGTTACTATCGAACTGTTCCACTGCCATCAATAGCTTTACTTTCTCATGGACTGGCAAGATTTTACAACACGCGAACAGTCGTTCATAGTTTACTATTTTTTTTATATTTTTATATTTCTTGATATAAATTTAGCATAACCCCAAAGGATTTGAATCTCAATTTTTTTGTTTGAAACGTAATTTTAAAACTGTAGCCTAGCTCTTAAACTAAGCGAGCGTTTCACACGAAAGCGATTCCTATAACAATGTTATCGATGTATTCAGGCCGTTACTGATCGTTATCGCGCTGCGTGACTAGTTCTTTGTGTATTCATCCTGAAAGGGGAACGAGTAAACTTTTTCCTGGTACATCATTAGCGATACATTTTTATACGTATTAAAAAGATTTGAATATCGTCAAATTTTCATAATACCATTATTTTCATAATATTACTGCTATATTATCTTTACATAATGTAAAAGGCTTCTTACTGTCTGATTACATGATTATTTTTCCAAATTATTTAAATGTATTCACTAGGCATATTTGTGTATACCTATATTTTGTTCCATTAGATAGATAGATAGTCCGCGACGCCTTCAAAAAGTTTGCGTCACTCGCTACACTTTCAAAGACTGCGCTCAACGCCGTATTTACGTAGAGTGCATTGAGTACAGTATGCTCGAATGTCAAGTCCTGACAATCCTCAGCATGATCGGCACGAGCGGGAACACTAACAGATGAACACTAACAGACAGGAGTTGCCAGGGTAATTCTTGCACCGGCTTGCTAATTGGACCATTTTTATTATGTCTGAATTTATTGGATTGGTATTCGCCATGCAGAGCAGAATAACTATTAAAACATCAGAAAAATTTGCAGAAAAAAGATTTATGAAGATGATTAATTTTTCATTTAGTTCGTATGAAACGGCTTTTGGACACCGAGAACGGATTGACCGATTTCGATAAATTTTATCTTTCTTTGTCTCTCGGACTCGAGAAGTCTCCTCGAAAATTGGAAGAGTAACTAAATATTAATCACGTAATAACTCAACATTTATTGACACCGAGCTGGTAAGAAGTTCACTGGTATAGCTGTAAAATATAAAAAATAATATATATTTGGCACCGGCCAAGAATAGTACCACTATTCTTACCTACATATATATCAATACAATTACAATACACCAATAGTGTCGTAAAAAGTGACTAAAAAATAAAAACCAAAGAATCAGCAGCAGCATCCTATGAGTATCACAAATACCTAGTGCGATCGTCAAAACTGCCTGCCAAGCGTGGCGATTATGGCAATACCCCCCTTATGGTGAAGACCTATGTCCAACAGTGGCCAACTTATAGTTGAATGGATGGATGGTTGGATATATAATAAATAATAATATTATAAATAAAAAAAATAATAGTTTATCATGAATGGTATTCGTTGTCAGGTTCGAATTTACACAGACCTTACAAGATGTCTCATGTGACTGGTATAGCTTAAATTAAAAATGAACGATTTACACTTCCAATGACTTCGTGCGTAACCAATTGTCCGGTGAAAGTGCTCCAATAAATCGAACGAGGTAATTTCATTCGTTATAATAGTCACCAGCTCCGGTAGCCGTGATCGTCTAGTGGTTAGGACCCTACGTTGTGGCCGTAGTAACCCAGGTTCGAATCCTGGTCACGGCAGTGTCACACACTGTCGCGGCGGAGAAATATTTTTTTATTTTTAGACTCATTGGACGTATTTATTTTTATCATTAAATGTATCGATTTATTTTATTTCAAATAAGACGTTAACTAGCTAAGGAAAAAGTGCCCGAAATATAGTTGTAAAACATTTATTTTTGAATAAACTGTAGCAAATCAACAATTTCAAATAATATCATATCTATTGAGCAGTGCTACTTTAGTGCTATTAGTGATACATCAGCAATTCAGAAAAGCAGATAAAATGTTTACTAATATATTTGTATAATAAAGTAAAGACGGATTGTGATAAAATTTGTATAAAAACCAGGGTAAAGTACAAAATTTTTTTTTTTTTTCAAATATGTTGAAAATTGTTTTAGTAAGGGAATTAAGTTAGTTAGTTTTAATTTAATCTCATGAAACTAAGGTCTCGATTACATGTATATGAAGGCATAAATTCAGTATTTAATTTTAAAAAAACAATGCTTAAACGAGTAAAAAATGTTAAAGCAACACATACGGTGTTCAAAAACTTAGTAAACAAATATTATCATGAATATTTTTCGAGGCATAAAATAATACTGCATAGAAAAGAAATTATTGAATTAAATATGTTTGAGAAAAAACTAAGGGAACACATGTCAATAGTTTTCGAAAATAAATGTAATACCAATGAAATACCAATGAATTATTACAAAAAAAAATATTTTTCTTTAGTTTAACATAAACACTGTGAATATGTATCTTATTTTATTGAAATCGCTCGAAACATATAATTCTACTCACAGAAATTTGCTGATGCATTTAGCATAGAATCAACTTTAACAAAAGAATCTATAATTTAAGAAAAAAATCTGGTAAATCAGTTTAGTCGTTCCCAACATCTATGTAAGTTTTCATTTAAAAATATCGTATTAACTTTAACGTTCTAACCAATTATGTCTCTTGGCTTCGATCTGATCCCTTTGACAATGGAAATATCATATTCCTCCTGTTACACTGACAATAGAGAGCAGCTATTGAGTCCTTTGTGTTCATTTACTGAATCACCGACTAATAGCTTTTCATATAAAAAGTTGTAGTCAATGCCTTTATAGGGATATAGGTATATTACCTGTATACTGTGTTGATATGAACAAGAAATCTTTAAAAGTTTAGTGTTTCACATCGGACTATGCGAATTAGAGAGATGTGAAGTTCTAATAAATTAATTCAACTATTCATCATTAACCCCTTGAGCACTAACCTGGCGTTTACGCTAGATTTCCATTGTTTTCCTATTGTCTTATTTTCATGGGTAATTGGCATATTAATCATAAAAATAATCTATGTATGATTAGTTTGAAATATCGATAACAACTTCTAAAAGATATAATGAAGTGTAGAAGTTAGAGTGATGAAGGTATTACTTTACAGAAATCTTTCGTAAATAATATAGGTGATATTACTTTATCAATATAAAACGAAATGTAATAGATAAATGTATCTAAAATCACTTCAACAAGTCAAAATTTTAATACAGTTATTAACGAATCAGTGTACGCAGTTCATGATTATAAGAAGTCATAACATGACAACCTTCATGTTAGGTATAGCCAATTAAAAAAAAAACCTACCCTATGGTTACATTATTTTTTAATCGGGTATTTATTTATTTAGTGATGATGCCGCAGTGGGTAGTGGGCCGGATTCCATGTCAATGGACGCGGGTTCAAACCCACCTACCGAACTCGAAAAATCAGCCTGAGTTTTCGATGAAGGGAAACATCGTGAAGAGACCATAGCATGGCGGTAGAGCATTTTCTTATAATGCTGTCTGGGTAGCTACCACCATCAAGTTAGAAAACCCTTCGCCAAATACCAATAGGTTTGTTCCGGCAGCATCATTTGAGAACCAATATCTCTAGGCTTGGTGTGTACCATCCTGGACCACATCGTCACTTAACATCAGGTGAGATTGTAATCAAATCACTGAGCCTATATAGTGTGTATATATATATATATATATATATATATCATTTAAATGAGTAACTATCGACAGTCGCCAACATCATACATATATCTACCACAGCCTTAGGTTAATCTTTAGATAGACATTGCCTGGTGCTTAGAACATGACATGTTGATCTACGGTGCCAGACAATACAGTGCATTCTTTCTCGACACGAACGAAAAAATTCGGAAGCTCTTATCTTTGCTATACCGAGCAGATGTAGAATGTCAGAGTGTTTTCTACTTGCTCTTATATTAGGTGCTTCAAAAGAGGCTTAAAGAGGCATTTTATCAAGCCGACATGACGGGAGATGACTGCCAGTGAGAACTGTCTTCGCCCTACTTTCGGAACTGTACCACTAATGTAAAAAACATGATAAACCGATTATATTATAGTAATATCAGTAAAGGAACGCTCTGTATATATTGTAATTGATATCCATCTTTTTTTCAGTTTTTATTTATAGTAATAAATAAATACGTCTATAAACGGCATTTTTATTACGCAGAAACATAACAATAAAAACATTATTATTAACTCGCTTTTACACATGAAATTTTTTTATGTATTTTAATTTTAAATCTCTAACAAGATATTATCGGGAGTTGATTTGTTATACGTTTTAATATAAGACCGCTCGTGTATTCCATTGATTTTAAAAGCTTTTCCCCTCAACACCGAGATCAACGTCGGATTAACGACACTGAAATGAGGTAGGTAAATAAATACACACCTAATTCAACCGTATTAAAACATCTTCCGAGCAGCTTACTTCTCTGAAATGTTTATTTTAAAATATATCATCTATATTATCTATACTAACAAATAAAATTATAAATAAAAAAAAAAAAAAATAAATAAAAATAAATAAATAATAAATAAATAACAAATAAAATTAAAGTGTCTGTTTGAATGAATTTGAATTGAATATCAAAATTATTATTTTTTTACGAAATAGGTATGTATGTACATGAGACCTATACCAAAAACGCAATTTTTAAAATTTTTATCTGTCTGTCTGTTTGTTCTGGCTAATCTTCGGAACGGCTTGACGGATTTTGACGGGACTTTTTTGGTAGATAGCTGAAGTTACTTCGTGTAACTTAGGGTACTTTTAATTTTCGTTAATAATTAGGGTTCCGTATAAAAAAATTAAAATGCAGTGAAAAATATATGAAATGCGGGCGCATCAGCGGGCACATAGCTAGTCATAAATATTTTAATATGTACACGTTTCATTTCGTTCATGTTTTTTTTCGATTCTCGATATTTTGAACAAGACATATGAATGACAAAATACTTCACGTGTTTGGAAAGAAGATCCTGTTTCAAACTCGAGTGGGTTTATTAGAACCTCTTTTAGTTATATATTTATCGATGTCATTATATAACTATTAATTGTATTTACATTGTTTTTTCAAACCGATTTAGACACTGTTAACTGGAAGGGATATTTAAATTTGATAAAACCTTTTAATCTGCTGACTGTTCTTCACGGACTGCTGACTTCAAACACACTCTTTACACGGCAACAAAAATAGATTCCTTGTACCAAGCGGTAGCTACGCCACTGAAACTAAGCCGATTTTACAATCACTAGGTAAACTATATGTTTTTCAAGAGTCTTAACTTAACAATAGTTAAGTTTCCCAAAATCAAAGCTAAGAGGGAAAGCGGAAAATTCGCTACAATGCTCTAAAAAATAACGGTGGCTTCTCTTCTGTCTGTAACTACGGACAGTCACCGGAATGAGGTGTACAGGTCTGTTCTTCCTGGAGTAATCTACTAAGACACCTTCATGACTTATATCTTGTTTACAGATCTCTGAAGGATTATTAAGATGCACCGACTAGTAATACATCCAGACTTACTCAGCTAAACGAGGAACGACAAAGGATATCGCACGCTTAAGGCTTTTCCCTTCCACGGCGTCCACTCCGATTATTTCCCGTCATAGCATGGCATGTAGTTAAATTAGCGACACTTTGAAGGTGAACATAATATAATATAGTATAGTAATATAGTATAGTATAGTAATACATCAACTATATCCCACAAAATACAACAAAATTTACATAATATTGAAACGAATAACCAAAGATAATTAAAAAGATATTAAATCAACATGACAGACTGAGATCCTTGCAGAAACACCTTTTACTACATAAAAGAAGAAATCAAATATAGTCCGCAAGTGACTTTACATTTTGCGGAAGTTCGATATTCCCGTGGGCCGATCAGCGAGCTTGGCTGGCAGAAGGACTTAGGGGCTGACGGAGTGGCTTTGATCAATAAATAATATTAGTCCCAGGATTAACGAAGTCGTGTAGAAGATGCGATCATAAAAATCACGATAACTTTCTAGCAAAAATGTTTTCTATTAAAATCATCAATTGTTTTTGTTTTTATTTTGACTCAATTTATTTTCTAATACATCGTAGTTCTTGCTATCAACAAAAAAATCAAAGTTGTCCCGCGTCAAGAAAATCTCGGTAACCACTGTAAACACTAGAATTAAAATTATTTTAAATAATTTATTAAGCGTTAAAATTATTTCTGAATTTCGTAATTAAGAATTCTACATTTATTTACCAGCTTATTTGTTATATACCTACTCTAATTTTAAAACTTTAACATGTAACTAAGATCAATGTAAGTTTCAAGCTAAATTACATTTAACCATACGAGAAGCGGCACTTTAAACAACTAAGCGCAAGTTTCAACTACAAGACTGAGCGCTCCCCGGTTCACTCGCTAACAAAATTAACGAGAAGTCTAGAAGAGCCTGCTTCAAACTTAATACAGTTTCACATTGCACTAATGAATGCACTGTTTACTCACATTAATAATTATACGTAGATGTAAGTGGTTATTATTATACATTTATGTATTACATTTTATTTTTCCAGATAATTTTAAATTAACAGGATTTTACTTCGACGTCTCATCTATTTCCAGCCGCCAGCCGATGGTCCTGCCCCTCTTCTCTTTGGGTTCTTAGGAACAAGAACTTTGGAGGAGAGAGACACGTGGGACAGAAGCTGGCTCAGCGAGTTACCAGAGCACGGGCGAACGATGGCCTCCAATCAAAATGCTGGCGCCAGGTGGTGGCTTTCGCAGAGGCCTGTGAAATAAAAGGACCTCATGATCACACCTACCCAACTGCACGGTAATAGGGCATTTTCTTTTAATCACCGTCTGGGTAGCAACCACCCTTTTAAAAACCCTTTTAAAAACGTTTAAAAAACCTGTCGCCAAATACCAATATATGTGTTCTGTCAGTATCACATGAAAAACTTCGAAAAATAAGCGGAGTTAGCAAAGTAAAAATCAATCATATTATTCAAGGTCTGTTAATCATCCAAGAGTAAATCGCCACTTGAGATCAGGTAAAATTGGAATCAAAGTACTGAGCCTATATAATAAAAAAAAACAATTCATCACTTTTTTTTATAACAAAGATGCAGTCGAAAAAACATCTTGGAATATTTCACTTCAATTTCAATACCTTATACCTTGTCATGTAATCATAACACCAATAGAAATATTACATACAAATTAATCAAAAAGGTGAAATTATAAAAGATGATAAGATGATGATAATAAGATGATCTTGAACAGAAACAATAGAAATTCATTATAATTTAAATCGCGATGCGCTTTCGTTAAAGTTAAAATGAAAAATCTTTAGTACTTCATTTCATTAACCTGTGAACGACGAAGTTTCCCGGCGTCTATTCTATCAGCGACCGAGCAACCTTATAGATGTGATAACTTATAATATTAGTAGTGTTAAATTAAATAAGCAAAAAAAAACAGTTCAAGATATTTTTCTTCTCTGTTCAGCAACCGATTTTCTTTTCTGAAATGAAATTTCATTCCGCGTGATGATTGTCAGAGTATGCGTTTAGATTTTAAATATTTTATATTTATAGCATGGTTTTTATTTTATATATTTTTGTCTCTGATAAACTCGAAAATTATACAACAATAAATTTCCTCTTTCTTTCTTTCTATATATATCCTTTACTAAATTTCTTCTTTTAAGATAATGGCTATCTGTGTACACACCATTTGTGCCAGTATCATGTGGGTAAATGTATGCCCATCCTGCTCGAACTTTCCATGGAGCTTTATCGGCACCTCACAATAACCAAACTATGTCACACACGCCACTAAGATTACAATGATATAGAGTCAAATACACAAGTTTAATGAATTATAAAAAAACAACTGCTACATGACGGACTGAGATCCCGCCAAAAACCCTCTTTACTAATCATTTATCTTACAGATTTCTGACACGGAGAAAATCATTTAAAGCGGAAGCTAATTGGTTTGCCATTAATCTCAAACATATTTTTCCTTTTTCTTTAAAATATATACGATTTTTTTTTTTTCAAATTTTTAAATATCTGACTGGTCGAATTTCGAGTAACATATAAGTTCTCTATGAAGTAACACTAGTACAACATTGAAAAAAAAATTGTTTATTAATTTTTATTACAATCGTTTTTATATATATCAACAATAATGGGAAGCATATATGAGTCAGAAGATCTATTAAATATTTCACTGACGGCTCCTTCAGATTTCATGTTTCACTGATTTATGTAAACTGGACTGAATTAAAAAGGATCGATTATAGCACAATTTGGCTGTTTTTTAAACATTTTTATCTCCTCTGTGTTCTATATACTTCACTTCGAATCAAGTGAGTTTTGGAAATTATCCTTTATAATGATTAAATAAAGTAAAAATGAAATAAAAAAAAAAAACAACAAATAATACCCTTCGATAAGCATTAGTATTTCATTAAACGATTTGGATAAGCCTCTAATTTAGCTGAAACGTTTCTAAATTTCCTCATGATTATATTGAAACTGTTTTTAACACCCTCTTCTACAGTTAACGACACTAATAAGCAAATGCTTTCCGCCTAAATAATAATACTTTATTTCGTTTTGGGAAACGTGTTATTAAGTAATTGTTTTAAAACGTAGCTTAATACATTTTATTAATTCTGGGTGATAATAATTTGATTATCAAATATTTAACGATTTTTTTACCCTTTTATTGTGTAAATTTATATTCAGATAGAAGGTCGAAAGGACATCTTACTTATCTTCATTTGTGTATGTTTATAATCACCTATCTATGGCTTCTCATCTTTATCTACCGTTATACAAAATTTTTACTATTTATTTTATACTAGCTGTGTGCCCGCTTTGCATATATTCTTCACTGCATTTTAGTTTTTTTTATATAGAACCTTACTCAATTTCCAAAAAAAATTTTTTGCTACTAACACAAAGCAAAATATATTTCTCTCAAATTCAAATACCTGACAGTAAAACTGTGCATTGAATCGGATTTTAATCATGATCATGATGTGTTTTATTTTTTTTTAGATGGAACCCTAATTATTTTCGAAAAATTAATATAGCCTTCTTCTCTTCTTCCCTCTACTCTATCCTCGACCCTCGCATTCTCCTAATACATCTTGATTTACCTAAGTTCGATACGGTTCCAATCCTCATCGTGAACAAACTGAAATATTTCTGTTAAAATATGTTTTAATATTCACATTTACAAGTCAGTAAAATATCTAATACAGATAGTAAGAGATTCAGGTTTTATGTTTATCCAGAGCTGGCTTTACCTATAGGGTGTGCAGCGCACACTAGTGCAGGGTTTCAGGAGGGCGCCGAGCGACGCTCGCGACTCCTACAAAGACGCGTCGCTCGGGTCGCCAACGCCCTCAAAGGGCGACAGAATATTGGTTGCACACGGGGGTTATAAGGACTAGAGTTTGCTGCTAGTTTTATCTTATCCAAATATTTCACTTAACGTCAGGCTAGATAATTTTCAAACACAGCCTTTGGTGAACTTTATGAATATCATAGACACATGTAAGAAATTTTGCCATAACTTATTTCTTAGGCGTTCATAAATGTTAATGTATATTAGTGTATAACATGAGCATTTATTAAATTATGCTTATTAAAATATAAAATTGATAGGAAGTAGCTACAGTAATTGCAATACATCGCTTAGGAAATGTCTGGCCAATGATAACTTTAAAAAGATAACTGTCAATTGAATGTTGAAGTCGTTATTATTGGGTATTTTCGGCCCGTGAATCAAATTACACATAAGTATGATAATAAATGTATCAGTAGCGGAATGTGACCTATAATTCTCATACAAGTATGTAACTAAATATACCAGGCTGACGTATAATTATGTAATTACATTTTTCACAATAGTTACGTTATCTTTACCCCTTTTAAATACTTAATTATTTAGGTAAAATATTGGAAAAGGAGTAGCTTAATAACATCGTCTTAAATTACTGGAAACATACAAAACCTAATTAAGATTAATTTATAGTCGTACAAAATTGAGTGAAGTTGAATTAAAGAGGAGTTAATGTCTAACAAATATTTAATTTGAACTTTGATAACGGCCTCTGTCCACATAGGTCTCCCCCAAAGATCTCCACGACAATCGGTCTTGCGTTGTATCGTTCAAACGAGGAGAATTACCATAATCGCCACGCTTGGCAGGCGGGTTGGCGATCGCAGTAGGTGTTTTTGGTAGGTACTCAGTGGATGCTGCTGCCCATCCCCTGATTTATCCTTTAGTCGCCTTTTACGACACCCACGGGAACGATAAGTAGTGGTACTATTCTTAGCCGGAACCACACAGACTTATATATTACATTATATTTAAGTTAAAGTAAATATAATAATAACGAAAATAAAATTAGTCTATAGGACCCAAACGGCGCCACTAGGCAGAGTGCCCAAGAAGCTAGCAGCAATGCCACGTTATATGGTAACGCTCATTCTCTGAGTAGATTACCAGAAGTGATTACCAGCTTTGCGATCACGCGTGGACGCACTTGCTAAAAGCAATCCGTGATATTCACTGAGTAATCTTTGGACACTAAATTAACGTACACATACATTTAAATATGACTGATGAATATGAAAATTAATATATTTTGTTTATACCACTTTGTTTTATTTCATTCTTTCAATTTACAATTATTGAACAGTATTCCTCAGTATTAAATAAAATATCTATTTCGCATAGGTCGGACCTATATAATACTATAAATATACAAAAAACATCACGTCAGCCGATAGGTTTTTATTGTGAATAAACTCTATGAAAATGTACATAATATTGCATGGAGCGCAAATATATGTAAAAACTAGACAAACTTTAATGTTAAGTGTTAGGTTATTTTAATAAATTATGAAATTTAATCATTAAACAACCGTTTTTTCAAAATTTTCTACTTAAACTATTATTATTCACTTCTATTGGCAGTTCCCGTGGCTGCCTAATTTTTTTTTATGGTTAAGCTTTTTAACATCAAATTAAGTGCTATTATTTATTTGCTATTATTTTGCACAGCTCTTATGAAAAAAGAAAACATTACGTTTTAAAAACTTAATAGCCACTTACTGTTGTAGTAAAATCCGTAGTTATAGAATTTATGAGAACATCCACAATGTTACTCTACTGGGAGTTGGTAAGCGAGCATTCCCCAGGGCTTGATGCGAACGAGATTCTATACAAAACGCGCTACGCGCTACACTAAAGAAATTTTATTAATGCATAAAATATTCTTATACCTATTTCTGTGTAAGGTTCTTGTTCTCTTTAAAAGTTTATTAGTTACTCAGTGTATAATATAACTTATAAATAGCTTTTACGACATTCCAATTTGAAATTAAATAACGAATGATTTAGTAGCGAATTATCCCGCAACATGATCAGAAATTTTCAGTTTTAAAGAAATCTCGTTAATTTGTTTAGAGATTGGTGGTCACCATTTACTGTTTGCTATGTAAGGAACAGTGCTAGTTTTTATTACCATTATAGTTGATATCTTAAGCTCAGAAGATAAAATCTATACTAATAAATAAAATTGAAGTGTCTGTTTGTAATATCATAATTGTTTTATTTTACTAAATAGATGTTAATTTATATACGATACCTATGCCAAAAAAACATTTTTTTTTTAATTTTGTCTGTGTGTATGTCTGTTTGTTCCGGGTAGTCTCCGGAACGGCTGGAGGGATTTTGACGGGACTTTTTTTGGTAGATAGCTCAAGTTACTCCGTGTAACTTAGGGTACTTTTAATTTTCGAAAATAATTAGGGTTCTGCGTAAAAAAATTATATCTCTTAAAAATTGAATAAAATCCGATTTAATGCACA
This sequence comes from Samia ricini, assembly GCA_014132275.2. Taxonomy (NCBI): domain Eukaryota; kingdom Metazoa; phylum Arthropoda; class Insecta; order Lepidoptera; family Saturniidae; genus Samia; species Samia ricini. The sequence goes on from AP028161.1 coordinate 16,885,382, forward strand.
GTTTTACGGGCTACTTGCTTTACTTGAATTTATAAGAAATATTTTTACTTTATCTTAGTACTAAAACAATTATTAGGGTCCCGTATAAAAAAATAAAACGCAGTGAAGAATATATGAAGCACGAGCACAGCTAGTAATAAATAAACATTCAAGTGTACTCTACTTAGATATAGGATTTATTTATTTATTTAATACTTACTGTGTGTCCGCGGCTGCGCCCGCGTTTCATATTTTCTTCACTGCGTTTTTTTTTTACGGAACCCTTATTTTTTTTAGTTCTAATATAAAGTAAAAATATATTTCATAAATTCAAACATTTGCCCTTAAACCTGTGCATTGAATAGGATTTTATTAATTTTTTTAGGAGTTATAATTTTTTTAAAAATTTTAAAAATTGAATTTTTGTTATAGGTATCATACACACATTCATATTTTTTTAGTAAAAAAAAAAAATATTTTGACATTACAAACAGACACTTCCAATTTTATTTTTTTGTATAGATCTAAATAAACTAAAATTTTGTTATTATGATGTTAAAAATAACATAATTAAATAGAGAAGGTTACATTTTTGCGTAACATGATTTATGCTAATGTTATTGTAATTTATTTAGACATAGATATTACCTAAAGTTAAAACTTACCTTGAAGCTCTTAGAAACACAGAAAAAAAGAATATTGTATCAATCTCTATTGATATTATTATTTCTCTTTTTCTTACAACTCGTTTTACGTCTGTTTCTTTTTCTTCTTAAGTATATATTTATTACGTAACACGTATATATAATTTATAAGAAAGAGTTATTAGTCAGCCATAACTGTGTTAAGTTCTTTAAAATTCATTTGGTCATTCTAGATGAAAATTGGACATTGCCTAGATATTTGCAGTGCTGATTGTAAATAATTATTAATAGTACAACATAACTTGTTGACTGTATCTAATAAAATAATAATTAATTTGCACTCTATCATAAAATATGATTAATTTTACATTGTATTTTGTAAATAAGTTTGGAATTTTTTATAATTAATTTAAATGTGTCATAGATGAAACTCTACTTCAGGTGAAGTGAGAAAATTATGTTGAGGAACATTAGAGGCAGTCATGATTGAGCTCCTGTGGGAGTTGGTGTGGTTCTAGTAAAAAGTGAAGAGTAGTTAGTTGAATAGATAAGGTTACTTGGACTTTCAATATAAAAAAGAGTTACAACCGTAACATGGCGTGAGAACAAACTTGTAAAGTAAAATCTTAAAATAGCTAAAATATTGAACAAAACCGAGACACTTTTCAAATCTTAGGTTAGCAAAATTTTGGATACTTTTTAGCTATCCTCCCCCTAGTGAGCAATAGCAAGCAAGCTCTTAAATCATGATTACGTAAGCATTAGCATTATCTTGCAAAAAAAATATGATTAATTAGAAAATTTTGCTTATGTAATTACCATTAAGACTCTTCCACCCCCCGTTTATTTCAAAATAAGCGAAGCATAGATCCCCATTAATAATTACGTAATACTTGAAAGACATTTCAATAATCCACTAGCTAAATAATACCAATATAAGATAAATACCTGATAAAAAACTCATAGCAATGGTTAGTTATTGCGTTAATTCTTGCTATTGAAAAATATATTCAAAATTGTGTATAAAATACACAATGGTTCTAATATATATAAATATATATTTCTCTGAAAAATTAAATATTCTAGTATATTATAACGGTTAATAAACTCACTTGTAATATCTTTTTCATTATTTTAATGAAAATTGTTCTGTGGCATAATTGCTCTATTTTTGTAAGCCGATAAAATAAACCAAAGATCATTTAGTGAATATGGTTTTTATTACATTAATATTGGATAGGTTTTCTTCTAAAAATAACTCTTAGCCGCTAGTAGATAAGTTTCACCATTATCAAAATATCACTACAATGGTAAAGTGCTAAAATCGTAAGTGAACTAAATTTTACAGAAATGCAAAATATTTAGTAATGAAATCACAGACTTGTTATTTAGTTTATAAGCTTTAATATCTCGGGAGAGATGTGCAATTGAATAGCGACGCGTAGATTGGAACATCAGCTAAAATAACATTCACCTACCTACGAATTAACTAATTGCCATACATATTTTTGGCATTACTTTAATTACATTATCCCTTTTTTATTTTAATTTAAAAATAAACGTAGAAAATATGCATAATATATTTTTGGTACTAACAAATACTCCACATTACCTAATCTACGAATAATATATTTTGCTTATATAATAAAGATTTTTATGTAAAAATTAATTTATAAACTTTTTTATTCTTACTTAGTTATTGTATGGCTAATCATTGGTTGTGTAGTTGATAGTTTGTATTATTATTATTATACATTTTTATAGATTTTTACTAATTTCAAATTCTTAGTATTACATGTCATTACCGAAAATTATAAAATATATATTTTTTAATGTAACTTTTATATATTTATATATATATATATATATATAACAATTATGAATGCAACTATATTATACTGTAGGTTGTATAGAAGATTTTAATTAGAAAGGACAAATTTTAGAAGAAATTTTTAAGTCCAAATGTTTATCTTTCATTGTCAAACGATACGCTAAAACTAACTGAAAGATGATCGCTATAGCAATTATTCCCTCGGGGGGGTCTCGTGTCTTTGGTGTTATATAGAGATTGAATTTCCATTAACTAAAACGTGGTACTAGGCTAATTTGTATTTATTATTATCTCTATACAAATTATAACTATATTATTATAACAATATGTAATTATCTACTATAGTGTTTGCTAAAGTTTAGGAGCATTAAAAATGAAATAAAAGCAAATACAAAATTTAAGCCCTCATATTTACATAAATTTAATGTAAATTGTAAATCTTTTAGATTAAGTGCAAGATGCTTCACCGGTCAACTACGAACCTGGTGTTTACGCCAACTTCAATTGTTTTCCTATTGACAAGTTTAACCATGTATTTGAGCGATTAATTTCCTATTCCGACAATTGTCGATAGTTGTTATGTGGATACATTTCAAACAACCGTTTCGAAAAAATATTCGGCAGAAACATTCATAAGTTCATTTCAGAAAATGTTATTTTATTAACTGTTAGTCAGCCACTGTTAGCCATTACTTAATTTAAGTAGTAGGTGTTACAATTCTAAATTCATTAAAAGAAAACATTCTTTGGATTGTTGATAATATAAAATCGTACAAATACGAAAATTTAATTTTAAATTATTTTTACAATGATGTAAATATATCAGATACACTATATATCTACAAGGAACTGACATAGAATTAAGAAGATACAGTTGTCTTTGTATAATTACGAAGGATTCTGTAAAATACGAGTTAATTTTTTTTTAATATTCGTAATATTTAAAGAGCGTAGACCTAATATCTATAGAGTAATGTAGAGTATGTAATAAAAACACGATAATATGATTATCGCGTAATATTTATATGGAATATAAATATAAGCTCGGGCCGGCAACCTGGTTTCAGTTCTAAATCGATTCACATCAAAGATTTCAAACGATCTGTCTTTGGAAACGGTCCATTATTACTTTAAGAAAATGTTGATCTTTCTGCTTTGTAGGTAACTTTTTGACTTACGTTCTTCCTCGTGAACTATTGAACCGTTACTTCTTACGATTGTGATATTTTATTTACGGTTCAAATCTCTGTAAAGATTCTTCTCTCAATTTTTTAAAATTTAAATTGCTGGCGATTTATTTCTTCGATTGATTGGTGAACTGCTTACTGTTATAAAGTAAACATGGTTACAACTCATGAAGGTGATTCCAATCGTCAAATTATCCCTCTTTTTAGACATATACACAAATATACCTTATAGGTGGAGTTACTCGTAATAAAATACACCAAAAGAAACTAAAAATAGTAGTAATCTAAATTAGGATGAAAACTTTGAGTAAAGTTAGGAGATGATTATCAAATCCTGTGTCTAATCAACGTGTATCATTAATATGTTTAATACTGTAAAAGCTCAATGTTGACCACAATGTCAGCTGATGTTAAGTAATGATGTTGGTCTATCATGGTAACAGATACTAAGCCCAGAGGTACTGGTTCTCAAGTGATGCTGCCGGAACACGTCTATTGGTGTTTGCCGACGTGTATCAAACTTGAAGATGGTATACTCAGGCGGGCGTTATAAGAAAATGCCATGAAGTCATGTTATTCCTTACGATGTTTTTCTTCACCAAGAACTCAGGCTTAGTAGTTATAGAGTTGTTAAGGTGCGTTGGAACTGCACTATCATCGCTTCAAAAGTGTTTCATATTAGTGTGGTCGGATTCGACGTCTATGGACGTACGTTCAAATCCACTATCGTATCTCTTGAGCTTTCACTGAAAGAAAGGATTGTGATGAAACTATATAGCGTAATAAGATGACATTTTTGCAGCTACCACCATCAAGACGTGCAACTTCACTTGAAGGTCATTACCTCTAGCGTTAGTGTGTTTACCATCCTGGACCACATAAACACTTAACATCAGGTGAATTAGTAAAGCACTGAGTCTATTTATTACCTTCCTAACGTAGTGAAAACAACATATGTATATTGTTTTTTTTTTTTTCACATTAACAAATTACGCAATTTAGTTATTCCCAATTTCGTGAAACTTTTGGTCACACGAAGCAGTCTACACAATGAGTCAACAGAAGTTCCTACTACTCTGGTGCTCTTACGCTGACTACAATTTTCTCGCTCTACCGCCCTAAGAGCTCGTACCAAATGTCCAGTGAAGATGAAAAGTGCCCATTAGGTTATCATCATTTGGACAGCTTGAAAAAAAATACATTTCATATGAAAGAAAATTATAATCAACGTTTCTTTAAAATCTTTCACATAAGATAAGGGTAAGAATGTAAAGAAGGAATATTATAATCATAGTCATTTACGAAGTTCTTTTTTCATTATCCCGATTACTCTTCTAATATACTCGTATAAACAGTTCCTATATTTAATTTAACAAAATGTATAAATACTAAAACCTGACCATATAACAAACATCCTACGATTAATAAAAATAATCATATTAATTTATTTATAAGCCAACTAGCAGACAGACAGAGAGACGTTGACTTTTATATAATGTAAGAAGCTGTGTATATTAAAATCTAAGTGTATAGTTCACTTTATAATAAATCATTCTCAGAACTTACGCCCGAGGTACATTTAAAATAAATCTTCCGGAGAACAAATGATCAAACGACATCATTCATTACCCGTTTCAAAACCCAAAGAGCTTGTCCGGGTTCAAACAATATTTAGGTACCTACTTCACTTTGATTATTTATTATTATAATTATAAAATTCTAAACGATTTATTCATAAAAATTAATCAATAAAAGTTTATTCTATCCTTGTGTTCTGTCTATCAGCAACGTCTGTCGTTCTCTATGACGCATTTATATCATTTACTTTATTAATCGTGTATAAATTCTTCAGCAATATTGTAGTATATATTATGAAAAATTATGACAATAATAATCGACGAAAAAATCGAATTTGTTTTTTTTAATAGCACTAAATCTCACCAACAGCTAAACTAACAACTAAACCAAAGAAATAAGAATATCGATAAACAAACAAAGGAGAAAAATATACTGAACTGTTTATACATGGGTATAATGTCTTGCCTATTTATAATAATAAAACTTTTTTATACTAAAACTATTTAATATTTATTCTTGAAATATCTAAATATACAAAACTAAATTTAAGTAAAAATAAATTATTACTATTAGCTAAAAAAAAACTGTAAACAATGAATGCCCTCCAGCTCGCTGCCAGACGGGAATATTCCTAGAAGACTACATTGCCACGTTGGATGCCAATGCTTATACTGTGCCAAATATTGGTCAACCCTTTGGTCCCAAGATTTTTTTGATGAGACGACTCGTGAACTACTCGAAAAGGATGGGAGCACTCGGACCCCACGGCCCCAGAATCTCGACCCCAAACATTATAAATATGTAACGCCCACCAAGGGTAGCAAATTTGCGCTGCTTGAGATCCACCGTTGATGTATCTGCTGCGCCAGCCTTCAAAAAGGTAACTGGCAGATATGACGGTGCTAATCTTAAATCTTCCAAGGCACAAGCATAATACCATTGGGTCTATTGCCATCGTCACGAACTAAACCAATTTAATATTATATAATTATAATTCTTTATAATGATTTAATTTATTAATTACAAAAAATCTACGCAAGTGCTTGATTTATGTCAGAATAAAATAAATAGCCGCCGGCGCGACGTAATATGGCGTAAGAAAATGTTTTACTCTCCGTGTAAATAACCTTCAAAGGGAATGCCTTTCGTTTTAATTTACTACTACGGGCTTGATTTCTGTAACGAGCTCGACACGACGCGTATATAATATTAATATATACATCACAATGTTATGTAAATACTACCAACTATCATAAGTTTTATTAATTTATATTCTTACACATATTTGTTCTATGTATAAGCGGTGCCAGCGACGTTACTTGCATTTAACGCTTTCGATTCTTCATAATCATTCAAAGTATCATTAAATATTTTAAATAAAGTGTCGGTAAGGAACATGTTCACAGTATGTTTTTATAGGTTTCCTTCACTATTATTCTTATATCTTTACATTATATAAAAAGCAACGTCTCTCTGCCTATTAGTTAACTTATTAATGACAAACCAGAATCCCAGTAAAACCGCGCCATGTTTAATGATTTAGTTAAAATATTACACGGAAGGCAATGCTGATCATTTTTCTGTAAATGTTATCATAATTTATTCCATATAATTTATCTAATACCAATATGTATTAGGACAAAGAACAGATATATGATCAGGAACTATGTCTATGATTTATAAAAATACTCATTATTGCAAAAAATGACAAAGATTTTATATTACAATAATATTTTGTGAGGTATAAATATAGTTACAAATGTAAAAAATACAATCTAGTACAATAGCATTATTGAATTGGTTTTGTATTGGTCTATAGAACAACTACAAAACAGATCCTAAAAAAGTAGAATCCAAGCTACATTCATAGTGGAGTCCCACAGATTGGTAATGATACGACAATAATAACAAATGATAGTAATCGACTACAACACAAAAATAATTTATTGTTAACTCGTCTAACGTTCATAATTCTTCATTATGTGTCCTTAATTTTGAATCTTCATTTGATTTATGCTTGAAGCGTAGCGTCGTCTCGCTAAGTCGTCGTAGACGGCACTTAACTCCGGTAACCTAGCTTTATGACGTCAGAACACTCATACAGCTAGATAACCAAAGATAATTAACCAATCTACTTTCTTCTATCTTCCATTTTCTTCAAACAACTAAGTTCTTTCTTTGTTCTGGATTTCCATTTGAACATCGTTGCACAATCATTATAACGTCTATAGAGAATAAAAAATTGAAAAAATAAAATCCACATTCATAACATTACGTATACATATAATTATTTCATACAAATAAATTTATATCTTGCAACTTCACTGTGTTACGTTTCCAACCATTCAACCAAAGACGTCCACTGCTGGACATAGGTCTACCCCAAAGATCTCCACGACGACCGGTCTTGTGGCACCCACATCCAGAGGATTCCCGCGACCTTCACCAGGTGTTCGGTCCACCTTGTGGGGGGCCTACCCACGCTGCGTTTTTCGGAGCGTGGTAGCCATTCGAGAACCCGTTGGCCCTATTAGGCATCGGTTCTGCGAACAATGTGCCCAGCCCACTGTCACTTAAGTTTAGCAATTCTTCGGACAATGTCGGTTACTTAGGTTCTTCTGCGGATCTCCTTATTCCTGATATATTATAGGTTAGGTTCAGTTCCTGTGTCATGTATATGAACATTATAATACTGCCTGTATTCAAGACCAATTTAACACCGTACGTCTTCTAAGGAACGAGATTTCATATTTCTTGAGCCTTTAAAAATCTGCTTCGCCACGAATCCCGACCTGAAAATACATATTAAAAAAAATCAGTCAGCTAATATTAATTTTACAATGTTTGTTTAAATAACAATATAATTATATTTTTTGATAGAAAATTTTAAAGATTGTAAACAAAGTAAACAGAGAATCAATTATACAAAAGCGAAGTTTAAAAAAGATTCCTGTAAAAAATTTGTTTCTAAATGCACCGAATTAATTACAAGGGAATTCGAGAGCTGCTGTAGCCTTTCGTTTGTTGTCAATGAATAATTAAAGGGCCTTTTTAAGTTAAAACATTCGTTTTACATTTTTAATCTACTTTATTTTTATACTGCACGTATAGATTGACCAATGTTTTGACTGTTTTCTCACCTATGTTACGCAAAGATGTAGTTCAGGATGTTAAACGGACTACGACTAGAGAATACTGGCTCTAAAGTAATGCAGTTGGAAAATACAGATTTCCAAACTTGAGGGCGGTAGCTACTCGTGTGGACATTAAAGAGTGGTTTTGAACCAATCCATCGACGACAATCCTACCACACTACCAACTAAATCTTCATAAGATATAATAGACATGAACCCTCTTAAATCACTTATTTGATCATAGAAATAAATAAGATTACCATTTTAAATTTATAAAGATGTTAGGAAATTTTTGCAAGGTACAAGAATATGACGACAATTATTTACCTTGGCCTAGTGTTTTTTGTCGAGGCGAACCATCACGGACAAATCTTTATGTTAATGACGCTTTGCTTTATTTTCCTGTATTATAAACCAATGATGTCATGCCATAATTAAGGGGAATATTTATTGCAATATCAACCCTAATATACCATTATCTAAAAACAAGAAATATGTGAAGTGAAACACTTGTTCACTAAATTTAAAAAATGTGTATATATTGTCAAGGTCATAAAGATCAACAGCGCATAGACAGTTATAAAAAAAATTATTTACCACTTACCAGATGAGTTATTTAGACTTATATTAGGATTTTAATATTTGAAGATTTTGAAGGGATAATGGTCTAGTGTGGTCGGATAACCCAAGAACGTACCTGGGTTTTCCGTAGAGGAAACGTGATGATAAAACTATTTTCTATTGTACATCTGGCTATCTATCACCGTCACGTTAAAGATCTACAGCATCACTTGAGTGAAGGCTAAGTCCTATAGACTTCCTTTTTTCGACCACATTATTACTTATCACCAGATCAGATTATGTTCAAAGCTGAACTTGTATGTAGATACAATATAAAAGAATAAACAATAAATATATTAATTACAATAAATAAATATAAATAAATATGTTTTTCCAATGATCTGTACAACTTTAAACAAATTTAATTTCAGATAACACGACATCCATCCAAGCTCTTTTCAGTGGAGAAGACGTGATATTTTTTTACTACCTTTTAAATTTCCATTAAAACCTTCAGGCGCTTCGTAACGAGATCGTTTCGTCTTTTTTTTTAATCTTCGTCAGATTTCTCTTTGACGTTCATTTGTATCGTAGTAGACACCCAATCAGATGTAGATACATCTCTGCGCGATACCAAAGCTAGATTATTCAGTCTCATTTAAAATTTATATACTTAACTACACATTTGACTAGACAATGTAAATTGTACCTAAAGCAGAACCAAATAAAATCTTAACTCTCATATCTTCGAATAATTCACATCTTATAAACAACCATGACGCAATTCGAATGTCATCGCTCCCGCGCAAAAACCAAAGACTCTTAACAGACCACCGCGCTCGCAGTGCGAATATTTTATGCAAAGATATTAATATATTAAGATGGCTGTCCGCCGTTTCTGAGAAATGTTTGTTTTGCGTGTGAACGATGTACGTAAACCCCCACAATAGTAAGAAAATGATGTGCAGGCCTATCCTATATGGATGGTAATTTAATTTTTTCTATTCTCTCATCAAAAATCAGATCATAAATAGGGATGATCACAGGAAACACAATTAAAATATGTTTTTTTTCTAACCTTGTTAATGCTGTAATTCTTCCGGTCGGAAGGCCTTTACAGCTTCACCGAAATTTGTAGGCGAGTGCTGAAGGCACTCAACCGCAAAAGGTAACTATCACAAGGGTTCAAACCTCGGCTCGGCCGTTACCTATGTGTAAATATTCCAGCGGAATTTTAAACCTAGCTAATCCCTACATTTTTTTATTTCATCATCATTCTCCTGTCTTCTCCCAACTCACTTGGGGTCGGCGCAGTATGTTTTCTTCATCCATACGTCCCTATCAGCCGTCAACTCTTCATTCACTCCTTTTTCTTTCATATCATTTCTTACACACTCCATACACACTTTCTTTGGCCTTCCTCTAGTTTTCCATCCTTCCACATTCATATTTATTACTATTTTACCAACATGCGCTTCCTCACTTCTCATAACATGTCCATACCACGACAAACGAGAACCTTTCAACTTTTGTACAATTGACGCAACTTTCAAACTCCCTCTAATATATTAATTTCTTATTTTATCCATTCTTGTAACACCACACATCCATCTCAATATTCGCATCTCAGCTACATGCAGTCGCTTCTCATCCATCTTCTTACTAGCCCAGCATTCTGATCCATACAATTTGACAGGTCTTATGATGGAATTATATATCCTCCCCTTCAATTTAAGGGGCATCCTGGAGTCACAAAGCACACGAGAGACCTGTCGCCATTTCATCTAACCCGAGTTGATTCTATGCCTTATTTCGCGGTCGATTTCTCCGTCACACTGCAAGAGTGACCCGAGGTAGCGGAATTCAGAACAGACTGGTACTGGTGTTCCTCCTATATTGGCTTCAGACTGGGGATACCGCCAAAGACGCAGAACAAATATTCTGTTTTTGTTCTGCTAACTTTTAGGCTTAAATTCTCCAGTCTTTACCGCCACTCATCCAGTCTGTTTTGCACCTCTTGGCCACTCTCACCGACCAGCACGATATCATCGGCGAACATCATGCACCAGGGTGCCTCTTCCTGTATATCTGACGTAATAGCGTCCATTACTAACAGGAAGAGGTATGGGCTAAGAGCCGATCCCTGGTGCAAACCGACAGCCACATGAAAGCTGGCTGTGACACCAGCAGCAGATCGAACCTGAGTACTGCATTTGCAGTACATGGCTTGAATCAACTGCAGATATTTCCCGAGCACTCCTTTCTTCTTAAGGGCCCACCACCAGACCCTACATTTTTTTATTTAATCATAATAATAAGAAAATGGTTCTTTACCGGACCTATGAACCTGCGTGTTATGTGCAGGAGTGTGTGTGCAGTGTTGTGCGTGTAATGCTTAATGCATGGTCAGTGTCACTGTATCGCGCTGGTTGCGGCGTCAAGAGCCTCCTCAGAGTAATTCAAAACTGATATAGAGCTTATAAGCATTTTAATTTTTACGCTAGAGAGAGAGAGCATACTATACTCCGAAATGATGTCACTCTGACGCGTTTCGTACATATTTATAAAATCCTTATAAGCTCCCTATTTTTGATCAGATTATAATTACTATATAGTACTCTAAACGAACGCTAATTTTGTGAGAAAGGGATATAGCATATCTTATATATATCTTCTCTATTTCCACCAAAAACTTTAAACGTGTATATCTCAGAATTTTACCGGCCGAATGAAATATTTTTACAGTATTTGTTTACCTAATAATATAATTCAAATAATCTGTTGTTTTCAAGGGTATATTAAAAATCAGTCAAATATCATAACATTGTATAGGAATATAATGAATGCGAATTATTAATATAAATGGTAATTCCATAGACGTTTTAAGGATTTATTTAAAATATTTAATCCTACTTTGTATCGCAAATAACCAGTTTCTAAATGTGTTTAAAGTAATTATCTACATATGATTGCGGACGGACATACGGCCGCGTCACGTAATATGTAAAGGAAACTGCGCCCTAGAATTTCATATTGGCGTTTTTTTTTCTTTAAATCTTACCTCCGACTCGCCGCGAGATTTCAACATAACTGTTATTATAGTGTGAAAATCAACTGTGAACTCAAAATGTCGAAAGTGTTAGTAGTCAATACGAGATACGCGTTACGTTAGATGACACTTTTAAACTAAGAAGCGATTTGTGTACTGTCAGTATAGATAGTATAAATATGTTATATGATAGCGAAAATTTGTACATACATACTGACACGAAATAATGGGTAACAGTGAGAACTTCTTTAGAAGCGTTGAACTGTCCTCGATAGGGGAAAAATTTATATATTCACGACAGTATGTCAAGTATAAGGTGTTTAAAGCTTGGCATTCAAAAAGAAATAATAAAGCGTATAACCTACGCAGTCTATGGTATGTTTTGATTATGAATGAACTATGCGAAAATGTAGATAATTATTGCTCAGTCCGCCAAAAACCAGACAAATGTTATATGTGAAATGTTACGTTATGTTAATAATTTAAATCAAAAAATTGTGACGGGTGAAATAACTTCTAACGGTCGTCCCTATGGTTACCTAGTTTTAAACCCACTTTTTGAAGTGCTTTTTGAAGGAGGTTATCAATTCGTCTGTATGTTTTTTTTGTATGTTTGTAACGCGATTTCTCCGTCAATTGTGGACCGATTTGCAACTTTTTAAAATCGAAGCAGTACACACCCGAGATGGCCCCATTTAAAAATCCAAAAATAAAGTAGTTATTTATTGACTTTTTAGTGTATTTTTATAGTTTATTCTTTGAAGTTGCTTTTGTTTCTAATGGATTTTTTTTTTGTAACAGTTGCTTTCTATCGCACTATTGTTATCGCAATGTTCTGTTAATAATTTAAATTAACAAATTATGAAATAAAATAACTCGAACCAATTCCAAAGATGCGAGATTTTTCTTGTGTCAACAGTAACCATTGCTGCCTTGTTTCTTTTAAAATATAAACTAGTTTTCACCCCGTGGTCGAATACGACGAAAAAAGTAATGCGATTGATAAATTAATGAGTTAAAATGTTTTATTTTTGCCTCTATATGTATCTGTAGAATAAACTATGGATATGTATATAATAAATAATTTTCGCTAGAGAACACCTATATATGCCTTTTTTATAGAATTATTTCTCTATATAGGTGACAATTTGTTTCATGTATTAATTAATATAATTAAATATTATATTAAAACCTAACTAGAGAATAGATCTAGAATTAATTAAAATTAATAAAAAGATTGTATATCAAATCAGTTTGACTTTCGAGTTGTCACTCAGCAAACGGACAAGCATAATGAGAAATTTTAATACAATCAAGCGAAAAATGAGAATAATGTAAAACAAAATTTTAGTAACCCGTGAAATTCTGAGGAAATCTTAAACTATATTCAATAGAGAAAACCACCAAGCAACTAACAGAAATATTTCTAAATCAGTCTACAAATCGCTCTCGTAACTCGATTTGAAAAACCTTTAGATATTTCATTACAAAAAAACACTTCGTAAACACTCGCGGTCACAGTCATTCAAATGACATAACACTTTCGAAAAAGGTAAAAGCCGTCAGTCACGACTCAGCACCGGCGAGGTTGCTTCGAATGGTAACAACGGCCATCGACGGCCTTGCAACCGTTTACATCACACTCAATTAACACATAACTCAGAAATATTAATACAAAAAAATATCATATCACCTATAAATATATGTTTATAAATTTGACACGGAAACTTCATGTTTACATAATTGTCCCAACACGCAAAAAATGAAAATAGTTTTAAAAAAATCATTATTTCTATTCTAAATTTAAAATGATCGTCATCGATTTTAATTTGTTTGTAGCTATAAATCCTTTTTTACCATATTTTTTCTATTATCGAGCAAAGAGGTTGAATGTATATTGTTATTGCTTTACTGCCCCTAATCACATTAAAACCTCAGCATAGATTTTATAATTTAACTGGACTTGTAAAAACTTGCAGAATTTGATATATATAATGGCGTCATAAATACAAACCGAAGACGCTTTTGTGCTAGTTATAGCTTATTGCTGTTTTCGTTCGTAAAAATAATATTTGATGATAATTTTTTAGTATACCTTAATACTGTAACGAATGAGGTTTATTAAAATGTTTCTAAGAATGTATTTCTATCGTAAAATGAAAAAAGTAGCTATAAAAAAACAAACTTATGATATAAAGTATAAATACTATTAAGTAAATTATACTATAAAGTAGATACTTTTTTGAACATTCAAAATTAGTTTCGTGTATTCTAGATTGAAAAAAAAATGCATTTATGCTTTTATAACATTATTTCTTATAACAATGAATAAATTAATATATTCAAAATAAGAATTCATGGTAAACCTTTACATTTAGTACCTATGTTTTAATAATAAGTATCAATCAAATAATATAAAAAAGTCGTAAAAAAATGCTCTAACGATTCAAATTCTACACAATGCCATAGGTTTGGTAAGAAGCGAGTATAAATCTTGCACGACGTGTGAGCGATTCTTATGCGTAGGTACTTCAGTTTCGATTTCCTCGATTTAAACGATCATTATTCGGCTACGAAGCCAACTGTCGACGCATCCTACAACGAACGTTACGCATATCGTCCTTCGATACGCGTGGGATGCGTTCAAACCACACGATTCGAATCCGATTTCGTACAGCAACCGCACATTAGTATGCTATAAACGTTTGGCGTGTTTTTTTGTGAATAAAGGTGTTTTTGGTCATAGTACACAGGAGGTATCTTGTCAGAATCGCCTTGTGGTTACGTGATGTGAACGAACCGACCGAACTGGGGCCAAATTAGTACATTTTAAAACTCGTTTCTCTATATATATACGTATAAAACAAAACCGTGTTCATAAATTATGACTCAAGAATGGCTGGACCGATTTTTATGATTTTTGATATGCACGAATGCTCTCCGTCCCGAAGTAGCAGAATAATTATTAAAACAACGAAAAATGTAAGATTGTTTTAATGAAGTAAATTCATTTTCTCATATATTTCTTATGGAGCACATTTATTGATAACGAAGTACAGTCAGCTAGTTCGTTATAAACGAGAAAGTTTTATTATTAATATTACTGGATAAGCCAGCAATCTGGTTTAAATAAAGTTTGTAGGAAATGAGCTAAACTATTGTTAGGGTTTTGAAATGAAAAAATATTCACCTATTTAATGTGGCATAAACATAAAATTAAGAAATAAACAAACATATCTATGACTGCAGCATAGATTATAAGAATGTGACTTAAATGGAATTAATTTTTAATTCACTAGTCAACCTTCATATACGTTTTGTACAAATAAACACAGACTATATGAAATTTATTCCTTAGCATAGTAACTAATCATAAAGAGAATTTTTAATTAAATTTAAACGACACTCTTACAAATGTAAAAAAAAATTTGCTTATAAACAAACAAAAACCGACAGTATCCTTGATATTTCGTCTATTTTTTTTTTCTTGAATTCACATCCGGCATTGCATGACCTCACTTTATTTGGAACGGCAGCCTCGATTCTGTTGGAGAACTGCATGAACCAAGCTTAGGTTTGTAACACGGCTATCTAGATTTAGGTTCGCTCACGACGTTGAAGCGGTGTCACAACGAGGTCAATCTAGTTTAACATTACTTACAATCCGTGACTTGCATATATATATATTTATATACTAGTAATCCGTATTATTCTGTATATATGTACATATAGATATTTTGTCTTTGTGAGTATATGCTTTGTTCTGCCACGAAAATCCGAGATAAACCTTTGAAATAATTTTCCAACTAACTGCCAATGTTTCAACATCTTTATGTCCGTCTATTAAAACACATATAACTCGAAAACCACCTAACAGTTTTACGTCATTCAGGTTTTTAATTGTAGATTAGTTCTTTGATCGAGTTTTTAACATATATTTTAATATATTGCCTAAAAGTTCGCTTTAAACTTAGAATAATATTTAAATTTTATTTAATTACATATTCTTTGACTTATTCAAAGTAAAGACTTATTCAAAACAAAGAATAAAAAATAAATCATATTTCTATAATAAAACTTGTTTTAAGAATTCATTATATCAAGAAGTCAAAATAACTAGGTAATGAAAACGATACAATACAATTAAAGTAAATCGAGGAAAATTATATTTCATGTAGATTCTGCGTTAAACTTACTCTTTGAAAAGCAATTATGTGTAAACGAAATGTGAAGTATTAATAAATACAATTAAAACGAGTATCTAAATTAGTTTAATACGGGATAATTATAACAGCATCCGACATTCCGTTTATTTCCAAAAACGGTATTTAATAAGTATTCCGTTAAAATTTAAATTCATATTTTTATTATCGTCATTTGCTTAAAATAACACTTAAAAACCGGGCAAGAAAATATTCATTAAAGCTAAATACCTCGGGCGCATCATTATCAACACGTGTAATCTCACTCCTGGCAACATATTCGGCTAAACGAGTGAACCTTTTCCTACTGCTAGAGATGATTCATACTTAACGATATTAATGTCGGATTTTTTTTATCGTTATGATTTGAATTTACAGTATATCGTTTTTGTAGTCTATGTTTTGTGTTTGAAAAGATTGTCGAAATTTAATCATAATAATTATAAAAATTATATATACTGTAACAATAGATCTTGTTATACAATAGATAATAATAGAGTTACCTACTAAATTTGGTTAGGGGAATAGATCAATTACCTTTTTCAAATAATTTTAATTACTGTTTTTGTTTTTATACTCTACTTACAAACTATGCTTGAGATTGTTTTTTTTCACCAGATCGTATTAGATATATTTTTTAATTGGAATAAGGGTAGTTATTGCTTATCAAACTCTGTCAGTAGTATTCGTCGTCCGAACGCCACGCATCTCGGACTTTCGCAATAAAATTTGAGATGCATCGAGGCGGTTCGTTGCAAAACCATTTCGGGTCGAAACATCTGAGCTATATAAATTTTATGCGAGTCAACCGAACCGTGCCCATATCTGGAATGGGTGATTGCTGCAGAAGTTCTAGTAATGTCTTATTTAAACCGAAAACTTACTGGACGAGTTTGCACGTGTTTATTTGATTACACAAATAAATTATACCAGATAATTCATTTGAAATATTCACATATTTTGATTTAGTATCTAAGGAGAAAGGAATTTGGTATCGAACCATTCAGTGTCAGCCTCCACCTATTCCCTGATTTAAACAAATCAACATGGACCGTAATTCTATCGTTACAATGTTAAGGTTAACATTGGACACATTCCGTCAAGAAAGTTTGGATATCTCATGAAAACTACAGATTCTCCTTGATGTATCAAATGTAACAGGATTGATGATGTCCATCATTTCTTGATGGAATGTTCAATTAACTACAACAATAGGATAACACTTGTTACTAAGTTCAATATTCATATCTGGAATGTAGGTGCATACCACAGCATTCTGGCAGATCCAACATCAGAGTCTGCCAGAATACTGTGCAATTCTTTTAAATTTAGTTAATAATTTATTAAAATATTTTTTCTAGTTGTATTTTAAAGTATTATATAAGTATCATAAGTATTTATGAATAGATTAAGATTAGTTACGATGGGACTGGCATGTCTTTTAAGACAAATGTACCTTAAAAAAATAAAGAGAAAAAAAAAAAATCACATCAAATGTTCTATACTACTGGAATTCAAGAAGTTCATTTAGGGTTGTAGTTTCCTTTAGTAAATATATACATACATACATATATAACATCACGCCTCTCTCCCATAAAAGTAGGCAGAAACTACCCTTCCACCTGCTATGATTCTGAAAAACGTCTTTCGCTTCTTCTACTTTCATAAGAGATTTCATATACGCTCTTCGATTACAGGAACTTTGGATACGTTCGCCTAGGTTCTTTATTTATCATTCGCACACCAGCTTTACTTCTTAAACTCCTTATCTCTACAGCATTAATCTTCCTATTTCTGCCAGACTTACATTAGATTAATATTACATAGATAATACTGTGCTATAATGTATAATCGAAGAACTAGAGTGTTGCTAACAACTTATTCAATTCAAAGAAATATGTTCACGCACAAATTGAACATAAGAAAGATATAAAACAATTTGAAATGAGAACGATCTAAATACAGCTGCCAGCTTGATATCTTAAAAGTAAATGCTACGCTATGCTATACGCACCCGAATATGTGGAAAAAATGAATCCGGCGAAGCAAAGGTTGTTTTGACTCAGGTAAACACTTAACATTTGAGAAAGTAGGAGTATAAAGTAATAGATTACTGACAGGGGCGTTCAAATAGTGTGCTTACTTATTTTTGCAAGACGGAGATTTTACACGCATTTAATTCATTTATTTTTTACTTTTGAGATGTTGAAACCATTTGTGGTTTTAGACGACTTCAGAAAAACCATAAATTAATTAGCACATACAAATAACTTAAGTACAGTAAAATAATTTTCTTTACATTGCATTTCAAAATCTTAGCAGACGTATAAAATTAACTAGTAAAATAGGTAAAATACAAGTAAGTAACGAACATATCCATATAATTCGTGGCAGTGAGTAAGTAACTACTCCTAGTATTTAATTTAGCTATTCGAAAAAAAAATACTTGAATCGTTGCTGTCACATAGTAAATTACATCGACAAGCCATGTGATATATTTATCCGAAGATAAATTTTAATTGATTCATTTAGTTGTGAAATAATTAACAGCATACCTCAATTTTTATTGAAATTGATAAATGAAATGGTTTTTGTAATACGTATTGCAGTATGATTTAAATAAATTTATCTGGGCATTCAATTTTTCCTCTCTTTTCGTCAGTACATGTATAGAATACGTTATGCTATTTACCGTACCTTCTACACAATCGAGATAAAATAAATGATCATGAATAAATTTGACGCTTCTACTCATCTTTGTTAATCAAATAGTTTAACATATTTTTCTACAAATCACCTATCCGATACAAAAAAAATGTATATTTACAATAAAAATGAAATCGAATTAAGAAATAAACTATTACATTTAAATGAAACACTTTGTATTTCGTTTCATTTATCAAACGGGACTGATAACGTGGTTTTATATTATTAGAACTGCGTTTATCTATTTCAATTAAATATAAAGTAGGTGTACCTACAAGTAATATTGGTCAATCAAGATAAATCTAGTTCAATTTAATATTTCCTAATCTTCATTATGTATCTCGTAAAACATTTATAAACATCAGGCCTCATTTCGCAGTTAGGTAAACCTATAAAACGAGTCATTTACTAAATAACAACGTAAGAATCGATTTAAATTTCAACGAAATCACATCACGACGGTGATTATTACATCTAAATGGGTACCACGAAAGGTCCAACTCGATTTACAGCGCCGCTTCGACTCCTGTGACCTTAGATCAAAGCCTTTCGCACCAAAAATTTCATTTAAAACGCGCCCCGTGAATAGTTACAGCGAGGGGAATTCGTGAACGGAAAATCTTTTCATGTAAAGAATGCCTGACGTTCGTAAGGGAATATTCATGTTTCCGATCCACTTTGTACTATTGATTCCCTTTTATTTAATCTGGAATGGTATGCATTGCTCGTTTATGGGAGACTTTCCCTCACATTATTATTAGAATATTTCCGTATTATAAACTTCGGTATTATGGATTTAGGATTCGATTGTAATCCAGTGAATTTCACTATGATAATTTATAACCTTAACTTGGCAGTAGCTGCAGTTATATTATAGCTTATTCCAAATGTAATAAACAAGTTATGTGAAAACAAAAATAGTGGAAGAGATCATGGCTTAGTGATAGTGTGGCCGGATACCATATCGATAAACGTAAGTTCGAAAAATAAAGGAAAATATTGTAGTGGAAAACATTAAACAGAACATAGCATGACGGTACAGCATTTTCTAACGGCTGCCTGTTTAGCTACCACCTCCAAGTTTGAAATCCTATCGACACGTAGATGAGTGTGTTCCGTCATCATAGCCGAAGAGCCAGGTATCTCTAGGTTTAGTATCTTTACCATCCTGGGCCACATCATTACCACTTAACATCGGGTAAGATTATGAATAAAAGGCTGAAAGTATAAAATTAAAAATGGAACACATAATAAAAATATATCTGCTACAACAAGTGTTCAAAAACCAATCCCCCATACGCTAATGATAGACGTATGGTCTGTCTATTTTACTGTTTCTTCAAAATCGCATAACACTCACATTATAACAATATATTTAGTGAACCAGCAGGCAGATAATAACTTTTATAAAAAGTTCCCCCTTTAAAAATCCATTCGAACTGTTGACCGCATAATAAAAATCCTCGACTAACTCAATTTTATATGATAAGACTGTGTCTCGAGATAACAAAACTTCTTATATACCTATATACAATTGTGTTCTTTTTTGTTGTTGTTGTAAATTGACTTCTTGGAGTATACAATTCAATTAAACGATAAAGAACCTCAATTGTTAAATTTTGTTATACATTGCAGGGAAAACTTTATGATTGGACAGAACAGACCGGTGTGTGGACTTGCGTCGCGACGCCCTCGCTAACTTATTAAAATGTCATTTGGAACAAAAATAACTTCTTTATTTTATTACATTTACAATAATAGATAGCCGTTGTGTTGTATAATATTTAAAGAACATATTTTCTTATTGTAAGGTGCTAAAAATTGTATATTTTTTTAATTCCTTAAACTTTTAAATTTGTTCGGATTAAAAAAAAAAGTTTTTTTTTTATTGTTAGTAAACTAACATTGAATTATTTTATGCATAATATTTAGTCTATCATAGAACGTTTTATTTATACTTTGTAATTTAGCGAGTTTCTAAGGACATTGAATAAACACAAAACGTTTGGTGCACTTGCATATCTAATCAACAAACGCATCACGCAAACGTTTAAAATTTCGAAAACGCAACCAACAAACGTTTTGTATTCTTCATTGAAAAATTCGTAGTAAAGCGAACACGAGTGAATTTATAATATGTTCCTTCCATTATAATAGAATACGACCGTTTGCATTGATTAGAGGGAGATAGGGACGGGTTCCCACTGTTCGCGGGAAACGTAATGTAAATTAATATTTAATCACTTCCTATACAAGATATTTTATGTTGTACCATTTTTACTTTGCCGGACATTAACCTAAATATGAAATCATTACAATTTAAGGAATAGTTATCTCTTATAATATAAAAGTCCACGATGTACGCTTTTGTAACATTTTTTGAGTTTTTGTATTGATTCAACCTTTTGAAGTCCACTACTGGACAGGGCTTCGCCAAAAAAGAGGGGAATTACTATAATCGCCACTCTTGGCAGGCGAGTTGACGACCGCTGTAGGTGTTTTGATTCTCAGAGAATGCTGCTGCCCATCCCCTGGTTTATCTCTTAGTCGCCTTTTATGACACCCAGGTGAAGATATGGGGTGGTACTATTCTTAGCCGGAACCACATAGCAAAGACATTTTTGAGTAAAGTGTCATTTTTCATTGAAAATTACCAATCAGCATAATCAGCAATTAATAAGTATTAATTAGTCATAAAATAGTAGCCTTATGATTATCATAAATTCTTTAGCATTGAATTTTGTAACTTGTAAAAAAAAAAAAAATTAAAAAAATATTAATTTCTACAGAATATTACTTTCGTTAACATTCCAATGGTGGTAAAAATGACTTTATTTTTAGTAGCACAAAAAGTATGAATAAGAATAACTTACAGTAGTAATTGAAAAAAATTATGTATTCAGCGAGAAAAAAAAAAAAACTGAATAAAACACGAAGCAACCTGCATTCATGAATAACGCATCATCACTCACATATTCTGTTTCAAAATTCAGGTGTATATTGACCCGTATCCCATATCATACTAATCTCAAATTTATTATACATAAATGAATTGTAGGTGCAAAGTGGTAATGGTGGTAATGGCATTCTAATGATGCCCGCCTGGGTAGCCACCACCCTCAAGTTTGAAAACCTGTCGCCAAATACCAATAGGTGTGTTCCGGCAGCATCACTTGAGAACCAGTAACTCTAAAAGCTTAGTGTGTTTACCATTCTGGACCACATCGTCATTTAACATCAGGTGAGATAGTAGTCAAAGCACTGGCCTATTCCGTGTGACAAAAAAGGGAGTTCACTTCTAAATATACCGTTAAATGAACTGACTAAGCTGTAAAATCTAAGTTTTATTTCACTAGATTCTTCAACTAGATTATTAATAAAATAATAATAAATGTGAATCTATATTATAGAATATAGTAAACCTACAGACAGTTATTTCTTCTGATGCTACGTCACGAGATTATCAATAAAGCTACCTTCAGATTAGGCTACTTAAAGCAGCTATTTAAAACGCACGAGTCAAAGTTTTACCTTGGAGTTGTTAATTAGGAAATGTTCTTTATTATCAATATTCCTTCCATATTATGGAAAAAGCGGCCTTTATATAAAGAGTAGAGAAACATAAAAATAAAAAGATATAATTCGAAATTTCAAAGATTAAAATTTGACCTATGTAATACATAATGAACTGCCTCGGTGGCGCAGTTGTATTACGGTGTGACTGCCGTTCTGAGGTCTCGGGGGTTCGATCCCCGGGTCGGGTCAAGTGGTATCCGGTTTTTCTACTCAGTATCATCCCGGAGTTTGGAATTTGTGCCCGATATGGCGACAGGCTCGCCCCCTGTCACATCTGGGACGGAACTAAGCTCGGCGAAATGTGGGAGGTGTAGTTCGCTATTTCACCTCTGCCTAACCCTTCGGGAATAACAGGCGTGAGCTTATGTTTATGTTTTATAATACATAATTTTCTCTATAGAAAATTTAATATTTATTAAAAAAACACCTACGTAAAAAATAAATACCTGCGTTTAGTTCAAATTAATATTTCTTTATGGAATAAATGTGTATTATCACACGCTTTTCGCTCACAGTCTAAAGAATGCTTTTATTCATTCATAGTTCATAATGTAACTGATTAATTATTAATTACTAATCCTATTATTTCACGAGTATACAGTCAATCGAGTTTTTATACTCTATCACCTTCATCTTTAAATTACTTTTTCTGTGGAAAAGTAAATGTGACATGTATATAATATAATTACGTTGTGGCTCCACCACATTATAACCGCTTGTATGTATGAATAAAGTCAGTGTGTTACCGACCGGCATTGTTTATTCATCTCCTCTCTCCGTACTGTCACTAAATAAATTAGAATTATTTGCCATTACAACCATTTTATTTCATTAAACAATTTTAACGATTAATGTATGTAATTCAAAAATTCCTTTTTAGGGTTCCTAGGGTTTATTTTCACTTCAGCATATACCATGTAAAATAATGTCAAATGTTTAGAAAAAAAAAGATTAAACTAAGAAAAAAAAAGACGTGAAGAATGATAAAATAAAATTAATATATAACTAAAACGCATAAACTGCATAAAAGGTCAAGAGGATATCACTTTTATACAAAAAATGAGATACATACACAAATAGATATTCTATGTATAGACATGAGTAAAAGGGAAATAGGTATTCGACTAGGAAATTCATCCTATTGTATTCAAGTTAAATCAATAAATAACCGGTGTTCACAAGGTGAAGTCTGAGAGTGGCCACGTCTAGGTAATTATGTCTGTGAAACCAACAATAAATCATTTTGTTATACTGCTCACAAGCAATACCACTGTCATAGTGTCATTCAAATCAAACAAAACGGCATAAAGGCGATGGTTATAAAAGAAATATATACATATAATATCTATTCATATATATTTTTACCTTTTGTACAAACGTCGAGATGTTCCTCACACAATAAACCACTTGATCAATAATAATCACTGAGAACCGTTCGTGTATTCCTCGCAGGTGGCTTCACAAGACTGACGACCGATTTAACAAGGGCTACTTCGCCCCCCGCGCCCTTCGCACTCACAGACGTCTCAGAAGGGAAACCTTAACAACCGTGGGGACCAGACTAGTGTACTGTACGCATCACTTACCTGACAGGGGAAGAGAAAAAGATAAAAGTTACCTGCGATCCGGTCCGAACTCGGAATTAATTGGCCGAAACCGACTTTGGAAAGGTTTGATGCCATTGAAGTCAGGTGTATTTTATTTTATGGCAGTTAGGTACACATTAAAACGTTCGCCACCTACAAAATAAATATTTGTAAAGTTATTTCCATAATCGGGTAAATTACTCACCACTGCACTAACAAATATGGAAAAATTTAAAAAACATAATAATATGATGTCTTTAAACTTAAAGACATATCTAGAATACAATAAATAAAGACTAAACGACGAATACTTTTTTTTTTAATAATATATATATATGCTTGTTTTTAAAGACCATTTATAATAAATAGATCCAAGATATGTAAAACAATGTTAATTATTGGCAGGTACATAATAAAATCAAGAAATTAACAAAAAAAATTGCAAGAGATTAATGAAATTAGTCTATATAAAATCGCTAAATATTTACATGATTCGATTGTTATCCATTTTCTGATTTCCCACGTTTAAATAAATTACATCTACGTCATTTAATGCAAACCAATTTAATTAAATATCTATAAACAGACACGATTCGTTGGAAACGAATTAGAGGAATTGACCATGACAACGTATTACGTAAACGAAAATAACCTTATTAAATAATTTACCTCTATTTATAGAAGGCCTTTAGAATAATGGATGTAATAGTTTTCTTCTGATAACCAATATAATAATATCTTTAACAAATTATGGCTATTTTTAACCTTTTTTTTATTTAGATATTTTTATGAAAACAACATTGTGAACAAACAAAAAAAATCTTTCATGCAGAGATCTGTACTTGCTATTTGGACGTATTTACGTTATTTTATATTGAAATTTTGTATTAACATTGATTCATTAATACGTTAGAAAAATATCTTTATCTGAAATAAAAGTGCAAATATTCAAAAAAACCATCACAAAAAATTACGAATTTAGCGTATGCTTTCAAATTACTATTAAACTGTATTCAATTACGAATACAACGCATGTAAATATTGTCACACATTTTCCTATGAACAGAATAGTAAATAGAAAATAATATTATGATCCTTCTATAAAGTGAGGTTCCATGGAACCTCTAAATCATGTAACTGAACTAAGTTTTAAGTTTAAGTAAAAATACTCAGTATGCTTAAAGAAAGTCTGTAAAAATATTCAAAATGCATCTGTTCTTCTGTTGTTTAAATTATTCAAAGATGAATGATTTAATCACCAGTTAATAGACATAATAATAAAAAACTTTCATTAAAATGTACACGATACAAATCAATTTAACTTTTTACTTGTTAAAATTTTAATATATAATAACAAAAAAATACATAATTAAAATGGCTTTACAAACGGATTGTTTACAGATTTACGATTTACCTTCTAGAAAAAGTTAAATTACGTATTTTAAATTATACGTTTCCATAATGTTACTTATTTATTGTATTATGTATAAAGGATTATTCTGTAATATTTTCTGCTACTAATTTGGTAGGGTTGAGCCTACTTTAATTTATACCGTCTAACACTTAGCATTATGTTTCGGAGATATATTCTGAGAGGTAAGGTTCTTTCCATGTTGAAATTCTAAGATTGGAATACTCTATGAAAGAAGAAGATTGGAAGAAAATCTCTTTGTAATATTCGACTTATTATTACTTAATCTGGAATTCACCACCTTTATGTTTAAAGCTTTTGTATTATTTTAGACAAAAGCACAATGCCCCGTTTCTTATCTACAACACGGCGGATTTCCGAGAGTAGTAGGTACCGGCGTGAAGCCCTAATATTTGCGCCTTTTGTTTAGGGTGTAATTTTTTTTAAAAGCCACTATATAACAGTTCTCACTGCGGAGCCCGCTTTGAGATATAAAGTGGTACGTACAATAAGAGGTTCGTTTTATGTCCAGGTAGTTACTGCGGCCGCCGGCGACTCTTTCTAAGAAAACGATGGACAGTAAATTTTTATTATTCCACTCAAGTGTTATTGGTTTTCGAAATGTGTAATTAAAATTTATTTTTGTTTCATTTCGTGTGGTGTCCGGTTTTACGATTTTTCAATGCAGGAGACGCTATTGTTATGTTGTGTAAAACGAAAGATTTTGCATTGTAAAAGAGAGTTAGTTAATCTTCATCATTAATATAAAAATTAAAATCTTAGTGGTCGTATGAATTGGTAGCAATTTCGGTTTATCGTGAAAAAATACTTCGTGAGGAAGTGTGAAAGGTTATTTTTTTTATTTGTAATTTCACCCTATTCGAAATAATGAACTTAATTTTAGATTTTTACGCATTTTGATTTAAATATAAAAGTACACACGTTTTTTCAAACTTTGCCCAAAAAACGAATATCTTCATTTATAAATTTACTTTGTCATCTTGTTTCGATATTATATTACTGAATTAAAACAAAATACTATTATGTAAAGTTAAAAATAAATTAAGTAAAAATATATATATTTCAAATTGTGCTAAATTAAGTATGTATTAAAGTTTTAACCAAATAACTCTGGTTTTACCAAAAAATGTATTATTAATAAAAGCATTCCTTAACAAGCAACAAGTTCGATCGTAACGTAGATACTACTATATTCAGACAGGCATTCGTCGTGCGCTCGTGATGAAACTCCTAATTCACTCGTACACTGCAAGGATAACCACAAAATACCATAGAATTAAGAATCGTATACTTTAATCATTTAGATTACGATCAGTTATAGAATAACATACAATCTGGCAATTTTTGTTTCATTTTATAACGTAAGAAGAATTTACATAAATATATTTATGTATTAAAAATGTCACATGCCTTAATAATAAATACCAATTACTATAAATATTAAGGAAAAAACTAAATAGAAAATTAGTAAAACAAAAACAAAAAAGATTTCCAATAAAAACAATGAACTCTTAATATTAGATCCAATAATATTTATATATGTAATAAACACGGATATTATACAAGTCAGTAACCTTTTAAGACTTAAAGACAAAAAAACGCAACGACGCAAAACCGTACCGTTTCTAATTTAATTTTGGCCATAAGTAATAAAACAAAATGATGCACCGGAGTCGAGGTGCTGAGAACGGTCGGTCGAGTCCGTCGCGCCGCCTGAAGTATTCACACGAGAAATTCACGGTCAATGATTATGTAAATGGAGAACGTACTAGTGACTAATTCTCGAGAGCCGCCAAACGAAAATACAGTTAGTACCAGCACAGAGAACAAAGGAAAGTTAACGTTCCCGCGAATATATCGAGACTTATTCGAGATGATGAATAAGAGGCTGACATTAGCGTTAGAAACATGACAGAGAATCGCGACGGCGACGGGCGACTTGGCAAAACAAGGTTAACGACATGCTATGTCTAATGCGGGGGAGCGAATTGTGAAACAAAATGATTTCGCGTCAAATGTGAAATCATGAAAATAACACTCGAAACTAAATTCACACTGACTTCAATTCAATTTAAACAATGAAAATAGACAGTAAAATAGATAAATTGAATACGTTAAGAATATAGAACCTGTATGCAGAAATAATTAAACATCCTTTTAACCATGATTGATAAAATAGAATCGTATTCAGGTCCGCTCAGCCGAAAGACATCCACTGCTATATATAGACCCTCCCAAAAGATCCCCAAAACGACTTGTGTCGTTCATAAGGGGAGAATTGCCATAATCACCACGTTTGGCAGGCGCGTGGGTGATCGCACTAGGTGTTTGTGGTACCCAGAAGATGCTGCTGCCCATCCCCTGGTTTATCCCTTAGTCGCCTATTACTATACCCATGGGAAGATTTGGAATGGCACTATTCTTAGCCGGCACCATACGACAAGGTATTTAGGTAACCAAAAATAATATATGTCGGCATATCTTAAATGAACCTAAAATATTTAATTTTTTTGTATTTGGGGAGGAGGGTTGTCATTTTTGACTTGGATTATACACTAAAATACGATGTGGTCCATATTAATTATCATTCCAATGCTTTTTCTATTTTTTGCATCCAACCATTTTTTCAACCAACCAATGTGTGGTGTCGCCTAAGAATATCTTCACCATATCTTCTCGTAGGTGTCGTAAAAGGCGACTATGGGATAAACAAGAGGATGGACTGCAGTATTGGGGTCTGCATATTAAAACTTTGGCAGAAAGGCTTAGTTCCGCTGCTTTTGCGATTCGAAAAATTCGCCAGTTGACGGATATTGCTACTGCTATGTTAGTTTACTTTGCTTACTTTCATAGGTTACGGTATTAATGTCTTACGGTATTTTGCTGTGGGGTACAGCAGCAGAGGTAGACACCATTTTTACATTACAAAAAAGAGCTATTCGACCAATAGACAATATGGGACATCGCGAATCTCTAAAGAACAAGTTTCAAGAATATGATATCTTAACTTAGCCCTCCCAATACATCTTCGATAACTTAATGCATATTCGTAAAAATTTAGACAAGCTCGATCTAGTGAATGATCGTCATAATTTTAATATTAGAAATAAAAACAAATTGGCCATCCCACGTTTTAAGCTAAGTAAGTGTAATAAAAGCTTTATAGGTAATAGTATTCGGTTTTACAATAAGACAACATTACCGATTTACCTGACAATAAGTTCAAGTATTATGTCAAGCAAGTCTTAATCTCAACAGGTTATTACAGGGTGGATCATTACGTGAACGATAGTGATGTTTGGAATTAACCCACATCTCTGTGCTTCCGCTAACATTAGCTAAGACTATGATTTTTATAGTCTTTTATATGAAAAAAAATTGATATATATTATATTTATAAAAAAAAGAACCAGATCGAGTTTCTTGCTGGCTCTTCTCGACTGGGTTGTTTTCCGAACCGGTGGTAGTGTTTTAGACATTCATAAGCGCCTTCACATGGCCTAAATTGAGTAAAGATTTTTTGGATTTTGATATTCTCTGAATACCACATAAATTCGTTTACCCCCGCTTGCCAAGCGTGGCAATTTTTGCAATCCTCATTAGGGAGACGTCTTATGGTTGAATGAATAAAAAATGAACCATTTTTTACATGGAAGAATTCATTTAGGTACCTAAGCCTCGCTTAGGACCTACACACTGGTCGACACCACCGCATAAATACACAATAGCTTCGATCAGTGCAAATACCCAGAAAAACAACCACGAATTTACCATTCAACCGTCCTACAGTCAACAATTAGTTTAACTATTACCACCCATAAGAAGGCACGCCTTAGCATAAAATAAATTGTGTATGTCTCTTATAAATCTAATATAGTTTTTGAAGTAAAAACTTATTTAGCCGCGTTGAGCGATTTTCGGTAATGGAAAAACTTGTAGATTCAGGTCACCTATGATGTCAGCCTTTAGCGATATGATACAGACTGTCAAATATAAGCTGGCGTTTAAGTGGATGCTTTTGTGTTGCTATATCTACAATATTTTTCCATAAATGCTCGAGTAGAAACAATTAATCCCAAATTATTCCATTAGTTGGCTAAATAAGGTCATGATTAAATAATCAGATTAAGAACTTTAGTCCGTGTATTAGTATTTCACTTTTGAAAAGAAGTTTTTTGAAAGTTTTCGCTTCTATCGGCAGCCACCGTAGCAGCCTACATTTTTACGACTTACATTTTAATAAACTGAGTCGAATAGATATATGACTCTTTTAATGTCACAACATAGCATACCTAAAGCTTTAGAATATATGTGTATAATACATATAACATATATATATTACACAGAACCTAAAAAACTATGGTCACCGTACAAAATTGTTAGATTTTTCCGAGCACATTCTTAACCGGGCGGATTCACACGGTTGTGAGTTGTGAATGATACTTGTACACACATACACATTCACAGCCGGTGACTATGTAAATAAGAATACGAATGCTAACACACTCGGCTAGGGAACGACGACCGAAGCGGACGAACATTATTACCAAACTCAAACACAATGGCCCTAACGGAAATATTTCTTTTCAATTCATTATTATTAATATACCACAGACTCCATATATCGGAAATAGTTACGAACCTATTCAGGAATCATCCGAATTACGATATAATTAACATTTCATATTATATGATGTTTAGCAGAATCTTCCTAAGGCATTTATGCCTCAGTATTTAGGTATAATGTATAAAACCTATATTTACTATTCTATAGGTATTTATGTGAGTCAGATCATTGGGAGGTGTAATGAATTTCCGAATGTACGTATCCTAACATTTTGTTAGGCCTTTTACTTATATAATTTAATCTAACAATAAAGTCAATTGAGAGAAAATGCTATAGGTATCGTAAGTCTACCATTGCACACTTTTATGTACTATAAAAGTAAATAAATAGATATTGTTTTGCCTAAGTAGCATTCTATTGGATTCTCGTATACCGAAATGTTATAACCATAATCTAAATTAATATATAATACTATCTATTATAAAGCTAAATACAAAATGTATTGACGTTATGTTATCACATACTTTTAACATAGAAAAAGGTCAAACCATTGAGATTTTTCAAGCAATAACTTCACTCATAATAAGTATGTATCAATAAATATTACACAACGAATGTAAAAGTCGATCTGTGTGTAACCAATTACGAACAATTATTTACAAATCTGTCCCCGTTCTCTGTTATTACAAGTCATAAGAGGAAACAAGTTAATATGGTCCGTGGGTTGCTTAACCCACCGATATTGGGTTAAAATGCCAATATACTTTATAAGCGACTTAAGGTACAGTGTTGTAACGAGTCGCATTAAACCTCATCAGTTTTACATTAAGCGTTCGAAGCTGTAATTGCATCATTGAGAACACGGTTGTAATATTAATTCTATATTACAGAAAAAAAAATCATCTCCTCTTTCCAGCTGACTCAAGTGAATATTTAACCACGTAATACAGAAGATAATCAACTATAAAACTGCTAATAATAATTTTAAAAAATTAAGTGTTACGAAATCTCGTTCCTTAGTCACATTTAAGCTTAAAAAAGTATATTTGTAATATGTATTTTATAAATGTCTATGATATTTAAATAACTAAATACAAAATAAAATATGGCTTAAATATTTAATCTTTCTTGATCCAACAACGCGATACTTAAATCCATATCTCTTCGCTACGTCGATCATCTTAATAAGTATGCTAATAACCTATATTTCTGTCTCTTTTACACGGGTAGCGTAATGGCATGCGAAGGAAAAAGATAATGATATTGACGTTGTACGGGAACCACAGACCGTACATTAGACATCAACGCGCTCACCAGACTTCTCCAATTACCTTATGCATAATTTACTTCATTTTTTTCACAAAGGAAATTAGATAATTCTTAAAATTAAATACATACTTTGTAGTTGATTTTGTTGGGTGATACTTAAAAATGCTTTTAAATGTAACTAAAATATTTTGAAGTACCAACATAGCCTAATATTACTTGTAAACTAAAAGGAAAAATATAAAGACTGTCTTAATAATAGAATAAGGTAGCAAGGAAAAAAATACTTCGATGTACCTTACAGGTTCTAAAATATTTATTGTCAATTATTATTATTCATTTCTACCCAGGTATCTATTGTTTTAATTTGTAAAGATTTTTTTTTACACATTATTGTCAGGAAGCGTCACACTGAATATTTTGAAATTGTTAACAGCGTCTTTAGGTAAGCTATATCTGAATATAGAGAAACAAACCATGTTTAATTGTATGCTTACATAGTCGCCTATTGAATATACGATACAAGAAAAAAATGCGCGTACATAATGCACAAAAAATACAACCAAGCAGTATAGTATGTCAAACATTTGTTCAAATCTCATGTCAATAGTCTGACGAGTGCTTGCTTATTCTCGCAGGTGGCACTTAACTTTGTACGAGGAAATACTTGAATACGATTGGAAAATACGACATGTTCGGTTAAAAGCAAT
The DNA here is from genome assembly GCA_014132275.2 of Samia ricini. Taxonomy (NCBI): domain Eukaryota; kingdom Metazoa; phylum Arthropoda; class Insecta; order Lepidoptera; family Saturniidae; genus Samia; species Samia ricini. Next base: position 16,917,390 of record AP028161.1, read on the forward strand.
TACAAAGCTGATATTCTTAAAGACAACTTTATGTCAATTGCAAACAAAAAAGATTTTATTTAAAATATTATTTTACTAAATCATTAATTTTAACATTATTAGGTGCATCAGTGCGTACGTGTGTATTCTTGAAATAATCGATATCTTAAAATACAGAAACATTGAAGTACAATTCGTAGTTTATGTTATCATTAATGTATTATATTACATTGAAAATGATGTTACACGTTTTAATAGTTATTTGTAAACGCATTCGTTAAATATAACAAAACTCGTAGCTTAATGACTTCATGCCGTTTTTACCTTAAGGAAATGTCTCCAAAAACTTAAATTACTTAAATAATAAACATATATTTACAATCCAAGCATACTTAAGTTCCTTAATTAAGTAAGAGAATCCAAGAAATAAGTCGACGCTTAATTAGTGTCTAATAATATTTAATTATTTCGAGGTATAAACATATTTTAGGTATAAATTAAGTTAAATTTTATGTATTTTTAACTGATTAAACGCTGTTTTCCTGAAGAACCTTGACAGCCTTACTGGACTTTTAAGTACAAATTTATTTGTATGTAAACTAAGCTATGATTAAGTAACAGATATTGAGGATTCACTATAGAGAATTAATCGTCGTTATAATGGACTTAGTCAAAATATTCCTGATTTTTGAATATTGAAAATATTTTTATCTACAAAAGAAATTAAGTTCGTGTAATAGTAGGGATAGCTTTATCCTAGAACCCTGATCCTACAATAACATATAAAATAAAAAATAGTTTCCACATTCTTTTTAACTGAAATTTTACAGTAGACCATTTCATCTCCAAAAACTGTGTTACATACGTAGTCAACATTAAGAAGGCGACAACTTGCAGTAAAATTCGTTACGTCAATGTGAATATTAAAGTATGAAGAAGGCCTATATACTGCATACGGCTAATTTGACCAAGGTTATGATACATTAGCACTTAGGTAGTTTCAGTATTTTCAGTATACTCAAAATTATCAATGAATACCTATGAGATATCGGAAAATTATATGAATGTTAGAAAACTCGAGTTAAACCGCCTATAAAACATAATTCTTATTAGATAAAATAGCTACGGTCGAGCCGTCGGGGCATCTGAAACTTAAGAGATCGCGCGGTTGAGTTCGCGGCGGTCAAGGCCTGCCGTGGGCGGCCGCAGACATGCAGACAACGAACCCGGATGCGAACACAAAGAATAGCCAACAAAAAAACCCACATGTGATCTCCAATTAAACTTTGCTATTAGGGTTACATTTATAATAGAATTCAATGATGCAATAACATATATAAGTACAAGAAAAAACGAATTTAAAATTAGGGCGACCGTTAACTCAAAAGCAAAAGAAATGTCAGTTTCTTTTCCCAAACATTCAATCCCTTGTAAACTTTATTCAGAATCCTAAGAAGAGTAAAACTCTCAAAATGATATAAAGGTTATGAAAAATAATGAAAGATTTACTAAATATATGTTTATAAAAATACGAAGTTAAATATAATTACGAAACACCATACATGATCTAACTATTTAGTTAGCAAATATGGTACCAGAAAAGATTGTTACCTAGGACAATTACAAAAGCAACCGGTCCAAAAACATGTCTATACTTTAAAATCAAGTTATGATAACTCACCTGCATCTCAGGGGTGGTGCGAAAGCGCATCCGGGTGGCGAGTGAGCTACCCACGGCTACAACCGAATGATTATTCAAACTTGGCGGCGGGGAATACTTCAAATCTTGGGACCTTTTTGGCCAATATGTAGACACAAGCACGGACAGCGAAAAAGGCCTCAAGTTAGACACGAACGCGGTGTACCGCCAAGTTTGAGCAATCGTGTGTCACGCGGTACGTGCGCGGTTGCGCGTGCGGCTCGTACTGGGCGGCGGAGGTGTGCGACTGGCCCCGCGCTGACGCCGAACACCGCGCAGCCCCGCGCCTCGACACTGCCTCCGCCCCATTGGCCCGAGGAGCACAGCCTCGGTGACGTCACCTCTACCGACCACTCACCACATTATATAAGCGAAAGCGGACGCTAAATCAACTTAAATAATTCCAGCGCATTTAAAATATATTATATATCAACCGCGCAAATAAAATACCTCAATGTAACGTAAATAATATACATTATGCATAAGTTTAAAATGTTGTTCGAGATAAAGCTCGAGTTAAAAGAATACAGGATCGTAAATATACTAAAAGTAATAAGAGGTTAATATATACTACATAATAAAACGTTTTCGCCTTTGACACGTAACCGCAGTTTAATACTCTGGAAGATGTTGTCCGTTGTTGAATAATTACCCGGAATCATATGTTTAAATTTAAATGTAAAATCCGTCATGAATCCATTTTTGTATCTTAGCTCGACTAGACACAGATCGCTCACTATTGCCGCGCTTGTATACGGCGAAACAAATATGGCCGAATTTTAGTAATGGCCGCCACACAATGGCGGCTTTCTTCGAACACTCTGGGACCGGTTTGGTGCACGGCCAGATTTTGCAAACATTCTGTACACAATTTTCATGGTTTAATTTCTGTAAATTACGTCCTGCCTCTTCAGGCTATATCACGGTACTGAAATAACCGGTTTTATAAACAACCAATAATATATTTCCGTTGCAACAAGTTCACACTAGTTGGCACTCCGTTTCAAGGTTAGTTCAACTGAATTTTACGTTGCGTTTACTATTTCATCCGGCCGCGGAATTACTAGCTTGGAAGTAATCATTCACCTGGCGATATGTGGAGGTAATTTGTTGACTTGAGTTTAAAAATATAGCGGTTCAACCTGTTTTGAAAACGGTTGATGTCTCGAAATAGTTGAATACCGCAGGATGTCTTGACTGTCATCTTGCTACAGCAAAAAATGCATACAAAACGCACATAGACTATCTCATTTAGACTTGCATGACTTAACTCTCGAAGTCTTTGAATGCATACATGATTATTTTATCTTATTCAAATAACCAAGTATGTAAATGTATGTGGTCATATAAGCACTGGAAATGATTGTAAATTTTAATTGTACAATTAGGAACAATAAAGTTACTCTTCTTATCCTCAAATGCAATGTTCTCTTGTTTGTGTCTTTATTAACAGTCACCACGTATTCTTGAATTATATAAAATAAATTCAAAATATGTCACAATTAAAGTTATTTGGATAGTTCGGCGATATTCGAACAGACATTTGAGAATTCAACTTTTGTCAATTTCAATGTCAATTCTTTTTTAAGTACTTATTTCTTTATTATTTCTCATTAAACTAAAATAAAAATATACCTCACTTGATATATTGCAACCCCAAATTCCTAATATAATCGATTAATTTAACTGTATTGAATTTATAAACATAAGAATTTATAAAAATAGACCCAATGTTTTTACTATTTTATACATGATATTTAGATATACCTAATACTTTTACATTATACGATTTCGTGAGACAAATTCTTAGAATTCAATTAATTTAATGAACTATAACAATAATTTTTATTTAATCATTTACATCCTTATATTTTAATCTAAATATAACTAGCATATAATATATTAAATTAGTTAATGACGATAAATTTGCACGCTAAATGTTATATAAGTTTAGAAACACAAGAGATTGCAATAACTTTGTAAACTCAATATTCCTTATTGGAAATATTTACAAATAAAACAGAACAAAAAAAATAATTATACAAAAACTTTAAAACTCAATAAAAATAACCCGTCAATAGCTATCAACCTAAATAAATAAATTCTAGATAATTAGAAAATACGCCAGAGTTCCAATTTTAAATAAAGTAATCGTACAATACTCAACATTAGATATTAAAAGCCGATTCTAAAACAGATTTTTTTTCCGAACTGATTAACGCTATTCATGTAAAGGTCCTGGACAACTACACTGGGTCTTTGTGGTGAAGGCTAAGGGCACTCAGCTGGATAATGATAACCACGACGAGGACGCTACAATGCTATAAACCTCAGCTTGGGCTATTATCGGCATTTTTAAACTCCGAGAAATTCATCTTAACTGAACTTATCCCTTACCCATTGTAACTTTAAAATAATGTGAAAACTTGAAAAATTTGGAAATCTTTTTTTTTTTGTAATGTTTAAATTAGCTCAGTGTCTTAAGAACGTAGGTACACATTTTAACACGTTTCAATTTATCAAAAATATAATAAAATCATTTTAGTTTGGATTTAAAATAAATTAAAAGATATTACATTTATAATAAATAAAAAACAATTAAAATAAGCAACAAAAAAGTGCCACCACTTAAACGTCTAACTAATACTTGACACACTGTAGCACTTTGACGGCTGACGTCATAACATTGCTAACGTGAATATATCAGTTTTTCCCTCTACCGAGAATCGCTGAACGCGGCTAAAGGAGTTTTCCCTTCAAAAACCTTGCCGAACCTATTTACTTTGCATGTAGTGTACAAGTATAGAGATTATCAGTGTGTTGTATGTGTTGCTAGTGTTATCGCGCTACTAATTGGTGCAAGAACTTGGCTACTTGGGGATCAGAGCACATGTCGTGCCGCTACCGGAGAGTACTGGGAGGATAAGTTCAAACATGTAAGAGATGTCCTCGATGAAATAAATAATTGCGTTTTCAAAAATGGAAACTACTTTGGGTCGAACGACCAATCAGAGTAATGTATTTACGAGACAGCTTTCACAGAATCTAGGTATTTATAAATCGATTCAAATAACTTAAGATACGCCCGACCGTTTACCGAGACACACAATGGAATGCAGTTTTGCAGCTTCCGCCAAAACCCGATATGGGGTTGTTCGCTGTAGGCACCGACTGCTTTCACATACATTCACTTATTTATTAATTTTATATATAGTAAGTTTTTTTGCTACACCAAAATTTAATCATTTTATATATCTTTATTATTATAATAATAGTCCAATGTTTTATTGTAATATATCATATTAAGCAAAATTCCTGACATGATAACTCGATTGTACCAAATATGGATGCTCGTAAATACCTATCGAGCTCACGGTCCCCGATTAGCAACAGTGTCTGTAAGCGCTCGGCGCAAAGTTGCACAAACTATAATAATAATAATTGAACGATAAAATTGAACCGAACAGAACCTCGTTTCCTCTATAGGTATGGAAAGGTAATTTCTATCTTTAATTACATTGAAAAGTATTTATTGCACCTCATGAATATCACTCGTTTATTAAAAATTTAATTTAAATTGTTATAAAAAGGACTGTGAATCCAAGCGTGCCCGTATAACCAGCGTCCCTTCCCTCCCACTGGGGACTGGCGGCTAATTTAACTCCATACACACCCCAAGTTCCCGTCCGGCAACGTCCTAAGACAGCTTTCGATCCCTAACTGGGGAAGCACTTTCACCAACTGCCAGAAGAATACAGTTATACTTCATGCACTGGTAACACATGTATTACAGTATACATTGCATGAAAAGTCCATTGCAGAACCTATGCAAGATTCTGCAATGGACTTTTTTTTTCAAAACTCATATGCTAAATTAGAATGAATTTAGAAAAACTGTAGCACAGTTTAATTTAAAAATAACAACGTTTAATATATTAAGACACATTAGGATCACTGACTGTCACCACCATAACACCAAAAATCTGTTTTTTATAGGTTCAGCAGTTTGACCAGTCTCACCTGATATTAACCTACGATGTGGGCCAGGATGGTAAACATATAAAACTTAGAGGTACTGGCTCTGAAGTAATACTTTGGGAACAAACCTATTGGTGAATGTCGTAAAGTTTTCAAACTTTACGGAGGCAGCTACCCAGGCGTGCATTAGATATTAGGAAATTTCTTACCACCATCCTACTATTTCCTGCACCGAAAGCTTAAGCTTATGATAAAATAGGATATCTGGGTTCCAACCTACGTCCATCCGATTGCACTGTCAACTGAGCTATTGTCGCCATTAGTGACTGTTTCAGACCGCAATATTAGACGAGGAGTGTTCTAATTCGCTGAAAATTTTAAATATAAATACGTAAGAAATTGATTTAATGTAAACGTTATTGTAAAATAACAAAATAATAACTTACATAATGAACTAAAAGCTAAAAGTAATTAAGTATGCAACATTCAATACAACACTCTTTTTATCAATATAAGCTATTAATCAATATGAAATAAAAGTTTTTTTTTTAAATTATTATCTATATTTAATTTAGGGACTGGAAAGCCAAAAATTCCTGAAAGGTTCCTAGATTGAATAAGTTAAAGATTTAGTTCTTTAAGGACACTGGTTTTTTTCAGTTACGTTTCGTCCACATTCAATCAACTAGTGGCGTACATCTTCAAGAATTTCACACGATTCGCAATTTTGTGAATTCTTTTGTTTCATAAGAAAGGCAAACTTATTGATAAGCATATGCCGGGAACGTACTCTAAGAGCCGTAACATAACAATGAGGATCTGCTTAAATTAATGTTAGCAAACCATGGTATACAAGACGGCTCGCTTTGGAGTGTTTTGTACTAAAAACCTTTATCTTTTGATCTTTAATCAAAATACACTTCCAAAAAATATGTGTGGCATTGACATTGAATTTTTGTCATAATTTCAGAACAATCTGGTCTAATTAATAATATTCGATACTGTTGAAATGGCCAACATTGCTAAACGGTCAGCCTCCTCGATAGTTCAGTACATTCAACTGTATATTTTTTTTTTGCAATTATTAAATACAATAACTGCATGAAATATACTTTTTATACATATCACATTCACATCAAAAAATAAACACATTCAAGGTAAAAATACCCCGAGAGATAACTCGCATCGCTTCGTCCTGTACCACTTATATATTTTTTATTCACACATTAATCTATCTTGTATAAACGCGCTAAGACTTGAGAGCTGAGGGGCACGAGGGGATCGGGGGGATGGCATAGAGCTAGCTGATTGATTTACATGAACGCCTCTATACTAAACAGGTTGTAAGGTTTTGTTGATAGGTCGATGATCCGACCAATTCGGTGTTCGTTTCTTTTAATATGTCGCAAATGTGTGTGTTTTTTTTAAATACAATTCATTTGAAATAAGTTTTAATTCATTAGTATTGTCTCAACGTACAATGATATATAATTTCTATATGATACACAAAACGCTATCGTGTATTATAAATAGTTTGGATAGCTCTACTACTATTAAGGCTAAAACTTAGGGATATGAACAAAACCAAACGAGAATGTAGTGAGATATTTACAGACTGATAAATTAATATTATAATTTCATTATAATTGGTCGCGGCTTTGACATCAGTTAATAATATCTATGAAGTCTTTCAAAAATTATTGACTCCATATAGTCAATAATGGGAGGGAGTATTTTCTTTACTTATTTATGACTAGTTGTGTACCCGCGACTGCGCCCGCGTTTCATATATTCTTCTCTACGTTTTAATTTTTTTATATGGAACCCTAATTATTATCCCTATTTTTTTTATAAAGTTAAAATATTTTTCAATGCCATGCGTCAACATGAAGGTAGAGGTAATGCGAAAGAGGTAAACTCCAACCGAACGGGTAAACGAAAAAACATCAGGGAAATTTACTCGGTAATTTGATATTACAATGTCCAAAAAAAAGGCAAACAACAACTGGGAACAAATTGATATCGTTTTGTAAAAATTACGTTAATGATTACGTGACTATACTGGTGCCATCTAAGAATAGTACCACCCCATATCTTTCCATGAGCATCATAAAAGGCTACTAAAGGATACAACAGGAGATGGGCAGCAGCATCCTCTGAGTATCACAAACACCCTAGGACTATTATTTATACCCTAAATTGTTGAAAATTTTATCTTTAATTTTAAGTTTAATTGATTGATTTAATTATTTAATTTTAATTCTATTGTTAGATTTAGGGGATATTATAAGATTTTGACACTGCTATGTAGTACAAATTGGGAAGACTATGTATATTGTTGCTAGATGTAACTAAATATAGACATGACATGTGATTAGATATAGATGAAATAAATAAAGAACAAGAATTGCAAAAGAAAAGGCAAAAGCAAAAGAACACGCTATAAAAGAATAACAAAAGATCACAATAAAACAAATGTAATAAAAAGGTCTCTGGTCATGCCAGAGGGAAATTGGCGGGGACACTAAAAAAAAAACACCCTAAGACAGGATACCCGCTAACCAAGTGAGGTGATTATGGCAATTCCTCCCTTTTTGAGGGAGATCAATATCCAGCAGGGGACGTTTTTCGGTTGAATCAATCAAATACACTAAAGTGTAACCGAATGTTACACAAATAGTACATTTGTATCATTTAGAATTTGCGAGTACAGTTTAGAACCCACCTTACAATAAGAATTCCGAAAGATTGGAAAGGCTTCAGGAAAAGTTTGTAAAAACACTTCATCTCAGAACTGGCAACTGGATTATGAATCCTCCTCCAAAAAAATAATATCCCGCTCTTGTCGCAGAGACCTAATACTATTGATGCATTATTTCTATACAAAATTATAAATAATATCATTGATCCATCAATGCTTGTTAGTAAAATTAATTTTCGCGTGCCTCGTAAGAAAGAAAGAATTATCGCAAAAAAAAAATTCAATAGCACCTCATAAAACATGTTACGCAGGAAACTCATTTATTAGATATGCATGTAAATTTTGCAATAACGTATTAAATTGATATTGTAGCGATGATGGCGCAGCGCGTAGTGTGGCCGGATTCCGTGTAAATCGATGCAGGTTCAATCCCCACCTATTCAAGTCTAAAATCGGTCTGAGCTTTCGGTGAAGGAAACATCGTGAGGAAACCATAGCATGGCGGTAGGGCATTTTATAATGACACCCTCCTGAGTAGCTACCACACTCAACTTTCAAATTATGTTGGTGAGATTGTATTCAAAGCCTACCATGTAAAAAAATTGTATTGATCCTTTTAATGTTTCTCTTAGAATATTCGAAAAAAATTATTAAAAGTATTACAAAAATAATTTATAATTAATCTTATATTTTGAGTTGGAGTTCGTTTTCATATAAATTATAGAGTCAGGTTATATATACTTTATAATAAAATACACAATGTGTATGGTATATATAGGGAACTATAGGGGACTATTTCCATTGTTTTCGTTGTTTTTATACGTTGATACGACTGTTTGTTTCTTTATGATAAATAAATAAATATTTTAATATTAGAAACATTTATCTAATTTGTTAATTTACAATTCGCGGGAATCTGCTGGATGCGGGTGACGCAACACCGGTCATAGTGGAAATCTATGGGGGAGACCTATGTTCAGCAGTGGACGTCTTTCGGTTGAGTGGATAGATGGATTATCTAATAAAATCGTAGTGACAGGTCGAGAAGGTTTCTTTTCTCCCATATGAACGTAACTGTTTTTATTAAGGTTGATACACGTACATATACATTTCTATCCCCTTTTTAAAACGTCCATTTATCATTTCCTATATGTTTATAGTTCATATAAAGGTCTTTAAATATGTTATGTAACGTGATCATTTTTTATGTCGACTTCGTTCACTACAATCATATTAAATTGTCCTATACACTATTTATTATAACGTTATACCAGATATTGATTGAATAATATAGATCTGAATTACATAAAGAATATATTCATGTATATTCAATTCTCAAGTTAGTCACCATTAAAAAAAAACTGTTGTAAACTCAGCCCTTTGAACATAAGCTCAGTTGACGTGACAATATAAGCTAAAGAGATAATTTAGTCCAAAACGGTACAACGCATACGGTTTATGATATTTATGGCCATATTTTCAAACTTCAATGTACGATACAATACGACATATCCCTTCACCAAAAGCTTAGGTTTGTTATAGAATAGAATTGATTGATTCGAACCTACATTCATCGACGCGGTAGCCAACCACCATACTACTAAACTATGAGCTATCATCGTTACAATAGTTTAAGTTAGTATGTTAATTGCATTGAATTACTTCTCTCTTAAATTCAAAATCAAAATCAAAATTTATTTATTAAATATAGGCCCTAAGAAGGCGCTTATGAACGTCTAAAACACACAACCCAGTCGAGAAGAGCCGGTAAGAAACTCGATCTGGTTCTTTTTTTTTTCATAAATATAATATATATAATATTTTTTGTCATATAAAAAACTATACAAATCGTAGTTTTAATAATGTTAGTGGAAGCACAGAGATGTGGGTTATTTCCAGACATCACTATCGTTCACGTAATGATCCACCCTGTAATAACCTTTTGAGATTCAAACTTGCTTGACATAATACTTGAACTTATTGTGAGGTAAATCGGTAATGTTACTTGGGATCTTATTGTAAAACCGAATACTATTACCTATAAAGCTTTTATTACACTTACTTAACCTAAAGCGTGGGACGGCCAACTTGTCTTTACTTCTAATATTAAAATTATGACGATCATTCACTAGATCTAGACTGAGGTCGTAGCATATTTCAATTGTAGGTAAACAGTCGCTTAACATTTATTGCGTTTTTGGTAAAATGCTACATCTGTATCAAATAGGCAGATTTTAGTTTATTTTGAGTAATCTTTTAAAGAGTTATGAGCATATGAAATTGGTTATATAAAATCATCAGCCCATTCATTGCGTATTTTAAGAGAACATGCGGTAGGGGACAGATTTGAAAAGTATATATTTCAGAAATCTATTGCTATCGCGTTGCGCCTCAAACAAACAATTATCAAACATGAAAGAGACAACTGCACCGCGGGCTGATTTTACCTACGCAAAATAGACGAAAACATCACTTTGTAGTACCATGTTTCCTCCTACAAAACCTAACAAATTTTTAATATTCTTTCCGATACAGAATGAGAAGAACTTTGACTACGTTTTGCTTTTTTAAATATTATCCATCATCATTTTTTTTTGGCGAACATCTGAAAAGGACTGTAAAAAACGAAAATTTTTTTCATTTGCAAAGGCTTTTTGTTTCTACAATAACTTATGGAAAAAATCAAAACGTATGGGTATGGCGGTGGTGGATATATATTATTTGGTATAAAAATATTTACCATAATCCTATGATCCAGGGAGGAAACAGGGGACTACGTTTGTATGAAAAAAATTCCGCTAGCATATCTTCTTAACTAAAGTATTAGAGATTTAAAAAATAATTAAGGAATGCATAAATTTTTACATTGACAATTATGTTGTTTTTCATGAACAACCTGTATATGACCCGTTAGTTTTCACTTTCGTCATGTCTATACCTTTCATTTTTACTAACCATCTTTGTGTATATTAAATGAAGCATAGTTTAAACCATTATTATATAACACTAGCTGTGTTCCCGCGGCTCCGCCTGCGTTTCATGTAACCTTCACTACGTAATATAGTTTAGGAAATAGAAAGTAAAGTTTTGCTGCTGCTATCCATTGAATCGTATTTTGTTCCCAATTTCATTACTTTTCAATTTATTTTACATGGAACCTAATTATTTTCCTATTTTTTTTTTGAGACTAACAGAAATCGAAAGTATTTCTCACAAATTCAAATACTTCCCAGTAAAACTATGCATTGAATCAATTTTTATTTACAATTTTATGAGTTTTAACTTTTTTACGCGGAACCCTAAACATCTTCGAAAAATTAAAGTAGCCTAAGTTACGCGAATTTTTCTGCCATTTTTACTCGAATTGATCCAGCCATAACGGAGATTAGCCGGAACAAACAGAAACATAAACATAATTTTTTTTGGTATAGGTATTCATATCTATTTAGTGAAAAGTTATTATTTTGATATTTCTCGTACAAACAGACACTTCAATTTTATTTATTAGTATATATTTTATAATACCTTGACGTCATGACCTGTTAACGTGAGTTTTAGTCATCAAGTAAAGGAATAATAATAAATCATAAAATTTGGTTTATACGCGGGCTGGTATTGTATGATTTCAAAAATCAAAATCAAAATTTATTTATTCAATTTAGGCCCTAAGAAGGCGCTTATGAACGTCTAAAACACTACCACCGGTTCGGAAAACAACCCAGTCGAGAAGAGCCGGCAAGAAACTCGATCTGGTTCTTTTTTTTTCCATAAATATAATGTATATCATTTTTTTTGTCATATAAAAAACTATACAAATCGTAGTTTTAATAATGTTAGTGGAAGCACAGAGATGTGGGTTAATACCAGACATCACCATCGTTCACGTAATGATCCACCCTGTAATAACCTTTTGAGATTAAAACTTGCTTGACATAATACTTGAACTTATTGTCAGGTAAATCGGTAATGTTACTTGGGATGTTATTGTAAAACCGAATACTATTACCTATAAAGCTTTTATTACACTTACTTAACCTAAAGCGTGGGACGGCCAACTTGTCTTTACTTCTAGTATTAAAATTATGACGATCATTCACTAGATCTAGCTTGTCTAAATTTTTACGAATATGCATTAAGTTATCGAAGATGTATTGGGAGGGCAAAGTTAAGATATCATATTCTTGAAACTTGTTCTTTAGAGATTCGCGAGGTCCCATATTATATATTGCTCGAACAGCGCTCTCTTTTGTAATGTAAAAATGGTGTCTACCTCTGCTGCTGTACCCCACAGCAAAATACCGTAAGACATTAAGCTGTGAAAGTAAGCAAAGTAGACTAACCTAGCAGTAGCAATATCCGTCAACTGGCGAATTTTCCGAACCGCAAAAGCAGCGGAACTAAGCCTTCCTGCCAAAGTTTTAATATGCGGACCCCATTGTAACTTATTATCAAGTGTGATACCTAAAAACAGAGTTTTGTCAACTAAGCCTACTAAATTCCCTTCTATCTCTAACTTACAATCAATATGTTGCACATTGGGCAACATAAATTTTATGCATTTCGTTTTCTTAGTGTTAAGAAGTAAATTATTTAAGGCAAACCATTTGGAAATGTTTGCTAGTGTATTATTTAAGTGCCTAATCTCTGAATTTTTTCTTTTTACTTTAAATATAAGTGAAGTATCGTCTGTAAATAGAACCATATCAGCTGAGTTATTAACCATTAGCGGTAAGTCATTAATATAAACCAGGAATAAAAACGGTCCCAAAATCGACCCCTGCGGCACACCGATTCTAACTAATGACCCAGTGGAGGTAACCCCATTAACATTTACTTTCTGACATCGGTTTGTTAAGTAAGAGGCCAGGAAGGAGACAGAGGTTTCAGAAACACCATAATTTTTTAGTTTCAGTATAAGTGTACTGTGATCAACGCAGTCAAAGGCCTTTGAGAGATCGCAGAATACACCTATTGCATCCTGCCAAATCTCCCAAGCTCCCAATATGTGACTTATTAACGTTGCACCAGCGTCAGTGGTAGATTTGGATTTCGTGAAACCAAACTGCCGATCATCTAAAATCTTTTTCTGCTCTAAAGTATTCAACTAACTGATTAAGCATAATCTTTTCGAAAATCTTACTAATCGATGGAAGTACTGAAATTGGTCTATAATTTTCAAGACTACTTCTGCAACCTGATTTAAATAAGGGTACCACTTTACTTATTTTCATTAAATTAGGAAAAGTGCCTGTTGCTATGCATCCGTTAAATATGTTAGCCAAATATGGTGAAATATTAACAATCATGGTTTGAAGAACCATTACCGACATTCCCCATATGTCTTGTGTATGTTTTAAATTTAATTGCTTGAAGGCTTTTAATATGTCACCTGCAGTAATAGATGTAAAATAGAATTTTGAATTTATAGGAGCACTTAAGTTATTAAGGAGCAATGCGGCACCTTGGGGTGATGAAGTTATATGTTTTGTAACTTCAAGAGGTATGTTAGTGAAGTAGTCCTGAAAAACAGTTGCTACCTCTGAACTGTTTGAAATATGTACTCCGTCAACGTTCAGATTAAGTGTATTATTATTTATTTTACTATTTCCTGTTTCTTTATTTATGATGTGCCAGACGGTTTTGGCCTTATTTTTAGACACAAGAACTTTATTTCCCAAAAATTTTGCTTTAGCTTCAATACATACACGTTTAAAAGTTTTTGAATACTCCCTGACATAAGCATGAAATGATGAATTAGTAGTTAGTGATTTTCTATGATATAGTTCATATAAACACTCTCTACTTTTTCTTATTCCTTTAGTTGCCCAATCACTGAATGCAATTTTTTTCCTGTCAATAACAACCTTTATTGGGCATTGTTTATTAAATTCATTACTTATAATCTTAAACAAGTTTTCGTAGTCGTTATTTGGATCTCGATTGTTAAAATTCTTAGTAGACAATTGCTGGCGAATATTATTATTTAAACTATCTAATCTACTTTTGGATATAAGTCTAGTCGTTTTCATACATTCATCATTAGGTTTATGACAGCTAATTTTAACGAGCTGACCTTTGTGATCAGACCGTATTCCAGATATTATACCACCGCCAATGGTTTTAAAATTAGTAAAAATATTGTCTATACAAGATGCAGTGTGAGCCGTAGTTCTTGTTGGTTCATTAAAGAGTGGATTAAAATTATATGATCTAAACAACGACATGAACATAGTGACCTCCGGCGTGGAGCTTAAAATATCTATATTAAAATCACCACAAACTAACACTCGCTTTTTTGAATTAAACATTTTTACTAAAATAACCTCCATTGTTTGTAAGAATTGAAGAACATTTGAGGCTGGAGGTCTATAAACACATAATATAATTAAATCTACCATCTCTGCACAAGCCACTTCACAAACACGATCTATAGAGAGACTACATATATCTTTTCGGTTTTTAAAGTTTAATTTATTTTTAGATAGTATAATGCAACCACCACCGGCAGCGATTGTTCTATTAAATACACTAGCAACTGAAAAGTGTGGCACATCAAAAAACATCCTATCCGGTTTAAGCCAAGTTTCTGTAAAACATAATATATCTAGTCTCTCTGTATCTAATAATAGGTCTATATCTAATATTTTGCCGGAGAAGCGATTAATGTTTTAATGGTAAACTGTAATGTAACACTGCTCCTTTGTCTTATCTATTGGTTTAAAATAGTAATATTAGCAGTATCATTAGTTGAACTAGATGATACTGCCGTGTCACTTAACCTATTTATATTATATGCTATCAATGTAGCTATGTTTCGTTTATACTTATTGGAAAGATACATCCTTTCCTGGGTCAATATAAAGTTATTAATAAATTTATTAATGTCAAAAAATATAAATTTGTCACTATGACGACATGTTAAATTGTATAAACAGTTATTTAACATGTGAATATTATTATTTTTTTC
Source organism: Samia ricini (assembly GCA_014132275.2). NCBI lineage: Eukaryota > Metazoa > Arthropoda > Insecta > Lepidoptera > Saturniidae > Samia > Samia ricini. Next base: position 16,932,714 of record AP028161.1, read on the forward strand.
TTTAAAGTTTATTGAATATGGGAAAGCACATAGCATTATTTTCCCAACTGTCAAATGTAACAGTTTTTCTGAAGATTTCTGTAAATCAATTTTTTTTTACCCCTAAAATTAAAATATTACCTATTACCTATTAAAATTAAAATATTAAAATTTTTGTCCAAGTCTGTGTTTAATATACTATCAATTATTTTTTTTAAAGTAGCACCTGGCATGCAGTAATTAATAATATTATGGTTTGAATTCCGTGCTAACATCAACCCTATGCCCTTACCAATTCCGTCACTGAATACTAATGTTTTTTTTTTACAGTACTGACATTAGCACCTGCATGCAACAGAGTAGGAAGGTTCTTCATATTTTTTTTCTAAGTTAGGTGTAATCAACTTAGGTAAGAATTTAATTACTTCAGATGACTGAGTCAGTACAGGAATAGTTCTTCGAACTACAACAGACCCTGGTAACTGCATGTCACACAGGAACCCAGAGCGATTGCAATCACTCAACACACAAGGGTTGCTATGTGACTCAACCCCAACAAGTTTATCTGCAACTGACTCTATCAACTCATCTGCTGATACGATGTTATTTATATCATAAGTGGGAATTGTACAGGTTTCGGTTTGAAAAATTATATCGCTTATAACGGGGTATCTCTATGGAAGAGATCATCGGTACGACAGTATTCTGGAATGGTACTGAATATTGGAAACTCTCTAGTTGAACAATAGAGGGCGGAGATCGTGTTCGTGACTAGGCGCCGCCCGAGACATGAACGCGTCGTAACTCGCTAGATACGGTAAATGACTCATCTATACCATTTTATTTGGTCCTTTGAAAATAATTCCGCTTATTTTAATTATTTATGTGTAATGCATAAATGCATTAATAATATGTATAATGCACAAATGCATTAATAATATGTATAATGCACAAATGTATAAATAAGGAAAGATAAAACGGTTCAAGACATTTTTTTCCCCTGTTTATAACATTTTCTGTTTCCATTTTTTATTTATTTGTTTAATAACTGTTATTGATGTGCTTTATCGTTATCAAGAAAAAAAAAATTGGAAAAGTTTTTTTTTTTTCAACTATGATTATGATCGAATCTCGACTATCGAACGAATACTAGTATGTATAATAAAAAGTTACGAAATTATAATATGCTTGTAATCAGTCAAATGGTTGTCATTCTACCAGACTGTTATAATGAAAAACGACTTGTAAAGAGTACCCAATTAGTTGTTATTGTCGTTAATTTATTACGGCCATGAACACAATTTTTTAATGCCTAACTTTTAAATCTTATTTTAATTTTCAGTGTTCCAATAAAATGGCGGCCCTTTGTAAGAACTTTCCAGTGAGTTTCTGTGGCATTTACATACTATGTTACTATTATCAACACAATTCAATTATATATTTTGATAAAATTATTAAATAACAACAAAAATAAACAATTAACGTTAAAAACCAAACTATCCATCCATCCACTCAACCATAAGACGTCGACTGTTGGACATAGGTCTCTCCTGTTGAGGAGGGCATTGCTATAATCGCCACGCTTGGCAGGCGGGTTGGCGATCGCAGTAGGTGCTTGTGATACTCAGAGGATGCTGCTACCCATTTTCTGGTTTTTATCCCTTAGTCGCCTTTTTCGACACCTGCGGGATTATATGGGGAGGTACTATTCTTGGCCGGGATCACACGGCCAAACCAAACTAAATCTTTTAAAACTCCCGTAAAATTATTTAAATTAAAAATGTGGCCAAATACTGCAAGTTAACGAATTACAAAAAATTACTATTTTACATGACAAACCCGGTGATAAGCTGCCAATTAGTCAGGTTAATCATTGCTCTTTTTGTATAGGTATTAATGGTTATGACCATTTTCTTCATAAAAAGTTGGAGCTTATTATCTGGATTCGTCTGGCACGATGTCTATATAACCATATCGAAGCGATGATGGCGCAGTGGATAGTGTGGCCGGATTCCGCATCAATAGACGCGGGTTCAAACCCACCTTTACAACTCTCAAATCAGCCTGAGCTTTCGGTGAAGGTAAACATCGTGAGGAAACCATGGTATAGCATGGTGGTAGGGCATTTTCTAACATTATCCGCCTGGGTAACTACCACCCTCAAGTTCGAAAACCTGTCGTCAAATACCAATAGATGTGTTCCGGCAGCAACACTTGAGAACTAGTCTCTAGGCTTAGTGTGCTTACCATCCTCACTTAACATCAGGTGAGATTGTGGTCAAATCACTGAGACTTTACCGTGTAAAAAAAATGGTGAATTCATTAGGAACATTTGTTTAGTTAAATACAATTTATCATGTATTTACAAACACCAGTGAAAAACATTTAAAACACTAATTAAAATTTTGAAGTCACTTGAATGCCATGTCTGTTTTTTTTATAAAGAAACAAAATGAAACAACGTCTTTTCGTACAATGTTTGTACTATCGGATTGCAATCTTGTTGATCCCAGAATGCTCCCACGAGACGCCTTGTCTCGACTACTCCAAGCGCCTAACCTTTGTGGTCTCAACATAACCAATACGGTATAAAAGCTAAACTGCAGTGCGATTGTATTGGAAGCAAACAAGGGTTGTCAAATTTCATTAGTAGCGAGCGATTCCCATCTGACTCGCTCTTACCCGTATTCTTTATAACTAAAAATTACTATTTGTACTAAACTAATTTCTCACTGTGTTTTTATTACTTTTATCTTCCACAATTTCTAATTAAAAGATTTATTTTTAATGATTAACATATTTGAAAGTCTTTAATACTAATTTTTATGCATACATTTAATATATTTATTTCGTATAAATATGTACAGCTTTTTCAAACTCACTTTACAATTAAGTAACAAATTATTGTTGTACACGTTGACTATACTTTTACATATATTAAAGGAAAATTGGGTTACTTTGACGCACCATCACCTCAAACTACTGAATATATCGGGATGGGACTACTACCATTCGACGTGGAATTTTCCGTAGATGGTTATAGGCTATGTATTTTTTCGATTCCATCGACCCTTATTCATTTTTAGTCATACGTTTGTTTTTTTAGGTTTGTTATAAATGAAATGTTATATGCACTTTTTCACTCACACCTAAAGAATATATGAAACGCGAGCCACAGGCACTAGCTAGTATAGGGACGATCACAATACATCTAACTAGGTCGCAGTGATACAGGACAGTCTTAGCCTGCATAGGCCCTTTTCGAATAATAATTTCTCATGTGACATATAAAATCAAAGACCACAAAATAGGAAGGTTTTAAAAATATAACTACACAGTAAATGCAAAAAATTCAAATATGAACCGAATTTTAGAATATAATTAAGTAGAATAAAGTCTGATAAGAAACATAATTAAAATATAATAGTCGTCTATTCATATAATTAAAATTACAATGATACAACCATACTATTGACATTACACCATTACTACTATTGAATGAGCTGATAATCTATTATCTCAAGTCTATACTGAGAGATATTTGTACCAGTCTAGTGAATATGTAAAGATATTTCAGGTAGATTTCATAGTGAGGTTTAAAAATACAAAGAATAGTAGGCAATTTCAAGTTGAGCATTGCGGTTTAAAAATTCGTAGTTGAACGTTTAGGGACGATTCGTCATAAATAGCGGATGCTTTTTTACTATCTTATATTATCTATCATTTTAAGTTCTTTATTATTATCTATTGAAGTGATGAAATTATAATAATGTCATATTTTATCAGTGTATGTAAATACTAAAGAATTTCATATAACAAATCGATCTATATTTGACATCTCATTATAATACAATAGGTACTATTTGCAACTTCGAACATGAAATTTATGTGTGAATATAAAATTTCCCGGTGTCTGTCTTCTGCCTAGATCCTTCAAATGAAATGATGGATCAAATATAAAATAAGGCTGTATTATATAATTTAATATAAAGTAACGGCAGAAACAAACAGATTCCGTCAAATGATTATCAATGAGAAATTCAATGATATCACGCTACATCTGTTATAAATATTATTTAAGGTCACCATCATTGATCATTGAAGCGATGATGGCTTAGCTGGTAGTACGGTTTTTTTTATGTGATATAGGCTCAGTGCTTTGACCATAATCTCATCTGAAGAAGAATGACGATGTGGTCCTGGATGGTAAACATACTAAACCTAGATACTGGTTCTCAAGTGATGCTGCCAGAACACACCTATTGGTATTTGGCGACAGGTTTTTGAACTTGAGGGTGGTAGCTACCCAGGAGCCCATTATTAAAAAATGCCCCTAACACGATTTTTCACTAGGTTTCCTCACGATGTTTTCCTTCGCCGAGTTTGAATCTGCTGCGAATTCGATACGGAATCCGAACGCACTACCATCTGCGCCATCATCACTTTGTAACGTTTGAGTGATAACTAACCAGGCGATTATTGGTAAATGTCTTACCCCTATGCTATAGCGTCTTAACTATATTTTCCTTAACCGAAAGTTTAGGTTCGGTATATGATAATACGATAGGCAGATTCAGGCGCGCTTCCATTGAATCATTGTCGCTTCCGATAAAGCAAAATAAATGATAATTTATTGAATAACTTAAGAAAATAAATCTTGAAACACTCATAATTTGTATCAAACAACATCTTAGACGCTGAAGAATTTGACATCACTGAATACAGTTCTTGATCCTGACTCAGATTGATCGCTATATACATGATGATTCAAATTACGTTTACACATTAACAAGTAGGTAGGTATATTGTGCAATAGGAGCTGTGTGGTTCCGGCCAAGAATAATACCAACCCATATCATTCCCGTGGATGTCGTAAAAGGCGACCAAGGGCGGTAGCATCCTCTGAGTATCACAAGCATTTACTGCGATCGCCATCCCGTCTGCCAAGTGTGACGATTATGGCAATTCCCCCCTTATTGGAGGAGACCTATGTCCAACAGTCGACGTCTTATGGTTGAATGTATAGACGTGTATTATATTCAAAACATTTATAGGGTCGATAGTTAATTCGAATACAGATGGAAAATGCTCTCATAAACAGAAAAATAAAGAACAGAAGAGATTTATCTACATTTGTTATAATATAATAAATCATGGGGTTGGATATTGAAGTCGTGAATTTTCTCAGGATGTTGCCTTTATTTAGTAATAAGAATGTTACATGCCAGTTTTATAAAAACAACCCTAACTCATGTTATTTTAAAAATTAAAGCTACAATCCTGTCAGAAATGTAGTAATTACACATATGTGATACACCTATATATTAATGTAAATCGTCAATTAGAATTCTATCGTATTTTTATAATTATTAGTGTTCAAATGACGACCATTATCATTATTGATAATTTGGACGGTAAAAAAATTGTTCGATTAAGGGAGAAGCAAAATGTACAAAAGTATTTTTTGTTTGCCTATTTATGTTTTGATTCTCTATTTTATTATAAAACAAGACTTTATTTCTTCTACAAACTAATAATAAATATAGTAAAGGAATATATTAGACAAACAATAATATTGTCTAAAATGTAGCCTAATAGCAATGATTATTTTTATTTATTCCGATTTCCGATTTTTCCGAAAATATAAAGTTACTGCTTTTGATCTGGTGTTAACCCTTTTTTAAAGAAACTTTTTTAGTAGAATAAAACAAAATAAAAATTAACTGTCATGTAAATTTACGATTTAATATTTTGGATTGATATAAATATTTTACAAACAAAGTCAACGACAGTACTAGACTCGGTAAAGCTTCACGGCATCACGATTGACTTCTAAGCTACAAATTATCCATTAATTATAAAAAAAACTCATCAAAGATAAAAAAATAACTAAATAAAAATAAACTAAATTTACTTTAGTAAAAGTATAATAATATTTTCAGAAATTTATATGCTAAAAGTGGTCCTTTAAGATTGATACGAAAAAAAAGAAAATAGTGTCTCTACATCGCTCTTCCGCGTCAATTATTATGCAAGAAAAGTTCAAAGGGTAAGGAACGAGCAATTGTATGTACAGACAGAAATCATTTGGCGCGAACAAACCTTGTACCGAGCCATACAATTTGAACGTCAACAAAAAAGTTCTCGAATCAACTCGAATACACTTTGAGAAGTTTTCGTGTAGGTGGACGGAACTCTTGTTTATTTGGTACAAAATATAAACATATAGCGTCGGTTAGATTTAATATGCATATATACTGAAACCTAATTGGATTAAATAAACAGTATTGATACCAGAAAAAATCATAACTGTCTATGAAGATATCATATCCATCACTTGATTAGTAGATCAATTCAGTATACGTACAACGTTGCAAATTTTTCTTGGAAGCTAAAGTTAACTGGCAAACATCTTTAACATAATCTGGCGTTGCGGAAGATAATTTACTGACTGAACCGATCTACCAATCACACAACCGATACGAATCAGGCCAATCGACGGATGCGACCAATCAGGCCAAGATCAATACTTACGCTATCGAGGTCAATTATTGTCAAGATGTTTGCCGGTTATAATTCTTGTTGATCACATTTTAAAATGCTGCTAAACGAATATTTCAATGCTAGTATTTGAATTTTAGCAACAAGAACTATTTGTTTTCTAATCGCTCCCGTTTCCGTTTATCGCTTAAGGCACATAGACGTGGGAGGTTATATCGCTACATGTTAACCGACGGCCAACGCATCTGCATTCGTTTGAGGTCAACGTACCTATAATTCGTATAATAACGACCACTGTGGGAAGGTCATGAGGTTTCGGCAAGTGTGAACATAAAGTCGTTTTGAACTTCCACATTTGAATTTCGATGTTCAAAAATGCTATTTTTGTATTAGGTACATACACTTGTTCCTTCAATCCATCCATCCATCATCAAGTTCCATCCATCAAGTTAATTTTTAGTCATGCTTTTATATTTTACGACTGATATATTTCATTATTTCATTGAGATATATTAATAAAATCTACGTTTAAATGTCTGGAGTAGTGAAAAACATTGTTAAGATCATTTCATTTAGGCTATGAAGAGATTTTTCTAGAAATTTCCTTTACCATCATCAGCTAAAAATCATTTTAGTGACATATTGTTTACGTGTGTTTAATTTATATTTGTTACCAGAATGCATTAGAAAATAAACTACAGAGTAAATAAATTAATAAACATTGCGAGGAATAAATATAAACACACAAACGGTTTCAACTTTTGTAATAAACTCCCAACGCGACTCGGTCGTCTCAACACAGACGTCGGAGCTCCGGATTTGTTTCAACACGATATACATTTCAAGAGGATTTCGTAAAGGCTTACTCTACTTTTTCTTGCATCCACAAACAGGGTATATTATTTCGACACACCCGTATTTGAATGTTTATCTAAATAAATAGAAAATAAACATAAATCCGCTATAAGAGTTCTTCTGAAATTTTTAACGTCACGTAGACATAATAGAAATAAAACTGCATGTCAATGTGCATAAAACGTTAATATAATTCATTATAATTGTTAAGATTAACTTATAAAATGTTACAATAGTTTGTAAATTGATGTGATGAAATAAAAGTAGGGATAGATAGAAACACTCAACATCCAAATAACAGAGCAGACATTCATGTTAGGTATAAACCTATACATTCCTTTCGAGACGAAAGCTGAAGCTCTAATCAAACAATATAAATGGTGGAGAAATGCAAATGGTGTCAAAGATCACATTATTATATTTCTTTTTAATAAATAATGAAACCGAATTATACGCAAAAGAATTATATTCGTGGCCGAGATTTATATAATTAAGTAAAATAATTTTGTGAGGATTGACGTGAATCAATATAACTTTTAACAAATAAAACTCCGAGTTAACATATAACCGAATACAAATGAACTGTTTCCTAGTAAAACAAAACAGTAAATAAACCATACGAACATCTTGTTTAGAACTCTAACAACAGCGCGGAGCTGTGTGCGTCATTAATTAACGGAGTTCTATTAACTAAGAGAATTGAACGCTCATTTCGAACGAGACTGCTTTAGAGTCTTTAGACGATATCAACGCTATTTATTTATTTAAAAAGATATATAATTAAAAAAATATTAATTAAAAAAATATATCTTTGATATAGTGATATCGAAATGAAAAAAGTAAGAGTAACATATTTCTACGGAGTTTTAATATTTTATTTTAGTTCAAAGCTGAAGATAAAACAAGATAATCAGTAAATAACCTCAATCAATCGGTACGTCACAAAAAGTAACACTGCGTGTGACAACAGTAGAGAAATTAAATTCATCCTCGATCTTGCTGAATACGCGAGTACATTTAAGGAAATCTTAATGTAACATTTCTTGCTTACATGTTTTTTATTTATTTTCATTGTATGGATGTTCTCCGCAAAATGGTTAATGCCAATGGTCCGCCAGAGCCTTTAATGGTGTAGCACACGTGACGCCGCACCGTGCGGTGCCGATGAACACTCATTATGCCGCTCCAAAGAACGTGATACCATAGATTATAAAAAATCAGAATGGATACTAGTAATAAAGATGAAAGAAACGAATCATTAAAAAATATAAGTATTTATTATTATTAATTATAATTACATTAAAATTATTATTGATTATATTTCTAAATAAATATAGTTATAAGTATAGTCCATGTCATAATTATACTTATTTCGTACCTGAAAACGATATAAACTTTACTGTAAATAATAACGTACATAATTTAATTGTATTGTAAAACATTATCAAATATTAATTTAAGTATTTTATTGTTATTAATATATCCGCAAAAAAATATGTAGGTAACTTTCCTAAACGCCAGACGACACAGTAAAAAAAACCAGAACAGACTTCATTTGAAAATATATTTTTTATATTTTCTTATTTTATAGGCTAAGCGCTTTGACCATAATCTCATCTCATGTTAAATAACGATATCGTTCAAGATGATACACATGATGTAACTAGAGGTACTGACTCTCAAGCGTGCTGATGGATCATGTCTATAGATGCTTGGTGAAAGGTTTAATAACTTAAAGGTGGTAGCATTTGGAAATGCCCTGCCTGAAATATCTACGGTTCTTAACCATGATTACTTCAAATTATATCGAATCGAACAAACTACTGTAAACAGTTTACCTGCAAAAATAACACTGACATCTATTTTCACGATAATGTAAGTACTTGCACTTTCCTATATTCCATTGCATAGGTTTGCCATTGCCGTTGTCTGCATTGGTATGAGCAAATCCTACTCGATCTTCACAGTTAGCGGCTACTGACTTCAAGATATACTTTTCTTTTGAGTTAAGTCATATAAAAATTATATAGATCATTCACCGTCAAATGGACTATTATACACGTCTATTACTTTATTAACTAATAAGTATTAAACTTTTTATGCGTGTAGGCAAAATACGAGTAATTTAAAACTATCTGTCAACTAAATACTTAATCTTTACACATGTAAATTTAACATTGAAACGAAAGCCTTATCGTAGGCGCGACTCGATTTCTCCAGCATTTCTCGTCGCCGAGCCGGGCTCGTGCTGTTGCCAAGTGGCTTGTCGTTATTCAGATACGTTCTCTACTCTAAGGACTGGTATGGAATCTTCATTGTGTATTTGTAATGTTATTAACTCAATGTGAGCTTAGTTTACCGTTGCCGGCTTTATGTTGCCTACCTGTAATAATGAAATGTTTACGAAGATTTTAACTGTAATCAATAATTAACGTTTTGAGATTTCGAAATCTTCATTTATTATTGTTACACCTTATTTATTTTCTCTCCGCCATTACTATAATTGGCTATAAAGTGTTTATATAAACCGTTGTTAATCGAATGGTGAAAAGTGTAATTTCTTGTGAAAACTTCCTCCTAACAAGGGACGCATTTAACCAGACGGTAACTAAATTATAAAATAACAGTAATCACTGTCATAAATAAATAATTCTTGTCTTAATTACACTGTTTCAAATTTAATTTTACAAACAACGAACGTCCAGCCGTGACTTAGCATTGAAAAATATCACCGTTATATGTAAATATAATTGATTATACCTTACATGTTAATTTAAAAAGTTATTTATTATTTTAAAAAAAATCTTGTCTATATCTCAATACATACCACGTATTAATACCTCTTGGTATTTAACATAGCCCAATATCGATAAATGTTGGAGTTTCCAGGTCGTCCGTCCACTTTGTTGGGGGTCTATCAACATTGTGTCTTCCGGTACGTAGTCGCCTTTCGAGAACCGCTTGGGTATCGGTTCTGCAAGCAATGTACCCCACCCACTGCCACTTAAGTTTGGTAATTCTTTAATTTCTCAGAAACTGCATCCTTCCACCAACTACGATCCTGACACACGTCTATTGCTTCTACTTTGATACATGTTCTACAGTTGAGGATACTTTTGACCTGGCCTTTCTACAGAACGTCCTCTATCTGGTGGAGATAAGTTCACGTAGGACGGCCCTTGCTGGTTGGCCCAGTCACCCTAGCATTGTAAAGTTATTACATCAATCTTCTTTCGTCCATTCTCTCCACGTGTCCAAACCAATTAAGCATTCTCTTTATCCTTATCCATATGCAATATTATAAAAAGAAATATTTCTTTATATGTCTGCTTGTCCATTACATGGCTTATGAATCGAAAACCAATTAAGTGAGTGACATGTTTTTTTTGTTAAACCGTACATGCATTTTCTGTATAAGTTTTAATATAAGTTATATAAATAGTAGTTGAATAATACAACGCAGTTAATAAATCCTGAACAATTGAAATTTTTTTTTCATATACAGCCGCGGAATGCAGCTAGTTCCATAAAGTTTAGGTATTAAACGTCATTTTTTGGTAGAATGTCTTAATTAGGCTACATATTAGGATTTATGTAAGCACATATATATAAGCATCTTGCCAATTAATTTACATATCCATCAGGGGTTTTACCAGCAGGACGCTATTTATGTCCATGCCAGCGGAGGCAGCCCGGAAGGTGGCAGACATGAGGCGAGTACGAATCGGGTGGGGTGTGACCCTGGTTTATGCACTTGAGATAAAGCCACTGCGATGCTTCAAATGCATGGGTCTGGGGTACACACGACCGACATGCACGGCGGAGGTGAATAGGACGGCGCAATATTTATTCTGTGGCGCACACGGCCATAAGGCGACAGAGTCCATCACGGAGCAGCCGAGATGCGCACGCTGTGCTGAGAAGGGGAAAGAGGACGAGCACCATATGGAGGGTGCTTTTTACCGCCCCCCATATCAAACGATGGTGCCCTGCTATAGTGTAACTAAGTGGCAGAAGGCCATAGTGAGGGGCGGTAGAAGGCCGCCGGAGGAAGAGAAGGAGGACGAGAGGAGGTTCAACCCTCCCCTTTCCTCGTTCCTCTAGTTCCAAGAGGGCGAGAGGCAGTGCCTCTCTCAACTGGTCGTGGGCGCCCTACTTCCCTCTTCTCTTGACTTCTTGTTGAAAGATAAGAATGCAGGGAGGAGAGGGATGGGACTCTTCGATTAGCGGATGGAGAAGGGGTTGGGGCAGCTAGTACCAGGCCCTCCCTGTGGGTAGATAAAAGTCTTGGCCCGGTCTTTGGGCCAGGCCCTGGGCCTGGACGTGGAGTGTGCTTGATTAATCCCGTGTCGCCCTCCAGGAAGGCGGCGGATGATACCGTGGGTTTTAGTGGGTATGTGTAAAAAAAGTATTTTCAACGTAAAAAAAAAATATGGGTTTTCCAGACTGCTTACTATTTTTACATTCGAATATCACAAATGTATTTGTTTCAAACCTAAGCCAGAACATGTTATCTCTTAAGAGTTTAAATGAGTACTTTTATTATAAAGTAAGTTATGGCTTTCAGGCATTAATGAATTATTTTATGTAAAAATAATATATTATTTTGAACAATAATTAATACCTAGATATAAGAAATTAACTATTTTTATTTGCCATTTAATGGATAATGTATTTTAAAAAAATAAGTTGTTAAGCGTGTGACTAAATAATGGCCCAAACTGTAAATTTATTGTCTCTAAGTCTATATATATATCTACCACATAACCTGTTTTTTAAAAAACAGCCTCAAAGTTCGCTGTTCTCATAACGCAGCCAAATTGCAAACACACTTACTTCAACCTTCTAAATTTTATAATATATAACTACGTTACTTAACCACATTGTACCGTTAAACTGCGTGGCTAACTCTTACAAAAAGCTCATATAAATTGATCTCTGAATATTCACTTAATCCTTTCATTGCTAAAAAGAACAACGGTTCATGTTAGAATGGTCATACGGTTATGACGGATATATTTTGACGGTGAGCATCGGATTTCGCCCGTGGAGCGGCGCGAATCGTTTTTCGTGCCGAAACGCACAACAATACCCGATAATCGATAATTCTGTTCTACCTCTAAGCGTTTGCTTTAGCTGCAGGTTACATATAATAAAAACGTTTGGCGCATAACCTTGAGATGATCAAATTAAGAATATTTTACAAATATTCTAGTATGTTTTTTTTTTCAAACTGACTAACGCTGGTGACCTGAATGGTCTTAACAACATTACCGACTTTTGTGCAGGGGCGTAATGTACAAGGAAGTATGGAAAAATGGTAAGAAAGACTAGAGGGTGTTGGATTAAGAATTAGGAGAACGAAAACTGAACACTAGTTCTGCGACATCGTTGGTTCATACAGTTTTTCTTATAAGCTTAAAGGGCGTATCCCTACCAGTGTGCTTAGAGTTTCTCTACCACGATTCATTGAGCCAAAAATACGGCGACATTGACCGGGACAAAAGGAATAGCATAAATAATACAGAGTGAATCAAGTGAATTGCGGTTTAAAATTCTCCTAAAAGTTATACTGTCCTAAAAATATATATGAGAATTATAAGACCTGGATTATAAGGTATGGGTGTATTGTGTGAAGAATGAATGTTGAGATGTCGTGAGACAGTGGAGAGTGGAAGAAGAGAACGTGGAAAAGGTAAAGATGATGGTATACGAGGAAGTAATTGGTAAAGTAGTAAGTTACAGATTGAAGGAAAAATAGTTTCTGAGTATTACTTTTTAATTGTAAATTATAAATGTAGCTATTAGCAAGCATTTCTTTGTGGCTTTTTTTTAGGGTATGTAGGCTTAAGTCGACATTTATCTATTGATCTACCTATATCTTTGTGACGAGTATTTAGGAGACAGTTCGCAGTAGCTAGAAGCACAGTATCAGCTGTTACCGACATTCAAATTCCGCCGAATGCATCCTAGCTAAACCTATCGAAGAATTTGAAATCCATTTAGAGTTATTTCATTACTACTCACTAAAAGCTATAGAATTATTTTCAGAAAATTAGCAATAACAAATTTAAAAAAAATATAAATACACCACTACAAAACTATTTTGCATAAAAATAAAGGACAGAAAACTACGATACTGATGAATACGATATCATTGATAATTTTAATTTATTTTTATTCGCATCATTTTAAGTGAAACGAAAACGTCGAACTATGATATTTTATGAATAATGCAAAAAAAACTATTCGATGTGGATAGAATATAAATTAAAGATTTTAAGTGACGATGTCTCTACGACACGGAAACATGAAAAACATAGAAATAAAGACCGGGACACACCTTACAGGTGATTAGCGTCATGTCGACTCGATAATTGGCCATGCCTGTATAGCCAAGAAAGTAAAAAATACTTTGACTCTATAAATCAGTTGTTCCACGGCATCTCATAAAAATCAACGAGAAAACAAAAGAATAAGCATCGTTGTACGACGTAGAGTTCCGGAATCAATGAATTGACGCGTCAATTTACATGTTCACGACAATTCTGAATATAATATGAATCACGACATGTTTCAGTCGGTGCGAAACAAACACCACCTCGAGTTCATTCAACCCGCTTGCGAATGCTTAACTTCACTCGATCACTAAGCGTTAGATTAAAAGGAAGAGTCGCATTAATACAATATTTTGACGTGATTAAGTTATTTTATTACGTTTCTTCTATCCGCATCAGCATGCGTCCAGTGATAATTTAACCAGTTAGTTTATATAAAATTAATAAAAATTAACATCGCGCATGGCTCTATATTGATATGCGGCGTGGTGACGATAACGGCTGTAAAAAGTTCACATAATATGCACACTATAGTAAGACGACATACGATTAAGTACTCAATATGGACAAGCAACAAATATTGACGATATAGCCAGGATGGTGGATGAGACTGGCTCAATATTTGAAAGTATGGTGTGAGAAAGAGATAGCCTATATAGTTGATAGTCATGATTAAAAAAAAATATTATTATTACATTTTGATGAAATTTTGCATTATCACTTTTTACCTCCGCGATGACAAAATATAAATAAGTATATCTACCTACTTCTAGATTTGGTAGTCAATTTAGAACTTAGATTGTCGTAATGTTGGATAATTTAAAAAGAGGATGCAATTGTAAACGATGACGGATAACTCACAGGCAGTGGCGAAACTGGCAGAGCTGGTAAAACGGCACGGGCCCCGGTCCGATGGGGCCCCGGCCCGCGAAGCCGAAAGCTCAAAAGTGTCCTAACATTATAATAACATTTAGTAAAAATTATAAATTCAAATAATGTTAGACACTACTAAATATTTAAACGTTTTAGTGATTACTTTAGTGATTTATTAAATTCAAATTACAATGTGACAATATTTACTGGGGACCGATCCAATGAATTTTCCATGGGCCTCAGATAGTATAGTTTCGCCACTGCGCACAGGTTGTTTTTAAAATGACTATAATTGCAGGCTATATTATGCTTCGTAAGGACTAAAATTATGACAGAAAATCTGTAGGAGGCTTAACTTTTTTTAAACTAGTCTCAACGTTTGTATGAATATTTCTTAAGCAGTGGAGTTGTTATTCCGAAAATATATAATTAATGCAAATAAATAAATCCTTTGGTATACCTGAAGTTTAGGATTTTATAAAAAAAAAATCAAGTTTTTCTTGAATATTTATTATGCCGTGGACGCAAAGTATTATGAATAAATAATTTTGTATATCAGACAAGCACTAAAATAAAATCAAAATTACATTTAGTATTTAAAAAAGTTTATTTGCGATTATTAATTACTATTTAAGAAAGTTATTTCATTTAAAACATTCGTTATTGTATATCGTTTATTGCTTTAAAACAGTGACCCTATTTTTGACAAAACTTGTAATGAAATATATTTGTAAGAATAAGAAAGGCTAACAACTAACCTTGTAACATTCTCGTCTCATCAAAGAATATTTCACGTAAGTACGTTTTATATACTATTTTCTATGTAAAGTTTAATAAAATTTTCTCAGTCTTTATCAATAAAGCAAACGAGCCAGACATCTTTCTTAAAAACAAAACGAAAAAAAACTCTGAAAATTAGTTGTAGATATGAATGAGTGTTACCTTTACGCAAGATTGAAGTAAAACTTCTTGACTGTTGTAACCATTATTACTAAAAAATATATAATTAAACAAGTCTTAGTTTAAATATACAATAAATATGTCAAATTGCAATTTACTATAGCATTTATTGATAATATAGTATATAGTTACTTCCGATCGAAAAAGATCCGAGTTACTTGTCATATATCGCCCCTAAAGAAATTTTACTTCAACCATATTTAACTGTGTTACATGGTGAGTCAATAGGAATAAGTTTCGATCTTGGCAAAGTTCTCGAACCCGGCGGTCCCGCGGCCACGGCGTGACAAAGCACGACTGTTTCATTTGTTTCAAAACTATAGAAACATCTTATGAACCGTCTCGTCAGATTCATTGACCTATGCCCGTAATATGTGACTGTGAAATGCGCCGACGGGCCGCGAGTCACGGCCAACCAAGGCCAAGACCGGCCGTTACACAAAGCAGCCGATTCTCTCGCATTCCTTAGAAAAATCTAGCCTTTTTTGCCGTGACCGCATCGTTAAGTTTCAGACAGACAGATCTGATAAACTCAGCTTGTATAATATTATCATGGAATGTCTTTCGTCTATTCTATGTTTGTTTGATTAATACTTTATAACAATTGTGCTGTACAAGTCCGGACGCATAGAACACTTTTTATTCCACAAAATTAGACATGTAAACCGCTCCAACGGTCTTCAAGTTAAAAACAATTATTATCAGACTGAAATTCCAAATATGAGTTGTCATTTATAATTTCTAACGATAGGGATTCAGTTTTATATTTTGACTAGCGGTGTGCCCGCAACAGCGGTCACTTTTCATATATTCTTCACTGCGTTTTAATTTTTTTTTATACGGAACTCTAATTATTTTCTTTAAAGTTAAGAGATATAAAGCACATGCCCGTAAAACTGTGCATTGAATCGAATTTTATTCAATTTTTTGAGATTTATATTTTTTTAAGCCGAACCCTAATTATTTTCGAAAACAAAAAGTGCCCTAAGTTACGCGGTTAAACTTTAGCTATCTACCATAAAAAATCCCGTCAAAATCCATCCAGCCGTTCCGGAGAGTACCCGGGAGAAACGTCTGTTTGTTGACAAAAATTGTATAAATTGTATAGGTATTCGTATATACATTCATATCTATTTAGTAAAAAAAATATATTTTGATATTACAAACAAACACTTCAATTTTATTATAGATTAGTACAGATATGTGTGACGCAAAGAGCAGAAAATAGTCAGTTAATATATCCAGTGGTAAATGGTTACCGTTATCCCTGGATAACTGCAACATAAGAATTATGTTTCTGGTATTGTTATCTTATTTTTCTAACCACGAAGAAAGACTTTAAAGATCCATATAATAGCCATGGAGAAATATTGTACTGGACAGTTCATTCCACCATCCTTAGCGTATGAAGATAATCCTAGAAACCTTACTATTGCTAAATTTCAAATAACTTTGATAGACAAAGACATCAAATATAAATTATGCATTACTACGTAAATTTTATAAGTTCCTTTCTTTATTTACACACACGCACAAAAATCTTATGTTAAAAAAAAAAAATAACAGGAAATCTTAATTTATGCCTAAGTTAATATTAAGTTTTGTTCTAAGACAGCGATTACAAATTTACCGACAAACATTAGTTTCTACATAAATTTACCATATAACTATTTGTAAGCGAACGAAAATAATCTTTACAAAATTTGATATAAGGTCGAATATAGCGTGAGTTAATCAATTACAAAACGACTTCCAGTTTACGTAATAGTCAAGTTTGTTTGAATTAAAGAAGTCGTCACGGGAAGCGCACGTGGCGTTACGAGACCACGGTACACTTGCCACTGTTTTGGATGGTGAACAAAAAAAGAATGATGATATTATTAATAGAGCCTAGAATTATATAAACGAATAAATTTTGAAGCTTTAAAAAAGCATCAAGAATCTACTAATATTATGTATTAGCAATATCAGAGTGACTGAATTAAATACTTGTTGAATTATTTACAATAAAATCAATAAATAAAACTAAATATTTTATAATAAATTATAATTTTTAACTCCTTTTTAAATAAGTTGTTTACATCCGCGTGTGTATGTGTATGAGTCAATGTGTATGTACATGTGGATAAATTTTGTTTCAAGTCAATTTATTTATTTTTTGTTATAGAGCGGTTAATTATTCTATAAATAAGCCTAGAATTCCACTCGTTAAATAAGACTTAAGGTCATAATAATGACCAACTTCTACAGTAGGCGGCATTGAATGTGAACCCTATCCCCTATTGAACAATTGGTGATGTTTTGAGAAGATGTTTATCAGGTCGTTGTGTAATATATATATATATATATATATATATATATATATATATGCCTCACAAAGATATTAATTCTCTGAATCGACAAATTTTCTGGGGGAAAAGGGGAAAAGTGATTGGTTTTAATATAAATTGTTTTTGTAATATTCATTAGATTATTATTATGATTTATAAATCGTAATTTTATTTATTTATTTAATTCACAATAAAACCCAAAGATTTCCTATTAGTTTCTATTTATGTCAACTGTCAATTTTATATTATATCTTACACGTGCGTTCTGCGAATCGAACATGAGTTTTTAATGGATTCATTGAGGTGGCCGTTTAAGATAGAACATTTTAAAATTTGAAAGTACGAACGTCGTGAAGGAATAAAATTTGGATGTAATTAGGAAAAAGGGATCGAGGTAAGAGGGCGTAATATAAAGGAAAGGGGATATCATTATTTTATTTAGTGGTGAAATTATTAAGTGTTTTGTAATTTATAATTTAATTACATTTAACGTTACAATAGATAACAAAACGATCTTTCAACCAATTTATACATGATTATATAAAGTCATCTAGTCAGACACTCTAAGGGTGATGGAGAACAAGCAACCCTCGACGGGCAATTTATTGAATATAGTAAATTGACGGACAATAAAAGATCCGGCAACACTATAACATTATACCGTTCAGACTTTTGGATGAGGCAAGCGAAGATCACAGATGTTCGGAAAATGGCTATGACAGATACAGGCGTTGTGTTCAACAAATTCTGGTAAAAAGCATTGCAGTGCTATATAGGATGAGTTTTATGCTAGCCAGGGAGGATCTTCCCGCACCATGATAAAAGTAGCATGTTTTTAAAAATAGTTTTTGTAATTTTGGATATACATTTAATGTAAGGAAGAACCTTCAGTTTTATAAATATTATATTATTTTCATATATTAATTTCGTTTGTAATTTATTCCTTAGTCTAAATTTAATTTATTAATATCCTCATGACAACATTCACATATATCTAGTCAAACATTGTTATTTCAATTTTACAAACAGACATTTCAATTTTACTTTTAATTTTCGAAAATAAATAGGGGTTCCGCGTAAAAAATTAAAACATGAATAAAATCCGATTCAATGCAGTGGTTTACGGCCAAGTGGCTGAATTTATGAAAAATGTTTTTACTTTATCTTAGTACTAAAAAAATATTAGGGGTCCGTATAAAAAAACGCTCTGAAGAATGAAAGTAACGCAGGCGTTGCCGCCCACAGCACACAGCAAATAAAAATCTTTGCGATTGCAACGTAACAATGTTGTAACAAACAAAAAATCCGGCTCCTACGTGTACGTGATAAGAAACAATACTTTTTTAATAATTGTTATGGTATTTTAAACAATGCTCACAGTACTCTAAAACAATGTACCGAAATCCGAGACCAAATTGAAGGTCGAAATCTTGGGATATGAATGATTAAGTGAACTACGCGCAGAATTTTCTTAGCTATATATTGTTTGTATAGACTTTACAAAAAGGTGGTTAGATAGAAAGAGGTTAAGATTATTAATACTATTGCCAATACACACAATAATAAGCTCTTTTAAGAATCTGTTAGCGTGTCGGAAATCCTTGAACTTCTTTTTTTGATACATGACCACGTGATGACATAGGATGCGATGGAGATAGGTCAGAATGATATCTTCGGTCATCCTTTGATATGCCATGCATACGCAATTGATACTTTAGCTTTTGCCCTGTACATCATTGAGAACTGGTTGAAAAGACCTCAGTGAAGAACTTGAAATTAAGCGAGTATCCAAACTTTGATATGGGCTATATATTTTTGCCATTTTCAGCCGACTACTCAACGCCTCTCACGACCGAATGGATAGCCAATACCTTTGTCAACGGATAAAAATTACTACATAATGTGGTAATGCAACCAGACTTCTGAAAGCGTTTATATCTGGCAACGAGTTGACCGTCACCAACTACTTATGTTTTGTCTAGTTACACTTATGATAGGTCCAATATTCTGAAGGAGATTCTCTGAGGACGCTGTTTTGTAACACTGATATTCTCTTGTCCTACATACAGCATATCGCATCGCACATACATATGCCCACATAACTTATGACTCTTACATAACTTTTCCAAGTTTAGCTGTTTTGTCGTACTTGACTAAGCATTCTTTTTCTAAGATCTTTAGACGTCTTACAAGTCTAGTGAAGTTATAAAAGCCCACTAATCCAAAGAGTATAACTGACGTTCGAATAAAATATTAATATTTTATTTAAAATTTTTATTTATAATAAATAACTTATACGAAGTGCATCTCAAAAGTGGTTGCACTGCTATAACGAATGCAAGTAACATGACTGTTCCGGAACATAAAATATTGTGTCAAATTACCCATTTCTTACTTAATATGATGAATACCTAGCAACTTTGTTATTATCATATTATTATGTTTACAAAAACGCTATGTTATTATCATTCAGTTGATGTAGGTCTTACCTACAATATTAAATAAAGATGACATCGCGTCTAAGTTATTTCGAAATATTTACTAGGTATTAAATTATTCATTGAAAATTATGATATTTAATAATTTAGTTAATGTTTTGCAAGAACACTTCTTTTTTTCGGTTTAATTTATTATTACAAGCGATAATTGCTCAGTTGTGGTGTGATCGGAAACACCGTCGATTGACGTAGGTTTGAATCATCTGCAACTTTAACTGGTAGCTAACACTTCTAGTTATACCATATTTACCATCTTGGACTATATCGTCACTTACCATCACCGTCAGATTTGATTATAGTCAAAGCGCCATTGCTTTACTAATTAACTTACAATTTTATAATTCAGACTTATAATCACGTACATTGGCTGAGCGGTTAGTACATTAACAAGCAGATAAAAATAATCAGAACAGGACATCCAAAAAAAAACCTATCGAAGTAAACTTACGGCGAGTTTCAAGATCGAATCTTAAAAATACATCGATTTTTCTAAAACTGATCACTATATAGAAACAAAGGAATGAAACTTTGGATGTGGAAACCGGCCGTTAGGAAGGATAACGGTATCCTAACACAAAATTGCATCGAAATCGATACAGTTATTACTGAGAAATCTAATATATATATATATATGCTAAATTCGTATGAGATTATGCTTAACCATATATGACAAAAGATTATGGTAAATACGGTGGTAACTTTAAATTCAGCACGCGCTTTCACAAAATAAACAACGTTTCTGCATACAATCACGACGTTACTATATCCTATCGCGTAGGCGCCTAGGTCTCCAACGTGACTCACCGGAATACCTAAGGTACACCGTTTGACTTCAAACATATATACGTATCCCTTAATATTCGCGACAACCACAAATATTATTAGAATATTACAAATTTTATTAGAATCTAACACATTGAAGATTCAATAACAAAATTTATTTTAGTGCGATATATAGATAGATAAAATATAGATTTCTTAACTAATTTAATACAACACTGGATAGTGAATAGTGTTTGTTTTCCTTCCAGATGGTTCTGAACATAAAAATGAAAAATACTTTCATAAAAAACGTGAAAATACAAAAAAAAAAAGAAATTTTGAAAAGCAGCATAAAAGCAAAACCGAATTATGGATTGAAACTAGCTGTGTACCCGCGGCTGCGCCCGCGTTTCGTATATTTTTCATTGCGTAATATAGTTTTAATTTTTTTTTATGCGGAACCCCAATTATTTTCCAGTATTTTTTGGCAACATTAAACAAAGATATTTCTCACAAATTCAAATACCTGTCAGTAAAACTGTGCATTGAATCGGATTTTATTCCAATTTGTATGAGTTTTAATTTTTTTACGCAGAACCATAATTACTTTTGAAAAAATAAAGTAGCCAAAATTACGTGGACTTACTTCAGCTATCTAACAAAAAAAAAATCCCGTCCAAATCGGTCCAGCCGTACTGGAGATTAGCCGGAACAAACAGACAAAAATTTTAAATGTTGTATTTTTGGTATGTGTATTATATATATATTCATATGTATTTAGCAAAAAAACAGACACTTCAATTTTATGTTAAGGACAACAAACATTTAATTTCTTTGAAACGATTCTACATCGCGCTATGGTTCTGTTGTCTTCCATCATACATATATGTTTCGAAACAATCTGCGCTTCAATTTTGTTTATTAGTATAGATTAAATATAACTCTGAGGGAATAGTGGATTTGTTTTCCTTCCTTCGAGATTGTCGTGGACATAAAGATGAAAAATCCCTTAATAAAAATGTGCAAATACAAAAAGAAAAATAACAAAATACAGCGAAAAAGTATAATCGAATTATAGAATAAAATAAAACATAAACATTAGTATAACAAAGGGGATCAAGGAGCATGAATTATCGTCATTGATGGCTTTTATCATCGCACTGTAGGGTATAATAAATTCTTACCCCTTTTACGTGATTCATCCCTGTTTTGTGCCAACCTTATTCATAACTTGCCGACATTTATGATGGTGTTCTTGGTCTCCCTACCCACCATTTTCTCTCATTCGGATCATTGTCAAAGTCGATCGGTATGTTTTTTGAATCTTATAAAGAAGTGGAGTTTCTTCAGGGAAGATAAACGTCAAATTGAAACTATATCTACAGAGTTGTGGTAAGGCATTACCATACTGGAAACCTGTTGACAAGAATCTACAGTAATGTAATTTAATAAACAGTTCCTTTCGACCACGTCGTCACTTAACATCAACTGTGATTTTCAGCATAAGCTAAATGTATACAGATAATATATTAATAAATAAATAATATGAATTAATTCAAATCAAAAAGTAGATTAATTAATACAATACTTAAAAAAAAAGAATTATAAATAATGAATGCTGTCCAGCTCGCCGCCAGACGGGAAGGTTCCCAGCAGACTGGCCATATTGCCACATTGGGTGGCAATGCTAATTCGCTGTGCCTAATATTAATTAATATATTAATTAGATATAGTAAAATAAAACACAAAAAATGAAATGATGTAAAATATTTACATTATTTCGCTAAAGAAACACCTTTGCATGTATTTTATATTTTTATTCGAAATATTTAGTTTATAATAAAAACATTACTTGACAACGCATCTATGATTTAAAAAAAGACTCATGTAAATCGCTTCTGTAGTTTTAAAGTTATAATGAACTAACATACAGATCGACAAACGTTGCTTCTCATAGAGATTGTATTAAAACAATACTGGTTTGGATATTTTAATAAAAGCAGATAAAAAAACATTTTCGCAAATGTTTGTTTAGTTTCCTCCCAAATCAGTCTGCGTACTCTCAAGTAATCCAATGGTTCGTTAGAGATATAAGAGCTCGCTGCTATCTAAATGTGGGTGGACCTCTCTAATTGACTTGAATATTAGAAAGTAACTGCCTACGTAAATAATAGTTTTAAACGGTTTACGTTGATTGTGCACAAAGTGAATTTACCAACTCTTTACATAGTTAATGTATGTACCTAAATGCAAAACGACATTAGTACTTGTTTATACAAATAAATAAATAATTGATGTTCCTGTTTTGATATTCATAATAATATTTTTTACTTAATACTTGGGAATGTACATACGGTATCTATACAAAAAAAATTTCTTCTGTTTATTGCAGCTAATCTCCGAAACGGCTTTTTCTGGTAGATAGCTGAAGTTATAAAGAGTAGCTTGCTTAATGAAGGTATCGCGTAGTGAAGCCCATGAAATTGTTAACACAATTCGATTCAATTGTCGGTTTTACTGATAAGTGTTTAAATTTGTGAGAAATCAATAAAGCGATGATGGCGCTGTGGGTAGTGTGGCCAGATACCGTATCTATCGACGCCTCCGATACCACCAATCCAACTCTAAAATCGGCCTGAGCTTTCTGTAAAGGAAAACATCGCGAGGAAATCATAGCATAGTGGTATGGCATTTTCTAATGATCCCCGCCTGGGTATCTACCACTTTTAAGTTTGAAAACCTGTCACCAAATACAATTGGTGTGTTCCGGCAGCATCATTTGAGAACCAGTACCTAGGCTTAGTGTGTTTACCATTCTGGACCACATCGTCACTTAACGTCAGGTAAGATTGTGGTCAAAGCACTGAGCCTATATCGTGTAAAAAAAAAATATAATTTAAGATCTGTAAAGATAAATATGGTCCGACCTTTTCCAAATGATTATTTAAAAACTATATTACACAGAATAGAAAATTGAGATAAGCGAGCGAAGTCGCGGGAACAGACAGTTTAATTGTAAAACTTACTTTTGTTACATATTCTAAAAGATAACGAACAACGGTCGCTCGAGGTATGTTAATACATAGTACCTACCGCAATAAAAAAAAAATACATTTACAATATATTTTTTACGTAAGTTCTAAATTCTTCTAAATATTATGGCACGTGATTTGAGTCACTTTTCAAACCAAATGTTTACTTATCTCGAAATTTGTATGTAACTGTTCATATATATTCAACGACATCAATATACAAGGTGCTAGACTGAACAATTTTTTTTCGCCTTAGAGTCCGATTTTTTTTATTCAGGCTCGGATAAATGACTTAATGAGATATTAAATAAAGTACAGTCCAAGAACGATCATCATGCCGACCTACAACTATGACACCTAGAGACTCTAAGTAGGTTTGTAATTAGATTAATTCCCAGGAAGGCGGCGAATGGTACCGTGGGCTTCAAGCCGGGCGAGTCCCGCATACCTCCCTGTCAATTCTAACCCGAAGGTTTTACACCCGAATTAAAGTTGTCAGGGATAGATTTAGATAAGTCCCTGTCAGTAACGAAAACTCTACTGAATGTTTATAAATATTATTATATTTTGCTGAATCAATCAAAAATTCAAATAATGTAAAAGTTATTAGCATCACAGACATCACTATCGTGTTCCTTACAATAATTTGACAATACATATATCATTTTATATTTATATTAAAACAGCAAATGGTTATAAAGAGTTACAATCACTGATACACAGGGGCGATCCGAGGAAAGGGGTCATATGCGTCATAACCCCCCTAACCCCCCCTCAATATCATACACGTCGAACTGACAAATTTCGCCAAAATAAACATTCTTAAAAGCTTTTGTTGCGGATTAGCTCAGTTTTAGGTGAAGATCGGGCAAATATTATGATGGAAAACAGGAAAAAAAGGCGATATTCGGTGTATCTTCTATGAGTGTATATTACTATCTGGCATTGACAATACATTCCAATTCTTAAATTAAAATACATTTGTTTTATAAGTAAAAACTACACAAATAAAAAAGGTTATTTACACAGACAAAAAAGGTATAAAGGTTGGATTCTCAACATCCTCCTCTTTTTTTTTCAAAATTGGTTATGTAGTAATTACAATTAATTTTTTAAGAGGTCTCCTTAATTGGCCAGCAGATATGGCAACATTAGCCACTCTGGAAATTCCATCCTTGTCCTTGGGATATGACTCTCCCTTTTGGCCACACACCACGAGGTAAATTACTGTCAGCTTTAAGAACAACATCTCCCACTCGAACGTAACGAATAACGTCCCAATTAAAAAATGAAAAGGAGTGAGTGCCTCCGGATAGTCAGGATCAGGAGAGACGTGCGTGAGAGGTCTACTGTTTACAATCGCTTCTGCTTCTAGGAGAAGAGTTGATAAAACTTCATCTGTAGGTGACTTATCTTTGAGTGTCACTTTAAGCGCAGTCTTTATGCTTCGAAGTAAGCGCTCCCAAGCTCCACCTATAAAAGGATCATCGGGTGGTATAAACTTCCACTCTATTAATTCATTTGCTGCGAAAGTTAAGATTTGTTTCTCGTACAGTTTTTTAAGCTCTCTACTAAGGCCGACAAAGGCAGTTCCGTTGTCAGAAAAAATTTTACGTGGTAATCCGCGTCGAGCAATAAATCTTATCAGACTCATCATTGCCGCATCTGTAGTAAGGCTGTAGACTACTGTGCTGTGTACTGCTCTTGTGACCAGACACGTATATAGAGCGTCGTACCGCTTTTCATGTCTTCGGCCTACGGTAACTTGAAGAGGTCCAAAGTAGTCTACCCCAATGAAAGAAAAAGGTCTTTGGTGGTGCGCAAGTCGCTCATCAGGAAGTTTTCCCATTGGCGGATCTAATGGTTTAGCTCTTTGATGTGTACAAAATAGGCAGTCGTGAGCTACAGAACGAACTGTGGTTCTCAGATTGAGGATCCAGTAGTGTTGGCGGAGTTCGTTCACCACTGTCTCAGTGTTCGCATGCGCAGCTTTTTCGTGGTAACGCATTACTAGTAGGCGGATAGCTGGATGTCTTCCATCGAGTATAATTGGGAATTTCGAAGGAGTATTGATGTGTATATTAGCGCTGATACGTCCGAATAGGCGAAGTAAGTTGTCATCGCTTAAAGTGGGAGATAGTTTAAGCAATCTACTGTTACGTGGTAGCGGTGTGTTATTTTTTAGGCAAGAGATCTCTGTTTTAAAACAGTCTAGTTGACTTTGCCATAAAATATGAGTTTCGGCCATTTGTAAATTGGACGCTGTTAAAATGCAAGGAATTACGGCGGTGTTATCTACTCTACCACGTAAGATAAGAAGTTTACGTGCAAATAAATGTGCTAATGCTGTGGCTCGAACTAAACATAACCATTTACTTATGCGATGAGGACTAACTGAAACAGGAGCCAGTGGATGGAACGGGTCATCAACAATCAAATGACAAATTAATCTATCCTTTGATTTTAGCTCAGACTGATCGACTTTGAAATTAGTTGTTGGTTCACTCGGCCACTGACTTGAATATAAAAACTGTGGGCCAACAAACCAGCGTGACTCTATGCTCAAAGGATCCCTTTTAAGGCGTGTAGCATCATCTGCCAAATTTAGTGCAGTTGGAACCCATCTCCATTCATTTACATTAGACAGTTCTAATATTTCGCCTACGCGGTTGGCAACAAAAGGTTTGAAATTACGAGCGTCATTGCGAAGCCATCCGAGAACATAGAACATTCATAGAGTCACACCAAAAGACTCGTTTGCATGGTTTTAATTTGTGAGCGTTGCAAAGAGCATCAGCTAAGCGTGCAACTACTAATGCTCCTTGGAGCTCCAAGCGTGGGATTGAGGCTGGTTTTAATGGAGCTACTCGAACCTTGCTACCTATTAACACTACGTTAATAGTTCCGTCTGGAAATATTAAGCGCCAATACGCTACAGCGGCATATGCAGACTCGCTAGCGTCACAAAATAAGTGAAGTTCTCTTTCTATAACTACATCATCAAACACACTGAGGTTGTACCGACGTGGAATTTTAAAATTATTCAGAGAACTAACGCAAACTTCGTGCCATTCTTTCCACGCCGCGGTATCTTCCTCAGTAAGCTGATGGTCCCAATCAACAGCTTTACGCCAAACGTTTTGAAATAAAATCTTAGCTCTCACAATAAGCGGGGCTAATAATCCAATTGGATCATATATGCACATCATAAGTGACAGTGCTTCGCGCTTTGTAAATTTTGAAGAAATAGTCTTCTTTTTAAAACCTTCAGCGTTAAAACTAAGGCAATCTTCAGTAGGCTGCCAAACTAAGCCTAAAGTTCTAACAGATTTAGCTACTCTACCTAAATTGACGTTAGCTAAATATGAATCCGCTACAGACTCTTTTGGGATGAGGGCTAGGGCTGTAGGTTCATTTGATACCCAAGAACTCATCTCATAACCTGCATTTTTATGAATGGTGATAATGTCTGAAGCGAGACGCGCTGCATCAGCCACTGAAGGTGTAGATACTATACAGTCATCCATGTAATGATCATTGAGGATAGCATCCACAGCTTCAGGGAATTGCGTCTGAAATTCAAGTGCGTTTTTATTTTTAATAAACTGTGCAGAAAAAGGACTTGAAGCTGCACCGAAAATCATAGACGCCATTCTAAAAACTTGAATGGGTTCACTAGTGGAATTTCGCCACAAAAAACGTTGGGCATCCCTGTCTTCTTCGCGTATTTTTACTTGAGGGAACATTTCCCTAATATCAGCAGAAAGGCCGACTTTGAATTCACGAAAACGCAAAAGTATATCTAAAATTGAGTTGAGAAGGTCCGGTCCAGTAAGTAACATAGAATTCAGACTCACTCCTCTAGACTTAGCCGCCGCATCATGAACTATACGAAGTTTACCGGGTTTATTAGAATTGATAACACCGAAATGGGGTAGGTACCAACATCTTTTAACAGAGTGTTCCACACTGACAGGGCCTTCTGCGTAATTTTTATCAAACATGGCCTGCATATTTAACTTATATAGTTCGGCATAAGCTGGCTCTTTGCTCATTTTTCTTTCTAAACATTTAAATCTAGACAAAGCATGCCCGAAGCTGTCCGGAACTTCAAAAATAAGATCTTTCCAAGGAAGCCCTACCTCAAACTTACCATCAGGTAAACGACGTGTTGTTTCTTCCAAAATTTGTATAGCTTTAGCATCATCATCACTTAAACGCTCCTTTTTAGTAATACCTAAAGAATCTAATTTATAATAATTTTGAATAAGCATGCTTAAGTTTTCAGAATCGTCATTATCAGTAAGGTTTACATGGTTGACAAAATTCACGGGCTTAGTTCTGCTTGAATCAAAACCAAATAATACCCAACC
Organism: Samia ricini; assembly: GCA_014132275.2. Lineage (NCBI taxonomy): Eukaryota > Metazoa > Arthropoda > Insecta > Lepidoptera > Saturniidae > Samia > Samia ricini. Next base: position 16,961,215 of record AP028161.1, read on the forward strand.
TAAGTTAGTTTTAATTGCAACTGGCTGAGACCTAGTGCCAATCCGAGACTCCTTGGAAATCAAAAGATGCCAGTTATCTAGTCCAATAATTAATTTAGGTTCACCTGCTTCGCAACAAAGTATGTTGGATAAATCTCTTAAATGCCGAAACTGTGTGATATCATCAATGTGACTTTTTTGTTTTGACAAGCCTAGATTTTCAATCGAACGAGCGTTCCGAATAGAAAATATATCAGTGGAATGATAACCTTTAATTTTGAAGTCAACATGCTGAGCCTTAATCTTTTTGCCTAAGCCACTAACACAGTCCAACATAATATCTGACGTAGGTCCTGTGATACCTAGTTGCTTACAAATTTCGGAGTCAATTAGTGTAGCTGTTGAGCCATCATCCAATAAAGCATTCGTATTAATGCTGCCTAACGGCCCCATGATAGTTACCTTTATGATTTTTAACAGGGGTCTAGAGTAATTTTGTTTCTTAGATAAATCAGACAAAGAAGTTTTATCAGACAAATAAGTCGTGTGTGTAAGAATCTCGTTTGGTTGTTCGTTAGAAGTACAGGCTCTACTTTGTGAAATTGTATAAATGTCGCTGTTAGGTTCATTTTCAGCAATCGTGTGCGTAGCTAAAATATCCGCGTTGTGTAAAAGTTTATGGTGCTTATGTTTGCACTCCACAACGTTGCAAATCTCTTTAGTGAACTTACAATATTTATAACTATGAGAACCTTTTTTAAGACATTTGTGGCAAAGTTTATTTTTAATTACGAATTGCCACCTGTCATGAATTGGCATTTCTACAAATTTGTCACATTTTGACAAATTATGATTTTCTTTACAAATAAAACAAGTTTTAATGTTTTCCTTTATAGAATATGCGTGATTTTTAGAAGGCTTTTCTGTAATAGTGGACTCACGAGAACATTCCGAAAATGATACTGCATGAACTTTCTCAAATCTTTTTGCAGGAACTAAAGGGTCTGGAACTAAACCAAATTTTAGGTGTAACTCGACTTCCCGAGATAAAAATTGTGATAACAACTCAAGCTTAGTCTGTCCCTGAGGTGAAAAAAAAAATGTATCATGCCATATTCAGTCCATTTATTACGTAACAGAGGTGTTAGTTTAGTTAGAATAGCTTGAAAAAGCTCTGGAGATTCTAAGTAACATCTGTGGTTGAGAAGCCTTATCACTTCTACACAATTTTGAATTCTACATGCAAATTTATTAAGGTCATAACTTTCAGAATTTAATTTTGGTAAAGATCGAACAGAAACAATTTCATTAAGTACTATTAACTCAGATCGACTAAACCTCATTTCTAAAGCATCCATTACTACGGAAGGATCATGAGCTGACACGAGAAGAACAGATACTGCCTCCCGAGCCGCTCCTCTGAGACTCATGCCGATGCGAGTTAAATTCTCCGTCGCTGAGAAGGTGGCCTTGCTGTCCTCAAACATTCTCTTGAAAGCTAGCCAATCCAAAGGCCTACCGTCAAAAATAGGTAGCTTTCCGTCTCCACATTTGACCTTGCTAGTAACCAGCGATGTAATAGCCTGCGCTAATAAAGAAATGTCAGTGGGTTGTTCTGTTTTAATTTCAGTAGTGTTATTTTGTATACTATTAGTTACATTTGTAGGATTGTTCGCTGCGGCAGTAGATTGAAATAGCTTTGGTAAGCTTCTTCCACCACTTTTATTATCAAATTGGCGAAATCCTAAACAATCAAGACGTTTATTAGCTTGATTGGGTTTTCCCAATACGTCTTGATTATTAATTTCTACAGTATTTAGCCACTTTTGTATTGAAGAATTAAAACTTCCACGACTTCTACTACTTTCCGAGTCCAACTTTGCAAGCTGGCTCTCTAGCTCTAATTCAGCGGCTTTGCGCTCAGCGGCGGCTGTTACCGACGCTGCCGTTGCGGCCGCTGCTTCTTCAGCTTCTGCTTTACCTACTTTTCTTACAAATTCGGCTTGCAGCGCAAGCTTTTGAGCTCTAATTGTAGAAGAAGATTGTACTGACCTTGAACTCTTGTTTGAAAATGTACCTTGAGTTTTATTATTAGCCACAGGTTCACTCATGATAGCCTTGGTACACTTATCGTCTCCTGTTTTCTGAATTTTACTTTGAGCCCTAGTTTTCACCATTTGAAAATGGACACGTTTTCAATAGGTAAGTTCAAAATTTTTAGGAGAAGGACCAAAATGTTGCGGATTAGCTCAGTTTTAGGTGAAGATCGGGCAAATATTATGATGGAAAACAGGAAAAAAAAGGCGATATTCGGTGTATCTTCTATGAGTGTATATTACTATCTGGCATTGACAATACATTCCAATTCTTAAATTAAAACATTTGTTTTATAAGTAAAAACTACACAAATAAAAAAGGTTATTTACACAGACAAAAAAGGTATAAAGGTTGGATTCTCAACAGCTTTCAATAAAAAATCTTGCTTAAAACGTTTACAATTAAATCAAAAATAGCTAGATATAAAATAACTTTTAAGAACACATGAATCACACGATAATTTATCATCCTCTCCCAAACATAATTATCCCTTTGTTATCGAGTCTTAGACTGCAGACATATCTAGCCACTTTAAATGAAACAATACGTTCGCGATTTTTATTTTATTTCTATCGATATTAGATATAAATTTATTATTGAGTATGAATAATAAACAAGTTCTGTGATTATAAAATGAAACGGCTAAAGTTAATTTACTAAATCCGGTTACCATAATAACCTATTAACTAAATGATATAGAGGTAGCAAGGCCTACTTGTGTTACTATGGATATTTGGAAATCTATTTTACGTTTACTAGTTCAATAAGTTAAATTATAGCTGAGAGAATCCAGCTGGTTAACTTGAAGAATAAAGCGACAGACGTTAATTTAGAAAAGTTTTATTTTAGGTTGATATATAAAGTTTGAGAAGTTTTCTCTATTACTTTTATTTAAATGAATAATAACAAATGAAAGAAATATAATCCCAGAGTCTTCAGGTATTCAGGTATTTCAATCGTTCGATCTAGTTTCCTTGAAATAGCGGATTTTAGATAAAAAAACTAAGAAGTTAAGGTTTTTTTACCAAAGATGAAAGCCATGATAAAACTCTTATATAAAAAGCATTAATTATAATAGTAAAAAAACAATAATTGTATTGTAGATCGGAAAAAAACAAACTTTACACCGACGAATGAGCCAGCTGGTATGTTTTAATCTATGACGAAATTTAAATTAGCGAAATTATATTTATAAACAAGTTAATTGTCGATCTCGAGTTTGATTGGTCTATTTTGTTGACCTTCGTATATTTATTTGAATTATTTGTTTTTTTTTTCAACAGTTGCTTCCTATGGAATAATTGTGAAAAACTAGTTTTAGTAAGAAGTTAAGACTATCGCTTTCCGGTATTAGAAAACTTTATATCCAGGTTATCTACAGGATTCATTCGTTATCAATGGAGGCCGGTATGATGATGACGAATGTCAATAAATTCAACACTATAGGCGATCGTTATCGTTTTGACTGTATTTTTTAACTTCAGCTAAATTACAGTCATTTTTCCCAGCTAGAAAAAAAGAATAAAATTTAAAATAGATTAAAGTAATAAAGATCTCCAACGAATTTCAAATACTTGATCTTATCGAGATATTTGAGCCACTACACCGTTACTACACTAACGCGTTGATATGATGGATTTTTCATTATATATGATCTATATAGGTTACGTATATCTATGACTTTTATATAGTTCTAAATTATTTGCTTCTCTGTTTCTTAAATAAAAAACTAATTATGTATAGTATTACATTATAAAACGCAGGTGGTCATTTTTTGGCGATAACATTTTTAAATATAAAAAAAAACTCGTGCTAAAGAATGTATTAATTAATAGTTATCTATCATTATAGAAATTGTTCCATTGGTTCTTAGGTATAACCCCAATACAAGACATAGAAGAAAAAAATTTACCTTTATAATATAACAGCAGAAGCCGGCAGTTCTAGTTGTATACTATATAAAGCTCAGCGCTTTGACCACAATCTCACCTGATATTAAGTGACGATGTAGTGCACTTAAAAAAACTAAAGCCTAGAAATTTTGGCTCTAAAGTGATGCTGCCGAAACTAGTGTCGCTTAGCAACAGATTTTCACCTTCATATTTACCAACATCATAGACATTAATTATAAGCGGTAGTGAGTTATATGAAATATCAAAATACATAATTGAATCTTTAGGTAACAAAATGAGTTCAAATATTTTTCGTTGAGCTTAAAGTGAAAAAAAAATATTTATTACATGTACATGTACATGTACGTACATACAGACGGTGCTGTTTGGATGCCAAAGGAGTTCGCAAGTCATTGAACCCCGTTTGATTTAGATTAGATGTAATAAAGCGTACAGAACATAGACTATCGAGAACATTCTATAGTGATTGATTGGCCAGATCATTATCTATTTCGTTTTTATATTCACGGCAGTTATATAGATTGTGTTACAGTGCAGAGGTTTCGAAATATGATTTTATTCGGTTCCATTGCACGTTCAGTACTACCGTTTTATTTAAATTCAAAGGAAAATCACGTCACAAGCACAAACATTTTAAATTTACCTAAACAGCATAAATGTTTTCTCCAATTTATCTAGTATTATGACTAAACATGTTAGACTTCATCTAGTACCTTTTAAAATATTGTATGTCTCCGAAATACATTTACATTCTCGCTGATAATTATTTACAAGAAATTCTAAGTAGAGTTTATAAGATCCAATTCGAATGAAGATTTTCGGTTTATGAATATTATTATCGAAACAAAAAAAACATCCCAATTGAATTAGCCCGCGTCGAATCTGGGACTTTTTAGTTAAAAATTAAGCCTTGACTCTTAAACAATGTAAAAGGTAGACAGACGATTTACAAATAAATAGACAAAGACAAATTTAAACAATAAACCGTACTCGAGAACAGTACATCATACATTACGGTATTTAGAACAGAACGTGGGCGCAATGCCAACGACGCAAGCGCACGACGACTGCGACATGATGGTGCTTAGATAGACTTATTACCACATCATGTGATATTATATTATATATCATTTTGAAAATAAATTTAATTTCTTAACTTCTTTCATCTCTTTGAAGTTTGAGAATGTCTATGTTGTTAATGTTAATAAGTTTCTTGCTTACTATACCCATAAAAATAAGACAATAGGAAAACAATGGAAAGCCGGCGTAAACGCCAGGTAAGTGCTCAAGGGGTTAAATGAAAACATAAATTGAATGTATTTCCTTTTTTCCATAAGTTTGCACTTAAGATAATATTATGAAAAGTTTTATGGTTTCGCTTCATATTTGCGGATAAATTATTAATATTAATTGTCAATTAGTATCAAATTGCAAATGTAACTAAACAATAAGTCTATTTCTATCTGTTTATCTGGAAAAACACTAGGCTTTATGGTAGATAAATTACAGTTCAAGAGAAGTGATGATTATCGAGAGATGAGAAGTAATTTAATAATTCTATAGAATTAAAATATGTTCGAGCTGATGTTCTTGGAAATTATAAAGAAATGTGGGAAAATAAAAACAAACTATACTCTGGGATAAAAATCTATCTAATTATGAGTATATAAGGGGACGTAAGGAGTTCTGGAAAGTAGACGCACTGCGGAAGTAGTTCCGTAAACTTTGAGGTTATCACCAGCAGGAGTGCACATAACTCAGTTTCTGCTACCAGTAGCCAAGAATTATTTCCCCACGTAAAAAACGTTTGTAATAAACAGATGATATAGGTCTAGATAATTTTAATAAAATCTGTATTATTAGGTAGACATTGGCTAATGTCCAAAACACAAGGCGCCATAAGGAGAGGAAATATGTGTTATGCTTATGATCCAGTTGGGTCATAAATTTAGAAGTTCATATGTTTTTCTTAATTTATAATCAGTAGGTATTACGAGAACATTTCTCGATCAGTTAGCTTTCTTAATGATGAAAATAAAATAAACTTTATCCAGTTTACATCCAACAGAGGCATGTTGATGGTAAACCCAAATGAGCGTAATTTCGTGAGTTAGGAGTCGCGTATTTTGCGTCGCTTAATTTACATTCGACTGAAATTCATTCATGCGGAGTTTTTGTATCGTATAGAGTGAATGATCCACTAAAAATTATAAATATTTATGAATCAATAGAAGATTAAGATTATTGAATTACTTAGTAATCTTTCCAATAAACTTTCCTTCATTTCCCGTTCCCCGTACATGTCAACAGAAATTAAGTTGTATTTACGTGTCAATTTAACAGATAACTTATTTTACCTCTTGGTGAGAAACAAAATACCCTTTTAAAAATATGAAAATGAACACAGCGTAAATTGCGCGACACAAAAAACGGGACTCATAATTCACAAAATTACGCTCGTTTGTCCTCTTCTCGCATCACGTTCCCATCATCGAAAAGACCAAGAAAGAGATGTCAAGATTTTTATAACGATATCAGTGAACTATGTTGCTGATTATATTTTTTCGCAATTACTCGCCTTATATTCGCCTTTTTTGTCTTTATTTGCACCCTCCAGAAAGATCGCCTTCAAGTCCACTACATCATCATACAATGACATCAACACTCACTAATCTAACACACACACGGTACATGTATAGGTCAAAAGCATTGACAGTCTCAAGAAAAAACTTTTTGGCCCCTATCATTACTTCGCTTATAGAGCCGTAAGAGTATATATATATACGCTCTTATAAAAACGTAATCCCAGCCCAATAAATCCGGTAACACTTCCCACGCTAATTACGATCATTGTTTTAGAATCCGTTACGGAACCACACATGTTGGCTATTCGACTGTAAATCGAAATTAGAGTCTACTTGCAAATCATTCTAATTCAATCAAGACCAAATTGGACTTGATTATCTAGTGTTTACCGACTTCCAAAACAAAAATCTCCTACGATTATGACGTCATATTATAACTTGAAGCTTCAATGTTTTTGAATTCATGAGTGTTTTCAGGGGCCCTAAACTAAATTAAGAATATTTGAGATCCATTTTTAGAAGAAAGAAAAAAAGAAATTAAGATAGTAAAAGAAACTAGAAAGTAATTTAGAAGAAAGAAATTTAGTCATTTTGTTCTGTTAGAGTTATTAATTCTTTTATAATTAATAGTTCGATGAACTAATAAACCGTTTGAAATATAGGAATTGATTTGAAATATAAGTCTGATTATATTGGTTATGAAATAAATATCAGTCTGTTCTCAGTACAATCGTGACCTGTATTATTGGCACTCGGTAGACAGCTGTCAAACTGTCTGCGCCATTTTGGTTTATTACTCCGCTGTGAGAGCCCGTACATTTTATATTACAATACAAAATATTTACCGAAATCGTAGCCTCAGACTATTATAGTTTGATGCGTAAGCTTCTAATCTAATCAATATATTCATATAAGAACACGTACTTGAATACTGTTCTAAAAACACACCATTTAATATCGGCTGGACTGATTTGGATACTTTTTTAGTATCCTAATATTCCTAGTAAAGTTTTAGAAAAGTATACTGAAAAACTAAAAAAAATATAAAAAAACTGTTTTTTTAATATTATGTAGCTATAGAATTTTTTGTGTGAACATCGGAATAAGTTATAGAAAATCAAAGTTACACTTAATTACATTTTTTTCTAAATGATTAAAAAATAACAATAAAATAATTTTACTTAATCAAAGCCAACTGCTATATTATAAGTACTAGCTGTGGCCCGCGGCTGCGCTCGCGTTTCATATATTCTTAACTGCGTTTTTTTTTATTGTTTTTTTTTTGTAATAAGATAAAATAAAAATATTTCTCATAAATTCAGGCACTTGCCTGTAAAACTGTGCATTGAACCGAATTTTATTCAATTGTTAATGAGTTTTAACTTTTTTACGCGGACCTCTTACCTACTTATTTTCGAAAATTAAAAGTACCCGGAGTAACTTCACCTACATACCAAAAACAGTCCTGTCAAAATACGTCCAGCCGTTTCGGAGATTACCCGGAACAAACAGACAGACAAAAATTTTAAAAATTGTAGTTTTGGTATAGGTTTATATATACTATTTTAACATTACAAACGGACACTTCAATTTTATTTATTAGTATAGATTAAATGAAATAAACATACCAATTAGAGTAAAATAAACGAACAAGACGCTCAATCTGAGACGATAGCCATTTGTAATAAATGTCTAAATTCCTTCTCTAGACACTCGATAGCACTTAAAATCGGCACTAAAATATACTATCATTTGTTAAGAACCGACCGGTCGGTAAAGTGGCAGGTAATATAATACTTATACAAAAGCTGTCAAAGACAAATAAACTCGAACAAAATTCACTTAACTTAATTGAATAAGCTGTATTAAAAATACCTAAATATATATGTACATTGTAGTGCATAGTAATTAAATATATACCTTCTTCGAAAATATCATTAACATGTAACTGTATAACTTAATGTTACGTTTTATTAAGTATCATTTTTTTCATCATTAAATATATAGATTTCAAAATTAATGTTGTAACAGACGCATGGACCGGACAGCGCACATGGTACCGCCAACGACCCGAACTAACCGAAGTTATCGATTGCCTTATGGACACAGTAATGTCATGCCTCCAATATTACTGAAGCGCGAATAACTTTCTAACAACCTGCTGTAGCGGCAACGTTAACACCACTTATAAAAAAATTCTATATTATAAAAGGCAACTTCTATCTGTCTGTATGTCCATTACTTTCAAAGAAATATTTTTTTATTTTTCTCGCGCTTCGATATATCAGAGGCAAGAGGCAAGACGTCCCCGTACCTTTTTTTTTTTTTTTGACGGGGAGAAATGCATTTACGCACTACCCTTATCTATTGTATTTGAAGGATCAAAGTCCCCCAAATACAATAGATAAGGGGGCACGGAGTGACGAGTTCCGTGCCAGTGTGGGACTCACCCGGGCGAGAGTCGCCCGGAAATACCCACTAAAAACCCCCCGGGGCCGTCCGCTGCATTTGGGATGGGGGCGACACGGGGTGGCTTTCGCAAGCACCGCGTCGCCCCCTGAAACCGCGTCGCCCCCTGAAGACGTCCGTACCTGACTATGCTCACAAGGAACCCGATAACTTCGGTCGTCCGCCGTACAAGGTACGCTTTCTAGTCCGTGTATCTGTTACGGCGTCAAAGGTTGTAATTTAATGTTTTAATGAAAGATTTCATAATAAAAGCATCCAAATCAAAAAATACTTTACCCAATTTAGGCTTCAATCTAAGAAGGCGCTTATGAACGTCAAAACACTACCATCGGTTCGGAAAATAACCTAGTCGAGAAGAGCCGGCAAGAAACTCGATCTGGTTCCTTTTTTGATAAATTCAAATATACATATTATTTTATAAAAAACAAATAATAGTTACATCCTTTAGACAAGTTTCAAAACATACCTTATAATGTTACAAATTTTCTACAATTAAATAGACAGTAAGTAACAGCGGTGACCATTGAGAGATTATCGACAACCAATATTTTCCTGACGGCTTATGAAACCGCCATAACGCCAAGAAACGCAACACACCGAAACAAGTTGTACCGGTTGATTTTTTTTTACCTTATAAATTACAACGTAAATAGTACATGCGGCGCCTCGATAGCTATTAATTTTTATTATATTATATCAGTACCAGATTGTTGAACCTGTAAGAATTCAAAACGTTACAACCATACGAGCCTTCTTTAGACCTTTGTAATGTAATACGAGATACCGTGTTATTATTTTTAATAAACAACTCGAAGATTCCAATACCCTATAATCAATACGATTTAAAATATTAATCTATTCATTGAATGAAACTAAATAGGTGTCCGGTTTTGTTTACTAATCTTCCTAAACCACACCACAGATTTCTATGTAGTGATCATGATCAGTTAAATATTGTATTGACGAAGGATAATAATAAAGAAAGGTAAATAATATATCCTTATTAAGTATTTGTGTAAGTAGAAAAAAAAAAATATTTTGTAACAGCCACCAAAAAATCCATTTTCATCTTTTGATCATTCAAAAATCCTAACAAAAATTTCATTACGGTTTCTCTATTTCCTACGGTCGAACCTCAATAACACATTTACTCTCTAGACCCATTTATCAAGTCAACGCGAACAAAGTCGCGGGCAGGAGCTAATAGGTAACTAATAACAAAATATTTATAAAATACTGATCACAAACCCATATGATGATTTATTAATTACACATTTAAGTCCAAATATATAAATAAAGATTTAAATCAAACAATACATTACAAATTAACTATACACTCTACACACATTGTACGGTGCTTTTATGTCCGAATTTCTCAATGTAACTACGGCACGTCGAGCGACATCTATCATGAACACAATCTTACTTTTATTCACGAGAGAAGAAATAATGTCCGATGTTTGTTAAATAATTTATAAGAATACTAGCAGACGATTTATTATCACGCTTTGAGTTTTACATGACGAGCAGTGTATTCAAACAGCATCGAATTTTACAACTAAATGATTTTTTTATAATGTAAGCTTTAATCACATTATTATTTGAAGTTAAGTGCACATCGCCAAATGCTCAAAATGGTAAACACGGTAAACTAAGAGATACTGGTTCTCAATTGCTGGCGGACATACCTATAGGTTCTTGGTGACAAATTTTGCAACTTGAAAGTGGCAGCAATCTCAGGCGGGCATTATAAAAATGCCTTATGACCATGCTATGGTTTGATTAAGATTATTTCCTTCGCCGAAAGCTCAAGCTCATTCTAAAATAGGATAGATGGATGTATGAAGTATCTGAACAGACTATAAATGAGCTATCATGGTTCTGTATACTCAAAATGTAGAATATTTGACACTTCTATTTACAAGAATAACACGAACGACGAATAACCCCATACTACACGCATGTACAGGGGTTCTGATGGCGACCTTAAAATCCTTAACTTTCTTTAACTCTGGTATAGCTAGGACAAACTGCACGTAGTTTGGGTCTCGGATAGCAGCCCGTGCCGAGATCTGTGCTTCTATAGTACTTTTGCACTAGTTACCAACCACTCTTCCAGCTGAGCACCCTAAACCCCAAACGTTCGTTGAAATTGACCAAAAGCATTTAGTCAAGTAGTAAATTAATAACATCATGCATAACCGTGATACTGCTAAATTATACAATTAAAGTGTTTCATGTAAAATCAACTAATGTTTCCAACACGGCAAATAAAAAACATTTAAGACTCGAAATGAAAAATCCAATTCACTAAACGCTTTATGGAATACTACTTTGTAAGAGATGTAAAAAATCGTATAAGTATTATATGAGCAGAGTTTTAGACATTTTTTACTTTCCTGTCAGCATCTTGATAACGTAAACATTAGCATAATTTAGATGAATTAAGATGACAACTAAAGAAATACTAGAACACTAGCTATTAAGAGCCCTTTCCGAATCCCATATCATCAAAAATAACCATAGCATAGGCATAGACCCCTGCATAGGCATTTTTATTAATACTATTTTTTTATTAATCATAAGACACATTCTGATACAGGAATAATTCCCGTATTAAACTTTGTGATGACTTATTTTTATAAATAAAGTATTTCTTCCTATCTTTCTCTTTCTCTCTTGAATATTGAATCTATATTCCCTTATCCATGCATATATATCATACCAATGATTTTCTTCGAAAATAATCCACACATTAGATATAGCAGCATTATTAATCCGTGCTCTCGGTAAAAACCTTTACCTAATAGTTATACGTTTAAACATTAATATTATAATTAATCATAAATGTTAAAGATAAATGGCATTAGATAACCTGATTGATATCGTAAATAACTTGACATTATTGAACTTTCCAGCCCCCAGCTTGTTATAAATCACGGTATATACGAGAAATATTAATAAAACACAGCAATAAAGTAATCATTTTAACAGCTCGAAAGAGCAACTGAGTTCTTGTTGTCTCATGTAACTTGCTTTTAAAGATATAACCAGCTCACATTACTGTGTTTAGCAGTCGAATGCGTCGACTGCTATAAATATATACATAACATAACATAAGCTCACGCATGCTATCCCCGAAGGGTTAGGCAGAGGTGAAATAGCGAAACTACACCACCCACATTTCGCCGAGCTTATTTCCGTCCCAGATGTGACAGGGGGCGAGCCTGTCGCCATATCGGGCACAAATTCGAAAGTCCGGGATGATACTTAGCAGAAAAGCCCAATACCACTTGACCCGACCCGGGGATCGAACCCGAGACCTCAAAACGTTAGTCGCACCGTAATACAAATGCGCCACCGAAGCAATCAACATCAATAAATGATTTTAAATTATAAGACGGGTAATTATAATGATGCGACTGAAAATGTCTTCTCTCTAAACATACATTTATTTATTAACCGACTTCAAAAAGAAGGAGGTTATCAATACGTCTATATGTTTTTTTTGTATCTTTGTTATGCGATTTCTCCGTCATTTGTGGACCATTCGCAATTTTTTTTTAATCGTTGGAGTACCATTCCTTTGTAGTCCCATTTCCACCAAATCAAGAATTGATCAGTGGAACTCAGAGAAATTGAGAAATACCCTCGAATATTATAGAGACTTACACGTGTTTCATATATTCATTTCCAAAGCTATGAACTAGTAGGCTTCACAGCTATACTTAAAAGTCACACTCAAACTACAAAGTAGAATAATAACTTTTTGAATTAAAAACAAACCCGTAAACAAAAAGTGTAAACTATAAAAATGCACTAAAAAGTCAATAAATCACTACTTTATTTATATACTTCGTTAATTTTGGAGTCGGTGCCAGCTAGAGTTAACCAATGTACTCATTTACAAATGGAAATAACTGTCTAAACTTTATCATATTAAATCAAATCAAAATTTATTTATTCAAATTAGGCCCTAAGAAGGCGCTTATGAACATCTAAAACACTACCACCGGTTCGGAAAACAACCCAGTCGAGAAGAGCCGGCAAGAAACTCGATATGGTTCTTTTTTTTATAAATATAATATATATCGTTTTTTTTGTCATATAAAAAACTATCACAATTACATATAAGCTAAATAAATAATGGTGATTTTAAACAACAATTAGTAAAAATTAAATATAATTACTGACGTGAATTTATAGCACTTTACTACCCATAAGCTGTCACCGATTTCAAAATTAAATTAATCAGATTAACGAAGTAACTATTTATTGACTTTTCAGTGCATTTTTATAGTTAATACTTTTGAAGTCGATTTTGTTTTCAATTATTTTTTATTTATTTATTATACTTTATTCACAATTTGCATAAAAAAAAAAAAAAGCGAACTTAATAATACTACAATTAATTACACTCTTCGTTACCTATTTACAGCTAGCCTAGTGGTCGAACTTTGATCATAATTAATCATAATTATTAATTTGATAAAAACAACTGTTTCCAAAATTTTGTTACTGATAATTAAACTTAAGCTTATTTAACAAAAGAAGATAAAAAATCAGTAGATAAACAGAAGAAAAAAATATCTTGAACTGTTTTTTTTTATCGAACTAACTAATTCTGTTTACCGGAATGGCCTTTACAGCTTCATAGAACTTAACAGTTCTACAACTGTTTATCTTTGCCAATTTTTTATATAAAAGATGTTTATTAATTTTGAAAATCTAGTATAAAAAGTTGTGAAAACCTGTTCAAATGTATTGCTACATCTTTTGTCAGCTATATTTTATTTAAAACGTTTGTATTGTTTTAACGTACATTCCTTCCGACTTCTTGTTGCTCTTTTAATTATTGGTAATGCATAAATTACATACACTGTTCTACCTGTTTTTAAACGGGTAAATTATTTAACCAGTCTTATTATATATTCAATTCAATATCTAGCAAAATGTTAATCATCTTAGTAGAATTTTTCTGAGAGTTTTGTGATACCTCAGAATTCACATTCCATTAAGTCAGCCACAGAAATACCTCAAAGATCCAGACAGCAGTAAAATAATGTCATAAATCTAGAGATAGTTTACGACTCCCGTTACTTTATCAGAGTATCAGTGGCAGCTTTATCTTTGTGGAGATTTAGCTCGCCCTTACAGACGGCTTATCTCTTCCACTTTACTTGTAGCATTAAGGTTGTAAAACGTGAAGTGGAAAAATCGCAACAAATTATCACTTTGTATATTTTTGTATCAAATTACAAAGACAACTGTTAAAGCGCAAATAATTTAATAACTTGCATCTACGACAACCTTAAACGCAAAACAAAGCATACTTGATTTTATAATTTTCAGGATTATAATTTACAGTTTGAATTTGTTTAGTTCAGTAAACCTAATCATTTAGTAAACTTCTCTTGTATTCGAAATTAGAAATAATTATTGAAAAATATATTTTTTTTTTATGTTAATATTAAACTTGAACTTATTATTAAATAATGATGTAACAGTATTTCTATGCAGATTCTAAAACATACAACGACTCGTAAGTGTTTAAACACAGATTATCAACCTTCCGATAGTCCCCAAGACGATCTGCAATCCCCAATTGATGACACACTTCATGCACAAACGATACATATAAGATACTAAACGCAAGACTCTATATGGGACCTGTTTTTCTTTTTTCAATTATGCTTATAACGGATATGCAGCATCGTTATCTCATTGTGGCTAACTCTATAACTAAGTAGGCACTGATAAATTCACAGAGAAAAATCTGTTTCATACCGACACGTCAAACCTTGTGGCACTTTTAGAATTATAGAAATAAAATACATAGATAGGTATATATTTTAAACTAACAACCCACCCGAGCTTTGCTGTGGTATACAGAAACCTCTAATTAAAAATATATAGCCTATGTAACTCACTACTAATAAAGCACAAGTGAAATCGATTACGCAGTTTGAGTTTATCCATAACAAAACAAGAATTAATATGACCTTTTTATATAATAGTATAAATAACGTTATTTAGTATAAACAATATCAATCAATTAACATGTTTCTACTGTACTTTGACTACAATCTCTTCTAATATTAAAACGGTAACATGCTAAGCGTGGATGTACTGACTCTCAAATGGTGCTAACGGAACACACCAATAGATATTTGACGATAAATGTTCATACTTGAAAATGCGTTAGTAACATACTATATATTTCATTACCATGTTATCCTTACTATAGAATAGATCAGTTGGATTCAAACCTACATCTACCAACGAGGTATCCGACTATATTACCATTGAATATTCCTCGTTACGTACTGAAAACACTCAAAACTGGATAAATGTGTACACTTCGTCCATATTTACCACAGCTCATTTCGATTTACGAAACAAGTCGTGATCGAACCAGATTAAAACATCGAATTAAAATTATAACCGTACATTACACCTTGATTAAGTTTTTGCTACGTTTAGTATTTGATATTTAAACTCAACAATTTGTTTGACGCAGATCTTGGCCGAACTAGATCGAAACGTCGAGTAAAAAATTTCATGGTCTATGAATACAAACATCTTGTATTACATGTCTACAGACATGTTATAATTATATTAAATGTTCTCATTTACTGGATAACTGTTCTTTGGATACATAAAAATAAAAAAAAATCAAAGTTTTAAATAGTAAAAGTATGTTTACTTTTATTTCAATTACGTTTTTTTTTAGTGACGACTTCTTTAGCGTCGTTGAGCGATTCTCGGTAGGAAAAAAAGATACAGATTCGCGTTGTTAATGCTATCGCGTCCGTCGTCAACATGCTACATTTATCAAGTATAGGATGGCGTTTAAGAGGACATGCGGTCAGAGAAGTAGGTATTTCAGTAATCTAGTGCTATCATATTTCGCCCAAAAGAAAGACTTATAAAACGCGAAACGGACAACAGCAGCTCTGTCTGATTTTACCTATGCAAAATAGACGAAAACATCACTTTCACCTTCAAATCTGAACTGATTTTTAATATTCTATCAGCTTTAGCACTTTGACTATGCCTGTGCTTTTTTTAATTTTCTCCATCAAATTTGTTTGACGAACATCTGAAAATGACGTTAAAAATCGAACATTTTTTTTTTCCTTTTCAAAGCCTACTAGTTTCTACAATAACTAATTTATGGAAAAATCAAAGCATGGCGCTGATGGATGTATATTATTTGCTATAAAAATATTTACCATAATGCAGACGGTAACCATACCATAACCATGGTTTACCATAATTGCTGACTTAGACAAGGTGTAGTGTACAGTTATAATTTTAATTCGATGTTTTAATCTGATTCGATCACGACTTATTTAGTAAATTCGAATATGGTGTGGTAAATATGGACGAAGTGTACAAATTTATCCAGTTTCGAGTGTTTTTAGTTCATAACGATGATATTTCAGTGGTAATATGGTCGGATACCTCGTTGATAGACGTAGGTTTGAATCCAACTGATCTATTCTATAGTAAGGATAACATCGCAATGAAATTATAGTGTGTTACTAACGCATTTTCAAGTATGAACATTTATCCAGGGAGGAAACAGAGGACCACGTTTGTGTGGTATTAATGCCGCTAGCATATCCTTAGAGATAAATAATAAAAGATATACTTATGCAGCCTGTCGTATGTTTTGATTATAAACATCTGAAAATGTACATGATTATTAATCGGAGCGCCAATAGATGTAAAAATCAGACAAATTTTAAATCTTAAGTTATGTTGATAATTTCAGTTAACAAATTCTAAAATTTGAACATTAAAAAACAGTTTTTCCAAAATTTCGAGTTTTCATTCAGTCGGCAGTCCCCATGGTGCCTAAGTTTTTTTTTTTTACAAAATTCTTATTTAATTTTATATTATTCATGTTAATTCTAAGTTTATTTTAGTTCGCTACTAAACATGTTTTATACTAGGTTAGTTATATTGTAAAGGCTTCTGTATCGGACGAAATTATAGGTAAAATACTAATCCTGTGGTAATAATATACAGGGCGTCTTCTAAATTAATTAATTTTATAGTTTAATCAAAACTTTAAGTGAATTAATCTTGAAACGTAGAGGCCCTTAAACTTTGTGCTATAAATACATTGACATGAATTTACATACCATATTAGATTAATTGTTTCGCGTGATATTGTTATATTTTTATCACGATGAATTGGTATCGATTGTATACTAAAAAATTGTCGGTTCAAAGCAATATCTTATAATACTGATTTCCATATTCATTGTTGAAATTCCAATAATAACACCATAGGAAATAATTTTAAGCTGCGCGTTCACGTTATTTACTATGAGCGATTAAAGTAAGTGTAATAAATGCTTTATATAAGAAATGTATTTTTCTGTTACAGTTGTTTAACGATATCCTTATCTGAACTAAACGCCAGCCGTACGTACCGTCCGGCGTAGATCACTTTAATATGTTGATTATCCATAAAAATGAGACAATAGGAAAACAATGGAAAGCTGGCGTAAACGCCAGGATAGTGCTCAAGGGGTTAAGCAATATAAATATCTCGTGTGCCCACGTTTCAATAGTTCACACGCAAAAACGTTCGTGTAACCATTGTATAGACATTATTAGACAATCTTTTATGATATTAATTATACGGCCCGGATTTTCCTCTCACATTGATTAGAAGTTTTTAAAAATACATTCCATTATCGAAATCAAGTTAATTATTGTTGACGTGATAATTTATTGGTTAAGACAGAAAAATAATTGTTACGGGAATTACGTCTTTTTAATATTTTAAACAAATTTCTTTTTATGTAAAAGTAACACGCACAAAGTAAGCAATGCTAGAATTGTAAAATAGTTGAATATCCAGTGCCTAATTCTGAGAGGTGACTCGCTAGAATTAATTCTGACTAAATATCTGCAAAAAATGTCCACGTTCATAGACTATTTAGACGTGATATATGAGAAAAAAATTGCGGTTCTATTAAGGTTGGATGAAATGGCGACAGATTTCTGGTGTGATTTATGACTGCAGGATGCCCCTTAAATTAAAGGGCTGGATTTGTAATTCCATCATAAGACCTGGCATATTCTATGGATTCGATTGATGATTGATGAGAAACGAATGCATGTAGGTGAGATGAAATGTTGAGAAGGATGTGTGGTATTACGAAAATGGATAAAGTCAGGAACTAATATATTAGGAGTTTGAAGGTTGCGCCAGTGGTAGAATGTGGTAGATAAGACATGTTATGAGAAGAGAGGAAGCGTATGTGGATAAAATAGTAATTAATATGAAAGTAGAAGGATACAAAAGTAGAGGAATGATGAAAGTAAAGAAAATGTAGGTGGGGTGTGTAAGAAAGAAAAAGGAGCAAATGAAAAGTTGTCGATTGATAGAGAGAGACGTATGGAAGAAAAATCACACTGCCCCGTCCCCATGTGAATTCGAAACAGGACATAAGAACGATATGATGATGATATATAAAAGAAATCTATCACAGTAAGCCTTTATACATACAATCTCTTTTACAAACACTAGCCAATTACACCAGGTCAAATGCGCCTTTTATACCTATATTTAAGTACATAGTAAATTTACCAGACTCAATCAACTCTGTAAAGCAGTGGTCCATGAATACGAAAAACTGTATAATAATAACATAAGATCGTCGATGGTAGTTTTCGAACGACTTCCACGAGAAAATATCTACCGAGTGTGTTATTACGTTATGATTTATTTTTCAACGGGCGTCTATTAGCTAAAATGTAATTACCGAACATTGACACGGAATTATTGGAAACGAAAACCAGTTTCACAACATATTTATTTTATGGTACAACAAACTTGACTTGGCTCACACCATAGATACATATATAATTATGTAGGTATCACTTTAAATAGAACATAAATGACTAACATTTCCTTGACCGTTGGACAGAAAGTTTTGAGTGTACATACGTTTTGTACATTTTTAATCAAGAAATTATTTCATTTTGAACCAATTAAAACCCCATTTACCGGAAAGGCATTGACGGCTTCGCGGAACTTTTGGGGCGAACATTTAAGGCACTCAGGCAAAAGAATGGAAGTTATCGACAAAGCTCAAAAGTGGTACGAACCTCGGTGTAGAGTGATACCTGAGACGTTAATTCCGCGGAATGTGCGGTTAAAGAAATAGACAGATCTCAAGGCCCCTTACAGAAACCAATACAAACAGATATTAATTAATTTTAGAGTATCTAGTAGGTAACCGCGCCAAATAATAACCCCTTTAGTTCCCCCTTACGAAAATTAATTCTTAGGAGTAATTCATCTGTATCTGGAATGTGTAAATTGTATAATAGTGAAAGTCTAGTGATATATATTCATGTGGATATTTTACCAAAATATAGAGAATGTATTGCTGCTTTACTGTTACTAGAGCTGTTACTAATATAATTGTTATTTTTTTAATTTAATTTAGTTGTAGAAATTAAAATTATATTGTGAATGACGCAAGTCTCTCTATCTAAATAGAGCATGTTGTGTTTGCTTTTAATTAGTTAGTACTTTTAACATATTCTATTGTTTCATTTGTTAGTAATAGAAATATTGTATGACTGTTGGCAAACCTATTAAAGAGAAAAAAAAAACATTTACCTGTGCGTAGTGTGGAAGAGGGTGAATTGCAGTGTAATGCATAAAAGTGTCACTTTTTAACGGCGGGTACAGGAGAAGAATGAACAGAACATGGTACTCTTTAATTTACTTAATATTTAAAACACGTTAACATTTTAATGTGGATTGAATATCGTAATGATTTTGTTTTCATGTTACATCTGTGCTCCATCAGCGACATTTATAAAGTTGAACTCCAAAGTCTTCCAAACACGTAACTTGATACTGGTTACCAAATGTTATACTCTGCGGAAACTTGGATTTCACATGAAATGTTTACGGAAAATTCTCAAGATCTGTTTTTCTAATATTGTTCGGAATACCGAAGTGTTGCGAAGGGTCAACGTAATTGGTATTGACGAGGTGAAGGTAAAAAAGTGCATCTTTTACTCAGAACTTAAGTAGGGTAAGCGTAAGCAAGGCGGATATACTCTTGAATAATGATGAGGTGATACGTCAAATCAAAAGGTGTGACATAGAATCCTCTCAATAGGAAAAGGTGGTTGTCACACACCTCGAATGGAGAATTATGCTAAAAATCAAGATTTTTAAAACCTTCGTCTTGCTGTTATTGATACGAAACGAGGGGACTTTAAAGTCCTACCTCCAGTAGTAATAAATTATTTTTATGAGAACGCACCTTCTCAAGAAATATTGGATATATAAGTCACAAGAGAGCCCAATATTGCCAGTGTTGAAGCAATCGCAGTGGCCGAAACCGGCTGGGAACATCATCATCATTTTATCTTTTTTAATTACATTAACAAGAACCATGTTAAGGAAGATTTATTCTGTCAAGGTTATTACTAGGTCGAATCATTATCTTCATAATGATGTGTGGAAGTGTGAAGATATATATCCGTTATAATGTACTTATTATATGTTATAATGTAAAATTGCATTATTATATATTTTACATGTTCTCAAAAAAGGTTATAACTATACTTAAATTACAGTTATTAAAAAAATTGACTTATTTTACAGGATGAAAATTTTTTAATAGTTTTTAATATATTCTTGAAAGCCTTCTGAAGATGTCAAATCGAATATTTGTTTATATATTTTTACGCACCTTGTCAGTCCGATTATAGGACTAGATCTCGAAACTTATAATAAGAAATAAAAAAGCTCAGAGTTGCTCAAAGGGCAATGGAGTAGGCTATGCTTTTGCTTATAGTGTCACTGCTTGATCGAATCAGGAATGAGGAGATCCGCAGAAGAACTGAAGCAGCCGACGTTGCTCGAATAATTGCTAAACTTAATTGGCAGTGGGCTGGGCACATTGTTCGCAGAACCGATGCCCGATAGGGCAAATGGCAACCACGCATCGAAAGACGTAACGTAACAAGGTAACGTAGAACGTAACAAGGTGGACCGACGACATGATGAAGGTCGCGGGAATTCGTTTGGATACGGGTGGCGCAAGATCGGTCGACGTGGAGATCGTTGTGCGAGACCTATGTCCAGCAGTAGACGTTTTTCGGTTGAATGGATGGATGGATATTTTTTATATTACATTTTTGTAATTAGCTACTTTTTACTTACATACATGCCTTGTTTGTAAGCCAGAGCCTCCACTGTAAACACTGTAATACCTTATAACAGAAAAAAATATTTTTATTTAAATTGATTAGAACTGGCAAATATTTTAGGTAAAAGAAGCAAAAAATATCTCATGTACTATGGATTTTGATAAAATAACACGACATTATAATTAATATAATAATTGTTCTAACATTATTTTAAAAAAATGCAAAATCTATCAACGATAAAAACGTCATAATTTCTCCGGTTGACATTCAAATTATCAACCTCAAAATCGGTTCTTAAATTCCTGTATATCATTTATCGTGTAATTTATTCAGTATTTTTTTATCTGTAAAGATTTTTTTGTGATAAATAAATATCAATCGTAATATGGGATAATTATCATAACTGTATCTGAAAGGTTGATGTTACGGATAACAAAAACGTGACCTTTAGATATGAGATTAACTTGTGGAGAGTACGTAGATCCGTCCCTCGACATTGAATAACGGTAAAATTCAAAACTAATATCCGTAACAAACTGTGGCCGTATTCGTAATGTAAGTATAGTTATGTAAGTAATTTTGTTTACACTGAGTATCGAGATTAAAGTATCCAAACCGTGCCCGTTTGGAGTAAAAACAAAATTCTCAAGCGCAGTAGCAGTGAGATCAGATGCCGCGTCTACAGACGTAGATTCGAATCCATAATGAGTCTGAGCGTTCCGTGACGGAACATATCGTGATATGTGATTGTGAATATGTGGAGGATGCTAATCTCACCGGCACAAAATTATAGTCAGGTGGTAAGGCAATTTCTTTACGGATGGTATCTGCATTTTGGAAGGTATCTGCACAAGATAGCCAGGAGGGAACCGTTGCCTGTGTCCCACCACTGTGGTGCGGTGAAGGATACGGCGCACAATACCCTAGCGGAGTGCGCCGCTTAGGAGGAGCCGCGCCGTGTGGTGGTGACGGCGGTTGGCCCAGACCTCTCGCTGTCGAGTGTGGTGAAAGCTATGCTCGACAGCGAGGAGGTGTGGAATGTGGTTACCTCCTTCTGCGAGCAGGTGATGTTGCAGAAGGAGGCAGCGGAAAGGGTGCGGGAGAGAGATCCGCAAGCGGATCCTCGTCATAGGAGGAGAGTCGGGGGGCGGTGGGCACGGTATGTGCAGAGCTTTCTGTGGAGGTAGAGGCTCGGAGGGGTTGGTGTGTTTTTCTTTTCTTTTTTTCATGGCATCCCTCTCCTCGCAACGTCTTGTCATTTGACAAGTTGAGTGGAGGAGAGGGACCTTCCTTCCTATAACAGTGGCGGGTGTTTCTTCTTCTTTCTTCTATGCCCGTTACTGTTCTGTCCAACCCTTCTTTTCGTTTTATTAGGGTCAGAGGTGGTGGTGACACATCATCCCTTGCCCCTGGACGGATGACTCTTTTGTCATTAACATCTCTTTAGAGAAGTGGGCGAAGAGGTGGTAGGGAAGAGAGCCTGTGGGTCAGGCATCGGCAGTCTCCCCCCCCCCCCAACTCCAACGGGCTAAAGTATGGACGTGGCCCTGTTGGGCTTGCCATAGGGGGCGACGCGGAGCATGCTTCCGCTATCCCGTATCGCCCCCATCCCAAATGCGGCGGGCGGCCCCGGGGGGTTTAGTGGGTATTTCCAGCGCTTCTCGCTGGGTGAGTCCCACACTGGTGTGGAGACGTCCCTCCACACCCCCTTACCTATTGCATTGGGGGGACTTGATCCTTCTAATGCAATTGGTAATGGTAGTGCGTAAATGCATTCCCCTCGTCAAAAAAAACCAAAAAGGCAATTTCTAACATGCCCACATCGTCACTTATTAATTGTGAAATTGTGGCCAAAGCGCCGTACCTACACAGTATAAAAAATTAACGACCACTTTCTATCACAACGAATTTATGCCGTTTATTTACTTTAAAATATAACATAGATAAAATAACATTTCCATATTTATATTACATTCGCGTCCAAAAAAAATTCAATTTTGTCTATGGAATATTTAAGGAATATACAAGAACTTTGGATACCTTAGTGTTAGATATCATCAATACATCTAGGATTTATTTTAAAACGAGTCTTTGTCTTCTTTGTTGAACTGACTTACTCTTTGTTAACCTCACTGGCTTTAACAGCTTCACCTAACTTTATTGGTAGTGTTCTAAAGTTCATAAGTGAATTATTAGCGCCTACATTGAACAAAGTATTTTGCGGTAAATGAGTTCAATAATTGAAAAGAATATCGTTTTTCTAACCAAACAGACTCACTGAGCACGCTAATTTTACGACAACATATAATGATGACGTAGATTTAAAAAAATCTTTAATCATAACCACTAACCAAACCAGTAATGTAACTCTGATAAACTTAAATGACTAATATTATGTAAATCGTCAGAAACCAAAAAAAATAGAAAAGTAAAACTTTGTAAATAATTTGTAACAAAAACTCGAATGCGCCAGTTAGTAAAGGATAAATCTATCTGCATCGGGCGGCTTCAAATGCCTCTTCTCTCAGACCGAAGCGAATAAAAAACACTATTAAAAAAAAAACAATACAAAAAAAATCCACGTGGCCCCGCCTTCAACTGACGGATGTAGTATAATTTCTAGAGTGAGTCAATTTTAATAATGGTATAGATAATTTAACTAAAATTATTTAATTTAATAAATCCTTGCATTCGATGGTGAGTGGTGTACGCTGACTATCTTAGGTCGGTTGTATTTTGAAATAAATCTAAATACAATCAAATTTCACTGTCTTATTAATGATATTCTTACAAAGTATCTTATTCACCTTACTAGAACGTAAAACCATTTTATTGTGGTTGAATTAATTAATTTATATTATTATAAAATTATTATTAAATACTATAATTAATTTGTGTTATCTGTATAGGTTGTTATTCAAATATTTACTATGATATATTTCCAAAATTTAACTATTAAAATACTATAGTTTAGCTACATATATAATAAGTCTATCTATCAACAACAAACGAAAATTGCTATCGACCAACTTAACATTTATTCGGCATTTGATCATTTACATTTGATCTTTTCTTTGGTCTTCCACTATACCCATCCACAAACATATCCAATGCACACAACATGCTCTTTCTCCCTGCGCATAGCATATTTATACCAGGACAGACGATTGCTCCTTAACTTCTCTGTTACTGGCGCCACTTTCAAACTTCCTCTAATGTACTCATTCTTAATCCTGCCCATTCTTGTTACTCCACACACTCGCGTATCAGCTGAATGCAGTCTTCTTTCATCTCTCACCTTTATTTTGAAATCTTCCCCTTTCATTTAAGAGGGATCTGCGGATCACACGTAGTAGCTGTGACCTACCGCCATTTCATTCGTGCTGCGTTAATTTATGCTTTATAGCCAGGTCTATTTCGTCATTGCTTTGCAGGAGTGATCCGAGGTACTTGAATTCGGAGCAGATTGGTATTGGAGTAGCAACTGGAGTTATAACAGTTGAGCTAGAAGTGCCGGCGAAAGCGTAAAACAAGTAACTCTTTTAAATCTGCTCACTTTTAGGGCGATAATCACCAGCTTCTGTTGGCACTTTACCAATCTGTTCTGGGCCTCAACTCCAGTTCAATCATCGTCAGTTTCTTTTTTTATTATTACACTTAAATATAATTATAAATAAAAATATCAAAACTAGCCCTACTGTTTTATATTTTACACTTCACCCATCGGAGTCGCGCGGCACTCGCATATTTCTGTACCAAGGTTATCATTTCGCCAGATCGCAGTTGAACGTAAACATAATATAGTAAACCAATATACACACCAACACTTATTTTATATGTACTACGTCATCACTACAACTCGTAAAGTAATTGTTTTCATTTCATATATGTATGTTTTTTACCGTTATCTTCACAATATTTCGAAACGTATATATTATTTTGAAGAATACACAAAGCTAGCTTAAAATTGTTTCTATAATGAAGGGCCCTTGTTTTACTACACTGAGTTTTAACGTCCATTTGACCTAAAAAGTTGTACAACCTTATTCTTGCATCTCTCCTCTAAATCAAAACATACGTGAGCTGTTTATAGAGTCACAAATATACTGTAGATTCCATTTCAAAAAACGAAGCAAGAAGATCACAAACTTTTACCTTTGAATGAAAGAAAGAATACTTTATTATACCAATAATCTT
Source organism: Samia ricini (assembly GCA_014132275.2). Classification (NCBI taxonomy): domain Eukaryota; kingdom Metazoa; phylum Arthropoda; class Insecta; order Lepidoptera; family Saturniidae; genus Samia; species Samia ricini. Next base: position 16,986,659 of record AP028161.1, read on the forward strand.
TACACTGGCGAACTTAATGCCACAAGGCATTTTCTACCAGCTAATCAGCGATTACGCAGTAATAATACATTTAATTACGGCCTTTGCTGTACTATGCAGATATTAAATGAACTTTAGGAACTTTTTCGCATTTCTGTCTTCCTATGATATCTACTCATACAAAATTTATATGAAGAAACATTTTTTTTAGGTCCGTATAAATAACGGCAACATCTTTTTTATGTTATGTACCAAACAAGCACACGGCCCATCTAATGGTAATTAATGGCAACACCAAGGGCATTGTGGACCGTGGAAAGCGTTTTTTTTGTGTTTATTTAATCTCCATGTATTTTCTGGTAGAATCTATCATTGTCTGTCTTCATTATTTTTGGACTGTGCGTACTTACCGTCAAGTGTAGTAACGCTACATAAGCAAATTAGTAACAAAGCAAAATCTGTTAATTTACAATCTAATATTTGGTGTCCAAAATTGTTTTTGTTTTATTCATTGAACATCTTTATAATGTGTATGTAAATACCTGTACTCTTGCGGCTATTCTTCCATATAACAATTTTATAATTATTCAATGCATCTGTCTTGGGTTATTATTATTGGTATGCATATTAATGCTTTAGATAAAGTGTTGTAAAAATAACATTGGTGGTCATTAATCATAAAATTATCTTGTAAATCAATTTAAAGGATATTTTCTTTGTAAAAAAACAACTAAAGGGCGGATAGATTTTTTCTACGCGATATACTCAGTGCTTTGACCACAATCTCATCTGATGTTAAGTGACGATGAGATTGTAATAACACTAAGCCTAGGTACTGGTTTTCAAGTGATGCTGCCGGAACACACCTATTGGTATTTGGCGACAGGTTTGCAAACTTGAGGGTGGTAGCTATCCAGGCGGGCATCATTAGGTAAAATGGTGATGGTTCCCTTCACCGAAGCTCAGATCGATTTTACGCGGAATCAGGCCATACTACACACTGCTTCATCATCGCTTCAAAGATAGAGAGACTTTCCAGAGATTCCAATGTTAATCGCCTTCCTGGTTCGATTTTCAAATGTAGGTTTAATTTTTTTTTTTTTAAATAGGCATCGCTCATAAAGTACTCGTAAATTTAAGGACTCCATATATAATAATCCGTTACATATATATATGGAAACATACATAAAAACAAACATGCACACGGAGTAGCTAACTCAACGAATACATTTTGTTAACCAGTTTTAACACAAACATATAATTATATAAATATCAGTACATTAATTGATGACATATACAGTCATTAAAATAATGGTACAATTTTGTTTTTATGTACCTATGTGTACTTTGGCTTGGCCTGCTTTTGTTTTTTATTGGTACGTTAAATAAGCAAAGACGCTCGGCCCATTGATTGCATGGGAGACGCGTGACCTTTCCTCAAGTCCTCTGTATCTTCGATCTAAACGTTGAATTTTTTAAGATCTTCATCTGTTAAAACACCCCCGGCAACATTTTTCATTTTGCTTCAACTTCCGTGTTATTTTATATAAAAAATCTAAAATTGTATGTTTTAATTGATTACATTAGTTAATATTCGTTAAAGTAAAATAAGGATATAAGCTACATGGCCCATTCGATTCTAAAAGACACTGGTTTTAAAAATACATTAAGAAGTGTTTTGAATTAAAATAATATGCACAATTTTATTTATCAAATTACACAAAATAAATGTTATTGTTTTATTCGATAGGAATTATTAATACGTTTCTTGTATATTTATGCAATATTTTCGTTTTTTTTTTTTTTTATAATTTAAATTTTAAAATATATCAATTATAAAAATGACAGCACTACCGTGCGCGTTGAAGTCTTTTTTGTTCAATTAAAACGTTACTTTTCACTATAATATTAAACATAATTAAGTAAAAAACTTGTTTTAAAAAAGAGTCTTAGCAATTATTCGTAGATAAAGATTTAAATTAACAAGTCAATTAATAAAGAAGTAAAAAATAATTGGTATTCATCTCGATTAGATTGTTAATCATCTCTGGTCGTGTCATTACAAATAGAAGAAATAATTTTAATAATATTTCTCCGCCTATAGAACAATTAACAATAATATTACTTAACATGTTCAAATATATACAGGAATTTATATAAAACATTCTCGGTTTGCTTGCATCCTTACTATAGTTTCTATATGAAAGATATAATATACCATAAGTGGAGCTTAGTATGGTATTTAGGAGTATCCGAAGTCGCTCCCAGATTCCCACACAAAATGCTTGTCGTAAGACCTAGGACTTTCAGTCAGTTTGACCTCATCTCATCTCATCTCAGAATGGTGATTCTCATTCCTTGTTCTAAACTCCCTCGGTGCAGTATGTTTTCTTCTTCCATATGTCCCTATCAGCCGTCACACTACATTCACTCTTCTTTGGCTTTCATCTACTTTTCTATCTTTCCTCATTCATATCCATTACTATTTTATCCACATGGGCTTCCTCTCTTCTCATAATATATGCATACTATGACAAACGATTCCCTTTCAACTTTTTTACCACTGACGCCATTATCAAACTCCCTCTAATGTATATAAATCTCGGACTTCTGTGTGAAAATTAAAAAAATATTTTCAGCAGTTCATTCTCTAGAGATAAGAATAGCATAGCTGCTCGTTGTACATCGGTCAAAACTGAAACGACCACCATTTACATAGTGAAGTTAGCCGCCATTGTGACAAGTCTCAGCGCGTAGTGTTTCAGGATCAGACAGTGTAGATTTAGCGATCAGCGTGGTGGTAGGGAAAAAAAACCATTAAAAAAAAAAAAAATCAGATCGAGTTTCTTTCCGGCTTTTCTCGACCGGGTTGCTCTCCGAACCGGTGGTAGTTTTTTTGACGTTCATAACCGCTTTTTCAGGGCCCAAATTGAATAAAGAATTTTTTGAATTGAGACCGACTGGATCGTGACTACCATACACTTGTGAAAAAACTGTCATAGTGAAACTTTAGGTTACGTCACGTTGCCTGTCGAACCATTGAGGGAAAGATGATGGGCGCTGGTTTTTCAATGCATTAGGTAGGTCGTCTGAAACGCAGCCCGGGGCTATACCATTCGCATGGACCTACATTCAGTACTACTTAGATACCTCCCACCCGGGGGGAGAGACCCGTAGCATGCAATCCCAAATTGCCCAGTTTGACTATTTGACGGTAACTTGTGGAACTTTTACTGAGTATTTGTGTGTGGTCTCGACTCCAGTGTGAGTACTGCATAACCCTTCGTGCCCCCGCACCGAGGATCTCCAATGCATTAAACGTCTCCACGTAAAAAAGGCACATCGCGTTTAAGAATCAGTAAGTCCTACCTAGAAGCTTTAGTCCCGGTAGATTTTCGTTTATCAGCGATCGTCATCATTCTTGGTTTGTACTTTATTTAATACCACATGATAAGCACCATTTTACCAAGCCCTATTAAAAAAAATCTCCAAGTCCCGAGTACATGGTTACTCTATGCAAAAAAATACACACCCAACTATTTATAACGCCTCTACACAATTTAATACTTAGAATATAAATGGTATATCACCGCTAGCTTTTGGAATCAACTTGTCTGACTATAAGCAAGATTAATGTTACTTAGACGGCATTCTCACTGAAACGGTCTGCCACTTACAACTTCGCAAAATATATTTAGTGTTACTTATATTACAAATCTTACGAACCAACGCTAATCATTTTTAATATCCTTTAAGAAAACATTAAATCTTATTAATGTAGCAAATGTGCATTATATTCAAGTGTTGATTTGAAATTTTAGATGTTTTACGGTGTTTATTTATAAACTTGTAATAAGTAAACAAATTTGGTTTTATATTAACGGATGACTGAAAAATGTTTAAACAATGAGAAATGTTTAAATTTTAATAACTTGTTGTTTTATTGAGAACTATACTAATTGATTTAATTAAGCGTGCTAGATTGACCAGGATGCAACTGTCCTGAGAGACTTACTTGCACCATAGTTTCGCAACTAGAGGATTAAACGTAGCTTTAAACATGAAAAGGAAAGCTTGTGGGATACAGCCTGATAACTGTCACAAATCAGAAGTATGGCCTGTCATGTGTTGCGTGTTAATGTATTACGAAGAATGGGAAAACATCTCCGAATCGTCTATGTAATACGTCCGTCAAAAGAACAAGGAGTCTTAACTGATAGGTGAGTTTTTAAGTCTGCCCATACTGATTTCGTACTGTCCAGCCAGAGAGGATGTGGCAGTTTTTTTTGGTAAAGATTACTTGTCTTCAAAAAGGGTATGCTAGCATCTACGGGTATTGGTATATTTTTACATATAAATGTTAGTATTAATGTGTCACTATTTATCGAATAAAATTTTCAACAAAGTTGACATTTTCAACAAAACAGCAAAGTTTTCAACTTATTAATAATTTAATTTCGTTGTATTTATATCCTTTCTGATTTATCAAACTATCGTCTAATATATGATCCAATAAAATCGATTGCTAATTATTTTTATAATAATCGTTCAGATTAACCAAATTTTTTAGATTGGTACCAAGTAAAGTGTTAGACCTAAATATAAAAAAAAATTAATCGTTCCTTTCTTTCCCGTTAAAAAAATTTAATACGGTTATTTAATTTTCAACATTGTTATTTTTTGTTCGTTATAATTTACAATAGTGTAATGATTAGATGTAATACAATTTATTTTTGTAATATTTTTATTTTATTATTACGCGTAAGATATTCTATAAAACTGACACTTGAAATAAATAAACTAATAGAAAAGGTTTTATGGTTTTCTTAATGAATTAAATTAATCAATATAGTGGTGATATGTAAATAATAATATATATATATGTATCCATTCTATTACCATCATTAATAGGTCTACTTCCCTCCTTTTCATCCTCATTCATACCATAATCTCCGTTAAGTTATGTCATCTACCTTAGTTTTACTAGATTAAGTCTATTTTTCTTATTATCATTTAATATCAATACTATTTCTAAATAGTATTCACAACCTTCAAATTTGACAATAGTAAAATATTACGAGAATATTCAAATAACAAATTATGGTTTCAAAATGATCAAAGCTCATAAATATTCCGGTGCATTAAACTCCACGAAACTCTTAGTTAAAGAAACAAAAATAATGAATGGAGTTATATAACGAAAAAATAAAAGACGCATAATCGCCGAATCGCTCAACGTGAAATCTGTAAATGAAACAAAATAAAAGTTCCAGTAGCAATTTCAATTTAAAACGGGCAAAGCTTTGTCTTTATCGAAATACTTTGTAACGCTATGGCATTCATTCATTATAATATTATGGATCCATTTTATCCGAGATACAATTTTGACGACCATGTCGTAAAATACCAATCGAAAGTGATTACTAGACATTTTTAAATTAAGTTATTTTAAATTATGAGGATAATATATTTTAAAGTATTTTCTAAGCCGTACTAAAAATGCATTTGTTTATTTGCTTATTTGCTGATGTCGAATCAGGGCTGTTGTTGGTTTTTTCACGCACATAGTCAATACGGTTTCACCTGGCACTGATGCCTAACCACTACGTTTTTATCAGCTGATAAAGTTTTGTGAACGTTAGAGATATTATAAGACATATTAGTATAAGAAAGATGGCCGTCACGAGAAGACTTGGAACATCAAAATTGATACTAAGATTTATAAAAAATGAAAACCAATAAAGGAATATAGAGTAAAATAAATCATTAAGCTTCGAAGTGTTTATATAGTACACACATCCACAACGGAGTCGTGGGCGCTGGCATGACGGCTTATGCTCTCTTATGAGAGCGTCATGCCGTTGTCCGTCACGGCATAAAGGAATAGAATTAACCATCAAGGAGCGTTAATAGATGTTTCACAGCAAAAAGAACTTTTAATTTCCTAGATATTATTATTTATTTCAAATAAGGTAGGTATCAAAAAATAAAATAAGTAAAAATGTATTCAGGCAGATGTTTTTAAACATTGGCCTTTCCTTTTATCAAAACTTAAATATTTAATACTATTTTTATGTATCCTTAAACTTATGATCGTTTTGAACGGCTCATTTGTTACCTAATTAATCGATCCCTTAATATCGGCGCGCTTAGAACTTTTTACACGTAATTCATTTTACCCAGTTCAGGTTGTGAGGCAACTTTGATTCGATCACCTGTGATTTAATCTCAAAGCATTGGTTTATGTTTATAATATACAGAAATTCCGTTGATAATTGGTATGTACCTACAAGTTACAAATCATTGTATCACATTGTGTTTGAATTCAAATAGAGAGAAGACAAGCAATGTATCCCATATATGTTGAACAGATTGTTATGTACCTACCCCTCAACTATGAATCAAAAGTACATAATTACAATTTACAATAAAGTACAATTTGTCCCGTTTGGGGTCGAAACTCTGGGACCGTGGGGCCCGAGTGCTCATAGCCTTTTTAAGGATCTCGCGGGTCGTCTAGTCGACACGTCCCGCGACCAGAGGGCTGGCCAATATTTGGCACAGCGAATTAGCATTGCCATCCAACGTGGCAATATGGCCAGCCTCCTGGGAACCTTCCCGTCTGGCGGCGAGCTGGACGGCATTCATTATTTATAGTATTTTATTTTATTTTAATTTTAAATTTTTGTGTATAAATTTATATACTTTTTGAATAAAGTACATAATTAAAATCTGTATCTAATAATTTATATAAAGGTCATTTGTTTATAAACTTATTTCATAAACTACCTGTGTTACAAAATCTGTCTAGGAAGTGTATGCACCTATGATTAATAACAGGATCATCTAAATTGGTCCAATGATTCTCAAATTAAAGGACCACAAACTAGAAAGGAAGAAAAAAGTTCGCTTGCTCCTTATAATAGTTAAAGAAATAAACTGCCAAAGATTTAGGATAAAAATCTATCATTAGTTAATAATAATCCTATGTCTAAAAGGAAATTTAAAATTACAATTAATTCGGCATATCGATACTATTTAATGTGTCGAGTACTCATAAAAACAAGACAATAAGAAAACAATGGAAAGCTGGCGTAAACTCCAGATAAGTGCTCAAGGGGTTAAAAGTAAGTAAATAAAATAATTAGTCAAAGTTTTCAATGAAAAAAAAGTATTCATAATATAATTAAAACAGACTCATAATTGTAACCGCCAATAATATAGATGTTATAGATCTACATATCGATACAGATCTAGATACTAGAACATACCGTATCCATGATTATACACATTCACATCTTGATACACACACACTCGCATAAGAAAAACCTTTTTTAAGAATAATAAATTCATGACCAGCTCTAAAATTATGTATCGATCTAATTTACTCGTACGTATTGTTTTAATTTCGTCTGTCAATTTTGTTTTAAATAAATAAGTAAAAATTAGCGTATCACATAATTTAAATCTAAAGGTTTTAAAAATTAGGCATTTCGTATCAGTAATTACAATCGCTGTTGCTCGAATTGTCTTTTCGCCTTCTGAACAGCGTTTCGTCACTTTTGTTTTTGTTTGTGCGGGTTTTTTTCAACCCTCGCATTGAATATTACACGGGACAAGATGACTTTCTAAGACGTCCCTGAAACGTGAGTGTATTCTTTTCTTCAACTGCGAATAGCTTTAAGCAATCTAAAATCCTTCATATGCACAAAATATCCGCGTCGTCTTAATTGACTTTTTTATAAGTAAGTACTCTGTGCCAAATAGCTACATTTTTCTTAGAACCACAGACTTTGAAAGTTTATCCTGCCACCTTATATAAGAAATTTCTTTACATTATATATCCTCTAATTAGATTTAAGATACAACAGGTTTCAAATCGTGAATGCAAGATAATATAGAATTAACAAGAGAGAAAAAGAGACAGTTATCTTGCAAAATTTAACCATTAAATATTTATGATATGCCTAATGCAATGAATAAGTAAATAATATAATTGAGCGAAGCCGCAGGCGCAGCAAGTTATATTTTTTGTTATAAATTCATACAATAACGAATTTAAAATACAATCGGTTATAAAATAAAGAAATTAATTAGTCAAGTTTGAGTTCGGTGAGGTCGGGTTTACGACCCGGTTTCAGATCGGAGCCAGCCCTTTTTTGTTTTGATTCAATGCTTTACTTTTACTACACGGTTGACCTCCGGACGAGTAAACGAGTAAAAAAATAACTATATGCCTATGTAGGGTTATACTCAGTTAACAAAATTTATGAAACATTTTATTATTTTATTTATTTCGTACACATTAAACGTAAATATCTATGGAATGAAATATTAATAAATTTGTCATTAAAAAAAAACTTTAATCATTTACGTCATTTAAAGTTCATGCGAAAAAAATTGTTGTAACTTTCTATTGTTTTTGCATTTTAATACAATTTAAAAATAAGAGTTTTCTTCATTGACAAATAATTGTAATAGAAACAATTTTATTTATCTATAAATACACATGTAAATGTACCTATACTTTTACTCGACATAAATATATCTGTTATCAATTTGTTTTGAATTAAAACACTAGTTCGCGTTTGTTGAAAAACGAAGTATTTTTAGGGTAGTTAATGTAGTCGCACTTGATCTTATCCAGTTCTGATGGTTTTAATTTAGATACTTCATAACTTTGGCTCGAAATAGATTAGAGTAACTCATTTTGGTACTAAGAAATGTTATGTTGTCATTATTAAAATTATAGGAATATTTTAAAATCTGTAATAATCTTATTTAGCTATGTCTAAAATAGTCGGATAAATTATTTTAAAAAAAAACTACTACATAATTTTATTAAATATCGATACATCCATTCAACCGACAGACGTCCACTGGTGGGCATATGCCTCCCCTAAAGATCTCCACGACGATCGGCCTGGCGCCACCCACATCCGGCGGTATCTCGCGACCTTCACCAGGTCGTCGGTCCAACTTGTGGGGGGCCTCTACCCATGCTACGACTTCCAATGCGTGGTAGCCATTTCAAATCCCGTTGGCCCCATCGGGCATCGGTTCTGCGAGCAATGTGCCTACCCCACTGCCACTTAAGTTTAGCAATTCTTAGTGTAATGTCGATCTCTTCATTCCTGATTCGATCACGCTGTGAAACTAAGCATATCCCTCTCCATTGCCCTTTGAGCAACTTTGAGCTTTCTTATTAGGCCCATTGTAAGCGACCACGTCTCAGTCTCGTATGACATCACTGGCAACATACACTGGTGAAAGATTTTCGTCTTGAGATACTGTGGTCTTTTGGACGAGAAGATTCTGCGTAGCTTCCCGAACGTGGCTCAGCCGAATTGGATTCGACGATTAACCTTTTAAAAAACGATAATTTAATTTTAAATTATCTCAAAAAAAACATCCACAATATTTCCACTTTCCTATTTTTATTTTTAGTTAAATAAAAATTATAATAAATGTGAATAAGTATAAATATAAATTATGTCCAAGTATAGCCGCACTGTGTAGGGTTTGTGAAACGGGTGTAGCTTGGCAACGGGGCCACGGAAAGATGCGCGGGGGGAACGGAGGCTGCGGCGCGCCTACCTGCGCGGACGCTCCCCAAAACGAACAAGAGCCTGCATTCCTGGCCGCACCCTGCGCCCCCGCACCGGCCTCCCGCTCCAAGGGGTGTCACTTTAAACAACCTTGTCATATACGGACTAAATTTACATTATCACCTAATTGATAACTAATAAAACACTAATAATAAAAATCCATCATTAGTCGATGGAGATTTGCTTAAATACATTTTCCAACTCATATAGTTTGCTACTCTGATACCTCATAAGTTTATAAATTAAATAGTCCCTGGTAATCCCCCAAGTGTAACTTAGCTATCCCTATTTTCTAATAATGGCTGTAAAATTAAAGAAACTCTCCTGGTGGTAACTTTTTTGTAAATGATTCATTGAAATCATGAAAATCTACACATATTTCACATAAGCTGGGTAAAAAGAAGGCTCTTCACAAAGAAAAAAAACTAGGCAGCCATGAGGACTGCCGACGAAGTGAAAACTCGAAATTTACAAAAAATGTTTAAACTACAAACTTATTAATTTAAATTATATTATTAACATAACCTCACATTTCACATTTTCTGGTTTTTATGCCTGTTAGCGCTCCGAGCAATAATTATGTACATTTTCATATAGTTTTTTCATAATCATAACACACGATAGGCTGCGTAAGTGTACATTTGAATATTTATCTCTGAGCGCCAGTACATAAATGTCATCTTATACTTGACATACTGTAGCATGTTGACGGCTGTTGTCATAGCATTGGTAACGCGAATCTATAAGTTTTTCCTCTACCGAGAATCGCTCAATGCCGCTAAAGAAGTTCTGACTTCAAAAATGATTTAGTCATAATTTATGTGACATAACAAATGGAGTGAAACTTAAAATATTGTTTCTAAAGTGTGCTGAAGCTGTGCAGTTTAAAAATAAACTCAAATTATTGGCCGTAGGTGAATTCCGAGAAATTATTAAAATACACGCCGAAAAGTGAACTAGGGTACACCGCTGTTAAAATTTCAAATGCAAATAAGAAATGGGTTTATACCAACCCTAAGGCTGCATCCCCTGCATTCTGACACAATGCGGACCTGTTGCGGCACCCCGCCCCTGGCCCCGCCACCTCACCTCCCGCTCCTCGCACCTACCGCACCGCGACGAGCGCTCGCACATTGCATTCTATAAATAATTCAAAACATCGCCTGATTAATTCCCGACCGGTACCGATTCAACTGTCAATTAATGGTCTACGAGACAACAGATAGGTCGGGGGATAACTTGTGGAAGGACAAGTCAATCTCACGTTTCTCTGTCTCTGCGCATGTGCATGATATCCTAAAATAGCCAATTATTGAACAATGAACAAGGTTTTGTTTTAACCTAGTCCGTGATTTCTTTTGAGTCCTTTTCTGCGAATTCTTGTCGCAGTACATTGTTACAGCTTTATAAAATTATTAACAATTTTGTTGCAATAACAACGGAGTTAAGTAAACGTTATAAATTTAAAAGTAAAATAAAAAGGACTTCGTCGAAAATAACTTTTGAAAGAACGTAACAGAGTGCAACAATAAATTTAAAATAATTCATCCATATTTTTTTTTGTACACTCCACGGGTAATGTATTTCGCATATTTCTATAGCTTTAAAATATTTTAGAGTGGGTCCAGTTTAAAATTAATTTCCAAACGTACAGTGAATTATTCCGATTTCTTCGCTTCCACTTTTCCCAATTTATTATATGTCAATGCAATCTCATCGGCATTTCTCATTAGTATAGAAAATGTAAATTAAAGATATGAATTACTAATTTCAATTATTTCATAATGAAAGATTTTTTTTAAAACGGAATAGCCTCAGAGCTTTGACCACAATCTCACTTGGCCTTAAGTGACCAGGATGTGGTCAAGGATGGTAAACACATTAAGCCTAGAGGTACTGGTTCTCAAGTGATGATGCTGCAGAAACACACCTATTGGTATTTGGCGACAGGTTTTTAAAACTCGAGGGTGGAATCTACCCAGGCGGGCTTCATTAGAAAATGACCTACCACCATGCTATGGTTTCCTCACGATGTTTTCCTTCACCGAAAGCTCAGGCCGATTTTAGAGTCGGATAGGTAAGGATCGAAACCGCGTCGATTGACGCGGAATCTGGCCATACTACCCGCTGCGCCATCACGAACAAAGCATAAATTCATAAATCTAACAAAAAAAACTCGAATAAAAGATATTTGTGTAAATATATTAGAATACAAACTACTGTTCATACTTCTTCAAGTAAGGTTTAATACAATAACGTCAAAAACACAAATGTATCCAGTATTTTAGTAAAAAATAAAAAGTTTTAAATAATTCCAAATCCGATCTATGAGTTTTAATAACAGTATCTTATCACAATTATCCGGCAACATTATTATCTAGGTTATTGTAAATTTTCCTCGTTTAATTTCGTGGCATTTGCGGTGTCGTGTGCACAGTCGCCGATACCGAGAAATAAACGAGCCGGTTCTTAGAACAGATTCTTGTATGTTGATCAAACCTTAAGTAGGTTGCTTTATGATTCATTGAATAGGTGAGTGTTGAAACGCTTAGTGCGCTTTTACCGTTTTAACTAAGTGTCTAGGTTCTAATTTTAAATTGATGCTTAAATATTTCTACTGATTAAAACTGATTTAACCGCTTGAGCACTTACCTGGCGTTTACGCCAGCTTTCCATTTTTTGCTATTGTCTTTCTATTGTCTTATTTTTAGGGGTACTGGACACATTAAGTACACTCGAAAATCGATATATTATCTATTTAAAATTGCGCACATTTATCAATTACGTTTTAATATTTATATAACCAGTAGAAAAACTCTCTGAAAAAATGTAAAGCTCTTGAAATGCTTTGAAGTATCATGTTATAAGGCTGAAGACCGAATCCATTGTCAAGACTTCGGCAAAACGTAGTACTCCATCTGCACCAGGGTACAGTTTAATCATTAAGATTTTTAACATCTGAAATCGCTACGACGCTGCTCGGCTTTATCAAAGTAAATACTATTTTATTGAACAGTATTTAATTTAAAAATATTTAGTTATGTAACATTAAATACGTTGTCAAAATGTTAGATATTTTTGTCTCCTCCCCTCTCTATTCAGCAATAATAAAAAAAGCTCTTTCCCTTCTCTCCATCCTTAGTTCGCGCAAAACTATTACCGGATTCAGTTCTTTTAACAAAGATTCTCACTAAGTAAATATAAATACGGACGATATAATAATGATTTTGATAAGATATTTATAAATTATAATAACAAAACGGTTTAACAACGAACATTGCAAAACCGCGTCAAAGTTTTAAACGGAAAGGAGATAAATGTAATAAATTTGAAAGTCAAATACAACATCAAGTCTTCTCGATTGACTACAAATTTTTAATGTCAGACAAAACATTCTGTACAACTAAATGAAAATTTTATAATCTAACATTTCGTATTCGCGTATTTCTTCTGGTAAAGTAACATTCTTTTCTATAATATAAAAACAAATCGATTAATTAGTATGAACAACTTAGTTTGGCACAATTAATATCAATTAAATGCTACAGCGCACTCTCGTTATGTTGACATACGCTCTCATGGTATTCACTACTTCAGGGTTGCCATAGATTATAATAATAAGATAATAAAAAAAAAACTATGGTTCGAAACTGAAGATCTCTTTTCCATTTCACTCGAAATTGAACACATTGTTTAATCACAGTAAAGTAATACCATCTCAAATTGAAATTAACCCTTGGCTAGGGTTAAAATACCACATTATTATTTAACATCCACTGAAATTGTACATAAAAAAACATTCCGATTTAAATCTAATTAAGTAATCTTAAAAATGTATATAAAGTGACAAATTTTTGAATTTGATAACCCTAGATATATGTACCAGTACTTATTATTATATCATGTTTTATTTCAAAACATCTGGAGCATGTCTCATTTAGTTTTTGTACAAAAAAAAAATAGTAACAAGGAATTACGTTTACAAAAAGGTACCTAAGCAGACATGCGATGTACAAGATTAATGAAAACATTAACAACTTTTATTTATGATAAAAAAATATAAATAAACTATAATAAATAATTAACTATAAGCTGATTTTAAAATTCTCCTTTTTGTTTCTTTAATTGAATTGAAAAAAAACGACGCTCTCATTCCGAAGAGTTTGTAATTTATTTGTCATAGTCGGTTTCAAGTCTGAGTGACTTCACCGATTTGAATGATTTTTTTTAAGGTTATTTATTCTCGAGGTGGCCCGTTTAAGTTTTATCAGAATCAAAAGATACGGTGTCTTTGAATGATTACCAGCCCATGTTAGAAATAAAATTTAGATATAATTCAAAATCCATTAATTAATTCATGATGAAGCAATGATGGTGCAGTGGATAGTGCGGATGGATTCCGTCTCAATGGGACGCGGGTTTGCGCCCACCTCTCCAACTCTAAAATCAGCCTGAGCTTTCGTTGAAGGAAAACATCGTGAGGAAACCACGGCATGGTGATAGGGCATTTTCTAATAATGCCCGTCTGTGTAGCTACCACCCTCAAGTTCGAAATCCTGTCGCCAAATACCAATAGGTATGTTCCGGCTGCATCACTTAAAAACTAGTAGTGTGTTTACCATCCTGGACCACATCGTCAATTAACATCAGGTGAGATTGTGGCCAAAGCACTGAGCTAATGACGCATAAAAAAGTCATATAACAAAAAATATTTTGTGTATTTTGAAAAGTTTTATGAGTTTTACATTGTGCAAGTATTCTTAGTCTATTTATATCTATAAAACAATGTTGCGATAGTTACACCATTTATAACTCGAGAACGACCGAATCGATTTTGATGATCTTAAGTTTGTTGACTTTTTCTCCATTCTATGACTAACTTGAATGACTATTAAAATAACTGAGGGAAAAATTAATGAAATACATTTGTTAATTCAATTTGTATAGAATGGCTTTTTGGTGATATCTCTAGAATGAATGACTAATTACAACGGTCTTTCTGTTCGTCATTAGGAGAAGTTTCGAGAAGTTTCATAGAGCATTGGAAAGAAGAAAAACTAAATTTAATTTAGCCAATAATGCAAAATGTATTGATTCTATGACAGTACGAAGTTCAGGAAAAATAACGAACTAGAAACAGAGCGTTATCTGTCAAATTACTTTTAATCGTCTAAGTACTAGATTTTTCGACCGAGAGGTTTCTATCTTTTCCTAGTATGTTTCTGTATGCGCCATTTACTGAAATATTACACGACCAATTATATGTGTTTATCTCATAAAAAGGTTCAGCTTAATTCATTGTTAATCTAATACAGTGTATATATAAAGTACACGATATTAAAAGTCAGAAATAATGTCATTTATTTTAAATCTAGTAGGAAATTAAAAAAATTACAATAAAATTAAAATACAATAAGCACAAAGAATATAGGTGAGCAACGTAACATAAACATAATATCCAAATTCAAAAACACCTAATTGACTAATGTGTTGTTTTTATATCAACTTCATTGACGATTAATTTTCGCAACTTATTTAGTTTCCTAGACAATGATTTTAGTCTCAACCTTATAAATTATTAAATGCTATAAAGACGTCAATACAATATGGTCGCATTTATTTTGCGCTTCGGGATTATTATTTCACTATAAAACATTCAAGATAAAATACCTAATTGCTTACAAAAATAAGGGTAAATTTATTTATCATACATTAAGATGTAAAAGTGTAACAAATAAATAAAAACATTAAAAATATCTACTTGGACATCATCATAATGTGTCTTCTTATCTACCTGTGTACGCGCCACAATGTCTGACCCTCGATTTTACCCGTCCAGTTGTGTGAAGTTTTTTTTTTAACTTACCTGAGCTTCTTTTTAAATAAATCCGCCTTTAACGTATACCGCCCGACAAGGTACTATTAACATATTATTTTGCCGTGCTTAAAATGTAAGTAACGTATTTCTAATCAACACACCGAAACTTATACATATCTTATTTAGCCACCTTTGTTTATATTTTGTACCAGCGAAGCTCGCACAAATGTCTAATTAAAAAGCCTAAGTCACTTGCTAATAGTGATATTTGTAAATGTAAAAGATTTTTTTAATCGGTTAAGACTATTTTGAATTAATCCATACTAAGTAAACAAACATTTTTACCTCTGTATATAATACTAGCTGTGTGCCCGCGGCTCCGCCCGCTCTTCCTATGTTCGTTAGGTGTGAGTGAGTGAAAAAACAATTGAATGAATAAAAATGAGAAAATGGTCGATGGAATCCAAAAAATAAACCATAATAATAAGTGTATAACCATCTGCGAAAAATTTCGCGTCGAATGGTAGAGACCCGTCCCGATACGCTCAGTAGTTTTGAGGTGATGGTGGCTCAAAGGACCCCCATTTTCGAAATCGTTAACGCTGCTGCTGACTTGAAGAGCCTTCACAGTTTGCCCTCACCGGACTCTGAGACTAGCGGTTAGGGTATTCTTTGCGATCCTATATTGCTCCCAAAAAGGTGACGGAGGGTACCGCGGGGTTTTAGTGGGTATTCCCGGCGCTTCACGCCGGGCGAGTCCCACATACTCTCTTGCTAACTCTAATCCGGGAGATACGCCCGGATTAGAGTTGGCAGGGATAATGCATAAACGCATTTACCCTCGTAAAAAGGGGTGTTTAATTGAAAAACCAAAGACGTGGTGTATTTAGTGGTATAAACCTCAACTTGTGCTGTTGCTAGTGTGCAAATACCGTGTATTTACACCCAACTAAACCTTTACGTTAAGCAAACACAAATAAGAAAAAGATACCTAACAAACATAATGTACCATGTGTATTTAAATGTACATATATTATTGGAAAAAACGTTAAATTAGATTTTGAGCTGGGTGGAACGCTGAGTCTATATATTTGGCCAGTTAGTTGACACGAAAAAAATTATATTACTTTTTACCATTCTTACCTTCTCCTCCTGACTTAGGTCCAATAGTAACTCAGCGGTGAATAATTTAAAGAAATATACGAGTTTAACAAAGGAAAATGTTGCGGGTGATATATTTATAATTACGGACGCTGCAGGTATTAAAAAACGTGGTTTATATCATCCATTTTATTTGTGCAAAAAAAAAAAAAAGTTAAAAGGAAAAGACATTAGAAAATGACTTAAGATATTTATTTTACTGTCTAACATATTTTGTAATAACTGTCTTGTAAAATGTAACGTTCTCATAGTCGAGTAGTTGTAATGAATAGAAATACAAACCTATGAAACTCCTACAGCTGAGCAAAGAGGCCCTCTCAAGGAAAAGCTTGGGTGTATAAATGTATTATAAGCACTATAAATCACAATTAATTTTGCTTAACGTTTTTTTTTTTTTAAGATTTTTTCATTGATTTCCTTCGCTATGAACGCATAAGTCAATTCAATACAAAAATAAAAGTTTTACCTAAGAATAAAGGTGAAAATATAGGATGAATATTCCATTGAAAATTTGAAGAAATATAATATTGAAAAAATAATTCGCAACACATGATGATTTTCATACAAGTAACAAAATCTCTCGGGGAATCGATGACCGTTAAATTAGCAAACGACGCAGTTTATTCATGATAGGAATTATTAAGATAAAATGCACCAAAATAAATGAATAAATATTTAATTACGCACCTTTTTTTTTGTTGTCAAGGGGAAATGCATTTACGCACTACCCTTACCTATTGCATTAGTGAGACCGAAGTCCCCCAATGCAATAGGTAAGGGGGCACGGAGGGACGAACTCCGTGCCAGTGTGGGACTCACCCGGGCGTGAAGCGCCCAGAAATACCCACTAAAACCCCCCGGGGCCGTCCGCCGCATTTGGGACGGGGGGCGACATGGGGTGGCTTTCGCAAGCACCGCGTCGCATTTAATTACGCACCTGCATAATACATTATGTATGTAAAGAGATTAGATAGATTAAATTTGATGTAAGTCATTTTCAGATGGTAGAAAATTGTTGTTTTTTTTTCAAACTATTAACAAAACTGAAAACTCAGATATAAAATATTGGTATCAAGATTATCAAATATCAGATTTTGCAGGCATCATGACGATACCCCTGGATTATTCCTAAACTCAACGTGTCGAAATTGTTGGTGCAAACATTCAATTAAAAACTATACTCTCGCAGTTACGAAATATAATATTTTATTTGATAGTAAACTGATATCGAAACTTAATTAGAAATTTAAACGGTCTAATTGGTTCGTATAATTTTTTCTATACCAACAACCGTTCTCTATTTGAACTGCTTTTTTTCTTGTAAACAAGTTTGTTGTACAAACAACATGTTATAATATCAAACAGTTCGATACATCTTCATATACGAGTGCATATATACATATATATAAACCGAACGAATACATCTAAAAACTGGTTACAGTTTCCGGACGTTGAAATATTACTTTCGTACCTACTTAGAATCGAATACTTCTGTCTATGTGCGTGTTTTACCGTTGAGATATTGGGTTTGCCCATATAAATAATAAACTTAAGAATAGTTCATGAAATATAAAACTTATTTCGTAAATTATAGTGTTATAAAAAACTTTTAATTATTTTATACTCTACTAGCTGAATCGGGCAGTTCTTTTTTTTCTAGTGTCTATGCAGGCTTAAACAGTCGTGTATCACTGCGACCTAGTCAAATCTATTGTGATACAATACTCAATACTATTTCAATATTCGAATATCTGTTTATATTAAGTGGCGATCAGCACAAATCATAACAAATTAGCTGCTCAAAACATAGAGGTCATACGTCTTCAAGATCACATTGTATCCGAATCTATAATGTGTTTTAATATTAATACAATTTGTACTAATGAAATCTATAAGTTCTCTATTATGATATAATACCAAACGAGATAGTCCAATAGGGTAATTTCGGATGATGATAGTTTATAAAACCATAATGTCAGATTGATTATTTCTCGTATCATAAGACCGTTTTGAGCTAAGATTTCTCTTAGCTAGTTATAAACGCTTAGCTCCAGATTTTCTAAATAAGAAAGATAACCAGGTAGGCATTAAAAAAAAACGTTCTACCACCATGCTATGGTTTCATCACGATGTTTTCGTTCATTGGGTGTTCAAACTCACTTTGTAATTAGAAACTACTTCGATCTGATATTCGTTCACAACCCACTAACGCTAAACTGTACTCGCTTCAATAAAAATGACAATGATTCGATCCAACTGATGTTAAGCTAACACTATAGCCTAAAGCTATTGATAACCTACTTCGACCGGCACACACTCCGGTTATCCTCCGGCAGCAGCCCAAGCCATGTTCTGATCTTCAACTGCGCTGACGTGATACAGACACAACCCGTAAGGTATATAGATTCTGTAAGGGACCTTTTTTCTTTTCTGTAAAGTTAGCTAGGGCAATTCTTACAATTTTGATGACCTTTATCGAGCTAGTTTTCTGGCGTAAGCGCTCGGTCCAGAGTCTAGTGAAGATGTCAAAGCTTCTCAGAGCAACAGCGTTAAATAAGTGAAAATAAAACTGAAAGAGGATTTCGAAGACAAAAATAGTTTACTAGGGGCCATGCGTTGAAATTCTTAATATGCTAATGCCCTTCGAAACGAAACACAGAAGCGCGAGCGTTCTTATTTTGCGGACGAAATAAATGTACATTGTTGTAACGTATACCACACTTTCATTGGTTTATTATAATTAGTTTTTATTCTCATTTTTTTAGAGTGTAAGACATTTAAAGCTTTGTTCATAATCACACCTGATGTTAGATGATAATATGGTCCAGGATAGTAGGCATGTTAAGCTTAAAAAATCTACTCATTCTTATGTGACGCTGTCGGAATAAACCCATAGGGGCTTAGCGATTTTAAAATTAAGGTTGGTAACTGGCTAAGCGCACATTAGAAATACTACTCTACCACCACAGTTTCATCGCGATGGTTTCCTTTGCCGAAAACTGAGGCTCGTTATAGAATATGATAAGTGCATTCGAACTAACGCCAATTGACGAGAAATCTGGCATTTTAAAATTCAAGTTCAAGAAAATTCAAGTCGTGTACCCATAAAAATAAGACAATAGGAAAACAATGGAAAGCTAGTGTAAACGCCAGGTAAATGCCCAAGGGGTTAAAAAGAGTAATCCGCTAAATCATACTTCGAAGGGGCAAACATCGACTGTAGTAAACCTATTTTTAACAACTAGTAAACGCCTACCAAGTAACGCTTTCCTTTTATAATTCACATACCATCAAGCCATCGCTACGAAACAATAGATACTATTGTATGTAACCAGTTATGTGGTATATAATAAGCTAGACAAAAGAGTAGACAATCTTCGTTTAATCTCGGGTTTGTTCGTGATCGTGACCGACCTCGTGCGCACGTTGGGCGTGGCCGACGCTCCCTACCTGTGCGCATGTGTACGTGCGGGTCTACGTCTCTCTGTGTGCACGTGAATTGTGTCCATTGGGCTATAGTAATGATAGTTATCATTTTTTTTTTATTCTACTGGCACTGATTTATATTTGACATGAAATTATAATATACACGGCGTAATTTTAAACAAAAAATATAGGTTGCTATTTGTAATGTTGAAAGTTAGAAAATCTGTGATATATGATATCAACGACTTTATATTTAACTTGTAGAGGACAATTGTACATTTTCAATATAAAAAACTACAAAAAGTGAGCAAGAAGTTGTAGCAAAATGCTTGCTCATCTTTGCTTAGGGGTTGTTTGCATGCTTGATCGGTTCACATAAATAGTCATTCATTTTAAACTCGTATCACACACTCACTGGCTGTGCGATAATAAAATGTGGGAGAAGAAGAGCGCCTACGTCTTTCTCTGTCACACTTACAGGTTTAATGAGACGTGTAGTGATGCTCCAATGTAGTGTAGATATTAATACAATGAAAAGGTATAAATGAATTTTTTTTTTTCAAAAATGTGCCGATTTTAACATGTGTTTATTCAATAATTATTTATTATCGTCGTGCTTCTCCTATGTCCTGATCTCAAAATGACTAAAAATACTCGTTGTTATTAATTAGTTATCATGCGCTGGCGCACACAATAGTGTACAATTACCTGGAAGAATGCTGTGTTTTGCATATCCGTAATCGATAAGATGTTATCGATAAATGGCATACGCACAAATGAATCCCAATGATACGAGCCTATGCTTGCCCTGTGACTAGTATGCAAGTTTCGTGAAATTTATCCTACTTAAATACATCTATGAATCAAACATAAAAAAGTACCTTAAAGTACTGCGCATTACATGTGTAACTAGTGCATGAAGAGCCGCTGTATCACGCTGCCAGCATTTGCCAGAACTTTCCCAATTGAGCATTGAAGCAGATCTCAAAACGCTGGTGGAGGATAAATAGCGCTGTCTTTAAACAGAATTATTATTATTATTTAAGGAAATCCCTTGTAACAATCAATTGAAGCCGTAAATATATTTTTCAGTGTTATTATAAAATATCACACGAATATTTAATAATGTCTCTTATTATCTATTTAACTTAACAGTACTTTCGTAGCTAAAGTTCTAAATTAATATTCATGAGATACACTAATGAACATTGTTAAGGGAAAGCGTAATAGTGTTAATTACCAAGGCACACGATCGGGTTTCCCAAACACGTTTGCAAACGCGTAGGCGTACTGATTATACCGGATTTCATCTCACTACACTTCAACAAATGTCTCGTTTACTTAATTATTACTGTTTTAGTACACAATATTAATTTAAATAATTATTGTTAATCAGCTAAATTGTTTGAAACGTAATACTGATTTCGTCGTATTGAGTTGAACAAAAAGAAGAAATGACATCGTCTTTAAATATTTAGATTGATTACCACATTTTTTTATCCAGATATTATATGCAATGACAGTGAAAAACAAGTGAGTAATTTTATTGTATTAGGCATTTCCATGTAAATTACTGCAAAATTCTTGGCAATTCCTGACGTTACAACTCTGATAACTTGCGTGACTATTAAACTCATACCTTCCTTTAGCATTGGAATATTTAGATATACACTAATATATTTTTAATGTTATCCTCTGTTCATGACCTAACAAAAATGTAACTATTTTACTCAAGAAAAGATCAAATGGATAAGTACCATAAGCTTTAGTCATGAAACTCGATGAATCGCTCCTATGAAGATCCTTCAGGTCAACAGCGTTAGTTAGTCAAAAAAAAACACAGATGATAAACATTAAAAAAGTATACGATTAATATTATAAGCCTCATAAGTAAACTTTATTAGAGCTACCTTACAGAGAACCAAAATTGGCAACACAAGAAAAAATTAAATATAAAATAGGCTCAAAAGGGTTTGAACCCAGGGCCGTTAAACAGGTTAAGAACACAAATAAATAAATGTAAAAATATTTCTTGGAGCGGTTTAGGTCTGTCACAACATTCCATGTTTTTAATTCATTAACTTGCATTCTATGGCTCTATATTATGTAATTTTGCTGGTGTTTTACGTGGATATTGTGTACAAGTGAAGTATATTGAAAATAATTATACTGAGAGTTTGTTTTGAAATCACTCAACAACTCCTTTGGAATGGTTAACAAATGACCAACACTTTCTTGGCCATTAAAGATCAGTAAAACAATACGAAGTTAGGTCTAAATAACTTGTAATCAGGACCGTGATAAATTATGAATAACCCAACAATACATCAAAACGTTACCGTTACAATTTCAGACGAATTTGTCAAGAAACATTGACATCTATGTTTAAAATATTTATGTCGAGATTACTAATATCAAGTGTTCAATGGAAACGAACACAAGTTTAAAAGATACCGCACGAACTTCACTGAGACCAAACTCTGATTTTTATGCGCTACCATAACAACGTATAATAATTTTCATTTGACTGAATATACTAAATATGAAAAATAATTATGCGCTATATATCTACCTTTCTGCCTCTTTTTAAGACGTATATTTACATTTCATTGACACATCTTTACACTTAATTATGATAATCAGTTTTGGGTTCAGCAGAAAAAAACATGACAGGAAGATGTGGTGGGTATGAAAAGTCTAAGAATTATAGTTGGGATGAAGGTAATAGACAAAGGGAAAAATATTGAGATAAGTTTCAGTTTGTTAGAATATACAGTGGCAAAGATAGAGAAAAGAATCCTTTATTAGTTTGGTCACGTGAAAAGCCTGGAAGACAGAAGATTGAAGAAACAGATCTGTAAGTCGAAGATGACCAGTCAAATCGGTAATAGTCGACCTAGGCGAGCGATGTTTGAACCGATGATGGGTCATGGTAGTGTGGTCAGATTGCGCGTCGATGGACATAGGTTAAAAACCACTTATCATAATCTATAATTATTATAGGTTGATCTTTCTGTGAAGAATATATTGCGAGGAAACCATAACATGTTGGTAGGGCATTTTCTAGTAATACCAGCATGGGTTGCCATGTATTTATAGCGCATGTATAACCTTAGATCATATCTTCATTTAATACACTGGCAACAAAGTGCTCAAAGCTAATGAGTTTACACAGTATAATTCAATATATACAATACAATAAAAAATCATGCAGGTTAAATGTTATTTTATGCTGAACAAACCGCAAGTTCAGCTAGCATATTTATAATTTTTTTCCGTTAGTTTACGAAATAAATTCTATTGTTTATTTGTAGATATGAAATAGTTAGGTTTCCACTTACAGGCTGTTCGTAATCCGCCCACTCGATCCTCTTCAAGTAAATGAACTTTGAAGAACTTTCACATTGAAGTCCATTAACAAGTATTTCTTAGAAAATTGATTACTTATAGAACGAAAACGTCATCTGTAATAACCATTTTTATGGTAAGAAATAGTTTTGATTTATACCCTGAATAGAAGTACTATTTACAGCTGTTATTATTGAACAATAAATATATAATGGTAGCCATCACCACCATCGATAGATCACCTCGGTCATTATAAAAACTTATGAATAACATATGCCTCTGTATATATTAGCACAATCACATAATGAAACTGCAACACTATTCATTGAACAAAGGGTTTTAATGGATTTGAAACACGTGTGTGGTGGTTGGATTACCGTTGTATTTTTCGATTTTTTTGGATATTTTCCGTGAAATATATAATATGCGCACTATATATTATATTTATATAATCCATGTAACATAATGGAGATTTTCATTTCCAATATTTTGCAACCTTAATGTTACATATTAAACGCGGTCTTTACCATTAGAACATTTCGATATTATAATCCTGATGGAAACTAAATATGTAAAGCAAACAATAACAATTTGTAACTTTGTAAACAGGTTTACGAGCTTCGTGAATTAAACTAGAAAGTACGAGTAGGTAGTTATAGGTTGGCAACATAAAATACATTGTATCTATCTATATCTATATAACTAGTTAGTATATCGAAACTCGTGTGAGAACAGCCAGGAAGAATTGTGTTGCGAAAAAACAGACCAGTCTCGTTGGAACTCGACGGACCGGTCTGACCGAAACACCCTGTTATGTGCTATAACTCGACTACACAAAATCGATCACCGCGATTTTCAATCATTTATGTGTTACATTTTTTTATGTATACTAAAATATTCCAACGATACTGCTAGCATATAATATAATTTTGTTTATACTTTATGATTATACTTGCCTCTAAAATATTCACTCGTTTAGTAAAAACAGTGCAAGAAACATGACAGATGTAATGTTTTTATGTTCACTCACTATAATCCTTATAAAAAAAAATTATATCACTTCACAAAACAGGAAAATATGTCCAGAATATATTTATAATTTAAAAAAAACTTTATTAATTAAATACAAAACAGACTTCAAAAAAATGTACTATAAAACTGCACTACAAATAAATAAATAATTACTTTATTAATCTACTTCTGCTAACTTCGATATATCCTTAGTTTTAATACCATTAATAATTTTGAAATCGGTGCCGGCTTATGGATAAAAAGTCGTATAAATGTTCGTCGCTATTATTTAAGCTTATATGTAATTGTGATGAAGTTTAGGCAGTTATTTTCATTTATAAACGCATACATTGGTAAACTATAGAAGGCACCTACTCCATTATTATTAATGGTATTAAAACAAATACAGTATCGGCAATATTATTAATATTCTTCGGAAAAGTTTTTAATTAAAAAAGTTTATTTGTATACTTTTTTGTTTAAGTATATCCTTTTATCCTTTTAGGTGTAGTTTTGATTCCAGTTTTTTATTTTTCTCTAAATTTAAGTTCATTTCCGTATTTCTTTTTCCTCTTTTTTATTCACTGTTATTGCATACAAATAAAGTACAACAACAATAAAATATTTAACTCCTACTCGTTAAAATTTTGCACCTTCCATCATCAGATCAGCAAAATAAAATCGTGGCCGCAATACACAAACACTTGAAGCTGTGGAAGCAAATATATATACAAATTTATAAATATTCTATAGAATTCGAGTGCTTCTCTTGATTTCTCTGAGATCCATTGATCAGTTCCTTATTCGGATTGTACTAACTGTTACTTGATTAAGAAAACAATTTTGCAAATCGGTCCACAATTGACGGAGCAATCGAGTAACAAACATACAAAAAAAAAGCCGACGAATTGATAACCTTCTCCTTTTAGAAGTCGGTTAAAAAGGGAATCATTGAAATCAGTTTAAAGGGTTTTAAGTTTAAAACAAACTAATCGATAAAGAGAGAGCGATATTGGCTAGCTAGCAGTACAAGCACAATACGTGAGTTCTTGGCGTGGTTTTGGTCTGCCATTGAATACAGGTCTGTAGTCCTTGTCTTAAATTCATTAACTTGTAGTATATGACTTTACATTATGTAATTTTGATGGTTCTTTACGTGATATAGTTTATTTATTGTGCACAAGTCAAATGTATTGAAGATAATGACAATGAGCGTGAATTCTGACTTCTCCCAACAACACCGTTGGAACGCTTAACAAATGACCACCACTCTGTTAGGCATTAAAGATCAGTAAAACAATATGAAGTTAAGCCTAAAGTACTTGCATTCAAGGCTGTATTCAATTATAAAGAACAACTGTACATCACACACTTGAATACAGTACGCAAAATGTATAGTTCTGTAAAAGACATTCTTTATACTTATTGAAAGAATAAGTTTAGTTAAGATAAATTTGACATTTTTTGCTTGTAACTAACAATCCAAGCCGAGGTACGTACTATTGTGATAGGCCCTTGCGTCTACTAACATTTACATCCTGAGTGCTCTAAGCGCTCGGTAGAGAATCCGGTTAAGTTGTAAACGCTGTTCAGATTTAACCAAATGTTAGTTAGAAAAAAAAAAACGATGAGACGCAACTAAAGCGAACTAGTTACACCAAAACGTAAAACACCCAATAGCGAACGGAAATTTTGAGTCACATGTATTTTTTTTTTTTGTTAATTCACAGAATCTGTTAACGGTTTTATGCAACGCGACGTCTCGGACCGAAAGAAACGGTTAATAGAGATGATTAATTAATAAGATATTGAGAGCGCGAATAAACTTCAACTTTACATTTATAAGATTTAAAATCGTTTTCTTTTAATTCTGAAACCCAAGGCAGAATGGTCAGCCCCTATCCTATCTAAAAGATTAGAAAATAATACAAAATTGGGTCTAAATAACCTATATTCAGGGCAGTAAGAAATTCTTAAAAAATCATTATATTAGAAGATAATTTACTGTTAAAAATGTAATCTGTTATAAGCGACAAGTACTGCAGATACATCCGTTCTAAAATCCAATAATTCAAATAAGGAAATTAATAAATAAACTATGTAGGTATACTGTTCTAGTCAATAAATTTCGCAATAAAGAACAGTTGGACTGAGTGTTGGATGTTCGAATTGAAACACAAATCGTGCGTCGTTTCAATCTATATCGTTTCCTGTATTAAGCCATTATCTGTTTCTCCATTTGGATGAAACTAAATTCTAAGTAATCATAGTAAATGCATAGTAAAGGAAATACTTTTAGAGATTCGTCAGGTTGTTCATAATTTATGAGTGTTTGTTAAAATTAGCCTCGATTATTATTTCAATAATTTTAATAATAATGATTCCTTGTTGTTGTTACTATTTAAGAGTTATCCAGGTGATTTCGAACTAATCTTATTCAGTATCGACCCTATGTTTTCGGTGAAACAACAAAATATCATAATAGAATCATAGCATGATGTTATGCATTTCTCGAAATGTATGTCTGTCACTAAGCATCCGGCATCTTATCACCTTAGAACATATTGTTAATTAATATCTTGTGTTATTTTGTGTTATGTGATCAAACGCAAAAGTAATAAAAATATTAGCTTTCATTTGCGTTTTACGTGTTCAGTGCAAAAGATTATTCTAAAAGGAATTACAAAACAATACCGTAAAACTTCTCTAGGGTGAATAAATATGATACATTCAACCGAAAGACGTCCATTGCTGGACATAGGTCGCCCGCAAAGATCTTCACGGCGACCGGTCTTGCACCATCCGCATCCAACGGATTCTCGCGAACATCACCAGGTCATCAGTCCACCTACTGAGGGGCCTACCTACGCTACGTCTTCCGGTATCCCTCGTTGGTCCCATCGGGCATCGGTTCTGTGAGCAATATGCTCAACCCACTACCACTTAAGCTTAGTAATTCTTCGGGCAATGTCGGCTACTTTGGTTGCGGATCTCCTCATTCCTGATACGATCACTCAGTGAAACTCCGAGCATAACTCTCTTCATTGCCGTTTGAGCAACTTTGTATTTTTATACATACATACATACATATCATCACGCCTTTCTCCCGTGGGGGTAGGCAGAGATTACGTCCTTCCATTTGCCACGATCTTGACACACCTCTTTTGCTTCCTCTACTTTCATGAGCGCTTTCATACATGCTCGTCGGTTATGAGTACTTCTTACCTGGCCTTTATTTAACACATGATTCATTTGGTCTAGATACGTTCGCCTAGGTCGACCCTTACCGACTTGCCAATTCACCCTCGCCTTATAAATTAATTTCGTTAATCTTCTCTCATCCATCTTCTCTAAATGCTTAAACCAACTAAGCATACCTTTCTCTATTTTGGTCACCACATCCTTTACCACACCACAGCGTTCCCTTATCATACTATTCCTGACTTTGTCAATCATCTTCACTCCAGCTATACTTTTCAGACTTCTCATTTCCACCGCGTTAATCTTACTTTCATGCTTCTTCTGCCAAACCCAGCATTCACTACCATACCTAAGTGTAGGGACCAGGACTCCTCGATGCACAGCCAAACGCGCCTTTTCAGTCACTTTCTGGCTGCACATGATGTTACGCAGGGCCCCATTCACTATATTCTCTAACAAAACTCTTCGCTCTCAATATCATCGTCACACTTTCCATTGGTATATTTATAAATACCAATAAATAAATAATCAATACCAGTAGTAAACATAAAATACAGTGTCCAAATTAAATATAATTAGTTTCCGTGAATTAATTATATTTTATATAGTAATCAATGTGAATTTATTTCGTATCAATCAACTTTCGAATTAAAATGAAATCGGCATAACGCTTCAATAGAAATTGTATATATTTGTTGAAATGGAAACAAGATATTCCATTATACCAACTATTACTAAATATACTCGAGACTGTAATTTAAATTCGTCAATTCTAGACCGAATTGGTGTTCTGTGAATAGATAAAATATATGTACAGAAAATATATAAGTTCAAGCGATGGTGATTTAGTGGTATTACATACAGAAACCATACTTCTGGATATAGGTCTCTCCCAAAGGTCATCACGACGACCGGTTTTGCGCCGCCCGCATCCAACGAATTCCCACGACCAGGTAGTCGGTCCACCTTGTGGGGGGTCTACCCACGATACGTCTTCCAGTTCGCGAGAGCCATTCGAAAACCCGTTGACCCTATCGTGCATCGGTTCTACCAGCAAAGTGCCCAGTCCATTGCCACTTAAGTTTGGCAATACTTCGAGCAATATCGGTTACTTTGGTTGTTCTGCAGATCTACTCATTTCTGATTTGATAACGGAGGGAAACTCCAAGCATGGGTCTATGCCATTGTCCTTTGGGTAACTTTGAACATTCTAATTAGGTTCATTGTAAGCGATCATATTAAATGTTTATCTATTTACGTGATTGTACCTATGCCTCTTCCAAAGACCAACACCTTAATCTAATTTTCAGTTTTCTGTACATTTTAATTAATGAAAACTTAAAATCATTCTAATAAAATCTATTTATATTTCCCGTTTATAAGTCTCTAAACATAACATTAAGAACAAGTTAAGCCAAGCTCAGTTTAGTCCATTTCAAGTGTATCATCTCACAGCATAAGTGTCACATCTGAAATATACTGTCGGTTCTTGAAAACAGATTTTCTCCGTAAACGTGCACTAGAAAATGTAGAGCGTTTTTATTACGATATTATCTTTTAGCGAAAGCTTGAGGACTCTTGACTCAACTTAACCCAACTTTCCATCATTTCAAATTCCCTTTAATAATATTTATAAATTTCATCCTTCCACACATCTATACGCTATACTATTATATAAAGAGATAAATTCCATCGCTGAGCGCCTTAAGGGCACGCATCAAAAAGCTTTGGAAGCCTTCCTGGTCAAATAAAATAGGCAAAGCTAAGATAAACTCAAAAATTACTTAACCGATTTGAAATAATTAACAAAGCTAATTAAAGCTACATTATTATCGAGTAATATGAGACTTTTTTTTTATTGCTATATACCCGCGCGTACCCGTGGCGGGTCGCTAGTGTTATTTAAAGGACAAGGACTGTTTTGTCTGTCAGTTAGTTAATTTATAATTTGAGTACCACTGAAGTAAGCACTAATGCGTTCACTTTAACTAAGCTATTGAACATTTAAAAGGTGTACTGCAATGAAAAGTTGTAAGGTATTTACATTGTTATATACGAATGAAGACACGTGTCAAACTAGTAGTACTATAAATGAATAAAAATACTTTTTATTTTTATAATTAATTCAAATACTTTAATTATTATTCAAACATAGGTATAATAAATACTTTACAGGAATTTAGTAATAGCAAGTTCCAATTTGACAAAAAATAAAATTTTGTGATATTATGAGTGATGGTGGATATGTGTGATGATGTTGCTGGCGTAGATAGATATAAATTTATTTACTTCTATTCTTTACACTGAGCTTAAACTTTGGGTAAAGTTCAACATTGTGAAGAAACCTTAGCATGGTGGCTGGGCATTTTATAACACCTAGATGGCAAGAGTTTTCCGGCAGCATCGCTTCATAGTCAAAACAAACCCAATAGCCAACTAATCCCAAGATTATGATCAAATCACTGAGCTCATACAGTATAAAAAATATTGAAATTAAATAAACTATTTATAAATAAATTTTTAAGATACAAACTATACAATGTACAAAGCATTTAGAGTTCCAAGCTTTTTAGTGAAATTAAAACATACTGAATACGTATCCAAGCAAAATTATTACTTTACGCTATAGTAATTGATTTTAAAATAAGGAAATCTTAATAACTTATTAGAATTGTTGATTTCTTAAGCCAGTTTACATTGCCATTCGAGTAACAACACCACGCCGTGTTAACATTGCCTCTATCGGTACAATTAATTTTAATGTCCCGAGAAAGGGATCTTAGAAAGCTTTATCTATACAATTGCGACATATTCGTACATAATACCATGTACCAAATGTACATAAAAGGCGTTGAAAGAAGTATGTGGATTTGAACCCTGTGTTTTTTTATACTTAGAAAGTTTTAAACCTGAACTGGACTTGTTACTTGTTGGTGGGATCCTGTTTCCGCAACAAGACACATTTGCGGTTCGTTGTGTGTCCAGGATTACTTAGCTACTTGAGCTTCCAGAAGCTCATAAGCCACCTGGGACGATCACAACCTTCCTGGAGCGACAGCGTTTTCTTGAGGGTTTTTTTACCCGTTGATTGACTACTCCCTTGCATTCCAGGACCGCGCGGGCAACAGTCTCTTATTCTTCCAGACAGCCCCTCTTCTACACATGCGGTTATCTCACTCGCTCACGTCAACTGTATTAATTATAGAATAGACAAAACCTTTGCTTAGTGAAGTTACTTACTATATACACCCAATTATTTCTCATTTGATCTGAAAAAGAAATTGGGCCTGCAAAAACAATTATATTTGGTGTTAGGACTTCAAAGCCTTTCTTTCACTTATCTTTATATCTCCTCTACTCCATTCCACCTCTCTCCTTGCGAATTGCAAGTCGACTCGCAACTATGTATAGCTCCATTATTTAATACAGGTCACGTGTCTCCTTTAAATAGCTAATTGGTTCTATACACACTTAAGTAAACCACTCTACTTTGACGGTAAGGACAAATCAATGCAAAAAATCAACCAGTGGTCACCAAAAACCATGTATTAAATTATGTATTTGATAACATATTTGGTAATTTCTAGATAAATACTAAAGTGATAAATCGAAATAAAAATGAACAAAAATGTATAACAAACTATGTTATAAATAATACAAATAAAATATACATAGTATACCGAAATGAATTGAATTTCACAAACGAGCAAAAACATTTTATAAACGTAAGAGCCGTTGAGTTCGTATTTGAAATAAAAAAAAAAAAAACCAAGTAAAGGACCCCTACTAACGAACCTCGGTCGCATACCGATACTCGAAACGTTTCCGATCCCGTCTCGGGCCGATCTCGCCAGTCATCAATTAAGCCGAATGACGGCTGGTCTGGCCGGTTTGCCCACTCCGCTCGTACAGCTTATAGTGTTGTTAGTGTGTCTTCACATTTACACACGCGGCATATTTATTTATTCTTAAAATTGAATATCACTTGAACATGTCAAGTATAATAAAAAAAATATCCTTACATACTGTAAAAACCATACCTATTAGTGGTTGTCTAACGGTTGATATTTTAATATTTTCTTAACATTAGTTAAAATCATGAACATGTTATGAGGGATAATAGTAAACAAAAATAGAAATAATTTATTAGCAAGTGGAAACTAGAAAAACATATGACTTAACCCCATATATTAACGTGACATTAAATTATTACTGTTCTCAGTTATTTACAGTATTATAATCTCATAAATATGTATCAAATGGGTTAAGTAAACTACCGCAATAAAGGTGATACATTTTATTGCCGATTTAATGTAACCAGAAATATAAAATAAATTCTATTTAAAGAATGTATTTATGATCGAAGAAAATAATCACATAAAACGACTGATTTGTTCTCGAGTTATAAACCCAATAATGGGGGAGACAGACGTTAAGGCACTTTTTATAATAAATTAAAAGTCATGATGTTTTTTTTGTAGGTAGGAGGCAGTCACTAGAAATTTGTACACCGCCGCTTACCTGTTAACATGAAAAACCTTTAATGCGGGAAAGGGTGAACGATCACGCTGGAAACTCAAATCTGGTTTTAAATAATAATGATATGACGGAAATTATAATCACGAAATAACACCGTAATTGATCGAAGAATATCGTTTCGGACGCTTTTAAAATGAGCATATCTCTCAAATAATTTCTCTAACATGTTTTTACATGCAACTTTAGAACTCTTATACAGTATTACATTTTCCTATAATGTGTTGCTACAAATAATAGCTAAAAATATTTATTTAACACTTTTTGCACACATTTATGTACAAAGGCGGACTTAATGCCTGAGGCATTTTCTCCCATTCAACCTTAAGGTGGTGAAGAAAGTAACAAAGGTAGGCGCAAAACTAAGTATTAATATTATATACATGGATACAAATATAATAAAATACATACCACACACACATATAATACATACATACATCGTATATAAAAAGCATTAATTAATAATGCATTAATAGAAAAGTATTAGTGCGATATATTATTGATATGGTAATGATTCTACTATTCTCTAAATTTTGTCGTATTTTTTTTTTATTTAAAAAAAATATAAGTTTATTGAATAAATAAGTAATTTGCAGTGGTGGTCCACAATATAAATAATGCAGGCGGCACTTAAAACTTGGAATATTGCCGAACGGTATATTGCCTCATTGAGCGTTTTTTTGTCGTCTGTGTCATGGAGATTATTCTGAAGAGTTGTACAGCCTTATTCTTTCATTCCCTTCCACGACCAAACCACTCAGATAGGTTCACCAAGTTAGAGATACGCGGTAGATCCCATCTCGGCAAGAACAAAAATGTTAACGAACTCCTTCTTATCTTTAGCGTAACGTGTAGATTTGGTATAGACTCCTTGCTAGCGTATTCCCTTCTTTTTATGACACTGTGTCATTCAATACCTACATAAAGTGGTACAACCGGTCACCGAATATGTTTATAAGTGGTACTATACTTGGCATTAGATGCTATACAGTCACTTTACCAAGCTAACATAAAAAGTTTAGTTGTGAAAATGGAGTCAAAGTCCGATGGACGAAAGTAGATAAATCTTCAACTTAACGCTTTGTAATAACACTGTTATTTACTAAAAATGTATTAACGCAACAGCGACTACATTTCTTGTAAATGCTTCATTCAATTATTGGGCTTAGGTTAAACAAGATATTTTTATGAAATACTTAAAAATATTTTTACTTCTGAAAATAACTCAGGTAAAAATTTATTTTGGTAACTTTGTATTTTTTAACATTTTTATTGAAATAGAAGGAAGGATATATAACGAAGACGGACATCTGGTAACACTACACAAAATAATGAAACTAATAACTCACCAGCACATCATACAAATATTTATGGTACTAGTACACACAGGTAACGAATTTACAAAGTAAGTCGATATTAGATAATAGAAATGGTAAATTGCACTCAGATTAAATTAGAAAATACATAGATAATAAAAATAATAGGAAAATGAATGTATAAAATCCAAGAATCATTAGGGGATGAAAAATAATTATAAAGTTATATTGCAAATAAATTATTACCTTTTTTTATCATTTAAAAGTTATATCTTAATTGTGCATGGATTTTAATGACGTTAATAGTCGATTAATCTTCTTTAGTCTGTAATAGACATCTACGTGAGGTCAAAATACCATTCATCACTCCAACATACAAAAGAAATGAACTTTCATTTAAACACAAGTAAAATTATTTATGATTTATGTCTTAAGTTAGTCTATGCATTATTGTTATTCTAAGGGAAAAATATCGCAGCTATGAAAAGTAAAATGTCTATAATAATAAGCCTTTTATAGTTTCTCATTTATATAAAAATATATATTTATAGTAGGTATATTTACAAAGAATATGAAGAGTATTAATTTGTTAATGTTAATTAATAAATTAATAAGAATATTATTAATATTAGAGGGAGTTGGAAAGTTTCGCCAGCGGCAGACAAGTTAAAAGGTTCTTAAAAGGTTCTTAAAAGTTAAAAGGTAATAAATATGAATGTGCAAAAGTAGTGAGAAAAGTAAAGTAGAGTGTAGAGTAGTAGTAGAGTGGAAAAGTAGAGGAAGGCCAAAGAAAGTGTGGATGTAGTGTGTAAGAAATGAAATGAAAGAAAAAGAAGTAAATGGAAGAAGAAAAGAGATTGAAGCGATGATGCGGCTGGATTCCGCGTCAGTAGACGTGGGTTAAGTCCTCCTATCCAACTTTAAAATCAGCTTGAGCTTTCGGTGATGGTAAACATCTTGAGGAAACCATAGCATGGTGGTAAGGCATTTCCTAATAATGCACGCCTGCAACCCTCAAGTCTGAAAACCTGTCGCCAAACACCAATGGGTGTGTTTCGGCAGTATCACTTGAGAAGGTACCTCTGGGCTTAGTGTGTTTACCATCCTCGACCACATCTTCATCAAATCATATTGCGCCGACCCCAAATGAATTAGGAACAGGGCATGAGAATGATGAATTTGTTATTTAATGTTTGTAATTATTAATTTATAATATGAAATAAAATGTAAATGTCATTGTTTTAATGAAAACCCCTCTGTAGGGTAAAGGCGTCTTCCATTTGTATCCAATAATTTCTTTTGCTTTTGTTAGCCAATTGTTTCCAGCAATATCTCTGATGTCATCGACCCATTTTCGTGGTGGTCTTCCTCTTTTTCTTTTTCCCACAGGTCCTTTCCATTTTACGGCACAACTTGTCCACTGGGCAATCTTCAACTCTTATTAGGTGGCAAAACACCTAGCCAGAGTAAAATGTCTGTACTGATAAATAAAATTGAAGTGTATGTTTGTAATGTCAAAATATTTTTTTTTTATTAAATAGATGCGAATTTGTATAAAATAACTACAACAAAATAACTTTTTTTTTTCTCTGTCTGTTTATTCCGGGTATTCTCCGGAACGGCTAGACAGATTAAGACGGCCTTTTTTGGTAGATAGCTAAAGTTACTCCGTGTAACATAGGGTACTTTTATATTTCGAAAATAATTAGAGTTCCGCGTAAAAAAAAATTAGTACACGTGAAATTGCCAATACAATCCAATTCGACATAACATAACATAAGCTCACGCCTGTTATCCCCGAAGGGTTAGGCAGAGGTGAAATAACGAACTACACTACTCACATTTTGCCTAGTTTAGTTCCGTCCCAGATGTGACAGGGGGCGAGCCTGTCGCCATATATGGCACAAATTCCAGACTCCGGGTTGATACTTAGTAGAAAAACCAAACATCACTTGACCAGACCCGGGCATCGGTACCCGAGACCTCAGAACGACAGTCGTACTGTAATACAACTGCGCCACCGAGGGACATTTAATTTAATTTAATGTACATTTTTAATGGCAGATATTTAAATTTGTGAGAAATATCTTTGTTTAATTCTAGTAGCAAAAACATTTTTTTAAAGTAATTAGGGTTCCGTGTAAAAAAAAAACATTAAAAACTATATTACGTAATGATAATTATATGAAACGCGGGCGCATCTACAGGCACACAGCTAGTCTAACATAAAACCTTTTTACATTGTATATTATATAACAGAACTTCTCAACCGATGAGAAAGCTGCGAACTTAGACGAAGCGAAATATTATTTTATCAAGAAATCTTATTCATTTGCTCAAAGGCTGTAGACTAGAAAATACCAAAACATATATATTCCGTAACGTTCTCAGACCTTTGACCATAAACTCACCTGATGTGAAGTGAGGTTGTGATCCACTGATGGTACACACTCTAAGGTATCGGCTCTCAAGAGATGCCGTAAGAGTATTCGTGTTTGGCGACAAGTTTTCAAACTTTACAAAGTTAGGCTATGCGTATATTATTCCTATATATATATTATTCCGTATATGATTCCTAGCAATGTTTGCCTTCACCGAAAGGCTCAAACTTATTATAGAGTTACGTAGGTGAGTTCGAACTTGCGTCCATTTACGCGGAATCCTAATGCAGTAATAACGTGAGTTGTGTTCTCCTACAATAAATATTCGTGTTTTTTTCAAGTGTACCCACTTATTTTTTAAAATGAGTGAAAAAAGTCAAGGTGATCGGAACCAAGTTAGTGTGGCTACTGTGACGAGTGCAGAGAAAAGACCACATGAGCCTAGTGATGAGAGTAGCGAAGATAGTTTTATAACAGTTTCTAAGCGAAAATCAAAGCGTTTAGCTAGAAATGATTCTGAAAATCACGAAGAACAAATATTAAATCGCAAATTTCAAGCAACAGTAACTTCTTTGAAAGAATTACCAAAACAAATGGCGATGGCGAAATTATTAAAAAGTGAAAACATACAAAATATTTTACACATTAAATACAAAAATCCTTACAAAGTTTTGATTGACTTTGTTAGCAAGCAAGATGTAGAAAAGCTTTTACAATGTGAAAAATTTTTAGAGCTTGAATTCAGAAGTCAACTGGCAGATGAAATTAATTAATATATCTTATGGCATTATCAGGGGTGTTGAGATAGAAATGACCGAAGAAGAAATATTAAAAATACTTAAATCTGAAAAGCAAATATTATCAGTTAGAAGATTGAATAGAGTATCAGAAGAAGGAAGTTGGGTACCAAGTGAAGCGGTTAGAATCGCTTTTAAAAGCCCTACTGTTCCATGTTACGTCTATGCTTATGAATGTCGGTTTAAAGTGGACCAATACATATTCCCAGTGTCTCAGTGTTCTGGATGCTGGAAATTTGGGCATACAAAGAAGATGTGTCCTTCTAAAAAAAATTTGTGCCCAAGGTGTGGAAATAACCATGCGAGCTGTGAGACAACGGAATTAAAATGCCTTAATTGTAATGGTGCACACATGTCGCTTGATCGACTATGTCCAGTGTTCATTAAAGAAAAAAATATTCGTAACATTATGGGTAAAAGTAACGTAACTTATAGGGTTGCATTGGAAATATATCTGAAAGAATATTCACCACCGCAAATTATAGAATATCGTAATAATACATCAGGAACCCTCTCTGCTTATGTTGGAAGTCAAAGAACGTTTAAAAATGTATTAGAACGAAGACAAGTAAATGAGGAACAAAATATGAGCCACTATAATGATATGCAATTTGATGAGGAGATAGTTGAGGTACCCACATCTGAAACACAAAATAACTCTAAAGGTAAAGATAAGGGAAATAATGCTCAAGAAAAGAAGAATAGCAACAAAAGAAATTATCCAATAGAATCTGAACCAGAAGGATTTATGCAGAAAGAAAATGAGAATGTGCAACAACATTGTGAGGGTAACAGTTACAAAAAACATAATTTTGAATTCACAAAAATTTTGGCTAAAATTAAAAAAATATGTTTGACAGAGGAAAGTTTTGAAAAAAAAGTTATTATTATTAGTTAAATTAATTTTTGATGAACTAAAAATATTTGTAATGAAACTTGTAAACGATGGAGAAATACTGCAGAAAATATGTTGTACATTTTTTAAATAATGGCATTCACAAGGAACCAAGTTGTTAATATAATGCAGTGGAATTCACAAAGTCTTAAGCCTAAGCTAGGAAGTATTGGTGAGCTTTTAATACAAGAAAAAATTCATATAGCTTTAATAAGTGAGACTTGGCTTGATGCTTATACAGTAATAAAGGTTAGTGGATATAATATATTTAGAAAAGATAGGTATGACTCATATGGAGGTGTAGCAATTTTAGTACATAAATCTCTTAGAAGCCAAATACATCATGTGAACATTTTCAATCCGGGTATAGAAATAATTGCAATAAAATTAGATAATATTAAAAAACTGGAGTACGTTATATCTCTTTATTGTCCTTCATCTGTTCAAACACAATTTAGGGATTGGAATGAAATATTTGCACTTTTTCCCAACAAATCGCTAATAGCTGGCGACTTTAATGCACATCACTCAAATTGGTCTTACAAAACGAATACTAGAGGTTTGCAATTACTTGATGCTGCCCTAGAAAATTGTTTTACTACTCTTAATAGTGGGTGCCCTACAAGAATGAAGCTGGTGAATAACAATCTTCAGCAGTCATCTCCAGATATTTCATTTATCTCAACAGATATAGCAGTAGATTTTGAATGGAAAATAACTAACGAACACCTGGGTAGTGATCATCTTATTATTATTATGTCCATAAAGTGTCCGTGTCGTTTACAAAGCATTATAAAGTGGAATTTTAAAAAAGCTAATTGGCTAAAATATCGTGCATGCTTGTTGGAATCTTTTAATGCAAGTAATCATCTAGAGCTAATAGAAAGCAATAGTATTAGTATCCAAAATAATTATGATCATTTACTTAGTATAATTAAGAGCGCTGCCAATCAATCCATACCTTTAATAAAAACTTGTAATAATCCGGAAACAAAATTTAAACCAAAACCCTACTGGAATGCAGTATTATCTGAAGCCGTAGCTAAGCGTAGATTAGCTTTAAAAATATTTCGGCGTAATCCAACTCCCGATAATCTTCAGAAGCTTGAAGAACAAGTTAGGAATGCTCGGGATCTTATTAGTCAGGCAAAAACTAAAAGTTGGAATAAATTTTGCAATGAGTTAAGTGAATCTACTTCGGTGGCAGATATGTGGAGTCGAATGCACTGGATAAAAGGATATAATAAAGTAGGATACCAAGCTAATGATGATGCAAAATATGAGCTTTTATCTTCTCTGGCACCTGATTATGTATTAAATTCACCCCCATTATTTGAATCATATAATAAGTCACTGGAAAAAGATTTTTCCATACAAGAGTTAGAAAATGTTATAAAAAAGAAAGACACATCCCCGGGTAATGATGGTGTAACGTACTCTATGATAGACAATATTCCAGAAAATGGTAAAAAATATTTATTAGCGTTATACAATAATATTCTGAGCTGTGGTTATGTTCCACATCAATGGCGTGACATTATTATAATTCCTATTCCTAAACCAACCAATGCCATTGAGAATACCCAATACAGCAGTAAACTTAGACCTATCTCTCTTTTGCAATGCTTTTGTAAAGTTTTTCATACATTATTAGGAAAACGGCTTGAATGGTTTATAGAGAAGAAATTAATTTTAGCTCCTAGTACTATTGGTTTTAGAAAGGACCAATCATCCTTGGATTGTTTAGTCCGATTAATAAGTCACATACAATTAGGTTTTACCAAAAATATCCCCACCTTAGCTTGTTTCTTAGATATAAAAAATGCTTATAATAACATTTTGATTTCTGAAACCGTTAAAGCATTAGATAAATTAAATGTTGGATCAAAAATTTGTAATTACTTTTGGCAATTTTTAAGTGAAAGACATCTTATTATTAAAACTTTATTAGGAGATTCTACTATGCAAAGATGGACGAGTAATGGATTAGCACAGGGGGATCCTATTTCACCCCTTCTTTTTAATATAGCTACTTTAAAAGTAAGTCAAACAATACAGAATGTAAACATATGCCAATATGCTGATGATTATGTACTTTATACTAGTCATAAAAATCTAAACTTTTGTTCGGATATCATTCAAGTTGCACTTAATGTTATAGTAAATATATTTGATCAACTTGGATTGGAATTGTCTACAAACAAATCTAATTTTTGTGTTTTCAGCAGAGGTCATAAAAGACAAGAAATACAAATTTTAGTCAACAATAATTTTATAACCTCTGTTAATTGTGTGAAGTATTTGGGTATTTGGCTTGACAGGTCTCTACTTTGGAACAAACACATAAATGAAACAGTAGAAAAAACAACAAAATACTTAAATTTGCTAAAAGTGTTATGTGGTCCTTCGTGGGGTATTCACCCTAAACATTTACGTATCATATACACTTCTCTGATCCGAAGTCGAATGGATTATGGGTGTTATCTCTACGGTAATTGTGCTAAAACACACCTTTTGAAGTTAGATAGAGTACAAAATCAAGCATTAAGAATTATTGGAGGATTTATTAAAAGCTCACCAATACACGTGATGGAAAGCGAATTATGCATTCCACCGCTTCATCTGAGAAGATATTACTTGGCATATAAATTTTGTATTAAAGCTAAATCTTTTTCAAATAATTTAAGTTTAAATTGTCTGAAAGAACTTAGTTCTTATACTCATAGTACATATTGGACTAAAAAAGTGAAACCATTACTTGTTACAGTATATGACAAAACGAAGTCATTAAAAGTTTTTTCGGCTCTTATTTCAAATGTATTCTCGTTAGATATATGGATTAATTATATCGATATTAAAACTGTTATTGAAATTAATTTAGACTGTATACAAGAAGCTAAGAAAAATCTAAATGTAAGTACTATCAAATATAGCATAATTGACGAATTACAAAATAAATATAATGGTTGGACAAAAATATTTACCGATGGTTCAATGAATGGAGATGGTCTTGGAGCAGCATTTTATACCAACCATGGGCAAACTACGGGTCTCTTCAAAATAGAAAACAACGTATCGATAATGACTGTAGAGTTGTTTGCTATAGCAGAAGCTCTTGCACATGCTATCGAAGCGTCATATAATAAGATTGTTATTTTGACTGATAGCAAGAGCTCACTTTTACATTTAGCTCGTTGTACCTCTGGATTCAGAGGTATACCGATTGCTTATACTGTCTTAAGACATATATATAGTTTGCACCAGAAGGGTAAAAAATGTAAACTGCAGTGGATTCCGTCACACACAGAACTAAGTGGTAATGAGGAGGCTGACAGATTAGCAAAATTAGCAGTGTTGAATGGAATAGAGGTATATATTTACAATAATTATTCAGAGTTGTTAGGCCTATTTAAAAAAACAGTA
Organism: Samia ricini; assembly: GCA_014132275.2. Lineage (NCBI taxonomy): Eukaryota > Metazoa > Arthropoda > Insecta > Lepidoptera > Saturniidae > Samia > Samia ricini. Next base: position 17,027,559 of record AP028161.1, read on the forward strand.
TATCATATGTGGAAAGAGTATTTTGACGAAAAATCTAAAGAGAAGGGAATTTGGTATAAGACCTTACAAAGTCAGCCGCCTAGAACACCTTGGTTCTGTGATGTTGAATTAAATAGATGTTCTGTAGTTTTATTGCATAGGTTAAGATCAGGACACATTCCATCAGAACAATTTAAATTTCTTATGCAGATAGTTAGATCGCCATGTTGTACAGCTTGCGGTACTATTGATGACGTGCATCATGTTCTGACGGAATGTGTTAAAAATTATAATGTTAGGATAGATTTTATTAATAAGTTTAAGTTAAATAAATTGGATGTAGGAATGTTCCATAGTATTTTAGTAAATCCTACTAAAGAGATTGCTAAAATGCTATGTGAATTGATTGAAAGATGATATTATGAAAGATGATGTATGTAATGAAATAAACCTTTAAAATTAGTATCATTAGGTTATGATGGGGCTGATATGACTTATGTCAAAAGCCCCTAAAAAAAATTAAATTAAAAAAAAAAAAAAAAAAAAAAAAAGAAATCTTATTCATTTGCTCAAAGGCTGTAGACTAGAAAATACCAAAACATATATATTCCGTAACGTTCTCAGACCTTTGACCATAAACTCACCTGATGTGAAGTGAGGTTGTGATCCACTGATGGTACACACTCTAAGGTATCGGCTCTCAAGAGATGCCGTAAGAGTATTCGTGTTTGGCGACAAGTTTTCAAACTTTACAAAGTTAGGCTATGCGTATATTATTCCTATATATATATTATTCCGTATATGATTCCTAGCAATGTTTGCCTTCACCGAAAGGCTCAAACTTATTATAGAGTTACATAGGTGAGTTCGAACTTGCGTCCATTTACGCGGAATCCTAATGCAGTAATAACTGCACCATCATCGCTTCAAAATACACTGAATCACTTCGCACTGAATTCTAAAACCTCACGTATAGAAAGCAAATACACGTAATGTATACATGTGAAGCAGTAAAGATCGAATGCCCTATTTGAACCTTACAACGCTCTGCACGAGCCTTCCGACATTCAGATTTACAGTAACGATTTACTTGCACGATATCTACTGGCATGTTTTAAACTAGCCCGGCCGGCGGTTACACTCACACATAATGATTTTTACTTAGTGCAATCTTGCAATTCACCACAATATATAAACTAACTATTTCAAAATGTAGTTTCCAACGTTAAGGAAAATTTTTGGTGGCATTTATCATCATAATAGCTGAGCAACACAGGATCAATGCTCACCCCTTCACCCATTCTTCTGCACCGCATCTCGTCACTTACAGCGGCCATTTGTAAATCTAACTTACAATTGCCGTCTGCAAGTTGTTGGTTCATGTTGTAAGAGGACTTCCACAGTTGTCGATTATTTGGCAGATTGACGATTTATTTAAATATTTACTGCATTAAATCTATTAAATAATCGCTGGCTTATTTAGAATATTGCAAGGAATACAATGATAATAATTTCGTGTCCGCGTCATTCACTATTACTCTTTTAATTTCTCATGTAATCAAACGTACTAAAATCTGGCCATTAAATATAACTACAATTTAAAGGGTGAGTGATATAAATCGGTTTACTAGTTATCATGTTACATACCAATTAACAAATAGACACATTGGTTACATATCTTACATAATGTAAGGATGTGCTCTTTATAATAAATACACAGGTATAGACGTAAAATTTGGATTAACAATGGACATATAGTTTTCCGTTTTTTTTTAATTCATTGTCAATTGGTACACCTTGGCGATTAATACGACACATAAGTATACCTTCATACCAATTACGTTTACATTCACATCTACCAAACAACCCGGGACGGCCATGTTTTTTATTACCTACCTCTATGTCACGCCTATACTGAAAAGGTAAAATTCATTAAAAAAATATTTTTTATTTATGTATTTATTTTTGTAATAGTGATCAATGAAAATATAAAACAAAATATATACTATTTAAATCCTAAAGTAGAAAGTATATCTAGATAACATGAAATCTTGTCCTTTCTACCGACACGGTATATCTCAAACGAGACTTGTAGATTGACCCACAACATTTGCAAGATAACACGCGGTCACCACTATGTATGTAAATACAAGATCAAATAATCTGTGCCCAGGATTACTGAATTCGAACACGCACGAGGGACGTGCGCTAAAGCTCCATTTATTTTAAATGAATATGTATTCTGTTTGAAGATAAAAATGTTTACTTAATTCAAAAAATCCTATCTAATCCTATACTCTTCCATAATGAGCTATCACTCTTCCATATTGAGCCAGAGCTTTCGCTAATGGAAATATCGTGAAGAAACCAACGAAACCATAGCCTGTTAGTAGAGTATTTTTTTACTAAATACCAAGCTGTGTTCCGACAGAATCACTTGAGCGCCAATACCTCTATCTTAATCGTGTTTAACATCTTAGGCAGCATCGTTACTCAAGAGAAATAATGACTCGGTTGGTAGTGCGGTCGCTTTCCGCCTCGAAGGACGTAAGTTAACACCTATCCAACTCTATAATAAGCCTGAGGTTTTGATGAAAGAAAGCATCGTGAGGGAACCATAGCATGTTGCTAAGCTATTTTCTAATAATGCTAGTAGCTACCCTCCAGTTCAAAAACCTATCGCCAAACAACAATAAGTTTGTTCCGGCAGCATCAATTGAGACCCAAGACCCATAGGCTTAGTGTGTTTACCACCCTGAATTGCATCGTTACTTAACATCAGGTGATTTAGTAGTAGCTAGGCTACTATTAAAAAAACTATTCAATATTATTCAGTGTTTTAGTATACTCGAGTTATCTATAGTATGCAATAAACATAAATATTTTGACTAGTCAAAAAGCGCGCTAAGAAAACTCCCGCGACACCGTGATGTCCGGTTTCGGGTCACGTTATTGAAAAAAAAAAAACACAGTAATGGATATTTTACGACGTGTTTTTACTTACGAAATATTTTTCTCATCGGCACTTACGATGATGTCATGGCCGAACGCATATCGAAATGTTAAAAAAGTAAATATAACTCGATATGTAGGTACCTACTTTTCCCGGCGGTGACTAAGAAAAAAAAAAGTACATTTTACAAATCTAACATACTGGAATAGCTTCTTTAAGCAGACGTAATATTATTATAGACTACGTGGGCGGCGAGCGAAAAAAATATTAGTATTTATAAATTATCGATCATATAAAAGGTGAAATGGACATAGTTATCCAAATCAGAACCAACAGAAATGAATGTTACTTTTGATATAATTTTTTTTTAACAAACGTGTCCAAAAATCATTGGATATAATTAATTTGTTAGCAAACTAACAACGCGCAAAAATTACTACATAATTTATTTTAAACTAACAACTTTACCGACTAATGCGTAGCATTGAGGGCAATATAATTTATTGAGCGTAGTAACAACACGATTGGAACTTCAAAGGTTCTCTCTCGAACTGTGGTTTTTTTTACACGATATAGGCTTAGTGCTTTGACCACAATCTCACCTGATGTTAAGGACGATCTGGTTCAGGATGGTAAACACACTAAGCCTAGTGCTACTGTTTCTCAAGTGATGCTGCCAGAACACTATTGGTAGCCTATTGGTATTTGTCGACAGGTTTTGAAATTTGAAGGTGGTAGCTACCCAGACGGACATTATTAAAAAATGCCCTATCATCATGATAATGTTTCCTTACGATGTTTTCCTTCACCGAAAGCTCAGGTTGATTTTAGAGTTGGATAGATGGTCTCGAACCCACGCCTATTGACACAGAATCAGGCCGCACTATCCACTGCGTCATCATCGCTTTTTTAGTTCGTCTTAAGTTTGCATAACTCTGTCCAAATATTTTTTCTTAAATCTTATTTTGAACTGTGGTCGATGCACCGCATTATAAAACAAACCAACACGATACCCCTTCCAGTACTTATTATTAATAATTCAACGGCAAACACTAAACTAGTTTTATTATAATCAGTTTGTATCTAAGCGCCGTTTACTGAGGCAGTATTAACTGCATAATTTATAAGACAAAAGCAGTTCAAAGAACAAGTTCTTAGTTTAACATGTTGAAGGTATACAACCTGAGGATATGATAGAGGAAAATTTTGAATTTTATTCAATATTATGTGATATTATTACCACGAATTCCATCATATTTAGATACAAAACTTAAAGCACGAATTTGCAATAAACTTGCTGTTATAAAACCTATAAATTCGTTCTTTAAATTAATTTGTATTATTATCAAGAGTGGTTTGAATATCTGAGGTAATTAAAACGATTTTTAGTTGTCATTTGTAATCTATTAGCATATTAAAATGATTTAAGACTAGTTGAAGTAGAAGTGGATATTTATTGCGTAAAATGAAACTTACTTTATTTTTATATCATTGTACAAAAGTCTGCGTGATGCGCATGGCCGAGGATCGACTGCAAAGGCGTGACTTGGGTGAGCACTATGTCCAGGAGTGGGCTAACACAGGCTGAAGTAGAAGAAGAAGTACAAAAGACTTTTAATATAAAAATAGAATTCTTACAATTGTTAATGGCGACTGACGATTACACTACGTGTTTTAATAATAACCACCCAAGTTCAATAAAGTTATCAGTTGAAATTGAATTAAAATATGAAGATGGGCCGATCTTTGGTATGGAATGCTACTTGCGTCAATACTTTAGCACCGTCATATCTTCCAGTTACCTCTTTTAAGTCTGGCGTAGCAGCTACATCAGCGGAGGATCTCAAGCGGGGCAAATATTCTGCCCTTGGTGGGGTTTACATATTTGTCCCGTTTGGGTCGAGACTCTGGAACCGTGGGGTCCGAGTCTCTGGAACCGTGGGGTCCGAGTACTCCCAGCCTTTTCAAGGAGCTCACGAGTCGTCTAGTCAACATGTCTCGCGTCCAGAGGGTAGGCCAATATTTGGCACAGCGTATAAGCATTTCCATCCATCCATCCAACATCCTTCTGGGAACGGCGAGCTTAACGGCTTTCATTATTTATAGTTTTTTTTAAGGTAATAGTAATAATTTTTACTTTGATTTAAATTTGCATTATTTAGTTATTTCATGAATAAACATATATTTATCCACATGGAGAAAGTAACTTAAATTCACAATTTATTAATATATGGAGATGACTGAAGAATTGGGTTGTGACAGCCCTATACCGTGTTTAAAAATCGACACAGCGACTAATTTCGGATTACTGCGATCATCTTCACCCAGTATATGTCGCTTACGTTGGTTGGTATGACTGCGCATGAAGAAATGGCGATGATCAATGCCATTTCTTAACTATATCATAATTTAATACCATAATTGATATTGCAATCAATTTACCAATAATGGCCAGTCAGGCGAGACCTAGAAAGTATCTCTTGCTATTTTATTTTTCCCCCGGTACACTGTTAGATTCGAAATCAGGTGCCTTTACTGATCAAAAAGCTATGAATAAGAGAAGATTACGTACACACTCATACACAACGTACGGGCATTATGTAAAACAGTCGCTTAACCAAATAAACATGTGAGTTATTACAATTGTGAATATTTCGCTACCGGGTGTACGTGATAAGAATGTAAAGTCTTATTTAGTAACAAAGAACAGTGCACTGAGTAATCGGAATTGATCGATGATTACGTGTGCGTTTCATTGTTTCCAACTTTTGGGATTTTTAGCGAAGATGATTTATACTTTTTTTAATACATTTAGTCTGTCTATGATTTTTGTATAATAAAAAATCACTATTCTCTGCTTCCGCTTTCTATATTGATTCTAGACATATTTAAAAAAAGTAATACATAGGTATATATATATTTATTTTCACTGATAATATTTCGTATATCGACTACAGCATAACTTGAGAGCTAGTTCTTCGTAACTTAAGCGGTCATGTAGTGGCTTAATGTCAAGTGTAATTGTGATTAAACTCTAAACTTATACGTAGGTAATCATTATCATCACCGATAGACACGTACCATGAATTTCTGGGAACTCCGTCGATCTATCTTGTAATAGGGCTGGGTTGCCCACGCTGCGTCTTTCGGTACATGGTTATCAATCGAGAAATCGTTGGTCTTATCGAGCATTGGTTTGGTTCTTCTGTGTATGTTCTTATTTCTGATTCAATCACGCAATGAACTTCGTGAATGCAGTGAAATTATCTCCACTGTGACGTAGATAATAAGAAATTTTAAATACCTCGTAATTAAACCAGTCATTTTTATTTTTCTGAAGAGTGAGACATACACAAACTAGTATTATTATTTTATTAATAAAAACAAATGCAAAAGAAACATACGTAACGTTTAATATAATAGGAATGGTTTCCGTTGCGTATTAGTTAACGTTAAATGATTTTTTGCTGTCATACATGTATCAATACTTTTGCAGAAATGTGTAGTGCATAATATGTGCATGTTATTACATATTTAAATAGGCGACGTTTATCTCTCTCTCTCTCTATAAAAATAATGAATATTTAAGAGATACGATACAGTAAATAATTGTACAGTAATAAACATTATTATTATAAGCAAACGTAACCACAGATGACAGATTTTTATCACAATATTGTTTATAATTGACAAGTTTCCAGGGACTTTTTGTGGCAGTTCATATTCCGTGTTACTATTTCCAATACATTTGTATACAATAATTAAACTAATATATCACGCAAACGCCAATACAGTGATATAGTAGAACTATATAGTGATAAAGGCATAACTGTGGGGCATGTGCAGAATTCCATTATTCTTATTCTTAGTCGCTAGTAAAAATGTAATCCCTCGATCTAAAAGGAGTTATATGGAAAACGACTCGTGCGATTGCAAAGCAATATAAGCGTATGTAAGCTTCGTGCGATATGAGATAGCTTGGGAGACGCGGGTCGCGCGTGAGAATCCCTGCTGTTTTACTCACGAACTGTGTATTCGTCCACTGCGAGGAAATATGTTCATCTTCACGACTGTTGCCCTTTTAGGGTATTAAATTTACTTCTTGCCTGTATATGTTAAAATATAATGTGAATTTTACACATTTTTAATCTTAACTAATACTAATAATGTGAGTTTGGTATTTATAGAGTGGATCAGGGATATAAAAAAGTATATAGGCTACATTTCATCCCTGAATTGATTCATACTATTATACTAACCCAAGTGAAGGCGTAAAAGCTAGTACCTATACATAAATATGTATCCCTTAATTCTGTTTGAACTAAGATCAATACAGTGTTTATTTATAAATTAGAGGTTATAGTGATCACTAGCAATCCAGTGGACTGCCCGCATGTTTAATCATGACAAAAAGAGCATACTAAATCTTAATAGATTTACCACCAAGATCCTTATTTGAAAAAATCATAAAGCATTTACTTTTGTTATACGCGCAGATTAAATTTTTAATAAGTTTAAATGCATACGTACTAGGACACATATTAACAGAAAGAATTTCAATTGAAGGAAAATCCATACGAAATTATGTTAACAAACAATTTTTTGTTTTGTTTTTTTCTTCAATTCGAGACACGAGAAGAGACGTGTGGTCTCCAATTGTTTCAAGGAGGTCAACGACCCGTTCGCCGTACACGCGGGCCACACGAAATGTACCAAATGTACTGGTCAGATTGTACATTCGCCTCGAGCCCATCGCAACGACTCGCACGAGAAAAGTTCGACTACGAAGTATACGAACTTTAACATCAGTATTTTTTTTGTTTCCAACGATTTGATTAGTAAATGATGTTATTGGCTATTTAGCCAAATGGGTTTTTCTAATTAGAACTGATGAAATGCTTGAATTAAATATAATTACTTACTTAATAATTACAAGTAATAAATACACTATTATTTATATACCTTTAATAATACAATAATCATTTCTAATAAGTTTTATTCTTCATTGTTCACCAGTTACAAATTAGAAGTAGAAAAACTGATTGGTTTTGATGAAGTTTTGATTGATGAAGAGCTTTCCGATAAACAACATAAAAAAATGTTTCACATCTATCACACACACTCTATAACATATTATTTTTTTAAATAACTAATTTTCTAAAAATACATGCTAGTTAATTTCATAGAACATATTTATTTTATTGAAATTATCGTTCTTATACATACTAGAACCGTCAGGTAGAGTTGCAGTCATTAACAACAAATTCTAGATTAACTAACCAATTCGTATCAAATGTTTAGTTAATTTATATAGAGAACGTTTCTCTATGGTTGCATTTTATATTTTTAGAAACTCAAAACGTTATCCACGCGAAAAGGTTTAATAACTAATGTCTTATCAACTAGTGTCAGTTATTTTTTTTAATATACTGCTCGACGTTTTTTCCTCATCCAAACCTGATGGAAAGTGAGGATGAGGGCAACCATGAGACGTGGTCTATTTATATATTAGAGGATTGTTAAATTACAATAGAAACTACTGTAATAAGCTTTAATTGTTTTATAGCAAATTTGAAACGCCAACGAGTGTCCAAATTCATATGAAACGCTAACGAGTATCCTCCGAATTCATTTGAAACGCCAACGAGTATCCTCCGAATTCATTTTACCATTTACGAAAGACAACTACCGTAGAAGCTTGATTGTTTTGCTCACAAAAGAAAATTTATTTTCAGTTTCTTTAATGTTCAGAACAATCATAATATTCCTCAGATAAATTGCACCAAAAAAAACTCGACCGATAAAAACTCGTAAACACAAAAATAGTTTGACAATCACTTGTCTAGTCGTAATAATAAATTAGTTTTGACTGCATATTATAATATTAATGCATTTCACAAAGAACCAGTTCGGAGTTTATGCAGGGAACAAGTCACCTACACAACTCTATAACAACGCGCGTATACCAATAGCCGTATACCCCACGGGCTATCTCAGAAGACCACATTCCAGATGCCCCACGCGTCCCCCTCCCATACCCGCTACTCGCCGCACCATCTCATCTCACTACACCGTAACCTTACTATACATGAATACACCCCTCGTCTCTATCCCAACGTTCTAAAGGCTATTTTAAAAGAATATTCGTCTTTACTTTTATAAATGTAATGTTGTTTTCGAGAGCCGTTAAGCGTCGTTTTTTTTCATCGACACCGGCGAAACTAAGGAAAGGATTAATTTGAAGTAAATAAAGTATTATTTGTAACATCAACTATAGATATGAACAATTAAAGGAATTATAGTATCCCTTTTTTTATTTTTCTCGGTTTTTCATTTTCACCGACTGCACTCGACCCTAAATACTATAGTTATTATTTTTTATTATTTCATAAAGGTGATGTCTCATTGGGAGTATGGTTGCAATCTAGTTATTCTATACTATATAGTGAGCCTGAGCTTCGGTAAAGGAAAACCTCTTTCGCTGATGACACAAGACGGCACTATAGCGTTTGTCTACTACCCTCAGATTTAAAAATCGCTTTAAATGTCATCACTTAACATTAGATGTGATTGTAATAAAAGAGCTAAATCTGTACAGTATAAGTCGCAACAATAATGAGTTAGCTTTTATATAAATTACATTACATAAAATCATGAGGAATCATTTTTAATATTATATAAACCATAAAAACAAACCACAAACCAATTGGCAGATAAAACGATGCACAGTTGTCAAATGCAAGAGATTTAGTTAGGATTATTTCAAAAGACTGTATGCACGGGAATAACTTAAGTCGAAGTTTGTACCACTGTGGTGTTCTTGCGCTGGTTGCTTTCTTACTGGCTATCCTTGGCTGAGTGCGTTCAACGCTCGACACGTACTCCTACTAATGTTTTAAATGCCCTTTAGAACAACAGCTTAAGTAAATAGAGTCTATTCTGAAATTTGACGATATTCTTTAAAAAAATCCACCAAAGTACACCTATGCAAAAATAAAATATATTTTTGAAATTAAGAAAAATGTTTTATGACCCTTAATATTGTATGGAAATGTCCAAAAGATATTAAATTTCTAAATATAGTACAGGAACTGGTTTTCAAGCGCAACTTACGTAGAATACACGAACTTCCGTAATTCTGCAAAACTCACTTCGTTAAAACAGAATACACTATTATCAAATGATATTGATAACATCGAATATTCTTGGATTAATATTTATGTAAATAGTGTTAGCGTCTGATTTTCAAGTTTCAGTAACTGAAAGAATACCACCAAAAGAAAGAGCAATCTCTTGTCAGTAAAAAAAACCGATTTATACCTAGTCACTGTCAAAAACTTAGTAAAAAAAAATTATTACATGAACAAAATAAAATAATGCAAATTGCAGTTATTTTTCTAGAATAATCTATAAAATAAATTATGAGATTGTTTAATCTTGCATCATTTTTGTTGTAAATCCCATAATAAGTAAATATTTTAGCATTTTTGAAATATATATTTTTATTATAACGACTGCCTCGATGGCGCAATTGTATTACAGTACAACTGTCGTTCTTAGATCTGGGGTTCGATTCCCGGGTCGGGTTAAGTGATATCGGGTTTTTCTACTCAATATCACACTGGAGTTTGAAATTCGTGCCCGATGTGGCGACAGGCTCGCCCCCTGTCACATCTGGGATAGAACTAAGCTCGGCGAAATGTGAGTGGTGTAGTTTGCTATTTCACCTCTGCCTAACCCTTCGGGGATAGCAGGCACGAGCTTGTGTTATATTTTTTATAATATAATATTTATACTATTAATATTTTTTTGTTTTTACACCTCATTTTTCGCAGCTTATACATTTTTTTTAATAAATAAATATTTATTGAAATAATTACATGTCGGAGATGTTTGTATTACTTTTTAAGTTTACGTGCAATATAATCTCTGCATTACGAGATTCTATCGAATAAATTAGACACAGTATTAAAAATTTGTTAACACGACTTGGTAACTTTCTTCACAAGAAATAATTTTGTTATTACTGTTCAACCTCTATGAAGCATTGCAATGATAGTTTAGATCCTTCGTCCAGCATACTACTTTATTGATCGAAAAAAACTACATTCTAATCCCTATACAGATCATACGGTATTTTAGTAATCTGGGAGAGATTGTATTATATTAATTTTCTTTGAATGCATTATTTTCAAAGTGTAAGTATCCATTTGCGTTGCTAAAACGCTTACGAAGTTATTATGAAATATTTTTGGATCGTCTAATAAAAACCCAAAAACTGCAAACAATTCAACAAGATTAGTACGAAAATAAAATTACAACCAGGAAAGCACATGTTCAAATTTGTGTACAATAGACTTCAACGAGTGCTATCTGCGCCCGCGCACGTTTCTCCTGACACGACTGCGACATGTTAGATTAAGTCCATACATTATTTATTAGATTTATTAACTTTCACGTAAACTTATATAAGTTGAACTACATAGAGCAATAATGAGTAGTATATCCAAACGAGTTTCTTTATAACATTATTTATTATATTTTATATAATTTACCATAAATTAAATTAATTCTCAAAAGGTGATATGAAGAAAAAAGTCGCTTGGCAATTTCTTTCAACCGCTAGTTGCAAATTACCTCACAAAGCAATAGTTGAAATCTACCAATAGATGACAATTGGTAACTGGGTCTTAAATACGAATTGAACTCATAAATCTCGTCTCTAGCTCTGTACAAAGCAGTTTAACATCTTCATATACACGATAATAATAGCCTTCATTGGAAAAAAATATCTAACGAACGCTTTACCACCGGAGTAGTCAGATATTTACGTAATACTCACGAGTGTGTTTCACCGTGAATAGTGTATGATTGTACAAATATAGATAGCCCACCATTTTTATGTCGATAAATAGTAATAGGCACCTTTTTTTTTTGACGGGGGGAAATGCATTTACGCACTACCCTTACCTATTGCATTAGTGAGACCGGAGTCCCCCAATGTAATAGGTAAGGGGGCACGGAGGGACGAACTCCGTGCCATTGTGAAGTAGTAATAGGCAATTGCATTGAAGGCAAATCGGTAGGCATTACTATTACGTGTTTTTCATCACTGCTTTATAGGTTTTCTGTAACATTTACTTTGTACAAATTTCTTATCATCTAAGTTAATCAAAAAATTCTGTAATAAGCTTGAGATATTGGAAAATATCTTGAGATAACTATAGCATAGTGGTAGGGCATTTTCTAATAATGTCCACCTGGTTAACAACCACCATAAAGTTTCAAAACCTATCACCAAATACCAATGGGTATTTTTCGACAGGATCACTCGATAGACTTAGAGTGAGTGAACGTGAGATCGTGTAGACTTAAAGTGTTTAACAGCTTAGGCCACGTCATCACTTAATATCCGGTGAGATTGTGGTCAAAATACTGGACCTTCACTGTATAATGTCAAACGTAAATGTACTGAGATTTATCGTCGTCGCTTCCAATTAAAAATTGAGTTTACCAATAAATTTTACATTCACCTATTGATGAAAACCAAAACTTAAATTGACAGGGATCCCCTTTCTGTTGGTAGTCGATTGCAACAAAGTTAATCTCGGGTTACTTCCTACGAATATAATAATAATTAAGAAAGTTTTAATTCGGATACTCCAGTTTCGGGAGTTTTAATTTAAGGGTGCGTTCATCTATTGAGATTTTTTTTTCTGCCTAAAACTTAATGATATGTAGTTTTATATAAATAACAAAATAATACGAATTACTGATTTGAACACGGATTATTAAAAAAAATTTTTTTTTTTTTTTTTTTTTTTTTTAAACACAGAAGTTTTGTGAGCATAACTTAATGATTTTACACATCTGCCTGCCAAACTAGGATTCCCTGTATCTTGGCAGTAGGTTTCGCTCTGTTGACAAGTGCTCATCTGCTGCCTCAATATTCAACATAAGGATATTAATTAATAAGATGTGTAAGTGAGTGTAAGTGTAAATAAATTTAGGGTGAACCCAACAAATACAGTATGTATGTGATGTGTGTCAGAGTGTACGAGCGTGTATGTATATGTGTTTAGGATTAATGTAACTTAATTAAGACAATATCACATATATTTTAGCTATTTTAGTAACTGGTTTTACTTATGACTAGGTTTCCTATATACTTATTCAATAATCTTTAAGAATTCTTCAGTTTCGTTGAAAGATTTATTCATAAGCCATTTTGTTATAATTAAGAATAAAGTAAAAAAAAAGAGGGATTTTCAACGGTATAATTTATGAACTGTTGATTTAAAAGGGAAAGTTAATGAGATTTTTTTAGAATAAATAAAGTATATTTAGAATAAGTAAAGTAGAAAGGCAATTTTTAATTTATTTCCAAAAGTAATTAAATAATAAAAATCATCTCGTCGTAGAGAAATATCGAGCCAAAATGTGATTTTTAACCCGTAATAGCTAACTACTACTCTCCGCATTTTCTACCATCCGCAGTGTTAATTTTCTTTACATTATTTTTCAATTATAAATTTTCATATTGATTGTATTATGGTTTTTATTTTAATTATCATTAATTTATTTACGATTCATAGCGAATTGGTAAAACAAATAGAGCTAACTAAAATATTAAAACTTATAATAAAGCTACAATATCAAAATATTTACACGACTCGAAAAGTAAATTTACATACAATTATCGTTAACGTGATAATTCACGTAAAATTTATATTAACATATACAAAAAGCATGAATATTTCAAACACAACTTATAAAACAGCCATTTCACTAAGCAAATATACACAGAGTAGACAGTCGGTAAACGAACACATGTCAGGCCACCATCATATTCGATGCCGTTCAAACACTCGAAGCGGTAAAAATAGTACAGGGCATCCGAGATGATTTATATATTTCACATGGCATAAATTTGCATTTATAGACAACTAGCTATACCTGTGACTTCGCTCGTTTTTAATTGTTCAATATTATTTATTATATTTATATTTTTGATATATTAAATGATTTCAGAAAAGCCGTTTTTTTTGACAACTTCATACATAGTTTTACTCAACATCTCGGCCGAAAGACCCTCTGGGTCCCTTTCCGGCAATTTTTCAAGACGTGCTCCGATCCTCATCTAGGGAAGCTCTTGTAGCGCGATACAGTAACACTCCATGCATCATAGGCATCATACTGCTCACACATACTTGCATGCTACACGCAAGGCACATGGGTTATGCAAGTGACCCTTTTTACTTTACAGGTTCATTAACCGCTCGGTTAGCTAGGGTAAATTCCGTTGAATTTTTATCACACTTTTGGTGCTCTTGTGCTAGATACTATTTTTAGGCTGAGTGCTTTAAGCACTCGCCTCAAAGTTTGGTGAAGCTGCTAATGCCCATCAGGTCAACAGCGTTAGTCAGATAAAAAAAATCGAAAGATGTCCACTGTTGGACAAAAGGGGACTTTGGGGGAGGCCCAAATATTAAAATCAAAACCAAAAAATCCTTTATTCAATTTAGGCCTTAAGAAGGCGCTTATGAACGTCAGACTCTACTACCGGTTCGGAAAATAACACAATCGAGAAGAGCCGGCAAGAAACTCGATCTGGTTCCTTTTTTTATAAATTTAAAGTATAAATATACATATTATTAATGCATAAAACTATACAAATCATAATTACAACCATTGTTAACGGAAGCACAGAGAGGGGTTCAAATTCCAGACATCAGTATCGTTCACATATAATCCTGTAATAACATTTTGAAATTAAGGCATGCTTGATATAGTGCTTGAAGTTATTGTCAGGTAAATCGGTAATGTTCTTTGGGATCTTTTTATAAAACCGAATCCTATTACCTATAACACTTTTATTAGATTTACTTAGCCTAAAGCGTGGGGCGGCCAACTTGTCTTTATTTCTAATATTAAAATTATGACGATCAAGCTTGTTAAATTTTCTACGAACATACATTAAATTATCAAAGATATATTGGGAGGGCAAAGTTAAGATACCATATTCTTAAAACTTGTTCTTTAAAGGTTTGCGCGTTCGATATTGCTCGAACTGCTCTCTTTTGTAACGTAAAAATGGTGTCTACTAATGCTGCTGTACCCCACAGTAAAATACCGTAAGACATTAGGCTATGAAAGTAAGCAAAGTAGACTAATCTAGCAGTAGCAATATCTGTTAACTGGCGATTTTTTCTAACCGCAAATGCATTAGAGCTAAGCCTTCCAGCCAAATTTTTAATATGTAGCTTACCATTGTAACTTGTTAACAAGTGTGATATTTAGAAACAGAGTTTTCTCAACTACGCCTACTGAGATCACCATGACTTGACAGAACGTCTTGCACCACCTGCATCCAGTGGATACCCATGATTTACCAGGTGGTCGATCCACCTTGTTTGCAGCTTGCACACGCTGCATCTTCAGGTTTCAAGTACGTGGCTTCCATTCAAGTACCCGTTTAATCCCTCGGCTTTCAATTCTACGATCAATATTACCTATCCACTACCACTTAAACTGGACAGTTCTTTGGGCAATGTCGGTTACTTCGATGGATCTTGTTATTCCATTACGCAGTGAAAATTCGAGCATAGCCGTCAGACAGTATTAGAGGACTAGTAACCGTGATCTTTCTTATGAGGCCCATTATGAGTGATCATTTTACAGTACCTTATGTCATCACTGGTAATACGCAATGACCTAAATGGTCACTCATAACTTGACGTATAATAAACCTTAACCGAAAACCTAACAAGAGGAGTTAAATTTAAAAATAATGTAAATTCATTACAAACTGTAATATAAAATGGGCAATCTGATAAAAAAAAAGTCGTGGTTTTGTAAAATATCGATCCACAGATTATTACTTTTTTTTTGCTGCAGCTGTTTTTGAACTATTTAAAACTTTCGTAAGATAACTTTCAAATATTGGAAAAAAAATTGTTACATAATTATTTCATTACAAAACTATTTTTTTTTTTTTTCAAAGCGAGTCTGATAGTTCATTATTTCGGGTTATATGTTTCAGAAGGTGTACGACTTTATGCGTTTAATAATTAGTGTTCACGGATAAGGTCCTTAGAAAATACTGCGAACATAATGAAATGCTAGTTCTAATAAAATAAAACCAAAACCATAAACCACCGTTTTAGCGTTAAACGACTTTTCCAAGTAATAGGCGCGACCGCAAAGCGCATTTGTGAGACCGCACATTAAGCTCCACATAATTAAGACAGCGGCCCGGTCTTCGGGTTCAATTACAAATTATTACATTAGCCTTAGTCTCTATTATTTCCCAAGCCTGCAGTCGACTTTTGAATAATAGATATTACACGACAAAATTAATTAAAATTATTATTAGAACGACTTATTACTTTCATTATTACTGTAAACGTATCACGTAACTTTGGATTAAAAGAGGTAAATGATCAATTATTTGTTTTATTTTATATTGCTATATTTAATATTTTTTGTATGTATATATTTTCTCATTATTTTGCCGATAAATAGAAATTATTTAAAACTATCATTTCAACTGTATCTATAGAAATCTAATCACATACATTGAGCTAATAGGTAACAATATTAGACAACACCTTAGATATACCTACCATATTTTTAAAAAATACTCCCCTCTATTCTCGTTTTCTTACCTCTCTCCTTCTCTCAATGTTCTCCTCCCGATCACAGTTCGTATTCTATTTGTAAATCTATTATTTTTCATAAACATTAAAAATTAATTGAAATCGTTCCGAAAAACTTGATGGGTACATATCTACAAAACATCGAATCTTTCTGTCAAATACAACCGTTACGTTATCGCTTGAAGCTACAGGCCACAAATTGAAAAAGTCCGTTCACCAAAACTCTGTTACTAATCAAAAAGGGAGCACCACAATAGCAAATTACATACGTCCATCATATCTACGAAGGTAGAGGTCCTTTATGCTGAATTAGATATCCATTTGTCCTTACCCATCCCCTAACGTAAGTTAATATTCAATTATTTACAAATAAACTAATCATTATCCTCTAATTGTAATCCCTATATTTTTCTAATTACTAACCAAATTATTTTCACCCTTATCCAACAATCAACATAGTTCATTTTCTATCACAAGAAAGTATAAGCAAACTCAAGTTTTATTTAAACAACATCTCGTCTGCTATTTAGCGTTTAGATTTAACACAATCTCGGCTAATTTATCAATTGATTACTCGAGTATCTCGACATTACTAAGTTATCTATCTCTAAATGGAAGCCATTAATGGGTGCGGTAAGATTTATTTACGTTAATTGTTTTTCTAAGATATATTTATTTTTGTACGTAACCGATTTATAACACGAACGTACCTACGTAGCGAAAAGTTTTGCTTTAGAAAAAATGTATTAATTATAAATTCAGTTAACGACCACAAATTCTATCATGTGAAATATTGAACTGTTATTGCTTAACACGTTATGAAAAAACGAAATAACATATAAGCTAGATCCTACTAAGCCTTCATTCTTATATTAACCCTGAAATTCGTATTGTTGCATTTCTAAAACAAACCGAAAATTTAAATAATTTAAGAAATAAAGTAATGCTTCCATCCTTTTATCCATCCATTCAAGCAAAAAAAAAACGTCCACTGCTTGACATAAGTCTCCCCCAAAGATCTTCACGACGACGTTATAATGCATAAGAATAACGTATAATAGTCGTAACGTATAATAAAATGTCATATGATCCCAAAATAATGCACTTGTCTCAGGTGTACCAACTGCATAGAGTCTGAGATAGTATACTCGTCCTGCAGGTCAGCATGTTGCTACATAATAAGTGCTTTAACCGGTCAAGTAACCGGTGTAACCACCCTCAAATTTGAAAACCTGTCGCCAAATACCAATTGGTGTGTTCCGGCAGCATCAATTGAGAACCAGTACCTCAGGCTTAGTGTGTTTACCATCCTGGACCACATCATCACTTAACATCAGGTGAGATTGTGGTCAAAGCACTGAGCCTGTTCCGTATAAAAAAAAACAAAAGCACCAACTCGCCAGCTTTCAATTGTTTTCCTATTGTTAAATTTTATTGGTTTTTGAGGGATTAAATAATATCATACTGAATAGTAAATAATTTTTAGGTCACATTACCAGAGAAACAAAAAATGTTATATAACTACCCAGTACATATTTGATGTACTGCCTCGGTGGCGCAGTTGTATTACGATGCAACTGCCGTTCTGAGGTCTCGGGTTCGATCCCCGGGTCGAGTCAAGTGGTATTGGGTTTTTCTACACAGTATCATCCCGGAGTTTGGAATTTGTGCCCGATATGACGACAGGCTCACTCCCTGTCACATCTGGGACGGAACCAAGCTCGGCAAAATGTGGGTGGTGTAGTTCGCTATTTCATCTCTGCCTAACCCTTCGGGGATAACAGACATGAGCTTATGTTTATGTATTTGATATATCTCTGATTTATGTTTGTAATTTACCTAAACTTTAAGGATAAAATTTATTTTTTTTCCTTTACAAATATTGTTATACTAAATGAACCTATCAGAAAAATAACGAATTATGTTATTTATTTAGTAAAACAGGGTGTTTCTGTGATTAATCGAGAAATTCATAATATTTGAAGTATTCGAATACTTCGAATAATATGTTTAGTACTATTCGAAATAATCGAATAGTAAAATAGAACGAATATTACAAGCCCTAGCTGTGCAAGCATTGAATCAATATTCCACTAGTTATAACCATTCGAACAGCACTAACAAAATTTTAACCACTAACAAATAAAAATATCCACAGATTGATTTATATTTAGATACATAGCAATGCCGACTACGACCACATATGCAGCAACACTCCTTATAAATACCAATCTACATATTCAACTATAAATCTTATCACAAGACAAGCGTGAAAGGCAGACCGGTGTGTGCTAAATTTACTAAGTCTAGAAATAAGTAATTTTTGTCTTCTACCTTTAAACATAATGTTAGTTAGTTTGAACCAATGGTACTCTGAGCTTTTAGTGGAAAAAAATCACTTCTCGGCCAAGTGTTGCATTATTTTATTACAAAGATTATTATCACATTTATATATATGTATGTGTCACTCAAAAATATTTTTTTGTCATAAATTATTCATCATGTCATTTAATTCAAAATCAAGTCTAAAGTATATTAGAAGGTAATAAAAGTTACGTCACGACTAATGCGAAGGCAAAAACCTATCGGCATAATTAAATTGTTAGTTGTCTGATTCCGAAAAGTGGTGCGTTTTTACAATGTATTTACCAGTCACAAATGTTCTGGTTATTAACACATTTCGTATCCAATAAGATATATCACGTATAACCATGGCTTGAGTAGAGTTTATAAAATTACTGAAAATAATATAGGCAATACATCAAATTTTCATCGTAGTAAGTACAATCATCATAATCTCTGTTCAGACGTCAGCTTTCTATGATTGTAGATGTTTAAACTATACTAAACTGTTACCACCAGAAGCTACAAAAAAGTAATTTGACCAAAATCGTAAAATCAAAATTTCAATCAAAACAACGGTTATTACATTTTACTCCTTAGCATCCAAACGTGTCTAGTTAGACTTATTTGTCTAGATTATACTGATACATATATAATGTATGTATCTAGATAAAAGACCAGTCGTCGTTTTATGTTCCTTCGAGTCTGTACATGAACGTTATTTTTTTTTAAATCTCTTTTCGTCTACTGGAAATGTAGTTTTTAGTTAGTTAAGAGTACGCGAACCTTTGCAAAGCTGGTCATTGGATATATCAGCTAATAATATCTCAAAAAATAATGGGTAATATTACAAATATACCATGGTAAAGAATGTTTTAGCAAGGCGTACGGGAGCAAAGCCATCTCGATTATCACCAGTACCAAAATATTTCTGACTCACATCATTTATAATAGTGGTCCCTTTCAAGGTTGATTATAAATGGTTTTAGCCTGTGATAAACAATTAACATCAGGTGCAATATAGCACGGCTGAGCGCCTTAAGATGTCTAGGTTTTCCCGGTCAAAAGTGGTTTTTTTACATTTATTATACTTTAAAAAAATAGATGGATTATATGCTTGTTCATTATTTATTTATCATAGTACATTAAAGCCCTCCTAAAGTTAGTTATTTGTACTATTTTATTTACTAAATAGGATCAGCTAAATCTAAATCTCACCTAATCTTAAGTGAACATGTGGTCCTTGATGCTTAGCACAATAAGTCTATAGGTTTCTAAGCTATCCACCGATGCTGCTGGATCATACCTATGTAAGGTGCTTGTAATAATTTCGACATATTTTTAAACTTAAGAGTTCCATCCAGGTAACCACAAGTAGGCATTTTAATATCATCCACTATTTTTTATTGAGGTAAGATCTTCAGGAAGCATGTAACATGCCAGTCCCCACTTAATCAATAAAATTCAATTGTTTTATTTACGATTTCAAACAGTGGCTCTTATTAAACTTTCCCAATTTATTCTTCTTATTCACTAACTTTGTAAGTTTTCTGAGAGAAAGGGATAGAGGGCAGAAGAGGCAGAATATACCACACTAAATACAACTGAAAAGGTTATAGGTTTAAAAAAAAATCTGCCAGCTTGTAGAGCGCTTTAGTGGTGACTTATGGTGGTCACCACTCTCAGTACGCCTGGTATCATAATAAGTATTCCGTCATTTCTTCGTAGGAAAGAATGAAGAAAGAAATACCCGTGTAATTCAGGCACAATACCTATTCCCTCAGTATATTTATAAACAGTATCGAGTTTGATAAAATGACCTTCGAAATTACACAGCGAAGAGGTAAGTCCTAAATTTGATAGGTATGGGAAAGACAAAATTTTAGCGACGCCAATGACGTAAATGAACGGCCAATTACTAAACACAAATATCTTGATCAGAATTTTCCTTCATTTAATCTTCCTTTATGGAAAACAATATCATTAAAATTAATTAGTTAAATACGTTTAAAGTTTACCATACATTTCCGGAATGAGACTAATCATCAATAATCGAATAACTATTTCGTAATCTATCTTAAATATTCGAAATATAAAACACCACATGGTATGATACTTACTATATCTATAGGTACTACTTCTAAAATACATTATTTAAACATTTACAGCTAAAAAAATTAACATCACTTTATGTTTCCTAACATTACATCGATCAAGTGATTTATTAACTACAAAAAAATATTTAAAGAAGATTTTCTACATGTGTACTTTTTACAAGAAATATTTAGAACAATACACAATACTTTTGTAAAAAACTTAAATCTACGCCATAATAGCAAAGACAAAAAAATCAAGATGGCGACAAGGAGCAACGACCGATTTTAACAAAATTTTGTGTTCATAGAATATTTTTTAAGCGAAGGATATCGAATACACCAAACGAGCTTCACCTGTATAGTATGATACATCTGAATGTGGTAGGGTAAATCTGAAAATTGGAAAGATTCACAAAAACATTATTACGGCAATCATCAAAATAAACAGCCGTCGTCAAAAATTTTTTTTATCCCACCCCAATAAAACATGGAACCCGAGAGATATAAAAGTCACACTACACGTGATAGAAAAGATGCCCAATCTTTACATGCCCCATTTACCGATCCTATTCTACACGTAATCCATTAATTGACCCGTATTGGTCTCAAGATATTTTTTTCCCTTCTATTTTTGTTTTTTTTTTTAGTTTTTCTAACTCCCAAAAGCACCTGTACCTCTGAGCGTACCCTACGTTGATTTCGATGACTGGTTATTTTTATACAAATAAACCAATGTGGATAATAAAGGTGTTAAAAAATCGACTTTAGGACATAAATAATAAACACTATTTTTCGTCAAAATCGTTTGTTGTCCTTCATAAAATTCATGCCGAGCGTACGTTGCGAGGATTCACCCAGTGACAAGCCGATCGATACAGGTAGAAAATCGATTGTTATTGAATGTTAAATCTGCTCATAATAATACTAATACTATTCCCTATAGTTCCACATAGAATAATAACAATATTTCAAAGGTATGTATCTCATTAGATATATTAGATTAGTCATTTATTTTTGTAGATGTTTTATGATTACGATATTATAGATAATATGGTTTGTATAAATACGTACTGAGAAAAGAATTCATAAAATAATACGCACTGAATCTACAGAATTTTGGCCTATAACGTAATAAAAATTGAACACTCGCTTGTTTCTTAATCTGTCACAAATACTTATACACAAAAGAAATCTTATGTTGATTTAACGTAGATATAAAATTTTAATCAAAATTATTTCTGAAAAATGCCATATGCCTTAATTAAATCAAAACATATATTTGCAAATAATTTACAATCAAGTAATATATATTACTAGTCGTATATATTTAATATATACATAACCAACAAATACATGCGAAGAAAACAAATTTTAGTAAAATAAATCAAAAATATTATTGTCAGAAAAATATCAATGAAAAGAGGTTTCGAGCAAAATCATTATCATTCATAAGTATATATTATTTATTCATTCGACTGTAATTTATAGAAGCGAACTACATGTGTACGTCAAAAAAAATTCCTGGATATACATACTACATAATAACTTCTACATTTATAAAGATTTTTTAGCGGGATCTTTGTGTGAAAAGATGTAGTCTCTACCTACCCTAATGGGAGAGTTTTTAAATTAAGCTTTCCTATTACCCGACAATTATGTAAGCAATCAGATATCATCAACACGCGTAATTTACAGACTGGTGTGGGGACTGTACATCCTTTCAAATGCCTCACCTGCGACTAAGGAATGTTAATTTAATTACAGGTTTTATTAATATTTTATGTTACGTTGGGGGCAAATGTCGTGTGATATAGTTCATGTTCTGCTACTTATGTGAAAGTTATTTGGAACAATTATTATCAATAATTTTATTTACAACTAGGTAGCACGTGTGTATTAGGTACGGTTCTAAAGCAGTGGTTGTCACACTTTTCTGGTCAACGCCACATAAGGACAATGTGAAGTATCACAGCAATCGCAACCTGTTAATTCATTTATTCGTCAAACCAATTAACTAAATATTAAATGATTTCCAAGCAACTAAAAATGTTATTTGAATCAGATCAGCTTTTTTCAAGGACAATATGAAATGTTTCTTGAGTTCTCTCCAGTAATCCGCTCACTCGAACTCCTTATACTTCCGATCTCGTTCCTTGTAATTCTATTTAGTTAATATCATAATTTTACTAAGCAAGATCAGTTTTGATAGTAATTGTTATACTAAAACTGTTTACTGGAATGTCGACCACGAGCTGCAGTTTAATGACCATGGTTCTAAAGAGTTATATTTTTTTTTTTTTTACGAGGGGAATGCATTTACGCACGTGCTGTCCAGTCAGCCCTGATAGGGACGTACCCTTCCAGGACTGACTGAAACGCGTCTGAAGATGTGTGACAGTCTCTCGCACAAGTGCAAGGGGCTGTCACACAGGATTAGTGTGGGACTCGCGGCGAGAAGCGCCGTTGACCACTACCCACTAAACCCCTCGGTACCTCCCGCCACATAGTAGGAGCAAACACGGGATCGGACTATGCATTCACCGCGAGTGCTCCAGTGGCTGACATACAAACCTACTCACACAACTGAGAGCGGGTAGAGAGTGTCCCTCTCACCCCTACTCCCCAAGTTCCCTCAACCCCGGTGATATGCCCTTATCTCTTTATCTCCCTTCTGCTACATTACCACGCAGGCTGGTCACAAAGCTGCAAATGCATGAAAGCATCCATCACGGCACAAACCCTTCAAAAGAAGTATGAACAGGCATCTTAGCAGACCTGCATAATATCGACGACAGCCAGTGGATTGTGCTGCTGCATCAGATGTTGTATCAGACACTTTGATGAGCTACTATAACGTGGTGTTTTAAGTTTTTGTATAAATATGATAAACCTGCCACAACTTTTACGATGGTACTGACTTTATTTTTTATCTACAAATGGTCTAAAACTGAAACTATTAAATGCTTTTACAATTTGTTTCTAACTGTTATTATGGATTTACTGACTTATGACTTGTTCTACATGTCTAATAAAATATGTACTAAATTTAGATAATCTGCGGTTTTACAATAGTGTCATGTAAATAAGTTCAGTCCTTCGAGTGATAAGCACAATGGACAGATATACTGATAGAGAGAGGTTACCTTTCTTGTCAAAGGACGTAAGTATTAATCACAGAGATATGGAAAATCCTAATGAATAATAAATAAATGTAACTTAGTTAAAGAAACATAGATAATAGCAGTCACAAATATTTTTTTACTGTAATAAAACACGCTTTAATGCATCTGTCGTGCTGTCTCGAGGAACTAGGAGGGTCGTTTTGTTTCGCCGGCGACGTCGCCGCCCGCGGTCTGATCAGAGAACGAACGCGGGATGACAGCGGCGCACCGGGGCATGCGACCGGACCAACCGGTTATACTTACGCCCATTGTGGTCACTTCTTGTCCGCCCCGTACAACACGACACAAAACGACGTCCAAAGTAAAGGGTTCGCCAAATAACAAACAAGTATCCACATAAGTGCTCGAACATACACTATTCCGTAGTATTGTAATTTGGAAAGTATTTTTTTTAATCTGTTATAGTTATGATAGAGTTTCTCTTATGATGAGCGTAAATGTGCCTGAAGATAAATACCTTAGCGTGTTCTATTTCGAGGACTAGCTTTCGATTGTAGCTAATGTACAATAACCTTAAGCCACGCAAAACAAGCGGTAGCACTATTTTTTTTTTTCTGAGTAACTGTTGACCGCAAGAGCCTTTACAGCTTCACCGTGACTTTGAACGTAAGTGCTAAAGGCACTCAGTCGCTAAAAGGTAACTAGCACAAGGGTTACCAAAGTAATACGGACCTCGGCTTGACCGTTAACTGAGTATAAAAATTTCGCAGAATTTTGAACCTAGCTAAACCCTACTTTTTTATTTAATAATAAACAAAAAAGGTTCCATACAAGGCCTATGTACCTTTTTTTTTTTGACGGGGGGAAATGCATTTACGCACTTCCCTTACCTATTGCATTAGTGAGACCGAAGTCCCCCAATGCAATAGGTAAAGGGGCACGGAGGGACGAACTCCATGCCAGTGTGGGACTCACCCGGGCGTGAAGCGCCCGGAAATACCCACTAAATCCCCCCAGGGCCGTCTGCCGCATTTGGAATGGGGACGACACGGGGTGGCTTTCGCAAGCACCGCGTCGCCCCCTGCGGCGAACCCACCGGGCCTCGTCCGTGCAATGGCCCAGTGTGGATAGGGGGGAATACTTCCCCACCCACCTCTTAGCCCATCTCTCAAAGAGAGGTATGACCAATTGTTCAAACATCCGGAGGACAGGACATACTTCCCGCCCCCCCATAGAAGGAAAAGAGAAGAGTTGGACAGAGCAGTGGCGGGCACAGAGAAAAGGATGAAGAAACCCGCCACTCCTTTTGAAAGGGAAATAGGTCCCTCCCCTTCACTCGTCTTTTCTTAGTCGACAAGACGTAGGAAGGAGAGGGATGAGTGAAGAACCAGAAGGAAGCGAAGAAAGACGAAGAAGAACAAGACCCCCCAACACAACTCCCCAGCACCAACAACACCCCCCCTCCCAACCACCCGGGCACGCCTATATGTGGAAGAAACTCCTCACGTAGCGTAAGGCCCATGTACCTGCGTGTTATGTGCAGGAGTGTGTGCGCAGTATTGTCCGTGTAATGTTATTGCATGTTCAGTGTCACAGTATCGCGCTGACAGTTTGTTGGGGAACGAAGCACATCTTGTGCCGCCACCGGAGGGAGACCCGAAGTATGTACTGGACCAAAGTTAGCCGCATGTCCCCGGCGGTGAGAACGACGGTTACGCGGGCGTTGTTAGCACTATACTCAGTATATTTGTTCCTCGAAAACCTGAACTCATTGTTCTATGTCGAACTGACATTGATAGATCCACGTAATGGCAAAATTTTCAATATTTTAAAGCATAACCATAAATTTGTCAAACAATTACTGCATTCGTCGAGTTTAATATATAAAATATTTAATACGTTTCAAAGTAGTACAAGACAACTATTACTAGTAATAATCATCGGTAATAATTATAAAATTTGTTACAGGCTTAGGTAGTACGTAAGCTAATTGAAATAGAGTTCACAGTTCCATCTATTGTTGACAAGTGGAACTATAAATAAAACTGACGGCAAGAATGAAGTATTAAGTAACGAGAATTTCATCTCAGTAATAATGTATAATAAATAAGTATAAGTATAATAATAAGTATAATAGTAAAACATTTTTTTAAATAAAAAGTTTTTATGTTTTCTGTGATCATCATTTTTCTTGGTTGCATAGTCTATTACTTTTGCCTCTTCCTTAAAAAGGAAAATTAAAAAACAACAAGATCTCTCTGCGGGTACTTGGCATAATTTTGGTTTGTCATGTAGTCGTCTTTATTTGACTATATGTCATGTAATTTTGGTAGCATTTTACGTGATATAGTGTAGCTATGATGCACAAGTGTAGTGAAGAAAAATAATGACACGAATTCTGAAATATCCCAATTATTCCCGTTGTAGTTGTAACACAAGGCCGCTATTTATTGTGTTCCTAACGTCCGACTTGCCTGCATGGTTTACTGGTACCTTTCCCTTAAGAAGGCATAAATGGAACAAAAAAAATGTCTGTGCCTTGTATAACAATCAGTACCCGTTACTTTCGTATCGTTACGTTACTCGTTACTTTTGATACGTGATACCCAGAGATGAATAATAATAGTGATACCTAACCGCATCGAGTCGTATTGCGTACGGCATGACGTTAACGTCACGTTGTTCGAACTTTCTACAAAACTTACTTGCACTTTACATACCTAGTTGTGTAAGGTACATTTTTAACATTATCGTATTTTGAAGACTTGTATTTAGACCTTTTTTTACATTTCATTCTCAAATTTTATATATACACTAGCTATGTACCCGTGACTACGCCCGCGTTTCATATATTTTTCTTATTTCGCAAATTAAAAGTACCCTAAGTTATCCGGAGTAACTTTAGCTATATAAAAAAAAAGTCCCGTCAAAATCAGCCCAGCCATTCTGGAGATTACCCATTATAAACAGACAGACAAATAAAAATTTTAAAGATTATATTTTTGAAATAGGTATCTCATATACATTCATAACTATTTAGTAAAAAAAAAAATTATTTTGACATTACAAACAAAAAACTTCAATTTTATTTATTAATATAGTTATATCGAGCATTATTTTATTTTATTTTTAGAGTTATATTGTTTTCGTTTAAATACCCAATTCACGCATCAATGGTAATTTCCGAACTAAAACAGTTTCATTTGTTTGTATAAACTTATAAAGAATCAATCAAACTAACATTGGTACAAAAATACGAAACATGAGAGTAACGAAATGCATTCGTGAGGAACGTTTCGTTACTCGCTACTACATGGCGTACCCGTTACTTTGTAACGAAAACATACATTTTGATACAGCTCTAGTGCCTTGTGGTCTGTCATTCGTTGATATGTCAAAAGATGTCTCTTTGATGTGATTTGCCGACTAAAATACTACGAAAATAAGCTTTTATAGACATGGGGGGTTCGCAGAGTACTCGAAAACTAAGTGTCGATAACGAGAATGCTATACAAGTGTCCCAAGACGCAATAGATCGGATACAAGCTCAGCTACAGGCGAAAGTAAATATGATTTTGCATTACATAATTTATACCAATGTCATATCAATATAGATAAAACAAAATAGTACGGTAATATCCATTTTAATTTTTCTTACTAAAAATAATTTAATTTTGTAATTTTAACGTTTAGATATTTATTATTATTATTATTCGAAAAGGGGCTATGCAGGCTTAAACAGTCCTGTATCACTGCGACCTAGTCAGATCTATTGTGATCGCCCCTATATTGCTAAAGCTCACTGCCTAGACCTACAACTTGAATATACTGTAGTATCTTTTTGGCAGAGAGCGTCTGTACCTCCTCCGGAAGCAACACATGCTTACCCAGAATTCGGTTACGAATGGGTATTAATGGATCACATTCACACAAGATGTGCTTTGGTGTTTCGTCTGCTATTTCACAGAACCTGCACTCTCTTGTGTTCTGGACACCGATGTTGTGCATATGCTTGCCCAAACAACAGTGCCCAGTTAGTGCTCTCACTAATACTCGTAGCTGATTCCTACTGAGCATCAGGGCTTCTTCAGCTTTGCGCTGAGTGAATGCTCTGATGAGCTCTTTGGAATGAATTTGTCCTGGCAATTTATTCCAGAATTCTATAGCCTTATAGGTATATTGGTCCCTTATGGTCAGTCGAACTAGGCTTTTTGGAATGCCACAAAATGGTTCAGGCCCAATTTGTGTTTCCATAGCCCCTGCTCTTGCAAGCGCATCCGCAGCTTCATTGCCGGGAACTCCTGCATGGCCTGGGACCCATCTTAAAATCAGCCTGTTATTCTTACCCAGGCTGTTTAGCATTGCCACACAATTTGCAACTAGCTTCGACTCAACTACGTCCGAAGCCAGCGCCAAGAGAGCGGCTTGACTATCCGAATGGATATATATTGTATGGTTCACGTAGGCTTTCTGCAGATTTATACAGGAACATTCTAGAATCCCGTATACCTCTGCCTGGAAAATGGAGGCAAAACTACCAAGATTAGTTGTTTGACTAAACTTAGGTCGCTCTCCATATATTCCACAGCCTACGTTAAGTCCTATTTTGGACCCGTCGGTAAACCACAGTAAGCTGCCTTCCTTCCACGTTATCTCACTGTTTAACCAGGAGTCCCGTGGAGGGATTTCGACATCATACAATTTTTTAAGATTACTTTCAGGAATCATCATATCTGATATCATCCCTAAAATTGGTGTTTCTATCACTGAGTCTAAGAAAGATCTCATGGACTGGGATATCCATTGTCTCCTCCCGAGGGCGTACATTCTGTGCATCGTCAACCTCGCCACCTTCTCTACATGTAGATGAAGGGGCGACAGATTTAACAGAGCATCCAGAGCCGCTCCAGGGGCTGTCGACATGGCTCCTGTCACTAAGATAGAAGCTATTCTTTGTACTGAAGCTAATCGGGTACAAACAGACTGCTGTTGTGCCTTTTTGGACCAAGCCACACAGGCGTATGTTATTATGGGTCTGACAACTGCCGTATAAAGCCATATGGTTAGCCTGGGGTGTAAACCCCAGCGCTTTCCGGCCATTCGACTACAGATCCCCATTGCTATTTTAGCCTTTTGAATTATATATCCAATTTGGCTATTCCAGGTCAGTTTCTGGTCGAGAATAACACCCAAGTATTTGACCTCTGGTGAGAAGTTTATTGTCTTGCCATTTAGTGAAGGTTGTACCAATTGGTCAAGACGCCTTTTCTTGGTAAATGGTACTAGGACAGTTTTGTCTGCATTGATTCTCAGTTCATTGTCCTTGCACCATTTGTCAATGACACTTAGTGCTTTCTGCATAAGGTACGAAATTGTACTTTGAGAGAAACCTCGGACAACTACCACCAGGTCATCAGCGTAGCCCTGGGCGTCAATCCTTAATTCCTCCATCTTATGCAGGAGTTGGTCCACTGTTAGGGTCCACAACAGGGGCGATAAAACGCCTCCTTGTGGACAACCTCTTGTGGTTACCACCTCATGATTAGTGCCATGCAATGTTAATTTAACTATACGGTTTGAGAGCATTGATTCAATCCACTTTATAGTGGTTGAATCTACCTTTTTAACACTTAACCCATGAACTAGTGTTCTAATGGGTGTGTTATCAAAAGCGCCCTCAATATCCAAAAATGCACATAGTGCAATTTCCTTATCTTCTAATGCCTTCTCCACTCTATCTACAAGATAGAGCAGGGCAGTCTCAGTGGATCTTCCTCTGCTATAGGCATGTTGTTTAGAACTTATAGGGTTTGTGGTTAGTACCACTTCCCTAATATTTCTATCAATTATCTTCTCCATAGTTTTCAGAAGAAAAGATGTAAGGCTTATTGGTCTAAAGGACTTTGGCATAGCGTAATCCTTTTTACCGGCCTTGGGTATAAAAAGCAGTCGTACTTTTCTCCATAGTTCAGGTATATATCCCCAAGCAAGGCTTGCCCTGAAAATCTTAATAATTACAGGTGTGAGGATGTCAAGACCTCGCTGTAATAGCACAGGCTGAATTCCATCCTCTCCACCTGTTTTATATGGTTTGAATGACTTTATAGCCCATTTCACACTCTGTGGTCTTATAAAGCTTGCCGCTCTACGCCAGTCCTCTAATTGAGGCCTTATTGAAGAGGGCAGTCTTCTAGAAGTAGGTCTCTCAGAACCTGGGAAATGAACTGACGTAAGGAGCTCCATGGTTTCCTTTTCACTGTAAGTGAAGGTCCCATCTTGTTTTTTAAGGAGTCCTATTTGTTTAGGTTTGTCCTTAGCGAGCACCCTGTGAATTCTTGCTCCATGAGGCGTATCATTGATTTCCTCACAGAACTTTCTCCAGGAAGCCCGCTTCGCTTTCCTAATTTCTTTATTGTATTTGGTTAGGGCCAGTTGGTATGGCTCCCACTCCTTTGTGTTTTTGGCCCTATTGAAAAGCCGCCTAGTTTTTTCCCTAAGCTTTTTAAGCTTAGAGTTCCACCAGGGAACTTGTCTTATTGAGGTCTTTTGTTTTAGAGGACAACTCTGCTCATAAGCATCAGTAATAGATGCCGTGAGAGCATTAGTTGCCAACTCTAGACTCTCAATTGTCTTAATATTTTTAGGGAGCGTTTCCAGGTTAGACCTTAGGGTATCCCTGTAGGTATCCCATGAGGTATTCCTGGGGTCCCTATATAGAACATTCTGACTCTTTATTGAAAATAAGAGCTCGAAATTAATATGCCTGTGATCAGACATAGAGTTTTCGTCACTTACACACCAGTTTTTATAATATGCCTAGCTACATTGTTAGTGGCGAATGTTACATCTAAGACTTCTTGTCTAGCACGTGTAACAAAGGTTGGTTTACATCCTTTGTTTAAAATAGTTAGGTTACTAGTTGTAATAAAATCAAAAAGTAACTCTCCTCTTGCGTTAACGTCACTGCTACCCCAAGTAGTATGGTGAGCATTGGCGTCACACCCCACCAGCAGCTCAGCGTTGTGTTTCTTCGCATAGTCCACAATCCGCATAAGCTCTTCTGAGGGATTACTGTTCTCTCCAGGTAGATAGGCTGAACAAACTAATAGTTTGGAGCCCTTCCACCCGTCAAGATTAATATACGCCGCAACCAGGTCATCTGAACAAAGCTCTGGAACAGGTAGAAAGTTAGTTCTTTTGCTAAAAACTATACCAGCTCTGGGCTTAGTCCCGCAGTTGTGTGCAAAAACACTCCCTGCGGTTTTCAATCCCAAAATTGCATTATTGCGCACCCAGGGTTCTTGTATAAGAGCGAGGTCCACAATGCCCCCTGAGAAGCATTTCTCCAGTACCGCCGTCGCTGCAACAGCATGATGGAGGTTAACCTGGAGGAACCTCGCATGACCACTGATGTGTGCTATTGGTTTTTGCGTAAAGGTTTCCAACCGGCGGTCTTCCTGCCTGTCTGGGGACTAGTAAGTCCACCTCGAGGTTGGATTCCGCCTGTCTTCATAGTCCTGCCTCCTCTGTAACCTCCTCTACCTAAGGGCTTTGGAAGGATATGCTGCGCCAGGGGCGCTGACCCTTCCAGCCCAGAGGCTGTAAAGGTAGAGGAAACAGGACCGCCTGTAACCGCAACTGTTTTACCTTTACTTACCTCAGAGTCAGTCTCCGTGGGCGCTGAGGTCGCCGAAGCAACTTCCGCCTTAGGATCTATCCTCTGGGCTTTTGAGGTACTTAGTCTGGGCGTTGGGAAGATGTTATCTCCCTCCGTCCCAGAAGAACTGACGTCACTAGATTTCTCTAGGGCGTCAACGAGGGAATTAAAATTCAACCGTATGATGTTTTCATCCATACTGTTCCCACGATAAGCTAGGGAAATAACAGGTCACCACCGACAGAGCCCCGCATGTCGGTGGAAGAGCAAAAATTACTCTCTGAGGTGCTCCGGTATCAGAGAGGTACCGTTCACGACTGGGCTCCCCCCCAGCCACGCATCCCTCGGCACGGTTCACTTAACACCTTGGATTGGGTTGGTCCTCCTCGCCAATGATCAGCAGTAATCCTAAGAGAACACTGTCGATCATTGCCCAGGGTGCACCACGTGGAGGTGGGACCAAATTCGCACCGTTTAGATAACTAATATGTGTCAGAATTTTCAGGTTAATTATATGTAATAGTTCCATATACATTGTAAATGACATTGTTTTTAAATGTAAGAACTATTAGTAATAATACCACAACTTCCCTCATACAGTCTCATGACACTAATAACATTTATTACAATGTATATATTATAAAAATTCATTTTGTCACTGAAACAAGTATGAAAATGAATGTTGTAGTCAGCCCTGGTATTTTTGTTAAATATATCACTTTCCATCAAATAATCCAAGTATTGACCGCTGTTTCCAGCAAGCTGAACAGCCAAACCCTACTCCACAATATGCACCACCTCCTCCATATTATGACCATAAAAAAAACAACAAGAACATGCAGCTGAGGAAGCATACTGGGCTCGACGTATAGAACAATTAAAACGTGCACATGACAAGATAAACAGTGGTATGCATCTAGAATATCAGAAAACTTTAAAAGAAGCTAATGAGTTATTTGATATGGTTCAAGATGATAAATTAGCAAGCAAATTACCTCCATGTCAGGAAGAAAAAGCAAAGGTAAAAACTTGACATAATACAATTTCTAGAAATACCAAACTTTAATTAAATTGTTTAATACAGCAGAGATATAGACATACTTACCACCTTTCCAACTCTTAACATATCACTATCTATGGTGCCATTAGTACATTACTACATCTGTTATCTATTTATACAGCCTAGCCAACTATCTAAGTAACAAATATATAAATTTTTTAGTTGCTTCTAGCCAGTTGAAGGATGACTGGAGGGAAAGTCGTGGTACACGTTGAAAGTTATTTATTAACTGATTCTTATATGATTAATTAATTGATTATAATTCTGATTCTGATTATTTGATGCTTGTTCTGAGGACATATAGTGAAACTTAAATTCTAAAAGATCCCTCGTTAGTCGTAGGGCTTACAGTAACTACAGTGGTCAATCAGAAACATGCAGAGTGCGAGCGAGACGGGACACACGGACTTCTCTCATACGAGGTATTAAATATATGTAACCCGTGCGCCCGCGGCTCGCGCTAGTGTGCCGTTAGATGTTGATGAGGTCTCTACAATTTAATCATTTATTTCTTACATTTTTATTGTCATAGTCATTCAGAAGAAATTTGAGGTGTCATCTAGGTGATTTATTTGTTTCCAAATTATATCTACTAAACATAACATGTTATCAATAATCAACAATATCTAACAAATTTTATTGTTCATAAATATATTAAATTATCTACCATCTTATCATAATCATCCAACACTCTTATAAATAAATTGCTATCAAACAGATTTGGGATGTGTGTATTTAAATAACTTAGGGAATCTTTCACATGCATATATATTTTATACTTTATATTAATAACAGCTTATGTTACATGCCTGAATACTACTAATCTCTAAATTAGGAGTAAGCTTACAAAGTCTAACATATTGGTGATTTCATCTGAGGAAAAATTCTTACATACAGTTGATTATACTGGACTACTATTAAAACATTTATCAATCATTTTTATTTACATAAATATGTACTGAGCTTTGAAGTTGAGAACAATCAAACAATATTCTGGTGATATTAACCATTTAACACCAAAATTTTACTCTGTTCATCTTATAAATATTATTATTAAATAATCTGTTTGAGTACAGTACTCACCAATTAAGAAATAATTGTATATATATGTAACCCACCTATTGGCACTGGCAAGATACACCTCATAAAAAGGTGAAAACTTATCTACAACCTCAGATTATGGTTTGCCAATGAATTTTCAGTTGTAGTTTCATCAACAGGTTTTAATGAGTACACAGTTTCAATATATTTTCTTCGCTTATTGACCCATATCATCTTTATTACCATTTCCTTGTCCTACATTAATCATGGTTGTCAGAACATATGTTCTTCTACCATATTTCATCTCAACATACACACCTTTTATACACATTCTTCACACAATTCATCTATTCCTTTTTCCCTATACCTCAATATCCATTCACTTCCAGAGTTATCAACTTCATCTCTCCTTCACTTAATGACTATTGCTGACTAAATATAGCTATTAAAGATCTTTAGTGTTAGGGGCCATTCATTAATTATGTAAGGATCATTTTGGCGATTTTAGACCCCCCTACCCCATGTAAGGATACATAAGATTTCTCGAACCTTCCTTCCTTTCTTAATTGTGATTGAATTTCTAACACCAGGAGTACACTAGTTTACAAATAAAAGTTTAAACCTCCAAACACTAATGTTCCGCAACCAAAATCAGCCCTTTTATTAAAATGATACATTTATAAATAAAAAAACAACCACATGTGTCTATTCTTAAAAAGTACTTTATCTATTTTCAGGTCCTCGAGTGCTACAGTACAAATCCAAACAAGTCACTATTGTGTTCAGTTTTAGTGAGCAAATTCAATGACTGTGTCTGTAAGAGCAGAGTAGCAGCTGTGACCGCATCCTGATCATAGAGCTTATCATGTACCTAATTAACATATTTTAGTCAAACAATTCCATGCCGATTAAATTAATTTATAAAAATCGAAGACTAACGTATATGTCGGCGGCACGATTCTGCGATCGTAGATTTAATATTATTGCTGTATGAATAAAATGTTATTAATTTAAATGTATTTCATTTCCAATAGTATTTACTGTATGATCACTGATGATCAAAAGGGATAATTAAGGAATTAAAATGTTTGATAAAAGTTCAATCCAACTCTTTTAATAAAACTTAGTGAAATAATAACTAATATAATTGATGAACCTTTTTTTTTTTTTTTTTTTTGACGGGGTGAAATGCATTTACGCACTACCCTTACCCATTGCATTAGTGAGACCGAAGTCCCCCAATGCAATGGGTAAGGGGGCACGGAGGGACGAACTCCGTGCCAGTGTGGAAGTCGCCCGGGCGTGAGGCGCCCGGAAATACCCACTAAAACCCCCCGGGGCCGTCCGCTGCATTTGGGATGGGGGCGACACGGGGTGGCTTTCGCAAGCACCGCGTCGCCTAAGTGATAAACCTACCATACAGAATTATTTTATTATCAGCAATAAACTACCGGACACATTATACACACTTTTAGCAGTGCACAACCAATGCATAACAATCCTCCAGGCAATCATTAGTGCATGTAGCAAAAGCATAATAACTATAAGGAATACATCAACACAACTATGTAATAAATAATCTGTCATTAAAATTGTATAACTTACTTAATCTGTGTAAATTTTCTTGTTGAGTCGTTGTCATAGTAACGAAAGGATGATATTTACTTCATGTGTTATCATGCATTCTGTATATTAAATTTGAAAATTTTACATAAAACTAGCAAACCAAAATAAGTACAATGGCAAATCTACCTGAAGAAAAAAAACGGCGAATCTCTTTATACCCTGGTTACCCTGAGTTGGCTAGATCTGACGTCAGCATCTACCCATCTTATTCTAAATTGGGTTTAGCTTAGTAAGTCATCCCAGAACCTAATAAATACTAAACATGTAATTAGTTAAATTAGGGTAAGCCTATCAGCATTAATTTTACCACAAAATTATAATTATAAACCAAATCATTTAAATACTAAGAAATATTTTGTATAAATTTTCTATGTGACGATACATAAATTAACCTTGTGTCCTACAAAATGATCCTAAACAAGATTCTTAGAATATCTTATTCTTACCACCTAGCTACCCACTTGGAATATTAAAAAAATATTCATATTTTTAGCCGCGTAGTATGTCGCCATCGATACCACTGGGCTAAAGTAGCTCAACATAAGCAGTTCATGCGGGAACTGCACAGCTTCGAACGACTCCAGTCGAATGCTCTAGATGGCGTCAGAGTTCACCGGGAATTCTCCCAAGGCATCCTCTCACACACGATACCGCCTCGGCGGTATATGCAAAAGTTGACGCCAGACCCTTTGACTTCTAAGGAAAGGATGCGTGTTGAAGAAATTATTAGTGGCAGAGTGAATTTTGGGCAAAAATAAATACACATTCTCATTAAGCATATTTAATATTTCCAGACTTTAAATTTTAAAAGGAATTATTGTTGTACAATATTATTTTCACCTTTACATAAAATAGCTATGCAAGACTAATAAATTTTTATTCATAAACCATAAATATCTATTAAACTGAGCACTTATTTCGCCTCTTGGAGGATGGATTAAATGGTATCGGGTATTACATGTGACTCACATATGCTCCTAAAGTATAATGGAAAAATATATCAGCACCCCATCACTTGTGCCAGAGATGTTAAGGAGTAGTTATTTATTTAGTGTGCTATGGACATGTCGCCCAGAGAGATGAAAGTTACGTAACTGGCTACATCCATCTTGGTAGAGGGAGACAGAACAAGGTATACAGGGATTGTGTGAAAAATAATATGTTTATAAAAGATAACAAATGATGACAGAGAGTAGAAACCTTAATTAATTTAGGATAAAGTAAAGAAGATTTTAAAATCATGACTATTTCTTAATAACTACCAAGTAGAAAAAAGTTAATTAACATTGGAGAAAAATATTTTAAAAAGGAATGCCATTGAAAATGTACTAAAATATAACTAGAAATCAGTATATAAATTACTGGCTGTCTGGCAAATGATATTTAATGGTTTTAATAAATATACAAAAATTTAACAAAATTAAAGTAAAATATTATTTCAGGACAAATGGGAACCTTAAGAGTTAGGAATAGAATACACATATCAATTCGAAATTATTGAGCCTCAAGAGCTTTTCGTTTTTTCATTTTCTTGCTCTTTTCCACATTACTTTGTAAGTACTGTGCCTCCTTCTTAGCCTGTGCAATCTCCGCTCTTAATCTCTGTTTCATTGCAGCCCTCTCATATGCCAATCTCTCACTTAGATGTATCCATTTGAACCTAGGTATATACTTTATATTCCATATCATGTCATAGTAGCGAGATTTCTTTCTAGTACCAATTTTTGTGTTGTTTAGTTTTGCTGCCACTTCCTTAGCAACTTTTTTCTTTTGAAATTCCACCCACCCCTCTGAGAACTGATTTGGAACACGTTTTCGCCTCTCGCCTGGTTCTGAAATATTGTCAATTTTAAAAAAGTAAAATCATCACAGAGATTATGACAAACTGATAGAATATCTACATACAGTCTAAAAGTTGAAATTCATATATTTTTACCTAATTCTTTGTATATTGTCACTACTTTGAAACTAAATTATAATAAGGTTTAATTTGCAGGGAAATGTTATGATATAACGTGTATGCTTTGGCAAATATTTTCATATTCCTACAATGTAAGGTCGCGGGAATCCGCTAGATGCGGGTGGTGCAAGACCGGTCGTCGTGGAGATCTTTGGGGGAGACCTATGTACAGAAATGGACGTCTTTCGGTTGAATGGATGGATAGCAAGAAAAACATATAAAAAAACTATGGTCTATTAGAATTTGCGTAATAAGGGGACTAATCACAATGGTATTGTGTGGTAATTAACCCTACGACTTCCCTAGGTATGAGAGATAATACTCACTTGGAATATATTTTATTATATAGAACCCTTAACATTTATATTTTATTAATGACTGGTCTATAACCTAAGTAAATAAAATCTCGTAGTAGGAGGTAAAGTATGTACCATAAGTACTAAATTACTTGATGAAGTTTATAATAAAACATAACCTCGAAATACATACTGCCGTTTGGCTGCAGGTAAATTCTTCCAACTTCTCCAAATTGACTAAATATTTCACGTATTTTCGCCACATTCATGTAAGGAGCAATCGTAGACAAATATATGATCCCTTTCTTCCTTGTTTTCTTCTTATTTATATATTCACTAGAGTTCAAATTACTATCTATACTGTTTTGGCTACTATCGTAATCTGAGCCATTTTCAGGCACTCTTTCGATATTTTTTATATCTGGCATTATAAGTTCTTATAGTCAATAAAACTTTAACCTTTTTATTATTTTTTTTTTACCTTAAACAAAATAAATTATTTTTTGGAACCGCTGACACTTTTACTCGAAGATGATTTTTTTTTGGTTCTGTTCATTCCTTATTAAGGAATAGGCAAAGGTACCAAGACCATGCAACCTACGCAGAGATGAATTTTTGCTTTTCAGTAGTTTTTTTCCTTTCTAAGAAAAACGCAAAAGTATTTTAACCATTCAGCCAAATTAGATGTTAATATCAATCGGAAATTAACGCTTACCACTCTAGTAAAATGCTGGCCATATTAATATAACTTTTCAAGGAATTGTATAGTACCCCAGAATAAATTTTCTTTGTTATTATACACATATGTAATCCACATCCTGTAAACTTCACTAGTGGGCAATACCTAATAGTGTGGTTATATCACGCAAAACTTAATATAGGGTCAAATAACCAATGAAAAACAAAAAATATTATATTACAATTCTTAGAAAACTCTTGTTCCAACCACCGGAAACGCGTGGCTAACTTTGCACCAACATACCTTTGGATTATCTCCGATAACGGCCCGTGACGTGCTCCGATCCTCAACTGGGGAAGCTTCTGTACCACCGCCAACGCGATATAGTGATACTTTAACGCACTAGCATAACACCTAGACAAGGACGTTTTTGTTACATTTTGTCATCGGTGCTCAATAATATCCCTCAAACGGCGTCAGAAGTTATTACCGTTTCTTTTTAGCAACGTTGCCGGCAAGTATAGCAACGTACAGAGGTGGTATGTTGTAATTGTGTGCGACCCCTTTACTCATCGTTTTTTACAGTAAGCGATAGTTGATGCCTCTAAGAAGATAAATAATAGAGAATTGGCGATTGAGTTTTGTTAAAGTTATATATAAAATACAAATGTTTAAAGGTTAAGTATAAAACATTAAATAAAAAGTATTTAGTTATTGAAAACATATATAGATGTACTTAACATATTAGTGTGCTTGTTATAGCACTGACATAAAAAAGACTATTCATTAGGTAATGCTATTGCAGAACATAGGATTGTTTCCACATTACCAGACATTATAAATGTTTATTATGATGTAAAGATAATACTTCATTTTACTCTTTTTGAGTTACTTTTCTGATGTGTGTATTAAGATCAATTTATTAATCACTTATGTAAATTCTATTCTGTGCGATTAACTTGAAAATCGATATCATATTGAACTTTAGTGATTTGTTTCGACTTTCATCTTGTAATCAGCTTAGTCTTAATCTATAAAAATACTTTAACATTTTTCTCAAATTTTATTACAAAAACTAGATGAAAATACCTAGCTATTTAAAAATATTTTTTATACAAGACTGTATGATTAAGATTTCTTTACTTCCTTGATAGACCAAGAAATTCATAGACAGAGTTATCGATCAATAATAAAAGAGACAGGATTTACTTGACACTGGCTAAGACACAAGCCGTGCAGAGCCATTAAAAAACACAAGAAGAAGAAGAAGAAAAGAGACAGAGTTAAAATTAGTGTAGTCACCAGTATTATTATTTATCTCTGGTAGTAAAAATAATAAATGCAATCATTTAACAACGGGTTTTCACGTTACAAATATGGAACGCGATAATTTAAAAAATTACAAGTCACTATAATAGTCATAGATACGGGTGCTTTGTGCAATTTTGGTCTGTCATGTCGTCGTCCTTATTTTAATTCATTATTTTGCAGTATTTGACTGTTTATTATGTAATTTTGGTGGCATTTTACATGATATAGTGAAGTTATGATACACAAGCGTAGTGAAGTGAAAGTAATGACACAGAGCGTGAATTTTGATATCTCCCAATTATTCTCGTTCTGGTCGTAATAGAAAGCCACAATTTTGTTACCGCCATTCATTTAATGATAGTGTTCCTAACGTCTGACTTGGCTGCATGGTCTACTAGTACCTTTGCCTAAAGGAATAAACAGAAACATAAAAATATCGTAGATACAAATTGACATTTTCACGTTTCATATTTCATTTTTTTGGAAACAATTTATGCTTTAATTCTACAAAAACCATTAAATAATTTAGAAATATGGGTTGTGATGGCGGTACAATTCCTCGTAGAGATGAGCTAGTTCGACTGAAAAAGAAACCCGAACAGGTTCGTCACTGTAACATTTTTATAATACTCGATTTCAACATCTAAGACTTTGTGCTGATTCTATTTATTTTTTATCAGAAAGATAAAGATGCTGAGCGTTCTTTTAAGTGGCGTAACTGCGCGTTATCTCAACAACCACTACAGGAACCCGTAGTATCCTGCGGCCTTGGTAGACTGTATAGCAAAAGCTCAGTTCTTGAAGCTTTACTGGACAAGGAAAGGAAACCTGATTGCATCAGCCACATCAAGAATCTTAAAGTAACGTTGTTGAAAAAATCTTTAAATATTATCATATTTTTGGAGAGTAGTGAGGCAATTATGCTTAACAAATGTGTGAAGTAAATGAAAATCTTGTCAAAATGCTTCCTCACTTTCAGTCAGTGATTTACCTATACTATACTTTTATATTTGATAGATCGTTTATTGTGGAAACTTGGTTTTTTTTTTTTTGTTTAGTCACAAATTATTGAAAATGAGTTGTATATTTTGTTCATCAAAACTGCAATTTGTTAATATTATAAATTTCTAGGATATCAAAGACCTAAAACTGATCAAAAACCCAGCCTTTGTAGCTACAGAGCACTCGGAGGGCACAGTAGGAACCGGAAGTGCTCCATACATCTGTCCCATCAGTGGTATCGAGATGACTGGAAAATTCCGCTTTATATTTCTATGGAGTTGTGGTTGTGTTTTGGCTGAACGCGCCTTAAAAGAAGTCAAACAGAATCTGTGTCACATGGTAAAGACATATTTACAATTAATTCTTAATAACCTGCGCATTATGCATTACACATGTTGTTTATAAATTAAAATAAATATTGCTGAAATGCTGAAAAATTAACTCATATCTAAAATGTTTTTCCAGTGCCAGCAACCTTTCACAGATAATGATATAGTGGTTCTTAATGGAAACGAAGAAGATATAGAGCAACTTAAAGATAAAATGACCACCCGAATCTCTAATCGTAAGAATACAAAAAAAATTAAGACAGAGAAAGCTGATAAGATTGAAATAAAACCAGAAGACCCTGTTGAAATACCATCAACATCAACTACTGAAGTTAGCACAGAACTAAAAAAGGAAAATGAGACAGGATCAACCAGTGCTGTGAAGAAAGAAACTGACACAATACCATTGGCATTACCAAAGTTCAATCCAAATAAACAGGCCAGAGGTCATTTTGGTTCATCTAAAAGGGCTTTATCCACTGAATTGGTTCAAGATCCGTCATACAAGAAAACAAAGAAAGATTATAGTATAGCTAAAGATCCTCAAGCAAGTGATGTCTATAAATCATTATTCACTTCACATAAAGATGACAAGAAGCAGCAAAGAGCACACTGGGTCACTTACAATCCATTTTACAATTAAAGCACAGATGCAATTTATTCTTATTTACATTTTTTACTAAAAGTCATGTGGAAAGGACCAGGGATGTAATGTCTCATCTACTATCCTTATATTCAGATGTGTGATATTATTCACAATACCAAGTGTTATTATTTTCACTAATAAAATGATGTCACAGCTGAAACAGAATTATCCACTTGAAAATACTCTGTTGCAAACTTTAAGTTTTAATCATTCATGCAGTAAGGTTTTAAAGTAGATTTAAGGACTTTAAAAGTTCTGCTGCTATAATTTGCAACTAAATTAATGATAATAAATGAAGACAATAGTAATTTAATCGAATTTTATTGAAATATCATTAATATTGCACAGGTTACAGCCAATAGTATGTTTGTGCTTTGGTAATTAAATATTATGTTAACTTATATTAATACCTACGTAATGGAATGTATAAAATGACTACAATATCACTAATTTTCTTCTAAAAGAGTATTTTCATTTTGAAAATATAAAATGGCATAAATGTGATTATGTGAAGCCCATTAAATGGCATATTATTCACAAATGTAAAATTACATGATAGATTACTTTCACATGTCAAATTCAACAAATTATTACTTATATAATTATGTAAAATTATTGTATTTTAAGTTACTTTTAAAAAACTACACAATAAAACCTATTTTTATGATATTTCGACAATTTATTTGTAACAATAATTTTTAGAATCTGTGGCGTGATAATAACGCTCCGACTTTAAACATTGCGCCAATGTTGCTTCGTGACAGCAATCTCGCGCCGTCCAATCACGGATCGCCGAGCTCGCGGCTACATGCAGAGCGTGCATCGTCCGTGAACAATAAGATAGTACCACTAGCACTTGTCCTTCTTTAATATTTATATAATTGAATTCCTAGATAAATACACGCTTATAATAAACATTTCGTGTTTTTGTGCGTAACACGCGATCCAATGTGGTGAGAACAACTAGCTTCCCCACATATTGATGATCCCGACGTAATATAATAACTTAACCATAATTTCGCGACACATCCGGCGGCGCCTTAAGATATTTATTATCCGCCTACATCCGGTGGGGCCCTCTCACCTACCAAATTTCAGATCACATGGAAGAACTATATAAGGCTCTGTAGAGCCGACACGGACACACTTGCGTTGAATCTGCTAAGGTGAACGATCTTGATATTGTATAAATTGGTGACGTGGAAATAATACATAGTGAGAGTGTTTACGATTACCTATAAAAATGAGAATTAGAAAACAATGGAAAGCTGGCGTAAACACCCTTTCAGTGCTCAAGGAGGGTTAATAATATAACCAGTGTTTTAATATAACCTTAGAAAACGTGAAGATTTTGGTCCAAGAACAGAAACTAAGGTGTAAGCGTATTATAATTTTTAATATTATGAATCTGTAACGACTCTCGAGGAGATATTAAGAGTTGGTGTACGGATACCTCAGTTTTGGCCAGAAGAACGTACTGCTTAGTCCGCACTACCGACTGAGAGCCTGTGGGTCATGCATCGGTATTCTCCCCCCCCTCCCCAACTTGGCTGTTCCTGACGTGGGCTTGCCGCAGGGGGCGACGCGGTGCTTGCGAAAGCCATCCCGTATCGTCTCCATCCCAAATGCGGCGGGCGTCTCCGGGGGGTTTAGTGGGTATTTCCGACACTTCTCGTCGGGTGAGTCCCACACTGGTGCGGAGACGTGTCTCACTAATACAATTGGTAAGGGGAGTACGTAAATGCATTCCTCTCGTCAAAAAAAAAAGAGTTTCACCGTCGTTTTTCTGCGTTCAAAGATTATGGTATTCCGATTGACACTTCGAAATGTTAAAAGTACATTGCAGATTTAGCAAATGTTACGGACTTTCTGATTCAGTTATAGGAGCCGTACTGCAAACTGGTAACCGTTAGCTTTCTACTCGAACAAGTTGACAACTGCTCAGAAAAATTTACTAGGCCGCTGACATAAGCCTTCTCCATAAGCCGGGGTAAATATTCCCCGAGACAGTATCGGTACCTGAACTATATAGCACGATTCACCAGAGATTTGAGATATATCAAAGGACAGGATAATTTTGTTACTGACGAACGAGTAGCATAGATCTTTTTCATTGACTATGAAAAGCTTGCGCAGTCGCGATGGTTTGAACTATATATTGCGAGATAGGTCAAAAGTCCTTCAAAAGAGCAGATTCACCAGAAACTCTAATTCCCTCCCCTTTCCTTATCCTTCTTCTAGGTTCACTCATATGTATGTATACACACCTCGACATTGTAAAACCTCTAACTTTTGGGTTCAGGAATTGTACCACATCGGACGATTGCCTGGGGCAATTAAGATGGTAGGAACGCCAGACTCTGCTAGCCCTCTGCCAGCTAAGAGGTGGTCTCTTAGGGACAGAGGGCACAGACCCGCTCCGGCGCGTGCATCCCTATAGATTTCCCCTGTTGCAATAAGACTAATATTGAGGAGCCGGAAAGCCCTCCACCAGCCAAGATGCCGCGTTCGGACCGAACGCACGCGCATACTTGAGACTCTCTCTGCGTAATCACCCGGGACCGAGGGCACGGGCCCGCTCCGGCGCATCCATCCCTAAAGAGTTCACCTGTTGCAATACGACTAATATTGAGGAGCCTGCTAACCCTCTGCTAGCTAAGAGGTAGTCTCTGAACGCCATACTGGGCTAGCCCTCCGCCAGCTAAGAGGTGGTCTCTAAACTCCATACTGAGTTAGCCCTCCGCCAGCTAAGAGGTGGTCTCTAAACTCCATACTGGGCTAGTCCTCCGCCAGCTAAGAGGTGGGGTCTCTGAACGCCATACTGGGCTAGCTCTATCGCCAGCTAAGAGGTGGTCTCCGAACGCCATACTAGGATACCTTTCGGCAGCTAAGAGGTGGTCTCTGAACGCCATACTGGGCTAGCCCTCCGCCAGCTTTAGGCACCGAGGG
Organism: Samia ricini; assembly: GCA_014132275.2. Lineage (NCBI taxonomy): Eukaryota > Metazoa > Arthropoda > Insecta > Lepidoptera > Saturniidae > Samia > Samia ricini. The sequence continues at coordinate 17,072,266 of AP028161.1, forward strand.
CACGGACCCGCTCCGGCGCATGCATTCCTAAGAGTTCCCCTGTTGCAATAAGACTAATACTGAAGGAGCCGGCTAGCCCTCCAGCAGCTAAGATGCGCGGATTCGGACCGAGCCCACGCGCACACTTCAGACTCACCCCAGACGCGCACACTTCAGACTCACCCCAGCGTAACCACCCCTACGAGTTCCCTTTAACTTGCATAAAGTTTATGAAGAGCTCGCACCTTAAAACTGCGCACTTACATTAACAACTCCAAATTTTTATCGCCCGTAGTCACGGTAGTCACGGTAGTCACGCCAGAACTCTCTCGCGGCTAGATTCAGAGCGTGCATCGTCCGTTACACAATAACTGATACTAACTTGTCTAACTTGTCCTTCTTAAATATTTATATAATTGTAATCCTAGATAAATACACGCTTATAATAAACGTTTTTGTGTTTCTGTGCCGTAACGCGCGAACTAATGTAGAGGTGAGAACAACTAGCTTCCCCACATATTTGATGATCCCGACGTAATATAATAATAACTTAACCACAACTTCGCGACACATCCGGCGGCGCCTTAAGATATTTATTATCCGCCTACATCCGGTGGGGGCCCTCTCACCTACCAAATAGGTGAGGTGAGAACTAGCTCCTTCACAAATCAAAAACACTTCACTGGGGTTGTGAAATACAATAAAAACAACAAAAATATTATTCAATAAAAATATAAAATAACATTTTGTGTAGTAAATTAACAAAAGAAGAATTTTATTGACCACATCCAGATACAATGGTGGGGCTCAGGGCTTAGTGAAGGAAGACACGGGGTATCTGCGACGGCGGCCTTTGTGATCTCGAAGGATCCCTGCAGTGAGAGCATGAAGCGGAGGTGCTCGCCGACGTAATCCGGGGTACAGGGATGGTAGAGGGCTCCACTTTACACATATAGGTAGCTATATACAGATTATAGATAGCTAACTTGTATATAGCTAGCTAGGGGAGCCGACAGTGGCCTGCCATCACTGTGGCACTGCAGAGGATACCGCGCAGCACACTCTGATGAAGTGTGCTGCGTGGGTCGTGCAGCGTTGCAGTATCGTGATAGCTAGGGGAGCCGACAGTGGCCTGCCATCACTGTGGCACTGCAGAGGATACCGCGCAGCACACTCTGATGAAGTGTGCTGCGTGGGTCGTGCAGCGTTGCAGTATCGTGATAGCTAGGAGAGCCGACAGTGGCCTGCCATCACTGTGGCACTGCAGAGGATACCGCGCAGCACACTCTGATGAAGTGTGCTGCGTGGGTCGTGCAGCGTTGCAGTATCGTGATAGCTAGGAGAGCCGACAGTGGCCTGCCATCACTGTGGCGCTGCAGAGGATACCGCGCAGAACACTCTGTTTTTGGATTATTTTCTGTTGTTGGGTTGCGGAGTTATCTGGTTTTATGTAAAAATCGGAAAACACATGGTCAGTGAAGGAGGGGTGGTGGAACCCTGTATTTCAAGAGGTAAGAGGGTATCACGGCAGTGCGATTGCCGTTTTCGGCTACATAGTAACTTGATTTCTTAAGAAATTTTGGCCAAACACAAAAATAAACCAAAAGCCTAATAAAATTAATGGTTTCTTTTTTGTCTCTGAAACTATATTTTATATAAACATTTGAATTAATGTTTATGAGTAAAGAAATACATTTTAACACATTACTTTTGAGATCAAATACATACAATGTGAGAATATAAACCCTACAGATAAAAAATCTCAAATGATCTCTCTACATAAAATGTTATGTTTGTGTGTCGGGCTGTACGGAGGCTAATGTAGCCTCTATGATTAGGTTGAAGTCGAGTTCGTTGAGACTGGCCTTCGCAGTCAGGAGATCCAGGAACGTGTCCAGGGGTGATAAACGTTCCCCGGACGGTAACGCTGCTATACCTACAATAGACAATTATACATTTCTAATATATATCTTCTAAATACATAATGACGTAACTGTTTGTTTTCTTATTGTCCGGGAAAATCTCTAACTCGTATTTCAATCTGTCCACTGGAACAATAATTTTGATCACATTTTTTTTTCTTACAATATTGTGAAGGATTTTCTTTTTAAAATATAAAATGTATTAGAAATTTTATACAAATTAAAAAAGATGCTAACCTACATTTTAAGTTAAGATATCATAGAAGTAGCTGTGCCCGCGACTTCAGATTGGATCGGAATTCATACCGTCCCGTCAAACAGACAATTTTTTTTAACTATCAAAATATTTCCTGTCGTAGACTCTGAAGTCATTCATTGATTTTTTTCTACAATATCTTGCATGTATTACACAAATTTCATCCCGTTAGCCTTTTGTTAAAGTATATTTTAATTTTTAAAATATACTTAGTACTTTCTAATGGAGGGGCCGGGATAGGGGGGGGGGGGGGATAAGATAGTTACCAGTGTCCCTGACGGGGCGGTGTCTCGTGTGCTCGTGGTGCGCGGAGGGCTCGCCGCTGAGCAGCGTGGCGGCGTGGTCGCGCGCGCGCACCACCAGCGCGGCTCGGTTCGACCACGCGGCCAGTGTGCGCCGCGCGCGACCCTCACCCACCAATTGTATCAGTCGTAACTTGTTGTTCACACTCGTCTTACTCTCATCCTTTTTACCTTATAATAAAAATTTGCTCAGTGGTGAATTTTATGTTGTCGATAGCACTACAGCTCGTCTTTAGAACTACTAAAAAAACTCAGTCGATAAAACAGAAAAGGCGACGTATTAATATTTCGCTGTATTTTAAGAAGAAATGCGGCTTTATACACGTATTCCCGAATTTCCTCCCTCGATAATTGTATTAAATGTTTTATATAATATATATCCACAACCGTTATACCCTTACGTTTTGATTTTTTAACCAACTACAAAAAGTAGGTTTTGAATTTCGTTTGCTATTTTTTTTGTGTATGTTTGTTACGCTATTTCTCCGAGAACTGTTCCATAAATTAACTATTGTATTATAGAAACTTGGAGCCTACGAATATGATAAAAAATGCCCGATTTTTACCGTCGATTTCAAATGTCCCTAAAACTTGATTGTAGAATTTAAAAAAATCAAAGCAGAGGAAGCCTCTCTTATTTTATAATTGAAAGAAAAAAATAAAAACTGTATTTTTTATACGAATGAAGTGGCATACGATCCACAAGTTAGTAAGCGTTAACCTTAGCCTACACCAGCCAATAATACCAGAGGTATCACATCCACATTGCTAACTCTTTAAAAACTTTCTCAAGCCCCTGTTGTCTTCACACTTCCCCGTACCATTTTCCCCGGTAAATACGGTCGCCGGAACTCATTCCATACCCGTTTGGTTTTGGAGGAATCAGGGGAATATGAGTGATGATTTCGTTTAGTTTGTATAGGTATAATCAGCCCGAGAGACAGTTGTCCCTTTCGTGCTTTATAACTCTTTCATAAGGGCACAACCCGATAGCAATAGATTTCTGAAACACCTAATTAACAAATTTGTTGCTGACCGCGTATCGTCATAAGGGTCGACGAACCTATGGGTGTTCTATTTACAAAGTTTTTAATTATTATTTCTCTTGATTTTCATAGAACTTGTAGTGAAAGACGTTAAAGAAAGAGAAAAGTGTACATAGCGCTCCCAATTAAAACTGGTGGAACACCTCGACAGGATCAACATAGACACAAGTCTTCTACTTAAGAGTTATCAGCTACTTAAGAAAATGGCCTAAAAATGAACTAAATACAATATTATGGTTCTATATGATGTTTTTCTTTCATCGACAATTCAAAATCATAGTCTCTTTTCTATCTTTAATATTTAGAATAGCATAGCCCACATAATCTCTACATAATATTACAAAATTTCAATGTTTGTATATTTGTTCCTTAATAACTCTCAAACGATCAGGCCTATTTTAATGAAATTTCACACAGACATACATTCTTTCATGGAATTAAACATAGAAAATATTTCATAGCTCTAAATAGTTCTACACGAATTAAATAAACACCAGTTAAATGACACATAAAAATATACGTACAAGCAATGATCGCCTTCATGACATCGATCTGCAACTCGAAGACGTTCCTGTGTACGTACTGAACGAACGCATGGAACGGCAGCGTCCGGTATCCGAGGTACGTGAAGAACGAACTGAAGCCTTGCGGCAACGGGAACGCGATCGAATCCGTAGCCAAGTAGTACTGCTCGAGCACTTTGAACAGTATGAACGCGTGCGACGGATCCATTTCATCGCTGTAAATCAATTATAATACTCTAAACGAAGTTGATCGAATTTATGAATATCAATTCTTGATAGCCAGTGTCGAGATTTGTACTTTAGATACGAATTGTTAAATGACTGAATTAATTAAAGTTTCTGTCAATGACATGAAGCCTTCTGATGTAGGAGATAGGTTTATCTTAACAATACACTACTCGCGAAGTTGCTTCGACGAAGTACAGTTAGAAGTATGTGATTTCACATCCATCCAATGTTGCGAAAAATTTATTCGTTGACACCATAATAGATAGTTTAAGTGACAGCTGCCACTGTATTGTGCACTCTTGTGTATTGTATATACGTACGTATTTCGTATATCTCGAAGTGAGCCGAGTAGTTTTGTAAGACGCTTCTTGTAGAAATTCAGAAAACGTCGAGTCCTTTTAACTTGAGCCCAAAAACCAACAACGATCAGAAGTCTCACGACGCGAGGCGAGGTTGCAAAAAGCATACGTAACTGCCCCTCTACACTATTGTATCCACTTAACCTCGCGAGTAGTTTATTGGAGGTACTAATTATCCCAGCTCGATTGGTTATAATTTATCATTATTACTTTTAATTATTAAAGGGTAATAAAATGACTTTTTTAATTTACCCACGTATTTACTTATGTAAAAAATATGTATTTAATAATTCAATTATAATTAAAAAATTTCTAGCCAATAACATGTGACTTATAAAATACTTTAGGCAAACCGAAGCGAGTTTAATGTTTATAAATAGTTCACGGTATAAACCGATAGATAACAGTCGTGTGCAGTAGTTGAAGATGCACAAAGCGTGCTATAAACAGTTTGTCAATTATTTTGGTAAACATTTTTTACGACCGTCAAATATAAAATTCCATACAAACCTGACAACCCAATATGCAAATGTTTATTTGTGCACTTAAAAAAACGAACGCGGAAACAAAAAATAGTAAAAACCCACATGATAAACCAACAAACAGAGAAAACAACAACACATCGGTAAAACAACCAAACCAAAAAAATTAAACAACTCAAAAATTCAAACAACAAAAAGAAAAACCTGAGGTGAAAAAAAACCACACAAAGCGAACCAAAAATGAGTGGTGAGAGGGAAGCGACAAGCGTGGCAAGTAGGTCTGATCCGGTCCGGTCCGGTCGTACATGAAAGTGAAGCCTCTGTGTTGGTTGTGCGCTGGGGTCGCGGCTAACGCGCGGGTCAACGCCCTGCAGAGAGCGCGGGACGCGTCCAGCTGCGCGGTCGCCCAGCGCGTGCCGACCGCGTGCACGCCGCTCTCGACGCCGCGAGCGCTCCCGCCGGACGAGCACGCTCGCATCAAGTGCACGCTCACTTCGCGCAAGTTCTGCCCGAAACGCTCATCACGTTCACAGTCGAATAACAAATACGATCATTGTTCACTTGCACCGAAGTTATTTTTACTTAACCAGCCCAAAATCAGTTTTTATATATCGAACAATAAATAGTGTATTGTGATGTGATGTTTGATTTATTGAAAACGACAAACTGAATTTAAATACCACATGTACTAATATTATTTTATTTTCCTTAAAATTCTAGAATACGAATTAGTTAAGACAAGAGGGAGGGAGAATTTTCCACTGAAAGTAGAAGAGGGACTTGTGGCAGGAGACCCCCTCGGCTGATGCTCGACCGATCTCGCATCACCCCGTGAATGCGACAGCTGACACTCAATCCATTACGCCACGTTAAAAAAGAGAAAGTACTTCTAATAACAATTATAAAATGAAGGCTATACTTAGGAATTTATTTATATTATTACATTTGCGAGTTTGGAAAAATCTGACATTTTGAGGTTCATATATATATTTATGTAACTCAATAAAAGTTATTTGAAGTAAAGTGTCAATCCAATATTAATTTTTTATTCGAATAGAATAACGCAGTTAATAGGAAGGCCTTGACAGTTTCACCAAACTTTGAGGCGAGGCGAAAGAAGTAACTAGTACAAGGGCATCAAAGTGGTACGAACCTCGGCCTAAATTCTACAGAATTTGAATTGAATTTTCATTCTTAAGTTAAATTCTTATATATGAATAACAAATTGAACAGAAGGTACACACCGCAGCTATAATATGTTCTTGTTTGCTGGCTGTGCATACGTCCAGCTCGAAGAATGGCAATAGATCCTGTCCAGTGCCTATAGAGGAGCGGCGTTGTGGCGCGCTTAGAGTGGGTGCCGAGGCGCCCGGCGACAGCGGTGTGCTACACCGGGAAAGCGCTTCCGGCTAACAAATAAACAACATTAGGTTAGTGCCTCTTCGTGTTTCTCAAATAATAATATAATAAGCTTTACTTCAATTGAAACTAACAGAACATAGCTTTGTTGCATTTAAATATTTCTGGACATTAGTATTTTTGCAATTAAAAACAGTTTTAAAAGGTTCTAATTTTACATATAAATCTTAATGACAATATTGAACCTTCTAAAAATATGTAACAGAAATAATTATTACTTATAAAAAAAGTAGTGGCCCGGTCTTTGGGCCTGCTGCTGGTGCGACGTGGAGTATGCTAGACTAATCCAGTGTCGCCCCCCAGAAAGGCGGCGGATGGTACCGCAGATTTTATTGGATATTCCTAGCGTTTCACGCCGGGCGAGTCCCATATACCCACCTTTATTTTTTCTTTTACATAGGGAAATGCATTTAAACACCGTCCTCCCATAGAAGGGGGCAGAGAGGGTGTGTGAGACTAACGCTAGGGAAGGAGACCCTAGTGAGTACCCACGAAAACCCTATTAATGACCGTATATACTGCCACATGAAGGAGAGCAACACGGGATCGCAAGCATACACTGCAACCCCATTTACCCACTTGGCATCTCTATCCCGAGACATTTTACTCCTGGATTAGAGATGTCAAGGGGGGTGCGCAAATGCATTTCCCACGTAAAAAAAATAAAAACGGACAGTAACGGTTTAGCTTTTACAGGGCTCAAAAATAGTATTGCTTTCCTTCTGCCCGCACGCATAGGCGGGAAGGGGGGGGGCAAAGAGGTCGGGGATTGGATGAACCCCCATGTGAGGGGGGGGGGGTGCGAAAACGTCTAGTTTCTGAAATATATTTAAAAAAAGTATCCTATAACCTTCTACCCTAAACTGTCCGGGTGGGATTGCTCTCAATCGGACTGACAACCATAATGATAATATCAAAAAACTTAAACATCTTGAAAGACCATTAAAAATATATTTACCTCGGTTATATTTTTTTCCAAGATATTTCAAAGATATTTTTAGATCTGGAATAACATACGCGTTAAAAGGAGATATAACTATAAGTTGTCTCTTTCTAATGCTTTAGAATGTTAATAATATCTTGGACCGAAACGATAGTGTTCTATGCGCATTCTAGTAACTTATAAAACTTAAATAATTCATTTCTAGAAAACTATAAGTTTCCGCAGAAAATCCTACTAGTATTTACTTTAATGGTCTAATGCCTACCTATACCAATTAAAATTATAATGAAAATCGTGTGGGCGGATACTAAAGCAAAGCCATAATCATGAATATACTTATTATTTTCATTAAAATTATAATGAAAATCGTGTGGGCGGATACTAAAGCAAAGCCATAATCATGAATATACTTATTATTTTCATTAAAATTATAATGAAAATCGTGTGGGCGGATACTAAAGCAAAGCCATAATCATGAATATACTTATTATTTTCATTAAAATTATAATTAAAATCGTATGGGCGGATACTAAAGCAAAGCCATAATCATGAATATACTTATTATTTTCATTAAAATTGTAATTAAAATCGTGTGGGCGGATACTAAAGCAAAGCCATAATCATAAATATACTTATTATTTTCATTAAAATTATAATTAAAATCGTGTGGGCGGATACTAAAGCAAACCCATAATCATGAATATACTTATTATTTTAATTAAAATTATAATTAAAATCGTGTGAGCGGATACTAAAGCAAAGCCATAATCATGAATATACTTATTATTTTCATTAAAATTATAATTAAAATCGTGTGGGCGGATACTAATCAAAGCCGTAATCATGAATATACTTATTATTTTCATTAAAATTATAATTAAAATCGTGTGGGCGGATACTAAAGCAAAGCCATAATCATGAATATACATTATTTTCATTAATATTTAACGGCAGAATCGTAATTGTTAGTTACCTGGTAGCAATGCAAGCTGACCCTTAGCTTGTCGACGACAGCCTGCGGCTGCAGCCGCTGGTGTTGTTGATCATTGAGCGCGGCCCACAGCCTCGTCCAGACGTCCTCCGAGAACTGACAGACGCGTTGTCGGGGAGCCAGTATCACCGCGCTGCTGTTCCACAGCTTCTCTTGGCTTACCGATACGCACATGTCGCGAACCTTTCCAACCCATATTTCGTATTTTTAGTTCCATAAAATCCTTTTTATTAAGGAAAAGATAAAGATACTAGTAGACGATTTACCCAAGTTAGTCGTGGAATACAATCAATAAATGGCGATAACAAAATGGCGGCATTCTGTTACAACCGCAACGGGAATGATTGGGACATTTCAAAATTCACTTCAAATTTTAAAATGCCACCAAAATTACATAACATATAGTCAAATACTGCAAGATGAATTGAAAATAAGGACGACGACATAAACTAAAATAGCGCCAAGCACCTCATTTTCTTTCAAAACTTCTTTTCTTTTGGTTCCTTTATAGGAAAAAGTCAAAGGTATTAAACCATGCAGCCAAGTCTGACGTTTGGAACTCTCACAAAATTTCCTTCTAAGATAGTGGTTGAAGATCTAAGAATTCACGCTCATGTCATTTTTTTCAATACACTTGTGCACAATAACCAAACCATATCCCATACGAGTATTAAAATTACAATTACATTAATTAAAATTACATATATTAAGTCATGTACTGCAAGTAACTTAATAAAAAAATAAGAACTCGACCATTTATTTCAATTAAATTTATTTATGCATTGCTGGTGTCCGGTTCGATGTTTATTTGTTTTGGCAAGAGACAAAACTAGTGTAATTTTGAAGAGAGAGGCTCCAATAACTTTTCTGATGTTGATTTTTTTTTCTGTATAGTCTATTTTCAAACACTATCACAAATACCCCAAGTATTAAGAATCAACTTAATATGAGTTTCAAACAAGAATACGCGCTTCAATGACCTTGATCTTTTAAAGCTAGATAAATAGTATGAAAAGTGACAAAAATATTTACATAGTCTTTCTTTTTTTTTAGTAAATTATTTGCCGAATTATTAAGACTCTAATATGCGTTGTTTTAATGAACTATTCACACTTATATAATTTTTTCGTTAGATATGACATCACAATAAACCAATTTCTCCACTTTTCCTTCAGTTTATATTTTGTGATTTAAGAATTAAAACGCGAGTCTTAATAAATAACTAATGGATTAATTGTAACATTGTAAAGAATGATATAACATTATAACATTTTTCATACGGACTAAAAAGACAGAATACTAAGATATAGTACTCAAACTTTGCAACCTAGACGTACATATTTAGATACAATTTTATTATATAAAATTATAAATAAGCAAATTGACTCCTAATGTCTCATAGAAAAAAATCGATTTTAATATTCCTCACTCTACCTCACGTTTGAAACATACATTTCACATAGCAATTTCCTATAAAAATTATGCAAGGAATACCTTTTTTAAACGTTTTTGTAAATATTATAGTAATTGTTTAAATTAAACAGATATATTTTCAAATTTATTTAAGAATCAAATACGTAGTTTAATATTTATTTTATTTACTTTAAGCAATAGTATTATTCTGCAGATATTTACTTAATTTAACAGAACCACTGTTTAATTTACGGTTACTTTAAGGTTTTTTGTTTTATAATACCAAAACTTATTTAAATGAATTGTATGACCGTTTGGCGAAGGAAATAAGTATTATTATTTTAATGATTCAAAATGTCTATTAATGATCTCGTATGTACAGCGTGCACTGTGTGTGTACCGAGTGTGCACTACGTGTGCAAACCGGGGCAAGACTGGCTAACGTATACATTACAATATGTAGCGCTTACATTACAAGTGTTTGTTAAGTTAATAAATTATAAAATACCTTAACGTCAGCGAATTTCAAATGTTGAGTAAACGGTAACATCTTCAGGAGTCCAAGTGCGGAGGCGGGCAGCGAGCGCCGCGTCACCGCGTACGTAGCGGCGACGAGGAACTCCTGCATCACTCTTTGGAACGAGCCGAAACCGTCGCGTTGGTTCAGGCACATCCAAGAGATTAACTGAAGTAGAACATTTCGAACCGGTATTACAATGTTACATAATGAATTATTATTAAAAAATAAGCGAACGGGACTTCTGATTTTAACGTCTATGTCGGCGTGTGAACTTTAATGTTATATATTAGAATGAAAAATAGATCAGTTTTGCTGTGAATATTTTAGCCCATCCATCCACGTTCAACCGAAAGACGTCTACTGCTGGACATAGGTCTCCCCCAAAGATCTTCACGACGACCGGTCTTGCGCCACCCGCATTTAGCGGATTTCCGCGACCTTCACCAGGTCAAAAAAGCTCAAAGTTGCTTAAAGGGCAATAAATATTTTAATATAATATAGACATTTTTTAAGAGATAGATGAATAGGCTTAAATAAACAGCATAGAAAATCGAAGTATTGCCACTCATGAGACCTAAGTTAAAAAAAACCGATCACATTCCAGACTTTACTATGGGAATAAGTTTCGTTTTAGCTTGACATTATTTAACATTTTCATTTGTTATGAGTGAAACGATAATTCGGATTCCGCGTCAATGGACCTGAGTTCGAGACCCACCTATCCGATTCTAAAATTAGCCTGAGCTTTTGTTGAAGGAAAACATCTTGAGAAAACTATAGTATCGTCGTAGAGGATTTTGTAACAATTCCCACCTGGGTAGCAACCACCCTCAAGTTCCAAAAACCTGTCGCCAAATACCAATAGGTGTGTTACGGCAGCATCATTTGAGAACCTCTTAGCTTTGTGTGCTTACCATCCTTGACCGCATCTTCACTTACAATCAGGCGAGATTGTGGTCAAAGCACCTGAGTTTATACAGTGTAAAAAAGTACAGTCATACAGCTAAGCTGAAATAAACAAACCTATACTAATAATAAAATTGAAATGTCTGTTTGTAATAAAATTAAAATACGACCTTTTTACTAAATACATATCAGTGTATGTATGGTATCGATACTAAAATCAATTTTAAAATGATTTGTCCATCTGTTTGTTCCGGCTAATCTCAGGAACAGCTGAACCGATTTTAACGACTTCATAAAATGTTTCTAAAATAATTAGGGTTCCGTGTAAAAAAACATTAATAATCACGAAATTGTGAACAGGATACGATTAAATGGACCGCACCGTCAAACAAATATTTTGCAAAGATTATTACAAACTATATGACGCATTGAAGAATATATGAAACACGAGCGGAGCCGCGGGCACACAGCTAGCAAAATATATATTTACCTCCTCTGCTAAGTCCATGTTGCCATCGTGCTGTATCAAATAGTGGAGTATCGCCAACTTGTTCTCTACGGCAGTGTTTGTTTTGAAAGTGGAGGATAAATCTCTGTCGGGTAGGAGCATGGTGATCACGTCTAACGTGTTCAGATCGAGCATGGCGTGCGGGCCCCAGCCCAGTATGGGAGCCAAGCTCGGGCCGCTCTCCTCCTCGACCGGTATTACGAAGTGACAGCACGGCTCATGTGGTGCAAACTGATGTCAATCAGGTGCGTGTATAACATCGGTATGTAAACCAGAAGATGGTTCTCTATAATAACGATGTTTATTCATTACTTTTATACGTCGATCTATTTCATTATTACAAAGATAAATACAGTTAAAATCTGTTATAACGACATCGAAGGGACTACTCATATTTAGTCGTAACAACCGGTGATGTTTTCGAGGTACGAAGTCCTATTTTTTTATGAAGTGGTATTATTGAATGTGTATTGTGTAAGTACATACACATAAATACATAAGTAATTATTGGAAAAAAATATATATAAACTTAAAACTACATTTTGTTTATTTCACATAAGACGTATAATATAAAAGAACAATACTTTATTTTTACATATTTCTACATCATTCCATTTTTAAATAATATACCATATTCCATTTTGTCTGTTTGGAATTTCGCTCTCTAGCTTTGATATAATACGCGATTTTTCTTCGATATAAATTTTTTTTTTAACTTTCTTTCCGACATGTTAAAAGTTTCACAAATAACTCCACAATATGTTTTGGTGCGTCTTGTGTACAGATAAGTGACAAACTAACTGAAGATATATGAACAAGCGGGCTTTGACTCTACTACATGCACGTGTTTTACAAAAGACCTTACACTCGAAACTCATTTGTTTACTTTTGCAATTTTAATAGTCATTGACCATTATACTTTGCCAGATGTGGATATATATTCAAATTGTTTACAACACAGCCTAGCTGATCGTTCTAACAGATCTAATACTCCAAAAATGTTAGTGAAATGTAGTCGTTTAATGAGATATGTCGCAATAAGCAATGTCGTAAAAAGCAATGTTTTTGATAAGGCGGTCATATAGCATTCATAAAGCCGGGACCTTTGTTCTGGGTCAATGTAACCGGTATGTTGGTCTAAACGATGTCGCCATAAACGGTTTTAACTGTATTTTCGTACAAAACTTAAATTGTAAAAAACCAATACATTAGTAATGTTAAGAGAAAAAGGAGACATGATCCCTAATTGTAACAGCACACGCACGCACACACACACATACACGCATATACACATGGGTCGTTCAAATCTTGCCTAAGCAAAATTATGTAGTAAGTAAAGCCATGATTACGTAAACATTGGCATAATAAAAAAAAATATTGCTTACATAATCACAATTCAGACACCCGCAACCATAAAAAAATGTCAAAAATAAGCAAACCATAAACTCCTATTCCTCCCTATTGATGCTTACGTAAAACTTGAAAAGCCCCCAAATGAAAATAAGCAAAAAAATCTTAAAATCTGGTATCAAGTAATAAATTAGACACGTAGCAAAAAGCCGTATATAACCGTTGCATTACAAAATTTAGTAACAATTTCGTCATAATTGGCACCAGTTCAATATGAAACTTAACAAATTTTAGTATATTAAATGTGTTACGAAAGTATATACAAGAAATAAATCTAAAAATAAACCATAAAATAAGACGTACCAATGAAAATGAATTTAAAACGAAGTTATTACTATTTATATAATATTTACATTCATCCCAGGGATAGATAAGGAGCGCACTATACTATATGTATGACGTCACGGTTTTGGGTTTCGTACAAGATCTAAACTAACATTCGTTTGGAGGGGAAGGAGCCTCTGATAAGAAGGAGCCTCTGAAGGATAACTGATCTTCATCAGTCTCTCGATCTGCACTAAATATTTTAAAATCTTCAATCTCAGAATTTTATCAGCCGAATTAAATAAATGTTTACAGTATACATTTATCATATAAAAATTTATATGTCGATTACCTATAAAAATGAGATAATAGGTAAACAATGGAAAGCTGTCGTAAACGCCAGGTTAGTGCTCAAGGGGTTAAGTTATTTTCAATAAATTAAACATCATTCAACTACCATATTAAAGCAATGTGTGCTACACTAAAAAAACTATCAGATCACGCAATTTATATTTTCATGACTTACATAAAGTACAGACGATTTAAGTTTCTTTATGCATATCTTATTTATTTAACTGATGACGAAGTAATAAATAAACAAAAAAAAAACACAAACTCACCAGCATACAAAGTATAGGAGGGTCTTAGGGACTTAGCGAGTGTCCAAGGCAGGTCTGGCACGACGCTGTGCACGACACATCCGTGATGCAACAACGTTATCGAATAGGCAAAGTTCACACCCGAATCCTTCAGGTCGGCGCTATCTTCCATCACCAGGGACGTCGTGGAATCGTCTAAAGGCTGAAATTACATTTTTTCTTCTCTACAACTACAGCTCTCAAACTATAGCACCGTGGTAGGTCATTTCATAATGACCACATTTTGAAAAAATTGTCTCTAATGAGGTATCAACATATGCAGTCCTTCGAGGCTAGAGCCAAACATTGGTAGTGGCTCACCTGGCATAGTGGTTACATTATATCATATAAATTGTTAACAATTTTTAATTTCTGACATATTCAGAACCTGTACGTGAGGAGACAAATAGAAGACTTTTGTGTTAAAAAAGGCAAAGAGTCATGTAGTGCTCAACATTGATTCTCAACAATATAAAATCATTCTCTTTTTTATACGGAATAGGCTCAGTGCTTTAACCACAATCTCACCTGCTGATAAGTGACAATGTGGTCCAGGATGGTAAACACACTAAGAGGTACTGGTCCCAAGTGATGTTGCCGGAACACACCTATTGGTATTTGGCGATAGGTTTTCAAACTTGAGAGTGGTAGTTACCCAGACGGACATCATCAGAAAATGCCCTACCACCATGCTATGGTTTCCTCAAGATATGTTCCTTCACCGAAAACTCAGGCCAATTTTAGAGTCGGATAGTTCGGGATCGAACCCGCGTCGATGATACGCAATACGACCGCACAACCCGCTGCGCCATCATCGCTTCAATTCACCCATTAAAAAAAACTGCCATAATTCTATTGATATTATTTGGATCTACTTACATGAACGAATCGCAATATTTGCTAATAAAATACGCAGAGAATGGATATAGACATAAAATTACAAAAAAAAAGGATGGTTGATCATAAATGTGCAGCAATAATACCGCAAATTGTTCTTTGTGACGACCACTCCTTAAGCTTAAGTTGTTATAATTTTTGACCAAATCGTCACTTAAAAGCTAGTGAAATTGTAGTCAAAAGATTAATGAAATGAAATAAATTTATGCAAACTATTCCCTTTGATTTTCTGGTTTTTAAATAGATTTTCAAACCAGCCCGCTTACTCATTACAGCCTATCCTTATTTCATTAGAAACAAAGGTCAATATGACTTTATCATAGACAAACTTACGATTTTCTTTCATTTAACTGTTTGGGCAACATTTGGCTACTAGTGATAAATATATTTTATAACTTGACGATTTGACAATTTTCTAAATATATACCCAAGTAGTCACATAGTACATTTTATATATGTTTTGAAATTGTTAATTATAGCCGACGAAAAAAGTGTATGGAAGAATAAGATATAATTATACCTTGTAGAGGTAATGATGACAAATACACAGGAGCCCGCGTTGGTCGCAGACTATCTGCAAGTCCAGGCTGCAGTCGTGCACGCGAAGCGGTATCGGGTCGTCCTCGTAAGCGCCGCACGCCGCTCCCTCGGCGGAACTCGACACGTGAGGTAAACTTAACGGTATATTCATCTGCCGATTCGACACCAAAACTATCTTTTTTACACTAACACACACACACACAAACTATTACGTATGTGAAGGGATGGACTCAACGGCAGTGTGCTCGAATTAGTGACCGTAACTAGTTTTTTTTTTATGCGCCCGTTGTGAGCTTTCATTTCAGCCGCCCTTGAAAAATGTTTTGATCTTACTATAAGAAGATATACGGTCGGCGTTTATCCCCTGTTTCCTCTTTGGAAAATAACATTGTAATAAATATTTTGTTATAGGTACCATTTGACAAAATGTATCCATTACCGCAATGCCTACGTACGTTTTGATTTTTTTCCATAAATTAATTATTATAGAAAGAAACTGGGAGCATTCGAAAATAAGAAAAAGTGCCCGATTTTTACCGTCGATTTTAGACGTCCATCTAACAAATTTAGAAAAAGTTAACGCATAGCCAAAGTCTGTCTTATTTTATAATTGAAAGAAAAATTAAAATCGGTAAATGAAATAGATTTTTGAAATAATCATTCTTCAAATTAGTTGCCGACTGCTTATCCTCTTAAGATGTTAAGATTTGAACATTATTCAAGTACGTGGATACCTACCACCCAAAACTTGGTACTGGTCTGAACACAGTGCCTAAGCACCATCCTAGCGATTTCGTCTATGGTGCAATCCAAGTATTACCGTAAGCAGAATTTTCATAATTTTTGACTCCCCTTCCCCCTTGTCAGCAATAGTAAACAAAGATCTTACTGCTTCCGTCTCCCTCTTAATGTCTATCTGTTTGTTGTGGCTAATCTCCGGAACAGCTGGACCGACTTTGACGTTACTTTTTCTGGCAGATAGCTGTAGTTATTCCCCGTAACTTATTCTCCTTTTATTGTTTAAAAATTGTGAATAAAACCAAGTCAGTCTGGTGCTGTCCACCATCGAAACATTATTTTCCAATGTTTATTTAAAAGCTATATTACGCAGTGAAGAATATATGAAACACGGGCGAAGCCGCGGAAAAAAAACAGCTAGTACTAAAATAATAGAGTCTTTTCGTTGGGATCTTGGTCTATCATGTAGTGGATTTTACATTTTCATTAGAAGTTTGATTATTATTGAATTTCTATATTATGTAATATTGTTAGCATTTTATTTGTAAGTAATGTGTATGAAAGTAAATTCTGAGTTGCTACAAACCCCCCTCTGGAAATTTAGAAATTAAAATAATAATTCCAAATGATTTAATAGTACATAGTAATGTTATTGTGAACCCATCAATTATATTTTTTCTTTCTAATGCGTCTAATATCTATACACTGTTGACGTTTTGTTTATGGATATTTATTTACTTGTTGTTGTAAAATATTTTTTTATTAAAAAAAAAAAAAACATTTTATGTATATTATTTATGACTAAGTATGTAAGATACCTAAAAATCTAGACTAATAAATAAAATTAAAATGTCTGTTTCTAATGTCAAAATAGATTTTTTTTACTAAATTAGTTCTTAGTTAGTTATGAATAAGTAAACAAAAATTACAATTTTTAAGATTGTTGTCTGGTGGTCTGTCTGTTTGTTCCGAATAATCTCCGGAAGGGCTGGACGGATTTTGATGGGACTTTTTTTGGTAGATAGCTGAAGTTACACCTCGTAAATTACTTACTTTTAATTTTCGAAAATAATTAGAGTTCCGCGTAAAAAAATTAAAACTCATAAAAATTTGAATGAAATCCGATTTTTATGATCAGTTTTACGGACAAGTGCTTGGATTTATGAGAAATATATTTACTTTATTTTTGTACTAATTTATACTGATTTATTAGGGTTCCGTACAAAAATTATAAAAAAAAATTAAATGCATTGAACAATATATGAACTGCGGGCCGCGAGCACACAGCTAGTTACATATAAAAAATGAAAATTTTATTAATGCATTCAGTTTTTTAAATTATTGACCTAATCTAATGACGATCATATTATCTCGTTTTTGGGGAACCAAACAATCCCTGTAAACTTTTAATATGAACAGGACAATGACATATTGATAACCTTTTCACCATTAATTTTAATTTATGATCGACACGACTGATTGAACCACGGATGTAACGAATTGAATCTATACTAATAAATAAAATTGAAGTGTCTGTTTGCAATTTCAATTTTTTTTTTTACTAAATAGATATGAATGTATATACGATACCTATAACAAAAATATAATTTTTGTCTGTGTGTCTGTCTGTTTGTAATGGGTAAACTACGGAACGGCTGAACCGATTTTGACGGAGGTTTTTTTTTTGGTAGATAGCTGACTTTTCTCCGGGAAACTTAGGGTACTTTTAATTTTCGAAAATAATTATGGTGCCGCGTTTAAAAATACAGCTTATAAAAACTTGAATAAAATCGGATTCAGTGCACAGTTTTACGAGAAATATTTTTACTTTATCTTAGTACTTAATTTTTTTTTAAAGAAATAAATAGGGTACCGTATAGAAAAAAATTCAAACGCAGTGAAAAATATATGAAACGCGGACGCAGTGGCGGGCTCACAGCTAGTTTTAAATAAATATTAATTTTCATATAACAGGAAATATCATCGCTTCGGTTGGCTTTATCAATAAATGCGGTTGCTATTATTATTATATTAATATAACATGCACAACTGATAGTACATTATTCTCACTACAATATGCATAGCTGTCTATAAATATGTTAGTTTTTTATTTAGAAAAAACAATGCCTTGAAGTTAGATCCTCGAATAAAAATTATAGTATCCAATAATTAATTCGATCCACATGACATGTTTCTCCGATCTTTCAGTTGTAAAATAAATTCTGATAAGTTTTATACGCTATTATAAAAAAACTTTGGTTAAAAATTGCTCGATAAATGAAAACTGCGGCAATATCAATAATTTACTTTATCAATTCGATTCCAAAAATACTCAGATATTTAAATAACATTCTACATATTTTTTAGTTATGAAAGTAACTTGAACTTTTATTGTATAGGTTTAAAGTTTGTCTTTCTGAGGATGTTTCTATTAGTAAGCTTTACATCACTTATCGTCACAACATTGTGATGTCATTTTACGAAGTTTTAAACCCATAAGTTTTAATTTACAATGATCGAAACGGCTAAAATAACAAGTGATTATAGTCACTTACGACTGTCTCATGAGGCAGATCCGCGTGAAACTGCAAAGCTGATAGTGTCGGTGTAACTGCAGACGGAGATTTTAACTCCTCACCTTCCGCAAAACTTTGTGTCGGCGGACGAAAATGGATATAGTATAGAACCTGTAAAATGTAAACGATATTTTCCTTATTTTACTATGTTATGAATACCTATTATTAGAATTATCAGACCTATAGTATTGTATGGATCAGAACGCTGGCCTAGTAAGAAGTTGGATGAGAAACAATTGCATGTTTCAAAGATGCTAATCATCATCATCTCCCTACCCTTTTCCCATTTTTATTTGGGGTCGGCGCAACATGTCTTCCTCTTCCATTCCTCTCTATTTGTTGTCATCTCCGCATTCACTCCTTTTCTAAACATATCATCTTTCACACAGTCCATCCATCTTTTCTTTGGTCTTCCCCTTCCCAAGTAACCGTCCACATTCATATCCAATACCTTTCTTACAACATTCTCTTTCTCCCTGCGCATCACATGTCCATACCAAATGCGAATGTTAAGATGAGTATGTGATGTGACAAGAATAGATACAGTCAGTAATAAATAATTAAAGGAACTTTGTCTGAAGGAAGTGTGGGACAAACCGTCTAGTTAGGTAAAACCAACTTTGAGAATGAGATTATCCGTCGAATCCAAATCGGTTGGGACGCGTTTGGGAACCTACGGAGCATCTTCTAGTCAAAAAATACCGCAGGGTTTCAAGGCGAAAGTCTTTGACCAGTGTGTGTTCCCAGTGACGACATATGGCACTGAGACGTGGACCCTCACAATGGGCCTAATAACAAAGCTCTAAGTTGCTCAAAGGGTAATGGACAGGGCTATGCTTTGAGTTCCACTGCCGTGATCAGGGATGAGGAGATCCACAGAAGAACCAAAGTAACCAACATTGGCCGAAGAATTGCTAAACTTAAGTGGCAGTGGGCTGGGCACATTGCTCGCAGAACCGATGCTCGATGAGGCCAAAGGGTTCTCGAATGGCTACCACACCTGAAGACGTAGCGTGGGTAGGCTCACAAGGTGGACCGATGGCCTGGTAAAGATCGCGGGAATCCGCAGGGTGCGGATGGACCTATGTCCGATCTATAGACGTCTTTCGGTTGAATGGATGGATAGATGGATGGAAAGAAAGTTTGAAAGTAGTACCAGCGTTAAAAAAAATTTGAAAAGGGAATCGTTTTGTCGTGATATGTACAAGTTATAAAAAGAGAGGAAGCTCAAGTGAATAAATTTGTGATGAACATGAATGTGGAAAGTTAGTAAAGTAGAGGATGGCCAAAGAAGTTGATGAACTGTATAAGGAATAATATAAAAGGAATAGGTAAATGAAGAGATGACAGCTGATGGCCTTATCAGAATGGAAGAATAAAAACATACTCCAAACTACCCAGGCTGTAGGTTCATAGCTCACTGGATTATCTTCTTTATTAATAATAAATTTGTATATTTCAAGTGTCTGTAGGTTTTCGATTTTTGTGCAAAGAATTATTGTAGTGTGACTGCCTCGGTAGCGAAGTTGTATTACGGTACGACTGTCGTTCTGAGGTCTCGGATTGATCACCGGGTCGGGTCAAGTAATATTGTGTATTTCAAATCAGTATCATCCCGGAGTGTGGAATTTGTGCCCGATATGGCGACAGGCTCGCCCCCTATCACATCTGGGACGGAACTAAGCTCGACGAAACGTGGGTGGTGTAGTTCGCTATTTCACCTCTGCCTAACACTTTAATTTGAATGATACGCGGCGACTTTAGTATAAAAGAAAAGTTTCTATTTTTATATCCAGAATATTTAACCACCTGACTTCCGTCATAAAATAATGAAAAAAATGACATATACATATATAGTATGTAAATAATAAATATCTAAGACATAGTAAAAAAGAAAACAATAATTTGATATTCAATTTTAGGCGTTGTATTAAGGAGTCATTTTTTGTAAATGGTGAATTGAATTTCAATAGGAATAAATATGGCTCGGAACATATTATTTCGTTCTAATCACTTAGACGGTTCATGATTTGTTTATTTTTTATGACATGGAGGACTAAGGATATGAATGAGATATATGTATTTCTGACGACTATTTATAGATGGCGCTATACTTATTTTTTAATAACTTGGACTGTTCTGAGACATTACAAGGAGATATAATATAATAATCTATACTTATAACAAAGGCCAACGTTACGTGACGGGACGGGACGGAACAGAGCGGGACGCCTGAAATCCACGCGAGCAAAGTCGTGGGTACAGCTGGTCATTAATAAGTGCCCTTTTTTTTGAGGAGGGAAATGCATTTACGCACCAACCTTACCAATTGCATTAGGAGGATCAAGTCCCCCCAATGTAAATAATAAGGGGGTGTGGAGGGACGTCTCCACACCACTGTGGGACTCACCCGGGGAAAAGCGCCGGAAATACCCACTAAACCCCCCGGAGCCGCCAGCCGCATTTAGGTGGGCGATACGGGATCGCGGTAGCATGCACTGCGTCGCCCCCTGCGGCAGGCCTATCAGGCTTCGTCCTCTACATTAGCCCGTTGGGGTTGAGGGGGAAGTCCCCCTCCCCACCTCTTAACCCAATTCTCAGAAGAGAATTATTATCATCGGAGGAAAGGGGTATTGAGTCACCCCTCTCCCCCCAAAAATAGAAGAGTATCCGCCCAGGGGAAGGAATGGCATAAATCGCCATCCCTTCCCCTGATAGAAGAAGACACAGAAGAAGAAGAGAGCAAAGGAAAAAGGAAAAATAGCCCAGCCAGCTGTAAGACAAAGAAAGACCAAGAAGAGAGAAGAGAAAAGGAAGGAAGGTCCCTCTCCTCTTACTCGTCTTGTAAGGACAAGACGTAGCGAGGAGAGGGATACCTTGAAGACATTAAGATACACAAAAGAAAGAAGAAACGAAACAGCTGGCATTCTACGGCGGGGGAGGTTTCGCACATAACGTGCCCTCCCCGCCCAACCCGTCTCCGTCGAAGGGGATTCGCCATTGGGTCCCCCTCCCGCTCCCGTTCCGCTGCCTCCTTCTGCGACATCACCTGTTCGCAGAAAGAGGCAACAACCCCCCAGACTTCCTCGCTGCTGACCATGGCTTTCTCCACAGCCCGCAGCAAGAGATCTGGTCCAACAGCCGCCACCACATTGCGGCGAGGCTTCTCCCACGCGGCGCACTCTGCCAGCGTGTGGTGCGCCGTGTCCTCGACCGCGCCACAATGGTGGCACACAGCCGACGGCTCCCTCCTGGCTATCTTGTGCAGATACCAACCGAAGCAACCATGCCCAGACAGTATCTGCACAAGCCTGAAAGTCAGGGAGCCGTGCCTTCTTGCGCACGACTCCTTCAGGACCGGACGGACGGCATCGACGGTTAAGCGTCCGTACCGCATGTCCGCCAGGTCCTCCTCCCACCTTCAGTAATAAGTGCCCTAACAAATAGCAAACAGTAGAATAGAACCTAGAACCTATAAAGCAAATGGAAATCATAACTTCAGACTTGGCGGCATTATAAAGTCGTATTTTCCATCACTACTATATTATTAATCGTCAACCAACACAAAATGTATATAATAACTGACTATTTCACCTGGTTAACACAGTCCCATTGGGCCCAAGAAAATACTTTTACAACAGTTTCTGGTTCCGGGTATATCCCATCGAATCCCCATTTTTCAGTTCCATCCATCGTCGTACTCATTTAAAAACATCGGCGTGCGATAAACTTTTATACCTATAAAAATATTATGCATGAATAACATTAGGATGATAAAAGGTTCATCGTTAATGTTACATATTGGATATAACAATGGCTTTGAATGTCATGATAAAAGAAATGTCACATCTGTGGTACCTAATTGATAAACAGGTGCATTTGAGATACGACAAATAAGGTTTAGTAAAATTATTATTTTAATCTACATTTAATTGATATACGTTCGAATAAATAACAATTGGAGAAATCATTTTGTTGGTTATTGGCAATCTGCGATTTATATAGAGAATTCTGCCAGCCACTAGGCGACTGATAACTTCAGTCGTGTTGCCAACTCCTATAAATTCGAGTCGCTAGAAAGTCGTATATTCTGTTTTACACCTTAAATTTCACGCACATATCGCTAGCGCGGTTGGGTTTTGCATATACCTCTTGACTCTATATAAATCTGTGTCGAGTTAACAAAGAATCTATCAATTATTGGCTCTAAAATTGGTTTGATTTCTACTTTAAAAGTCGTCCGATAAGTCGTTAAACCATTTTTTTTCCTTAGATATTTTTTTTGTTGCTAATACATAAGCAAAAGGCATTTTTAGTTACAAAGTCAGTAAATCTGCAACACTGCTTCGATCATCTCTCTCTCACCATGTATGCAGTCCTCTCCGTATGTTTAATAACTAATAGTTGATATCACTTAAGAAGAATAAAAATATAGATAATATGTTCTATTACTCACCTTGCAAATGCTTAAAAAACTAACAAACGGTCATTCCTGATACCCGGACTATACTTATTACTTTTCCCATGGACATACTGAACCATTGTCTGCTTTGTTGAAGCATCCTCAACTTCTTCATATACTATCTTCTTATCCGGGAGTAGACATATTAAATATGGGCAGTACAAAGGCTCTGTTAAATCTGAATCTTCACTAGGTATTTTTTTCTCTACATATGCTAACAATGTATGTGTTATATTTACAGAAGCCTGTATTATGTTTAATTTTTCCTCAAATGTATGCAGTGTTGAAAATGTTTTTGTCTTATTTGTGTAAACCCCAATGTTTTGAACTTCTTGATTGTCTTTGTTCTCAGAAACCCATGTTAATAGTTGAGAACCATCTTGTTCCTGGCCTAGTAGACGCCATTGTCGTGCAGTTACTTCTAAAATATATACAATTATTCATAAAAAACAAAGATAACATAAAAAATGTATTCAATGAAATAAATATTATATCTGTTGTTGCTTTAATACAGAATAATCCAAGTATAAAAACTATAATAACTAGTTGATAATAAAGACTAACATGGTGCTAGGGGATTTAATATTAACTCGATTTAATGATTTACCATCTAGATTGTGTAGAATACACATCATTCTTTAATATATGGTGAACTTACCATCAAACACTGCCTATATACTATTAAAAACAATGTATCACATGTACATTTTGTTAAT
This sequence comes from Samia ricini, assembly GCA_014132275.2. NCBI lineage: Eukaryota > Metazoa > Arthropoda > Insecta > Lepidoptera > Saturniidae > Samia > Samia ricini. Next base: position 17,096,305 of record AP028161.1, read on the forward strand.
TATTAAAAAAAATTTCAAGTAAGCAATAATATGAACACTTATTATCATTCAAACTAATCAATCAATCCAGTAGACCTGAATAACCTTTACAGGATATTCATGATACTGCTGCTTATATGTCATATCTCTGTTCTCTGTGGGAGGTAAATTTGTAACAAAGTCATATACTCTCAAACTTCCTTATATTTTTTATTTAAATGGTCTCTTAGCTATATACTTAATGTAGCTATAAGATACTTTTGTTAATGACATAAGTATACAGTTTTGTTATATTGAAAATCAGATTAACCCCTTTAATGTGTTTACGCCAGCTTTCCATTGATTTCCTATTGTTTTCCTATTATCTCATTTTTATGGGTAATCGACATATTAAGTACTGAGTAACAATTAATTAAATTTCAATCAATATTTATAGAGCAAAAGAAATCTCCAATTAGTATAATAATAAACACTACTATCAACAGAACAATTACTAATTTAGTGTATATGATATGATCATTGACCTAATTTAAAAAATAATTCACATACTTCAGTTAAGCTCTTTGCATTTGTCACGTCTGAGTATAAGTCTAGTAAAATATACATTCTATGAATTACATGTAAAGATTAATTTATCAGATGTCAGAGCATTATAGCTAAGTAATGTTTTGTTTTACAAGTAATTATTACAGAAAGATGAAATGAAATGATAGAGAGATAGCCTCAACAGGTAGAGTAAAGAGAAATGGAGAAGAATACCGATTTATTGAATATACCTTAAAGACAACATAGAAAATCTAAAACTTATGATACACTGCTGGTTCCTGTCCAGGTCGAAATAGAATAGCATCATTTTAAAACAATAAATATACCATTGTTGCGTTAAAAAAGAGACGTCAATATTTAGCAGCAGGATCGGAAGTGGGAAATATAATAAGATGGTAGAGGGCGGCTTTTGTAGGATAATTTTCTACAGAAGCGACATATTATACTCTTCCTTGGATTTTTTGTCTCTGGTCTCAACAATCGATCTCTTCGTACAAAAAATATTCATACCATTCTCTTATTTTCCTGTATATCTATATTCCGAGAAAAAATTAAACAAATACATAATCTATATAAATAATAAATAAAACAGTAAAATTTACTAAATCAACACACTTGCCATCCGAAAGACGAAAACATTGATAAAAACATACCGTTTTCAGTCTGCGCTTGAAGAATACCACATAACTTTACTGCTATATTTTGTACAGCCATGTCAACACTTTTGCGAGAAAAAGTCACCTGTTAATCACATAAATAAATTAAACATACCACCATACCGCCACGTTATCAATAGAAATAGCGGCACCTTTATTGACTTTTCCCGTTCATTTTCTATCAGCTGGCGCCCAGCTGTTAACCTAACGTGAAGATAGCTATTTGTGTGTACCAACATAGTAAATAAAATCGTTGCAGTCAGTATGGCGCTGATTACCCTACGGACCAATCAGCGGTAAGCGTTGGTTTTCTATATACGTTTCTTCACTAGTAACTGTTTATTTTAATACTAATTTGAGTTTTTTTAATCCAGTAAATAAATATCACAAAATATTGAACCTTATATAAATTAATTCGCAAATTGCTATTAAGTCATAATTAACAAATGAATAGTTTAACAAACTAAAACAAGGACGTTAAAACTGTAACCTACATCTTGGATTTACGTAATTCAATGAAAATAATTATAATAATGAAATGGTATCAAAATAGTCAAATATAATTAGTGAAAACATTTATATGATTTATTGTGAATAATTAAATTGTTCTCCGTAGAATGGAGTAAAATTAAACGATGACGTATACTCACAGAAGAAACAAACGTGAAGTTAGTTGATAGTTACCCCGCCGAGTACCGAAGTTTTACCGCGACATTTTCGCGCGGAAAGCCGGGCGTTATCGAGCCGTGAAAACCTTAAAAGTGGTATATAAAATTAGAAATATACCTTAAATGAGACTACTGTAACCATATTAAGTGAATATATAATTGTAGATGTGTGAAAAGTATAACATAATTCATCAAAATTGTGTTTTAAAGTTAACATCTCGTATCTAGTGTATTGAGGAATTTCGTTTTGTGAAAATTGGATTAATTTGTGAATGATCAGGTATGTTCTGAGGAATCATTAAGAATCTCTAAGACATGGCCCATCTTTCACAATAATGACTTTTATCTGTAATTTTAGCTTTTAGCCATAATTAGGTTATAAAAGTACTGTGGGCGATAAGCCAAGCCAATTACATTGTCAACGGTTGCCTCTTTCAGGTGATTTTATTTGCATATTTATTGTCATATTTCCGTAATTTATCGGTAAATAGATTATGTCAGGTTATCGGTAGGCTATTTTTATCAATTTCCATAAGTGGATGGGGCGAGAAACCCAAGCCTGCGACGTGTCTAATGGCGCTGACGGAATGATTTCGCGCGCGAATATGACGGATTCGTGGCATTTTTTCGAGCAGCTGATCGACAGATTTTTACAATTGTATATTATCAAATGATACTTCATGCATTTCGCTTGATATAAAACCCTAAAATATAAACATATTACGTGAAATACCGCTTCAAAATAGCCTCTGAAAAAAAAATCTCCCGCCAAGCAGCAGGGGGCACGCCGCAAGAAGATCAACCTATTCGGCGCACAATAAGCCTGAATATCCTGTATTTTAGATATATACAGCATTCTAGAAAGATCTAGGCTGAAATAGCCTATAACTGTTTTATGATAAATTTGGAAATACGCCCTGAATTACGGTTGTCAAGTGACATAACCCTATTTGCAACTTGAACATGACATGCGGTAATTTTAGGCAGTGTCCATCTAATTTAACCGTTTATTATCATAAAATAATGTCGGATATTCATTCAGTGTTATGTTTTAGGGTCCGTTGATAGTGTGCCGGCCGGACCGCCGCCTCTATAATGGCACAAACTGGGTATGTACATACGAGCTTCCAATCACATTCAAATACTGACCTTGGTGCATAATATTTATTTATATCACTCCATTTACAGTTCATCCAATGAAACCAGTGAAAATCATATGACTTTAAAAAGAAAAAGAATTTCCACAGATGATGAGGTATGTGACATTTGCAAAAAAAAAAAAAACCTTCATACATAAAAACAATATTGAATTTACTGTTTTAATTATAGCTAGAAAACCAGCCACCGTTAAAAATATCACCTAAACTTGAAGAGGAACTAAATGACCAGCCAGCACAAAATGTAGTAGTTGAATCATCATGCTCCAGTGATGATGAGGGATATGGTAATGCTGATCAACCAAGAAGTGTTTACACTGATTTAGACTACAACCCAGATAGTTTTCTTAGCCCACCGAGTATACCAGAGCTTCCTAATTGTGTTCTTAGCCCTTTAGAAAATGTTGCCAGAGGAGAATCTACACCACACTCCAATAAGAGGCCCAGGTATGTGATAAAAACCCAGTGAAATAGCAGTTTAAAATTATTATCTTTAGCTATATTTTAATTCCAAACCAAATTATTTCCATTTAAAACGTATGACTTTAATTAAAAGATAAATTTGATAGACCAACATTGCCTTTATTTTTACTAAATATGTAACTAAATATTTATATTTAAAGTGAATATATTATTGATATATTTGTTCACTTTCAGTTCAAGTAAAGTTCCATGTCCTATTTCTTCAAAACGTAAGTGCCCTCTACCAGGGTTGTCATGGGCAGACCCAACAGATGTGTGGAACAGCATGTGTGAATGTGATGCCAGGTCCAGCATGAAGAAGAACCCCAATATGTTTGACAATCATCCGAATCTACAGCCAAGGATGAGAGCTATTCTTCTGGACTGGCTCAATGAGGTAAGTTGGACTTTTGTCTAATTTTGGTTTATCTTTTTACTAAGTGAGGTTTAACACTGGTTTGTGTTCTATGCTTTCCTTCTATGGTTTGTTCCTGTGATGGAATGTATAGCAGAATGTTGCAAATAAAAAAAATTTTTTTTTTGGAAGTTATTCTACATTTACTTTGAAAATTTCATTAGATATATTGGACATATAGAAATTTATACATTTTAAATGTACTTACACATATGTATGTATATGTTTGTGTACATAATATATAGAGAGTGAGAAGTATCATTTAATAAATTGGTTTGATTTTCAAATCCAACAAACAGCCTTCTAATAGGCTTGTACTACAAGAAACTGTATTGACCCAATAAGAGCTTAATACTAAGAATTTGAATCCATTATGTAAAACTGCTACAGTTTGCAACATTTCTCATGATTTGCTTATTATGTTTCATGCTGCATTATAGCAATATTTGGCGATAAGGTGAGTATCTGGAGTTGCGGTTGGTTTTTTTTTTTGCAAATCCCTACATGTAGAATGTGATGTAATGTTGTACATTGACCTCTTTTTTGCAATGTTCATTGACCTCATGGCCGGTGCGATCCCGATACCATTACACGATTACCATTTAATTTCGTCTATGCGTTTCGGTTAAATCTCGAGTCTCTTTCTTTAGTTCTTTAATGGGGTCGTTACGGGTTTTGAAACTTGCGGTCTATTATTTTTTTAATGCCATCGTATGTTACGTGTGTGTATTCACACATCATGTGATATATATAGTAGTGTCACGATTTTGAAGTATAAACGAATGTATATTTGTTAATAATCGTATGTCAATGATTTAGTTGTTTATCCGCGTGTGTTTGGAAGATGTTAAAGGTGTTGAAAGTTCTTGTCAGTAATGTTTCGTCAATCGTTACCATTTTGTTTACGGGAAACTCTGTAATACTTACTTTATATGGGTGAACTTTTACGTTAATTCTCATCATTAAAGAACCGATAACTTCTTGTAGCTCAGATATAAAAAGACAGAGCTAGTTACCATATAATAGTTTTCGCGCTCTACTCAGGTACTATTATCTCATCACCGTTTGTGTACTGGATTCTGATTCAATCAACTTAAAAATAAAACTACTGTATAAATTTATAAGGCATTTAGAGCGGAAAAAAAATTCTTACCAGATTGTGCTATACAGGCATACTTCATAGTTTTATCAATATAGTTGATATACAGTTTTTTTGCTGCGCAATATATGACTGTTTCTGCATTTTGATGAAACTACCCTCAATATATTATCATTTTAATTTTTGATTAATTCTGCTTATTGATAAACAATCACCGAATATTTTTGGGGCCCGATTCTTCATATTTGTTTAGAGTTTTATTTACGCATACCTACTTAGAGGGGCGTGACTTCAAATGTCGTAGACTAGAATCAAGGTTCTTTTTGTTGATAATGTAATCTAATGATTAAATAGGATCAACAACACATAATGTTATAGATGTCAAGTTAATTAAGTAAAGCAAATTTCCCGTCTTTCGTCAAAATGTAAAAAAGGTACATATAACGATACATATTTAGCCTATGTGTTTAGCAATCAAATATTACTACTATGACGCGATTTTATCTGTTAGTAAATTCAAAACACTACAAAATATGTGAACAGGTTGGAAAATAAATGCATTCGCAATCAACTTTTTGTGCATCGGTTGAGATTTGCTATCGAACGTATGCGATATGCTTGAGGCGAGGATGACGCAGTAGATAGTGCGACCGGATTCTGCATAATTCGACGCGGGTTTGATCCCACCTATCCAACTCTAAAATCGGCCTGAGCTTTCGGTGAAGAAAAACATCATGAGGAAATAGCATGGTGGTAGGGCATATTCTAATGATGCCCGCCTGGGTAGCTACCACCCTCAAGTTTGAAAACCTGTCGCCAAATACCAATAGGTATGTTCCGGCAGCATTACTTGAGAACCAGTATCTCTAGGCATAGTGAGTTTACCATCCTGGACCACATCGTCACTTAACATAAGGTGAGATTGTGGACAAAGCACTGACCCTATATCGTGCAAAAAAAATGATAAGGTCCTTTTTGACTCGAGCATTATATTACTTTTGGATAAAATTTGACCTTTAAAAGCTAGTAACCGTTATTGTGCCTCTAGTCAATAATTTCCGTTACACGATGACAATACGAGAATACTTTTGAAGGATTCGCGTCTCTAACTTTAGAATCAATCGATGCAATATAGAGTTTCGAAGAGAAGATTAAGGTTCTACTGTTTTTAAAGTCTTATTGAGCCGGCACTGTTATGTTTTCTCGCATGGTGTAGTTGGTAGTTGGGTGCTATATTGACAGTGCGGTCGCTTTCTACGTCTGTGAACTTAGATTCGAACCCATGTATCCAATTATACAATGAGGTTGAGCTTTCGTTTAAGAAAAACGTCATGAGGAAACCGTAGCACGGTGGTAGAGCATTTTCTAATAATGAATTATAGTAATGTGATATAGTTGTCAAAGCGCTTTGCCTATATACACTATAAAATAAGTAGAAGTCGTCATGTTGGCCGGCGAAACGATTCTTAGAAAGAACAACCCAATTTTTTAATTGGTGATCCATTTGAATATTTGTTGTAGATGTTAGTAAATTTCAAATGTATTGCAAGCTACTAATAAAACTATATAGCCCACCTAGGAATGTGATAATGAGATATATTACTGATATGAAAAGAAATATTAGGGCGGCTGTTGAATATGAGGCGGTGATAGTGTATGACCTTGACCGGAATCTATTTACGTGTATCGCAACGCTTACAGCATGAATTGTTTCCGCGTCATCGAAATCATTATTAGACACTCTGCGGAGCTTTCACTGTGAGACATTTCTTAGAATGCGTAAGTGCGTTTCGCTCGAATGTCGAATTTATTCTGATAAATTTGTTCATCACTCCGGCGCATTGCGCATGCGTTTGTTGTTGGTAAGCATGCTTTTAGCTCCATTACTTTATCGACCGAACCTTTATTAGAATTTCGTTTTAATTTTAAAAAAAATCCAATAGTTGTATGAATGAGCAGGGGTATCTCGACACCGTGTCACATAGAAGTTCTACGTACAGTAAATTTAAAAAAGTAGGCATCGTGATAAATTCTTAGTATAGGGGTCAGGTATTTCCGGAATTCACTCCGTGCCCCTTATCACTCCGTGCCCCTTATCTATTGTATTGGGGGACTTTGATCCCCTAAGTACAATAGATAAGGGTAGTGCGTAAATGCATTTCCCCCCGTCAAAAAAAAAAAAAAAAAAAAAAAGGTATTTCCGGAATATTGCTTTACTAGTTACCCTCAGACATGTTGCTGAGGTCCCGTTACAATAGTAGGTAATCAAAACTGATCCCCCCTTCCGTCAGCAATAGTAAGTAAAAATCCTACTCCCCAGAGAATAAACGTCCAATAACGCTGTCAAAGCCCATCAGGACAAAAATGTTAGTCAGTTTGAAAAAATCTGTGCTTCTAGTTTGTTGTCTAGGGGTTGGGCCATTCAAGTATTACATTATCAAGGATCTACGCTTTGCTACGCTATTTTCGTCAAGATGTGTCCGCGGCCGCGCCCGCGTGTCATATGTTCTTCACTGCGTTTTTACTTTTTTATAGGGAACGCACGTGCGATTCCTCTGGTGTTGTGGGTGTCAATAGGCAGCGGTGATCACTTACCATCAGGTGACGCACTTGCTCGTTTACCCCCTACTCCATAAAAAAACCCCTAATTGCTTCCTTAATTTTTTTTTTTTTGGTACTAAGATAAAGCGATAAGATCCGTAGAAAAACCAAAGTAACCGACATTGCCCGAAGAATTGCTAAACTTAAGTAGCAGTAGGCTGGGCACATTGTTCGCAGAACCGATGCCCGATGGGCCTAACGGGTTCTCGAATGGCTACCATGCACCGGAAGACGTAGCATGGGTAGGTCGGTTCACCTAGTGAAAGTCGCGGGAATCCGCTGGATGCAGTGGGGAAGACCGGTCGTCGTGGAGATCTTTGGGCGAGACCTATATCCAATAGTGGACGTCTTTCCGTTGAATGGATGAATGGATGGAAAATAACGTAAAATTATTTCTCACAAATTCAAACACTTGTCAGTGAAACTGTTCGTAGAATCGGATATAATCCAAATTACATGATTTTTTTTACACGGAGATCTAATTATTTACGAAAAACAAGTTATGCGGAGTAACTTCAGCTATCTAACAAAAAAGTCCCGTCAAAATCGATTCAGCCGTTCCGGAGAGGATCGGAAACGAACAGACAGCCAAAAATTAAAAAAAAAATGTTGGTATAACATTCATACCTATTTATTAAGAAATATATATTTTGATATTACAAGCAGACACATCAATTTTATTTATTAGTAAAGATGATATGGGCAACTGGTTTGAATGTTAAGTAGTGTTTACTCATTACCTTAACGGTTTTTTTTCTTAAATTGTGCTTACAATATCTTGGAAGGAAAGGTAAAGGCTTTCCTTACTGTTGCTGACAAGGGACACTTAATGATCAGTCATAATTCTTGGCTTAGTATTTTTTTTTTCTTCTAACTAGCTAATTCTGTTGTCTGGAAGGTCCTTTCAGCTTCATCATGGCTTTGTGGGCTAGTGCTGAAGTCACTTAAAAGGTAAATGGCACAAGGGTTACCAATGTGGTACCAACCTCGACTTAAATGTTAATGTGAATGATTAAATGTTATGTTTATTATAATTTACTGAAGTGATTGCATCCAATGGATATAATGTATCATTATCATATATATTATTATGTGTCCAGCCTTCAGGAACCTTCCCGTCTGGCGGCGAGCTGGACGGCATTAATTTAGTTTTTTAGAAAATAGTAATAATTAGGTACTTTTATTTAGTTTTTTTGTTATTTAATTATAATGTATTTTATATACTTAATGTACTTTTTGATTTAAACAAATATGTTTTTTTGGTAAATAAAAGAATTATAATCTACAGGTTAGTTAAATTTAAATATAACGTTTAGTAAACATTTTTTTTTTGGTAAACGGTATATGAATAGTAACGGTACCTAATAAAAAGAAAATTGCATCAAATTCTAAGAACTCGTATCTCTAAATTAGTCTCTGCGGGTATATTAATTCGAGGTTTTTATCATGCTACGTAATGGATAGCTAAAAAATAGATATGAAAAAAAAAAACACATCGTGAAATTTAAATTTCGAAGACGATAAAAAAAAATAAACACTCAAAAATATCGACTCTTGAACTCGATACCGGTATATCTTTTTACTTTTCAAATAATAAAAACGTGATCTTTATTCGGCGCCGCGACTCGATGCGTACCCCGACGATGATTTCTTATTGATTTGAATAAATTCAGATAAGAGGCCGCCGCAGGTACGATCCGAATTTCACAGGTGCACGCGAAATTCATTTATTATAACCTACCGTAAAACTGAAATCTATTGATATCGCTCCATGTTCATTCATCGGCGCTCGAATGAGACTGAACACGTTCTTAAAATTGTCTCGTTGGAGCGTGTTGTTTGCTGCTCGAGCGAATATAGTGTTAGTTTTAAAACAATTAGGGACATCCTTTAGTGCCGAACTTTGGTAATGCAATAACCATAATTTAATCAGTATACCGCGTGGGATGTTTTATGTGGTTAGAAAAAAACCTAAGCATCTCTTAGTTATATTTTTATTATCCTTATATTTTTCAAATGTTTCGGTTCAGTAAAGAATCACTCATCTCCTAAAGATCTCTTCTAGACCTTCTATACCTCTTGTAGATTAAAATCGCGCTAGCGTCGCGACCCGCCCGTTGTGTGTTGAAACCATTAACCATGGTAGTGTACACCGCCAGAATGATGGTGACTGTCCGTAGATTCTCACCTATTCTTCGACTGTAGGTACTTTATTTAACATTCAGATAAAATGCAGCCGTTCTGCCGAGCCCGTATAAAATAGAGAAACCAGATAAGGTTTTGAATTACAAAACTATTTTATAATATTATTTAGTGTAGTGATATACTCGTACATTTATTTCGTTCATTTATCAACAGGTATGCGAAGTTTACAAACTACACAGGGAGACGTTCCATTTGACAGTGGACTACGTGGACCGCTACCTGTCTAACACATACGAAATCGAAAAGGGCCGATTACAACTCATAGGTATTATAACTTATTGTCAACTAAATTGATATGCAAATATAGTGAACAAAAAAATTAACTGATCAACACAAAAAGCTACCATATCTTATTAGGATTACTTAATTAGAAATTATATCGTGGTTGTCGTTTTAAACTGTCAGATTTATTTATAGAGTTTCCTCCTCATCCCTTTTATCATTTAATCACATTCCTTTACTAATGGATCATATTCATATTCTTGTTTGATCATACTGTTTGCTTACCAATTCATATATAATTCGACTTCGAAAGTTTTACCTCTACCATTATTTCTGGGCTTTTTTTTTCACTATTCTGTCCAAAGAGTTATAGTTATGATACAAGCAACACGTAACTTGTGAAGGGTTCCAAAGTTAACCCTCAGGATTATCAAGCTATCAATGACTATTTTCCATTAATACTAACTTTTCTGAGTTTTAATTGATATACCAAGGCGATTGCCTTAATATCAAGTAGTGTCTCACAATGATTCCTTTTATAACTTTGGCACTGTAGTGATGATACCTTATTCGATTATTTTTTTTTGTTATATGGTCATTAATAAAAAAACATTTAAAAACTGAAATATTACATATAGTAACTACAATTCTTTGCTTTATTATTAAAATTGAATACATTTTTTTCCCAGGTATAACATGTCTGTTCATCGCTGCAAAGGTAGAAGAGGTTTACCCGCCGAAGATAGGCGAGTTCGCTTACGTCACGGACGGCGCTTGCACGACCGAAGAGATACTATTAGAGGAGCTGTTAATCCTCAAGATCTTATCGTGGAGCATAACGCCGATCACGATCAACAGCTGGTTGAACGTTTATATGCAGCTGGCGAGCGAGGGGCGGAGCGCCAAGCGGAGGCTGCTGAGTGAGAGTGATGTCGGTGCGAACGCGCTCCGGGGCTACACGTTCGTGTTCCCACAGTACTCGTCGTTAGAGTTTGTGATATGTGGACAGTTAGTGGACTTGGCAGTGTTGCATGTCGGTGTTAATCAGTTCTCGTGTAGTACCGTAGCCGCGGCCGCTATAGCGCACACCTTCAACAATGATCTGGCCGTCCGGGTATCAGGTGAGAGTCATTTCATATCTCTCTATTCTACATTTATCCTATAAAAAATTAATAATTCATTGCATTTTTTTAATACTAAAGTTTAGATTAACTTCCTGAATGGAAATTACAGTCACAAATAATTAGATGAATGTCAATATATTTAAATGAGTGCTCTTGTATATATATTTTCAAATCAAAACTGTTTGGTTCCTTATATCAAGGCTGTTCTTTTAATAATTACACTTCATCATTGGCTTTTGTTTTAGGATTATCATCTTTGATTTTATCATCACTTTCCGTTAGTTCACCCTAAAAGTTCGGTAAAGGTGTCGTTCGAAGGTAAAGTTCGGCATTAAAATGCTGTTGACCAGCATTTAAAAAAAGAAGTATTATTGTAAGGGTTGGATTATTGTGGATAGGATACAGTTGGGAAGCGCTGGTTGCGTGCTGCGAGTGGCTGGCGCCGTTCGTGTCCGTAGTGCGGGCGGAGGGGCCGGTCTGTGCAGTGCGCTCCGCTGACGGAGAGTTCGTGCAGCGCGCTGCGGGGCTCGACCTCATCTGCCCAGACCTCAACATGGACGAGAGCCATCGTATCCAATCACACAATGTTACCCTCGATATGTTTGTAAGTACCCCATTATCTTCATTTTTCTATTGTCAGTTGTAGAAAAATATGTGAGCTCCAGGCGGATGGTTTCTGAATTATAATAGGTTCAAGTATTTCGTAATGCACTACGCTTCGTCTATGCTTTACTTATTTTTGATAAAAAGGAAACCCGCCTTCGAATAGACGATTACGATCACGTAACCAATATTTACTTATAAATTTAATGGGTTTTTTTTTCTCAAAATATTTCAATGCTTACGTAATCATGTGGGTAAGAGATTTGCTTACTATTGCTGACAGTTCGGGGGTTTTTGTTGGCAGATGGAGGTAGTATCAAAAAAGAACAAAGTTTTGCTTACGTAATTTCTTAAACGGCTCTATAGGTAAAATCTATACTAATGAATAAAATTGAAGTGTCTCTTTGTAATGTCAAAATAACAATTTTATACCCAAATACGATTTGCGATACCTGTAACAAAATTACAATTTTTAAAATTTTTGAACTGTTGTTTGTTCCGGGTAATCTGGAGATTCTGTTCTGGAGAACAGCTGGACCGATTTTGACAAGAATTTTTTTGGTACATGGCTGAAGTTACTCTACGTAACTTACCCCTTTTTTTAACGTGCGAAATGCATTTACGCTTTCCACCTGACAACTCCAATCCGGGAGTAAAATCTCCCGGGTTAGAGATGCCAGGTGGGTATGTAGGACACGCCCGACGTGAATCGCCAGGAATACCCACTAAAACCCACGGTACCATCCGCCGCCTTTCTGGGGGGCGACATAAGACTAGTCTAGCACACTCTGCGTCGCCAACGGCAGGCCAAAAAACCGGGTCACTACTTTTTTCTTCCATCCAAGGGAGGACAGCCTCATACTACCTGCCCCCTTCTACACCCGCAAACCAAGGACCCCTCTCCTTGCACTCTTGTCTTTCGATTAGAAGTCAGAAAGAGAGGGGAGCAGAGCCTCTCGATTAACCGAAGGCGGGAAAGACAGCTGCGCCATTTTGCCTCCTGCCCTCTATAGTAGGAGAAACTTCCCCCTCTCCCTCCAGCGGCCTTCCGCCGCATCTCTATGACCTGCCATTAAGATTCATAGTGCAGTGTTCAAACCCATTATCCCTTCAAATGTGTTTATTATCGTTGGTAGACAATTATTCAATAAAATTTGTCTAATACATTGAAACGTTTCTCCCGACAGGACAAAGTGTACCAACTTCAAATGGAGCAGTGTACATCACAAACGGAGAGTGAGCCGTCGACGTCGAACCAGAGTGAAGACATATACCCGCCGACGCCGCCGCAGTCCGACCACAAGAGTCCGAAGACGCCGACCACGAAGACGCCCTCCACCAGACATCTATAACCACCATTGACGACTGACTACATGAGGGTAGTTGCTCGTTTGTTAACGTTTTGTTATTTGTTTCTATTTGCACTACAATATGTAGTTGGTTTGTTGTACAGGATTACTAAATTTTCAATTACTTTGTTTAAAAAAAATGCCTAAACGTTGATAGTTTAGGATGTTAATAGATTTAATAAATTAATAATACAAAATCGGATATAGAATTTCGGGAGAATTGTGAGAATATACAGTTAGATAACTGAAAAAAAAAATTAACCATTTTTATGACGTCAATATTTTTCAACGTGAAACATTGATTGATACAGTTTATCCTGACAAATTTGATGATTCGAAAACGACAAAAGCCGAAGCTTTCGTTTCGAGTTATCGATGGTACTCACGAAGTAGACTCTTTATAGAGTATCGTTTAGATTGACATTATATTGACCAAGTATTGGCATATATAATATTAAGAAATGGACGTGGAAGGGTGATTGTACAACAGTGCTTAAATTAGCTTAAATCCTAGGTTCTCAGCGTGGGCAATAACTTGTAGAAGTAGAAGGCCCAGATAAAATCACAGGGCATTGAGATAGGGCAGAGGGAGCGTGGGCAGATTAAAAGTATAGTCTAAAAAAAGCAAAAATATTAAGATGGGAAACTCATAGAAAAAACATATTCTCAAAGTGGTGATGACCAAAATAAGGTTGAGAAACCTAGATCGACGTAGGTTCGAATACACCACCTATTGTTTAAGAACTTTCGGTGAAGGAAAACATTCTTTTAGGGCATTTTCCCGACTACCCTCAAATTTGAAAATATATTTCTTCAACTTCAGTTTGAAATTTTCGTTTTCAACTGTATTATCACTTAATATCAAGCGAAATTGCGGTCAGAGTTTCAGTATAAAAACGGTAAACTCATTTTCTAATTGTATTCAGAGGGTACTTTATTATATAAAATTATCTCCGTAACGCAGTTATCACAGACAAACAAAAATTTTATTTTTTATATCATCATATTATAGTGATAATTACATTTTCGCTCATTTAATTTCAGAAACGAATATTATATCCCAATTGAACTGTTCTTACTAATATGTCTGAATCTAAATTCCTGTTGTGGTTTGAAGTTGTTTGTTTACTAACCAACTAATCCGCTAACGTCGCGTTTTCGTGTTTGCATGAAAAACTAATGATTTTATTCAAGTGGAATATAATATTATTCGTAAAAAGTGTCAAAATATTCTTTCAGTCTGACGATTTCGGAAATTTATGGGTAGTTTCGTTTCTTTGATGTATTGTGGGTACGACGAAATATTGCGTAATTTTTTTTTTTCAAATTCACATGATGCGGGTAAAATGATAAATAAGTATATACGACAACAGTTAATAAACCAACCGCGATCCTATTAACAAGTATCAAAAATAAGTACAGTCGACCTATCGGAAAGACCTGTATTCTGAGGACAGGCTTCATTTTTTTACACGGAATAGACTCAGTGCTTTGACCACAATCTCACCTGATGTTAAGTGACGATGTGCTCCAGGATGGTAAACGCCCTAAGCTTAGAGGTACTGGTTCTCAAGTGATACTGCACTACCCATATACACTTGCAGTTTTACGGCGAGACTGCCTCCACTATTGAACCTTTCATATTTTCTCTAACACTTTATCGACTTTTAGGTTTACATGTTCTTTACAAATGGTATAGGTTAATAATTAATCCTCTAATTTTTCATTAATTATTAGTTTTTTTTTTAATTCCTAATCTCGTAAGTGTAATTGACCAAAAAAGAATAATTAAAAAAAACATTGCAGTAAAATAAAGATATTAATAATTAAATTAAAATTTTCAAGATTATTTGACGTGTTTTAAGATGAGTTAAGCGGAGTTATGTGATCATATTGCTAACAAAATTTTAAAAGGTACAATTGTCCTTAATATAAAAGGCATTGTCCATCTGTATGTCTGTATATCCATTAGTGGTCTTGATTTTCTAGTTTATGTGTATATTTTGATAAATTAAGTTAAAAGTACTTAAAGTTATGTATAAATAAATATCCGATAATAAATTCATCACCAGATTGAGATCCGTTACTAAGGTCCGTTCAAGTATTGCTTATTTTTATGACTTAACTAGTATATTCGCGTGCGTGATATAACTTTTAATGTTTTTTTTATACAGAATCCTAATTATTTTCCAAAAAATGTTTTGGTACTACGAGATATCAGTAATATTTCTCATAAATTGAAATACCTACCAGTAAAACTGTGCATTGAATCGGATTGTATTCATGAGTTTACATTTTTTTACGCGGATCCCTAATTATTTTGAAGAAATAAAAGTAGCCTATGTTACGGAGAGTAACTTCAGCTATCTATCAAAAGAAGTCCCGTAACATTGTATTTTTGGTATAGGTACCGTATATACATTCATATGAGTTCAGTTAAAAATTGTTATTTTAGTATTATAAACAGAAACTTAAATTTTTTTTATTAGTTAGTATAGATTTACTTTTTTTTAACCCCTTGAGCACCTACCTGGCGTTTACGCCAGCTTTCCATTGTTTTCGTATTGTCTTTCTATTGTCTTATTTTTACGGGTACTCGACACATTAACTTTTGTTTTTCTTTAAAATTTAATAGTTTTTTCATATGACCATAACATGGCAATCCTACTTGTTTAGGGGCTGTTCAAGTAAGCTAGTAAGCGGCAATTGGAGCGGTCTATGTTTTGCTTATTTTAGATGACATGGAGGACGGGGCCTAGATTGGTAATTTTGGTGACTTTTTTTTTAATTATGCTTATTGCATGCTTTGCTTATTATTGCAGTCAATCGAGAGATCAACATATACAAAATGTTGATAACTTAATACTTTACAGGTCAATTATGCTCGAAAGAGATTTGCTGAAATAATTGAGTATTGATCACTCGCTTTCGCGCTGCTTTATAATTAATTTTTTAAACAGGAAATCGTAAATTTTTAATGAGGTACGTAGGATACTACAAACATGTAGTCACTGATACATCATCAATAACTGTCGCAACGAACACTATTTAGGTTTTTATATCCTTGGCTACATTATTGTAATTTTCGTACGTCTTAATTTTGAAGTGAAAACTTTGTGATTTGAAAGTCGATGAAACGAAAACGCGACAGTACGTTTCTGATTGAGTTCGGATTTGTTTATCAAATTTTTTGAAAGTTAGGTTAGTCCGGTGAACTAATCCGCGTGTCTCATAAACAATACGACTGAAAGGTTGGAGGTTCGAACCCTGGGTCGTGACACATTTTTTTGACTTAAAAGTGCTATTTGCTATTTACAACATATTCAAATTTATAAAAACACCTACCAAATTATAACAACGAATAATATTGAACTCGCAAAAATACCTACAGCGCCGATGCGACTCGATACGCGCGCTAGCTTCTTTAGCATCTTTGTGATTTGAAAGTCGATGAAACGAAAAACGACAGTACGTGTTTGTGCGCGCATGCGTAGCACAACGCTTGGGAAAAGGCATCACAACAACCGTGGTGTTTTGTATACGTGTATGTATTATACGTTTTTTGAAGGTTTTACTTCTACCACGTGTGAATTGCACACATTTTTTTTTTATGTACTAAAGTAGTACCTATGACCACTCTCTGATAATATAGTTTTTTATAGCTGAAAGTATTTTTAAAAACGTTTTTGATTTCATCCATTGCAAACATACAAAAAAAATAATTTATTTTTTTTATTTTAATCCTAGCTAATTCTTTTGACCGGAAGGTCCTTAACAGCTTCACCGTAATTTTGTGAGCGAGTGCTGAAGGTACTCGCCGCAAAAGGTGATTAGCAGAAGGGTTCGAACGTCGGCTTGGCCGCTACCTGTATTTCAAAACTCCCGCGGAATTTTATTCCAAGCTACAAAAAAAAAATCAACACTATTATTAATATTAGATCATTTAGACAAGTCTGATAAGGAAATCGATATTATTGTGTCATTAACAAATTTCGGGTTCATAGGGTAAAAGATGCTGAAAGAGATAGAGCCTTGGTTACTTGTACTAGCAAAAATGGCTAAAAATATAATACTTTAGCGGACTCTTAAATACCTAAAGGCTAAACCAACGTAACTGGCACAGCCGCAAGCAAGCACATCCTACCTTATTTATTTTTATTAAATAATTTAAAAGGTAAAGTATACTTTAGTCAATGAATTATATGTAGGTTCCTAATTCTGAAAGTAGTTTAATTACGTGTTTGCCAAAATAACACGTCTCTTAGACATTCCGCACCTAAATAACATTTAGTTTAACAGACAATTAACATATATAGGTAGAATAGTAGCTAGTTATAGTCCACCACCGCTTTTAATTTTATTTTTAATATATAGGTAAATGAAATGTATGTTGGTTGTGTTAATTAGGTGCATAGTTGATTTCTCATGGTCAATACTTATTTATTAAATTTATATCGTTTTATTTTTTTCTGCAATTCTAATATCTGTATATATATTTTTTTTCAGATAATTGATATGTAATAATATAATTGCAGCAGATTTTCTAACCCGTTAAAATTCGATTAAAAACAAAAATTTAATATTAAAAAAACCGTTTGATGCATTAAGCTCCATTTACACGTTAGCGAGATATTTGAGAGATTTTATTTTGCCGAAATGAGACTGATAAACTATATCGTCTCTTAATAACCTAAAAAAAGTTCCGGATTCATTTACAAAAAAAACGATTATTTAATATATTTTGTGTCAAAATTAAACCAAATATAAAATAAGACATAAATTCTTTATATATGGCTATTTCTTTATCATATTCTGTTTTTTTTTTTTCTCAAAATCGATTATCTAAAGTTTGATTTCGTTGAACGAGATCTTATTATTTAAACATTTCGCTTACGTACGTACAAATTCTTCTAAATTGCACGAATGAAATTCATAAGATTGGTCGTGTCGTAATAATTAGTTTTTATTCGTTTTTTTTTACATAATGACTGACTCCAGGGCTTTTAAGCCAAAGTACACGTGACACAAACTATCTTAGTTTGTTATGTACATAAATATTTGTGTGATTTGAAATTAGTGTTTGTCGGTATATCCTTTATAAGTAACTAAAGAGAATCATTTTTTTTGCGAGATATCTATCTATAATTAAGCAAAAATGAAATAGTTGAAAATAATTTTCTCCTCCGCTTATCTATAAACTGATTTTCTTTTTTTTTTCATTAGCTTTATTAACAGTTTTCTTTCTTCAAATTCTCATTAATTTCATTACTTATAATTATTGTTCACCGGCCGGTGTTATGTGTACTACTCGAATCGGTTTAGTTCATTAACAAAATCTAAACAAACAAGTACTGTCAAAAGCGCGTAGCGTTATGATACTAAGCTTACCTCATTATAAATGGGTGATTTTAGTATCAATGAGCTACGTGCATTTGACAATTCTTGTTTGTTTACATTTAGTTAACTATACTGGTCGAGTAACATGTATAGATTACATTAACTAAACGATATAATTAAAATCACCTTTATTAGCTTATTGTGTAATTTACGTTGTAATTTCCTAATAATTATTATGTAAATAGATTAATAAATTAATAATATAATTTATTTCTTATTAATTTAGATATGAATGATATAAAATAAAAATTTGAAAAAAAAATGAAATATTATAATGTTCATGAGACTGATTAGGTACAGATAAACATACAACAGGGTTCATGTTGGTAAGTCGATCGTTTACAAAATTTCCTAATTAATAAAATCGTATTATAAGCTTTTGCAAAAAAAAAACTTTCACGGTGTTATTGTCAATAACCAAAGACCCTATCGGTTTAACTGGACCATTATTTTGGAGAGGGGAGGGTGAAATTTACCACCAATTTGTATTGTATCGTATCGTTTTTATTACACCAATTCGTATATGAATAATGGAAAACTTGTTAAAATCCAGCTTTTGGTTAACATTACGACTGTTAAACAGTAAGATTTCACACGTGCTCCGGTTAGACGCGTGCGTTAAAAAAAACGTCACGGTTGTGAACAGCAAATAATTTGTAACAATGCACGTCGTGCAATTTGACCACCACACTGGGCCACTAGAATTTATTTCTTTAATCAAGGGATCTTGAGAAGTCATCTCGCTCTAAAAGCAACCAGACCCAAGATTCATTACCTGCACTTTATGCTGCATCCATAGATGCATTTATTATGGAATTGTATATAAAAAGTATATGACAATTCAAAATATACCAAAAATCAAATCGAATGCAATGTTTCAACTGTTTAACAGTCTTTAAATTATAAGTATGTTTTTTTTTGTTTATTTGGAAATTGTTAAAACAGGACTTCTTAATTCTGTTAGTCCTCAATCAAATAACATGAACTCTACGGATAGATTTATATGTTATTTACTAAACAATATCTTCGTTAAGTATCTTGTCGCGTTAAATTTAAAGATACGCATGTCTGTACAAATATTTATTTCTATGTCACGAGTACGACCGGTGTCAATATCAAATCTTAACTTTTAGATTGAGATCAAAACAAGAATAAATCGTTTTTTTCTGACAGACCACTGACACAGAAGTTTCAGCAGATAAAAGCAGATTTAGATCGCAAATTGTAGCCGGTCGTTAGTAGGGAGTGGATTAGAGATTTCTCAAACTTGCTGTCAATCGATCGTTTTTGTTATGAACTAATATTTGTATAAATCATTTTATCTAAATACGAAACCTCGCAAATGTATGGGCGTAAAAAAGCTTGACATAAGATTACAGTGTAATATAAACAATAATAATCGTGGCGTTAATAAAAACGCACGTACATTTGTGGCCAATGATGATAGCCGAGGAACAGTTGAGCGGTTTATTAATCTAAGTATTTTTGAGTTGAAGTTTCTATCTTGTTTTCGTGTAAATATGTTTCGAAATCAATTCCCTCTTCTTCTCTTTACTTTTAGGAAGTTTTTTTTTAAATATCTTATAAAAAAAAAATTATGTAGATATATGTAAAATAGTATTCTTAAAATGATTTTATCCTCATCATTTTCAGTTATTCCTTCTTTTCATTAAGATATTCTTAGAGAAGCAGGTCTATTCATTTTGCATGTATCGTCAATTTTTATTTATTAAACTTAATACTTCAAATCTATTAAACAGCAAGAATTCTTTGAGTAATATCTCCAGTCTATTCCCGCACCGTATTATATTCATCGGGTATGTATTGATAGTATATTATTATTATTATAAACATTTAATTTAAAAATTCACCCTAGTTTTAAGATCAACGATTACGCTTATCTTCTAAGGCGAAATAACGTCTTATAAATAAGAAGACTTAGATTTGTTACGTTATTATCAGAAAATTTTAAACATAGTTTTATCCTAGGAAATATTAATACATACTACTGCTCCTCTTTATGTAGATTTTTAAGGTTATTTTTAAATCAATTTATGTAAAAGTAATATATATATATATATTTAAAAAAACTTATGTATGGTATTTGTACACATTATTTTTTACCCGGATTGATGCGCATGCGATCTCAATATAGTTCAACATGGAAGCCATAGTGTTATTCATACTATAAAATCGTCATTTGTGCAATGGATGCATTTGTGGTATCATTTTGTATGTATGGTATTTATTATACATTGTATTTTCATGACGATATAGTAGTATTAAATAAATGGTGTTAATTATATTCTATATTTTATTTCTACCCTTTTTCCTAATTTTATACAATAAGTGTTTAATTAATAATTTATTGAAATTAAAAGACTAAATTTTTTAATTACAAATAATATGAACGTACTCGTACACCGAAATTTTTATTGGCTTGTATTATTTTGAGATAAAAGCTTTTTAAATTTTTGTTGGGGATTGAGAGAAGAATCTGTGTCCTTTTCCCACGAAACGAATGTTTATATGATGTACGTAAAGTATATCTTAGTATAATGCGCACTCTATCTAGGATTAAAATACTTATTAATTCCTTATTTGTGACCCTTTTATACGAGATAAAAAAAATAATCAGCCACATCCCATCCTTATTATATAAATTAATTCTAGAAGTGAGATCAAAGATGGTTTTTGTTGATTTCTCAATGATCTCAAATGTTAAGTGTATCCAGTTTCTATATTTTTTTCAGGACAAGTACCTCTTTGTTTGCAGATGATCTTGGTAATAACGTAATGACGATGCTATTTACGTAATTATTAATATGTAGCTATAGAGCAGCTACAAACTCTTTGTTCACACTAACGTCGCCGCGTGTTATTCAAATTAATATAACCTGATTTAGTGGACCAATTTTAATGATTTTTTTTTAAATTTTACAATATACTTAGTACTTTCTAGTTGATACTTGCACAAACAAAACAGACAGACAGACTTTGTTTTAAATGATAAAAATGTTTTTACTTAACTATTTTTAGCCGTGTGGTGCCGGGTTAAGAATAGTACCACCCCCATATTCTACCTCGTGGGAGCCGTAAAAGGCGACTAAGGAATACACCAGGGGATGGGTAACAGCATCCTTTGAAGACCACAAACACCTACTGCGATCGTGGCGATTATGGCAATTCCCTCCTTATCTTTGGAGGAGACCAAGTCCAGCAGTGGATGCCTTTACGGATGGATGGAGTCCCTTGGAATAATTGTTTTCACAAAAATCGGAAATGTACAGACACGTGAATTTTATTATTAGTATAGTTAGGGTATTTTTACGGGACGAGACGGGTTGGGAAGTTTGAATTCCACGCGGGCACAGCTAGTACAATATATTTCAATCATAGGACTTTAAGGGGAAAGTACCAAGATGTTGATCAGAAATGCCTTGATAGTTTCGTTTCACCGAACTTTGGGCAAGCACTTAAGAGGATATGCTAACGGCATTTATTCCATAGTAACGTAGTCCCCTATTTCCTCGCTGGATAATAGCATTATGGTAAATATTTTTATACCAAATAATATATATTCACCACCGCCATGCTCGAACGTTTTTTTATTTTTTCCATAAAGTAGTTATTGTAGAAACTAGAAAAAAGGTTTCGAAAATGAAAATACTTATATTTTTATTATATGCTCGACTTTTACTGTCATTTTTAGACGTTCGTCAAACAAATTTGATGGATATAATTAAAAAAAAAGCAAAACGTTGAGACAGTCGAAATCTTTCTTATTTTATAAATGAAAGAAAATTAAAAATCGGTTTAGTTTAGGAGGAGGAAACAGGGTACTACGATGTGATGTTTTCGTCTATTTTGCATACGGTAAAATCGGCCTGAGCTGCAGTTGTTCCACCATGTTTTATAACTCTTTCTTTAAGGCGCAACGCGATAGCAATAGATTTCTGAAATACCTACGTTTCAAATTTTTTGCCGACCCCGTGCTCTCTTAAGGCGGTCGGTTGAAAGAGGTAAAATATGTCGGTAACGAACCTGTACACTTTAGTCTTCTCTACTTTTTACCAGGTTGCCCTTTGATAACATTATTTTTATTTCATTACTGTTGATTGAAGCAGTACGGCTTACAGCAGCAAACTAGCTGGATAAATATGCGGTGTGCACTTTTATGTCTGTTTTTTTTACACGATATAGGCTGTGCTTTGACCAGAATCTCACCTGATGTTTAGTGACGATGTGGTCCATGATGGTAAACACACTAACCCTAGACCTATTGGTTCTCAAGTGATGCTGTCGGAACACAGCTATTGGCATTTGGCGACAGGTTTTCAAACTTGAGGGTGGTAGCTACCCAGCGGGCATCATTAGAAAATGCTCTACCACCATGCCCTATAGTTACCTCACGATGTTTTCCTTCACCGAAAACTCAAGCTGATTTTAGAATTCGGCTCGAACCAAAGTCCATTGACGCAGAATTCGGCCGCACTATCCTCTGCGTCATCATCGTTACAAAAACAGAATACTCGTATATACACGGATAATATCAGTACAATCGGAACACACCTATATATATTTAGCGATAGGTTTTCAAACTTGAGGGTGGTAGATAGTTAGATACCCAGGCGGCCATTAACCACCACACAAATGTACATAATTATTATTTGTAGCGCCAATAAATGTAAAAACCAGACAAATGTTAGACTATGTTAAACATTACATTATGTTAATAATTTCAATTAACAAATTATAAAATTTTAATTATTCATACTATAATTGAAACATAACATTTTTTCTCCCACTTTTGTGTGTGAACGTCTGACGGCAGCTCTCATGGCTGCCTAGTTTTTTTGTTATGTATAGAATCAGAAAATCTAGAATAAGATTTAACAAAATTTGATGATATTCTTTAACTGTAAGCTGAAAATTTTCTCCTAGCGTCTGCGACATACTTTTGTACTATTTAAAATAATTTTTTAAATCCATATTTTAAGTATATCCTATGTAAATAACTAAACCGAAATTTAAAAATTAAAATTATAATGAAAAAAAATATAGAAATCAATAAGAAAAACAGCATTTAGGTATAACAGTATATTAACATCAAAAACAATATAAATTAAACATAATCTCAATGATAATAATAACAGTATAAATGATCACGTGTTAAGGTCGTGGATCGGCCATTCTGTAACAAATTAAATGATCAATTAAAAAAGTGACATCAACCTGGAGAACTACGAGCTTTAATCATACAACTTAATTAAATGTTAGTAATATTAAGGTAAACAAAGCCATAAGAGAAAAAAACAATGTGATTTCATACAATTTTATACAAATACTACATTGTACCAATAAAACAGTTGTTAAGATCATAAGACCGTTTTCGAACTTTCTAAATATAATTGCAATGTCTGTTTGTAATATTGAAAAAAAAAACTTTGTTCTCAATAAATGTGAATATACAATACTTTAACATAAACACAATATTAATTTTTTTTTTTTGTCTATTTGTTCCGACAGATCGGAGATCTCATTATAACGGAACTTTTTCTGTCAAATAAGTGAAGTTTCGATTACTTTAGGCTACTTTTAAGCAATAATTAGCGGACCGCGTAAAAAAACACTCTTCATTAATTAAAACTCATGAAATTTTGAACAAAACCCGATTAAATGCACAGTTTTACTTGCAAATGTTTGAATTAGTGAGAAATATCTTTCTTTCTGTTAGTAGCAAAATAATTTTGTTATTGTACAATAAATAGACTCCATTATTTTCCTATAATTGTTTTAAAAGTATATTTATACAGTGAATCATTCTGTGGATTAGAAAAAAAAACGATAGCGGGCAGAGCCGCTGTAACAGCTACTTTCAATATACAAACGGACTGCATATCAATTCGGTTCTGAAAGTTGTAGCGAACTTTAAATTTACACTATTATTAAGTGTTAAGTGTTGTTGCGTAGAAAAAATAAGTGGTGCGTGTGGGAAGAGTGTATTTCTATTTACTATTCGTGTTTGTCAAAATATTGTATTCTACATGACGTTATTTAACGTGCCCCGTGACGTCACAATACTTACAAATGTATACTTATCCTAGGTCCCGCCGTGATCGAAGACGCGTCCTGCGGCGTCAGGAATACGAACTGCCTGTTTGAGTTCCTCAACGCGTAGTCTATCAGCAGCTCCATCACTATTTTACGGTTCACGTTATCCTATTTAACCAATAATATGATATTTAAAATCGTTTTTTCAATTAGACGCACTTTGTATTGGCTCTATAATTATACTGCCGGAACGCATTTACAGGGGGGCAATTCAAGGATTATGATTCGGGAGGTTTTTTTTATAATACAAAAGTGACATAGAGGTGTGCGATCCGTCTGATGGTAAGCGGTCACTATACTAATATAATCTAATACACCTGCGATGCCAGATCACAATGTATATGGTGGTCGCGGACTAATATCACACAAGATTTTCAAAGCGAAAACTTTTTTAGCGGCATTGAACGATTCTCGACATAAGGAAAACTTATAAATCTGCGTTACCAATGCTATGACATGGTAGAATATATCAAATATAAGATGGCGTTTAAATGCTGGCGCTCAGAAATAAATAATGAAAAGTATACTTAAGCAGCCTATCGTTTGTTTTGATTGTGAATATGTGAAAAAAATTAATGCTAGGAGTTTCAATAGACGTAAAAACCAGACAAATGTTAGGTTATGTTAACAAACTGCCGGCTCTTCTCGCTCGACTGGGTTGTTTTCCGAACCAGTAGTAATTTTTGACGTTGCCCAAATTGAATGAAGAACTTTTGAATTTAATTTCATTTATGTAATTAAACCTTAAAAAAAAACAGTTTTTCTAGTTTCGAGTTTTCATTTCTGTAGAGAGTTCGCATTGGTGTCTTGTTTGTATTAAATGTTACAAATCGCTGTCTAATGAGAGTGGAGTGAGTGAGTGAATGAGTATCCAGTGAATGAATGAGTGAGTGAGTCTCACCATGAAGACGTCGAACTCGTCCATGAAGTAGAAGGGCAGCTCGACGCACTCCCACAGCGCCATTATGAACGCGACCGTCGAGTAGGAGCGCTCGCCGCCCGACAGAGACGACGTCGTCGCGGCGACGCGCTTCTCCGCGGACTCGCGCCCCGTGCACACTATCTCCAACGTGCCCCGAGCGTTGTCTATGTCCATACGACCCTACAACCATATCATTCGTTACATGGTTGTAGGGTTACCCCATTCACTACACCGCTATTAAGAGGACATGCGGATTGCTATCGCGTTGCGCCCCACGGAAAGAGTTATAAAACACGAAAGGGACTACTCTAGCTCGAGCTGATTTTACCGTATGCCAAATAGACGATAACATCACCTCATAGTTACCCTGTTTCTTCCTCTAAAACTGAACCGACTTTTCATTTTGTTTCAGTTTTAGAATAATAAAGATTTTGGCTATGTCTCTACGTTTTAGTTTTTAATTTTATGCATCAGATTTGTTTGACGAACGTCTGAAAATGACAGTAAAATCAAGCATTTTTTTCATTTTCAAAGGCTCTAGTTTCTACAATAACTAATTTATGAAAAATAACAAAACGTATGGGCATGGCGGTGGTAGATATTTATATTATTTGGTATAAAATATTTACCACCATCCATCCACGGAGGAAACAGGGGACTACATTTGTATGGAATAAATGCCGCTAACATATCCCTTTAACATTAATAAATAAGATGCAGTATATAAGTTGGAATCGTCATAATTCGACCATTAGACGTCCACTGCTAGAAATAAGTCTTTCCCAGTAAGGGAGGGATTGCCATAGCCGGCACACTTGATAAGAGGGTTGGCGATCGCAGTAGGTTTGTGCTGCTCATCCCCTGGTTTATTCCTTAGTCTCCTTGTACGACACCCACGGGAACAATATAGGGTGGTACTATTCTTAGCCATTATACACCACACAGCAGTACCATAAGATACCTATAGCAAAAATACATTTTTTTTAAATTGTATGTCTGTTTGTTCCGAGTAATCTCCAGAACGGCTGTACCGATTGTGACTGAGCTTTTTTTGTTAGCAAGTTGAGGTAACTTAAGGTATTTTTGTTTTTTGGAAAATGATTAGTGTTGCGCGTAAATAAATTAAAACTCATGAAATTAGGAATAAAACCGATTCAGCGCAGTTTCACCGGCAGGTGTTTGAATTTGTGGAAGTGTCTTTGCTTTTTATTAGTACCAAAAATAATTTCAGGAAAATTATTAAGGTTCCGCATAAAACACAAAATGTTTGGAAAAAGAAGATTCAATTGTCAATTTTACGGCCAATTACTTGAATTTATCAGAAGTATTTTTACTTTATCTTAATACCAAAATAATTTTAGGAAAATAATTAGGGTTCCTTTATTTTGGGGGAAAAAAAAAAAAAACAATGTAAAGAATATATAAAACGCGGGAGCAGTCGCGGGCGCATTGCTAGTTAATAAATAAAAAAATACATCCGAGAATCAAACCCAAGTGATTCCAGATAATTTACTATTTTATTTTATTACTTTAGAATATGATTTGTTGTATAAAAAATGCATGAATTTAGTTTGAGTAATTTTATATAGAAAGTTAGATTGTATTAAAGAAGTGTTTTATTAAGAATTTAAGTTTACTTTATGTTAAATGTAAGTTTCGTACTGATTAGATAAGTTTAATATTTACTTATATAAATTATATTTAGTTAGAATCGTCAAAAAAATGACAAAAAATTTATTCATGTAACATTTGAACGTGAACAAGCATGTGAAAGTTAACAGAGAGACGTCGTACGTAATTTTTATAAAAAAATTAAAAATAAGTATACAATAAATGGAGTTGATACGAAAAATAACCACACATTCTTTTAACAAAAATGTTGAATATTTTATAAATATGTATGTAAAACAGTAGTTATGTTCAATGCCAGAGAACACATTTAGATAAGATACTAGCTGTGTGCCCGCGGCTGCGTCTGTGTTTCACATTTTCTTCACTCTGTTTTATTTCTTTTTTTTTATACGGACCACTAATTTTTTTTCCTTAATTTTTTCGGTACTAAAATAAATAAAACTATTTCCAGTTAAACTGTACTTTGAATCGGATTTTATTCAAAATTTCATGAGTTTTAATTTTTTTTTACGCGGAACCCTAATTGTTTTCGAAAATCAAAAGTACCCTACGTTACGCGGAGTGTTTTCAGTTATCTACCAAAATAAACCTGGTCAAAATTGGTTCAGCAGTTCCAGAGATTACCCGGCACAAACAAACAAACAGACAGACGAAAATTTTATTTTTGTACTTTTGGTATAGGTGTCATATATACTAACAGACATTTTTTTTATTTTATTAGTATGGATAAGAATAATAAAAAATGAATATACTCACAGAATAACCGCGCAACGTCAATATAGACTGAAAACAGTACTGAACTCGCCTCGCTATGTAAGTTTCTACTTTATAACAAAACTTCAAATGCTTGTCGGTCGTATCGTTTATCTGTAAATAATAAATAAACCATTATTAATTAAACATTATTACTAATGATGAATGACGGAAGACATTAAGGATGTTAATCCAAACCTCGCGGCGCCGTCGCTAGCCGAACCCCGTTGACAGAATTGACATATCTCAATAATTGTGCACATAAAGTGAACTTCGTTTTTCAAAAACGTAAAAGGCTCTTAATTTTTTTTTTTGTTTGAGGTACAAACGATTCTGCGTCGATTCCCGTTCACGGATTTTCGAAATTTTCAAAATTGGAAAAGTTAGTTTTTCGAAATTTTCGAATTGCCGTATTTTTTTGGGTTATGAAAAAAAAAAAAAACGAAAGTGGTACAAACGACCCCGAATCAGATCCCGTTGCAAAATTTTCGATTTTCCAAAGTCGGCTGCGGGTCAAATTTTCAAAACGCTATAACTTTTTTTAGGTTTGAGGTACAAACGAAAATGAAAGTGGTACAAACGACATAGAATCCAACGGTAATGAAAAAAAAAGTCGAAAGTCAGCTGCCAAGTTCACAGAGGTCTGAAAATTAATATAAATCGATCCCCTTATCTCTCCACCCGTTCCCAACTATATCATGGGAAAAAGCTCATTATCTATCGAAGCATGTCAATATGTATCTTTAAATCCGGATGGTTAGAAAAACTGTTATTATGAAGTGAAAACTTTTTAGCTGCATTGAGTGATTCTTAGTAGGGGAAATACTTATAGATTCGCATTACTAATGCTATGACGTCAACCGTTAACATGCTACAGTATGCCAACGTAAAAAATGTCATTTAAATGCTGGCGCTCAGAGATAAATAATAAAATTTATACTTACGTAGCCTATAGTAGTATGATTTGGTTATGAATAAACTATGCATGAAAATGTACATACAAAAATCTTACATATTAAATGTTAGATTATTTTAATAATTTAAATTAAAAGATTTTTGAAACTTAAACATTTGAAGATAAAAAATACAGTTTGTCAAATGTTTCAAAGGTTCACTTCTGTCGGCAGTCTGGCTAGTTTTTTTTGTTCTAAATGACTTGTAAACAGGTATAGGGTTATACCTCCTTAATGAGATGATCGAGTCTGGTTAACGTCTTCTTAGCTCGCTTGTACTTGAGCTCGACTTCGTGCAGCTTCTCGCCGACTTGCTCCTTCGTGAGACCATCGCTCTTTATCGAGCTCAGTTTCAACTGAGTCTTCTTTATCTCGCTCGACACCGTCGCTCTGTCCCTGTCTCATTCAGAACTTCTCTATGTTATAACCGCTTATACACCATAAAATCGTATATATATAACAAGAAAGTAAGTTGTTTAACCTAACATTAAAATCCTGAACGTATTAGTTAACTTTATATTGTATTTTGAAGAGAACAGTTACTAAAATATATTCTACCAATTCAAAAGTCCATTCAGACCTGTTCTGAATTTAAATTTTATTTAAAAACAATTTTTTTTTTAATATTCAACATATGCCATAGTTTCTTTTTTTCTTTATTAAATATAACAAATGTTGAAACTTTTTTTCCTTACATTATATAAAGGGGAAACCTAACTGTCCGTTAGTTGGCCTATAACTCGAGAAGCACTGAACCGATTTATATAATTCTTTTTTTAAATAGTGCATATATTATATAGTCAGGGTTTAACGTTATATATTTTCATTATCGTGTCCTTCTTACATCCATACTAACAAATAAAATTGAAGTGTCGGTTTGTAATGTCAAAATAACAACACTTTTTTTTAATATATATCAATGTATATACCACACCTGTACTAAAAATACAATTTATCAATTTTTTATCATCTGTTTTTTCCGGGTAATCTTCAAAACGGCTGGACCGATTCTGACGGGACTTTTTTTGTTAAATAGCTGAAGTTATTCCGCGTAACTTAGGATACTTTTCTTTAAATAAAAAATAGGGATCCGCATAAAAAAAATTTCAGTAAATTCAATTCAGTTCAGTAATTCAATTCAATGAATAGTTTTACAGGCAAGTGTTTGAATTTATAAGAAATATTTGTATTTTATCTTAGTATCAACAAAAATTAGGGTTATATATAGAAAAATTAAAACGCAGCGAAATATATATTAAACGCGGGCGCAGCCGCGTGTACACAGCTAGTTCTTATAAATAAAAAATTCAAAGTTTATATACTTGTCTGTCCGTTAGTAAACGCCTACGGTGTCGCAGGCACACATCTAGTGATTTTATAAAATACTAGCTGTGTACCCCGCGGCTGCATCCGCGTTTCATATATTTTTTTAATATTTTTATCAGTACTAAAATACAGTAAAAATATTTCTCATAAATTCAAACACTTGCCTATAAAACTATGCATAGAATCAGATTATATTAAATTTTTTATGAGTTTTAATTTTTTTACGCGGAACCCTAATTATTTTCGAAAATTAAAAGTACCCTAAGTTACCCGGAGTAACTTCAGATATCTACCAAACAGACAGACAGAAGTTATAATAATTGTATTTTTAATATAGGTATCATATATACATTCATATCTATTTAGTAAAAAAAAAATTTTGAAATTACAAACAGACACTGTAATGTTATTCATTAGCATAGATTGATATTAATGGAACTGACCTTGGATTATCGATCCTAGGGCACACGGTGAGCGCTTTCCTTGTTTTAGTGCTGAGAAGAGAATTCTTATCGGCGAGTATGAGATCGAGTTGCGAGAGTTTGACTCTGTCGGTGTCGAGTCGCTGCTGGTGTCCTCTCCGCGACGTTATACTCTGGTCGAGTTTCATTTGCTCCTGCTCTATTTCTTCCTGGTATGAATGTATCATTGATTAACTATATAAAGACATCTTTCATACGCAAATCTCCTATAGATAAAATTTAAGCTAAGCCCAATCGTTTTTACAACTAGATAATACCTACTAATAGCGATATTCATTATTTACTAATTTTCCTACATCCTGTAACTTAATACTCTATCGTTTACTGATTTATTATACATATAAAATGTGTTCCAATAGAAAGTCGGGTGTCCAGAAATTCAGCCACTTTTTACTTATAAATTTACTTTTTACTCGCATGTTTACTTTATACGAGAGCAATTCCCGTATGACACGTAAATTTACTTTTCTTGGTAAATCTACTTCTTACTTATAAATTTACTTACTTATATAAGGAAGCTTTCTGTTATCCTGATGTTAAGCTTTGGTTTAAATGAATACATTCAATGAATGTGTCATACTAACATTCTATAAAGTAATATTAAAATCGCCTTCGCTTGTAAACTCTGAATGTATTTAAAGTATTTATTACTTTTAATAAATTCGTGACATTTATTTTTCTTTGATATATTTACTCTAAGAGATACTAAAGACGCTAGTACAAAAAACTAACTGACTAATTTGAATAAAATACCTCAATAACATTTATCAAATATCGAATCCTATATACGGTATTAATTTTAAATTATAGTTTTAAATTATATTTTAACTTGAAGTATTAATGTATTATGTAAGAATAAATTCTATTGTGTTAGAATCCTAACAAAAAAAAACAATATTAATTACACCAAAAAAATAAAAAAACATACACTAATATTTCTGCAGGATGTATTAACTTCTGTCAGTTTGATTTTCGCCTCCCTCATTCTTGTTTCTAGAACATCGATTTTCTGTCTGTACTGTTGCTCTTTGCTAGTCACGGAGTCTATCTGCTCTTGAAGTTTTCTCACTTTCTCTTTAGATATATTCAATTCTTCTTCCTGCGTAAGAAATGATTTTATCAACATTGTTTATAATATAATGATATAAATTTAGGGGTTATAAAAATATCGGCATGACACTGACAGAATGATGTATTGCCGTTAATTAAGAAGAAATTTGTTGTTATGTGTCAGGATAGTGGGGTCGCAATAAAATTTCAATTCTTCCAATTCATATATCCCTTCTGTGGCGCTTCCCATCGCCTTTTCCCGGTTCCCGTACTTCATATACCGCGACCAGCCATTAAAATGATTACGCACGCACGCACGCATGCAAACATTACATAGTATTATAAACAGACATAGTTGGTATAGAATAAAAGATTGTATAGACTGGTAATACTGACTAGTACGGCATGGTGCGGTGCCTGATGGTGATCAAGCGCTGCAGCGGCGACGCGCGCCTCTTCTTCCTTACTGTGTCGGTCGGCGAGCAGCGCTTGCAGCGCTCGCGACGCCGCGCGCTCCCCCTCCCGCGCCGCACGCGCCTTCTGGCTCAACTGTTCCGCTTCCGCTTCCAAGCTCCGGACCGTCGCTTCCGCTTCCTGGATCTCGCTCTGCACTTGCCTGGCCAACATTTAGGTTGTATCAAAATCGATCAACTCGTTAAAACCGAACAAAATACTTTTATAAAACTTTATAACCTATCAATTGCTCCTTGACATATACTTCCCGTTTACAAATTTGAAAACGTTTTTTCATCAAATCCGGCATTTTTTTTTAAATTCGAGATGAGTGTCTGCTATAATATACATGAGTATATATGGAGACGCCTAACATAAAATGCCGTCGTATCCTATATAGACGCTAACAAAGAATCATTATTGGTTATATTAAAATGTTGTGGGATTCCGTTTTTAAAATCAATTTACTCAGATATATTACTTAGATAGCCTTTGACAAAAGGACAGTTTTTGTGACGACGTCTGTCTTTAGATAACTCATATTCTAAACCCATCCATCCATTCAACCGTAAAGATGTCCACTACTGGACATAGGTCTCCCCCAAAGATAAGGGGGAATTTGCCATAATCGCCACGCTTGGCAGGCGGGTTGACGATCGCAGTAGATGTTTGTAGTACTCAGAAGATGCTGCTGCCCATCCCCTGGTTTATTCCTTAGTCGCCTTATACGACACCCGCGGGAACGATATGGAGTGGTACTATTCTTAAGCCGGCACAACGCGGCATATTCTAAACGCATACAACTAAATCTATAACGTTCCACATAAATATTTTTCTAGTACTAGTAGTTTCTAGGTAATAGTGTTCGATTTTCAAGACCTAAAGCACATTACCGATTTACAGGCACCATGTTATGCAAATTTTCATTTGCAAAAGTTATTATAGGGTTAAATCATTATGTTAACGATAGTGATGTCTGGAATTTGTATCCTTCTCTGTGCATCTACTAATAAACTTTTTTAACTATGAGTTGTATAGTTCTATAAAAAATATAATTATGAAAATGTCGTGTTACTTTTGTATTTTAGAATAATTAATTTTTAATTTTGTTTTGATCGCGTGCGCTTATTTGTTAAATCAAATAGCACGCGCTCATTAGTCAATTAAAATAGCGCGCGCTCATTTGTCAAATCAAATAACGCGCGCTTATTGGTTGAATGAAATAGAGGGTGCTCATTGGTCGAATCGAAAAGCGGGCGCCTGCCGTCGACTTCCGCCCATTTTCACGAAATCATTCTCACACAGCACTGGAAAGTGAGAGGCTAGATCAAAAACTTACCTCTTCCGTTCAGCAGTACTAATTTGTAAGTACCGACTGTGTCGACCCGCGCCACCGTAGCTGCGGTAGTTCGGAGCAGGGTAGTACTCGGTACAGTCGAGGGTCACGATCTTCGAGCAGTTCTTGGGCACGTTCTGTTCGTCATCGGATAGACTTACAGCCTCCTCTGAACACAACCAAAGTACCACGTTAAACGTTTATGTATTACCCGGAAAATTATTTTTCAAAGTGATAACATTATTAATCTGTTGTAATTTGAAACTGTTTGAAACGAAAAAGAGACGAACACATATATATGTATAGCATTTAACATGTGAGAAAATGAAGTTGGATACATTTTTGTGATGCCATGTATCCTCTCCAGTTTTGTCTACATAAAATGTAAGAATATATCAAATTGAATACTAAATAAATTCAATTAAGATGAAATGAATCTAAAAATTTCATCAAAATAAGAATTGTTATATAAAAATCTCTAATTTTAAAAAAATTAGCCTACATTACTCGGGAATAACTTTATACCAGTGAAAGGATTTTTATATAATAGTATAGATGAGATAGGTGTATGATACCGTGGTTAGGGACCAGCAGGATGGTTTCCAAGGCGATGTTATCGATGAGGTAGTTGGTGACGACGGGATCCGAAACGTCGAGTGCGTCGAGCGCGGAGCAGTGTCCGGGCGCGCGCACCGCGTTGCGTCGGACGTCGTGCTGCTTCGGGAGGAACTTACTGCACGTCACAGACGGCTTAGCTGCCCTGCCGTACACCTGCACACGAGCACATCATCACATCGGCTAAAGCACGTCCTCATAACCCGAATCCTCACTCCGGTAGAGTCGCAAGACGTGCCTCGATCCCTACTCACACCCACTGCATGCACTCTAGCGTTACACGTTTCACACTGCACATCACACTCCTTTGGTGTTTTTGTACCAGTTACCTCTTTCGGCTGAGCGCTATTAGCGCTTGCTACAAAGACTCTTCCGGTCAACATCGTTAGTCAGATTTTAAAAAAAGTTCCATTTGACTATAATTCTATACGTAGATCTCTCCCAAAGATTGGTCTTATGCCACCTACGACCACGTTGCATATTCCGGTACGTTGTAGCTATTCGAGTACCCGTTGACCCCATCTGGTATGGGTTCTAAGAGCAATGTGGCTAACCCCCTACCACTTCAGTTTAGCAATTCTTCAGGCAATGCTCCTCATTTCTGATTCGAACATGTAGTGAATGTATACATAGCTTTCTCAATTGCCCTTTGAGTAATTTTGAGTTTTATTTGAATATTAGTGTTTTAGTGACGTGTTTCAAGATGGTAAACACAATAAACCTAGAAGTACTGGCTCTCAATTGGGATTACTTGAACACAGCCAAAACACAGCTATTGCTGTTGAGCCAACAGGCTTTCATAACTTGAGGATTATAACTACCACGGCGGTCATTATTATAAAATGTGAGACTACCACCAGACTATGGTTTCCTCGCGGATTCCCTTCACGGAAACTTCAGACTCATTATAAAGATGGACAGCAGAGTTTGAACTTACATCCATTGATATGAATCCGACCACACTACCAATTGTGCCATTGCCTATTAGTATTTTACATAAATTTCTATTATTTTTCTTATACATTTATTCATTTATAAATATAGAGAAACATATAAAAATAAATAACAAAAAAAAGTACTTACCCTGTTCATAATAGTAAACAATTTTCTAGAATCTTCCGAAGTGTTTACGCAGAAGGACTGCATGGACCCGCCAATGATATGTTCCAGGGCTCCGGCCCATCTCTTGTCTCTCACTTTTAGATGAGCTCCTGGAATTTATCACTCATTTACATAATCATTCATATAAAATGTAAGTTGCAATCATACATACATTTCTATACATAAAGTGATATTTTAAACTAGCTGTATGCCACACTATATGTAACTGTATACTAACGGACAGACAGACATATAGAAGTTACCTTTTTATATATTAAAATGTAAGAAGGAACACAATAATTATCATTTTTGTAAAGTCGTTTTTATTCTTCTATTTTTTATTACTTTTTCTATAAAGTTAATTATTTTTAACGTTTTTTTTTTTACACGATATAGGCTTATTGCTTTTGACGACAATCTCACCGGATGTTAAATGACGATGTGGCCCAGGATGGTAAACACACTAAGCCTAGAGGTACTGGTTCTCAAGTAATGCTGTCGGAACACAGCTATTGGCATTTGGCGACAGGTTTTCAAACTTGAGGGTGGTAGCTACCCAGGCGGGCATCATTAGGAAATGCTCTACCACCATGCCCTATAGTTACCTCACGATGTTTTCCTTCACCGCAAAACTCAAGCTGATTTTAGAATTCGGCTCGAACCAAAGTCCATTGACGCAGAATTCGGGCCGCACTATCCTCTGCATCATCATCGTTACAAAAACAGAATACTCGTATATACACGGATAATATCAGTACTATTTAAAAAACAAAATCATGTAAATCGGGTCTGCGATTTTTGAAGTATAAGCCAACTAACGGGCAGACAGACGTGACCTTTTGTATGCCTATATATATATATATATATATATATATATATAGATAATACTAAAACCAGACCAGATAGTGTATCTACAATTTAAGAAACGTAACATGTGAATAGTTCTTGAGTATTATAAGCCAACTAACGGACAGAGAGACAGATAGGTGTAGACTTTATATAATTTATAAGGATAAGATTCATAGTCAGAATATAAAACACAAGATACATGATTACGTGGGGGGAAGGGGGGACTATATATAAAACAAATAACAAACCAATAGGTCCCTTCGGTGGTTGAGTAAACTCCCCCTTGGCCACGGCTTTGTTGATCTCATGGCAGAGTACCACCATGTTATTCCCGTAGACAGCAAGCGAGTCGTTGCTCCGACTCTCCAGCTCTCTTAATTGTTGCTTTAATTGTTCTGGACGATTCATATGGGGTTAATCAATTATTACGTAAGGTACCCCTTCGGGCTAGTGCTTTGCTTATTTTAAATCATATGCAGGGTGCCTGAATGTGATTACGTAGGCAATTTTAATTACTAGTTTTGGACGTTAGTTAAGTTAAGGTTAAGGGCTTTGTTTACTATTTCTTACGAGAGGGGGGAGTCAAAAATATGCAAAATTGTTGCTTACGTAATAATTCAACGACCACTTATGCTTGGAAAAATTAACTTTATTAAGCATGGTACTTTACCATCCTTTAAGGGTGTCTACATTTTCAGCACAATAAATCATAATCTTTTCCCATATTTTAAAAACAATGATAGAAAACAAGATTCCATTCTCTATTTTTAAGAGTAATTTTAATAATTGTCATTAATTATCAAATTCATATTAAAATGAATATTCAATTTTTTTTTTTGTCACATAATATATGCTTAGTGCTTTGTGACCACAATCTCATCTGATGTTAAATGACGATATGGTCCAGGATGGTAAACACACTAAGCCTAAAGGTGCTGGTTCTCAATTGATGCTGCCGGAAATAAACTAGAGAGTGGTAGCTACCCAGGCCAGCATTATAGAAAATGCCCTACCCCCATTCTATGGTGTCATTCAATAAAAGCTCAGGCTGACTTTAGAGTTCGACAGGTGAATTCGAACCCGCGCCCATTGACGCTATCATCGCTCTTGCATCATTGGCAACTCTAGTGTCATCAGTTAATACTGATAACAACAATATCATAGCACTATTTATTTAATGGTATTTACATAAAAGTTTAACTGAAAAAATAAATTGCTTACTACACAGTACAACTTGTAGTTTTTGAAATCACGTCAAATGGACGTGTGATCAAGGTTAAGGTTAAGACATACTGAGGGCGTCGCGTTGCCGTTGCGCGGCGGATGTTGCTTGCTCGGCCTGAGCGTGCGCGTGCGCGGCGTTCGAGCGCGCTTGCGACGCGTCGTTCTGCGCGGTCTCGTACCGAGCACGCGCTGCGCCCGCCGCCAGCTCCGCGCTCGCAGCGCTCTGCTCGTACTGCAAGCGTTGGCTCGCCGCACCTCCCGTCCTGACCATACCCCATACACGCTATTCACCCACGTACGAACACTTCGACACGCAAACCAGAGTTCTTACTCTCGTCCCTCCCCATGATTATGTAACCATTGGTGTAATCTTGAATAAGACCCCAAAAGCAAAAGCTAAAAAAGGACCCCGGATCTTATTGACATCTTCTAATAGAATGATTTTACTTGTTAACTTAGTAGTTACTATTTATTGTTTATTCTATATATATAGTGAAATAATTTTTGTCATCAATCCTTTTAAGCACGCCTAAGTTAAAACACTGCAGCTAATGCATTATAAGCCCAGTACAAACCAAAAGTAGCGACGACCAACGAGAGTTGGAAAGCCACTGCTGGATATAAGACCACGTCAATGCTCGTCACTGTACTCGACCTTCTAATTTTGAGCATAATTTTGGTTTTAATATTTTGGCATATATATTCACTGCATGTTTTGTCCCTAAGGAAAACTAGCATAAATACTTATACTATACGTAAGTTATGACTGCAGAACACGGTGATATTAAATTTTCTTCTCTAAGGACTGCAATATTCCTAACGATTAGATTTTCCATATCTATCCAGGTGGACCAGGTAAACTAAACCGTCCTATCAACTTCTTTTACAAGGTACTATATAAAATAAAGCAGACATATAAAGGCAAGGGCCAACTAAAATAATAAATGGCCAAAGATAAAACAGTTCAAGATATTTTTTTCACCTGTTTATCGACAACTTTATCAAATTTTTTTTTCCTTTAGAAACTCTTAATGAACTTTATTAGTGATATAAAATTTTTTTACGTTTTTTCATCAAATCTTCAATAATGATTATGGTTATTTCAGCCATCGACCGAACAGTAGTATTAAAAAAGACATTACTCACTCAATGTTCCTTATTTCCTTTTCCAGGTCTACAATTTTCCTCTGTTCTCTATGAAGCAGGTCTTTGTGTTTCGCAGTAGACTGTTGTACGCCGCGTAAAGATCCCTGAGTTTCTCTCACCTCCGACTCCAGATCGAGAAGCACTTGTTGGTGACCAGCTTTCTCCACATTTTTCTCTTCCAACTGACTTTTGTGTGCTCTAAATAATTATATATCATAAGAATAGAAACACAATCAAACCTTTTTTTATATCATTGACACAATATTTAAAACCTACTTGTTGTAGTATATATTTTTTCACATTAGATATTATTTGGAAAATGGTATGAAGACAATAGTCAAAGGTCCACACACAAAAATAGCTATTATCAAATTCCTTACAATATTTTAATTAAGCCGTTGAATATTTTAAAAAACATAATGCTATGATTACTTTTTTTAAATAGAATCTATGATATGCTGGCTGCAATATTGACATATGTATATAACATCTCTAAACTAAATGTTAATGAATTGTCAGACAGGATTTTGACTGATTATTATTAATGTCCAATAAAAACCATCCAAAACCGGCTGATCACTGAAAACAAAATTAAATTTATCACCAGTAACTAGCTTCAATGAGTCATGTTTCAACATTAGTAAATCCATGTCTGGCTTACTTTGAATTTTTCATTGTACTATTCATATACACCTTTCAATGGATGCTAATTTCTAAAGTAAATCAAAACCTCTAACTCATTTAATGCAACTCATTTGAGAGCCCTGTACTATTTCACCACTTAATCTCTTTTGTAAAGATATAACATCATAACTAAACTTACTCTATAGTTGTATTATTTGAACTGAATAGTTCTTCCATCCTTTTCAACTTCTCAACGAGTTGTTCAATTTTTGACGTTTGTTTATTATATTCATTTTGTATTGTACTAATTTCTTGTTCAAGCTCCGATATTTCACTCCAATATTCCTCTTTTTGCAGAGCTTTTTTCTGGGCTTCGATTTCGTCACGCGATTGGAGTTGCTCATGACTTGTCTTCCACTTTTTATATTCTTTTTCCAGTTCAACACAGGCCTACAAGTATATATTTTT
This sequence comes from Samia ricini, assembly GCA_014132275.2. Classification (NCBI taxonomy): domain Eukaryota; kingdom Metazoa; phylum Arthropoda; class Insecta; order Lepidoptera; family Saturniidae; genus Samia; species Samia ricini. The sequence goes on from AP028161.1 coordinate 17,135,836, forward strand.
TTTATATATGCGCTAGTACAATTAGAGTAGAGCCCTAGATTATATCAACCTAATAGTGGTTACCGTCATTCTAAACTCCTAATTTTTGCGTGTTATTTACAAGAAGAAAAAACATAATGACGATATAATTTAAATATTTAAATAAAACCTTGATATATAAATTGTTGTTTTATTAAAAAGATAAAAAAGCTTGAATTAACCACACTATCAATAAATTGTATTAGCATTCACAGGATGTGGATCATAAAATTATCTTCTGTCGCATCTGTAACTATAGACACTAATTATATAATATCTTTACTATTACAAAACTTAAATGAAATATTTCTAAGCAAGTAACCTTTGAGAATCATTATTTAACACATGGAATATAAAATACTGACACTGATGATTTAAAATTTTTAACGATTTTAGATAAATGCCAATAATAAGTTATACTTTTATTATGATATCAAAATTAATAAACCAAAATTACCAATGTAAAGTAATTATAAAAAATTTTATAATAATAATTTCAATAATTACCTCACTCTTTTTTTTCCATATAATGATAGCTTTGTTACAGTTGTCAAGAGCTCTTAAGTAATTTCCTTCTGTAATGTCCATATTAGTTGCTTTGCGAAATAATGAATATTTCTTTTTTGAATCAGAAGCGTGAAAACTTCTAGCATCATCTTGATTCAGTACAGAAATGGGATTATCTACTTGTATGTCATGAGCTAGAATTATTGCATTTACCTCTTCATGTTTTGTTGATATGATTTCACCTATAAAATAATAAATCAAAATATTTCGAAAATGTTACTTATTCCACAGTGGTTTAGCCATAATTACTAATTCTGAATGAAAGGTTTCTGTCACTTGTGGTATAAAACCTGATTTGATGCAGATCTTCTATCACCTTGTTATCATTTGTATAAAAAACTAAACAATTATAATGTTCATTCAGTACAGCAAAAACTTAGCAATACCAGTATATGTAATTCCAACTACCTTCAAGAGATTTTCTTGGCCGCCTGCGTAGCGAAATTCATGGTGAAACATTACACCTTTCTACAAGATGCGTTCCGTAATAAGACAGGATAAATCCAACAGTAAACGAGGTGGTAAGACAATTTATCCCTATAGGATCATAACTACCATACTCTTATGAAAAGCCCGTCATTGTGACAAATTAAGAGGACACCCGGTCAAAAAAGTAGGTATTTCAGAAATATATTCCTATCACATTGCGCACCAAAGAAAGAATTATAATACACGAAAGGGACAACAGTAGCGTGGGCTGATTTAACAATACAAAATTGAGGAAAACATTACTTCGTAGTACCGTGTTTCCTCCGCCAACAATAAACCGATTTTTAATTTTCTTTCAGTTTGAGAATAATAAAGACTTTGGCTATGCCTGTACGTTTTGCTTTTTGTTAATTTTATCTATCGAATTTGTTTGACGGACGTCTGAAAATGCCGGTAAAAAACGAGCATTTTTTTCATTTTAAAATGCTTCTAGTTTCTACAATAACTTATTTATAGGAAAAATCAAAACGTACTGGCATGGCGGTGGTGGATATATATTATTTGGTATAAAAATATTTACCATAATGCTATTATCCAGGGAGGAAACAGGGGACTACGTTTGTATGAAATAAATGCCACTAGGATATCCTTTTAATGCATGTTGTGTTTAATTGTATATCCTTACCTACTCAGAGACTTTAGTCTCAGTAGCTGTAGGCTGGCATGATGATGGCAACTGTCTATAGATTCTCATCTATCAGTGATCATCATTATTCTTGAACTGTACTTTATTCAACATCAGATAAAGAGCAGTCATTTTGCCCTTTTTTTGGACGGGGGGAAATGCATTTACGCGCTACCCTTACCTATTGCATTAGTGAGACCAGAGTCCCCCAATGCAACAGGTAAGGGGGCACGGAGGGACGACTCCGTGCCAGTGTGGGACTCGCCCGGACGTGAAGCGTCCGGAAAACCCACTAAAACCCCCCGGGGCCGTCCGCCGCATTTGGGATGGGGGCGATACGGGATGGCTTTCGCAAGCATCGCGTCGCCCCCCTGCGGCAGACCCACCAGGCCTCGTCCGTGCAATGGCCCAGTAGGGATGGAGTGGAATACTTCCCCACCCACCTCTTAGCCCACCTCTCAAAGAGAGGTACGACCATTGGTCGAAAGTCCGGGGGACAGTCATTTTGCCCTACCAGTATGAAGAAAATCATATTCAACATCTCGAAGTGGGCACCAACTCAGCATGTGCTACAACAAAATTGTTGTAGCAGTGATGTTCGGTTAGACTAATGCTTATACTAAATACTAATTACCAAAATGGCCTTAAAAAAAAAAAGATAAATTTAGGTACCTTTGTTTTCCCCAAACGATAATCATTTTGTAACAGGTAAGTTGGTTGGTTGGTTGTTTCAAATTTTTCACTAACTGCTAAATTTTTCACTAAATTATGCACTAGGTGTATAGCCAGTTGCTTACCATTAATTATAAAACTATTATTTTAATAAATCTTATGTCATATAGATTGGTTCAGTTGTTGTTTAGTTGTACACACAAACATAATTATGAATAGATAGAAACAAAACAGAACTTGCTTGTTATAATATGAAAACATACTTGGGTAAGCAGTGTGGATTTAACTGATGTTATTAGGATCAATGTAGCGTGTGTTGATAAAGCAAAAGATAGCTATGATGTTGGTACGTTAAAGAACCTGTGTGAGAAATTTGTGTTTAGGAATTATGGTACATTTTATAAAATTTATACAGATGCTTCAAAACAAAAAGAAAACGTTGGAGTAGCTTGGTTTGATCCTCAATCGGGTAATAATGGTAAATTTAGTATAGAAGCTCACATAACAATTATGTATGCAGAATTAATAGCAATTGTTGAGGCACTGTCTTACATTAATTCTTTAAAAGAAGGACATTATGTTACATTAACAGATTCAAAGAGTGCACTCCAACATTTAGCTCGGTGTACTTCGAGAATTCGAGGAACACCGATAGCTTATGCAATTTTACAACTGCTACAACATTTAAAGTCTATAAATAAAAATGTAACTCTACAGTGGATACCATCTCACATAGGCTTAGTGGAAAACGAGCAAGTAGACCAATTCGCAAAAGATTCTTTTATTAATGGCATACCATTGGCATATACACCCTACTATGTTGATCTACTTTACTTGATAAAAAAACAGTGTCGTACAATGTGGAAAGAATACTTTAATAAACGTTCAGTTAGTAAAGGAATCTGGTACAAAACTATACAAACCCACCCTATTGCGTTTTGCTTGGTTTGAAGGATTTCAAATTGGTCGACCTGAGTTGGTTACTGCCTTTAGACTTCGATCAGGACATGTACCACTGAATAGTTTCTTACATTTAATTAAACTTAAAGTATCACCATATTGTGATGTTTGCAAAATTGTAGATGATGTTTATCATGTAATGATCGAATGCAAACTAAATCAACAGAATAGGATACTAGTACAGAGTAAAATTAATAATTCATTGTATTGTGTAGGAATATGTAACAGCATCCTTGCTTTTCCGACATCGGAGGAAGCAAGGATGCTTTACAAAATGGTTATGGTAGCAATAAGAAATCAGTAACAATTGTGTTAAAATACGCTCTTCACTGGGGTGGCATGGTCAATGTTTGACCAAACTCCATAAATCCAGAAAAAAAAAAAAAAATATGAAAGAATTGTAGGGTTAGATAATATATTTCTATTTCACAAGGTTATTTTATTATTGTATGGATCATTACAAGATTGATAAAGTGATGTCCTGAAATGACACTACCATGTGCTTCCACTAACACTAATTATAATCTGGCTGTTTTTTTTGGCTGGGTTGTTCTCTAAATTGGTAGTTCTGTGTTCATCGTTGTGATTTAATTGGTTATTTGATACCATTGATAAATAAAAATATTTTCCTATTATCTACGTAAATAAAAGAAAACCATTCTCTACCATGTTCCATCTTCTAATTTCTAATGAGTAGATATATTTAATCAAATCAAAAATAACACTAATTTATATAATACTTTATATTGAAATAAAAAAACAAACTATAAATAATGAATGCTGTCCAGCTTGCTGCCAGGCAGGAAGCTTCCCAGAAGGCTGGCCATATTGCCACATTGGATAACAATGTTAATTTGCTGAGCCAAATATTGGCCAGCCCTCTGTTCGCGAGTGTCGACTAGATGACTTGCAAGCTCCTTAAAAAGGCTATGAGCACTCGGACCCCACAGCCCCAGAGTTCTGACCCCAAACAGGACAATTATGTAACCCTCACCAAGGGTAGCATATTTGTGCCACTTGAGATCCTCCGTTGATGTAGATGCTGTGCCGGACTTCAATTAATATTTTCAAGGTTAAACAAGTCTACATTACAGAAGTTAGTAACCGTTCATTATAACTAATGAGTAATTTATTTTAAGAAAGGAAAACTGTTACATTTTTTTCTTAGCATTAAACCAAAAAAAGCCATATTTGAACTTTGGCACTGTTACTGTTAATCGCAAATCTTAAGCAATTTAAAAATTTTACATTTGACTGCAAAAACCAATTATAGACCAACCAAATATAGTCAAAACTAATTCCAGAATCAAATTATACTTTTTGTTTTAAATGCTTACAATATTACTTAGGTTATTAATTTTTTTGTTTAGATACCTGAAGCAGACTTAACCTTGTAGTTAGATCCTCCAGAAGCATTTAAATTTCTTACAATAGTAATACTGTCTCCATAAATACTATATTTATATGCTTTTTCACTACTATTTTTTATTTTTATTTCTATTGTTGCAGAGTTTGCCCCCTTTTTTATGAATGCTGAAAAATAGAGAATTTCAATATTTATTTTTCTATCAAAAATTATCAAATTCTACATACAATGACATAATATTGTATTAGATTTCATCAGCACTGAAATTAGGTCATTATATTACTTAAATATTTTAATCAATTTACCCATAGCAATTAGTATAATATTAATGCTATAACTATTGCTATATATTAATACAAGTGCACAATGATTAAATATATATGTTGTTTGACTTTGCAAAACTATGTGAAAACTTTCTGAATGTTTATATTTCAACCAGAAAAACAAATAATATATTATTGAAAAACTTACAATGTAAATTACTTCCTCTATTTGTTACTGAAGCTCTGCCTCCCAAACCAACAATTAAAGCCGTTAAAATAGCACTTTTCCCGCTTCCATTACGACCGACAATAAAATTCACATTACGATTTAAATTAATTTCTAAGTTATCATGGCAAAAGAAATTTCGAACTCTTATGCTTAATATAGAACCATCTCTATCTTCTTCAGGTGGGTCAACGTCCATTCTATAGAATTTTTAATTTAAAATTCCGCGTAAAATTATGAAAACAGTACAAAACTCAATCCTTATGCCATTTTGACAGTATAACAGGGAGACCAATTTTTTTTAAAGCAAATCTACTAAAAGGATCGCCAAAAACTACTAAAATCTACTAACATATTTTACAAACCTACTAAGTTTCTATTTTTCAGACAAACAGTATTTCATATAACATTAAAGTTGGTGGACTTGAGTCACCACATGTGTGACCTATGCTGGCTACGCCTCTGTGTGCATGGCTGTATTTTAAAGAGTGAGCATACATGTTTCTTATCTCTTTCTTAGTGTCTAATAGATATTAGAAATAAGAGATAGATATCTCTTCCTAATAATTTGGCTTACAGATTTAAACTAAACAAAGACAAAGAAGTTTCACTTATAAAATCCATACTATATTACCTACTACGCATACGCTCTTTTCACATTTATGTGACAAGTGATGGAAAATGTATATTAATACATGTATAAAGTGGAAATTTTGAAATATTTCGAGTGGACTGTAGAGCAAGTGTTCTATGCTCTAAAGCGGTAACTACTTCGGTCAGATAGCCGCGAATTATGAGTGTCGGGATACCTAATTGAATAAGTTTGATATATCGATCGACAAATATATTGATATATCATATTCATAAGTCCATCACAGTTTCCCCTCTCAAAAAAATTCTACTTATTTATTCTTTAACTATCACATTATTAGAATCGGCATTAGTTGGTTTGGACATGTGGAGAAGATGGATCTCAGAAGATTGACAAAAAGAATTTATAAGGCGAGGGTGACTATGCCTAGTAAGGGTCAACATAGGCAAATGTATTTTATGTGCGGTACGGTTGTGGTTAGGTAGATCCAACTTCGAGTAAGAGGTTAACATGTCGATTACCCATAAAAAATGAGATAATAAGAAAACAATGGAAAGGGGTTAAACGTCGAATCCAATTCGGCTAGGCCACGTTCGGGAAGCTACACAGAATCTTCTCGTCTGAAATACCGCCGTGTCTCAAGGCGAAATTCTTCGACCAGTGTGTGTTGCCAGTGATGACATATGCCACTGAAACGTGGTCTCTCACAATGGGCTTGATAAAAAAGCTCAAAGTTCCTCAAAGAACAATGGACAGGGCTATGCTTGGAGTTTCACTGCGTGATGGAATCAGGAATGAGGAGGTCCGCAGAAGAACCAAAATAACCGACATTCTCCGAAGAATTGCTATTCTTAAGTGGCAGTGGGCTGGGCACATTGCTCGCTAAATCGATGCGCGTCTCAACCGACAGCGGGCTGCTACCAATACGGGACTGCAGATCACTCTGCTGCTCCGTACCGAGCTACCCCAGGATGAAAGACAGGGAGTAGCCCGGCACGGTATGACGAGGTTATACCTGTCATGCCTTTTGGTCGGGTCTGCCTTAGGGACAACGTGGAGCAATGTTGCTCAATTGGAAGCTTTACTCCCAGATTAGGATCCCAGAGATGGCAAGGGGCATGCGTAAATCCATTTCCTACGTTAAAAAAAAGGGAACGCATTTTTAAATCGAGCACGTCTTAAATAAAACTTTGGTAAAAACTATCCATAACCAGCGAGCATGTACGAAAGCGGTCTTTCGCTTTCCAAAGAACTGTATCAAGATCTTAACAAGTGGAAGGATATAATCTCTGTCTACTTCCGCCGGAAGAAAGGCGTGATACTATAAATGTATTTGTGTAGAATCGGCATTTGTATATCAAAAAGAAGTAGATATAGCGTACTTTTAAATTTGAACGATATTTTTATATCAGATGAAATATTTTAGTATTATATTAAATCAGATTATTCGATAAAATTGGATTGATTTGACAAATCGAGAGCATGTATCGATATTTTATTAAATAATGATATAAATCGTACACAGATCGTAAATCCGATCTACACCACTATTGAACGCCATTTTTGCTTTTGTGAAAATCAAGAAGAAATATCAAAGTTGTTGTTCTAAGACAAATAGTTTATTTCTTTATTTAATTTTCGGTCATTTTGAGCAATATATAACTGTGTTTGAATATAAATAAACGTATAATTCTAAAGGTATAATCATCATCTGAAGGTAATATTTGCGTATTGTTAACAAATAAAATACAAATCGCTGATAATCCATGTGTTTTCGTTGAACTAACGGATAAACAACTAAGTAATTTTCCATTACACCCTACGAACATTGATTCTAACAATGATAATAGTTTTAAAACAATTCATGAATAGTTTACAATCCCGTAACTTGTAATATTTGGCGTAAATTGACCGTTGCAATTATTACTCATTTGTTTAACAATATAAAACATTTTATTATATTAGCGTTTTTCTTTACACAGTCCACAACATGAGCGAAACAAATGACCAAAATGAACCTCCAAATGATGTAAGTTTTTTTTTTATGCTTTTCTTCTAATAAATAAATATCACATTGCTTTTAGTGATTTTTCTGTAATCATCTGGAAAGAAAAATAAAATTTATTCTTTACACACACAACATATCACTGAAATAAAAGTTATACATAGGGAGATATATAAAAGTAACAAAAAAAAATTCTTATAAAATCAGCCACAAGAAAAGTAAATAAACATTTATCATGTGTGAATACATTAACCCAGACTCAGTAATTATTTCACTGAGACTATAATCTCTGTGGTAATCTGCTATAATACTGTTAGTTCAATGTGTTTTAAACAAGCTTTGTTGCAATTTACTTTTTAAGACAACCTTGTTTTGTAATAAGCTTAGATATATAGTTTTTACTATATGTTATTTTCTTTATTCTGTATACTATTTCAGTTGTTCACTTATAACACAACTTCTGTTTAAACAAAATCATAGTCTTTAATTTTTTATAATATTATAATGTTTGGCAATATCAAATAGCAATGTGATTGGAGAATCTATGTGAAGAATGATGCATGCAGTACTATCATTCTTACATCCATTTTCACTACAAAGCATGCATTAGTTTATGAGTTCTTTCAATTCACTCACTTCTCAGAGATAGTAAGTCTGATTAAAAATTATCAGCATAATCTATAATTTTATAGAAAACATAATAATGTATTATTTTCGATAGCCAAAAGAGTTGGAGAAGTTAGAAGAAGCAAAGTTAAAGGCAAAATTTCCAAATGCTGTGCTGGGCAGAGGGCCAGCAGGCCATTCTGCTTTTTTGCAAAAAAGGCTAGCCAAAGGGGTAAGAGTTCTCTGTAATTTTGTATATGATAAACTTATTGTTTTACTTCAAGCCAAAGTGGTATGCTGGCATATTTTATAATTCTATATAAACAAACAATTAATAGTGTGTTTCACAACTTCACTTAAGAATCAGTTCTTCTTTCAGTATATAGGCTGTGCTTTGATCACAATCTCATCTGATATTAAGTGGTGAAGTGTTCCAGTATAGTAAACACAATAAGCCTAGAGCTACTACTCTCAAGTGATGCTACCATAACATACTTATTGATGCTTGGTCACAAGATTTTCAATCTTGAGGGTGGTAGCTATCCAGGTGTGTATTATTAAATAATGCCCTACCACCATGCTAAATCATAGCATGTTTTCCTTCACTTTAAATTTAGGCTCAATGTAGAGTTGGATTCAAACTATATCCATCAATGCAGAATCCAACCATTCTATCAACTAAGCCATCATCACTTTGATATTAATGTCATCCACCTTTCTTTAACCAATTTTAGTTACATCATCTCACAAAAAAAACCTATTGAGATTATGATGAAAATTATATTCACAAAAATTTAAATTGCAAATTGTTTTTTGCAGCAAAAATTCTTCGATTCTGGTGATTATCAGATGGCAAAACAGAGACCTGGTAACCTTGCGGCTCCATTTAAAGCACCTGCTGCACCATCCAAGCTGCCAACAGGCGACGCCATTCCTACACCAGACACTGTCCCGATTCGCAAGACTTCTATCATCCAACCCAAGTTCTCCACACCGAGTCAGACTTCCTAGCTGTACCTCCCGTCATTGGTCATTCAATTTTGCCGTAAATAATATTTCACATTTTATTTTCTCTTATATATCCTCACAGAGGGCGATGCTTTTAGTTTTTATTATGCACCAATTTTGGTACATATTATTACTAGTAGGTTTTAGTTTTCATTATTAACAGATTTTTTTGCACTAAAATTTATTTGATGGCAACATTGTGATTGATTAATTTGTCTATGTTGGAATTTAAACGATACTTTTATAAGAACATTTGTTATATTATTAATGTATAATATTAGGGGTTTTGTGATGTGTGTTGAGGTTGTGAGTGCATTATATCGAAAATTAAATGTTTTAAAGAAAATTTCAAAATATATGGTCATCTGCTAAAATAGTAGATAGTTATGCCAATTACTATTATAATATCAATAATTAAAAAAGTGCTCTGTAACTTAATCTCATGATTAATTTTAGTTGAACCTTTTCACTCTATATTTGGGAAGCATCATATCAAAATTTCCGTTAAAATCCTATTGTATTTATCATTATTATATATTTTGCTTAGGTTTATAGTTATATAAGGAAATTTACTATTACACAAATAATATTTGCCATGTCTAGTTTAGAAGTAAAAGTCGAATTATGTACTAAAAATCCATGTAAAAATATAATAAGAACTTAGCCCTGTATGTTTAAAAGTAATCTTAAAAACAGATAGATGTGCAGCCACTATTGTACCGTTAGTAGGGGGAATTTATTTTTATATAAAACAAGGGGATTTTTTAAAAGTACACTTAATGTTAGAGGATTTCATAATTTTTTGCATTTTAATTTTTGTATGAAAACCATTTGAATAATTTATTATCAAATAATTTGTAATTCAAAGTTTCCAGTGACTTTGTACATGATAATAGTAAATATATTTGGAATATGGAGATGTACAGACCGCGAGTATGTGTTAGTGTACTCACTGGTGATACTTGTAAGTAAGGGAACTTTGAAAATTAAATGTTTAAGTAAACTCTTGGTAATAAAAAGTGTACTGGTTTTTATTTATTCAACTGTGCGTGTTTCGAGCCATCGCTGGCTAATATATTCATACATACAAGATAATGTTAACAAAAATCGAGATTACACAACAAAATGGCACTGGTTATACATTTTAAAAAAATCTTATAATATTGAGTGAAACTCTACACTCTTCCGCATTCTCCTCTTTTGACTCCCATTGCTGAAGTCACTCTTACAATAGTATTACAAGTTTCATTACATAGTCATCAGTTGTTGTATTTAACTGCTCTCTGAAAAAGAATAAAATCTTATACTATACAGAAGTAAAAAGGAAAGACAGACAGATACAGAACACCCCTATAGCCAGTTTCCATACCACTGACACAGCACTAGCTATTTTTTATAATTATTTACTGCTTACTATGATTTTATCTTATCTATAGAATGGTTTTCATTCAAAGGAGTGTTTAGTTATTTGGTGTACAATATACTACCTCTAACGTAACAAAATGCATACCTTGCACCGCAGTTTAAAAATCATATAACTCAGTTTAGTGGTTCTCGAGATATAAGCCCAATGAATAGACATTGTTCTATAATATTAGTGTTTACCCAGAGTGTTTAATCTTATTAAAAATTTAAACAAAAAATTCCGTTTCCAATTGTTTTTTATTGATAACAGAAAACTGACGAGATTTGGAAATGGGTACTAAACAACAAAAAATAAATAAAGAATATTGGTTGATGATATTTCATTAAAAACGTTTTTTTGGCATGTTTATTTAATACTAGGAATTCGCCCTGGTTTTACATGGGTATATAAAAAAAAAAATGCCTGGTGATGTAGCTTTCTACAGTTGAAAAAATTTTTAAAATCGTTTAAGTCGTTTTTGAAATTATCCATAACAAACAAAAAATAAATTTATCCATTTCATATAACAGTACAGATAGATATAGGAGTAACCAACCTGGATTCCAATGTACGTAATCTGGTGTCGCAGCGGCCTGATACTCGTGCACCAAGTCATCGACAACGCTACGCGACTCGTCAAACTCTTCAAGTGACTCATTGAACATCGGCTCCTTCCGGAACACCTCTAGGAAGGCTTCCCGTTTACGAAGCTTGTCGTACTGTTGCAGGCATCTGTCGAACAGCTGTCCAACATAATTAATAGATTAGACATATTAATGATTCTTGAAGCGATGATGGCACAGTTGGTAGTGGTAGCGGATTCCGCGTTAATGGATGTGGGTTCAAGCCAAACCTATCCAACTCTAAAAATCAGTCTAAACTTTCGCTGAAGGAAAACAGCGTGAGGAAACCATAGCAAGATGGTAGAGCATTTTCTAATAATGCCCATCTGGGTAGCTACTACCTTCATGTTTGAAAATACTGTCACCAAATACTAATAGGTGTGTTTCGGCCACAAAACTTGAGGCCTCTAGGTTGAGTGTGTTTATCATCCTGGATTACAACATCAGTTGAAACGGTGGTTGCCAAAGCAGTGAGCCTATCTCTATATATATAAATCTTCTGTGTGTGCGTGTATTTGTGACTAAACACCTAAACGGATGAACCGATTTTAATAAAAGAATTTGTGTCTATTCTTGATGATTCGAGAATGGTTTAGATTCACAATTTGGTCCAATTTAATTTTTTTGTATATGAAACGCGAACTAAGTCGCGAGCACAGTTAGTGCAGTATAAAAAACGACTTTTTATAAACTACTAGCTAGTTTGATAGACGTTATTCTGCATCCATTCCCACAGGTGATCTGTGTACATATTAACTTTATTAATTCCTCGATCATAGCTTCACTTATCGAATACAACTTTAATTGTTGGTACTAAAGGGATACGTGATGTGAAACATACCTTTAGTATTGTATATTCTCGCCATATGGCGGTACTACGAGGTAATTTGTTAGTTTAATCCACGTAGAAATGTTTGTAGTAGTGTAATGATCAACTTACCGATGATATATTTGTATGGTTAGCTAGCAAGAGTCCGGAGACTTTATGCGAAGCGTGCACGTATGGCGACCGGCGGGAGAGCGCCACCTGTATGGAGGCCGGGCCCCACGGGATAAACGACGCCAGCTTCCGCTCGCGGATACGTTGTAACGACTTATGAACCTGACTCGGATCTACTTCACCCTATAAACGTAAACACATATCAATCTAGACCACTGCTCGTTAAACTGTGGCCCAATGTAGGCCTAGGCCTGGACCACATCAGGTGAGATTGTGGTCAAAGCACTGAGCCTATATTGTGTTTAAAAATAACTTTTTTAATTAAAAAACAAAAAACCAACTTCAAAAGAATATGCTATAAAAATGCACTTAAAAGTCAATAAATAATTACTTCGTTAATTTTGAAATTGGTCCACTTAATATTTAATGGTACCCAAAACCAACCTAATCATAGAAAAGGACCACAGTCTCAACTAAGCCTCTTTACCCCACAGCTGCTTTGAGACAAAAAATAAGTTTTAACATTTAAAGTTGTCAACACAAATATAGTAGTTAAGAGAAAATTCAAATTAGAAGCTGTTTACAAAAATAATTATTGAAAGGTGATCATCAAGATTTATTATAGTTGACACTTACACTACAAACTTATCTGGCCCGGTGGCGGCGTCGCTGTAATCACTTTTAGTGTTGCCAGTAAATACTTTTTAGAATAAAATTGGTTATAGACAATATACATATTATACTGCTGAGACATTTTTAATGTAAATAATGTCTTGAAATTTAAAAAAAGCTAAGAAAAATAATAAGGACACGCTGCTGTGATCCAACAGGAGGATACTCAACGAAAGGCAGACTTGACCCTTAAAGATGGTGTTCGCTAGTTCCCCTTTTGTCCATCGGGTCAGATAAGTTTGTTGCTATATACTTTGATTTAAAAATTCACATCAACATCATCTACATTGTCTATACCACTTTTGTAATTGGTTAAAATATTTGAATTATCAATTACTGACATCTGTTATTTTTTTTAATTTGATAACATGTTTGACTTGAAAAAAATACAGAACAAAATATATTGGCACAATTTTCAACCGGAGGATCATAGTTAAAAAGATTAAATGCAAAAAAACCACACATGAAGACATAGAACGGTTACAAAATATTAATACAAGAGATTCAAACCTGTATAATGTTCAATATAGATATATAACAGTGGTGATTCGTTCTATCTGGACTGAGGGAGACCATCATGTTCTTCGACTGGAGCAATCTCTGCATCACGTCTAGAACTGTCGTTTTACGGATTTTAGGTGCCTGTACAAAAAAAGTTTTAATTGTATGAGCGAAATAGTGGACTGTATTGGTGTGATGCAAACGATACGCTAATGGGAACCATAAAATTTAGGATAGGAAAGATAGGTAGTTACGTGAGATGATGCCGATGCAGGGTTCTTCCACGGATCCAGATTAATTGTGTTCACGATCAAGATTAGGTACACAGAATACACTTATTATTAGGTGATATTTTCGTGAGCACGAGTTTACGAGAACCATCGACGAAAGCGAATTAACGACGAGTGAATGACACGTACATCTCACAGGAAAGATGTTGAAGCGGGGGGTCCAGGGGTGGATTTAGGAATGGGACATTACTATATCTATTTGCAATCACCAATCGATAATTACGCGCAACCAGTAATCATAAATAAAATATATAAACATACATTTTTGAGGAGCTTTAATAGAAACCATATAAAATGTTTGCACTGGTTCTTTGAAGGTCACAAAATATTACTGGATTTGATAGAACGCGAAAACACTTTACGGAGACAAAGGAAGGTGTATGGAAACTGGGACTAACCAGTTCATAGATGTTGTCCGTTGGCCTCCTATAATAATATCACTTATGCACATAGATATCATCATGAAAACTCTTATTTAGTATTATTAATCTCGTTATTAAAGCAATGGGTATACAAAAGTCCTGATTTTCGTTCATGAGATGCATCATTCAAAATTAAAATATACAACCGATTAATGCAGCATTGAAAAAGAAATGGCATCTAAATGGAAAAAGGATGGGATTTGTCGCTGTGCATTTCAATTCTCATCTATACTTTTAACTTTAAACATAAAATAAGAATTTCCCAAAAACATAATATAACTAAACTCGTTTCATACCAATCAATCTTACAGCCTACAATTGTGATTCGTCGTAGCAAGACCAAGACCAAACCAGTCACATCAAAATAAAAAAAATATATCTACAGGTTTACATACACACACGTCACTTTTTAAAAGTGAATATTATTTAAATAGAATGCAAACATAAGGTACGGTTTAAATATTAAAAAAAAATGCTAATTAATTAACAAACCGCCTAAGTTCCAGGGCACACCTCTCAATATATACAATATCGGGATTCTTAGCATGAACATATCCAACGACGTACAGTTTCGGAGTCACTTGGAAAGCAAAAGCCAAATTGGCAGCTAAAAGCTAGGTATTCTCAACTAAGCAGTACTTCACACACAAACAACGGCTTGTGCTGTTCAAAGCACAAGTCACCTGCTTGCCAGCTTTGTCCTCTTGACTTCGTACAAAAGCGTGATATTAAATTTGTTGACGATACCGAATTAACGTGCGGTCTAGATTCTTTGGAGCTTCGGGTCTCTAAATGTCTTGTACCGTTTGTACAATGGGAAGTGCTCAGAGAAACTTTCGATATGGGTACCATAGTTGCCATTTCAAACCCGTACGCTCCGCCGTTGGCTGGACGCTCATCCCCACACCCTTAAACCCAGCCGTAACCCCACTAACCTAAGGTACTCCCAGGACCTTTTTATCACGTACGCTAGAACTGTGGAATGGGTTACCCAGCACAGTCTTCCCCCAAGGCTACCACATGCGACGCTTCAAAAAGGGACTTAAAAACGCTTTCCAAGGTCGACTACGCATCGGTAATACTCCTGGTGTTCCAGTTGTCCATAGGTGACGGTAACCATTTATCATCAGATGGGCCGTCTGCCTGTTCGCCGTCCATTGATATAAAAAAAAATCAGAGCAAACAGTAAATCAAAATTGACTGAACAAAGAATAACACCAAACATAACCTCAATTTCCAAACCTGGAAGCAAAAATATACAATCCAAGTATGAATTAGAAAAAGAATATCTTACAGTATTCAATTCGTGGTCAGCAGATAGCGGGGTGTAACCTGTCATCAGGAAATGCAGCCGAGGAGTTGGGATCAGCGGCGCCACCAGACTGATCAAATCGTTATTCATGTACGATGGATACCTGGAGGGGATTTACAGAAAACTAGTATACAACCTTGCCTAACGCAGTTTCTTTTAGTAAACGATAAAGTCTAAAAACTCGTACAAGCATTTTTAACTTTATTTCGAAATACATTCTAGAAATTTTTTGACACTATTCCACAAAGATAGTTGTTTCAATTTAGGTTTTAGGTGAACACGACTTAAGCGTGTAGAGGAGTCCAGACGAGATATTCTACGCATGGTTTCGTTTCTTTTTAATTAATTTCATTTTTAAGTTAAAAGGATATATGCATAGAATTAAATGACTTTTTCTATGGATGTTTGTAACTTTGAAACATTTTTTAATCATTTCGATATAGGTTTACTCAACCTTAGGTCCAAACACGAGAATTAGGAATAATTCTATAAATCTTGCCAGATGCACGGGTTGGATCGCATACATGATACGGAGCACGACCGAAGTTATCAGTCGCCTTGTGGGCACAATCAGGTACGAACGTCATTATCCAAACAAAATATTGCTACTGCTTTAGTGGCAACGTCGACACACTATAAAAATCTATACATAATATAAAAGGCAACATCTGTCTACAAATCTTTTACTTCCATTAATAGCTCTTTCTATTTTTTCACGCTTTCGTATTTTTTCATATCTAACTGTGACAACAAGAGGACTGATAAATTCGGTCGGCCGCCGTACCATTCCGGTCCATACGTCTGTTACAACTTTTATATAGCCTGTTTGAACTTCGGAGTACCTAACACGCCATAAGTACGAGAACAACCTGTATTATAATCAATTAGCAATGCACGCAACTTCACTTATACAATACCATCACTATTTTATAGGATATTTGAATGCATTTTAAATAGTTTACGAAATGAATTATAAGAGAACATGCCTGTAGTTTTTATTCGATTCACTATTTGATACTAAAGTATTACCTGAGAGAGTTGCAGTACTGGCACTCATGATAGTGGACACGAGGGTGTTGATTTGTGCAAAGGATGGATTCTGAATATGAAGCCGGTCGCTCGCAATGCGATTTAGCGCTGTGTTATCCAACACCATCACGCAATCGGCGCTCTCCGTCAACCTCTTCAAGGTCAACAGTGAGTTGTACGGCTGAACTACAACATCACTGAAATAAACCAGTGCCTGTTATGTACATTATCCCATTCAACCGAAAGACTTCCACTGCTGGGCATAGGTGTCGTTCAAATATCTCCACAGCGACCGGTGTTGCACCACCCGCATCTTGCGGATTATCGAAAACCGTTACCAAGACGTCGCTCTTCAGGTTTTTGCAATAAAACCTCTAGCTTTTAAATGGCTTTATTTAATTTTCTATTTAAGGTTATCGAACTTTATTACATATACTAGCTGTGTGCCCGCGACTGCTCCCGCGTTTCATATATCCTTAACTGCGTTTTAATTTTTTTATACGGAACCCTAATTTTTTTTAAAATAAGATAAAGGAAAAATATTTCTCATAAATTCAAGCACTTGTCCCTAAAACTGCATTGAATCAGATTTGATTCAATTTTTTATGAGTTTAATTTTTTTACGCGGAACTCTTATTATTTTCGATAATTAAAAGTATCCTGAACTACCCAGAGTAACTTCAGCTATCTGCCACAAAAAGCCTCGTTAAAATCCGTCCAGCTTCAGCGGAGATTACCCGGAACAAACAGACATAAATTTTAAATATTATATTTTTGGTATAGATATTGTATATACATTCATATCTATTTAGTAAAAGAAAATAAATTTGACAATACAAACAGACACTTCAATTTTATTTATTAGTGTAGATTTGGAAAGTTTTAAGACAGGTTTCTGAATTTATAATTGAATTTCTATGGTTATTTTAAAAAAATGTAAGAAGGTTATTGAATATGAATGTGGCCGGTTATAGGGGAAGGGAAAGATCAAAGAAGAAAATGGATGGATTATGTGAAATATGATGTTTAGAAAGGCAGTAAATGTGGAGATGACTGCAAATAGAGGGGATTGGCAAGAGAAGACATGTTGCACTGACTCCAAATGAAAATGGGATAAGGGTAGGGAGATGATGACAGAAACTGTTACTGGTGGTAATAAGTTTACATGGTTGTTATTAAACATAATTATTGATTTGATCAAAACACATGTAATTTCTATTGGGCTCTATGTCTAACTTTGAATAGAGACTAAAAGCTAATGAAATTGTTATTATTGTAGAGTAAGGATCTCAATCAAACTTTTTTATATAAAGCCAACTTTATTGGAATTAATTGATGACAATCATAAAATAATGCATCTTCCATTAAAATTAATTTCAAAATCAAAATAAAATATTTTTATTTAATTTAGGCACTAAGAAGGAGCTTATGAATGTCCAAAACACTAAACCGGTTTGGAAAATACCACAGTTAAGAAGAGCTGGTAAAAAACTTAAAATAAAAATTCAAAAATAAATATACATATTATTGTTTAATAAAAACTATCACAGTTACAACTATTATTAATGGATATAGAGAATACTAACCTTATTTCATCCAAGTTGGGAAAGACACTGTATGTTTGTACTAACTTCTTCGGAAACCTGTCTGATAGGTGTTCCAATATGTAGGATCCCATTCCAGATCCTGTACCACCTGCGATTGAGTGACATAGAACAAAGCCCTGAAAAACATTAAACATGTGAAAAGTAACTTCTTTTTACATTTTTGTTTTACACTGTATAGTCTGTGCTTTGACCACAATCTCACCTGTAAAAGTACCACTATATATATATATATATATATATATATATATATATATATATATATATATATATATATATATATATATATATATAAAATAATAAAATTGAAGTGTCTGTTTGTAATGTCAAAATTATTTTTTTTTACTAAATAGATATGAATGTATATACAATACCTACACCAGAAATACAATTTTTGTCTGTCTGTTTGTTCCGAGTAATCTCCGAAATGGCTGGACGGATTTTGATGGGGCTTTTTTTTTGGTAGATAGCTGAAGTTACCGGGTAACTTAGGGTATAATTCATTTTCGAAAATAATAAGGGTTCCGTATAAAAATTGAATAAAATCAGATTTAATGCAGTTTTACAGGCAAGTGCTTGAATTTATGAGAAATATTTTTACTTTATCATTGTACTGAACAAAAATTAGGGTTCCGTTTAAAAAAAAATGCAGTGAAGAATATATGAAATGTGGGTATAGCCACGGGCACACAGCTAGTATATATATAATTAGCTTTATATTAGTTAATTAAGTAAAACAATTAATAAAAGCTTGATAAACAATATAAGATTTTACCTCCAAGTTGTCACTTCCATCTGCTTCTCTATTGATAATATCGAAGACTTCTTCATAAAGTTTTTCACCCTGAGCATATCCTGAGGCCCAATTATTTCCTGCACCACCACCGTGTTTTGATAAATACACATTCTCTGGATTATACAACTGAAAGTAATATTTTATGAGCTTCCGTAGTAAAGATATGATGTAAGTAACAAAAATACACAAATTCAACAATCAAGTGGTCTTTAATTGCTGATAAAACTAGATTGGAATACTTCTATTTCCATGTATCAGCAGTAAAAATACTACTGATGTGTAATCATAGAGGAATAACATTAATAGTGATAGTTCCATACACAACTTGCTTAAAAATGTACGTGTGTACACAACATGACATCACATAAACACAAACAAAAGTGTACTTGAAATAGCTTCACTTTGTGTGTGACTACTGCTGCTCTGAGTATTTTATTTCTATGTGTATTAAAGATAGGTGTGGACTGCCATTTCTACAATTAAACTTGTACTACCCACTGTTATATTCTATGACAACTGCCTTATTTCAGCACTCAGCAAGTTTTGTAGCATTTGCCATAGATCATACTATCCAAGATTAGTTATTACAGAAAATCAACGGTTTTAAGCCCTAACCACTATAATGCAACACCTTAATTAAGAGACTATGTTTATTAAATATAGCTTCATTTAGAAATGATTGATGATGTGATATTCTACTAGTTTATTATATATCTCACCTTAGCATAAGGTGAGTTCAAAATACTATGTATAACACGGGGTTCTAAATCGAGCAGTACAGCCCTAGGTATATAGTGATCATCATCAGCTTGATAAAAGAATACATCTTTACGATCCGATCCAGCTGAAGCGAACTCCTCCAAAATGCCCTCGGGTGATATTCCATGTTCTATACATAACTGTTTCCAAAATTCGAAACCGACTGTAAATGGAATATGATAAATTAGAACAATAGAATTTCAAAATAACCGAATATTACATTGGATAAAAACTTACTTTGGTTTCCACATTGGCCGAGTTGAAGTGTAATCATTTCACTCGGCATTTTGATTTAATAAGTATAAAACTTAAAGTTTTTAAATAATAACCTTACTAAACCTAATTAATTTCAATTAAAAAATTTATAAACAATCCATCAGCCGCTCTTTGTCAACTGTCAATTTTTTTGTACTATACGACTTTTTTTTCTTATTGGTTTCGTTTATTCTTTTTAAGGCAAAAGTACTAGTTGACTATGCAGCCAAGTCTGAACTTAAATAAATGAATAGCGGTAACCAAATGGTGCCCTTCTGTTACAACCACAACGGGAAAAATTGGGACATTTCAGAATTCACGCTCAGTGTTATTATTTTCACTTCACTACACTTGTGTATCATAACTACACTATATCACATGAAATGCCACCAAAATTCATAATATATAGTCACATATTGTAAAATAATGAATTAAAAACAAGGACGACAACATGACAGAACAAAATCGCGCCAAGCACCTTTATATACCACTATGATTTTTTTTCTTCTTCCATTAATTCCTTTTTAAGAAAAAGGCTAAGGTACTAGTAGACCATGCAGCCAAATCAGACGTTAGGAAACATAGATGAATAATTAGGAATACTATCAATAAATGGCGGGAACGAAATGGCAGCTTTCTGTTTCAATTGCAACGGGAGTGATTGGGAAATTTCAGAATCCACGCTCCGAGTCATTATTTTCATTCCGCTATACTTGTGGATCGAACTATAAAGTATATCACATAAATGCCAACACAATTATATAATATATAGTCAACTACTACAAGATTATGAATTAAAAATAAGGACGAATACATTGCAAACTAAAATCGCGCCAGGCACATCTGACCATGATTATAAATCATTTAACCCCTTGAGCACTTACCTGGCGTTTACGCCAGCTTTCCATTGTTTTCCTATTGTCATATTTTTACGGGTACTCTACACATTAAACCCCATATTGGTATTATTTTTAATTTATTAAGTTTTTACACACAAGCCTAACTCAAGAAAAAGTTTTCTTAACATAAAATGTTACGTTTAAGTACAATAACTTACTTTTATAACCTTCAGTGTTCTAACACGATGATAACACTTTTTACAAATTTCATTGGAATTTCTTTACTAACTCAGAATTTACGCTCAGTGTCATTATTTTTAATATTCTTTACCATTGTGTACCACAGTACGTAAACTGTATCACGTAAAACTCTCCAACAAAATTACATCATATAAGATCAAATATAGCAACTTAAAATGAATTACCTACAAAAGAGAACTACTAAATGACAAACAAAAATTGTATCAAAAGTTATAAATGTTCAATTCACTCCCTATTTAAATCACACAAGTCAAAATCGCAAAAGTCAAAACAACAAATGTAATTATTTGACAGATTCACATTTGTCAAAAATCATTTACGATCAGCAAAAGTAACTTGAATTTTTTTAATGAATTTTATACAATTTTGAATAAAATTATATGAACATTCAGTTTTAAAGTTTTTTAACTTACCGCTCAAGTGTATACTTTGCATTTATTTCTCGTGTTAGGAAGTTCAAGGTAAGTGCGGCAAACTTGTTGATGGCCTTCGTTTAGCATATTTCTCAATTTGATTAGAACAGCCTACGACGTGTGTGAATATATAAGGATACTAGGAGCGTAATTCGTAGGCGTCACTATCCGCCCTCCAAGGTTCAACATGTATTAACTATTTAGATTTTAACAAAGGTGAAATATATAAATACATCTTATTTCGGACTTACAGAATACACTACAAAGGATGTAAATTACATAATTTAATTTACATAAATAAGTAATAATGCGAGTGCAATTTGATGATAGCTGTAATTTTATTTTCCATTTCTTTCCATTTTATCATCCATTTGTTGTCCAAACTAGTTACCTGTAAAAAGTTACTGCTATACAAAAGAAGGATGCCACGGAAACTGCTCAAATTTCTTATAGTGTTTGATAACACATCACTATTGTACTTTCCGGGACAATTTTTATCAGGAAAAGTTTTGATGGAATTACAAGATGACACACCTGTGCTTGGTAAGATGACTTTTTTATTTATTTACTAGTGTTGAACTTAATATTTACAAATTATGTTTTTCTTATATAGATATTTTATAATAAATATCTTTAGGTAGTGTATTACATTTCAGGATTACATTTCCATGTGGTAGGAGAAGGAGTGGTTCGAGTTGGTTCTGGCAGACATGAGAGACTTTTTGATAAAGAAAATTATATTGACTTCAGAATGAGACTACTCGGTGAACCAGGTAGCGTACATGAGTATGTTATGTAAAATATGTTTGTACATATTTACATAATCATTTACCTAAGCATATTAACATTTATAATGAAAATTTCACTTCCTCAGCACTGTAAATTTGTAAGTAAAATTATACTTTTACTCACATATCCCGAATGTATAATACATGCGTGTGATGATTTTGTTTATTTTTCTTATGATGTTATAATCTTCTTATTTACACTGAACATGGATAAATATGTAATTTCTTGTCACCCTGTGCTAAATATCTTTTATGTGGTATTTAAATAAATAAATAATCTTATTTGAAGTATTATGAGTTCTTATAAGAATAATTCGAAAAAGAAGAAACTTCGTGGATTATATTGTAATAGTTTTACATGCTTGAAAAAAATGTAATCTATCAGGAATTACTGTCTTGCTAATGAAATAAGTTCTGATATTAGTTAGTTGCAAGTATATTGATAATTTATTGTTATTTACTATTCATACTGTCAGCGCTTAAAGTTATTAATTCATTTATTTGGAATAATTTGCAGTGTGTCCTTTTTCGTTTAGATAAATAATTAGCAAGTAACTTATACCTAGTTGTGGTTTTAATGGTATAATTTTGATTTGTTTTATTATACAAATAGTCAATAACAAAATGTATATGTACAATTCACTCACAACAGGTCATGGAACATCAGTTCTATCACCAGGCATCCACAGTTTCCCATTCAAGTTGGGCCTGCCAATGGGATTGCCGTCGACATTCCTTGGCACTCACGGATGGGTTCAATACTATTGCAAAGCAGCTTTGAGAGAACCCAATGGCCTCACTCACAAGAATCAACAAGTTTTTATTGTTATGAACCCTATTGATCTAAATTTGGAGCCTCCGATGCTTTCTGTAAGTATCCATATAATTTATTTTTTAACCATTATCAAGACAAATGAAATATCTATAGGGACATAATTAAAAAACAATGAGTTACAGTATCAAAGAAAAATTGACACATATGATTTAAATTCTCTTAAATTAATTTTTAATAGAATTTAGAAGTTATAAATATGTATTTATTGAAAAAAAAAATGTGAATTAATTTTAGTTTAATATTGTACTACAATTTTTATTATTTTACAGCAAATTTATATAATTAAATAAATATTGAAAGAATTTTTTTCAAAATTAGGCTTCTCATTGCCGTCATATGTACTTATGTACAACTCAATTATGATTAGGTACTAGACATACATTCAAACACCTGCCATAGCATACGGGATTGGAGTTTTTTGTTTCAGTATTTTAAAAAGTATGTAAAACTTTTAATGTTTAATTTTTTACTGATCGGTCAGTTGTAGCCAGTTTTATCTGGTACAGTACTTGAAGCTTCATTTAAAGTGTATCTATTTTATTGATATAGGAAAATAATACATTTTGTGTGAAGAGTAAAAAAACAAAAGAAGTTGCAGCTAATTTTTATACATTATACTAAGTAGATACAGTTGGAATTAAATCTGTTAGTATTTCATTTATTTTATTAAGCAATTGTTCTACTTTTAGTTATGCAATAATGTAATTTAACGAAAATCTCACCATTGTTTTGTACTATTGCGAGCATTATCTGATTATCTCAGATATTCTTTTGTTCTTATGAGTATACTTTGTTTTAGTTTTGATGATTTGACCTCAACATCATCTGTGACTATTTCAATAGTTCTCTAAGTTAACTAAACCAAATTAAGGACTGACCTCTTGGTAGTCATAAATAAAAAGGGGCATAACTACATGAATCAAAAAATGTTAAAACAAGAAATATTCAGTTTTAATCAAAAAATATACATTACTAGAGTGTATTGCCCTATTTTTCAAGTCCTACACAATATATGCTCGTGACTCACCAGTAGATGGCTGTAACCCATATTTTATGATTTTAACACACAATGGGCGACTCGGGATACAAGTGGGATGTTTGGAAATGATCTCTTTTATAGTAAAATCGTGCTAGTGTCCCAACCCGCCCGCACTGTTAAAACTATTAGGGAATGCTAGACTATTTAATAGAGGATATTAACATGTTAAGAGGACATGCGGTCGGAAAAGTAGGTATTTCAGAAATCTATTGCTACCGCGTTGCGCCCCAAAGAAATAATTATAAAACACGAAAGAGACAACTTTTTTTTTTTTTGTCAGGGGTAAATGCATTTACGCACTATCCTTACCCATTGCATTAGTGAGACCGAAGTCCCCCAATGCAATGGGTAAGGGGGCACGGAGGGACGAACTTCGTGCCAGTGTGGGACTCACCCGGGCGAGAATGGCCCGGAAATACCCGCTAAAACCCGCCGGGGCCGTCTTCCGCATTTGGAATGGGGGCGATACGGGATTGCACTGCATGCCACCGCGTCGCCCCCTGCGGCGAACCTACCGGGCCTCGTCCGTGCAATGGCCCAATGGGAATGGGGGAGAATACTCCACCCCACCTCTTCGCCCGCCCCCCCGAAGGGAGACATGACCCATCGGTCAACATTCCGGGGGGGATATACTTCCTGCCCCCCATAAACAGAAAAGGGAAGAAAGGGACAGAACGGAGGCGGACGAAAGAGACAACTGCAGCTCGGGCTGATTTACCCATGCAAAATAGACGAAGACATAACTTCGTTTTCAGTTTTAGAATAACAAATACTTTGGCAATGCCTGTACGTTTTTCATCAAATTTGTTTACGAACCTCTGAAAATGACAGTAAAAATCGAGATTTTTTTTTTTCATTTTCAAAGGCTCCTAGTTTCTACAATAACTAATTTATTTAAAAAATGAAAACATGGCGGTGGTGAATATATATTCTTTGGTATAAAATTATTTACCATAATGCTATTATCCAAGGCGAAAAAAACAGGGGACCACGTTTGTATGAAATAAATAACGCTAGGATATCCTCTTAAGATTAAAAATATTACTGGGTCTCCAGATTTCGAAATTGGGAATGATTAAATGTGTGAATTAAAAGCTCTCCCACCATGTTATAATTTTCTCATATTGTCTTCTTTTCCCGAATCAAAATATATTGTAGGATTCGACCTGTTGTTGAGTGAGATTGGGATTATGTGAGAAAGCTACCATTGAGGTATCGTCTTTTTGAACATCTTTTGCAGTCAATATTGACAGAGCCGGTTTTATGTACGATGCAGCATCTGTAGACTCGAGACGTCTCCAAAGAAGCTGTGTCATTCTAAATGACTAAGCGCTTATGTTATGGCCAGGGGTCGTCTTTGTCTAGTGAACGATAGATGCAGCGACCCTAGGCATCATGTCTTAGAAGGCCTACAATAGAATTGTTATCAAATACAAATAAGAAGGCGGGCCAAGGTATATGACATCGATAAAGAAATTTGAATGGTGTGTGGTAGCAAGAGTTCGAGTGCACGGTGGAGCACCGGATAGGCGTGGGGTGCGTGGGCGGCGGCACGGTCTCGTGCCGTGTGGCGCTCGACCGCGGTGCGTACGTGCCCGGGGAAAGCGTCGCGCTCTCCGCGCGGCTGCACAACGACTCCGGGACCACCATTAAAGCGACCAGGGCGGCGCTCACAGAGGTATAACAACTCTTGCAGGGTACATTATTATGTGTACGATAGCGATGTCTGGAAATTACACTCTTCTCTGTGCATCTAATAAAACCTTTGTATCTATTAGTTATATAGTTTCATACAAAAAAAAAAATCAGGTCGAGTTTCTTGCTGACTCTTAACGGTTGTTTGCCAAACCGGTGGTAGTACTTGGACCTTCATAAGCGTCTCGTCACGTCCTAAATTGAAAATCGTATTTTTTTATTTTGATTTGATTCTTGGTTGATGATTGGACACTGGGCTTTATTATAATTCTTACACATATGGATGGATATACTTTATTAACAATTTTAGCTTCACTAAAACAAAAAAGGAGAGATTGAGCTGTTGGACAATCTAAATTAAAGAAACCAAAAATCAGTATTTTTTTATATTGGTGAGACATTGTTTAAATAAAGCCAAGACATTGTATATTTAGTAATGTTAACCCAGCGGAAATTATTCTGTCGTGAGCTTATATAAAATGGGGTACAATGGAGCTAATATGTTCCCGGAAATAAAAATTCCCAAATTAATAAAAAAACATAAAATAAATTCCAAATCGTTTTATTTTTACTAATTGATATATTTTACAAGAATAATATCATTTAGTCTTAAAGTGGCCTATGCATGTATATTAAACGTCACGTGTCTAACAGCAAGACGCTTAAGAACGGCTGAAAAGGAATCTTCATTAGTTCTAAATGTTGGGTAATAAATTGCTCCAAAGATATTATGAATTACAAAGGAAAAGCATGTAGTAAATATTATCAGCGAACCCTTTTTTGTATGATATACATAACATTTCTTAATTTACATGAGCAAATCCACAGATGACAGTAATAGTTTTTTGCTAATTTAGGAACTTCATCTAAATTTATTTTATGCACTGGAAAACATCTGACAAACCTTTGTCTTGCTTATCCTGTTTATAATTGTTTGAAGGTGTAGCAAGCACTAGCGTAGGAACCAAATACCCTGGTGCAAAAATTAGTAAAATAAATAAATACATTTAAACTATATACAAACATAAAGGATTTAGGGGAAAATCACCGAGTTGCGAAGATTGGAGTTGTGTTGCAACCTATTTTATATATTTTTTTAAGTGCAAGAAACTATCCCTAGTTCAGGTTATTAGGGTCCGAGGTCCCGGTGGACGGCACCACCTAGACTATTAGAAACTACGCTTCTAGTAGCAAGTATATATGTAAATAGGTTTCATGTTAAAGTAACCGTTTTTATTACAGTGTAATTATAATTTAATTGGTAAGATAAAATGCACAGACGATTCAATACTCGGCGCACGGTAAAGTGGCGGCTAAGGAGGTCCGCGAGCTGTCGACACTCGCACACGGGAAGATACGGCCCGGCGATAGCGACGTGTGGCGCCACGAGTTGCTCTACGTGCCGCCGCTGCCGCCGACCAATCTCCGCGGCTGCCATCTCATATCCGTGCAGTACGACGTCTTTGTGAGTAACTATTATCGACAATTATATCCAACTCTGATGTGGAGGGAGTCCATGACTATTTCATACACGTTTCTCGATACTTACTCGACTTATAAATCGAAACTATGTAATGTGGATACATTTTTATTTCATACATCTTCATACAATGTTTGCTTCGAAACGACTGTTTATGCAATATAGCAGATTTTGTTACTTAAGAGAAATAACAGACGTATCTTTGAAAAATGGTGTACAAAATTGCATGACGTATCTCAATATATTTTTTAATCTATATTATACCGATTTAGTGATATATAGTGTTTCTGAATAAAATACTCCTACCTGCGAAATAAAATACCTGAACTATAGAAACCCTTACAAAAGAATACACTTGTTGTTAGCGTTTATTCCTGCAGTAATTTTTGACAGAAAATGAATTATTTTACTGTAATATGTTTAACAATACTTCCAGTTCATAATAGAACCAAAGAGTCTGGAGAAAGAAGTGAAACTACAGCTCCCGATCCTGGTGGGCACTTACCCGTTCCGTGAAGAGCAGGAGGAGCCGCCGGCGGGAACACACTACCCCACCACTCTGCCAGTCTTCAGGCCTTGGCTCAACGAGAAGCCTGCCAACTGACCTACTAACACGTATCGTACTACTATACGCACGCGTAAGTATTCTATTTACAACTAGCGGGCGCCCGCGACTTCGTTTACCTGTTTTAGTAATACATGTTTTTCGCACACAAATATATTTTTCAGTTAACCGGTTTCCAAGTTAAAGGCGAACAGAATATTTGTGAATGAATTTTTTCACGAATTCTGATGTTTATTTTTTTACTCAGTGCTTTGACCACAGTCTCACTTGATGTTAAGTGACGATGTGGTCCAGGATGGTAAACGCACTAAGCCTAGATACTGGTTGTCAAGTGACGCTGCCTGAACACAGCTATTGGCATTTGGTGACAGGTTTTCAAACTTGAGGGTGGTAGCTACCCAGGCGGGCATCATTAGGAAATGTCCTACCACCATGCTATGGTTTCCTCAAGATGTTTTCCTTGAAAGATCAGGCTGATTTTAGAGTTGGATAGGTGGGATCGAACCCGCGTCCATTAACGCGGAATCCAGCCGCACTATGCACTGCACCATCATCACTAACTATTTTTGTATATATCTATTATCTCTTGGCATATACTTCCCGTGTAAAAATTCTCATTGACATCGGTCAAGCCATTTTTGAGTTACATCTATACATACACACTTGCAGAGGATTTTTAAAAAAATGTAAGATTCGCGTCAGACTCACAGTAACGGCTTATAACTTTCAATCTTTCAATTTGTCTTTACAAACACTCTGGCTCGTAGGTTAAAACTGAAACCCACGGTGTAGTAGTATATGAATACACCTTGCTACTGAGCCATCATTGCTTCAAACCAGAGTTCTTCTACTAACGTATTATATTAAAATAACGTGTAACGTAACCAATATGTACTTAAGGACCAATATTAGTACGCAGCAAAGATGACTTTGCCATTGCTGTACACTTTAAAAAAGATTTGGATTCTCTTTTCAACTCTCTTGAAGTCGTTTGTATTAAGTCACAACAATATATTAAATTAATCGTTTATAATTCGTGATTTTTATTTAAAAACTTTACATTTTTTTTTATCTCCAGGTCAATGTACTCAGGATTCGTAACGGTGACTATATTACAGTATGCCAACAACACAAGTACTTTTTAAATTTACTATAATAATGTTACTTTATCTCAATTTATTTGTTGTTAAAAAACGAAATTAAAACATTGTATGTAGAAAGACTGCGTCTATCGAATAAGTGTTTACTTGGTGTGAGCTAAGGCAAAATGAATAACAGAAAATAACGAGTTGACAAGTTGGACAAAATATAAGGGAATTGAAATAATCATGTTAGTGTTTATTGTTATATATATGTATATATATATTCCTTCCTTGGGAATGTCTGAAAGAATATATCATAATATCAATCAAAGTGTTGTTATATTCCTGCTAAAACACTAGTAAGAGAGATAGGCTTTATGTATGAACATTTTAGTTGGTTTAGGGTTCTCAAACATTCTTGAATATAATTTGTCACAATGGGTATTTGAAAAATGTCAAAAAATTTGCATTTTATTGTAATATTCTTTATGTATATTAAAACTATATTCATGTAAAAATATTCGGCTTATGATGATTATAAACAAATCACTGCCACAATAAGAATGGATATGAATTTAAAAAAAAAATCTTTTTAATAAGTACCTTCGATTCACATATCAATTTAGGCTTTGTTAAATCTAGTGTATTTTTACATAAAGTGCCATTTTAATATGTACTCACGTTTTCGAATAATTGACGATTTGTCTAAAAAACATTTTTTTTTTTTCCAAATCAATTATGTTCATATGTGTATGGAACGGTATAAAAATGAAAATCGACATAATACATTTGATTTATATAATAAAAACGTGATAAATTTCATTGCTAATATTTTTAGCAATAATTTAATTAGGTGGCATTCAAGTATTATGTAAGCAAAAGTAAGACCCCCCCCCCCCCTCAGCCTTATCACCAATAGCAAGCAAAGATCTTACCTCCTGCCATGGTTACGTACACTTGGGCACAATTTTCAACAACAAAAAAACGAAGATTAATAAGCATACATTGCTTATGTAGTCACCATTCAGACCCCCTCATGTCATCAAAAATAAGCAAAGCATAAGCCCCGCTCTAATGCCTACGTAATATTTGAACGGCCCTTAAACAACATTGAAGAATTCGGTTCATATTTTTTGTATATTCTATATATTCATATTATTTTTACAACCTTTGATTTTATACGACTCAGTATTGATACTATTATATGTTTGCATAGGCATCGGAATTTATGTCTTAGACTATATCGAATTTGTATACCAATACTAATGGAATGTATATAACTAACCTGTGATACGAATAATCCGTCCAATTTTATCGTAGTCATACTACACTTGTAATAAATATTTACCTATCTATTACTTGTTTTATTTATATTCTTAATAACCTTTACTAGTTATCACTGTCAACTAGACACTGGCATATGCGTCAATTTCACCTTACCGACCACAAAAAAAAAAAAAAACTAGCACCCATAGGGACTGCTGACAGACGAGAAAACTCGAAACTATGGAAAAACTGTTTTTTTTTTTATTTAAATTTTATGATTTGTTAATTGAAGTTATTCACATAACATGTATCTGGTTTTTACATCTATTGGCGCTCTGAGCAATCTATCCATTTAACCGAAAGACGTCCACTGCTGGACATAGGTCTCCCCCCAAAGATCTCCACGACGACCGGTCTTGCGCCAACCGCATTCAGCGGATTCCCGCGACCTTCACCAGGTCGTCATCCGAGCAATAACTATGTAAATTTTCATATAGGTAGTATATTTATAATCAAAACAAACGATAGGCTGCGTAAGTATACATTTTATTATTTATCTCTGAGCGCCAGTGCTTAAGAGCCATCTAGTAGTTGACATACTGTAGTATTAGTTTTTACTTACCGAGAATCACCCAATGCCGCTAAAGAAGTATTCACATCATTAACCATTTTTATCTATTTTTTATTTTTGTTGAATCAAAAAGGTCACGAAATAATACTACAATTTAGTAGAATATCTTATATTTGAGTGACAAAAAGCACTGAGAAATATGTTACAACCAGAGTTTTTAAGAGTTCATTCAACTTTGTCTAGTTGACACATAGAGTTGACCCGCGCACACTATATAACTCGAGCCGACGCAGGATTAATCGATAAGAAGTGAAACCTCTTTGAGTCGAAATAATGATTAAGAGTTGCGCGGTTGCCTTTTTTATAGATGAAATATTTTATATATCTTTTTACTATATACGTGTCACTTTGTTGGACACAAACGCACTTGAGGTTAAGTTACCATATGACTAGAGCCGGCTGAACCTATAGTGCAGGGTGTGCAGCGCACATGAGTACAGGGTTTCATGGGTTGTTGCTCGGGGCGTCAACGCTCTCAAACTGTGTCAGGATATTAGTGGCAAACGGGCGCTACAAGGGTTAGAGCCGCTGCTGTATGTAACATAAGGCGGTAACAGACTAAATCTAGAAAATATTTGCGGACAAATATCTTACTCGGTGGCATGTCAGGAGGGCTTTAGAAAAAAAATATATAAAATCGTTGCAGCATACACTTCGAACACACTTCACTTGACCCAGTGTCCAGATCAAAGGTGATTGAGCCATTATTGTTTCAAATAAAAAAAAACAATCTGACCTATCTAACCTATTATATTAAATTTTAAAATGGAATAAATTTTAAATTAAATAAAAAGTGTATCACGAATTCACGACTCGTAGAAGTTTCACTTCTTTCGCGTACCGGAGCACACAATTCAACATACAAATTCCTTTTCTTACATAATTATTTCACATTTTCAATTTATATAATATATCGATTGCGAATCAAATGAAACCGATCGATGGTATTACTGGACTATAATTTAGCCGAATCTTTAAACGCGTGAATCGCTAAAACGAAATCCTAAGTAAAATTTCGTAAGCAATCCTTTACTTTACTAGAAACATTTTAGTAGTTTCATTTATAAGTCAATTATTGGTTATTTTCTTATAATAGGGTTTTCTTTAACACTTATTTCGAATTTTGTGTTTTATTACGGTATATTTCCAAGAAACATTCCCTAAAACGACAACATTCACAATAACAGTCGCACAAATGTTCTAATCTTAGGTTTAGATTTAATAAAATGAAATATAATATTGAGAAAATAAATTTGTTCAATTTTTTCCGCGCAGTGTAGTGTTAGTACAGTTAATTGTCTTCTGATTTATTTTCAATACACTGTAATTATAGAGCCGAGATAAAGCGAAACGTTAAGAGGATATCCTAGTGGCCTTTATTCCATACAAACGTAGTCCCCTGTTTCCTCCCTGGATAATAGCATTATGGTAAATATTTTTATACCAAGTAATACATACACCATCGCCATGCTCGTACGTTTTTATTTTTTCCCTAAATTAGTTATTGTAGAAACTAGAAGCCTTTGAAAATGGAAAAAAATTCTTCATTTTTACCGTCATTTTCATACGTTCGTCTATCAAATTTGATGGACAAACTTAAAAAAAGCAAAACATACAAGCATAGCAAAAGTATTTATTATTCTAAAGCTGAAAGAGTTTTGGAAGAGGGAACAGGGTACTACGAAGTGATGTTTTCGTCTATTTCGTATAGTTAAATCAGCCCGAGCTGTAATTGTCCCTTTCCCAATAGCAATAGCTTTCTGAAATACCTGCTTTTCTGACCGCGTATCCTCTTAAAAGGTAAAGTAAGAGGTAATTTGGCATAAATATCCTATCCATCTTGCATCAGATGATATGGTAGCCATCACGTCAGTCTGTTGTCAGCTTTGACGGCGACGAGCGTCTTAACTTTCACACAAAATATAATGAGACGGCAACATACAGAAGTCATGGTTTAAAAGAAGAAGGTTAAATACCATTGAATCGGTTTCCAGTGAGATACAACCGTAAGTATAAGTCGACAAGTTCGTGCGCGATCCCCCCACCACGGGACGCAACACATTGGCGGAGACGAGTTACGATATATGATAGCGGGGGAGGGGAGGGCATAGCATGTAGCGGGGAGAGGTAACACGTGCAACGTGCCTAACATAATTACTTACATCATTGAGGATGTTCTGTACAAAGTGTAAAAAATATTCTATTTACGAATATGTGAATGATATAAGTTTGGAGAAAAGAAGAAAATGATATGGTAATTGATGGATGATGATAGTATTGAGTTGATTTAGATACATAAATAAATTGTTTTTCCAGTTTTATTTTCTGTCACATTTGGGTTATGAAAAGTGACGATTTGTCTCATGATATCTTAGGCACATGTATGTATGTGTGTAGACGTGGTACCTCGGCCCGTAAGCGTCTGTCGCAGCTGAGGATGCTCGCGCACGAACTTGTCAGACTATAGTATGAGATAAACGCGGTTGGTCGGTCGGTTGGGAGCTTATGCCATCTTGTTGGCGAGCGCGAGGTGCAGGCAGGACAGGTTCGTCGTCCACTTGTCGAGGGCGGAGTAGGTGGCGGCGCCCCGACTGCCTCTCTGCAGCTCCAGCACAGAGTTCACTTGGTCTATGCGTCCGCTGATCGTACTAAAAAACAAATGCAATATTAATTCATTCAAATCAAACAAATAACAAACTAAAACGTAAAATGCTCCGACACACTAAAATCCCAGTAAATTAAAACAGTATTCGACACAGGTCATAAGCCATTCAAACTCTAATCAACCTGCTATTTATTGTCCCAGAAAGAGGCATTACAAATATTCGTAAGCAAAATTCTAGACTATTTACACCCTCCCCCCTTTCTCATTCTGTCAGCTGTACTGAGCAAAGCTCCCTCTCCCATGATTACATAAGCATTGATTGAATACAAAAAAAAACAAGTAAGCATTGCTTGTGTAATCACCATTCATACCAACCCGTTACTACTGTCATCAAAAACAGAGCATCGACCCTTCCGTCCCTCACTAATAATACGTAATACCTCTTTTTTTTTTTTTACGGGGGGAAATGCATTTAGGCACTACCATTACCCATTGCATTAGTGAGACCGAAGTCCCCCAATGCAATGGGTAATGGGGTGCGGAGGGACCTCTCCGCACCAGTGTGGGACTCGCCCGGGCGTGAAGCGCCCAGAAATACCCACTAAAACCCTCCGGGGCCGTCCGCCGCATTTGGGATGGGGGCGACACGGGGTGGCTTTCGCAGTCACCGCGTCGCCCCCTGCGGCGAACCCACCGGGCCTCATCCGTGCAATGGCCCAATGGGGATGGGGGAGGAGAATGTCCCCCCCACCTCTTCGCCCGCCTCTTAATGAGGCATTCACCATCTGAGAGGGAGAGAGGTAATTACCGCCAGCAGCTATAACTACCTCTCCCCCCCTCAACTCCTCACTTCCTCTTCGGTGTTGTGCACCCTTCCCCATCCCATCTTGCATAAGCAAGGCGTGGCGGGGAGAGGCCACCACCAACCACCCCTCACCCAACCTTCGCCCTTAAGGCAAGACCCGCGAGAACGGTGCCCGCATCACCGGAGGCCGACAAAACACCCCCCCCATGTGATACCGGTCCTCCCTCCCAGCATCGGCACATACCGCACATTTTGGTGTCTCCGCTGCGCTCTCCACAGCCTTATGGCCATGGACCCCGCAGCGGAAACACTGCCGCCCTCTATCAACCACAGCCGCGCACAGCGCTCGTGTGTTCCCCAGGCCCATGCAACTTTTTTTTTTTTTTTGACGGGGGGAAATGCATTTACGCACTACCCTTATCTATTGTATTTGAGGGATCAGAGTCCCCCAATACAATAGATAAGGGGGCACGGAGTGACGAGCTCCGTGCCAGTGTGGGACTCACCCGGGCGAGAGTCGCCCGGAAATATCCACTAAAACCCCCCGGGGCCGTCCGCTGCATTTGGGATGGGGGCGACACGGGGTGGCTTTCGCAAGCACCGTGTCGCCAGGCCCATGCACCTAAAACATCGCAAGGGCTTTGCCTCAAGTGCACAGACCCGAGCCACACTCCAGCCAATCACCACCCGTCCCCTCTCTATCAAACGTAATCCCGCCTCTACCGGGAGCGACATGAATATCGCCCTGGACCCCCCTCTCGAAATCCTCACCGGACCCGCCTTCACACAATCCGCCCCTATCGCCAACTCCTGCGCAACCCTCCACTCAACCTCCTCTGTCGTCACTGAGTCCTCCAGGCCGACGAAGCGGATTGAGGTCCGAGACCACCGCAACCGCCTCCATAACTCCCCTCAAACTGGATGCGAGGGCGTCCGCCCGCTCCACGCCGCTGGGACCCGAGACCTCCAGGATTCGGGCCCCAGCCGCAGTGGGACGACACGTGACACCCTCAATTCCCATCTCCTGAAGACCCACCTTTGTTCTGGCATCAGCCAGCACTTCCCTATATGTGACGCCCCTCGCCACCGCTTCCGGCTTCAGGGTAACCACCACTGCCGCCGACCGTGGCGGCGACGGGAGTCTAACCCGCCTCTCCATCCCTCCTGCCTGTACCGCCTTATTGCCCATCGGAACCACCCCACCACCACTCTTTCTCTCCCTCTTCCTTTTCTCCACCTGCACCCACGGCTCCTCGGCCCTCTGCACCCCCGACTCTACTGGGACAGAACCCGGCAAGGGTGCCCAGTCCATACCCAGTGGAGGCCCCCTCACTAAACCCTCCTGCTCACAGCCCTTCTCTACGCCCTTCCCATCTGCAGCCCCCGTCCTCCTACGAGGCATAGGAGCAGCCGGGATATCCCTCTCTACTAATCTTTTCTCCACTTCCCCCAACCTCATACTAATCCCCTCCAGAACCCCTTTGAGGGATGATGCCACTCTTGCAGCTTCCTCCCTCTCTAGGATCTCCTTCCTCTTCATCTCCCTCTCGTTCTCCTCTCTCACCCGCACAACCTCCCTCCGCAACTGCATCGCCTCTTCCTACAACTCTCTATTCCTCCGTATCATCCCCCTCATACGCTTCGACACCGCCAGAGCAAACCTCGTCACCCCCCACGCAAATCATCCCGCCTGCCTCGTCCGCCCGTAATTCAACCTCCCTTTCTCAATCTCACTCATGGTCTTCACCACATCCCCCGCAGCATTAAGCAGCTGTTTAGGCGCCATCTGTTCAACCCTCAAAGTGGTAGCCTCCTCTCTCCTCAACTGCTCTACCAAAGACGGAGGGTCTTTCTCCGCCCTTAGTTAGTTACTAGTACTACTGCTTAGTTACTAGCCGCGCATAGTTTTCCGCCGGAAAAGGGTAATCCCTTATCCCACTGTAGTCAGCCTCCTCCTTAATAGGTTCAGCATCCAACCATCTCTCATCCTCCTCATCAAACTCTTCATCTCCCTCAAAAGACAAATCCATTGTATCCAACTAACTTCTATTTACAGACACTTCCAATAATTTTTCACAAACATCAACCTAACTTCACAACCATCAACCTAACTTCACAAATCAACCTAACTTCACAAAATAATACGTAATACCTGACCGAACCCAAAACAGATAGATTTTAATACAATACAAATAAAAATTATTCAAACAAAAATTGACACTATGACTATGAAAAGACGATGATATTATCTTTTTAAAAAATCCAATAAAAATTCCGAAATAAAGGTAAAGGTGGTGGTGAAACTATTGCCAACCTACACAACCAACATTCTATCCAATTTCGCAGCATCATATAGCAATTCCACCTATTAACTACCTCGTTAACACCTGAAAAGTAAAAATTGAACTACAGATAAATAATCATTAGCGGAACTTTTAATAGGTTCGAATAATGGCAAAAAAAACTAAACCTCACATACTTCAAAAAATTCCATTCTTCTATCAGAATATACCTAAAAGAATACAAAAATATTTACTTGTCTAAAATACAAGTGACAAGTAAATTCTCAACTTCCTTCTCGTCAATATTGAGTTCTTTAGAGATGAAGGGTATGTGGATCCTCGTGTAGGGCCCTATCAACTTGATCAGCACTTGAGTTCTTATGTTACGGAGTAAGTCTTCTATGTGTTCCCTTATGAATGGATCATCCATTATATTGTTTCTGGAAATAAAAATTATATAAAACATTCATAATATATGTATAAGGGTATTTTATGTTTGTGAAAATAACTATTTTAGGGTATTTTGTGGTGAGGTATAATATTTTCTGAATGAAATTCTAATAACATAAAAAAAACACAATAAAATACGATTGCTTTTACAGGTACAGATATATTGGTATTACAGGTAAGACCACAAAACAAAATGTATAATGTATAATATAAGTACCTGGAATAAGCGAGCATTCAAAATTCATTACTATTATGACATTTTTTTTTCAGACTGATTTTGTAAAGGGGCACGAAACAAACATATTAATGGATGTCAATATATCAAATAAATACCTGTTATGTTTTAAAATAGATTCAAATTCATTGATGTCGTTATTCTGGTACGCCATCACGAGGTTCGTCATGGCGAGTATCTCCGGGTCGTTCTTGTACGGTTTCGCTTCTTGAGAGTCGAACGGGTTTATACCCGACTTCATTAACCTACATACATTACAATACATTATTATTACAATACTAGGTGCATGCCGACGGCTGCGCCCGCGTTTCATTTGCTCTTCACTGCGTTTTAATTTTTTTTATAGGGAACCCTAATTATTTTCCAAAAACAAAAGTACCCTATGTTACGCGGAGTAACTTCAGCTATATAACAAAAAATGAGCCATCAAAATCGGTCAAGCTGTTCCGGAGATTACCCGAAACAAACAGACAACCAGACAAAAATTTTAAAAATTGTATTTTAAGATAGGTATCGTATAATATATTCATATCTATTTAGTGAAAAAAATATTTTGACATTATTAACAGAAACTTCAATTATATTTATTAGTATAGACTAGGTTTATAATTACATCGTTTCTTACTCTGAAATTCTTTTTGATTTTAGTTTTTGATACATCTGACATTTTAATATATTTTAATACACATAATAGTTTATTAATACAAAAATAACACTCATAATTTTGCTGAACAGTAAGTTTCTTTACATAACTAATTTTTAGGATAACATAACCTATGTATGAAATGATAGTCGTTCCTTCCTTGGTCAATCTTTTTTCTTTATCATCGAGGAGTATAAATGTTGCAACAAAACTTAAGGAAGACAATAATCCTTATGGCTGAATTACCACCACTAGCTGAACACCAAATGATGTAGAACTATATTATATAAATAAATTAGAAAAGTGTAGTAAAAAACTTTATTAATTGGGTTTTTTACTAATGTTTTAAAATGTAAAAATAACTAGTTTATTAATGTATTCATCCCATTACAAATCAAAAACTTTTCGAACACTTGACAATAATAACCTGAACATTAACAAAAGTCACTTTGTTGTAACAAGTTGTAATCAATGTATTTATCTCCTAGATGTTGCCATGTGGATACCATTTGCCATGTTTTTTTTACAATTTTATTAATGCTGTTAATATACGTAGGGACCGGACCGCGGACATTGTATGGTCATCAGTTGCCTAAGTAGGGACTTCTTATTCGTAAATCATATTCATTCAGTGATTGAAACTAGACTATAATCATCATTTATTGCAAAAACTGAATCCAATTTTTTTTTATTAACAGCACTAAATGTCAGCAGTACCAACCAAAGAAGAACGCCTTACCTACTAAAGAAAAATGACACTGTTTTATTTTTTCCTATTTACAGGTGATCATCATATCATAGAAAACAAAATAGGACAGTCTAATAATCAATACTCTATTACTTTGAAAAATCGATCTTTGGTGCCTCGATGTTTTGTGAATCGATTTATCAAACTTAGATTCAAATTGATTCAAAAATTGATAATTTTCGGAAAAGATTCCCATCCCTATTTAGAGGACTGATAACATCGGTCGCCCGCCGATTCTATGTCTACGGTCCGTTCCGTATGTGTGTTAACACCATAAAGGCTGAAAAACCAGAAGCTTATGTAACTTCTAAGAAAATAAGATCTTATAGTTTCTTACATACTCACATGTTAGCTAAAACAAGATATTTCAAGCACGTCGTTCTCCTAGGACTGCCGGACTCGTCATAATTCTTGAAAGCCTCAAAGAAATCCGTGTGTGCCTTCTCGAACTCTCCTTCGCGTAAATGCATTTTACCACCGCATTCTGCAAAAATCTATAAATTAATAATAGTTGGAAAAATCTTCAATCTTTTTTGGAATATAAAGTACAGAATTACCTGCACTTACAGATGAAACAGTTCAATAAGTTTTGTTTTGATTGTGGGCTTCAGTATTATGAATTTTAAAAAATGACTAAATACCTCTTATAACTCCCATGATAAGTGGATGTGGTATTGCAGATTTTATGTGCAGAGACTGTTCATACAGAGCTTTTAATTTCTTATTATTTTTCTGTGCCGTATACATTTGTATTTCCAGTGCATAAATCTCTAACAATTGTGTACCTTTCTTCAAGTCATCCTCACCGTCATCTGTCTAAAAAATAATAAAAACTATAACAACCCATCCATCCCTTCAACCATAAGATGTCCACTGCTGGACATAGGTATCCCCCAATAAGCAGGTGGGTTGCGATCACAATAAGGTGTTTTTGGTACCCATAACTTACAAATTAAATTCATTTCAAAACAATTATACAGGTTTACATATTCTTATACTTTTCTTATTAGTTCTGCAAGATCAGATAGAAACCTCTAGACAAATATAACAAGGACCTTATGTTTATGTAAAAAGAATAATGCAGATAGTTCCATTCAAAAAACTAAATTTACCTGACAACTCTGATGTAGTTGTTTCAATATCTTTGCCAATTTATTAAAATCCCCTCTATCATAATATAGCTTCCCTAGTTTAGTGTTTGTTTTAAACCATAACCTATCATTCTTAGCATCTTTCAGAGCTTCTAGTGTTGTTTCATAGAAGTCTTGTAGTAACTCCATCTGAAATTTATATAAGTATATTGATTTACTGCCATTAATTTCATAGAGTGGAAAACTATACTGCCATTTATTGTAGTACATAGGCTAAAAAACACCTTTTTTGGCACACCTTCCTTTTTTGTTTTTGGCCATATTAGACTAGAAATTAACTCAATAAGTTTTTTCTGCCAATGACAGAAATAGTGAAACAATTAGTCTTGACCAGAGTATACTAACTTCACTTCAACTAAAATGCAACAATTTGAATTTTAGTCATATAGAGCTCCAGTTTAATCTCTGGAGACTCGCCAATTAATATATCAGAAAAACATTTTACTAATTTGTTTCTCTTTTTGAAATGTTACCTTTTTAATGTCAAGTTATTACAAGTTTATACATACTATAAGCAAAAAGAATTTTAAATGACCTATTAAATTACGTGAAGAGGCTTTAGATTAAGCTCATAAATTCAGTATTAAAAGAAAATTTAACATAAATCTCAACAAGGAATAATATATATAACAAAGACATAAAAAAAATCAAATATAACCATTTATACTAACATTTCTAGATGTTGAAATATAATCTAAAATAGAATTAATAGATTTCTCAGAGTGATTCCTAGTGACAGCACTCTTGATGTATGTCAGAAGTTGTTTGTACCTTGCCATCATTTCTGTGAAATTATTCTGAAATAGAAAATAACATTCTCATATTGTTGTTGTAGAATAAATATACATAAGTGCAGATTTTTGAAAATTTGCACTAACATTATTTTGGATAATGCACATACCACTTTTTATCATTCAAAGTATAATGTTTCTGTTTACACAAAAGACTTCTATGAAATTTCGTTAATTAATTAGTTCGTTAAAACTAACCATAACAGTGAAAATATTTAAATGTATGAATAGCAGATAATCATTTGACAATGATGATATATAATCTAAATCTATTTTAGAATAATATATCCTTAAATATTGGAATTATATAATTTGTATTGTAGATAATGACAATGTCGGTAGAAAAAACTTTCCAGGGTTTACAAAAACAAACCACCTAAGTCTATTCCAATAACTGGACTAGAAAGTAAGTCCATCTTGGGCTTAAATGATTACTGTATCCAGTTGCAAATCATTAAAAAGTACTTACTAATTTAAAATTAATTTTGATCATCTGTTTAAGAGCTTTGAATCCCCATTCACCTTTATCCCCACCCTCCAATTCCAAAACTTTCTGGAAACTAAGTAAAGCTGCTTGAGGTTCATCTTCTTTAAGTGCCTTACTGTTATAGTACTGATTTTCAAGATCCACATCTGGCTCAGAGTTGCTGTCCTCGGAATACTCCTAAATTAATTAAAACAATTTTATTTAAAAAGATAATAAAATCTACATAACATTTTTTTGTTTAAAAGGAAAATTATGGTTATAGAATCCATTAATTTGTAGATTATTTAAACTAGTAAACACAAACTATATGTTAGATCTTAAAGAACCCAATGAGAATTTTCTAATTTACTACTACTACTAATAATAATATATTGAGAAAAATAAGGATATCTTAAAATAAAACTAATATTTTGTATCTTTTGACTTATAGAAAAAAATTCTTAATAATGATTAGTTTGATGTTATGTTTATTAAATACTGCTTATTTATCTAGTGTTAGCTAAAAGTAACATTCTTCCATTTATCAAAAATAAAGTGCAATGTTATAGATACCGACAAACATGAATTAAGGTTATGAAGACCTGACAAAGGTAATTTGTAATTTTACCTATCTGACATATAACAAAAAATGAAACTGTTAAAACTTACTAAGCCATAATCCTCTTCCTCTTCACACATATAATCGTCATCATTGTCAGACATTTTCAAGCAGACAAAAAACACAAATACAACTCGATTCCGATCGCAAAAAATATTTTCCTTGTAAATGTCTAAATGACAATTGACAAAAAACAGCAATGTTGCCAATCAATTCTATTCAATTGAATAACCGTATTTTCGTGCAAAGATTGTAGTTTTTAAAATACTAGTGAAATGTCCAAAAATATCCAAATCTGATTAAAAACGTACATAAATAAATATTTATATATACACGTTCATAGACTATAATACTTTTTTCTACCGTATTTAATACATTGGTGGTTATTTATTCATGCTGAAAAATTATCCTACGTGTACATAATCGTTATCGTACAACATACCAATAGCTAGTAGTTGGGAGACAGTTAATGTTTACTTGACTGTACAACAATGTACCATAGAGATAAATAATAAAATTGTACAACATTTTACTATTTGTCTCTGATGTATTTTTATATTTTTACATATTTTTAGATTTTTATTATTTTTGTTATTTTTAGATATTTTTTATATAACTTCTTTAAGGGGCCTATGTTCAATACCTTTTACACGTGTGGTTGTTTTAAAATATTCATATTAACTTCAACTTCAATAGCTAACAAAGTGGCGGCCATTTCTTACGTGTTCCAAAAATATGTTTTCATTCTCTCAATATTAACAGAAGTTTTACTCCCCCGATTTTTCAGTAAAGTTTTATACCTTTATTCGGCCCACAGTTAAGTCCACAGCGAAATTTGTATTTTTTTACACGATACAGGCTAAGTGCTTTGACCATAATCTCACCTAATGTGGATTGTGATCTCACAAGTGACAATGTGGTTCAGGATGGTGAACACACTAAACCTATGTAGTGATTCTCAACTGATGCTGTCGGAACACACCTATTAGGCGACAGGTTTTCAAATTTGAGAGATGGTAGCTACTCAGGCGGGCATCATTAGAAAATGACCTACCACCATGCTTTGGTTTCCTCACGATGTTTTTCTTCATCGAAAGCTCAGGCTGATTTTATAGTTGAGTAGGTGGGATCGAACCCACGTCGATTGACGCAGAATCTAGCCGCACTGTCCACTGCGCTATCATCGCTAGAGATAGTTTGATGTATTCCGCGTACCCCAGGCTTTCAGGCCCTGTAGGAGAAAATGCATGTATCCTAGTCTTCCGAAATAAAACATGGTGGTATAAAGAACAAGTCCGGGCAGCCGAGAGTAGATGGACAGGTGAACAGAACAGAGCCCACCTTGGGTCAGTCCCGTATATTATCTGAAACTAGAGGGATACTCGGAGTAACATGAACGAGAGAGGAATAAGGTTATTAACCGCTATACAGA
Source organism: Samia ricini (assembly GCA_014132275.2). Taxonomy (NCBI): domain Eukaryota; kingdom Metazoa; phylum Arthropoda; class Insecta; order Lepidoptera; family Saturniidae; genus Samia; species Samia ricini. The sequence goes on from AP028161.1 coordinate 17,178,962, forward strand.
CCCACGTTAATACAACGTACACCATGACAACCACAAGCAGTTTTTATTATTACTACGCACACAATTTTCACTACTAAGTTTCATTTTTCGTCATCGTGTTAATCGTACTACGAACTATTTGTAACTATTTAGCTGAAGCATTATTTATTTTTTTTTGTATTCTGAAGTAATGAATGCATACACTAATAGGATTATTTTATTAAAATAGCCGTCATTTTACAAGAGCGTTGCATAAAAGCTATAAAAATATTATAATCTAGCTGTACCCGGCATGCGTTCCAACCCCATACAATGTTTTTTTTTTGTTATATGTATTTTCACGAGCGTACGCACAACAATTCACCACATTTTAGTTAATTTTGAAGTTCAATTTTTTTTGTTATTATCGGTTGGCAAAATACATATACGATTACAAATAGAAGTTAGTATTGTATCGAAGATTTAGATTTTTTTCTCCATTTCAATGTCATGTCATTTGGAGCGTTCTAGCATGATTCCTTAGGTTCCACTAGACATCCAGACATCACCATCATTCACGTAATGATCTACCACAAGAACTTTTGGACACCAAAACCTGTTTGACATAGGTGTCCCCCAAAGATCTCGACAACGACCGGTCTTGTGTTACCCGCATACAGCGGACTCCCACGACTTTCACCAGGTCTTCGGACCACCTTATGGGACCCACGTTCCAGTATGTGGCAAGTTGCCATTCGAGAACACTTGGTTTTTTGTGCTGATCTCCTTATTCATGATTTGATCACGTAAATTAATGTGATCATAATTTTAATATAAATAATATTATAGTCGCACATGTTAACTGTAGAGATTTGTTTCATTTAGAACTAACATTAGAAAATAAAATTTACAAGTATTTTTTGGTCAAAGCATCGATTTTTTTAGTTGCTAATTATGTAAACTTTTATATTGATATATGTGAAAACAAAGATTGGAAGAAAACTAGTTACTTAATTAACAAAATTATAACATTATGGAAAATCGAGATATTTTTTTTAAAACAGGGTTTTATTCTTTCAAGTGTTTTAATTATACCATATTATTTTTAAATGATTAAATTAATATTTCTCTATATGTAATAGTTATTTTATACCGTAAACTGTTTTTAGCTACGACGCGCGTTTGCGGTAATGGTCACTAGGAGACAGCGTTTAATCTATAACTACCATAATTAATAAAATTGAAGTGTTTGTTTCTAATGTAAAAATATTTGTTTTACTAAGTAGATATGAATGTATGAACCATACCTATGCCTAAGTGCAATTTAAAAAAATGTTGTCTGTCTAGATGCCATTGCGAATCGAATGAGCTATAGCTTACATTTTTAGAAGCTTTACCAAGAATTAACACGTTTTTGCACTTGTTGGCTGGTCTAAAATAGATATAATTAATAATAAGACATTGCTCACTTGAACCTACTTTTTGTTCTGTATTTCGTAAATTTTGAACGCATTATTTCTACTTTATTTTAAGTGGTAAAAGGACGACCAATAAGAAGGAGGAAATATTTACCGCGAAAAAAATAAGTAATAATATGCAATTGTTATTGATATCTGTTTAAAAATGGACACTTTAATATTATGGAAATGCTTTTATATTAAAATTATATATTTCTGAAATTCATTTTTAAATTTATAGGAGTCACTCACAAACTTTGTACATAGTAGTGGGAGTTAAACATTTTCCCGCTTTGATAATCAGCTGCTAATGGTTAGTTCACTGAACCTAAACTTTTAAAGATGTAACGTTCCGAATTACACTAGGGGTTTTGTTTCATATGTAATTTTGTAATTTATTGTTCTTTCTTTTCTCTATAGAATAGTTAAAATATTAATATTTGCATTATAGTCTTTTTATTAATAAGCGTTTTTACTATTTTAATTTACAGGAGAAATTATTTTATTAAATATTTCTGTAGAATACCAATTCATTATAAAAAAATACAGAATACCAGTTTCGGAACTCACCATCTCTAATCTGTAATATATTTTCCCGCCACAATTGAACGATAATTTCCATTTGTAGTTAAATACTTGGAATCATTTGGAATTTTTCAGTAGTCATTTGAAATTCGAACACCGTTTAGTGAGAATTATAGTCGTCTCAGAGTTTGGAAAGGTTTCTTTAGTATAAAAATATCATTATTTATGATGGCTCCAACTGTTGATAAAGAGAATGAACGCAGTGAAGTTAATAAGGACGTACAAATGAAGGTTTGTTTTGAGACAATAATCATCAGTAATCATTGTTTATTTTATTATTTTTTACACTTAATCATTGTGAGTATTTGTTATAGTCTCCTATGAAACAAAATATATTAGCGCGACGCAATAGTAACGTGAGCAGCGCTAGCGATATGGAAGTCGAAAAAGATATGGCTCAAGGATTTGATCCCCAAAAGGAACCTCTACTGCGTGAGAACCCTCGGCGCTTTGTCATATTTCCTATTCAGTACCCGGACATTTGGGAAATGTACAAGAAAGCAGAAGCATCGTTTTTGGACCGTCGAAGAAGTCGATTTGTCAAAGGTAAGGTTATCTTTGCAAATAAAAAAGTACCAATGTACTTACAAATGTTTGTTAGTTACCTTTAAATATATTAATTATGAAAAGATAAAGTGTCATATTTTCATTTAAAGTGCATGCAGAAAGTTCTTATAATCATAGTCCTAAAACCTATTGATTTTTCATTGTTTGTAAATATTTATAATTTAATTATACAAACTTTCCATAAATCTCAATCAATATAATTAATGACATCACAATATAGTTGGTATTGTGGTAACCTTTATGCATGATAGTGTATAATTGTACTGGTACCTGAATAATTGACTCAAAAATAAATCCTAATTAATTATAACAAATGTAGTGTAATCACTTTGTATACGCCTTTATTGCACATAATACTACCCTATATATTTTTTGTCTTAATAAAATAGTATTTCATCACACTTTACTTTAATGAAACCCTAGTTTTTTTTTTTAATTAACTACCTATGAACACCTAAGTAACTAAAATAGCTGTTTAAAATTATAAATCTCCAATAAAAACTTATTCAGGACTTGTCCGACTGGGAGAAATTGAAAGACAGCGAAAAGCACTTTATCAAGCATGTCCTGGCTTTCTTTGCTGCATCGGATGGCATTGTTAATGAAAACCTTGTGGAGAGGTTCTCACAGGAGGTGCAAGTGACTGAGGCTCGATGCTTCTATGGGTTCCAGATTGCTATGGAAAATGTGCATTCTGAAATGTACTCTTTGCTAATCGACACATATATCAGAGATCCAACGGAGAGGTGAGGATATGTTGCCTATTTAAAACATTAAGGTGTATTTTTTACAATCTATGTTGTGCTTTAAAAAATTCTGAATATTTTTATGATATTTATACAATCCCATATTCAATTAATTATATTCCCCTCAATGCTTACACACAAGTAAAGTTCTTATTTTAAAATAAATGATTTAGTCATTTTCGATCACTTTTGTTAAAATAATTCAATCATCTAAAAAGTAACATTTTGTAGGTTGATTATAATTGCCATAACTATGTCATCCAATTAAACATGTCCAGACAAGTTTATAACCTCTGTGTGATTCATTTGTATTATGAGTCATTGTTTATACTATTTCATTCAGTATGTTTATTAGCTTATAATTTTCCATCTCAGAGATTTCCTGTTTAATGCGATTGAGACATTGCCATGTGTGAAGAAGAAGGCAGATTGGGCGCTTCAGTGGATAGCAAGCAAGACAGCAACATTCGGTGAAAGGATAGTTGCATTTGCAGCAGTTGAGGGCATTTTCTTCTCCGGCAGCTTTGCCTCAATATTCTGGTTGAAGAAGCGAGGCTTAATGCCCGGTCTTACCTTCAGTAATGAATTAATATCTAGAGATGAGGTTTGTTTTATTCAGTTTACATTTAATTATAGTAGGACGACTATGATTTTTTATTTACATAAAACTTGCAAATCTGTTATTAAGTAACCTGAGTCATCCTCAGTAAATAGAAATATATAGAACTTCTTATCATTCGACTGTATTTTCCTCACGTACAACTTTATCATTAATGTAAATAATCAAGCACCTAGTTAAGTAGATAATAATGTGAATTCTTGGATAGAACTTGCAAGTTTTATGTTACGATGATAACTTATCTTCCATAATGACTTAGAGCTTATATTTGTTTGGATTTTATAAACTTGTATTATTATTCAGCTATTTTAAAATTGTATGGCTGTAATGAATCTTCATTATGGAATTAGAATCAAATGGTTTATTAAATTTATTGCATACTCTACATATAAATCTCTTAGTTCTTTGCCAATTTAAACAATTTTTGATAATACATTTTAGTACTATTACATATCTTAACATGGAATATTTCTGTTGTATAGTTGTGGTAACACTGAACCAATTTACTTGATTCTTAATTTAGTAATCTATTTATTAATAGCCAGAGTTTGCTAGTTTCAGTCTTTTTTTTCATTTGTAGCTTTTTCTTCTTCTCTGTTCTTTTTTTTGTTTAATAGCTTTAGTTTTAATAAAATGTTAATTCTCTAAATTTTGAATAATGATTATGTTGATTTTCTGACTGACACATCTAGTATTTAATATAACTAAAGTATGGAATTAATGTTAATGGACCATTTACATGATACCATTTAACAGTTAGTGGTTTTGTTTACATAGAGATAAGCTATTACAATGGAGAACCTTCAGCCCATTGATAAAGATATTCCATTGAATTAGAATGATTATAATTTTTAATTCGTCTAGCTTTTAATGTTTTGGATTAGTATGATCTCATGTGAAGAGTCCATCAGATATTTAATTATTTTTTTTCAGTTAATGGATCATAATTAATAATTTGTATGTTTTCAGGGTTTACACACAGACTTCGCTTGCCTGATGTTTAGGCATCTAGTACAGAAACCCAGTAAGGAGCACGTCCTCACGATCATAAAGGACGCTGTTGTGATCGAGCAAGAGTTCCTCACCGACGACGCGCTTCCCGTCCGGCTGCTCGGCATGAACTGTGAACTCATGTCCGAATACATCGAGTTTGTTGCCGACAGGTTACTTATTGAACTTATCGGTGAAAAGGTACTTTAACTCTTCCACTTTAGTCACTTTAAATCTCTTTAAGTTTAGTGTTAAGTGATAATGTGATCTAAGGTAATAAGATGCTAAGCCTTGAGCACATGTTTTCAAGTTAATTAATACATTTCTATTTTGTAGAATTGAAACCTATTCAGATTACTAAAATATCTGAACAAAACCAGTACTGAACCATTATGAAGTTACATTGATATGGGATTACTTATTTATAAACCTCAATTCAATTATATTAAATTCAGAATGATAATAAATTTTCTATTTAAAAAAAAAAAAACAATTCATTATAACAATTTAATTGTTTATCTTTCAGCATTACAATACTAAGAATCCATTTGACTTCATGAATCTCATCTCCCTGGAAGGTAAGACGAATTTCTTTGAGAAGAAAGTCGGAGAGTACCAGAAGTGCGGTGTGATGGCGAACCGGTTGGACAACGTCTTCACTCTGGACGCTGATTTCTGAACAACTCGGATAACGATCAACAGGAGTGACGTCACTGAAACTAAATCTCCCATAAATTAACAGTATTATTCCAACAGAGATTGTGAAAGATGAGGCATGTTTTCCCTAGACATTATCTAAATAATGTCTGCTGGTAGTTCCGGCAAAATGTTCGTTCTTAACTATGCAACATTAAAATCGTTCTTTGGTTTATTCCAAATATGATATCCTAGTTTTTTAAATAATGTATTCCTTTTCTATATCAACCTACTTAGTAGATAATTTGTATTGTCTTTTTTTTTGTTGTAATTTCGCTTGCGTTTTTCTGTTGTAATTATATTTTCTTACATTTTTAACTTTTATATAGCAATTACATAAAATGATTGAATGTAAATTCTATGTTATTATATATGACTATGATTTCTTCATGGAATCTAAACTTTATTATAAAAAGAACAATTCACGTGGATGGTAAGAGAATATTGTAGTTAAGACATAATATTTTAAATTTTATCTTTAATAAAGCTCTATTCTTCTCACGTAATATTATAACCATAAAAATGAAACATAATTAATATTCATTATATAGACATAGAATTAATTAAATCACTTATGAACAGTGAATTGCGTAAATAGAATTATGTTATAAATCTCGTATTATGTACTTATAAATGACACAATATATAATCTATCGTATTTAGAAATGATGAAATCATTAATACAATATAAATTATATAGTTAATATTTTGAAAATATAATATAAAATTTCTTAGCCTGAAATACAAAGTGAAATTCTACTTAATTCATTTTCAGAACGACACATTTAGATCTAATCTCTAAGATATATAATTTTAAGACTATCATTGTGTTAATGATGATATATAAGTGTGATAATTAATTGTAATATATTTTCTTAATAAATATTAAATCTTTATTTTTTTGTGTATTATACTTTTTTTAAATAAAATACAATCGACCAATGCATCAGATCACAATACGAATGATTGCAGAAGTGACTTGGGCTTTGTTCACATAACTGGAGCATTCCATGTACGTATCAGATGCGAAAAGAAAAAACATTGCACGCGCTACGATGCCCACTGCAACTGCAACTTTCAAGTACAGTGTTTTATCTTTGGGTAGAAGGAACACGTATTACGCCGGTTCGGAATATATTCAATCACGTGATGTATTCGCATACGTACATCAGTGTTTCCTGAACACCTTAATAAAGCGGACTCATGAAAATAAGCGATAATTTAATAAACATAGATAGATACACCAGATCGTTTCATTTGTTCCTAAATTTCCTTCTAAGCCCTTTCTTTTTTCAGAGAATCCATATATTTCGCATATTGAAAATTACATAATTTACACACTATTAGGTTTTCATCGTCCATATTAATTACCGCCTGTGAATTCATAGGCTTTTTACAAAAACATTCTTCCCATGGTCTTGTAAGGGCCAGCAGAGATGAATTATTAATAGGGGCCAGGGCCGTAGCTTTCATGTCACCGGAGCAACGCGGTTGAATGGGTTGCGACCCCGTGTTGCTCCATCAAGGTGGCGGGAGGAACCGGGGCGTTTAGTGGCCAGGGCCGTAGCTTGAATTGAATTTAAAGTAAGGCAGTTATGGTTGCTGGCAGGGCTGCAGTAAAAATATTGCTTCATATTTAATAATACTATTTTGTTAAGGTAGGGCATTGGCATTGCCCCACAATGGACCGCACCGACACATGCAAAATGTTCTTATCGGAAATTCGCTGCTGATACGCTACGGTCCTGTTCGGTGACGGAGCGATCTAGTCGGAATAGTCTCGTAGTAACTCATACAAACTGTGTATTTATAAAAAAAAATGTGCATTTGCATGTGCCGGTACTGCCATTGTCTGATACGTTCTAGTGCGCAGAGTCTTTTACGTGGTTGAATGAAGTCGCAGTTCTATAAAACATTTAATTCGTAACAAAAAGATTCAGGTCGTTATTCGGGATAAAGACTAAATGATACTGCCGGAACACATCTATAGAAAGTTTATAACAATCAACAACACTTAATAGTCAAAACATTTGAATAAAAAAATTAATAATTCTACTCAGTTAATAATATGGAATCATAGATCTATTAATAATAAATTAGTAGAAATGTTAACCGAACTAAGTTGTTTATCATTACGTTGTTAATGTCACTAAGCAGTAATAATAAAAAATAATTTCAATTTCGGAGTCCTCATTTAGATTTTAAATATTTCTTTATTATAACGTTCACACAATAATTGAAACTACATTTTGTTTACGTAACAAATCAAGTTTTAATTAAACTCAAAAGAATCATTACACTAATTATCAGTATAATTAAAATTAAATGTGCTAGTATTATTTTAAAACTTTATTTAAGTTTTTAAATACATCTCATACGAAAGTCATACATACAATTTTCTGTTTCATTCATTTCTCTTAAATTAGGTAACATTAATTGTGGAGTTTAGAAGAGTGAATACATATTGAATTTGAGATAGGGAAATATTAAAAAAAAGACCCGTGTAAAGTATGGTGCTGTTTGTTGAATGTAGGAACTCCACGGTTTAGTGTAATGGTTTAACGCGATTGCGTTTTTATCCTGCACGAGTCGGCGCAGCAGCCGGTGCCCGGACAGGAACGTGAGCGCCGCGAGCGGCAGCAGGTACCGGATCGCGTCGAACATTGTCAACTCCAGCCACAGCATCGCGTACAGCCCGAGGCAGCCTGTACCACACAGTTACCTTTATGTATTTATATTCTGTAATTGCTTATACATTTATCATTCACGAGCTAGTTCTTGTAAGCTTAGCGCGTGCCATTGTCTGTAACCACAGCATTACTTCACTTAGCTTATTAAAAAAAAACTAGACAGCCATGGCGACTACCGACAGCAAGTGAAAACTAGAAACTTTGAAAAAACTATTTTTTATTGTTGAAATTATTTACATAACCTAACATTTATCTGGTTTGTATATTTTCATATAGTTTATTCATAATAAAAACATACGATAGGCTGCGGAAGTATACATCTTATTATTTATCTCTGAGCGCCTGCATTTAAGCGCCATCTTATATTTGACATACTGTAGCATATTGACGGGTGACGTCATAGCATTGTTGGTAACGGGGATGTATAAGTTTTCTCCTAGCGAGAATCACTCAACCCCGGTGAAAAATAATTCACTTAAAAAAAAAAAAGAAATAATTGCAGCTTACCTCCCAGAGAGAGATGGAAGACGAGAGCGTACGGTGTGAAGGGGAAGTTGGAGAAGTTGATGCCGATCTTCGCCCAGAGCAGCAGCAGCAGCAGCAGCGGCGCCGCGCATGCGCACGCGAACACGTCCGAGAGGAGACGCGGGGGCCGCGCCTCCGGGGAACGGAACATGTGCGATATCTCCGGGAGCGGGCCCCGGAGCGGCTTCTCGCTCTTCTTCACCGGATCACCTGCAATACGGTATTCGATTCAAAACAATCAATACAGTACAGTACTTATGTGAAAATAAAACGGTTGATTCAGGTAATAAATATAAGAAAAATAATGATAGTCAAGTGTTTAAAGTCTTGGTTGGCAAAACGAATGATCGTATAAAATTTGTACGAAACACGTTAGTGTGACGTCATATTGAAGTATACTACACTCTCTATGTAGCATAAAAATTTTCTTATTTTTAATCGGATTTTAATGTTATTTTCAATGATCACCATTATTTTTACGGTCTATTTTTTAACAAGCCGAAATAAATTAATCACACCCTTTATTCTAAGCAAACCTTTTGTACTTTTATACCATGAACTCTGTACATTTTTAAAACATATTTTTTACTTTAAAGATCGATTACCTATTAAAGCGTGTTTTTTTAAGTTTTTTATTACTTTGTTGTCGTGAGCGCTTCGTCGGGCAGCAACGAGCTATTGTGTGAACATATTCTCGCCGATAGTCGATAGTGGTCCTTCACGTTAGTGCATGGCCCATTGTGTATTGGTATCGCTATTCGTAACCTTGTTTGACAAATTCAAACTTACAACGAAAAGTTAATAAATAAATAAATATATGTGGAAACTTGTAAATGGCCTTCTGTTTTTTATTGTATACAATTTTATGCTTTATATTAGCTGTAAGTTTTCTTAAATGTTTAAAATAAATAAATAAATAGATATTCTTAAATATATCTTCTTACCAAGAGCGTTACTGTCTTTGCCGTAGTTGAGGAGCACCTCGCCGAGCTCCCACGCGATGGGATTAGACACAGCGCTATCTCCCAGGTATATAGTCAGTGAGTAAGCGCCGGAAAAGTGGTTCAAGTGTTTCCCTATACCACCCACATTCTGGCAAAAATACATTTCGCATTGGTAAAAAATATATATAGATTAAAATCATTCATAACAATATTTAGGGACAAAGGGGAGATATTTTAATATGTCAATAAATGAAAATGGACGCATGTTTGAGCACACCTCTCCAGTTCTGAAATCAGCCTGAGCTTTCGGCGAAAGAAAATATCGTGAGGAAATCATAGCATGGGGGTAGAACAATTTCTAACAATGCCCGCCTGGGTAGCTACCACTCTCAACTTTGAAAACCTGTCGCCATATACCATTAACTGTGTTCCGGCAGCATCACGTTTACCATCCTGGACCACATCGTCACTTAATATCAGATGAAATTGTGGTGAAAGCACTAAGCATATAACGTATTTAAAAAAAAGGAAATATCACAGACACATTCATACAAATAGACACTCAAGCACACACACACACAACAAACAGCGAGAGAAATATGTAAATTCGTAATCGGGGAAGGCACTGACATCTCAGATACTACTAGCTGAGGGCTAGGAAGCCTAGTTTAGGTAATAGGGTTTACTAATAATAAAATTGCAAATTTCACGTTTCTGTACATTTTCGATTTTTGTGAAAAGAATTTTTGCAAGGGACTAGAAAGTAATTAAACACATTTCTAGCATTTTAAAAAATGTTTATCAGGTATCAATTAGAAAGTGCTAGGTATATTATAAAGCATATTCCGGGGTAACATGAAAACTTTATTTCAATAAAATTGGTTCACTTAATCAAAAATTTATTATTTATGAAATTATAGTAATTACATTGCCACGCGGCGACTTCAGTATGAAAGGAGAGTTTGTAAATAAATACGTTTTAGTCTTCTTATTCGAAAACAAATAATTAATGTATTGATTGAAATTGAAGAAAATGACAAAATAAAATATATGTATAGTATGTATATAAATGATAAATATCTAAAACATAATAAAGGAGAAAACAATATTTTGATATTTTTATATATCTAGAAACTCTAGGTGTTGTATTAAGGGGTCATTTAAAAAAAACTAGTGTACTGATATCATTAGGTATAAATATGGTGCAGAACATAATATTATTTCGTTCTAACTATAATTGGAAGGTTCAAGTTTTTGTTTATTTTTGATACTTGGGGAACGAAGTGTTATGAAGGTGATTGATTACGTAAGCAAATTATATGTGTATTTCTAACGATTATTCATAGATGGCGCTATACTATTTTTAAATAATTTATAGTGTTCTGGAAGACATAGATAACCTATACATATAACAAAAGACGTATCGGAACAAAATTTACAGATTGGAGAATGAAGATTTTTTATTTATAATACATTTATGATATTTGAGAAAAAAAAAAACTATGTACGGTTTCAGAATCTATTACAGGACACATTTGGTCTGTTTATTCGAAATTACGCAATAACTACTGACCCGATTTCGGCGAATTTTGATATGAAAGACGGGACACCTGAATTCCACGCGGGCCATGTCGCGACCACAGCTAGTAATTTCTAAATATGTATTGTTATTACAATACAAAGCTTTTGTATGGATTTAATGTAAAAAAAAATCACTTAAATATTAACCTAAAAACTGAACGGAACAGATTATTCGTGAGAATTGAGAATTTGTATGAGTACATACCAGTTCAACTTTGTAGGTTTTAGTGTTGTCTGGTTCCGCTACGAATATAGTTTCGTCGTGGTCGGGTTGGCTCGCGACGCGCACGAACGCTTGCTGGAGAGTCACCGGCTTGTTCCACTTGTCCCGGACTACGAACTTCAACGTCACCCTGGAACGAAAAATCATCAACAAAACAGGTCCAATTAGTTCTTCTAGTAGCTATATATATAACCATTGACAAACAACGCAATGAATTTCAATAATCCTTTCTCGAAGTTTCTGAGGTTTTTAAACTGATTACATTATAAACTTGGACCGCGGCTACGCGTTTACCGCGTTTCATATATTCTTTATCGCGTTTTCATTTTTTTTGCTACTAACATAAAGCAAAAATACTTCTCACAAAAAATAAACACTTGTTCGTAAAACTGTGCATTGAATCGGATTTTATTCAATTTTTTATGAGTTTTAATTTTTTTTTTTAGGCGGAACCATAATTATTTTCAAAAATCAAAAGTACGGTAAGTTACGCGGAGTAATTTCAGAAATCTACCTAAAAAAAGTCGCGTCAAAATCAGTCCAGCTTTTCCGGAGATTACCCGGAATAAACAGACAGACAACATTTTATAAATTGTATTTTTGGTATAGGTATCATATATATTCATATGTATTTAGATAAAAATTCTTATTTTAATATTACAAACAGACACTTCAATTTTATTTATTAGTATATAAAAGTGATGTGATCAAATGGATAGTATGATCTATTAGTGTGATTAAATACGTGTAAAATGCGTATACTGTGTTCAAGTATGTAAAGTGTTTTTGTGAATTGTGTGTGTGTGTGTGTGAAATGCTATTCTCTCACAACAGCACATGGTACCTTCGTTAAGCACGGGCGTAAGAAAAAAATATATAAGGAATATTGTCCTTACTTCTGCATGTGATCAGCCTGAAGTTTCTCTGTGAGTTTATTGGGATAGGCGATTGTAGTTAGCTCGGGTTCGGGCTGGTGGTGCCGTCCACGTCACCGATGCCGAGTTCGACACTACCGAGTTGGATCTCGCCGAGCACGGGCACGTTCACGCTCGTCGTCTTACCGCCGGCGCTCAGAGCGATCTTGTACAACCCGTACTGAGCCTTAATCTTGCTGAGATTAAGGACGAAGGTCGTCGGCTCGTTCGGCTTCTGGGACAACGGCTGTTTGGACAACACGACGACGTCATCGGCGAGCCTCGTACCGGACTGAGCGACCACCTCCTCCGGTTTCATACTGCGGACCGGACGTCCGATCAGATCAGTGATCGAGAATTCTACGGAGTCAGATTCCGACGTTACGTATTTCTTGCCTTTTATCGCTATGCTGATTGGTGTGGACTGTGGATGAGGGAAGGTAATCAAATTATTTATTTAAAACAATGTCTCAAGTGGTTTCACTTATTACTCTATCTTTTGAAAATTCAATGATATCATTAAAAAATAGAAAGTAGAAATCTGATGGTAGTCATTTTTGTACAGACTTACAAAATATATACTAAAGTATAGTCAGGTAATATTTCTAAGGTTTAAAATAGGTATTTTATAAATTGGAAACGGCAGTTTTGCCTTTTAAAATATAAATGAAAACAATGTTATGCTGTTAATACACCTACGGACCGGACCGGCCGTGGACATGGTATATCCAGCGGCCAAGGTCATCAATCACCTAAGTAACTATGGGGAATAACATTTTTCAAAAATATCGATTTTTTTTTAATAGATTCACAAAACATTGAAGTCCAAGAGATCAATATTTTTTCGTTTTGTTTTATTTGACCTTTTATTCGTAAATAGTATCCTTCCAGTTAGTGGTCGAAATTAGACTATAATCATCATTTATTGCAATAATTGTTTCCAATTTTTTTTTATTGACAACAATAATTGTCGTCAGTCGTAACTAAGCAAAAAAAGAACGCCTTACCTACTAAGGAAAAATGACACTGAACTGTTTTATTTTTGCCTTGTTACAGATGACCATCATATCATAGAAAACAAAAAAGGACACTCTTATAATCGATACTTTATTAGTTTGAAAGATCAATCTTTTGAGCCTCAATGTATCGATTTGTATCGATTCAAAAATTGATATTTATTGGATAGGATTTCCATCCCTACTTAGAGGATTGATAACATCGGCTCCGACCGTACTATTTCCGCGTTCTGGTCCACACGTCTGTTAACATTAATAAATTGTTTCAAGCAGGGATAATCAACCTTTATATATATATATATATATTTTTTTTTTTAAAGATGTCTGATATGCTCCTATAATATAAAAAAATAGTACAAAAATATAATAATAGTTGGAGACTCAAAAAAGACTTAATTATTTACCACATCATCAGCAAGTGTGATGGCAGCTTCAAGCAATAGAGCAGCCCCCTTCGCAGAATTCACTGAACGACGCGACAGAAGGTACTCTGCGAACTTGTATCGTTGATCTGCACTAAATGGCGAGGGTTTCTTCTGCTCTTTGTATGTTCTGTTTATAGTTTAAAAAGAAAATTGTTAATAAGTGCACCCGTGGTTGAATGTACAATAATTGATATATTAAAAAAAAAAATACTTTATACAATTTATAATTAACATACCTAATAATCGAGGAGAGTAACAAGGAAGTGACTGGCAGGCCACCTTCGAAATGAAGTGACTTGGAATCAGTTTCATCAGCGGCCAGCAGCACACCCTCCGCATGAGTAACAGTCCACGTGCCGCATCCCATGTGTTCGCATAGGGCAAAAACGTACCCATAGCTAACAAAGAAATATTACGCTCAATGTCTCAAGTAATGATTGTACATAATAGTTATAGAGTACATGGACATAAATAAGAATACAGTTGTATTCTAATCAATTGTATATTGCAGACTTCAATCAAAACAAAGCAAATCTACTGCTTCATGGTTTGAAAAAGGTTTGAGCGTCTCCATAAACAAACCTTGAACATACTAATATCATCTAATAACATGCAAAAAAAGTATATAATATTTTCTTTTCACTGATCCTTTGAATTTGCACCCGTGTTGACAACCCTCAACCCTATGATAATTATGTGGATGTACATAATTTACCCATTGGTTATGATCTATGATAAATATTGTTAAAATGTCAGATATTTTAACAATAAACATAAATGGGTAAAAATATTAATAAACACTAAGAATCTCCTTCAGATTTATACTGTTTTTTACAGTTAATTGGCCCAAAAAGGATAATTAATAATTATGAATAACTTACTTAACAGGAGAATCATCCTTCTTCAACAACTGTATGAGGTTCTTTAAAGCATCCTCTTTATCAAACACGGAACCTTTCCCTAGAGCTTTTAAAGCATAAACAGAATAATATATTTCTGACAGTGTTGCATCTTTTTTATCAAGCACTTGTGCTGGAGTAGAAAGAACTTCAGGCTTCAAAAAATTGACACAATCAGTTAAAGCAGCTGCATTAGTAAGTTGGAAAATTTGTTCAATGTTCTTCACATCATATTTGATTGTTTTGATATCCTGGAAGAAGATTAATAAAATCAAAACCTCCCAGAAAATATTTAGAGATTTTTTTTCTTAAATCTGATTAGTGTTCTTAATTTATTGATACTATCTATTTTTACTAGATTACTCCAACCCACAAAGTGCTGATAATGATTATAAACTCTATATTTCTCTATGTCAATGTTGTATGTATTAATGTTTCTATAACATCATTTTCTTTTTTGTTAGTTTTTTTTTAATTCTTTCTGAAAAATATCTATATTCTATATTAATATAAAAGTACTATATCCAGGTAAAAGATTACCTGCAACTGAATAAAAAATCTAAAAAAAAAAATCACAACTAAAACAAAAATTAACTTTTCTTTCTTTTTATATAAGTAATAATACATTATCAAGGCTGAATGTGTTTTGATGTGTCAAGATAATCTAGATTCTTTATTATGGTATTAACATTATTTGCTTTAATCCATATTGACACAACTGTCACGAATAATTACCCAATGTTAATACGAAATTTGCATCACAATGATAGTCTTTTTAGGAATACTTTATTTTTAAACTAATAAGATTAATTAAGACAATAGTACATAGAAAAATAATGTTGCATAGAAAATCTTATATATGATGATACATATTATTATTTTTAACCCCTTGAGCACTAACCTGGCGTTTATGCCAGCTTTTCATTGCTTTCCTATTGTCTCATTTTATGAATAATCGACATATTAATAACATTCACAATTCTGTCCATTACCTTGGAAGCATTAACTGCAGAAGATATTTTGTATAATAGTAATTTTCAGAAATTGACACAAAATAGTAATCTTACCTCACATATATCAGGTATGGGTGCCTTTAACAATTTCAACCCTTTAACAGCATAATACAGTGAGCTGATATCTTTACTCTTTAAACTATCTTCCAGTATTGACTGTAGCCTTTTCAAATCTATTGTACCAGCTAGTATATTAGCATTACTTATTGCTAGTAAGCTTAAGACTAAAAGAAACAGTGCTGAAAGAAAATTTGTCATATTACAATTATTTTATTAATTAGTAAAACAAATTAATACTTAATAGTTCATAGAAAACCATGTTTATAAAAAATATTTAAAATTGCCAATGAAAAAGTTGTTTCAACATTTTTGATATAGTAATAAAGTATATTATAGTTAACTATAGTAATTTAAAATTATCAATTAAACTACAGCACATTTTACCAGTATTAACTTTTTTGAACTCAAGGAAACCATAAATAAATATCACTGTCATCCATTAAACTCTCCATGGACCAAAATTATAAAATGTAATAAGGATTCAGAACAAACAAGTGTTTTAAAACACGTATTCTTGTGTTTATAGTTAAAAATGGTAAAGTATATTTTGGCTTCCATTTTAATTTTAAACATCGACATAAATATGATATAAACAGACGACAATAAATTGTTAATGTCCACAATCCAAAAATTATAACCTTTTATACATGTTTTACCTACTACAACCCGGCGACGTCTATCTCTGACGTGTCCCTACATTTTCTGTATCAAAATTTGTGTGGATACAGCCATTATTACAGAATAATGTACATTATAAAGCAACCTTTTTATTAATATTATTCTAATGAGTTACTGATCTAATAAATGAGAAGTTTACTTGAAAACAAAAATATTATAATTTAATTTTGATAAGTACATAAAACGTTTTTACGAATGATGCTATGAATGTTTAATGTGAAAATACATTGACTTACCACGTAAGTGCATATTGTGTGGTTTATAAGCTTTGAAGGATTTTAATTTCGGGTTTAGAAATATACAAAAGTTCCTGAAAATATCATAAACCGGCCTCTCTTGACATCCAGCTTTGACATAAATGATCGACGTTGCATATGCTATAGACAAATAATTTTTTTTAAATAAATTGTTACGGACATTCAATTTTAGATCATCAAGCTTGGACTTTAAGTTTTTATTTTATAATTCAAATATATTTACCTGTTTGAAATATATTATATATCGGTATTTAATATTTTATTAATGGTTGAAATACTACGGTAGCAGAAGGTTCTAACTGTCACAAACTATTTTTTTTTAATCAAAATAATGTTACAAATACGTAGTAACTTCTTAGTAATCTGTGAATAAACTATTCAAAGCTAATATATAATGATTTATCTCTGATTCTAAGCATTTAATGAGTGATGTTGGTTGATTTATTTTTAGTAGTGGTTTAATAGAATAATGAGAAATAGAGTTATATAATAAAATAAGAACTACAAAACAATATCATAGTTTAACTTATTTAAGTATTTTATAATAAATACACAGAATAATAAACTCCTACCTACAACCTTTCTTTTATTATTAATATCTGTTTACAACCTTTGCATCTAAGATTAGTAAAAAATATTATTTGCTTAATTCTACTCTTTTTCTACCGAAACTATTTTTATAAATATTTTTAGTGGGATTGCTTTTGCACGAATTGTGTTTCTACTCAATTTGAATTTAGAATTCAAGTTAGATATCAGTTCGGAAAACATTCCATTCACCGAGAAGAACTGATAATTACTTGATCTGCTTTTTCTATATTTTTATTGTATGCCTAGGTACTCATAACAGTAACACAGTCAAATATTATTATTTATTTAAGTAAACGTACAAAAATTAACTTATATCATTAAATCAACATGCAGTATTTGATTGTATATTTTGTAATTTTAGTAGCGTTTTGCATAGTTTAGTTATAGTGCACAAGTCAAATGAATTGAAAGTAATAACACGGTGCAGGAATTGTGGGATCACTCAACCTCCTTCTTGAAAGTGCTTCAATAAATGACCGTCATTTGTTTACTATTTTGTTTGAAAGGCGTTAATCAATAATCAAAATGAAAATGATCCTAATGTTTATTACAAAACAAACATATTACAACAACATTGACATGTGAGAACTTTTAGTAGATTTGTACTTTTTTTAGTAGATTATGAACTTAAATTATTTATTATTGATCGATGTAAATTATCTTCATTTAGTAAGTCGAAATGGTTAGGATTGTTTAGTAGTTTTGATAACTTGGAAGATGGAAATTAATGGAGATCTATTGTGTTTAACGTTACAGAGTTTTAGGCATTGATCTGTAAATTTCGTCATACGAAAATAAGCTCAAATTTTAGAACTTAGTAAAATTTCCAAACAAACAGTAATGTACCTTCCAATAAACAAAGCAAAATGTGACAGTTTTTTCATAAATCAGTAGGATAAAAACTGTTGATAGAAACCAATTTAACAATAAACAAAGGTTTGTAAGATACAAATATTGTATTAAGGGGACATTCATTAATTACGCAAGGGTCCCTAGGGGGAGTTAAGAAAAACTATACATGCTTTACCTGGGGTAGAGGGATTAAAACCCATTCTTGCGTAATATTTTATAAGTCTAAATTTTCCTATTAAAAATCTATTTCTATTTCGGATGCTGAATAATTTTGTTCATTCCATAATATGCACTTCGGTTTATATCTATTTTACAAACTTTTATTATTTATTGAAACTTTAATATCTCAAATATGTTTTCGTCCATTTTAAACGTCATAATTAACAATTATATTAAAATGAGTTTGAATTTTCTGTAATAAAAGGAAGGGGGTAGGGGTTTCGAAAAATCTTATTTATCCTAACGTAGGGCTAGGAGATTTCCCCCCGTCAAAAAAAAGGCCTAGGAGGGTCAAAAATAGTGATAATCATCCTTAGGAAATTAATGAATGACCCCTAAACTTCCACCCAATACATAACTTTTTATGTTTCGAATGGTGAAAAATAGGAAAAAACCACGATTACCGATGACCTTTACTTAGAATTAAAACGTTGTAAATTCCTTATAAATAAAGCAATTTTGTATGATTTGTAGGAACATAAAATATTTTATACATTTCAGTAGATCTTAGTAGATTTTTCAGTAGAATCACAGAAAAAAAGTGGTCGCGCTGGGAGCTAAAAAATTGACATTGGCAATCTACATCATTCACATTTTTCCGATTTTTAAACTTATTTCCGACTATAAAATAGGAAAATTGTTGTTTTTCTGATCGTCTCAGTTGCATTTGAATATAAAAAGATGGCCAGCGCAATTGGAAAAGTGCCGACTCTTATTAGTTGTGAGTTTTTAGTTGTAATAAATATAGTGTATGCATTGGTTATATAATTCTAAACATTTGAAAAAATATTTAGGTTCAAAGCCAATTATGTTTGTTCCTTTTACTTCTCTTTAAAATAATATTTTGTTACAAACAATATAAATAAACAAAATACTTATACAGATACCTATGTGAATATCGTAACGATCGATGAGGTTAGAGACATTTATAGCGTCTAAAATATTGTTTTTTATTGCAGCGGCGATCGCCAACGGCCGTCCAAAATTCAACATTTTCATGAAATATGCACGTGTGGAATTAGCACCGCCGAAAATAAGTGAGATTCCACAGATCAAAGCTGGTATCGGCAAATTATTGACCAGTGCGAAATCTGGCGCATGGAAGAATCAGACAGTCAAGCAGACTACATTAAATGTGTTGGTTGGAGCAGAGGTACTTTTCTGGTTCTATATCGGGGAGTGCATTGGAAAACGCCATCTGGTTGGATATGATGTCTAAAATTAGTGTTTAAGCGAAGCCTGTAGATATTACCATCACTGAAATAAATTATTAAACGAATTTTGTGATTTGTATGATTTCAAGATTTTATTGGTGTAGATTTTATTTATTGTAATTTCTTTCACAATGTCCCAGTTCATTAAATGCACAGATTATTATTAAACATTTTTCACAATGAATAATTATAATTTGATAATATTTATAAATTAACCACTATTCTTTAGTGTTTTCAAAGTGTCTAACTTTTATTTATACAATATATTTAATCTTCCCCTAAGCCACATTATTTTTGAATTACATAAAAATAAAATTCTACATTGGTCTCATATTAAAAAAATGCTAGATATAGTATGTTGTTGGTCCATTATTTGTTTAGCCAAAATATAAATTCAATTGTAAGATAAACTTTATTAAAATTAATGGAAATTTAATCTGTAATATACAATTTTAAATATGCACTGGATACTGGATTATCGATCAATATTATAAAACATAAAATGACTGGTCTAGTTTAATAATCACATATATTTGTTTTACAAGATCATATTAAATAGTATTCTTTATAAGGGAGCACACTGTAACATAAAGTTATATGGGTTGTATGAACTTGTAAATTTTAGCTCAGTTTCGATTTCAGGTGGCCCTCGAAGCCAGAGTCTGTCTCTATAGTAACTGGCACATGACAGGAATTCCTTTTCAGTATATCTGCCAACTTCGACTGGTACAAAGGGATCTAAGTGTTCAAAACCCTAGGAAAAAGTATCTTCTTTAATTAAAAGTTGTTAAATCATATATTTAAAATAATACAAAGTAATATTTATGTTGCTAAAACACTAATTATTTATTTATAGTATTAGGACCTTGAATAAGTTCTTGCTGTTTCTTCAGAGATGGCATTAGCAGTACCCTGTTTGTGGAATTTTGAATGGTAACACACATGCATGGCAGTAATGTTTCTAACCCTAAATTTCAGTGTATAGTAGTTCACTTTAGTGTAAACAAAGTAATTTTTTCTTAGTTCTGAAAATGTCTGCTTTTGTGCCAAATAAAGTGTATTTGCAGGTAATATTATTGCACTACTTTATTCAAAAGAAATCTGCAGATGAGGCATATAGAATTCTTGTTGAGACTTATGAGGTGACAATGCTCTGTCCGATACGACAAGCAGAAAGTGGTTTCAGAGCTTCAGAAATAATGATTTTGAACTTGGGAATAAAGAATGATCTGGCACACTGAAAAAAATTGATGTCGAAAAGTTGGAGGAATTACTCGATCAAGACCAATGTTAGACGCTAGCAGAACTTGCGAAAATATTACAAATACGGATGATTCTGAAGCAAAGACATTGGGTACCGTGTGAATTGAAGCCGAGAGATGTCGAATGGCGTTTTCTCACGTGTGAACTACAGCTTCAATGGAAGAAAAGAAAAGGTTTTTTGCACCACATCGTGACTGGCGATGATATGATGAGGATACACTACGATAACCCAAGTGTAGAAATTCGTGGAGGTAAGCCCGACCATGCATCAACATCGTTTGCAAAATATCCATGGTTCGAAGCTTCTTCTCTGTATTTGGTGGGATCAGCAGGGTGTAATTTATTATGAGCTGCTCAAACCGAATGAGACTATCACGGGGTTCGCTATCGACTTCAGTTGATGCGTTTAAGTCGAGGCTTAAAAGAAAAACGGCCGCTATACGAGCAGAGACTCGACAAAGTGATTTTGCTACATGACAACACTCGGCCTCATGTTGCAAAACCAGTGAAAATCCACCTGGAAATGCTTCAATGGGAAGTTCTACCCCACCCGCTGTATTCACCTGTCATAGCCCCTTTCTGATTTTCACCTATTCCTTTCAATGGCATATGGCTAGCTGACCAGCACTTTCATTCTTATGAAGAAGCTAAAAAATAGATCGATTCTTGGATAGCCTCAAAAGACATGTCGTTTTTCCGACGTGGAATTCATATACTGCCAGAAAGTGGTCACTAGTGATGGACAATACTTTGAATGAAATGTTTTTTTGTTCCTTATAATTTAAATAAAGGATTTATTTAGTAAAAGATAAAGTGAGAACTTATTTAAGGTCCTAATATAATGGTATTTAAATTTTATTTTTGTCATTATGTTACCATGAAAGATAAAAATGTAAATTAAAATATCTTGAAAATTTATGAAAAATATTGTACACTATAACTGTAATAATAAGATACCTTTTTGTATAACAAATATCGTGGATAGTAACTTTCTTGATGATCATCAGGCACAGCTAGTTGGTCCACAGTCAGCAGTATAACTCCATTCGTCTAAAAATATAATCATTTATAGTAAATACTTTTAGTAATATTCCCATTTTTGTATGCATGAAAATATATTTTACACCAGGGATTTCCCAGCTATTTTAGGCAAGAGAACCCCTTTTCCAAAATGAACTGATACCTCAGATCCCATGGCCAAATTGTTGTCAGTCAAAATTTGTCCACACTTATTGACTTGCCGAATTTTTCATCTTGTACAAACTTGTGAACACTTCTTGAGTTTTGTAAATATACAACAATGATACTTCCTACTAAAATTTTAGTCAATCTTAACAAGTTCGTAAGTTCTTAACAAACTCGTAAGATAACTTATACAGTATCTTCAAAGCATCAAATCAGAACTTAGGGGTCGATTTTTATACATTGTTAACCTCCAAACTTATTCTTCCAGATATCCCCTACACATGGGGCTATCTGCCAGACCTATAAATAAATGTATATTAAATGAGCAATGTCCTGTCATTAAACCAAGCTCCGTGATATTTCAGGAACAGCTTGTTGAGACGGTCTACAGCCAGGGGTGTTAGCCCATCTCTCATTGTAAGTGCTGTGGGTGTATTGACGCAACCATGATGCACAGGGCCTGCCACTGTTGCCGTCGATCCTCTTCTTGCCAGGTCGTCTGCTACGTCGTTACCTAATGATCCGCTGTGACCGTTTATCTATTGTAGGATGACCCTGTTGACTGCCGGTATGCGTTGCAATGCAAGGTGACATTCGTAAATGAGGCCTAAGGTGATGGAAGTATAGTAAGTAATTCCTCTACAATCCTAAAGGCAAGCCTCATCCAATCGCAGAGTATGGTCCACTAATAAGTATGGCGAGGTTATCGTCGTAGCTTACTGTGTACAACCCGACATAGTTTAGTCGCGTATCAGTTCGTCGACTACAATGTTCCATAGTAAAGGCAACAGGACCCCACCTTGACGACAACCCCTGCATATCACCGCCCTCGTGGTTGTGTTCACAGTATATTGAACAGCCATATAAGGGAGCATGTTATCTATCCACTCGGCAATTGTGGACGCTACCCCATGTCTCGTCAGGGCCTGATTTATGCTGATAAAGCTTGTTTTGTCAAAGGCGCCTTCGACATTAATGATGGCTCCAAGTGTTGATTGCCCGGGTCTTAGTCAGCTCTCTATCCGCGTAACCACGTTATGAAGTGCAGATTCCGTTGATTTGCTTTCACAGTAAACATGCTGATTAGCATGAATTAGTGCGTTAGGCAGCAGATATGTCTTTATGTCCCTGTCACATAGCCTCTGGAGGATTTTGAGTAGGAACGATGTCTGAAGGATTTTGGCTGTGTATAATCACCTTTGCCAGGTTTGGGTATAAACACTACCTTGACTTCTCTTCATCGTAGAGGTGTGTATTTGTGTGCCAAACATCCTATATAGATAAATACTAGATGTTTTGCAGTCTCTGTTATACTCTACTCAATCAGTACCAGGAAAATTCCATCCAGGTCGACACTCTTTTACGGAAGGAAACTGGTGATGGCCCACTTAACTTTTTCCAAGCTGACAACTCGGTAAGCATTGGCCCAGTCTCGTGGAATCGGATTTTCCCTGACATTATATAAAAGGCAATAACTATCTGGCTCTCCGTTAATTGGCTTATTCAATCACTGGACCTATATGGATGATTTTTTTTTTATAAACCATAGTAATATTATCTGGTCAGGTTTTAGTATATATTTTGATACTTTAAATAATATGTATGAGTATATAGGAAAAGTAAAAAGAATAATAGAAAAAACTTCACAAAAATGACCATTAATATCCTTATCCTAACATTATATAAACAACAATGGCTATTTGTCTGTCTGTGTGTTAGTATACGGAAGTGGACCCACGAGCAGAAAGCTAGCAGTATATGTGGATCATTATAAAAAACTACATGCATGATTACCAAGAATATGATAACTAATGTATCATTTAAGGATGATAGAAAAAAGTAGTTTTCTAAAATAATTTGCTTAATAAATCATATTAATACTATTTAGAGTGTAAATTTTGTATCTTCAAATGATGTCCCTAATTAATAGATTATGTAGTAGACCTTGTCTTCTTACCCAATCATTTTTCGTGAGTTCTAGAAACGAAGAAGTAAGGGTCACTTCTTCAGGGGTAACTTTTTTCTTAGTTGGCGTGTTTAGCCTTGTAAGAGGATAGAAAAAGCTATTAAAACCATCAACTGCAACAAATGTCTTACATCTGAAAGATAACAGTATGTTTAAAAAAATAAAATGCCTTCTTATAGTTATAGTGTATTTACAAAATGTAATCTTCAAAAGATACATTTATCTCAGCCTATTTATACATAAATCTTAATGCTGAAAATGATCAGCTGATAATCACTCACTGTTGAGCACAAGCCTTCTTTCTTTGTTTCCACTCGTTTCCCTACTAAGCTCATCAGATATTAATATAGATCAGTGACTTTAATAATAAATTCTGAATAATTGTGAGTTTACAATATTACAGCTGTTCTTCAAAGTTCAACTAATAAAGCTATTTGATAAAAAGAATTTGTTAACTCATTAATTTGTACTTATAAAACACTTACAGCTTGCTATCAGACAATATCTTTATTTCTCCGACGAGTGCGTCTACTACATCACATGCATACTTGACCCGATTGATACCATGTTCAACTAACTCTGCCAGTGGAGCACCGGCGTTGGTCTTCTCACGTTTACTCCACACATACTCTTTGTGTAACTTTAACTGGAGATAAATAAATTATATCTTAATAGTTTATGTGTTTGATTGACTGTATAAACTTTATGTATATCAGATGACTTTTTTTTTAATAGTAGCTCGGCAATGTGACGGCATTGTTCCTCATGGTAACCACAATACAATCCAGAAACAGTGGCGACTGGCGAGAGATCGGTTATCCATCGTCAGTCATCCCTGTCATGTCGGCCTGCACAGATATCTCTTCACCCTACGTTAGGAGAACTATAGCAAGGGAATGCATCAACCGGTACACTGTTCCACAGCTTTATAGTACGGCAAAAATAAGAAGAATCGAAATGTTTGGTTCGTGCCTGGATGGAAGTTACTGTAAAGCTGTGGCACCGAAGTTCAACACGTGTGGTTCTGATATGTAAGAGAGAAGAAGGGATCAGATTAAATAGCTCTTCAGAACCCTCGCCATGATACATACGGTAGAACACGCTTAACAAGGCAATGTCCCTGCGCAGCTGAAGCGGTTCGATGGATTTAGTAACGTCTGCATCATTTACAATGCGGAAAGCCCGTCTCTGTAACCTATCCAGGGCATCAAGGAGGTATTTAGAGGAGCCATCGCAGACATGCACGAGGACACGAATTCTGCGTTCATGTAAAAGCTAGATTTCCATTTGCATAAGTTGTCGGGAAGTCTGTACGCCGGTAGCTTGGAGAGAATTCCAGTATGCCCTATAAAAAGCTTAGCATTGTCGAGGCTGAATGCCAGGGCCTCACCGTACTTATCAATTGCTTCACCCCAAAGATGCAGTATGTAAGTCAGAAGATCACCCACTGATCGATTCTGGCGAAAGCCATATTGTCGATCATTTATTAAAGAGTGATCCTCTAGGTGGCGGATGAGTTGGTTGTTTATAATCCGTTCCATAATCTGAGGTTACAGCAATTGGACAGTAATTGTTAGGGTCTGAACGATCTACCTTCCTAGGAATCGGTTGCACATTAACCTCCCTTCAAACCCCAGGCACCGTCCAGATCACTAGCCTACCGAACATCGAGCGTTCGCAATTCTTTAAGCACGTCACAATGCCTGAATTTTATATCTGACATTATGAATCCGCAGCTAGATAAAATAGGCAGGTGTGCATTGCGATCGTTAAGCCGGGTGTTAGCCGCGAAGAGTTTGGCTAGTAAAAGCCAAGGATCCATTAGAGCACTTCAACAGTGGTAACACTGGACGACAGAAATTTGGTTGCACGGCTTTGGCCAGACTCCAGTAGACTCGACTGTTATCCAGATGACCAACGAGTTCATGGTCTATACTTCTATTCTTCTACATTTTTTGGTGTCAGAATTGTACTTTGGTTTGATGAACTTGATATTAGAAACCTTATTCGTGTGACCCTCGATCCATTTTTGATATGTGGCTTGCTTCTTGCTTAAAGCATCAGCATAGTCACGATTGTACCATGGTGACCTCTTTACTATGACTTTTTGATTATTTTAGCCTTTTTACTTACAAGCCTTGGGGTTTAAGAGTAATACTAAATTATTGTCCGATAATTATTTAATAAAATCATATCAAATAAAGAGTGTGGACTAAGAGTCTGCAGTGTGTGAAAAAAAAAAGAAAATATTATGTGGTCAAAGACTTTACGCTTAAAAGAACTGGCTCTTGAGTGATACTACT
Organism: Samia ricini; assembly: GCA_014132275.2. NCBI lineage: Eukaryota > Metazoa > Arthropoda > Insecta > Lepidoptera > Saturniidae > Samia > Samia ricini. The sequence goes on from AP028161.1 coordinate 17,205,398, forward strand.
CCTTGAATGTGTAAATGTCCTTTGCAAATGCCAGTTTTGCGACCTGGTAAACTAGTTAAAATTTCATCAGATTGTCTATAGGACAAATCTAGAAATAAGGCCTGTAATGCACACCTGATCTTTTTTAAGTAAGGCTTGATTCTGAGTTTTGAAATGTATGAGCCATGCTGCTGCATCTAACGGTAGATCAACGAATCCCTCTCGACTTTGTGAATTGGACATTTCTTTATGGCGTGGTATCCGCCTCAGCCATTCTGACACTGAAAAGAAATAAATATCATTTATGTTTGCTTCACAGGTTGGAATTTTCAATTATTTAAAATATAAATTACCTACTTAATTTTTTATTTTTGCATCTTTTAATATCAGTTATAAAAATTTAAGCTAAACTGATGTTTTTTTCCATATATTTACTATCAAATAATAACATTTTTATTATTTTAAGGAGAAATATTATAATAATGTACACAGGAAAACAAAATTTTCCTTTATGCATTTAAGAAAACAAATTGAAGTAACAACTTACCCCAAGGTACATGAACAATCAAGAAACCTGCCTCATGAGCATAGTGTAAGAGATGTGCCATAGTAAGAGATTTACCACTGCCTTTTTCTCCATCTAACTTAAATGTTAAGGAATTGTAGTACATAAAACTATTAACTCTAATAATTTCAGTCAATTCCCATTACAAGAAAATATAGACTTCTTTAGCGATAACTTTTTGCTCAATAATATATTTTTATACTTCTTACTAAATTACTTCATAGCGCTTTCATTCCCCTTTTATTCACATTGTAAAGATTATTAGTCTGAATGCCAGATTAAAAAATCCTGTATAAGTAATTAATTTAAAAACCTAAAAAAATGTCTAATAGTCCGTTTTGCTAATAGATTTAGCTTCATATATTTTAATTCTACAATTTAAGATGCCATTCATAGCATGGGTAGAATAAGAAATAAAATTGTTTTACTAGATGCTTGTGTGACTAGTGTAAAAATCACAATAATAATCTTTTAAAGGATACAGAGGATGAATCTGACAGCTGGCTGATTCAAATCACACTCATTTATGCATTGAATCAGATTGAGGGCTGGCTTTCGCACCATTAATGTGGTTTCTGTGAAAGTCTTAGTTTGCTTCATAAAACTTTTAGGTAGTCCTCCGTGACTATAAAGTTGTTTACAAATGTCTGGATCCACCGTGTAGAATAATCCTATTTGGTTATCATTATGATGTGCCTGAAAGATATACTCATAGAAAATTTAAGCGCAACTGAATTTAATCCAACATTAAAGTGCAATAATGATCAATTAAAAGTATTATGAAAACAATACCTATACAATTATCGAGAAAAATCGTATAAATTATATCAATAACTATTTAATTTCTTTGGTAAATAAAAACTTACAGGAGAAGCCTCTTTGGTTCTAAAAGTTACTGCTTGAGAATATCTTCGACATAGATATCTCCAGTTACGTGAAAACATATTATTTTTTATGTTAGAAATTTTATATTCAATTTGTGTTTACAACATAACCTAACATTTTTTGGTTCCTTTTTTTAAGTCAAGGCAAAGGTGTAGACCATGAAGCCAAGCTGGCGTTAGAAATAATTCATAACACAGTACAGTAACAAAATGGCGGCCTTTTGTTATGATATTGCAAGAGAATTTGCAATGCTTTTGATGCAATTTGCAATTTGAATTTGCATTTTGAATGCAACTTTGTGTCATTATTTCAATTCACATAATTTATACACTATAACTAAAGCAGCATATGAGGTTCCACCAAATTTACAACACAAACAAAAATCTTGTGCAAATTTAAAAATATTTTGACAAACTAAATATTAGAGTTGTAACAAACCGTAGGTATTTAATTGTATTCGTTACCTAGTAAAAGCTACGTAGAATCGAAACCATGTAGAACCGAAACGTTACTCACGATTGCATTTCGTTACTCGCATGTTTCGTATTTTTGTACCGATGTTAATTTGACTGATTCTTTATACAAACAAATGCAACTGTTTCAATTCGGCAAGTACCGTTGATGCATAAATTGGATATTTGCATGAAAACGATATAACTCTAAAAATAAAATAAAACAATGCTTGATAAATATATAAAATTTGAGCATGAAATTTAAACAAAAACTAAAAAAGAGTTTTAAATACAAATCTGGTATATAATACGGTAATGTTAAAAATGTACTTACACAGTTAGGAATGTATTGTACAAGTATATTTAGCATAAAGTACGAACAACGCGACGTTAACGCCATACCCAATACGACTCCATGCTGTGCTCTATGTTATTAGGTATCAAAAGTAACGAGTAACGTAACGATACGAAAGTAACGGGTACTGATTTTTATAGTACTGAATAGGTAAATATGAGTGCGCTATTTTTAGTTACTTTTACACCCTTACTAAATACTGCGGTCAATACAAACACAAATTACGCGCTCTTAACGCTAGAATGCTTTATTTAGCTTCATATTTTTATTGTATGGTATTGGATATTATTCCATATCAATAAGCTATAGCACTTGATGAAAATTAAAACACACACTAATACTGAAACAATAGGACGGTCTGTGAACTCAGAGATGTCACAAAAACTCTTACCAAAGGGTATCCATTTTATTGGGAAAAAACTGAAAATTACAAATGAATATTAAAGAAACAATGTTTTTTTCGTTCACCGGTTCGAATCCCATATAAAAAGAGATTTTTTATTATATATTCGCCTGGGTCTTAGTCTGAGTTTTGCAATAAAACTCATCATATGTATGCATTTTAGTTACCTATTACAATTCAATTTGTAATGTAATTGCAAAAACATAAAACAGTAACTTGTTTGCATTTATTAAAAATAAAAGTAGTGTAAGAGGAAGTCAAATATAATTTATTATACCCAAAATTTATGGAATTTGATTGATTGATTATAATTAAGTTTTGAATAACTATGATTTATTTTGCATCCTCATTTTCTTAAAAATACTTTTAGGTCTAGCTTCCTTTGTTACTTTATGTTCATTTTTGCTAGCTCTTTCTTTTATATCTTTGACAAAAATTGTTTCATTTTTGTTTACATTCTTAGAATGCTGCTGTAATGTATCTATTTTATTTAATTTTTATTTTTGATTCCATTATGTTAATATTCTGATATTTAGATTTCTTTAATATTGAAGTAGAACCTCCAAATAGATTTGCATGGATTTCATAAAGATCACTTGGTTTTCGTATACCCTTATTAATATCATAAGTAGTACGATCTGCTTCAACATCAGAGTGCTTAAAGGTTAATTCTAAAGTTTTACTATCATCATCATCCACGAATGAAACCCGCCTGTCCGCCACTGAGTTTTGTAAACTTGAATTTTCTTTATCATCTTCAACATCCTCAGTTTCAAGTAAATCTTCCAACCTATTTGGAGAAATTATTTCATGTATTAAATTATTCATAAATATTCATGTGTCGTGTACCCGTAAAAATAAGACAATAGACAGAGAATAGGAAAACAATGGAAAGCTGGCATAAACACCAGGTAAGGGCTCAAAAACGCTCAAGGGGTTAACTTATAATTTTAAAATAATATTCCATTTTGTTATGGACAAGTAGTGTTAATTTTATTAGTTTAAAATGAACAGATAGCAATGGATAAAATATATGTTGTGTAAAATTTGTTTATATACTAGCTGGGTGTTGCGGCTACGCCCGTTTTTCATATATCCTTCACTGGTTTTTTTTGTATGGAACCCTAATTACTTTGCTCAATTTTTTTAGCTAGTAAGATAAAGTAAAAATACCAGTATTTCTCATAAATCCAAGCACTTGTCTAAAATAAAACATGAGTGTTATTTTTTTTAAAACAGAGCCCTAATTATTTTCGAAAGTCAAAAGTACTCCAAGTTACCTGGAGTAACTTCAGCTGTATACCAAAAAGTTCCATCAAAATCTGTCCAGCCATTCCAGAAATTACCCGGAACAAACATAGAAAAAAACATAGAAAGTGTAGGTACCATGTATACATTCATAGGTATTTACTAAAAAAATTCTTATTTTGATATTCCAAACAGACACTTCAATTTTATTTATTGGTATAGATACACAGTTAGTGTAGAAGGCAGACTTAATACCTGAACCATTGTCTGCCTGTGGGGGTGCAGAGCTAAAATAAAGTACGAGTGATCAGATATAATAATATGTAACCTTCTTACATAATATATAATATTTTTATAATAATAAATAAAATGAAACCTAGAAAAAATCACTCTAATCATACAAGGAACCCACCTAACCTAACTAAGCTACATTTTCGAGTAGGCATATGTTGGATCTAATACATACCTCTCCAACTCATCTTCAACTTCATCAAGTTGTTCCATTTCATCCAGCTTTGAAATCAAATCATTTTCATCTTTAGATTGATTCCTTTCTCTGTTTTTCAATTCAAATAGTTTATTTTCAAGTTCTTTTTGTCTGTCTATCACTTGGTGTAGTAAATCTAGTTTAGGTGTTTGCAATGAACTTTGATTGTTTTCAAGCTCTATTTCTACATTTTGTTGTTTCACTGATTCTTTCTTGACATTAGAATTATTAAGTGTTCTCTCAAAAACGAAATCTTCTTAATAATTTCTGAATTAGCATGTTGTATACTTTCTTCCTCTTTTATACTGAAATATTCTGTATCTACACTATGAATATTATTTAATTCTTCCAATTCATATTCTAATTCTTCTTTAAGTTCAAGCTCTTCTAATCTAGTCCATAGATCTTCATCAGATTTATATTCTTCTGTTTCCAGTTCCTTTCTTGTTTCTTGTTTATATTTCCGTAAGTTTTCTTTATGTTTCTCTCTCCAAACTTTATCTTCCTCTTCTGCGTAAGCTTCGATTATTTCTTGACCCTGTATTTCATAAATGTTATTTTCCTTAAATGATATCTGTTTCTCCAAATATTCTTTTTCTTTGTTGTACATATTAACTTTAGATTCAGCATCTGAAAAATTAATTTTTGAGAATATATTTAACTATAATTGCTTGTATGTTTATATAAAGAAACAATAGTAACAATGCTAGGTATTGGTAAAATATCCTCTTCCTTTATACAAAACACATATACTCTTTCTTACATATTTATCTCATAGAATTTATAATTAAGTTCATCTTTAATATTTCGATGGTGTCATTAGGTGAAAGGGTAAATAGGTTAAGAAAATCTTATGCTCACTAATTGATTAGATTTAATAAACAAACCTTTTATTCTATGTTGTCTTATAACCTCGGCTTGCTTGGTAGAACATTTGGCAAAATAATCTGCACCCAGCACGACCGTTACTTCGTTCGTGTGTTTCAAATGTCCCCTGAACATTACTCTACTTCCTATTGGCACAAGAATAGGTAACGTAAGGTTTTCAGAAAATACATTAAAATCAAGTGACTTTAAATTTTTCAAATAATCCTCCCAGAATTCTAAATTGCTTTCATTTTCTTCGGTGCTCTGAAATATTTTAAAAATGTGTTAAAAAGTTAAGTTAAAAACATCACAATTTGAATAAATACCTCTATACCTGATGTTTTTTACCTTTTCGTAAATATTTTTAAGGGAGTTCATTTTAAATGTAGCGAATAAAATATAAAACTGTGAATTTTATAAATCAAAACTAAACGTTTTATTGATTTTATGAAGTCGGTTAAAAAATAATAAAATATCAAATATAAATATTTCCTGACTACAAATCACAGAACAATATTGCTCCTAGCGGAGCTAAAAATATTCCTAAACTTAAGAGACGACTTGTGAGTTGTGAGTTAGGGATGCAATCTGAGTTCGATTAATTGAAGAATTGATGTTTTTGACCAAAAGATTGATATTTTTGTATCGATATCTATCAATGGATCACTCAGTGAATCGATCTTTTATCCTAGAAAATCGCTGTATATTTTTTTCTGCTTCGATTAAAATCACAAATTTGTATAAATTAGTACTGTACCAAAATAAATACAAAGATTTTTTTTTTTCGAACCTAGCTAATTCTGTTGACCGGAAGGGCCTTTACAGATTCACCGTGACTTTGGGGGCGAGTGCTGAGGGCACTCAGCCGCAAAAGGTGACTAGCACAAGGGCTACCAAAATGGTACGAACCTCGGCTTGGCCGTCACCTGAGTGTGAAACTCTCTCGGGATTTTGAGCCTAGCTATTCCCTACATTTTTATTAACATAAAAAAAGGTTCCTTACAGGACCTATGTACCTGTGTGTAGTGTGCAGGAGTGTGTTTGCAGTTTTGTGCGTGTAATGCTCAATGCATGGGCAGTGTCACTTTATCGCGCTGGCGGCGACGTCAAGAGCCTCCCCAGTTTGGGAACGAGACACGTCTTGGTGCCTGAGGGGTCCCGGAGAGTGTGCGGGAGCAAAATTAGCCATCTGTCCCCGGCGGCGGGAACGGTGGTTACGCGGGCGTGGCCGCTGGCACGCATATTGAATCGGTTGAGAAGGAAAGATCCTATTTTCGCACGTGATATCATCATCGGGATCGGTGAGAACGTTACGCGGTCTCCAAAATGGTTTCGGAGCTAGCGGGTCGGAGTAGGCAAATACAAAGATACGAAAATGTTCACTTTCTTAATCAAAAACTAGTGAGATGATTCAGTTTTAAGAGTAAAGAAATCTATTTCATATAATCCGCATTTAGCACTGAATTGATCTAGCATTTCGATCTCAGAACCTAGGAAATCAAGGTTTATTCTTTTCTGGTTGTATGAGAACCATAAAATTATTAACAATTAAGAACTTACTCAATCATAAGTAAATGTGTAAAAGATGATTTACAAAGCTTCCATCAAAATCAATTAAAAAATCGATCTTTATTGAGAAGAATCGGCATTCCTATTGTGAGTGATACTTTTTGTGGTTACATTTTTTAAGGAAAAGGCAAAAGTGCTAGTAGATCATACAGCCAAGTCGGACGTTAAGAACACTATCAAATCAATGATTTTCTTATTCCCAGTTAAAACCAGAGAGAAATAAAAATTGGTTCAAATGTCGGCTTAGAATTCAAAACCACAAATCATTACATTTAGTACTTAATTATTATTACTTGATAAAAACCAATTCATATACCTGTATATGCATAACATTTGATGTGAATTCTGAGTTTCTACATAAACTTATTCAAAAGTTCTAGTAGGATGGCCATCGTTTTGTAATATTCAACTTCAACATTGCCTGTATAAACCAGCTTCTTTGCTTTTCCCTTGGACATATATTGTTGACAACGTCACTGATGTTTTTGAAATCTGTCAAAATACGAACATCGATCCGTGGGTGGAATTAGTGCCATCAGCTGAGAATTGTATTCATCGGTTGTAGTCTTGGAAATTGTTTGTAGCTGTTGCGAAAAAGTGATTATTCGTAAAAAGAAAAGGTAAATAACATACATAGTATGGAGGAAAAAAAGTCGATTTTACACGAATTGTATGTTTATTCAGAATGGAAACCTGAACCTGAATATATGGTAAGCGCTAATAACTTTCTGATTATTTTCTACATAATATTATTGAAATAAAAATCTTTTATTATTATTTTTTACGTAGGTATTTAATGTTTTACAATGTTTGTTTTTTCATGTGTCAAAAATAGCGAGACTTATATGTATAAGGAATAAATTAATGTTATTCTTTACAGCAAAAACCTGATAATTTATTACCGGAAAATATATCTGTTTTGTGGAGATGGTTTAAGTTTTTAGGTCCCAAGAAAAGTTTGTTTGACAGTGTTACTGCGTGAGTGTTAACTTTTTTTATTTATTTCTAAAGCAATATGTAATTTACTTTACATATAAACCTTGTGGTTTACTATTTACTAGAATTATAAAAATGATCATTAGAGATGCTATTAAATCACTCAAATACCAAGAAAAATTTGACAATAGGAAAAGAAATGGAAGCTGGCATAAACACCAAGTTCATGCTTTAACAGTTAATAGTAATAGTGATTTTGGCTATTGTATGTATGTTTATGATAGATGTACCACTTGTAGAGTTTCTTTTTTGTGCAACCTAGTATAGATAACATACAGCTTAAATTAATTAAAATCAAAATAAAAAATCATCACTACCATTTTTTATTGTTATGGATGTTTTTATGTAATACACATTTACACAGTCATAAAGAGAAGCAACAAAAATGGCAAATAGCCCTTGGTGATGAGGGCAAGGTAATTGCTGTTCTCACTGACAATATTTTAGAGATCAGGACAAGAAGATCAGAATATGCCACTATAGCTGCTAGAACCACAGGTATTTATTAATGTGTCTATTATGAAAACTGAAATTAATTTTAATATTTTATCTTTGTTATTTTATCTATGATTTAGATGATTAATTAGGATAGTTTAATAATCAAAATAATAAAATTGATATTCTATACCTAAACCTTTTTATGCATAATTATATGTTTTTGTAATTACACTAATTGCTCATGCACATACTAATTTGTATGAAATCGATAATACTATCACTAAAGACTATACTATCATTTTATCTGTGCTATCTATCCTTTAGGTAAATTAAGAATTAAGATAATACTGTGTAGGAAAAATCTGGCACTATTTATTAAGTGGGAAAATATAATATTGTAGATTTATTAGTGTTTCACATCTCTAATATTTTTTCCTGGTAAGGTTTTTAGTTCATGTCTGCACTTGAGTAGTTTGCACTACACATTATTTATTGTTTTAGTGAGTCGTGATTCTTATTCACAATGGCGGAAGTTGGTATGGAGCCCTGATTGTTCATTTGTGGTTGTTGCTTATGGTAATGGAATTATAAGCTTCTTTGACTTGACTGCTTCAAATCTCTTCAACATTCCTATTGTAAGTTATACTAACTGATAAAAAGTTATTTACTTTTTAACCTCCGTTCTCTTCTTTCAAACAGTATCTAAGTTTTGCAATTTTTAATAATAAATAAATATTTCTCAGCTTTTCCTATAAAGCTTTTTTATATAGAAAGATTTAATTTAGTTGTATAGTTAAATTAATATTTGTTAGTAAGCATTAACTTTTTAAATCTTAATCTGTGGTTTAATGTTTAGGATTGCTCTAGACCAGGGGGCTTGGAATGTACTGATAATACTCATGCAGTTGCTGATATAACCTTTATGCCACTTAGGGTTAAAGATAACAAATGGTAAGAGATTTAATTTGTTTTCTCTTAGGAGCTCTAATTATTGAACCTAATTATTTATCATATCCCATTGGGTCTTCTTAATAGGTACATTAAATGTAAGAAAACCAAAAAAAATCTGAATATTATGTTTTGAAATATCCTAAATTTATTTATTTCTTTAACAAAAGTCAAACAAATAAAAAGCCATACATAGTTTGATCTTTTATCTATGTTATCCAGAATACTGATTTCACTTAACAAAAATATATAGATCAATTTTTTGTCAGGAATTGGGAAGTACTTGTTGTGACATATGATGGGAAACTGCGAGGGTATTTAGTCTCGCAAACAGAAGGATACAAGTTGCACCACACTTTCCACTTTCCGGGAGCAGTTGGTGCACTCACTTACTGTGCACCTCATTCAACTCTCTATGTTGCTGGTCTACCTAGAGGTGCTGGGAAGGTATTGAACAAATTTGTTTATTTGGATAATTATTTTTAATTCTTTGACTATTGTAAGCTTTGGATTGAATATTTCCATGTTTTCTTTGATACAATTAAAATATTATTACTAAAAGTATATTATTTTAATGGTAATGAAAAAAAATATTAAGGAGAAAGTATAGTTTGTTTTATTTTTCATGGCTAAGTTGGTATCAAAATAAGATTCACTAAGAATTTAGTCAAATGTTTAATTTAAAAAATATATGTAGTTTTTTATATGTAAAATTGGTCAAACATATAGATCTGTTGCACAGAACACTTATGAGTGGATATGAATTCTATAGAACTCTAAATAAGAGCAAAGCAAATGATTAATTATGCAATCTATATAACTTGTGATCTCTGAGTACATAATAAAAACTAAATGTCATAATAGCCTCAATGCTTTATACCTGCATGGTGTTTGTTAATTTTACGTCTTGACGTTCATTAGTTGTTTGTGGAAATATTTATTCCCTTAATAATAATGTTGACTGATTTGTTTTGTTAGGATCCAACGTCACCATTGAGCGCTGGTATCACAGCTTGGCGTATATTAAACGATGACCCATTCTACAAGCTATCTGTGGTTTCCGATCAGCTCGAAGCTCAGCTGGCGAACGAGAGGTTCCAACTCTACATACCGTTTGTCACTTCAAAGAATATGGTAACATGTCCTATATATATATTTTTATTTAAAAATATCATAATTAAGACTTTACTTTATTTATTTATTCACAAAGCACATAATTAAAAATACATATTACAAACAACATAACCCTTGGAGTTTCAATCTTAACCTTGAACAATCTCAATAATTATTATAAAGTAAATGTAACTATATTAACAATGACAACAGGATAGGTTACACACTAGAAATTTCAATAATTTTTAACATATTCCACATATCGTTAAGGATTATAATAAAATTTGATAAATTTGGAATTTGTCTATGGAATATTTAATTGTTTTTTTATATATTTATTACTCACATCCATAGTGGTAACACGAACCAACTAAGGTCAGTAGTACTGGTAATGAAATTTTGCTATACCTCGTGAGTTTATATAAAACATGGCATAGTTTTTTTTTTGTACAGGTTATACTTTTAAATTAAATTATATAAGTTACTGAGCGTCGGTCGTTGTTTTAAACTCATGCTAACATGCTGGCTAACTACAAATACATTGGTTACAAAGATATCACTTTGCAAAAGAAATTATTAACATTTTAGTCCAATATCATCTGTCATTAAGTAGATTACTATAAGATAAAGTTAGGAACTAAAACATAATGGAAACACAAAATGTTATCTAAATTGATACAGCCGATTCAGAATTGTTCACTAATGGTTTCGGTACACAGCGAGCGGATCGGTGTGCCAGCGCGATTTTTCTATAGAAGTGGTTTTAATTAATAATGCAATCTCCAGGCATTCATCGTACAAATGGAGATATCACCGGATAACAGTAAACTAGTTTGCTTACACTGCAACGGTGACATTTCCGTATGGCGACTGCCGCTGTTGAAGGCGGAACAACGTTGGGCTCTGGTCTCTCAGCCAGACCACGACCTGCAGAACCCTCTCGTCCAAGACAATAAGCCGGGCAAGAAGGATCCCTCGAAGTACTGTGCGGCTGATGTCAACTGGTGGACTAATGAGGTAATATTAAAAAAAAAGATTTTGATTATATATTTTAAACCTTAATAACTGTACATTGCTTGAAAATTTTTGCTAAGTACAAAAGGTTTATTGTTGACAGTGATCTCTTCTATTGAATTTGAATTTGAATTGATCTCTTCTATTGAATTCTAAAAAATATGACTTGTGCTACTCTGTCTGCTGCTTACGGCTGTAATTACAAGTACCATCCTTTTGCATAGATTGGATGGATCAAGTATGATCAGGTAGATTGCATGTCAGTTTGGTATTTAATTTAAAAAAAAAATCAGCTTTGTAGTTGACAACTGAGGTGTGACTGGGTAATATTAAAACGTGTTTCATTTTCCATAGAGATTTTGGTTAAAATCTCTTCAAACATAAATAGGAAATTTTGGCTTCTTTACATGATCTTTCCATACAGAAACATTATTTATTGTGTGTTGGTAGCATCTAAATAGATATATATGAGAACGAAACCATAGATAGCATGTCAAAAATTATATTGATGATATTTCTTACGTTAGTCATTTTGTACGATTTTTTATCGGTATACAACTGAATATAGCTGGAGTGAAAATGATTAAAAAGTCAGGAATAGTGTAATAAGAGAACGCTGTGGTGTGGCAGAAGATGTTTTGACCAAGATAGAGATAAGTATAATATGCTAAGTTGGTAGTGACAGTTAGTAGTCGGACATGTGGAAAGAATGTATGACAGAAGATTAACGAAATGATTTTATAAGGCAAGGATGACGGGACACGTCGGTAAAGTTTTTTTTATAAATCTAGCTAACGCTGCTGACCGAAAGGGCCTTTACAGCATCACCGAACTTCGGGGGCGAGTGCTAAAGGCACATTCTTTCACAAAAGGTAGCTGGTAACTAGCACAAGGGTTACCAAAATGGTACGAACCTCGGCTTGGCCGTTACCTGAGTGTGAAAACTCCCGCAGAATTTTGATCCTAGCTAAACCCTACATTTTTTATTTAACATAAAAAAAAGGTTCCTTACAGGACCTATGTACCTTTTTTTTTTGTCGAGGGGAAATGCATTTACGCACTACCCTTACCTATTGCATTAGTGAGACCGAAGTCCCCCAATGCAATAGGTAAGGGGGCACGGAGGGACAAACTCCGTGTCAGTGTGGGACTCGCCCGGGCGTGAAGCACCCGGAAAAATACCCACTAAAACCCCCCGGGGCCGCCTGCCGAATTTGGGATGGGGGCGACACGGGGTGTTGGGATGGGGGCGACACGGGGTGAGGACCTATGTACCTATGTATGTTGCGTGCGGGAGTGTGTGTGCGTTGTTGTGCGTGTAAAGCTACGACGTCGGTAAGGGTCGACCTAGGCGAACGTATTTAGACCAAATCGAGCAAGTCTTAAATAATGGCCAGGTGAAAAGTACCCATAACCGGCGAGTCTGTATGAAAGCGCTCATGAAAGTAGAGAAAGCGAAAGAGGTGTGTCAAGATAGCAAGTGGAAGGACGTAATCTCTGCCTACCCCCACGGAAGAAAGGTGTAATACTATGTATGTATATATACAACAAGGGTATCTTTAAAAAATATTTAAAAAATTTCAAATAGTAACGCGTATGTTGCCTCTGGTTTTGCAGATGTCCGTAGGTGACTGCTTACCATCAGGGAGTACCATGCGCGTGTTACCTGTGTGGTATAAAAAATCTTGCATTTCATGTCATTAATCAATTTATTTAATTACCATTTGAAAGGCACTTTTAATACATGAATTGTTTACTACCAACATCAAATTACCATGCATTTAAGTAAGTTGTGTTGTTGTCAAACGGTAAAATTATAAGAGGTAGATATATATATAATTTGTTACAGGAAATAATATTATCTAGATTCAGCGGCGCCGTGTCTGTATGTAGTTTGGAAGATATGATCAACATACTCGGGAAGAAACCTGAATTCTTTCAAGGTTCACCGCAGGTAAGAAATTTACCAAAGTCGTGTAAAATGTTGTAAAAAAAAACAAACAAAATTATAGTTATTTTGTACATGTAATGAATTGCTATTTCTCTTTATTTGGGTAAACGGAAAGGATTCAACCCTTTGAGTTGAGCTTAAAAAGAAGATGATTTTATTGTTTTATAAAATGCATCACCTTCAATCACCAAGTCAAATTACCTCCTATTTAGCGTTTAAACGAATTCTCAATAAGTAATGCCTATTGTAGCGGCGGTTGCATATTTTGGAGACAAAATTAATTGTCATTTAGACCGATTATTTGTCGCAAGTCGATATTTATTTATGAGAGTAAGTAAGGTTTATACTATCTAGTATTTGTATTTAATTACAGGTGACGCGCGCGCACACGACGGTACGTTTATGATTTTAGAGTGTGAATCTAATGTGTTGCCAGCGAAAAAATCTCCAAGCGACGAGAGCGTGAGTTATTGACCTCGATATTATTTTTTTATTTCAGCTCATCTAATAGAAACTATTGAAACGTAATTACCATTTTTATAATTTACAGAAGGTCGTGGTTTAGCGAACCAAATCGAAAATAATTACAATTATTTTAACTTTTACATACCAAAGTAGTTTGTGTTAGTAAATTAGATACAAAAATGTGTTTACTTCCTCAACCATTTTCCATTTTGAGCTAAAAATATTATCTAGTTCTGAAATCAGGTATCATGGGCTTTCGTTGACCTTCAAGTTTGAAAATCTATTGACATAGCCATTAGTATGTTCTGGAAGATTCACATGAGCGCCACAGTGCCTCTATAGGCTTCCCGTATTACGATCACTGGCTACATCGTCATTTTAAACTCATTAATAACGTAGCGCAATACCGTTTCTTATTAACTAGACAAATAAACAGATTTTATTTTATTAACTTGTTTAACGGCTCTGGGTTCAAGCCCATTTGAGCTTAATAAACAGATAATATCGATTATAATTGCCCGGTCACTAAATAAAAAGCTCCTAGAACTCAGAAAGCAAATTTTGAAGTAATGATGTGGTACTTGGTAGTGCAATCGGATTGTGCGTTAATGGAGGGCGATTCGATCCCACTTATCCAACTCTAAAATTAGCCTGCGCTTTCGGTGAAGGAAAACAGCATGAGGAAACTATAGCAAGGTGGTAGGTCATTTCTAATGACGTCCGCCTGGGTAGCTACCACCCTCAAGTTGGAAAACTTGTCAATCAATAGGTGTGTTCCGGCAGCATCACTTGAGAACCAGTACTTCTAAGTTTAGTGTGTATACCATCGTAGACCCCATCGTCACTTCACATTAGTTGAGATTGTAGTTAAAGTACTGAGCCTACATAGTGTAAAAGAAAGTTAATTTCATTATAACATTTTCATCGATAGAGCCGTGCTCGAAAAAATCAATTCTATATATAAAGGAATTACCCAGTGTATAGTCTACACTAATATTATAAAGAGGAAAGATTTGTATTTTTGTATGTAACGAATAAACTACTGGACCGATTTGGTTGAAATTTGGTATGGAGATAGTTTGAAATCCAGGGAGTGACATATAATAGGATTTATTCCATAAATCCTACGGGAACGGGAACTACGAGGGTAAAATCGCGGAGAGCCGCTAGTATTATATATTTGGGCAGATGGGTATGGTGAAAACGGAGGCGGACGTGGAGGACACGATGCTGGAGGTGACGAAGGAGCTGGTGAGGACGGTGCTGTTCGCGATCACGGACATTGAGACGTTTCAGCCGAAGCCGAAGCGCATCACGGTCGTGTCGCGCGTCTACCGGCTGCTCGGCCTCAAGAGCACCACGCCCGCCGAGCTCTTCTCGAGAAAGGTCCCTCTTTATACTAATTATACTATTCTTCGTCTAGTGGTCGAAATCTGGAATAAATGTTATTGATAATTTAAAAAAAAACTAAGCAGTCATGGGCCTGCCGACTGAAATGAAAACACAAAACATTGGAAAAACTGTTTTTTTTAATCATAAATTTTTAACATAACCTTACATTTAACATTCGCCTGGTTATTACATCTATTGATGCTCCTAGCGATAATTATGGACATTTTCATATAGTTTATTTATAACCAAAAAATACGATAGACTGCGTAAGTATACATTTTATTATTTATCTCTGAGCGCCTGCATTTAAACGACCTCTTATACATGATATACTATAGTATGTTGACGACTGGCGTCATATTATTAGTAACGCGAATTTGTAAGTTTTCCCCTACCGAGAATCGCTCAACGCCGCTAAAGAAGTTATCACTTTAAATAGAGTATAAATATCACGACTGTAACTTCTTGGCAGCTATGAAACTAGCTGGTGCCTGCGGCTCCATCTGTGTTTCTTATATTCTTCACTGTTTACCTAAAAAAAACAGACTAATGAAGTAAAATGAGAGTTTTTTTTTGTTTTTATTAGTGCGGAAAAAATGTACATAAGAGTAAATCGAAACAGTAAAAATGTACATAAGAGTAAATTCAAATTTCGCTTACCTTCAGTGTTTACTCTCATACTTTATCGAGTAAATAGCATCAGTACATATCGGCTGAGATCATAATTAAATAAAGCACGTTATAAAATAAAATTGTGGTTTTAGGTTTTATATGTGGATGATAAAAAAATGTATATTGAATAGATTGAAAGTGGTAACTACGCGGAAGCCTTGGCCCTAGCCGAGACCTTCAACCTGGACAGCGACCTGGTGTACCAACAGCAGTGGAGAAAGAATCCCGTCTCGACTGACGCTATCCAGAAATATTTGGTAAGACATTAATTTTTTTTCTTCATTATGTGTTTTATTGTTAAAGTTTTTTGTATCCTTTACTAGCAACTAAATAATAAATTTATTGACACACTACAAAAATGATTTTTAAAAATGACAATAAAATTGCATTTTAAAGTGTGCCATTTTAGTTAGTTCATCAAACCTAATTATGGGTTTTGTTTTATTTTGTGTTATAGAAAACATCATGATGTTGTTAACATAGTTATATAAAAATATACATACATTTACAAAAAAAAAATGTATATAGGGTCGTCTATAAAACACTTGGTGTAATTTTTTGCAACTTCGTGACCCGCCCGCGCAGCGTAAACCTTGCTGATATATTGTGAGATTTTAAATCAAAACTCCCTCTCGCTTCGCCCCCGCTTACTGAAGATGACTTTTTTTTTTTTTTGAACAAAGTATCGTATACATTTTCGGAATATTATTTTTAAATACGGGTAGGTTAAATACGGTTAATAAATAAACTAATCGAATTTTGGAAAGTTTTGAATATCGTTGCCTAAAAACGGTTAATCAAATACGCAAATTCTCGAATTTATTAAATATAAATACACATTATTTCTTGTTATCCCTTTTGGTATGTTTGGTGATGTTTGGAGAACCCCTTCGAAACTAACGCGATTAAAAGACAATCTTTTATGTCTTATGTAAATTGTCGATATTTTTAGAGTAAAGTATCGAAAAAGATATGGGCGGTCCACCAGTGTGTGGACAGACTGCCCGAGACCCTACCGGCTGCCAGGGAGCTGCTGCACTTCGGACTGGATCTCACCAACGAAAAGATATTAGACGGTTAGTCGACTATCATATTTCGTATCATAATTTGTTGAAGTTTGATTTCAGCTTTCATTCTCGATAAAATAGTGTTTGTTGAGATAATGAGAACTAAATTTTCCTCTCCAGTAAAAAAATAAATTTTCTTCATCCTTTAAAAAATATCGTTATGAAGATTATAATATAGTGGTAGGCCATTTTCTAGTGCTCGTCGACTAGCTGACTACCACATTTAGGTTTGGATATTTGCCTGTACACAATCAGTCCTGGCAGCATCACTTTAGAATCTGTTTGATTGTCTTAAATGTCAACCTAAGAATTAAATACACAATTCAGCCAATACCATGTCGATAACAATATTTTTCCAATCTTGTATTTGTGATATTCCATGTCAAATCGACAAATAACTGGAACCGACCACTGCCTCTTTGGATAGAATTTAATCCTTATTATTAACGAAAAAAAAGTATGGTATCAGTATGGTTTTCTTCAAAACGTATTAAAGACAAAAACTGCTACATGACAGACGGAAGTTCCGACTAGTTTACATCGTGAATCGATATGGTATAGGGTTGATAGTTTGATGTTGAAATGCAGAAATAAACAAAGAGGCTGAACAGAAGATAATAAACCCCGAGGAGATAACCCTCGAGCACCTGAACGCTTACACAAGCGAGCTGCTGCGGTGCCGGCACGTCATGCTGTTCTACAAGGAGAGACTCGCCTTGTACGAGGTCAGTACTTCAATTCACTAATCAAGCAACCATCCAGTTTTATGTAGGTAGACTTTAGATTTATTGCTTACTTTCAATATGGGATTTGTTTATGATTTTTTTAGACAGAATGATATTTTGTTTCTTACATTCGATTTTTTAATAATAGCTCGGTGATAATTTAGTCAGATGAAGCGTCAACGGACATATGCATATTTGAATCTACCTATCCTACTTTATAATGAGCTTTAGATGAAGGAAAATCATTATGAGATGTATCAGTAAGGTAATTTTATAAGATAATGTGAATGCACTCAGGCATTATGATTTGAGTTCATCTGAACTTACTATCTAGGACCATATCGTCACTTAATATAGGACGAGTTTGTGGAAAAGTACTGAGCCTGTACAATACAAAAAAATTACTCGCAGGCAATATTGAAGAGTGAGAAATCCACATACGTGAAAGATGAATACGATCGGCTCCGGAGCAATAGCATTGGCAACAGCGCCATAGAGATCGCTAAGGAAGGGCGCATAGAGGCTCTCACTTGTCTCTGGCCGCATATAAAGACGATACCAATGCAGCTGACGGTGCTGGAGAAGCTGCCAGAGACTATAAACCCACTGGAGTTCCAACACTTGCTGCCGTCACCGAAACCGATGCAGTGGTTCGAGGAGAGATCACCGATTAAGATACCGCCTTTGCGGCATGAGAACGATTGGTGCAGGAAAAGTATATTTAGGTAAGACAGTTAAACACACACGACACATCCATCGGCATTAAATATAATTGTAAAATTTAAATAGGTGTAATATAACAGAAAAATGAAAGTAATACAAGGGTAAAGCTATAAATCTTGAAACGATCTATGTTATGCTGTACCAAAATTGAGTTAGTGCGAGCAGTACACGCGACATTGTAACGTAATTTTCGCACTCTCGCGATATGCATCTGAAACGAAGTCTTCATTCTAATTAATTATTTCATAACGTACACAAGTATAATTTTATAAGCCCCTGCATAGAAACCAAAAAGCGACTGCCCGGAAGTGACACTTTTACACTCCTAATACACCTCCTGTTTTAATAAAACTAGAGGCGATAAAGACCGACATGCGGAGTAATTACAGTTTGCAAGAAGGAATAAACTCATTAAAACAATTCATAGAAATAACGTAAACAGAGTCATAGTCTAGTCTAGACTAACATTAGACATCGTTTGCAGGTCGATTTGGAGCTCGAATTGGTCAGAAGAGAGTACACCAGAGATTGAGATACCAGTAGATATGCCCGGTAGTAGTGACGACATAGCCAAATGGTATGAGAAGAGAGCGCGCGAGATAGAAGAACGCAGTGGTTTGGTCTCGCACGCTCTCACTCTGGTTACCATAGCAACGGTCGGGGGAGGAGTCCAGGGTCTGGACAAAATCCTATTCCATCTTCTCACACTCGACACCCTCATCTACGATATCAACGTCGAGGGCATCACCCTGAAGGAACTCGAGAAAATGACCCTTTTGGAAACCTGCACTCATTTGATGAAAATGGTAATTGTTATTACTATGTATTAATTAATTTAAATAAGGATAGCAAGGCGTCGTCCTTTAATGACGTGACGTTTTTTTTTAGCAAATTCATTATCTTCCCCTTGGTGTATGTATTAGTAGTTTTAATAAAATCTTAGATAGATTATTCGATATTCACTCCGTCGAGTAACATTTTGGAGTAGCAAATTGTTTCATTTAACTACATTAATTGTGCTTCGAAAACGTGTGTTTAGAAAATCAAGACACAGAATGATAGAAAACCTTTTTAAAATTACAGCTTTAAAAACTCGTATTTTCTTATGTTTCCAGTCGACGCAGGAAACTTTCGTTTCCGACTTGAAGCAATACATGATACCGTTCCTTAAACGTTACGAGAGGTTGACTTCCGGTAGTGACATTTGTGTCGACGGTTTAACCGATTACTTGGAAAGCAGGAGCCGTGTAGATCTCTCACCGATACTTTGGGTTAGAAGTTATTTGTTACTTAGTTAGTCACTCACTTGGTTAGTTTTGTCATACTGTTTATAAAAAAACAATTGTATGCCTGCAGGTGTTACAATCGCCGAAGGAGTTCGAGCTCGACGTAAGAACTCACCTGGACCTGGTGGAGAAGTGTTTATTCGCATACCCCGACACCGATCAGCTGGATAAGGCTTGTGATCTGCTAAACACAATATTAAGAGAAACGTTAGTGCATCTGATATTTATTCTATTAGAAGTATGGATTGAATTTATCAATAAAAACAAATTCCTTATTCAATTTGGACGCTGACAATGCGCTTATATACACATTAAAAAATAACCACCGGTTCGAAAAACAGCTCAGTTGAGAAGACCCGGCAAGGAAATCGATCTGGTTATTTTTAAATGATTTTTTAAGCATGATATATGCAATTGTAGAAGACAACGTTTTGTGGAAGTTTACGAGTAATATTACGGTATAGTTTGTTACTTTTAAATTTAGGTTACGATGGGAGTGACATGTTCTTGGTTAACCAAAGTCCTTTAAATAAATATAAATAATAAAAAAGTATGATATAAATTATGCTATTCATAATAATAAACGGTTTTAGCGAAAGCACAGAGAGGGGTGTCATTTCCAGACATCACTATTGTTCACGTAATGGATCCACCGTATTTATAATCTTTGGACATTAAAACCTGCTTGACATAGTGCTTAAACTTATTGGCACGTAAAATTGTCAATTATGTAACTAATTCGTTATCTATAATAATGTAATTCCAGTAATATTCTACAGTTTAGACAGACCGATCACCGTGCTAGTCTATATTTTTGCGATCAATAACAATGTCGTCTACATATAAAAATATTTTTGGATTTTCAAATGATGAAGACAATCAGTGAACAAAATGGTTAAACTACTGTTATTTATCTGGATCTATTATAATTAGACAAATTAGAACAATTACATATTGTTTATAAGCATTATAAAAATATTCTATGTTAACATAATTTGAATAAATCCAATAAAAAGTTGTTTTGAAAAAAATGCGTACATTCAGATGTCCAATACATAATATATTGAGTATATGCAGAATAGATATATTAATGATCAATTACGTATACTCGATACGAGACAAAATTATTTTCAGGTAGTATGAACGTTATTGAATTTTATATCTGCTCTTTCGTTGGCGAGGATCTATTAATATCAAATAAAGCACATAAGATAAAAATGAAAGACTTTGTGTTGTTTTAAGTTAATTGCTATGTTATCGTTTAAGTTATAAAATAATCTTGCGTACATTACTGGTACGTAGCTATAATCCATGGAAAGGTAGACGTTGCTGTTTCTTTTAATATTAATAATTCGACACACCGCCGTATCTCACGGAAACCGCTACATTGCAGTTTCATTGTAATCATTCCGACATCGGATTACCAAACATTATTGACACCTGCTCCTACATGGAACTCTCCAGCTCATCGACGTCGTAATCTCCCTACCTTCCGAGTCTCACAGAGGCTCTTCCTCAGCTGCAAAGTCCTCCGCAGAAGATCACACCTTGATCGGTAGTCACCTGTCTCAGGTTTAAGGATTATTAGACGTAATATCGGTCGATAGACATGTTTTAATTATTAAGTTTAATTTAAATATAAGTGTGATTGTAATGGCCACATAATGAGTGCGTAATGAAAGGTAATGTATGTATAATAAGCGGTAAATGTGGTGTGGTCACAGAGACGGCAGTATGTCCAATAACGAGCTGATGCGTCGCGTGAAGGTGTTGGAGCGCGTGGTGTCGGCGTGCACGCGGCTCGCGTGGCGCGGGCTACACGTGCCGCCGCACTCGCTGCACGCGCTGCCCGCCGAGCCCCAGCACGTGCACAAGCTGCTCACCCGCCTCGCCAGGAGTCTCGCCAACGGGTACCACACTACTATACACGCTCTCACCTAGTTCCGGCACTATCATTTGTGATCAAGTACCTCGTATCATAGTATCTTCATCATCCTGAACCACATTGTAAGTTAACATTATGTGAGGGGAGTTCTTAGCGCGATTTTGGACTGTAATTTTGTGGTTCTTGTTTTTAATTCATTAACATGTATACTCATGATATTATGTAATTTTGATGGCACTTTATGTCATATAGTGTGGTTGTTATGCAAAAGTAAAGTGGATCGAAAGTAATGACACAGAGCATCAATTCTTAACTTCCCAATAGCTCCCTTGGAATGCTTAACAAATGGTCACCACTTTGTTGGCCATTGAACATGAAAATATTGTAAAATAACTACGGGCTCAGTCCGGGATCAGCAAGTGTATATCGCGAGCTTCCTAGGTCTCATCTACCGAGTGTCGGAATCATTCTCAGACTGTACTTTATTTAAAATCGGATGAAGTGCATTCATTTCGCCGAATTCAAATAAAAAGAGTTGGCCTATTTATATTCTCTCTAAATTAAAAAAAACACCGCGATTCAGAGAAAAATACTGACTGAGAATAACTGAAAAGACTCTTGTATCATTGTATGAAGTAAAATAATGCCGTAATATCTTTCGATTTTGTTGAGTTTCTTTTGGGAAATAAATAATGGCAGTGATGATGGCGTATCCGAGTACCGCATCGGTTGTTGTAAAATTTAATCTTGCAATGAGCCTGAGGTGTTGACTAAAAGGAAATATCGTGGCGAAACCATTGCACCCTATAAAATATATTTATAGCGTTTCTCGCCTTCGTCTTCAAGATAATATTTACAGTAAGCTTTTATCCATGTAATCCGGCAGCATCGCCTGTTAACTTGTCTTTTTCTTAATTAAAGGTAATTTCTTCGACGGTAGGCTGTTTATACAGATCTAGTGTGAATAACAAAATAAAGTTACAGCATTTAAAATCAAATTGATTAAAATGACAGCTTTCATCAAGACCACATGCTCGAACTTTTGTATATTCTTACCGTTAAATTCAAGTAAAACAATGTTGTACTTTATTGCTAGTGGCCCTTATCACGCGGATAGTGATGTCCTTTAGTAGTATTGATAATATCGATGTTGCAAATATATCGGATCTAAATAATTTGTTTCCGATCTATAAAAGTCACATACACAGATATAAAAGTAATCATTTCTGTCCATATTGTCAATTTGTCTAAGTTCTCATTTTCATATTGCATTTTACTGATTGCATTATACATTTTACTAACTACATATACATCTATATTTAATTTAAATTTTATCACTACTATTTCAGTACATTAGTTACATTAGTTTGACAGCTGTCATTCTAATGATGCTATATTTGAATAAGTAACATAAAAAAATCGATCCATGTTAGAAATGTTAAATAAAACGGAAATCAAAGAGATATTGTTTATCTTTATAGTGAGGAAAAACCAACACACCAGGACTGGGAGAAGCTTCTGAAGGATATCTTAGAGTTACAGTCCACAGTCTTCGATTGCATCACGAAAGATCAGTGCTATGAAGTAAGTGAATGTAACAGTCATGTATGAGGAAATATTAAAACAAGAATTTTCTACGTACGTATTCTTCGTAATTTCAACAAACTATTCGTCACTGGAATTCGATATTACCCATTGTGATAAAAGATTGTGTTTATTCAACTTAAACATTTATAGTGTGGTGCCGGTTAAGAATAGTACCACCCCATATCGTTCCCGTGGGATTCGTATCGTAAGGCGACCGAGGGATAAACCAGAGGATGGGCATCCTCTGTGTACCACAAACACTTATTGCGATCGCTAACCCCCCTGCAAAGCGTGCCGATTATGGCAACTTCCCCCTTTTTGGGGGAGTCCTATGTCCCGCAGTGGACGTCTTTCCGTTGAATCAATCAATTAATAGTGTGGA
This sequence comes from Samia ricini, assembly GCA_014132275.2. Lineage (NCBI taxonomy): Eukaryota > Metazoa > Arthropoda > Insecta > Lepidoptera > Saturniidae > Samia > Samia ricini. The sequence goes on from AP028161.1 coordinate 17,228,852, forward strand.
CAAAGAAAACAAGTTTGTGTTACTTGTGTGGCTTCATTGTAATATTTATAGCGGCGTCATAATATAGAACTTTGATAATAATATTCGTAATTAGATAATTCTACCAAGAAGTAAGTGAAATAGAAGTGATGTACTTAAAATTTCTGTATAAGAATTACACACACATTTGTTTAAAAATAACCTTTGGAAAATAATTTGCTTGTATAATATAATAATATTCATAAGTAGATTAAAATAAACAATCATTATGTATGCATGTCAGTGATTATATGAAGTTGACTCAAATTATCTGTTATTTCACTGTATTGTATTTAATATCATTGAAGGAACGAAGAATCGTTTATAGTATTGTCTTGGTTTCAAATCTTACAACAAGTCTGAGCTTCCGGTGAATCTAAACAAAAAAATATAGGCATGCCTCTGATGTGCCTATTATTTCTTAGATACTGCGACACTCTTCAATTGAAATATTATATGCCGAATTTGGTTACTTATTTCTTCTAAGTGGTACAAGTTCAATCCATGGAGCATTGAAATTGAATTGAATTTGAACTCAAATTGAAAAGTACCATTTAGGTGTATTTTGACAACATTATCTTAAAGTTCTTTATGCTTAGCCTGTTACCATCTTGGACCATATCGTTATGTAGCATCAAGTGAGATTCTGTTCAAAGTGTGTATAAAATATGGAATTATAATCTATAGATATACGCATCGTCGTTATTGACGTCGGGCATGGCGTCCAGCATAAAGCTAGCCTCGGAGGTGTTAACGTGCGAGGTGAACACTCGCACCGCACCTCACCTGGTCACGTACGCGCGGAGCGTCGACCTCGTCTTGAACGCCGCTAAGGAGTACTTCAACTCGGCCTCCGCTCTCAGCGACCCCGCACTAGAACTAGCCAAGTAACCTATCCTCCGGTAGAAATATTAACATCTTTTAGAGCGTCTATAGTATTTTAAACTGCATCTCTTGATTTTTGATGCAAACTGATTATACTCGTGTCAAACACTCTTTGCCAGTGGGCAATACAATGTCGGAATAGGACAGCGCTTACGTCTTTCTCTGTCTTTATATCTCTCTCTGTCACACTTACAGGCCTAATGGGAGGCGTAGTAGTGACGCACTAGTATAGTATCGATATTAATTCGTAAATAGGTTTTTCAGGGAATCCATAAATTTCGGGTGTTGAAAATTATATAGCAATTCGTATTTACTAAAACACTATCAGTTTCACGGCGTCCATATTAATTAAACACGTGTGCATTCAAAATTAAAGATATATGTATATTTCTATTGTCTTGCGTCCGGTAGGGTAAACGCGGCTATAACCCGTTGCGTACGTGGCAACGGTCCGTACCTGCACATGCAAAATATTCTCGTCAAAAAATCGGCGCCAGCACGGCTCGGCTGTTCGGTGACGGATCGGTGTAAAGGGTAAACTATATTTTATTGCATGTGCCGGTACGGTTACGGTCATGGTATGATACGGTCTAATGGGCAGAGTCCTTAAAACAAATGTGATATGGTTTACACATATAGATGCTGTTTGAGCTTAATCAAAGACGGGAACCCAGATATACAGCGGGAACTGGACCTTATAGCTGCTTTGCAGATATTGAGTGCTTTCAACATACCACTACTGCCTATACAAGGTGAATATAATCATAATTTCCTGTATCGTGTAAATTTTCCAATAAAAAAGAATGTATTTTTTTTTGTAAGATTTTTATTTTCATCAAAAATTCGGTACTTATTTTCTAGCATTTGCACTTTTTTGTAATCTATTTTTTTAAGGCAGCTCATTTTTTCGGGTTAGATCTTTTATGACTAAATTTCAAAATATGTTTTATTATATTCAAAGCTTTTAATTATAGGTATCTTTATCTAATTCCTAAGTTATACTTTTGTCATTTAACGATTTTCTCTTATATGCAATGCGGTGATGGTATCGATTCTTGTAATCGATATAGTTGCAATTTGATACTTTTATCGATACATAAAATAGTTAAATTATCGTTGTTCAGTCCGTCTGTGCGAGGACAACATGTCGCTGATAGAGGAATGCTTGAAGGCGGATCAGAACGCGTACTTGGCGACCCACAAACTCCTTAAGTTAGCAACCCTGCTGCAAATCTCCGGAGATGATGAACGGACCAGGTTATTCTCAATTTTATATAATGGTTTACTTTCTTACAACATACTTAGAGATTTTAAACTTAGACTTAGAGACTTTAGACTAGATAAGTCACATCAATTTTTGCTTAGTCTTCTTGATGACCTTGTATTTCTTACGTTCCTGTTGATATTAGTGATGCGACTTATGGAAATCTTCAATCATCATGATTTTTAATAAAATAAACCCAAATACTTTAATTAGAAATGGATGGTTATTTCGGATGTTTCTGCAGGCGTTTCTATTGTTTATTGACGCGTTTAAGCAGTGTGCAGTTATTTTTCTCTAAAGTGTCAGTACACAGGTAGAAATTTTTTGATTTAATCTCAATGTAAAAGTTAAAATTCGATGTCGAAACCAGACGATAGTGTATGTATGGTGTAAAGTTATGAGGATAACAGTGAATTAAATCGGTGGAAAAAATCATCAGCAATACGTTGTGTTGCAAAATTGTACGTAAACCAAGAGAGATATGTAAATATAATGTATATTCAGGGAGGGTAGAGTGCTGCAGCTGGTGGGGGAGTACGCGCTGCGGGCGGGTCCTGCGGCGGCGGCCGCTGCGGCTGAGGCGGGGCGCAGGCTGGCGCAGCTGCGCTACGCCCCAGCGGCGGCGCTGCTGGCGCGCATAGCGCAGCACGCGCAGGCCGACGCGCCCTGCCGGCGGGATCTCTACGCCGCCTCACTGCTCGCCTGCGACCCGGTCCAGATGGAGGACATACTGAAAGCTAGGTCACTATGGATACTATACTAACTCTTGAAGACATTGCTCGCATGCACTCGGGTCAGCAACAACTTACTTTTTATATTAAGCCTCATATATTTAAAAATACTAACACTACATAAACATGATCAGGTTCCAACAAGACCGAAAACCCAATAATAATTCAAAATGAAAGTGTACTTTTTTAGACTTACCCTGGGACTGGAAACCCTTCAGCAGATGGGAATGGCAATGAAGGAGAATCTTCACCTGGCAGAACGTTGCCCATCAACTGAAGAAGAGTTTGCAGATGCCATTACAACAGTACGTTACGATATTTTTAAATGTTTTTTTTTTATTTATTAAAATGTTCTTTAGGAAACAACTGATTAGACATTTTTAAAGCATATTAATAAATTGCTGTTCTGGACGTATTTTAACGATATCACGGGACTAAACAATAAATTAAAATACATTTAAAAAAAAATTGGTCGTCACGGGTCTTTCGACAGATATCAAACATTCAAATTGATGGTATAAAATAGTATACGCGCACGCCCAGGTGTCAACTATTCAGGCCGTTTCACACGAGTCGGTTTTACTGCTTATGTTGTCTAAGCGGAGCGGTGGGGGGAGGGGAGGGGGTTGCCTGAATGGTGATTACGTAACCAATATGCACTTATAAATTTTCGTTTTTTTCCTTCAAAATTATGTCAATGTCTACGTCATTATGGCAGGTAAAAATTTCGCTAACTATTTTACTGACCTTTGTCAAAAGTTTTGCTTATGTAATATTTGAATGCCCCCTAAAAGATTAACATCGAAAAAGAATTGTATTTTTCGCTGTGAGAATTTTAATAAAATATATTGAATGTTTGTATTGATATCAAAGTCTATTTTTTTTTAATGAAGACTTTGTAAACATAATCTTTTTAGCCTGTAATAGAGAAGAAAGATCTGGTAGCTCCCCAACAGTCAGAAAAGAAGATGCCTTTCCTCAATCTACTGATCGAGACATTCCACAATAAATTCACTTCAAGGTATGAAACAATTTATTTAGCTTTTTATAGGTATATATAATTGAAGGATTCATAGGTAATTTATTTATTATTAATTAATTAATCTAAAGGCACTTTTTATTCTCATTATTATTATTAATTTTAGAAGGAGTAAGAATCGATCGATATATTTAAGTTCTGCCACTATATAATGATATTGTTGTGTAGTTAATATGTATGTACTGTTTACAGAAAACGTTTAAAAAAAACGAAAAGGCGTGGGGGTTCCACGGACCCCATATTGTAACGAAGTTCCTTTCGCTTTTTGGTAGATGTTTACAGTCATTATAATTTATATTATAAAATAGTAAGATGATAAGAGTTGAATTGAAAAAATGTACAATAAAATATACTTACTTATTTACTATAGTATATATACTCCGGACGATAGATAGCGGGATAAACCCTGTATGCCTGCTTTTGTTTCAAATATGGCACTAAAATAGACAGTTATAATTATTGAAATAAAGAAAGTATAAAAAGGAAAAAAGTAAGGCTCAAAAAGCATAATATTAAAAAAAAAAAGTTTAGTAGTTTCGATTTACGTCGGGTTTTTTATATACCTAACGTGCCGTGAGTGAGTATGAGAATAGTCTGCATTATATTTGTTGTTGTATTAGGAGTCGTCCATTAATCATGTGATGTTTTTTTCTCGCTAATTTGTGATCCCGGTTCTCCCTGCTGACACGTGATGGGGTTTTGAACTAACCTTCTTCTTCCTACTTATCCAAGACACGTGTATTTCATATAATTAATAAGAAAATAAACAAGCCTTTTATTTTCATTCTTAATAATTGACATAAAAAAAAAAAAAACAATATAAAACCTTATTAAAAAAAAAAACGTTTACATTTTAAATAAGTAGGCAGTAATTTATTATTTCACTGGAACCTCCTCAGGTAAAGTACTCCTTTAAACCTTTAAGTCTTGGGCTATTTGTTGCCATTTTGTGACAGCAACTTTTTTATGTGATCTTCTCATCTAGTGGATGGTCTTCCTCTACACAGCTTACCCGATGGGCGTATTTTATATAAACTAATTTAATTCTGCAGCATACATGTGATGTTTCATGGTTTTGTCCAAACCGCCAAGAGGGGAGGGCCTAGCCTTCAAACCCTCACGTGACTGTCGGAGGATCTTATTATATGAAAGTGTGTGTATGTGTGTGTGTCAGTGAGTCCAGTAAGCCCGCGCTGAGCGAGCTGGACGAGCGTGCGGTGCACTGCCAGGAGTACTACGCGGCGCTGTACCCGCAGCACCGCGTCTCCCCGCACCACTACCGGTACGAGCGCTTCGCCCTCCCCGACGTGATGGAGCGCCGCGCTCCGGTCGCGCACAGCGTCCTCACCTGGTACTACTCGCAGAACTCGCTCGACGGTGGACTCACCAAAAAATTGGAGACCGAAGGTCTGTTTACTCAACAAGTCCTTGGAACTGGGCCCGCCTTACTATCCTAATTATTTTTTTTATGTGTAACATTTTTCCTCTCTATTTTGTGAAATAGAAAGCGTGTAAGAGGAAACCGGGCTCCATCAAATCAAGAGATTGGGTACGGTCAGCCATATTAGGAACTAATTCCGTACATAAAACCATGATTGAAATGTCTAGTTAATATAACAATGCTGAGGTGTACGTGTGTTTAATGACAGTGGTTCAAAAATGCGCCGAGGAACTGCTGTACAAGGACACGGCCCTCAGCGTCGCCTGCCTCCTGCGGTCCTGTGAGGACACTGCCGAGTGCATCCGGATGCTGGACAACACCGCCTCCGAGACGAGCGTCAGCTGCGTGCTGTACGCCACACTCATCAAGTGCAACACGCCAGAGCTGCGCGATATTGTCTACTTGACCAAACCTTGCTTGGTAGGTAACTATGACCTTAGTTACTTTACTTAACCCCTTGATTTTACGCCAGCTTTCCATTGTTTTCCTATTGTCTTATTTTTATGTGTACTCGACACATTAATCTAAGAAACATTAAATAATAAAGGGTTACACCGCTTTTATTTAAAAGCCAGTTGTTTTTTCTGTGTATCACACATTTTCTGTATAGTTAGAACTATTGATGAGTTTTAGACATGCCAACAAAGGTGAAAAGTCGAAACTTTAAAAAATATGATTTAATAATTAAATTTGTAAATTTTTATTTTATTAACTAACCTAACATATAAACATTTGTCTGCGTTTTACATGTATTGGCGCTCCGAGCAATAATTATGTATATTTTAATAAACTATTCATAATCAAAACATACGATAATGCGTTTAAGTATGAATTTTATTATTTATCTCTGAGCGCCAAGCACTTAAAAGTCATCTTATACTTGACATACGTTAACAAGTTGACTGGTGACGTCATGGCATTGGTAACGTGAACACGTTTAATTCTCAACGGAACTCGCTCAACGCCGCTAAAGAATTTTTCACTTAAAAAATCCTCAGGTCGTAATTAAGAAGATAATGTGCGATTCTGTATATATATATTATTATGTGTGTACATGCAGATGGGTCGTACGACGTTAAGGCAGAAGAACGCGTCGGAGGAACAGGTCCGGCTGATAGGCGAGTGCATCGACCGGCTGACGCGGCTCAGCGAGGTCGACGCCATCAGGGAGCTCGGCGTCAACGTCAACGGGCTGCTCTTCAACGCCGACCTCGACTACCGCCGCGAGATCATATACACGCTCGCCAGGTATATAACCCCGACCCCCCTTAACCCCCTCCCCCGTCTGAAGTAGCAAGCGTAGCTCTCACCCCTCCCAGGGTAAGTAATTTTTTTTTTTAGTTGTATAAGCTCAGCGCTTTGATCACAATCTGAGCTGATATTAAGTGACCATGTGGTTTAGCATGGTGAACACAATAAGTCTAGAGGTCGGACTAGCTCTCAAGTGGGACTGCCAGAACACATTGTCAATCGGTTTTCAAACTTGAAGATGGTAGCTACTCACGTGGGTATTGTTAGAAAGTACCGTCGGATTCCGCATCGATGGACGCAGGTTCGAACCCACCTATTTATATCTATAGTGTACCGATCAAGGAATACGTTATAAAGAAACAATGATATAGTGGTACGGCATTTTCTAATATTGCCCTCCTTTGTAACAACCAATATTACCAAATACTATCGCCAAACACCAATATAGGTGTGTTCCGGCAGCATCGCTCAGAGCCAGTACCTCTAGGTTTAGTGGGTTCCATCCTAGACCACATCGTCACTTAACATCATGTAAGATTGTAGTCAAAGGACTAGATACTATTAAAAAAACCAAATCAGAATTTCATACATATTTTTACTATAGTAAGGAAATCTGTTAATTTTTTTCCCAAAATCTGCTTATTTATTTATTACTACATAAGAAAACGTTGCTTATGTAATCAGCTTTCAGACCACCCTCTACCCCATGTCAAGACAGATAGGCAAATCATAGACTTCCCCACCCATCATTAATAATATTATTGTATAAACAACTATATAAATTTATTCTCTTATAATATGAAACGAAATAATCCTTAGACATCACATATCGTATGTACACAGTAATTAATTATATTTGATTTTATCGTAAAGCATATTAACTATTGGTTATATATTTGTGGTCAAAGGGTACTTAGTCCATAATCATATGACTGAATTGACCTTATTTGAAATTCTAATACCAGTGGAATCAATATGTATAAAGTTAAGCTTCAAATGAAATCTTTACGTAATTTTACACACGTAACATAAAATTAAACGTAATACACTTTGTAATATTATATAAAAAAATATTGTATAAGCTATATTAAAATAAAAAGTAAAACATGTACTAAAATAAAAATTTTGCCGAAACCAGGGATCGAACCAGGGACCTTTAGATCTTCAGTCTAACGCTCTCCCAACTGAGCTATTTCGGCTGTATAAGTATTGTTGAAATTTCATATATGTATATATATGGAGCTATTTAAAATAGTTTATTTTTTTATTGATAAGTTTATAAAAGTACAATAAGCTGTTCATACATTACATAAAATGACGATATAATATATTTATTTCTGATTATAATTTTCTTTCATTTAACCGCAGAGATACATGTTCAATTCTTTCGGCATCACTCATAAAATTCGAATTTTATGTTTCTGTTCTGTCTTATGATTGTTAACTATTATAAATTACATTTTAACAACGTTTAAAACTTAATAACGTAATAGTTGAAAAGGGTTTTATTTACAAAAATAAAATTTTCTCTAAAAAGTTATTTATTGATGTCATATATTGTCGCGAGGACAATTGAGTTAATTTAGATTAAGGAATAAAACGAAATGAAAATCTGAAAACAATATATATAATAGACAAAAACCGATAAAATATGTATAAATAAAATATTTAACCTAGCTAGTAAAGAAACTTTTCTCATATAGCACTGCAATACTTTTATCAGAATTTGTTGATCAGTACGCGAGTATCGGTCATAGTAATTTTCCGATCGTCTATGATCTTCGCTTGCCTCATCCAAAAGTCTGCACGGTATAATGTAATAGTGTTGCCATTTTCTCTTTCATCTTTTATTGTCTATCAATCTACTATCTATACTAATAAATAAAATTGAACTGTCTGTTTGTAATGTCAAAATACTAAATAGGTTTGAATGTATACAATATACCTAAACAAAAAACACAATTTTAAAAAAATTTGTCCGTCTGTCTGTTTGTTTGTTCCGGGTAATATCCGGAACGGCGGGACGAATTTTGACGGGATTTTTTTTTTTTGGTAGATAGCTGAAGTTACCCCGGGGTAACTTAGGGTATTTTTAATTTACTTTATATAATAATGTAAAAATTGATGTAAATATCGCTCCGTTGTCCATTATCTCATGACTTCTCCCACTGCATCGTGTTAATAAATTTGTTTTTTGTTCACCAATGTCCATCTAATTTTTATTTACAGTTTTTATGTAATTATGTAATATATTCTCCATTGAGGCCTAAATTAATAATTTTCACATACCAATAATTACTTTTCAGTAAATATTTTATGGATAGCTGAATGTTTTTATAGTAATGTACATTTATAGGATCTCGTGTAAATTTGTAGGATTATTGTATTTTATGTCTTAGGGCCACGAACGGTTTCGTGTGTATCATAAAATCTCAAAAAACAAATTAATTATAGAGTCATATGTCCAGCTGTGGACGTCTTTCGATTGTATGGATGGAAATTGAGCGTTTTGGAAATTGAAGAAATGTTAAGAATGTTAATTATAAAAGAAATATGTTATAATTGTTAGGTCTACGGATAAATAAAGGGCATATGGAGTTGGCGTGTTCGCTCGCAAACAAGTACAAGCTGGACCCACTGGACGTGTGGCTGCAGCACGCAGCCGGGACGCTCTCACTAGCTCAGGTGAAGCCGGAGTCGCTGCCGGCCACCGACGCTACAGCGCACAAACGGTAATTCTATTCTATGTATTAACCCTTTGAGCACATTCCCGGCGTTTACGCCAGCTTTCCATTGTTTTCCTATTGTTTCATTTTTATGGTTTCATTATTACTCGACACATTAAAGCTATGACTATGAAATATTACCCCCGACTTAAGTATTTGACTTTGCTGTGAAACATCTATTGGTGTCCATTATTATAGTTAAATTTGTTTCTTGTTTCACATGTACCATATGTCCCGTGACGATCAACATTTTTGTTTTGCATTTTAAAAAAATATTTTTAATTCTTTGTGAATGTTTTATGATTTTGATACTTTATTAATTTTTGCTTTTGTACAATTATTATGCGTGTTACATAATATTTATGTACATATGTACGGGGTGTATTTGATATTATAAATTATTTATTTCTTAACGAACAATAGTTTAAGAAAAATTATATATGATTGTTGTATAATATAAATATGAATGGTTTTGTGTATTCTTAAAGTCTGTGAAATATGTATTCTTTTTAAAGTCCAAATTGCATTTAATAAAGTGATGATAGATAAAATTTCCTGAAAAATTATGGTTGCATTTCAGAAAAATAAAATCTACTTAGTTACATAAAAATATCTTATTACAATTTTAGTTATATGTAAATTAACAAGTATCAAGATTCTTTTGATTATAATTTCTAATATAATTTAGTTAATAAAACATTTTTTTTGCGGAAAAGAAAGGTCACTTTTTAAGAAAAACTATTAAGACTAGTGAAAAAAACGTTGTTTGTAGCATAAAAGAGACTCTGTGGCCGGAGATACGCGGGTCTGATCACAGGGCGCTTATCAACTTCTTCATGTTACTGAAAGCCGTCGACGATAAGATGCCAGTCTTCGGGATATCGGCTTCGGAGCACATCAAGCTGTTGAAGAAGGCGAAAGCATCGTCCACAGGCAGGTTCACCGTTTCATACATTCGATTCTTTTAATGTGGCAAACTTGCTCTACTAGGTCCAACGACCACCGTACACTTGTGAAAAAACCCGCTACAATGAGACACCAATACGCGTCGTATTCCGGAATTAGTCAGTGTATTTACCCGCGATAGATATAGTTCAGTATTGTTTCTTTATTTGTCACATCTTTATTTAATACTAGCTGTGTGCCCGCGGCTCCGCTCGCGTCTACTAACAGGCAGATAGATGTTGCTTTCTATATAATGTAAGGGATCAGATGAAGTCATTTTGCCGAGTTCGAATAAAAAAAAAAAACCATCACTGATATTTTTGTTTATTTTGCGTGTCGCATATAAGTGTTATACATGGATCAAATTGTTTGTCATTACGTGTTTATTAATAACTCACCCTCACCAAAGATCCACGTGTATTTATTTGTATGTTACAAAGTATCATAAAATTGTTCAGAATATTATCTTTAAATACCTAGTTTCATTCTGTAAAAATGCGGAGTCAATGTGCGGTCCGCAAAAAAAAATTAATACATATTGTGATGTTTTCTAAGCTCTCTCCCGCGATTTCGAGCCTCACGTGAATAATGTACGATCCTTAAATTTTGAATAGGGGTGTGCGAATATCCTTCGAACCGAATATGAATATCCAATTCGAATCGAATAATTCCAATTCGACGAATAATTCGAAAATTTCGAATAATTTGCGAATTTTCGAAATGTCACTAATTCACTGGCTTTTCTATTCTTTCTAATTTGATTTCCTTTTACATCCTGTATCAAAATATTCTACTTACGAATAATATACTTTTTGATTAAGAATCAATTACCCGGTGAAAATTTTCCAAAATATTCGAATATTAATACTCGATTCGGAAGGAATAATTCGTAAGTTCGAATTAAATTATTATTAAATTAAATTAAATAATTAAATTAATTATTTAAATAGGCCTTGATGAATTGATAACATATAATTGATTGATAATATGAAGAATTAAATAGGCCTATTTAAAAAAACAGTATATCAGTATATGTGGAAAGAGTATTTTGACGAAAAATCTAAAGAAAAGGGAATTTGGTATAAGACCTTACAAAGTCAGCCGCCTAGAACACCTTGGTTCTGTGATGTTGAATTAAATAGATGTTCTGTAGTTTTATTGCATAGGTTAAGATCGGGACACATTCCATCAGAACAATTTAAATTTCCTATGCAGATAGTTAGATCGCCATGTTGTACAGCATGCGGTACTATTGATGACGTGCATCATGTTCTGACGGAATGTGTTAAAAATTATAATGTTAAGATAGATTTTATTGATAAGTTTAAGTTAAATAAATTAAATGTAGAAATGTTCCATAGTATTTTAGTAAATCCTACTAAGGATATTGCTAAAATGCTATGTGAATTGATTGAAAGATGATGTATTTAATGAAATAAACCTTTAAAATTAGTAATATTAGGTTATGATGGGGCTGATATGACTTATGTCAAAAGCCCCTAAAAAAACTTAAATAAAAAAAAAAAACCCTAATTATGATGGTCGTCACAGATTTAGATTACAAAATGCTGGTGGAACAGCCGAAGTCGGAGCAATACCTGAGCCACGTGCTCGACATCATCAAACCTGAGAACGTGGGCATGGTCACCAAGTTCCTCAGGACGCTGCCGCCCGCCTTCAAGGTACCCGCTTCCGTCAACACCGTCTACACTAAGTGGCTCACCAAGTACTTCTTTACCGTAAGTTTACTATTTTACAAATTTACAACTAAACTTAATGAAATATAATCAGTTGATTCCTACTCCTGAAGATATCATTTAAATTAGAGCTAACAGCGATCATGCCGCAGTAAATAGTGCGGCCGGCTTCCGCGTCAATGGACCCGGGTTCGAACCCACCTATCCAACTCTAAAATCAGTCTAAGTTTTCGGTGAAGGAAAATATCGTGAAGAAACCATAGTATGGTGGTAGCGCCTGGACCTGGGTAACTACCACCCTCAAGTTCGAAAACCTGTCGTCAAATATTAAAAAGCGTGTTCCTGCAGCATCACTTAAGACACAGTACCTCTAGGCTTAGTGTGTTTACCATCCTGGACCACATCTTCACTTAACATCAGGTGAGATTATAGTCAAAGCACTGAGCCTATAACGTGTAAAAAATTATAAAAAAGATAAAAGAACCTCAGTTCATCTGAATTTACTTTTTTAATACTGTTTAGGCTCGGTGCTTTAACCACAATCTCACCTGATGTTAAGTGATGATTTGATCCAAGTTGGTAAACACACTAAGCCTAGAAGTACTCAAGTGGTAATTGGTATTTAGGGGTAGGTGTTCATATTTGAGGGTGGTAGCTATTCGCGCAGACATTATTAGTCCTACCAGGATACAAAGAAGTACTGTTCTAGAACGATGATGAAGGATGATAGACCCGAATGTATTAACAGACGTTAATAGTCCACATCTACCACATTTATCCAGTGCCTATCAAATAATTTGGTTATCAGGTAGCACCGGCGAACGCCAGCAATAAGAAATGGATGCAGCAGTACAGGCAGTGCGCTAGCTTCTTCAACAAGCTGTCTAAAGAGGATTTGATGCAGTTTGTTGCTGACACTTGTTTCAGCGATGAAGCCGTGCAACGGTATATACGCATACATACACACACACACACATATATATATATATCAAAATGTAACTCTGCGAAATGATTACACAGGACAGTCATTACCAAATGGTAATAATGACTTTTATTAGGTTAATAACATTATAAAACAGTGGAGAATGCTTTATCCTATCTTCTGTATATACGATTAATAATATTTGGTTGTTTTTAATATGTAATCTGTTTGCGTTAGTGTCCCGGCTGGTACTCGGAACCTGATGATCCTGCAGGCCGTCGACTACTGCCAGCAGGAGCAGAGAACGATTCCAAATTCAATAAGAAGTAAGTATATAGAGGCGTGGCCAGTGGAGAGGAAGGGGGCAGTCCACTGCCACGTGTCACACGTCAAATTTTTATTTTACTAATTTTAGTTAAAAAAAAATTATTCGACTCAAACTACGTGAGTCGTAGTGGAAACCTTTAACTTCGTGAAGAAATTCTGGAATATTTTTTAAATTCTTATTTAATATCCCTTATCATGTTTTTGCATAAATGTAACCCGAGCAAAGTCAGATAGCCACAGTTAGTTGACAGATATAGTATAGATGTTTGCAATGTGCAGCGATCAGTCGTGGACGCACATCGGGCAGGAGCTGACGCGCTGGGCTCGCTTCCTGGAGAACTTTCACTCCACCACCATACAGAATCTGATTGACAACAGCAACGTGCCCAGGGACGAGACTTGGACGTGAGTATCACCACACAATATCTGTTCACAATATATATTATACAACTATAGATTTTGTTTCAATCAACCGTCTCACTAAAACTTCGATCTTGCATTTTTTTAGGTATCGTCTTTCATAATATCTTTCTGCTTAGTTCAAATCCTTTAACTTCTCTAATAATCAAACTTGTCGATAGGTTTTTTAAAACTTGTAGGTGGTAGCTGCCCAGATGGGCATTATTGGAATATGCCTTAACACCGTGCTATAGTTTCCTCACAATTTTTTCTTCAGTGAAAACTCAGGTTAATTACAGATTTAAAGTATAGGTGGGTTCAAACTTACGCCCCGATGGGCGTATCGATATACGGAATCCAACCCCAACCCCAACAGCGCCATCATCCCTTTATACCTGTTTAAAAATTACATCGTCACTTTAGACGATGTTATGTCAAATGCGAAAAAAATTAAAAATGGGAGCCTTGGAATAGTCGCATATGATGTGTAACATCGTATACCTCACCTTGGTAATGAGAATTATTAATATCCGAAAAAAAAAATGATTCAGGTATCATTTGAGAGAAGAGAGAATTGGCTTTGACATACAGCATGTAGAGTTATGATAAGAGTGTGTGCATTACGTGTGCAGTGGTATAGAGAAGAGTCGCGGGCGTCGCGATGACGTCATCGGTTGGTTAGCCCGCCTCGTGATGCAGTCGGAGGTGCGGGCCGGCACGCTGCTCACCCTGCTGCAGTGTCTGCACGTGGACCCGACGCCGCAGGACATATTCGAACACATCGCCCGCAACTGCCTCAACAGCGCACAGTCAGTACTGCCTCTATATGTCCAATACTTTCAATCACATCTTTACATATTATTGTGACGTCAACACGATGAAAAAAAATCACTAGGATCGCCTTCATCAATCGAATATCTAAGAATAAAAAAGGGTTCCGGTTCTCTTCTTCAATTCAAATCGAACTGACTGGGTCGACTCACGATCTCCTTACGTAGTGAATTACAGTTCCAGAACGGCGCAGAAATATTAAAGGTCATTGGATCTTATCGGCTGGGTTATTTAAACGGCAACGTATAAAAAAAATTGAAGACGAATAGAAGAATATTTTAATAATATATATAATTTAAGTAAAACATTTACCTGAAATCTATTTTTATTTACATAGTAAACCTGTCAAAGTTCAAGTAATACTTGAACGTAATCGTAACGTAATACGTAATCGTAGGATTTTTTTGACTCCCCCCACTCCCTTTATAGCAATAGTAAGCAAAGCTCTTATTCCAATCGCTCATGATACCATAACCATTGGCAATGGCGTAACTATAGTATGACAGAGCTGGTAAAATACTACGGGCCCGGACCGCAAAGCCGCAAGCTCAGATGAATCCTAACATTTTTAACAAAATTCAGTAAAAATTATAAATACATACAATGAAAGTTAAACACGACTATATATTTAAACGCTTCAGTGATTTATTAATATCAAATTACAACGTGACGATTTTTACTGGGGGCCCCATCCAATGAATTTGCCATAGGCCTCAGATGGTGTAGTTACGCCTCTGAGCGTTTGCATATTTTTGATTAAAAAAAAACGTAAAATAGTAAATAGATAAACATCATTCGCGCCCTGTCCCTGTGCCCATCCACAGTCGATGTGCATCAGTCTTCTTTGACTATCCAATGGTCAGGTTCTTCGAGTGGCATCTGCCCGTGACGTTCGACGTGGGCTTTTATCATTTCCTCTGTGGGTTCCCGCAGGTCGTAAGCCCAACCGATCATCGCGAATAATTTAATTAGCACCGTCGTGATACTCCTTATAGGGTAGATAGCACCCTTGTGGTCGAACGCGAACGTGTGATGGTAGTTGTGATAACCCTCGCCGCCGGTCACGAATATCACGAACCAGTTGTCCCTCGCTAGGATTGTTCTGGAAATTTAAAGATGTCTATTTTTTTTTGCTACATATATAGGTCCAAGTATGAATTAAAGACTTACTTATCAGTGTCTTGAGTACCAAAACTATGTGCCAAATTGTTTATCGTCATCTGTGCGTGGAACGTGTACAGATATCGTATGAAGAATTGCCACGCGACAGCACACTGCCATGCTTCGCCCCACTTCCATATGTTAAATGCAGTCGGTAATATGAAACACGCGAGTATTTCCAAGATGAAATAGTGCCTGGAAATGATAATTAGTTCTTCATATGTTGGAATAAAAGTTACCTGTTGTATTATTGCGTAAATAAGTTTTAAAAAATCGTTAAGATTAATTGCACTTATGTTTCATATATACGCATGCGTGCGTATGAGCGTACGAATGAACTTTATAAAAACGTCTGAACGCTTATTACAGTAAAAGTTATTACAGAAGTTTTAAAGTTTTTTTTTGTTATTCTCTATAAATTTATTATTTAATTATCTATTGGAGTTAAGTGACAATATTACAATCTAAAGTAGTATTAAGGGGTCGTTCAAGTTTTACGTAAGCTATTTATTTGGGACATTTTTGACCCTCTTGTCAGCAATAGTAAACAAAGCTCTTAAATCAAAATTTTTTTTGGTAAATATTGTTACTTACATAGTTATATCCCCTCAGCCCACCCCTGCCTTTATATTCCTAAATGCCAGTCTGCAATAACGTACTTTGCATTGACTAATTCTCAGTAATGAATCACCCACGCTGTCCGGTTCAGATAATGTTTGTATTTTAGACTAAGAAACTAAGATAGATTTTAATTCATTCTGTTACTAACCACCACTTGAGAAAAATTAAAGTTATAAAGTAATTTTGAGTTTTTTAAAAAGACTCCCGAGATCCGTCGCAATTTAAGTACGTAATCACCATTCAAACTCCTTCCCCCCCCCATGTCATCAAAAACAAAGCTTAGACAGCTCCCATTGATGCTTATTTATTACTTGAACGACCCTTGACAGAATCAACTTCAATCTCTCAACCTCTAAAACACGTCTATAGTAGCTTGGTATGTTATAATTTCATCCCAATATTTCCCACTAAACCGCATTGTTTTTAGTTGAATATAATGCAATTTACGTAAATGTAAGAGATGATTAAACTCACGTCACCTGTCAGTGAATTGTACGACTTTGTCGTTGTCAATGTCGCTCATGTCCGTGATCTTTTTTCACCGCGATCCATCTCCGGTAAAGGTTTCAATAGCAAACATCCGACGTGAGAGAAAAAGTGTCCACGCGTGATGTCGTGGGGGTCGGCGGCCGTGTCGCTAAACTTGTGATGCATTCGATGTGCCCGCACCCAGTATCGAATTTTATACTGGAATTTAAATGTACAATTTATTTTATTTAAGACGTCTCCTGTTAATTATCATAACTAATTATCGAAACTATTATTCGCGCAAAAGAAAATTTGATAAACAAGGCAGAATTAGGTACCTGTCCAGCGCTGCACCATAGGTAGGCGAGAAGTATTTGCAGCGGCAGTTTGGCTTTAAACTGCCTGTGGGTCCAGTATCTGTGAGCGCCCGTTGTCAAGCCGAGGCCGGAGTGCACGTACATGAATATAGCTAAAAATACAATTATGTGAACGATAATTAACAAAAATAGCCTGTGTACAAAGTACACGTGTCAGAAAAGAAATTATATCTTTAGAATAAAGGATAAATACCAGTGCCCAATGAAGAGATAAAATTACATATGTAAAATGTATATAAAAATGTATTATTTATTATTTTATTTCTTTATCTGTCACTACATATAGTATACATACATAGAAGTATCTATTTGTCCTGTAATATTGAAATTCATGACTCTTAGCGTCAGAATATCTGACACACATCGCGTGACGCGTCGTTGAAGTTGTACTCTCATCAGAAAAAAAACCATTACAATAATAATATTTAAAAAAAAAATTAAGAAGAAATAGTGTAATTATGAATAACTAATTAATAATGGTAATTTGTATTCGACTCGATCAAAACAAAAATATAAGAAAATCAGTCAGTGTTTCTTTTCGTTGCTATGTCATCGCAGATCCAAATATAACTACAGACTGCCTTTTTGCGACTTTATTTGCGATTGGATCGGATACAGTAGTCAAGAAGAAACTATTTACTAAGTTCCCTTCATTACTTAGATGTTCTGTGTTTCATGCATAATATATATTTGAATTGAAAAACAATAACGGAGCAAAAAAAAACCTTCCATATATACCAACTTTTATCTACTCTGGGTTCACATTAAAAGAGTTAAATTTAGATGAATAAAATAGAAGTTATGTTTAGATAAGCACCGTACACAATATGTTCTTTGATAGCACGTTTTTAATGTGATACTTTTAATGATAACCCATAGTTCACAGATTTGTTACAAATCTTGAGAAAGAAATCCAAACAGCTAATGAACACCAAAAAGAGAATAAACTCCTTTGCAAAAATCGAACTCCGAAGGAAATTTACGTTCTAAGGTAAATTTCATTTAACAAAATTTAATTTAACTGTTTGACGCTGTCTGTATATTCACATCTGTGTAAATGAATATGCGTGAATTCTGTTCATTTTTTTTTCATTAATTTTACGATGAACACCATAAAACCAATGTACACGTCTAAACAATAAGAAGTGGTTAGCAATAAAGACAAGATTTTTTTTTTTAATTTATTAAAGTTACAAATGTAGAAACCTAATAACGAATGTGGCAACTCTTCTTGCCAAAATCAAGGGCGGAATCCTTCTGGGTATGCTTCCTCCCACTCTTCTGCAAGGACTCTTTTTAGCTACCTAATGTTTTGTGGAACGGGTTGCACTGATCGTATGCGTCTCTTTAGAACATTCCAGATATGCTCAATTAGATTGGGATCAGGACTTCGAGCTGGCCAATATAAACGATGGATCCCAATTTCTTGCATGTATGCTTCCACGTTACTAGAACGGTGGAGGTAAGCACTATCATCCATAAACATGAAATCTTCCTCAAGAGCAGTCATTTCGGGCTGTCCATGTAGATTTAGAACTTCCGTTATGTACCGGCGTGCATTTAATGTTCTATTTTCTATGAAAAGTATCTTCGTACACCATTTCGAATTAATTGCTCCCCAAAACATAACGGAGCCTCCACCAGATGGAGTTATTTCTTCGAAACTTACTTCCACATAGCGTTCCTCAGGTAGTCGCAGTACTCACTGGCGTAGGTCCTCTCCACACAAAGGGGTTCTAGCTTCGTCAGAAAATAATACTTTGTTCCATTACTCCAGAGTCCATGAAGCACAGTTTTCACCAAACAGAAGACGACGATGCTCAAGGAGTAAAAGTCTTCCACAAACTAAATTCTATTCCTCTTACTTCTTTAAGGCTCTTCTTAGGGCCACACTTAACGCCTTATGATTCCGAAACACCTGTGACTCATTAAAAAGTGGTCATTTCGTAGTTCTGTGCATTGTTTATTTTTTATCGAACCGGTCTGCTGATATTGTTCCTTAGCCCTCTAAGCAGTTGAACGATTTACACATAGCCGCTGAGACACATAAGTGTACGAAAACTTTCCTCAAGTAAGGCTATAATTTTGCAAAAAGAAATATTAAATTGTTTAATTTTCCGAAAACATTAAAAGAAATTAAAATATTAGTAATCATCAAAAAATAGCTTCAGTAATTAGCGTCATTAGTAAAGCAATTTTACAATAATTATTATTTTTCTTTTGTTAATCTCCATTCATTCAATCGAAAGGCATCATCTGCTGGACATAAGCCTCCCAAGATATTCACAACGACCGGTCTTGCGCTACCCGTATCCAGCGGATTTCCATGACCTTCAACAGGTCGTCGGTCCACTCTGTGGGGGACCTACCCACGCTACCTCTTCCGGTGCGTGGTAGCCATTCGAGAACCTGTTGGCCCCATTGCGCAGCGGTACTGCGAGCAATGTGCAAAAATTTAATTTGAACGTAAGGAACGTAATCATTCCAGGGTGTTTCAAATATATTATAACATACCAATCGTTCAATTAAGAAAATCTCTTTCTAAAAATATATTTATTGGAGAAGAGAAAAAATTCTAAAGTGCCCGATATTTTTTGCAAAAGGGTTTAGTATCAATGGAATAATATTGATAACTTACCGAATAATACTGTCTGCCATTTAACTGGAAACGCGTAATAATAACACCAGTACGCGCCGACGATGTGATGAGTTACCGCCAGGAAGACGTTGAACCAAAGTATATCAGCCCTGAAACCGAACAATCTCCTTTCATATTGTCTCAGTTTGAGGCACAATTTATCTATATCCATTTCGAACGGCCGACCGCCTACACGTAAGGGTAATAAACAAATAACGAAATGATACGACTAGCGGTTACTTATACGTTAATTTTAATTTATGTATCGACATGATGATAACCTTTCATTTAAAAAATAAATAATTATGTATCGTATTTGCTTTGTCATTTCAAGATAACTCCTATGTACAAATTTATAAAGCTTATGTCGTTAATTCGTCTTGTTTACACGACCTTATCTAAAAAATAAGAGGTAAATTAACACGGTAAATAAACATAGATGTGATACTTTACAATAACATCGAATCTGGTTGCAAGAAAAGTAGTAACTGAGTAACTCTTTCGACGGGAGTAAGTTATGTGATATATGGACATTGTTTCATTATTATTGTTCATTATGCATCGGGAGACTATATTTACGACGACATCCTCCATTGAAGATTTAATAATACTTCACTTTTTCACTTGTTTAACCATATTTAGATGCTCCGAGATAGTTTGCGAATAATATGGTAACTACCCACTGTTATCAGTCAATAATTGTTACGGCGAACGAACAATTACTTATTTAATTCCTAGACTCTTAAATTCTTTACCTACATCGGTACGCAACAAGATTATTAAATCAAACTTGCAAATTTTGTTTCAATTTTTTTTACTTATCCTGCTTGTAAAATACCCTAACTACCTTATATATTTGTAACCGAATTTTTAATTATAAGTGCTACACACAAACCTTGAAGGTTTAAGTGGCATTATATAGATGTATATTTTTTGTAACATGTTTTACTGGTAATTAAATTAAAAAAAAAAATATATAAGACATAATTTGTACTAAATATTATAAAATTCTTAATTTTAAATGTTTATTATTGATTATTTAATATTTTAAAAATAAATTTAATAATAAATTCAAAAATTGAATTTAAGGTTGGTCATTTTTTAAATATTTTTATTGATTTCTTAATTTAATATTCACTTTTCATTTTTATCAAAAAATTTTCATTAAATTTATTTAGTTATTTTTATAAATATTTATTATTTATTCAATTTAATAGCAAATATTAAAAAAATTAATATTATAATTTGATGTTCAATTTTAATTTTTATCACAAACTTTTTATTAAATTTATTTCTTTATTTTGTAAATATTAAATAACCAATAATAAGTATTTAACATTAATAATTTAATAATATTTAGTGTTAATTATATTAAATAAAAGTAATTTAATTTATATCAATAAATAATACATACGGATAGTTAACCTCAATTATATTGGAGCACTTGAAAAAGTATATAAGCACAATTTTTTTCACTAATATTCACAAATAGTAAGTGATATCAATCAAAATATTCAATTTAAATCACTACTGAATATAATTTATTAGCACATATATAATTCGCACTTGTATGAAACTAAAACACGTGTTGTGAATGTATAAACTAGAAACATGTTGATAAATATTATAAATATGAAAACAGTGATCAGAGGTGACGAGCGTACCAACATGCGCGACTAATATCGAGGTTCAATTTCTATTTTGTTGGTAGCTTTTTTTTCGAGACTTAATGAGCGGTTAAGCAGACAACTTCATACTGTTAACTTTGTGTCACAGATGCGCGCGCATCTTAAAATTTCACTCTCATCATTTTTTCATAACGCGCCTAAAGAAGTATAACTTCAAAAATGTTGATCTATGAAAATACTTATTTATTTATTTTATTAGTTTTAAGATAAACTTAACACAATTTATGATATTTTATCGATTTTTTCGGAGTCACAACTTTGGGGTTATAGGGAACGTAGCTTGTATAGGGAGCTTGTGGGTTGTCTAGTCGAGACGTCTCGTGACCAGAGGGCTAGCCTATTTCTCGGACACAGAATCAGCATTGCTATACAATGTGGCAATGGTGTCGGCCTTCGGGGTACATTTCCTTGCTTTAGCGATTTGGAGGGCATTGGTTTTTATACATATTTTGTATAGATTAGATAAATGTTATTTTAGTATTTATCAATTTAGTTTATATGCATATATTGTAAAATTTGGGTTAACACTCGGTTGATTTTAGCATTGCGAGACACTGTTACAACAAAATAATGTACGTTCCAGTGAGGTACAGACATTGGTGACGCGGGTGATGCAATACAACAAGGAGGGGTTGAAATTCCCAAACGATTTGATAGAGGCGGTGCTTCAGAAAGCGTCCGAGTACGGTCTCCCGCCTCACAAACAGATCGGTCTGCTGTCGCTGAGCGAGCGCGGCCAGCTGCAGGGCAGTGGCGACCTGCATCAGATCGCTTCCTTCAGCGCTGATCTCTTCAGGACCGAATGGCCAGACTTTGAATATACTAAAACGTTAAACGGTCAGTTCAGGTCATTCGAATACTATTTAAATAAACACCAAAGTAAGGTTATGATTTGTTTATATTTGACGACAGAGGGTCAGGAAGGTTTAATGGTGATTACGTTAGTAATTATTACAAGTAACTTTTTGAAGTAGGTCTTTCGAGACATTACGGATGTGATAATATGATAACTATATGTTTCGAAACTGTGGTCTTAAATGTGTAAATTTATTATTAACTCGCTGTATCCACCGGCTCCGCCCGCGTTTCATATATTCTTCACTCGAAACCCTAATTATTGCCCAAAAATTTTTTTTTAACTAAGATAAAGTAAAAATATTTCTCACAAACAAGCAATATTAGCAAGCCCGTAAAATTGTGCATCAAATCGAATTTTAGCCAATTTTGTTATGAGTTTTAATTTTTTTTACGCGGAACCCTAATTATTTTCGATTATTAAAAGTATCCTAAGTAACGCGAAGTAACTTTAGCTTTCTACCGAAAAAAGTCCCGTCAAAATCCTTCCAGCCGTTCCGGAGTTTATCCGGAACAAACAGACAGGCAGATGGACAAACATTTTAAAAATTGTATTTTTGTTATAGGTATCGTCTATACATTCATATCTATTTATTAAAAAAAAATATTTTGACATTACAAACAGAAACTCGCAATTTTATAAATTACTTTAATTTATTTATAATAATAAATAAAAAAATAATACTATATCCGATACTTGATTCTCATAATAATTTATAGGTTGTTAATATGATTTAATAAAGTGCTAACTAATATTACAATACACACACACACCATCAACATCATCATCATCTCCCTACCCTTTTCCCATTTACACTCGTATAGCATATTTTATAAGTATTACTTTATTTCGTTTTAAAAGCATAAATAGCGTATTTGATTACACACACTTGAGAAATAACAATAAAAAAATAATGTAATAATATGATTACAGATAAACAACTGCTGAGTGAAGAAGGCAGACGCGAAGTTTTCTCTAAATATGTGAACGTTTCCGACACGTGGCAGAAAAGGAAATCTTTAGTCGACGTGCTGAGTTGCTGGCCTGCTAACAGGTCAAGGTACGTTACTGGAGAATTATTTTAATTTTAACAAAAAATTGTTTTGCGCTCAAAAAGTTTCTATTGTGCTATTAGTTAGGTACTATAATAGTATTATCTATACAAATAAATAAAATTGGAGTGTCTGGTTGTAATGTCAAAATTATTTTTCTTTACTAAAAATGTATATACGATACCTATACCACAAATACAGTCTTATAATTTTTTGTCTGTTTGTCTGTTTGTTTGTTACGGATAATCTCCGGAACGGCTGACCGGATTTTGACGGGACTTTTTTTGGTAGCTAATAGCTGAAGTTACTCCGGGTAACTTAGGGTACTTTTAATTTTCGAAAATAATTACGGTTTCGTGTAAAAAAAAAAAAAAAAAAATAAAACTCATAAAAAAAATGAATAAAATCCGATCCAATTCACACTCTTACGGGCAAGTGGTTGAATTTATGAGAAACATATTTACTTTATCTTAGTACTAACAATATTTTTATTATTAGGGTTCAGTATAAAAAAATTTAAACTCAATAAAAACACATAAAACGCAGGCATAGCCGCGGGCACACAGCTAGTAGACTATAAATGTGTATTAATGGGACACACACATGCGCATTCGATTCACACCTCGCGAGTTTTAATAGGTACTAAATCACTACTTTTATTTACTAATAAAACTGTTTTTTTGCCCCTTTGGAATGTAAATTTCATTGCCTGGAAGTCAATACTCAGCTCTGGAATTCAATCTACACGTGTGGAATTCAATCTACACCTCTGGAATTCTATCTTCTCCTTATATCCAGTCGCATATATATTTCTTAGTTTATTGCACTGCACAATGTCAATCGGCTGAGGAATATAAACAATAAGGCTCTTAAGAGAATAATTGAGTCCATCAGAAAAAGTGGGTTATTTTTATTATAATTTCAGGTTGATTACTTTCGAACGACAGTTTTACATTTTATTTATTAGCATAAACATTTTACCTATTATTAGGTGTTTACCTAGATAAATAGTACCTACATATAGGCATTCATGCATATTTTTCTATTACATTACATTGTTGTTTCAATCAAAATCAAAATCAAAAAAATCTTTATTCAATTTAGACCCTAAGAAGGCGCTTATGAACGTCTAAAACACTACCACCGGTTCGGAAAATAATCCAGTCGAGAAAAGCGCAGGCAAGAAACTCGATCTGGTTCTTTTTTGTTTTTATAAATATAATATATATCATTTTTTTTATGTATATTTTATCAGCGATACGAAGAGTCTACAAAGCGAGTATACATACTCACTGCTGACGAGCGACACTGATCATATAGAGAATTTGGTTCTGATCAAGCTGCTTCTGCGGCGGCCAGTTCTGTCCGACGAGGTAATAACACTAGGGACATCCTTATCTTAATGTCCTGATATAACTGTAGGATCGCGACCACCGTACACTTGTGAAGAACTCCTAATAGGCGCTTTTCAAGTATTATGTGAGCGATTAATAAGGACATGATGCTTACGTAATCATCATTCAGACTCTCCCCCCCTCCCCATTATGGTTACGTAATATTTGAATAGGGTCATAGTGACTGTTAACCACTTTCACTGTACTTGACATCACTGGTAAGTTGCTTTGAGTTTAAACATACACCTTTTTCCAGCCTCTATGTAAAACTAATCTAGGACTTAGCTCCCCTGTAGTGAGGATGTGCAGGACATATGATGAGCTCAACACCATACCAGATAACTTGGATATATTTGTGCAAAATTCCACAACTTAAATAACCCAGTGTATAAATGATTTTCATAAAAATTAATAAAGTTATTATTGTACTTAATTATAAATTAGTTATAAGATGTCTGTCAAAGCTGTGAGCGCCTATAATTAGATTCATATGATTAAGAGACTAATATATACTATGTGTGTACTGTTGGTGCTGCCTTTTTTATAATAAATAAACATGATAATTTTTAGCACACTAAATACGTAATGTCAAATTCATTTCCTTGTGCTAAATGTTATGTTATAATATAAAAGGCATTTTCTAATGATGCCCATAAAGGTCGCTCTCAAACTTAAAAACCTATCGCCCAGTACAAATAGGTGTGTTCTGGCAGCATCACTTGAGAACCAGTACCTCTAGCGTTAACTTGTTTACCATCCTGAAGTATATCATCACCTAAGATCAGTCGAATATTGTGGTCAGAACACTCAGCTTATATAATAAAAAATAAACAGGAAGTGACATGGCTGGTAGAAAGTGCTAGTAGCCGTGCTGTCTTCAACGCGGTGTGGGTCGTACTCCTCAGCAGGTCTGAGCATAACCACGATATCATACTGCAGTTGCTCATACAGCATAAGGTAAATGAAATTATTGTTCTTCCAGCACTTCCTGTTAGGTGAACATTTGTTTTTCTAGGAAAAATTTCTTCAGCGGCGTTGAACAAATGCTATGACGTCAGTCCAATGTGCTACAATATATTACATTGAACAATAAATATAAGATAGCATTTTACTAGTGGCGCTCAAAGTTATATAATAAAATTTACAATTACGTGTGTTTTGATTATGAATAAACTATATGAAAATGTACATAATTATTACGAATATGAAATTTAAACATAAAAAAACCACTTCCAAAAAGTTTCCACTTCTGTCGGTAGTACTCATGGTTGCATTGTTTTTTTAGCATACGATAAATTCTTAATGTGTCGAGTACCCATAAAAATGAAACAATAGAAAGACAATAGGAAAACAACGGAAAGCTAGCGTAAACGCCAGGAAGGTGCTTAAGGGGTTAATCTAATTTTTAAATCTATATTGCAAAATGTCTTATTTTATAGAATTATACCTGACCAATAAAACCTTAGTTTTAATAAATTTAAAAAAATATTCTTTTTTCACCGCTTATCATTACAGAGTATTTTTGGCTTGTAATATGACAGTATTTTACCAGCATAGACCAATCTCTCATTACATTTCGTTACATGAATAAATTGTAAATCTAATTTAATCCGAACTAGACACGACCATTTCAAAGTTACTTGAGTATGATCAAGAACAATGTCTTTTGAAGTAAGGTCTGACTGCATTAGCAGCACCAAAGGCTAGCAATATTTATTTATTTTGAGTCTGCATACAGTTGATATCAAAAAGTATATACTACCCAACATTTTACGTTTCAGTGGTGATTGATCCATAGACAATTTCATTATAGACAAATAATAATTTACAAAAAAGAGGACCAAATATATCCCTTAAAAATAATTTAAATTTATGAAAAATGCTGAATAATCTCTGTAAAAATGTTAACAGTTCCAGTAGCAAATTGTCCACACATATGTTTTGGCAACAAGCCAATGATACTTAATTTCAACTAAATTATCTTAATATGAATATGAAACGATCTGTAGTTGATTTCAAAATAGGACTGCAGTTCAGTTTCAACCATGTGGTTAAAACAATGTATTTAAAAGGTAAATCTATTAACAGGAGGCAGTACTGCAGTTGGAAACCGACGATGAACTCGTAAGGGAGTTACTGGACATCGATATGTTTCTAAAACTCGTACCCACACCGATATTTCCAGACGTTTTGAACTACATACGGAACACTGAAGCGTTCAAGGACGACCCTGCCAATCCCTATAACATAAAGTGGGCCATTGACAAACTGCTTAAAGCTAACTATATAGCAGAGGCTGGACGATTGCGCTTGGCCACACTCAGCATTCCCGATTCTCTAGCAGGATTCTCTCAGTCTATCAAATATTGCAAAGGCTTGTTTCACATGAATTAAATAAATTAATGCACATTTAATTAATTATAATTATTAATCACTTGCATATGGGATATTTGTGTTTTATTTTCGCTATACTTTGTCGTTAAATACCCGAACACCCCGAGACCAACTGCGAAAATGCATAATATATTTTATATATCTTCTTCCTTCAAAAGTTCACTTATTTAAAACTATTTCAGTTGATCTTGAGCGACGCTGTGACGAAAGATTGATACAGTAGAAGAAGTAAACTTTTCAACTTAAAAAGTGTGCTAATACTTGATGAACACAACGATAAACACTAATTACACCATATTTACTTACCAGTACTTAAAGTTTTACAAAAAGGTTTTCTTTATTAAAGTTTAATCGTTCGATTAAAAAATAGTTATACCGACCCGAATGCTAATTGTGAGCTAGCTTTCTCTAAACTGGACCTACAAGCCTATATCAAAATTTGTCGAGATTCCCTTCTACTCGAGCTACTTGTGAGCTAATATGTAGCTTGCTCTAAACTGGGCCTATTTCAAAATTTGTCGAAAATCCTTCTGCCCGACTATGACGAATCTCAAATGGAAGATAAAAACTGTGGATAACATTTTACGAATTTTTACTTACACATGTCGAGATCCTTGTAGCCGGTGGTTTCCATATTTATATCTACTAATAAATAAAATTGAAGTGTCGGTTTGTAATATCAAATTAACTACTTTTTACTAAATAGATACGATTAATAACTACTAAAAAAACATAATTTTAAATATTTTAGTCTGTTTCGGCTAATCTCCGTAACGGCTGGACTGATTTTTGGCAGATAACTCAACAGAACTTAGGCTACTTTTATTTTTCGAAAATAACTACTGTTCTGCTTAAAAAAAAATCATGAAAATGTGCAAATTAATGCACAGTTTTACTTCTGCTTGTATCAAAAAATTATTAGGCTTAGATTAACAAAAATAAAACACAAGAAGTTATGAAAAAACTTTTTTCAATTATAAACAAAACCGATAAGAGTGCACTTTATTTGATAACCTGTTTCGTAAATTTTAAAATCGGTGCCAGCTTCCGCATAACAAAGTGGTGTAAATGTACCTCGCTAATTATATTCGATTTTGATTGTACTTTAAAATAACCCTAGTCCTTTATATTTAACTTATATGTAACTATCTGGGCCCGCGACTTCGTCCGCGTGGAATAGTGTCTTTGGGTAGCATTTTTAATTATTTTGGCTAATTATTTTACATATAAGACACATATGTATAAATATACTATTTGCAGTGTTTCATAGCTTATTAAATTATTTAAGTACTAATATTTTGTCATAAAGTTATAAAACGTTCATATAAATCTTACATATTTCCAGTACATGGTATAAAGAAGTAGTAGTATAAGTTTAATTTGCTGTATTTTGACTCTAGGTTCCGTAGTTTTTATGGGGGGCAGGAAGTATATCCTGCCCCCCGGACTTTAGACCAAGTGGTCATGCCTCTTCTTTGAGAGGTGGGGCCCGGACGGCCCCGGGGGGTTTTAGTGTGTATTTCCGGGCGCTTCACGACCGGGTGAGTCCCACACTGGCACGGAGTTCGTCCCTCCGTGCCCCCTTACCTATTGCATTGGGGGACTCAGGTCTCAGGGTAGTGCGTAAATGCATTTCTTCCCGTCAAGAAAAAAAAAAAAAAGGTTCCGTAGTTTTCGTTTACTAAAACAATGGCACGGAGCGTGAATCCTAAAATATTCGAAAAACTCCCTGAAAGATTTTAAATATAAACCCACTATTTTTTTAAATAGGTACTGAAAATTACAAAATTAAACATACTTTAACTTATATAACCACAATAAAAAAATCATACCTTATGAAAATATTACGGTTACTTAAGTATAGGCCAAAAACCTAGTAAATTATTTCAATGCCAAATATTATAACGTAGTTATGGGCATTAGAAATAATCAGTTTATTTTATGAGGTTTAAAACATTGATACTGGCAAATACGCAACTCGGGCCGTACGCTGGAGTCGAGGTAGAGGTGATGCCTACTGTAATTACAGAAGATTAATATTATTTTACTTGAATTTTAGGTTTACTGTTTCGTGTAGGACAAAAATCCAGTGCATGAAAACTACGGAAATAAAAGAAATGTTCAAAATTAAGGATTCTTTGAGTTATCTAAAACTTTATGCTTCGTGTAATACTTAATTTAGTTATTATATGTTTTGTTTCTGTTACAAATGGCGAATATATAGCTCTGTATCCACTATGAAAGGATAGCTTACAATGTACAAATTTGTAAAAATATACCATGTCCAAGTAATTTTGAGAAAATATTTTATTTACTGTAAGATCACCATATTTAAATATAAAATATACTGTTTTTTGTACACATCTACTGTAAAAGCTTGACTCAAACTTCGCAACACTAGTAGGTACTCTGTACCTGGAGTCACGGGAGTAGGGATGGATTATTTCTGAAAAAGATTGATTGTTGTATCGATTTGCATGGAAGCTTTATGAATTGATTTACAAAAAAATCGAGATCTAAAAGATCGATCTCTACAAAATTGACCTTTTTTTTTACTTTATTTTTATTCGTAACTAGTGTTCTTTTACTGGTCAAAATTAGAATATAATCGACATTTAGAGAAAATTTCTTGTATTAATTGTTTCCGAAATTATTTTATTGATAACACTAAAACTCGACAATAGAAATTAAACAACAAAAAGCAAACAGTCTGAGGAGAAAAATATACTAAACTCTTCTATCTTTACATATTTATAGGTAAACCCGTATCAAACAAAACAAAAGGGACACTATAATAATCAATCTTTTATAATTTTAAAATAATTAGAGTTGTTTTAGAAGCATATCAAAGTTAAAGGTATAAAGTGATTTTATGGTAAGTGTTTACTAACAAGCATGCAAGGTATTTGTCTGCCATCTTAATAATCAAAAAGAAATTTAGAATCTTACAAAGAAGCGAAAGAAATTGACAACACACCCATCTCTTGAGTTTTTAATTAATTAAGTAAGAATTTTCATACATGTACTTGTGTTTGGGTATATTCCTAATTATACATAATTTTATGATTTCTATAATGATAAAACCTCGGTTTCTAGGTTCTAGGATCGATTTACTGGATCAATTTAGTGCTAAATATAGATTACATAAAATTTATTCAAGTCTTAAAAATCAATTAATCTATCTCAGATCGCCATCCCTAATAGAGCCATCTCAAAAGTTCTTGATTAATTAAGTCGAAATTTATATACCTTTGTATTTGTTTTGGTACATTTCTAATTTTTATAAATTTGGGATTTTTACCAAAGCAGAAAAATGAACCTCGATTTTCTAGGATAAAAGATGGATTCAATGGCAGATATCGATTCAGAAACTAATACAGTCAAACAGATAGATTCTTTAATTAATCGATATTAGATCGGCTTCCCTACTGTGGAGTCCAGGAAAAGCCAAAAATTATATTTATTTTGGTGTTGTCAGTTGTGTTGATTTTATTTTAGATTTATATGAAATAAGAATTCAGAATAGTAAAATGGACTCGAATATAACTAGTAAGTAATCATTTTGTTAATAATGGCTAGCATGGTTCCAAATGTATAAATAGATTAATAATAAGCTTTATTTATTCCATGCAAAGAAAAAGGCTTTTACACGTAAAGGGTCCGTACTGAAGTAATATTATAAATAAATTAGCTATGATAAAATTATATTGTTTTGGCTCTTATGTTTTTCTGATTTTTAGTACTAGCCCCAAAATAGGATATTTTCTGTATTACAGGTCTAAGTACAAGATGCTGGAGTTATGTGTAATAAATAAACACTAACATAATTTTCAATATACAAGTCGCATATGCGTTTCAGAATTATATTTGTTAGATAATTCGTGTAAATAAAATATTAATATCAATACATTGCTTATATTTTAAGAGAAACAATTATTGACAAGGCAAAAGAATAGAAGAATATATACATGACTAAACTTAAAAAGATACTATTATTTGCTACTAAAAGAAATAAGGTTAAATTTAATGTTACAAATAGGTTATAAGATTATATTATACTACAATTCGCACACCCGCCTATTATTTGTTAATCTGAATAAAGCAACTTCAAAGATGTGAACAACTGAGGAGACTATTTGTTGCAAGAAATGATATATCAGACTAGAAAAGAGTAAATTTTTAGTCTTGCTGGCTATGGTGTTGGTGCTTTTATATTGCAAGTTGTAGGATTTATGTCTATGAACCTTCGATGCTCGCAATCCTCTAACAGGATTTGGAACTTAAAATTAGTCTAATATTATGCATATCATAAATATTTTCATTCAGTGGAAGTGCCATATACTTTGTTTAATCTCTGTTTTTATTTCGAACGTATAATAATTATTTGAAGGCCAATAAGCTCAGAGACTGTAGATAAAATATTTTTTCTACCTGATCTTAAAAATGTTATTGTATGAATTTTTTTGGTTCCTGTGGATAAACTCATGTATACTCAGGTTTTTAATTATTTAAAATTAGCTATGTGTGATTGCTTTGGAGTGGTAATTTTATTAATTAAAGTAGGTTATGCTTAATAATTGATAATTTTTATAAATTGGTTAATTTAATGTTTCAGTTTAATCCTTACTTTTTAATAATGTACTGCAACTGTGATTATAGTCTGTCTTTTAAATTAGTTTTAAAGTCACTAATGTGTTAACACTAAACAGGGTATTTAAAACCTGATATTTTAATATTAGTAAGTTAGAAATGGATATGAAAATGTAAGCCAAATTGGGATCTTAAGAATTTTCTCTTTTAATCTTGTAGGTATGTGGGTGAATTTCTTCACAGCTGCAGGTATTCCCTCTGATGTGGCTGCTACTTATGCTCTCACCTTTACCGAAAACAGGATACAGAGTGACATGTTACTTGATCTTAATAAAGAGTACCTACGTGACATGGGTATTATAAGAATGGGAGATGTAATTGCTATATTAAGGTAACTTTTACAATAAAAAGTGTTAGAGTCAATACATTTTCTTGTTTTTTATTTATTTTATTTTGTGCTGACAATAAAAGCACAGTGTTCTTTGAAAACCTTAAGAGAAAATATGGCAACAAATTTATAGAATAGGTATTTTAGAAATCTATTGCTACCATGTTGCACCCCAATGAAAGAGGTATACAGTACAAAGGAAAAACTCCAGCTTGGCCTGATTATACCCATGCAAAATACATTTTTTTTTAATCATTTAAACAGGGCTTTTACACATTAGTCTATGCCAGCCCTATCGGAGCATACCCAATATACCCTTACATAACAATAAAAAAAATATACAACTAAATTAAATTAACTTATTATTTGTAAAAATAAAGTTCCATAGCATACTAGCAGAATCAGACATCAGTTCTGCTAGTACATCATGGAACATGCCTATATCTAATTAACATAGTCCTAAGGACAAAACCAAAGAACTTCTAGCCCCCATATTTCGGGTACATTCCACCAACAGATGCGGAGCGTCTTCGACTTTTCCACTACCTTGCAAAATACATGAAATCATCACTTTGTATTCCTCTGTTTCCTCCTCCAAAACAACTGATTTTAATTTTTCTTCCAATTATAAAATAAGATACAAAGTATGTTAATGGGATCCATTCCCAAGAAGTTATAACTATTCAGTACATACTGCAGCAACATCAAATAACGAATTCAGAGCAGGATGATGATGATGTATTATAAAATTAGAAAAACTTTGGCTCTAGGTTTTGTTTTTTGTTTGTATTTTTCTAGTTTATTTGATAAACTGTGAAAATAACTTTAAATTCAGGCATTTTTCTCATTTTTGAAGACTCCTAATTTCTATAATAATTAATTTGTGGAATAAAAAAACGTAGGGGCATGGCTTTTGTATGTATATTATATGTCATAAAATATATATAATTTAATTATCCAGGGAAGAAATATGTTTATATTGTATAAACATTTCTCATATTTCCTCTAAGTTTACATTTTAAAATAATTTTCATATTTGGGACATATATATGTGAAATATGAAAATTACTTGTAGGACTTACATTTCACATTTCCAATTAAATATTTAAAACCTCAATAACAATTTTTATTAAGTCATATTAGATAATAGTCATAGGTAAATGAGATTAATTATAATATTTTAGACATTCAAAACAAGTGCACGAGAATGCAGCCCGTGATAAAGTGCTGAATACTGCAAGCAATGCAGTGAATAAAGTGCCGGTGGCTGCTATCACTGGCCGCTCGACAATCACACAGCCCTCCTCGCGTAAGAATAATTTTTATTGTTGTAATAATAACATATAAAAATGTTTTATTGAATATGTGTCCTTTTAAATAGAGTTAAAATAATAAATAAAAAAATTAATAATTTGGAGTTCAGTTAGTTTATATTCAGTTTTCTAGTGGTAAGTGATAAATGGGGTTAGTGTAGCAACTTTGTCTGTTTTATGATTCTCATAAGTTAGTTATCTTGTTCTACGAGAGGAAATGCATTTTACGCGTCTCCCTACCAACTTAAGCGGGGAGTAAATTCTCCCTGATTAAGTTAAACCCCCACTGTGCCGTCTGTCGCCGTTCCGGGTCAACATGGGATCAGCCTGCATAAGTTAGTTAGTTGCCTGCCCCTGGGTCTGTATTTTATTTACGATCAAGTGTATTAAAGGCATTACATACAATAAATAGTAGTAATAAATGTATATAAGTATTATATTCCATACACAATCAAAATAAGGATAAATTTCATTCAAATACTGTCACATTCACAGCCGTGACTCGAATTGTGGAACGCCTCACTCGTAACCCTCAAGTACTAGAACCAGCAACACCCCCACCGAAGGAGGCCAAAAGGAAGATTATTCAATTCACGGACAATGAGTATGACATTATATTTAACATACAATCTATACTAATAAACAAAATTGAAGCACAGTCTGTTTCGAAACATATATGTGTAATGGAAGACTACAGAACCATAGCATGATGTAGAATTGTTCAAAGAAAATGTCTTTTTGTTGTCGTTAATATAAAATTAAAGTGTCTATTTTTTTTACTAAATACATATGAATGAATATAAGATACGTATACCAAAAATGCAACTTTTAAATGTTTTGTCTGTCTGTCTGTTTGTTCCGGGTAATCTCCGGAACGGCTGGAACGATTTTGACGGGACTTTTATTGCTTGATAGCTAAAGTTACTCTGCGTAACTTAGACTGCGTACTTTTATTTTAATTTAGATTAAACAGTAAAGTTTATAGAAACAATGAAATAAAATATTAAGAGTAAACTGTAGGTAAATATAATAAACGCGGGCGTGAGAGAACGCGGTACCTATTGTTGGGTCCTTCGCATCGTCTTGCACGATGTTCCGAACCGCCGTAAAGTTTGCATCCGACTATACCACGTAATAATAATGGTTGTTCTCATTGGCCAATGAGCTTAGTCCGAGAACAGATTTAGTCGGGCAAAATATCAGTCTGAGGTGGTGGGAATGTCTTATACCAGTGAAGTTGTTACATTATATAAATAAAGTTATTTCATTGTTAACAGAAGAGATAATGAAGCCAAGAAGGCGCGCCGTATAAATCAAACACCAACATCACAGATATCAGACAGAGAAGGTAAATTTGGTTTGATAACAACGGACATAGACTCGAGTACAAAATCTAAAATGCACTATGGAGCACCAGATAACCCACACCTGACACTTAATGATAAACGATCACCACTTTATAATGCTCAGACAGCAGGTAATTTTAATATATATACAACGGAAATTGATTTTAAATTATCAAACAGGCATGTGTATAATTTGTTTAAAAAAATATATGTTGGGTATGGATTGAATAGTTTAATTATTACATATTTAATTTGTGTAAATATAACATTAAAAATTTAACCTCCGCTGTACGTATTGATATTATTATTTGTATTTGAGAAACTAGTTTTAATATTGGTGTTAACACACGTACGGACCGGACCGCGGACATAGTACGGCGGACAGCCGATGTTATCTACTTAGGAAGTAGAGATGGAATCCTTTCCGAAAAAGAACGATTTTTGAATCGATTCGAATCTAAGTTTGATGAATCGATTCACAAAACATCGAGGCCCAAAAGAACGATTTTTCAAACTAATAAAATATCGATTATTAGAGTGTACTATTTGTTTTATATGATATGGTGATCATCTGTAAATAGGCAAAAATATAACAGTTCAGTTTCATTTTTCTTTCGTATGTTAGCCGTTCTTCTTTTTTTGTTTAGTTGCTACTGATAACCTTTAGTGCTGAAAATAATTGGAAACATTTTTTGCAATAAATGATGGTTATAGTCTGATTTCGACCACTGGAAGAATACTAATTACGAATAAAAAGTGAAATAAAACAAATAGTAAAAAAAATGATCTCTTTGACCTCGACGTTTTGTGAGTCGATTCAAATTATCAGTCTTTTTGAAAAATCTTATTTCCCATCCCTACTTAGGCAACGGAAGACCGCCGCCGCTCGGCAGACCATGTCCGCGGTCCGGTCCGTACGTGTGTTAACAGCATATGTGGGATTTAATTCTTAAAGCAAACTAACTTTGCATATACAAATACAATCCAATAACAAAATCTCAACTAAAATATTCTTACAAATTTCTCATACAGGTACATCAAACAGGTTGACAGTTTTCTCACGTCTAGGCAACAACGAGCCAGTTAAAACTAAACCTGAGCCAAATGATGCCACCGTGAAACCGATATACGCTCGATTGGGAACCAAATCTCCTCATTGGGTGGAAAAACCCGAAATGCCAATGGAGAAGGGCGCTCTCAAGTACGAGGGTATATTGAAGAGCACAACGGTGACGAAGAAACTAGTCACAGTGACGACATCGAGGAATAATGAGAGGACGATCGCGATGATGAAACTCTGCAGTATGCGCGCTGATGAAGCTCCCGTAAGCGTCAAAGAGAAACTCGCTCTGACCAAAGGGAAATCAGTAAAATTCTCTAGTCAAGTGCATTATAAAGAGATCGAGGCGAACAAGACACCGACCGCCAATATTAAAAAGGTAACAACCGTCTTCAACAAACCAGAGAGAAGATTGTCCATGCCAGACGGCGGTAATATTAAGTCAAGATTAGGAAATAAAAACGCCAACAATCTCAGGATAAACAGTAACGTTTTCAAAAGATTAGGAGTTTGATAGTTAATTGATATTTTCAAGTAAGATGAAAATGTTGCCGGTAGTTTTTCTGAGTCGTGTACCGTCGGTTCACTATTGCCAGATCATTTAACCCTTTCAAGACGATTTTTTAATTTGATAAGATAAAATAAATAATTTTGAACTATTTTATGATATGATAGGTATATATAAGATATATAATAAATACCGAGGAGTTGGAGCTGATTGTGGTACAAATAAGTAGGTACCGCCAATATTTTGTTGTGGTTTTATTCAGTTCCATATAAAAATAAGCATAAAATAGTATAGTAGTAGTATTTTTTTATTACCTATAATTACAAAATATTTTAGGTATGATAAGTTGCAAAACATTAAAGCAAGGTAGAATGTTACATTCTTGACAAATTGTCTTTGTTATATCTCTGTATTTTACTTTTAGCAGATCTTTTACATCTTCTAACGTAAAAATACGTTTTCCAATCTGTCTTTTTTAGATGCCCTCTCTCTCTTTGACAAACGGCTTACAGTTTCCACCTTTGTTCCTTTGGCTATCATTTCTTCATATAAGGTACTAGTAATTAAATGTATGGAATTTTTTTTATCTACTTTTTATAGATTATCCATTCGTTTACCATACTCGTCATAAGCAGACTTTTTCCACCACTTATTGGATTTGCGATCTAACTCATATAAACCCATAATTTGGTCTGCTATATCCTAGGAAACTATAGGACTATGTGATATTGATGTGAATCAAATAAAACCCATTTAGTCTGGTGAAACATTTTTGCTGGTACATAGTCTAGAAAGGGTTAAATAGATATAACCCCTTGAGTACTAACCTGGTCTTTACGCCAGCTTTCCATTGTTTTCCTATTGTCTTATTTTTATGGGTACTCGACGCATTAATAACCATCATTAATAATAGCAGATTGCCTTATATTTATAATTGGATCCAGAAATAAGTATTCAAATATCATTGGTAGACATACTTACGTAAATTAAAACATTATTTTTACATTAAATTCCTATTTAATGTATGTAAAAGTGAATAATTAGTAATTAAACATTTTGTACTTGCTATATTATATTACAATTTCTCTACATTTTTTTTGTTTGTGTACATAATAATATTTGATTTAAGGTAGTTCTTTTCGAATGCAAACGTTCGTGTATATGTACATATTATTCAAATTTAATAAAT
Source organism: Samia ricini (assembly GCA_014132275.2). Taxonomy (NCBI): domain Eukaryota; kingdom Metazoa; phylum Arthropoda; class Insecta; order Lepidoptera; family Saturniidae; genus Samia; species Samia ricini. The sequence goes on from AP028161.1 coordinate 17,266,371, forward strand.
ATATATGAAAACAATGCGTAGTGTGATGACATTAAATGTAGACTCATTTTCTCTACTGTACATTATATGTACTAAGACATCGTATAAAACACTAGATTTTTTTACCTCACTGGTACTTGTGGCTCCAAGATTTCACTAGTGTAAGCTAATATCAGCATCATCCGCTCGTTCGGTTCAGCAATGAGATGGTCTACAAAAGATCCGAAGTAACCAATATTGGCAAACTTAAGTGTCAGTGATCCAGGCACATATCTCATAGAACCGATGTACGATGGGGCCAGTGGATTCTTGAATGACAACCAAGTATCGGAAGACAGCGTGGACAGACCTCCAACAAGGTGGACTGATGACCTGGTTAAGGTCGCCGCAATCCCCTTGCGGTTTCCACATTACCGGTCGTTGTGGAGTTTCTTGAGAGAAGTCTATGATCTTTGAGATGATGATAATCGTCTTTTTTTTCTACATTAAACACGGTCGGTTCACTCTCATTTATCGGCTGTTATTTCAAAATTTAACCCATTTATTATTATTATTACATCTCTCTCTATACACAATCCAATACACAATGTTCTTCTTATTTTATTATCTGTTATGTTATTTTCAAACTACCTCTGATATGCTCACTTCTTTGAGTTATGCCACAAAGTCATCTGAACATTCGCATCTGCCAAATACACTGTATTTTCATACGCCTCTTTAAGTTGTTCCAACACTCAGGTTCATTCATCATGACAGGTTAATAATGATATTTCATTGAGTTTTTGGCGGGATCTCAGTCTGTCATGTAGCGGTTGTTTTCTCTAATTCATTAAATTAGTGTATTTGACTCTATATCATGTAATCTTGGTGGCGTTTTGTGTGATATCGTTTGGTTATTGTGTACAAATTAAGTTTATTATAAAAGATAACGCGTAACATTTATTCTGAGGTGCCAACAAAGCTTCATGTAAAGTTTTAGCAGGATTAGCCACAGTTTTGCTGGAGCTTGGTAACGATGATACTAATTGTTTGAACACAAATTGCCATAATCGAAAAAGAAGAAGAATGATATTTCATTCACCCTGCTTTGGACATGTTCTTTAGTCCTGGTTAACATCATCCACGTTTAGGTATTTTTATCTATATTTTCTTCGAATGCATCATTTAGCACGCTTGTTACCTTTGCTCTCTACTTTAACACATTCATTTGCTGCTTCCTTTTCCATATCTTTCAATTTTCTTATAACTCTGTTTCTTAACTGATTTGAATACTTATTATCCCGTTCTGACAAATACTATTTCATTTTCAATGGTCACCCATAAGAATTTTCGGTGAATTGAATATAATATAAAACATACTCTTTCTAAATCATGCAACTGATTTTGATGAGGTACTTACCCTCAGTTAGATATTTATTCAAAGCAGGTATATATAATATTTCCAAATAAGAATAAATATTATCATAAAATCTAAAATTATGTCAATTTTTTATAGATCTTTTTTTTACTTTACTGTTTTATGTACTACTTTATTATCTAAATTTTGGATAAGTGTCTTGAATTGTAATAAGCTTGCTGTATAAGATTAATAAACTAAAAAAAGTGTCATGTTGCTATTTAATAAATATAAATTTAAGAGAATTTAATAAAAACTTTTTACTATGTTTTTCCTTTATTTATAAAATCACTTTCACTACAAAATAGTATTATAAAGTATATCTTTTTATTTACTTTATAAGATATTATTTTCCAAAGATTATTTAAATTTGTATACATTGATGAATATATGAAACGCGGACGGAGCTGCAGGCACACAGGCATATATCATATATACATATGGATATCTGTGAGCTATGGCGCGAGGGCGTAGGTGGTGGCCCGCGCCTTACGCCGCCTCTGGGTGACTGTTATTTTGTACTAATGAAGCGTATTAAGAAGCGATGATGGCGCAGTTGGTTATGCGGTCGGATTCCGGGTCAACGAGCTCTCCTAGCTGACTCTCAAATCAACTTGAACTTTCGATAAAGGAAAACCATAACAAGGTGGTAAGCCATTATCTAATAATGTTCGCCTGGGTACTAATAGGTATGTTCCGGCAGCATTAGTTAAGAACTAGTACATCTAGGCTCAGTGTTCGCTCTAGCAGTTACGTCGCCCCACACAAAAGGACAAATTACCGCCCCTTAAATATATATTTATTTAAATAATTGTAGATATTTTTTTATTAAAAAACAAAAACAATATTTTGTTTCATATATTAATATGTGTTTTATAAAGTTTGTCTATAAAATTACTTATTATGATTGACCGGTTCATCAAGGCAGATCTATGGAGGGTAGAGGCCATACGTAGATCCCAAACCATAGTACCTATAAACTTTTAGCAATAGATACCTTTCTGAGCTTATAAAATGTAAAAAAATAACATAGTGTGGAATTTGAGATGTCAGAGAGAATATAATCACTACGTTTATGAGATGTTACAAAAACTCGCTTGGAAGTTCTCGCTGTTGTTTTTTGAGAGAGCGTTCTATAAAACTGTTCCTAACGTCAAACTGGGTGATGATTTAGGTATTTTTGTCTTTTTCTTAGGAAGGAATGGTAAAGAAAACTAATTTGGCGCGATTTTTTGGTGATTCATATAAAAGTCCTTGTTTTTAGTTTATTAACTTACATTTTACATGAAGTAGTTTAGTTATAGTGCACAAGTGAAATGTATTGAAAATAATCAACCACTCCATTGGAGCCTTAACGTAGGATTGTCCTTATATAAGAGCGTTTCAAATATATGAAATGTGCTCCAAATTTCAAACTTGGCTGCATAGGCTAGTTAGTACCTTTGCCTTTTCACTGAAAAGAATTCAATGGCACCAAAAAAAAGGAAATAAGATATTTATTTTATACTAGCTGTGCCCGCGACTTCGTTCGCGTGGAATTGAGGCAATTATAATGTAATGAACCGCCTCTATATTCTCCCGTCCCGGTAAAATTTGACAAACAGAATTTGCAAACAAATTAAGAAACAGAAAAAACTTTCAAACTCGAAATTTGTATTGTAGATTCTGAAGCCCTAGGTAGTTTTTTCTCAAAAATCATCAATGTACAGATTTCGTCCCGTTAACCTTTTATTATAAATATAATTTATGTGCTTGTTTTCAGAACAGTCCAAATTATTAAGAAACTAAGTATAGACTCATCTAGGAATAATTGTCAAACTACGTATATAATCACCATTTATAACACTTCGTCCCCAATGTCATCAAAAATAAACAACATGGATTATAGTTATAGTCCAATTATAGTTACAATAAATGAAATAATATTATGTTCCGCGCCATATTTATACCTATTGATATTATAATTAAAATTTAGTTCACTATTTCCAATAAAAGGCTCCTTAATACAACGCCTAAAATACCTCGAGATTGTGTCAATGTTTGATATTAGATCATTTTGTTCAATTTCAATCAATCCATAATTTTTTTGTTCTCAAATAAGACTAAAACTTACTTACAAACTCTTCCTTTATCCTAAAGTCGCCGTGTGTCAAATTACTATAACTTATGTTAGAGTGGACAGATTTTCATGAATTCAAATTTTGATGCTACTCCAAAATGTGCCTTATAATTATATTCGAATTTTTAAAATATACTTAGTTATTTCTAATTGATGCCTGCACAACCAAACAGACAGATAGAAATGTATTTAAATACCTATTTTAAAACCTACAGACAAGTGAAATTTACAAATTTATTATTAGTATATATGTCAAGTAATATCCTCTTAGTAATCTGTGGTCAAAACTCCAATCTAATCAGCTGTCGAATGTCAACTGCAGAGATGAATAAGTTAACTGTTTTAAGGTTATAACCGTAAATAATAAATATCAGGAAAGGAGTGTTGCATTATTTGTCTCTGGGAAGGAGTATCATACATTCGAACAAAATGCTTAATGCAATCAGAAGCTCTGTACGAGCCTCAGTGACGAGTGTAGTACGTTTCATTCAAACAACTGCTCCGCAATCCACTGAGAGATTCGATCACAAACGTATTCCAGCGGACGACGAAGGTGTTCAAGGCGAGAAAATAGTTGATTTAGACGCTGTTCTTAAAGCGTGAGTCTACAGGACATGTTTTCTTCTTCCACCCATCACTATCAGTTCTGTCATCTGAACACTTACTTCTTATATACACGTTCTTCACACAATTCATACATAATTTTTCTATCAATGACTAGTTACTAATGTAAAACATTACATTTTACAGACAGTATTGAATTATGAATACTATTGAAAAAATGATTTTCTGTTGTTTTATTGTGTCATAACTTTTGAATATATACATGTCTGACACTAAATTATATTGCCCTTATAGAGTGTAAGATGATAATTCAAATATGGGCGTATTTAAGTGCACCTGCCCAAACACAAAGATTGTATTGGATAGATTTACAAATTTTGAGTAAAAAAAGTCACTCCCTACTACAATGATGTAATCATTTTCTATTTTCAGAAAGCGAAACATATTCCCAACTTTAGAATCAGATTATCAACTTTATAATGGTATACCATATAAGGACTTACCAATATGCAATATCCGTGTTAGCCACAATAATACTATTTTCACCATTACTGATTCTGCTGGCAAAGTAAGACTTATAAGATCCTGTGGGATTGAAGGTTTTAAGAACACTAAAAAGGGTACAAATATAGCAGCACAAACTACTGCAATTAGCATAGCCACTGTAAGTTATTATATTTATATATCCATTTTTTTAAATGATTTTTTCTTAAACAATTGAAGTCAACTGATTTTTAATTATTATTGTATTTTAATTTTTATTAATGGATGATTCTTTTGGTTTATTTGATATTCCAGAAAGCTATAGACAAAGGTTTCAAAACTGTAAGAGTGAGAGTTCAAGGTTTGGGGCCTGGTCGTTTGGTGAGAGACTTTGTATCTATAAAATATCCATTTTTATAAAGTTCTTTATTGCCACACCCAAAACTACTATAAATGACATGTTTATTTATTTAGTGATTAAAACCTATAATTTATTTTATTTTAAATAGGTGAGCATTCACACATATTCATTACATTTTAAGTAAATTATTTTACAAAATGTTTACTTCATCCTGAGGGGAATGCTTGTAGCACAGAAACAGAGACCACTAAACAAAATATATTTAATCCTATTCTACTTATTAACTAAATCACAAAAAATTGCAACATATGTACTTATATACTTAACTTATACTAGTGGTTGTTTATACAAATTGTTTTAGTTCAAATTCAGTTAATTTGATGCTTAGCTGGTTTGTGATTATTTCTAAGTATAGACTATGATCCATGACCCCTTAACATCCAGTTAATAGTAAATCTGTTTTTTTATCTTCTTTAAAAAAACAATTTATATGAAAAACTCCAATTTTATTAACATAATTTTTGATAAACTTAACAACTAATAGATCCAAAATGCTTGTTTACAGGCTGCTGTAAAAGGTCTGCAAATGGGTGGCCTAGATATCATATCAGTTACAGACAGCACGCATGTATCATGGAACCCACCAAGAGCAAGAAAAGCAAGACGGCTTTAAATTGATTTATTATTCAAAGTACAATGTTGTATATTTGTACAATTTTATATTAAGTCTTAGCAGTAAATATTTACAAATAATAAAATATTAGTATACATTTTAGAAACCATATTTTGATTGAGTTTGTCTCTTTGACATTCTGTTATTGGCCCATTGGTTTTGTAAATCAGCTATTCATTCGCTTTAGCCTGAAAAAAATGAAGTCACAATTATTTAAAACTACACGTTATTTAAAACAGCATCAATCACATAGCAGTTTTTATTATCCACAGTTATTCATTGCCAAATATCTGCCAAAGTGAAAGACATGCAATAATAGTCATTTTTATGCAAATTCAGTCAGTTATTATCCTTAAAACATTTTCCACTGTGCTACCTAATTGTAAATAAATATATACCTAAAACCTGGGTACAATAAAAAAAATGAAATTATATCAGTAACTATAGTACAGTCCAGGGCTGAATTTAAAGGTTGGGAGGTCCTGAGGTGACAAATGAGTCTTGAATAACTTTGTTAACATAAAATTTGAAATGTGAAAGTACTTTTATATCTTTATATTTTTTTATTAACTGCGCCTGCGTTTCCTAAATCACAAATTCAAATATCATCCAGTAAAACTATGCATTAAATCGGATTTTATTCACAATTACATTAGTTTTCATTATTTACGCGGAACCCTAATTATTTTCCAAAAACAAAAGCACCCTAAGTTACGTGGAGTAACTTCATCTAACAAAAAAGTCGCGTCAAAATCGGCCCAGTCGTTGCGGAGATTACCCGAAACAGACAGACAAAAATTTTCAAAATCGAATTTTTGTTATAGTTTTCGTATTGAGATTCATATTTATTTAGTAAAAAGAATATTATTTTGATATTACAGACACTCCGGTTTTATTTATTATTATAAATCAGGATTTTGTGAACCTCTTATGGAATCTAACCCTGGTACAGTACAAAGTCAATGTTCACTGTGACAAGGTTCTATCAACAGTCACAATTCATGACACTAGCTGATTTTTAAGTATTATGTAAGTTATATAGTAGATAATTTATATAATTTTGATAAAGCAAGCTCTTATCAATCCACCTCCCATGATTAAGTAAGCATTGGCATAATTTTGCTTAAGTTATCATCATTCAAATCGCGCCCCTTGTCCGCTATGTCATCAAAAATAAGCCATGCATAGACCCCATTGATGCTAATAATGCAAATACTATATTGAAATGTCCATAAAAACAGTTAAAAAGAGCAACCTAATATAGTATAGAGAAACTCCATAGAACATTATTCACCTGATAAGCCAAGTATGTGATCTGGTGTTTCCTCTTCTGTTGGTTTGTTGGTTCATGACCTTTCTTCTTGCTAGCCGAAACTCTTTTACTCGTATCATCCATGAGCCCTTTGAGTAACCATTCCTTAGCATCAGCCAAGACCTCTTTTTGATCGATGTCAACAATTTGTATATCCTCTCTCTTTCGTTTGGCACGTGTACCACACAGTTTCATTAACTAAAAAATAATACTATTTATTACATCAATAAAAACTTACAATATGAAGTCCTTCTATATAATGTGCAATATTGTATCAGCTGTTATTGTTAAAGATTTTCTACTATGTACAAGTACAATGACTACAATTTTACTGTGTTGTTATCTGACAAAAATAATTTATTGCCATCATAAAATGTGATTGAGTAATATCAATATGCAATATTTCAAAGTACTCACAGCTTCCTCATCCAATACGGCTTCATTGCTTAGTGGATCTGCCTCTTGTCCATAATGAGTACCTCCTTCAACATTTTCCATAGTATTTCCAACTGAGAAATCATCTTGTTCTGTTAGATCTTCAACATTGTCCACTTTGAAATATGATTCAATACTAAATGGCTTCTTATCATGAACATTATTTGTACTTTCTGGTTCCATCTCAATTGATACCTCTTTAATAATTTCTGGTTGTTTTTGTTAATTGAAAAGAAGTCATTTTCTACTTGTTCATTGTCACTTTCATCAGAGTAGTCATTTATTAATGGTTTTACATTTACTTTGGACTTCTTTATAAATGTTTGTGGTATAGGCTCTTTCTTTTTGAAATTTAAGTTATTTGGCTTTTGTGTTAACACATTTGGTATTAACGATTTAGATGAGAGTGTAATACCATTCTTTGGTTGTGGTAAAATAAATACTTAGTAGGCCAGATTTTGTCTGCAAAATATTAAGACTTGTTTATTTGTTAAATACAATTTTTGAACTTTATAATGAAAAGAAGAAGACAGTTTTGATACTATTTTCATGAATTATATATATATATAGCTACTTATATATATTAAGTATATGTATGCCTTAAAAAATAAATGTATTTAATCACTATATTAAAAAAATATATTTTTCATAGTTATAATTACACAGTACTCATTTTCATACACATTTAATTTTATTTAATAACATTACATTTGTAATCATTTTGATACATTACAAACATACCTATTTGAAAATGTTATTATTATCTATATACTGCAGAAATAGTCTGAGATAGTTGAACTTAAATGTAATATTTTTGGTACTTACACTGTTAACTGATCTTGGTTTAGAATTTGGAGTGTTCTCTACATCTTTAAACTGTAAACAAAACATATTAATGATATCATATATTACATTTCCATGCAACTTCGTAAGTCAACATCAAAATTTTCTAAATTACCTCTTGTTGTAGACATAAAACCATTTTTGGTTCTATTTTTTAAAAGTTACATAGTCTTGGTGAAAAGGAAAAATATTTGAGAGTGGTTACTATTTTCACATGTTTGTGTGTAAAATAATTTGCCCTATCATATTGACATAGAAAAAGCTTTAACAATAAAAACATTCTAATTCTAGATATACATAAGTGTTAAATATATTTCTAGAACTGAATGTATAATCCCAAGTTACATCTAGTTAGCACACCAGCACTGTTACTATTACGACTACTATTACTTTTACTTATTATTCACTTAAATATTTCTTATTTTTGTTGTTCTTATTTGTGTCTGACCGAAGGTTCGGTTTCGTCCAAAAACGTGCGAATCTTCGGTCATGTCGAAACTTTATTATCACGCATCGTTCGGGTGAGTTTGTAACTTGTGTGTTAGTCTCCATGTTTTATTAGTTTTTATCTGATTGGTCAAGTGACTCTCAATCAAATTGCAGTGATTTGGAAAACAATATCGTACCAGAAGATAGTGAATCTGTGACATAGAACGCACTAAAAGTTTTTGGAACTGGTCACTTACATTAATAAAACCTAAAACTAATTGTGACAATTGAGAATGTATTTCACTGCATGACTAAAATGCAGTTTATAGATGAACTATTTGCTATTTTAACTATAGGGTGTCTATGTTACCATGGATTTAACTCCTATAAATTTTCGCGATATTATTTACTACGATCTTAAGTGTAAGTACTCCTCAGCAGATCGTCGTACAATGAATAGCAATTAGTATAGAGTATTTATTTGCCGAAAGTTATAGATTAACTCTGTAAAAATGATCAAAAAGGCCGATCCATTTTGCATTATGAAATTGCCAGATCTCAAACATCCAGACAAACGAACCAAATTTTTGAAACGCAAAAACGTAGATATAATTTAAGGCTCAACTTACATAACAATCCCGACATGTGACCATGCGACTTCACCTATTTTCAAAAATCAAGAATTCTTTACACAGTCAACAATTTTCAATACCAGAAGAGATTGAAACAGTATGTTTCTTATGAAAAAATTTATTTAAGCTAAGGGAGAATATGTTGGATTGGGTTGTACATACATACATACATTCATTTTTGATCAGTGATAGCTTTTTTTCTAACGAATTCCGGAAACTTAGTACGCCCACGAATTTGGTCACTATAGGAATATAATAGAGTCAGATAATCAACTGTGAATAAGATGCAGAATGGGACTGACGTATTAACAAACATACGTGCATATTACAGTGCATGAAATGTGTGATCAGTATTTAATTAACATCACTGTTTTACGTAAAACTTAAGAAAAATTAAAGTCACAAAAAATTCTAGCGGAAGTGACTAGAGAATGGATAACTTTGGATTCCAACAAAAAAAATCATTTTAAACAAAACCGACTTCAAACGAATGTAATGAAGAGATCAACATAGACATAATTAAATATTATACAACACCAAATGTCAATTAAAATTAGTTATATTTTAGACCTAGCTGCTCTCTGCTTTTATTCGCATAGTTCCCGTTCCCGTGGGATTTTCGGAATAAAAACTACCCTATGTCACTCCCTGGATTTCGAACTATCTCAACTATATCAAATTTCATCCAAATCGGTCCAGTAGTTTTGAAGTTTATTCATTACATACAAAATTACAAATCTTTCCTCATTATAATATTAGTATAGATTAGTAATTAAATTTGTCACAATTATACACATAATTTCACACATAAAAGTATTAGTTTAGTTGTTTAAATATAATATAAGCAATACTAACATCACTGAGTGAAGGTACTGTGATTTTTGCTTTAGGTTTCACCACATCAGCAATGTTTTCCTTTTTATGCAAAAACTCATCATCCTCTTCAATAACAGATGACCTTTTGCTACTTGGTTGTGGCAGCATATTGAACAAATTCCCTTCAGAACTTGGTAGATTGGTATCAGATGATAGCTCTTTAGTTTCTTTGGGGATTTTCTCTGTAACTAATATTATAATATGATGTGTAATCTTTTAAATTTTCATGCATTTGAAAACATAATTCGAAGTGTTATAAAGTTAATAATTTTCACAAAATCTGCCTTGTATTCGAGACATATGTAACATTTAACTTTACAATTAGAAATTACATACACAATTCATATCATTCAATGTCTAAACAACTAATTCACTGCTATGATCATTATAGAAAACAAAAATTAATCTGTAATTAGTTCATCAGCATCTTCGTTATTATAGAAAAAGCAGAAAGTAATATAGTTGGCAATGAAGATTTTACCTTTTTGTGTGTTGAGCGTTACAACAGTACTGTTTTCATTACCATCGTCTTCATATTCACTAGAGTCACTATTATCGTAAGCCACCAAAGCCATTACTATAATAAAATAAAAGACAAGTTTACTAATTTGGAATTATATTTGTGTATGATAAATTTTGTCTCATCAATCATTTGAGAAATGTCAATTCTGACATTGTATCCAATATCTAAAATTATTATTGTTGTATTTTTTTTTAAGAAAAAGGTAAAGGCTTATTATTTATCACTGGTCCAAATCATGCACCCAAGACTGACGTCAGGAACACTTTTGTCACTAAACTTACAAACTAATAGAGGAAGTCTTTGTCACTAGTGTCTTGTGGATAGAGTATTACCCAATAATAAAATATGTATTACTTTTATTAAAAAATCTTAAGCATACAAATTATGTTCTGCATCGCAAAATCTGATTCAGTGTCATAGAGCAATAAAAATAATTATTGTAAAGGATATTTTTTCTCCAGATAGTTTTTTCTGGTCTGTCGCGAAGAAATTGAATTAAATTTATATTAGTAAATAAATAATAAAACGAAATGAAAATAATAGAATATAATATCTAATAAAAAACCGAAGGTTCTCTTTACATAAAATATATCAAAGAAGGTTTCATTAGCAATTTAAAAACTTATTATTATATTATTTGATTTGTCATTTTTATAAAAAGATTTTTTTTTAAATGTAGTGTTGCTTAGTCACTAGTTGTTTAGTGTCATTCTGTGTATATTAAATTGTTTTATAGAAAGCTGATTGTCTTATAAATTCGTCTTCCTGGTTGTGTTTTTCCCTTAATAGGTTATGGGCCCAGATGCACAAAGCCCATGTACACAAAGCCAAGATACGTAAAGCAGGTATTGGAATTATCCAAAATACAAATTGCAATACTCGATGGGCGCAACTGGGTACAATAGAATATCGTATGCTGGCTTTATTGCGGGGCATGGACGGTCTTAGGGACACTGTGGACGGAACAACATGTATGCTAATAGATACCTGTAAAATGCACACGTGATGCTGATGCTACAGCTGAGGCTTTGAATCTGAGACCGTCCATGCCCCGCAATAAAGCCAGCATACGGTTCTTCCATTGTAAAATATATATAAATGTACAACGAATAAAAACCTGACCAGCGAATACTTTTTACCAGAATTTGTTGAACAGTACGCCATTATCGGTCATAGTAATTTTCCGATCGTCTATGATCTTCGCTTGCCTCAACCAAAAGTGAAAAAAAAAAATACAAGCCAACATTGATAACAACAGGCATGTAAATTAAACATCCCTAAAATAAATAGACATGCAAATAACAAACAAAAAAAAATAACTTACCATGGTGGACCGTCGAGCTGGAGGAAGAAAAGAGGAGAGTACTTACGATGAAGCGAAGAATCCGTTGCGCAGCACAGCAAAGAAAGTCCCACGTCGTTGAAGAATACCTGAAACGGAAAGTAAAATATGAGTTAGCAGCAAATGAAGCACGTACAAATAGCTGGAGAGAATTTTGCACCAAGCAGAAAAGGGAAACAATGTGGGAGGGTATATATAGAGTAATCCGGAAAACAGCCCCACAATACGAAGACCAGTTACTGAGCCAGAACGGACAGAACCTAAATCCGGAAAATTCGGTAAAACTGCTTGGTGCAACCTTCTTTCCAGACGACTGTACCACAGATGATACTGTAGAAACACACAAAGATAAGGGAAGATGCGAAGGTAACCAACATAGAAGGCGATGATACGGAAGATGACCCTCCAATAACCGAAGCCGAGATGGTCCACGCAGCACGATCATTTAACAAAAAGAAAGCACCTGGAAAAGATGGATTCACTGCGGATATATGTTTTAACGCAATAAAAGCAAACAGTGGGACATTCCTGGAAATAATAAATAAGTGTATGGAATTGTCTTGGTATCCGACATCGTGGAAGAGTGCATTTATACTAATATTGCGGAAACCAAATAAAGCTAGTTACAAAAACCCAAGAGCATACAGACCGATAGGATTGCTGCCAGTGTTAGGGAAGATTATGGAAAAAATAATAGTAAAAAGAATAAGATGGCACACAGCATCGAAATTGAATCCACGACAGTACGGGTTTACACCGCAGCGCTGTACGGAGGACTCCCTCTATGATCTTATGACACACATCATGAACAACTTAACACAGAGAAAGATAAACATTGTTGTGTCACTAGACATAGAGGGGGCCTTCGACAGCGCGTGGTGGCCCGTGTTGAAGTGTAGATTAAAAGAATTAAAATGTCCTAGGAACCTCAGAAAAATAGTAGACAGCTACCTAGACAATAGACAGGTTGAAATGAATTATGCGGGAGCCTCATACAGTAAAATAACGACTAAAGGATGTGTACAGGGATCCATCAGCGGCCCAGTTTTCTGGAATATAATAATAGACCCACTTATAGATCAACTGGCAGACAAAAACATTTATTGTCAGGCGTTTGCTGATGATATAGTCCTTGTTTTCTCCGGATCTTCGACAACACAAATGCAAACAGATATAAACAACACACTACGATTTATTTTCGAATGGGGAAATGTAAATAAGTTAAAATTTGCACCAGCCAAAACGAATGCCATAATAGTTACAAAAAAGATAAAATATGAAATACCAGATTTATATATGGGGGGAGTTAAAATTAATATAGTAGACAAAATTAAAATTCTTGGAGTTACAATTGATAGTAAATTAACATTTAAAGACCATATAAGTAATACATGCAAAAAAGCGACTAATTTATATAAACAAATGACTAGAATGGCAAAAGATTGAATCCGGAGATAGCAAGGACGATGTATATTGCTATTATTGAACCTACAATCATGTACGCGGCCAGCGTATGGTACAAAGCCTTGGACAAAATCGGAATAAGGAAGATGTTGAGCGCAGTTCAAAGGGGCTTTGCCCAAAAAATAGCTAGAACATATAGAACTGTATCGCTGTCGGCCGCCATACTACTCGCTGGTCTCCTACCATTGGATCTAAGAATAAAAGAGTCTGCCACGATATACGAGATTAAAAGAGGGAAGCCGTGGGAGGAAATAGCGGATAGGATTGTGGAGAGGAAGACCAATTATTTAGAGGCACCACACCCAGCAAAGGTAATCCACCTAGAATATGGACTTATGGAAAACTGTAACGGAGGTGAGGAACAGGAAGGAAATGGAAAGATAAAAGTATATACGGATGGTAGTAAAATCCAGGGGAGAGTGGGAGCAGCATTGACGGTGTGGAAGGATGGAGAGGAAATAAAAAAGGAGAAGATAAAATTGGAATATTTCTGCACAGTCTTTCAAGCAGAACTAATGGCGATATACAGGGCAACGAAACTGACTAACAGATACGACGAAATAAAAATTATAAGCGACTCAAGATCCGCGCTTGAAATAATTATTGATCAAAACAATTATCATCCTATCGCATTCGCAATAAGACGGGAAATCTACCAAAGCAGCAATGCAGGCAAAAGGACAACACTCTGCTGGACGAAAGCACACGCTGGGCATATGGGTAATGAGAGGGCGGATGAGTTGGCAAAGGAAGCAGCCCTTAAAGCTAAAACGAAAGCTAGGTATGATAGATGTCCAATCTCTTTCGTAAAGAAGGGGATTAGGCAAAACACGATTGACAGATGGAACGAAAGGTACTTGCACGAGGATGTCGCGAAGGTCACCAAAGCATTTTGGCCGAATGCCAGGGAGGCTTATATCAACATCCGGAAGCTTCTCCTGAAACCTGAAGCAACACAAATAATGACAGGGCACGGTGCCTTCGCGGCATACTTGTGCAAGTACAAAAGGAAGGACACCCCAGCTTGCATTTGCGATGGAGCTACGGATCAAACATCTATGCATGTTTTGGTAGATTGCCCGATGTTTAATACACTAAGATTTGAATTTGAAATGAAAACAGGACATGTAATAAATATAAAAACTTTAAGCTATTTTTTAGGAAGCAATAGTCAGATTAACGAAAAAAAAACAGATTTCTTGAATTTATGTACTAGCATTGTGAAGAGATGTAAGGCAATAAACGGAAGCAAAATTAAGTAACCAAAACACTAGAATAAAATTTTATAATAAAAAACAAAAGAAAAAACAAACAAAAATACAAAGAAACAAAAGATAGACAGTGAGGAATCATGGATAAAAGAAAACTCAACCTTACGGAAAACTACTAAAAAAAGGAATAAACTATCGCCCACTGCAATATCAAAGTCCCTGACTCGAGTTAGGGGAACTTGTAATAGGAAAGAAAAAAAAAAAAACATTGATAACAAGTAATACCTAATTACGAACATGGTGATAACGTATACATTCGCTCCAGGGACAATTCACATTGGATACCGGCAGTAGTAAACTAACGCACCCATAAATTTTCTTACGTGGTTACCACTCCTTATGGTGAGAAAAGGTATGCTGATCAGATACGTCGTCGTTGTGAGACTGTTGATAAATAACCACTGATTGTCGAGCAGTCATCAGTGCCTACCACTCTTACGGAAATAGCCACATCTGAAGGGAATTCTAATGGGCAATTGGAGGAAACATTACCACCACACAGACTCCAGTCTCGAACTCATTGCATACCAACTTACGCAGAAGCAAGAGCAACGTTCACCCTCGATTTTGATCGAGGAATTAGGATAGCGGTGGACAAATGTAATATAATTTATAAAACCTATTTATAATGTTAAATTTAACCTTATTTGTTTAGTAGTAAATAATAGAATATTTTTTAGTTTTGACTTGTACGTATACTTCTTTTTTCTTGTCAATAATTTATCTTAAAAATAGAAACTATGTTTTGATG
Organism: Samia ricini; assembly: GCA_014132275.2. Lineage (NCBI taxonomy): Eukaryota > Metazoa > Arthropoda > Insecta > Lepidoptera > Saturniidae > Samia > Samia ricini. Next base: position 17,281,824 of record AP028161.1, read on the forward strand.
TTGATATTTTATTTACAACCATGGAAAATAATGCATAGTATTTTTTTGAGGTGCCGACAAATATTCATGGAAAGTTCTAGCAGGATGAGGCATAGTTTTTCTGAAACTTGGTAACGCTGATACTAGATTGAAAATATATCTTACCTACTTGACACTGGCACAAATTGTTTGTACACAAATTGCCTCTAGCTAAGTGGAAGACTGATTAACGCTGATGTTCACACTTCTTCACAACACTTCACATGTTGATCGTTCACATCATAGATAATACACTAATACTAGAGAGTTCACATTAGATTTTTTTAATTGTACTATTTTAGTTAATGTGAAATTGTTACAATTAAATATTGCTCATCAAAAGATTAATAATCAACAACTGTCTTAAATTAAAATGCCGAAAAAATTTGTTGGCGAAAACAGCAAATCTGTTGCGGCTCGAGAACGCAAAGAAAATGCCAAGCTAGAGAAAGATCAAAAGGTAAAGAAAATGATAGATGACGCAGCATGGGAGGATAACGACGAAAAGCTCAAGAAAAAACAACAGAAAAAGGTTCAGATATTTTGTTTTAGTTTTACAAGATTTTATTATTAACTCTTGAACAAATATAAATCTGTAAACGTTGACTTTATATGTAAATCCTTGTTGTTACCTTTTATAATTATATGAATTATGATCTTATTCCAGTGGTATTTCGGATAGCATAGCTATCAAGGATCATGTAAAAATCAAAGATATTTTTTTCTACAAGTTGCTACTTTAAATTTTTAGGAAGATCAAGAGAAGAAGCGTCAAGAACAATTGCAAAAGAAAGCAGAAGCCAAAGCCTTGTTAGAGAAAGAGATGGAATCTATAAAGGGAAGTATCAAGACTGCACCACCTCCATCAAAAATAACTAGAGCACAGATATCTCAAATGAAGGAGAGAGTAGTAAAAGCTGAACCTGTTACTCCTGTGGTATGTTGGAATTTCTTGGAATATTACATTTGAAGCATGATGATGGTGCAGATGGTAGTGCGGCTAGATTCCAAATCAATTAATGTGGGTTGAAGCCCATCTATACAACTCTAAAATCACCCTGAGCTTTCAGTGAAAGAAATAATCATAAGGAAACCACAGCATGGTGGTAAGGTATTTTCTAACAATGCCAACTTGGGTAGTTACCACCCTCAAGTTTGAAAAACCTGTCACCAAATACCAGTAGGAGTGTTCTGGCAGCATCACTTGAGAACCAGTATCTCTAGGCTTAGTGTATGTAACATCCTGGTAACTTAACATCAGGTGAGATTGTCGTCAAAGCACTGCACCTATACAGTTTAACAATAAATAGGTCTTTAGTCTTTGCACCAAATTTCACTAATCTGTATAAAATCTAAAACAGATTATTCATTTGGTTAGATTTAGAGATACCGGGTTTAAAAATGTCAAGTCACAAAACAGATAATATTTTTCATAGTTTTCCTATCAAGCAAAATATATAAAAACCATATAGAGAAAAATTTTCACATTATTACAGCCATCTAAGGTGGTGGTGGCAGATGAACTTCCTCTGGAAGAGAATCTCAACAGAATACAACTGGATGGAGAGGTTGCTCAGTCTGTTGATGAGGCTATAACAATACTCAGGTAATGAATTACTTAAGTTATTCATATCTACTTAATTTTTAAACACACTTTTATGCTCAAAATGTAGTATAACCAATAGGTTTATTTATAATAATAATACATGTAACAAGTTGCATCTGTTCATTCAATTTTGTGTCAATCAATATTAACACATTAAATTTAGTTATAAATATAATTAGCAATTGTAACACTTTTTCATAATTTCTTCTACCTATATTCAACATTTGACTGTAAGCCTTCCCAAAAACCATAAAATAAAACCATAAAATAAAATAAATATTTGTATATTAGCAAATATTTACCAGAACCAGTTAAACAAATTTAAAGGAAGTGAAGTAGCACAAAGGTCTCTAATACATTCAAAAGTTTACTTATTTTTTATAAGGTTATTTACTAAACCATTTGGAAATTTCAGTGATAAAGCAGATATAGATAAACACCCAGAAAAGAGACTGAAGGCAGCATATAATGCTTTTGAAGATATTAATTTGCCAAGACTAAAAGTAGAGAATCCTTCACTGAGGCTGACACAGGTAAAACAACTGCTAAGGAAAGAATGGCACAAGTCACCACAAAATCCATTCAATCAAAGAGTGTGAATTAAATTATTTGTATTTTATATAAGCATGTCAGCTGTAATTAAGTGTTTTGATCGAGTTTAAAGATATGTGCTATTGGTTTTACATTTTTCATAATTGATTTTTGTTTGCCATATTTGTTGGTTATTTTTAAATAAGGTAGTCACGCAAAGAAAATGTTTGTTTTAAAATGTATTTTAAATTAGTTTCATAGTTGTTTTAAAAGTCTATCATTGATCTGTACTGTTTGTTATTATTTTTCTTGTGATAGAAATTAGTTATCTTACCATATAAAGTATGATGTTAAAATATTAAGTGTCTAACACACAGAGCTCATCCTGAACTGTCCGTAGTTGTCATGGCCTTTGACATCATACAAATTTTTAATATAACTTGTTTACTAAATGTGATTACTGTAAAGCATGGCTTTGTTACTCGCCTGTATATTAATTCAAATAAAATGAAGGTTCATATTCTGAGAATTTTGTGTGATTATTTCATTTGATATTCACCCAATTTGCTCTAGTATAAAACTTTGCTTTTATATAATAAAAAAATTACCTAAAACTTAATCATTTTGAATGTTATACAGATTTGTAATATTTGACAGTATTATTATAAACTGTCAGCCTGTAGCTGCGCCCGCGTTTCATATATTATTCACTGCGTTTTAATTGTTTTATACGGAACCCTAATTATTTTCATAAATACATTTTAGTACTAAGATAAAGTAAAACTATTTCTCATAAATTATAGTACATGCCAGTAAATCGTGAATTGAATTGTTTTTTTTTTAATGCGGAACCCTAATTATTACCTGGAATAACTTCAGTTATCTACCAAAAAAAGACCCGTGAAAATCGGTCCAGCCTTTCCAAAGATTACCCATTATAAACCGACAACCAATTTTTTTTTTATATTGCATTTTTGGTATAGGTATCGTATATAGAGATCATTTTAGTTAAAAAAATAGCTTTGACATTACAAACAGACGCTTCAATTTTATTTATTAGTATAGATGTACCAAAGATTACAGTTTTGTCTTATTCTAGTGATGATATATACGCCTTGTTTTATAATTTGTTAAGTTTAAATTTGTAAATGATGTTTGGCAAAAAGATTTTTAATTTCTAATCATTAGATCATCTTATAGCAAATGTACCGAGGTAGTTTTTATTAGTGAGTAATTAACTTAAAATTGTGTTACAAATAAATACAATAGATTGCCTCTATTCAAAGTACATTATTTATTAAAACTAAAAAGTAATCATAGTAGGATGGCAAAAATTTTACCATGTCAATGTAATACACATTTTTTTAAATTCACTGCAGTTCATTACTATATTGTAACGGGATTCCTTTCCGACCTTCCTCTGCTTTTTTTACTTCGGTTTCACCCAATTTCTGTTCTAGACCTTTCCAAGTTCTTTCTTGTAGATTGTTCCCTATGCTCTCCAAAGCCCAATTTGGTTTTTCCGCTAATTCTAGACCAGTACCAGTGGTGTCATCAACTTTAGTTTCCCGTATCCTGCCTGTAATTAGGCTAAGATCCGTAGCCTCTTTTATGTGGCTTATATCACAGTGATGACGTTTCCCAGTTAGAAGATCATCATAGTCTGTAATGTGGTGAGAGAAATACGGGTCTCGATTCGAATTCAGTGCTACTTCAAGCTCATACGGGTAGACTATAGGCTGATAAAAGTCCCGATTGCTATATAAGTCATTCTCTGGACACGCAATCATAACGTAAATATCGATCTGAAATAATACAATACAATAGTTATCAAAAGACCAAGTTATACCATGATTTCTTTACTTCGTTTGTCTCATGTCTTAGCAGGTCTTACTTCAGGGAAATTAGCTAATTTGGCAACATTAGGTTTTCCAACGGAGACAATGTAACTCTTCTTCCCGTTAACTCTACACAGTTGCTTCATTCTACAAATAATCTCTTTAGTTTGATTTCCGGACAGTTTGCAGACAAGTATCCCAACTATATTTGCATCTTTACATTTTTCGACCAAGTAGCGGCGGCGTTTAAACCAGGCTGTTTCTACGATGTGATCCAGTTTACGAGTATTTGGATCGAGCAGGATCCACTCGGCTGCTGTAAAATGTCAATATAATATTACTTATTTTATATTTACATACTAGCTGGATATCCGCGGCTTCGCCCGCTACACACGGAACCCTAATTATATTCCTAATTTTTTTCTGGTTTTAAGAAAAAGCAAATATATTTCTCACATTTTTCATATTCTAGCACTTAGTTGTAAAGCTGATTCAATAGTTTTTTTTACAACTTTAGATTTTAATTTATATTTACGGAATCCCAATAGTTTTTATTTTTGGTACTGAGATAAAGCACTAATATTTCTCATAAAATCAAACACATGCCAGTAAATGCATTGAATAGCATTACATTTAACATTTTACGATCTTTATTTTTTTACGCAGAACCCTAATTATTTTCGAAAAACAAAAGTACCCTAAGTTATGCGGAGTAACTTCTACCTACCAAAAAAGTCTAGTCCAGCCGTTCTGGAGAGTACCCGGAACAATCACACAGACAAAAATCATCCCTAACAATATTTAGGTCCTCCACAGAGTTTAAGTTCTATTGTATTACAGTTATCACTTTATAATTCATGTTATGTTCTGTAGATGTATTTTATAAGTTATAACACAAGTATCAAAATATTATTTTTTGTCAATATGATGTATGTACGATCAATGATGGGTCAATAATAACCCAAGAATATTATATAAGATGAAATTATTTACCCGGAATAGATATGGTGTAATTAAAAAACGTCTGTCCTCTGTCTCCTAAGTAAATGCAATGGCATATTTTAAGTACATCCACAGATAATACATCACCATGTGCATTTTTGATAAGCCTTCCTAGAAATCTTTCAGGTCTATCATCAAATTCAACATAAGCTATGTAACTGTTTGGGTGTTGTTTGAACCATTGCTTTTCAAATATTTCTGTAAGAAATAATTTTTATTTAAATAAATTTCTCTTATGAACTGTAAAGATCTTGTTTCTTAATCATTATAAAAAGCCTTGTTCCTCAAATATTGCTCTGCCACTTTAGAGCAAAGTTTACTTGTCATGTCAGTCAGTAAAATAAAATAACACACAGGAGGATCATATATCAGTATTAAAAAAAACAGTAGGTAAACAAATAAACTGTTATGTGGAAATGAATAGATCCATTCTCAGGATTATTACTGCACAGGAACCTAAGGTAACTTATATAATATTTTAAAAACACATTTATAATTGCTACCTTTGTAGTGGTCAAACTCAGGACCGTAAAATAAACAAAATTTGACATTATCATCAGAATTATAATTGTCCTGTATTGTGCTCATTATGGCCTCAATATTTAGGTCCTTTTTAGGAAGCACTATATGAACAGGTATATTGGTTTTTGAGAAGCATGTATGACCATAATGAATTACGGCATCCCCTTGTACATGCATTGCTGCCACTGAGTCTACACAGCAACTGGAAGGTAATAATAATGAGTTATAAAATACTATTTATTAAAAAAAAAATTTTTAAAATTAAATTAACAAATATAATAAGATATTTCATAATATACTCAAATTACATTTATGTGGAATAACAGAGACCCAATAGTTTTTTTATTTAGTAGCACATAGCTCTGAGCGCATTTCATATATTCTAAACTGCATAGTAGTTTTTAAATAACAATTGAAAAATAATGTTTTGATGATGCGGTTCATTCAATTGTATTCTATTCACAATTTCATCACTTTTCTTTTCAAGAAAGCAATGATATTTCTCACAAATTCAAGCACTTGGCAGTAAAACTGACCATGAAATTGTTTTTTTTTTTTTTAACAATTTCTAGAGTTTTATTTTCCTAAATTATTTCAGTACTACCAGAAAGCAAAGATATTTCTGACAAATTCAAATACCTGCCAGTAAAACTGTGCATTCAACCGGATTTTATTCACAATGTCATGAGTTTTAATTTTTTTTTTTATCCAGAACTCTAATAATTTTCGAAAAATTGAGAAATCTGCTAGAAAAAGTTCCATTAAAATTGGTCCAGCCAATCCGGAGATTAACCAGAACAAACAGACAGACAAAATAAATATTTTTGGTGTAGTCATTGTACATACACAGATATATATTTTGTAAAAAGTTGTTACTTTGATATTACAAACAGACATTTTAATTTTATTAGTATACATTACATTTTAATTGTTGTTTAATTTTAACTATAGCATTGTTAAAATACTACATTATTATATGTTAATTTTACTTTCTGCATTATAATTAACATAATCTAATAAGTCTAGCATTCTACATGGGTTATAAATTTAATTCTACTGTATAATAGTACCATACTACATAATAGTACTGCATAATAATGCCTTTGATTTTTAGCCCACTTAGTAACATTTAAGATAACTCAACTTTAGAATTTTATAGTTCAATAAAGTGTCACCTTTCTACTATCAGTTATTTAGAAGTAGTAAACATCCAATAATGTATGTTTATACTACAGATACACTCATAAACCTATGGGTTAAGGGAGTCTTCAATATTAGTAGTTTATTGAGGTAAATTTATTGAAGTATCAGTGAGATTGCCACAGAAGATTGGTATCACTGCAGTCTACACATGGTCCATTCTCTATTGTAGCTACCAGATCACACCAATACATTCTTGGAAACCAATGAAGATGTTCTAATGTTTTCATTCTATTATTTCATTAAAAGCTCATACAAAACAATGTCTTACAGCCTGTGTAAATGTATTATAGGCTATTTACAGATAAATAAGAGAAAAGTGATTAACTCAATTTAAACTTAAAATTTGAGTTAATTTGAAGTAGACAAGCGTCTCACATATATTTCACTGAATTATTTGTCTAAATGTTTCATTCATAAGTATGTGAGAAATGCGCATGGTGAAGGGCAGTGGTTGGCACACTTTTTAGGTCAAGGGCCACATAGATAAATAATCATATAGATTAGGTAGTTGATACTATCTGTTACTTGACATATTTTAATGAGCTTTCAAACGCGAATTCTTCACAGCCTTTGTATGGCAATAACAACCTATCATATCTATGCTATGAAGTTATTTTTGACAAGCTGATCCACTATTTGTAAACTCGGTTTTTAGATGATGTCTACCAAAATAGTCTGCTAGGTCGCGGGCCGCACAAACACCGTGCGAGGATTACACAAATACCATCCAAGGGACGCATCGGGCCTCAGTTTGATGACCACTGGTGTAGGGTCTAAGCCTAAAGAAAAAATCTAATCCTATACTAATTAACAATAAATATTGCTTTTAAGTGATTGTTTACATGCATCAGTTAAGTTAAAATTAAGTTACATAGGTATAGGCTAATATATATTTATAGCTTAGGCTGTATTTGAAACTGAAACAATATTAAATTACAAATTGTTCTTATATTAAAAAGAAACATACCTCTATGTGATGCAGACAAGGTAAACGAAATAAGTGTAACAGCGATATTTGATAATAATAAACATAAATACCTAGCATATGATGTATCACCAAGGATATACAGATCGCCATCAACTCTCTTTCTTATTTCCTGATAAATTTGAGTACTCACACCCAACTGTTCATCGGGAAATTGGAGACAAACCTAAGTAAATTTTCAAATACTATAAATATGTATTCAATTACATAAAAAAAACGAATGCCGACAAATATTTTCACATACCTTGGTAAAATTGTTGTCAATTATCCATTGGCTTGTGTTGTTTATATCAAAACGTGTAATTATATCTCCAAACTGTACTTCATTATTACTCAGTGGTAACTCACGATCAATACAAATTTTTCCATCAGTTGTAAGATTAGCCATATTATTAATTTTCTAAAGAAATAATAAAAACACGACCACGAGTTAGAAAAAAATACAATGTTTACTTTGTTGTTCTTTATAATTTATTATAGTCATGGATACAAGTTTTTCAGGACCTTCTAAATTATAAAGTTGGGCCCTAAAATTTGTGTTCATGACAAGTTTACATATTTGGGGAAATGTTTTTGAATAGTATCATTTTGGGGAGTTTTTTGTCTAGTGGAGAAATTTCGAAAAAACTCAAACTGGAGATAGCTCAGGCCCAAGATTAGTCAAATTATAAACATATTTGTTACCTATTGTCACTTTGTAATTTTTATAAAATAAAACTTCAAGTATAGTTCAGGTAACCTAAACAATCAAATTTATGAAGTCAAAGTGGTTACTAGGATATAAAAAATCATTTTGCATAAAATGAAAAACAAAAATTTAATTTGATTCTTTTACTTCACTAATATATTTTCATATGGTGTTTTAAATTATTTTATTATTCATATAGATATGTTTTTACAATACAAGGAATAAAAATAAATAATTTGAGATATTTTCTTTACATTACAATTGGGCAAAAAAAAGAAATTAGTATCCATCATTGCTGATGGTGATTTTATATTCAGGGTAGAACTCTTTTATCAGCTTAGCGGCCAACTCATGATCACTTTGACCATAACCCTGGGAATATCCATAGATGTGAATTTTCTTGGCTTCAGCCTCATGAGATATTCTTCCACCACCCATAGGGTCGCAGTCCAAAGGATAGAGTTTTTCCTGCACCTGAATAAATAAGGATAGTTTATTTTATACAACAATAACTTAGTAACATTTAAGATAACTCAACTTTAGAATTTTATAGTTCAATAAAGTGTCACCTTTCTACTATCAGTTATTTAGAAGTAGTAAACATCCAATAATGTATGTTTATACTACAGATACACTCACATACCTATGGGTTAAGGGAGTCTTAAATATTAGTAGTTTATCGAAGTAAATTTATTGAAGTAAGTATAACTATAAATTGTAGTAACAATTTAAAAGAAAGGAGCACTGTGAAGAATTCATTTGTATATCTTAATTCTGTCATTATAATAAATATATGGCATGGGTGGCTACCCTAGATTATATTTAATGGAATTTTCCTCATGCTATACCTACAGTTGTTAAAAGAAACTATGAAGTTTGTAGTTGTGTAGTGTGGGGTGCAGTGTAATGATAGTGCATGAAAGTGTTACTGTACCATGCTGGCGACAGATAACAGATGGATTGTACCAGTAATTCTATTGTTCTTAACAACTAAGCTTATGCACAAATCAATGTTAATTATTCCATTTCAAGTAGTATAAAGATTAACACATACCTCTTCATATATATCAGAATGGTAAAGGCATCGATGATATCCTCTTAATATGATGATATTTCTCTCGTCATCGCTCTTGTCGTAGACTTTCATTAAAATAAATTTAAATACTCCATTGTCATCTATTTCTACCTTCGGTATACTCTCTAATGGTACTGCTACTTGCATGCTCATCTTTCTAAGTATGAACACAGATGTCCAGGCTGGAAATTTGTTTTGGTTTAGAAATAAATAATCTCGTGCAAGTATATTGAATGCAGCTTTAATTCTACTACGGGATACAAACATATTTAATTTTCCGTAACAGCTAGCTTCAGTATAGTATTTAGAAATTTATATGTTACATATAGTAAAATATTCACCATTTAAAATGTCAATCTCATTCACTGAATTCACAGACATTTAATTCCACGGGCATGCGTTTGACACACAGAATAGTATTACTCCTACCGGAGGTTTGACAATTAGTGTATTATCTATGTGTGTTTGTTTTGAATGTTGACGGACTTTATTATTGATCAGTGATTCTGTCTACGGATTTGAAGTTTTCTTTTCTACTATGTATATACAAATCATATACAAATGCACTCTGTGGTTTTATTATTCATCTCTGATTTGAAGCCGGCACAAGTGGGCAGCAGGTTGACCACTTTTTTTCAGCAAATCTACTAAAAGGATTGCCAAAAACTACTATAGTATACTAATCCATTTCACAAATCCACGAAATTTCTACTTATCAGACAAACAATTTTTCACAGAACATAGTCTTTGTCAAAGATTCTTTGATGCAGTTAAGCGTTCAAGGGAGTTGTGAAATCTCAAAATTTATGCTACATGTATTTATTTTCAAAATTCTTTTATGCACAATTATCAAAACATATCACATAAAACGCCACCACAATTACATAATATAGACTCATTTACTGCAAGTCATTAAATTATATACACGATGAACTAAAACCAGGCGAATAACTCCCAAATTAAGTAAAATTGGTATATTTATTAGTGTGAATAAAACCGCGCGTATTAATTAGCTTATGGTCTATGACAATAATAAGTCGCAGTTCAGTCTTCTTAGCATACCGCTTCTACTAAGCGACGGTAAAAAAAAAATTAAATCCTGTTTTCCAGAAAATATAAATTATGTAATAGCAGCTAAAATATGGGCCGACAGCCCCACGTGTTTAAAAAAAGTTCAATTCAATATTCTTTATAATTCAGGCTCACATTTTCTTCAATGCTTCAATGCTTCAGTGCTTGAATGCACTGTTCAGGCTTTACAAATGTAATCAGATTACGTTGTACTTTTTCAAATGTAATCAGATTACGTTGTACCTAAGTATTGGGTAGTACCTTAACAAATATGTCTTCGGGAAACTGATGACAGACAACATTTTTATTCTATTACAACCATGTTAAAATCCATTTCGTAAAAAAATACCTAGTAGAAGCAAATAAAATACACCATAATTGATTGTAATATGGAGAAAAAAATAAACTAAATTAATGGCATTACAATGACATGACAAATCCCCTCACAAGTCACACGACATTTATATTTGAAAAATATACGTGTAATCATCAATATTTTAGAATCATGACCATACTTTTAATTGAACTTCTCACAGAGGTATCATTCTATACAATATTCATATTTTGCATAGACAAAAATTTATTGCATCAAGTACATTACACACATGCCCCTCAGAAATATAATATTCGAAACTATTTTGCGCACATCCAATCTCTTCTATTCATTTTTAGTATGTGCAGTATGCGGATTTATGTAGTGCATTAATTTTTCCACCACCACCATTCAACCATACAACGACCACTGTTGGATATAGGTCTTTCCTAATAAAGGGGGCGGGGGGGATTGCCATAATCGCCGCGTTTGGAAGGTGGTTTGGCGATCGCTGTAGGTGTTTGCGATATTCAGAAGATGCTGCTTCTCATCCTCTGGTTTTTATCATTTAGTCGCCTTTTTCAACACCTACGGGAAGACATGGGGTGGTACTATTCTTAGCTGATACCACACGTCGGTTGGTTGAAAAAAATGGTTAGATGCAAAAAATAGAAAAAGCGTAGCCACACGTGGCCGGCACCACACCATTATGTGTTTGAAGTGTTTTATTTTGTTTATATTTTTATATTATTTTATGTGTTCTTACCAAGAGTATATGGTGTTGTGGTGGAACCGACGTCCAATTCTGCTAGTATGCTATGGAAATTTATTATAACTAGTTAATAGGAAAGATGTAATTTTATTTAGTCGTTTTTAATATATTTTTATTGTAGTTTATATATTGTAACGGTATATATTGCGTATGTTCCAATAGGGCTTACACATACTAATGTGTAAAAGCCCTGTGTAAATAAATGAAGAATTATAAAAAAAAAGGGTAGGTATGTGGAGACTTAGCTATGGTAGATGTAAGCTGGAATATTGATTGCGATTGCCGCTAAAGATATGCAATTGTCAGCGGTCTAGGATTGTACTTTACTTAATACTAGCTGTGTGCCAGCGGTTTTATACTTTTTCACAAGTTTAGTTTATAATTTTTCAAATAAAATTATAATTGGAAAATAATGTTTTGATGGTGCTGAATCCTATTTTGAGTTTTATGAGTTCTCGTTTTTTACTCAAAAAATAGAGAGGAATGGAAGAGGAAGACATGTTGCGCCGACCCCCAAAATAAAAATGGGAAAAGGGTAGGGATGATGATGATGATGATGATGACTCAAAACCATAATTATTTTCTTTAAAAAAAATCTGATACTAAAAGAATGCAAATTTTTTTCTCATAAATTCAAACACCTGCCAGTAAAACTGAGAATTGAATCTGAGTTTATTTTAAATTTAATGTTATAATTTGTTTACGTAAAACTTTAATTATTCTCGCAAAACAAAAACTTCCTTTTTTTTGACGGGGGGAAATGCATTTACGCACTACCTTAAAAACAAAAACACCCTAAGTTAAGCGGGGTAACTTCAGCTATCTACCAAAAATAGTGCCGTCAAAATCAGGCCAGCCGTTTCGGAGAACTCCGAAACAGACAAACAAAATTTTAAAAATTGAATTTTTGGTATAGGTTTCGTATATACATTCATATGTATTTAACACAAAAATGTTATTTTATCTTTACAAACAGAAACTTCAATATTACTTATTAGTATAAATCAGATGAAATGCAATAACTCTGAAGAGTTAGAATATAAAAACCGATAAAATAAGTTCCTGCTTCGTTTTTACAACAAATAAAACATTCAAAGACAAATTACGATTGAGTAATAATCAACAGGTATGAAAAATATTTACTTACCTTCGAGTACGCTCTAGAGATGCTTAATCGTGAATGACTGGAACATTCTAAGCGCAGATCGATAGTAGAGGATACCTTTTTTTTTCACGAGGGGAATGCATTTACGCACTACCCTTACCTATTGCATTAGTGAGATCGAAGTCCCGTAATGCAATAAGTAAGGGGGCGCGGAGGGACGTCTCCGAGCCAGTGTGGGACTCGGCCGGACGTGAAGCGTCTGGAAATACCCACTAAACCCCCCGGGGCCGTCCGCCGCATTTGGGATGGGGACGACACGGGATGGCTTTCGCAAGGACCGCGTCGTCCCCTGCGGCAGATAGTAGAGGATACCTGGAATGTTCTATATCATAGAGTTCTATATCATAAACTAGATATTTAAGAATAAAAAATAGAACTCTATCATGTACCTAGGAAAATCCTTCAGTTCGTTCCGTTTCACCTAAATTTCAGACACTTTATTTTAATTATGACTGTAATTTTTTTGTAAACATTTATGTTATGTTTGATAAGTTAGGTAATTCTAAAGATATTTAAAATTAGTTACTATCATATAAAACGCAACATTTCTATATTTACGTTAATGTGTTTATTTTATTTAACAACCACGAATTATCTAGGGATATTAGATGTTTTATTTAAAGTTGAAAACTTCTTTAGTCGCGTTGAGCGATTCTTGGTAGGGGTCAATCTTATAGATTCGCGTCATCAATGCTATGACGTCAGTCGTCTGTCGTCAGTGCGTCAAGTATAAGATAGCGTTTGAGTGTGTGAGCTTTATAATCTTTTTAATTGATAACAGATTAAGAAACATTAATTGTTCATACTATAATTTGAACATTAAAAATACTTTATTCCAAAGTTTCGAGTTTTCTATTCTGTCGGCAGTCCACATGACTGCCTAGTTTGTTTTTTGATATTTTTATATTTAATCACAATGCAACCTATGCTACAATGTGTTTACCAGAATTTTTGTTCTATAAAATATTAACTCATAAAAATAAAATAAATCCTAATTATAAGTAGGTACTAAAAATAAATTTTCATTTCACATTAACCAATTAATTTTTATTACAAAATTGAAAAATCGGTGCAAATTTTACAAAACTAAAGACATCCTACCTATATCGTTTTATTTATTTACATTGAATAAGGTTAGGTGTCTTTATTTAGGTAAGTACCTGGTGATTATAATAAACTTCTTATAAACATTGTAATGGAATCCTGAATGAATATATAGTTCAACGAAAGTTATACACGATATGGTAGACTTTCACTACATTAGCAGTGGTCACACTCACGCATTGTCCATGACCGAGTAATGAAAGTTACTGGCCTAAGAAAGTTTATACACACTTATCATATTTCAAAAACGTATAATTACTTAGAATTGAGATAATTGCCTGGTTATAAGCAGGTAAACTGGTAAGAGGTAGATGGTTTGTTTTATCCTTAAATCATATAAAAGGCCACGTTTATTTGTTTATCTGTTAGTTGGCTTGTAACTCGCAAACCACTAAAAGTTTCAAATGCTATCAAGGGTGCGTTATCGCCCACGTTGAAAACCTAGGATCTATAGGTATGCAAATCGGCTAATGTTATGCTGTCTCATTGGTAGGGTGTTCTGATATTGGGTCGATGGTATTGCGATGATATGCGTCGTAATCTATCTATTGTACTATGTTGAACTCTGAGGTTCCAGTGAAGGAAAAGATCGTATGGTGTTAGAGACTGGCTAATTACCACACTCAGGTTGGAAAATCTGTCGCAGGTGAGTTCCGGGTGCATCCCTTTAGAGTCTTTAGCATGTTTACCATCACGGTCCACATCGTAACTTGACGCGACGCTAAATTGTGTTCAAATCACTAAGTCTATACAGTATTTAAAAAAAAAATACATACGTACGTGGGTATAATTCAAATAAAGGGTGTTCAGGAACGATCTACCCTCGGTTTTGCATGATGGCATGCATAGTCCATACTTTAAAAAAAAAAAGAAACCTACGTAAGGAATTTAAATAACAGTGGTGACGATGACATTCAATATTATGTTACGTAAACATTAATTACGTTATCTATTTTTATAAGTGATTTATAATTAACGATAAATCAATACGTTTCGAGTCTAAGTTCAAAATAACTATAGAGCGTTAAATTAAGTACGATCAAGACAAGAAAAGTACAACAAAAAAATTTCTTTGTGTCACATGCAGTAATGTAAATAGCTGATCACACTCTACATACAAATATAATTATATTATTGAACAATTTATGTCATATTTATAGAATTATCAAATTATGTACTCTGTGAATCGTTTTATATGAATTTTATTCTACACGTAGTAATTATTTAGCTTTTTACATATAAAGAAAGAAAGCCGTGTGGTGCCGGTTAAGAATACTCCCACCCCATATCTTCCCATGCATGTCATAAAAGGCGATTAAGGGATAAACTGGAAGATGGGCAGCAGGATCTTCTGAGCACCATAAGCACTTACTGCGATCGCATTGCAATGGCAATTATCTCTTTTTTGGGGAAGACCTATATCCAGCAGTGGACATCTTTCGGTTGAATCAATCAAAACATACAAAAAGTATAGTTAGATATCAATTCGACATTTCATTGGATTTAGGATCTTTTTCGACCACCACGACCTATTAAAAAGTCTTATTTACAAACATTTGTTATAATCTAGGTACTATAAAGGCGTATATAAAAATTAAGCTTTTATTAAAAAAAAGCTCATTCGTTTCTTATTACATGTAAAAACTTTTGTCCGCTTATTAAAAATAACTGCTTAATATTTTAAAGAATTTGTTACGGAGTTATTTATGAAATAAATTCCCGTTTGGACCGTGAACATCGTGTCGCAACTGCACCCTACACCTGCAATCTTGAACAATGATTTGTGGTTAGTTTTTTCCACTAAAGCTAGTCTTGCGGCTTTCGACCGCATCTCGTTAAATGTATGAAATATAAAAGCTAAATCTAGACTGAATTTGTACGTGTTTAAGTATGAATGGCGTTACTTACCGTCCCGTAAAGTTATTTAAGGACTTTTTTCTTTTCGTTATTTTAGTCTATTATTTCGATACGGAGTTGTTACAAGAAATCTATCATCAATTCTTTGATTACGTAAGGTGTGACACCCATTGTCATCTATCGATCGTAACTCAACACACTATTATGTTATCAGGAAGTAATTTATTTACTGACTGGTACTTGAAATCTTATAGTTAAACTATTTATTTGAAGTAATTCATAGTTTTGTGTGATATAACGCGGGACTGCTGAGAGAATCAGTAAAAAGACGAGAGTTGTAACGTTGGTTGCGCTTGCGCACGGATAGATATAAGCGCGTGGAAGGCGCCCGAGTGCGCAGTGCCGCTCCCACTGGCTCCGACACAAAGTAGCACAATATGAGGAGACAGGTAATTATAATAAATTTAATTTCTGTCATTTAAATTTATTTATTGTTCACAGTTGTTTTATATTTAACCATTATTTTTATCTGACAGAAAATATTATTTTTTACTAAAATAAAAGTAAATGGATTATTAATTGTGATTATGTACTAACAGATTTAGATAAATAAAAGAAAATAACAATCACGATCTCTGCTTATAAATAAATGGAGTTCTTATTATGAGGGATTTTTAAAGGATTGGCATTTTTTTTTCAGGCAATAATTGCAGTGCTGTGTTTATTGATGTCAAAAGAATCATTATGTGAGCCAGCAGTGTTAAAAACTCTATCACAAGACAATGTTAGTGCTGAAAGTGCTCCTCGACTATACCGGAACGTACCAGTTTATGCGAGTAGCGCACCATACGCTGCCTACTCCATCCAGATTCCAACGTT
Source organism: Samia ricini (assembly GCA_014132275.2). Lineage (NCBI taxonomy): Eukaryota > Metazoa > Arthropoda > Insecta > Lepidoptera > Saturniidae > Samia > Samia ricini. Next base: position 17,298,453 of record AP028161.1, read on the forward strand.
CATTAGTTCACCTAAAGCGGCAGCTTCCAGGGTTATACCAGTGAAAGAAGTTATCCAAAATACTGGTTATTTGAGAGATTCTTATGGGAATAGATTCGTAGGGGCGCCTCAGTCGTTCACCTACAAAGCAGCGTTTCCTCAACAGTTCTTGCAACTACAAGAGTTACCGTCACATCTATCGCAACCATTAGTTGCCGCAGCACCCAGTTATCACTATAAACAACCATCTCCATTTGTTGTTGGTTCACATTACACGTTGCCTTTACAAGGAGCATCGGTAAATCACTTTAGTGCACCGCAACAAGTCGCTTACCCTAATGGGGTCAAGACTGTAGCGCCCTCATCGCCTCATCAAACGCAGATATACGGTCATCCTACAGCGCAACAACAATCTACAAGCAACAATGCGGTTTATGCAAACGCTCATTCACAAGAACAATACCGTGGCTTGCAGAAGGGTCAGCCATTCCAACGTTTACAAGAAGTAACCAAAGATGTGCAAATCAATCAAGACGATGGGACCGGACATAAAAAGCAATTTATTCAAAAGGCTAGCGAGAATCTGCAAGCACTTCCTGCTAAAGACACTTTAATCACTACCGTTGTAAATGGGCAGAAAACTGTGATAAAATTAGAAACTAAACCACCTCTTCCCCTCTTGGACATCAGTCTTCTGGAACCGCTAACGTTTGATAATCCACTCGTGCCTCAAGTGCAACATTTCTTACCGCGAATTAATCAAGCTACGTATCATAAACTTCCCAAACCCAACATAAATGAAAATAAAAACTATCAAAAAGAATTCGTTGTACAAAAAACGATGGCATACGACAATGGAATAAAAGGAAAACATCATAAGGAGTTTCCAAAGAACAAACAAAGGCGACCATCGCCAGAAAGTGACTCACATGAGAAGGAAATACCGGTTAACCCCACTGTAACAATAAAAGATGTTTCAAATGTGAGTCCAGATATTTCTTATGAAATTAATTCACCTAACTATAAAGAAACTTACAAAGAACAAGCAATAAGTTATAATAAAGAAACTCAATCGGAACCTGTACATTATACTTATGGATCGAAGACTGAAAAAGAACCAGTGACTTATAGCTACATCCATAACTCCAAAGAACCATTGAAAATAAAAGAAGTACATTATGAAAATAATGGCCAGGATCCAAAACAGCTCATTTATAACTTCAAAACCGTAGAACATCCTAAAGAACAGAATGATAAACATCTTAATCCACCACGTGAATCAGAAAATTCTGGAGAAAGCGATGAATTAGAAGAAGAAAGACATATAAATCATAGGCCTATTGAACACAATGAACGTCATGAAGAAGCGCCTAAAAATCACCACCATAAATTGGAACACAGAGAAGAGGAATATCGTAATCCTCCTAACCAAGAAAATCATAGGGAAAAGGAATATCATCATTCACCCAAGCAAGAAAATCATAGGGAAGAGATATATCGTCATCCACCTAACAAAGAAAATCATAGGGAAAAAGAATATCGCCATTTACCTAACCAAGAAAATCATAGGGAAGAGATATATCGTCATCCACCTTACCAAGAAAATCATAGGGAAAAAGAATATCGTCATTCACCTAACGAAGATAATCATAGGGAAGAGATATATCGTTATCCATCTAACCAAGAAAATCATAGGGAAAAAGAACATCGTCATTCACCTAACCAAGAAAATCATAGGGAAGAGATATATTATCATCCACCTAACCAAGAAAATCATAAAGAGATACAGAATAACCCCGATAACTTTTATTCTCAACCGCGTCAAATTTCTATAAAAAATGCTGAACAATTTCATCCAATAATACATTACGAGGAAAATATACGTATAGTACCGGAAAAAACAGCTCATATTAAAGTAGATCCATCTCAACATATACAAAATGGGCAGTCACATCATAACCCCCAAGGTAATCCATCTCGTGCTTCTCATGAGCAATCCCACCAGTCATTGGGACCTGTCTCTTATCAGCATGATTATCCATCACCATCACCTAGGCCCGACATCATAGCACCCCAACATATACAAGAAAAATCCAGACGTGTCATAATTCAAGAAGAGACACCAGAAGAAATGCACTCCTTACGAGAACAGGTAATGGCCGAAATGATAGAGCAGGAAGAAAATAATGAAGAAGATTTCGAGAAAGCGTATAAAAATGCCGCATACGGATTTCCCGCATACCGGAAAGATCCAGTCGATGCGGAGAAAGAGATTTATAATCCTGAAAGTTATGGCGTACCTCGTGATCATAATGATTATGATATAGAACACGTGCCGTTTGAACAGTATCAAGATGAAGGAGACGAATATCCTAAAACGACGCGTTCGAACTACAAAGACACTAGAGACAAGACCAAAGAGGATTACTATTTAGATTTCTCTGTTAGCAGACCTGAGAGTCTTACAGATCGATACAGGAATAAAGCGAACTATTACAAATTATACAAAGAACAGAAGCCGGAACGTTATTCGGCTTACGATAAGGACCGAAAAAAGGAGAACGAAAAGTACGTTTTCAAACCAGTGCCGGAACAAAAGCCTAAACAAACTTTCGCCCAGTATAAAGCCGTGCCACAGTTGTACGAATATGATTATTCGAAAGAAGCGCCGCGGGATAATTCCGCGTACGCGTCCCGTCCCTTGCAACTGTATAAGAAAAAAACTTATTTCGTTGAACCGCAATTCCAATACGGTTTCGAGCCGCTAGCGATACCGCGTTTACTCGATAGCGAATTAGCCGCAATGGCGACCAACAACAGTCCGGAAAGTGAAAAGCCCGGTATGAGGAAAAAAGTTTATAAAGAAAACTGGTACATTAAAAAGACGCGAACAACCGGCGGAGACAATAGATGATAAGAATTATTTATTATTAATCGTATAGGTATAGTTAGACGAATAAGTTAATAAATTTTTTAAAAAAAATTGTTTTTCATGTTTTTTTATTGTACACCATTGGAAAATGTTTAAGTAAATTACTTGCATAATAACACTTTCCCCGGGCTGCGGTGTGTTACGTGATTATTGTCGCTGCTCCCATTTCTAATGTTTTTATGAAAATAAATAAACAAATCTTGACATTGCTCTAGACTTCGAATTCATTCACCGTGCAGTAATTGGGTAAATTTTTTTTCGAATCCGATTACGTATACCCGATTCAAGGAAAACTCTTGATGCAATCCGGACAGGTTGTTTGCGAAATATAAAATAATTAATATATCACTAGGGTAAAATATAGCTACTGTAAAGTGAGATTCATTTTTAAATTTTCGAATGCTTTTAAAGTTTATAAAAAAAATCGTTAGATTATCGTAATTTTTATTTAAATTTTTAGCTGCAATGTATTATAATATATAGTATAGACTATGCTAAAAGGTTATTATTGGTACCAGAAATGAAGTAAGTAAAGACGTTTTATAAATTAAACAATTTATTATACGAGTGTATTGAAAATAATGACTAATTAGATAGACATCATTATACAATACAAGTTGTTACACACAGTCTTATTGATTCCTATAAGACAGTAAATACCTTAAGACTCTAGAATGCAGATTTATCTTTTGCAAATAAGTTTTTAATCCAATAATAATTAGGCCTAATTAATTAATGTTAATTAATTAACAAATGTTATTAATTCTAATAATAATCCAAATCGGATTTTTATTTTATTCGTTAATCTTATTTAAGAGATTTTCACTATTTGATTCAAATTGACCTTATAGGGCAACCAAAGGTCACAGATAATATTCAAATACATTATTTATTCATGCTAATCAGAATTTTCACAAGCGCATGATAAAAAATTAACTGCAAGATGTCTTGAGCCATGTCTTGGTTAATACTCGATTATCAACGGTGGGAGGACAAGTTGCGAACTGTGAAGAAATTGACAAAAAGTTGATTCACTGTGTGTAACAACCATTGTTCGGTTTAACTCTCCATGCCTAAGTGAATTAGTGTAAAAGGGTATAAAATAAAGTTATAAAATAAATTAAAATAAAGATATAGTTTTGTATATAACTAACGACATGCCGTGGTTTCGTACGGGTATATAGAAAACTCTGAAAAATATTTCTCCAGGTCTTACTTAACTATCTACCAGTGTAAGAATTTTTAAAAAGCGGATAAGTAGTTTGTTTAACAAACAAAAAATATTCCTCTTTGTATAATTTAATGTAGATATTTTACACAAATGAGTTTATATGTGATCTAATTATTTGATTGTGTGGTGAATTTTGTTTTTCAATGTCATCAGACCCTTTAATTAAAATAATCGAGGCCATGAAGCCTAACATAAGATGCGAGTGAGTGGTAAACTAAATTTTGCAAACGTATTATCGTGATAAACATAAAATTTATAATATTTTTTTATTTACAATAAATGTATAAAAATTATATTTTTTGAACGAAGCTACATTCAGTTGACTAGTTAATAATAAAAGGCGAATAACACAAATATTACCCTACATACATAAATTCGAAATTTTAAAATAGAATCCTAAAATATATGTCCAAGAAATGGACAGCCACGTATATTTAACCGTTATTATAGAAACATTTCCGTTTAGATTCACAAGTAAAATAATTTAAATAATCTTATAATTAAAATCAGTTGAACTGGCATCTATCTTGATTTTCTATAAGCCTCTGGTTCCATTTCTGACAAATAGTTTCTTCTAAAAAGCCGTATCGTCATCAACACTGTAGCTAAGCCAAACGTTATAGCTAACATCGCCATCACGGTCATCCCTATGGAGACGTAAAATCCCTTGTGGTACTCTAAAAACTCCGAAGACAAAGCGACAGGCCTGAGTATCTTCACGACCGGTTCGCAGCCCGACTCTCTGACGTATTTAGCCCATGTCCTGTTCGCGTAAGTCAGTTCACGCGGTTTGATAAACGGTCTTCTACCCGGAACCGTTTTATTCACAGTTATGCTCATATTACGTAACTGTGTTTCGTTGTAATGGCAGTACAAGTGTTTCTTCTTTTTGTTCCCTTTCACGACAATGTCTTTCTCAGCGCTCTTAGCGCCGATTAGTACGTCCAAATTACCTTTTATCATGTTAGCCCAGTCCCACATTTCTGCGATCTTACAATCGCAGACGAAAGGATTCCCGAGTAAGTTCAGGGAGTGGAGCTTTGGGTTGTTCACGAATATCTGAGGATCGGTAGTAGTTAAGTTATTATTACTGAGGTTAATTTTCTCCAGTTGAAGTAACCTTTCCAAGAATGAAAGGCTACCTTCATCAGATCTAAGACGATTTCCAGCCAAATTTAAATCAGTTATATTTATAGTATTTTTAAATGCGCCGGGGTTTAGAGCCGTAATGTTACAATTACTCAAATCGAGTATTGTCACTTGGGAGAGCTGTTTAGGAAATAGTGGTCCTGATTCTGGAATCTCTAATGGATTTCCGCCTAGATTGATCTCCCTCAAGTCGGTATATGTAAGGTTTTTGAAGAATGCATTTGCGTTCAGAGGTCTTTTTAAACCGCAAAGTTGTAATTCTAATGTAGTTAGTTGAGTTAGGTTGCCAAATAATCCAGCTTCAAGCGATAGAAGATCGTTTCCTGAAAGGACTAACCTTTTCATTGATGTCATTTTAGAAAAGGAGTCTGGACCTATGTAGGATAAGTTACTATAACCCATATTCAAGTATTCTAAGTTTTTGAGTGGTGCCAATAATCGGGTAAATACGTTATTCAGTGGATTGTGCGATATATCTAACTCCATTAAATTATCAAAAACATTAAACGTGTCTGGTAGATTACGAAGACCACAATTACTTAAGAACAACCGTTCCAGTTTTGGTAGTGGAGCCAGAGCTTCACGGAGATCCGGTGCAAATAGGGGGTTTCCGGAAAGATAGAGGCTTTTTAATCTGGTCGCATTAGCGAACGCTTCACTCGACAGCGGTCCTTGTATTTTACAATTGGATAAATCGAGCAATTCCAAGTGATTGACGCTGTTACCCAATGTCGCAGCGACGTCTAAATCACGTAATTCATTATCTGCCAAAATGAGCGTCACTAAATTGGTGCAATTTGAGAACGTGTCCTCGGATAGATAAGTGATGCTTGATTTCTTCAAGTTCAAGTACTCTAGACGTACCAATTTTCCTAGAACTTCAGTCCAATTTGTATTTGCAAGATAATTTCCAGCGAGTTCTAAATTTTTTAAATTGACAGACGCGGCGAACAGATTGTCATGTAAATTTGTGAGTTGACAATCGTTGAGTTTCAAAGTCTCTAAACTAGTTAGCGTATCAAAAACTCCGGGTTCGAGGTTCTTAAGCGGGTTATTCGACAGATCGATTGAAGTCAACGTTGTTATATTATCGAAGAACTGCAAATTTATAGATGAAAGTTTGCAAGAGCTGATATCGAGATACTGTAGTGTGCTTGAAATAAGAAATGGACCTTCCATGTGGCCTATTGGATTATCTTGTAGTTCCACGTTGAGGAGCCCTCGAGAATCCCTGAAAGAGTAACACAAGCAGTTATGTAGTTATTCAGTACAGAACAGCGTTGAGTGTAGTCATTTGGAAGATGTAACACGGTGATGTATATACAATATAACAAAGTGTCTACAAGGAAATATTCGCAGCAAATTCAATTTGCATTCGTTGTATGGCTATTATCTAATATTGGCAGCACTGGTTGTGGACAATTTGTCTCGTTTCTGGTCGTCGCGCCATAACAAGATCACTGGCAATTGAATAATTTTGTCATCATCCATTGTGTTCAGTGATGGATATCAAAATTGTGTAGCAAACAATGTTTCATTGAGAGAGACTTTTCGACGAAATAACATATGAAAATGTGTTTACATATACCACAAGTAACATTTAGTTTACAGTTTTGTACCTGTACAAGTGTAGATTTTGATTTTAAGTTATACTTCTTTTGGCGCGTTAGGGAAAAATGATGAGAGTAAATTTTTACGATGCGCGCGCAACCGTCATGAAAAAATGACACCATAAAGTTAGCTAGTCAACATACGATGCGCGCGCACACCGTCACGAAAAACTAACATCCTGAAGTTAGCTGTCAACGTTTTAGTTTTTTTCTATTATTACGCCAAAGAAGTATAACTTCCTACGTGTGTACTTATGACACACACACTTTTTTATGCCTTCTGTTAATTATCTAGTATTGTAATGTGTAAAACTAAAAAAATACCACGGTAATTGACCGAGGTCAGGAGATATTGGATAAAACAAGTAGTCATGTCAGAATTTGTATCATTTTTTGATGGTCACATATTATTATTGTATCACTCTACAATTATACTGTAGCTTTACAAATTATGGTACTTACAGAAAAGCCTCAGGATCCACGTAACTGATATTGTTTCCCGACAAATCCACGTCGATCAAATACTCCAAGCCTTTAAAAGCTTCCGCATCTATCCTCGTTAGTTTATTATCAGCTATCTGCAACCTCCTCATTTTGATATCGCTTGGGAACCTTTTGAGGGTCGTGATATTATTTCCGTTCAGATCGAGAATATAAACGCTCAAGCTGAGTTCCTCGTAGGGTATTTCGGTGAGATTGCTCTCGGAGCAGTCCGTCACCCAGTTGATCCTGAAGTAGTGGCAGTCGCATTCGTCGGGGCATTCCAACTCGAAACTGTCGCCGTTGAAACCGTAACTGAGCCCAGTCGCGACGAGATAGAAGGCTAGAACGCTGATATGAGCCATACTGGTATGACAATCTTCAGATTATGTTGGACATTATGCACCTGCAAAGATATTAGCTATTATAGAATACATTAAACTTAGGCGAGATTTAGAAAACCAGAATGCTAAGGCTACATGAGAATGCACTCCTTAGCGAAGTGATCAGGCTCATTAAAGAATATGATAGGTGAATCGCTACCAATGTCTGTCGATGCAGAATACTACCCAATTACTACTGAGCCATCATCTAAGTATCATCATCTAAAACTAAGTGTACGGCTGGGCTACCATAACACTTACCAAAACTACCCTACCCCAGTCTATTCGAATTTCATTGTAATCTTATTTCAGTATTCGACGAGTAAATCACGAGTAACTTACCTGTATCTAGAATGTGTAAATTGTATAATAGTGTAATAGTAATAGATATTCATATGGATTCTTTACCAAATTATAGAAAATGTATTGTTGCGTAACTGTTACTAGAGTGACTATTAATATAATTGTTATTTGTTAGTTACGAGTAGTTTAGTTGTAGAGATTAAAAATACTTTGTGGATCACGCAAGTCTATCTATATATAATTAGAGTATGTTGTGTTTGTCTTTAATTAGTTGGTACTTTTACCATATTTTATTGTGTTATGTGTTACAAATAGAAATATGATACAACTGTTAGCAAACCTAATAAAGAGATTTTTTTAACGAATATCGACAGTTTATGAACTAAATTACGTATGTATAAGATTCTGTTTCGCATTATATGACAACATCTGTTGTTGATAATAAAGACACATATGAGTTAGATCAGTGTATATAATCAATAGAACAATAAAACAGTATCAGAGAGGCACGCTGATTCATGTAAGTAAATTAGGTACGTATTTTGTCGTCTTACTGTCTCGGTCAATTTAATTATGTTTCACAATTGCTTTTGCCCGCGGCTATAGTCGCGGTAAAAGTTATTCTTATATCCCTCGAGAATAATACTACTATTTTTTAGGGTGACCTTATGTCCCTTTCTATACCCCTGACGTTGTATACACGTGTAATCTCATGGTGATTGGTTAAGTTTTTTTTCACACACTACAGACACTTGGTCTGCACTCTTTATTTGACATGTTTTTATAATTAAATTTCTTACAATATAGAAATGCAAAAAACGACTTACATCTACGTGAGCCTAATAATTATTTATATATTACTCATCATCATCTACCCCTTTTGACGGGGGGAAATGCATTTACGCACTACTACCCCTACCCTTTTCCCATTTTCATTTGAAGTCGGCGCAACATGTTTTTCACTTCCATTCCTTTCCATTCATTATTTATTTATTTCCTCCTCTTTATTTTGTTTGTCACCTTATCATATCGCCTCTTTATGAACATTTTGAATCCATGATGGATTTGTAATCCATAATGTCCTTAACTGTTACCGTCGACGCCTTGCGGACAACGCTGCCTATCGCGTCGTCGTCGGCTATCGGTAAAAGTTAAGGGGTGACGGTTTGTGTAACAAACTCAGATTCGCATTTAGAATATAACTAGCTGTGGCCGCAACTTCGCTCGCGTAGAATTCAGGAAATTATATTCTAATAGACAACCTAAATTCTCCGTCTAGATGCGATCTATCTTATTATCTTATATTCTCTATCAATGATCAGTCCCGCCCCGTCCCGTACCGTACTTATTAGATTATATACTTTCAATTCATTCAACTGATTGATAATTTCGCAAAGAGAGCAAAGCAACTTAGCGTAAGTTGCTGTAGCTAAATTGTAACGTTCATTATACGGGCCAAAAGACGTCGGTTCAAAACCTAGAGACGGTTGCTTTTCGTTTTTTTTTATGTGTTGGTCATACCATAACACCTTCTTACGTTAATAATACTTACAATGTTTTGAATGGAAAAACATTTTTATTAACTTATAGTTTATATATATAGTATAGTAGTTTTTTATTTATTTTTTTACTGTCAAGTTACCAGCCTTAAGTTTGAAAATTACTCCTTGTGCATTAATTTACAGGTTTACCTCAATAGCGTCATTTGAGAATCAATACCACTAGGTTTAAAGTGTTTAGCGTCCTGGCCCACAACGGCACAGATTATGGTCAAATCATTGAGTATGAGTTGAAATAGTATAAAATAAATTTTTTTTTACGTATTTTTTATTCTATTTTATATAAAAAATTGAATTAATAATCGTGTGAATATGTACGATTATTATTATATTTTCTAAAAACTCCTAATAATAACAAGTGTGGAGATGGCTAGATTTAACTCTTATGCATGTCTTAAATGTATTTCAGTTCGTTTATTGACTATTTTTATTGCGAACGCAGCTTAAGCGATATCACTTGATTGTGATAAAATATTGTTATTTCAAAACGAATATATACGTCTCAACTTGAGTCCTCGATATATTGATGCTTCGAATAAGCTTTTCGATATACTTATATTACAGTTAGCAATTTTATTTTTATAGGGGTCTCAATATCAACTTAATAAATATTCACTGAATAACAAATACTTTTTATATCGTTACCTACGTCATGTTATACTTAGAAGAGAACGTCTCTTAGTTCGTCTATCTCCGGATAAGTGATAGTATAATTAGAGATTGGGTTCGCATCTTCAGAATGATGTCCCACAATCCGGGACTCAATCAAAAAAATAGTAAATGTACAGACACCGTCTGTCCTACAGATTTATTATTAGTATCTAGAACATATCTAGATTTCCTTGATTTCTGCTGGTTATTCGACGGATAAAAATCAAATGGAACACATTAATTTCATTACAAATCTCTACGGCTGACGAATAATTGACATATAAATGCAGTTTGTAGTGACAATTGTGTGATTAAAATAGAGTAATTCAATTTTTACCGCACAGCCTGTTAAAATATATTATAAAAATATACGTTGTCATATTATACGGCCGTGGTGGTGTCGCTCTAGATGGTTCGCCAGAATGACAACCGTTTTGTAAGGTGCACGTCGGGCAATAAATTTAATGGGTTTCATCCTGTAGCGACCACAAAGGACAGTTCCCGCTAGAATTTTCCAGAAATTATACAATACTATGTATGTATTTAGTCATGCGTTCGCTTAGTCACACCCTCTCTTGTAATTTGATCGATGGCTTTGATATTAATCGTTTCATGGATTACGTAGTACCTATGTTTCTGATGTACTCAATACTGAATGTATTGCAATATCAAAATACATAAGCATCGATCATAAAAAAATTAATGTCATATTATAATGCATTTCATAAATACAAAGAATTTTTCAGTTCACTAAAATTAATTTGAATTTAATTTTGAAATTTTGACAACGGACAATCATTTTCATGATACATTATTTACATTTTTGAAAAAATTGAATGAAATCTGGCGTAATGAATTTGTTTCCGTATTCGTAGTAAATATAAGAAAGATTACTAGATAATTTTATACGGGATATTTACTGTAAAAAAAAACAATTTGGATTTTTTAAATAGTAACATCAACAATAGTCCGTCCTTAGTTAAATGACATAAAAATAAGAATGCAATTACGGATAGTATCTCCTACCCTTTGTCGTTTGGCCTCGAATTATATTCGTTTCACGGAACTCGTAGGTAATTCACATAAATAATACAAAGTTATACGGAACTCACACGTAGACGAATGTTACATTGTTAATATGTCGATTTACCCATAAAAATGAGACAATATGAAAACAATGGAAAGCTGGCGTAAATACCAGGTTAGTGCTCAAGGGGGGGTTAAAGAATACAGACTGTTGCCTGCCACTTCGTTTGTGTTTCGAATCCTTTTCTTCATGTTTCAAAAGAACATTTGTGGGTGACTATCGTACGTACCACGTATCGTATCTGGATTAATAAAGGGCAAACATTTATTCCTACATAATATCTGTTTAATCCCTATCTAAAAGTATACAAGCACTACATAATGATATGTAAACTAGATTCTTCTCTGGTTTATCTTCTGTAATAATCCGAAAACTACAGTCCAATCGGTTAAGTAATTTCTGAAATAAAACGCGTTTTAACACGAAAAATATACTTAATTGTAATCCAATTACAGACAATAATAAAAGTATATAAATGTCTCTAGACGAAAATCTTTTTTCGACCTGACTAATGCTATTAACCTGAAGAGCTTTGACAGCTTCAATTGAGCTTAGTGCAGTCAGCCGGAAAATTATAAGTATTAGATGATAGCAGAGATAAATAAAAAAAATAGCAATTAGCATAAGGGTAGTACACTGGTAAGGACTCGACTCAGGATGTTACTGACATTCAAATTCCACGGAATTCGTCCTAAATACATTCGTTAAGGCAGGCAGGCCTTTTTCCGTAAAATCCGAAGGATTTTATTAGATTTTATCTATAAGTCACCTACAGGTCACAGTCACCTATAGGTGCTTTCAAACATTGAGAAATTTTTTAGTTCTTTTCTTTCGACTTATATGAAAATATGTCTGAAGGATGATATATGTACACTAGTTAAATTAATATTCATGTTTCGAAAAATTCAATGGTGACGAGTGGTCGACCTGTCGATATCGGATCGATATTACATTAATTTTAATTATTTGGCATAATAGATGTGTTCCCATCTCCACAGAACATGCATTATAACAATAAAAGCAATTGTTGTCAATTTTGTGTTAACTTTGTTTCTATTGAAGTTAGGCCTTATCAATATATGTATAAGTCAAATACGTAACCAATTTCCAAAAAGATTTCGAACCTCCTTGTTTTAATGTGTTTAAACCTAGGGGATGCAAACAATTTCTACTCATGAGAAGGGTGGATGTTTATCAATATATATTTAAAAAGTAAAAACGTATAATAAAATGACATATTATAAATAGTAACATCTCTCTGTGTTTCTTAGGTGCTATATAATTTGATATACACAGAATTGATTTTTAATTAGGTACCTACCTACTTGTTCTTTTTTTAAATTACAAATGTATTTTCTAGTTAGGTTTTTGTCAATGGTTTGTTTTATTAAGTAATATATGAAATAAGTTACGGGAGTAACAGTATTTAAAAGTCGCGAGCAAAACTAGTATAAACAATATTTACCAGTGACAATACTGCGTGCGTATTATGAAAATGCATAACAATGAAAAAAAAGAGCAACTTGCGAGTTTATAAAACTGACTTGTAATAAATGTTAACGAACGACTATTACAACCGTATATATGATATTATGACCTCGTAATAGTCGTATGTGTGTATAAAACGAATGACGGCGCCATTACTTACGTGAATTACAGACGTGTGACCTGCTGCGGGTGAACGAATGTACTGAAGAGTGAAGAGGTTGGCTAGTATGAAACCAGTAGCCAGAGTAGCCAGACCCTGCGCTGTTAACTTATTATTTTGTTTACATACATCACGTAGTGTTGTCCTTTTGTCGATATATTCAGCGAAATAAATCGACATGTCGGCAATAATTTAAGTTTGTAAGATGTCCAAAAGAGGTTGTTTTACTATAAAATAAATTACACTCGTTATCTAATACTTAGTGTGCGCAATGAAAACTATTGAAGTGGACAAAGTTTAACACCTGCAACGTACCAATTCTTTTGGAATTAGTCAAGTCTGGTATAGTTTAAATATTTTTAATGTAAGAGGTTCATTAACGAACCTTGGCAGTTAAACGGACATGTATGCAGTGACGGTGTGTACCTATAGGTACTATTCTATCATACACTTCGATGTTTTAAATTCGTCAGGCGTCCTTTTGTACACATATGTTTTTTTTTACTAGTTTACTGCTTTGCTGTGGCTTTGGGGCGAGTGCCTTCAGCCGTAAAAAAGTAACTAGTAAGTACTAAAGTAGCACGAACCTCGGCTTGGCCGTTACCTGACTGTACACGTATGTTAAAAATTACACCCACAAATGCTCATCTGAAAGGCTATGACCCGAACTCAGACCGTTGAGAGCCAGAATAAAACCAGACTCACAAGGATAAACTTGCACTTGTTGGCATTATACACTGAAGGTGACTACTTAAGGCTGATTAAGTTTTAAAGGCCAAAAAAAAGTAGTCAGTTAAAACACCTAATTCTGCAGTAAAATAAAAAATACGCTCCAAAATCCTAATTTAGAGAATTGATAAATATAGCTTGTCTAGTGGTACGAGGGCAAGTAACCGCTTTATGGTGTTTACTCTGAGTAACGACAGCTTGTTTGACTGGTGGCTAATAACCTGACATAGACGGAGGTTTAAGCCGTGGAGAAGACAATATCTTTAAAAAAATAATTTGTAGGGGTTCACTTATAGCTCGCCTTGAGGAATAAAACCTCGTTAATAATTGAAAGGAATAAAACCTTTTTAAAATCATCTATATCTAAATAAAACCTCAAGAAAAATCGAGAGGAAGAAAACCACTTTAATAAATGGATTTCGGGGTAAATGTACCCGGAATTGAAGGAAGACAATTTACAACGAAGACCAAGGATGCGGGCGGAGATGGACATCTCAGTGCAGGGCCTTTTTCGCGGGGTAGCGCTCATCCGCGCCACGGATATCCGCGAAAGCGATGCCCGCAACCCTCAGTAATGCGTACTATGTATTTACCTTCGGTTTCTAATTGATCCAGTCCCACATAAGCCGTCTGCTGTATTCCGTACCGGGTGGGTACTCATTATGGGTTTCCATAATAACAAACGAGCAAATTTTGTTTTTTTTCAAATAACAATGGTGTTTATTTGACGAGCATCAACTGTATCAGATTTGGAGACGTGTATTAAAGCACACAGCCGAAGAACATAGACTATTATTCATATATATTCATTATACTAAAACTGACAATATAAAATCAAACATAAACAAACAAACAAATTAATTAACACATTTTTTTTTATTTTGGCTAATATCTGAAACGACTGGATCGATTTTAACTTTTTCTAGTAGATAGCTGAAATTACATGGCGTAAATTAGGCTACTTATATTTTTCGAAATAATTAGGGTTCCACCTAAAAAAATTAAACTCAGGAAATATATATATACTAATAATTAAAATTGTAGTGTCTGTTTGTAATGTCAAATTTTTTTTACCAAGGAGTTTTAGTGGGTGTTCCCGGCGCTCATCTCAAGCCGAGCGAGTCCCACCTAACCTCTCTCCGTTTAAGGTTGAGAGGGGGATGCATAAATGCACATCTCCATGTAAAAAAAAGGTTTTGCTACAATTTATGTAGCCTGACAGATCTTTGACCACGACTTTTTTGTACGTTCTTGTCGTATGTGATCCAGTTTTCATCACCAGTTATCAATCTCTTTAAAAACGGTTCGGTTTTATTACTTCTCAATGAAGAATGAGAACACGGTTCATTAGATTTCTTTCAGTGAGGTCGTTTAACACCTAAATATCGAGCGTTTTTATATATCCTAGTTTTGCACATGGTTCAAAACTGTTTTGTGGTCAATTCCCAGTTCTTCACGTATGTCGTAACAACTGATATGCCAAACTTGCTTCACTTTTTCAAAAATGACGTCCTCCGTACTTGTCATAGGGTCGGCCAGCAACTTTTGCTACTCTTATTGACACTGTATTAGGTCTATAATCTTCACAATTTTTTTTCGCGACTTTCGTTGAGTTTTTACCTTTTTTGTAATCCCCTACTCAAATGCCCCGATGCGGAAGCCGCGTAACATCTTAACTGATCCCGAGGACAACATCGTGTTTCGAACGTGAATATCTTATATTTTCCCGTCCTAACAAAGTAAAATTGCGTGTCAACGCCCAAGCCCGCGAAACCGCCGTTCCTGCCGTCGGGTACAGGCGGCCAATTTTGCTCCCGCATACTGTCCCGGTTCCCTCCGGTGGTGGCCCAAGACGTGCATCGTTCGCCAACTGGAGGGGTTCGTTACGTCGCCACCAGTGCGATACAGTAACACGGACCATACATTAAGCATTACACGCACAAGACTTGCACAACACACACTTGCACAACACGTAGGTACATAGCTCTTGTAAGGAACCTTTTTTTAAGTATTATTATTAATAAATAAAAATGTAGGGATTAGCTAGGTTAAAATTCCGGTGAATTTTTACACTCAGGTAACGATCAAGCCTAGGTTCGTACCAGTTCGGTGCCCTTGTGCTTCGGCACTCGCCCATAAAGTTCGGTTAATATGTAAAGGCCCTTCGGATCAACAGCATTAGCTAGTTAATACAAAAAAAAACATTTTTGTAGATAATAAAATTTTAAAATGAATAGAATTTTCTTCTTCTTAGTTAATGGCAATCTGTGTGTACACACAATTTGTGCCAATGTCATGTAGGTAAGATTTTCAATCTTGTATCAGCGTTACCAAGCTCCAACAGAACGGTGGCCTATCCTGCTCGAACTTTCCATGGAGCTTTGTCGGCACCTCAGAATGTATGCTACGCGTTGTCTTCTATAATAAACTTAACTTGAACACAATAACTAAACTATTTCACACAAACGCCACCAAGATTACATGATATAGAGTCAAGTACACAAGTTTAATGAATTAAAGAAAACAATTGCTACATGTCAGACTGAGATCCCGCCAAAAACTCCAGAATAGAATTTGTTCATTAGATTCATTCATTTTGACAAAAAGAAAAACAAATGAAAATAGCTGGAAACAACATTTTACTACCCAATATGTTTCTTTTTTTGAAATGTAACATTATTAATGTCATTAAAACCAGCCAGATACAAATAATACGGCTAAAGAGATTTTATTACGAGTCTATACATACTATATGCGAAAAGACTTTCCCCGATCTATTATATATGTTTCAATTTCTATCATTTTGTTTTAAAATTTTTTTTACTGAAGTTGCTCTTTTAATTTATAGATTAATACGATAAACATACAAAATTTTAAGTTTTAACTTTATGGTTTAGTATTAAAAACTAGCTGTGTAAATTTTTCATTGCGTAATATAGTTTTTAATTTTTTGTACTAAACCCTAATTATTTTCCATTTTTTTTTACTACTAAATTAAGCAAAGATATAGAATAGTAAAAATGTTTTGATGGTCACTATCTTTGGCCCTAAATTGTTTTTAGTACTAACAGAAATCGAAGTTATTTCTCAAAAATTCAAATACCTGCTAGTAAAACTGTGCATTGAATCGGATTTTATTCACAATTTCATGAGTTTTAATTTTTTTTAGCCTTAAGAATAGTACCACCGCATATCTTACCGTAGGTGTCGTAAAAAGCGACTAAGAGATATGAACCAGGGGATGAAAGGCAGTATCCTCTGTGTACCAAAAAAACATCTTACTGCGATCGCCAACCCGCCTGCCAAGCCGTTACGCAGAGTAACTTCAGCAATCTACCAAAAAGGACCGTCAAAATTGGTTAAGCCGTTCCGGAGATTACCCGGAACAAGCAGACAGAAGGCAAAATTTTTAAAAATTGCGTTTTTGGTATAGGTATCTTTTATACATTAATATCTATTTAATAAAAAAAAATTAATAGTTTTTATAAAGTGTAATAATACTCTGTGGAAAGTTCAGGATCTTGTTTTCCTGTGAAGCACCCCCTTCATTGATGGTGGATTGGGTGTAGTTATACCGATTCACATAATTTTTCCCCAAAGCAATACGATAGATGAACTGAAGTGCCATATTATGATGTAATAAAAAAGTTCCGGCGCCTCATCGATATATTACTGCAATTATTTTAACTTATCAAAGATAAAGTGACATCGTTTCTTCTATTTTTTATAATCAAGTTCTAACGTTCTAATGCAGTTCTAAGTTAAGTTCTAATGTCGATTAAATGTATGTTTTTTGTAAATGTCTATAATTATAACATTTGATTATAACACCAAAAAACTGTGAAGTGGGCTAGAGTTCCGTACTCTAAATGAAAAAGGTAGTTAATAAATTAGCTTATTATGAATGAATTCTTATTTTTGTAGGTTGTATAAAAGAACAGAAGAAAAATGTCCAAAGTTATTAGTAGTTATGAAATAAGTTCTTTTTTAAATGAAGGTGAGGAATTTAGGTTAGTTGGATAGTCGCAGTTAAACTTCGTGATCTTTATTTATTGTTTGCAACAAGATGCTTGAGATACGATTTTATACTAATGTACGCACGTGATGTGTGAATTATATAGGTAGTAGAGACTAATTTAGAGGTGCCGCTTAAAATTGTAAAAATTGTACCCTAACGTAAATAATGTATTATTTGCTGTTTTGAACGTCAACAATCAAGTTACTTATAGTGTGATTACATTAACTACAATATTTGACCTCACATTAAGTAATTTTGGTTTCATTTTAAATAATATAGTTTAGTTATTTTGTATTTAATATAATGGCACGGTAAATCGATTTGAGATTTCGTTAAAACTCGCTGGAAAGATTTAACAAGAGAGCACTATATTTTAAGCACTAGTTATGACATTGAAGATTGATTGAACACAAAGTTGGGGCTAAAAACTTGTATTCATGACCGTAATAAATTATAAACAAAGATATATCAAACTGTCATTACTGTCATGTCATAAGCTTTATAAATTCGAGAATTGCGGCAATATAGTTTTGTGCATAAATCATACGTTTCATAATGGAACAAGTAGATGCTGGTCAATCTACGGATGAGGAACCGTTGCAGAATGTGTTCGACCAAGCTATGAAGCTGTACGACATTGTGGACACAAGCAATGAACCTACGAACACTGATCAAATTCAGGTAGTAACACTTCTTCCCCTATATTTTTGTTTGAAGTTTTAATTTTCTCTGTGACATCAACTTTAGTTAACACATCGAGAGGCTAATTGTATGTAAAAATCGACGCTCAACGGTTCAGAAGTAACATTTCAATATATTATTCACACTGACCTGAGAGTACTACAACGAAAGTTCTAGGCACTGGACTACTGGCTCATGCAAATCAATGCAACAATGTGAGTCTACATAATAAACTTTCATATGTTTGGTGTTATGGGTAGTGATTCAGTACAGGCATAATATATTACTTGAAATTGAAAATATTAAAAATTTAGATAATATTGTATCTGCTGAGTTTCTTGGTTCATTCTATGTTTTGTAAATGAATTAAAAACTAACAAGTCCATTTATAGTTTAAATTGTTTGCATAAAATTTTTTGTTAAATGAGTTGTTTCAAATTTCAGTTGACCTTAAAAACAGCAATGTCAAAATTCGAGAAGGCTACAAATTTAGTATCCATGGCAGGAATGTTTAGCACAAATGAGAGTATTGAGGAGTTACCTACAGACACACTTCAGTACCTGCTTCTACCAGCCCTGCTTGGCACACTCAGTTTGAAATTATGCTCACAATCTAGACGAGATATTATTGAACTAGCTGAAATATATTTCAGGTAATAAAAATGAAAACTATATGTTGAGTGAAGTTGCTTTGCACAGTGAGTAAGGCCAATAGTATTGTATGTATATATAGAGAACATGATTCATTGTTTGCTTATACACACATAAAACAATCTTTTAAACTTCTTGTCATGTTTATTGGTAACATAAACTATTACAAAAGGCTGAAAGCTTGTGACTGGATTGAATTTTGAATAAGAACATATTTAATTCAAATAAATATTTTTACCTTTCAGAGACTTTCTTCAAAGGTGCAAAGACTATGGTGTGACAGATTTGGAAGTACCTCAGCCAAACACTGATAGTCAGATATCTACTAATAAACCTCAAAGTGAACAAGCCAAAATCACAAACATGGTATATTAGATTTGTGATTCATATATATTTCATAATACTTAAATTGTTCTCTTTTCTTATTTTGTTGTGGAATTTTTTATTCTCATCTGTTTTCATATTAGTGTTAACAATTGTCCAAATTTTCTTTATAAGGTAACTGATTAATATAATTTTTTTTTACACAGTACTTTCTTTGACCACAATCTTACCTGATGTTAAGTGACGATGTTGTCTAGGATGGTAAAAAACACACTAAGCCTAGAGGTACTGATTCTCAAGTGATGCTGCCAGAACACACTTATTGGTATTTGGCGAAAGGTTTTCAAACTTGAGGGTGGTAGCTACCCAGATGGACATCATCAGAAAATGCCCACCACCAATATACAGTTTTCTCACTATGTTTTCTTTCACCAAAAGCTCAGGCTGATTTCAGAGTCAGGTAGGTGTGGATCAAACTCGCTTCAATATCTGTGATAGCTTGTTATTGGTAAATATGTTACTATACTGTTTCTTAACTGTTACTGTTATCTATAATAACTTTACTGTTAGTTGTCTATAACAATAAATAAATATTGAAAGTATCTGTGTAGACACTTGTTTTTGACTGGAATTTATAATTTTGTCATGTTAATATTTTGAATAAGACTTGATTAGTATTTATTAGTGTAACTTCAGATAACATTGTAATTTATTGATTACATTTTTAATAATTAATTTACATTTTTAATTATCCTAAGAAATTGTGTGAGGGAACATTACGTAAATGGAAGTCTCCATGTCACTCAAATTAACTTCATCCATCCATTCAACTGATAGACATCCACTGCTGGACATAGGTCTCTCTACGACGAAAGATCTCTACGACGACTGGTCTTGCGCCGTCTGCATCCAGCAGACTCCCACGACCTTTACAAGTTCGTCAGTACACCTTGTGGGGGGGTATAACCACACAACTGCCCGTTTTCACCAAGAATCCCTATCTTTTAAGTGATCCTTAACGTGTTTACGGGGTTACTTATATGATTTTGCTTTTCACCAATATTTAGGTGTCCCTTATACACTAAGGATCACTTAAATTTGTGGGCCCAAATATCAGAGACTTATTTTTAAGTGACAGTTATTCCCGATCTATGTATTGTGAGATAACCTTAAAATGGCGGAATATTATAGTGATTTTTTAGAAAGTTTAGAAGCTGTTCAAGACGTTGAACTAATTCTAAACCCGACATTATTATATAGGCCTTATTATATAGGCATTATTATATATTAAAATTGTGTCTTTATGTTGACATAGTAACTTTATTAGTTTAGTTTATCTTTCTCTTCGATTGAGAAATTTTGTCCACGTTTTCTCTTTTCAGCCATTATAAAACACGATATTACGAAAGAAACCCACAGTAAATTCAAAAAAATATGACAACTAAACTTTTTCTTAAAGTTGCCATGTCATACATTGTTTTTAATATAGGCAATAATATTGGAAATTTTTTATAGAAAACAAACTTTTTAATGACTTTTTATATAATATTTAATAAAAAATATACAAGTTATTATTAATATTATTATATATTTCATAATTTCTACTCAGATACCTTAATAAATATGAATTCCGTAATTTATCGGTAAAAGCCCGATTGTTTTAGCACTATAATTTAAGTATCCCTTAGCTAGGGAACAGTTACAATGGTGAAAAGTAATTTGAGTTAGGGGATGTTTTAGGGGATCAATTATCTTAAATGGCCCTTAGTTAAGAGTTCATTAAGGAATGGTTGGTGAAAACGGGCATACGTCTTCCAGTACGTGGTAGCTATTCGAGAACCGTTGTCCCCATTGACCATCAGTTCTGTGAGCAATGTGCCCAACTCACTGCCACTTAAGTTTAGCAATTCTTCGGGCAATGTCAGTTACTTTGGATCTTCTGCGGATCTCCTCATTCCTGGTTTGATCACACAGTGAAACTCCAAGCAAAGCCCTCTCCATTGCCCTTTGAGGAAATTTGAGTTTTTTATCAGGCCTGTTGTGAGGGACGATGTTTAAAATCAACTAATATTAAAAAATATGTACATAATATTTCAGGTGCTAACAAGAGAAGCTAAGATTAAGAGGTATAAGGAGGCGAAAGAGTTGAAGGAGAAACTCGGCACACTCACAAAAGCGATGTCGTCACCCAACGTTGATGACGAGACAAAAAGAGATTATTTTATGACAATGATTCAGAGTTTTATCAACCAGGCATTTGATGAACTCGCCAGCATTGAACAGGAGAAGCCAATATTGGAATATATGTCAAAACATGCGGGAGGTATTTCATTAATTTTATTTCACTAGCTCTATATAGCAAGGGAGTAGAAGTTACCACATCACTGAACTGACTAAAATGTATTTTCATATTATGATTCATTCAAATATATTTGTCATAAGTTTTGTTACAAGTTCAATTATGTATCTGCAGTTGAAGGCATTCTTCATCTTGACCTTTCATCCTCAATATATATTTATTGTGTTCTTTAAGAAGTGTTTAATATCATATTAAATCAGACATACAGTCTCAAACAGTTATTATTTGTACTAATATTATAAAGAGGAAAGATATGTATTTTTTGTATGTAACGAATAGATTTAAAAACGTCTGGACCAATTTGGATGAAATTTGTTATGGAGATAGTTTGAAATCCAGGGAGTGACATAGGATAATTTTTATTCCGAAATTCCCATGGGAACGGGAACTACGCGAGAATATAACCAATTTTAATTCACATTTGGTGTTGTATAGTATCGAATGATGTCTATGTTGTGTGTATTTTTATTCTCCAAAAAATGGATATATATATATATATTTTCGGTGGCGCAGTTGTATTACGATGTGACTGCCGTTCTGAGGTCTCGTGTTCGATCCCCGGGTCGGGTCAAGTGGTATTGGGTTTTTTTCTATTCAGTATCATCCCGGAGTTTGGAATTTGTGCTCGATATGGCGACAGGCTCGCCCGCTGTCACATCTGGGACGGAACTAAGCTCGGCGGAATATGGGTGGTGTAGTTCGCTACTTCACCTCTGCCTAACCCTTCGGGGATAACAGGCGTGAGCTTATGTTATGTTATATATTTTCATGAACTAATTTTTCTATTGCCGAATTAGATCAAACACTAAAGAGTGTTAGATTTTTTCAAAAATTGTACAACCTTTTAAATAGAAATTACTATCGCTGTGACGTCTTAATGAAATTAAGCACGATAGTAAATTACAGAAGCAAAACAGAAGGAGAAACCCCGCGGGCGACCACTGAAACCTGTTATTATAACTCGCGACGCAATACAGAAGGCTGTGTACGGGCTCGGATACCCCTCCATACCCACAATGACGGTTGAGGAGTTTTACGATCAGAGGGTCAAAGAGGGAACGTTAGTATTCTATTGATGGTCGTTTTTTTTATACCACTAAAATGGAAAACAGGCATATAATCTATATGTCCAACTCCTGAAAAAATTTCCCACGGCCCCTTTTAAATAACCCCATACAATATTCCCCTAAATATCTGTAAAATAATTTCCTAATTTGGATTATATTTTATATGCTCCCAGCCGTTCGTTCCTTTTAAACTGAAATCCAATGTATATTAGTTATTTATAAGGAGTCATTAATAAATTACGCCACATGTTAACGGTTGTGGTTGGAGGGGGCTGGGGGGGGGTGGTTGGTGGTCAGACTAGGAGGATAATAAATTATGTATCGTCATCAGGTTCCCTGGTTCCGGTATAAATATACCACATAAGACCATACAGACTGCGGAAGAGGAAGGTGACGAAGCAGAAGCTATACATAAGGTTCATTGAATTTATTTTTTTTATTTTTATAAAATATATGCACTAAAAGGCTCTTATGCACTTGAAACACGAATAAAAAAAAATTAAAATAAAATCGGTTCAGAAAAAAAAAAACCGTCATTAAGAAAAGTGGAAAAAAAACCCCGGTTTTTTTTAATACTTTGTAGGCTCTCAGCACTTTGACCTAAATTTTTTTTTACACGGAATATGTACAGTGCTTTGAGCACAATCACACCTGATGTTAAGTGACGATGTGGTCCAGGATGGTAAACACACTAAGTCTAGAGGGACTGGTTCTCAAGTGATTCTAAAAATAATATTGATAATTTTGACAGTTTATCTATGTCTCATTAACATGTGCTTAATGTACACAAATTTTTATAACAATCGGTTCAAGTAAAATAGATATAACAGACAAAACTTACAGATTTTTATTATTAGTATAGACTAATTTGTAATATCTATACTAATAAATAAAATTGAAACGTCTGTTTGTAATGTCAATTTTTTTTTTACTAAATAGATGTATGTTACCTATATCAAAAATGCAATTTTTAAAATTTCTATCTGTCTCCCTGCTTGTAATGGGTAATCTTTGGAACAGCTGGAACGACTTTCACAGGACTTTTTTGGTAGATATCTGAAATTATTACGGGTAACTTAGGGTATGTTTCATTTTCGACAATAATTAGGGTCCCGCGTAAAATTAAAACTCTTATAAATTTGAATAATACCCGATTTAATGCACAGTTTTACAGGCAAGTACTAAAATTTATGAGAAATATTTTATCTTAGTACTAAAAGAAAAATTAAGGCTCCGTATAAAGTAATTATAATGTAATGAAGAATATATGAAACACGGGCGCAGCCGCGGGCACACAGCTGATACTTAAATAAATTAATTCCACATTACTTACCGTTATTTAACTTATTTAAGAGGTTTTCGAACTCGAATGGGTCGTGACCGCCATATTTTTTTTTATCGTTCCTATCTAACGCTGTTGACCGGAAGGGCCTTTACAGCTTCACCATGACTTTTGGGGGTGAGTGCTGAAGGCACTCAGCCGCAATGACCACCTTGTTGTACACCTTTCTTAGATGAAGTGCAGTTATTTTTTTTGACGGGCTTTAACGGGACTTTTGAGAAGAGCGTTTAAGGTACCACAAGTGGTAAAAACTGGGCTGCCGCTACCAGAGACGGAATTTGCCTCAGTTAAACCAAGTGCAGTTATTATGTCGACATCGGATAGAATAAAATAGATAGATTGGTAATGTGACTTTTGAAGTTTGCGATTTCCAGGAGCGTCTCGTTGAGGAGGACGATCCTGAGGAGTTAGCCCGACAACGTAACATGGATGAATATAAGGATGATCACCGCAGGGGCTGGGGTAATAGGTACAATAGAAGTTAATTGGACCTCCACATACTATTCAGCGTACGGATTCAACACCAAAATATTTGTGATGATTTGGACTCAGATGAATTTGGGACTTCCACCACAGGATAGTGCAGCGGGGTCTTAAGGAAGCATAATTATAAAGCTCATTTTATCATGAAATTTCCAAAATAAACGGGATGTTAATTTGTAGAAATTTAAAATTAAATACGCTCCTTTTTTTAATGACAAATAGTTATATGAAATATTAGTTTTTAATTAAATCTATGGCAGGGCTAGTAAGACAAAGATTACGTGACAGTTTACAGAGAGCGTCATAAGTGATAAGAATGCCTATAGACGATACGATATCTCTTCCCTGGCTATAGACGTGGCTATACATCACTTACATAGATATAGACAAACGGATTTTTTCCCTTGATAGATACGCAACGTCGCTCGCGTGGGATTCGTTCAAATATTACGCAAGCATCAATCAACTCCCCCCAGTTTACGCTTTGCTTATCTTTTATGGCATGGGGGAGGGAAGGATTAAAAATGACCAAAATTTTGCTTACGTAATACTTAAATGACCCTCATGGATAAAAATAAGACGTCTCTTCTCTTCCATGCCCATAGACACGAGATATCGTGACCTGGTCCGTCGTGGGCAAGTATGGCAAGACTTGGCTACGTCACTCGACCCTGAAATTGCTGTAATCCGTACATGTCTTTATTTACAATAATTGCGATGAAAATATTTTTTGTGTTGGAAAATATACATTTTTTTTATTTATTAATTACTCGAAGGATTCATTTATTTATTCCCTTAATTTATAATTAAGTTAAGAATTACAAAATATTACTTGAGAAGTTTTACTGGCCCATCAATGGAATCCCCTCACCCCAGAAAGCGGGCTGATGTATGGCGGTATAATTTCAAATTTAGAGTGGTAATAAGGTAAATACTAGAATATGCTAGAGTTGTTGATTTTTATTTGTTATTAACTAGCTCTTGTTTTCAATTCATTAACTTGCATAATGTTATGTAATTTTGGTGGCGTTTTACGTGATATAGTTTTGTGTATTGTTGTGTACAAAAGAAGTGTATTGAAAATAATGACACGGAATATGAGTTCTGAGATATCACAATAACACTTTTGAAACGCTTTAACAAAGGGCCGCCACTTTGTTGGTAGTACTAGAGATAAGTAAAACAATACAAAATTAAGCCCAAAGAACTTGTATTCATACAGGTTAATATTATAAAAAATAGATGTTCTACTGATGTTGATTTCCTAATATTGATAGATTCGGAAATATAAGTTATTGTAGGATTCGATTAACGCGATATTCCAACGATACCACTAATTAGAAGACATCGTCACTTCAAATAGTCGTATTTTACACTTCGTAGCAGTGGAGTAGCGCGGGTGACGGCCGCCCGGGGCGGAAGACAATTTTAACGCCCTTGTATTTCAATCGATCCGAATTGTGAAATTTTGTCGCCCCCACTACGCTACGCCACTGCTCCGTAGGTATCTATAATTTTAATAAAATGGTTTAATATAACTTCACCTCATTTTACCTCAAGAATAACTCCTGAAATGAAAGTAGTATTTTCAATTTTAATACTCCTATTTTTGAGGTACAATTTGATTTGACCACTAGGTTTTTTATTTAAAAATAATTGTCATTTGAAGTATTTGTAAAAAAATATATATGCCTAATTTGCTTTCGTGTGCTAATTTTTTACGTATCATACGTTTTGCCCACTAGAACGTATCATACCATGACTGTAACCGTACCGGCATATGCAAAAAAAAATAGTTTGTATGAACTACTATGAAACCATGGCCACTAGACCATTCCGTCACCCAACAGGGCCATAGCGTGCTATAACCGTATCGGAAACGAATTTCTGACTAGAATATATTGCAGATACCGGTACGGTCCGTTGCCGCGTACACAACGCTATAACCGCGTATACCCAACGTTCCTACACGAAGGAATATATATATTTTTAAATATATATTCAATAGGAATATATATTTTTAAATTTTGAAAGTCTGAATACATCCGTGCTAGTTAATATAAACTGATAGTGTATTCGTAAATACGAATTGTTATATAATTTTCAACATCCGACATATATGGATTCTCTGAAAAAAGTAATGTCTTGTATGAAAATTTGAAATTTCCAAACTAATGAAAGAATCTGGCATTTTTATAAAATTATCGTTTATTTTAAATGAGTAAGCTTCAAGGCCTCCACGCAACACTGATACGTATGCGAAAATAACATAACACGTTATGAAATATATTCTGAACGGGCATAATAGTTACGCGTAGTAAACGAGCATAAAACCCGTTACATACGGGTATGATACAAACATAAAAAGCTGTCGATCCGTTGACCACTGCGTGTCGTGTTTTTTTACATGCCCGATACGTTCATAGCACGATCATGGTATGCACCGGTTATGTGGGCAGAATCCTTTAGTATTGCAACTCTACTAATATGTGCATGCCCACGAAGATGATTAAGTAAACATTATGCTGCTGTGACAAAATAATTCGAAAAATTATGTATGTACGTATAATACTTATAAATTACATGAAGTGATATTACACTTTCATTTTCATTAGTGAAAGCTGCAGGTGTTGGCTGCGGGTCTTTATAGCCTATTTGTTTGTACTAAGTTAATCTTGTTTAAGTGTGACCAACTATCAGATTAATGATTATTACTATAAAATTATTTGATTACATTATAATGTGCTTAAAAGTAAATATATCTACGCTGGTAATGAAATCAGTTTTTGCTATGTGACACATATGGCGTACCTTGGCAGTAAAAGTTTTTGTGTCCCGTAACGGCAAACATTATGTTATCATGGCCTCTCTAGGCTACCGTTCTCAAGTCTCTTGTGTGTGGGTTCAGGGTTGTGTAATGCTGGTTGTTTTTTTATGTACTGTATAGACTTAAAGCTTTGACTACAATTTACCTGATATGTGACGACGTAGTGTAGGATAATAAATACACTAAGCCTACTACACTGGCTCTCAAATGATTCTGCCAGAACACACCTATTGATGTTTGGCGACAGGTTTTCAAACTTATGGATGGTAGCTATCCACGTGGGCATTATTAGAAAATACCCTACCACCATGCTATGGATTCCTCACGATGTTTTTTCCTTCACCGAAAGCTCAGGCTCATTATAGAGGTGGCTTCGATCCTACGTTTATCTACGCGACAACCGATCGACTATCAACTGCGCAATCATCGCTTCTCTCATCATCACCATCATTATATCTTTCTATTCGATTATAGGACACTTGACGCGTTGAACACTTCTATACACCCTTTGCATTGCATTTCTTTTTTTATAATATTACTTCATATATTTGTTGGTTGTTTTCACTTATAAATTCTTCCATCAACTTGTAATCTTTCACACATGTCGCGCGTCCTGTGACAGTTTTCTTGCTATTAATATTCTAAAACAAATACTATAATAATTCCTAGACTTAAAAATAAATATATTTGTGTGTTTAAAAAGAGACAAATTTGAAATAACAGTTTACCTCTGGTAACACTTACCATTGCGGTTTGGATTACTGATCATTAATATTGGTTATTAGATTAATATCGTAACAAGTTATATTCTGTATAAGAAAGTGTTGTCTGCCTTGGGCGATTTTCTTTGGGTCTCTAAATAATGATGTTTTGATATTTGCATCATAAATTATCCAGTTTAATGTGGCAACTCGTCATAGTCCCTTGTTTGAGTGTGTTGCATTTCACCGAATTTTAATAAGAAAACATATTTTGACAAACGTTTTGGATATTTTAACGCAAATAATCGGGATTACAATTTACTATTGTTCATTTAATGTTTCTTAATATTTCGTGGTTTTTTAAAACAATTGCAAGGAATATGCTGGTGGTAATTTTATAACTTAATTTCCCATGATCCTCATGAATTTTTTATTAATATTTCGTAATGTCATAAAATATACATTAAAATCTGACCAGAAGTGTGTATAAAACATTAAAAAAGTTTAGGTACTATCATGTGACGCTCTTACACATAACACAGAATCATGTAAATATATTCATTCATTCTCAAGTTTACCAACGCTAGTAAGCCAACAAACAGAAGTATGTCGCCTTTTATAAGATGTCAAAAGTACACGTAAAAATAAATGGTAAAAATAAATAAATAAAGAATAAATAATATAACATGTCATATTATGTTTAAAAATAAATGAAACTGTTATATATTGAGAATAAATGGGTAGGTTAAACGAGTGTTCGCTGTGTGTCTGTGTCATAATACAATAGTTTAAAACTAACATAACATAAACGCATTCATTATTAGTGGATAATAGAGAAATAAATTGAAAACAATTTATATAGAGAGCGTCGAGCCAACGTCAGACCGACTTCCGCGACTCTCGTTATGGGAAGTGGCTCGTGCACAGCCGGAAATCGGTGCACAACGTAGGCCTTTTCCCGTACATTCAATATATCATTATGTATGCGTATGGGAATGGATGCGGTAATTTATTAAATTCCTACAGGACTAAAAAAGACAGCTTGCATATAGGATTCACGCAATTTTAGTTGCAATTAAATTCATATGCTCATTTTACATGAATATGGCATATTGCTCTATATAATGTAAATTGTTGATTATAACGGAAATTCGTATAATATAAAATAATAAATATTCTGCAACCTATCATATATCATGCTACTTCATTTTGAAATGTTATTTTATAACCTTTTTGATTTTTCGTAATTAATTTTATTAATTTAAGTTTCTCTTCAATCTCGAGTTCCGGCAATATAAGAAAATGTTTCAACACAAGATATACCTACGAAGCGAGTTGAGTAAATTGTTATATCAGTGCCTGTAGTGAAAACTGTAACTAACGTTTTTTTTAACACGTCGAAAACTCATTAATTTTCTAAAATAAAGCAGCATAAGTTACTCCTCATAACTTTAGCTGCCTATCTGAGAAAGTCTTGTTAAAATCTATCCAGCCGTTTCGGAGATTAATATATAAACAAGTCAAGCTCCGAAACAAAAATTGTTTTTTTTTTATGGTATTATTAAAATATATATTTAAATAGGTTCATTAGTTTAAATTTAAAATAAGTGTATATAGTCATAGAAACATGTAACAAGGAAAAGTATATTATAGAAAAATGCCTTAGCAGCAGGTTGTGTTTTATTCCGAGAATTTATAATAATCTTAAAAGATATTAGTACCGAATATACATTCAAATTTATTTAGTGAAATTTTAGTTATTTGTATAAATAATCTGTTCAAATAAAAACATAATAATAGTTAAGCATATGGAGTATATTGTCCTATTTTATAGGGCCATACTTTGGGAAATATTGGATAAGAGAATTGCGGTTGGTAAGTTACTGTCTAAGAAGTAAATTACTGTAGTCGCGTAGAGACCGTTTTCCTGATATTACGGCTTATGTAACTTTGAAGTGGTGAACAATTAAAATGGAAATATTTTTATTGTTCATGGGCGATACTGGTAGAAATTTTGATTACAACAATCAACAACAACTAAAGAGATTCATTGTACATAAAACAGATATTTTAGATCTATGATACGCTGTTTTATCAAGGTTATCTGAACTGAATATTTTTGTAGTCACGGGATAAATAATACTGGTCAAAAATAAAACGTAATTTATTAATTTACTGGCTTGAAATTTTTATATCCCTTATAATTATTCACTACAATATGTAAGAATGCAGTTAAATTATTACAAGAATTTCTGTATACCAAAATAATTATCATTACAAATATTTATTTCATGGATCATACTTAAAATAAAATATGTTATCTATTGCCAACAATGTAAAATTTAGCTGTATCCATACAACCGGAAGACGTCCACTGCTAGACTCCCCAAAACATAAGTCTCCCCAAAAGATCTCGAAAACGACCGGTGTTGCGGCACCCGCATCCACACAAATTTTTGTGATCTTCATCAGGTTTTCGGTCCACCTTGTCAGCCTACTCACGCTACGTCTTCCGATACGCGGTGCCATTCGAGAACCCGTGGGTCCCATCAGGCCCACTGCCACTTAAATTTGCTAATTCTTCGACCAATGTCGGTTAATTTGGTTCTTTTGCGCATCTCTTCATTTTCGTAGAGAAACTCCGAGCATAACCCTCTCCATTACCCTTTGAAGAATTTTGGTAAAACGATAAGAAAAATAAAATTTACTTTTATAAATAAGGAACTATATTAACTATATGTACATTTTTCTACGATTATTTTAATTAAAAAAAAATAAAATTTGAAAAAAAAAAAAAAATAATATTATTACCACATCCACCTAACGTTAAAATGTTTCCGCACTGAATGTAACGTAGCAAGGTCGGCCTTTGTATTATACTGTTAATCATTTACTAATCGTATAGTCATTAGCATTTTTTTATTTCTAACTTATGTTAATGAAGCGGAAAACGAATAATAAGATGTCACTTTCCATTCGTGTGATCTATTCGTGTGTACGAAAACAGTGATATTTAAAAATAAGCAGCATTTTACGAGGTTTTATATATTTTTCGCTCTCTTTTTGACTGATGGATTGAGTTTTTGGCGGCATCTTAGTATATTCATAATCTAGCAGTATTTCACTCTATATTATAGTATCAGTGGCATTTACGTCATAACAAAGTGAATTCAGAGTTATAACGAATAAAATAAAAAGTTGTAATAAAATGGCTACCGTTTTGCTTAATCGTTGAAGCTTTGGAATCAGATGGAAAAGTATGAATAGATGGAAAGTTACTCTAAACAGTTGACACTGGCCGAATTGTCTGTAATTTACCCCATTAACTAAGAAGAAGAAATCTGATAGGGTTACTTAACATAACTTATAATGTTACTTATTTAGGTCATAATCTGATAACAATTTTTTTTCAAATGAATAATTAATTAATGTTAATGGAATTTAATTTTATATTTCAAGTGATTTTTGATATGTAAAGTTTTTATTGAAATTTTTATTCCGTTTACTAGTTTGTATGTTTGGTAATGAGGTCATTCTTCGGCGATCAGAATCTTTCATATTTTTTTAAAAAAGGGCGTTTTTATTACAGCTGCTTAGTTACCGATCATGTCCTTATAGGCCAGCCTGCTTGGATCTTTATACTCCTTTCAAGGTTCTATAAAAGAGTGAACTCTGCAAGGAGTTCATTCACATATCCACAATACGTCAATGGTATAAGTTTGCTAACTTCTTTGTTCCTACCGAGATGGAATCAGTCGTGTCTATTTTCGACTCACAAACAACTCCGCGTGATTCCGTTGTGGAAGGGAGATGAAGGATAATACTGTATTACTCCTCAGAACGATACAGATGATAAAAGCCGCTTCGTACTAACCAAGACCCTTTCCTAACTGAAGCGATTTAAAAATTAATGACGTTCATACTTAGTGGCGTATGTACCATACATAATAATTTGTACGATCCACCGCTACAACCTATCCAGAGCATCAAGAAGATGTTTATGAATGCGTTCAAGAGATGCAAACAGTATAATATCTGTATGTCGAGCCTGTGGTCGAACTTTTATTTGGTGAAGAATATACAGACGACCGGGAATGAAAAATATTCGCACTCTGTTCAAAACGCCGAGTATACTAGATATTTTAAATATTATCCCTGAGATAACTCTTACCTTCCCTTAATTTGATGTAGGTCACAATGTAGGTTGGTAACCTTATACTTTGTGTGTAAGTTTCTTATTGCGTTTTAATGACAAACAGGAAACTTGTTAGAGGCAACAGATCGTTTAAACTGAATGTCGAAAGTGGGACGCAGATCGACAGATAGTCATCTGGCTTTATCTGCAATTCCAGTAGTTTTTATTCAATGCACGGTACGCTTTGATTTAACATAAACATTAGAGTAACGATTTCTAAGCCACAGTGATGGAGTTCCGTTAAACCTGCCACTCGGTTAACTGACTCAGGTACGGATTAAAGTAATTTGCTGTGGGTGCTCTGTGGGGTAATATTTCGGCATTTTATTGTATTTGGGTAAGCTACATAAAAAAATCTTTGTAGAACTTGTGTATCTACATGTATTAGTATTTTAGGAATTTTTGTGCAATTGGAATATCTATAGAAATATTAGAAAGGAAATATATTATATATACGTATGTGTCGATGCATGAAAGTTGGATTTTCTGATTCTTTTCCCCTTTTTAACACGCTTTTATTTCGGTAGAGATCCACATAATACATTACGAATGCGACGAACTACTTTCTTAAAACTCTTTTTTTCTTTAATACGCAGCCGTTAATATTTACTTTCTGTTCAGGGGCACGGCCGCAGCAAAACACTTGAGGCGGAGGGGTTGGCATATTTGGGAGAATGGTCGAGTTTCAAATTTATTTTGAATACTAATAATAATAATAAGCAGAAAGTTAGTTATTCATTTATTTTTAAAGCTTGCGTAAATTGTCTATTTTTAAAAGATTTCGATTCAATCGAACAATTCGACGTGTAAGTTCCTCCTAATGAACTTGGTAGGGGTAGTGCGTAAATGCATTCCCCTCGAAAAAAAATAAGGGTCCTCCACCCTAGTGTTAGTCCCACACTTTCTCTGCCTCCGTATGAGAGGATGGTGCCTAAAAGCATTTCCCTATGTAAAAAAAGCTATAATCTCGATTTAAAAACACACAATAAAGTGTCATTTGACACCCATGACGTTTAGTAAGTCCATGCCTGTTTGATATAGGCAATACTTGAAATGCACAGGCTGTCTGCACGGATTTGCATATCGACTGACTTGCAGACTGGATGTAGGTCACCTACACAGGTACTTGTTTAATTAGGACACTTTTCATAACAATGTATTCCGGAGTTTATTTTCGTAATTGTTCCTATGAAAAATACATTCATATTACACATGTTTACAATTGCATTGGTACCGTCTGTTTTTTTTTATTATACTTATAATTCAAATAAGAATTATGATCTGATAATATAATTTGTGGTGATTTTATTTCAAGTATAGCTTGTATTATCAACCAATTAGGTTACGTAATCAAATTTCAAAATCGTATAAAGTAATAAGTTACCTAATTAAATTCAACTTGTATCAAAGGTTTGTATCAACTCATGTTTGTATCAATTTGTATCAACAGTTATCTCATTTTATATGTGTATGTACATATATGGGCATCCAATTACAGGATTGACAATCATGCTTATCTGCTAAAAGTTAGATCTGTGTGGAAATCGAATTGAATAGTTTATGGCTCCATAGTTCCTACAATTTCTTATCACTTCGCCACGAGATGCTTTGCTTCAGTTTGTACTTCTTAAAAATGGTTTAGGTAACGTATTCCAATGGAATTTCGTGGTTGTCATATTATTATGGAGTTTATTCGTTAATTATCTTTCTAATTCATTTTATTTTTGATCAGATAATATATTTAAGATTTAAAACGATATAAGAATCAGCATAAGAAATAAAAAAACTAAACGGCCAGTATTTTATAATAAAGATGATATAATGTTGGTTATTGTGCACAAGTGAAGTGTACAAAGTTGGGCCTAAAGAGCTTGAATTCATGGCCGTAGAAAATTATAAAAAAAAACCACACGTCACATAGAATCAACAATGTTGTTGTGTAAACCGCTCGCACGCAACGGACATAAATTCTGTAAAGGACGGTTTTTTCTTTTTGCAAGCCGTGGGATTTTTATCCCATGGTAATTAGCAAGGGACAATTCTATGGAATTCTCTGCTCTAAGTAGTCAAGACAAAACTCGGTGAAGCTATCAGTGCCTCTCAGGTTAACAGCGTTAGTCAGTTTGAAGGCAATATTAACCATATCAATCCTCTTAAAATTATGCAATAATTTATACGTAACATAATATTGTCGTTTCTACATTTGTTTATTAATATTATATAATAAGTAGTTTTATAATTAATTTTTTATTGGTTTACGTAAACAGGATGCGGTAAAGTCGATCTTAACGAAGAACATTAAAAATTCTTCGAATTACATTGAAAAGGCGAGGTTATATTTTATTCATACTTCTGTCCATAATCATTTCAATAAGTGATTATAATATAATGATATAAATAATAAAGTTATGGCAAGTATATTTAGAGAGTTTGTTAAATCTTTTTTTGATGTGGGTAAACTCTTATGGGAAACCTTCCTCCCGTGTCGACTCTGAAGGGTATGTGGGATTTTAAACCATCATCTCTTATAGTGGGGCAATGAACGAAGCACTACGCCGTCTTGGTGGCAGATTCTCCTAATTGGAGGCAGCTCGGTACATTATACATCAAGAATCAGTGCAATGGAAGATGACAACTTCGAACCACCTCTTCCAGTCGGCCACCTGGTCACCTGGTACAAGAATAAAACACACAACGAAATATGAGCTACAAGATTTTCGGTGTCACCTCTCAGGAGTTTCACCATTTGTTTTATACTGCATATGCTCACAATCACACCTGATGTAAAGTGACAATGTGGCCTAAAATAGACACGCTAAGTCTAAAATAACTGGTTCTCAAAAAATGATGCTATAGTTTCATTATGATGTTTTCCTTCAGCTTTTCGAAAAGCTCAGGCTTATTGTGAAATGGGATCAACATCCCGGGCCCTTAATGACAGCAGCCCCGTAAGTGTTCTGATCCCGGGAGGGAGATATAATTGGCAGTCGCGATTCAAGTGGGCACGAAAGCCCTAACAAACAAATTTTTCTTTACACGATATAGGCTCAGTGCTTTGACCACAATCTCACCTGATGTTAAGTGACGATGTGGTCCAAGATGGTAAAAACACTAAACTTAGAAATACTGGTTCTCAAGTTATGGTATCGGAACCCTTATTTGTATTTGGCGGTAGTTTTGCAAACTTGAGGGTGGTAGCTACACAGGCGGGTATTATTAGAAAAAGCCCTACCACCATGCTATGGTTTCCTCACGATGTTTTCCTTCACCGAAAGATCAGGCTGATTTTAGAGTTGGATAGATGATCTCGAACCTGCATCCAGTGACGCGGAATCGGGCCGCATGATACACTGCGCCATCATTGCTTCAACTGAGCTACATATACCACAGTAATAACACTCTTATGTTACTAAATACCATAAAAGAAATTTGATATTTATAATAAAAGCACGTTTTTTTTATTAAGTATTTGAGTGATAAAATTATCATTTCTTATCACACAGTGTATGTCATCTGTGTTACAAACTACTTATTTTTGGTTTTTCTTCTTAGTTTTTTCATCGTTTTTGTTTTGCCGTGGACTGGAGAAACAATACTTGTTATAATATTAAATAATATAACGTTATTTTTGTTGTTCGAGTGTTTATACTATGTTGCAGTGTGAAATAGGTTCTCTGAAGGTAAGATTATGTTACTAAATCAAATGATTAAGTGCTTATACTTTCGATATAATTGATTTTATAATGATATGAAGAGGCGATGATGGATCATTGGTAGTATTTAAGTCGATTCGATTACTAATGTTTAGCAGGGCTTTCAATAAGGCCTGTTTAGTTATTTACTTTAAGTTGAAAATCCAAAGAAATAATTAAACATATGTAGATACTTGGAGAAAATCCGTAACCAATTTATTTGACAATCCGTAACCACGGCTATTCCGACAGGAGGAGAAAAGAATAAGATACCATTTATTTTTTATCGTAATCAATTTTCGTTTTCCAATCTTTTAATATGGATCAAATTTCTAATAGAATGATGACCTTTTGTAAGAACTTTCCAGGGGTGTTTTTCACTGTACTTACTTCATTTGTGCAAAATAACCAAATTATATCACGTAAAGTGCTGCCAATATTACACAATACAATATATCCAAAAACACAAAATAATAAAGTAGAAAAAAACTACTACATGACAAACCTGTATAAACTTACTTCTTCTTCATAGGTAATGGTAATTTGTGTTCAAACAATTAGTGTCAAAGTCATGTAGGTAAGATGTATTTACTATCTTGTATCAGCGTTACCAAGCTTCAGCAAAACTGTGGCTCATCCTGCTAGAACTTTCCATGGAGCTTTGTAGGCACCTCAGAATAAATGTTACGCGTTATTCTCCATAATAAACGTAACTTGTACACAATAACTAAACTATATCACACAAAACGCCACCAAGATTACATGACACAGAGTCAAATACACAAGTTTAATGAATTAAAAGAAAACAACTGCCACATTACAGACCGAGATCCCACCAAAAACTCCTAAACATACTTAATGGTGACAAAATCTTACCAGTTAAAAAAAAAAAAAATTGTGTTTACAACCCCTTTTTTTTCTTACGAACTAACCATGAATGATAAACTTAAAAAAAAACAAAGTTGTTGTGTAAAGTAAGGATAATTTTAAATAACCTTAAATTATTTCAACATTATGATAAAGAGTTAGCATGCTAATGAAATCATTACGAGCTAATACACCCGGCCGGTGACATGTTTTATAGTTACCTAGTTTGGTTTATAGTGACTTAGTTTATTTAAAAAAAAACTACTTTTAAATATAACAATTTATTGATACAGTGACCTTTTCCTAAACATTATACCTTACAGAGATATAATCTATACTGATAAGTAAAATTGGAGTGTCTGTTTGTAATGTCGAAATTATTTTTTTTTACTAAATAGGTATGAATGATATATATGATATCTTTCTATACCAAAAATACAATTTTTACAGACAGCATATTATATTACTGCCTTGCATCTCTTTTGACGTCATTTGAATTTATTTTATTTTTCAATGTTTGATGAGCTTCAATGTTATCAATAAAAATTGGAAAAAGATTTTTTTAGTCAATTTTACTTAGTAATGATTATGATGGAAGTTCGAATTGGGCGAACACTATATAAGATAGTGATACATAGGGTTTTTCCAAGGCGAATAAGAATAAATTTAGGATTTACAAATTTTGGTGTGCGTGTGACGCGTATACTTATGTCAAATGACTATAATTTATACTAATGTTATAAAGAGGAATGATTTGTATTATTGTATGTAACGAATAAACTTAAAAACTACGAACCGATTTGGATGACATTTGGTATGGAGATAGTTTGAAATCTAGGGAGTGACATTAGATAGTTTTTATTCCGAAAATCCCACGGGAACGGGAACTACGCGTTCAAAACCGCGGAGCGCAGTTAGTGCAAAATATAATACTAATACGTATAATTACTACTGCGCAATTGCTACTGCGGTCAGATTAGTTCGAAATACGTGCTGAGAGCTGTAAGGAAATTCTTTTGTATTATAAATAGAGAGCTCATCTCAATATTCTTAAGAGCCGTGAATGTCCTAATCTTATCAGCAGCTACATCTTGACAAAGCGGACGTGTGATAAGATAACTTTATGTATTCATACATGTAATCGAAAAGTCAATAAGTCGCAAAATATCTACATGCAATATTGTCTTATTAGTTATTTTGCAACCCTATAGCAGCGGCCCAGGACGTGATTTAATTTCCACTGCACGAAGCACAATCACACTGCACCCCACACATGGGTTCTGTTAGGGACTTTGAGACCCGTAGTTTCCCTTAGGCGAATTAACGCAGCTACAGGGACGGACTTCTTGTAAGTAGCCCCTCGTAAGTATTAATATTTTCTAAGAAATAATCAAATGCTAACTTAGTTTAACAATATTAAAAAAGCCATTTAACGAAATTCGATTTCATAAACCTAACATAGCACATGTGCAATGTCGCATTACCAACCTTCCATGCGGCAGCCGTATTTGTTCCTTATATGTTCATTTATTTTAGTAATCAAACCTTGGACAACACAAATATTGACTATTGTGTTTTTTTATGTAAAGTCGGATTATGTTTTGCAGGTAAGTTTTTAATAACGTCTTAAGATTTCGTTCTTTAATGTTTTTCAGTTAAATACTCTAAAATATTAATGATAAGTTTTCTTTTAGAAATATATTTTATTTATTGAGATGTTAAAAAAAAAATAAGAAGTCAGTCTGCAATTAAGATTTAGCACATTATATAGTTGAAAAAATCCACGCCCACCTGTGGGAAGGAGTACAGTAATAATTAGATTTTAACAGTTTATTAGTTCAATGAACTAATAACATCTGGTTCGAACGGGTCCACATTGACAGCTCCATTGTTTTCGGACAATAATATATAACGGACTGTCAGCGATATAGACGGTGATCATTGTTCAGGTCGTATTTATTTTGAGTACAGCCTTCACGGTTCTGTTTCTACGTGACAAATTATCAATACTATAAATAATTTATAGATTCATTCATTCGATTTTTATTATATACTATTGGTGTTAAATACCTTACTGACACAAATAAACGATTTTATATAGAAAACCCTGTAATAATAATGATCGAAAAAAAATATTCAAATAACATCAGGAATTATGAAGAGAGAATTCGTAAATATGTATTTTGATTTTTATCTCTTTATTACTAGAACAGTAATAAATTTACTAACGTATAGTTAGAAAAGTAAAGAGACGCGACTTTTAAGCACATATAGTATAAAAAGATTTGAAAAAATTGGAATACTTTTTAAAAATATCATTAATTTTCTATTCTAGTCGGGTTTATGGGATGATCACAAAATATGTGTTTTTATTTTTAATAACCTCTAATAACTTTGACAATGTTATACATATACCTTAGATAGGATAAAATTAACTTAATTTTATTTTCATCTAAAAGTTTATGTAAACATGTAAAATATTGTTATATTTCCGTAGGTAATTACTATGTGTCAAATTTGATGTGAAATAAACGATACAAGCTATTTTGTGTAATTAAATAATTATTTGGGAAAACACTTTTGGTTGGCAACACGAAAAATTGTTGTTTCGTAAAGAGAGTTCTTGGAGTATCTGATAAAATTTTTTAATGCAGTTTCTGTGTAATTTTACTATGTGTATGCACACATCTCGTTTGTCACGTTGCATAATAGATTTGTTATTTGACAATAATTCACGAAAGCTTACGACCATATTATATATTCTTAGTACCGAGTCGATTTAATGGATACCTTAGTTTTGATGACTAATCGTTGTATTGTGCTGACTTCAAAACTTTAGTTTTTGACACATTTGGGTCTAATAAGAGTAAAACCAGAAATAAAATGGTATTTTTACACTTGTTTAGTTCACATGACGTAACGTGATTGAGGAATCACTTTCTGTTCGTATCCCGAACACTACTTATCATATTTACCCAAAGTAATTATACAATTTGTTTAACTTTTTTTTCTGTTATCCCAAACACACAACCATTGCTCATTTTCTATTAACAGAATGAAACTAAGTCAAGTCGAAAATTGAAATATTGCGTTAAGATTCATGAAATGACTAAATGAAACATTTGAACTATGTTTATTCATTTTGAAGCGATGATGGCGCAGTGGATAGTGCTGCCGTATTCCGCGTCAATGGACGTGGGTTCACACCCACCTATCCAACTCTAAAATCAGCCTGAACTTTCGGTGAAGGAAAATGTTGTGAGGAAAAAGCATGGTGGTAGGGCAATTTCTAACAATTGTTAACAATATTTTCGCCACACATCCGGCGGCGCCTTAGGATATTATCCGTCTGACGATACCCTTGTCGTAGCCCGGGGGGGGAGGTGGGAGGAGGTGGCGCGCTTGGCCACGATGGGAGTTGCCCTGGTGGTCAAGCGCATCGAGATGCTCGGGCTCAGGGTTGCGGCCGAGAAGACCGAGGCCCTGCTGTTCCATGGGCCTCGGCATGGGCCGCCCCCTGGGGCGAGCATCTCGGTGGGGGGGCACCGGATCCGGGTTAAGGCCCAGATGAAGTACCTGGGCCTTATCCTGGACGGAAGATGGCGGTTCGAGTCCCACTTTAAGGGACTTGGACCGCGCATCGCCGGTGCCGCGGCGGCACTGGGGCGGCTCCTCCCGAATGTGGGGGGGCCTGGCCATAGGTGCCGCAGGCTCCACGCAGGGGTCGTGCGAAGCATGGCCGCCTATGGGGCACCCGTGTGGGCGGACGCCCTCAACTCCCGTAATGTCCGTGTGCTGCAAGCTGCGCAGCGC
This sequence comes from Samia ricini, assembly GCA_014132275.2. Taxonomy (NCBI): domain Eukaryota; kingdom Metazoa; phylum Arthropoda; class Insecta; order Lepidoptera; family Saturniidae; genus Samia; species Samia ricini. The sequence goes on from AP028161.1 coordinate 17,339,214, forward strand.
ACGGTCGAGTTGAGGGCGATACGCGATACCGCACGGTGTCCGTAGCGGCGGCCTGCGTGCTCGCCGGCTCCCTGCCGTGGGAGCGAGAAGCGGAGGTGCTCGCTGCTGTGTACCGGTGCGCAGCAGCGAGGAGGGATGGTGGTGGGCTCCGCTTACACCCGGGGGAAGTGAGGAGATTGAGGATGGAGTATAGGGAGGAACAGTTTAGGCGGTGGATGGAGGACTTGGCGGATGCGCGCTATGGGCGACCAACCATAGACGCCATCCGTCCGGTCCTCCGGGAGTGGGTGGGGAGGAGACACGGCTCCCTCACATTTAGGCTTGTGCAGGTACTGTCCGGACATGGCTGTTTCGGATGGTACCTGCACAAAATAGCCAGGAGGGAGCCGTCGGCGGTGTGCCACCACTGCGGCGCGGCGGAGGATACGGCGCACCACACGCTGGCTGAGTGCGCCGCGTGGGAGGTGCCGCGCCGCGAAGTGGTGGCGGTGGTGGGGGAGGACCTCTCGCTGCCGACCGTCGTTAGAGCCATGGTCGGCAGCTAGGAGGTCTGGAGGGTCGTCGCCTCCTTCTGCGAGAACATCTTGATGCAGAAGGAGGCTGACGAAAGGCTGAGGGAGGAGGACCCGTTGGCGCACCCTCAGCGGAGGAGGAGGCCGAGAGGGCGGTGGACTCGGTATGTCCGGGGCTTCCTAAGGTTGTAGGAGCCCCGGTGGTTGTTGCTGGACTATGTCCGTATATTTGCGTTTGTTTGTGTTTTTGGTGTTTGTGTTGTTCTTCTTCTCTGTTCCCCTTTCTCTTCCTGAGCATCCCTCTCCTCGCTATGTCTTGTCGTTGGAGACAAGATGAGTGAAGGAGAGGGACTCAGAATCTCTCTTCTCAGTGGCGGGCTTCTTCCCCTTTCTCTTTGCCCGCCACTGAACTGTCCCAACTTTCCCTTTTTATGGGGGGCAGTTTTTCTGCCTCCCCGGCCGACCGACCTTTCTTGGTCATGCCTCCTTGGGAGGCGGGCGAAGAGGTGGGGTTTGAGTAGTGTGTACACTCCCCCATCCCCACCGGGCCATTGCACGACGAGGCCCGGCGGGTTCGCTGCAGGGGGCGACGCGGTGCTTGCGAAAGCCACCCCGTGTCGCCCCCATCCCAAATGCAGCGGACGGCCCCGGGGGGTTTTAGTGGGTATTTCCGGGCGACTCTCGCCCGGGTGAGTCCCACACTGCACGGAGCTCGTCACTCCGTGCCCCTTATCTAGTGTACTGGGGGACTTTGATCCCCTAAGTACAATAGATAAGGGTAGTGCGTAAATGCATTTCCCCCCGTCAAAAAAAAAAAAAAAAGAAGGATATTATCCGTCTACATCCGGTAGGACCGTCTCTCACCTGCCACATGTCACATTGCATGTAATGACTTTATAAGGCTCTGTAGAGCCAACACAGGGACAATTGAGTTCTATCTGCTAAGGTGATTGTTCCTGATATAATAAAGTGGTGACGTGGAAATAATACATGGTGTGTGTTTAATAAATATAGCAAGAGTATTTTAACACAATACTCGCCTGGGTAGCTAGTAGCTATCACTTGTTTACCAGTATCTAGGCTTAGTGTGTTTACCATCCTGGACCACATCGTCACTTAACACCATGTGAAATTGTGGTCAAAGTACTGAGCCTATACCGTGTGAAAAAAATACTAACTTAGTTATGTTTAAAAAATATATTAGACGTTTATGAATATTTACGCAAATATTGACAAATAAATGCAAGGGCGCAGACTTTTCAAAACTTGAATCATCATTTTGACTAAACTTGATTTTTTTAACTACGTCACTCTCATTCTGAATGTGAAAATTTTGTTTGAAATTTTGTTAAAGAAATTCATAAAAATAAATGGCGTTGTTATAAATATATCAAGTATTACTAGAGTATTTCTAGTTATATGATTGAAAGCATTTTACTTTACGGTTACGGTACATCCATAAAAAAAATAAGTAAAATAATATATATTTAATGTACTTAGTAATGAAAATCTGGTTCTAAATATTTTATCCAAATTTGATATTTCAGACATATCAAATTTAACGGAAGCCAATTTTTGGCTTGGATTGCCGCATGCTCAAATTGTAATTATCCTGAGGTTGTAAACTCTCAAAGGTGTTGGGACGAGCCGCTCTGTAAACTAGTACGGAATAATCTTTATAATACGTCAACTAGTGCTGCAGAGCGTGCTCGTCTACTAGCCGCTCAGGAGCGGGAGTCAAGCCTCTGGCTAAAGGTATTACCATCCTCGAATATTGGCACTAAATTAGATAACACCACATTCAGGCTGTCCATCTACCTGCGTTTAGGGGTTTCATGGGTGTCTCCACATCGCTGCCAATGCGGTACTATTGTCGACTCGCTCGGGCATCACGGTCTGGCTTGTAGTAAAAGCGCAGGTCGTATTTCGCGTGCGACGCGGTGCTTGCGAAAGCCACCCCGTGTCGCCCCCATCCCAAATGCAGCGGACGGCCCCGGGGGGTTTTAGTGGGTATTCCGGGCGACTCTCGCCCGAGTGAGTCCCACACTGGCACGGAACTCGTCACTCCGTGCCCCCTTATCTATTGTATTTGGGGGACTTTGATCCTTCAAATACAATAGATAAGGGTAGTGCGTAAATGCATTTCCCCCCGTCAAAAAAAAAAAAAAAAGGTCGTATTTCGCGTTACGCCACCCTCAATGACGTTACGTCGGGCTTTTGCCAGTGTTAATGTACCAGCCAGCTTGGAACCTATTGGTTTGGTGCGTGACGATGGCAAAAGACCCGATGGGATTACGCTTCTGCCTTGGAAGATGGGGCGGCCCTTGGTATGGGATGCTACTTGTGTCGATACTTTGGCACCGTCACATCTTCCACCGTCACATCTTCCAATTACCTCTTTGAAGGCAGGCGCAGCAGCTACATCAGCGGAGGATCTCAAGCGGCGCAAATATGCTACCCTTGGTGAGAGTTACATATTTGTCCTGTTTGGGGTCGAAACTCTGGGACCGTGGAGCCCGAGTGCTCATAGCCTTTTTAAGGATCTCGCGGGTCGTCTAGTCGACACGTCTCGCGACCTGAGGGCTGGCCAATATTTGGCACAGCGAATTAGCATTGCCATCCAACGTGGCAATATGGCCAGCCTCCTGGGAACCTTCCCGTCTGGCGGCGAGCTGGACGGCATTCATTATTTATAGTATTTTATTTTATTTTAATTTTAAATGTTTGTGTACAAATTTACGTACTTTTTGAATAAATAATTATTTACTTTGTACAGTTATCATACAAAATATTCCAGATGATTACAACTTTTTATTATTTAGTAAACCAATATTAATTTTTCGAAGTCTCAACTTCAATCAAATACCTTTTAAGGAAATATCGTACAATTTTCTTGAAATAGAAAAAAATAATCGCGTGCTAATATAATGTTACATTCATACGGCCTTAACAGTATTAACGGCAAATGTTTTCTGCGTTTTCCTTTTTTTCCGATATATGGCAGGGAGTAATAAATATGGTCTTAAAAATAACTTATGTGTTTACGCAACATAACTCAAACATAATACGTTTGTAGTTAGGTATGAAAGCATGTATACAGTGACGCTCTGATTTCTTCCGTTTGTGACGATAAATCGTTCATTCGCAGAATATTATTGTTTTTCATTTGTTCGAGATGGGAGTCATGTTACCGTGCGTGCGTTTTATTTTTCCCGCAAATTAGGCCTTGTTTATGTAACTATTTGTAAGTTTTTCAAATTAATTTTAATTGCATTATTTGAAACGCCTGAGATAGATCAAGATACTGACTTCACGCACGATATTTGTTTGAAAGTAAAAAAAAAACAGCAACAAGTTTGGAACCAATTGAAGGTAGCTACATATTCATATAATGTTAACTGCTGTTTACTACGTGTCATATCTGGATTAAAATTGATACATAGTGTTTTTAACAAAGCCGCCTTCCATGTCGCTATGCCTGTTTATTAACTCCTTCTAAACCACCTTTGCGCCGTGGCGTTGACAGGGAAATGTTATTACTCCGAAACTATTCACCGCTGCGCTAGAGGATGTCTTCAAGGTTCTGGCTTAGAAAGGACTTGGCATCTACATAAACGGCGAGTACACACACCTCTGCTTTGCTGATGATATAGTAGTCATGGCCGAGATCGCAGAAGACCCAAGTACGATGCTCGGTGAATTCAGTAGAGCCTCCGAACAAGTTGGCCTTAAAATGAACATGGACAAGACAAGTCATGTCTAATGTCCATGTTGTGCCAACTCCTATGAAAATCGGTGACTCTACTCTCGAAGTTATTGACAATTATGTGTAGCTGGGACAAAATGAACATGGACAAGACTAAAGTCATGTCTAATGCCCATGTTGTGCCAACTCCTATATAAATTGGTGACTCTACTCTCGAAGTTATTGACAATTATGTGTAGCTGGGACAAATTGTCCATTTAGGTGGATTCAACTTCGAGAAAAAGTTAACCGTCGAATCCAACTCGGCTTGGCCGCGTTCGGGAAGCTACGCAGAATCTTCTCGCACGAAATATCGCAGTGTCTCAAAACGAAAGTCTTCGACCAGTGTGTGTTGCCGGTGACGGCATAAGGCATTGAGACGTGGTTACTCACAATGGGCCTAATAAAAAAGCTGCTTAAAGGGTAATGGAGAGTGCTATGCTTAGAGTTTCACTGCGTGATCGAATCAGGAATAAGGAAATCCGCAGGAGAACCAAAGTAACCGAAATTGCCCGAAGAATTGCTAAACTTAAGTGGCAGTGGTCTGGGCACACAACAGATTCTGGATGTGGTTCTCATCCTTATTTTTATTTATTTTTTTGTAAAGAATATATGTATTATGTTACAATTAAGCTTATGTGTGAGTAGTAAAATTGTACTTATGTACTAGAGATTTGAGCTCCTTCAAAATTCCAACAAGTTTTTCTCTGGACTAAATTCTAAAATCAAACGTCGATAAATAAAATGTTTAGAACTAGAATAGACGATATAATTAGCTATTGAATTCCAATATATTCTTACCTACTTTTAAAGAATTCTCCTTTAAACAAACAGGACAGATAATGTAATATGTAAACAAAGCGATGTACATATTTGTAAGGTCGTAGTAATGTTAATGCGATCGCGTTTTGTTAAGTTTTTATGCAAATGCGCGCAGGAGTTTGCAATGTGTCGACGCGTGACTCGAATGATAAACTCATCGATTCTTGAATGCTATAATCATCTCCTTTAGGCATACTAATTAACGCTTTGTGTGTTTTTTCTTAATTTATTTAATTGCTAAGTAAAATATATTTAATCAATTAATATAATAATTAAGACCATGATTATTCACACAATGGATCTGAGACATTTGGTGTAGGAAATTACCATGATTATTGCATTGTTAAAGGGCCGTTCATATATACATATCAGGGGTTGTCATTGCTTATTTTTTGCTTAGTTACATGGAAGACTGTTTCAATAGTGATTACGTAAACAATATTAAATTATTACGTTGTTTTTTTCTCTCCAAAATTATGCGAATGATTACGTAATCCTGAACGCCGGGGGGGGGGGAAGGTTGTCAAATAAATTAACTTACCTAATTCTTCAACGACCCCTAATAGTAAATACAGTAATCGCTATTTTAACAAATTTCGTTTTTTTTTTTTTTTTCCATTTCTCTTTAACCCCTTGAGCACTTACCTGGCGTTTACGCCAGCTTTCCATTGTTTTCCTATTGTCTTATTTTTATGGGTACTCGACACATTAAGAGTTTTCTAATACCTTTTATTATTAAAATAAGAGTTATTAAAAATTTAGAGAAAATTCTTTAATTACCTACATATCATTGTCAGTATCATCACCCAACATAAGATGAGATCATAGTCAAACGAACGAAAAAAACCGAAACTTTACAATAGGTACGATGAAGGATGCAAATTTTATAAACAGTCAATATTATAGAACAAAGTCTGGATGTTTAATATTTCCCAAATAACATGAGTGTTTGACATTGCTGAGCAAACTTTAAAAGGAAATTTACTCAAAACTACTATGTATAATAAACCTGAAACGTTCAATCAACTCGGTACATCTATAACTTGTCATATACATTTGTTTTAATAACAGATCTAACGGGTTTTTGTATATATATGTTTTCAAAGAAGTATGAGGCCGTCCCTTAATCACGTGATAGTTTTAGTAACTTTTTAACTTGTTCTGGCACTAGATCGGATTACTAAACTTAGTATGCTTCGGCTTGATCGTTACATAAGATCACTTTTTTTTTACGAGGGGAATGCATTTACGCACTATCCTTACCAAATTGATTAGGAGGATCATCCCCCAATGAATAAAATGATATTGGTATGGGGTCCCCACAATGTACATGGTAAGGGGGTGTGTCTACAATAGGTAAGGGTAATACAATAGGTAAGGGTAGTGCGTAAATGTATTTCCCCACGTCAAAAAAAAAAAGAAAAAAAAGGGGGTGTGGAGGGACGTCTCCACACCAGTGTGGGACTCACCCGGCGAGAAGCGCCGGAAATACCCACTAAACTCCCCGGAGCCGTCCGCTGCATACAGTGGACGATACAGGATCGCGGTGGCATTCACCGCGTCGTCCCCTGCGGCAGGCCCAACAGGGCCTCGTACTCTAAAATTAGCCCGTTGGAGATGAGGGGGAAGTCGGTGCCTGACCCACAGGCTCTCTCTCCCTCACCTCTTCGCCCGATTCTCTCATGAGAATTTTCGTCGATACATATGATCACCTGAGATTCTGAATCTATATCTTCTATCTTATATAAATAGTGGTTAATGAAAGTACCTATCTTTGTCTTCTATGCATACCTAAATTATTTATCCGATTGTGATGAAAATTTACAATGTTTCTGCATATGCCCGTGAAGATGTCTCGCTTGATTTCGGTGAGATTGCAACGCTTTCTTGGTATAGCTAGTAAATTATACAAATAATACCTGCCGCTAAAAATGCACTGAAATTAATTCCGTAGTTTTTACTATTTATATGGTCTTCAACTTTTGAGAATAAAAAAAAAATTAATACCATGACCTGATAATAATAGTCAGTGAAATGAGTAGAAAATAGTCCAATTAATATTATAAAACATTAGAACTTAACAATTGGAAGTGGTCGGCGACTCAACGCGCATACGGATATCAATTATGTAAGGTTTTAGAACGAGCCCAAAACCTTGCAAAACTTCCTCAAACGCTACACGAATACAAAATACCCATATAAAGTATCGTTCGTGATATTTAAAAACCAAATAATTCTTTGTAAAACGTACAACGCATTCGAATGGCTTATGTTATGCTTTTTGCCGCAATAGACAAACACAATGCTATGCTATATAGGATTTGAAGAGAGGTTTTTTTTGAAATTATAGTATACGACCTTTGTGACTATTTTTAGGCATTTTTGCGAAGTTAGGCTTGATTTAATTTAAATTGTATTTTGACAATGTTCTGATATTTTATTTAAAATATAATTATAGTTATATAAACCTTGAGAATTGTTAGTTTGTAGAAGGTAATCTTGGGAATTACTGATCTGATTAGTTTATTGTTATTAATAAATAATAAAAGTTATTTATTAATCAGGTTTATACAAATATTTAAGTTATCAGATTATTATCTTGCTAGCCTTTGTTTTCCCTAGATTCTTCAATGCGGCTGCTGGACTCCAGCAAGATATAAAAAAAAACTGCGGTAAAAATAGACTACAAGTATAATTTATTCAATTACATTTAATAAAATAAAAGCATATTATATAATATGCTGTTATAGCTTGATCTAAAGCAGGTGGGACAGTCGCGTTTGCCTGAGTAGAATATCTGGAAACATTTATTAGGCATCAAACACTTAGAGTTTCAGTCGCTCGTTCTTGGTGAATCTGGAATTTTTATTATACTTACGTAAAAGAAAAATACTCGGGCATCTTAATGCAAAACTTGCATAATATCACAGTTATAAGTTATATCTAGACTATGCACAATTATGTGGGTCAAAGATATAATAACAACAAGATGTTCTGTCTAACTTTATATTACTTGGAAAGACTATAAATGAACCGTATCTAAGTGTGTTAAACTGCCTTTACGAACCCATAAGGAATGTAATGACAAAGGCAGATATTAAACATAATTTTGGGTAATTTGCTAAATTCTAAACATTGTAAAATATTATGTATTCATATGTTGTGAAATTGTGTTAATAATTTTAACGTATAACAATTTGGTTCTGTTAAAATATTGTTGTTACATTAAAATAATATTGAAATCATAATTTGTCATTACATTGCACTTTCCACTTTTGTTATTGATATAATTTGTCTTGTCTCCACACCTGTCTATCCAGGTTATATCTCTATTTATCATAGCATTTAGTTATCTGGTTTATTTATTTATTATGGTTCAGTGAATAATTTAATAAAAGTTAAATTATTTAAAGATCTTTGGTTATTTTGACATTTAACACTAGATTATGATTATGGCAGCTAGCGTTATAAAAATTGTGCAAATAAAATTGGATAAATTAAAAAAAAATGTTTCCTACTTGTACTCGTATAAGGTAATAATTGCTTCTATACTGTTCATTATCATTTACGGCCTTCATCGGTATTACGGTCATTTCGAAGTTAAATTTGCGGAACAGAACGGCGCGGTGCGGCACGGTGCGGGCGCATTGCTTCGTTCGCTGGTAGCTGATTCAATTAACGCTTTGTTCCAGCCGTCACGGCCTTATGCTAACGTTAAAAGATTATAAATTAAATCCACATGTGGATTATTTATTAATTATATAGAATGTTTCTGTTTGCATATTAATGCACTATTAAGGAATGTTTGTTCATTAACAACTATTGTTTGATTTCTTTCTTAAGCTGAAAGTTATTAATTTTTTTAGGTAATAGATACGTTGGGTGTTTTTTATTTGGGTTTACGGTCTTTTCTAATTGTCTTTGTTAAATATAAGGTGAAAATGAGTTTAAAACTTCAATATACAAAGTGTATAGTCCTTTTTTTCAGGGCTCGCGGCCCATAGTTTGAAAATTGCTTTTTTTTGAACTACAGAACCTTGTTTGAAATGTGTAACTGTTTATGTGAAATAGAATGTGTGTGTTGCTAGTGAATGCAGTGTCACTGCGCAGTGCAGTGCCGCGTTATAGTCAATTTGTCGGGAGTCCCGTGACAGCCACCTTTTTTTTTATCAATTATACTATTTGATTTCCACTTCAGTTTTCTCAAAACTCGATTTTTCGATCAAAACGATGATGACGCATCGCATATGGTGGGCGGACCATATCCAACTCTAAACTCTGTCTAAAAGTCTGAGTTTTCGGTAAAGGAAAACATCTTAAGAAAACCATAGCATGGTGGTACAAAATTTTCTAATAAAGTCTGGGTAGTGACCATTCTCAAGTTTGAAAAACCTGTGTACAAACACCAATAGGTGTGTTCCGCCAGCATCACTTGAGAAAGATTAATGTGTTTACCATCCTGGACCACATCGCCATTTAACATCAGGTGAGATTGTCGTCAAAGCTTTGAGAATAAGCGTCTAGTGGATACGTCGCTTGTGATAATATGACCAACGTCCAATCGAATAGTTCGTTTAGTTCAATAAGAACAATTCGCACTCGCCGCGGCGCCGCGGCTGGTGACAATTGACGATAACAGAATACAAAGCGACTAGTCGGCTCCGAAGAAAACACGAACAAAACTAAAGCAAATTGAAGCAACAACACATCGCTTTGAATTGCTTCTGCAAACGTTACCCGTTACATTTAACCTCGCCTGCATATTTTATTAGGGCTGACACGTGTTTTAATTACAATTACAATTTTTTTTTCTTAGAACTATCATTTGGATTGTTTTCGTTTGCCATGCGCCCCGTTTGCTTTTACTGTAAACAGGATTCTTTGGTTAAAATTAAATAGCAATTGCTATGTTATCTGTAATGAGAGGAATGTATAATATTTATACATATTTCTTTGGGAAAACATGTTATAGAGTATATTATGCATTAGCTTCTGCCCGTGACTTCGTCAGCGTTGACTTTAAAATTAGATCCAGAGAGAAGCTGTTTTAATTCAAAATTGGAATTAATATGTCGTTTACCCATTAAAATGAGACAATAGGAAGACAATAGGAAAACAATGGAAAGCTGTTGTAAACGCCAAGTTAGTCCCCAAGGGGTTAATAGGAATAAAAGGTACACAGTTATTTATATTCAAAGACTATCTTATTAATCGCAAACAGTACGTAAAAATAATAAACGCTTATAAGTAATGAAGAACTTCTAACATTTGGTGTCACACTTAATAAAATATATGTAAATGACATATGTAATCTCTGTTTACCAAACTGTAAAATTTTCATGTATGCTGATGATATCGTTCTCTTTGTAAATGGAAACCGCTGGGCAGACACAAAATACACGCAGACGCAAAATACAAAATGCACAATATTATTAATGGTATTAAAACAAAGGATATATTGAAGTTAACAGAAGTAGACTAATAATGTTTTTTTTTTACACGGTATAGTCTCAGTGTTTTGACCACAATCTCACCTGATGTTAAGCGACGAAGTGGTCCAGGATGGTAAAAACACTAAGCCTGGAGGTACTGGTTCTCAAGTGATGCTACTGGAACACACCTATTGGTATTTGGCGACAGGTTTTCAAACTTGAAGGTGGTAGCTACTCAGACGAGCATCATTAGAAAATACCCTACCACCATGCTATAGTTTCCTCGCTATGCTTTCCTTCATCGAAAGCTCAGGCACATTTTAGAGTCGGATAGGTGGGAATCGAACCCGCGTCAATTGACGCGGAATCGGGCCGCCCTACCCGTTGCGCCGCTACAATTTATTTACTTTTTAGAGCATTTTTATAGTATATTCTTTTGAAGTCGGTTTTGTTTTGAATTTAAAAAGTTTTGTATCCTACTTTTTAGTTTTAAGTATGTATGTACTTTTAGCATTTTAGCATTTTAACTTTCTACTTTTATTATAGTCTCTAGGGTTTCGTGTCATCATTTCGCATCAATTAAGGGTTGTTATGCAACTAACTGCACATGAGAATACAAGCGGGACAACCCTAACCGGGAAAGTGTCAGTCACTCTGGTCCGTTGTACAAATACGAGACGCGCATTCTTAACTACTTCCTTACGTATCAAAATGCTACGGACTTCTTCGGCATCGCGCACGGTCAGTTATGCAATATTATATTTACGGTAAACATAATAATATCAAGAGATATAGATGGGACATATATTCTACAGAAATCAGATTTGATTTTTAAATTAGCTAGACATGTAACGATATCAGTGTAACATGATATGTTACTTGATGCCGTATCGATCATTTAATCGAGTATTTAGAAATAATTAAATTTTTATGTTTATTAATGTTATTTTATCTATATTTAATTTAGGGACTTGGGTTCAGTAAGAACATGTCAGTCCCATCATAAGCTAAACTTAAAGCTAACAATCTATATCTTAATTTTACCCGCAAATTTCCACAAAATTTTGGCTTCTACACTTGTAGGCAAAGCCAAAATTTCATGAAAGGTTTCTAGATTTAATAAGTTAAGATTCAGTTTTTTGAGTACACTGTTTATTTCAGTTATGTGTCGGCCACATTCGTATATTAATTTTTGTAGGGACTTTGCATGAAAAAGTTTATTTTGTCAATGGTTTAATGTGTAAGCTTTTTTTTTTTTTTGACCTAGCTAATGCTGTTGACCGGAAGAGCCTTTACAGCTTCACCGAACTTTGGGGGCGAGTGCTGAAGGCACTCAGCCGCAAACAGGTGACTAGCTCAAGGGTTACCAAAGTGGTACGAACCTCGGCTTGGCCGTCACCTGAGTACTCAAGACTCACTCGCGAGTTGTATCCTAGCTATCCCTACATTTTTTTATATTAATATAAAAAAAAAAAAGGTTCCTTACAGGACCTATGTACCTGCATGTTATGCATGAGTGTGTGTGTTGTGCGTGTAATTGCTCAATGCATGGGCAGTGTTACTGTATCGCGCTGGCGGCGACGTCAAGAGCCTCCCCAGTTGGGGAACGAGACATGTCTTGGGTCGCCGCCTGAGGGGGACCCGGAGTGTGTGCGGGAGCAAAGTTAGCCGCCTGTCCCCGGCGGCGGGAACGGCGGTTACGCGGGCGTGGGCGCTGGCACGCATACTGAATCGGTAGAAAAGGAAAGATCCTATTTTCGCACGAGATATCATCATCGGGATCGGTGAGAACGTTACGCGGTCTCCGAAACGGTTTCGGAGCTAGTGGATCGGAGGAGAATGTGTAAGCGAAACGTATGTGAGTATAAATACCAGTTACTGTGCAATGCGCAAACAGAGTGAATGCGCACTAGATTTATGGGAAAATAAATACCGATATCGTAATCTATTTGAAGAGTGTTTCAGTAACTCCCTAGAGTAAGGAAGTGGTGTGCCTACAGTGTTTTTTTGAAAATTCCGTCTGATTTAATAGTGTTCCACGCAATTATTCCTACTCCTTATAGTTTTTAATAGATTAACGCTGTTGACTTGAAGCGTATTGACAGCTTCAGCTAGTTTTGTGGCAAACGCTTAGGGCATTCAATAGGAAAACGGTAACAACTAGAAGTGTGTTAGGTATGAAGGTGGATGGATATAGAGATTAAAAGAGACCGAAGAATGTATGGATGGATTGTGTGAATAATGATATGTTTGTTAAAGGTATGAATGTTGAGATAACATCCAATAGAAAAGAGAGGAAGAAGAATACATACATTACCAATCCTGTTTAAGGAAAAGGAAAAGAAGATGATGCACCACAGTAGAACAAACATTGGATTGAACAGTTACCAAAATAAAAATTGCATGAAATTCATTCTATTCGTTAAGCATGTCGTAATTAAAAAATGACAACGGTACAGAGTACACGTGTCAGAAGTGTAACTTCTTTGGCAATCTTTAGTTTAAATATTTAAGATAAATTATTAGATATCAGGGACCGGGCAAGGAGATAAAACATATGTATGCACACTTTCTAAAATACGGTTTCTTACTATTTTTCCACTTTCCCTACCACTACGTTTTTCTATTCGTCCTGTAACATTTAATGCCCTGTAGCGTTACAATTAACGCTAGTTTTGACACTGATCATGTGACGCGTTCTTGAAATTTCTACCTTTAATTAGCTTCCTTTGGAGAATCTACGAACCTTGCAAGTATGTGCACTGTGTTGCAGTAGGTAGCTAGTGCTTCTGTTTCTAGTATCGTGCTTACTTCATTTGTATTTATCCCGGTAAATAAAATAGAGAAAGTCATTCCTTTATTTAGTTTTTATCTTCGACCACGCTATCACGGCCTACCATTCGCATAAACTTTGAATGTGTAACCGCAAATCAGGTTATAAAATGTCACGTCGGGGTCGAACGACAGTGAGTACAGCGGTTTGCATAACAATACCGGGTGTGTTTAGAGAAATAACTGGATGTTTAATAGTTGAACAGAAACCCGGTGATATGGTCACGAATCTATTACTAACGCATAGAGTTATCACACGACTACGATTCTTATTTTATATGATTTAGAAAAATTATAAAAAAATATTTTTCAGCCCTTTTATTTAACTACAAATGAAAGATAAGATTAGCACAGGAATGTATTTATTTTTGTAATAAAATATTTGACAAGGACTACAAAATTCGAACACACTATTTAGACCAGTTTTAAAAAAGACAGCGCCATTTCTTCATGGATGGCTGCAAATGTTCGTAGTTAAAACCAGTGGAATTTTAATTAATAGTTAAAAGAATACTTTATTAAAAATATTGTCTTTGGAAAGTACCTACGCCTCTACATATCGGTTTACATTTTTCTTACGTTGGTTTACATACGGTTTATATTTTAACCCGCTTCGTCAACATAAGGCTATTTTTTTTTTCTCAAAAATTTCTTTTTCTCCAAAATTGATTTGTACACCTGGAAACTTTATGAATACTAGAGCTTAAAAATAGTGATAGTTAAAACAATATGAAGACAATAATGGTCAGTCGTATCTCCGTTTACCTAGAAATGGATATTTAAACCAAGTTTTTGACTACATTTTATTCGACGATACGTGACAATAAAGTAGAAAATCTAACACGAAAAATAAGATCTTCTCTTTAAGGCATTCGACGGATCAATTTGATAGTTTGAGAAATTTCTAAACCCTCTATATGAACATATTCTTATGATCATAACTTCAATAAGTTAGTGAAATAATTTTATAGCAAGAATCTGAACGTATCTTTATTTTTCTATTTGATTTTATACACGATAAAGTCGAAGACATATTGTTACAAAGGAGTCTCGGCTTGTCTTCCCGGTGTAGTCGAAAATAGTCCAGTTATAATTGTTAATTTTCAAAAAGACTATCATATATTTAACTGCTTCATGTTTCATTAAAATGGTGTATGTTAGTAGTATATAAATTCGATATATCAAGATATAAAGATCTATCTAATCTAATTTTTTTTTTTTCTAAATAGATATGAATGTATTTACGATACATATACCAAAAATACATTATTTTAAGTTTTTGTCTGTCTGACTGATTGTTCCGGGTAATCTCCGGAACGGCTGGACGGATTTTGAAAGAACATTTTTTTGGTAGATAGCTGAAGTAACTCAGGGTAACTTTTAATTTTCAAATTTTAAAAATCCGATTCAATGCACGGTTTTACAGGCTAGTGCTTGCATTTATGAGAAATATTTTTACTTTATCTTAGTACTAATCAAAATGTAGGGTTTCGTATTAAAAAAAATAATACAGTGAAGAATATATTACATGCGGGCGCAGCCGCGCTCACACTGCTAGTCTAATATATAACCTGGTGCCAAGAAGTAGTAGGTTAATATCTTAGAGATAACACTAGCGAATACCAGTTAACAAATGTGGGTTTATTATCGAAATACTGTTACTGGTAGTCGGGGTCCTTAGGATCAAGAAAACGTTTTCATTGCGGTTTATGTAACTATTAAGCTTGAGTTGTCTGCAGTCGGATAGATATTCCAAGAACAGTAAATTGCAATTAATACTAGGCCAAGGAATCATTTTTAGTAGTAATTCCTTTTTTATACTTGTATTATTTGTTTAAAACGTTATTTACTTGATACTTGAACGGCTCCTTTTGATAAATTATAGAAAGAAAAAGCATCTGCGGTAATTTTTTGTTGACTTTAATTAGTATAAAGCAAAACTAAATATAATTTGAGGAAAGTTTTGTCTTGATGATTGCATATTGTCACTGAATTTTTTAAGCTACTTCTAAAAATAATTGTTATAACTGAATTAATAATATCGTAATGAACCAAAATGTTTGTTTGAAAATAGATCGTAATTAAAGTAACTGTGTAAAGAATCCAGTATATTATTTTCATAGTAATTTGTGTCCATCGGACACCTAATAATATTCAGTTGAAATTGAAAATAAATCTTATAGTTATTAAATAAAAACAAAAAAATTCTTGAGAGAGTTTCGTAGGAATATTTTGGGGTAGAAAAAATAGTTGTATTATTAACTATTATATATTTTATTAAAACCTTGATCTACTCTCTCCATGACTTATTTATGACTCACATACTATATCGAAATGGTATGTAAAAACCACTTGAAAACAAATGACATAGAGTAATAGGTGTAACTTTTATCTTGTTACCAATTCTTCGACACAAATAAGAAAGATCAGCTTGGTCACTACATGAACATCAATGATTGGTAATTAACAATTTCAATTCCGTGTATAAGAATAGATTAGACGGTCCAAAAATTTCAAAACATATGTTGTGGGGTTTTATTTTTTGAACAATTTTAGTTGAGTATAAGTGGTATTGGTTTGAAAGATACTTGCATCAATCGCCGTTTTAATTAAAGATATTCTCTATACATATTTAAAAATGTATTTCAATCTGACTGTTAGTTGTTTTAACTTGAAACCACTGAACATGATTATTTTTAACTCATAGTATTAATGCATTTTTTGTTACATTGGGTAGGTAATTATAATTATATGAAACTAGTTTCATTTTATTTTATAACTTCAACAAACTAAGCAACTAAAAACTTAAACAATTATGAGGAAAATAGTGAATGAATTACTTTATCTAAACAATTAATTAATTATTTAAGAGATAAAAACTAGAATGAAGAACAGTAAACAAGACAATCTTTCGTTTTGAAGTTCGATGTTATTGTGTGAAGTGGACAAGCTTATTTTTTTTTGTGTACTGGGCTTTTAAATGAGTCATCGTAGTAGAAAAGTCGTAATGCAACGTAACGTACGGGAAGACATATCGTTATTGATTGTCTTCTGTTACGACTTACGACTCGTCATTCGATGATTTTTGGTTATCTGATTAATAAAAACGATGTGTTCACTTAGAAGCAATGGTTTTTTTATGTTTTCACTATATATCAGCTTCGTAAATTTTAACAAGCCTGGCGTCGGTGCATGTCACGACACTCGTAAATTCGAAATAAAAACTAGCAGTAAAACTGGGGTATTACTTGCTATAACCTAAGTTTACTAAATGGTGAACGAGACGGATATATTAGTAATAAAAAAGTTATGTGTAAAGTAATATATAAGTATATTAACATACAGATAAATTGAAGATCTTTTGCAAACTGTAACGTAAATTACCAAATAGCATATTGTATTTATATATCCATATGCTATGTTTTTAAACTTATTTTTCTTTTTCATATACTTGTATGTAAGTAATAATAACAAGTTTATAAACTGAACTTAATGTATGTAATGCGTTATTAAATGCGCAAAATGCGTATTTCAATAATAAGAAATGTTGGTTACCCGCTACGTCCATTTGTACAAGCGTTTTCTCGTGGTGGTCACCCGCGACACAGGGTTTCCCTAGTGCGGGGGCCACGATTATAAGAATAACATTTAAAACTTTTTGATAAATAAACTTTTATTATTATTATTATGTATAACCATATTATATAACCAATTTTAATTTAGTTTTCGTTTAAGGGGTTATCCATTAATCACGTGATTTTTTTTAACAACTTTGAAAACCCTCATCATTCGTTTGGTAATACGTGGCGAGGTTTTAGATAAATGAGGTAGGGCCCTTCACCAAAGATCATGTGTAATTTTTAATTTGAAAACTCCTTTAGCCACGTTGAGTGATTCTCGGTAGGGAAAACTTATAGATTCGCGTTATCAATGCTATGACGTTAGGTTAGGGTCTGAAGAG
Source organism: Samia ricini (assembly GCA_014132275.2). Taxonomy (NCBI): domain Eukaryota; kingdom Metazoa; phylum Arthropoda; class Insecta; order Lepidoptera; family Saturniidae; genus Samia; species Samia ricini. Next base: position 17,356,518 of record AP028161.1, read on the forward strand.
CCATAAAACTTTTTCTGTGTTATTTTTATGGTATGAAGTAGAGAATAGGCGTGCGGTTCATTTGATACTAAGTCACCATAGGGATCTTTTTTTTGACCTCCCCAACGCCGTTGACCGGAAATGATAACCAGTACAATGCCGTCAAAGTGGTACGAACTTACTTACGAACTTTTACCTGAGAAAAAAATCTGCGGAATTTACTTTCATTATGCGTATTTCTATATGTTATTTTTATGGATCACTTTATGTCTTTGATTAACAATTAGATCCGAAATTGGGAATCGAAAGAGTGACTTTGATTTAAAACGCATTTTATGCTCACGAGGCAATTATTAAGTCTGTGTGATTTTTTTTGTTGGTGAAGGTGAAATAAAGCAAATCTGTATAAATGAGAAAGTGAATCGATTAAAAATGAAAATTAGTGATACAGTTATATATTAGAGCACTTTCGGGGCACTAATACACGTTTTTGATTAAAAACAATATAATTAATTGCCGCCTCTTGCAAATTGTTCGTTGCGCGTACGGCAAGCAAGCGAGCAGGCTTGCTGTGTTCCGCTTTTACTCGTCGCGCATAGTATCTTTTTTTGTTGTTATTTTTTTATAAAACTCACAATTTACCCATAATTTAAAATGATCTAAAAACAATTTAAATTATATTACAGTCTTAACTGATTTCGGTTACTGATAGGTCGTTATTTTCATAAAGTCGAACGAGCTCGCGTGCCAGTGTTTATTTATATAAAAATCTATAGATTGAAAGATATACACGCGTAGTACTTCTGTTATGAACCCGAAATATGGGACGCAGTTGTATCAAAAATCTAGAGAAATATTCAATATATTCACTATACGTTTAAAAATTATGTCTACATACGACAATATAACAATGGACGACTTGCTATCTCCTAGCCTATGAAATTTATCTTAGCAATATACGTACATACTAGTCACTATTATGCCACTCAACATAAATGATTGATTAAAACATCAATAGTTGGCGTGAGACATAAAACTGCAATATATGTAAAACACAATATCAACAAGTTGCATCATTTGGAAACTCGTATTATCATAATTGGACGCTTCTTTTGTTGAAGTATTAAATAGGAATAATCTATACTTGTAATAAAAGTGAAAGAGACGAAATCTGGATATGAGAAACATTTTACAGAATATGCTATGGGGAATTTCAGAATTGATTTCATAAACAAATTTCGATGATTGTCGAAAGCAAGATAAAATGGGGATGCATGCATACTTGCATATGTACCATAATCCTATTATCCAGGGAGGAAACAGGGGACTACGTTTTTATGGAAAAAATTCTGCTCTTAAGTATATAAATAAAAATGTTTGTAATCATATAACATCACTTGGGCACAAGCGGAATGGACTGTTGTGATGCGCGCGCGCGTAATAAGATCGCGCTTTCACGACACTTTCACGAATTTAGCATTCGGCGCGCAACGTCGCCTCGCGTCGTTTCGGCCATCACTCGCGTCTCTACTATATAACTTAATGACCATATTAGGTTATACTGTGACATGGAATGACACAACGTCATTATAAACTAAGATGTTAGACATTAGATTTAAAGATATGAATAAAATTTGATATTTAAATCTCTTAGTATTTTATTTCGTGTTCTAACAGTATTACTTAGCATCTAAAACAATCATAATAAATTAAGTAATAATAATAGTAATGTCCGAGAACATCAATTTATTGTTGTTAAAACGAAATTAAACATACTTTATCTTGGATATGTAATGGTTGTAGACTTTTTTTTCGAACTGACCAACACTTTCAACATAAAGGGTTTTAATAGCAACATCGGGGTTTGCGGTGAGTTCTTAGGTCATTCAGCTTACAAAATCTGCGAAATATGTCTTAACTTCGTTAAGTAAACAATAAATTATAAAATAGGCCCCTTACAAAGCTCATGTACATTGTGTCAAAATCAAAATCAAAAACATCTTTATTCAATTTAGGCCCTAAGAAGGCGCTTATGAACGTCTAAAACACTACCACCGATTCGGAAAACAACCCAGCCGAGAAGAGCCGGCAAGAAAACCGAACTGGTTCTTTTTTTTTAATACATATCATTTTTTTTTCATATAAAAAACTATACAAATCATAGTCTTAATAATGTTAGCGGAACCACAGAGATTTGGGTTAATTCCAGACATCACTATCGTTCACGTAATGATCCACCTTGTAATAACCTTTTGAAATTAAAACTTGCTTGACATAATACTTGAACTTATTGTCAGGTAAATCGGTAATGTTACTTGGGATCTTATTGTAAAACCGAATACTATTATAACCTATAAAGCTTTTATTAGACTTAGCCTAAAGCGTGGGACGGCCAACTTGTCTTTACTTCTAATATTAAAATTATGACGATCATTCACTAGATCTTGCTTGTCTAAATTTTTACGAATATGCATTAAGTTATCGAAGATGTATTGGGAGGGTAAAGTTAAGATATCATATTCTTGAAACATATTCTTTAGAGATTCGTGAGGTCCCATATTGTATATTGCTTGAACAGATCTCTTTTGTAACGTAAAAATGGTGTCTACCTCTGCTGCTGTACCCCACAGAAAAATACCATAAGACATTAAGCTATGAAAGTAAGCAAAGTAGAAGAAACCTAGAAGAAACCTAGCAGTAGCAATATCCGTCAACTGGCGAATTTTTCGAACCGCAAAAGCAGCGGAACTAAGCCTTCAACTACCAAAGTTTTAATATGCGGACCCTATTGTAACTTATTATCAAGTGTGATACCTAAAAATAGAGTTTTGTCAACTAAGCCTATTAAATTGCCTTCTATCTCTAACTTACAATCAATATGTTGAACATTGGGCAACATAAATTTTATACATTTCGTTTCTTAGTGTTAAGAAGTAAATTATTGAAGGCAAACTATTTTGAAATGTTTGCTAGTGTATTATTTAAGTGCCTAACCTCTGATTTTTCTTTTTTTTTACTTGAAATATGAGTGAAGTATCGTCTGCAAAAAGAACCATATCAGCTGAGTTATTAACCATTAGCGGTAACTCATTAATATAAACCAGGAATAAAACGGCCCCAAAATTGACCCCTGCGGAACACCGATTCTAACTAATGATTCAGTAGAGGTAACCCCATTTACTTTCTGACATCGATTTGTTAAGTAAGAGGCCAGGAAGGAGACAGAGGTTTCAGAAACACCATAATGTTTTAGTTTCAGTATAAGGGTACTGTGATCAACACAGTCAAAGGCCTTTGATAGATCGCAGAATACACCTATTGCATCCAGCCAAATCTCCCAATATATGACTTATTAACGTTGCACCAGCGTCAGTGGTAGATTTGGATTTCGTGAAACCAAACTACCGACCATCTAAAATCTTTTCTGCTGTAAAGTATTCAACTAACTGTTTGAGCATAATCTTTTCGAAAATCTTACTAATCGATGGAAGTACTGAAATTGGTCAATAATTTTCAAGACTACTTCTGCAAACTGATTTAAATAAGGGTACCACTTTACTTATTTTCATTAAATTAGGGAAAGTGCCTGTTGCTATGCATCCGTTAAATATGTTAGCCAAATATGGTGAAATATTAACAATCATGGTTTGAAGAACCATTACCGACATTCCCCATATGTCTTGCGTATGTTTTAAATTTAATTGCTTGAAGGCTTTTAATATGTCACCTGCAGTAATAGATGTAAAATAGAATTTTGAATTTATAGGGGCACGGCTTAAGTTATTAAGGAGCAATGTGGCACCATAGGGTGATGAAGTTATATGTTTTGTAACTTCAAGAGTCCTGAAAAACAGTTGCTACCTCTGAATTGTTTGAAATATGTACTCTGTCAACGTTCAGATTAAGTGTATTATTATTTATTTTACTATTTCCTGTTTCTTTATTGATGATATGCTAGATGGTTTTGACCTTATTTTTAGACACGAGAACTTTATTTCCTAAGAATTTTGCTTTAGCTTCTATTCATACACTTTTAAAAGTTTTTGAATATTCCCTTACATAAGCATGAAATGATGAATTAGTAGTTAGTGATTTTCTATGATATAGTTCATATAAACACTCTCTAGTTTTTCTTATTCCTTTAGTTGCCCATTGACTGAATGCAATTTTTTTTCTGTCAATAACAACCTTTATTTGGCATTGTTTATTAAATTCATTGCTTATAATCCTGAACAAGTTTTCGTAGTCGTTATTTGGATCTCGATTGTTACAGTTCTTTGTAGACAATTGCTGGCGAATATTATTAACATAATATATCTAGTCTCTCTCTATCTAATAATAGGTCTATATCTAATATTTTGCCGGAGAAGCGATTAAGCGTGTTTTGATGATAAACTGTAATGTGACACTGTTCCTTTGTCTTAGCTATTGGTTGAAAATAGTAATAGCAGTATCATTAGTTGAACTAGATGATACTGCCGTGTCACTTAACCTATTTATATTATATGCTATCAATGTAGCTATGTTTTGTTTATACTTATTGGAAAGATACATCCTTTCCTGGGTCAATATAAAGTTACTAATAAATATATTAATATCGCAAAATATAAATTTGTCACTGTGACGACATGTTAAATTGTATATAAACAATGATTTAACATGTGAATATTATCATTTTTTTCGTTAAAGTTTATTGAATATGGGAAAGCACATAACATTATTTTCCCAACTGTCAAATGTAACAGTTTTTTCTGAGGATTTCTGTAAATTAATTTTTTTACTCCTAAACTGTTACCTTTTAAAATTAAAATATTACAATTTTTGTCCAAGTCTGTGTTTAATATACTATCAATTATTTTTTTAAAATTGGCACCTGGCATGCTGTAATTATTAATATTATGGTTTAAATTCCGTGCTAACATCAACCCTATGCCCTTACCAATTCCGTCACTGAAAACTAATGTTTTTTTTACAGTACTGACATCAGCACCTGCATGCAACAGAGTAGGAAGGTTCTTCATATTTTTTTCTAAGTTAGATGTAATCAACTTAGGTAAGAATTTAATTACTACAGATGACTGAGTCAGTAAAGGAATAGATCTTTGAACTACAACAGACCCTGGTGAATGCATGTCACACAGGAACCTAGAGCGATTGCAATCACTCAACATACAAGGGTTGCTGTGTGACTCAACCCCAACAAGTTTATCTGCAGCTGACTCTATCAACTCATCTGCTGATACCATGTGTTCATATAATTTGTTCTGTGAACACTCATTGTTTGAAGATAATGACTGTATGGAGATCGAAGTACGTACGTCTTGCGCCACTGCTTCTAGTTGATTCTTTTGGTATACCTACAATAGAAAGTTAGCCACCCATCGGATATATCATTATTATGGCAAAGCTTATTCTATTATAATAAAAAAATGCATCTTAATTAATTGATCGCTCAATGTATTATGGCATCTGAGTATAATTAATTAAAATTGAAAGCGCGTTTATAAACACGAAGTAATAAAGCGTGCTTACCGTTTTTATGCAGCAGCCTTGAATTTTGTTTGCGATCGGATATCCTTACATATTACAAATGGTAACGACTCTGTTTGTTTGTCTATTAGTCGGCATATAACTCAAGAAGTAGGGGACCGACTTACGTTATTCTATTTTTGAATCATATATAAGTTATATGGTAGGGCTTTAGTATATTTTTATTACCTTAGGTCAGGGTTTCTCAAACTTTTGGCTCCAAGAACCCTTGTTAAAGTTTCCAGATGACAGCGAACCCCTTAACTAACTAATTATGTCCTCCTCCCCCCCCCAAGAAAATAAAATTGACTGTTGAAGAAAATAAGGTTTTTTATGTCATTAAATGGTAACAAATACTGTTCCTTATCGCAATTTTGAGCCAATTTTAGGAGTAATTTTGGACAATTTTAATCTTAATTCTGACTCAGTATCAAGTCCTTGTCTTAATTTTGTTTTTAACACGACCAGGTGTGAAAACCCACTCTCACATAAGCATGTGTGCCAAACGTGCCTGCCAGTCATCAAGCCACCATTATGTAAATCTTGTCGCGAACCCCCTACCGTTAAACGGCAATCCCCAGTGGTTCGCGTACCCCACTTTAAGAAACCCTTCCTTAGGTAATACGGGATAGAAATCATGAGAATAATAGTGACTTAAGTTATTAAAAAAATTACCACCGACAAGTTAAATAATTGCAAGAATACTTTAACTAGGTGGTCGCTTGCAATGGGCCTTATATTAAGCTCAAAGTTTTTTTTTTTGTAATAGCTCGGCAAATTGACTGGATTGTGCCTGCTGGTAAGCACAATACAAGTCTGAAACATTGGCGACTGGCGAGAGATCGGTTATCTATCGTCAGTCGTCCCTGTCATGCCAGCCTGCACAGATATCTACGTTACGTTGGAAGGACGTGATGCTATAGGAAGATTGGAAGAGGGATTGGAAAAAGATTAAGAAGGATTGGTTAAGCTCATTGACAAGTTTCTCCCGTCTCCTTTCTGTTTCTTCTCGGCTACAAGTAGGCTTACTAAAATAGGACCCATAGATGGTGCTGTCGCTGATTTGATGAACTTGATATTAGGATCCTTATTCGCACGACCCTTCATCCTATTGCGATACGCGGCTTGCTTCTTGGTTATAGCGTCAGCGCAGTCGCGATTGTACCACGGGTGTCCTCTACGATTACTGACGATCTCGGAGGAACGAATATAGTAATCCATCGCGACTCCAATCTCACCAGCAATAGCCTCGGCAATCGCTGAAGGATCTTTCCCATTACAGCGTTACTTAAATTGCAATGGAAAGGGCTATATGGTCAGAGTTTCACTGCATGATTGAATTGGGAATGAGGAATTGAGAGGGAATGATCTGCAGTAGAGTCAAAATAAGCGACATTGCCCGAAGAATTGCAAAACTAATATAGCAGTCGGCTGTGCACATTGCTCGTAGAACTGATGCCCAATGCAGCCAACGGGTTCTCGAATGTCGACCACATACCAGAAGACGCGACGTATGTAGGCCCTTAACAAGGTAGAGCGATAATCTGGTGAAAGTCGTGGGAATCTGCTGGATGCAGGTGGCGTATGATCGGTCGTCTTGGAGATCTTTGGGAGAAACCTATGTCCTGCAATAGACGTGTTTTGGCTGATATGATGAGATGACTTTAACTCACTGCGACTTCGTTTTCTTTACGCGATTTAGCTATGTGCTTTGACTACAATTTCATCTAATGTTAAATGAGGATGTGGTCCAGGACAGTAAATGCAATAAGCCTAGATTCTCAAGTGATTTTGCAGGAATACATGTATTGATATTTGGCGACAGTTTTCAAACTTGAGAGTGGTAGCTAGCTATCCATGGAGACAGTATTAAAAAATGTTCCACCACCATGCTATGGTTTTCTCACGATATTTTTCTTCAGCGAAAGCTCAGGCTGATTTTACAGTTGGATAGGTGGATTCGAACCCGCGTCCATTGACGAGGAATCCAGTCGTACTATCCACTGCGCCGTCATCGCTTCAAGTCTGCTTTGTTCGAAAACTATGCAGCAGTTTTTACCATATATGCAGACTTTTGATATTTTATTTATATAGATTTAATAATTATGAACAAGGGTAATTTATTTATAAGCGACCGAATCCACGAGCTCAACTAGTTGTATATAATAAGTTTGTCGTGATAAACTGAATATGCAGCCGATGATATCTTCCCATGACATTTTGTACATTGTTTCAAAAACAATGACTGTTTCGTTGAATTATTAGATGAGCATTATATGTTATTTGATTTTAATTAAGAATATTAAAAAACCTTTTTAAAATTAAAAACAAAACCGACTTCAAAAGAATAAACTATAAAAATGCACTAAAAAGTTAATAAATAATTACTTTAGTAATCTGCTTCGTTAATTTTGAAATCGGTGCCAGCTTATGGATAACAAAGTGGTGTAAATGTATGTCGCTAATTATATTAAATTTTGATTATTTGTTCTTTTAAATCACCCTAGTCCTTTATTTAGGTTATATGTAATTGAGAGAAGGTTAAGGAAGGTATTTTCATTTGTACATTTTAAACATTTGTTAACTCTAGCTGGCACCGACTACAAAATTAACGAAGCAGATTAAAATTATGAAAGTAATTATTTATTGACTTTTGAAGTCGGTTTTTGTTTTTAGTTTAAGAAAGTTTTTTTTTCTACTTTTTACTTTAAGTATGTACTTTTAGGAATAGCTGTGAAGCCTACATGTTAGTTTTGGAAACGAATATATGAAAAAGGTGTAAGTGCATTCGAGGGTTTTTTTCAATTTTCCTGAGTTCCACTAATCTGATCTGATGCATATGAAACCATCTCGGAAGTGTACTCCTTCGATAAAATAAAAAAAATTGTAAATCGGTCCACAAATGACGGAGAAATCGCGTAACAAACATACAAAAAAACAACATACAGACGAATTGATAACTGACCTTTTATTAACAGGTCGGGCCACTTCCTTTATTTTCCGTCCAGGGAGGCAGCTTGGCAAAAGTAGCACCCTTTACCGCCTGCCGACCAGGAAATATTCGGTCCCTCTCCTCCTCTAGTCCTTGTCTATCGACAAGAAGCTAGGAGCAAATGAAAATGAAAAGAGGGGGAAAGAAGAAGGAGGATGAAGTCGACTTAAGGGGCTTGGAGAGCGGAGACGTACCTCACCCTCCTACAGTGAAGAGGATCCACTAGGGGATCCTCCTCCCGATCTCTCTCCGCGGCCTTCTTCTGTAGCATGATTTGCTCGCAGAAGGAGGCCACAATGTCCCAGACCCTCTCACTCCCGAGTATGGCTCTCACCGCACTCGGTAACGAGAGGTCTGAACCGACTACCATTGCCACCACACAGCGCAACTGGCCCCACGTAGAATACTGGCAAGGGTGTCCTCCGCCACACCATAGTAATGGCAAGCGAGGGACAGCTCCCTCCTGGCGATCTTGTGCATCCGAAGCGTCCATGACCGGATAGTATCTGCACAGGTCGAAACGTCAGGGTGCCAAACTTCCTTGTCCTCCATTCCTGGAGGACTGGACGGAAGGAGTCTACGGTATAGCGACCATAGCGCACGTCCATCAGGTCCTCCTCCCATCGCCTGTACGCCTCATTCCTTGCCCTTCTCCTTTCGACAAGAATCTCCCAGTGGTTGAAGCGGAGCTCACTACCAGTCCTCCTCGCTGCCACGTACCGGTACACGGCGGCGAGCACCTTCGCTTTAAGCTCCCACGGCAAGGATCCTGCGAGCACAAATGCCTCCACCGCGGACACCGTGCGGTAACCGCGTATCGCCCTTAGTGCCACCGTGCGCTATGTAGAACGCAGGATATGGATATTACAGGTGCTAACGGCGTCCACCCACACTGGTGCTTCGTATACGGCCGTGCTCCGCACAACCTCTGCGTGTAGCTGGTGGTACTTCTGGCCTGGTCCTCCCACGTTCGGGGGAAGAGCCGCTCTAGTGCCGCCGCGGCACCGGTAATGCACGGTCCGAGCCCCTGAAAATAGGGCATGAACTGCCATCGTCCTTCCAGGGAAAGGCCCAGATGAATTATCTATCACCCGAACCCGGCGCCCTCACACCGCAGTGCTTGCTCCAGAGAGTGGACCCCGCCGAATGCCGTAAAACAGCAGGGCCTCGGTCTTCGCCACCGCAACCCTGACGTCAAGCATGTCGTTCCACCTGACCACCAGAGCCACTCTCTCTGTGGCCAAGCACTACATCTCTCCTCATCCCACCTCTTGGACTATGACTAAGGTATCGTCCGCTAACAGATGAGGCGCACTCCACTAAGGAGTGCGCTACTGATAACCCAGTCGTAGACCACTTTCCACAGGACCGGTCCAGTATTGACCTCTGTGGAACTCCGCAGCCGGTTGGATGGTCAACAGTCATGCCTCGTTCGTCAACGTAGCCCTCCTGACTGTTGAGCGTCCAACCGGCTGCGGACCTCCTCCTTTTTGAAGTTGGTTAATAAAATAAGAATGAACATCATCTGTCCATCAGTCAGTCTCAAAGATGTGGAAACCCCTGCATAGTTACAAGCAATCCGATCAAAGCGTCGCGTGTCAGAGATATATTTATATTTGTGTATATTTAGAAACTTAATCTAAAAGCGTTTAACACTCTTTAAATAGGAAAAAGTAAAAAAAAGTTAACGCGCTAAGACCCGTTGTTCAATAATTATACACTTTAAAATTGTAATAGTCTATTTAGTCTATTACCGATTTACCTGACAATAAGTTCAAGTATTATGTCAAGCAAGTCTTAATCTCAAAAGGTCATTACAGGGTGGATCATTACGTGAACGATAGTGATGTCTGGAATTAACCCACATCTCTGTGCTTCCGCTAACATTAGTTGGGACTATAATTTGCAAAGTTTTTTTATTGAAAAAAAATGATATATATTATATTTATAAAAAAAAAGAACCAGATCGAGTTTCTTGCCGGCTCTTCTCGACTGGGTGTTTTCCGAACCGGTGGTAGTGTTTTTGATGTTCATAATTCTTAAGGCCTAAATTGAATAAAGATTTTTTTTTATTTTGATTTTGTCTTTATTATGGCATAAATCACTAATATTATATATTTAATTTGTTGTGTCATTCTATTTTTTTTCTTCATTTCTTCTACTGCGTGTATTTCGTATGGTGCAGATATCAATTAAATTTATAATATTATTTTATTTTTACAAACATTATGGGATTATTTTTTTAAAATAGATAATTATTTTACGTATGAAATTACGCTCACTGCCTTCTATATTCATACTTTGTGGAATCAATTTTATTTATTCCCTAAACCAACTTTGATCTTTGTGTAATAAAAAAAGAACCACCCGTGCTAGATAAAGACTGGCACGACGATTTCGACTCTCAATAAATTCTCATCTCGGTCATACTTTATTTAAAAAAAAAATAAAAAAAAGTACAGGCATTATACCAAGCTCTAATAAAAAGTAAATAATTATTTGTTACAGGATAATTATACAATGTCGTTAAAGCGGGTCCACCTTCGACGTAGCAGCAGCCTTACCTCGTGGCGACAACTGAAAACAGAATGTGTATGTATTTGTACCTTTAATTTATTTTTAACAGAAACAGTAATGTCGTCGAGTGAATAAATACATTATGCTTGCGAAACTAAATATCAAAAACGATTGGAAGATTTATTTTTATTATAACGGCTCTGTTCACATATACAGTTTCTATTTATTATATATTTTCACTGAATTTATATATCTAAAATAATGAATCTCTTAATTAAAGTACACACACGTAAAGAATTCCATCAACTTTTTTTTTCAATAATACATATTTTTATAATTTGCTTAATTTTAGAAAAAAATAATTAGGTAACTAGAGCTGCTTATGGCTCACACAATTTCTCTCTACTTCGCATAGTTTCAGATTTGTCCATAAAAATCATAGAGCATTCTGTATATTTATTAATTTAATCTATAAATTGTAAAAAATCCTAAATAGGTGTTTCGTCCTTGGTAACAAACTTTCAGACTTAGGATATTAAGCTACTATCCAATCTTTGGTTACATAACGATGTTTTCCTTCATTCAGCTCAGGATTACGAAGAATGGGGTAGATGTACATATTTGAACTATGTCCATATACGCACAATGCCACTGCGCCTTATTCGTTTCAATACATTTATCTAGGATAAGGGAAAGCGATTGAGAACTCTGCACTTTACTATCAGTCTTTAATTAATTAAATAAAATAATTTAAAAATCAACCTAAACAACTTTTCTTAACGCTTCGCCAATAAGTAATCCTCATTCACATGCATCATCCATTCGGTCGTAGTTCGTTCCTTCACTCAGTCTTACGTTCCTTTCATTCCTAAATGTATACAGAAATTAACTCCAATAATTTGAGTTGACCGGCTGTCGATCATTACCAGCCACCTTGACCTCGGAGCGGCCGCGTATTTCAAGACTGACGCGTCGCGTGCGCTATGGATATCACAAACCACCTTCAACCACTCTTGCATCTAATCACTTTCCGCACAAAAACGGAAGTAATATACTATAATCGTTTATAAAATAATCATCATTTGTTAACTTGGTTTTATTATTTAAATGTTTACTTTTAATATTGAGGATATTATATAGATATTTCCACACTAAAGGGGGCTTTTTCGTATATTATCATCTGTATGTCCGCGGTTCCACTCGCGTATTGTAAAACAGAGAATACCTTTTACATAATATAAGGATAAGTATAAAACAAGGTACGGGATAATGATCATTTTTGTGAAGTCTTTTCTATTCTTTTGAATACTTTATTTCTACATACATAAATATTATTTAACATAAAATATATTCTAAAATGCGTCAGGCTAATATATCTACGATATAAAAAAAATTATATAAGTGGATTAAATGGTTCTCGAGTTATGAGCCCACTAACGAATAGACAAACAGATAGACGTTGCCTTTTATGTAAAATTGGACAAAATAGAAACGAAGCATACATTTCACTTGTAAGAAATGTTCTCTGGAACCTATAGCTAAAACTTGTATACTTAAACAATCTTAAATTTCACTAGAATCTTGAGGGTCGTTAACAATTTTTTGCAACTCCTCCAGATCTACTTGAATTGGCTCGTGTCTGTTTAATACTTTTATGATTTTACTCTTTAGTATTGTTGTTATTAGAAAAAAATTCATTACAAATCACGAAACGATTCGTAATGTGACTTATCGCAATCTCACACGAGATAAATATTTGCGTTGTGGAAAAGTGATTATTTTCTGTCTATTAATTGAAAGAAAGTGTTATAGTTTATTACTACCTAATAGATACGGTGTCGACACTTGCGCTAACGTCTAGAAAACGTTCTCTGCCTTGATTTATATCAAGAGTTATTTTGCTGGTCAGAAAGCGTTGCGTGGTTTGATTTATCGGCTGAAAATCATTTTACACACTACCTCGTCATGAGAGATAGTGCTTGCAGTCACGTTTGTGATTGAAGATACTTTGATATCTGTAATGAGATCGCTTTTACACCATTTTAATTAGTAGTGGTCAGTTAAAAAATCAAGCGCTATGTTCTTTGCACATCTATACATATTTGTTGTTCCATTTATTCAAACGAAGTATTTTTGAAATAACCCCTTCATTAGCTGCCTTGACCGTTTCTCGGTAGGGGAAAAACTTATACATTCGCTTTACCAATGCTATGACATCAGCCGTCAACATGCTACAGTTTGTCATGAGTAAGATGGCGATTAAGTGCTGGCGCGCTTTATAAGCTTTTTAGTTTCAATTAACAAATTACAATATTTTAATTAATCTTTCTAAAATTTAAACATTAAAAAAGAGTTTATCCAGTTTTTACATCTGTCGGCTTTCCCCATGATGGCAAGGACATAAGGCACAAACACTCTAAAGCTCCTTCCGGTAACAGTCCAAGACATGCTCTGGTCCCCATTTAAAGAGGCTCCTGCATACATTACACCACACACCTTCAACAAGTAGTCCAAGCCGTGACCCATTCTGGCTCGCTTTCGCTAGTTAGAAGTCTCCTGGCTGAGCGCCGTAAATGCTCGCTTCCATATGCCAGGTAAAACTGTGAAGGCCCCAGAGGTCGATAGTACCTTAACAGGAAAATTAAAACACAGTAATGTAGAGCTTTAGCACAATCCCACCTGTTATTTAATAATGAAATTACTGTAGACAGTAACATGTTAGATTAGATTAATAAAGTAATTATTTATTGATTTTTAGTGCACTTCTATATTTTATTATTTGAAGTTTTTTTTTTTAATTAAAAAATAATTTGTTCTATGTAGACATAATGTTAAGGCAAGATAACGCAACGTCAAACGATAAAACACAATTGAAACAATTACGGGAAATTAAGTTTGTAAATACGTCATACCGTATTGTTATATTTTGCGAATTCGAACAATGAGCTCTCTGTGACGACGCAGTACTTATTTATTTTGAATAAATAAATTACGAAAAATTGACACTCAGTATCCATTTATATTTCACTTGGTCTAGATATTTTGTCGGGCTGTTTATTGATGGAACATTTTGATATTTCTCACTTAACAAACTTTAATTTTCGATTTGATTTCGATTTCGCCAAGCGCAGAAATTTCCTCGAGCATTGGAAGAAAAACTAAATTTAATTCGGGTAATAACATAACATTTATTGATTCTATGGTGGCACGGGACAGCTAGTGGTACAAAATAAAACTATTTTCCAGCCAACAATAATTGTTACAATTTGCCGACTATTGTATTTTATCTTTACCGCCAACTGTTGTGTTGATTCAGTTCAATGTCACAAAGCCCTTGACTCAGCGTCGGGCGTCGTTTGACTTTCTAAATTAGACACGGTAAGTGGCGTTAAAAGAAAGTGTTTATTGAGTAAAACTTTATTTTATTTTTATTCCATTAATAAGTTTAATGTATTATTATTGCGTCGGAGTGTCAATTGCTAACGTGTTTACTTCGACGAACAATTACTTCAAATAAAAATCTCTACAATCGACGATGCGTGGGAGTCGAGCGGCTAATTAGCTAAAATCAAGTAAAATGAGTTTTCTGGTGTTACATAAGCAACATTTTGGTAATTTACCGTCTGGGCAGCAGCGTCCTCTGAGTACCAAAAACACCTACTGTGATCGCCAGCCCGCCTACCAAGCGCAACTATTATGGAAATCCTCTCCTTTTTTGGGAGAGACTTATGCCCAGCAGTGGACGTCTTTCGGTTGGATCAATCAATCATGACCCCCATCCTCTCTTGTCAGCAACAATAGCAAACCCCTTATCCCTCCTCATAATTACGTAAGCATTAGCATAATTTTGAACAAAAAAAGATGATTAATACGTGATATAAATCATTATACACAATATACATGTGTTAAGATATCAGTGTTAATAGTTAACCGAAGTTATCAGTCCTCTAAATAGGGATAGGAATCCTTTTCGAAAAAGATTGATTTTGCATCGATTCGAATCTAACTTTGATGAATCGATTCACAAAACATCGTGGACCAGAAGATCGACCTTTCAAACTAATAAAGTATCGATTGTTGGAGTGTCTTTTTGTTTTATATGATATGATGATCATCTGTAAATAGGCAAAAATTAAAACAGTTCAGAGTCATTTTTCCTTAGTAGATTATGTGTTCTTCTTTTTTGTTTAGTTGCTACTTTTAGTGCTGTTAATAAACAAAAATTGGAAACAGTTTTTGCAATAAATGATGATTATAATCTAATTTCGACAACTGGAAGAATACTATTTACAAATAAAAAGTCAAATACAACAAATAGAAAAAAGATTCATCAATGTTTAGTAAATCGATTAAAAAAAATCAATCTTTTTGAAAAAATCTTATTCCCCATCCCTACTTAGGCGACAGATGACCTCGGACTCTCGACATACCATGTCCGCGGTCCGGTCCGTACATGTATTAACAGCATAAGTAAATCTTGCTTACGTAGGCATTGCCACCCGTCCCCCACGGTATCAAAAATAAACAAAGAACTCATGATGTTCAGGTAATGTTTAAAGAGCCTCCTAGGACAAAAGTCCCGACGTGTGCAAGCCAAAATTAATATCTCAGATAATTTTTTAGGCAGCACGCTAAACTCTACAGTTTTTAGTTTCTATCAGATTTGTCAGTACTGTCTGTCTAAGCTGGAGAAACTAATATCGTCTTCATTTATGAACGATTCAATATTAAGTTAGAAAAACGGCTATAAAATATATATTTTAATTGTCTAGCTAACTTCGTTCCTATTAGCACTAATTGGAAGTAATTAGATAGAATTTTATAAACATTTATATAGCTAATAATTTAATAATTTTGCTTACTTATGCATAACTAATTCATATTTATTTATTTTAAGGTGAAGATATTCTCAACAGGTTACTTACTGATGTGTTAAAAACAAAAACTAGTAAGATCTTTTTCATATTGAAAGGATTGAAACTTTTAATTCATTAAGTCATCACCGCTTCTTAGGTTGTTTTTTGTTTTGTCCTCACGCATAACGTTGTTTAGATCCGGTGTCTTTGAATTTGAGGATATTACCAGTCGCGGCATGTTTTGTTTCCCTGATATGAAACCTAGGGTCAAGCGAGGTTGATTTTTAGATGAGCAAGTGCGTTTCAGGCCATTAAAATAGCGAGATGGAAGACAAAACAGATAGTTTTCATGACAATCATATAATTTGTATAGACAGGTATATAGTAGATTTAATATTTGCTATAGTGAAATGTTTAGGTTTGTTGCGTTTCTAGATCAGCTGGTATTTATTCAGTTATCAAGCTTCCCAGCTACCCATAGTTAAATTGATTCGCGAACACCAGAAGGATGATGATTAACTCGTTCTAATGACACTAGTTCTTTGGCTTGTTGGATTTATGTTTTGGTTTTTTACTGTGCTTACTAAGTATTGGCTTAACTTTGCAATCTCTATTTAAAAAATTAAAAGTAAATAAGTAAAAATTGCCGATGTAATCACCATTAAGACTCGCGTTTCCCGTGTCATCGAAAATAATTTGACCACCAGGTAAGATTGAGAAACCGTAAAGACGAATTGAGAAAAATAAGTTGAATGATCCCTTAATGATATAGCTTCAAATGATTAGTAAAAAAAAAGGTTGAATAATAGAATTAAAGTCTCAGTGATCTATTTCGAAAGTACAAATTTCCTGAAAGTTTGTTTCTATATAAATGACTAAACGTATACAGTAAAATTTATATCGTACAATTCGAGCAATGTATACGAGAATGTTTTGAATGTCTATCACGAGACTTTTATTCGTGAGTCGTGTAATATTCATATTGATAAATGAAAGAGTCAATTTCAGCTCGAATATAGAAGTAAAAAAGCTTTCTATCAACGTCTGAATATGCAATCTAGATCTTGCAACGCTAAATCGTTTGCTCTCGCATAAAAAGTGAAAGGGGTTTGCATTTTAATCAATTGTTTATTGCGTTTTTAATGAGGGTTAGTCTTTTTAACTATAACATCTGTAAGAACACTAAAGAATATTTTTGTATCTGAAGGCGGTTCTGGTTAAAGATTGACAATTGGCTTGTAACAGCCCCAGTCTATTGTGGATCTTTTGTGTTAGTTATTATTTTTTAGTTGAGTACCCTAAGCTATCGGTATAAAATTGCCAACGCCTCAAGGTTAGGTTAGACATATTATTCTGATAAAGTTAAATAGTTCGTATTTTTCTTTGTCGACTGAATTACCACTAGTTTCCTAATATAACAAGATGTTGGTATACAAAATAAAATAAATCGAATTAATGTTTTTTGGGTAACAAGCCAACAAACTAACAGGCATGCTTACGCGGCCTTTTATAATATGTAAGGCTTAACTTGCTAAAAAATTAGGAAGAAAAAAAAAAAAACATTTTGCAATGCAGTGTTAGTAAGCTGCAAAGAAGTAGTGGATTTAACCCTTGCACTTTCCTTTAAATATCGATTTAATTTATATGGTCGAAGTTGTGCCTACTCTTTCAATCATGTTGTATGTGAGGTAACATTAGCTGAAGTTTCAGTTCGTTACCAATAATTGGCGTTCGTTGTTCTAGTGGCTTCCACCATTAAAATTAGTCTGTTTATTCTAAGAATCAATTACAATTTACATAAGTTTAATGACTTAAACGGTGTTGGGACAAAAACTGAACGAAGTCGCACCGCCGTGCCGCGTCGCCGGCCGATGACCTAGCTTAGTCATTCTCAAGTAATTCACTAGAAGGATAAAGTTACGATTTAAATTATATTATTATACACAGTTACTTTGTACATTTAGAGAGTGTTTTTCAGTAGTAACTAATATAGCTGTCTATTACATAGACAGACAAAATTGACTAAACGCTACTTGTTATAAAGAACGCATTTGAAACATTTATGCATAACCTTTCTTCTTACCTTACCTTATATTTTCAATCTTGTATCAACGCTTCTAAGGTTCAGCAAAATGGTGGCCTATCTTGGTAGAATTTTCCTAGGTTCGTAGAACACTAGAATAAATGTTTCGCGTCATTATTACCAATACACTTCATCTGTGCACAGTAACCAATCTATATCATGCGAAACGCCACAACTATGACATAATATAGGGTGTCAAATATGTAAATTATTGAATCTAAAGACAATAACTGACGCAAAACAGACTGAGATCCCGCCAATAACAATAGCATTATTGAACTGACTTGACAACTTTGATAGCTTCACTTATGCTTTGTGACGAAAGCTTAGAACACTCAACTGACAAATGGAAACTACCATAAGGGCACCGCAATGTATGCATCTCTGCTTGGATTGTTAACGTCATGTAAATTTTGCGGAATTTGTCGTAAACCTATCGATTTTGTAAAAAAAGGGGGACGTCTCTCTGCCTATCACAGAACGACGACTGCCATGGGATTACCAATAATTTAGAAGAAATGTAATCTAAAGTATATACATATTTCACACTAAACGCGATACATAGACATGTTTATTTCGACTGGTTTACATGACAATTGATAACATTTTCTAAATTTAGGAAATCCTATTTTAAACTTCTAGACTATTATAAATGTACTTTAAAATATATATAACTAGCTGCTCTTTGCGGTTTTACCCGAGAAGTTCCCGTTTCCGTGGGATTTCAAACTATCTCCATACCAAATTTTATCCAAATCGGTTCAATAGTTTTTAAGTTTATTTGTTACATGCAAAAATACAAATCTTTCCTCTTTATAATATATTATATAAATCCCACCTAAAGTCACTAAAATTTTGATTTGAAAATTTATTTCCGGATAACATAAGCATATAATTTTTTTTTTTTTCAAATTTCCTTTCTCAACTATAAATAACAATATATCATTATCTTGTTTCGTTTTTATTAACATATATTTAGTATAAAAACTTGGTTAAAAAAAGATAAATTTTAATTACGATATTTTTCAAACGTCCAAAATTTTACGAATAAATTTTAAAAATAAAAATTATATTTTTGTATTGCTATTTAGTAAAATTACAATTAGACCGAATTTCAGAACCTCACTTTTGTCACTGTCCAGTTCAAGTGAAATGTCCCACAAGTAATTTGTAACTTAACATTTAATGAGTTAATAAAATCATCAAAAAATTCTACATAGATAACTTATCACTGGATATACGCTGTCTTATATTAATTTTTATAGTCATGTTTAACCACTTGAATTCTAATGTTAGGCTAGCTATCATACGAGTATGTATCTTTGACATTAGGTTTTTGAGAGCAGTGGGTAGGTATATAAATTATTACAGTACGACAAGACGGATAAGGTTCTAGACATTTTATAATGTTATCCAATACAATCTCTTAACAGTTTCCGGGTGTTTAAATAAACGTTATTAAACTAGCTTATTGTTTTAGTTATTTATTTTAAATTAGCTGGTCCTGCGGCTCAGCTCGCGTATAATCAAAATAAAAAAATCTCTATTCAATTTAGTCCCTGAGAAGGCGCTTATGAACGTCAAAACACTATCACCGATTCGGAAAATAACCCAGTCGAGAAGAGCATATTTTTATAAATAATACATTTTTTTAAATATGTACTAATAAATAAATGGAAGTGCCTGTTTGTAAATAAATATAATAAAAAAATAAATGTTTTTTACTAAATAGATATGAATGCATATACGACACCTATACCAAAAATAGATTTTTTTTTCATTTTTTTTGTCTGTCTGCCTGTCTGTTTCCATCGCCTAAGCTCCGAAACGACTGGACCAATTTTGACGGGACTTTTTTGGTAGATAGCTGAAGTTACTCGGGGTAACTTAGGGTACTTTTAACTTTAGACAATAATTAGAATTCCGCGTAAAAAAATAAAACTCAAAAAAATGACAATAAAATCCGATTATTGAATCGGACAGTTTTACGGGCAATAGCTATGTGAAAGCTATGAGCAATTTATGAGAAATATTTTTACTTTATCTTAGTACTAAAACTTTTTTTAGAGTAATTAGGGTTCTGTATAAAAAAATTAAAACACAGTGAAGAATATAAGAAACGCGGGCGTAACCGCGCGCATACAACTAGTGTTGAATATAGAAAATACTGGTTACAGAAAGATGTCTTGAATTATTTAGAAATTTTATATTTCAATTATTCATGCTTACTAAAACCGAGTCGAAAAATATTATATGTATGATTTTAGAAAATAATCGTCTAAATTGGTTGATTTCATCTTGAATTAGAAGAGTTACAAACAAACATTTGGTATGGGGCGAAGAAAAGAAGAAAAAGAAGAGAGAAGAGAAGAGAGAGAGAGAGAGAGAAGAAGAAGAGGGATGAGAAAGCATACTGCGCCGACTCCAAGTGAGTTAGGAAAAGTCATGAGAATGATGATGATAAATTAAATATTTGGTAGTATTTGAGAGTTATAAAATCTCATACCAAACCGAATAATGTAGTAAAGGATCTTGATTACTGTTAGGACATAGTAATAGATCATCTAAATATTTTCAACTTGATTTGTTGGTAGTCAGCCAGGTACAATCGACAATTTTACCTAATGCTTACCTAATGTACTTGGGTATAATTAATTTTACAGGTTTCAAATAAAATAATGCACATTCATGCCATGTTGTGAGAGAAATATAAAAGAATTCAAGTGTAAAATATCGATGCTTGTTGTTTATATATATGGCAATTTTTGATGGCCTTATCTTTGACAGCTGTGGAAAAGTTTGCCACGCGTCGCATCTGATATAACGAATCATCTTAGACCATCAGTGATTCGTAGTTAAATACTGAGTAACGTTTTATACATATATATGATGACAGTCTTTAAAGATTTTTTTTTTTAAAACCTTATGCAATATTGCATCATATTGTTAAAATATTTAGTTATATAATTGACTTCATAATGCTTGTTATGTCTGTTTTAGATAGAGGTGACTTTTTTTGTGGAGTAACCACAGTATTTGTTTATAAGTGGACATTTTTGAGAACTCTTGTAATTGACCTCGAGAGGTCAGGATAGTGACTTATTGGTTCTTGATTCCATCCATGCAACCGAAGACGTCCACTGTTGGATATAGGTCTCCCCCATGGAGGGTTGCCATAATCACTATGCTTGACAGGCCGGTTGGCGATTGCAATAGGTTTTTTCGTAGTACTTAGAGAACGCTGCTACCCTTAGTCGCCTGTTACAACACCCACGGGAAGATATGGGTCGGTACTATTCTTAGCCGGTACCACACGGTTCTTGATTGGTCGCCTGTAATCGTTATTCTAATCTAATAATATCTCTGCTCGCTTTTAAAAAAGAAAATCTAGATTGTACAAAACGAATAAAGTCTACAAAAATTTATAAATTATGTATAATATATTCTTAAATACTATTAATGTGTTGAGTATCCATAACAATAAGACAATAAGAAAACAATGGAAAGCTGGCGTAAACGACAGGTAAGTGCTCAAGGGGCTGAAGTCACTTTATCTGTCTGTTAAGAGTAATAATGTGCCGTTTCAATGTTTTTTTTTATTTCAAATATCTATTGACATTTCTTAGTACCTAGTAAAACTTCCAAAATTTGCGTTATCTTATGGCTGTGGAATCATCTTCCGATTACTCATTTCTAGAGACGTGTTTTTTTCATACTGACTGTAGCATTTCTTTAACACTTTTCGAATTTTAGTATACCCAATAATTTCTTAAAGGATTGATTAATTTAAAAAAGTTGTCACCACAGAAAGAGTGAACGGTAGCATATTTAAACAGTATTCAAAGCATATTTTAACATACATAACAGATTTATTGACCTTTTCATTGACTCATCGATAATGTTATGAAACACATTTTAATTTATGAAACTTTTTATATTCTATTCCGCAATTCTTGCAATTTCTCCTCTATCTATCCTAATGATCATCGTTATTTCATTGTATCAAATCCCAAAAAGAAACTGTATGTACTTAATGCAAACAATATATGAATTAGATACCGTTGATATTATTGTTGATCTGATTGTTAACTAACTCTATAATTAATTGTATCATTGAAAAAGTTTTCATTCAACGAACTATAAGTCAGATCTTTTATCCAAATTAATTGTGATGAATGAGGTAATCATAATGATTCACTATTAACACAAGTGGTTTTTGGAAATGTCTGCAATGCGCTACCAAATAATTTATGCCAATTTGTACGTTACACAATAATTATAATTGTTATAATTTAAATATGGTTTTAAAATTGGCCTAAAGTGTTACCAAGACTGTAGGGTTACCCAATCTGTGTGATTCTCCTTATATATTTCGTTAACATATAGGTATGGGACTTTATTCAGAATAAATTCAACATTTTTTATAAATGTGCCTGTAACAAAAAAATTAATTAAAAAGTATTGATTGATTCATGCAAAATACGGTTTTACAATATTTTTAACAAAAAGTGAATTTGCTGCGACAACTTTTATAACGAATACTTTAAAAAAATGTATGATAAAGTAAATGTGAATTGTTACTTGTGACTGAATAACGGTAAATTTTTCAAGTTATTACATTGCCAGAGATTGTCCTCAATGCAGTTGATGCTCAGAAATTCGAAGGATACGCTGACAAAAAAAAACTAGACGTGCATGAGGTCATAATAGCATCATCTGGAGGCAGGTCGACGGAGCTGAGAGGCCAGCACAATAGTGCGACTGAGCGAGATGCACGATCGTCGCAGGTCCGTTGACGTTCAATTCAATTCATTCTCGATTTCTCACAAGTGCGGCAACCCACAGCCGGCGGTGCAGTGCCGCGCCGACCGCTGTTTGTATTGGCTGTTGTGTATGCTATCGCTCAGTTGTACATACTTTCGACGTGATAATAAAAAATACTTTTCCAAAGGCCTTGTTTGCGATTTGTTTTATTGTCGAGTTTAAAGAATTTCGAATAACGAATTATATGGTGCCGTGAACAAGTGTATCCAGTTGTTTAAACATCAAAAATCTTATAGAGCGACGCGTGGCGGAACGTAAAAAACAAACTCACCGTGTTTCTTGATTGCGAATGGTCCTCCGTAATAATTAGTTTGGTAAAAGTGAGTGTGTGTGCTGTGAACGGTTGATGGTTCAATTAGAACAGTTGTAAGTTTGTCTCAAAGTCGATAATTCATTCGAGTGAATCCCAGTGATTACGGATGTTGAAACTGGTCAGTATTCATTCAGTGATTCATGGAATTTATACTGAATTAAATGTTCTTTGTCAATGTTAATCGATTCCATTATAATTTTCTTAAAATACCCCATAATTTCATATGACGATATTTTTGTTAATTAAAAATATTTTGTTTAAAAACACGTTTATTGATTAAAACAAGTTAGCAATTGCGAATAAACTTCAATGGCAATCACTTATCATAAATATACTGATAAAACAATGATTGCGTTAATTATCTACCTATTTGTTATGTTTAAATGTCATTGCTAATAATATATTCTTGTGTACTATTTGTTACTTTTACTTTTTTAAAAATCCCATGTATTGATTCTGTAAGATTACAAGATTTTTAATGAATGTAATCGTTAGCCGATAATCGTTTTGTTTTGTAACGATTATAATATTGAGTTACTACATAGTACATAGCAATTCGTTTTCGAAGCATTATCAATGTTTATTATGTTATAGTAATTATTACAACACAAATTGTGTCATAAAATTTAACGTTTACTGTTTCACATTTTATAGATTCTATTTACTTTACAAACTTTACTACAAAAATAATTACGGTATTATGAATATTGGTCGATTGCGACGATTGATATTGTACATGACAATATTATTTATTATTGTCAGTCTGCGTGATAATTATCTATGGATTTTTTTATAACAAACTAAGATAAGAATTTCTCTTACACTTTTTATTTTGTATTCGTATACCTACGTAATTTAATTTATAATTCATAATTAATTCTTTATTACCGTTTTTTTAATACTGATATTATTAACGGCATAATTACGATAAAATTTCTGCATTTTGTATATCGTTGTTTTAAAAATTGAAAATATTGAATAAAATAGATATATTTTTAAGTTATTGATTCTAATGAATAACAATGTAACTACGTAAGTACCGCAATTATATTTACATTTAGAAAACACTTGCTCCGGCGTATGTCATTAAATAGTTATTCAAGTTAAAAATTAAAATCATATATCATTTGTAATTATGTAGGTATACCTGACTCATCCATCGCAAAGGGGATCTTGACGTATTGATTGAAAATATTGTTTACAATGTTTAAGACAGTATATTATATGTATATGAATGAGGAAGTAGGTACATATTAACATTTTGTACCGCATAATTTTTTCAACTTCCCCAATACAATGTTTTTTTTTAATAAATACTTATAATAAATGTATTGTTTTTCCTTAGCCTAGATTCGTATCGTTCTTGGAACGATTAATTAAGATTTTAATGTTTTTTTTTTTTTTGCTTAAACATTTGAAATAATGTTCTATTTTTCCGGCTTGCAAATACAAAAAATAAACACTGTAGATAGATATAAGTAATTTAGGCTAAATATTGAAACGTTGGATTGTGTAGCGATCAATTATGACAGATTTCTCGATTTGATGGGATCTTAATCTGTCATAGCAGCTCTTGTCTTTAATTATCTTGCGTATTTGATTTGCGAGATTTTGGTAGTGTTTCGCACGATTGGTTAACGATTTAGTTTTTGTTCAGAAGTGAGGTGTATTGGACGTAATAACCCGGAGCGTTTATTTCTAGGCGCCACAAAAACTCTTTAAAAAATTGTAGGAAGATAGCCACCGTTTAATTTTTTAATTTAAATTTAAATTAATATAGCATTTAAAAATACCATATCGACATGAGACAGTGTTTTGTATGTATGTAACTTACTGAGATTGCCATTAACTTACGGTCGATTTCAATACGCGACCACATTCCCTTTTTTACTTACTGAAATCCGAAAGATCAATACTATTTTTTTTTTTGTTGTTTTTTTTTGTTAGTGACAGATTTATTTTTGGGTTGTTCGCAATCTAAAAGTTAGGATTCGACAATGAAGTCGTCATTAGCCGAAAACAGATCGACTTTTCTTAGATTGGTACCTCGATTGTCACTATTTATCACAGTTATATAAGTAAATTTCTAGAAGTGCCTAGTGCTTCGCTATAATAATGTTTTCTGTTCCTTGAAATACTTTTAACAAAATATCAGTCAGGTCAGGTTTTGGTGCATACTTTATTATATTAGCTTAAGGTATCAATGTGACCTATGAGAATAATAATGAATAAAGTATGCAACACACCTTTGCACACTACTCACGGGCTCTATAGACACCTTAGGGTCCATAGTTTCCTAAACTGTTGTAGTTGAATGCGCGAGACATACTGCGGAAATTAATTTGTCTATGCCCTATCGCTAGATAATATTCTCCCGGCTGAGCGCCCTAAGCGCTATCCCCAAAAGTTCGGTGAAGTTGTCAATGCCCTTCCAGCTCTTCCTGCCCTTCCCAAAACAAAAAAAGAACGAAATTACCATCATTGCATTCTTTATCAATGTTTTATTAAAACCGTTGAACATTTAAGAGAAAGTGAATAAATTGTAAATTATAGAAATTGTTAGTTATATGTCCGAGAGCAGATTTCCACGATAGTTCGAAATAACTTTTACGGTTAAAAATTTAGGATGTGTCGAGAATCGTTGTTCCCTATTGGTTTGTGGTTACATAAAGGATACAGAGCGATCATAAAACGAAACGATGAGATGTCAAAAGATGCGTATTCATGGTAAGTACATAGTACAAGTGTATGGCGGTCAGCTGTCACGAAGTGTTGATTATTTATACCTCAAACTTTAAATTCAATAGTTAAAAGATAAATAATTCACGATAAAGAATAACGGTTTCGAAAAATGTGTACATTGCAATAACAGGAAAACCAATGGTGGTGAACATGCATACGGTCCACCTGATTGTAATTGGTTACCACAGTTTATGGACGCTTGCATGTTGTAGTCTTTTAATTAACGTTTAATCCGACCCGAATATTTAATATTTTTTTAATTTTAATTTCTTTTAGTTCATTGTAGTTGCTGGTTGAATGTTATAAATTTCGTTAAAACTCGTCTCGCCTTATGATCTGTGTGTAATATTAATATATTATGAAAAACTGTTTTCATTTTTTGCGCACTATCGTTCCAGTCACCTATTTCTGTTTCTTGTATTTTTAAGATCACATGTTCACTGTCGCTCTTCTTCGGACTGTTGGTACAATCACTGAAAAAAGTTAAAATAATCTACATAAAAATAGTCAAAGATAAATTATAAAGTTCATTACTTTATCCTTCTCCTCTTCTCTGCCAATCGATATATGTATGTACTTTATTTTTATTTTCTTTAGTTATTTATTAACGTTTTAATGTAGATATAATCTACATTCAATCAATTCAAATACAATCAAATAGAAATCCTAAAATAATTAATAATGATTATTGTAATATTTAGACAACTAGGAGACACTAGATATTCTTAATTTTAAATACTATCCTTGGCCGGTGAATAGAATTTACTTTTAGATTTTTAATAATATACACTCTCACACAAGAGTCTAGTGTTACATAAGTAATAAGTGATACATTTAGTGACATTTCTTTAATCTTTCGCATTTCTCTTCTCGGTACGTACGTATTTACTTTCTACTTGCCCCAATCTAGAGTCCTTAGTAACTGAAATTTACATCGAGACTTATTATTCCATGAAGTAAACTGTTAGAAATTAACTTAAGGCATGATAGGACACTTCTGACTACGTAAATAAAGTCAATGCACTCAAATTTGTCATTAAAAGCTTGTTAATGTATACCAGTAAGAATATAAAAAACAACAAATATCTTCTATCTACGTTTCGTACTTTATCTTCTTCGAAAACACATCATATAATATTTGAAAAATATATAAAAAATAACATTTTCCGTATTATACATTTTCACGATGTTCTAGTGTTCTGTATATCTATTCAACCGAAAGAAATCCACTGCTGGACATAAGTCTCCTCCAAAAGGAGGGGATTGTTATAGTCGCCACGCTTGGTAGGCGGGTTAGCGATCGCAGTTAAGGGTCTATGGTATTTGGAAGATGCTGCTGCTCATCCCCTGGTGTCACCTTAGTCACCTTTTATGACACCCACGGGAAGATATATGGTGGTACACTTAGCCGCCACCACGCAATGTTTATAATCGTATAATAGAATATCTGTCGTGAAGTAAAACTGTGTATTCGCATGGTGGTAGGGCATTTTCTAATAATGCCCGCCTGGGTACCACCTTCAAGTTTGAAAACCTGTCACTAAATACTAATAGGTTTGTTCCGGTAGCATCTTTTGTGAACCAGTACCTCTAGGCTTAGTGTGTTTACCATCCTGGACCACATCGACACTTAACGCCAGGTGATACTGTAACCAAAACACAGCCTATACCGTGTAAAAAAAAGAAAGTTCATCTGATTGGGTAATCAAAATCAAAATCAAAATTTATTTATTCAATTTAGGCCCTAAGAAGGCGCTTATGAACGTCTAAAACACTACCACCGGTTCGGAAAACAATCCAGTCGAGAAGAGCCGGCAAGAAACTCGATCTGATTCTTTTTTTTTTTTTTTTTTTTCTATCACAGACACCATTCGATTAGATTAAATTAATTGTTTCGATGTCATTGAATTTTTTTAAAAGTTTAATTTGGTTCATAACTCTTTTGTAAGGAACTGTACGCTAATTATGAAAACCGCTCGTCGGCTAGTTTCACGTGCAAATATTTCAAACGTATCGTGCGCCGTCAACTGTTGCAACAGAATCTTATAGTTGATGAACATACAAAAAGCCCGCTTCTTACTCTGTCAGCTCATCAATCGTTAATTTTTATATTGTTTTCACTACTTTTTTTTAATGAGAAAATTCATTTCCATTCATTTATGACATTCATTATTGATTTTTTTACCAAAGATTATGGAAAACCTAAAGAGATCTATTTATTGAGATTTAAAAATAAAAAAGGAATTTTATGACCGTTTTGTAATTATGCAGAAAGTGAAGTTCTTGGAGCGATTTTCGTCTGTCATGTAGAACTCCTTGTTTCTGCAGTATTTATCTTTATGTTACGTGAAGGATTTTTACGTTATATAGTTTAGTTATTGTGCACAAGTGATATGTATTTAAAATAATGACGGTAACGTGGTAGGAAACAAAGCTCCGCTATTATGATTTGCAAGTACAGTACGAAAAGTATCCCTAACGTCAGTTTGATTAAACGGTCTAGTGTACCTTTGCCTTTTTCCTTAAAAAGGAATAAATGGCAACAAAATTTAGTTTTTTGGCGGGATCCCAGTCTAATGGGGAACAGTTTAAGCATGCATTATTTGATTTTATATTATGTAATCCTGGTGAGGGTTTTCGTGGTATACATTTATATGTGCGTGGTATATAAATACTATGGTTATTACCCACAAGTGTAGAGTACGAAATATTAGATTTAAGATAATACTCACAGCATATATTACTTTTCTTAACATTTCAAGCACGTACATAGTAGCCTTTGTTGATCACATTATTATGGCATTGGTTGATCATAAAAGTGATTCAATTGGTATACGAATATTAAAGATTCCTTTATATAGACATGTGAAACTGAATATTTGTATATGGTTTGTGCGGAATTTTTATTAGTTATATATCTAATTACGTGCAATCGCAATACGCAAAGAAATCGTTCGCTGATCATTTAGAAATTAGCCGTATAAAATAAAAAATGGCAAAGTAGTTTTCACTTATAAATAATTTAAAAAAGACACCGAGCACAAGTATTGGACTATGATTCGCATTTTACTTGATAAGAGTAGATCGTCAATATCGTCTATTCGTCATTGTGCCAATACGTGGATGACGTCACGGTGATCAATCAATAGAAAACAATTGTTGACGGGATATCACGCGCTGCTCGCGAAAAAAAAAACGAATAGTTGTAAACTATACAATATGATTTCGTAATTTAGTGATAAATGGTGCGTTTATTATGATTAACTGCTTGGCAGCTCTATGGCGTTATTCGTTGAACTTTGCATTTGTCTGTCTGTGTGTGCGTTAGCGCATTTATAACTGAAGAACAACTTAACGAATTTATACGGTTCTTTTTAGTTCTATTTTCTGGCTAAGTTATATATTGTCGACTTTTAAGTCAACTAATGGACACACACAGAGTAGTTTTGCCTTCGTAAAATCGTAAGGAAGATAAAATGGAATTATATTTAATTCCAGTAAATAACAACTTGAATGAAACGACACGACAATCCACGATCGCCTTAGACGATACCAAACCTCATTCATGTTTTCATTTATAATAAGTAACAGGTTTTGGTTGTGTTCTTTATGCAAGAAGTTTCACTTTTGAGCTGTAAATAAAAATATTAAATAATTCTTACATATTTATAGAAACCGTGGAGAAATCTACATTAGGAATAGTTTAATTTTAAAGAGATTTATTTTCTAAACGTTTATATCCGGTATAGGATAAAGAATTTAGATCAGGCGGCAAAAATAAAACAATTGGAAAAAGTTAACTTTGTCCGCTCGCCCATTAAAATTTTGACTGACATTTATCTTTCACAATGATGAATGTGACCTCAAATACATAATGTTGTTAAGAAAAATGCTTATGAAGATCGCGATGCATCGCATATCACAACACCGCGTCTATTGACGTAGGTTCAAATCCCACAACCAATCTGTGTCCGCGACTCCGCCCGCGTATAATAATTTACATTCCTCTCCTCACAAATTTTCATTGCACTATATGTGCATATTTTAAACATGCAGCGCTTTAGTTACAAGTATTCCATGGGAATGAGACAATGAAGTTTTTTACTTCATTCATCTTTAATATGTCGATTACCCGTAAAAATGAGACAATAGGAAAACAATGGAAAGCTGGCGTAAACGCCAGCTTAGTGCTCAAGGGGTTAATTTCATCATTTGGCCAGATAATATATCTAGGATTTAACAAAAAAATAATCGTCTAGATCGGTTCAGTGATTCTCGAGGTATAAACCAACCAATGGACAGACATATAAACGTTGGCTTTATTGTAATTTACATAACATAACATAAGCTCACGCCTGTTATCCCCGAAGAGTTAGGCAGAGGTGAAATAGCGAACTACACCACCCACATTTCGTCGAGATTAGTTCCCTCCCAGATGTGACAGCCTGTCGCCATATCGGGCACAAATTCCAAACTCCGGGATGATACTGAGTAGAAAAACCCAATACCACTTGACCCGACCCGGGGATCGAACCCGACACCTCAGAACGACAGTCGCACCGTAATACAACTGCGCCACCGAGGCAATGTAATTTCAGTGAAGGAAAACGTGAGAATGGCGGTAGAGAATTTCCAGTTACACCTTTAAGTATGAAAATCTGTTGTAAAATACCTGTTACTTATAGAAAACAGGTAAGATAACTGTCAAACGCTAAACTTACAAGAGTATTTTTTTTAAACCATGGATGTAAACTATGATATAAGTACTATTTTAATGAAAAGTATACTCGCAAAAAGACAACTGCTAAGAAAGTGTGTTTACAGAAAGGCAATTGTTAGGAGATCGAAACATGGAGCTGATCGTAAGTTATTACGAATACCTTGGACATGACTTCATAAGTCTGAGGTCTGGGTTCTGGTCTGGGTCTGAGTTTCATGAGTCTGAGATACATTGATATATCTGAGGTAGAACAATCATCTTCTTCTGATATATTATATGATCTTGAAATAACAAGGTGAAAGTGCATAGTCTTTGGAAAACGTGCCGAAAGAAGAGCATCCATCAGATCGTATGATGCGGTCATATATACCGTAGTAACTTTATCAAGATATTTAAATTAATTGAGAGTCTAAAAAATAATACTTATGAGTCAATCTTCATATTTTTAAAGTAAACAACTTGTAGATTGATTATAAAATTGTATAACTACTTAGATTGATAGGTATTTACAACGGAAAAATACTTAATGTAAACATTATTTATATCTTAGTTGCCAATATTGAATTAAACATCTGAGATACGAGCATTTGAATAGAAGAGACACTTGAAGCGAGCGTATTAAATATCAGGCTCATTGAGGCTAATTAGTGTTCTACGGCTTACTTGTTGTTTCGTCAGTAACCCGAACATATAGAACGTGGAAGAAAACTTTTAGAGTAGAGCCCGCACCTGTCAAGGAGTAGAATTAATGCGCAAGCATACTGCGACACAGTTATCATAATGTAGTCAATATCGTGTGTATTTTTTGTTTTTTGTAAAATTGTTATCGTTCCAATAAATAAATAAAATAAAATTCTTATATATACCCCGGCGAAATAAGTGCCGTACCGTGAAGTCTAACGCAATAAGAATCTACCCACCGTTCGCTGCCCAGTACAGGTTATGCGAAACTTGCCCACGTAAAGAAAAGAAATATATTTTAAGCAATATTTTAATTTTAACTACTTATTCTCTTAATATTACACTTATTTTAAGAAGAAGAAGAAACCACATGCGCTTTCCTTCGCAGTCACAGCTTTAAAGTAGTTTCCATCCAGACGCGAATCAAATATTTCGAATCGTCGTACTGTAAAGCTGTAGAACAGTCTTCCGGCCGATGTATTTTCTCCTTATAACATCACTTACCAACAGGCACAATATAGTTACTTTGCCGAGCCACTATAAAAATCCATAAATCTATGGCCACCTGCTGGCCAATGATAATTTGACTAAAGATGGAATACACGTAAAGCCTTCAAACGCACTGATAGGCTCGTGTTATTGACCAGTCTTGCATTGGAAAGATTATAAGGTTCAAATAGTCGTGGGTATTCCACATTTCCTAACACTGAGCCGCTATTTGAAGCGGTGATGGTGCAATGGATAGTGCGGTCGGATTCCGCGTCTATAAGCGCGGGTATGAAGCCACCTATCCAACTCTAAAATCAGCCTGAGCTTTCGGTGAAGGAAAACATCGTGAGGAAACCATAGCATGGTAGTAAGGTATTTTGTAATAAATCGTTTGGGTAGCTACTATCTCATGTATGAAAACCTGTCGCCAAATACCAATAGGGTGTGTTCCGGTAGCATCACTTGAGAACCAGGACCACATCGTCACTTAACATCAGGTGAGATTGTGGTCAAAGCACTGAGCCTATACCGTGTAAAAAAAAAACCATAACAGACGACAGTTATAATCAAGTCATCATCATCTATTGCCCTATTCTAAGTAGCCTACAACATGTTTCCTTCTTCCATTCTTCGGTATCAGTCGTCATCTCACTCTAATACACATTATTCATACTGTTAATTTAAATTTCACTTACTTTTTTATGACCTATTTAAATTATGAACTCTGACTGGTATAATCAATTGTTCTGAATAAAATCGAAGATGTACTCGATGCGCACGGAATCGAAAGCTGTGAGAATAAATTATGAGATTGATTCGATAGTGCAACAAAGCACGCGACAAGTTGCGTCAACGTTGTACAATCGTGCAAATAGACTGAGACTTGTTAAGGTTGAATGGCGCAATTGATTTCACTATAAAGCTCACGAGACAATAGTTGTAACTATGTACATATATTGAGATTTAAATACTAACATAAGCCTGCAGCATTATACGGACGTGATTTATTACTGCTGGCTGTGTAAACTATTACCTATTTGCACAGATAACGTAGAAGCTATCTACTTTAATTGCAGAATGATAACTATACTTATAATAAAAGGTTAAAGGCAATAAATTTGTTCGCCAATCATGCAAAAACAACCGAACCGAATTTGATGACATTTGGTATACTATTAGTTTATACTTAATAGTAACATATAGGATACTAGATTCATATTAGAAAACTATGATATTGAAGTTTATTTGCATTCATAAGAACATCTTCTTCTATGGTCTTTGTTATGAAAGAACTAGTGTATATCTCGGAGTAATATAGAGGCTAAAAAAAACTTTAAGCTTACCCCATAGTGAGTGAAAATGGCTTCGATCAACAATAGCATGATGGAAGGAAAATGGGCATAAATTCTAAGCAGAAGGAGTCGCGGGCACAGCTCTGTAAGCACTTATCCGGTTAAACTTAGAAATCAAAACTCGATAGTAAAATAAAATTTCATCCTAATCGATATAGCTGCTTTTTATAAACGAATATCGCTGCTTCTTTACCGAACTAAGCATTACTCATATAAACAACTAGTTTTGTATTCTCTTTAAGACAGTAGAAACATCTCTTACTATTAGTTCATCGATTTTTTTTTTACTTTTATAAATTAAGATATTATCTTGAGATACCAAGTGTCTAAGAAGTAAAACTAACAAAAGTAATTTTTTGCTTGCACGTACACCGATTAAACTTTATATAGATAATTTTATTTACAATTAAAACTATTCTAGAATGATAATACTCCAATGAATATTACATAAAATTATTAGCTAATTATATCTACATAAACTCAAGTACTTATCTGTTTAAATAACCCGGTTGTAATCGTTTACATTTCACAATTGATCGGTAAATATAATTGACGTTTATCATTTCTCAATCATTTATCGTAATAATGCCATTAAGCCAAAATTAAACAATTTCATAAAGCAGTAGTGCAGTAGTTTATTAGGTACAATGGAAGTAAAAAATCTGGATAATTTCGATCCTGCTCTTAATTTTCTCTGTCTTGTAAACAAATGTGTGTATTATTTTCAAATAGTGTGAAGTTACGTTGTATAGTAAAAATGTACCCTACTAGAACTTTCTAGAGAGATGTTGAAACAACACTTTTACCTAACCTGTATTAGGTATCTAGGTATATAAATAAAAATAATTACTAGGTAAATTTTAATCTATATTAAAAAAAAAACAATTTAAGTGTGTTTGTACTCTATGCACTTCTAAACGATTCATCCGATTATGGTTAAACTTTGGTAAGCTGTTCTTCATATGTTCGTGGCCTAAAAAAATCAACGGCGTTACACCACACGCCGAGCACAGCTAGTAAATATATAAATTAAAATCAATGTTCGTAATAAATTGAGTAACGCTGTTACGGGGAGTATAAGTTGGAAAATGGGAATTTAAAATGGAAAATTGTGGAAAAACTGAATATACATTCTGTGGGATTTTTCTATGATAGATATTTTTTGTTGATTTTGGTTCGGTTGTGTTACTATTTTCTTTTTTAGTTCGTGATAATATTACAAATAATATCACGTGTACAAAGTCGCGAACCTCATCTAGCAATCATACCTATACACTAACAGATTAAAAAACAAAGTAAACTCTTAAATTTAATATGAAAAAAAAATCACAATTTTTCGACTTGTCTTCAAAAAGTATTTGCTTATATTATTTTCAACGATTTTATTTATTAGATTTTAGCTAGATATACTTGAGTTCCCACCACCTAGTTACCTTTCAAAAATTATCTAATATTCTTGTAACTTTCTCAAATACTAATATAATTAGCACGCGCTGTAATAGCGCTACGAACGAGTACAATAATTAATTTTATCACAATAATTATATTTCGAAAATTAATTACATGAGAAATTAAAACGACTTGAAAAATTATTATTAAATTAGTTATATTAACATAATTATGAAATTACTTTATCGTTCATGGTACATATCTGACAAAATTAATTATGTTACATAAAAAACACAGAAGGCGGTGACTTTTTTTGATTTTGTATGTTTATTTAATTGGCTAATTACTGTCCTGTGTTCATTTGTTATTTTCGTTTGAGTTATTATGTTGTTTAATTTAAAAAAATGTATTAACCATATTTATATAATCATTTACGACGGGTTTTATTTAGAATCTAACCGGGTGTTCACAAATTCGTTCTTATAAATAATTTTCCTAATACCGCTTTATCTTTATGATGAAACGAAAAGCTATGCCTAAATCCTTCCTTCGGTTTACTTCTATATAAATCTAACAACTAAATTCAAATTCGTTCAGTAATTAATCCAGTGATGCGCTTTTGAACATTAAAAATTTGCAATTTTGAATATAATGGATATTATATTGAATATACTCCATATGGAATTGATATGCAATGGATTCGACAAAAGATATTATATAACTCAAATTTGTAAATAGAGAATTTACTTATATTTTGTAGATTCTAATACTAGTGATGGTAATTAGACGTACAAGCTCAGATAAAAAAAAAAACGCATTTTAATGTCGTCACCTTCCTTTATATGTCCAAAGTCTAATTTTATATTATATCTGGTAAAATATATTGTCATAAATCATTAATAGATGAACGATTTGCGTGCAAATGAAATTGTGTGTACATATTTCGCGATGAGCGTTTGGTATCAAGTTTGATGGCAGCTGCTTAAAGGCACGGACGTACCTATGCTGTAAAATGCGAACGAATTTTTGTTTTACGCTGTTGATTTTACCGTTTATTTTCGTTTAAAACTCATTACTGAATGCGTTTCTCCTAGTAGCGCTGCACGATCCGCAAAATGCTTCACCATACAAAATTCTACTTGGATCATGTGATAACAGAGTTCATCAATTTCGTCATATCAGGCGCCCGATGATTATATTAGATTGAGTTGGTCGTTGACCTTACGTCTCTGTAGTGTTACCTCCGACGTTCGTAGAAAATAATTGTAGACATAAAAAAATGAGGGAGAACATACAAATTAGTAAACCGTATACTGTTGTCGAATAGGATTAACAGTTTATACGTTGTATCTTATTTTAATAGCGTTTAGAGGAAAAATGTGGAAAAAAAACAAATTCTTGATTCTTATTGGCGGAACCCTGATTATTTTTCTAAAATTAAAAGTCCCCTTATTTATCCGGAGTAATTTCAGCTATCTACCAAAAAAAGTCCCGTCAAAATCTGTCCAGCCATTTCGGAGATAACCGAAACAAATAGGCAGACAAAAATTGTATTTTTGGTATAGATATCGTATATACATTCATATCTATTTAGTAAAAAAAATCATTTTGATATTGCATTCCATTTTTTTATTATTTCTTATAACCTAACTAGGTTAAGGTTCTTTGTATAGAGGAGGAACATTATATGATATAATGTATCAGTGCTAACGGAGTTAGACACCATGCCGATTGACGTAAGTTCTAATCCACCTCATTTATAATTAGCCTGTGCTTTTGGTCAGGGAAAACATCGTGAGGAAACCATAACATGGTGGTAGGACATTTTCTAATAATACCTGTGTCGCAAGCTACCACCCTCAAGTTAGAAAACCTATCGCCAGGCTCCAATACACACCTATTGGTGCCGACAGCATAACTTGAGAGAAAGTTCCTCTAGGCTTAGTGTGTTTAACATTTTGGGCATTTGGTCCATTTAACATCAGGTGACATTATGGTCAAAGCACTGAATTTATACAGTACAAAATAAAATACAAGAGCTTTTGTTTTATGATTTGCTTTTTGATTTATTTTAATTTTCATTACACCGTCTAAACTTACCAGAAT
Organism: Samia ricini; assembly: GCA_014132275.2. Taxonomy (NCBI): domain Eukaryota; kingdom Metazoa; phylum Arthropoda; class Insecta; order Lepidoptera; family Saturniidae; genus Samia; species Samia ricini. The sequence goes on from AP028161.1 coordinate 17,393,090, forward strand.
AGAGACATAACCACATTATCGATAATCTCATGTATCCGGATGTAGGTGCAGATATTGTATTTGCATTAACAAAACGTTGCCGCGATGGAATGTCGCCTTAGGTACTGATGTCATCAAACCCTATACATACGTGATTCATTGAATATTAACAGCAGACGATGGGTTTACAATAAAGCTCAGGTAATACATTCTCTCCACACGTTCTCATTGGACTGCTAATCATGTTGGAATTTCGCGTGTTCCGATCGATCGATACCCTTACATAGAATTTATTATTAGATGATTTATTTTAAACTGTCAAGGATAAAGGTATGGTGAATGAAACGATCATGCTTGAAGTTTTTTTTTCTGGAAGACGGAGGTGGCAAACTTGCATAAGTTCCGTCTGATAGGAATGGGTTACCCGACCCTATGTATGACTGCGAAAAAATGAAACTATTGACGAGAGTATTGAAAAGATGATTACCCACTCATAGTGTCAACATCGATTGACTTCGTTCCAAGTCTAAGAGTTCGCCACGAATTGTTTAAAATCACAATGATAGGAAATAAAACACAACAATGAAATACAATTCGAATATTCTTTCTAATTCAGTCCACGAGGACTCATGTGAGTGGTTCAAAAGTGATGGAACCAATATACCCATGCGGTTTTCTGTAAAATCATTTGCTCCTTCAAGATATCTCTGAGTAAACCACTTTAACCCATTATCGCTTGCACATAGTAGGTCGGAATTTTGATGTGTTAAGATCCGTGAGAGTCGCACTGTTGCCTTATTATGGACCGCAAACTGATGTTTTGTGGTGTTCGCATTTTCTTAGAATTTAACAATAGCTATATGAGAAATAAGAATTACGTGAGATTAACCGAGAGTTCCTCTCTCTCCTAGATGAGATTAGATGAGATTCCTCTCAACCTCCTCCACCCGTAACGTCTCATGAAATTAATGTATGCCTCCAAATACAATTCATCCATCCATTTAACAGAAAAACGTCCACTGCTGGACATAGATACCCCTAAAGATCTTAACAACGAATTGTGTCGATCATAAGTCAATTACCATAATCGCCACGCTTGGCAGGCGGGTTGGCGCTCGCAGTCAGGTGTTTGTGGTACTTAGAGGATGCTTCTGCACATCCCCTGGTTTATCCCTTAGTCGCCTTTTACGACATCCAACGGAAGATATGTGGTGGTGCTATTCTTAGCCGGCACCTTACGAGGAAATACCATTTACATGTATATAAACAGATAAGTGGACTGAATTATTTATTGAATTCGTCCATCCCAAGGAAACGATGCGATTAACCTTGTTTGCATAATATAATTATTGTAGATTTAAAAACTAAATCTATTATGGCATTCTTATATCATTTATTTACCAGCTTACGTCTTATCCTTCTCCAATTTATTTAGGAATGTATTAACTAATATTTCTTTATTGTGACATTGCAGAGATTTTTTTGGTTGTCTTTCATAATTGGATGCTGTTTAATAAATACAGTGTCAACCCTCAAAAACAAATTATAGTTATATACATTAAAAATTATAGTTACAAGCGTTATTAGCGAAAGCACAGAGAGGGGTGTAAATTCCAGACATCACTATCGTCCACGTAATGATCCACCCTGTAATAACATTTCGAAGTTAACATTTACTTGATATAATCCAGGAACTTATTAAAACTTAAAACCTAACACTATTATTAATTACTTATACGAGTGATGAAATTAACTCGTTTCTTTATGTGTAGATGAATATTGGCCACAGTAGACCAGCCGGATGATAAAGATCTTTGAATAGAAATTTACTATCTCGTTATATTATTATATCTCTGCGCGTTTGTAGAATTTTATAAATTCCATCGCAATACGGTATTTTGTTAATGCCGGCGTGGTATTTAGGTTTAGAGACGTGTTTTGCTATAAATGCAGTTTATTTTCAGTTTTTATTGAAGTATTTGTTGTAACATCCCGTAAGAGATTATATACTTTCCTTATACTGATATTAAGGGGTCATTTAAGTATTAAGTAAACAAAATTTTGGACCCCTCCCCCATGATTACATAAACTTTGGCACACTCTATTTCTATACTAATAAATAAAATTGAAGTGTCCGTTTTATATCGTTTTTTTTTTACTAAATAGATATGAATGTGTATACGATAGCTATAACAAAAATACAATTTTTTTAATTTTTGTCTGTCCGCCTGTTTGTTGCGAGTAATCTCCGGAATCTGGACGGATTTTGACGGGACTTTTTTGGTAAATATCTAAAGTTACTCCGGATTTTTTTAATAAATAGATATGAATGTATATACGATATCTATATCAAAAATACAATTTTTGTCTGTCTGTTTGTTTCGGGTAATCTCCGAAACGGCTAGACGGATTTTGACGGGACTTTTTATTGGTAGATTGCTGAAGTTACTCCGTTAAACTGATGGTACTTTTAATTTTCGGATATAATTAGGGGTCCGCGTAAAAAAAATAACGTTCATAAAAGTGGTAGAATTTATTAGAAATACTTTTATTTTATCTTCGTACTAATAAAACATTTGGGTTCCGTGTAAAAAATTACAACGCAATGAAGAATATATGAGAAGCGGGCACAGCCGCGGGCATAGCCGCGGGCACAGCCACGGGCACAGCCGCGGGCACACTGTTAGTTAATTCATAAAATTATGACAAAAGATATTGTAAGCCTCGAGTGTTACGTCAACGTCAATAAGAAACATATTTTCCTTTATTTTTACTATTTGTTTCTATCATTTTTTATTTAGCCGTGTCACTAGTCAGGATAATAGAACAAACTTATTGTATTAAATTAAATTATCGCATTGTCATCGGTCTTTGTATGCAAGTTTCAATTACATCCGACATTTTGAAACCAATGAAAAGAGTTCGAAGATTCCGTTACATATACATAAGCGCTTAAATACAGGTCAAGCGAATACAAAAAGCGCGTAAAAACATTTTAGTAAGGTAATTATCCTTGAACATATATTTCAATGTTGGAAAGAATGTAAAGCCCATTCACGTGTAAGAGGCGAGGTATTGCCGACCTTGTTTTATCTCTCGTATTTGCTAATGGCTCGCCGAGCTGCGACGTCACTAGATAACACTGTTTGATGACATATTCGCGACTTGGGGTGTGGTCGGTTGTATGTTGCTGACCGACCTTATTGCGCATTTTGTCCATGGATATTTAAATTTGAATATAAATGTAGTTTTATTAAATGGTATCGAACACTTGTAGTATGATTTCTTATTCACATACTGAAGAATACATCTAATAAAGCCGTTTTTGTACACTATAAACCGTGAACCTCAGGGAGGAATTAGCAAATCATCCATTCGCTGATTATTAAGAAATCCATTAAACGCAGTCATAAAACACTAGTACCTTATAACTGAACAGTAAGCTCTGACAATGTCTATTAACTAAAAACCCACTAAGCAGTTACTTGTAAACCGTATATGTATGTTTTAAAACACTATTTATAGCTTTTCTTATTATTCTATTGTTGTTTATAATTTATTACAAGTTCTTTAGGTCCATCTTTTTATTTTACTAATATTCAGTGCTCTAACAAAGTGATGGTCATTTGTCAAGAAACGTTCCAAAAGAATTGTTGTGATTATTTTCAATACAGTTCACTTGTGCAAAATAACCAAACTATATCACCTAAAACACCACCAAAATTACAAAATATAGAGTCGCATACATCATGTTCAGGATATTTACGTGTTAATCACATATTTTTTCTCAAAAAAAAAAATTATAATTCAAAGTATAGACAAAGCTACTTCATGGAATGCGTTAGGATTAAGACGTTTATCTCGTGCCTCGTCATCTACTTAATATATACCGGCAATAACCGGAGACAAAATCCTAGCCTTTGCTAAGCGTTAAACAATTTATGGAACATTCTAGAGAACCAAAAATAGACATTTCCGCTCACATTCTATCGGTACTAGGAGGTTTGTTCGTAATAGGTTAGCATATTATGGGCATGTCATAAATAGGAATCACAGTCATGTAACTAAAAGAGGATGAAGGTCGGTAGATATAACGACAGTGGAAGACCGAAGAAAGGTATGGGTAGGATATTGTGAAGAGTGATATGTGAATAAAAAGGATAAGTGTTGAGATGACTGCGTATAGAAAAAAATAGTTTCGCAAAATTAAGTACAGTCAAAGATCGATGTCGATCGTCGATACATGAGAATATATTGAAAGTAGGCTAAACTCTGTCTGTCTGAAAGTAGATAAAGAATCATGTGAAATCGGATCACGGGTTATTGAATTACATACGCACTAAGACATACAGACAGGCATAGAGATGTCACCTTTTATAATGTATAAACATTATATCCATCATTGCGACTGTAATATTCCTGAAAGCGTTAGGTTCTATTAAAATATTGCAGATTCCATTTCCAGAATAATAATCTTTCCTCCTCCTTCATTCGTCTGTATTACTCAACGAATAAAATATATTTCAATGCTCTTAAATATATACGAATAGTTTGTAAATGCGTTTGAAGTTGCAATAGTATAACATTGTAGAAATGTTCTTAAATGAGGCTTCGCAAAACCACACACATGGGCTTTACTTTCTGATGGCCTTTGATTGCGCATTAATGTAACGAGGGATTGCGCAGATTACGTGAGAGGCTTTCGTAGAGTACTAACTAAAGGCATTGAAGAGACTTCGTGGATTCACATTAGCGTTATTGTTTTAACAAAGTAAAGCTGGTTTAATTCGTAACTACAAGATCGGAAATGCAGAATACGAAGTAATAAAGGGAGCGGGTGTTATAATGAAGAGGCTGTAAAGAGAATACTATGTAAATTTGTTAAAATTTTGTAAATGATTACGAGATATAAACGCAAGTATTATGCATGTCGGTTTCGCAATGCATTGTCTCTCATTTGAAGGATTGACTAACTCGTGTTTCGCAAATCCCGCCAGTTTCTGGGTAACCGTGCACGATTTTAATTTCATTGTTTTGATGACTACGTAAACTTATGTGTCTGGTACATTGTTAATCTTTTAATCGTTGTCTTTTTGTAATAATAAACATTAATTTCTATGAATATGTATGTATTTTAGTATATTGATGAATTATTTGACATACTTTATCTATATATGTTAATGTAATTGATTTAACTTAGAGTCAACTATTTTTACATTTTTTTGCTACTTTAAATTGCCTCGCATTTGATATTGGTATATATACACATTTTACTTTTAATTAGAAGAGTTTATTATCATTTTGTAACTGTGTAGTTAACCTTTTAAATTGTATAATCATTAAAACAGAAAATAATATATTTAATTTAAGCAAATTTCGAAGTACAATAAAAATGTACAGCTTGATTTCTAAACATTTTCCGTCGACTGGAATGTCATTAATAAAGGCGAGATTAATAAGGATTTGAGAAATGCTTTATAAAGAGAATATGCTAGCGACGTTTATTCCATACAAACGTAATCCCCTGTTTCTTCTCTGGATAACTGCCACCGCCATGCCCGTACATTTTGATTTTTTCTATAAATTAGTTATTGTAGCAACTACGAGCCAATAAAAATGAAAAAAAACGCTCGATTTTTACCGTCACTTTCAGACGTTCGTCAAACCAATTTCATGAATAAAAATTAAAAAAAAGCGTAGAGTTAAAGCGTAATTAAATAAACGTAGAGACATAGCCAAAGTCTTTCTTATTCTAAAATTAAAGAAAATTAAAAATCTGTACTGTTTTGGAAGAGGAAACAAGGTACTAAAAAGTGATATTTTCGTCTATTTTGCATAGGTAAAATCAGCCCGAGCTGCAGTTGTCCCCTTCGTGTATTATAACTTTTTCTTTGGGGCGCAACGCGACAGCAATAGATTTTTGAAATATCTACTTTTCAAATCTGTTGCCGACTGCATGTCCTCTTACCATTTATTGTTAATCTTGCAGGAGTCACCGGAGGTCCGCATGGCGCTTCCGTTGCCACCTCGAGCTCCGGATCCGTCAGCCCTCGCTGCTTACTGGGCGGAGTACGAAGACCTCTGCCGGCAGATCAGCACAGCGCATCACAACGACGACGACGATAACCATTACGAAGGTAAGATTTTCCAAAATCCTAACAACTATAAAAGTAATTACGAGCGACGATCGTGTTAATTCTAGTTTTTTGTCATCGAATAAATAATATACGGCTGTAAATGTGCTGGATGAATGGGTCATAGGTTTTTATTTTTCAACATTTCTCAAGCATTTTCATCCTGCTTACCATCAGTCAATAATGTCTTCTTAATTCAAACAACTAAATTGAAAACGAAATCTGTATAGTTCAATCAACACTTGAATCTGTAACATTTTTACTGAACTAAAAATTTTGGCTATACTGAGAGTCTTGGGAGATATATTATGTTCTACGTAACTGGAGCTATTTCCAATTCCTAGTTTACTTTACCTTCGAATAATGTAAAGATCTAATCAATTCCTTATTAGATTAGATCAATTTTATGATAATTATTTATAGAGTTAACTGGTTAGGCAAAATGTACAAAATTGTTCCTGTGTAAATTTGTAGTTTGATATAAAACACTCATAAGTAAGGCATTAGAAAATTCTACCGCAATGCGCTATGGTTTCATAATCCCTGCGCTTGTCTTTATCAAAACCTCAGGTTTATTGCAGTTCATGGTTGGTAACAAAAAATAATAATTAAGATCTATTGTCATAGCGCTCTCTTTTACGAGTTAATTCGACAAGTGTTTCGAGATGGAATTCGTTTGCACAACAAATACTAAATGCCGAATGACGCCTTTAATTATTTATTTGAAACCGCAGTCGGCTTCTAATTGCGCAATCTGTATGATATTAAATAGAACGGAAGGTTACGAAGGTAACCGAAATATTTATTGCAACCGCCGATCGCTAGTTACGCTTATGTAACGAACGGACATGATAACATTTAAATGGTAATTAAACTTGAAATCTTAAGGTGTAAGAAGTTACGCCTTAGTTTGCATGAGATGGTGATAAAGAAAAATTTAAGCCACACTAATAAATAAAATTTAAGTGTATGTTTGTAATGTCAAAATTATTTTTTTTTACTAAATAGATATGAATGTATATACGATCGTAACCTATATTAAAAATACAATTTTTAAAATTATTGTCTGTTTATATCGGGTAATCTCCGGAACTACTGGACCGATATTGACGTGACTTTTTTTGGTAGATAGCTGAAGTTACTCTAGGTAAATTAAGGTACTTTTAATTTTAGAAAATAATCAGAATTCCGCGTAAAATAAATTGAATAAAACCCGATTTAATGTACAGTTTTACGGGCAAGTGCTAGAATTTATGAGAAATATTTTTACTTTATCTTAGTACTAAATTTTTTTTTTGTAAATTAATTAGTGTTCCGTATAAAAAAATAAAAAGCAGTGAAGCATATGTGAAACGCGGGCGTAGCCGCGGGCACACAGCTAGTATTACATAAAATATTACTTTTTGGTTTACTTAGATGGGATGTTCCTCTCTCTCCCACAAATATAATGTTAGCATAGAACATATGCGAGACACTTAAAAAGTGTGACGCCATAGTTTAGTATTGTAAGCTGTATAGAGCGAGCGCACTCTCTCAGTCTCGAGGATGAAACTTTTGAACGTTATCCTTATTATTTGCTATTTATTATTATTAACATAATTCACATTAAAATCTATCTAGTGATTAAATCTATAATTTCAAATGAGAATAATGTAAATCGGTTAAGCAGTTCTCGAGATATACCAGTGTAACAAAAGTATGTGTCAAAAGAAAAATAGTATTTACATTAAAAAAAAAAAGGTTTCTCTGTCTGTCTGTCAGTACAGTTTTTTTTTAATGTATGTACTGTTTCTTTAGACACATCCATAACCGCTTACCCCCAATAAGATGTAGTGTAATCGTCAAACATTAATTATAAAATTCAATGTAAATTAAACATTAAATATGTATATCTTAGTCATTTCCCTTCATTTAATGAATGTTAATTAATTCTGTTAATAGTTTCTTGAGATATGATAAAAATTGTTTATATTTGCACACATGTTAATATATTTAGTGTATCCATTCCATTAAATATGTTGTAATATGTATATATATTACATAATTATATTATGATGATAAATTGGTTTTAAATGTAGTATTCATATACAAGCGATCCACCCCGGCTTTGCATGGGTATATAAAAAACTCTAATTTAAAAAAAATGCCCATGTCACTCACTCATAATACAGCTTTCTACAGGTGAAAGAATTTTTTAAAATCGTTGTATGTAGTTTTTGAGTTAGTCCATAACAAACAAAAAATAAATTTTACCTCTCTCTCTATATATATATCATCATCACGTCACACTCTTACAGTGGTAGGTAGAAATGATAGAACATGGTTATCTAAGTTCTTACTTTTCATTTAATTTATTAAACACTTCAAACTACGGCATCGGTTAAATTTTATTAAAGTACTGAAGGTAATAAGAAATATGCTTTTGTCTTCTGAATTATTTGTACAAAATACTATCATTAGAATTTTAGTGGTAATTCGGTCGTATGTTACTCCTAAAAGCCCAGAGTGACTTCGATCCGATGTTCAAACTTTCGAAATGGACTACCAGAATCGATACCACTTAAATAGTGGATTAAACAGATTCCAGAACCATCTAGAAAGTTCTAATGATTCTGTTTACGTTAGTTCCCTTTATTATTTTATCAGGGATGTATGATGCGACTTGACGTTATTTTGTATAGCTTTTGTAGATCTTTATAGCGGATTCTATTGTATCTGGTTTTGTTACAACAATAATTGATTTTTATGAATATCATTCCTTCCAGGTGGCTACTGGTTTTTTTTTTTCTATAAAATGTTACACAATTATTTTCTGAAAATTCTTAATATGCTTTGTTCGAAAAACTCCACGTGATTTTGGGGTAATGGTGGTGGTTAGTCTAATACCTCACCGTGTTCACCAGGGAGGACGGGGGCTTTTTGAATGTTGTTTGTCTGTAGCTATTATGTGTCATTGATATTTGTTTACGGCGATGATTGGTAACCTAGGATATATTACTCCCATATATGGTTAAATCATTGCTGAACCCTAAAACGTAGTAAAGTCATGTCGTAATAGGTGCTAACTATTTAATAGGTAAAAACAAATATGCAACAATAAGTGAAACTCTATGTTTGTTTATGCTTAAACAAACGACCGAAGTGTTTTCTTTAAACGCTCTTGAGCTATGAATAGAAAACATCCCTATATTTATAAAATATTTCACTTCTTTGTAGATTTCTTTATATATTTGTGGAATGAATGTATATGGATTGCAAAAGCGTTATAAAATAAAACTCTGCATTATAACTGGTCAGGGTTAAAACCATTTTAATTGTTTTTAATTATATTTCAAACTTAACGTAATCATGTATGGAATTATCATATGAATAATGTTTTGCTTATCTTTACTTATACATTTATTAAAAACTAGCAGATGCGCCCGCATTTTATGTATTCTCAATGCGTTTGAATTTTTTTAAACGGAAGCCTAATTATTTTTCTAAAATAATTTAGTACTAAGATAAAGTAAAAATATTTCTCATAAATTATAGCACTTGCCCGTAAAACTGTGCATTGAATCGGATTTTTATGAGTTTTGTATTTACTTTAAATCCTAATTATTTTCGTAACAAAGTGTTTCAGTTCGTTATAACTTATCAATCATCGTTTGTCTTCCACAGTGTCTTGGAATTGATAATTGATAATTCACGGGAAAAATTATCTTGTCCTCACGTATTTAAATCGTCTATTTCTGTTATAAATTTAATCAAATTATTTCCATATTTGCCACTCTACCGTTTATGTACGTTAATTAAAAATTAGATAGGTATCAGTGAAGTTAAAGTTGCCGGTACTCGCTGAAGTCAGCCTTGGGCTTCGCATGCCACCGGCAGTAACAGGTTCCAATGAGAAAACCGGACCCACCTTTCGACGAAATTATTATTATTATTATTAATAATACGACGCACAATTTCTCGACATTCGTATACGTATAATACGCAATAACGTAATCGTCTCTCGCAGATAAACGATTGATTCTCGAAACTGCTGTTTACGATTTGATCGTGAGAATGAAAAATACGGTAATCGCGAGAATGTACGGGATCGATCAGGTATTATGTAAGCCTCAATGGTACTTTTGCATCTTTCAATTATTCATATTTAAATTTTCAATTACTTAATATTTAAAAATGGACAGAATTGAAAACTCGAAACATTGGAAAAACTTATGTCAATGTTTACATTTTATAATTTGTTAACTGAAATTATTAGCATAACCTAACATTTATCTGGTGTTTACATCTTTTGGAGCTCTGAGCAATAATTATGTATGTTTCATATAGTTTATTCAAAATCAAGACATGCGGTAAGCTGCGTAAATATAATTTTTATTATCTATCTCTGAGCTCTAGCATTTAAGAGGATATGCTAGCGGCATTTTTTCCAAACAAACGTAGTCTTCTATTTCCTCCCAGTATAATAGCATTATAGTTTTGATTTTTTCCAAAAACTAGTTATTATAGAAACGAGGAGCATTTGAAAGTGAATAAAAATGCTTGAATTTTACCGTCATTTTCAGACGTTTGTCAAAGAAATTTCATGAATAAAATTTAAAAACTTAAACTATAGCCAAAGTCTTTATCATTCTATAACTGGCAAAATCGGTTCAGATATTTTGAAGGGGGGGGGGGGGGGGGGGGTAGCGTACTACGAAGTGATGCATACGGTAAAATCAGCCGAGCTGCAGTTGTCCCTATCATGTTTTGTAACTCTCTTTCTTTAGGCCGCAACGTGATAGCAATAGATTTCTAAAATACTTACTATTTCGCCGACCGCATGTCCTCTTAAATGTCATCTTATACTTGACGTACTGTAGCATGTTGACGGCTGATGACATAGCGTTGGCTCAACGCCGCTAAGGAAGTTTCACTTCAAAAATACGTAGATGTAAATCAGTTCACAATATTCTTTACCTCATTTCTTTGTTTTGGTTAGTGCTGCCGATGAGCTTTGGTCTTGTCAATATGATTATCAAACATTTTATCTTGGAGTTTTGAATAATGATTATGTCTGGATTTCAATCACCGGCCGAATACTAGTGAAACAAAATATTCTATTGCAATTATGCAATAAATAATCTCCTACCTATATAAATATATTATAATATTACTATGAATGATTTATTTAAAAAAAAAACCTGTTTAACACATGTTTGTAAGTAAGGTGATATGTAATTTTTTATTTATTATGGCCTACTTAAAATATGTTAATCGTTAATGTATTACGCATTTAATTTAATTTTTTTTTTCTATTTCAAAACTCTTAAAAGATAATTGAAAATCGTTTATGATATGTACACTGCTAGTTCGTGTCCGCACGCTTTGATCGATGTAAACTATTGTTTGATATTTATTAAGAAAAAGACAATTATATTTATATTTAAACATTTATATTTATAAAATACATCATCAGGCACCGGGTCCAATTACAGGTAAGAGTCGTTCAAGTGACATATGTTATTTTTCAAAAAGTCAAAAAGATTCATTTTGAATACGATGCTAACATGTTTATGTATGTACACGACCCTTATACAGCCCTACGTTCCTGATAACTTTAACTAATGTATTATGTTTATTGATGACAAATTTTTTAATGATAAATATTGATATTAAAGTATAGGAGGTGATTTACAATAAAGTCGTGTAATAAATTAAGTACTTATGTAAGAAGGTAGTAGAAATAATAATAAATATCCAACTATTGACAAAGCGGTACTAAGATAATGAGTTGTGTATAGATTTGATTGATAATTGTTTAAAAATCTCCAGTTTAATTGTTTTTTTTTATAATGTTGTTTAATCTAAAACTCATACGTAATAATAGAAATATAATATTGCTAATATGTATTTAACAATTTAATAGTTTAACAGTTATCAAGTTTTAACAAAATAATAATTGATAGTGGCACGTAGTAGGTCTTCATTCACAAATGTCCAGTCGAGCGTCGTATATTTACCGACTGCAGTGTCTAACGGTACATGAACACAATTTCTCGTTCTACTAAATTAATAAATACGTGCAAATCTAAACAAAATAATCAATTTAATATAGGAAATATTATTAATGATTATACGGTGTAGAATAAGCGCTCTGACCACAATTTCATTTGATGTTAAATGACGATGTGGTCTAAGATGATAAACACGGTAAACCTAAAGGTACTGGATCTTAAGTGATGCTGTGTGAACACTAGAAAACACTCCAATTAATGTTTGAGTGTATATTAGAAAATCCTGGCGGTATAGAATTTTTTATTTCGACAAAATGTTTTCCTTCACTAAAAGTTCAGGTTAATTGGATAAGTGGATTCGAACCTACACCATTCGACAAGTCTGACGATACTATCACTGAGAATCTCTTTTATTATATAGATTTTAGAGTAATTTATCTTTTACAACAACAAACAACAATTGTGGTTATTTTTGTTTTTAACTACATAAAATAGGAAACATATTGCAGGTGGGATAATGTTAAGTGGTCACTTCATACTATTATTTATAAAGGAACTGTAATTATTCTGAGACCAGTTCTAGTCTGAACGGAATTGGAGAAGGGCTTCTTATATAGAGTTACTTATAATGTGAGGCAGTCGGGGGTTGTAGGGAAGGTCATTAAGAATTATACAATAAACAATTGTAATAAATATTTTTTTACTTACTTTGTAATAAAGCACAAGTAACTTTAAACTAAAAACAATATTCTAATATTTCAAAATTAGGGTTTCGAAATCGTATGCGTTTTAAAATTGTTTTGATAAACATAACATATAGTATTTTATAATAATCTTCCATAGAATTTAATTTAAATAATATTTTGTAAAATTACAACAAACATTAAAATCATATTTTTTGGCATAAATTCAAAAATCTAAATATTGATCACAATTAAAAAAAAAAAACGTCAAGAACAAAACGGGTATAACTTTAATAAATAGAATCCCTATATTTCCCTTTTTGATAACAGAATAGAAAAAGCAACAATAATTTGAACTCTGATATCAACGGATTAGTACCGTAATATTGAAAGAGGTTAAAACGGATAATCGACTTATTTGTAACTCTTTTGTACCTATGTCGGTTAATGTTGACTGATATAATCAAAACGAGACGAACTAATTTAATTGAATACGAATAAAAATTAGTAATGATGATAATCGACCGTGAAGCGACAGTGTTTACTCTACCGTAGAGACGGACCAATTGCGCCTGCGCGCGTACCTCAACGTGTAGAGATGAACAGTGCGATATATAATTTAAGCATGGCATAAATAAAGAACAGAATTTCGGATTTTATTCCAATGTTGTTTTAATTAGTTGTTCTAATAAGAATAAAGTTTTTGGTTTATTTAAAATAACTTTGGCAACACAAAACGACTTATTGCAATTAGTTTAATTAGAGACAACTTACAATATACAATTTTTTCACAACTAAATTCACATAACTTTTATATAATCTTAATTATTATGAATTCAAAAATTCATATTTTTGCAAAAAAAACACGTTCAGAAATTAATTGCAGTGAAAGGGACAAAAAATATGAAAGTATAACGATCACGTAACCTGTTACTGTAGAAAAGATTTATTTTTGTGTAAAATATTTGGTTTATTTCAAATTATATAAACGTTTACGTTAATTATTTTAATCAGCGTTAATTAAAAAACATGTTAGAGAGGTTGAATTTCGTTTTAAATTATAAATGGTAATTTCTTGCTGGTAATTATCTCAAATAAAAGAGTCAAACGAGTAGTATTATTAAATTATTACACACATAGTTATATTTATAAAATCATTTTTAAATATCGCACGTTAGAAGCATGGAAATCTGTATTATATTCGCTTCCTTACCTTTACATGCAATAAAGTCAATTTCATTGCTTTTCTGTTTTATTAATCGACTTATAACTTGCAAACAACTTAACTGCTTTACATAAATACGTTTTTGAATCGTTGGTGTGTTCTCTAACTAGGTTTTTGTATTTTCTTATACATATTAGGTAATAATATATTAACCATATTTTAAGGATAATAATTAATAAAATTGTCACAAACATCACTCGCACGTTTCGTCCCAATATTTCACCTAAACCATCAAATATCTAATTGGGAATCATAGATATTAGAGTGAGCTTAGAGGAATACAACTTGTTCTTAATTATATATATACAATGACTTTATACTTATAATTATTAAATTGATTTTTAGATGCACAATGAATTATATGATAAACAAAAGAATATTATTAATTAATAATCATTATAAATTTAGAAAAGTACTTGTTCTGTTTATTTTGCAGTATTACAGTGTACGTACGTGTTGCCTTACTGTTTTATCACTTATTAACGAAAATGACCAATCGTTCGGGCAATAGGCCGTCCGTGCACTCGCCACCCGTTATATCGGAATGAGATTCTCTCTGGTAACGGTATCTACGACCACCGGACGCTGTGATGTTGGTTTATTTACTAATGGGCTGCGGGTGAACACTCAACGGTCATCTCTCGTAATCAGCGCGATAAATTTAAAACAAAAGTGTATAGTCGACGATGTGATCTTTTACTATTTTTTAAAATTTGTGTTCTTTGTATTTTCCCGGGAAAGTGACTGTACAGTATGTGACGGTAAGTGCAGCAACGGTGACTGTCAGTGACAGACCCTACTAAGATGCATCTGCATGTATCTTTTAAATCATCAGTTGCACTTTTTTAGAAAGTTTGTTTTACGTTCAAATAGCGAATTTTCTTTAGAGTTATTTTTTATAGTTTTAACAGCTGTTTTCAACTGTATACTAGCTGTGTTCGCGATCCCTCCCGCGTGGAATTCACCGTTTGTAAAATTGAATAATTATACGATATTGTAATTATTTACAGTATTAAATTAATTTTATCTTTTCGTCGATTTTTTTAACTTTTCTTATATACACCGTAATGCCAGATAATATACTTATGTAGATTTTAATAAAGAATCGTGTGAATCGGTTCCATTGTTCACTAGGTTATGAGGCAACAAAAGGACAAATATACAATACCGTTTATATAATATAAAAATAAACAGGGAAATAAAAACCAGTTCAAAATGTATTGAATTCTCTTGTATTTGACAATTGTTTTTCTATTCTTTTTACTTGAAATGTGGATTATGTTCTATTTTAGCATTATAGTTCATAACATATCAGAAATACAATTTATTGCGATCTCGTTTAACCATTAACTACAATACTGTTTTCGCCATAAACCAAATGTTTCACGAAATTATACAAAAGTTAATCAAATCAAAGTTCATAGGAAAAAAAAAAACCCTCATCATCCCATCATTTTGATCCTAACCCTCAAATTGTTTTATCATTATATTATAAATGAACACTCTATTTATAAGACTGTTACGTAACCAATGAATGAGAATAATCTATTCTGTATATTACAATGCATCTCTATAAGATTAGATAACATTATTTTTCGAATATGTTATCGTAATTATACGTTACAGTATATGTAATAATAACTAATCGAGTGTGTTATGAAGGTTGACTACATTAGGATTACTTTAGCACGCGGTTTACCTCGTATCGGTCATTCATAAATACGAGACGATTGTAAAATTGTGTCGAATTTTGCTTATGACCTCGCTTTAATTTATCTTAATTATACTATTCATTTTTTATATCAACATTTAATGATAGCACTTATTATTTTTTTCAATGAAATTCTATAAATTTTTTTAATAATATATACAATAAATTACATTTATATACATGTTAATATGTTTAAAATAATACTATAAACAAATCTGATTGTTTTATATTATAGTTTACAAATAAAAATGTTTTTTTTTACTGTATACGTTTATGATCTCACATGATGTTAAGTGACGCTGATGCCCGATGACTGTAACACGATATACCTACATATATGGATTGGATGACAAGTGGCAAACTTATATATAACTTGAATTAATATCATAACCATAATATCAAAATAACCATCAATAAATCTTACTACAGATATTTAAAATCACAAAGAACCTATAAATAAAGAAAACAAATAACCCAGGTCATTGATATTATACATTTTGTTTTTAATTCAAATTTGGCCTCAGAATATTAAACTTCGAAAGTATTGTTTGAGAATTAGGTATATCAAAAATCGAACTAAAAAATTAAGCCACAGATAAGATATCTTCAATTGTTATGTTTAGGTTTTAAAAGTTAATAAAAAAATTGCACTTAATCTGCATGAATATTCAGGTGATTCACTAACAATATACGTGAATTTAAACTTATGTTAAGGTTAATGTTTTTATAACTTAAAATTTGGGTCAGAAGACGATTGTTCTTTTAATACAGCTTCATTTACAAATCATTCAAAAACAAAAAAAATCTGTCTGTACATTTTCCCGTAATATAAAAAAACAATATTCTAGAACTCCTTTCTTTTGTACAAAATAGAATGCATAGTAGTAGAATAAAGGGTCAATACAATTTCGAATTTTGAATTTTTTACTACGTATCTCATTTTACTATGCTAAAAAGTTACCAATGTTCGCCTATTTCCAATCGCTGTCGACGATTATTTGATTTATCTTATTAATCTTCATTGTCACGTGTCACATGTAACTGTGCCATATAATCTTATCAATTTAAACAAAAGGCTAAAGAAAATGGTGCTATTATCGCAGATATATGAAAATTATTTATACCGCATATAGGTACGAGTAAATAAAATGTTCCTATTGTTTTTAATATAAACTGCGCATATCAAATGGTGTCGTATTTTATCCATCCATCCATCCAACTGAAAGACGTCTACTGCTGGACATAGGTGTCTCCCTAAGTTCTCCACGGCGACCGGTCTTGCACCAACCGCATTTAGCAGATTCTCGCGACCAGGTCGTCGGTCCACCTTTGTGTGCCTACCCATGCTGCGTCTTATGGTACGTGGTAGCCATTGGAGAACCCGTTGGCCTCATCGAATATCGGTTCATATAGTTGTCAAATTAAATAAATAATACATAATAATACTTTTATTTATCTGCTCAATCCACTATGGTGTAATTAATAAGGCTGTTACTTAAGCAAATGGTAATGCGTAGATTGTTACATGCCTAGTCAATTTCATATCTATTCATCGGGCAATGATAATGGTCAATAAAATGTTGGTTACGTAACTAACAGTTACGGCATGGTGCAATAAGATTTTGACGGTCATTCGACACCTGCACGTTAGAGATCGGGTATTACGTATCGAAATTGTAAGATAGCGATCGATTTCTATTACTTATCAATTTGAATAAAATTAGTGCAAATTTGCTTCGAAAAACAATGGTTATATTTTTATGCCATACTGTTATAAATATAGTTGTAATCCCACGAATAGTTCCGTTTTAAGTTAGCCGATAATTTTAAATGAAAATATATATGTTTTTAATAAGATTCTTAATTTTTTAAAGTTTTCATAAATTGGTGTTACGACTTTCTATCTTGTAAAATTTACTGCCGAATATCAAATCTTAACTTTTAGATTGAGATCAAACCAAAAACATATATATTTGAGATTTTAATAGGTAAAAACAGATTGAGATTATTTATTGAAACCGGCACAAAAGAATATAACAATCTAAATTCTGGTCAATAAAGTGCAGTATGCTACACTGATTCATCTAGGATAAATAAATCTAGGAAAAATAAAACAAATATTAATAAAGATAATTAAGTATAAGAATTATAAGATAGCGTATTTAAAATAAAGTTTTATGCCCTAATATTGAAAGAGTTTTGATAATAGATTATATGGATTCGATGAATCAATAAACTATTATAAATATGAATGTAGATAGTTTTAATAATAGCTTTTTGTGACACTCCGGGGTGGATGCTTGTTGAAACGATAAATTATATTATTGTTCGAACGGATCTGCCCTTTGCTTGCCTGTTCTATCACCGGAATGTTGGTCGGATATAAATTTATTTTAAATACTTCACCATCAAAAACGAAATATTATACCTTGTTTGTTTTAAAAACACTATTTACTATTATGGTCACTCGTTACACATAATAAGCGTGAATCAATGAACGATTTTACTGTTATTGTAAACTAGCTGTGCCCGGCAAGATTTGTTTTGAGTCAAGAACCTTCTCGAACGTACGTAGATAAACTCACCACAGTTTCATCACAATCGGATGTACGGTTTAGAAACGCATAGAGGTGAAACATATTCATTTATGAAAAATAAGATAACGATAGCAAAGATAAAATATCATCGATGAATATAAACTTATGTTGTAATAGAAATTGTTTGCCATTAAAACACGTAATTGCGATTCACGTACATTATTAAATAGAAAGTTCAGTAAATAATAAAATCACTTACGAGTGAGTGAAAGGAAAGTTCTCAGCTCATGTGGTTATATTGCTGTAATAAATTACTTGATATCTTCATCACCCGTCAAACGATACCTATGAGTTCTTTAACACGTCGAAGTAATAATTTGTATTCAAATTTGTTTGAATTATTAATTAGAAACCTTTATACTATTCGTAATTTGTATATATACCCTGAGTTGATAGAAGTGGGTTTGAATGCTTCAATGAGCCTGGCCCTTAATTGAAGGAAAATATCGTCATTAAACTATGTGTAAAGTACGGTGGGGAGGTTGGACATTGGTAATAAGAGTGTTAGCTACCACACAAAACTTATACATTATTTTCTAAGCATTTATAGTTGTATTAGGGGAGTCTCACTTGAAAATCAGACTCTAATAACGACTTGTCATTCAATATAAAACTGTTAATACACGTACGGACCGGACCGCGGAAATGGTATGGCGAGAGGGCTAGGTTATCAGTCGCTTAAATAGGGATGGGGAATAAGATTTTTGAAAAAAAAAAAAAACGGTTTTTTAAATCGATTCACAAAACATCGAGGCCCAAGAAATCAATTTTTCGACTTCTTTTATTTGACTTTTTTTTTTAAATTTCTTAATATACTTCCAGTAATCGAAATTAGAATATAATCATCGTTTATTGCAAAAAGGTTTACAGCTTTTTTATTAACAGCACTAAAGGTTAGCAATAGCAACTAACAAAAAGAAGAATGCCTAACCAACTAAGGAAAAATGACACTGAACTATTTTGTTTTTGTCTATTTACAGATGACCACCATAAAATAAATTATTTTTATTATATTATTATTCATATCATATTGAAAATCGAATCAGTAGATTTAAATATTACACCTATACTAATAAATAAAATTGAAGTGTCTGTTTGTAATGTCAAAATTAAATATATTTACTAAATAGATATGAATGTTTATACGATACCAACGATACGATTAATGAGCCTGAGCTTTCGATGAAGAAAATCATTATGAGCAAAATCATATCATGGTTCGTTTTCTACTAATGCTCACCTCCATTCTCTAGTTTCAAAACCTGTCGTAAAGCATAAATAGCTGTGTTCCGGCAGCGTTACTTGAGAGTCAGTACATCTACGCTACTTGTGTTCAGTATTCTAAGCCACATCGTCGTTAACCATCAGATTAAATAGTGGCCAAAAACGCGAAGGAGAGTACACAAAGTATTATATTTATCTAGATCTAGAAGATAACAAAAACCTACCTGTTATCGGATTGAGAGGATCATCGAAAAACCATCTTAATCATTCAAACTAGCATCGTTTGTTTTACACTTTGATAGTATATAAGGAAAGATTTTAAAATTCCATTAACGACGGAAGAAATGCAAAATTTGATAAGCGGTTTTAGATGTATTTTGTTTTACTTTGATCCTCGTTAAGCCACTTTTGATGGATAGACAATTCCTCTAGAAACAACAGACGTGTTTCTAAATCGTAAAATTTCTTCTTATATGTTGAAATTATTAAATACGTCATTTATGATTATGACTAACAAAAGAAAGAAAAAAATCCGGTGCTTATAAAATAATTTCTTTGACTTAATAAGTTACTTTTATATTTATATAAAATACTAGCAACCCGTTCCGTCTTCGCATGGACCTTTAAGGTCTCTCTTTAATAAATAAAAAAGATTAAATATAGATATGTTACTAGGTGATAGAGTAGCTTTCATGTAATAACATGTAAAAGAATAGTTTTAAGTAGTTTTTGAGTTTATTCATAATAAACAAAAAAAAAAACAATTTTACCTCTTTATATACCTTAATAGTATAGATAGTCAGACAAGTAATTATGTGTTGACATAATTACTACATTATTATCAATAACTTATTACCACGTTTTAAATGATCTTAAAATTGAGATAGATTATTTGGATTCTAAATAAACTCGGAAATATTATAATTAATTTCTATTTACAATTTAGTGATACATTTTATAACCTTTCCTTATTCTAACAACGCTTGTTGGCCTTTTTAACAACGTGAGTGAGCCTTTGAAACCGTCGTCTCTTGACTTTCTGAATAAAGCCGACCTTCAAGACAGCGTCGTTTGAGTGTCACAGTGACTCGAATAACCGATGACATCATTTTAATTGTTATTAAGGTCGACTTTGTTACGGCACACAATAAAATCTAATGTTTATCTATTAAATCGAGAATGGAATGTATTGATACATATTGTGTGTATTTTAAATTCTTATCTTTTATAAAAAAAAAAACATCTTTACATTTTATTTAAACAAAGTGAGCTCCCAAAGGATTGCCCATTAATCACGTAATGTTTTTTTTTTGTGCAAAGTTGTGACCCTTCCCCTCCCTTCTGATACGTGGTGTGGTTTTAGATTTATTCCCCCATTTGTTTTTGTTTAGATGTTATTGATGAGCTTTACTTTATTGTTGTCTATAAAACAATTTAGGAAATCAGTTTGTTTTTCAACAATGTGACCGAATTCGTATACAATTTGGACTTTTTGATGTTCGTGTAAGCTCACACTACTACCGTAAATTAAATTTCGTAATAAGTAAATATATATATATATATATATATAAGTTTGTTATAAACAGTTACCTACTCTCAATCCTAATTCCATAGTTCTTTATTACAACGACAATTGTCTATAAGTAGGTCCTGGGCGCTGTGTCTACTGTCCTACATCTGTCAAATTATTACAATTGTCCAAATTTGACTTGTATCACTGAATCACTCGACTCCTACACGTCGCTAGGTACCTCTATCGCGTAGGATGTATTATTAGCAGTGCTAATTCGACCAACTTAAAATTACATTCACATAGAATAATAGATTATTTTCAATTTCGTCGCCGGCATTACTAAGTTTGTCAGTAAGTTTTTTTAGGCCTTGTAATAGTTTTGATTATGAGTAATTAAGTAATAATATCTAGTTCAGTTTTTTTTACAACTGAATCAAGGTTTAACTTAATTTTAAGTGGTTAATGTGTGGGTTTTTTAAAGTATATGTCTTATTCTGTTATTTATTTAGTTTTATTGGATAGTTTTAATATTATTTTATCTGTGTGTTTAGTGGATTATCACTCGAAAATCGTTGAACCGATCTACGTCATTATGTTTTCCAATTATGGATGTATTATCTAATGTTGTCTTAAAATACATTTTATTACATAATATTATATATTGTAATTTATGGATTTTGAATGTAAATTGATTCGTCATCAAATGAGCGCCGGCGCGTTCTCTGCCAATAGTTTTTCTTAGACCATAGAATATTTACGATATAGATAGCATAATGTAGATAATAATTATATAGTTATAATGGATATTGTTATGTAAACAAAATCGAAACCATAGTTTGCAATATATCAAATATAGCATATATGTACTTTGTATCCTATTAATTATAATATGTTGTTAGTTGTCACAAATAAGGAAAAAAATCAACATACATAATAAGTAAGTTATAAATATCATGTTTATCCTTTCCGGTCGTTTGTATATATTTTTTCTTGCTATTTGAGAATTTTAATATTTTACTTTATTAATAGAAATACAACAATATATTTACTACTAGTTGTATGCCCGCGACTGCGCCCGCTTTCGTATATTCTTCACTGCATTTTCATTTTTTATATACGGAACATTAATTATTTTCGAAAAAAACCATTGTACCCTAAGTAACGCGGCTACTCCGCTATCTACCAAAAAAGTCTAGCCAAAATCGGACCAGTCGTTCAGGAGATTATCCGGAACAAATAGACAGACAGACAACAATTTTAAAAATTGTATTTTTGGCATAGGTATAGGTACTTATATGCATTCATATGTACTTAGTAAAAAAAATATGTTATTTTGACATTACAAACAGACACTTTAATTTTATTTATTAGTATAGATTACATTTTTATCAAAAATATAAATCACTGCCGCAATGTGAATAATAACGATTAATATTACACGATAATTCGGCTTCATGACTTCCTAGTACCATCCGCTTTAGATATAAACAACAAAGCACCGAAATCATTATAATTAAAGTAAAAAAAATAAAAATAAACAAGTCAATCAAATGTTTATAAAAAAAATATATTTTACGATTTTTATCGTTTGTTTAATTTACGTAATCTTTATTTTAAACAATAACTAGATCTTTTTTTATAAGGAAATATACATTTTTCTTCTTAGAAAACTCGATATATTTTCTACAAAACCTTTATTATTTTTTTGCAACTAAAATTAGTACTACCACTAAACAAAGTTAAAAACAGAATTTCTCACAAAAAATATGATTTATGTATGTCTTTGTTGGTAATTCCAAGCATCCTGCCTTAGACGGTGTTTATAAACGTTTCCCTGACATCCTGTATCCTTCATAGCGTCCTGTTTAACATTATTACTAATGCCTTATTATTATATCTAATTATGAACGCTTCGTATGCGAGCGCTTCCACGATACGCGTGTTGACAATCTGAGCGGTGCCTACTACCTAGTGCATAATCATTATTATTACGGTTTAGGTTTATTACCAACGATATAAGTGTAGTTACTAGAATAGACAATACGCTATAGGTCTGATATATCTCTAATCACTCGCTAATCTTTTTTTTTTTTCGAATTGACTAAATGCTGTTGTCCAAAACCGCAGAATAGCTTCACCGAACTTTTTACTGCACCCAGCTAGAAGAGTGGTAGCTAGCGTGATGGTACTAAAGTGGCTCAGATCTCGACTTATTACCTAATTTAATATTACTAATTTACCCGAGCTACATAAGTTTCAAAAAAGTACGGATATCAAAATCCCTTACAGAATCCATGTACCAGCATGCAGTGTGGATGAGTATGTGGTCAATAACAGTGTAATACTGTTTTGCTAGTCTATGAGAGTGTCACTATATCACGCTAGCGACGGGTACCGAAGCCTACCCAGTTGGAGATCAGAACACATTCTGGGGAAAGGGTCCTTAGGTGTACTCATTAATCGCATACATTCGTATTACTCAGTACGACCTTGATTCTAAAAGGGACCTTATTTGCGTACTTATGCAAGACAAACAATTCTCATATAAACTAAACCCATATGAACATATTGCATATATGTATATAAATTATATTCAGATCGAATGTATATATAAAACTAAGATACAATTTGTGGAATTGTGGTGGCTATATTTCTGGTTGCGTTTTTCGGAAGGAGTATTCGGAAAGAGTGATTTCCCTGGTTAAATTTGCGCAAATTTTCCGATGAGGTCACAAAGACAAAAACTCTTTCGGCTCATATGCCGAAATTGGACCTAGGCACGTAATATTGTTTGCTTTGACGATATAATGAAAAAATAGTAAAATAAAATATATTAATTTGTGTATTGTAATTTGTTTAGAAATAAGGCCAGAATATTGTTACTCTGATTTTAAAATCATTATGTGGTTAAACAATGGTTTTTATCAAAATTAGTTACGTGTGGTTCTGAAACCTCGGTTAAATAGAACACAGTTATTGTTTCGTAATGTTCCGAAGTAACGTATTACGTTGGTTACCGATATTAGATCTGTTACCATATAAAATAAATTATTTCCGTCATATTTACAAATCAATTATTACTTTTATAATTTATTGCTTACAAAACAAACGGACGAAGTACGAGCGAAAACGTGAGTGTTCAAAAGTGACAGAAGGATATAATACAAGAAGGCAGACACGACGGTCGAGACATAAATCGTTAGAGATGTTTTTTACAAATATTTTCTTTGAAGTCGTTAAGAGCTAATCTAATCTGTCCTGACTTAATAATATATTTGTATCCTGTCAGGAAATGTTGCACATTATAAACAAGAACAAAAAATAATTTAATATTAACTTTGCTGTCATTTCGCCTCACATTAAGACCTTACAATCCAAATCAGAATCCTTACTCATAATGAACAAGCAACTATTACTCACAGTCTGATAATCACAATAGTTCTGAAGAATACAAATTCTTATTAGCGAGTGGAACCGCGTGAATAGTTAGTGAAATATAATAAAACAATGCGATTTATGAACAGAAAACAAAACTGTTTACGCGTCGAGCGATTTGTTTGTCCTTTCGTATGAGGCTATTTGACATACAAGCACATACGGTTTCACGTGGGATCGAACTGGGCTATTGTATCGTTCGCCATTGTTCTAATGTTCGTTATTATGCCATTGTATTATTTTCTTTGTTTTTTTTCTTCTTCAAGAGGGAAACTTTACTAATATGTATTTATAGTAATTGCTTGTTCTACATAGTCATTCTTACATTATAGTAGGATGTTCAATATCTTGCGTTTGTTTAGTTACGATATTCAAGTTGAAAATCTATTCCCAAAATATGTGGCTACGCTTAAATTCCAAACTTCCTAGGATTATGGTGCTTTCTTTTTTTCTGATGATACGGGATAAGGGTTGTCCGAGTGCTGCTACGTAAGGAATATTTATTTATATATGTGCCAATGCTTATGTTATCATGGAGAGAGAATAAAAGCTGACGAAGGGAAGAGATGAGCATAAAATATAATTCAACGGCCTCATGGTAAAGTAAAACGCGCCGGAAATTATAACCACACTTTTACGGTAATTTCCATCCCGGTGCAAACCAAATAATTCGTAATAATATATCTTAGCTGTACTGTGAAGCTATAGGACCGTCTTTCAACCAACATTTTCACTTATTCATGACAACTTAACTAAAAGAGACATTAATTTGTGAAGGTACCCATTCAACTGAACGATGCCCACTGCTGGACATGGTCTCCCAAAAGATTTCAACAACGCACTGTGTCGTTTGTAAGAGGGGATTGTCATAATCTCGACGACTGGCAGGCGAGTTGGCGATCTCAGTAGTTGTTTGTGGTACTCAGAGGATGTTGCTGCCTTATGCCCTTTATCCCTTTTTATCTCTTAGTTTTCTTTTACGGCAGTCACAGGAAATATATGTGGTAGTATTCTTAGCCGGCACCACACGGCGCCTACTGGTTGACTTGTATTGTAATGTGCTTACTATCAGTATCGTCATTTTCCGCGTTTTTATATAAGCAAATACATAGATTATATAACTTGTAATGATACAAAGATGCGTCGCTGTGTCCCACGCACGCCGCTCGCCGCTTCGCACCGCAGTGTACCCTCGATTTCCTGGAGTTACATATAACTATTTATAAATAGTCTGTTGCAACCGTGAGAATAGGTTTTTTTTAATTCTTTCTTGTTTATTATGCAACAGCGTTTCCTGTGACGGGAGTTTATTTGGGTTCACCCATTTTTTACGTTTCAAATGATAACATGTTTTTCGAAGTCGTAATTTTAACTCTACCAAACTTATAGTTTAAATGTATTTGTTATGTATTTAATTTTAGCTATATGGCTTTTATTCTATTAATGGTATTTGTATTTATTGATTAGGAATATATAGCAAGGCTATGGATCTATAATGTAATTTTAATGATATCCCCTTGAGCACTTACCTGGCGTTTGCGCCAGCTTGCCATTGTTTTCCTATTGTCTTATTTTTATGGGTACTCGACACATTAACAATTGTTTTGTATTTGTTTATAAAAGGGTGTTCGAATTCTAAAATTAACTTAAATTATCGGTAAAGAAAAATATGGTGAACTACCATAGCATGATGGTGAGGTATTTCCTTCTGGTTTGGCAACCACCCTCAAATTTAAAATCTAAAATTTAAGCACGTATAGGTCTTACATTAACATCAGTTGAGAATTCCTTATTCTCTAGGCTGAGTACTAGTTCAGATCAAATCGTCACATAGCTTCTGGTGTGATTGGTTCTGATTGGTGTGATTGTGACTGGTTCTGGTCATGTAAGTATAAATCGTACATAAATTTGTTTATTTGTAATATCCTTGTGTTATATGGTTCCTAATCAGCTCTAATAAAAATTATTAATTTTATTAAGTAGACAGCGATTGAGTTTTAATGAGAATTCGATTGATATTTAAATATCCTACATCTTATATAGTCTTGCACCACTTTGCCTGTAGATATGTGATATTCTAGAAAATTTGTTGTATTTAAATGTTTTTATCTAGTTTGGACATGTATAAAATAATTAATAAAATTAGCTTACATATAATAAATACAATTACTATTTTTATGTCTTATTCATAGGAATTCCTATTCAATTCCTATTCCTGTACTACCTGTAGATAACCTCTGTTGATCTCGATTTTAAACTCGACTCTGATCACGTTTCGAACTTCTAGAAGACATTTCCTCACTAATTTTTTTTAATAAAAAGCTTAGATCCCTCGGCGTTTTAAATCATGGATCGTAATATATCAAAGATTAAGGGTTTTATATCTAATAGTGTGTAATTTACTAAGTTTATGTGTACCTGTAAGTAATAGGGCTGTAAATAATTCCTATTACGGATTCAAACAGTGTGAAGAAGACAAGATTCTCATAACGATTTAAAAAAGTCATTATATAGTTATTATAAAGTACTTCAATAAATTGTTATCAAATATGTAGATCAGAATCTGTACCGAATGATCCTTGATCTCAATATAATAAAAAAATGACTTTATCATTCGATTATATTAGTTTATTTGAGTGAAATCAGATAACGGATTTTGTGTGGGGTTCCCGTTTGTTTGTCACGTAGGCTTTTCTGTTGCTATACCGATTTTTATATAGATACTGACTCGGGTAACCTGTGTGTCTTTAATAATATTAAAGATAATCAATACCATTTTATATATGAACTTGATTTGCCTGCGATTCCGCTCGTACAAACCTATTCTACACTATCAACCCTATTGGGTTGATTGGGTTTTAATTTATTTAGGTAAATAATATATTGAAATAAATTTCAAAGAATAAATATTTCTATCGGCTTATAATATACTGAAAACAGGCGATGCTCTATACGTTTCCTAGCATTTTTGATCAGATTTTAATACCTATTCTTTTCAGTACCTGGTCAAACTTATTTATGACCTGGTTTTTGGTTAGCTAATAAAAAATAATCAGTTACTATCAGTTAATATCCTTATTGGAAAATTTGAGAAAATCTTATATTGCTTCTTAAATGCATTTTTGTATAAGCTCGTGGGTGCAAACTATTATTTTACATAAAAAAAGTGTGTGTGTATTTATGTACGCACGTAAGAAGTTATACTTCTTGGACGTAATAATAGAAAAAACTAAAAACGTTGACAGCTAACTTCAGGGTGTTGGTTTTTCGTGACGGTGTGTGCGCGCATGGTATGTTAACTAGATAACTTCAGGGTGTCGTTTTTTCGTGACGGTTGCGCGCGCATCGTAAAAATTTACTCTCATAATTTTTTTTTCTAACGTGCCAAAAGAAGTATAACTTCAAAAATTAATCGATCAAAATCAAAAATTCTTTATTCAATTTGGGCATTGAAAAGGCGCTTATATGACCGTCATAAAACTATCACAGGTTCGGAAAATAGCCCAATCGAGAAGATCGATTTAGTTGTTGAAATAATAAACGGTCATAATAATAAACGGTTTTACCGGAAGTACAGAGAGGGGTGTTATTTCCAGACATCATTATCGTCCACGCAATCATCCACCCTATGAAATAATCTTTACACATACAACCTGCTTGACACAGTGTTTGAATTTACTATCGCTAAATTGCTTTCGGGCCATATTGCAGAACCTGACAGTAATAACGAAAAAGCTTTTGTTAGACCTACTAAGCCTAAATCTTGGGACGGCTAATTTGTGATAGCTTCCATTTGGAAATCGTGCCGGCCGTTTGCTATATCAAGCTTGTTTAAATCTTTGCGAACGTATTTTTAATTATGAAGTATGTATTCTGAGAGTAATTTATTTCTAATATTATTTCTCACATGAAACATATCGTCTCAAAGTACACTATCGAGCCAAATAAAAAGAAAACAGAACGATGAATAAGGAAGGACCGTTAGAATCGCCGCCGAATATATACGCCGACTCGGCGAACGGGGATAGTATGTTAAATACACAACTCCATACCTGATCAGAATAAATACAATTGAAGTTCTCAATTCCGGCTTGTCGAATATCGAACATCCTATTTACTAATATTATCAACATATAAACGACACATAAGAGATTTTGGCGGGATCTCTAGTCTGTCATGTAGCAATTATTGTCTTTAATTCATTAACTTCCATATTTGTTTCTATATTATGTAATTTTAGTGGAGTTCTGAACGATATAGTGTTGATTATTGTGTATTGGTGAAGTGTATTGGAAATAATTACCTACGCGAAATGTTTATTCTGAGGTGCCATGAAAACTACATGGAATGTTATAGAAAGATGGAATGGATTTACTAGAGTTTAGAAGCGTTGAACAAGATTGACAGTATAACGTCACCGACATGACATGCAGAATTGTGTATAAAAAATCACACATTGCCAGCTAAGAAGAATAGGAAATAACTTTTATTTATTCGAATTGATTGTGCTTAAAGAATTTTTGTTTGCATCACTCTGATTTTGGTAAATTTTCTAGGTTGTCAACATGGCCGAAATTTCTCTGAATCATCATAGTTAAACCTAACCTTTAAATCTTATTATTTATACAGAGCCATTTGTGTATTATGTATTAAAGCGATGATGGTGCAGTGTATAGTGCAGCTGGATTCCGCGTCAATGGACGCGGGTTCGAGCCCACCTGGTAAGCTACCCCTGGGTAGGGTAAGAGGGTAGCTACCCTCAAGTTTGAAAACCTGTCGACAAATACTAATAGTTATTCCGGCAGTATCGCTTGAGGGGTAGGGTCTAGGTTTAGTGAACATACTTACATCCTGGACTACCATCTTGGACTACATCCTCACTTGACATCAGGTGACATTGTGGTCAAAGCACTGAGCCGATAACGTAAAAATATATGTGTGTTGCGTGTATGGGCGTATATATTTCTAGGCATATACCTAATATTTATCGTAATTAGTACTCAACAAACAAAAACCCTGGATATTTTAATTGTACTCACATTGATTGTATTAAAACTTTGTTTCGCGTTGAGAAAATTAAACTATTATTCTGCACTAGTCACTACCATATAATTCAGTTGTAATTTTTACTATAAATTGAAATGAATAGAGTAAAAACAAATATTTAAAGCGATATTGTGGTTCAATTCAATATATTATGAGATACGATGATTATTTGTATACGTAATATCTGCACTTTGTAATTGATAATAATATAAGATTACATTTATGTAATAAAATATATATAAATCAAATTACGAAGGAAATCGTTTTGTATCGTTTGACTTTCCAATAACGATGTTAAAGGAATACTATATACGAGAAAATAATATGATAGTCTACGGATGATATCGCAGAAGATGCGGACGATATTATGTATAACATAAGTGAAATGAATAAATTTATACGAGGAGGCAAATGCCAACTAACTTCCTCGATCAATAATAGCTTACATTTTACAAGCAAACACTTCAATTTCATTTATTAGTACAGATTCCGCTAAACAGTGAGTTTAAACATGAATGTAATACTATAACCGACTATAATTTAGTGATTAACATTATATATTGGACAATGTATTTTAATTTTCTAAACTCATTCGATAAGATTCGCTTCCGCATATAGCTCTTTATATGTGAAGTAATAAATCTTTACACGTATTTATAAGTATTGGACGTCTCTTTGATGATCCGTCTTACGTTGACTTCCTATATACAATATATGTAGAAAGTGTATACATAAATTACATTGTACTCACTTGGTGTTTTCTGTTTACAAACTTTGTCGTATTGTTTACGTTTTTGAAACGTGTTTTTCTTGATTTATCTCTTTTTGCTAGTGTGTCATGTGGATTGAGATAGCTGGGATCACGAGATTATGTTGTGTATACATATATGTGGAAAAATAAAAGAAATAAATTTACTCGAGTAGGCAAGCCGTTACGATTGTTTGATTAAAACTGATTACAGACGTGAATTCACTAAATATGCTTTCGGTAAATGAAAACAATGTTTTGTATTTTCATATGAATTTATTGTGAATGATTTTCAATTTTACAAAAAAAGAACAAACTTTTTATACAAGAACAACAATTACCACTTTTAAGAATTACGCGGAACTGTGCCAGGTTGGAAATCCGTACGGAAACGATAACTAACTAACTAAACTCCTTAGGACGTATTTCTTCGAAATAACTTTTACCTATTTAGGTAACTAAATTCAAAGGTTGTCTTGAGACCAAAACTCACTGGTTCGCGTTGGACTTGGGCGAGTCCGGCGCGTTGGACGCAGGCCCGGAATAGAACGTGGCATACTCTGCACGCATCCTCGACTTTGTTCACAGAACCGAAGCTCTGACTGCGGCGAAGACTCACTAGGGACCTTACAGAGTGTGGTGCGACGATTACGTTGAAGTACCTCACATCACCCTGGACTTAGGTATAGATATTGTTTTGAAAAAAAAAAAAAAAACTGGTTCCAATTTTAAAGGCGTTTGATCTTCGGATTGCCAATATCTCTGAAGTTTTTAGAAAAAGATCATCAGTAAAGCTAACTTTTGTATACTGAAACAAATTAAAGCTGTACATTTTTTTTTACAAGAGTAGTTCGTTTTAAAAAAGATTTTTAATACTACACAATGAAAATATATTATATTAATACGCAATATGGTTGGTTACACGAAAAACGAACATAGAATAGGGACCCTTGGTCAACCCATACCGCAAAAGACCTGCAATTAGACTGATTGCCTTATGCAATGATTTATTATTTAAATAATGTTATATGTTGAATGGACAAGGTGTCTCTAGGAAGCTAGATCACTTTCTGCAATAGAGGGTCCATTGGAGGGTTATAACAGTTCGTATATATAATTTAAATAAACAAGGCAACACAGACAATCTTATATTTTTTCAAACGATAAAAGAATCAATCTTCAATTAAGAAGATCCAAACTGATAGAATTTCATCAAACACAATACGTTGTAATGTTGTTTCCTGATAAATAAGAAGTAAGATTTAAATATTACGGTATCAATTCAGGCCGATTCAAATCTAAAGATACATTCGTCGTCGAGGTCACATAACTGTACAGTTCTAAAAATAGATATAACGAAAATAATAATATAAAAAAATAAATACAGTGAAAACACTCAAGTAATACATATATTATTATTATGCCGATACGTAAAAAGATAATAATAAAAACGAGTCACGAGCCATCGATAGTTAATAAACAGATAATAAATACACAATCTAAATACGAAAACAATAGTACCTACCTACTTGGTTAAATTTATCTCGGCCACATCATATATTTATCTGTGGTGATATACATATGTTTTTTTATCATCTATGCATACCGAGTCAGTACACCGTCTATGTTTATTATGCGAACTCGTGGTTTTTTTTTTTTGTTTAGTGTAAAAAAATGAAGGCTTACTATTTAGTGTTTCGTGAGTATTTCGTCAGTTTTATATTTATTATTTTTTTAATGTCACTAGGAGACTTATTTTAATACAACTAGCTGTGTTCCCGCCTCTCCGTTCGCGTATTCTAACGAACAAACAGACAGACGTTGACTCTTCACCCGACTACGGTGAAGCCAAAAGCAAGGGTTACGATTTTGCCAGTCTATGTATGTTTGTATTTATGTATGTTCGTCCGTAGCGCCTAAACTATTCATCCGATTTTGATGAGTAAGTTATCAATCGATTCGTTATTATGACCCGGGTAACATAAATTTTAACTATTGTTTTCCGTAGTCGGGTCACAGTTATTTTTAACTTTTTTAATCTATACTAATAAATAAAATTGATGTGTCTGTTCGTTATGTCAAAATTATTTTATTTTACTAAATAGATATGTATGTATGTACGATACCTATACTAAAAATATAATTAATAAAAATTTTGTTTGTCTGTCTGTTTGTATCGGGTAATCTCCGGAACGTCTGGACCTACTTTGATGGGCTTTTTTTGGTAGATATCTGAAGTTATTCCGAGTAACATTTAATTTTCGAAAATAATAAGGGTTCTGCGTAAAAAATAAAACTCATAAAAGTTGAATAAAATCCGATTCAATTTTTACGGACAAGTGCTATAATTTATGAGAAATATTTTTACTTCATTTTAGTAATATTTTTTTTTAATTATTAGGGTTCCGTATATAAAAAAATTAAAACGCAGTGAAAGTTATATATAATACATAATATAATGATCATGATGTAAAAAAGAACACGATAATGCATATATTATGTAAAGTTTTTTTTCTATTATTTTGATTAGTTTTCCTGTACACACAGACATATTATTTAACGTATACCAAAACCTGATCAGATAATATATCTGTGATTTAAAAAAAGAATCATGGAAATCTGTTCACTAGTTCTTGATTTTATAAACCAACTAACTAATGAACAGGCAGACAGGTAGATAGACGTTGCATTTTATATAATGCAAGGATTTTAAAATAATACATATTGTATTATCAGTTCTAGTAATGGTGAGAGCGTGGTTACCCCAGTGGACTAATCCGCGTGACTCATAGACGGTACGACTGAAAGGTCGGAGGTTCGAACCCAGGGTGGGTGACACATTTTTTTGCAGGGGGCGACGCGGTGCTTGCGAAAGCCACCCTGTGTCACCCACATCCCAAATGCAGCGGACGGCCCCGGGGGGTTTTAGTGGGTATTTCCGGGCGCTTCACGCCCGGGTGAGTCCCACACTGGCACGGAGCTCGTCCCTCCGTGCCCCCTTACCTATTGCATTGGGGGACCCCGGTCTCACTAATGCAATAGGTAAGAGTAGTGCGTAAATGCATTTCCCCCCAACAAAAAAAAAAAAGTTCTAGTATTGGTATATATTTTGTCTCGGTATATATTCAATCGGGATGAATGGAGGGAATTTGTTCAGAGAGGAGTGAACACGTTCGAAGATCACAGAAGGCGTGAACATCGTAAGAATAAACAGCATTCAAATATAAATTATAACTTTGTTCACGGGACCCTAACGTGTGCATTTTGCGCTCGTAAATTTACTGCAAAAATTGGGTACGTTAGTCATATACGGTCTAAACACCCTAGCCCCTAAACTGAGTCCAGTCGCTGTAGCCGAAATCGGCAGGGTTTAGCTAGGTTCAAGTTCCGCGGGAATTTTATGTTACAGGTAACGGCCAAGCCGAGGGACGAAACTTTGTGCTAGTTACCTTTTACGGCGAGTACCTTCATCACTCGCCCCCAAAGTTACGGTGAAGCTGTTAAGGCCCTTCCGGTCAACAGCATTAGCTAGTTTAGAAAAAAAAAGAAACAACAAAAATTGGCTAGATGGATATATATTTTGTATATTAAAATCTGTTGAAAAACGCCGCATAGATAAGATAGAAAAAGAAAGCATACTATACTAAGATATGAGGTCACACTTTACGTGTTTATTACTACAAGATCTAAAGAGAAAACGTGAAGGGTATACCTTCTCAATCCCTACCAATATACGTATTACATTTAACTATTTATTCACTTAATCGGTTGTTTTTAATAAATAAGGCATAAGTCAATAATCATTATAAAATAGAAGGCATGTAGTAAAAACAAGACAATACAAATAAAGAGACTTTAACACTTCTAGAACTTAGAGTTACAAATAAAAGAATTCACGGTTACTATAAGTAAACACCTTGGTCTACTGGTCTAATGACCATTGCGACAAATACATTATTCATGAGATAAGTAGTAACGCTATCGGACAACCATAGGAATGCGATCGGTCCAGTATAATTGGATCAACTTGGGCATACTTTACTCGTGTGTGATTTATCTCGACATCTCATTATTCATAATTGAGATACGTAATCTAAGATTAGGGTTGTCGACTTTTACAAAAATCTGTTATTTTTCCAAAATTTGTTAACCCAGTTACGGACGACATGGCAGATGTGATAATGTATCAAAGTTAATGGGTAATTTATTAACGTTTAATTATTTAAGTTAATTTATAATTAACGAAAACCAATAAATAAATATGGAATAAAATAAAAAAAGGGTATGCTAAAGTTTTATGTAGTTAAGATAATTGGACTATTAATTTGTCCTTAAATACCTCTTTAATTAGGTAGTCTTTAATGTCTTTTGTTTGTAAATAATTCGTCAGCATGTAAGGCATAATTAAATATTTAATATTATAATTATTTTTTGAAAAGACATTAACATATTTATTAATCTGTTTGTTGTTTAAATGTTACCTTTAATACTTTAGTCACATTAAGAATGTTCATTAGGAGTCCTTTAAAGTATCTTTTGTATCAAAAAATTTCTGGTGGTGATTTTACGTTTTTAGGACATTTTTACGCAGTCCATACAACTGTCAAGGAGAATTATGCCCAAAAAATTGATTGTTTAAAAAAAAAGTTCGATTTCAATGGGTGTTTTTTTTATTTATAAATTTATTTCGTCATTAGCATTTTAATCTGTGCGTATATCGTGAAAAATGGTTGTCGTACTAAGGTTTTAGAACGAGTGAATCTATTATTCGAGACGAATATGGATATAAGGGATAAAGAATTAGTAATAACTTATTTCAATTTATCTTAATAAACGGCTCTGAACATATCATTAAGTGTCATTAATCAAATATAACTTCAAAACATTATTTACTTTCGCAAAGAAATCATCATTTTGGTATAGTCTTTTTCTCTTTTTCGGCTTAAAACTCAGACCACAGACTCAGGATCATTGGCCAGATTTATATTTTTAACTTAGAAATACTTCTATGGTTTACACAGTCAGTGTATTCATTATTGAAAAAAAAACTTTATTTTATTTGATTACTTTCAGTAGCTTGTTATACCTTGAAGCGATTGAAAGTAAAAAAATTTGTTATTTGTATTTTTATATAGTAATGATTAAATAAAAACAACAGTTCCGAAATTAGTTATGTACTTAAATATAGATTTTAAAATGTGACGTAACAAATCTCATGATTCCTCCCCACCTGTTTTCTCATGCCCCTAACCCCTTAACGTGTGACGTAATTTATGGATGGCCTCAGTCAAGGAATTATAAAAATTACGAGCTTACAAACATACTAGGCAACACACAGAAACCCCCTTTTTTCAACAACAACAACTTAAAAGTTTACATAACACATCACGCTAATAAAGTTGTGGGTAGCATTATATGTTGTTGTATTAAATATAAATCATGTGGGTAGTAGACTAGGTACATCGAAAATAGCATTTTTTATGACGATAGCGAGTGAATCCGCCGGGTAAAAATAACTCGTCTAGACGATCGCGGTACATTGACACACATAGCGACAATGCGTTCGCGATTTACGCCTTTTGCATTTTGACATTTCATTTATCTATTTACAGATCTTTTTCTGTCTATAAACCTAACTAACCTGTATTATCACATTGCCAATTAGTTATTCCGAGGTTTCGTATCACATTACTCGAAGAGAAAACAATACTACTAGAATATTGCTACTTGAAGTAAGTTTAACAGTTGATTTGTGTTTTAAAGAATCGCTAATCTTTTAATACATGTTGATGTGAAACATCTATTGGTATGTCTTAGCAGTTACCCGCGACCTGTATGCTGTCTCTGATGTTTGACAGATACAAGGTGTCTCGTGACGGACATTTGTTCCTTCGGGCGGACTCTCAGTTCTTAATAGGAAATCAATAAATAGCTTATATCCTTATGCGTGTAACAAAACATTAACGCGATATAGGTTGAAACCAATACATTTTTGAACTGGCGCCATATAGTGACAGAACAAAAAATGTATTACTTACTACCATACTGCTACTTGACATGTAGTTCGTAAATAGAATTTCAACAAAATTTGATTTTGTATTTCTCATTATAGGGAATTATTATAATTGTTTATTTGCCTTGTGAACGGAAATGCCATACTGTACGAATCTCTTCCGAAAGAGATGAGTTTCGTTTGATTCTATAAATACTTGACCATAATAAAAGCGCGCGCGTGCGTCTCGACGCTTCGCCCGCGCAGTACGACGCGAGCCTTGACGCCGCGGCGTTGCGCGCGCGCATGTGACGTCACAAGCCACGCTGCGTATCCTTAGTTTTCTTGACGTATTACGTGTGTATACATTTTTATGTAGTGTATTTTGACAGGTGTCCATGATAATGTAACAAATAAATTGTTTTCCAAACGTTAGTATTCCGATGAAAGTTCAACTAATTGCGAAGAAGTGTGTCGTATTCTTTTTGTTATTTTTTCTGTCAGTTATTTTCGTAACTTGGTTTAGTTTTTCTTTTAACACAAAATGGAGCTACATGTGTTCTATGTTCTTAAACTTTCCCAGCGCATAATATTATTATTAACCATTATTGATACGAGTATAATACCGTTACAAATAGTTAAAAGTGTTCAATTATTTGTCTTGTTCATTATTCCTCAAATCAGATTTGCAGTTAAACTAAGATTTTTCAATCGATATAATATTTTTTTAGACAAGGACCACGTTGCTAAAAAAGACGATCGAAATAATATATCCATTAGGTTTTGCTTGCCTAAGTAGAGATCTCTGTCATTTTGTTTATAAGGAAAATTAATTTTAATGAATCGTTCCAACAACATAAGCATATAATTTTTTTTAATATAATATAATTCATAAATATAAAATAAAAAATCTGACTATATTTCAACTAATTGTTTTTGATATGCTTCATGAATAATCTATCATCTTTTTTGATTTATTACGCAATAATATTTAGACATTTCCCCGACTGACTGAGTCATATCAGCAGATGGTATTTATTGGTGTAGTGCCTACCTTAATCTATTTCCTGTTGGTATATCTATCAATTTAAATGCATTAGTGTAATCAGCCAAGGCGTCGTATTGTCTGCCGATGACTAAATAACATATTTATTATCTACAATACTATGACGTCCGATAGAAATATTCGTGTTTCGCGATAATCTCACGTGGGGACTAGTCATCCTGTGACGTCACAGAAAGTACACCCTCGTACCACCGTCTCGTCATCACTAGCGTAGAGTAAGCAGTCATTATATTGGCACACGACTTGTCTGATATACCCATGTATGTATCTATGTTTAGATGTCGTACGTAAATTTATTCTGTTTAAATAATAATTGTTAGTTGATTTCTTCGGCAGTTTGTGCGTCTAGTGTTTGTTTTTTTTTTAATATTGTATCGAAAACATTTTTAATCGTTTCGTTTAAAGTTACGTTTAGTGGTCGATTATAAATGTGTGTTATGGGTGCACTGTGTAGGTTCCACGCCAAATATGATATCGGTGAGATTTGTTTTTTATTCTCTTTCTTGTGTCTTATTAATATATATTTTTTATTATAATATTTTTTTGTTTGTTTAATCTAGCATCTTATAACCTGTGTTGTTTTTTTATGATTGAATTCGTAATAATTAGCATGTGCAAACTACATTTAGATAAGTATAGTCTATGTATAAGCAAGACTCATTGAGACATGAAGTTACGTTTTAATAATTCTTATAAATTAAAAAATAAACATACCCTTGCAGATATTATTCATCTTCCCTTCGTATTCTTCATCCTTCTTTAGATTAATTGTATTGCATTATTTATGTTAACAAAAATGTAATTAAAAAAATTAAATACATCATTTTCATATACTGTATATGTTCAACACTATCACCACAATCTGATGCTAAGAGACGATGTGCTACAGGATGGTAAACACACTAAGCCTACAGGCTCTTAAGTGTCAACCAATTTATCAATAGATCTTGAGTACCTATTAGTAAAGCTTGTTATAAAAAAATCTGTATTGTGGCCTGAATTCATTCCGTATATCTCCCTAAAATCTATCTTTACAAAACGTACTGACGACCTACGGTGAGTGACCGGACATAGTATATTATTATATTTAGGCCAAATAAGGCCAGTAAGTTTTTGTGTCATTGCACTATACATTTTATTGATCATATATCCGCAAAACAATATAAAATAACACATCTATAGACGTGTAATTACAGTAGGTATATAAACCCGTGACATATATGTCACTTGTTTTTAACCGACTTTAAAAAGGAAGAGGTTATCTTTTGGCTGTGTTCCTATTTTGATATGTTTGTTACGCGATTTCTCCGTCATTTGTGGACCGATTTGCAAAAAAAAATTTAATCGACATTTACTCCACACTTCCGAGGTGGAGCCATTTTCACCAAATCTGGATCTGATCAGTGGAACTCGGGGTAATTGAGAAAAACCCTCGAATGCAACACTTACACGTGTTTCATATATTCGTTTCCAAAGCTATGAAGTAAGCTTCACAGCTATACTTAAATAATTATACTTAAACTAAAAAGTAGAAAAAATAACTTTTTTAGATAAAAAAACAAAACCGACTTCAGAAGAATAAATTATAAATATGCACTAAAAAGTCAATAAATAATTACTTTATTAATATGGTTCCTTAATTTTGGTGTCGGTGCCGCGTAAAAAAAAAAAGGAAAGTATATTACGCAGTGAAAAATATATGAAATGCGGACCCAGCCTTGGGTACATAGCTAGTAAGATAATAAAATATCTACTACACGAATAATCAAGTTCTGTACAAATTTATCGCCCTTAAAATTTCCCCTTAAAATCCGTCACTGGTCTTTCGCACATCGTAACTTGTTGGACTTGAAGAGTGTGCATTATTTCTAAACCGTATGTTTACATAAAGTTCAAGAAAGGCGATAAAACATTTGCCAGTTTGCAGGCTGTTTCTCCTCTCTGAGTACAATGCCGTCGACGGTTTGACTTAACCGCTAAATTCGGTTTGGATGACTAACAATGGTATTTTAAAAGCCAACAGTGGCATTAATTATTTGGTTAAAAAAGAGATTCTTATTACTGACGTTTGAAGATGTATGTTTTTTTAGTTTGATCTCAATCTGTCATGTAGCAGTTTTTATCTTTAATAAAAATCTAATAAAAAGTCTAAATCCCATTAATTTTAGTTTGCGCTAGTCAGTAGTGGTATTTTGTGCGGTATAATAACGTGTATAGAAAATAATAACGTAGAACGTTTAATCTTAGTTGTCATAACAACAACGTAGAAAGTTCTAGGAAGATATCCACCGTTTTGCTAGAACGTTAAGAGATTTGAAACAGGTTGGAATAATATAATCATCGACAAGATACGGGCAGAATTGTGTATGTAACTCGCATATTGTCATTAACTTAAAAGAAGAAGTTTCGATTGTATATAGTTAGGGTCTGATTAAGTCATTGCCGGACCTGTAGGAAAAATGACTAACAGAGTTGGCCTAAATATTTTATGATAATATAAAATGAATCATGACTTTTACAGACTTTCCTCTACTTCATAGTTCATGGGAAATTATTTAGAGATAATATTACGCCACAGGTTACGGTTTTGGAAAGTCAACGAATTTTTGAAACCTGTACCTAAGTATTCGTGTAGTTTGTCGTTTTTGTTTTCACAGTTTTTCCAAATGTTAGATTTTATTAGAAAACTATTTTAATTGGAAACAAAAGCAAATTCAGAACTTCTGTTTCAATACAATAATTTCTACATTTGCAAAATATATGACGTCACAACAAACAGGAATCTCACGTGATTAATGGACGATTTTTAGATCAGTGGCTCCCAACCTTTTTTTGACGAGGTATAAATTTGATTTCCACCTGCCCCCTGCTCTTTGGTAGCGCCCATGTATTTACTTCTACCCATTGAGTAGCTTTGCACCTACTTCGAAATTTGAAATCGTTTGCGGACCATATTTTGGATCCTGCGGATCACAGGTTGGGGACCACTGCTTTAGATGAAATATACGTAATGTTAAGGAGTCATTCTATAGCCGATCTTAGGGATATAATATTAGAAAATACATAATAATGTAAGTAGGGTATTTGTTTTAATTAAAGTTAATCTTTACTTATCTATACTAATAAAGAAAATTAGTGTCTGTTTTTCCGGCTAATCTCCGGAACGGCTTAAACGATTTTGACGAGACTTTTTTGGTTACCCCGCGTAACTTAGGCTATATTTATTTTTAGAAAACAATTAGGGGTCCGCGCAAAAAAAAAAAATACTCATGCATTTGTGAACAAAATATGATTCAATGAACACCTTTACTGATAACAGTTTGAGTTTCTGAGAAATGTCTTTGCTTTTTGTAAGTACCAAAAATAATTTATGACCAAAATAAAATTATTTAATAATTATATTACGCAGAGAAGAAATTATGATACGCGGGTGGAGCTGCGGGCACATGACTAGAGCGATAATAGCTGTTATTCTAATGAGGAATTGGCACAGATAACCTTATACGTGTTTGCCCTTTTAATAAAAGTTGTAATCAACTGTAATTACTTTCGTTACAATTGTAATTAATTTCATTGTTAGTTAACCTAGTTTTGTTTGTAATTTTTTTTTTATAGTAATAATAACAAGATCATTAACACTTGCAACATACGAGGTTAGTGGTATAAAATGTTCTGTGAAATATTTACTTCTATTATTTTTTACATATTATTAGGTATTCGCTGAAAATAACATTTATTGTTACAAAATTTGCCTATATAACTTACATTAATCAATTTATAATATCTGTCCCCAACCACTTCCCTGAAAGTGTGTTCCGACGGGGTCACTTGAGATTCTCTAGGCTTAATGTACTTTTCATCTCATACGATATCGTCACTTAACATGAGGTGAGATTGTGGTCAAATGTTTCGGTATATTGAAAATAAAATACAAAAGAGTTAAGGTTATTATTTTGCACGAGTTAAAAGCTGACTCAGAATCAGTACAGACAGACAGACGGAGTGAGCTATATATAGAAATTGTATGCGCGCGTGAAATGCAAATTTCCGGCCGCAAACCCCGATATGTTAGCTCTTTTGTCCTTAAAATTATTATTATTTTTTCAAATTTAAACCTTTTTAAAGTAAAATATAGCTTATTATTAGTATTTACGGTTTTTATCTGTTGGGTGTGGGTTCAAATCATAATACATACATAATAAGCTTTATATTTCTGTGAAAGAAAATAAATATCAAGTTATATTTCTTGATGTTTCTCTCAAATATTCGTAAAGTACATAATCCATATTTTCTTTGGACGTCCTCTCCCCCTCCATCCCTAAACCCCTAGTCATCACGTTTTTGTTCCATTTGTTTCGTCTCTCCTCAAAACATGTCCATACCAATCGATTCCCTTTCAACTTTCCTATCACAGGCGCCACTACCAAATTTCCTCTAACATACTCATTCCTGATCCTGTTTATTCTGGTCACGCCACACATGCATCGCAACATTCGCATCTCGCTGTAGTATGAATGAATTCTTCAAATATTACCTAATGTTACTAAATACATTTTTGAAGCGATGATGGCGCATTGGATTGTACGCCCGGATCTAACTTTAAAATCAGCCTGAGCTTTCGGTGAAGAAAAACATCGTAAGGAAATATAATATTGGGTATATTGGGTATTTACTAACAATTCCCGCCTGGGTAGGTACCATCCTCAAGTTCGAAAAACGTATCGCCAAATACCAATAGGTGTGTTCCGGCAGCATCACTTGAGAACCAGTATCTAGGCTTAAGTGTGTTTCCCATCCTGGACTACATCGTCACTTAACATCAGGGGGGAATGTGGTCAACACTTGATTGTGTGCAATACCTGTAAAAACTCAAACCGAACCACATAATACAAATGTATGTAACATAGATACATTGTAAAGAAAGAATCATGTAAATCGGTACAATTGTTCTCGTTCGATACCATGGCTGTACTTTGTATGAGTATATAAGAACAAGGAAAATATACTCTTGGATATGACAGGATTTATCCTTGAACTTTGTTAACCTTCAACGTGGTCATAGTTTTGTTTTATATAGGAACTTATTTATTTTAATCAATTCAATCATCACGAAAGTCTTACAATAAGTACATGAGACAACAAAATTCTATTGTCTTCATTTAACTAATTTCTGCTCGGGCTATGTGTTTAGGGTTGTCAAATATTTTTTAAACGAAAAAATAGGTATTTTAAAAAATAGATTATTACTTGTCATAAAAATGTAATAAATAATAAAACATTTGAATTAATTATTCTCCTCGAATTTTAAACTTGAAATTACGTTCAAAATCATTTCAATCGTAAAGCTGTTTTACGCTTTATTTCTTTTATTGATGTAATAGGTAATGTTTAGCAACCCTAACCATTTTTTTTTGACGACCACATAAAAAGTAACAGGATACGTATTTAATAGACATATTGTTGTTAGATGTGTTACTTACGAAGTTCTTTGATCTTTAGCGTTTTATGCAGAGGTTAAATAAATAAAACAACATTTTTAAATATCCATTTGCTGACGTACGTTTGGTCGCAAAAAATATCGACAATTACAAACAATAATACTTACTATCTTGCGTCCTCAACTTTTTGAACGTGTAGACCTTTCATACTAGGATATTTCATATTGTCATACTTAGATTTTCCACATTATTTTTCACCACGGTCTCCACCGTGTTGTTTTTTGACCACGAAAAATGTATATGGATAGAATATATTCGACGAATGCGAGTTTCTATGAATATTAGTAATATAATATATTTAATTTGAAAGTATCTCAAAGAAAGTTTTCAAATGAAATAAAGAAATATATATTATGCACCTGCACTTTCGTGTGTTGAAAGTTCTTTGCAGAATATCACATTTGCTTTTTAATCGTAAATCATCGGACCACATATACGTATTTACATATTATTATTCATTCGAGAGATATTTATACATAATATTTGAATTTGTGTATTAATATGGACGATTATTGGGGAAGGGGAAGACCAAAGTTGGATGGATTGTGTGAAAATGCTTAGAAAGGCAGTGAATATGGAGATGATCACAAATAGAGTTGAATGGAAGAAGAAGACATGTTGCGTCGAAGCCAAATAAAAAAATTGGGATAAGGGCAGGGAGATGATGATGTAATTACAACAATTTCTCGAAGAAAATATTCGCGTGATTTTAATAATA
The DNA here is from genome assembly GCA_014132275.2 of Samia ricini. NCBI lineage: Eukaryota > Metazoa > Arthropoda > Insecta > Lepidoptera > Saturniidae > Samia > Samia ricini. The sequence continues at coordinate 17,436,652 of AP028161.1, forward strand.
TCGATAAATGTTATTGATAAAAAACTTATATACGGACACAACACTATACGGATGATTGAGTACGACGCGCGGCACAAAAAAAGCGGAAGATTTCACGTTTGCACAAAAAATTTTAATGTATATACGAATTGATATTCACGGGCGATATAATTTACCTGTATTTTTTTCCTTTGTTAAACCGATCATGTACTGCGTTTTTATAATTCAGTACAACATTATGCTATAAGTGATAATACTAAGGAAATAATTTGAATTCGAAATTTTACTAATTATAATTTTTACCAATTTTACTATGTTTACGAATTTTTTTGATAGGTTTATTCTCTTCTGTTTGCTAATTCTTTAACTCTATATTTTTATCTAGTAGTTATTGAAGAGTTTTACTAATTAAAAATTTAATGGAATTTTTTATTAGTACAAACCGGTCAGGTAAAAGTTGTTATTCAGTTTTGTTGTAGGTAACGTTACAGTATCACTTTTCTTGTAGCGCAATGTAGAATATGTTAATAACGGTTATAGCGCCATCTATCGAAATCTATCATAACCACAAAGAATACTCTACAAAATAGATATGAACAGAATCGGACAATAAAGAATAGTAGTTACAATTATTTATATTAACATTTCAAACAAACTTCTTTTTCAGTATCTTAACATCGTTTTAAGTTTGAGCCCAGTTATTTATTTAATTAAAGTTCTTGTTCAATTAATTAAGTAAAGTCACCTTATTACGGTTTACACACATTATTAATATCAAATTTTGGGATCACATAAAACATATCAAATATCATATCATACGAGCGTCTACTTAGACATCTATAACCGGACTAATATCTAATTCTTACTTATTGTGAGATGGGAAAACGATGAGTGACATTTGACACCTTTTTTTTTTTTTTTTTTTTTTTTGACGGGGGGAAATGCATTTACGCACTACCCTTATCTATTGTATTTGGAGGATCAAGGTCCTCCAAATACACTAGATAAGGGGGCACGGAGTGACGAGCTCCGTGCCAGTGTGGGACTCACCCGGGCGAGAGTCGCCCGGAAATACCCACTAAAACCCCCCGGGGCCGTCCGCTGCATTTGGGATGGGGGCGACACGGGGTGGCTTTCGCAAGCACCGCGTCGCGTGACATTTGACACCTACCCATCCATAACGTGCACTTTATAGATCAGCATGTGTGTGTTCCTACATCGTTTAAGAATCTGCTTATCACTAGGATTCTAAATACAAAGTTGATAATATTTATTTATTTATTCAAAGAGAGAAAACAACAGCATTTTTAAGATTATACATGGATAAAAACAGTTTACACAATACTATAGCCAGTTACAGTTTTCTACAACATGTACTTTATAAAATAACAGATTTGTATATGCGTTGTTTATGTATGTTTGTGAATGTATGTGTTTGCGTGCGTGTGTGTTTATGTTTGTGTGTATGTTAACTGTTATGACATGGGATGCAAAGACGTGGTTAGGATTTTGATTATGCTATTTTTAAACGATCCTATATGTAGATGAAATATGTCAATCTGTGAGTATTTATTGTTATATGTATGTGATATCCTGTTAATAATAGAGTTGTTTGCGTAACAAGTACGGGTGTGAGGTACGTGGAACAATCGCGTGGCCGTGTGTCTGGTGCGTGTAGTCGGTACGTTCAGACAGAGCTCCTCCAGGAGCTGAGGACAGTCGATGCGACTGTTGATCAGTCCGTACAGCAGCATCATGTCGTGCATCTCGCGACGACCCACTAATGGGACCAGTTCATAAAGTTCACAGCACTTTTCGTAATCTGTGGTTTCGTTAAAAGTTTTGAAGTTTAAATATTTTATAAATTTTCTTTGGATGGACTCTATTACATTAATGTACGCCGCGTACTGCGGAGACCATACGCAGCAAGCGTACTCCAAGATGCTTCTCACGTACGCATTGTATATAGATATGATACACTTTAAATTTCTAAATAGTTTGCAAGTCCTGATAACAAACCCTAACATTTTATGTGCCTTACAGACAATATAGTCTATGTGTTCTGCCATTAGTAGCTTCGAATCTAAAACAATGCCTAAATCTCTAATTTGGTTATTTTTCTGCAATAGCTTCCCGTTTATATTATATGTAAAATTAATCAAGTTTCTCCTGCGAGTGAAGGTTATCTGAGTACACTTCTGCACGTTGACGTTGATTCTGTTATTAGAGTAATATTTACATAGATTATTTAAGTCTTTTTGTAATAATTCGCAATCATCAATTTTATTAATTTTTAAATATATTTTCGTATCGTCAGCAAACATTAAAAAATTAGAGTTTTTAAAACAAGTGTAAATGTCAAAAAGATACGCATTGTAAAGAAGTGGGCCCAAATGCGAACCTTGTGGGACCCCAGACGTGACGTCTATAAAATCGGATCTGTAGCCTCCAAGTACAACTGCCTGCCTTCTGTTCGAAATGTAAGACTTCAACCATCTGAACAAATCGCCACAGATACCCAACGTTTGAAGTTTTTGCAGCAGAATCCAGTGATCTACGCGGTCGAATGCTTTCTCGAAGTCCGTATAGATCACGTCCATTTGAGCACCACCATCCATAGCCTTAAGTACATCGTTCATAAATACACCTAGATTAGTAGTTGTAGAGCGATGCCTCAAGAAACCGTGTTGGTTATTCGGGATCAAAGGAGCCATGAGGTGATAAAGTTGTTCATAAACGATTTTCTCTAACATTTTGCCTAATGTGTTTAATATTGAGATTGGTCGATAATTACTTATGTCCATCTTGGATGCTTTTTTATGAATCGGAACAATATGTGCTTCTTTCCAAATACTAGGAAAGACACCTTCTGAAAAGATTTGTTAAAAATAATTGTTAGTGGGACCGTTAATTCTTTCGCGCAATTTCTGAAAAATATAGGTGGTATAGTGTCGCTGCCTGGTCCTTTATTAATGTTTAACATTAGTAATTGTTTGAAGACTTGTTTTTCAGAGACTATTATAAATCCCAGTGTACGATCGCCTTCTGCGATCACCGCAGGGATGTAGTCTACGTATGAGCTAGCAGGATGGGAAAAACTACTTTGGAAAAATGTATTGAAGCCATTACAGCATTCTCTTGCACTACTAAAAGATTCTTTGCCTAGATATAAAGTCGTAGGATAAGTTGAGTGACCTCTACGTTTAGATTTAACATACGTCCATAGTGATTTTGGATTGCGCGAAATAGATTTTTGTATATTCGACACGTATGAATCGTAGCACTGATTTTGTATAGTTTTTTGTCTTTTACGGAGAAGTTTAAATTCGTCGTAGTCGCAAGGATTTCCGAACTTTTTCCATCTGAAATGCACAATGCTCTTTTCTTTTATTATATTTTTTAGACTTTTAGAAAACCACATTGGGTAATTGAATTTTTTTTGAGTTAATGTCTTTGATATATAACATTCGATGATAATGTACAGATTTTTATAAAACGTTTCGACCATAACATTCGTAGTCTTTTCGCCTAATATTTGCAGCCAGTCCAGATTTCGTAATTCTCGTTTAATATTATCATAGTCTCCCTTATAGTAATTATATCTAGTTACAGCTTTGAATTTTCTGAATGGAGTTGTAATTTCCGAACCGTTAATTTCTAACGCTGGATGAAATTTATCTTCAAATAATAGTGGAACTTCCGATTTTGAAATCCCTAAAGAAATATTACTAAAAATTAAATCTAGTATGTTATTTGAGTAATTCGGAATCATATTTTGTTGGGTCAGATTATAAAAAATAGTTTTGTTTATTAAACTGAATGAGGCATTTTGTAAGTCTTTAGTTCCGTGTTTTAAGTAAGTAGGACCGTGTACACTCCAGGACACATTCGGAACATTTAAGTCGCCCGCCAGTATGATTAAATCGTTAGGATGTGCTTTCATCACGGCAACGAGGGAATCCTCGATGAGTGATAATTTGGATGGTTGATGAGAATCGCCAGGAACGTATGTTAATCCCAAATGCAACATTTTGTGGCTGGAGATCGCAAGAGAGTCAGAGTTTATAGTGATCCATATTAGTTCAACACCTTCCCGGGAAAATTCTACCCTATCCTGCGCGCGGAATTTTTTTTTAACACAAATCATGGCTCCTCCCCCCAATGCTTTGTGAGACGTTTTACTACTCCGGTCGCACCTAAACGTATCGTATCTAGTATCGCAAATTTCACTAGAAAAAATGTTACCGTTAAGCCAGGTCTCCGTTAATAAAATGAGATCATAGTTATTGGACAATATGTTACAATAGAGGTCATTTACTTTAGTCCTCACACCGCGTACGTTTTGATAATATATTTTGAGATACCTATCCATAATCAGAATCAATGGTAACATCAATCTGAGCGAAAATTAACATTGATGTAAAGTAAGCATCGCTTATAATATTTAAATACGAATAAGACCAACCACTAGTTCCTGTAAACAGATTTAAAAGTAATTTACAGATTAATTTAGGAAAATTATTATTAGTGAGTATGTGTGAAATGTATGTAATGTGTATAAGAGTGTATGTGAGTATATCGTAGAATTTAAATGACAATTTTGTGTGTGTCTTGTAGTTGAGTGAGACTTTGTTTATTCTTGGCGTGGTGCAATGTGTATGAACATAATTAAGATGAATAAACGAACTACAAGAAGCCGAATAACAAAGATTGATTACCAGCCGTATTACGTAATCTTTAGCAAATCTTTCTCCGAATTGATAGCTATGGCGGGTGATTTTTCGTTCTTTCGAATGAATATATGACAGTTTTTTGTCCATACAAATTTATAGGCCAATTCGGAAGCTGTTAATTTACATTTTTTGTATAAACTCTTATTCTGTGGAGTCAAGTGGTCGTTGACGAATAGCTGTCTTTTTTCACCCGTTATACCTATGTCGATCGAAGTGATACCGCGAGTTTTGTGAAGTCCAGAGATAATCTGATCCTTGAGAACCCTGTTTCGTAATTTCGCTACGATAGTTCTGGGCCGACCGGGTGTCGGCTTCAGAGGCTGTACTCTGTTGACGAATTCGATATCCTGATATTCCAGTTTGACACTAGTGTGTTTTGCGATACTAAGTATTATGTCTGGCAGGGATTCGTTGCGCATCTCGGGTACACCCACCACTTCTAAATTTTGTAGTCTGGCCCACTGTTGTTGCTTAGAATGTTGAGTACGGACATCGCTGAGGTCACGCTCCAAATTACTGTAAAGTTCGTTTAACTTTAGGTATTCTTCTTTAAGCATGTCGTTTTCAGCCTGGAGTGCCGTGTGGGAGGTGGTTAATGCACCTAATTCTTTCGTGACGGTGGCGATACCTTGGGCGAGTTGATCGGATAAGGATCTTTTTAAATCCAAAATAATAGATTTTTTTAACTCTGCTAGTTTTTGGTCTAGCAGTATCCCGATATTGTTCAATAATATCTCGTCAAGCTTTTCTTCGCTATCAGAGGACCCGGCGGCCGAAGTGCATTTTTGCGGAGTGTTATCACTATCTATTTTCTTATCCGCACAGATGCAAGCGGAGCATTTAAATGATTCCTTATATTTCACTGACATTTTTTTGAAATTCGTTTCTGAGATGTTCAAGCATGCATAGTGGTATTTCTTTTGACACCGAGAGCAACCTATCTCTTCTTTTTTTTGAATTTGGAGAGAACAATTAAGGCATTTCGATGTCATAATAGAAAATATATTGTATAAAAATAATTGAATACAAGCAGAGTAAGGAAAAAAAAAAAAAAAAAAAAAAATTGTGGGTAGATATGAAACACGAATAGCACGATACACTGTTTTGATTATAAATTCAGCTGATTTTGAAAGTCTTCAGTTTAAATTATTTAATAAGTTTATTCACCACAAAAAACACTGCTAGTAACACATAACTTATTTTCCAACTTGTTGTTTTAAACTGTTCTAAGTAATTTTTAAAATAGCGACAAGTGTTAGCGATGTGTGTGATACAGAACGATGATTTTTGAAAGGAATGATGAAAGGAAACATTTCCTTGTCAACAGAAGGCGAGTTCGAAACGGAATGGCTGCAGGCAGCGGGTCTGGGCTCGCTCGCGGCTCCGTTCCAAGCCGGGCTAGAGGTCACCGAGGCCCAGTTGGGAGAAGCAGTGAGGCCACTGCCTAGGGAGCAGGCCGCCGCAGTCAGAAGACGTGTGAGACGGCTCAACAGAACAGTCAGAAGGAAACGTGCTGCAACTAGAGCGAGGAAACCTGACATACGGGATGTTTTCAGAGATTTGGAGGTGAGTCTCACAAGACAAATTTTTATTGTATTTTTATGGCGTTTGACTGTTGACAATATGATGTTAAACCTCGACTTGATTCAAGGTTATAACTGGGTAAGGCTGGAGTAACTGGATCGTAAACAATATTGCCGGAACAGGCTAAGTCAACGATTTTTAATTTTACGATAGTCATGTCTGGACATTTCCCCTTTCCTGTGCTTTCGGTAAAACATAAAAGCAATTATAAATTCAGTTAATTTTAACGGGTTTTCACGCGTTACCTTTGCTTTTTTCTATCCCGACGTTTCGGCTGGGTTTCACCAACCGTGGTCACGGGCTGACTGGCGGTGCGCGGCTTCGCCTGCAGCGTTGAGGGGTATTTTGATGAACTACCCCCGTTTGGTCTTTATATTTATTATAGTCACAACACACAACACTAACAGTGTCCATCGACGATGCCTGTGACGATAAATCACGAACCTTAAGATTTTCTAGCACCGGATTCCACGCTGAGGAAAGTCTATACCCATCCTCGCGATTGAAATTTGGATGTTTTTTAATTTCAATCGCTTCGCGAGCCATTCTACGATAGTATTGGCGATCAGTGGATAAAACTTTCGGCCGGTGGAATTCGATCCAATGGTTGGTATTGGAGTTGAGCAGATGTTCTGCTATCGCTGAATTCGTTGTTTGGCGATTCTTTACAGCTGCGATATGTTCTTTGACTCTTTGCGCGATAGTGCGCTTAGTCTGCCCGATATAGGAACTACCGCAACTGCAGTCGATTTTGTAGACACCTGGTGTCTGGTACGGGATTACATCCTTCGGCGTGCGAATCAAATTTTCAATTTTGGAGAACGGAACGTATACAGTCTTGATGGAGAATTTTTTGAAAACTGTTCCAACTTTGTCCGTTACTCCTTTGATATATGGCATGAACGCAGACTGCCTATTGACCTCCGGATGTTTCGTACGGTGTTGACCTAAGCCGTTTCGACTCGCTTTGTACCCGTTTCTTCTTAGGGTCTCCTGAACGTGTGCGAGCTCCGTATTTAAATGTTCAGGGTCACAAAGTTCATAGGCTCGCTTCGTCAAGGATTTTTTAACAGATAGTAGGTGTCGCGGGTGATGGTGCGAGGAAGCGTTCAGGTATCTGTCTGTGTGTGTGGGTTTCCGGTGTACAGTGTGTCCCAGAGAGCCATCCTCTCGTACATTTAACCTGACGTCCAGGAATGCCAGTGAGCGTTCACTCTCCATTTCATAAGTAAAACGGATCTTACTATGAATGGAGTTGAGGTGACCGAGGTATTGTTCTACCTCTCGTTTGGTTCCCCTGATTAGGCAGAATACGTCATCAACATACCTTTTCCAAAATCGGATACTGAACGGCCCTGAGGCCAACGCTTTTTCCTCGAAATATTCCATCCAGATGTTGGCCAGCGCTGGTGCTACAGGACTACCCATAGCTACTCCATCAATCTGAAGGTAATGTTGATGCTGGTATAGGAAATAGTTGGCGTCTAAACAGTGTTCCAGTAATACTATATACCTATCAGAAATACCATGCAAAAACAATTTTTCCTTAATCACCTCTAGGCATTCTTTCAATGGAACGTTGGTGAACAACGATTCAACATCAAAACTCACCAATATCTCATCAGGTTCCAACTGGATTTCATTCAAGAGGCTAATGAAATGTCGAGAGTCCCGAGAGACCCGGGTCGGGTCAAGTGATATTGGGTTTTTTCTACTCAGTATCATCCCGGAGTTTGGAATTTGTGCCCGATATGGCGACAGGCTCGCCCCCTGTCACATCTGGGACGGAACTAAGCTCGGCGAAATGTGGTTGGTGTAGTTCGCTACTTCACCTCTGCCTAACCCTTCGGGGAAAACAGGCGTGAGCATATGTATGTATGTATGTATGTATAAATGTTGACTCTTATACTCCCCGATACTTTATCAGGAACTTTCACAGCCGTACATAGGCTTTACTACTCACTACTACCACTATTAATCGGACTCTGGTATTAAATTTGTTTTCCACTAATAAGATATACTTCAGAGATATGTTGTGATTTACTTTCTATTTTTGTTCTAATATCATTTATTTGATTTTTGCTAATAATAACCAATACTATAAGTAATACAAATGTGGATTGTTTTATTCGATGCATTGTAGTTTTATCAGACACTTGTATGCGATTGAAAAACCGTCGCATAGAGTCGTTCCGTTGGATCGTGCTTTGGCATATAGTTTGTGTATAATACACACAACCTTTTTCGCTGTGATTCATAATTATCATGAAAGTCTCGCCGTTGCCACTGGTTTTTAAAATACTTAGTTACCTTTAAGTGAAGGTGAAGTGAATTTTCCGAGCTCATAGTCTTGTCAGCTTTGAGTCGAACTTAATTTGAGACTGAAAACAGTGTAAAGAAGTCGGACCTACGATCTTAAAGGTATCTTATAGGATCTGCACCCACGTGATAGTAAAGATTATGGGAGCAGGTCTTAGGGATACAGTTATAAATGTTTAAGCAGTAAACGCACTTTAGAATATGTTTTATTGGAAGGACTTTCGTGCTATAGTACTAGGACACTGTTTACTTATTGTGACCCTGTATTTATCAACTGCAGTCAGTTTTAGTTCGTGTACTCGTTTACTATGTATTTGGTGTTGAAAAACTTTATGATTATTTGTTTGTTTTACTCAAACAGACAATTTGACTTTAATTTCTGGGTTAACTGTATATGGGATTATAATTTGTTAGGTAGGTCTCTTTTACCAGTTTAACAGACATTATCATGATTAGTTCATCCTCACTGTATCCATGTCATGTCCATCCATATCCATGTATGTCAGTAAGTGAGATTCCACATAAATCTAAAAGAGTTTCCACCCTACCTTTACTCTCTAAAAACTGAAAAAATGTGTAACATCAAACATCATTTTCCTTCATGGCATACGAGTCGGTTTAACTAACAAGGTACACCATTAGATGTTTCGCAACAAACAAAATATATCTTGTTATCGCTTCGCTATCGCGTAAAAGTATACTGCTTAGCTTATGGATAATCATTATGTAGGAAATGTACCGTCTGCGGTCAACGGACAATCAATTTATAATCTTTGCGGTAAATTATGTGATCGACAGCATTTACCGACGACGTGATCTGATTTCACGCAGAGACATATATTTATCGGCATTTATCGACAACCTACAACTTAAGTCTAAATTAATTGTTCATTAGAAAACAGTTTCCATATATATTTAATTATATATAACTTGGTGTCTTGGTGGCTTTACTCGCATAAAACTGTTTCTATCATTTATAAGAATTATTTATTATATTATTTTCCCATAATAGACAGTGCGATGATGGACATTATTTTGGCGACTTCTTGTAGTACTATTCTTATAGTTTTCATCATATACTGTGTAATCTAAGAAAATAAATAATAAACCGACTTAAAAAAAGCATCAAGGTTTTGCATTATATAAGCCAATCAATCAATTATTCATTTATTATATCTTTACTTAGAATACAAAATAGACTGGTTTCCAACTACAGGATGGGTTCAATCAAACTTTACTTCTACTTAACCGTAAGTCCAAATATTATTAAAGTGTGTTACTTTAAACTAATATTTAGTTAAAAATTTGATAAGATAGCGTCAAGAGAGAGTGGATAATATTTGGCCATACTTTAAAAAATTAAATAGAATTTACTTAGAAACCATTAAAATAACTTTGTAAATGTCGTATAATTAATATGTAACAAAGAGAGAGTTATTAGGGACAGAGATAACTTACATTACCGGTCATTAGGTAAGCACGTAATTTAGGCTTAAGGAGCACCATAGTGAGGGCGGAAAAAATAACTATTAAAGGATTTTCGGAACGACAATGACATTATAAACGAATCTGTGAAATTTTTGAACTTCATGGAACTAAGAACTATTTGTAAAGAGAAAGGTGCACAGAAGTCTAAAGTTGATCTGCTACGTTTATATATAATATCTGCAATGAAGCTCAACAGGACGTAGTACTAAGACCCTTTAAAACGCAATTGCCAATGTGTCGTAAAATACCCACTGTTTGATTTAGTGATATAATAGATATAATTATACGATTTGTGACTTATGTGAAATATTATTCTTATTCAATATTATTATCTAAGAATAGATAAGAATCCATATCATCCCGCGGGTGTTGTAAAAGGCGACTAGGGGATAATCCCGGGGATGGGCAGCAGCATCCTCTGAGTACCACAAACACCTGCTGCGATCGACAACATGCGAAACAACTGAAAAACTATTCTATGTGTAATCTGTTAAAATTTATGAATATATTATCTATCGCTCATTAACTGATACTATTTTATTCAAATAGAGCGGTACAATAGATTTTACTGCGGTCACAAATTGTTCTATAAAATGTATATACGAGTATAATATTTTGACTTATAGTTCATTGGAACTATTTAAAGAACCGGTCAGTACTGAGTAATCACTAGATAGGTGATTGACGAAACGGCTAATGTATGTTTAATCACCTTCGTCCAGGTCGTCGCGCGCGTCTTCTTGTATACGATGGTGCGTTTTACGTTCCATTTCCGTAGAAATGAATCGTGTTTTATTAAAAGCTATTTAATAACGATTTATTGTAAATTTCTTAAGGTAAACGTTGATATTTAAAAATTAAATCAAAAACATACGGCGAAGATTAAAAAAAGACAATATTGTGTTTATATTTGTTATTTGCACAGTGAATAATATCCATGTATTTGAAATATTAACTCCACTTATTCTAATTGAAATTGGACTGGAAATGAATCTGATTGGAAGATATTAATGAGAAAAAAGGTACATTTTTATTATTATTTGTTAAAATGACTTCATAAGTGAAAATGATAGATAAATTATGGAATAGTTAATAAGGGAACGTTGTCATGTGGTAGAGTATGTAGTGACAAAGATAATTAAACTTAATTGGTTTGGACATGTGAAGAGGATGGCTGACAGAAGATTGACGAAACAGATTTACAAGGTGAGTGTAACTGGGCAAATTGGTAAACGTATATCGACCAGATCGAAGACGGTCTGAAGAAAGGTCGCGGTCAAAAGTACTCGTATTCAAAGAGTGTGTCTGAAAGTGCTCATGAAAGTAAAAGAAGCGAAAGACGTGTGTCAGGATCTTAATAGGTGAAAGGATGTATTCTCTGTCTACCTTTATGGGAGAGAGGAGTGGTGTTATGTGTGTATGTTTTAAGAATGTTGTCATATCATAATGCCACGGCTAAAGTACCTTGGTAAGTCTGGATACGCTTGCTGATTCCTGTGTGCGTACGTGCTGCGGCACTTAATCTATAAAGAGTAACATTGATTTTTTGTTTGTTATGTATAAACTCAAAAATTACTTTCAAAACCGATTTTAAAGATTTTTCCAAATAGATAGACATTTCTATATATCCTCTAGATATTTCAGACTGAATAACATTGGTTAATATTATTATAAAATTCTTACAAAACGGAAAACGGTCGATCGTTAATTATTCGCACGTCCGGTTAATTTCAAAACTTTATAATTGAGTACGAGTTTCGTTGTTGCATTGTGCGGGTGTTTTTGTTTGTTATGTTCACTTTATAATAATTTACACTCATCTATATGTATGTACTTCTACACTATGATTTGTGATTCGGTGAGGGCGAAAGTTAACGAAATGATGGTTCATTGTAAAGGTGTCGCATTCATTAAAACGTATTTGGTCGATCTGGTGAGATTTTTTTTGTTTGTTTTTTATTTCGTGCCCGTTATTTTTTGTTTTTGTATTTTCTTGTTTTATGACTATTGTGAGTGGCATCAGTATTATCTGTATACAATTATAATAATTTAAAAGTAATTAGTTTTTTTTTTATTAATTCACAAAGATAACTTTGATCGAATTTCGACTGTAGCAAATACTCTAGTAAACGTAATTAGTTGATGAATGGTTTTTACTCTACTAACATTTGGTAAACAAGATAAAAATGGAAAACACGTGCTGTTGACTATAACTCCTAAGTAGCAGGTGCGGCGGCTACGAGCGAGTGAAGATATAAAATGTGTGAAGGAATCCTAACATACGACTAGATAAGATTATTTGAATACTTGGATTAATATCATATCTTTACTAGAGATATTTGTGTGTTTTTCCCTCAGTTTTACTAAGTTCAAGCTAATAAATGAACTAGATTTTTTTATCAAGTTACGTTCATATATGTAAATTACTGGCAGGTTTGGAAATTATTACAAAGAAAAAATAAATGTTTACTAAACAGTTGGTTACACCATTTCTAATTCAAGAACGGCTGGATCGATTGTTATGTCGTTTGATTTGTTGAATTGGTCTAGCATAACTTGGAATAGCAGAATATATTGCAAGAAAATTCAAAGAAAAAAATATATTTAAGAAAACTAATTTTCTCCTGCGGAGAATGGAGAAAACGAATTTTGTATGGACGATTTTATTGATTCTGAGGGCGGCTCGAATTTCAGCAATCCACTCAAAGAACTTTGTTGTTATAAGCGATTAAAGTCGCGGGTCAGAGCTTTGTACTTACAAAATAAAATACACATAACATTTTACTAACTTATAGTTCAGTTTCTCCTTTTTTTTTCGACAACTGGAATGTTTTCATGAATCTCATGATAGCTTTGACGTTCATAAGTGCCCTCTTCTCGAGACTTAAATCGGATTAAGCTTATCAAATATATATAGGGGCCTTTCAATATTACGTAAGCAGAATGTTGAACATTTTACACTCGCCCGTCTTTGTCAGCAATAGTATGCAACACCCTTACGGGGGTAAACACCTTCCCATGGTAACGTAAGCAATAGCATAATTTTTACAAAAACTGCTTGACCAATTAAATATAAGTATACTCTAATAAAGTACGTTCGAAATTAAAAAAAAACAAAACATAAACTAAATGATTGAGAAACGAAGAGACGGGTGCAGTTTTTAATTACTCGTGTAAGTCAGTCAACTGCGAACGTTTCATTAAATCATGAAGTCAGTCGGCCGTTGTATATGATCGGTGGAGTGGTCGGCTCTCATTGCCTCATGTATGATCATATGCTTGAAGTATAGTTCGTAATATATAAATAACGACTTCCTATTTTACCAAACCATCCCCCTTTAGTTGAATGCAGAAATTTTTGCATAGAAATGATCCTAATTATACTTACCTATTCTAGTCTGCTGACTAGTGGCCTAGTGAAATTAACTGGCGCCCGGTTCACGAAACCTTTTTAACGTTTCCACTCCTTCCCCCCTTCATCGATGATATAAATGAACAGAACTAATTTCAAGAAATAGCTCAATGAAAAACTGATGCTCATTTTGCCAGAAACAAAAGTGATGAGTTACACGTCATTCGCCATATTGTGTATATTAATAAAGCACCTATTATGAGCTCTAAGAATGCTTAAATTCAGGACTAGGTCATGCTACACAAATATCACATTATAAAGGAAACCCAATTTATGAGGTAGACCACCTCACCTTATCACTGTGATTTGAATACGATCGAATTCATGTGGAATCATTTAGTGAAAAGAAGAATGTAGGCCAAGAAGCAATAACATTTTAAATTTTACTGAAGAAGTTTTTACATCTATAAACACAGGAGACTGATATAAACAATGTCAATTCAGGCACGGTCGTAGTCAAAGAATTTGGGGGAGTCATATTTGGAGATAGGGTGGTGGTGAATTATCGTATTCAAACATTTTACAAAATTATTTTGAATAAATACCTATTTTTTTATTTCAATCCAAAAATTCTGTATTATTATATTTATTAACTCGACTGGGTTGTTTTCCGAATCGGTTGTTTGACGTTCATAAGCGCCTTCTCATAGTTCATAAGGGCCTAAATTGAATAAAGATTGATATGATTTTGAACAAAAATTGCCAATTTAAATTAAAACACTGAACTTTTACATGTAAAAATCTTTGTGAATCGTGCAGGAAATACATACGTATCGTTTATTGTTTTCTAATAAATGTTCGTAACGTATTCAAGGTAACACCGGTAGTTGTGATGGCCGAGATCGAGTATTAACACTATTATTACATTTGTATTATGCGTTTTTCACACGCACGAACAATATAACCAAGTCAAAACACGCACACATAGAATAAGAATCGCTGTAGAACAGTGGTTTTCAACCTGTGGTCCGCAGGATTCAAAATATGGTCCGTGAACAGTTTCAAATTTCGCGAAGGGTGCATCGTTACGGGCGGTTGGTTTAAGTATATGGAGGCTGGTAAGGTAGTTTTGAGTAATACTATCATTTCCAGAATTAACGAACTTATGTAAAAGATGCAAGGTCAAAAGTCACATATTAATGTGACTTGTATTAACTTGTGTGGGTCCTTTGTATTAACAAAGGATAACTTTCTAGTAAAAATGTGTTTTCTATTAAAATAATATCAGTATATGTATTTATGATATTGAATATGAATATTTCTCAACGAAAAAAAAAAAACTGTATGGATCAAAATAATTTTACTATTAATGCATGCAGTTGAACGTCTTGGGTGAAACGTGAAGGTATTCTGTTATACTGGGAACTGATGACAGACAGACATACACCTATGGGGGAGCTTAGAATAATAAATAATACAATAGCCGACGTGAATGAGAATTAACTTGTGCTGAAGTTGTATCGAACTATAGGTACGTTGTTCATTATGACAATCGCTTTGTGACAAACGACGAAGAGAAATTTTGTGCCAATTTTATTCGGTATAACTTATTTCATATTTTGTGTAATGTTTAACAAAATGCGATGACGGTTCAGTTGGTAGTGCGGCTGGATTCTGCATCTATGAACGTAGGTTCGAACCCAACCTATCTGATTCTATATTGAGCTTGAGCTTGCGGTGTAGGAAAACATCGTGAGAAAACCATAGCATGGTAGTAGCACATTTTTTAATAATGCCCGCCTCCTGGCTAGCTACCACACTCAAAACCTGTCAGCAAACACCAATAGGCGTCTTCCGGCAATTTCACTTGAGAGCAAGTACCTCTAAGTTGAATGTATTTACCAACCCGGAAACTTACTAATACAAATACAATTTTGAATATATTGTAAACCACTTCAGTGATTATCGAGTGATAAGGTAACAAACAAAAGACACTCAAAAAAAATTTCAACGTCACAAAGATCAACAAGTTAACTGACAGATATTTATGAGCCTTCGAGCATTTCGAAAACCTTTAAAGTTTTGTTAGTTAATTATTTAAAAATAACAAAAACTTACGAAATAATAAAGTTCCATTACTACGTTTTGATGTTCACGGTGATAATATTTGAGCAGATATTTAATTTAATTTATAATAATTTGTTTTATTAGATAAAGTGTAATTCCTACTTTAAAAAGAGTCTATAACACTAATTTATTAAAGTATATTTTATTATAAAAACAGTACTTCCCATAGTTTTCTTCCTCGGAAACGCTTTTCAATCAAGTTTCAATTCGCATTTCAATACTTATATGGTGGTGCCTTTGAGCGTTTATTGACAAACCAGTTTGTCTTGAAGCGACTGATTGGCACACATATGTCTGTTTTGGACTCGGTTTAAAAAGTTGGGACTCAGGACCACCCATATTTCTAACATGTTTATATCAGTTTACTATCTTATCAGATATACTTCTCATTCACTGTCTTAGTTATTTTTGGTGACTTTTACTGTTTGTTTTATTTGTAATGTATACATAATAATAGTACACTGATGCGTATTACGTGTGAGACTTATCACCAGCCACTTCTAAATTCAAAATTCAAAAATAATATTGTGTATTACATTGGTCTATAAATTATGTGAAATACTGCCTTTTCCAAGAACGCTAGCAGGTTTTCATTCAAAAACTGAACTAATATACAATGTATGTGTACATTGTACACTCATATATACAATTGACAAGTTTGAACGATTTGATCGATCTTTATTATTACGCAATCCGCAAATGGGTAATTTTCGTTCAAATTTTACGATTTCGATGTCGCTGCCAAAGAATCTCTCATGCAATCTTAAAATTACGTATACCATTCTTGTGACATTGTTTACGTTCTCTTTAAAGCCGTGATGAGTTATCGAAGAATGGTTTTGTAATGTTGGTTTGTCTGGGAGTATGGTGAAGAGAAATATCATTTAGCGTTTGACTCATTTCACCATTAATAAATAAGAAAGCTGTTGCTAAACACCTATAAATGTATGTACACGTTTCGAGTTGTTGCGTACCTGGTCCGGCCAATTTAGATTCATCATTTAACGGGGTTATATGACGGTTAGTCTGATCAGATCGCGATCATTGTACACTTGTGAAATACTTGTAATAGTGTCACTATTCGTTTAGACACATCGCGTCAGGGATTAGCAAGTATCCAGGCTAGAGGCTACCTAAAGGCTTTAGGCGTGTTAGATGTAGGAAGTAGAAATGTTGATTCTGATTGTCAATTGTCGTTTCGCCAAGCTTGAATAAACAAAGCTTTAAAACAGATTAGTAACTAGCTGTGTGTCCTCGAATGCACCCGCGTTTCATATATTCTTCTAAACATTTCTCATAAATTCAAGCACTTGCCCGTAAAATGTGAATTCAATAAGATTTTATTAAATTTATTAGGAGTTTTAGTTCTTTTACGTGAAACCTTAATTATTTTCGAAAATTAAAAGTACCCTAAGTTACCCGGAGTAACTTCAGTTATCTACCAAAAAAAGTTCCGTCAAAATCCGTTTAGCCGTTCCGCAGATTACCCGGAACACATAGCCACACAGAGAAAAATTGTATTCTTGGTATAGGTGTCGTATATACATTCATATCTATTTAGTAAAAAAAAATAATTTTGATATTACAAAAAGACACTTCAATTTTATTTATTAGGATAGATTTGACATCAGATAAAATTGTGATCGAATATTAATACCATCTTTAAAAAAAAATTATATTGATATCTCAGTAATGATTTTCATGACCCCCCATAAATAAGTAACCCTTGAATGCCACTCATGTAAGTTACTATGAAACTTCATGGTCTACGCAGTAGGTACTTGTCACTTCCGCACTGTCTAGACTTTACCATAACGGATGAATCAAACAGGCATTAGAAAATGATTTAATTTCACACCCTTTTATAGTAATGTGAGTGATATCTATGTTCAAATGTATACATATCTGCATCTGATTCATCTGTTTTTTTTGTTCGAGTTCGGAAGAATGTCTCCACTTCATCTGATGTTGAATAAAGTACAGTCCAAGGACAATAACGACAAATTCGTCTGATATTAAGTGGGCGATGTGTCCAATACCGTAAACATTATAAACCTACAGTGTGCTACACCTAACTAGGTGGGCATTAGAAAATATCCTACCACCTTAAATAACCGAATACGCTGAGTAATATATATTAATTTATATTTATTTTATAATATCTAACGATAAGATAATGATATTATAGTAATTATTTATAGGAATACTTTTAACAAACAATTGGTAGAAACGCTTTGTTAGCTTTCTCTTATAGAATTAACATTACGCAAGTAAAGAGAACTATGAGAAAGGACAACGAAAGTACATAGCGAGATGTTTCTCTATTAACAAACGCAACTTGTTAAAAGAAATGCCAAAATTATTTGGTTAAAACGCAGACTCGAATTAAGACAACGCGACGAGGCCCATAGCAATTACCGGGGGACGCTATGTTTTGTATGATAATAAAATAAAACACAACCTTTGCTAATATTTATTCTGTCTAATGAGATTTTATTGAAGTAATAAAAAAAGTATAAGATCGCTCTTTGAATGTCCTACATATACATTGTTTTCTGCCATAATTAAAAAACATCTTTTCATCATAAAAAAAACTTTTTTGATCACTTTTAAACAAGAATTCATGTTCAAAATAAGACTAGAATTTCTTTTATCAAAGACCTTACCTTTCTTTTACCTTACCAATTACACCAATTTTAGGTCAATTTTAAGTTACATTAAGTATTTTGATGACGTAATTATTTTTTGTTGCAGAACTCTAGTGGCAGTGAGCCGAGGTCGCGTAGTGCGACTCCCGACTCACTGGACTCACTGCCGAGCGGCGGTTCAGGCAGCCCCCCGGCGGAATGGGCAGACGCTGCGACTCCACCAGATTTTGTGTAAGTACTCAATAAACCAATTCTTCAATAGTCGGAAAAATAGGGGACTACTGAACTTGCGGCTTCTAAAAACGACCCTACGCCGTGGTTATTAAAATACAAAGGAGATTTTTATCCAGCAGTAGATTATTTATGATTGATATTATATACCAAGTTCTGTTAGGTCATTTTCATGAAAACTTCTACAGCCGTGTCAAACTATTCTCGGTAGGGTAAAACTTATAGATTCGCATCACCAGATTTTGATTTGAAAAAAAAAAAAAAAAAAACAATAGTCATATAAAGTTTCAAGTTTTCACTTCTGTCGGCAGTTTCCGTTGCTGCGTAATTTTTTTAAAGCATATCATTTTTCGCTCCGTGTCGTGAAATTAGACGATAGTTATTATTGAAAATTTTAAGAAATTTTATTCATTTTTTTTTTTCAATAAGAAAATCATCAAGATCGTGTTCCTAATCATTCAGGGTCGGTAAAGTACGTTATATCACATATACGTTATTATATATATCTCTATTAGCCACCATTTTTTCATTAATATCTTCCTTCACACACTCCATCCATCCTTTGTTTAGCCGTCCTTTTCCATTCTATTTCTCAACATTTATTCATTCCTTTTTTTCGACACATGTGTTTCCTTTTTCGCATGACATGTCCATGTCAAAATCGATTGATAAACAGCTTGTATTGGATTGTTTTATCTTTGCCTACATCTTTACTATTTAGTAGCGTATGTAAATGCTTTAAGCTTAAGGCTTGTATTAGGTAAATAATATTAGAAAGGTAATGGTTACTGGATATTGCAGCGACAGTTTCCCCCCCCGCCTGGTGGTACACACACACCGTTGGCTCGAACACCATCAGCGCCTGCGGCTCCAAGGCGGTCTCGACTCTCCCCGCCAGCGCCGCACTCTCCACCCCTGCCCATGCACGAGCTCTTCAAACCCAACGATCTCCACTGGGCAGACATTCCTACGAATACCGGTCAGTTTCCCCGTTCAACAAAACTTTTGGAAATAATACTTCACGACTGTCTACTTTCGATGTTTAAATTTATAGATTGTTATTTTTTAAATGTTGAAATATGTGATATTCCAGAGGGTATCGAGTTGCTAGGCTACCAAAGATACGGTACTGTGCAAGGACCAAGGATAGGAAAGGAACGAATCAACGGATCAATACTAAAAGACAACGATCCATTTATGTAAGTAAATCTAAGTTTCAACGTAAACTTTAAAATTACACATGATTTTGTAAGAATTAAGTAATATGCTGGATCAAGCATTCAAAGATTATGTTTGCTGACTTTCTTTCTCTAACGCTACATTTGTAATAGCGCGTGATTTTTTTATCAATTTATATGTATATAAATACATACTATGTTTTTCATGTTATAATTCATGAAATAATTAAATGAACAATAATTATCCACTTCCTGCTGTACCTATGATCCTTAATGTTATGGTTTGACACTATCATGCACAAACTTGATCCTTTGATCCTTGATTTTATATTTTGTCAAGCGATAATGGCGCAGCGGGTAGTGTGGCCGGATTCCCCGTCAATCGACGCGGGTTCGATCCCCACCTATCTGAATCCAAAATCGGCCTGAGCTTTCGGTGAAGAAAAACATCGCGAGGAAACCATAGCATGGTGATAGGGCATTTCCTAATGATGCCCGCTAGTGTGTTTACCATCCTGGACCACATCGTCACTGAACATCAGGTGAGATTGTTGTCATAGCGCTGAGCCTATAACGTATAAAAAAACAATCTTTTCACGCATAGTTAAAAAATACACTAACTGCCAACCGACGATGGCGAACGTATGAAGAGATAATTGTTTGTTTAGTATGAATGCTAAGTGATATTGTTCGTTATAGAAATAATAAACATACGATCGTATCGCGGGCCAAGAGTTCCGTTGCCACGCAACAACCCCTCAGCTTCGAGCATAAGTTCAACCTTGACAGGCAGATGCTGATTCACGGCGAGGTTTGTGTATATCAACACATAAATTTATCTTTTTTTTCAAAATAAAAATAATTTAGACAATGAGAAGGCGCTTATGAACGTGAACAATGAATGAACACTACTACCAGTTGGGAAAACAATCCAGAGAAGAGCTGGCAAGAAACTCTGTCTGATTTTTTTTTCTATAAAGGGATTTACATGTATGTACTTAAAAACTATACAAATTATAGTTATAACTGTTATTAGCTGTAACATTGGAAGGATATTTCAAATGATTCACTTTGTAATACCTTTTGGAATTTGATACTCGTTTACCATGGTGTTTTTAATACAATTCCTCTTTTAAACTAACTCTAAAATGAAATTAAAAATAAAATATATATATTTTAGGAATGGCCAGAAGATGACAGCAACGTAGATATAGAAAGCATAGGAGAGCCGCAATTGAAGCGACTGCAGCCACTACTCTGGTTGGAGTTAACCACACTCTTCGACAAATACTCTCTGCCCTTCCAGAAGAGAAAGTCACCGAAGAAGAAAAGGAAAGAAGGTATACATCTATATACAGCATGAAACGACGTCGATTTCCTCTTATCTGGTATTTTAGTCCGCTAACTCATCCTAAACCTCGCAAAGGATTTTGATTCGGTTTATACTAGTAATCGTGTTTTGTGTAAATAGAAATATTAATATTTTGATACCAATTCGTTAAAAATCAATTTTTATGGTTTACGTAGACAAAACTTTACATAATGCGTCAAAATAATGTACTCTAGAGTATTGTTATTTTTCAAAAATTCTACAGAAAACTTCTGTCGATGGTAAACTCTATATCGTACGATTGACTCACAGTGAGGACGAAATCGCGAGCAGAAGTTAGTTTAATAATATAAGTAGATTGTTTTGTTGTTCAGGCTTTTGAAATATCGTTTTTTATCAGACGCCCTCAGCGAATGAAGGATGTGAATAAATGCTACTCTTATATGATACTGTAACTAGAAAATTGCAATTGTTTGTCACAGAGGGCGCAGTGTTCGGAGTGTCTCTAGAGACATTGGTCCGTAAAGACATGATCCTCTGGGAGGAGACTTGGAGCTGTGTGCCGAGCCCCTTCCGGGCGCTCGCCTCCGCCCTTCGGAAAAGAACGCATGATGAGGGACTTTTCAGGGTCTCCGGGAATAAACAGAAGGTGAGTATTGAGTCCTTTTTCCTGTATTACATGGGAATTAAGGTAATTTCAAATGTTGGTTTAAATCGTTTGCTAAAAAAAACCAGATCGAGTTTTTTGCCGGCTCTTCTCGAATGAGTTGTTTTCCAAACCGGTGGTAGTTTTTTTGACGTTCACAAGCGCCTTTTCAGGGCCCAAATTGAATAAAGAATTTTTTGATTTGATTTGCTTTTTTTATAAGACATTTATGTTTGCCCATATGACAGGTGTCAGAATTATGCCAGCTGATAGAGAGGCAGTGGTATGAAGACCGCAGATCGGTGGAGTTGGCCCTCTCACACGCGAAGGGACATGACTTAGCCGCCGTGTACAAACGGCTGCTGCGAGCGCTGCCGCAGCCACTCCTAACACAGGAACTCATGAGGCTTTTCTACCACACTTATGGTAATAATATTGAAATTTATATAACTCTCGACATTTATTCTAGCATATATTGAGCTGAAACATACACTAGAACTTAC
The DNA here is from genome assembly GCA_014132275.2 of Samia ricini. Taxonomy (NCBI): domain Eukaryota; kingdom Metazoa; phylum Arthropoda; class Insecta; order Lepidoptera; family Saturniidae; genus Samia; species Samia ricini. The sequence goes on from AP028161.1 coordinate 17,458,770, forward strand.
TAACAATAAAGTCAATATCGAAAAAGTTTTTGTTGTGGTAAAAGTAAATAGATTACCATCAATAAATCTTCACCTTTCAGATTGCTATTTACTTGCAGCCTGATATCATAAAATTGATTTCCCTTTAACTTCCATAACATAATCATAACTTTGTCAGATACTTTTTATACTTATTAACCCTTTGACACTCATAACAAACCATCGGTCAAAAAATGCCAAGCGAAAATGAACCTTATGAACATCAAATAAGGTTTGTTGATAGTCTTTTGTTTCAGATGTATTACCTTACGTAGATAATTTGTTACGGCCATTCATACGTGTCTTTTAAGGCAAAAGGTGTGCTTCTGTGTTGTGGCCAATTTTGTTAACGAATTTTTATAAAAAAATTCAGAATAATGTATTTAACAGTTCAATTTATTTATATTAATTTTATTATTAAATTTATAAAATATTTATTAATTTTACTATTTTAAATATACTGTTTCTAAGCAGTAGCGATAACATACAAGAAATATTTTTATATTTTTACAATATAATATTACAGTAATGTAAGTAATACATGAATGTAAAGTATGTTTGCTATTCCCAAACTGTATATTCGATTGTGATCAAACTTTCGTATGTCGAATGCAATGTCGATTACAACTAATTTGTAATGAAACAATAATAACAATAGGCTATTTTACAATGAGTGTAAAAATAAATACAAAAATATTTTTATGTACTTCTCGACATAAAAATTGTTTCATGTATTATATAAATTATCATTATTCTGTTAAATTTTACTTATAAATCTTGAGACAATGTGTAAGACTATAAATTATGATAAATTCTTTATATTTTATTTCGAATATAATTTTTGTTAAATTAATTTGTTTTACTCTGATTTATTCTATATTCAATGCTTTATTTTCATTATTTTATAATGTAGAAAAGTGGGTGCGCCATTATTGGTTTTATGTAGATGTCTGTTGATTTCCGTTTTAATTTACTAAGGAGTAAGAACTAATTCAGCAGGACTTTCTGTTATGATGTATTGTTGTTTTAAAATGTTTCTGTAATTATTGTAAAATATAGAAATAACTCATATTTATCATATCATAGTCATAAGGCCGGGTCTAAATTGCCACATGTTTTTTTATTAAAAATCAGTCTTCGTTGAACCTTGGTCTTCGTACAATGTATGTAATTTGTTTTAAAAATGTTCTTAGAAATTGCACTTGATTATGTCGAAATTTGACCAGTTAAAATCTTAATCTTAATAAGTAAAAAATGGTTTGTGTTACGCTAACAATTTACAGTACAGACAAATATACAAGAAGGAGAAAGAAATGGCAAGGATAAGCTATAGATTATTTTATAAATTAAGTTTTAACTTCACTACATCACAATAGATATTTATCGCGCGAGAATTTGTGTAACGTGTACACAGCGAGGCGCCTATTTGCGATAGGCCAAGCTCCTGCAAGGAGTTTTATTATTCTGCGGTAAATAAAAAAAATCTTTTTATACGTAGATATGTTAGATGGGTGCTTGGCGCGATTTTGGTCTGTCATATTGTCGTTTTCATTTTCAATTAATTATTTTACAGTATTTGTCCATATATTATGTAATTTCGGTGGCAGTTTATGTGATATAGTGTTTTTATGATACACAAGTGAAGTGAAGTGAAAACAATGACACTTAGCATGAAATGTCCCAATATTTCCCGTTGTGGTCGTAACAGAAGGCCACCATTTTGTTCCCCCATTCATTTGTTGATAGTGTTCCTAGCGTCTGAGTTGGCTGCATTGTCTAGTACCTTTGCCTTTTCCTTAAAAAGGAATAAATTGAACCAAAGAAAAAGAAAAGTAAGATACAATCTTTGTCGTATTTCAGGACATAAATAAATAAAATAAGAACATAAACTTATTAGGATTATTTTATTTCAGTTCTTATATATTTTTGCTTACTAGAAATTTTTTCTAATAAAAGTGTAATTTTATTGTAGCGCCATATATGGGCTGGATAACTTATTGAAAAATAACTTACGTACCAAATTTATGAATAAAAAAAATATTTCTTTTAAAAACAAATTGAATTAAATTTAATTTTTGTAATTAAATTTGAATTGTAGAAAAAATTGTTTCTGGTTTTTCTAAAAATATTTTTATAAGCAAACAATGGCTTTGTTTACATTATCTATGGATTTCACTTCTGTGAATTTCGCTGTCCATATTTCAACGTAATGGACCACCGTTTTATGGGAAATATTGTTGTATCAGTGTAGGATTGTGCGTTATGAATCTAAGTTTCAAGTGCTGTGTATAAAAACAAAGTATCAAGTGCCATTTGTCAATAAATTGAGCGCCAAAAGTTAAATGTCCGTAAGTCATATTTTCCAATCTGTCATTTTCAAAAAAGTTGCCCTATTGGGCAAGGTCAATAGCCAACGGGTTAACCTTATTGTGGAATAATAATGTACCTTCCACTTAAACTAATGCTAACATAAACAATAACGACAATAGTTCAAAGGACCACAGTCGAATGCATATCGGCTCGAAGGACCATATTAAAAATACTTTTTTTCCATTTTAGCTTTAAATGGCAAAACACAAGGTAGAACCTTGAATCTCTTAGTGTTGCTGCTACCGCCGGAACAGCGCGCTACGCTCCGCGACATGCTCCGCCTGGCTAACGAAATTGTTGCTCGGAGCGACACGAACAAAATGAGTGAGCACAACGTGGCCATGATCATTGCGCCTACGCTATTCCCACCCAGGTTTGTGATTCATCATTTAACTTTATCCAATACCATTGTGTAAAAATATTCTAATTATAATTGTGGGGAAAATCAGTCTTATAAAATCAAAAGCGGTCAAGGAATACAAACGTCGATATATTGAACCTTTTTTTTTAGATTCTTTTGATACTAGTATTAAAAAATCATCTACACTCATCTTACTACTTAAGATACTCTTGAACCTAAGAATAACGTGTTCGCAATTATGGCAACTTCTCTTTTTCATACAATTTGTCGATGAAATTTATAACCTAAAAATGTTTTAAGATTGTCTGTGTTAACAACCTTCCCTCATAGTATTGTTCATATCGATTGTCTATAACTTTAGTAATTGTCTAAATGGTGACATCAAAATATTGAATCAGTTCCTTCAACGATACTGAGTTTTTGGCGGGATCTCAGTCTGACATGTAGCAATTGTTTTCTTTAATTCATTAAACTTGTGTACTTGACTCTATATCATGTAATCTTGGTGGCGTTTTGTGTGAAATAGTTTAGTTATTGTGTTCAAGTTAAGTTTATTATAGAAGACAACGCGTAGCATACATTCTGAGGTGCCGACAAAGCTCCATGGAAAGTTCGAGCAGGATAGGCCACCGTTCTGTTGGAGCTTGGTAACGCTGATACAAGATTGAAAATCTTACCTACATGACATTGGCACAAATTGTGTGTACACACAGATTGCCATTAACTAAGAAGAAGAAGAAGAATCAGTTCCATTTTGAAGTGAAAAATTCTTTAGCATCGTTGTGATTTGAAACGAAAAAAACGACAGTACGTTTCTGATGAAGGTCGGATTTGTTCATCGAATTTTTGAGAGCGTGGTTAGCCCGGTGGACTAATCCGCGTGTATCATAGACGGTACGACTGCAAGGTTGGAGGTTCGAACCCAGGGTGGGTAACACATTTTTTTTAAGGGTTCACGTGGTTTCAACCACGTTTGATTGCACACATTATTAGTTTTTGTGTTTGGGGTATTTTTATTGGCAAGAATCGAGTTCTTTCATGAGTGACAAGGGATATTGATGATTTCAAATTATAATTTCCAGCCTCCTGATCAAGCAGTCAGATAGCTTGGAGACGCAACTGGCGACAGCGGCCAACAGTTGCCACGTCACAGAAGCACTGATGAGATGGTGCGAGCAACTGTGGATAGTGCCATCCTCGTTACTGATCGCGGCCCAAAGGAAACCGCCCCAGCATCGGCGGAACCACCACACTTGAGACTCGGCAACGTGAGTTCGAAGGACTTGTAGTGCGAACTTGACCTTGAAGTGAAAGGTCAAGGTCATTGTTTACAAACTGCAGTGGATTGACAACAACATCCCTTCGGTGATAATTAATGGCATCGTGTTTATATTAAAGGATCATGTCAAAGCATTTTTTGGCTCAGAGATAAGTTGTATACAGATTTATTGTTCAAATTGAAATAGGATGAGAACGTAATAACTTCTTTTGGCGCGTTAGGGAAAAATGATGAAAGTAAATTTTTACGATGCGCGCGCAACCGTCACAAAAAAACGACACCCTGAAGTTAGCTAGTCAACATACGATGCGCGCGCACACCGTCACGAAAAATGAACACGCTGAAGTTAGCGGTCAACGTTTTAGTTTGTTTCTATTATTACGTCAAAGAAGTATAACTTCTTACGTGCGTACATAAGTACACACGCACTTTGTTTTCTTTCATTAATCTGTAAAAATAATCCTATGGTGCAGAAGTATTCTGCAATGTTTGTATAGGATGATGTCATCACTTATGTATCGGGAACATAATGTAGTTTTATTTGTTAATAATAATATTTAAAAAATCTACTAAAAATGAATATAATTTTAGTAGATGAACTTATTTAGTGGACCAATTTAACTATAAGGTGCTCGCTAAGTATTACATAAGCTAAGATATTATACATTATATCAGTCATTTAGAGCTGTGCTTTTATAATCAGATCAACATATTCTATGTCTGATTATATTAAAATATCATTATTATATTTTATAGATTTGTAAAATATGTGAATGAGATGCCAAATAAAATCATATTTCTCTGTACATTTTAATTTATGTGATATATTTTCATATACACGTTATTCCAATAAGGAGGCTACACTATGATATTATTATAATCTACACTACATTATAATCTGTATGTGTTTTGTGTGTAGTGTCATCCGATGGTTTGAGCAGTCGTGTAGTTACCGTGCTTTACTCCATTCTTTTATACGCGATTAATTTATTTTTCCTTGATTTGGGTATGTTTATTAATCACGTGTGTTTCGAAAGGGGCTGCTGAGAGGTATAAAATCAAATTTAAAGGGCCGTTCAAGTGTATCGTAAGCACGTAGGAGGGTCGGAAGGAGACACTTAAATGGACACTACTTAGCAATATTAACTTATTTACGGCAGTGCTTACGGTACCATAGGCGAGCAGGGGTAAGCTTAGCAAGATTACCTTTGCTTATTATTGGTGAGAAGGAGCAGAAGGGGGGAGATGGAGGCCTTTTTTTACGGAGTTAAATTTTCCAGAATTAAATTAGATTTGTATTTAATATGTCGATTACCCATAAAAATGAGACGATACGAAGGCAATGGAAAGCTGGCGTAAACGCCAGGTTAGTGCTCGAAGGGTTAAAGATAATAATCTAAAAATTTCTAAGATATTTTTAATTGAAAATAAGTGTTTTTTGGGGATTTCAATCTAAAAAGTTCATCGCGTATCATCAGTCAAATCCTAGGCGTGTGAGACTTTTGGAAGGGCAGTAGAAGGCCGAGAGAAAAGGAGGCATTGAAGTAGGCACAGAGGGGGCAGGGCAGATTCAAAATATAGTCTAAGGCAAAAATGTTAAGATGCGGGATTCTAGAAAAAAACATACTATCAAAGTAGGCAGTGAGCAAAATAAGGGTTGAGAAACTGTGAGTTAAAAACACCACAATGATTAATGGATGAACCCTTTATATATTGTAAAATTAAACATTTTGAAATCTTCGAATATAATGAGAGATACAATTCGTAAATATATGTAGATCAATCTCAAATAAGAAAGATATCACAGAATTAGATCACTTTATCACTTCTAATATTGTATATTTTCCTTGTATAATACTTGTGGTCTATAATTCAATCCTTTATAATCTTGACATGCTCTTTGTTAAACCCAGAACCAGTGTTTAAAAATTTAAAATAAATAATTCTTCAACCACATCATTTCTTAAAAAAAACTACAATGTGGCCATTCAATATCCGAACTATGTTTAATCAGCAATTTAAATATGGTTTATTATTATGTAAAACAATTATTTTGCATGATTTTATAGTAATTACTCTATTAATATTATAGTGCCTTTAGCAATGATATTTTAAATTTAGAATGATTATATCACAATTTATATTTAATATCGACTACATGATAATACTAACAGTCCCTGTTATGTGAGGATAACTATATGTTATCAAAAATAAGTAAATGTACAATAAAATCTAAAGATTTATCTTTTCTTATTTTACCAATACTTCATTATAAATTTCATAATTATTACTTTGATTAATAATTATATAGTGTGGTGAATTTTTTGTTATTTGTATATAAATTATCAAAATATATTTCTACTACTTTATTTTACCAAAGAGATTTCTTTATTCTCAATGATAAATCATAAATCAAAGCCGGTAGAGGTTGTTAATGGTCAGTTAAAATTTTATTAAATATAATTTATTTCTTAAAAATAACTATTTTCTTGGTGTAATTATGTAGTCGATGATAAAATTGTATGTATAAATTATTTAATAAAAATGTCTTATTTACCAATATTTTTGACTAGGCAAGCAAAGACTGACTTGATTGTATTATTAATGATATTTTAAGTGTATTTACTTCCAGATATTATAATAAAAACATATATTACTTACAAATAAATGTGTGTTTTATTTTTGTTACCCCCTTATAAAAATAATACTACATTTACTACAAAAAAAAAAAACAACAATTTTACTGCTTACCATATTCTAAATAACCATAAAACACTGATCACTTGACATCAATCACATGGTCACTATAACATCATTAAAACACAAAACTTTACTATTGTAGCATATTCCTTTGATAACAATGCATGTCCATAGAGTTGATAATGATTAGATTGCTGGGAGTTTGTCTAAATAATTCGTAGATCCTTATTTATTTTGTAGAACTATCAATCTAATATTTAAAGTTTTTAATTAAATAAACCGCTTCATTGTCAGCGCCACAAAGTATCCTTCCTTTGTCGCAATGAAGTGAGTTTATAGCTTTGTGTAAAGTCGGCATTACAGGGTTCACTGACATTGTGTTCTTGTCTTCCATCGGCATCCAGATCATATGCCCATCCACCGCTTTACTCTTCGTCATCATCTCCATATTCCACTCCCAGACCTCCCCTGATACAGAAGATGTGATTAGTTTATGAGGATTCTCCGGATGGAACTGCATCTCGGTGACTCCTGCAGCGTGGGCGTTCACTAATGATGTGGGGAAGTTGTTGACGCGTAGGTCCCACACTGCAACAGATCCTGACTCGCTGCCAGCTAGCACTATGTGTGGTTGAGTTGGATGGTTTACTATGGAAGTTGCTGCTAGTTCATCACCAGAAAGTAGGAATGATGCAGTCGGCTTGTCATTTGGTGACCTCAGATCCCATATTTTCATATGACCACGGATATTGCCCGTTATTACCTGAAATTGTGATAAACTAATTTAATTTAAGTATATTTTTGTTAGCATACAATCAAGGAGTTATTTAAAGGAGAGAATCAGAAAATGGTATAAGTATTGCCTATTTTTAACATAGTTAACAAACCTTCGCCTCTTACTGCCGCACTCAAAGAGATTAATGGCGATTTAAGTAAATCCTTGGTACAGATTTGAAAAAGTTCACTCCCAAAGTCAGTTAATGCGTCGTTAGTTATGGTTATTGACATTTAACTTTAAGGAAGTACAACTGTCACTTTACATATTTCAACATCCACACAGATTACATGAAGTGAGGTTATTATAAACAAAACTTGAAGAATAATTGCTGAAATCCAGTTTATTTTACTATTTCTGTCTAATAATATAAAAGGTGTTGTAATAAAATGCCAAACATAGAAGATTTTATAGAATTTATGGATTACTCAAGGCACAACAGAGAAACAGTATCACATTTATGGGTTTATTTATTACTGGTGATATCATTAACCAAAATTATCTTCTACTTTTTTATTAAAAAAATATAATATGTGTTTCCCAAATAAATAAATAAATAATTAAATAATTGTAGCTAGCAAAAACCATAATATTTATGAGAATATTGAAATGTTGATATTTCTTATGAAAATTAATCAATCAACCTTAATACTAGCTGACAGATCATATTCAATTTTTGAATAAAAAGAAGAATTCAGATGTGAAACATAAATGATTCCCAATACTGAAGTTATTTCTTTTTTTTTGCTAAATTAAACATTATTTCAAGGTGATATACCTCATTATGTTTTATGAAGCAGACTGAATGTAATGAACAGCTGTCTGCTCCCTTGATGGAGCGTGTTACATCTCCTTTCCTCCCACCCAAGATATTAATAACTCCATCTTCTCCTATACTAACTATATCACCTTCAAATGTGTCCACAGCAGTGCATGAACAGGAGTATGAACTGTAATTACAAAGGGTAAGTATATAATAATTAATTTTTTGAACATCATATCTATTCGAATACTATTCATAGCATTTCTATAAATTGAGTTTTTCAATCTCTACATATACGGTCACAGAGCTTTTTCTCTTTCTATGCTGTATACTGACAAAACCGTTTATAAGGTTATCTAACCAGATATAAACCATATTCAATGTGGTCATAGTGGCTAAGAACTTAATGAACAAAAGCTATATACTGTAGCCCTGATTTTAAATTAGTGTATTTATTGATTCAATTGCACAGAAAAAAAGGTAACTTTTATTATAATATTTATATATATATATATATATATATATATATATTAATCTTCTGGGCATGTGTATGTGACTAAACTCTTCTTAAATGGTAGAACCAAATTAATTAAAAAAAATATGTCTATTCCTGAGGATTCGAGAATGGTTTAGATTCACAATTTGGTCCAATGTATAATGTTTATTTAAAACGCAAATGAAGTCACGGGCACAGCTAGTTATCTATATTAAATTTAGGGTGTTAGGTTTACCAAGAACATGTTAGTCCCATCTTAAGGTAACTCTTATTTGTTGTAAATTTAAGTGTTCGAAAATCTATTAAGATATGTACCATAAAAAAAAGGTTATAAACCTTCTCATTTTTTTTTTAATTTGACTTGAGAACAGGCATATTGTTTCTTCAATAGCATTAACTTAGTATTTTAACATTTTTGGTAAACCAACCAAGAAGATGATCAACAATGAGAAGATGAAATAATAACTTCAATGACAATTTTATGGCGGAAAAATCACTGGATCAAACTAGTAAATTATTTAATAAGTAATAATAGAATTTAATAATAAACAATAATAAACAATAAGTAAGAGCTATTCTTTCAATAAATCAAATATGGATTTGGAAAAAATCTTTTATATATGTCGAAGCTCAAATTTGAGTGGAATGTTATTGGATTCATTGTGGATTGATTTTCCATTAACTCTAATCATTCTATCTTCTTTATATACTTACCCATAATTGTGTAGTTTCTCCCAAGTAAAAATATCTCTTAGTGGCGTTTGCTTATCGTAAGCGCTTACTTCTAAAATCTTAACATCGCCGGTAGACAACGAAACTGCGATCTTGGTTTTCTCAGTGAATTTTATTTGCGTGACGTCGCCATCTACAGAGTATTCGGAAAGTTGCCGTGGATATTCCGCTTCCTCGTCTTCGTTGACACTTTCAAGTGTCCAAACTTTAACCGAATTCTGATCGTCGTCCCAACCAACTACCGGTAAAAAAGCACTTCGTCTCCGCATAATCTTCTGGTATCCATCTAATTTTATTTATTTTTTGTGACACAAAAGTTCCTTGGACTTCCAGCGGCATTTCTTTGTTTGTGTTTACTGTTACAATTAATACCACATAGGATTCACAAAATAATTTTACAAAATAGTGTCACTGTCAGTAATTTTCAGCGTTCCCATTTAATAAAAATTGATTGCCGTGTTTTGGATGGTAGAATTGCCGTGTTTTAGGGTACAAGTTGAAAAATTGCCGTATCGATTACAAATGTTTAGCAAAATTTAAACTTTTTTTAAGTTTTCACGTTCCATATTTAAATCCTCCTGCTGTCATCAGTCGCCTGCTGCGTTGCGTAGACGCCACGCACCGTCAATCAGCCCGTGACCACGGTTGGTGAAACCCAGCCGAAACGTCGGGATAGAAAAAAGCAAAGGTAGCGCGTGAAACCCGTTTAAATTAACTGCATTAAAATTTAAACTTTCGCAATTGTTTATACCTAAACATTTTTGTATAATAATTATACTGAAACCGAATCTTCAGTCGGATACTACTTTTTAAATAGGAAACTTCATTGGCTGCATGGTCTTGGTACCTTTGCCTATTCCTTAGTAAGCACTGAACGGAACCAAGAGTTTTTGGCGGGATCTCAGTCTGACATGTAGCAATTGTTTTCTTTAATTCATTAAACTTGTGTACTTGACTCTATATCATGTAATCTTGGTGGCGTTTTTGTGTGAAATAGTTTAGTTATTGTGTTCAAGTTAAGTTTATTATAGAAGACAACGCGTAGCATACATTCTGAGGTGCCGACAAAGCTCCATGGAAAGTTTGAGCAGGATAGGCCACCGTTCTGTTGGAGCTTGGTAACGCTGATACAAGATTGAAAATCTTACCTACATGACATTGGCACAAATTGTGTGTACACACAGATTGCCATTAACTAAGAAGAAGAACGGAACCAAAAAAAGGAATTTCACAGGACAGTAAAAAAAAAATAAAGTAAATAAAACAAAGTAATAAATTATAATAAAACAAAAAGAAATAATAAAATAACAAGAGTAATCAACAACATGGATTAATATATTACGATTTTTTTTTATTTAATAGCTTATGTTGCTAATCATACATTTTATCAAGTGAGCAATAAAAATTCATCAATATCTATGTGAAGTGCGAAGAAACTGCAATTTGTGGAATATGTCTCGTACTGTAATTTTATCGCCGGCAGAATCTGGAGAATTTATTTCTAAAAACAGTAAACATGTAAAAATACACATCGAAGGTATTGATAAACTCTCTGATGAGGTAAGAAAGTATTATATATTTAGCTAATAATATTTTGCTAAAGCTTTTGAAAATAATTTTAATTTGTAATACTTTATCGGAAACTAATCAAATTACAATGAATTTCTGTAGTGTCTTGAACAATCAAATACATTGTAATTTTGTTTCTAGGATTGATAGATATTTTAAAAAAGAACAACTCTTATTTTGTTCCGTAGTAATAATATTGTGTATTTATCAATATGTAATTTATTGTTGTGTGAGTTTAATATAAAGTTCTTCAGGATTCTAAAGTTCATATAATACTCTCAGAGCCAAAAACCTTTATTTTGTACATTTATATTCTTTATACAATGCATTAGACATAACAGGAAATGTATATTGTGCTGCTTACAAGGAATAGCTTATATTGTTTCATGATTAATTTTAATTATATTTAAAGTCTGTATTACTTTCAGGTTTTATTTTGACATAGAGACTATTTCTATTCAAGTCTACTACTGTTAATGAAACTTAACTGTTATAACTTCTACAGGTTTTGTTATCAATGACAAATAAACTGGAGATACCAGACACAGGGGCTGATATTATTCATCCAAATAAAGATCATTCAAGAGCACCAGACTGGGTATTTGTTGCTGATGCCCTGAATTTTTGTTTCTGGTCTTATACTGGAGCACAAAAATGGACTGTGGATGAACATTCAGGCTACTATGCATTGGAAGCAGCTCTAGCAAGGGCTTTAAAGGTATAAATAAATTTAACCTTTTTTTATTGTGTAATTCTCAGCATGTCTGTTAGTGATGTCAGATGACTTCAAAACAACTTGATGGATTAAGATTGGTTGTGTGTATGTTAAGTAGCTGATAGTATTATAGTTGCTATTAATAGAAATACTTGAAATACATACTATAGATTATTTTATTGTCAAAAATAAAATGAAAACTGACACATAATGGTTGGTTTTCCAGTATTTAGCTGTACTTTAGAAATCAAATTCATCAACCATGGCACCAATAAAAAACATTACAATTTCTGCTGTATAAGCTAGTTATATGTAATTATTAATTACATGAACATGTCAAATTGACATGGATCTAAAAATTTTTTTTTTTTCTATTCAGGAAGGCCATGACATCACAAATCCAGTATATTATTCCAAAATAACGCCAGAACAACTGGGAATCCTATTGAGAGGGGACAATGAAGCTAAAATACCACTTTTTGATGAGAGGATAAAAATTTTACATGAAGTGGGTACAATATTACTAGAAAAATATGATGGAAGCTTTGTTAATTGTATAAAAGAATGTAATAAATCTGCTGTAAAATTACTAGAGATTGTTGTAAATAATTTCCCCTCATTTAGGGATGAAGCTATTTATGGCAATCAGAGTGTATCATTTTACAAGAGAGCACAGATTTTAGTAGCAGATTTGTGGAATTTCTTTGGTGGTAAAGGGTGGGGTGAGTTCCAGGATATTGATAAGATAACTATGTTTGCTGATTATAGAGTACCTCAAGTTCTTGTGTACTTTGGAGCTCTCAGCTATAGTGATAAATTGATGGATAAGCTGATGAATGGTAAGACTTTGAAAGGTTTTTTTTTATTGAGCACAGTAAAATGACTAAGACGAGTATGTGAGACTATTGACATCATGATGGATTACAACTACCTTGGCTAAAGTGTCTATGTAGCTCTCTAGTTCGATTTCCACCCAACTATAAGTGGGCTTGCAGTAACGGTCATGGACTCCATGCCAGATGAAAGCATATCATTGATATGCATAAGAAACAGGGTGGGCGAAAGTAGAGAGGAACTCTATTATTAACTGACTTGTTCTGTGAACAGTGTCCATCAATGAGGACATGTATTCTCTGTCCATGCAGAAAGCTTCTGTTCCACAAAACTGTTGTTGGGAAGACCGTATACCTGAAGTTTGGACAAAAGACCATGGTGCTGAACCCTGTCGAATGCCATCCCAATGCCAAGACTATGTAACAAACCTATCCATAACCGTGCATAAGATGGCGATAGTTATTCGGGTCTAAACGATCCCCCTTTTTTTGGTACACTTTCAGTTGATTCCTTACCCTTATTGGGTTTTCACAAGTATATTATGGTTGTGAGCTAGTCTATTACTAAAGCTGTACTACCTACCAACAGGTGGGTAGAATCGATTTTTAGATTTAATCGAAGTTTTTGAACTAGCTGTGCCCTCGGTGCTTCTATCATATTGGAATTTCTACTAAAACAATACTATTATATTGTCAAATGTAACCAGCATAACTTGTCTAACCTGAAAGTATTAACTTTCAGTTGTCATATATATATATTTTTACAAGATATAGGCTTATTGTATTGACTACAATTTCACCTGATGTTAAATGACAATGTGCTCCGGGAATGTAAACACTAAACCTCAAGTGATGCTGCCGGAACACACCTATTGGTATTTCGCGACAGGTTTTCAAACTTGAGAATGGTAGCTATCCAGGCAGGGATTGTTATAAAATGCCCTACCACCATGCTATGGTTTCCTCACGATGTTTTCCTTCACCGAAAGCTCAGGCTGATTTTAGAGTTCTATAGGTGGATTCGAGCCCGCGTCCATTGCCGCAGATTCCGGCCGCACTATCCGCTGTGCCATCATCGCATTACATATCGTTGTTTAATGCAATTTTCCAGATGTGCTTCTTCCGAGTGGATCTGAAGAAGAAATAGAAATACGGGGCTGTTCTATCCATGCGGTTGAAGTTTTAAAAAGGAAAATAGAAGAAAAACTGCAAAGCGGTAAACAAGATGTCGAAGTGCCGAAATCCAGTCTTATAGATTATTATCTCTGGTGCTATAGAAGAAAATACGCTGATAAATTAGAATGCGTGCCTTATCATAAGACATTGGGTATATATTATTAAACATTATTATAAACAATTTTATATCTTTTATTTTATTTTTATCTCGCAATGTAACCATTAAAAAAATTGTTTAAAAAAAAAGTACTGTAGTAATAACAGATGCGACGTTTCGAGTGCTATCGTCACATGTTTTGACTTTATTTGAATTCTACAGTTTACTAGACCAGTTTCCTTGTTATTTTAAGCGACGATGGTGCAGAGGATAGTGCGGCTGGATTCCGCGTCAATGGACGCGGGTTCAAACCCACCAATCCAATTGTAAAATCAGCCTGAGCTTTCGGTGAAGGAAAACATCGTGAGGAAACAATAGGATGGTATAGGGCATTTTCTAACAAACCCCGCCTGGGGGATGAAAGGGAAATCTATGTAATGTTTAATTGCTTGTTGAGAACGTAATTTTGAACATAACTGCCGGTTTATACAAAACTGTTACTGCAGACGACACGCAGAAGCCTAATACAAAATGGACGCCATTTGGTGTAGAGACATTCATAAAATATGTATTTATATAATTGCGTTGTTTTTCGATTTGGCTAAATGCTGTTGACCGGAAGGGCCTTGACGATTTCATCGAACTTTTGGGGCTCTCAGCCGGGAGAGTGGTAGCTAATGGACGAGGGTTCGATCCCTTTTATCCAACTCTAAATCCAGCCTGAGCTTAACGTGAAGGTAAACATCGTGAAGAAACCATAGCATGGTGTTAGGGCATTTTCTAATAACGCCCACCTAGGTGGTTCCCACCCTAAAGTTCGTAAACCTTTCGCCAAATATCAATAGGTGTGTTCCGGCAGCATCACTTGAAAACCAGTATCTAGGCTTAGTTGTGTTTACCATCCTGAACCACATCTTCACTTAACTTCAGGTGAGATTCTGGTCAAAGCACTTAGCCGATATCGTATTAAAAAAAGTAAAACTTAAATAGGTATATGGTTTCCATAAAATATTGAAAAACGTTACTAGATTTTATACAATACAAATAAAATGAATAAAACATTTTTATCATGTATACATTTTATTCCGTCAATATACCATCCTTATCTAAAATACATAATTTATATTTTCTATAATTTATTATACAAACATATCACATTATGATAGTGATGATTCTTTCATACTTTCTATTATAATTATGCATTTTTGTTCCAATTAACATACTGTCCAAGTTACAGTTGTTGCGAAATCATCCAACATTTTAACAATGTTTTTACAAATTCTTTACAATGTAAAAATCTTATATGACTCGGTAACAAATAATTAATTATCAATGTAGACGCGAATGTGATGGTATCAATTTTATTATTTATCTCTGATAGATTCTTCTTATTTTTTACCAGTGATGTCAAAATATTTTTCTAAATTTCGTCTTTATTGAAAAGTTGTAAAATTTCAGTATGAACAGCCCGTCTGCTTTAACTTTTAATAAATATGAATCTATGGTTTATGACCTCGGGGTCGCTTTAGATTATATTTGTAAATAACATTTGGATCGTAATGTAATGCTACTGTAGTCAAAACAGCATTGCTCGTAGGTCCATTCGTCTGACACGGATTGGATATTATGGCAACACTGATAAATTTAAAAGGATTTAACTAGCCGCCTCGGAGCTGATATCTACCACATGATTTTTTGGATGAATAATATGCATGAATCAATTTAGGAACCTCGTTCAAATAAGACTTTTATAATTTGTAAACTTCCATAAAAAATCAGCCGACGAGATGTAAGAGCTATTCGAAATTTTATGTAACGACGAAATATTAAACTAGGTACCTAAATCCTGGATACCATAAGTCCGTAATACTAATAAAAATTATTTGCACACTTATAATTTTAACATAAAATCAGTATGAAGATATTAGGTATCTCTGATGATACATAGCTTTGGCATTAGCTAAAGTGCTAACTTAACTTAAATAAAAGAAGACGACATTACATACATTTCACAAAAAAATGGCACTAAATATTTACACCGTATCCCGTCGTATTTATAGTCTATTCAGTTTTTATAATCTATCATCTGTTTTTGAAGCACCTATATAATTGTTTAATTTACGAACCTACATAAAACACATATTAAAAATATTTTTAATTGAAAAAACTCCTAAACCCATTTACAATATTACTTTTATAAGATGTTGAATAAATTAATATACCTAACCCGCACCAGTGTTTCAACTACAGCATTTGTTTTCAAGAAACAAATAATAGCCTATCACTGTTAATTATAGACAAAAAACGCAATGAACAGAAAATCATGCAAACACCATTATTATTAATTATTATACAATGAAATACTGAAATGTAAACGTATTTTATCAGATTGAAAGTCCATGGAAGAAGTGCAACGTTCTGGAATACACATACACAGGGTTCCCATGCACTAATTTAAAAATATAGGATTTTAAGATTAAAATTCTAGAACTCATCGAATTCAAATCGGGACGTAATAAGAGTAGTAAGTTGTTGTCTATTTAGTAACGCATAAATTTAAACACTAGACTTAAAAACGAGACAATTTCAGGGAAATGTGAAGATTGGCAACCTTAAGTATGTATAAAGTAATAATATCTTTTACACTGCAATGCGAAGATAAACGTCATGATTCATGAGATAGACTTGTTTCGTAAGATGTTTACGCTGATTTTTATGACTAATCTAACAAATGTTCAAATCATTTTTGATTTCCTTGATGATAAATTTATTTAAAAATGATTATCGAATATTTATTGTTGTTAATAGTTATAATCATTTTGTTTTTTAAATAAATTAGGTAGTAATGTTATATTTTCTAATAGCAAAGTTCCGACTAACAGTTTGAATTTTAGTTTTACTTATGGGTGTTGCTTGACAGTTTTTGTCACCTGCATAACAATTGTCATGCAGTTTACTCGATCTTTAGTTTTCTCTACAGATTATAATTTTAGTTTTTAAAAGTAAAGTCTACTACTAGTAAAGAAAAAAACCGACAACTAAGCCGTAATGTATCTTATACGTTGTTAGGTAGCGGTGGTGCCTACAAGTATTAATTGTATTGAGCGTGTATACGGAACATTAAATGTATTAAAGCAGTTCAACACATTTTTTCTCCTTTCTTCATCAAACGTTTCTCTTTATTATGATGATTATTATTAATAAGTAGTTAGTGATGAGCTTTAAAAATAAAATAAAAATTACGAGACATCATTTTTTTATTTTTTTTTATTTCATGGTTATGGTCCAATTTCGACCACCGAGTGAAAATTTGTTTGTTAAATTAGGGACCGTTCAATGACCATTTGAATGACCTCATACCACGTATTTATCCCTTCGCATTTCAGTGTATGTTACTAACAATATAAAATAATGTATTCTCACTTATTATTATTAGTGAACTTTGTTTTTAAACTTTCGAAGAATGCTAATTTAGTTTTTATCGTACCCGGTTCTGGTAGTGGGCTCCCGGGTCTGCTGGATTCCTTCGAGACCTCCTCGATCCCGTCCGGGATCTCTTTCGATCCTCCCGGGACAGTCAGCGGCGTCGCCATTGATAGCTTCAGTTCCTCTCTGAACTCTCTCGAAATACTCCTGGCTGTTAAACTGTGCATGTACATCTGTTTGTTCGCGGCTTTGTCCGTCGACGTGTCGTTCAAAAGGTTCTCTTTACTCCGTCTACGTTTTGAATAGGGCTGCGGTACCTGAAATTAAAATTATATAGTTAATTTTACTTGATGACGGTAAGGTTTTTTCTATAAATTATTTATACAATTTTTTTTATTATACGAGTTCAGTAGAATGCTTTTCATATGATTAATAGGTATCTACTAGGATTTTTTTAATGAATAAACGCAAAAACTATTTTTCTGAGTTCAAAAAATCTTTCACTTGAAAACTATATTATCAGTGATTAAATCTTATATCTCTAGATTGAACCCGTGAAGAGAAAGTTTAGAGAAACACTAGAGCAATGCATTCGGTAGAAATAAATTTGTTCTTGTTTTGAAACTAATAGTCACGTTGTTGGTAAAACCGTAAATGATCTCGGCTTAACTAATATCTGTAACGGACTTAAGATAGCAAAGTAACTGAATATCAGCAATATCTAGATACTTACAACTAGTCTTCCCCAATGTTTACTATAAATTATACAAACCATGGAAAGTAAACTAAAAAATATCCACTAACAAATAATTCCACATCAAAATTTAGTTACTTTAGAATAAGTAAGTCCAGAGAGAAACAATATATTAGACGAAAGAAATTCATGTCTTTATGAGTCAATTGTAGGACATAGAAATATGCCATTTTTGAAGAACCACAATTCTCTGGTACAAATTTTGATGTTGTACATATATCTTAAGATTTATTTAATTAGCAGTTTAAAGCAATTTAAAGCCCAATTAGCAGTTAAATTACATCCAAATC
Source organism: Samia ricini (assembly GCA_014132275.2). Taxonomy (NCBI): domain Eukaryota; kingdom Metazoa; phylum Arthropoda; class Insecta; order Lepidoptera; family Saturniidae; genus Samia; species Samia ricini. The sequence goes on from AP028161.1 coordinate 17,477,124, forward strand.
TATCTTGAAATATTTGAGAGGAGTTAACTGATAAACAGTGGAAAGCTCTATTTTATGTTATGTATAAAAACAAGTAAAACAAAAAAAATCACGTACCTTCAGCGTTTGTTCGTTTAAATTATCCATGCTTACAAACTTCTTAGCCAGTTCCTTAACTTTAGGCAGATGTGGTAACACGTCATCGAGTTCACAGAACACTAATTTATCTTCACTATCCTCAACTAATGTTTCTTCTTTTGCATCGTGAACTGGACTGAGAATGTGAACTGTTTCTTTACAGATGCCCTTATCATTATTATCAACGTTGTCACTCCCATCGGGCTCGTATCTTACTGATAAGCTATCGTCAGGCTTACATTTCATAATCTCACCGGTTTGTACGTTGTATATTTTAATTGTGTCTTCCATACTGCTAGAACTTACATATGAGTTGTCTACACTGATTGGTGATTTTAATGGTTCATCGATTTTATCATTCTCGGTGTCAGTTTTGTAAGCTGATTGTAATATTTCTTCAAATTTCTTATCGGTGTCGTCATCCAAGATCGCCGGTTTGGCGGAAAATAGCATTTGTTCGTTACCATCTTCGTACTCGATTAATATATTATGTTTATCATTTGTATTATATGTTGTAGTAATCGATTCAATCTGACGGTCCTTTCCAATGAATTTCGTGTATTGTTGATTTGTAGCAATTATGTTGAATTGTTTTATGAGTAATCCCTGAAAATGATGTTTCGTTTTCATATTTGTTGGTAACTTGATATCTTTTATTATATATAAAGTTTCAATCGATTCAATTATTGCGATACAATTTTGATGTTAGTAATCTAATTGAATAATTTGGATATTTCTAATTCATATATCTATTTGCATAAATAAAAAATACTGAATTCATTTTGGGTAAGAGTAGTTATTTTGATGTTAAGAATTTTAGATACAGCGTGCTTGAACGGTGCTTTAAAGTTATTCACGTGCACTAAAACGTGGTTAGATAGACAAAAGTTAAAAAGTTTACAAATACATTAAAAAATATAAATACACTAAAATAATTAATTATACAGAAAGAGATTATGTTGGTGATGAAAAATGAAAGAAAGGTAATGCCAATGACAGGAATGATTACTATAAAGTTGTGTTTAGTTTAGTTTTAGTTAGTCAAGTGGCAAGCGTTTCGATGCGGTTAGTCATAATATTTTGCCAAAATCATACAACACTCACCACTAACTCCATCGAGTGTTACTGTAATAATAATATTACTGAAAATTTAATAAGAAGAGACACAAATCTATATAAATTTATGTGCAGTACTAAAAGTTCATGTAATAATGTAAAATAGTGTAGTGCGGTGCTGTTAGTCAGCGAATTGGTTTATAAATTCAACGAACATGCCAACTTTTACACACAATAAGTATTATTTTGTGTGTAAAAACGAAGATATTGTAGATTTTGTATCGTGATTAAGTGATATTTATTATAATGGTGGTGGACCTTGCACCGATTTTTAAATATGATATTCTTAAATCTAAGATTTTGTATTGCTTTTAAGGATTCGGTATAAGTTATATACACGATCAGAGATTCAAATATCTAGAGTTAAATTGTAAGTGGGGTGCTTCTGAGAATTTAGGTGGTTTAGATTTACGGTACTATTAGGATGTGCTATCATCACCAGAGATCGGTACGAAAGCCTTTGTTTAACCTGAGACTGCCACCGAACGTGTAGCCGAGACCTGCCCGTCGCTTCGAGCGATGGATCAGGTCGTCGCTTCTCAACGTATTGCTCCGCCTAACATTCGTATAAGTCTCGAAAAGATCTTCGGTAATTTCAGGCTCTTTTGGTATTTTAAGTCTAACCATATCCTCGTTTTCCACATAACCATCACCTTTCATCGCACACAGTTCTATTTTTTTGTCTTACGTGTTGGTCTTTCTGTCGACATAGGGATCATTTGTCGCATGGTTATCGCCAGCGTTATCATATTGTCTATCGGGGTTTTCGAAAATGGGGTTTATCGCAAAGTTTGGACTCGCATTTCTGGGACTGAGGACAGCGCGGACGATGTTCTGATGAAGGGCGCAGGCTTCCAGGTCGCTCAATGAGCTGCTAGCACTTACTGGCGATGCGAACTCTCTATCAAAATTGTCTAAACTGGTCGATTTATTCATTGACGATACGGAGCTTGTGTCGCTGAAACTGCTTTTATTGCGACATCCTGCGGATGTTTTCGCTTCTCTTATGTAATAGTCCCTGCCGTATCTACAGCAATCGAATAACATTATTATTAGCCCACATTATATTATTTAAAAAAGAAGATTTCTTCAATATGCTATACGTGTTCCTTACCTCTTATATTGTGGAACTTCATCAGCCGTTACTTCTTTTAATATTCGTGGAGATGGGCTTTTAGATCTTCTGTCTACTCCTATTAACATTCTCAGCACTGAGGGTCAATGATAACTTATTATGTCTCACCTCTCTAATGGGATTTTCAACATGTTTGTATCCATCTACAACATCTTCACTTGTATGTATATTATCATCGTTGATGTCTTTGGGTTTTGTTGTTATCATGTCGAATATTGATGAAGTGCTTTTTGCTGAAAGTCGTTTCTGTATAGCTTCAGGTGAATAAGGATTGTTTGGCATTTCTACATAATTCAACCACTTTTTGCGTTCTCTGTATGCTATTGAACCTGCAAAATTTTTGTAAGTTTATTACAATAACGATTATGACATTTAAAGTAAAAATGTGTTTTAAAGTATCGCTTATTAATATTATTATTAAATAGTTAAAGTTAACATCTAAAATGGCAAACGTTTTTACAATAATTACAATATCTAAATAAATAAAAAATGAATGTTATTCATTGATTAACGTACCACCTAAGAACGGCTGGATGGTTTTCGTTTATTCTATTTTAAATGTCGTCGTAGTAGTACGAGAAATAACGACAAACATTATTTATGACAGGACAACATTTGTCAGAGTAATATAGTAGTAAATGTAAATCAATTACCTGGAATCAAATCTTGCTCTTCGTCTGTATCTCTAATTGATATCCTGTAAAGGAAATTTATAATATTAGGTCATGTTGTTTAGAAATCGTTTAATAAATTTTTTTCTCTTTACTCACTGTCGTGGAGAATCCTCGAAGTGTTGTCTACGTAAACTATCAGCGTGTCTTTGTACTGGCATCGTTACTGTTTCCTCATATTCACCTTCGTTTTCATGACGACTCAGTGTACCGATTCCTAAATGTTACATATTAGTTTTAGATTTGATTAAAACTTTTAAGCATTTAAAAGATGTTGATAAATTACCTTTTTTACTGGAGAGACTGTCCATGTCAAAATTACTTTCTCCGTCGGAAGTCAAATAGTCTCGATGTTCATCACCATTTAGAGAATCACCATTTACATTTAAAATATCACCGTTAAGAACAGTCCTATGTATTTCTTCTTTCAAAGCGAATTCAGCTTTAGATAGCGGACCGCTGTCTACACCAAGTACTAATATGGAATCTTTTCCACTATCCACTTTGTCCGTTGCGTTAACGTTTATAGTTTCAACAATAGTAACGTTATTGTCATTAAGTTCATTAATGATATCGTCTACTGCTTTCTCATTCTGTATGTATTCATCTCCTACGAGTTTTTCAAATTCATCTGGATCATCTATGACTGTGAGACTATCCGGTTCGAATTCTGACGAATCGTCTATCTTAGGTTTACCACCTATAACGTGTTTTGAATCTAGAACTCTTTTTATGTTACTTTTGTATCCTGTAGTTTCTCCGTCAGCGTCACTCGCGTTGTCGGATAGGTCGGTTGTGTCATCGGCGTCTCTATCTCCTATTAACGCTCTATATTCTGTGTTCGAGTTAGGCACTAACATAGGTACTGGTACTGATTGAACTGTTTTAAATTTTTTCTTTTGGAAAAGCCAGTTTTCTTCCCAAGTGCCATCAACTGCTTGTAAGTCACTACCAGAAACTTCGTCGAACTCGCGATCCTCGTTTTCTGTAACTGATATGGCTTTAAATTAGTATCGGTGATAAATTATTATATTGGTGTAACTGTCTTTAAATTGATATTTACTTTTATGATGAATAATATCACCTCCAAATTCAGGGAAGGGCACTCGACGCGGCATCTCTAGAGCCTCGTCGGTCGCTTCCCCTTCTTCCCAATCAGACACGTCCTCTTCTTCATGTAGCTGACAATATAAGAAAACTGTTTTCATGTTATACTTTATATAGACAGCATTCCTATGTATGGTTTTATCTGATGAAGAAAGTCATAACTTTCTCATAACCCATGTTAGGCAGGTTTACGGTTATTTGATTTTTGTCGATTATAGAGTTTTAAAAAGGGTTGTGTTTACCGGATAAAGTAGAAGGAGTGTCACTCAGAGTTACGCATTTTTTTTTTGTGTAACGTCGATTTGTTTGTAATTTACTATTGTCACCCACCGATGCTATCTTAAAGATCTTTTAAGCTTACGTGTACTCTTCAGGTGTGTATGTGTACCACATCTTACTCGACTAATACGGGCATGCCAGGGCACGGCTCGTTTAGCGGATTGGCAATATTATATGTCTCTTTGTAACATTTTATTTACGATAACAACAAACACAATGTATACTGTAAGTAGATTTTAACTCAAAAACTTACAATTAATAGGACATAATTAACTAGTATACTAATACGTAAAATCGTCTACAAAGCTTCCTAAAAAAAGTAGTTTTAAAGTTGATATTAAATATCGTATCTATTGTTAGTGTTTTTATTTAAAATAATTTTGAAATGTTTCGACTAGAAATGAAATACTCTCAAAGAAACTTAGCATTTCTTAAGTTGTCACAAAAATAATATAATTTGAATAACTTACAGGAGGAGTGATATCCCTAGTGTGCCTGGAGTTCATAGAGCGTGGTGATGACCTCTCTGATGGTGTAGGGCTCGCACTGGCGGAATGTATGCCGCTGCTGCGACCGCCAGATCCGTTCTCATTCTGGTATCTTTCAATCACCTGGAATAGGTCAAAATATGTATTTGTTAATACATTTATTTCTATGGATTCCGATAGTAATGGTATTTCCCAGTATTCATAAATTTATAGGACAGTTTTTTAATGTAATAATGAGTATCGTGAAACCGAGAATTACCATCGGGAAAGTAGTTCACAATGTTGATAAAGAAATGGGCAGACACGATGGAAACAACAGTTTGTAATGCAGTTGTTGGGAATGTGAATAATTACTTGTGTACGAAACAATAACTTTATGTTCACACGAGCGCGCTTTCGCACTGGGTGATGTCCGCGTCACGTCGCGTTGGGGAGCGCATGCGGATCGCGAACTTAAATAGGGTTCGCAGTATTGAATTGAATAAAGTATTTTTGATTTTTATTAACAAAATTTGTTCGTAGTTAAAGAATTGAAGGTTTAAGAGTTAACATGTAAAGCGTTCATTTCTCGAATAAATGTTCGATACGGAACATTGTATTGTTGAGGTCGAACAGATTTTATGGTAATTGTCAAAAAATCATATAGTAATATTTTTTTAGAATAAAATACTGTTGACCGGAAGGGCCTTTACAGCTTCATCGTAACTTTGGGGGCGAGTACTGAAGGCACTCACCGCAAAAGGTAACTGGCACTAGGGCACCAAAGTGGTCCGAACCTCGACTTGAGCGTTACTTGAGTGTGAAAACTCCCACGGAATTTTAATCCTAGCTAATCCCTACGTTTTTTTTACATAAAAAAAGGTTCCTTACAGGACCTATGTATCTGCGTGTTATGTGCAGGATTGTTAGTGCAGTATTGTACGTGTAATACTTGATGCATGTTCATTGTCACTGTATCGCACTGGTAGCGGCGTCAAGAGTCTCCCCAGTTGGAGAACGGAGCACGTCTTGGGCCGCCACCGGAGTGGGACCCGGAGTGTGTGCAGGAGCAAAGCTAGCCGCCTGTCCCCGGCGGCGGGAACGGCGGTTTCGCGGGCGTGAATACTGCCATACAAGTGAACACTGTTGATGTGGGAAAATCCTATTCATACGAGTGATGTTATCATCGCGGTCGGTCAAGACGTTACTCGGTCGTCGCATCTTGGGGAGGGCGTTCGGGTCAGGCGAGTACGAGACGGCTTGTACTATGAAGGGGTTCGGGTGTGTCTTTGCGCGTTCGAAGAAGGTGTGACACTGGGTTTTGTAAACGGACTTGATGGTGGGCAGATCCAGATCCCTGATGATTTTACGGACGCTGCGAATAATATTGAAATAATATAAATTGCTAGTGCGAGAGGAGCCGATGGATAATTCCGTGTATAAAGTTATCCAACAAATAACGAATAAAAGAAAGCCAATAGATAGTAGCCAATCGATTAGATATTTACCTAATTTTTATCAAATGTTACAAGATTATTATTGACGATAATAAAGCTATTGACCTCCGATGAACTCTATTTATAATCCGGTATTAATCTAGAATTTACTCGAGCTGTTATCGTTTTATTTATGTACCTACTAGGTTTATTTAATACAATACGTGAAGGTCAATACCAATTTTTAACTACCAATTATACCTGTGGGCAGAATTTTTATTGTATTCCTGTCTGTTTTAAAACATGTACCAAATTTTTATGTAGGTACTTTAGTTTTATATAAATAAATGAATTAATTTGTTAATAATTCTAAATAATTTAATATCTGTGACCCTAGTCATGCGTATTGCACGAGACGAATGGAAAATCGTGTCACTAGGTTACATGTCCAGTTCAAAAAATCTTTTAAATTCCATACTTTACTTCTACATTCTTTAAGTTGTACAACGGCTCTAATGAAATTTACTCCATCATACATTTTTGAAACCACTTTTTACTAGAAAAGGGGTTGTGATGCAAGTTTAACTGTAAAATTTTCGGCTTAACAATATTTTTAGATGTAACGTGACATTTTTGGAGTAGGCAACATAGAAATAAACCAGGTGACATTAGTCTATACAGTTATAATATGCATGAATAAACCGTAGAAATAGTATTTCGTAAAACTACTCGTAAAACAATGACCGAGTTATATTTTTAAAACTACATTTGAAGTTGACATCATAAATGTTATGATTGATTAAGGTTAACTATAAAATCGAAACTTTATATAAATAATAAAAATGAATTTAATAATATTAAAATTATAAAATTGCAAATAAAAAAATAACCTATTTTAAATTAATATTTTTTATTTAATTATAATTTGAGTACCTACTGACAAAAGATTGTCTGTCTATTCAAAGAACAAATCGTCGTGCAACAGCATAGAAATGAAACAGTTAAATGAAACTTATCATTAATCCAATTATTTTAAATGAAATCTATGAATAGATAGGTAAAATATTATTTTGTTACCAACCTAATTTATTTTATAATTACACAATGATTTTTTAAAATGTACGAAATCGATTATAAATCCGGGTTCACTGTTCAATATGACATATGTAATCATCATTAATGATTTATATACAATATTATATAATACAAAACTCACCCACAGAAACCCAGCAAAGACATACAATCCGACTAGAGCGATAATGCTATAATATAAAAACATTTTTTTTTTGTATTATTTACTTATCTACATCACAGTAATTTATATTAACGACATAACATACGAACTAATACGCGACAACTGATACAATTCGTCTGAATAATCTCTATTTTAATTACATACGATAAAATTATTGCTTTAGTTTATTGCTTACCATTTTTTTTTTGTTTTAATTTTTTTAAAATATAGAACGATCCAACGCCTTCTTTGCGCTACGATCGCGTATCTGTGATAATATTTCCCTATCACATAGACACTGGGTTGATAAGGTATCGGATAAATCACTTGTACTGCTTGTGCTCCTTGTAAAAAAATTTCTATTGAATGATTGATTATTTTTCTTGATTTATTTTAGGATGTCTGCTATTTATTTGGGATCGTAAAAATATCGGTTAGTATTTTAAAACTTTTAACTTCTTTAACCCTTTCAGGACCATAAGTAGGCGGAGAGTAAATATTACCATACAACTGTTTGTATTAATTTTGTAAACATAGAGTATATGAAAATCACAAAATGATGCATTTGTAAGTCTATCTCTTTTAGAGTTTTGTGGGAAACATTTTTTGAATGTTTTTCAAATTCAAATTCGAATATTGTTATAATGAAATAGACAGCTGCCAATTTTACAATGGGAAAAATGTTTCCCCTGGCCGTGAAAGGGTTAACAGATGAAGATGAAGACAGTTAAAATTGAACATATACTTTGAATTTATAGTTGTTGATATAGTATTTTTATAGTTCTTTGATAACAGATTTTCAACTAGACAGTGAAACAGAGAGAAGTTGATCATTAGGAATTGAGGAGGAATCATCATAAGATTCGAACCTAAATCATTTCAATTCATTTTGGATTATTTTAAGCTGGCAAAATATGACTTTTCAAACCGTTTTATTTAGTTTGATTTTTAATTAAAGACAAGCAAAGTCTCTGCTTATCCATTAGTGCGTTTGTAACTCGTGCAACAATTAACCTATTTACAAGATTCTTTACTTAAATAATTAATAGTAAATATGAGCATTCATATGTATATAAATGTCACATTAATGGAATTTAATTAAATTCTTCTAGAAAAATGGCGGCTATTTCACTAGAACTATGCAGATAATTTTTTGACACCCTAAAATTTAAACTTCCTATTAATATTTCCAACGCATGTCATGAAATACATTCCCAATGAATTTCAAAAGTCTTCGAGCAGTGCGTGTTGCCAGTGATGAGTTATGGCACTGAGACGTGGTCGCTTACAATAAGTTTAATTAGAAACCTCAAAGTTATCCAAGGGGCAATGGAGAGGGCTATGCTCGGAATTTCCCTGCACGATTGAATCAGAAAAGAGGGGAACCGTAGAAAAACCAAAGTAACCGACATTACCCGAAGAATTACCAAAATAAAAACAATTGGCTGGGCACATCCGTCGTAGAACGATGGGCGATGGGGCGAACGGGTTCTCGAATGACTGCCGCGTATCAGAATACGCAACGTGGGTAGGACCCGCACAAGGTGGACCGATGACCTGGTGAAGGTCGCGGGGGTCCACTATATGGGGGTGGTGCAAGACCGATCGTCATGGACATCTTTGGGGGAGACCTATGTCCAGTTGTGGACCCCTTCCGGTTGAATGGATGGATGGATGAACTTCCCTCGTGCACAATAACCAAACTATATTACGTAGACCAATATCAAAATGATATAACACAGGATCCAAATAAAATAAGTCCATAAAAACAAATAAGAAGTAGGTACTTACTTCATGACAGTTTTCGCCAAAAACCCACTACCACTTCTTATATTTTAGTACTAATTTTAAATAATACAAGATAATTTATTAAATTAAATAAATTGAATAAAAGATGATTTTTAACCCAATATTTTGTACTAAAACACATAACCAAGTACCGACCTACATCTTTACCAATTGTTTTACATAAAACACAACGTTTCAAGTTAATGCCTGTTTAAAATCTAAGGTAAATGGGCTATATGTATATAACAATTCTTATCTAATAATAATAATTGTTTTAAATTGATTCTAAAAGATTAGATAATTTGGTAACATACACAGCAATGTTTGAACAGAGTAATCTTATGTTCTAGTTAGGCATACTATAAATTGAATTAATTGTGACTTAACTATGATAAATTATACGATTTTAATGTAACACTGTAATGTAGGTGTATCCATGGTGATATATGAAAATGGCATTTTAATCAGATTGGTTAAATATAGTTTTGCCAACCATAAATTAGTAAGGACGTGCGCATACATTCATGAGGTTTCCTTGCAAGTTATGTTTACAGATATTATGTTAAGATTCCACGTAGCGTAGTACTTTTTAAAATATTGTTTAATTCAAAAAAAGTTTCAATTTTATCAAAAGAGGTTGCGGTGACTTCTTTTTTAAAATTAGAGTGAAATTCTTGTTTTTTCTATCGCTCTCCATTTAAAAACCAAGTATGGAACAGACAGGTAAACGTTATGTCTTATTAAATTCCTACCGAGTTAAATAATTAAGAGATAAAGATGTTACCTTCAAACCATACTTCACATAGAATAGACAGATCCAACATTATTGTATGTAGATATTACGATGCGATTAGATACAATAATTACTGGTAATTATCTTTGGTCCTTAAGTTATTATAGTTAATGGCGACCTTAATGTTGTTGCGAGCAATCAACATTATTATTATCTTAGAATGACACAATACTGAAACTTGTCCTTGGAGCAGCAGACTACTTTATTAATAGCTAAGACAAGAAAATAGGCTGTAAAGAAACTAACAAAAATAAGAAATAACTTTCTTACTGTTAGAAATCTCTCCGTATCTTTCGTTTGAATAACTTTTTGCAGATTTTGTCTTACGCAGCTAGGTTTAAAAACAAAAAGACTTAACAGGAGGTAAGGTCATCCTTGTTTCTAATTCATTATCTTACAGTATTTGACTCTATGTTATGTAATTTTGGTGCCATTTTACGTGTTATAGTTTGCTTATTGTGCACAGGTGATGTGTATTGTAGTGTATGACACGGATAGTAAATTCTGAAATCTCCCAACAACTTTCTTTCTTTAATAAAGGTTAAAAATTAATAAAGGTCCGCCATTTTGTTAGAGGGTTATATGACGTTAGCGTCAGACTTGGCTGCATGGTCGAAATACATTCGCTTTTTCCTTATAAAGAAATAATTGGAATCAAATAAGAAAAAATCCTGGTCAGCAGTGCACAATAACGGGTTGAAAATGATGATCATGCCACCTGAGGTCGAATGACGAGCTGGTTCTTGAGGGCATATGTTGAAAAATACCAAATTCGTCTAGTTTGATGATCAGGGTTCAAGCCCAAACCCTTCCCTCCTGAGCTTGAAAAGCTCAGTGTACGAAACCGTCTAACTATTTAAAAGCTACGCCACTGGTACGAAGGCACTATGAGAGTCATGTTAAAACTTACCTTATTCAATATAGCGGTGGCGAGTAAATCTTCGTAGGTTGATGACTCGATGGTGGGTGTGTGGGAAGGTTCAGTAGCGTATCGTGCGAGCGCTGGCAGCGCTGACGCTTCTTCGACCACCCTGGCGACCAGCCGCTTGAGCTGGACGTGGGCGCCACTAGCACCGACACGCCGCCCACTTGGAGTGTTCGAAGGTGATGCATTTCGAGGAGGCAAATCTGAGGAATAGAGATATATTTAATGGATAATGACGTTGGATACATTTGTGTATTTTACCTGAACCATATATTATTGGCAAACACATAATAGTTAGGGTAAGAACATATTATTTACACGGTATAGGTTCAGGGCTTTGAAAATCTCACCTCATGTTAATTGACGATGTGGTCTAGGATGGTAAACACACTAAGCTTAGATGTACTGGTTTTCAAACGATGCTGCCGGAACACACCTGTTGGTGTGTAGCGACAGGTTTTATAACTTGGGGGTGGTAGTTATCCAGTCGCGCGTTATTAGAAAATGCTCTACCACGAAGCTATGGTTTCCTGACGAAGTTTTCCTTCATCGAAAGCTCTGGCTGTTGTTAGAGTTGGATAGGTGGGTTTAAATCCGTGTCCATTGACGCGAAATCCGACCGCACTACCAGCTAAGCCATCATTACTACAAAACCTATGGTTAGATAGATACCTATCTATGATACCGCTAGACGTATTACATACCATCTCTTCTTTTCAACTTTTTTTTTCGAACTGATTAAATTCTGTTTTCCAGAATGGCTATGACTACTTCACTGGAATTTTAGTCTTTTAGTACCTTTACTCAACCAGGAGAGTGGTAGCTATAACGATCTACCAAAACGGTATTTCTAATTACTACATGGTAAAAAAGTCGTCGTTTTAACTTGCTTTTGCGGAGCCCATTTCGGATATCAGAATACATATTTACTATTGCTATATTACTTAGTGTAGTTTTTCGATTCTTCTGCGTTATTATGTAAATTAATTTAATTAAAGTATACATGTTTTCATGCATAATAATGAGTTTAGTATAAAGGTTGCAATAACAAAACAAATAGTTAGCTAACATTTACTGAATGACATTATTTAATACACTTGAAATTATTAAATTAAAGATATAATCGTCAGTTTTACTTAACGTGCAAGTACATTTTACGAAACGTTGTTAATTATTTAGGTATAATTTTTGTAGAAATACACAACTAATTAATTGGAGTAATACAAAAAATTAAATAATTTAAATTTATGCTTCGGCAGATTTTATATACAAATTTACTACAATAAGGCTTCAAACAATTTTTACCAAATGTATATATATAAAAATACAAAGTCATACACACACAAATTATAAAGCCACACACACACATAAAAACCATACAACTATCATTACATTTGTATTAACACTTGAATAAATAAAACAATTCAAATATAATTTTCTATGACATTATGTTTCTTCTTTTCAAAATTAAATATGGACGGTCTTTGTAATATGAATATTAATTGTGTGTATTAATTGTATATATTATGTAAATATTAAGCCGAATCGATTGTATATAAAGTGTAAAAATTACATAAAAATGTAGTATTATTTAAATCAACATCATACTCCATTTAATAGTTAGCCGTTATTTCAGTTTCCAAATATAAATAAAGGATTTTTTTACTGTACAGGCGATTTTTTTTTAAAAGACGCTAACGCAGTAATCACATTATCCTAAGAAGTACTCGGTCTCAAGTTATGCTGCTGAAATACACTTCTAATTTTTAAGTAGTCAGATGGGCATTAGGAAAAGTCCTGCCAGCGGCGTGTTATGTTTTCTATACGGCATTCTTCTTTTTCTTTATAAAACTTAGGTTAAATGTAGAATAGAATAATATAAAACTATTGAGCTATAATAGCTTCAAAACTTTTTAGATTAGCGTTTTTAGCCAGATTGTCACATCAGATGAAATTGTGACGTGTGTGATTGTGGCCTTTATGATTATATTTTAGGACTGTACCTGTTACAACAGTATTAATTGTAAGAGTAAATGAGGGTTGCTATCTGTTAAAATTAAATAAGAGCATTAAAGCGTTAACGCATTGTAACGTTCATTAGGCAAAGATGCAACATGTCTGGTTAATCTTACTGGTTCTATTTTTTTTACAGATATAGACTTAGTGCTTTGATCACTATCTCACCTGATGTTAAGTGACGATTTGGTTCAGGATGGTAAACACACTATGCCTAAAGATACTGGTTTTCAAGAGATGCTGCCGGAGCACACCTATTGGTATTTGGCAACAGGTTTTCAAACATGAGGGTGATAGCAACCTAGGCAGGCATCATTAGAAAAATCATATGGTTTCCTCACGATGTTTTCCTTCACCACCAAAGTTTGTTATTTTTAGTTCAGTAGCATATATATTGACGCATACATAGTAATTTTAAGATTTAGGGATTGCTATCACATCGCATCCTAGGCAACTTAACAGAACCTTATTTTTTGATTAAATTATAATTTATGAAATTAAAAAAAATATATCAAAGGGAGTATTCGGCGCGTAGAAAATTATCGCGTTTAATTTTGGAATACTTATAGACATTTGTTTATATCGTTTCTTATTTTTATTATCATGTTCAAGTAGAGTGACCTCAATGTTTGACCTTCAGTTATCTGCGGGTGTAGAATTATCAGTACCAGATACATAACATTAATGAGGATTTCGAACGATGAGGGAAATGTAATAATATAGTATTTTTCCGTTATGTTATAATACTAAAAGAAATTGAGATGATCTTACTATTATTTTATTTGAAGCATTACACAAGTACATGTAAGTTTGAAGCAGTGAATATATTTATTACTAGGAATTTTGACTGGAAACCTGTGAAATATTATAATTCGAAAAAGTACTACGGCTAAGCGATTTTTTTTTGTAATTGGCATCCTTGACGTAAATGGATGATTTTTACCGTCATAAAAAACGAATAATTTTTAAATCTGACGTGATATTTTTATGGGGAAAAAAAAAAAACATTTTGATTGTTAGTGACAATCATTACATTTCAAACATGTGTAATTAATTTTTGATTAATAATCTATTAAGAGGGAGATTCTGAAAAGAAGCAATTAATTTAAGAATTAAACGAAGATATTAATAAATTACAAGAGCAACTTATTGCTGATGCAAAACGCAGTGGATGGGAAGTAATGCGTAATAATATCTTTCATGCTGTGCCAAATTGATTTGGAATTTACTGTAATTATTAACAAGATTTTATTTGTTTGAATTCTGTTTACCTCTTGTATATATATCCTAAGTGTAGGTCATTTAATGAGGCGTTGATGGCGCAGCGGGTAGCGCGGCCGGATTCCGCGTCAATCGACGCGGGTTCGATCCTCACTTACCCGACTCTAAAATCGGGCTGAGATTTCGGTGAAGAAAAATATCGTGAGGAACCCATATAGTATGGTGGTAGGCCATTTTCTAACAATGTTCGCCTGGGTAGCTACCACCTTCAAGTTTGAAAACCTGTCGCCAAATACCAATAGGTGTGTTCCGGCAGCATTACTTGAGAACCAGTACCTCTAGGCTTAGTGTGTTTACCATCCTGTACTACATCGTCACTTAACATCAGGTAAGATTGTGGTCAAAGCACTGAGCTTATTCCATGCAAAAAAAAAAAAAACAAATTAAACAACTGACCATTTTTGTGCTGCATATACTGTTGATCTTTTACAGCTAGAGCAATCTGCAGAAAGCAAGCACCAGCATAAGGCCACGAATCTCGGCTTGTGCGTTATCAATATGTCATTTCTCTAAATGAAACCTAGCTAAAACTGTCAGTTTGGTAAAATAAAACGGAGAAAAAGTCACTCACAGAAATAAATACACAAGTTTTGTAAGCCCAACTTTTTATTATTTTCTAATATTCAGTGTTACAACAACATGGCGGCCGGTTTATTGTAAGATCATTCAAGGGAATTTTTATGACATTTCAGAATTTATGCTCCTTGTCAATATTTTTAGCACACTTCTTTGTGCACAATAACCGAACTATAACACTTAAGAAGACACCAAAATTACAGTGAAGTTAATACAGAGTCGAATATTGGAAGTTAATGAATTACAAATTTGCTAGTGCATAAAATGTCATTGTATCGCATTGGATTAAGATTCAAGAGCTTCCCCATCTGCCTTTACCATTAATAAAGTTATTAACCTCAAAATTAACCTAAGAACCGATTAACGCACAAAACGAATAGGTATTTGACCTGAATAAATGAAACTTACGTAAACCAATATTATCTAACCATAACTAACTGATAGTGGATCAAACAAATTATTTACTTTGACTATTAATAATCGTGTTGCATTATTAATCTTTGCATAATTATATTATGAATTAATTATTATACGCAATCGTGAATAACGTTCTGTAATTTATTCGTTGTTATATATGTATCTACATAAATATATTCTTCCTGATTCATTTCACATAAATATTGCTGACAGGTTTTCATTTATTATTTCTAATGAGGTGAGATTTTTATGTTTCTGTATCTATGACGTTATATACTATGATGTTATTCTTACGTGTTATAAAAGAGAGTATCTCTTTAGTCAGTGTGTCTGTTAATTGGGTTATTATTTGAGAAATACTGAACGAATTTACATGACTTTTTTAATCGCTTTCAGATTTTTAATGTCTATATAAAGTTAAGATTTTGAATTACTAACAGAAGTACGTATTACGTAGTGCGTATTTATCCAAAGAACTATTGTTTTCTCCCCTTATTATGGTGATTCAGTTTTCGTATCGAAATCAGCCATTGTATATCATCCATCTTATGGTTTCGCCAGGCAGCGTCGACACGAGCCGTGCTCGACTTCTATAGTAAAATAGCGTTGGCGTCCTGACCCGTCCGCTGTATATTGCAATCATTAGATAACTTACGCGGTAGTAGATTTTTACTTGCCATGATGGCTAAGTGGTAATGGTGGGGAAGGAGAGGGGGTTATGATGGCTTATTTTTTATATGTAAGACGAGCGGGTCTGAATGTTGATTACTTTAGTATTGTTTACATATGAAAAGGATATGCGGTCGGCGATAAATTTGAATAGTAGGTATTTCAGAAATCTATTGCTTTCGCGTTGCGTCATAAAGAAAGATTTATAAAACACGAAAGGGACAACTGCAGCTCGGGCTAATTTTACTTATGCAAAATAGATGAAAACATCACTTAGTAGTTACTTAGTTAGTAGTTAGCCACTTAGTAGCTACCCTGTTTCTTCCTCCAAAACAAACTGGTTTTTGATTTTCTTTCAGTTATAGAATAAGAAAGACGTTGGTTACGCCCCAACGTTTTTTTTATTTATCAAATTTGTTTGATGAACACCTGAGAATTACGGTATTTTTTTCATTTTCATTGGCTCCTAGATTCTACAACAATAACTAATGTATAGAATAAATCAAGACGCACGTGCATGGCGTTGGTGGGTATATATTATTTGGTATAAAATATTTTCCATAGTGCTATTATACAGGGAGGAAACAGGGGACTACACTTGTATGGAATATAGGGCGCTCGCATATTCTCTTAATCTTCGTTTGTAGTATAAAATTTTTGTGACGTTTACGTAATCATAGGGCAGAGGGGTAAATGTTTTTTTACACGGTTTAGGCTTAGTGGTGTGATCACAATCTCTGACATTAAGTGACGATGTGTTCCAGGATGGTAAACACTCTAAACCTAGGTACTGGTTCTCAAGTGATGGTGGCGGAACACTTTTATTGGTATTTAGTGACAGGTTTTCAAATTTGAGGGTGACAGCTACCCAGGCGAGTATCACTAGAAAATGACCTACCACTATGCAATGTTGTGTGTGAGTGTGTGTGTGTTCTGGCAGTATTACTAGAGAGCCAGTACCTCTAAGCGTGTTTCCATCTTCGATCTCATCGTTACTTGACATTAGGCGAGTTAGCGGTCAAAATCACAGCTTAACTGTACAAAAATGTCGATGATCTTCCAAGTCACCTTCGGCATGGGTAAAGTCCATTAATTTTACAAAAAAAAACTGTGAGATCCACATATACGTGTTAATTAAACGTAATTAACAGTGACATTGCATATATTTATACGAACGGATAAAATTTGAGTGTGTGAAGTTAATAGGTTTCGTAACCGGTCGTCCTTTGCAAGTACACGCATGGGCCAGGGTTGTAACCTGTACTGTTATAAAATATCGTACTAAATTTAGATTGCTTTTATTAAGTAACAAGAACCGTATTTACAAAGTTGTGAATCATATTTTAATTTTACTATAATTTTCTTATTAATATTTAATCAGAATTACGTAACAACCCTAGGATAGGATGACATTTACCTTATTCGATTGCAACGAACCTGTTCACCCACATACTTTTATTTATTACCTCAAAACTAATTATTTTGAGCTTGCCGGTATACTTATAGAAATCAATTTAACGTGGATATGGGCAGGATTTGGTAGAATTTACAAGAAGGAAAAATCCTAATAAAAAAAACTTCACAGTGCATTAATTTATGTGAAATGAACAACACCTATCGTAAGCAAAAAAAAAAAGAGAAATATTTGGCGAAACTTTTTCAGGTCAAACGATATGAAATAGGGGGAATCCTCTCCAAAATATAAGCACTAAATTTAATAGCATCAGAAATATCAACTGTGTATTCAAAGAAACGGCATTCTTAAACGTAATTTTTTGAATGAGTGGTCACAGTCATTTTTTGATTCCTTACACCATCTAACCTCTTTCAAATCAAAACAAAAAAATCTTTATTCAATTTAGGCCTTGATCAGACGCTTATGAACGTCAAAAAACTACCACCGGTTCGGAAAACAACCCAGTCGAGAAGAGCCGACAAGAAACTCTTTCATTATTAACATCAACAACGCATCAACATTATTATCATATGTCAAGAAAATTAAACAAAATTGGAAAATTGTGAATCTGTTAGTACGCCAGTATCCTACCTCATCATAACTGATGAGTAATTGTGATCGATCCAACATAGTTAAAATAAATAAATAATATCGATAATTCAGTCAAACTTACCGAAAATCTCCTCGAGCCAATGACAGGATATATACAGGAATATGGCAACACCGAGCCAGAATCCAATTAGTAAAACTGCCAGATACTCCCACATTATTACGTTTAAGCAGACACTTATCTTGCACTTATTGTCCCATCACTATTTATATGATAGTGTTTTTGAAATTTTTATAATCTGGGTTTCGGCAAGCGGTACAGCAGTTTAATATACATTTTTTTTTTATATTATTAATAATAAGATTTAACATAAGTTAAAAACACTTATGGTTTATGTTTGTTGTATTTTTAACATTTTATACTATAATAAAGTGCATCATAAATGTTAAAATTTTAAAATGGATTTATAAATATGTTTACATCGAATAAAGTACTTAGGAATCGTAATTAGGAAAAAGTGAAAAAAAAAAAACAACAATGTCAACTTGAAAATTGTACACACGGACATGTAAAGAGCCAGCGAAAGCTAATATAATTAATATAAATAAACGTAGATAATGCAAATCACTCTCTTTTAGTCTGTCTGTATATTTGTTCATTGGAGCCATATATAACTCGAAAAATGGCTTAGTTGTTTCTTTTTTTTTTTGTAGTGAAAACTTTATTAGCAGCGTTGAGTGGTTCTCGGTAGGGGGAAATTTTATAGATTCATATTACCAATGCTATGCAGCCGTCAACAAGCAACAGTATATCAAGTATAAGATGGCGTTTTAATGGTAGCGTTCAGGAAATAAATAATAAAAACAATACCTTCGCAGCCCCTACAGTATATTTTGATTACGAATAAACTGTCTGAAACGTACATAGTTATTGGTCGCAGCGCCAATAGATGTAAAAACCAGAGAAATGTAACATTTAACATTTGGTTATGGTTACAATTCCAATTAAAAAGTGATGAAATTTAAACATTAGAATAACAGTTTTTCCAAAATTTCGAGTTTTCACTTCTGTCGTCAGTAACCATGGCTGCCTAGTTTTTTATTTTCTTCCTAAGTTTAAATATGCATGTTTTTAAAGTTGAAAACATGTCAAACAAATTATATCGATAACAAAATCATTATAGAATAGTAATAGATATAAAATATATTGTGAATAATCATAAAGAATTATTGAAAATTTTATATACAAGCGCGATCGCAGGTACGAGCAAATATAGTGTATAAAGAAAAGTTGGCTGTCACGGGACTCTCGTTAAATATGATATATAGACTGCGAAGTCGATGCTATAGTTTGTTATTAATTAAAACCAATAAATAGATATGGAGTTAAATAAATAAAATAATAATAAAAATAAAGTATACGCATAGAAAAGCTCACACCCAGTACACACAGGGGCGAGCGCTTAAGGTCCTTAGCGGAAAGAGATAATTAGCACGGGTGTGAACCTCGCCTTGAGTGAAAAATTCCGCGGTATCCCTATGATATGTAAAAAGAGGGGGAAAAAGTTCCTTTACAGAATTCATGGACCGTTTCCCGCCACGGTATAAAATCGGTTTTACTATAGAGGCGCACGAATAAATGTTTACACTCGAATACGTATTTCGAATTAAACCTACTTATAGTATAACATAGAAACTCTTTTGTTGCAAGATCACATTATTTATGAACGAAGAAAATGAATTTATTAATTGACTGGGTTAATTCCGATAACAGCTTAAATCGAGTTCATCGTTCATTACTTTCGACTTCGTGTTATGTATATTTTAATTATGTGATCTATTTATGTAACAGTATTAATTAATTTACATAAACATATTATTTTAAAGATAAGAAAGTCTAGTCTCCGATTCTTAACGGATACGTGACATCTGGGAATATAAAATAAATTATTATACTGTTTTTCCGTGTTATTTATTTAGAAAAGACAATAAAATATAATAATAAAAGATCTATATCTATAGTAATATATAACATTTAAGTGTCAGCAAAATAAACTTTTTACTAAATAAATATGAATGTATAAAAAGTACATGGATGAAAAACACAATTTTGAAGATTTTTGTCTGTTGTCAGCTTGTTCAAGCTAATCTCTGGAACGGCCGGACCTATTTTGATGGGACTTTGATTTTTTTGGCAGATAGTTGAAGTTACTCCGCGTGAATTATAGTTTCGCCACACAGCGGACGGGTTGGGAAGCCAGCGCGATATTTCGAAAGAAGAAATCGCGTCAACGCAAGTCGAGCACACCCTCTTCTATAATAAAAGCGTGTTGGCGTTCCAACCTGGTTGTATGGCGAAACCATTAGGCTAGTTATTTTATGTCTCGAAAATAGTTACGGGTAAAAAAACTAAAACTAATGAAATTGTAAATAAAGGCCGATTCAATGTACAGTTAGCAAAATTATAGCAGCCAATTGCTTTCATTTGTATGAAATATGTTTACTTTTTCTTAGTACTAAAAATAAAATTAGAATAATGATTAGGCTTTCGTGTAACAAAATTAAAACTCATGAGATTGTGGACAAAATACGATTCAATGGACATCACCATGAAACATTATTTTCCAATATTTATTTAAAAACTATACGCAGTGAAGAATATAAGAAACGCGAGCGACGCAGTCATACAGCTACTACTCAACAAAGTCAGTTAAAACACAATTAGCATTTGACGTAAACGAGAACCTACATATTATTGGATTCATTAAAAAAAAATAAAACGAACAACGTATATTTACAAACGATAAAATCATAATAATCGCACAGTCAATTTAAGAAAATCTCTCATAGTTTTATAATATAGATGCTAATTAAATTCAGTTACTCAGTTATTCAGTTACTCGATCTCTTGGTATTGAGATAATGGGCTTATAATCATCGTTTACTTTGTTAGTAATTTGCTGTTTGATACAATGAAACTTTAGTGAGTTCTTTATGTATATATATACAATAATATTATATTTCAATTTTTAATATTTTTGGTACTTATATACTTACTTATTGTTAATGAAATAATATAAATATATTTCGAAAAACATAATTATTATAATAATTAAAAAGAAAACTCTAATTTATATTTAATACCGTCAGCTAGACGAGAAGGTTCCAGAAATTATAAAGTTTATAGAAATTATTACAATGAAACAATCCTCATGTAATCTCTGTAATCAGAAATTTAATTTTATTACTTACAATTTTATTAACGATAACTTTGCTATAATTGTAAACGTATTATTAAACGAAATAACTAGGGTACTGAAAATGTCGATTAACATAATTGACTACAGGGTTTACAAAAGAACATAATAACATGAAGTATATTGTAAATCTTTGTAAAGTTTCGAGTTTTCAGTTCTGTCGTCAGTAACCATGGCTGGCTAGTTTTTAATTATTTTTTTTTACTAAACAGATATGAATGTATGAGCGAAACCTATACCAAAAATACAATTTTTAAAGTATTTGTCTGCCTGTCTGTTTGTAATGGGTAATCTCCGGAACGGCTGGACCGATTTTAACGGGACCTTTTCTTGAGGGATAGTTGAAGTTACTCCGGGTAATTAATAGATTTTAATTATCGAAAATAATTAGGATTTCCCGTAAAAAAAAAAAAAAAAAATCATAAAATATTGAAATTTATGAGAAATATTTTTACTTTATCTTAGTACTAAAACAATATTAGGTTTCTGTATAAACAAATTAAAATGCAATGAAGATTATGTATGAAACGCGGATGCAGCCGCGGGCACACAGCTAGTTCTATAATACAATTGTAGACAGTGCTGAGCCTGTTTTAAAGTACGACAGAGGTTAATTAAATATTTAGGAATGAATCTTATTTTGTGCTTAATATGTCGATTACCCATAAAAATGATACAATGGGGAAGACAATAGGAAAACTATGGAAAGCTGGCGTAAACGCCAGGTTAGTGCTCAAGGGCTTAAAAAAGTGTAAGAAACAAACAAACATTCGGATTTATACCATTTTTTAAGAATTAATGTTTTAGTGAAAGTAAGGAATAAGCTCGCGATTCGTTTATTAGTAAAACATTTACGACATACTTTATAATACATATTCAAATGATTTGGAATGAAATCATTGTAATAGTAATAATAAAATTCTGTATAAAATTTGAATACAAAAAAAATTATATGCAACAATGAAACGTGGAAAGTTTTGCAAGAACAATAAAATATAAATTATTGTTATTAGTTAGTTGTTGCAAATGCTTAATTAAATATATAGAAGGCGTTTTTCTTCGTCTGTGTGTCCGTAAGTTGGCTAATTTTCGACAGTAGTTTGTATCTTGGGTTAGAGTGGTGAGTTCGCCAAGTAGTCTAAATTCGATCATAGACCCTTCAAGAATTACGTTAGCACCAACCAAACAGCGGCTAGGTTATCTATGATTTGGTTATTTTTGATGACATGAGAGACTGTACATTAGAGGAAGTTTGAAAGTGGCGCCAGTAACAGAGAAGTTTAGGAGCAGTCATCTGTCCTGGCATGGACGTATGATGCGCAGGAAGGAAGAGGAAGTTGTGAGAAAGGTATTTGATATGAATGTGGACTGTTATATGGAAAGGGGAAGACCAAATAAAAGATGGATGGACTGTGTGAAAGATGATATGTTTAGGAAGGGAGTGAATGTGGAGATGACTGTAAATAGAGAGGAATGGAAGAGGAAGACATGTTGCGCCGACCTCAAATAAAAATGGGATAAGAGCAGGGAGATGATGATGAGAGACTGGGATGTTTGAATGATGATTAAGTAAGTCATTTAGTTAAGCAGATTTTGTAAACTATATATTAATGGTTACGTTATCATTGGTAAGAGCTTAGTTTCTTGTTGATGAATTTATAACATTTTGTTTACGTAATACTGAACGTAACACAATCGTTATTAAAAAATTGAACAAAAAAAATCAATAATTGTTTTATTGTTCACTCTTTATCATTAGCTAACAAACAAAAAATCTTTTACTGGACGATATTCGATAGAGTTCGCACACATATCATGTGACTTTAATGGGACATTTATCTTCCGTTTTTTATTCGTATTCGGTTAACAGATTTCATTTAATTTAACTAAGTAACAGTTAGTTAACACGGATAAAGGCTTTGAGTTACTGGATTCGATCATAATGAAGTGCGACACAAAAATCGAGTCACTATAACAGGTTCGTCATGGATAAGCCTTGATCCAGTCACGATAACCTTGACATATTAAACGTAAACGTGTAAACAGACAGACAGGATTTTATAAATACAACACAATCTAAATTCTTTATTTTTCACAATTATTTATTTGATTTTCATAATACATAAAATAATCTAGCCTTGATCTTTTCTTCATTTCTTGTGTAACGATCGTCGCTTTCGATGACTATAATTTATCTATCATCACGTTTTACCTCTATTGGGATAGGTAAATTTTACAGTCAATTTTCTATATTTTTTTCTAATAATGCCCGCCTGGGTAGCTACCACTCTCACGTTGGAAAATCTGTCGTTAAACACTAATAAGTGTGTCCCGGTAGCATCACTTGAGAACCAATACCTCTTATGTGTTTACCATCCTGGACCACATCGTCACTTAACATCAGTGAGATATCACTCAAAGTGGGTACTATATAGTATATAAAAAAGAATTGTAAAGAGATTATGCTTCCTTCATATCCATCATCACCATCATCGTCCTGCTCGCAATTTTATATTTGGGGTCGGCGCAATACGTTCCGTACATCTCTGTCAACCATCACTCATTCACCCCTTTTGCTGCATATCTTCCCTCACACACTCCAACCATCTTTTCTTTGGACGTCCTTTCCCCCTCCATCTCTCAACTTTCATAGTCATCACTTTCTTCGTCACATGCGTTTCGTCTCTACTCAAAATGTGTCCATACCAAGACAAACGATTCCCTTTCAGCTTTTCTATCACTGGAACCACTTTCAAACTTCCTCTAACAAACTCATTCCTGATCCTATTCATCCTGGTCACGCCATACATTCATCTCAACATTCGCATCTTTGCTGCATCCAGTCGTTTTTTATCTATTTTCTTACTAGCCCAACATTCCGATCCATATAGTATGACAGATCTTATAACGGACTATCGCTTCCTTCAGAATCATCCATTCAAATTGTAGACGTTTTTACCCCCTATCAGCAAAGCTCTAACCCCTCCACCCAATTGTAACGTAAGCATTAGCATAATTTTTACAAGCAAATAAATGCTTACCTAATATTTAGGAAATAAGATTAATATTTAAGAAATAAATAATCAGATATTATTAATCATAATTATATTTTGGCCGTAGGATATTTTACAAATCTGTCATTAAGCAACTATGAATATATTCCTACGAGTCACTTGAGAGTCATTTTCTATATGGTTCAAACATATGATTTTAGCCACATCATCACTTAACTTCAAGTTCAAGAAACCTATGAAGGTAGGTATTTAAAAAAAAGTAAATGAAATGATCGCAAAAAAAAAAACAGACAAATAATGTTGTTACAAAGTCCGGTATTTCGTCATTGTTATATTTGGCGACAAACATCAACTTGTCCGTCTGTGCAATATATCGATGAGATCGCGTCAAGTCGTGCCGTTAAACAATGTATCATAAATATTATTATTGTGAACAATTCTTCGTAGATTATTACACTATTTTTTTATGACTACCAATTATTATGAATGCCTTTATTTATAAAGTTCATTTTATATAGTATATTGATTTGTAGTTGAAAAACTATATTTCAAAAAACTATTAACTGGCCAGATATGAATGAATTTTCAGGTGCCGATATAATGTAATTAAAGGCGTTACAGCCAAGTTATGTCACCTTTTTGCAGATGACTGTCATTTTAATCAAGTTATATTTTTTACAGACTTTATAGGTGATTTTAGGATTAACATTATAGTAGGTATTAGAAAAAGCCGTAACAACAATACTATTGTTTCATTGCGATGTTTTTCTTCACTGAAAGCGAAGGCTCATTGTATAATAGATTTGGTCGGTTTAATCGATTAAAATTCAATGTAGGCTGTGCTCCATCCTCCTGCTTACTCCCCCACTGGAGTTACTTCGTGATTATGTATTGATATATTCGACATTTGACTGAACTATACGCAAGACGGTCTCATGCTTTATTTTTGTATCTTTTATTATTTTGCATGTTTAAATAACACCGATATTCAATCTTGCCTTTTTTGCATATATATATATATATATATACACACATATATATATATATATATATATATATATATATATATATATATATATATATATATATATATATATATATATATATATATATATATATATATATATATGTGTGTATGTTAATGTGTTTGTGTATATTTTTATATACATTATATTACTTACAGCTATGTAGTTCCGCCACGGAATGGCGTGGTTTAGAATAATTATAGGTTGTAAAACTGTCACACACTATACATAATTTCGCTATTTTCGCCAGTCACTCGTGTGAAATACGCAGATAAGTGAACTTTCTTAAGCGATTTCGATTACGACTTTTTCTTAAAATTTCTTCAACGTTGATATTCAGTGTGAAGTGAATTAAAGAACAGACTGACGTATTGGCCGTTCCTTACTGTCTAACTCGGTAGGTTTATGGCGTGATTATAATTAAAAAAAATAGTATAGACAACATTATTTACATATGTTATTTACCATTATGAGATAATTACATAGTTACTGTATTTAACATTTTTATATTTGCATACATAACGCAAACACGCAAAAGTAATGTCAAAAATAATATATAGGTAGAGCTCAAAGAAATATATGTATGTTATTAGATACTTTTTATTATTTTAAAATCATCTAAAACAATTAAAATATCTTAAGTTCATGCCGGTTAATAAGGATATTTAAGAAACGAGATATGTGTTATATGATTTTAAAGCTTTGCATCTAAACTAATAAATAAAATTGAAGTATCTGTTTGTAATGTGAAAATGATCTTTTTCACAAAATAGATATGAATGTATATACGACACCTATACCAAAAATACAATTTTTAAAATGTGTGTCTATCTGTTCCGGGTAAAGTGCGGAACGGCTAGACCGATTTTGACGGTACTTTTTTTGGTAGATAGCTGAAGTTACTCCTGGTAACTCTGGGTACTTTTAATTTACGAAAATAATTAGGGGTCCGCGTTAAAAAATTATAACTCTTAATTTTTTCTATTAAAATTCGTTTCAATACGGTTTTACAGGCAAGTGCTTAATTTATGAGAAATATTTTTACTTTATCTTAGTACTAAAAAAAATAGGTTTCCGTATAAAAAAATGAAACGAAGTGAAGAATATTTGAAACGCGGGCGCAGCCGCCGGCACACAGTTAGTATAATAATAATCGAGTTTATTTCATATCATTATACGATATACGTATGTGTGCACAATCCTTGAGTTTTAAGATAGAATATTTACATTTAAAGCGAGTGCTCGTCCAACAGGTTTTATACCTGTTAAATATTACATCTCGAATAATGTAATTACTTGTAACATTGATCACCAACCGAAGTAACTTTAAAGATATTCTGAAATCTACTAAAACCATAATTTTATAGGCCTCTGAGTACCACAAACACCGTCTGCGATCGCCGACCCGCCTGCTAAGCGTGGCGATTATGGCAATTCTCCCCTTTTGGGGAAAAACTATGTCCACCAGTGGACGTCTTTCGGTTAAATCAATCAATCATAACTTTATCCGTATATATTGTTAAATTATAAACGTCTAATATGGTGGCAAAACAAAAAAAAAAAAAAAACAAATTTGGAAAGAAAAATATCGAACAGTATTGATTTTATAATTCTATACCTAAATAAGAATTACAATACATGTTCTTAAAAAAATGACGTTTTTAGGACGCCCTTAAAATTATCGTTCTCGTATTTTTTTGCTGTTTACGATAATGTTAATATACGATAATGTACCTTCAAGACCAATAATTTTATGTGATATAATTCAATGACATTAATTCAGTAGTAGATTGTAGATTCGATTGCCTATAAATGTTCAACTAAATATCAGACTTTGTCATTTATCTGTACCTATTTAAATAAATTGTCATAACGCAATCTTATTCTAAAATGAAATAACACAGATTGTGTTGCTCTATGAAGTATGAATCCCCTTACAGATCAGAATAACAGTTCTGCATTTACGAAAATTCTCAATAAGTTTCCTAAATTGATTTTATGATTTTCATACCAATTTATGTTTTTTGTTACCTACGCAGAAGGAAAATATTTACTATATCTAATAAGGAACTAGAATACGAGTTATTATGGAAGAGTATATGCTTTGCTTATTTTTGATGATATAAGGAATGGGTGGCTCTGATCGTTGATTGAGGGTTATGCAATACTTAATTTTGTTCAAAATTATCTAAATGCTTAAGTAATCATAGGTAAGTGGTTTGTTTACTATTGCCGACAAAAGGAGTCAAAAATAATCAAATTTTTACTTACGGAGGTAATATTTTAATGGTTACCGTAATTACGATAAAACTTTTTTTAATACCACTATGGAATACTTAAATCTATTCTTAGCGTTATCAGAGAGGTTCTCGAATAAACAGTACAAATTATCAAAACCGTTATGACTCTCAAGGTTCTATGGTGTTTATTCGCTGGCTCTATTACGTATTCAGTATGGACGCGGTCTACATTGGATTCTAGGTAAACCGTTTGTTATTGCGAAGGTCGACGCTTAGTAAGGTAATAGACGAAGTCATTGAGTTATGCGGTCACCTGTTCCAGATCTTAATGGTGTATAAAACTAAAATTACTTTGAAGCTAAATACAAACACTGTTGGATAATAGATTATCTGTCACCAAAACTCATATAACAACTCAGGCACAACTAATACCAGTTAATATTAGTAACAATGTTATTTTAGAAAAGCGTCAGAAATCAGTAACATTTGTAAGCAGTTTACTAAAGTACTTATTATCGTTTTAGGTTTCTTAATTTTAAGTGTTATTATAGGCACAGCACTTTGACCCCAATTTTACCTAATGTTAAGTGATATTGTGGTCCAAGATGGTAAACATTCTAAGACTAGAGGCACTGGTTTTCAAGTAATGCTGCTGGATCACACTTATACGTGATTGGTAGCAACATTTTCAAACTTGAGGTCATAGGATAAATGGATTCGAACCTACGTAAATCGACAAGGGAAAAAAAGTAATATCACTGAGCCATTATCGCTAGAAATACCCTTTAAATTATGTTTGCCGTTCTTTGCCGGATTGCTAATTCATAGCGGAAGTGGTTTACGATTTAAGTTCCTTTTGAAATCCCAATTCCATGGCTCCGTATTAATGTTTGTAAATAAGAAACTTGTCGAGTTCATACAGGGAAGACATATCCAAGTAAAGTTTAGTCATTATATAAGCCAAACTTCGATAAACACTTTAAATTTATAGATAAATTTAAAGTACATTTGGTATTTTAACCAGCTACGTAAATGACACTGATTTTGTAATCTCGTATGTATGTTTGCGAAAAGGAAAAGACAATTTTATAGGTAAATTATTCAAGGAAACGAATCCAAGCAACATAGATTTCCTCATTCTGGTTGCGTCTAACCACTTTCATTGCGAATTCCGATATGATGCATAATGCCCTTCACATCCCTCGTTAAGATTTTGTTCAGAGTATTATAAGAAGAGCGAGACGCGATATAGCAATAATTCAATGTTTGATTTTTGTATAGTAATATGTAACGCGTAGAAAATTAATAACATCCAAATTAGCATCAGGAGTAGTGGAAAATGCTTATAAATTTTGAGTGTGGGGTTTAAAAACGAATTCGTTTTGAAAATTTGTCTTTCTTTTTTTGTAATTTCTGGCAACTATAGCATATAGTTTTAGTATTGATTTCTGTTTTGATTTCAATTTTTTGTGCATAAAAGACGGCTTAATATTATATTTTGTAATGTATTAAAAAAATACGAAGAAGGAATGTCGGACTGATGTGGTATTTTATGTAAAATTTAGAAATATCTCTAAGAGAAAAAAAAGTAAATCGTTTTTAAAATATTAAGATAAAACGGTCCAGAAGACCTTAATTTAGTTGTGAACATTGGCTAAGTTATGAATAACCTCATCTTTGTATGAGAGCAAACTTTAAACATCTATTTAAATTAAAAAAAAAAACTTTAAGTAAAAAACAGAAGTGAGCATAACAAAGTACCTAGTTATTTCGTATAGAGTTTTGTGTTTTTTATATTTCTAACAAACACCTATTCAATTAATTTTAAACATATTCATTTTTATTATCTACTAAAAAACAAAGGAAAAAACTTATTTAATTTAACGGGTTTTACAAGAAAAACTATTTAAAAAACTATCGAAGTAAATTTGTATCATGTAGTTTTTTTTACTATGGCTGAGGGTTCTTTATAACTTCACCAGACTTCTGTGGCGGGACAGAAGGTACTACAAGGGCAAATATCTATTACGGTCCAGTTTTATTCATTTACTCTAACACTGCATATTATAAGGTATTTTTATAACGACTCAAAATATAAAATAAAAACAAAAAAATCTTTATTCAATTTAGGCCCTAAGAAGGCGCTTATGAATGTCAAAATACTTCAACCGGTTTGGAAAACGACCCAATCGAGAAGAGCCGGTAAGAAACTTGACCTGGTTCTTTTTTTTATAAATGTGTATATACTACATATAACTTTTATATACGATTCTGAAGCGGTAAGGCAGATGGATAGATGGATAAGGAAGGTAGCAGGAGGAAGATGGATGAATATTGCTAAAAATAGATACTTATGGAAATCCCTTGAAGAGGCCTATGTCGTAAAACAAGCAGAAGAGATTGCCAATGAAGATAAACATATTTGATCAATTTATAAATAAATAAATACTGTAACAGACTTCTCTCTTTTTAAGCAACAAAAGCTATTATTATTATTATATGTGGTAACAATCTATTAGAGTGATTTGTAAAATGGCCAGATTTACACGGTATAACTCTCTGACTTTATCACAGGGTACTTTAAATATATTTTTCAGTAAATATTAAATCGCTCATCGTTTCTCGCTTCTCGCAACAATATACTCTCAGTCAAAATACGTCAGTGCTTTCTTTTATTAACATTACTCCCAGTTTTACAAATAGTGATGTCTGACCGGTCTAATATGTTTTCGCTTTCAATCTATGTACGAATATAGTGAAATATTGTGACGTTTTATGTGATATAGTTTTAGTTATTGTGCACAGGCGTTGTGTATTGGAAATAATGTCGCGAAAGTTTTATTCTGGGGTGCTACGAAACCCCCATAGAAAATTCTAGCAAGATGAGCCACCTGTTTTGCGGGAGCTTAGAAACATTGCCACAAGACTGAACAAATAACTTATAACATGACATTGGCAGAATTGCATACACATATTACAGAATGCCATTAACCAAATAAAAGATGAATACTAAACTATTAACGCCTTAAAATGATACTGAATCTTTTTATCTATGCTTATAGATTGTGAATAGCCTACAGATATCCGAACGTAAAAATTACGTGTTCCTTTACCGATGAAGATTAGTCAAGAATTTCCTTGTAAAGGTAATAAAGCATATATGAATGTATTTGTATGACTTCATTCGAGGAAGCAAATTAATAATCACAAAATTTGAGGTTATTTTTTAATATCATTTTGCAAGTGGTAGGTACTAATTATAATTTATATTTTTGTTCATGAGAACTCTTATACAATTTTATGTTAATTAACGTGGAAACATAGAAGTTTGTTTATCGTTGATTTTAAAACGTTAACGATAGGATATTCATTACTTATATTATAAATCATATAATGATGTATAATCTGATCGGGTTTTAGTGTATTTTTTTTTTAAATTATATATTAGTGTAAATAATACAGAATATTAGTGAATTAACTCGAAAGAAAAGTAGCCACTAGTGCGTTTTTCTTAAAATTGTTTAAAATTTCTTTAATCTATGATGTAATAAAACTGTAAAGAAATAAGCAGTGTACATTAAGTGGTATAGGTAATGGAGAAATAAAAACTCAAGGGAGGATTTGAATTAAAACGAAGAAAAATTATTAAAAATAACTTACGTGATCACAGTTCAGACCTCTCTTCTCCATATCATTAAAAATAAGCAATGCTTAAAATACCCACCAAACCCCCCCCCCCTGATACTTTCGTAATACTGACACTACCCCTAACTGATGATCACGGCATAGGTTAAATCTGTGACCTAGAACTATCCTGTAAATTCTAAAAGTGTTTTTAATTTTGAATGTTCTCAATCAGATAGTGTCATACTCATGAATTGCAAGTTAAACGGCTGTCTGCAAAAGTTATTCTTAACCAACAAAGTTATCTATGAATGAATATATTGCAGGAACCTAGTTACGACATAGTAATTGTATTTTATCTTTTTTCGACCCATATAACCCAGTAGCTTGCTCCGTAGTAAGTAGGTACCGCCTTATTTATCATTTTGACGTGTGAAGCAACAGATAAAACCGCTAATGGTATAATAACGCAATACATTTAATATAGGGACTGCCAAGTAATTATGTGTTGTAATAAGTGACTCTACTACTATATATTTCACTACACGAGCAATTTCGTGATAAAAGGTTGTTAAATAATTCATAACATAAAGCTATTAGCAGTACGGCTGTATAAAACTGGCATAGAGTAAAAAATCAAAAAGTTTGAACGTCGAAGAATTACCACCAGTTCGGATAACAAGCCAGTTGAGAAGAGCCGAAAATAAAGTCGAGAATGTTTAAAAAAAATGTTTGTACGTATAAATTACACAGTTCATATTAACAAACGGTTTTAGGGAAGCACAGAGAAGGTTGTCAATTCCAGACATCACTATCGTTCACGTAATGATCTATCCTGTAACGACCTTTGGACATTAAAACCTGCTTGACCCAGTGTTTTAACTTATTGTCAGGTATATCGGCAATATGCTGTGGAACCATATTAAAGAACCTGACACGATTACCTAAAAAGCATTTATTAGACTTACTAAGCTTAAAGCATGGGACGGCTAATTTGTGATTATTTGGTATTAAATTTATGCCGGCCGTTTGCTATATCTAACTTGCTAAAATTTTTGCGGATATACATAACGTGCGTTACTAGTTTTTAGATGTACTACCAGAATGTTGAGTACTTTTTTTGAAGAAGTTCCTTACTGACAAGGAGGGGAAAATCAAAAATGTCTAACATTCTGTTTACGTAATATATACTTGAACTGCCTTCTTCTTGAAATTGTCTTCTCCTTTCTTTCTTTATCGCATCGTTTATTAGGGTTGAGACAATTATCAATTGTAATTGTCATGCACTTTTTGACAACGGAATGACGCCTCTGGTGATAAACAGAATTCATTAGTTACGACATTACAGCCGATGCGTGAAACAAAACCAGCCTGTTTACTTTCCAGTGAAATGAATATAAGTTACCTGCTCGATGGAATTCTACTTGTATGGAAACTTAATTAAAACTGTCTGTTTGTATGTTTTTTTTTCGAATCAATTGCTGTTAACCGGAATGCCTTTGGAAGCTTTACCGAACCTTTGAGGCGCGCGTTTAGAGCCCGCTCAAACGAGAGAGTGATAGCCAGCGCGAGCACAATAAAGTGGTGCAGACCTCCACATGTGCTACTTATTCTTATGACGTTAATTTTGTCGTATTATTCTCGCGTTAAATCCACGTTGGTCAAGGGAAACTACGGATTTCAATGTCCCTTATAGGTCGTAAGAAAGTAAACAGAGTAAAGTAACCTTAGAATAAGCAAAATTGACCCAAATTTTACTCTTCCCCTTGCCAACAATAGTAATCATAGTTCTTACCCCTCCCCTCCATGCTTGCGTAAGCATTGGCATAGTTAAAAAAAAAACGAAAATTAATATTGCTTAAGCAAACACTATTTAGATCTCCCATTCCCCATGTAATCAAAACTAACCAAAAAACATAGAACCCGTGCATCTGCGTTATGCCGAACACTCGTGCGTGTTGTATCTCGAGATCGACTGACTTATCATATTTTTATTGCCACAATATTTGCTATTTTACGTTTTGTTTTTTTTTTTTTTCATATACATATATAGAAGTAGAAAACACAAGCTACACAAGAAAAACGCGATAACTGAAAATCATTGATCGATTACGGACCTTTTATGTCCGATATTATAAAATACTATTAATATTAAAATTATTATTTCTTTTACCATCCATTTTTATTTAACCCCTCGAGCACTACCCTATCCTTTACGCCAGCATTCCATTGTTTTCCTATTATCTTCCTATTGTCTCATTTAATGGGTACTTGACACATTAATCATATTTCATATATATTATTTGAAGCGGAATTAGCAAAGTAATAGTATCAACCAGATATTTTACACCATGGATTTCTACCAAATAACCGCATTCATCAATTAAGTATTTGAGAAACTCGGCACAAATGCAAAACTCAGAGCCTAATTAAATACCTAGTAATATAAATCATTAGTGATGTATCGATTCTAAAAAAAAACGAGTCGATCGAAAGCAGCTATTATGCGTTATAAATTAGCATATACATTTTTCTTATTTCGGTGACAAGACTTTACGCGAACGGAACCGTCGGTTAAAGCTAGTGTAGAAATGACAATTAATAAACAATAAGCAGGTTTTAATATTATCGCGTGACTATTCATTATTATACTCGGTCGCAGCGAACGAATAGATCGCAATCGAATTCGTGTATTAAATGATGCAATTGAAGATGTTCCACTACTTTGTGTTACTAGGTCATTGGGTTTTTTCTTTATTATTATTATTATTATTAATATCAATAATTTTGTAATTAAACTACTTTTATTATACGGTTACGGTCGATATAGTTTTTTTTTTGTAGTAAAAAAATATCTTGTCATTATATGTTTATGTTATAAAAAAAAGTTTAATTTACTTATCTGAAAAAAAAAAAAATGAAACAAAGTACATTGAACTGATTAAAAAGAATCAATTAAAAAGTTTATAATTGTAAATACATATTATAATACTATAACAACTTAGTGTAAAAGTACTTATTGTGTTTTATATATATTTAAACTTAAATAAATATATTTGAGACTTTTTATTGGCATTATATTTAATTTAATTAATATTGTTAAATAGAAAAGTGTGTGACTGGAAAATCTAATTTCTAAAGGTATAATAATGGTATATTTGTAAAATCTAGATTGTATTACGCGATCACGAAACGTGGGAACTTTATTATGTGTGACAGATATGTATTCTCATGCTTAACTATTGCACTTTCTCGAATGGCGAGCATGATACGACAGCCGCGAGAAAAGTTATTTTATTTTAATTTTATAACTTCTGTTGTGTAATATATTTGTATCAATTGGTATAATAACAAACAGTGATGCAAATTTGTCGTGCATCAACATAGTGTTTGACGAAAATCTCACGAAAGCCAGCAAAAAGTTTACAGAAATTGATTTAGCTCAAGAAATTACGAATCTATGAACATGTTCCTGATTACGCATTGTTGTTTATTAACTTGTCTAGCGCCCATGGATTCAAGTTTTTTTAAGCCTAACCGGTTTACATAGTTTTAAAAGTGATACCAATAAATAAATTAATTCAATTAAAATTATGTTAAGTGTAAGTATAGTTTTAAGTTAAAGAATATCTGTTATTGTCATTTAATAAATAAATATAATAAAGATTGTATCTTTGATAGTACGAGAGTAATTAATTATAATATTAATTCGATAGTGTGAATGATAGGTAACCGAAAAGAATAGTCAGTCAGTTCTCAACTCTCCCCTAGCCAATATCACGTTTATTATTTTTTTGCTACAGAGTATTATAAAATTTTCCTGAATATTATCTTTAAGTACAGGTGAGTATGGCCTCGTTTAATTCTGGAAGTTTTTTAAAATCGTAACCTGCCAACAGCGAGATAATGTGACGCATCTCTTTTGTGCGTACATATTCCGCGTTGTTTCAAAAAATAAATATATTGAATCTCAGTGCACCATCCTCCCGCTTCTGATGTTTTGTGACCTTTTTCGAACCTCTACCCCGTTTATGAATCTCACGTTATTACAAAAAATACCAATGTTTATGTAATCATGGGGGGTAAGAGTTTTGCTTACTATTGCTGACAAGGGAGCGGGGAGAGGAGGGGATTGGCCAAACCTTTCGTTACGAAATACTTGAGTGGCCCGAAGTATGGAAATCTGTTTCCGTAGAAATTATGAATTCTGCTACCATTTTCAAGCCCACATTGTGACTCAAAGTCTTGTTGGTTACTTATAAATTATTTACATGATAAAGTGTGATTATGTAAAAATGTTAAAATATAATATAATAAATAGCTAAGTTTATAACAAAGAATTTATAAGATGCATCCAAGCGGTAAACTTCCTACCAAGTAGGATTTTCTCGCCTCCTGTCGGTGGAACTTTGACAGGAAAAAAGTAAGTAATCTTGCAAAAATGTTAAAATATAATATAATAAGTAGCTAAGTTTATAACAAAGAATTTATAAGATGCACCCAAGCGGTAAACTACCTACCAAGTAGGATTTTTTCGCCTCCTGTCGGTGGAACTTTGACAGGAAAAAAGTAAGTAATCTTGCAAAAATGTTAAAATATAATATAATAAGTAGCTAAGTTTATAACAAAGAATTTATAAGATGCACCCAAGCGGTAAACTACCTACCAAGTAGGATTTTTTCGCCTCCTGTCGGTGGAACTTTGACAGGAAAAAAAAAAACAAAAGATGTTTCGTAGAATAACTACATTATATATATTCCATACTATGAAAATTAAATTAATTTAAATCGTAATCAATTTGAATAAAATAGAAATAATAATCTTGATTTTCCATAGCAACGTATGTACACATATTTTTCACATACGAAATAATACATTTTTATCTTATACTTCATACGGACGACCGGTTTCGAAGTATCATTTAAAAAAACTCTTATAATAATTATAATTATGTATGTAAGAATTATAAATATAAAAACAGTGAAAAAAAAAAAAACAAAGTCCACAGTTGAAGTACGTAGCCGGTGTGTTTATGTCTGAATACTTTTTGCTCTTCCCGTCGGATCGTAAATATTGTCTGCAAAAACATTATGGCGATGTTGAAAATAATTATTAATAATTCATCTTACATAATCATAGGGGTTGTCATGTAAGTTGTTTTTGAAATTTTAATTTGTAAAATTTTAGTTTTACTGTTTACTGAAATATCACATGAACTTTACAAAGTTGACTTAAGTGCCTAGATAGTTTTTGAAATGAAAACTTCTTTAGCGGCTTCGAGCGGTTCCCGGTAGGAGAAGAACTTATAGGCGTCACCCGTCAACATGCTACAATATCTTTAGTATAAGATTACGTTTAAGTGCTGGCGCTTACAGATAAATAATAAAACAGATACTTTGTATGTTTTGATTATGCAAAAACTATTATTACTCAGAGCGCCAATAGATGTTAAAAGTAGACAATTTTTATATTTTACAATAATTTCAATTAAAAAACTATGTAATTTAAACATAAAAACAGTTTTTTCACAATTTTAAGTTTCCACTTCTGGCTCAGGGGTCATTTTAAAGGGAACGATTTGCAAAATAGTTCAATGCTTTTGTTTGAAAGTTTTCAAGTTATTTTGTTAATAATTCTACAGTCTCTCGATTCAAAATAATTTAGGCAAGAAGTATAAGTACAGTAAAGTGTAATAAAGATGGATTCGGTGTAGTGACCGCCATTTTTATTCCACGGACGAACATTATATACCAATTTATAAAACATATCCTCGACTTCATAACCTTGAATCTTTGCCCAAATAAAATACAAGGAAAATATGTTTAAGAAAAATATTGATTATTGGCGTAGTGGTAATATTTACCAATGTCAATATAATGTCAATATCTTTTATTTTATAAACGTAAAATTTAATGCGTTAAAAGTCACATTGCGAAATGTTGCCATCCCTAACCTAAGGACACATTCATCAGAGTTTAGTACCCAATGCTACGCACGATTGCAGATGGCGGTTTAGTGTACAGGTTAAGGACATTAACGACTTTTCGTTATAATAATAAAACGAGTTGATCGATCCTTTTAGGCTTTATCAGCTTCGTATTTTTCAATACAAAAAAATAAATAAAATCAAACAATATCAAATTTATTGAAGAGATCCACATGTAAACTTACCTGCCACTAGTATCTGAGGATTTTATTTTTAGCTATTATTTAAGTCTTCGACGAACTTTGAACGTACAATGGAACAATGGGCAAAAAATGTTATTACCTCACTAGCATGACTGTTCGTTTGGCGTGAGATTTTTATTTACAATATAGTCAAAATCTTCACACACAACTTCCGATATGAGAAATACTGAATTTTTAACGTCGGTTCGTATCACGGTAAGCGGTTATTAAAGTTTATATATTTAACTGTACTACATTGGAGATTAATAAAATGTAAAACAACATATTGACTGCACTACGTCTCATAGTAAGAACAATATAAAAAAAACTGCAATGCCAACCGCGAGGCAGACACACCGTTGTCAGTCATTGTTGTCAAGTGTCTTTTACACTGTGTCTATGGTGTTCGCGACCGACTGAGTCATGGACATTCTACTGCATGGCTAGATAACTGGATACACATTATCTGGACCCACAACGGCTCACGCCTATTTGGAGTGTGGTATAATAGCAACTGTTACACTTGCTATCTGGTAGTCGTGATCAAGTCTATATCTAGCTTCGCCGTGGTATTGAAACCCAAAAGACGCCTGTCTTCGGCGATGGTTAGCATTAAGTAAAACACAGTTACAGTGACATAATAAATTGAAATTTAAATTGAATGAAGTTATAAGGAGAGTTATTTGATTCGATAATAAAGCGTTTTCATTTTCTGCTTGTGGAGTGAACATAGACAGTACTTAGATAAGAACCAGCACTAAATCACCACTATAAACGAACGACGTAGCTTAGGAGGATACCCGGTAAAGAATTCCGTGATATAATTATAACTAAACTAAATTAGATGTGTTATGGAGTGCTTGAAAAAGACATACAACTATGACTTTTTTTGACGCTAGTAAGCTCTCTTACTCATTGCCTTTCTATATATGTTGTTCGATTATTAACAGATTAAGCCACCTTTAGGATTCTTTCACCTCACAGTCAACATAATCCCATCAAAATAGACAATACATTTTAGACTAGTTACGCGATTGTTAGGATTTTTGGTTGACCCAAGGTCATAAATCTCGTGATATCAACGGACCGAGTAGTATGTGTAAACACGTTACCAGATAAGGCACTGTCAACTGATAAATTGCTAACATTGACTTTGAAACAATGCGCCTGAATCTATACATAACGTTGGAGAGAAGACTCCTTATATTGTACAAAGTGATCGATTGTTCAAATGCACTATAATAATTGGAATCACTTGGGTATGGAGTAGAAAATATACATGCATTTTAATTGAAGTTAACCGGTTAAGCACTAATCTAGCGTTTATGTCAGCTTCCAATTGTTTTCCTCTTGTCAATTTTTTATTGGCATCTGAGCGATTAAGGGGTTATTGCAGCTTCTAAGTGTTCCTATACAACTTCAAACTCAACTAAAGCCGGTCGAAAATGTGTTGACAGAGAAGTGATTTGGAACATACTAATAACGTTATCAATGAAAATTCTATGACCGAAATATAATATTGCGGCCTATCAGTGTGGTTTTTGGTAAAAATTTATAATCTTAGGTTTAGATATCTTTGACAGTCATAATCTGATATGATGTATGCTAACCTGTTGATTGGTGACAGATTTTCAAGCTGACGAAGGTAGATAGCCATGCGGAGATAGAAAATGACGGACCATCATCGCTATGATTTCCTTGACAGGAACCTCAGGTTTTTTGTACATTATGACGTTACACTAATCAATAAGATTTTTGATAATTTGATTAAAACTCCATCATCGCTTGAAAGTATTTATTAGTCAAAGCATCTCAAAACGCGCTGTTCAAACTATTACCTACAGTCTTCAATAAATTACCTAGTTATAAATTCTTATGTTCGTATTTATTAGTGTAAAGTAATTCCTGTAACATAACCATATAATGGTAAAATCCCTGGAAATGTGCCGTAAATTACTAATCCTGCTAATATAAAAACAG
This sequence comes from Samia ricini, assembly GCA_014132275.2. NCBI lineage: Eukaryota > Metazoa > Arthropoda > Insecta > Lepidoptera > Saturniidae > Samia > Samia ricini. The sequence continues at coordinate 17,516,464 of AP028161.1, forward strand.
TTTACATGCAGACATTGTTGTAATATAGTTTCACTCATTCATAGCAATATCATTTTTGTAAAGAGTGAACGAGATAGATATCCTAAGTTGTCTGTGTAGCTTAAATATACTTCAGGTAAAACGTATTGACGTTATTATAAACTTTAAACCGTGGTGTGGTCTACCTGTGCCATTTTTAAATACCCGTCTGCTAAGCTAATAATTTTCAAATTGAAAATTTCCCGCCATCTATCTATTGGTAGCATTACTTGAGTGTCAGTTCCTTTGGGCTCGAATGTTATTGACTTATACGGACCATCGACTAATTGTAAACATAACCTGTACATATACTGTAGTCCATAATAATAATAAACTAAACAGTCGGTTTAAGTGATAATTAGGTAATAGGTTTAAGCGAATCATGTCATCGTTACGCGTGGCTGAAGCCATTTTGCAAAATATAATCTTAAATTCGTGGAGACCTTATAACTGAGTCATCTATCATTTTGTACTATTTGAAACTGAATGATTTTGGTTAGAGAAAGATTTTTTATACTGTGTTGTAAGCTGAGTGAACACAATCTCACTTGATTTGTTGTGATACTGTCGAAACATATCGACAGATTTCCAAATTTAAGGGTGGTAGCTAGTCTGACGGAGATTAGAAAATAATCTGTCACCATGCTATGGTTTCATAACAGTTTCGCCGAAAGCTCAGATCTATTATAGAATAGTATATAACATAAGATCACGCCTGTTATCCCCGAAGGGTTAAGCAGAGGTGAAATAGCGAAATACACCACCCACATTTCGCCAACCTTAGGTCCGTTTCAGATGTGACAGGGGGCGAACCTATAACCATATCAGGCACATCCAGACTCCGGGATGATACTGAGTAGAAAAACCCAATATCACTTGATCCGACTCGGGGATCGAACCCGAGACCTCAGAACAACAGTCGTACCGTAATACAACTGCGCCACCGAGGCAAATAGTTTATGTAAATTCGAATTTACATCCATCGCCAATAAAAAATAATTGAATAACAATAAACGGTTTTAGCAGAAGAACAGAGAGGGGTGTCATTTCCAGACATCACTATAGTTCACGTAATGATCCACCCTGTAATAACCTTTGGACATTAAAACCTATTTGACATAGTGCTTAAACTTATTGTAAATCGGTAATGTGCTATGAAACTATGATGTAGAACCTTACACTATTACCTAAAAAGCTGTTATTGGAGTTACTAAGGGACGGCAAATTTGTGATTAATTCTAGTATTAAAATTATGCCGCCCGTTTGCTATATCAAACAAATAAATAAATAAAATTAAAAATAAAATTTAAAAATATGCTATGTAACTATATAAACTATATAATAAACCTCTCTATGATAGTGTATAACTTAAAAACGATTTAATCGAGTTATTACGTAATTTTTCTTATTTAATATATTGTGTTATATAACCAGGAATTTTTAAATATATTTTTTTCATTAAAACAACAGGAATTCAACTGATAAAAAATGACTAAAAATACTATCATTTTAATATTCATTCAGTTTAATATTCTGCTAATTATTATTTGAATATAAATGGACATAATAATAAAATATGAATAAATAATAAATATGTGGGGGAAAAGAAATGACTTATTTTCGCGACCGTATTCACTTTTACAGAATAATGGCTAATTTAAGTTTTAGCGAAAAAAATCGCTAATAACAACACGACGAGGAAACTTCACAAACAGGTATTACAAAACACCAGACGATCGACGCGTCACTGATACACTTGTTCAAATAAACTGATATACCACTCGACAACACCCATTTAAATTTTAGCACACCTAATTAAAAAAAAAAACAATAACATATCGCATTAAATCAAAGACATTCACTAGGTAGGTACTACAGCTTAGTTACCAATATACCCCGCGTAAAGATTTTGACAGATTTGACGTTTGAGTTTTTTTTTTTTTAATTTACTATTTATCTGGGAAATGGTTACCGGTATAAAGTGATCGCGGAATGAGTTGGAGTTTACGGTAGCGCGAAAAATTAAGAGTCGCGCGTCGTGCGCGCAAGATGGATGCGCGCGTCGCGTGCTGAGACGGACAAGTTAATGCGTGCGCGCTAGCGCTGTAGAAAATAAAGCCGGTGACACAACCGAGTTAAGCATCGTTGAAACGAGGATTAAAATGTATATTACATGTGTTTTAATCGATTATTAATCACCGTTTGCGCGTTCACCTGTAATTCAATTTAACACCGGCCATTATGAATCGATAAATCTGATTGCGTTCGTGTAATGACGGTGTTTCGGTGTCCGAGTCCTTGAAATATATTATGCCAAAATACGTGTTAATTTTTATTGCTAGATATGAGAGAAATTTCGGCTTAAGGTTAAATTATATTGTTAGTAATAATATATTTTAAGTTATTAGACTTTGTAGATAGATGTGGTCCAGTATAGTAAGCATACTAAGCCTACAGGTACTGATTATGACCAAACTACCAATGAGCCCTCATACAGGTTAAACGATAATGTTAAACTTATTAAACGGTTAAAATTATTTCACGTAAACGTACTTCCGGCCGCCGTATAGTTAGAGATGAATAAGTATAATTTATCATTAGTTTATTTTAATATACAGTAGTGTGTAATGCCTATTATTTATTTAATGTTACTATATGATATTCTCGAAATTAAAATGAAAAAAAAAAAAAAATAATAATAGGCATGTACTGTGAAAGTAGAAATATAGATATTTGTTGGATTCACTGTAGGGTAAAGAGACCTAAGATAAAAATAAGACGTAAAATCACCATATTTACAATATGTTTTTATGGTTTACAAGAGTTTCAGAGACTAGATATAGGAATATTTTATATGACCGACGGTGAACTTTGTAACTCTGTCTATATATAATATGTTAATAATTCCTTATATAAATAGGTATTTTGAATTCTAATAATAAAGTAAATGTTTGCAGTGACGTCATTGTTACAATAGACGTTATCAGGAAAGACCGCATATAGACTGATAACATAATTTTCTATCATATACAACAATACGTATACGTAAGCAAACCTAGAAAGATCATTAATAAAATGAATCGTCGAGAATATTTCGTCTTTTAATTAACAAAAATTAAGCTTTTAAAAATCAATATCCAAGCTTCAACATTATGTAATTAGAAATATTTAATAACAAACACATGTTGCTAATTATTTTATACAAAATACCACTAAAATGGCTGAAATTCATTGTATAACTATTATGTTATGTTACTGGTATTTTATAGTAATGTGGACCAAAGAACTGGACAAGATCGCTGGATGAGGGTCTTTGTGGAGATCTTTAGAGGTGACTTATGTTGAGTAGTGGATGTCTTTCGGTTGATATCATGATGATGGCTTGTACCCACGGCTCAGCCCTGTTCACTTTATCATTTGTTACATATAGTCCCTAGTGCATACTGCCTATAAATATACCCATATATACTGAAATGTAATCAGAGGTGATCAACGGTTTAAAAAAGATGCAAACTAGTTCATTAGATTTATTATTATAAGCGTACTAATAGACAAAGAGAGAGATGTTGCTTTTTATATCAATAACTAGCTGTGTGCCCGAGGCTGCACCCGCGTTTCATGTAAATTTTCACTGCGTAATATAGTTTTTTTTTTTTTTATGCGGAACTAGATCTCCATAAATCCGTAGAATACATTATAAAATTAAAGGTAATCGATGGAATTCAGTTCATGTGAGAGATAAAAAGATATATAAAGATTGGTTTAAAATAACCTTTTATTAAGTTTGAGTTAAACCTGTGCGGGTGTAAACCACCCGCGCGAATTTCACGTATCTCAAACCGCGCATCGAACGAACAGGTAATAAATAAATACGAACAACGACTAAAGATTACTCTTAATTGGCATATTTTTTTTTAAGTGTATATTATTTTATCGTTTCTCTAAATTAAAAATATTTTAGATATGACTTAGGGATGTTATTTACCTGGCTCTGCATATTATTATACTTTCATAAATACACTGTACAGATTTATTAATTGAAAGTAGCAAACCCTTTATGTCCTACTTACTCTTACTATCTTTCGTTTTAATTAATCATTTAACAGTTATGAGTTTGTTTAGCCTAGGTACAGTGTGATCGAATAACAGTGAGCATTAAAACCATTTCTTCTTCGACTATTTTTTAAAGTGTAATTTGAACATTAAAAACCAACTATTTATTTTTGCTAGGCAGTAGTTTTTTTTTTTATGATAATAGAATATTACAATAGATAAGACTGGTCAAGTTAATTAGATATCCGACAAGATGATCTTAAAGGGTAGGTGAGTAGAAATATCTTCAGGAATATCTTCTATCTTCCTTTAAAAACGAGACATTCAAAGAAATAAATGGTTGCATTTGAGATATCAAATCAAATATGAACATACATTGAAGTAAAAAACGTATACTACGAAATATTTTTTTTATCTGCTCAGTTTGTCAAATGATTTTCTTTACTTAAATTTTGTTTCGTAGTTATTGGTGTGTTCTGGTGTTATAAATTTAAAATAGTTTTGTAAACATTTAGTTGTCAATATTGAAAATTGTTTTACGACCACCAGGTTATTATTTTGAGTTACGCGGTAATGGGAAAATGAAATGATGAATATGCGTCTGCAAAGATTCTGAGCTACCTACTAAGTACTTCGTAATTGGCACTGACATTCCGCAAAAAATTGTATGGTATGTAACTAGAACAGGCCGTTACATATTTGGACCAAAGTGATGATCATATTAGTGTACTGATGAAGAATCGCAACGCAAGAGTCTACTCAGAATCAGCTACTAACCACAAACGACTAGGACCGCTTTAACAAGAGTAAACCGATAGATAAGAATCTCCAATCTGTACTAATAAATAAAATTGAAGTATCTGTTTGTATTGTCAATATATCAAATTTTTACTATATACATATGAATGTATATACGATACACATATCAAAAACACAATGTTTAACATTTTTGTCTGTCTGTCTGTTTGTTTCGGGTAATCTCCGGAATGGATGAACCGATTTTGAATATTTTTTCTTAGATAATTGAAGTTACTCTGTGTAACTTACAGTATATACTTTTGTTTTACGAAAATAATTAGGGTTCCGCGTAAAAAAAATTAAAAGCCATGAAATGCCGAATAAAATCAGTTTCACTGACAAGTGTTTGAATTTGTGAGAAATAGTTTTACTTTATTTTAATATCCAGGAAAATAATTAGGGTTCCGTATAAAAAAAATAAAACGCAGTGATGAACATATGAAACGGAGTCGCAAACGCCGGCACACAGCTAGTAACAAAAAACTATCTCTTTGTTTTTTCATACTGTGTAGGCTCAGTGTTATTGACCACAAGCTCACCCGATGTTAAGTTAGTCCAGGATGGAAAGCAGTTAAGCAGACACACTTATTAGTGCTGTGCCATCATCATTAGATAGTGGTATCTTAAAGAATAGCTAATCATGTACGAGTAGTGATCTAAAGATAACATACGTTGTTAATATACATTGATAACGTAGAAGCTATGTGTAATATCATTTTTACACAGATAAGAATTGTATGTCTTTCTATATCTAAAGCAATCGATTTGATGGTATAATTGTTGCTTTACTGATAAGAAGATATATTCCTAGTAGGAATTAAATATATTCAAAGATGGAATTGAGCATAGATGACATGTCAGATAATTTATACTGAATTGGCAATTTTGTTTTAAGATTTAGAAGTAGGTACTAATAATAGCTTACATGACGTAAGAGGAGAAAATCCCAAAGCAAATGAGCATATACGACATCGTTCGACCCATCGCAAATTACTACAATATGCTTACGTTGAGTGTTTCTGCAATTTAACGTCTCTCCTTTGTATATATCTATACTAATAAATAAAATTGGAGTGTCTGTTTGTAATGTCAAAACATTTTTTTTTTATTAAGTAGATATGAATGTATATCCGATACCTATACCTAAAATACAATTTTTAAAATTTCTGTCTGTATGGTCTATCTGTCTGTTTATTCCAGGTAACCTCCGTAACGGCTGGACGGATTTTGCCGGAATTTTTTTTGTTAGATGGCCGAAGTTACTCCGGGTAACATAGAGTACTTTTAATGTTCGAAAATAATGAGGGTTCCGCGTAAAAAAATTAAAACTCATAAAAGATAGAATAAAATCTGATTCGATGGACAGTTTTACGAACAAGTGCTTGAATTTATTAGAAATATTTTGACTTTATCTTATTACAAAAAAAAAATTAAAATGCTGTGAAGAATATATGAAACGCGAGCTCAGCCGCGGGCCCACAGCTAGTATATAATAAATTTAACATTTTCTATAGTCCGTCTGGTTAACTAAAACACTGATGTTGATAATCTTTCTCCAAATAATCAAGATAGTGCTCATCTATAAAGTACTAGTAAGCCCGGGAGACTTTGTTCTGCCTTAAAAAAGTAACCTACAACTCGATTACAGCCACATATACCGGGTCCAATTGTGAATCTAAACCATACAGGAATTCATTCAAGCACACGCGATATATTTCATTAAAAGTGATCCACCCATTCAGTGACAAACACAGATACAAAAATATTATATGACTTTATTAGCATATAAAGTAGTCAGTACAATTAAGAAAAACCATGTAAAGGGTAAGAAATGCTGAACACGACAAGCAATAGATTAATCAGCTAGTGTGTTGGAATCTACATATCCACATACGTACTGTTGATTTCCTTTTTTTTCTTTATTATTGTTCCTTTTTTATTGTAGTGTTGTAATCTATCATTTACCGGACATATCCTTCCGATATATCAAAAAATCCATTCAAATCGTTCTAGATGTTTTGTGTTACAATCGGAAATACACACAAAATAGATAAATAAATATGTCCTCGTAGACGGATAGTCATACAAATTAATTTTTTTTTGCCCTTTGCCGCTTGTTTGACAATTCTTAGGGGAATGTCGATTACCTTGATTATTCTGTGGATCTCCTCGTCTTTGGTTCGATCACGCAGGAAAACTCCGAGTAATAGCTCGTTAAGTTTATATTATTTATTTACCTTAACTTCAATTTTATTTTTTACCCTTCTTATTTTTGTACATAATATCTATAATTTATGAAAAAACCGTACTTAGAAAATTCGAGATATTACTGACATTTGAAAAAAAAAAAAAAAAAAAAAATGTTTACTCACGCAATGATACTTTACAGTGATTCTGTTTCGTCAATAGCAACACGTGAGTCACAAATACAGTACTATCAGTCAGTCTCGTGGACAAAATATTTTCCAATTTATATCAACCCTCGAATGCTTTAGAAAAACGGAAGCTGTATTTGAAGTTTCTATGGAGTTTTTAAGGCATGTTAAAGTTAACGTACCACAATAACCAAAGTTTGTCACGTACAACGGTACCAAAACTACGTAATACAATGTTAAATGATAAATTAGGCAGCCATGGGCACTGACGACAAAAGTGAAAGGTCAAAACTTTGGAAAACTGTTTTTTTAAATGTTATATTTCAATATTTGTTATTTGAAATTATTAACATAACCTAAAATTTAGCTATATGCATTTGCCTGGTTCTTACATTTATTGGCGCTTAGAGCAATAACTATGTACATTGTCATATAGTTTATTTATAACCAGAACATATGATAGGCTGCGTATGCATACATTTTATTATTTACCTTTGAGCTCCAACACTTAAACGCCTTCTTATTCTTGACTTATTGTATTATGTTGACAGATGACGTGATAGCATTGATAATGCGAATAGGTGTTTCTATGAATTTCTCAACGCCGCTAAAGAACTTGAAACTTAAAAAAAAATCGCAACCATTCAATAAAAATAAAGCGATAACATCAAAAATGACAATTGAGAACAATTATTAAATGTCGTTGTACAATTTGTTTTCTAAGCGACCTTGCGTGATTTATAACCGTATACAATAATAAAACGATTTACTCTGTGATTCGTGATTTTATGAGAAATATAAAATATGAGTCGCTCGTTTAGTGACGTCATCAATGTGACTGTGTACTCGAACGTTGATTTTATTACTCGTATGTGTAAAAAAAAACTATGTAACCATGAGGACTGCTGACAGAAGTGAAAACTTGAAGTGAAGACGAAACTTTATTTATCCCACTAAAGTGGCATATAGGCATGCGATCCGCCTGATGATAAGCGGTCACCGTAGCATGTAGAAGCCTGCAACACCAGAGGTATCACTTGCGCGAAGCCAACTCGTTAAAAAACTTTGGAAAAAAACTGTTTTTTAATTGAAATTATTAACAAAACCTAACATTTAACATTTGTTTGGTTTTTACATATACTAGCAATAATTACGTACATTTTCGTAATATAGTTTATGCATAATCAAAACATACGTAACTATAACTTCATTATTTAAATCTGAGCGAGCACATAAACGCCATCTTATACTTGACATACTGTAGCATGCTGACGCTGACGTCATAGGAGTGGTAAACGCGAATCTATTAGATTTTCCCCCAACCGAGAATCGCTCAACGTCGCTAAAGCGGTTTACACTTCAGAAATATATTGCACAGATAAGTGAAGAAAAAAATCGTCATGTTGATTTTTGACTATCGTATTATTGACGTTGTAAAACGATTGTTATTTTAATTGATCAGTAATTATTATCGTTAGCTGCCCCACGTGCGCATGCGTTACTCTAACTGAGACAAATCGATTTTAAACATAGCAAACGAATTGATCCCGCACGGTTTACCAACGATTTTCGCAGTTACGTAAAGTCAACTTTTACAAATTTACTATCTTTTTTAAAAATAACTTACCTCCTCTATACTTTTTTAAACGCAAACTAAACGTACCCTGACGAAAACCTCGAACGCTTTTTCCGTTTATTCGAAAGTAAATTTTTGAGTTTTCTTGTTGGCTTTTTAACTCACGGTTTGATGGTAATTTTAACCATGCCAGAAAAATGATAAAATAAAGTTGAAAATTAACTTTCAAATTTAAATTAATCATGGTCGGAACTGACAATTTTATTTAGTCAATCATTGCTTTATATGGTATAATTGTATCAGGGCTTTGACCACAATCTCACCCGATGTTAAGTGACGATGTGGTCTAGGATGGTAAAAACACACAACTTTAGAGGTACTGGTTCTCAAGTAATGCTTCTTATTTGGTATTTTGGCGACATGTTTCCAAACTTGAGGTTCGTAGCTACCCAGAAAGGCATAGTCAGAAATAGGTGGGCTCGAACCCGCGTCCATCGACGCGGAATCCGTCCATACTATCAACTCATCATGGCTTAATTAGTTAATTATTAATAAGTATAATTTTAAAATAATAATTTTGTTATGATAGATAAATAACAATTAAAACAACACCGTTGTAAAGACATTAAATATTGCAAAATTTTATACCACACTAGCTGTGCGCCCGCGGCTGTGCCCGCGTTTCATATATTCTTCACTGCTTAATTAAATTTTTATACGGAATCCTAACCAATTTTTTAGTACTAATATATAGTAAAAATATTTCTTATAAATTCAAGCACTTGCCCATAAAACTGACCATTCAGTCGGATTTTATTGAATTTTTTTTGGAGTTTTTATTTTATTACGCGGAACTATAATTATTTTCGATAATTAAAAGTACCTTAATTTACCCGGAGTAACTTCAGCTATCTACCAAAAAAGTCCTGTCAAAATGCATCCAGTCGTTCCGGAGATTAACCGAAACAGACAGACAAAGAAATTTAAAAATTGTATTTTTTGTTTAGGTGTCATTTATACAACCATGTGTATTTAGTAAAAAAAATATTTTGACATTACAAACAGACACAAACAATTTTATTTAGTGGTATATATAATATTTAGAACGTATGTATTTTGAAAAGTAAATTAATTATATACGATATCAGTTTTTAAAACGAATCGATATCCGGAACAAAGTGAATTAATTATTTCATCATTCGCTTTCATAATACATATTATGTAATATTTGTTAAATATACATACATTCATATGGTCGGTGATGGGATTCGCGTAACCGAATGTGAACGAAGCCGATCGCGAAAGGAAACTGTCAAAACACTGACGTTGATTTATGTGGGCTTTGTAGCAATGTATTATTGAAAATTATTTTTAAAAAATTTTTGAAGCAACGTATTATTTTAATGTATTTTTTTAATGAATTAAATTCTATATCAAATAAAATATATCGTATGTTTGTACATTATAATTCATTTAATATCTTTATAATGAAATCCAGAAATCAATTCGCTAGATGTGTAAAGTGTTTATTTTTTTCCTTTTTTAAATTTAATGGCGCGAAATCTTTTGTGATTGTCATTTTTTTTCTACGAAACAATTAGTTTATTGATCTTTTTCAGTGTAATAAGTAGTTTACCGAACACCTTCACATGTTCAGGGTCAGCAAATCGCATAAGAAATGGTAGTCACTACTCAAATTATTAAAATATTCTAGTAAGATACTTATTTAACTCATTATCTATTTAGCATATCATTACTTCCAGTATATTTCATTTGTGTGCAGAAATTTAAAAAAAAAGTTATCTAACATGCCATCAAAGACAAAGTAATCTGTGGCATAATATCACAAATTAATGAATCAATTACATAATAAAAAAAAATTTGCAAATCGGTCCACAATTGACGGAGAAATCGCGTAACAAATATTTAAAAAAAATACAGACGAATTGAGAACATCCTCCTATTTGAAGTCGATCAAAATTCAATCAGGTTCCCGCTGAAAATACGTTTATTTTATATGTTCTAAGCTGTTTTAATATTTAAAAAAGCATATATAGTATATTTTTTTATAGAAGTCTAAGAAGTGACTGACATGAGAATGATAGTTAAAGTAAAGAATAGATAAAAGAAGAGAACGTGATGGTGTGGTAGAGGATGTAGTGACAAAGATAGAGAAAGGGGTGCTTAATTGGTTTGGACATATAGCCATAGGCATTGGCATATAGAGAAGAAGATTGACGAAAGAAATTTACAAGGCGAGTGTGACTGGGCAAGTTGGTAAGGATCGTCCTTGATGTACGTTTCTTAACCAGGTCGGGGACATTCTGGAGAAAGGCCAGCTCAAAAGTACCCGTAACGGAAGAGAGTATGTACGAAGGTGCTTATGAAAATAGAAGAAGCGAAAGACGTGTGGATCATAGTAAGTGAATCGATGTGGTCTCTGCCTACCCCTATGGGAGAGAGGCGTGACGTCATATATGTATGCTTTTTATAGCTTTATTTATCGTGTAGAAACCTAAATGAAACTAGGTTTATAATATAGTGATCATGAATAAAATAACGATTCGGGTTTCATCAAAAAAACAAGTACGCATCAAGTTTACAATGAAAGGGAAACCTATGTAATGTTTAATTGCTTGTTGAGAACGTAATTTTGAACATAACTGCCGGTTTATACAAAACTGTTACTGCAGACGACACGCAGAAGCCCAATACAAAATGGACGCCATTTGGTGTAGAGACATTCATAAAATATCTATTTATATAATTGCGTTGTTTTTCGATTTGGCTAAATGCTGTTGACCGGAAGGGCCTTGACGATTTCATCGAACTTTTGGGGCTCTCAGCCGGAAGAGTGGTAGCTAATGGACGAGGGTTCGATCCCTCTTATCCAACTCTAAAATCAGCCTGAGCTTAACGTGAAGGTAAACATCGTGAAGAAACCATAGCATGGTGTTAGGGCATTTTCTAATAACGCCCGCCTAGGTGGTTCCCAGCTTCGAGTTTGGAAACCTGTCGCCAAATATCAATACGTGTAATGGTAGCATCTCTTGAGAACCAGATCCTCCAGCATCAGTGTGTTTAACATCCTGGACCACATCTTCACTTAATATCAGGTAAGATTATGTTCAAAGCACTGAGCCTAAACCATGTAAAAAAAAAACAAAGTGGTGCGGACTTCGGCTTGGGCTGCTAAGCTACCTTAGACATAAATTCCTCGGAATTCGCCCTACATAACTTAGAACAAACTACGGATCTCAAAGTCTTGCACAGAAATGATGTACTTGCGTGTAGTTTACAGGAGTGTGGGGGCAGTGTGATGCATGCTATGCCAGTACATAAAAATGTAACTATATAACTCTTTTAGTTAATACAGAAGCCTCCCCAATTGAGAATCGGAGCACGTTCTGGGCCGCTACCAGAGAGAGTACTAAAATGGTGTGTAATATCTGTTTGGGTTGCCTTCGTTCTAAGATGTGTCACTAAACAAAAAAAAAAAAACATAATATTAACATAATTAAATTCGGTACTTGAAATGTTCAGTTATGAATAATTAATATAGGATCCATCCATCCATTCAGCCGAAAAACGTCCACTGCTGGACATAGGCCTCCCCCAAAGATCTCCACGACGACCGGTCTTACGCCACCCGCACCCAGCGGATTCCCGCAACCTTCACGGTCTTCGGTCCACCTTGTGGGGGGCCTACTAACGTTACGTCTTCCGGAGCCATTCGAGAACTCGTTGGCTCCATCGGGCATCGGTTCTGCGAGCAATGTGCCCAACCCGCTGCCACTTAAGTTTAGCAATTCTTCGGGCAATGTCGGCTACTTTGGTTCTTCTGCGGATCTCCTCATTTCTGATTCGATCAGGCAGTGAAACTCCAAGCATAGCCCTCTTCATTGCCTTTTGAGCAAAATTGAGCTTTTTTATTAGGCTTATTGTGAGCGATCATGTTTCAGTGCCGTATGTCATTGTTGGTAACACACACGGGTTAAAAACTTTCGTTTTGAGACACTGCGGTATTTCATAGGAGAAGATTCTGCGTAACTTCCCGAATGCGGCCCAACCGAGTTAGATTCAACGATTAACCTCTTTCTCGATGTTGGATCTACCTAACTGGACGGTTGTCACAGGTATACTCGTATATAACTGTCAACAACTTTAAGCGTAGAGTCACCGATTTTTATAGGAGTTAGCACTACATGGTCATTGGACATGACCTTCGTCTTGTCCATGTTTATTTGAAGGGCAACTCGTTTGGAGGCTCTACTGAGGTCACCGAGCATCGTACTTACGTCTTCCTCGATCTCAGCCATGACTACTATATTATCAGCAAAGCGGGGTTGTGTTATGTACTCGCCGTTTATGTTGATGCCAAGTCCTTTCCAATCCAGAATCTTGAAGACATCCTCGAGCTCAGAGGTGAACAGTTTCGGAGAAATAACATCTCACTGTCAAACGACACGCCGCAAGGGTATATCTTTCGAGGTCTGGTCCTGTAATCGGACCGACATAGTGGCGTTTTCGTACAAATCCTTCAACGCTTTGATAAATCGATAGTCTACTTGGCACCGCTGAAGAGACTGTAGTACAGCCCAGGTCTCAGACAATATAGGATCAATTACAGGTAAAGTCCATTCAACTGTAGGCGATTTGTTTCAGTTCACGTGTGACTTAAAAATGTAATTATAAATATGTATCAACATACCTCATTTGTTAGGTATTCTGTGGTTTCATTTTATGAAGTAAAGTGCCCTCAATATCACACAGAATATACGCTTATGTATTAAACAGCGCAAGTTATTGAACTAACAATAGAAATAAACTAAGATAAACTATGATGCAGCAAATAAAAAGTTCATTCGAGATTATTCAAGTAAATCGAAAGTCTACAAACAAATAGTTTTCACTAATATTGACTTTCAGTGTTCAACGAATATGCATTAGCAGTAGCATTTAAGTGTGGGAAATATATCGATACAATCAGGTAAGTACCCTAGCTCCCAGTCTGGCTGGCAACAATACCGATGGAGCCTGGCGTATGCTTTCTTTTTTGCGTATTTTATTTTCCTCGTTTTTGCATTTCGTAGTCCCACGGTCCGGTGGATGCGACGACAGTATATCGAACTAGACAGTTAATACTGTCACTTGCATTGGGACCATTCGATTAAAAATGAATGTAGAGCGCGATGTAAAATTAAATGACATATAATGAGATACAACTATTGATAAAATTTTGGCTTAGAAACTATGGATAGTTATCTGTTTTTTTTTAATTAATACTGTTGAGCGGAAGGGCCTTGACAATTTCTCTGAATTTTGAAGCGAGTACTTAATGCGAAAGAGGTAACTAAATAAACGTACCAAAATTCAGTGGAATTTATCATAAGTATTTCTAACGATTTTTAACAAAGGTATAAGGTCCTTTACTGAACCCATGAACCTTTCCGGAGAGTGTGTGCAGTGTGATGCGTGTTATCCTAGTGTGTATGCATCGCAGTATCGCACTAGTGGCGGCTACCTCCCCAATTGGCTAACGAAGCACACTTGCTGGAGAGGGACCCGGAGTGTGTGTTGGAGTAAAGTTAGCCGCCCGTCCTCGACGGCGGTAACGGTGGTTACGTGGGTCTGGGCACTGACACGCAAGTACTCTCGGCTGATGAGAAATCATACGATACGCGATGCTAGCATCAGGATCGGTAAGAATATTACGCGGCCTCCGCAGTCGTTATAGGGCATTTTGGTCAAGGGATTGTCAACCGCGTAAAATTTAGCATTTGTGTTACCACGATTGCAAAAAAAATTTAGACAGATATTCGTAGCCTCGATATTAAACTTATATTTCATTTTCATACAAATTTGCATCCCGTTTTTTTGCCTACTTTCGAAAATAATAGAAATAGAATACATTTCTTGAATAGAGTACATTAAATGTAAAACAACCGGTGCTGGTTGTTTATTTTTTTGTAAATATATGTAACAATACGAAGTTAGTAAGTTTTATTATAAGTCTAGATTATAGATATGCGTTAACAGAATCTTTTAAACAAATTATTGTTTGTCTACATGCATAATAGGCCGTTGGATGGGTGTAATAAAAATGTCCGGGACATTAAACTCGAAGCGTAGTCGCGCGGGTAACTGTGCCGTGTAGCGACCATTGCACACTCGCACGTTACTGTTTACAAGAATGTACGTGTTTTCTTACTATTATTAAAAATACCTTACATTTTGATGATATATATGTAAACTCACGTTTAAGAGTAATCTAAAATAATAATAGAAGGAATTTCGGTTTTGTGAAATTACCATGTACATTTTTTTTAAATTTATTCTTGCATACAATGTGAAATGTATTTGCTTGTCTGTTCGTTAGTTACTTATAGTTTCATATAGGCTAGCTTAATTTTATACGTGCATTTGCTACAACATAATATTCAAAGTTAGTCTGTGACAGTTTTCGATTTGAGGATATCGTGACGTCATGATGGCTTGTTTTATTGAATGTTTGCTTTTACTGAACCCCACATTGAATTATGGCAACATCTTTAATTGTGCCTCAAAACAAAGCACGAAAATTTTAATTTCGTTGTCATTTTTTCATAGTAATCATCGTCGGAACTGCAGTGAATTTGTTTAGTTTAGTCAATAACTCAGTCATGTGTCTACATAGTAAATTTACTGTCAGGGATTTTTATTTAATCTATTACATTTAGTTTGTTTAGATTTAAATAAATAAATGTCTGTCTTGTCTTTACTTTGGCATTATCGTAGTATATTATTGTACATGCAAGTCACTGTCGTTTACAAGTGACGTATGTCGGTACTTAAATATATACAAGCTAGTAAATTGTAGTAGTTTTCAATTCAAAAGTCACATATAGGGAAAAAATTGTGCTACTTATCAATTTTTTTTAAACCAACAATCATAAATGATAATATGGAATGCTGGTTTTTTATATGACAATTCCTTTTACACCATTTAGCATGTTTAAATTTTATTATAATCTAGCATATGAATAATGACTATAACAATTATAATTAATTACCTACCGCTACTAAAAACAATATTCACGTGTATATACCATTCGGTGCGCATGCGCCGCCGGCTTCGTCACGCTCCATCCGTATTATAAAAAAAAACTCCATAGAGCGATCAAATGTCTACGAATATGTATTCTACTAGACGAGCGGTTCGGAATAAAAATTGGAATTAAAAAAAAATTGGTAAACGAAGAATCTATGTTCGTATTTCGCGAGCCTCACAATTAAGTGTGGTTGAACTAAAAAGTTCAATGCAAAAAATATACGGCACAATAGTCGATACACGTGCCTATGCCAATGAAGTTTATTGACCCTTCTGTGTTAGAATAAACTTTAAATTCTTATATTAAACTATTAGTTACCTTCATAATTAATTTTCTAAATTAAAGTTTACCGAAAAAAAAAAACCAGAACTTTATGCGTGTGATTTGAACGACAAATGTCACGTGTATCAAGTTATATTTTCGAAATATATATTTATCTGACACTACATTTAGCACTGTAAAAGCCGTCATATAATTTGATTATACGACACACGGCTGATTTCGAAACGCGAGTCATCTAAGCGAGTCACTGTGATGGGTTTCCCACTTGATACTACGCGATAAAAACTAATCCAAGTACAGCTAACATTAGTTTGAATGTCTCGATATTATTTAAAATCTCGTAACACTTACCAAACTTAGTTAAAAATATTGTACCAAATTGGTACCTAGCAATAAGTAAACTTTTGTATACATAGAGTAAACTGATATATTATAATTATCCTCAGAAGTATTTATAATTGAAATCTTTTTATAAATATATAACATAACATATACATGTATTCTATAAACGAATAAATTTTACAAAAAAAGAAATATTATAACGCCTAGGCATATAAAATAGCTATATTATAAATACGCGTATAGCAGAAGTAAATGAATAGGCGGATAAGAGTACAAAAAAAAAAAAAAAAAAACTTGTGTTAACACAAAACTATAATTGAAAAATATTATTTTAGGTACCTACCATAAAAGCACAAACCATGCAAATTTACGTACCTACATGTGTCAGTTTGTTACAGTACTGATTTTGACAATACCTGCAGTAATCACTCTTAGATCAGGTATGTTGCGATTAATGTTTCAAGGACTTTCGATCTAAAAACTATAACCTTAAAGTCGAGTGTGTTTAATATGTAGACGAAAGTAGATGTTTAAAAGTATTTTTAGCAAACTGTGCTAATAGATATAAAAAGTGCGAACATTAACATGAGTAAGGACGGTATTACAGTGCATGCGCAATGCTATCTTACGTGTTAGCGCGTCATGTAGCGCAGTCGAAAGCGATGCCAACGCGTTTCGCAGGCTCATGTGGTGTCGCTCGAACATGACCACATCTATGCAATATTTACTAACATTACTAAAACCAAAATCATATCTACGATATACATACATCAACATGCACATACAAACTTCAAAGAACAAAATTTAGTTGTTGCTATTCTTCTTAATATTTCCTGTTGAGTGAAGTGTTTAACAAATGAGATTTTATTATGCTTTTAAGCTTAAGTTTATGTAATAAACATACAAAAAGTAATTTTACAACATAGGTAATTCAGTAAAAATTAAGCCTTGTATAATAGAGATTATGTTGTAAAACCGTTTTTATTTACATTATCGTTGCTACTTACAGGCTGGGGTGGTCGTAGAGAGGCGCCACTCTAGTGCCTTCGAGAGGTCCTCCAGCCAGTTTAGTAGATATTGTTTCCAGAAACTCTCTGATATTTTGTAGTTCACGGCGAGGAGAGTCACTGGGACCGGGGCTTTCTCGCCCGTCGCCTTCTTCATCTAAAAGACCGAAAAATGTATTAAAATTATTGAGGAGAAATAAACTATAGCGTTGCAGAATGGTTGTATGAGTCCTGGAAAGTGCTATTCTAGATTGATCGCAATGTAATATTATTTTTTTACTTTGATTAAATTTGTTGTTAATGTCGTTTCTCGTGCCAATACTAGATTGCTGTTTTATACATTTTATTTACGACATACTAAAACGTACAACTTTGAAATAATCAACTAAGAGTTATGGATATATAATGGTAATGTTCCGTATAGAGATGTTGCTTCTATTGAATGTAACCAGCTTGAATCTGCGGTTCACACAAAAACTTTGTGGTTCACAACTGGAAATCAGAAGCAATATTGTGTGAAAGGAGGAAATTATTTAGCATATATGATAAAATAAAAGTGTAAACAGATGAATTTGTAGGTATTTACAAGACTTGATCATAGCCACTTGTGACTGTAAACATAGAAAACACCTGTTGGTATTTAAAAAACCCGAAAATGTTTATTTCCAGTTATATCAATAACAAGATGCAACGGGTGTTTTCATATAAATCGATTTAATTAACATCCTTAAAAATGTTACAAAATATTTTAAACAGAAGTTTGAAGTGGACGTGAAGCCTAAAACCGTAGGCCGTGCAGAATACAAAGTATTTGTAGCACACATTCATATCAATGTTCAAGTAGTGCATTATATCTGACATAGATGGCGCTCTAATATAAACGTACCTTACAAATGAAAATAATTAATATATTAAGCCTTCTAACTTTTTTTAAGTGGTACTAAATTTCACTTTATTTATTATAATTTTAATATAATTATTTATAATGATAACAAACCGATTTGCTCCAGTTTTTCAGTCGATATTGACCACGGCATCAGGCTGAGTGCGCGCTCCGCCTGCCTGAGAAACCAAGCGCCTGATTCGAATTTCACCGGACTGCAAACAAAAAAAAAACGTATAATATACTATTATTTTGTTAACATTTAATTAAAGTGTTGGTACATTTTGTCGTAAAAGGCACAATTAAAATAATTAGTTACCGATTATTATAATATTCTGGTATCCACGTACATGTTTGTATATTTATTTGTTGATTATAAAAACTTATGAAATATAAAATAATTTTAAAATGCAAATGTAGATTCATTTATCCATAAACATGTGAAAAAAAATTACGAAATTATTCTCATGTTAATGAAACAACTTGACCAATTTTGATGTGATTTTTGTATATTTATAGTTTCCTATAATTATTTATTTATTTATGTTTTGAAACTATTGTTGGATCTGATAGATAGCGCTATATTTTTATAAATGTGAATGCATATTCTTGAAACGATTGAACTGGATGAAAAAGATTTGGCATAGATGTGTGTTTAAACAAGGAAATGTGCAACGGGTATTGGAACAATATCTCCGCAGAACTACATTACATTTTCATTTACATCAAATAAAACGGTCATCATCTAGTAATATTAAAGACATATAGTTAAAGTATATCTCTATATAGATACATGATAAAATATTGACTATGGACTTAAATACTAGGAAACATTATATAACATGTATGTTACTATATGTTTACATAATAATTTAGAACATTTAACAATGGCGTCACGGTAGAGTCTACGAAAACAATACAGGCATGGCGTTTAATCGTTATCTAAGGTCTATTGTGGCTTCTAGAAAGGTAATCTAGACTTAACAAGTTTTATAGTATTACTCAATGTGACAAATATGTATATTAAAACTAAATCTTGCTTATCCTAATGGGAGGGAGCCGTGAATGTATGCATGTTAAATTGTATCAAATTTTATAACTCAGTATTTAATGTATTTAACATAACACGCAGGTACGTAAGTCCTGTAAGGAACCTTTTTATTTTTTAAAAGTAATGTAGGGCTTGGCTAGGTTCGAAATTCCGCAGATTTTTTTAATACTCAGGTAACGGGCAAGCCGAGGTTCGTGCCACTTTGGCAATCCTTGTGCCTTCAGCACTCGTCCCTAAAGTCACGGTGAAGCTGTAAAGGCCCTTCCGGTCAACAGCATTAGCTAGTTAAAAAAAAATATTACCTCTCTGCGAAACAAATGCAAGGGACTAAACCTCCCTGCTTATCCCCGCCGCATCTGTGACAAGTGCCCTCGTCTCTGGACGAGGTTATGCATCTTTTACGACGATCTGGTTCATCTCTGTAACAATAATTATTCATTTCAATTTTATTACCACAATAGTTACTTACATTTTCGTTTCATTGTTTTTTAACCTGTTCGGTGTAATTTCGGGGGCCATTCGAATATTGTACTACATAACATTTAAATTTATCCACAGTCATATATCCTTACATAAACATATCGACAAATATACATATACACATTACATACACACGCACACACTCATAAATATACTCATGTAAACATAGCCTTATAATTAGTTTTAACATACATACATACATATCATTACGCCTTTCTCCCGTGGTGGTAGGCAGAGATTTCGTCCTTCCACTTGCTACGATCTTGACATACCTCTTTCGCTTCCTCTACTTTCATGAGCGTTTTCATACATGCTCGTCGGTTATGAGTACTTTTTACCTGGCCTTTATTTAACACATGATTGATTTGGTCTAGATACGTTCGCCTAGGTCGACCCTTACCGACTTGCCCATTCACCCTCGCCTTATAAATTAATTTCGTTAATCTTCTCTCATCCATCCTCTCTACATGCCCAAACCAACTAAGCATACCTTTCTCTATTTTGGTCACCACATCCTCTACCACACCACAGCGTTCCCTTATCATACTATTCCTGACTTTGTCAATCGTCTTCACTTAAATTAGTTTTAAATAGTGATAAATTCATTTTTGACTATTTATTTTATGTATTGGTTTAATTTATATGTCTATTTTATACGAACTGTGAATTTTTAATGTACATAAATAAGCAAAGTTTACGAGATTATGACTCCCACCTGTTCCTTGTCAATCGTAGTAAGCAAAAATCGTGTAAAAAATTAACTTGTAAATTTAATTAAATTTTTGTGAACAAAATCCGATTCAGTGGTCAATTTTACTGGCATATGTTTGAATTTGTGAGACATATCTTTGCTTTCTGTTAATATAAACAAAAAGCTTAGAAAAATAATTAGGCTTCCCCGTTAAAAATGTATGTGCATATTAAACAATATTAGATATCTGTATCACGTGGAATTGTTGATGTATTAAATAATAAAAGCACTAAAACCAGGCACTTTTGGTTTTGGTTTATTTGATATTTGTCCTATTATCTATAGTCCGAACTCGAAATTTCCTTTTATCAATTATATGGTCCGACCGATACAGGATTTTCAGCCAAAATTGAAATCGAATCGAAATCGGCCTGAGTCTCAGTTTCGGCCGAAAACAAACCTTCAATCGGACACTATGGATTTAAAAGAGACCGCTAAAAATGAAAAGCATTTTAAAAATTATTAAAATAATAATTGTAATGTAAAAAGTTATTCATTTCAAGGCCGTGGAAATATTGAGTCGAAATTGAACAAATGCTTAATAACATCTGTGCCTTAACACCTACATATATATATATATATATGTGTATAAAGATATTATTTTAAATAATTAATTAATTCTGTTTGTGTCTGTTTGTAATGTCAAATTTTTTTTACTAAATAAATATGAATGTACCTGTACAACTTTTAAAATTTTTGTCTGTCTGTTTATATTGAGTAATCTCTGGAACGACTGAACCGATCTTGATGGGACTTTTTTTTGGTATATATCTGAAGTTACTCCAGGTAGCTTGGGTACTTTCAATTTTTCGAAAATAACTAGCGTTTCGCGCAAAAGAAAATAAAACTCATAAAAATTTGAATAAAATCCGATTCAATGAACAGTTTTACGGACAAGTGCTATAATTTATGATAAGAAATATTTTTAACTTATCTTTAGTACTAAATTTTTTTTTACGAAAATAATTAGGGTTCCGTATTAAAAATTAAAACGCAGTGAAGTGAAGTGAAGAATCTATGAAACGCGGGTGCAGCCGCGGGCACACCGCTAGTATAAAATATTGTTTATATAATCACCTTTGAGAACCCAACCCCGTCTCGCATGTCATTAAAAGACCCCCTCGCCCTTCATTGATGTTTACTAAAACTCTACCGGGCTTTATATAAAAAAAATCCTATTAAACTTTTAGTGCTTGTCCACTCCTGCGCATTGCGCACCGATTTAGAGCATTCTTTACCCTATTGCGTCATGAATGTGTTGCACCAGACATGTGAACGGACCCACAGAGGTCGCTCTTTCACAAATCACGACAACGCAACGAGTAAGCACACCGCACCGCGATCGACATGGTATTATTACGAAATGTATACGAGTATCTTGTATTTTGTTTATTTTGGTTTTGCGTCTTGAACTAATTACAGGGGCGGAGCTACCGACGTATCTGCTATATCAATGATATGGGGCCCCGTGGCTGTAGGAACACCCACGTGTGTAAGCGATAATTAATAAATCAATATCTTAGTTGAATTTTTATGCTGCACTCTGAACTATAATCTAAAGATTAAAAGTTTCCATCAGACTTGTTAATACTGTGTAAGTGTCTATAGAGAAAATTTGGAAAAACTAAAAGGAATGAAAATATATATTTGAATTGTTTAGTAAACTTATTAATTGTCATCATAATCAATTAATATTTAATTGAACCGATACGAGCGTTTTTGTTTCATTTGTGGAAATCTTTACTCTTCATTTTGGGCTTCGTAACAATCGGCTATCTGGACCACTAGTGTAAGCAACGCCGTTGACTATTTTTTACATTTTACTTGTAATTACATACAAACCACAAAAGCCATTAATGTGCACAATACATTGCTAAAAGTAATTTGTTCCGTTAACGTGCGTTTCAAGGTATCAAAAACTATAATTTAAAGCAATATTGTTAAAGGAATAATATAGTTTAGTCAAGTTTGACTAAAGGGGTGCAATTTCGAGAGCTAAAGTATCATAAACAGGGATGGACATCGCCAGTTTCAAATAGTTCTAAATTTGCAAACGATTTTTCCACACAACTCGCATTGTCTTAATCTTCCTTTGAGTCTAGACTCTAAATACCGATTGCCCATAGAACCGCAGACTAACAAAGACACTACACAATATTTCAATAATTATAAGCGCCGGTAGTAGGCCAACCAATAGCTCGTAAGAGTAACTATTACTAAGTTCGTAATCTATTAAGCACTGACTAACGTATGCTAACTAATAACTTAAATTTATAATCACTTCAGCCACGAAAGCACATTGCCAGCGAGTTCAAATGATATCGAATTCTACAAAAGAAGCGTAAAAAGGCATTTTATCAGGTGGATCCTGGTCCACATTCAGTAACACTCCGGGGGTTCCAGATGTCAACTGGGTAGGCTCATGTACACGTCGCCAGAACGATATAGTCACAGTTTCATGCACTAGCACTATGATCATAGGTTAGTGTGGGACAAATTTTAATAAATCCAAGGCAATCCAAGATCTAGCCCTTGTGCTAGCTACCGTTGTCAAGGATTTTAAAGTGGCCACTACAAAAGTTTGGTTAAGCTGTCAAGGTCTTTTCAGTTCACATCATTTATTCAGTTCGGAATAAAGACATCTTATCAAGCCGGTATGAGTTACGGCCGTCATTCCTTTCAGACTGTATTTAGATGGTGTCTAATCACTTTACCTAGCTAGTTTATGTATAAAAAAATTATAATCGTATATTGTACTGTAATTATTTATTTCTCTGTATTTTTACTAGAGGCACTGCTTGTACAGAAACTAGTGAGAGATTACAAAATATTATACCCTTAATTGCGATTTCAATCGGAGTACGACACAAGTGAGAAAAAAGAATCAATTACCAGTTGTTTCAACATACGAAATGTTTAATATTTACGTTCATTAATTTAATTATTCTGTTCAAAAAACAGAAAATTATTGTCGAGATTTCTATACGATTCACTGTAATCATAGATAAAATCTCTATGTCTGTAAAACAACTCACCAGACAAGCTTTTTTACATAAGTATGTCAATATAAGAGTTTATTTTTACAAATAAAATGATATGTATTATAATGAATACATTTTATCTGAGAAATAAAACCGAGAAAAACCGTTGAGTTTTATTAATAACTAGCTGTGCCCGCAACTTCGTCTGCGTGGAATAGTGACTTTGGGCAGCATTTTTCGGATTTTGGTTTATTCTGGATTATAATCACCGTCGTTACATCGTATAGCCATCGGGGAACAAAGCATACAGGCTGCTAGAATTATTAACACGTGATAAAGCCACATAAAGCTGACCGTACGAAAAACAGCTAATACTTAGATCCACATCCACAACTTTTAGCGTCTGACCATAGGCTTTATTAATTGTCATCGCTCAACTGGTCATAAGCTCACTGGAAACTGAACTCGTTTAAAACTAAACGGAAAATTGTTTGGAATGAGAGGGAACCCGAGGCATAAAAACACTACCACCTGTTAAAATCTCTGCTTCTATCAGGTTTCGCAGAATCAGAAATTTAAAAGAGAAAAATTCACTTTTAATCAAGTATTGTTGCAAAGTTTAAGCGGTCTTAAATTTCTTAGCAGCATTATGGGTACGCCGACTTTAAATTTATTTTATGAGCTGGTAGTCCA
Source organism: Samia ricini (assembly GCA_014132275.2). Classification (NCBI taxonomy): domain Eukaryota; kingdom Metazoa; phylum Arthropoda; class Insecta; order Lepidoptera; family Saturniidae; genus Samia; species Samia ricini. Next base: position 17,540,845 of record AP028161.1, read on the forward strand.
GGAGCACTGAGGGATCCTAAAAATTCTACTGGGTAATTGGTAGATTCTTCATCTTTTATAACTCTGTTAATGGAGATATACTCTACATTATCCTCCGAAACAAAGCTCAAAACTTCAGCATTTATTGCTGTTGCTTGGTCGTTTCGTGGACTTAAAATAGCTCTTTCGCAAAGCCATGAGTTTTCGCAAGTTGGTATTTGCGTTGCGTTTCCATACACGGATGATATGAGGTCTCGCATTCATGCATAGGTTTGCGTTTAGAACAAATTTTGCTTGTTCCTACAGATACACACCGTTACCGATCTCAAGTTACTATCGAGAAAATAAAGTAGCAATAGATACAACAATTTCATCTAATTTGTATCTGGTATGAATAAAACTGTTAGGCTGATATTTTTTATTATAATTTGTTATGCTAGTGCTTGAATTAACTTGGTAGAGTCTGAAATTGTACCCATCCTGACCATGGAAATATATCAAAGGATACTGCAGGGCATCATATGCTCGGTGTGTTTCATAAATACGTTGTAAGCGATCATCATGAGTGCGCTGCGCGATGTCACGTCTATTACATTCCTGATTGACTAATATTACTGCAACTTCGTCTGCAACGGGGACATTGTACTTTTCACGATGTTCTTCCGCAGGACGTCTATCAGCCTTATTTATAACTTTATAATTGTTATTTTGGCCTTGTGGGATGGAATCTATTGCGGCTTTGAAACTTCTGACATACGGATTTACTTGATGTAACATATCCTCAAGTTGAAATATAAAGTTGATGTTCAGCTGAGGAAAGTTATGATGTCGTATATATGGGCCTGTTCATTGTAATTTGATACAAAATAAATTTAAAGAAATTTTGGCTCATTTTGGAGAAGCAAAGATCCAATCAAGTGATAAATTGGCCCTGCACCTTAAAAGTTGAATGTGATATGTTTGACCCCAAAAGATGTCAATTGGAATACACTATTATATAAACGGATATAGTCTAAAAATGTTTACACTGAGGATGCTCGCTATTTAGTAAAACTTTTATAAAGGGGTTCATCATAAGTTTAAATGAGCACTTTGCCACCTGAATAGCATATTCCATATGGTTCTTTTCTCCATTTTTGAGCATTACAAAACTGACAACATACCACCATACCTACTATAGATGCGAATTCAGAGTAATCAATTCTGGGCGAATACAAATAACCTGTTTTCTCTTTGGTAATCCATGGAAGGATATCAATTTCCGCTCCAGTTTCTGGGTCTTCTATCAAACTTGATAACATTTTATTGAGTATATGCCGAAGTCCATCGGCATTTAGTCGTGACTGACGTTGTTCTGCAGTTTTTTTCTTCTTCTCGATCAGCTGTTAATCGAGATTCACGATCTAAGCTACTTTCCAGTTTTCTAGACTGCAAAGTTCGTGCTTTTTGAGAGCTCAGGCGGGTTTCCCTATAGTAGTAAAGGTAAGTATAGTAGTAAAGGTCTCAGACTCACGTGATATTGCATGAGCCTTGCGATCGGTGGACAAACGTGCTTCACGCTGTTCCCTGTTCATCCTAACTCAGGTGGCCATCATTCGAGAACGATGTAAACTCAATCGAGATTTTCGCTGAGCTGAAGTTTCTGTAATATGAAACCTGGCCTGACGTTACTGAAATGCAGTGAAGTAATGAGAACTAATCTCATCCTTATAGCATTTCTGCTGCACCGGGGGAGGTTGGATCTTTTTCGAGGCATTCTTATAAGAAGTAGTAATTAGTACTAACTCGGCGTTATTTAGTGAACACATACTCATCATAAACAAAAAAATTAAATGCTTACAGATTATTACACAGCTTAACTTTATTACAGTTTAATAACTATTAAGACGTAATAAACTAACCTATTAATTATCGAATATAAAAGAAATGTCTAATAGATACATTTATGTATTAATTAATCGCAAATTACTAAATTGTTTTTTAAACATAAAAATTAAGAACTTGTATAAACTTGTATTTACAGTTTAACTAATAAGACGTGTTTACCTAATTTGAAAACTAATTAACCTATAATATATACATACAATATGTATTTACAAATCCTAAAATATAAATATATAAAATAAGCAAACAGTCAGTGTTATCGAATGCAACTGTTACGCCATGCGCCTCCGAAAGCGGCCCGGCTCTCGACGTGCTTTATCTATACATATATAAACAACCTGCATTGCCAGCCTAACCTGAACCCTATTTCATATGAATGATGATATATGTCTGAGGTCAACTTAAAATTAGAATTTTAACATTTCCGAAACTGATCATTTTTAACTTCTATTTATTAACATATTATTATTAATATAATATATAATCATACTTTTATATAGACCATTATGGAGTTTAGTAAAGTTTCATACAATGCACCTGAACAGAGAAAGAATTTAGATAGAATACATGTTCACCGTGATTATTTAAATTGGCATAACTTTTTTATTTATGTACCGATTTACATGAAACAAACACTAAATGTTAAGTGAAGCTTACTACAATATATTAGTGAAAACTGCATCTAAATCGGATAAGCCGTTTCTGAGATTAGCGTGCACAAACGCACAGACAAACAGACAAAAATTTTAAAAATCATAGTTTTGGGTCCTATTTGCGTTTATAAAGGTCCTAATAATATTTTTTCTCATATATCTTCCATGTACAGACAGCGATCCGTTACATTTTTGATTATATGTATAGATTATTTCTGGGATCAAGTCAAGCTAACGTACATTGTAGCTTAATGTAAGCATAATGAAGCTACAGCTTCATTAATGATTTTTTATTGGTCAATATTTTATTGATTACACTAATTATTTCTACTAGTTCTAATTATAATTATCTATGTATTACCTATGTTCTCTGTGTATTATTTTTACACTCGCGAGTGAGTTTGAACCCTCAGGTGACGGCCAAGCCGAGGTTCGTACCATTTTGGTAACCCTTGTGCTAGTCACCTTTTGCGGCTGAGTACCTTCAGCACTCGCCCCCAAAGTTTAGTGAAGCTGTAAAGGCTCTTCTGGTCAACAGCATTATCTAGGTTAAAAAAAATGTGACGTTTTGTTCAATGGAACTTAATCATGCCCCACATGTTTAAAAGTAATGCAAGAGAAATTGTATTGAAGGTTCATCCTCTTTGTGAAAAGAAAAAAGCGAACAAATCTCCAATGAACAACTGTTCAAGTGTGTTGACATGACAGGTTAGTAAAATCTAGTTGCCTACCTTTATATTTAAACTCTGTATAATTTAAAAAATATATTTTATGTTGTTAGTATATATTTTGTATTAGGGATATTAGTACGATAATTACTATCTATCCAGAAATTATTAAGAAGAAAGCCGTAGGGATGGAAGAAAAAAAAACTTCAGATTACACCGGACAATACTTACCATATTTCGAATCAAAATTCTTCTCGCTATTTGTGCAATCATTACATTATGTAGTTATTGTTACCTGCTAATGTTTATTTTATTTATTTTGTGTGTGGCAGATATATCAGCAAAACCATTATCAGAATCATGAAGTTGGCGGTCGTTGATGCTGCTACTTCCCAAAAAAATTAGAACCCTGATAAAAATATGCACCAAGAGAAAGACTGACAATCGAGCAACAAAATCTCGAGAAAGATTTATCGAATTCAAATAGAAAAAATGTAGTTCAAAATGGAAGTTATAAATATACGATAGAGGACGAATATTTCCGTTTGTATTAAAATATCATTTTATATGATATACACTAACAGAACGTTAACGAAAACATTCGTATTTGCCCTTACATGAAACCCGCATACATGAAACTGACTTATGAAGATTTAGATTATCTGCAAATGTGTTTTTTAAAGTCTGAGCTTTTCCTACATATGTATAGTAAACTTTAACATCTGTTCTTAGTTTAAGACTGTGTGAAATGTCCGTCAATAGTATTATAATATAAGTTTGAGTTTAGTTTCAATAACTAACTGGTTAGTTTAGTTTCATTAATTATAAATCGTTTTACTTTAATTAACATGGGTAATCGTAGTCGCACAAATAATTATTAGTCACTGTTTATTCAACCTCCCTCGTTTACCCTAATTTTTGGGAGGCACTAAATGGCAAAACATGCAACTCTTCCTGTCAGAGCTACCAACTTCTGAACGAAGGGACTTTTAACAGTGAACGGACTGTATATCTGTCTGTCTGTGTGTAATTTAATTGTCCGGATTTAATTGGAAAATGGCTTGGTAGATTTTGATGATGCTTGGTACACGGGATTTATATGTCAAGGAACAACTGATAGGTTTGAAGTTATAGAATAATTAAGAAAAAATTAGACTCGGCTTTAACTCAAAAACAGGTTGTCGATTTCGATAAATTTCATTAGCGATTGTTATAAGACTACGTAGATATAACTAGTACCAATATATTTTTTAGAAATTATAAAAAAATATAATAGAATAGTGTGGGCTAAAAACTGTTAGAAACAGTAATCCTAATATTGACATATTTGTCTGTCTATTCATCTGTATGTCTGGACAAATCTTAAACATTTAAAAAAGGACTTGATCGATTAAAATCAAATTAGGTGTAAGTACGGGAAGCATGTGTCGTTCGGTAACTCATAGGCAATGAAAAATTGTTTTGGTTTTCAATAGGACCTCTCACATTTAATCAAGATAAAACACGTAGGCAAAGTCGCGGGTGCACGCTGGTATTAACAGCCTGCGTTTACACAACCGACTATGTGCAATAACATACCCCTGCATACGACGGCCGGCGACTGTGCAACTTGCATGCCTTCGTTAGTTCAGAGGTATCATTACCACATCCATATTAAAACAGTAATCGAACCGGTTTTTTGTAGTAATTACCGGTCGAATCCGGAGAAATTGTAATCACTTCAAAATATTGTTTTTTACAGAGCGTAATCGACGTGCCTTCGGTTTTGCTTCCGATAAAGTACAAATTACATATAGCGACACTTAAAGGATTGCGTATTTTATTGCATTATTGCGTGTTGTCGTTAAACAGAGAAAATAAAAATCTATATTATTTTACAATTTTAATATAATATGTTTACTAATAAAGAATAAATTTGACACACAACAAACATTATTATAACATTATTAAAAACAAAAGAACATGCGTAGCTGCAGTTCTTGTTAATTTTAAAAACTCAGAAATATACTGTTAACTGCTTAATTGTATTGTTATCCATATTTAGAGTGGGAGTAATGCAACATTGTGTATTTATTATACGGACAATAACATAAACCAACTAAAGTCAAGTAAATCATGGAGTTTGTCGTTAAATCGAGTGGCGTTAAATGGAGTTTACATCGTTTCTCTTAAATATTCAACTAAAATATTATATATGTAGCTGATTACATTGGCGGTTATTTTCAGTACTTAAACTTAATTATGTGTAATCCTAATAATTTTTCTAATATATTATCTAACGTAATAAAGTAAGTCATGACTCGAGAATAATCTATGAATTTAACAAATTATGTATATAATGTTAAGAATTTCTTCTCTGATCTGATCGGATCTGTGTGAGAATATTAGTCTTTTATACTTATAAAATGAATACAATGTTATGAGTCACTTTTAAATATAAAGAATTAATAAAATAAAGGAATCTCTAATTTATTATTTCATTGATTTTAAAAACCACTGGAGATTTTTTTAAATTAACATAAGTGTTCAATATTAAGTGATCATTGTAACCCTTGATCATCGTAAACCTAAACCGTATCTATTATATACTAATAAATAAAATTGAAGTGTCTGTTTGTAATGTCAAAATTAAGTTTTTTTACTAAATGGATATTAATGTATCTACGGCTAGCTGCTCTTCGCGGTTCTACCCGCGTAGTTCCCGTTCCAGTTGGATTTTCGGAATAAAAACTTATGTTACTGCCTGGACTACAAACTATCTCCATGCTAAATTTAATCCAAATCGGTCCAATAGTTTTTCAGTTTATTTGTTATATACAAAGATACAAATCTTTCCTCTTTATAATATTAGTATAGAGACCTATACTTAAAATACAATTTTTAAAATGTTAGTCTGTCTATCTGTTTGTAATGGGTAATCTCCGGAAGGGCTGAACCGATTTGGATGGGACTTTTTTTCGTTAGATAGCTAAAGTGACTCTGGGTAACTTAGGATACTTTGAATATTCGAAAATAATTAGGGTTCCTCTAAAAAAAAACCCATAAAAACTTGAATAAAATCCGATTTCTTACTTTACATAAAGTAAGGGTTTATTTATAGATATAATAGCAAACTACGAAGAAATATACGAGCGGAGTCGACGACACAACTAATACATTAATAAACTGCTGTCTTTGCAATAAGAAATAAGATGATCTTGAACTTGTAGCTATTGTAAATTGTAAACAATATTGACATAGTCGAATGGGAATATTTTATGATGCGTTTTGTTATTGCGTTCTGATTATCTCTTTATATATATTATATTATATACTAGCTGTCCGCCCTGGCTGCGTCCGCATTAAATATATTCTTCACTGTGTTTGAATTTTTGTATACGGAACCGTAATAATTTTTCAAAAAAATTTAGTACTAAGTTCAAGTAAAAATATTTCTCATAAATTCAACCCCTCGCCGTAAAACTGCATTGCAGTAGATTTTATTGAATTTTTTTTAAGTTTTATTTTTTTAATGCTGAACCACAATTATTTTTGATAATTAAAAATGACACGGAGCAACTATAGCTATATAACAAAAAAGTCTCGTCAAAATCGGTCCAGCCGTTTCGGAGATTACCCGGAACATACAGACTGATAGACAGACAAAAATTATAAAACTTGTATATTTGGTATAGGTATAGTATATCGTATCGTATTCATGTCTATTTAGTAAATAAAAAATATTTTAACATTACAAACAGACACTTCAATTTGATTTATTAATATAGATAAAAGATGTATTTTTTAATAATGTGCTTTTTTAAACACGTAACAATGAAACGAAAATTGAAAATTGAGAGCGTTAGTCTGTGCTGTGCGTTACTGAACTATTACAAATCTATATGATAAACATTTCGTAAATATTCTGTTGTTAAATTGTTACCTATTTCAATTTACAAAAAAATCGTATATTTTAATAGTATTTTAGTAATTTGTAATTTTCAAATTTTTAATATATTTTTGTTTTTTTTATAAAACATATTTTTTTGCTTATTGAATTTTATTAACATTGATAATTTTGATAACATATGCAGTAAACATAAACTATATTCATTTATATTATGAAACAATCATATATGCAAAAACTATCTGCAATTAAATTATCACTTGTAATCATTCAAATTCAATCGTAATTAATCGTATGTTTAGATAACATGGTCAATTGCAATAATTTCAATCAATTTAAATAAATTCAAAATTATTATAGGCTTATTGTAATATGTTTTTGATAAAATAATTAATTAGATATATTTCCATTTTATTTATATTATAATTTAATATAAAATTAATATATAAAAATTTAATATGTTTTATATAGAGAAGTTATCTATAAAGATTTTAATAAATATTAGCATAATTTTTTTTTCTAAAATTAATATAAATTGATTAAATATATGTTGCAAATTTATACATAGGCTTCCATTATAGGCTTGCAGTCCATTTTTTGTGACACAATTTAGCATAAGAGAGAAAATCAGTATATACATATATGGATGGGCCGGTTTGTTTGTCACGTCTAGATTAGTTCCATTTGAAAGATAAAAATGGACAAATTCTATTTTATTTTTATCTTCATACAAATCTTGGGGGGTCCTTAGTTACATTTGCATCAATTAATGCTTGTCTGAATTTTGTTAACGTAAACAATAATTTAATTAGACACTTAAATTAATAAAATATCGATTATTTGAAATAAAATAATACGAGAGAATAAGAAAAAAGTGAACATTTATGATGTACTAAATTAAATCATTATTAATTAATTTTTCAAGTACATATGGTAACACAGTTTTTGTTTGAAATTTTCATTTCATTTCATGTTTTATATTTACCATATGTGATTTAGTTTTTTTTACTTATGAATAATTTAATAATATTCGTGCAAAATAATTGTAAAGGTCTTTTAAATTGTCTTTTATTCGATTATTAAAGGGTCAGTAAATTTCCTTTACAATTTTATTATATATTTCCATCCATCCAACCGTAAAGGCGCCTTGGTCTCCCCCAAAGATAAGGCGGGAATTGCCATAATTGCCACGCTTGGCAGGCGGGTTGGCGATCGCAGTAGGTGTTTGTGGTCCTCAGAGTATGCTGCTGCCATCCCCTGGCGTACCCCTTAGTCGCCTTTTACGATACGCACGGGTAGATATGGGTGATGCTATTCTTAAGCCGGCATCACACGGCATTTAAAACATAAAACATATATTTAAAATATAAAAATTGCATAACCTACTATTACAATTAAATTACACTAAAACTTCACTCGTCATCTAAATCGAACCATATCGACGTGACACTTCTCGATCCTTGATCCCTGGCCTGCTCCTCCGTTATGATCCTTAAGACCACCACTTCCATCATACATAGCGCGAAGAGTATAATGAACACAGCAAAATTTGCACCATGATGTTGGAACTGGAAGGCGGTTGACACAGGCCCCGGTGGTGGCCATGCCGCTACTCCAAACGTCGCAATACTTGATATGCCAGACACGCTCATGATCCTCAGAAAATCCTTTTTTTTGGCGAATAATAAACCACCTTTTTGTCCATTTATTAGTTACATTTTGGTGTTCATCGACTTGTTCTCGCGTGAAATCTGTTTTATGACTATTTTGTCTTATTCAACTACCAACTCTGTTGGGTTTACTATGTTCGGTATTAACGTAACGATAATTTTTAAAATACCTAGTTATTTTTTCTACTTTATATCGTTCACGAATATTATTTTATTATTTATACGTAGAGTTGCTTATGTTGAATAACATTTTTACATCATTATTCAACAAACAAAACTATTTTATTATTGTTTATATTTATTTATGATATCTACTTTTTACATGTATTTCAAAAAAAGTACACACAACTTGTTGCTTCGAATAAACACACATGGATTGATTACTTTCAAAGAACACCATTCGAATTTTGTAATGTTTAGTTAAATTACAATAATTATTTCACTACGATGTATGTAAATATTAAATATGATTATTTTTAGCTGAGTGCGTGCGCACTAGACGCTCTACGATAAATAAATGCTAAGTTGCCGGAAAAATAACATTATGAACAGGCTAATAGTATTAGTCTAGTGAGACGGTCAGCTGTTGCTCGTAGTTGCTTAGTTCAGTGCAAGCCGACGGCTAGACTGTTGCAAGCATATTATGAAATATATGCTTTAGATTCCTTGCGTTGAGAAATGATATGCGGGTGAGCGTATGCCTCAAGCGGTCAAGGCGCGAATGCGATTCGTCCACTATACGATGACCTTTAAAATTACCATTGTGATACAATATCGTTTGTTTTGTTTCGTGTAATAGACGATTTAGTGGGCGCGGCGGTATATTTCTTTCAAAGAAAATAATGCGAGGAAGGGATTCTTATAACTGAAAAGATACTATAAAGCTGTCCCGGTGAACTTCGTAAGGCCTCAGAATCAATAATGAATGTTGCTTTATTAGATTAATTAAATTTAGTTTTTCCTCTAATTCGCCAAGAAACGTTCTCGAGATATCACCAAAGAAGCTATTCCGTACACACTGTATGAAAAAGTGATTTTTTTTTATTATTCATTTTGTTAGTTATTCTTGTATTCGGGGTCGAGGCACAGCCAACAAAAAATCTGCTCTCAGATTTTAAATAGTCTATAACTAATCTAACTTTGTTATATACATTAGATTTAGATTTGTAAATTATTTTTATGTATGTACCTACTTAGATTTTTTATTATCCCTCGGTTTTCAACTAGGTACGTCTACTAGTACCATGAATATATGGTTAAAGATTAATAATCAATTCATTCTGAGTGTGATTTCAAAACGCAGAGTATGTCCAGGCCATATTGCAATCGGTTTGAAAGACGCTGGTGGGCAAGTTGCTAAATACTGTCCAATGTCAACTGCTTATTAGTAACCTCCCGCAATTTTGTCCATATAAAAGTAATTTTATCATCATATTTGGGGCCTTTTGAGTATAAAATAAGCAAAATTTTTGAACATTTTGTTTCCGCCTCCCCCTTGTTAATAATAGTAGACAAATCATAATTATATAATCAGTGGAATTAATTTAAAAAATATCGAAAATTGATAATGATATATTGCCTACGTAAGCACCGTTCAGACGTCCCATATCATCAAAAATAAACAATGCATGAATCCTCCCACCCCAATTGTTTTTTTTTTTCATCAATTCAACCACAAAACGTCCACTGCTGGACACAGGTCTACCCCTTAATAAGGTGGGGATTGCCATAATCCCTACACTTGGCAGGCAGGTTGGCGATCGCTGTCAGGTGTTTTTGGCACTCAGAGGATGCTGATGCCCTTTCTTTGATTTATACCCCTTTGTCGCCTTTCACGACACCCACGGGGTGGGTAAGATATGGGGTGGTACTATTTTTAGTAAGCACCACACGGCACCTTTATAGATGACACAATATTTGTACAGCCACTGGGTACCTATGAATAGGTGTGATCTACAATTCTTTATTTTCGGTTTAATATTTTATTAGTTTGAGGACTAAATTAAAAACGTTTTAGTAATTTTGTAACGATGCGTCATCGACTGGATTTTTTAAACATTACATTATCTAATAAAATCAAATAATAATTTTAATAATAATTGTAGTTGCCTTTGGTGCCCGATTAGGACATGACCCACCGTATATTTATGAAAAATCGGACATAAATTGGTTGGTTTCCGGGATCTATGGTAGATGTAGCCCGGCCTCACGTATTTCCATGGAACTTTGACGAGATCGAATAAAAACAATTAGATTTACCTTCGTCTCCACTCGCATATAATTTACATTAACCATTCTTCATTTACATATCTTTTAATTATTTCATAATTTGGGAAAAACTATTGCAAGTGTTCCTGCTGTTGGCGGCTGATACAGCTCGGTAGATGTAGGTTCGATTCTATAGATTACGAGCTTTCGGTAAAGGAAAACATCGTGAGGAAACCATAGTATGCTGGTAGAACATTTTCTAATAATGCCCGTCTTAGTAGCTACCACCCTCAAGTTTGAAAATCTGTCGCCTTTCATCTAAAGATGAGTTCTGGGAGCAACACTTGAGAACCAATACCTTTAGACTAAGCGTGATTACCATCTTGGACCACATCGTCACTTAACACCAAATGAGATTGTGGTACAATATACAAAAAAAAACAGTTTCTACTAAAATTGATTGTTCCGTGTTTTATGCAAGTATTTTCACATAAATAAATAACGTCCAAAATGTATATTTTTGAACAAATAATACGATTACGCTATCGGTCATCGATTGACATACTTTTTTCTTATCATTTTGATAACAATGGGCGCAACCCAAACTAAACGTCGTTATTAAATATTATTGAGAAAAAAAATGTTATAATATTCCATCCATCCATTCAGACACAAGGCGTCCACTGCTAGGTATGTCTATCCCAATAAGAGGGGTGAGGGATTGCCATAATCACCATTGTCATACAATAAATAATTGTTATGAATTTCTTTAATGTAAAGATAAAAATATCATATTAATTCCATCATCATATTAAAGATAAATATCGTTATCGAACTGTAAATATAGTAATACTAACTGAAGGTTTTTTCCTAGTTTGTGAGAACAGGTGTGGATTTACACCCGCCACTACATAGCCAGTGTGATACGTTCATGCTTCACATTACTCTGCATAAACGCAAGGAACGTAGATTATAACTTAACCGATAAAGCACCGTCACGCGCGTTTACGCCAGTTCCAACTGTTTCCCTATTGTTAAATTTTTCTTGGTATTTGAACGACTAAGCTAAGAGTGAAAACTAAAAATTAAAAGGCCCTGAAGAATAAACCCTTGTTAAAAAAATTGTGAGGAAGAAAACTACAAATAAAAATCGATCTCTTCTCGGGGGTAACGTTAATTAGAAGTCACGAACGATTGCTAATACGATAAGCCTAGGTTATATTGTGGTTTTAGTGTGTATAGTCTCACATAACCAGTGTACTATCTTTCATTGCAGGCGGATACCCTTGATGGATATGCCCAATTGAAAAAAGTTTGATTTTACGGAATTACATAAATGGCATCAGTTCAAGCCGGGGTCCAACAACTTAGGTTTCAGTGTACCCCTAAGCGCTTGTTACAAAAATCACTTAAGGTAAACGGTACAGTCAATTCGTCAAAAAACAAATCAGACTTAACAAAACCATTAACTGTTAAACACATTTGACCGTATTAGTAATCTAAATTTGAATACAACATTATTATTAACTAGTTGTGTTCCCGCGGTTCCTCCCGCACATCATATTTACTATTCCGTACAATTAATTGTTTATATAGTTTTAAAAAAATAATAATTGTTAGTCACTATTTGGCTCTAAATTGTTTTTCTACTGGCAGAAAGCAAAGACATTTCTCATAAATGTAAGCAATTGTGAGTAAAACTTTGTTTTTTAATCGTGTTTTATTCACAATTTTATCAGTTTAAATACGCGTAACCCTAATTATTTTCGTCAAATAAAAGCACGTTACACCGTGTAGCTATCCGCCAGAACAAGTCCCGTCAAAATTGGTCTAGCCGTTTCGGAGATTAGGTAACCGGAACAGAAAGAAAGACTAAAATTTAAAAAAAAATATGTTTTGGTATATGTACATTCATTCAATTCAATTTTATTTATTTGTATGTATAGATGAAGTAAAGTTGTGTATTTAGGTGAATCCAAATGCATAGTAAATATAATTTGAATGAATTACCTACATTGTAGAAGGATTTTAGTTCGAGGAATGAGGTTATTCGGGTGATAAATTATTTGGAGTAAGTTATAAGCGGTAGAATGGTTATTACTTAGTGGAATAGATTATGATGTTTATTCGAGGCTCGAATTTCGGCACGTATTAATGAATTTTGAACATAATCATTAAAATTTCATTTCACGGAGAAGGAAAACGCAATAAGCAAACAAAACGCTCGAGAATATTCAACATAGTTCGACATCGTTTCGGCTTGTTGCATTTCAGTATCAATCCTTATATTATATAAAATACAATATCTATTTGTTGGTCCATTATTTGGTATATTCAAGAACCATTAACGATTTAATTCGCAAATGTATTATTTGCCCAGGTTTTAGACTATATTTTGTTACACTAAATACAATGTATGTATGTATATAGAAGAGTAAGTAATCATACTAATAGAAAAAGGAAACTTAATAAAAACACCATTATCGCTTCCTTACTTAATAAGGAAACGAAGGATATTTCCTTCCTTACATTATAAAAGGTAAATTAAATTTTTTGCCTGTCCCCTTGGATTAGCAGCATTTTACGTGATATAGTTTAGCTATAGTGCACAACTGCATGCATTAAAAATAATGACACGAAGCGTGAATTCTGAAAATTCCCGTTGAAACAGTTGTAACAGAAGGCCGTCAATTTGTTATCGCGTATATGAATAGAGTTCCTAATCTCAGGCTTGGCTGCATGGTCTAGTGCCTTTGCCATTTTCTTATAAAGGAATTGAAAAAATCTCTATGGCAAAACTAAATGTCACTTGATCAAATGTTTCGAACTACAAGATGTTTATATTCATCGCTTATAAAGACGCTCCAGAACTTTCTCATATACGTCGACGGTAAAAAGAATATGTTATATTACTTCATATTAATTTACTTTGGACGCTGATTTAAAGGATCAGACTTCGCAATTCACCTACGAACCTGAGCTTTCGACGAAGGAAAATATTGTGGTAAAGCCATACTATTATGGTGGTAGGATATATCGTAATATTCATCTATTTATCTACAACAGTCGACGATTGTCTGTCTCTTAATTAGTACTGCTAAAACTCAAAAAGTATTTGAGCTATCATATTCGGTATATAATTGTAAATAGGTAGATATCATAGGTTGTAAAAAAATACTGCAACGTAACTGATTTATTTTATCGTCATGATAACGAGGTAACTCTAATAATCATAACATATTAAGCCCTCGCACTTCTCCTCCTCTCTCGTCTCTTCTACTCAGTTTTCTTTCTCTCCCTCACCTGACTACGTCTCACTAAAAACACGTTTCGAGTTCAAAACATTACCACACACTTCACTATGAAACAACCGAAATATTTCTGACAATTTTTAGCGATAGTGATAAATTAAGTTAATTAAAAATGGGTTTATAACATGTTTTTGGTAAATCTCTGGATATTAAAAAAAAAATTAAGTCGAGCCACGGGAACAAGTTAGTTTACCTAATTTAAAAAAATGTATAGTTCTTCAGAAACGGACATGTCCGTAGAGAAGACGCTTCTCGTGAACCCGAACTGTCCAGTCCGGATCATGCTGGAGTACATTAGGAAGAAGTGCCGGTTGGGACACTACGCCCAGTTCGATTTATCTGACGGGAACGGGGTTCTGAAGTGCCTTTTTAGTCTACCGACTTACGAGTATGCGACGGATATGTTTGAACATAAGAGGACATACTATGTAATCGTCATAAGGCATGTAAGTTTGCTTGTTTGAATAACTTTGTAATTTTTTGAGGGTTTGGGAGTTTTTATTGGAATTGGGAGTCATCAGGGGGATTGGGAGTTAAATGCGGGATTTCAAACTCATGTAGTAGTTCTTTGTTTTTCCTGAACTCTCGTTATTTAACCCTATACCTGTTATGTACTGTTGCGTATATGTTAACTATTAAAAAACAAAAAAATTGCTATAAAGTTGCGTTTTATCACAGTCTCATCGATATAATTTCGTTTTCACCAAATGCTAAATAAAAATTATGGACTAGGGTAAAATTGCTGTAGCACATGAAAAGGCTCCAATGTTAGACAGAAAGTAAACCGTAACCAACCTAAGAATAAATAAATAAAAGTAGAAACTAAAACTATGGAACTATAACATTTAATGTTTATTTAATTTAAATACACCCCTGCCGTAATGTGACGGTACGAAAAAGTTTCCAGTGGAAACTTTCCACGGATACCTGACCTCACTCACTCACTTGCCATGTGTCTGAGAGAATGTAAGTAATCATAATTGTTACGTCCTTTTGGCGTTTTGCCGAACAGGCCACTTTGCTTTCAAATATCTGGCGTTTGGTCAGGAATTCCAAATTCAAATTTAAGTTTGTGAATTTATGTTTCGAATTTAGTGATTAATTTGTTTTTGCATCGTTTGATTTTACTTCAACCTGCAGAAACAGCTCGAAGGATTAATGCTTTGTATGGGAAAGCTAGTTTAAAAGTAAAAAAGATACGTTTTTTATTTCAACGTTAAAATACTAGTTTGTTCGTTTACCTTAATTAAAGCAACGGCTACTTAAAATACTTATTTATCGTATAGGGGTAGTCAGTTAGTACATAGATGAAAAATGAAAAATCCGTCTAAATTGCAAAATGAGTGAATATGCTAAATTTCAAGTTAATCAGGTATAATTTTAGAGATCACTTGAAGAGCCAATTATATAGCATAGTTATAATCTTTACAATTTACGTATTGTTAGATTTTCGCCATAAATATGTAAAATAATTTTCGCAGGAAAGCGACAAGCGCCTATCAGTCCTACCGCAGCTGAACCACGAGAATCTCATATATCAGGAGCTCAAAGCGAAGGTTAAAAGGTATCTATTGACCGGCGAGAGTAGTCCTCAAGTTTCGACACCGACCCAGGGCAAGTCGACTCCACTAACCGCGATCAAAGCGCCTACCAAAAAGAAATAGCAACGATTTTTGTTTTAATTCCCAAGCAAATGCTAACTTTATTTCAATTACAGAGAGGACGATTTTGTGTAAATTCTTTTTAATTTCGTATTTTTCGCATTCTCATAAAAGTAAATTTAGTTGCAACAGTAATGTGATGATTCAATTACCTCTGCTTTTAGTCGAATAATATTTGTATACTATATCTTGATACATATTTTGGAGATCTTGCCAAATTTACGCATTATAATAAGAATTATCAAAAAATTAGTTAATTATAAAATGAAGAGATATTAGGATAAATATTTTAAAATCTTGTGAAATGTATTTTATTAAGTTTCAATGTGTATTTTTGCGTTAATTTTTTTATAAGGAGTTTGGTTTCGTCCTACTAAAGAATTGTGTTACATTTTATAGTTTTCTAATTACAAAAAGAAAACATGAACTGTATTTAGTTGAACTATTGTAAGCTAAAAATAATACATCAATTATTTTCTAGATATTTATAGGTTAATTTTAACCGCAGTCTTGGGATTATATACCTAAAATGAAATGGTAATCCTAGGGAATAATTACGATTGCTGCAATATATATATGCTTAGCTACAAAATTTCAAACTATATGGTAGTAGCTAACCATGCGGGCATAGAAAATATTATGATTTCACCACGATGTTGTCCTCCAACATAAACCTGATGTAGAATTTGAACCCACGTCCATAAGAAATGAGGATAAACGCGCTGTCACTGAGCTACATTAGGTACGTATGTAGTTGTTTCTGCATTCATATACAAACCTAGTTTTTCTTCTACGGCTTTTCTTGCCTTATAACTTGTTCTATGCAAAAAACTTAAATTAAAAACAAAAACGACTAACAAAAAAATAAACTAAAAATGCACTAAACCGTTAAAAAAATAATTACTTTATTAATCTACGTCTGTTTATTTCAACATATCTTTTGTTATAATATCATTAATAATTTTGAAATCGGTGCTAGCTTACGAATAACAAAGTGGTGTATATGTACGTCGCTAATTATATTCGATTTTGATTAATTGTTCTTTAAAATCACCTTTATTTAGCTCATATGTAATTGTGATAAAGTTTAAGCAGTTATTTCCATTTATAAATGAGTAAATTGGTTAACTCTAGCTGGCACTTTTTAGGGCATATTTATAGTTTTTTCTTTTGAAGTCGGTTTTGTTTTTAATTAAAATGTGTTTCGTTATTACAGACAGATACTTCAAATTTATTTATTTCTATAGTCATATCTGAACCTACAATATATATGTTGTGTAATAATATACATGGATTGTACAGTTTTGTAAATTTGGAAAAAATTGAAACCAATATAAAATGCTCAGGTCTTGACGCAGCTGCGACTGTCCGGAAGGATGGACGGCGCTTGCACAGGAAACAGGACCATGTGTATGGCATTACAAACAGCTAGACATTATATAATCGTTACGAACGATCGATAAATATTAATTTTACGAAGCCGTGCCCATGATTTGAATAATCATTGAAGGAAATAAAATTTACTAAATGAAAAAAGAACTCCGACTGGTAACGGCGGTCTCTACATTACAATATATCCATGCATGAAATGATTATTATCATTTCTTGTGATTTTACTTACAGGGTGGTAGCATGGCCGTAACCAAACAGGGAAGCGGGAATTGTGAGCCAATATTATTTGATCGACTTAATTCACTATTATCTTTAAAGCTTATTAATGAATGTAACAAAATAAACACTAAAATTTTGGCAAAAAAAAAATTATGCGAATGAATTTAGTTGCTTTATATACTAGTTCTAGATGTCTTGCCCGACTTTACTCGGGTTAGATAAATAGATATTAACACTATATCATTTCAGAATTTTTTTTACCGAACTGAACCAGAACTTACCCAAACTACGTTACATGTTAATTTTTAATTAATTAATTAATTAGATAATTAATTAGCGAGTTAATTTAAAAAAAAATTCTATTATACTTGTAATGGAAATTAATAATAAAAAATAAATTTAGCCGGTTTGCACGAAAAAAAAGAACAAGCTACGACTTTATATACACATATACGAGTAGTACGCTCGTAGATATAAATTTATTCAAGATGTAACGTAATAAACGACTTCAGATATTTTAATATAGGTAATTTTTGTTCCTAGAATATTTAAGAACAAGTAAATTCATCACCCCTTCGTTGAACAGTTGAAACGAACGAAAATTAAATCCAATCGATAAGGCTCTTTTCGCAATGGAGTTGGACACTAAAACTCCGAATAAATTTAAGAATGTGCTCTATCGTGAGAATTATAAAGTTTTTTACATAAAAAGACTTAAATAAACAGCGATCTACACTAAACAGGCACAAAGGCACAGGCACAGGTTGATAGATATAAATTAGGTGGACACAGATGTTGCGAGATACTTATACATTTTAATTGTTGATTTTTTATAACAGTAACATTATTGTTCACGAATCAAAACCTATTGCGAAATTCCGTTTACATTGATTACGTATTAATTATACGCTATTTTATTATTATTATTACTTATTATAATTGTACGATCCGTGATAGTTAGCCGAGTTTCGTGGGTTTCACTTGACGCTATTCGTATTGTGTCGGTCGAGTTACACCAGTTGAGAGCGGTGCCAATGACCTTATTACGTATTGTTCATTTTTTTTATATTATTACTAGTTTTGCCCGCGGTTACGTTCGTGCTAATATGAATTCTGTCAATCAAATTTAAAGAGGGATTAAAAGTAATTCATGTCCTATTATGTACCTCTGTGTAAAATTTCATGATAATCGATTGAGTAGAATAAACAAATATAGTCGTATTCGCATTGATATGAATTATCTATTGGACGATAAAATCTCTAAAATCAGCCTGAGCTTTCGGTGAAGGAAATTCTTTTTATTTATTTATGTGTTATATATCTGTCATCCTAGCGCTGATTGTCTGAAACGTGTTTATTCTGAGGTTGCGTGGAAGAAGTTGCTGTAAGCAATAAGGCAGCCATTTGTACTTAACGAAAATGTTAACATCAAAGTACTATAATTTTTATTATGAAACTAATACAGTAATCGAGAAGACCCGGCAAAAGACTCGATCTGGTTATTTTCTACTCGTATATACTTTTAATTAATTATTAGTGAAGGGAAATGATTCCGGACATCATCATTGAAATTTATTATATATACCATATTATTACTTTAAAATAAAAGTACATAAATATGTACTCGTAAATAACTTTTCTTTTTACTCTGTCTCTATCTCTATTCAATCATTAGACGTCCACTACTGGACATAGGCCTCCCGCAGTAAGGGAGGTATTGCCATAATCGCCACGCTTGGCAGACGGGTTGGCGATAGCAGTAGGTGTTTGTGGCTCTCAGAGCATGCTGCTGTCCTTTCCCTGGTTTTTCTCTTATTCGCCTTTTACGAAATCCACGGGAACGATATGAGGTGGTACTATTATTAGCCGGCACCACACGACTATTACTATCTTATTACTAATAAGATAAAACTACTTTAAAAATATAATACATTCTGTATATATCTATATCATACGTAGAAAACTCATTTTCAATTTTCAATGCGCAGCATTATAGGCAAAATAATTAATCGATTTTTAGATAAAACGAAGTTCTCTGTTGCCTATAAATTATTTTATTGCATTCGCGCGATTTTTTCAAAGGTTACACGACCGATTTTGATCATTATTATTTTATTCGTGCAATAGAAAGGCGTATTTTGTAATTACATTAAAATTTTACTGTTTTGGAAACTTTTGTAGACTATAAAATAACTAACTAATATGTGCATGTCCGATTGCTAATTGTTTTAAATATCTTTTTTGAATCAACTTGATTGTGAATTATGTTCAACTTTTTAATTCATTTTTTGAAGTGGGTTTGGAGTCTTCAATCATATATCTATGTTTCATTTAGATCTTTGTACTTAAATGTATTTTCAGCGAACTTCTATTTTTCTGTAGAGAAATTTCTATAGTGAATATACATAAATTATATTGTAGAATCAAATTTTTGACGTCACACGTATGTTATTAAAAATAATATAGAACTCTTACCTTATTTAGAAAATAAAAATAAAAAAACTAAATTCCTGATAAACTTCAACACTGTGATCGAATACGAAATTTGAAAGAAAACACAAAACTATTCGGAGCACCTTATCCCGGTAGCAAGCTGTTTGATGCACAAAAATTAAAAACGTTGCAAACGGTCCGTAAGCGCGGAATGACTGATTGACGCGACTCCGGCTACAATAGATCGTTACGCCTGATGGGTTTCATATTCGACAATGTTCCCCCTTTCGCTTTTCGGGATCGGATCAAGCGGTGTGTTTCCGATTGGAACTCATTAGAACATAAATCATTGGAATTTTTATAATAATTAAAATATTTAAGAACATAATTACATTATCTTGGCCTCAAAGAAGCATTTGCCCGAGAATAGGATAAAGGTAATTTGTTGTAAAACACAAATTTATCTTCGGAATAGTCTATGGCCAGAAACCTACGTCTTGAATTCGACATTAAATTCTAATAAGCTTGATTAGTTGTTGAGATAAATTGAAAATGACAAGTAAGCAAAATTATTTATTCATATTTGGCAATTAGTTCCCAGTATTGGTTTATTTTTCACGACCAAAATTAATTTGAGAAACAAATTCAGCGGTAATTTCTCTCTAAAATGTTTAGAACTTTTACTCTAAACTACAATTTGTCCAGACTATCCTTTATCGAGCATTTGGTATTCGGGATGTATTTATACATTCATCACTTTCAAAGATGATTTTAGATATTTTGCAAATTACCAAGGAGCAGCTACAAGACTCCAAGAAGAGTAAACTCGTTTGTGTGTAAATACTTTTAAGCTGTTTTATTTTATTTCTACACATTATGTCCTTGATGGACAAATTATTATTGTTATATTTTAAAATATTAAGTCCTTCATAGTGTGCACATACGAACAAAGCCGTTTACTTGGACAGTTGAAAGGGCAGTCATTATTGGAGCCTTTATTCTTCCGTCCGACTGTAATAACAGGCCCGGTACGTGGCGAGCTCAATATTCGAAATTTAAAAAGGAGTAAAAAGTGTTTAAAAAAAAATGAAACCGCCCGTTGGTTAGCCGGTCACGGTCGGTAGCGCGTCGCCGCGCGCGCGCGCTGGGCCTATCTATTGTTATTATTTATTGGATAACATACGGACGGATGTGACGAAATGAAGCTTTATAATAAATATCATGGACGAACCCAATTGTTATCTGTTGTCAATTAATCTCTTCAAATCTTAATTACGGCTTCTGATGATCCAAAATCGCACAGAATGTGAGATAAACATCGATAACTGCTGATAGTGATAATTTATTGGCCTTGATTTAAGATATTTATTTACTGTTATTATTAACACAGAATATGAAAGTTTATATTACAACTATTAGTAAAAATTGCACTGTTTTAATAATTTTAAAATACTTCATTATGACCTAACATTTATCCGCCGATTGGTTAGGTTTCCATTGTAAAAATTAACTAGATATACATATTAATCTATGGTAAAATAGTCTCTGTTACCAAATTTTATATTGCACTATAGTTTATACTGCACTTTGAAACGTGATTTAAAAAAAAATCATTTTCCTAATTTAAACATACTACGATATCTATATTGAAATTATAAAACGAATTCAAAAGCAACAGTTTATTACATTGTCATAGTTCCATGGAAATTCGATAGATGACGCTTTTCTATTTTTTTTATTTCAAATGGAAACGTTTTATTTCTTCTTTTATTATAATACATACCTCTGCCAAGCGAGTCCATTGGCGACGAGGTAGCATACTCCAGATACGATTCCCGCCAGAAGACCGAAACTGACACTCGCCGATAAAGACAAAGTATCCGGCATTGCGTCTCGTTTCAATTCTTCTAAATTTTAATTCTATTCTTTTCAAACTTTACCACTGACATCGGATGTCATAGTCTGAAAAAAAAAGCTTTTTTAATTATAGTTTTTGTATTAAGCACTGGATAACTGTCTGCATCTATGTTACATTATATTCATCATTAAGGTTCGTAAGATTGAAAAAAGGCCTTTCGAGAATAAAACGTACGTATAAATTAAAATTCCACAGATATGTGAATCGTGTAAAATTCATACCGACTAACGTTATTAATTGATATCAAAAGAGTTTTAAGTGTAAATCCCACGTAAATTAAAATATAGTTTTAAAAGGATGGTTATGGTTAAGTAAACTGAACCTTATTTTGTTTTATTCATGGTTATTTATATCTATGCACGGTTATTTTCTGTACTGTATTATGTAACATAACAAACCTTTATATTAAAATATTAAAAATTTCAGCGGAAAATGAAATTATGAATGAAAAAAAAAATCGCGTTTGTTACTTCAGTGGTTGTTGAGTTGTAAATGCACTAATAAGGATTATTGATAAATGATTATGTAAATGAAGTTATATTACGATTACTTAATTCTTACTTGATATAAGGCTTTTCACACGCGATATAGTACATATAACAATAGAGTGTATAATGCGCTTCTCATGCGTTGTGGGAAGGAACTTATGAATCATCATGAGAATATCTAAGCATTGGGCTCACTGAAGTTGTAATATCTTAGCAGTAATGCGGTCGAACACTGTGATAATTGACGTGGCTTCGAACCCTTTAAGTAACTTGAGAATTAGGATCAGGGAATCGGTGGTATATAGAGTATTTTCTAATACCCCTAATTCACCCTCAAGGTGGACCTAATAGGCGTATTCCAATGGCATCAATTGAAAGTCCAAAACCTTTAGGCTTAGTGTGTTACCATTTCAGCATCATCGCTTAACATCAGGTGAGATTGTGGTCGAAGCGTTGAGCATATACGGTATAAAAAAAAACTAGCTTTACTCATCTATACTAATAAATAAAGTTGAAGTTTCTGTTTGTAATGGCAGATTTTCTTTTTTTAAATTAAACACATAACATTTTTTAGGGAATTAATTAGGGTTCCGTATAAAAACACAAAAAACCATATTACGCAATGGAGAATATATAGAACACGGGTGCAGCCGCGGGCACACAGTTAGTACTATATAAGTTTAGTTAGCAAACACATTAAGTCAATATGTTGGGTTTATAAACTGGCAACACGGTCTCACTAAAACACCTTGCGCGCCATCTATCGAGTGTCGCCATCTTACACCGGTAGCAGCAATATCGTGCGCGTAAAAATATATAAATTAAATACGGATTTGTGCAATATTGGAGCCAGCTACGTCCCGGTACACAGGAACGGTTAAAGGAGGTTCAGGTGAGTAACTGTGTGGCCAGTCAGTTTTTATGATGCATTTATTCAAACCTAAATTAAAACTCTAACGAGCTATCGAATCACACACAATAGGTACTGGCACTTAAGTGATGCTGGCGAAACACACTTATCGGTGTTTGGTGACAGGTTTACAAACTTGAGGGTGATAGCTACCCAGGCGGGCATTATTAAGAAATGCCCTACCACCATGCCACGGATTCCTCACAATGTTTCCTTCACCGA
Source organism: Samia ricini (assembly GCA_014132275.2). Classification (NCBI taxonomy): domain Eukaryota; kingdom Metazoa; phylum Arthropoda; class Insecta; order Lepidoptera; family Saturniidae; genus Samia; species Samia ricini. Next base: position 17,564,347 of record AP028161.1, read on the forward strand.
AAGCTCAGGTTTATTATAAAGTAGAATAAGTGGGATCGAACCTACGTCCATCGACACGGAATCCAACTATCCCATCATCCCCTACTCTAGAGCAATTTCTTGTTATGATTCCATAAATAATGCCTTTACATTAAATTTACCAAGTAGGACAATTTCGTTATTATTTGTTAGTAACACTGTCCCATTTTAGTTTTACTTCGTTTTTTTTTGAGGATGTTAAATACATGGAACACAATAATACGTATTATTTATTTGTAATTTTTGGTATTACACATGATTTAATGTTAAAAAGTTTAAATAAGTTATTGCAAACGCAATGATAATGTAAGAGACTCGTGGGTGTGAATCGACTCGAGCACTGTCTATCCCTTTTACGGTTATGTACGTGGTCAGTTTCTATTACGAAACTTATGTGCAGTGTATCGACCTTTTAAAGGTAAAATGAATCAACTAAAGTTTATTGACATTACCTTATTAATTAAAATCCTGTATGGTATAACTTTTACCGTCCGCATTGCGTATGTAAATTCGCTAATGCGAAGAACGCAATGGTTAGATTATTTTCCATATATACGCCATAAGAATTATGTTAGTTTAAAATAAATTAGTATGTAATTACATATTACTATAACGCACAGTGTATATAATATTAAGTTATTTGCCTAAAGTATTGTTATTTCGAGTACCTACTGCCAGTTCGGCGCTTTGATCTTTCTTTCCTGTAATAATTTAAATTTCCTTCTTAAGCCAGCAGACTAGAAAGAATTTCAGGTATTTTTATCTTTTCCATGACAGTTGACACATAATGATTAGAAAAAAATAGCCTTAGAGGAAACGAGGGAAAATGATAACCTAGATAAACCTATAGACAAATTTTTCAATGCTTGTTCAAAAGTGCGTTCTAATAGTGTGTTAGTTCGGAACATTTTTAATACACCTCTTTATTATCAAATTACGTGACTACCGGAATACCCGTAGTTACATTTTTTGTCTTTAGTGTTAAATTAAAACTACTAGCTATTGTATTGGACTTAAATTTTGACGCATAACAGAAAAAAACTAGTTTAAACTTAAACAACTTTAAAGCCTTTAAAGTGTTCTAAATCATTCATCATCATTCTTTTTTTTTTCCACTCTTTCTAGGAATTTTACTAGAAGACTAGAATAGTTATTTGTATTGTAATTAAAAGAGGCTTGTATTCTTTTGAATATTTATAACTAAACTTCTTCTAAATCATAAACGAAAACCTCCATCAAAGAAACATTTAAGAGAAAATTTCATTGCACATTGGCAATGAGAGAATTTTGATATGACAAACTGTTTTTTTTTACCTACTTAATTTATACTGAATTGTATTTTTTTTTTGGATTAAAATAAGATTAAATTGTTATTACTGTTATTCATGGGTAGTCCATCGAGCATTTACTTGCAATGCCTCATAGGAATGCAGTGCAACGGGTTTGCGATCGTTGCGGCCGACCAGACTAACATACTCAGTATAATTGTCATGAAAGATGGTGAGTTCCAACTAAATTTTAGATATCTTCGATATGAACCTTAAAAATTGTACTTTTCACAACTAGATTAAGTAGTTATTAATAAAACATACTAAATTTTTAGGAAAGTTTACATAGTTTTTAGGAAAAAATTGTATCTTTGACAAAATAAATGTCAGTTGCGTCAAATTTTCTAAAGTTTGAGTATACGTTTTTTCTATGCAAATATATAAGTTACTCAAAGGGCTGCTCGGAGTTTCACTGGTGATCGAATCAAGAGTGAGGAGGTTCACAGGAGAACCAAAATAACAGATAGCTCGACGAATTGCCAAACTAAAGTGGCTGTGTTCTGGGCAAAATCTGGGAAAAAAAACGCATCCTTCGGAACATACGTATACATGTTTTAATACAGACATTTAAATCGAGCGTGAAAGAACTAGTTGAGCGAAATTTATCAAAATACGCTAGTAAACTACCATACCATAGTTTAGTTGTAAAAATCGATTGTTCTTATTACGAAAGTATAGTACAACATCGACAATGCAAGATGATAGAATAACAACATCAATAAAGACAATATCTTTAGCATTACCAGGTGTTTGTTATAATTTGGATTAAATATAATGAAATTGTTTACAGATAACAACTATGTTGTTATGTTGTATTTAGTAAGATGCTGCGGAATAATTAGATTACAAAAAAAAGACACTAAGAATTTATATGTTTGATAATGATAGATTCTTTTCTGATCTATGTAGTAAAGATTTGATTACAGTTTTTCAGTTTTTTTAAATATTATTCTAATCTAGCTCGCTATACCAGCGATTCCGGAACATATTTTGTTTGTGGTACAAATTAGTAGCAAACACTAGTTTACGTACTCAGTAAACCACTAAGGAGATGAGATCAAGGCAGTGTAAACGTTATCATCACAATCTTATCTGCTGTTAAATGATGATGTGATCCAGGATGTTAAATACGCTAAACGTAGAGTTACTGGCTGTCTAATGATGCAAACAGATTGCAACTATTTTAAAACTGGCGCTAACCGAGTGGGCATTTGAAAATATCCTACCATCATGTTTTCTTCATCGAAAGATTAGGCTTGTTATTGAATAAGATAAATGAATTTGAATTTACGCTAATTGTCGCGAAATCCGACCTCACTATGGCCGTTTGTTGAGCTGATTTGGTTGCAAAATAAGTCTTGATATAATTGCAACTTTTACGGTTAATTGCAGATGAAGAGAAGCTACATGATATATCTGATGAGCTAGTGATGGGAGTGATAGGGGAACCGGGTGATGCGTCTCAGTTCGCACAGTTTGTGATTAGAAATGCGCAGCTCTATAAAAATAAAGAATGGATACAGTCTTGATGTGACCGCCATAGTACACTTCATTAGGAGGAATTTAGCCTTAACTTTGAAGAATGGGGTGAGTAGTAATGTTTACATTTTACATTTAAAAAAATTGTGCGTATAATCTTAACACGTAATTAAAGTGATAAACGCGATGATGGTGCATTGGATAGTGCAGCCGGATTCCGCGTCAATGGATGCGGGTCCAAACCCACCTATCCAACTTTAAAATCAACCTGAGCTTTCGGTGAAGGAAAACATCGTGAGAAAACCATAGCATGGTGGTAGGACATTTCCTAACAATGGCCGCCTAGCTAGCCACTCTCAAGTTCGAAAACCTGTCGCCAAATACCAATAGGTGTGTTCCGGCTGCATCACTTGAGAACCAGTATCTAGGCTTAGAATGTTTACCATCCTGGACCACATTATCACTTAACATTAGGTGAGATTGTAGTCAAAGCACTGAGCCTATATCATGAAAAAAAAACTTTTATTTATTTTCCTATCCTGTTTCATGTATAATATCTGTCGAGTGACCCGTGACGGACAACTTTTTTAAATATTTTATTGTGGTTAATTTCGTTAGGAATTATTAATACTAATGTTATATAATAATGAAGTACATTAAAATAAAAGTATAATCACAAAATAACGTATTATGTAACGTTATAAATTGAAGGTAAACTTTTTAATTTCATAAATTAATTTTAAAGCAAGTCGTCAGTTATAATTGAATTTCAGTGCAAACAAAAAAAATATACCGCTTTCATTTTGATGTTTGCGTTAGCCTCCATTATCAAAGTGCATCCGACTCGCGTATTTTTATAATCACGATATTTAACGAACTATACGTTTCTTAAATATTATTTACAGAATCCAGTCTTATTTGACAAGGTTTTTGTCTTCATTTTAGCTCAGTTATAGCATCTTTAGACATCGCCTTCAAATATGTAGTCTAATTCAACAACAACAAAAAAACAGAGCTTTCCCTAAAGGAAAAATATTTTTGTGGAACGGTTATATATTTTGGTGGAATATTCCTCTAAAGTTTTCCTTCTAAAATTCCTCGTTTTGAAAATCAACAATCAAGTAACTGCTGGCAAATCTCAGATGACACTTGCAAGCCACGCTATTTGAAATTGCCCCAGAAAATACAATGAATAATTTGTTATTAGAACTAGTTATAAACCTGTTTTTATATATGCGGGGAAACCCGTCATCACTCTTGAAGATAGAATGGATATGAGAGAGTTCATCTACTCTTCTACTCCATGGTGTACCATCCACTGCCTTATACGAGTAAATGCCGGATCGAGCTGATATTCAACCGCTTCTCGTTAGCAAACTAGTTTTGACTGTGATCATCTAGTAAGAACTAGTTCTAACCCAGATGGTGTCATTTATACACTTTTGCATTTTATTTCATGTGTATAGACTCCGACTCTGGTAAATATGCTGTTAGCTGCATACAATGATAAGTCTGGTGGGGAGCTCTATACTCTCGACTTCCTGGCTTCATGTGTGAAGGTTCCATTCGCGGTCCACGGGTTCGGTGGTCTACTGATATTGGGTTTACTCGACCAACATTACAGACCAGGTGGGTTTACTTTTCATCAATCTTTTCCACATCATACTTTCCCTGATTTTTTTTTTACTTTGACTACTCTATATACTACTATACTATACTACTATATCATCAGCAAAACGGAGATGTGTTATGTATTCGCCGATTATGTTAATGCGAAGTCCTTTCTAATCCAGAACCTTGAAGACAACCTCGAGCCCAGCCGTAAACAGTTTCGGAGAAATAACATGTCCCCGTCTAACGCCACGCCGCAAAGGTATAGGTTTCGAGGTCTTTGTTCGGGAAGCTGGACGTCATCGAGCTTGTACGCTATTAGATTCGTGAGGACTCTCAAAAACAGTTTATAGACATGACTCAGAAGTGAGATGGGTCTATAAACTTTCAAAAGAGTGTTATCACCTTTTTTGAAAAAGACGACCACCACACTTCTGTGCCAAGCCTGTGGAGTTTTCCCCTCGAGTATGACGGAATTAAAGCGCTTCGGAAGGGTCTCAAGGATTGATTTTCCACCCGCCTTCAGCAGCTTACCTGTTATTCCGTCATCACCCGATGCCTTGTTGTTCTTGAGCTGTTTGAGAGCCATTCGAATTTCGTGCAGGCTGACGTCCGGGATATCTTCAGTGAAGTGTCGGGATAATCTAGCTCTCGGGTCTCAAGGTAGATTTCGAGTAGATTTTCGTATTGATGTGTAAAGCTGTCCGTAGAATTTCTCGATTTCCCTCAAGAGATCAGGCCTAGAGGATATGATTCCTCCGTCGTCAATCTTCAGCTTAGTCAATCGGCTATGCGCAATAGCCAGACCTCTAGCGAAAACTTGGAAGCCTCTGTTTCGCTTTATAGCCTCTTGTATACTATCGATCGACCGTCGTTGGTCTCGTTTAAGAGACTTACAAATATGTCTGTTGAGCTGCCGATATCTATTAGCAACGACTGACGATTGCAAAACCATCTCACGTCTTTCCTCCATGAACCCGAGGGTAAAGTCAGAGAGCTTGCTGGTTCTACGTATACGGCAAGTCTTAACATACTCAGACCCAACCGTACGGACAGCTCCACAAACCCATCATTGTACTCGTCCACTTCGCTCTCTAGACAATCGTTTATGAGTTCGAGCTAAAAGCTCTCGAGGTTTTGTATTTGGACGTGCAACGAAGGGAGCGTAGACTTCATCAGACGGGACTTCAAAAGCTAAATATATATCTATGTCTAAAGACAAATACCTAGAAGGGACAGCCGTTTGATGATGGTCAAACTCCAGGGTACTTAATAGGAATATATACCGAGTGCATTTAAAGTATTAATGAATATGTTTTAATTTCAGACTTAACAGAGTCCGAAGCTTATGAAATTATCAAATTATGCATCGAAGAGATCCACAAAAGGTTATTCGTGAACTTGCGTAATTTTCAAGTGAAAAATAATTTCGAAGGACGGCATTAAGAAAATGCCGTGTGTTAACCCAGAAACATTTTTACATGTAAAATAAAGTTTAATGTATTTTATTTACACACATTATAATTTTGCTATGTATTCTTAATTTATTTGTAATTGTATTATATTATTACAAAATAAATTTTAGGTATATTTTTAAATATCTTTTATTAATAGATACATTTTAGGGCGTTTCAATTTTAGTAGTAAAAAGAGTAAAATTTCGTGCATAGGTAATCTTATAATATATGCAAACATTACTTAACTACATAGTTCTTAATACGTACGTTTAGTAATACTGTCCCATATAATATAAGATGTAATATAAAGATTGTCGCTGTCTATCAGTTACTAGATGACAAACACGGCTTCGCTCGGGTGTAATATGAGTCATAAAACACAATCTTTTACATAATGTAGGTAGATAGGAACTGTAACTTCACTGATACGCGTGAATCGGCCTTAACGAACTCAAAATGGCATCTGAGTGGTCAAGATGGCGACTGCCATTTGCACCTTAAGAATTTAACAAAATACTCGACAATACGAATTTTGCGGATATATGTTGTCGACTCGAAATGATTATTTTTTTATATTTTATTATGTAGGTAAGTGTTGAATGGAGTCTAACGTATTATTAATATAGAAGGTTATGAAAAAAAAGAGTATTAATTGTGCATGACGGGTAGAAAATACCAGCGGCGGGCTAGAAGGCCCCAAATCTCCTAGTATTTTTCGAGGGGTAAGTGATAACACTGGGTAACTCAGGGTGAAAATATGAGAAATTTGTGCGTTTACACAGCAATCTCTCTTACCCTTTCAATTCTAAGGATCCTGGACCTTACGTGGCAGCGTGGAAGCGGTGTGAACCGGCGATGGTTTGAATTTAAATAGAAATTATGCGATTTGCTTTGCGGAGCGGTTGAGCGTATTCGTATTCGAGGTATCAAAAACAAAGTGTCGAGCAGCGCGGATTGCCAGTTGCCAATGTTTTACCAGCAATACTATGCTTTTAACAAAACAAAAAATGTTACTTTTTATTTCTTTTAAATGACATTATTTTTTTAATAGTATTTTATACTATTGTTTATAGATAATTTGTAACGAATCTTGATACTATTAATATATTGTTTCAATAATTTCGTAGCTAAACATCACATATCTTCACACGTGTATACTTATTATTAGCAGGTGTTATACAGATAACGTATAGAACTTAAACAAAGTCAAGCGATGGCGAAGCGATAACATCGTCGACACGACCGGCTTGTTATCACTGTAAACGTACTTCTATCATGGACACTATGTCAACTACATCTACGTATAATATATAAGGACATTCATTTGTTATGCAAAAATATGTATACATTTTCATTGAAATTGGAGAGACATTTGCATATTACTTTACTAATAAAAAAATGTACATGATATCGTGAAGCAGGGTGTGTATAAATATGCAATCGAATTGGTTAGGAGGCTTTGTATCTTGTTTTTTTTTATAATGAACGAAACGGTATATGTACTGCATCCTAAGTATATAGAGCATATCAATAGGGTAGATGTTTGATCTTTAATTTATTGAAGAAAAAACAACAGACTTGCTGAAGACCATCTATATAATAAAAAAAAAGTCGGACTAGTTACAGCTTTTATCTGAACGTGTGGAAACCCTTACTCATTAGAGTACCCTACTGTCCGGGGAAACAGTAGGGTTATGTGAGACTTCTACTCACTAAAACCACACGGTACTCCGGTAATCCGCCACACGTGGCAGGACGCAGCGGTTCGAAACTGCCGCTTTGCTTCAACGGCTCGCCCAGCAGATAGCTAGGTCTGCCCTGAAAGAAAAGTAACTGTGTACACACTAGTTATTTCCCCAGTCCGTTAAGCCAGTGCAATGGGAGTAGGCACCTCGCACCCCCTCCCTTCACTCAGCAAATAGATGTGAGAGGGAAACTCCCCTTAACTTCTATAGTTACATCTGAAGAGCTACAAGAATGGTTGAACCGATGTCTTATGTCTTAGCTTATAAAGCTTCGATTTCTTGGATTGATGTCTGTCTCGAATACCATAAAATTGAATAATTAGGATTAAAGAACAGAAAATCACGAAAAAAAAATGAAGAAAAATAATTTTTCTGTACAAGTTGTATATATGTTACCCATGCTATGACGTCAGTAGTCAATATGCCACAGTATGCTAAGTATAAGATGGAGTTTAAGTGCTGGCGGTCATAGATAAATAATAAAATGTATACCAACATAGGCTATCGTATCTTTAGATTATTAATAAACTATATAAATCGCTAATAAATGTAAAAACCAGAGAAATGTTATAATATGCTAAACGTTACGTTATGTTAACAATTTTAATTAACAAATCCTGAAATTTAACCATTATAAAAACAGTTTTTCCAAAGTTTTCCTTTCTAACTTCTGTCGGTTGTCTCTATGGCTGAATAGTTTCTTTGTTTGTCTCAGTATAGAGAAGTTTCTTCGCCTATTGCAAGAAAAACTTCGCCAAAATCAGAATTAATTTCCTGGGAACCATCAAACACAGAGTATAGGATGAACGAATACAGATCTTATAATACCATTTTTAAATACCAATTCAAAACAATTTAGCAATCACAGAAACTGCCCTACTAAAATAATTGTTATTTTAAAAACAAATTGTTACACACATACCTCTAGATTATTGTAACGCAGTATAATCAATCGGCTTCGATATTAAACAACGGAACATTACGGTAATCATAACAATAAATGTTTTCAAGTCATTAAATATTTGTCAAACGAATTTGTTTAACATTTCTCAATACAACGTAGCTGTAGGTATGTGGAACGAGTTAAATATTTTTCGAGTCGACACAATATTTATACTTCATTGATTATTTTTTATCGTTTGTCGTAATCATTTTTCGATCTGTCTTATTCGGTCTTTCTATACTGTCCATCTCATAAGTTATCGAAGTTCTATTAAGTAATATGCCTAAATTAAGCAAAGGTTTAAATGGGCATAATTAAAAGACAATTTATACAAAACTCCATCCATCCATGCATGCAACCATAAGACGTCCATTGCTGGACATAGTCTCCCCCAAATATGGAAGGAGAGATTGCCATAATCGCCACGCTTGGCAGACGGATTGGTGATCGCAGTCAGGTGTTTGTGATACTCAGAGGATGCTGCTGCCCATTCCCTGGTATTTATCCCTTAGTCGCCTTTTACGACACTCACGGGAAGATATAGGGTGTGGGTAATATTCTGACCCGCCTCACACGTTCAATATACAATATACAGAACGGTATATACAATAATTTGTATGTCATTATCATCTTTGATCATTACTTGACATAAACTCATATTTTAAAGTGACGATGGTTCGATGTTACGTTTAGATATTAAAAAATCAAAATCAAAAATTCTTTATTTCATTTGGGCCCCGAGAAGGCGTATATGTATTTTAAAAAACTACCACCGGTTCGGAAAACAGAGCCTGTAGGAAATTAGATTTGGTTATTTTAATTATAAATTAAACAGTTAGTAAAAATAACCGTTGTTAGGGGAAGCGCAGAGAGATGTCATTTTCAGACATCACTATCGCGTCGTTCACGTAATGGTGTTAAACTTCAACGGGACCAACCCCATTTATACTTACTTTTTGACAGCGCTCTGTTCAACTGAAAGGAGCTGCTGAGAGAATGAGAAATAGTATACCACTAGTTCCACCATACACTTGTTCAAGGACTTTCAATCAATCTATCTTATTTGGAACCTACCCAATTAGATGCACCGGATAAAATTACTATTAGGTCACCCAAAACCTTCCTTTGGCAAATTACATCGCAAGACAGGAATTGGTAATGATGTAATTGTAATAAGCTGAACAGAGAGTTAACTTATCAGAGCAAAAGTGCAAACGAGATGGACCGATGGGATCAAATATACTATCAACGACAATAATTTCCATATATTTATATACATATAACTATGTAAAATTCTGGAATGACGGGAATAAGGATTCTTCATAATGGAATGATTGGAAGTTCTAAAGGAGAATGATTTAAAATAGCGTCATTGAACTACTTGGTTTAACTATTCAGCTATTATAGGATAGATTTTTATTTTGTCCTATTTTCAGCGAAAGATTGATTCAGTCCTTATTCAAAAGATGCGGGATAAAAACCTTGGTCGCAACGCAAGGTCGTGGAAATTTACATACTTATTCAATGCTCAAGGAAAATCAACACGTCTAATGTAGATTATAACAAATTTAAACTTCATGTAGGCACATTTCTAACAAGGTAAATTATTTTCAAGAATGAGGATGATATTTTGATGCAATATGTTTACTAAGATATTTTCAATTTCAAATTGGTAATAGTAAACGTTGAGAAATGCCCCTTCTGTGCTAATTCTTTTCTATATAGTTTCAGAGCTTGGCCAATAATTTCACCTGATTTTAAGTGATGGTGTGATACAAGATGGTAAACATGCTAAGTCTAAAGGTACACTCTCTTAATTAATGAATTTTCAAACATATAGTAGGTAGCTAGGCAGACAGTAGAAACAATCCATACCATCATGTATAAATGATAAATGTTTAATCATAATTTATTCTTTCACCGAAAGCACAGAGGTCCATTACGCAACAGGATAAGTGGATTTCCCTTATATAGCTTTAAGGTTGAATGAAGATTACACATATTCAAATTTCATCTTTTTAGAATTAGTGAATTAGTGAAACATGAATAATAAAACATTTACAAAACAAAACTAATCAGTGATTTAAATAGTATGAAATAAGCTGTTCGATAATTAAATGTAAAATGTACGACGTACAGTTAATGTTTATTGTAATGTAAAACTTGATTAAAAGTTAAAACAATATAATACCATAATTATATACTTTGAAATAGATGAAGTTTGAAGAAAAAGGACATTAGAGTATTTAGATTTAAATTCTCATGTCATTTTAAAGTTAATATTTTTTTGAATGAGGTAACACATCGTCAATACTTTTCTATAAGCAATCAACCTGACCACAATAATAATTATTATTGTGGTCGGAGATGCACATATATGTTTATTACGTGGTTTATGATAAGTAATATAAATTACCTGGTTTATTGATTAATATAAATTCAAATAAAATATCACCAATTAAAATGTTATTTAATGTTAAGCGCTGATTACGTAAAGATACGTACCACCAATATTAGCATAATTATAAATGCTTACATTTTATAAACGGCATCGTGTGTTTGTTTGTCTGTCCGTCCGTTACTGAGCTTATGTCTTGAGAACTACGGGACCGATTTATATTATAGGTGTATTCTCTGGTTAAAGTATATATTTAGTTATATTGTGTAATACATAGGAAAAATTATCAGCGTAATAGTTAATTAAGTCAAAAAATGGCTCTCTCTTCCATTAGGCACTTTGCTTAGAGGCCCGAGTAATTTAATACAATGAATAATTATATTTAAAATATGTCTGCGTCATAAATCGAACTTTCTATTTAAAACAAAAATAACACATGACTGTTAATATTTTAATACAAAGTTAAATTAAAAAAAAACAAGACAGATCGAATTACGTAATTCTTAACAAAATCATTTTATATAAAAAGATCACACAATAAATATTTATGCTACAGAAAAAAAACGGTTAAGTTCTAGAGAGCGGATCCACGGGTACAGTTAGTTGATAATAATTAATAGAATAATTGAAACACTAATTAGTCAATGTTTAGCTGATTGAAAGAAAAATGCAAAACTTACACGATAGTAATATTATATGTACACACCACGAAAACAATATCACTTAGAAAGAAATAATATTATTTATATTTTTTAATAACAACACAGTAACTTCACTTTTTTTTTTATGATAGTAGTAGCACAGAGGAAAAAACTATTTTGGAGGCTAGATTATAAAGTTGAGATTACGGTGAGGAGAGACCCGAGTCAGACGCGAGCGTACAGTCCGATGCGCACGCGCAAACGAAGATGCCTTGAAGAGGCTGTTATCACGAGTCAGTTGAATGTCGTGTGACCGTGTAGTAAGTAATCACCGGGATAATGTTTTTATTGCTTTTCGTTGATTGTCTTCGTGATTTTCTGTAATAACTTTCTCCTAATAATCTGTTTTCCTTATATTTTTACAATAAATGTAAAACAGTTTTCTTCGTGACGAAAACTTATCTAACTAAAACGTTTCGAAAAAATTAATAATTCAAAAAATGAAAAACGAACGTTGAGTTGAATATAATCTATAGGGAAATGAAATATAAATAATACTACATTTTTGAACGTGCTAAGTTGATTTGTTGAAATTACGCTGCCAGCACAGAGTTGTACGAGTATGTGAGATTCTGAATTCAAATTTACATATTAGTCTAATCGGCTACTGAAGCAGACAAGATTAAAGGTCATAATTACTCCTAATTAGTTTCAAATATATATGATAATTTTTAAAGTATAAACATATATATGTTTAAAAAAAACACTTTAAATAGTTACATATTAATTTATTTTAGGGAAGCATACAGATAATTTTGCTTCTTACTAATTAAATTAAAAACAGAATCATGCACTCAGTGAATTTTCCAAATTCAAATTAATGAAAACAAAAAAAGAAACAGAAGTATCCAGAATCAAAGAAATATGTACCTATTCTAACGCTACAATTTACATAAATATAGAAATAACTAGAAAAGTAAAGCAACGTTGATGTTCGATGATATAACTTATATACACATTAGTCGTTATAATACACCTGTAAATAGTTTTTTATTCGAATTAGAAGTAATTAATTTAACTATAGTGCACTCGGTGGGTGAAATTTGACTATTATTATTAATGAAATTTCGAAAAAAAGGTCAATAATAATTTTAAAGAATTTATATAGGATTTATCTGTTCTTTTTATGGTTCAAAGTTAAATAATTTTTGCAATAAAACTTATTTGCACTACGTTAACTATATACCCTTTGAGATCGTTAATAAATACTTCTTTTTTTTTTTTATAATGCACAGCACAGTGACTGTACTGGACCTGATGGTAAGTACAGTACAATCCAAAACAGCGGCGACAGACACTGAACAGAATTCAATGCCAGTCACCGCTGTCATGCTGGCCTGCTTAAGTACCTCTTCACGCCTCCTTTGAAGGACCCAATATCGTATGAAGGAGGGAACACGCTGACAGGAAGACGGTTCCATAACCTCACAGTGCGACAAAAGTAAGAGTCAGCAAACTTTTTGGTTCTTGAAGTTATGGGTGTCACCGTGAAACCGTGACACCGAAGTCCCGCCCGCGTGGTTCTGTTATGGAATGGAGAGGAGGGTATCAGGTCGAAGTGCTCTTCAGAACACTCGCCATGATACAAGCGGTAAAATACGCTTAGAGAGGCTATGCCCCTGCGCAATTGAAGCGGTTCTATGGAGTTGGTGATGTCTGTATCATTTACAATGCGGACAGCACGCCTCTGCAACTTCTTCTTTGGGTTAAGAAGAAATCTATCATCATCGAGTAATACTTTGACATTGTAACGATTACAAATATACTATTATTACTAAGAAAATATTCCATTAAATAACTATTTTACACATTAACAACTCACATTATATTTAACAAATAAGTCTTTTAATAAGTTTAAAAAATAAAGAACTCGCCTAACGAACGCGTAGTCACCGTAGTGTAGAAATGAATGAAAGTATAATCTTGGACAATCTAGTGTATAAATGTAGACACTTACACCGCTTCGAGTCTACACAGAGCGAGATATGACCGGAACGAGTCTGCGTAAGTGAATAAGAAAGTGAATAATTAGTAAAAATTATTTCGCGACTCATACGAAGGAAAGGTTATTGTAGGCCTTGTGCCGCGGTGGCCCAATACGCAAATTTATATATATATATATATATATATATATATATATATATATATATATAAACGTATTTTATTTATTACTGCTACTTGTACCGGCAGCTCAGTTGGCGTAAATTCTAAAATTATAGCTAGCATTTTTTTTCAAATAACTTTTAATGGCTATTTTATGATGTTTTTATTATTCAGATTACTTTTTGTTTACATCCTCGAAGATATGTAATCTATACCAATAAATAAAATTGAAGTGTCCTTCTGTAATGTCAGAATGATTTTTTTTAATAAATATATAATATATGAATGTATATACGGATACCTATTCCAAAAATACAATTTTAATTTTTTTTTAGCTGTCTGTCCGTATCTTTGTCTATCTGCTTGTAATGGGTAATCTCTGGAACGGCTGAACCGATTTTGACGGGACTCTTTTTCGTAGGTAGCTGAAGGTACTCCGGGTAACTTTTAATTTACGAAGATAATTAGGGTTCCGCGTAAATTTAACTAAAACTCGTAAAAATTGAATAAAATCCGATTCAAGGCACAGTTTTACATATAAGTGCTATAATTTATGAGAAATATTTACTTTATCGTAGTACTACTAAATTTTTTTAGGAAAATAATTAGGGTTCTGTATAAAAAAAAGAAAACGCAGTAAAGAATATATGACACGCGGCCATACATCTAGTAAAATATATTATAAAATATATAAAATATATTTACAATAATAATCATGTAAATCTGTTTAGTAGTTCTCAAGTAATAAGACAACTAACGGACAGACAAATAGACAAGTTGAAAGCTAGCTACTACTTGCGGATTCGTCTGTATTTTTTATACATAGAGATGTATAAATATTTAAAATCAGATTGAAGCGTAAAAAAGATCTGTTTGTTTGTATGTTTATGAGGTAACTCCTTCCAAAATGTTCGATTGATATTAAGATTATGGGAGCGTTGAAAGGCGAAAGCGGAGGGGAAAGTTTTTTTTAACTGAAATATTAAAATTATAAAAAAATGCCAACTTGTGTATCATAAATCTCGTTCAGTTAGAATAACTGAGAGCTGTTTTCTATCTTTTCACATTTCTAATAACTGTACAAATAAAACAAAATCTGTACCTACATTATTTATTTTTGAGTTAGACCTTTTGTGGCTTTAAGAATCAATAAACAGGGCATATTTTAATTATTTTCGAATATATGTACGTAAAAGAGGGAGTGCATATTTGTAGAAAAACCAGTTTTATGCATGTTTGTTTAGTTTAATTATGTATCAATTTTTTTATTGAAATCCTCGTTTTACAAACATGGAATTATACGCGAGCGAAGTCGCGGGTAAATGCTAGTCTATATATATAAATACTAAAAGTTGCTCGTTGGTAAACGTATCACTTGATACCGGGTTGGCGTACTAAATTTTTTTAAATCTTCGCAGTACGTAGTCCAAGGTTTTCCCGGAAAGAGATTTTGGAAGTGCTCTTCCTATATATTTTTATGATCTTGGTAAAAGAAATTAAACCTTCATTTTATATGTGGATAAAACAGAAAATTACTGTGAAATATCAAAAGCATATAAATTAATCATGAACGAAACCGCGAACATCAGCTAATTATTAAAAAAAAATAAAACCAATTGAATGGAATATTTTGAAAAGAAACAAAAGAGTATATGAAAATCTATTAATAACTACTCTATAGATACAGTTCATTCCCTTTGAAAAAGACACATCCTTAAAAACAACATCTTATTATCACGTAAATGTTATAAACAATTGAAACAATTTAGTATTTATTCATTTAGGCAAATATGTCCGATGATGGACGGTTATTAGTATTAAATTATCCACACTGACCTTGTTTGGCTTGAAAAGGTCACGACATGGACACGTGAGTTTAACTGGGTACATATTTTTTATTCATTTATTTACATAGATCAATGGCTAGTGAAGTTTTTAGAAGTACTTTACTGATAAAAGGGTTATTCTAATTGTACGAAACAAATAAATATATACGTATGGACATAGATTAATAATACTAAGAGTGATAGTTTCATACAAAAACTCGGTTAATATAGAAGCCACAAAAAATATATTTATTTGTGTGTAAGCGACAAGGACTTGGGTAATCACCGGCACGTAAGGATATACGTACGTGGTCTTTTAAGGTTAACTAGAAATAGTTTCAATCCGCGTTCGTTTACTACCGTTCTGAGTTTTTTTAATTCTATGCATATGGAGTACCAAATTATATATATGCGCCCTCGATGGTCGCAATTCAGTTAACGATACAGAAATTTCTATCCATTTGAGAGAGCAGTGAGATGAATCGCTAAACCCGTGCTAAAGTGCTCATAGTTATAACCCGATGGTAATGAAAATAATAGATAAAAACGAAATTATTTATTATAGGTATTCTGTCTGTGCTTACAGTGTCATCATTTAAGGTTATTATTTCAAATAAAACAGATGATATTGTGGTTAAGATTAAATAAATATCGTTAGAACACTCGGATTACAGCTTGGGCGTGCTTGGAACATCTCCTATCAAACTGTAAAACACAAAACTCCGTATGGGTAAAACGGTGTGTAATAATTACACAACAAATATCGAAATACATAACATAAAAAAAGTTCTGTAATCTTAATTATAGTGTTATCGTATTATATTGTTATAATCCTTGAGTTTATAAAAGGGAACGTCGTATTTGACTATTTATCTGTCCATTACTGGACTTTTTAATTGAACCATCGCACGGATTACGTGACATTTTGAAGTGAAAACCTCTATAGCCACGTTGAGCAACTCTCGGTTGGCGAAAAATTTATAGATTCGCGTTACTAACAATGCTATGACGTCAGCTGTCGACATGTTGTAGTGGTCAAGTATAAGATGGTGTTTAAGTTTAAATTTTTATGAGTTTTAATTTTTTTACGTGGAACCCTAATTATTTTCTAAAATTAAAAGTACCCTAAGTACGAGAGGTAACTTCAGCTATCCACCAAAAAAATATTCCGTCCAGCCATTCCGGATATAACCCGGAACAAACAGACAAAAATTTTCAAAATTGTATTTTTAGTATAGGATCGTAAATACATTTATATCTAATCAGTGAATAGTTTTATTTTGACATCACAAAGAGAAATAAAATTGAAGTGTCTGTTTGTTCCCAGTAATCTCCGGAACGGCTGAGACGATTGTGACGGGATTTCTTATGGTAGATAACTGAAGTTATTCCGCGTAACTTAAGATACTTTATTTTTTAGAAAATAATTAGGGTTAAATAATTTTTTTGTTCTGAATATGTGAATCTGAAATTCGATTCAATGCACAGTTTTTTTATTAGCAGGTGTTTGCGAAAGGAGTTTTTGAATTAGTGAGAAGCATTTTTGCTTTCTGTTATTCCTAAAAATAATTTAAAACTCAAGAAATTGTGAACAAAATACGATTTAATGGACAGAACCATCAAAAAATTTCTTTCAAAAGATTATTTAATAACTATATTATGCAGTGAAGAATATATGAAACGCGAGCGAAGCGGCGGGCACAGAGCTGGTCTGATAAAATATAGTTTTTACATACGCGTCTATAAAAATTATTTTACTCGAATAAAACTGATAACGTTATCTTACATCTACAATACATTTGTTTACCACAGTGCCTACATCATACAGTGTAAACAATCGTAAATAGCTACATATCTTTTGTTATCTATAGGCTTTTACGTCAACCTAATTATGTTTTTCACAACGAATCTTTATATCTGATCGTGGTTTAGTTATAAAAAATTATATTCTTAGACGAGCAGGTATTCGTATAGTCATCTAGGGGAGATTTTTTACACGATATAGGCTTTAACCAAAATCTCACCTGATTTTAAGTGACGATGTGGTCCAGGATGGTAAACACACTAAAGGTTCTCTAATGATGCTGCCGGAACACAACTATTAGTATTTGATTTTCAAACTTGAGGGTGGTAGTTACCCAGGTGGACATTATTTTAAAATGACCAACCACCATGCTATGGTTTCCTCACGATGTTTGCCTTCACCGAAAGCTCATGCTTATTGTAGAGTTGGATGGGTGTATTTGATCCCGCGTCCATTGACGCGAAATCCGACCGCACCACTTATTACTACTACTACCAACTAAGCTATCATCGCTTTTAGTCTATTATTTTTGCGTATCGAGAGTCATCCAAGTAAATTCATTCATCACACTAATAAGCAAACGTTAAACAAGCAATAAGAAAATGTAAAACTAAGTCAGAATTAATATTTTTTCTACAAATAGTTTTACCTTTTATATTTTTCGTACTGTTATAACCCTTATTTCTATGTCCACAAAGCTCACTCAGCGTCTTAGCTTATGACGTTGTTTTATCACGTGCACAATTTTGCAATTAGGCATTTTTAGTTTACTTTATTACAAATTTTACTTAGTTCAAACAGTCAGGATTTAAACCTCGCGGAGTTCGGTGGTAACCACTCAAATTCGGAAGTCAGTGACAGTGTAAATCTTTATAAAATATATAAATATTTTAGTAGTTCAATGTGTAGTTTTTTTTTAAAAAGACAAACAGGGACGGTATCCTAACAAATTGGTGTCAGAAGTGGGATGTCAGAAACAAGTCTTGCGACGTGAAGTTATATAGACTCTGGCATCCCATCCCAGGAACCCAGTCTTCTGATCGACAGTAAGACTTAACATAAGGTTAAGCCTGCATCAGCTACGCATCACTACGCCAGGACGACGGTCAGTCTCAGCTGTATAGCGTGAGCCCGCTCCGCACACTCCACTGACACATCCCTTTGGTTCAACCTCGCATCGAGCTCGCACCAGCCTCGCAGGTTCCTGACTCACCATCGCAACACAACATCTACACTTCGTGCAGTTCGTCGAAGCTCATCATCAGCTCAGCATCATCTCTACTGGTGAAATGTTACTACTGGTTGTAGTCATACAGTGAGTGTTTTGTTTTTCAAGTCTATCTCAGTGTTTTTAATATATTTTACTACATCTGTGTCGTTTTAGCGAACTTTAATTTACTATATCTACCATTTTTATATTGTTCTATTTTTAGAAAGTATACTATTTCTTTTACATTTATACGTTTTACCATATCTTGTAATCTTAAACAGATTTCTATTTTGTTCAACAACAATAAAAAAAAAATGTCACTTAAATCTGAGAGTTCTAAAGCACAAGCCATGGCCGAGAAAATTCCTCTTACAGTTCTTACTAAATTTATAAAAGGGTACAATGGCGATAGGGAATTACTTCCCGCGTTTTTAACGGATTGCGACAATGCAATGTCTCTCGCCAGCCTAGATCAACAAATTGTACTGTCTAAATTTATTATATCACAACTGGAAGGAAAGGCAAAGGTAGCTTGTAGTTTAAAAACATTTTCCACGTGGTCTGAACTTAAAAGTTATCTCAGATCTACATTTGGGGAGAAAAAGCACGCTACCCATCTTTTGGTCGATTTGCAAAACTGTAAACAACTTAGTTCGGAAGATGTAACTAAATATTCATTAAGGATTGAATCTATATTAACTAGAATACAATCAGATATACATTATAACTGCAAGGTAGAACAAGAACTTGTTGGTCGTATAGCAGCCATGGAGGATCTTGCGCTCAACACCTTTATGCTAGGATTAAACCCCTCGATTTCAACTATTGTTAGGTGTCGAAATCCTGCCGATTTAAATGAAGCGGTACAACGCGCTATCGAGGAGGAAAAAATATTTAATCTTTCGAAATCAAACTTTTCTAAATACCAAAAACAGTGTTCTATTTGTAACAAATCGGGCCATAATTCATCCGAGTGTTTTAAAAATAAGAAACATATAAATAATTCTCAAGTACGTGTAAATCACGTAAGTTCTAATTCTCATATTAACTTAAATCCTAGAACTTGTTATTATTGTAAGAACATCGGTCACACGATTCAACAATGCCGCAAAAGGCAATACAATATGCAACGTCGCGAAAATACTAACAACGCGCAACCCGATCCAAACATATCGCATAGTAACCACGTTAAGGCGGTTCACGTGTGCGATTCTGACGAACTAGCCTGCGACGATAATTTAAACTAAAAATGATCTCGAGTACGTGTCTGCCGAGATCATATCGTTTTCTAAAGGACACGAAACCTAATACTATTTCTACTAAATCTTTTATAAGTCGACCAAATAAATCGAATAATACTATATCTACTAAATCTCTTACATCTCAACCTATAGAGTTGAGTCCTACTACATCTACTAAATCTTGTACACCTCGAACAAATATGTCGAGTCATACTACATCTACTAAATCTTTTACATCTCAACCAAAACAGTTGAGTCATACTATATCTGCTAAATCTGTTACATCTCAACCAAAACAGTTGAGTCATACTATATCTGCTAAATCTTTTACATCTCAACCAAAACAGTTGAGTCATACTATATCTGCTAAATCTTTTACACCTCGACCAAAAAATATGTCGAGTCATACTATATCTACTAAATCTTTTAAACCTCAACCAAAACAGTTGAGTCATACTATATCTACTAATTCTTTTACACCTCGATCAAATAAATCGAGTCATCATATTTCTGCTAAAATCAATTACACCGAATGCTAATCCTAAATCAAATGAAAAGGTTATACCCATATGTGAAATTAATACGTATAGCAAAAGGGTATCCTTACCACACATATTCATTTATACAAACCACTCTACAGAACAGTTATGTTTTCTCATCGATACAGGAGCATGTATCAGTATCATTAAAAAGTCTAGCCTACAAGAATGTCCGAGTCTCTCATCTGAAAAAGTAAAACTGAAAGGCATTAATAATTCAGAGCAGTTAGTCGAAACATTAGGCACATTCCAGCTCGAATTTATTCTTTCTCAAGAAACTTTTAATTATAAATTTCATGTTACAACCGATGACGTCAATTTAAAAGAGTATGACGGCATTATTGGCAGCGATTTTTGCAGCCATTTTAAGACAAAAATTGATTATTCTTCAAAATCTTTACTAATCAAAGACTATTCTATACCCATTATTTACACACAACCAACTTATATTATTCCCGCGCGATCCGAAGCGGTAATAGAATGCGCGATTTCTAACTCATCGTGGGAACATTGTTCTAACAATGGAGCCCTCGTATTAGATCATATTATATTCGACGGTGTTTACGTAGCTAATTGCATTGTTTGCATTAAACCCAATGGGAAAACAAACATATCAGTTTTAAATACAACTGATTCTAATATTGAGGTCAAAGATTATTATGTAGAGCTGACATCTTTAGAATATAACGATTTTGACTCTAATCAATATCATAAAATTAATACTATATCCACTACCAAACCTAATCGACTCAATCAAGTTTTAAACTTAATTCGCTGTTCTCATCTAAACAATGAAGAGAAAAAATCTCTTCTCGAATGTTGCTCTCGATTCACTGATATCTTCCATATCGAAGGCGAACCACTATCTTTCACGAATGCAATCGAGCATAATATTAATACAGGTGACACGCCTCCCATCCACGTAAAATCTTATCGGTTCCCTGAATGTCACAAAAATGAAGTTGACACTCAAATTCAGAAAATGCTCGACCAAGATATTATTCGTCCTTCTATTTCGCCTTGGAGCGCCCCTGTGTGGGTGGTCCCGAAAAAGATGGATGTCTCTGGCAAAAGAAAGTGGAGAATAGTTATAGATTATCGCCGACTTAATGATGCCACCGTTTCTGAAAGCTATCCGCTGCCTCTTATCACTGATATTCTCGACCAATTAGGTCATTCTAAATATTTCAGCACACTCGACCTCGCAAGTGGATTTCACCAATTGAGGATGAGCCCCAAGGACGCTCCCAAAACAGGATTCACTGTTAGCACTAATTCAAGCATGTCTGGCCACTACGAATTCACCAGAATGCCTTTTGGGTTGAAAAATGCCCCTGCCACATTTCAGCGATTGATGAATACGGCTCTATCTGGTCTTCAAGGTCTCCACGCCTATGTCTATCTAGATGATTGCATCATATATTCCCATGACCTTGAATCCCATATTTCTAAACTCGAAGTAGTGTTTGATAGACTTCGAAAATTTAATTTAAAATTACAACCCGACAAATGCGAGTTTTTACGTCGCGAAGTCGCATACTTAGGACATATCATCACCGATAAAGGTGTTTCTCCAAATCCTGATAAGGTCAAGTCCGTTTCCGAATTTCCAATTCCAGTCAATGTCAAACAAATAAAATCATTTCTAGGTCTTGTCGGATACTACCGACGTTTTATCGAAAACTTTTCTAAATTAACCAAACCCCTAACTTCGTTATTGAAAAAGGATATTCCTTTCAACTGGACCTCTGAACAGGACAGTTCATTCCAAATTCTCAAGGACAAGCTTACCACGGCTCCTCTACTTCAATATCCGGATTTCTCCGCGCCGTTTTTATTAACAACGGATGCCTCGAATTATGCCGTAGGTGCAGTTCTCTCACAAGGCGACATAGGTAAAGACAAACCTATAGCCTATGCGTCCAGGACGCTTAACAAACCGGAAGGTAATTATTCTACAACTGAAAAAGAACTTCTAGCAATCATTTTCGCCGTCAAAACTTTCCGTCCCTATCTATATGGTCGAAAATTTAAAATAGTAACCGACCATCGGCCTTTGGTTTGGCTATTTAATGTCAAAGATCCAGGCAGCAGACTCATTCGTTGGCGCCTCAAACTTGAGGAATATGATTACCAAATTATTTATAAACAAGGTCGTCTCAATTCTAACGCTGATGCGTTATCTCGCTATCCAATTAATACCATCGACACTAACAACCTAAATAATTTTAGTTATGAAAATTATTTCAAAGCTCAATTTACAAAGACTCTTCCCAGTCCTAAC
This sequence comes from Samia ricini, assembly GCA_014132275.2. NCBI lineage: Eukaryota > Metazoa > Arthropoda > Insecta > Lepidoptera > Saturniidae > Samia > Samia ricini. The sequence continues at coordinate 17,587,034 of AP028161.1, forward strand.
ACTGTTATCGAAGAATGTACACAAGGTGTACACTTATCTAAAATTAAAACAATCGCGTGTCCCGTTTCTCTAGACTTTGACTCGTCGATGCCTCACTGCGAAGAAATATTATCGCAACTCGAGAATTCCGCTGAATTGTTAAATTCCGAACGAGAACCTTTTACTATTCGACGTGTAAGCAATAAAAGTAAATTATTTTTCTTTTTATACACTAAAGTTCATCATTATGAAGAAACTAAATTTAGAGACATTTACGATTTACTAATAAAATTAAGGAATCAAATCTTAAGTGACGATTCAAATATTACCGATCTCGCTTTGCCTGATTTTACGGATCCATTTTCTAAAATATCTTATACTAAAATCTATAATATGATTTCTTATGTTTTCCATAATACCAATATTAAAATTCATATTTACAAGAATCAATTAATTTATCCTACTCCAGTTGAAGTCCCGAAAATATTAAAGGAAAATCACGACTCCACTATTGCGGGTCATCCAGGGTCAAAACGCATGTATAATCGAATTAAAGCAGCCTATTATTGGAAAGGTATGCGCTCTGACATTGAACAATACGTAAAGAATTGTAAATTATGCCAAGTTAATAAACCTTTACGAAAATCAAATAAAGCTCCAATGGAGATAACTTCCACCTCCACAAAACCGTTTGAACGTTTAGCTCTTGATATTGTAGGTCCCTTACCTGAATCGGGATCCCAAAAATTTAAATTTATACTAACTCTCCAAGATGATCTTACAAAATTTTCTAGTGCTTATCCTATGGTTAAGGCTACTAGTGACGAGATAGCCGGTAACATTGTACATTTTATGTCTCTATTCGGTTTTCCTAAAATGATTTTAACAGATCTAGGTACTTGCTTCACCTCAGATTTATTCAAACAATTAACCGAAATTTTAAAGGTCAAGGCTCTATTTACTACCCCTTACCATCCCCAAACAAATGGTGCATTAGAACGGTCTCATGCTACCTTAAAAGAATACCTTAAATCATTTACAAACGAGAATCAAAATGATTGGCATTGCTATTTATTTACGGCAATTTTAGCTTATAATACTACTCCTCATTGTACCACAACCTTTACACCTTACGAGTTATTATACGGTTACAAACCAACAATTCCAAATTCTCTATACGAAACCTCAACCAATACTACATATCACGAATACATACGCGCTCTACAATACAGAATGCGTTTTAGCCGAGAAAAGGCTATACAAAATATCAATAATAGTAAAGAAAGGTCTAAACAATATTACGATTCTAGTTCTCGCGATACTACTTACAAACCAGGTGATAGAGTGTATCTCAAACACCATCATAGGCTCCGAAAAGCCTTATCTCCTATATGGAAAGGCCCCTTCAAAATAATAAAAGTTCATAATAAACATAATGTAACATTACAAGTAGGTCGTAAATATATGAAATACCATACCAATGAAATCAAACCCGCTACGTCATAATACTATCCTAACAATACTATATCTGTGTTTTCAGAGTCATATTGTATGGATGTCACGCTGAATTCAAGATTACTCCTATATTACATAGTCCCGGAATTTATTTTGAACCAATTACACATGCTAACTTTTACAATGATAACTGGAAGGTTATAACGCACATTGATTTGATATCTTTAGAACCTTACCTCAAAAATATCGATAGAATATTACATAATACTCAAGACCTATGCATTAAGATTCAGCCACAGGACATAAATCAATGTAAAGATATTTGTAGTCCTATAGAAGTTTTAATACAATCAAACTATATTAAATTGGAATCTTTATCTCATGTTATCACTAATAAATCACCCACTAAAACCAAAAGGTCTCTAGAATTTGGTGGAGAAGTTTTAAAGTTTATATTCGGCACCTTAGACGCCGATGACGCAAGAAAATATGACGCCGCGATCAACGCCTGTCAAAAGAGCGAGACAGAACTATTCCATTTAATGAAAGATAATATACACATTATCAAATCAACCATTAACAATTTTAACTCCACTGTTTATAAACTTAATCAAAACGAAATAAAGCTTAATTCTCAAATTAACGACATGAATGCAATTCTGTCTCAAATTACCAAAACTGATAATTTACTACTCTATACGACTAAGATAAATACCCTTTTAAATATAATTGAAGGTTCTTTATTGACTATTTCTAATTTACTAGATACCACATTAAATGCTATATTATTTTCTAAGGTAAATGTACTACATCCTAGTGTAATAAGCCCCATAGGCTTATATACCGAACTATCGAAACATAGTAATCAAATTAATAAAAGACTAGATTTCCCAGTATACCTAAACATAACTAATATTCATTCCTTAATTGATGTTTCGGAACTTAGTTCCTATTACTATAACAACAGAGTTGTTTTCGTTTTGCAAATTCCGTTGATCACTCCTGATAAGTTCATTGTTTATAAAAACATACCTCTGCCTACACCTCACGATGCGCAACAGCTTGATACGTTTGCTCTTATACAACCTTCTAATGCTTACACGGCTATAAGTGACGATAGAATGCATTATGCTATGTTGGACAATTTAGATAGCTGTAAAATTGTAAACACTGAATATTCAATATGTGAATTAACTTCTATATTTTCAACTTTAGCGAATCCGAATTGTGAATCGAAATTATTAACCGAGGTAACTCTTACATTGCCTCCTGAATGTAACGCCAAATTATTGTACGGTAATATTGATATTTGGCATAAATTAATAAATAATAAATGGATATATGTCCAATCAACCTTAAATAAGTTAACAATTAAATGTGATGAAGAATTAACCGATCATTCCATAGTCGGAACAGGAATGGTTAAAATAACAGATAATTGTATTGGTTTCTCTAAAACTACTCAATTAATGCCAAGTAGTTCGTATTCTGTTAAAATTAAGTCTCCTTTAGATGTAAGTTTTTGATATAACAACCGATGATTGTTGTAAGAAGGACATATTCAATGAAACATTGCCATATTTGTCACCGATTTCTTTAAGCAAAATCAATTTAGACTCATTAAAATATGCTACCCATCAAATGGATCAATTAGAAAATGAATTAAATAATTTACAAAAAGAATCCCATTTCATTAAATATGGTTCTTATTATTCTACATTTACTTATATTTTAATAATTTGTTTAGTTTTCTATATTTGTTTTAGACTTTACAAATGTTTTAAATGTAGTCGTTCTAATAACGCTGGATGCTGTATTCAAATTTTTAACCAATGTTATAATAAGGGATCAGTCAAACATAAACCCGGAATAACTAATATTGTTGAGATGACTGATATCTCTACATCTGAAGATGATAAATCTATTAAATCCTTGCCAGTACCTCAGACAAGTTATAAGTCATGTGACAAACGTTTTTCAGATATGACAGCCTCCAGACGAAATTTAAATTTCTAATTAGAACTTGTTTCAATCTTATACTAATACACTTATTATAAGATAAAACTAATTTTGTATACTTTCTAGTTTTATTAATTCTAACATTTTTATATTTTTCAATTTTCTACTTTAAGATGAATTTTAATTACTACATTTTATTATTGTGATGGCTTCCTAATTCTGATCGATTCTATTTCTCACTTCGCTTCATCTTATTGTGATAAAGCTTCGTCAAAAAGGGGGAGCTGTTATAACCCTTATTTCTATGTCCACAAAGCTCACTCAGCGTCTTAGCTTATGACGTTGTTTTATCACGTGCACAATTTTGCAATTAGGCATTTTTAGTTTACTTTATTACAAATTTTACTTAGTTCAAACAGTCAGGATTTAAACCTCGCGGAGTTCGGTGGTAACCACTCAAATTCGGAAGTCAGTGACAGTGTAAATCTTTATAAAATATATAAATATTTTAGTAGTTCAATGTGTAGTTTTTTTTTAAAAAGACAAACAGGGACGGTCTCCTAACAGTACGCCAATAATTTTGTTATAAAGTTTTTGGACTTTGAATTTGAAAGCCTTCTTTCTGTACTTAGATTTTACTATTATTATTCATCTCTGGATTTTAATATCGAAAATGTTGTATGGGGTTATTGCTATAACATTTATATCAGGAATTGAATGTGGCTGTCGAAAAAAAGAATGTAAAATTGACGTTATATGCAAAGAATATTTTTACTTTTTAATGTTTACTGAAAACTATTAATCTCTGAGCACTTTCATAAATACTCATTAGTCCATATCAACTATGATAATGTCAGGACCCAAAGTACATTTTTACATAGCAAGAAATATGAAGTTAATTCGAATGAGCCAGGATATTTGAATTTCACACCACTCTCTGTGGCTATATGGCGTGATAATTCGCGCATGCGTACACTATTTCTCTGTCACCACGACAATAACCTAAAAGAGAGCAAAACAAAACATACTGCCGAACGGCGCTATATTTTTTTATATTAAATACGCGATGTGTATTATACGCGGGCACGTGTAGGTGTGTGATAGTGTGTCATTGGCTGTTTGCAGTCGAACCATTAGTTGCTGAATTAAATCTCGTTAAAAAGTGCCCGGCTTTGGAATCGGTATATCGCGTTTCGTATCGTATGTGAATGTGATTGCTAAGAGAATTAATATGTGATATAAAAATATTATAAAATCATATAAATATTATACTAAATTTTAAACAGTGTATTTGTAAATCCGCAACAGGAATCTCATGAGAGGTAGAGATTTTTAGGTTATTTTCTATCCCTTTCTAAAGACGTCGTCAAAGTAGATATACGATAGAATTAAAATGAATTGGGTGTATAAAAATAATATTAATTTAATTTTGGAATAATTAAATATGATTAAATAAACGATAATAAACATAAGTAGTTAATTAAAAAATATTAGCAGATAAATTGTATAGATTGCTTAAGCTTTAAAATATTAAATCTATAAAATATGAAAGAAGTGCTATAATAAATATATTACAATGGAAAAAGTTATATATAAACTTTTTTAAAACATCTACAAATCGTCAAATGTTTAAAAAAAATAATATAAAATATTATTTCTTCCTACAACAAGTTAAGACTAGCAGATGTTAACGCGGAAGCATTTTCTACGGAAATTTTCCTGTTATATATATTTCATAAGGCAAAAATTTCCATTATTTAATTTATGTATACACGATATTTACGATGCGGTTTTTATAGCTAATCTGCTTGGTACAAAAATTAATTAAATAAAACCAGTTTATTTGCCATTTAATAATTTAAACTTTTTATTTATTTATAATAAACGTTTGCTATTTTTAGTGTCACATTTAATATATTATGTAAACAATATTTATCTATGTTTACTTGAAACAACGTAAATAGTGTTTGATTATTTTAAATCAATGTCATTATCAATTTGCTATAACTTGTTAACGCGTATAACCGTTCGGTTGGGTTATATTATTTTAATTAGTGGTTATTCAGCTGCTTTGAGGAACAGTAGGTACCTACCAATATTCAAAGTTTGTATACCTATGCAAATAATTAAATTATGCGTGATCAAACTACGTATGGGTACAAATTTAAAATTAATCTTCTCGATCCGATGGTTAATTTAAAATTAAACAACAAATAGTAATTAATTAGTTAATATTATAGTTAATTCAATTAAGTTATTTAAAATTAGTGATTTTTTGTTGTTTATGGCACTATATGTCCGCGATGTGTTTAAATTTAACTTGTTTACTTAACGTAACTTGTTACGTTTCAAAAAGACGATCTGTTAGAAAGAATCGGCACGAGACAGTACATTTGTGTGTGTGTGTGACGTATTTTTCATTAACTGATCTAATACCTAGATTCTTTTCACGTAATTTTATTAGGGATTTTCAAATACGTTTATGTCGCAATATCTTCAAGCTGACCAATGTCATTTATTTATACCGCGAAAGATTAGTCTTGTTTTGAGGAGTTTATTCGCGAAATAATGACCACTCAGTTGGTAGTGTAGGCGAATGCCGCTTTGAGGGACGTAGGTTCGATCCCAACCTTTGTAATGATATAATGATTCTGAGCTTTTAAGGAAAACATCGTGAGGAAACCATAACATGGTGGTAGGGCCTGAGTAGCTACCCCCCTCAAGTTTGAAAACTTATCGTCAAGTACCGATAAGTGTGTTCCGGCAGCATCACTTCAGAGCCAATATCTCTAGGCTTAGTTTTACCATTTGTTTACCATTCTCATCTACGTCATTCATCGTCAATTAACTTCAAGAGAGATTGTGCTCAAAGCGCTATATTTATAAAATAAGTAAAAAAACATATTTAGTTGCATATCAAACTATTAGTGGTTGACTGTATACCTGTTTATTTAAATATAAATAACCAAGGTCTAGATTGAACCCTTATTATCAGGTGTACCTTCCACAAGACTATTTGCAACTTACCCACAATATAAAAATATTAAAAAAAAATTATATCCATCAGGCGTGTAACTTTGATATATATCATTAGCATTTTAATTAGCATTAGCATTCCGTTTAATAATGACAATATTATAACTTTAATAGTATGTCTGTTATATTTTTACTAGCTGTGCCCGCGGCTTCACCCGCTTGGAATTCAGATAATTTGCATCCTATTTTCTACCCTGGATGCAATATATGTCATTACTAAATTTCATCGGTTTCGGTTCAGTAGGTTTTTGCATGATTGACGAAGAAATAAATACACACAGACAACCAATATTTATTTAAACAAATTAATTAAAGTTAAATGTGTAATTAATTAAATATAAATGTTACACTTAAACTATTAAATGTGTAGCCCCGCATTTTCGTTAATATTACGTTAGTGTTCGTCAAAGAAAATGTCATTTTGTAAGAATTATGTGAGAAAATTTTACCTTGACAATTAAATAGGGTAAATTTCATTCGAACACATTATGTGAACTGCCATAATAAAGTACGCAACACATAAAAAAAAACATCTATTCAAAATATACTTTATTTTTACGATAAAAAAAAAATCTTACAATCAGAATGATCTAAAGGATCGTCACTCTCAATAGTCAAGTTCAAGCATGTTACCTTCATTTTTTAAGTATTTGTGTCTCCGAAGTACAATAGCATGTCTCTATATTAATAACTTCCATTTTAAACTACATTTTTTTCTATTTGAATTCGATGAAACTTTCTCGAGATTTTGTTTCTCGAAGTCATCCAATTTTACAGTCTTTTCCTTGGTGCATATTTTTCTTAGGTTTCTGATTTTACTGGGAAGTAGCTGCAGCAACCACCGCTACCTTCATGATTCTAATAACGGTTTTATCGGAAATATTTGCCACACACAAAATAAATAAAATAATCATTAGTAGATAACAATAGTTACATAATGTAACGTTTGCACAGATAGCGAGACGTAGCATATTAATTTGAAATATGGTAAGTATTGTCCGGTGGAATACAATCATCTCTAAAGTTTATTTTCCCCTCCAGCCCCTACTACTTTTGTGCTTACTACTTTGTGGATAGATAGTAATTATCGTACGTATATCCCTAATACAAAATATATACTAAAAAAATAAAACATACTTGTAAAATTATACGGAGTTTAAATATATAGGTATGGCAACTCGATTTTACTAGCCTGTCATGTCATAAGACCGTCCTCGATTTAATGGAATAATCGGAGATTTGTTTGCTTTTTCTCTTTCACAAAAAGCACGCACCTTCAATACAATTTCTCTTGCATTACTTTAAACGTCTGTAGCATGATTAAATCAATAAAAAATCCTAATTTTTACTCTAAAAAATCACAGAGCTTGGATTTGACAGAATCGATTGACTTTCCTATGACTGTTTGTAGTGCCAACATAAAGGAAAGGGACTCAAGATACAAGTTGTAGAGAACGGGCTATACATACTGTTAATAGGAACAATATATTGTAGGATCAAATTTTCATTGTCAAATAATATGAACATGACATATCTATACTAATAAATAAAGTTGAAGTCTCTGTTTGTAATAACAAAAAAACTTTTTTTTACTAAATAGATGATATACACATTTACGATACCTATACCAAAATTACAATTTTTGTTCCGGGTGTGTGTTTGTTCGATGTGTCAACGTTATCGAGATCAAAACATCCATGTTTTCTAGCTAAAAATCGATGTTTGTTCACCATCGATGAATGTAGATCATCCCTGTCCGCGTTAAGTAAGCCGCCGAGCGAGAAATGTCACCTGAATTATTAAAACAAACATGCCGTCTTGTGTCCTTAGAAAGTGTACCAATTATGATGCTAAAATAAATAATATTATAATAATAAATCATTATTCAAATAAAAAACAAGGGATATCACATGTATATAAAATTATTAATTATATTAGTGTATTTTCTAATATATTTAAAATATTTTTTATTAAGAGAACTATAAGGAAGTGCTAACTCCAGACATAGATTAAAAACTGCAAATACGGCATCGTAGACATCGTAGTAATCTATACTAATAAATAAAATTTATATGTATGTTTGTAATGTCAAAACTATTTGTTTTACTAAATAGATATGACTGTTTATACGATACCTATACCAAAAATACATTTTTTGTCTGTCTGTCTGTTTGTTCTGGTAATCTCGGAAACAGCTGGACGCATTTTGACGGGACTCTTTTTGGTAGATAGCTAAAGTTACTCCGGGTAACTTAGGTTACTTTTAATTTTCGAAAATAACTAGAGATCCGCGTAAAAAAAAAATAAAACTCATAAAAATTGAATATATGAAACGCTAGCGCAGCCGCGGGAACAGCTGGTCTATGTATAATATATATATAATATATATGACTATGTATATCATTGATTATAAGTATATTATCAAACAACATAGTAATCTAATGTAGTATTAGGCGGCATGTAGACGATGTTTAGTTTAATCTTTATTGCTTTATCAACACTCACTCGCAAATCGCTGATAAAACGTATTGGGTAATTATTTAAAAATACCGTCTCTCTAATATTGTGACATAGTAACTGTTTTAAATAGCGCATCATCTAAATTGTGCGTGTATTATAATTACAAATAAATACAAAAAAACAAATACTGAGTGGTGTTGTGTTTTGTCGAATCGAATTTTATAAATTTTCTCTCGAGCATTACGCGATGTTGAAATTACCTACAAACTATGCAGAAGAAAAATTATATCTAACCACACGGCCTCGTTATATGGTGCGTTTTTTTTTTCTAAAGGACTATTTTTTTATTAGGAACGTGACAAATATACTATGCGTTAAGTGCAAATGTTTGTGTGACTTATTTCCTTACGTAAATAATCGACGATCGTATGATATCGTCTTGTAGAAAGAGAAAGAGAGAAAGAGAAAGAGATGCATAAAGACATGTCGAGGAACGGTTTAATAAATCCATCGGAGCCGACCAGATCTAAGCTGTTTATAACGGACGATATTTCGCGAAGGAATTCCTTGTCCGGCAGCGTGATGGACGGACTGAACGTCGAAGCCTGTGTCCGACATTACGTAGTATATAAATACCGTTGGGTGATGTTGTGTTTGTTCGTGTTATATTCCGCATCGAATTCGCTTCAATGGACACAGTATACAATAATACAGGATATTGTCGTGCAGTACTATGGCGTCGAAAGTACTGTTGTTTCCTGGACTTCTATGGTGTATATGATAACCTATGTCCCGTTGATATTCCCCGCGAGCTGGCTGCTGGATAAAACCGTAAGTTTTATTATAATAATAACTACTATTTTATAACCTTACCCTTAAAGGTGTGTATTTTTTTTTTATTAATCAATAATAATTATAGCTAATTGTTTATTAATTAATTATCTATAATTTCGAACGTCTGACTTGGGTGCCTGGTCTAGTACCTTTACCCTTTCATTAGAAAGGAATAAATGAAGAATACATTCATAAATAATTAAATGAAGGTAGAATACATTCGGATACAAGTAACTGACTATATCTGTCAAATAATTTTAATTTTTCTGTATATTTCTGAAATGCAATAACGCAAAATTGAAGATTAATCATTATGAAAAAGCGTAATAATAGATAACCTAGGTCATTCTACGGATACAGTTATATATTTATTTGGAAAGTATAATAAAATTGGTGTAGTACTTTTCAAGAAATGCGACGGTAGCTCAGTTTCTACTAATTATTTTATTAACACGCTTTTATTAGCTTCATACGTATGTTAGTATGTGCCTATGTAACGGAACTTTGAAAATGTTTTTGATCCCCTTCAAAACGTCGGATTGACTCGAAATTTGGCATATTTCTTTTTAAACAGTTAGTCCCGTAATCCTTACCAGGGTTTTCAGAATTAGCGTTTTTTTTAGAAATTATATCCGAAAACTAAAAAATTACTCGTTTATAGAAAATCCAATTAAAAATAATTAAAATTAATAATAGCTTAAAAAAATACTAAAAAACACTAAAAAATCCGACTAAAACATAGACAATAATTAATAAATATAAATTAAGAATAATGTAAATACCAGAAAAAAATGGATTTTATTGTAAAAAAAAAAACGTGGGGTGCTTTTTAAGATTTTATCAAAATAATAATCTTGAAGATTTCTGTCATTAATAAGGATTTATATCGATCATTCCTATATCAAAATATTGAAACTATTGACACCATGCATCGCACGCTTTTTTTTTTACAATAAAATCCACTTTTTCCTCTTATTTAAACTTTTCTTAATTTATATTTATTAATTATTTTACTATTTTTTTAGTTGTATTTTTTTATAAAAGCGTATTTTCTAGTTTTTAATATTTTTTCACTTCATGGTTACTTACCATCATGTAAAATTGTGTGTGACTGTAAAATTCAAACCGAAGTAAAAAATCGGAAACATAAAAAACAATTGTGAATTTTCGACTATTTATTTATAATTGGAATAGAAACGCTTGTACTAATAACGTCACATAGTAGTCCAGAGCCAACACCTATCTGCCAATTACTAATTCAAATGATTGGTTAAACACAAACGCTTTTCAATTGTATAAATTGACTGTCCGAATTGAATGTCGATTGATAAACGACGCACATCTGTATAAGGGGTCGTATTATGTGAGCATAGCTTTAGATATTTTTGATTTCTCCTCTGTCTTTGTAATTATTAATAAGTAATTTATTTCCTAGGAAAAAGAGGGCGCAGACTTCCATAGGTTACGTTGGCCGGATAAAATCAGGGGGATCGGATGCCTGTTTGCCACTCTTGTGGTATAAGAAAAGCTCTTACCACACTCCCCCGTCCTCCACAAAAACTTAAGCATTGGTATTATTAAGAAAAAAACCGAAAAGTAAATATTGGTTTGGCGGATATTTATTTTAATAAATAAAATATTAATAATTTATTAAATACAAGTAATATTTAACAATATTCTTTTTACGAAAAGATATTCCACCATCTCCATGACAAAACAAATCGTTTCCCAGGTATCATTATTTTTTCTCAATACGAAGAAGGATGTAGCTAGCCTGCTACATAACCCCCCTCGGAGAATTTACGTCCGGAAATGAACGCGTCTGCCGCTTCTTGTTGTGATGACCATAGAAGGATCAGTATTAATATTATTCTGAGCATAAGATGAAACATTTGGAAGTTTCTGAAACAGAAAGGCTGGTTTAATGCTGTTAACACATACTATGGTAGGTTTGCCTGCTATGTCGATTGTAATAGTTTTGCCATTCTTATCTCGGATTAAAATTTCGTACGGGCCTATATATGGTGGTTCCAAGGACGCTCGTACCGCATCTTGTCGAAGGAACACATGTGTTAAAGTGGCCAATGCTTTATTGACGAATACAGTGAGCGTGGAGTGATGAACTGTTACTGAAGGTCGAAGTTTGGACGTAAACCGTTTTAGTTCTATTACAAACTCTGAAGGTTCGATATTAATTGTAGGTTAAGTTATGAGTTCACCAAGAACGCGTAATGTCTCGCCGTAAACCAATTCAGCATGAACATTTTAAGTCTTCTTTCCAAGCTGTCCATAGTCCTAAAAGCACTAGAGGAAGAATTTTTGTCCACTGAATATTTTGATGTGCCATGAGTGCTGCTTTGAGGATGCGATGGAAACGTTCGATCGTATAGGCTGTGGTGCTTAACTGTTCTGTTCCACAAATTTTTGACAACGATCTAAATAGGTGGGATTGAAATTGCCTTCCTTGGTCGGTTGTCATTTTTTTCTGGACAGCCAAATCGAGACACCCATGTATCAAAGAAACCCCTAGCAACGGTTTCTGCTGAAATATTTTCTAGTGGTATTACTTCAAGTCATCGAGTGTATCTATCAATGGCTGTTAACCAATATCTAAAGCCTTCTGATACAGACAGTGGTCCTATAAGATCTATATGTATTCGTGAAAAGCGTCCTGATCGTAAACCAAAACTACTGATAGGTGTTTTGATGTGTCTCGAAACCTTAGATTGTTGACATGCAATACACGTCCGAGCCCAAGTTCGGCAATCTTTACGAATCGAGGGCCATACGTAACGAGCGCAGTTTTGATTGACAGTAGCAGTAGTACCTGGATGGCTTAAGCTATGGAACTGCTTAAAGATTTATTGTCTGAGGTTAAATGGCACGTACGGTCTTATCTTGCCAGTTGATATGTCACAATATATTTTGGTGTTAGTATTTCGAATCAGTACTTCTTGTAATTTTAAATTAGATTTTTTTTGTTGTAACAATATTTTGAGTTCAGAGATCAGGATCAGCCTTTTGCTCTTTACTAAAAAGAGATGCATCTATTTCCAGCAAATCGATAGCTTCAATGCAGGAAAGCGTGTCCGCTACTGTGTTGTCTATTCCGCTGATATATTTTATGTCAGTTGTAAATTGTGAAATAAAATCCATATGTCTAATTTGGCATGGTGTTCCTTTTTTTGCGTTTTCTGTACAAAAGCAAAAGTTAACGGATGGTGATCCGTGAATACAGTAAACGATTTAGATTCCAACATGTATTGAAAATAATTTATTGCCTCATAAATTGCCAGTAGCTCACGATTATACGCACTGTATTTCTTTTGTGCAGGAGTCAGTTTTCTGGAGAAGAATCCCAAAGGTTGCCATAGGTCATTAACTTTTTGTTGCAAAACTGCACCGATTCCTTTGTTAAATGCGTCTATCATGATAGAGAGCGGCACATTAGAGATTGGATTAGCAAGAAGTGTGGCGTTACTGAGATCGTGTTTAAGCTGCTCAAAAGCATGTAATGAATCTGGTGTCCATGAGATGGGTTGACAGGATTTGGTATCTGATTTACTTAAACGCTTATTTAATGAAGCATGTTTAGTAGCAGCTTTCGGTAAAAATCTAGGATAAAAATTTCCCATACCCATGAAGCGACGCAACTGCTTGATGTCTGATGGAACTGGGTAATCAATAATAGCCTTTACCTTTTCGGGATTTGAATACCATTCTCAGATATGAAGTAACCTAGAAAACTTACTTCAGACTGCCCAAATATATTCTTTTTTACATTAATAATAACTATAAATAATAATAATAAATACTATATTTTTGTATACCCTTTTTATCATTTATATCACTTTACGGAACTTTACGGAAATCCCTTAGGCCCGTTTTTTAAATTCTAGCATCAAACAATATATTATATTGACAGTTTTGAATTAATACAGATAATAATACTATTCTATATTGATCTTGAGCTTTCGGTGAAGGTAATCATCTTGAGGAAAGCCTAGCTAGGTACTGTCCTCACGATTAAATATTTGTCACTAAGCGCCGAGCACAGGCAGCAACACTCGCGAGCCAGTACTTCTAGGGTTAACGTATTTACCAACCTGTCACTTAACATTAAGTAAGCATATATAATATAAAAATTCGTCTTAATTAATCATCATCATGATATTAATATGCGAATCAAAACATTTGTACCCCTTTTTACGAAAATTGCCCGGTAAGGAGGAGTATGAAATTTCGCACACTTATAGCTTATATAGAGAAGGAGGGCAGAATGCTAATATATATTTTTTAATTATTCATAAAATACATTCAATTAATAAAACAATACAGTTCACACACTACCATTAGTTTGACACAGACACACATCTATCATTATATCCCTTACGAAACAAACAAAATTGTTAGCGTGTTTATGAATTATGGTCGAATTTCGATCAGAGACGAGCACTAGTATTAATAATTCTATGAGCATACACAATTATAATAAATAACATGACCGTTTCATCATTATAACTCTCTTGAGGTCGGCGCAGTGTGTTTTCTTATTTATTTGCGTGTTCTTCCCGGCCGCTTTCTGCTACAGCGAATCAACTATTCTGGACCGGCTAATTTTAATCCAGTATCGAGAATACGGTCTATTGCACAGGAAATACAAGCATTTAGGTGCATAAGTGTGCGCGCAAACACAGATGCATCCTTTCGTCCTTTCTTATTTATTTACTAGCTGTATCTCAATTTTATTAGTACCAAGATAAAGTAAAAATATTTCTCATAAATTCGAGCACTTGCCTGTAAAACAGTGCATTGATTCGAACATTGAATATTTTAAGAGTTTTACGCGGAACCTTAATTATTTTCGAAAATTGAAAGTACCCTAATTTACTCTGAGTAACTTTAGCTATCTACAAAAAAAGTCCCGCCAAAATCCGTCCAGCCGTTCCGGAGATTACTCGAAACAAACAGACAGACAGACTTATAGACAGACAGAGAGACAGGCAAAATTTAAAAAAAAATTCTATTTTCGTATTGGTGTCGTATATACTCGTACATTCATATCTATTTAGTTTAAAAAAAAATTGACATTACAAACAGACACTCCATTTTTATTTATTAGCATACATTATACACAGGCGGCAACAACAGAACGCATATGATATTGACATTTTCCGCGTAATAAAAACAAGTCTAATTATGATAGGCGTACACATTATAAGCGCTTGAAACTTTGACAGGCATCTTTTAACTGATTTTGAATTACAATAACAACTTTACGAATCTCTAAGTAAATAATTCTTAAATTGAGTTAGTTATAAAACTATTTTTTTTTAGGTTTTCCTTTACTTTTCTATGTTTTATATTCATTAATATTTTACTCTTTTCCTCTCTTCTCATAACATGTCCATATCACGACAGACGATTCC
The DNA here is from genome assembly GCA_014132275.2 of Samia ricini. Classification (NCBI taxonomy): domain Eukaryota; kingdom Metazoa; phylum Arthropoda; class Insecta; order Lepidoptera; family Saturniidae; genus Samia; species Samia ricini. The sequence goes on from AP028161.1 coordinate 17,602,186, forward strand.
CGTTCAACTTTTCTATCACCGGCGTTACTTTTTTACTATTTCAAATATATTTATTAACAAATACTATCACCGGTTAAATTCGGAATTTCAACGGAATGTCACACGACGAGTGTGGTCAAGTTCGTTGGCTTGCAATTTGCCCACCGGTATTTCTCAGTTACGTAGTACAGTACGTACACAAGTAACCACAGTTCGACGATGCGACGTTCAGATTAAATGTATTATTATTTATTCTACTATTCCCTGTTTATTTATTTATGATAGGTCAGACAGTCTTGGCCTTAGTTTTAGACTCAAGAACTTTGTGTCCCAAAAATTTTGCTTTGGTAGATATATAAACACGTTTAAAGTTTTTTTAATAATTTCTAACATAAGCATGAATAACTTCACTCGTAGATAAAGATTTTTCATAGTATAATTCATCTCATTTATTCCTACTTTTTTTTATTCCTCTATGTGCCCAATCTAAAACTGTAGTTTTATTAAAATATAGGCATTGCGAGAATCTTCTACAAGGACAAGAAACAACAATAAAGTATATTTATAAGTAATTTTTTTGAACTGAACAAATACAAATAATAATATAATTTAATGGTTTTCAATAAAGATACACAATAACGTGATACAAGAGTTATTTTTTGTTGTTGTTAAAAAAAAACCGTTTCATTAAATAGACACAATGTTTGCAAAATGTACTCGAATCTGTGAGGACCTTGATTTAGATTGTAACTTTTTTGCTAAATTAAATTTTAAATATTAAATCGTTATTTTACCGTATTGTTGGACATTGTGTTTACCATCCTGGATCACATCGTTTTTTTTTTCTGTGGGGAAATCCTCCTGGGATACTCAGCCCCGTTGGTCAACGATGGGTGGGTTATGCCGGACTTCGAACGACTTAAAAACCTCACAATACTATGTACCTTGGTCCGGGATGGTGTGAGACGCGTCAACGCAATAGTCGCATCACATCCTGTAAGGTCTAGCCCCTTGAGGGGGCATCGCCGCGGTCAGAGCTTCGGCTCTGTGAACAAAGTCGAGGACGCGCGCAGAGTATGACACGTTCCGTCCCGGGCCTGCGTGCAATGCGCCGGACTCGCCCAAGTCCGACGCGTGCAGGCCACGGACCACATTGTCACTTAACATCAGGTGAGATTGTGGTCATAGCTCTAAGTCTATACAATGTAAAAAGACCTGGATAAGTGACAGCTCAAATGACCGCGATTTATTATACTCTTAACCGAGTTTTTTTTTAACTTATATATGTACACAGTGATCATAGCGATCAATAAACTATACAGAAAATATTCAGTAATTAAATAAATGTATGCGCTGTATACATTTATATAGTAACTAGCGACCGCACCCGACTTCGTCTACCTGTTTTATCTTGATTAAATACGGGAAGTTCTAATTTTGTTTTGTTTTTCATAGTCCATTTTTTACCGAACGACACATGCTTCCCGTAAACCAAATTCCATACAAATATATATATATATTTAATAATTTCTAAAAATGGTACCTCTTGATAATTTTTATAACCTATCATATACCAAGGTTGACTGGTAGACAATGCCTCTGGCATTAGGTCCGCCTTTTTACACAAATTGTAAATAAAGTATAAATAAATTATGCACACAAAATTTTATCCAAATCGATCGAAGTTAAAGTTAAAGTTAAATTAAGTTAATATGTAATTTTTTTTTTCACGAATTCTAAAAATAATTTTAAAAATCTGTATATCCTTTCAATGGCTTCTTGTCCTATACTTCTAATCAATCAAAAAAGGTAAAACTTTTTCTGAGTTAAATCCGGACTCAACCAGAAAAAGTTTTTTTTTTTAAATGTCAAATACGAGGTTTGTAACGGCTAAAATAGACATCTGCTATAGACAACACTTCAGTTTTGTTCTTAGAATAAATATACATATATTTAGATTACAATGAAATTTAGATATATCTGGATCTATCTGCAACGAAAAGGTCGACTGCCCACTTGTAGTAGTTAAAGAAGCGCTACAATAACAAGATTATATTATGTTGCTAAACTAGATAATAAAATTTGCCGTTGAAAGACAATCTTATCAATCGACTCCATTACTACATAGACTTCGATGCTATATCATGATACCTATTAAGTGTATTTTTGTTTACAAAGATATTTACTCACATTTTAGTGTATTTAAACAGATAACATTCGTGACAATTACTTTGTTGCGTTCCGGAGAAACGTTCCATAGATTAAAAACGATAGATGCGCGATCGACGATCTAAGTTATAAAATTTCTATAATCGCGTGTAAATCTAGTATTACTATCACATTTCACCCTCCGGCGATGGCTTCAAAACGTGTTCCGATCTCCCAACTCGGGAAGATCTTCCACCTGCTACCGGCGCGACACAGTAACACTCCAGACACTGGCAACACTCGTACTATATTCCACACAGACGCTTTCACACTACACGCAAGGTACATATGTTTTATAAGGGAACTGTTTTTTTTTTAATTATAGGATGAATCTCGTTAATAACTACATTTGGAACTGCAAAATACTAGCACTTCTTTTTTTTTACACTGTATAGCATCAGTGCTTGGACCACAACCTCACCTGATGTTAAGCGACGATGTGGTCCAGGATGGTAAACACACTAATCCTAGAGGTACCGGTTTTTAAATCATGCTGCCGGAACACACCCGTTGGTATTTGGCGACAGGTTTTCAAATTTGAGGATGTAGCTACCCAGGCTGGTATTGTTAGAAAATTCCCTATCACTGCATGTTATGGTTTCCTCGCTATGTTTTTCTTCACCGAAACCTTAGGCTGATTTTATAGTTAGATAAGTGGGCTTCATTGACGCAGAATTTGACCGCACTACCAACTAGGTCATCATCGCTTCAATTATAATAATTTTTTTTAGTCTTATCTTAATTCCGGCCAGTTTACTTTCATGGATATACTATCGAATGAACTTGTGCGTCTATATGATCGCACCTTCGCTGCAAGACTGTCACTTTTGCAAAACTTTATTTTTTCAAGAGAAGCATTTACAGCTTTCGTTTCTTATGTAATTATGATAACACAATTTCCGATATTAACGACTATTTTCGGAAACTTTTTTACAGCGACATTATTTCATTAAGCACACAAGTGCTTTAGGTGATTGTGTTGCCCGCTTTACACATAAAGAGATGATTGTGGAGAGGAGGAGAGCGAGAGAGACCACGTTTCAGCGTTGGGAGGAGGACCTGGCGGATGTGCGCTACGGTCGTAGTACCGTAGACACCATTCGCCCGGTCCTTCGAGAGTGGATGACGCGGGAGTGCGGCTCCCTCACTTTTCGTCTTGTGCAAATACTATCCGGACACGGTTGTTTCGGGTGGTATCTACACAAAATAGCCAAGAGAGAGCTGACAGCACTCTGATGGAGTGTGCTGCGTGGGTCGTGCAGCATCGCAGTATCTTGGTAGAGATAGGACCAAACTCTCGTTACCGAGCATGGCTTCACCGCACTCGGTAACGAGAGTGTCTGGAACACTGTGGCCGCCTTCTGTAAGCAAGTCTTCCTACAGAGGGAGGTTGCAGAGAGGGAGCGGGAGGGGGAGCCCTTGGCGGACCCTCTTCGCCGCAGGAAGGTGGGTGGCAAGGTTTGTCCGCGCCCTTTTGCCAACTTGAGCCAGCCACCCATGCCAAGTCTCTCTCCTCCTGAGTTCTTGAGAACCCAAAGAGGAGAGGAGTGGGACCTTTTGGCTGGCGGCAGGAAAGAAGAGAGGAAGAGCGGGTTTGCTTTGTACCGAGTTCCTCTCTGGACGGAAGACAGATAGAGGCCTGACCTGGCATGGCACATTATGCCTGGCATGCCATTTGGTCAGGCCTGCCGCTGGAGCGACGCGGAGCATACTACTCAATCCCGTATCGCCCCTTCCAAGCGGCGGCTGGTACCGTGGGTTTTAGTGGGTATTTCTGACGCCTCACGCAGGGCGAGTCCCACGTACCCTCCTAGCATCTCTAATTCGGTGAGATTATATTCCGCAGGGGAATGCGTAAATAGATTTCTTACGTAAAAAAAAGAAAACGTGATAGTGATAATGTTGCACCCGATGAGCGATATAAGAGACTTCTTAACGCATAAACTTGACTATTTACGTCAATTTTAACTTTAAATAATATTATATAAATATTTGATTGGTATTTAATTACAAACAAATTATTGCCTGAGCACGATGTAAGTGTGAATAGACGTTTTAATATTCTATCGCATTACTTAATGTTCTTGGTGTATCGTTTACGTTTAAGTTTATTTCGACGTATACAAATGTATCGTAGTCGTTTCGTACGATTTGCATAGACCGTGTGAAATGCACGTGTGTTCCATGAATATAAACCGCTCTCTGCTGGACCATGAAGCTTATGCGATACACTAGATCGTTCAGATTTGCTTTAATGCAGGGATGTTTTGTAGCGGTGATGCTTCCGAGATAGTGTGGTCGAAATACACGTTTTAGGTTCAGTAAGTCTAATAAAAGCTTTTTAGGTAAATCGTCTTATCACAATAAGATCCCAAATAAAAGAACATTTATGATTTACCTTATAATTCGTTCATAAGGTTATTATTAGAGGGTGGATAATTACGTGAACGATAGTGATGTCTGGAAATGACACCCCTCTTACAACGAAGATAATTCAGATCGAGTTCCTTGCTGATTCCTCTCTGTTGAGTTTTTTTTTTTAACCTGTAGTAGTTTTGTCGTTTACGAGCGCAGTCTCAGGGCCTAAATTGTTTAAAGTATTTTTTGAACTTGTTAATGGAGGTAGGTTTGAATCCATGTAGGTATCAATCATCAGTTACCGCAGGGGACGACGCGGTGCTTGCGAAAGCTATCCCGTATCGTCCCCATCCAAAATGCGGCGAACGGCCCCGGGGTTTTATTGGGTATTTCCGGACGCTTCACGTCAGGGTGAGTCCCACACTGGTGTGGAGACGTCCCTCCGCACCCCCTTACCCATTGAATTGGGGGACTTCGGTCTCGCTAAAAAAAAAAAAAAACTCAACAGAGAGGAATCAGCAAGGAACTCGATCTTATTTATCTTCGTTTCGTCGTAACGTAACGTATTTATAATGAATAATAAAGATAGTAATATAACTACACAAAATAAATGACTGAGCCCAAGCCATCTTGTAAAACCTTTCTCACTGGACAGCTCTGTGCCAGGTTATGCGCAAACGAGACGATCTTGCCTTTATTTCTTAAAATTAGTGTTACATGTTACAAAAGTAAGATGTTACAATAATTCCTTAAAATAAATACAGCAGTGTCTTAACGTTAGTGTCTTAGTGTCTATACTATTTAACAGTAAGTAATGAGGGCAAGGGGAAACAGTTTCAGGAATATTAACGGTTGACTCTACTTTTTCCGCTTTGTATACGGACGTGTCTGCTGGGTGCGTCCTTCGTGAAGTAATCTATGAGTTATTCTAAGAGGTAATCCAGCTGTCGATTAGTCTCTGAGGGCTATTTCCCTTGAGCATTATTTGTGCACGCATTACACCTGTGGCGTGCTAATTATGCTGTACTTATAAATATTGAGCCAATGTTGCTTTGTGACGTAAAACTAAGCTAGCGTTCTCACGCCGTCCAATCACCGAGCTCGCGGCTACATTTAGAGTGTGGGCGCTAACAGATATCCGCCCTTCGTAATAAATTGTAATTTTTAATAATTACTATATTAATCACGCTTTTAGTAATCGTTTGTGTTTTTGTGTGTAATACGCGACTAAATGTATAGTTGAGAGTAACTATCTTCCCACATACTCGTGCATAATTTCATGCAGACATAGTATGATAGTGCGCATCTAAATGTTTTAATCTTTGGTGAAATTGATATAAAAAGCGGTTTAGAATAAAAAGTTAAACAAAACATACAAAAATAAAGTTAAACAAGAGAGCGTATATTTTCTAAATAGAAATTTATAAAGACAATGTTTACGGTTCGTGGAAAATGAATAATAAAAGAGAAAAATGTAAAAGTGATTAATGGGCACATTTTGCGGCTAACAATAATACAGAATGATCCTTTCATATACTGTGACATATATACTTTTCTATTCTTAATATAATGCCTCTGGTCGTGTCCTAAATATAATAATGACAACTCATAAATTTTACGTAAAGCTTGCGATGATGTTTTATGTGTTAGTATAAATTCTATATAACGAACACGTAACTTTGTCACGGACGACACTGTCATATATTAATCTTTTTGTAGGAAAACTGTACTCAGAAGATACGTCCAAAGAATTGTCGACATCCTAAGCTCTTGGTATAAAAAGTGGCGTATCACGAATTCGCGATAAACCTGAGTTAGAGCATCGCGATCATGTTCAACATAAAAAAAACAAAAATATTTTTTTTTCAATTTTGGCCCTGATAAGGTCAAAATGCTACCCCACCGGTTCGGGAAACAACCCAGTCATTGAGAAGAACCGGCAATAAACTCGATCTTGTTATTTTTCTGCATGTTTTTTGGAACTTTACTACTAAAAGTTACAAAGTTTATTAGTAGATACACTGTTACGTACTCAGGTGTCCCCATTCCCTGGGCCACCGAAATCAAGGTCTTAACTTAGACTCCTAGATGACTTTCAGTACTCACTTCGAGAAAGTCAAGTGGTAGACCGACATGGTACTAGGATGTCTCTAAGATACCCTCTTCATCATTAAAAAAAAACTTAGTAATTCGAGTAGCTTCTTTTATTTGTTATTGAAATTTCACGTGCTATCTTTCATTTAATTTCAAACTTTCATTCAGTCATACTCAGTCATAGTCAGTAATATTAAAAGCCATCTTTTCCAGAGTCATAACACTGTGCAAAACAGGTACTTACGATATTAACATGAAGTTAGCCATGCATGCTTACGCATTTATTAGAGTACATTAAGTTAATAGTTATTAAGTTGACCTAAAATACAAGTATCAAAGCATACTCAAAAACCGTGGTGCGGTCATCGTTTGCATAGAGGCAACGAATTCTTGAAATTTATGCCTCATAGTTTGGCCCAAAATGTTGCTCTAAATTTTACCTGTTAGGGTGGCGTAGAAAAAAACCGGCATCCGTTACCTTGCATACACATGTAACAATAATCTGACTATACCTATCTTTTATATAGAACATTTTAAGATATATATAATTCATATATTCAAACTATTTAGTTTTCTTAGCCGGTGTTGCTTGGGTTATATTTGTGTTAAACATTGAAACGAAGAAATAGGATAAATAATAATTTGTAAAATATATTATTTCATAAAGATGCTTTATGGAACTTTGATTCTTTGATTCCGTATAAAAATTATCAACATCATTCTAAAAAATTGTATGATATTTAAGTAGTGTTTGGGAAACATGTTTAATAATTTCTTATTAAGAATAATATAATTTTAAATAATCAATTTGTATTCAGAGCATCAAGGTCTACAGAAGATGCAGTTATTTAGTTATTGGATTTACAAATGAGCTCTTTCAAAGCCCAGTTCCGCATCATTAAACATCTTTTGCAGATAAACGATATTGGATTTTATTGGATCTCAATAAAATTAACAGATTCTTGGTGGGTTTTAAATAAACACAAATGCAAAATTAAAATAAAATTTTGGCTTTACAATTTAAATTATATTCAAACTGAGGCATTATTACTGGCGGAAATATAAATAACTCTATTATAAGTTATGGGTATAATTGTTTGATGTGAGGAACATATTATATGTGTGTATAATTCATAAGCTAGTGTCTTTTTATATTATTGCCATATTAATAATAGCTTGTACCGTTTATCTTAATGCACTGTAGTTGTTTTTAATTGTTACAATAAATATAACTTGGTCCCGACTATTACTGCCACCTGAGATACTGGTAGACCTAGTTCAGGTGACAACGGTCTTTAGTATTTCAGATTATTTGTATTTGGTGTAATAAAAATAAATAAATAATAAATGTGTCGTTCAGCAACTACTGTTTGTTTGTTTGTTATGTTACGTTATGAAAAAAAAAACAATTAGGACGTCCCACATTCAATCAATATAAAACACGTAGACGAAGTCGCGAGCGCCCGCTAGTTAATAATAAATTAACTAAAAAATAAATAAAATAAAACAGATTAGTATAGATAATTTAATTCAAGATTATAACAATGTTGTTCTAGAGATAAATTAAATTTGATCTAAAAGTTCTGCTAGAGACATTCATAGCGAGTGACGTAGAATTAATTAAAGCTATCAGGTTCAAAGTTGGCTTTTAGTGTAAGTTACTTTGTAACTTGATGCGGGCTGTATGAGGATAATTGTTACAAAATTTCAAGTTTCGTCAAGTTCTATGTTGTTTTTTGAATCAAATTTTATATCTCTGTTGATTTGTTTGTTTGTTATTGTTAATTTGATTTTTTTATATTTTTTATTTCTGATTTTCAAGTCGGTACATTTTTCGTATAGAGTATTTGCTTTACAAGAACATTGTTTTGAACTTATATTTACACCTTTAAGTGTTTGCCTAAAATAATTACTTCATGAACTAAATACTTAAATAAAATCGAAGTGTCTGTTTGTAATGTCAAAATATTTTCTTTTTACTAATTACATATGAAGGTATATACGATCTATCTATCTATTCAACCGAAAGACGTCCACTGCTAGACATAGGTCTCCCCTAAAGATCTCCACGACGACCGGTCTTGCGCCACCTGCATCCGGCGGATTCCCGCGACCTTCACCGGGTCGTCGGTTCACTTTGTGGGGGGCCTACTCACGCTACGTCTTCCGGTGCGTGGTAGCCATTCGAAAACCCGTTGGCTCCATCGGGCATCGGTTTTGCGAGCAATATGCCCAGCCCACTACCACTTAAGTTTAGCAATTCTTCGGGCAATGTCGGGTACTTTGGTTCTTCTGCGGATCTATATGATACCTATACCAAAAGTACAATTTTTAAAAATTTTGTCTGTCCGTCTGTCTGTTTGTTCTGGGTAATTTCCAGAACGGCTGGACGGACTTTGACTGGACTTTTTTGGTAGATAGCTGAAGTTAGAGTAGAGTAACTTCGGGTACTTTTAATTTTCGAAAATAATTAGGGTTACGCGTAAAAAATTAAAACCATGATAAACATTAATAAAATCTAATTCAATGCACAGTTTTTTACGGGCAAATGCTTGAATTTCTGAGAAATATTTTTACTTTATCTTAATACTAAAAAAATAGGGTTCCGTATAAAAAAAAAATAAAATGCAGTGACGAATATACGAAACGCGGGCGCTGCCGCAGGCACACAGCTTGTTATACATAAATGTCTACATTAATTATTAAATAATAATGAATTGACTAAACAGAGACAGTTTTTTGTGACGATGAGCATTAGCTGGTAAATATGTAGTTAATGATGTCCATTATTTATCCCTTCATAATAGCCGTTGACGTAGTTTTAGTTATGACGTAGGTTTAATTAATTTCCTCATAAGGATTATTAAAAATTAGATAACAGGTTCAAAATATTACTTTACTTTTTTTACTGACTAGACCCTGTTGTCCCTTGATTTGTTCGAGTTGATCCCTTGTTGGGCCTTGATAGATGCACCGAAATTTTGGGCGAGGTCTTAAAACTCTAAACCTCAAATGGTAGGCAAGCACGCGTTGAAAATTCCGCAGAATTTGCCTTAGCTAAGATAACCGAGAAACAAGTGTTTTACAGAACCCATTAACCTCGCGTGTAGTAAGTAAATATGTATGTTATGTATGATGTGTTCACTAGTGCATGCAGTATCATTGTATCGCACTGACGGCGGCTACAAGAGCTTCCCCAGTTGGGGAGAATCTTGACTCACCTATCCGTCTATCAATTTTACAGGTGAATTTTTACCGATAAGTGATGACGAAAGTTTTATAACAGCCGTTTTTTTTTAAGAAAAATCAACCTATCTGGAATTGAACGTAGTGCTTCAAGTGTCTTGTAATTTTACCGGTACACGAGATATATTTTTGAACTCCATGTCACTTGTTCACTTGTTGGTGGGCTCCTGTTTCCGCAACTAGACACGTTAACGGTCCGTTGTGCGTGCAGGATTAGCCAGCTACTCGAGCCCGCCTAGCTCCTTCCAGAAGCGCAGGAGCCTCCTGGAGCGATCACAGGCTTTCTGGAGCGACCTCATGAGGGTTTCTCCCGTTGGTTGACTCCTACTGTGCATTCCAGGATCACGTGGGCAGTAGTCTCTTCTTCTTCCAGACATCTTCTACATATGGGGCTATCTGTCAAACCTATAGTAAATAAATGTTTATTAAGTGAGCAATATCCCGTCATTACACCTTTTTTTTTTTTTTTTGACGGGGGGAAATGCATTTACGCACTCACCTTACCTATTGTATTAGTGGGACCTGAGTCCCTCCAATACAACAGGTAAGGGGGCACGGAGTGACGAGTTCCGTGCCAGTGTGGGACTCAAACCCGGGCGAGAAGCGCCCGGGAATACCCACTAAAACCCCCCGGGGCCGTCCGCCGCATTTGAAGTGGGGGCGATACGGGGTTGCCAGGCATGTCGCCGCGTCGCCCCCTGCGGCAAACCCACCAGGCCCGTCAGTGCAATGGCCCGGCGGGGATGGGGGGGAGAATAACTTCTACCCCCCCACCTCTTAGCCCGCCCCCCCAATGGGGAGGCATGACCTGTTGGTCAACAACCGGGGGGGAGGAAGTACTTCCTGCCCCCCATAACCCGTCATTACACCTACCACTAGGCGAAGATCAGTGCGAGATAAGCTGAGCTGGCCAAGCTCCGTGATATTTCCGGAACAGCTTGTTTAGACTCTTAACAGCCAGGAGTGTTACCCCATCTCTCACTATGAGTGCTGTGGGTGTATTGACGCAACCAGGATCTAAAAGTACTGCATATAAGAGGAAGATATGACACAGGGTCTGCCACTGTTGTCGTCGATCCTCTTCTTGCCAGTTCATCTGCTGCATCGTTACTCACTCCTAAGGTAATGGAATTACTCTCAAGCACTTGAAGTACGGCCTTACTATTATTGCGAATTCGGATACCAAAGTCTCTTATGTCCCTTTTGAAGAATGCATTTGCTGCTTGGATGATAGCGACACATTCACATTGGAATATAGTGCTATTCTCACCCAACCCTGTGATAGCTTGATAACGAGATCCTGCGAGAATACTCTCGCATCTGTTTCTGATTTCATCTTGGATCCATCTGTGTAGATGTGGTGCTGAAAGGTAATCTGTTCATCTTTCATATCTTCCCTAAGCAGAATTTTATAAATTCTGTCAAATATTATATATTTTTTGTATCTTGACGCAGAGAGCTTCAAGAAGGGGTTGTAAACCTACCATTCTGTCCCATATTTTGGTACGAGAACCACCTGTTTTTTGCCATAAGCCTAGGTGGGTGAGGCGTAGGGCTGCCATGCATGCCTCCTGCTGTATGAACAGATTAAGAGGCTGTAAGTTGATAAAGGCCTCTATGGCTGCTGTTGGAGCTGTTCGCATGCAGCCTGTTAGGGTCACAAAGGCTAGTCTTTGAAACCTCTGAAGGCGAGCTTTCGTGGTGCTTTGCTCTGTCCTGGGCCACCAGATCACTGCATCATAGATGATTAATGGTCTAATAATGGCTGTCTAAAGCCATAGTGTTATTTTAAGCCAGATCCCCCAGATTTTTCTTTAAAGACTTCTACACTGCCAAAAGATTATATAAGCTTTTGGTCTAGGTGCTTGTTCCATAAAAGTTTGCTGTCAAGAATAACGCCCAGGTACTTGTCTTCACTTGATAGTGACAAGCGGGTATTGAATAGTTTCGGTAATATTATATTTCCTTGACTTCTCTTTTTAATAAACGGTACTAGTTCCGTCTTAGCCGGGTCAGTTTAGTTTAGAGGACCATTCTTCTACAATCCTAAAGGCAAGCCTCATCCGATCGCAGAGTATGTTCTGGAATAGTCCACTAATAATATGGCGAGGTCATCGGCGTAGCCTACTGTGTACCCGACATTCTTAAGTCTTTGCATCTCTTCGTCGACTATAATGTTTCATAGTAAAGGCGACAGGACCCCACTTTGGGGACAACCCCTGTATACCCCGGGGACACCGCCCTCGTGGTTGTGTTCACAGTATATTCGGAGCATGTTGTCTATCCACTGGGTAATTATGGACACTACTCCATGTCTCGTCAGGGTCTCATTTAGGCTGGTAAAGCTTGTTTTGTCAAAGGTACCTTCGACATCAATGAAGGCTCCAAGTGCTAATTGCCCGGGTCTTAATCCGCTTTCTATCCGCGTAACTACGTTATGAAGTGCAGATTCCGTTGATTTGCCTTTGCAGTAAACATGCTGATTAGAATGAATTGGTGCATTAGGGAGCACATATGGCCTTATGTCTCTGTCACATAGTCTCTCTAGGACATTGAGTAGAAACGATGTAAGGTTAATAGGTTTGAAGAATTTTGGTTGTGTATAATCTTTACCATATTTGGATATAAACACTACCTTGACTTCTCTCCATCGTAGAGGTGTATATTTGTGTGCTAAACACCCTATGTAGATAGCTACTAGATGTTTCGCAATCTCTTTTATACTCCACTGGAGCAGATCCGGGAAAATTCCATCCAGGCCGGCGCTCTTGTACGAAAGGAAACTGCTGATGACCCACTTATTTTTTTCCAAACTGACAACTCGGTAAGCATTGGCCCAGTCTAGCGGGACCAGTGTCATACTTGGAGTTTGCTAAGGAGCTCCTAAAAGGAGTTCACAGGTATTTTTGCACCATCTATTGTAAGTATTTTAATTAGATACAAATAATATAACGTTATTGCATATGATTGAAGTGCAATTAATGTTACGTCGTAAAGTGTTTTTGCGGTGATATGTTATCAGGCGCTTGATCAACCATACACTGATAAATGATAATGATATGGGTTAGTTAAAATCATCATATTTGCTTTATATTATTATTATTGCATTGAAAATTTTATTATTGAATATATTTTATTAGATAAAATAATATTAGATAATATATTAGATAATTTATTGAATATATAATCTATATAATTATAATAAAACTATTAACAAACATAATCTATGCATTAGATTTATTTCAGAAAATTATGTAATATTGGCTTGTAATATAAATGCCGTGTGGTCCCGGCTAAGAAAAGTACCACGCCATATCTTCCTTTGGGTGTCGTAAAAGGCGACTGAGGGATACCAGGGAATGGGCAGCAGCGTCCTCTGAGAACCACAAACACCTACTGCGATCACTTACCCGCCTGCCAAGCGTGGCGATTATGGCAATTCACCTCTTTTTGGGGGAGACCTATGTCCAGCAGTGAACGTCTTTCGGTCGAATCAATCAATCATTTAAAAATAAAAAGTTTGTTTATTGAGTAAACATTTATTCGTTACTGTTTGGTAGTTTCGGTTTGGATTAAAATATATTCTCAATTTAGCCGGATTGTACTCTACCTAAGTTATTTCATCGGGTTAAAACCTAATAGTTTAGATTTTTTGTTTAACTATTAGTATTAGTGATATTGAAAAAGTTATTCAACAGTAAAATTGATTTTAGATTAAAAGTGATGATGGCGCAGTGGATAGTGCGGCCGGATTACTACACGGGTTCGAGCCCATCTATCCAACTCTAAAATCAAACTGAGCTTTCGTTGAAGGAAAACATTGTAAGGAAACCCTAAAATAGCATGGTGTTAGGACATTTTCTAATAATGCCCATCTGTGTAATTACTACCCTCAAGTTTGAAAACCTGTCGCCAAATACTAATAGGTGTGTTTCGGCAGCATTAAATGAGAACTACTACCTCTAGGCTCAGTATGTTTACCATTCTGGACCATTTCGTCACTTACCATCAGGTGAGACTGTGGTAAAAACCTATACCTTGTAAAAAAAAACAATAATTGTAAAGTTGATATTTTTTGAATTTTATTATTATTAAAACTCAAAAAACGTTTTTTGTATCTCCTGTAAATACCTTTCACACAACTGGATGTGAAATCCAGTTTTTACTACGTTGTAGATGAATTAGTGAGGTGTTTATACACGTCCGGAATATACGACGCATTATCAGATCGAGCGTTTACTTCGTCAAAGACGTGATGTTAATTTTCCTCCTGTCCTTTAAAATTGTCATTGACGTGTGACATATTAGTCTTATTAGCTATGTCAACTTCGACCATAATTTTCAACTAAAATGAAATTATCTCTCATTTTTTGTTCTTAATTCCCCTACACACTTGCATTACTCCTTTTACGCTTCTCAGCAGTTTAACAATAACATTTTATTAGGGCTTGAGCGACTAGGGAACGAATCTACCTCGTAGTATTTCGTTTTTTCAACTATATAATATTCCTATATATGTATTTTTTTTTTTAAATAATTTATTTAAATATTACCTATTGTACTTACACAGAGTCTGCAAACACGTTTGTAGTACAATACTTCGAGATAAAATTGAGAAAGGGTCGTTTTATTGAAGATAACTTGTTTCGTCCCTATTCGTGAACCCTTTCAGATTTATGCTATAGGAGTAGATACCTATAGAAAAAAATACGCAAAATCTTCAAGGTTAAAAAATTAGAGGAGATATTAACTGTGCAAGTCGGTTATTAGCTTGTTTTGTTGTATTTTCGGCGGTTCATAAGTGCAGTGTAAACTTTGTATAAAGATATTCAAGGGGCCGATTATTTTTTACGCTGTAGTGAGATTTCGTTGTCTGAATTCAATACAGATTAAACTTTACAAATATTCTAAGTATTATGTTCGTTTAATGTTGCATATTTACGATACTACCGCCGGTATTTATTTTGTAGAAAATATATAACAACTTCGATAGCTTAAAAAATTTAGTTAGATCTTTTTGTAAACCGATAACAAAGATCATGATACTCCATCCATCCATTCCACTGCTGGACAAACCAACCACTGTTTCCCTCTAAGGTTTGCACAACGACTGGTCTTGCGCTATCCGCGTCCAGTAGACTCACGCGACCTTCACCAGGCCGTCGGTCCACCTTGTGGGGTGCCCACCCACACTAGATCTTCCGGTAGGCGGCAACCATTTAAGAACGCATTGGCCCTATCCGGCATCGGTTCTACAACCAATGTGCCCTTTCATGATCATAATAGTAGTATTTCTAAAATAAATATTAATTGACGACTATATCCTTTACCTAGGCTCTATAGAATTTAAATTATTTCAACTGAAATGAAGTAGCGTTTATGTTGTAAAGAGTTGGAAAGGTGTTCGTTATAACGAAGGACGTATTAAAGAGGTTAAAACCGTACACCTATCTAAGGAGGAAAACATCCACAAGAGTGAAGTGAAGGATTATTGCACGATAACGTTGTGTTTATATCATAATTATTCGTGGTCGTATTTGTCCAAGGTTTATTTGCGGATACATATTACATTGTCACCTTTTTCTGGGGCTAAGCAACAGAGCTGTCTAAAGAGTGTTGTGGGCAACTACAAGTAAAGTTTTGTAGGATTGAAGGTTGCCACTTAAACATAAAAAATCTTTTAAAAGAAGCTTCATACTATTTTTTCGAAGTGAATAAATGGTGACGTTTAAGTGATAGAGCGCAGTCACCAAAGTGGTACTACCTGAGGCATAAATTCCTCGACACTATTAAGAGGATATGCGGTCAGCGACAAACTTCGAATAAACGAATTATAAAAGACGGAAGGGACAACTCCACCTGTTTCCTCTTCCAAAACTGGGCCGATTTTAATTTTTCTTTTAATCTTCTATAGTATACAATCTATACTAATATTAAAATTGTAAATTTCAGGTGTCTGCACATTTCTGATTTTTGTGAAAAGAATTCTTGCAAGGGACTAATAATAGGTAATTAAATACATTCCTATAATTTTTAGAAATGTCTGTCTATCTCTTTGGTTGTGCAGGCATCAATTAGAAAGCACTAAGTTTATTTTAAAAATTCAAAAGATAATTATAAAGTATATTCCGGAGTAACATAAAAACTTTATTTCATTAAAATTGGTCTACTCTATCAAAAGTTATAGTACTTTGAATGACACACGTCGACTTTAGTATGAAGAGTTGGTAAGTAAATGCGTTTTAGTCTTATTCGAGAACAAAAAATTTATAGATTGATTGAAATTGAACAAAATGACATAATCTATACTATTCATATATAAAATATGTTTATAGTTTATTAATATTAATAGTAAATATGTAAGATATAGTATATGAGATAAAAATATTTAATATTCAGTTTTCGCACAATTTCGAGGCATTTAGGCGTTTATCCATTTTATGGTAGTAGTGAAATGAATTTTAATTATAATATCAACTAGCTGTATGGCCGCGGCTGCGACCGCGGTTCATATATTCTTCACTGTGTTTTAATTCGTTTGTACAAAAACCTAATAAATTTTTTAGTACTAAGATAAAGTAAAAATATTTCTCATAAATTCAACCACTTGCCCGTAAAACTGTGCATTGAATCGGATTTGATTAAAATTTGTATGAGTTTTAAATTTTTTACGCAGAACCCTTTTTGTTTTCAAAAATTAAAAAGTACCCTAAGTTTCCCAGAGTACTTCAGCTATCTACCAATAAGTCCCGCCAAAATCAGTCCAACCGTTCGGATGCCACGCGAGCGATGTCGCAGGCACTGCTAGTTATAAGAAATAAGAAAGTAATAAGTAAGACTTTGACTCTGCCTCTACGTTTTACTTTTTTTTTTGTTTTTAATTCATCAATATTATTTGATGGACGTCTGAAAGCGAGGGTAAAAATTTTGCATTTTTTCTCATTTTCAAAGCCTCCTATTTTTTATAATAATTAATTTATGGCATAAAAATGGGCAATGTGGTGGTGAATATGCGTTATATGGTACAAAAATATTTACCATAATTCTATTATCCAGAGAAGAAACAACAAGAATACGTTTTTATGGAATAAACGCCACTCGCGTATCCTCTTAATAAGAACTTCCCTTATAGAACCTAAAAGATATACCTAAGGATAATGCCATGTAAAGATTTTCTGAAAACATCATGAGGAGTCCATAGCTTAGTGGTAGGCCATTTTAAATAATGTTATGTTATCACCCTCAAGTTAGAAGACCTGTCGCCAAATACCAATAGGTGTGTTCCGGCAGCATCGCTTGAGAACCAGTACTTCTAGGCTTAGTGTGTTTACCAACCTGGACCACATACTCACTTAACATCAAGTGAGATTGTGGTTAGAGCATTGATCTTATACCGTGTAAAAAAAGATAAGGGGAAATAAATCAATATGGTTCACCAAGAGGCTACCGGTATAGGTTAAAATGCACTGCTTTAAGGGAATATGAGGTTTATTCTATTTCAATTTTCGTAGAGAGGAGAATCATAAGAGGTACATCAAAATAGTGCATTAGAGTATTGTGATTCGTTTAAAATACCGAGAAAAACTTCCCGATGACGTATCTCTATCGATTGACTCTCATTATCAAAGTTTTTTTCCAGGCACCAAAGTAAAACCAACACGGAAGAAGCTGTGAAAGTAGTTTTCTTATAATATAAAAAGGAATCAGCCAACTAATGGACATATAAACCAATTTTTTTTTTTTCAAATTAACTATAAAAAAAAAAATAGTTCTTTACCTGTGGGGCCTTTATAGCTTCATCGAAGTTTGAGGATAGCGCTTAAGGCACTCCGCCAAAAATGGTAACTAGCTCAAAGGCAGTAAAGTGATACGAATTCGAATTGGTAGTTACCTGAGTAAGAAATTCCGCGGTACTTTATCCTAGCTAAGCCTTACATCTTTTTATTGCATCACTTTAGAACCACTAGTTCTAGACTTAGTGTGTTTACCATCTATTACCGTCCATATTTATAAAAATAACGTAATAGTATAATTAAAGTTAAAAACAAAAAAATCCCCTTTTCTGTATAATATCATTGACCCCGGCACGTTCTCCTAACAATAGATCGCATATTAAAGATACATAATGTATTGAAAAACTGTGTATAAGATACAACTAGTCATGCTATGAAAAAACTACAGACTACGCGCGTAATATAATACAAGTTTTAAGAATATAAGAAAAAAATACATTAGTGTTTAAATAAAAACACCTTTACCTACCTACGATTGTCAAGTTTGTAACACAATAATAAATGTCTAGTTTGTTTGTAAATAGATAACGGAAATTTGTTTCAAGCTAGCGACTTTATTAGTATTCGACGTATTTAGTAAATTATCGACTGTGTTGTTTTTTCACGAAAGCATCTCATCTCACGAAGGTAATTAATTAATAACCTTGCAATGGAATGTAATTTCATTTCTGATGCCACTATTAATGTGTAACCTTTAGTCTTTTATAATGTAAAAAGAATTAATGCTCTGGTTTTTTTGATTATTTTTTATTTGATTCTCTTGTATAACATGTCGATACCACGAAAACGATCCTCTTGCAACTTTTCTACTTCTAGCTTCACTTTCAAACTACCTCTAATATATTGATTCCTGACTTTATCAATTCTTGTGACACCACCCACACATCCATCTCAACATTCGTATCTCATCTTCATGCAATGGTTCGTTGTTTGTTCTATCAGATTAACCTATTAATACAGAATTGTATTCAACACACGTCAAGTTAACATATGTTTTAAATGATTTAAAATTTAAATTATTCATAAGCATTTTATTAGGCCATACTAATAAAATACAATTCTTAAGACAATAGTAAAATTTAATAAATTAAGAGTAAAAAGTATTTATCTGTTTTGATAGACTGTTATAATTGATTTAAGTAATTATTTGAGACTAGCGGGCGCCCGCGACTTTATATACAAAGAATTTTATCAGAATCAGTTCACACATTTTTTTAAAATTCAATTCAATTTTAAGTTCAATTAAATCCGTATACAAGCAATTTTACGTATATGTAAAAAAAACAGTATAGATAGATTAGAAACAGACGGCCATTTTACTCACTAATCTCTACTAAACGAAATATATGTAAAAATAGTATCGCTGAAATGACTATTTCTGAGTTGTGTTGTGGTACGCAGTGAAGCTGTTGACATTGTTCAGCATGTAACAACAGAAAACGGTCCATTCAATGTCTGATTGAAGGAAAATGGTGATCCAGTAAACGGCAAGCGGCCAACAGAGCTGCACGCCTCTAACGCGGCTTTACCTACTAATAGTTAAAAACGCAGGAATCGAGACAATAATTTTAATAAAAATATAAAGATAAATAAAAGTTATTAAATTTTAAAAGTTTATATAGAAATTATTATTAGTATGGAAGAGCAAAAGAATATAGAATTATCGGGTAGTGTTATGGACGTGTGTAGCAGAGAAAGGGGTCGTTCTGGAATCGCCAACGAAGAAGCAGAATATAGAATATATCGTATATCCGATCAGATGGTTGATCTTGTTCATATTCGTCCTGTACTCAGGTTCGAATTCGTTCCAATGGGTACAGTACAGTATAATCCAGGATATCGTGGTGAAATATTACGGCGTGTCTAGCATTATGGTGTACTGGACTTCGATGGTATATATGGTCGTCTACATACCGTTGATTTTTCCCGCGAGCTGGCTCTTAGATAAAATGGTAAGGAAATTTAGAATAAATGTCTTTTTTCACTGTCAATATATTTTTTATTATTTTTTTTATCTTTAATAAAAATACTTCTTATTTTAAAATAGAGATCGTGCTGCCACATAGTAGGAATTTGTGTATCTCAGACGGCAGTTATAATTAAACTGAAAAAAACTAATTGGTTAATTTTAGTTCAGTGGAATCGTTAATTTATAACATGCTAACCCCTTCGGCTTCGCTTGATGTAGAAACTTTTCTATTTTAAGTTAATTTAATGTATATATCCACTTAACTTAAAACAGGAGGAAAAAATCCTTTGGTAGCCATTTTATGTCGACTTGATTTACTATTTACATATCTGTTATTTAATATATACTATATCTGATCAGATAATTCGTCTATTATTTAATATAAGTATCATGTAAACAGGTTAAGTGGTTCTCACGTTATAAGCCAATTATCTCAAATATTTTAATATATATTTGTTTAATTAAGGGTCGTCAACATTGTTCCATGAATTCATTAAAAGTATTAGCACTAGAAAACTTTTGTTTAGTATGCAATATGCTGATGTCGTGAAAGTCACAGGTTTGAGCCTCGGTGCAAACCAATGATTTCTTTTTTGGTATTTACTTAGGTTTTATTAATCTTTTTATTAGTAACTAGCTGTCTGCCCGCGACTGCACCTGTGTTTCTTATAGTTTTTTTTATACGGAGCCCTAACTATTTTCCAAATTTTATTTTTGCTACTAATATTTAGCAAAGATATTTTTCACAATTTCGAATACCTGCCAATATAACTACGCATTTGATTGGATCTTATTCACAATTTCATGATTTTTAATTTTTTTACGCGAACCCCTAAATATTATCGAAAAATTTAAGTACCCTAAGTTGCGCGTAACAAATTATCGTATTATCTAACAAAAAATATCCTGTTCAAATATGTCCAGCCGGTCCTGGAGATTACCTATAACAAACAGACAGACAAAAATTTTGGTATAGGCATTGTTTTATTGCATTCATGTCTCCATCCATCCATCCATTCAACCCATAAGACGTCCACTGTTGGAAATAGCTGTCCCCCAATAAGGGGGGAATTGCCGTAATCGCCACGCTTGGCAGGCGGGTTGACGATCGCAGTAGGTGTTTGTGATACTAAGAGGATGCTGCTGCCCGTCCTCTGGTTTATCCTTTAGTCGCCTTTTACAACTCCCACGGGAAGGTATGTTACTATTCTTGACCGGCACCACGCGGCTAATTCATTGGTTTAAAAGTATATAAATAGATTAAATATTTAGTAAAAAAATTTCATTTTGTCATTACAAACAAAAGCTTCAATTTTATTTATTAATTTAGATATATCTGGATTGACGATGAAGGAAAAGGGTGTGAAGAAATGCTGATCACGTTGAGAGATATTCTAGATGTACCATAATATTGTAGGAAAAATAAAGAAATACTAATTTCTGCACGACTCTGTGGTGAAACCCCACCACGCCCTGCTCAAACAATGCTAGATCAATCTAGCCGTATGAAATATACTTACAGGCTGCTTTTGCTATAAGGAGCCCATCTATATTATATTGACTAAGTTATTCAAAACGTTTAATGTCTAGATTATTTTATAGTTTCGTCAGATTGGACTATATAGTATTATTTATTAGGATCCAGTGTACATATAGTGTTTTCAAAATAAAGTGGTCTAAAAGCGTTAAAAAGGCGTCCGTCTTTATATAACTGTTGAAAGGTAACTTCGCAGTACATGTTCATACAGAAGACTTTTTTTATAGGAGCCGATCAGTATTTCTGTTGAGTATCTTACACATTCCTTGACCAACGTTGGTCAATCATTGGGTACAGTACAGTACTCGTATATACCTAAAAATGATCGCGCTCGGGGTCAAAATTTGAAAATAAACATAGGTAACAAATAAACTAATATAATATAATAAATAAATAGGATAGAATATAATATAATAAATAGGAAGAAATAAACTAATTGGTTCCAGTATTTTTGATTGAGACTAACAAAGCTCACCAATGGTAAAACAAAAATTAAGAAAATCGGTTAACAAACAAAAGAGAAAATATTTTAGTTTTTTTTATCATTGCTAATTTCATCATCATCTCCCTACCCTTTTCCCATTTTCATTTTTGCTCGGCGCAAAAATTCACTCCTTACCTAAGCATATCATCTTTCACACAGTCCATCCATCTTTTCTTTGGTCTTCACCTTGCCATGTAACCGTCCACATTCATATCCAATACCTTTCTTACAACATCCTCTTTCTCCCTGCGCATCACATGTCCATACCAGGACAAACGATTGCTTCTTAACTTCTCTGTTATTGGCGTCATTGTGTGGTGGATTTTATTACTTTAGTGATAATATATGAATAAACTTAATTGAGTACAACAGTGATTTTATTCGACAAAAAAGAATTATGTACAACGTTTGAGAATATAATTAAAATATTTCCAAGTTTCAATACAATACACTATATTTCATAATATTGCATTAATATAATAAAGAAACTTGTGGCGTTCGGACAAAAATTTGGCAAACCGGTTCGGCGATTTCTTTCCTTATTTTTTGTATAACGTGGGTCTGGTTTGCTCTGCGTCGCTTATTTCAAACGTCAAAAGAAACATATTGTAACTTGTACTTGAAGATATTCTCTTCACAAATAAATGTAGATACGAATGAGAATGTACATTATAAATTATGTGTGAGAATAATATTTTTTAGATGTGATTAAAAATACTGTATTGTTTTTTTTAAATGTTTTATCTTAAATTTAATCATTGTTGTTGTCAACAAACCTTATGTATAGAGTACAGATCTATAAAATATATAGAAAGTAAATTAAATTATTCTATATTTTTCATAACTTTAAACATATCTACGCGTTTGTAAAATATCCATCCATCCATCCAACCGCAAGGGCGTCCACTGCTGGACATAGGTCTCTCCCAAAGATAAGGGGAAATTGCCAAAATCACCACTCTTAGCAGGCGGGTTGGCTATCGCAGTCGGGTGTTTGTGGTACTCAGAGGATGCTGCTGCCCATTCCTTGGTTTATTCCTTAGTCGCCTTTTACGACACCCACGAGAAGGTATGAGTTGGTACTATTCTTAGCAGGCACCACACGGCTATAAATCTGTTGGATACGCCGGTAAATATGTTGATTATAATTACATTAACTACGCGCAGCTCCAGAGCTGGTGTTATATGGTATTATATGGTGATTCTGTTATTTAATAAAGCGTAAAATAATAGTAGTAGAAAGTGATGACTATGAAAGTTGGGTGATGAAGGAAAATGCCCAAGGAAAAGATGGATGGGAAGATTTTTAGGCAAAAGGGGTAAATGAAGATATCGTGGCTGATAGAAATGTATGAAAGAAAACGAGGATAATGATCTGTTCTTTAATAAACAATACAGTTGTTGACTAGTTGACAGTTGTCATATGTTACCACTATGCTATGTATGGTTTTATAACGATAACCGAAAGCAAAGGCGCTCATTATAGAATTTGTTAAGTGGATTCGAACTTACGTCTATCGAGGCTGCATCCGATCACAATACGACTGAGCTTTACCGCTTCATTAAAATCACTAACCGATTATTAACATAAGGTGATGCATAAAATAACTGTCCGATCTATCGATATTGGACAAACCGGGACCAACGACTTAAGGTGTATTTCAATATTGCATTTAAAAGTTAAGCTTGAGATAAAATACAAAAATATATCGGTTATTCTGACTGTTCGCTGTCAGTGTTCGGGCATTTTAGAGAGAAAAAAGATTAAAATTATGAATTTCAACGTCAAATTCAAGTGTACGCTTCGGTGACGAATCTCTATTGCCACATCTCTTTGCTTACGGAATAAGGACTTTATGCAGTTTGTTAGTTAGAACGTCTGCAAAATACCCTACCTCACTTTCATTTGGGTTTTTCTTCCTTTGTGAATTTATTTAATGTCATATAATATGACGTCATATAATAAATCTTTAGCCAAGTTTTACATAGTAATATGTATGTATGTAGTTAGTTCTTTCTTTAAAAAAAATTGCCGCCTGTATTTGCTTTACTTTGTCTAAACCATTTAACAATTACCAGGTGTAACGTTTTGAAAAATTAAAATGAAAAAATATTAATTATTTATTTAGTATATTATTTTATGTTCTTACTGTATGTGTTTAAATACTTTAAGAGTTTGAACGTTTTGAAAATTGGCATCCAATTTTCAAACTGTGAGTGAAAAAAAAATCAACATTATGAAGACTTACTATATACTGTATAATATAATAATATGCTTCACCAAGGCCGCAAGCATTATTTCAAATTATCATTTCCGTAGTAAATAACGTCTATAAATACCTTACCTATATTTAGTTTAATCTCAGAATGTTTTTGAGATGTGTAATCTTTGTTATAATTACATCGTAATAAACTTTGATTAGGTACATTACAGACTAGCTTTTGTGCCCGCGTTTCATATGTTCTTCACTGCGTTTTATTTTTTTTATACGCAACTCTATTTAACTCAAACACTTGCCAGTGAAACTGTGCGTTGAATCGGATTTTATTTGAATTTTTATGAGTTTTAATTTATTTACGCGGAAACATAACTATTTTCGAAAAACAAAAGTACTGTAAGTTACGCGTCATAAGTTCAGTTAACTAACAAAAAACAAGTCCCGTCAAAATCAGTTCAGCCGTTCCGAAAATTACCCGGAACAAACAGATAAAAATTTAAAAAAATGTATTTTTGGTATAGGTATTGTGTATACATTCATATATATTTAGTAAAAAATTGTTATATTGACATTACAAACAGACACTTCAATTTTATTTATTTGTAATATAAATACATAATTTTGTAACCTTATAAAAAATTATATTTTTTATTTATGTACTAACTCGTGTCTCTTAGAATTCCTTAACCCATATAAAGCGATTCCCAGGTTCAATATTGTATTACTATGAAAACTATATTTAAGTCGATTCAGTAGTATTCCAATGGCGAAGGGAATATTTCGGCAATAATTTTGATGACGATCTAATTCACTTCGTTATATACCGTATATTAAAACAAAGTCATAGAATTCCTCTATACTAAAAAAAAAAATGATATAGGTTCAATGGCTTGCGAGTTATGAGGCGACTAACGAACAGAGATACAGAGAGACGTTACCTTTTATACTAGACATGATCATATTTGTCGTAGCTCCATAGAATTTTTTTTATTCACACACTCTTGGTCCGTACTCTTTATTTGACAGGTTTTTACACTATCAATTCTTTTAAAACCTAGATATACAAAAAAACGACTTACATCTACGTGAGTCTAATAACTGTTTATATATTTTTTTCTATTTTTATTTGAAGCGACAATGGCGCAGTGGATATTGCTGCCGGATTCCGCGTCGATGGACGTAGGTTAAAACCCACATATCCAACTCTAAAAGCAGCCTAAGCTTTCGATGAAGGAAAAAACATCGTGAGGAAACCATAGCATGGAGGTAGGGGGCTTTCTATTAATGCCCGTCGGAGGTAGCTACCACCTTTAATTTTGAAAATCTGTTGCTAAGGATCAATAGATGTGTTCCGGTAGCATCACTTGAGAACCAGTACCTCTAGGCTTAGTGTGTTTACCATCCTGAACTACATCGTCACTTAACATCAGGTGAGATTGTGGTCAAAGCACTGAGCTTATACCGCGTCAAAAAAAATTACTATTTTAATTTTTTTCCTTAATTATGCGGGTTAGTTTATATTTTGTTATCATTATTTCTTTCCGACCACTTTACTTGGTTTTCTTCAAACCCTAGTTACATAATTGAATATGACTCATTACTCATGTGATTTTAACTTTTGGACTATGGTGTATATTACCCTATCATCGGCGCATCTTTATGACCGTTTTGAGGTTGTAATCCACGATGTCCTTATATCCATAGAATATTTTCTGCAGGAATGGTTTTAACACGTATTTAAATAATTATATCTTTCATTTGATATATTACTGACATATTTAATTCATATAATTACATATTTGAAAATGTATATTCATACGGTTTGCGAATAACGAAGGCCGCATCGTTGATCGGAGTAGCAGCTGTTCAATCGTTTATTGTCTTACCTTTTTGACGATGACATATTTAATAAGTCAATTAGGTATTTACATCATCCAGCGTGACGACTGTAAAACACTTGGCACATTATTTTATTATAGCATATGGTATTATTAATAATAAATATATTATAAATTTGCTGTGTTAAAAAGTAGTATAAAAAATAAACGATAAAGTTATTTTATTACAAAAAAAAATAAAATCGTGCACTATCATTACAACAAATACCTACACCGGCACTAAAAAAAATTATTTGTGCATTTCACCTGACATAAATCTGTTTTTTATGGATTTTAAAATGTGGTCGATTTTCAAATTCTAAGCTCAGCATTCCAACCATGAAAATAGATGCAAATCATAAAAAAAATCGTGTTTAATAATTTTTTTTTCATTTTTGTAACAGTAACTTTTCCAATATTTTTGGTACAAATTTTCTTGAAAATTTCAGATGTTAAGAGGATATGGTAGTGACATTTATTCCATACAAACGTAGTTCCCTATTTCCTTCCTGGATAATAGCATTATGGTAAATATATTATACCAAATAATATATATCCACATCGCCATGCCCGTAAGTTTTGATTTTTTCCATAAATTAGTTGTTGTAAAAACTAGGAGGGTCATTCCACCTCAAATCGACCAATAGATGGAATTGACCCCTTTCGATTTGGACAAATTTTGGTCAGAAGTTTTCTTTTATCATATAACGATGTTCTTCCGAAGGAAAACAAAAAAAATGTATTTAAAGTTATGCAAAATTCAAAATTTCAATATTTTTATGTTTTTCATTATTTGAAATTTTTACATTAAATTTTTAGTTATGTTTTTTTTTTTTTTGTTAAATACCTTGGACAATTATTAAAACATCCTGAAAAGTTTGGAACTGTGTTTTTCAAAAATATTAAGTTTCGAATTTTATTACAAAAAATTTGTTTTCCATTTTTCCATTTTTTTTTGTGCAGTGAAGAAGTTAAGCAATCATATAATTTTGTAATTTTGGCTAGTAAAATTTTCATTAATTTATATAATAAAGTGACAAAAAAGCATCGCCAACATTTGTATTTTCATTTATTTGATAAAAGTCTTCAAGCGTAATCTTAATTTATGTTTTGTTATGTAAGTCGGGTTTTTTTAATCATTTTTATGTTGTTGGTATTTCATTTCTTCTTCTCAATTTGAAAGGAGTTAAGATTGTGTATATTTTTAAATTAGAATTTTAAATTATTTTAAAATATTCAAAGTTTCAAAAATTGTAGTTTTTTAAATTAAACTTTAACTTATTAACTAATTAACAGATACAGCGGGTCGAAATACATGTCCGTAGGTATGTCCGGTCAAAGGCACAAACGCCTTTTTTTGTGTGCCAGTGATATTAATAATTCTTACAATATTTTGTACGATTCTACAATGAAATTGTCATCAAGCAAGACGACATGTCTTCGACGTTATATTTAAAAAATAATTTAAAAGTATTCTGCGTATAAATTTAATGCATACAATAAACAGAACAAAAAAGTTTACAGGTGAGTCTCTTTAGGTACAAGGTAATACAATCAAAACTTTAAAAAAATTGCTTCATACTCAGAGCGAACAAAATAGTTTATAATATTTTTTTTAACTCTTTATAACAAGGCAAAGTGCTTTAACCACAATCTCACATGTAGTTAAGTGATGATGTGGTTCAGGATGGTAAACACACTAAGCCTAGTGGTTCTCAAGTGATGCTGCCGGTAAAAAACCTATTGGTATTGGGCGACAGTTTTTCAAACTTGAAGGTGATAGCTACCCATGTGGGCATTATTAGAAAAAATATCCTAATGCTATAGCTTCCGTTCTTATGCACTAGTACTCTTAAATATTCCACGGGTAAAGTAATGTATTGCAAAAAGTTGCGCTGGGTGTTAATTTTTGAAGTGGAAACTTCTTTTGCGGTGATGAACAATTCTCGGTAGGGATAAAACTTATAGATTCGTGTTACTAATGGAATGTAATGTGGCATCAACCTGCTATCAACAACATGGAAAAAAATATTATTATTTATTTTTTCTTTTCTTGGCGTCGCAGAAGCATTTGCCAGAGTTTTATTATTTATCTCTGTTGCAAAGGAATGTTAAGTATGATGGCAGATTCCTAAGCTTTTGTGTTACCACATCTAAAATATAATTAAAACAAAAAAAAGCAACGTTTTTTCAAAGTTTTCACTTCTATCGGCAATCCCAATGGCTGCCTAGGTTTTTTTTAATTTTATCAACTTAATTCTCTACACGCAGTTTATTTAATATTTAATTTAACAAAAACTATATGTATTAAAAATTGATCACTTATGATTTATTGTTGTAAAAACGACATAAATATCTGTTCAGGGATTTTCCAATTATAAGGCAAATTTAATAACAGGGTGACAGACACTAGATGTTGTCTTTTATAATACATGAGTGTATATTAATCGTATAGATACACACATATGGAGGTATCTACATTAAATAATTACAAGATCTTACATCAGTTTTCAATCGCGTCGCTTTACTCGAGATTCGAACCAACGGCCTCCGTGTTTGTTTAGAACCGTCTCCACCAGTAAATAGACCATGAAGGTGATCAAGTACTATTTATTAGACATAATGAAAACAAATAAACAAAGTACTTTTTTCTTTATTGTGTAATGAAGGAAGTGTAGTTTTTTTTAATGCTTTTTTTAACTATGTGAAATGTTCGCCATTCGAAACATAAATTATTATTTTGTATTGCAATTAAAACTAAATAATTATTTCAAGCTCTCAAACCGCTGCCGCCGGAAGCTGGGCGAAGACGTCGTGAGCCGTCGCCGGAAGTAGGACGACACATAATCTAGATATATTTTATTATTTATTCTTACGTAATTACGTAAGGAATATTTAATTATTAATCTTGGTTTTTAAAGATTTTTGTTCTGATTAACATCGAAATATTAAGCAAATATACATTCGTTTAGGTATCTGACTGATAATTGTAGTTCGCTAAAAAATGATTATTCCTTTATGGGCTGTTAACTAAAATAGGTATTTGATTAGAACTTGCCAAAATTACAATCTGTTATGTCTGTGTGTTTACAAATGTCTACAAAAAAAGAGAACGAAACTCTTCAAATTCAGTCTATAATTTATGTGCGCATTTTAAATTTAGTTTTCAGTTTTCTCATCAATAATTTTCAAGAGCACGGCTCAGTGGTTTGGATTAAGCTTAACCTATAACCTATGATGTCACCATTAATCCTTTTAGATTAACCCCGTTTCTCGTGCGCGTAACAAATCTCGGAAACTTGAGCAGACTTAATTGCATGTCACTAACGAAGCGTATCATAGAATGTCGCTGGGTCGGAATAATTTATTTCTTTATTAAAGTTAATCCCTCTTTTTCAAACTGACTAAACGCTGATTATTTTACCACACTAATACTCTCAAATCTTCATTCAAATATTTCTGAGAATATAACAAAGGTTAATGTAAATTAGGTCAGTTTTTTTTTCGAACTAATTTGGACGCTATTGGTCGGAAGGACTTACAGCTTCACCGAACTTTGGGCGAAGGTGATCAACCGGAACTCTGCCGGTTAGCGGAAAAGTATCAAAGTGGTAAGACATGAAAATTCCGCGAAATTTACCCTGTGTCAAACTGTGGAAGCTATGGATCTCAAGATCCTTCACAGAACCCATGTACCTGCGTGTAGTATGCAGGGATCTAGAGTGCATTGTGATATGTGTTATGGTAGTTTATAAAAGTGTTATTGTATTAGGCTGGCGGCAGATACAGGAGTCTCTACATTTTAACTCTATCTGAGCCGCTGCTGGAGGTTGCTCCGGGGTATACAATTTAACAATATCAGTATTCTCGAGTGCGACTTTAATGATCTGGCAAACAGACAGACGTTATCTTTTAATTTGCATTTCAATCAGTGGTAGATTGGAAATAAAAATAAAACAATAGACGATTATAATTAAAAACTAATCAAAATCAAATAACCGTTCGAAAATTTTCTTTGTTTTATTTAAATTTGTAGAAATTTTCATTTTCTTCTATCTACAGAAAAACTTAACAGCTATTTTGACACAAGTTGTCATCTTGTTTACACGTGTTATTAATGGACTTGAAAAAGAAGGAGGTTATGAATTCGTCTGTACGTTTTTTTTTTTACCGACTTGAAAAAGAAGGAGGTTATCAATTCGTCTGTACGTTTTTTTTACCGACTTGAAAAATAAGGAGGTTATCAATTCGTCTATACGTTTTTTTACCGACTTGAAAAATAAGCATGTTATCAATTCGTCTGTAATTTTTTTTTGTATGTTTGTTACACGATTTCTACGTCATTTGTGGACCGATTAGGAAAATTTGTTTTTAATGAAAGAGTACACTTCCGAGTTGGTCCCATTACCACCAGATTGGGATCTTATTAGTGGAACTCAGGGAAATTGAGAAAAACCCTCGCATATTATAGACACTTAAACGTCTTTCATATATTAATTTCCAAAGTTATGAAGTAGGCTTCACAGCTATATCTAAAAGTACATACTTAAACTAAAAAGAACTTTTTTAATTTAGAACAATATCGACTTCAAAAGAATACATTGTAAAAATGCACTAAAAAGTCAATAAGTAATTACTTTATTCATCTGCTTCGTTAATTTTGGAGTCGGAGCCAGTTAGCTATCACAATTACATATAAGCTTAAGCATGAACTATGGTGATTTTAAAGAATAATTCATGATTGAATATATTTAGCGACGTACATTTACACCACTTTGTTATCCATAAGCTGTCACCGATATCAAAATTAATTTTGAAGTCGGTTTTGTTTTTAATTATAATAGTTGTTTTTTATATGAATAATATTCAGCATCATCATTATGTATTCGTCTACTGTTGGATATTATCTTCCGTAGAGATTAACAACTCGATTATAGATATACTTCATATCTGATCTTTCCTACAGAAGGAAAATACTTGTACGGTTTTACAAGATTTGTTTTTTCTAATGACCACTCTTAATAATGACTTTTAATGCCATATACTTTTAGGTGGTTAGTATTAAATTCAATTTTTAACGACTATCGATCTTTGTATATTTTGATAAACCTATTGTTTAACTTTTAAATATGTCGTTATTTTCAGTAGGACGATATGTTGGTTAAACTCGCGCGATTTAATTTTAGCACTTGTAATAGAAACGTTTAACATTACGGAGTACATATGTAACCTATTCGATAGATACTGATGAACTCTATGTTACATTAAAATCCTGTACCATTTCCTAAAAGTGTGAATTGTAATATGTAGTTCTTTTGTTTTCCTTTCCGGATAGTAACCTCAATGCGCATATTATGTCTCTTTTAGTGACTTGTCTCCATTCTTAGATTTGTGTCGACTTGATCCGACCGCAGTTTGTGCGTATATTTCTAGATTGCTTTCCTTTAATCTTTCTTGTTGTCTCCTTTACTAAATTATGTAATTCTTCTCTAACAATATAGCCAAAATGTTGTAATATTTACGCTATACAGGTTACTGACACCCTAAGATATTTTTCCCATCGTAATTCTTAAGAATTAGATACGATGGCATAAAAAGCATCTCGATCATTCACGCCAAAGATACAATTCGAAAACGTGTTTGGTACACGTTTAGGTATCAAGTAATTATGGTTAATCATCGAATAGTCACCTAACAGTCACGATGACTTAAAAGTGGTTAGTGTTATGACACGTCCTTTTCCAGGTGGGAATAGTACAGTAAAAAGATCAGTTACTCACTAATATATATTACGCAGAGGAATTCTGTCATTTGATATAACGATTTCATAAAGTCATTCACTATGCGAATTCGAACACGCGTTACTAAAAAACTACGTAGCGATTTGAGTATAGTTTTCGGATTGAACTCGAAATATGTTTCACGGTTAGGAAGTATTATTAAAATTTTCCATAGAAGTTGAGCAACGATAGTTAAAATCTGTCACGTGAACGAATCTGCAGATAGATTTATATGTAAATATAAAATAATGATAAGAAATAAAAAAGGGTTACAAATTCTTTAAAATAAAATAGTTTTTGGGACTGCGAATAAGAACTTCGTGTCCTCCTCCAGCAACGACCCAAGGCATGGTCCAATCGCTGACTGGGGAAATTCTTTCGTTCTTCTTCCGTTAAAATAGCATTTGGTGTCCGGCAAAGACCCTACATGGGTCTTACGATTATAATACACGTGCCTTAGTTCAGGCCACTGAACTTTCACTATGTTATGATGATGAGAGTGATATTTAAATTAATGATGGTGATGATGTACGCGCAAAAATATCCGCTTTATGTGAAGGCTTTTAGCGTGAAACAGTTCTCTTTAGACGTTTGTTACGATGGATAGTTTGAACGGTTCTCTTTTAACATTAACTATACTAAAAATGTTGTTTCTCGTTACTGCTAATTTACTAACATCGAAGGTCTAAAGGTCAATGCTGGCAATTCTTTGATTTTGATAACAATAAACTCTTGCACCCGCCACCAGCGCGATACAGTGACAGTAGATGCATTATATAGATACACTGGGTATAGATAAATTAAACAGGTTTACTAATCTGTGTGCAACAAATCTTTACATATTTTATGTTTAAATGACTACTGAACGGATAACTAGGATGAATTCTGTAGAATTCAGATGCTAATTGCAGCCTAAGGCAATGTGACAACCAATGTGGTCCCTTTTGCTATAATTACCAATTCCTCATTGAATGGCCTAAACGTTCGGGATAAAGCTCGGCTTTTTGGTTATCACAGTGTTAGTGTGAAAGGATAAATATCAGTACATTTTTAAAATGTATTTCATCTGTCAATTTACTATGCTTGAATATATTACACTTGAATTACTTAATAAAGGATTTGTTATGGTCTGAGTAACTTGTAAAGGTTAAATAACTTTTCGGAATAATTACAAATACCAGGCGTTTAATTGCTTGGATTGGAACTAGTTTAGATAATATTTCAGCTTGAACACATACTACAGCGTCGTTGATATGCGACATATAACATTCAGTATACAAATTGAATAGTGCAGCGAACGAGAAATTTAAATGGATTCTACCCCGGCGATGTTCTAATCTAATAAACGGTGCGCTGTGAAGTATGATGTTATACATTCACTATACAGGGTTCGGTGAAAATGCGCTGTAGAATTCAAATGAACATTGTGTATAATTTTCAATTTTCTTGTTGAAAAGCAAATTGAAGGCACCGTGCCTGCCTGGTGATAAGTAAAGTAAAATTCAGAAAACACCAACAGATTGGCAATCTAATCATCCAAATTCAAAAACTTTAAAAATAATTTATTAAATTTAGGCCCTGCTAAGACGCTTATGAACGTTAAAATATTACTACCGGTTCGAAAAAGAATCCGGTCACCGAGAAGAACCGGCAAGAAACTCGATCTCGTTATGTTTTCTTCATGTTTTTTTTTTAACTTTACAATGAATAGTTACAAAGTTTATTAGTAGATGCACGGATAAGGCTGTTACGTCATCAGACACCGTTCTCATGTCGGGCTGCGAAGCCTTTTCGCTTCTGGATGTTCATCGGCTAATTCAAAAACACTTAAGGGTTAAAATCCGAACGAGTGTTATATCCATACTAGGGGATGGCATATGGCAGTCGCGATCCGACATCTGCAGGAATCATCTCCAAATTCGTACATGAATTAATAGTTTTGTCATTTAAACAATAGTTCGTTATAAACAAAATTTTACCTACCGTTTACAAAAATGTAAATTAATTGTCATTTAAAATGCCATTTAAAATTTATTTAAGGAGCTCGTTCCTTATTTATTTATTTGGGGTAGCGATCTATGACTGATCTTATCAGTCAGGTGCAGAGAGATAAGGATGTACCGAGGTTGTCGCAGATAGTTAAGTTAGTTGTATGTGTTGTGTAAATTTGACCCGGTAAAATGCCCAAGGAAATAAGCACTGAATCACTAAAATGATTTAATATGTTAGATCTTTTATAAACTACACAGTGGCCGTGATGCGGTAGGGGGAGTATGCGGTGTACGATCCTACTTTAGAATTCTTTTTTCGTTTTGGTTCTTTGTAGAGCATAAAGCAGATAGTTAGTAGTTTTAAAGTCATAACAGGAATATTTCAACTTTCAAATATGACCCATGGTGGTTCTGTGAGTCGTACACAGTATTGTTTTCATCATAAAAATAGAAAGTGATCAATAGATTCTATTTTAAAATAGTTGCCTCGATAACATGCAAAACAAGAAATAATAAAACATCGAGAAAAATGCATAGAACAGTTTCCTTTTCATGAAATATTTGATACGAATTTAATTAAAAAATATTTTGCAAACATGCTACCAAAGCGGCAAAATGATATATGGATGTTTCACACAAGTATGTATGAACATTTTATCCTTGCCTCAAAGCCGGACGGACGGTTTTTATTACAGCTTTTTTTAAACCAATTTGTTTAAAAAAAAAGGTATTTGATTAGTCCAGAAAAAGGCGCCAACGTTATTACAAAAGATTTAGGTGTGAAATTGAAAACATTTTTTAACAGGCTATGTTCTTTACCTGAAAGATCTTTACAACTTCACTGGGCTTGGTGACGAGCGTTTTAGAGGCTCGATAGAAAAGTAAGTTCTCCATCAATTACATATTATATGCGTCATAAAATAAAAAAATGAAAATCAAAAATTCTTTATTCAATTTGGGCCCTGAAAATACGCTTATGAACCTCAAAAACTACCACCAGTTCTGATGACTGACCAGTCGACAAGAGTCGGCAAAAAACACGATCTGATATTAAAAATTATATGTTTTTAGGGTAATATAAATTATACAATTTCTAATGATATACGGTTTTAGCGGAAGCATAGAGGGGGTTGTCATTTCCAGACATCACTATCGTTCACGTAATGATCTCCACCCTATAAGAACCTTTGGACATTAAAACCTCTTTGACATACTGTTTGACTTATTGTCAGAGAAACTGGTAATGTGCTTTGGAACCATACTGTAGAACCTGAGACTATTCCCAAGAAGTCTCTACTGGACTTACCAAGCTTAGCCCATTATGGATAGGTTAATTTCTGATTACTTCTGGTATTAAAATTATGCCGCCGGTTTGCAATTTCAAACTTGTTTAAATTTTTGCGACCGTACATTATATTATCAAAGCTGCATTGGAAGGGCAAAGTAATTCCTTCAATTTATTGTATAATAATTGTGATTTCTTATAAAAAAAAAAATATTGTAGACTACAAGTATACAACTGACCGGGGGCATGCATTACAAGTCTACGTTAAAAATACTCCTTATAGTTCTTATCGTGTAATATGTAGGTAAGTAGGTGGAATGCACTATAGTGCTTACAAGGGCGCTGGACATGCTTGCGTCACTCCAATCTAGTGGACTTTGGACGTGTGATTTACCTTTTTTATCATGACGATATCCTCTTATGATAAGAACTTCAAACAATACCTTGTTTATCTTAAATACGTTACTAGGCCTCTATTGACTTTAATTGATGTTATTTTGATTAAGTAAATAAAGTTTTATCGTCAAATTTGTACGATGTAATAATATGTTAGAATATTTGAAGTGTGTGTTGGTAGTCTAATCGCCTCTTTTATGTTCGTAAGCGATTATGGTTAAGTTGGTAGTATGGTCGGATTTCGGATAGATGTAGTTTCGCAACTATCATCAAATTCTATGATGAGCTTGAGCTTGAAAGCATCTCGAGTAATACAAAGGATAGTGGTAGGGAATTTTCTAATAATGCTCGTCTGGCAAGCTACCACCCTCAAGTTTGAAAACCTGAGGTATCAATAGGTGTGTTCCGGCAGGAATCCACAGATTATTGACGTATAATGAACTTATTGTATGTTTACCTTATTTTATATTGAAGAAGTCGTGCCCTATCTCACTCAGTTCAAAGATTATCTCGAGTTATCAAAATATTGTACTATGAACGGTATGTTTATTAAATATCTATTTACTCTACGGCTAACGTATGTTGGGCGCTCTGAAGGTAGTTTCTGCGATCTATATATATATATATATATATATATATTGGTGGAAATTTTACACAATATACATTATAATTTAAGAAAATATATGACTACCTAAAGTATAAATCCAATAAATAAATCTCTTCTGTACAAATTTCAGTCTGGTTAAGTTTTCGTCGGCCGTACGAAATTAAATTGCTGTGTCGTCATCTATAATAATAAATAAAATTGAAGTGTCTATAACGTCAAAAAAAAAAAATGTACTAAATACTCGTAGATATTAATATTTTGACTAAATAGATTACAGTTAGGTTAAATGCCAAGCTAGGTAGGTACTAAAAATATCCCTGACTTCATTAGTCTATGCAATAAGACGTGTATTATCTGAGCGATTTATTTTTTGGTTTATTGCAATGCAAATACATACGTCGACTGCGATGGCCTTGCATAGATATTTTCCTTTATTGTATTATGTTTTTACTATTATAGATGCTTTATCTGTTACAGTAACTAATTCTCACCGTGTCTATACGGTTTAGCCGAATATGTTATTGACAGCCTTGACTGTATGATTATATTTACTTTCCTCATTATATTTCGTCTTCAGTTGTATTTATATGGACTTAGTATTTAGCGCTCTGTACAAAACTGTTTAGTTCTTCTACGTTTTATATTTATGTACTTGTTATAATCCTATAATGTTAACCTATTGTTATGATATATGTATTTATTTATGCGTCTTTGAGATAAATTGAGTGTTCATTTTATATGAATAGATATAAATATACTCGTATAAGTCAAGGTATAATCGAATTATGTTTATCCTATAAATATACATCCATAGACATAAATAAGTTACAGGGAGTAAGATACTTTATCTCTTCAGTTTTATTTTTCCGCTAGGTTTAAAAGTGATAAAAAAAACGAAACATAAGTATCACTTTATAAAAGTTTCTCCATTGTAACAGATACCAGTAATATCAAAAGTTTTGTTAAAACATTGTTTCAAAAAACCGCAAGAGCAAGAAATTTGGTCTTCTTTTAAGGATAAAAAATTTATTGAAAAATAAAAAATTATAGCGCAGTTTGTAGTGCAGTCGGATTTTGCATCAATTGACCAGGTTCGAACCCACCTATCTAACTCTTGAGCTTTCGGTGAAGGAAAAAACATCGTGAGGAAACCAAAAAAAACTACCATCCTCATGATTGAAAACCTGCAGTCAAGCACCATTAGGTATGTTTCGGGCAGCATTACTTGAGAGGTAGTACTTCTAGGCTTAGTGTGTTTACCATCCGTGGTCCTATCATCACTCACATATGATGAAATTTTGGTCAAAGCGTTCAACCTATACGGTATAACTAAATTAACTTCTGATCTCCCTCTCGGTGAACGAACGAAATCAGTTTGGATTACTTTCAAAACATACCGGCTCCCTAAAATCTTGGTCTTTCGACAGGCAGTTTACTCGGGAGTCTTATGTTTTCATATTATTCTAAATACCTCAGGATGGATCCCAACCCAGGCCCCACTTATGGAAGTCACGGACAGAAATTACACATTTTAAATACACATTAAAATTCACAGTTACAATAAACTCTTTACTTATGCGAATAAAGAAATGCGGTTAAAGAAAGTGATAACTTTCGAGAGAGTGAGAAGCACTTTGAACTTTCACCAATCCTGGTTCACTACACGGTACACTCTTCTACCGCGATTCAAGCCCAGTTTAGGTATAGTAATATGAGGGATTCTGTGTTGTTTTCTAATGTATCCTTATGGCTACTTAGATGGTGACAAAATCATCTATATATCAATACGTGAAGCGAAAACTTTGGATCAATTCTTAAGAACAATGCGCAAACAAAGTGTGAAGTTTGGCATTGTTAAAGTTTAGATGGCGAAGGAGTGCACAAAGTTAATACGAGTACTTTTCTGTAGTCTCCATTAGAAATACATTAAATTAATTAAAAAAAAAAACAACAAGCATTCTATAACTGTTACCAATGCATTATCGATCACTTACATCGTGTTTACTTTTGAGGGCTTACTTGAAGCAATTGATAAGGAAACAGAATTGTAGGCAGGTTGAAAATTAGTTTTTTTTCATAAAAGAAACTAAACCCTTTAATGAATTTTGTTCTAATTTCGAGCACAGACGTTTTAGATTGGTTAATTCCACGGAATTGCATATGAGAAATAGCACAAGGCCTTGTGTTGGTTGCTATTTTCGGTAAAATGCCTTAAGTACTTGCTACGCAAGCCTGAAGCTGTAGCTCAAATTAACAGTGTAGTTAAATCGAATAAAAAAAAAACATAACGCAAGTGATTTTATTCTAAAAGCATATAGAAAGTGGATCTCCATTTATTCTAATAAATGAAGACGATAAACAATGATTTCATATAATTGCGTCAAAAACCTAAGCAGCCGAATGGTCATATAGAAAAGAATGTTTAACGATGGAAATCTTTAGGAATTTTCCGTTCATAAATTTTCCTGATAAATTACAAACCATATTATTGATTGAGATATTCATTTTCCGTTATGATAATGGTGTTTATGGATTATGTATTTGTTTACAGTTCTAGGAGATTCTTAAGTAGGTTTATTTTCTTTTACTTTATTCTCTTGAAATTAAGACGTCCACTTTACTTTGGCCTTCGTATTTATTTATTGCGAACTTGCTCTATCTAGTGGCTTCGTTCGATTATTAAATATTTAATACTTTTAGGTAAAGAACTTATTGAAATAGAACTTTTTTGTTTATTCAATTCACTATTATCATCATAATTTTTTTTTGTATGTAACCTAATGTATCATAATGTGTCCTGATATGGGTATGTGATGTGCAGGGGGAAAGAGGATGTTGTAAGACATATATTGGATATGAATGTGGATAATTACATGGGAAGACCAAAGAAAAGATGGATGGACTGTGTGAAAGATGATATGCTTAGGAAAGGAGTGAATGCGGAGATGACAACAAATAGAGAGGAATGGAAGAGGAAGACATGTTTCGCCGACCCCAAATGAAAATGGGAAAAGGGTAGGGAGATGATGATGATGATGTATCATAATATGTGTTTAAACCTAGATAAATAGTATATCTTTGATTTATAACAGAGAGGTAGACTGATAAAGGAGTTTAAGTTTTGTAATATCTTAGAAGTAGGTACCTAGTAAACTAAATTATCGTCAAGTCCTATTCTTATTAAGGTTAGGATGTATTGAGAACTATAATAGTTTTGTATATTCTTACATATCTCTTTGCTTATAAAATATTTATATTAACGACCCGGTATTTGCTTGTTTTAGTGCGCTAACTCTTTGCGCTTGTAAAATTCGCTAAATTATAATTAATAAGAAAAAAAAAAAAAAGCAACTATGTAGTAAGCAACGTATATTTTTTTCTTATGATTAACTGTTTTTGACGTTCATAAGCGCTTTCTTAGGGTCTAAATTGAATAAAGATTTTTTGATTTGATTTGATTTTGGATGTTTTATTAAATAAAAACTAACTATCATTGGTTTTTGCCAACCGTAAGTATATAGCAAGCAGGCGCGTTACGAGGCCTCCAGCATCGGGGAGGTGACGCGAGTCTTCTTATAAAAGGTGACAAAAGCCCACCGGGTATTGATAAAAACTCGTCTGTTACCAACTTATGTGCAAGCATTCACAGGTCATGGAGGGTTCGAAGCGTTACCTCTACAGATTTAAAGTTCAAAGATAGTCCTACTAGTGCTTGTGACCTGGATGTCACCTAGACAGTGTATCATTTATTGTTGCGCTGTCCTAGATTCGCCTCGTCTCGACATGATCTTGAGTGTAAGGTCAGTAAAGTCACCATGGAGCCCAGGTTTAATAGCTGGAGGGTCGGGATAACCGACAACACCTGTTAAAGTTCGTCCATAAAGTAGTTATAAAACCGCAAAAAGAAATAAATATGAAAATTGGAAAAACAGAAATTATAACAATTACAATAATATAATCCGATCACATAATATAATCAAGTATGTAAAGTCTCGGGTCATGCCTGATGTGCTTAGGGGGGAAAAAAAACCGTAATTCTATCAAAATCTATTTTATGGGAAAAAAGAGTTTGACGAGTTTGTCGTATCGCCATTATCACGTCGAAAGTTTAATGATTTGAATTGGACGTGGCACCATCTGTCGCCGTCGGCTCGGATTTAATGTTTGAAGTTGAACGGGCACCATTAACGATGGAGTTAGGAATCTTACGAATTTCTTGGAAAGTTAAAAGATTTTTATCTCCCGGAAACCATTAGCGAATTTGGCAATTTTTCTCCCATATCTTTGCTAGATTTATTCTCTTTCATGTCCTATATAATGATATAACGTCATCTAATCACTTATTTGTTCAACCTCCAGTTGATTCAACTTCGATATCAAAACATAGAATTTGGTATAAGCAAAGACTATTAAATATACTTTTTCTATGTTATAAGTAATTTACATGTCCAAATCTATACTAATAAATAAAAATGAAGTGTCTGTTTGTAATGTCAATTTTTTTTTTACCTATATAAGATACCTATGCCAAAACTAGGTTGTGTGTTTGTTCCGGGTAATGTCCGGAACTGCTGGCCGGTGTTTACGGGAATTTTTTTATGTGGTAGATAGCTGAAATTAATCCGGATAATTAAGGATAATTCTAATTTTAGAAATCAATTAGGGTTTCGTAAAAAAAAAATGAAAAAAAAAATTAATTCAAATTCGATTAAACTATGCACAATTTTACGGGCAAGTGCTTGAATGTATGAAAAATATTTTCACTTTATCTTATTACAAAAGAAAATTAGGATTCCGTAGAACAAAATTGCAACGTAGCGAGGAATATATGAAACGCGGACGCAGCCGCGGGCTCACGGCCAATAAAATGTGTAAATACTGATTCATAGGTCACACATGTATTATAGAAAGTACGTATACTTTTAGGAAGCGTTTTTTTTTTTTCAAAATAGGGCAAAAACCTTCGATTATAAACTGAAACCATTAATAATAAATTGAACAAAAAAGTACCGAGGCGAGGAAAATGTTTTTCTGTCTGTATCTATTCAAATAAATAAATTTAAGTGTATGTTTGTACAAAATAACAGCTTTTCACTAAAAACAATTTTTAAAATTTTTGTTTGTCTGTTTATTGCAGCTAACCTCCGGAACTTCTTGAAGGATTTTTTTCTAGCAGATTACACGGCTTAACTTAGCTTAAGTTTTATGTTTCGAAAATATTTAGGGTTCAGCGTAAAAAATATAAAACTTAACCCTAAGGAAACCGTTATCTTTTTTTAAATACTGTATAGGCTCAGAGCTTTGTCCACAATCTCATCTGATGTTAGGTGACAATGTAATTGAGGAGGGTAAATACACTAAGCCTAAAGATACTGGTTCTCAAGTGATGCTGTCGGAACACTACTGTTGGCTTGAT
This sequence comes from Samia ricini, assembly GCA_014132275.2. Taxonomy (NCBI): domain Eukaryota; kingdom Metazoa; phylum Arthropoda; class Insecta; order Lepidoptera; family Saturniidae; genus Samia; species Samia ricini. Next base: position 17,643,425 of record AP028161.1, read on the forward strand.
GACAGATTTTCAAACTTGAAGGTGGTAACTATTCAGGCGGGCATTATTAGAAAACCTATGTGCTATGAATTCTTCGCGATGTTTTCCTTTACGGAAAACTTAGACTCGTTATAAAATTAGATAGGTAAGATCGAACCTACGTACGTCCATCGACGAGGAATTCCACCACATTAAATCCTTAACTGGCTGAATGCTATCGACAATTAATATTCGAGTTTTTTTAAAGACTATTTCCTTGGTTCCCAGGGTCTGCGGGTGACGACAATTATCGGTTCGTTCGGGACATGCGCCGGCTCTTGGCTGAAGGTGTTCTCGGTGCCGCAGGATATGTTCTGGTTGGGCTTCCTCGGGCAAGTTGTCGTCGCGATCTCCCAGGTTTTCATACTGAACGTACCGCCGAGGCTGGCCGCCGTCTGGTTCGGCGCAGACCAGGTCTCGTCGGCCTGCAGTGTCGGTGTCTTCGGGAATCAGGTAAAGTGTATTTTTTTATTTATCTAATAAGTAAAGTTCACACCCGGATCCTTCAGGTCGTAGTTATCTTCAGCGAAGTATCTGAATGTGGAATGAGCTCACGGCTGTCGTGTTTTTTGGGAAATGCAGTTCTTCAAAATGGCATTGAAAGAAGTTTTAAAGAGTCGCCAATGCGCATGTGTTACACATTATGGAGGACTGAATCGTATGCCTATTTGACACTTTAAAAAACTGTATTTAATATAAAAAAAGTGCAGTAATTTTTTCCCGCTATCCAATGAAGAAATGGTGAGAAATTTTTATAGCTGATAGTGACCTTCTTTAACAGCCGATATTTCATTATACAAAGTTCGTAATAAAAAAATAAGTAGAAATTTTATTGGCGAAGTTTTTAAAGAGTACTCTTTGTTGCGTGTCCTCTGTTGTTTGTTCCTCTCTCGATAATGTTGAAGTGAGCTCTTGTCTTAAATTTAACGAGGCCTTTTATTGTTTGATGAGTTTCCAATGGGTGCTTATTTCATAAAATATCTCTTTACAATGGAAATCGATTTACTTATCTTTATGTTATCTTTTGTGCGAGATTGAGTGTTAAAAGAGTTCTCTTAAACTCCTATTTATATGGAAACTGATACACAATACAGTGACTACTTACGCGATCACAATTTTGAGAAAATATCACTTAAACATTTATAACATCTTTTTAATATAAAATAATATCAACAAATTATAAGTAACTATGGTAGACATTTATTTAGTTTTGATTTTTTTATAACAATGATTGACGTGTCATTTTATTTAAATCATCAATAGATAGAATCATAAATATGTTAATATATTTATAACATGTTAGTACGAAATATCTTTTATAGGAAACTGGTTTCGTCTTAACCTTTTTAAAATATAAATATTACATTATGTCACACAACACTATATTGTCATTTTTTTACACTATGTAGGCTCAGTGCTTTATTCAAAATCTGACCTGATTTTAAGCATGGAATCCCAGTACACTGCCAACTAAGTATTTATCGCTTCAAGAAATACGCGATCTTAAAATAAGGGTTTATGAAAATGCCACAATTAGGTTTTGGTCTTATCGTTGCCTCTCCAGTTTGTTACACAGAGCGTTTCTTATTACAATAAAGTTGTCAGGGGAAAATGGAATATATTTTTCCCGCTTATCGCATCACACAGACTCAAATAATCGTGTTATTAAGTATTTAGTGTATACTAAAGTTAGTCGAAGACGTCAGGTAGGAGATTTAAATCTAATAATTGACACACACATTCAACATTTCCTATACACACACATATACACTCACATCCATACACGCGTAATGTATATTGTTTATAAAATGTAATCTATATTACTTCTTAATTTGGACTTTAACATTATATTTTATATGTTTTTATAACAATCGTGAATGTGCTGTGAAATTCTTATGAATGAATACATAAATAAATGAATTTTTGATGATTATTACAAAGGCGGCAATAATTATTGTTAGGTTATTTTATTCATAGGATTTTATTATAAAAGATTTAAAATTAACAAAAATAAAAAACAGATTCTCTCTTCGTAGTTCGTATGGTCATTATAGATCAAACATTTTTGATAAAATGTACTTTTTTTTAAATTATTTGATTAAATGTAAACCGAGCAACGCCAGTTATAATAACTATCTACAGATTATGTATGTATATTGTTTTATTCAATTGAAACGTCGCCGCGCGTTATTTGATATAATTTTTTCAACATGGTAGCAGGAACCGTTTATTTAATATCCTCCAAGGCTGGAGGGGTCCGACTAACTCGAGGTGTTATTGCATTGCATTTTATTATGATTATAGATACCTATTTTAAATCTGCTATCATGTAACTATTTCTATATAGTATTGCATCATACACATACTAGCTGGTGCTCGCGGTTCTGCCCGCGTTTCATGTATTCTTTAGGTATAAGTGAAAAATTACATATAACATTTCATTTATCCGAAACAACTGAATTTAGAAAAATAATAGTCTCTATTGTTTTTATTAGCGGATAAAATGTACCTACACAAGAGTAAATCGAAAAGAAATGAATTGAAATCGATGGAATGCAAAAAAAATAAATAAATAGCCTTGGTCTCTAGCAGCACTATTTTGTCTAAACCATGTTTACTAGATACATAAAACAGTTAATAATTGTGAAAAATAAATTTCTTATGAGTTATCGGTGCTGCGAGGTACTGTTAATTATATACAGATGAGTTACCATACTTAGAATTGCCCAGGTTTATCACAAAAAATGGAAAAAAATAACAACAACTAAATATTACTCCAGATTTTTTAAAGTTATAACCACCACTTTAGAACTACAACTACTATCTACGTAGATAGCATCTATTTATTCAATCCAATATCTTTTTTTAAAATTTGGTAGCCTATGTCCTTCGTAATATTATAAGAAAGACAAGCAAATCCCATCAAAATCCGTTCAATGAGTTTAAAGATTGCTGGACCAAAAAAAAACCAGTTACGTTATTTTACTTTATTCTTGAAATTATATATTTATAAAATCAATTAAATCACTTCAAGGTGGATATAAGGAAAAGACGAAACAATGTTTGTACGTCAAGGTGTTTGGTATCTTGATCTGGTTAGTATGGAAGGAGTAATGATAGTATTATAAAGAAATTATATGAATATAATTTGCATTTATACAATGCATGCATTTAAATATAATAAAAGATAACATATGTCTGTCTGTTCCCTCATAATTTGATAACAACTTGACAGATTTTCGCGATTCTTTTTTTTTAATCTATCATTTGGCAATATCTCTATACTAATGAATAAAATTGAAGTATCTGTTTGTAATGTCAAAAAAATATTATTTTTCTTCTAAATGGTTATGAATATATATACGACACCTATAACAAAAATATAGTTTTTAAAATTTTTGTCCGTCTGTTAGAACTATTTTCTTAGATAGCTGAATTTAGTCCACGTAATTTAGGCTAGTTTTATTTTTTCGAAAATAAACGTAGTTCTGCGTAAAAAAATGAAAACTCATGAAATTGTGAATAAAATCCGATTCAATACGCAGTTTTACAGACAGGTAGATATTTGAATTTGTGACAAAAATTTCTTTGCTTTGTTCTTAGCAAAAAAATTTTATGACAATAATTAGGGTTTCGTATAAAAAAACGGAATGGGCCTAATAAGGAAACTCCAAGGGCAATGTAGAGGGCTATGCTTGGAGTTTCACTGCGTGATCGACTCAGGAATGAGGAGATCCACAGAAGAACCAAAGTAACCGGCATTGCCCGAAGGATTGCGAAACTTAAGTGGTAGTGGGCTGGGCATATTGCTCGCAAAACCGATTCCCGATGGAGACAACGGGTTCTCGAATGGGTACCACGCATCGGAAGACATAGCGTGGGTAAGCCTCCCACAAGGTGGACTGACGAACTGGTGAAGGTCGTGGGAATCCGTTGGATATGGGTGGCGCTAGACCGGTCGTCGTGGAGATCTTTGGGGGAGACCTATGTCCAGCAATGGACGGCTTTCGGTTTAATGGGATGGGATAAAAAATAACAATGCAGTGAAGAATATATGAAACGCGGCGTAGCGGCGAGCATAGAGCTGCTTTTGATATATATTTTTTAACATTACAAGTACAATTTACAAGGCGAGAGTGGCAGAGTGGCTAAACAAGCCGGAAAGAGTTGTCCTAAGTAAACATATCATGACCAGATCATAGACGTTCTGAAGAAAGGCCGTGGCCAAAAGTACTAGTAATCAAAGACTCTTAACCGGAGAGTGTGTATGAATATAGAAGAAGCGAAATACGTGTGCCAAGATCGTAGCAAGTGGAATGATGTAATCTCTGCCTCCACTTATGGCAGAAAGGCGTGATGTTATGTATATATGTGTTTTTTTACATATCACGCTCAAACAACAATAAACTTATACTATTCGGAAAGTACCTAGTTTTTTCCATATTGTGACAAAACCTTGGCCAACGCATTACTACAATAATTATGAAGTCATCAGCATGAATACAATTATTAATTTCACTTGTTAAACGGCCCTACGTAAATCACGTGTAATAAAATCATGTTTGTTCTCGGCAAACAAATGGTTATCACCGGATACTGAGAAGAGATTCTTCGTTCCTGGGCCATTAAAATTTTTCTATACATGTTTAAAACCGTTATTTAAGTGTCTATTCGACTTTGGGCATTATTATTGTACGGGATACTTTGTTTTTTAACTCATTAATTTGTAGTATTTGATTCTATATTATGTAATATTGATGGGATTTTTGTACGTAATATAGTTCGGTTTTTTTTGTGTAGAAGTGATGTGTATTGAAAATAATGACACGCGATGTGAATAATTAAATCTCCCAACAACTCCTTTGGAAGACGAGCTTAAACGAAGAGCTGCCATTTTGTTAGAGCGTAGGATGAATAGTGTTCTTAGCGTCAGACTTGGCTGCATGGTGTAGTATTTTTGCCTTTTTTGAATAAGTAAAATCAGAAAATTCTTTATTCATCTTAGGCCCAAAGAAGTCTCTTTCAACGTCAAAATACTACCGCTGGTTCGGATAGCAACACAGCCGAGAAGAGCCGGCAAGAAAGTCGTAATAAATGAATATAACTGACAATACAATTTTGGTCAAAACACGAAATGTATTACGATTTTTTAATATTCAATTACAAATCTAGAATTAGTAAATCTTTGCTATTTCGATAATTCATTCAAATCGAGGATGGTAGCTATCCAGCGGGGAATAGAAAATATCGTATCACCATGTTGTTACAATTATATACTTCATCGAAAGCTCAGGGTCATTTTAGGAACCATCATCATTTTAAATTCTTTATTTTTATCCGTGCTTAGTAAGTTACGTCTTCTTTAACATAAAAACATATGTATATTGCTTATAGCACGCCATATAAAATCAATTTATTTTATTATGAAAGACAACATGAGATTGTTTGTTTTTGTTTCATTCTTTATAATTGTATAGAATTTTATATTGTTTTATTGAGGAGACCCGCAGAAGAACCAAAGTAACGGACATTGGCCGAAGAAGTGTCAAACTGAAGTGGCAATGAGCTGATCACATTGCTCGTAGAACCAATGCCCGATGGGGCCAACGAGTTCTCGAATGGCTGCCACGAACCGGAAGACGTTGCGTGGGTAGGCCCCCCACAAGATGGACCGACGACCTGGTAAAGGTCGCGGGAGTCCGCTGGATACGGGTGGCGCAAGACTGTTTGTCGTGGAGATCTTTGGGGGAGACCTATGTCCAGTAGTGACCGTCTTTCAGTTGAATGGATGGATGGAAGGATACGATTGTAGGTGTTAGATATATTTTACTAACAGATGTTAACATAAAAATGAAAGAAGTCAGCCTAGGCACATTGACTGATCTACGGGTGAAAACAATTTTAGGAGTAAAAGAAAAATATAAATAAAAAAATACGATCTAAAACCTAGATTGTTTGCCATCGAAGTTTACATTTAGTTCAACTTTTAATAATCATCATCATTTTCATGCCTTATTCCCGACTCACTTGAGGTCGGCGCAGTGTGTTTTCTTCCTCCATACGTCCCTATCAGCCGTCGTCTCTTCATTTACTCGTTTTTCTTTCATATCATTTCTTACACACTCCATCCACACATTTCTTTGGCCTTCTTCTACTCTTCCATCCTTCCACATTCATATTCATTACTATTTTACCCACATGCGCTTCCTCTCTTCTCATAACATGTCCAAACCACGACAAAATGGAATCGTTCAAGTTTTCTACCAATGGCGCAACTTTCAAACTCCCTCTAATAAATTCATTTCTTATTTTTATCCATTCTTGTGATATCCACACATTCGCATTTCAGCTACATGCAATCGCTTCTCATCCGTCTTCTTACTAGCCCAGCACTCTGATCCATACAATATGACAGGTCTTATGATGGACTTATATATCCTGCCCTTCAATTTAAGGGCAATCCTGGAGTCACATCACACCAGAGACCCGTCGCCATTTCAACTTTTAATAACCAATAATGTATATTTATTTAAAGAAGGTGATTTTAAATTAAATTATCTGGCAACAGGAGTAGTGTGCCAAAACTAGGTCAATTTGTTTATATAATAAATTATTAAAAACATGTTATCTATTTGTAGGAACGGATTGTGGTAGCCCGAAACTTGTAACAAACGAGGGTGGGTCATTCATTAATAAGGAGATATTTTTAACAAACTTTTAAGGAGGCCCGTTGCGACATGTGGTGATGTTTCCCCCCGTCCTACTCAAAATCAACTATATTTTTTATGTGCAAATTATGTTTTAAAAACTTCATAAAATTATTTTTAGTAACATAACAGGTATAATCTAATGCCATCAAAAACAAAACTTGTAAAAAAAAACGAAGTCTCTGAACTCAGTTCTTCTACCGTAAAAAGTTGTGAGATCCATGTAATACCAAGTCGGTTACTTTATTAAGTCCCTACTTAAGGGACTTTCTGTCTTAAGTTATTACGTAATTAGCTAACCTAACAACATCTTATAGTGACCATATCAATATTATTTTTTATGTTTTAAATAAAATAGCACAAAAAGGTTGCTCATTTGAGTCCCACATATTTATTGGTTTTTAGTCCAAACCCCCCAGGAACCGGGAGGAAAGGCCCCGTGGTTTATACCAAATCCGGTTCCGGTTATCGATAATTATCATTGTTTGTTAACCGCGTAGAATGTTTTGAATAGTTTTAATAATAACTAGGAGTGTGCCCGCAGCTGCGGCCGCGTTTCATAATTTTTCACTCCGTAATATAGTTTTTTTTTCTACGGGACCTTAATTAATTTCCAAATATTTTTTGCTACTAACATTAAGTAAAGATATTTTTTATAAATTCAAATACCTGTCAGTAAAACTGTGCATGGAATTGGATTTTATTCCAATTTTTATGAGATTCAATTTTTTTACAAGGAAGCCTGATTACCTTCGAAAAAATAAAGTAGCCTACGTTACGCGGAGTAACTTCAGCTATCTATAAAAAAGTACTATCTATATCTGTTCAGCCGTTCCCGAGATTAGCCGTTACAAACAGATAGACAAAAATTTTAAAAATTGCATTTTTGCAAAAAACTAAATAGACACTTCAATTTTGTATATTAACGACAACAAAAATTTATTTTCTTTAAACAATTCTACATCGCGCTGTGGTTGTGTTGTTTTCCATTATACATATGTATATGTTTCAAAACGGTCTACGCTTAAATTGCGGCGACTGCCTTCAGCACTCGCCCCCAAAGATACGGTGAAGCTGTAAAGGCCCTTCCGGTCAACAGCATTTGCTAATGGCTAGGTTAAAAAAACTACGCTTCAGTTTCACTTATTAGTATAGATGAATTAGGTGATACACATTTGCGCGTAATCTGATAGTGAATTAATGATTGAATTCACTTTATATTATGACTAGATATCGTGTAAAAATAGCGGTGATTTTGATAGTTATTTTTTATCCGCCGAATAAGATATGATGGTACTCGCATGTAATTAATGAAACATATTTTATTTTATTATAACTGGGTGTTCCAGCGGTTTTTCTTTGGATACAAACTGAAACGTGCGACTTCATCTGCGTATAACAATATATTAAATTAACCGTGTTACTGCAGCTCCGCTCGCGTATGAAAATGTACAGACAGATAGATAAACATTGCCTTTTATATAATCTAAGGATAAGAATTTAAGAAGGATCACGGTAAGGGTCACCTTTATGAAGATTTTTTGTCCTATTATTCTGATTTCTTTTTCTATAATTATGTAGTTATACATATTATTTAACATAACAACATATATATGTAGTGAAACCTGACCTGATAATATGCCTGCGTATTTAAAAAAAAACATGTAAATAAGATAGACCGATGTATTTTATGTAATGTAAAGATCAATAATAAAATAATTGCGTACAGCAGATTTTAATCTAACCATCGTAATTATTTTTTTTATTAGAACAACACTAAAATTTATCAATAGTTACTAGTGACTAAATAAAAAAAGAAGCGGTTGATAAAAAGCTTTCACTTGAGATGAATTAAATGTACATATTAATTTTATATTAATTATTGTCCACAGCTGGGTATAGCGCTTGGCTTCGTTCTACCCCCGATGTTGGTGAAGGCCGGAGGCACGGTTGAACAGATTGCAGCCGACTTCCAGTTCATGTTCTACTTGGTGGCAGGGTTTACGAGCGTCTTGTTTGTTTTCATTTTACTCTGTGAGTTGTTGTAATTATAAAAAAAAACCTTTAACATTAAATTGGTGGTTAAAACACTTAATGGTAGTTTCGAATAGAAGCATAAGTGCCAATGTAACTCACTAAGCCTGGAGAGACTGGTTATCATGTGATACTCTCGGTACACACTTACAGGTAGTTGCTAACGATTTTCAACTTTATGTATTTGTCCATCTGTTGATTATAAACTAGAAGCAAAATGTTATCACTTCAAATGATGCATTATGAATGGTCTAAATTCCAGTTTTCAAAGCGGCACCAGCCACACCACCATCGGCGGCTGCTGACTTCGGATCCAGCTTGGATTCAAACTTCTTGAAGTCCATTAAGAAGCTAATGACCAATCGGAACTACGTTCTCCTGTTGATCTCATACGGTTTAAATGTCGGAACTTTCTACGCTATCTCTACGTTGCTGAATCAGGTCATCCTAACTTATTACCCGGTGAGTTTCTAATGGAATGAGGAAGCACTAGAGATTTTCTTCTATGAAGTAATTAACGTTTCTTTCAATGCGCTGTTTGCAAGCTTCCAAAGTCTACGAAATTTGAAAGTTTAGCTAAATGATCTGGAAACAATTTTATTACATTGTTTTTTTCATTGCTTACAATTTATAGTGATCCGATAAATGCAAGATCGAACTATAAGATATGTATTATTAAAAGTTTTGAATTTTGCCTCCATAAACTAATTTCGTTCTGCTGGTGAAGATAAAGCTTTTTAGCGGTTATTATACTCCATAGTACTTCTGTATAGCAGAAAAAAATAAAAGTTGTAGATTTCTCGGGATTAGAAATCACTGATATATTGTGGACTAATTTCATAAATAGGTGAGCTTCCTTTGGATTCCTAGTACTGAAAGAATTGTATATTTTTAGGTATTTTATAAAGAACAAATTCAATAAAAGCTGCAACTAACTTGTTTACAAGTTAGCTTAATGACTGTTGACATGTCTTGCTTCTTCAAAAATGTTGTCTGCAATTTGCTTTATATATTCTATTATGTTATATTCCAGGATGCAAACGAAGATGCAGGCCGTATCGGACTTGTGATGGTAGTAGCCGGTATGGCGGGGTCCGTGCTCTGCGGCTTGGTGCTAGACAAGACCCACAAGTTCAAAGAAACAACATTCGCCGTGTACGCCGCCTCCGTTATCGGTATGGTCGTCTTCACGTTCACCCTGGACTGTGGCATCATTGGCGTCGTTTATTTAAGCAGCATACTGCTCGGGTGAGTTGCTAATTCTTCAGAAAACGAAACTTTTATGAACTTACTCTCTAGTTTGACAGATTGATTTTCTTTCTGTCAATAGCGATTGGGTTTAAGATTTTAACTTTCTAGGCTTACATTGGGTATCCTTACAAAAAAGGTCATTGGTAAGCAATCAGTGATGCCCAAGTAATCACCGTGGATTGAAGAAGTAAATTAAGATCACAAAGTATAAAAAGAGAATCTTGATTGAAAAAAAAGCAATACAATTCCTGACTACGTTAAAATAGCCAAAATACTAAAAAAATATTTAACAAATTTCAAACAATTTGCAGATATATGGTCATGGGTATAGTCCTATACCTAAAGCTAATTTAACCTTTGGTTTAAAAATGGAACGTACTTTATTCGATATTCCAGGTTCTTTATGACCGGTTACTTGCCAGTTGGATTCGAGTTTGCATCAGAAGTGACATACCCAGAGCCTGAGGGGACGACTTCGGGGATACTGAATGCCGTTGTTCAGGTAAGATTAAATCGAGTTATAGGAACATTGTGATAAAACCCCATATGTTTTTAAGACATGCGCTAGTGTTTTCTTGACTTACCTATTATAAATTATGTAACGTAACTGTATATTTATTTCAGTTGTTCGGTGTTTTAACGACCCTTCTATATGAGCGGATGCTGGGTACAGTTGGTGATCGTTGGTCAAATGTGACTCTTTGTGCGATACTCGTTTTGGGGACGGTCATCACTGCCGCTATCAAGTCAGATCTAAGACGTCAAGCGGCACAGAACAAGGGGTAAACTTACAATAGCAACTTATACCTCTAAAGAAAAAAAGAGCCTCCTAAGTTTTATTACCTCCTAGTAACTCGTGAGCCAAATCATTTGTAAATAGTTTTGTTTTTGTTTTTTAAGTTAAACCAGTGATATGATTTGAAAGTAAAACTTCTTTGAGAGTGGTATAAAAAAATGTGCTGGAAATTACGTCACGATGCGGACGTCAAAAATATATATAGGTATACAGTTAATGATAAAGGGTATAATATCACGTCAAATGAACCACCATATCTTACTTGAATCATTTAGGTTCATGTAGTTTTTGTAGTCACTATCAATAATATAACTAATCCCCAAATTCTTCCCGCAGTTTTTAAAATTGGTTATTTTTACAAAAAAAAAAAAAAACATATTGTAAAGAACTAACCATCATTTATTTTATTTAATACCAGATGTGTCCGCGACTTCGCTAGCGTGAAATGCAGACAAGTTCGTGTTCTAAAAGACAACCTACATATATTCTCTCTCAAGATGCAATCTATCTCTGTTCCGTACCATAATAAAAAGAAGCCTAGATAATATACTTTTCTAACAATTAAAGAATTTTTTAAATCTGATCAGTAGTACCGGAGATTACCCAGAACATCCAAACTTTACCTCTTTATAATATTAATATTGATGTTCATATGGCGAATAAATTAATAAACAGACAGACGAACAGACAAAAAAAATTTAAACTACCGAAATGTATCCTGTAGTAAATTCTGAAGCCCTAAATAGTTTTGTTTCTGAAATATCTTCAATGTACAGATTACGTCCCGTTAGTATTTTATTATAAGTATAAGATTATCCATGAATAATCGTCAAAAATACATATATAATTTGCTTACGTAATCACCATTCATAATACTTCAAATTACTATAACTTTTGATAGAGTGAAGTGATTTCAATGAAATAAAATTTTGATGTTACTCCGGAATATCTTTTATATTATATGAACAATATATTTAATAGATATTTAAAATTATATTTTTCAATTATTAAAATATACTTATTACTTTTTAATTGATCCTTACACAACCAAACAGACAGAGAGACAGATATTTCTAAAAATGATATAAATGTATTTAATTACCTATTTTTATTCATATTAAACAGTATAAATTTATTAATCACCGCGCGCCGAGCGCTGTCCAAATTCTGTGATCAAGTAGGAAATGGAGTCCACTTGACGTGTTCTTACCCTAAAGATAAAGAAGTTTTACTTAAATCGCGTGTAGGTACACACATCATTTATTTCTATTTTAACATATCCATTTTACCACTTAATCTCGCGGTTTTCAACCGTAACTACCAGGTTAAAGGTTAAAGGTTAAACCTATATTATCTTTCACCCTTTTTATTTACCGACATCTCACTTCACTACAATATACATATGTATATTAAAATATAAGGATATGTAAAGACACAAAGGTTGGAAGCCGCATGATTAATCTCTAACGGCTGGTTTCAATATGTGATCTCTATCTGTTTTCTTAGATTCGATATTGAAACCCGTCGTAATTCTTTTAATATAATCTATTTGTTAGTCGTTTACTATTATTACTGTTGATAGAAAATTGACATTTGTATATGAACGTTTTTGGCGGGATATCAGTCTGTCATGTAGTAGGTATTTCTTATCTTTAAATTATTAACTTGCGTTATTTACCACTATATTATATAATTTTAGTAACTTTTCAGTGATATAATGTAGTAGCAAATGAAGCGTAATAATAATATTGAACGTTTATTATGAGGTGCCACAAAAAGTTTTTGGAGATCTATGTTAGATGGCTACCGTTTTTTTATAGCGTTATACCAGTTTAGGAAATATTCTATTCGCATGAAACTGGCAGAATTATGTATGTAATTCATAAATTGTCATTAATTAAAAAGAAGATATGCAGTAAAAAGTCATAATTCTATCTTCAATTACATATTACAATCGTCGAGAATTTATTTCTAATTATTATGTTGATAATTTATTATGTAATATATTTTTTTTTAGTAAAGATTTTATCAATTTTTATATACATTCATGTGCATAGGTAACTATTTTAAAGTTTAATTTTTGTTCAAATTTCTAAGGAAAGATGGCCGCGCCCGCAGCACTGTAGGTATCTGTTAATAGATACGCGACTCTGTTGAGTTTTTGGATTGATTTTGGTTTGTCTTGTAGTAGCCCATGTTTGTTATTTGTTGGATGGAAGTATTGTGATAAGTGATATGTATTGAATATGGAGGCACGAAGCATTAATTCTGATATTTCACAAAAAAACCCAATTTTTTGGAGTAATCAATATTAGAAAAATAGAATAAAAGTTGAGCCTAAATAACTTCAATCATTGGCTGTCATGAGTTAAAATTTTTTTTCATATATTTCCAATTTTCCCATTAATTTCCAAATAATGTAATTGTGAAGTCTTTAAGAATTCACAATAAAAACAATCGAGACAATAAATTATGTGACTCTAGGTAGAAGTTATTGTAGGAAAAAATATTTTGGGAATATATACTTAAATGTTTCAGTGTTTTAAAATGTAGATGAAGTTAGAATATACATTATAATCTATAGGTTCGAAGCATGAGAACTGAACTGCGTCGATTTTCGTATGCAAATTAAGGCATTTACTGAACTATGTGAAATCCATTTATAAACTGGTAGTAGTAAATATAAGAAATTTACTTTAATTGATCAATAAAGATAATAGGCCAGAAGGGAGTGGAGGATAGGAAGGAAGTGATATGGGATTGAATAGTGGGCGACGTTGTTTATATATGTTGGGTGAGTGGCAACTTAATACGAGCATTGAGATCACTCTACTAGAATTCCAGTGATTGTGTCATGGTAAACAAGGCTTCCACAGACTGGTTTAACATCGATTAAGTAGTTAAAAAGGATGTGTTGCGTCTCCAGGGCTGTTTAATCTATATGTAGACAATTACTTGAAATAAAGTAAGCATGGATTACAAATGAATGGACTGACTGTCAAACGCCTCCTATATGCAGGTCATACTGGCATAATTAGTGAAGGATTTGCAGACAATAGTCAGTATTATGCATATATTCCTTAAAAGGAAAGGACTGAAAGTGAATGTTAATACATAAACGAAACTAATGGGGTTTGAAACAGAAGAAAAAGTAACAGATTGGATAATTAAGGAGAAAGTGGAACAAGTGAAAGAGTTTGTGTATTTGGGATCAAAGGTTACGAGAGATGGAAAGTGTGACGTTGATATTGAGCGCAGAGTTTTGTTAGGAAATAGAGTGGATGGCGCCCTGCGTAACTTCATGTGCAGCCAGAAAGTAACTGAAAAGGCGCGTTTGGCTGTGCATCGAGGATAAAGGCGTGATACCATGTAGTAAGTCGAGGAAGTCTTTTCGCATATAGTATGTATAAACTTGCATTAAAGCTGTACTATTTATTTCTGACTGGTTTTGATGACATTAAAAAGGTTGCATTAAAAAAAAAAGAAATATATAAAATTTTATTTTTCATTTGTTTTTCTTTCTGTCGAAATAAGTGACTCTAATGCCGAAATTCGATATATTTTTAATTTTTATTTTATAAAAAAGGAAAAAATGCAACGTCAGCAATGAACATTTTTTTGTGACGTTTATGGACCTAATGCAGTGTCAGTAAGAGTAGCACAAAGTTAGTTTAAGAGTTTTCAATCCGGGAATTTTGATCCGAAAAATGCACCTCACCCTTGTCACCCTATTAAGGATAAAATGAACGCTATTTTTTAAAAAGTGGAGTAAGATCGGCATATTAATAGTTACGACATAGCTGAAGAACTGGGAATTGAGCACAAAATAGTTTTGACCTATTTGAAAAAAGCTGGGTACACAAAAAAGCTCGATATTTGAGTGCCATACGAGCTCACTGAAAGAAACGAAATGAACCGTGTACTCATTTGTTATTCTTTATTGAGATGTAATGAAAGTGAGCGGGTTTAAAAGAGATTGATAACTAATGATGAAAAGTAAACCACGTACGCCATGAACGTGCGAAAAAGGTCGTGGTCATAGAGCGGTCAGGTTTCACAGACTATAGCAAATCCTGAGTTAAGTCGCAATAAGGTGATGCTGTATGTGTGGTGGAATTGGTAGGGCATTGTCTATTATGTGCATACCGTCGGGCAGAGCCATTGATTTGGATCTCTACTCCCAATTGATCGGATTGAACGGTTCGAATTGATCAACAAAAACGGCTGTGATCTTTCACCACGATAGCGTTAGATCACAAGTCCTTAACTTCTCAGCAAAAATTAAGAGAGTTTGGCTGGAGGGTGTTAATGTGTCCGGCTTGCAGCTTCAGATTTCTACCTGTTTTCGGTCTCTTCAAAGTCTTTAGGCAGTGTCATGTTAACATCTAGAGAGTAATGCCAAAACTACCTATCGCGTTTTTTTTTTAAAATTCTACAACAGTGGGCAATCATGGCACGACCTACGAAATGGCAGAAAGTTATCGAACAAAATGGCACATATACACTGTAATTTAATGTAAATAAACTTTGGAAAAAATTCTTGAGTTTTCGTATTAGATACGAAGAAACTTTTTCCCCAACCTAATATGTATGTAAAGACAACCAATACTGAATAATGATGAATAAATAAAAATATTTATTTATACTGTTGTATGTAAGTATATGATATCGCTAGACAGCTTATATCTCACGATTGTAGTGTTGAGATTTGTTATAAAAGTAAAACAATATTACTAATATTTCTTTTGACCCTAAGAATAAAACGACTTGGCATCTAATATATATTTACCGTCTATTAACTGTTATCTGAGATTTAAAAAAAAATGTACACACGACTTTAATTTTTGTGATAAGAGCATATGAAAAGTTTATTGTGAAAATTTTTGTCCGTATGCTCTCACTATATCTAAACAAATGAATATATGTACGTATACAAACAGTTGTTTGTATGTATTTTAACAAATCAATAAGTTTCATAGTAATCACATAATTGCCCAACTATTATAGCATCACTGTAGTTGTTAGGATTAGTATAGAAAATATAAAGTTGTCAAATTAGATAAACTTTACAATTTCATTACCCCTTCATTTACGTAGGTTAAACTTTTAAAATGTTTGGCATCTTATTATACGATTGATGCAAATCGCTATGCTTTCAAATGAGTAACTAAATGTAATATTTAAAATGTAGGTTAATAATTTAAATAATTATTGTAGGACCTATTAAAAAGTATTGGACTTTCTGTCATATTTAGGTCATTGCATAATAGTTATTTCGTGTGATTAATTTAGTTTACGTTTTAGTTTAATCATACTAGATAGCGATACTTGCGAAAAATTTATCAATGTTAATTACATAACATTAAACATATTATCTACACTAATAAATAAAATTAAATTGTCTGTATGTGGTATCAAAATAACAACTTTTTACGGAATGCATATGAACATAAAAATAATGGAACTAATAATAAGGATTCTATAGAAGGAAACATTTTTATGTCGTTGAATAACGCTCACTATAGTATACAATGCCACCTGTAGCTGCCCTTCGTTGCTAAATTTCATAAAATAACCAATAAGCTATAATAATATTATATGTGTATTTAATATAGTTTTAAGTTGTGATATTATATTATCGTAAACAACATTTTACATTGATATTTAGTCATTTATTTATTTACGCTGTGGTAATAAAGTATCTATACACATATAATCAATTTCTGGTGTGATTAAAGCGTAATTGTTGTTTTACATTGTTTAAAAAAAATATTATTTATTTATTTTTGTTATTTTATTTATATCTTACGAGTTACATTTTAGATTTAAGCCCATTTGTGAAATGAACCGAAAGAATTAATAATATTAAACGATTGCTTTTGATATAAACTGGTGTAGAAACCCTCACATGTATGCCATCAAATGGCGATGAGTTCTACACTTTGTCGTATTTGGTACAAAAATGATAGCTCAAAATGCATATAATAGTTGCCATGTATAAATATGTGTAAGTTAAGTATTTTTATTGTACTATTGTAGTATAATAGCTTGTCTGTGGTATACTTTTTATAAAACTTAAAGCAATTTATGATATCTAGCCTTATCATTTAATTAAAAAATGTAATGTATCACATAAAAAGTGAACCAAATTTACTGCGAAGAACGAAGTTCTTGGTAGTAATATAAAAAGTTACATTCCGAATGAATCGCTACATAACGGCCTATTGTCATTTACATAGAATAACAACATGATAGTTTCATAGCAAAAATTCGTTTAACATGAAGACAACAAAGTATGAATGACACGGAATTACGTAATCATCGGTACGTAATAAAAGAATTACGTGGCCATTTAAGGCTAACTTGAAATGAGTTCATTCCGTGTGTCACCATTGCCGTTCTGAGTGTTTTAGTTCTGTGGATAATTAATAACAATATTTCTAATCTAACCAAGGAATTATTTGTTATGGTCTTTGATAATTTATTGTTATGACAATAAGATTTTAAGTGGCGAGAACTCTATTTTTATGCCAATTTTTGTGTAGGTAATTTTTAGCTTAGCTTCCTTAAAATATTAGGCGAGTTTTATGAAACGAAAAACCTTAACGATCTAGAGTTCCTCAGACCAAATAAGTAGATAGATCACTTACGATATTACAGTATTATGTAGTATTGAAAGACAATAATATGAAATATGTATACTAAAAAATCTATTTCCCAAGAAATTTTTGTACTAAATATATACGACCTACAATTAATGAAAACAATCATCTCTATGATAATAGATAAAAATAAAAGACAATAATAATGTAATAGAAAATTCCAAAACAATTTTTCTATTTTTAAATATAATACAATAAAATTGTCATGAAATAATTGATCATTATAGTAACTTCTACAATAACATTAGTCGTCTAATAATTAGAATATAATAAGAGGTATTTTAAGCTTTGTTGTTGTGTCCTAAAATGGTATCATTCCAAAATATATAGTATTAGGTTTAAGTATTTGACCTATGCATCTTATGATAATTCAATAAACTTGTTCATTAATTCGAATTTTTATTTTAATTCAAGTATTCAATTGTCCTGGCTATTCTATACTTTTTAGAAATTTTAATTGTATTAAGTAAAAAAAAAAAAACAAAAAGTTAAGAGATAATTATTTTTGAATGACTTATTCACTTATAATAAAAAAAACTAGAAGACTATAAAATATTCATGGTTATATTTTTGCAACTCAACATAGAATTTGAGAAAACTTGATTTATTTACTAATTTATACATGTATACTAACTATTCTTGTCAATAGATGGCGCAATACTCTAGAATATTGGTTTTTGTTGATACCCTTACCACTTCCGGTAGTTGACTCCAGTTGACATTGACAGTTGCTATGGCGGCATATCAATTCGAGCAGCGAAAAACATTGTTATAATGGTATAAAATAGATTTTGGAAGTTCAGAGTGGGTTCGTTTAAAATTATGCGGCGTTTCACTAGATATTATAGAGATCTTAATTGGTGTTTGTTAAAAGTTACAAGTGCTAGTAGATTTATAATCAAAATTAATAGGAGCAAAGATATTTGTTAAATTTAATTCATATTGGAAAACACTTATTATAACAATGAATAACAACAGCAAAGAGCAAATGACACGGGATATAATTTGTAAGAGCCATTCGGCGAGGACTGAACGAGGTACATTGCCTGAAATATTTTTATACTAAAATATCTGCAAGTATGAAAATGAACCGTATTTTTATAATTATTATATATTACATTTACACCAATAAAAGATTATAGATTATTGTAGTTAAATGCCGATAGTAAATTCAATGTTATGCTTTGTATTGGTATTAATATAAATTGATTATATTAAACAATTTTATTTTTAAATCATCAGAACTGTATCGAATATGTCCATCGAAGCTAAGTAAGGGAGAACTAGAAGACTTGTATTTCGCCCTACTTGAGAATAATTTAGATTTGAAACGGACCATTAACAGTCAAAGGGAAAAAATTAAGGAACTGTCAACAAAATTGCAGAGAATGTCTGCTTCTCAGAGAAGCTCATTCAGTAAGGAACAGAGAGAGTGTTGTTTAACAATAAAAGCAGCATATAATGAACAAAAGGAGTCGTAAGTTACTTGTCAAAATTATTTATTATAGAATTTTTCCTTACATTATAATTAAAATTTGCTAAAATAATTATTGAAAATTTAATTTTTTTAATTTAACTTAATAAAGCATCAACATTTTTTAAACAAAGAGTATACAGTTGCTAAAGAGAGGACAGAACTTTTCTATTTATGCCTATTTATAAACAGATATTAAAAAATTAAAAAAGTAACAAAAAATAAACTTCATTATTTTTTAAACTAATGAGATTCGTTTTACAATATTAGTGTAGCAGATCTAAAAAGAACCAATGAAAGAATGACAGAACGGATCAAACTTTTGAACATGAGACTCTGTTCTGCTAAACAATTCCTCAAACGTAGCCCGGGTCAAGCGACACCTTGTTGTGCAAAATGCTTTTTAGGAGTGGTTTCCACACCAAAGTGAGTATTTCACACTCCCAATTTCAAATTAGTGTGTATTCCTTATGCTGCAAGTATTAGAGACTTGAAACTGTTTTGAAACTATATCTGTTGTTGAAATTTAGGTACTTACATAAGGATTGTCAATGAGCCTTTCATAATAATAAGTGTAGTTTTGTTTTATTTTGAAGTAGACTAAACCAATGTAAAAAAAAGTCAGTATCTATGACTGAATTGGTTTTTATAGGTATTTATTTACAAATATTTCTATAATGGGTGCTGTCATTAGAGTAGACTATAGAAATGACTTAGTAAGAGTTAAAATAATTTGTGCACAAACATTTAAGAGCTCAGTACTATAAAGTGTTATTTATTTTTATATGCAGTTCATTTTTATTCCCTCTGATGTTTTTAATGCGTTTATACAAATATATAACATGACTATGATATACTTTTGCTTTACACGATCTATTGCTTGTATAGTAAAAAAAAAAAAAAACAATACTGGCAGTAGTGTTGTTTTTGTATACAGAAAGTATTCAATTTCAAGGAGATATATTTTTTTATACTTTTGACACAAATATTGAAAAAAAAAAGGAAAATTCCGATACCGGGAATCGAACCCGAGCCTCCTGGGTGAGAGCCAGGTATCCTAGCCACTAGACCATATCGGATATTTGTGAATGTATGAAATTATGATAAAGCTTCATCAACATTATTTTTTATTCCATTAAATAAGTACATTGATAAAAAGACTCGTTTATAAACATACCATTTATAAAATCATTTTCCAAATTAAACACTAATCACGTAGTTATTTTATTTATTGTAGAAGTTTATCCGTAACCACGTTGAATACGAAGGCGAGTGATTCGAATATAAAGACGAAAGCGATTTCAACACAAACCATAGACAAGTAAGTAAAAATAACTTTAAGCATCGACATAATCAATGTTTTTTTTTTAATTAAAATTCTATTTTATTTTTAGCATACATATAACTTTCAATACATTTTCCAGGTTAGTTTCTCAATCGTCATCGAAATGGAATGTTCTGGAGTCCTTATTTTTTTATTTTTAATATTCACTCGATAAAGTGACGTCGCTGTCTCGAATAGTAATATTATACTGCAAGACAACGGCAACCATCGAAAAATCGAGAGTTCATCACGTTCCATTGCGAAGTCATAATCTAGGCATATTATAATGGCTATTTTTTTTTAAATACCTACACTATAGACTGAATGCTTTGACCGCAATCTCATCTAATGCCAAATGACGATGTGGTCCAGGATGGTATACACACTACTTACGCCTAGAGGTACTGGTTCTCAAGTGATGCTGCCAGAACGCATTTAATAATATTTGGCGACAAGTTTTCAAACTTGAGGGTGGTAGCTACCCAAACGGGCAATATTTAAATAATACCCTACAACCATTCTTTGGATTCCTCGCAATGTTTTCCTTCACTGATAGCTCAGGCTGATTTCACTACCAACTAAGCCATCATGGCTAAATTGTTTAATGTGTAATTTATGTCATTCAAGGGATGAGAAAACTTTGCTTGCGGCAAAGACAAATGGAAATAAAAGTGAGGATGATGCTACGCCTTTAAAAATGGATTTGTAAGTACCTGTCATAAAGATATGAAAAATATGTATCATTTTTGGAGAAAATTATTTAACACTAGTTTGTGTTAACGCTACTCCGTGCACGTGTAATTTCGTACCTATATGAAAATCGGTGATGTAAATATATTTAAGATAAATATCTTGCATATTATTACATTAAATACATTGTGTTTTGTAACCGTGTTTAGGAGAAAGGTACCGGCGCGATTGAGATTAGTTTATTTTATTTTCTAATTTTGTTTTTCTAGTGTTATTATTTTAAATAATACTTGGGCCAAGAATTACCCCCAAAAATAACCGCTACGTTATTATATGCACGCACTATTTCCCAGTCCCTGTAAAACTGAACGACTACAAATTATGTTATTTTAAGAAGAACAGTTACAGTGCACTTTATGTCCAGATTTTGTTTCCTTGCATTGATTAGACTTAGGTGGAGCGGAATAATGTAATTTACATTCCCAGGAATACTCTCGAAGAGAGGGTATGCGAAGAAAACAAATGTAGAATTGTCATGGAAGAGTTGAAAGAGAAGATCGTGAATTTGCAACTGGTGGGTTATTTCGTTGAAATTGTTATTGATAAGGCAAAGAAAATTTAAGTTAAGCTAAGTCGATATCCCTATTGTAGGAACTATCGCATTGTCACGAAGAGTATAGGGAACGGATCGGCCGGCTTAAGGGTGAAGTGTCATCTCTACAAGGGGACAAAAACCCTACTAACATGCTAAAAGAGCACAGTGTGAGGACAGACCATCTAACTACAAGGTTGAGAGAAGCTGATACCAATAACCGTGAGAATGATTGCAGCTATGATCTATCAACGCTAGCATTAGCATTAGGGATTGAATGTTAAATAAATGATGTCAAGATTGGGTTGGGGTTTCGAGTCCGAAACCGTCGCGATCAACCTATACTCGTGGAAAACCCGTTATTTCACCGTGTTGTGTTCTCAGCCAGTACATATACATATGCAGCAGATAGCGTGTACTTAGGGGAATTGGGCTTGAATGAATCTCGGCCACCGCACTTCTGGGATAAGTCAATATATCTATCCAAAGCTACATATAATTTTTACACGTGTTAAATGGAGGCCGTCACAATGTCACCGAGACTATAGATAGTTTATCGTTTATCGGCTATCGTTATTCTTCTTAGACTGAACGTTATTTAACACCAAATAAAAATGAAATACAGCGAGCTCAAATAAGAAAAGGAATTTCGTTATATTGTTGTTTTATAGAAGTTCGTGGAGTAAAAATGTATTACATCATTGCATTTGAGTTTTAAAAGCTGTTCAAACTGGGATGCGGTGATAGTTCTGTGGTTGATCGATCGGCTACTGGCTCAGTCATTGTAGCTTGTGCTTTCTATGGAGGAAAACATCGTAATTAAATTGTAGCAAAGCGTTTTCTAACGACCGGCTGCCATACTACCATCCTTAGTTCAAGGCTCCAAGCATCTTAGAAGTGCAATCACACTTGAGGGCCAGTCCAAACGTCGTAAGGTATATTATTGTTTAGTTTAGTGATGATGGCATAGTGGATAGTGCGGCCGAATTCCGCATCAATGGACGCTGGTTCAAACCCACCTATCCAACTGTAAAATCAGCCTGAGCTTTCGGTGAAGGAAAGCGTAGCATGGTGGTAGGGCATGTTCTAACAATGCCCGTCTGGGTAGCTACCAACCTCAAGTTCGAAAACCTGTCGCCAAATGCCAATAGGTGTGTTCCGACGTCATCACTTGAGAACCAGTATCTAGGCTTAGTATGTTTGCCATCCTGGACCACATCGTTACTTAACATCAAGTAAGATTGTGGTCAAAGTACTGGGCCTATATCGTGAAAAAAAAGGTAATACATTGTATTAAACGTTGCATATTTAACTCCGCGTGTGTTCAAAAATAGCATAAGAAACCATATGAGTAAAATGGCTTCTACCGTAAAACAGAAGATAAATGTATTTCCTAGGAGAACTAGTGGCACAGTTGGCTATTGAGAGGCGGAAGGTGGCCGAGATAGAAATGCGTTTAAAAGCGGCACAGATATCAGCACGAGTTGTCGACACCATCAAGCAACATCTGTCTAAAGCTGACGTGATTATAAATCTTTTATATATAATTTTGTTTAAAGAATTTCATAAAAGTTGAAGCTGGTAATAGGGTCAAAATATATTAAAGTTCTAGGTTCTTTAAGAGAGAAATAAAGGTTAGAGGGAACGGTAGCAAATAAAATGCTAAGAGAAATCGTTCCGGATGAAGGGATATTGAAAAGCGATCTAGTTTTAGGGCATTAATATTTTAGAACGTAATTAGCTTCTGGTAATTTTCAGGCAATTGTATGGTAACTAATTCCATGCACTTGTTCTCAGCGTATAATGAGGACAAAACAAACCTTGATCCAGTTCTTAACAAAACTGTTGTTTAGTAAATTTCGTGTGGTTTCTGTAATACATGCCTTGTATTCGCAAAATCGTCTCGTCCGAAATACCGCAGTATCTCAAGATGAAAGATTTCTACCAGTGTGTGTTGCCATTGATGACATACGGTAGTGAGACGTGGCCGCTCACAATGGGCCTAGTAAAAAAGCTCAAAGTTGATCAAAGGACAATGAATAGGGCTGCACTTGAAGTTTCACTGCGTGATCGAATCAGGAATGAGGAGATCCGCAGAAGAACCAAAGTAACCGACATTACCCAAAGAATTGCTAAACTTAAGTGGCTGTGGGCCGGCACGTGCTCGCAGAACCGATGCTCGAAGGGGCCAACGGGTTCTCGAATGGCTACCACGCACCGGAAGACGTAGCATGGGTAGCCCCCCACAAGGTGGACCAACGACCTGGTGAAGGTCGCGGGAATCCGCTGGATGTGGATGGCGCAAGTCCGGTTGTCGTGGAGATCATCGGGGGAGACCTATGCCCAGCAATGGACGTCTTTTAGTTGAATGGAGGGATGGATTCGGCTACATCAGAGCTTTACATACTACTAAATATAGTTTCCTCAGGTTGAAAATAAGAACTCGCCTCTACCGTTACAAACGGTAAAACCATCAACGATCGAGGGAAATAACTTGCTGAAAACCCTTAATAAAAATGAAGCAATAGAACAGGTTGGTTTTGCCGTAGCATGTTGTTTAGTAGCCTAAAAGTCGAAAGGGTCTTAAAAGCATAGGAACATATCGATAAATTAATAGCTCTTTGAAAACGAATCGATAAATAGAAAAAATACCCCTCGATAGGAATCAAACACTCATAAGTTTCACATCAAAATAATCAAACAACTTTTATATAACTCGCTAATACTCATTCCTTTTTTCAAAATTGCTCGTACATGCATCGCAATACTTTCTCAAAATTCACATGTGTCGCAAAAATTAGTGCATCAGCTATAAAAAACTATTTATTCATCTAAGAGAATACGATTCAGTATAAATTTTATTCATGGCACGGTGAAGTTTGATACAAGTTATAAGTAGGGGCTATCATTCTAATAAAAATAATCTGTCTAATGTCACTAAATATGTCAGTGTTGTGAAGAAAGAGACACGTTTTTTTTTATTATAAAATATAAGTATTTCAAAATTAAATCAAATATACGTTATTTAATACGAACTCTGAGAAGGCGCTTATGAACGTCAAACTACCACCGTTTCGGAAACCAACCCAGTTATCAAGAACAGCCGACAATAGCCGAAAAATACAATACAATCAATTAAACAATCGTTTCAACGTATGCACAAAGAAAGTGTGCCGTTTCCAGACATGTTATACATAATTTTATTTACCTTATGATAACCCTTTGAAATTAAAAACTTGCTTGATTTGCTTATTACCGAGTCTAAATAAGTTGATGATGATTATTGAGGTGAACCTGCCATTATACAGTTCGGTGATCAAAGTCCAGATAGTAAACGAGTCGGTTACATCGTTTTCAAAACTGAAGCAAATCATGATGGACAGGCAAAGAATTTGGATGACTCCGGTTATGCTGACGGTACCAAAAGCAATGATATTGAAGACGATAAGGTAATTTATGAATTAAATTAGTTCGTCAATGATTGGACATAAATATGATCGATTTTCAGTTTTATAAGTCTTCTTCCTCTTTCTCAACTTGCAAGTTGAGGATTGCGACTGTTGAGAGGGATAATTTACACAATGCCATGAGCTATGAAGCCTCATTAGTCAGTCGAATGTCCTGAACACACTCCATAAAAATGGATTGTTTATCTAGCACCAATAATGGATTGGTTTAGTGGAACAGCTCATCAAATATCGTATAAATGGTCCAACATTTTACCAACAATTAGCATAATCATGTACCGCGTGAACATCTTTATAGAAATCCATCTGATAATTCATCGATATTCTTTCTTTTACTCTACATTTGTCGAGTGATTATATTTTGTGTCTTTCCAAATCTCTTGTAGAAGCCTAAAGTTATATCGTTGTTCTTATAAAAAATAGGGAACCACTATAAACCACTTTACACATGACTCGAGCATGAAAGC
Source organism: Samia ricini (assembly GCA_014132275.2). Lineage (NCBI taxonomy): Eukaryota > Metazoa > Arthropoda > Insecta > Lepidoptera > Saturniidae > Samia > Samia ricini. Next base: position 17,668,907 of record AP028161.1, read on the forward strand.
GCTAATACCAAATTTACTGCTAAGAGGAAATTATTGTGCACTTAACGATGTTAATTTGCGTATTCCGGTTTTAACAACAAGCAACCTTTTCAAGAGCCTAGGATTACAGTATGGGAGGACAGTAGACCACTAAAACTCATATTAATTACTAACCGGTACTTTTTTATCATCATCTATTTGCCTTAGATAACCAGTGGATCACAGAATCAAGAACTTATGAGGAAAATAGAACATTTGCAAGCACAATTTGAAAATATAAAAATGCCTAATGTAAGTGTTACTTTAAAAGAAAATATCTTATCATTGAGTGTTACCTTAATAATCTAATATTACGGAATATATTAAATTGGTAAACCAAGGTAATCGTAATGTTAGTCTCCTAGATTCAGTTGAGGCGGACTCGTACACTGGCTTAACTTCGTACCAAGACTTAATACGTTAAATAGGCCAGGGTCAGTAAAGAGATTATATTTATATGATCCAATTTAAAGAAAAACGCATTTCTGCAAGTGAAAGTATTCGTTTAGTACCGACGACGTATTGAAAAATAATACGACAAGATAATTTGAGTTCTGTATAATTCTGCGTCGAGTTTAAATTTTGGAATGTTATTATTCAATCGTTGGCCGCTGATTGTTTTAATTAAATAAGCTAAATGTTTACGATAATTTGATTGCTTTAAAATTTTCAAATACTAAATCAGATTTAACTGCTATTATTATTGAAATTTAGCTTGTAGCTGGGTCTGTTCCACCAGTAACAAAACCACTTGGAAATATAAAGGATTTAGAACACTGTGATAAATTACTCAAGGCGAGCGATATTGAAGGATTAGAGCAACTAAAAGAAGTCTCTAAGGTTCAAAATCTGTTGTAGCACTTGAACAAAGTATATCGATAAATTTTAGTGGATTTAACAACTAATCATTGTAGCTTTGCTAATTACATTTTATAGTGAGAAACTAATTATTCTTTCATCTGTTTAAAAAAACTCTTCATCAACATATAGGTATTCATTTATCACAATCCTTATTAATAAAAAACTTTATCTAAGTTTATAATTAGACGACTATTTTCTGAAAAGTAAATTAAATAGATTTAGCTCTGTATGAAACGTGACAACATAATTGTTAATTTTAACATAACATTACATTGTTAACATTTTGAAAATCAACTATCAATAGGCACCTAAAACTACCGGAAAACCACCATTTGAAATCCAACTGCTTTTATTGACAGTTGTTTTATTAACAAATAACATGTCTTTAATGTCATGCTTTTGGATATTATGTTAAACATGTTGAAGTTAAAAAGGAATACATTTTGCGACACAAGAGAAGCCGTTAACAAATATGTGTATCAAAGCGAAATAATAAAAATGTATTATTACACTTTAATTCAAGGCACCCGTATCACTTATACCTGAAACATCTCAAGAGTCTTATCATTGCTATGGGATAAATATCAAGGAGACGGGAACATCACATCCAAAGAAATGTATCGAAATAAATGAGACTCAACCTAATACTATTTCAATTCATAGACATCTTACTGAGGTGATTCTTATGATACTTTTAATTTACTTAGATCACGGACTAAAGGTCAAATACGTTAGAGCCCATAGTATTGGGCACATAGATTGGGATACAAATTCTTGCTTTCCGCTTCTTCTAAAGACAAGAACTTTCAACCGAATATCTGACTATCAATACCGATAGATATTTATGAGTTATTTGTAAGATTGCAATCGTGTGCAAACGATTATTGTCGTTTAACAGCTGCTAAAAATCCAGCCACGGTCATTTGGATTTGCGTAAAAGACACGTGTGTAAGACACGTGCCTTACAAGAAATAAAATAACATGATCCAAACTTTTTTTAATTACTTAGCGCTTGCTTACAGGCTAAGTGCTTGCTGACAGATTTTTAATTTGATAATTGTAGATAGTCAGTTGCTATTACCATGTTCGTATAGTTTCATTACGATACTTTCTGCACTAACAGATCGGCCTCATTGTGTAAGAGATTCGACCTTGTCCCGATCAACGAATCGATCGAACAAGTCCAAGTCTCCATTCATAAAATATTTGTTACTATCTGTGTGTCCAAGGCTGCGCCCCGCGTTTCATATATCTTCACTGCGTTTGATTTTTTTTTTATACGGAACCCAATCATTTATTAGTACTATGATAAAGTAAAAATATTTCTCATAAATTCAAGCACTTGCCCGTAAAACTGTGCATTGAATCGGATTTTATTAATTTTTTATGTTTTAATTTTTTTACGTGGAACCCTAATTATTGTCTAAAATTAAAAGCACCTTCAGCTATCTACTAAAAAGGTCCCGTAAAAATCCGTCCAGCCGTTCCGGAGAATACCCGGAACAAACAGACAGACAGACAAAAAAAAAATTAAATTTTATTTTTGGTATAGGTATTGTATGTACATTCATATCTATTTGCTAAAAAAAAATTATTTTGACATCACGATCATACATTTCAATTTTATTTGTTAGTATAGATTGAAACCCAGGAAAATTTAGTAGTGATACATTTTCAGTCGAGTCAAGACATGACGATAGATCTCATGACGCAGAATGGTAACAAAGACGATTCGTTACCGACAATACTGCAGCATGCATCGCTGCAAAAGCACTGCATAAATACTGAAATTCCGCACAAGTCCTGGGACAATACTTGGGGGCAATACCCTGTGGTCTTACCTAGTACCAGTAGAGGGTTCACAGAAGACGCTAATACGTACGTATTTTTTTAATATAAATTCCTCTACACCTGTCTAGTAGACTTGTAACGGTTTTAATTTCGTTCGTTTTACATAAGTTTCACCGGAATGTATTCAGCGTCGGAACAGAATTTAAGAGATGTTACATCTATCGCTGATAGAGATACGGATGAGAATTTAAACGATAAATATCAAGTTCTTGAGCCTTTAATAAGCAACGAGCAAAATTTTGATAAGGAGGAGCACAAGAAGAGCAACATTATGCAACAATCTTGTGGTAAGTTTTTGTATTTGCAACTTTTTAATTTTCAGGAACCACTGCCTCTTTATATTTCCAAAATCCCTCTGTCTCAAAGTGATTTTTTGGGGTAATTTTTAAATAATAAATTAGGAAAAAATATCAAAGTTCTTTATAGATTTGACATTTACATGCATTTGAAGTATAATTAAATAATATCATCCGTTTGACAATTCTTGGGTTATATATATTTACATATATTTTTGTTTCCCTAAAGCCAAAAACAAAAATGCTCACGTAGAACTTAAAACAATAGACGAAACGCAATCTCAAAACGATCTCACATCTGAAGACCATTATATAAAATATAGTAAAGTAAAAAGATTAAGCTTTGAAAATGAACAGGCTGAAGTAGATTTTGCTAAAAATACACCTGGTTTATTAGCACCGAGCATTGAAAGTTTTTCACTAGTCGGCAATAATATTCTCAAGACGGATTCTATTGAAATGAATAGACGGCGACTGACGAGAGATCCTACAGACAGGACCGCGGCATCTTTGAAAGGGTCAAAAAATGGGAAAACTGAAGCAGTTGATTCTGCAGTCGTCAAAAATTATTTTATTACTGACTATGATACTGAATTTGGAAATGGTAAAACAGTACGTGCGCTTAAATCGGAACAAGATGGTGAAGGAAAATATTCCGAAGGGACCATGACTTCTGGCCTGACACCACTATTGACTAATCGAGGTCCGGTAATATCTGAGAAACAAAGCGCCGGACTGATGTTTTTGGACACTGATATCCCTACTAATATCACTGATAATTTAAAACTTGGTTCTGTTGCTCATCGAGATAATAAAATAATTGGAAATACAGATGAAATTAATACATTACAAAACCTAAAGGGACCGAATAAGTTCGGTGAGTTTGTGATTGTTGTAAAAAAAGTACTTGTGTTAGTAGATTCCTGGTGATATCGCATTTTTGCTCAACTCTGTCGTGTAAATGAACTAGGCTCATTAACCGTTTTCCACACGGTAGGCGGGTTGGAACGTCAGCGTGAGTGATATTTCTATAGAAGACGACGCGGTCGTGCGCGAGCTTTTGCGTGACTTATTACATAGTAGAATCAATGTAGCTTCCCTTTCCGTCCACTGTATGGCGAAACCATAAAAGCTTCGACGGTTTAGTTTACATATATTTTAAGATTAGAAATAAAATACTTATTCTCAATTTTTTTTACTAAAGCTCATATTCAAGCAACTAAACAAAAATAAAATCGTTTGACAAAGATATACGTTTTAAACTATTTTATCCTCGTCTATTTACATATATATATGTAAAGATCTAGCATAACTGGATACTTATACAAATGTGTTATGTACATAGGTATACAAGTAACACCCCGGACGGTTGAACAGTACGCACCTTACCGCCGGTCCACTGTGAACCCACATACACACACTTACACAGTACAACACAGCGATGGAGACAAATCCGAAGATAACGATCGGGATACCGACTGTGAAATATCAGAACTGACCGATTTACCAACGGAACTGGACGGTGAGCCTATTCAATTCGATAATTGTGGAAACTGTTAGATTGGATTGTTAGGTTGGTTGAAGTCACTACAGGTCTCAGGCACAACTTGAAGTGACAGTGGGGTTCTGGGTAAATTGAAGGGCAAAATATATAAGCCCGTCATAAGACCTGTCATACTGTATAGTGGAATGTTGGGTTAGTAAGAAGATGGATAAGAAATGACTGCATGCAGCAGAAACGGGAATGTTGAAATGAATGTGGAGGATGTGGTTGAGAAGGAATGAGAGTATGTGTTAAAGAATAGAGATGAAATGCATGTGACAAAAAAAGTGATGATTCAAAATGAAAATCAATAAGTTTTTTATTCAATTTAGGCCCTAATAAGGCATTTATGAACGTCAAAACACTGCCACCGGTTCGAAAAACAACACAGTCGAGAAGAGAAGAGCCGGCAAGAAACTAGATTTGGTTCCTTTTTTTATAAATTCAGAATATAAATATTATTTATAAATAAAATTTATACAAATCATAATTACAACCATTATTAACAGAAGCACAAAGGGGGTGCGAATTTCAGACATCACTATCGTTCACGTAATGATCCACCCTGCAAAAATCTTGTGAAATTAAGACATTCTTTATTACAATCATTTACCAGATCAATCTTATCCAAACTTTTACGAACAAACATTAGGTATTGGGAGGGTAAAGTTAAGATATCATATTCTTGAAACTTGTTTTTTAGAAATTCGCGAGCTTCCATATTGTATATTGCTCGAACATCTCTTTTTTGTAATATAAAAATGGTGTCTACTTCTGCTGCTGTACCCCACAGCAAAATACCGTAAGATATTAAGCTATGAAAGTAAGTAAAGTAGACTAACCTAGCAGTAGCAATATCTGTTAACTGGCGAAATTTTTTAACCGCAAAAGCAGCGGAGCAAAGCCTTCCTGCCAACGTTTAAATAAGTGGACCCCATAGTAACTTATTATCAAGTGTAATAATACTGTAATACCCAGAAACAGAGTTTTATCAACTAAACCTACTAAATTCTTCTTCTATCTACTAAACCTTCTATCTCAATCCTACAATCAATATGTTGCACATCGGGCAACATTTTATTCAATTTTATACATTTAGTTTCCTTAGTATTTAGAAGTAAATTATTATTTAAGGCAAACCATTAAGAAACGTTTGCGTGTGTATTATTTAAGAGCGTACGTAACCTCTGAATTTTTTCTTTTCACTTTAAATATAAGTGAATTATCGTCTGAAAAAGAACCATATCAGCCGAGTTATTAACCATTAGCGGTAAGTCGTTAATATAAACCAGGAATAAAAACGGTCCCAAAATCGACCCCTGCGGATTATTATGAATATTGAAGTATGAGAGATGCAGGTCGGCCAAAGAAAGTGCGAAGTGAAGCGATGATAGTGCAGCCGGATACCGCGTGAATCGACGCGAGTTCGATCCCACCTATCCAACTCTAAAATCGGCCTGAGCTTTCGTTGAAGGAAAACATCGCGAGGAAACCATAGCATGGTGGTAAGGCATTCTCTAATAATGCCCGCCTAGGTAGCTACCACTCTCAAGTTTGAAAACCTCTCGCCAAATACCAATAGATGTGTTCTGGCAGTATCACTTGAGAACCAGTACCTAGGTTTAGTGCGTTTACCACCCTGGATCACATCATCACGTAACATCAGGTGAGATTGTAGTCAAATCACTGAGCCTATATTATGTAAGAAAAAAAGATAGATGGAGTCTGTGAGAGAAAAAGCAAAAGGTGTGAATGAAAATAATTGGGATAAAGATGATGGGGGAAAAAAAATATGTATGTCATTGTAAGGCAATGAATAATATTTGATTATAGAGAAAAGTCCGCGTGAATATTTATCTCCCGGTGAAGATAAGGGTACGTGTACACTGTCGGAGTCACGGACCGGTGCTACCGTGGACTTGGGTTCGTTAAGCGAAGGGGAATTACCCGGTTTGACGACAATACGTAAGTTCTTTCTTTTTTAATCAACGACAGGTTAAGATCATGTTTTGTCATTACTAGACCTTATAAATGTATGCCGATTACTGTTCTCAATTTTTATCGAAAGTCACTCTCGTACTGAACCCTCCAAATATATTCGCGAAATACGTTCCGACTCTGGTGATTTTTTTTATGTATCATGTGTATTGTGACTACGATTTAAATGAACACATGAACCCCAAGATACTTGTAATTGGAATGAGTGTCTGAAAATTCTGCAAATTTTACAACCGTAGTTACTCGATATTTAATAGGTAGACACATTTTAAAATAGAAATCTCTAAGAATATTTTAGACGACAATCTTAGATAATCCTGATACTTTGTGAAAGAATTTATGTCATTCCTGAACTATTTATTCAATAAAATATGCAAACTGAGCGATAAACTTTCTATATTAACCTCTTGAGCACTTACCTAGCGTTTACGCCAGCTTTCCATTGTTTTCCTATTGTCTAATTTTTATGAGTACTCGACACATTAACAATAGTTAAGACGGTTACAGAATACATATTAATTTGTATAAACGTCAATAATTATGACAAGTGTGAGCCGTTTAATAGTTCATATAGTTGAAGATAGATGTCAGCTTATACGAAAAGTTTGGTTGGACAACTTTAATAGAACAGATCAGAATTTGTAACCGGCTAACCTCCTTCGTTTAAATTTTAACCAATTGATACTGGCGGAATCATGTAATATCACATATGCCACTATTTTTATCAGAAACAAAACAGAGTTTCTCACCGGCTTATTTCATTCGTTCTAAAATCTAGTTATCTACTTGACATTGGCGGAATTGTGTACATCTCGCATGTCGCCATTCTCATAAGAAGTGAAGTGAAGTGAAGATAGATGGCATATTGAGTCCAGTGTTGCAAATAATTAATTTCAAAAAATATCTTAGCTTATAAATTGTTGGGTTCCGTGGTTTGTCTTATGGTAACCAAATATTTATATATAGGAAGACCAAACGTGGAATACACAAAAATTAGACTCGTCAATATTTCATTACACCACCATGTATATGTATATCAGTAGAACCTTATCCGTGCAACTTATAAGAGGACTTTTGTCTGTCCGTTTGCTTGTTTGTCTGTTTATTTGTTTTCTTATAACTCGAGAGAACTACTTAATGGATCATTTTTTTTTTAAGTCGAAGTATGTGTATCATGTATTATTTAGCTGTGCCTGCGACTTCGTTCGTGTGGTTTTTAGACAATTATATTCAAACAGAGAAGCTATATTCTCCTTCTAGATGCAATATATCTCTATATGCATTTCCCCACGTGAAAAAGAAGGATGAATTGTGAAGAATAGAAATATGACCGAAGTCGCGGGTAAAGTTAATAATTTCTGTGGAAAAGCGACTTTCAATATATATATATATATATATATATATATATATATATATATATATATATATGTGTGGTAGAATGTTGAACTGCTTCTCTAGTTTTGAGTATTAAATAATTCTTCTCTGGTTTAATTTATGCGAGTCCAATTGCAATTTTTTTTTTCATTATATTATAGCTAGAAGATTATCTGAAGGTGAGAGACCAGCCGACGATAACAGTCAAAAGTAAGTGCTATTGTAATAACTACTTTTTGCCTAGTTTCGAAAAATTCGACCATCAATCGGTATTAAAAATTAAGGATAGTTAACTAATATAATTTTTTTGTATGGATAACACCAAACCTCATCAATAGCTACTAAAGAAAGAAAAAAGAAGATCGATTGGTTTTTAGAGGAGAAAAAAATTACTAAACTAATTTCTCTTTGCTTATTTATGATCAATAAAATCACACATAGATGTAACAATACATTTGAAATTACTTACAATAATAAGCCAGAAGGAAGAAAGAATTTTCATATTTGATCAGAACTCGTCTATAATTTTACTATCGTCTGATAATCTGATGTTTGATGGTAAATGATGGTGTGATCTGAAATGGGAATATAACCATACAGTGAATGGTTCACAAAAAATGGTATCTTAAACACTTTGACGGCAGGTTTTAAACTTGAGAATGGTGACAAGCCAGAAGGAGATTAGCAAATACCCTATAACCGTACAATAGGTCCCTTACGATTTTTCCCTCAGCAAATATTCAGAATTATTAAATGGTTTGTTATGACAACACAAATGGTCGTGTAATCCACTTAGCGCAGGGTTCGGCAGCCTTTGAGTCGGAAGAGTCAAAAATTACAATTTACAAAATGTCAGTTTTTAGAGACAAAAAAAATTTCTTGCCGACAATAAATACTAATTGCATAAATAAAGTTTTTTGATAAAAAAAATCTAATCTCTTCATTCATAAGAAAAATATCTGTTTATTCAATATATAAGTAGTGCCTAATCCTCAATCGATTCAGAACGATTTTTAATAAAAATTTTTAATAAATAATATTTGCGTTTAGGACTAAAGGGCCACAGTTTCACGTCTAAAGAGCCGCATGTGGCTTGCGAGCCGCAGGTTGCCGACCCCTGACCTAACGCTATATCGTCACTGCCAACTATATATATTTTAAAATTGACGTACAAAAAGGACCATAGTCCCAATATAAACCAGTCAAATATAGATAACTACTCCTGATTCAGAGTGATTTAAGTGCATGGTTGTCGCTGTTGCTTTGCGTTAGTAATATATATGGACCAACCTCTGCAGCTGCATCTTACACAGGTTCTATTACTAGTTTAAATTCACACAAATCCAAATTTTTGAAAACTTCAAACGGTCATTATTTACGTAGTGGGCAACACCGAACGTCCGCTCAGAAGATGGAGTCAGCGCTACAAGCCATCACCGCGGAGTTGGCCAAGTGCAAACAGCTTCTGCTCCATCAGCGCAGACAGTCACGAGAGGTGCCTACATCGCGTATTAATGTAGAGTTGTAATTTTAAAATCAAATGCAACAAATAAAAATTCCTAGAACACTATGGATTCATTTTATATACATTTTAGTATCCTTTGTACAATCACGGTAGTGGTAATCATTCCTATCTTCACATTGTAAATATTGTAAATAGCAAATATATAAAATAAGAATAAAACGATTTTACCAAATGTAACGTTATAAAATGCATGTGTTTGAACTGAAAGAATGCATCAAAATTGCATGGGATTGAGTAAAATTAGTGCGTCATAGATTGCATGCGTTTGGGTCGAACGAATGTGTTAAAATTGTATGGGTTTGAGTAAAATGAATGCGTATAAATGTAATGAATCCATTCAAGTCGTATGATTTTCAGTAAAACTAGTGCATCATAAATAATTACATGCGTTTAAATGCCTTTAACTTAATCATACCTTTGAATGGAATGAATGTGTTAAAGTTTAATGCGTTTGAGTAAAGTTAGTGCGTCATAGATTGCTTGCGTTTGAACCGAACGAATGTGTTAAAATTGTATGCGCTGAGTAAAATTAATGCAGTTTATATTTCATGCCTTTGAATCTAAAGAATGTCTTAAAATTGGATGGGCTTGAGTAAAATTAGTGCGTCATAAAATGCATGCTTTTGAATCAAAGGAATTTGTTAAAATTACATTCATTTGAGTTGCATAAAAGCGTTATATCCATTTGTATAATTCATTTATTATAAAAACAATAACAGTATACAATATAAAATACCATTGTTTTGTAGTATTTAAATATAAATATATTTTATAATTATGTATGAACAAACTTACAATATAGTTTATATTATTGTTTATAATTGTTGTTTTATTATGCCTCATCTATTTCGAAACGGTGGTAATTTGACATGTTTGCCACCCTTTTTTTTTTTTTTTTTGACGGGGGGAAATGCATTTACGCACTACCCTTACCTATTGCATTAGTGAGACCGGAGTCCCCCAATGCAATAGGTAAGGGGGCAGGGAGGGACGACTCCGTGCCAGTGTGGCAGACATGTTTGCCACCTAACTTCCTCTGTTCTTATAATATAAAAACATGATAATATAAAGCCACAACACTTTTGTCATAGACGCTCCTATAAAAGGTTTTACCGTTTCCAGGGTACAAAAAAGCTATTGGATGTTGAAGTGATGACAGACTCTTGTCCAACACTAATTGGTCTCAAACGCGCCCCGGCTAACCAAAAGATTGTTCAAACCTATACCCCCAAGTGTATTTTCACGTTGCACATCGGAACCGTCGTTTTGTCTGATGAGGTCTGTGTTTCGAAGACATTTCCTTAGATAGTATTATAAAGTTAACTCCTTCTGTTAATTTGTAAGCGTTTGACTAGAGATTCATCGAACAAACTTATGTAACCCTCAGATTTTAGTACAATTTGTCATCTGCTATTTCTATTACTGTGTGAGCTAATATAGATGTCAATTTATTATGGATTAGGTACCCATCCATGTCAGTTTTCAAATATGGGTACAAAACAATGTAGCAATTATTCGGGGCCGATGAGATCAAAGTCCAATTTGGAATGCTTTTCTATATAGGTACATCAGTTGTCTGGTTTGAAGGTTGTGATTAGCAAGACTTATTGGCATACATGTCGTTTGAATTCAGCCTTCAAGGTCTTAAAATACAGATGGTTATATATGCAGTGATTATTAAACACTAGATGTACTGCATATTTGTTTGTCATAATAAAAAGATGTCGATGCAGGCGGTTATGAACTCGAGGCACATGTCGTTAGTGCTGACGTGGAAGTTCTATGACCAAAGTGTGACGATGACGCGCATGCGCACAAACAGGGTCGTACTCTTCGACTTTTCCACGGAATACGACATCCTGGTCACTGACGAATTTCTCGATTATATGAAACACGTATGTATATTATTAATTAAATCGGATTGTAAATATCCTACAATTAGATTCTTCCAAAGAAGTGGATTTTGGGTCATAGTATTCCATGAATAATATTAGAGATTTTTTTTAATTTTGCTTTTTTGCTACTAAACGGCTATAAAAAAATTATTTGTATTTGCGAAACTAAAACTCGGGTCGCCTGCACTTTTTATAATGGATCTTTGTTATGGAGTCTAAAAATACTAATATACAAAATTCGCTCGAAATAAAAAAAAATATACGGCCGAATAGAGAAACCTTCTCCTTTTTTGAAGTCGGTTAAAAGTAAGCTATAATTACTATGTTAGATGAATCTTGCCAATGCTCGCTATAGATTATTTCAATTTACTTTGAATATAACTCCAAAGCTTACTCCTAGCTTTTAACATTTGGAAAAGCTTACATTAAGAATAACCTAGATAAGATAAGAGCCATATTACTAAGCTACAATACTTAGTAAACGCGAAGGAATTCTTTAGAAATATAACGTAACATTCGTAATATCTCCATTTACAAAAAAAATAATTCTGAAACTCAATATTGTGAGAAATAAAAAAATCATGTCTTCATTCTGTATAATCTTTCAATTACAAACATGATTAGGGGGAGATGCCGATAATGATATGTCAGAGTGACAAATATGATGAGCCCTTCGCTATCTGCTCGCTTCCTCTTCGCGAACCTCTTCTACACACTAACAGGAGAGCTGATATATCGCTAGCATTGGTATGTCCTTTCTCACTCTTTCTTAAAACTATGATAAAAACTGGCGAATTGGATCCAATAAGAAGGACGAGCTAAGAAAATAGTGGAGACGCCTCCAGTCGGCGCGGTAGGCCAAAATGGCAAGGGAAGCGTGGTAGATGCGGGAACAAGGAAGTCGTGCACTGACCTGTTCCTCAGCAGCAACAAGCGCCTTCGACGTGTATATCCGTTCGCAGCCGCCCGAAAGCAGCCTCAGATAACACACAAGGGCTTCCGACACCTCACACACTTCAGCCAACACTCGACGTCACCATTATATGCGGTTATAAGTTTATATTATAAGCGGAAAAGCAAATATAACCACCACGATTTCGAGGCGGCACGGGCGCGGTTAGGATTACAAGTAAGTATAGCGAGATTGCGAAATGTAGTATATGCGCTGTATGCGCGGGCGCGGTCAACACAGAAGTAGTGCACGACAGGTAAAGGGGTGGGGGTTTTAGGAAGCCACACTAGGTGGCGTTACCAAATAGTTATCACCTTAAAAAAATAAGTCGTCTATAACTCTTCTAGGTCAAGAAGTGTGTAAAATGATTTAGCCATACATTTTGAATGCATTATAATATCATCCAAAATTGTAAATAATAAAATATTTCTAGCAATAAGAAAGTGTTGTGAAATACAAATAGACTCTTTTGACTTCAGTATAACCAGAATAAATTCCTTTTAAAACATCTAAATATCATTACATCTAAATATCATACATTTTAGTTCTATAAAACACGATAACGCAACTTGAGATTGGTTTGTTTAAGCGTACATAAAATTCTGTTTTTTCTTTAATTCACACTGCGATCTTTGCTATGTGCATGAGGATATAACTTAGAGTGATGTTTAATAAAGTTCAGTTTTGTTCCATTGTTCGTTACCAGAGTAACCCGTATTTTATAAGTAGTAGTTCTGCCGGTACCAGAAAATAATAATCTATTAGACAGAACCTTTATCATGCTGGATTCACTTGCGGATTTCTAAACTAGACGGCCCAAAATACAACTGGTATTCATTATCTGTTAGTATACTATAAGTTTAACTAACTGTAAGTTGTACTTAAGGACACAATCAAGTGTCAAACTCTCAACCTTAAATTTTAACAAATTCAACAGCAAGAATGCTTGATTAGAGCTGCGCAAGCCCATTCGTAGGTATTAAAATCTCAGTGACTGAAGTAACAGGAGAGGTTCAGTGTGCAGGGCCACAAATGCATCGAGCTCTTGGAGTCGATGCAATAGATGGAAGCGACGAGGTAGGTGTACTAGACCTCTGGTGCATGCTGCGTGCCGATTCACGTCTACTGCCGGTTATCAATAAATCTATGCTTAAAGTAAGTTAAGGAATATATAAAATTGGCTCAATTCGTATTAAATATCTTGGAAGGTGATCTTCTGGGAGATAATAAAAATACTCTTCTGAAGTTCTTTAATAACTTCAACCGATTAATTTAGAAGAATTTCGGAGATTCAGTAATAATTTGATATCTGAACGATCTCGTACAAGTTACTAACTCGATTGATTCATGAGTATGTTATCGGTAAAAGGACCAAAAACCATTTTTGCTCGTCTGGTCATCACCCGGTATCTTTTGCAGAATTGTCGCTAATGTTATAAGCATGCACAGGTGTTGTATGAATAGGCGACGACGACGACTGATAGAGGTGATAGATATTGCGCATACACGAAAAGACCAAATACGGATATACCAGACAGGAATCGTTTTCAAACGTTTTTATTCCCAATTTAATTTAAGAACAGTAAGCTGTAAATCTAGAAGAAAGAGTTAGTGATTGATTATCTTATGTATACCTATATGAATACAGAAATCACCATCGCATCCAGTTAATATATCTAACGGTCAAACCGTGAACGCAAATTTTAGCGGGTCCCAGATAATGGAACAGATTCTCGATGAAAATCCATCAAACGGTTACCGGCTGTCGCAGGAGTTCGATCTGAATTTAGGAGAGCGTCATCAGCATTCTTCCATCGAGCGACCGGTGAGAGACTCAGGCACTCTATACTCATTTTCTGAATTCGTTTTAAAGGATAGTAGAATCAAATGCCAATATAGTGGTACGATATCAACTTTTTTGTTGAATTAAACTCACAGTTTGCGTAATTACGGAATTCTTTTTAATACAATTTGACAGTTAAAGCATTTCATCTATCATTGATTTTTTGATTGATTGTTTGGTTATTATTTGATAAAGTACAGTCATATTACTGAGCTTTAGATAAACCGCATAAAATTTCAGAACATGACCAAATGAGAAAAATCTTTAGATTTAGCTCTTTTCAACAACTTTGAAAATTTTTTATTGGTCAAATGTCTCACACATTGTATGTCTAAAGGTCAAACATGCATGGAAGCAGCAACCCTTTGATGAGCAAAGGACGACCAAGAAAGGAAAACGAAAGAAATTTAGGAATATGTCGCTAATTAGACGTAATTAACTGCTTTTATTCTTTTGCTGGCCAAATTTATTCGATTTCTGTTTCAATGACTGTTAGATTTGACAAATGAATTGAAAAACTTCGTATTCCAGTAATTCTTAGAATCTTAACCTGGAACAGCAGTACTTTCTAGAAATAGCCATGACGCTAGTGCTGCCCAAGTTAATTGTCATAGTAGTTCTGCCATTTTGCAATTATTTCTGTAATTGTTCGATTTAATTAACTGACTGTAATTAAACTTGTTAAGAGAGATTACTTTGCTCAGAAACAATGGTACATCAATAATTCTTCCTGTCGCTCAAATTTTGTTATGAAATCATGTAATGGTAGGATATTTACCATAATTTAAAACAATGATAGAAATCTGTTGCCAAGTTCTTGTTCAGTTCAAGATATTGTCAGCACTAATATTACACAAATCAGTTTTTTACTAGACCTCATTTATTTCTCCTATCGATTTATTTGTCTACTAACCTAAAACTATTTTATTTTATATTGATTTACTTTCAGATAAAGAAAATCCACGAGGAGAACAGGAGTTCATAACGGCACACGAAAAAAATGACTTCCATACTGTTGAAAGATATGGTGTTTCATATGAAGGTAAGGTGTCAAGTTAGGATGCGTGTGATTTACATTAGTCATACGTGATTCACATATATAACTCATGTTTACGTTTCTATACCTTATTTACTTGGAAACATGGCAGTTGTGAGCATAACTATCACCAACAACTGCTGACTTCAAGTAAAATACAGCAAACTCAAGGTTCTTGACAGATATTGTAAATGTGCTGGCATCAAAACCAAAAGGCAATATTTATCTGAAATAGTAAATATATTTCTCAACTTAACAAAGATAAATAGTAGGTCTATTCATACGACATAACTAAAAACAAAATATTGACTCATTATCAGAAAATTACTATACCATAGGTTACCATATAATTAAAAAAAAAAATTCTTATGAAGCAGGCGTACAATCAAAGTTCCTTTTTTATCCAATCATACTAAATAAGAGTTTCAGTGCAAATTTCGTTATTAATATGAAAATATCATAAGCAATTGTGAGAAGTTTTGTTTACTATAATTGTAAGTACAACGTCCAAAGATAAAGTATCAAAAAGATGGCATTAGCTTTATTGCTGCTGCCACTAAAGAACATCATTTTGATTCCTTCAATAGACTTGAGTTTTCAGTGAATTAAAATGTATTGTTGTTTTAATATTTTCGAACTACAATAGATAGCTAATATCTTTTTAACCTTCGCGTATTAAGTTACCTTCTATCATAATATCGTCAACAAACTTTAGATGAAGCTTTGCAAAAGTTAATTTTTCATCTCATTATCAGCCAATGAATTTGATAGAGGAAAGAAAGCAGTCACTATCCGACAACAAAGTATAGACAATGTGTGTGACGAACCACAAAAGGTATGTTGTCATTCTAATATATGTCGTATTCCACATTCAACAAAGTAATGCTGTTACGACTTTTATAATAAACAGCAGTTTGCAGCATTTAAAAATATCGTGATTAAAATTTTAACAATAGGTCTCCAAGTACAAGTTGAGATGTTATAGTAGCCTCACTTCAATTATTACTTGTAGAGTTGTGCAACATCATTTCTTACTAAATTGAACCAGATAAAACTAAAAACTAGCACGTAAATCTCGATGGCAAAATAGATATTAGGATAGTTACAACATGTATTCTAGGGCAATCGTAGATCACTCATTCATACTAAAAATAACATTGATTTGGTATATTGATCTTTTGTGGTATTGTTTAAGTCGCTTTCGTTCTGGTATTTCCCGCTTCCTGATTACCTTTATTAAAATTGTAATTCGCTTACTATTTATTTTTTTAAAGGAAGGCTGGAGATTTATTTGATTCTGTGCAAATTATAATAAATTTTATTGGGACCATTTCGTATAACTAAAGCTTCCAGTCTAATCCTATAGGTTTAATGTACTGCAGGATATTTTTTACAGAAAGCAGGCAGCAACAGGTTTTTGCTCAAAATTCGGTTACGTTTGGTCACGGCAGATTAGGTTCACATAATAAGTGCTTTGCTATTGCATCTTTTGTACTTTAGATCTTAATACTATCAAATTATGCTTTTATCATTAAAATAAAAACACTATAAATGAATTATTTCTACCTAAACCCTATAAAAGGATATTACAAACGAAGATGATGACTCGAAAGACGAGACTCTAGACATCACAATTCTTTGGTTAGCTCTAAACGAAGAGAGCAACATAATGACAGACCCCGACATCCAGCGGCTGTACATCGCATATAGTTTCCTTGGCAGAAGTGGCGCCGACCTTGAGACTCCCCTCAGCCTCCCCAAACCGAAAAATAACGTAGAAAAATGTCACTTTAACTTTAAGAAGAGTAAGTTTTTTAACCAATTTTTCTTTATAGTTTTAGTCTTAACTATGTAGCATGAAGAGTTCATAAATATATTTCTCGTAGAAATGATATAATTTGTAATTCATTAAAAACATATTTACAATACTGATACGATAGTGAAATGTGACATGTAAATCAACGGATTGAAATGTCTTTTCTCATAGCGCAACAATTGCACAATTAGTTGTGGTTGTTTAAGTTAAATAAAGCTATTCAATTAGCCTTTTTTACCCGCTTTCTATTAAAGGACAGTAGATGGTTTACGTAAGGTTTTAAATAACTAAAACCCCTATGAACATCTCCCGTGTGTTTGCTGTTGTGGAAAAATTGCAATCGCTTTTTTTGGCAAACGTTTTTTTTTTTTTCGTAACTGTCCTTTTTCCACAAACATAAGAAATCGAAAGAAGACAAAATGAAGAAATTTTTGACAATATGTATGATTGTCATAAGTTCACAATAGTTAATTATTCCGGTTCAACAACAACATTTGATCATTTGACAGATCATGATCAGGATCATGTTTCTTTAGATTCATCCTGGCTCACCAGTCGAGGGTCGATGATAACTGGAGATGAAATTTGGGGGGCTAGCTTTTCAGTTGCATGAACCTGACTTACCGGTACTGGGACACATGGCTCGATGCAAACGGTTGCTGGTACGAGACCACGACCTTGCAGAGTGTATTGTCTTCCAAGTTGTCAGTGAACCCCCTGAAGATCCGCTTGGACTCGCGCGGTGTGAAGACATCGGGTGAGCTTACCGGCATCTAACTTCCCTAATTACCTTACGATTTGTATCAATGTAATTCATTTTAACAAATCAATCATAATTAAAAACTGAGTTAGAATAATAAATGACGTCGTCTGAAACGTCTGTGTCTTGCGATTAGCAGGAGTTGATGCATTACACAATAGCACTACTTCTTTTTTATTATCGCATGGTAAAGTGACTACCCTATGCCTGATAGTAAACGTCGGTGACAACCAAAATAGATCGATAATCCACCACTAATGACCACTAAAATGAAACGTCTAGCTATTAGGTATACATTGAGTAGTCGCGAAACACGAGTCGAATCGAGTCTTCATAACGAATATTTATCACTCCATGTGTATGGTGGTCGTAACTCAGTCATACACAATTATTGTACCCTGCTACACGCACCTTTTTCCCCGTCCTTCTGAAACCGGAGATTTATCTAGCCCTTTGATTCCCTCAATTTCTCGTCACATAGTATTCTGTTTGAAAATTAAAATGCGCGTATTAAGTTAAGGAATTAGAGATTCTTGTTGTTGTCCATTGCCTTGGTGTTGAGGACAAAACATCAGTTGGTAGGGGGCTTACATATATATCTTTGACTGTTTCATGTAGTGAAGCGCGCGTGTATCTCGGCGACATCTTATCATGTAGCGGGAACGGTAACTTCTACACGGAGGTAGTGCCGGTGTTGGGTGTGCGCGGCGGAACTGGGGGGAGACGTGTGTGTGTGTGTGGAGCGAGGGTAGTCGTGCTCGCAGGTGGAGCGGGGAGAGCCACGAGGGGAGAGTTGCGATCGGCGTGCTCGCGGTCAGAGTTGACGGGTTGCATGTCGTCAGGCGATGTCTATATCGCAGTCAGTCGCACCGGGACCTTACAAAGTTACGCTAACCCCCGAACCGTCAACACTCATCTAAGCTCTCGGGATTGTCTAATGTAAGTTTTGATATCTTCATACATTCACCATCAACGCTCCCAAACGGAAACGTACAGAAAGTAAACTTTTCAGCTATGAAACAAACGATCGTGTTTGAAAACGTAAAAATATGTTTAGAGTAAAATGTCACCTATTGTTAAATAATAATAAAGTTGAAAATCTAACTTCAACTAAACTTAAAAGAACATGCTCTAAAATGCAATGCAAAGAGTTGACCAACTGACGATATATTATGTCAATGGATTGGTTGAATCTCAGCGACCACAATTAAAGGATAACCATCTAATCAACGCCTTTTTAACATCGTGGATTTGACGAATCCTAAAAATTCGATGTTTTTGCGTTAACATTCCATTTAAGGAAATATAAATTAGATGCGCTCCATTTTAACCTGTACAGGCTAGCCTGAGTTCGTTACCAATGTTCCTACAATTTGAATCATCCTGGAAAATACAAGAGTCTATGTTATATTTTAATATTAACCCTTTTTTCCTTTTAAATGTCTTCAAATCCTCTGATTCAATGTTGATTCGACTCTTCCTTTTAACTATTAACAAATCTGTAGTTGATATAAGAAAAGTGTAAGTTATTTATGTAATAAAGATTATTATTGATTTGCATGTTTGATTTATTTATTAATTATAATTAGGTATATACGTGTTGTCTAATAAGCTTAGTAACAGTAGTGTTAATATTATAGGGATTTCAAAAATTAATTATAACGAGTAAAGCAGAGGAATGAAATAATTATAAAGTTGATGAATCTTACAGAAGTAAGTACACAATGGCAGAGATTTATGATCCTGTAGTTTAATAAAAAGGACGACATTTCGAAACGTTTCTTCAAAACATTCACCATTATATCAGCAGTAAAGTAAGCTGATCAAGAGGTTACTTCCTCGCGTCTGCAGTGATGCATTTTTTTGGGATACCAATATCATTGTCAAAATGGAAAGACTGACGTTAAAACCTGAAGCATTTAAGGCGTCAGAAAACAAACATCTTGATCCTATTAAGAAATCACGATTGGTATCAATAACTGTCACAACTTATTTAACATTAAGTCTTCTGGTTGTTAAATATTGATAATAATATAAACATTAATAAGATTATAAATTGTCCTGTCTATAATTTCAATAGTGCTCTTGATTCTCAACCGTATGGTACCTTTACCAATATGGTAGAAAATTACACAATCTTCGTTAGTTGTGTTAAGCGGTCAAGTCCAACAGTCCAAGAACACATTCCATAGACCGCCTAATCTTATTAATCTTTGTTTATATCAATCTTCAATATACTGAAACAAACGTTATCAAACCAAACGATCAAATACCAATAAATCCATCAATTGTGCTAAGCTCGTAGATTGAAGATTGAAATATATAAAGTAATTCGTCAGTGAGAGTGCATCTGCGGCGAGAGACGTACGCGCCGCCGGTTCCCGCGCGCGACATAAATACTCATCACGATCCTCGATCGAAACCGTTTCGTAATAAACTATTATAGGAATGTTTCGCAACCGACCCCATTGGACCCCGGCTCATGTGTAAATAACCAGACACCCTAACAAACGCGACAAACATGTTCAGAGAAACACAGTGTTAGTGGCTACATGCGACACTGAAACCCTTTAGTTCTCTGAAAAATTTCGCGGGTAATCTAGAACGATGATGCTTACGGGTATATAGAATCTGATTTAAAAAAATGATAATTAAAAGTGAAATTTAATAGTCTATAATGTGGAATTCACAGTAATAGAGAAATATAATTCAATAGTAACATGAAAAGCAGTCATAAATAAATATTTATTGATGATGAAAAACACGCATTGTTTTCAGGTCTATCTGATGTTTTACAAAATAGAGGTCCTTTTGAGTTACTTATTTTAGACAGTTAAGAACTACAGGCGTTCTTAACGATGAATTAATTAGCGTAAGATGGTCTAAGTCTAATTGAATGTGAGTACTAAAGCTTTCTATTCACGTGTCTAGATTTGATACAATAGTTTAAAGATAAATAAAGGTTTGTGTTAAACATAGTGAAAATGTTGTAATATTTTGTTTTCGATTATAGTAAAAATCGTTAAAAAAAATATAATGATAATCAAATTTATAGTAATCAAGGGGTTTAATGTTTTTTAAATCCAAAAACACTACTAGATTTCAATGTCTTGGCGAATGTTTGCATAAGTTTCTTTAAAAAAATTACAAATTAATTCTAAACACAGTAGCTATTGAATCATTTGATAGTAATGTAATAACTTATTTTTAAGGAATGTTAATATTAAAGTTGTGTCTGGTACAAATAAATAAATGTAAACATAATAATACAAAAAAGTACTTAAAATGTACCAACACAAGAACAACCATTCAATTTTTAATGAATAAATACATTTCGTTCTTAAAATTTCTAATTATTAAATTAGCAGCATTAGTAAAACGATTTCATAAGTGCGATTCATTTTTTTATGAATTTTCTTATTAAGAAACCCAAGTTAAAAATTGATCATTTATTGAAATTATGCTATGCAAATACAATCATTAATACTGTTGATTCGCATATCTAAAGTTTATGATAATCTAGCTATAATTAGCTAGTTAGACCAACAGCTCTAACATAATATCGAGGTTTTAATTTTTTTTTCTAAAACCAATATGTCTTGCATTTTCATCTTTAAATAAAACATTAGAAAGTTAATGCGTTCCTATTTTTAGATTCTATAGAAAGTTATAGTTATAGTTTTAACAATATTTAAGAAATTATTAATTTCTTGAAAAAAAAATTGTTTTAACGATTACATTACTTTTCAAAATATGTTTAGAAGACAAGAAATTTCAAAAAGTTTATTTGATTAAGCAGGCATTTCAAAATTACCACCAGCTGATGTTCAATCAAAAGTATGTATGCACATGCAAAATGTTAAGCCAAATGCGTATAATATTTTAATCAATCGTCGTATCTCGAATAAAGTAAAGAACGTTAAAGCATTCTCATTTACAAGTTATTTGGAAATTATCATACTTTTATAATTAATTCTTGCAGTATGTCTACTGTATTAATAGAGAAGATAACATTTCGCAGATCTGTAAAATAGAAATTATTCGATCAATCAATCTGCCGAAGTATAGGCGCTAGACGTCCTTGCCCCAGTGATGTGCCAAAACGTGGACGCATTTAGATCGGCCTACCGGACCTGAAAGATATAGCAAAACATTTTTCCAAACCGACCTATGTATTTCGGACCTTACCCACCGGAGATAGGGTCCTCACCGCTAGCAAGTTTAAACTTGCAGATTATTAATTCAGTGGCAAAGTTTTCTTTCCTTGCGTTTAAAGGAGTTCAAACCTTAATGTTCGTCGTAATTAGTGCTTCGGTTAGATCTGATTAGTATCACATTAAACATATTTAGGAACGCAGACTGACTATTTTCTTGTACTGACATTTGTCGGGTAACATTTCTTTCTGTCTTAGCTTCGTAAGAGGTATCATCGCAATGACATCATCGAAAACCGATGCAGGAAAATTCTGTTTTCATAAGTCGTATCCATGTCAAAATGTTTACGGTAAATGAATTTGCTATGATTTTAATATTACTGGCCATTTATATGTCTCTATATATCTTTTTAATACTCACCTAGTTCTATTTCATCTATTTGGATTTAACAATCATATATGGATATTTAAAAACACACAATAAGTACATACTGGGTGCTTATTATCGATCGAACTTTTTCATTATATTTTAAAAATAGCACAAACTTGCAGACATTTATGTTAACAAGCTTTTACAATAATGGATTTATCACTTTATATTTCTTACACCCCAGTTTTTATTTTTTAAGTATAAAAATAAATACTCCTAAAACTATTTAAATTTATTTTTATTTTTTTTCTATTATATTGTTACTAAATTTTATCTGCGTAAATATTTTGGCGTCTTGCAACGTGTCTCGCATAGTTTCACCTCCGTCACAGCTGAGTCCATGAATCACTGTTTGAATTTAAACTTAACAAATCGTCCGACATTTCCGACTGTGAAGCCCACTGAGTGATCTTTATTCATTGCTTAATTGTTGTAATACCGTTCTATTTCTCTTTTTACTTCCTGTCGTCTTTTATAAGCAAGAATATTTGGGATACTTCCCATTTTGTTAGGTTGGAATTAATTTATTACATAAAATGTAACATGTATGTACATATATATTAAAAAGTCAAAGGAGAACTGAATTAAAAAAAAATTAAAACCATAAAACTCTAAATTATCACAGATTTTTGTTTCTTTTTTTTTAAATGATAACAGATAAAAAATCAAATCTGAATGATATTCTAAAAAAATATTATGTTGATTATTTCATCTTTTACGGATTGTTGTGTCATCAAAGTAAGTAAATAAAATTTTCAATTTAATTCAAATTAGTAATTTATATCTTAAATTTAAGAAGACTGGACAGATATATGGAAAAATATTCCCAATTATTTCGTGTTGACTGGTAAGTGTTTGATAAATCTATATTTAAATGGAACGTGAAAGTCAAATGTTTGTTTTTGTAAATAAAACTCATATATATTTAACTTTGTCATTGATATTGTGGCAGTCTAAAAAGTTTTATGTATTATAATTTACTGGAATTTTGTCTTTTTTTTTTAAATATTTGTTTCTACTTTCTTTTGTCTGAATTTTGTTTATGCTGATTTATCGACGTCTTCTGCCTTTTTCCTCAGACTTCAATATAGTAAATAGATGTGATTATTCAATATATAATGGACTATGTGATGGTACTTTGCTACTTCAACTGGATTGAAATCTGTTACAATAACCTACACCCATTTGGTCTTTCCATGAATCATTCTCAGATCGATTTATATATCACCCCCTGGCTTCGGATGAGTCGACATTGATCTCAGGATGCTTCGTAGAAGAACAAAATACACTTTGTTAATTGTTAAGGAAACGCAAGAACTTTCAATATGGTTCAAGCGAAAGTAATAATGTCGAACAAAGTATTTACAATAACTATTTGTAAAGTAACACCTTAAAGTAACGATTAATAAAGTTGCTATTTGAAGACTAAAGCGAATAAATTGTTTACGCATATTAACAGTTTGGGTCACGTTTACAGGGTGTGCCAATTAACGTTCAAATTCTCACAACACTTAGGGTAGCATAATTTACTCGTCATAAAAGAAATCAAAATTGATTCCTAGACCTTGTAGGCTATCTACAAACATTTTGTGCTATTTAAGCGCTAATGCTGTATAAATAGTAATTAAGGAATTGTAGTGAACAAAAACTTTTGTATCTTTATTTGAGAATAGCTTTAAATTCTCTTAAATGAAAAAAATGTTAGTGATTGTGTTAGTAAACCAAAAGTGCAAATCTTTGTTACCGGTTGATTTTTAAAAACTATCTCCAATGCATATTAAGTTACTTTTTCATACCTTTTTATTTCTATTTACTATAATAACTTAAATCACTAATAACGAGTAGTATAAACTGGTAAATATGTATACATTTCCATTTATACATACTGCGATTTATCAAATGACAAGATCAGAAGAAGTTAGCGAATATGCAGATTATGTCTATAATTACACCAAGGTTTCAACGGCCTCAGCAATAGATTTTATGGCAAATGTCCGACGCTGGAGTTTTCTCTGACGCGGATCGTCTGTATTGTGACATCCGGCTCGGATAATGCGCTCAGCATATTGCAATGGTTTATAGCTTTCTATATACCATCATCAGTGTCTTGATTCCCTAGCTAGTTTTATGATTTTAAAGAAAATATTTTTCTCTTTTAATTTTTTGTTTAGACAGAACTACTACATTTACATGATACAAATTTACTTAATCTAATAGAGATTGGTGTTTGTCGGTTGGCCTGGAATAACAACAATAAGGTAAACATATCTAGTAGCGATCGTAGAAGTGTCACAAGAGGTCTAATAAAGATGTTCCAAATTACTTGGAATGATCATGAACAAGACGAAACTCATGTCTAATGTCTATGTTGTGCCGACTGTTATAAATATCGATGACTACGCTCGAAGTTGTTTACACTTATTTTACACCTGGGACAAACTGTGCATTTAAGTAGGTAGAGAAATAGGCAAATCGTTGAAAACAACTCGGCTGAGTCGCGTCCGGGAAGCTACGCAGTAACTCCTCATCCGATATACCGCTGTATTAAGATGATGTATTATCGGTGATGAGATACGGCACTGAGACGTGGTTGCACATGATGCGCCTAATAAGATACTCGAAGTTCTACTGCCTGATCAAGTCAGAAATGAGGAGATCCGCAGAACAACCAAATTAACCGACATTACTCGTAGAACCGATGCGTGTTGAGGCCAACGGATTATACCGGAAGACGGCATTGTAGGACCCTAACAAGGTGGACTGACAACCTGGTGAAGGTTGCGGAAATACGATGGATGCGAGGGGCACGAGATCAGTCGTTGTGGATATCTTTGAGGGAGAAATATATCCAGCTGTGGACATCTCTCGGTTGAAAATATTACTTATAATACTTAGAGTTCTTTAAACACATTATGATCTTCAAAATGTCATTTAAAGACTGACTTAAATGTATCAACCACATTTAGGTATTCATTAGGAAACATAATATGTAGTTTCTTTATATTAATTTGTTAGTTATATCACGACCAAAATGTTTCCTTTCATTTATTACATTTAGTCTTAAACCAGAAAACTTACATTGTTAATAATCATTATTTTATGTACAATCCTTCTTTTGTTGAATCAGATCTTAATAATATATATTTTTTTATTTTTCAATTGTAGCTTCTACTACTACGTCCTAGTAAATATCGACCCATCTCTGGGTTAAGTTGTTACCAACTACTTTGTTACTATTCACTAAATTTATAAAAATTGGACAATACAATTGCAATTTTCTTACCAATAGCTATCACTGAAGGATTACAATGAAAAATCCATTATTCTTCTTTTAATATTTCATTATCTACTTCGTTGTTGGCAAGTTCAAGTATGACCAGTAGCAATTTGGCATCGTTTCATTGGCATGCAGTTGACAGGTGAGTAGTTTCTCCCTAGCAGGCCACAAATTGATAGCGCCGAGTGCTCATCAGTCTTCTAGGCAATTATTGCCTGCATCTGACAGTTGTAAATTTACAAAAACCATAAACTATTGGACGACCTTTATCGTAGATAATAATAATTTATACCCTTAGTTTGTCCTTTTAATGTTTATCATTACTTAGCCGTTAAATATTTTATTGCAAAAAGTTGATTTATAATAATGAATTTAGAAATAACACAGTTTTAATTTCGTACTCAATAGGATTCATATTTAAACTCTGTTAGTTGCAACTGAAAATCAGGGCTGAGCTCTTCTGCAATGGTGACATGACTGAGCTTATACTTACTTGTGCACCGTTTTGCAGCGGTAATGTGACACTTGATACTTTTGTTGTTTAGCTAAAATACAGTCATATCTTTAAGTTTATGTAAAACTTTAAAATACCTAACGCGTAGTAAATTGTGTGTCGATGTAAACAATTCAATAAAAATATTTACTTTCTTCATCTGAAATAAGAAAAGCTATATGAATGAAAATAAAATATAAACACATAATACATTATTAATAACTAGTTCGCCCGTTCCATTGTCGCAAGGACAATTGAATTAATTATAGATAAGGAATTTAAATTAAAAACGAAATAAGAATATGAAAATAGTATAATAATATAAACTGAAGGTTTTCTTTACACACCATTAGTATAAAAAATACAAAAGAATAATAAGCCAGTAAAGAAACTCGTCCCGTATAGCACTGTACTTCTTTTTATCAGAATTTCTTGTCAGAACGGTACGCCTGTATCGGTCATAGAAATTATCCGATCGTCTAAGACCTTCGCTTGCCTCATCCAAATATCAGCACGGTATAATGTATAGAGTTGCCGGATCTTGTATTGTATCCATCAACTTACTATATTTAATAAATTGCACGTCGAGTGCTGCTTATTCTTCATCACCTCAGTTACTTTTCCGCGGCTTCTCTACTATTAATGAAAACATACCTTATGTTCTTTTCTGTACTCCTGACAACATTATGCAAAATTTTATGATAACCTGTTAAGTAGTTGAGTCGTGATAAAAATAAATAAATAGAGTCACATTCGCATATAAATGCGAATACTATAAAGTATTATTTACAATTATACATATAATCTAGATTTCAAGCCGCAAAATTATGACGGTATAGCTCTTGACTAAAATACGAGTTCAATAGTCGCATATGTCAGCACGTCTTTATGTATTTTATTAATAAAGTTTGACGTCAACGGACAGTATTTTTATTATCTAAGAGACATTTTTAATTATAATAAAATGTAATACTTTGAAATGTTTTATTTAATTTATGTCAGTAAAAATATTTTGTCGCAGTACATACATTCATTTTTTTTTCTAGAAATATTTGTGATCTTGGAATAGTTAGTTTGTAAATTCTTAATCAATATGTTTGAAGTTATATTTCGTTGTCTCAGATCTAAATGACGAATGCTTTACAAAAACGATATATAATACAAAAGTTTATGGTAGTATTGAACAAAGTATTGACGAGAATAACTTATGCTGGTCAAATATATAATATTATTTAATGCATAGAAAAAATTACCGTGGACGTGATTGTATAAAGAGAGTACTGGATCTGGAATAAGGGAAAGCTGTTTACTAAACACAGAAGCAACGAAGCTACGACCATTCATTCCTTCCTCAATAGGTGCATGGCGTGATGATGCATAGATTATATTTAGTAATATCATTTTAGCTTTCGAAGAAGTAGGTAATATTCGCGGGATAGCATTATGATACCACATATTGTTGGATTTATTGTCACTCCATAGTTTTAGTTCTTAAATACAGTTACCAATGGTGGTATTCACACGGGTGCATTCTCGTCATTTTGAATTTGTTGTTATTAAAAAATATAAATATATGGGTTATATTTGCTATAGGCTTTATTCCCCTCTCTTTTAGTATAAAGTAGCTAACAGGCATACATCCTATTTGTTTTAAGTGAACATGGTAACTGGGATTTTTTTAATAAACCTTGAAACGACTGCAATTCTAACTAAAGTTCGTAAATATTCGGTTACAGTTATTCCTAATGACTGGTTTGGAATTACAAGTGATCCAGTGTGTGTGTGTGTGTGTGTGTGGTTTCAATTACATGATTCTACCATATTTAGAATCGTACCTACGTTTCTACCGTAATTTCAGTTAATTTATTACCTACATTAAAATATTCTATTTAATATAATGATCACTTAAATAACTGATCTGTATTACAATAAAATTAAACAGGAATTGTTATATAATGAAAAAACAGTGAACAAAGGGTTTCAGTGCATTTTAAAGAACAGTGAAAACAGTGACTGTGAACTAATTAATATTTTGGACAAAAAAAATTACACACGAAGATTTATCAAACAAACAACAATATGACAAACATGGATCACGATACAGACATGTTCACAAAAGAAGCAATAGGTCAGTGTTTTAACGAAACGAGATTGACAATAGCACGATACAAATATAGAATAATCCAATCTACATAAGAACAGTAACCATAGCTTTGATTTGTTGTATTGTAAAATACATAATTATGTCAACTAACACAAAGTTAGTAAGATAGAGTCGGATAGGCAGGTTGAACCCAATATATATGTATACACCAACACCATCGATATATCCAAAAGTTTCTAGAAATTTAATATCCGACTAGATCATACTGGAAGTATCCTTGATTAAAAAAGTCACCCCTAATTTATCAAGAAATTACATATAAATCATAACATTTCATCAAAATGCAGTGCTATTGTTGATCTCTGAGCAAATTATGATTGGATGTTTAGATGTTTAATAGAGATGAATGACTCAAACTGAGTTACTTTTGAATACTAGTAACAATAATACGGCCTCGTGTCGATAAAATAGTAGTGAAAGTCACTCGTCTCTATTATTTTGTGTAAAATTAAACAAATTAAATTCTAAAGACGCTGACCGTCTTTGTCTGTCTTGTAAACAACACTCAAATTACATCAATATATTATTAAAATATATATATATATATATATATACACTACAAAATCGATCAAGTCCATTGCATTAGTGATATCATTTATTTTATGAAAGATAAAGCATGTATTTAAATCGAAATGGACTTTATCGTTGTTGAAAACGTAAATTCACTTCATTCGCATGATAACTCTTACACACTTCGTTTTCAATAAAACTTTACATAATTTATCTTTCACATAGCTTATTTAGATTAAATATAGTTGGAAGTTGGATCATCTTTCTAAGCCTATAATATAACGTCAATATAATCACGCTGTGCAACTTATAGAATATTCCCATCAATAGATACCAATTCCTTCCGTCTTTTCACATGTACATATATTATTTGTTTATATTTGTACACAGAATAGGCTCAGTGCTTTGAACACAATCTCACCTGATGTTAATTGATGATGTGGTACAGGACAGTAAGCACACTAAGCCTAGAGGTACTGGTTCTCAAGTGATGTTGCCGGAACACACCTATTGGTATTTGACGATAGGTTTTCAAAGTTGAGGGTGGTAACTACACAGGCGGGCATCATTAGAAAATGCCCTACCACCATGCTTTCCTTGTTTCCTCACGATGTTTTCCTTCACCGGAAGCTCGGGCCGATTTTAGAGTTGGATTAGGTGGGGATCGAACCCGTGTCGATTGACGCGATCTGGCAGAACTACCTGCTGCATCATCATCGCTTCAAAATTGACGTGCAAAAGAAAGCGTAATGATGATCCATTTCCAGATGTAAATACCGGCAAACATCTTCACAATAATTGAATACGGTGCCAGATATCGATTTTAAGTTCTGATTGGTCAACGTCACGTGCGGTATTGACGTATCGATCGTGTGATTGGTAGAGCACTTCTGCGTTTATGTTAAATATGTCTGCCAGTAAATGAATACAGAATATTAATTTCTTACGTCATACATACATGCTACCTAGCACTATGAATCTCATAATAACTTCAATTGTATTCCTTTTTGGCTTAAAACCATTTGATATTAATAAAATTGGCCAAATTTTGTATGTCAGTAAGATTGTAAGCACTAAAAATTGATTGAATACTAACAAAACATACTGGATTAGTTCCTACTTTTTCTTCTTGTTTCAAACCCAAACATTTATATGATTTTGTTTTCTGAAAAAGTATGATTATTTTTTTAACAAATGTTAAACACATAAAGTAAAATAATCTATCGGGTTTTACTTGAATTTTGTGACTGTTCTGTGGACGTCAAAATAAACTATCATCCAATTAACAACTGACAAAATTAAAGTATAACTCAATAAATTTTAATAAAATCTCGTACCGTTTGCATTATTACCGTATTAGTTCTAAGCAGTAACTAAAAAAACTTCCATCCGTACTTTGTGAAAAAACCTCGTACAATTGTTCAGAACTAGGACTGACTAAAAACTGTTGAACTATCCACTATGACTCATTTTCGAATTTTTACTAACACCATACAACCTTTGTCTCTATAAAATACGACATCGTACAACCCAGTG
Source organism: Samia ricini (assembly GCA_014132275.2). Lineage (NCBI taxonomy): Eukaryota > Metazoa > Arthropoda > Insecta > Lepidoptera > Saturniidae > Samia > Samia ricini. The sequence continues at coordinate 17,699,239 of AP028161.1, forward strand.
GCATGTTCTTTTTTATTTTTCGTTCCATTAATGCTTATATCTGTACCCTTATCAATTCCCATTGATGTATCTTTGTAAATATCACTATATATCGTGTAAACTAATCATAGTTAACAAAACTATTATAATTGAGCTCTGGTTCCATTATCAATATGGACAATATCTTAGTTTAAATAAAATCTTATATTATCTGATCACGTCAAATACCTAGCATTGCTCGTAATAGTATCACAGATAATTTGAGTTAATTTTGAATAATATGTAGACACTGATTAATAGCGTCATAGATCCGGCTCGAAGGACCATTTAATCATCATCGAGTTAATTGATTAATCGGTTAAATAATACATTTTTAATTATTATAATTATAAAATAAATTTTAAAGTGTATATTCTACATTCATAATACAGATCATATGAAGCTAACATGTAACTCTGGCCGGAATATTGGCCATTGATTACAGCTCTGTTGCATCTTACGATTCATTTAATTATAGTTTAACAATAATGTACGATTTTATAAGAGAAATTTCGTTAAAAAATATCTAACTTAGTAAGAGAATCACTGTATTACCACAACGTGAAAATTTCAAGCCGGATATGTGTTTCTGTAAAATTACTGGTGAATCATAAAAATGTAGTTAAGTATATTCCTTATTTCAATATACTAACAACATGCAAATATTTGCCAATATACAATTGAATTGAATTTATGAAATTTATACGTGATATTCCTATATCCGTGATATATACGTCCTATATACGTCGTATATCCTATATACGTATATCCTATAAACGTGATACCTATATTCTGAATTGAAGTATTCCACCAAACCAGAGTTCAAGAATTAGAAATTGTATCGTATTTTGTGAGCGTGTATGTGAATTCGGTGATATTGGGTAGAGTTCGGCGAGTGGCTGTCCAGGGTGCGGGTTCCGGCGCTGCTTCGGAATCGAAGGCGGCTCAGTGAGCGCAGAGCGAGGGCGTCGACCCTGCGTAACATCATGGACGTAAGTATTTTTAAACAATCCTAATGCGAATCCTAATATTGTGAAAAGCAGCGATTGTTAAGTATAGAGTCCTCAGTTAACTGCTTAGATATGCTTATCTGTTATTTTTTCTCATCTTAACCACTAAACAGATTTCGATAAAATTTTGTAATGACATAGATTGCACCCAGAGGAAAATATATGCTGCAAATTGTCTGATTTCCACGCGAGCGAAGGCGCAGGCACAGGTAGTTAGCCATGTAGCTACAGTGGTATTAATGACACAAGCCTTAGAATCTGACAGCCCCATATGCAACGTTCGTAAGCAAACATCGCGAACAATCTTGAATTCTTAGTGATAATAAATCTATACTAACCAATAAAATTGAAGTATCCCTTTGTCATGTTATCAAAATAACATTTTTTTATGGTTATTAGATAACTTTAAAAGTCCTCCAAACAAATTTTACTAGAGAACCCATTTATAATTAGTTACGATACTGAGGGATTAATGAGAAAATATGTACTTGACGTTTGCACAAAGACATACGGTTTTTATTTAATATGAGAGGGTTTCGGCAGCTTCTTCGAACTGTTGAGGCGAGCCTTTAAGAGACAGTCGAAAAAGGTAAACAGCGCACGGGCATTAAAGTGGTACATACCACAGCTTGAGCTGGTGTCTGTTTAAAATGTTTCGCGGAATTTACCTTAGCTAAGCTCTACAGTTGGAAAAAAGAAAATAAGAAAGGTTGCATATAGAATCCTTGTACCTTATGTTAAGTGTGCAAGTGTGTATGCACATAATGATGCGTGTGATGCTCAGTGCATGCAATGTCACTGTATCCTGCTGGCGGCGGCTACAAGAGCTTCCCCAGACGGGGATTGGAAGATGTCTCATTGCCTTTTGTAATATGTATGTAAAATACGTACTGAAATATTAGAAATGTCAAAACATTTATCGTTTGATACGAAGATATATAAATATAATATCAGTTATCTCTACCGGCAAGATGAGGTATTACATATTATTAAAAGAGATTTTTATTTGTCATAAATTTTGTTAGACCGTTTCACGTTCACGCGCCATTGTTTTATAGTCTATAAAATCGCGACATCGTTTCTTAGTATACTTTCATGTGGTGTTATTTTATCGGGTTTGTATTAATTAATTACAACACGTATTACCCATAAAAAACTAGGAGCTTACATTTCATTATTGTATTACGTGGTTTTGATTTATCACGTAAGTATGCAAGAATGTAACTGGAAAACTATTGACTAAACTTCATAAAATAACTGTATATTTTCGATGTCATAGTTAAACTCTTTAATAGAATACAATGACATTAAGGATTAAACTTCAAATGTATGAACGTAATAAACTCAGGAATGATCAAAAATAAACTTCCCTAGAAACATTGCGGCTTGTAACTAAGATATTACTAGCTTGCAGCTGATATTTGTATAGTATATTTTTTTATTTATATATTGCATATAGACTGAATGGTGTTTAACAAAACGTTAAAATATAATATTATGTATTATACTAGACTATGAAAAGAATACGATAATTTAAATAACAAAACAATTTATTATTAACCGAGGAGCGAAACTAGAGTCATATAATACACATTCTAACTATTTATTAAATCAACAACAACATTAAATGCATTATAACTCGATAATAAATAACATCTTATTTATATATTTCACGGACTCATTGCCATATGTAGGTAACCGTTTATTTTTAGCACCGATTCACGTTGAAACTTTAAATTAATTTAAGTACAGCGACATCTAGCGATATTGTTTAAAACTATTATTTAACACAAATTGTGTTTTTTATGTATAGTTGATTAGTACATTAAATAAGAGATGGCGCTTTAGTTGAGTGTTACCTACATCGGATTCTCACAAAATAATTTGCTAAACGTTCAAAGTTTGAACACTAGATGGCGACGCACGCTTTCTTAAGGTGAGTGTTGAAAGTCATTTTGGCGTATAGGTACACATCTAAGTACTTGACTTTGGTGGCCCAGGGGATACTAAGTATTTGCTGGGACGAGGAGTGTCGTTTTTCCGGTAGGAGTAGAACATGACCGTGGTGTTTTTTTCCGGGTTGATCGCTATGCGCCATTTTTTGTACCAAAGGCTTGGGGTGTTCACAGCCTTTTGGACGCGGGATCTGAGTCAGTAAATGCTTCTAACAATCAAACGCACAGAAACTTTTTGTATTTACTTTGCTATAGTCAAACAATGCCCTACAAATATCCCTCGATAACTTTCCCTCTTTTATGGCAACGAATCCTACCAAACCGTAGCTTTGGTACCAAACCGTATTTCATGGCTTATATCTAACTGATTTGTTATCCATTCTGATGTTATAGATAAATTACTAAAAAAAAAAAACTCTTGTTGACTCCGGTGTTACTAGATTATTCTTGTATTTTCATTTTCGATTTCCTGTTGTTACACCTTCGTGTTCTATTTCTATGAATCTATTTTAGTTACGTTTAAATACATTGTTTTGAGATATCTCGCGTATGACAGGCGACATTATACAATGCTCGTGTACTACTTTCAGTATTTATTGCGAATTATTTTGTATTTATTTAATTTAATAGGCGTAACATTATCATCCGTTGGATTACATCTGTGAAATATTTTATATCTTATCGTATTGTATGCTGGTGGATTTTTACGAAATACCATAAGAATAAGAATTATTTTCTAAGTAAATCTAGTTTAGCAGTACTTTCCAACAATTTATCTAACCTTTTGATTTTTTACATTTTACGAAGGAGACTCCAATCGCTTCTAATTGTTGAAAAATTAAATATTGAAGAAATTACATATGCAATTGACGCACCATAATTCCCTGCGATGGACAAATGTAAGATATCGCTGTTTTAAATTATATACTAGCTGTGTGCCCGCGGCTGCGCCCGTGTTTCGTATATTCTTCACTGCGTTTTTTTTACGCGGAACCCTAATCATTTTCGAAGATTAAAAGTAGTCTAAGTTACCCGGAGTAACTTCAACTATCTACCAAAAAAAGTCCCGCTAAAACCCGTCCAGGCGTTACGGATATTACCCGGAACAAACAGACAGATAACATTTAAAAAAATTGTATTTTTGGTATAGGTATCGTTCATATCTATTTGGTAAAAAAACTAATTTTGAGATTACAAACAGACACTACAATTTATTTATTAGTATATACTAGCTGTGTGCCCGCGGCTTTGGCTTCTACACACGGATCTCTTATTATATTTCCGAAAGTTTTTTGGTACTATAAGAGTAAGCAAAAATAATTCTCACCAATTCCAGCACTTGCTAGTAAACTGACCATTGAATCGTTTTTTTTTTTTTTACATTTTCTTGGGTTTTTTTAACATTTTTCTACAGAACCTTAACATTTTTTTTTTGTACTGACATAAAGCATAATATTTCGCGTAAAATCAAACACATTAAAGAAAAAATGTGCATTGAATCGGGTTTTATTCAAACTTTTATGAGTTTAATTTTTTGACGCGGAACCCTAATTATTTTCGAAAATTTACTTTTAGCGTATGTTACGCGGAGTAACTTCAGCTATCTGCCAAAAATAGTCCGGTCCAAATAGGTCCAGCCGTTACGGAGATTACCCGGAGCAAACAGACCTACAGACAGACAACAATATTAAAAGTTATGCTTTTTGTATAGGTATCTCATATACATTCATATGTATTTAGTAAACAAAAACTTATTTTGATGTTAAAAACAGACACTTTAATTTATTAATGTGTATAGATTGAATATAATTTTTTATTATTATTACTGAAGCCCACTAGAATTGAACCGAGCTTTCTAGCTAAGTGTGCGACGATAAAATACTTTATTCCCTTCTATTTATTTAATTTACTCTGAATAGGTATTGACAATTGAAACTTCATGGTTTAAGAACTGTCTGATAAACGCGAATCATACAAGCCGGCGAACTGTTCCAGTGAATATGCACCTACGTCACTGTTTCGAAAATATTATTATTAGTTAACTGGTTCAGGGACGTAACTACTGTTAACTCGGTAGATTTTAATAATAAACTAGTTTCGAGGAAAACCCGTTCTAATATTGCTTCAGACCCTGACGTATTATTAACGGATTGGATTTAACTGAGAAAATCTCACGTAATGTGTATGCAAGATGCGGCTGCTGTGTGGTTCATAAAAACGTTCTATTTTGAACGGCTCTTCATCGATTATTATACAAGTCTAATGGTCTAATGCAAGGATAAGCACCTTTTAATCAGTCGGGCTATACGGACGGTTCAGATTTTTTTTGCGGGCCACTAACTATTACTGTTGTTAACTATTAGATAATAGGATATTGTTCTTTATTTTAATCTTTCGATAATAGTAGTTTTTTTTAATAGCGTTAAGTGCCCAATCCAAAAAATCATTTAAATTATAAATTCCCGCGCGAAAACGCTAACCTCATGTTTCTTTAGTTTATGACGTTCTGATCATCAACATCCTAGGGATGTCAATTCTTTCCGAAAAAGATCTATATTTAATTCACATTTACCAAAAAAAAAACGAAATGAAAACTAAGGTATGTAACCGATAGCTGTAATCAATGTTATTTTAGGCATACCTTTTGTTGTAATATATTGTTTATGTCAGGCGTTAAATTAAATATTAATAGCAAGAATAGGTCACAGATATGTTGGTCAGTTGCTAATTTGCGATATTTATTTTTTACACAAGTAAGATCTAAGAAGAGTTTTTTTTTACATCTTCTGTTAGTGACCGCGTACGCAAGACACTCAACTTGTAACTTATAACTTATGGGAATATAATACTCAAGTTGTGCGGGCCATTCAATAAACGTAGGCAAACGCATACATAAGGCTCAGCAGCCTTGCTCTAATGTTTTGTTATAACTAGAACTAATGCTTGGAACTTTTGTATGTAACATTTGTGTTCGGATAATGATAAATATTCATCCATAATAACTATTAAAAATTTGAATTGGAAAATTAATTGTTTTCTTGTCATAAAAGGCTAAGGCGCATATAAAACATTATATACTGTATAAAAACCTTATTAATGTATTTTGTCAGAGATTTCAAAATCTGCTTCATTTCATTAAGCAATCAACCACAGGTCCGTTATAAGACTTGTCATTTTGTATAGATCAGAATACTGGGCTAGCAAGAAGATGAATGAGAAACGATTGCATATAACTGAGATGCGTATGTTGAAAAGGATGTGTGGTGTGACAAGAATATGATAAAATTAGTACTTAATATTTTAGAGGGAGCTTAGTATGGGCATGTATGAGAAGAGAGGAAGCGCATGTGGACAAATATTGTAACGAATTTGAATGTGAAAAGATGGAAAAGTAGAGGAAGGCCAAAAAAAAGGGGAATGGAGTGTGTGAGGAATAACATGAAACAAAAAAAAGGAGTAAATGAAGAAAATAGATACCTTGGGTTCAGTAATTTTTACATGATTGCCGAACAAATGAATAAATAAACAAATAATGTAACAAAACTCATCGCTATGATTCTATGATCAATATGACCGATTCTAATGCCCTGCATAAAGTATTTTTTAATATCTCTTAATGCAGTCCTTATTTTAAGCTAAAACAATAATAACCAGATATTTTAGTAACGATTTACTTTGTCACAATATAGAAATCGGATGAAAATACATGCTGTCAATATACTATTATATATTAATAAACTCTACATAAATTGTTTCTGTATTAATACTAGTGCCCATCTGTGATCGAAATTCAACCATAATTCATAAAAACGCTAACAATTTTGTTTTCTTTTCATTGTCAATTGCTTAAAGTAAAACCTTCTCATAAGTCAATATTCTGTCTACACGATAAATTAATGTCAAGTCTGACATTGAAATGCGATTGATAATGCATTAGTAATATTAAGGGATATAATGATGATGAGTGTGTGCGTCAAACTAATGCTAGTGTGCGAACTGTATTGTTTTATTAATTTATTATATTTTTATTCTCAATTTTAAAAAAAAATTAGCATTCTGCACTCTTTCTTTATACATATATACTAATAAATAAAATTCGAGTGTCTGTTTATAATATCATTTTTTTTACTAAATAGGTATGAATGTTATAAACGATACCTATTAAAATAAACAATTTTTTTTTTTTCAATTTTTGCCTGTCTGTCTGTCTGTTTGTTTGTTGCGGATAATCTCCGATTTTGACGGGACTTTTTTTGGTAGACATCTGAAGTTACTCCGGGTAACTTAGGGTACTTTTAATTTTCGAATATAATTAGGGTTCCGCGTAAAAGTATTTACTTCACGTATTAATATTGTGATACTCTATTTACTTTATTAAATGGTACGTATTGTTTTATATTAGTTGTTCAATAACATAATATCGAACTGCAATAGAAAAAATCATGTTGAAAACAGACAAATTAAAATATCAAAACATGCACAGAATCCAAAAAAATAAAAATAAAAACATAATTCTGTATAATAAAATTGAAGAAGATCGTGGACTGTTCAAGATAATTTAACGGTATAAATCAAAGTCTGGATCGTAAACGCTGTCCGATTTAAAACTCCACGCATAAATACATGGAGAAATTGTGTAAAACCGGGCCACCGACCTATCACAACCGTTACAACATATTTATTCCGTCATCTGTTGTGTTTTAAAAAATACAATTAAAATTAAATATTACAATACTAACAATTGACAAATGATTATATAAATTTACCGTATTTTATATTTATGTAACTAGCTGTGAGCCCGCAGCTGCGCCCGCTCATATATTCTTCACTGCGTTTTATTTTTTTTACACAAGAAACCCTAATAATTTTTGAGTACTAAAATAAGTAAAATTATTTCTTAAAAACTCAACCCCTTCTCCATAAAACTGTTCATTGAATGAAAATTTTTAGGAATTTAAATTTTTTAACGCGGTACGATAATTATTTTCTAAAATAAAAGTATAAGTTACGCGGAGTAACTTCACCTATCTACCAAAACAAATCCCGATAAAATCCCTCCAGCCGTACCGGAGATTACCCGGAACAAACAGACAGACAAAAATTGTACATTCATATCAATTTAGTAAAAAAATAATTTTCTTGTTACAAACAGACACTTCAACTTTATTTATTAGTAATAATACATTTTATAAGCAACTACAAACAAAGTATGCTTGTAACATATGACGTCAAACGTCCCAAGCTTTTTGCAATCAAATTAATTAATTTATTGACATATTAATTCTCATTTTAAAATTATTTTGTACTTTTTGAATTCGGCTAGCTATTACACACAAAGGCTGTTTTTTTTTAGTTTTGTAACTATAAATTATTTTATTATTTTCCTTTAGAAACGTTATAAATTTTTATAATGGCTACTATTCAACAGGCTACAATCTGACTACAATTACAAAATACCAAATTATTTTATTAACTCAACTACAAGTGATTGTACATTAAATTATTCGCGCTTCTTGCACGTAATAAACCAATGAATCAAGAACAATGCTCCCAAACCTTCATACAGTGTGTCAAAAAAGTTTCAGTATGTAAAATGCCTAAAAACATAAAAACTCCTTAAAGTATTCGAAACGTTTTACGCTTTGAAAATAAACCGTTATTATTTGTCTTTGTCGCTTTTATTATTGTTTCCGTGTAATAATATATTTTGTAAATTATTTTAAATTCATCTCACTGTTTAGAAGAGAGAAGGGATCCAACTAAGTTGCCATCTATATTAGTCTTTTTATCATCTATTTCTTTTTAAATATGTCTCTGTGGGTTACGTTATAGAATGGTAAAAGTAGCATTAGTTAAACCATATTTTGGTTCAGTATTTACAATTTTACATAACGTATACACTGAAAGACATATTTCGAGGAGCACAAACAGTGATTGGTTTTTTTGCATTCCTTACGATTTTATCCCAGAATATAAGAGCATTCATACCGCACTTTTTCTGAATATCATGCATGCTCTACTGATAAATCTTTTTCTATTTGACATTACTCTGAATTATCCAATCTAGTTTGTAGTAGTTAGCATTGGCCTAAAACGAGCCTTGATTGCCAAATGAAGAGGCTCTTTCAGCCACCGGCAGCGCAATACTGCATGCACTCTGGAATACAATAGTGCAATGCACACACACGTATGCCGTGTGGTGCCAGCTAAGAATGGTACTACCCCATATCTTCCCGTGGGTATAATAAAAGGTGTTTAAGGGATAAACCAGGAGATGGGTAGCAGCACCCTCTGTGTACCACAAACGCTTACTGCGATCACCAACCCGCCTGCCAAGCGTGACGATTATGGCAATTCTCCTCTTTTGAGAGAGACCTATGTCCAGCAGTGAACGACTTCCGGTTGAATAGATAATAGATAGACACGCATATCTGCACATTGCATACAGATACTTACATCGCTTCTGTAAGAGAGCCCTTTCAAACGCTCTTTCCAAAGTTCGCTGAAACTGTCATTGACCTTATATTAATATCGCTTGCATGTAGATTTAAGGTTTATTTTTTATATTTCAAACGGTAAATATGTTCAAGTAAATCTATTCGATTGACAAACAGGTACATCTTATAATGTCTGTCACTTTTCGAATTAATGCGATACATTCGAGAAGGGCTGTGGATGTACCTACCACGAAAGACGAGATTTACGACTGCGTTAATTAGTTTGGAAGCGACCCAACTCGACGACCACTTCCCGTATCGAGAGATGCACTTTAATTTAAGAACGGTGTTTATTTGTTTATTATTGTATCAGCTGTGTGACCGCGGCTGCACCTGCGTTTCATACATTCTCTGCGTAATATAATTTTTTTTTCTGTGAAACCCTAAATATTTTCCAAAAAATATTTTTCATAAATTAAAATACCTACCAGTAAAACTGTACATGGAATCGGATTTTATTCACAATTTCATGAGTTTCAATTTTTTTACGCGGACCCCTAATTTTTTTCGAAAAATTAGAGTTACGCGTAGTAAGTTAAGCTATCTATTAACAAGTGCCAACCAAATCGATCTAGCCATTCCGGAGATTACCCTGAACAAACAGAGAGCAATTTTAAAAATTGTATTTTTAGTATAAGTATCGTACATACATTCATATGTTTAGTAAAAAAAAAATATTTTGATATTACAAATAGACACTTCAATCTCATTTATGAGCATATATTTAGCATATAATTTTAATGGACCATAATATTTAATTTTAGAACGTTAATACAACTACATTAAAGTTGACAGTGAGAAAGTCATATAATTAAAAGAATACTCGTTCGTCTGTCTTAATACGGTTATAACTTGATTATTAATGTTTACATTCCGTAATAAAATATCATAAAACAAATTTCTCAAACTATCTTGTCCCCTGTTTTCTCTGGAGTCCATCTCGTTTTCTTCCTTAGTCTGGGTACCATGCAGTATCATGCACCAGACATGCATCTAGTCCGTTTTAGCAGCTACTGTAACCACATAATTATTTAAAAACTGATATACCATTTGGATCGATTATTGAAAAGTAGAACCAAGGGGCCATTTAAATCCAATCAAAAAATTCTTTATTCAATTTAGCCCCTAATAAGACGCTTAGGAACGTCGAAACACTACCACCGGTTCGGAAAATAACACAGTCGAGAAGAGCCAGCAAGAAACTGGAACTGGTTCGTTTTTTTATAAAATTCAAAATATGAATTAACATATTATTTTTAAATAAAAACTATACAAATCATAATTACAACCATTGTTAACGGAAGCACAGAGAGGGGTGTAAACTACAGACATCACTGTCGTTCACGTAATGACTCACCCTGTAAAACCTTTTGAAATTAAGACATGCTTGACATGGTACCTAAACTTATTGTCAGGTAAATCGGTAATGTTCTTTGCGATCTTATTATAAAACCGAATACTATTACCTATAAAACTTTTATTAGATTTACTTAGCGTGAAGCGCGAAACGGCCAACTTGTCTTTATTTCTAATATTAAAATTATGACAATCATTTACCAGATCAAGCTTGTCCAAACTTTTACGAACATACATTCAATATTACATAATCAAAATTTAGGGGCTTCCATTTTTAAGGAGCCCCAGACTTGCAAGAAAAATATTAATATTTAATACCTATGTAACATTTTACCAATGATGAGAAAATCTCGCATTTTTTTTACACGGAATAGGCTCAGTGCTTTGACCACAATCTCACTTTATGTTAAGTGACGATGTGGTCCAAGATGGTAAACACACAAAGCCAAGAGGTACTGGTTCTCAAGTGATAATGTCAGAACACAACTATTGGTATTTGGCAACAGGTTTTTCAAACTTGAGGATGATAGCTACCCTGGCGGGCATCATTAGAAAATGCCCTACCACCATGCTATGGTCTCCTCACGATGTTTTCCTTCACCGAAAGCTCAGACTGATTTTACAGTTGGGTAGGTGGAGATCGAACCTGCGTCGATTGACGCGAAATCCGGCCGCACCACCCGCTGCGCCATCATCGCTTCATTGTTTTCCTTGACTAAAAATATATTTATACTATTTTAACGGGTATTTCTTGAAATTACTTATATATGGATGTTATATGAATTGTTAATTTAAAAGTACTGAAGTTAACTTATTATTTTTGTTGCTGGTTTTGGATTTTGACTTTATATTTAGCAATAACTGCTAAGGACTTCAATATCGATGAGCATTATTAATGCATTATTATTTATGACTAGCTGTGTGGCCGCGGCTGCGGCCGCGTTTTATATATACTACACTGTGTTTTTTTTTTACGCGGAATACTAATTATTTTCCAACATCAAAAGATCCCTTAGTTACACAGAGTAACTTTAGCTATCTACCAAAAAAGTCCCGTCAAAATCGGTCCAGCCGTTCCGAGAATTACCCGGAACAAGGAGACAGACAAAATTTTTACAAATTGCACCTTTGGTATATATGTCATATATGTAATTTATTTTGCAATTACAAACAGACACTTCTATTTTATTTATTCGTATAGATTATAAGGCCTCACATTTTTCTTCCCGCCGGGGCCCAAACAGGTGTCAATTTGGCTCTGCATACAATGTACAGTATGTGCATACAGTGTATGTACATAAGAAAAAACGCAAGCATATTCTTCCGTGATATTGAAAATTACCAAGCTTTGTCCTTTCGAGGTAAACGTTGTAGTTTCCATGACATATTTCCAGAAATTAATACAATTCTTTACAAGATTTACGTTGTAACGTAATGACAGATAAATTTACGATTATATGTCGTTTATTAAATTTCACCTAAATTTAAGTGACGATGTAATCCGATATGGTAAACACCTTAAGTCTGAAGGCCCTGGCTCTCAAGTGAAGTATCGCTTCACTGTCGAGACACACTTTCGGGGTGGTGATAAGCGAACGCTAAAAATATACTATTGTAGTCCCAACATTGTCTACACAGATTCGGGGAGGCGTTCACCGGTGCGCTTTGCACGGCCATCGGAATTTGTTATTTAAGTTTCTGTTTGACCGTCCTGGCAATTACTAGTGTTAGTCTGACCGGCCGGGGAAGCACTCGCCTGCTTAATATTCAATATATCAAATTGGAATTGTGACCATGTACTGTTTTTATATAATTATCCATATATAAGCAAATAAGAATTTTATATTCAACCACTGACAACCCAGTAAATAAAATAGACCGTCAAACTAGCAATGTACCAATTATTAGGGTTTTATTAAATTATTTTCCTTCACCAAAATCTCATTGTTGTTGTCAAGACTTATTGTTACAATTCGCACCCACATAGAGACAACACCCTGTCTGAGTGTATTAGTACTGAGCCATAATTGTCATACCATTGTTGTTTAATTGTTTTTTTATGTTAATGTTTATTTTCTTATGTTACACTCTAGCCAGCACTAAAATTAGTGCGAAATTCATTCTCCAATTCTTCAAAACATTCTTCCAATTTGTGCATCCATCAAATCATCTTAATTAAACCTTTATTCTATAAACAATTACATACAAAAAATTAATATAGAATATGATACCTTTTTATACTTACTTCTGCCACCTTGAGCCAGCTACCCGAACTAAGTCTCTCTCTTCCGGAGTTCTTGTTTATACAAAAACCCAAGGAGGAAAGGGATTGGAAATTTGGATGGTGGTGGAAAAGAGGGGGCTGCTTTGTACCGAGCTTCCCCGGAAGATAAGAAAGGGCCCGACTCGGCATGGAAGGTTGTTTACCGGTCATGTATTCTTGGTCAGGCCAGCCGCTGGGGCAATGCGGAGCATGTCACCCTATCCCGCGCCGTCTTCAAGAAAGGTGGTGGATGGTATCGTGGATTTTAGTGGGTATACCTGGTGCTTCATACCGGGCGAGTCCCACATACTGGCGTCTCTAATCCGGGACATTGTCCTTCTGGATTAGAGAAGATGTAAGGGAGGATGCGTAAAAGCATTTCCCACGTAAAAAAAAAGATTTAGTTAGAATGGATTTTAGCGTTAGCGCTCATCACAAAAGTTAGTGAAGCTGACAAGGACTTTCATTTCGACAACGGTGGTCAGTTCGAAACAGCAACCGATATTAAAACCAGTATCAACATGGTATGACGTCAAGCAATGCAATGACAAACGATCGACTCGGATATAATTGAAACAAAATATTAAAAACCTCACGATATCATCACTCGTCTTCGTTGTAATAATAATTTTGATCTAAATTTCGTCTTGTGTATATTATTTCAATGATTTCCATTTAAAAAGTTTCGAATAACATGCAGTATGCAATAAATCTCAAACATATCGTACGGACAGGTTTGCAAACAATAATGACTGGGAATAATCCCGCAAATAACGGTGTCCGTGTGGGATATCTATTTTCTGGGAATCCTCTAAATAGTCGCATCAAATCTGTGTGCGTTTACACGTAACTGGGTCTTCACTTTGAATCTCATCCAATTCGACAAACGCAAAATATTTTCTTCTGTCGGTTCAGATTTATTGTTAAAACAACAAACGGCTCGCATCCTTCTTATCTCTTCTTTTTAATAATTCTGTTTTTTTTCTTCATTTCAATGCCAACAAGTTCATCGTCAAAGCTGTCAAATTTCCCGCCAACGCGCTGCCGACGCTGCAGGCCAATGTTATCCGTAAACAAAAAGCCGAGAATTAGAATGTAACGGGCACTTCGACGCGATGAGTCCGTACTCTTTCGAGGAGTCATAATTTTTTTAGTGGTCGTGAAAATCACCGCGGCTGTGATTTCCATGTAAAAGCGAGGGAAAGAGTCATAAACAGCTTCGGCGAAAACATTATCGACACGATCGGTAATGATGTATCTCCAAGGAAAATTTGTCATAAATTACTTTTTGGAAAGTTTTTACAAACACGCTGACGCAAAATACTAAAAAATTGGCGATTAATTGAATTGTTTGATTTGACTTCTCTGTTAAGCAGGCTGCTAGCAGATGAAAATGGCTTGAACATACTGGACTTGTTTTCAAATTACACCACTATATCAAAGTAAATTGTACATTCACTGTTTGGTTTTTGTTTATGGTATCCCTATCTCTCTCAGTAATCAGATTCTAGTTTTTGACATGAATTATCATTTAAAGCCTAAACACATTTCAGACCTGTCACTAATTGTCAAGTCTATAATTGTCCTCACAACACCTGGTTGAGTCGGCGGCACGACGTCCGCCGGAAGCGGTTGACAGCCGCGCTCGAGCAGTTTTCCACTGATTTTTACCGTTATTTCTTTCACTTGACACGTGTTGAAAATCAGTATTAGGTTATTTTACACTATTATTTCAAATTCTTATTTTTTCTTACATTTACCAAATAATAACGAACAGATATATGTAACGAATATAAAATATGAACGAATTTATATCACGTAACTATTTATGTAAAAATAAAAATACTTTACGAAAAAGTAAAGTTTCGGATAACGGGAATCGAACCCGAGCCTGCTGGGTAAGAACAAGGTATCCTAACCACTAGAGCATATCGGATATGAGAATTGTTGCGAAAGATTTTGTTTTCTTATTAAATCATTATATTATTAGATAGATTTTACAATAATTCTAGTATATGCAGGTTTAACAAATATCTGACTAACAATGCCTATATAGACGCGATACTATTAGCATGGATGTGTTGGACACGATGTGGTACTAGATAGTAAGCGTAGAGGTACAGGGTTTCAAGTGATGCTGTCGGAACGCCCCTATGGGTGCTTCAGAGACTTTACTTAGGGTAAGGGACTGTTCAAGCATTACGTAGGTCAAATAATGTTTTTTTTTATTCCCTCCCCTTGTCTGTAATAGTACGTAAAGCATTGGCATAACTCTGAACAAAAAAACTAAAGATAATATTGTTTCCTCAAATCACCATTCAGGTCGCCCTGTCTCCCATGTCATTAAAGATATCAGGCAGAAGCAAGCATACTTCTCCTTTCCTACATTTATGCCAACATAACATTTGAACAACCCCTGAAATGTAACCATGAGGGCTTTAAATAATGTCAGCTTCACTCGAGGTGGAGTACCTCTTGGCTTAAACTGTTTACCAACTTTGGCCATATCGTCACTAACATTAGCTAAGATTCTGGTCATAGAATTCCTCATACCTGTAACGTTATATGCTCTTAAATTAATTGACCTAGTAGAATTTGACATTAATTCGGTCTCGAAGGACCCGAAAAAAAGCGTTGAAGTTTTGACCTTGACCTCAAATAAAATTTAATCAGTATCTTTGACCTCGACATGTCCTCAAGTGTGTGAACCTGAAAAACACCAGACATAAATCTGAAGTGATCAAAGAGCTACAGTATGCAACTTATCAAGCGGATGTTAATCACACGCAGTCGTCGAATGCGGTTTCTTTATTGTTCTCCCTTGATGTCGTGACGGTTTGTTCAGATCCGGCTGGATCCGTTTTGGGATTAATTTACGATTAAATTTCAAGATCAAGGTTTTTTTTTTTTTCAATAAAACTGTATTTGCTACGTTACATAGTATTTCATAAATATTGGGTGGTTTTAAGTGATGTATTGCAAGATACTTTACTGTTGGTGATTTTTTTTTGTAAACTTATTTTACTATTATTGCATATCCCGCCGCTCATTGATCCTTAATACTTGAACGATCCTCCACTCATAAATTGAAGACATACCGCGAAAGACGACCAGGCCTATCCGGCAGTATCACCTGAAAGACAATACCTACCTCTAAGGCTTGTCGTATTGTCATCTCCGCTAACATTAGATAACATTGGACATAACACTTCACATAACAATAGATAAAAATTGTAGTTGGTATAGCACAAAATTAAAAAATTCATTAATTAACTTCATTCATCGAAAGATTCGAAATTGCGATATGGATGTGGCATCTATATTTAATATTAACAAGTGATCTATAGTTGCTCCAATAAATTAATCAGATATCGCGAATAATTTATTTTAACACAACATTTTAACATGAAATAATATGCATTATTACATTTACATATAAATCATAATAAACAGAGTCTCCACTAGACGTCCCGATGTCCCAAGGTCCTTCTCTGAGGAAACATAAATAAATACAAGTCGACGAGGTTAAAAGCTGACAATCTAGACAGGTTTTTTAAATTAGATTTTTTAATTTTAAAAGTGCAGTCGTGGTTTTTTAGCACGCCGCGCATAATCCTTCATGGTTTAGAATAGATTTTGCTACACATAATATATTAATACCAAGGCCATATATGATCTATTAATAAAAGAAAAACCTCTTCATCAGGTTACGTTTTGGATTTGAAAATTACGGCGCGTTCCAAATTTTCAACGTTAAATAATGAGATTCGAATTTGGTATCGTTTCACATAAATATTCCACATATGTATGTATATAGTTTTGAACGCGTTATTAAACTCTATTTATGAATAGGCAAAGATAACACAGTTTATTTATTAGTCAAACAGTTATTTCTCGACATTTTCAAACTAATCTACAAATGTCTCGAATTGTTTACACGCACTGATCGCTATTCCAGTGTTATAAAGAGTAAAAAAATTAAAAAAACATAAATGCATAATTCGAATCGTGAATTATAATCACGAGTGCATACAAAGATCCCACAAATAAGAAAATTTTCCGGGATTGTGCAATTTTCCGAGTAACTTTACGGATTTCTCTTAGTATGAAAATTTTATTCTATACGAAGATTAATTAAGCTAAATCCGTCCAACCGTTTTTAACTAATGCGCTTATTTGGTGAAGAACTTTTCAAAAACTTGTTGGTTACCTTCTCAAGTAAAACATTGTATTGTATTTTTATGCACGTAATCCACCGTATGATAGATTATATCTGATTGCACTAAAAATGCGGTGCATATGAAATTAGTACCTAAATATTATAAGTAGATATTAATATTAAATATAGGAAACGTATTTGTTATCTGAGCTTGTGTAACTAATTATCTTGATACCTTTACAGAACCTTTTCAAATGTATCTGCTAGTCTTAGGTAGAAAAAGATTACTTAAATGCGGAATTGCAAATAATTTATATCGTATTCGTGATAGCATGTATTATTTCCTTGTTTTAATTGAACAAGGAATATTATTTCTTTCAAGAACCTATTTAAACTTAATACATAAAAATGTTTTGATGCAATATTTGAAAATATTCCTCTGAAACGTTGTTTTCCTTTGTTGATTTACGAGTTTTTGGCAATTTACATAACACTCAAGTCCTCTGTACTATTACACATCTCTTCGGTAATGTGTTATAAACATCAAAAGGAAACAAGGCCAATATAACTAAGTTGAAAATGTCTTATTTCGCTGCAATAAATAAAGTGTTTATGCGAATTCGCTGTTTTTCACAAGTGTGTCATACTGTATTTTGGATTTAAGTAAATTCATCTTTCTGTTGTATATAAATAACTTGTAACCGGTACAACTATGCGGCACACCGTCTGAGTCGAAGGTGTTAAACGTGCGCGTGAGCCTAAATGTCAGTAGAGACGCGGAGCGCCTTCAGTCTTATTTAAAGCTTGCAACTGAGCATACGCGTCCAGTCTCGTGCCAAATAGATCGATCGTGTTTATAAAACAAAACATAAATTAAATTTACGAATATTGTGTAAACAAAAGATGTTTGTGTAAATCAACGAGCATGTCATTCTGTAGAATAACAGGCCGCAGTAGAGGGCTACCGAAGCCGAACTATTTCCCGCTTCTCGCTCCTATATCACCTGCTGATGCAAAACGCTGCTGCAGGATAACCGGCAAGTCTTATGGGCTGCCATCGCATCACTACATTCCAGTACTTCTCACAGGACGTTCCTCAAAAGCGAAATGCAAAATTACGAATGTATCAGGCGATCTTGGACCTCATCATTACTCACCAGAAATTAATTATGGAAACCGAAAACATGACTTGCTACCGGACTACAGGTACATATTCCCCGTTTTGGATGGTTCGACCGAAGCGCAAAAAGGTTTAATGGAAATGTTACTAGGCAAACAAGTGACAGAAGATAAGAGGTACGTTTATACAGTCCAAGAAAGGAAATGTAATTTGGTATTCTCTGCTCATATGGAAGCAGCCGTGCGTGATGGTGATGTTAGAGATGTAATGCTTGCTAAGGATTCAGATACTGTATTGATTAAAACAAAACAAGGGCGAAGCGTTTCATGGACTTTAAAGATTTCACTGAAGATGTTGAAATGTTTGAAGGTGAAGGACCGAACGCCGAAGTACTCAAGCAAAGAGAAATAGAAGAATTGGAAGATAGGAAAAAGAAGAGGAAACGCTCTGTTGGATTGTCCTCGATGAAAAAAATTTTCGAAAACAAAGAGAAATTAGCTGAAGTAGAGGAACTGGAAGAAGAAAAACTTCGTCAAGAACGTAACGCCAAAAAAGCGAAATTAGAAGAAACTAGATATGAAAAACATGACGTAAAATCATTTTCCTATAGTAGTTTCGATGCTCATCATATGCGCTCTAAGTCTAGTATTATTGTTTGTAGCGGCGAATGGCGAGATCAAATACATCCTTTGATAGAATCCTGGGACTGGGAATCTTTTGAAAAAGATTTAAACGATGAAGTAATTGAACCAAAATTAACTAAGCTACCTACACCTGTGAGAATTACACCTTATCACTGTGAATCCGAAATATATGAAATTGATCGTAATATCAGTGAAGTAATAAGCTCTTTAGAAAATGTACCTTGTGTTAATCCCTTGAAACCAATTAAAGACAGACCCACTCAAGAATTACTTAGTGCCGTCAAAGAAATATCAAAAGAGCGGTTACAAGAAACTCTAGGAGTAACTGAAAAGTTAATGGAAAGTGATAAAATAAATATGCTTCCTACAGTAGACAACCTGCCAGAACTAATTAAAAATATTAAAAAAGGAAAAAGAGAAAAAGTTGCCAAAATTTCTGGATTGACATTAGACATAAACAAAGCTAAGAAATTTATTCCTGGTCAATTACTAAACACACCTCAAGGACCTATTTTTGTTCCTGGACAAACTGTAGAAACACCAAACGGGCCAATATTTGTACCAGGTCTTAGTGTCAACACTCCAGCGGGTCCAGGATTAATTCCTGGACATATTGTTACAAATGAAAATACTAACGAACCTTTCTTCCTTGCTGGTCAAGTTTTGGAAACCACTAATGGTGAAGAATTTGTTTGCGGTCAAGCAATTAAAAACAAAGATGAATCGTATCGTTTTGTTGAAGGTCAGACTGTGTTATCTGAAGAAGGTCTTAAATTTGTACCAGGGAAAATAATAAACACAGGCTCCGAAGATGTATTTGTTCCTGGGCAGACTATAATGACACCGGATGGTGTCCAGTTTTTACCAGGACAAACTATTACAGAAGACACTGGAATTGTTTTCACCCCAGGACAAAATGTTAAAATTAATAATGAGTGGCAATTTGTTCCTGGTCAGGTGCTTCATCAAGACGATGAACTACATTTTGTACCTGGTGCAACGATAGCAACACCCAATGGTCTGAAATTTGTTCCAGGACAAACTGTTCCAATTAATGGCGATAATTGTTTTGTTCCTGGTATTACAAAAATAAACGAAAACAATGCTCTGGAATTTGTACCAGGAACCACAGTTGATACAGTGGATGGTCCGAAGTTTATTGAAGGTCAAATCGTGCATACTGAATGTGGTGATAAATTCTTACCAGGTAAAACTATAGTACAAGCAGATGGGCATGTAGAGTTTTCAGTAGCGAAGTCTGTTCAAGATATTACATTCACTGAAGGAACGCCAGTAGGCTTACCAATAGATATCAGATCTTGTTCTTTGTCTGAAGATTCATTGTATGTGTTTGGTCATATGGTACAAACAGCTAAAGGTATTGAATTTTACCCCGGCCCTAGAGTACCGAAAACAGGAGATAAAGTTGTACCTGGCCGTCTGGTTAAAAATGAATCAAATCAATCTCGTTTTGTACCCGGGATGATGGTTGAAGGTATTTTTGTACCAGGACAAATAGTTTATACAGAAAATGGAGAACAATTTGTACCAGGCCAAGTTGTGGACACCGTAGACGGTCCCAAATTTGTTCCTGGGCAAGTAGTAAATACAAAATCGGGACCAAAGTTTGTTCCCGGACAGACAATACATACAATAGATGGACCCCGATTTGTACCTGGTCAAATTATTGAAACTAAAGCTGGACCTACTTTTATACCTGGGCAAGTGATATCTACAGAAGATGAAGGCTCAAGATTTGTTCCAGGGCAGGTTGTTGACACCGAAGAAGGTCCAAGGTTTGTACCTGGTAGAGTTATAGAAACAGATGATAACGGTGTCACTTTTGTGCCTGGACAAATTGTCCAAACTCCCGAGGGCTTAAAATTTGTTGCACCTGACCTTACTGAAGGAGAAGAAGGTCTTGAGTTTTCTGTTCAGAGTTTTGTTGTGACTCCTGAAGAACTTAAATTACTTAAAGTCAAAACCAACCCTAATGATACCACATCTACTAAGGGTGAACTTACTATCGACACTAAAATGTTAAGACAACTCTCTGAAGCGGGAATGTCAATTGGAAGGCAAGTTCCAGCTGAATTGCCTGCGATAAGCGTTATATTAAATCATACGAAAAACGTTGAAGCGCTAAAAGCTTTCGTTACAGACTTTGGTTTAAAGGATGATGTTGCTAATCAGCTCATGGAAGTAATAACATCCATCATAGAGATGAGCGGTCACTTGAAATCTGAATTATATGATAATAATAACAGTGAAGATTCAACAAATAGCACAAAGAAAGGAAAAAGTAACAAAAAGAGGATGGGCATGCAGAAAAATGTTGGTTTTGTTGGAGGAAACGGACAGAGTGCTCATCAAGAGCATGTGAAAAATTCTATTGCTGCCGCGGTCTTGGCAGCGCTTGTTACTGCTGAACAATTTGAAGATGTTAACAACAACAACAGCAAAGGAAAATACCAAATGATATTAAAATCAATCGACACTATTCTGGGTAAAACTATCGACGAAGATTTTGTATCGGCCATGTTCAGTATTCTTCAAAAAGAAGAAGACAAAGAAAATCTTTGTGAGGAAATCCTAGAAAACTCGTCGGAGCCGAAAGTCGAATTAATCAAAATTGCTCTCAACTCTACGTTGTTGAACCACTCTATTACTGAAGAAGACATTATAGAAAAGTTCGGTGACTTTTTGAGCAGTGAAAATGAAGTATTAGGACCGGCATTTAAAAATATTTCCAAAAGTGACACAGGCTTATTGCGCCACGTGCTGGACCACATTTCAGAGTCGATTTCATTCATCAAAACTGATCATGAAGCTACGGAAACTTTACAGAAAGCTATTGTTTCTGCGGTGCAGGATACTAGTACTAAGGAGTTAAACATTATGCTTGAAGGTAATGATGAAGAAAAACTAAAAGAATTAATTATACAGTCGGTCGGGCTTGCCAAAATACTTGGAATGAGAGACGTCGCCACAAATCTAATGTCTATCATGAAAGACAAAGACAGTTTGGCAAAAATATCGACAGACAACACAAGCATAAATATTTTAAAACGAATAACAGTAATGAGAAAACTCGCTGACAAAACCCCGAGTTTACATTCCGCTCTGCGTAAGCTGGAAACGGATCCGGAGTTAGCTCGCACAGATCCTAATCTTAGGGATTTAGTACGACGAGAGAGCGCTGCACTTATGATCGTCCCTGAAGATTTACCGTTATTGACATCCGAAGATGTCCCGTTAAGTTTACTTCAACCTGAAAACAGTCTTGCTATGGAAGACTTTTTATTCCAGCGTAAAAAGCATATGTCTGGGGCTTTGTTAATCATGAAAAAAGGCTTACAAGCTGTAGTTCCTCGAGAGGCTAGTCGCGCAGTATTAACCGGACAAGTTGCATATACAGTACTTGATGAAAATGGAATAAGTCATTTTGAGCCGCTACATGTTTTTTCCGCTTTAAATCTCAGTCAACCAACGGCCCACCGTTTTTCAATGTACAGTTGTCCGATTGTCGATGATAACGACGAAGATCTTCAAACATTCACAGGATATTGTAATATAAGTAGCAATCAAAGAATCACGAAATTCGGTGGTTGGAATAGAAGGTACAGTGGTGTTTTATTAGATAGAGAAAACACCAGAAGCCGAATGAGCAGTCTAGAGAATACGCCAAGTTATAAAAGATATTCTTCTAGATCTTTATCAAGATCTCGGTCTAGTTGCAGTAGAAGTCCTCCAAAGGTAATTCGAAAACAAATTCAAACTCTCATAGTTGTTATTTCCGTTCGACTATTAACCATAAATTACTTTGTTCACAGGTAGAGGATGTAGTTGTTGCTTCGACGGATTACACCGCCGCTGCGGACGACGAAGTTTCTCTGAAGTCTGGAGACATTGTCGAAGTTCTCGATACTAAATCCGCTGTCGGATCCAAGTGAGTACAGATTTTATTATTGGCATGAGCTCTGCACAACTGTGCCCTCATTGATTTATTTCGTAAACATATAAAATAACCGAACGGACATGCGTTGCTTGTGTAACTGGAGTCATTTACATTTAACTAAAACGAGAGAGAGTAAACGCTGTATAAAATGTTGCATTACAGACTAATTTAACACTTTATAAAATAACAAAACGAAAATAAATTCAGAAAACATAAACTCGATCCATTCATTCGTGTATCTATGAAAAGTGTGAATTTCGTTAACAGGCGTTTTAATTTCTTAAACAAAATTTCTTTGCATTTATTTAATTGCACATTAAATAATTAGGATAACCTAAATTTCTTGCCTATAAAGTTCACTTCAATCGCTACTGAGTCGTTTAATGATGATAATAATTTGAAAAAAAATTATCCACTTATTCAAATTTTTATCCCTCGCAAAATTTTAATAGACGTAATGTAATCATTGCTGTTCAAGAGGAATATGATAAATGTATAGTCGGAAAACTAAGAGTAATATTTTCATAAATTACTTTTACAATATCATTAAAATGATATAATTTATTACTATATAAAGGCTTCTTCTAGAAATAGACTAAGAAACTTAGATAATAGAAACCCAAAAAGCATATTAACCACTTGGAAAATGGATTGCATAAAAGAAATTTCAAGAATGCATCTTAACAATTTTAATGCGTCGTATAATCTAAACGAGACTCCTACATGATGTAATTTTAGCTCCGAGTTCGTTGCACCGAAGCTTTAGAAGCGACTTGCTCATCATCTTTCATCCATTAATCTGCATATTCTTTTTGTCCTAACACCACACATCGTCACGATGACATAATGAGAATACATTATTGATACAGGTACAGAGGGCGTGTTTATTGTTACGAGAACCATTTCTTCCAAACCAGAGGTCCATCTTTAGACTATGTGTTTAGCGTACCAACGTATAAGATGTATTACTATTGAATTCTTTTTGAAGAGGCACTTAACCGACTTGAAGATACATTAACGATAATTTAGCGTCCACAAATACATATTTACATTCATTTAGATTAAACAATTCTTTATTTTTATTGTTCTTTTAAATCACAACAGTTACTGTACTTATAAAAGTTATAAAAAGAATGAAATTTAAGTCAAAAATCAACTACAGATCGCAATAATACTTCTATAAGTTTCAATCGCATCCTCTAAAAGTTAGATATAGTTAATTTTAAAGAAAAAACAAATAAAAGTTTTTGCATATAAAGGGTAAGATTGTATGAATTTGAGGCGTTACATAAGCTTTTTATAAACTTTCACGATCAGCGCCACCATCAGCTACACTGTAAATATCAGGCTTGACATTATTGTTATTATTACGTTGTACGTATGTATCATTTATATGTTGTGATCAATATTATAACTGTATTGTGATAACTATTAGTATGTATCGTCGATTTACCGGCTATCATTTATTCATTATATTTAGGTCATATTGTGTATAATTTGTAATTTCGTTAAGGTATAAAAATAAAGTTAATAAAATCTCTGTCGTTTGTTTTTTACTTTAAATTCTAACTGGTCTATATATTTTTTATTACTTTATTCTTGAATAGGTACTTGAACGTTATTATTTGTGTTTTCGTAAACCAAGAAATCGATCTTTGCGGCTATGAATAACAGAATTGATGTTTCATCTATATCTATAAATATTCCAAGAGAATTAATCTTTAAATTATCTTTGACTTTACTGACGAATGAATCATCGAGCAAAACATCATCGATATCACTCTAAATGTTTGAGAGAACTATAAATATACCGTTTGAAATTAGTAAAAGAGATATCGAGGGCTTCATTGTTTTTGTAACGGAAACTGTGCTACTAATCTATTTGTGGCATAGATGTTTTCAAATTGTTTACTTAACCAAATCCAATGTTATATGTTATACAATATTTAATTCAATTTAATAAAATCAGTCTATATTGAGTCATTTTGTTTGATCATCATACTAGTAAACGACAACTTACTGAGGATTTCAAAGAAACCCTTAGTAATCTGTTTATTCAACAAGAACCATAAATTTTATTCTTAAGCGTTCACGTTTCCTAATCCCTCATTATCATATGATAGTTTTTAGGCTAGGCTAGCTTAGACTCGAAGCTAGCAAGCTATAAAGTCTGTATAAAGGATGCCAAGACCGTTCAGATCCACAGCGTTAGTCAGTTCAAAAAAAAAGCTAATAATATATAGTCACTATTTTATCATGATACATAATTAAAGTTTACAACATCGTTAAGCTACAATATTTGATCTTAGTCTAATCAATTAAGTTAGATTGAAATAAAAATGTAATAGACAAATTTGTAGTTTTAAGTTACTGCCATTTTAAATAACTGCCATTAATGTTTAGATGTGATGGATACATCTTCAATGCAAGCAAAACAATTGTTTGAAATGTTACTATTTCAAAAAAAAAAATCTTTCTATATAACATTTCAAGGTCTACGAACGCTTAAAATACTATTGATACGCTTTAGTTTTGACAAATAAGTAGCTAAGTAAAACTTTTCCAAAAAGACAGCATTTCCAAAAAAATATATTAGGTGTACCTAAAATTACTGAGAATTATTAAAACTAATGCACGCTCAAATAAAACACTGGAAATTATAGGGTAAATCCCAGGATAAACTGCAGACTGTATGTTAGGTCGAAATCTAGGTGGCGACTTCCTCTGGCCGTCTGCCAGGAACACTCATACAGGTGAAGTCGCACATTACACTCCAGTTTATAGCCTCATATCTGACATTTTAATCAGGAAATAGGTTTCGGAGAAGTCGGTACACTTTGTAGCGTTGATGAACTTTATATTTGAGGAAAAGGAAAAAATTATAAACACACACAACGTACAATTCTGTTTCTCTCCTTTCAGAGACGGCCATGTTTGACTAATGCCAAATCAAATGTAAAATAAAGGGGCTTTAATAAGTATGATTTTGATAAATCTTAACGTCAACTGAGAAATGTGATTGAAGGTCGCTATTTAGGAACAAATTGTTGGATGATATTGAGTTAATGTTTTTATAAGTGTACTTGGAACCTGATGCAAATTTTGTTGAAAACTTTTATGATTACTTAGTAAGCCCTCTTCAAAGTATGATTAAAATCTGGCACCGTCTTTGCACTCATTTTTAAAAGCGCTTCAGTCTGCAGATTCCCCACATTAAAAAAAGGTGAAGTTAGCGACAAGTTTCCTATTTAAAGAATGGTAAAATACTATAAACGGATGCAAATCTCACTGTAACGAGAGAATAGTAGATGATACGAAGATGTATCACGTACATTTCTTGTCAAGAAATTGTTAATTAAATACAACAAATTCAGTAAAGAATTTTATAATCTACTAGCTGTGCGCCCGCGTTTCTTATGTTCTTCACTGCATTTTAATTTTTTTATACGGAACCCTAATTATTTTCATAAAAATTCTTTAGTATTAAAATAAAGCAAATATATTTCTCATAAGTTCAAGCATTTGCCCGTAAAACGGATCTCTAATTATTTTTGATAATTAAAAGTTCTCCTTAGTTACCCGAGTAACTTCAGCTATCTACCAAAAAAAAATCCCGTCAAAATCCGTCCAGCCGTTCCGAAGATTATCCGGAACAGACAGACAGACAAAAATTTTAATAATTGTATTTATGGTATTTGTGTCGTATATACATATACATTCATATCTATTTAGCAAAAAAAAAAAATTGACATTACAAACAGACACTTCAATTTGATTAATTAGTATAGATTTACTTTTTCGCTGTTGGTAAAATGACTTCAGTTATGACAAATACAACATAAAATTCGATCAACAACAGCTAGAATCAGATAGTTTTGATAAAGCAAATGAGCAAAGTTTTGCGAAAATATCACGAGTTACATACGGTTGTAACATACTGTACTGGCAGTACAGACGTGGTCGGACGCAATGGGCCTAATAAGAAAGCCGAAAGTCCATCAATAGAAAGGGCTATGCTCGGAGTTTCACTGCGTGATCGAATCAGGGATGAGCACATTGCTCACAGAACCGATGCCTAATGGGGCCAATGGGTTCTCAAATGGCTACCACGTACCGGAAGATGCAGCGTGGGTAGGCCAACGACCTGGTGAAGTCGCCAGCAGTGGACATCTTTTAGTTGATGATGATGATACCACTCTGAGTTGTCCCACCAGCCTATTCGTACCCCTGGAGATGAGGCAGACTTTGAATATAATTTTATGCATGTATAGATAGATACAGAAATGTGCTTTAATCCAACGATTAATTTAAGGGTATGGGAAATCCGAAAATGGTGCCGCGTTGACGTCACACGGTTTCTGGGCCAGCCTGAAATAACGTGCGTGCGCGCACAGCGGTGCAGTTTAACGATCACATTAATATTGTGTAGATATTAAGCCGGGATTGTTTAGGTATATATCTATATTTGCGGGTGGAAAACGTTCTTCAGATATTAAAATTGAAGATGTGGTCAGAGATGGTAACGTGGTAATAGAAGGAATAGGTATAATATTAAGCTTAAATGCACGAAGAGTGGTTTGGGGGCAGGTCGTCAAATTGAAAAGAAATCACCTATAAAAATCAAACTTTATATTCCTGGATCGAAAATTAGTGCCCATTCTAGTAGTCGTCATACCTTGAAATCATTTCATACTAGACAGGAACTTAAGTCGAGCAATATTTTGTTATATTATGAAGCAACGCTCTTTGAATCCCTGGGAAAATGTTACACAAATCTATTGTCCAACCTTTTCCTATTATGGATTTTGGTTAGACATTGTTGTTTGTATTTAGTTTTTTTTTTATAACTACCACCCACGAAATAACATCGACGATACATAAAATATTATCGATAAATGAAATGTAAAATTACGTGGAAAATATAGAAATTTTAAATAGCTCTCTGCCCGTGGTTGCACCCGTGTTTCATATATCCTTCACTGCGTTTTACTTCATTTATACGGAACCCTACGTATTTTCCTTAAAAAACATTTAGTACTACAATAAAGAAAAAATATTTTTCATAAATTCAACAATTCCCCGTAAAACTGTGCCGGATTTTATAAATTTTTCTGTTTTTATTATGTTACGCGGAACCCTAATTATTTTTGAAAATCAAAAGTCCGGAGAAAATTAACAATAGTACAGTAAGTTCAGGCACTATGTCAAGCATGTTTAATTTGGAGGGGTTATTATAGTGTCGATCATTATGTGAACGACGGTGATGTCTCGAGTTTCTTGCCGGTTCTTCTCTATGGCTGGATTGTTTTCCGAACCGGTGGTAGTATTTTGACGTTCATAAGCGCCTTATCAGGGCCTAAATTACATAAAGTTATATTGAATTTTTTAATCTTAATTATTTCAGTCAAGTCTGATTTACGCAGCGTAACTTCAACTATCATTCATAGAAAGTTCCGTCAAAATCGCTCCAGATTAGCCGGAACAAACAAGAAGACAGACAAATAATTAAAAAATTGTGTTTTTGGTACATGTACCGTATACCGTATATGTCTTAGTATTTAAAAGTTTTTATTTTTATATCACACACTTCAATATTATTTATTTACTGGCTTTGCCCGTGACTTCGTTCGCGTGGAATTCAGACTTCCCTTTCCGTTTCGTCGAACATTTTTGAAACAATTTTATTTAACTAGTTATTGTTTAACATTTATAATTTGCTTACGTAATCACATTTTACGTAATCACATAATTGAAATTCAGTTCACTACTTCCAAAATTGACACCTTAATACAACGCCTAAGATGCCTAGATGATTCTGTGAAAATTGAATATCAAAATTTTGAGTTCTTATTTCCGTAATTTTTGACTCTTCTAACCCCCCCTCCGAATGTTAACATAAGCATATTGACATAATTTTTACAAATTCTACTTAACTATTATAATTACAAGAAATAAGTACAATTTGCTTACGTAATCATCATTCATAGTGACTGTTCTTCATGTCATCAAAAATAAGCAATGCATGTATATTTACCCGACCATTGTTGCTTATGTAATATATAGTTGAACGGTCTCTAATAGGTGCACACCTACCTAAAGCTACCTTAGAAGCATTACAAGCAATCACCATGCTTTGGCTTCATCTCGACATTTTTCTTTTATCGAAAGTTCAAGCCTTTATAGGCCAAGTTCTCAAGCCCTCTTGTATGAATAGAAGAAGCAGAAAAATTAGGGAGCATTAAGGCGAGGACATATTAAAAATATAGTCAAAAAAGGCAAAATACTCTAAAATAGAACATATTCTCTAAGCGGGCGCTGAACAAAATAAGATTGAGAAACTGTGTTTTATAGAATACAATAGTGGATATAATGGATTATAGATAGTGGAGAAAAGAAAGTAAATTTGAAGCTCTGTGTACAACAATTGTACAACAGTAGTTGTTTTTTTTTACTGCAATCTTATTTTCGGTCATCTAAGTTTAAAAATAGAATTATATAATATAGGTATAGTGATTCTCTAGTCATAGCCAATAACCAACAGACATACAAATGTTGCTTTTTATTTAATCTAAGAATAACGAACTAAGGAAGGTTATTTAACTTTTTTTATTATTCATATTACTATTTTTATCCTGTCTATATATTGTTTATCGTTACAAAGTATACACTAAACCTAACCTAACCAGATAGTTTATCTACGAACTAAAAATAATAATTAGGTAAATCGGTTCAGTAGTTCTGAAACTATAAGCCCACTGACGGATAGACAGGCAGATATAGATTGTCTTTTATTTAAATACTATCAGTGATCACGACCCCACGTGGAATTCTTTATTTGTAAATATATACTACCTAATTAAAAAAAATATACTAAAATCTCAACGAATAGCACCCATGCGATTAAAAATTTAGTGGTTTTCGATAAGCTAACTCACGGACATATAGACAGACAGATAGACGTTGAATTTGATATAATGTAAGGATAAGGATGAGATTATTTATATGGCACCACGTGTCGGTGTTAAATGTAGGTTGCCTTACTATTTCTCATTTTTCTCATAAATTTTCAGTAGTTTTTCCGTAGGACGGGTTCATAGAATGCGATTTTATTACTTGACTTACTCAATAGGCATTGACAATAAATTTCTTAGGAATTTTACCTACATATGAATTAATAATAAAATTTAATAGAAAAATTAAGTGCATAAATCCATCTATTAAATCTATATCTATACTAATAATAAAATTGTAAATTTCACGTGTCTCGTTCATTCTCGCTTTTTGTGAAAAGAATTATTGCAAGGGACTAAGATAGGTAATTTAACACATTTCTATCATTTTTAGAAATATCTGTCTGTCTATTTGTTTGTGCAAGTATCAATTAGAAAGTACTAAGCATATTTTCAAAGTTCAAAAAGATCATTCTAAAGCTTACTCTGGAGTAGCATCAAAACATTCATTTTATTAAAATTCCACTCAGTCCACTCAATCAAAAGTTATAGTAATTTGAATGTCACGCGGCGACGTTAATATGAAAGAAGAATTTTTAAGTAAATGCGTTTTAGAACAAAAAATTGATGGGTTGATTGAAATAGAACAAAATGACATAATATAAAATATATGTATAGTATACATAATAAATGTCTAAGATATACGTAATACTTGAAAGGCCCCTATGTTCTGACAATATCACTTGGGCTCTATCTTATGCTTAGCGTTTTACTATCTTAGACCACATGCTCTGTCACAATAAAGCTTCTAAGTGCTTGTCAATTTAACACATTAATGGAAAAACAGACAGACGTTGCCTTTTTTTGACCATTCATCATTAAACCGGGAATTTATTAAATTCTTCTAAACAATAACTGATCGTATTTTAGCAAAATGGTGGATAATCCATAAAAATCTTGATTAATATATTTTTTTAGATCGAAAGCAGGTCCAATTTGTCACTTCACTACACTCGCGTTTGCTACAGAATGGCTCAATTATTTCTCAATGCACGAATGTACGATTTTTCATATTCAGAGTGTTTATGGATCCCATCGCTTCGTTTTCAGAGAGGTCTTTATCGACTCTTAGTACATTTACAAGTCAGTAACATTAATATTGTATTTTAAGTCCGGCAACGGTGGAAACAAATTGGCTCCGCAGCCGACGGGCAAAATTATCTGACCTCGAAAATGTCGTACGGAAATAACCAAGTGATCGCAAACGGGAAGCTGATATCTCTGAGTTACAGGAACCCTGACAATGGGCACTTGACGCCGTCAGATGTTTGATTGATGGTGACACTTCACAAGGAAAGTCGACTGGTTATATTCCGTCGACATAAATAATTTTCACTTGTTCCACATAATACCTATTTACATTTTGTCATATAGTTTAATGTATAAACTTTTAGTATTATCTCAAAAATACCCTAGTTTATATATATGGCGGCACTAAACGTTTTTTCTACTGAAAGTAAGTGACATTAAGAATGTTTTAAAACGAATTATAGCATCTGGAAATGGAACTATTTGGCTTTAAAATACAGTTTGTTTCATCAATTTGTCATTTGTTTTTACCTCTTGGCGCTATTTTAAATATTGCGTGTCTACGTTACCATAGATTACGTTGTGAATATTTTTCTAGTCTGATTTACTACGATACTTTAAAGTTATATAAAAGCTAGAAGTGTAAATATATGTTAGCTTTTTGGAACGTTAACAAACTTATTGGAATATGTTTTTGGAAGATTTTACTGGTATTTAATTTATATACCTATATTTATACATGGTAAAACTCTGCTATCTTTGAAAATGAGAGAATTAATTATTTGATTTATATGATTTATTTATAAATCATAGATGAAGTCTCTGGTCTAATGTTAGTATACTATACCATTACGAAGCATATTAAAGAAGTTTGAGGTTTATAATAAACAAAATTGAAGAAAAATTATTACCATTGCATCGTGTTGCTCAAAACACTTTACCTTAATATTTAACTTCCTAAATCTATATTTAAAATATATAATAGTGTAAAAATATAAATTATTATTTTCAACCGAATCCACATCTTTTACATAAATAGGAAAAAATCCTATAGAACCCGTAATATCTATATAGAACCCCATTAAGACCTATAATATAATTCATATTGTATCTAACACGTCCCATTTCATTAGTGAATCCTTCTCCCAGGAACCTTCGGTTGGACGACCTGAATGTG
This sequence comes from Samia ricini, assembly GCA_014132275.2. Taxonomy (NCBI): domain Eukaryota; kingdom Metazoa; phylum Arthropoda; class Insecta; order Lepidoptera; family Saturniidae; genus Samia; species Samia ricini. The sequence continues at coordinate 17,731,435 of AP028161.1, forward strand.
GAAGCGCAACTCCTGGATTCGTTGCGGCTAAATACAAGATATCAGTCAGACCCAAAAAGAACCACCCAAGAAGCAAATCCGCTACTAATATTAATCAATGCGAAAGGTTAGTGACCCACTTTTTTATGGTTATTTTTTACTAATGGATTTTTGTTCCCTTACTATTATAGATTACATACCATATAGAAAGCGAAACGAGCTATGCTTACACGGTTAAGTAAATAATAATTATTAAGTAAAATCTAAGTTATAATTATAATTATAAATATAAAATTAAGTCTCAACTAGAATGTAGAGCTTAGTAATTTCAAGTAGGTAATTAATACAAAAGTCGTCACATAAATATAATGATCGCTGTATTAAAAATCTTTTCCTATCATTAGAAAATAGACGCAAAATTTGTTTTCTAGTAAAGTTAGCAAGGAGTATGATTGGTTGTCCTGGGTTGTCATCTAAAATCAAGCTTCGTATTGATGTTCTAAGTCTTAAACAACTTTCACTGCTACAAATTCAATTTCTATGAGTTGGAGGGAACTATCTCCTAACTTAAATATAGATATTTTCTGCATCAGCTTGAACACGGTAAAACGTTTATTAACACAAGAGTTTTGTAAAATATAACGGCACATATTAGTTATGATAATTATAGGCGTTTATGTTATTTTATAAAGGTGGAGGCGTATAATTAGCAATTATAATACGTTAATATTTTCTTTTATGTTCAACATTTTACTGTAAGGCTTTCATAAAACTATAAACTAAAATAAATCAAATAAAATCAATAAAATATTACATACTATACATTAGGTATATGTAGGTACGGCAATTTGACCACAATCCCACCGGATATTAAGTTATGATGTAGTCTAAGATGGTAAACACGCTTAGCTAGAGGTTACCGGCTCTCAAGTGTTCTTGCCAGGAATACGCCTACCTACATAAATTTCAAACTCTAGAATTGTAGTCAGAAAGGAGGGAATTTGAAAATATCCTACCACCGATCTATGGCTTCATCATAAATGAAAAGGTTAAAGCTCAGAATATAAATCAAGCTAGATGCAGTGGCGAAACTATAGGGTGGCAGAGCTGGCACAATGTCTCGGGCCCCAGCCCGCCAAGCCGTGAGCTCAGAAGTATCTTAATATTTTAAACAAATTTAGTAAAAACCATAAATACAGTTAAAGTTTGACACAATTAAAGATATAAACTATCTAAGATCTAAATGATTAGTTTAATGATTGATTAAAATAAAATTATAACGTGAATATTTTTACGAGGGTTCCCTATACAAAGAAGTTGCCAAGAAACTCATATGGCATAGTTACACCTCTGGATAGATATATTCAAAGTTACTTCCATAAATATGGTAACCTACCACACAACCACTGAGCCAAGCTCCAATTTATGATATTCTTGCACAAGGTAATGTCGCTAAATATAAACTCTCCGAAGATACATCTGAAGATAAATGAAAACGTTGAAAAATTTATTTTATTACGACACGATTCAATGACAATGTATATTGTGATGTATGACGAGATGAAATATCAATGACCCCGTTTCTTGTTTTACTTCAGGCGTGTATCATTCCGAACCAGTGCGGTCGGATATCGGGCCAACAGCCGCGGGTTCGAATCTATTAAATGAACTCCTGTATTTTCGTTGCTGGAAAATAAATTTGTAAGGCGTTTCTAAATGCCTGCCTGGTTAGATACCACGTTCAAATATGAACAACTAAATCTGTCGTGTGAACTTCCAGGCTTAGTGTCCACATGGTCACTTCTCAGATGAGATTATGGTAAAAGCGATGTGCTTAAAGAATATAAAAAAGGTGGCCACTACGAGGCGCACAGACAGATGGGAAATATCAAACGTCATTTGCCGTGAAGCCATACTAATCGGTTTCACTACCAAAGTATTCCAATAAGTTTCACAGAAAAAATATCCTTTTTTTTATTTAAACTGATTAAATACTGTTTACGGTATTAACAGCTTCACAGAAATTTTGAGGTGAGTGCTTAAGGCGCTCGACCATGGGCACCAAAGTGATAGGGACCGCAGCTTGGACTGATATCTAAGACACTTAAATACCGCGAAATACCGAGGAAAGAGAGCGAGAGGCTTCCCGGATGCTAGATGGGCCTATGAAATAGTAAACACCGCCAAAGGTAAAGAAAAATGGTACACCTTGGAGGAGGCTTTTACCCGAAAGGGGTCCATATAAAAATAATGTTTTAGTTTTGTGTTGTAATATTTTTTTTTTTTTGTGTATTTTTGCGTGGAATAAATAATATTGGAGTGTCTATATGTAATGTCAAAATTTAATTTTTTGCTAGATATGAACTATACGACACCTATACCAATTTTTTTATATTTTTATTTTAGTCTGTCTGTCTGTTTGTTCCGGGTAATCTCCGGAACGGCTGGACGGATTTTGAAGGTACTTTTTTGTAGATAACTGAAGTTACTCCAAGTAATTTAGGATACTTTTAATTTTCGCAAATAATTAGGGGTCCGTGTAAAAAATTAAAACTCATAAAAAAATTGAATAAAATCCAATTTAATGCACGGTTTTACGGGCAAGTGCTTGAATTTATGAGAGATATTTTTACTTTATCTTATTTCTAAAAAAAATTAGGGTTCCGTATAAAAAAAATAAAACGAAGTGAAGAATATATGAAACGCGGGCGCAGCCGCGGGAACACAGCTAGTATATAATATCTCTAGTTTAAAATTGAACCATGTAAATAAGTTCGGCAGGTGTCAAATTATAAGCATAACTAACGATCACAAAGACGGTTGAACGTTGCCTGTTAAATTATATAGAAATAATATACCGCTATATTTCAGTGATAGATCCCGTAATTTATTACAGAATCGAGAACGTAACCTTCGAAATCTCGCCAGCTGTAATATGTCGTAATATTCCCGATCTATATTTATTAAAAAAAAAATTATATCAAATCTATAATTATTATTGCCCTCGATCCTTCTTTTTTTCAGTGTAAATAATAATAAATATATATTACGACACAGTGTAACGGTTTCCTGTGTAAAGATTTGACAGAAAATAATTTATGAAAACACAACATTTAAATTATGAATCTCGGTCAAGAGTACACTCGCATTACAAGCGATCGATGTTTTTAGCCGGAGCTTTTGATATATCCCGTTCCATTTTCCTCTGTAGTTATCAGTTTAGTGCTAAGCTTAATTAAAATTCTGTAGATCAAATATTTATTATGCAGATTTGCGTCATACTTTTTTTTTGCAATTAAATTTATTTTTAACGTTTTACATCTATAATATTGAATTGCCTGTTGGATGTAGGACCTAATATTACTGGGTTTTCGCAAATTGATCACTGCTTTGCTAACTATAAGTGACGGTAACCACTAACTATTAACGTTTGTTTTAAATATTAAAATGATAAAAAACCATTACTAGAACTATATTAAAAAGACGTGCTACACCATACAGAAAAGTGTTTTGAAATACTTACTGCGAGTAATACCAATTAGGTACTTACTAGAAAACGATAATAATATTTATGTTTAAAGAGAAAAATTATTAATGTATTACGTAATAGTTAATGAAAATGCATAGACATTAGATATCTCTTTATTTTTACATAAAATTTAAACATAAAACACGTAAACTCACGCCTGTTATCCCCGAAGGGTTAGCCAGAGGTGAAATAGCGAACTACACCACCCACATTTCGCCGAGCTTAGTTCCGTCCCAGATGTGACAGGGGGCGAGCCTGTCTCCATATCGGGCACAAATTCCAGACTTCCAGGGTTATACTGAGTGGAAATCCCAATATTAGTTGACCTGGGGATCGAATCCGAGACCTCAGACCGACAGTCGTACCGTAAAACAACTGCGCCACCGAGGCAGTTTACGTTAAATTATCCAAGAGAAAAGTATCGCCATTTATAGTTTGCTGAGGTAACCCATAGCAACTGCACTATACGCGTAGGTACCATTTTGAAATTGTTTTGTGATTCGAGTTTTAGTTCAAAATACTCATGCTTTATTATTAGCATTATTATGCTAGGTATTTTATGAAGAAATATACCAGAGAAAGTTTATTCGACATCTTTTTATACGTTTCGCTCTAGATTCTGAGGAATTTGTTTTAGCTTTTTTTTAGTATAATGATCTTTATAATTTTATGTGTTCGCATTTTATATGCATGTCCGTTTGAGCTTGCCATCTCAATTACTTACCAATTTCATATAAGTTCAAAGCCCTCTATATTCGAAAGACACAAACTGTCTGCTTCACAATATTCCTAGTAGCGACTAATTTAAACAGATCCACGAATGAAACGTGAAAGTTGTTCGCTTTCTTCCACGCTTTTAAACTTATGACACCACATGAAAGCTCCACACTGTCTGGTCGTCAAAAATTGGCTTGGATACAGTTCTGTAAATAGTCGTACGTGCACATTATTAGTGTTATTAGCATGGCTTGACACCCACCGCGCAATCGACGTGCCCACAAAGTATATAGATTCAGAAGGTTCACTCGAGAACAAAATATATAAATTCACTTTTTCACGCCAATAATGTAAGCGAACATTCTACAGATTTTTTTACGTAATTTTTGGTGGCCTTAGAGGATATAATAATAAAATGTATGTAGAAATTTTAACATGAATAAACAAAACAGTACAATCAACACGCCTTATAGCAATCAGCAATAGCATAAAAATGGTAGAACCTACGTATATCTAAAAACCAAGGTAACCTACCTATATAACCTTTATCTTTATGGCTAAGGACGGTTAAGTAGAATTCCCTATCACAGTCTGTTCTCCCATCGACTTATAACTTGAGAGTCTTAAAAAAAAGAGGGAATAGACATTTGTAATGTAAGCATGATTCACCGTCGGCCTCATCTACACTTATTATAAGATAAAATCGTAACTGAGTGCATGCTTGATGTAAATAAATAGACTACTTGCGTCAGCGATATTTCCGGACCGATACGACTTGGAACCTTTAAAAAGGGACTCTACTCATACCTTAAAGGCCGGCAACTCATCTGCGATTCCTCTGGTGTTGTGGGTGTGCATGGACGGTGGTGATCACTTACCATCAGGTGACCAGCTCGTTCGTTTGCCCCCTATTTAATAAAAAAAAAAACTTAACAATATGCACCGGCGCACAAACCCTTCTTACTCAACCTCAGAGGAAGGTCATTTCGCATTTGAACTTAGCTATAATGACTAAAGGCAGCGTACCTGCTCGCTGTTTCATTTTCAATAGAATACAATCCTAGTGCCACCTATCGTGTGGTGATAAAATTTATGCATTTGAATAAAGTATTCAGTGAATCATCTGCACTAAATTATTCTGTGACAAACTTTCCGACAAACGGTATACAATTTCACCATTTCGCCTTCAGTATTGTGTTTTGGCCCAGTTTCATTGGCACCTATATCTTAACAGACCTATATATCTAATTCGGGGTAGAAGAAGGAAGGTGGCGGAGGGGGCGGAGAAAACAGCCCAGTTACGATTTTTGGAGCTTTTGTCAGTTGTCTGAATCGGATTTTTTTTTTCCACCGAGTGTCCATCATTAACGGCTTTATTGGGACGCGTCCTATTTTAAGCATTAGTCTACAAAAACAATTTACCTTTGTCGTGTGTGTACAACTTATTTATAATACGTGTGAAAGGTGATGGCTCGCTAAACGCGTGCTGGGTCAACGCCTCAGAAGACACCAGTTCGATTTTTACTATTAATTAGAGATTAATAAAGCTGATTAATTAGCTGATTTCAAAGCTAATTAGTTTGGGACATAAGATCCAAGAAATATTTTAATGGTGTTCCGTTATTATCGTATCATATTTTGATTTTCGCGCGCTCTTTAAATCTAATCGGTGCAGTGTTGGAACGCCTTCATATACGGTATAACTTTGGTTATCAACCAATGGAATCGCTAGAGAGACTCGAGGCGCATGTGTGATACAACCCGGCATAGGTGCAAGCGTCGCGGTACTCTCCTCCGATAACGTGACAAAGGCAAGACCTACGGCTTAAACGGTTTGAAGAAAGTAACTACACGAAGAACGTCTCCACCGTTTTCCAACTATTTTTAAACTTTATTCGTGTTTGTGAACGATGGAAAACCAACATCAGCCGGCCGGCCTAAGGGAATACCGCTAGAACCTGAACGCAGGCTATCTGGTGAGTACCGTGCGTGATACCCATAGCTTGATAGTTTGTGTTATATCGTATTTACCGGCGAGTATATCAGTATACTCGGTCCAGAGTGGCGAATCGACACTGCATCGTATTAGAATCGCCTTAGTTCGTTACAAATGGTATAAAGAACTAATTGCGATTTTGACTCACCCATACTTTAAAGACATACTGTCTTTAAATACTGATTTATTTACTATTTCCTATATTATATACTAGGTACCTGTCCCACCAAAGTTCATAATGCCTTAGAATGATTAAATATTGTGTTATAAACTGAATTAAATTTAGTGTTTTTTCCAATGAACGAGTAATCTTCTCGAGTCTGAGAAACAAACCAAAAAACAAATCATCGAAATTAATCAATTAGTTCTCCAGATGCCATCAAAAAACTGTTTGAAAAATTAAAAATCTTAATTTTTTATTGTGCTCCTTTCTGTTGTTTTCTATTCTATTTGGTAATGAATCGAAAGGTCTAGAGAAAAATCCTTATACATTTTTGATAAACCTACTCTTTATCAACTCTTTAGTATCGCAGATAGGATACTATTTTCATGTATACAAATTTAAATAATTTCATAGGCGACATAAAAGAGAAACCAGGATAATGGCTACAACCTGGCACCTGACCGCAGACTATAAACCCATTCGACGAATGCTTAATAACGTAATAAACTTTTATGCGTTTTGAAAAGTTCTAGCTACTAATATTGTTCGTCTTTTATAGTTTCACTCTCAGGTGATTCAACGACTCATTTAGACAACTATAATATTATTCTATGTTACACTTGTTTTTGAACTATAAAAAGAAATACAATGAATATAAATAAAAATAAAAAGAAAATATTTATACGATTTATCTGAATTTCCGAGGGTGTTAATGTATGTAAATATGTATGGAGGTCATTCTTTAACCCTGTATCATGAACTCCAATAAGAGTGATGGAATTAGGACGAAAATGTCCGGATTCGGACGATCGATTTACGTACTTATTTATGGAAACCAATTTAGAATGAAATGTGGAACGTTCGCTTCACTGTATTATTAAATATATTTGTTTATATTTTCACAATTACGCTGTAATTTAGGAATTTATTTGAGTTCTGTATATCATTGAAAGAAATTAATAAATTTTATTCCATATTAAGAAGAGTAGCAAAGAGCCCAATAATTGGTGTTTACAGACTGGAGACTGGAGACTGGAGACTGGTGGTCACCTGTGTTTACAGACTATTAAATAAGGGTTGCAATAAAAATATATTACACACTTGAAAAAAAATTGGGGTTCCGTGGCAAAAATATATTTATTTATATACATTTCTGTATAACATCGAAATGTATTATAAAAAAAAAAAGAGAAGTAACATGCCATGAATAACACGTTCCGATACCAAGAATCGAACCTGAGCCTCCTGGGTGAGAGCCAGGTATCCTAGCCACTAGACTGTGTTGGATAAATTGACATTGGTTATAAAAGAAGAATCTTCCTAATTTCCATTTTTCCTAAAATTAACATATTATTTTTGATATTGTACATTATAAAAGCACTCGATAAAAAAATCTGAGACAATCTCACTTTGAATAAACGACTACATTTCAACAAAAACAAAGCTTACCATTTGTTTTGTTAAAACTATTACTTTCTTACTCAGTTCGTTAAAAGATAAATACAGAGGGTGTTTCACACCAAAAGCATTCCAAAAATTAGGTATAGTAGAGAAATCGTCCCAATTATTAGTAAATTTGTAAAACAGAATTTCAACAAGTTATTTAAACATGAACATAATAAAATTAATACAACTTTAATCTAATATATATAATTAATCTAAATTGTCAACAACCAAATAATATTCTAAAATAACAACGCGCGTATTTACAGCGATCTCATGTCGCATTCAATTAAATTCGAACGGACAAATTTTAACACAAATCAGTGGCTGTCAACATTTTTATATTTAACAATACTTACCTAACGTTCATTCTTTATTACCATCATATTCTTTACCTTATCCTATATTAAGTAGGGTCGGTATGTTGTCTTCTTGCATTCTCCTATGCTATTTTACATCTCAACGTTCAGAGCTTTTATACATATGTAATTTTTCTATGCCTTCTTCGGTCCATATCCATCCACGTTTATATTTAACTATCTTCTATTAATTTATTTATTCATGCTCATCTTTAATCAAATTAAAGTTTAAATTAAACATCAGTGCAGGCTTTCCGTATAGTGGTTGGGAGCAAGCACAAGATATTCTTAGTGTAAAAAAAGAGCTTGTGTTATTCGCAGTGCTCTCAAAAACAGTCTTTGCTTAGAGTAAAATGGGTGTAAGCAGTTGCCAGTTTCACAGACCGACAGACTTATTAGCACGAGTGGCAGCAACTATTATTCGGTAGTGTTTCCACTCAGCCACTTCGGATAGAACAGATGTTCATAAAAGTTATTTATAGTATTTTTTTTGACATTAAACTTTGTCGAAAATTTTATTAAACCTTATTAAGCAACTTCCTATAGTTAAATGTATAATTTTAGTTTTAAATTTCACGTATCAATTCTACTGAGTGTTCTGCAGAGCTATTCTGTCTAGTTCCTCCTTCCCTTCAGATATATACGTCCTGGGCTTGGAAACCACAGAAAACTACCATTTAGGTACGAAATTAAAAAGTTCGCGATGTCTTATATTTACCGTACTGTCAAGCTATGAAATAGTCTCCCAGCTCTTGAATGTATACCCTTCTTCCTGCATCAGGTCTTTCAAGCTTAACTCGAAGGAGTATTTATGAAGACAATGTTACAGCTACAAATGAGGATGAATTTTTGATCGCCGATGTTTAGTTAATCCTGTGTTCATCATTAGGTATAATACCGTCAGTAAGTCCTGCAAACAAAAAGAAAGAACATAGAAGCGTGACTTATATTAATTATAGTATATTTAATTAATCGTCACAGAAAGTTTTAAGGAAACCAAATGAATATGTTTTTAAAATCGCTAACAGTTTATAATAAAAACTGATACGAACAGGTTGAGAACCACTGGAATAGACATACAATAATAATAAATTAATTAAATCTGATTTACTTGTAGCATAAATTTTTATCTATAGTTATAATAAAAGGCTAACGAGACGAAATCTGAACATTGAAGATATTTAAAAAAAAATACTATACGGGGCTTCGAAATCGACTACAGAACACATTTCGATAGTTTAATTTTTTTGTTGTCTATATGTTTATTACTTTCTACGCCAATCACGCAAAAACTACTACACGAAATTCGATGAAATTTGGTAACGACAATGAAATTGTCTGAATTAAAAGGGGATCAAGCCGTGGGCACAGCTAGTATATAATAATAAAAGAAAAAACTCACTCTCTCTTTAAACCTTAGTGAATTTTAAGCATATATTTAGTAATAAGTAGTAATAATTACTACGGGTCGTCCATTAATTATGTGATGTTTTTTGTTTTCAAATTTCCAATCTCGCTTCCGGTTAGGTTTTAGACATCTCACTGCATGTTGTCCGTCTTGGGCCACATCGTCACTTAACATCAAGTGTAATCGTGGTCAAATCACTATGCCTGTACAATAATACTATAAACATTGTAGTAAAATCAATTACATCACTTGGCACCAACTCCCTGTATTTTTGATATTTATTATTTGAATTAATGCGTGAATTCCTAAAATATTCACACGGCACTTGATAAATTTTCTTTCATATAATCATTATTTTGAAGCTCACTTTAATCTTTAACTCGGTCATCGCCATCTCAATGGTAATATCTAGGTAAATTGTTTTTAAGTCTAGTTCAGATTATATTAAAGTGCTATTTTTTTAAATATCAATGTACATCAAACAGGGGTACAAACGATGGTAAACAATTACAAAGACCTAATCCTAACATCTATGTAATGAATACTAGCTGTGTGACCGCGGCTCTGCCCGCGTATAATATTTTCTATTTCGCACAATTTTTCATTGCGTAATAATACGTGTTTTTTCTTTTTTTTGGATTAAATAATGTATCCCGAGCATCGCCAGGTGGGACAGCTAGTATTATTATAAAGGCAACACCTCTCTGTTATCTGTTTGTCTGTTCATACGGCTGTTAATCAAAAACTACTTTTAATATTAGAAAATTATAATGATAATAATAATTAACGAATTCGACAAAAACCTATTGCGTGAAATTTAAATATAGAATTTAAAATTAATATCTTCTTATATTAAAAAAAAAATAGTGATTCCGTTACCGAGAAACGAAGGGTAGCCTCAGGTAAGGGGTTTCCTTGCCATTAGATCATATCGGATAACAAATCATTTATTAAAAATAGGAAACTAATAGTTTAATAATATATTATTATTAATAATTATTAGTAACATTTGTACCAATAGCATATACTTGAGATTTTATATAAACAAACCAATGTCTCCTTTGTTTCTAAAAGTACACAGAAAATAATTCGCCAGTAAATTTTAATAAATAAAGCAATAAAAAAGATGTTTTGAATATAACGTTTTTGAAATGTAAAAAAAAAAATAATCTAAATATTCGTTTAGCAATATCCTTTGATAATATAATAATGAAAAACGCGTATTTATAATTATAATCCATCTTATTTATAATTAATTTTTCAAATAATTACTTGATATCAATAAAACGTTTGATGAATAATATAAGTACCCAAAATGAGATGAATACTATTTTAAAACCATTTTGTAATTCAGTAAAATGTCACACGCATGTAGCCAAAGCTTTATAACAAATGTAGACTTTCTCTGGCCAATAAACATTGTAGCTAGTCCACACAACATTACATGGAACTGATCATTAACATTCAGTTATTCACTAAAATGATATATTGTCCAATCTCACGACACAAAATAAACAAATGAGACACAGATTCTTATGAAAAATGAATAATAATATGATCAAGGATGACACATTCGTGTGAACAAAAAGATCTCCATTGCGAATTCCTTTCGAACAGGGTAACCGGGATTTCTAAATGACAATTTCTTAAAAAATATATACTTATATCATTTTCAATTTACATGTTTTACATTTATTTGTTGTTCGTTATAAAATACGTGGAGCATTATTAATACTAGCCAATGCTCGCGACTTAGTCAAAGTGATTTTACTTTTTTTTTATACCACTAAAGTGGCCAACAGGCGTGTGATCCGCCTGATGGTAAGAGGTCTGCAAAACCGTAGGTATCAATGCGTGAAGCCGACTCATGAAAAAATTCTTTCACGTCTCGAATCGCCTTTTTATCTATGGATTTTGCGTATTTATTGCCATATCGCTACTCTTGACAGGCGGGTTGTCGATCGCAGTCAGGTGTTTGTGGTACTCAGAGGATGCTGCTGGATGTGGAAGATATGGGGTGGTTAAAGGATATAAATGTTTTGATTAGTTTAATTAATAGAAGATTATAAAATGAAAATATTCAACCTGTTACGAAATGGTTTTAGGAATGTAACGGAGATCTGAGGTTATTATTGCCAATTCTATTTATTACAAATATAAACTCCATAGAGTCGCTTCCATCCCATTCTCTTTTTTAATATTCAGTTAAACCTAGGTACCACTCTCGAATTTGAAAATCTGTTGCCAAGCACCAATAATATTTGTTCCAGCAACATCACTTGCGTTGAGAACTAATTACTCTGGGTTTAACGTGTTTATGATGCCAATTTTGGGCAACATCCTCACTCTATCGGCCGACGACAATCTTAGCTGTCGATAATTGGGTATGTGTAAAAATCGTTGATACTAAGGTAATGAAAGCAATTGTTTTTTGCTTACTAGTTTTTGTTAGGTAATCGAATTAAGACCATAATAATTACATACAAAACAATTAGAAAAACTATAGAAATCATAGTCATAATTATTTCAGCGGAAGCAGAGAGATGGGTGTTATTTCCAAATATCACTATCGTTCACGTAAAATCCACCTTGTATCGATACCAATAAATACCAAAAATGTTTGGAAATAAAAACTTGCTTGACGTACTGCTCGAACTTGTTTTTAAGTAAATCGGTAATATGCTTCGGATTTGGAATCTTATTATAGAACCTAACACTATTACCTAAAAAGCTTTTACTAGTCTTACCATAGATAAAACATTAATAATTAGTCTTTCGTCTTACTGAGTCTAAACCATGGTTAACACTATAAACTAAAAAGCTTTTATGAGTCTTACCATAGATAAAATATTAATAAATAGTCTTTGGTCAATGGAGTAAATCTGTGCTTTGGTCTTACCAAGTGTAAAACATGGAAACTTTTTAATTATCTAGTTAAAATTATGCCGATCGTTTACTAAATAAAGCTCGTTTAAATTTTGGCCCGTAATTAAAAAATCAGTTGGCATCCCTATTGAGAGGATGGAAACGCGGAACTGCTAGCATATTTAGTGAAATATATAATCTGTATTATTACAGACTTCGATCATGTAAACGTTTATTAAATTAGTTAATTAATTTAGTGTTTTAAAACAAAAATAGAGCGTAATGACTTCACTCGACACACTTGGCTAGCTTCGTTGTGTGTTGTTATTATAACGTATATTTATTACGTACATATTTTATGCGTGTCCGCTGTTGATACATTGTTAATCATTTTAAATTACTTACGGTAATAAATATATACTTATATATACGAGTATTAATGAGGTTAAAACTACTCAACAGTTATGTTACTTAATCTCTTGAGCACCTTCATGGCGTTTACGCCAGCTTTCTATTGTTTTCCTATTGTCTTTCTATTGTTTCATTTTTATGGGTACTCGACAAATTAATAGTTACGACAACGATTTTCATTGATAATTAATTATAGTTTTTTTTTATCCTCCATTCCGTTTTAATTCACTACTATTAAATGCTTATTTATAGGCAAAGGTAAAACATCATAATGATTAATTTCATCCGAAAGACATCCAATTCTGGACATAGGTCTCTCCCAAAGGTCTCCACAACGACCGGTTTTGTGCTATCTACATCCAGCGGATTCCCACGACCTTCACCAGGTGGAGGACCCTACCCATCCTGCGTCTTCCTATTCGAGAACCCGTTGGCCTCATCGGGCATCCATTCTACGACCAATGTGCCCAGCCCGCTGACACTAGTTTTGCAACACTTCGAGCAATGTCGGATACTTTGGTTCTTCTGCGGATCTCCTCATTTGATTTGACCACGGAGTACAAGACATAAACTTATATGAGACACAGAACATAGCCCTCTCCGTTCCAATATAAAAGAGTTGAAGACATATTTACCTCTGTTTTTAAACAGAATTTCTGTTTAAAGTATCTCTTAATGTGTCGAGCACCCATAAAAATGAGACAATAGGAAAACAATGGAAAGCTGGCGTAAACGCCAGGTTAGTGCTCAAGGGGTTAATTTTGATTTTTTGCTATCGTCAAAAAACAGAAGCAAGCAAAGCTGAAAACAAAACTAAAATCTAACCAGAATTAAGGAACTTATGTCTGTACGTTTGTATTGAAGATTAAATGAGTAAAACAGGTTTAAAACGAAACATGCACTCAATTCTGACATTGATCGTTCTATTAAAATCTAGACAAAGATAGGTGAGAGAGAGTCCAGGTTGTTGTACGAACGTCCGTTGAACCCGCCCAATGACGTCACTTCCCGCGAGAGAATGACATCGTTTGAAACTTCCGGCATTAAAATGGAGTTGGTTTTTTAATCCACGTTGTTTTAATGAACGCTATAAATAAAGCGACATTTGGGTCGCAGCGGCGCTGGAACGATGTTTGGTTTGATATGGATAATTTTAGGAATGTAATTAGTATTAATATGTAACGTATTTCTATTTTTACGGTAGGTATCTGACTTATACTATAGAGGTGACGGGCTCTAAACTCGGTAAATGAAAAAAAATTGTATTCAGTTAGCAATTATTACGTATCAGCTAGACGTACAAAGTTACATGGGATTTGTTGGTGTGGCGCGTATGGATATTTATTACTTTTTATGCAATTTAATCAAACGCATTTCTAGCACTAATACAATCCTTAAGAGAGTTAACGAGAGACATAAAAAGAAAAAGGGGAGATTTACACACATTTACTCACGGTAAATTGTATTATGTTTGAAATCACGAAATTAATTGTTCATCAAACAATCAAGTCATGAACAATAAAACCATTACATAATAAAATTTCATTACACCCAATATTATAGGTATCGTTTGCAACTACCAGTAAGGATGGACTCTTATGAAAAGCCGACGTTAATAATGATTAAGGCTGTAGACGGAGAGTAATAATTAGAGTTTACGTAAACAGAGCTATTAGATTTTTCTAGATCATTATGGAACCCGGTTGGATGGTGGATGGAACCCGTATGGTACGATATAGAAGTGAACCACAGGCCAAGTCAGTGGAGTTTCAATTTGAACATCAGAGTAAAGAACAAGAAAAATACCACAATTACGAGTGCGATCAATAAATGGCGAAGAATGCAGTGTAACTGTCTACAAACAGCAGATTACATTAATGTGTTATGTGGTTGACATTTCCGTTATCTCAAATTATCAGCATAGAAAGTTCACAAACTCTTATAATTACTTACTTATATGAAAGCTATATCTACTTTGTGAAATAAGGAATTTCTTTAACATAAGAATATAAATTCGTTGGCAAACGATTTGTGAGGTGTTTAATATAATATTTTATAATAACTAATGATTGTTTATATGATTCATAGTGATTTATTGTAACAATAGGATGTGCGCTTAGGTTCTATTTAAATTTTTGTCTGAAATTATGTGTATTCTTTTACATTCTATGTGCGTTAAAACACATTTTCATTAAAATTTTATTGAGCAAATTTAGATTTCGCACTTGCGTAACACCTTGTATGACAAACTGTAATTAAAAAACTCTATAAGCACTTGAATGTATCGTAAATGTTGTTATATCCCAAAAGCTACTATAATACCAAATGTCTTCAAATAACTACCCTAAATAAAAATTGATGTTATGACAAATCTGTCATCATAGTCATTGTCGCCATCGGCCTAGCGGATAAGAATGTTTAACAAGCCTGTCTTTAGTAATATCTTGAGGGCATTCGACATGAGGCAGCGAAAAAGTTATCTAGTATTGAAATATTTTAATATAGAATTGCTGTCACTTAGATTTATTTATCTGGAAACTCGAGCATCTTACGCGTCGACGGGTCTAGTTAAGTACTTTTGGATTAAGATTGATCCTCTTTAGTTATATTGTTACTCTTATATAATTTCAGATGGCTGGTGAGAGTGATAGAAGATGTCGAAGGTGGAAAGTTGCGGACGAGGCAAGGCTGGGTTCCAGCTCACGTACTGGAAGAGAAGCAGTCGCCGGAGAGAGACCAGACCGCGTTAGCAGCCAGGAGACAGTGAGTAAACCACGATCCCTAACAAGACAAAAGACGCTATGAGAAAACATTTCTTTGTTAAATTATGATGTACGTTTATCGTCTGAACACCTAAATAAATAAAGCAAGTAAAAATTTGTCTAATATATCAAACTTCTAACACTATCTCAATTTAATATTCATTTGCTAACTTCACATAATAATATAGATCTTTCTATTCTTGGTCATGTCGAAAGATACAAAGAAAGATGCTTCTCTATTGCACACTTTTTTTTTATTAAACATTACTTAAACAATAATTTATAAATTAAATTAACACCGCACTGCATCCAGAGAGCTTCAAAGGGCAACAAAAAAAAATGTTTGTAACTTAAATTCATAATTAGAAGGTGATCGGTAACTATCGGCAGTTTTTATTCCTAGACATTTATGGAAATTTATTAATTATACCTTAGTATAGGATTTCGCTATTTTTAATAAATAAATACCTTATGAATATAGAACGGCTGTATACTTGGCCACATACAGTAATAAATTTTAGCCATTCATTAGGTATCTGCTTGCATTTGGCAGTGAGACACGCCTCGTTACACTGTGTGCCTATAACATTTAGGACGACATTTTGACACATTGATTTAGACAGTACATTTATTTATTTATAATTATGTATTTGATATTTGTGTGTTATATTTTGTCATATCTTTCAATCACGCTTACAATCATGCATTTACTGAAATAGGAGGGAAGAACAAAACATTACTTCTATCTCGTCAAGCCCCGACAAAATTATCTCTACCATTATTACAAGTTTTATTTGTTGTTCACTGTTCAGTGTAAACAGGTATAAAATACAGCTTTTTCTCAAATTATTGGCAAATGTCGCGGCCAAAAGCACTTTCCCTAACTGTAAATTTGAGTTTGGTTTGGTTATTACTCAAAAATAACCAAAGTAATCCACAATATTCTTTGTTAAATCTTAGATATATCCTTTGGCCAGGTTTTAGTATAATAAACTGTTGTATTAAACGCGTTGCGAATTTTAAAGCGATGATGGATCAGTAATTTTTGGTCAGATGATCTGTCAATGGAAGTATATACGAATCTGCCTACTCTATTTTTAATGAACCTGAGTTATTTGTGTAGTAAAACATTTTGACAAAACCATAGCCTATTGGTAGGCTATTTTCTAATGCTCGCCTGGGCAGTTATCAACTTCAAGTTTGAAAATCTTTCTCGAAGCACTAACAGATGTGTTTCGGCAACATCTTTAGATCGAGTTTAGATACCTCTAAGTTTAGAGTTTTATTATCTTGAACTACATCGTCACTTAAGACCAAATGAAATTGTGGCTAAAATTCTGAACCTGTATAGTATAAATATAGGCAAGAAGATATAAATATAATGACGAGTTTATTTCACAAGAAATATCATCAACACATTTTAAACAACTCCTTTATTTAATTAAGCATTTAAATAAATATGAAAAGTAGAATATTTAAAAGCAAGCGGAATCGCACGCATAGCTAGTATAACTAAAAACATATCACATAGTATAATTAGTTCAAAATTATAAAATTAAAAAAAGAACTTTCCACACAAAATAAACAGAGCGGAAAGATTTGCAGAATATTACTGCAGAAATATCTCTAAGTGTTAACGTAAAACAGCTGTACTAAAAATCCAGGTGTTCGGTGGTAGTATTGAAAGTGCCAAAACAAACGCTCGAAATAAACCCCTCGTTTTATATCGAAATACATTCTCGTATTGGGAGTTTAATCAAATCGGCCTCCTGTTTTTATTAATTTGTTTGGGTGCGTTACGTGTGTGTTTGTGTGTTTTTTTTCGTGGTTCTCTTTAACATATGTATGTATGTATCTACAAAAGTAAATTCTACAAACAGACCATTCGTTGTTGAAAAACATAACCATAACATATATTTAAATTTAAGTCCTATGTATAAACAACATACTATTTTTACCAATTCATTCAAGTTTACCTCTGTCTACTTTTAGGTTTTTAATTTAACCTTACCTCTTTAGATATATTTATATAGCTCTACGTGCGTATCCGTCAAGGATCTTAATATGGCAAAAAATGGCACCGGTTATTTTTATCGGCTTAGTTCACTATTGTTGTTATACTATACATCATAATTAAATAGTTTTATTTATTCTACCTACTTTAACAAAGTACTTATAATATGTATATTAAAAGCCGGTTAGGTTAAAAAAAATCTTGTAAATCAGTTTAGCAGTTACGAACCGGCAGACAAGGAAATGTTACGTTTTATAATTTACTAGCTGTGTGCCCGAGGCTGTGCCCGCGTTTTATATTATATATTTTTCACTCCGTAAAATAGTTTATAATTGTTTTAACCCTAATTATTTTTCAAAATATTTTTATTACTAACTACTACTAACATTAAGCAAAGATATTTCTCACAGATTCAAATAGAAACTGTGCATTGAATCCGATTTTATTTACAATTTCATGAGTTTTAATTTGTTTACGCGGAACCCTAATTTTTATTAAAGTAGACTACGTTATGCGGAGTAACTTCAGCTATCTGGCAAAATTTTCCAGTTAAAATCAGTCCTGCCGTTCCGAAAATGACCCTAAACAAACGGACAGACAGACAAAAAATTAAAAATTGTATGTTTGTGTATCTTATATAGATTTATTTAGTAAAAAAATGTTATATTTATATTACAAACAGACACTTCTATTTTAATTATTAAATATAAAAATTAGTATGGATAGGGATAAAAGGAATAAACAAATTTTGGATTTTCAAAATCAGGATAAATCAAATCGACGATACGAATTCCAGTATTTATAACATTTTGACGTTTTCCCGCATCATGACTCCATTGACACAGACCAAGGTGTTGGTCATCAAATGACTTCGCAAGTTCAGTAGGTACCATCTGCATTCATTTACGTACGCCCACTTGTCCACCTCTTGGCGCGTCTGCGACGTGTTGTTCCCATGAGTCATAAAATAGCCGAAGCAGTTTAATTTATTATAATGTGTATCATTACTGTTACTTCCATCTCGTGAAGATATTAAACTACTATATACATACGGAACATCAAACGGACGATTTGTCTAACGTTTTAGTTTTCCTTTGTTGAACTAATCTATTGAATGAATTAATCAGTTGGTCTGGTCTGTTTGCTGCCTTTTGACAAATAAAAATCATGGGTTTATAACTCGATTGTTAGCTTTTTTCATATTCATATGCTCATTTTAGATGAATATTGACCGTTACCCAAATATTTTCAGTACTGATTATAAATAATTTGTCTATAGTAAAATAAACTTGTATTGTATCAAACAAAATAATAAATAATTTTCACCCTGTCAAAAAATATGATTAATTTTAAATTGTATTTTATAATAAGTTTGGATTTTAGTAATTCATTTTATTTGTTTAAATTTGTAAGTAGCTCAAACTCTATTTCCTGTAATGTGAGAAGATTATGTTGCGAAACACTAGAGGGAGTCATGATTGAACTCCAGTGGGAGTTGGTGTGGTTCTAGTAAAAATGTGAAGTGAAGTGTAGTTAGTTCAATAGAGAAGGTTTTCTGGACTTTCAATATTAAAAAAAGTTAACACGATTATAATTAAACTATTTATTTTTTAGAATTTTAAAAGTTACTGCCATCATCGTCAATCGTCGATGATTTGAATGGAACTTTTTAGATACGAGTGATATTAAAACGCACGCGTGAAAATGTTATATTATCAGTATTCTCTATATACTTTAATCTCTTTGCGTCTAAAATCTCAGGGAGATGTTGATGGATATATCTTCAGGTTTTATTGATCTTGAACTGGGCTGTCATTGAAAGAACCTTGGTTGTGCCTTTGATATAATATAAATAGGAATGAACTTTGTTAGTTATAATAAATACGCAAGGGGTTTAAATTTTGTTTTCTTTTTCGAATTGACAAACGCTGTTAATAACTAAAGGGTTTTGAGAGATTCACTTAGTTTTTTGATATAATAATCTCGACTTGGGTTATTACCGGCATGCAAATCATCCTAGACAAACCTATCCGTGACAAATGCATAGATATAAGAAAGAAGTTCCTTGCAGAATCTATACACTTTACGTGTAACATGCAAATGTATCGTGTGCGTAGCTAGTGCATAAATTGTCACTGTACTGAGGTATTCGCATCATACTGACGCAAGGGCTTACCTAGACGTCTACTTGTTTATTTCAATCATAGATTGGTCATAGAGGTTGATTTCAATTAAACCTCTTGTCAAGTTCTAGTATGTATTTTGTTACATAAGATAATATCAAATAACAAATTATGAAAATAAAAACTAATTAAGTCGACAAAGAAATTACCAACAGGATACAATATTTCACCTACAGTGAGGCTAAAAACAAAGATGGCTAAATTGCCCAATACCAAATGTGAGAAAAAAATTAGAAAAATAATTTTGAACGTTGTGAAATTTTTATTTTATTTGTTGTCTTTCCTCGTGATTACCTTCTTTATATAATAGTGAATCTTGACATATTGCTAATTTTTATTTTATGCATATGTAAAATTTCAATATTTTTTATATAAATATAGATAATTACAATAATTAAGTAAGTGTGTTTTAAGATATTATCATCATCTCCCTACCCTTACCCTATTTTCATTAGGGGTCGGCGCAACATTTTTCTTCTTCCATTCCTCTCTATTTGCAATCGTCTCCGCATTCACATCCTTCCTAAACATATCATCTATTACACAGTCCATCCATCTTTTCTTTGGTCTTTCTCTTCCCATATAATCGTCCACATTCATATCCAATACCTTTCTCACAACATGCTCTTCCTCCGTGCTCACGACATGCCCATACCAGAACATACAAACTGCTCCTTAACTTCCTGGTACCACTTTCAAACTTCCTCTAATGTACTCATTCCTAATCCTGTCCATTCTTGTTCTATTTTCATCCCTACACATCCATTTAAATATTCGCATCTCAGCTGCATGCAGTCTTCTTTCGTCCGTCACCTTTAATGGGCCAACATTCTGATCTTAGATCTGAGATATATATTGTCCAATAATTATTATTAATTTCCAAAGTTTGCTAAACAAGTACATAGAGTACTTGATAAGCAAGTAATATCAAATACTTATGGTAATATTCAATTGCCATTGAAGTATGTAACGTTGTAAATATTGATTGTAATCTGTAGGGCAGTGGTTAGAGAGCTGATAGAAACTGAGGAGGAGTTCGGTCGTGATATGCAGCAAGTCGTCACCAAGTACATGAGACCAACTGACAAAGCGTCCACACCAAAGTCCGTCTTCGACAACCGCGAACTCCTGTTTTCAAACTTCAGACAGATCTGCGAGTTTCATAACACGTGAGTTGAGTCATCGATCAATTAATATGATTAATATATGAGCAATTTTTTTAATAACTCTTTGATAAAACATGTAATGATTAGGTACTGATCATTATTTTAGTCTCCGACAATATTATGTAAAAAATTTCTTTGTAGTGACTGACATAGAAAATAATATTTATTTTAAACAAAAAAAAATCTGTTGTTACTTAGATATTCTTTAAATAGTATTATAAATTATAGGTAATATCTATTTATATGTAAACAACTGATCTTTTTTTATTCGCTTTAAGTTACATTGGTAATAAAACGTAGTGATTAAAAAACAAAATTTTAAAATATTAATAAAGAAAAAAACAATTAAATTTAGTTGAAATCAGTTCAGCATTGTTTTCAACTTGTTAGTGTTTTGTGTTTTAAAGGGATTAAGAATTCATAAAGATAATTGTTACATAGGAACTCAAAACGATCTAATGAGAATGTAAATCACTCTATAGAGACACAATAAATGCAATTCTGCATTACTCTTAGAAGGCTCTTAAAAATCGATCAGACTATAGTTACGGAATGAATCAAGCACGTAGAATCATACCAAAGAAAGTAAAATGTATATATTTTAAGTTTCTTTTAAAATACTATCTATATTATTTGTTAGTCTCTCAATATCACTCTTAATCCGCTAGAAATGTATTTAAACTGATAATGATAATGCAGGGTTCTGTTGGAAGGTGTAAAGTACTACGCTGGTGAACCGAAAATGCTTGGCCGGGCGCTGTTGCGTATGGAGAGAGAATTTGACAAACACGTAGCGTACTGCCGCGACGAGCCCAGAGCGCAGCAACTCCTGTCTTCAGACCCTATTGTCAAAAAGTACTTCCAAGTAAGCCTTTTAACTTTAACGCTGTTGTGAATCTTTGTCCTAACATACCTACTTTAAAAACGTGGTCTAATAGCGCCATCTCGTGCAATATGATAAATAGTTAAACTAGTGCTGCCATCTTTCAATAATAGTCAGCAAATTTGCTCACTAAGTTTGAATCTACTGCGTATTGCTTATAACTACTATACTATAACGAACAGATGGCACTAACTGTATGATATGGAATATCTCCCAAAAATGCCACAGTTTAATCACGATATATTGAGACGATATATTGAAAGTTCAATGTTTCTCTACTAGATGGTATTACAAGTGTCGAAAGTTTATCTATCTATAGAAACAATTTAGTGGTGAATAACGCGTCAATGGACGTAGGTTTCAATTCACTTATTCCAATCTAGATAAACCTGAGTTAAATAAAAAAAATAGAGTTTAGCTAGGTTCAAAATTCCGCGGAATTTTTTACACTTAGGTAACGGCCAAGCTGAGGTCCGTACCACTTTGGTAACCCTTGTGCTAGTTACCTTTTTGCGGCTGAGTGCCTACAGCACTCGCCTCCAAAGTCACGGTGAATGTGTAAAGGCCCTTCCGATTAAGGGTGTTAGCTACTTAGAAAAAAAAACTTTCGGTGAAGGAACATCATTGTGGCGAAATTTTAGGCATGGTGGTACAGCCTGGCAATCTACCACCCTAATGTTTGAAAATTTGTCACTGAGCTCTGTTCCGGCAGCATTACTTGAGGATTTAGCGTGTTTGGCACTATGACCACATGATTTTAGCACATATAAAACTTTACAAAATAACGTTTATCGAAAATAAAACATCTGTCCATTGTAATGGCGGATTACGTGTTTTTAACGACGAAACGAGAATATCATACGCGCCAACCCTGCGCGTCAATGCTTGATGATACCGTCGACGGTTTGACCGGGCATAAAGCCAACTACTAGAATAGTTCGGATACCGTCGGCGCAGCGCCGTATGATCCGTGTCAATATGAGCCGTCACACTACGGGGGCAACCGCCTATTTACCGCCAACTTAAATTTAATAATAAATGTTATTAGAATTTTACTATAATAAATTACTAAGTGCTTCGTTTTCTTAAATACTGTATAGGCTCAGTGCTTTGAACACAATCTCATCTGATTTTAAGTGACGATGTCATTCAAGATGATAAACACACTAAGCCTAGAAGAGGTACTGATTCTCAAGGTATACTGCCGGAACACACCTATTGGTATTTGGCGAAATGTTTTCAAACTTGAGTTTCTTAATATTAATAAATCATTTTATTATAAATGTCTTTACTGATTGATAGTTTAAATGTTGTTTTAAATTGAAACTTTATCCAGGTAAGATATACTAACAAATGTTACAAAATGTTTAATATCTAGTTTAAAAATTGGATCTCTATTTATGAACATATCGTTTACAAATATGTAAAAACTAAAGAGAAATATGGCGTATGTTATTATTTAAGTTAGCGTTCGTCTCGTTACCTCGATAATCTACTAAGGACACTCATTGTACCAACCAATGGCTACATTTGTTAACTATTTTATTATTTCTGTAGCAAACTGTATCCGTACAAAAGCTTCCAAATGATTGAGATCTCATTTCATGTTCAATAAATCTACACTGTGTTTAAAAGTAGATATTTTCATATTTCTTATCATCAATGATTCTGCTATCGATTTAAATACGGGGTGGTAGGGCTTATTTGCCCGACTGAGATGTGAGTACCACGTGCAAGCAGGCACGGTTGCAGCCAAAGACTGGGAGGACTCATATTTGGGGGAAAATCGAGTTTAACACATTTTTCAAACTTTGAATACGCACCTATTTTTGATTTAAATGCTTAGAGGTCTTTAAGAAGGAATTGAAGAGATATGCCGTTAACCGCATGGTATAAGTGTTATTTTTACTAGTACTAAAGCACGGTAAATAGGTACATCAATTTTTCTTACGTTGAAGCAGTAATGCTCGTTTGTTACATATACACGCGAACGAAAAATACCACAGAGATAGATGTCATAAGTATTTTAAAATGATTCTGGTTACGTTATTGAGAAACAATTTGATACACGAGTGAATTTAGAATATTTATTTGAAGATTATGTTATTCCAGTAATATATTATGCTATTCATTTAATTATTTTTAGCGATTACTTCGTCTATGTAGTTGTTAAAAATGATCTTGTTCAAATTCAAATATCCTTTATGAAATTTAGTCCCTGGTAAGGCTCTTATGAACTTGCAAACACTACTAGAGGTTCGGAAAAAAAAACCCAGTCGTCTCGGCAAGAAAATCGATCTGGTTTATCGATAATGTGCTTTTTAGGACCTCATTGTAGAACCTAAAATACTATTAGTTTCCTAATAAAACTTTTATTACACTTTTACTTAGTCTAAAACATGGAAGTATTAGTGTTCATTCTATCCAGTATCTAGATTTATAAATTATAAATTTCTAGGGTTCCCATATACTACCAAATATAAAAACCTAAACCTGACCAGACAGTATTATATAAATGTTTTAAATTATGTAAATCCGTTTACCTAGTTGTTCTGGAGTTATAAGCCAACTAACGGACATACAGACAGAGAAACGTTGCCTCTTATATAATGTAAGAATGTCAAAGAAACATATATTTCTGTAAAGACCAAGCGCAACTGCGAGCAATATGCACTTTTGTTTACACAGATCAGATGGAGTATTGCCAACGTGCTGGTGTCAGCATCTAAAACGTACGGTTTGACTTTTGAGGAATGCGAAATAAAATGATATTCCACGTCGAAATTGTAACCCCCTACTATCTTCTTTTTATTTCCTGGTAATCTATCTGCGTATACACAATCTCGCCTAAGCCCCCTAAAAGGCAACATTAGCAATGACAATGTACACAAAGGCGATGACAGTAGAATAAAGGTTACAAAGACACAAATAAGATGGATATATCTTCTACATAGTTTAAAACAAATTTACCTTCCGTATTAGCTAACCGCTGCATGAAGAAGAAGCGATGTCACGACTTCTTAACTACAGCTTGATTCACGCATCCAACATTTTCATTCAAAGATCATTGTTTTTTGTGCGGTACTGACATAAAGCAGAGCCTATAGCAATGCAAGCTTAATGTTTTGTTTAGTGTACGTAAATTATCGATGAAAAATTGTATTTTAGAACTTTGTAGAGTTCGTAATGAAAACGCATGTTGAATTACATTTTGCGGCGCTCGTGTGCCAAAACTATTGATTTTAGCAAAAAAAAAAATTGTCATTGTAAAAATTGTATTATAGGAAATTTTGTCTAGTTTAATTTTGTTTAATCTAAATATTTTATCCAAAAATGACTCAGAAATAAAGATATTGTCAAGAAACTGTTATTAAGAGCCATTTTTTTTTAATATGGCGACGCGTGCGGCAAATATACTAGGTGGCAAAGTTAAAATTCGGAAATAGTACATCGAAATTTATAAAATGTCCTATTATTTTAAACCCCCGGTAAAACTTTCAGTTAACCTTTTTTTTCGTACTAAATTACTGTTCAATTAAATGCAATTAAATAAGAGCTTATAAATCAAACCAAAATGACCGAAGTCTAGCCATTAATTCAATTGTTAGGTGTATAGTAGGTGCGACGCGGCGACATGCCTAGCAACCCCGTATCGCCCCCTTCCCAAATGCGGTGGGCGGCCCCGGGGGGTTTTAGTGGGTATTCCAGGGCGCTTCTCGCCTGGGTTTGAGTCCCACACAGGCGCGGAGCTCGTCACTCCGTGCCCCCCTGCTTGTTGTACTGGTGGGGCACTCGGCCCCACTAGTATAATAGGTAGGGTGAGTGCGTAAATGCATTTCCCCCCGTCAAAAAAAAAAAAAAAAAAGGTGTATAGTAGGTACGTAAATATTTTAAATTCCATTACAATTGATAATTCTCACGTCGTCGCACCGGAATTAGGCCCGCCTGAAAACATTTAATCCCACGCACTCTTGATACTTACTCATCATCGTCACTGACTGAAATACAGAAGTAATAACAATGTCTAATTCTTTGTCTATTGTCATATTAATTAACTAGCTGTGTGCATGTCGCGGCAGCGCCCGCGTTTCATATATTCTTTACTTAATTTTTTGTTTTTATACGGAACCCTAATTATTTACCAATTTTTTTTTTGCTACTAACATTAAGCAAATATATTTCTCAAATAACTCAGTAAAACTGTGTGCCGGATTTTACTCACAATTTATTTTTCAAAAATAAAGTTACGCGGAGTAACTTAAGCTAAACAACAAAAAAACCCGTTCATATCGGTCCAGCCGTTCTGCAGAAAACCCGGAACAAAAAGACTGACGGACAATAATTGTAAAAATTGTATTTGTTATAGGTATCGTATATACATTCATATCTGTTTAGTAAAAAAAAATGTTTTTTCATTACGAGCAAACACTTCAATTTTATTTATTAATATAGATAGACTCAGTGGTTTGATCTACGCTCACATATTGTTAAAATAACGATGTAATCCAAGATAATAAACATGCTCTAGACCTAAAAATATTACTTCTACCTGAATACACATATAAATACGTGGGAACAAATTTTCACAGTTAAAAATGCCCTGGCACCATACTTTCGCCACGATACATTTCCTACACCGAAAGATGAAAGTACACATAGAATGTAATGTGATAGGTACGGATTTAGTGTTCATTGATGCAGTATCTGACAATTTTAACAATGAACCATCATCGCTTATCCTAAACAATGTGATCTAAGACATAGAACGTGGATGGTATATATGTGGTTTTCTAATTGAAGATGGTGATTATTTAAACACGTTAATAGAGACAACGGTCAAGTAACAAAATTGTGATTGTGAAAGTCTCTGGTTCATCAGTGAATTTGGAGTAGAGTCTAAACTTGCTATTTGAAAAGTAATCCAATTTGTAAAGCCTGTAGCATTACAACTGCCATATAACATTATACAGTAAAAATTGCTTATATTTTAATATCCATGGACATATCAGAGAGATAGATATAAGAGTAGCGACGTATCATGGCGACTGGAATAACACACAGCTTAGTTTTGAGAATCAACAAGACTTTATTATTGCTTTGTCGGTTATAGCGAAGTGTTGTAAGATCGATAACGTAGGTTCTTCGAGTTTCATAGGGAGTGTGAATTTTTCGTAGAACGAAAATATTTTTATGACACATTATCGTGTTGGTAGGTATATTTTTAATGTCCGATTAGTTAACTACTGTTCTTAAGCTGAGAATCTATCATCAAACATCAATAGATGTGTTTCGACAGCAGCAATTGAGAGCTAGCCTCTTTAGGCTTTGTGTTATATTTACTAAACATTAGCTAAGATTTTAATTAGACCTATACAGTATAAAGCCTTTCTACATCTGAATACGTCAAAACCTAAACCCGAAAAGTGGACGTTAAATTTTCCAAATAGTTTGCGCAAGTTTAGCGCCATCTTCATTTAACACCGGCTGAGGTTTTGGTCAGACTTAAACAGTATGAAGCGTTCCTATTTAAAAAAATGTCATTAGCTGATCTTGAAACGCTGGAATTACACCTTCCAATCCAAGGGTCGTTTACAGGTGTTACCGATCACTTAAGGTAAACTGGAAGGTCTGGAGGAATGCTTGCTACTTCGCCGCTAGCGTCCTTAAGTTTTGTTTTTTGACCTTGCAAACCGTGCACCGTTTGACCGTCAGCAGCCGAGTTCCCCGATAGTGACGTCACAGTGACAGACCACTGCGACCGAAGCCCCAACGTGCGGTACAGTTCTAAGTTTAGCTGGCGGACGTATCATCGCGATCGGTCGGGTAGTCGCTCGGGAGCAACGCTTGAGTTCACCTCGCTAGTTCCAGCGCTTCGACCCTCGACCACTCCGTCCGAGTGAAGTGTGTGATGTGATTGTGTTTCTTGTGTGATATATAAAACTCCAGTGCTCCGGTAGGTACCCCATCATTCCATACCGGTTTCTCGTATTAATAATTCATTGCATCGTTCTTACTCTGTTTTCCCACAATTTCAATGTTACGTGGCGGTGTAAGGTTACAACATACATACGGGGTCTTGGTTATTTCTAGTGTTGCGTGGGCGATGTTCGTTGTCGATTTTGTCTTTTTTCTTTTCTCTGTTGTCAGTTTCATTTCGTGCCCAGTTCCGAGTTACTGCGACGCGTTTCTTGGAATCTCAGGATGACCTTGACCCCATTTTTCATTATGTTTTTAAGGATTAAGATGGTTATTTTAAGAACCTAGTTTACGTTGAGGGATTATTTCAAACGCCATCTTCCAGATGGAAGAGATGAATTGTAAAACTGATAAAATATTTGATAATTGTATATAATTATTAACGAAAATAATTAAACCTTATCTTTCAAGGATGAAAAATAATGAGGTTTTTGTTTAGATCTTTTAAGAGTTAATATTAATCCCAAACAATCATTACTAACAAAAACAACTGTGTACATATAGTCGTATATTGTTAAAATAATATTTTAAAAAAAATTAATTCATTTCATGGGATAGAATGTAAATCTAATATACCTAGTCTTCTAATGAAATATAATTCAATCATCCCACTTGTGTTATTCGCGAAAACTATATTCCATTTTATTTATTTAACACATTTGAAACCCGTTCAAACGTCAATCATTGGCAACGAGCGTCCACATTACGTCAGTTTGAACGCTCTGCACCAGTTTTCAAAGAGCCTTGCGCACGCTTTTAAATATAACGTATTACAAGTATTTTTACTTTAATATATGTATATAAGTATCGGTAGCCACTGGCTCTGTTCTAAATTCACTAACGGTTCAAAATATTTTGAAGTAAATAAATAAATAGCAGACATCCTTTTTACTACTTTTTTCAGTTAATGTTTATTGCCATATGTTAAAAAGTTCATCGACCAGCGATTATGCTACGTTATACAAAGCTATTTTGAGCGATATAAATAAATAATAACAAAAAAAACTCAACTAAACTGAAGAATAAGTGAGATGGATATACCTCCGGGCCCACTCGTGCATAATAATTATTATTTTTCAAAATATTTGGGACTTATTAATTTAAAATGTTTAGTACTATTTAGTTATATTGATCGTTTGTTTCCTGATAAACTACGCAATCGATTTTAAAAACTCTTTCAGCTGTACAAAGCTTCATTGAGTCATCAGTGAGTGACATTTTTTAAAATAGAGATTTTCTGTGTGAAGTCGGTACTAATATTATTTATATAATAGTATTTATATATTATACTTTTACTGAAAAAATATTGCATTCGATTAATAAACTAAAAGCGTTTCAAATTTTTATTGGGAATCGAGAGTGGAAGCTCTATCTCTTTCACGTAAGGCTTATTCTAATTCAGATTCTAATTAGGCACTAATTCAGAATTAAAAACTTTTATGAAATATGTTAAGGTTGACGTCATATCTTAGTGTAATACGCTCTCTCTCTAAAATAAAATAATAAGTTAACCTCCCTACTATTATTCGCTAAATTATATCTCTTAAGTGTTTAATTTTTTACGTAAAATATTGCAAGATAATATAATGATGGCCATTCGTTGCCGACCAAACTATACTCGTTGTGTTTAGTGATTCATAATACTCGTTTATGAAATAACGGGTTACATGAAGTTGAAAATATTTCATTCGTTTCATTCAACGTTTGACATAATACGCGCCATTCTGTATTTGAAGTTTTAAATATTACTCATTGCCTTGTGACTAATTTGTAGTGTATAAACATTATTCTGGTTATATATGAAATTTACTAGGTAGTGTTATTGATTGGATTTCCGGACTAATTTGTATCGCTCAAATTTATTTCATTGCAAAATTTAAGACACGTAGATAAACTCGCGGGCAGCCGCTTGTTTTACATATATCTTGACATCGCTTGCCACGGTCTATGGATAATGAGACGTTTTATGAAAAACGGTAGCATGTCAAGGCGCTTTAAATATAGTCATGTAAATTATAATAGCGTTCCAGTAGGTATCGTAATGTTTGGTTAATTTATGATTATTTTACGCTTTAAACTATATATTTTTGCAAAATTACTCGTCGTGTTTTGTTTTAACGAATATGCAGTGTTTGTATTCGCTTTTGAACAATGGCTATAGGTAATTTACGATATATATAATACGTATAGATACGATAAGATTTAATATGTTTACGCCAATGCATTCCAAAGAAGGCCGTTTATCATAAGTAGAAGTTTTTGTCTTATGTATGCCTCCTATACACATTAATAATCCTTAAATGCATGCACACTACTAAAACCACATTATTTAAAATCACTGTATTCATTTCTCGCAGTTCTCTCGTATATTTCTTCTGACTGATGTTCTCAGTGGATCTGTACTGTCTCAAGCCCATTTATGATCTACTCATACATACAACAGTTTGAATAGAAGGTACTGGAATCACCAAAAAAGGTTATATCCCCGTATGTGCCATACTATTTTCTTTATTTAATTGTTTGCCGCATCTTTCTTTGAGGTTATAATTTCATTACTTTGTTCGTTGTGCTACTGATGATATACTCAAACTTATAGCAGTTACGAACGAGCATGGTTTCAACAGTAAATGTGTTTACAGCAACTAGATTCGTGATGGCGGGCTATCGAACTTTCCAGACTGCAAAATCGTATTATTCATCTTTATACACTTCTCAATATTTCAAAATCTTAACGCTTATATTTGCTTCTATTTTAGTATATGTATGAAGTTATTTAAATTTAAAATACAGAAAGTGAAGTAAAACATGTTGAGGCAACCATAGCATGGTGGTATATGGCATATTCTAATGATGCCCGCCTGGGTTGCTACCACCCTCAAGTTTGAAATCCTGTCGCCAAATACCAATATGTGTGTTCCGGCAGCATCACTTGAGTACCTAGGTTTAATAAGGTTTACCAACCTGGACCACATCGTCACTTAACATCAGATGAAATTATGGTCAAAGTACTGAGCCTATAGTAAAAAAAAAAAGAAAGAAAAAAAAACAAGTGAGTTGTCCTGAGAGTGGATCACAATTCTTTACACCTTTGTACTATGTGATTCTATTACACAATAAGATAATTCGGCGAATTTATGCTATTGTTTCGTTTTTTGTTGAAATTTCTATCATCCGCGTGATGGTTTTAATTTTAGTCTCAAATAAAGCTAGATTTGGCTGCTAAATTCCACAGTAGTTGTGTTTTGAATATTGAGAAGACTCTTCTTGGATTGAAGTAGGATATACGAGTAATTCGAGTAAGCGTATATCTTCATGATCATTTGATTTATTCTCTCTGCATTCCATTGGACATATTATAGAAAATCCTGATCTTAATTTTACATGCTTAGTTCTTTATATTTAAGCCACGCATATAAAAGGCGGTGAAAAGAAAATGTTTGAGGATCAGCTGCTATACATATAAGCTAGTTGTGCCTGTGACTCCATTCACATTAATATTACGTACTATTGACTCGTAGATAGATACGACTCTTTCTCTTTTATAATCTCTAAGAAAATTCACATAGCCGATTTAAGATTCGGATGCAATCGATTGTAGATGATTTGATTGTCGCGTGTTTTTTTTGATTCAAATTGGTGATACAAAAAATTAGAAAATCTAAATAAAAATCTTGTCTCAACTTTATTTTTTTTATTTATAAGTAGGCACATTAGGGTCATAGAGGTAACCACCGATAAATAAATTACATTATATAAATGTAAATATTCGATATATTGAATCGATTCTGAAATCGTGTTACCGCGCTGCCAGCTCTGTCTTCTTGACACGAGATGAATTCTAGATCTTAATTGAAATAATAAACAGTATATACAAACGACTACTTGTGATGATCTTCAAATATACTGAAAAAAAAAAACATTATTTAGGTGGAATATCAAACCATTGTGGACATGAAGTCAAGAAGCATTCACGAATAAAAAATATTTATAATTCTCCTAAATTGACTCACTACATAAAACGATGAAGGAATACAAAATGATGAAACGTGGATTCCTCAAGGAAACACACACACACACACACACACACTCAACGTATACTGAAAAACTGCTCTCAAAAAAACTGAAAAATCAGTTTCTCAATGTTTCCAATGAGTAAATACGTCGTTTATTGAAGAATTTATATTTACGCTAAGAAAAACAAACTTCAAATAAATTGATCGTCTATAGAAATATTTATAGGTTCCGTAATTGCTCAGTAATAATGTGATTGGATTCAACATCGAACGACGTATATTCAAATCGATTCCATAATTCAGGAGCTTTTTTACAAAGCGTTACAAAAAACATTTTCTCAAAAAAGTTTGTATTTTTGCCGTCTATGAAATTTCATATCCGTACAATACATAATCCGTAAATACATAATCCGTTCAAAATCTACTATTAATAACTCATTGAAACCTCCAGACAAACAAATAAATAAACTCGTTTCGTGAAAAAAAAAAAACACTTTTTATTGTATATCCTTTTGTGAAAACGGTCCTCAATTAGCCTGAGCTTTCGGTGAAGGAAAACATCGCGAGAAAACCATAGCATAGTGGTATATCAATTATAACCGGGTTAGCTACCACCCATAAATTTAAAAGATCTGTAACCAACCATCTATAGACATACTCCGGCAGCATTATTAATGTGCCAGTACCCCCTAAACTTAATGTTTACCACTGAACACTATAACGTCACTAAACACCAGGTGAGAATATGATCAAAGCGCTGAACCAATCACAGTATGTTGATTTTTAACCTATCAGAGCCATATATTTTGTATGATTATAATCTCTTCAGAAATAACTCTTATCGCAATTTTTTTTTTATTTATGAATGATTCTCAAAAGACCTGCTCATTCCGTATTATATATATTTCATGGAATATGCATATTATTGCCAATTTTTAGATATTATTTTTCTTTTTGTATAAAAGTGTCAAGTGTAGAGTATTTTTCTAATCTTATATTTGATATTGTATAACTCTAGCCATTGTTTTTAAATTACATAAAATAAAGACGAATAGCAAATGACAAGATACCAAGGTGCCGCCAAAATTCTGAACTTAAAAAAAAAAAAACAAATTATTTTACGCTCCAGTAATTTACGATCCAGTTGCGTTTGGCTCGCACAGTGCCGTCTAGTATCGTTTTAAATTTAATGACTGATTTATTATAATTGTCATTTTGACTTGCTCATACTTCTTTAGGTTTATTATAATTAAATTTATGTATATTTTACATTGCATGTAATGTTATGACATACGCGATGTTCATGCTAGTTGAGAAGGCGATGACAAAATAACATAAGTTATTTGATTAGTTGATATTGATATCCAGTGGTGGTGACATTTAGAAACGAAATATTGTACCTTTATTATGGGTTAGTGTTGCTACTAACTTAAGTTTTACGTTTACTTTACGAATAGTCTTTATAATGTCGGTTAATGACTGTAAAAAAGTGGATTGCCATAATGAAGCTTGGCAGGCGGGTTGGCGATCGCAGTCAGGTGTTTGTAGCCTCCTTTTACGACACCTACGGGATTATATGGGGGATATATAGTATACTATTCGTAGCCGACACCACACAGCATTTATAAATATTATATTAGCACATTTTATACTACCCTTAATTAAAAAATGACTTACTTGCATTTACCACAAACAAGTCACGAAACTTCGTTCAATAATTTCATCAATATGAATCAGTCAATTGTGTCACAGTTGATAGAATTTCTGATACAGAATCTAGGACTGAATGCCGAATTTAACTGAAATACAAGAGCAGTCGAAATGTTCTTATTTACACATTACATTTCATATACAATGTATGTGGATCTTAGTATAAACAAAATAGGTTTAGTTCGCGTTAAATTGCTTATTAATGCTTACATATATTCTTACTCACACACATACTCGTTAATTTTAACGTTTCAATAAATATAATATGTATTATTTGGTAATTGGAACATAAACCACATATTTTTTTATGTTTTTAAAATTATCACGAAAAAGTACTGTAAAATTCTTCCAAAACATAATAATAACTGTTCTTCATAAATAATATTAAGTTCTGACGATATTTTTATGACATTATATATATTATTTTTTGTTTGTAAATTCATTTTCAACGTGTATTTTTTTAACGCCATGTAACAAAGTTATTAATGAAAAGGTAAATGCTCTCTGTCAAGGTAACAGGGCAATTAGAATCAAATCTGATTATGTAAATAATGTTTATTTTGGTCGATACTTTTATATGATAAAAATGAAAGTATGACAAAGTCAACTACTTTTTTTAAAGAAAGTAAGAAATAATAAATAATAATGTACAAGTAAATTTGGGTGGAGTTAAAATATATGCATCGTGCTGATCGGTGAATGTGACCAAGAGGAGTAGAATAGACTGGATGTGTGTAGGCAGAGACTGGAGAACGTAGGCCTAAAAATAAGTCAAAACAAAACAGAATACATGTTCTGCGACTTTGGCGGTATCTCCGGTGCTCTGCCAATAACATAAGCGGGAATACTTCTACTGGTCTGTTCGGACTGTTGCTACGTCGGGTCACTCATACAAAGTGACGGTGACATCGCCCTAGAGGTGAAGCGGAGAATCAATTCAGGTTGGATGAAATGGTGACAGGTCTCAGGTACCATTTGCAATATAAATAGGATGCCCGTTAAACTAAAGGACAGAATATATTAGACCTGTCCTACTGTATGGATCAGAATGTTGGGCTTGTAAGAAGATGGATGAAAAACGACTGCATGCAGTAGAGATGCGAATGTTGACATAGATGTTGGACCAGATGGATATGATCAGGAATGAATTTGTTAGAGGAAGTTTGAAAGTGGCTCCAGCGATAGAAAAGATGAAAGGGAATCGTTTGTCTTGGTATGGACATGTTTTAAGAACAGACGAAACGCATGTGACGAGGAAAGTGATGACTATGAAAGTTGAGGGATGGAGGGGGAGAGGACGCCCGAAGAAAAGATGGATGGAGTGTGTGAGGGAAGATATGAAAGTAAAAGGGGTGAGTGAAGATACAGTGGCTGATAGAGATGTGTGCAGCAAGAAAACATACTGCGCCGACCCCAAATAACAAATTGAGAGCAGGACGGTGATGATGATGGATATACGAGTAAATTTGTCACTGCACTTTATTTAAATATAATGAACCCTAAATTGACTTGCCCTACTTACTGATAAAAGATAGGCTATTGTCTCTAAGGGTCTAATTGCAACGGTACTATATAGCATTATTTATTGACGACTAATTTCTTTAAACTGAAAAACAGTAGCGCTAGCACAGGTATCTTAAAGGAGAAAAGCTTTTTTTTTAATTTACCTTAATTTGTTTTTTAAAGCGTATAGATTCAGCGCTGTGAATGACACCTGTTAACACTTTACATATAAAAGTTCCCAAATGATGTTCTAAAATGAATGCTTCAGGAAACCAAAACCTATATCATTGTTAGATGACAAATGTTCAAAGATAAAAGTTACCCCTATTTTATGTAACAGTACATGTCATTTTATTGATTCCAGAATCTAGCAGACAA
Source organism: Samia ricini (assembly GCA_014132275.2). NCBI lineage: Eukaryota > Metazoa > Arthropoda > Insecta > Lepidoptera > Saturniidae > Samia > Samia ricini. Next base: position 17,766,893 of record AP028161.1, read on the forward strand.
ACTCGGCGACGATAAAGGCATAACTGAGCATCTAAAGCTACCTATACAAAGAATCAACGATTACCAACTACTACTTAAGGTTTGTTTGAAAACTTAAAATCAAAAAATCTTAGGCCAAGTCTAATCATTACATTTACTATAATAAGCTAATTGAAAGAAATCAAATCAACATTAATAGATGGTAAATTTTAAAAAATGGCTAAAGAGTGAACATTTTTCTTTTCAAACTCCGAACTCTATTGTTTATGACTTTCAGACATTAAAAATATTTAGAACCTTCTAGAGGCACGTTGATGCGAGTGTTGTATCGTTTGCTTGCGTTTCCATAAAAAAAATAAAATTTCTGACAACACCTTCATCGAAGTGAAGAAGTAAACTTACTTAACTTTAAATTATTTATAATAGACAATAATGTTGGTAGTTATGATGATGTTTAATCCTAAATAACTTCACCAGGAGTTAGTGAAATATTCGAAACGTCTCGGTGAAGACTGCACCGACCTCCAGAAAGCTCTCGAGCTATTCCTTGGCGTTCCAAATCGCGCCACCGACAACAAGTTCGTAGCGAGCATCGAAGGTTACCGCGGGAACATCTACAAGCTCGGTCGGTTGCTGACGCACGACTGGTTCACAGTCACCGATCAGGAAGGCAAATCCAGGGAGAGATACCTTTTCCTATTTAAAGCGAGGATACTGGTCTGCAAGGTCAAGAGAGTTTCCGACGATCGATCTGTCTTCGTTTTAAAGGATATTATTAGGGTAAGTATATAGAATATAATTATGGGACAGTAGGGCTTCCGTCTCAGACTGGAATGCAATCGTCATATACATGGTAAAAACCCTGTTCTCTTTTCATATTGTCCTTCTCCACTATTTTTTATTCAAGCTCGGTAAAATGCCTGTATATGACAGATGAGAATTTGTCGATAGTCTGCTTCATCATTTCGGGTTACAAACTTGCTATTACACTATAGTGAGTTTTTTACTATATGCATGGTGGTCGTAAGGCATCCTGCCAATTCTTACATTTCGAATTGAATAATAAATTGTAGAACGTTAGGGTTTACTAGTCGTATGTCATAGTTACTCAATTCGTTTCGAAATATTGACATTAAAAAACTGCATTTTTGTATCCTTCCCCACTATGTAAATCTCTGGAAATAATCGTATTTTTCATACTAACAACGTGCCAGATCTTTTTTAAATTGTAATTTGATATAAAATTTACGCGTCTTATAACATAATACATCATTTTAATTTATCATTAAAATATTTAAAAAAAACTCCTATAAAATCTTGCAGACGAGAAAATAGAAAAGAAAATATTCAACATGAATAATTCGAAAACGTAAAATTACATCATGTAGTAAGGAAACACGAATCAGATTCAAGGTCTGCCCACACATTTCTAAAAATTACACTTCCATTCATCTCTTCTGTGTGCGCCGCCACACAGCATTAGATTTTGAATAATTTTTACATCCCAAAATAGAGCAATTTGTGAGACCGTCCACTTGTGTTTGGATCGAATCCAAAACAATCTCAGTTTACTCGATATGGTGCGCTGTGTTGACATTGCTCCTGCTGACCTAATATTGCAAAAAAAAATCCCTCATGAATATTTGTTTATTCGACGTCGAATGAACATTGTTTGTTAGTTTAATTGACTTGTAACTTTAGAAGAATCGTGACAGAAGTGAAACCGTTATAGAAGTAAACTTCAAGATAATGAGACGAATACACAACGTTAATTTTAATACCATACTCACTATGCGATGCCTTTTCTCTTGTTTCATCCATGCTCTCAGTAGACAAGAGTGGAGTATTTACTCGGAGAACTTCTAAATAGCTTGAAGTCCTGTCCTTATAAGTCAAATTGAACTGACTTTCCACGGTCATCAGAATGGCACAGAAAAGTCCCATTTACATCGATAACGTGTTTTATCATTGTCTCTCTCGGAAACTAAGTGCTTTAACTCTTTACAGTGAGTCATGATAATGTAAGAATTACTGAATATCTATTTGAAGTATTCATAGAATGACAAAAACCTGTATAATGTTTAATTTAACAATATAAAACCATAGCCATAAATTAATCATTGTATAAGTAAACAAAGGTCTAAAAGGTTGGCAAAAATACTTTGTTTATGTGTATATTTGATTAACATTCTTAATAAGGTTAAATCATCTTTATAGCTTCCAGACGTTGAAGTAAAGGAAACCCCCGCTGAGCCGTTAAAATTCGAGCTTCATTATAAACTATCGCCCCTCTACGTCACACTTGGAGCCCACAAGGAACACGTAAAAACTGCCTGGCTTTCTGAAATCAGACAATACGCCAGTGACGTTGGTAAGAACTATTTAAAAAAAATTAAGGATATAAACTATAACTTGTAGATGAAAAATATAATTCTCATTGGTTTACACAAATATAATCGAGATTATTACTAAGATAATTACTAATTGATCAAAATTATTTGGTTGCAGTTGCGTTAGCAGAACACGCTGCAGACGACCTTCAAGTTCTACCACCTGAAGAATTCTTTGATTCGTTAGAAGAAAACAATAAGAAAAGAGAGTATACTAACGAAACGGTAGAAGAAGAAATCAAATCAAGAGGTTAAAGAAAAGCCCTCACGAGTCGATGAAATCGAAGTAACCCAGGGTTCCATTAACGAGGAATCGTTACAACAGCTAAAAGCCAAAAGAAAAACATCTGAAGATAGTGAAGTAGCTACGAAGGTCTCAAAAACTGAAACCGGAGAAGTTATAGGTATCAGTGAAGCTCAGGAGTCTGTTAGTACTGAAGCAAAGAGTGACGTCACAACTGATTTAGAAAATAAATCATTTTCCGCAACTAAATCTGCTACATTACAATCTGAAAGTGAACAAACACTAAAAGCAACTGAAAAAATAGAAAACACTCTTCAGAATCAATCAGTTCAGAGGGCGCAATCTACATCAAGTGAAGTAAAAGAATATACTGAACCTGTTAAGTCACCATCTTTAAAAAAATCATCAAAAACAAAGCAACAAACTTCATTCAACTTAGTACAAACAAAAGATCAAGCGTGTGCTGAAGCTACACCATCGCCAACCGAAAAGGTTGAAGAAAAAGTCATATTAGTAGAACAAGAATCCGCGTTATCCGTAGAAGAGTATACGCAAGAATCTAAGGAAATAACCTCTGAATCAACAAAGTTTCAACAACAAAATAACTTACAAGCAGAAAAACAAGATTCAAGAAAAGAAAAGCTTTCGCAACAACAAGCAAAATTAATAACTTTAGAAGTTGAGGACTTACAAGATAGTCAAATAACAACTGATATTGGTAACACAACAAGCTCTTTTGAAATATCTATACCTACCCAACAAGAACAAGAAAAATCATCTGTTACAGAAAAGCAAGAGATAGTCATACAAACTTCTTTGTTTAAAGGATCTGAAAGAAAATCATCAACAGAAGGGTCTAAAACATCTACAGAGAAAATTAAATCTAAAGAGCAAAACTTAGCAGATGTTATAGAGCAGACACTAATTGAACAAAGCAAGCAAATTCAAATACCCACCAACCAGATTGTGCAAGAAAAAGAATCGTTATTAACGAACGTAGTTGATGTATCAACTGAACAACAATCAACTAAAGGTGTAGCAGAAGAATTGTCTAAATCTTCTAGACCATCAAAAGTAACTAAAACTGTACAATTTCAAGAAACATTAACAACAAATTTAGTTGAACAGCACACTCCGAAAGAAGTAATAGAAAAAGTATCTAAACAATCAGTATCAGAGTTAGCAGTTGAAGCAGAAAATCTTGAAGAAGATTTGACAACATATTCTGCTAAGAAGTCTATTAAAAGACCAACAGCGCATCATTTAACAGAAGAGGCATCTAAAATTTTGACATCATCAGGTTCAAAACGAACGGTTGCAAAGGGAAAACTAGAGGAAACTTCAACAGCAAATTTAATTGTAGAGTCTAATGAACAACAATCATTAAAACCTATTACAGACAAAAAATCTGTATCCTCTAAATTATCATCAACTACTGAAGAAACAGCAAAAACTGCTAAAGTTGAAGAACCTTTAACAAACAATCCAGCTAAAGAGTTAAGTGAACAACAATCAGTGAATCCGTTAAGAGAAGAATTACCTAACTCAACATTATTAACACCTTTTCAACAAAAATTAACAGATTCACGGTTATTGGAAGCTTTACCAAGAAATTTAATTGAAGAAACGATTGAAAAGCAACCTGTGGCAGAAGAAATATCTGAAGCAACTTCTGAAAGAACTGCAGATAAACTTGAAGACGCATTACCTGTAAACACTGTGACAGAAGAAATTGTTAAATCATTGAAACTAACACCATCTTCTGAAGAAGTAGTTAAAACTACAAAATCAGAACACTTATTAAATACAGGTTTCGTTGAAAAGTCTATTGAAGAACAATATTTAAAGAGAACTGACAACCTTTCTCAATCCTCTACATTATCGCCATCTTCAGAACAAAATATAATAACTGCAGCGGTTAAAAACAATCAAGAAAGTCATCAAAAACCTGACAAAGAAACTGATGAAAATACATCAGTTGAGGAAGTAAATCCCGAATACTCGAGTACAATCAAAGCAGAATCGGTTACAGTTCCACACAAAGTAGAAAATCAAGAAACAAGTGTACAAGAAAGAGTTGAACAAATAACCAAACAAGATCAGGAAGTAAAAAGTTCAAACGTTAAAGTAAAGAATTCAACTGGAGAAGAAGTTGAGAAAAAAGCTATTACAAACGTTCAAACTGTAACTACAGAGGAAACTGGTGACGACGATATGAAGTCGAGATATAGTCGCAGTTCGCGTGTTACTGGAGGTAAATAATATTTTCATTCCATTATTTAAAGTCTAGTATGAAAAACAGGTAGAAAAGAGACGATAAAAATAACATTATTTCTAGATAAAGAGATATAAGTAACAATTTAAAATAAATATGACGGTGAATTGAATTTTAGTGTAGTCGAATATGAATTTTGTGTCTCAAATCTTTTCAGAATACTCCAGTAGCAGTAGGAAACTGTCAAGTGGTGGACGTTATGAATCTTCTTCAACTTATGATGATAGCGGATTAACGTCCGTCTCCCGTCGTGAAAGCGGTTCCCGCTTGGAAAGTTCAAGATACGATACCGGTGGAACTATTGAAGGTGGTGCATCTTCGAAATATGAATCAAAATATTCAAGCTCAACTAGAACAGAAGGTGGCACCAATGACAATGCTGCTTTAACATCCTTTTCTCGCCGCGAAAGCGGGTCGCGCTTGGAAAGCTCAAGATATGACACCGGTGGTTCTATTGAAGGTGGTGGATCATCTAGATACGAATCTAAATATTCAAGCTTGACCAGAACTGATGGTAACTCTAAATATGGTATAGAGTCCAGCTATGAAAGTAAAGTTGAAGGATCTAAATACGGGAATGAATACGATTCTGAAAGTAAGTTAGATGGCATCGCTTCTAAACGTGGAATAGAATCTGAAACAACGAGTAAAATTGACTATATTGCTTCGAAATACGGCAAAGAATCTGAAACCACAAGCAGAATTGATAGCATAGCTTCCAATTAGTACGGTGTCGAGTCAGATACGACTCGTAAGTTGGATGGCATAGCTTCCAAATACGGCATTGAATCAGAAACTGTGAGCAAGATAGACAGCATTGCTTCGAAGTATGGTATCGAATCTAAATATGAAGCTGAGGGTCGCAGTTCAAAATATAGCACCGAAAGTTATGACGGCGATAAAATTGAAAGCGTTTCTTCCAAAAAGGATACTAGATACGAAAGTAGCAAAACCGGAGGATCTACTTATAAACGAAAATCTTCTAAAAGTGCTATAGCTAACGGATCAATCAGCGTAGGGGATTACGAGACCGTTAAATTGATTTCAAAATCCGAGTCACAGGATGGGAAACCGGTGTTCTCAAAGACTCTTGAAGGACAAAACATCGAGCGTAAGTATACAGAGGTAGTACAGTAGGACACTCTTAACTAGACTTAACACACACCTATTAGTGCTTGTACATAAGCTTGTAGTAATCTAACTTACACTACACATTATTCTAACAAGGCTTCGTACATGTTTATACATTTCATTCCTTTCTAGTTCGTACGGCACAACGACTCGAGAGAAACAAGATATTTATAATATTTAAACTGCAGATTTAAAAAAAACATTTAAATTTTCTAAAAACTTATGAACAAAATCTTGCAAGTAATAAAATTGCAAAGTAATCGATTACACAATGATATCATCTGTATAAAAGTCGTACGGACTCCCTAACAGAAATCTGAATCCCTCAGCCGGCGAGAACGCGGTCTTCGAATGCGCTCTACGCGAATCCTTGGACTCGGTCATAGTAACATGGTTGAAAGACAATAAGCCTTTGACCGACCGACTTATGGACCGCTGCTCCATATCGTACGACCCGGACGGGCTCCACAAGCTCGAACTGAAGCACTGCAGGGAAGACGACTCAGGAGTTTATACAGCTCGAGCTGAAAACGTGAAAGGGAACACCCATTGCACGGCTCAGTTAGTCGTCCACGAGTGTGAGTTCTCTATATTCTTCATTATCCTTAAAGCTTGGGTAATCTATAAAGATCTCGTCAATCAAATAAAATGCAACTTCTTTAGATTAAAATATAAACTAATATTTATAATACGTACCGTATACTTGATAAGCGCTAATGACATAAACTTTATAGTAATACAATAAAAAAATATCGTGCTTTCTTAAATGTTATGTTATCTGATAAATCGCAAAAGGAACAAGGTTTTTGCAATATATAACAAAAAAGGATCAAATTTTTGAATCACGTGCAAGTTGGTCTATTTTATCGATTTACGCTCTCTACAGTGTTAGTAAATATATATTTCCCAAGCTTTATAATAATTCATTTATCCAACTTCAGACATTATTACAGAAGAAATAGATTATTATATAATAGGTGCATGCCTCATAGCGATATCATTGATTAAGACATTTTAAAGCGGATAACACGTAGAAATTTACTTATTATACGAATTTGGCTATTTAATTTTCCTCTATTAGCTGCACTTTTTACAGCAACTTATATTGTGCATGTCTCCTTAAATTAGCCCAATCTTAAGCAAAATTTCTTGCTAGAGAAGCTTCTGAAGAAAAGCAGTTCTTTCAAGTTTCTTCGCAACTAATATTTTTATTTTCTTCTTATCTAGTTTATATACTTTTACAATTATATATTCTACAAAAAGGTAGATTTTGTGTTTCCAGAAGATGCGGATAAGAACTTCGTTGAAGATTTCCGAAGATATTTAATGTGTGCAAAAATTTATAAGAAAATTATATAATTTTTAATTTATAATTAAATTATAGTGACACCTGAAGAAAGAAAGCAGAGGAATGCGCTAAACGCACCTTATTTCTTAGTCGCACTAAAAGACACTGAGATCATGGAAAACACATACTTACGTTTCATGGTCAGAGTCAAAGGCGATCCCAATCCTGAAGTTAAATTGTAAGTTCTCAAATAATTGACAGATGCTAATCAATACATGTTATAACTGAAATACGTAAACGAAATTTGTTTGATAAATCAATATCATATATTTGTTAGAAATAAAAATATGAAGCTCCTAAGTGATATGCATAAAAATCCAAAGCTCGATCGATAATCAAATCTTTTATATTCTTTAGAAGAATTTCATATAGATATGTCTACAATAAACATTGTTTAGATATGTCTTTTTCTTTATTTTTCGAAGGCTTTTAATAATCTTTAAAGGTTCAACAGATAAATGAATATTAACAATTTACGAGTTGAGGTTTTTCTTTCGATTATCCAATTTTGTGGATGCAAATTTAACCTAAGAAATTGAACTTCAGTAATTTTGTTAAAGCTACCGCAACAATAAAGAGATAACGTCTGAGTCGGATCGGATCTCCATCATTAAGACTCGTTCAGATAAAGGCTACTATGAGCTGGTGATTCCCGACGTGTTACCTTCGGACGCTGGCAAGTACAGTTGCCGAGCTGTCAACATCTACGGAGATGTAACCTCTGAAGCTACTGTCACCGTTGTTGGTAAGTTATTATTTAAGAGAAAGTTTAAAAACCATTGAAGGAATGAAGGTGCAGAGAAGATGCAAACAGCGGAAGGAAGGATTGAGTCTACATATTTGGAAGCAACAATTTGGACACGTATATGCGAAATACACGATTAGTTATAAGATAAATTATAAATAATTATTAAATATCGTAAAGTTACAGATGTAAAATAATGTTTAATGTATTAATCGGATATTAATGGTTGTATTTTTTTTATTAAAAAAAAAGTACTAGTTCGAAGAATATAAATAAGGGAACTAAAATTGCATATAGAATGATGTGTCGACAAAATTATTAATAAAAGTATGCCATTTCTTTAAGGTATTTGGATACGTTCCAGTATTTATTTACGATTCTATAAATATACAATTCTAAGTCTGAAATTAGACTCGACTTGTTGACTGTCACACAGAATTCGAAGACGAAACCTACGCGGTATAAATATAAAAATATTACTTCTTTATTAATAAATAATTGGCATAAATCCTACAATATTATATAATAAAAATGAAAGATACGCAAAGTTTTAATAGAAATGCACCTGATTTTACAAAAAAAAATTGTAATCCCAAAAATTGAATCCAGTTGTTGGATACAAACGAAGATAGTTTTATAACGAAAATGTGTTTACCAAGTAACAAACATTTGTTTTAACTCTAAATATTTACTGTTACTTCCGAGACAAAAATTTTTTTCATGTTTTAACAAATTTCATTATTTGAAACTGTAACATACTACTAACTTATTTCAAAAAAATCTGGTATAATATATTTAAAAAACGATTTAAAAAAAAATGCATACAAAACTACAGTTTTATTATTAGGATAGATTATAATGATTACGTTAAAATTTAATGTTTCATATAATCGAGATCTTAAAAAAATAAATTAATCCTTTTAGCACTAACCTGGCGTTTACGCCAGTTTTCCATTGTTTTTATATTGTCTCATTTTTATGAGTAACCGACATATTAAGAACAGTATTCGCTATTGTATAATTAATAACAAATAATTTTAACAGATGACAAGAATATCTTCGGTGAACTTCCACCAGGCGGTGAAGGTTTACTGGCTAAAGGAGAGAAACCCACATTCGCATGGAAGAGAGATGGACAGCCTTTCGACCCGGAAGAGAGATTTAAAGTGAGATTTTAATGCTACTTTTTTTTTTATTTAAATTTTTTATTGATTACAATAAAAATAACGGTTTTAATTTCAGGTACTTCTCGGTGAGGATGAAGATTCTCTGGCGCTCGTCTTTCAACACGTAAAGCCGGAAGACGCTGGACTATATACTTGTGTGGCTAAGACTAGCACTGGAAATATCTCGTGCTCCGCCGAACTCACTGTTCAAGGTGATTACTTGTTTACCTTATGAACATGTTGTTACAATTAATTGTGCGACAATTATAGCTTAGTTGTAGTTTTTGAATACTGCGTCGATAGAATATCCTGTTCCATCTGTGTTTTTAATGATAAAAACATCGAGAGGAAACCATAGCATGGTGATAGGATTTTTTTATTGCTCGCCTGGGTAGTTACTACCCTTAAGTTCGAAAACCTATCGTCAAGCACTAATAGGTGTGTTTCGTCAGTATCACTTAGGAGCCAGTACCTTTAATGCGTTTATCAGTTGATACTGTGGTCAAAGCGCTATCTGCGCTTATAAAGTGTTGTGAATTAGTTTGGTTTTACGTAAATATAAAAATTATAAGAATTTTCAAAAGATTTTGAATTCTTAGTTTCCACGAGCATCTGAATATCACTATTTGTTTAAAATATCATAAAAAATTATGGTGGAAAACGATAAACAAGGTGCAAAATATTTGAATAGGTGCCGTCCACGAACTACACCGTGAACCGGAGAAGCCAACTCTAGTGATAGAGCATCGCGAGGCGGTCGTGTCGCTAGGAGGATCCGCCATGTTGGATCTACAGTGCAAGGGCTTCCCGAAACCCTCTGTGGTGTTCAAACACGACGGGAAAGTCGTCGAACCCGACACCAGGCACAAGTGAGTTGTTACCTACACATGGGATAAAACTAAATTGCTTTTCGTCTCTTTTTACCTATTGATCCGCTAACTCCCGCTAAATTATGCAAAGGATTTTGATTTTTACCCTCAGTAAAATATTTTTTCAATGTAGGTTTCCATAATATATCATAATTAAACTATTAAGTATGTAAGTTTTATAACCAATATATGACCAGAAAATTCTGCTATTTAAAAAATCATAGAGGAAACAGCTTAATTTTTTCTCGTACGGTTGATACAATTAAACGATTTCTCTCTTGGTTCAATAACACTTTGAATAAATTTTGAATTTTAGGAACATATGCCTCTTTGATAAAAAAGAGACAATCAATATACGACAAGTCCGTATTCTTTATCAAGTACAGATCGCGGTGCTAGTATTTGTATTTTTTTAAAAGTCTGCACTATCGTATCTTCGTACCTTAGCTCTGAGACGAGGTCTATTTTGAATAGAGAAAAAGAATGTAGCAGTACGCTTATACTCGCAAATTATGATTTTTCACCACCAGATTCCTGTATGAAGACGAGGAAACTATGTCACTTGTTATTAAAAACGTGAACGCTGCTGATGCAGGAGAGTACCACGTAACAGCCTCCAACGATATAGGTGAAGACACAACTACGATTAATCTCATCATCAAGTCACCACCCAGAATTAAAAAGAAGATAGAAAATCAGACTTGTATGGTAATAATAATGACTGGATTTAATTAAAATGGGACTAACGAATAATTTATCATCTATCCATGCATTCAAATGAAAGACGTCTACTCTCGGGCATAGGTCTTTCCCAAAGATCTCTACGACGATCGGACTTGCGCTACCCTGGTCCAGCGAATTCCCGCGACCTTCACCAGGTCGTCGCTCTACCTTGACCTACCCTCGCTACGTCTTTCGGTGCGTGGTAGCCATTCGAAAACCCGTTGGTTTCATCGGGCATCGGTACAAATAATTTATGTATAAAAAAAAAACGTTGCGGAAGTATGCTTAAAAGGTCTCCTATTAGTTGCAGAGTTTCTCCTTTTTAGGAATTATAGTTAATATGAGTATCTAGCTATCTCAACCTATGAATATAGTTTTAAAGCGTAAATCTATTTATTAGAAGTAGTGCTAATGATCTTCTTTTTTTTAAAGAAATTGTTATCCACTAGTTTATTTTTAGATTTGAAATGCAATGATTTTGAGCACATTTCCATTATTTTGTAGGTTGGATCGAGTCACACGGTAACGATAGAAGTAGAAGGCACTCCCTCACCAGACTTGACATTCTACAAAGACGGTGTCGAAATCAAGAGCACAGAGCGCATACAAATTGTAAAGGAAACTGAGGAGATTTATAAGATCATCATCAAAGATGCTAAATTGACTGACACCGGTTCATATTCTGTCGTTGCTAAGTTAGTAGATTACAATCATTTACTACAAATCTGTAAATTTATTTGGAATTTTATATATCGAAATAATAATACACAAGACTTTAATCCTAATCTTGAAATAGCGACTCTATACGCCTTGCTTGTAGAATATTTAATAATCTGGCAAAGGATTTTACGATAGTAATATTGATAGGAATATACCATTATCATTCCAAATAAGGTTTATCAAAATCTATTAAGCCATGTTTGAGTTCAAGTTGATTTATTTGTTACTCAAAAATATAATTACTAGTAACCCAGTATTTTTAGTTAACGTTGCATCATACTAGAGTTCGGCTATTAATAGAATTTCGGTCATATAATCATTATCGAAAATTAGAGAGCAAAAATTTTACTGCTTCTGAATGTTTTATTGTTTATGCAAAAACGAATTAACCAGTTTCATAAACAGACTAAAACGACGTCTTAAACTTTTTTACGTTTCCCTATTTACGAGTATATATAGATTCTGATTATATATAGATTTCTAAAGGCCATTCTTTAATGCTTATCTGGTTATTTACTACCCCAAATCTTTAGTTAACACTAAATATCGATAACGAATCCTACAACTGCAGTCGAGAGGCTTTTCTTGGTTAAACTTAATATTCAGCAACATGATATGAAATTATAATTTTGCAAGTTGGCCACCAAATACCTGTAGGTGTGTTTCAACAGCATCACTAGAAATGTAAGTGCCTCTGTGCTGAGATAATCATGGATCACATGGCCAATTTACATCAAACCACTAAGGCTACATTATGTAAAAAAACGCTAATTAAAAAAGAATAATCAAGACATATGCAAAATAAAATCTGAGATAACTCCTTTATCTATGTAGAAACGAGGTGAACCAGTGTTCAGACTTCTGGCAATGGCATGTCACATCAGCGCCGAGAGTAACCAAGAAAATCGGAGAGACGAAAGTCTGTAATGAGAAAGAAACTGTCACGTTTAAAATTGAAACAGAATCGGAACCAGCGCCAACTGTTAAATGGTGAGTTCTGTGGTTTTTGTAAGGATTATAATTTGCGTTATTTTTATAATAAATTTCTCCATGTTTAAATTTAACAAAATAATTACATATTGTTTTTCAGCTTAATTTTTGAAAATTAGTATTATTCATGTGAATCTAGTGGAATATAATCACTGCATGGTTGTTTTAAAACTAGGTTTAAGAACAAAACGGAGTTAACTGAGTCATCCATGGTGAAGATTTCGTCATCAGGGTCCGCGCATTCTCTGATCATTACATCAGCTGCTAGGGCAGATGCTGGAGAGTATTCGTGCGAGGTAAAATTGTTATTGTATTGTTCATTTCAAGTTTGTCTATAATAATTCATGTTTAAAAGAAACTAGGAACAAAAAAACACGTCTACGACATTTTTTTTAATTTTATCTCAAAATCGTATTTGTTGTTATAACTATCTTCTGTAAATGTAGTTCTATTACCGACTTGGAGAATGTATAATAATTAAATTAGCCCGGGTAGACTTTAGGGGATAGTCTATTAATCACGTTAGGCTCAAAGGGGGTGGAATTGACTCGGAAAAACATGAATCACAAGGGTGCAGTGAGTATTTTTTCATTGAATACACGATGTCTAAACTGATAAGCGGCCCAAGACCTTGACTCGTCGTTGCCCAGGGAAGGATTTCCAAAACTAATTAGATCATAATATAATTTAAAAATAATATTTTGAATCTTTTAAAGATATTTGTACCAATACAATACACGTAATTTTGGATGAGGAGGATTTAGTCTAAAATCTCCTTCCTTTTAAATTAATCATGTTTAATCAAATTTAGATTAGATCGAAGCCTTAGTTTTATTCGGAGTTACACAACCAAACGGCTCTTTTACATAGAATGTATTATTAGTGCACATCGTGTCCGCTTTTAACCATTGAAGCAACACCACAGTTCGCTTTGAAGACCATTAGCGGCTGATCATTGTAATCTTTTAGCAATATACCATTTATAAAACAAATTAATCTCTCTATAACTAATCACTGCAATCTTACCATTACCTTCCAGGTTCGCAACGTGTACGGTAGTGCTTCGGACTCTTGTGTACTGAACGTGCGCGCGGGTCCGCTCTTCACGCAAAAGTTACGCGACACGAGTGCGAGGGAAGGCGACGTCAACGTCGAGTTCACCGTCTCCGTCGAAGCGTACCCTGAACCCACCGTCAAATGGTAACTAACCTCATTACTCACGCTAACAATATAAAACACAACAATTTATTTCAGGATCAAACCAGAAACCAAATGGCATGCAATAATTTTAACAATTGAGCTTCGATGATCTTCTAAAAATTCTACATAAAATGGCGTATTGCAAAGTTTAGAGCGATAATGACTCATTTGAGCCTAGTCTCTACGCTTAGTGTGTCTCCATACAAGACCATATCACTTAACATCAAGTGACATTTTGGTCAAAACCTGTAAAAATATATGTCAGAACCAATCCAGGAACCTTCTCACTTGCCTAAAGATTCTGCATAATTTGTTTTACCTATAATTATAAGAATTCCTAGACCTTTTGATGGATTTTTATCCATCTTACTTTAGAGTTGTACTTCCAAACCGGCTTATGGTTTTAATTTATAAATAATCAGGTATCTCGGTGATGTGGAGATAACTGAAAAGAAATCGGTATTCAGTCGCGTCGACTCTGGCAACACACATAAGTTGATCTTGAAAGAAGTCTCCGCTGAATACTCAGGACAGTACCACTGCAAGGTCTCCAACGATCTAGGAGCGGATAGTTGCGAAGCCACTTTCACTGTCAACCGTGAGTATTTATATTAAAATCTAGCAGCTAAATTGAGAAAGAAAGTGATACAAAAAGTTGTTAAAGCTAACATATAGATTATGCTTTGGTATATTATTAAAGTTAAGATAAGATATATTTGTAAATAATAGGATAAGGATAATATTTTAGATGTATTATACCTGGGGGTATAGTGGAGTAGTATTGATTTCATGAATGATTGGAATGGTGCAAAATTTATCATAGTTAAATGTTAAAATGGGTTACCTGTTTGGAATTAACAAGTATATGTATTTCTAGGGCTACCTAAAGGCTTTAGCCGCCGTTTACTGGACAATATTTAACATAAGACGACCACCACTTGAATGAACATTAAGTATACAAGTTTTTGTTTACCAGGAAAACCGCGTTTCACGAAGAGTCTTGTAGACATGACTGTGGATGCTGGGCAGACACTCAAGCTTGATGTGGAAGTAGAAGGCTGCCCAGAACCCAGGGTCAGGTGGCTAAAAGATGGCAAGGAAGTTACCACTGACGCTAGAATTAAGATCGATAGAGATACCAAGAGGTGGGTTTACTTCTGCTCAAACTTTAATCATTTATTACCTGTATCTTATCATGAAATTATTTACTGAATAACTCCTAAATTTGACCATTTTTTGTATAATTTTTTTCTTTTTATAATAATTTCTTTATTGAAAGGATTCTTAAAATCTTGATTAGTTCAAAACTTTCCATCATGCATTATTAAAAAATCTTCTGCCATTTTTCCTCTTTTTATAAGATCGTTATGTCGTATCATGTCATAAGTATTCTAACATCGTCCCATTTAAAACATATCAGTAAAGGAAATTAAACTCTTTTTTTATTTCTTACATATTCTCTCGCATCCAAAGGACATCCTATCGCTTAATCTAACTAAATTATCTAAAATCTTACATTATTTAAAATTTACTCACTAGCGACAAAATCACCACAAAATTATGTCTAAAAATTTAAATTTATTCTTGATAGAATATTATACATAACACTTACAGAGGTATTTACTGAAACAAAATAGTAAAGAAGACATATTCATTGCACTTAATACTTCTTCCAACAGATTAGAAAATTACCATCTAACAGTGACACTTGTGAAAGAAGAAGATGGTGGTGAATACGAAGTCATAGCAGAGAATGAAGTTGGTAGTGTTTCCTCCAAGAGCACGGTGACAGTTCACAGTGAGTATTACGACATACAACATTTAAGAGTATTAAAAAATAAAATGTTGATACATTACCTATGAAATATTATAATTGTATTCAATTAATTATTTATTAGCTACAATAACTGCAACACATTGACACACATACACACACAACATCGTACACAACCGTTACACAATTGGTATGAAAACAACGGTCTGAATGTATCAGAAGTCTGATAAAATTGTCTCTACGATAGAGATAATAATATTGGTGGGTAAATTAGTAGTTTGAATTAACATAGAATTTGAATTAGATTACTAAGCACGACCTAGTTTTTTTTGTGGTGTCCATTGATGCCAACAATTACAATTTTGGTAGATTTAGTTATTGAAGCATTCCTTCGACTGAATGCTGTATTTGTCTACTTACGAACATTAGATGCATATTCCTGCACCGACCTTTGTGACGTATATAATACTTGTCCCATATTAATTAACCATAACTTATCGTTACCATTTTGTTGTTGTTCTTTAATAGCTAGAGAAGTTCATACGAGAATCACGAAGGAAGAAATTGAAAATGAAATTGACAGTAAAGCCAAACAGGCCCTAGAAGAAGAACCAAAGAAAGACGAAAAACTTAAAGGTAAAACAGAGAAAACAAAGTCTGAAGCGATTGAAGAAAGGTCATTCTGGGATGATGAGGAAGATGCCAAGGCCAAAAGATCAATTTCTGATGATGTTGAAAAACCAAAGCCTCAAAAGGCTAATAAGTTATTAACCGAACAAGAAGAGGCAGAAGAGAAATCCTTCTGGGACGACATAAACGAAGAAGAAAAATCAAAAAAAACCTGAAATAGAAGAAATTTATCAAGATGAAGTTAAAAAAAGGCAAAAAATCTTTGTCTGAACCTGAAGTAATTGAAGAAAAGTCTATTTGGGAAGAAAAAGGTGTAGATAATAAAGCGAAGAAGGCTGTTATTGAAGTAGTCGATGCAACAGATATTAAAAAAGGAAATAAAAACAACTACTGAATTAGTTGAAGAAAAATGTTTTTGGGATGATGATGATAGCAATAAAAAATCTAAAAAACCTGTAATTGAAGAAATTGATGAACCTAAATCTGATACAGGTAAAAAATCTGGTACTGAGCCTGAATTACTAGAAGAAAAGTCAATTTGGGATGATAATGATAACAATAGAAAAACTAAAAAAACCCATAAACAAAGACATTGACTCATCTAAACCTGATACAAGTAAAAAGTTTACTACTGAGCCTGAAGCAGTGACAATAAAAAAAAAAAAAATCATTTTGGGATGATAATGACGACAATAAAAAACCAATAGTAGAAGAAATTGAATCTTCTAAACCTGAAACGGTTAAAAAGTTTACTACAGAACCTGAACTAGTTGAAGAAAAATCGTTTTGGGATGATAATGAAGACGATAAAGAGCCTAAAAAGCCCATAGTTGAAGATATTGAATCTTCCAAAGTTAACATAGGTAATAAGACTGCCACTGAGCCTGAATTAGTGGAAGAAAAATCATTTTGGGATGATATTGATGACAATAGAAAACCTGAAAAGCCCATAGTTGAAGATGTAGAATATCCTAAATCAGATAAAGGGAAAAAATCTACTACTGAACCTATGGAAGTCGAAGAAAAGTCATTTTGGGATGATAATGACAAAAACACCAAGAAAATAATAGCCACAAAATTAGAAGCACCAAAAAGTGAAAAGAGTAAAATGTCCGTAACTACACCTGAAGAAGCTGAGGAAAAATCTATTTGGGATGAAAATCACAATAAAAAGGACAAACAACCTGTAATTGAAGAAATTACGGTGGAAAAGAAAGTTGGGGAAAAAGGAAGTACAAAACGGGAAACTATTGAAGAAGTTCCAATCCAAAAAGATATAAAAGGAAGTAGTCGTAAATCAGTGAAAAAAGAGTCAATTACTGAAGAACCATTAAGTGCTGAAATCGAAGGTACAACATGCTTTAAGCTTCACTTCAATTCAGCAGCTTATTATGCGAAAAATTCATGTTTTTATACACATATGTTTGCATGCTTTTAACCAGTGTTCTTAACTGCAATAGTGTGATTTGTTATGTTTAGGGCGAGTTTTCGAAACAGTTACCACGTTCAAGACAGGCGACGACGGGTCTATTATAATGTCTAAAGTAAGCAGTAGTCGATCTCATGGTGCAATTATAACAGGTCAGTATGAAGCTTCCTACCTTATCTTCTCAGAATTAACTCATGACAACATTTTCTAATAAACTTATTCAAACGATTAACTTAAAACATCTAATGACAAAAATCGTGATACAAATACATCGCACGAAATTATACATTTTTTAAACATTGAAATGATCATAAAAATCGATGTAATACTATTTTAACTGGTAGGTCCGGCCGAAACGCGCACTTTACACAAAATGACATCCACCGCTATTTATTATGATGACGATGATGATGATTCTAGAAGGATTATTAAGCCTAACAAACCACATAAAACATCATTGGAGATAGAAGAAATCGCTAGCCATAGCTATATTTTATCGGAACTTGGTCATTATACCGTACCTGATTATATAAGAAGAGGTACTTACGGAATTATTGAAGAGCCACAGACAGATTCAGACGCCGAGAGTTTAAGAGGAGGAAAGCATATATCAAATAGAACAATATCGATTGCATCACTTTCGGAAGACGATATGAGTTGGCATAATGAATCTCTTTCCAGAGAAATATCGATCGAGGATCTATCAAAATCTATCTTTGAAATTGATGAAACGAGAAAAGTATTCAGTAAAGATTCATACGTACGCGAATCTTCATTTAAAGAAGACTATTTATCCGGTGAAGGAGATGAAGAAACAATAATACTTAAAGAGAAATCTGAAAAAGTTTACGAAAACGATATCACAGAGAAACTGATTCACATCTCGAAAGAATTTGACGAAAATGAATATAAAAGTATGAAAAGTAAAGAAGATGACGTTAAAAATAGAATCATAGAAGAATTAGTACTTGGACCCGAAAGGAATTACGATAATATAACGAAAAATATAAATGAAACGAGTTTTGAAAGAAGGAAGAAAAGCGAAACCAAATTATTCAGTGTGGAGGAGGAAGCGGACAAAGAAGTTGAAGCTCTGTTAAGACGAAGCCAGAAACAGAGGAGCATACTAGACGATATACTTAATCAGGAAGACGAAAAAGGTAAATAATGTAAAAAAAAAAAACATATTTGAAAAGGGAATCATGATACGAAGGAGGCTAGCATTTGATGATGTAACGCTACGCAGTGTCTGTCAAGAAAAATAACATTTATATTTAAATGCTTCACTTTCAATATGGAATTTGTTCATCCAGTAATGATCTGTCGTTTGACTTAACTCGAAATATCGTGAAGATCCTATAATATTTTGAAATATTTATATCACAAGATTTATTTTTCATCTCGATGCTAATTGAACTTGGTTTTCGATAATAAAATGACAGATCATTAAACACTAAAGGATACCTCATTAATGTTATTCCAAGTTCTCGTTCTTGATTAATGCTCTGGTATGTTTGTTTTAGCACGCATGCGTAATAACATTCCCTTCTGGCATACTAATCTATGGGACGCGTTACGGATGAGATACTAGATCGTTCCAGAAAAACATCACATCATCGAGGTAAACAAAAATATTTATAAAAATATGCATTGCAGCGCTTGCATGGCGACGCTTGTTATCATACTCTGTTAAATACAATAGTGTCATCATTGAAAAGGTACGTAGACATGTATATCTTTACATACACAATATTGAGAAGACATTGAAACTGTCATTCATACACTGTGAGTATTTTTATTTAAAAATATTATAAACATTACAACTTGACCAAACCAATAAATTTTACGATGTATGTTCAACAAAAGATTTTAACACATTTTTATGTGTTTTCGAATTCACGTTTGACTCAAGTTGTAACATGAAGGTGATGATTTTCTCCTTATTTATAATGATTAAACCTTCGGTATTAACAGCTGTATATAGCGCATCATATATAATAGATATTCTGTTTTGTACATTTTGAAAATTTATAAGAGCTTTGGTCTCGCTTTGGTTGGCAGACTTTTATGTTGTTAATTTTTGTAAATATTTGTACATTTTGTGTTAGGTATTGTTTTCTCCTGGATCTATTCATCTGTTAATTTCATTTTTTAAGCAAACCTTGGTTTTTCTAAATATTACGATACCCTACGTAGGTTTTGGCTAATTCAACGTTGAGATGAATTCAGTGTGATGTTTTCTTTTAACTGGAATAATTACATATTGTAATAATTCTCAACTGCAGGTTGACAATCTATCAGGTATGATAGTATGGTATTTATATTGATCATAAAATTTTCAAAAATCTCTAGGAAATATTTTTAAAATTATAATTACTGATTAAGACACCATCTAATAATGTATTTTTCATCCATACAGCACCACCCTCACTGAAAAAGAGCAGCTTGAAGGATAGCCACGTGTACGAATCCCTGCCGTTAGTATACACAGTCCAAGCAGCCGGTTCACCGAAACCGACAGTCCGTTGGCTTCACGACGGCAAGGAGGTGAAACCAAGCGCAAGAGTACATCTAACCAACGACGGCGACGTTTACAAACTGGAGATAGATCAGGTCGACTTGAAGGATGCTGGAAAATGGCAGTGCGAAATCAGTAACGATCTTGGCAAAGATGTTTTAAAAGCTGAATTAACTGTTTCTCGTAAGTTTCATTTTTGTTAAAGTTTTGTTGTAAATTTGACATCGTATTTTATACTGAGTTAGCTATTTAAACCAGTCTAAATGGTTAATAGTGTCAAAACATTGGTGACAACTGCACCGTAAAGTAAATAACGATGTGGTCAAGAATGATTCCGTTTCTCAAGTGACGCTGCCGGAATACACCTATTGGTATCTGTTGACAGGTTTTCAAACTTGAGGATGGTAGTTACCACAGCGGATAATGCTATGGTTTCCTCACAATGTTTACTTCATGTTTATGTTTCATTAAAACCTTAACTACGTTATAGAATTGAATTGACATGCAACGTCAATCGAGGTGGGTATGGGAATACACTAGCAACTAAGGCACGATCGCTTAATGTTTAGCGGAAAGTGAGCTCCGTAAGCCGAAGTTCACTCAGCCGCTGGAAGCACAGCGCGTGCTGCAGCGCGAGCCGGTGTCGCTGCAGGCGGTGTGCACGGCGGACCCACAGCCGCACGTCTCCTGGTTGCTCAACGGCGTTGAGCTGACGCCGGACGCGACGATCATCACCTCTGCAGATACTAAAGAAATCGACCACGGCTTAAAGGAATGCACTTTCACGCTTAATATTCCAACTGGTAATCAATTACGTAAAATTACAAACAAACTATAAAAAGAAGTTAACAAGCGTAGAAGGGAAATATATTTTATCATTTTTATTAATTTGCTCTTCAGCATGTATAATAAACTAAAATAGTAAATGTAAATACATCTTGATAACCTCGAGTTTTTTAAAGACTCACCACAGACGAATTATATTTATTCTTATGTTTCTTAGACTAAAAGGAAATTTAAGTGTTTTTTTTTTATTTTACTTGATCTAGTTACGATGACATAAGTGATTAGTTTTTTTTTTTATTTTGTGGTGCTTCCAGTTGATTTGGCTTTGGTTTCTGAAGCAATGGGATAGTTAAATCTTGACCACAAAATTTTGCCTGGTATAAAACAATATCAATGTTATTAGGACGTCACGCTGACACGGGCGAATACACAATCCAAGCGAAGAACAAATACGGTGTCGGAGAGAGTTCTGCTCGTCTCGATATACTGCTGAGACCAGAGATCGAAGGGCTGAAGGACGTCACCGCAGTACCTTATGAAGAGACTACTTTCATCGCTAACGTAAGGGCCAATCCCATTGCTGAGATCCAATGGTGAGTGTTGTATAACAAATTAGACATATTGATACCTCATGATATGATATATCTAAAAGAATTACTTAAAAAAAGAACATATAATACTCAATCTTTTTTTGCAATCCTTTGAAAATTCATAGTAATACATCAGTTTGACAAATTGTAGACTGCAGTTTTACACGCCTAATATACGTAAAACATTTACAAATGGGCCAGTGTTTTCTTTCTGTCGAAGTTTTATCGTAGACTAATCTAATCCTAAGTACCTTATCACGATAGTTACTTTCATCGAAAAAATTACAGACATTTGTACTTATACCAACAAGTTCTGTTTTTTTTTTACACGAAAAAGGCTCAGTGCTTTGATCACAATCTGACCGGATGTTAAGTTACAATGTGGTCCAGGATGGTAAAACACACTAAGCCTAGAAGTACTGGTTCTCAAGTGATAATGCTGGAACACACCTATTGGTTTTTGGTTTCCAAACTTGAGGGTAGCTACTCAGGCGAGCGTCATTATGTAATACCTTACCACCATGCGATGGTTTCCTCGCGTTGTTTTCCTCCACCGAAAGCTCAGGCTGATTTTAGAACGCACTAACCGCTGCGCCATCATCGCTTCAATCGCTATGTCCAAAAAACTCAATGACTACTCCATCGCGATTACAGGAGCAAAGACGGCTACGTGATTAAACCGACATCTCACTTCGAAATAGTTGAGGATAAAGAAGGTGAAAAGTACAAGTTAATTGTAAAGAAAGTCGGAGTAGATGATGCTGGTGTTTACACTCTCACAGCCAAGAATGAAGTGGGAGAGACAGCCCAACAAGCAAAGCTTACCATTCATAGTAAGTGTTCTTATACTTTAAATTTCTTTTCAGCTGTAGAATAGCCGACATCTTTCTCAATGTTTGAAGAACACCAGATTATTTCAAAAAAACTATACAATTGTTAGTAATTTAGTTTAATTTATTAAAGTTCTTTGGTATCCAGAGCAATGTCAAATTTAGATACAAATTATGCGTACCAATATCGAACTAAATACCTTTCTAAGATTTATTACGTATTCTATACTATTTAAAAAAAAAACTTGATCTTGATTATTCATTCTTCACACGTTTAGGATAATCTGAATCCGAAAATTGTATCTGGCTTTATATTGACTAAAACGAATATCGTAAAATAACTTTACTCTCACCGGCACGGAAAGAAAAAGTGTTTAGGGGCACGCATTTTATGCAATATCATTTACTATAAATCTGTCTAAAAATTTTGAAACTTATGCAATGATATTGCAGAATGGTACTATTACAAACATTGTCGGAAAAACTTCGTGTTTAACTGTAATCGCCTTTTATTGCGCTTACAAGTTCAATTAAAATTAGAAGTGTAATTTTGTCCCAAAGCCGGACAGCCAATCTTCACGAAGCCCCTACAGAAGCAAACGGTGAAAGACTACGATGACTGCACCCTGAAGGTCCGTTGTGATGGAGTACCGAAGCCAGAGGTTCACTGGTACTTGAACGGCAAGGAGATCACCAGTGATGAGCGGCGAACAGTCACCACCGAAGTCGGGGGGCAGGTCGATAGCGAGTTGGACATTAAGCATTTCAACGCTACTGATGCTGGAAAGGTTAGCATTTATTTGCACTCAGCAACCACAACTATTCACACAATACACTTAAACAAGAAACTTAACTCCGTAATCACGCTGAGTTTTTTTTTTTAATTTGAGTTCTACGTAATAACTGCACTTAATTTATGAAAGTACAGTACAAAAACGATGGATAGATGACTGATAGATGAGAACATATCGGCAATCTCTATCTCCATACTGAACTACACCTACCACTGATAACCCTCTAAAGGTAACTCTTGCTAATTCTGGAACACAACACGCCGAAATGAGCCACTACTTTTTTTACCATGTGCATTGTGGTCTAGACACCGTTACTAAAATGCTACCATCCCGCTAGTAGACAGTGAAAGCGTTAATGCAGGCCAAGCTTGATGTGATTGGTACAGCTACCCAAATAATATATAGATTACCTCGTAATTGGATTTTCTGCTTGAAAAAGTGATGTCATTTTTTTGCATATACCTAAATAAGGAGTGTATGAATGTGTGCAGTACAAAGTGCGTGCTGTGAACATGGCCGGTGAGGCGGAATGCGAGGCGTCCGTGGCCCTCGCACAAACCGCGCCCGGTTTCGCGCACAAGCTCGACCGACAGAGGGAAGTTGATGAGGGAGAGCCTCTCGAACTGAAAGCTAAGCTCGACGGCAGCCCCATACCTACGGCTAAATGGTAAATTAAATTGATATTTGCAACTATCAGAATAACAATTTTTGAGATTATTGAGAGTATTAAAGATTTACCTTTTATATTTAAATTAATGCATTGGTAACAATCATTGTCTTTAAATAATCCAAAGATCCGAAACAATACTTGTCTTATTTATTTTTAATTCTTCCAAATGTAAAACGTTTTTCTTATCCTAAGATGGCATTTGTTCTGCTGTATAGCATTGCCCTCAGTCAAGATCAACAATTTCATAGAGCTTCCTTGATATTTACCATTCGATTGGTCAGCAGCTAGGATCGAACCTTTAATCGTTCAAATAAACACGGTCATTATGTCGTCGATAAGCCTAATTCATTACCATCCATCTTAACCTAAACTCCACAAAGACGTCCACTGCTGGATATTAGTCTCCCCCAAAGATCTCGACGACGACCGGTCTTGCGCAAACCCGCATCCAGTGGATTCCTGCGACGTTCACCAGGTCGTCATTCCACCTTGTGGAGGGCCTACCCATGCTGCATCTTCGGGTACATAGTAGCCATTTGAGAACCTGTTGGCCCCATCAGGCTTCGGTTTATTTTTCAATCCTGGATTACTATTCTAATATTTGTCGGTAATACGGATAATAGGGCTTCATTTTGGATGAGATATAAAATGCAAAAAGAGGTAATGAGTAATAAATGTATATAGGTACAAGGACGGAGCCCCACTGCCGGCGGGAGGACGCGCGTGTGCAGCAGATCGCGCTACCGGACGGCACGGTGAAGCTCTCGATAGAACACGTGACGCCGGCAGACTGCGGCGCGTACAAACTGATCATCTCCAACCCGAACGGAGAGAGAACTCCGCCCTCTGCGCCGTCGCCGTCAACCGTGAGTTACTCTCCCTCTACTCTCTATACTCAAACAAACCCAATACGCAATAGGTTACATACACAATACACTGTCACTTTGGAATGAGAACTCTCCAATTCAAAGAACTATGCTGTACGGAGAGTGTTGACGCCTTAACGTAGAGTGGTTGCGTAGAGTATTTAGTTTGGTGTAAATAAAAGGTTTATATAATGCTGTATGGCTATTGAAAGATACTAATGGTCGAAATTAATTCAAATTTAAAGGAAAATTTTCCCGTTCTCAAAGGATACCAAATAAAAATAATATAATAAAGATAATTTTTAAATTACCAGGGGAAGAAAAGAGTACTGAACTGTTTTTTTTCTATATCTATTTAAGTTCAGTTAAAAAATCCATATTTATGTCCAATCGTTTTTAATAGTTTAAAAACCTTCACATTTTTTTATAATATTACCAGCTAGTCTTCGTCCGTTTCACTTAGTGTAAATAATCTGGTATAAATTAATAAAGAACAGACATACAACAATTACATGTATAAATAAAATACTACATCACCTAACAGATCAGTTTATCCAGCTAAGAACCGTTCACATGATACTAGAAAGTCATCAAGATGGGTCAAGCCGTTTACGCTAAAATGATTACGAACGCACTCGCGGATTAACTATTTATATGTTATTATTAGCGCACTTTTAATACACAATAAAAACAATAATATATTGCAGCAACACCAAGGAAACCGTCGTTTAGTCAAGAACTAGAAGATACGAAAGCCGTCGTCGGACAACCGCTCAAATTAGAAGCAAGAGTGATGGCGTTCCCGGCTCCGGAAGTCAAATGGTTCAAGGACGGTTAGTCATTCTCTATTTATCATATTATTACTAGTACCAGAATTTAGTACTATTCAAGTAATTTACTAGAAAATTGAATATATTTTTTTAAAAGATTTTTGTTTACAAAAATATTAAATAAATAATTTTCTCCACTTTATATAATCTGTAGCTTGTATTGCTAGATGTATTATGTAGTTTATTATCTATGTAT
This sequence comes from Samia ricini, assembly GCA_014132275.2. Taxonomy (NCBI): domain Eukaryota; kingdom Metazoa; phylum Arthropoda; class Insecta; order Lepidoptera; family Saturniidae; genus Samia; species Samia ricini. Next base: position 17,792,586 of record AP028161.1, read on the forward strand.
TTTATATAATCAATAATATGTAGTTTGTTTTATTATATTTTGTTTACAGCAGTATAAAGTTACCATTTTTGGTAGTTTTTTTACCTTGTAACATTCATGTTATGAGGGTATTTTATACGGTGCGCTTGCATGAGTGTGTACATTAATGTATTTTCACACTGGCTTGTGTGTTTGTGTGATCTTCACGGCTTCTCATCTCATTTTAGACCAAAATATGAAATTTGCGAGCAAATCATTTGTGTGATGCTATTCTTAATTGAAATATATAGTAATATATTTGTCCAGTATTTAATTTCAGTTACACAAATGAAATGTACACTTGGAACTACGTGCTAGCAACTCAGGATACCACATAGTGTATTGCTACAGTAGTTTGTTTATTAGTTTTGTTGCGATGATGGCGTAGTGGGTAGTGCAGCCGGATTCCGCGTCAATCGATCCGGGTTCGATTCCCACCTATCCAACTCTAAAATCGGCCTGAGCTTTCGGTATAGAAAAACTTCGTGAGGAAACCATAGCATAGTGGTAGGGCATTTTCAAGGCTTTCAGGCTCAAGTTTGAAAACCTGCCGCCAAATACCAATAGGTGTGTTCTGACAGCATCAATTGCGAACCAGTACTTAGGTTTAGTGTATTTACCATCCTGGACCACATCGTCACTTAACATCAGGTGAGGTTGTGGTCATAGCACTATCACATCCAACTTGCTTAACATCATTACTTACATCAATATATAATCTAGAGATCAGCAAACCTATATGACGTCAAGTTAAGGATGTTGTGTACCAAGTGTCAAAAATATCTATTTTGACGTGGTTTAAATTACCTTTCCACTTACGAATATGTGAATGATATTAGTTTGGCGAAAAGAATAAAAATGAAATGATAATATTATTCGATCACCACCTATCCGACTCTAAAGTCAGCCTGAGCTGTCGGTGAAGGAAAATATCGCTAGGAAACCATAGCATGGGAGTAAGGTATTTTATAATGACGCCCGCCTGAGTAGCTACCCTCAAGTTTGGAAACCAAAAACCAATAGGTGTGTTCCAGCATTATCACTTGAGAACCAGTATCTAGGCTTAGTATGTTTACCATTCTAGACCATATCGTCACGTAACATCAGTTGAGATTGTGGTTAAATCACGCTTATGCAGTGTAAAAAAAATGTTAAAATATATACAATATCAATCATAGGTCTCCCCGTGCGCTCTTCACAAGCTGTTAACTTTATCAACCAGCCTGGAGGTCTCATTGGACTCAGTATCGACAGTTGCAAGCCCGAAGATGCTGGAGTATACTCTCTGACTGTCACAAATAAACTTGGCGAAGTAAGTACCTACCTGATTCCTAACATTTTACAAGGGTTTTTAAGCCAACATTACTACATACTTTTTGAGAACAGGTCGGCTCGAAAGCGAACGTGGAAATAAATCAGAAGGAACGTAAACCGGCGTTTATAGCTGAACTCCAACCGACTAAGGTCATCGAAGGTTTTCCCGTTAAGCTGGAAGTCAAGATTCTTGGACATCCTCCACCGACTATCAAATGGTAAGTCCTTTCACGACTCCTACTGCATCAAGTCTTTTCTTGTCTTTAGTATTTTTCTCAAATCATTGACATTAATTACTTATATCATCTAGTTCTATTATATTCCTATCGTATTCTTTCAAGACATGCAAATGTGTGAAACGTTCTTGTTAAATAAATCCAGAGATATAAATTTTCTATAACTAAGGTATTCATGTAGAGCTTTTGTTGTTTTTTGTCCCTTTCTATATTTACTGTTTGAAGCTATCTCAAAACGTTAGCCCGTGCTATATTAAGAAGGAAATAGCTTATGTTCCCTGCATCACGAAAATTTACGATACATTTTTTTTGTCGAATTTTGGTATTTTCTTGAAGGATCGTGTTTTTTTATGTTCATTGATATGATCGATACATGCCAAAACACAGGCTATGCTATTTAAAAAGAATATCCTATTTAAAATTTTGCCTTGGACTGACCTATAAACCTTGCGTGTATACTTTGCCTGCAAATAGCATTTTATAGAAAAGTATTAGGTAGGACAACTTTTGAGATTTATAGTTGAATATATTTGTCCACTTTTTCGTTTTTAGGACACATAATGGTAAAGAGATAGTACCGGATGGAACCTCAGTCCGTGTGGTATCACAACCGGACGGGACGCATGCGCTGCTCATAGACCGCGCCGAGGAACCTCACGCTGGGACTTACTCCGTCATCGCCTCCAATGATAAGGGAGATACCACCAGCACCGCTAAACTTGAAGTTGCCAGTAAGTTATTGGCACTTATAATCGACTTATTCTAACTTCGCCTCACAAATTTGAGTGTCTTTGTAATGTGCTCCATTTAAGTAAAGTTTCCATCAATTCTGAAAAAATATGTTTTTTAATTCAATTATGTAATGATATTGATAAGATGCTTAGTTTATCGTAAATAAGTTTTAGAAATCATCTTATTACTTAGGCTTTAAAGGCTGTTTCATTTTATTTGTCTATAAAACTGAATAGTTATTAAAGTTTGGACGCCAAAATCTCAAGTATTATGTAAGCAAAATTTCGGATATTTTTACCACCTCCCGTTATCAGCAATAGTAAGCAAAAATCTAACTCCTCACATGATTATGTAAGCACTAGCAACCTTTCGAGAAAATGAATCGAATATTAATAAATAACTAATACTCACGTAAATACTGTTCAAACCCATCCATCCCCCATCTCAGCAAAGCATAGACCACTCCTTAACCGCCCCCCCCCCCCCCCCCTCCAAGGCTGGCATAAGAGTTTCTTTATATATTTTGTAGGAAGTAATGCGGTAATTATATTTGACCATAATTAGTATCTAAATTACGCAGTGGTGATAAAAATGTACTAATTTCCCTCCTTCACTTGAATCTCCAGGCCGACAAGACGACTCGACCCCACAGGAACGTCCTCAGTTCATTCACGGCTTGCGAGACCTCACCGCTGAGGAGGGACAGCCTCTCTCCGTAACCGCACCGTTCGTGGGCAATCCCGTGCCGGAGGTCACTTGGACTAAAGATGGACAACCGCTCAAGCCTAATGAGAAAATACTACTCACTTGCGATGGAAAGAGGGTAAGGTTACTAACCAGTTTGCAAAGTCATCAGTTGCTCGAATCATAATAAGATTTGTACCAAATGAAGTTGACTATTCTAGTTAATTTTTGAACGTTATTGTTGTTAATGACCATCTGTCTAATTTATTAAATCACTATGCGACCATAGTATTCTGGAACAAACTACCAGGACAAATTCATTCCAAAAAGCTCATGAGAGAATTAATGAAGTGCAAAGCTGAAGAAGCCTTGATGTCCAGTAGGAATCAATTACTAGTATTAGCGGAAGAACTAATTGGACACTGTTGTTTGAGCAACATTGAAGTCCAGAATACAAGAGAATGCAGAGTTTTGTTAAATTTCACAAACAAAGCATATTTTGTGTATTTTTACTTGGTTTTATATTTATATATAAAGAATAAAATAGAATTTTCAAGTATTTTTTATGTTGGGTTACCAACAGCAACAAAGATCTTTATATCGAAGACACTTTCTGCTAAAAGGATTACAAAGTAAACGCAAACTGTAAGTCTCAGCCCTCAGCTTTAGCAAATTGGCCCAATCACAATAGGTCACAGTTTTACAGGACTGTTAAGGCCTACATTAGGCTCCCTTCTCAATAATAATGGTCATAGTTTTTTTTTTTTTTTTTTTAATTTCGCCCTGACTGCCGTTATTTATCATAAACTTCCCAGTCGTCTGTTTATATAAACGAATCTTCGGATTCAGGTCGGTCTTGAGATCAATCCAGTGGAACTGCCCGACGCTGGTGTGTACTCGGTGAAGCTGGTCAACCCTCTGGGTGAAGACAGTTCCGAGGGCAAGATCAATGTCCGCAAAATCTATCAACCGCCAACCATTCTCACAGAAATTTACCGATCTACAACAGGTTCGTTTACTTTTATCCATATTTCATCCACAGTTTATGTTTTCTAAACCTTTACTTTGAGAACATACTTACGGTAAATTTGTTCGGGATTATTTACGAAAAATATTTATTTGCATACACTCGAAACTACTGTTACCGTCAAGTTATATCGACTCGATAACTTTATGTAAGGATTTTCCTTCAACAGCGAAATAGATGACGAATGTTAGTTGTATTTGTAAATAAAATTTCAGCTTCCGACATTCGACGCCAAATTCCCAGCACGCGTGTTCGGTATCCCGGCCCCAGAGATATCTTGGTACAAGAACGGCCAACCTTTACGTCCTTCCGATAAATATACGATCAAACGTGACGGAGACACGGCCTGTCTGTATGTCAGGGACTTGGTACCCGATGATGCCGGTGCTTACAAATGCGTCGCGAAGAACAGAGAAGGTCAGGCAGAATGTGAAGCGAATTTGGAAGTCGTTGATAAAATGTAAGTATATAAATGAAAATTATACTTATTATAACTTAAAAGTGGTGTAACTGCTAATCTCGAAAATTGTCTTCTGCAGCGCGAGGAAGCAAAAGGTGGAACCGCCATCGTTCTTGAAGAAGATTGGCGATATCGAGGTGTTCCGCGGAATGACGGCCAAGTTCACAGCCTGCGCCACCGGCACACCTGAACCCGATGTCGAATGGTTAGTTCTCCTTTAATTCTTAAGTACCTTAAACTTTTCATACTACGCTGGTAGAGATCTTTCTAGAACTTACTTTCCTATAACCGTCTATACCGTCTTAGTTATCGTCTATCCCAATAGTTTTATTCTATTTAAAGATTAGTAAGCGTAATGTTATGACATGAAACAAAACGCATAGTTCGTTCAGGTCCCAACTAATTAGAAGTAACTAGTCTCAATTTTCTGGATATCACGCTTGTCAACGTTAATATCAAAAGAGAGAACTAGTTGAACGGTCCATCGTAACGCACGTTAATCGAAGTTAAATTTCTGCTTAAACTTAATTAGGAATAATACTTTTGCATGCTCATTATCATTATCATCATCATCATCAAAATAATCATATTAACACAGTGGAAGTTTTGGTGCCATCCTGACTAAGGTACATGTACTTTTACATCTTTACCATATTTAGCTAGATCCGAAATGATTAAAAGTATCGTCAAACCCAATTTGGATCGCCCAGGTAACAAAAGTTCGGCAAATGTTAGTTCGACGGTGTATATACTGTAGTAAGATGTTGTTTAGGCATTAAGGTATTATATGAAAATAAGTTAATTCTCATGTACGAGACTTATAGAAAAACGTAAACGTAAACCAAGTGGTATCATTGTTAAAGGTTCCGAAATGACGAGAAGCTGTTCCCTTGCGAACGTATTCGTATGGACAAGGAGTCGACAGGACTGCTCCGTCTCTCCATCAGCGGAGTGGATCCGTCAGACGTCGCTACTTACCGTTGCAGGATTTTCAACCCACACGGAGAAGATTCCTGCACCGCACAGCTTACTTATGACAGTCAGTATATAAATAAATTTGTTCCATTTCCTGTGAACATTTTAAGTTTTTTAAAGTATAAATTATTATAACCATAAATACAAGTTCTTTGGACCCAATTTTGTATTATTTTTGTAATCTTCAGGGCCTTAACAAAATGCCAACCTCCGTTGTTTTCAATACACTGCACTTGTCCACAATAATCGAACCTCGTAAAATGCTATCAGAGTTACGTAAGATAGGGTCAATAACTCCAAAATATAGGTAACAAATTAAATGTATAAATATCGGTGTACACAAAATATATATTTTTTATTAGAGCTTCTCAAAATGATTGCACTTCATGTGGTGTTAAATAAAGCACAGTTTAAAAGCGATGACTACACCAGATAAATGAGAATCTATTGACAGACGGCATCGCTATGCCGCCTATCTAGCACGACTCGAGCCTTTAGGAAGCTCTGAATCTTGCTGTTTCTTAACGTGTATCTATAACGGGTTTTTCACATGTGCACCATATCGCAATGTAGTAGAGTTTAATGGCCTGTCACCCCGTAAAAGTACTGGAAAAGTGTACCCTAAGCAGCTTTATTCCGTGGATTAGATGTAAAGGTATTATTTTATTATCCAAACTATAGATAGATTCTGTCATCGATAGAAAAAACTACGAAGAGAATGAATAGACTAAATTGGATGCTTATTATAATGAGTGATTTTATTATAGCCTTAGAGCCACACACTGGCAAACGGCCGTTCGCCGATCAGTATTCAGACTTCGACAAGATGAAGAAAACTGGCGTCCCAATGCCATTAGCTGACAGACCTATCATCTCTCGTATGGCTGACAGACACCTCACCTTGTCCTGGAGACCGTCCATACCGCATGGACCGAGATTCCCTGTCACTTATCAGGTGAGGAAACATATTTAAATTTCCATATATAATATGTTCCTATGAAGTTAGGCAGAGATTACATTCTTCTATTTGTTATGATCCTGAAACACATCTTTCGCTTATACATTTATGAGCGCCTTCAAATAGTGTCGATTACGGGTACTTCTAATCTGGTGTTTATTTATTACGTCTTTGATCCGTTCGAAATATTTTAGTCTAGGTCGACCCTTACCAACTTACCTAATAACTCTCGCATAGTAGATTTGACATTAGAGTTAGAACATTTGTAATTAATAGCATAAATAACTAAAGTAATGCATAGCATGTAATGGATAGCATGAGGTAAAGGTAACAATATAAATTCTTTGCTGAATATCATTGGATAGCTATAATAGCTATATAAAAAAATGTTTTTGCGAATAAGGAATTTTGTAAAACACGTCGCAGAATTAAAATAGTTTAATACTTAAATCTGAATCTGAAACTAATAGTGAACTAATCTCAATGAGGGATAGATGTTTTTTTGCCTTTCTGGCTTCTTAGAAACTTAAAGTTGGAAGTATGCTGCCAGAGCATACTGAAAATGTGTTGTCGGTAGTTCTTGAGTTACCTTCTGTAGTGTTCACCATATTCATTACTTTATAGTAATTTGTTTTAATAGGTGGAAATGTGTGAGTTACCTGATGGTGACTGGTTCACCGCCCGCACGGGGTTACGCTCCTGCGTCTGCGACATCCGCAACCTCGAACCGTTCCGCGACTACAAATTCCGCATCCGCGTCGAGAACAAATACGGTGTGAGCGATCCCTCGCCATTCGCCGTAACGCATCGCTCTAAACTTGAACCCGATCCGCCTAAATTCATCCCGTACTTAGAACCGGGTATAGATTTCCGTCCGGAAACGTCCCCGTACTTCCCGAAGGATTTCGATATCGAGCGTCCTCCGCACGACGGGTACGCTCAGGCCCCGAGGTTCCTGCGGCAGGAGTACGACTCGCAGTATGGCGTCAAGGGACACAATGTGAACCTGTTCTGGTTCGTTTACGGTTATCCGAAGCCGAAGATGACTTACTACTTCAACGACGAACCGATCGAGATCGGAGGGAGGTACGACTGGAGTTACACCAGGAACGGACAGGCGACACTTTTCATTAATAAGTGAGTATTAAATTGCCAAATAGGAACGTCATAAAAGATCATAAAACACCTTTTTTCAACTTTTTTCAATCATGTTAGATTACAGAATTACTCACGCATCTTTACTAATTTTTACAACAATATTATTAACCAATGATAAAATAAAGCTTTTAATACACGTACGGACCAGGCCGCGGACATGGTATGGCAAGCGGCCGAGGCCATCAGTAACTTAAGTAGGGATGGGGCATAAGATTTTTTTTTAAAGATCGATTTTCTAAACCGATTTACAGAACATCAAGGTCTAAGAGATCAATCTTTTTTCGACTTGTTTTATTTCACTGTTTATTCATAAATAGTTTTCTTTTAATGGTCGAAATGAGACTATAATAATGATTTATTGCAAAAACTGTTTCCAATTTTTTTTATAAACAGCACTAATGATCTTCAATAGCAACTAAATAAGAAAAAAGAACGCCTAACACACTACGGAAAAATGATACTAAACTGTTTTATTTTAACCCATTTACAGATAATCACAGTATCATAAAAAAAAACAAAAATGATCTCTGATAATCGGTACAATATCACTTTGAAAGATCGATCTTTTGAACCCAGATGTTTTGTGAATCAATTCATCAAGTTTAGATTCCAATCGATTTAAAAATCGATCTTTTTTGAAAAGGATTCCCATCCCTACTTAGGAAACTGATAACCTCGGCTGCCCGTCATACCATGGCTGCGGTCCGGTCCGTACGTGTGTTAACAGCATAACATGTTTAAACTAATGAGACCTAATTTCAATGAATTATAGTTTATACTACTAGTGGTCGATGGTTTTTGTATATTTCTTTGTAAACTTATAGAGTGAAACGTTTTTAGTGGGTCCTGGGTCCGTAACTTCTTCCACTGATAATTACAATGAAGTCCTGACACTTTTGCATTGAACTTCCACTGTTATTGCCAATATTCATACTTTTTTAATTGGAACTTAGTAGTCTGTAATACAATTTATCAGATGTTGACAGCTTATGACAAGTTTGTGTACAGACATTTGAGTTTCTTTCCTACGTGATTTACAGTAAACTCTCTATAAATAAGACATATTATCTATTTGAAAAACTGGGTAAATGACAAACAAAATGATAAAAATAAGTCATTTGATACCCCAATGTTATAATTTTCACTGTATCGCTGATGCACCATTTATTTTGGGTTTCTATTATAACAACAAGTAGCAAAACCTTGTGCTAAAGGAATTTGAAATAAACAGACGGATGCTAACTATTCCGTTTTCGAGTATCCACTTACAACGAGTAAAAAAAATGGTCTGGTATATGTAAGGATGCTGGAGCGAGACGCGGGTTGGTACGAAGCCGTGGCCACCAACGAGCACGGACAAGCTCGGCAACGAGTGAGGCTGGAGGTCGCGGAGTACCCCACCTTCATACGGAGACCTGAGGAAAGTGTGGTGCTGCAGCGTAACACCGCGAGGATAGAGGCGAGGCTTACCGGTGTACCCTACCCTGATATCAAGTGGTACAAGGACTGGCAGCCGCTTGCACCTAGCGCCAGGATAAAGGTATACTACGTGTATATATTGCAACCCTCCCCTCCCCTCCTTCTGATATCAATGGAAAACTTATTATATTTGATTACATTTTTAACTAGTTTTACCTCCAAGTTTCATAATCCTTACCTAAACACTAATAGGTGAGGATTATGAAACTTGAAGATACATTTTATTACGTTGGCATGACGGCGATGACTGCCAGTGAAATCTGTCACCAACAGTGACCGTTGTGTTTTTGACCTTTTTTGAATTATATATTAATCTTGTTCGGCTTTCTTTCTTTCTTGGTTACATAAATAATATTTATTATGAACAGTATAAAATAACTTGAATATTTCACAAACACAGATCCAGTTCATAGAGCCAGACACCACGATACTGGTGATACATGACGCGATACTGAAAGACGAAGGGCTGTACTCCGTGTCGGGGCGGAACGTCGCGGGCTCTGTCAGTTCCTCCGCTATGCTGCACGTCGAGGAGAACGAACGCGAATACTCGGAGAGGTAAATTAGTTTTGTACCAGAATGGACTCCAATCTCCATACAATCGTGAAAAATATATCGTTTTTCTAGTATCAACAAGTGTATATTCAGAGTTAATTACAGGCTTTAGACATGACAGACATACTCATCTATTGGACCACATCAGATACAAGTTTATCAAGCTGAAATAAAAAAAAATGCATGAAGCGATGATGGACGTGGGTTCGCATCCTGAGCCTTGCCTAGCTCATTTCCAAGTCTAATCTGAGTCACCTTCTTTGGACTGATTTAATCTTTTTGTAAATTATGTCAGTAATGTATAATGCAATACTATTTGTAACACATTCTGAAGCATTGGCAACCTACAATGTAGATGCAATACTTCTTAGCGTTTAGATCTACTTATAAATCACATATTAGAGGGTTGATTAATACAGTATATACCAGAAATGAGCGCTTAAAGATGGTATATTGAAACTGGTATTAATGATTATTATTGTCGTAACATCCAGGATGCGGGAACATCCTCCGCGCGTGAAGCCCAGCACGAAGCCGTTCGGAGACTTCTATGACCTCGGGGACGAGCTCGGCCGCGGCGTGCAGGGAGTCGTCTACCACGCTGCAGAGAGACTTACTGGTCTGTATAGCCTTTTATTTTTTACCCTGAATTCAATGTATTATTCTTTACTTAGCCGTTTATTTATACTGAAAATTTGAAAAAAAAATTGTTTTAACATTTTTTATTAAGAACAATGGAGTTTGCCAGTAGCTACTACACATTGGAAAAAAAAAAAGAAAGAAAATCGATTGAATCACTGAAGAGAAATATCCAATCAAGTGTCTTGTCTTTCCATAATTATTTATTTAGGGGACGTTTTAGTATTACAAAAGTGGAAATGTATTTGTACTCTCTTCCCCTTCTCCTCCCCCTCCTCCGCCGCAAATTTAAGGAATCATTAAAAAATGAGTGAAACTATAACGAAATCGTCCAGGTCGTAACTACGCGGCGAAGATAATGCACGGGCACTCGGAGCTAAAGCCGTTCATGAAGAACGAGCTGGACATCATGAACCTGCTGAACGACCGGCATCTGATCCGCCTGCACGAGGCTTACGAGCACGATCACACCGTCGCTCTCGTCACCGAGCTCGCCGCCGGCGGAGAGCTCGTGCGGGACCGCCTCCTCCGGTCCTCCTGGTACACTGAGAGAGACATTGCCGGATACATGAGGCAGCTGCTGCGAGGACTCAAGCATATGCACAACAATTCAGTCGCTCATCTAGGACTTACTGTAAGTGTGTAGTGTGTGTGTGTGTGTGTGTGTCATAGTCGCCAAGAAATAAAATTTTCTGCTCCTTCTATCATAAAGAAATATTACTTAAAAAAAATACTTAAACCTGTAGATACTAACTTTGCGAAACGATACGCTATAATAAATTGCTATAGGTTCGATCAGAATTGCTGTTTGCTGTTATTTCTGTATTATTGAGAAAATATCACGAAAATATCAATATCAATTATATCACATGAAGGTCAAGGTCAAGGTCAAACTTGGACTTTTTCAAATTTCGCTTTCATTCTCATTCATTTCATACTTTGTTTTCTATAGTGTCATTTGCATAGCGCTGTCGTTCCAACAAGGAGATATATAATAAAACCATTAAAGGCTATCAGTTATAAATTAGTAAACGAGTGTTTTCATTACACTTTTTCGACATGCTTTGTTGAGTCTAAAAAAGATGACGTTACAAGAATCCAACAGCATGAAGTTATCTATTATTAATGTTCTATATACTCACGGAGCATTCGTACAATTGATCGTTTTACATTTAATGTTAAACCCGTAGCAAGTGTGACAAACTTAACAAATAATACAATCGTTCTGTTGTTTAGATCGGAGAGTTGCTCCTGTCTCACGCCGGTAGTGACGAGCTGAAGATCTGCGACTTCGGTCTGTCTAGACGCATCCAGTTCAACAAGTACGCTGCACTCGACTACGGCATGCCGGAGTACGTCGCCCCCGAGGTCGCTGGCGGTGACGGAGTCTCCTTCGCCGCCGACATGTGGAGCGTCGGCATCATCACCTACATCCTCCTCAGCGGACACTCGCCCTTCCGGGGAGTCAACGACAGGGAAACCCTCACCAGGATCAGGGAGGGACGCTGGGAGTGGCACGACGAGGAATGGTGGTCCAGGCTCAGCAGGGAATCCAGGGATTTCATCTCGAAGCTTCTAGTGTTCAAGTGGAACGAACGTATGGACATTGATGCAGCGTTATCACATCCGTGGCTGACGCTCGCTGACAAGATCTACCAGGACGAGTACCAGATTACGACGGACCGGTTGAGGAATTATTATAATCTCTACAGGTTTGTTGGCTTTTGATACGTTTGATCAGTTTTATTGGACCCATGTCGCGCCAAAATCGTAATCTATGACTGGTTGTCGAAAGTCAAAGATTGCACAATGAAGATAAGCCATAAATAAAATAACCGATTCCTGTTATATATTGTAAATCTCGAATAACTAAAACTTTGAAAAAGTGGTTGAAATATGTATTTACATAACTTTGAATATTTTATACACATTAATTGGAATAGAATATTCCAGAATCGAATAGCTTTTTGCGTAGAAATTGCGCTATTTGACAAAAAATACAGTATTAATTCGAAGCTAACGTCAGATTGGTGTTTGAATTTTAATACTTAAATTACCACCTTCTAACTCACTTTAGTTTGATAGCGATCAAAAATCAGATGAGTTCTTTCCACCTCTTCTGTTTCTTGTTAAGACACGTTTATTTAATTTTCATAAAAGTATAAAATGAGGAAAAAGTGCAAAAGTCAAATGGTTAAGTGGAGATTCGTTTACCAGAGATTGGACGAGCAACGCTCATTGTCGCACTTGGTTCCGGCGGAGACCTCTCAGCGGAGCCTTCGATCATCCCTCCAAGATGGTGTACCCGCCAGGAGAGATATACACGCCCGAAGGTAAAACTACATTATCTCTTATTAAACACTTACCTCTACTCAGGTCAAGCACTAGTCGATCTAGGCAAGAAAATCTGATAGCCCGATATTTGAGTTTAGATTTCCTTCTAAGTTTTTACTATTCATAGCTTTACGAGCTTCAATAGTAAAAATTTACACTATTTAATGATACTAGCTATCTTCTATAATTTTCATGACGTACCATAATTAAATTAATTAATAATTAATCAAATTAATTACTACTTATCACTATAGAAAAGCGTAAAAAGGCGGTATAAATTAACCCATCCTCAGATGTACAGTCTGTATTAATTTGAAAACCATATTTAAAGCTATTCAGTAATTCTGCGTGTGATTCGCGTTCGAAGGCGAAAAAATTTAGGAATCACATTATTAACCTAATCTTTTGGCGAGGAAAATTTTCTGATCAAACTATAGCATCATTTTGGGACATTTTATGATAATGTTCGTTACCTATCATTATCAAAATCTATCGCCAAGAGTCTACAGATATGTTCCAGTTGTATCGCATGAGAACCCTTGTCTCTAGTTTTACCATGTCACTACCTTAAATCACTTAATATCAAGTGAGATTGTGCTCAAACAGCATCTATACAGTGCAAATGTTCCAGGTACTCCGGACCGGGATCGCAGCTCTCGAGAGCGCAAACCTGCTCCTTGGGACCTGAAGTTCAAACAGTGGGACCATCCCGACTGGGAAGTGTCTGCGACCTCCGAGAGCCAGTTTGTATCATTAATATGCAAATCTATTCAAAAACTATATTCCTATTAAATTTTGCGCATTTTCCGAATTCAACTCAGGTTGGATGAAATTGTGATATATTCGTGGTATAATTTATGAATCCAGAATGTCTCTTAAATTAAAGGACAGAGTATGTAAGTCTATTACAAAACCTGTCGTATTAATCAGAATGTTAGTCATCAAGAAGAATGATTGAGAAACGAATGCGTGTAGCTGTGATGGATGTGTGCTGTCACAAGAATGAATAAGGTTAGGAATACATTTAATGTGGCGCTAGTGGTAGAAAATATGAAAAAAAGAGTAAATGAAGAAATAATGGCAGATAGAGACGTATAGAAGAATAAAACGTACTGCCCCGACCCCCGAGTGAGTTGAAAATGGGCATGAAAATGATTATGTTCTAATGTAGAGTTGTAATGGGAAAAGTGACGTAAAAATGTTGAAAACTCACTTTGAAATATATTTGCACCGCTTTAACAGTTCTGTTTTTGCATCCGTATCATTGTGGTCAGTAACGTATAGTAATTCGTCAAGAAGGCTTGAGTGTAAATAATTATTGTGCGTTCTAGCTATCAGAACGGTCCGGACACGTACCTGCTGCAGCTGCGCGACACGCAGTTCCCGGTGCGACTCCGAGAGTACATGAAGGTGGCTTGCGACCGCTCGCCCGGTTACTCCCTCAACGTACTCGACACCTACGATCCCAGGGTAAGCTTTTGCCATTCAGTTTACTTCATCACATCGTACCTTCTATACTATCTGCTGTTACACTATCTCAAAAATTGTTTTTTACGAAAAACATTTAATGACTTGGCTTCCTATAAAGTTATGATACAGTAACTTGACGTTACACAATAAATGTTTAAATATTTTTTTCAAAAATTACAGTTTTCTACAGGATGTGCGATATATTAAATAGTAAACAAATTTCCTCGGCACCTTTTACCTACTTTCTCTCTTTCGTATTTTTGTCTCTTTTTAATATATTATTTGCCTCCCCAAAGATGCGACGACCGCGTAATATCTTGACCGACCCGGACAATAACATAACTTGCATGAATCTTCCCTCATCAACTGCGTATACTAGCGTGTCAGCGCCCACGCCCACGAAACCGTCGTTCCCACCGCCGGGGACAGGCGGGCACATTGCTCCCGCACACTTCGGGCCTCCTCAGGCGGCGACCCAAGACGTGCTTCGTTCCCCAACTGGGGAGGCTCTTGACGTCGCCGCCAGCGCGATACAGTGACACTGCCCATGCATCAAGCATTACACGCACAACACTGCATACACACTCCTGCACATATCTCGCAGGTACATAGGTCCTGTAACGAACGTTTTTTTCCTAGGCTCAAAATTCCGCAGAATTTTTTACACTCAGGTAACAGCCAATTCAAGGTTCGTACCACTTTGTGTACTTTGAGTGCCTTCAACACTCGCTCACAAAGCCACGGTGAAGCTGTAAAAGCCATTCCGTTCAACAGCATTAGCTAGTCAGAAGCAAAAAAAAAATTGCACTTCATTAAAAGTATGGCTTTAATATACTATAGAGCAAAAGTCTCAGCCGGACATTTTTTCCCGTATAGCTCCTGGTGGAAATATCTACAAAGATGATATTGAAAGGAGCAAACGAAACTTACCTTTATTAGTAACCTTCGATCTAGCTGGTTCAGAATTAACTTTCCACCTCACTTCACTTTATGATTGTTCTATATTCTCCTAATTTAGTACTATAATTGGATAATTAATGTGCACTTTTAAATATTATTACGAGAGACAGCGACGGCGGTTGCGTGTTGGCGTTACGTTTTTGAATAGGAAGAAAAAAAGGAAGGGATAATGCATACATAGACTAAATAGAGCGTGGGCGTATAGACAATGTAGATAAGATATAAATTAGAATAAGAAAAAAAAAATGTATATGATAATAGATGGCGTTAACAACTCCCATCCACTAAATGCACTTAATACTAAAGTTGAACTACCGATAGGAATATTGCGATCCATTCTTAGTACAAGATAGAGTCTTCTCTATTGCACTTTTAATTAGCCAGAATTAGCTTTAAATTAGTCAAAGTATAAGTATAAATCAAAATCACATAAATATCAGTATGAGAGAATTTCCTTTAAAGACTTACTCTTGTTTGCGAGTATTACGCTTGTTTCGAACTTCTTTGTTATTTATAAATCTTTCACAGGACATTTACTTACTTTTAAATTGTATTTATTAAATTTTTTATAGACTCCAATCATCCGTGAACGTCGGCGTTTCACAGACATAATGGACGAAGAAATCGATGATGAAAGACGTGAACGCATCAACAACTACGGTTCAGAGAGTTACACCATCCGCAGGCTGAGACACGAACTCGGCACCAGACTCGACTCCTACGCTGAAGCACAAGCCTTCATGGAGTCCAAGAAAGATGGTCAACTACCATTTTTCAGGGAGAAACCACAAATCCTTCCGGTCCGGGAAGGGGAACCTGCACAACTATCATGTTACGCTGTCGGCGACCCGAAACCTACCATCCAATGGTTCAAGAACGATATGGTTATTGCCGAGGGTCAGAGGATAAAGATAGTTGAAGACGACAAGGGAAGGTCTACTTTGACGTTTGAAACAGCCATGCATCACGACGTTGGCTTCTACAAGGTCGTGGCGAGGAACAAGGTCGGACAAACAGTCGCCAGGACGAGAGTCGTCGAGGCGACAACCCCTGATGCTCCGGACAGTCCTACACCCACAGAAGTCTCAGACACCGAAGTATTATTAAGGTGGAAACAACCCAAGTACGATGGTAACTCGCCTGTCGTCTGCTACAGCTTACAATATAAGGAAGGCGACAGCGTCGACTGGAAAAATGTCGCCGATAATATCGACCATGAATTTTTCGTAGTAAGAGAACTCCAGCCAGAAACCAGCTATCAGTTCAGACTGTCATCTCGCAACCGCATCGGCTGGAGCGAAAAGGGCATCCCTACGAACCTTGTCAAGACTAAGGAAGTGGGAGTACCCAAGATCGAAGTGACCAAAGCAATGAAACATTTACAACAGTTGACCGAATCAGGTCAGGAGATTGTGTTGGACGATGAGAATCCCAACTTAGACTACACGACGGAAAATAACCCGATAGATTGGTGCACGTCGGGTAACTTCACCGACCGCTACAGTTTCGTCTCAGAGTTGTGGCGCGGCAAGTTCTCCATTGTCGTTAAAGGGATCGATAAAACAAACGACAGTGTGATCGTCTCAAAGATTTTAGAAAACCGACCAGACACTGAGGTTCCTATTCAGAGGGAGTTTGAATGTTTGAGGCGGTTGAGGCACGAGAGGATATCGAACATACTAGGAGCATACCAAGTGCCGGGTTCTCCCGTTACCGTATTAATTCTAGAAAAACTCCAAGGCGCCGATATCTTGACGTACTTGTCCAGTCGTCACGACTACACAGAACAAATGGTGGCGACCATAGTGACACAGATCCTGGACGGTCTCCAGTACCTGCACTGGCGCGGCTACTGCCACCTGGACTTGCAGCCCGATAACGTTGTTATGGCATCCGTCAGGTCGATACAAGTTAAGCTCATCGACTTCGGTTCAGCGCATAAAGTAACCAAATTAGGCACGAGCGTCCCACAAGTAGGCGAATTGGAATACAAAGGTGAGATTTTAATCGTGTCTTCTTGAGTAGTTTTGTATTAATTTGTTTTCTTTTTTGCCAATTTGTAACGGTTAATGATCAATAGAATAAGAATAGAATAATCAATTTTAGAATAGAGACCAGCGAGAAATGATAATAAAATGAAAATTCTAAAAAATTACAAATCGAATCAAATTTCCGTTAGGGCAACAGAAGTTTCAGTCATTTGGTTGCCGCATGGGAAGAATATTCTAATCATTGTAGTTTTTTTTTTATAATAAAAAATGACTACATTATTGAAAATGAGAAAATTTCACATTAACGAAGCATTTTATAGATCTCAAAAAGTAGTTCTCCCGGTACCCTACACTTTACGTCTTTTGTTTTTTTTTTGGTTAGGGAAGAAATGGATTTAGGCACATACCTCGGTGTGGAACACGGAGGGTGTGTAGGGTAGAGAGTAAACTCGGTAGCTACGGCCGCCGCATATTACCCACTAAAACCATCCTCTAATTTACCGTCATACCACCTTATCGGGACGATGTGAGATGATACGCTCGACTTCGCCCCGGTCGGAGGCATCTAAGCTCCTGCATGCGTAAAGGGGTTATCCCGGTAAAATGCCACCCCCAGACGGCCTCCCCAATGCAATAGAAGGTCACGGCCCCCGCCCCTTCTCTCCTTGATTTGGCACACAAACGTCTGCGCGACCCTAAACAGGTCTTAGTACAAAAGGTGCACCTCTAACTCTCACTGGATATGGTCTACAAAAGGCACCACCCATCTGCGGACCATCTATGATGTAATCTAGATATTATTGAAGCCGTTTTAAATCAGCCTTAGTTTAAAAATCAATGTTTAATGATTATATCTCCATGGAACAGCACCAGAGATAATAAACGACGAGCCAGCGTACCCGCAGACGGACATCTGGTCCGTGGGCGTGCTCACGTACATAATGCTGTCGGGAGTCTCTCCGTACCGCGGCGCAGACGACGCCGAGACGAAGCAGAACATCTCTTTCGTCAGATATCGTTTCGAACATCTCTATAAGGAGATCACACAGGTAACATACATCACTGAACTCCGTAACCCTGGAATATATTATAAGAGAGTTCGATAATTCTTGCCGCTATTTTGGTCTGTCATAGAGCACTCTTTGTTTTTAATTCATTAACTTACACTATAATATATGCACATAGAGGTAATCCTCTATGTTATGTACTGTTGGTGCTTACTATGCGTAAGTGAAGGGAATTGAAAATAGGACACGGAGCGTGAATTCGGAGATTTCACAACTCCTTTGGAATGCTTTAACAAATGGCAGCTTGGAAACTTAGAACTTGGAAACGAAGTTGGACAAACGTGTTTAACGAGTCACAATTATCAACTAAAATCTAGGTTGAACACATTAAAAATATTGTTACAGGAAGCGACCAGGTTCCTAATGTTCTTGTTCAAGAAAGTTCCATTGAAAAGGCCGAGCGCAGAGGAGTGTCACGAGCACCGCTGGCTCGCACACACAGACTTCATGAATAAGAAACGCGAGAGAGCCGTCTTCCTAGGAAACAGACTGAAGGTAATCAACACTGCGGTTATCATTCTTTAAAGCCCTATTTTACCATTTAATAAGAAATTTGCAGTGATAACACTTTAGGCTAATGAAAACATGTAAGGAGGATGGATAATTTAACGAATATAAAGTGTTCCCAGCACCGCCATATTATAGAATAATATCCTTAAATTCATTGTTGGTCCCTTTAGTTAGAACCTCTAGCACAATAGTAAGATATTGACAAACTGTTATTTCTTTATTAGGATACACATTCTAAACAACAGTCATTTTTTTTTTAATGTGAATATTAATATGTGTAATATGTAATCAAATCCAGTGAAAATTATATCTCAAATCATAGCACTTTACACTCTTACTACTTAGTTTACTTACTATTTAGTCTTATGAAAACACGTTAAAAGAACATAAACTGTTACTATTATAGGAATTCTCGGAGGAATATCACGAACGTAAAGCGCGTGAGGCGTCGCAAGCGGACACCGTCTCGGCTGCGTTCGGGAACCTCTCACCGCGACTCCTCACTCGCTCGAACAGCATCCAAGAAGAGCTGCTCACCAATTTCTCCAGCCATTAACTCAACGAACTCAAATCAACATTCATATACGAATCATCAATAATTACAATGAACATTTCAGTAAACGAGACCCGTTGATTAATTCATTCATTCGTTCAAATAATATGATCTATAATATTTTATTATCTGTCATCATCGAGGCAACTTTGTAATTGAAAACTTTTGTAGGCTCATGAATATTTCAGTTTTATTATATTCAATTTAAATAAATTGTTATTTTTTGATAAGCTATCGATCTGAATATTGAAAAGGTACAAAATTATTAAATCGCTTACCCACTATAATGAATTCATCAAAAAAACACATACGTTCTGTATAACTAAACTATATTCTAGTCATTAAACTTTTTTTTTGTTGTTATAAAATTTGGTTACGTTCAAGCTATATATTCTATACATTTTTACTATTTATATCGATTGGTAAACGATGCTCCAGTATTAATTTGACTTAATAAAGAGCATTATAAATCAAATGTGTTTTATTTAACATTAATTGACACTCGGCCCCCGCAGCTTTCAAGTGTAGGAGGTACAGTCCCCGAGACCTAAGCTGAGCTTTTCATGTGTGTGTGATTACTAAAAGTAGAGACAAGAAAAATTTAATTTTTTTAATATGTTTAGGTACATAATATTAGTGATAGAGGTATTCTAGTTTAAAATAAAATAAAATAAAAGCCAGCTGTGACTGATATGTACATAATATGTAAGCGGGAATGGGGAGTCAATCAATAAATCAA
Organism: Samia ricini; assembly: GCA_014132275.2. Classification (NCBI taxonomy): domain Eukaryota; kingdom Metazoa; phylum Arthropoda; class Insecta; order Lepidoptera; family Saturniidae; genus Samia; species Samia ricini. The sequence continues at coordinate 17,812,445 of AP028161.1, forward strand.
ATTCATATAAAAAAAAAAAATTATAATTCTTCTACATCTTTATTTTCGTTCCGTTATATCTTCAAGAACGGCGTCCTGACTATAACACTTTTTTTTTACTACGTGGTCACATATATTATTCCATACTTGTACAATGATTTTGTCAACTTTTTCTTTCGCTAACCACATTTTGTATCCATATTCATTGACGCTTTTTTTGGCCTCGTATGCTTTTATAATTGCCTATAAATTTTATATTGGATTGAAGTCTGGGTGGTAGACGAAGGACGCTATGGCCATGCTCAATGAGTAGTGTCAATTTAATATTCTACTAGCTGTGTGCCCGTGGCTGCGCCCGCGTTTCATATATTCTTCACTGCGTTTTAATTTTTTATATGGGTCCCTAATTATTTTCCTAAAAAAGTTTTAGTACTGAGATAAAGTAAAAATATTTCCCATAAATTAAAACACTTGCCCGCAAATCTGTGCATTGAATCGGATTTTACTCAATTTTTTATGTTTTTTTACGCGGAAAGGGAATTAGGGAATTATTTTCGTAAATAAAAAGTATTGTAAGTTACCCGGAGTAACTTCAGCTATCTACCAATAAAAGTCCCGTCAAAATCGGTCCAGCTTTACCGCAGATTACCCATTACAGACACAGTCAAGAAATTTTAAAATTGTACTTTTGGTATAGGTATCGTATATACATTCATATCTATTTAGTAAAAAAAATTACATTAGAAGCAGACACTTCAATTTCATTTATTAGTACTAAAGGTAAATCTTTGTTTGTTTTGCAGTATCAACTGAAGAGTTGTGCCTTAAGCATCGATAATTAGTATTGCGATAATTGGATTAGTCAATCATATCTTATTTGCGACTATTTGAGTTGGGAGCGGGATTTTATAACAAATTGTGATAAGATGCATTCAGACGCTATTTGGCTTTAAATTTAATTGCGTTTGTAACCATTTCGTGTAGTTTTCTGCATTCATATTGTTATGATAATCACCACTTTTTTATTTACTTTGAACATCAGCAGTGCTTTTGCTTTTGCAAAAAAAAAACTAATTAGCTAATGCCGTTGACCGGAAGGACCTTTATAGCTTCATCGTGGCTTTAGGGGCGAGTGCTGAAGGTACTCAGCCGCAAAACGGTAACTAGCACAAGGGATACCAAAGTGGTACGAACCTCGGTTTGTCCGTTACCTGCATTTTGAACCTACCTAAGCCCCACATTTTTTATTTAATTATAATAAAAAAAGGTTCCTTACAGAAGCTATGTACCTGCGTGTTATATGCAGGAGCATGTGTGCCTGTGTGCCAACCCTTGTCGAATGCTTTGGCGACGTCGAAGAAAACTGCGAGCGTACGCCAAGGTTTCTTAATCTTCCTATATTATTATTAAACGATTTCTTTTAGAAATTAGTTTCTTCAAAGAAGTGCAGGGATCAGAATAAGATTTTGAAGAAATGTGAGTCGTGTTTATATGTTTCGTCGATATAAACGACTAGCCGGCCCTGAATGCGATATTCGGAAATTTTTATTTAAAAAATTTATAATACATAGATAACGTCTCATATTTTTCCATTAAATTTGTTCTATTATCTTAATACTAAAAGAGACTTCTTTACGCAATTGCCAAATTGAACCTGGATAGTTTATTTTTGTCTTCAACTTTTTACATATTCGCTTCACCTCTTTATCAATAACATGAAAGTTGAGAATAGTTCTTAGGATTACCGCTTTACCAAAATCATCAATGATAATGATATTTTTCCTACACCTGGTTCGTTTTCAAAAAACTCGCTTTCGTATTTCAAAAGACCCAATAAAATTTAATTTCACAGTGGACAGCGGAATTCCCATCGATGTCGCTACCAATTGGGCTGATGTAGTGTGACACTTGGAAAGTCTTTATCGTTCATGTCTTCAAAATAACCACATATTTTAATTACACAAAATGTATTTTACTTGGCTATTTTAAGGTTTTCTCCGTTTGTGTTGGCAGTCATTTCACTAATAAATCGAACACAAAAATAAAATATTAAGAAATAAACACGTCACATTAATAACAAAATACATAATGGATTGTCTATGTAAAGATTAGGTCTCATCCATGTTGAATTTGAAAGGAAAAATAAAAGATTCGCATACTTGTCATTTGAGTATTTATTATCTACAACACCTTTTTTTAAAGATCATTCAACAAGGCAATATCATGAAAATGCTATATAACAAATCCATAACAAGGTTAGAAATTAGGAACTATAATAAATATATCATGGTTTTTATACATATATATTTTTATAAATGCTATTAAGCAAATTATAAACCCAAATATATGTCAGTGCAATATCTCAGTATTGGTAAATATTTTATTGAATCATCAAAACTAATAGGGTAGTTTCAATACTCTTTAACCTTACAACTACATATGGCTGATGCATGGATAATAGAGATAAGGGGGAACGTCACAGTAAATAGAGTTCAAAAACCCTCCAAAATGGCGCTAGCTTAGACAAAGGTTGAATATAGCATTTGTTCATAGCATTCCTCCTTACCTTTATTCTTCATGAGCTGATGTTACAATAACACAGATACAATATATTCTTACTGAAACTATAGTCTTCAATTTTAATATGAGTGAGGATGAAATTATGTGCATTATAATAAAATTGTAGTCAGGATTTATACAAAAAGGTGGATTAGTCATATAAATATAAAATAAAAGCAATGTTTGTCATTTATTTAAGTTTCTAATTTTTTTGTTTTTATTAAAAGTTTTTGATATCAAACATTTATTGACACGCATTGACAGTAAAACAAAGTTTTCTAGCGTAATTTGGTGTTTTAGACATTGCAGAAGTCCCAAGATGGCTAACTTTTTAATTTTATCTATCAAGACAACAAAACAACTGTAATTTGTCTATGAAGTTTGGTGAGACAAGGAGAAAGAAAAAAAAATAGAAAAATTCTTTATGCTCAATAACTAATATAGTCAACGTATATAGTCACTTGATAAATACAATTAATACTTATTAGCATTTTAAATTACCCATTATTATTAATGTATAAAAGTAATTCCGTAGTATAAATGAAACAAATTTTTGAGTTTATAGTTCCACATACTGCCAAGTACAGCAATTTTTTTATAGATGCATGACAAAATGACAGTTATGTTTCTGATGGTAAACACAGAATAATTTTTAAAAAGTGGTGACTAAAAAAACTACAATTGCTAGTTGGTTATCACTGTTATTTCAGTCTATCTACCATGTCTAGGGCCTCTAGGTACCATCAACACTTGTTGATGCCGGGCATATGACACGGCTTTACATTTCACTGTGATGGATTTTACACTAGTGTATAGTGGTTGCAATCCAGTATCTCAATGGTTCTACCAGTTTAGGAACTATTAGATCTACTCTGGCTGGTCCCGGAGACACAACAAACAGAAATGTATCACTACAGTGAGTTATTCACTTTGTGAATGGTAGTCACAACTGGTCAGGCACGAAAGCTCTACAAACTATGTGCAAATGTTAAAAAGAGTAGTTTGCATGTATGTATGTATATAATAAAAAAAAACTAGGCACCCATATGTACTGCCAACAGAACTAGAAACTGTGAAAAACTTTATTTAATGCTTAATTTCATAATCTGTTGAAATTATTAACAAAACCTAACATTTTACATTAAACATTTGTCTGGTTTTACATCTATTGGTTCGGCTAGTAATAATTATGTTAACTATTTTCATTTATATAATTTGTTATAGTCAAAACATAGGATATACTGCATTAGCATACATTTTATTATTTATCTCTGAGCACCAGCACTTAAATGGCATCTTATACTTGACATACTGTAACATGTTGATGGCTGTTGTCATAGCATTGGTAACACAGATCTTAACATTTTCTAAAGAAGCTTTTATTTCAAAAATATATATTTGTAATCTATATTGCCACACTGAAAGATCTCTTACAAATAACATAGTGATAAAATGAAAATGTATTTCTAGTGGAGACAATTATTAATATGACTTAGATGTTACATAAAATCATCCTTTTTCATCTCTTACCCTTGCTGATATATTCCTGTACTTTCAATTTAAATTCTGTCTTATTCTTATTATACATCTCGGCCGCTTCTATATTCAAGGGATCTTCAAAATTTAAGAGATCCTGAAATTAATAAAGCATTGTATTAAAATTAATGTTAGGACTTTTTTCATATCTCAGAAATTTATTTTTCATTTCATCCTTTAATATCCTATACCTAAATACCTTATTAACTTTACTTGTAAAAATGGTGTAATTATATATTTTCTATAATAATACAGTCACATTCAGATTTATCCACCAGTATAAAAGTGAAGTAAATCCATAACATGTATTACTTGTTACTGTAAGAGGATAATTCACTATAACATTTTAAACTATAAAATATTCACTATAAGTATAAAACTTATTCACAAAGATAATAAATATATATACTTCCATTCTCTTACTATATTGACTTACAGTAAATAATGAGTTCAACCCCCAAACAACATCCTTTAGTTTACGAGTGGGTGCCCAACCATGTTCGTCTATTGAAGTTTGCCGTAGTAATGAAAGGCAAATATCACCATCTAGATTAATATTGGGATGCCATAGCTTTGTTAAGCATTTCACTCTAGGAGGCTGGAATGACAATAATATTAAATCCTTTAATATATCTGATTTTTTATATCAAAATTATAATGTCTTATTGTTATGGTCTATATAACATAGGAAAGGAAGTTTCTATATTTCCTATCAAAATAGGCTAAAAACAAGATTTCTCAAATGATGAACCTCCAATTATAAGCATAAGCATATTTTATATACCCTACGAAAATAAGGTCTGTAACTAAAAATAAAGTATTAGCTAAAAGAAGGAAATGTCCTTTTTTTTTGACGAGGGGAATGCATTTACGCACTACCAAGAAGGAAATGTCCTACCCTACCAAAATAAAATTTGGAGTAAGTATGTGTTAATTCAAAGATGACTATTATATATATTATCAATAAAAATATTATACATAAGTTATAGATTTAAAGTAAAATATTTACTTACAGCCATATTATATTCTTCGGTAACAAAAACACTGAATTTGAATTTCCCACCCTGCCAGAAGCCTTCGTCCGGTTTCACAGTTAAAATAAATTCGCTTAACACATTATGGTCGTCGAAATGTACACTACACGTATTTGGAAGGTTCTCGTTCATCTCTTGTACTTCCTTCACAAGCAATTTGTCTCTCACTGAAATACGTTTCGAAGATTCCGTGTTTATGCCGTTCGTTACCTCCATATGCTCTTTTTTTCAATTTCCTATTAAGAGTAATCATTTTAATGTCTTATAAAAAATTCTTTAAAGATAACTAAATCATAGCAATTAGCCGAATTAAACTATATTTTAATTTATTTCGATAAAAACAACTCAGTCAAACATGCAAACTCCACAATGATTGTCAAATTACTTGTCAGTTGCCATTTGTCACATATCAATACGTGATTGTCAGTTTGATTTTTTTTTGGGTTCCATTTATTCCTTTTTAAAGAAAAGGCAAAGGTACTATAGTAGACCATGCAACCAAGTCAGACGTTAGGAACACTATCAATAAATGAATGGTGGGAACAAAATGGTGGCCTTCTGTTATAACCACAAAGGGAATGATTGGGACATTTCAGAATTCACGCTTCGTATCTTTATTTTCACTTCACTACATTGGGGTACCATAACTACACTAAATCACCAAAAATGCCACCAAAATAAAAAAATATATAGTAAAATACAGCAAAATAATGAATTAAAAACAAAGACAACAACATGACAGACCAAAATTACGCCAAGCAACCCCCACGGTCAGTTTTATATGAAACAACAACAGACTAAAATAGTTACTAGTAATGTGCAAGGACAACAATCCATACTTACCCTGATCATATTGTTCTTAGTTAGTTAGTAGACTTAGTTAAAAATCAAACAGGATCTCTTAGAATGCATTTTCTAATAACGTATATAAATCAAATCGAAAAAAGATCGATGTATGAGACATAGATATGTTTATTTGAATATTTTTTTAAGTATCGATTTGAATCAATTGAAAAATCAATCTTTACACAGAAGACAGAAATAATCGACATCATTCTGGCAAAGACTGACTTGGAATACATTTTTTTCTTACAAATATAAAATTTAAAATAAGTACAGATATACCAATAATGCTAAAACTTTGTACTGCACCTACTTACACACTATTTTATGTCTATGAAGGTATTTTACTTAAATAGATATAACAAACATTTTTATTAAAATTAAAATTACTAGTCTCAACTTATTTTACATTTCTCAGTATATAGTTGTAATCAGAGATGAATCAGTTGTAATCTTTATTTTACATTGGTAATTATTAATTTTTTATTTTTTTGATTATTGCTTCTGTGTTGATTCCATAATTCAGCCAGTGTCATGTAAAATTATAATAGGCCAAGGAGCCTTAAAAACCGGAATTTGTGTATTTATGATACACAAGTGTAGAGAAGTGAAAATAATGACACGGAGTGTGAATCTGAAGTGTCCCAATCGTTCCGGTTGTGGTGGTAACAGAAGGCCACCATTTTGTTACTGCCATTCATTTATTGATAATGTTCATAACGCCTGACTTGGCTGCATGGTCTACTAGTACCTTTCTTTTTTCTTAAAAAATAAATGAATGGCACAAAAAAAGAGTCTGGTCATGTCTTACTCCCACCCTATGGTCCCACCTTGTCAAATAAAATGAAATCAGCTGTGAGTAGTGTAAATATCTAAGCTTTGCCAGAATAGAATATATGATATAAACTGTAGTTACATTACAATACTATGGCAGATATATCGTGGCCTTGGCAGTATAATTTTCCCCCTTTTTTTACGTAAGTAAATCATTTTTGTTAATAACGGTAAGAATCTCATAACAACATAAGTAATGAAGTTGTTAGGAAAAGATTGGAAGTATATAAGTGAAGGCAATCTCCACATCGTCATACAAATATTAGAAACAGACTATGTTATTCGGCTTGTAAAAGAGAATGGCAAAATCGTCGATTTTAATTCAGTTCAAAGTTCTGTGCATTTCGTGAATTTAATTATGATGCCGTTACTAAACATCAAATTACACTCGAAAGTAGAAGTAATCTCGATCTCCAGAGGAGAATTAACCGAACTCACTCGAATATTGCACGATATTAGACCAGAGAACAGAAGAATAAAATCGGTTATCAGTTTACATGCTATAAAAGCTCCTAATTTAACCATAGTCAGTGCTAATTGCACTACAAACTACTGTTTAGAGATAAAACCCAAGGAAGGTTTCATTGCACATAGTTTAAAACCTTATTCCAAATGTTATTACTGTATGAAACAATATCTAAAAGTAAAGAACAAACAAATAAAAACACCCAGTAGTTATTGTCCTTTGGATTTATTCTCTGGTGATAAGAGTAGAATGAAATATGCTCTAATAAGCCTTTTTGAAGATCCACAAAATAACTTGAAGCTATTTAAAGATAGTAAATTAATCTACTCAGAGAAGTTTTCTAAATTGGATTTGGATGGAATTATAAATGATTTTAATTTATTTAAGGACACTAATACATTCTTTGACTATACAATAGAAATGTTACTAGCTGGCAGTCACAAAAACATTGCTTGTGTTCATGAAACATTAAAAAGTACAAAGAATTCACATGAATGTATTGAGAGTAGTAATTTGTATAAAAACTCTATTCTCTACAACATATTAATATTACAAAAACTCTCAGATTCTAATAATTTTAATGTCACAGATATGGAAGCAAACTATGATAATGGTTCAACAATTCTCGAAGAATTTAATAAACGAAATTTGGATCTCAACATAGAAAGAGATAGAGATAAATTCTTTGAAGTGACTGACCCTAAACATTTAGCAAATATATCAGCTGTAGCTAAAGACTGCTCAATTATGTTAGCTTTCTCACCCGATCATGATGTAAATCATCCATACATAGAGATTAATAGTCAAAAGATATCATATAGAGTGTCTGTAACAGATTTAGAACCAAAATCTGTTAACAGTCTTCTAAAAAGGAAAACAACAGAGAAAGAAATAATTAGTGCTTATAAGAGTCATTTTGAGTAAAACATTTATTAGTGTAAGTATTATTGTTATTGCTAACTGTTAAAAATAAACCTTATGTTTTTTATCACAGTGTTTAATATCTTAGAAAATGAGCGTAACAGTATTTGCTAAGTAAGTATGCTCTGCTGACTTTCCATTTTAATAAACTTGTGAAATTGTATTTCAAACAGTGTTTGCACCTCTAGAGACGGCTTACCAAGACCTATACCTTTTTATAATAGATTTGTTCTACAATTTTCAGTAAAATTTCGTTTGAGCATATATATATCATGTCGAATGAGTGACTTTATTACATAATAAATAGATTGCTATATTGTTTCAGAATTCAAGTGCACACAGAAACAAAGGCGAAACAATTAGAAGCATGGCAACATCTCATAACAGATTATTTAAAAGCAACAAAACAATCAACCATAGACATAAGAGAAGCACAGAATAGTCCATTGTTTAATAACACAGTTATAAATAGAAAATTGTCACAGGAATCTGTCTTGACTATTCTAGAGGATATGGTGAAATGTGGCAGAGCTGCGCCCATAGATAAGAGTAAAAATGTATGGGAAATATATTGGCACTCGTTGGATGAGTGGGGTAATATGATATATAGTTGGGCTTCTGAAAATGGTATGACCAATTCCGTTTGCACTTTGTTTGAATTACGAGAAGGCGAAGACACAGTTGATCAAGGTAATTAAATAAATCGATCTGTCAATAATTAACTACTTAATAGTAATATTCACCTATATTTGTAATTTAATTAGTAATATAGCAATTTGTAAAGTAGGGCACAGTGAACAGTGAGAGAAAAGTCGAATGTTTGGAAAAATTATGGTATGTGTTGGTTACATATCATTTTGGTAGCATTTTACTTAATTTAGTTTGGTTATTCTGCACAATATGTGTGAAGTAAAAATAATGACATAGGGTAATTTGGATTGTCACAAAATCTCCAATGAAAAGTTCTAACAATTTTGTTGGAACATTAATATAATGGTAAAAATAATACAAAATTGGACCTAAATAACTTGTATGCATGGGCAGAAAGAGACAGATCATTCCGTGAAATAAATCCTGTTTTGTTGTATACTAGTTGTATATGCAATAGCTTTAATAATAGTATTATTATTATTCCAGAATTCCACGGCCTCGACATGAATATAATAATAAAGGCTTTAAAATCATTAGAACTGAAAGGCAAGTGCGAGCTGATGGAGTTTGATGACAGTCAGGGTGTTAAATTTTTCTAAACAGTGCAACGCCATGTTTCAAATATTTTTATAGGATAAAATCTAGGGTCGGGATAGTCATCTAACAGAAATTTTACGGGCCTTATCCTAATTTTACAGCAGAAGAGTTATACAAGTGTGTAACTGTCAGGTCTGTGACGTACTTTTTTATGAACTCGATAAAAATTTCGTGTTATTTAATTATCATACAAAAACCGTGAACCTCTTGTTTATATCCGCCTCACGCTGGCTTATTCGTGTACATTCGTACATTCCTGTATAAGAATATTCTTCAAAATGTGATTACGTTGGATTTTTTTAAATACCCGTTTGTAAATATGTACCATAAAGATTTTTCTAGTTATGTTTCGTTTTCTTTATTGGCTATTTCAATCTTTACGTTATCAAGAAAGAAAACGAGACGTATTAAAAAATACTGAAATTACACCCTCCGCTAGTTAAATACAGTTAGAGCCTGTCCAGATGAGGCGATCTGTGCGCATTTCTATGCTAGAGGGGATTATAAACATGGACTCGCGCGTAGTACCGGACGCAGCAATGGCGGCCAAGTGTCGCAACACGCGAGGCGCTCGCGTGTCAAACGAGCGAGTCGAGAGTCCCTTTCTTTCTACGCGTTTTACGAATATAGTATGTAGCTCCAGTATCTCGGGAACGCGCTAGTGTCTACGTGCGAGTGGACTCGCGCGCAGATGGCCTCGTCTAGACCGGCTCTTATATCATTTTAACAGAAACTGACGACAGACTGATCGATGAAAACTATAAATTATGTTAAAATTGCGATACCTTCATGCGTGGGGATTTAATCTATTGTTAATGATCTTTTTTTTAAACAGTTACGAAAATAAACATATATGTTCATATCTGAGATACTCATTTGAAACAATATAGTTACTAAAATTTTTAAATAATGCATTGTGTTAATTTATATCTATAATTATTAATGTTGAAATATATTATTGTATATTTTAGACTTTGTTTTATTTCATTTATAAACATGGATCTGGAACTTGTAATTGAGTTTACTAGTTTGAAAAACAGCTCTAAACTTTTTTTTTAAAGTACAAATATTAACTGTACTTGATTGGTTAATATAAACAACATTGAATTGATAAAATACGCAAAAATAGGACAATGGTGGTCTTAATTTTTTGCCGATGATAGCGCAGCCGGTAATGTAGAAGGATTCTGGGTCTAAAATCAGCATGACCTTTCGGTGAAAAAAAAAACATTGTAAGGAGATGGTGGTAGAAAATTGAATAATGTTCGCTTGAGTATCTACCACCCTCAAGATTGAAAACCTGTCCCCAAATATCTATAGGTGTGTTCCGGCAGCATCACTTGAGAACCAGTGCTTCTATGCTTAGTATGTCTACCGTCCTAGACCACATCACTTAAATTTGCGTTTTATTTATTTTCTAAAATATTGCAGTATTAATCTCTTATGAAAGGCTACTATATTTTAAGCTTGTAATATACTTACTTCATGTAATCGTAACAGAGAAATAAAAAAAACAAATCAATTTCAGAGTCATTTAATAATCGTTCAGTGTAAAGTTGTACAATTTCAAAATTGATTTTACTTATCATCTATGTATACAGCGCATTAAGTTACTACATATTGTTTAAAAATACATTTTAAAATGTCAAAAAATGGGACATAATACTTGTAGACTGCTAATGGGATATCACTGTTTTTTTTATCATTAAGTATTATATCCACTGATGGAATACAAGACTGTTTAGATGTCTTCAATAACATATATCTAACAATTGGATTCTTAATGTTCTAGATATATAAAAGTCTAGAACATGACCAATAAAATTCCATGTTTGGATGAACTAGACAATTAAGTTCAACTCGTCAAACGTCATTAATTTAAAATATTAAAAGATGCTTTAATTGTTTATTTATAGCACCTAATTAATAAATACATAGATGTTTCATTTTATCAATTACTAGTTGTGTGGCCGCGGCTGCGCCCGAGATTCATATATTTTCCAACTTCAGCAATCTACCAAAAAAGCCGTCAAAGCCGGTCCAGTCATTCAGATTACCCGGAATAAACAGACAAAGAGAAATTTTAAAAATTGTATGTATAGTATTAGTGTCGTATATACATTCATATCCATTTAGTAAAAAAAATCTATTTTGATATTACAAACAGACACTTCAATTTTATTTATTAGTATAGAAAACCTTAATAGTAATGATTATGGAGTAACCAACGATTTATCTTAACTATTTAAATTGAATAGTTAGGTAATTTAATATTATTAATATCTAAATAAACAATCAGTCTTCAACCAAATAAACAACAATGTTATCATTAATTTAGTAAAAATACAACAAACAAATAAACTATATAACAATTAACGTATTCTAGTAGCTATTATAAAAGTGATGGAATGTTCGATTTATAAAAACTTGGTGTAGCAACATTAAAATTATTGTATCCGTTTATATTATTGTACTTTCTAAAACTACTTAAATTATTATTTTATATATACGCCGCCTATTACATTAGATTTAATTTCACACATTCATATTCAGCGCTAACATCCTTTAAAATTACCTGTAATGCACATTTTTTTGTGTTTGAAGAATTAGTATCTTGGCCGCCATATTTCTTAAGTTTGTGACGCAATACACCAAGACCATACAGCCCAAGTATCAGACAAGTTCTAAAAGATGTTAGCACGAATTTTTATTTCGCATATTTCAGCGGCGGACAACACTTCTTTCTACAAAAATCTAAATCACAGATATTTTACAACTGTTTTATTATTAGTAGAATGTATTATTAGTCAATTAAAAGGTTATGGACACATATTAATGGCTATTCGAGTTTTGTTCCAATGCAACGTCACTTTTTATATTTAAATCTACGAAATGATTTAAAAATATTTAGTATCCACCTATTTACTTATCAAATCAACTATTATATAAAGGGAAGGAAAGAAAAGTAAAGGAACAAATATAAAAAAAATCTGCACATAATAAGATAACTTGACAATCTAAAATCATCAAATATATTCTGTACATACCTAATTATTTTGTAACGTCACTTGTTGTCTAAATCTGATTCTGTACCTACATATAAAGAATAGGGTTATGTACATACAGTAAGGCTACATCTACTGCTAAACGAATGAGAAGGTTTCATTAAAAAAAAAGTACATATGTGCTGTTTACTTTCAGAGTCAAATGCATTTCAGTTACTTTAAAGAAAGTAAATAATTAGTCTTCATATTATGAATACTCATTTTTCACGCTTTAACCTGAGGAGCTTGTGATATTTAATTTATTTTTATTTTATAGCCAAAACGAAAAGTAGTAGTATAAATAACGAAATATTTGAATCTCTTTGAAACCAAACGGCACATAATATGTTATCCATTTATATTAATCGCACGACCCGCGCAGAACTCATAAATCTTATGTTGGTCGGTCGTATGATGGTTTAGTATTAACCTCATTCGGATGTCGCGTCTTAGCATGTCCAGTCCCAATGCTATAATTAGCTCGAGCCCACCAAACATTTTTCTAGAAATACTAGAAGCTTCAAAAATGTTCCTCATTTGACATCAAATGTAATCGATGCCATACCTAAATTTACTTCAAGAACAATCTGGATTCTGGAAGACGATGAAAGATGTAACCAGACCTCGTGATCCTTACATATGGTCGCTACACTCCAACGCGGCATTACAATAACCGTTGTTCATCTCTAAAGTACCGTTGTGCATGGCGGCCGACCCATTCCCAACACTGGGTACTGTCCCATTAGTCTTTTCTGCGTGGACAACGAGGTCCACTGTTGGGACTACAGCGTTACCGGTGTTGGTGTTGGTGCCGGGCGCCCGGTAGAACCACCACGCTAAGAAGAAGAATAGAAGGGAACAGAGCTTACCGACTAGCGCTAGAGCGAGCATATATCTGGAAATAATGAAATTTATACATATTAAATGGATTTCATTTCAACTTAATCCTTGGTGGTAATTAACCTATCATATTTACCTCTAATATAGGATTAAGAAGTAACGCTATAGAACATGTCAGATATAATTGTTTCTTTTTCCAGAGGTAATTTTATACATCATTTTCATCAGTAAGTCATCGTCATTTATCCCACATATTTTGCAATACACCTAATAAATTCAATGAGCTAATATTCACAAAAAATGGTATGGTATTGCAAATGAAATCTAGCTTTTACTATGATTTAGCTAAAAGTCGGTACGAATAAACAAATGGATATGAATTACTAACCGTCATGATTATCACCTGAACCTCCTTGAATCAATCAAATTGCATAACCTGTCCTATCAAATTTATTTTATGGTCCTCCTTATTGCTGACCCTTCACTATCAAATAAAAAATCGCCCATGGTACTCAAGGACAACTTATCTTCCTTATATTTGTGAAAGAATTTTCCAAAACGGACAAGACTGTGTTATTTTCCGAACCGGTGCTAGTGTTTTTGACATTCATGAGCGCCTTCTTAGGGCCTAAATTGAATTAAGATTTTTTTGATTTTGGTATTGAAATAATTTTTTTTTTTTTTGTTATATATATTTTTTTATTTATATTTTATGGGAATCTAGTATGTTATAGATGTTTTTGGTGGTTTTTTTTGTAAGTATTGTTAAACGTATTTTAAAACTATTACACTTATTTTGTTATTGTAAATAATTACTTAATTATTACTCTTCGCTTTTTTTAAGGTCGTAACAAGCGAAGCAGAACTAGGTCAGACCATATTAATATTAATTACTATTTTATTCAAATACAATAGCTTTCTTTTTATAACATGTTCATACCGTGACAAACGGTTCCCTTTCATATTTTTCCACCACTGGCGTCACTTTCCAACTCCTTCTAATCCATTCTGTCAGGCTAAACCTAGAGTCAGTAGGAAGGCACTGACCTGCTCATGTTAACGTTGTCGTACTGCAGACAGGCGCCGGTGCCGTCGCAGGAGCTAGACCAGAGCGAGCACGACAAGTCTATGAGGAAACCGAAGAGCAGCGGCGCGGGGATGGTGCCGAGCAGCCGCACCTTGATCCACTGGATACCGAGCGCGAAAGACCTCTGGTCTTCACGGACACATCTGGGTGAATAACCTTTATGTGAATATCAAGCGATGGTGGCTCAGTTGGTAGCACCGCGCCGGTGGACTCAAGTTCGAATCCACCTATCGAAATCTATAATGAGCCAGTGCTTTTGCTGAAGAAACTATTATAGCATCGTGTTAGTATTCAAATATATATTTGTGTAGGTAGAGTATATATTTCATAATATTGTCATCTTTATAGTTTATTACCTAATTTAAAATTTAAAATAAGTGCACATGAAACAAGAAAAATGTAATATAGAAAAATGTTTTAGCAGCAGGCTGTTTTATTTTCGATAGGTAGTTTACCCACCCTCAAGCTTGAAAACCTGTCACCAACTACCAATACGTGTGTTCCGGCAGCATCACTTGAGAATCAGTATCTTTCTATGCTTAGTGTATTTACCATCGTGGATCGCATCGTCGCTTAACATAAGGTGAGATTGTGGTCCAAGTCCTGAGCTTATAAAATATTTAAAAGATGTTTGTATGTAAGTGGAAACTGCATCTAGTATGGTCTAGTAACTATGTCATCAGCTCCGTTAGGTAATTAATTATTTCCGTTCCAATCTAATTCCAATCCATTTCTATGAGCCCTTTGCCATGTTTTGTCAATTTGTTTGTTTATTAATTTATTTGCTCCCATAAAACAAAAGACAGGCATTTACGCACCATCACCTCAAAACTACTGAACATATCGGGATAGGACTAACACCTTTCAACGCAGTAATTTTCGTAGACAGGTATTTTTTGGATTCCACCGATCCTCTCTCATTTTTTTTTCGATTTACTCTTTTGTACATTTTCCACTTCAATTTACGCTTATATACATTTTTTCCGCTAATAAGAACAAAATACTCTTACTTTTATTCATTCACTTGTTTTTTTAAATTAGCTATAAATGAAACGTCATATGCACAGAACATATGAAACGCGGGCGGAGCCGCGAGCACCAGCTAGTGAATATATATTTTAATATTTATTTGATTATAATCATTACTAGTATTAAAAAAAATTAAAAATATTTGATAAGCACATATAATGTTACTTCAGTAATACAGTAGTTATTTAGTTATTTTACATATATGATAATGAATGAAAGTATATATGAACCTGAGGGTGGCGGAGAGCGCCGGCATCGTCGCCAGGAACGTGAACAGCATCACGCAGAACGAGAGGCTCACGAACACCCACAGGTACGGGCACTCGCTGCTGCAGATGCTGTTTATCGCCTCGTACGGCATCGAAGAGTTCATCCCTGGATATATTATATATCACAAGGTTACAGAAGAAAATGAGGAGCGAGCTCTATGAGGAACATACAGCAAGAATAGAATGCTACGGATCTCGGCTAGAGAATGCGAATTAATCCCAGCTATCATTTTGGCAAAATATAACGAAGGAAATATCTCTTACACCGCGAACAGCGGATCGGAATACGTTTTGGATCGATACCAGGAAAAAAACGCAGCATCAGATCAAATGAGCGCTCTTATCGATGTATTTAGGGATCGCTCAAGTATTACGTAAGCAATATTTTAATCATTTTAACGCCCCCCTGTGTAACGATCTTAAGTAAAGATCTTACCATTATTATAGAATAGTATTAGTCTACGTATAATAAAGACTAGCCGATGTGACATAGGCAGTAATCGGAAATCAGCTAGGTTTCGTTCCCCTGCAACCTCGCAATATTTTATTAGGGTTGGTTGCCCATAATGCTATAGCCCGTTAAGTGTTTGAAGTGATGATGGCGCAGTGGGTAGTGCGATCGGATTCCGCTTCAATCGACGCGAGTTCGATCCCACCTATCCGACTCTAAAATTAGCTTGAGCTTTCGATAAAGGGAAACATCGTGAGGAAACCATAGTGCATGGTAGTAAGGCATTTTCTGATCCCCGCCTGGGTAGCTAGCTACCAATCTCAAGTTTCCAAACCTGCCGCCAAATACCAATAGGTGTGTTTCAGCAACATCACTTGAGAACCAGTACTTAGGTTTTGTATGTTTACCACCCTGGACCACATCGTCATTTAACATCATGTGAAATTGTGGTCAAAGCACTAATACATCTAACGTACTTAACATCATTACTTACATCAATATATGATCTAGAGATGAGCAAACCTATATGACGTCAAGTTAAGGATGTTGTGTACCAAGTGTCAAAAATAGGTATTTCGAAGTGGTTAAAATTAGCTTTCTACTTACCAATATGTGAATGATATTAATTTGGAGAAAAGAAATGAAATGATAACATTATTGAGTTCGTTTAGGTACACAAATAAACTGTTTAATTCAAGTTTTACTTTCTGTCAGCTTCGGGTTATAAGAAGTAGCGAGTTATCTCATGATATCTTAGGCGCGAGTCTCTCCGCGTGTAGTCGTGCTACACCGTCCCACCAGCGTGTGCACGAACGTGTCAGAGTATAGTGTGTAGGGGTGTTGTACCTGCACGTTGCGTGTAGACAGGCAGCGTGTTGTTATAGCGGGGTGTGACGCACGAGCATCCGGTGAAGAGCTGCGCGTCGCCTAGCAACGCGCGTCGCGTGCAGCCCGCGTGGCACGGCGAGTAGTACACGGCGCCGTCCGCCCCGCACACCCGGCGCGTACCCCGCCCGCGCGCAACCGCACCCCACGTTACACTCCGCCAGCAGACTCTCACTGATTGCAAACACACACACACCAAACGATATCATTACATCGCAATGCACACACATTTCTGCACATGCATGAGATCAAAACAGATTTTTTTTACACAAGTAGCTGCCGATGTTCAGGCTCCAGCTGAACGCGATAAGCGTTCGCCCCAAAAGTTTGGTGAAGCTGCCAAGGCTCCTCCTCATGTTCATAACATTAAGCATTCCGAAAAAGAAAAGGTAAAATTACTTTCCTTTATACATCAAAAATGGTACCCTTTTCCCATTTTATTTGGGGTCGGCGCAACATGCCTTCCTCTTCCATTCCTATTTGTTGTCATCTCCGCATTTACACCCTTCCTAAACAAATCATCTTTTACACAGTCCATCCATCTTTTCTTTGATCTTCCCCTCCCCATATAACCGTCCACATTCAAATCCAATACCTTTCTTACGACATCCTCTTCCTCCTCTTCATCAAAACTAGTTATGATTTCAAATCATGATGGTAAATGTATTGGAATGTTACATGAAACGGAACGCAACGTGTGACAAATAAAACGGCGATAAATGAACATTCTTGGTTGCAATCGGATCTCAGATATAAATTTAAAATAAAGTTTCGAAATCGGAAAAAAACGAAAATTGTAAACAATTCCAAATATACAGACAGGCTAGATGCGCATGAACGCTTTTAAAACGTTCGTTGAGAATAGAACGAACATAAATTAAACGTTAAAAAAGCAACTCCATACAACAGCAACCTACTTTTACACTATCACAAGCTATTGCTGGAAAATTGAAAAAATACCTCATCATTAGAATTTCAAAATTTATCGTAAAAAATAATGATTAAGTATGTCTATCTATACCCGGGCACTGGTCGGCTGTTGTACTGGACGGAGACGCCGGCAAACGGGTAGTCATCACACGTGAGAATGAAGCAGAAGGTGAAGGCCGCGGCGACCAACGTCGCACCCACACACAACTTGATGATCCCCGAGCAAGCCAACTGCCATCTCTTCACGAGCCACCCGCCGAGGAATGTGCCTCCGCCTCCCGCCGGCACAGTGATCACTCCTGGTGACCAAATTTACTTTCAAAAGGGTTTCTCTTCGATCGTATACTAGAACCAGCCTACGATTATTATGATTTCGCGTGAAAAATACTACAATTGTGTAGTTGGAAAGGTTAATATTTATGTATCACAAAGGGCTAAAATTTTGTAAAAAATTTGGGAAATTATTACATCCTTCTTACTTCAAAAATGGCAAATTTAAAAACAGAATATAAAGTTTCTCGTTTAAAAATAAACTAGCTGTCCTCCGGCGGCTGCGCCCGCGTTTCATATATTCTTCACTGCGTTTTATTTTTTTATGGGGAACCCTAATTATACACATAAATTATTTTATTTCATAGGTACTAAGATAAAGTAAAATATTTCTCATAAATTATAGCACTTGCCCGTAAAACTGTGCATTGAATCAGATTTTATTCAAAATTTTATGGGTTTTATTTTTTTAACTCGGATCCCTAATTATTTTCTAATATTAAAAGGTAACTTAGGGTAAGTTACCCGGATTAACTTCAGCTATCAAAAAGAGTCCCGTCAAAATTGGCCCAGCCGTTCCGGAGATTACCCATTACAAACAGTCAGACAAAAATTTTAAAAATTGTATTTTTGTTATAGGTAGCGTATATACATTCATACCTGTTCAGTAAATAAAAATAATTTCGACATTACAAACAGACACTTCAATGTATTTATTTTATTACTTTATTAGTATAGATGATGGCTGTTGAAAAATAGATTTAAACGTTCACTGTTGACCATAGATATTATGAATTCCCTACCTAAAAGTAAAGCAGCATCCGAAGCTCTGACAGCAAACTGGTTCTCGATCAATTTGGGCAGGAACGCCGCGAAACCAGATATCAGCATGCCCTCGCTCGCGCCGGCGAGATTCAAGAACAAGAAGGTCGGGTTCCCGAGCAGCGCCGCGGCCGCTCGCGGCAGCTCGCTCAGAGCGCTGAAAGCCGCTGATTTCGAAGCCGCACCTTCATGAGCCTCTGACACTTTTGACGCGCGGATTTCGTCAGCTCCTGTAAATATACACTACCATAACTTTTTCCTCTAAATCTCCTCAAAATAAAGGGTTACCTAAAAGAAATTGCTTGCAGTAATTATACTTCTCTTGAAAATATCACATATATAAAATTGTTCAATCTCGATTTTTAGATTTGATTCTTTGAAAGCGCAAATTATGGAGACTTGAGTTTGGTTTAAAGTTAAAGTTTTTACAGTAACTCGTACATTTATTAATTCATGTTGTTGGTTAAATCTGGTAATAGAGAAATAGAAAACGGTATACTAACCTGGTAGCTCAAACGGAAAAGCCATTAAAGGCAACGCAACAATGAGACAAAGTATTGCAGACAGGATGAACCCAATCCACCAGGCTCCTATCCATACAGAACTCTGCGGAGTTATGCCAAGCCTGTGAAAGAAATTACATACCTTGTTATGATATATATATCTTATAAGCTAGCAATGTAATATAAGTTCGAACTTTGCAATGAATAATTAACCATTAATTATACCATTCTATCAAAGTTCCACTATCATATAGAAGAATCTTCCTAAAGAGAAGCACGAGCCTAACGCTTTGTCAACCTACGACAGCATATTAGGAATTTGAAACACCGAGCTCTGTTTTGTTCGTATTATATCAAGGAGTTCAGTTTTGCCAATGAAATTCGAATCAAACAATAGTCTTACTAATTAAATTCAAATTAATGAAATTATGTAAATTAAAAAGAAATGTTTTTATACTCGATATAGGCTCAGTGCTTTGACCATGATCTCATCTGATGTTAAGTGAAGATGTGATCCACACTAAGGATGATGCCGGAACACACCTATTGGTATTTAGCGACAGGTTTTTCAAACTTCAGGGTGGTAGCTACCCAGGCGGGCATCATTGGAAAATGCCCTACCACCATGCTATGGTTTCCTCACGATGTTTTCCTTCACCGAAATCTCAGGCCGATTTTAGAGTTTATTTTAGAGTTGGAAATCCAGCTCCACTACCCACTGCGCCATCGTCGCTTCAAAAATCGCATCCCGAACTTGGATCCGCGGACACCAAGTCGATATTCTACTGGTCTAATCACTACGACTTAAATGTAAGATTTGACGAATCAGTATTACTTTCAAATAAAAGAAAGCTCTGATAGCAACATAATGTACAGCGTGATGGTAGCTCGTATGAAAATAAATTAAAACTTAAAATATTGTTCGTCACATTTGTAGATTGTTTGAAATTTTATTAGAATGGTGTTAACATTTATTTAAATTATATAAAACTACTAGATGTGCCCGCAACTTCGTCTACGTGGAATAGTGACTTTAGGCAGCATTTTTCGGATTTTGGTTTATTCTGAATTATAATCACCGTCGTTACTCGTATAGCCATCGGGGAACAAAGCATACAGGCTACTAGAATTATTAACACGTGATAAAGCCACATAAAGCTGACCGTGCGAAAAACAGCTAATACTTAGATCCACATCCACAACTTTTAGCGTCTGACCATAGTCATTAATTGTCATCGCAAAACTGGTCATAAGCTCACTGGAAACTGAACTCGTTTAAACCCGGAACCCGGAACCCGAGGCATAAAAAAAACACTACCACCTGTTAAAATCTCTGCTTCTATCAGATTTCGCAGAATCAGAAATTTAAAAGAGAAAAATTCACTTTTAATCTAGTATTGTTGCAAAGTTTTGGCGGTCTTCAATTTCTTAGCAGCATTATGGGTACGCCGACTTTAAATTTATTTTATGAGATGGTAGTCCAGGAGAACTGAGGGATTCTAAAAATTCTACTGGGTAATTGGTAGATTCTTCATCTTTCATAACTCTGTTAATGGAGATATACTCTACATTATCCTCCGAAACAAAGCTCAAAACTTCAGCATTTATTGCTGCTGCTTGGTCGTTTTGTGGACTTAAAATAGCTCTTTCGCAAAGCCATGAATTTTCGCAAGTTGGTATTTGCGTTGCGTTTCCATACACGGATGATATGAGGTCTCGCATTCATGAAACTTCGCAGCATAGGTTTGCGTTTAGAACAAATTTTGCTTGTTCCTGCGGATACACACCGTTACCGATCTCAAGTTACTATAGAGAAAATTAATATAGTAGCAATAGATACAACAATTTCATCTAATTTGTATCTGGTATGAATAAAACTGTAAGGCTGATATTTTTATTATAATTTGTTATGCTAGTGTTTGGATTTACTTGGTAGAGTCTGAAATTGTACCCATCCTGACCATGGAAATATATCAAAGGATACTGCAGGGCATCATATGCACGGTGTGTTTCATAAATACGTTGTAAGCGATCATCATGAGTGCGCTGCACGATGTCACGTCTATCACATTCCTAATTGACTAATATTACTGCAACTTCGTCTGCAACGAGGATAGTGTACTTTTCACGATGTTCTTCCGCAGGACGTCTATCAGCCTTATTTATAACTTTATAATTGTTATTTTGGCCTTGTGGGATGGAATCTATTGCGGCTTTGAAACTTCTGACATACGGATTTACTTGATGTAACATATTCTCAAGTTGAAATATAAAGTTGATGTTCAGCTGAGGAAAGTTATGGTGTCGTATATGGGCCTGTTCAATGTAATTTAATACAAAATAAATTTAAAGAAATTTTGGTTCATTTTGGAGAAGCAAAGATCCAATCAAGTGATAAATTGGCCCTGCTCCTTAAAAGTTGGATGTGATATGTTTGACCCCAAAAGATGTCATTTGGAATACACTATTATATAAACGGACATAGTCTAAAAATATTTACACTGAGGATGCTCACTATTTAGTAAAACTTTTATAAAGGGGCTCATGATAAGTTTCAATGAGCACTTTTCCACCTGAATAGCATATTCCATTTGGTTCTTTTCTCCATTTTTGAGCATTACAAAACTGACAACATACCACCATACCTACTATAGATTCGAATTCAGAGTAATCAATTCTGGGCGAATACCAATAACCCGTTTTCTCTTTGGTAATCCATGGAAAGATATCAATTTCCGCTCCAGTTTCTGGGTCTTCTATCAAACTTGATAACATTTTATTGAGTATATGCCGAAGTCGATCGGCATTTAGTCGTGACTGACGTTGTTCTGCAGTTTCTTTCTTCTTCTCGATCAGCTGTTAATCGAGATTCACAATCTAAGCTACTTTCCAGCTTTTTAGACTCCAAGGTTCGTGCTTTTTAAGAGCTCAGCCAGGTTTCCCTATCAGTAAAGGTCTCAGACTCACGCGATATTGCATGAGCCTTGCGATCGGTGGACAAACGTGCTTCACGCTGTTCCCTGTTCATCCTAACTCAAGTAGCCATCATTCGAGAACGATGTGAATTCAATCGAGATTTTCGCTGAGCTGAAGTTTCTGTAATATGAAAACTGGCCTGACGTTACTGACATGCAGTGAACTAATGAGAACTAATCTCATCCTTATTGCATTTCTGCTGCTCCGGGGGAGGTTGGATCTTTTTCGAGGCATTCTTATAAGAAGTAGTAATTAGTACTAACTCAGCGTTATTTAGTGAACACATACTCATCATAAACAAAAAAATTAAATAATTACAGATTATTACACAGTTTAACTTTATTACAGTTTAATAACTATTAAGACGTATTAACCTAACCTATTAATTATCGAAAATAAAAGAAATGTCCAATATATACATTTATGTATTAATTAATCGCAAATTACTAAATTGTTTTTTAAACATAAAAATTAAGAACTTGTATAAACTTGTGTTTACAGTTTAACTAATAAGACGTGTTTACCTAATTTGAAAACTAATTAACCTATACTATATACATACAATATGTATTTACAAACCCTAAAATATAAATAAATAAAAGAAGCAAACAGTCAGTGTTATCGAATGCAACTGTTACGCCATGCGCCTCCGAAAGCGGCCCGGCTCTCGACGTGCTTTATCTATACATATATAAACAACCAGATTTGCCAGTCTAACCTGAACCCTATTTCATATTAATGATGATATATGTCTGAGGTCAACTTAAATTGGATTAATAACATTTCCGAAACTGATCATTTTTAACTTCTATTTATTATCATATTATTATTATTATTATATAATCATACTTTTATATAGACCATTATGGAGTTTAGTAAAGTTTCATACAATGCATCTGAACAGAGAAAGAATTTAGATAGAATAAAAGTTCAACGTGATTCTTTAAATTGACATAACTTTTTTATTTATGTACCGATTGACATGAAACAAACACTAAATGTTAAGTGAAGCTTACTACAATATATTAGTGAAAATTACATCTATATCGGATAAGCCGTTTCTGAGATTAGCGTGCACAAACGCACAGACGAACAGACAAAAATTTTAAAAATTATAGTTTTGGGTCCTATTTGCGTTTATAAAGGTCCTAATAATATTTTTTTTCATATATCTTCCATGTACAGACAGCGATCCGTTACATTTTTATTATATGTATAGATTTAAAAAAGAATTATAGCACCAAAAAAGATCATGAATTTTATTAAAATTTGCAATGGGAAAGGATAATATATAACATACGTTTAAAAACTAAGCCAATTTACTTAACACAGACAGATAAATTTTATTAATTCGTTTCTATATTTAACAAAAGTCTATAAATGCATTTGAAAATAAATACATTTAAGAATTTATTCACTAACCGTCCGTTCGTAATACTCGCTTGCAATAAAATTATCCTTGAACGAGTATTGCAAGCAAACGGTGTTATTGTTACTAAAATGTTTTCTCTCTGTGTACGTTTTCTTATGTAAATTATACTGTTTATTCGGTATAAACTCTCGGAACTGTTCTCGATCTTGTTTTAACTTACTGTTGTAAATCTTAAGGTTCGTCCACATAAAACTAATTTATATTATTTTTAAATAACATAAAAATATATGTTGGAAAAACATACATTGATATACTAAACCATGAAATTGGATTTTTTGGCAACTTGATTTAGATAACATAGACTTTTTTCTACACACAAAAAAAGTTTAATTAGGATTAAATAAAAAAAATCTAATTAATGGTGAAAATCAGATAAAAATCTGTTGTGTGTAGACAGGATTTGCTTATAAACACTTGTTTTATACTATGAGTATAGGTTATTTTATTTGTTATTTATTTAATACTTTATTGTACTTCAATTGAACATATTTAACACACTAGTTGCGTGCCCGTGGCTCCGCCCGAGTTTTAAATATTCTGCAATGCGTAATATAGTTTTTAAATAATCTTCGAAAATGGGTAATGTTTTGATGGTACTATCGTTTCGATCGTATTTTGTTCACAATTTCATGAGTTTTAATTTTTTTACGGAACCCCAATAATTTTCTTGAAAGTATTTATCGTATTATTTTTATCGGATCCATGTATACAAAATAAATATCCACGTTCTATATAATGTTTGTAATGAATTTACTTTTGTAAAATGTACATAAAAGCAGAACTTTAGTCTGGCAACACCTTAACTAACCCGTGCACGAAATTACTTAATAAAACAAAAACCCCTGTTGAGTCCATACCTAAATTCGTAGTAATGAATAATAGGTACCGAAGCTGAATTAAAGCTTCGTTGCTATTAACTAAACTACCTCCTTCATTCCTTTATTGATATGGAATTTTATCGTTAACATGTTGTATGTGAAGAAAAAAGGGATTTCAATATCAATTCCGTACCCTTTTGTACTTAATTAAATGAATTAGTGATTGCCAGAAGTTTGGAAATCGAATTATTGAAAAATTTTCAAACAACTCATATTTCTTTTTATTATGTAATTCTAATAGACAATCACAAAACAAAAACAAATAAAGAAAGACAATGTGTTGAACTGGCAAACGGAATATTTTTCAGTATAGATTAATACCAGTCTTCACAGCGTCCAGTTGGCAGAGTTTTTTTTTGTAATAATCATCGTTTTAACACCGTAGCAAAAAACCGCGGTCATCTTGTTAGAACTTTGAATAGGAAATTTTTGTTGTACCTCAAAATTCACATTGTATGTTATTTTGTCTAATGGACTGCACTTGTGGACAATAATCTTTTTTTTTGAAGAGAGGAATGCATTTACGCACTACCCTTACTGTGGACAATAACCTAACCTAACTAATATATAACCTACAATATATATAAAATATCACAAATATAAGGTAGCTACATAATAAGCGGGCAAATGGTGCCTTATGAATAATAAATAAAACCCACTAAACGTCAGAGCAAGATGGCGTCAAAAACTCTCATAAATAATGTTCAAACACTCGAAAAGCTAATTTCGATATTTAAAAGTAGCAGACGGTGCGGATTTTTTTTTTAATAATTCACCGCCGTGCACAGCGACACGGCTTCATTCCGCTTACCTTTTCGCTTTCATCTCATTGTGCGTGAATCCTCGGGTACTTTTCGTCCGAATTAATTTCGCCGGTGCGCGCCGTGCCTCGGTTAGGTTTCATACAAAATATGATATGCCGACTGACTGACGCGAATGGCGTACGGACAGAGTTTCATACTTTACTATGATTTCACTTTTAATTTCGATGTTATTAAATATTCAGAGAGTCGTGAACTGATTTAAACTACGATTTATATGGTACTTGTGTACTTGAATGTCTTCTATAATCTATACTAATAAATAAAATTGAAATGTCTGTTTGTTATGTCGAAATAATTTTTTTTTACATATATATATGTAACTATACACTTATACTACTATGACTATACAATTTTTAAACATTTTTGTTTGTCTATCTGTTTCCTCCGTGTAATCTCTAGAACGGCTGGACCGATTTTGATGGGATTTTTTGATAGATAGCTGGAGTTGCTCCGCTTAACTTACTTTTTTTTTTGTTTTTTGAAAATAATTAGGATTCCGCATAAAAACTCATGAAATTGTTAATAAAATTTGATTCAATGGTCAGTTTTACAGAAAAGTGCTTGAATGTATGATAAATAAAAAAAGAGTTCAGGAAAATAATTATTCCTTTCTTTAAAATCTTAATAATAAATGTTTTAAAAAATATATCTGAATCGGTCGAGCCGTTTTCAAGTGATTTTTATTTTAGTATAGGTTTGCATTCGGGACAATCTCATGGTATTCCTATCGAACAGAACAATGTTCAATTGACTTTTAAAAACATAATAAACAATAATTCCATGCGGACAAAGTCATTGGGATAGATTAGTTTTGTTTATACTACGCATAGAAAACCCTAAATAACTCACGTGCCGGTATCAACTGTGAGGAAGTCTGTGTAAATGGTGAGCATCTGTCCACCAATGACGTAGCCCAACGCTGGGCCTACAACCGCCATCGTGTAATATATACCTGGAAATTAAAGATAAACAATTCATTCGCATCGTTGAAGAGCATTTAAGATTTAAAAAACACACAAAAAACAGCTGTTAGTGCTACTGTCAACCATCGCATATATTCTTTATTTCTAATACGTGTAAACTAGTACTCATCTATCTTTCCGCTTTGTCGCACCTCAGAATATATGCTACGCCTTATCTTCTATAAAAAACTTACCTTGAACACAATAACTAAACTATATCACACAAAACGCCACCAAGATTACAAGATATAGAGACACATACACAAGTTTAATGAATTAAAGAAAACAACTGCTACATGTCAGACTGAGATCCCGCCAAAAATTCCTCTATTTATTTTATTAGTAGTTAAGTATGAATTACGTTTAATATTCTGCCAGTGTCAAGTGGTTAGAATATTTTCATTCTCTTATAGCAACGTTTCAATGCTCTAGGAAAATGGCGGTTACTTTGCTAGACCTTTCTAGGGAGTTTTTGTGATACCTGAAAATTCACGTTCCTATGAGTAATATCATCACACTTCTCTCGAGCACAATAATGTAA
Organism: Samia ricini; assembly: GCA_014132275.2. Classification (NCBI taxonomy): domain Eukaryota; kingdom Metazoa; phylum Arthropoda; class Insecta; order Lepidoptera; family Saturniidae; genus Samia; species Samia ricini. The sequence goes on from AP028161.1 coordinate 17,839,608, forward strand.
ATGTGTATATCTCAAAAAGACAGAGATAAAAAGGTCATGTATGGCACCGGCCCTTTCTAACGCAACCGAAGTGCGGGCTGGTATGTAAAAATGTAAGTATTATACAACACGATGGTGAAAAGAAGGTTTACTTTGAAAAAGTGTCGGTTTAAACAAAAGCTTAAGAGCGGCGCACCCGTATCGCTTTTATAGGCAAACCTATTCTCGTGGGACCCCGTTTTCACAGCTGAAAGCTGCGACTCGATAGAGTTTAAGATTGTAACACACTCAAAGATAAGCAGATTAAATACGAAAAGCTACGTTTAGAGTTAAAAAAATAATTGAGAGATAAACTTGGTTGTTTATGATTTTTTTGTGAAAGTGGCAGATACGCTTACGTTTCGCATAATGGTAAGCGGTCGCCGTAGCTTATGGATGCTGCGACAACAGAGGTATCACATATACGCCTTTTAATGTCGATAATTTGACTTGTTGTTATGGTTTAGAACAGACAAGTATCAGTATCACATGCTATTTTTATTTAGTCTAAAGGAGAACAACCTACTCATAATCATTATATTTCTTCGGAATGTCATGTATGTTTTTTTAATAGCTAATTTTTTTTTTAATTTACATTTGAAAATTACACGTGCTATACGCACGGGTTGTGTGCCACATACTTTATTCGAACCCGCGGGCCTCGCGCACATTGAGCCCTCTGTGGCGTCTGAATACGTCTTCGAGAACCACTTACTCTCAAGAGGAAGTGGATAGGAGAGGTGTGAGAGCGCGACTAATGGAGAAAGAGTGGTGACGCTTTCTCATACTAAAAGATTTATTACTCTTGATAGATTTTGTCTACCCGAATTATGTTTTTTTTTTTCATTCTATTAGTTCATCACAATCTTAGTCCGAGTCTAATTTGTATAATATTATAAATGTTTCTTTTTATTCGAATTCGGTAAAATAACTGCGCTTCATCTGATGTTAAATAGGGTCCCTTTCAAGTATTATGTAAGCAAGATTTTACGACAATTTTGACTCCCCCTTGTCAGCCATAGTACGAGTAAGCACTTACCTCGCCCTTCATGTTCATGGGCTTCCATGATTATGTAAGCATAATCGAAACTAACTATAAGGTATAATTTAAAAAAAATCACCCTTCAGCCCCCCCCCCCCAACCCGCTCTTCATTGGTTTTTATGAAATAATTTAATTGTCCCTTTAATTTTAATATGTCGATTACCCATAAAAATGAGACAATAGGAAAACAATGGAAAGCTGACGTAAACGCCAGGTTAGTGCTCAAGGGGTTATGTTCAGTCCGAGAACAATGGCGACCGTCGTTGAGGATCTATCGACAGTCGCGGTTATCATGACGGCCTACGTGTACCACAGCCCACGACTAAAGCTTATAGGCAGCTCTAGTTATACATGCTGTTTGGGCTCATAACCCCCCGATAAACATAGTCGAAATTCTGATGGATCAAATCCCTAAATGATTAGATATATAAAGGCTGTTATGCAAATTCACGTATACACGTATAATTGTCGCTTTATCATCTATTTGCAATGTGTGTGGTAATCTCGATTCAGTTACGCACGAGTGTATTCGCCAACCCTACACATCCATATCAAACCCACATTTACTAAACACGGTATCATAACTTTATGACCATGCGAAGTGGTTTGTCGTGTTTATTGCGTACTTCAGTGCTGTCGAGCAGTGGATATCGCCGCCATTTGCGCCACAGTGTAGTGGTTTATTAGTGAGATAACTGGGATAGAAAACGGTTTTTTTCTCAAATTTTCAATAACTGTTATGGCTTAGTCTGATTTACTGTGTTACTATTTGATTGTGCTATTCAACACATTTGTTTGTAAAGCGATTGTTACTACACCGCTTTTACAGTTATCAGAAAACTTCTAAATTACTAAATTTCTACCTCAATTTTTCTTAATTTGATTTTTTTTTTTTTTGTCTTAAAAATAATGAATATTATTCTGAATACATAAAAAGTGTTAATTGATTGAGATATAGTTTTCATATCAACAAATATTTATCATCATTTAAATTACAAAGATAACAGTCGACGAATTTTCCGTGTCTGTCCTTCACCTGCGCCGATATAGTCACTCTACCATTAAATTTTAATTAATGAAATCTGTATAAGAGATGTTGTCTATTGTTTTTCTCTTAAGCGTATTGTACATTGTCGTATGAAACGCACGAGTATCGGAATATAATGATATTCACGGCTGTATTATATTTTACTCTTTGGCCTCGACCTGTAATCTGGTCTCAAATGTGACACTCAATTTCAAGGTTAATGTCGGAATAATTTGACAATTCTACATTGCTAATAATTAGTAATTAATTATTTTTAAGATAAATGATAATGCCATTTAATAATCGTTTCTATTTGTTTTTATGCATTAACAAAAATAAATATATATTAAATTATGTATTTTCATTTCTTTTCTTTTTCTATTTCCTATTCAAGAGTCAGGTTACCTTTATAAGTAATTTAATTTCCACGTAAACAACATCCTATCTTTCAGTCCTGATCTCACTATCATTTGTTATTTGCGTCGATTATACTATTTCATGGAGAGAAACATTTCAGGCGGTAATTCGATAATTGAACAAGAGGAAAGAGTGAGATTTCAAGGAAACGTCACGTTTTGTCGCAATTGGTTATCCGAAAGAAGAAAAATATGAAATAAAGAAAGGGAGATAGAGGGCTATAACATATAAATATTGAATAAACAGTTATTACTTTGTTTTTGACAAATTTCACTTCTTACCCACGTCATTTTTTAATGTAAATCACAAGACTTTGTAACAATTCGCAAAGTGAAACGTTATCACTGTAAAGCACTTATACTATGTCATCATATATATGTTGTACATTGGAATGATTATAGTGGCGAATGTTCTTTTAGGTTGGGTTACTGCATCATTATGTTGTTTTCGTAACCTTCGTTTTAAGGCAACCTTGAGTAGAGTTTTTTTTGTTATAAAAATCAAAACAGTAAGCAGATATACGAACCACATCATGTTTTGTGTAAACCTCAGCTTTGTTATGAATTCAGTTACAATATGTTGCTACTTCTTAGGACTTAATTAGTGAGCAAAATGTTTAAGTAAGAAAGTGTAATTAAACTCTTCAGATAGACAACCGACTAATATTTCTATCATACTGTTTTTAAGGAATTTATTATGTTTATCGTTTTGTCACAACCGCTCGTGATAGTAAGCGACGATGTATGAATTTGAGAGATGGATAGCCACTAAGGTGAGCCCTAGAAAGCTCTTACTACCATACAATGTTTTAAATTAAAATTCAAAACCAAAATCAACCAACACAGCGTCTCATTTCACTACTATTAATCCATCACTACGCTTTAATATTTTTCTTTTCGAATTGGGAAGAGAATGTTGACATACTGTCTATGCTAAATCTGAAAGTAAATAGTATGAAATTATAAGTGATAATTAACTTACCCAAATATACCGAAGACATCTTCTTGGAGACGTTCTCGTCGATGTAAGTGACGCCGAGAGTGAAGAGCGGTGTAGCTCCTGCGCCGTGTAGAAGTTGTGCGAACAGGAACACAGCGACTGCCCACGCGCCGCCCTCCGCTGGGGCACTATCTTCACACCTACTCGACTGTCAACCAACTTTTATCATACATCTACTGAATTCATAGTGTATCCTTTGTTATAAATACCGCCAAACATCTTGACAAATGACTTTGATACCGCAGATACAGATTTTAAGTTCTGATAGGTCGTCTATCGATACGTATCGAACATGTGAATGGTAGATCAGTTCAGAAAATTCCACCACCAATCTGTGTTCATATTATTTGATGGTATTTGTTATATAATTTGTTACATAAGGTAATATGGAACAAGGGAAAATACTGAAGCGTTAATAGTTCAGTCCGTTATGTGATTAGATTCCGCATCGATGGGCAAACGTTTGAACCCACCTATCCAATTCTATAATGAGCTTGAACTTTCGACGAAGAAAAGCATAGAATGATGGTAAGGTTTTTTTTTTTCATAATGGCCACCTGGCTAGCTAAAACCTGTCGCCAATCACTAATTGGTGCATTCCGGCAATATCACTTGAGAGTCAGTATCTCTAGGCTCAATGTGCTTACCATCCTGGATCACATCATCACTTAACATCAGTTGTGACTGTCGTAAAAGTAATGAACCTATACAGTATATTAAAAAAATTCAGTAGACTAAAAATTGACCACTAACTTTATAACACAACAAGCTGTGCCTGAGACTTCGCTCGCGTGGAATTCAGATAATTATATTTTATTAGACTATATTCTCCCTCTAGATGCATTCTATCTCATTACCAATATATTCATTTTCATTCTATACTCTATCCGTCCCGTCCCTTCCAGGACACCTCCCAAACAGCCTTCTCAGTGTAATAAAAGGTCTAGGCTCCCACCCCTTCCCCACTTGATTTGGTATAACGGCTGAGTCCAGACCCCGCTGAAACTATACACTTAGACTTTCTTGCTCTAATAGACCTAAATGGCAGCCTGCACAGCATACCCATATTATGAGTGGCACCTCCCGTCTCAGCCTACAGCTAAATCATTCCACGCCTCCCCATTCTACTAAAGGAGAATAGTTAAAACCGTTCAGGCAGCGCACGCCATATTATAAAATTTTTGCCGACTTCAAATACATTTATTATGATTAATTATAGTAAATATATATTTACCAAAATAAAAAGTACCCTATATATGATATACCTTTCTAACAGTGATTTTTTTTTAAATCGGATCAGTAATACCAGAGATTACCCCGAACATCTACTCATACTCATAAACTTTATATCTTTTCAATATTAATATAGAAGTTCTTAAGCCCACATTTCATTATTATGGTTTTTTAATGAATATAATAAACGCTATTAATACATTATTTATAAATACTTACATATTGTTACTATAGAGTATAAACTACTACCGTATCAAATTTTATCGAAATCGGTTCAGTAGTTTTTGAACAAATTAATAAGCAGACTGACAACATTTTTTAGTCTTTTATTATTATAGTATTATTTAGTTTATCTTGGTAATGTTTCAAACCAGGCCAAATTATTAAAAACATAAGTATAGCGTCATTTATGAATAATCGTAAAAAATATATATGTATTTTTTTTTTTAAATTAAATGTAAAAATATATTATGTTGATTTAATTTAGTATTATTTCTGCTCATTTCACAATTCAAATAAACACATAATATGAAGTGTTAATAATAAATAGATAAACGATAATTACGTATTATATAAATTTATATATTCTAAATGTTACTACAGAGTATAAACTATAATCATACCAAATTTCATACAATTTGGTACAGTAGTTTTTTGCGTAATTGGCGAACAAATTAATAAACAGACAAACAAAAATTTTAAAATCCATCGAATTGTGTTCTCGATTCTGAACCCTCTCATCGTATTTTTTTTTAAATACCTCCAATGTACAGATTTCGTCCCTCTAGCCTTTTATATTACAAGTATATATTAGTATTGTAGAAAGTCAGTGAAGCCGTGGGGTAAAGTTATTTCATAAGTTGTTACCACATAAATTAATGATAACTTACATTACGAGCTGGCATGCAAAGGTCATCGTTGTCATCACTAGCGATCCTGTATGGTGGTATGATGAAATGCGGCAGTGCGAACAGTAACGACCCTGTACCCATGAGGAGGACTCCCCAGCCCAACCACCTTGGCTTCGAGGAGCCACTCCGCCCGCCTAAGTATGTTACCGGGGCTAAGCACGCGAATGACGCCATGTCGTACCTTCAAATATATTAATTTAACTTAAGATGAAACTCCGTTTGCGTATATATTCCCTTATATATTTGAAGCCAATTGACAAAATCTCGAAATCTTAACTATGTTATGTTGATTATTTAAATACTTTATGTCAAACATGCATGGAAATATTGTAATTATTTTGGAAAAAGAACACGCGAAGTATCGAATTTATGGACAAAGAAAATCAAATCCATTGCAGAAGCGTTTTTTTTAATTGGCACATTACAATGCTCCAGCATTGTTGTATGAAACGGCGTGCTGGGCTTCTTAAATACTTTTTGATTGGATTTTTTTATCATTCTTGGCATTCCAAAGTAAATCTCTTTGCTTAGTACAAATTGCGTTCAAGTGGCTGTATAGCGATAAATGCGCTTGCCTTTCGGCACAGATGATAAATAGAAAATTGGCGGCAAAGCTGAAAATTCATCTTGATTTGTTATTAAATACTTTAAAATCATATTTAAATTGAGTTCCAACAGTTCAGAGAGTAAAATGGAGATTGATTGTACTCCATCAGATTTCAGATCTGAAGCCAAAAATACCATTTTCTTTTAATAATTGCCATGTAACTTTTAATATTAATTAAATGAAATATATAATATAAAAAATATGTTTTATGTCCCAGCATTCTTTTGAGAAAAGCACTATATAAGCCTCGGCGGAAATGGCAATTGCCTGTCTCATATTAGTGAACATACTGTTTGGCCTTCAAGCTCATACTCGATCTGCAATTTCCTATTTCTGCAGTATGAGTTTATTTTGCAATAATGTACTATTATTTTTTCCCGAGTTGTATAATCTTAGGTGTAATTTAAATTTACGTTTTCATTTAAAGTATACCTTACACTAACAATTAAATTATTTCGTAATTTCTTCCAAAATCAAAATAAATGAAATAAACACATGTCTAAAAAAGTATACCTATCTTGCTTACACTGTAATAAAAGTGATATTAGTGCGAGTAGTACGCGTTGTTACGACATTAAAAGTTTTAGACTATCTATAATCTGTATTCATACTCACCCCCCAGCAATAACACCAGTCTGCATCGACCTCAGACCAAATCTCTTCTCGATTGTTGTTATTACTACATTAACGAATCCGTTCACAACCATACCTGAAAATAAAGAAATATACATGTTAAAATAGAACAAAAAACATACTTCTAATAAAACATAATTCCAGGGTTCCAGATTATTTCCTTTATGAGGAAAGGGCAAAGGAACCTAGACTGTGCATCCAAGTTAGACGTTCCAATCTTATATCAGTGTTTAAATGCCCTTAAAAACTTAGCCAAAGCTTCTCAGGGAGTTTTAATGGCAACTCGGAAATCACATTTTACTTTATTTCTAATGCACTTAAAAACGGGAGCTTCAAAAACAAAACAGTCTATAAATCACGTATAATTCTAACAATATTAGATATCTGTAAGGTTATCTCTTAAGCGGACATGCGGTCGGCGACAGATTTGGAAAGTAAGTATTTCAGAAATATATTGCCATTGCGATGCGCCCTAAACAAATGATTATAAAACACGAAAGGTACAACTGCAGCTCGGGCTGATTATACCTACTCAAAATAGACTAAAACATCACTCCGAAGTTTTTTTTTCAGTTTTAGAATAATACAGACTGGCTATCCTTGTACGTTTTGCTTTTTTTTTAATTTCATACGTCAAATTTTTTTGACGAATGTCTGAAAATGACGGTAAAAATCGAGCTTTTTTCATTTTCAAAAGCTTCTAGTTTCTACAATAAAAATTTTGAGGAAAAATCAAAATGTACGAGCATAATGGAAACATAATCCAGGAAGGAAACAGGGGACTAGGTTTGTATAGAAAAAATTCCGCTAGGATATCCTCTTAAATTAAAATATAGACTGGAATAAATGTAAATATAAAATACATGTTGATAAAACATAACAAATAACATGATATAAAAATAGTTTCACAAAATTGCAGCCGGTTGCCCGGCTATTAAAATTGCACGTCCGCCGCCGGACATTGTGATGGGACGGACCGACAGTTCTGAAATAGACTGCCAAACGCCGCGATATCCATTACGGATAATCAATCTATAACGAATATTCTTTCATCGATTAAAAATACTTTAGTCTATAAAAATGGCGGGTGATTTTTTAATTCAATTGGGACATATTACAAATAACAAATAATGAGTAAACGTCAAGGAAAGAAGAGCAAATAACTTCTCTTTTTCGTTGTAAACATGATCTTAATAAAATATAGACGACAAGTATATTTCAATTTATGTTTTTATAGTTTAGAATTATTGTTTTATGATGATTTAAACGCATCAAGAAAATGTTATAAATATATTATTTATTCTGTGTTAAAGATGTTAGTGTTACTTATTCCATTAAAAGTATCAATAAAGTATGGAGGTTAACTTTAAAAAAAAAATTGTCATGATTCTTGATTACACTTTTTTCCAATAATGTTTGCATTCACGGTCATAAGTTTATGAAACAGGAAACTGTGTTGAGTAGATTAGTATAATTTTAATAATATTTTGCATATTATGGTTATTTTGAAACGAAATAATAATATTTGATTTTCATCTCGAACTCATTTGTCATGGACTCGCGATTTTTAATGACGATAAATAACGTACAAACATTATTGTAACTATTATATTCGGAATGTGAAAGACTTGGTTAGTAACAACGCTCGAGTGTCTGGCATCTTTTGTTTCGTAAAATCTTTATTCAATTATCTCTTATTAGATTTAAACACAGTTCTCTTTCCCACTTGATCGTTTCATTATTATTCTTCCGATGACAAATCTTTAACATCAGAGGCTCTTATATTATTTAAAGTTTTCAAATATCTACGATGAAAGAACTCGTTGTCTGTAGTGATTATTTTGCTAGTGATCATTCTTGTGGTCCGAAAAACGCTCAGGTCAAGCACTATCACACCATAATCCCCGAATGTACCAATTATAGGGAACTGACCTGAAAAGGTTCGTTGGAAATTTTGCTGCCGCCGTATCTATTAAAGCTTCACTATGTCGATGTGTAAAGGAAGGTAGAGACCGGACATTCATTATCTTTTTTTTTTCTAACCTATCTAATGCTGTTGACCGGAAGGCCATTTACAGCTTCACCGAACTTTGTTTGCGAGTGCTGAAGGCACTCAGCTACCAAAAAAAAAATTATCTACAACAGTGTTAAGATAATATTGTTAACCCTCAATATACCTCAAATATTGGCAGTGTAGTGCATAACACGGATATTTTGCGTGGCAATTCTGATATTCATAAATGTCTTCTCAGGTCCTAATTAAAACAAAGAGCATTTAATTTGATTGAAAGCAAATTGATAGATTTTCTAAACAATGATTACACACGATATAAAATAATTATTGATATAATTCAAAATCATACCTTCCATCACATAGAAAGTAGAAAGGAACAACTTAAAACTGAATAGTACCCCTATAAATACATAAGAGTGTTTACTTTCTCGGCAGAATCCATTATACGGCAAAACGATAACGTTCAAAATTCAAATGTTAAAAGACGCCGAACAATGCAATGGCCCGCCGCGCTTTCCTGCGAAAACAGAACACTCTATATACTGAAACGAGATGCCACGTCACGTACCTCTACTAAATACCAAAAATATTGCATTATGTATGTAGTACACTGAGTTATGATTGTACTGTTTTTATTATCTCACTAATAACTGAGAATTAAAACCTTATATAGTTTAGTTTTATGGATTAAATTTATTTACTAATAGTTATGAGAGTGTACTCGTGATCGTCAAAACTACCTCTGGTTAAGATAATAGCATTATAGTTGAAGGTAATTAAGATTATTGTTATTTCTGCTATTCTTTAAAAGTTGAGCAATTATATTGACTACATGAATCGAGTAATTCACAAAGAGGAAAGAAGTATTTTCCATTCATCATTCTTATACAATAATAATCCAATTAAAGATAGCTTTAATTTGATAAAGCCCGTTTTATATAATATGATCCTTAAAATTAGTTTATCTAAATTACCTAATATATCAATGCACGTCATATTAAAAATTTATCATCAAAAGTTTGCTGATAAATACTCGCGTTTACATGAAATAAAATGAGATCAGTATTATTGTCGTCCGTCAAACATCGCGACGATCGACGCGAGCTTAGATTATACTAGGAAGCTGATCTTTTTAATGAACATCATAATAAAACCAAAGGGCTATCTTTCTATGAAATGGAAGAATATGTTCTAAAGGCCGTCTGGAATGTTATTACTCAAAATTCAAATTGCCTAGGCTTAGTTTGCTAACCAACTTCAGTCACATTGAAACGAATGCTAGGTGAATTCAAATTTTTGCATATATATAAATCTTATTGCCTTTTCTAAAGCACGTATACCTGTCTGATTATATTTCATCTTAATAATATTAGACGATATTAAAGTCAACTGTCAAGTAAGAAAATAAGCAAAAATGTATAAATTAAAACATATATATATTAACATAAAAATTCTAGCCGCGTGCGGTGTACCACCGTCTTTATGAGCTCCTTTCATAATAAGTCTCGTAAATGAATTAACGGAATATGTCAGTGAATGGTTTTCAAATTCTAAAGAATGATTAATTAATTCCCGTTAATGCTTCCTCATGTTCACACTTTGGGTGCCGGTAATCGGGAAGTTCAAATATTTTTCCCTCAATTTACCCACTTATATTCAAACACTGTACAAACAATAATTAGTATGCCGCGTAAAATATGTTATAAGGTGGAGGTTGTCTTCAGTGGACAGCGTAAAAAGAAATAAAATTGAAATTAGTAACATTTTGAAAATACTAAAGAAAAAAATTTTGGGACCACTGTAATTATTATTTATTTTTTCAACTGACTATGCTATTAATCCGCCCTTTATATATATATATATATATATATAATTTATTTTATTAAAATCTTTCTTAGCTTGTGCTTTAAAAAAGCCTATATGAATGGAGCAAAAAGACCAAAGTAAACGTCCAAGTTTGCATATGTAAAGAGAAATGGAACGAATGGTGGAATGTGTACCAAAGCGAAATGACTGTTCATTCAACCAGTCGACGTCGAACATTCGTCATATCTTTGTTGCAATCCAATTACACAACGCCTATAACAGAACGTACACTTTTCAAATCAAACATTGAATCGAATATTATTATCGAATAGTATAAGATTGCTCCGTTAGTATGAAACGATTAATATTATTTACTACATAGTGCATGAGCTTCACAAATATTCAAGTGTTGATGGCACACTGACAGCTTTGACCCAAATAATAAAAACAAGCTTTATTTCTTTCTAAGCTAAACTTCCTTAAAGTTTTCCAAGTTAGATTTTCGTTCTAATTCTAAGCTGAGAGATAGTGGTTTTCAAAAGACGCTACCGGAACGCACTAATAGGATCTTGCCAACAGTTATTCAAACTAGGGGGCGGTAACAAGCTAGGCGGATATTAGAAAATTCCCTGCCACTATGCTATAGTCTCACTATGATGTTTTCTTCAAGGAATGCTCAGGTTCATATAGAATAGAATACATGATTCAAACCTACACTTGCCACTGAGTCATCACCGCTGCGAAAACAACGTACTCGTATATAGAAAAAAACACTATCGGGCCTGAATTTTGCCGTAGTATGAAAATATTATTACTTTAAACAGAACGTAAACAGTGATTTAGGTTCTGAAAGGCGCATTTGAACGTCAAAACACTACCAATGTTTCGCAAGAACTACCCAGCCATTGAGAAGAGCAGGCATGAATGCCGATCGGGTTTTGTTTTTACTGTACTCTATAATTCATAGTTACAAAGTTATTAGTAGATGCACAGCGAAGGGGGCCATTTTCAGTACTCGAACTTATATTCCGGTAAATCGGTAATGTGCTATGGGACTTTATTAAAAAAACTTTGAGTACTTTTTTTGAGTCGATAACCTGGAACTGTTAATTTATATTTATTCCTTTTATTAAAAAATGTGAAATGTATTTTAGTATTGCATACTAACATATATATCTGTTTGTTTATATATTTAACGTGGTAAAATTTACTCTATGGTCTTATCTTGTATTAGTGGGTGGAAAAATGTCCCCGTAACGTGCACAATCCGCACGGAATCCAAACAAATGGTGAAGCTTAAGCGACTCGCGGACAAATCCGGGAAAACAATGAAAACGTCCCGGACGACGGCTCTCGGACCGGCTGATATATGCCAGCGATGATTCAACAATTTATTCTGAATCTTTCTGTGTATTATAACTTTCTAATTTTTTTATTTGTTATAAATAATTATTCAAATTTAACCATAATTCATTAGATTAAAAAAAATCCTTTATAAAAGAGTAATAATTGATATTTCTCAAGTTTTCACACACCTACCGAGCTGAAGCGACGATGGATCGAGTGGTCGTGTGGTGAGTTATTGCCTCTATTGATTGGGAATCGAATTCAATAATGAGCCTGAACTTTAGTTGAAGGAAACACTATGATAAATCCATAGTAAATTGGTAAGGCACTTGGTATAATTTGATTAAAACTTCTACCTATCGTGATTTAAAAAAAACAAATACTTTAGTTATTCATATTTCATTAATATGTTAGGTCTAAAATGTGCACTTACTTTTTTATTTTATCGAAAAAAAAAAAAACCACTTTAATTGTTGTTGTTTTCTACTATTTATGTATCTATAGCTCTCTTTCTAAGCTTCTATCATCTTCAGGTCATTTAACATTATTACTACATTATGTATATATTATTACATTATATATAATAAATAACCGTTGAATGTACAGGTTGACAATGCTGATGAATAATCCACAGCTTAAGGTTTAGAAGCTCAATCATAACACACAACTACTGGGTAGAATATATGCCAACATTAGTTAGTTACGTTAGCAGACTGCATTCGATTGCTCTACATCGATTCTTTTGTTTATTGATAAAGTTATTGGTACAACTATTTATCCGATTCATTTACCATTAATTCATGCACAAGAATCGTATTAGATATTCCCATGTACGGACTTGTTAGTAATTTGTATAAGTATAGATCTACACATTAAAAAAAAACAGTTTATATTTTTCATGATCGATCGCGCAACATATGAAAACCTAGCAACTCAATAGTTGAACCTAAAATACGCTATAGCGGTATAACATTGAGAATAAAATTATTCCAAGTACCTAAACGAAATTACGGGCGCCGGCAATTATGACATATAAGTTTAATTAGGTAACAATTATCCATTGCTAATAATTATGGAATGCAGAATTAAAAAAAAACTATTGCAATTCAAGGAAGCAGCTTTGTCTTTAAATTAGGTTGCTACTTGCTGATATCGCTCGCATTTTCACTCACAAACACGTTATATAACATTCCAAACAAATCTCAAACAAGACGTGTTCACGGTTGACAACGTCTCAATCAGGAGTGGAGCTCACAGGGCACAGCACGGCACGGCGGGTTGAACACCGCCCGACTCAAGTGTACGAACCATAACTCGATTAATACCGGCTGCTAATTTACCTGACTACCGGAACGACTTCACGGCAGGAATTCACGGGTTATAAGCGAGACTTTGATTGCGAGCGCTTAAGTAACTTTTGAAGGATCACAACTAGACGTGGTACACGTACATATATGTTATAATGAGTGTGTTTAATTACCGATTAAAATTATAATAACTGTGAAATTTGAAAAACGATAAAATGTACAAAAAATTCTTTAACTGATACACCAATACTAAATTTAGTAAGTCTCTAGAGAGTTATAAAGACCACGTTCACTATATTAAGCATCTATAGTACAAAATTAAAGATAATTCACGTATCTATTGCGAACATCTACGTATCACCATCAAACCCTTTAGGGAATTAAAATATACATAACTTTTGGATGACTTTTTTTTTGTTACACCCCTGTTCTTACACTAACAAACGCGTATTAATTAGAAAACATTATTTCAGATTTGTTTTCTAGAGAAGATACTTGAAATTGAAAATTTAAAGAGTTTTATTAATACTGTCACCGACAGAATCATGCTTCGGACAGTTTTTAAACTGCTTGCTTTAGTTAATGTACATATATTCGCTTCAGTGGTCACACATAAGTTGAAGGCACACTGGGTTGATTCATACTACATAATATCATCCTCGATTAACTTACGACATTCCATCAAATTTTATACATAGCTTCTACGTTACACCGCATTCATTCAAAAGTAATGCTTGTGTTCACTTTGATTTTATTAGAAGCCTCATAAACGGACTACCTACATATAGCAATACGTGAAAAATATTATATTACATTTGAGTAATAATGTTGCCCGTAATTTAAATTATAACATTACTTCGTTGTGTACGTATCTTTCTTATCTTTATGTTTCTTGCTATTATTTCTTATATACGTCCTTTGCCTAAAATAAATAATCAAACAATAATATAATGTTTTTATACCGTATATACTCATCACTTTGACCGCAATCTCACCTGATGTTAAATGACAATGTAGTCCAAAATGGTAAACACGATAAGTATACAAATACTGGCTCTTAATTACGTTAAATGAATTCTAAATTATACAACGTACGCATGAAATAACACAAGTTAATGAATAAGAAATAAAAATACGCGTTGTTAGATTACTTATTAATTAAAAAATACTCCAAAAAATTATAGTTGCACTCGGTGTAATGTGACCCGGCGATTTCACAGTTCATCGATCTCGAAGGACCGGTTATACCAATGATTCCCAACCAGTGATCCACGGACCACCAGTAGTTTGCAGGAACCAAAATATGGTCTCCGAACAATTTTAAATTTATCAAAAGGTCTCGTTGATAGAAGTACGTGGTGCACAAAAAACGAAAAAGAAGCAAACCACATTTATTCAAAGATAAATATTTTAGCGAAAAGCAAAACCTGCTTGACATAGTGCTGAAACTTATTGTCAGTTAAATCGATAATACGTAAATCCAAAGTGATGTCTCGTGAAGAAAAGTTTAAGAACCGCTGGATTATATTCTGACGAAAGATAATAGCAAATCGCAGTACTCGTATGTTAGTTCGTTACACGCGAGAGTCCACTGTCTGTTTCGATATTGGATTCATACGAATCGCTTTTCATTAATACTCGAAGCGAATTTATTACGGAGAAGCAGCAGAGAGATAAACTTGTTTTATGTTATGAGATTGTGAATTGGATATGCTCGGTTAAGCTCGAAATTGTATGTACGAGTAACAAATATACACAATATATGCATTATACATATATAGGGAACATAAGTATGCGGGGTTTTAATAATTGTTTTAATTAAATATTTAGTAAAAAGATTAAAATAATTAATTTTATAAGAGTTCAGACATAGCGTCTGCCCGCTGTTCACATCGTGTATTTTTTTTCAAGCACTAAAATAGATATAATGTTTTTTTTTTTTTCAAAACGGAAATGATTACATTTTGGAATAGTAAATACATATAGAATATCTAAGACTGTAATATAAAATTATTGAGTTTAAAACTAAATTTCAGTAGTTGTCCCAGGGTTGAAATCTATAGCACAGAAATTAAAATAAGTAGGCATGTTTGTCTCTCTTCTGTCTGTTAAACTATTCATTCGTTTATGATGAAACTTTGATGACTTTATCTGCATACGCTTCCAAAGGTTGTTGCTTATTGTTTTATGACTGCGAGGGCTTACTTAAAAATAATAAAACTTTGTACTATCACGTTTAGGCAATCGTGTTGGCCACTGAAAAACATCGCCTCAATATTTTTTATTTGCACTTTAACTACAGTCAAGTTGAAATTAAAATCTTGTTTTAGAGCATAGATTACTTATATGTAATGTTAGTATGTTGTTTAGTATTAGATCGCACACAAAAATACATACGTATTACACAGTACACAGAGATTACATTCTTCAACCAGCTACGACCCTGACACATGTCTTTCGATTCTTTCATGAGCGCTGCCATACACGCTCTTCGGTTATGGAAACTTTTGAACGCCGTCTTTCTTTATAACATATTCGATCTAGTCTAGATACGTTTGCCTAGGACGACCTTTACCGGCTTATTCATTCAAAAGTACTATAATATATCTATACTAATAAATAGAATTGAAGGGTCTGTTCGTAATGTCAAAATAACAATTTTTACTAAGTACACATTCAATGTGTATACGATACCTATACCAAAAATAAAATTTTTAAAATTATAATCTGTCTGTCTGTTTTTCCGGGTAATCTCCCCAACGGCTGGACCGATTTTGATGGGACTTTTTTGGTAGATAGCTGAAGTTACTTCGCTTAACTTTTCGAAAACGATTCGGGTTCCGTGTAAAAACATTAAAATTTAAAAAATGATTAAAATCCGATTCAAATCAAAGTTTAAGGGGCAAGTGTTTGCATGTATAAGAAATATTATTACTTTATCTTACTTTATCTTTTACTAAATAATTTTAGGAAAATAATTAGGGTTCCGTATCAAAAATTTAAAAACACAGTGAAAATATATGAAACGCCGGCGCAGACGTGGGCACACAGCTAGTTACTTTATACAAAAATTATTTAAACATAAACAAGATTTAAAAAAAAAAACTTGTAAATCAATTCAAGAGGTTTCGAGTTATAAGTTAACTAACGGACAGATGGACGGTAGGTTGACATTTTTAATATAACAGGATTAGAATAAACAGTTCATTTGCTCTTAATAATCCCCCCGGTCGTCCTTTTGAGGAGCAGTGTGCCGAAATTACGGGTAAAAATCGCATTTATCCCGCCGGACCGCAGATCGTCAACTTCTGACGGGGTATAAACCGGGAACTTTTTTAATTAATCCGTACCAGAGGTGGTGAACTAATTAACGTATGGAAAATGGAGCTCGTAAAAACTTTTAACTAACATATTCCGCGTTTTAAAGTTATCGCGGTTGTCTTCGAATCGAGTTTTAGAATTGCCAGTTTCATGTGATCATACTAGAAAAGGCACCGGTGTTTGTCATTTATCTTGAAGTAAAAAAATCAATCTGAATGGAAGATAAAAAATATCTCAAATGTGTTTGGTTGACACACTAGCTGTTTGTATTTCACGTGGCATCTATATTACAATCGTATAACCACAAAAACTATAGGTTAGAGTTAGGTACAGTTCGCGTTTATTTGGTCTTTAATAATAAAGAGATAAAGTATGTAGTTTTCACGGCCAACATTCATAAAAAACATTATCAATAACAATGGGATCATGTATCTATGAAGTTTCTAGACTAATTCAGAACCCCTATATTTCAATATTATATAAGGGGAGCGCGGGTCTACCCAGTCAGTTCAGTTAGTGAAATAAACATCAGAACGAAGAGTAAGAAGGAACTACAAACGATCTGCAAGTGTTACGAGTTACCAATGAACAGTGATGTGTACGTAAAGAGTAGTCTTATGGATACGTGTTTACGAGGAATAAATTATCTTATCGTGTCGCGAAGGTATTACATTTATCTACGAGCTTATTATTGTAATATAAACGTGATTATTTGTTTTTTTTTCTTATTGAGTGTTAAACTTTAATCCTATTTGAAAAAAAATTAGCTTAATTATATACATTTTATCAAGAAAATAAACACAGAATATATTTTATAATTTTAAATAGCTCAGCCGAGTTCAAACTATTTTACAGTAATAAACATAACGTCATCTATACTACTGAGCAATAACGATAATTAATTCGCGTAAAAAAAATCTAGTTTTAAAATAAAAGTAATGAAACGGACGATTTCAAATTAAAACGCCTAGCAGCATTTATTTGAAATGTCGGTTCTAGTACGCTAGAAGTGCATTGTACATCAATATACATAATTTGGAATCTGTTTATGAAGTTATAATTACGTACGGGAAATTCGAGAAAACAAACGT
Organism: Samia ricini; assembly: GCA_014132275.2. Classification (NCBI taxonomy): domain Eukaryota; kingdom Metazoa; phylum Arthropoda; class Insecta; order Lepidoptera; family Saturniidae; genus Samia; species Samia ricini. Next base: position 17,857,382 of record AP028161.1, read on the forward strand.
GTTTTGTTTTGCACGTTTTGTTGTCGGTATCGAAGTGATAATTTAAATTATTTTGTGATGGTGTGGGAAGGAGTATATCACTCCTAACCTTTGTCACGTTTATAACCTTCACTGCCTTTTAAGGATCTTGCTAAATGAGGAAAAAGTGAAAAACCTATAGTGAGATAATGAAGTTTTCTTCATCTCATGAATCACAAACAGCATATTTGCATCAATGTTTAATTATTTTTGCGTTATAAATTCTCTACTAAATCACTATGAAAAGATAAATAACGATGCAAGATTTTAAATCTTTAAATACATACTAACTATGCCTGCGCCCCCGTATATATGCGACAATGATCCAGCTGGTAGTGTTGCCATGATTAAGCGTCGATTGACGTAGGTTAAATCTGCGATTGTTGTGAATATTCACTTTCGTTTTCGCAAGTGAGGAGCTTCCGCATGTCTTTGGACATCTGGATCCGCATTCGCATCCGTAACAATCAATTCGAATGTTGATGCGGATGCAAATACAAGATTGTGCGTATATTACTGGTCGCGACAAGTAAAATTTTACGGGGCGACAAGTGCCGCGTTCTGTGAGCTGTAATACGACGTGTTTATTATTATTTGTCGTTTATTTCTCACAAATAATTCACAACGTGTATAGTTGCGCTTGTTGTTCAAACAGTTCAGTTTTTGGCTTGTACTAATACAGCAAGTACAGTGTGTTAAGCGAGTTAATAGTTTACAGTTCATAATTAATTACCTACAAGTGAACTTATAATGTCGTCAACTGATTATCTGGATTTATTTGAAATTTGGTCAAAATGACATGGATAAGGCTCAATGCAAAATATGTAGTAAATAAAGCCTAAACTCGCAAGGATCGAATAGTTTAATTATTATATTAAGATATCTTATTTTCCATATTTATTTATATATCATACAAATGTTCTTAAAAGACTTATGATCTACATCGGCGGATGTTGACCTCCAAAAATCTGCATCCGCATCCACCTCCGCGGGTAGTAAACAATCTACACCTGCAACATTCCTAGTTCAGACTCACTTATCGAATTGTTTAATGAGTCCGAACTTTCTGATTACAGTCTAGATTTACAATCGTTGTTGCATCTACTGGTAAATTGTAAGTTAATTATCCTGATTTTATTATACATTCGAATAATAGAAACAACAATTAATATAGTTAGCATAATTATCCATAAGTGGCATTATTCATCAAGTTGGATGACAAGGTGTCCGTACCCGACTGGACTGCCAACTACCACCAGTTCAGTCACTACGTCTCTAACTAAAATAGATAATCTACACTAATGTTAAAAAAAAGTACATCAATGGTACTCGTAAATAAAACCAAAGTAAGTAGATACTTACGTTAAAACTTATTCCCAAGTTAAAACGTATTTAAAACCAGGTGTGCGTCCCTCGTCTCATTTAACTTAAGACATTTTTATCACTCCGCTCGCTCGAGTCCCGTCTCAAGTTTAGAAAACTTTGTAAATTCTTATAACCAAATTGGATGTTACTTAAATATATACATAAACCTAATGTGTATATTTAACTTAGGTCATCGACTTTTATTACATTTAATCCTTATTTTTAATGATCAAGGGTAAGTTTGTCCTGTCTGTCTATACATTAATGGGTTTAAACTAAACAACAGGCTTACGTGATTATTTTTTCAGTTCATTAGATTATTTTCTATTTAGGTTTTAGTATATAATTTGTAACATGATATTATGAATAATAAATATGCGCATAATATTGAATTAAGTTGATAAAAAATTAGACCGAAGTTTGGCTGAGATGGTTTCAGTGTCACTTCAATAAACCGCGTCATACATGAAATCACGCCTCTCTCCCATAAGAGTAGGTAGAGTCTACATTCTTCCATCTGCTCCAATCCTGGCCTACCTATTACGCTTCTTCTACTTACATATACGTTCAACGGTTACGAGAATTATGTGTAGTAAAAACCGTGTATAAACACGTAAAATTCATAATTTTAAGTAGTTTAAGACAAATTATTTTTTATTGTTATTATTATTAGTATATTTATATTATATTATATAATATTTATATTTTATTATTATTATGTAACAAACGAAAATAATAAAGAAAAATGTATTTAAATAAAATAATAATTAAAACATTAATAATAAATAAAACGAACTAAAAACGTTGTGACCATGAGAAACCACGGTAGCAGCATTTGCGTTTGGCGAGGTTTTTTTAAAGTGTGTTTTAGCCAAAGCCTTCAATGTTATCGTCCATTAAATAGTCGTAAATTTTTGTTCGTTGTACTGTATGTAGCGTACCTAGAATATTATAACGTGTTATTAAAACGCAGACAAAACGGTCCGCCGAAACTTGACTGGTCTGAAATTCGTACAGATACGATGAAGAAGTGTAGGTAGGTATTTATTGAAATAATATTATAGAAGTAACCCTCATACTATCTGAATTTATATAGTACTTTTTTTTTAATTCCGCGGAATAGAAGTCTCGGGTAGCGGCCCAAGCCGAGATCCGTAGCACTTCAGTGCCCTTGTGCTAACTATTACTCTCTCGGCTGAGCGCCCTAAGCACAAAAGTTGGGCGAATCTGTCAAGGTCCTTCTGGTCAACAGCATTAACGGCTGGTTTCAATATGCGATCTCAGTTTGTTTTCACCTACTGAAATTAGATATTTCAATCTTTTTTCTCTATTATCCTCAATTATATCAGAGTTAATCTAAAAGTTATAATTCGATATTGAAAAATGTCGTAAGTCAATTCGAAAAAAAAAAGTATACATTATGAAAAATATTTTTATATTTATCTATCTATGAATTAAAATATTTTCTTTTTGAGAAAGTTCGCACAAAATAACTTCATAGCGACTAAAATACGCTGGATGTATGCTGTATGTATACCTAATAATAATAAAGTGCCATAGGTAGTCGCTTACACCTGTTGGTTCGGGAGCGAGCGGGAGCGCACCGCCGTAACATAATGCAGATTTATAGTCGAACTTAGCGTCGACCATCGATATAAATATACTGAAAGTAAACAAGCCATTTACTGATATCTAGATACTTTTCACATAAAATTTGTCCAATTAAACCCCCTAGGCGCGCAGTACGTGACGTTGGGTCTGACCACCATCTTGTACAGGGTAATTTTATGGCGGAGGGTCATTTTGCTCTTGCTGTTGTAGAACGGGTAAAGGCGGCCTAGCACCATGGCGGTCTGGCGCTTGACTTTCTTAATGTGGGCTTTGAAAGTCAGTTTGTCGTCTAACTGAACTCCTAGGTACCTGAATTAGGTGCGGTAAGGGATGACAGTACCTGCGTACTGGATGGGTTTGGGAGGATTATTACTAATCGCACGGTCTCTATTGAATACGATCGCGGTACTCTTACTCTGGTTTATCACGATACGCCACTTAAAGTACCAAGAGCTGAGATCGTCGACGACTCCTTGGACGTATTTCCGGAGGAGATTTTCCCTACGGTGGGCATAGTAAATTTATAAATCTACCGTAAACAAAGGAGTTTAATTTTAACAAGTAAATAGAAAATATCAAAGAAGCGTTTTTAAAATATGACACATCTAGTGCCAAAGAGTATTATATGCAGGTAAAAAACACAATATGTAGGTAGGTATATGTGATGCATTGCACACCGTGTAACAGCTTTTGAGAGTCCGTTGTTCTTGTTTTAATAAAAGCGGGACAAAGATATAGTTATGTTACTCGCATAACTCTTTATAAAAGGTATTATACTAGATTACAATCTAGTTTTGTAAAGGTCGAAATTCATGTGTATTGTTACCACCAAAAACAGAAGCTAAAGAGTAATTGAAGAAACGACGTTAACCCTTAAATAACAAGTAAATATTGACCTTAACAAAATCATTAGACGTTTTTGTGTTTAAAACGTAAGTACGAATATTTTAGAAAAACCACTCGGGAGGACTTTAAAATTGTATGTCTGTCTATACCAGGTGGATTTTGGTAAATTGCAGTATGGAAGTAGAATGTAAACCGTTCCAGAGAAACACATAAGATTAATGGTTTCGCCACACAGCGAGTGGATCTGGACCCTATTGCGATGATTCTATAGAAGATATCACGTCGATGCGCGACCTATTGTATAGTAAAAGGGCGCTGGTGTGCCCACCCATCCGATGCGTGCCGACCTGCTCAATGTGTGGCGAAACAACAAAAAAAACAAAGCGGGTGAAAAAGTGAGTGGAAATTTGTATGAGAATCAAGTTAGTTTTATACTCGTGAAACTTTGAATTTGAGGCTTTAGTAACGCAAGAAGTAGATTATTTATATCTTCCAACACTCAGCATTCAATTTTTTTTAAACTGACCACACAATGGGTAAAAAATAAGTAAAATCTAATATCGAGCGGCATTTCATAAGAATGAAGTCGCGGGCAGATCTAGTTATGTAGGATAAAATACCACAATTTTATAAATAGGAAATAAAAACCGTGTAGATGACATACGAAAATCTTGGCAAAAATTCCTGTAGGAATCTTAAAAGGCATATTCTATTCCCGGTTCTTTCTATATAGAGACGTACCTCGTCGTCCCGGGTTTTCCGTTATCGAGATCCCGGAGCTGTACCTTCCCCCGGGAAATTAATGGTACGTTCTATTAACTTCTTCACATATTATTATATCTAAAATCATCGCATCGGTAGTACATAAAACTAGGTACTTATCTAGATATATTTTTGTACCTGTGAACAACCGCAAAACATATGTAATTTTAAATATTTTATCTGCATGCAGTCGTTTGGAATTTATTACCTCATTGTACAGGGGTTATAAAACACACTTTCAGTTATTACCGATCGAGCGGACAATAACTTTAAAGACAATGGTAAATATGGTTTACTATTTCCAAGCTGTGCCTCGTAAAACTGCTCGCATGCGACGAATACGCTTCTTTGCAATTATGATCTGTATTACATTATATTTTAAATTATCATTTATTTAGATAAGGTATACAAGAGAGCGTACTTATGGTAATTTTTTTTGTTTTGGCTTATTTGCACAACACTGGGTGGTTACACAGGTGACCAGAAGGGCAGCATTAGAAATTATCACCATGCCTTGGGTTTCTCATAATGTTTTCCGTCACCGAATGCTGAGGCTGATTTTAGAATTAGATTGGTGAGCTCCAACCTGCGTCCATTGACTTGCAATCCGACCGCAATACCAAATGCACTATCATGGCTTCAAGAGATATGTCTATTTTCAGATAAGAGAATGTCACAGATGAATGTCATGTTATTATTTGTTTAAAGTTACATCGTTGGTTTCGACACGCGGAAGGAAATAATGACGAAAGACAAAATATGGCAAAAAAAACCAGAAAGCTAATATGTGTATGATGTATACCTATGTAAAAAAGAGCGTGTGTAGGACACGTGTCAGAAGTGAAACTTCTTTAATTATACATCAAATAAAAAACGAACAATAATTATAAGTAAAAATGTGTGAATTTCGATAATAAATAAAAATAATACATGTTATTTTTGATTATCATTATAACAGAATTTTAAATTAAAAAAGAAAATTTATAAAACAATAATTCTAGAGTAAAAAAAATATAACGTGCTTATTATTTTTGTCTCGTTTCTTTTTAATTAATACGCATTTCTATCCGTCCTGTTATATCATAGAGTAACGAAGTCGTTGCGGTCACTGCTATTCAAAATTGTGACTCTTATATCTGACGATTCTATTCTGACGCTTATAACGTGGCCTGTCACGAAATTTTACCCTAGTCTCGTGTAAATAATTAATCAAATCAAAAAAATAATGACAGGTCTCTACTTTATGATTGATATACTCGATATTATAAACTGGGTAACTAAATAATTTTTATTATATTATCGTAACAAAATATAAATATTATGTATTTTTTATTAATAGTTTTCGTGAATCACGACATCGTAATGTATAGTTTTCAAGGTAAAAGAACATAGCCTATGTTTTCGTTTGCCGTTATAAAAACTCATTGATTAGGGTTCCGCTGACTTAGTTCTGATTTTCAAGAAGAACCTCTCTGCATCGGAATACAGTGCCATCACTATTAAGAGGTTATGCGAACGGCTTTTAGTCCATACAAACATAATCCCCTGTTTCCTACCTAGATAATAACGTTATGGTAAATATTTTTATCCCAGATAGTATACTCGTATATCCACCACCGCAATCCACGAACGTACGGGTCGTTTAGATTTTTTCCCATAAATTAGTTATTGTAGAAGCCTTTGAAAATGAAAAAAAATGCTCGATTTTCATCATCATTTTCAGACGTTCGTCGAACAAATTTAATGGATAAATTTAAAAAAAATGCAAAACGTAGAGGTATCCAAGTTAAGTCTATAACTGAAAGAACTGAAAATCGATTCAGTTTTGGAGAAGGAAACAAGTTACTACGAAGTGATGTTTTCGTCTATTTTGCATAATAGGTAAAAACAACCCGAGCTGCATTTGTCCCTTTCGTGTCTCATGATCATCTCATCATCTTTCTTTAAGGCGTAACGCGATAGCAATAAATGTTCGAAATACCTACTTTTAAAATTTGTCGTCGGCCGCATATCCTCTGAAGGGATCGCTCAAGTATTACGTCCGCAAAATTATGGTAATTTTGACTCTCCTCTCCTTGTCGGCAAAATTTTTACCCCACTACGATTACGTAAGCATTGGCATAATTTTCTGCCTCTCTCTGGTTTTTTAAAGCTTTAAGAACAAATGCCCTATGTAGTGAGGCAGCTTCCTTTGGACATGGCAACACCTTCGGAGGTTATTGTCTCTTGCATCTTATCGGCGATGTTACATACCTCCGATCTTCAGCGTAGTTAATTTGAAAACCAGCAGCTCTAAGTACGAAAACGTTTCGTGTTAGTAACCTACCTGTTATTTTACGAGTTGAATATAGATTTATGACGTGAGGTGAATATAAATCGCTATTTAAATATATTTGTTATTTCCTATGTGCAAATAACAATTATTTTAGAGGTTAAATTAAAAATAAAATTATGATATCTCGAAAGAGAATTTTATACACCACGTATATATATACGAGTATATAAACACCAATTAGTCTGCTGTGTTAGGTTAAGTGTCTAAAAGCGTTTGATATCGCCAACAATAAGAAAACTACATTCTAAGCTTAGATTATAAGTTACAAATAAAGAAACTTACCCTGTATAGCACCTGCCCAACAGAGCCAGAATAATGCCCATTTCGCTGTACGGAACCGCTGAAGCCATTTCGGCCTGAACATCCCCCAGCCGCAAAGCAGAGTATGGTTGCCATTCGCCGCTAGACCGGACGGTGGATCGCCGTTGTCCTGATCACGCTGCGATTAAAAACATTAAGTTCAATACAAGCAAAGTTGAGTTGTAAATACCGTAGGTTCGAGGCCACCTATCACAAACTCTATATTGAGCCTGAGCTTTCGGTGATGAAACTCATAGGGAAACCGTATCATGGTGGTTGGGTATTTTGAAATAATGCCCGCCTGAGTAGCTAATACCTTCAAGTTTCAAAACCTGTTATCAAATACCAATAGATATGTTCCGGTGGCATCACTTGACAAGTCAGTAACTAAGGCTTAGTTTGTTTATTAACCTGGGCCAGTTCGTCATTTAGCACCATGTGAGATTGTGACCAAAGCGCTCAGCCTACACAGTATCAAATAAATATGCATGTATCTAAATAAATCCATATTTCAATTTCATTTTTGCTTGAGTTTATTTTATATTCACTAAACATGCAAATTAAAAGTGTCGTAATTGTTATGAACTTGGCTGAAAAATGGGCCACGGAATGTTTAGTTATATAATATTAAAATGTCATTTGAAATTAATTATTTTTTTTTACAAATAGTTATTTAATAAATTTATGTAAAATGAAATCATTTTAAAAAGTATTTTCGAGACATTTATAATTAAGTTAGAACGACAATGCTAATATAATAAGCTTTTACTTTACATTATTATTCTAAAAATGGAACTTCTTCGGATAAATTAATGAAAAAAAACATTACGGAAACCGCATAAAATCACGGAAATTGTATTAGTAATCTAAAATATTACACTACAAACTTAAAAAGTTTCGTTCTAACCGCAAAAGTTACGAGCATTATTTCTTTTGTCGTCGATTTTAGTGATCGAACTAGTCTACGTATGTATGGAGCCTTTCAAGTACAACATAAACAATATTTGATTTTTACATAAACAAAACCACCTATGTTAGCAAAAGCACTTACTCCCATCTCCTATGATAATATAAGTATTTGCTATAATTTTGAAGAAAAAAAAACGAAAATTAATATAATAAGTAAATAGGTATTACCATAGATAAAATGAATAATAGTCTTTGGTATTACTTACATTACCAACATTCAAACCTTCCCGTCATCTACACTAATAAATAAATCAAAGTGTTTTGTTTGTAATATCAATATTTTTTTTACTAAAAATATATTAATGTATACACGGATACATATACCAAATAAACAAATTTTTACATTTTTGTCTTTCTGTTTGTTCCGGGTAATCTCCGGAATGGCTGGACCGATTTGGATGTGACTTTACTTTAAGTAACTTTGGGTACTTATCAAAAATAATCAGGGTTCCACGTAAAAAACTTAAAACTCATGAAATTGTGAATAAAATCCGATTCAAAGCACAGTATCTCAATTTTTTCGAGAAATATATTTGCTTATTATTAATAGCAAAAAAAAAGTAAATGATTAATTAGGGTTCCGTATAAAAATATAAAAACGATATTACACAGTGGAGAATATAAGAAACGCGGGCACAGCCGCGGGCAAATAGCTAGTCAGAAACAAGCTTAACATAGACCTCTTTGCCCTCCATTAATGCTTAGGTAATACTTGGCCGGCCCCTATGTCACGTTTACATCTTATTATCAACGAAGCGGAAGGTCTAAACAACATTATTTGACACAAAGACGATTTGAATATAGATTTAATGCGACAGGCAATCAACCACATTATATTATTTAATAAACGGTCCACAGTGAATCTTGTCGGGATATTGTAGGCGTTTATTATTGAAGAATGTCGCTTGATTCACTGTTCACTGCTAAAAAAAAAAAATCATACGTTGTTTAACAATGATAAGGTAGATAGTAGTAATATTGAAGTTTACATTAGATTTTTTATTAAACACTGCTGTGTGTCCACGCCTGCGCCCGCGTTTCATATACTTCACTGCATTTTATTTTTTTTAAACGGAACCCCAATATGTTATTAGTACTAAAATAAAGTAAAATTATTACTCATAAATTCAACCACTTACCCGTAGAACTGTGTATTGAATCGGATTTTATTAAATTTTTTAAGAGTATTATTTTATTGCGCAGAACCCTAATTATTTTTTGAAAATTAAAAGTTACCCGGAGTAACTTCAGCTATCTACCAAAAAAAAAAGTTCCGTCAAAATCCGTTCAGCCGTTCCAAAGACACCCGGAACAAACAGATAGATAGACAAAAATTTTAAAAATTGTATTTTTAGTAAAAAAAAAATAATTTTGACATTACAAACAGACACTCCAATTTTATTTATTAGTATAGACTATCATTAAGTTAATATTTATTATTTGGAATAACAACTCGTTTTGCTATGTTTTGCTTATTTTTAATGATATGAGAGTCGGGGAGGTCGAGTGGCGATTACCTCAGCAATATTTATTCTTATACTCAACATACAGTTCCTCTAACCCGCAGAAGAATGTCCTCAAAGGAGTGTCCGCATCAGCCTGGAAGTAGACGTAATAAAAAACCTCTTCCTCGTCACCAATTAAATAACTTAACGATAAAACCCGGCGCCTCGGTTATGTTTGGCGATTATTTTGACTGTAATTCGATATTATTATGTCTAACAAAATTGCAAGGCCCAATTGAGTACATATTGAATTCGGTTTATAAAATTATGCCACCGCTTACGTGTTTACCATAGAAGACGAGGCTGGTAAGGAGATTTGCTTACTTTTGCTGACAAAGGAGGGGAGGTCTAAAATTCTGCTTACGTAATATTGGAACGGAATGTAATGCATATATTTTAATACTTTATTAATTCGAATTATCATTATTATGACTCTTAAAATGATTTTTCTCTATCCCCCCTTCAACTCAACTCTTCGTATTTATTACTCCATAAAGAAGGTATTACTAAAATGAATTCGATGAATACAAAATGCCGGCTTTAATCTACAATCTCTATGGTCACATCACGAGTGGGAACAGTAAATGGTCTTACGTTAATTTAGTCTATACACATTGACTGCACAATGGTATACGGACAATGTACTTACTACATAGTAGTTGATATCCTGCTCTTTGTGCTATTATAAAGATATCGACTGCTTTTCAAATACACACATGAAATACATAGACATACATATAAATAGACAGTCATACAATTAAAAATTTTAGGTTATTTAGTTACAGTCGGCTGTGTTAAATGAGGGTTAATTTTCCTTTGAACACGTGGTCACATAAAACCAAATAATTTTGTAGTCAAAAAACTAGGGCGATGTTCTTTTTGGAAAACGCCGAATCAGTTATTTTTAAACAAGATGTTGACCGATGACTGGAAGAATCGATGTGCCTTATTGAAGATGATTTTCCTTATCATTATCTACACTAATAACATTACAAAGCGGAATGATTTGTATTGTTGTATGTAACGAATATACTTAAAAACTACCGGACTAATTTGGATGAAATTTGGTATCCAAGGAGTGACATAGGATAGTATTTATTCCGAAAATACAACGGAAACGGGAACTACGCGGGTAAAATCGCGGAGAGCAGCTATTCATATTATAATTTTCTAATTTTTATACGACGTTAGCAAAATGGCGAATATTTTGCTAAAATTATTTAAGAAGTTTTTGTGGCGCCCATTAATTTAGGTTATGTATTAATATAATTCCCACACATTTGCACTCGTCCAGTGTACAATAACCAAACTAGTTACATAAAGGTAAAATGAAGTTATAAATAAAATTAAAAATTAAGTTAAAATAATACAACCGAATCGTTTTTCGATGAATTATCCATAACCAGAAAAGTGTAAATTTGGTAAAGTAGTCAAATGATCTGTTCTAAATTCTAAGGGGCATGTATTAATGCTATAATGAATGTAAAATAATTTACATTGTATGTACGATGAATCAATAACGTACATATATTTATTTATCATAAAATAAATAACAGACAATATCTATAATTTACCTTTGTCGTCTTGGATAGAATGATAAAATACATATAAATGAACATGTACTTTATCTGGAAATGTTATTAATAAAGTTATACAAAAGATTATAGTATCTTTTTATTGAATCAACCTTACGTAAATGTAATAAAAGTTCGTTACCTTACAATCTGTCTTGTTAGTTAGTAGGGTATTATAATTCGAAAATCACTGAACCAATTTAAACAACGTATTTTTTTAATTCGTATATATATTCGTCGACTTGGTTTATACCATATTTTTTTAATTTATTAGGTATAATTATGTATATAAAATATATGAAACGAATTATGTTGACAATATTGAATTGATAATTTAATTATGTCTATACAAAAATAACTAACGTAGTGTTTAATTGAATACTTTGTTTACCTACACCGTTTTATAATTTGGGAGATTAAAATCAGGAAATAATTTTACAAAATAGAAATTCCTATTTGTAATTTTATAAAGGTAGTTGCCACACACCTAGAGTTAATAATAATTTACTTCAGCGGAAATACATGGAGGAAGTAATTTCCAAATATCATCAACATGTGCCACACGTAATTATAGCATAATATAGTTTTATGAGTAAATAAATATTGCTAGTTATGCATATAATACAAATAAGATAATGTAAATTGGAGAAAACAAATAATTGTTAATATTGTCATTTGGCTTTTTAGATATTTAATTGTTTTAACAAAAATTCTTTTAATATTCATTTCTGCAATCAACTAACTTTTACATGGGATTTAGGTAACTCCTGAGTGACAGATAAGTGATGTCAAAATGTAATATGAATGCGAAGAGAGATGAGATTTGTAATAAAAGTTAATTTTCTATTAATTTTGGATTCTTGTTTGCAAACAAATTGAAACAAATAGTTTGTGTATATTTTTATTATAATTAGAAATTGTAATTTTTGTTAGTGGATTTTTTAAGACTACATGACATCACGCTTTTTCATAGGACCGAAGCAATATTTCCGGATGTAACTTAAATGATAGTTTATATCTGTAATATTGTTTTTTGTTATAAATAAATAAATACATGTTAAGTGTAATTTTTTATAATCTCTACCGCAAATTTACTGTATTTTAGTCCGATACATATATTTCAAGACCATCGCCGCCTTAAGTAGATCGCGATAACTAAAGGTCATAGGGCATATTTGTAACTTAATTGCTGACTGCAGTTCTTGACCTGTGGAACGAAGGTTTCAGGTCTATGACCTCAATACGAGACCTTGAGAGCTGTGGAAATTGCTTTGACATTGAGAAAAAGGCTTTGGAATGAGGTATTATTACGTTCCAACATCAAAATTTCTTTCCGTGTCGATATAACCTAGCAATTGTAAAATATTAGGGATTATAATAATTCACGCAAAAGATTTTTATAAAGTCTGGTTATTTGCTGGGGTTTAAGTGAATATTTAGGGAATTCGAATTCGGTTTAGTTATAAATATTATAATTATAATTATTAGGAGTACAAATAAGTTTCCGCCGTTTTATTGTAGATGGCGCGGCACGGAGTTTCGGTTAGTTTTCGCAGATGATAACCGGCTTAAAAAATAATTTGGACATTCAAGAACAACATAACCTATTAATATCATTGATTTTATATTGGTAAAATACAATTTTTATAAGTTGAAAATGTCAAAATTTGAGCCAAGTAAGCGTCATTTGCGGGAAATATTAGTTTAGTTTTAATTTAAAGAAATCTGCTGCTGAGGCACATCAATTGCTCGTAGAAGCATATGGTGAGGGTGCTTTGAGTGAGAGAACGTGTCGAGAGTGGTTTCAAAAGTTTAAAAACGGTGATTTCGACGTAGAAGACAAAGATCGCAGTGGAAGGCCAAAAGTTTACGAGGATGCAGAATTGGAGGAATTATTGGAGGAAGATTCTTCTCAAACACAAAAAGAACTAGCTCTAACATTAGAAGTCACTCAGCAAACAGTGTCACATCGTTTAAAATCATTAGGAATGATTCATAAACAAGGAAATTGGGTTGCGTACGAATTAAAGCCGAGAGATATTGAACGCCGACTATGCTTAAGTGAAATGCTGCTAGCTAGACATAAAAAAAGGGTTTTTTACATCGTATCGTAACTGGTGATGAGAAGTGGATATATTATAACAATCCAAAAAGAAGAAAATCGTGGGGATTACCTGGCCTGGCCACGCGTCAACATCAACAGCAAAACCGAATATTCACGGAAAAAAACTTATGCTGTGTATTTGGTGGGATCAGCTAGGTGTAGTGTATTATGAGTTGCTTAATCCGAGCGAAACAATTACTGGAGCCCTCTATCGAACACAATTGATGAGATTGAGCCGAGCTCTGAAGGAAAAACTCCCTCAATACTATTCTAGACACGAAAAAATTATTCTTCTGCATGACAATGCTCGTCCACATGTTGCGGCTCCCGTGAAAAAGTACTTGGAAACACTTGATTGGGAAGTGTTACCCCACCCGCCGTATTCACCAGACATCGCACCGTCCGATTATCACTCGTTCCGGTCCATGGCACATGCTCTGACGGCGCAGCGGTTCACATCTTATGAGGGTACCAAAAATTGGGTTGATTCGTGGATAGCCTCAAAAGACAAGGAGTTCTTCAGACGTGGGAGTCGAATGCTGCCTGAGAGGTGGGAAAAAGTTGTTGCAAGTGATGGCCAATATTTTAAATAAATTTGTATTACCGTTCTTCTATAATAAATAATTAATTTGTGTTAAAAAAACGGCGGAAACTTATTTTTACTCCTAATATAAATATTGTTATAGTATTGGTGCAGGCTAAGAATAATGGATAAACCAGGGGATAGCCAGACATATCCTATGAACACCACATACACCTGTCTGCGATCACCAACCCGCTTGGCAATCGTGGCGATTATGGTAATTCCTTCCTTATTGAAAGAGAACTTTGTTCAGCAGTCTTTCGGTTGATTGGTTGTATGGATTGACTATTGGAATTGATAATGGTTCAGTGGTAGAATTAGTATGATTGGATATCATAGCTTTGGAAACAAGTTCGAATCACATATCCCCTTTTTATATGAGAATGAAGTTTCAGTGTAGAAAAAAAATCGTAAGGAATCCATAGCATGGTGTTAGGGCATTTTCTAATGCAAATTTTCAAGTTTAATGGTCTGTCGCCACTTAGATATAGGTAGATGTGTTCCGAAAGCATTACTTATAAGTCAGTACCTCTAGGTTTAATGTGTCTACTATTTTGGCCACATCGTCATAAGTAAGCTGTAACATCATAAGAGATTGTGGTCAACATACACAGTTTACATAAAAGTCAGACATATAAATGCTTTATGTGTGTTTTATCAGGTTGATATAATAACAGCATGTCAATGGCGGTCACCATTCTTTGTAGAGTTCATTATATACATTATATGGTATAGATATTATAGATACCTAACAACAAAAACAGATTTCACATCTTTAAGTTTCACTGAAAATATTATAAAAAGCTAAAATCTTTAGATATATCCATTACTACGATTTACCGATTTACTTAATTCTTCTTTTAAATCATATATATGCCCTTTGACCAATGTTTAGTATATATTTCCTTATATTGAGTAATTATTAAAGAAGTTATAAGGATAACAGTGAATTAAGATGAAATAAAAATGGCCGTGCAAACCGGGTACGATTAGAATACTTAAAACCACTGAATATTTTAAAGATAATTTATTAATTTATTAAAGGAAAGCGAAGTGGTGTATTTCTAATGATATATTCCTAGTGATGTGATATGAAAATCTATAGTATATCATTAAGTTAAATAATTAAGTGTAATTTATTAAAATAAATTGAAAATTATGATTAATATATATATTTCAAATTTAAATCCTTATGCGTGCAAACTACAAAACGCGTCGTCTCTCTAATCGGTAATTAAAACTCGAGAACCACTGTATTCATTTAATTAGACCATAGATAAATTCTTTGGCCAAGTTGTTTTAAATCAATTAATACATTAACTAAGTTATTAATTAGTTCATATGAATTTGACACAACATTCATCACAATCATTGGCTATCTTAAAATTGAAATAAAATGTATATGTAAATATAAAAGAGAAAATATGAAATCGCTCACATTTATAATTTATAAAATTAATTAACGTAAAATCGTCTTTTTCAATCACGTGCAATCACGCTGTAAGAAATATTAACTTGGTTCCATCATTCCTTGGTCCTATGAGTTCTTTGATATTTTTGGTCTCATTTAATACCATTCACAAAATAATTTACATATATCCTCATATGATGAATATCTTCATAAATACATTTTGGAAAGACGCAATTTATTACTTTTGTAAATATCACAAAATAAAAATATTAAAATAAAATTAGATATTAAATAACAATAATTAACATTAATATATTAAAAAAAAAGTATTAAAATTTAACTTCAGAGATATCAAACATTGTATATGAATATATTTTTCACTTTAATAATACTAGTAACAGTTTTTATTTTTTTTTAAATGTGTCACTTATCAATAGTTATATTACCATTTTTAATCATTCACCGAATCCAGAAACTATTAATATATTGTATTATATAAAGTTCAAAACGTTAACTTTCAAAAGGGAAGAAAGCGAGTTCGCATAAAGTTTACTCGTCGAGCAAACCAATAATAAGACAAGTCTTTGGGCGGGCGGCTCGGCGCGACCCCACGCGACATACTGCGGCCGACAGTGTTCCACCACAGTTTATAAACAACAGGCAATGTAGTAAACGTTCAATTCTAAGATGTATACAAATTTAATTGTACATTGATTTATATATCCATCTATAATTGAACTACACAGAGATAGCGAGTTTGTTTCCCGCACAAGACGTATGTGAATTACTTTTGTATTTGGATGCGTAAAGCCTATGTATAAGTATAAATTACTTATTTTATTGCTATGGAACAGGCTATATATGTTTACTAAACCAATTAGTTGATAGTTCTGACTTTATTTATTAATTCAAAATTGATGAAAACTTTAAACAGAAAATATACAATGGAGAATTGAATTGCGTTACAAGTTTCTAATCCCACATTATGTCTCTTAAATATATATGGTTTTTATCGGCGAAATTCTGGTAAGCCTCACAATATATTACATAATGAAACAAAATACACACTTAAATCTACTCAAAGGAAAAAAAAACTATAAATAACAAAAAATAATGCGAAACGGTGTTCGAATCAATTGAAACATAGTTTACAGGAGTAAATTTGTTCAATGATGTAGGTAACATACGAAATGATTGCTCGTAGGATTTTAGCTGTTTTAAAAAAAAAATCAGGTAAATGAAGATACTACGTGTCAAATATAAGAAACACTTAAATAAATAAATAAATATTAAAATCACATTTACAATGGTTTTTATTTTCAAGATATCATGCAGAAAACACAGATAAATACATCATCATGAGTAAGCTGCTATCATATGTATATTAAGAATACGTTATACGAATGTAAAGTAGGAATACACAATATGTAAAAGATCGTTGATTTCGTCAAACGAATTTGTAAAGACTCCAAAGAAACAGGTATTACTTCTTTTGGAGTCTACCGTCAAAATCTAGTGTTTATAATTAAATGGTAAGTAAATATGTTTTTATATTTATAAAAATGGAGCTTTTTGCTTTTTGAGAATTATCGTAATACCAAACTTTAGAAAAGTAGGTAAATGAACTAGTGAGTTAAACTTATTATCTGTTATAAGTTTATTCATCATACATAGTAATAAACAAATATAATTTGTTGGTACATAAGAATTTTATATTAAAGTCGATTTCGCATTTAGTTAGATAAATTGGTTAATTAGATGGATTTAATTAACGGAATTTAATACAGAGCAACAGACCAAGCCGAGGTTCAGTGTGAATGTGATGCTCTTTTGGGGGCTGCCTTCAAGCCTTGCTTGTGGTAAAGTGTGTGCTTTCCATGTACTAGCCCCGATGAAAACCTTTCATCCTAACAGCGTTAATCAGAACGACAAAAAAAAAATATTATTGTTGTAAAGTACATATTTATTCTAGCCAACAACATCATAATGTAGGTCATGCTAAGCCCGACCCGAGAGGTTGTTATGCTCACAACACTGTACTTATCCATCTCTGGTTACATTTTAGCAAGGCAAAAGATACTCAAACATTTTTGAGTCACCTGGAGCTATTTCCTCCTTATTTCTAGCGTCTCTAGTGATAGAACAAATGTTATAAATATTTAAGTTTACAAATGTACGCTTAGTGGTCGAAATTCTATGCGAATAATTACTGATATTTAAAAATAACTCAACAATTTGATTTAACCTAACCTAAAAAGAAATAATTCAAGATATTGCTCGCACACCGAGCAGAAAAAATGTTTTCAACTATGTTATCTTTGCGTATGTATACATAGATATCGTACTTAAACAAGAAGTATTTAAAAAAGTGAAGATTCGTAGAATTTCAAATGAATACGTAAACGCTTTATCTGTAGTCTGAACATATACGACGCACGTGCGGTGAATTTCACGTAACTTTATTTTGAATTTGGTAGAAAATTAAATTCGCACCATATTTATGGCTTTTCGTTGGTGAAATTGTGTATATATTTATTTCAATGTTCTCCTCTTACTTTTTTACACCGATATTCCATTTAAAAGTCTTCCTTTTCACCGAGTTACGACGTTTTATAAAGAAGGCGTAACATAATTCAGTATCGGACCCCCACTCCAGTAACTTAAAAGCTCCGTGTAATTTGATTTATTTTCGTTTCTCTATTGCGTTAATATTTTTAAAGGTTTCTTTTACTCTAGAGATTTTTTTGTATTTAGAAATTTCAAATTATTATTAAGTTAAATAGAAATTTGAAATTATTCCATGTAATTGCTTTCAGGGTTTGGAGTGAGCGGTGGGTTACTTTATATAGGAAGGTACATAGTTTATTATACATTAATACTAATACTTAATTATTACCTATATAGTATACTACTTGTGCCTACGACTTCGTTCACGTTGACTTTGAAATTGGATCCAGAGGTAAACTGTGTTATTGCGAGTTATAATATATAAGAGAGAGATAAGTCATAGTGAAGTTATCTGTAGAATTTAGGAATTTACGATGATACTATTTAGGAACGATTTAGGAAGAAACCACAATTCTCTTGTACATGTTTTTGATGTATCTTTTAAGCCTTCTTAAGTCATAAAAAACTGATATGAATTGAATGTATTATTTTATTTTGTCTATCTAGCGCACAGTTAGCATATGTATATTAAAGCATATATTAAGGCAGTTAGATTATATTAAATAACCATCTAAGAGTAAACAGCACTATCTAGTAATTTTCTACTATGTACTAATACTTAATACATAAATTCTAAGAAACCATGTTTTTTCTAAATAATAGTGAATCATAGCAGCTTTATTTATTTGTTCCTTTTGCACTTACAAGAGTATAGTTTCGGTCTTTTCTATCAGCGAATTTTAGCATGATAAGCTTGACCAGTTTGTAAATGTCCACTGATTCTATTTCGGAGGATTAATCTAATACTGAGAAGTCCTTGGTGGCAGATCTTCAACTTAAAAATGGCTTTGATTATTTTGTAACCATTATGAGTCGAGTTTTATTACGATGCCCTCCGTCATTAAAATCCGAGGCTTAGGTGCAATTCACGTCTTACGTAAGCACCAATGGAGGGCGAGGGGATCTATTCTTTGCTTATTTTTGCTGACATAGCGGGGGGAGTGTCTGAACAATGAATACATCAGCTATGTTTACTTATTTACTTTTCGTTTTTTTTTTTTGTAAAAATTATGCCAATTCTAACATTATAATGAAGTGAGGTGGATCAAAATCACTTATATTTTGTAAAAGGTTTCGCCACGCAGCTGACAGACGGGGATGCCAGCGTAATTTTTAATTAGATGCCGTGCGCGACCTCTTCTATAGTAAACTAACTAAAGTAAAGAAAAAAAGTAACTGAACGACCCCTTATTATAGGGTTCGAAACCACGATCAAACCGAGCCATTTTAGAAAAGAAAACTATATCAAATGCAATTTTATTTACCCGTGATATGATCCTTCCTTCATCGTCAAGTGTGATTGTGCGCAGATCTATAGTCTGGAAGCCGTCGTCGACGCCTTCGAAGGCTTTATTAATGCAGCCTTCATCCTGTCGTGTCATCTTTGCTATCTGAAAATTTAATAATTTTATTTCATTGTAAAACCTAAGTAATTTTGCTCCGCATGTTTGTTTCTAACGTTTCCCTGACAACATGTAACGTTAAAACGTTACTCAACTATTAACTAAATAGTTACTCAATTAATCATCATGCAATTTTTCATACATGTTGTCTAGGATATAGAAAAGCACATAGGGCACCTATGTTATTTCATGCCTGATTTGATTAATAAAAACTACAAAAACATGAGTGAAGTCGTAGTCAAAAACTAGTACTACTATACGTCCTACATATTATATACATTGGGCTTTTGAAACACCTAGTCTATTCCGCCAAGTTGAAACAACAAATTTGTGGTAGCTCGCTGTGCCTGGATGAGATTGTGTCCGTCTCAGTCCAGTTTGGTGGTGGGCTTTCCGATCCAAACTTTGGTGTATACAATCCTGTCATAGTGGCTTGCAAAAAATATATAGCCAGTGTATGCACATGCAAAAAGGCTTTGACAGCATCGACTGATGATAGATAAATATTAGATTTTCTACTGTACAGAGAATCTCATCTGATGTTAAGTGATAGTAAAATATACCTATAGGTACTTGGTGGCATATTTTTGAACTTGAGGGTAGTAGTTAGCCATCCGAGCAGTGGAAAATGCTCTACCATCCAGTAGCGTCGTAAGGCATGGGCTGCGTGGACGACCCCTTTTTTTTTTGACGGGGGGAAATGCATTTACGCACTACCCTTACCTATTGTATTAGTGAGACCGAAATCCCCCAATACAATAGGTAAGGGGGCACGGAGGGACGAACTCCGTGCCAGTGTGGGACTCGCCCGGGCGTGAAGCGCCCAGAAATACCCACTAAAACCCCCGGGGCCGTCCGCCGCATTTGGGATGAGGGCGACACGGGGTGGCTTTCGCAGTCACCGCGTTGCCCCCTGCGGCAAACCCACCGGGCCTCGTCCGTGCAATGGCCCAATGGGGATGGGGGAGGAGAATGCCCCCCCACCTCTTCGCCCGCCCCCCCGAAGGGAGGCATGATGTGGACGACCCCCTAGAGCCTCGCGGACCGAGGAGCCTGGCGCCAGACCTCAAATATATATTTATATACATATAAATGTATTTATTACATATTATTATATGACTAGCTGAGTGCTCGTGGTTCCGCCCGCGTTGTATATATTGCACCTGCATTGCGTTGCTGTCGCGGGGGGGATAGTCTCGCAAAATGTATCTTGCTATGGTTTCCTTCACCGGAAGCTGATGCTCATTTCAATATTCGAACCTACTTCCTTTGACAAGTAATGCGACTACACTTACCACTAAGTCATTATAGCTTAATTACGTAATTTATTTTTCGATTTAGGATATAATTTGATATATATTTTAGAATAAAAATGTTAACAGTCCTAAACAAATAAAGATCGTTTCATCCCACGAGAAAAATCGAAATTCCCACAATAACAAAAAAGAAACTAATTTCGAAATAAACGCACTACAATGCAACAATAATGTGCTATGGGAATCGGAACGTGCCTGCAAACGAATAGGGCTGTCACCCGACTCTATCTAAAACTATTAATCGCGTGTCGCGTCGTGTTGTTACTGAATAGGGTTATTTATCAAAAATCTGACCATATTCATACATTTGCACAAAATAAATATCCATCTTGGATGCAATTAATATGCTTATAAAAGTTTATTATTTTTTATCGTATTTTGTTTTTCAGTGGTCTATTTTCTGTTAAGACAATAAATATAATTAGTAAACATCCCTATTAATAGGGACTGTGTGATTCCCGCTAAGAATATTATTATTACAATTGCTTATAATTAGCAATTGTAATACTTTCATAATTTCTTTTACCTATATTCAACATTTGACTGTAAGCATTCCAAAAAACAATAAAACAATACAAAATCTTTTCCCGTGGGTGTCGTAAAAAGTGACTGTAGGATAAACCAGGGGATGGAAAACAACATTCTCTGAGTACCACAAACACGTGACTGCGATCGCCAACCCGCCAGCCAAGAGTAGTGATTATGGCAATCACCCTTCTTAATCTTTGGGGGAGACCTATGTCCAGCATCGGACGTATTTAGAATGGATGGATATGAATTAATTATTTTACAAAATACTTTATTATCTCATCTGATCAATCAATGGCAACCCTATAAATAGTGTGTATAATTGCGCACGCGCACGCCCGTAGTAAGCCTTTTCAAAACGGGTGACGTCACCGATCGAAGCCATGCGTTCCGTGTCACTGAGCGAATGCAACAGGCATATGACTACAAGTATATTATGTATATACATATATCAATATATATCCTGTACTAAATAACATAGAATACCGAATAATACAATGCTTCAATGGATGCGGATTCGAGCCCACCTTTCCAACTCTAAAATCAGTCTGAGCTTTCGTTGAAGGAAAACATCGTGAGGAATCCATACCATTTTCTAATAATCCCCGCCTGAGTAGCTACCACTCTCAAGTTTGAAAACCTGTCGCCAAACACCAATAGGTGTGTTCCGGCACCATCATTTGAGAACCACTACTTACAGTCACTTATCAGGCGAGATTGTGGCCAAAGCCTATTCCGTGTAAAAAAAATTATAAAAAGTATTTTTACCTAATAAAAACAACAAAAAAACAGAATCTCTTAAGGTAATAATTTTACAGAGCAGTGAATAGGAGATGGGTCGATAGCTCGTTGAAGCGGCTTCGTGCCCTGGCACAGAAAATTGCCTCTCCTGCGTGTGTATCTCTCATCCAAACTATTTGTTTATCACCTCACTTGTTTTAGAGGTTATTTTTCATAAAGAAAATACAGGCTTTCGAGAATTTACTTATGAATAACAGACTACCGATGAGGGTTTGATAACACTCTTATTACACGATGGAGAGATGATTTCATGAGAATATTCTTGAAAATACTTTGAAGAGAAAACATGATTAAAATTACTAGGCGTACTCCTTTCCGATTTAGCTCTTAACTTTTATTGTTTCCAGAATTTTAAATTATTTAAATAGTTTTTAACAAGGGAATGTAGTTGTGGCCATTTTATTTTATCGAGTAATTCACTATTATCAAATACCTTATTCAATTCTAGGTTGTAATGATTCACCATCATAGACATACATTAAAATCTGTGATTTTGTAAATCAGTTCAGTGGTACTCGAGCTATAAGCCATTCAAGGAACAAAAAAACTAATGAAGGACTTCGGCTTACGTGTAGATTTAAACTGTGTATTATGAAATATTTTGAATAAGTAAGAATAACGTATCTAAAGTAACATTTGTAAGTGAAACAGATGTACAAATAACGTACAAATGTTCATAATTCTCTTGTTTTGTTGTTATTTTAAAAACGGTAAACAGTGTTACTCATTCGACTCCCATAAATAAAGGCAAATGAATACGGCACCACAAAACGTCTAACTTTCTGAACTCCATACATAAAAATAGAACATGGTTACGAACTACTTATCGAATTATTTTTATATATATAAAAACTTTTTATTTATGTATTATGTAAGTCAAATTATATTTCATAAAACAAATGTATATTACGAACAATGAAGAAAAACCGCTCAATTTTTTTGGTTAATTTGTAACGCATTGTGATAGTTTAACTTATATATGTTTATATGTTTGCTTCGTTCGTTAAAGTATCTCTTCATTGTATTTTGAATTCACGGGAAAATCACGTCAGCCGGTGTAGCTTTAAAAGTACCTATGATTATCTATAATAAACTTTCGATGAATGAAAAATTCGTAAAAAAAAATCTTGCATTCTACCAGTCTCAAGCTTCAAAACCTATCGCAAATCATCTGCGAACATATTGGTAATGTTTTATAAAATAATGAAAAAAATAATTCACATATAAAATCACATTGGAGTGGATCTAATATAAAAAAGCGAAGCCCTCCAAATCCCCTCCGCAAGGAAATGTAGCCAGAAGGCTGCCAGCACTGCCACGTTGCATGACAATGCCGATTCTCTGACCGAGAAATAGTCCAGGCTTCTGGTTATGAGACGTCTCGTCCAAACGAGCATCACAGGTTACGAGCACTCGGTCCCCGCGACCCCAAAGTCTCGACTCCAAACAGCACAAATATGTAAGGCCAGCGAAAAAGAAGCCTTCTTAGAAAAGGGCACAATTTCTTCGTAAATATATTTTGAACGAGTCATAATTGAATCAAAATTCGACGTAAGTTTTTTGGTACTACGTATTTATTGAAATAAATTATGTATTTGTATGGTAAGGTTAACTATACTAAATTTATGATCTACTAGCTGTGTACCCGCGGTTGCACCCGCGTTTTATATGTTTTTCACTGCGTTTAATTTTGTTTTTTGTATAGAACCCTAATTATTTACCTAAAAAATATATATTACTTAGATAAAATAAATATATTTCTCATAATTTCAAGCACTTGCCCTAAAAAGGGTGCATTAAATCGGTTTTTATTAAAAAAATTATATGTTTTATTTTCTTTACGCGGAAACCTATATTAACCTTAATTATTTTCAAAAATTAAAAGTACTCTAAGTTACCCGGAATAACTTCAGCTATCTACCAAAAAAAAATCCGTCAAAATCCGTCAAGCCGTTCCGGAGATTACCCGTAACAAGCAAACAGACAGACGAAAGAAAAATTAAATTTTACAATTTGTATTTTTGGTATAGGTATCGTTATTCATAACTATTTAATAAAAAAAATAAATTTTGACATTACAAACAGATACTCCAATTTTATTTATTAGCATAGATTCTGTACTAATTTCGACTTACGGATCCACTCGAATATTCTAATCGGATTTTATGATTCGCATAATATTGCAAAGGATACATAGTCTTTTTTTTTATAACTACTTCACATCAAAGTTTTTTACGAAATTAATAAAATCAATAGACGCTTTTTACGTGAGTCGTGGGTGGTTATATTGACAATAGTGTAACTTACAAAAATATGGAATAATATATTTTTCAAATGATTATTAATATTTTTTCACAAATACAATCCCTGTAGCACCGAGTAGGAGAGTTAGTAGAATATAAATATTTAGTATCAATACTTCATACTATCAAGACTTCATACGACAATAACGTTTTACTTCATAAGTAAATTCTAGATATCGCGTATTTAGACGTACGGCGGAAGCAAATGGCAATTTTCAATTTTCATCTTACTCAGGATTGGTTCGAGTTATTCCACTTTGTCTATAAAACACTTAAACCCTATCTATTAACATAATAAATAGATATTTGCTCGCTCAGTCAATATGTAAGTAGATTAAACCCCCTTGTTATACAAAGTTATTATACAAAGGACTCCAGACTACATAATCCTCAAATATAAATACAAATCCGGAAAAACCTAGGTACTAGAACCTAGAACAATAGAATTAAATATTTACATATGCGAAATTCATAAATGTATATAGTTAACGTTATCACTAATACCGGTTATCACAACCATAAAGGTTCCTTATCAGCGCAATCAGTAACATAATAAGAATTAAGTCTACTATCAGTATGAATAAATATTTAATATTCATAAAATTTTTGTATAACGTACTTTTGTTTGAGGGTTTATTAAGTTAAAAAAAAGTATGGCATCTGGAGTTTTTTTTTTTAAATATCAAGTGACAAACATGCAAACGATCCGAATTGTCCAAAATTGTCCGAATTTTGCTTCCGTCTGTAGCGTCTATAGCGTAACCGACAATTCGAAGCCATGTTAATCAATTCTATATCTGAGAATACAATCTCTGAGGTATAAATCATATACCACAGGTTAATAAATTACAATAAAAAATCACGCAGGAACTAAGCGAAATTTTGGTAATTTATTATTTTTTCAAAATAATAAGGTTGTTTTTTTACTTTGCTAACTCCGCTTCAAATTATATTCAGCTATCACGTCTCCTGGAAATTGATTTGTTTACACTAATAAATAATATAATAATTTCTTATAATTATGTAAATAGTAATACATAAAGATATATACAAATCAATTTTTCTTAGAGAACTTTGATAATATAAAATATAATAATTTTATCTCATTTAAATATAAAATAGATACCTAACTAAATAATCAATAAATATATTCTTAAAAAACATACTACTTACTAAATTCAATTAGATTAAATAAATGAGCTTCCGTTGTTGTCGTGTGATGGCCGTAATCGATTACACGTGTTTCGCCTCTCCACGAGGCATTTTCAGTTCGATGTAGACTCTTTCGAGACGAGCGGGCGAGAAAAAAATCAACCATATTATTATGATTTCCGCAAAAAGTATCGCCTTCATCAATCGAATATTATTTTTCCTACCAATCGTATGCAAAAATTTTAATCTCTTCTTTAGTACATTAACTAATGATACGGAATGTAAATTCTAAAATATCACACAAAACTCTATCAAAAGTTATATCAAAAGGTCACGAATAGAACACGCAATATTCAAATTCAAAGTTGGAACGAAAGAACTTGTATTGATCCATCAATCCATTCAACCGAAAGAAGTCTACTGTTGGAAATAGGTCTCCCCCAAAGATTTCCACGACGACCGGTCTTACGCCACCCGCATCCAGCGACCTGCACCAGGTCGTCAGTCCACTTTGTGGGTGACCTCTACTCACGCTGCGTCTTCCAGTACATGGCAGCCATTCGAGAACCCGTTGGCCCCATCGGGCATCGGTTCTACGAGCAATGTGGCCAGCCCATTGCCACTTCAGTTAGGCAATTCTCCGGGCAATGTAGGTTACTTCGGTTCTTCTGCGGATCTCCTAATTTCTGATTCGATTACGCAGAGAAACTCCGAGCATAGCCGTCTCCATTGCCCTTTGGGTAACTTTGAGCTTCCTAATAAGGCCTATTTTAAGTGACCACGTCTCAGTGCCATAAGTCATCACTGGCAACGCAGACTGGTCAAAGACTTTTGTCGTGAGACACTGCGGTATCTCGGACGAGAATATTCTGTATAGCTTCCCAAACGCGGCCCAGCCGAGTTGGGTTCGACGATTAACTTCTTTTTCGAACTTGGAGTTACCTAACTGGATAGTTTGTCCCAGTTATATAACTGTCAACAACTTGTATTGATGACCGTAATAAATTATGAACCATTGAAAATTTAACAGGTGTTTAAAAATAAAGAAAAAATCTTCATAGTTGTACTAACTGTGTGTGTAAATCATATATGCGATGCAGAACATCTATTAAAACATAGTGACCTACTTACTAATTGTTTAGTACAGTTATTTATATTTTCACATCGCCATCAAATATCAATACGATCAATGAATTATAAATAAAATTTTACAATCTATTGACTCTTTAACTCCTTTCACTCGATACACATATGTGCGTTGGGCGATATTTCAAATCGAAACATTTCTAATCTATTTCTGTTCTAAATTACGTTATAGTGACCGAAAATAGAACATCATTATTGCAGATATTACAAGGACAAAGCAGTTTTCGTACATTTTTATTGATAAAACTAATAATTACTTGCTAAACAAAAAAATAATAAAAAAGCTAATCAGCCGTGGAGCTGCCGACAGAAGTCAAAACTTTGGAAAAACTGTTGTTTTTAATGTTTACATTTCATAGTTTGTTAATTGAAATTATTAAGATAATTTAAAATTATACGTCTTTTGTCTGGTTTTTACATTTATTGGCAATAACTATGTACATTTTTATATAGTTTATTCATAATCAAAACATACTATAGGCTGCATATATATATATATATATTATATAAATTTATAAAGACTTCTCAAAAATGGTACGAACGTCGGCTTGAGCTGCTTTCCATGCTAAAAATTTCGCGGAATTTGCTCTGACTAACCTAGCGGCTAGTAAACCTATAAAGTAAAAAAGATCCTTTACAAAACCTATGCAGTAACTTGCGTGTAGTGTGCAAGTATGAGTGTGCATATGATATGCGTAAAGCTAGCGCATGTGGTGTTACTGTATCGCGCTGGCGACGTCTACAGGAACCTCGTCAGATGGGGAACGGATCATGTCCTGTGCGAGTTCAAGAGCAACATCGACCGCCCGATAGATTTGAATCTATCTCTAGTCAACATCGTAACGACGGAATACATTTACCACGGTTGAAGCCTCTAGGCAATTTCGGATATACAATTGTTAATTCCGGACACATGATGGGCCTTAACATATCACTGTATTAGCTTTTTCACAAGTGTACGGTAGTCACAATCCAGTCTACACACAAATGATGAATATTCTTATAGAGCTAAGAGTATAGATAAAAAAAAATAAATATGTATATCATAGAAATACGTTTAAGGCGAAAAGCTGCTATATGATTTTTTATTAGGGCACAAAAGCCACCACCACGAAATTTAAACAGATTCATTGAACTGAAAACAACTTACAACGGGTGTCAATATCAAATCTTAAAAGTTAAGATTGAGATGATGATCGCTGTCACTGGTTTTTGACATTTTACAGAAAACCGGATTGAAATTTCGGATTTCTGTTGGTAAAACAGATTGAGATCGCATATTGAAACCGGCCATTAGTGGATAAGAAGAGCCTCTAAAAATATAGATTACAAATGCCGTTTCACATTGATTCATTTTAATGTGAATTTTACAAGGTCTCATTATTCCGTGATACGCTTTCTTTTCTTAGGCACGCCTGTTAATGTTAAAGCTATGATGGCTCCGAGGTAGTGAAGTCGGTTTCCACCCAAACCCACTAATCAAACGTTATAATTGACCTTGAACTTTCGGTGAAGGAAAACCTCATGACGAAACCATAACATTGTATGAGGGCATTTTGTAATGCTCCCTAATTACCTATCCACCCTTTAGTATTAAAATATGTCGCCAAGCGCCTAAAGATGTGTTCCTGCAGCAACACTTGATAGGACGTACCACCTTGAGCCACATCGTCACTTAACATCAGGTGAGATTGTAGTTAAAACACTATTATATAAAATAATATAAAATCGAATTATTGAATTTGTTATTATATTATAGTTAAAGCGAGAATCGAACACGCAACGCATCTAAAGAGTGTCTACAAAAACCTGATTTATTTTCATTACCTACTCATTTGCCAATACTTGTGATTGTAAAGGGCAAGAGAGCCCTGTCTGAATAATAATTCATTAAATCGACCAAAAATACCCAAAGGTACATTTTATATCTTTAAAAAAATCAATAAACCATTGAAAAAAAAGATTGTTAAATACTGTCAAAGCCGCGAGCACAGCTAATATAACATGTATAATATTAGTAATTTACCTATAACGTTTACGTTCGGAAACTCATAATTTTTTGACCTGAGATAGGTTATTATTTATTTACATTAAAAATTCATAGTCATATAAACTAAACCGAAACATAAAATAAAGAGCCAAAATTGAATTTATCATTATTTAAAAACTATATATAAGACTATGTTTACATGTGTGTGTGTATGTTTGTATGCGAGTGTACGTAATATGCATATGTATGTTTGTCGATATGTTTATGTAAGGATATATGGCTGTTTAAATTTCATGTTATTTGTTTACTAGAGTGATTTTCATTTGGTTTCTAAAACTGCTTTTAGATATATTTTTGTTACGTAGAAAATAACGCTTGAATAACGAACAATCTAGACTCATTTTTTTCACGATGCATCTAGAATCCGGTCATCTGTCGTCGTGGTCGAGTGGTTAAGACCATTGGAATATTATTACAATAACACACGGTTCGAGGCCTCGGTCGATACTTAAAACAGAGTACTAAAGAAACCTCACACATTTAGTGATTTTTTGTTATTATATACATATATATATATATTAAAGAAAATAATCTGTACTATTGGCAAACTTCCTCTTAATACTGCCACATACTAGGTAAACACAGAGTCATAGATAGTTCGGTGCTTAAAAACGCTATTGTGCATTTATATTCATAGCACAATCAGTAAGATGCACCTAATAACAAAAATTACTAATGATCTATCAGCTCACATGACATTTTCAACTGTCTAGAAATAATAAACTTTTTCAAATAAAAAAGTCAGCTACTGGTCTCGATTCCTAGCAATTCACAATTAACCTTTAAAAACTGTCATCTTCAGGTTTTTAATGCTAGATATTATGCAGGCGAACTATATACTGTAGAGTAATAAAAAATAATAAAAATAATTATAATCCAAGTAAACTTGTATTACGTTATAATGCAATTAATACTTACGTATAGTGACGTCACAATTCGTTTAATCCATTACTTGTGATAGAGGAATAAGCAAACGATTTATGTTTGTCACGTGAAGTTATCAAGTACAGGAAGGTTTACTTGCAAGTCGCAACTTACGTACTTCCATAAAATAATAAAACTGTATTTATTTACAAATATAAATGTGAAAACTGACACAGAACAACAACGAACTGAGCACAATAGTTAAACGAGTTTGTTACCGAATCAGTGACGTAACACGAAAAAAAGTAAAAGTTGCGCACGATTCGCGAATTCAAATTTCGAATTGAAGGAGGAACGTGCGCCGGCACACCTGCAACGCGGTGGACTGCGCGCGCGCGCAACCACCAGCCATCGCAACCGGTCATGGACCGTAGTATACACTAAATACACAGGTATACAACCTGTTTGACCGGATGTGTAGGGTTCCCTCGCAGAAAAATGCACGCTTCGTTAAACAAACAACAACGATAATAATTACAACAGGAAAAGTTTTTGCTTATTACGCCGCCGGTAATCATTGAACTTTGGCATTTCTTGTAAGGAAATTTATGCATTTAAATTTAATTACTAAAGGAGATCTAACGGGGAAGTCACTATCATGATTACGAAATATATAATAAACGTAGTTAATGTGAATCAATGGTCAGTCTTTTTTATTTATTCTAATGAAATTACTTTTGGCACGATGGATATAAAATTTGTGACGAAAGTTGCTCTTATGTGTAACCAATAGCTATTTATAGCTAACATCAAAATGAACTGCAGTTCTAATTATTACTTCTGAAGGTTGAAAAGACAGTTGGATTACAGAAATACAAACACTCTTGCTTCGTAGCTCTAAAATCGAATCTTGCACAAGTGGACATAATTCTACCAATGTAAAGTATGTCCGTTTTCTAACATAATACCAACCCTTTAAATCTCTAGCAAAACGTTGGCCATCGTTCTAAAACCTTCCAGGGCATCTCGATGTTTTTTTTCCATGTTGTTATTTTTAATATACATAACTTGTGCACTATAACCAACACCATATCACTCAAATCACCACCAATATTACATAATATAGAATCAGATACTGCAAGTATATAAAAACAACTACTAAGTGATGATGGCGCAGCGGGTAGTGCGACCGGATTCGATCCCCACCTATCCGACTCTAAAATTGGCCTGAGCTTTCGATGAATGAAAACATCGTTAGGAAACCATAGCATGTTAGTAGGGCATTTTCTAATGATGCCCGCCTGGGTAGCCACCACCCTTAACTTTGAAAACCTGGTGCCAAATACCAATAGGTGTGTTCCGGCAGCATCACTTGAGAACCAGTACCTAGGTTTAGTGTGTTTACCGACCTAGACCACATAATCACATAGCATCAGGTGAGATTTTGGTTAAAGCACAGAGCCTATACCGTGTAAAAAAATAATAATATACTGCCAAAAATTCTAGTAGTATTTAATATCAACATAAAAATATTCCATATCTTTCTGAGTAAAAGAATTGATAGAATTATCCCACCAATTCATGTGATATCGGAGCCTTAATTATTATTATAATAATAGAATTTTGATTTCGGACTTATCCATTATTTGTGTTGTTAGTAATGTCATTAAATTAATATTAGTAAATACGTAAGGTAAGTAAGGTATTAAGACTGGTCCTGAATCGCCGTAGCATCGAGTAAGAACGCTGACGTAGAATGGCAAAAAAGTCATCGACTCTAGCTTCAGCGAACATACAGAATGTGCTTCAGAATCGAGCCAATCCCAATGGCACCCTGAACGCAATGTCTAACTGAATACATATAGCTAACCCAAAGGCTACACGAGTAAAACGTTTAGCAGTGTGGACTAAATTTGTGCAACGATCGAATCTGGGCAAGCAGTATGCTTGCGGGCCGCCAACACTCTGCGATCTCTGTCAATATCTTAGTCATCTATGTGCTCCGATCCATGATCACATGTCCCAGATACTTAAACTGAGTTACAGTGAGAACCGCTGTACCTTTCAATAGTACTTTAAATAGTTCAACAACTGTCTATCTAAAAAGTGACACTATTAAAATTAACTTCATAATTGTTCATGACTTCCAAAAAATTAATCATTATAAATCTTAAGCATTCGAACAGTTATAGCCTTTGAAAGCTTGTAATTCAGTCCACATTAAATATTGAACTCGACCCGTCACATCTCGGCGTATTTAAAAACGCGCTCAACTAATACACGAGATAAGTAAAGAAAAACTGTGAAAAGTTCTCATCTCACGGCGATAGCTTTGCGCGGTCGTCTTTGTTTACCGTCCGCTGTGACACAGATGTGGAGCTTGTTCGACACAGGTATGCACTCAGGGTCACCTGGGGGACATTCGTAGGCCCGAACACCCGATCTCAATAAAAAAGCAATTTCATGACTGTTATTATCTTTAAAGCTTGGTGTAGACCGCCTTGTTGAGGGTGTTTGGAAAAATTCGACCTATAAGAATTCAACCGTTAACAAAGTTATCGCTAAGAAGAGCTTGCAGAAAAAAAAAAATATATCTATGCCCACCCCAGTATGACTAGCTAGCTAACTTATACTTATCAGATACATATATTGCTTTCTATAAGAGGTAAAAAAAATTAAAAAAACTTAAAGGCTGTATACGCCTCACCTTTGTTTAATACCGTGGTTCCCTAAGAAATAAAAAATAGTTACCTAACAAAATTATTCAAGTGTATTTGATTTATTGTAGTTTACAATAAAAGCTTAAAAGGAGGATCCTTCAAAATTATAATTTTACACCAATAGAACTTTTTTTATCCAAGTAATGACAATATCACGACAACAGTAAAAAAACGGTTCAAGAAGTCTCAATCAGACTTTAAGAAAAAAAATGGACCGTCTTATTTATGACTTTCGGGTCGCTATTGATGGTTGAATTATGAAGTTGAATTTATGGAGACTTTTAATTTATGTTTAAAATTAAGCACAGATAATTACCTAACACAAGTAACCTAAAAACATCGGGCAAAAATATATCAATATAAAATCATTTTAAAACCTTAATAAAAGAGCTGTTTATTAAAAAACGCAATAATGATTTGACCCCCCGAAATTAAATATGAATAGGTACCTGTTAGTGTTACAACATACCCTTTTGTTTCGTGTTGGCTAATATCCAGTTCACTTTCAGGCATCCTAGAGACGGCGTTCAGCTGAAACTTAGATATCTTCTAAGATCTACATACACTAACTTACATATAACTTCGAACAGTGACGCCTTGGTGTTTACTTTGTTCAGAATAAGGGCACTAGAGAATACAACTTCGTTCGTGTGTATGCCTGTGTGTAACTTATATTATTATAAACCACGAGTGGACAAACATTATTTAGGTATTTTAACAAAACTTCTTGACTTTCCTGACCACTTGAGTTTAAAGCGTCAATTAGGTGTTTGTCAAGTTTTAAAAATGTATTTTCACCAACAAAAAACAAAAACGATGTGCGTACTAGACGTTTCAGTAAAGATCTTTATATAAATAGACACGGCTGTGAAATCCGTGAACCAGCTAAAGACATTAATTCAAATACGAAGTGAAATTTAAAGAGGAGACTTGAAGACAAAATTTTATTTCAAATCGGATTATCAACTGTTTGCGTATTCTATATCTTAATTAATTATTAAGTTTAATTTCACGCTGCATTAAAGAAATTCTTGTGAAACCATAAACGTAACATGGTATTACATATTTAACCTTTTTAACTTAAATTAGCATCGATTTTATTTCCATATATATTTGATAATATAACAGTTCTATATATTTAAAGCTTTTTGTTAAAAATACGATACCATAGTAACAGAGTTATTGATAAAACTGCGCCTGACAGTTTTTAGAAACATCTTTACAGTAACACACAAAAAAAGTGGAGGCAATATGTTTTTATTCATTTAGAAAAAAAAAACAAATTATTTATCAGTAGATAATGAAGTTGCTGAAATTCCATTTGAGATACCATCCTCCCGGTCTCGTCCTGGAATATTTGCAAAAGGGTATCGTTAAGAACAAATCCATCGATCTTCTTGATTTAAATGCCAAGTAAGTTGCAGTAATAGTTGACGTCGTAGAAAAGATATAGGATATCTTTTATTCTTTGATAATCACATCAACTTCATAATAATAATGTCTTTTTAACTGGTGAATATTTTGTACCTACACATCTTTTATACATGTATTAGCTGTCCGCCCCAGCTGGGCCCACGTTTCATAAATTCTTAACTGCGTATAAAAAAATTTTTACAGAACCCTAATTATTTTCCTAAAAAATGTTTATTACTAAGATAAAGTATTAATATTTCTCATAACTTATAGCACTTGCGCGTAAAACTGTGCATTGAATCGGATTTAATTCAAATTTTTATGAATTTTAATATTTTTCGCGGAGCCCTAATTATTATCAAAAATTCAAAGTACCCTAAGTTACCCTGAGTAACTTCAGCTATCTACCAAAAAAGTACCGTCCAAATTGGCCCAGCCATAATAAAATAAATAAAATTAAAGTGTCTGCTTGCAATGTCAATTTTTTTTTCCTAAGATATGAAAATACGATACCTATACCAAAAATACAGTTTTTAAAAATGTTGTCTGTATGTCTGTTTGTAATGGGTATTCTTCAGAACACCTGGGCCGATTTTGACGGTACTTTTTTTGGTAGATAGCTGAAGATAATCCGGGTAACTTCATGTACTTTGTATTTTCGAAAAAAATTAGGGTTCTGGGTAAAAAAATAAAATTCATAAAAATTTGAATGAAATTCGATTCAATGCACAGTTTTACGGGCAAGTGCTATAATTTATGAGAAATATGAATACTTTATCTTAGTACTAAACATTTTTTAGTGTTTTGTAAAAAAAAATGTAAACGCTGTGAAGAATATATAAATGCGGGCGCAGCCGCAGGCAGACAGCTAGTATTAGTATAAATTTAAAGAGTAGACCATTTCTAAACATAATTTACAATTTGTCAGTTCAAATATAAAAGAAATAGCGAACAAACTAAAGACGACGGAGATGCTGATAACGTCCGAGGTCTCCGAACAGCTGGAGCAATGCCTGGAGATTCTAAAGAAGCGAGTGGAACACGAGGGTCCAGCCGGGAAGAGATTCTTCATATACAAAACCATGCAAACTCATGTATTACCACTTACGAATGTAACTTTCGACAAGATCGGTGGCAGGTCAGATTCTCTTGCAGACTGTTTGAGGGATCCTTTATATATATATCTACCAAATATTTATGAAGGTAAACTGATTTAAGAGTAGACGGAGACATAAAATATTCATGATTTGTGTAGAAAAATATGTGTAAGATAGTTATGAGAAGATAGTGGTAGAAGTAAGCAGATTGAGGTGACCATAATTGATGAATTACTAATATAATTATCTCCTTTGTTTGTCAAACGCATTTTTTTAATCCAACGCCCAATTTAAGAAATTAAAACTGAAAAACGTTAAAAGATGATGATTTAGAAATAAACAAAAGCCAACTTTTCTCCAAGGCTTAGGTTATAAAGAAACATTCTCACAACACCATTTTTTTTATAGATGCCTCTCTGGTAGCTACGACAGAACTTGCAAAGTATGGGATGTGGAGACTGGCGAAGAATTGAAGACATTAAACGGACACCAGAATGTTGTGTATTGCGTTGGATTTAACTTTCCAATTTGGTGAGATTGAATCTAAATGTTACAATTAATTGTAATGACTATTAGACTTTTTTTTATTAACGAAGAAGAATTTTAGAAAAGATTCTCTGTTTCACTTTTTGCAGCTATAGGAAGTTATCAGGTTTTGTTTCCTTATTAAAATATCCTGTCTAACAAGAAAGCGTTTTTTCTCCAGAGTCTGTGAAAGTGATCCGATCGTTCTAGCAATCTATTCCATGAACGCCATGCCACTTCTCACTCATGGTGATTGTCACACAGGATAACTCCTTTTATAATAAGAAAGCAACAGTTCTCAGTTTGTCCGTTAGTAGGCTTATAATTCTGATTTACTTGATACATATTTAAAACAATATTTTTTATACGGTATACTTTCCACAATTTCACAAGTGATGATATGGTCCAGGATAATAAACACACTAAGCGTAAAAGGACTGGTTCTTAAGTGATGCTGCCGGACCACCCCATTTGGCATCAGGTTTTCTAGCTTGAGAACGGTGCCTATCCAGGCGGGCATCATTAAAAGATGCTCTACCACATGGTTTCCTTTAGCGAAAAGCTCAGGCTGATTTTAGAGTTGGATAGGAGCTTTTAACTCATTTTATGTAGTTTATTAGAAATAATGGGACGAAAGTGTAAATTGTGAAGTGTTACAAAACTTTGACAACTTTTAAGCGGTCCACCATTCATTTTAGACATTGCTTGAATATTAGAAAAATAAAACAAAGTTGGCTCTAACGAACTTAAATCTCTGACTTTTGAAAGTCATGCTTCGATTTTTATTTTGAAATTGATAACTTTGACCTACTATTGTTTTCCTGGATTTTGGTTGTAAAAACGATATTCATAAACATGTATTATTAATACTATTTCTTTTTACGTGACTTTTAAAGCGATCGAGTATTGACTGGTTCGTTTGATAAATCTGCGAAGATATGGGACCCGGAGACGGGCGAATGCCTCGCGACGCTGTGGGGACACCGCGGCGAAGTTGTCGCGGCTCAATTCAGCGCCAATGGAGACCATGTCGCTACTGGGTCTATGGATAGTACCGCTAAACTCTTCGACGTCCGTACTGGTCAGTTAATAATATAATCAGTGCATATTGATGCATTATTTTATAACATCACTTAAATTGGAGCGATTAGGTGTTTTTAGGAACGCAGCAAAATAGCTATCACTTTAATTTAGCTTCTGGACACTCCTCAACGCAACATATTTATGCATACATGCTACTGTGTATTGTGTATAATCACTTGGTGTATGGGCATCACGATCCAATAACTCATCGGCCATGTATAACCACTTACAATGGGGTTTTCTATATCTTTTGAAAATAATAATGATAACTCAACGGACGCTCCATAATGACATGAACACAGCATTGACAACATGATTCGAATAAATTATTTATTAAATTGTATGGTTGTCTTAAATGGTTTGATGACATTGAGTTAAAGGGTCTTCGAGTATTCATCATTATCCTTGCCTATTTAGCAATAAGTATATTTCAGATATTATCTAAACCCAGTTTTATAAAACCTCTTTAGAAAGAATTCTTTTGAAATCGTTAAAAATATTTACGTAGAAATGGTTGCGCGTATCCTAACTGACAACGATTAGGCAACAAAATTCAATAATAAATTGTAAAATGTATCTATTGCAGGGCTGAAAAAAACCCGTTTTTTTTAATTTTTTAAAACAAACAATTCAAAGTATTTTAAAGTGTTCTTTTTTGTCTTTTTATTGTTTTTTTTCTTTTTAGTTAATGCCATTACTTTTAAATCAAATATAGACTAGGTATTATTTACAGAAATTAATCAATGGATAAACATTTATTTTATGTTGCGTGCGAACCTATCTCTAATCCGTACTAAACGATTTACATTCACCTGTATGTTCTAACTAATGTTCATTTTTTTTTTTATTTTTATCATTTTATAACTTTGGTTGATTTTAACTGAATATTATAATGTAGGTATGTTTTAAAAATACGTGTTATCTTGTCCTATAAATGCATGCACCAAATATTGTTTGTTAATTATTGGTACTTTGATCTTTGTTTGATTGAATAAATTGCTTGTCATAAGAGTAATATATTTTATTTAATTACAATGCCAAAACAATTACATAAGTAAATAAATAGCATAGACTCAACTGGTTTTAAGTCAAGCTATTTAGAGTCCTAATTATTAATTTATTTTCATTTACTTTATGTGTTTATACATACATGTGTTTTAAAACAACTTGTTTTAATCATGCCAACCCTGATCTATTGCAAAATTTTAGTAATCTTTGAAGACCCTCCCCCCCCCCCCCCCCCGTAATTACGTATTAAGTAAGCATTGGCATAATTTTGATAAAAAAACGAAGATTAATAAATAAATATTGCTTACGGAATCACCATTTCCGCGATGTCATCAAAAACAATCATTCATACTTACATACCTAATTACGCACGACCCTTAAAATATTCAAGGTAACGAAATCCATACGTACTGCGGACATACAGCAGAAGTGATAGCTCTCCAGTTCGATCCGAACGAGGGTCAGAGGCTCCTAACCGGATCCTTTGACGGAACTATATCGATGTGGGACACGAGAGTTAAGGAGTAAGTTTATTTTAATACGCCTGATGAAAAATACTGAGCAAACTAGTTTATTTACATAAATACACTTGAGGTTTTATATAATTCGTTTCTAATATTTGTTATCTTATTACAGTTTGAATAATTTTGTGCTATTTGGATCCTAAACTAAACCCAATAAAATCATAGTCCTCAATACAACTTCAATAAAATTGTCTGTTGGTAATATCAAATTAACAACTTTTTACTAAATGCATATGAAAACTATGTAAAACACAAATTTAAAATATTTTGTCCGTCTCTGGACTGACTGGACTTTTTTGATAGCTAGCTGAAGTTACTCCGCGTAACATAGGCGACTTATATTTCTTGAAATAAATTATAATTCCGCATATGAAAATTAAAACTCAAAAAATTATAAACAAAATACGATTCATTGGACAGCGCCATTAAAATATTATTTTCCAATGATAATTATTTAAAAACAGTGAATAATATGAAACGCGCCGGAGCACACATCTAGTTTATAGTCAATGCAGAACACTGTTAACGTCTAAAAATGTGTACTTCCCCAGGCGCGTATCAGTCCTCCGAGGCCACGACGGTGAGATATCGAACGTGCAGTTCAATTGGGACAGTTCCCTTGTCGGATCCTCATCGCTGGACGGTAGCGCCAAACTCTGGGACGCGAGGAACAACTCCTGCCTAGCAACAGTCGCAGGACATACCGATGAAGTGAGAAAATAATACTTTCAACAAAATCACCGTTCACTTTTATAAATATTCCATTGATTTTTCTGGAATTATGTGACGTTTTACGTGATATAGTGTGACTGTTGTACACAAGTGAAGTTAATTGTTAAAAATTGTTAAAAAGTTAATCTGAGAAATTTAAAACTCTCCCTGAAAGTTCTAAGTAATTTTGTTAAAGCTTTGGAGGAAGTGTTCTTGATTTGAGACTTGGCTGCATGGTCTATGCACCTTTGCCTTTTCTTTAGAAAGGAATAAATGGAAAAATATTGCTGCGTTTTTATCTATTCAATTGTTCATGTACAGTATTACAAATGCAAAACGATGTTTTCGTTGACTGAATTCACTATTATCCACAAACTTTTTATGTATATTTATACTAATAAATAAATTTTAAGTATATGCTTGTAATATCAAAATAACAACATTTTATTCAATATTTTATATAAACTAGCTGTGTTCCCGCGGTTGCGCCCGCTCTTCATATATTCTTCACTACATTTTTTTTGTACTGAACCCTAATTTTTGTTTAGTATTAAGATAAAGTAAAAATATGTCTCATAAATTCAAGCACATGCACTCAAAATCGAATTTTTATTCAATTTTTCATTCGTTTTATTTTTTTTACGCGGAACCCTGATTATTTTCGAAAATTAAAAGTATCCTAAGTTACCCGGAGTAACTTCAGCTATCTACCAAAAAAAGTCAAATAATTTTCACATTACAAACAGACACTTCAATTTTATTTATTAGTATAGATATATATCTGATGTTATTCCTCGTAACTTAGGCTAGGTACTTTAACTTTACGAAAATAATTAGGGTTCCGTGTAAACAAAATAAAGTTCAAAGGTCTGAATAAAATCCGATTCGATGCACAGTTTCACTGGCTGTATTTGAATCTATGCTTTCTATTAGTACCAAAAATAATTAAGTTTCCGTGTAAAAAAATTAAAAGTGATGAAATTGTTGAGAATAAATGATTTAATGGACACCACCATCAAAACATGATTTTCCAATGATTCAAATTTAAAAACTCTTTATGCAATTTATGCCCTGATAAGGCGCTTATGAATGTCAAAATAATATCATAAAGGTGTCTACGGTAAAGGGGCCAGTGGTTCTGGAGTTATAAGCCAACTAACAAAAAGACATACAGACAGCTCTTTATAAATACATTTATAAGATCGAGCAAATACAATTACCCTTCTCGAACCTATGGAAAGATTAAGTGGATCTTAACACGTTCATTGCGGGGGGGGGATAGTTTCGACCTATTGAGAGGTTATTACTTTGGGTTCTATTAAAAATAATGTGACTACATGAAATGCGAAATCCATAACACGATATATAAGTGTGAAAAAGCATATTCGATTGTACCAATCATCAATTAAGATAATAATTAATAATAATAATAATAATAAGCCTTTTATTGTTTCTCATTTGCATGCATTTACAAATTAGTTGTAACAAAGATTATTAATTTATAGTAGGTTTATATACAAAGAATATTAATAATATTTTAATGGTATAATATGTTTATGTATTAGTATTTCATTTTTTTAGTAGTTAAGTATATTTATTTATTTTATTTCAATATATTTGTAACTTAATGTTGGTATTTATTAATTTGTAAAGTAAAATAAAATTTAAATTTAAATGTCATTATTTTTATGAGAACCCCTCTGTAGGGTAAAGGCCTCCTCCATTTGTAACCAATATTTTCTGTCTTTTGCTTTTGTTAACCAATTGTCTGAAGCAATATCTTTGATGTCATCGACCCATTTTCGCGGTGGTCTTCCTCTTTTTCTTTTACCTACTGGTCCATTCCATTTTACGACACAGCTTGTTCACCGGGC
The DNA here is from genome assembly GCA_014132275.2 of Samia ricini. Taxonomy (NCBI): domain Eukaryota; kingdom Metazoa; phylum Arthropoda; class Insecta; order Lepidoptera; family Saturniidae; genus Samia; species Samia ricini. The sequence continues at coordinate 17,898,010 of AP028161.1, forward strand.
ATCTTCAACTCTCGCTAGGTGTCCTGCCCATTTCCACTTTAGTTTCATGGAGTGTACTAGGAAATCGATTTGCTTTGTTTTCTCTCTAATCTGGGTGTGGCGTACTTTATCTATTTTTCGTAATCCGAGTATGGATCTTTCCATAGCTGCTTGACAGATTCAAATTTTTTCCTTTGCCTGCTTATATAATAATTATAATGTACAAAGTTGTGTAACGTTTAATGTGTCGAGTACCCATAAAAATGAAACAATAGAAAGACAATAGGAAAACAATGGAAAGCTGGCGTAAACGCCTGGAAGGTGCTCAAAGGGTTAATAAAAGACATACGCACACACCCAACGCTCATGATTGTATTGAATTATTTTTCGCATGTTTTAAATACAGTTGAAACAGGCATGAATCTTTTCGAACTTCCACCTCATAACAACTGTTTCCGCCGGTAGGGGCAGGCAAGTACATTTGCGCCCCCCTCCCTCCTATAAACACTCCGGGGCTTTCTCCGTTAGCGCCCCATAACGTGCTCCGATCCCGTCCGGGCGGCCGATGTTTTTTGTCCCCTAAGTAGGGATGGGAATCTCTTCCGAAAAAGATCGAATTTTGAATCCATTTGAATATAAGTTTGGTGAATCAATTCACAAAACATCGATCTTTCAAACTAATAAAATATCGATTATTAGAGTGCTTTTTGTTTTCTCTGACATGATGATAATCTGTAAATAGGCGAAATAAAACAGATCAGTGTCATTTTTCCTTAGTAGGTTAGGCATTCTTCTTTTTTTTTTGTTTAGTTGCTATGATGACCTTTAGTGCTGTTAATAAAAATCTAATTTCAATTTCAATTAAAGGTCTAATTTTGACCACTGGAATAATACTATTTACGAATAAAAAGTCAAATAAAACAAATAGAAAAAAGATTAATCTCTTGGACCTCGATTTTTTGTAAGTTGATTTAAAAAATCTATTATTTTGAAATATCTTATTCCCCATCCGTACTTAGGCGGCTGATGACCTTGGCCGCTAAACATACCATGTCCACGGTCCGGTTCTTACGTCTATTAACAGCATAACTGATGAAGATTCTACACCTGCTCTCAGCGCGATACAGTGACACAGTGCAGTCAGCAGATTACATCAGCCCAAGCTGAAAGTTTGTATCATTGTGGTACTCTTATGTTAGTTACCAATTTCTGGCTGAGTATCCTAAGTGGTCGCCACAAAGCCTCATGAAGCGGTTAAGGCTTTTCAGGTAATAAAAATGCAGATTGAGGCATAACACGTGTTCTGTCCAGGTGTTGGACATCTGTTTCGACTGGGCCGGGCAACGTATGGCGACTGCCTCGAGCGACTGTTCGGCGCGTGTTTACGATGTGAGAGCTGACTTCAAGGAGCTGGCCGTGATGCGAGGCCACAGGGAGGAGGTTTCCAAGGTAGACTGTTCAACATATATATCTATATTCAACAAAATATCGATTCATACTATCGATTTATTGAAACAACAAGATATTATTTAACCATCTGATATTGACATATATCGAACAAAATAATACATATTCATGCTTAAAATACGAGTTCAAATAATATGATTTGTTTTTTTTAATACAGTCCGGTGACTTTTTATTATATAGGCTTAGCGCTGTAACCACAATCTCACCTGATGTTAAGTAACAATGTGGTCTAGGATGGCAAACACACTAAGCCTATAGGTACTGGCTCTCAATTGACGCTGCGGAACACACCTATTGGTGTTTGGCGACAGGTTTCCACACTTGAGTGTTGGCTATCCAGGCGGGTATTATAAAAAAATAACCCGCCACGATACTATGATATCCTCATAACGTTTTCTTCCACTGCGTCCATCGACGCGGAATCCGCCCGCACTACCAATTGCATTATCATTACTTTATTTGCATTTGTAATTAAGACGATTGTCTTTTATTTAACTAGCGTTTATCGATAGCTTTTTTTTTTTTTTTATTAACTTTTATTAATTTTTAATTACACTATTCAGGTATGCTTCAGTCCCGCCGGAGGCTGTCTCTTAACAGCATCGGCTGATAGGAGCGCCAGAATTTGGAACGCGACCACCGGAAATTGTTTACAGGCGAGTGACAGATATACTGATATATGTATACAAAAGAACATTAACGAAACAGTATTATTACTATTGTTAAATATATATATTACCAGTAAATATTATATCTACTACCTGTCGTTATAAATTGGTTCAATAGTTTTCGAGTTATAAGCCAACTAACGAAAAAAGACAGACAGACCGTGACAGAAGACAGACAGAAAAGATAGATGTTGTGTTTTATATAATGTAAGGATAAGGAAATAAGGATATTATATGGTAACGATAAATAAAACATTGTGAGGCCGTCTGAAATACTGGGAATGGCTTTTGTAAGATCACCATACATACAGTGTAAAAAAGCAATAACCGCCTTGAAGTTTGAAGTTTTGACGATACTTTGTCAACTAGTGTAGTTATTAAGCTTTAAGACATTATCATTTTTCGACAGTTGAGTAATTGAAGTGATGATGGCTCAGTTGGTACTGTTGTCGGATAACGTGTGAAAAAAAGCAGATTCGAGCCCACCAACCCTGCTGTATGAGTCTGTGCTTTCGGCGAAGGAAAACATCGTGAAGAAACCATAGCATGGTGGTAGGGCATTTTGTAATAATGTCCTGCTAAGTATTTCCTCGATGGTATTCTAATAAATGTGAGACACTATGTCTCCAGGTTCTGTCCGGGCATCAGGGTGAGATCTTCTCCTGTGCATTCTCTTACGCCGGTGACGCGATCATCACCGCTTCAAAGGACAACACCTGTCGTATTTGGAGATGATTGGACTGGTGGATGTAAATCCACTTGTGTCGCTTTAGAAAAGGATTTTCATAACCTAATGGCCTAAATACAACCAAAATTACTAATGTAAATTAGAAGAAAAAAATCGTTTACAATTTTTTTTAATGATATCACTAAAGTCCATTGATAACTATTAAATAAAATCGATTAATAAATAGAGAAGAGTGTCTTGAAAAGTGATTTATTTTTGGTAATAAAATTTCTAGTTCTACAAAATCAAAAAATTGTATATTCTATTTAGTCCCTAGTAAGGCGCTTATGAACGTCAAAACACTATCACCGATTCAGAACAACAACCATTTTTTTTTTTTGACGGGGGGAAATGCTTTTACGCACTACCCTTACCTATTGTATTAGTGAGACCGAAGTCCCCCAATACAATAGGTAAGGGGGCACGGAGGGACGAACTCCGTGCCAGTGTGGGACTCACCCGGGCGTGAAGCGCCCGGAAATACCCACTATAACCCCCGGGGCCGTCCGCCGCATTTGGGATGGGGACGACACGGGGTGGCTTTCGCAGTCACCGCGTCGCCCCCTGCATATATCAGAACAACAACCTAACAAGAGCCAGCAAGAAACTTGATTCGGGCTCTTTTTAATTCTATAGAACTTATTATCAGGTAAATAGGTAATATTCTTTGGGATCTTGTTGTAAAACTGAACACTATTACCTAAATAACTTTTATAAGCTTTTTAAAATTCATTTCGCAAAAGTATATGCAGGTAAAAACTCAAACGTCGGTTTTAGGACTCCTGTTACCATTTTCGGATGAGTGCCTGTAACGCTTCCTAAAGCTAAAAGTCTTTAAACTTTGTAAAAGCAACAGCATAACTTTACGATATACATTATTCAGATTTTAACAAAATCTAACTGATTCTAACTCATAGATATGATGACTGTTTGATGATAGAACAGTTGTCTTTTATTTGAAAAGTACTCGACGACGAGGAGTTATTGGGACAACTTTAGCACAATATTATTTAATTCCGCTACACTTGGGTGGGACGTGGGATAGGCAACGTTAATGCGTGCGTCATTGCATACGATATGCTGGGTGCATCTTTATAGCAAGCAAATTCAAGGATCAAGCGTTATTAAATGAGGTCATCATTTATTATGTTTGTTCGGAAAGAATTTTAATTTGATTACTACATCATTGTATCCTTCTGCATCTGCAAATGTATCTTAGTTTTTCTATAATTGAATGTTCCATTTGTCACACTGTTGGTACTTTATTAATATTGTATGTTCATATAGACCCTTTAGCTTGCTTCCTGTAATGGGTAAGCTTCTAGAAAAAATTCATACTCCACATCAAGTAGATTTCGTAAACCATATGGCACTATTGAACAGGTACATCGCTCGTCAACACCTTTAGTCGAACGTTTGAGCACAAAGAATACTGCTCTGCAGTTTTTTAATCAATTTTTTTTACCAATAGCTTCTTGTTTTACCAGGATCTGATCGCACCTATAAGGTTAGGTTTTGAAGCGATGATGGCGCAGTGGATAGTGCGGCCGGGTTCCGCGACAATCGACGCGGGTTCGATCCCAACTATCCAACTCAAAAATCGACCTAAGCTTTCGGTGAAGGCAACCATAGCATGGTGGTAGGGCATTTTCTAATGATGCCCGTCTGGGTAGCTACCACCCTCAAGTTTGAAAACCTGTAGCCAAATACCAATAGGTGTTTTCCGGCAGCATCACTTGAGAACCAGTACCTAGGTTTAGTGTTTTTATTATCCTTGGCCATATCGTCACATAACATCAGGTGAGATTGTGGTCAAAGCACTAAGCCTATATCGAGTAATTTTTTTTTTTATCGAAGCTGTGCTTAAAACGACGTGGTCGCTAGTATTGTAATAGAAATTTCTAATCGCTTTAATATTGTCAAAACTTTATTGCTCAAAACCCTAGAAACAAAGGCTAGTTTATTTTGAAAAATATAACCTGGGCCACTGGTTTATACTGAATTTGCATTCGATGTTCCCAGGTGTCTTCAAATTGTCCGGTTCTATACCTACCTGTAGAATAGAAACATTGTTATTATAGTGAATTTCAAGTGTCTTTGCATTGTCCGGTCTTGGTTCTAGGTCACAATAGATCTAACTGGGTCACAGTGATACCGTAATGCAAGGTGCAGTCGTGAGTCGTGTATTTTTTGTTTGTAAACCTTTAGTTAATTACCTAAACTATTGGAGTATAGATGCCTAGAGGCTTGTGAGACCTAGGTAACATTGATTAGATAATCATTCAATTGTATTTTCTTTACAGAATGTAACGTTCTATTGATAATTATAGCGTCCGCGCTCTCGTAAGGAGTTTGGAAAAAATATTTATTCAATCACTGTACAATATTCTCTTACGTCACTTAGAAAACATTCTAGTTTTCAGCGACTTCATAGCTGAATTAAATTCTTTTATATTCAATCAGTATCGTTAAATGCTCTGAATCTCATAAGTTAGAACTGTAATACTTTCCTCAGAATTTTATTTAAGAGGAAACGCGGTCGGTAACAAATTTCAAGAATAGGTATTTCAGAAAATCCATTGCTATTGCGTTTGCGCTTTTAGGGGAACAAAACGCGAAAGTGACAACTGTAGCTCGGGCTGATCAAATAACCTATGCAAAATAGACGAAATCTTCACTTCGTATTCCCCCGTTTCCAAAACAAGGCCGAATCACATTTTTCTTAAAAAAACAATATACTTTTCGTATTTGTTTTTACAAAATTATGCCAATGCTTACGTTTCCATGAGTAGAGAGTACGAAAGAAGCTAAGAGCATTCCTTAGTCTGGCTCTTAGGCCCCTAACATCGCTTCAAAAATTTCTCTACTAGGGGAATTCCTGTCATGTCTTTTTAACACTCTCCAAAGGTCGACGGTATCATATGTTTGCACCTGTTTAAAAACAATAGATTCGGGGCTGGTATGAACAATGTATCATAACACGAGGTTTTCTCTGTCTTGATCACCAGTAACAAAGATGCGATATCTTTGTGAAACAAAGCTCCGTGATATTGGAAACTGAAAAGACCGAAGGCTCTCTATACTCTTACGAACTACTTATCAACAAATCTACGTAGGTAATCGAAATCTCATAAATATGCCTTCCTGAAGCTTGAAACCAATTTCGCGTCAATTTGTGTTATTTGCAAATATCATCGATATAACTAAATCAAGCAAATTATAACATAATTTACAAGAGAATTAACGTACAAAACAAAAGTAGTCACATAACAAGACATATATAGGTAGTTTATTAAATCCGAGTACATACAACTCGTCGCAGATGCCAAGGGGTCAAATGAACTTCGATAAAGTGGCTAAAGGTAACATCAAACACAAATGCGCTACTTCTGAAAACATTACCTACGTGACATTTGTAAACGAATGTTATACTTTTCCTCAGTGATTTAACTCACACTTTACGCATCAACGTTTTATCAAAATCGGCCAACCTATTTTTGGGTTAAAGCGGAGTAGATTTTATTCTTTTTTTTTATAACGAATTCTAAAAATAAGCTTTAAAATCTATATAGTCTATCAACAGCTCCTTATCATATACTTCCCGTGTACAAAAAATCATAAAAATTGGTTAAACCATTTTGTAGTTAAATCCGGACGTACACACAGACGGCCAAAAAAATCTTAATATGAAATTCGAGATGAGCCGTAAAAATTATTAAAATGTACACAGACATAATTTAAGTTTTATTAATAGCATAGAATTAACAATGGCAAAGGTAAACTTGATATTTTAATATTGTAACAATTAATAATGTTTGCTACTACAATCCTATATTTAACATTAACTGTTACAGTAACCATGAATTTAGGAAGACTATGGTTGATATAGTATGCTTTTATAGAGGCTGTTTCTTGCTGCCGGAACACGCCTATTGGTGATTGACGAATACATTTTCGAAAGCGAAGGTGGTGGTCTACCACAATTCTGTGGTCTTAATGTAAAGCCTGAGCTTTTGGTAAGAAAAAAAAATTGAGTCATAGAATAGTGATTAGGCTAGGTAGTTTTTCCATTGTAATGTTAACCTCGGGACTAAAATAATCTTGGAATCGTTGTACTAGCTCTTTTGACGTGATTTCTTCTACATAAAATGAATAAAACATTGTGAGTGACTCTTGACCCATGAAGCGTAGTGATAATGCAACTAATCTATAATCGGCCTCTTTTTAGTGGTTATAAGCTTTTATATATATATAAAATATATATATTTTAAACTTTGTATACTAGTTTTACCAAGCTAACGCTGTATTACTTGCCTGCAGGTCCATGGCTGGTAATTGTTGAGCATATTTGTGTGTCGTGACGTCAGACATTTTGAGACTTTAACTTTTTGAGTAGGGAACTATATTTTAATCACGACGTCTTTTGACTTTTTCGCCTTTCGAACATTAAATTATTGACAATTATATAAAGAGTTTTTTTATTTTTCACTACCCCCACACCTCATGTTGTGTCTTTTGTGTTGTTGTGTTTTTGTTATGTAAAAATTGTAGAATTCATTGCTACAATCGATTTTAGCGAAGGCACACAGGCGATGTCAATTCCAGACATCACTATCATTCACATAATTCTGACATTAAAACCTGCTTGACATAGTGCTTCAATATATTGTCAGGTAAATCGGTAAAGTGCCTTAGAATAATATTGTAGCACCTAACACTTTTACCTAAAATGTTATTCTTGGACTTACTATAAACATAACGCATGGGACGGCTAATCTGCGATTATTTCTAGTATTACAATTATGGTGTTTTCTATATAAAGCATGTTTAAAAAAACCTATGTTTTTAAGTTATAATCAACTATGTATTGGAAGGGCAACGTTAGATATTATCCATATTTCTGAAACTTATTCTTTACTGACATTACATCGGAACATCCTGTAAAATTGTGGTCGATGCGCTTAACTTATGTGTTAAAAAAAATAATCATAATGAAAAACTTTTATAAGCGACTGTCCGTCTAAACATTACATAAAGAGGAGTTTACTCTTCGCTCGACCAAACGCGATCGCTCATTATCACTTGTTACTCCAAACAGTCCAAACGTTAACGCGCGTGTACTAATCATATCTACCTACAATGTTATTATTAATAACTATATACCTCTCAGTGGTAACAACTTTTGTAAAATCCGAATACAAGTACGAGAAGAAATGGTTCACAGTGCCGGTCGATCATTTCGGTTTTCAAAACAAAGATACGTTTCGCATAAAATATTTACAAAGCGATGACTTCTGGGACAGCGGTAAAGGACCTATTTTCTTTTACACTGGCAATGAGGTGATTTTTAACTTGTTACACTATTATATTTTCTTAACTCCATAGATTAACTTGTTTTCTTTTGAATTATAATCAAAGACTCGTGTAGAAACATAGATAAATCATATTCATATGTATGAAAGTGAAATTTTTTGGCGGGTCATATTGTAGGTACCTCTAATTCCGTTATCTTCCAGTATTTAACCACATAATATTGTGTTATCACCCCATAATCTGATAATCATTATAAGTGAATTAGCCATAATAACATGGAACGAATTCTGTAATTGTATAAAAACTTCCTGGAAATTTCTAGTAAAATAGCCCTTATTTTTCTAGAGTGTTGATGATTGAAGGGATTGATGTAGTATATTATAGATGTAGTATTTATGTAGTGATGTAGTGAGTGGATATCGCATTGATGGACGTAAGTACTAATCCTACGAAATTCCGGTGAAGGAAAACATTTTGATGAAAACATAGAAGTAGGCATATATTGAGACACAAAGTAGGTTGTTTTCTTTTTCTAACGCTTTTTTAAACGCTTTTCTGCTAAATCTGTCGCCAAGTAGTATATAGCTATGTTCCGTTAGCATTGTATGAGAGCCAGTATCTCTTTAGCGTGTTAGTTTTAGCGTGTAACGATGTTTGTCCGCGATAAAGTCCAAAACTACTCAACCGACCTTAATGAAATATTGCACACCGAGGGAGATTTGGTCCACCTTAAAAAAGATAAGATGGATGACTTCAATATATTTTTATTCCAAATTAAATGTTTTTTTATAAATAAAAAGTAATCAGGGCAAAGCCAGGTAGTGCAGCGAGTAAAATATAAAAAAGGATAAATATGTAATAAATGTTTAGTATTTAAACCATTTTCCTTGAAATAATTATTATTTAAATGACTAATATTGCCTCTATATTGTAACAATAAAATGAGCTGTAATCAAAATATATTTTATCGCGTTTCATATACGAGTTAGTTCACTAGTCGATACAATGATGTCATGCATAAGCATCCTGATGTTTTTTTTTATGAATTTCTGTTAGGAATCGTGAACTTTTACATATATGCACGATTTGTCAATTAGGGGCCGTCCGATTATTACGTTGCCAAACTTATGAACATTTTTTAAACCCACTTACACTTATCAGCAACAGTAAGCAGCGCTGTTATTTCCCACTAAAATTTAATAACTATAAATCGTAATCACTAAATTGGAACCCTCTTAATCCCAAATTGTAACAAAAATAAGCAAAGCCACAAATGTAACGTTACGTAAAAGGCATCATTTCTCTGGCCTTTTTGTCTGTTAAAATTATAGCTAGACGGATAACGAACAAATAGACCTTTTATATTTATAATCTAAGGATCATTTTGTGACGGTTTTTCTCTATTATTCTGATAAGTTTTCCTATTTACAAGGTAAAAAAATGAACAAACAAACCTGACTAGATAATATATCTATGATTTTATTTTATTATATTAAAAATAATTTTGTAAATCGGTTCATTCGTACTCGAGTTATAAAAACCAACTAATGGATAGAGAGATAGATATTGCCTTTTATATAACGTAAGGATGTGTTTCAGGGCCAAATAGAGTTATTCGCAAACCATACAGGTTTTATGTGGGAGTTGGCTCCAGAGTTCCAAGCTAAGGTTGTGTTTGCTGAACACAGGTGAGTTAGCGAAGATTTATTTTCTTCCACTTCTTAATTATGCCAAGCAAAATACTGCCAGTTACATGCGGATAAGTTATATTTTCAATCGTGTGTCGATGTTTCTAAGTTCCTGCAAAACGGTGGTCATCTTGTTAGAACTTTTGTTGGTATCTCTACCAGCTGTTGAGAATAAACATATAACGTCCCAACGTACCAACACATTTCACCCGTGCACAATAACCAAATTATATCACATAAAATGTAATCAAAATCACATAATATAAGATCAAATACATATATAAGTCAATAAATTAAAAACAATAACCTACATGACAGACTGAGATCCCGCCAAAGACCATAGTTTGTAAGGGAAAGGCCAACGTACTAGACCATCCAGCCAATTCTGACGTTAAGAACACTTTTGATATGTAGTTATAGCTAATTGGCGGCTCTTTGTAAGCTTGTAGTGAATGAAAACATCATGATAAAACCATAAGGTGGTCTTCTAACGTCGAAAATTTGTCGCCATTTACCTATTATAGTTACGTGCCGACACTATCACTTGAGGGCTGGTATGCATACTTGCGTACCACATCGTCACTTAACATTAGGTACCTTTTTTTTTTTTTTGAAGGGGGGAAATGCATTTACGCACTAACATTAGGTACCTACCTTAACAGTAAAAGAAAAAAAAACGATATGATAAGAAACTAACAAATAGCAGCTTCATAATCGTGACCGATTGTTTATTTCAATGTCCGCATTACAATATACATATTTTGATATATAATTTACACCTAGCGGGTGTCCGATGATTTCTATATTTACTAATGTAACATTTGGCAGGTAATGAATGAATTATATTTCTTCTTATTTAGATATTATGGTGAGTCGATGCCATACGATAAGAAATCTCTGGACAACGATCATATCGGCTACTTGACTTCTGGACAGGCATTGGCAGATTTTGCGGACCTTATTAATTATTTACAGGGTGGTAAACTGAAGCCTAGGTATCCTGTCATTGTTTTCGGTGGTAAGATGACAATATTCTTTTTTATCAATTTGCAGTTATATTTTAAAGTAACAGTGCGCCCGCGGCTATGCCCACGTTTTGCATGTTCTTCATTGCGTTTTATTTTTTTATACGGAACCCTAATTATTTTCCTAAAATTGTTTATTACTAAGATTTAGTCTTAGCCTGCATAGCCACTTTCTCAAATAATAATGGTACTAAGACAAACTAAATATATTTTTCATAAATTCAAGCACTTGGCCTTGTGCATGTGCATGCACAACTGTGCATGGAATTGGATTTTATTAAATTTTTTATGAGTTTTATTTTTTTACGCGGAACCCTAATTATTTTCAAAAATTAAAAGTTCTTTAAGTTACCCCGCGTAACTTCAGCTATCTACCAAAAAAGTCCCGTCAAAATCCGTCCAGCCGTACCGGAGATTACCCGGAACAAACAGACAGACAGACAAAAATTTTAAAAATTGCATTTTTGGTATAGGTTTGATTAGTGTATAACACTCATATCTATTTAGTAAAAAAAATATTTTAAAATTTCAAACAGACACTACAATTTTATTAATTAGTATACATAGATATATGTTTTATAATACATTCGCATGACATCGATGTTCGAAGCTTGTGGTGGTCAAAAATGAGCTATTGTGGAACTCAGAAAGAATTTTTCAACTACCTGCTGAAAAGAAACGACAGAGTTCAAAGCTATTACGAACGAATATTTATACTGTAGTTAGTTACTATTTTCTAATGATAACAGTATAGACTGCGTAAAAAATATTTTTTCACTATTTAACCTAAAAGTAGCTTACATATTTCTTATAAAATATCCAATTTAGTTACCTCTTCACTTTTTTATCGAATTCTGAGTAATGTGTTTGTTAGCTACAAACGTTGTTCATACGGTCTTGATATTACAACAGTACTCTGACAAACAGTTTATAGTACAATACACAGCCAACGGTGACTGTCGGTACAAGACGCTCCATTGACAATCATTATCCTCCTGCAAATTAACGTAATTTTACCGTAAAATTACATTAGAGCAGATAATCTTTAATACTTAAGTATACAAAAATGTTGATTTGTCGCTCAAAAAGGCCGAACTGTAAGCACTACAAAACGCAAAATAAGATGTTAACAATTCTGTATCAAGTAACAAACTTCACAAAACAAATTAGTTCCGCTGAGCGGTTACAATGATATTATATATTTTCTTTGTTTGCTTGTTCTGTTATTGTGTGAAACAGGCACCAGCCCATTTGATGGTAAACAGTTACCGTCGCTTATGAACAACTCCAACACCATGGGCTTTACTATTGCATTACTAACCTTGGGGCGTTTTTCAGTTAAGTTTTAAAGAGTCCCATGTCGTAACCCTGACGGAAAACTGACCTGGGCAACTCATTTCACAACGCTAGCGTACGAGACAAAAAGGTCCTAGAGCCAACCTTAGTGTTGTCACATTTCGGCTAGGTTTAAAGGCTTATTTTTTATTCGGATTTGCAGGATCCTATGGCGGAATGCTCGCTGCTTACATGCGTATCAAGTATCCTCATCTAGTTGCCGGGGCTATTGCAGCGTCAGCTCCAGTACACATGTTCCCTGGCATGATCCCCTGTGAAGTATTCAATAGAATTGTCACTTCCAGCTACAACGTGGCTGATGCGAAATGCGTCAGCAATATCAAAGCATCCTGGAGTGTTATTAGGTAGATATTTATACCAGAAATTTAGCCTTCTATATTTATTCTTTACTAGCTGTGTGTCCGCGTTTCATATCTTCTTCACTGCATTTAAATAAAAAATTAAACGGAACCCTAATTATTTTCTTAAATTTATTTTAGTACTAAGATAAAGTAGAAATTTCTTATAAATTCATACACTTGCCCGTAAAACTGCGCATGGAATCGAATTTTATTAAATTTTTTTATGAGTTTTAACTTTTTTACGCGGAACTCTAATTATTTTCGAACCCAAAAGTATCCTAAGTTACCCGGAGTAACTTCAGCTATCTACCAAAAAAGCCCCGTTAAAAACAGTCCAGCCGTTCCGCAAATTACCCCGAACAAAAAAACAGAAAAAAATGTATTTTTGGTATAGGTATCGTATATCATACATATCCGTTCAGTAAAAAAATATATTTTGTGATTACATACAGACATTTAAATTTTATTTATTAGTATAGACTATAGAGTATACAATTTAGATAGGATACTCGAAGAGATCAAGTAGATTTGGTCATGTTATTCAGAAAGTGAAGATAGAATTTTTATACAGTTTTCTCTTAATTAAGTAATTTAACTATGCTAATTTGAATAAAGTATATATGATAACCATAAACCACAGGAATAGAAGAAATTGAACTGGTTAATCATTATGAAAAGTAACGGAGAATCGATTTTGGTATATCGTGATTGTTAATCATCAGACACTCCTTGAATGATAAGAGCTACTGTTGAAGAATTATCAGTCACTGATAGATCAAAATGTCAAAGAAAGAAAAAACATTTTAAATGGTCTAGTCAAGTTATGTTTTATGGTTAAGTAATAACAGTCGGGAATTGTACACCATGGAATTATCGGTTTTACTAACCTATTAATGATAATTGGTTTTAGAGAATACGCTGCAACAGCTAACGGATCAGAATGGCTTCATAAAAATTGGCATCTCTGTGATCCAGTCAACTCTACGTCGGTCCAGGGTCTTATTGATTTCATGACATCCTTGTACACAACAATGGCGATGGTCAATTATCCGTTCCCATCGGATTTCTTGATGCCGTTACCTGGGCAACCTGTGAGGGTCGCTTGCCAATACTTGAATGAAACGTTAAAAGGAGAGAAGCTTCTGGATGTGAGTCTAGCTATAAACCCCCTCTAAAATGACCCAAATTGATGTTAATCGAAGTAAAAAGTTATTCCGACGAACAGTTAAACCTTGATGACTCTTTATTATGATATATATATTATTATTTATTACTAAATTTAATACGAAATATCACGAAGACCAACTGAAGTCTTAAATTTGCTTTTTCATGTTATAGCTAAACTTCCAAAGTATTGGAAAAAATCATATGAGTTATTTTAAGGCCTTCATAAAAAGTAGCGTTTCCGTATAAGTGTTATAAGATTACTAGCTGCGTCCCCGCGGCTCCGACCACGTATCATGTTTTCTATTCCGTATATTTCTTCACTGCGTAATAATATACTGTTTGAATAATTATTGGAAAATAATGTTTTATCCTAAATTGTTTTTAGTACCTACTAAATTAAAGCAAGAATATTTCTCACAGATTCAAACACTTGCTAGAAAACCGTCCATTGAATCGTATTTTGTTCACAGTTTCATGAGTTTTAATTTTTTTACGCGGTATCCTAATTGTTTTTGATACTAACACTAATTCAAACAAAACTGTTCATTTAATCTGATTTCGTTCACTCTTTCATGAGTATCAGGCAAGTCGCCAAATCGAGTAAAAGCAAAAAAAGCGGCACGGCCGTACTATTCTTTTCTCGAAGCAGTTCAAGCCATTTTGAGCTCCTATAACTTTGTTGTGGATAAAACTAGAAGCCTGATTTTCAGTAATCTCACAAGTAATACATATTATATTAAATAAGATTGCTTAGTGCGATCGCCAAGTCAATCTATTTTATTTAAAACGTAACGTTAATATTGATATGGTCACTATTAGATGTTGTTAGATTAGTTAATTACGTAATAACTTAAGAGAGAAGGTCCCTTAAGTAGGGAATTAATAAAATAACCGACTTGGTATTACATGGATCTCACAACTTTTTACGGTAGAAGAACTGAGTTCCGAGACTTGGTTTTTACAAGTTTTGTTTTTGCTTTACGCGAAACGTTAATTATTTTCGAAAAATATACGTAGACTCAGTAACACGGAGTAACTTCATCTATTTACCTAAAAAATGTCCCGTCAAAATCGGTTCAGCCGTTCTAGAGATTAGCCGACAAACAGACAGACAGACAAAAATGTTAAGAATTTTGTTTTTGGTATCGGTACGGTATATACATTCATATTAGTATTTAGTAAAAGTTGTTAGTGTAATCTTACAAATAGACATTTGAATTTTATTTATTTGTATAGATTTGCATAACATGACCCTCTATTCCACCAACATGGAAATTGGAAAATCGTAATTTAGCGCGTACACATAGTATAACAGATATAGGTAACGTAATCCACTGTGTATAATGTGTTCACATGATAAAAAAAATATACGCAATAATAAGTAAGAAAAAACGTTCTCAAACTTTTCAGGGTATAGGAAAAGTCGTCAACCTTTTCACTAATTATAGAAATAAGAACAATTGCGTGGATTTCATGCAAGGTGAATATTATGGCAATTTGAATGCGACCGGTTGGGGTTACCAGGTAATATTACGTATTCGATTTCCTTTATATAAAACGTATTCCAAATATGAATGACTCAAAAATTTCTTGACTTGATAATATGCACAATTGAAGGTGTTGCCACCTTTATTTAATGCATGCGATTTGTGACCTGCAGCTTACGATAGCTGATCGTAGGATGACGGCAGTCTTATTTAACAGGAAAATATGGATGATTTTCTTTGAAGGTCAGCTCCTAGGAACTAATATAAAACTAACTGTAGATCATGCCAAACAATAAAAAAAATTATCGTCGAAACTGGTGCCTGTGTGTATTGTACAGATCATATGCATACTAAAAAACCTGAAATTGTAGTCCAATTATTATAAGAAGTCTTCTAGAATTTTAGACACAGAAAAGTATTTTATTAAAGACTAGCAGTGTGGCCGCGGCTCCACCCGCGTTTCATATATTTTTCACTTTCACTTTCATTGCGTAAAAAAAATATATAGTTTTAATTTTTTTATAAGGAAGCCTTCATTCTACCATATGACGTCCGCTACTGGACATAGATCTTCACCATTAATGGCATAATCGCCACGCTTGGCAGGCGGGTTGGCGATCGCAGTAAGGTGTTTTGGTACCCAGAGGATGCTGCTACCCATTCCCTGGTTCACATCCCTAAGTCAACACCCACGGGAAGATACTATTCTTAGCCGGCACCACACGGCTTTTTACGTGGGGAAATGGATTTAAAGGGATAGAATACGTATCCTTCTCAATCCCCACCAAAAACTTTAAAATATGCATAAGTTTATTAATTATATTATTCACTTACGTTTGTTGTTTTCAATAAATAAAGTCCCAATATCACCCTATTCAAGGCTTGCACTGAGATGGTGATGCCGGTATGTGCGACGGGCCAGAACGACATGTTCGAACTCTCTCCTTGGAACTTTACCGAATTCTCCGAACTCTGTCACCAAAAGTACAAGGTGTATCCTAAACCAGACCTAGCGAGGATCGAGTATGGAGGTGGAATGCTTCAAGCAGCCTCTAATATCGTCTTCAGTAATGGCCTTATGGATCCGTGGGCTGCAGGTAATCGAACTTTTAAATGTATCTTTTCTTAGCACCGGAACACGCGCGTATTCGTTAGGTTAAATATTTACATGTGACGCGGTGACAGCGAAAGCCACCCCGTGTCGCTCCCATCCCAAATACGGCGGACGGCCCCGGGGGGTTTTAGTGGGTATTTCCGGGCGCTTCACGCCCGGGCGAGTCCCACACTGGTGCGGAGACGTCCCTCCGCACCCCCTTACCCATTGCATTGGGGGACTTCGGTCTCACTAATGCAATGGGTAAGAGTAGTGCATAAATGCATTTCCCCCCGATAAGAAAAAAAAGAAAAAAGAAAAAAGTAAAATATTTACATGTCTCAAGCAAACTGAAGACCACATATCTCTGTAACTTAACAAAAGATATTCGTAAATTAAATTTTTAGTAAAAAAAAAGTTACTTAAACTCAGCAAATGAATTCATTTGAATGGATGATTAGATAGTAACTTATAGACTCCAAAATCGATGGCGACCATCAAAGCACGATTATATATATAATGATAAACTTGCAATGATTTATTTTGTAATAAATTAATAAAAAAAATATTAACCTGTTTATTACATGCCATTCATTGATTCCTCTAATCTTGGATTGTGTATATTTATTAATAAAGATTTATTTACAAAAAAAAATATTGGTATTATGGTTGAAACGTATTTATATCAGGTGGGATTCTAAGCAGTTTGAGTGATACCATAAAATCTGTTGTAATCGTCGACGGTGCTCATCATTTGGACCTGATGGCAAGCAACGCCGCGGACCCAGACTCCGTGAAAATGGCCAGGAACATACATAAGGAGAATATACGAGAATGGATCAACGAATTCTCCTTAACAATGGAAAATATAAGACCGTGACTCGGTTTGTAAAAATTATTATTAAAACTTTGTTTAAAAATAATATTCTTGTCTTTTATTTTGGATGTAGTTGTTAAGCCACCATATAGTGACGTCAGTAGTCTGACATATGTATACTGTGCAGTAGAAACGAATCTGTGCACTTCACTATTCATCTCTGCTGTGCAGTAGAAAAAACAGTTTTCTTCTTATATAAATGCAATGTGTCAATTATATGTATACACATATCTCCCAGTGGTCATATAGATAACAGATTTTCTGAATCTTGTATCATTTATCAGTGATTTAATTGGCTATTTAAATGATAGTTTTAACTATATTGTGTTATGTAATTTTAAAGAAATTATATCGTTTCTTAATAATGCACGAGTAAGTAAATTAAAAATAACGATTCGAAGTGTGGAATCTGAGATCTCATAATCACTTATCATACATCTATGTATAGTTCTAACAATATGCCGCCTTTTTTACTGCTTTGTATGAAGTGTTAGAACCGGAATAAAGAAAAAACAATGACAAGAATGTGATGTTAACAGATAGTACAATCGAGGACCGGTTTTTATCAATTATTTCTAGAAGAAAAGGGTTTTTTAGGTTTTTATTAAATTTAAAAATAAAAGCAACTTTTACCTCACAAACAATCAGTGTAATGCCTGTTTATATTTATAGTTAGTTACCAAATTAAACCTTTTTTGATGAAATCTTCAAGAACTCATATATGTATAAATTAATTTAATACTAAAATAAATAATAAATTTGAATTGACGCTATGAGAGGAAACTTCAAGGTAGCCTTAGCGTATAAAATGATTCACAAAAAAAGTCAAAAGAAAACAACTCAGTCGAGAAGAAAGCAAGAAACTCGATCTGGTTCTTTTTTTTAATATAATATTATCGTTTTTTTAAACATAAAAGCTATACAAATCATAGTCTTAGCTAATGTACCTATAAAGCTTTTATTAGTCTTACTTAGCCTAAAGCGTGGGACCGCCAACTTGTATTTATTTCTAATATTAAAATTATAACGATCATTCACTAAATCGAGCTTGTCAATTTTTTTACGAATATGCATTAAGTTATCGAAGATGTATTGGGAAGGCAAAGTTAAGATATCATATTCTTGAGAGATTCGCGAGCTCCCATATTGTATATTGCTCGAACAGCTCTCTTTTGTAACGTAAAATCGGTGTCTACCTCTGTTGCTGTACCCCACAGCAAAATACCGTAACACATTAAGCTATGAAAGTAAGCAAAGTAGACTAACCGAGCAGTAGCAATATCCGTCAACTGGCGAATTTTTCGAACCGCATAAGCAGCGGAACTTGGTTTTAATATGCGGACCCCATTGTAACTTATTATCAAGTGTGATACCTAAAAACAGAGTTTTGTCAACTAAGACTTCTAAATTCCCTTCTATCTCTTACTTACAATCAACATGTTGCACATTGGGCAACATAAATTTTATACATTTCGTTTTCTTAGTATTAAGAAGAAAATTATTTAAGGCAAAAACCATTTAGAAATGTTTGCTAGTGTATTATTTAAGAGCCTAACCTCTGATTTTTATTCTTTTTACTTTAAATATAAGTGAAGTATGGTCTGCAAAAAGTGTTGAGGAGTAAAATAAAAGATATGTTTATGTTCTTGATTATTTATGTTAGATTATTATGTAATATGTTATATTAGATAGGTTATGTTATGTCTATTTAACGTTCAATCTGTCAATATCAATGAGTTGAATAAAGATGTTGTACGTACTGGTGTCGTATAATTACAAAAAACCCTAACAAAAAGAACCATATCAGCCAAGTTATTAACCATAACGGGAAGTCATTAATATAAACCAGGAATAAAAACGGTCCCAAATCGACCCCTGCGGAACACCGATTCTAATTAATGATCCTTTTTATCCACCCATTCAACCGAAAGACGTCCACTGGTGGACATGGATCTCCCCTAAAGATCCCCACAACGACTAGTTTTGCGCCACACGCATTCAACTAATTCCCTCGAGCTTCTCTAGGTTGTCGGTCCACCTTGTAGGGAGTCTACTCACGCTACATCGTACGGTGCGTGGTAGCCATTCGAAAACCCGTTGACCTCATCAGGCATCGGATCTAAGAGTAATGTACCTTTTTATAAAATATGTATTTTGTACAACACTATGAAGGCGAAGACCTTAGTGCTCGAGGACCTTAGTCGAAGTATCGTTCTCGGAATCTTGTATACATTCTCAATATCTCAGAAATATTACAAGTGTCACATAGACTCTGCGTCAGGTGTATCGCTTCGTTTATATGTATGCTATTGCAATTTGTGGCCCCGCTTATTCTTCAGAGTGCAATTTGCTCGTTTATTATAGCGTATAAAACTATGATTATCCATATTTATCCATCTATTCAACCGAAAGACGTCCACTGCTGCACATAGATCTATCCCAAAGGTCTCCACCACATATCGTTTCTTAAAATAATCAAATAAAAACCGGTATTATAGGTGTTATATTTAACCGGTTTTTAAGGTCTTTTAGAATCGTTTTACATCACCTGTAGCAAATAAGGAATATCGGTTATTTTGAGGTTAGCGTGTGCTTGGAGCGATTTTGGTCTGTCATGTTGTCGTCCTTGTTTATAATTCATAATGTTGCAGTAATCGACTATATATTATGTAGTTTTGGTGGCATTTACGTGATATAATGTAGTAATGATACGCAAGTGTAGTGAAGTCAAAATAATGTTACTGAGCGTGAATTTTTGGATATCCCAATCATTTCCGTTGTGGTCGTAACAGAGGGCCACCATTTTGTTACCGTCATTCATTTATTGATAGTGTTCCTAACGTCGGACTTGGCTGCATGATCTACTAGTACCTTTGCCTTTACCTTAAAAAGGAATGAATGGAACCAAAAAAAAAAGTCAATTTTTTTTAGGTTACAGCAACAATAACAATCCGATATAAATAAAAATGAAGAATAATAATTTGAAATTATAATTTAATGAGTACAACTATCAAACATTATATAAGTGATAATGACTACAATATGCAAATACTGTAACGAAGAAGAGGACAAACAAAACCGGCCAGGTTTGATATGCGAAAATTGTATGTGTTTCGTTCATCTATCGTGTCTGCAGAGACCTGGGACACCTGGAGATTTTGTGTGCGATGTATTCTTTGAATTTGTTTGTGAGGATTGCTCGCCCGATAAAGTGGAAATATTTAATAGAAATAAGTTTCCTTGGTGAGTTTATTTATAAGTTTATCCCTGAATGAATAAATTGTTGTATGTTTTATAAAATTTACGCTGCCCAGTTCATTTACTTATTTCATTTTTCATCAAATCTATTTTGTTGAAAAGAACCACAATCTCCTTATAGCATTCTTACAGTATTAAAACATTGAATAAATAATTACACAAAAATACACATCAAACTAAAATATAAAGTTTTTATATTTTTATTATCTATACATTCCGAATAATGGAAACATAAATTAATACTTACATAAGTTTGCTTTGATCTGGAGAATTCACTGTTCATAAATGTTATATTTCTACAAATTTTCTGTATCTCTTATAGATGAGGTAAAAAAGGGCTTTCATTATTAGTACTTACATATGAATTATTTTGCTCAATTGCAATATGTGATATTTCAACAGGGTTAGTGTTATTTACTTAACACTGAGTCACTTAAGCAGTCACTCATATGGGATCAGCAACCATGGTTACTTTCACTACAAGACACACATATGCTCCTTCATAGACAGATACTGGCAGTTACTATTTGGGCCACAATCGTAAGTAGAGATAGAAATTATATATGTTTAAAACATATACTGTACATAGGATTCAAAGAAAACAAAGTGTTAAACTTTTTTAATAATTGTAAAAGGTTACCAAAAAAATAATTAACGGTGATCTTTCCAAATAGCAATTAATCCAACTGGCCAAAAAATGGATCTGGTCTTTTCTCTGTAAAAAAACACTACCAATTGATATTTACCAATTAACAACCCGTAAATTGACTGGCTCATTTGGTAGTGTGGTTGGATTCCGTTAAGGCTAAGGGTTAATTCCATCTGCTTAATGTGCTTATCATGCCGGACCACATCATCACTTAACATCAGGTGAAATTTTGGTCAAAATATTGAGCATATAAAGGAAAATTAAGAACTATTTGTAAATTTTACAAGACATGTCTTAATAGGAAACAGAAAAAAAATTGGATTGGAACCATAGCCGGTGTGCTATCAGTACATAATAAACTGTTCTTCAAATCTGGTTCATCCATACTCAATGAGACAGGCTGGTGGAAGCTCCTGCATAATTTCTCACCTGCTGTGGCTGCACATATAAGTATGTTATTTTATGCTTTTTTGAATGTGTTATAATTAATTTTGTTTTGCTTTTTTACAATTTGCTGTAATACTAATTTTAAATAAAGTTTTATTCAAATGTTTCAAGCTTTTCTTCTAGTTTGTAAACATTAAAAGAAGTTTACTCTCAAGTAATACTTAAATAATATAACACTAGATAATACTCTTGAGGTAGCCAATAGTAATAACCTGTTTCAGACTGGCCTCTAGTGGAATTTGTGTCCTTCTTCACCTTGGTTATGCAATAGTTACAGGTAGTGATTGCTAGCCTACTTTTACTGATAATATTAAGTATTCATAGTTTATTTACATTGTTGTTCAAATTGTGAAACATGATGTATGCTTTCTAATTTCATGAAAATTTCAACTTTCAACAGTACAAGAACTAGCGAGGGACAAGCCGAAAGTGAAACCACGCAACCAGTTGTCTCTGGACAAGACATTGTTCTTTACAAAAATTACAGAAATGGGTATGAATAACTGTGTTATAGTGCGCGGCACGTAACTAGATCTAGCGCGATGGACTATATTTAGATTAATAGAGAAGTGAAGTATGAGGCTCGGGGCGGGACGTATTGCCTCGGAGAATGATTTTAATGTCGTCTCCCCGCACCTCACACTCCGCGTCACTCAACTAGTCTAGTGATGATGATGCAGTGAGTAGTGCGGCCGAATTCTGCCTCAATCAACGCGGGTTCGATCCCTCGCTTATCCAACTCTAAAAACGCCCTGAGCTTTCGATGAAGGAAAACATCGTGAGGAAACCATAGCACGGTGGTAGTGCAGTTTAAAATCATTCCCGCTTGGGTTTGCTACCACCCTCAAGTTTGAATACCTGTTACCAAATACCAACAAGTGTGTTCCGGCAGCATCACTTGAGAACCGGTACCTTAGGGCTTAGTGTGTTTTCCCCACTGGGCCATTGCACGGACGAGGCCCGGTGGGTTCGCTGCAGGGGGCGACGCGGTGCTTGCGAAAGCCACCCCGTGTCGCCCCCATCCCAAATACAGCGGACGGCCCTGGGGGGTTTTAGTGGGTATTTCCGGGCGCTTCACGCTCGGGCGAGTCCCACACTGGCACGGAGTTCGTCCCTCCGTGCCCCCTTATCTATTGTATTTGGGGGACTCTGATCCTCAAAATACAATAGATAAGGGTAGTGCGTAAATGCATTTCCCCCCGTCAAAAAAAAAAAAAAAAGGGCTTAGTGTGTTTACCCATCTGGACCACATCGTCACTTAACATCAGGTGAGATTGTGGTCAAAGCACTGAGCCTAAACTATGTTTAAATAAAATATGTGGTATCCATCCTGGACCACATTGTCACTTAACATCAGTTAGATTGTGCTCAAAGCACTAAGCCTAATCTGAGCAAAAAAGAAAAAAAAAATGGCATATTATCATCATTATTTTGACAATAAGGCAATGGCATAGATAAATTTCCTATTTTTTTTATTTGAACTTATGTCATGACAGTAAAAAATGCTATGAAAAAAAAAACATTTAAGGAGGTCTTAGTTTATTTAAAGTATAGTGGTAGGGCTTTCGCAACCATTATGAATATGGCGTTTTATCGCATATAGTTTTGAAGAGTGCCTGTACTTATGAGAAGGCTGTTTGAAAGTGATACTGGTCATTACATTTAAGGATACAAAGACCTTATCAACAACGACGAGGAAATCGAGTTAGTGTTGCCAGCAATACCGTGCAAGAAGAGGCGCGTCGACTCTGACGACCTAAGTGGAGTATCGAGCGCATCATACTATGAAACGTTTGATTCAGATAGTAGGTATGTGGTGACCGTTCTGTTATCAAAAACACCTGCTAATGCGTATAATAATATACTATTAAGAAAACATTACTACTATGTCTATGTATTAATTATAATAGGTAACAACTTTATGTTTGTCACCTTTTCTGTTTGTTTATTCGTTCAACAAAGTGGCGGTCATTTTGCTAAAGTGTTCCAAGTGAAGTGAATTCTTAAAATTCACGCTTCGTATCATTATTTTCATCCACCTAACTTGTGCCAAAGTGTTACTAACACTATATCACGTAAAAGTTACCAACAATCCATAATCTATACTAATAAATAAAATTAGAGTGTCTGTTTGTAATGTCAAAACTATTTTTTGTTACTAAATAGTTGTGAATGTATACACGATATATATACCGAAAACGCAATTTTTAAGATTTTTGTCTGTCTTTTTGTTGCGGGTAATCTCCGGAACGGCCGGACGGATTTTGACGGGACTTTTTTTTAAACATAGCTGAAGTTACTCCTGGTAACTTAGGGTACTTTTAATTTTCGAAAATAATTAGGGTTTCGCATAAAAAAATTAAAACTCGTTAAAAAGCGAATAAAATCCGATTCGATGCACAGTTTTACGGACAAGTGGTTGAATTTATGTGAAATATGTTTACTTTATCTTAGTACTAAACAAAAAATAGGGGTTGGTTAAAAAAAAATGCAGTGAAGAATTTATGAAACATGGGCACACAGCTAATATAGAATAAAAACAAGGATGACAGACCGAAATCGCGCCAGAAACTCCTTCACATAGACTGTACTATAGGGGGGGATTACACCAAGTGACGGTTCTTACAGCCCATTTTTAAAATGATCAATGGATCTAGAAGATGAATTGTTTTTCTTTACAGACATGACTTACCCGATGACGCATACGATGATTCAAGTAACGTCATAACGAAAGATGACGTTTACTCCGATTTAGAATTCAAGGAGTTCGATTTTACACCTTCGAACTCCTTGTTGCCGGTCGCGGTAAGTTTTTTTAACTAGCTCCCCCCCCCCCCCCCCTCCATATTATAGTGTAAATATAGTATAGTGGTAGGGCATTTTCTAATAATGCCCTATATAATGGAGTATCCTAGGACGTGTAAATAGCCCAAGGAGCGGTTTTGGAGGAAATCTAGCCTAAGCGATGCGGTTGTGAAAGGAGCTAGTAATCTACTCACCATGGTGGCGACCGTTCCCTCTGCCAGCGTATAGTGTCCAGGACGGGTTCCTCGAACTCACTTTCACGTAAAGCGTATATATTATTATAAAAAGCGTGCAGTTGCAATAGCGCGGGTTTGCGGTATAAACAATATTTGTAGCGGAGGCGTTCGAACTCGAGTATGCGATCCAACTGACCCGGCTCTCTGATGACTCGACCGTCGGGTCGGCGCAGTAGTCCCGCTAAGGTACTACAGCGCCACCACTCATCGGCACAGCAAATCACCAGCAATCGTTCACAAACATCCTATAGATGGCGTTACCACCCACCTTCAAGTTTAAAAACCTGTTGTCAAACAAAACTGACTACAATCATTTGGGAATCAGTCTGTAAATTACATGTACTTCATGTATTACTATCCTGGACTATATCGTCACTTAACATTAGGTGAAAATGTGGTTAATGCATTGGACAATATAAAATTATATCGACCTGTAATAAACTTACAAATATAGTGGATCAAAATGCTTCTAGAATTGTCTACATAAATTTTCAATACTGTAATTTTTTTATTGAGGTGTTTGCGATGGTTGACGTATAAGAAGAAAGGTAATTTGGCCGTCCCACGCTTTAGGCTAAGTAAAAGCTTTATCGGTAATAGTATTCGGTTTTACAATAAGATCCCCGAGTAACATTACCGATTTACCTGACAATAAGTTCAAGTATTATGTCGAGCAAGTTTTAATATCAAAAGGTTATTACAGGTGGATCATTACGTGTACGATAGTGATGTCTGGAATTAACCGACATCTCTGTGCTTCCGCTAACATTAGTTAAGACTGATTTGTATAGTTTTGTGTAGTTATAAATAAAAAAAAATGATATATATTTTATATTGAAGCAATAATGGCGCAGCGGGTAGTGCGGCCGGATTCCGCGTCAATCGACACGAGTTTGATCCCCGCCTATCCGACTCTAAAATCGGCCTGAGCTTTTTGGTGAAGGAAAACATCGTGAGGAAACCATAGCATGGTGGTAGGGCATTTTCTAATAATGTCTCCCATGGCAGTCACCACCCTCAAGTTTGAAAACCTTTCGCCAAATACCAATAGGTGTGTTCCAGCAGCATCATTTGAGTACCAGTACCTAAGTTTAGTGTGTTTACCATCCTAGACCACATTGTCACTTAACATCAGGTGAGATTGTGGTCAAAGCACTGATTATATCGTGTAAAAAAAATATTTATAAAAAAAAGGAACCCGATCGAGTTTCTTGCCGGCTCTTCTCGACGGGGTTGTTTTCCGAACCGGTAGTAGTGTTTTAGACGTTCATAAGCGCCTTCTTAGCGCCTAAATTGAATAAATAAATTTTGATTTTGATTTGGATTTTTATTTATGTAATAAGTGCCTATTTAAGTTTTCCATATGGAAAGTTTTGCTTATTTTTTTTTATTTTCAATTTCATAATTTGTTAATTGTAATTATTAACTGGGTATGTTTGACATACATAAGCGCCTTCTTAGGGCCTAAATTGAATAAAGATTTTTTTTTATATTGATTTTGCTAAAGCTCAGGAATGAGCGATGAGCTAGATGATGATATCTTTCGTTTTTTGTTGTTCATTTCGGCTCCAAATACTCTCCGTTTCCTTGAAACAATAAATGAATTTTTGTTAGTGTCGATCCTTCCAGGTTTTCATAAACTATTTATTGTTTTTTTTTTACAAAGTTATAGAACGATTAATATCTTTATTTTGTAAATATTATGTATTTCGATTTCATTATAAAGTTTGATTACCTCTTGTTTATTATTGTTTAAAGTTAAGTACAAAGGAATCTGGTATAGATTATCACAAAATGATATCATGCTATTGCAATCATGTATATTGCGAAAACAACGATTGTAAATAAATGTAGGTAGTTAGTTTTTTTTTAAATAGTATATCAAATGAGGGTATATCTAATTATTCGCTGCTATCGAAGGTACTTCGCGGCCGATATCCCAAGTAGTCTTGTCATTTCGTCGCGTACGCACGTGTCATTTATTTGAATATTTAATTTATTAATATATTTCGCGAGGCCTTTTAACCCTAGTGCTTTAATCACAAAATCGATCATGGTGAGTGAGACACTTTCATTTGATAGTTCTATATACCTCTATGGATTTTCTGTAGTTGAAATTACCAGAAAACAAATTATTATCGTTCATTGCTTATATTCTTGACAAATGACCCTAAATAAATGTTGCGTATAAGGAAACCCTACTCATCTGATTGTGATGAGCACGATAGATTTGATAATATGCATCACGTATTGGTCGAATGAGTCCCGGGTAAATCAGAATACACTTTCCCAGATATGATAAAAGAAATTGACGTTCTTTCGGTGCACGATCTGGTTGCTAGTTTAATAAATTTTGCGTAAACAAATGAGTCGAAAAATCGTGTTTTTTTAAATTATAGGATCGATCAAACTAGTGTCTCATTAGGGGTGTTGATTGATTATTATTTGTTGTATTATCCAAAAAACGGACAATAAATCATCACTATACATGTAATTGAAATCTGATTGTTAAATTATGAACTTATAAGCGCCTTTAATTATTTGTTTTCAATAAATTTAACAAGAGTTAGGTCAATATTGCTTAGGTACGTAAACACCTTGCGACGCGGTGCTTGCGAAAGCCACCCCGTGTCGCCCCCATCCCAAATGCAGCGGACGACCCCGGGGGGTTTTAGTGGGTATTTCCGGGCGACTCTCGCCCGGGTGAGTCCCACACTGGCACGGAACTCGTCACTCCATGCCCCCTTATCTATTGTATTTGGGGGACTTTGATCCTTCAAATACAATAGATAAGGGTAGTGCGTAAATGCATTTCCCCCCGTCAAAAAAAAAAAAAAAAAGGTACGTAAACACTATTTGAATCAATCCCCTCCCCCGATCCCGTCCTCCATATGTCATCAAAAATAAACAAAGCGTAGACGGTAGACACCGTTCGCCCCCCCCCCCCCCTCTCTCAACCCTGTTCATATTTATGGAATACCTGAATGACCCCTAATATGGAAAATATGTACTATACAGAGTGACACGTCAAGCATGACCTCCCTGCAACAGTCAGCCCTGTATTACGATTCTGATTCTCGCAGCGATTCCGAACAAGACAAGAAACCGACTATTAAACCTAAGAAGGTCGTGGAGGAACCGGTCAGGAGGGAGTCGCTCTTCTCTTCGGAACTTAATTCGATCGATACGCCGTGGTCGGAGAAGCTGCCCGAACCGAAACGGGACGTCGTGGAGATGTCGCAGTACGAGGAGATCCAACTCCTGAAGCAAGTGGAGGGGATGATACCCAAAGTGAGGGATCCCCTCAAGAAGGCATACCTTTGTAGGCTGAAGGCGAAACTTGCTCTGAGAAGGCTGAAGAGACATAAACATTTGCCTATATTCGATTTGGACAAGTGAGTATTTGTTAAAACAATAACTCCTTAAACTAAAGTCTGTATAATAAACACCAATAGGGGCCGTACAAGTATTATGTAAACAAAATTTTTGACTCCCTTCCTCCTTCCTGTCTTATCGGAAATAGTAAACGAAGTTACTCACCATGATAACGTAATCACCATTCATTCTCCTGTCATCATTGTTTACCATTTTCATTCAAAATTATTAATGCATGACCCCTGGATCACATTGTCACTTAACATCACGTGAGATCGTGGTCAAAGCACTGCGCCTGTACAGTGTAAAAAAATAATCTGTTACAATTAAAATTGCATAATATTACGATGATGGCTTCAGTTGTAATTTCACCGGATTGACAGGATAGATTCGAAGCACCTAACTTAATTTATAACTAAATGTGTGCCCGCGGCTGCACCCGCTGGTGTGGAAATATCTGTAAGGATGATGTTGTATGGAGCAAATGTAACTTACCTTTATTATTAGCCTTCGATTAAGCTGGTTCAGATTTTATTTTCCACCTTACTTCACTTTTTGAATGTTCTATATAATTTGATAATTAATGTACACTTTTAAAATATATGAGAGACAGCGGCGGCGGTTGCGTGTTGGCGTTCCGTTTTTGAATAGGAACAGGAAGGGATAATGAATACATAGACTAAATAGAGCGGGGGCGTGTAGACAATATACAGAAGAAATAACTTAGAATAAGAAGAGAATATATACGATAATAGATGGCGTTAACACCCGCGTTTCATATATTTTTTACTCTTTAATATAGTTTTTAATTTTTTTTTTATACGGTACCCTAATCAATTTCCAATTTTCTTTTTTTTTTGTACTAGCATTAAGTGAAGATGTTTCTCACAAATTCAAATACCTGCTGTATTTAGTGAAAACGAAAAAAAAAACAGACGCTTCAATTTTATATATGACATTTTATTATACTTTATCTGATACCGAACATAAATTAAAAAAAAATGTATTTCCTTTATTATAGGGCGGTTAAACTGCTCGGCGGATACGTTAACGAAGATCCGAAGATGATGATCAATTCGGAGAGAGTCCTCGACAGATTCCAAAGATCCGTAAGTCATTTTTTTTTATCGCGTATACAGGTTACATTTGTAAAATAAAATAAATAAATAAGAAAACTAGGCAGCCCCGAGGACTACCGACGAGACGTGAAAACTCAACACTTTGCAAATACTTGTCCTTTTAATGTTGAATTTTTATAATTTGTTAACTAATTGAAATTATTAACATAACATTTAATATTTGTCTGGTTTTTACATTTACCATATTAGCGCTCCGAGCAATTATTATGTCCATTTTCATATAGTTTATTGATAATCAAAATGTGAAATATATAGGTTTCGGTGAAGGAAAACATCATGAGGAAA
This sequence comes from Samia ricini, assembly GCA_014132275.2. Classification (NCBI taxonomy): domain Eukaryota; kingdom Metazoa; phylum Arthropoda; class Insecta; order Lepidoptera; family Saturniidae; genus Samia; species Samia ricini. Next base: position 17,927,392 of record AP028161.1, read on the forward strand.
CTATAGCATGGTCCACCGCCATTGTTTATAACACTTTCTAGCATTATTTAGTTTTAAAATTTCCAGGAACGAATAACGTGTCATCTTACAACATACATATGAGTAGATATATGATGGCGCAGTGGACAGTGCGGCCGGATTCCGCGTCAATGGACGCGGGTTCGAGCCCACCTATCCAGCTCTAACATCAGCCTGAGCTTTCGGTGAAGGAAAACAAAGGATGTTAGTAGGGACTTTTCTAAAAATCCCCACCTGGGTAGCTACCATCCTCAAATTAGAGAACCTGTCATCAAATATCAATAAGTGTGTTCCGAGAGAATCACTTGAGAACCAGTATTTAGTCTTAGTGTGTTTACCATCTTAGACCACATCGTCACTTAACATCAGGTGAGATTGTGCTCAAAGAACTGAACCTATACCGTGTTTAAAAAAAATACGGTAGCCTGCGTTAGGTATACATTTTATTATTTATCTCTGAGCGCCTGCACTTAAACGGTGTCTTATACTTGACATACTGCAGCATGTTGACGGTTGATGTCATAGCTTTGGTAACGCGAATCTGTAAGTTTTTTTTCCCTTACCTAGAATCGCTCGTAGCGACTAAAGATATTTTCACTTACAAAAAAAATACTTAATTCGTTCAAAGAGATTTTTTTTTACACGGTATAGGCTTACCGCTTTGACCACAGTCTCACCTAATGTTAAGTGACGATGTGGTTTTTGGACGTATTGGTATTTGGTTACAGGTTTTCAAACTTGAGGGTGGTAGCTACCCAGGCGGCAATTGTTAGAAAAGTCCCTACTAACATCCTTTGTTTTCCTTCACCGAAAGTCCATTGACGCGGAATCCGGCCGCACTGTCCACTGCGCCATCATATATGTACTCATATGTATGTTGTAAGATGACACGTTATTCGTTCCTGGAAATTTTAAAACTAAATAATGCTAGAAAGTGTTATTAACAATATCGTACGCCATTTGTAATCTTTGTTATTTAAACGACTCTTTAAAGATTATATGGAACTTGTAGATGCAGTTGTTACAAGAAACATTATTTTTTATATAAAGAAAGTAATTTATATAGCATGTGCTAGGGTATAATTATTGGGGGGCGAGGAGTATATCTCGCCCCCCGGATTGTAGACCACACTTGGTCTTACCTCTTTCGAGAGGTGGGCGAAGAGGTGGGGTGGAGAAGTATTCTCCCCCATCCCCACTGGGCCATTGCACGACGAGGCCCGGCGGGTTCGCTGCAGGGGGCGACGCGGTGCTTGCGAAAACCACCCCGTGTCGCCCCCATCCCAAATGCAGCGGACGGCCCCGGGGGGTTTTAGTGGGTATTTCCGGACGCTTCACGCCCGGGTGAGTCCCACACTGGCACGGAACTCGTCACTCCGTGCCCCCTTACCTATTGTATTGGGGGACTTCGGTCTCACTTATACAATGGGTAAGGGTAGTGCGTAAATGCATTTCCCCCCGTCAAAAAAAAAAGTGTATTTTATAATTGTCAGTTGTGTTGTTTTGTCATGTAAATAAATGTGTTATGAAGACGTCATCTTCCAGTATCTAATGGAGAACTTATGCGGTACAATAGCGAGTACGAATTACGGTACTCTGGTACTGTCCCACATCGAGCCCGTGCCGTTCCGGTCCCCGTACTCGGGGACCACACTGAAGCCCTACATACGCAGGGACGCGGACTCCGCCCCCGCGTGGCTCGCGCTCACCGACGAGCTACTCAGGAGGACCAACAAGTTAGACGAAAACCACTTTATCTTCCAAAATGTTACTTTTGAACGCTTTTATCTATGTTACTAATACTAGCTGCGTGCCCGCGGCTGCGCTCGCGTTTCATGTATTCTTCACTGCATATATATTTTTTCTACAGACCCCTAATTTTTGTTTAGTACTAAGATAAAGTAAAAATATTTCTAATAAATCACTAAACCCCCGGGGCCGTCCGCCACATTTGGGATGGGGGCGATTCGGGATGGCTTTCGCAAGCACCGCGTCGCCCTCTGCGGCAAACCCACCGGGCCTCGTCCGTGCAATGGCCCAGCGGAGTTGGGGGGGGGAACTCCCCCACCCACCTCTTCGCCCACTTCTCAAAGAGAAGTATGACCTTTATACTTTATACCTACCTGCATGTAAAAATAATATTCTAAAAAATTTAAGATTTTTTTGTACTTACTAAAAATACACCTGATTTTGGGTGGGGACGGGAGGATTAGTCTTAAATCTCACCACTCCGACCAAGGAGGGGGGGTTAAAAATGCGAAAATACATTTCATGATTAATGGACGGCCCCTGACTTAAAAAAAATATATATATAATAATATTCATTATTCTGTAGTATATTAAAGTTATTTTAACATTGTATATCATTAGGCATATAAGTGGATATGAGCCGCCGCGGCGCGCGACCATAGACTACTCGTACGTAAAGCCGCAGCACATCGCCGCGGTCAACAACATGTGCGCACAGGTCTTCTGGCCGGGCATAGACGGTACTAGACTTTTTTTTTACACTGTATAGGCTTATTACTTTAACCACAATCTCACCTGATATTAAGTGACGATGTGGTCTAGAATGGTAAACACACTAAGCCATACACCTATTGGTATATGGCGACAGGTTTTCAAACTTGAGGGTGGTAGCTACCCAGACGGGCATTATTTTAAAATAACCTAAAATGCCCTACCACCATGTTATAGTTTCCTCATGATTTTTTCCTTCACATAATGCTCAGGTCGATTTTAGAGTTTGATAGGCGGAGAATGAACCCGCGTCGATTGAACCCAGGGTCCGGCCGCACTATGCACAGCGCCATCATCGCGCTATATTAAAAGTAAACATACATACTAAAGCTGTTAACACACGTACGGACCTTACCGCGGACATAGTATGGAGAGCGGCCGAGGAGGTCATTAGTCGCCTAAGTAGGGATGAGCTATAAGATTTTTCAAATAGATCGATTTTTTTATTCTATTCACAAATTATAAAGGTCTAAGAGGTCAATCTTTTTTCGACTTGGTTTATTTGATTTTTTATATGTAAATATTATTCTTTCAATGGTCGAAATTATACTACAATCATAACCTTATTGCAAAAACTTGTAAATTTTTTATTCACAGCACTAGCAAAGGTCATCAACAGCAACTAAACAAACAAAGAAGAACTCCTAACCTACTTCGGAAAAATGACACTGAACTGTTTTATTTTTAACTATTTACAGATAATTATAATATCATAGAAAACAAAAAGGACACTCTAATAATCGATACTTTATTAGTTTGGATCTTGTAAACCTTGATGTTTCGTAAATTCGATTCAAGCTTAGATTCGAATCTATTCAAAAATCGATCTTTTTCGATTTCCCATCCCTACTTAAGCAACTGCTAATCTCGGCTGCCCGTCGTACCATGTCCGTGGTCTGTTCCGTACGTGTGTTAATACTATAACATGTACTACTTAGCAGCTGTTCAAGACCTTAGTAAGCAAAATTTGTTTCCCATCTTTCCCATCCCCTTGTAAGCAAAAGTGAGCAAAGCTCTTTCAGAGGCTTAGTCTATTACCATCCTCAAGCATCAGGTGTTATTGTGGCAAAATGTTAGTTAAAAGTGATGTTTTATTTTCTGTTAGTGACGGAAGCTCTCCAGTATCCGGAATTCAGTTGCGTGGTCACTTACAAACGGCTGGTAGTGGGATGTGCTTTTCTAGTTCCCGACGTGGATTATAACACCGCATACATCTCATTCATTCTCACGAGGCCAGGGTGGAGGAATGCAAAAATGGCCTCCTTCATGCTCTACCACTTGCTACAGGTACATATTCACTGAAAGAAAACATCTTGATACTTGTCGATTATTATTTTATTTATTTATTTTTTTTATTTATAGACATGTACAGGTCAAGATGTCACTCTTCATTGTTCACCGACAAATCCGGCAATTTTTCTATATCAGAAATTTGGATTTAAAGTAAGTTCTAAGTATTATTTATTTATGACTCACTAGCTGTGTGCCCCCAGTTCTGCCCGCGTTATTATATTATTCACTGCGTAATATAGTTTTTTAATAATCTTTCGGAAATAATGTTTTGATGTTGCTTTCCATTTAATCGTATTTTGGCCACAATTTCATGGGTGATTATTCTTTTCTCGGACCCTACTTCGAAAAATTAAAGTAGCCTAAGGTACGCAGAGTAACTACAGCTATCTATATCAATAAATTGCCGTTCGTCTGTTTTGAAGATTAGCCGGAACGGACACTATTAAAGAGACTTCAATTTTATTTTTAGTATAGATTAACCTTACAGAGGAGTATGAATGTATAACAAAAAAAATTAAGTTTCTCATTTATATCATAAAAAGATAATACAGGAAAACATTAATAATGTAGAATCATTAAAGAATCAAAAAATGAATGCCTACATCTCAGTAGGTCATTTTTATAACTTTTAATTTTAGTATTTTTTATATTGATGCAAAAATAAAAGTTAAACTTGTTTCAACAAGCTTAAAATAAAAATTTTCTCACACAATACTTACTATATTTCTATAAGTGGCAAATGAGACCACTCCATATAAATGATATCCACAATTACTTCAAATTTATTGCATGTAATCATTTCTAGGTATATTTACGATGTAATAATTTCTAGTTGAAGTACATAAATAGAAGTGCAATAATATTAGTTTGCATACTTCTGATCAAATATGTTAAATTACTCCTTTATCTACAGTTTGATAAATTTGAGTACTACATTTCTAATACTATATATTTACAGTATGTTAGTTAAATAACTTTTTCACATACAATGCTATATACTGTTCATCAATTTAATGTTCCACCAACTTATATACCTGTACATTTCTAATTTTAAAGTAAGTTAGGAGAAAATAATGTTAACACTCCAGGAAATTTAAAGAAAAACAACATATTACTTACTTCAATACATATTTTAATTATAATGGTTTACTTATAAACCCTTCGAATAACAAATAATCATAAATCTTTCTAGTTTTGTTTACATCAATTTTTACAATTCTCCGTGCATCCAATAATTTAAGGGAGCCCATCTTACTGTTATGACTTATCAATTGTTCCTTAATTTCTAAATAGTTTTCTGGTATTAGCCTCAGATTAGAACACAATATCTTCTCAGGGTCCGTAAGACGGGTATAACCAGGTAAATCAACAATTTCTAGGGGCATTGAAGTTCTCTTGTATTTCAGTAACTGCATATTTTTACCAAACATGTTACCAGTTTTTATTGGTGACTGACTGTCAAACTTCTTCCACATCACTAATGTGGCATACTTCTGTTCCTTGACAACCATATCATTTTCTTTCTTTAATTGTTTATATAATTTTGCTGCATAAAGTGTCCGTATACCATTTCTACGGTACTCACACAACCTTGATATGCGCTGCATTAATTCATACTCTAAACTTATGGATTCAATGAATGCATCAAACTGCATTCCAGTCATGAACTGCATGAAGCAAAGTAATTTTTCTGCCTTTTGCCTAGTCATTGTCAAATCAAACTTCTGCATCCATGATACGAGTTTATTAGGCATTATTAGACCATGGTTTTGGATTATTTTGTACCTTCTATGTCGTTCTCTGAGACGTGTGTTCAATGCATTTAACAGAGCCACTTTTAAGGAATCTGTGCAGTCATTATCATCCTCAGAGTCCTCAGAATAACTGTCTTCCATATTAAAAATACTTTCTGCATTGTGGTCATAACTAAATTCAAACTCTGACCTATAAGCATTATAACCTGCTAAGTGTTGATCTGAACTGTTGTTCCTCGGTGGATTAGAGATTACGTCACTATTGTATAGAAACGGTATGAGAGGTTTAGGAAACAACGATTCTTTTGTCTCCGGTAATAATTTTAAATCTTTATACTGCACATTCTCTATATAATATTTCTTGTAATGTTCCTGACACTCTAGCTTGGAACGCGTGTGTACACTCTTTGATATTTCTTCCCAATTTCCGAAGCCGTATGTTGAAAGCGCTGATAGTAACTTGCTTTCTTCTTTCGCTGACCAATTACAGTTTTCAAATAACGGCAAATCGTTCCGTCTTACTGCATATTTGTGATCATTTTTATGTCTCCCAACCTCTTTTCCGGAAGCAAAACAATTTGTGCACAAATTGATGTCACACTCGTAACATTCTATAAAAGGTTCGTGAGCGATTTCTGAACATACATCACATCTCGTTTGTAAAATATCATTTGACATTTTCGCAGGTCGAAGAACTGATTCAAGATTTCTACGAAAAATACTACGACATCGAATACAAAGGATGCCGGCATGCACTCTTCCTGAGACTTGTTAGATAATAAAACATTCAAAAATACTCGTTTTTTATTTTATACAATAAATAAACAAACAGACGACAGATTCAGACATTACTGACAAGTGACAGCAGAGAACAATCAACAGGGATGTCGGTCTTAAACTGATTTTTATAATCGATATCTAGCACTGAATCGATTTTAGAACTTAGAAAATTGAAGTTTATTTTTTTTTTCCTGGTTGTATAAGAACTATAAAATTATTTACAATTAAGAATGTACCCAAACTAAGTAAATGTATGAAAGATTATCACTAAATTAATAAAAATTCAAGAAATCTCTTTGCGGTCCTTCGCTTCTGTAGGAGATTCAGAATATCTTAGTATACTATTAAGATAGCAGACAAATATCTTGCCTGGTGGTAAGTAAACACTGTGTTAGTAGAACGCTTACTACATCAAGAATATTTCGAGTGTAATGCCAACCATAAAATCACTTTATACCTTGGAATTCGATATGCAAATTATCGTATTCATGTGAAATTATCGTTTTTAGTACAAAATTATCGTACAGCCTGGCATATATTACTAAAATTACTCTACGTTTTTACTTTTTACAAATTCATACCCCTATTACAAATGAATGAAATTGAAAAAGAAGTCTGCGTTTATTGTGCTTAATTTTTACTTATGAAAAAAAAAGGGTTTTGTACCGTGATTTTGCTCATAATTGTCGTACACTTAACATATTTTAGACATTCGTTATCACACAGAAATTAAATTATTGTACGCCACCATAATTATCGTAAGCTGTAATAATGGGAACAAATATTTCCCTTACAAACAAAGATTAGCTACATGCTAAAACAAAAATTCCTGCGATTTTTGGCAACAAAACCGCTGATAATGTTTGATCTCTTGTAGTAATATTTGTGTTGACTAAATTTGTTCAGATTGCCAGATTATCGAAATGAATCCGATACTGTTAAAATGGTTTAAAAGGGTATTATTATTCTTAAATCATCGGAATTTCACAATTACTGTATTAATAAGTACGTAGAAAAGTGTTGTCATCCTAATAAACTAGTTATAAGGGTTAATGATATTGTACAAAAATGTAATTCATTAAAAATAAGACACAAAACATCAATATTCTGTTATCACAAAAACTCTCTGCCCTATTTTGTTACAACGCTGAAAATTAATTCTAGAAGAACACGTCAATGTGTTGTTGCCCTATGATGTTTCTAGTTTTGTATTTTATACCATCTGGATATCTGGCTCACGTGTACCTTTGTAGGTCAACAAAAAATAACAAATGTAGCAAGGTTACATAAAGAATTATGAATCCTGCACGAGTAGATTTAAAGTTTAAATTACAATGACAATGTACAATGTAACTTACAATGTAAATGTAAAGGTTTATAATAAATTATATGACTAGAGGTTCAATACTTATTTAATTATTAATGTAAAGATTCAACAAACAAACCAATCATATTTATTAATTATTTATTCTTTGACAATAACGTTTAAAAATAAAGTAGTTTTAGAAATTCTTACACATTACATTTTTTATTTCAAAATATTTTTTATTTCTACTTTCACCTTTATACATTTCCATAAAAGTTAAAGTTTAATAATTCTATAAAATTCTATAACTGTATTATCATCACAACAGAATCTAACTCATATAACATACTAGCCGTGTGCCCGCAGCTCTACCCGTGTTTTATATATTCTTTACTGCGTAATATAATTTTCAAACAATCTTGGTGCCAGCCAAGATAGCCTTGTTGTGTCGGGCAAGAATAGTACCATCCCATATATTCCCGTGGGTGTCGTAAAATGCGGCTAAGGGATGAAAACCAGAGAATGGCCACCAGCATTCTCTGAGTATCACAAACACCTACTGTAATCGCCAACCCGCCTGTCAAGCGTGGCGATAATGGCAATCCTCCCCTTATTGGGGGAGGTCTATGTCCAACAGTAATCCCTTGAATCGTATTTTGTTGGTACTGTCCTTTGAATAGTGTTTTGTTCACAATTTCATTAGTTTTAATTTTCATACACGGAACCCTAATTGTTTTTCTAAAACATTTTTGGAAGGTACAAAAAAATCTAAAAATTATTCTCATAAATTCAAGCACTTGCTAGCAAAACTGCCCATTGAATCATTTTATATTGTTTTATTTTATGCGGAAATAATATTTTTCTGAAATTGTTTTTGATACTAACAAAAAGCAAACATCTCACAAATTCAAACACCTGTCACTAAAACTGCGTTGAAATAGATTTTATTCCAAATTTCATGAGTTTTACTATTTTTTTACGCGGTAACCTAATTATTTTCGAAAACAAAAGTAGCTTAAGTTATCTACCTAACTAACTGTACTATCTAACAAAAAAATCACGTCAAAATCGGTCCAGCCGGTCCAGAGATTACCTAGAACAAAAAGACAGACACAAAAATTTTTAATAATTGTGTTTTTGGTGTACATAGTTGTCGTATATGTATTTAGTAAAAAAATGTTATTTTGACATTAAAAACAGACACTTAAATTTTTTTTATTAGTATAGATAATTAAATATTAATGAGGACACATATACTGCCAACTAACTCTGCCCGCGACTATGTGCCTGTGAAATTCCAAGTTTGTCAAAAACACTTTAGAAGTCAAGAAATACATTATTCAATTTAGGCTCTGAGAAGGCGCTTATTAACGTCAAAATATTAGCACCGGTTACCGACAAGAAACTCACCTGGTTGATATTTTTTTTTAATATATATATGTGGATATATTATGTATATAATATATAAACTGTACACATTATAATTATCACCGTCATTACCGGCAGCACACAGAGAGGTTTCATTTCCAGACAAGAAAGACATAACTCTCTTTTACAGAATGGTCCAACCTGTAATAATCTTTGAAATTAAAAGTAAACCGAAAATTTCAATAAAAATAGATACATATTCATAGAATCGAATTCGATAAAACTAAATATCAAATGACTTATATTGATATTAATTTCCACCCCCTTTTTCACCTACACTTTGGGTTACTTTATTATTCTTTTTCCATCAATGAACTACCTTCCTTACGTTACGTTACTTTTGTAGTATTTTATTGTGAAAAAAATTTGTTTCGTTGAACACGAGAACTTACTGATTCATGGAATAAAAGCTCAAAGAGAACATACTGAATTTAATCGGAGTAGGAAAATGACGTAAATTCTGCGTGAACTCGTTATTTTTTGAACAAACAAATTTATATTTATCTCTTTCTAACTCGCTGTAAAGTAGTTAGAGTAGTTATATTTTTATCACCTTTCCTCAACGAGTGAAGGCCCTAGAATGTTCTAGACGTTTTAATGTATATATTTTGGAGCGACCCCCGAGCAGCGTTTCATTCATTTGTGAAGTTGCTTGTGTAAAGTGTCTAGTTGTGTTGTGTGTGGAGTTTATTTTTTATTTAACTTTTTCTTGAAATCGGATTACTGTTTGAAGCTATTATAACTTGGTAAGTGTCTTAAATATAATTATTATTTATTTCAAATACATGATTTATTAGTATTTTCTTATAAAAATCCGAATATTATGTTGCGCTGATGTTCGTTACTGCATCACCAAAAATGGTGTCACTCGAGAATATGCTAACAGCAATAATCTTTTTGTTTTAGGATTATTTGTCGAGATGGGAAAGGATTATTATAAAATATTAGGACTGGCGAAAGGAGCGTCAGACGACGACATAAAGAAAGCATATAGAAAGTTGGCATTAAAATACCACCCTGACAAGAACAAAGCGGCCGGCGCTGAAGAAAGATTCAAGGAGGTGGCTGAAGCATACGAAGTATTATCAGATAAGAAGAAGAGAGAAATTTATGATGCGCATGGGGAGGAAGGTCTCAAAGGAGGAATGGGCGGACAGAACGGCCCAGGTGTAGGACAATCTTACTCTTACACGTTCCACGGAGACCCGAGGGCAACGTTTCGCGCAGTTCTTCGGGTCAGCCAGCCCGTTCCAGGCATTCTTTGACTTAAACGGCAGTGGAGGTGGCACTACGTTCTTCGACCGCGACATGGACGTAGATATGGACCCATTTGCAAACATGGGCATGGGACAGGCTCGACCGGGAGGGCCGGGCGGTGCGTTCCGCAGTCATAGTTTCAACTTCCACGGTTCACCTAGCAGGAAAGAGAAGACTCAAGACCCGCCCATTGAACACGATCTCTACGTATCTCTCGAAGACATTGCTCGCGGCTGCGTTAAGAAAATGAAGATATCACGGCGAGTCATCCAACCAGACGGCACATCGAAGAAGGAAGACAAAGTGCTGACGATTCATGTTAAGCCTGGCTGGAAGGCAGGAACGAAAATCACTTTTCAAAAAGAGGGTGATCAAGGCCGTAATAAGATACCAGCAGACATTGTGTTCATTATCAGGGATAAGTCACACCCACTGTTCAAAAGGGAAGGCAGTGACATTAGATATACAGCCAAGGTCTCACTAAAACAGGTAAGCAAAAATACTAAATTGGTTCTCATTATTTATTTTCCATTTGTGACCTAGAGAAAGTAGAGACCAGCCATATAATATGTATCAACATTCTAGAATATAAATTTTATATACCATGTACTATTAGCGTAATGATAATTATGTCTTTGTATATTTATACACATAGTTTCTACTTAACATCTATAATAAATGTGTCGAGTATCCATAAAAATAATACAATAGGAAAACAATGGAAAGCTGGCGTAAATGCCAGCTAAGTGCTCACGGGGTTAATGTGTCTTCACTTAAGTTATATATGGTTACCAAATTATAAATGTTTTGGTATGTTATATTGAAATTGTTGTTGGCAATAAATTAGCACTTTGTTTTGCACATCAAGTAGTAACATCTGCTCAGACAGACTCTGAATCAAATTGGCACTTGCATCATTACATACATATAAGTGAGAGATAGTGTTAATTGTTTGTCTTGATAGTTATTGACATTAATCAATTGAATCACAGTGTCACTGACTTATGTTTTTATCTTTGTTGCAGGCTCTATGTGGCACGATTATAGAAGTACCAACCATGTCTGGAGAAAAGTTGACTGTTAACCTACAAGGTGAGGTTGTCAAACCTCACACTGTTAAGCGTTTCCCTGGCTACGGACTACCATTCCCAAAGGAGCCTACGAGGAAGGGTGACTTGTTGGTTGCCTTTGACATCAAATTCCCTGATCGACTAACAACAGGAGTGAAAGAAATACTCACAGATACATTACCAAATTAAGTTTACACCAGATCTCATTGGATCAGTTTATAAGTGTGTCAGTTCTGATTGCAAGAAGCTGTCAATTATAAATTTGCACTGATTAGGCCTACAGTGTAAAATGATTGATAAAGTTGAGTGTTTCAGAACTCATATGCTCAAACCTAGTGTTGGACATTCCTGCGATGGTAGTAGGTTATGTTTACTCTGACTTCGGTTGCTGTCGCTTTGTGGCAGTGTATTTCTCGTAGCCTCGATGTGATTGAGGGTCCGCCATGCGTTCTAGTATGGGGGGCCTAGTAAGATTGAGCAAGATTTATATATGATGTAAATATTTTTTTATACTTGTAAATATTCTAATTACCAATTGTTCCATGTTTGTATGATTCTGTGTTTGTGAGCTGCTCATTGTATGTATGTTTGGTGTCAAATGGAGTGACTTTCACTTTTAATTGCTGTTAATCACTAATAAACAAATATTACGATGTACATTTGTTTCATTTATTTGTTGAAATGTTAGGCGCAGTGTTATGTAATATAAGAGATAAACGCCGCCTTTATCGCTTCCCACGTGATATCTATTTATATTGGGCGGTGAAATTATTCAGATGTGTGTAAATTACACGTGCCTGGAACACTCGCTTGAGTTGTGGAATAAGTGGCCGGGTGACCTTTGTGTTTAGTTGCTGGGAATTTATTGGCGAAAAGCTACTGCGAAAACTAGTATATTTTGAATTCTTCGTTACCATTACTAAACTGCGATAAGAAAAGAGTTCTTTATTAAAAATTAACATGTTGATATTCAATTTGTAATTGTTTATTTACAAACAATACAGATTTTTAAATATGACCTGTTGTATATTTCAAGAAATAAAGTTTTGATGCTACCTATTGTAAATAAACTTGAACTTTTTATGAAAATTCAAATTTATTCATTTAATGACTTAGAGAAAATGCGCTTATTACCCCGATAATTTTAAATACGCAAAACAAGTATAATAGTTTATTACGGTTAACAAAGCGATACGTCATAATTTTCCTGTTAAGGCACTAGAGGGCGTGGTTTTTTGTTGCATGCGGCTTGCATCAAAAATACTTTTTTATAGTTCTTTATTACTATGGTATAATAAATGTAGACAAAACTAAGCAATTTTACAATAATTTTTGTATTATATCCACTAATGAATAGGTATTGTGTTAACAGCTGGCCAGAGAAGTACGGCATGTTGACATTAACGCAGTGGGCCTTGGTGCGATCTGGCAATGTGTGGCCACTAATATAACGAGTTTGTTATATACTATTTATACCGGAAAACAACAAATTATTAGAATAAAAACTATTTTGAAAGACATCTATTACTAAATGTAATTAAGCAATATTGATCTCCATCGATTGAATATGTCGATTACCCATAAATATAACCTAAGTTATGTAACTAATCTAAGTTTAGTTATATACGTATGGTAACTGTTATAATTTCTTATACACCAACTTAAAAGCTTTAAAAGGAAGTTGCATTAGCATATTTAATATTTCCCAGTATTTTTAAATACTTAATATTTGATATTATAATGCCATGATTTACGAAAATTATAAATATTCTTTTTCAAATTAGAAAATAATATTTAACCTGGCTGTCAACAAACAGCACTAATCTGAGTTCAAATTAGAATTAATTTGAAATATTAACATCGGTCGTCATAATTAAATAGAATCAAAATAATCTCTGGTTTAATGGCTCCACACAGACGTGTGTGGAGGCCGAAACGCGCGCGCTTGACGTCACCAGGCAAAAATACCCGGCGCCCGCCCACACATTCACGCTCTGGAGAAATGCAACCATCAATTACTATAGCCCCTATTTCCCCTAATTATAGTCTATATTTTTTAACTATAACCTATGCGAGAAGAAGCAAAACAGTTAGAAGCACTCGGAACTGCTATTAATGCATAAAAAGAATTTAAAGAAAAACTATGTATCCCAGTTGATAATACAAAATTATAAATTTTGTTAGGTACCTAAAATATTTTTCTGTATGTTTTAAATCGTTACAGAGTAAAACAATGAGTACGACGATATTTTTAATGGCAAACTAAACTTCGATAACATCTATCTATCATGGTTCCTAAACGAAAACGAAGATGAAGAGAGTGAGCTTTCCTAATGTTGCGCGTTGTTAATAAAATTATCTACACATTATGTTACCATATGGATCAAAATCAAAATCAAATCAATGCATGTCTATAATATTACCTAAAAAGTACTTCGCTAATATCGATGTGGATTCGAATGTTAAATTTAGTTTCAGCTTTCTGTGTAGGAAAAAAAAACATAATGAAACCCAAACATAACGTATGATGGTAGTGCATACGGCAAAAACATAATACGAAGTTTCTTAAAGTACGTCGTGTTATATGGTTCTAAATGTAGGGTAACTAAAGAGATGGATGAAAGGATATTGCATCTAGCAGAGATGTGAATGTTAAGATGGATGTGCGGTATAAGTAGGATGGATAAATTATAAATGAGTGTATCAGAGGAAGCTTGAAAGTAGGCACCAGTTATAGAAAAGTTAAGGAGTAACAGATTGGTGTGGTATGGACATGTCTGAAGAACTTCTCAGTGAAAAATATCATATGTGTAACGGTCGTTAATGTTGAGATAAAGCTGGCATAGAAGAGTGGAGAAACAAAATATGTTGCACAGACCCTGCTTAACGTAGCACAAAGCAAAGAAAATGACGATGGTGATTTCAGACGAAGTTTTTCTAGGCTGAACATGTTACCATCAGCCAACATATCCTCAATTAATATCTCGTGCAATTTAGTATAACGTTAAACTTATACAGATAAAAAAAAAAACAAAAATACAGCCAGACTTAATTAGTGAGCACATTATAATTCATGATTATTATATGTACATTCCAAAAAATTAAAATATTGCTAAAAATGTTTTTACCTGTGTTGATTTACCTAGCATCACCCTGCAACTAAATTCGAAAGTACTTTGTGATTTTAAGATTTTCATAATCTAAACTTACTGTTTTTTTTTTTTTTCAATTAACAATATTTTTTGTTAAACTGAGCTTAAGAAATCGTGTACATATATATATATATGGATATAATAAATTATTTTGAAACTTAGAAAATCGTTATTGTGACTACGTTTTAGAATAAATTATCTATATGCAGACTATCGAAACTATTGCAACATTAGGCTGGAAAATATTGATGTATGTATATCGTTTGAGAATTCTCGCGTTGTGTACGTCAAGGGAAAAACAAGTTGGCAGCGGTATTATCATATGAGGAAATAAATTAGAACGTCGATCTTCCAACACTATGAACATGCTCACATCTACGAGTATGTCTCTTAATTATCATTGACATTCTGTTAATGGGAAGCACAAATTATACATTAGACCAGGGGCGGCAACCTTTAGAGTCGGAAGGGTCAAAAAGTTTTTAAACAGCCACAAATTTTTTTCTTGGCAACAAATTAGTACATAAATAAAGTTTTTTTATAAAAAAAAACTAATCTATCTATTCATAAGAAAAATATCTATTTATTCATATATAAGTAGTGCCTAATCCTCGTTAATCGATTCAGAACGGTTTTTAAATGTTTTTTTTTATAAAATAAATAATATTTGCGTTTGGAACTGAAGAGCTGCAGCCTCACATCCAAAGAGCCGCATGATGCCGACCCCTGCACTAGACAATTATTACGAATTATATTATATTTGCCGTTATGAAATTTTTGACAGGGATGTAATCACACAATATTTTATAAACTTATGCAGTGTCTATTCACTGCATTATATGTGTATATATTTAAAGAAAACCAGTTGCATCACAATTTTTTTTTTTTTCTCTTGTTAAGGATAACCCATTAATTACGTGTAGCTTGAAAGGGGAAGGATGTTCGGAGAAATCACACAGGGCCAGCAGGGTGCAGTACAATATCACGCCACGTGTCACCAAGGGGAGAGAGAGCATTTTAAAAAGTTGCTATAAACATAACGTGATTAATGGACAACCACGTCCAAACAAAGGTATAAGAGCACTAATAGAAAGTCTTTAAATAACTATAGATATTATGAGGTTATTTGGATAACAAATTTTGAAGACAAACAATTTTTGAAGATTGTCTTTCAAACAATATTTACTAGAATATTTTGGTGGATGTTTGTTGTTTGTGAACGGGTCAAAATACATTCAATATGTCGTTGGCTCGACCTGCAAACGTCTGGCAAACTGATTAACAGTACACGAATGAATCGTGATGAATAATTGGAAAAAGGGTTGACGACCGTCGACGTGCGTGAATCTATGTCCCTGTTTCATAAATAAACTCTAAAATAACGACATATTTTTGTTAGAATGAGCCAATATGTCGCACCACTGACCTTTATCTTCGTAAACCTTTTAACCTACCTATAAGTTTCAACTTCGAATGCTTTATCTTAAGAAAATATGGTCTATGATATATTTTTATAATAATTAATCTATTACAATTTTTTTTTTTAAATGAGCGCATGTAGAGTAACCTTTAGGCGTGTGATATGCGTTATTTATTGTCAAATGTAGCATTTATGGATAACATAGTTACACGAGGGTTATAAAAATAATGACTGAACTTGATTTTCGTTTAAAAACGTTACTTCCGTCTGAAAAACATATCTGAGTGACCGGTCATATCGCACCTAGGATTTCTTAGGAAGATTTTTTCTGTACTAGAGTTATCATTAGGTATATTAGAAAAACCTATTCGTAGAATTTAAAATGTACAAAACCTAGATATATTTGTATTACGATGTTATTTATAAAATGTGTTTATTGATTGACAGGATGTGTTAATAAAAGCAACTTTGTATTCACTAGACAAGCAAATATTCATTTCTTATTATTTTGTTTGTGTCGTTTGACATATAGGTTCAACTATCTGTGAAGGAAATCATCGTCGCCCTGGGTCGCTTACCAACCTCGAGTTGGAAAACCTGGCGCCAAGCACTAATGTGTTCCGGCAGCATCAGTTGAGAACCAGTACCTCTAGGTTAGTGCGTTTACCACCATGTACCACATCGTCAAGTAATATCAGATGAGATAATGGTCGAAGCGCTGTGTAGACGATATTCTTGTTACTTTGGATTTTTGTTTTTAATATGGAATAGCGCTTCTATTGTGATAGAGACTTCATTGCTATAAACAGTTATAAAAACTGTTAAATTTAATGCACTTTGTAACAAATACAGACAGTCCACGAAAAATCGTGAAAATGCATTTTACGTTATAACAACTACATATATTTTTATAAATTATATTATATCTTCGCTAATACTATATAATAATAATAAAATGATAGGAAATGAAAACTCGAAACTTTGAATAAAAAACTGTTTTATTAATGTTAAATTTCATAATTATTTCATAGAAATTTTTAACCTTTCTTAGCTTTTTACATCTATTGGCACTCTCATCAATAATGATGTACATTTTCATGTAATTTATTCATTATCAAAACATACAATAGGCTGCGTAAGTATAATTTATATTATTTATCTTTGAGCGAAAACACTTAAACACCATCATATACTTGACATACTGGAGCATGTTTACTGCTTACGTCATTGGATTGGTAACCTGAATCTATAACTTTTTCTCCTACCGAGAATCGCTCTACGCTGCTAAAGAAGTTTTCACTTCAAAATAGTCTATCCGTAGTTTTTTTAAGGAAACAAAAATAAATTAATCAATATCGGTTCAGTGGATTTTAATATTCGTTCCAACAAGAAAAAAAAGTTACAAATATTCATATAGATAAATATACTAATAGATTAATTATATATTATTTATATGATTATAATATTGTTAGATACGAAGTAAAATTCACAATAAAAAATAAAATAAATAAATGTTTGATCACATGAGATACACATGAACTGAATAATATAAAAACCAAACCAGATACGAAACCATAAAGAGTGTCTTACACCTGTACGCGATGATGCTCAGCCACAATTCTCTGGCTTGACAGTATAGCTTGATGTCAGTCATGAAACTCTGTCATTACAGACTTGAAGATCCAGTTCCGCACATGACGACGGTCAATACAACACTGCCTCACGATCCTTTCGTTTTTTCCCGAGACCGGAAGCCCCTTACTGCTTCACTGAACTTTGTGGGCTAGTGCTGAAAGCACTCAGCCCTAAGAGGTAACTAGCACAATCCCCTCAAGATCCCAGTTGCAGTCCGCTTTTACAGAGATTTCATTAGTGGGCCTTTGTGTTTGTTAGAGAAGGTAGTTATCTATTAATAATATATTAATAGATAAATATTAATACAGATATAAATATGCAACGACAACACATATTTTTATCGACATATCAGTAGATTTTCTTATATAATTTGTCAAGTATTTATGACCTTATATTAATCCTTGTATTATAAAACAATAAACAAAATTCCCAAGCAGTCTTTTTTCATCCGAATTCCAACCGCTGGGCGAACACTAGTCTTTATCATTTAGTCATTTAGAAAAAAATGTCATGTTAGGAATTCAGTCTAGCCATGTGCCAATAACCTAAGCATTCAATACTTGATACTATATAAGACTTGAATAAAAAAATCATCAGAAAGAAATGTTTTAATTATGTTCATTAAAGGTAAACTTACGATAATTTTATTTAAAAAAAATAGGCACGTGACTAGCTATGCACGTGTCTTTACTTGTATATAACAATTTCTGGTCTCACTCAAAGCTTTATACAATGATGCAGGTAAACTACATATTAAAAAAAACTCTATTATTCTAATAATTAGTTCAAATAGGGCGGAGGGGGGGTTGATTTAGGTTAGTCATGATTTGCATATTTTTGATGATATTGCGGACCGGTGTCTGAATTATTATTTCTTAAGCAATGTTTACTTATTTTCGGCGTTCTGGAGATTATATCACATATATGATGTACATTCGTATTTATTTAATAAAAAAAATGTTATTTTGATGTTACAGATTTCGATTTTATTTATTAGTATAAATTACTTAGACAGAGATTGTTAAAAAATTATGCCAATTCTTACGTTTCCTGGGAGGCTCATGGGAGACGTTGGTACTAATACTGTCAAGGAGGGAGAAAAAAAAAAAAAACAAAACCTATATGAATCATAAGCCTATTAACTGCTACAAACAGACATACATATAGATGTCACCTTTTTAAAATAAGTAATAAGTATGTCCCTGTTATAAATCGAACTTGGATAAATTAATAAGGAAATCCGCTAAATAGTAGGAAACGATCAAGAACGGTTGCTTGCGACTTTTAAATTCGCTTTTTGTTATTTTAAAATATCAATTATAATAATTCAACGACATTTGAACCGATTCAGTTAACTTTATGAGACAAATAACTATTTAAGGTTTGTGTAAGAAGTTTGTTATTAATATTAACTTATCTGGCTCATCTTCCGCGCGACATCTGGACAACGAATATGTTTGTAATATCTGGCCTAGTTACATTATTATAGAAAATATACACACACTGGTTTTGAAATTTACTAGATCATCATCATGATCACCTTTTTTCATCTCACTGCAGGGTCAAAGCCTCCCCCCTTTTACGACATTCGTCTGTTTCGTGCCAATCTTGTCGACAAGATTGTGATGTCATCGACGCATCTCGCACCAGGTTTTCTAACCCTTTTACACTTTCTCAAATACCACTCCGTCAGGCATCTACTCCACTTGGCCAGTTAAGTTGAGCAATATGTACACCAATATCTTTTACTTTTGTTTGTCTACGGATATCAGCGTTACATACTCTGTCTCTCAACGTAACCTAACCTAACATGTCGCGCTTCATGACTCTTTGTACAACTCTCACTTTATGCACAACTTCCTAAGTGAGCCTTCCCTTTTTTTGGTACCATGTGACATTGACACCGATTAAACAGATGGATCTTCAGACATTGCGAAGTTTCTCGTTCTCTAAAAACGCCATCAAGTTTTCAGAAATGTCGTAGATTTAGGATGTAAATAAAATAAATATCACTAATTAATAAAGTGTTTTAATTGTGAATCTATTTTGAAACAAAAGTAACATATTATTATATAAACATTTACAAATACGTATTCGTAGGCCTTTCTGTAGGACGATCAAAGCAACACATCTCTATGCGTAAAGTCCATTTGACACACGGCTGGTACTTATTACGGACAAACAACAGAAGAGCAACAGTAAGAGTATTCCACCCTAACTCCTAACTCCTCACTTCATCCTAAGATTAGTTTTGAACCGAAACCGTAACAAAGAACATTATTACAAATATGAATTCCCTTAGATCTTCTCATCAGAAATACCAGTTTCTGCCGTGCCGTATGCACTGAGTCGTGGTCGCTCACAATGGGCTCAATAAGAAAGCTCTAAGTTGCTCAAAGAGGAATGGAGAGCTGTGCTCGGAGTTTCACTGCGTGATAGAATCAACAATGAGGAGATCCGCAAAAAATCTGATATTGCCTAAAAAATGACAAACTAATGTGCTGTACACATTGGTTGTAGAATCTATGCCCGATGGGATCAACGGGTGTCCTCGAATAGCTGCTACGTACTGCAAGACACAACGTGGGTAGGTTCCCAACAAGGTGGATCGAGGGCCTGGTGAACGCCGTGTAAAGGTTGTTTGGAGACCTATGTCCACCATTGGACGCCTTTCGGTTGACATGATAATTTAGTTATATTTCAAACACTACCATTACAGAAAATTTTAATTAGAATAATGATATTATATTATATTTATATGCCTTCTTTTGAAAGGTAAACTCATTTTAAAATATTCTAGAAATTACAAGACTGTCTTCTAATCAGCAATTTTTTTCGTCAGTTAAAATTTTTTAACAAAACATTATAATATAAAAATTATAATATATCCTAATTAAGGTATTGTATAAGTAGAAAAAATATATATTATACATATTTTGTAATAAAGTCGTCACAAAAAAGAAACGACTTTCTTGATTTACGTAGTCTACATCTTAATAATGAAAATTATGTAAATACAAGAAAATTGTGGTACTTCAAAAACCCTCGTTAATTTTTTTCCTGAACCCAATTCTAAAGTCTAGCGAGCGGAAGTTACTTTTAAATATGTCTGTATTTTTAAAATGTTTTAATTGAGTAATCTGTACGACTTCTGGTTAACATTTAATGGCCGATTCCAATTCATTATTCAGTCATTAATTTTAAATTTGATAACAATGATAACTTGTTTAGGTAGGTGACGGTGCGTCGCGACACTAGTTTTGTATTGTAAACATAGATTACCTAACAAATTTCACATACGTACCGTGTCAAATCTGTGATCGTTTTTCCGCTTTAGTACGATACACATAACATTGTGTTTACCGTACTTATCAAACTGGAATATTCTAGACTCGTTATAACATAATTTTATTTAAAGAATTTTAGTTTTTATACCAGTTAGATAAAGTTTAATTTCACTTGATAAGTTAACAATCCGTCGCGTCGATGGAACAATCAAGAACGGAGAGTCGATGTCGCTCGGGGCGAGCCGAGAAACATGTTCGGGCTTATTCGAGAAATAGAAACGATGCGGCCCGACGCTCACAACAAAACGATATAAGTTATAAGCCGTCCTCCAATTTAATACCCGAGTTGAATTTGTGAACCGGTATTTCGGTATTGCTTGTTATTAAAAATAGTGTAATTCCCAATTTTAGAGGTAAAAATGGTTATTCGGTATTTTTTAATTACATTCATAGGTACGTAAAATAAATAACATTTTTCTCAAATTATTTAAATTTATTTATGCTATTCACATAAAGTATGCCAATGAATTTGAATATACTGTTTCAATATTACTGTGTAGAATCTTGAGAATGCTAATTATAGGGAGTCGGTTCAAAAAATAAAAAATAGTTTTATTCGCGTTATTTATTCAAATCGTTTATGTATTTTTTATCGTTAAAGTTTTAGATATGAATAAATGTAGCCTGTAAAGTTCTCAGTTTTACTGACTCAATCAGGACTTAGTCATGACCTGTTATCTATTCCTTCAAGTTCCTGTATTTTACCCTAGTTACTTTGCAAATCTATAGAACATTTCTCAATATGTTCACTCTTACTAACGATGTTATTATCCTTCATCTTCCAATTTAAATTCATATATACGTACATTTTGTCGGTATATACCAAACTTGACTTGCAAATATTAAACTAATACTCCACTGGTGTAACCATTACATTACTACATTGCACATATAATATTTGTACATTTAAAATTACAACTACCTAACAGAATAACTTATATCAGTACAGTAGAAATAAGTAGGTGTAAGTCGATTACTGATACTAATTTAACCAGAAAAAAGAACATAAATATTATCAAAATAATAAATTAATTTTAAATAATTTCACATTAAGGTAAAATGCAATAATTATCACTTCAAATTTCGTGGATTGATTTGAATATGCAAGCTGCCTTGTTGTTAGTCTAAGATCAATATCGGGTAACACAGACCGCTAGGACTTATGCACACGTGCATCTGCCAGTCACGTGTTCGAGGAACGTGACGTGTAACCCGTAGAACGCGATCAAACTTTCGCGCCACGCCGAAGATTATTATCCGGCAAATTTAAAAACACTATTCGTCCACCACGGATTTGTTTATCAACGGTTTTTAAAATCGGTTTAGTCGAACTTTAGAACAATATTATTTAAAAGCCAGACAAGAATATTGTTGTCCTAGCGGTTGAATCCCTTCAGCACTCGCCCCCAAAGTTCGGTGAAGCTGTAAAAGTCCTTCCGGTCAACAGACCGTTTTTTTTTTTTTTTTGACTGGGGGAAATGCATTTACGCACTACCCTTACCCAACACCGGTCAACAGACCTTTTTTTTTTTTTTTTTTTTTTTTTGACGGGGGGAAATGCATTTACGCACTACCCTTATCTATTGTATTTGGAGGATCAGAGTCCCCCAAATACAATAGATAAGGGGGCACGGAGTGACGAGCTCCGTGCCAGTGTGGGACTCACCCGGGCGAGAGTCGCCCGGAAATACCCACTAAAACCCCCCGGGGCCGTCCGCTGCATTTGGGATGGGGGCGACACGGGGTGGCTTTCGCAAGCACCGCGTCGCCCCCTGCAGCGAACCCACCCGGCCCGTCAGTGCAATGGCCCGGTGGGGATGGAGGAGAAAAGTTCCCCTCCAGCTCTTAGCCCGCCTCAGGAGAGGCATGACCGAAGGTCAGACATCCAGGGGGCGGAACAACCGGTCAACAGACCTAGCTAGGTTAAAAAAAAAAAATTGTCCTATTTTGCTGTTGAGTGAAAGTTCGGTGAAGCTGTAATGGCTCTGTCGGCATTAGACCGATTAGAAAAAAAAAAAAAAAAAAAATTGTCCTATTTCTTTTATAAATAAACATATACATTTAGGTTCGTAATAAAGTAACCATATTATTATATTGCCGATATAAGTATATGTTGCAGATAATGTACATTTTGCAACCAGCATCACGCGTTTTAAGAAAGAGGTCGATTGGGGTCATCCCATATTGGAATATATATATTTAATAAAAAATGTAATCAATGTAATGTAATCAATATCAATGTGTAACATATTAGATCAAAAAATCAGATCTATTATATGTTTTCTTATTTTGAGAATGTGAGAATTACGAAATTTTCTCCCGGTTTAAAATTCCCATAAATTGCAAAGAAGCGTGGAGATTTAGCTGACGACTTCGATAGGAAATGTTTATGCAGCTTGGAGCAGTCTATAGGCTGTTGTTATTGTTCATTTATAAAAAAAATAATCTGTTGTCAATTTTATAAACGGATTGGCATTGTAATCCATAGCGTTTGCCAAATGTTTTCCAACTCCGAGCCAATGAAACACCGTTAACACATTTCCTTAACCCACAATCACATACATATTATAAACCTTAAATCAACTAGCATAAAGTTTAAAATAAATTTTCTATAGGTTTTCAAAATGGCAAATGAAAATTTAGCAACGCGTTTATTTCTCGAAGATTTTTGTGTGTTCGTAAATTGTCGACTATTACGGCGTGTATGTATTCTATCAGCGAGGTATTTTGGTACGAAACTTCATCACAGTTATGACGGGGTTATTCTAAATATTTGAAATATTAGCTTCCAGTTCTGTATAATGACACTTATGTAGTAAAACAAACACACCTTAGTGTACATTTACACACTAAACGCAAGATGACGGGTTGGCTCAAAAGTAGGTTGTTAAACTTGAAGTATTTACCACGTTTGAGTAACCTAACCACGAAGCCTGGAGAGCTTCCCCCTCAGATCATCACCACCATACATAGTTATTCCGAAAACGAAAATAATAACTACATAATTTACTAATTACGTAATCACAACATTTGTAATTACTCCGTCATCAAAAATAAGCAAATCATAGACTCCTCTTTAATACTCATTAATGCTTACGTACTTCTTCAACGGCACCTTAGTCGGTGTATATATTTTTATTACGAACTAGCTGTCTGTCCGCGGCTCCGCCCGCGTTTCATATAATATAGTGCGTAATATAGTTTTTAAATATTTATAGGAAAATAATATTTTAATGGTGCTGTCCATTGAATATTTTTTTTCTTAAATTTTTTCGTGTTTTTTTAATGCGGAACCTTAATAATTTTGCGGAAATTATTTTTGATACTAACAGAAAGTAAATATATTTCTCATAAATTCAAAAACCTGCCAGTAGAATTGAGCATTGAATAAGATTTTATGTACAATTTTATGAGTTTTAATTTTTTTATGCGGAACCCTAATTATTAAAAAAAAATTAGCCTCAGTTACCCAGAGTAACTTCACCTATCTATAAAAAAAACTATAGGTTCTGCCCATTCGGAGATTACCCGGAACAAACAGACAGAGAGACATTCAAATATATTTACTAAACAGTTGTTGTTTTGATATTACAAACAGGCACTACTTACAATTTTATTAATTTTTGTAGATTAGTGATAATAGTTTGGAAAAAAAATATTGTTTGTGACCGCAGATCAATTATGTTCTGATATTTCAATGTCAAAAGAATATTCTAGTATGAACGATAACAAGAGCTTTAAAAAAATAAAAATAAAATAGGAACGCCTGTATGTGATAAACAACCGTCATCGCACGCGACAACACGTGAGATAAAAATGTATAATAATTGATAAAACAGCAGAGGATAAAAAATATGTAGGTACATAAACATTCATTAAATGCATAGATTAAGGGGATTAAACGGCCGTATAACAAATTCACGTGTTGATAAAAACGTATAATAAAAATAATATAATTAATAATTATTATTATTATCATAAATACTATTAATTAAATAAATACTATTTTTACTATTATACTTAGTTTTGTTTATTTCGAATCATTTTAAACTAAACGAAAAAGAAAACATTCGTGATCAAGTTGTAAATATAAATAAATAATAGATTATCTACGTATAGATCTATGCATGCTATGAAAAAAGTAGCTTTCCGCATCTGTCTGTCTATTTACCCGCTAACTCCTCCTAAATCACGCAACGGATTTTAATGATAATTCAGTAATCAAAGTAAACATTTTGTTATGAGGTTACCAAAAAGCAATGTTCAAAGGCTTACGTAGGCCATGTACAGCCTTATAAAAAAATAGCGATGATTCTATTCCAATTAATATTATTTAAAACTATGTATATTTCGTAGTAAATAATTGCGCGGAATAGAAAATATAATTTGCGAGCAGTGCCACGGGAACAGCTAGATATAAATAAACTGTATGGCGGGAATATCGAATGGAGTCATAAGATTGAATGAGAGTATAAATATCCTCTTAATCTCTAATTAATTGACATTATTTTAATTGATCTACCACCATATATTGACACAGTTGATACAAAACAGTATGCCATAAATAAATAGGTACCTTTTTCTTTTTTGACGGGAAGAAATGCATTTACGCACTACCCTTACCTATTGCATTAGTGAGACCGAAGTCCCCCAATGCAATAGGAAAGGGGGCACGGAGGGACGAACTCCGTGACAGTGTGGGACTCGTCCGGGCGTGAAGCGCCCGGAAATACCCACTAAAACCCCCCGGGGCCGTCCGCCGCATTGGGGATGGGGGCGACACGGGGTGACTTTCGCAAGCACCGCGTCAAATAAATAGGTACCTACAACCTACATTAAAAATCTGCAGTCTTGTGAGCGAATCACTTTTTTATTGCTAAAAACTGGATTGCTCATGGATATTCGGTCAAAAAAGTATCGGGAATGGATGATTTTTTTATGGTTCCAAATTTAATTTTTTGTTGTTACATTGGCACAACTGTTTTTCATTTTGGCACCGAGTTTGAGTTGCATCAGCAATTTAGAAAATACAGTGCTGTTTTTAGTTTTTTTTTTTTATTTAGACCGCTTACATCTCAGACATAAACCGAGTTTTGTTTACTTTTTTGTGGCTTTACCCCATTTTTTTCTTTATTTGTACCTTTATTATTTTCATCTTATTTCTATTTTACAATATTATTCTATTCCTTATCTTTGTGTTCCTATTGCATTGTGGTTATGTCCAATCTTTATATTTACTTACATCCTATTTCTAATTTACAATCCTTAGCATTTGGTTTAGCTGTTTTAGTTAGATCATATCGAAGTTATCAAAAACACATATATATATGTGTGGTATAAACCGTTCAAAAACGGCCGAGATATGGTGGAAGATTTGCCTCGCCCTGGTAGGACATTAACGTCTTCAACTAAAGGTAACATCGCAAAAGTGCATGAAATAGTGACTGAAAATCCTTATTCAAGTTTAAGAGAGATACTCGCTGAACTTTCTGTATCTCACAAGTCGATCCGTAACATTTAAAATAATCACTTTGGTATTGAAACATGTTACTGCTCGGCTAGTCCAACCAAATGCGCCTTCGTATAAGGTCATAATTGAAAACGAATTTTTAATCATAAACTCAATAAAACCATCGAGCAACAACCTTATTCATTAGATATGGCTCCAGCCGACTTCTTTCTTTTTACTGAACTCAAATTACCACTTCGTGGCACCCGTTTTCATTCGGCAAAAGACTTAAAGGAGACTTCGCGACAAGAACTAAACTCAATAACGGAAAAAGCGTATAAAAAATGTTTTGATGATTGGATTATTCGTCGGCGTAAATGTATCGTTTCTGAAGGAGCATACTTTGAAGGCGATAAAATAAACATGGATGAATAAACACCATTTTCAGAATGTTATTGATCTTTTTCCAGTTCTTTTTTAACAGAGTATTATATTTCTATGAGCTGCAAATATTTCTTAAAGTTTATGCATTGGTGCAATTGTATATTACATAAAAGACATTCGCAATCATGAATGTTTTACTTGTCGCATTAGTTAGCGTCAATCTGTCAGTCCCAATTCGCATCATTATTCAAATAAAAAAACTAGGGAACCCCAGTAATACTTATACGCAATGATTTTGCCATTTCTGAATCGAAAGTTAAAAAAACATATAATTTTGCCATAAATTTCTATAAAAAGATTATAAAAAATTGTCACAAAAATAAAATAAAAATATACGTATATTCAAAGAAGATACAAACCAAAATACATATAATACCTACTTACTTTTAAAAAGTATAAAAAACCTGTGAATTGATCTTAGAACATTGCGTATTATAAAACGGTTTAAAATTATTCAAAAGACAGGTACATTACTTATTTATTTGTTTACCCGATAGATTATGTTGTAAATAAAAGTGTATTACTCTTCGTGGCACGCAATAAGGTGGGCGTGAGACGACCGCTGGAAATATATTTATAGTTTTCTTTCAATGTCATTATCACTCTTGAAAATCTAACGACGCGTAAATAAGTTTTATTCTTCCTATAACTTTACCAGATAATTATATTTTATCTAGGTTTAAAACAAAGTATTGTAGAAATAAAGTAAATCTCATCGTATCTCAAACCTATTGATAGATATGTTAGATAGAAAGATTTAAAAATAAATAATAAAATTGTTCGAACGGGGTGAAATTTGCTTGTTCCTTTTAGGGACAGAAATGTTTCTCGGCCGCCTCGCGTTAGCTTCAAACCAATCGCAATGATTTCTAAATTATTATGCTGCGCTATTTTCGTATGGTATGGTGTATTTAATTGTCTTATAATAAAAAAATCACAAATCACGGCAAACAATAATTTACAAATGATTCCCAGATAGTTTCTATTTTTTTATACATATATGCACATTGGTTTTATTTCAATCATATTTATGTAGGTATCCATATTTTATACATTTGCTGAAATCTCAAATAATGATGTACCTGTATTTTACTGTAGATCTATGTTTATTCTACTATACGAGGTCTGAATTTAAAATTATATATGAAATTAAAATAATTGTTATTATATTTTCACACTTATTATCGCTAAGAGACACCGTTTCTTCCAATTAGTGTATTAAATATCCAGATGTTTTACATACAAAAATCTATGCCCCATTTAGCTGGAGGGCATCCCACACGGCGTTTCTCTTAACGAAACTGTCTATATTTTCTCAATATGTACCTACTTTGTGATGTATTCTTAAGAGACTTCGTTAACAAAAAATACACGGCGTATTACTACCTAAACATGCAATCCTACAAACAAACATAACTGGATTCATAGGTGTCTTGACATTGTACATTTGGCACACATCCAAGCGACGATGTTTCGAAAGTAACCGTCTGCATTTATAATATCTTTCCGTACATACAACAAATCTAAAGTAAATAATAATTTATACGGACGTTATATGGATTTTCTGTAATAATGTAATTTTTCTCAGAAAGAGGCAATGGCTTTTCGAGTCATAGTTATTGTGTGAATCATGAAGTGAATGAATAAAATGAGGATTTGATAACTCATTATATTTTCATATAATCTATCTTTTAGTACATATAATACATTTGTAACTAGGCCAAATTTGTACATTATATTTTTTGAAAATTATAATCGGGGTGGACTTTGTGGGTGGGATGAAATATTTTATTTAGAATCTTTTAATGTCTGTCTTTACCTATGTAAAACTTTGAAAGTACTGAACCAATTTTGACGAAACTTGACAAAGTGATAATTAATATTATAAAGTAACATCTAGGATACTTTTTGCCCCATAAACCGCAAGGGGTTCTTGAGGATAAGAAACAAAATAAAAAATGTGTAGTAAATGAATAGAACTTGACGGATTTTGATGACATCTTATTTGTGCTATAGAAAACAAATTAGATAGCATGTAAGGTATATTCCATAACTCTATTCATCTTAAAAAAAAAGAATAATAAAAAACGTATTTACCCCGTATAACCTAAACGTTACAACTTAGCTAAAGTAACCAAGCGTTTTTATTCGTAATTATCAATCAGTTAAATTAGAAGCATAAAATCGAATAAGTAGACTTAATCCTATTGATGTATGTGTTTGTCTTTTTGTCATGAAGCATTTCCGCTTTATCGAGTTTCAAACCACCAATGATTCTAAAGAATGTTCACTTCAATAATAAACACCATGTCGACAAAGTAGAAAAATAGGTGCAAAATGTGACGAGTCTGTCACTAATATGTTGTTACATTTATTGTATAAAAATGTTTTCTTATATATTATCAAAGACTATGTAATATAATAGACCGATAATACTCATAAAAAGAATCGTAATACGATAAATTATTATTTATTAAAATGAAAGGTGTCACTGAGTGTTTCAAATTCAATAGAAGTCTATCTATAATGACGTCAGAATCTTAATAATGCGTGAACAATTATTAGATGGCGCTATTCCCCAATTTCCCTATTGACCTAAATTATAATAGCCACGTTGCCAGCTCACAGTTCGTTGCATGCGACGTTGGCGCTCTTCGTTTTCGACTCTCTATATGGATTTGAAAATGTTTATGGGAACGCGTTTATTAAGTGTTACCAGACTAGACAGATTTCGATACATTACATCTATTTAGAATACATTTTTATACATTTACATAATGCATAAATAGCGTTTATCTATATTTATGTTAAAATAGTAATACTTATATATCGTTTAATAGTACTTATAAATGAATAATAAAATCAGTAGAAATGAAACGAAATCAAACCAACATAAATTATTTACATTTGTGTAATTCTGACGACTGTGCACAGATGGCCCTTTACTTATTTTTTTTTTTTTAATTTTGACGTTTTTAAACATTACAAGAGTATAGATACTGGACAATGAACGAAATCAGTACCTATTTGAGAACAAAATACTACGTAGGCCTTTAGATTCTACTACAGGACACAATTCGATAGTTTTAAAATATTTTGTCTATCCCTCCGTTTATTAATTTGTTCGCCAATCACGCATAAACTACTCGACCGATTACGATGAAATTTGGTATTACATTTAAAACTTTATATTAACATCTGGCATAATTTTTACACATATGTATATATATTTATATAATGTACGAATAGTGTTTAACTAGATTCATAAAAAAAAACTGTATGCATAATAACATCTAGATACTAATATTGTAAAGTTTGTGAGTTTTGATTTCCTGGATACGATTTTGAAAATTATTTCATCATTCGAAAGGTATATTATACATAGGCTACTTTTCATTTTGGTAAATATATATTTTCAGTTATTAATCACAATAAATGTAATTGAAGTAGGTAATAATTATATAATATAGTATGCGCTGATTTAATGGTTTGAAATAAAGGTATAAATCTATAGCACTGTCGCATAACTCTCAGGCCTATTAAGGCAAGAATGGTTGGGTGCATAGTTTCAGGTGCATGCGTGGCCTTAGCGCAGACGGCGGCTCAGTCCGGGCAACGCACCGGTGTAGTCTGGACTTTGCGGCATTGCCAAATCAAGGGGGGAAGGGGCGGGGCGGGCCTGACCTTTCATTGCACTGCGAAAATTGTCTGGATAATGAGATAATGGTAATGAGATAGATTGCATCTAGACGGAGAATATAGTATATCTATTAGAATATATTTGTCCGAATTCCACGCGAACGAAGTCGCGAGCATATTAATAAATTCACACATTAATATATGATTATAGCTAAGAAAACAAATTGAACGAATACAGTACGACCATAAATTAATATGTTATGTTAATTTGAACAACTTTTTTGAAGAGCTTTTTTTAATATTGTTTATGAAATGAAGGTGGGCATAGAATAAAAAATACTACATTTCGTATCTGGGCCTAAAAAAAGCTAGCTAGGTGTGAAGATTTAGGGAAGGAATATTCTTTATTCACTGGGTTTATAAATTTTGTTTCAATTTTATGGGCTGATATTGTTTGCATACAAAACATTGATAAAAAATAGTATATTTTAAACTACATTCCATGATATAAATTTAGTTATAGTTATTTATTGATAATTAGCTGTGTGGCCGCTGCTACACCCGCGTTTTATATAAATTTTCATTGCGTAATATACATAGTTTGTAATTTTTTTTATACGGAACCTTAATTATTTTCCAAAATTGTTTTTTGCATTAAGCAAATATATTTCTTACAAATTCCAATACCTGCCAGTAAAAGTGTGCATTGAAATGGATTTTATTCACAATTTAATTTTTTTTAGCGGAACCCTAATTATTTTCGAAAAACAAAAGTACCATAAGTTACGCGACGTAACTTCAGGTATATACCAAAAATATCCCGTCAAATCAGTCCAGCCGTTCCGGAGGTTCCACGCCACAAACAGCCAGAAAGACAGGCAAAAATATGAAAACTAATATTTTTGGTATAGGTATCATAATTATATACATACTACATACATGTCTAACTAGTAAAAAAATAGTTTGAGATTACAAACAGACACTTCAATTTTATTTATTAGTGTAGATTCATTGTCAGTGATTCGTAATGGGGTATAGTAACCACCAGGATGCCTTGCCTTTATACGTATTTGATTTATACGATTCCCTTATACGTATTTGATTCTTGAGTAAACAGACCTAATTTGTGAGACGATTTTCGGGGTTATAGGATAATAAGTAGTTACTTTAAGTAGATAAACAAGTGAGATTATTAAAGTAGGCGTGGGAGGGTCGCTCCTCTCACGTGCATACGTATAAACTAACTTATTTAGGTGGCACGTGATTTGTTCTCTTGCAAGGAAGCGACATATTACAAATGATCTGTTTTATTTCATTACTAGCTGTTCCCGCGGCTCCGCTCTCATGTCATGTTTTCTCTGCGACATTATTATTCATTGTATAATGTAGTCTTTAATAATCGTTGAAGAAAACTGGACCCAATCTCTTTGTACAGGTTCTAAATTCTTTTAGTAACTACATACTAATATAAAGGAAAGATACTTGTCAGTAAAACTCTCCTTTGAGTCTAATTTTGTTCACAATTTCATGAGTTTTAATTGTTTTTAGTACTAAAAGAGAGAAAACATTTAATTTAATCTAATCAAAATCAAATTTAATCACTTTCCAGTAAAACTATGCACTGAATCGGATTTTGATGACAATTTGAAGAGTTTTTTTTACGCGAAACGATAGTTATTTTCCAAAAGTCTAAGCCTAAGTTACCTTATAACTTCAGCTATCTGGCAGAAAAAGTTTCGTCAAAATCGATTCATCTTCGAAGATTAGCCGGAACAAACAGACAGACAATATTTTAAATACTGTATTTTTTCTATAAGTACATACCGTATATCAAGACATTTATATGTGTTTAGTACAAATATATTATTTTGATTACAAACAGACACTACAATTTTATTTATTGGTATAGATTTATGCAAATAATTGCGTTCACCATGGTATGTAAATGCTTGATTCATTTTCTTATTATCCCTGAGTGCCAGCACTTAAACTTAACATACTGTAGCATGTTGACGGCTAACGTCTAGAAATTTTTCTCATACTAAGAATCGCTCAATGTCACTAAAGAAGTTATCACTTCAAAAATACTTCATAGTGACATGTTAAGGCGCGTATCATTTCGGGATCAATAGGTGCATAGCGAGAGCTGCCCGTGGACAGGTTTTATACCCACGGTAGATGTAGCCCGGCACAGTGATGCCGACTCGGATAGATTCGCATATTTTTGGGCTGTATTATATACCTATAACATCAGATATAGTAAGTAGTCATTTAGCAGAGATGCACAAAAACATATGTGAAGACACAAAGGCGTTGTCAAGGTCCGTACATGATCGAGGCAGGATTCGCTAACGAGTCCTGACATCACGTACCTTGGAACGTGAATTAACAAACATAAGTTTTGCCGCTGCTAAATCCTTTAGTGTGTTTTTGCACTTGTTGCCAAATAGGCTTGATTAGTTTAAAAAACGATGAATATCAGTTTCTTTACCTACTGCTGCGTTCCTAGCAGTTAAAATCAACAATACAGAAGGTCTAGTAGCAGGAGTTTCGAATGATTTTGAAATACTGCCAAATGTTTTTTCTATATTGATGTAGAGAAAGTTTCTGGCCAAATGTCATCCAAATCGGTTTTAACTACCGATCGATTTGACAAGTAACGATCCGTATTCAAAATCACATAATTATGGCAAAACCCGACAAATAAGCCGTGCCTTTGTCATGTAAAAGTTGTTCATTTGTTTCATATTACACGGGGTATAAACATTTGACCACTATTTCACTTGATGTTAAGTGAGGTTTCAAAATCTTCAGATTTGGCTCTCAATTGATACTGCTGGAAAATGTCAAACTGAACAATGATAGCTAGCCAGGCGAGCATTAGAAAAAAAAAAAAAATCAAACTACCATATTATAGTTTCCTCACGATGCTATTAATTGAAACGATGATGGTGCAGTTGTGCGTTCGAATTCCGCGTCGATGGACATAGGGTTTTTATTATTATTATTCGAAAAGGGGCTATGCAGGCTTAAACAGTCCTGTATCACTGCGACCTAGTCAGATCTATTGTGATCGCCCCTATATTGCTAAAGCTCACTGCCTAGACCTACAACTTGAATATACTGTAGTATCTTTTTGGCAGAGAGCGTCTGTACCTCCTCCGGAAGCAACATATGCTTACCCAGAATTCGGTTACGAATGGGTATTAATGGATCACATTCACACAAGATGTGCTTTGGTGTTTCGTCTGCTATTTCACAGAACCTGCACTCTCTTGTGTTCTGGACACCGATGTTGTGCATATGCTTGCCCAAACAACAGTGCCCAGTAAGTGCTCTCACTAATACTCGTAGCTGATTCCTACTGAGCATCAGGCTTCCTTCTTCAGCTTTGCGCTGAGTGAATGCTCTGATGAGCTCTTTGGAATGAATTTGTCCTGGCAATTTATTCCAGAATTCTATAGCCTTATAGGTATATTGGTCCCTTATGGTCAGTCGAACTAGGCTTTTTGGAATGCCACAAAATGGTTCAGGCCCAATTTGTGTTTCCATAGCCCCTGCTCTTGCAAGCGCATCCGCAGCTTCATTGCCGGGAACTCCTGCATGGCCTGGGACCCATCTTAAAATCAGCCTGTTATTCTTACCCAGGCTGTTTAGCATTGCCACACAATTTGCAACTAGCTTCGACTCAACTACGTCCGAAGCCAGCGCCAAGAGAGCGGCTTGACTATCCGAATGGATATATATTGTATGGTTCACGTAGGCTTTCTGCAGATTTATACAGGAACATTCCAGAATCCCGTATACCTCTGCCTGGAAAATGGAGGCAAAACTACCAAGATTAGTTGTTTGACTAAACTTAGGTCGCTCTCCATATATTCCACAGCCTACGTTAAGTCCTATTTTGGACCCGTCGGTAAACCACAGTAAGCTGCCTTCCTTCCACGTTATCTCACTGTTTAACCAGGAGTCCCGTGGAGGGATTTCGACATCATACAATTTTTTAAGATTACTTTCAGGAATCATCATATCTGATATCATCCCTAAAATTGGTGTTTCTATCACTGAGTCTAAGAAAGATCTCATGGACTGGGATATCCATTGTCTCCTCCCGAGGGCGTACATTCTGTGCATCGTCAACCTCGCCACCTTCTCTACATGTAGATGAAGGGGCGTCAGATTTAACAGAGCATCCAGAGCCGCTCCAGGGGCTGTCGACATGGCTCCTGTCACTAAGATAGAAGCTATTCTTTGTACTGAAGCTAATCGGGTACAAACAGACTGCTGTTGTGCCTTTTTGGACCAAGCCACACAGGCGTATGTTATTATGGGTCTGACAACTGCCGTATAAAGCCATATGGTTAGCCTGGGGTGTAAACCCCAGCGCTTTCCGGCCATTCGACTACAGATCCCCATTGCTATTTTAGCCTTTTGAATTATATATCCAATTTGGCTATTCCAGGTCAGTTTCTGGTCGAGAATAACACCCAAGTATTTGACCTCTGGTGAGAAGTTTATTGTCTTGCCATTTAGTGAAGGTTGTACCAATTGGTCAAGACGCCTTTTCTTGGTAAATGGTACTAGGACAGTTTTGTCTGCATTGATTCTCAGTTCATTGTCCTTGCACCATTTGTCAATGACACTTAGTGCTTTCTGCATAAGGTACGAAATTGTACTTTGAGAGAAACCTCGGACAACTACCACCAGGTCATCAGCGTAGCCCTGGGCGTCAATCCTTAATTCCTCCATCTTATGCAGGAGTTGGTCCACTGTTAGGGTCCACAACAGGGGCGATAAAACGCCTCCTTGTGGACAACCTCTTGTGGTTACCACCTCATGATTAGTGCCATGCAATGTTAATTTAACTATACGGTTTGAGAGCATTGATTCAATCCACTTTATAGTGGTTGAATCTACCTTTTTAACACTTAACCCATGAACTAGTGTTCTAATGGGGTGTGTTATCAAAAGCGCCCTCAATATCCAAAAATGCACATAGTGCAATTTCCTTATCTTCTAATGCCTTCTCCACTCTATCTACAAGATAGAGCAGGGCAGTCTCAGTGGATCTTCCTCTGCTATAGGCATGTTGTTTAGAACTTATAGGGTTTGTGGTTAGTACCACTTCCCTAATATTTCTATCAATTATCTTCTCCATAGTTTTCAGAAGAAAAGATGTAAGGCTTATTGGTCTAAAGGACTTTGGCATAGCGTAATCCTTTTTACCGGCCTTGGGTATAAAAAGCAGTCGTACTTTTCTCCATAGTTCAGGTATATATCCCCAAGCAAGGCTTGCCCTGAAAATCTTAATAATTACAGGTGTGAGGATGTCAAGACCTCGCTGTAATAGCACAGGCTGAATTCCATCCTCTCCACCTGTTTATATGGTTTGAATGACTTTATAGCCCATTTCACACTCTGTGGTCTTATAAAGCTTGCCGCTCTACGCCAGTCCTCTAATTGAGGCCTTATTGAAGAGGGCAGTCTTCTAGAAGTAGGTCTCTCAGAACCTGGGAAATGAACTGACGTAAGGAGCTCCATGGTTTCCTTTTCACTGTAAGTGAAGGTCCCATCTTGTTTTTTAAGGAGTCCTATTTGTTTAGGTTTGTCCTTAGCGAGCACCCTGTGAATTCTTGCTCCATGAGGCGTATCATTGATTTCCTCACAGAACTTTCTCCAGGAAGCCCGCTTCGCTTTCCTAATTTCTTTATTGTATTTGGTTAGGGCCAGTTGGTATGGCTCCCACTCCTTTGTGTTTTTGGCCCTATTGAAAAGCCGCCTAGTTTTTTCCCTAAGCTTTTTAAGCTTAGAGTTCCACCAGGGAACTTGTCTTATTGAGGTCTTTTGTTTTAGAGGACAACTCTGCTCATAAGCATCAGTAATAGATGCCGTGAGAGCATTAGTTGCCAATTCTAGACTCTCAATTGTCTTAATATTTTTAGGGAGCGTTTCCAGGTTAGACCTTAGGGTATCCCTGTAGGTATCCCATGAGGTATTCCTGGGGTCCCTATATAGAACATTCTGACTCTTTATTGAAAATAAGAGCTCGAAATTAATATGCCTGTGATCAGACATAGAGTTTTCGTCACTTACACGCCAGTTTATAATATGCCTAGCTACATTGTTAGTGGCGAATGTTACATCTAAGACTTCTTGTCTAGCACGTGTAACAAAGGTTGGTTTACATCCTTTGTTTAAAATAGTTAGGTTACTAGTTGTAATAAAATCAAAAAGTAACTCTCCTCTTGCGTTAACGTCACTGCTACCCCAAGTAGTATGGTGAGCATTGGCGTCACACCCCACCAGCAGCTCAGCGTTTGTGTTTCTTCGCATAGTCCACAATCCGCATAAGCTCTTCTGAGGGATTACTGTTCTCTCCAGGTAGATAGGCTGAACAAACTAATAGTTTGGAGCCCTTCCACCCGTCAAGATTAATATACGCCGCAACCAGGTCATCTGAACAAAGCTCTGGAACAGGTAGAAAGTTAGTTCTTTTGCTAAAAACTATACCAGCTCTGGGCTTAGTCCCGCAGTTGTGTGCAAAAACACTCCCTGCGGTTTTCAATCCCAAAATTGCATTATTGCGCACCCAGGGTTCTTGTATAAGAGCGAGGTCCACAATGCCCCCTGAGATGCATTTCTCCAGTACCGCCGTCGCTGCAACAGCATGATGGAGGTTAACCTGGAGGAACCTCGCATGACCACTGATGTGTGCTATTGGTTTTTGCGTAAAGGTTTCCAACCGGCGGTCTTCCTGCCTATCTGGGGACTAGTAAGTCCACCTCGAGGTTGGATTCCGCCTGTCTTCCTAGTCCTGCCTCCTCTGTAACCTCCTCTACCTAAGGGCTTTGGAAGGATATGCTGCGCCAGGGGCGCTGACCCTTCCAGCCCAGAGGCTGTAAAGGTAGAGGAAACAGGACCGCCTGTAACCGCAACTGTTTTACCTTTACTTACCTCAGAGTCAGTCTCCGTGGGCGCTGAGGTCGCCGAAGCAACTTCCGCCTTAGGATCTATCCTCTGGGCTTTTGAGGTACTTAGTCTGGGCGTTGGGAAGATGTTATCTCCCTCCGTCCCAGAAGAACTGACGTCACTAGATTTCTCTAGGGCGTCAACGAGGGAATTAAAATTCAACGGTATGATGTTTTCATCCATACTGTTCCCACGATAAGCTAGGGAAATAACAGGTCACCACCGACAGAGCCCCGCATGTCGGTGGAAGAGCAAAAATTACTCTCTGAGGTGCTCCGGTATCAGAGAGGTACCGTTCACGACTGGGCTCCCCCCCAGCCACGCATCCCTCGGCACGGTTCACTTAACACCTTGGATTGGGTTGGTCCTCCTCGCCAATGATCAGCAGTAATCCTAAGAGAACACTGTCGATCATTGCCCAGGGTGCACCACGTGGAGGTGGGACCAAATTCGCACCCCGGACATAGGGTTAAACCCACCTCACCGGGGAAACACGGTAGAATGCTTTGCCACCCCGTATTACCCCACACAAGGTGGCGGGAAGATTCGGGGGATTTAGTGGGTATTACCGGCGCTTCTTACTGGGCGAGTTTCACACTGGTGTGTGAGAGCTTCGTCAAACTGGCGTGTAAGAGCTTTCTCATACTGGCGTGTGAGAGTCTCTAACACACCTCCCCTATTAACCTCTTCGGGTTGCATTCCTCTCTACATAAAAAAAAAATCAATCCTGAAGAGCCTGATATTTTGGTGAATTATTATCTACTTATACCCGTCTTGGTAGCTACCACACTCAATTTTGAAAACCTGCCACCGAGCACCAATACATATGTTGCAGCAGCATAACTCGAGTGAATTTACCTTCCTGGATCACATCGTCCCGTAACATCAAGTAAGATTGTGGTCAAAGCGCTAAGTTTATAAAAAAATCATAAGTGAAATCGATCGGTACCACACTATTTACAGAACCATTATGGTTTCTTGAATTCCTTTACATTTTCCAGTGTCAGTTATTGTGTACAGCCTTCACTGACACCTGTTAACGTATAAGTGACTAGAATTACCACCAAACGTAGTTGTGAAGTTAGTGAAGCCGGCAAGGTCGCCGGCCTCCTACGGCTGCGGGCCGCTCCATATGACAATGCTAATGCCTGAGTCACATCCGACGCGGTCGGCGCCTTTTGCTCCCTTGTTCAACGTACGTACAAACAGACATCGGTTATTCTAAAACCGTGGGTCGCTTCAACCCGGATAAATGTACGTCTATTAGTTTCTATTGTTTTCAAAATAATACCGCTGAAGTTTTGTCGGCAGGTGTGTGGTGTGATAAGTTATGGCGATTGAAGCGGAGGAGTATCTCCTTGAAATTGAGACGATATATTCCTTACTAGCTGTGCCCGCGGCTTTACTCGCTTAGAATTCAGACAGTTTACTGCTTATGTTCTCCACCTAGATGCAATACATGCCATTACCAACTTTCATCGAATTCGGTTCCGTAGTTTTTGCGTGATTGCCGAAGAAATTAATTACTAACCAGATATAAAGACATTTTTTTTAAACTATTGAATTGGGTTCGGTATTCGATTATGAAACCCGATTCTATTTTTTCTTAAATATCTTCAATGTACAGATTTCGTCTCGTTAGCCTTTTATTATAAGAAAAGATGAAAGATTTTTGGAATAACGTGAAAATAAAATGTTGATTTTAATTTGTTATATTCCTTTCAGTATTTATTGATAATTTTATAATCTATACACTTCAATATTATGGTTTTTTTAATGCATATATATATATATATATATATATATATATATATATATATATATATATATATATATATATAAATATGTATATATCTGTAATAAAAGATTTATTATGTTAATGACTTACTTGTACTAATAACCTACGAATTGAACAACACAATATAAAGATTAACTTTACCTATAATAAAAGAAACAACATTTAATGTTATTAATCACGGTTTTGGTCCTAGAACATCAGTTTAATTATACATGTGTGTGTAAAAAGTATGCTAGATAAGAAAAAAAACAAGCTTGATGTCATTTAATGGTGTTAACACACGTACGGGCCGGACCGCGAACATAGTACGACGGGCAGCCGATGTTATCAGTACCCTAAATAGTGATGAATCCTTTCAGAAAAAAATCGGTTTTTGAATCGATTCAAATCTAAATTTGATGTATCGATTCACAAAACATCAAGGCCCAAAAGATCGATCTTTTAAACTAATAAAGTATCGATTATCAGAGTGTCCTTTTTGTTTTCTATGATATGATGACCATCTGTAAATAGGCAAAATTAAAACAGTTCAGTGACATTTTTCCTTAGTATGTTAGGCATTCTTCTTTTTTAGATTAATTGCTACTGATTTCCTTTAGTGCAGTTAATAAAAAAATGGAGTTTTTGCAATAAATGATGAATTATCATCATTTAGACAATAAAGTCTGATTTCGACCACTGGTAGAATACTATTTACGAATAAAAAGTGAATTAAAAGAAATAGAAGAAAGTTTGATCTCATTGACCTTAATTATTTGTGAATCGATTTCAAAAATCGATTTTTATGAAAAATCTTATTCCCCATCCCTATTTAGCCGACTGATGACCTCGGCCACTCGACATACCATGTCCGCGGTCCGATCCGTACGTGTATAACATCATTAATGTCGGTATAAAAATATGTTAAATTTTTATTATTTTCGATTATTATTCTTGCATTGCATCGCGAATAAATCATCCACATTTATTTAGTTAAGAATGTAAATAGGTAACTAATAAATACGCAGACAGTTTATATAAAACATCTATTTATTCATTTATATTATGTCTCGTACACACAAAAAAAAACATATAATATTATATATAACTACTAGCTGTGTGCATGTGGCTTCATCCGTGTTACATATATTCTTTGCTGCGCAATATAGTTTTAAAGAGTCTTCATTTTTTAATACGGAAACAAAATTACTTTCAGTAAAACGGACCCTTGAATGGTTTTTTAACAGTTTCTTGGGGTTTTTAAGCAATTTCTCACAACATCAAATACTCGCCAGTAAAACTGTGCATTAACTCTGATTTACTTTACAAATTTAATGAGTTTTAATTCTTTTACGCGGTACCCTAATAATTTTCAAAAAATAAAAGTAGTCTAAGTTGTAGTTGTAGTTGTAGTCTAAGTGGCGCCAATAACAGACAAGTTAAGAGGTGGTCGTTTGTCCTGGTATGGACATGTGA
Source organism: Samia ricini (assembly GCA_014132275.2). Taxonomy (NCBI): domain Eukaryota; kingdom Metazoa; phylum Arthropoda; class Insecta; order Lepidoptera; family Saturniidae; genus Samia; species Samia ricini. The sequence continues at coordinate 17,968,126 of AP028161.1, forward strand.
AGCGCAGGGAGAAAGAGGATGTTGTAAGATAGGTATTGGATATGAATATGGACAGTTACATGGGAAGGGGAAGACCAAAGAAAAGATGGATGGACTGTGTGAAAGATAGTATGCTTAGGAAAGGAGTGAATGCAGAGATGACAACAAATAGAGAGGAATGGAAGAGGAAGACATGTTGCGCCGACCCCAAATAAAAATGGGAAAAGGGTAGGGAGATGATGATGATGATGAAAAGTAGTCTAAGTTACGCAAAGTAACTACAGCTATGTGCCAGTAAAAGTACCTTCGAAATCAGTCCAGCCGTTCTGGAGATCAACCGCAACAAACAGACAGACAGACAAAATTGTGTTTTTGCTATATTATATAAAATATTTAATAATTAGTATAGATTTTAATCTTTGTACATTTACTATGTAGTTGACTAATTAAAAACAAAAAACACTCGACACATCTTTTTTTAAAGTTTGTTAATAAGTTCTAACCTCCTTACTTACATAACTATAACGTTATTTTGGTCTTATAATTAATAATGAAATCTTGTATCTTGGGAGTGGTAAAACTTGTAAAATATGGACGTTATAAAATCATAAGATTTCTATGCTCCATGTTATTACACTGTGACATTACAGGTGAAATAAAGAATAATTCGTACAATAAAAATTGTTAATTTATAAGTTAAAATAAAAGTGTTTATACGCCTGCTTGAATAATACTAGCAAATTGGAAAATGGTAGGAGAATTTATTCAACGAATTTGGTGGCGATCACTACGATCCGTCGCTTTTCAACCTATTTGTAATGTTTATGATGCAAATGATAGTTATTGAAAAGATATTAATCACGATTGATATTACTTTGATATTTATGGCAATAATTATCGAATGTAGCTCATGCGTGATGAAAAACATGTAAAAGTAAAAATAAATATCTAACAAAAGATATGTAATTCATTAGAATGTCGTGTTCAACACACGTAGTCTGGTACTTGGTACATAAATAACATAGCGTCGTAAGCTTTTTTACGTCTATAAAATTGTATGCAGAGAAACTATAGGTATTATTCAGAGATTGAAGTCATAGATAAAAATCCAAAATTTTTAAGGAAAAATACTTAAGGAATTAGACTAGTTTGTTAGTTATGTTTAATTCAGGGTTTTTGTTTATGTTTTTTCGAGGGTAAACTTTTCGTTTCGGAGGGTGTATCGGAACCGTCTAAGTTGTGCCAGGGCTTGAAGGTCGGCTGCGGGAGCTCCATGCAGTCGACGAGGGGGTTGGTGGCGCTGACGGCTTCCATCACCCGCGGCTGTGCCTGTTCCAGTAGGACTTCGTTAGCGCATATCAGTCCAGCCAAGGTACTCTTCCGTATTTCTGTCAGTTGATCTGAAATTTAGTTATTTAATTAACCATTTATGTTCAGTAATTATCTTGTAATTTTAATTAGATACCTACAAAATATTCAACAGAATATAATAAATATTTTTCATTTCATCTATGAAGCAAAACAAGAACCATCGCTGTCATTTAAATCATAAGAATAAAGATTGCACAATGTAAATGTACGTGAAATAAAATTGAAACGGGATATTAAAAGAATCATTACATATTAAAAAATTTGAAGAAATAATATTAGATACCTTTTTAATAATACAACTGCCAAACAAAAAAGAAACTCGGTTCACAGACTGAGTTGAAAAATGTACTGAATTGTTTTGTCTATTTATGTGAGTACATAGATAAACTCACCTAAAGTGAATCCAACAGTTTCATCAGATGTCTCATACCAGAACCTGTCTCCGATCTTCAGCCTGAGGAATTGATCAGAGATAAGGCAGCTAAGCGTCGGCCCCAGGAGTCGGCCCTTAGGATCCTCCGCTAGCGCACCCGTGTATAGATCTATGTCGTCCACATTGCTAGAGTTAGAAAAATAAATGTTTTATTAGCTTTGAAGATTCTGCTTTAATTAATAGTTTGTTGATTAAATCCTCGATTAATGAAAGCAAAAGTGAAATCCCAAAGTTAAAAATAAAATGATTTGGCTTATTTCCTTAGGGCAAATCAAGAATACAAAAATATTTAGGAAAAACAAGCTTTCTGTCTTTTAAATATTAGTGTACAAATCTCTTAAATAGCGCATTATATCCGATTTTTGTTTTGATAAATGTTCAGATAAAGATATCTTGGAATGCATATTTAAGTAAGAATGAAAATAACTTATGACTTCTGTCATCATGATGTTTCCCGGATCGAAGAGTACAACTGATAAGATGGACTGGCACGATTACGGCGCAGTTGGTAGTGCAGGTCACATTCGGCGCCGATGGACGCAGGTTCGAATCTACCTATCCAACTCTATAATAAGCCTGAGCTTTCGGTGAAGGAAAACATAGAATGGTGGTAGGGCATTTTGTAATAATGTTAATCAAATAAGTGTGTTTCGGCACTTACTTGAGCTCTTCCTTGGTTATAATTTATCGATTTAGGATTAGTCTATGGGAGGTTTAAAAGTTGTTTGGGTGTAAATGCATAGTGCGCAACTAACAAATCGATTTTTATTATTAGATACAAAAGGGATATAGATTAATATTTTTTAATGACTCAAACAAATTTCGTACAAATTTTGTACTAAAAATCGATTTGTGGGAAAGAGATCGCCTATTAATCACGTATCATCAAGAAGGTCACAAAGAAAAAAAAACATCGCGTGATTAATGGAGAATACAGCATGGAGATGATCATCCCCTCTCGATCCCAACATTTTAAAAGCTTGTATTTTAGAATTTTAATAGCGGAATGAATTTTTTTTAAAGTAAATGTATTGTACATGTTAAATTGTATTATTAACTTTGTTGTTTCCAATAAGTAAAACACTACTCAACTGCCCTGTGTAAAGAATTACCTGTAAATCTTGCAGATTCTGCTCAATGATGAGGCATCGAAGATGGCGCTAAGATCCGAGAAGTTCCTGGGTCTGGATAGTCCACAGTGCTCTCTCCACTGCGGGTAGGGAGGGAGCCCGTGGTCGCGTCCACGCTGGATGTTTAGTGAGACCAAGTCCAATCCGCAGGAGTACGTGGGTTTGTTCGGGGCTGTTACGTTACCCGCTACCGGGTTCTCGAACAAATGGTTACTGAGCTGTTATAAATACGTTAGGTTTTTTCAAGTGGTAATTAAGATCAGTTAGACTTGGAATACTATACAAGTTATTAGCCATAATTATGATAATGTAAACTTTTATTAAATGTCGGAAATGGAACATATCCGAGACAGCTTCTAATGTAATACCATAGGTGCATATGTACTACATACAGATGTAACAGTAGCTATAATCATTTTCAACAATGAATAAATAAATATAAATGTGTAAAAAATGGTTGTTTTTAATTTAATATTTTAGACGTTTTGAAAATGCCCTGAAAATTATACCTTTTGTTTCTAATTTCATATTGTCAACAATTTTCATCTTTTTTACCAAATAACACGATAATTTGGACGTTCAAAGTTGGCAGCACTAGTAAAATGTGTACTAAGTAAGTACACATTTTACTCATTTAGAAAGAAAGATTTATTCTATTGGCACTAAATTCTTTATCTAGTCAGATACATTACTAGTTAGCAATGCATGAACAAAAAAGCAAAATATTTAACCATATTCGAAAACTCAAAATTTAAACTAAACTCAAAAGGATGTGGTAGTGAGAATAAATAGGGAAAAATGTTAGTGATAAGTACCTCAGTAGTGACATGAGTATCGACAGTGTGGACAAGCGTATCCATCGCAGAGCGGACCGCTTGCTTCCTACCCTTATCCGTGTAGAGAGCGTAAGGGTTGAATAGCATCTGGTGCAGATGGATGTAGTTGATTGTTCCATTGCTGGTTTCTACGTTATGGATCAAACCCTGTAAAATAATGGCGAGGTTAGGTTAGGTAATAAAAGTATACAGAATAGATTTTACTTTCAGTGATTGAGATGAGTCCAGTGGCATAGCTTGAGGCTCAAGTGGAGGGTAAAGATTGTGGATAACAGTGGACTTGCAGTTTTTTTCAATAATGTCACTCCCGAAGTGGTCCCATTTCCACCAAATAAGGACTTGATCAGTGGAACCTGATTTCAAATCATTTAAAGAACAATTCATCAAAATTGATTATAATTAGCGACATACATTAATACCACTTTAGTATCCGTAAGCTGGCAGCGATTTCTAAATTATTAATGATATTAAAATAAAAGATATACTGGAGTAAACAGAAGCAGATTAAAAAAGTAATCATTTATTTACTTTTTAGTGCATTTTCATAGTTTATTCTTTTGAAGTCGGTTTTGTTTAAAAAGTTTTTCTTATTTCTTTCTCGGCCTCTGATATCTATATATAGGTACACTAATAATTATTACTAAAATATATACTTAGATTTAAATTCAAGATTGCCAAATCTGACACGTGTACATTGTACACATGCTCTTTTTAAATATCGAGTCAGTAGGGTACTTGAATTAATTACTAACATGGACAATGTTAAAAACAATAAAGTAACAAAGTCGTTGCGGTAACTAGAGATTGCAAAATCAGTATTAAGTATGGGAATCATGTGTGTCATTTTCGTGTAACGAGGGGGAGCGGGCAGCAAAGGGAATTCGTAAAGTAATGTGCATCGTGTGCCAATACGCATACCGTATCGACAGTTTCGATAATATTAGAGAAAAAACTTTAACAAAAATTTATTTTTTAATGTTATAATATTTTAATAACAAGTTCACATTTTTTAATGTCAAATAAAATAATTTTATTGTAGAAGTGTATACTTGATAGTTTCGATTTTTAACAATGTACTACAGTCTGACATTTAAATATATTTCTAGATAATATAAATGGTTATCCAAAGCATATTGATCGAACTGGTGGTCATGTAAAGACATAAAAACATCAAAACCTACGAAGTCACTCATTAATTATATAATATATTTATTTTTTTGGAAAAACTTATAATTCGATAAATCATAAAATCAAGAGTAGGCACAACACTACAACGTCTAGTCTCAACAAAAGCGTCATGGCGGCGCGTCATGCGACTATTATTTTTGTTACATAAAATAAAAATAATTCAATACTTACACATGAAAGGATATATTTGATTTGATTTTATTTTAGGTGTTTACTCTTATAGCGGTTATTACAACTTTTTACTACACAACTGGCCATTGTTTTTAACCCCTTGAGCACTAACCTGGCGTTTACGTCAGCTTTCCATTGTTTTCCTATTGTCTCATTTTTATGGGTAATCGACATATTAAGTAATTGATGATTTTATCAGAAATAGTAAATCGTCGAAACGAGTGAACCGACTGAGGGCGTCCGGAAAGACATACATGTAAATTCTATATATGAGTGGTATGGGAAGCGCGGCCGGGATGCTAGTTTTATTGACGAATTCCTAATTCTATGTTAAAAACCGACCCAAGCTAACACACTTTGGTATGTCGTTTCTACATCTACCTACAGTCTAACAACCGATTGGTTTTTAATGTGGTAGACTTGTTTGGGGGTTTAATAATATGTAAATACTAAATGATCTGAAATATGACTTAACTGAGCAATGATTTTTACTATATGCAGTACCCGCTACTTTGCAACTGCGCAATTTTAAGTGAGAAATTTTTTTTTTCCTAAAATTACTTACAGGCAACAGCGTGTGAGCAAATCTAAAGACAGCTGCGGAGAAGTGGTTGGCGATGGAAGGGTTCACGGTTGGATTGTAAACATTCGAGAAACCTTCATTTCTGAGCGTCAGATTGAGAGCCCACATCACATCTGTGCCTGTAATTATAAAGTTATTTTTGAAACCAATGTGTTATTGAACTAAGGCACCGTGATAAAACGTAATAGTTTCAAAAATATGCTGAGAGTCAGTAAAAAAAACCTCTTAAAATAGTTATTTAATAGTAAAAGCCTGGACCTCTAATTTATTGCTAGGGATACAGAAGATAAGATTGTTCTTTGCTCCAAAAGCTTGATATTTTTGTCTATGTTCTCCCTAATATTGAATGGCCAACAGCGAAAAGCGAAAAATATTTTTTACGTTAACGTAGATTTAACCCTGAGCAACGAACAAAAATATGATGATCGAAGGGTGGTTTCAATTGCTGATGGTTAAATGAAAATCTGTCATCAATGATCAGTATGCGATGTAGAAGATAACAAATAACATTTTGTAATTATGATTCTTGAAGGCAGTTTCCATTATTTTTACCTAACAACAAGGATCCCGGGGCACAAAATATTTTTTTCCGGATCCAATTCATCCTCTCATTTCTATAGTGTACATATATGAGTAAACATTTATTATTATTATTTATTATGTCAAGTGAAATAATATATTTTGCATGAAAGAAAAAAATGTGGTAACTTTATTAAAGGTACATTTCTTGATTTAGATTTTTAAATATATTATTATTTATGTTGATGTCGTTTGGAAACAGGGGTGACAGAGAGCTCACCCAGAATAGCAGGTAAGAATTCCGAATAAGTAATATGCTGCATCTGGGCACCGACAATTCTCCTGGTCTCCTGGAACACTGTTTCGTCATCCCAAGTAGGGTTTGCTCCTTTCAGTATAGTGGCAACCCGGTTGTGTTGCCGCGCTAGGATCAGGTGCATTGTCGTCAGGTGAGGTTCTCGTTGGCACGATCATCGCCTAAAAGTTCATTTTTTTAACTATAATTGTCCGATAATCGGTAGTAATTATATTATTTAAGCACTGTCTGGAGAAGTATATTATTTTACCCAAAATGGACGGCAGATGTTTTCAGAAAAGTGCTTCTATAAAATGGACTGATATATGTATAAAGACGGCGTTGGGCGATAGGATACACAATGCGGTCCACGCTATATGTGACTGCTTGCGTTTGGTCGCAATCTTCATTAATAAGAAAACGAGAAATAAAAATAATGTTGTACCTATCTTAACATCATACCATAGATTGTATAACGCACCTGTTTCAAAGCAATACCGTCCCTTTGCGTTCATTTCGACGGTGTTGCATCCGTCGTTAGGGTCAGTGGACGGCGGGAGCAGCTCCCGGCTACCTATCTTCAGCATCCTGAGCTCTCCGCCGCTACCGAGACGTAATTTAGTGAGTCTTGTCTCTGAGTACCCGTACACCGCGGATCCGTCGATGAAAGCCGTCGCCTGGTTTAGCTGTTCTCTTGGTCCTTAAGAGATTAGTTATAGTTTACAATGTAAATATGTACTGAATTCAAATGAACAAGCAATATTTACTAAGTGGTGATGTTTTCTACTGTGATACTGAGTTGATTGACGTCAGCTCAAATAAACCCAATTCTGTTTCGTTATAACCCATTTTAAGTATTATTACATAAGCAAAACTTTAGATATTTTAGACTCCCCTCGCCCCTCCTTATCATATTTTCCTGAAAAAAAAAAAAAAATTATCATGGTGGATGGGCATTTTTGGGTAGCTATCAACGTCAGGGTGAAAACTTGTCGCTACAAATCTATAGGTGTGCATCGGCAGCGTCACTTGAGAGTAATTTTTTCTAGGCTAAAGCGTATTCACTATCTTGGGTCATATTATCATTTAAAATCAGGCCTCATCGCGCTAAACTTACACAGTTTATAATAAATTAAACTATAATAGTGCATATCCTCTTTCTAGATGTGAAATCTCGTAAGTGTAAGCCAGTCTCCTGACTCCCTCTATATATGTGCCGAATTTGTACACATTTCAAATTTAAAGAAATCAGAAGGTTATTCCGCTTTTTAGGAGAGAAAATACTGTTTTGATCATTACGTATATGGTAAAACACGCCTTTGATTAATATACTGAATTCTGACATCAAAATTTGTATATTGTGCATTAAGCAGATGTCACACCTAAGGTGTGATAATATGTAGAATTTCACCATAAATGTCATCTACCAACGTTTTAATTTAATTTCAGTGAGGGTGTTTATTCAATTATTTACAACTTCTAAAACTGATTAGGTATACTCTTTAAATAATATACATTAATTTTAAAAAATGTTTATTGGATATCCAATAAATAGTAAAAATTCTTTTACCATAATGGCAGGTGGGCGCCGGAGCTGAACGCACAAATTCCATGCATGTCAAGTTGTAGTCCTGGTAGAAGGGATCCTCCACGTCGAGCTGCACAGGGAAACACTCAGGGTGTGGGGCCTGATTCGGGTCGCAGCACGACAAAGAGGTGCTGTTTTGTCCTGTAAGTACAAGTATATTATTTCACCAAAAATTATAACAGAAAATTACATATTATAGGCAATATTTTTCCATGTGGCGATGACTATAGGAAAAAGGAGTAGTTTAATGGTGTTTCCATCCATCCAACCTTTCAACCGCATTCCATTACTCAACATAGGTCTGCTCCGTAGATCTCGATAACGACTGGTCCAAGACCACACGCAATCAGGGGATTCCCGTGACATTCATCAGGGCGTTGGTCCACCTTGTGATGGGCCTTCCCATACTACCTCTTCTGGTGCGTGGTAGCTATTCGAGAACCCGTTGGCCCCATAGGACATCGGTTCTGCAGCATTGTGCCCAGCCCACTGCCATTAAGTTTAACAATTCATCAGACTTCTCATCGCTTCATCTCTTCATCGGTTCTTCTGTGGATGTCCTCCTTCCCCAGATTCGATCACGCGGTTCAAGAATGGTGGTTAATTTATTGGAAACATAAATACTCGTATATAACGTATCTATACTAATAAATAAAATAGAAGTGTTTGTTTGTAATGTCAATTTTTTTTTTGTAAATATATATGAATGTAAACCAAAGCTATACCAAAAATACAATTTTTGAAACTTTTGTCTGTCTGTTTGTTCTGGGTAATCTCCAGAATGGCAGGACGGATTTTGACGGGACTTTTTTTTGGTAGATAGCTGAAGTTACTCCGCGTAACTTAGGGTACTTTTAGGTATTTTCGAAAATAATTAGGATTGCGTAAAATTTGAATAAAATTTAATGCACAGTTTTACGGGGAAGGGGTTGAAAATATGAGAAACATTTTACTTTATCTTAATACTAAAAAAGTAATAGGGTTCCGTATAAAATAATTAAAATGTAGTGACGACAGCTAGTTCTAAAATAAAATTAAAGTTTCTTATTTTAGAACCCATTTTTTTAACCCACATTTTAATTCTGTTTTCCGGTTTCTGCTTAATTTATGATCTATTTTTAAATTACACAAAAAATTACAATCAGTAAACATTTGTTCTTATTCGGTTTTTGTAGGATTATGTATGTGACGGTGTTAATTTACTATGACCCCTATGTTACTTTCATGCAAAAATATAGAGATTTATTACCTACCTTTGCTAAGTGCGGTCGCAGTAATGTCATGATCTATGAACTGTCCCCAGACAGCCAGCATCACGGTGAATGAAGAGTCGTGCGCGTAGGAAGGTCGGTGGACCGTCACGCTGACGTCACGGGCACTCGGTAACGCCGTCCCGTCGACCCCAGCCCGCGGGGCACTTATACCTTGAAATACCATCACATCGAGTATCAGAAACAGTGATTAATGTTTAATTTATTTAAAACATATTAAAGGATAAATGTGAACGATGGTGATGTCTAGAAATGACTTTTAACTTTTTGCACATACATGCTAAATCTTGTAACTATGAGTTGGATAGTTCCATAAAAAAACATAGGTACATAATAAAGACAGGATAGAGTTTTCTTGCCGGCTTTTCTCGACTGGATTGTTTCAGAACCGGTGATAATGTTTTTACTTTCATAGACACATTCTCATGGCCTAAATTGAAAAAAGTATTTTTGATTTGAAATAAATTAAGTAAATAGAATATGTATAGGTACAGAAAAACATTATGTCACTCGACAAATAAAATAATATGATATAAGCGTCTAAAGTTTTTGGGAGGGATATGTAAATGATTCTCTTTTCGGTGGAATTTTTTTTACGAATAAGTACGAAACACGTCATGTCATATTAAATTATAAAGCGCTCTCTCTCTTTTCGCAAAAAAATAAAAATGCTTTATAAGTTCCTTAATATTGATCAAATTTTAATTTTGTTTTCATCTTATCATTAGACTATTTATTAGATAAAAATAACAAGACATCATGCCTATTTTATCGAAATTATAAAAAAATAACAATAGCTTACCATCTGCGTAATCGGCAGGCAGTACCCTCCGGAATGGGGTGTGAGACACTCCCCATTTATAAGGATTATTCAGGTTGTTGCAGCTTCCGTCCTGGGTCCTGTACTTCGAAACAGGGCAGGGAGGTGTGCTGTTGCTACAGTATCTTGGTATTGGGAAACTGCCATTTATCTGTGGTCCTAACCCTATATTGCCAACTTGCTTCATACCAGAACTGGAAGAATAAAGTGGAAATCTGGTTTCTAATACTTGGAAGTCGAAAAAAAAAGCCATTTACTAAATAAAATTTCCATGCAAATCAGGGTACAATTTAATAAGTATTTATGAGGACATTTTGATCTCCTGCTGTGAACTTATCAACTTGGAACTTTATTAACAGAGATATAACGATGATGAGCGACAAAAGGGAGTAGAGAGAAGAAGGAGAGGAATTTAGAAAATTGGGGTAAATTATGTTTTTGGTTGTTCAAGAAAATACATTGGAAGAATCTATCGTATTTATATTAAGCACTTTGTCCTTTTTTTCTCTTCATTCGGCAAATTTTATTTTGTACTTCTTACTCTATTGCAGATGGGAATAATATATATGTTCCGTATAGTCTCAGTAGCAAAGTGAAAAAAATGAAATCAACTTTAAATTAATCTTTTGTATCTGGAAAGAAATAAAATACCATTGTAATGTTTACCTTTCTCCATTATTGTATTGTGATACACGTAGAAGTTTCTTTCTAAAACCGAAGTAGTTCCAGGAAGCAAAACACACGAAATATTAAAGAACGATTTATTTAATGATGGCTAACTAAACACGTTAACCAAATGCTGTTGATCATAATGGCCTTGATAACTTCACCGGTTTTTAGGGGCGAGCGTTTAAACTACTTAGTGGGAAATGGTAGCTAGCTTAGGGGCATCTCGGACTCTTGTTTGCTAATTGTGTTAAAATATCTTTTATCTTGCGAGTAATATGCAAGAGTGTCTGTGTGTTTGGTGTGATGCGTGTGACGGACTACTATGTAGTGCCAGTGTATTGCGTTGAGAACTACTAGAAGAGCCTCTCCATTTGGGGATTGGAGTATGTCAGGGACTGATACTGGAGGAGAACCCAGAGTCTGTGTCAGAGCAAAGTTAGCCAAGTGCGGGAGCTTAAGTTAACCGGGCACGTCTGAGTTTTTGGTTCAATTTCGTAGTTTGACAAATACTCGTATGTTTACTAACTATACTCACAGCTCTACTTGCATTTCAAAATATATTAATCACTACATTATATTATATTACTTCTTAAATATTTATTTGTTTTTAGGTTTAATATGTCGATTACCCATAAAATGAGACAATAGGAAAACAATGTAAAGCTAGCGTAAACGCCAGGTTAGTGCCCAAGGGGTTAATATTGCAAACATTTAATATATATTAGTATGCATTTTTTATCAGGTTAATTAATTATTATTTTCATTACTTGGTTCTTCACCATAATGACCAAAACATGGTGTCCTGTAAATTAATGTACATTTGAGTTTTGTAACTGTCTGTAATGGCCTGGTCATGCGTATTAAGTAATGAAGTGATTAACTAGATTTTAACGAGAATTCCCCTAGGTAGGCGTAGTTTCTAAATAACCATTTTTGACAGGTACCTACGTAAAAGGAGTGAATTTAGTAAAAACTTAGTGAAATACGTATGGAAGCTCGGCTAATTAAAATTAAATAAATTTTAAGTTCCAATTTATTTAATTACTTCATTACTTAATAAGCATGAACAGACTAGAAGTTACTGCGTTGAATTTGGTGCAATGAGTGAGAATCGACAGGACACTGATTCTGAATCCATAAAAATTAAAGCGATAGGCTATCGATTCACATGGTCTTCAATGTATCATAATACCAATGCGAAGAATTGAAATTGTGAATAAAATCCGATTCAATGGTAAGTTTTACGCGCAGGTGCTTGAATTTTTTGAAAAATATTTGTAATTAAAAAAAAACAAAATAATTAAGGTTAACAAACTTTTAAACTTAACTTAAATATAACAAAATTAAAACTCAATGAAGAATATATGAAATGCGGGCGCAGCCGCAAGCATACAGCTTATAACACAATAAAATGTCCTAGACAGCGCAAGTCACCTTTGCTAAGCAGAAATTTTTATCACGGTTATGGTTATCATCAATAATCAAACAGTTAATAAAACCAGAAATGTCTTCTCAAGGGCAGCTCTATTAACTAATACTTATAGGGTAATATTATGTACACGAGAAACTGGTTGTCGAGAGACGACATTCATAATAATAATAATAATTAGTTATGTGGTTGTATTTGTTTACGTGAGGGGATTAGGTATAGTAATATATCCCGCCGACTCTTGACCATCGACGCGTGGGGAAACCAAACTAGTACACGTATCCAATTTCGTGGTATCACACAACAATATCGAATTACCTATAGACACCTAATTTATTAAATTAGATCGAAATTCTGCGGTATTATCTTTAGATACAGTAAAAGTTCCTTATTCGCGGTTAGTTATTTTCCGTATACATGTTTCTAATACAGTTGTTATAAATATGTCTATAAATGTGTATATAATATATATATAAACTGTTTATTTATGGTCAGGTTTACAAAACTTAAAAATTTGTCTTGTTTTGCAACTTTTAGTAGGTCTTTCAACTCAGTTTCATAGACAGCTACAGCGTTAACAATTTGGTTTTTTAAAAATAACTAAGTCTTCTTTACGTAGATGGAGCCATATTTTTGAAGAAATTGCAAATCTCATTTGCCACCTGTAAACCTTCACTAAGGTTCACCTCCGATAGTGGCGTGCTCAGATCCCCAACTGGGAAAACTCTTGCATCCGTCGTCAACGTGATACAGTGACACCGCATGCAATAGTATCTCATGCATCACACTGCACTCACATACTTGCACACTACACGCAAGGTACGTGGATTCTGTAAGGTACCTTTGTCTGGGTAATTTTACTAATCGTAAGGTAACCTAGGGCAAATTCCGCAGAACTTAACACGGTTAGTAGTAGCTCACCCTTCGGGTGCCCTGTGCTGGCTACCATTTTAAGCTGAGTGTGTTACCCATTCGCCTCAAAATTGAAGATCTCAAGGTCTTTCGGGTCAACAGCGTTTAGTCAGTTACAAAAACCTCAATAATTATTTGGGATTAACCCTTCATAAATTGGTGTAAAGATACTCTTTCCGATGTCAGTTCTTGCACAGGTTCTTAAAGTTTACTAAAGATAACGCTTATTCTAATGTTTATAGATAATTGTGATCCATAGATATTGCTAGGCATCTTAAATTATATCATGTATGGGCTTCAATAAATACAATTGATTGAAGCCGGATAGCGAGCGTCGGTTCTAATTAGGAACACTGAGAAACTAGACCTCCTAGCCGTTCAAGCGAAATAAATAAGATTGTCATGTAATTGAGAATATATCGAGTTTACCGTTCGCCTTTCAAACATTACATTTTTTTACTTATCGTATTTTGATCATTTCGTAACGTAGGTTGTACAAGCTGTGCCGGTGATTTCGGCTGCATTTAAAAATCTATTAAATATCCAATGGTCTAGTGAGTGTACTCATGAGTAAGATAATGTTCTGGTAGTTATTTTTAATGACTTTCAAATTAAATTTAACAAACGGGTAGAGGATGTTTAATATATTATATCAGGAGAGTAGCCACACGGTATCGGCCTTACTGGACCAGTCAATCTCTACCACAAATGACGCAGTGCAAGTAGTATTCTCTTTTTTTCGTCTGTTGACGTTTTCATATTTAAATGATTTAGATATTTTGAATGTGTTTGAAAGCTATGAAAGCTTTAACAAAGAACCGCTATTTTTGTTGGAGCACAGGTTATAAAAGTAATACAAAGGTGGGCTTAAGAAGTTATATTCATTGCCTTAATAAATCATAAAAAAGTAAACTATGATTATTAAAACGTTATTTCATCTACCCTAATTGGGATAATATTCAAGATTGACTAATATCATCACAAGGGCCAGGTTACCTGTTCAGAAGCTCTCTGGTAGCTTCTTCAGCGGCATAAGCAGCGTCGGCCATTGGTTTTACGTCTTCGTTTGTTGCGGCTGCCCTCTGAGCTTTGTTCGCTGGTGTATCTCCACGTAAGGGTTTCCTTAGATGTTCCACTCTTTTTAATTCTTCTAGAGCAGCTTTCCCTTTCGTAACAGCCCTGGCAATTTCATCTTTCAAGGGGGGTTCCCCGTCCCACGGCGGTAATGACCTGTCTAAGGGCCAAAATTGTCTAAAAGCCAATTTCTAATTTTGGAATCTATTGTTAAGTATAATGGTAGCAATGACATAAGTTTCAATAAAGTGCACCTTTTCTAACCACCATTTGAATATTAGAATAATTATAGAAAAGCGAACTCAGAGGTCTAAGTAGTAGCTAATAATCTCGATAACATTTTACCATGTTTTGACGAAGGTTGTAAACAACTTTGACCGGATTCAAGGTGATTTACATAAAAAAAATATTATAATAATTACCTAACTATAAATACAATATACCTTCGCAATCATTTTTTATTTGTTAAGATGTCAGAGATATTTTCCTTAAAAATGAAGAATAGCTGTTTTTATGTCATAACTAGCTGTGTGCCCGTGGCTGCGCCCGCAATATACAGTATGGGATATATACAATATACAATATGACTATGGGAATCTCTAAAGAACAAGTTTCAAGAGTATGTTATCTTAACTTAGCCCCCCAATACATCTTTGATAACTTAATGCATGTTCGTAAAAATTTAGAGAAGCTCGATCTAGTGAATGATCGTCATAATTTTAATATTAGAAATAAATACAAGTTGACCATCTCACGCTTTACGCTAAGTAAGTTTAATAAAAGCTTTATTCGGTTTTACAATAAGATCCCAAATAACATTACCGATTTACCTAACAATAAGTTCAAGCACCATGTCAAGCAAGTCTTAATTTCAAAAGGTTAATACAGGATGGGTCATTACGTGAACGATAGTGATGTCTGGAATTAACACACATCTCTGTGCTTCCGCTAACATTAAGCAGAGATATTTCTCACATATTAAAATACTTGCGGGATAAAATACGGATTTTATTAAATTTTTTATGAGTTTTAATTTGTACTTGGTACCCCAATTATTTTCAGAAGTTACTTTAGCTATCTACCAAAAAAAGATTAAAAATTGTGTTTTTGGTATAGGTATCGTAATATACATTCATATGTATTTAGTATAAAAAAAACACTTGATATGAATTTCATTCATTAACGACAACACAAATTGATTTTCTTTGAACGATTCTGCATCGTGCAATAGTTCTGTTGTCTTCCATATACGTTTCGAAACAGTTTTCACTTCAATTTTATTTATTAGTATAGATATATGTTGTTCTTCTTTTCAACCGCTTCGTTATTGACAGAATGGTCAATGAACAAAGTTAGGGTCTCGTGGTTTTTTTTTTTTTTGCGATTTTTCGACAACTATTGTCCATTTGAGCATTATACTATTATAGTGCATTTATACAATGAGCCGGCCAGAATAAACTTAATCTAGTCGGGCCATTACCTCTCAGAAGCATTTTTTTTTTTTTTGCGTTTCACCGTACCTTTTTAAATTAAATACCTCAACGACTGAAGGATTCGCCGCCAAAATTACCCGCATAGTTTGCTTGATATTGTTTTTTACATTATATAGACACTTCTTATACATAAAACAATTACTAAAATATATTATGTACTTAATAGGTCATAGATAAACTTTAATAAGATATATGATATATATATTTGATACGATAGTCTTTGAATAGGTAAATATTAACTTTAAAAGTTTTATTTTTTCATTTAATTTTTTACTATGTAAATATAGATCATTGTTATTTACTGTCTAGGTTTAGTGCTTCGATCACAATCTCATGTGATATTAATTGACAATGTGGTCTAGGATAGTAAACACACTAAGCCTAAAGGGTACTTACCATCTATGCTGCCGGAACACATATATTGATATTTACAAACTATATTAATAGGCATTAATAATGTCAACAACGAAATTGTCCTACCACCATGCTATGGTTTCCTCATAATGTTTTCCTTTACCGGAAACTTAGGCTTATTATAGTTGGAAAGATAGGTTAGGATCTGCGTCCATCAACACGAAATCGGACCGTGCCATCAACGCTGTTTCTACGGTTCATTATAATCCTCCTTAAGCAATATGACTACTCTGAACTGTCCCAATAAAGAATATTTACTAATTTTCATAATAAAGTAGTTAACAAAATAATATATTATTCATTTAGTTACTAACCTTTCAAAGGCCAAGTATTTTGAAGTAGCGGCTGTAAGGCTGGCGATATAGCTGTTAGGTTTCTCCCCACAATCATCGGAAGCGGTATGGAGGGAATAATATCCGTGTCATTGTCGGTACTTGTTCCGTTGTCTATGACATCTTCGGCGAGATTGTAAGAGACTGTCACAAGCAATGCTACACCTAGGATGGCTCTGGTCGGATTAAAAAAAATTGCAAGTAAAAGAAAAGATAGACACAAAGGACTTGGCCAAAAAACTGTTTTATTTGTACTTCATATTTTTTTCGGTGATTCACTAGAAGAAATATCAATCGCAGTCTGACATTGACAATGAAATTGATATTTAACTAATAATAGATGATCACTTTAAATGCATTAATTAGTGTGTTATTTTATTATTCGTCAATAATGTTTAGTTCATAATTAGATAGGAATTTTCACTAGATCAGACTTCTCCAGTTTTTAATAAACCATTAAACAAACTGATTTTATTGAAATAGTGTACCTGAGTACAAAAAATGATTTTATTTTTCAAGGATCTTTTTAATCTACTCGTTTCACTGCCTTTATCCCATTTTTATATGGGGTCGGCCCAACATGTCTTTACTTCTATTAATCTCTATTTGGAATCATATCTACATTCACTCCCTTTCTAAGCGTATTATTTCTCACACAGACCATCCATCTTTTCTTTATCTTCTCCTTCCCTTATAACCATCCATAAGTATTCATATCCAACACCTTTCTAAAAACATCCTCTTCCTTCTTGCGCATCACATGCCCATGTCAAGACAAACACCTGTTCCTTAACATCTCTGTCACTGGCGCCACTTTCAAAGTTCCTTTAATATATTCATTCCTAATCCTGTCCATTCTTTTTAATCTACGGATTATTTATATTTTAATTCGAAACTTCGTTTTTATTTTTAACAACTATATCTATAGATACGTTTTCCTAAATCTCGAAGAGCATAAAACCTGTTTTTAAATTAAGACAAAAAAAACTGCATCTTTTAATAATTTTTTGTTTTATTATTTAAAAAAAATTTAATTCCTTCATTAATAACGCTAAAACATCTATGAATATCTTGTGTAAGTAACATGTAAAAACTAGTTTCCATTTTCGGTTTAGTTTGACATTAATTTCAAGTTTAGGGCCCGTTCAAACATCACTTAAGCATTTATATTTTTGTATTATAATTATCCATTTATTTGTATAAATATACATAATATTGAATGACAAAAAGAAAACAAAAATTAACAATTTAATATTGCTTACGTAATCAGGATTTCGACCACCTCGTTTCCATCTCATCAAAAATAAGCAAAGCATCGTTCAGGTTCATTCAGGTATTAAAATACCTGAACGACCTCTTAATGTTATTAAACATGCAATGAATTTGTTGTTCAAGTGTAGCCTATATCAAATCATTACTTGGATGGTATATTTTACACTAGTGTTATTTATACTTACATAAGGCCAACGCATATAGCACATTGTATATGATGTAGTCGCTTCTGATATCGTCTCCTGAGGCTCGATTCGAAGACGTACGTTGGCTGGACTAACGGAGTACGCTCCGTACTTGTTGATGGACGCTGCATTGTTAACTATAACAAAGTATCCTTCATTTGCCATACTTCATCTAGTATTGAAATATCCGTGTAAATTATTTATACATTAATTTATACAACTAGATCGAAATATAACAATTTTTATTTAATTATAAAAAGAAAAATGTTTCCAAAATTGTTTTATGCTACGAGGCAAACAAACAAAATAGAGGTTGGATTTATGGCGAAAAACGCCCTCGACGCCTCACCTTTTGAGACCAGTCAGAGTATATTGCAGTTATATACGTAGTAGATAGGTTCATGACGGCAATCAGCTCACATTCGTCCTTTGCAGTGATTCCTAATCATATATTGCGCAATTGGTAAAATTCAGTCTCTTTGTCGACACTATCCACTTTTTAATAGTGAAGTAGCATAGGTTTTTTTACAAAATAATAGATCAAGTTTCTTACAATAATAAAATTAGAACACTTTATATTCCATGTGTATACATTTTAAAGATCTATTCTAAAAAATATATGTTTGGTTATCCTTATTCTTTACATAAATAATAGAAAAAAAAATGTTTGTCTGACTGCTATCACGGTTATAAATCGACAACCCCTGAATCGATTTATGTATATGATTCCTATTTTAATTCCTAGATACTTTAGCTAGGTTTTAATAAACATTTTCTTTTAAAAAAAATTTTAGAATACGTCATGAAGTTAATAACCTAACCTAATAATAAATATAACTTGATAGCCAGTACTTCTATCTTTAGCATGTTTAACGTCTTTGGTTACATAGTTACTTAATACATATAAATTGATTGAGGTCGATGTGCTAAAAAATTCCTTACAGGATAAAAAAAATACAAAGCCTCGTGTGTCAGCTAGTTTTGAAATAAAATAGAATAAGCCTCACAATATGTTAACATAAAAGGTTATTATCCTACCATCCTACCATATATGGCACTAATCATGAGGTGGTAACCACAAGAGGTTGTCCACAAGGAGGCGTTTTATCGCCCCTGTTGTGGACCCTAACAGTGGACCAACTCCTGCATAAGATGGAGGAATTAAGGATTGACGCCCAGGGCTACGCTGATGACCTGGTGGTAGTTGTCCGAGGTTTCTCTCAAAGTACAATTTCGTACCTTATGCAGAAAGCACTAAGTGTCATTGACAAATGGTGCAAGGACAATGAACTGAGAATCAATGCAGACAAAACTGTCCTAGTACCATTTACCAAGAAAAGGCGTCTTGACCAATTGGTACAACCTTCACTAAATGGCAAGACAATAAACTTCTCACCAGAGGTCAAATACTTGGGTGTTATTCTCGACCAGAAACTGACCTGGAATAGCCAAATTGGATATATAATTCAAAAGGCTAAAATAGCAATGGGGATCTGTAGTCGAATGGCCGGAAAGCGCTGGGGTTTACACCCCAGGCTAACCATATGGCTTTATACGGCAGTTGTCAGACCCATAATAACATACGCCTGTGTGGCTTGGTCCAAAAAGGCACAACAGCAGTCTGTTTGTACCCGATTAGCTTCAGTACAAAGAATAGCTTCTATCTTAGTGACAGGAGCCATGTCGACAGCCCCTGGAGCGGCTCTGGATGCTCTGTTAAATCTGACGCCCCTTCATCTACATGTAGAGAAGGTGGCGAGGTTGACGATGCACAGAATGTACGCCCTCGGGAGGAGACAATGGATATCCCAGTCCATGAGATCTTTCTTAGACTCAGTGATAGAAACACCAATTTTAGGGATGATATCAGATATGATGATTCCTGAAAGTAATCTTAAAAAATTGTATGATGTCGAAATCCCTCCACGGGACTCCTGGTTAAACAGTGAGATGACGTGGAAGGAAGGCAGCTTACTGTGGTTTACCGACGGGTCCAAAATAAGACTTAACGTAGGCTGTGGAATATATGGAGAGCGACCTAAGTTTAGTCAAACAACTAATCTTGGTAGTTTTGCCTCCATTTTCCAGGCAGAGGTATACGGGATTCTAGAATGTTCCTGTATAAATCTGCAGAAAGCCTACGTGAACCATACAATATATATCCATTCGGATAGTCAAGCCGCTCTCTTGGCGCTGGCTTCGGACGTAGTTGAGTCGAAGCTAGTTGCAAATTGTGTGGCAATGCTAAACAGCCTGGGTAAGAATAACAGGCTGATTTTAAGATGGGTCCCAGGCCATGCAGGAGTTCCCGGCAATGAAGCTGCGGATGCGCTTGCAAGAGCAGGGGCTATGGAAACACAAATTGGGCCTGAACCATTTTGCGGCATTCCAAAAAGCCTAGTTCGACTGACCATAAGGGACCAATATACCTATAAGGCTATAGAATTCTGGAATAAATTGTCAGGACAAATTCATTCCAAAGAGCTCATCAGAGCATTCACTCAGCGCAAAGCTGAAGAAGCCCTGATGCTCAGTAGGAATCAGCTACGAGTATTAGTGAGAGCACTAACTGGGCACTGTTGTTTGGGCAAGCATATGCACAACATCGGTGTCCAGAACACAAGAGAGTGCAGGTTCTGTGAAATAGCAGACGAAACACCAAAGCACATCTTGTGTGAATGTGATCCATTAATACCCATTCGTAACCGAATTCTGGGTAAGCATGTATTGCTTCCGGAGGAGGTACAGACGCTCTCTGCCAAAAAGATACTACAGTATATTCAAGTTGTAGGTCTAGGCAGTGAGCTTTAGCAATATAGGGGCGATCACAATAGATCTGACTAGGTCGCAGTGATACAGGACTGTTTAAGCCTGCATAGCCCCTTTTCGAATAATAATAATAATAATATCCTACCATATAGCACATAGATGATACTAATACGGCGGACACTGTAAGGAACCTTTTTTATGTTCAATAAAACAATGTAAGGTTTAGCTAGGATCAAAATTCCGAGAGAGTTTTCATACTCTGGTGACGGCCAAACCGAGGTTCGTACCATTTTGGTAAACCTTGTGCTAGTTACCTTTTGTAGCTGAGTGCCTTCAGCACTCGCCTCGAATGTTAGGACGTAGCTGTAAAGGCCCATTCGGTCAACAGCGTTAGCTACGTTAAAAAAACAATGCGGAGGACTCAGAATTAACTTATTATATTGATGACTTAAATCTAGCGCGTTCGCATACAATGATTTATAAACCTCAAAATTATTCGTTGTATGACATATCCTATAATAATAAATAAAATTAAAGTCGTCTGTTTGTAATGTTAAAACACATTTTTTTACTACATAGATATGAATGGATATACGATACCTATACTAAAAATAAAATTTTTAAAATTTTTGTCTATCTGTCTTTATCTTTGTTCCGCCTAATCTCCGAAACAGCTGGATGAATTTTGACGGAACTTTTTTGGTTGATAGCTGAAGTTACTCCGCGTAACTTAAGGTACTATAAATTTTCGAAACTAATTAGGGTTCCGTATAAATAAATTCGTATAAAAAAAAACGAAGTCGTGAAGATCTTGGGGGGGAGACCATGTCCAACAGTGGACGTCTTTTGGTTAAATAGATGGAAGGATAAACAAATTAAAACGCAGTGAAGAATATATGAAATTCGAACGCAGCCGCGGTTACACAGCTAGTTTTAAATGAAATAAAGTAAGAGTAAAATAAAGTCATAGTAAAAATTAAGTAAAACATTGCAATAGAACATCCCAAAATATATTATTGAAACTCTTGCCAACGAATGTGTGTGATATAAAAATATAAGCTGTTAAGTAAAAAATTGTAAAATACAAAAATGTTACCTTTCAATAAAACTTTGAAATGTTATGAGAATGTTTGTAACGAACAATCACTTTTAAGAAATAACAAATTTACTTTCATTCATTCACTCGTTAGCAGTCTTAAGGAATCTGTCTTAAAGCAGAGTATACATCGATATAGGCTATTCAAACTGATACTATATATAATTTAGGCTATGAGAAATAGCGCATAGTAACTTCAAAATACGCGCTTTGGAAAACCACCCAATCGTCGAGAAAAGCCTGCATGAAACTAGATAGGGGTTTTTTAAACTAAATAAACTGTAGTAACTTAATAACTTGTAGTGATTAACTAACTTAATAAATAGTAGGCTTATTACCTATTTTCTCCAAAAACATTAGACATCTACTAATTAATAAATTAACATTTCAATAAAAAAAATATAAAATAGATTTGGTATCTGACTAAGGTTGTTTCTTATTGTCATTATTTTAAGCAAACAGAATAAAATAAAATTACTATAAGATATAATATGCCTACTAAATGTTATCAACAATACATATTTTATTATGATTTCAGTAATAAATGTATCAAAGTTCTACCTTCGCGATAAATTAAATTAATCTCCCTTTCCTCCTTTTGAATTAATAAAAATAAAACTACTAAAGTTCTAGTAAGAAATAAGTATGATTCGCAAACATTTGCAGATTAAGAAATAAAACAAAAAATTCAAATGATTTATCATTTAAATAGAGAAATCGAACAGTCTAAGCAATTGATTCATAATGAGAAAAAAAAACTATTAGATACCTACTTTTTCACATATACGAATTCGTCATTCTAACAAAAATCTAAATGTTATTGTATACACAAACACACACGCACAAAAAAATAGAAACCTTTAAAATAAAGCGAATGACCGTGAGACGTTATGTCTGCCCTAAAACCAAACATAAAATGGCTTTAGTCGGTACAAGTCGGAATAAGAGTAAATTGTTACTTAATATTTGTAATAGATTGTCGTCGTTCGGTTTAAATTTATCGACTTAGGGTCCAATTATTCTAGTTGAGACAAGTATTTCATTTCGCAATATTATAATAACATATTTAAACAGGTATTTTTGTTTTATATTGTTTTTTTTTATTATACATTACGTATAGTATGGCATGTTATGATCCTATGTTATGACATGGATCGCTGAAAAAATTACCGATAATACTTAAATATCAGCTGGCATCGTTTTTTTAAATTATAAAACTAGTTGTGCCCGCTGCTGTGCCCGCGTACCATATTTTCTATCCAGTATAATTTTTTTTTTAATTCAATGGAAAAATTCTTAACGCTAGATTTTTTGTACGGACACCTAAATTAAAAAAAAAACTAATAAAACCTACTTTATTTTATCTGTGCACCACCCCAAGGTTGACTGGTAGAGAATTCCTCTGGCATTAAGTCCGCCTTTTTACACAAATTGTAAATAAAGTATAAATAAATAAATAAAATATTTTTGGTGCTAACAGAAAGCAAAGATATTTCACAAAAATTAAAACGCTTGCCAGTAAAACTAACTATTGAATTGAATTTTATTTAGAATTTCATCACTTACATTTTTTAAGCGGATTCCTAATTATTTTCCTAAAATAAAAGTACTCAAGGTTATAACTTTAACTATCTGCCAGAGAAAGTCCCACCAAAATCGCTCCAGCCGTTTCGTAGTTAAGCCGGAATAGACAGGCAACATTTTTGAAAATTGTTGTTTATGTCTCGGTACCTTATTCATTTCTTATGGATTTAGTTAAAAGTTGTTATTATTGTTAGGTTATGTTATTACTAACATCCAGTTCAATTTTATCCTTTTGTATAGACCATAAATTACATAAA
Source organism: Samia ricini (assembly GCA_014132275.2). Lineage (NCBI taxonomy): Eukaryota > Metazoa > Arthropoda > Insecta > Lepidoptera > Saturniidae > Samia > Samia ricini. Next base: position 17,991,796 of record AP028161.1, read on the forward strand.
GGCCAAAGCTATTGTGGGGACACCGGGCGGTAGGTCTTCGCGAGACCGCATGCAGTAGGTTGATCTTTGCGAGGGTTTCGTATTTTGCTGGAATTAATGCCAATTCAATGAATTTTTAATGAAAAATACACAACATAAAAATCTTAACCATACATCAGTTTCACCACCTACGTAAATTCGCAATAATTTGGTTAATTGCACAAATGCCGCTTGTAAATATGTATATTATATTTCTATAATAGATATTTAAAAATAAATACCCACGTATCTGCGTATAGCGTGCAGGAGAGTAGAATTCAGCGTAATGTGTGATATCTTAATGGATGAAAGTCATTGTATCGCGCTGACGATGGGTACAGAAGCTTCCCCGGTCAAAATTAGAATACATTTTGGGCCGCTGTAGGATGGGGCTCCGGTGTGTGTATCAGTGCGTTGGCCGCGCGTCCCCAGCGGCGCGATAGATAGTCACACACATAGTCACTGTCGTGGACGTGGATGTAAATACGCCTGCGTTCTCGGCTGTGGCAGGATTAATTTAGGTTTAGGTAAGTTATTTCAACGAAACTTGGAAGCTACTATCTACTATCCTATAATGCCGCGTTGGCTTGAAAGACATCTTTATCCTCTGGAACTTGTCGGGGATTGTTTTTTTTAAATATTATTTTCCATCTACACGTAAATGATTCCTAACGATATAAAGGGATCAGTTGAAGGAAACCGAATTAGGCACGGATCCCTAATCCCTAAGTAATACTTTACACACAGTAAGACAAGAGAATCACAAGTAGAACGATCGTCTGTTGATAATTATCTTTGTTTAGATTTTTGTTTACTGCCATGTTTTTATATCTGTTTGAAAAATAAACCAATGCATCAATTTCTTCCAATTTATAGTTTATATCATTAGTAGATAGTCTTGATAATTCAATATCAATCAATCAATATCAATCAAATTTCAAATACATCTAAAGTTTAAATATGCGTGTAATGTCATAAACACATTAGTTTTAACGTGTTAGGCATATGATGGTAAGTTCATGACATTGCCAAGCGTGACGGAGTTCAAGTTTAGCCAATGAACATAATAAAATAAAGTATCCAATAATTTCGTCGTTCTTGACATAACATAAGCTCACGTCTGTTATTCCCGAAGGGTTAGGCAGAGGTGAAATAGCGAACTGCACCACCATACTTCACCACTACACGTCGTTCTTGAATTTTGGTGTAAAGTGTAAACTAAGAATGGACAAATTATATACATAATATAGTTATATAATATAGTTTATATAATTAACATTAGTCGAAATAAATGTTTTTGTTTGAAATTTGGTATAAAAAAGTATATTGTCTACTATGGTAATCTAATTTATGATTTTTTAAAGATGAAAATTTAGTAATGGCTTAAGTAAATGTGCAAGTATATTTTCGTTAATATTTTAGGATTATTTTTTAAACAACTTTATTTTATATTTTTTTTAGAAACGTGTTCATATAGAATTTAATCCTCAATTGCGTGGCATGAACGTCAAAGTGACGTTGACAATTGTCAACGCTAAATGCTGAACGAAACATTCTGACTGTAGAGAAGGTTTTGATTTTATAACTCATAGAATATTTTGAGTGAAAATTAGTAAAAATGGCAACGGTTGAAGAATTAACTAAGAAAGTACAAGAACTGGAGGCTAAGTTGGCAGCAGTTCAAGGAAATTCTGGTCCTGTCAGGCAAAAAATTGATGTAATGTCGTCAGAGGTTGTGGATTCCAATCCTTACAGGTATGCCAGTATTTTTCTATAGGATTGTCGTTTTCAGAGTTCATTACAATATTTCTATTGTTAGTATTTATCATTGAAATTATCCACACAAATCTACATGACGCTATTAGCTTTAACTTGAACGAATTTTAAAATCAATATGTTAGATTCCTGTAGTTCCAGAAACATTTCTCACTATGATAAATTATGTTCGTTTGTTTTAAAAAAATGTGGAAATATGTTTTTTTATTATTCAGATAATTTTAGAAAGAAAATTTTAACCTATGTTTGTTGTGTACAGTCGATTAATGGCTTTGAAGAGAATGGGTATTGTGGATAATTATGAAAAAATCAGAGAGATGTCTGTAGCTGTTGTTGGTGTTGGGGGAGTTGGCAGTGTTACTGCTGAGATGTTGACAAGGTGCGGCATAGGAAAGGTAAACTGATTTTATTTTATATGCAACAATGTGGTCTTTTCAACTATTAACAGCTTTGCTTCTGTATTAACATCAGTATCTCTAATATGTTTATAAAATAAATCTCTTTTTAGTCCAATTTCTGTATAACAATATAAAAAAATTGTTTAATACTTAACTGTTTTAAATAACAAGATATTAGCTACTTGTTTTTCAGTTAATGGTAAACATGGGGGGGTTATAAGCACTGTATATGTACTTAGACATAATTAAAGACAAGAGTTTTCTTTCATAATTTATTCTCTAATATAAGAATGACTAAAGCTAAAACATACAAACTATAGATTTTGTGAAAATATATATTAATAATTTAGTATGATGATAGGATCCTCATCTCTTCTCAATTATATTCTCATGTTAAACTTCGTAATAAGTCCACATATCACCAAATTTTATAAAAGGAATGGTTGAAAAATTAAATAAAATTGATTTAATTAATCTGTAATTTGATTTCAGCTGATACTATTTGACTATGATAAAGTTGAGCTGGCTAATATGAACAGACTGTTCTTCCAACCGCATCAGGCTGGACTTAGTAAAGTTGACGCAGCAGCTGCAACATTGCAGAATATTAATCCAGATGTCTCCATAGATGCTTACAATTATAACATTACTACTGTACAAAACTTTCAGAATTTCTGTGACACTATCAGGTTAGTTTTATGTTTTTGAATTAGTTATATAACATTAATCTGTCATTTTTTTTTTCTTCAAAATAATGATTATACATTTATGTTATAAATATTTATGTGGAATGTTAGGGTATATTATTTATTATTTATGAGTGTTATTTAAAAATACTTGTTTCAGTAAGGGCAGTCTCAAGGGTGGCCCAGTGGATCTAGTGTTGAGTTGTGTGGATAACTTTGAAGCTCGGATGGCCATTAATACTGCGTGCAATGAATTGAATCAGAATTGGTTTGAATCTGGTGTCAGTGAGAATGCTGTATCAGGGCATATACAGTTCATCATACCAGGAGAGACTGCTTGCTTTGCTGTGAGTAATATTAAAAAAAGACGGTAAAAAGTTTTATAAGATATTTTGTTTTAGACCATATAGGCTCTGTGCTTTGACCACAATCTCACCTGTTGTTAAGTGACCATGTGGTCCAGGATGGTAAACACGCTAAGCCTAAGGGTACAGGTTCCCCAATGATGCTGCCGGAACACACCTATTGGTGTTTGGCGACAGGGTTTCAAACATGAGGGTCGTAGCTACTCAGACTCTACGGTTCCCTCACAATGTTTTCCTTCACCGAAAGCTCAGGCTGATTTTAGAGTCAGATAGGTGGGTTCGAACCCGTGTCGATTGATGTGGAATCCAGCCGCATTACCTGCTGCGCCACCATCGCTTCAAATTCTATTCTTGATCTTTTGATTGATATGATTTATTGTTCTTTTAATATTTGAAGGACAATGTTGTTAGGTTATTGTAAAGTGCATTATTCACTGTATAATGGAGACCCCAATATTTAATTTCTCACTTTAATTGTATGAACTAAATCATGTAAGCTCAAAGTTAAACGCTAACATGTAAAGATGAAAAAAAAAATAACAGCTATATCTATAAATCATGATGAATAGGTGGTAATTCTATTTTTGTTCATAATACTATTTTCAAACAACATACGCTATACAAACTTAAATTGAGTCACTGTGACAGTGTTCTCATTAAATGTATGGTCCTTTTTGAAAGATAAGTGTGGAATGGAGCTTGTTTTTTTATCTAGTGCGCTCCGCCGCTTGTTGTGGCGTCAAAGATTGACGAGAAGACGTTGAAACGTGAAGGCGTGTGCGCGGGCCAGCCTGCCCACCACTATGGGCATAGTCGCTGGATTTTTAGGTAATTATAATATTCCCACAAACAGGAAATTACCCTTTTAATTGGGTCTTTTTTTTTCTGATCAAATCAAGTCAAATCAAAAAAAACTCTATCCAATTTAGGCCTTAATAAGGCGCTTATGTACTACCACTACCATCGGTTCGGACAACAATCCAGTCGAGAAGAGCGCAAGCAAGAAACTCGATTTGGTTCTGTTTATTTTATAAATTCAAAATCACTACAAATTACTAACTCACGATAAAAGTATATTATTATTATCAGTTTTGTAATACGCACACAGATTTAATTGCTACTGTTCTGGTTTTCATCGGCTATCAATAAGTTTGCCAATCGCTACAATTGTCACTCCATGCACTCATAAACTCGGAGATATATAAATTAATGAAAGATTCATCAATACATTTTTAATTAACTCTTTGAGCACCTTCCCGGCGTTTACGCCAGCTTTCCATTGTTTTCCTATTGTCTTTCTATTGTTTCATTTTTATGGGTACTCGTCACATTAAGAAATAGATTAACGTAACCTTACTTTAAAAAAAAAATACTGATCTGCTTAATTTAGCATTAATGAAAAAGTGCACTAAAAGGAAAGGTTAACTAACTAACTGACTAACTAATTTGAATCAAAAAGTTAACTTTAAATAAAAAGGAATTATTATAAATATACTATTATACGAAAATATCAGTCTTTGATAAGTTAATAATTAAGTTGTTTTTATATTTCAGTTCAGAACACGTTGAAATATCTACTGGAATTCGGAACGGTCACACATTACCTAGGATACAGTGCTCTCACGGATTTCTTCCCGATAATGGGTTTAAAGGTGATTTCACATTTTGTGCGTTTTTTTTTTTTGTATAAAACCAAAAACATTTCGCATCAATACACTTAAAACTAGTTGTTTGCCCGCGTCTCCGTCTGTGTTTTACACGTTCTACGTACTGCGAACTATACTTTTTAAATAATATTTTGATAGTGCACAGGACACGGATATTGAAATTATTATAGTTATTTATTAGTATACATGAAACGAAACTTCAGGTTAATAAATGAACTAGTTTAATCTTAGAATTTGTGACGGTTTCCAGCCGAACCCTCAGTGCGACGACGAGCACTGCCGGGCGCGGCAGGCGGAGCACCGGGCGCGGCCCGCGGTGGAGCTCGCCACCGAAGTCACCGAGGACGTAGCACCCTTGCATGCCGATAACGAATGGGGTGAGCACCCTACTGCTTCTAATCTCACTAATCAATTTAACCGATTACCATATTTACTGGTTAGAGATCGTCCATTAATCACATCAAACTCGATCACGTGATTAATTAACTACCCCCTATTCTTATTGTCTCATCGAATATATACACCATAAAAAACGTTATTTATCTTAGTGACAGACTGTGTGCTTTACTAAAATATGACGTCACGTGTTACGTGCTTCGTTCGAGTTTTATATTAAAATTAGTGTGTTGCGGGAAAGAGATGATCTCCACCTATAAAATTAAACGCTTGTGTATTAGAATTTTATTAGTCTTAATTTTAAGTCTTTACTGCGTCTTAATTTTTTTATTCGGAACCCTCATTTTCTTTGGTCGTATTAAAATGTAGTAAATTTATTACTCACAAATTAAACTGCATTTAATGGGATTTTATTAAATTTTTTAGGTTTAATTTTTTTACGCGGATCCCTAATTATTTTCGATAATGAAAAGTATCCTAAGGTACCCGCAGTAACTTTAGCTATCTAACAAAAAAGTCCCGTCAAAATCCGTCCAACCGTTCCGGGGATTACCCGGAACAAACAGACAGACAGACAAAAATTTTAAAAATTGTATTTTTGGCATAGGTATATCGTGTCTATTCATATCTGATTAGTAAAAAAATATAATTTTGATATTACAAACAGACACATCAATATTACTTATTAGTATAGATAAATTAGGTTTAATTATATCGTTAGTTAGTATGTTATTTTTAATATGTGAAACTTGAGTATAATTCCCTGCTGTCTCTTGACAAGAGACTATGTCAGTTATAGACGTTTTTTTTCTTATATTGAAATAACACAAAGTAAATTATATTACAGGTATCTCATTAGTTGATGAGAACTCGCCCGGAGACGAGGATTCCAACTGCTTGAAGCTTGTCGATGGAGTTCAGGTAAGTGCTATCGTATCATTTTTAATCGTTACATCATTTCCTTGGATTTCTCATAAAAAATAAAATATTTCATAGTGTTTTATCTTAAGTTTTGTCTATGGATGTCTCTATGCTAACTTCAATGATACAATATATAATTTTTCTAACCCTATATTTCTCAGATAAATGAAATATAAATCTACGATGACGTCATGTAATGTAATTGTTATCTCTGTTTTTATTATGTCACATAAATGTCATTTGTTATAAACATAAATGTGTAAAACAATAAAGTGGGTTAACAATAAACGAATAATGGAAAAGTTCTAAAATTATTACTACGGAGCACTTCAAAGAATCAATTGTTTTCGTATGATTTTTGAGCGGCTGATTAATTTTTATAATATTTATAAAAATAAATATACACAAATTTGAATACAGCGCGAGCGTACGAAATTAGCGAACTAAAGTACTTCGAAAGCAGAATAATAATAATCGGCATACGTCAATCCGTCAATAAAATATGTTGTTATAGTAATGCCATACACTTTGTCTAAGTTAGCGCCGTTTTGGAGGGTTATTTACTCCTTTAGCTGGACACTTTTTCAACTTTCCCACCATATTAGGCAGTTTTCTTTAGATCTCCATAGAAACAAGACGCTAAATTGACAAGACAATTCCAAATGACAACTGTTATTTTTTTAAACGACTGTATAAAATGGTTTCTAAACTATTATGACGTCATTTGACGTTTACTTCTTTTTAGAATAAGACAAAATTGAATGAGGAAACCATGACCATGAAAAAAACCAAGTAACGTTACATGAAAAAAAAAAATGTAGATTTTTGTATGTTTATGTTTTATATATTTATGTATATGTTGAGAAAATGAAACGTTATCAATGAAGGCAAGCGAAGATAGGGTGTCTGGTTAATATTGTCTTTCGTAAGAGTGTAAGATGTGGTTGTAACGATATTGGATTGGGTGTGGTTAGGTCGCGTACAGTGTCCCCGTGGACAACAGCACACCCGAGTCCAGCACCGGCGGAGCTGTCGCAGCTTCCGAGCTCAGCCTCGAGGAGCTGATGCAGCAGATGAAGTCCATGTGAATCCTCTCAGGATATCGAACACGTGAAGCGCTCGCCATATCATATTCTATCGAGTTTTTTTACGCCTTTAATATTGAAGGTTTTTAAGCGAAAACCTGCCAGCATATTGACGTACCCGTTAGGAACTTTCTAGAATAAATGTTTGAAGAATTTCATTGATGCCTTATTTTTTTTTTGCTGTATTATTAAAATATTAAAAACATGTTTAGTTCTTTAAAGCGTTTAAATTTTTTTTCAAAAATGTATTCATCTCTAAAAGCAAAACTCATTGTTGGTTCTGTGTCATATAATTGGTCAATGAGAACACACTTTGATATATTATTTAGCTACTTGTAGAATATCGAATCGCAGTAACCCTTGAAGTAAGATCGTAATAAGTTTTATATACGTGTAAAAAACATGTGCATCCTGGTTTTTTATTTTATTAATTTTACCATCTATTCCCTAACGTTGACGAATATATTAATACTATTTCTTCTATTTTGAATAAGACTAATTGTGGAGTGAGATTTTATTGAATCGTTATTGTTTATAAGTATTAACTGTTTTTTAATACTTTTGATGACGAATATTTAAAAAATTACATTTAACTTTAATTACAATTTTTTTTTCAATACTCCCAACCAAATGTTTCGCAGGTTATTATTTACTATTGAAGTATAACAAAAAACGTGCTTTATCTTTATAGATATATAATTTAATAAATAAAGCTTTATGACATAGAAAGAAAATAGGGTGTATTGTAATTTTAATGTATTTTAAATAATCATTCCAGCTTGTGTCGTTGATGTAATTTTTTAGGATTATTATTCGTTGAAACATATTTCTTGACAAATTTTATATTTTTGCTATCGTTATTGTTATATTTGTTCTCAAAATAATATTATGTGTGTAAGTTATATTGTTTTTAGTTTTAATAAATTCGCTTCCAAATAGATATAATCAATGTGAAATGAAATATATAAATGTGGTCATGGATTTTCAATTATGTTATTTATTTTATATAAAGGAATATATTGAGTTTAAATAAATACAGTCATCTTGGGGTATTCCAATATTGGACTGAAACAAACGATTTTTTTTAAACATATTTGCCAACTCATTTTATTAACAAATTTGAGACTAGATCCAAATGTGAAATAAAAGTCAAACGCAAAAATCCTTTATTTATGTTATTTATATATATTGTCATTTCAAGAGACTACGTGCTTACGTAATTTCTATTTATTCCAAAAAAAAAGAAGTTAAACCCCACCTTTAAGGTTATCCATGAATTAATATGTTTTGACCTTATAAACTTGATTATATTCACGTTTTTTTTACCTCGAAGTTGTCTAGAGTTACTCGGACCTGACTGTTACAATGTTATGCTCCTGTCTACTTTGATTTTTCGCCTTTGGTTTGATTCAATTGTTAAACTTTTAAAGTAGTTATTATGATAAAATATCATATCATAATTTTTGTGGTTCATAATATAAATAATCCTTGTAACGCGTCGAGTGCGGCCCTGGGCACTAAGTACCTCTCTGCCTTGCGTATGCGCCTCCCTAGACGGCTCGTACGATTCCCCACCCCCGGCAGTCGTGCACAACACAGAGACTGAGAATGTATATTTCGTTGCGTCCGCGGGCTAATTATTCGCGTACCTACCTTTTTTTATAATTGTGTTTACAACATTAAAAGTTAAATAGAAACATTAAATCCTTAATTATTTAATGCCAAATTCGAATCCGTTTAATGGAAAACTGAAAGAAAACAAATTACACTCAACTACAGTATGTTATTTTATTTATTTATATAAGATTAGTTTAACTCTGTCTTGTTCGTTCTGATACCAAATATTTGTTTAAAATGTTTTTTGCCAAAAAAGGTGGTTCATTTTCTGCTAAATAGATATCTATTGAACATTATATTAAATGAGTAAAGCATTTAATTTTTTTAAGATACTTCAAGTTTCACTTTAATTCCAAGCCATGAGATAACAACAAAATTCAAGTAAAACTCAATATAATTCCTAATAAATTTTGTATTTATTGAGCTACATTTTAATTATGTATGTGGTAGACGTTCTCAAAACTAACCTAAAAAACTTCGTATTAATGTTAGGAACTAGGGTGAACAAAAAAAAAGTTGTACCTTTATCTGAATGTTCATTATTTAAGCGAAATAAATATATTACTAATAAGTATTGTTTAATTGTATTTTTATTTTGGATATATTTTATGAATTTTATATTTGTTAAAGCTTAGGCTATTGTGAATATTATATAATAATTATATTAAATATTGTCAGCGACAAGGTTGTTTTTTATTTCTTCTAAGGCTTTATGAAGTTTAGCTTTTATCCTTTGGTTTTCTGGCGGTAGTCTGTTATTCTGCAATAGAGATTTCTCAACTGAAGGAAATAATTTAAACTTAAATGGTTCAGTGTGGCCATATTCTGCGACGTAGGACGTAGATTCGAATCCATTTATCCTTTTTTATAATAGGCCTGTGTTATTTTTGAAGGAACTCACTATGATGAAATGAGCGTGCTTGATTTGGGTATCATCTTTAAGATGTCAATCTGACATTAAGCCAGTAAGTCTACCTCATTAGGTAAGGTTGTTAAAGCGATAACCGATTTGAAAGAAATACATGATTATAAAGTTAAATCTTTGCAAAACTTAAAGAAAATTATACAATTTTGTTCATTTGTATTTCTTTTTCTTTCAATAGACCTTGGAGTAGTATTTGCCAGTGTCAGAGATTAACTTCGTTTTCTGGACTGTGGTTTTTATTGAAATTTAAATTACGTTATATAGTTACAATGAAATTAAAATATTGAGATATAAGTACTTGGAATTAATGCAAGATTTTGTATTAAAAATAGAAGTTTTACAACTTCAATGAAATATATTTTCCTACCATAATGGAGTCCATGACGGTGTTAGCTCTTTGCACGATCCGGGAGTCGATCCCGGCGGTCGTGGCCACTTCTCTAGCGAAGCTATTGTCCACTGAGCCCTCACAGACGCGGTAAAGAAACACGGGTTCTCCGTCTTGCATCATATGTTCGAAACGCTTATAGAACATTTAATTTGTCAAGTCAGTTTGACGTTTCAATAATAGGCTTTTTGCATTATATTATAGGCCTATAAATATGTAGACAGTCTTCGTTAGGTTTTAGTATGTATTTTTTTTGGTAATTCGAAGAACGAATTATGATGATAATAATGAAAATAATTGACAAAAAAATTAAAGACTCAATATTTAAACTAAACTATTGAATGTTTAAAAGACGAGATATATTGATTTTTCTTATTATTGTAATTAGAAATTGTTGTCTGCGAGCGTAGCCACGAAAACAGCTTGTCTATAATGAATGGTTAGTGAAGTATGAAAACAGTAAGTCTATAAACCGTTTACGGAGAAACGCACTAGACTTTATAAGTGCATATTTACCAGAAACGTGACCAGTGGAGTGTCGATGATGTACTCCTTGATATTAAGGAAATGTGTGGAGAGGAGGACGTGAGGGCAGCCCTCCTGGAACAGTAGCGTGTTGACACAAGCCGCCAGTAGCGCCAGTCCGTCACACTCTGACGTGCCTTTACCGAACTCGTCGATTACGAGCAAAGAACTGCCGGTACACTCTTGCAGTGCCATTGACATCTACCACAATCGAAATAACATACGTCTCATAACATTTAGACCGTATGAAAGTACATATTAACTGTTCGATAACGAATAGTGCAGTAATTAAAATACTAGATGTTATGATGAAGTAAAGAGAACCACGAAAGTGTCCTTCAAAAGGCGTTAAATCTTGATGACGCTACCGCAGCTAGAGTATGATAAACAAGGAGAGAGCACTTAACTACGTCTATAGCTGTTAAATCCACAATTTAATTAATTCAACCGAAAGATATCAACTGCTGGACATAGGTCTCTCCAAAATGGGGGGTAATGCTATAATCGCCACGCAGGGTTGGCGATCGCAGTAAGTGTTTGTGGTGCTCAGAGGATGCTGCTGGTTTATCCCATAGTCGCTTTTTACGACGCCCACGGGTAGATATGGAATGGTACTATTCTTAGTCGGTACTACACGGCGTAAGAATTCTTGTTTACGCTATTCTGTTCTTATACAGCTGGACTTTTATTTCCACTAATCATTGGGGACTTAAATTTAGAAACATAATGATTTTCCTTGCCTGTACGTTCCATACAGTATAGATTTAGCGTTTGATTATAATATCACCTGATGTAAAGGGACCATAAAATCGAGATTGATAACGCGCTAAGCTTAGAATAATTGGCCTCTAGACTGATGTCATCGTTCAACATCTACTATAGGTATAGGATAAATCCAAAATTTAAGTGTGGAAGCTAAGCAGACAAAATAATATCATATCAGCATCCAATGATTTCTTCGTCATATTTTCCTTCACTATAGGTATATTCATATTAATTATAGGGTTCGAAGACCAATCACAGACCTGTTTTGAGCCATTATTGCTTTGGACAAAATAAATAACTATGACTTTCTAATAACACTGGCTAATACTTTTATTACGCCAGATAGATAAAACTATCTATCGAATCGATCTATCATACGACTATCCTCTTCTTTCTGTTAAGCCAAAATGTCAATGGTAAGGAAATTCACAGCAATTCCAGAATTAATAAAAAGTGAAAATAAAATTGAATATAATTAATTACCTGTTTTAAGTCAATAAGAAAAGCGGACATGTGCGCAGCGACGCATTCTATAGAATGCACTCTGGTGAAGATATGAGTGAGTGTACCGATAGTTGCGGACTCGCACGGCACGAAACTACCGATGTGAGCCAAGTAAGCTATCACGCCTAATCACAAATATTACATTTAAAGAACGAACTAACTAGTAGCCGTGATTTTGCTTTTTTATTTGTTAAAAAAATATGGATTAGTTTCCAAAAACCGCAATTTAGACGTCTCATATATTTCATTCAATTTTCTTTTGATTGTGTAGTTTGTTTTTTTTTCACACGATATAGGCTCAGTTCTTGGACCACAATCTCACCTGATATTAAGTGACGATGTGGTCACACACACTATTAGGCTAGAGGTACTGCTTCTCAAGTGATGCTGCCGGAACACATCTATTGGTATTTGGCGATAAGTTTTTCAAACATGAGGGAGGTACCCAGGCGGGCATCATTAGAAAATGCCTCACAATGCTATGATTTCATCACGATGTTTTCTTTCACCGAAAGCTCAGGCCGATTTTAGAGTTGGATAGGCGGGATCGAACCCGCGTCGATCGACGCGGTATCCGGCCGCACTACCCACTGCGCCATCATCGCTTCATCGCTTACTTTTTACGTCTAACATTTTATTCACTTTATCATTATTTTTATCGCATACAACTGATTTAATATTTTACAACTTTAATTAAATGCTCTTGAAATCCAATTGAAACTCGGCGGTGGATTCATCTGCAATGGTGACAGTCACTTCATGCTAAATTGTGTGCAATTTCGTAGTCTCCATCTGAGTTTTAGTTGGCGTCTATTTGTTTACCACAATTAAAATAATACCTCTCTTTCTTATTTTCTACAGTAAACGCTCGGAGAAGATAATCCTTAAACAAATCCCACCTACATGTAGTATATGACCTATCCGAAACAGACCATAATTGGTAAGCAATCCAACAAGACTCAGATATGTGACTTCCATTTATCCTCTAAGCAAATTTTTACTTAATGTATTAGAGAAGTAACTTTCTACGTAATATATTCTTATGTTAATAACCTATCTGTTTCATGTAGACAGATTTCCCACTGGAGTTGGGTCCAGTGAGGATCTTAACGCAACCTGCCTCGAGGCTACTCTCCGCATCGTTGGGAACGAACGTATCACAAGTTATCATGTGCAAAGGATGTCTGCCCTGCTTTATACTGATTATCTTTTCATTGGTTAGAACGGGACGGACGTAGTTGTACTCCTTCGACACTTTTGCAATGGATATCAAACTGGAAAATAAGGATATTTCACGATCTAAATGTGGTCTTTATGAGAGTTAGTAATGGTTTATGTTTTCACTGAGCTTTTTTATGTTTATTAGTGAATCATGCATTCACTTTATGTTTAGATCTTTAATACCTTCTTCAACGATCAAAATTACCTACTAAATACTCGCGATCTACAGATACCTGTGGCTTAGCTTCTAAAGGGCTAGTTAATGCCATGCACTAACTTAATTTACTTTTCATCAGGTAATTTGGTCATTACTGTTAAGAACTCCATATAGTGAACTAGATTTTTGTGTGATGAAGTAGTAGTGTGTTGTCACGGACAAGAAATATATCATCGAAATTTATTAACGGGTCCTGATAAATTTGACTTAATCAGTATGATTTAAAAGGTTATGTCTAATAGGCTTAAGGAGTTAAAGGAACTGTTTACCAGTCTAACTCAGCGCATTTATCTATCACGGCAGAGAGTGTGTGCAAGTTCTCCAGTACGACTGCGGTCAAACGCATCATGATACGTGTCTCGTGCGCTACTATCTCTGGGTACGTATCACCTATCATCACGTCTAATTCTGCAATTAATGTCATATACAACTTAACGATTAAGACTTATATAAAGAAATCTTTATAGAAATAGGTTTAGAATTCCAGAGAATTACATGCATTCATTGCTTAGGAAATAATTATGTTACTTACGCAGAGTTAATTCTCATCCTAAATCCTCTATATATCCATCTTATTATTTATTAACCCATTGATTTTCTAGACTGAATCTAATGATTAACTTACCTTCACATCCTTTGCTTTTGTAATGTATATATTCGTTATTCTGGAACTAAAGTAATTTAAGTTATTAAATTTAAATATGCTGTTTGATTTATATTCATAGGAGAATATAATTTCCTAGCTCACGTTAAGCAATAGGCAAAAGGCGTTATTAAATATCGAAGTTTTGATGTTGACATTTGTTGGTGCACTTTAAATTAAATCCAATAAGAAAATTCAATTGTTACCATGAATTTCATATCGGGCAGTTCCTTCTGGTTCGGAGTCAGCTGATCAGACCAGGCTTTGACAGCGAGTAGGTATCCTAAGTGCGGCATGTATACCATCATGCATTCCTCTATGAACGAGGGTAGACGATCCAGTTCGATTTTAGCGCTTTCAGACATCAGCCCGTGCAAACTGGCCATTGTCTGTTTCTCTTTACATTCAATATTGTACTAAGTTTAATATCATATCGAAAATAATAAATATCCATAATATGTCGGAAGAAGTACAATAAAAATTCAAACACTAGATATTCAGAAATCATAGGTTTTGTGTTAGCAATTTAAGCTACGAATAGGAGAAACGTTTCTAAAGGTCCTTCGTCTTGATTTATGTAGTAATTTATACTTTTACGGAACAAAGCAAGGACTCCGATAAAGGATATTAGTCATGTTTTATATTGTCCAGTTGACACACAATTAAATAATTAAATAAGTGAAAGGCGAAATGTTTTGTTGCTGGTTATAATTTAATATTAATTGTAACTTATTGATGAATCAGATGAAGAAATAAACGAAACACTCACTTATATCAAGTTCAGAATCGACTCCCGCTTTTACGGTGAATTTCCCCTCAGATTTGGATAAGTCGAAGTCTATGATACGGTTCATGTAAAGAGCCATCTGGATGTATTGTAGCAAATACGAATTATGTTTCAGATACTAAGAAATACGATAATTTAAAATGACTTTAATTTTAAAAGATACATATTATTTATATGTACCGGTATCATTTTAAAGATATCATTTTTAATTTTTACAAGGATTGCGTTTTGTATGGTAACGCCAAAGAAAAGAAAGGTAACATTTTCGCTATTAAATTACATAAAGTTGGAAATAATTACCTCGTATAGCTTATTGTTATCACAAGATGCTAGTTGTTTGAGGAACTCGCTAGAATTATCGGTATTGTCACAAATCTCGCATATCAGTACAGCGTTGTACAATGTCTGGAAATATTAAGCTTAATCAACGTGTAAAGAGAATTTTACGAATTTCAAATTAAATCTAGACGAGACAGGGTCTTTGGATGAAATCGAATGAATCCGTAAAAGATTCTAATATTATTAGCCATTTTTAAAGTAAAAGCCTAGACCAAATATGGGGATCAACATTTTAATGTTATATCACTTACATTGTAAAGAGATTTCCATTGATACGATTTAGCTGATAACGCTTTAATTTTCGCTAATATACCCTGGAAATTAAGTGAATATTATATTCATTACAAATTATTTCGAATTTAAATATGCCAATCAGAGGCGAAATTTAAATTCTAATGGATGTTTGTCGAAATTATCTGTATGTGTGTAATAGTGACCGAGAGATGATTAATGGACTGCTAGAATACTAAATGTTATCACAAATATTGTTTGCTGGAAATTAGACAAGACTTGAAGCGTAAGTCAGACACGGATGTTAAAAAAGAGAGAAAATAAAAGAAAAAAAAGCTCTCAAAATCCATTTTTGCTAAATATGGTCATTTTGTCAGAGAAATTGATGCAATAAAATCTAATGTTCAATAGCAAAAATAATTTATTCTCTTACATTTACATTCTTGATGAACCTAAGCGAAGAACATATATTCCTCATGATCGGTTCATTCTGCGGACGTATGAAGAACTGGACTACGTCCTGACGGCGTTTAAGCGTCTCCAGATCTCTTGTCGGGTGTTGCATTAACACCCTGATCATAGATTATTTATTTAAGTAAATTTAATTCCTAAATCTTAGCATAGGATTATAGCTGTCTGTATATTACGAACAAACAGATTTTAAAATGTGGATCATTATGTGAACTTATAACATAAACGTTTGCTAAAGCGGTCAAACTGCCCTTCTAATTAATAACATTTAGTCAGATTGAAAAAAATAGACAAATTAAAAAAAAAACCCGGCCTAAAAACGAAATACGGCGTAACGAGTCTTTATTATGAACTTTTGATTATATATGGTAATCCTGAAGTAGCGGTTGGCAAGTTTCTTATCTTTTAGTGCAGATGAAAGTGGTTTATGCGTTGTTATCAATCGCCACGCGACATCCTACAGCATAATCTTAAATATAATTTTTGATCACTCTTCAAATGGCATCGTGTTTTTATTCTAGAGACAGATTCTGATTAACTTTCTTATACACTATTTACAAAACAGATTTAGCACATGCGTAAACAGTTAACATTTAACCGCTTGCCTATGGTAACTATTATCTCTATTATAACTATAACATATTTGAGAGAAAAGTATATGCTAAACATCATGTTGCCCCACTTAATAGCAGCTATGAGCAACGCTTGAAAACACTAAATTGTCACTCTCTTCAAGCCAGACGTTCCTTATTTGAGATAATGTTTATCTATACGAGTTATTAAATAATTGATAGATAGCCCGGAAATTTTACAAAACATTCCTATTAATGTGTCGATTACCTATAAAAATGAGACAATAGGAAAACAATTGAAAGCTGGCGTGAACACCAGGATAGTGCTCAAGGGGTTAAAATACCACAGAAATATCAGGCCCTGCGGGTATGTAGTTTCCAATTTGTCATATGTGTCGCGCATACGTTATTACAATGGCATTTACTCTCAAATTCCGAATCTTTACTTTAGTTCTTTGTCCTCTTTAAAACCTGTTATTTATAAGACTTTCTTAAAATGAGTTCATTTTATTTAAACTTTACTAATCAATAATATATAATTAGGTTTATTAGTCCATAAAAAATAATATACGAAAATATTGTATGTTGCGCTCACCTTTAATTAGGGGTACAACAATGTTATATTTTATTTGTTATTTTCTTGTGTATTTTCATTTATTTGTATTATGTTGGCTTGACATGTAAATAAACAGTCTGATGTATTTTGTCTACAATAAACTGTATGTTAAATAATACCTCATCCTAGTATGTCCGACAGTGGAACTGCACTTATTGAAGAGTTTAAATAGACTGAGACCCTCCCTATCTGTGCCCCGAACACCTCTTCTGAAGTTGCTCGGATGTGATACTGTACTGAATATCTGTAGGCCGCGGTAACTGTCGCCGTCTATTGTTACTATGTCGTTTCTTAATGAAGATAAAACAGTAGGTGCTATTAATTAAAGACCCATGTGTAGGCATTTTAATCAGTTTGTGGGTTGAATTTTAAATAGTTTTATCGTAGAAATTAGGCTTTTTTTGCTGTCCTATCCATTTAACCGATTGGCACATTTTGCAAATGATAAAAAACAGAATAATGTATAAAAGTGCGCTACGCATTGGTATGATAATTTTGAGATTTCATTCACGCTACGATAAACAGTACAACATTACACCTTGATTGGTGATACATTAAATTTTTGACGGAGGAGACAATAATGAGCAAAAAATAAATAGTTCTTAAGAGTTTACTAGCAGACGCACAAAATAATACTTTGGAAATATGAAAGATAAGTTAAAATGTAAAGCAATCAACGTTATAAAACCTATTTGATATATATTTACGTTTACTTAAAAGTAAAAAAGAAATTTTATTAAAAAAACTTACAGAGAAATAATTCGAATGCTCAAAAATTGTGGCTTTGCGTGAAGATCCATGTTAAGAGTAGACCAATGCAGGTCCAAGAACCTCAATAGAGCTCCAAGAGCGTGAACGCTTTGGGTCTGACTAAAATCTATTACCGTGCGTAGGAATAGTATCCGTTCATCGACCGTACAGTTAGAAGGTTCGTTTGGAAGGGAGAGACTATGTATGCGACGTTTACAGGCTTCGAAACCTGAGTTTAGAAAGAGAAAGAAAGAAAATATTCATTCACCATACAAAGGGTCTTTTGTGATGTTTAATCGCGCCGTGTAAAAATAAAAGCGACAAAATAGGTCTGACCTATGATTTGGTAAATCAATAAAAAACTGGTAGACTTTAATGGTGTATCCGCATACAGGTGGTTATCTTTTATTACTGTTAATAGCTGTGCCCGCGACTTCGTCCGCGTATAATAATGACTTTGGATAGCATTTTAAATTATTTAACTTAATTATTTTACAAATAAGGCACATACGTATAAATACTTTACTATTTAAGTATAAGTAAATAAGGTATAAAGTATTAATATGAGTTTATTTAACCCCTTGAGCACTAAACTGGAGTTTACGCCAGGTTTCCATTGTTTCACTATTATAGGTTATCGACATATTAAGTGCATTTTATAAACTACGGTTTTGCCTTCAGCATTCGCATGCGTGTGGTACAGTCGTCTGCCCTCACGTCTCTGCCCGTTCGGTAAAGCGCACTAGACATATTTCCCACCTACACTGCGCCGTACCACGCTGCGCTCCGCTGCGCTCCCCCCCCAGTAAATGTTACATCAGAAAAGTTCTAATATTTTGTATCTTGTCGCAAACTTATGAAACAGTCACATAGAGCTTACATATGACCATACAAACCTTCATCCCCTATTGTTTTTTTACACCCTTGAGCATAAAACTTTTACAAACTTTGAATATCATATTTATTTATATCGAATCAACAGCCTAAATAACAAGTTACAACTTCTAGCTCCAAAAATGACGATACTTCCATACAACTTTTCATCCCCCCTTTCAACCCTTTACAGCTCTTTTTTCGCATTACAAAGCAGCCTATGTCCTTTTTCAGGCTCTAGACTATCTGTGTATCAAATTTCATTTAAATCGGTTCAGTACTTTTCGCGTGATAGCGCGACAGACAGACAGACAGAATTACTTTCGCATTAATAATATTAGTATAGATGTTTGTACCAGCCCGTATTGCTATTTTGTCTGTATGTGTATATATGTTTTACTTTGCCGCATTCAGTGTTATATGGCTCGTATATAGACGTTATAAATTTGTTTATAAGCTGCGAATATGATTAAAGGCCCTCTAAAGCTAAAGTTTTAGAATATACTTAACTGTAAATAGCTACTAGGTAGTTCTATAAGTCTTAAATCGCTTACTGTATTCTCTAGCGGAAATAAAATTCAGTTTACAACGGCCTTCGTCACTGGTATCGTTATCAAAAACTGTCTTCTTGACCATCTGGACGAAGGAACCTTGGTTCTTTCCGTCCAGGAGTATTGTGAAAGGTTCCACTTGGCGGAACAGGCTTGCGAACATCGGGAATTCTGGAGGCCGGTCTACTATTTCCTCTAAGATGAACAACTGATGGAAATAAAAATCAAAACCTTCTAAAGATTTTTAATGGGTCTAATTTGGATTCTAATGAGATAATATAATTAATAGATATCTAAAGGGTTCGTAATAGAAATATATTGACGGATTAATTTCGTGATTCAAATTTGACAAATAATATGGTAGATAATTTTTTAGGACAGCCTAGAATATTAATGCAAGTAGATTTTTCGAAAGATGCAGTCTAGATAGGCACTTAGTATCTAGATATAGCTGATAAACTTGACGCATCGAAGCGAGTCGTTGGGTCGTCTCGTTCACTGTAATTTCAATGTTTTATTTAAGTGTTCTATTGACTCTCTTTCGCTTTTACGTGAAGACGGAATTAGTTGAGAATTAGAAACAGATTTACCATCTCTAAAATCCTCAAATAAGTATAACGTTCTATGCTTACCCATTCTTCCAATAAGAAGTATAAAAATTTTGAAAATCAATCTAACAATGATTAGAAGGTAATTTTAAAATAATTTCTGAACATTTTCAAGACAATTTATGTATGATTTTTTATATATCATTACCCACCTCTCCAGTCTGCAGCGTGTAGTAAGCCGCACCGAGTTTCCCAGCACGACAATATACCGCTAGTAACTTCTGAAGAAATAATATCATTTTTTAAATCTATGTACCAACCTATGTACTATTAAAAAAATCAAAACAATTATCACCTGTTAAAACTGTATATTATATTCTATAACTAGCTGCGTGCCAGCGGCTGCGCCACTGTTTCATACATTCTTCACTGCGTTTTATTTTTTTTAAACGGAACCCTAATTATTTTCCTAATCTACTAAAATAAAGTAAAAAATGTTTCTCATAAATTATGGCACTTGCCCGTAAAACCTGCATTGGATTGAACATGAACATTGAATCGTGCATTGAATCGGATTTATGTACTTTTTTATGATTTTTGTTTTTTTACTAGGAACCCTATCTATTTTCGAATATTAATGTACAGGATCTACCCGGAGTAACTTCAGCTTTCGGTAGCGAGTCCCATTACAAACAGACAAAAATTTTAAAAATTGTGTATATGTTATAGGTTTTGTATATACATTCATATCTATTTAGTAAAAAAAAAATTGACGTTACAAACCGACACTTCAATATTATTTATTAGTATAGATTATACGATAAATAGGTATAGCGTTTGAGCACAATCTCATCGTGGTAACTGACAATATGACCTAAGTATACGGAAGCCTAGGAGTACTTGTTCGGGGCCGTTCATGTGTTACGTATGTGAAAATTTCTATAGGACTATCCCCTCCGCATTGTCAGCAATATTAAGCAAGCTTTTACCCTTTTTGCACATTATTATGTAAGCATTGGGATAATAGTGAAGAAAAAAAAAACAAATGTAATTAAGTAAAAATTGCTTACGTAAACACTTTACAGACTATCCGCCCTCCATGTCATCAAAAATAAGCAAAGAAGTGTGTATTTTTGTGTGAACTCTGTTGCCGACCTACATAAATAAATAAATAATCTTTTGCTATAGTAGTTTTAAAGCCAAGTTGCAATATATTTCACGAATTGTTGTCCTCAGCATCAATTGCAGTTGCAAAAAAAAAACGATCTCAATTGTTATAATATTATTTTTTTATTATTGTTATAAAAACATATGTTATATTGTTAATTAATTTGAGCTAAGTTGCACAGGCTTACAAATGGAATATGTCGTGTTTACCGAAATGTAATGAACATTGAATATTGTTATAATATAATATTATACAATAACTATAACATTACAAATGTGAACTCCTGTGGTTAATTAATAAAAAATCGTTCTGTGTAGAAGTTTAATATATATCGGTGGACGGCAATTAAAACAGTCACAGTGAATTTTGTCTTTAGTAGTAGAAGCTATCTAATAATTCGTATTTTTGGAAAAAGTAATCAACAATGAGTATTGTAAGGTTAGTGTAAAATGAGTAAATACCTCTTCCGCGTCCGACTCTTCACTCGACTCATGCTGAGCATTTATTAAATTATTTGCTGTAGTCTCTCTGTATTCCTATAATAGTATTACATTTACTTTAAATTCTTAATTATTTAAAAGTCAATGTTTCACAGCTTGCACGTTAGTTGGGGTATCATTTGTAATCATGGTAATCGTCACATCTAATATATGAAAAATACATGTTAACAATGGTGGACATGGATGGTATGGGCAGAAAAAATATTTCTTGTTGAGTCTTTTCTGTATTTGAATAATAACTTGTCACTTATTTATGACCTCGTGAAATATTTTTTGAGAGAAATATAGCTAGCCTCATAATTATAATGAAAAGTTGAAATCTACTACCTGAATTACGAGTAATAAAGTAATAATTATTATAACAATAAAGTAGTTAGTTACCGTCGACATTTTGATACTACGAAATGATTGTCCTTTTGTTTCAATCCGGTAGTTTTAGAATTATTTGTTGTTTGTCCTGTTACAGACGTAGATGGTCCATTTGTTGTAGTATAGTTCATATTTATACAAAGTAAGAATTCAAGCTTACAATTTCAGTCCACGGCTAAATT
Organism: Samia ricini; assembly: GCA_014132275.2. Classification (NCBI taxonomy): domain Eukaryota; kingdom Metazoa; phylum Arthropoda; class Insecta; order Lepidoptera; family Saturniidae; genus Samia; species Samia ricini. The sequence continues at coordinate 18,013,870 of AP028161.1, forward strand.
TAATTTCCCGCTTTTTGTTTTTTTTTTTTTGTTTCCGTTTATTCCTTTTTAACGCAAAGGTACTAGTAGACCATGCAGCCTAGTCACTCGTTTGGATCAGTATCAATAAATTAATGGTGGTAACAAAATGGTGGCCTTCTATTACGACCACAAAGGGAATGGTTGGGACATTTCAGAATTCACGCTCCATGTCATTATTTTCACTTCACTACACTTGTGCATCATAACTATATATATCACGTAATATGCCAACAAAATTACATAATATATAGTCAAATACTGCAAAATAATGAATTAAAAACAAGGACGACAACATGACACACCAAAATCGCACCAAGCACCCCCCGCTCTTTATAGCAGTAATATTTTAAATTATGTAAAAGTTTGGAAGGATAAAGGAAAATGGTCCATACATCGAAATAGTAACTCAAATATTAATACACTTTTATAAAATGTATTTCAGAAAATGTTATATTAAGTTAGAACAATGTGATATTAAAATGATTTATTTTTTTAATAAATAAGGCTTAAAATATAGGAAACAATATAAACACCAAATTATTTTAAATTACCTAAACACTCCTTTAATACATTATGTAAATTTAAAGATAATGTAAATATAAAATCACACATCTACGTAGTTCTATTAAAATTTACAAACGGTTTATTTTTTACTTTCTTAATTTTTTTTATTAAAAAGTTGCAAACATGTAATCGCAATTCTTGTAGAAATTTATCACACCTAACTTATGGTATGGATTCTTAACAGTTTGATTAATCACTAAGGCACTTATGGTTATATATTTTTTAGCTTTACCGCTTCATATAATATAACAAGTTTAATTATATATTATAAATATTACATTTCTTACAAATTCCTTATTACTTGTTTAATCTTTTTTTTTAAGTTATTTATATTATGTGAACAAAGTAATTTTCCCTAAAATAAGGGATAACATAACAACCACACATTTCCTGGCAATTTAAAAAACGTGATCAAGGCCGACACAATCCAAAAACGTGAATTTAATAAAAAAAAGACAATATTTCTTAAATATAATATTTGTATCCTAGTAAAACGTATTGTACTTTTCATCCTAGCCAAAGAGTGGCAAAGATTAGAAAAGGCCAGATTTTAGATTACAAGAGGGTCTCTATCTTCGGGAGCATCACGGCGTAGATTGACGCGAATGTGCCGGCAAAGGTGACCAATTGCTTCAGCTAGAGGCACTAAAGAGAGCGCCTGCGCAAGCTTGCATCACACTCCTTAATGATGCGAAGTATATCTTAATACACCGGAGACATGGAGCGGTGCACCAAATTTGCTGCAAATGTACATTTATACTTAATTAGGTTTTATGATTAGTGATAATTTTGTTATGTCATAAAAATAGTTAGATGTACACATATACAGTACGATTTATTGTAAACGATCACCTTATCTTATGGACACTTGCGACACTTTTGAACCATACTGTTTACGGAATTATGTAAAAAACCGCACCATGGAGTTTATTATCCATGCGCAACGTTCGGAGGAGGAAACTTATAAACCCTATTATGTAATTAGACTTTTAAAATATGAAGATAAACTTTTTATTGACGGTGAGTGGTGGTAATTTGTCGTAAATATTTATTAATTCTTTTAGCTGTATAATTATTTGATATAATTGTAACTGTTTAGTACTCTAGAAAGAATTATAACTAAATTACGTTTTCTAGTAGGAGCTCTTAAGTTTCGAGCAACAGCTGCTAGCAGTAAATAATAATTTTGCTGGTTTACGAGTACATATATTGCGTACCACATGCTAAAAATGTCCATACGTATTGAGAGATTTTAAGATGAATATAAAAAAGAAAGAATTTATATTTTATACACCCTTTCTGAATAAAACCCTATTCAATTACTCTGATACTCCCTTTTTGCATTTGGCATACGATATATATATTTCGCTTGTACTAGAGTGGGTAGAGACATCAATCAATCTGCGTGTTTTTTAATAACTAATTCCTCGTTTAATGGATCAGTATATTTGTATTTCATCCAAATGTTTTCTTTGGTTAGGACCGAGATGAAAATTTAAGGTAACTTGTAGGAATATTTACCTCGAATGCCAGACAGGCAAACCCACAGCCGAGGAAAAGCGCACAGGGTGGAGCAAGCAACACGGCTAGGATCGTGTAGCACCAATTTCTAGCGTGTCGGAAACAGATGTGGCTGAGTCGCCAGGCGCACTCCGGACTCCTGGCGCCTTCCGGTTCTCCGATCACGTCGTCCCATACTATCTGTTGATTGACACTTGTTTTTAAACTTTATACCATTAATAGAGATGTTGATTGATATTTTTTTTATTATTTCATCAAAGAACGCAGCATAAATAAGGGTTCATGAATGAAAACAAAATTAAAATCTGATGAAAAATGAAGGAAATTATAAGCATTTTAATTTTTATGGTAGATAGAGAGCGTGTTATGCTACAAAATATGATGCTACATTAAAGTGGTTTCGTAAAAAATTGTATACTAGCATTCGTTTTGTGGGAAAAGCGTTCCTACAAAAAACTTTAAACACTTATATATCAAATTTTTATGAGCCGAAAGAAATAACGATTTCTTTTTATAAATAGGAAAGAAGAAGGACAGAGCAGAGGCGGGCAAAGCAAAAGAGGAAGGAACCCGCCTCCGTTATTGAAGAGAAAGAAAGTAGGTCCCTCCCCTGAACTCACCTTGTTTAACAACAAGGCATAGCCAGGGGAGGGATACCTAGAAGAGGAGAGAAAGAACCCTCAGCACTAACCCCCTCCTGCAGCTAACCCTCCTGCAGCTACTCCCCCCTTCGATTACTACCCCCCCCCCCCCCCCCCCGCAACTCAACCTTCACCGCTTCTACCCCCCACAACCATCTCTAGACACCCCCAAGACAGCAGCACCCTCTTGTAACTACCCCCCCTCCAACTGCAACCCCTCCTCAACCTTCACCCCTGCTACCCCAACACTATCCCTAAACACCCCTCTCCTTACCGGTGGCCGACAATACGGTCCCCCCATGTGGTGTCCCGCCTCCCGCCCCTCTTCCGCACAGAGAGCGCACCTCGGTTGCTCCGCTGTGCAGTCCATGGCCTTGTGACCATCAACTCCACAGCGGTAGCACTGCGCCCGCCTATCCACCTCAGAGGTACACGCAACCCTAGTGTAACCCAGCCCCATGCACTTGAAGCACCTCAGCGGAAGTGCCTCAAGTGCACGGATCTGTGCCACACTCCATCCCACCACTATAGACCCTCTGTCCACCAACTTCACCGCTGCCACAGCCGGCAGGGACACTACCAGCGTCCTACGCCCCCCACACCTCACGCACCAGCCCCGCTTTAACATCCCCCACGCTGCATCCGGCCTCCTCCGCCACCCTCGATATCACCACCTCTCTAGTAACCGAGTCCTCCAGGCCCACCAGACGGACATCTGCCCGCTTGATTGGCCTGGAGACACAACCGCGACCTCCTCAACCAACTCCCGTAACCGCGCCGCGAGGACATCCGCCCGCTCCCCCCCTGCCGGGCCCGGGATCTCAATGATCCGGGACCCAACAGCAGTGGAACGGCACGAAATGTCCGTCACCCCCATTCCCTCAAGATCCACCTTATCCCTGGCCTCACCCAATACCCCCGCATAGGTCAGCCCCCTCGCCACCGCCTCCGGCCGCAGGGTGACTACCACCGCCGCCGAGCGCGGCAGCGCCGGGAGCCTCCCTGCGATAGGTCCAACCATCCCCCCCCTCACCTGCCCAGCCCGAGTTTCAGAAGGGGCCTCAACTGCACCCTTCCTTACCACCTTCCTCCTCTTCTTCCCCCTCTCCCCCCCCACCACAGTCCATTCCTCCTCACCATTATCCCCCCCAACATTAATCCCCCCACCTACTTCCACCTCCTTCTCAGCCTCCCTTCCACCTGAGACAGGTGCCCAATCCATTCCCAAAGGGGAGGACGGATCTGGGCCCCTTTTTTCCCCGGTACCTTCCTCCGAGGTCCCTCCTTATCCTCAGCATTTCCTGTTTCAATTACTATCCTCGCAGGTAGCCCCCTGACTACCCCCGCCACCTGTTCCTCAAGCAGCTCCAACTTCTCATTAACCCCCTTTAATACCCCCTCTAGCTTCCCCATGACCGCCTTTACCAGCTCCGCAGCCGCATCATCTCTAGGCTTTCCCCCTTCCCTCATCTCACCATCATCTTGTGAGGGACCAATCGCAGCATCCACCATCTGCTTTGGCTGCCCTCCATTCTCCTTCCCCTTCAGATCCTCTATTTCCCCCTCCAAATCCTCCTTCACCCGATACACCCCCCTAGCATGCTCCGTCATGTCTACAGCATATTTCGCCACCTTCCACATAAATATCGCCATCACCCTAATCCTTCTTCGGTTCTCCGCTTCACCTACATCGTCTCCTTCCAGATTCATTTCTTCCATATCCGCCAGCCATTGAATCATGGTATTCGCTGTTTTGAGAACCCTCTTCGGTGGCATATCATGCACATCCATCATCTGGCTCGCCCTATTCCTCATGTCATCCACCAGAGTGGCTCCATCCTTTCCCGGCAGAAACCCCTCGTACTTCTTCCATGGGAATTCCTGATTTAGAAGAGACCCATAGTCCACACTGTCATCCAACCCAAAGCATTTCTCCATATCCCTCTTCATGGTACCACCCCCAGAAGCCCCGTCCATATCAACGCCCACTTATCGTACGTTATCTCCGTGAGCGAGCCGGTTGGCGCCAGCCAGGCGGCGAACGGCCGACTCGCTTCACAAAAACATACGTCACCCGCCGGTACAAAAATGTTAATCACTCGAAAAGTACTCACGCTAAAAATCCACCTCGAACACCAAAATGGCCACAGAGGCCTGGCGCATCCAAAGGTGCACCACACCACCACAGTACACAACCACTTCACGAAGATATAGGCCTCCAAAGCCAAACCGCCCTTGCTCACCAACACAAAAAAACACACACACAGCTTTGCAACCCCTGGCCTTAAAAATCCGACCGATATGCCAAAATGTTCGTCTCTTCCCCCCCTACAAGATAGCAGTTTAAAACCACCACCTCATCGATCACTCCGGGACGGCGCACGCGCCCAAAGCTCCCGAAACGGTCCCGAAAACGGTTTTCTCCTCGTGTCTTCGTTCGCTGACCACGTACCACGTCGAGCGACCCCTTCCCACAAAGCGCACGTCACGCCGCTTCCGACGACACTACACACACCGCAATCCGACCACAAAAACCACCCTCTTGAATTTTTTAAAACTCCGCAACGCAATAAACACATCCGCTCACGAGCACGTCCATCCGCTCAGCAGCACGTCCATCCGCTAGCAGCACGTCCATCCGCTAGCAGCACGTCCATCCGCTAGCAGCACGTCCATCCGCTAGCAGCACGTCCATCCGCTCGTAAATTATTCACCTGACCTTTTGTTTTCAATAAAGTACTCACCAATCTAATGTCCTATTAGCTATCACAGCTTAATTCTACTACGCTGACAACATTAATTTCATTTCTAGAAAAGTCTGAACTTTAAGTAAGAGTGTTAAATAGAAAATTATAAAACAAATCAGTAAGTAAATATATGTGCTTTTTATAACACTTCATAGCCGGTGGGTTGAAACATAAACCTTGTTTCGTATTTGCATACATAATAACTAAATCCATGACGTTTATAATTAAAACTTTTGTAAAGTAATTTTCACGGCGCAATGCGGTAAGAATTTGAAATAAGTACGTGTTTAAATTTTTTTTAAATTTTTTTTGTTTAAAATAAACAAAAGATAAAAAGGTTAAAACAAAACCAGTTAAAATCAAATACTATAAAAAGCTATATGTAAATACCTTTTGTCTATATTATTAAAAAATATTCTAAATGATTATTAACTATTATTTTCTGAAAATGATGGTAGCGTTGTCTAAAATATGTAAAGTTTTACCTGTACATGCTGATTGAGATTATTAGGATCCCTGTCTTCCAAAGACTCGTGGGCGCTCTCGGGTTTCCCCGCCATTCTTCTTTCCGATGGCGCTCGTGGTGGTACTGGGGTTAGCAGGACCGGCGGGGCGCTCGCCGGTTCCTGGATCTCGGCCAGCAGCTTGGCTTTGTGTGCACACGCGATACACTGTCTGGATGTGGTCCGCGTTAAACGCTGAACCGCACCACCCCCGGACCCTAAAGGTATGTCTTCAAATGCCACGGTCAACGGATCTTCGATCACTAGAGTTGTAACTTCTTGTGTTGCCTTCCGCTACAGTTGTTCAACTTTGCACATGTCTTTAAGTAGGCTTTCTACGTAATAGTTAAAGATTATTTTCAAATTTTTAAGTTAATTCTTGACTATTTAAGGAGTGGCTATTTAAGTTTTTTATATATTATATTTTTTGGAATAATACTCTAAAATTTTATGATTTCGTTTTTATATTGTAATGTAATCAGTGAATATTGTTTATAAAGTTTGTATTCTTAATACTTTTTTTATTTGAACTATATATTAAAAAGTATTCAAAACACTTTTCTCTTATTAACCGATTATTTTTTTATTTTATTTAGTAGCTGTTGATAAGCTTTAGTGTTATAAATAAATAATTGGAAAGTAAATATGTTCTTTTTAATTAATTATACTGCGATTTCTTTTCGGAAATTAATTTATTACACCGGTGCACACACAATAACGTCTGGACTATATTTATTATGTTACAGACTAAAGTGCTTTATAAAGTTAGTTATTTTTATTTGAAATTTGAATTAGACAATGTAATTAAAATTTCTTTTAAATCACGCTTTTGTGAAATTATATAATACTACTCTTATCAAATTTACGATCGAAAGCAATAAATATTAAACTGATAAATAATATGTACAACCGGCTGAAAGCTTCAGACAGAACTAAAGTTTTTCTCGATTGACACTAATGGACTCTGCGCATGCCCGTGACGCGTTACCGTAGGTCGAGTATTGTATTTATCGCTTATTTTTAACTAGTCACGAAAAACTAAGTACAAGAAATTTAAATAACATTTTCTGTTGATGTTGTTGAAATGAAATTTAGTTATTTATAAATTCCTCCGGGCCCCCCTCCGGCAGTTGCACAGGTCATGTTCTGATCCCCACCTGTGGAGGCTTTGGTGCGATACATCAACACTGCATACACTAGCATCACACGCATCATATTGCACACACATACTTGCACACTATACGGTGGTTATATGGGTTCTGTAAGGGGCCTTTTCTTCTTTATAGGTTTATTTTATTAACCTTTAGGTTAGCTAGAACAAATTCTGTAAAAAAAAATTGATATAGACAGCCTAGGTTCGTACTATTGTGGTGCCGTTGGCGCTCGCCTCAAGGTTCGTTGAAGCTGTAAATGCCCTTGTAGTCAACAGCATTTAGACAGTTAAAAAAAAGCGATACAGAGACTCAGCATGCACTAGCAACACAGTACGCATAATATTGCACATTATATGTAAGGTTCTGTAAGGGACTTCTAGTTCTAGTTTTACTAACCGTTAAGTTAGCTGTGGCATATTCAGCACAATTTTCAAGTTGATGTTCGTACCAATTTAATACCCTTGCGCTTGCTACCATTGTAAGCTGGTACCTTAATCGCTCGCCCTAGAATTCGGTGAAGCTGTCAAGGCCTGAAGGACCAACATCGCTTGGTCAAAAAGAAAAAAAACTAATAGGCAACTATACATAGGAAGAGGATTATGATAGAATAGTGATACTAAGAGATGCTAAAAATGTAGAATGAAAATATTTTACAGAGCAGTAGCGTGTATTAATATTTATAAGACCTATAGAAGGAGACTTATTTAATGGGTTCACTTCCTTAAGAATTTAGAAGTATTATAATTTTTAAACTTTCTATCCATTGTTTAATGCATTCTGAGTTTTGAAACGATCATTGATAATGTACTTGATCTTACTGTTATTTAAACCATAGCATGGTGGTACATTCCTTAATGTCCGCTTGGCTAACTGGTAACTAGCATCCTCATATTTGAAGATCTGTTCTGGCTAAGACTATATAGCCAGTTTCTCAAATAGAGTTGTTGACTGATGTTTAATTTAATGAAAACAGATTAAGTCAATTACTTCAAATAAAATTAAATTTAAAAAAAATCAAGAAAATATTTTACTCTTCTAATACAATTCTGAGAGCGATTACAATTTTTAATTGAGATCGAGAGGGAATGCTCTATCGCGAAACGAACTGTTTTTTTATACGATATAGGCTAAGTGCTTTGACCACAATCTCACCTGATGTTAAGTGACGATGTCAACCAGGATGGTCAACACAATAAGCCTAGATACTGGTTCTCTAGTGATGCTACCGGAACACACCTATTGGTATTTGGCGACAGGTTTTTGAACGTGGGTAGCTACCCAGAAAATGCCCTACCACCCACCATGCTATGGTTTCCCCACAATGTTTGCCTTCACCGAAAGCTCAGGCTGATCTTATAGTTGGATAGGTGGGTTTGAACCCGCGTCCATTGATGCGGAATCCGGCTGCACTATCCACTGCGCCATCATCGCTTCAACTTTAGTATATAACTTATCCAAATCATGTAAAGTGTGACGTCGGTAGTATAATACACTCTCAGTTCAATAGGAGAAAATTAAAATCCTTATCAAGTTTTTATTTTTGATTTCAATTGGCCTTATTTTGATGAGAAAATAAAAATATTCAGTCAACATCCCTATTGTGTTATCCATTATCGTCGTCACTTAACACTAGGTTAGATTGCAGCCATACCCAAAAACTGTAAGGGGCGAAAATAAATTCATGGTTGTCCATAATCATGTTACAGTACCTATGTAATTAATTCACAACAGATTGTTCTAAGCGATAATATTTAAATTTTTATTTTGAAACATTAACCCTTGACCGTTCGTTGGTAGATTAACAACATGGCGTCTACCGCATGGTTTATTTTTACCTATTTTGGAAATGGAAAAGCGTGTTACGTCGTTGATTATATTATTCCTTTGTTTGAAACGAATGGCGTCAGTTATGGAAATTTATCGCGAAGAAGTTAATTTTTTTAACATTACGTATTTGAGTTCGCTATAGTTTTATAGAATATTGTTAGAAAATGTGTTAATTTTAATATTTTATCAACTTGAAACAAGTATTGTATTGTTGCATTTGAAATGACGTTAAAATCTTCGTTAACTGCAAAGGGTGACCTTATTGCTGGCAGCAATTTTTTAAAATATACCCTAACACCTAGCCAGGGAATACATTTATGGTTTTAAACAAGAATGATTTGAATCGATTTAGTAGTTATCGAGTAATAGGGGTATTACCAAACAGACCGAAAAACATTGCTAATTATGATAACATGTAGGCATATACTTACATAATATCTATTCGATTTTCAGCTATCGTTTTCTACCCTACTATATTATAAAAGTGATATTCCCCTCAATGGATTTCGTTTATAGTTCTTTTTACCCACCCCCCCCGCCCGCCCTCACCTCTTAATAATACATGTCGCAAGTAAAAGGACTTGAAGATGGTAGCCAATTAATAATACGACATGTTTTGGTTGTTTTGTCTCTAGTATTCTGGAAAATTGAGTCTGATTATCAGTGTCCTATTTGCCTGCCGTCAAATATGAAACTTGAAAGTGGTGGTGATATTTCAAAGAAATCACTATTTCTTAGACCATTGTACCAGAAAAATTACTCGATCGAGTGTAAATGTTATTTGTATTTTTCAGTTGTAGTCTATGAACCACACTTCATTTCACAGATAAAAGCAATAAATTAAGAAAGAAATAAGTCAATAAAAAAGTTTTATTAATAATCATAATGTGTTATACATTTTATTTATACATATATGTATGTACATGCACCGTAAATACATCTATTTATAGCTATACAAATCTAAACTTTATCTATATATTTTATGTACTATAGTTACGTATTCATTCGATACTGATTTGTTAATATACATTATTCGGTTTAATAAAAATTATCGGTTAGAGTATTTTTTAAATGTAGAATAATAATTATTAGAGTAAATTACAATACGGGTAAATAAAATACGATATATCAATTGAGCATTTGAATTATAAAATATAATTATTATTCGTTGTCTCCGTTCGACAATTTATAGCCGTATTTTTTTTATCACGTTTATACATAGAATTATGGAGATCGCAACGACTTTGTTACTCTATGCGTTTATACTTCTCGAAGCAAAGTTTGCAAAAGTTTGAACAACTTCTTTTTCTTGTGTACCCATTATTCCATACATTTTTATGAAGTATCTTCTCTTGATACCAGTGGCGACATATTGTTTGATTTTGATAAATGAAATCCTAAAGTAAGAATAGCAAATATCAATAGAATGCATCCAAGAGTTAAAATTGGATTCTTAGATATTATTATATGACCTGGTTGCCAAAGACACTGGGCTTATAATACAAAATACATTACTGCAAGGATTGTGTCAATTCCTGTCATTTCGGTTTTTAGTGATCAGCGCTGGCAAAAGTTGGTGAATATTGTCATCTATATATCCTCTTTTGTATACAATTGAAGATAAGATTACAGTCCTACCTGAAGTCACCTACATCAAGATGCCATTCCCAAGTAATAAATCAGATTTAGCTATGGTTCTATCATTTGTCACACTCCATACTATTTTAGTTGTAAATGTCGATTTCTTTCACGTCGATAGGTAGTACATGGCTACGTAAACAAAGTAGTCGAAGTAAATAATAAAAGGCGAGAATCGATTATTTTAAAGACTAACTTTTATCTACGGGTTTTCTTGTTCGATGTTTATTAATCCACTATACGGCATAATTTCCATAAATGGTCATTTGTATTCGAGTTTCTTAGATTTGCTAAACGATCGATATATGCAAATCTTATATTTTGAGATTTAGAGCTTTTAGATTCAAAGTTAAATGATTGCAATTTCCTAAATGAACGAACAACCAGACTGATTGTTGCGTTTGTGTTACTAGTAGGGATGACTGGCGGCTCGCGTGGTCACAACGCTAACCCGGTTAGACCACACCTCGAGCCACAGAAAAGTGATTGCACAGAGTTTGCTATGTTTTATTTCATATAAATATACCTTTGACAAATCTTGCGAAGCTTGTGCGAGTGCCCTTAGTGTAAACGAAAAGCAGTTATAATCGTTAACAAACAAAAAATCTAATCGTATATTATATAATTGATAAATCTTGAAATAATTAAATATGTCATCATTATCTTTTGCACTTAACGAATTTGAGAAACATCTTTATCTTAGTTCTATCACGAGCAACTGTTTGGTTTTCCTGTCAATTATATAGTTCCTTTATATTTCTGCTGGGGCTATCCGTCGATTATAATAACGCTCATATTTATTTATTTTAACATATTTCTTGAATTGAACCAGCTACTTCTAAATGATTGTGTTCAGTTATATAGATACACATATTTGTTTCAGAACTCTAGAGCGCTTTGAAATTATGATTGATAGACCGGTAAAGGCTACGTGTGGTTTCATTATTAATGGCAAAATAATAATTATATTGGACCTATCAACGTTTACGTAAATGTTATTTTAGATTCGGTCCAATTATATATCCCATAAATGTTATTTCCGATTTTAATTATGAAATTTAAAATGTTTATTATTGAATAAATTTATTAATACTTTGTTACGAGAAATAAAACATTCAGTTATATTCCATGGTTAGTTAACTAGATACAATTTTCGAAGTTGCATTTGACATTGCAATACCTTTACGCTTCTTGGCTATTTGAGTACCATTCGTGCACGTCACATAAGCCTAGTTAAGTTGTCAAGGGCCTTCATGCCGACTCTATTAATTTTGTGTAAAAAGTATGTCCATAATCAAATAAATTTCTGTAGGAATAATAATCTAAAGGCTAAAATACAAAATAATAATCAACTTTAATATTAATAACATATCTTTGATTCCAATATATCATTCAAATAACAGTACAATAAGAATTTAAAAGATCTTAACACTATATACATAGGTATAAGATATTATAAAGTTAGTATAAAATAGTTATTTCTACATAATATATTAAAGCTTCAACGTGTAATTTACAATGGAAGACTCACAATTATTAGTATGTACATATTGATAATTAAATGGGAATAATATAATATCTAGTTTAAACTCAAACACAATGGTCCATAATTCCTTAGCAAGTTAAAACGATTATGAGCTAGATATGTGAACGCAATTCGCTTGCAATCGATAGTTTTTTGCAAGAAGTTAGTGACATTTTAATACTAAATATGCCACGTAAAATATTTTTGAAAAATATTGACTATTCATGGACATTCACATGTATTTTTAAATATCGTACGAACATGTTATTATTATTATAAAACATATTACATTCAATCAGATTACTTCGTTGTCAACAAATATACCGAATCACATCACAAAACTGTAATGAAAACCGAAAGCCGAATGCTTTTATAACTCTGGAATTATTGAATAATTTTAGTGTGGAAATGTATTCTCTCGTACTTGATAAAATGCAAACAATAAAACTGCAATTTCATCATACACTGATATGCTTTAAATATTTTATTAATAATGAAGCTTGGGAAATGATTTTTCTGATGGCAAGTAAAATATAGTCCAAAACAGGATACGGCTTTCGCCAAAGTATAGCGAAAGCTAGTTAGTAATTACTGATTTAATTACTTGAAACCTACATTAATGATATACAGATTTGAGAGTTTTCACTATATCATTCAGTACCTCTAAGTCTTCAAAAGTTTAGCAAATTATAAAAAAATTATGGTCATTGAACTTTCGTTTTTTTTTTTATCCATACATGTTCGAGACGATATAAAAAACTTTACAATCAAAAGGACTGGTCACGCGAACACTCGTTCAACGATTTAGGTCAAATAAAATTGAATGTGGTTGACGCGGTGTTGTTCAGAGCCTTTGTGTTTCCTATTTTTAAGTAATTAATTAAATAATGGACGCTGAAGACTATATACTAAAGATAAGCTATAAACTTAAACTTTAGCATAGTTGCACAAATTTATTGTGTTATTGGCTATTGCAATAAATAGTTTTTTATAGTAAACTGACGAGACACAAGACTTTAGCCAAGTTTTTAGCTAATGAAGAAAACCTGCTGGAGAAGGTAAGTGTAATAACGTGAGTGTAAGAGGGCGCTAAGCGACATTAAGACTAGAGCTAGTCTCATAGCTCTCATCTCAAGAATTCCAATATTGTATTTACATTCCGATTATTATTTAGCAATGTTTTTGAACTATATTTTTTAACCAACAGATGGTGATAGTATATAAAACACGGTAAAATATGTTGTAAGATCTGCAATAGTCCTAAACTGTGGTTTATTATATGCACTTTAATCATCGTACGAAAGATATTCAGTATTTAACAACAACAAAAATTAAATAAATTACTTATTTCAATAGATCAACCGATTTATCATTTTTAGTATTTTTTTCTTTTCAGGTCTTTATTTGCGTCCTCAAATATCATAATTAAGTATATTCATATAAAACTATTTTATGGTATGGTAATCTGAGTGGTTAAAGTTGTTATTTACGTCCACGTGATTCTACGGTTGATTAACGAATGGCGAGAACGGTGCGCGTGGGTCCAGAAGGTCTTAGTGTGGGTACTATTGCAGGCTCTTCCGCTTCCTTCGGCGACTCTCTGTTGATATTGCCATGATTAAGAAAACACAGTAAGGTAATTTTTCAATACATATATACTATATTGAAACGTATCATTTTCCAGTGATTTATTGACGTGTATACATATTTATAACACACATAAAAAATATTGGATATAAAAATAGGGACTGTTAAGTATAGTTTTCAATATATTTACCAAGTTCCTCGTACGAAGGGCATTTGGTATTGAAGTTATAATACAACTGATTACTTACTATTACTTACTATTGAATAGAATATAGCTATAAGTTCATCAAAATCTCCTAACAAAATCATAGAAAGGCTTAGAAATAAATACAAAATAAGTATTACAAATCCAAACTGTATGCATAAGCCAAATTTGTTAAATCTATCATATTCTACATGCTTGTAATATCAGCTTGTAAATGTCATACTGGCGGTCAAAGACACGTGCTTAATCACTACGCTAGATTACGTCATATTTGTGGCTTTGAGCACTGCGAACATATTCTGAAAAATTGGCACATAACATGTAAGCCAAAATATAGAAACATCGATAAAACATGCTCTGTAAACATTCGAACATTTCGAATTTTTACTTATATATTTAGAAATGGTATACCTATATTTACTAATAATTACATTATCAAACAGAATCTTAATGTTATTTTAATTGCACTGCATTTTAATCCGTTGTTTATGCTATCTCAGCACTCTCATCTCAATCTCATCTCATATTATAAAATGATGTTGTCTAAGACGGTAACGCACTGTAACTAGAGGTTTTCAAGTGATGCTGCTAGACCACATGAATATTTTTTTATCGACTTACCGACATATTTTGTCACACTTGAGGATAGTAATACCCAATTGGCATACCACTTTCTACAGTTTTCTTCACTGAAAGTTCTCATATTAAAGAATTTGATAGATGGAATCGAACCAATGTCCGCGACAAGTATCTGACCACAGTACCACTGAGCCATCATACTTTTCGACTAGCCATTTTTCTAAACGATAGCCACGCTGCCTAATACATTCACAGGCTGATATCATGCGATGAATTTTTAAAGCCCAATAACTAGGATTATATATAAAAATACTACGCAGTTAGTTTTTTTTTAATTTCGTTATTAATAAAAATGCTAATATTAAAATAAATGTATGTAATTTTTTTTGTTCTATATTAAAACAAATGAAGCAAATAGGTAAGCACTCACCTCGTCGCTGCGCGGACGCAACTCGGTTATTTGTAAAGCATTATCGCTACACCGCATCTAACATATCACCACCTTCAGGAACAACACCGATTAATTCACTATCTACATCGTTTTATAACTCAATTGATATTATTTTGAAGCATAATTAAATCTTTAATAATGACTTTTCTAGCTATTGTATAAGTTGCATTTAATTTTATCGATAAAATCGATAAAGACATGCATCCATGCACTATTGTTGACAGAGTTCGTAAAAAAAGAACAATATTTATTAACTACTTTCTGTTATAAATTTATGAAACATATTTATCTACCATTTATATATTTATATATACATATTTAGCTATAATTTTAAGGGATTAAAATGGAAAAAAGTTTAGAATATTTTTTTTAATTATTTTATAATACTTGCAATGAAATAACTGTAAACATTAGAACAAATATAAAGGGAAATCGTAGTCTACATATAATTACTATTTAACCTCTTTAATGTAAACCTCTAACGTCATTTACTGTAAATTCTATGAAGGAATTTAGTTGAATTACATGGTTATTCTATAATTTTGCATTGAAATGAATACCCTCTAGCTGTGGTTTTGCGATCCAATGTAGATGAAACAAGAATGCTATTTTAATATTAGCTTAGACCGCAGCTTGGCTTGCGTGATTTATCAAATAATGAAATAAATACTTTTGACATACACATGTTTTTATTAAAATTGAACGTTCCGTATTAATTGTAGGTAGATTCACATATACGAGTGTCGTTATCGTTCTTGGACTGCACTTTATTTAAAATCGGATTAAGTGCAACCATTTTGTCGAGCAAGATTAAAAAAATTAAACTGAATGTTAGATTTATGATATTAAGTAGGACCTTATTTTTCTTTCATATATAGGGTTTTTAAAACTGAGCACATAATTGTACTTAATATTATCGGAATGGTTTAAAATTATAAACAGCAATGTATTCTATACATTATTATTTATTAGTACGTACGCAAACACGTATGAAATGGAAGCTATTTGGACGCTGATAAGCAATCAAGGTCAACTTTTAGAAACAAAAAAAAAAATCGAGATTTTTGTGTCAAGCCCAACACTTAATTAAATGGAGAAATTACAAAATAGTGTTGTATTATATAATGTAATTATATCTATTTAAATAAAAATATGCATGGTTAAGCGAAACCAGTTTCAAATCAAAGGCATTTCGTACTAGCATGTTATTGTTTTTATTTCATTATATCTATCATAGAATTTGAATTATCAAACGCCTTTAAATCAATATTTAAATTATAATGAAACTGTTATCATAAAATCAAGACCATTTTTTAACTTATAATAATCTATATTATTATTTAAAATGATGTACTAAATGTTTAAACACCATTTTCTCCAAATAATAATTTCGTTAGGTAACACTATTATATTGATTATCAGTGTCCATTCGGAAGTTACTACATCACATGCCACAGCTAGCGCTATAGATTCGAACCCTTTTACCTGATCCTGATGGGCTGGGGTAGACTCAGCTCGGAGCCTGACGTGGAGTGGTCCCGGGGTGGCGGGGATTAGCCGGGGCGCGCGGGGGGTGCGCGGGGTGCGCGGAGACCGACCCCGGGCGAACTCGAACCTGTAGTTATCAGACCGTGGGCTGCCGCTGAAAGCCTCGCCTGGACCCTCAGCTGCTGATGAAAGTAACCAGGATCACTCTCCAGAGTAATGATGTCAATGTTTCAATTTACGCTGGCTTGATGGTTTTATGGGGGGGAGGTCTATGCTTGTTTATATTTGATGATAAAGGGAACGAGGGTCTGAATGGTAATTACGTAAATTATGTTTCTAATAAACATATGTACACTAGGCATTTGAAAAGTTGGTTCAACCCAAAAACCAAAAGTTGGTTATCTCGCCAATGCTCCGGCTCATTGTAGATATGAACCCATGTCGATTGGTACAGTATCTGATCGCACTATAACTGAGCCATCGTCGCTTCAATTCGACTGTAATTCAATGACAAATGCTTGACTCTTTCCTCATACTATTTGTTAAAATGTATCAATTAATAAATCATACAAACAATGTTCTGCGGTTTCGCTTACAAATAACGAATGTTTTATTATTGTCTGCTGCGTTATATATCTGAAGCTTTAGGTAAAGTCTTGCAAAAAAAAAATGGTGTGGATTGTGTTTTTCGCTTTCCCTATTACGGTCATAATTTTCTCCGTGTATTGAATTCCCAATTGATAGAAATAAAACCTAGCCAGAGAATATATTTATGATTTAATGTAATAAATAATAATATAAATTAATTCAATGGTTTTCGAGTTATAAACTCAGTAAGGGAAAGATTTAATTTGTAAAACGAAAAGACTGTAAAATTAAATAATTATCAAATATGTATTAAATGTATGGTGTTTGTATTGATAATGATAGATATAACGTATACGAATAAAGTATTGATTGATGGTATGCTTAGTGAATACAAATATGAGCTGAAACGAGGGCTAAAGCCGGTTCACCTATATAATATACAATGTATGCCAGTTAGTTACCTCCGGAGCGCTAATGGATTTCCGCTTCTAGGTCATAACCATTAAACAGAATAAACACTAAACAATATTTATTATGTTGTCAACTTTGTCGACAATATGAATATGCATTAGAACTACCGCTGGCAAGTTTGTTGTGTCTAATTTTTAAAAACTAGAATATGCGTTAATAAATAAATCGTTTCGTTAAAATACAAAACCGAATATGTGGGTCAATCAACTTTTTTGTCACATTTGTCACATCTATTACAAAGTTACCAGTCAGTAACGGTAGGAACATTATTTTGGATGAAAGTTAGTTACATGGCCGAAAATATTATTAATTTATGAAACTGATAGTGTTTACTTTACAGGTTGTTATAAAATCGTATTATAGTTTTGACATGTTTCGTTGAGTTGTTAGTTGCGGAAGCGATGTTATTATACCGTTTTCGATTTTGGCGGCACTACTCCCACTAACCAATTCTAGTGGAGAGCAAACGAGACAGATGTCTGTGTACTTTTCTGTCATATAGAGTGATTTTATAAAAAAAAAGCATATTATGTATAGAAAAAAAAAACCAGATTGAGTTTTTGTGCCAACTTTTCTTAATTGGGCTGTTGTTCCGGACCGGTGGTAGTGTTTTCACATTTTGAGGAGTTGAAGTGGCTAAAAGGTACTAACCGTTGTAGACGACATGCGTGGACATGGGCATGCGAGCGCAGGCTGGCGGATGTGCGTGCGCGGATTGCGTCGCCTGTAATGCTTGTGTCGTCTGCGCCCAGTCGCGGTAGACGCGCGCGCCGCCCTCCGTGCGCCACTCAGACAACTCCACTGACCTTATCTATTTATATTATGACAATAATAAGTGATCACTCTAATCCTCTACGAGATCAGTTACAAACATATTTTAAACCTGTTTATTTCATTAGCTATTTGTCAACCGCACTCACCAGATAGGGGAGGGTTAAATTAGCGCGAGGCCTGTAGTAAAAACATAACCCCTGCTTCAAATAATAATATAATCAAATTAAATATAACTTTAACAGACTTTCCTCAACTTTGCTCACTATTGATGACAAAAGGGGGAGGGAAAATGTTGCTTGAACGAGGGGGGCCGTATGAAAGACATACGAAAAATGAGCAGGTAAATCTTGATTACTTACAGGAGTGGAACATTTACTGCGGCCGCTAATCTCAGAGGAGGCGTTACTGTGCCGCTGGCGACCGTCGCGTGTCCGTTCTAACGTGGGGGATTGCCGGCACGAGCCGTCCGGTTCATCTCGCGTCTGGAAATAATTTATAATAATCAAGCGATTATGAAAAATAAGCAGCAAGATTTGAGTCGAACCTCGAGTCAACTCTGTTTTCAGGGTATAACATAAAAATAACATACAGGTCAGTTCTTTGCAAGTAATCCAAATTCTCTGTAATCAAAACAAATAACTTGCGATATTATTAACTTCTGGCAAATAACCCAGGGACGACAAAGCCCGCTAAGGAGAAGTTAAAAGTTCGAATCAGATATAAAGTTGAAGGCAAGTCATGTGTAGTACCTTGATATGTTGTGTGGTAATGGGTAAACTCGCCGCTCCACTGCTGACTAACCTCAGCTGCTGTCGAATATTCGCCTTCTCTCTCGCACGCTTTCTTTGGAATTCTTCCTCGACCCTAACATAATAAAATTCTTACCTCAGATAAGATTGTTTATAAATAATTAGCTACTCATTAATTCATCCTTTCAATCACTCATTCACTCATTTTTAAAGTCATATCAAGACCATTTATAGGTGAACAAAGATCAGTTTTGGTTTCACTGTATCATAAATTATAATGAACGTAGCGAAAAAACATAGCGTAGTGTTTGATGTCGTATTCTTAATTATTTACATGGAAATAATTAAAAACAGTTACACTTAAACAGATTTATGTAAAATATATGTCGTATAAGATAAGGTGAACGTAGAAATATGTATTAATTATTTATTTACTTACTATATTTATTTTTATCTATTTTTTCTGATGTATTCGTCGAATCTTGAATAACATTCTATCTGAACACTACGTCAATGTTTGGAAATAATAAAAAATGAAAACGTGACTTGCATATTTCAATATTATTTTTCCCTAAATATCAATGCTATTAAATAAACTAGAAGTGTCTGTTTGTAATATCAAAATAGTAAGTTTTTTACTAAATACATAAAAATGTAGATACGGTACTTGTACCCAAAACACGTTTTTATTTTTTGTCTGTTTATTCATGTAATCTCCGGTACCACAGGATAGATTTTTACGGAACTTTTATTTTCGAAAATAATTAGAGGTCCGCATAAAAAATTAAAGCTCTCGAAATTGTGAACAAAATACGATTCAATGAGCGTCACAATCAAAACATTATTTTCCAATGATTATTTAAAAATTACACGGAACTAGACTGAGGAATATATAAAAGACGGGCGGAGCCCCAACCACACAGTTAGTATATAAAAATAGATATAGCAAAAGTAAATATTTCTATACTTACTGGTATTTGACAAGCGTTTGTAACTCGACAATATTATATTTTTTATGATAATGCTAAAGTAAATGAAAAGCTACTAAACAAAAAAAAATAAAGAAAATCTGTTGATAATTATGAGAAAAAAGAAAATTGACTAAAGCTGTTTTATCTTTTTGTCTATACATATTATAAAAGATGACATTTTGTTTCATAAGGAACTTAAGTTACACAGTAACAGGTATTGTTAATATGGAAGCATTTTATTAAGAAGAGGTCAAGTTTTATTTATTTGAATGTATTAAAAAAAGCAAGAGAAACACGTAATTACTGCCACATAAGCAAAATAATCATTTCTATATTATCCTTAGTAAAACGAATTGTAAGAATAATTTACTTATACATAGTCTCCTCACCTCCTCATGGCTTCCAGCTCTGTTTTTCGCTGTTGTTCCTTGAGATCTGCCTCCTTGGACAATTTCTCTGCTAGTTTTCTTCGTTCCAGCTGCCTGACCGTCGACTGGAAGGTGAACCGTTTCCCTCGTCCGCCAGCGTTCGTTGTACGCTGTAACGAAACAATACGATTAACGGAATAATTTCGTTAGTGGCCAAATTTCTTGTTTATGTGAACGTTCTTAGATACAATTACAGTGCATTATACAAAATGATAAATACAAAAGATCAGTTATGCGTGTACATATATATAAACAATGTAAACATTCAAATCGTTCCAACAATTTACTTGCAAATAATAAAAAACGATTTAAAAAGTATGTTGTCTTAATAATCACACATCTGTCGAGGTCTAGAATGAAAAAGTTTGCAGACATTGCGAAAGAGAGTCCCTCTTGTATATATCTTCCATTATGGCCCAAATAAATATGGTCACAACAGTGGCCTTCAATTGACATTAAATTGACCTAGACTTAACTGAAGTAGGTAGACAATTGCAGGCAATTACGAAGCCTAATAACAACTAAATAAAAACATGGCATAAGTACGTATATCTTTGTGTTAACATAGCCATAGTCATTCATAACATTTTATATATTTCAATTTAATTGTTTTATCTATTCGACAAGAAGGCGAAAGATCAATATCTACAATATAATAATATTCCCATCGTTTTTCAGGGTAGGAAAAGTCTATTTGTGATACGTGAAGTGTTTTAAAATAAGAATAAAGAACAAGTTAATTAATGTGTTAAAATAATCTACATGCTTATGAATTTCCTTGAAATTACTGATTATAGATTGTAGTCAGTTTATTGAGCCCTTGTAAAAATATGTATAAGTCTTACTATAAAAAAAGTTTATCTATATGTCTAATAAGGGCATGGGTTTTCTGCTGCTTGATTTCTAATTCTTTTATGGCAGTATAAATCAGTCATCAGCCACGATTCATGTTAATAGACACTGTTACGGCGATTTTACATAGTAAAAGTAAAATTCAGCGAGTCGGCGCATCTTTTGTTGGTTACCACAGTTCGAAATTAGGGGCGATGCATTCAGAGCGTGCGAACGATGTTGCGATAAACAACTATGTATGTGAAGTACAGTCGCATTAAAAATAATTTATGACATTAAACAGAGTTTCATTATTGGGTTATTTCATTGTTCAATGAGTTGTCATTCAATTTCTGTGTTACTCAAAAATAGACTTTTTACTCTATTTTTTTTTTTACTTTCTATTTGTATTGCTTCTCAGATTTTTTGTAATTAATATTAAAAATATAATAAAACATGATGTGATTATTACTGCGAGTATTTATTACATACATTGCTATCAGACTTAATGCAGTAGTTTTTAGTAAAAGCCAGGATTATTGTAGAATTTGAATCCACGCTATCATTAAGCCAAGATCACCTTACAGCCAAAAAAAAAGTGTTTGGAAATTATGTAATAAGGTATCATATTGTAATTTTTGTATGTTCTCTTTACAACGTGAAACGATTACCAAGTAATACATTCTAAATATTCATATACAATTCATCTATAATGTTATTATGTTTCATTTTACATATTATAAAACGAAAACTACCAACTAAATCACTGGAAATTATTGTTTCATTCAAGATTCTACATTTCTCAGGGCAGGTTCAAGTGTATCTTTTATGACATAACGTAATATATTATGGACTAAGTTTTGATGTTAATAGTGACTTGGATCTACAAAACAATGATCATTAACTTGAAATAACTAAAATATTTAATATTTTAGAGATTTAATACAGTAAATAATTATCAAAAATAACTGATGCGTGTCAATGTAGTCTTTGGTACATCTAATTTAAAACATATTGTTAATACGACTATTGTAGTTGTTCGTGATTACACTTAACAAGTTTTGAGGTAACGGATAATTTGCCTAACATTGTTAGTTTACTAATACCCAAGTAAGTTTCTTCACCTAGACAACTAAAGAACCATTATATTACTTCTTGAATGTTTAATACAAGTATATTTTTGAAGGAAGATCATTGGGCATGTACAAAGGATGTGTTACGCACTACATAACAATTAGTTGAATTAGCGTATTGAGCATAATTAACGAAGTTAAGAACCCGAAATGTTTGCCTAGCGAACAACCTAATATTAACTATAAACATACTCCATTTTAGTGCTATATACTGCATGTATTTTATAACAATATCATTTGATTTAAAGATGAAATAAAGATTGATAATTTTTAATGGCATTTAAATAATAAATAATACAACATTTCATTTGGTGAACAAAATAATACATTAGAACCTTTACCTATATCAATTTGCATTTTGTACATTTAATAAAAGCAAGTCAAAATGAATCGATTGCGAAATATACTTATTGATCTCATACAATAAGATACATTACAAAAAAAAAAAATCGGTAAATATCAACCGTGTAAATGAAAATACACAAGAAAAATAAATAAAAAACAAAACATCTCGACATCTGAATGCCACATGGCTCGTCATGAATAATTCACAAGTTTCACTTAATGCTAAGTAATTTGTTGCCTTGATATTTGTTTAATTTCTACACACAAAAAGACAATATTTAATGACGTGAATATTGGCACGCAAAAGGCGTTATAAGAATAGGAAGACTCATCCTTGCAAAAAAAAAAAAAATATCAGTACCGGAATATTTAGAATATTTTTGGTGGGACCATCTGTAGTAACTGAGTGAGGGCTGTAAATATTACCCAGGAGATCTTTATATTGTAACCTGCCGATAGAGTTCTAATGAGTAAATGATTTATTTTGTTATTGTTTTGAAATTTGCGACTGCTACGATAGGACCGGAGTCACATGGACAGTGAATATAGCAACTTATTATACAACTGGACTAACTTGCAAGAGCAGCCATTGGAATAGACAAAGGACAAAAAATGCTTTACCATGCGTTGTGGTTTCATCACCAAATTTTTGAAAGATTCGCAGCCATACCACCGAGCCTCTGGTTGTAATTGAAACACCACTAATACCATATGTGATTTTCTATTCTATAACAAAGCGTTATATTTTCTAAACCTATAACAAAGGAGAATCCAATAATGTTAATTATCTCGATGTAAGATGAATCGGGAATATAGTCGTCATTCTTCTAATTGTATAAGAGACTCATTTGCCAGTGTCATTTCTTTTATATCTCGATAGAAATAAAATATCATGTTCTCCTACTTTATTATATGTGTAGATTTATTTATAAATAGCTACCTACCCCGGCTTCGCACGGGTAAATGTGGCAGAATGCAGGGGATTTAATTTGTAAAATCGGTTGAGTAGTTTTTAAGTTTATCAATGACAAACATAGAACCTATTTTACCTTTTATATAGTATATGTATAATAGTATATATGTATACTGTATAGTATACGAATAAGAAAAAATAGGCAAACCAACACATCTAATAACACTAAGTTAACTAACTTAAATAAGATAACATATTTTGACTGAAAAACTAAATTATAGGAGCGTAAGTCAGAACAAAGTGACTGTAAGTTAGCCCCTTATGCTTCTGAGGTGAATAATTATGAAACACGCAACAGGCAAATGTTAGAATATCGACACGTGAATCTAGATTGCGCACTCAAACGACCCTTATGTACTCGCCGTGAGTTTGTTACCGCTCTATTAGGGATGTCACGTCTTTTTATTCGGGTTCGAAGGACCTCTGGATCCGCTCGATTCGTGAATGCTTTCGTTCGACGATAAAGTCATTTTAAATTATTAAATCTTAGAAGTTTTAAACCGCGTGGATTATCACTGCCGGTGATACACGGGTAAGGGACCGTATATATGTTCCGTTAATAAATTTTTAATCATTCTGATCCGCATCTCAGTCTTGTTAACAATAGTAAGT
This sequence comes from Samia ricini, assembly GCA_014132275.2. Taxonomy (NCBI): domain Eukaryota; kingdom Metazoa; phylum Arthropoda; class Insecta; order Lepidoptera; family Saturniidae; genus Samia; species Samia ricini. The sequence goes on from AP028161.1 coordinate 18,038,196, forward strand.
AACCTCTTACTCCGTATATGATTACATAAGCACTATAAGTAACTAAGTAAATATTGCTAACGCAATCAGCATTAAGACACTTCGTCCCCGATGTCATCAAAAATAAGCAAACCATAAACCACACTAATCCATCAAATCAACCAAATACATACATTGTTGACTATACAGAAAGAATCTGATCGCCAAACAATCCCGATGTTCAGTTAGTTTGACGTTAAAATTTTTATCACAAGTGGCAACCCTATGCGTCTAGTACGGTGAAGGTTGCGTGCTGAGGGCACAGATGTTATCCTTAATAACGAGCGCGGTATTTTCTGAAAATAACTACTTAAGATAATGGAATATATACAACAACCTCCTACCTTTTAAATAAATCAAACAATAACAAAAAAATCGAGCGTGTGACCTTTACGCACAATTCAAGTAAAACTTCTGAAAATTTAATACCTACTATATTTTAATAATATGGTAGATATGATATAAAATTGTTTTAATTCATACTTTTTCTCATCAATAAATTTGCAACTGTGATATTTCGACGTTTTAATATCATGTGCGTGATTTATTATTCCAATTCATTCAAATTCCAAATAACGTTTTCTGATAGTGTTATTTTAGGATTAATTTAGGATATTTTCTGTATGGTTGTAGGACATTCTTTAATAAATCTCGCCAGAGAACTACCAACCTCAAATTTGAAATCTTTTCGCCAAATACTAATAGGTGTGTTCCGGCATCATGAGAGCTAGTACCTCTAGGCTTAGTGTATTTACCATCGTAGACCACATCGCCACTTAGCATTAGGTGAGATTGTGGTCAAAGCACTGAGCCTATACAGTGTAAAAAATGTGTAGTCTATTTGAAAATTTCAATGTGGAAACCAAGAGAAAAGTATCAGACAATGAAGACATTAAAACATTAGTTACATACGTATAACCCACCGACAATATAATTTAAAGTGGAACAAATTAGGTAATGAGTTGTGAAAGTTGAAGTCATGCTTATTCATATGTATGCGAATATGATGGACATAGACGATGAATACGCACCAATTTTACAAGACCCCTTACGTACCTGCGTTTATGATATAACCTTCACGATTTTCCATTTGTAAATTCTATAGAAAATTTATTTTACAGTGAGCAAAGATTTGGTAAATATTCAACGGATTTTAATGTTAAATAATACAGAAGTAAAACCGAGGTCAGATTTAAGTTACATGTATGCTTTTTTAAACATTTTAACGTGAACGTTGTTAAGTTAGTGTAGGTACAATAAATCAGTAAAAACAAATAGATTTCTCGAGGTACTTTTTAACACCACTTTAATAGCTTTGCATATATTAATATTTTTAATTGTTATTTGCTTTAAGTGAAATAATAGTTTTTCCTTATTTTTGAGAGTAAAAATAGACACATTTTTCATAATTCTCCAGGTTTCAAACAGCACTTACTTTTAATTTAATTAGGGTAAAAATCAGAGATATCGGTTTATAAGATCTTTTACATGTTTAACTTTCGGCGGATAGAAGAATAGAAATAAAAACTGCTTCATGCAATTTAGACTCTTAAGAAGATATTCATGAGTGGAAAAATATTACCAGTGATTCTTAGGAAAATGTTCCTCTCAAAGAAACACTAGTAAATTATGCGATTTTTATCAATATATTTTTCCTTACTTAGCTTTCTTCCTTTTTCTGTTCCATTGTCATGTAAATCAGTAACTAAAATGTTAGCATTATTACCCAAGTTATTAGTATTTATTTTAAAAGCTTAAATATGTATTATTGACACTGTGTTATTTCTAATATTAAAGTTTTACCTGTGATTTATAAGCATTTAATAGTATTAAGTTTTTGCGAATGAACATTACATTTTGAAAGTTATAAGGGAGATATTTAAAGTTAAATAAAAAGCTTAAAGCAAGGCCGTGCCTATAATATAAAATTGTTCCGAACAATAACAGTGTTACCATAAATATTAAAATTTTTTCAATGGTTGTAATAGAGGTGGGCGATGAGTAGCGATGTGTATGGAATACAATTAGACAATTGGCACGAAGCGTCCCTCAAGGACTCACCGCCTTTATTAATCCGCAATGGAAACGAAGCGAAGCCACCGACCGACCTGGATACTTCAATTATGAATCAAACATATCATAAAATAAATACGTTCAAATGTTTTTATCGTACTACACATTCCTCGTCTTATTTTCAAACAAAACAGTATATTAATTATTTATGAGTCGATCAAAGTTTTTGTTTTTGCTTCAGTCCTAAAAGTTTGGTTTTGCTTTATACAAAAACTCGTGTCACTTTACCAAATAATTGTATTAATAAAAATGATTAATGTAATTGAATGTTATAAAATCAATGAAATATTTTCCGTCATTAACGGACGGACACTTACATGCTTTTCACTATATGTCATAATACAGATATTATACATGTTTCTAATATAGAGTATTTTTCATTTTCTTCCAGTGTCGTTTACATATTTCCCAATACCCAAGTATCGTATGTAAATAAGTTTTATTTAAACAGATGTTTTTTCGACGAAATATGTTCTCAAGTAATGCGAGAAAGCGCGAAATATACAGTGTTATTTTGCTGTAAACTTTTATATAATTCAACACAATCTGTATAAGATTTCCTAATTCTTATAAATATATTATCACGTGATCATGTGATTCCTTTTATACATAACTAGCGACCCACCCCGGCTTCGTACAGGTATATAGAAATCTCTAATATATATGTATATATGTTACTCGGTGATACTGTAGCTTTCTGCAGGTGCAATTATTTTTAAAAACGGCTATTCGAGTTGGTTCATAACCAACAATAAATAAATAAGTTTTATCTGTTTACTTTAGAAATACCGCATTTACCGACCCAATTTTAACATATATTTTGAAAATCACTTTACAAGTACTATTTCTATATTTTCGCAGTATCGGAGGAAAGCCAGTACTTCTAGACTTAGTATGTTCAACATCTTAAGCAACATCGTCACTTAACGTTAAGTAAAATTGTCGTCATTTGCTAAATCTATATGGAAAAAAAATTAGTTATTGTTCCCTTAAAAATATCTCGTTAAAGTCGCTGATATCAAGTAATATTTATAAGTTTACATGTAGTAATAATATTGTTGTATGCATCAGACAACTACGCCGATTTCCGATCGGCACTCCCTAACATAAAAAACAAGTTAAAAATACCGGTTATAATTCAATATAATGTCGAATATCTAAAATTTAATAATATTTCAACATATTATTATTTCCAATAATAATATTTAATTTAGCGTGTCGAATAAAAACAACTATGATATAGAATATACTAAAAGTAACCAGGAACTTTGTTTTTTATTTGAAATAAAGGTTAAAGGTGATGGATAATGATTGCAGCAGAAAACCTGAACGGTGTGAAGCTGAAATGTAAATGTAAATATAAACCTTCACTGGATCATTAGTTAGAATCGGTGTTCAGCAGGGGTCGATTTTGGGACCATTTTTATTCCTAGTTTATATTAATGACTTACTACTAATGATTAATAACTCAGCTGATATGGTTCTTTTTGCAGACGATACTTCAGTTATATTTAAAGTAAAAAGAAAAAAAATCAGAGGTTAGGCTTTTAAATAATACACTAGCAAACGTTTCTAAATGGTTTCGCCATTTGCCAAAATTCGCCAGTTGAAATGGATATTGCTACTGCTAGGTTAGTCTACTTTACTTACTTTCATAGCTTAATATCTTACGGTATTTTACTGTGGTGTACACCAGCAGAGGTACACACCATTTTTACGTTACAAAAGAGATCTGTCCTAGCAATATACAATATGGGACCTCACGAATCACTAAAGTACAATTTTCAAGAATATGATATCTTAACTTTGCCTTCCCAATACATCTGCGATAACTTAATACACATTCGAACAAATTTAGACAAGCTCGATCTAGTATATGATCGTCATAATTTCAATATTAGAAATAAAGACAAGTTGGCCGTCCCACGCTTTAGGCTAAGTAAGTCTAATAAAAGCTTTATAGGTAATAGTATTCGGTTTTACAATAAGATCCCAAGTAACATTACCGATTTACTTGACAATAAGTTCATGTATTATGTCAAGCAAGTCTTAATTTCAAAAGGTTATTACAGGGTGAATCATTACGTGAACGATAGTGATGTCTGGAATTAACGCACATTTCTGTTCTTCCGTTAACATTAATTAAGACTATGATTAATATAGTTTTTATATGAAGAAAAAAAAATATTATATTTATAAAAAAAAGAACCAGACCGAGTTTCTTGCCGGCTCTTCTCGACTGGGTTGTTTTCCGAACCGGTGGTAGTGTTTTAGACGTTCATAAGCGTCTTCTTAGGGTCTAAGAGGAATAAAAAAAATGATTTTGATTTTGGTGTCTGAAACAAAGGTGATAGGTTTCAGAAGGATTCCATCCTAATCACCACAATTGTCAAATAATCCTATAAATATATTTATCTTCCTTCATTCATTTACACGAGAACAATGTAGCAAACATGCTTACCGCTCACCTAACGTTAAGTGATTACTGTAGCTTATAAACAATTTCACATTTAATGCGCCTTTAATACCACAGTCATAATTCCAGCCAAGCAATAATTGTTCGCTCCAAGTTTGTTTTCTGATTTTTCCTCATTTTTTACAAGTGACCGTTAATTTTTTAGAGCTTGGTTACTGACTGCCCTTTAATTATGATATTCATTCGTGTCCTCAATGCTCCTTTTTTGAAGAATTTTCGTTTCGTCATTAATCATTAATTCTTTCCTTTAGAATGAGTTTTATGAGTAGTTGTATGTAACATAAAATAGCGTTAAAACACGGTTGCAACAACGCTTGCGCGCAATCTAGACAACAGATCGAGTAGTTAGAAGTTTACACATGTACGTAAAACCGTTAACAATTAAAAATTATTTGTCACGGTTCGAAATGCATTACTTCACTGGTATTATTATTGTTTGCTCAAGTTAAATGATAGTATTAGAATGTTGAAGGCGAGATTGCGAATCGCTATGAAATTTAATTATCCCATTATTTTTTACAAAAATCCTAAAAAATACATCTAAAATTAATTTATGTTGTAATTTATATATTGATGGCTTATAAATCGTATTGATAAATGCGTAAACGTATTTCAGGTCAGACAACAATAACGGCAAAGATACGAGTATAGATTAAATCTATATTTCTTTCTATGTTAGCATCATCATATAACTTGCCGAGGGCTAGTAGACCCGAAGGGATTTCAAAAATCATTATGATTTTGAAATTTTTACTGAAATAAAGGCGAGTTATTAGGAAAAAAAGAGAAGAACGGCGAGATTGCATCGCTACCTCCATGCACACGGTGCGAATAATATCGCAGTGGCTAGCTTTGTACGTTTTCAATCAGTATCAATTAGCATAGTAACTAAGTAACTTTGGATAAAACAAGCTACATAGAGCTAAATGGTTGATCATGCTAGCGATATATTAAGTTATCACTTTTTAATATTCCCTTTGGCGTGGAGAGATTCACATATTTGCCAGCGTGGGTGTTTTATTCAAATGATAGTTCAATTTGTAATTTTTCACAACATCATCAATGTAATACTTGGTATTCTTCCATCTTTTAAAAATGCTAAATTGACATTACACGAATAAATTGTAAGTTATAAAAATGACGGTAATTTTGCCGGAGAAATAACGTAAATTTGTGAAGAAAAGACACATAAGTTCCCGCTTAAAATGAAATCAAATAAAATGGCATGCAAAATTAATGCCAAACGAGTAAAAAAAAAATTAGGTGAAGAGTGTGTATTCGTGGGGTGGGGTCTATTTGTATATGTCAAACGACTTACAACTTACATAATTATTGTCCATATTAGCATACTGTTGTTGACACTAAAACGTATGTAATTTCACATTAAAACCTCACCAAGACCTGATTGCCTAACGCTTCGGTACAGACTCGCGTAAACAAATGCGTTAATATATTTACACACGACAAATATAATGAGCAACACCTATATAATGGAAGACCTGAGGCTTAAAGAATAAAATATTATTTACGTCCATATTTAAATTTTTGTCTATTTATAAATATTTAAAAAACAATTTCTCTTTATATGAACTCAACAATATGACTCAGACCCGGATCACGATATTTTCGACGAACCGGAGCAGGATTTTTTCATTCAATCGTTGAAAGATATTTCTGAAGGAATGTTACAATTTAGATCAAACACTGGCAGATTTGGCACTGGCAAACACACACCGCACGTTGGCAAAGTGAAACTAGGAGAAAATAAAATCTTTTACTCAACGACTGTATTTGAAATAGAAGGTCAAAACTAGAAATATTCACGAGATGAAATTTAATTAAGGTATTGGATATACATAGGTTTGAAGTACGAAGTATGACGTCACACGACTAAGACGACTGGTTCTTACCTAGGTCAACACGATTCGAAGAATCTAGAATGTAGTTAATATTTTAAACAATAGAATATAATTAATCTACACAAATAAAGATTAATATTTATAAGCAGAGAGATTAAATTATATAGAGTAGTTTTGTACGCAGAAAAAAATATGGTTCTCAAACCTATACTAATAAATAAAATTGAAGTGTCTGTTTGTAATAACAAAATAATATCTTTTTACTAAATACATTTGAATGTATACACGATACATATACTAAAAATACAACTTTTAACATTTTTTGTCTGTATGTTTGTTCCAGTTAATCTCCGGAACGGCTGGACGGATTTTAACGGGACTTTTTTTGATATTCGCTAATTGTAGAAAAAAAAACGCTGAATCTACTCCGTGTAACTTAGGGTACCTTTGGTTTTCGAAAATAATTTGGGTTCGTAAAAAAAATAAAACTCATAAAAAATTGAATAAAATCCGATTCAATGGTCTCAGTCTTAAGACCAAGTGCTTGAATTTATGAGAAATATTTTTACTTTATTTTAGTACCGAAAAAAATTAGGATAATAATTAGGGTTCCGTATAAAAAAATTAATACGCAGTGAAGAATATATGAAACGCGGGTGCAGCCGCGGGTATACAGCTAGTACACAATAAACTTTGATGAGCAAAATTCGATTTAAAAAAAAATTGCGTTAATTGGTTTAATGGTTATTGATTTATAAGAATACTAACAGAGAGTTAGACAGAGTGACGTTTCCTTTTATAATATGCATACGTAAGGCTAAATAAATTTTGCCTTTAAACCAGAAATTCTAACGACTACGCCGTTCATTGTGACTAGTGTAATGTCTAGAATATAAAACAGATAGGTAGATTCGTTTACATTAATACTAAACGATATTACTCGGGCATCAAACCCGGAACCCGTAATTACGTACGCTGTTTACTTAATTTTTAGTTGAATCACTTTCATTTAGAAAAATTCAAGAAGCCAATGTAAAGAAAAATTTACATCTTTAAAACGTGCTGATCTTATAAATAATGGGATGATATTCATATATTCTTTATCTATATTAATAAATAAAATTGAAGTGTCTGTTTGTAATATCAAAATAAATATTTTTTCTTAAATACATATGAATTTATAAGCGATACCTATATTAGAAAAACATTTTTTTTTTAATTTTTGTCTGTTCGTTCCGGGCTACCTGCTATCTTCGGAACGACTGGATCGATTTTGACGGAACTTATTTTGGCAGATAATAATTAGGGTTTCATGCAAAAAAAACTCAAGAATTATATACAAAATACGATTCAATTCAAATTATTTGACAACTACGTTACGCAGTGAAGAATATATGAAAACGTACGGAGCCGCGGGCACACATCTTGTAATAATAAATCGCGTTTAATAATAATATTATCAGAATAGTAAACAACATAAAATAAAACACGAAATAAAATTTTAAAACTATAGTTACAACAAAAAAAAGCCCGTAAACAACAATAACTGGTGTTTTTAAGTTTAAAGAAACAATAAAATGAAGTAAACAAACCATAAATTGAAATAAAGAAAAAAACAAATGAACTAACCGCATTCACACGGAGCAGTGCGCGCGTCAGCCTGATAATATTAAACGTGTTTTAACAACAAGTGTGGTCTGGAGAGCACGAGTTTAAACTATGCAGTTAAAGACAGGTGTGCGCGACAACAGAGATACACGTGCGTCTTTGAGCTGTTGTCGTAAACTACGCGGCGCGCGCGCTCATCCTACCTAACATTTAAACGTAAACCGCGATCAGGGTTGTCGCGCGTAATTATTGTAATATATATCAAGCTCGATTTCCGGCAATATGAGAAAATTATGTTTCGGAACACAAGAGGCCAGTTATGACTGACCTCCAATGAGAATTGGTGTAGTTCTAGTAAAGTGTCCGTAACTAACAACGATGTGTATTTGAATAGACAAGGCTTTCTGGATTTTCAATATAAAAAGGAGCTTACACTTGCACAAATGGCAATTTTTATTTTTTTCGCGTTTCGATATTTTTGTAAGGATAACGCTCGTACCTGACTGTGCCTATAAAGCAAGTGGTAAGTTTAGTCGACGACGTGCCATGTTCCGGCTTTGAAGTAACATGCCATTTCCGCAGGTAGAATTCATGTTGGCCTGTGCCATGTAGACTGGTTTAAAAAGAGAAATATATTACAATTACATTTTCAGGTTATCAAAGTTTCTTTTGTAGAGTTGGAAGTCTTTCTGAAGTTATTTATGGGTATCTTAAGGTCGCCATAACCTTTTACAATTAGAAGAAATGAAAACCTCTTTGTTTGTTTGTGTACAAAAATAAACTGTGAATTTGACCACACTTTTTTGCTTGCACATGAGGCTATGTAAACTATTTAACTCAAATAAAATTTTACACCTTTACAAATAAATGTAACAGTAACTAGAAATGATTATTACAAGCTAGCTATCTAGGTATATAGAAACTAAAATTTTACGATATATAATTTAAAAATGAAAATAAATCGCTGCGACAGCCCTATTAACACGCATCATGTAGTGAGTATGTATGTCGTTTTCTTGTTCTTCGTTATTATAATTTGTTATTCGTAATGAATGATAAAGGTAGTACTGTATGTTTTTTGGTACGCTTACATTATTTTATATATTAGATGCTATATATTTGACACAGGCATATTTATTAGTAGCATATAATAGATTAGCTAACATAAATTGCGTTAAAAAAAAATATAGAGAACAAAACAGGAAAAATTAGTACTAATTTTAAATGCCGGACAAAAAAAGTTCAAAATAAAAAGGCGGAACTTAAAATGATTGATAAAAATTATGGACCATAAAATAAAAAAAACAGGTACTAATCATAAAATACAGGAAAAAAATTATTCAAAAATAATGTGGATGACAAAAATTAATGATAATACAATAGTCGGTAAAAATTGTAAAGAATAAATAGCCGGTAACGTATAAATGAAGGCCACTATAGTTTGCATTCGTCAAGTATGGAGTTGGCAAACATAAAGAAAACTTAAACACTCACATATTTTAAGCGATTACTTAGCATTTGCCATATCAAGAATTACCCGCTGTTTATTTTTATATATCTCATATGGTCTATAATATAAAATGTATATTTCCGCTTTATAGTTTTTTATTTACGAAATCGCTTAGAATTTGATTCTTAAATTACGTGACTATATCTTTATTTACTTACGCTATCAAGAATTACACTGTAGTGTAAATATCAATATGTACATAAATAATTTTGGGGTAAAATTTCCATATTAACTCAGGGTTTCTACAAAGTTTTGAATGATCTTAGAAGTTTTAAAATTTAAAAGTAAAACCACAGTCATTTTCCAGTTGTAGCAGTGTGACATACAGCATTTTTACAGTGTGGCATTTTTATTTGTTTAAACTTAGTAAATGATAGTTACTTATGTAAATGATAAGAATGACAAATCAAATTTATATAAAAACAAAAAATATTAGTTTAAACTACTAAATACTAAGTAATATTAATATTACAAAAATAACTTAATAATATCTAATCAATGACTTGAATGATATTGTTTGTTTGAACTGCAAATTTGATTAAGGCTAGGAGTATTTGATTACCCCGGACTTTCGACCTATGGTCGTGCCTCTCTTTGAGAGGTGGGCTATGAGGTGGGTGGGGAAGTATTCCCCCCCCATCCCTACTAGGCCATTGCACGGACGACGCCTGGTGGGTCTGCCGCAGGGGGCGACGGGGTGCTTGCGAAAGCCATCCCGTATCGCTCCCATCTCAAATGCGGTGGACGGCCCCGGGGGGTTTTAGTGGGTATTTCCGGACGCTTCACGTCAGGGCGAGTCCCACACTGGCACAGAGTCGTCCCTCCGTGCCCCCTTACCTATTGCATTGGGGGACTCCGGTCTTACTAATGCAATAGGTATGGGTAGTGCGTAAATGCATTAACCCCCGTCAAAAAAAAAAAAAGGAGTATTGGATTAGTTGTCCCAGCGTCATCGCTTGCATTCAGTCGCATTTTATATTGGTTATTTTTCTCTTGTAATCTTTAAATATATTATAGTTTAGTTAATGTATTACTAGGAACTAGAAGCTAGAGCTTTGCGTGGACTTCTTTCGTATTTATTCATTAATTAATTACGAACTCAATCTATACACTACTTAATGAAACAAAATAAAATCTAAGTTTACGATTTATGAAAACAATTCCGTAATCAGCTAAGTGGTTTTTGAATTATTAACCAATTTAAGGACAGAGAGACGTTGTGTTCTATAATATCTGAGACCATGTCACGTATTTCTCAAAACTGTGCCTTCGTTGCAGAATAAGAAAGTCATGCTTTGTGGAGATAAGTTATAGAAAGAAGACAATTTCGCTGTCTTATTTGTTAAGTTGAGAATTTTTCAATTAAAATTACCTAAAAATTTACTTATTTTGACATTTGTACAGCATAATTATTTTTTTTTCATTATAATTTTTTGGATCAATAAATAGCAAATATCGCACAAAGAAAACCAGAACTAAGACGGTTTATTTAAATCGAAGAATGAAACGGCCATCGAACTTTAATAAGTATAATAGTAACCGACAGTGATTGGATTGTGGATAGCATGATATTAGCTTTTGCATAATAAAGTATATAAAAGACCCTAGGGAAGTTATCCCTTGAGCACTATCCTGGCGTTTATGCCAGCTTTCCATTGTTTTCCTTGTCTCATTTTTATTGGTAATCGACATATTAAGATCCATATAAATTAATCACAAAGTATTTCCATAACTGCTTAACCTTTCGCTGGTGATAGCGCGTTTATATTATTATAATGCGGCATCCACGGGAGCATATTTCTTGTAATCCGTAAACAGAATACGAAATATACTTTGCAAACCGAACGATAGCGTCCACGCGAATTGTATTATTTAAATTACCGTTTTTCTGTTTAATTGTAACGTTATTTTTAATAGCGTTATATCACTTACGCAATCAAAAGACGACTCATTGTTTTAAATAACTAGTTATTTCCCACGATGTGACATGACGATAGCGTTTTTCACAATATCACGACGACACGATTAACGAATGCTTTTAGAAAAAATAAATTTGGGAAAAAAGTGGAAGAAAAAATAATTTTGGGGATAATTGTATGAACTTTTGTCACCATATATCGAACCTGCATCTACTATGACCGAGGTGCACAATACTGTTAAAATTTTGAAACTATAATTTCACTATGATAGAGCTGTTACGTAAGTAATTTGTTGTTATACATTTTAATTTATTTAATGTAACATATAATCTTTATGCTTGTATGGTGCCGGCTAAGAATTGTACCACCCCACTACTTCCCGGGGGTGTCGTAAAAGACGACTAAGGGAAATACCAGGGGATGGGCAGCAGCATCCTTTGAGTACCACAAACACCTGATTGTGATTGCCAACCCACCTGTCAATCATGGCCGTTATGGCAATTTCTCTCTTTTTGGGGGAGACCTATGTCCACCAGGAGACGTCTTTCGGTTAAATCAATCTTTATATTTTTTATATTAGGACTATCTGTCACATTGGTACATGGGAGCCCAGTCAGAATAACAACGAATGTATAATGAAGCCTAGGCAGAGAATAGATCTACAATATGAAATAATAACGTAAATCAGTTCAGAGATTCTCAAAGCGCTCATGAAAATAGAAGAAGCAAAAGAGATTTGTCAAAGTCGTAGCAAGTGAAAGGACGTAGTCTTTGCCTACTCACATTGGAGGTAGACATGATGCTATGTATAAGGCAGTGTCAGTAGCAGGCAGACATCTACAAGTAGGGTACGACAAAAGTTTGTATGTGTCCATCTAGCTTCTACATCAGAATGTATTAGTAGTTGTAAGTTTATCATAGGCAGTACAGCGAGGTCACATTACGCTATTAGGGTCACCAAATATTTATAATTCAATTAAAAAATTGATTAGGCACAAAGCAAATTTTTGTGGCCAAATGATTTTTGCGAGAATGAATACCTTAATAATCGTGAACCTTGTAAAATAAATAATCAAAATTTGAAGAAAAAATACCTTTATATGACTGCAAGCTGGTGCATTTTTAGCCTCTGGAGACCTTTGTACTCCTAGTAAATGATTACTTTAGAAGCTCAGTATGTAATTTTGGTAGATTTTACGTTTAGTAAGAGATTTTACCTTACCTTTTTCTTATTTCTTCATTCTCCTTATAAAAGATCTTTTTTACTTAAAATTGGAAAACCACTGAATGGATTTACATAATCGATCTTAGTATAATTTTTTTGTATGAGATAGTACTTATATATGAAAAATTATGAGATTATTAGGTAATGAATTAAGTCGCTAAAAATTGTCAATGGTACGTTCTTTTGCAAAATTAATCAACATTTTAAACAGGCTTAATATTTTATGGTATGGTATGCCCAAGTTAAACATTTGAAGTCCTCTAAAATCAAGAACATTGTAAACGTGACAACCCTTAATGTGTCACGTGAGCTGTGACACGGCCGCGTCCATACCGTCTCCCGTACACGTCAGAGCGAACAATGACCAACGTCAGCTGAATTCTGATTAGCTAGATACGATATTTACAATACGATTTCTAGTAACCGATTTGCTTATTCGATTAGATTGTAATGAGATATATCTGTTTGAATATAGTATAAATATCGTATGCTATAATGCGATTGGTATGTGTTGGCTTTCATGGATTATTTTGGAAGCAGTTCTACTATTATAAGCATGAGTATAAATTCCAAAATGATCGAGAAGATGAAGAAATCTCCAGTAACTACTGAAAGAGTGGGTCCTGAATAATAATTGTTTTAACTTCAAATATTCACAACATACAACAGATGAAGTTTTATTTGTCACATATTGTTATTAACATTAATTTCATGTAATAAAGTTTAATTAAGATCATTATTAGTGTTAGCCGAGGTATGTTAGGTAGGCTAGTCGAAATCTGACGAAATTGAAGCTTTGAAAAGTGAAAAGCTTTCGAAATTGTTTTATTGATAGCAACAAAGCTCATCGATAGCTACTAAACAAACAAAAAAATATACTTAAAATGATTTATCTTTAACTGTTATGACAGAGTTACGTATAATAACTCTATTTGACAGTTTGTAAAAACAGGTTAATTATTAAAAGTTGTCATTTCTCAAGGTAGTCGATGTCTGCGTGTTCATACGTAATGTATTGTAGTAGTAATTATACAGATTGACGGCATTAAAAACGTCGCGTTGGTGTGTTCCCACGCCGCCACTCTTAACAATATTTTTATTTGAGAATTGAAAGATTAATATCTATTTAAGAATTACGACCTTATTCAGGCGCCTTCCGTGTTCACGACTGCATTATTATTGTTGTGTAGATGTTATTATCACTTCTTACTACGTACGCACAAAAAATGTTGTTTTTTTTATGAATCTTATTATAACTGCACAAAATTGAAGATTGAAAAGGAGAAAAATATTTCAAGAATCTGCCTATAAATAACAAGAGATAGCAAGAAAGATGATTAGGCTTCCAACGGTTTTTCTAAATTTTCGGTTAATTTTGCTTATCTATATAAAATGATTGTATAGAGAGTCATTCAGTTCTAGATTTTTTATTTGTGTATATAAATTTTATTTTTAAGGCTTCACTCCTAAATAAATAAAAAATCGCAAGTACCAACATTTTTACGTCAAACACGAATATTGATCATATATAACAAATGTTTTAAAATCAAAACAATACGATTTATAAATCAATTCTATTATAATAAAAAATAATTTACTCACGAGTTTTAGGCGGAATCTTTGTCTGTCATGTGGTTTTTATTTACATTTGTAGTATTTGAATGTGTATGTAATTACGTTGGTATTTTACGTGATGGTTATTGTGCTCAAGATGTCACAAAAACTCTCTGAAAAGTTCTAGCAAGTGGAGCATCGTTTCGCTAGAACGTTAAAGTGTTGATTGATGTAAAGAAATAAGAATAGTAAAATGGTGCATAGTAATTAACCTACCTTGGCGACGGGTTCAACCCTAGCGGGAAGCGCGCGCGCCTTCGTCGGTGTCGGCGAGGCGGACCGGTCGCGTTCCTTCATCTCCCGCGCCTCGCCTGCCTCGGCCGAAGTTGCCGACACTCGAGCGAGTCGTGCAGCGCGCGCTGCCGTCTCGAGACACCCGCTTGACTTACTCCTGTATACAACCGATCTAATCTATTTCATCGACATTTTATTAGAACACTAGCTTTGTAGGTGTACCGACGACCTGGCGAAGGTCGAGGGAATCCGCTGAAAACCTATGTTTAGCAGTGGAGTTCTTTCCATTGAAATGAATGAAGTAGCTTTGAAATATTAACGTCTCTGGAATCAAAAAACCGATTGTATATGTGAATCTCATAAGACTATAACATTATTTGTTTGTTAGTCGCGATCGAGTAAAGTTGGAATGTTTTAGGAATTCATTCAGTTTGCTATTTCGTAAAGCTAATTTTAGTGTCTGAGACTTTACTCAAGTTTAAAAGCTCCGGACAAACATGACGTTTTTAAAGAATTCGTTACAAAAATCTGTATAGGTAATACTGCTGTTAATACACATATAGACCGGACTACGGGCATGGTATGCCGAGCGGCCGAGGTCATCAGTCACCTAAATAGGGATGGGGAATAAGAATTTTCAAAAAGATCGATTCTTCGATTTGATTCACAAAACATCAAGGTCCAAAAGATCCATCCTGTTTTCTATTGGTTTTATTTAACTTCTTTTTCATATATATTATTTTTCTTGTGGTCGAAAATAGACTATAATCTTCATTTATTCCAAAAACTGTTACCAATTTTTTTTTAAGGTCATCAATAGCAACTAAACAAAAAATAAGAAGAATGCCTAACCTACTAAGTAAAAATGACATTGAACTGTTATATTTTTGGCTATTTACAGATGATCATCATATCATAGAAAACAAAAAGGACACTCTGATAATCGATACTTTATTACTTTGAAAGATCGATCTTTTGGGCCCGATGTTTTGTGAATCGGTTCATCAAACTTAGATTCGAATCGATTCAAAAATCGATCTTTTTCTGAAAAGATTCTCATCACTACTCAGGGGACTGATAACATCGGCCACCTGCCGTACTATGTCCGCGGTCCGGTCCGTGCGTGTGTTAACACCATAAGCATATCGATGTACACGAGCGGTTTTTTTAACGTAACGATTTTCTTTCGTTTTTATAAGTCTCAATATAAAGCGTTTAAAGCGCCTAAGTAATAAAGCTGTCAAATAGCTGAGCAAATATGTAATATATTTTGTTAAATAGGATTAGTATATGGAGTTCTACCTGATAGGTCTGTCGATAGGTCCTAGTATGGAAAGAGGCTGATGTGCAGGTGTTGGTGGAGGCAGGTACATCACGTGTCCACCCCAAGAGAGATAGGAGGTGCCGGGCTGCCACGAGCAAGGTTCCTGATTCACCAGAATATTCTATTATTATTATTTGTCATAAGCTAAGCTTCCCGGATTCCTTCACAGTAAATAATTTTATAATATGAAATAGTACAATGATATGTGACTTAAATCATTCACTATATAGTTCAGTTTCATACTTAATACAAAACACAAGTAATAAAAAAAATGTATGCAGAGTACTCTTATTATTTTTCGTATAGTACTATTATCGAGCAATATTTCCCTGGATGTTTGTCTGTAAGTCGACTTGAGAGTCAATTTACGTAATTCTTGTTTTTATTGATGAATTCTCTACACATACGTAACGACGTATTAAAAAAGTAATGAATGGTTGTGGGCAATAGTACCTAATCGTTTAACAGGTGATACCGCGGGACGTAACCAGTTTTATATTACCTTGTCTGGTGACGTCATATCATCTTCTTTTACATCATCTTCTCCCGGTGATGGATTTGTTCGCTGCTGTTGATACAGCAGAGGGTTTGATAAGGAATTCGGGGCGGATTTCGTCAGAAACCAATTCTGTTCGGGCTCTTCTAACATTGGTTCGTGTTCGAGATCGAACCTTCTGGAATTGAGCGCGGCTCCGAGCGCACCCGATACGGATTTGCGAAACTTCTGTAGGCTGTTGAACCCTTGCTGGATCTGTTTGCCCTGGAAGCATTCGTAGAAGCACGAGATTGCTTTAAACTATGCGGAATTCGTATTGTTCTTCTTGTTACGACGCCGATGAAGAATAGAGGTGCGCGGTCGCCTATCAATTTTCAATTAAACTTAAATAATCAACAATATATCTCTATACTACTTTTTAATATTACAAATACTTAATAAACATCACTGAAACCACCATAAAATGATTAAAAATACAATAATTTACATTTTAGTAATGTTACTTTATATGTACGTTGGAAATAATACATAGTTATTTTATTATTGAGTGCAAATAAAATAAAATTATATTTTACGACACTAAAATATGAAAAAAGAAATCTCACTCTGAGTAACACGCACTGAGACGTGGTTGCTTACAATAGGCCTAATAAAAAAGCTCAAAGGGCAATGGAGAGGGCTATGCTTGGAGTTTCACTGCGTGATCGAATCACGAATAAGGAGATCCGCAGAAGAACCAAAGTAACCAGCATTGCCCGAAGAATTGCTTAACTTAAGTGGCAGTGGGCTGGTCACATTGCTCGCAGAACCGATGCTCGATAAGGCCAACAGATCCTCGAATGGCTACCACGCACCGGAAGACGTAGCGTGGGTAGGCCTCCCACAAGGTAGACCGACGAGCTGGTGAAGGTCGCGGGAATCCGCTAGATGCGGGTGGCGCAAAACCGGTGTCGTGGAGATCTTTGGGGAGACCTATGTCCAGCAGTGGAAGTCTTTCGGTTGAATGGAGGGATGATGGAATTTGGGCCAATATTTGAGGATAATTTCCAGCGTTGGTTCCGCAGCTTGCACAGCTTTTACTACTTTACATTAAGACATTAATTGCATTATTACCTCTTACAAGACCTCGGAAATCTTGAAACCCTGAAGACAACCCTGTGATTCTTCAATACTTTTATTATTAGTAAGATTAGGAACACATTAAAAACAAATGTCGATTATATTTTAGTAAAACCGCACTTCTATTCCTCACCAGCCTGTGCACGGGAGGTCAGGTGAGGGAATTAGTATGTTAGTCACATAATATCCACTTACAAATCAATTTAATACAAATGTTGGTGTTTTCAGGTGGTTTGTTGATGTATATGAATGTGTTAACCATTAATACATTATGGTATGGTATTATTGGGTGCTCTTAACATGCTAATATCTCAAGATTACTAATATTTTAAAGAAATTTATAATATTACGAACGGACTTTATGCAGTAAAACTTAATTTAGAGCGAGAAAGTAATTATCAACATTCATGTGAATATTAAGTAATGAATCATAGAATCTAATCCTCTGCAGTATTGCCTGGGTTGTACTCTGATAGGAAGTGTAGGTCTTGTTTTCTACCTCTTTCTGCAGTAGAGTTTCTAAAACCGGACAAATTTTATAGTAAAAAAAACTAGAGCCAAAACCACCTGAAGTCACCGATAAAGTCGCTTCTCCTAACATCCCGTGCGATACTATAAGCAGGACTCACTCTATCCTGCGTGTCTCGTGGTAGAGACAAGCTGAACGGCTGCGCGCCCGGGCTGTAGGTCACGATGCCGGCTGAAGAGTTGGGGGAGAGATGTACCGCGACCCCGGCACCGTCGGAACTACTGTCGCCCAGGTCTTGTTGCGGTGTCCAGGTCGGTTGAGCTTCTGTTGCCTATA
The DNA here is from genome assembly GCA_014132275.2 of Samia ricini. Taxonomy (NCBI): domain Eukaryota; kingdom Metazoa; phylum Arthropoda; class Insecta; order Lepidoptera; family Saturniidae; genus Samia; species Samia ricini. Next base: position 18,056,476 of record AP028161.1, read on the forward strand.
ACATAGTATAAGGAACGTGAATACTAATTCTTCTTTTTATTAGTTTCGTTTTTTTTTCTAACCTAGTTAATGCTGTTGACCGGAAGAGCCTTTACAGCTTCACCGCACTTTGGGGGCGAATACTGAAGGCACTCGCCACAATTAATTTAGTCAAATACCGTCACCTGAATATCATAAATCCTTACACAAAATAATGTGATTACGCATTATACACCTAAAATATTCCGCTAAAAACAGCAGCATTAAACTATAAACCTGCTTTCTACCATTCGCAAAACCGTTGCTCGTCGCATCGCATTAATGTTCTCTCTTTCACTCTCAACTCGCTCACGCGCTTTGTAGGGATGTTAGCGTATTTCAGCGTAGCAGTGTGATTCTTACTTCATCGATTAATAATAAAACTACTAAACCCATTACAGTGTCTCGCTTCTATTTTTCGTATCATGGGATCTGTGTATACCCAAATCTCAAAATGGTGTGACCGTGGCATCAATTACATACATGTACATAGCTATACTGTCGATCAAGCGGTCGTCACCACTAATTCTGAATTTTAAGTTCAAATATACTTATTTCGAAATCAGTTTAACAAAATTTCAAACTAAAGTCACAGTGTATACTGACCTGATTTCTTGAAGGAGAATCGACTCTCCTATCACTATGGCCGTTATCCCCTGATATACCAGAGTCTGCAGACTTGTCAGCTTGTTCAGATCTCTCGGACCTTGGTGATGAGTCTGCGCAATCCCCGGCCACTTTTATATCCACAGACAGTGAGAGCGGTTGTGTTTCTATGTAACAGTAAATTAATATAAGTTAGATGTGGAGTAACATTCCCTGCAGAATAAACACGAGGATAAATATTCATAACGCATTGATAGTATTCAAGTTCGATTTTATTTGTATACCGTGCTTAGTTAATCACCAGTGTATTAAGCCTAGTGTCTTTACCATGGCAGATATATGTATAAGCCTCCATAATAACCTTTTATATCGCCAGAAATCAAGTAGATATTCATCTTTTCGTGAAGAGAACCACAAAAAAGCTCTATAGATGTCGTATTTTTGGCAAATTATCGATTGAAAATCTGTTATCAAGCATAGATGGATGTCTTCTCGTTGTTTCCTTTTATAATCCTAAAGTTACGAGTAGATATTCTAAGATCTGAAGTCTAAAATATTTCAACTAAATATAAATAAATTAACATAAGATATGACAGTTAAATTATTATTTTTAACCCTAACTTATCCCAAAAAAATCTAACAGAAAAACCATTCGTACAAATAATATAAAGGTATGGTTCTAATGTCATGCTCTCGCTAAAAGCAGGTAATTTTGCTGATGATCAAATTACCACAATTATATTTTGCATAGAGAACAATATTATCTTCAGACTACAGGGCAACATTGGTAGTAGTAAGCTTAGATGTGTATACATGGATAAAATAACGCGGTTAGACATGGAAAATATTAACCGGCAGCGAAGTGCGAATCGAGGCTGGACAGCTGCCTCCAGGCAGTGGCTGGGGAAAACCTCGCCACTGTTGGCTGCTTCTTGGGCAGAGTTGGTCGCAACCGAACAGCTATACCCAGTGACCGCGCCGAACTTGAACCCTCTGAACCATCTGAAGACAACGCCGATTCCGAAGACACTGTCGATTTTCGAAAAACGGTAAAACATTAGCTTATTTAAATACAACTAACGCCTTAAAATTTATGATACTGTAACATAATCTTTTATCTTAGTTTTTCACCCCTCATGAACAAATTCTTTCTTCGTGCCTCTCTGCCATAAATGGAACATCATGTTTCATATAAATCCTATCAGTAACTTTTCCTCTGCATTGATCTAAGACAGTTAAGATATTTTTCTGCGTACATTTTGTTTTATTTCATATGTAATAATTCCCTCTTATAACTAGTTTTGTACTAACAATTAGAAAAAATGCACCGCCTCTTAACGAAGATGGCCTCTTTTCCGAGATACTATTAACATCATTACAACCTATTCCTAAGCATAATATAATATTATTTCAAACATAGTTTGTCAAATAATTCATACTAACGATTTTTTACAATTTTCCTATCTTCTTTAAGCTTTGATTTGAATTCCTCCATCTCGGCGTCCTGGTTGTGGTACCCTAACAATTTCTGCTCGATTATATGAAAGTCTTTGTATTCCTCGATGATGGGACCTCCTAATCCAGGGAAGTCTTTCAAATGATCTTGACTTTCCGTCTTTTTACTCTCTATCATCCCGAAATAGAATTGCTTTGACGGCGGCCCTTGTTTTTGTCTGAAAAATTAAAATGTTGTAAATTGCTTAATGTTTGAAGAGTAATTTAATTAAAAATAGTCACCAGACCTAAACTATTATTGTATGTGACATAATCTCAGTCCAAATACATTGGACTACGTTATTATTTACACTAATGAGTTGACTTATGCAAGTGTTGAAGTAATAATTATTACTTAATGGCATCCATAATAAATATTTGTTAGCCAGAGATCAAATACTATATGGCAATGGTGGTAGGGAATTATACTTCATACTAGCTTTCTTTTATTCTAAATCACTATTAATGAAGCAACAACTTACTTATCCAGCGGTTGATTTTTGGTATTACCAATGTCCTTTACTCTTGTTGGTGAATGATCAGGTGTCGATTCTTTACCAGAGGCTTGCCCTCTATCCGGCATTGGTTTTACTTCATCCTTGTGCGATTTATATTGATTTGTATTTGTTTTCCTGTCATCGTTTATCTGCGTAATTAATTTCGATTTAACTCCGTTCATACGTGATTGAGGTCTTCGAGTATTTGTTATTTTTGATTCCGTATTCTTATTTACTAGACTAGACTCTTTGACTTTGCTGTGGACTTTCGTTGGGTTTGATTTGTTTATTTTATCATTGTGACTAGTTTTGGTTTCGTTAATATTATTGCTTAAATCTGTTCTTATTCTACTTGTTGCTTTTTTTAATTCAACTTGAAATTCATCTTTCTCTGCATTATTTTTTATTAATGTAGGTAGAGATTTCGTTAATGTTTTATCGATGTTTGTTAATGGGTTTATTTTTCCTTTGATTTGTTCTCCTATTGATTTCGGACTGTTTTCCTCTACAAATCTGTAGGTTTCTTTATTTCTATCGCTCGTTGTGACTATTTCATTGAAAGTCTTTTCCCTTCTCAACTTAGACACTTCACTTTCATCTCTCTTGAACCTTTCTGAGTATCTAAAATTTCTATTCAAAAGTGGAGTCTTCCACGCTTCGTTGTATTCATTCGTCTTCGATGTTTTCGCTCTACATCCACTAACTCTATCGGTTTTCGATTTTTTAATGTCTTGTTTCATTTGTAGCAATCGTTCCTCTCTCTTTAACGAGGCTGTGGTTTGGATCATATCATTATTATCGGGATATTTTAAATGCTGTTCCTTATCTTTGCAGGGCGATCTATATCGTCTCTCGAATTGGTTGTCGTTAAAATCTAAAGACCTATATTCATTATAACTACATCTAAGCACAGATTGATCGTGACCATTTAGCTTTTTTGATTCGTTTCTTGTTTTGAACAGTCTTAGTTTCCTCTGGGGTTCATGTCTCGCGTTCCCGTCACTGGAATCTGGCGATGTACCCTCAACATGCTGTAATAAATAACATAATAAATTTATATTTTATTTCATTATTACTTTTATATCATTACTATTTTAGTGCACATAGTTTTCTGATACACATGAAACGACACTTACATCATAAGTTGGAGGTGCGGGTGCTTTATATTTTTTCCGGAAATTCTTATTACTTATTGCGGAAGTACCTCTTGACCTCTGCTGTTCTTCTTCTATCCTCAAATCGGGTTCTGAACCGAATCTGTTATTTAAGTTACCACCTGAAATCAAGCGATTATCAAATATTATGATAAAATTGTATGGTGACGGATATAATCTGTACACGTTAATACATATTTTTAGCCTATTGAAAAATAAAAGTCTGCACTTATAGTCTTATTAATCAAATTTTAACTAAATAATGCGAGTAAACAACCACTTAAAAAGCTAAGCACTTAAGTTGCAAGTGAATAATTTAGTGAACAAATAGATTAGGAATGAATTTATGTTTACACTTAATGACCTCCCTTCCCGTACTCCACACATTCCTTCGGTAGCTTTGACTTACAAATTAAACATTTTCATATGTAAAATAATATCAACAATTAAATGCTTTAGTTAAAAGTTAACGAAATACATGTGGGTGCTCGCCTACTTAAAATTAATACGTACGAACAGGGCGCACAAGAATTTATTATGCTTAGTATATAAGGCATTTAAAAGAGCAGATATTATGTGTGTCAATCTTACCGTCATTATGCCTGAGATCAAAATTGGTGTGTGAACGATGGAGCGGATCCCGTTCCCTCGAACGCAACTCTGAGCATTCTCCTGTAGACCGCGACCTATATACATTCGAATGCTGGAAACAATCCGTTGAATCAGAGATAAAAAATAAAAGATTTTGAAATTTGAAACAAAAATAATAACACTTGTTGTTACAGTAAAGTGAAACATAAAAGTTATAGTAAAGACGCATAAATTTATAGTTTATTTAAATCTGGTCGCAATATAAACGAACGTGTCTTTACTCAGTACATGTACTTACTAGTAACGTATACTAATACTACCTAATATGTTTTTCTAATCTTAACTTTTTAAACCTATAGTAAAATCTTCAATCCTGTAATTGTTTATTTGTACATGATTTGCAACTATATAAAAGTTAATCGAACAAATGTAACTTTAAAAAATACCTGGTGTGTATCTGAAGGTAGATGGTGTCCAGTTGTGGGTCTGCGTCCGCTGATGGTGCCACCTGACTGTAGGATGGCGCCATTGTCTGTGCTGCGGAGCAAACCTGGTTGCGGTAGGGCGGGCAACAAATACCTGTAAGTATATTCGGCTTTATATTTATAACAAAATTTTTTACATAACAAGATGTCCTACAGATCTTGTAAATCGGTTCAACGTTTATTCAGTTATTAACGGAATCGCAAGCAGAGTTGACCTGTTATAATATTTAAAGAAAAACTGCTACATAAAAATTTACTTCCTTTTAATTTACTCAAGACCACAAAATAGGTCCAAGAAATACCTAAAATAACGGAAGATGTATTAAAAGTAACTCTCAAACTAGCTTAGGGAAATATCTCTAAAACAAAAAAACCTAAGCTATTTATGATAGTACCTTTGGAGCAAGCTTAACAGGGTCCAGTGGCAACGAGTTGGAATATTGCAACCGCTGTGGTACCGCGCCGTGCGGTACGCTCCCTGCCTGCCCCATACCGCACCGCAATAGTTACACTCAGTTCCACATCTAAAATTAAAAAAAATATATCTTTAATAATAGCTCAGGGGAAAAGTCTTTTCACATATAGTTTATGTATAAACTTGTAATAAAATCTCTTTGGCTGTACTTATATTTGGCTGGTTTTGATGACATTAAAAAAGTAACAAATTAATCGTATATAATCAAAAGTGTCTATCTACAGTTCAACTCATTTTTGACAAACTGTAAAAAAAGTTTATTTTTCTAAAGTATAGCAGTGATGACTGATGTATAAACTGTATTTTAATCTATAGGTAGTTCACTTATATGACAACATGAAGTTAGTTTAGGACGCACAAAGTTTAAAAATAAACCAATATTAACGTTTTTTTATTGGCGATTGTAGATAGCTAAATTGTAGATAGCTAGCTGCCTTTGATTATATACGGCTCAAATGAGTATAATGTTGTTTCCAGCTATGTTTAATTAGGTTTTCTTTCTAGTAAATAAGTGAGTCTAATGAAGAAATTCGATATAATTTACAATTTTGTTAAAAAAAAATGCAATGCAAGTCGCGACAAACATTTGTGATGTTTATGGATATAATGAAGTGTCAGTAAGAGTAGTTTGAAGCAATGATGGTGCAGTGGATAGTGAAGCCGGATTCGGCGTCAATGGTCGCGGGTTCAAACCCATCTATCCAACTCTGAAATCAGCGTGAGCTGGCGGTGATAGAAAACGTCGTGAGGAAACCATAGAATGGTGGTAGGGCATTTTCTAACAATGCTCGGCTGGGTAGCTACTACCCTCAAGTTTAAAAACCTAGTGCCAAATACAAATAGGTGTGTTCCGGCAGCATCCCTTGAGAACCAGTATCTAGGCTTAGTGCGTTTACCATCCTGGACCACATGGTCACTGGATGGTCACTGGACAACATTAAGTAAGGTTATGGTCAAAGCACAGAACCTATACAGTATAAAAAAGTACAAAACTGGTTTAAGCTTTTCAATCCAAGAAATTTGATGTCAAAGATGCACCTCGCTTTGCTCGCCCTAATACAGATAAAATGGACGCCATTTAGAGATATCCCAGAATTCATAGAACGTATAATTGGTGGCTTCGTTTAGCGTTTGAGCCAATGAGTTCTAATAAATGTTTTATTTTGAGATATTGCTATTTCGAATTATTTATATCACAGATGTCTATGATTTATATGCCTCAAGAAAAATGCATTATTCCCGCGTATAAAGTATAGGTTATCATCCGATTAGAATCATATATTCATATAACTTATTCGATTAAACGAAGTTACAGTCGACTCAACGGTACAGGCTTTTACAAAATAAATCAAATGAAATCCTCTTAGAATAATATGTTTAACTCATTTTCGACTTTGACTTTCTCCGACACGAAATACCTCAATTAAGGCGTACAAAGCCGCAGGCGTATACCCGTTTCGTATTATTCCTAATAGCACAAATCCCTAGAGCTGCCGCGTCTCGCTTCTTGTGAGGTGGACCTAATTTAAGTAATTTACTGCTGAGGTATTTTAGAAAGTATTTGAAAAATTGAAACAGATAATACGTTTTTAAACAAATTAATATATTTAACTAATTTATATTCTATGCAAAACAATGTAGACAATGTAGGTCTATTTTATATTTTGCATTTGTTCAATATAACTTGTAATGGCGGAAACACCGGCAGTTTCTCAAGTACGTGAGGCACAATATACAATCAATAACTTGTAAATGAATTTTCACATAGTTATAGAATATTTTAAAAACGCCCGCCTTGGTTTCTGTACTTACAACCTTCAAATTAAGTCTATATCTATATCTGGATGTGTTCCGGAGGCATTAAAAGCCACTTTGTCTACGTTTAATTTTTAGCATCTTCGACTACAATACATCGTCACTTAACATGAAGTGAGATTTTTGTCAAATTGCTAAACAGTTAATATATAAAACTTTTACTTAATTGTTTAAATTCGATGATATCTATAGTTATAACGATTTAAATACACTTTTATTAATTATCCCTTTCTTATTATCACTACCAATCGACCGAGTAATGTGTTATTAATTTAGAGAATGTCTTCGTAATAATTTATCTATTTTTTTTATTTGCGTATAATATTGTTGCATTATGTGTCATAAGAAAATAATAGTTCAATATTAAACATGGATATCTTAATTGTTTCTTTTTTTACGAATCTCAAGCAAAAAGGTGTGTTAATCTGATTTCTTTTTTTTTAAATAAATTTTCAAAGCAAAACTTCAACCTCTCTCACTCCTATGAATACATAAGAATTGGCATAACTAGCTTTAAGTTACCATTTTTGGGCTTAAGATGCTCGTTCTGAAAGTCCGATGAGGATGACCTTCCAATATTATTTCGTATGAAATCATTTGTCTAAGAGAATTTTCAAATGAAGACTTAATCTAGGTCAAGGTATTTTGTTTTTTCACCATCCATGATTGGTTAATCCGTGACCTGATACTATAAAAATAGGCTTTTTTAGTAATATAGTTCAGTGATAAATAACAGATAAATGGAAATATATAAGAAGTAGTATTTATATACCGCAACCGGTTTACTGTGTTCCTTTAACTATATTTGAGATGTCATTTCTATTATTTACTTTCAAACATTTAACCATCCGATGCGTTTTCTCCTTCAAGGGGCGACTTTTCTCTGTCTGTTCGTTATTGCTCGTAGAACTCGAAAGCCACTAAACCGATTTACAGAATTATTTTTTAAAATCATATAAGTGTTCCTTGGCCACTTTAAGTATAAGCTACTAAATAAGTTATATAATAAGTTAATATATAATAGTGCATAGAATTGACAAAAAAATTCTACAAGTTTTTTTTTTACAGATTTTAATTACATCATGTATTTTTTCAAATACAAATTTATAAAGCTGTGAAATTAACGTGAAATATAGATATTGTTATTTATGCGTAAAGCCACGGGTGCAGCTAGTACAGAATAAGAAAAAAACACGATGTATCGTCGAGACACAAGGCAGAAGTGAACCTTTTATATTACAGGGGAACATTTCAAGTATTTACTTTTCACTTTCAAATAGTATAGATTGTCTTTATTCTCATTTATTTATATGTAATGAAAAGTCGATTCTATATTTTACAGTGTTTATACCCCCACCACTTTTTTTCATACATAATGGTTGCGGATCAGAATTTCAAAGCCCTACTATAGGAAGCTTCACTTCAATAAACACGCACCAAACACAAGAGAATGCTGGTTCTGTGAAACTGCATAGTAAACGCCAAAGCACATATTGTGTGAATGAAATCCTATATGCAACCGAATTCTGGGTAAGCACGTGTTGGAGGAGGTACAGAGGTTCTCTGCTAACAAGATTCTAAAATAATATCCAGGAAGAAGAATTAGGCAGTGAGCTTTAGTAGTATAGAGGTGACCACAATATATATTTCCAGGCCGCAGTGATACAAGATTTTACAAACTTACATAGCTCTTTCAAGCCAGTAATGGATAGTTAGAAGCATGTTGATACTATATATCAAACGACGTTCCCGTTGAAGGTAAAAGTTCATATTGTCGAGACGTATGTGTGTTGCGGTAATTTTCTCTATATGGGGTACTTAACCGAGCCGCAATGATCGTTCCGAACCTACTTTCTTTATGGTAATCGCTGCATCCGAGAGTTAGTGCATGTCGATGCTTTGACAAACTAGTATAACGTTGAATACTAATTGCCTTTTGTTCCGGTAATATTGTAGGCCTCTCTGCTCGACCGGTCATGACCGACGTCATAGTTTTTATTTACAGTAAAGTGATTCCCACTGCAATGCTTTATGCTAAGCATAATTAAATTCATAATCATGCGTGTCGACTTTTTCCGCACGATGTTTTTCCGCACCTGCACATATATTTGCCTAACCAAAAACACGTAAAAAAAAACGAGGTAATATGACGATTTTATAGCAGGTTGATTGTCGTCGCGATTAGGTAATATCCTACCATCTATCATTATATAGAGAAACGGATAATAATTCCGAACAGATCAAGTTACCTCCCGAAAAAAATCTCATGTACTTAATTATATTATGTCATTTTTAATCCCGCTCCGTCATTTATAGGACAGTTGATAAAATAATTTTAATTTATATTTGTAAAATTATTTGAATACATTGATTATACGAAAGATATTGTTAACGTTGTGTAGAGGGGAAATATACAAAAAAAACTATGAATTTGAGTATTTGGACTGTTGAATTTTATCGTAACTTACTAAGGAGAGATATTTTGGGAAGTCATTTTTTACCCTCTCATAATGTCATCGATTAACATCAGATGAAATTGTAGTCAATCTTAACCCTATACAGTATGCAAAAAGAAAGGAAAATAGTTATAGAAATTTGATCGAAAGTCATGTTTTATAATAGGAAGTTAGAAATATGAAAATTGACATTAATATTTATGAAAAAAAATCTTTCATATGTATACCTTATTTGTAAGTTTAACTCATAAATAAAATAAAATAAAGTATAGATTCATTACAATAACTGTAGTATCTAAGTATTCAGCATTGGATAGCGTTCCGTTTTACGCTTTGCAAACTGGATAATTGTCAGCGCCGCTGGCTAAAGTTGATTCACCGCGTACCTATCTATAAGAATCTAAATACTATCGGGAACTTGATTAGGCGTGTAGGATTATTTTATTTTGATAAAAACACGACTAGGCAAGCCGGCAAGGTTCGTCCTAGGCCCTAGGTTCTCAACGTGGGCGAACCTTGTGGAATTAGGAGAACCAGAGAAACTTAGGGAGTATTGAGATAGCCAGGGACGCTGGTTAGGATTGTTCCTTCATAAAGGAGCCCCAAAATGCACTTTTATTGTTGGAAAAAAGACTATATCCGCCACCAATAATAAAAATAACACTTTAAATTGATCCAAAAAGGGGATTGAATTTACATAGATAAAAAAAAAACTGAATATATTATTTCACATGCCTAAATGCGGTAGGTATATAGTATGCTCGATGTATGAAGAAATGAAGAAATATAGTGATATTAACTCAATGTCTGCACAAATTAGAATAAAATATGAAATGTATACGTTTTAAAGCTAATTCTGCTTTCCAAAGATACACATTAGTTGAAATAAGCAAAAATTCAAACAATGGAGTTACGGAAAGCGTTTCTCTTACCAGAAATAACTCAAATAAAATATGCGGCTATTTGATACAGTAATTATTACGTTAGTGAAAGACTTCTTGAATGATCTTAAATCGGTACCGATTCCATAACTTAAACAAGGTTTATATGAGTAATCGATGTATGAGTGAGAGTCCACGGATGCTGTTCACAGTAATGTCGACACGATAATGAACAGGAAAATAACATATATGATTTTAAAAATGGTGTGATACAATTAATATAAAATAGAAAAATATGTTGCTAGTGCAAAGCGATGGCGAAATAGACCGGACAGTAAAGCATAGAATAAACGCAGCATTTATGAAATGCAGGAAGTTCACAGTAGTTTTATTATTTTGCTCTGGGTTACAGCTACCACGTGTTCCGCAAATCCCCCATAAATGAAAGCGGAAGATATACAAGAGTATGATCAGCCCTGTCGTATTATATGGATCATAATGTTTGCCCATAAAGTTGATGATGAGATGCGAATGTTGAGATTACTAATGGGTACATCAAAGGAAGTTTGAAAGTGGCGCCAGTGAAAAGTTAAGGAGCAGGCTTCTGTCTTGGTATGGGCATGTGATGTGCAGGGAGGAAGAGTATATATTTTAAGAAATGTATTGAATACTTAAGTGAATGATTATATGGGAGGGGAAAAACAAAGAAAAGGGTGCACGGATTGTGTTTAAAAAAGGGAGTGAATATGATCTTAAACAGAGATAACAGAAAAACCGATATATTTTTGGTTTACGATTCGATATTAAAGCCCGCCGTTAGTCAGTCCATGACTGCTTAGAAGTTTAAAAAGTCGGGTAAAAAAGTTAGTGCGCGGGCGCATCTGCCCGGAGCTAAGCGCGTACTCTCGACGGGAATGATCATTAAAACTTGAACAGTTATACGGCTGGGCACGGACGCGGAAAATTATTCGCCTTGAAACGAGACGAGACGCGCTTCCGCGCTCCTCAGTACGCGGCGACACCTGGGAGCGTTGATCTACTGATTAACGTCGATCTAGATCTTTCCCATGTTAGGACAAACGGCCTCCTGTATACTTAGTTATAAATTATATTAATATCAGTATAAAGACGTAACTGTTGTTTTTTTTCTTCGGGAAATATTAAAACCTAATTTTTAGTTCGATTTTTTTTTGTTTGTTATATTTCCTATAAAATTGCAGAGGATGTGGGCTATTTTTTTATTATTTTTTTTTATTACTAAAATAAATAGGAGCAATCTACGTATTCAGTATTAGGGTTCAGTCTATAACTTAAAAAATCTGGATATTATTCAAATATATTACAATAAATGTAATCAGGAAAACTGCCGGATAAGGCAACGAGTACTATATAAAGTTATTTTGTGAATAAGGTTCTGTATTTATTATTAGATAACTTATAGTAACATTTATTTGTAGATCGGCTTATGTTCTAAATGAAAAACAACCAAGCCGTTACTGAGCGGATTTCTTTCTTTCTTTTCGATTTTCTTTAAAACTGATTTAAATTTATATATAGATAAATTCTGTATTTCAACTGGGACATTATTGTAAGAAGATTCAACTCAACGGCATCCATAACAGAATCAGAAGTATATTATTTACTACCACCCGTCCGTAACTGAATGAATCGTGAATCGAAAGTACATATAAAAACCAGCGATTTACGATGTAATTAATTCGTTTAAGACAGTGGTTCTCAACCTTGTCTTGACGACTAGACAATTTGATTTCTTTGTTGATAGCTGGTATATTCAAAAGGAAATGTTGATGGACACTCAATAGTAGTACATATTAAAATATTATTATTTAGAAAACATTTTTTAGTAGAAAGTTATTTTTTGAATATTATGCCCCCCTCACACTTAAACGAGATTGCATCTTCTTTACACGTTTGGTAATCTTAGGACTAATATTCTCAAAGTTATTCATCTGAACCATGCGTTCTTTTAGCAAGCAATCTTATTATATAGCGCGCGGCGATGATACTTCTTCAAAATTTAAATTCGATTGCGTACCATATTTTGGCACCAGTGGACCACGGACGTTTAAAATATTTAGGTTTTTTTACTGACCGAATTTATTTCATTACGAAGCAGAATATTTTTGTTTATAAGAAAAATAAAGTCAATAAGTGCTTGTGAGACAGTTCATTATTTTTCGGATCATTCAAACACAAGCGATCGCCTGATTGCTAGATTAATTCGGTGTTAGCTGGCTTTTTACAGTAGTCGCTGAGCCAAACTTTGTTTTATATTCATTGAATATTTTCATAGGTAGACTAAACAGGGAAGATAATTGTGTTATTAAAGCATTTTTAATAACACCCGGCTGGGTGGGTAGCTACCACTCTCAAATTTGAAAGTTTGAAAAGTTTGAAATCCTGTCGCTAAACACTAATAGGTATGTTCCGGCAGCATCTCTTAAGAGGTAGTAGTACCTCTAGGCTTAGTGTGTTTACCGTCCTGGACCACACTATCACTTAACATTAGCTGAGATTGTGGTTAAAAGTGCTAAGTCTACACACTAAGTCTAAAAACTCGTTGAAATATGAAAACTATCGAACATTTATTTAACAAGCTATTAATTAAAACTGTAAAGCTTATATAAGCTTTCGATCATCTGAACGGCAACGGATGAGAAAAACATACCTAACTCTCACATCCTCTATTTTCATTCGTAGAAACGTACCTACTCAATTATGACTAGGAAGGTATCAACCTACTTGGCTTCTTTAATTATAAATATTAACTCTTACAGTAGTATGGTTTTCACGTTCATATTGTCTATGAAAGAGATATTTATAACTTGAACTTTATAGAAAAGTCGTATCTTTTTGATGATAATTTTGCGTAAAGATATGCGATTTCTTTTCGTCCTTTTTTTAGCTAAGGTGTTTTTATATTATAAGTATATATGTAATGCTCGCGATCTATTTGGCAGCATACAATTAAGGTAATTGCCCGACAGTTACGTGCCTTCTGTCGTCGCGGTTGTACATTCTACAAGCTATGTAATTCATACAGTATCTACGATAATACGAGAAGGAAATAAGATTCTTGTAAGAAAGTAGTGTCTCATCTTTATTGTAACCATGAAAATGTTTTATTGTCTTATTTTATTCTATTATCACCACGACACGCATGAACGAGATGCGTGAGATTTGTGCGTGAGAGTGAAAGAGAGAGCATTAACGCGACGCATTTAGTGACGAGAGCGGTTTATTTTAAGTTTATATTATGTGGGTATAATTTAATACCGCCGTTTTTTATTGGAATATTTTAGGCGTATGACGAATCGACAACTATTAAAACGAGCTGTGTGCTCTTCTGCTTCGATTGCCTCCTAAACTCTGACCAGATAATATATCTACTAATATTAAAAAAAAATAGTTTAGTGATTCTCGAGTTATAACCAAACGAATGGACAGACATACAAAGAGACGTTACCTTTTTTATATAATGTATGGATGCCATCGTTTTTTTTTAAAACATAATCTCACCTTGTGTCATGTGATGATGTCCATTAAGGGAAGGGAATGCCATATTACCAAATTTTAGTAATCATGAGATTTTCCTTTAAAGAAAACTTGTATTAGGACACAAACTCGCGTAAATCACTTCAGTATTCACCTTTATTAAAACTCTTAGCTACCATCGCTTCTTAGACGAGATCCGTATGTTTTCCAAATATAACCTTTACTTGAAACAGCTAACTTAATTACAATGTCATAAGTATGTTACAAAAGCCATGATATATGACGCCAGTGATAATTGGTATGTTAAGTACCTAACAGTTGTACAGTCAGCTAGAAAAACTTATTACTTGAAATATATTTAATGTATTTAGATCATAACTGTTAGTTGGTAGGTTAAACACAACACAAGGTATTGTCCACTCAACTTTTTGCTTTTACTTCTTAGTGCTCCTTTATAAGGGACCATTAGGACTCAGGACTGCTACTTAAAACATATATTCCGTGGATTTTGCCTTACGCTGTACTGAAGTTCTCCAGATCTCAGGTCCCATACAGAACCCGTTAAATGCCACCTAGTTATAAATCGAGTCGTTAAAACTTTAAATTAAATATTTTATCCACGACTGTACAAATGAGTTATGACAGGCGTAATATGATCGACGTAAGAGATAAGATCACGTACACATCGCGCGTTTTGTGCGGCAAAAAAAAAACGCAACAAGTCTTTACAACCGTTCTTTTATAGGCTACAGTATTGTTTATTAGTTATTTATTTTATTAAGTACCTATCTTACAGTTGTGCATTTTTTTTTCTAACTAGCTACCGCTGTTAACCGTAAGGCCTTTCACCGTAACTTTGGGGGCGAGTGCTGAATGCACTCAGCCGCAAAAAGGTAATTAGCACAAGGATTACCAAAGTGGTACGAACCTCGGGCTGGCCGTTACCTGAGTGTAAAAAAAATCCGCGAATTATTGAACCTAGCTAAGCCCTACATTTTTTATTTAGTAATAATTAAAAAAAGGTTTCTTACAGGACCTATATACCTTTTTTTAAACCCCACGGTACCATCCGCCACCTTCCTGGGGCGACACGGGACCAATACAGCATACTCCGCGTCGTTCCGGTGGCGGGTCTGATAAGGTCGCGCCACTCCCTGTGTCTTCTATCCGTGGAGTTAGCCTGACACCAGCTGCCCCCCCTACCCTGTCTAACTGCTAACCAAAACAAGGACCTTTTTTTTTTTTTTTTTTTTCGAACCTAGCTAACGCTGTTGACCGGAAGGGCCTTTACAGCTTCACCGTGACTTTGGGGGCGAGTGCTGAAGGCACTCAACCGCAAAAGGTGACTAGCACAAGGGCTACCAAAATGGTACGAACCTCGGCTTGGCCGTCACCTGAGTGTTAAACTCTCTCGCGAGTTTGAACCTAGCTAATCCCTACATTTTTTATTAATAATAATAAAAAAAAAAAAAGGTTCCTTACAGGACCTATGTACCTGCATGTTATGTGCAAGAGTGTGTTTGCAGTGTTGTGCGTGTAATGCTCAATGCATGGGCAGTGTCACTGTATCGCGCTGGCGGCGACGTCAAGAGCCTCCCCAGTTGGGGAACGAAGCACGTCTTGGGCCGCCGCCTGAGGGGGACCCGGAGAGTGTGCGGGAGCAAAATTAGCCGCCTGTCCCCGGCGGCGGGAACGGCGGTTACGCGGGCGTGGGCGCTGGCACGCATACTGAATCGGTTGGAAAGGAAAGATCCTATTTTCGCACGTGATTTTATCATCGGGATCGGTGAGAACGTTACGCGGTCTCCGAAACGGTTTCGGAGCTAGCGGGTCGGAGGAGTACGCGACGGCTTTCGCTATGAGCGGATTCGGGTGTGTCTCTGCGCGATCGAAAAATGCGCGACACAGGGATTTGATAACAGAGTGAATGGATGGTAGATTGAGGTCTCTGTGGATGTTCACATCCCTCTCGTACCATCGGGCACCTACGGCTCTCCTGGTGAAGCGGTTCTGAACCACTTGGAAGGAGGCCAGATCTGTATAAGCGAAGGCAGGGGCGCAATAAGTGAGAATGGGCCTAACTACCGTTTTATATAATGTAATTTTATGGCGGACGGCCATCTTACTACGAGCGTTGTAAAGAGGGAAAAGACGTCCCATAACCATGTTGGCACGGTTTCTGACTTTCAAAACGTGAGATTTGAAAGTCATGTGGGCGTCTAGTGTGACACCGAGGTACTTGACCTCGGTCGCCCATGGGATCTCTACTCCTAGGTAGGTGACTGGACGAGGAGGGTCAGATTTCTCTACGGAGAACATAATCGCGGTGCTCTTTCCCGGGTTAATCGCTATGCGCCACTTCATGTACCAAAAGCTTAAGATGTTAACAGCCTTTTGGACGCGGGATCTGAGAATGTCTCTATGTCTGTACGAAAAATAGATGACCGTGTCATCGGCATAGAGACCTAAATGAACCTTACTAGCCGCCACTCCTTCGAGCGGGTCGTCTTTCGGGTTTGGATTTAGGTCTGGTAAGTCCGCTATGTAAAGGTTGAAGAGGACAGGCGCCAGAATGGAGCCCTGGGGGACTCCTGCGCGGATCGAGCGTGCTGAAGAGAGAGCGGACTCTACTCTAAAGCGGAAACTACGATTCGAAAGGTAATCGCGTGGGATGTATACTAATGTGTCAGGGACGCCTAACCTAACTAGTTTAAATACAAGGCCGGCATGCCAGACCTTGTCGAATGCCTTAGCGACGTCGAAGAAGACAGCGAGCGTACGCCAGGGTGAGTCAGGGCTACGATGAAACTGTGACAAGATGTGCTCCGTGAGGCGTTGCACTTGGTGCGCGCCAGAGTGAGGTGGGAAGGTACCAGCTCCTCGAGGAAACTGTTCCACCTGTTATCACGGAGCTGATCTATGCGGTCTTTCACCGCTCTACGCAAGGAACGTAAACGTGCACGATTTTCCTCAGTCGGATACGCGTCGTGGGCACGGGTCGCGGCGTTCTTCTGGGTGAGCAGAGCTCTCACGTCATCAGGGAGTATAAAGCGGCGATCGTTCGCCGCTTGTACCTCTTTCGAGGTCTCCCTGATTCCGGTGTTGAGATGCTCAACCAGAGAAGCGATCGCGAGATCCGTGTCCGCAGGCGTATCCAGTACGTCGGGGATCATGTCGAGCGGGGGGGAGGACTGATGGTCCTTGAGATATCTGCCGAGTTTGTAATAGTCCGCGACCTTTACAACTGGCGGGCTAGAGTCATCCGAATGACCTAACTGTAAAATGACTGGGCGGTGGTCGGAGTCGAGTTCGTGTACGACTTGTATGAGACGCACAGGAAGCCGAACCCCTTTAAGAATAGCTACGTCTAGCACTGTCGGGCGGCAGTGCGGCGTGAAGTGGGTAGGCTCTAAAGGAGCGATGACCTCAAAATCGAGCTCATCCATCAGTTCAGTAAGAGCAATTTCCCATTACTGGTATTACTCGAACTGTTCCAAAGGGTGTGCCCGCAATTGAGATCACCCGCGATAATAACGGAGTCTCCGAGAGAGAAAAGTCTCCCTAAATCGGAAGCTAAGATACGCTTATTGGGCGAGAGATATACAGACACCAGAACGATCGACTGATAGCCGGTCATTCCGATTCTGCATATAGAAACCTCTAAGTTTTCTAGCTCAGGAGGGTCTAGCGGCGTGCAATATAGAGACCGCTTATAATAAATTAAGGTACCACCGCCCCTAGTTGGGGGTAATCTATCGTTCCGAACGATATTATAATTCGCAATCCTAGGATCGCGATCTTTGGGCTTCAGTAGGGTTTCCTGGACAAGAAACACATCTATTTGACGATCGCGGAGGAAGTTCGCGACGAGTTCACGCTGCGGAACTAGTTTCCGCGCGTTAAAGAACGAAAGGGACAAACCGCGTGGCTTTATCTTAGCCATTGATTACGGGTTTCGAGAAACGCGAGCCAGACCTTGAAGGGTCATGGCAATGGCGGGGAAACGCGCGATAGCCTCGAGCTCGGCGCAAAACAAGGACCTATGTACCTGCGTGTTATATGTAGGAGTGTGTGTGCAGTTTACAGTTGAGCAACCTAACTGATGTCAGTAACTGCAGCCTGAAGTAAATAGAGTAGTCTCAAAGAAAATCGTAATTCTTACTGTGCTAGTCAAATGTCACTATTTCTGATAAGTGCCTATGACTCATGCACGTGTAAGAAATTAACTTCCTCACATGTCTCGGGGATATTTACGTTACTTGTTTTGAAATGATAATTTCTGAGTGGTCGGATTCCGCGTCGATGGAAGTAATTTCGAATTCACCTAATGAGCCTGAACTTTCGGTAAACATCGTGAAGAAATGATTAAATACTGATCACTAATATACGCCCTACTAGCTAGAAAAAGTATGAAATTTGAAAACCTGTTCTATAGCACCTTTAGATTAAATGTGTTTATCGTCCTGGACTACATCGTAAATTAACATCAGACGGTATGTAATTAAAGCGCATGACCCTATACAATATTAAAAAAATCTAACACAATGCAGTGACAGTCTATCTCATAGCGACGCATTTGTACACACTACACTAGAAGTACATAGATTCTGTAAAGGACCGTTTTAATTAACTATCAAAACACGGTGCGAAGCCGCAAAACCCTCTCTAATGCCTAACCGTATAGTGTGAACGCTAACTTAAATAAATTGATCATTAATTCGGACAAGTATACAAAGCCATATGCTCACTAAGTTACTTTTAAGTTATTTGGAGTACGATAGTATAATTATAATAAGTTTGTTTGGTTTTCTAAGCATTATTTTTCTTTTAGGACATACTAACAACGACCACGGCTATACTCGCACATAGCTTACTTTATAATCTCTAAGAATCATTTGAATTAATATGAATAAAGTAACGGACATACAGAGAAAATTCACAAAATTTCAAAAATGTAATTATGCAACGGATTTAATCCGCATAGAAATTTGCATCTTTAGGACGAGTTTAAAAAAATGTAATCGTATATTTTACTCCGAGTCATTATTGGCTACTGTCATACTAAATTTCACCAAAATCGGTCAAGTAGTTGTTTATTAACGTTCTGTGCACACTGTGCAAAATAATTCTAAACATCAGAAATGTGTTCTGTTATTAATTTTAAGGTGTGGTGTGATCTGTTATTGAATTTTCTTAAAAATATTTAACGTACAATTTTTGTTTAATTGCAGTTTTTTTACAAGTATAGAAAAATACTACCTTCTCTATAGTTAACTAAACTAATGCATATTTAAATGCGTGTGAAGCTACGTGATTATTTAGTTCATAAAACAAGTTAATTATAAGATATAACATTACAATAACGGCATGTACTTATGATTGACTTCATAATTGACGTACGGCATGCTTCAACATCGAATCGTAAAAGTTAAAATTGAGACCAAACCAAATGTATATAAAAGAAGGTTAGAGTAAAATAGGTTTGAAATTTCTGTAGGTAAAACAGATTCGAGATCGCATATTGAAACCGGCCTTAACGCTATATTTATCATTAATTTTCTTAGCATACAGGGCAAGTAATACCGATAGATAAATCGACGTAAATCTTTATATACCGCTTACGTGTTGCATATTTAATATTATGTATAATTGAAAGACGAAATTGCTACTAATGAACTAACGACATAACTGTTGCTAATAGATATATAGATAGAAATTATAAAACAATTCATTACTTATCTCTCCTTTGTCAATCGTTTTATTGCTGTTTTTATCTTAAGTTATCGATTAAAAAAATGAACACATTTAATTTAATTATTCAAAAATTCCAATGGTAGAATACAGATTTTAATAAAGCCTTATACAAACGTAATGGCGATTCAGTTTTCCGAGCGCATTTTTTTCACCTTAATCGAGTATCAAACCGGCCATGACATTATATATATTATGGATCGAAAACTACTAGTCATTTATTCTATGCGAATTCATTTTCAATGAGTATAACACGATACTATTATCACAAAACCATGTAAATTAATCTTAAGTTATTTCTACTAAAACAATCTATACATGTTGAGTAGGTAACTAGATAGGTACTGTATTATCGAATTTAATTTAAATGAATCGAATTCAAACGATTCTGAATTATTTTCAAATTATTTTATTTCACAGATGTTTTTCCAAAACATTGTGGAAATTATCCGCTCATACTATTATTACGTTATCTGAAACTAGCTGTGTGCCCGTGGTTGCGCCTGCATTTCATATATTCTTCTTTGCATTTTATTTTTTTATACGGAACCTTAATTAATTAATCTAAAGTGTTTTTGCTACTAACAATAAGCAAATATATTTCTCACAAATTCAAATAACTGTCAGTAAAACTGTGCATTGAATCGGATTTTCATTACAATTTAATGAGTTCTAATCTTATTACGCGGATCCCTAATTAGTTGCGAAAAATAAGTTCGAAATAACTTCGGAATAACTTCATAATAAACTTTTATTTATGAATCAAACGGGTAAACTTAGTCAGAAGAAGGATACAATATTTCACAAGATAATGAAAAAGTAAAAAAAAATAAAGAAAATCCTTGAGTATTTTATATTGTATTTAATTTAAACAATACGTGTATATTGAAATCCAGCTTCCCAACCGCTGGACCATGGAGGCGACTGTACATTGTTTTTAGTTCCGGCTTGTATGGGAAAATTCTACGATAAGAAACAAGAGCGGCGTGGTCGGATCGGCCTTGCGCGAGCACAGCGCGCGCCGCTGCGCCGCCTCTCGCCAAATTGGTGTAGTTTTGACATTTCAAAACCATAATTGACTGTTTTATCGGTCCATTGCTTCCGAGACTTCAGCGTATTAAAGCTCGACTTCAAATTCCAAAGGTCCAGCGAGAAATAAAGTACATTAATGTCTTATACAATTCTTAAATGTTACCCACTGTTACTGGTATCTACAGCTTTTTTTTATTTAATATAGTTATTAAATATAGTTTTACACTTTGACTATAATCTCGCCTGTTTAAATGCTGAGATAGTAAGTCTACTATACCACTGCGCTATTATGGAAAAGCAAATCCATTTTTAGAGGACG
Source organism: Samia ricini (assembly GCA_014132275.2). NCBI lineage: Eukaryota > Metazoa > Arthropoda > Insecta > Lepidoptera > Saturniidae > Samia > Samia ricini. Next base: position 18,077,566 of record AP028161.1, read on the forward strand.
TGATTGGTTTAAAAGGTTTGAAATATAGATTAAACAACCCAATTAACGTTTGATCGAGACAAACATTTCGTCTCGGCATAGTCTTAGATAGGCATTATGAAAAATCGGAAATAAACCGAGAGAGGTGTGGTCGCAGCCGCGACCGCGAACCACTTCCCTTGGAATTTTAATTACAAATAGGTAAACTATTTACAATTATTGTCATTTTTTTTTAATACGTATCTATTACGATGGAGCGTATGTCATACAATTTCACATGTTGTCAATTAACTTAATTAAATAATGTATGTTAATTCAGGCTGTTCAGCCCGATATTTAATCGCAACTGATCTTAGGGTAGAAAAGATTTTTTTTGTAACAAAAGTATGAAAAAAATACATACAAAACGCTTTCACAGCCTAATCGAAAACAGTACAGCGCCATCTCTTGGTAAAGTATTGTGAACACAGATGTTTGAAGTGATGACTTCTATTCTATGAGCCTAAGTACACTACGTTAATCGAATCCTATCATACAATAAGTTTGAATTTTCAGTGATGGAAACTGTCGTATATACTATTCACTATTTACATGGCGGTAAAACATTTTCTAATATCAGCCTGAGTAATTACTAAAACTATACTCAACTGGAAAATGTATCGACATCTACACTTGTAGCTTTGTTCTGACATCATTTTTGAGTTAGTTTCTAGGTTTAGTGTGTTAGGCACATCGACGTTTAATATCAATTCAGATTGTGGTTAAATGATAAACCAGTACAAAATAATACACCTTCAAGAACCTAGACGGTTGTTTGAGATATTTCAATTGATATTTGTTACTAATTTTACCTGCGGTGTCGTTTGTATTAATCTACACTGCATCATATAAATGCAGGGATGAAAAATCAACGTATATCCAAAATTTCATGACAGTCGGTTAAGAATTTAAGGTACGAAAATGTAACAAACAAACTCACAATATAATTTACAATATTTAATTACAATTCACATCGAATATTTTGACAAAGGCACATCGCGTATAATGTCATATAGAAGTTATTTTATAAGCAACAATGGCACCTGTCTTCGTTTGTTTGGCAGTGGCATTGTGAATAAGTCGGAGGTTGCGAGATATCTGCCTCCGACGCGGTGGTTCGTTCCGCATTGTTCCACGACACCCGCTGAGCGGGTAATTGCCTACGATCTCGTGGGATAAAGCCGGATCACTACGCCATTGTGCGTCATTCTATATTTTTCCTAAAAATAAGTAACAATTATAATATGGTCCATTTAAATTAAATGGTAATTACAGTGTATATAGCTAATCCAGAAGGTTGATTTGTCAACAACACATTTCGGATCGGAACTCAGTAAGGCGAACTCTCCTCCAAATGAGTCGTTAATTTCGTGTTAAAACTACAAATGAATTAAGAAATTTTATTAGATTCTAATCAACCTATCCTATCGCATAATGAAGTTAAACTTTCGTTGAAAGAAGACATTGTTATAAAACCTTGGTTCTCATTGTCACTTATTATCAATAGAAATTGTATGATAATAAAACACTGTGCATATACTGTATAAAAAAACACATAAGAATAATCAATAGTAAATATATGCATACAATAACAGCAACTATACATCGTGTTTAGTTTTATCTTTCTCGTGAATTCATTTTCAGAAAATCAACATACTCGTATTCATGCGAATCTCTTGTCGTTGTTAGTTGTAGGATAATAAATTCAGAACATGTCTTTTCGTATCGTGTGGCGTGAGTTTCTTTCGTATTTTCACTTGTTATGTTATATGTTAATTGTAGTAATAAGTTAGTTTTCAAGGGGTAACGATAATTGTTCAGTTTAATGATGTTAACTAACTGCGGGGATGTTAAAGAATATCCTACCACCATGCCATGGTGTTCACCTCATTATTTTCCATCAACATGAGCTAGAGCTCTTTAGAGTCGCGCAAATCTAGCCTTACTAATGAATAAAATTGAAGTGTCTGTTTGTATTAACAAAATAATAGTTTTTCACTACATACATATGAATGTATATACGGATACATATAAGAAAACATAATTTTAAAAATTGTTGCTTGTCTCTCTGGTTATTCCGGCTAATCTCCGGAACGACTGGATTGATTGTGACGGAACTTTTTTATGTGGATAGCTGAAGTTACTCTGCGTGACTTTAATTTTTCGAAAATACTTAAGGTTCTGCGTAAAAAAATTAAAACTCATGAAATTGTTAACAAAATACTATTCATTGAATAGCGCCATGTAAACATTGTTTTCCAAATATGATTTAAAAACTATATTACGGAGTGAACGATGTATTAACCACAAGCGGAGCCACAGGCGCAAAGCAAGTTAACTTCCTCAATATATTTTTGTTTAATTGATGAACATTAGTGTTAGGTACCACTAAAAAAATGTAACATTGGAAACACTTATTTTACTTGATTTTTCTCCAAATTTTCAATTTCAGAAACTACTGAACTGATTTCAAAAATTATTTCATACGTAGAAAGCTACATTATCAGTAAGTAACATAGACTATTTTTTTTTAATTAGAGGTCACTATATACCCGTGTAAAGTTATTACATTAGACAATATTCGATAGTCTTCCCCAGAAGTTTCGTTTCTTTAAAAACACACACGTGCTGTATCGATTTAAGTACTTCCATACATAATTTACGAGTATAACGAGTTCTTATATAATTATATTATTATTACGTAGTCGTGTAAATTTCATGGGAAATTTTAGAGATTTTTTTAGAAAGTATTTATGTTTACGTAAGTTTAAATATTGACAGGTTTTTCTCGTCAGTGTCTACTCGTTACCTTGACAAACTGTAGCATGTGGACGGATGACGTCGTAGCATGGTGAACGCGATTCTATAAGTTTTCCCCTACCGAGGATCACTCAACACCGCTAAAGAAGTTTTAATTTCAGTCAATTCAGCGGTTTAAAACTTGCCTTACGTCTGCCTGCCGTCAGTAAATTATTGTTGCTAAAATATTCATATATAACCATCAGCAATGTTTATTTCTTGCATTAGGTTTGTCTTGGTATTAACATGCCAAGAGAAGAGATGAAACAAGAAATATGAAATAGAAAAAAGGTATGGAGTGTGTGAGGGAAGACATTAAAGTAAATGGGGTGAATGACGAGATGGTGCCTGATAGTGATGTATGGAAGAATGCACTGCGCTTACAATAAATAACTTAAAAACTAGATGCCTGTCATATATTATATTCATTAAGCAACAAAAAACGTGTTAGTTGAATTTTTTTGTTGTTGACTTAATTCCCTATTATTCTGAAACTTTTTCGGCATCTAGCATAATAATATAATAACATACTTAAATGTTTATTAAAATATTATCAGAGTAAAAAAAAATACCACAAAAATCGGTTTAGTCATTCTTGAGTACAAACAGAAAAAAAGACAGAGGTACATTACCTTTTCAGGATAAGAATTCCAAACAGTGATAATAGAGAAAAAATACTTCTGAACATCACTTAAGAGGATATACGAGGGGCGTTTATTCCATACAAACGTAGTCCCCTGTTTCCTTCCTGGATAATAGCACTATGGTAAATATTTTTATTGCAATACATTCATCGTCGCCATGACTTACGGGACGTTTTGATTATTTCTATAAATTAGTTCTTCTAAAGAGTAGGAGCCATTAAAGAAGAAAAAATGCTCGATTTAAAAATAGAGTATTTTTAAAAATCGAATTTATTTAAAACGGTAAACCGTCATTTAAATAAAAACAATTTAAAATGAAAAAAAAAAAGAAAACAAAACTTAGAGGCATATCCAAAGTCTTTCTTATTCTGTAACTGAAAGAAACTTAAAAATCGGTTAATTTTTGATGGAGGTAACAGGGTACTACGAAGTTTGCGTAGGTAAAATCAGCCCAAGCTGCAGTTGTCGCTTTCGTGTTTTATAACTCTTTCTTTGGGACGCAACGCGATAGCAATAGATTCCTGAAATACCTACTGTTCAAATTTGTCGCTGACCGCATTTCCTGTTAATTGAATTTGCTTATTATCTCTGATAGGTGATCGTAAAATCTTCGTACGTTGACGCATTAGAAGCGGGCCACACCCGCGGAGAAAGTCATCACGTAATCGGCGAATTTCAATAGCCTGTAGCTATGGGATCTTACATCATCGTTACCATAACTCTGGTTAATTACATTTGCGTTAACTGTGTGTGGGATTTAATTTATTATGTCAATTGATAATTATACACGTGCATTTTTTAAATGTGATTTTATTGTTTAAGACGTGCGTCTTTCCGTTAGTGCGCTATTTAGTCCGATATTTTGTTACATCCTAACTATTCTTGTAAATGTGTGTTTGTTTAAACGGTACGCTTTTACACATAAACTACTCAACGTTAAGACATTTTGCGTTGTCCTTGGATATAGGGAGAAGAGTTTTCTGCTTGGAAATAAATCTAAATTAACGCAGTCGAAGTCAGTCGATGCTAGTTTTTTAATATATGACGTGATACAATAGATTTGCCGGGTAGTCTATTTTACTATCGACTTAATTAGGTAATTATATTCTCATAACTTCTTACACATATAATCTACAAGAATATGCACTAAAACTAAATTCTAAAGTTTCGAAAAAGAATCACATGAATAGGTTCATTAGTTCTTGAGTTATAAGCCAGCTAATGGACAAACAGAAAGTAAGACAAAGAGAGATGTGGAATCATTTCAAAGCAAATCGATTATATCAGAAACTATAAAAATGAATGACGCAATAATAATACAACCAACAGGTTATCATAAATTTCAATAAACATACTATGATATTATTATAGTTTGAACTGTCAAAACAAAACAACCGGTTTTATACGCAACTATAGAGAATATAACAAGATATTCCTCGAACTGCCTTCAAACGAGAAATGTAATTTATAAGGTCGGCCAAAATAATAATATTATAGAAGTAATTAAATTAAACTCCATATAATACGCTAAATCGAAGTTAGTATTCAGTGGATAGTGGTAGGGCATTTTCTATTTTCTTGGCCTAGGTACTTAATGCTACCTTCACCCTTAAGTTGACAAACCCGTCGTTAAACACCTATAGGTATTTTCGGTCACATTCTCACTTACCATCACGTGAAATTGCGGTAAAACTATAAAAAGTCACATAACTAATAAATTTTTAATAAATCGTGGAAAATACATATACATATCTATTACGCAATATACTGGAATCCTTTGACGGACACTGAAAAAGTCGGTATTTATGACCGTACCTTGTTTCGAATTCAACCGACTTCGGTTTTATATTCAGCCGGCTTCGTTAACAGTTAAAATCGTTTGAAAATTTAACTCGCCCGTAACTAGTATTTGTGTTTAACTCTATTGGATAATAAACGTAATAAGTTCATTCTCCCATAATATCGCTCGATGAGTTTGAACTCAGCTCGCTGTTACATTAAATAAACTTCTTAACAAATTCTTCTTTTGCTTGATCAAAAAATCTACTACAGAATAACGAAAATAAAAAACCCAGAGGAAATTTATGGGAGTTAACTAAACCTTTACTAGATTACATATATTTAGCTCACGCTTATAGCTTCCGAATATTCTTTACGGATTTGATTTCGGTCGAAGATCGTATCTGTAATAAATAAAAATTTTGTACTTTATAAAATTTATATAAAAGGTCCCATCCTATTGTAAAAATCCAATCTGTCATTATCTGTTCAATAGAGGCAAAATTCGGTTAGGGATCGTCCATTAATCACGTAAAAAATTAGAGAGTTATCACGTGTAAAATATATTGTTAATTAAACACACGATGTGTAAATCGAAGAGCGGCCCATGACCTTGACTCACCGTTGCTAGGCAACGATTTCCAAAATTCAAAATAAGAAGAATACATATAAGAATGAAATAATAATATATAAAAATATCACGTGATTAACGGATGACTCCTTAGGTAGTAATATGACTATATAAACGATAGTTTATAATCACAAAATATTCAAACAAAAGTAAGTCGAATTGCTTACAAAGTTGTGTGGTTTATCTGAGGCGCAATGGCCCTGCATCTTTACTCGTACTGAATGAATACAATCTGAAATAATTTGGCCAAGGCAATCCACACGCCATATGTTCCATGACATATATATACCTAATATATACTGAATATATTACAAACATAATATGAATATTCAAAAATCAATGTGGTCAGTAAAAAACATTCAAGTATGTGTCGTGTAATTAAATCCAATTAATATAAAATTGTATATTAAATGTTTGGCAAAATATTAAGTCCAAGATACTATGATACTATGCCACATGCAAAGTCTGTCTGTCGGTTACTACGCGTATAACTGCCTGAAGAACAACTGGACCGATTTATAAAATTTTCTCTTTAAAATAATACATTTATTAATTGACTACATTTCGATATCCAATTTGCTACAATAATTAAAAGTTACGCATGAAACCAGTAGATAATCCACACTTAATATTATAACTGCGTCACACCCATGCGAATACTGATGGGAAAACAAAAAGCGCATTTTATTAAAAATGTACTTAAATAAACTCATATTAATACCTTATACCTTATATACTTAAATAACAAAGTATTTACACATATGTATCTTATTTGTAAAATAATTAGCCTAAATAATATAAAATACTACCAAAAGACACTATTGCACGCGGACGAAGTAGCGTGTACAGCTAGTAATTAATAAAGTAAACAAAATATTACCCCTAATATATTTTCTTGCTATAATTTACCAAAGCTTTCGAATGTTTTAGAGGTAGTATACAATTAACCCCTTGAGCACATACCTGGCGTTTACGCCAGCTTTCCATTGTTTTCCTATTGTCTTATTTTTACGGGTACTCGACACATTAATAAATGATTATATTGGCAGTTTTTATTTTTTCACGTTATAGTATATAAAATGTCTTTAACATAGTTAATTACTATTTATTTACTAATTGAATGTCAGCGGTTACGCTTCCATGCGTATTTCTCTTTTTCAATAAATTTATTCCCTATATCTAGGGAGTTTGAAAGTGGCGCCAATAACAGAGAAATTAAGAGGCAGTCGTTTGCCCTGATATATGATATATAATACGCAGGGAGAAAGAGGATGTTGTAAGAAAGGTAATTGGATATGGATGTGGACGGTTATATGAGAAGGGGAAGACCAAAGAAAAGATGGATGAACTATGTGAAAGATGATATGCTTAGTAAAGGAGTGAATGCGGAGATGACAACAAATAGAGAGGAATGGAAGAGGAAGACATGTTGCGCCGACCCCAAATGAAAATGGGAAAAGGGTGGGAAGATGATGATGTTATTCCCTATATCTAGCAAGTATTCATTGGTTTAGCAAGAAATGCGACACGGTGTTTATATCATTATAGTTATAGTTATATAATTATAATCACTGTAACTTTTTCTATAATATATTAACTAATGTAATAAAGTATGAACTAAAATCTTTGCCGGGGAATTAAAGCCTACGAATATACTATGACCCCAAACAAAAATAAAAACCAGAACACAAGTGTGAGAGTGGAATACAATAACAATAGCCGAAATTAAAAGTACGGCTAAATATTGTTACGTAATATAAGAATCGAAACAGCGTGGCGCGGCCGGCGTGTTTAATCGACACCGTGGGAAGCGCATGCGCATCGCACGCGTTAATCCCAAGCTCCTACTAACGCATAACGTTAAGACATTACCGTTCGACATGCGCGGCATAGATTAATATAGTTTATGTAGTTAATGCTCGGTTCTGGACTTGAGTGAAAGTGTTATTTTATATCACTTTTCAGCCATTAATATAAAGGGAATATTTGTCTCAAACTAAATTTTCATCGTTAATTCCGTTCGACATTTTTAAATTAAAATTACGTAAATTCTATAATTTAATTTAAAAAATATGAAATTTATTTGAAAACATATGATTTTTATGTACTGTAACAATAAATATTATTGTTTATTTTAAATTACATATTGTTGGCATTTTAAAGCAACTATGTCGAATAATATTTATCATTAGCAATAGCATTTTTTTATTATTTAGCTATGACGTATTTTTGCCAATTTACTAGTGGAACTGTTTCTATGCACTTAGTAGCAAGTCGTTAACAAAGGTTTCCGAAGGAGGGCTATGTTCAGCAGTGGACGTTTTTTGTCTGGCATAATAACAATAAATGAAACAAATTGCATAAACGTCAGAATTTACTGTTATACATAATGATGTTAATAGTTATAACGATTAGAAAATATTTTTTAACTTTGTTTACAACCTTAATTATTTACCGAATGAACTTTCATAACAATGATAATTAAAAACGTCAACTGATATAACATGGAGGCTGACAATAACAAAATTATATTATTTCAATTGAAAACACAAAATGAGTGTAGTCAAGTAATATGACCCCACCCACGGTGTTAATACCGAATTCTCGACAACATGTATACGAGAAAATGTCGATGGCTCATGAATAGGCACCGTAAACGTTATAATTTGAGCATTGATCTCGATGGACATTACCCGCAAATGGCCGGGAGTGTTCTGCTGTGAATAATTGATATTATTACAGAGTGCATTACCGAGTTACGATGGTGACAACACACATTCCTTAACCGCGGAGGTGTAATCTACTCGTGAGAATAATTGTTTCGTAATAAATTTTTGGTGATTTTTTATACTGGTAAATTGGTGACTAGACTGAAACAGTATAATATTATGCCTAGCGTTGATTTAATTATTTTTTATATAAAAGATTCACACGACATCTGTACACCTATGCAAATAAATAAAATTAAAGTGTATGTTTGTAACATTAAAATAAAGCTTTTTACTAAATACATACGAATGTATATACGGTAGTTGTACCAAAAACACAATTTTAATTTATTTTACCTGTCTGTCTCTTCTGGCTAATCTCCGGAGCGGCTGGACTGGACCAGAGCAGATAGCTATAACTATAAAACCTAACTTAGACTACATTTATTTTTAGATAATATTTAAAGGTTTCGTTTAAGAAATGTGAAAAGAAAGAAACCCATAAAATTGTATACAAAATTCGATGAAATAAATAGTTTTATTGATAAGTGTTTGTAATTGTTAGAATTATCTTTACTTTCTATAAGTACCATAAATAATTTACCAGGGCATGTACCAAAACTAGGATCCATTCTTTATGAATGATTATTTTAAAAAATGTTACGCAGTCAATAATTATGCTGTATAGAAAATATGATATGCGGACATAACCGCGGGAACAGCTAGTCATTTAATAAAATATAAAAGTTTTATTTGTATGTCTAAGAACGACATTATTATTGATTGCTTTTTTAACATTTAACGTGATGGTGATGAAGGTTACTTCGTGAAAGTGGATACTTTTCGTCGAGAGTAACTGGAGCAATACAAGTAAAACGTGTATTTATTATACATATTCATATTAATATGAAATATAATAGTATGCATCAAAATAAATTAAAAAAAAGATATAGAACGGATAGCAAGAAGCGCTTAAAACAAATTACAACAAGCGAATAATTTTACTGAGATCGAATAGCTGAGAATGACACGGCAAGGCAAGCGATAGACGCACGCCTTCAAAACACTTTCACACGAAAACGCTTGCGATATATCATGTTGCAGTCACATTATAATTATTAATAATTAAAATATATTTCAACATAACAAATATCTATTGACCAACAAAAAGTAACTGGTAAAAGCGCTTAGCGGATTTAAAATTTACATATTAAATAGTTTTCTTGCCAACAACTGAGATGTTTATCGAACGAGTGATCATTATGGTATTCTATAATCACCTTCACAAAGTTTACATTAATTTAAGATAATTTAATGTTTACACAATAATTTTGCTTATGCTTTTTGTTTGTACCGTTACAAGGTAGTTTTAGGAAATGTTTCGTATATTTTATCTCATTTATTCAAACAACTGTGTAAATGTTGTTGGTCTAAAAGGCCTTTGTGGTTTCACAGGGGGACGAGCGGCCAACTTTGCACCAGTACCAAAGATGATGATAGATGAGAATTTTATCAACTCTCGACGCCATCATACCGGGTTATATCTATCATGGCTACATTTACATTTATCCATGGGCTACAAGTACATTTAACCTTTAGTAGGGGTTTACAAGAGTGAAGTGGTCATGATCCATTGCCCAACCACTCCGTTAAATGCTGGATCTACACTGATCCAGAAAATTTTGGTAATCGTTCCACAAATGATGAAGAAATCGCGTAACAAACATACAAAAATAAACATACAGACGAAATGATAACCTCCTCCTTTTTGAAGTCGGTTAATAACAAATTTTTTACTCAATACGATGTATATACGATACCTATGCCAGAAATACAATTTTAAAATTTTTTGTCTGTCCAGGTGTTTATTCCGGTTAATTTCCAGAACGGCTTAACCGATTTTGACGGGACTTTTTTGTTAAATAGCTGAAGTTACTCCGCGTAACTTAGGGTTTGTTTTTCGAAAATAATTAAAGTTCCGCGTAAAAAATATAAACTAATGAAATTCTGAACAAAATAAGATTTAATGCCATCTAAACATTATTTTCCAAAGATTTTTTTTAAAAGTATATAACGCAGTGATGGATACGTAAAACGCGGGCACACAGCTAGTCGGAAATATGTTACTATTATGCGATTTCCATCACATGTCACTTGAATGGCTGTTTCGATCCATATGACTACTGTAAATTTTAGAAAACTACCACTGAAATTTCCTAGGGCTACTACATATATAAGAAAAAAAAAAAACAAACATAGAATTGAAATCGCAAAAGAATAAAAACAAATAACATACTTATAGAGAGCGTTTTTAGTAAAAATTACTCTTAATTTTTTTTTATAATGAAGATGACATTGTTGGAGCAATTATCATGCACAAGAACATAAACATAATTTCCAACTACAATTATAAATAATAAGTAAAAATAAAGATTCATCTGTGTACGTGTGTACATACGTACGTAATTAGCCGAGGCGAGCATGTTTCAAACCCGCGTGACTGTAATCGTCCATTTTACTTGCATACAAACAATCGGTGACAGATTCTGGGAAATATTTTTTAAGTGAGGGATAATTCTTTCATTGTAAACTTCGTAATGGGACATGTAATATGTATCTTTTTAAATTGGGATGGCAGGATAACTACAGTCCATCAGGACCATTTACAAGGATCAATTTCAAATGCATATCTTTAAAAATTAATTGAGAAGCTACAACAACGGTTATCACATAACATACGATGTCTACACTTAGTTAAAATGATCTCAATACACAACCGAAATGTATTTAAATTTACTGGTACGTAGTGATCAATATCCAAATCTGAACCGTCTAAAAGCTGACATGCCCTCAGCTGTGCGCTATTTTGAGCATTGCAGATATTAGGTAAACGAGTTTTGAAGAACCAAACGGAATCACAAATACCGTACTCTATGTAAAAAATTTGCTAAAGTAGCATCAGATTCCGATTACGATCTTCGATCATATATAAGTAGAATTCAATAATAGAATTAAAAAATACAAGAGTTGAAATACAAGATGAAAACAGATTAGATATTACCCCCCACGCATAGGTCGATGCGCGTGCGCAAGTATTTGATGCCGGTCATACTACTAAACAATAGCCGCAATCTCACATCTCACATATTGTCTACTAAAGCCTCTAATAGTCAGCCCGCAGCTAGTTCACAAACACTAAATATTCGGATACGACAAGCCGAACTATATATTTTCAAAGAATCGATGTTTGGTGAGTTAACCTATTTTACTTAACATCCTAACGAATTACACAGACGAAGGAAATGACAATATCAAGGTAGCAGAATTTTTGGCAACCTCTAAAAATGTAGTAAAAAATCTTACATTGTCGCGTCTGAGCGTTAACTACATTACCGTAGAGTTCCAGGGCAGCATTCGTTGCCTTTCTTCATAGATTTTGACAGATCGGCCACCAGGACGAACACATACTTATACACTACAGATGTTTGATGTCGTTAAGGTAAAGTAAAGTAATTTCCACATACTTAAGGTACATATAATAACGTAACAAAGATTTTCTGAAGCTCATAGTTTTAAGTAAAGTTAAGTAATTTCCACATACTTAAGGTACATATAATAACGTAACAAAGATTTTCTGAAGCTCATAGTTTTAAAATTAAGGGTATGTACCGACATGCGATGGAACGATCAGATCAAAGTTTCTCTAGGCCGTTTTAAATATGTTTGTCAGATTCGAATTTGATCTGAAAAAGGTCATGAGATAAAAGTCAACAACCCTTATTAAGTCTACAAGAACATGACTCCTTTATCAAGTGTGAAGCAACTGATACAAGTACCATAAAATACAACACATCAAAAATATGAGTTTCATAAAAAAATATACGAAATAAAAGAACCACTCCATTTGATATTTAGTTTCATAGATCGTGGTATACAAGCACAGAGTGGTCGGTTGGCCCGCGGCAACGGTTACACATTGTTCGCCGGTCGAGCGCGCCTCCCTATTGTTCAGTTTTTCGCCACCTAAACACCTCACTAGCGAATAGTGCAATGGTATAACACGCGAACACTTTCATGGGCAAAAGTCATAAAAAAATTTGATACTTGTTAGGATTATTGAAGGGTTTTCATACTCTTTCACCATGCACAAATGTGATAAACACTCTATAGTGTTTCGGCGTAATGTAATAGAAATAATCATAATTATACCTGTTACTTCTTACTCTTCATCTTAACAATCTATTATACAAGATTATCAATCCAAACAATTGGTTAAAATAAATAAATTAACCGTATTTTATTTTAAAATTACAGGGAGATAAAATCCCGTTCCATATAGGGGATGTCGCATGTCGTTGCGAATGGATCGACAGAAGCGAAGATCGCGCGCGCTCGCGCTCTCCGACAGGTGTGGGTGATCAATTACAGCGGATCGATCGCGGAGATTACCAGATGCGCGTGCGCGAGCCGAAACTCAAAGCACAAGACACAAGCGGAAGCGATTTATACCGAAATAGAATATAATGTTAATGTTAACTTCTTAGCTACACTACTCCGTCTAGGTTTACGGTATTATCTTAGCAATATATTAAATGGAAAAGGCGTCGTGATTTTTTTTTTATAAAGGCGAATGTATCTAAAAAAATTGATCGAAATCTGTAGAGTAGTGCTTGCGTAAATAACTTTCAAATCATTATATCGATTTAAATAAAATTTGACATGGACTCTTCTTTTTATCAAAGAAATGAAAATCGGATAACTATTATAATTCTAAATAACTCCACCGAGTTACATTAACCTTTTATATTACACAGTGTACTATCTAAAATACTCTAATCTGTTGATTAGAATACTCAGAAATATTTACCCATTGGTGTGGATATCTTTCGAATTTTATACATTATCGCTGTTTTTTTACATTTCAAGCCACTAGCAAATTTGTAGGTATTCCTGACCGCTCCTGACTGACGATGGAGTGGCAGAGATCGCATTTCATGATAAATGAGCATATTCCTTGACTACGAATATTAAAAACGTCAAACGTTATAACATTCGATTTTATTTACGCAAAGGACTTATTTTTATTTGTTATATGTATACTGTATAAATATATTATGGCAGAAATAAAAGCTTAATAGTCATTTATAAGTTAGTCTCTTTACAAAAGAATCTTCTACAAGTATAGTTTGACCAGAATAATAACTCATGAGTAATAAAGATAGATCACGATTTCTAAAAAAGTTTTTTCTATATTGTATAAAACTTAAAATTTTCAAATGCTTTATGGAGCTTAAATGTTTTAATAAATAAATCTCATTTATAAAAAAATATATTATAATGTTTTATAAACATTCATAAAAAGTCGAAGTGAAAGGGATTTGATTTCATGTTTTTCTTGTTGAAATGGAACTATACTAACTGTGCCTCACAGCTCTGCTTACATTATGTTTCCGATATTACTCAAGTTCCTAATAACATACTCCACCTTATTTTTTTTTGTAATAATTACTTAAAAACTCACATTGTTAACGGCACCTTGTGATCTCTGGTCGTTAGATTCAAACCCGGGTTGCCTGATGGACAAAAGAAATCATATTAATCAAATAAAATTTCTAAATTATAAAGTAACCAGTATAAACTGTAAAAAACAAATATTTTAAGCGATGATGTGCATAATATACTCACAGACAACGCATCGATAGGCGTAAATTCGAATACACGTATGCTATTCTATATTACCTGAGCTACTGGTAAAAAAAAAAAACGTAAAGAAACCATAGTATGGTGATAGGGTAATTCTACATACCCGCTTAGCAACTTACTACCTTAAAGTTTATCATTAAATATGGCCTATAAACATATGTAGGTTCCGGCACCATCACTTCTGAGCCAGAGTGCCTCTAGATTTATCATATTTACCATCTTAGACTGTGTCGTTATTAAATATCAGTTCAGATTGTAGTCAAAGCGCTTATATAAAGAGGCAAAATTGATTATCGATCGTTAACGATCAGCTCATAAACTACTTAACACGTTTGAAAATAAATCTTTCATCTGTAGAGAGCCTATCAATGGTAAAAGATTATATTATAGTAACATAGGGTTTTGAAGTTGTAAGTACTTCTTTCGGCGCGTTAAGGAAAAATTATAAGAGTAAATGTAAATGATGCGCGCGTAACCGTCACTAAAAATCAACACCCTAAAGTTAGCTGTCAACGTTTTAGTTTTTTCTATTATTATGTCAAAGAAGTGTAACTTCTTACGTGCGTACACAAGTACACACACACTTTTTTTAATTAGAGAATTCTATATACCCAAGAGAAGCCGGGGCACGTCGCTAATACAGGATCATAAATAAATAACTTTTTCAATATATTACAATAATAAATCGCATTTCGATATAGGCAAGACACTTCGTTATTAGTAAAGCTGCCGTTTTGAAAAATTTATCCAGATTATAAAATAAGCTTATACTCCGCGGTTTTATTCACATTTAATAACAATTCATATAAATTGGACACAATTATTAACTGCATTATATATTCATAATTGCATTAATAGACAGATAAACGCAGAGACGACTTTTAAAAGAAGCGTGAAGAAAAGGAATTCTGTTTGTCATAAAATATGTAAATATGATAAAAACCATAGATAAAATTATTAATAGATTATATTTATGTAAATGAAGACCAAATATGTAAATTTCATAAACCACAACTTTCGCTTATTCTACAAAGAAAGGAATGAAAGAAACAGCATATTTGATAATTAATTTAGTAATATTTAATTCTTCTGTTATATCCTCAGGGTTGTCGTAATACTAATAATATATATTTTTTTTAATATTGTACTACTTTTACTATTTTTATTTTAGTGTACTATTTGAATTATTGTAATTTAAAAATGTATTACAAAATCGTTTTCCCCAATCGGTCTGCTAATTTTGCGGTAACAATTTTGAATACATTTTTAAATGAAAATACTGTTGGACATGTAATGTATTACCTATTAAGTATTTATTATTGTGTGTAATTAGTATACATACTAATTATGTATTGTATGTGTGTTTGATCTGTTTGGCACAACCAAGACAAGATACGATACAAAATATTGTATTTATTTATTTATATACTTATAAGGTTTGTTTTCGATATTCTGATTTAAATAAATTTGTATCGTAGTGCGGGAATTTATTTGAAGTTTTTGTAAATTACCTATTTTTAAGCAATTTGTCAATTCGATGCGCAACACGTGATGGCTACGACCCTCTCCGCTTTCCCTTGGAACGCTACTAATGTTCTACATATGCCAGTGAAGGTACCACAAAAATTCTTTCTATGACCATCGCAACGGATATCTAGCACGAGAAAATTTTAGAAATATGTATACTTAAGACGATATGCGAGCGGCCTTTTTTCCATACAAACGTAGTCTATTGTTTCCTCCCTGGATAATAAAATTATGGAAAATATTTTTGTACCAAATAATATATATCCACCACCGCCATGACCGTACGTTTTGATTTTTTCCATAAATTAGTTATTGTAGAAGCTATTGAAAATCAAAAAATTATCAATTTTTACCGTCATTTTCAGACGTTCGTCAAACAAATTTGATAAATCCATCCATTTATTTCAAGGGTCTCCCCAAAAGATCCCCACGACAACCGGTCTTGCGTCACCCGCATCCAGTGGATTCCCGCGACATTCACCAATTTGTCGGTCCACCTTGTAGGGTGCCTACCCACGTTACGTCTTCCGGTGCGTGGTACCCATTCGAGATTCCGTTGGCCCCATATTGGGCACCAATGTGCCCAGTTTCTGCCACTTAAGTTCAGCAATTCTTCGGGCAATGTTCTCCCTTGGTTCTTTTGTGGATCTCTTCATTCCTGGTTCGATCACGCTGTGAAACTTCAAGCATAGCCCTCTCCATTACCCTTTGCACAACTTTGAGATTTTTTATTAGGCTCATTGTGAGCGACCACGTTTCAGTGCCGTATGTCATTACTGGAAAAACACACTGGTCGAAGACTTTCGTCTTGAGTCACTGCGGTATTTTGTATGAGAAGATTCTGCGTAGTTTCACGAACTCGGCTCGGCCGAGTTGGATTCGACGATTTACCTCTTTCTCGAAGTTGGATCTACCTAACTGGATGGTTTGATCCACGTATACATAACTGTCAACAACTTCGAGCATAGAGTCACCGATTTCTATAGGAGTGGGACAACATGGATATTAGACATAACTTTTATTTCGTTAACAAAAAAAAAAAAAAAAAAAACACAAAACGTAGAGACATAGCCAAAGTCTTTATTATTCTATACTTGAAAGAAAATTAAAAATAGGTTCAGTTTTGAAGGAGGAAACAGGGTACTACGAAGTGATGTTTTCGTCTATTTTGCATAAGTAAAATCGCCCTGAACTGCAGTTATCCGTTTCGTGTTTTATAACTCTTGCTTTGGGGCGCAACACTATAGCAGTAAATTCTTTAATACTAACTTTCCAAATTTGTCGCCAACCACTTATCCTCTTAATATATTTATAAAAGTACAACATACAGTGCAAGGTTGTGTGGCAACCCTAAGCGTTAAGTATAGCACGCGAATCGAAAGTGAAAACATACAAAGTCCCGTGACAGATAGCGGACGACGACCCGGCTGCGGCGGCATGCCGGCATGGCGGCCACGGGGCGCGGACATACACACAAAGGTCAAGTGTTCTCGCTAACGACTTGCCGATTAATTGCCCACACGAAATTATTTTATTACTTTACCGTGTTAACAAATTTATAACAATTACGTATAACAGTCCTTGTGAATTATTAGTTTAGAGGATATCGAGGCTATATTTTAATTAATAATTTATTGTTTACTAGCTGTACTCGCGGCTTAATTCGCTTGGAATTCAGACAATTTGCATCCTCTATGGAGAACATAGCAATAAATTCAAATTGAAAAATTCTTAATACAATTTAGGCTCTAATAAGGCGCTTATGAACGTCATAACATTACTCTACACACTATAACTAATACATGGCATTACCAAATTTCATCGAATTCGGTGTAGTAGTTTCTGCGTGATAGACAAAGAACTTAATAAACAGACAATTCTTTAAGTGTGAGTAAAATAGCGCATAAAACAATTACCTAACCAAAAAAAACAAATGAATGAAGAAAAATAAGAATTATTTATTTTCATTAGGGGAAAAATGTACATAAGAGTAAATATATACTAATATTATAAAGCAGAAAAATTTGTATTTTTGTATGGAACGAATAAACTTAAAAACTACTGGACCTATTTAGATGAAATTTGGTATGGAGATATAGGATAGCTTTTATTCCGAAAATCCCACGGGAACTGGGTAAAACCGCGGAGAGCAGCAGGTCTAAAAGAAAATGAGAATAGGTCGATGGAATCCAAAAAACCACCGACCTAGCCTATAATTATCTACGAAAAATTCCACGTTGAACGGTAGTAGTTCCATCCCGATATGTTCAATAGTTTTGAGGTGATGGTGCGACAAAGTAACCCCATTTTCCTTATATACTTATATAGATAATGTAAGAACGATGGAAGACTTATCGATGCGGTTGTGATTTATTTTCTACAATGAGCCTCAGATTGTGATAAAGGTGGTACATCGCGGTAAGATCTTTATGTTTTCACTGTATTCAACGTATTTTCATTGTCAAGGTATCATCGAACCAGTAATTGTCTTTATAGAATCAAAATCTAAAATTCTTTATTCAATTTAGGCCTTAAAAAGGCGCTAATGAACATAAAACAACCACAGGATTGGAAAACAACCCAGTCGAGCAGTACTCAAAAGAATCTCGATCTGGTTTTTTATAAAGTATTTTATTTATTTATTGGCACATCAACTACACATTCGAACTGAGATCAATGGAGTATTTTTATTAGTTAAATTCATACATCGAAAAATTTAGAAATTATGTTTAAATTAAGTGAAAGTAACAGAAATAATTTTAATAAATTAAAACTTCTTTAAGCTTTTAAATTTCGTAATGGTGATTATTGGCGTGGATATTTTTTGTTACTGGTATAAAGTGTTAAACAAGCATCCAGTCTGCCTGAAGTTAGTGCTCGCTATACATAGTTTATAATAGTTATTTACATATTAAGTATAAAAGAATTCGAAGCATAGCTGTTATCATGTCTTTTCCCAACTCACTTGGGGTCGGCGCACTATGTTTTTTTCCATACGTCAGCCGCCATCTCTTCATTGCCTCCTTTTTCTTTAATATCATCACTCCATCCACACTTTATTTGACCTTCTACTTTTCCGTCCTTCCACATTCATATACATTACTATTTTCTTCACATGCGCTTCCGCTCTTCTTATAACATGTCCATACCATGACAGAAAATCCCATAACCCATAAATACCCTAAGAAATATCTAAAATAAAACATCTTCAATCAAAAATCTTTTACATACAAAAATAAATATATAAATTGAAAGAGACGTAATGCCAAAAGAATTACTAACCGACTACACTGAATAGAAGAGTTAATGATAAGAACGAAAAGTTCAGTCACGTAGTAACTGAATCATAGTTAACAAGAAGAGCTAACAAAAACAGTCTGCACGTAAATTATCGGCGCGACCGTGTCGAATCGATTTTGTTTTTTGTGTTACGTTTTTCGTTCTTTTTTTTTGTAAGGTCGTCGTTATCATCCTTGCACAGTAAGCGAGTCAAGCGCCTTCTATTAATACTTTATTATATACTAGGTGTGTGCCCGAAGCTGCGCCCGCTTTTCATATATTCTTATATAAAAAAGTATTAATAGGCTTAGCTAGGATTAAATTCCGCGGGAATTTTGGAACACAGATTAAGCCGAGGTTCGAACCTTTGTGCTAGTTACCTTTTGCGGCGAGTGCAGTTAGGTTAGTCGTCTGCCCTCGCGTGTCTGCTCGTTCGGGTTCGGGTAAGCATACTTAGGGTGAAATCTATAGAGCGTACTAAATCTTATCTCAGACTTAACTCCAGAAATCAAATTTATAGTCACAAGCTTTGCTTAAGCTGAGCATAGTCCAAGTTTTCAGATTCGACGACTTACGAAAATCTTAACTATTTTTATTCGAGCTCAGCAAATTACTGCACTTCACCTGATGTTAAATTAAGATGAGCTGAAACGTGTCACAATAGCGGTATTTCACCATGTGTATGGTAGTTTCGACCCAGTCGGGATTAATCTTTTACCACCACACAAATTGTTGAATCTATAATAGCTGATTGCGGAACGTGACGCGTGCGCCGTACCACACCGCGCTCCGCTGCATCCGCCGAGCGCTGCCCCCCACCTACTCCGTAAATGTTACATCAGAATAGCTCTAATATTTTGTATTTTGTCGCAAACTTATAAAACCATCAACCTTACATATTTCCACATAAACTTTCATCCCCTATTCCGTATTGTTATTTTACACCCTTGAGGGTAAACATTTTACCAACTTTGAATGTCATATTTATTTATATCGAATCAACAGCCTAAAAAATATGTTTCAAGCTTCTAGCTCTAAAAATGACGATATGTACCTTCCATGCAACTTTTCATCCTCTCTTTCAAACTCTTTATTTGCATTAAAAAGTATGCCCTTTCTCAGGCTTTAGACTATCTGTGTACCAAAATTAATTTAAATCGGTTCAGTAGTTTTGGCGTGAAAGCGCGGCAGACAGACAGACAGAGTTACTTTCGCATTTATAATATTAGTAAGGATTACACGTATTGATATAAGCATGGTAATTACACTTTACCTTTCTTGATAACCTAATCTGTATTCTATAAAAATACCATGAGATCGCTAATACCATTTGACAAATCATAATGAAAATTGTTATCTATATGAATTTCTTCCTGGAGATATTTTGTTTTGTAACTCGCCACATTATGGTGTTACAGTATATCAAGAAATTCTGCATAAACATAACGTTCAAGATCATTGAATATAGGATATCGTTCATAGCTCTAAATAGCTACTTTATACTTACGTCAAGCGAAGAGACCGATTGCCAGATAATTAGTGCTAATCACTACCTATTTAAAATGCGAATATGATGACAATCTACATGTTATCATCAGTCATTTTTTATTAATTTAACTGTGTATATCAAATTAGAATTAAGCTGTAGTAGCGTGTTTATAAGATACATGATATTTACACACTACGTCGATTGATGTGAATTCGAATAATAATGTTGTGCTTTAGGTTTTAAATTGTTTCAGAGTGACAGTTATAAGAAATCCTATACAAATATACACATAGTGTTGTCATATCAATGACAAATGATAACGTGAACCTTACCGCGAAGTTGTTAATGAGATAAGGTGCGGTCAGAGGGACCGGCTGTCGTGAAATGTTACCGCAGCCTTCACATTAAAGGTTCTAGTGTAAACAGTACGTTTGTAACTTTAAAAGTACGTTTCTCTGTCTGTCTTATCATCCTATAGTGAATAATGGGGCATGAGAGAATAATTAAATTGATATAAATATATAACACTATGAAAGTAGCTTACGAAAGTAAGAGAAAAATTGAAAATAATGAAACTTAGATTTGTTTACACGAAAAGCTTAGTAGTTTATTGGATACTCCCAGAAAATAGTAATTAGCGTAAGGATACCAAAATAGTTTCGTAACTTGGTTTTATTTCTCTGTATGCTGCAGTTCTGTGGAATCAAACTTAACATAGAGTTTTGATAATAAGCGGGCTCTTACAGAGTTTGTGTCTTTCATGTCGTGTGTAAATAGTTTGCGGTGTGTTGCATGTGTTATTGGAGCATAAAGTGTTACTGTATATAAAAACACAAAGATAGAGAAAAGGCGATCATCAAGATCGCCTTTTCTACTTATTTTTGTATACATAAAATATGATCATAAATACATAGATATGTACTGTAAATACTCCAGCAATTTAAACATAATAATAGACTATAAATGTTCGATTATTAAGCAGTTTTACTTGTGGGAAGACTTGGGTTCAGTCAACGTAATAGACGCCTTCAAAAGTTTTATCTCCTAGTCAATACACTGTCATTATGTATATCTAAATATATAACAAATACGTTTACAATATACTTAATAAGCTAAATATAGTAAATGAATCTAATAGAAATATATGAAAAAATCATTAATAACAATTAATTTTGTGCAAAGATCTGTAACTTCCTCAGAACAAGAGAGAATTATTTTTTTTTATACTTAGATGATCTCATTTCAACGTGGGTGAATTGTTGTTGTAATCTACTGTATGTATGTATGTCTAATTGTACAGTGTATCCTTAGATTTGCCAAGGAACTACAGTAGCGCGTACTATTATACTAATAAATAAAAACGAAGTGTCTGTTTCTAATGTTAAAATTATTTTTTTTACTAAATAGATATGAATGTATATTCGAAGCCTATACCAAGAAAACAATTCTTAATATTTTTATCTGTCTATTTCTTCCGGGTAATCTCTGGAACGGCTGGACAGATTTTGACGGGACTTTTTTGGTAGAATGGGTAGCTGAAGTTACTCTGGGTAACATAGGGTACTTTTAATTTTCGAATATCCCTAATTATATTCATAATAAATTAAAATAAATATTATTCGCGTAAAGAAATTAAAACTATGAAATTGTGAATAAAGCCCGGTTCAGTGCAGTTTTACTGGTAAGTGCTTTAATTTATGAGAAATATATTTGCTTTTGTCTTAGTACCAACAAAAAATTTAGGAAAATAATTAGGGTCCCGTGTAAAAGAATTAAAACTCATGAATACGTATGAACAATATATGACTCAATGGACAGCACCATCAAAAATTACTTTCCAATGATTATTTTAAAAAATCCACCTTTTTTCGATTACGAAACATACGACATGTTTTTCAGCGAAGGTCACGGTATCGGCTTCAGCGAAACCAGAGTTCCCGGCTTCGGAGACAAGTCTACGGTTGACTGTAATATCATGCTGCCGACCGGTGGTGACCACAACCTGAATCTCAACGCGTTTAGGACTCAAAATAAACCTGACTACGATAAAACTATCAGCACAGTTGGCGGTGGTCTTGATTATGCGTACTAGTACGTTTAGAAAATTTACTAAAAGAATCTTCTTTTTAAATTTCATCACAATAAATAGGCGAAGTTTTTAAATTATATTCATTTAATTATATCCTTAAGAAGTGTATAGAAATTAGTTATGCAAATTATAGAACCAACTCACAATATGTTACTTTAGGAATAATTGAATTTATCCAAATTTATAATTTATAATAATTCGTCCGTTTAACCGAAAACATGTTCACAGCTGGTCACAAGTACCCCTCAAAGATCTCCACAACGACCGATCTTGCGGTACCCGCATCCGGTGGGTTTGTACGACCTTCAACAGGTCGTCGGTCCACTTTATGATCGCCTAAGAATAGTACCAACCTATATCGTTCCCATGGGTGTCGTAGAAGGCGACCAAGGGATTAAACCAGGGGATGAGCAGCATCATCCTCTCTGAGTACCACAAACACCTACTGCGATCGCCAACCCGTCTGCCAAGCGTGCCAATTACTTTTTAATGCGTTACAATATTCCTATACGCTAGCAATTAACATAAGTAAAACGCGGTGAAACGCTAAATCTAGTAGTAAAAAATCACATAATTTCTCAAACTTTTTCTTTTAATTCAAGCATAACAAAATAGAACAGTGATGACTAAGACTAGACTAGATTAAGTTTGGTAGATGGGTATCACGCGGGCTTATAAACCTAACAGGGAGCAATTGGCAATTAATATGGGGTTAACAACATACGAATGTTAACGTTAACGGATGTTGATATTACTTCTCTAAAGGAATGAAAAGAGGAACTAGCTTGAATGGCATTACCTTGCAATATAGATATTTTTTACTTCTTCCACGGGTGTAGTATCACGCACTATATGACACCCAATTATTGGATTACCGAATAAATCCTGGCTATCGAGTTACTTTTAATTATTTTGTTGCCGCGGCAATTTACTGCACGTCGCGTCTAATAGATTCCAACTTGAACTGAATAGTATTGGAGTGATGGGACAGAGATAGATAGATTGACGAAGAGAAGGATGGAATGTGTCGCTGAGCGTTATTTTCTATGACTATCTGTACCCGCGACTTCACCTGCGTGGTATTTCGTATTTGTAAAATGATGATTATGATAAAATACAGATAATAATCGTAGTTTTAATATTAAACTGAAAACACAAATAGGATTTATTTTCATATAGATATGCAATACGTCGCCCCCTCCTCCCTATATTTGGCCTAAAGTCCTAAACACCGCAAACGTGAACTTAATTTTTCACTCCTTTAGGAGTTGTTTTTATCAAAAACGCTGAAATGATTCATATGTTTTTTGACTCCGGACTTAAAATGGATTTTATTCGCATACAACTTTACATCCTCTTATTCAACCTTTGGGCCGAGTTTTCAAGAAATAAAATGTACCTTATATTGAATAGACTAGATAACTTCCATACTGAATTTCATCAAAGTTTATAGAGTAGCTTATGTATGTTTCCTGCATAGATAATTTGGTAAAAATAATACAAATATTTTATTCATTGTTTATTCAACCACCACCACTCGAGAGTTGTTATTCTTTACACGAACGACGAACAACAAATTCATCGAAATCAGCCAATCCGTTCACGAGATATCATCAATAAAGGCGTTCAAACTAAATGTATAAGAAAATGAATTTTCTTCATAATTTTTCCGTTGTTTTCCTATAGTTCCTATAGTTATCCTGCTGTTCGGGAGGGAGACAGAGCCAAATAAATTAAAGATAATAAAAATCGGTCCAGTCGTTCTTGAGTTATAGATTATAATCGGTCTTTGTTTTTGTTACTACGAAAGTGAAGGAATGAATTTACGCGATTCTGGGACTCAATCTGGGACGCATCATCAAAACGACATTATATTAAGAATTCGATTTCATTAAATAATTTATATTTAATTGTAATAACTCTCTAATTATATTAGTCATGTAACCGACCCAGATTTACTTTTAAAAAACTAGATAAATGTAATAAATTAAATGTCTGTGTTTTTAATATTATTAAACGATAAAACTTATGAAAGTTGATTGATTTACGTTCGGATCTCGTCGAAAGTGAAAAGATTTTGCTTTCACGAAGCCCACAGTATAGAGATAACAGCGGATTTAATATTTTTCCCCAGTATTGTTAAATTATTATAACAACAGAATTCACCGTACATTTTTTTTTCTCCTGCTCTAATAGCAACATCTCTTTCTAATAATTTCATTTGAAACAATTATAGTTATAATCAATACCGAAAACGAAATGAACGAGCTGAAAACATTTCTCTACATCCAAGGTCAACGGACAGTATAACAACTTTTGCTAGGTAGCAGAAGTATTAAAACTTAGTTTTTATTATAAAATCTACTAATCAACTGGATTTCTTATAACCGATGTGTGTATGTGAACAGTCGAGTTGGGTCTTTATGAAGCTATAAAGCCTTGTTTAACTTTTACTTATTTCTATTCAAACTGACCAATCCGCCAACGTCACTTAAGAACTTTAAAATTATCTTAATACAATTCAAAAACTTAAAGAAAATTTGTTTGTTAACTGTGTCAAAATCTTAATTAAAAGTGGTACTAAAAATACGGGCGAAGTCGCACGCAAAGGTAACCAGCCGAAACGCCGGCCGTTCGACTCAGGGTTGTCTAGAAACTTATTAATTTTACCAAATTACTTATTACCAAATATTGTATGAACTTATTTTACTAAATATATTACTAGAAATTATGGAAATCAAAATAGTTATTTATCTGTTAAAATGTTTAATAGTAGCATTGAAAGTGCCATATAAATAATGACGTTCGCCGATTCCAGAAGTCAATAAACCTGTATTTCTGTTTTCTCCGCTAGATGGCGTACTGAAAAAATGTTTCTCGAGTATTAGATTGTTCTACATGTTTTTTTCTTCATCGTCTTTCGAAATTAATTTTATTTTATTGCAAATTATAAAATGAAAAATCTGAAGGTCAAACCCACTAACGGTCAGACAAATGTTGACCGTTTTTGTTATTTTTATGTTTTTTGATTTTTTATTATTTTCTGATCATAGAACAGACCATAAATACGGCTGACGGTCGCTGAAAAAATATTAAAAAATTGATCACAAATAAGCATTGTAATTTTATCTTATAGAGAGCGGTTACTGTATTAAGCTACGATGTCACACTTTACGTGTTTCATAAAAGTTCGATACTAGTATTAATTCTACTCAAAACTTTAATAAACCGATATTTTTTTTTCGCTCTATATACGTATTTTATTTAATTTTATTATTGACTAAGTTTATTGTTTTTAGTACCCAAATTAAATCAAAATGTGAACTTTTTCCCGGCCTGTTCTCGTTGATGGCAACCCTACGTTAGAGTCTGCGTCTCGCTCCATTTCCAACGTCACACGTTATTGCGTTTACCACAATGGAGCCACTGTATGCTTCTTTATTACTAAATTACGTTTAAAATACATAGGTACATCATACATATATATTAAGATTTTATCATTCGCTGTCTGTTAAATACAAAACTACCTCTTATCCGTCATTGTATCGACGTCATTCATTAATAATCTCATAACTCTTTCTATGTACCAACTAATGTAATAAAATGTACACTAAAAATAGGCCCAAGGGTTTGTATATTAATGAAAAAAGTATCACGTAAATTGCTTAAGTGGATTATAAGCGAAATAATACATACATCTATTATCGTTATAAATCTACTAGCAGTGGCCGCGACATCGCTTGCATGGAATTCAGATATTTATATTCTAATAGACAGCCTATATTCTCCCTCTAGATGCAATCTATCTCATTAACAATATATTCCCGTCCCGCCCGTCTAGGCCCCTACCCGCGGAGAAGGTCACCCCGGCCAGACCACACAGACAGCCTTGCCAGTGCAATGGAAGGTCTAAGCCCCGCCCCTTTCCCCCTTGGTTTGCCAATACGCCATAGTCCAGACACCACCCAAACTATGCACCCAGCCATTTTTGCCCTAATAGGACTAAATGGCGAACTGTACAGCATACTACCCATGTGGTGATGAGTGTCACCTCCCGCCTCACCCTTATAGCCCTGCTCCTCACACCTAAAACATTTGCCGCCCCCCCCGTTCTACCCCCGAAAAATAGACTGGGAGAATGTACCTCAAGCCCAAACACCGGAAACAACGCAGAGGCATACATCAAACCGTTCAAATAGCGTACGCCATTTTGTAGAATTTTTACCGACTTTAATTCTCTTTATTGTGATTAATTATTTTAAAAATATATTTACCGAAATAAAAAATAGCCTATGTATAATATACCTTTCTAATAGACAAAAAATTTACCCAAACATCTAAACACAAACTTTACATCTTTATAATATTTGTTATTAGTATGCATACATTTTATTATCATAGTTTTTAAATGAATCTAGACAAACGCTATTCATACATTATATAAATACATATAGATGTTACTATAGAGTATAAACCGTACCAAATTTCATCGAAATCGGTGTATTAGTTTTTGAACAAATTAATAAACAGCCAGACAGATAGACCTAATTTTTTAGTTTTTTATTATTATAGTATTATTTAGTATACATTATGTATGTCCTTTTAATGTTTCAAAACAGTCCAAATTATTAAGAAATCAGTATAGCACCAACTAAGAATTATCGTCAGGAATCCCAGTTTTTTAAATTTTATGTGAATAAATTATGTTGATTTAATTTAGTTTTTTTTTGCTGCTCATTTCACTATACCTTTATAACACTATTAAACAAAAACATATGTATTTATTATAATGTTTTAATATAAATATAGATAAACACTATTTACATACTATATTAATGTATACGTATGTATAAAAATGTATTCTAAATGTTACTACAGAGTATAGACTACAATCATACCAAATTTCATCCAATTCGGCCCAGTAGTTTTTGTGTGATTGGCGAACAAATTATTGAAAAGGCAGACAGAGAGACCGACAGACAGACAAAAATCAAAATCATCAAAATCAAAATGTGTTCTGTTGTCAATTCTGAACCACTCATGGTATTTTTTCTGATCTATCTACCATGTACAGATTTCGTCCCTCTAGGCTTTTATTATAAGTACTAGCTGTGTTCCCGCGGCTGCGCCCCCTTTTCATATATTCTTCAACGCGTTTAAATTTTTTTTTAATAATATAAAGTCAAAATTCCTTTCGGAGATTACAGACAGACAGACAGACAAACAAACAGAGACTCAGTCAGGCAGACCGACGAACATACAGACAGACAAAAATTAAAAAATATATATATTTTGGTACAGGTATCGTATATACATTCATATATATTTAGTAAAAAAATAATAATTTTGACATTACAAGCAGACACTTCAATTTTATTTATTAGTCTAATAGATATAGATTATCTATAGAAACGGTTAGGTAGAATTACGATTAGGTTGACTTTTAAAATATGTAAGAATAATGCGTGAATATTTTTAAAGTAGCTGTGTCCTTGCGGCTGCGCCTGCATTTCCTACATTCTTCACTGCATTTAATGTTTTTATATGGAACCCAATTTTTTTTTTTTATTAATAAGATAACGTAAAAATATTTCTCATAAATTCAAGCACTTGCCCGTAAAACTGTGCATTGTATCGGATTTTATTCAATTTTTTATGAGTTTAAATTTTATTTACGCGGAACCTTAATTGTTTTCTAAAATTAAAAGTACCCTACGTTACCCGGTAACTTCAGCTATCTACCAAAAAAAGTCCCGGCAAAATCCGTCAAGCCGTTTCGGAGATTACCCGGAAGAAACAGACAAACAGACAGACAAAAATTTTAAAAATTGTATTTTTGTTATAGATAAGCGTATAAACATTCATATCTATTTAGTAAAAAAAATTGACATTACAAACAGACACTTCAATTTTATTTATTGGTATAAATAAAAATAACTCGTTACTTCATACGACCTTCAGAGTAAATTTAATTTTCCAACATACGCGACGAGGGTAGATAAACACGCACCGAGCTAGAGTTTAATGGGTAAATAATGAGACAGTGCGTTTAAAAAATGTGTTAAAACAACACATTTCATAACGCGCATTCGCTTCTGTCGGAAATGGGACGACATTCCGTTCCATTAAAGCCGTGTTCACAATTTTTGTTTTTGCAGCGCCGCTAACATAAAAATAAATTAAATTGAATTCCTGAAATAAAAAGACAGGAGTGCACTAGTGTTGTTACACTTGATAATAATGTTGGCAATAATTGATGTTATTCTTCCAAACCACCGAAACGTTGAGGCTTAGACTATAGTAAAGGAATATATCAAGTGGTACAGCGAAACCTTGACAATTATTATATGTCGATGTAGTAAATAACTGTTGATTTCTAAGCGTTTCATATCGCCAATACGTAATTCAACGCCAAATCGTATTTATATGCAATGATTTTATAACAATGTTAACACTTTTTATATTATATGAGCCAAGAAAACGAATATATTCATCCATATATGTGATGTCGTCACAGGTTTTTATTTATTTTCTGTGTAGAGATTAAAAAAATATTGAACTTCGCACAGGGAAATGAAATAACGGTTTTTCTATATCCCCTACGCACCTCAGGCATATCTCGAGTCTTTGTTGTCCCTTTTTATTTATTTATTATTGTCTTATAATATAATCGTCTTTATTTACATATTAAATAAACCCTTACATGTATTTATTAATTTATTTTCCTTTCTTTATTTTATTTTTTTTTTTCTCCCTGATAATTGTATTCTATTTTATTTCAAATTAATTTATTCGAGACTGCTGTTTCTTGTTGCTTTAGTTGCCAGACGTAAATGTTACAACCTCATGGACGAAATCGAACAGATACTTCCGAGTGTCCTGACCCTCCAGGCGGAGGCCAGGCTCTCCATTGTGACTTTCCCGACCCTGCACTTCAGGTCGTGTCGAGACGGCGACTCTGGGTCACAAGCACAAACGGGGCTGTCTTTGAGTTTTATTTACGTATTTTTATTTTACGCATGTGTAGTTTTGAAATGTCAATTGACTGTTGCTATTCATTGTTACCAATAGTTGCAACACAATACACACAGTATAACAAGTCCTTATTTCTTATGCCCCGAGTGGGTTTTTATTATATTCATGTGCAATTCGACAACGGCTCCTTCGTATCTTTGTTCTCGCCGCAAGTGTTTATTTAAATAATACTAGTTAATTTGAAACATTTTATATTTGTGTATATTATATTTTTGTTAATTGTAAGCGACTTACTATGTAATGTAATCTACCAGTTAAACAGAATGACATTTAGTTTTATTATTTTTTCTTTACTTTGTATTTTTATCTTTAATATCATCGTTTATAATAATAGCTTTTTGTGATTTTGTCTATCGTATATCTGTGTGTATATTGAAACTGTAGTTAACGAAGTCCGACGGCTTGCATCGCGAGATTACTTTATAATATTAATAATAACTGAGGTTCCGGAGCAACAAATTTTAATGGAAATTATTAAAAGATGCAAGCCGAGATTGACCCGAATGTTATACAAATTAACACGATCTGTCTCTTGTAGTCGTGTTACATAGCATAACACGTTAAAAAGAAACGACACGCGATAACGGACAACGATTAATTATAACTGGAAAATGTATTGTAATGTACTTTATTTAAATAAGGAACCGATCATATATTTTCTCGTTTTCCGCTGTGTATGAATTACAAATTACGATATCAATTTTTATTAAGGTTTTTATTTTTATTGTAACAAACAATATACGTTTTAATTGGTCGTTCGTTTTCGATTTCTCATAAAAAAATATTAACGTGACCATGGAACTAAGTACTACAAATACACTTTGGTATATATATTAACTATACTGTATAAGTTCATAGCTTTGACCATAATCTTAGCTGATGTTAAGTGGTCCAAATATTAAACGGATAATTCTAGAGATACCCTCAAGTGATGTTGCCAGATCACACCTAATCAAACTTGAGGTGGTAGCTTCCCAGGCGGCCATTATTAGAAAATGCCTTAACCTAAATTATTTAAAATAAGCTTATGTTACGTTGTTAAATTTTAAATAAATCTTTTTATTACCATTATTATTACCGTAAATTACACACAAAACCGAATAAAAATATTTTTCATATCAGTAATATATTAACTACAGTGTTGAATTCCAAATAATTAAGTAACATTACGAATCGTGTAACTTTTTCTGTCTACGCCTACGTGCCGTACCTATCCTACAGTTGCAAGTCTTATAATAAAACATACAGTCAACTTTGTATTGAAATGTTTTATATTTTATATAAACTAAAGTGCTGGAAGTGGATATTTTATATTGTATATGCTCAGAGCTTTGACTACATTCTCATCTGATGTTAAGTGACGAGGTGGTCCAGGGTAGTTAACATACTAAATAATACACCTATAGGTGTTTCGTGTGACGCGCAATCCGACCGCACTATCAACTACGCCATCATATCCCTGACGCCATCATCGCTTCAAGGACTTTTTTTGTGATTGTCTTGTTTCTGTTGATATTGTGAACAAGTAGTCTTCATGATGTCATTAAAAAACTAAAGGAATAGTTGATAATTAGCAACAATGCTTGATTTTCCTATACGCACGTCGTCTACGACTATAAATACCAGTTTAATGTCTTCATTTATTTCATTGTAGATAGTTGAAGATTGAAATATTTTTTTTATGATCAAAATTATCCATTTACAAAATGATCCTTGACAATAGATAATTATAAACAAAAAAATTGCGAAAACAATAGTAAGATTTTTAAGTCGATTGTAGTAGTAAAATGTACGGACCAAGGTGAAGCCGACTCACGAAAACCCGTGGGATACTGCTTCGGTCTCGGTAACAAGGAAGAAGCGTATAGAGATTAAAAAAAGAAAAACAAATAAAAAATTAATTTTCATTCTCGAAAATTTAAAGACATAAATTCAAGTTATTCACCATTACCCAACCGAATGAAGTTGATAAACAATTAAATTTGTCGATACCAATCTTTGGGTTTGGATGTAAGTAAACAAAAAAAACTATATTCTAGCATAAAATTAATAGAATTAATTTATAATATAATCAGTATAATTATTCAGTTTGTATACTTTTCATTACATATTACATAATACTTTTGATTACAATTAAAATTATCTATTATATTTGAACTTCAATGTGCGAAAATGTAACTTTGTGGAGCTATTAAGAGTTAAAATGAGTATCCTGTATAGGGATACGAAGTCAGGTAACCTTCAACACTGGGCTACGTCGTATCGATTTTTTTTGGTCGGTGCTCCTCCTAATATACCTCTAGTTTGAGACTAATATGAGAATATTAGTATACCAATTATATACCAATAATCATAAACTATTCATAATCATATCTTCACAAGTATCAAATAAATGAACTAAGAGTTGCGAAACTCCACATTTATACATATAAAATTAGAGATAATTCAGCACTACTTAAGCAATCATAAATAAAGATTTAAAAAATTTTTACCCAACAACCCAACTGACCCCGACGTAATTTGAACACGCAACCTTCTGATCTGGAGTCAGACGCGCTACCGTTGCGCCACGGAGTCACTGTAGATATCATA
Organism: Samia ricini; assembly: GCA_014132275.2. Lineage (NCBI taxonomy): Eukaryota > Metazoa > Arthropoda > Insecta > Lepidoptera > Saturniidae > Samia > Samia ricini. Next base: position 18,109,859 of record AP028161.1, read on the forward strand.
GAAATATTAAAGCTGTCAATATGAGAAATTAGAAAGTAGTCCTTTAGTAAATAGTTATTGTTGAAAATAGTAAACATTTAGAAACAGCCCTTATTTTTTTTTTACTTAATATTGTGTTATGTATTACGAAAAATTTATGAAAATCAGTACAAAAATAATTTCACCTAATGAAATAAGTTTAACCAATGATGAATGTTATTTTAATTTTTAACTACTACGGCTCGGATGTTTATAGAGCATTGACATTGTTAAAATGACATCTGAATTCATTAAAACAATTTCTACTCTACCTAATGTTTTATCTAATTAAATAACTTACTTACTTGGATAAGACAATCGACATTATCACCATGGTTTGATAAGGTATTATTATTCATTATACGATAAGAAAAGCCATTTGTTAAATTTAAATTTGCACTTAAATTAAAACATTTAAAATTATTTTTTGATTATTTAAAATCACTTTGTTTATTTCTCGAATCAGAATACCCAATATAAAGTTTTGTGAAGTTGTTAAGGTGCAAGAGTAATCGGATTTTTTTAAATTTTTGTTTACCTTTAAATGGTAAACACGATTCATTACAAAAAACAGTTGTGACTACGAAGAAATCAACAATCTATTTTCTGCTGTTGTGCCACTTTGCATTATCTTTGGCATTTAGTTAAACGGTTACTGATCTATTTAGGTAATAAGATGAATTAAGTCACTGTAACGGGTCTATCATCATATGTATTTATGATGTTTGCGGAAATTCCACGACCTCAGCCTAGTTCTACTACACAGAATACTTTATTTTAAGGTATAATTTTTTGTTAATTTTTCTTAAATCAAAATCTAAACAACTCTCCATCTTCTATGTACAAAATTATGATAAAGTAAAATACAATAGTATCCGCGATTGCTGGGAGGTAAAAGTTTATTAAGCGTATCAAGTTGACTGAAAAGACAACGGTAAACACCAGAAGGTAAATTGGTTGCAAATCGAACGTATTACGGTAAGGCTTGGTTAACCAAATCACTGTGACTTTTCGATATATTTAAATATGAACGATGGTATGATTCTACTTTGTAGACAATTAGCATGATAATTTTTATCATAATATCAATTTTCATCTATACTAATCAATAAAATTGAAGTGTCTGTTTGTACTGTCAAAAATATTTTTTTTTTTTACTAAATAGATATGAATGTATATACGGATACCTATAACAAAAAAGCAATTTTAAAATTTTTGTGTATCTCGTCTGTTTGTTCCGGGTAATCTCCCTAACGGCTAGACGGATTTAACGGACTTTGTTTGGTAGATAGTTGAAGTTACTTTGGGTAACTAAGGGTACTTTTAATTTTCGAAAATAATTAGGATTCCGAATAAGAAAATTAAAATTCATAAAAAATTGAATAAAATTCAATTCGATGGACAGTTTTACAGGCAAGTGCTTCAATTTATAAGAAATATTTTTACTTTATCTTAATACTAAAAAAATGTCAGGGTACCGTATAAAAAAAATTAAAACGCAGTGAAGAATATATCAAACGCGGGCGCAGCCGTGGGCACGCAGCTAGTATACAATACAACTACTAGTTATTAAAAAAATATCTTCAGAGCATGGATATAGACGCAAACTACTCCATTTACTTCATTGAGATAATTCTGTCAACTAGTCAAACTATAAGAAAAATGCTTGAAAAAGAAACTGCATCGGTGAACACATGAGAAAAAAAACAGATACAAATAATAATATGGACCGGCGTGAGTCGGTGTTCAAAAGGCGAAGCTGATACATTATCATTCGAATTTGGAGGGCATTTATATGATATGATGCGTTAAAATAAATATTCCACCGGTTAATAAAACTTTCGGTCCACTCTGTTGGGGGCTTACCCACGCTGTGCCACCCCAACAAGGTGGAATGTTGCGGGAACCCTCTAAATACGGGTAGCACACGCAAGACCGGTCCTTCTGGAAATCTTTGAATGAGACTTACGTCCAGCAGTGGACATCTTGCGATTGATACGATGATGATGATATCCGACTTTACGAATATATTAAAATAGTAAGCAAAATCCGCTGCACGCTCATCGCTTACGGCACACGTCAAAAAGTGCACCTTACGCAAGTCCGTGGACTGCGCACGCGATTCTGTTACGCACAACATCAGCGGGGATACAATATACGGAATTAATATTTGTAACCAGTTAGTTTGAATGCTGTATAACTGGACATATCGCGTGTTATTTTATTACGATGTGAAAACAATATGTATCTATCAATCTGTGTAAGGAATTACGTCGTTTGTAATTTTACGCGTACTTTAGTAATTATATATTTTAATGGGTTTTCTATATACGCGTGGAACGATATTTCTAGAAGGTCGATTCGTGTTTGAAAATATATTCGATTTTTAATTTTTTTTTGTAATGAATGTAAGTTTATAATCGAAGTAGAAAAACTAGGGTGCTTTTCCTTTTTAATTCTCCGTTTGACAATGTGAGAGAGTGAGACACATAGTCTTCGTCTCCATTACATATATGGGGCAATGTGTTAAAAACTATGTAAAATTTACCAACAATATAACCATTCCAATTAAAAATAGCTTTATTTTTTTAAATCGAATCATTTCAACTGTGGCTGCTAAATGATAGTGTATTAGAGTGTCATTGATGGACGTGGGTTCGAATCCACGTACAGTATTCTATAATATCCTTGAGCTTTCAGTGAAGGAAAAGATCGTTTGAAAATTTGTTCTAACAACATCACTTGAGAGCCAGTACCTATACACTTGATGACAACTTGGACATCGTCATTTAATATCAGTGGAAATTCTGGGCAAACCTGTAAAGTATACCTATTTAAGAAAACAATAACTTTCATTTATCTCCATTATGATTATGAATAGAAGTCATTGATACATGGGAGTGTATGCTAATAACAATGTAGTCAATATTTCTTTCAAACAGTCTATGTGAATTTCCTCATATACAATTTCACAATATGTGTTTCTATGTAATTTATACGTGTAGGCAAGTCATATTACGGTTACATCGCATTACATAATATTGAGATAAAATCAAGATTTGAAACCTATCGCTATAGACAGCAACTGATCAATAAATATCCAAAGTTATTTGTAAAAAAAACCCGAACAAAAATCATTAATTCACAATGTAGTGACGCACGTAGAAATAATAATTTAAAAATATTGACTAAGTTACTAACTTTTCCCCACGTATTAAGATTTTGTAAATTAATATAATCTATGCCAAGAGATAATCGATGTTCTATATCCCTGAAAACATGTAAGTATGTTAAATTTAATGATAATCGGCCGACAGTTAATAAGGCGTGAAAGCATAACAAACATATAAATAAAACTCACAGTTAATTTTTTTTAAATTAGTTAGATACGAGTATATCTGTATAATTTAAGTATCCTAACATGTCTGAACTATTTTTTTCCTCCTCCATAATGATTGTGTCTTTCCTGGCATCTCTTTCTTGTCTTTCTCTGCAGAGAAAAAAAGAAGCCAACGATGTGAGTAAATACACCAGTTACATGATTCGTTTAAACCAAAAACATGATACGAAATGTCGACACTTTCATAATACTGCCCTTTTAAAATGACGGATATGCGTGCACAGAATTAGTCACAAAATGGCCTAATTTATTCAACGTTCAAGAAAGCGTGTTTACAAATTTATTTTTTATTTTATGATGATCTAGCCACAAAAAAAACTGCAAACAAAAATGCTTCACAAAAAAATATACCTACATATTTAAAACAATTTAATACTGTAGCTACATTAAATACAAACAAAAAGATACAAGCATCCATCGATATGTTTTTAAATAAATCTTCTACTAGTTACTAAACCTACTTTTTGGAGAAACTTTGTTGAAAAAACTTTTGAAACTAGGGTTGAAGAAAAAAACACATGAATCTTCCCACAAAATGTATTATGATTAAACTAACTGTATAATAACATTCTATTGTACAAGTTACAAAATTAATACAAACTGTATCGGCGGAAGGGACAGTTGCATAACTGGCGCTGCTGCGCTTGCGTACACTGAAATCGTATTAGTAGGTGAAATGATTAGCGTACGTGACAATTATTTCATAACTAGGCATTATTATAATTTATACGAGCAATTTATTGTTTAACACAACAGCCTTAAAAACAAAAAAATGGATAAACGAGTGACCAAATTCTAAGTGGATTTTCTCTACTATGGACTATGATAAAGCGAGTTCTAATCTTATGTTTTTAAATATGTAACTATTTTTAGAGCATAATTTAACCGCAAATTTTAATGAATATCAAATTAAAATATACAAAGTTATATACATGCAAATAAATAACTAGTTCTTATTTTTACAAACAATTCCAGGGACTCCGTGGCGCAACGGTAGCGCGTCTGACTCCAGATCAGAAGGTTGCGTGTTCAAATCACGTCGGGGTCAAAAACTGTTTTAATAAACATTTTTTTTTTATTTACATTTGATAACTTTTACCATTATTTTAGATACTATTTATTTTTATATGAAAGAACTAAAATGTTAGTAGTAAGACGACGGTATCATTCTTCAGTTTGACATATCTTTTTTCTGTCGTTATAGTGGCGCATTTGCAAAACCAATCAGTGTAAATTCACTACGTAGTCAAGACCCGTTGTAACATAAAAGTAGACCTTGTTACAGGTTTAGGAGATTTTGAAGTAACGACTCAATAATTAAGTTCGATATATTACATATACAGTTAACTACTATTGTGCAAATGTATGCACTACAATACACCAATGTAAAGGCTTAAAGAACTAAAAATAAAATCACTGTATATGCAAGATTAAAATACAAATTTTATCTAGGGATTTATTATTTATTCAAATGATCATTATAAATCGGCAAACTAGATCATATAAATACATAGAAAACATAATTTTAGATCTACGCCTGTAATGCTTGATCTTTCAAGGATTATAAATTTGTTTGTTGTCTGTTATTTCGTTCATCAATCCTAATTTTTTTTCAATATTTATCCATTGTGAGTTTATTTTGTATTGTTGCGATAACTATTTGCAATCATTACCAACCATAACATACATGGTAATAAACGTTATGCATGTCATCAGGCATACATTGTCTTTTATATAATTTTTAACATCCACCCCAAACAACATATTTATTTTCACATCACTATATTATACTTACAAATAGAATATTATGTAAATGTAGAATGTATTAAGACCGAACATAATATCAAAATAAATAATAACATTGTGTTAATAAAAAATAAATAAACGAATGCATTGCGAATCCGCATAAATCGTTCTGAATCTTTAGGGTTGGCGACCTACTAACCTATTGTAATTGAGCTCCCATATGATCGTCTGACAGTTTAAACGAGAGAGATTTAACAAATTCAGAAATCACTGAAGATCTCAGTTGCTCAATATTCTCACGAGTGAAGCTCATCGTCACACGCTCCGGTTCTACTTGCGATCCTCAATTAAATACTCATTGTTAAACGTGGAACCGCAACGTGGTTTGCGCAACCCTTGGCGGTGGTTAAACCGTCAAAGAATAATATATACACAGTGGTTCTTTTATTTTATATAAATTATCAATGAATATAGAACGAGTAAAGTGGTCTCTTCATTCATTATCGTCAAAGTCTAAATTGTTTAGTGTAAAGAGTATTGTCGTTTTCAAGTTCTTAGTTATTTAGACTTCTGCGTAATAATATGTACAAATTAAACGTAAATGAGTAAAATAGTATAAACTAATGATGTCCGTGTGTACGCACTCTGCTAACTGCACTTGTGTTAGAAACAGTTTATTTTCATATGTCTTTTCTATTACATATTTTATGAAAATCCAATGCGTTTTTTTTGTCAATTTTCTTATTTTTTAGTAATAATATAAGGAATAATTCTTTTAAAACGTAAAATTTAATGTAATAATAATTAATTACTTTTTCCGGTCACGTCAATGCATGCTACAATATTACACATTCTTGGTACATCCTACGTAATACGTATCTATGCCTGTATTTCTTTAGAGTGTTTATATTTTGAAAATAACTGAACAGATTTCAATTATCATTTATTAAATTGATATAATTACCTATTGAGTATATAATATATATTTTATTACCGTAGGGAATATATTGATTAATTTACAGAGATACTAGTGAATAAAGTCGTCTAAAAATGTCTACCGGCATACTCTCTGTAACTGTTTAAAAGATATTAAATGGTATTTATCATTTCAAAGTGATTAGTTATACGCAAGCAGAGACGTAAGTACAGCTAGCTTAAAATTATAATATCAATTTACCCTCAGAATCGAGCTCGCTAACAAGTTATTGCAACAAGCAGTCGGTACTACAGTATCCAGTGAAATAACATTACTCAATAGCTCAGCGGCTTTTTGTCCATGTTTTACAACTCTCAAGCGACTGTGACGCAATTTATACAGCACCATTCGATAGCCACAGATTAAATAAATAATAATTGCTGTCCACATGCCGCGCTCTGTAATCATTACGTAATGACCGCGCCTCTTTACAAATTAACCTCTTTACTTGGAAACTATGTTTGGAGAAAAAAAAACACCTGTGGCAGATAAGTAATGCTATGCGTAATGTGTACGTATGTACTTATATAACTTATTGAATGAAAAATATAAAATAATCGTTTCTTTAATACTTTTTCAATCAAGTAATTAGTTGAAAATAAAATAAAATGTAAATTATATACTGTAACTTATAAATAATACAAAAATTTACACTGCCGGAAGCTATTTGAAAAAAAGACTGGTATTTTTCACATCGTATATATATGATTTCAATATTGTAGTCACTGAAGATGTGCTTGGCGCGATTTTCGTTTGTCATATAATCTTCCTTATTTTTCATTCATTATTTTGCAGTATTTGGCTATATATTATGTAATTTTAGTGGCATTTTACGAGGTATAGTTTAGGTACGATGCACAAGTGTAGTGCAGTGAAAATAATGACAAGGAGCATGAATTCTGAAATGTCCCAATCATTCCCGTTGTGGTTGAAACAGAAGACCGCCATTTTGTTGCCGCCATTTATCGATAGTGTTCCTAACGTGTGACTTGGCTACATGTCTACTAGTAAGTACCTTTACCTTTTCCTTAAGAAGAAATAAATGAAACCAAAAAAATGTGATTACAAATACCTAGCCACGATGCACCAGACGACCTTTTTTAAAATACCGTTTACAAATCCAACACAAAACAAAGTTTAAACCATTATAAATAAAACAACAATTAATTGGTTTGTTTGTGAAACAAAGCGATTGGTATTTGAAAAAGTATACAAAGCGTTGAATGTACGCACATACAATGCTGGCTTAGTCATACAGCAAGCAAGAGTAAATAGGTAGGAACTATAAAACCATGCGTTAGAAATGGAATAGTAAAAAATGTATTTAGTGTAATTTATGTGGAGGACCTATTTTTAATTGTTTTACAGTTAACATTTGGTGTCACAAAAACGAGAAAGGTTGGAAAATGTTATGTTTTAAATATTATTATTACTATACTTAATAAAGTAAAGTGGCAGTGGGCACATTGTCGTCCCGTAGAACCGATGCCCGATGAAGCCAACGGGACGACCAATTTCCAGCAGTGGGCATCTCTTGGTTGAGATTAATAGATGAGTTAAAGAATTACAAGGAAGACGATTATAGGCCTTTTTGTCTTGATTAATATTCAATATTATTCGTATAACTTCCATCATATATTATCTAACGTGACATAAAATACAAATTATTTTAAAACCTGCCTTTAGAATACATGTATCAGTTAGAAAAATAGGTTTGTGTAAATAGGTATTGTATTCTCGAATTATAAGTAAATATCGTACCGGATAAAAATAATGACAAAAATGTAAACATTCTGTAACAATTGCAATGGGCCCCGCGATTACTAAATCCGCACCTGTAGTAAGTAATACACACGAATAATATAATAGATCAAGAGACATTGTGACTGCCGTAGATACAATTGTATTATCGCGTGGAAATCGAATAGAAAACTCCCGTGAAAAAAAAGTTTCCAACTTTAACACGACGTCTGTTGATTATGTACACGATATTATATGATTTTTTTTCTATTTCTATTGTATAGTCATTTCCCATACATTTTTGTAGAGTCGGAGTGTGCCACTGAACTCGCCGGTCTCATTTTGTACTCGTATGTGTACTAGACAAATAGGGTTGTCAACCTTACGCATAAATTTAAATTTAGTGTTGGCAAATAATTTCGTTATTTATTTTTAAAATGTATGCGCCTTCAGCGTCTATCTGCTTGTCCGCTGAGTTTTTATTAAACGTTGAAGCGATGATTATGCAGCGGATAGTGCGGCGGCCGGATTCCGCGTCAATTGCGGGTTCGATCTCCACCTATCCGACTCTAAAATCAAATTGAGCTTTCGGTGAAGGAAAACATCGTGGAGGAAACCATAGCATGGTGGTAGGGCATTTTCTAATGATGCCCGCCTGGGTTGCTACCACCCTCAAGTTTGAAAACCTGTCACCAAACACCAATAGGTGTGTTCCGGCAGCATCACTTGAGAGCCAGTACCTCTAGGCTTAGTGTGTTTACCATCCTGGACTACATCGTTATTTAACATCAGGTGAGATCGTGGTCAAAGCACTGAGCCTGTACCGTGTAAAAAAAAACCATGTAACGAAATTTGAAGCGGTTTTTATTCTCAAATAGATATTTTTCCAATGAGTTTCATATAATAAAAGTCTAAAATCAAACGCCGTCACATCTAGTTGGAAAAGGTTTTGGAAAAAAATATTTATCCTGCATGTTACTACGAGATATAAACCACTCTCATATAGAATCAAATATTCGTCGATTAACTGAAACATTACATCTATTGTAATGGTGCGCAATTATTTATTTAAGTATTTTTTCCTTCATACGACGCGACCTAATGTAATACTAAAACGAAAATCACATAACATACAAATGAAAAACAATTATATAAATCGGTGCAATGGTTCTCGAGTTATACGCCAAATAACGGACAGATAGACAGAGAGACAGATTCGAATTAATTCGGCAATGAAATGATAAGACAGACCACCTGTATTAATTTAAATTTAATTCTTATAAAGACAGAATAAATTACTTTATTAATTAAAGGCGGCCAACTGCCGCATGAATGTTTAATACTCGAGATATGTAACTGTGCGTGTCTAAAAGAGACACCTTTAGCAGCTTTATTAGAATCAATTATTGAGCAACGGGTTTTCACGTGTTATCTTCCCTTTTTCCTATCCCGACGTTACGGCTGCGTTTTACCAACCGTGGTCACTGTACCAGTCAACCCGCGACTGACGTGTATTGAACACGCTAAGCCTTAAAGGTACTGGCTCTCAAATGTTTCTACCGGAAACACCTATTAATACAAACTCGAGTGTAGTAGCTAACCAGGCAGTCATTAGAGATTGTCATTATATTTTCCTGACGATGCTTTATTCCACGGAAAACTCAGGCTTATTATTAAATAGGATAGCCAGGTGCATCGAATCCACCGCGATACATTAGCAAACGTTATAATTAAAAAGAAACATACATACAAAGGTCTATGTTAATAAATAGGCAAAGATAAAACAATTTAAAATCAGAAAATTCTTTATTGAATTTAGACCCTAATAAGGCGCTTATGAACGTCAAAACACTAACACCGGTTCTGAAAATAACACAGTTTTTTTTTTATATGGATTCACAATATAAATATACACATATTATTTTTAAATCAAAACTATACAAATCATAGTCACAACTATTACTATTCATCTCTGGTTACAACCATTGTTAACGGAAGCACAGGCAGAGGTGTAAATTCCAGAAATCACTATCGGTCACGTAATGACCACCCTGTAATAACCTTTTGAAACTTGCTTGACATGGCGCTTGAACTTATTGTCAGATAAATCGGTAATGTTCTTTGGATCTTATTATAAAACCGAATACTATACAACTTTTATTAGATTTACTTAGCCTAAAGTGTGGGACGGCCAACTTATCTTTATTTCTAATATTAAAATTATGACGATCATTTACCAGATCAAGCCTGTCCAAATTTTTACGAACATACATTGATATACAATATACGAAGATATATTGGGAGGGCAAAGTTAAGATATCATATTCTTGAAACTTGTTCTTTAGAGAATCGCGAGGTCCCATATTGTATATTGCTCGAAACATCTCTCTTTTGTAACGTAAAACTAGTGTCTACCTCTGTTGTTGTACCCCACAGCAAAATACCGTAAGACATTAGGCTATGAAAGTAAGCAAATTAGACTAACCTAGCAGTAGCAATATCTGTTAACTGGCGACATATTCTAACCGAAAAAGCAGCGGAGCTAAGCCTTTCTACCAATGTTTTATAATTTAATATGTGGACTCCATTGTAATTTATTATCAAGTGTGATACTCAGAAATAGAGTTTTATCAACTAAACCTACTAAATTCCTTTCTATCTCAATCAATATGTTGCATATTGGGCAACGTAAATTTTATATATTTCGTCACAGTACACTATTTAAGGCAAACCATTTAGAAATGTTTGCTAGTGTTTTGTTTAGGAGCCTAACCTCTGAATTATTTCTTTTCACTTTATATATATATATATTTAATTGAAGACATTTTTTTCTTTTGCTCATCATCCAACTTACTTTCTTTTTATTCTGTTTAGTACCACAAGGTACTAAACAGAAACTACAAACTAAACTAAAAACTACAAAAACTAAACTACAAAGTTTAGTGTTGTAAATTAAAAAAATATATATTTTTTGTTATTTTAAAGAATGATGTCACTAGTATTTATAAAACTCGCCTTTTGAAGCCACTATTGTGATTTAATTGAAGGCAGGTGTTCCAAGTCAATACGGTGCAAGCATAATTCCAGCCTCTCGCTCACTGGTGGTCAAATATTTATTTCCAAGTCCAAACACGGTAGAAAGTACGCCGTGTCTCCGTCAAGAACGATTCTTAAAGCGGTCAGGTTTCTTCAAGATTGTCTCCTTCACTGTGAGCTGATGGTATTAATGTTAGCGTCCAATCTCACCTAATGTTAAGTGACGATGTAGTCCAAGATAGTAAACATGTTAAGCATAATAATACTGTACTCAAGTAATGTTACTAGAGTTCAGAATTAATTAATGTTTCCTTTCTCTGATAGCTCAGGTTCAGGATTCGAACCCACGTCCATCGACATGGTATCCGACGACTACCTACGTCAATGAGCTGTAGCAGACTTTTATTTGTAAAATTTGGCGATAAGTATTAAAAAAGCAATCAATCAAAATAGTCAAAGCAAAAAATCAGTTTAAAAAAAAAAGGAAAATACAAAGTAATGCTCCGACAGACGGGTTCATAATGTAATACTACGGATATATATATATATATATAGAGACTATAGGCAAAACTCATTAGTTTCATTGTTAATTGACGAAGACGCAGAACATATTTACTAAGCTTCTAATATGGAGTCGAGAGTACATTGTTATTACACGTCCAAACAATGGATATAGTACCTATAAACGTCGATAGGAAACTACGGACACATATTATTCTAAAAAATATAGGAAATTTTCTCATAACTATATAAGTATAAATACAGAATCTCAAATAAAAACGACTATCATTAAGAAATTATGAAGACAATAAGTTTTGATTTTTTTTTAAATCAGTATTTAATTTAAAAGGTAAAAGATAATCTATACTAATAACTATATTTGAAGTGTCTGTATGTAATATCAAAATATTTTTTTTTTACTAAATACATATGAACCAATACCAAAAACATAGTTTTTTTTATTTGTGCTTGTCTGTCGATTGTTCCCACTCATCTCCGAAACGGCTGATCTGATTTCTACGGGACTTTCTTGACAGATAGCTTGAGTTACTCCGCTTAACTCAAACTACATTTATTTTTGGAAAATAATTACGGTTCCGCTTAAAAAAAATTAAATGAAGTCTCAATGGTTAGTTTTACTGTTAAGTTTTTGATTTTGCGATAAATATAATTGCTTTACCAAAAAAAATATAGACAATAATTAGGATTCCGTTCCAAAAATTAAAAGCCAAGAAATTATAAAAAAATACGATTCAATGGTCAGTACCATGAAAACATTATTCTTACAGTGAAGAATATAGGAAACGCGGGCGGAGCCACTGGCACGCAGCTAGTATGAAATAATAACAAATAAGTTATCAATTACTAGTGATGGGAACATACATTGGACACCCTTATCGATATAAATTTTTTATATGCATAGAAATAAAAAATATCGATATTTTTACGATATAGACTCAAAATTGAATACGACACGAGATGCTTTCGTGGAAAGATCAAGAGAGGAAATAAAATACAATAAATCATTTTTTTAAATCGTATACTTTTTAAATTAAAACTTTTTGTTATGGGATTTACGTGAAATTAAAAAAAAACTATAGATAACGAATTTTCATTATCTATATAGAAAGCTGGGTATTAGAAATAATAACTAATACAATAGATAAAAATATAATTAACGCAACAATAAAAAAACGTGTCCTATTATATCATTGTTATGAAAAATAAACGTGTCATAAATACAATCGTACTCGCTAGTAATTTAATAAAACAGTTGTTTTTACACGTATACTGAAACACTGTTTTGATAATAATGTAAATAAATGTAATAATTATGACGATCTTAAATTGTTTTGATATAATATCTATATTCGGTATTTTTAATATTGAAATGTTAACATCGCTACATGATCAGATATCAAGCAAACATCTGCGAATAAACTAAAGCCGTTTCCGAACGCAATAAACTGCTTAGAAAGTCAACATTCTTGACAATTCAGATAGATCGAAGCGTATATTAAATATTGCTTTTTTACTCACCTCCTCTCAATTATACATTAAACATGCACAAATTCACAGCACAACACTAAATAAACTGATTTTTTAATATGTGTATTTCTTGTCACAATTCACAAATTGGCGCGTCGTGAATTCGCGTGGTCGTGTTTCTGGCGCATGCGCGAAAGGCGTACACGTTAGTCCAATGGTCGCCCCGTTATGTTGAGGCAGTTGAGGTGAGCGTGGAAAGCAGTCACGTCACTAGCGTCAAAGAATCAATATCGTAACATAAGCAGATAGGTACATCGTAAGCTAAAACTTCTATTGCAATGTTCTTATCGTAATTATTTATTCAAGTTACGGTAATAATTAATAATTGAAATTACGAGTTTTAATCGATTTGTAGGTTTTAACTTTAAACAAGTTGGCCAAGTACACCCCGAAACTTCACCAGGACATCTTCTGATCCCCAACAACTTTCATGCACTAACATAACACGCATTACACTGCACCCCACACCTCTGCACACTACACACAGGTACATGGATTCCATAAGGGACTTTGAGGTTCTAGTTTCCTTTAACTTAGATATAGCCCGTGGTAAATTCCGAGGAATTTACATTAAAAGTAGGAGCCTAAGCCAAATTCCGTACTACTATGATGCCCTTGTGCTGGCTATCACTCTCCTAATTGAGCAACTTGAGCGCTCGCCTCAAAAATTCCGTGAAGCTCGCAAAGTCCTTCCGGTTTACAGCAATTAATAAGCAAACAAAAATACAAGTTAGCTCCTTTATTTGCAAACTGAAATCTAGTAATTCATTCGAAGTTGATCTACTTTAAAATAACAATTTAACTATAAGTCGACAAACGAATACTCTTTATTTTCTAGCAATACATATTTCATATGATAGTTTAGATAATAATGGTCATTTATGATAGAAAGAACTGCACTTTGAGACAATTTAAACTAATTGAAACAAATTAAAATTCACGTGAATTTGTAAACATCTTGTGGGTGCAAGTTAATACTATATAAAAACAAATTTATTATAATTAAAACTTTTTTTGAAGACGATATGATTATCTGATAAATACTTAATCTATGAGATTCGCAGTTTATCAATGAAGATGGTCGATCGTATCGGTGCTCCGCGGCACTGACCCCCTCGTGTCCCCGCACCCCGCGGAGGGAAAGTAGAGAGGTGCGTATCTTATACTCAGAGGCCAGCCTCCCGTGTGCTTTATGGACAATCTGATATTATGTAAGTACCTATTAATTTTACGATCAATGTTTAAGCGTATTGCCATGCTATTATATAAATTAAAATAAAAGATTTTACTATAGGCCAAATGCTCAGCATTTCACATGACCTACCAGGAAGATTTTATGGACTATAAAGACCAGCATTTATGAATCTCAATTGATATTAAGTGCCAGAAGGAACTAGCTTTCAAAGGCGGCTGTCAGAACTAGGGTTGGCATCCGTTTCGCAAAAGCCGGAATATACAGATTCTCACCTAAGCGGATGCTTCCTGCAAAAGACTGTACGCTAAATTGACACATTTTATGATTAAGGTGGAAAAATTATAGAAACTTTACATTTGTCAAAATCTTTTTTTCTGTCAGATTGTTAAACAATATTTCGATTACGGGATCAAGTTTACAAACAGCAACTGCATTTTCGCTTTTAAATAATCTCTGAATCTAGAAATAGGTAAAGCTCTGATCGTATTATTTAATGACATTGCATTTGTCATAGTTTTCTTAAATATTTTAACCTTTGTTAAGTTGATAATACATTTGATTATAATATTAATGTAATTGTTAAAGGTATGATTGATTTCTAATAGTATTTAATAAATTCATGCATTAGTGTTAGCTGGCAACCATAACCGGAAAACACAACCTATCCAAGTACACATAAAAAAGTCATCTGTTATTATGCCATGGTATCATTAAGATATTCTCCTTCTTTTTAGAAGATTCCTAAGGCACATTACTTGAAGAATGCTTTACATATCATCGGAATGCTGGTTTCTTTGGTTCGAATTCTTTATACCGACTACACTTCATCTAAATGTGAGTAAAATTGATCCCGGAAACAGCTCCATTCATACTAATTTTGCCTTCACCATGCAGCAAAGTGAATCATTACTATGTGTGTGATGGTTGATGGCCAATTGTCGCCAAAAGCGAGTCAACTTTTGGTTTAAGCTTATTATGCAAATTAGACCTAGATACCATACTCTGATTTTCAATAAATACGATACATATATACATGATTATTAAAACTAATAAGTCATTTAAAAATCATGAAGTCTAATTGATATTCTACTATCGTGCTCCATTGGCTTTGAACGCATCGCATACCAAACAAGGGGAAACGGCATAGGTTCCCGAGACAAGCGTCGCTTGCATGCAAATCAGCATCTCGCATCAAGGTCAAATGAAAGAGATGTGAAAATAGAGAAACTCGGATAATCACGGAACCGACGTGTTGCGATGTGGACAAATGTTGTTTATCTACACAAATAAATAAACTTGAAGTGTCTGTTTGGAATATCATATAACAACTTTTTACTAAATGCATCTGAATGTATGTATATATGATACTTATTTCAAAACTGAATCTTTAAAATCTTTGCATGTCTGTCTGCCCGTCTGTTTGTTCCGGCTACTCCCCGAAACGCCTCGACCAATTTTGACAGGCCTTTTTCTGACAGATAGCTAAAGTTACACGGCTTAACATAGGTTATTTATTATTTTTAATTAATTATACCCTAATTGGGTTCCGCGTAAAAAAATTAAAACTCATAAAAATTTTTGAAGAAAATGAACTGAATTGAAAACTCAATGGATACAATTTTACTGAAAGTATTTGAATTTGTCAGATTTTTTTTGTTTTCAATTTAATTCTGCTAGTTTGGTACTAATAATTTAGGGGCAAAAAAAAATTTACCATCATCAAAATTTTATTTTACAATGATTATTTAAAAACTATATTACGGAGTGAAGAATTGTGCGGAATAGGAAAAAAGTCACGCAGGCGGGACCGCGGGCATACAGCTAGTCTATACATATTTTCTTATTGCCTGAAAATGTACATCCATCAATAAATCATTTTGACTTAAAATAAGTTGATTGTTTTATTTGATTATTTGTTTTTGTTGAAAGTTTTCAATTTGGTTGGGTTATAATTTATAATTTCTACAACCACTATTTTAACTCGTAACCAAAATAAAGAAAAAAATCTACAATATTGTTTATTATAATGACCATTTTCAATATTACACTTTTCAATTTTATTACAAGTTTCTTTGGATGAACTGATCTATTTGGCAAGAAAACACTAGACTGAGAAACAAGTAACAAGTTAATATTTGTTCTACTTTTCGATGATGGCCAATGGTCACCTAAATATGACAAGAGCATGATATTGCCGCTGGTCCTTGTTAATCCAAATATAAATTATATGATATTATGTTGACGCCGATTAAGGCGTTTGAGATGCGGTCATCAAGTCTGGGTGTATAAATACAAAAAACCTTGAAGAATTTGTAAGTTTAAAATATACTGTTTATACTTTGTCCAGGAGGTTAATCGCTTTTTGAGATGTTGTACTAGTGATTACAACATCGTAACATTTACTTTATTGATTCGATTATTGGTATTTTAATTGATATAATAAATGGATTGTCAATTGTATGCTTTTATCAATTTATACTATTAATGCATTTCATTGTCATTTGCGTTGATTTCTAAAGATGAAAAATGACTTGTGTTAAATTTATATTAAATTATTTATGTTAAATAAATTTAAAAATATCTGTTCGGTTTTTTTAATTCTCAACTAAATATCTCACAATAATAATCTAATAAATTTCACTAGGTGTTTCTTTACACGGTATAGGCTCAGTGCTTTAACCAGAATATCATCTGATCTTGAGTGACGATGCGATCCAGGATGGTAATCACACTAAGCCTAAGGTACTGGTTCTCAACTGGATCTGTCGGAACCCACATATTGATATTGTGAGTGATGGTATGTTCCAGGACGGTCAGCACACTGAGCTTAGAGTTACCGGCTCTGAAGCGATGTTACCGGAACACACCTTGGCAACAAATTTTTCAACTTTAAGGGTGGTAGCTAGCAGGGTAGCGATTAAAAAACCCCCAATTAAATGGAAACTAATTAAATGTTTCACTTGATGGTTGTCATCCATGAACTAGAAAGCCTTTAAAAATCAGTAGGTAATTTATTTCTTAATTTTCAATTAAATAAGTTTAGAGAAAATCATTTTGCCAGAGGTAAATGCTCCAGCACTTAGTCATCGGATATTATAAATTAAATCACTTTCATAATTGGATAAACATTAATAATATTACCTGTACTAAAAGACAAAAATGTTTGACCCCGACGTGATTTGAACACGCAACCTTCTGATCTGGAGTCAGACGCGCTACCGTTGCGCCACGGAGTCGATATTTTCAATTGCCTATATAGAACATCTATATTTAAAATTGTATCTTTTCAAAATACATAATAAACTTAACTTTGGAATTTGAAATTGTTTAAAATCACTCTTAGCGCATCCGATTTATTTCTGATTCAAACGTAAGTAAGTACATTTCCTAAAGGACTATTCATTTATCGATCTACGCTTACCTTATTTTTGATGAAATGGGGTTTGAATGGTGATTACGTAACCAACTTTTGTCTCTTTATTTAAGCAGATTATGTCGAAATAATACCAACGCTTACGTTACGGTAAAATCTATACGTACTATTGCTTGTTAGTAATAAAAGACAAGAGGAGAAAGGAGTTAAAATGTCCAAAATTAGTAATAAAGAACAAGGTCCGAAGGCTATGTAAGGCACGTGCAAAATTTTTTTATACGCTGTATAAGCTCTACGTAACAATGACAATGTGGCACTGGATGGTGAATTAGAATGACTTACGAACTTAAGGATGCCTGCTAACCAGACGGGCATTATTAGAAAATACCCTGCCATCATGCTATCCTTACAATAATTTCCTTTAATGAAAGATCAGACTTTGAACTCTGGAATCCAAACACACCACAAACTGAACTATAATTACTTCAAACAATTACCACAAGCACATTCCATTAGGATATTTTGTCTGAGCCGTTAGTTCCTTAAAAGATATGTAATCCAATGAATATTAATTTTGTCAAATTTAAAATGTTATACACGAGCAGAACCACGGCCTGAGCACAGCTAGTACAGTATACTGAAAAGACTACTCATAATTTATCTATTACGAACTTTATACATGATACTTGCATAGAGAAAAGATTTTTAAAATAAACATTTCATTAATAGCTAGTAAAAAAAGCTCTAAATTGAGGATGTAGATGGCTGGGGGTTGCAGTATTTCTGTACCAAAGATAATATTATATTATATTTTTTTATCTATACATATTGTTATAATACAAAATCACTTTCCGCTTATGTCTGTCTGTTTATCCACCAACTCCTCCTAAATCACGCAACGAATTTAAATGCGGCTTTCTTGCCATATCAATATTAAAAATCTTTTATACATATCTATACTAATAAATTAAATTGAAGTGTCTGTAATGTAATTTTTTTTATGTACATATATGTTACCTATACCAAAAATACAATTTTTAAAATTTTTGTCTGTCTATTTGTCTCGATTAACCTCCGTAACGGCTAAACGGATTTTTTTTGCTAGGTAGCTGAAGTTACTCCGGGTAACGTAGGGTACTTATAATTTTCATAAATAATTAGGGATCCACGTTAAATAAAAAAAATTATAAAATCCGATTTAATGCACGGTTTTATGGGTAAATGCTTTAATTTATTACAAATATTTTTACTTTATCTTAGTACTACAAAAAATTAGGTTTCCATATAAAAAAAAAACGAAATGAAGAATATATGAAAAGCGGGCGCAGTGGCGGACACACAGCTAGTGTTTTAACTTTTTACGTTAGAAGAATTGAGTTCCGAGACTTGGTTTTTTTTTACAAGTTTTGTTTTTGATGGCATCTCATTTATTTTTTATAGATACTCCTACTTTTTACTTTTCGGTACCCACATACTCGACTATAGCAAGTCTAATCTCATACGACGACTCAATATTCCCATGCATAGAGAATGACAAAGAATGAAATAAACACGAACCGTCGCCAGGTATAGGGACAATCCACTGTGGGCAAGGATGGTCATTCAAATACAGTATTTTCGAATCCATTGCGACTACTAGTACGGGTACGCAAGAGTTTTTTTTTTTGTGTAGGAATGCGATTAATAAAAATAGTAAACGTAACTTTAAAGTACTTATTATAACATTACAGGTAGACAGATTCATTAACTGCAGATAAAACATTGTAATCTTATACATTTATATAGGATTAAAGGATCAAAGTTATTTATGCAGTAGCTGTATCTAGAAAACCAGACCGAAATTAAAAAATATTTTAGTTTTTCCTTGTTTTATACACTAAACACTAATTGCATTTTAAATTTAAAGCTTCCATTTCTGCTAGAAGTGCCTTAGAGTTTTGATGATCGGTCAGTCAGTCAGTGAGTGACAAAATTATGAAATTTTGTCTATTCATAATAATTAAACTACTGGTTCAAATTGAATGAAATTTGAAATATACCGTGTTTATACAATGCCTGCTCGGTTAAATTCAGGCTTCTAGTTTTGTCCACAACGAAGTTATAGGGGGTCGAAAATGGTCTGAAATGCTTAGAGAAAACGGCCGTGCCGCTTTTTTTGCTTGATTTGCAGTGACCCCAGATTTTATTAATAAAATTTTTTGTGGTTTTTTTCTTAAATTTTTCAGTAATTCATATTTTTTTATTTCACCAATAAGGTGAAAACTAGTTATAATTATAATAATAATACTGACAACTATGATTGTTCTAAATGAAAAAAATATTAAACCATAAACGTACAAAATAAATTTGCTTGAAAAGCTTGACTGATAACTTACATCTTCTATTGCAGTGAAAGCTAAACTTGTAATATCACATTCTAAGCACGTGAGTAAAACAACTAACCAAAGCTATCTGTAAACAAGCTGGACAAGTGAAAACAATTCTAAAAGGGTACACGAACGTTCAAGTCGAGAAATTCCTTTGAGAGAAACTGTAAATCTTCCCCTCACATTCATAATTCCCGAAGTCCTACACGACTAGGTTTATGAGAGGGCTGAACAAAGGGCGAGATTATCTACGGACCTCTTAAACGATCGAATTAAGTAGTTAAAAAGCACTGGAATGCTCCAAGACTAGAGGAATTTTTGCCGTACAGAATGCGCAATCGTATTAATGTAAACGCATTTGATATGAGTTTTTTTTTACATCTGCGCTAGGTATATCTTGTTACGATTTCGTTTGTTTAAGTTAAATTTTATTACTTTGGTGTACATTTATTTTAAACAATAATTATGGCCTGAAATCAAATTTAATAGTTCTATTTCAGTTTTTTTTTAAATTTATATCTAATGACTAATCTAAAAATAAATCGTATTGCAAAAATGAGCACTATTTTTTTTTTCAGGCTTGATTAATCATCATTGTATTAATTATAAATAGCATCGCCATTTAGCATAATATGTCTAATATGTAAAATATTTTTGTCATGAAAACTTTTTAATCAAATTAATCACAATATGGAAAATTAAAATTAAGGACAAAACTACAATTATACTAGATAAAATTACAAATTAGGTGTTTCACATGCGTGTTGAGTCGCTTTTATTGATGTCATTGACATATAAATTGATATTAAATTTCTCGAAATCAATTGATGTTACGTAAAATAATTTTAGCCATTCCGATTTGGATTTATTGCGATTTCGTGAAACGAAAACGCGATTTAATATATTTATGTCAAACGAAACCAGTCCTACAACCATATAAAACATTAACTACTTACACAACTTCATACTAAGCAAGTTATGCATGCGGCTTCCTCCGTTCAGTGTTCGTGCAACAAGGAATCTCTTCACCAAAATGCGATCTATCTAATTGGAAAATTTTGTCGAAATCTGTTCAGCAGTTTAAGCGTGAAACAAAGTAACAAATAGATAGTTAAGGTATACAAAAGTAAAAATATTAAAAAAAATCGTTCTCTGTGGTCAAAAATATTTATTTCTTACCAAAAGAAAAGATATCCCCTATTTTATATGCCTATATAGTAGATTAGTAGCTTTAACTTCCTATTTACTATAGCCTATTCTCCAAGATTCCACCTATATCTTCATATCAAAAAAATGGCACTCACAATAGTTTAAACTGGAGAGCGTAACAGAGTTAGTTACTCTCGCATTTATAATATCAGTAGATATAAACATAGAAGTAGATTTGTATTTTAATAGAAAACTCGTACGTTAATGATATAGATACGTAATTAATTGGCTGGGAATGTTAACATTTATTACCCATTACTATATGTAAGTGTAAAATAATTTATTATAAATTTTTAACTACATTCTGCCTGCGACATCATTCGCGTTGACTTTAGAATTTAATCCAAAAAGAAACTGTTATTGTGAGTCAGTAGATAGAGACATGCCATGGCATGAAACTTGTCAGGAATATTTGAAGAGTCTAGGTAGGCTATGAAAATTGAGTTTTTGTGTGACTTGATAACAAAATATTGATTCGTTTGACGTATTAGATTGGGAGTATAAACTTTACGGAGTATAACGAGACAAACAGACGTTGTCTTATATAATGTAAGGATTAGGACAGATAAAGATATTATAAGATTTTTTAAGGAATTAACGCATTGTAATTAACGTGAGTGCGGTAACGTTGACTAGCGCCCTGTATCAGGGGGTACAAACGATGCGAGTTATGTCGTATGCGCACGCGAATTATCTTCACATCTCTTCTGTTATTGTTCGTCACAGCATCACGCGACTCATCTCGTCCGCTAATTGGCACCGGGGACTTCGCGATTTCACGATTAAAACACTCATTCATTATGTTTCTTGATTGTTTTATTTGAAATTGAATAGTTTCGACTATCTACGTATTATCAAATGTAGCAAACTCTAAAACTTGGACATGTTTTACATCACGAAGGTGACAACGTATTATCAGATGATGTAAAAGGAATAATGAAGTCATGTAACACATATTGCAAGTTAATGAATTAAAATCAGGGCACTACTACATAAAAGACTACAATCGAGCCAAGAAGTCCTTTCTGTTTTTATGTGTTAAGTGGATAATTTTAATTATATTTTGTGCATTTATAAAGTTTTTAGTTATTTTGATTATAATCATAGATCCCTTTCTATTAAGCTCACGCTCGAGTGAAGCGCACATCTTATACAAAAAATAGTATATAGTTATAATTTTAATTATCAAAATTTAACGAGATTAGTTACGACCTTTCTAAAAACGATTGATTAAATTATTTTGAGTTTTTAACGATCTATAATACGCTAAATGATTTAATACAAAGATTTGTTCCTATTCGTATTTTTCGTTCTTCCACAAAAATCCCTATTTGGCATACAAAATCTCTTCAAAAATTATTAAAGTAAAAAAGTAAGTACCATAGAATTTGGAAAAAATATAGAAATCCTTTAGACTATGAAAGTCTTAAATTGCTACATAAACGCGCGAATAAAATGGAACGTAAATGTTACTTATATTTTGTATCTTGAACAAAACCCAATCTCATCCTCAATATTGCTGGTCATATGTAAAATCTATTTTTGCTAGTAATGGATTACCTCAAAATATGTATTATAAAGAAACTATAGCCACTGATAGGGAGCAAATTTGTAAATTAATTAACGATTACTTTTACTCTGTTTTGAGCCTCCTACTACCGAACCCTTATAATTAAAAATCATGAAATACTTTCTGACCCTGCAGTAGATATTAGTTCCATTAATATTAATTTAGACGATGTAACTATTCGTCTAATAACTATTAATACAAATAAATGAGCTGGGCCTGACGCTATACACCCTCTGTTTATTAAAGGTTGTGCTCCCGTTTTAGAAGTGCATATGCAAATGTATATGTGAAGGACACGTTCCCTTAAAATGGAAGCGCGCGTGGATCAGCCCTATTCTGAAAGGTTCGGTTAGCAACGATATCGAAAAATATAGGCCAATTTCAAAGCTTTGCCATTTTAGCAACTTTCTTGATAATATAGTTACACAGCAACTTTCTAGTGCTGTAAAACATATTATTACGACAAATCAACATGGGGTTTTAAGGGGCGTAGTGTGGAAAGTAATCTATTAAATTTTACACAAATAATCCTAAATGCAATGAATAATGGATTTTGCTAAAGCGTTTAATAAAATTTCACATTATACCCTGTTAATGAAGTTATGGAAACTTGGAGTACATGGCGACCTTTTTCGTTCGATTAAGTCTTATATTGAAAATAGGAATCAAGCTGTAGTCTTACGTGGTTTCATATCTGGTTATAAAAATATCAGCTCTGGAGTGCCTCAAGGTTCTCATCTGTCACCTATTTTGTTTATTCTATACGTTAACGATATATGCAATAATTAAGATGGGAGTAATAAACTTTTGTATGCAAACGGTACAAAGATTGTGGAATCATCCGGAATCCACTAGATTGTAAGATATTACATACAAGAAGGTTTAAGAAATTTTGCATTGTCATGCCATCTAAAGGACCTTTTTTTAAATTCAGATAAATGCCATGTGATCACCTACAGCAGAGAACCTAATACAATCATTTTCGATTACATACTAGGCCAAAAAAAGTGAAACTGAGTTTCAGAAATTTGAGACTTGGTGTATTAATGGTTCTAAGATTACATTCGTACCTCATATTGATAAGGTCTTAAATAAAGCCTACAAACAAATGGATTTCTTATTACGTGTAGATAAACTATTTAAGCATACTTTGACGTATAAAACTCTTTATTATAGTTATGTTCGCAGTCATTTAGACTTAGCGAGTACAGTTTGGAATCCATTTTACAATAAGCATTCTTCAAGATTGGAAAGGCTTCAGAAAAAGTTTGTAAAAACACTTGATTTCGGAACTGGTATTATCAACATGGACTATAAATCCTCTTCAAAAAAATATAATATCCCGCTCTTGTCGCAGAGACGTAATACTTGGCGATGAATTTTTTTGTATACAAAATTTTAAATAATATAATTGATTCACCAATGCTTCTTAGTAAATTTAATTTTCGTGTGTCTCGTAAGTAAGAAGGAAGAATTATTCGCAAATAAATCTGTATTCAATAGCACTTTTTAAAACATGATACGCAGAAAACTCATTTATTAGACGTGCATGTAAATTTTACAATAACGTATTAAATCCTATTGATACTTTTAATGTGTCTCTTAGAATGTTCAAAAAAAGTACTACAAAAATAATTTATAATTAACCTTATATTTTGAGTTGCAGTTTTGTTTTCAAATAAATTACAGAGCCAGGTTATTTATACTTTATAATAAAATACACAATATGTATAGTATATATATTTGTAATATATGTAGGGAACTATAGGTCTTTTTTTCTATTGTTTTCGTTATTTTTATACGTTGATATGACTATTTGTTTGTTTATAATAAATAAATAAATTATAATAACCCCAAAAAATTAACATTGGCGCCAGTAATAAAAAAAATATATCACACAGTAAATAAAATAAATTATAATCTGCGAACGGTACGGTACTATTAATAAGGAGATATATTAAAAATAACATCGAAAATAAATCAAATATGTAATAGGTATTTTAGATAAATTTCATAATTATTAGGTACTGTTGTTTCTGACATGAAATCTTACTTGTTTCATGCGAACATCAATGAATCTTGTCAGAAACAGTTGAAGTTCAGCCCGAGCAGAAACGGAACGGTGTTTTAAAGATTCAGAATCAACCGTCGAACATTAGCCGGCACGAGTCGCAGCCAATTTAATTAGCCGATCACACGGAACGCTGCAATAACAGATTGTAAACTGAATTTTAATAAAGGTGTTTACACACTCGCGCCTAATTCAAAAAAAGTCGTTTTTGAACAAAAGTTTACATAATCTAATGTTCACTATAACTAGGAAATTAACAAGATATTGTGATTCGAGCAATTTCAATCATTCCTATGGCTTAAGCATCATAACTAAAGCATAAAAAATAATGCAGTTATCATAATAATGGAATTGAGTAAAGTGTTTCGGTTATAAAAAAGCGTCCTTATAAAAGTTGATTTAGAAAGTACTATGAAGTGTGAGACATGTTAGCTCATTCGTTGTATAATGTAACTTACTATCAATTGCTTAATATGCTTATACAGTTGGAATGTTTATGTGTCAATCAAGTAAATGTAAAATAGGAATGAATATTTTTTTTTCACTTGACTCATTGCTTTAAATACAATCCCACGTGAGATTAAGTGACGATGTGTTCCAGGATACCAAATACACTAAGCTTAGAGGTACTCGCTTTTAATGAATGCTGAAAAACACTTATAGGTGATTTACAAACTTAAGTATGATTGCTAACCAAGTGGGCAATAAAATGTCCATTAATGCTTCTTTTCTTTCACCAAAGTCTCAGAATCCTTATAGAATAGAAGACATGGATTCGAACCTATGTCCATCGACTCACATCCAACCACACTACCACTATACCATCATCGCTTCGACGTCGGATATCCTCACACAGGCTGATCCTGGAACACCAGACCTCTAAACTATGAACGATTTAAATGGTTTTTATAGGTACGATCCAATAATAATTGTTATGTTCTATCTTTAATATTATGTTTATTTCATCAGGTATTTGAAAATAAGAGCATATGTTATTTATTCATATTTTACACAAAAAGATTATAGGCCACCATTACATTACAACATAATTAAGTTTAAATTATGGGCAATAATTATTGTTTATTATTTGAACATCAGGTGACTATAATGTGACAATGTGGTAATGAATCATTACTTCCTAATATATCAAAAAGAAAATAAAAAAATATTTGTTATTGTGGAATAGTCTTAACAGCAGCATGTACATTCGATAACAAAACACTATCTCGCGTTCAATAAACGATCGCGTCAGTAATTAATAATTGTTTTCTCTTTGCGCGCGCACTCACAGGCTATAGCAATGCTGTATCAACTATAATCGGATACTTGTACGCGAATGATGCATTTACAATAAATATTAAACACTCATTTCCTACATTTATCATTGAAATTTATCACTGGACGTTATTCAATAGTTTTGTTCATAGACGTAAAAGATTTATGGTAATTAATTATAGTAACGGTAGAATATCGTGTCGATAATAGTAAGTTTCTGCCGCATTATTCAGAAAGATATTGATGAAACCATATCAGTTATAATAGTAAAACTTCGAGTTCGTTAAATATGTCCATCCATTCAACCGAAACTGCCTCGGTAGCGCAGTTGTATTACATACGACTGCCGTTCTGAGGTCTCGGGTTCGATCCCCGGGTCGGGTCAAGTGATATTGGGTTTTTTCTACTCAGTATCATCCCGGAGTTTGGAATTTGTGCCCGATATGGCGACAGGCTCGCCCCCTGTCACATCTGGGACGGAACTAAGCTCGGCGAAATGTGGGTGGGTGTAGTTCGCTACTTCACCTCTGCCTAACCCTTCGGGGAAAACAGGCGTGAGCATATGTATGTATGTATGTATGTATTCAACCGAAAGACGTCCACTGTTGGACATATGACTCCTTCAAAGATCTCCACGACGAACGGTCTCACGCTACCCGCATCCAGCGGATTTCCGCGACCTTCACCAGGTCGTCGATTCATCTTACGGAGGGCCTAGCCACGCTACGTCTTCCGATGCGTGGTAGCCATTCGAGAACCCTTTCGCCCCATCGGGCATCGGTTCCACGAGCAATGTGCCCACAGCCCACTGCCATTTTAGTTTATCAGTTCTTCGGGAAATGTCGGTTACTTTGGTTCTTCTGCAGATCCCCTCATTCCTGATTCGCTCACGCAGTGAAACTCCAGCATAGTGTACAAATGTGTTTGTATAGAGCGACTTCCCCCTTTGTGCAACTTTGAGCTTGTTTATTAGGCTCATTAAATTATATTGTATAATTGTTAAATATATATTTAAATGTTAAATGTTATATAATGCTAAATATGTATTGATTAATATTGTGATTGTTTTCCAAGAACATTCATTAAACGTAAAATTTCAGAGTTATACACTTAAGTACATGTATTGTGTTCTGTTATACTAAAATGAACAATCCCCCTCCTAGTAATGGATAAAGTTCAGTCTCTAAAAAAACAATACCAAAATGGAGAATATAATGCGATATGTGTGATTTACTGTACTTATAGAGAATATACATATTCACTAAAAAGAAATATGAATCAATGAAACGGATATACATCGGTGTGTTGATTCCAAATATGTTAACTGTAAAAAATATATGAAAACTGGCAACTTTGGAAAGACTATATTTATAAAGTTTCAATTTCATAATTTGATAATTGAAGCATTAACATAACCCAATATTAAACATAAATAACATGTGTCTGGTTTTTACATCTATTGGTGCTCCGAACAATAATTATGCACATTTTCACATAGTTTATTCATAATCAAAACTTACAATAGACTGCGTAGGTATGTTTTTTTTATTATTTATTTCTGAGCGTCAGCACTTATACGCCATCTTGTAACTGACATACGATAGTATGTTGACGGCTGACGTCATAGCATTCAAGACGCGAATCTATAAGATGCCTAAAATAAGTTTTCACTTTGAAAAATAATAAACTTTTCTTGACGTACAATTATTTATCTCTCATTCGAACTACACAGAACGAACATCGTTTAGAACTTTGTTATTTTCTGATTTATTGTAATGATAAATAATTATGTAATTTAACGGTGAAAGTGACGTGTACGTAGGTACATAGTTGTTAACGTGACATGGCTTGTTATCGAATATGTACTTTTATGTAAGAGTTTTTGTTTGTACCGGTACTTAATATATACGTGAAAGTATACACAATACACTAACCCACCAAACAAACAATGAATCATTTCCCTATTTGATGGATGTCCGTGTTCATTTAAAACGTCTGCGGTTTCTCTGATATCGAAATAAATCCAAGCATTAAAATAGTTATAACATTCCAACAGTTATGACACTAAACTTTACAGTAAATCTTCATAAAAACTGAAAGTTCATTTATAACTGATCGATTAAATTCAGGTTTGTCTGATTATTCCCAAAATCGGTCAAGCAAATCGTTAACATAACCTGTACTATGTAATACACCTACGCAACATTAATAATAGGCAAAATTCATAATAAATAAAACTTGTACACACACAGAAGAAATAACGTTCTTAAGCTTGTTTCAAACAAATTTATAATCCGGGTAGGTATTGTAGAAATTTTTATCGCTTGCGAAGTAATTGCCTAGTAGGTAATATATGTTATGCTACTTTATATTTTAAATTACCGATAAAATTTAGGTACTGGGTTTTCCATGGAAGAACGATTATATTCCTTTTAACACAAACTTAAAGCGTTAAATTAAAAGAAAAGTCTAATAAATGAATACAATAAAATGTTTATGCAAATATTGTACCAAATGTTAAATAGGCTCGTAAAAGTAGTGCGAACCATATGCATTTAAATACAACAGTCTTCGTATTAATAGTTTTGTTTTGCTCTACATTTGGAGCGTGGCGGGTGAGCAGTGTCATGCTGATTTTAATTCGCACCTATGTAGGTTTAATACAGTTGTATAATAAAACTTACAAATGGAAAACGTGCATTAGAAATAAGCAAAATAAATTATGTTTGTATGATAAGAATACGTTATTTATTTGAAAGTTGAGCATTTTATTCTTGAACTAATCATAAAATACTTTACGTCTTTACAAATAAAAGCATCTAGCCACTGTCTATATTTCACCTAATTGTCACACAAGGTCAAAATTCGTGAATACACTTCTACGTTCATATAAATTAATTGGTTATATAAATTAGTTCATTAACAAAATTTGTCCTTAACATTTGAAATATAAATTTTGTAATTATGATTTTCTTATTGCTAGTTAAACAGTCATTTTAAGTAACAAATGACGATATTGCGTTCGAAGATGATTTGAAATGATTTCTAATACCCGTTCTCAATACTAATGCATATAACAAACTGTTAGAATCTCCTCAATTAGTAA
Organism: Samia ricini; assembly: GCA_014132275.2. Classification (NCBI taxonomy): domain Eukaryota; kingdom Metazoa; phylum Arthropoda; class Insecta; order Lepidoptera; family Saturniidae; genus Samia; species Samia ricini. The sequence continues at coordinate 18,138,989 of AP028161.1, forward strand.
TTATCGGTGTTTCTATAAACAGAGATAAATGTATGGCCTATCCATGGTGTTTATCTACCTGCGGAAGGGTGAAACCCATAATTGGTATTGATATCTTAATCAATTCAGTACTGTCAACCCGTTTTGAGTTAAATCCAAACAGACGGCCATACAAAGACTTTTGTCATAGCAGATTCGAGATTATAATGGCCAATATAAATACCTTACACAAAAATTGTACAAAAATGAGATATACGGATGGAATCTAGATACTGATTTATTTGCATAAATATCACAAAAAGTTCTCAGTATCATTATTTTAAAAGACGTTCGGCTTACAACGAATCGGATACAACGCTAGAAAATATCGGTACAATCGGTGTTCCGCAGGGGTTGATTTTGGGACCGCTTTATTCCTGGTTTATATTAACGAATGGTTAATAACTCGGCTGATATGGTTCTTTTTGCAGACAACACTTCACTTATATTTAAAATAAAAAGAAATAATTCAGAGATCAGGCTCTTAAATAATACACTAGCAAACATTTCTTAATGCTTTGCCTTAAATAATTTACTTCTAAATACTAAGAAGAAGAAGTGTATAAAAAATTAACGTTGCCCAATGTGCAACATATTGATTGTAGGATTGAGATAGAAGGGAATTTAGTAGGCTTAGTTGACAAAACTCTTCTTCTGGGTATCATACTTGATAATAAGTTACAATAGGGTCCACATATTCAAACTTTGGCAGGAAGGCTTAGTTTCGCTGCTTTTGCGGTTAGAAAAATTCACCAGTTAACAGATATTGTTACTGCTAGGTTAATCTACTTTGCTTACTTTCATAACCTAATGTCCTACGGTATTTTTTTGCTGTGGGGTACAGCAGCAGAGGTAGGCGCCAGTTTTAAATTACAAAAGAGAGCTGATCGAACAATATAAAATATGGGACCCCGCGAATCTCTAAAGAACAAGTTTCAAGAATATGATATCTTAACTTTGCCCTCCCAATACATCTTCGATAACCTAGTATTTTCGTAAAAATTTGGACAAACTTGATTTGGTAAATGATCGCCATAAATTTAATATTAGAAATAAAGATAAGTTGGCTGTCACACGCATTAGGTTAATCACATTACTTTAGGTAAATCTAATAAAAGTTTTATAGGTTTTTAATAAGATCCCAAAGATCATTATCGATTTACCAGTCAATAAATAATAATAGTGTAACTATGATTTGTATAGTTTTTTTTATTTAAAAATATGTGTATTTATATTTTGAAATTATATATAAAAAAAGAACCAGATCGAGTTTCTTGCCGGCTCTTCTCGCCTGTGTTATTTTCCGACCCGTTGTTAGTGTTTTGACGTTCATTAGCGCCTTATTAGGGCCAATATTGAATAAAGAATTTTTTGATATTGATGTTTAAAATATTTGTTGGTTATTGAGAATGGCCGTAAATACTATAAAAAGTTATTGTAAATTTAACGGACACTATAGATTAATATTGCTGGCTAAGACACAAGCCGTACAGAGTCATTAAAACATAAGAAGATTAATCTTAATATTTATGTGTTCTGCAGATGCTATTAGGTAATCAAACCGTTTAGAGCAAAATGTTTCGTTATAGCATTTGCTAGATGGTGCTCTATAAATCTAATCAAGAAATAAAATTAAATGTCAACAATTTTAAATGTTCTATGTTTATAAAATTACTTTTTATAACAAAAATACGGTTTAATAAGACGATAATAATAAGGTGATGCTTTAATTATATTTAATTAGGTAGCTATCATTGGTAGTTATTCAATGATTTTGGCCAAATAAAACTTAGCCTAATGAATGTCATGTTAATTCTGGCAACACACGTATTGAAAGTTGTCAATTACCAATGTCGTTTGTTTTGTGGTTAGGCTAACTGTATTTTATTGATCGTATTTCCTTTTTTACATATATGCACATATAATAAGGCATAAGATATATATGAATTATTAAATATTTGTAATTACTTTATTAACATATACACAATGGATGATTTCGAAAAAACTGAGTTGTAGTGAGTGATAACGTTTTTTTTAAATAAGTTACTTTGAAAAGATATATTTTCGTGTTTACTAAGAAATAATCGTCTGTTCTAGAAGAAGAGATATTAGAAATGAGTGATTTAGAACATTCCACTAATGACGATCTCAGGGATAGTGATGGAAAACACAAGAAAAAGAAGAGGAAACGCCGTGAACTAGACAGGGTTAGTTTTCAAATTATGTGCATTTGTAGATACTTTCTTTTGAAATATAAAGCCCCACTATATGAAATAGGTATATAATATTGTTGTTTTATATGCTACATCAGGGGTTACCAAAAAACGGGTCGCGATCCGCTGCCGGACTGCCGACCTCTTTTATGCAGAGTAATTAAATTGAAGTATTTTGACTTTTTAAGTTATATCAAAACTATCTGTTATTAAATTTGCTTTTTTATTAAACACAACTTTATAAATACAAAGTAACTGATGGAAAGTATGATGGAGATATTAAGCTGTGTATAATATTTTTTTTATTAAATAAATATGTTCATTATCAAATTATTTAGTTTTAATTCATAAATCTCTGACAGATAAAATTGTCTGATGATGATGAGACAGATGAAGAAACATTGCCTAAGAAACTGCTGAGGCATCTCAGCCCCTGTCCAAACTCACCAGCTTCTCATAGGGAGCCAAGAACATGTGTGTTAAAGGTTAGATATTACATATATCACAAAATGTATTGATACCTATAATTAAATCAATGAAAGTGCCATTTTAATGTTTATTAAAATAAAAACTTATAATTTTAAATAATATTCTAGGCGAGTCAAAAAAGACGACCATTAATTAGACTCTTAGAGCAACTGTTACGAAATTTAGAAAAACGTGACCCAAACCAAATATTTGCTTGGCCAGTGGATGATAATTTTGCTCCAGGATACTCCTCTATCATAAAGAGACCTATGGATCTCTCTACAATGAAGCAGAAGATTGATGAAAATGAATACAAGTCACCAATTGCTTTATTGTAAGTAGAAAATATATATTTTATTTGTACAGCTTTCCATGTTATTTTTTTTTTACATTTTTCTTAATTTAAGTACATTTAATAAACAAATATAGTACTTATTTCTCATTTATTAAAATGTCTTATTTTCTAAAGCTGTTATTGACAATATTTTTATTGTATACTCTTTTATTTGATTCTGAGTTATTAACTTTTTAGTAAATACATATCAGGCAAAATCTAATTTCTTTCAATATCTAACTGATGTAGTCCTCCAATTTGATGTAGATGAAGATGATTTGGATGTAGCCTAAAATTAGGTTCAGCTCTCAAATATAGTTTCTGGAATATAGAAATGTTTACTTAAAAATGTTGTGAATTTTAATCTAAAAATAGGATAATAGGGTGAAGATTAAGAAAAAATACACCAATATACATTCATTGTATTTTTTTTTTACTAAAGCTCAAATTATCTTTTACTTTGTATTTAATTCACCAGAGTGACTTCAAACTAATGTGTAACAATGCTATGAAGTACAACAAACCTGGTACCGTCTATCACAAAGCTGCCCGCAGGCTCCTTCACTCTGGCCTCAAACAACTGACTCCACAGAAATTAAGACCACTGGGTGATATACTCACATACATGTACGAGATACCCATCAGAGAGCTCGGCTTCGACATGGGCAAGATGGATGTGGTTAGTCAACCTTTTCAAAATTTGTGTGTTTAGTTTTAATTCATTTTAACTGTTTCCTCTAAAGTCAATTTGATTTTAAATTTATGTTTTCATAAAATTACCTGACATTTTTCGCTTCAAAGAAAAAGAATAAAGCACCGCCTGAAATGGGCAGTGCATGACATCGCATTTAATATGAAATGCATATTAAAAATTATTTTGATGTTAAGTACCAATTACAATTGGTCATTAGGTAAGGTAGGTTGTTAACTTCAATAATTCAAGTCTATATTGGAATAGTAAACTACCTATCCATTAACCCATTTTGTGGAAGACAAAAAATTTGTAGAACAAAGATAGCCGACTAGAACATTTTTATCACCATAGGTAAAGATTTGAATAATGAAAAAAAAAATGTTTTTCATTGATTTCAATAATAAAAATCAGACAGTGTCAGTAGCAACTTCAATAATTCTGTTGAAGTAAATATTATTAAAATTTGATGATAACCAATTTGATTTATAATACATATAATATCTCAAAAAAATATATATGCTAGACTCCTTTTTAATGTTTTTAATAATTTAATTTTATGATAAATGTACGTGCATACTGCAGTTTTTTTTTTTTTGCTTACCGCTATGCAAGTGCATCACAATGTACTGCTCATCGAAGGTATCAGTTGCAGTTATTCCCTTCAAAAATATCAATGGATAAAAACTCATGATTTCAACTATTTTCTTACAGTTTAATTTTGACCAGAATTGTTTTATCTATGATTTAATAAAAACATACATTCTTATCATACAGTCTACATTATTGTTATTATTTATATATTTTCTTTCAATTATGATCATATTTAGTATATTATATCATAAAGCTATCCCCATCATTTCTATTTTTTTCTTATTATAATTATTTATCTCATTTACTATATAATAAATTATTTATACAGTGGGTAGTTGATAGAGGTATAAACAGAAGAATATTAAGAGTATCTGTTATTCATAAAAATATTCTAATTTATGAGATTTAGGACTCTTAATGCACTCTTCATGTTGTCTTAGATATTTTGTATTTAACGAGCAAACGAATTGTTTGAAATTCAATTTAAAAGAAAAGAACATATTTCACAAATAGTGGCACTCAAATCCACACGTTCGTTTATACGCGAACACTTGTCTATTAAGTGTTTAATGTACTATAGTATCAGTTTTTTTTTTCTTCCTTTTTTTTGCTTCTCGTAAAAGGAATTGCCAATGTCACTTTACTATTGTTTCATTTGTCAACTTGTTTTCATTGTTGACGACTACCTACTACTGCCATTTCAAAGTGCAAACTTATTGACTTCGGTTTTGTGAATTAATTGTGTCTTAGAAAAATAGGTAACTTTAGTTTTGAGAAAACGACTAAATGGTCATATTGACAAAAGTTTGAGAAAGGTTGACTTGCGCTCGCGCTCGTAATGACATTTTAAAGAAATACATAATAAAATAGATACTTTTGATATATTCAGTTATACCTTTATCGAAGGAACGCACTGTATAAGTTTGAAAACTTTTTGCAATGCAGCCGCTTAGGACGTACGGGCGTAAGGTGACATTTTTACAATTTTCAATAAATAGATAAATGAATGAACAGTAGTGTCATGTGCAATTATTAGATTATAATTAGTGTAATTATAATTTGCTTCGAATAATATGAGCCGTGTGGATGTTATGTCATGTGGTTTGGTCGTGCAGACAGTTTTCGCGTTTGGAATACAGCGATTTGCATGTGCAAACAATATCAAGCATGATAATGGAACAGTTATCCTGACAGTTTACTAACAATATCAATTAAGAACCCTAAGATCTAATTAGTTTGTCGATAAACAGATTTGTATTCTGTGAATGCAATTAAAAGAAAAATATTTACTAGCTATCACCAATTATTTCGTTTTAGTGTTTTTTTTTATAATCGCTTAACCACTTTAAATACGCGTATCTATATGTGACTTTGATCTTTTCTCAATTACACTCTCGTATTAATCTGAAAATTACATACGAATCGGTACAGTTTTTCCGATTTACTTTCTTATTATTCATGTACAGATTATATTTTTAAAATTTACTGCGCTATTATACTTTGCATACATGTTAACAACATATTCTGCACGTTTACTTAGCACCTAATTCGCACAGACACGCGGCTTTGAATTAAAAAAACATATTATATTATATACGTTTACAAAAAACCACGAGTGTTCCACGATCATGCTTGTCGACATATTAATTTATTTTGCGATGACACATTTAAAATGAATCTTTATTGCGATACAGCAGAAAGTGTTAAAAACGAAGCAGCCCTCTAAAGAGCGGAGGGTCGGAGGCCGAAGTTGTGTCTGACGGAGGGCAGGACCGCCAGGACTCCGGGGACAGTGTCAAGATCCAGATGGAAGCTGCTCGGGAGCAACACAGGCGGCGGCTTGCTAAGAAAGGTATCTTGCCATATTCAATTATGAACCGTCATCTGCAGCCGTAGCTTCTTCCAAATGCTGTCATTACAAAATGTCAAGATAATATCTATTCATTTATTATTGTATCTTTCACTTGATTGTCTCCTTGTGGATTGATGAACATTACACTGTAAATATCGTAGACATAGACATAGATTAAAGGTAAGAAATATTTTTCTTAAAGCTGGTAAAAATTACTTAGAAGAACTCATTTCGTGTTTTTAGTTGTGATTTTATTTATTCTTAAATATTAATACTTGTCACCCCACCCACTCGCTTCTGAAGTGTCGCTAACGTTGTAACAAAAAATTACGATAGGTTTTACTGTTATATCTTTATCTGCTAATAAAGAATTATGTAAGGTGAACACCTGCAGTGTATATTAATGTATCGAGTACCCATAAAAATAAGACTATAGGAAAACAATGGAAAGCTGGCGTAAACGCCAGGTAAGTGCTCAAGAGGTAAAACCTTTATTTAAAAAAAAAAAACTAGGCAACCATGGCGAATGCCGGCAGAAATGAAAACTCAAAACTTTGAAAATGGAAATATCGGCGCTCTGAGCAATAATAATGTACATTTTCATGCAGTTTATTCATAATAAAAATATACGATAGGGTGCGTATGTTTAAATTTTATTACTTATCTCTGAGCGCAGGCCATCATACACTTGACATACTATAGCATGTTGATGGCAGACGTGATAGTATTGGTAACGCTAATCTAAATTTTGTCTCTACCGAGAATTGCTGGACACCGCTAAAGAAGTTTTTACTTCAAAAATGTACATGACATGTTTTTTCTTTGTATCTGGCAGCTTTCCCCCGGATGGACGCGGAAGGGAAGACGACACTATGCCTGGTGACTGGCACAGTGGAGGGCTCCGGGGAGGACAAACCCATGACCCTGGGACAGTACATCGGCAAACTGACACAAGGAACTGGCACATTGCACAGTCAGTAATTTTTGGAGTCTCTTTCTGCTTACTATTTGATAGGTATATGTAGCTTCGTTACACAGACAAGGATCTAAAGCCTCGATATGTCGTTTCAAGTTCGTAATCAATTTAACACGTGGACTTTTTTTTTAACAAAATAAAACTTTAACTTTTAAAATTAAATTAAACTTTAAATATAGTTAAATTGATATATTTTTTTATAGATAGTATAATGGTAGGGTTCTCTTTAATGCTAACCTAACCACTTCTCTGTTCTAGAAATCAGTTGTTAGTGTCTGCTTCTGTTTGTAATTATAAATAACAACTTTATAGATATGAATGTATAGACGGCACCTATACCAAAAATACAATTTTTATTTATTTTTTTACCTCTGGCTAAAAAATTACATTACACAATGAAGAAATATGAAAGGCAGGCCGGAGCCGCGGGCACACAGTTAGTATAAAAAAAAAATATAACACTGTCTATAATAAAATGAAAGACAAGCATACTTTCTAAACATATACTTGAAAAGGTTACTTTTTATTAATTATTTTTCATCAAATTCGTTGCTAAAACTGTTATAATTGCTTTTGTTTTTGGTTCCATTTATTATTAAGGAAAAGGCAAAGATACTAGTAGACCATACAGCCAAGTCTGACGTTAGGAACACTATCAATAAATAGCAATAACAAAATGGCTGCCTTCTGTTACTGCCACAATGGGAATGATTGGGACATTTCTGAATGACACCTCCGTGTCATTATTTTCACTTCACTACACTTGTGCATCGTAACTACACTATATCACGTAAATGCCTTCAAAATTACATGATGTATAATCAAATAGTGCAAGATAATTAATTCAAAATAAAGATGACAACATGATAAATCAAAATTGCACCAAGCACACCCGTTATAATGCTTTCATTAAGTTATCATTTTCAGTAAAGACTGAGGAACATTACAGAATTTAAATTTACAATGGTACAAGCATTGTCGCAATTATGTCAAATTTTAACTGATATTATTTGCTATCTCTAGTTAATACAGTATAACCGTCTGATAGTATCCATTTCATTCAAACAATCTGTGGGCAAAAATAGCAAAGTTAAATATTTACTAATTGAATAATATAATAGCTCTAATTTTTATTGATCAAAAATTTTTCACTGCATTATATAAATTCTACTAAATTATAATCTCAGAACATACAAATGTTAAATCGAAGTTAGAATGTGTAAAATGCATGATTCATTTGTGATTGAAAAAAAAAAACATTTTTGTGCAAAACAAAACATTCTAAAAATGTAAACCCATTGTAGTTTACTAAAAAAAACTAAGTTCATATCAATATTTAACTCAAGAACAATTTGCCAAATTACAAAAAAAAATGTGGCAAGGTACCTGTGGTAATTTTTTTTATGTAACAAAATGAATATTTCAATGATCACATAGGATTTTAAAATGTATGTTGCAAATGGACAATTTGCAAATGGAGAAACAAAGTGAGGGATGTTGCGTTTTGTTTTAATAAATAAAATATAATTTGCGGACAGCGCCGAGAGAGGATAGGAGGAATATAGCCAAGGGAGTGAAACCCATCAACTATGGGCCGTTCAGTTCGTACGCGCCCTCTTACGACGGGACCTTCGCGACCCTCACCAAGGAGGAGTCACACCTCATATACCATACTTTGCGTGAGTTATTTCTTTCCCTCCACAACTCTTAGGTATCCTAGAAAGTTTTTTCATCTCTCAAATGACCAATATGCATTGCCACATTTACTAGAATGATTTTAGCAGCTAGCTACTTTTAATGTTACGTGTTTGCCCAAAAGTTGATGTCACCAGTTTTTGTTATATTTATTACCCTCATCACTTTACGGTTTTCTTTTTCAAGTAATAGATTTTTATGACTGCTCCAAGAAGACGTAATGAAAACACAATAAACAAAATAAACACGTAATGAAAGTATCGATGAATTTTGACATGTCATAAAAATTCCGTGGACAGTTGCGTTTAAGAACTACTAATTAACTATATAATACAATTAATTTATGTTACATTTTTAATGGATTTGAAAAAATGATATAATAGAAAACTGAGAATTTTTTTTACAAAATCTAGATTTAGTTAGGATGTTCTAGATCTAGTAAATAATCCATTACAATGTTTCGTTTGTTTTAACGTCCACAGCATCAGAAAGTGGACAGAGTAATACGGAAATACTCCGGTTCGCGTCGGACTCGCCCTGGACAGCCATCTACGACATGGAAGCCATGTTCCCCGACAAGAAACAACATCAAGAACAAACCTCAGCACCCGATGATAGTGTAAGTTCATATGACACACTCGATCCCCGCCAGAATCTTATTACATATTAAGTGTATACATCAATACATTTTTTTCAAGTGACAACTTCTTCATCCTTTTTATGTTTTAAAACTAGATGAAACGAAAAAACGACATTAAAAAGAGACGAACACATAATACGTATAGGATTAAACTTGCGAGAGAATGAGATAGAGTATATTATACAGTGTTTCTTATATTCACGGTCTCCACTTAGTTCTCATCGTTACTCAGTAGCAACCTCACTCATTGTCTAGTAGACAAAACCAGTGGCAAAATGAGTATAGTATCTATAGTTTTTGAACGTTTCATATCTATTGCAAATAATAATAAAATATGCAACATGTATTTTTCCATATAACCACTAAACTTACGGATTTATAAATATTGTTTATTATTTCTAGAAAGTTTTTACTTTTTTTCTTTCATTCTGTACTGTATTTTTCGGGTTTAAATGTTTAAATAAAAGTAAAAACAAGCATGGGGGGAAGTCCCGCTCTCTACCTCTCGAACAACAGAACATGACGCCCGAAAAGGGGATTTCTCTAAGACCTCAATAAAAATAAGTTAGATTAGGTTAAGAAGTAAAAAATAGCTTGTAGTAATTCGAGGATTTCTTGTACTGACTGTTGTTTTACTCTCAAATTGCTGATCAATTTCGTTCTAGAATGGTACTGGTATTGTGCTGTCTTTCTAATTAGACATATAAATTTTATATGCATATTTCAATACTATAGTATAGTGGTAGCCATCATGTTGGAATGTTGCAGAGTTTTTGTGGCATGTCTCAACGTCGATGCTATACTATCATATTAATATAATATGAGGACATATATTGCAAGATAATAAATCAAAGATAAGAATATGCATAAAATTGATCACTTCCAGGATATATCGAAAGTGAAAGTGGACGTAGAACAGCTCAGGTCTCTAACAGAGCTCGGCATAGACATGGAGTTCCTGAACGATATAGAAGATGAGATCACGGCGTCCCAACACGACTACGGGATCTCGGCGGCGCTCCGCCACACGCACGAGCTCATCTTCAAACTAGAGAAAGAACAACGGGAGAGGTTACACACAATTATGATATATAGTATTTAGTTATTATGCGATTATTACTTTCTTTTGGATGATAAGGAGCTGTTTATGGATATTTTTCATTTTCCTCTGTCACAATAGTAAGCAAAGTTCACTCCCTTTTTTCCTTGATGAAGTAAGCATTGACATACTTTTAACGAACAAAAATGGATATTAAGAACTTGTCCCCGTCCTCTGCTCTTCATGTCATTTAAAATAAGCGAATAATAGACCTATAGTTTTGATGAATACTTGTATAAATATATAGTTGTGTGTGCAGACTGTGCGCGGCGGCGTCGTGGCACCTGGCGGTGAGTGCGCGCGCGGGCGCCGGCGGGGCGGAGCGCGAGACGGCGCGCCAGGTGGCCGCCTGTCTGCGCGGCATGGCGGCGCGCGTCCCGCCCGGCGCGCTCGCCCGACCCGCCGCGCTGCGCCGCGCCATGGGCGTCACGCTCGACCATCTCGGTCGGTACGCACGCACGCACGCATACACGCGCACGCACGCACGCACACGCGCACGCACCTTCACTTCTAGTTGTTGTATATTCAAATTGCACAATTCCAATATTATTTTATGATACTTTTGTAGCAAAAAAGCATGTTATTTTGTATCAGTTTGAGTTACTCCAAAATCTCACCGTGTATGGTTTGTACACGGGTTTGTACTCTTTTACATTCGTGATTTAAATCACAAAAAAACATCACGTGATTAATGGACGATCCTTGATAGCCAATCGTAGTTACAATCAGACAAAAATGTCAGGTTTAATGAAACAACCGAACCCAACCGAAGTGCGTGACGTACATTTAATTTATTTCATCAAAGAAAGCAATATCGACAGAATTATAAAAATGATTAGTTGCTTAATGATTACAATAGTTTCGAAGGATCGTCCGAGCGCACTGCTCCTCCTACACAACCCCCCCCCCCCCCATCCCTCACCACACACTACACGCACACAAAGACATCAACAGTTTGGACTTACACACATACAATGCATTATTAACAAATTTTACTACTACTTAATACATAATACTTGACAATTACAATTTTATCAAAGTATTACGAATTACTACTGATGTAATGGCTTAAAATATTGAACAGTAAAAGTTATGTAATTATATTTACTATTCTAAAACTGTGACCTTTAATGTGTAATTTAATTTTTTCACGATAGCAAAGTTTAATGATTATTTAATTGGTTTTATAATTTAATATAGTCCATCAATTATTACAATTTATATTCATATTACATTTCATATCATATTTTACTCAGAGTTTCGTGACCTGTTTGGCAATATTGAAACCATTCTGAATTGTAGGTAGTTATTTATTTTGTATTTATACATAAGTTGAATTCTAAAACACGATGTTTTTTTTATAAAAAAAATCAATATGTAACGGAAAATACTAATGTTATTGTCGGTAACGTTTATATTTCTATGTATAGATACCCCGATGGCTGTGGATGACTTCGAATTGGAGATGAACGAATCGAGGGACGTACTGTCGGATCCTGACTCTAGATCCAGTCACGATAAGTGAGCGCATCCGTCTGTGGAAATAATATCTAATTATAACCGTTTAAGTCTATGTGTATTTCTTAATTGAAATAGATTTAAACTTTAACTACCTAGTGTAATATTATTTTGTAATAAATTATATAATAAATTTAATTATACTGTAATATTGTTTTACTTCGTATACCCACCTGGTTATGTAGTTTCTTTTTAATATAGTTAAAATCTTATCAATAAAAAATACTAGAAAAATTAATATACTAGCTATGATTTCAATGGAACAAGTTAACATAGCGCCATCTGTACTAATGAAATAGCGTTCAATTGTATTATAGAGATGGCAGCACAAGTACATCGAAAACTTTTTAAATTAATTTCCAGTGGAATTGTTTATAACTGTGGTCGTCAAACTGCGGGCCGCATGCGGTCCTTGGACGGTATTTGTGCGGCCCGCGACGTATCAAGCAATTTTCGTAAACATTGATACAAAACCGACTTTATATATATAGTTAATGAATTAGGATGTCAAAAATGACTTCATTGTTATTCATTGTATTGTTATTGCCATATAAAATATATAAACATATGTCAATTAATAAGTGGTCAACCACCCAATCCATAAAAGTGCCTACATTGATCTATGTGACTCTTGACGAACACCGATTTATAACAAAAGTAAATGTCAGTAATTATCCAAATTCACATTTTTCACATTAATTTTGAAATGTTTAAATCATCTAATTACATTTTCTAGTACCGACAGATATTCCACTATTAGGATGAACTTAGTATTCACAAACGAGATATCAGATACAGCATACTCTCAAGTAATATCTTTGTAATATGATATGGTCAAGTAATATCTCTATAAACATTTAAAGGTTAACGAAAGTGTTCAGTATTTACAAAATGAATGTAATACGCTTTTACGTGGCAAAAAAATACTATAGATACCTGAACAGCTTTCCAAAATTCCTTCAATCGACCTTTTTAGCTATAATTTACTTTATCACGATTAATAGGATTTACCAAATGCCTCATCGTGATTTGGAACTTTATAACTTATCCTCTAATTTATCTACTGATTCTTTTGTGGTTCATCCAAGGACGTGCTACGAAAAACAATTAACTAAGTCACAATAGGGAAGGGAAAAAAGAATACCAGTAGTAAACCGGCATTTATCTATTTCTGTGCTAGAAATATAAGATGGTCGTAAAATATAACTTTATCTTCTAGGAACACAACTTTGAATAACAATATCAGTATAAGAGTTAATTACGTTTACTGTTTTTGGACTTAAAGTAAAATAAAAACATCTTAAATTTTCCGTCACCAAAAGCTTAGGCTAATTGTAGACAGATAGAATAGACCAAGCGCCATTTAACATGGATTTCGATCCCACTATTACCTAACTAAGCCATTGTTACCTTCATCAACAAGAAACTGACTATTAGGAAACTTCATAAAACAATTTTAAATGAAATGTCCTTCTGGAGATGAATGTAGACTCGAAGCTACTCAGCATACAAATATTAAATGTATTAACTAAATTGTTTTCATAACGTGGAGCCTACATTTTTTCTTCAAATAAACCCTTAAATGAAACCTTAATTTAATCTTAAAATTACAGACGAAATTTGTATTGTATTATCTTAATTTATTTGTATATGAAATTATTGTTGTATGGAAACTCGTATAGGTCCCAGCAAAATTTAGTGATTATCGATTAGATGAGAAATTTGTTAAAAATGTTACATAGAAAAATAACCTATAATAATAACAAATAAATGTTAATGAGGAACCGTAATAAAATTGGTAAAATCGGTTTTTCAATCTCTAATCGAAGGAAACCCAACCCGCAATTCACGTTTAATAGCACGCAACGTGGATATTAAATAAGTTTCAGCAAAGTTTTTTATCTTGTTCTACCTTGGACACGAGGTTGTCTAGAAGCTCAATGTTCCAGGGTCGCCAGAGGTGATGCGTGCACGTCAAACGTCCTTGACCAGACATGACAATCTACTCAATTATGGCTTGAACAATATCTGTTCTACACACAAAAAATTATACTTGACTAATTTAAAGGCAAAACGTATTAACAGAAATATACTTATTTTATTGTCCAGTCTGGCATCTTTCCTACAACTCCTGTATCGATTTAGATGCGATTTTTATTATTGTGCAGAGTGTTTATTTAAATTTTCATCTCCTATTATGTAATTTATTTTAAACGAATTATCAGTTAATTATGAGTTATTTGTGTACGTAGATATCCACGCAATATAATATTGATAATTACACTGGTTTCATAATATTTTTTATTTAATGTCCGGTTTGAATCTCATAATGAGCATTAGACTTTAGTAAAGAAAAACATCGCGAATAATCATATTAAGGAAAAAATATTACTAAATTGAAAGAAAATTTTATGAAGAAAAGCTTTTATCTTCTGTTATAGATCTAATATTTATAGTTTAACAAATTTTTCAATGTTACTATTTCTAGACGAAAAAATTTCCTATTGAAAATGAACTTGTTTTTTTTTCTATCGTCAAATGCTTTTAGTTTATTTAATTATATGAGTTCTTATTTTCCTCTATCTTATTGTCGACAATGTCTATTATACTCGAATATCGCTTACTTAAAAAGTGAACTTAATTTTTTAGCGTGTAAATGTATAAAAATATGCTGTAAATAGTCCTCAAGGAATTTAATCTTGTAAAAATTGGACCAGAGGTCACTATGTGCGGTCTTATGACTGTTTGAGTTCACTAAGCTCAGCTGGGCCTACATGCTGAGATTGTCTAGGAAAATGCGAAAGTATTCCCAGAGCTCTTCACAAAACGGCTTGCGATTAGGTCTGAAAGATTTAGAGAGACAATAATGGTTTTTATTTATGGTAGCTCAACCAGATTTCGCCCTTACGCCAAGAATATTGACTTCACCACACAGCAGGCGGATAGGCACGCCAGCGCGATGTTTCCATAGAAGACATTGTCACACTAATGTGTACAATATGAATACTATAATTAACGCACATAGATTTTGTAATTATTCTACTCACGTTGAGCATAAAAAAAGCATTACATTATAATATTTGTTGTTAATTTTAAAAAAAATCGATTTAGTAATTTGAACCTGTCACCTCTCCCTCGTTTGATCGGCGCACGCGTGCGACCGGCGGCGCGCGCACGCTCTCACACGCGACCCGTCGCGAGCGCACGCGTCTTGTAACAATGCACTTTCATACTTAACTGTGGGTAACGGGGGTGAAATCACCGTGAATTCTACGTGCAATTTATACACATCGATTTTTTTACATTAACTATCGAAGGAGTTCGAATTGAACACCAATTGGAGGAATTGTCTGTCTAAAATAAATTTATTTTCTAACCGCGTTGAGAAGTAAATATATTTAGCTCCAGCATTATAATAGCGTATTATGTAATTCTAGAACGTACAGTTTTATCAATTCCGTCGGTCTTCTTTCTTGGTGTTACAAAAAGAAATTAACAATGAATCATAACATAGATGAAATGACTACCGATCTTGATGATTCCAGTAACTTTGAGTCGTATATTTGCCAACCCCAAGATTGTATTAAATATTTAAGTAACTCTAAAAGAAATCTAGTTATTTTCACTCAAAACATAAGAAGTATATTGCACAATTTTGACGATTTTTGTATTACGTTGAACGCTACTAATTTAATTCCCGATGTTATTGTTCTCACAGAATGCTGGCTCTCATCAAATACTCCCTTACCTTCTCTTTTTAACTACGTTCCGATTTCAACTAAGAAACATTTTAATCAAAATGACGGAGTGGTACTCTATATCTCAAATTCTCTGTCGTTCAATACATATGAACCCGAATTTGAAGAGGCTAACTGCTTAGTGACATTACTTGATAACAATACTGCTCTCATTTCCATATACAGACCTCCTTGTTTTAAGCTAATAGATAAATTTTTAAAGTCTTTAGAATGTGTTCTAGAAAAATTGGCAAACTATAAAGCTATCATATTATCAGGAGATATTAATATTGATATTAAAATTGACACAAAGGATCGTCGCGATAATGATTACTTGGATTTGATTACCTCGTTTGGTTTTATACCCCAGTCATACACTTCCTACTAGATTAAATAATTGCTTAGACCACACTTTAATTACAAGCAATCTTACGACTATCACACTCATTGTTGAAAGTAGCAACACAGACCATAATTTGGTAGTTATATCGTTAAAACATACTACTCTTTCGCGCACCACTTCTGTAAATATATTGAAAGTGGACTATGAGGGGATAGCTAAAGATTTTCAACACCTTGATCTGAGTCAATGTTGCTCTTATAGTTGTCCTAATGAAGCGATTGACTTTCTAGTAACTACAATATCTGAGACTATGAAACGCAATACTATGGTTAAAGCTATATCATCACGTCACCGTATTCTAACCATGGATAACTCCTGGGCTTCTACGCTGTATTAAGAATAGAGACAGGATGCATTTAAAACTTAAAAAAACAATCCAACAATGAAATACTTAAGCTAACTTATACTAGATATAGAAATTTCTGTGGAAACTTACTAAAGAAAATCAAACTAGAGTATGAAAAAGCTGAGATACTTAAAGCTAGTTCATCCGGCATAAAAAAAACTTGGGAGTGTATCAACAAAATCACTCAGTTCAAAACAAAATGCGGCAATAGAACTTTTAACACCCTTTTTGGATAAAACTCATGCCGTAAATCAGGCGAACCTCTATTTTGCAAATGTTGGTAAAAATTTAGGCAAAAAGATAACCCTTGCATCATCAGATAAACCAAATTTTTCCCCATTTCAACAAAATTCTTTTTTGCTTCTGGAAACAGATTGCTCTGAAGTCCGTTCCATTATCAATTCAATTCGTAAGGATTGCGCTGCCGGCTGGGATGGAATACAAGCTAATGTTATTAAATTAAACATGGATAAATTAATTCCTGCGATAACCCACATTTGCAACCTTTCATTAACAAAGGGTATATTTCCTAGGGCTTTTAAGCGGTCTATAATTATCCCAGTACACAAAAGTGGTGATAAAACAGTAATAAATAATTACCGTCCAATTTCCCTTTTACCTATTTTATAAAAAGTAGTAGAGAGAATTATCAACTATCGACTAGTTAATTTCTTAGATAGGTTTGGAGTTCTGTCATCAAACCAGTATGGGTTCCGAAAAAATAGGGCCACGGTTGATGCAGTATCTGAACTTTGTACTTTTGTTTCAAAGTGCTTGGATAAAGGAAGTAAATGTTTAGGTATATTTTTGGATCTTTCGAAGGCTTTCGATACTGTATCAATTCCTCTCCTCTTACAAAAATTAGAACGCCTGGGCATCCGAGGAACTCAGCTTAAACTCTTTGAAGATTATTTAACGGAAAGAGTGCAGTGTGTTAAGATCACTGATATAGTTAGTGATTCAACTCCAGTCACTTATGGTGTCCCACAGGGTAGTATTCTTGGTCCTACTTTGTTTTTAGTGTATATCAATGATTTATGTCAGTTGGAACTTCAGAGGGGAAAAATTATTTCTTTTGCTGATGACACTGTCTTATTATTTGAAGGGCATAGCTGGAGAGATGTAATTATTAATGCCCAACTAGGTTTCAACTCCGTAAGTGCATGTTTACGTTCCAATCAACTTACACTGAATTCTGAAAAAACTAAATTTATGACTTTTAGCATTCGAAACTCAGCTGACCCATATCGTGATTCTCTGAGACTTTATGCTCATCAAACTGCATGTTCGAACCCCACAAATGATATTCCTTTTTGTAACTGTCCATTTTTAGAAAACGTTGAGAATATTAAATATTTGGGTATTATAGTGGATCACAAAATGACCTTTAAATATCATATCGCGAAACTATCTCAGCGCATACGTAGGCTTATACCTGTCTTTAGATCTATTAGAGAAGTAGTAGACAGAAACATTATTAAAATGTTATACTATGCCTTATGTCAATCTCTCCTGATTTATTGTATACCCTCTTGGGGGGGAGCTAGCAAAACACTTCTGCTGCCTCTAGAAAGAGCTCAAAGAGCCATTTTGAAGGTGATATTTTTCCGACCATACAGATATCCTACCGATGATTTATATAAGGAATGCCAGGTTCTTACTGTTCGACAACTTTTTATCTCCCAAGTAATTTTCCGTATGCATGCAGGTCTGACAAGCTCATATTGTCTTGAGAAGAAACGAAAAGTTAACGATATAATCAAAATCCCTAAATTCAATACTTGGTTTGCTTCTCGTTTTGAAGACTATCTTGGAGCACTGTTGTATAATACAGCAAATAAGTTTCTGGGGATTAAACAACTCCAAAGCCATAAATTGAGACAAATTGTATTTAAATGGTTACAATGTATGACCTATGAAACTACTGAAAGTCTATTGAAGGCCCAGTTTAGAATTTAATCATTCTCTATACAACAACGTTCACCCATATTCCCTAAAAAAAACACTTGTTACTCCTACACCAGACATACACATACACGCACACACACAATACATACACACACTCATATACACATACGCATACTCATATACACACACTATCTCACTCACTCATCTAATTTGCAAATTATAACTTTATGTTATTTTATGTTGAATGATATTTAAGTGTACCTTTATATTGTGCTATGATATCTGCGATACGGTTTGTAACCAGTGCAGATACCCACATTAGTATTTTCTGTACATGTAACCTTTGTTCAATAAAGTTTATTATTATTATTATTATTATTTCTTTTTCATTATATTTAAATGAAACCTGAAAAAAGTTGCTTAGAATTCGTTGTAATATGTAAATTCAAAACTAACCTAGTGCTGTATTTACTGAGATTAATGTTCGTTACGAGCATAAAATATTAACGAGAATAAATTAAAATAATCGCCCTGTACAAACAATATACGATATAAATCTCATTTTTTTTACCAACCTATGTAAAATAAAAAGATATTTCACAAAAGTAATATTGTAGGTTATAAGGGTACAGCCTTATAGTAAATAAAGATATTTAAAAGAAAGTTGGTAAATGCCTGTCAATTAAAAAAAGGTACTGTGTAAAATGATTTACAGCAGTTTAACAACAAAAAAAAACTGTTTGCTTGTAATAATTAATATTTAAATCAAAGCGCTTAAGATAAAATAAAATATGAGGTTGTTTATAATTCTGAAAATTGATTTTACGTACAAAAAATGATCGAGACGCCGTTGAATGTATTATGTTACTTATTGGTTTCGTCGACGGCGAGAGGGTCGACTTCTCAAACAGGTCGATCGAAGGTCAGGCAATGGATTGAAGACATAAAACTTAGTAAATCTAAGGTACCTACTTCGTTCAAGTTTTTTGAAGTTTACTGCTTAAGAATCGATTTTCATAATATAAGGCCATTTTTAACTCGGAATTTTTGCATAAATCACGGAAATTTTATGAGCAGTGAAATTAACATAAGCATTAACAAAATGGCGTTACGTTTTCGTATTTAATTTCGTATTTCGTATATCCTCTTTATTTATATGAAAGTTTATCAAAAGCGAGAGTACAAAAATCTTTACGTATTAATTTTATTTTTCCAAACCGAATATATATTGTATTATTATTATAATTTGTTTTCAATAAATATTTATTTTTAGCGAAATCTGTTACCTACAGCGTTTACGAAAATAACGTAAGTTTTAGTAAAGATATTTATGTCTGGAAATATCATCCCCCTCTGTGCATACATTGAAAACTTTGTGACTTGTTGTCTATTTCCATAAAAAAGAGCCAGGTAGAGTTTCTTGCCGGCTTTTCTCGATGACTGAGTTGGTATTCTGAACGGGTGGTCGTGTTTTGAAGTTCATAAACACCTCATGAGCGCCTGATCAGGACCTAAATTTAATAAAGTATTTTTAATTTGATTTCATAAGGTTTAAGATATTCTCCAAAATTTTTATGTCGGTTAAAGTCTATATTAATACCACTCTTGTGTCTTTGTGGTATTTGTTATTTACCGGTTCAGCCGTGAAGCCTGGTGAAGCTGCCAAGATCTTCAGAGTAAAAATAGTGAGTCAGTTCCAAAGAGGACTGTAATAAAAATACATGAACGACACCAGTTCAAACAAACATTAAACCGCTAACCCACTTTACCGGAGTAACAATGAATTCACATTATCGTATGAATCTAACAGTAAGTCACCCTCGAAGCCGCGCCGCCCCGCATTCACACGGGAATCGAAGCCAGTAACCACTCGCCACTGTTTACTAACCAATCGAAAATAGATTTTACTTCTATTGTTATAAAGCTTATTATAAATGTATCAATTATATTTGTCGATTGAAACCAAATACTGTATATAATATTTAATGGTGCTTTTTTTAGAATAATAACAATTGTTTATTTGGCTACCTAAAGAAGCGTAGGTGCTTAGTACTATTTACTCTATGGACGTATGGAGAATTCGACTACTGGGCCTGGACTTCTTTCTGAATAGTATGGAAAACTAGAACGATTTTTATTTTATTAAAACATTTCTATTATCTACAATGGATTCTTATTGATTAAATCTTAGCTCTAAAATAAAACTAAAGTCCGTTGCGAAATGATGTGTGATATTGCAATATTATGGAGCATACAAGAAAAAAAGTGATATTTACGTAGCCTAATGAACACGTGCGATACCAAAGGTACCTACCATATGCGGTTTCCCAACTCTTTGAATATTCTTTCATTTCCTGTATTTGCCTGGAACAACGGCAACAGGTAGCTTATTCCACATCCAGACCGTTCGCGGAAGGAAATTCCTCTGGAATTATCCTGTCCGAAACGAAGATGGCGTGCCGTATGTCAAACAATTCTTCAGAACACAACCCATCATACACCCGTAGAACACGTATAAAGAGCCGTAGTCTCTCCTTTAAGGGAGTAAGTAAACCTTTTGCGAGATTGGGATCGATTCTTTGTACGCTTATAACTAGATAACCACAAAACTTATGTTATAAATTAAGCAAATTAATTGTAGTAAATTGTTTTGTTGTGTTCACTAAATTTACTCTCATGAATTGGAAAAAAGTTTCAATAACTTGTGTTTTTATTATGATAAAACCCTGAAACCCTAGTAACATATACTCTGCTGATATGGTTCTTTTTGCAGACGATATTTTACTTATATTTAAAGTAAAAAGAAAAAAATTCATAGATTAGGCACTTAAACAATACACTAGCAAACATTTCCAAATAGTTTGCCTTAAATAATTGACTTCTTAACACTAAGAAAACGAAATGTATAAAATTTATGTTGCCCAATGTGCAACATATTGATTTTAAGTTAGAGATAGAAGGGAATTTAGTAGACTTAGTTGACAAGACTCTGTTTTTAGGTATCACACTTGATAATAAGTTACAATGGGGTCCGCATATTAAAACTTTGCAGGCAGGAAGGCTTAGTTCCGCTGCTTTTGCGGTTCGAAAAATTCGCCAGTTGACGGATATTGCTACTGCTAGGTTAGTCTACTTTGCTTACTTTTACAGCTTAATGTCTTACGGTATTTTGCTGTGGAGTACAGCAGCAGAGGTAGACACCATTTTTACGTTAGAAAAGAGAGCTGTTCGAGCAATATACAATATGGGACCTCGCGAATCTCTAAAGAACAAGTTTCAAGAATATGATATCTTAACTTTGCACTCCCAATACATCTTCGATAACTTAATGCATATTCGTAAAAATTTAGACAAGCTAGATCTAGTGAATGATCGTCATAATTTTAATATTAGAAGTAAAGACAAGTTGGCCGTCCCACGCTTTAGGTTGAGTAAGTCTAATAAAAGCTTTATAGGTAATAGTATTCGGTTTTACAATAAGATCCCGAGTAACATTACCGATTTACTTGGCAATAAGTTCAAGTAATAAGCAAGTTTTAATCTCAAAAGCTTATTATTACAGGGTGGATCATTACGTGAACTATAGTGATGTCTGGAATTAACCCACATCTCTGTGCTTCCGCTAACATTATTAAGACTATGATTTGTATAGTTTTTTATATGAAAAAAAATATATGTATTATATTTATTAAAAAAAAAGAAAACAGATCGAGTTTCTTGCCGGCTCTTCTCGGCTGAGTTGTTTTCCGAACCGGTGGTAGTGTTTTAGACGTTCATAAGCGCCTTCTTAGGGCCTAAATTGAATAAAGATATTTTTCATTTTGATTTTTTTATTCTGCGCTATCACATTCTGCTTCTAGCTGTCTCCAGACTTAAAATTCACAATTTAAAGTGAAATTTTCACTTACGTTAAAGCTATTAAAATATTACTGGACGATATCTTCGTATTTTCTTGTGATATATTGTCTATGTAAACAAATAATAAACCTGTAAATATAAATAATAATAATAATATAAACGTTACTCAACAATGGTTTGAATGTGTGGTCTTATAAATAAAGCCTGAGTTATCCACAAAACACATAATAACTTAAGTAAATAAAATAGGTATAATACCACTTATAAAATTTATGTTCGGTGAATGTAGTGAAGAAAAGACAGGGTCAGATTGATTTTCATGACGGGTATGAAGTCCCCCGAAATGTTAGTACTTTTGTGATGTATATTTTAGAAGAAATACAAAAAAATCAAAGAAGAAAAAACACAATATAGCAGATTATGTGTGCTGAAACTATTTTAAACAAAGAAGTATCATCAAAATCTTGTCTTTCTTTTATATTAAAATGGATAGACATGAATAGTAAACAACATCCATTGTCTAAAGAGTTGTTGCAAGCAATGGACTCTTTGCCATAGTTTTATATTTATTTCTATTTCATCCTGCCTTATCCTAAAAATATTTTGAAGTTTACACCAATGTACTAGTGTAATAGGGAAAATTAGGAAGAAATTATTTAATAAAGAATATATTTCAGGGAGAAGAATTGAACCCCCGTAAAAAAGAGTTGACTACAAACTATACCGATAATTTTGCGACAATACACAACATAAAGTTGAAGGCTACATACAATAGAACGGCGTCAACCATCACCTGTCCAAAAGTCCCATGATTCCTTCTCACGCCTACAAAAAACGGGTTATAGGTAAGGACCAACAAAAAAAAAACTTGGCTTTTCTATAGATTTTTTTGATAGCACCGACGCACGTAACCGTGGACTAGGATCGGAGATATCATGTTTGTCAGGAGAAATTCTTTGCTTTTGCATTTCGTATTATGTAGTAAGATTTTTACTTGTTAGCGTTTGTTTATCGGACTTTTTGTAATTAGGGACGGCCCTAATTAATGTCACACAATGGCGGGATTTTTCATAAGGTTATAGTGGTCACGATCCAGTCAATTTGCCATTGCAACCTATACCTCTGATAAAACGGTGTGATGTTTGAAATCATCGTGGGTACCCAGAAATATTTCGCAACAATGAAATCCTCAAATTTCTTAAAATTTCGTTTTTTATAAATTTAAAATCAAATTCGGTTCTGAATAGGATTACATAGTCGCAACAATGAAGGTTCACAGGAGAGTGACTGCCTCCACCATATACGATGGGATCGGACGATAAGAGGATTAGATAATAAACATGTATTGTCATATAAACGCGAAGCAACTCTTGTTATTAACGAGAGTAGTATGAATAGGTCCGACGATCATGCAACGTGAGTCGGTATGTTCTATTACTAGCGTCGCACGTGGAGTAGACATGCTGTATTATTCTCGTAATAGACGTCATTACTATTTTTACTCATAAAGCTAATTGCAAAGATTCACTCTGAATTATAATATAATTTTTTTTAATCTAAATAAGTATAAGTTCTTTCACCGTTCCTCAATGTGTAGTCTAACTTTTTTGTGCTATTTTTTCCCCTAAATCTAATCTGGTATTGTTCGTGTCGTGCCGGCTAAGAATAGTACCACCCCATATCTTCCCGTGGGTGTCGTATAAGGCGAATAAGGGATAAACCCGGGTATGGGGAGCAGCATCTTCTGAGTACCACAAACACCTATTGCGATCGCCAACCTGCCTGACAAGCGTGACGATTATTGCTATGTATTGGACGTATTTCGGTTGAATAGAATCTGGTATTAAGAAACTCATAATATTCTATCCCTATATCCCTAGTCCCATAATATTATTTTATTGAACTAAACATTCTTCAACAGAGTTTTAGATAGAGGGTTTCTAGATTAATTCTCTATTGTTTTTTATAACTTACTCTATAGATATAAATTATCTGAGGTAACAATACTATATATATACTTCAACTTGGACAGAAGATACATATACGCTTTAAAATGAAAATCATATAAATCGGTTCAGTGGTTCTGAAGTTACAAACGAATTTCCGAACAGTCACTAGATATGCAAACATTTCACCAAAGTGACATAATCTATAGCAATAAATAAAATTGTCTGTTTGTAATATCAAAATAATAGTTTTTAATATATGTAGGTATACCTATTGATGTAACGAAACATTTACCAAAAACTCAATTTGATAGAAAAGCTGTTTGGTTGTTCCGGCTAATCTCCGCAACGGCTGGACCGATATTGACTGGACTTTTTCTGGAAAATAGCTAAATTTATACGGAGTAACTTAGAGATACCTTTATTTCTCGAAAACAATTAAGGTTCCGTGCAAAAAAGTTTAAAACTCAGGACATTGTGAACAAAATACAATACAATGAGCAGTTATACTGGCAGGTGTTTATAATAAATGTATTTGCTTCAGTGAGTAGAAAATCAATTTTAATAAAAAAAAACATATTTATAAAGTATATTACGAAAAGAAGTATTCTAAGGAATAGAAACTATGAAACCCGGGCGGAACCGCGGGAACACAGCTAGTCTAAGACCATATGTTTTCAAATAGTTAAACGAAGAGTTTGGTTATTAGCTAACGATAAAAACACGAATTGCTTCCGTCAACTAATCAGTTGATAACAGAGCGGGAAAATATCTAGGAATTGCCTTGAATTCATCTTTGCCTAGGTATTATATTAGATATTTATAGACCCAACACACCCCCTGAGCTTCCTCCCGCCCTCTTTACCAAGTAATATTTCAACGACCTCATAGTACCTAATTGTTAGGTGTAGGCATAGTTGGGTAGTGCGTAAATGCATTTCCCCCCGTCAAAAAAAAAAAAAGGTGTAGGCATAGTTTATTAAACACTAGCTGTGTGCCCGCGGCTGCACCCGCGTTTCATGTATTCTTCACTGCATTTTAACTTTTTACACGGAACCATAATTAGTTTCGAAAAAATACAGTAACCCAAGTTACGCGGAGTACCTAACTTCAGCTATCTAACAAAATCCATCCAGCCGTTCCGGAGATTACACGGAACAAACAAACAGACAGACAAATTGTTTTTTTAGTATGGATAGAAGATATCTTATTCATATCTATTTAGTTAAAAAAAACTATTTTGAGATAAAACAGACACATTTCAATTTTATTTATTAATATAGTTACGGTTTCATTTGCGTCCTCGAGTTTCGTGTGATGCAGGGCGGCGTCCATCAGGGGCCGAGGGGGGTCACGTGACCAGAGGCACCGTGACGCAGCCGCAGCCCACAGAACACGTGCCACAAACTAATGCACAGATTCACGCAGTGATGATGCGTCAGTTATATAGGTACAAATCTATATTAATGAAATTATTTTCGGAACAATGCAGGTTCAATAGATGGAAAATTGTATGTTACCTGAAGTCAGTATTTTTTATGGAAAAACCAGTAAATTTTAATTGTATGCTCATAATTATGTAACTTGAAAATTATCATGGTTGGGTATATCTTTTTAAATGGTCTATGGCATTTTTATTGCACTTCACAGATACGTACTTAGTTTTAAAATTAAATTTATGAAACGCATACCCAACGCTGTTTCAGAGCAAATTTTATCAAAATCTTCTCAATTGTGTCAATTATTTAAATAGTCTTGTACTCTGTAATTGTAAATAATCAAACGATGTAGTAAAAACTAATAAAAATAAACAGATCGAATAAAACCACACGAGCCAAACCATGAGCAAACTCTAGTAGTAAATGATTATGTACTGATATGTAATTGACCCCTGCGATTGATGCATACCAATCGTCCCACGATACATCCCCTGCATCGCTAAAGGCGAGATCACACAGCACAGTCAAATAACAGCGTTTCCTAATTGTCAGCCACTTCCCACCGTGCGCCCGGCACGAGGCGCTTATATGTTTCTCACACGACATCACAATCAAATCTAACTCTTAATCAAACGCGTAAAAGTTCAAAATCGTATATTAAATATTTATAGCAACATTGCATATATGAACATAATTTATCTCCATGAAAGACCATGTAAAATATATTGTAAATTCATCGCAGTGTGACTCAAAATCGCATATCAGAATTGCATCAAAAATACCCCAAATACAATATTATTGTTTCATTTGTAAGTCACTAATATGATCTTTATACAAAGGGTTTAACGTTGGAGTTATATTTGGATGAATGTAGAAGAGTGTCGGGGAAGATAAGGCAGGGTTCGGATAGGTCGACGAGTGCCGTAAGGGCGGCGGCACACGGCAGCACGCGGCAGCACACTCCGCGGCGGTAGGTCGACGCGTGCGCACGTGTTTTAGACGTGCGCTCACTGCGTGTGTACTATACCTTACTACAAAGAAACTCGCGAAAATTAACCTCTTAAGATAAATTGCGTCTTATTCTGCAATACACTGTATAAAATCATCAAAAATCTCAATTGTGTAGAAAATTGATTTTTCGTAAAATAAATATGAAACAATATAGGAGTTAGTAAGTGACTGAAGTGATAATTTAAATTTGTTAGTGATTTATAAAAATAAAAAAGTTAAAACGTTGAATTATGGAATACCACCACCGGCATATGGAGCAGCCTAATATCCAGGGTCAGAACCAAGCTTCGCAGTGGGGATACGGCGGCTGGGGCCCACCGGTGCCTGCGCCGGCCCCATCAGCGCCTGCGCCGAGGAACAAGCGCACACATTCCGAAAGCGAAGACGACGCCTTCTCAGAAGAAAGCAGCAAAGACGCACAGTGAGTACACATTTTAAACTAACACAAAAGCTAACTAACGTTTAAAGCACCTACATAGTAATATATAAGTACAAACATAGCACGCTTTTATAATTAAATTTGTATAAAAATTACACTATATTATTGAAGAATAACTTGCATTTACATTATTATTATTTTTTAAACTCTATGGGAAAACGTAGGCTTGATATTTTATCAGATTCATTTTATGTTATTTTTGTAAAATGCATTCTAATTAGTCAACGGTAATTAATTAGCGATAGTTAATTAACGGAATCGGAAAATTTGTCTATTTTTTTATATTATTACGTACCAAATTATTCAATAATAATTTTGTAACTTATAATTACCTTTTATCAACTATTCCAATCTAATATAAAAATATCTAACGTACCTGATTAAATAATTAACGTAATAAAAAAAGCAGCACAGATAAAATATAACACAATTTAAAACAAAAAAAGAATCAATAAATGTAATAACTACTAACAATAAGGGAGTCTTTTCTTGAAATGAAAAAAAAAACATTAGTGTCTCTTTGTGATATTTTTAAATCATAAGAAATCATACCGCAGTAATAATTAAGAAGCCTCATTACCACAGTCACTCTTTGAAAGACTTATTCAGCTGTAATGCTTTATTGTTCCTATTACAAAGTACGATCCGCGGGATAGTGAGTCACTTAGTGTCTGTACGAAAATTCTCTTAAATCTGTGAATGGGGATCGACGCGGAAGAAGTGGACTTCTTTTTTTACAAAATCGAAAAAGGCTCTTAATTTTTTTTTGGTTTGAGAGGTACAAACGAAAATAAAACTGATTGCCGCGGATACAAACGATTCCGCGTCGACCCCGTTCACAGATATTCGAAATTTTCATAATTGGAAAAGTTAGTTTTTCTAAATGTATCTTTTTTGTGTTTAAAAAAAAATGCAAAACAAAATTGGTACAAACAACCCCGAATCAGATTCCGTTGCAAATTTTTTGATTTTTCCAAAGTTGGCTGCGGGTCAAATTTTGAAAACGCTATAACTTTTTTGGTTTGAGGTACAAACGAAAATGATAGTGGTACAAACGGGTACAAACGGCGTACAATACAATGCTAATAAAAAAAAATTCGTGTGTCGGCTGCCAAGTTCACAGAGGTGTGATCTATGAAAAGAATGACGTAAATCGATCCAAAGATTTTTGTGTTAAAAGCGTAGTAGCAGATTAAAATTTATTTTAGAAAAAAAATATATTCCTATAGGAATCTTGTTAGCAATGACATATATTGGTGCCGTAGCTTTAGCACGAACGTAGAGTTATATTATGTAAACAACCACCAAACCACCATACATCTTGTTAAAATCGAGTAATCTAAGGTACATTAGCATAACACGCATTACACTGCACTGCACCTCACAGTCATGCACACTACACGGAGGTTCATGGGTACATGGGTTTACGTCTTAGTCCCCTTTTTTTTATCGTGGGGAAATCCCTTTACGGATTCTCCTACCAATTCTAATCCGGGGGAACCCTCTCCTGGATTACAGCTGTATTTCTACTCACAACTGGGGTACTTCACCTGTAAAATGGTTATAACAAAATATATTTCCAGGTCACCGGGCGGTGATTCCTGTCAGTTAATGACTCGGAAAAGACGTCGCGGGGTCATTGAGAAGAAGCGACGGGATCGTATCAACACCTCGCTGACTGAACTGAAGCGACTCGTTCCGGCCGCCTGTGAGAAACAAGGCAGCGCTAAGTTAGAAAAAGCCGAGATATTACAACTAACTGTCGACCATTTGAAAATGCTTCACGCTAAAGGTAAGTTAAGTCCTTCAATCAATAGAATATTATAGGGTATTTCATGATACTACCTATCGTCTGTATCATTTCTTTCCCTCATCAATTGAGAGCCAAGTCTTTTAGGTTTAGCGTGCTACTTGGCCATTGCCATCAATAGAAAACAACGTTTCTGTTGATCAAGCTAAAAAACTTGGTCAAATGCAATAGTTAGCACATATGAACCGAGGGGTAGATTTGATGCAATGATGGCGTAGTCAGCTTAGGTAGTGCGGTAAGATTTCGCGTCAATGGCCGCGGGTTGTAACCCACCTATCCTGAACTAAAATCAACCGGAGCTTTCGGTGAAGGAAAAATCGTGAGGAAACCAATGCATGGTGCTAGGGCATTTTCTAATCATGCCCACCTGGATAGCTACCGCCCTCAAATTTGAAAAACCTGCTGCCAATCTTTCTAAAACATACACAAGCGTTTATGCTTGTGCTGAAAAATGTTCCACGCATGCTAAGAGGCAGATCTTAAATACTACTATTTCATTTTAAGCTGTGTGGTCAGTTTAAAATAATATCGTTCTTTTTTCATCCAGCTCATAATTATAGCTAAGGTCTCAAATGAATATCTCGCTATTGCTATCTGATAATGAAAATCCAATCTACATCCGTTTAGTATTGTTAGAAAAATGTGCACACAAACTTTCAAACATCTGTACTAATAATAAAATTATAAAATTCACGTGTTTGTACATTTCCGATTTTCGTGAAAAGATTGCAAGAGACTAAAAATAGGTGATTTAACACATTTCTATCATTTTTAGAAATGCCTGTCTGTCTGTTTGTATGTGCAGGCATCGATTAAAAAATACTCATTATATTTCAAAAACTCAAAAACGTAACTATAAAGTATATTCCGGGGTAGCATTTAAACTTTATTTCATTAAAATTGCTCCACTCTATCAAAAGTTATAGTAATTTTAATGATACGCGGCGACCAAAGATTACAATATAATACTGCGGCGACTTTAGTATGAAAGAAGAGTTTGTAAGTAAACGCGTTTTAGTCTTATTCGAGAAAAAAACATGGATTGATTGAAATTGAACAAAGTGGTATAGATAATGAGAAATTAATATTTTGATATAATATCTAGGAATTCTAGGTGTTGTATTAAGGGGTCATTTTATGAAAGTAGTGACTTTCAATTATGATATCAATAGGTATAAATATTTATATCTTCACATCATATAATTGGACTGTTCAAGTTTTTATTTATTTTTGATGGCATGTGGGACAAAGTTTTATGAATAGTGATTACCTAAGCAAATTATATATGTATTTCTGACTATTATTCATAGACGGCGCTATATTATCTTTTAATAATCCGGACTGTTCTGGAAGATTACAAGACATAGATAACCTATACATACAACAAAAGACTCACGGAACAAAATCTACAGATTGGAGAATGAAGATTTATTATTTACGTTGATGATGTTTGTGCAAAAAACTATGTACGAATTCAGAATCTATTACAGGACACATTTTGTCTGTTTGTTCGAAATGACGCAAAAACTACCGACCCGATTTCGGTGAATTTTGGTATGAAAGACGGGAGGGGAAGCCTAAATTCCACGTGAGCGAAGTCGCGGGCACAACTAGTACTTTTAATAAACTTATTAAAATTTATGATACCGTTTTCGCAGCGGTTTTTGAAACTACGCTTCTAAGTAATAACGTACAAAAGACTTTGCCTGTTAAAAGTAACGAAAATATTTTCTTACGCTCAATTTTTATAAGCAAAACGCAGCGAAGTTATATCTTAGAACGATATACGAAACTTCTTCAACCTGACACTTAACAGTCTATTTCCGTTTCCTACTTTATTGATAAAAACGACGATGGGTGTGTAACGGTGGTTTCGCAATGGAACCAGAAAAACGTAATAATAAACATCGAGAAACAGATTTATCAGAGTCCCGTTTAAGTATTTAAAGCGGTTTGTAATTGTTCGCTATTTGTGTGTATTGAGAGTGGCTTGATGTAAAGTTACAATTGCTTATTAACCCTTGGAGCACTTTCCCGGCGTTTACGCCAGCTTTCCATTGTTTTCCTATTGTCTTTCTATTGTTTCATTTTTATGGGTACTCGACTCGACACATTAATATAACAAAGCAGAGCATTATTAACCTGCAGATTAGATTGGCGATCTGATTAAGGACACAATTTGAACTTACACTATCTGTGACCCTACTTAAAAACGTCGACAAAACAAAACGAAATACTTATAAGTAAATAACATAAATTTATTAATCTATATCTATACTAATAAATTAAATGTGTCTTTTTGTAATGTGAAAATAACAATTTTTTACTAAATACATATGAATGTATGTACGATACCGATACAAAGATTACCATTTTTAAATTTTTGGGTCTGTCTGTCTGTTTGTTCTGGGTAATATCCGGAACGGCTGAACCAATTTTGACAGGACTTTTTTTGTTAGATAGCTGGAGATACTCCACATAACTTAGGGTACTTTTTCCAAAATAATTAAGGTTCCGTACAAAAGAATTAAAACGCAGTAAGGAATTCGTGAAACGCGGGCGCAGGCGCGGGCACACAGCTAGTATATAATAAATTAACTTGTAAACATTCAAGTGTCACAGTTGCTTAGTAATTATTGTATTGTGTTTTAAATGTTAATTGATTTCATTAGTTCTTGCTGAAGTTTATTTTTTTTAATATTATAAAAGATGTTGATTTAATTATAATGGTTATGATATCTCCATCGAGATAATGTTCGTTCCGGGTTCCCACGGCGTTTCCGGATCGGCCACGAGGGGAGCGCGGGGCGGCGACCTCGCCAGGTGGTCAAAACGTTCTAACATACGTTTCATGTTATGGAATGTCATACACTCCTGTTTTAGGTACATTACATTAATGTTAATAATAACGCAGAATTTGTCAGAAACATTATATAAACGATAGCGATCTCTGGAAATGACGCCCCTCTGTTGTAAATATGTGTTTCATAACTGACTATTTATAAGTTGTTTTTGTAGTTTATTTGATAAACAAAAACTATTAAGGTAAATTTTTTTTAAGTGGCTTTTTCTATACATATTATTAAAAGTAATGAATTCTCTATCTGTGACTTGTTGATTTATAGTTTCAGTCTATACTTTATTATAAGTGTTTTGTAACGATTTATGACAATAAAAATAAATTAAAAAGACAATCAGACATAAATAAATCACTAAACAGATACCGTTTTCAAATCAATACAGAATTAAACCTGACAAATAATTTAGGCTATTCACAATTACGCTTTCTCATATTTAGGCGAAAGCGATAATTATAAAAAAAAAATAAAATTCTTACACTGAAAACATTTGGTGTTAACAAACGCAGTCCAACATAGAAAATTTTACCAGCGCGGTTAATATTCGTGAGCCTAACGGAAAAAAATTGCTACATTAATGGGCATTGTTATTTTAGCTATAAACATAAAGGAAGTGAGAAATGCCCGTTGAATTCATTTAGCAGTGAATTCCCGTACAAGTTTCCGGTTTAGCTTTCGGCATTTCGATGAACAGTTGAGGTTTGCGGTCGGATCCCGTCGTATCCATGACCAATTAGTGAATTCACGAGTTATTTAGCTATGCGCGTGGCTTTACTCGCATTTAGCCATTTCTTTTTAAAACAATAATTGTACGTTTTCATTAAAAAGTTATTGCTAGAATGTTTTTGTTAGCTTAATTTTTTTATCACCCTTTAAAACTTATTCAATACAAATATGTACTTTACAGAAATGTAATTGAAACCTAACCAAAGAATGCATTTGTGAAGTACAAAAATAATCATGAAAATCGGTTCAGTAGTTTTGGAGTTATAAGAGGATTAATGGACAAAACTGACAGTAAGACATTGTTGTCATAAAATTTATTGATTACTATAATGAGGAATATATAATGAGGGATGTTCAGCGACAACGAAACCACATCCTTTAGTAAATTATTTCCTGTGATATATTGCGTTTAAATGTCAACTTTCTTCCCTTTTTCGGGGAATGCAATTACATAGTTTTCTACTGCGACGTGTTGACTTTTAAGAGGTCATTTCTGAAACTATTATAACCAAGTGGTTAACCTATGTTCGTAAGTCACTTACAATAGGCCCGTGGAGATCTTTGGGGGAGACCTATGTCCAGCAGTGGACGTCTATCGGTGGAATAGGTAGATAGATAGATAACCTATGTACTGACAATTGATCCCGGCTGGATTCTGACTCCCATACACTTGTGAAAATCTTGTGTTATATGCACGGTAATGCGTTTTTTGGAATCAGCAACTCTATATCTAGAGCTCTCTAGGTCGTGGATAATGTCGTCCGGTATAAAGGTGCAAATTGTGAAAATCTAAAAAAAGAAAAAAAGCCTTTAAAAAACATGTGCTAGTGGTGTATTTTCTAGTGTTTTCCTAGCTATCAACCATTCTAAAGTTCTAAATTAAGCACTGAATTCATTCGATATGTTCAACCAACCAACGCAAACCCGAGTTGTCTTTCTAATCTAAATAAATTACCGACGTTCACATAATCACTTAACGTTTGATAAAATTACTGTATACATTGTGTCATATCATTAGAGCTATGGTAATTCTGCCGGTATTATCTCAACGTGATTTAAATACCGTCCGAAATTTATTCGGTTTATGTCCCTATTTTCCGGGCAATATTCTATGTCGATGTGCGATTGATGTTATTTATTTAACTAAAATAATGTAACAGTACGTATGTACGAAATAATATTTAGGTAATTTGCGAAACAATTCGCAATAAATTGTATCCAGACTTGCAAATTGTTTTTATTTTGAATAATGTAGTCGAAATATAAATTTTCATTAATTCAAAACGTACTCCTTGTTTGCGTTTTGTTTTTTGAGTGACAAATATATTTTTAGGCAATCGGAATACAGTATCAAGTTCAGTCGAGCGCCATGCTCAAATATTTGTTGATGAAGAAGGTAAAATGAACTTGTCCAAAAGTAACTTGGCTTTCAGTGTTCTTCATTTCATATGTGAAGCGATGGTGGCGTAATGGATAGGGGGCGGGACGGAATCCGCGTCAATGGATTCAAACCCACCTATCCAACTCTAAAATCAGCCTGAGCTTTCGATGAAGGAAAACATCCTGAGGAAGTCATAGGATGGTGGTAGGGCATTTTCTAACAATACCTTTTTTTTTTGACGGGGGGAAATGCATTAACGCACTACCCTTATCTATTACATTATATTGCATTATATATTGCATTAGTGAGACGGAAGCCCCCCAATGCAATAGGTAAGGCACGGAGGGACGTCTCCGTGCCAGTATTGGACTCGCCCGGGCGTGAAGCGCCCGGAAATACCCACTAAAACCCCCCGGGGCCGTCCGCCGCATTTGGGATGGGGGCGACACGGGGTGGCTTTCGCAAGCACCGCGTCGCATTTTCTAACAATACCTTTTTTTTTTTTTTTGACGGGGGGAAATTCATTTACGCCCTACCCTTAACCATTGCATTAGTGAGACCGAAGTCCCCCAATGCAATGGGTAAAGGGGTGCGGAGGGACGTATCCGCACCAGTGTGGGACTCGCCCGGGCGAGAGTCGCCCGGAAATACCCACTAAAACCTCCCGGGGCCGTCCGCCGCATTTGGGATGGGAAATATTGTTACCCCATCCTGGGTTCGAACCTCCGACCTTTCAGTCGTACCGGCTATGAGAAACGCGAATTAATCCATCGGGCTAACAACGCTCTCTTTCTAACAATACCTGCCTGAAAAGCTACCAGCATCAGGCTCGAAAACCTGTCGCCAAATACCAATAAGTATGTTCCGGCAGCATCACTTGAGAACTAGTATCTAGGCTTAGTGTGTTTACGATCCTGGACCACATCGTCACTTAACATCAGGTGAGATTGTGGCCAAAGCACTGAGCCTAAACCATAAAAAATTAATTGCATAACAGGACGGTCTAACTTCGTATAGGTTTCTATTCAGTGGTTCTTTTAAAATAAGTAGTGGAATATACTTCCGGTCTCTATTTTCCCTTTCTACGTATAATTGTAAATTAATCTGTAAGCCTCAAAAGTAAATTGACTTAAGTTCAGTAAGTGCGAGCCATTGATGTCTCATAGTCTATTAGATAATTAAAAGGTTCGTAATATTTTAAAGGAAAAGTGCAAATTGTTTAAAAACAAAGTTTTAAAAACATCTAGTCAATGGAAACGGACAAATAGAGGTGTGCGTTACAATGAGCATAACAATAAACATATTCAACACTATTCCAGAAAAAATTTTACAAAAAACGAACTGAAATAGAAAATAAGTTAATTTTAAATAGTGACCAGACGCCAAGTATGATGACCGCAGTATCGCTTACCGGGTTTCCAGGTAGCGGCCAAACACCTGGCGTAAGTAAAAACTGGAACAAACAGGAAGAGATGACGAGATAATGGGCTATGAGTAGGTAAAGGGCGTGCGGTGACTTGTTCTTTGTATGATTCCTTTTTTTCTATTCACGTTCGATTCTCGTGGATTCTTTTTATATGATTATATAACATCAAAATTTGAAGTCTGGTTACACTGTAACTTTTTTCCACTTCAGATAATATTGAAAAACAAAATTACAAGTTTACTCATAATTATCATCCTGCGCCCAATTTGTTATTTTGGGTTGGTGCAATGTGTCTTCTTCTTCCATACATCTCTATATCAACCACCATATCTTCACTCACCTCTTTTGTTTTCATATCTTCCCTAATATCAAACACACTAATATCAAATAAAAGCGCAAAAAATGTCAAATGAAAATACGATATCAATGATACCGTAAGGTATTAATTCGCTAATCGGCGAGGGTAGCCCGTCAGGGTGGGTGAGAGGCAATAGGAACCCTCGTTCCCACGGCGCGCCCTCCGGCACGTCAGTACCCTCCCGGCCTCGGCAAATATGCATAGCCACCGGCCGCGGCCTGCTCACTACAGATTACTTTACTGGTTACTTAATCTATTCCATATATGTATATATATACACATATATATAGTTGCATTACACAAACAAGTTGAACTTATAGTTTTTTTTTAATAATCCATTTAATTCAAATATAAATTAAATGTAAATAATATAATTTAAGATTGCACAACAATTCGGTTGTTGGATCTGGATTTCATCATAATAAATAGGCTGAACAACTCACCCTTATTTCAACTAAAAAAAAAATGAAAAGTATTCAATATCCTATTCAACAATATAATCTATTTCTATGCAAAATTTCTTTACAATCTGTTTAGCCAAGCCGGTCAAACGTGATTCAAGAACAACCATCATGTAAACATCGTAATATATTTATTAATAATGAATTATATAGTTCACTAAAAACGATATAATAATCTTTTAGATTTAGATTGTGTTAGTAATTATATGTATTTTTTTTATATTTATAATATAATATTATAATATATCATATTTTAATTTACTTTAATTCTACGATTTAACACCATAAACTATTGTTTGTGGCAGTAATAATTTCGTGAAATAAAAGCATATTGAATCCAAAACTTACGCACTTTTAAGCAGAGATGAATAATACAACTATTAAGTATATATTTAATATAATCAAAAACTATTTGGTATAACAAAAAAATATATGACAATTAATCTACTTTCGCATAACTATATCACGTGTGTTTTGTTTTGGACGGAAACGACGCGACTCCGTGACGACACCAGGACAGCCAAAGGGTTGTCACACCTGCATTAAGAAAGAGCATTTGAACAAAAAAAAATGAATATTCATGCCAACTGTACCGGAGACGGAAGAAGGAAATAACTATAAGGGTTTATATACAATTAGACGATTCGGGATTGTTTGGTACAATCTGAGATGGGATTTTAAATGTAGGCAACCTTTTTTTTATTAACATTAAATTTATGATTACGACAAATGGCTGAAAGTAATTTTTGTGTTATTTGAAAAAAAAAGGTAGTTTTTTTTAACTCTACTACGAAGAATGATGGGTTTACAAGTTAACAAAATGTAACTAAGTTAGAACATATTAAAACATACGTACATAATATAACTATATATATTTACAACAAATATTTTTACTTTATCTTTGTATCTATTAAAAATTGTTTAGTAAAATAATTAGAGTACCCTGCAAAAAATATTAACACTCATGAAATTTTAAACAAAATTCGATTCAATGGACAGAACCATCAAACCATTATTCTCCAAAGATGTTTTTACAAACTATATTACGCAGTGAAGAATATATGAAACGCAGGCGGAGCCGCAGTTACGTAGCTAATACTAAATATAGACAATTGATTTTCCATATTCCTTATGTGATTTATGACAGTTTTGAGAGAAAAATAAATCGTTCATATGACGTAATTGGAAAGATTCCTCCCATCCTTGCAGTCGTGGCCCGGTGGCACACTGACTCACGTCCAAATAATCGTGACCTCCTGCCTCATCAATAAGTCTTCTTGTTCCGATCCACTTCCTTTCACCGGCTTAGGGATACCGGAGATCATCTTAATTTAGTTTTTTTTTTTATTATTATCGGAAGACGTCCGGAAACTAGGGGTTCCCGTTACATTGAACGTTTTCTCTCGTTCTTGATTATTATGTTCGTAACGTACTGTCTCCCTCTACTTGTTGCACAAGGGTCGATCCCTCAGAGACGTGGTGAATGGGAAACAACTTTTTGTTTTCTTGATTTGTTCGTTCAAGTTTTATTGTCTGGTCCATGCATTTATACGCAAATCGGTAGTAACATCTGGATGTTACTTTTAATGTGAACGATAATATATGCATAATTTATATGGATAATAATATTTTAGAAGTAAATAATAAATACAAATAAGACTATAAACACGAGTAGGATCCCTGAAGAATATTCATTAAGTTATTCTTAAAGTGAAAGCGCTTAAGTTAATAATAAAAATTTCCAATATGGATTGTAAGATTTTTCTGATAAAATAAAATAGATCATGTTTCAACCTTATATTATTATTTACTACGTTTTGAAAAAAACGAGCAAAAATGCTGGCGAATGGCACTTGAGGTATAAAGAATTTTAAAAATAGCTAGTTATATAGGCAAACTTATTATTGTAGATAAAGTTATGTACACTTAAAAATAATTATGACGAGTTCAATATGAATGTTTAATGATATACCGTATTTTATATTAGGTAAAAACTTAACAGGTACTAATAGCTCTTATTAGGTAATAGTTCAACTGAGAGCGATTATTTTAAGTGCTCTGTAAAAATAATGATGTTATGCGTATTAATAGAATTTTTTTTTTATTATTACAGGTCTTGACACATTTGCGTACGATCCTCAACGGTACGCGATGGATTACCACAGTATCGGGTTCCGGGAGTGCGCCGCGGAAGTGGCCAGGTACCTCGTGAGCTGCGAAGGGCTCGACATCCAAGATCCGCTGCGGTTGCGGCTGATGAGCCATTTGCAGTGCTTCGCTGCACAGCGGGAGCTCGCCTCCAAATCTACTAACTGGGGCTACCCGCAGTACCCAAGCACACCGGTCGCACCACAGCCGCAGCACGTGTCAGGTTACACTGAGCTGGGTCACCGGCAGGACTTGCCAAGCACCTCTGCAGCAACCACTATAACAGCGCCACCGGCTATAGCTGCACCTCTCTCTGCTCCACCTACCTACCCCCACTACCCTCCAGTGCCCCCAGCTCCTCCCGCACCACCCGGGCCACACCCCGCACCACCAGTCCCACATTACCCAGCGCCATACCCACATCCGCCACCACATCACCAATACTCCCAGAACAGTTCGAAACCGTACAGACCGTGGGGCGCAGAACTAGCTTATTAAAAAGGAATGGAATTTGACAGAAATGTGTATAAACCTACAAGTTTATATTACGTGACTACTCCGTCTAGTATATTCAAATAAATATATCTATCAAATTCGAATTGTCACTACCGATCTCAAAGATTAAAAATATAATTTTATAAACACAAAAATATATATATAAATATAATAAAGACTGTGTACTTAGTTGTATAAATGATTTATATTATATTAAAGTAAGATATTATATTTAATAAATAAATAATAATAATAATTATTAAAAGGATAATATCAAAGTTTTGTGAGTTTTTGACAGGTTTTTTTAAGAAGAAGAATCGAATTCTTGAGTGTTATTATTTGAGTAACGGGTGTTTATGTGAATTTATCAATTATTAATGTGTTTTCTAAAATAAAACTTTCATAGAAATTATTACAAACTAGATGTGTCTCGTGGCTTTGCTCGCATATTAGTCACAATTTCTGTTAGTTATTATGGTTCAACATATAGAAAACGCAATTTTCAATTTTAAATTACACTTAGTTACAAATACATGGCATTCCTTGTTTTTGAGCATTTTCTTATTGAATTTATTCGATTTGAATGATGATTCGTAAGCATTGTTTGCTTATTAATTATCGTTTTTTTTTCTAAATTACGCCAATCCTTAATCCTCATGGAGGGGGGAGTAAAAGCTTACTAACTATTACTGAGAAAGAGGAGGTGGTGTTCAAAAATGCCCAAATTTTTGTTTGCATAATACTTGCAAAAATACTTGCCTGAACAAAACAAACGCCACAATCATATTTGTCAAAATCAAAATAAGAACAACACCTGTAATCAACTTAACACAAGTAATCTATAATATTATATTTAAAAAAAAAAAAAGATAAAACATAAACAATCAACAATATCTTAGTCACACCCAGTTGCCAATCGTCAACCGTGTTTTTGTTTGGTTTGTTTGTTAGTTTGCTTACAAAAATATGAAATAATAGAAAGAACAATATAATATAGAACAATTACAAAGTGAGTGAAGCTGCGGGCACAGATAGTTTGTTTAATGTAAAGTTTTAGGATTGAATTTGAAAATATTATAAAGAAACCTTAAATGGAAATATGTCTCTCTACATACTTCGTATTCTGCGTACTATTTATAATAACCTGTCAAGAATGTACTCATCAAAGATATTAATTCCTATTGGGACCAAAATATATAAGCTTTAATATAATTCCTATCAGAGGATATCGAATTCGTTTCATGTTGATTCCTCAAAGGTATCTTTATGGGTTGTGAATTTGAATACATAATTTTAGGCAATAATTGAAGTATATCGAAGTACCCTTCAAGGGGTTTTACAGACGTCTTAAATAGTCTTATATGACTTTTGAAGTTTAATGTTAAATAAAGAATTGTGTCTGTAAAGTGTATGATTGGAAGCGGTAGTTCTGTATCGTTAATTAAGAACATTCCATATATATCTGAGCACGAACTGACGAAAATAGACTACGTTTTGGGAATTGAGTGAGTCGATATATAAATACTTCGATTTCAAATGATAAATAATGATATTTGACTTCTTTTGTGACGTAAGGTTATGCTAATTGACAACTGGCTAATTACTAGCTCTAATTAGGGATGGGGATGATTTTCTTTGTATGCTCCATCACTTTTAATAAGAAAATGGAAACTTTACGATTACAAATAAAGAAAAAAAAGACGTAAATTACCATTTTAAAAAAAAAATCTACCCCCACAATAGTTAACGGGAATGAACAAATTAATTTCAACAATAATTATGAAACGGCTTAGCCGGAAATTACAAATTTATAAGAAAATAACTATTTTATATTCTAACTGATCACATGATCAGGAATATTTTTAAATGATATATATAATAACTGTTACTCTATAAAGTTATTTTAAAGATCACATTTAAATTGTTCACGCGTTAAATTCCGTTTGACAATATATTTTAGTAAAGTTGATGGACTCAATCTTGTTATGTTACCTATTTAACTAACTCTATAACTCTTTTACTTTACAAAGAAAATTTAAAGTATAAGATATAGAAATAAAATCAACTGTTTTAATAATACAAAGTGTGATTTTTATAGATTTTTTAATAGCGTTTATTTGTAAATTTGTACATAATAATAATAATTATATATTGTGATAAAGTCGCTTGCGATTGATTAAAAGATATTAAATTATTTTATACAAATGAATAGTTGAATTTTATTCGTCAACACATTTTTTTTCAATATCCATAATAAGTGTTTTTTTCTAACTAGCTAACGCTGTTGATCAGAAGGGCCTTTACAGCTTTTCCGTGACTTTCAGGACGAGTGCTGAAGGCACTCAGTCGCAAAAAGGAAACTAGCACAAGAGTTACCAAAGTGGTACGGACCTCGGCTTGGACGTTACCTGAGTGTAAAAAATTCCGCGGAATTTGAAATCTAGCTAAACCTTATTTTGTATTAAACACTATTACTATTTATTAAAATTAATTAAAAGAAAATACCTTACCGGACCTATGTACCTGCGTGTTACGTGCAGGAATGTGTGTGCAGTGTTTTGTGTGTATTGTGTGGGACTGTGTGTGGGCGTACCTATCCTTGGTATAAACATATATTAGTAGATTCGAATGAATTTGAACTTTTGATAAAGGAAAGTATGATTATGAAAACATAGAATAATGATAAGAATATTTTTTTTTTTTTTTCGAATTGTCCAAATTGGTGTAAACCAGAATGGCTTGGATAGCTTCACCGAACTTTTGGGGCGAACGCTTAGTCTTGGAGAATGGTAGCTAGCGCAAGGGCACCAAAATGGTAAATTCCGCGGTATTTTCACCGCGTTATACCTAAGTTGCAAAGTTGAGCGCACATCGCCAGCGGTGGGAGCTCTAATACCCTTCGATAACTACCACCTTGGATTTGATTATCCACCTGTAGGTGTGTTTCGGCAGGAAACCAGTACATTGAAGCTTAAGTGCCATCTTAGCCCACATCGTGACTTAACTATAGGTGAGATTGTTTCAAGCTCTAAAAGTTATACAATATAAAAAGTTAATAAATAATAAATAAAAAAAAAAAAAACAAGATAAACAGCTAAATTGCCATATATATCGGGATAATTTATGTCTCGGATCGCGTGCAGGTGCAACAAAAAGTCGAACGTTGCATCTAATTACTACCCCGACACAGATGGCAGCTCTATCGGCTAATACTACCGTTCTCAGTATACTCTGGGAGCTGGATATGGTTTTTATATTTATCTAAATAGTGACGTTTTTTTGTAATGTACATAAATCACGCTAAGTACCTGTACCATGCTAACAAATACAAAAGCTTATAAAATTAGTTTTTTGTTGATAAAATGCACTTCAATACAATTTTTTTTTATAGATTTAAATGGCTTCCATTTCCAATTACCGGGAAATAATAGTAAGTCCTTGGTGAAAATAGTAGCAGTTAAGACGATAATCGACGTCATCGTGACATACTGCTGTTATCACCAGGATTTCCTTCACCAAAGTAGATACCTTGTATGGTACGAACTGTTAAAAGTTTTAACATATAATCCGGCCGCTCAAAGATTGCGTTTCTGACACCTGTCAATTCGTCATGACTAGTGATGTACAATAAATATTATTAATAATATTTAATAACGTTATTTATTGCATTCATTATGCATATTTATTCAATTGAATTTATATATTTATATGTTGTTATTTTTTATAGGAAGTATATTTCAATATATTCACAATGTTCATAAATTCTTAATGGATCTTTTAATTGATAAGAATCGTAAATTCTGAATGTAACGAAGGGGAAAAAAATAAAAATGCTTTATTTATGGGAAAATGTATATTATAAAATACATAGTTTTAAGCCTTAAACAATGAAGACTATGTCAAACAATTTAATCTTCCAATTCACTTGAGGAGTCGCTGTCATCTTAACTAACGTGTATAATTATATTATTGTCAATCATAGTATCTATACGGATATCGCGGTCAAAGTCATCAAATATAATCTTTTTAGTTTTTTAAACCACAAAAATATTCCATTACCTTTGTCTCGTTGTTTTGTCACACCACTACAAAAACAAACAGATGACATACCCTTGAAACTGCGCCGTTTGACGTGGTTTGACTTTTAAAAGCTATTGTTTTTATATTTGTTGATTAAGTAATTGTAATAATTTTAGCACAAAATTAATAATATCTTGTAAATTAGCATAATTATTCGAATTTTAATATTATCACTCGTTAATAAGGTAAATAAAAGATATTTAAAATTTTGCCGTAAATTGTACTCCAGTTGATCCACCTTTCGTACCACCAACCACGTATCGCAAGGGAGGAGTTTCTGTTAGTATAGAAAGAGATTATACTTCTACTGAACCTAATTATTTTACATTATACTATTTTACAGTTTAAAACAATAAGAAACGAGTATGATGCAATCATCAACATTCTCAACTCCTAAACTACAATGAGGTCAAAATGGAAATACCGCATGACCGTCCCCACATCAATGATCGTATGGGATATCGCGACCCTTGCGTTTCCCACGACTCACCTCTCCCTTGCACATATTAGCAACATATCTATCTGTCTCCCTCGAACAATATACTTCCGTAGGAAGGTGCAGGGTGCAAAAAGTGACGTTTTTTACAGGATCGTGTGTGGTGCCGCGCGTCGGTATTTACAAATTGGGGAAGGAAGTGAGCTCTGTACTTAGTTATATGAGCATAATAAAACAAGAAAAATTATCATAAAAAAAATTATAAAAGTTATCAGAATCTAAATAAGAGGCTAGTCAGGTATTATTTAAGACAAATTTTGGATATTTTGACCCCCTCCCCCTTGTCAGCAATGATAAACAAAGCTTTCACCCCCTAATTTGAAACATTAATAAGTAAATATTACTTACGTAAACACTATTCAGGTCCCTTCTCCCTCAACTTATCATGAATAGGCAAAGAGTAGTACGTAATTGAACAAACTCTGCACAATTGTCAGAAGACATATTAACGTTTTTCGATATATTTCCACTTTGAGTTCATAGAGATAGAGATAGATGAGCATTGAAAAATGTCATATGTCCTCTGTCAAAATCATGTCACCCAACTGAGTCCATATGACTGGCGTATCAATATGCACATGATGAACCGGAATCATACCACAAAGCGGGTATATAACTTGCGATTTTTACACTTAATATATGGTGGTCGTAATAAAGTCTGACACAATTATCGTGTTCATTCACCCGCATCTCAATTTAATAATTCAAATTATAGTGATATTAGTGTTCACTAATAAAGTGATCTATAGTATACGAATGTTTTGAACTTATAGAGAAATCCGATATTCATAAGGGAACATTGTGCACTTGCGTTATTTAATTGCATAAGTTTATCTTTAACTTTATCGATATTTATTTAAAGAACTGTCTTTTTCATTATCTATATTTATTTTAAAGGATTGTTTTTTCAAAACTTCTTATGTAGGAATTGTATTGAGGACTAGTTTCAACCCCTCGGTGATGAGAATCTACGAAATCGCCCCATAAGACTTTCCTATTAATCAACACAATAAATTCCTCGTAAGTAACACTGTGGTATGAACTTAATGCATCTGGGCAGTTTAAGATTGGTTTATTTATTTCTATGTTGGCTGACCCTATGACTTCTTTTTGTCTTTTATACAAAATTAAGTTAAGTGAATAATGTAAATAAATTTAAGTTGTATTTGAAGCTATATGAAATACGTTTATAAGGATAAAATTACAATGGCGACATAGTCGTTCTTACGACTAAGCCTAAAATAAAGAGAAAAAAAAGGTATGAAAATCTGTCATCAAACAATACCTAAACCTAGGTGTATCCCTGGCAGCACTCACCGATAGGCAATGCCTCAAGATTTAGCGTGTTTGATACCTTATATATGGTTACTTAACATCTA
This sequence comes from Samia ricini, assembly GCA_014132275.2. Classification (NCBI taxonomy): domain Eukaryota; kingdom Metazoa; phylum Arthropoda; class Insecta; order Lepidoptera; family Saturniidae; genus Samia; species Samia ricini. The sequence continues at coordinate 18,183,792 of AP028161.1, forward strand.
GTGAGATTCCAATCAGTATTTAAAAAAGCTTTATATATAAATGCGTCCTAGCCGTTCCGAGTTACAATCACGTATTTTCCCCTAAATTACGTGATGTTAAGGGTTACGTTTACTATAAGAGGACACGTGGTCAGCAATAAATTTGTAAATAACTATATATAGTTTATAAAGCGGAAAAAGACAATTGCAATACGAGCTGATTATATCTATATTATAACTTGGAGATCTTTGGGGGAGAATGGAGACATATGTCCAGCAGTGGACGTCTTTCGGTTGAATGGATGGATATCTATGCAAGATAGACGAAATCATTACTTCGTATTCCCCCTCTTTTCGCCTCAAAAGCTGATAAAATTTAATTTTTTCATTCAATTATAAAATAAAAAAGAATTAGGTTATGTTAATATTTCCTTATTTTGTTACTATACGTAAAATTTGTTTGAGGGTCGTTGATAACGGCAGTAAAACTTGGTAGTTTTTCTCATTATTTTGAAGACTCCTAATTTGTATAATAATAAATTTGTGGAAAAAACTTAGGAGTATCAAATATTTACTATAATGTCATTGCCCAGGGAGGAAACAGGGGAATACGTTAGTATGGAATAAACGTCGCCCACATAAACCTCTTAAGCGGGGTACGTAGTTTATAATTTTTACAACCGAATAACAATTTTCGCTGTATAATAAAGAAGCCGTTGATGTTTGCAAGTTGTTACGGATCGAATGCTTTGTGAGGGTGTCGCCATTCACCCCCGTACTTACAACTTCAAAGGCCGCTACTGACGTAAGACGAAAAAAATAGGTCAAGCCTTCAGGAATATTTTATATACCATGTTGTTCTTTTAAAACATTATTATTACGTTAAGTTATATAACCGATTTTAAATATTACTTTTTGCCTACTAGCCGATGCCCGCGCCATTGTTCACTATTCTCACGTTTTATGGGAAAAGAGTGGATTAAAAGTTGATTGTCTATTCTTTTATAGTTTTTTTTAACAATGCCGCCTAATCCTCATGAAATAGTGTTATCTAGTTTCTTTCCTGTGTTCATACCAATGTATTTTATTTATCTGAAAATTAAATTATTGTCGCCAATACAACATAGATGGAGTCCGCGACTTATTTCACACAAAAAATTATTAGTCCTTAGCACGTTTCGATTGACGCACCAGAAAGTTTGATATAATTCCGTGAAGCTATTTAGAACTATAAAAGACATGCTATGTTCATTTCCTTGACAAAATATCCCTCTATGGTAAACTTCATTGTAATCGATCCAATAGTCTGTTTGTGACCACTTTTTATTAAATACATATGAATGTATATACTATTTTTGTCTGTCTGGCTGTCTGAACACGGCTGGACCGATTTTGACGAGACTTTTTTTGGCAGTAACTGAAGTTACTCTCCGTAACTAAGGTTACTTTTAGTTTTTCGAAAATAATAAGGAATCGCGTAAAAAATATTACATCTCATGAAATTCTGAATAAAATCCGATTCAATGCACAGTTTTACTGGCAGGTATTTGAATTTGTGAGAAATATCTTTGCTTTCTGTTAGTACCAAAAAAAATTAGGGCTCCATGTAAAAAGATTAAAAATCATGAAAGTATGAACAAAATACGATTTAGTAGACAGCACCGACTAAACACTATTTTCTAATAATTATTTAAAAACCATATTACGCAATGAAGAATATATGAAACGCGGGTGTAGTTGCGGGGCACAGCTAGACACTAGAGAAACTAAAATATGAAAGCACATATATACGTATATACGGAACAGAATTGCAAAGTAACATTATAATTTTAACAACACATAGAGAATTTTATTTTTAGTGTTTTGTAAATTATACATTTTTTTTTCTAAAGTTTAGATACTTTACTTAAATTTGTTCAAACGTAATAACTTAGGACGACTAGCTACTAAAAACTCGACGTAACTCTTCTCAGAAGCACTCAGATGTTATACAAAGTTTTATCAACAGATAAACGCAGTAGCATATGAAGGCGCCACGGGCCACGACGATAAACGCATTGAGTCAACTGCGTAATTATCCCGGTGGAAGACATTATCACGTAAGAGTACGTGCACCTACGTGACACCGAGCACACAACACACCCGAGACACGTGAACATTGCTCTCACTTCAATTATAAAGATTCAAACGGTCATTATTTAGTAGATACTTGACTTAGAAGACACCTCACATACTCTTGCAAGTCTAGTATAGTTTCGATGGAAAACGTTTGCAATTAAGTCGTAGACATTTGGAATAGAGTTAAACACGTCCTCCTGGAAATGTATAAATTGTCAATCTCAAATCTCAGTTTAGAGTTTTATGACTTGAGTGATTGAAAATCACATTACAAGTTTGTCTAGGACTTTTGGGCCATTCGTGTGTTACTGTCACCTTTGTTAGACATAGCAAGTAAAGCTTTTACATAATGATGACATAAATATTAGCATAATTTTGAATAAAAATGGTAAGTAAAAACATTAGTTACGTTATCAACATTCGGACGCCAATGATGTTTAAGTTATACTTTTACGAGCCCCTTATTGTAACTATAGTATTACCAATATACCGGACAATAAGTTCGGGCGCCATGTCAAGCAAATTTTAATTTGCAAAGGTTAGGAAATAGGGTGGTACTTTATGTGAACCATGTCGATGTCTGGAAGTGACAACCCTCTCAGTGCATCTAATAATACACTTTGTAACTATTAGTTGTATAGATCTAAAAAAAAACATATCGAGTTTCTTCCCGGTTTTTCTCGATGACTGGATTGTTTTCCGAACCGGTGGTAGTATATTGACGAAGAGTATTGAGCCTTAATTTAATAAAGTATTTTTGAATTTGAAAATAAGTAAAATTTAATTATTTGCTATAGAGCAGGACATAAGAAGCACATTTAATGTGGCTAATTTTTTTGGATAATATTTAAGTAAATTTTCAATAGTAGAAAGCGACTATTGTGTTCGAGTGAAATGGAACCATCACACACTAGGTATAAAGTCCATCATAGCGATGCACTAAAAATATCGTGTGCCAGAATCGCCCAGTGTATGGGTTTTACCAAAGAATATAACATAGTTTTACTAATATTGTCGCATAATAAAACATTTCTAAACGGCTAGTCTATTTAAACAAATCGTATTCTTTTTATTCTTAATGTAATCGAAGACCACACATTTTAATAATTGATTGAAAATCGGACCGAAACGAGTCACTGTGATGGGATTTTTATTCTAAGTTTTATAATAATGTTACAATAAATTACATTTGAATAATTAGAGTTTTTTTAACAAACAAACAAAATGAAACGAAAATTATTATCTCAACACAAGAGCCACTTAGCCACAATTGTTTTTTTGTACTAAACGTTTGTTTGAGAAAAATAACATAATATTTGCAAACATAATAACGTATAATCCACGTAATATTCTTATTATTTGTTCGTAAAATTGAATGGGAACGGGTCAGACCAGTTCCTGGATTCAATTGATAATACTCAAACGGGTTGTGAGATGCTCCACTGTCTGTAGGGATGCGGTACATCGTCCGATTTCACTAAAAACACCACACACAAATGGGGACAGTTATGTTTTATTTTATCCACCACTAGCTGTTCCCGCGGCTCCGCTTGCGTATAATATTCCTTTTCATCAAAATTAGATATAAATGTGTCAATTATCCAATGGCTTAATTAAAATAGTACCGGATAATGTACTAACTGTACTAACTTAAATTTTATTTTCATAATTTGGATAAGTCCAAAAATAAATAGAAATTTGTACAAATCGGTTAAGTGATTCTCGAGTTGTAGCCAAGTAAGAGACAGACAGGCGTTGCCTTTCATTAAATAATCGTGATTTTACTAAAAAAAAATCAACTTTTCGGATTACTTAAAAGTAATCTGCCTAAATCCAAATAATAAATTATATATTCATAAATACTAATTATCGTAACAAAATTTACACTAAAAACCTAACCAGATAATAAATATTATGTCCTCGAATACATTGAACATAACAATAAAGAATGCTTGTACGTTTTGTTTATTATGTCATAAATGAATACAAACTTGTTTGTCATATCTTTTCTATTAGTACACAAACATAGCCATTGTATTTTGTGTCAATGAGCTTTTATGGTCCTTAGCTTAATATTCTTTCTGTATTGGTTAGTTTGTGGGAATTGCTTTTATATAATTATCACTAATACAAAAATTAGGTATGTATAAAAATAGCATCGTAATGAATTACTATATCTTATTTACACACATTAACATATACATAAAGCAAGTGAGTTTTGAACCCTTAACTGCCAAATTAGGATTCCTTGCATCTTGGTCTAACCTCGTCCCGTCGCTCTGACTACAGAAATCAAGTTTTAAGACAACAGATTTTCTTAATTCATTTTCTACTAAATATTTAGTATAAGCTGTGCTTTGCCTTAAAATGATGCCATTAAGTTGTTATAATCATAGCCTATGTTCACATAAATATGTCGATTACCCATATAAATGAGACAATAGAAAGACAATAAGAAAACAATGGAAAGCTGGCGTAAACGTCAGGTTAGTGCTCAAGGGGTTAATTTAATGTATTATTTGAACCTAATAGTTAGTAATAGTACTGGACCTAGTGCGTGTGACAAAACCTCCCCTTGGACTGGCAGCCTCGATATGCATTAAAATAAGATATGAAATCATGTAAAATGTACTTACGTCATAAAATAAAGTAAGAAGTAATTTATGTTTTTTGTGTACAGTTATGAGTTTAAGAAATTTGGTGTGTGCTACTTAGTTGACTAGATCTTAGGCTGAAAAATCTCCCCTCAAATCGTATTTTAGAAAAATAAAATTCCTCAATAAATATGTGCATCGATTCTATACATACAGTACTCATTGAACAACTCTAATAGTATAAATTATAAAGTATACAAATTTTAAACAGACATGTCATTTCAAACCGATCTTTTGAAAGTTATAATCAGTCTCTAAAAAAAATTAAAGTTTTAATAAGCGTGTTCGGCTGCGAAGTGTTGTATCGTCATTGATAAATGATGGACCATTTATTATTTCTAAATTATTTTAAATTTACTTTATGTTTATTTTTAATAAAACACAAGGTTATAATAGAAATCTTTATTTTACATAATTAGAACATAATTTATATATCTTTTATTGTGAGATTAAATAATAACTATCTCCTTAAATTAAATTATTTGTAGTAGGGTGAAAATGAACCTGTAAACTAATTCAAAATGGTATTCACAATGCAGAGGTGAAGTAAATTTATCTTACGTAGGTAATTTATATAAATGAGATCAAATGTAGTGAAATATGTAAAGAGAAAATACATTATTTTTGGTTTTATACACAATCTATTTGAAATTCTAAATCTCACTAATTTTATCTAACAACAAAAAATAGCGTTAACATTCGGTAACTCCGACCAGTTTGAATATCCTATAAAAGATAAAAATAAAATATTTTAATAAAGAACTATGTAAGTTCTCAGTTCAAACTATTCCACGTGAAACAAATTCATTAATAAAAGGAGGAAATCGTAAGAAAATTTAATGTGAAATTAAGATTTTATTAGGTATTCGAAGAATAAATAATACGGGAAACTTTGACAAACATCGTATTCGGTGCTTAAGATGGACCATTAAAATCGCTGCGGTAATGTATATAAACTTCCTGTTACTTGTAGAAATACCGCAAGGACATCCATATAATAGTGCGGTTATTGAATGAAATAACTTCATCGATATCGGTTACATTCTAGGCATAAAAATCAATCATTTCTTAATATTCCTTTACTAATTATTACTTGAAAAAAAAAACTTTTTCTCTTTGGAATGTAGCGATCGATAATTTTGTAATTCGAAAAATTAAAAATATCGCATCTGATAAAAATTATGTCTTAAGAACTTTAGAAACAAATTTCAGGGACCACTAAGCATGAAATATTTATATTCGAGACGACTTACAACTAAAAAGATTCGAGATCTTTAATATCACTAACTATAATCTCTTTTCTTACTGTAACTTTCGAGGGTCTAGTAATTTTTTATCTGTACATAAGGATATACTTAGTTATTATATAAAATTTAAGTTAATTGAAAATAAAAATCTAACAGAAGATAAATTAAGAGTTCTCTACTTATCTTCTAAGGTTCATACAAGGTTAGATTTTTATTTTACTAATCCCTCAAATTTATATTGGACATTCAATTAAAAAAACTATACTAAACTATAATTTAAAGAATCAGTTCATAAGGTACTAACTAATTCAATGCTTTCATTAATCATATTCTGTGTTCTTTCTACTTCTGGTTCGTCGTCATCGACATCAGCGGTTCTGTCAGCATCCGCGTCGTCAAGTAGCGTGTACTCTGTGCGGATACTGCTGCTATCTTCACTGTCGTTCACGTTGAAGTACGTGACAGTAGCGTAACAGACGCGCGTGTGTGCAGGACTGCTCCGAGCGGAGTTATACGCAGAGTCGGAACGATTTGAATCGTTCGTTCCATAACTCTCCATGCTGTCAACTCGGGAACTATTATAGCTGTTGTAACTATTGTAAGAGGAGTTCTCGTAGATGTCGTTTGTAGCTATTTGCATCGGCGGTAACGATGTACGGCAGGCGCAGAAGCGTTGTACGTCGATCTCAGCGCGCGCATCCACTGTACCACTGTAGGAGGGTGAGCGGACGAGCGTTGGCGAGACGCGATTCCTAGGGGTTTTGCGATTCTTGTTTCGTTTGAACAGTTTGAAGGCCTGAGGACAAAAGAAAAAACTCGATTTTAATATGGTTTTCTTGATACATTTGCACATTAATTTCTATTCGTGTTGAAAAGAATTTTCTGCCTTCATAAATGAATTAATTTTCAGTCAAGTTGTATTTGAAATTTCCTTAGTTAATGTTATCAATTTTCGTTTTTCAGAAAATTTACAAGAGTTAGTGCTTTATACGAATAATCATAAATTTATATTATAATTTTAATATACTTGTAAAATAATATAAAAAATATTTTTAAAGCATGATGCCTATGTATAAAATATTATCCGATAACTGTGAGAGATAACTAATTGTTTACAGTAGCTACTTTAACTATATAATAAAATCGTAAATATCGAAACGAATTTACAACTTTATATTTCAACCGAATAGAGCGATTGTTTCGATCGTAAACATCGATTTACGCCAGCTTAAGTAAATGCTATGACGCGTGAAAATGAAAAGTAATCAACTACGTAAGCAAATAAAACGTCTCCCAGTTGTAAAGTTACAGTCCTGTGATTGTGACGCAGAGAGATTACAGTAACCGACCTTTTTGTTTACACACGATACTTTCGATCTGCAAAGAGTTTCGAAACTCAGACAACAACAAAGCATCCCAATTTATCAAAACAATCATCAATAAATTCCCATTGTCCGGTTGTACTAAACTTTTGAAACATTTAATAAAACTGTGTGTATAGATGTTGATAAATTTAATTGGATATTTCTAAATGTTCTCGAATGTTTACAAAGTCAATCGCCGTCCGCCGATGTGTTTACAGATCGATAACTCGTGAATCGTTCTTTTGAATGATTTGAATGAAAGCTTCGATAAGACACCGCGTCACGTGGGAGGTACACGTAACCTCCTAGGGCTGACAAAAGAATAGTTCAATGTCATTATGGAAGTCATACTTTTGTCATTTGAATGAAGAAATAAAAACAAAATTTAATTTGAACCGTTAAAACTTTCCAAGTAAATTTTTTTCATGAACGTAAAACTGAAAGTTATTTTCTTTTATTGTCATAGTTAAAGATTTCATAACAATCTATGATATCGGTAATGTTCATATCTTTTATGCTTTGAAAATAACTCCTATAATTCCTAAAAATAACGTTTTTATACTTTCAAAAATATTATTATAGTTCTCTGCTAATTTATGGATATCATGATAATGGTTTTTGTTGGAATTTATTACACCATATTGAGACACATTTAAGACATTGTTAACTAAACGTATATTTTAAATATTATTCTATCTGCACTAATAAATAAAATTGGAGCTTCTCTTTGTAATGTCAAAATAATTATTTTTTACTCAATAGGAATGAATGTACATATATATATAATACCTATACTAAAAATACTATTTTAGATTTTTTTTTGTCGGTCTGTTTGTTCCAGGTAATCTACGGAACGGTTGGACGGATTTTGATGGGACTTTTTTTTGGTAGATAGCTGAGTTTACTCCGGGTAACTTAGGGTACTTTAAAATTTCGAACATAATTAGGTTTCCGCGTAAAAAAAAATTAAACTCATTAATTAATAAAATCAGATTCATCGCACAGTTTTACGGGTAAGTGCTTGAATGTATAAGAAATATATTTCATTTATATTAGAACTATAAAATGTTTAAGAAAATAATTAGGATTTTTAGAAAAAAATTAAAACGCAGTGAAGAACATATTTCAAAATGAACGAAGCAGATTAATAAAGTATTGATTTATTGACTTTTTAGTGCACTTTTATAGTTTATTCTTTTTAAGTCGGTTTTGCTTTTAATTAAAAAACATTTGACAGGCGCATGTATCTATTTGCAAATTTCATGAGCTGTTATAAAACATATCTGTAGATGATGTACAATAGTTTGTCATTACCAATATTTATTATGATATAATCCTTATCAAGAATAAATAATAACATTTTACTTTAGCTATCTGATTTGATAGTATTTCCGCAAATTGACAACCCTGTCGTTTGTCCAAAAATGAGTACTTTATGGAAATAGAAAAAAAAAATGAAATATTATTTTTATAAAGATAAAATGTAAAAAATGGAATTCCATTAGGCGATTCGACAAAGATTAAATGTTATTTTATGTTCAAACTTTAGTTTGATGGTTTGGAACGGGAAATGGGGTATTATGCTATTTGTAACCAATTTGATTGTTGACTATCCGCATTACTCATACATTGTACGCTGTCAATGCAATCGCTATGTTCCGTCGATATATAAATTTGCTAAATTCATTTCGATATTTACTAACGAATTTTGCTAACATAATTTATAAAAAAATTGATGAATAAAATGCGATCGGTAAGGTACTCTAAACAATTAGTTATCTCTTACAGTTATCAGTTAATATTTTATACATAGGAATCTTACTTTTTTTAAATATCTTATTTCTAAATTTATTTCAATTATCATATTTATTTATTATTTATTTATTTATTTATTTATCATATAATTGATTTTGATTTTTTGATTTTTATAGTAAATTATATGAAGTACTAACAGATTTAATTATTTTATATGTTTAATTTTGCTTCATATGCGTCTTCATACTTTTATACTATAAGGGCTAAGCACTGTGAACACAATCTCCTAATGTTAAATTAAGATGTTCTCCAGGAACTAACAGACCAAGCTTATTGGTACTGGCTCCGAAGTGATGCTGTAAGTGATGATGCAAGATAATAATAGAAAAAATAAACAATAAAATCAAACCGTAAATACATCTATATGAAAAAATTATCTTATACAACGTATCTTGTATCAGTTGTATCTTCTTACTTTTTAAGCTTAACAAGGGAACAATGTCAGGTATAAAAGTAGAAAGTGTTTAATAAAGTCAAGTAATTTTATGAAAAAATTGAACCGTGGTAAACGGTGCGTCGTATAATGTCACGCGAATTACCCACCCCTACCCGCACCTCAGGGAGCAGGTGGTAGGAGCGGCGACGTGTGAAGAAAAAAACCTCCTCCAACAACCAACCCTATGCGGAAATTCCCACGATCGCCAAAAAATAATTATTATAATCCCTGTATTATCACTTGTCCAGATCTCCAGTTATTACCGCGATATACCATATTCGACATTGGTGAAACGTTTTGTAGTCCATTTACCATAAGCGGAAATTAGGAAGATATGTTTTCACATTAAAAAAACAGTAAATATGGCCAAATAACCCGAAGAATCGCCAAACTTCTGGATTTCCTCATCCATACATTGCTCGTACAACCAAAACCGGATGGGGCTACCATGTTCCGAAAGTTGTAACGTGGATAAGACTTCCCACAAGGTGGATCGACGACCTAGTGAAGGGTGATGAAGGGTACCTTGGGGGAGGCCTGTGCTCAGCAGTGGATGTCTTTCGGCTGAGATGATGATGAGATATGTCAACAGTCCATATTATTCACTATACTAAGCCTTTAAAATATTCCAAGAGAATTAAGTTAAAGTAAAAGGTATGCTTGTGTTAGATTTTTTTATGGTTTTTTTAATCCCATTATTTCCAGTTTCCACAATTATGTCCAGTATATGACCCTTACATAACAAAATATATTCCAATCACAGAAATTCATTTAAGGGGAATAAAACAATATTTAATATGTAATTTCGAACCAAAGATCCTAAGTCCTAAAGATCCAAAGCTTTATATGGTTTACTTAACAATTGACTGTACAAACTGCAGAAGTTTCTGAGATTACTAGCACAAGATGCAAAAAGAAACAAATTTACAAACAAGCTCTTTAAACTCTCTCCTAAAAAAAAACAACAATTTTACTTCTTTTTAAATACGATATAAATTACTCGTTTGACAACAATCTCATCTAAGGTTAAGTGACCGTGTGGCACGCTAAGCCTAGCTCTCTCAATTCTTATGTGATACTGTCGAAACACTTATAATATATTGGCGATAGATTTTTCGATTTTCAGCTAGCTAACTAGCCAAGCGGACCTTGGAAAATGCCCTGGCATATCGTGCTATGATTTCTACTCGACGCAATGTTTTCCTTTCTCAAAGAAAACTCATTTTAGAATTCAACCCAAAGTTGATAAACGCTCTGACTAACCACATTATCCCTGAGTCATTCATTACAAAAACCTAATCATAAATAGTCTATGAAGTGCTTATCTATAATATTATTAATTAACAGACAGCTTGGAGCTTGTTCAGTTGTTTACAAATCATCTTAGGTTATTGCCACATAAAAGGTCCAGGTTCAGAGTTGACAGCGCAACCTGATTTCGTACCAATCAGTTCTACGATTTTACATTAATCATCACTTAACTGTCACTCATTGATATCGAATGAACATTTATTATGATAATTTTATGATAGCAGAAGTTAACGAACTATCTCGAACACTATTGTGTAGCAGTATACATATAATAGACTAAATAGTCTACAAGATTATTAATAATAAATTATTAATTTAATATAAATGTAATTTTTTTAAGTGAAAATTTTTTTAACGGCGTCATGCGATTCTCGCCAGAGGAAAACCTATAATTTCTCGTTACCAATGCTATGACATAAGCCATCGACATGTTACAGTATGTCGACTATACGATGGTGTTTAGCAAGTTTTAAATGCAAGTTTAAAATGGTGGTTGATAATGTTCAGTTATTTTTTAATGACTTATTAAACGTATAAACATGGCTTTATGTTTGTGGCCTAAATCACTGCGAAAGTCATTAAAGTCGGTCGGCAGTGGACTCACAAAACTAAGATAGTAGCATTGCGTCGCGCGTGTTTGAATTTAGTTTAAATTAGCTGTGTGCCCGTGGCTTCGCCCGCTATACACGGAACCCTAATTATTGTCCTAATTTTTTTGGGTACTAAGATAAAGTAAAAAGTGTTTCTTACGCGGGACCTATTTATTTTCTAAAAATATAAGTAGCCTAAGTTCCGCGGAGTATTTCAACTATGTACCAGTAAAAAGTCAAAATCGGTCCAACCGTTTCGGAGATTAGCTGGGATAAACAGACAGACAGACAACAAATTTTAAAAGTGTGTTTTTGGTATAGGTCCAGTATATAATACATTCATATGCATTTAGTAAAAAATGGTTATTTAGATATTACAAAGAGACACTTCAATTTTATTTATTTATATACATAGATATAGATGATTTTTTATCATATTACTATGTAGTATTATTGTCTTTATTGTTTGATAAATCCACGATGGCTTAGCGGTATCGTAATCGGGAATCGCTTTGATCGGTGTAGGTTCGAGTACTACAATCAATCGAGAACTAAAATTTTAATTGAACTTGTATTTTCTCGTCTCCAGGGGTAATTCATAAATTTTTGAAGGCAGACAGACGGTTACAGTCATAATTCTTCTTAGTTTAAACTTCAGATTTCCATCCATTTAACCGGAAGAAGTCCACTGCTGAACATAGGTCTCCCCCAAAGATCTCCGCGACGTCCGATATATATGTACACCTAACTGTATTTCTAGTCAAATCGTTATATTCGATGTTTTTGACCTAAATCGATTGAATCCAGTTTTAAGATTATTACAGAAATAAACCCAGAGAAATATCATGTCAATACAATTTTACAGCTATGTCGCGTAACGTTCGTGGAATATTAAAAGCTTTTGTAATCAAATACAATCCAACATTTAAAAAAAAAATAATAATTGTAATCGATTGATAATATTTTATATAAAACCTTAATATTGCTATAATATTTTATCGTTAAAGTTAAAGAGAAATTAGCACAGAGGGTCAGGATTTGATCTCTAATTAAATGCAATAGTAATAATATGTGTTTACTGCTCTAATTAACTTATCGATTTCAACTACTCATAAGATAAACTATATAGTTTTATTTGTGCCTAGATTTAAGTGTGGTTTTGCTTGCATAAAATGAATCCTTACAATTATCCACTGTCTTGTATCCCTTAAATAGTATTATTTGAGACCCAGTACCTGTAAGTTGAGCTTGTTTAAAATCTTGGACCTAATTCTCTCTTAACATTAGGTGAAATTGTGGTGAAAGCGCTGAGTTTATAAGAGTAAAAAAAATGTAATAAACATTAAAATTAATAATAAAATGGCATACTCATTAATTTGTAATCATCAATAACACAATGCTTTTACAAACATACGAAATTATTGAAATGTATTTTCAATCTCTTGTTTTGCATTCTCATAAACTATTCAGAGTTTCCTGCCTCATATTTACACGATACTGCGATTGAAAACAATATCTTAACTCAGTAGAGTTGGTAATGTTTCAAAACATAACAATTAGTAAATGAGATGATTATTTACATTCCAGAAGAGCATGATTAAGAAATGGTATTATATTTTACTTTATCTATCGACAACTCAAGTACCTAAAACAAATTAATGAAATTTTCAAATGGATCACAAATAAATATTGCAGATTGACGGTTAGATTCACAACTAAATATGAGCAATCAGTTGATCTTTAATTACCCAATTTCTGTTTATAATTAAAAAAAAAAATTTAAACGATTTTTACTTTAACCACAACTTTCGTGAAAATTATTATAAAATATATATTTTTTTACTTCTTTCAAATTAATAACAAATAGGTACGGTTAAAAAAATTAAGGTAATACGACAAGTAACTAAGATAATATGCGTTTATATTGCAGTATTGATCTCTTTATGAAATTAATAATACATATTTATAAAGTAACATCAGGTTCACACGTAGCATCGCGTCGCGTCCCGCGTCCTGCCCGTAATGGTGTGTTTACATAACGCGTTGAAACTAAGGGCTGTCGAATATGACGACCCATATTGAAACTGTATTAAAATAATTATTGCGCATTAATGGCAGTTCAAGATTAACGTAAGAATCAATGACGGACAAGGCTTTGGTTATAATGTCTGATGACGCGGTTGGAGGGGTAGGGCGGGGGGGGGGGAGTTTGAATCAGTGGCGAAACTATTTAATGGTAGAGCTGGCAAAATGTCACGGGACCAGGTCCGATAGGGTCCAGATGGTATAATTACGCCACAGGTCTAAATGTCGATTACGTAAGCAAGATTTACTTATTTTTTGTTTATTTCTTTTCTACAATTATACCATTGCTTACGTAATCATGGAGAGGGTAAGAGCATTAATTACTATTGCTGACAAGACGAGGGGAAGAGTCAAAGATGTGCAAATTTTCCTTAACTAATAATTAGTCCCCCCCTTAATAACTTGCTTAAATAGCTATCTGAAGTTTAAAGTCTATCGTGTGACATTTTTCGGTGTATTTCTGTTGCCGAAAGACTTACATTTGGCTCATGAATTGTGTCAAATGCTAGCGAATAACTCGATAAAATTATTATGTATAGAAAAGAAAAACTGTCGACCATATCGGTCTTATCAGCAACAATGTGAGGAACAAACACACCAGGGCGCATAACTATGTTGTAATTAGTTGTGTTTGCTCTCACACACTTAATGTTATCTTTATTTACACGAGCGTGCGATAATTAGACATGAATGTGACAATTTTTTTATACAGCTACCTATTTACTGGTTAGAAATATTCGTTGGGCAGATAATAAATCTCAACAAATAAGTACCACATATTTAAAAAGGTATAAAACTACTGCATGAGTTAGTGTCTAGGAGGAATGGTAACCACTGAAAGGTACGTCGGAGGTCACCATCATCATGATTGCCTGGAGACAGTGTCACAATCCACTGGTTATTTTAATATGTAGCGCTCTTCGTAGGTTTTATAAACACTCGTATTATTATAATTAGATGGTTTAATATAACCGAAATAAATGTATGTAAATGTAGCAATCTATATTCATAAAGATTTATAATTAGATATCGCATCTACTTTCTCTTGTAATCATAACAAATTTATTACTAAAAACTCATTAAAATAAATTTAAATTTATAAAATAATAGAGAAAGAGCAACGACACCGCGAAAGTTTTCGAAACGGGATGACATCTTCGACAAAGAAAAAAAAAATATTTTGAACATAAAAAAAATAAAACTTTAAGCAATTCATATAAAATATTTGCGATTAATTTTGCATGTCAAAAACTAACTGAACAATAAATCAGAAGCTTACTAATTATGTAAAATTATGAATTTCTTGACAAGGTAAATAATCAAAATTTATACACAATTTACAGCTATGAATAAGTAGAAAAAAAAACTAACCTTCAGCCATCGCCTTCTGGTTTCCGTTAATATATCAGCCAAAACCATTTTTCACAACAAACAAACTTTATAGAACTCGTAAACTGATAGAAATATAGAAACACGCACGTCGATCGGCTGCTAGAGAGGGAATGGCGTCGGAGGGCGCGCCGGCTGCGTATATCATCGTACTCCGCCCCCGCGCGTCCTTAGGGATATCTGGCCCCGTCCTCACATCATCAACCACTCATAATAACATCATAATCAAGTTAGAAAAGGGTAATACACAATCAGGAAAGAGTATTTATTGATAATGTCAAAACTCCCTGATCGAATCATTCATTTAACATATAATTTAAAGGTTCATCACGATTCAAACACTTCAAAAAATTTACCAAAACAGACATAACTGTCAGTGTTAGTTGTGTTATTCTTGCAATTTTATTAGCAGCCGTTAAAACAAGCAACTCAAAAAAATGGAGAAAATAACTTATTTTGTTCCAGTCTACTAGAAGAAGTAAAATGAAAATATGCTTCTGTCCATTGGGTAAACAACGAAATCATAGCAAATTTAACAATCTTTTGACATATCCACGCAGTCTCTGAATGTTTTTAAGTTAGGTAGTGTCTACTAAAGTTTTTATTTATTTTATCATTTATTCTTTTATTAGGTACCTATTTATAAATGATTATGTCTGTGTGTTTAAAGACACAAAAGAAGTGAATTGCGTATTAGTGGCACTTATCTCAAGAGCGACAGGTTTACATTTTTTTTTTCATTTTCAATGTTATCACCCTAAATAGTTTTCATTAATTTTTATTACCTATCACGTAAGTCCCTCGCGTTCCTTGAAATTCCACAAAACGGGAATCTTTCAGGCGCTTAAACACATTTCAGTAATAATATTTGCCACAGCATATATCTAAATGCAACACTAGCTAACCGCTAGAACTATCGGATCCGGTTTGAAAAACATTTATATTCATAAAAGTAATTCCAATTTTTGTTGAATTTTCTCATCGTTCAACGTATTCCATATATCTTAATGTAACAAAGTATACATTATAATTGAAGACACAATTATGATTTAAAAAAAAAACAAATCATGTAAATCGATCCAGTGGTTCTAGACTTATAAGTCCTTTAATAAAGTAATAAAAATTTATGTAAATAAATAAATAGTTCCAGAGCCAAAACAATCACCACGAACAATTTTAACCAATATGGAACATTTATTAATGTGTTAATATCCCTATCATAATATTTTATTGCCTTGTGTTGTTAATATTTCTAAATTTGTAAAAAATATTACACAAAAAAAAGATTAAAACCGCTAAATGCTATCTATTGACGTTAAACGATCATTTTATACGTAGATACATCGATTTAACACTATACCGTTGATTGACAGCCAAATACAGCTGTTTTTCATACGAACACGTCAACGAAACTAAATAACAGGCTAATTATATGAGAAATTTTAAGTCAATTTTACCGTAAAAACAAGTCAAATATTCGCAGAGCATATTTGTGCTTTTGCGAATTTTGTAATCTATACTTGTAAATAAATATGAAGTATCTGTTTGTAATGTCAAAATAAGAAAAAATAAAATGTGTATTTGTATACAATACCTATACCAAAATTCAAAATTCAAAATTTTTGTCTGCGTATATCTGTTTGTACCGGGTCATCTCCGGAACGGCTAAACCGATTTTGGCGAGACTTCTTTTGTTTTTGAAAATAATCAGGATTCCGCGTACAAAAAATGAAAACTCGTGAAATTTCGAGTAAATTCATATTCAACGCAGTTTGTGAGAAATAGTTTTTACTTGATTTAGTACAGACAAAATAAAGAAAATAATGAGGGTTCCGCATAAAAAAATAAAACGCTGTGAAGAACATATGAAATACAGGCGTAGCCGCGGGCACACAGCAAGCTTAGAAATAAAATGTTACAAATTATTATACACTTAAATTATCTGGATATAACAGTTATAAAAAATTAAATTTTTGGAAATCACAAACTGATCTTTCCATCTGTGTCTCTTTCTTTCATTTGATATCGTAATCTCCAAAGCATCTGAAGGATGTTTGGAGAAGCACTTCATGCAATATAATCACTCCACTGACCCTTTCTCATTGACAACATCCTAATCTCTATCACTGGAAGGAGCTCAATAGCTGGACGATATCTGTGTCAAAAAAAATTACATTTACGACCAGCAAACACAACAGTTATTTGATTACAGTGATATCTGGAAATAATACCTCTCTCTATGCATCCGCTAAAACCTACTTACTGTACCTTGCTTTGTATTGGTTTTTTAAAATAAAAATATATATTTTGTACAGAAAAAGATAAGCGAAATCAAGTGTCTTGTCGGCTTTTCTCCACGACTGAATTGTTTTCCGAACCAGTGCTAGTATTTTGACATTTATAAGAGCCTTCCCATGGTCTAAACTGAATAAAGCAAAATTTTATAGAAAAACAATAAAACCTTGTTATAAGTATTAATTTAACATTCCTTATGTTAGTCATTTGCAAAAAAAAAATCTTTGTAGAATATTTAAAATCTCATTAAGCAATTTTGTCATATGAAAATATCAACGTATATCTAATTTACTATAACCAAGGTCCTCAGCTTATAAAAAGATTTTTTAAATATTTTCATCGCGGAAGATATTACGAATGCAAATAAAAAGTTTTTACTACATCATAAAAGACTGTAGTTGAGATTATAACGTAACCTCAAAGCCACTGCTTTGGCAATTTGGTCCTTAATAACTATCTACCATACAAATTCGACTATATAAAAATAAAACCTTTGTAAATCTTACAAATCACTGTAGAAGGTTCAACATTTTTAGACTCTCATATTTGAAGATAATTATTCAGGGTCGCATCTGCCGTGCGCTACAGTTACACGAATACATATAGGTAGGGAAAACTCAGATCCTGATTATTTTCCTTTATATTAACATTTTTCTTGTTCTATTTGTTTAGTTTTATCTCTAAATTTATTCTAATTGTTTTTTGTCGTGAGTAATTTTAACATTTTACAAAACCTAGAGCCCTCTTAATAGTTTGTACTACATACTCTGTGCTGGCTTAATTCTCATCACCTATGGGTTTATGATGTATTTATTTGTAAGTTTTTTAAATCTTGGTATTCGTACTAAGTTTTAATAAAGGAAGATAATATAAGTCAACTTTGATTTTCAATGTTTTTTCAGGCGTTCTGTATAAAGAATGCTACATTTATTTATTTTATTGTATTCTGTTATAGAACAGCATTTGATCACAATCTCATGTGACGTTTAGTGATGATAAAACTAAATGGTAAAGACAATTATTCTGGAACACAGCCTACGAAACATAAATTATCAATGTGTGCAACTAGGTGGAAGGTTATATCTGACGGGAACAACTCCGAAATTACCATTGGATTTAGATTAATAACTAACTTGTTATTATCAGGTACAGTATGTCAAGTGTAATCAAAAAGAAACAAGCAAAGTAACTTGATTTCCAAGTTTACGAAAAAAGACGTTATTGCTATTTGACGTGCCTTTACAGAGTTCATATCCTTAATGAAATTTTGTCGATTTTCCGAAAAAACTTGATCAAGTTCGCTTTGTATATGTTTATTACATGAAAATGATCAAAGCGTATCTCTAAGAATTTGATTAACATAATATTATTTCTGCGAATAACGGAATTTCGTATTTTTTTCATCTTCATTATACAAATATTAAGTAATTTCACGAAATAATCTTTTGAGACGTTAGATGTTAATTTTCCTTATGTATATTTCATAGGCCAGTTTCAATACTATTAAATAATCTCTATGTAAATCAGTGTCAACTTAACCTACGATAAAAACAAAGAGATACATTTTAATATTAAGATATTGGCTCGTCCAGGTGTGACCTCGAGTGCAAAACCGGAGTTGGGATAAAAATGGACACCTTAGCTGGTCTTTTGTTGGACGATGACCACCGTCCAGCTCTCCTGCAGTTTATAGGCGACATTGCAAGGAGAGCTGGACAAAGGCACAAATAGGAGGTGGCTATGGTTGCAGTTAAATGGACGTCGTTTTTAATTATTTACTTATTATTGTCGTTATTATTATTTGTTATTATTTGTTGTCAGTTGTTATATTTAAATTTAATTTTTTTTTTTATTCAATTTCTATCAATTTTATTTTACATTTTTGACTCAACTGGTTTTTTGACCAGTTGTTTTTAAATTAAGTTTTAATTATTCTCGTTACGAATTATGGCCTTAGTAGTAGTATTATATTGTACTGGTAGTAGGTTTAAAAAAGCACGATGTAAACTTATGACAAGCAAAAGAACACGCAATAATAAAATAAAAAGAGCACATAAAAAATTATTAAGCTAAACTAAATTATTAAGTTTAAATTTAAATTAAGTTAAATTAATCTCGATATGAATTGTGGCCTAGTAGTAGGATTGTATCGTACTAGTAGTAAGATTGTAGAAGCATGATGTAAACTTATGACAAGCAAAAGAACATGCTAAAATAAAATAAAATACAGACAAAAGAGCACAAAAAAATCATAAAGCAGTATCAAGGGCCCTGGTTACGCCAGGGGAGATGCCGGAGCTATTAAAAAAAAAAAAAAAAAGATATTATGCAAATAATGGCTCAGATTCGCATTTATTTATCTATTAGCCTAAAGGCCAGAAAATCAGAAGCACAGTAACTGAAACGTTATCCTTTCACGTACGGACGATCTAGTAATCCAACGTACTATGGAGAAATCCATTAGTTCTCTTGAAACTCTTTTACAGGGTGGTTAGGATTTTGTACCAGACTAGATCACAATCACCGTACCACAATCCTGAAAAACCCTTCACAGTGATATATTAAGGCGTGTAATTTCGCGAGACTTCTATGTGCAAGAGTAACAAGTGTTATCGTAAGCTACTTTAGCCATGGTAGTGGTATCCCAACTGTTGACACCTTACATCAGATTAAGTTTCGTCGTTTTGTTAAATTCGAATAGAAAAATATAGAATAGTTTCTTCATCCTCACATCACTCCAGTGATATCTAAAAGAAGTTTTTACGTTATTTGCAAGTACCACATCTAGCAAAGCATTTCTGGCGATAATGTTGAGTATCGATGAACTGTTTTTTTATCTTTATAGTTTAGACGTTATAAGAAATTCTATAAGAATTCACTAATTGACAGAAAATCTAATAAGAGATATCTTTGCTATATTTCTCCTTTTTAGATTAAATACTAAATCTATTCATCTAGAATTACTACTTCCATCTTCTGGTGGTTAAATAGGTTGAATAGTTCACCATTACTATATTATAATATATAACATTTATAATAAACCTTATGATTTTTGCTGTTTTATAGTTACTTCATTTTTTGACAAAGTGTAAAATATGTATTTGGGAATAGGATTGAAAAAGAAAGTTAATCTAATCGACGCTTGCATTATTTTTTATGATTTAGTACAATACAAGAAAGTCTACTACAACTATCATGAATTTATACTTTATACCTAATTTAGAATTAATAACTTAGGTCTTAATTTAGAACTTAGACCTTGAAGCGAGAGGTAGATATCATACGAGTCTGTCTCACTACCATATTGCTTATTAACAAACGATTATTATTAGAATTACCTAAATGGTTGAAGAAATAACTATATAACTAAATAACTAATAGAAGCCATTATAAAATACCTTTTTGTAAATTATCTTTACAAACTGTAGTATTTACATACTAAACGAATTGGCTAGTAACAGCGGTATTAACTCACCGTCAAAATTTTAATACAGATTTGAAAATATTTTTTTACATGTCTAGCATATTTCTTCTAAAATATTAACGAGTCAGCTTAATTACCGGAGGCCGGTGAGTGAGCGAGGGCCCACGTCCACTATGTGGGTCAGTTAGCGCGAAGAGTGCTTGCCCTCCGGTCAGGTGTCATCGGCACTTGACCGACATCAACGCTTGTAAGGTCGCACCTACCTTCAATCTAATTTATTACAATGCGTTTGTTCGGGCGTTTGTATAAAAATAAATGGTTTACCAATAATGGACGATCTGAGTTACTGTTATTACCCGACTATGGCCAAAAGGAAGGGTTATGATTTTAGCAGTCTCGTCTCTTTGGTCATCACATTACAGAATAATACAAAAAAATATTAAAATAAAAAGTTTAAAAAAATCTGTAACCCGACTACGGAAAAAACACCCAAAAATCAACGACTACGGCATTTGAATTATAATGTTATTAAAGTGGAAAAGACAGATGATTTCAATAGAACTAGATAAATAGGAATATCTAACATATCAAATTACTTGTTTTACTTAATAAGATGATGATATCAAATAGCACCTACCTTCTTTACTTTGTTCTTTACTTTTAGCGTTTTTTCACGTAGTCGTGTAAGGTTTTTTAAACCCTTTTTCTATATATCTTACATGAGTTCGCAAATACAAAAACACTTTATCGGACAGATTTACATCGGATTATTGGAGAAATCTACAGTTCAAGATGTGAATTGGGTGCGAATGGGAAGCTACGCAGAATATTGTTGTAGGTCACAGGAGTCCGCTGGATGAGGGTAGCGCATGACCGGTCGTCGTGGAGATCTTTGGGGGAGACCTATGTCCAGCAGTGGACGTCTTTCGGTTGAATGGATGGATGTGACAATCTACTGCCAATCACCAACGTCATACCTAGGAATAACACGAAGCATGCGTAGGCTGATATAAACCCATCTGATTTTATACTAGGACATACATGTGTCGCCAAAAACGATTGTCACTATATGTGTAGGTGACCGTAGCTACCCGCGACCTTAAACGATTCCAAATTTAATCAATATTTAAAATGGCTTTAAATAAAATGTAATAATATTTCTATCTTATCTATACTAACAATAAAATTGTAAATTTCAAATACACAGGTAACGGCCAAGCGGAGGTTCGTACTACTTTGGTGCCCTTGTGCTAGTTACATTTTGTGCCGAGTGCCTCCAGCACTCGCCCCCAAAATTACGGTGAAGCTGTAAAGCCCCTCAGGTCAAAAGCATTAGCTAGGTTAAAAAAATGACGTGTCTGTACATTTCCGATTTTTGTGAAAAGAATCATTGCAAGGGACTTAAAATAGGGAATTAAATACGTTTCTATCATTTTTAGAAATTCCTGTCTGTCTGTTTGAATATGCAGGTATTATTTAGAAAGTACCAAGTATATTTAAAAAAAGAAAATTACAGAGTAAATTCCGGAGTAACAACAACATTTTATTTCATTAATATCGGTCCACTCTATCATAAGTTATATCAATTTGAATGACACGCGGCAACTTTACTATGAAAGAAACGTTTGTAAATAAATATGTTTTAGACTTTGTCCAGAGTTCGGGGTAATCTCTGACTACTGATCCGATTTTTAAAATACATTCACTGTTAGAAAGGTATTTTATATATAGGTTATTTAATGTGTTAATACATATTTTCAATAATTAGTCTCGATAAATCTCATTGAAGTCGGCAAAAAATATATAATACGGCGTGCGCTGCCTGAACGGGACGGGACGGGACGTAGATAGATTGCAATCTCGAGGTACAATTTAAATGTCTGAACTCCCGGGAGCGAAATCATGGGCACAGCAAGTATATAAATAAATGTAGTTTTGTTTGTATTTATCCTAATGAATATAGTAATAATATAACCAAATTTTGACTCGACCTACTTCTCTTTCCCCAACTTTTAAAGCTACCACGGAAGTTTCTTTTAAAGTAGAATTATATTTCGTTATTCTCGAAGTCTAAAAAATAAAAATAAGATCCAAAAATAAAAATATATTTAAATAATCTTATCGTACAAGAGTGAAACCTCATTAAACGTTATTAAATTCTAATAGTCGATTCTTACTTCAATGAAATGTTAAATTGACTTCTAATAGCCTTATAACCACCAAACGTATCTGAAAATAATCTAACAAAATTACCTCATAGACTCTTTGATGGTTTATGTGAACCAAATATATTAAAATCAGTGTATATTATTAACTTATACGTATTATAAAAATGTCGCTTGCCGATTCTGTCTGTTTATCCACTAACTCCTACTAAACCGCGTTGATTTTGACATGGTTATCAAGTTCAGAAATCTTTTCTTGGTTTATAAAGTATTCCAACTAAAGTTAACGCGAAAAAACTGCGAGTAGAAGCTAATAACAAACACTATTTTATGTAACAAAAAAATACATTAAAATATTTGATTAGAGGATACATCTACGATAAAATAAAAATCGTATAAAAAGTTGAGCGCTTTTCAAGTTACTGACATAATAAAAAACAAATTTTACAATAATAAATAATGCAGCACATCTCGTATTCATCTCCCTTTCAATGAAGAACTATATGAGATTGCATCTTAAGAAACTGGTCTCTATTGACTGGGGTGATTCGGAATTAAATTTAGCACATTATTAGTAGGTAAGTAAAGATAAAACATTTCAAACTTAGAAGTAGGATAGGTTAAGTCCTAAGTTTTATTCTACTAATATTCTAGTTATCGAAAAAAATAATTGTAAACAAATTGTTCAATCAATGTTTTGTGTAAAATGGAACGCATCCTAATGCAGTGGATAAGTGAATAAGGGATTTCCCCAGAATGTATTTGTACATTTAAAATTAGTTTTTTGCTAATTAGTAAGTAAATATTTTCATAAGAAATAAATTTTGATGTTGGTAATTGACGATGTATTTCTTACCTACACTAACTACATTCTGAGTTCAAATGGAATTAATCTTTAGACGGTTAAGAAAGAGGAATTCCCTCTGAGATTTACATATTTTTGTATTTAAAAACAAATGTTTTATGGTTAATTATCTGTGTGCCCGCGGCTCCGCCTGCGTTTATTATAATCTTCCTTATTATGTTTGGTACTAACAGAGAGCAAAGAAACTTATCACAAATTGAAATACCTGCCAGTAAAACTGTGCGTTGAAACGAATTTTATTAGATTTTTTATGAGTTTTAATTTTTTTACGTGAAACCCTAATAATTTTTTTAATTTAAATTAAAAGCATCCTAAGTTACGTGCAGTAACTTCAGCTATCTACCAAAATACTCTTGTCAAAATCTATCCAACCGTTCCCGAGTTTAACCGTTTATGAAAATTTTGACTTTTGTGCGTAATCCTGGAGAAACCCTTGCGTTTTTTGGGACAAAAAAGTATCCTAGATGTTACTTTATAATATTATTTATTACTGTGTCAAGTTTCGTCAAAATTGATTCAGTACGTTCAGAGTGATACGCATACACAGGGAAAGACAAACAAAAATTGTAAATAAAATATATATTGATAACAAAGTCCACCCCGATTTTAATTTTTAAAAAATATGTAATGTACAGATTTGGCCTAGTTACAGTTTTATTATATGTATAGATAATTTACTCGTTAAATTATGTATGTTTAGATCAACATTTTGTGTGAAATTTTATGCATTTTTAGGCAGCGCATAAAAGGGAATTCACCGTTAAAACGTATTAGTATATTTAAACAAATATTTTATTGTTTATTAAGACGTTTACTTATTACTTAATGGGTATTCGAATTAAATTAAATAAAGATATATAAATAACTATTATCTATTGTACCTAGTAATAATGTGGGGGCACGTGAGGATGGATTGAAATTTAATGGACGAAAGAAACTAATTAAATTATAATAGTACGAACGTACTTTTATTTTTAATATTTATTATCAATAAACATACCTACACAGTAAATACAAAAAAAAATTCTTCCTTAGGTATCGATGATGTTACAGCATTGAAAATCTTTGCTTATTTTTGACGGGTCGTTTGAATGGGGATTACGTACGCAATATTTACTTATTTACTTTTAATTACTTAAGCAAATTTTACACAAAATATACCAATGCCCGTTGCCGTGGCTGTAAGAGCTTTGCTAATTATTGCTTACGATTACCAGGGGTAGTCAATCATGTCTAAAATGTCTAGTAATAATTATTGAAGTGATCCAGAGAGAGTGTAAAGGGATGTTGAAAACAACGCAATCACAATAAACTCTCCCATACCTCCTGCCCCGCCACCCGCACTCATTCGATATATCGCGCTTTGTATACAAACACTATTATCAGAATTGGTGTAAACACTTCGTCTCTTTTATATCTTACTCATAAATATCTAGATATTTTTGATACATTATTTATAAACAACATCACACAGATTTACCAAACACGCTTTATGATATTCTTTCTAATCATAATAAATAGAAAGTTGATTTATTTTCCAGTAAACAATGGACTTCGGTAAACACAGCACGATATTATTATTTTGTTTTTCTCTTTATTACCATATTATATTGTTTTCTTAATTACAAACTAGCCGTTGTCCGTGATTTCGTTCATATGCAAAATGCTTTTCATTTATGTATTTTTTGTGGACTTTTCTTTTTTTTTGTTAAGTAACCCCCATACAGAAAGTCGTCAACAAAGAATTCTTGTACTGAAAAATACATTTAAAACTCTGAAAATAAAATACGTTGATTTCTTGAAATTAATGGTATGTCATTTAATAATGACGAAGCATACGCATAAACGTTGCGCGAACGCTTTGACCAAACAAACAGAAATTGTATTATATATACATATTTACATATAATATTATTAATTAATTAGTGCATCGAAACAATGCATTGATCTCGATCGTATTTTGACGATTAACACCTTTAAATAATGAACGCAAACGTCAGGGCTTTGATCTTACAAACATTGAGATATCTGTAGATAGATGTACATAGATCTGTAGTCTGTCAGCTACTGAATAACACCACGTATATATCTCTAAATCGTTAGAGCTTTTTTCTGTGTTTTTCTTTTACGGTGAATTTATAGGCTGGTATTTAACTATATCCAATCCTCGTTCTCAAATTAAAGTATCAATATGATTATGTGAAGGCTAGCGACCCGCGTCTGTTAAGTACCTGGGTTTTGAATCCATCCATAACAAACAAAAAAGTAATTTTATTTCTTTATACAATAGAATAGACTTAGATAAATTTAGATATAAACAGCGAAACACTTAGGACCGAGGATCCTACTGTTAATATTGTTAGTACATAATTATTTTTAAAAGCGACTTAACTTGAAAAATGAATACAAACGTATGAAGTTAGACAAAAACAAATTAACGCTCTAATAAATTCAGTTCTAGGGTATTACTTGTACAAACATTCTAGTTTGTGTATGTGTAGTAAACGTAATAGAAAAAGGACAATTATATTACGTGCGAGAACAGACTTGATAATACGTTTAGGCAGTATGTTGATAAAGCGAAAGACAGAGGACCGCACCCTTTTCCCCCGATGGCGCGGCGCGGTGGTCCGAAGCGGGACGTCGACCGCGTCTCGCCACGTCACGCCGCGTCTCACGTACGCATCTATCTACTGGAGTTTATCACACATGTCGATTTGTCGACACACGAACCTCTGTACTCACATAAAAGTGATAATAAAACTTTATATAACTCTGCGCATTACCTATTGTTTTTACGTACACTAATACGTAACTAATGTATATCTTAGAGCAAGTGTTTGAATTTGTAAAAAACAGATTTACTTTCTGTTATTACCGAAATAATTTTAGGTCTGTACAAAAAAAAATTGTCTCCATTCTTTTGTGCGAAATAAAAAAAATTATAAGCAGGCGGAGTCGCGGGAACAGCTTGTTATCAATAAATTTGTATTAGACAACTCACAAACGTCGCGAGGTTTAGGCTGTTTATTTTCTCATCATTTTTACCCTTCGTACGTAGGGAGGGATGATTTCCAAAAATGAAATAAGTTGTGCGCAATATCGTCTACTTGTCAATTGTACATTTCTCGATTAATATGTATACTGTGAGTAGGTCCTTTTAGTAGTTAATTAGTACCAAGCGGTAGTCGCTTAACATATCATAGATTTGTACACATTAATTCTAAAAAATAATTGTCAATTTTAACTGGAAAATCTAGTATCATGTCGACAAATTTATACTTTTTATTATCGTTTTACAGTTGCGAGCATGTTACGTAATTGTAAGTTGTAAACGTGGGTGAAGCCGGTGATAAGTACTAGTATCAAGTGAAAATGCAGGGTGGTTTACTCATGTGAAGTGTTGCGTGGGAAAAAGCTCGCGCGGCGGTCTCACGCGGGGGCGCCGCACCGTCCGCCCGCCTCTGTCGCGCGGCACACGACCACGTATTAATCGCTATACAATACTGAGCTGAACACACCCCTTCAGCTATGATTACACTTAGCTCTTCGAATGGTAATCAGAGAGGATTAACTTTTCTTTCAATATTTACTTTTTATTTAAAATTTTTTTATTATTTATTTTATTTTTTAGTTTACTGAAACGAATTACTAAAAATGTCACTAAATTTCACGAGGCTGCGAGCACAGCTAGTACTAAAATAAATAGGTTAAAAATATATTATATCAACAGCTGTAATTTGTATTTAAATATTATCTTATTAAAGGAAAATGAACCTACTAAAAATGCACTTAAAAATAAATACCTACTTTACCCAGCAGTTGGACATTCATTGATTAATATTATGTTTGTACGACTGATCATTGATAATATGATATTTGTACGTTGCCAAAATCTGTATTCTATTCACAGCTGACGTATGGAAATCAATTTCATCGTTAGGGAGATGTAATTAAA
Source organism: Samia ricini (assembly GCA_014132275.2). Lineage (NCBI taxonomy): Eukaryota > Metazoa > Arthropoda > Insecta > Lepidoptera > Saturniidae > Samia > Samia ricini. The sequence goes on from AP028161.1 coordinate 18,211,487, forward strand.
CGTCATCTTAACGCGTGTAACATCTCTCTATTTTGTGTTCAAACATAACCTGAAATTGCTCCGTTAAAAAAACAGTAAAATGTTTGAAGATGATGACGAAAAGACGTCGATGCAAAACGCCATCTCAAAAAGAACCACTTTAATTACTTTATGAGCGTTGTGTACGTACTTTCAAGACGAAATATGGTTTCGTAAGCCACATTCACTACCATGATCGAAGCTAACGGATACGTCAAGGAAGATGTCATGATCCAATTTCCAAATGTTAAGTAACTAAATTTTTGGCCATTATTGATATAATTTTGAAGAAACAAAAAAATATGTAATAAATAAATATCGCATAGGTATTTAATCACCATTCAGACCCCTGTGTTTTCTTGGCGTATTATGTTTTCAAACGAATTTATCGTGGTTTATTTTCATTTAATTTAAGTCCTATGGCATGTTCTTAATTATTTGATAGACATGCAAGCTGATAAGTTATAAATATATATTTTTAAATAATCACGTTCATCCCCTGAAAATATTAATCAGAGGGTAGCCACAGCCCCTACGCGCCATTAAACCGAACCTTTGACATCAGTAACGCATCACTAGTCGCTCGTAGCGATAAACTCATTTTTACCGCGCGTGTATAATGCGAAAATGTATACCTACTGGATCCATAAAGGTTTACAGATTCTACAATAATTATAGTTAGCCTAAAAAAAATAATTCGTTAATCATTCGACTGTTGTTAGAAGATTATTTTATATAGTTTTTTTTTTCATTTTAAACTAATTTGAATAGATCACAATTTATTTATTCCTCAATAACAATAATAACAAAATAGACCGTTGCCACCTGAACTAGGAATACCTGTATCTCAGGAGGTAGTGATACTTGCCACCAAACTATATTTATCATTAAACTAAAAACAGTGCATAAAATAATGTTACGGTACAAATTATTAGAAATACAGCAGTAATTACAAAACAGACATTCGATAATATAAAAATGTGATACAAGTAATATGTATCGCACATAGGTATCAAAAACAATGTAATAGCTATGAGTTTATCTATAGGTTTTGGATAATCCCTTAGTTTGATAATAATTTAAATCAATATAATTTCGCCTTATATTAAGTAACGACATGGCTCAAAGCTTGTATTAGTCTTATAGTGGCCTTATAAGTACTGGTTCTCAAAAGATCCTGCCGAAACAAACCTATGGGCAATATATTTTCAGAATTTAATGATGGTAATTAGCTACATGAGTTTATTAGAAAACACGCTACCACAACCATGCTATGATATCTTTACATTATTTTTCTTCGCCGAAAGCTCAGGTTCATTATAGAATATATGTGGATTGAAACCCACGTCCATTGACCTGGTATCAATACCTACTACCACAGAACAATAATCGGTTCATTTTTGTTTTTGAAAATTCATTTTAACTATACATTATTAGTCGAACCGCTTACAGCCGACGTAACAAATACCATGGGAGATTAAATTTCACGTCACAATACTTTCGGAGGATAATTATATATTTTTACTCATTAATGTTAAAGCAGAAAAGACTCGTGCGCAGGTCGCGTGACCGGACACGTGTCGCCTCACAACGCCTCGTATCGCCGCACGCGCCACTCGCACCACACACGCATCTCACTTGTTCAGCGAATGAATCATAACGCTTTGAAGATTATAAACACACAAAGCTTTTCTAATATACTGCATGTCCTTCATTATTATGTTGCTGTCAATTGGTTGTATGTTAAAGTTAAGTGAACTTGTTTTTTTAAATGTGCTAACATCAAAGTGAAACGACAAGTAATAATGGAAAGAATTTTTTGTTATATAATAGTACTAGATTCTGTCTGCGACTTTTTCTGCGTTGACAATAGAATTGTGTGCAGAGATAAACAATATTTTTTTTAACATCAATGGACGGCTAACAGGTAGATGGCCCATCTGATGGTAAGTGGTTACCGTCACCTATGGACAACTGCAACACTCCTGCAATACTCCTAGTATTACTTATGAGTTGCCGATCTTCGAGAGCGTTTTAAGTACCTTTTTGAAAAGTCGAACGTGGTAGCCTTGGGGTAGACTGTGCTAGGTAATCCAATCCACAGCACTAGCTTACGTAATAAAAAGGTTCTGGAATAGTGGGTAGTGGCGTTACGGCTAGGTTTAAGGGTTGATGGGTGAGCGCCCAGCCAACGACGGAATGTAGGGTTTGGAATGGCGACGAGGGTAACATATCAAATAGTTCCTCTAACACTCCTCATTGTACATGCGATACAAGACGCATAGAGACCCGAAGTTTGCGAAGCTCCAAAGAATCTAGACCGCATGTTAATTCGGTATTGTCAACAAACCAAATAGCACGCCTTTGCACAGAGTCAAGAGGAGAAAGCTGGTAAGCAGGAGAACCGGCCCAAATATGTGTGCAGTACTCCATGTGAGGTGCAACTTGTCCTTTGAGCGGCATAAGTCGCTATTTTGGTGTGAAGTACTGCTTAGACCGGTTGCGAATATCTAGCTTTTTAGCTGCGAATTGCGAACACCTGTAAGAAATACAGCAGTCTGTATATCAACTAAAATATTTTTACACATCTCATTCGAAGAAATTTAAATATATTATCTTTTGTATAACATAATATTTTTATAGGTAATTATAAATGTATGTAAAATGTATATATATGTACCATGGTCAGTAATAATAAATATCATGCCAAAAAACTTATTATTTTTACAAAAAGCCAGGTCCCACCGAGATTTGAACTCGGATCGCTGGATTCAGAGTCCAGAGTGCTAACCATTACACCATGGAACCCTTGAATTCTATAATGAAATTACGTATTACAATCTATAACTAATATAAAACTACATATTATATTCATTTTTATGATTATACAATTATATACCTAGTTAATTTAGTACTTTTACTAACTGTAAAGCTACGAAAAGGATCGATTAATTGATCGCACAATATAGTGAGCTTTTTGAGTATGATAACAAGATGAATTATCATTATTCCTTGCATATTGTAAATGTTGTCTCTTTGGCTGTCTGTATATCTGTCCGTCTAGTTAAAAACGCGTTAAATACTACTGGTGAATTATGAATGCATTGACTGTTCAAGTTACCTGGTATTACATAGAACAACTTAAATTTAAACATCAAAAACTTACTATCAGTTCGTTTTCTTCCTCTCGTGTGAAGCATTATTTTCTTAATATCTAGCGAGAGCTATTTCAATGTAAAATAAAGTAAAAAAGTTACAATGCCAAAAATTGTACGTTCGTATTAAAAACAAAACACAACACAACAGCCAAAACATTAATTCTTAAGAAGGTATTTGTATAAAAGTTCGTTACCAAATGTTTGGAGAAAATTGGGAATAGAAATATCAAGTACTTAGGTATATTTATAGCTAGCTGTTCACACAGTCTAGTCGGTTTCTATGCAGTAAGTGCCTATTATGATATATATGATTTGTTTAAAACATCTATTCTACTGTATATTTCAAGACTTAACATACTGGGTAAATATAATTAATTAGCCCATTCACACTAATTATTTATATAGATAAATCACTGTTTGGTAGTTTAACAAAAATACTCTAATCTACCATATCACCCGTCCCACCCATCCAACATACAACATGGAAAATGTACTTACTTCATTATTTTATTTTTGCGTACTTACTACACTATTATAGACTAGTTGTCCTGCCCGTCCTTGTTCGGATTACATTTATGTAAAACAAATATGAAAAAAAAAACAATATAATATTATATTATATTATATACTAATAAATAAAATTGAAGTATCTTTTTGTAATATCAAAATTATATTTTTTTTTCTAAATAGATATATATATGTATATATGTATCGTGTATATAGGTATCGTCTATACCAAAAATAAGATTTTTTTATTTTTTTTACTGTGTCTATAAATGTAACAGATAATAACCCAAACGGATAGACAGATTTTCACAACAATTATTAGGGTTCCGCGTAAAAAAAATTAAAACTCGTGAAATTGTGAATAAAATCCGGTTCAATACACAATTTAATTCGCAGGTATTTGAATTTATAAGAAATACGTTTGCTTAATATTAGTAGTAAAACATTTTGGAAAATAAATTGAAAACCACGCAGTGAAAGTTTATATCAAAACGCGGGCACAGCGGCAGCACACACCTAGTAATACTACAAAATGTATGAAGCAGATGATCGTAGCTGTCGATTCCTTGTTAGAAAAAAAGTCCATTATCTTTTTTATTTCACATTGGACGCGACGCACAATTTAAAGTTAGTGACTCGCCACTTTTGATTACAAACAATATCAATTAAATTAGCACCATGAGTATCGATCATCTCGTGATCATTTATAATCGATCATGAATTTTGACAACGGATCGGGAAGAGGTGAACATGTGTCAATTATATTAAATAAAATTATATGAATCGATATCGTTCTTATTAATTGGCGAAATGGGTTTATTCTTGTCATCAACAGTTAAATAAAAGTTGAATCGAAGGGATTTGAAAAAGTGTGCAATGTTTCCACATTTATAAAATTAAGATTTATTAAAGATAGCTTAAAATGTGAAGAAATAAATATGATAATTTATTAAACCTATGCGTTTTTGATCAAATTATAACCATTTACGTGTATGCAAACTACAAAGCGGGTGACCGTATGCCCCATTGAGCATGTTTGAATTATGTTCACAAACATTTTGAATACAATATCAATGATATAAGTTTATTACTTATTCATCGCGTATTGACATATCTGTGGTAGAGATACGCGTTGTGTTGACCGTTCTCGTTAGATTGAAATATTTTGATAGTTTAATAATAACATAACTCACCATATATGAATAATTTGAAACAATTGGATAATTGGATAAATTGGCTCGTTTATACGAACATCCGGCTACCTTATTCGTAATAATGAAAGTCTTAAATAATAATCTTTATAACATTAGTAAACTAGGAAACTGAAAGGAAAAAGTAAATTTAGTTGTAAATCCCTATAAGTTGACAAACAATTTGAGAATTATGATTATTCTGAAGAGTTATCAAACCGTATTTCTTCCTTAAGAAAACCACGCGGAATGGTCTAAGATTCCATCTCGGCACGAACAAAGAAATTCGCAAACTCTTACTTTTACAGCATCGTACAAATGTGAAATGAGCAAAGCTAGCGGGTTCCTTCCTTCCTATGAGAGCGGGTTCGTTAATAGAGGCGTGTAGGGGCAACTTTTCAGACCGGCATGACAGTAACGATTGCCATGAAAAATAAAATAAAAGAAAGAAACTATTTCAAATTGCAATACTGATAAAAAAATGCAAATATAAATAAAAACTTTTATCAAGGATCAATATCACTTAATCCTTGAACAAACTATTATTATTTAATTATGAAGATTGCATCGAACCATCCCCATGTACACGTATTATAAACTGACCATGCCGTTTCATTGCTTAACAATTAATAGTCAATATGGGGTAATTCCTTTGTTGTTATTATATGCCTTAATAATTAGCGGATAGAGTTCACAGTTACATAGCTTGATAATATCGTGGGGCTATCGTTTTATTATCTGCCTATAAAGCTGACCGCTGGACACAACAAGTGGTCAAAGAAAATAAAGACATAATGGATCTTCGATGTTACGCAAAATGGCAGGTAGTTGTGGAAAAATACTCAAATAGCACTCGAGTTTATTGATACAAAAAAGATAATATAAATTACAAGCTCTACCCGCGTTTCTGCTTGCATATAAGAATTCCTATTAATCACTGCTCATCATTAAATATCCCATGGTTTTTTATCCCATGGACCTTATTATTACTTTGATTTTTGTGTGATCTTTTTATGGTTTTTTTCCTTTTAAGCATGTTCTTTTGTTTATAAATTTTCTTTTGTCACTTTTATTCCTTAATAACTTAGTCTATATCTAAACCTACGTTGATTATAACATGTCAAAAACTTATTTATAATTACAGATACAACAATAATATACATATACAGCAGACATATACTTAAATCTAATAATAGGATTAAAATTAAATTAAATTAATTTGGATATAAATTACAAATAGAATTAAAATGAATTATCCCATGGTTTAGAATCGTCTGGTTTATCACTTTCTCACTTTTTACGACTCACACGGGAAAATATGGGTGGTTTCTTAGCCGACACCACATGGCAAATACATTTTCCACATGGCATTTAAAAAAATAATTCAAATCAATTCAGTGCTTATTAAGCTATAAGTTTACGAACACACAGATAAAAAGTTTATAATTCAGGACAACTGCAACAAAACGTTGGTTATTATTATGATTTCAATGTTTAGTATTATAGATTGTTTTATTAGTACTATTTGTAGTTATACTAAACAACTTCTTAAGGGCACGACTATCAAGATTAAACGGGTGACTTGAACGGGACGGTTGAACCCTTGTGAGGCGCGGACAAACTTACCACAGGAGATGCGAAAACTTTTTAATAAAGAAAATATACTCATATTTTTATACGTCCTTCTATATATACGAGTATATAAGAAAAGTAATGTGAATAATAAAAGAATTTCAAAAATTTAACAAAAAACTTCAAAAAGTGATCATTATCGTTACCATCATATTTGTCACTATGTAATAGTTAAGGATTAAAAAAAATCGCTAGCCAAAATTTTATAATTAACGAAAGCGGAGCCGAAGGCATAGCTAGTAGTTAATTTTTTTTTAAATGTTGTAATTATTTAACATTTTATCTATATATAAATAACTTGAAGAAAAGTTTATGACATGCAAATATATATTTAAGAAATATACCATAAACGATTAAATTTAATCTTATTCAATGAATTAGATATAACCATAAAACCGATATCATAAACATAAATGCTGTAGTAACCGAATAATAATAAATCATGAAAATATCCAATTTACAATTATTCTCTAAAATTTACGACGAACAACAACTCGTAAATTCTTAATCGAATTAATCGCTACAATATCGAGTTAATCCAATCGAGTGGTGTTGCGCAATGAATGGATGCTAATGATTACGCGTGCCCCCGACATTATGAACATAACCCCAATCCCTATGCCATTCTGTGTTCTAAATTTGAAATCGTGTGACAATTCCAATTATATTTTTTTTTATTCGATGTGGTTGACGATTAATCAACGGAACGATGAATTAATAAATTAAATACGCTATTAATTTAGTTAAATATACAAAAAGAAATTATTTGAAAACTAGTAAAACTGAAAGACGTCCGTCCACTGCTGGACATAGGTCTCCCCCAAAGATCTCCACGACGACCGGTCTAGCGCCATCTGCATCCAGCGGATTCCCACGACCTTCACGAGGTCGTCGGTCCACCTTGTGGGAAGCCTACTCACGCTATGTCTTCCGGTGTTCCACACTCCATTACCACGCCTGTGGCGTTTTTCCTTCGAGTATGATGGAATTAAAGAGCTTCTGAAGGGCCTCAAGGATTGGTTTTCTATCCGCCTTCAGCAGCCCAGCTGTTATTTCCTCATTATCCGGCGCCTTGTTGTTCTTGAGCTGTTTAAGAACCATTCTAATTTCGTACAGGCTGTCGTCCGGGATATCTTTGGTGAAGTGTCGGGTTAATCTAGCTCTCAGGTCTCGGGCTTGATTTCGAGTGGGTTTTCGTGTTGATATGTAAAGCTGTCCGTAGAACTTCTCGACTTTCAAGAGTTCGGGCCTGGAGAATATGATTATACAGACGTCAGCTTTCAGCTTGGACAATCGACTATGCCCAATAGCCAAATCTCCAGTGAAAACTTTAGAGCCTCTTTTTCTTCGACCCAACCGTACGAACAGCTTCCACAAACCCATCATTGTACTCGTTCACTTTATTCCCTAGGCAATCGAAGCGGTTTTTGAGTTCGAGTTGAAAGCTCTCGGGGTTTTGTATTTGGACGGGCAACGGACGGACCATAGACAACATCAGACGGGATCTCTCAAGCTTGATATTCAGACTCAATGTGCCTCTGACCATGCGGTGATCGCTATCAATTTTTATCGAATTGACCACATGATGACACGATCACGATTGATCACATATTCAATGATGAATATTTGTTTTTTGTGTCGACATGATGTAGTCTATCCCATTCTTAGTCGTTGGGATTCATCCAAGTCTAGGTGTGTTCCCGCTTTCTGAAGAACGAGTTCATCATAAAGAGTTCCTCCTTCTCCAAAAAGCTAGCCAGTCGGTGGCACCGGTGGTTCCGCCGTCCAACTCCAAATTGCCCCACTTTTAACTCCTCACTACTTTGCTTTCCTAGTTTTGCGTTGAAGTCCCCCATAACAATCGTGTAGTGGGTTTTGTTACTATGTATGGCTTGTGAAACATCTTTATATATAGTGTCCATTTCTTCGTCGAAGTGTACCGAAGTCGGAGCGTATACCTGAATGACCTTCAAGGAATACTGTTTGGTTATTCTGAGTATCTAAAAAAACACCACTCTGGTCGACACACTCTCGATCTTCACCACGTTGTTTACAAGGGACTTGCGGACGAGGAACCCGACACCACCTTGGGACTGTTGTTCGCCCTACCGGAAATACAGCAAGTCACCGGATTTGAATATTATCGAGTCCTCCCTCTGTCTTCGGACCTCAGATAATCCCAATATATACCATCGTAACTTACTTATTTCTTCCGCTAGCTCAGCAATCTTCTCGTTAGTCCGCAGTGTTCGCGTGTTGCACGTTGCGAGGTCGTTCCGTCGTTGGTTGTGGTAGACGGACCTTTGCCGGAGATTCTTAGCACCCCGCCGTTATCTTGGCCGCTACCACTATGATCAGGGATAACGGGGCCGCCGGGGACTAGAGGCCGGTTTCTTAGTGTGCCGTTCATTAGGGGGTGATTGCCATTATCGCCACGCTTGACAGGCAAAGGTTGGCGATCGCAGTCAGGTGTTTGTGGTACTCAGAGGATGCTGTTGCCTATTCCCTGGTTTATCCCTTAGTCGCCTTTTAAGACACCCACGGGAAGATATGAAGTGGTACTATTCTTGACCGGCACCACACTTAAAAAATCGAAATTCCGATTTTACTCGTGTGGGTGTAGAGGTAAAATTTATTTCAGTAATTGAACTTCAGTCCGCCGGGTCAGTGTATTTCGGACAGGCTCTAAAGTGGATCGGCGATCTATGCTGGCTAATGCTGGCCTCGGATGAGAGACACTCGGTCTTCACATCTTGCATTAGCAGTAGCGATCGATTGATGATCTTTCGGTGGTCGCTGTTTTTGAATTTTTCTGTGCTTACCATCAGGCAAAAAGCTGTCATTTTGCCGTGCTAGTATAAAAAAACTAATGGATAAACCAGGGGGTGGGCAGCAGCAAAGCCCGGCTTTACCTATAGTCCAGGGTGCACACGGGTGCAGCTGTTTAGGGGGCGCCGAGCGATACTGACGGGGGGGAAATGCATTTACGCACTACCCTTATCTATTGTACTTAGGGGATCAAAGTCCCCCAGTACACTAGATAAGGGGCACGGAGTGACGAGCTCCGTGCAGTGTGGGACTCACCCGGACGAGAGCCGCCCGGAAATACCCACTAAAACCCCCCGGGGCCGTCCGCTGCATTTGGGATGGGGGCGACACGGGGTGGCTTTCGCAAGCACCGCGTCGCCCCCTGCAGCGAACCCGCCGGGCCTCGTCGTGCAATGGCCCAGTGGGGATGGGGGAGTGTACGCACTTCTCAACCCCACCTCTTCGCCCGCCTCCCGTAGGAAGCATGACCTAGATGGTCAACCAGCCGGGGGACAGGATGAGTTTCCTGCCCCCCATAAAGATGTAGAAAATTGGGACAGATCTGTGGCGGGCACAGAGAAAGAGGGAAGAAACCCGCTACTGAAGAAGAGAATTGGGTCCCTCCCCTTCACTCACCTTGTCATACACGACAAGGCGTAGAAAGGAGAGGGATACCCAGAAGAGAAAGGGAAGACAAAACCACACGCACACACACAAACACACACTCACACAACGGACAAAGTCCAACGACGATGAGGGGGGGGGAGCTCCTACATCCTCAGGAACCCCCTCACATAACGGGCCCACCGCCCTCTCGGCCTCCTTCTTCTTCGAGGATCCGCAAGCGGATCCTCCTCCCTCACCCTCTCGTCCGCCTCCTTCTGCACCAAGACTTGTTCGCAGAAGGAGGCGACGACCCCCCAGAGATACTGACGACACCTAAAAGGTTGCGTCCCTCGGGGCGCCAACGCCCTCAAAAGACGCCAGCTTATTGGTAGCACGCGGTCACTACAAGGGCTAGAGCCGCTGTTGACAAGCACCACAAACACCTACAGCGATCGTCGGCACAGTCTAATTTTTTGATAAATGTAATAGTTATTATTATTTATTTATTAAATATGGATCATTAGCGTATATAACATTCAAGTTTGTTGCAAATATAAACAAAAAAAAGATATTGTAAATTAAAAAAATGCCGTAACGATTCAAATTATCACGTCATGCACAGAACTTCAAAAATATGTTAATTACAATAAATACCAAATTTAAAAACAGTGTAATGAGCTATAAAACTAAATTAAAAATAATTAAAATATTAAACTAAATTTTAAACTATTAATTATTCCACTAAATAATATGATTGCACACAATCACACAAATGATTATTTAATAAAATGTGTAATTAATCAATAAAATATATACGTAACAGATTCATCCGTGGTCCAGGAGAAGAAGACTGATATAATAATATGTCCTTTTAAAATGTTTAGCATGATTAGTTGATTCCACAACCTCCGGTGATAAGCATTAAGTTATAAATAAAAACAAAACTCATCAAAAATGTCACTAACGAACCTATTATATGACAATATGTTCAGTTCATAGTTTATTATTTGTTGCAGTGATAAATTCATTTTTATTACGTGTAAATAGTTTTACATTTAAATTCCGAGAAATTAATAAACTGTGAGGATATGAATATATAACATACAGCAATATATTTATAATAAAACCTTTTAAGTATGTGCGAATAGAAATATATAATGTTTTTTTTTTAATTCATTAAAATTAAATAAAAACTCACCCCATTGAAATTCAACGGCCGTGCAGTCAACTCGGTCAATGTGAATCGTATGACAGGCGTGAATTACACACAGTGAAATGCTTTTAATTGCTTTCTACATTTCGCACAATATAATTTAATATTCAAAACATAAATACGCAGTGATGACTGCGTTGACGTTAATATATTATTATAATGTACTAAAAAAAAAATCGCTAGACCGTTTCTAATGATTTTAAATTATGTATTTAAAATTATGCATTGGGTGTAATTACCCTTAAAATTAATTTACCCTGACACTTGTTCTGACAATAATGATGAAAATTCTTGTTACGTTGAAAACAAGAACTGCCCGCGAGACCGCTTGCAAATAATTCCTGTTTTTCATAATTACTATTTATTATAAAAAAAGGCAGCACCAACAGTACACATGTTATACATTAGCCACTTAATCATATTAATCTAATTATGATATGCGTACCCATTACAGGCGCTTACAGCTTTAATAGACATCTTATAACTAATTTATAATTAAGTACAATAATAAGTTTATTAATTTGCATGAAAATAATTTTTACACTGGGTTATATAGGTTGTGAAATTTGGCGCAAATATATCCAAGTTATCTACTATGGTATTGAGCTCATTATATGTTCTACACATTCTCACTGCAGGGGAGCTAAGTCCAAGATTAGTTTTACATAGAGGTTGGGAAAAAATGTTGGCCATTTTATCTCTTGGGTACTTATGAGGAATATTAAATTGTACCATTTCTAAATCTCAATACCTCCGTTAATGATTTTATGAAGAAATGCTAGGTCATGTAGTTTACGTCTTTCCCAAAGTGTTAACCTTTTATAATATGAAAGCCTGCTATCATATGTATCTCTATGAGAGATTCCTGGAGTTCGAAATGCAAGAAATATACTAAATGATCTTTTTATGCTTTCAATACGTTGCGAGTGGCAGCTATAAAAAGGATTCCAAACTGAACTAGCAAACTCAAGGTGACTTCGTACTAACGAATTATACAAAAGGATTTTCGTTGATGCCTTCTTGAAGTTTTGCGCATTCCTTCTGAGAAAACTAAGCATCTGTGCAGATTTTTTTACAATAAAATCAATGTGAGGCTTAAAGGTCAGCTTCCTGTCAATAATAATACCTAGATCTCGTACTTCTTGTACCTGTCTTAAGTTTATGCCACCTATAGTATAATCCCCTTCAATAGGTTTTTTTTTTTTCGTGTATATTTAATGTAACAATTACTCATGCATTATACTTTTTCATTATTTAACTTCATTATTATACAAAACATTATAATATACTGTGTTGTTGCTAAAATGTGCTGGCAACTTGTTCCACAGTAATGTAACAAAGAAAGTATACTAAAAACATTACTTGAAAAATATAATCCACTAAAACGATACAAATTAATGCCATATATTCAAAAACTACTAAACGGATTTTTATACGGTTTTCAGCCAATAGATCGATTAGTTTATTAATCCATGAAGCCTTAAGCATGTATAATCAAGGTAACCTTTACTTAATCTGTTGTATATTTGCTATCTGTGCGAATCCGGGGCAGGTATCTAGTATTATCATAAATCTATACTAATGTGTTAGATAGGGAGATGTCATCTCTCAGAAAAATTTCACCGCTGCGCTGGAGTATGTCTTCAAGGAGCTGGATTGGAATGGACTTAACATAAAAGGCGAGTACATAACACACCTCCGCTTTGCTGATGAAATAGTAGAGCAAGACCGTAGAAGATATAAGTTTATTTTTTATTTTTACACGGAATAGGTTCACTGCTTTGAACACAATCTCACCTGATGTTAAATAACAATGTGGTCCAGGATGGTAAACGTACTAAGCCTAGAGGTACTGGTTTTCTAGTGATGCTGCCGCAACACACCTATTGGTATTTGGCGACAGATTTTTTCAAACTTGAAGGTGGTAGCTACCCAGACGGGCATCATTAGAAAATGGTCTATCACCATGCTATAGGTTTCCTCACGATATTTTTCTTCACCGAAAGTTCAGGCCGATTTTAGAGTCGGATAGGCGGGGATCAAACCCGTCCGCACTACCCGCTGCGCCATCATCGCTGCGAAGTCTTTATCTGCAATATGTTTTCGTATGGTTGTTAGCCCGGACAATCGCAAATCCGTATAACTGAAGGCCGGATAATCGAGTTTCTACTGTACAACCAAAATTTTATGCAAAAAGGCTTACGGGCCTATTACTGCCATCTAGTGCCTCATTGTAACTTCTGAACTCGGTTTTACTTTAATGATCATACGTCAGTAGACATCTGTTTTTTTATTAAGATAATTATTAAATTCAATCTTTATTATCGAGTTCTGTGTTATATAAATTTGGAATAATTATGTATACCTACAATATTTTTTGTTTAGTGCATACACATAACTTATTTTATAGTTGGCAACATTGTTTTGACATTAGTTTGAAAACTGAAAGGTGCGACCGCGTAAATACGGATAAGGCGGTATTTTGTATTGATTTTATTCAATTTTATTCATAACTACGACGCATAGTAAAATTTATTGTTTTTGAAGATATTCATCGTAGCAAAGTGTACACTTGCGTTTTTTTTATAATTATAACTGAGTAGATGTCAACAAAATCGAAAACAATACCAATGATCGACTTAAAAATGTACATAAGAGTGGTTGCGGCTGTATTCTCGGTAAGTAAACATTATTCATTAGCATATTCCAGTGTCATTTGTGAAGAACATGATCGCATTAGTGATCAATAATTATCGCTTTTCCTGATCACGATTATGTTACGGAAATGACGATTTAATATTTAATTACTTATACATAATATTGAAATTTTCATACAAAAATTAATGTTGAAAGTTTACTTTTAAAATTATTCTTATGCATTTTTTTTATATGTACAAGTAAGTTTGAATTACTCGTTGATTATATTGAGTATTATTAACATTCAATTTATGCATATTTTGTACATTATAAAATTATATTTAATTTATAAAGCCATTGTTTATAACAATATATTGATGGTTATTTATTATGTCTTGCGATGATTTTGAAAAATATTTTTATACAGTGATGAAGTTATGTTGGATCTATATTTTACTGATTTTTCTAACATACCAGAAATAATTGTGCAATCATTTAGACATATATTTTAAATAGTCATGAAGGCATTCTATTAAACACCTCAAAGTTCTTCATTTAACCAACAGTATTAAAAAATTAAAGATCTCTTTTAGTATTCTCAAGTAGCTGGCCTGTAGTAAATACCTCCTAGAGGTGACCTAGGTTTCCCTCAGGTTGCCACTCCACTAAAAGTTTATGCCCCAAACAAGAATAAATAATAAAATCGATAAAAAATCATGTGGGGCCTTTTTGAAATCTGATAGAGCTAACATTAAATAAAAGGTAACACTGACCCTTGTCCATCTACAGTTATTCTAAAAATTAAGAATGTCAGATTAATTAAATAAAAAATTATAAATTATCAGCACATTCAGTAATATGTTGTGTAACAAAAACTAGACAAACAGAATATTGTAATAAAAAATCAAACTATTGATTTAGCCCTTGATTGTAAAAAAATGTAAATCATAATTCAGTCTCTTTTTTCTGTTTTGCTGACAATTGACCACTCACTCCCTTTTTTTTCTTTAGTTGATGTAACTATTTTAATGTAAGATTATTATTTAATACACAATCAGTAGGTATGTTGATAATTTCCTGAAAATAAAAAATTCACTTGAAGCCTTACATAAATACTGTTAGGAAAGAAAATATTCAGTAGGTACATAATAAAACTTACTAATAAAATAAAGGCTCTGATAAAAAATACTATACTGCTATTTGCATTGAGTCTTTTATGGCTTTGAATTACATATTATTATTTTCATAGGCTTGTATAATATATTAGCTTAGAGATATTAAGATATCTTATCTCAAATAACAGGCGGGGTTGTAAATCTGCTTGATTGAGTATATATTTGACTTACGTTTTATGGCTTACGATATTATATGTAAGACTATTTCATGAGGAATAATATATATTAAAACATAATAAATTTAGAAAAAAAAAGTAAAGTGTGCCTGCCAGACTTCTACATTTTTTTTTTACTTTTTTACTCTGAAAAATGGGTTACTACAAAATTCAATCCAAATATGAGCTATTAAGTCATAAACTAAATTAAAATTTCCCAAATTATTAATCAAAAACTATTGGAATTTGTGTGCATTGAAGTTTAAAAAAAAGAAAATCTATTAAACCTTTATTTAATCTACTAATAAGAGACTTAGGGCTAATTTTTTGATCCGTAGTCAACTCTAGTAATGGTCAGATTTGTAACAAATGGTTAAAATAATGCCCTGATGCGTTTTTTGAAACATAGTTAAGCTAACCATTTGTCAAAAATGTGACTATTTGTTACAAAATTTAACCATTCAACTCAGTCGGGTTAGCAAGATGGCGGATGGTTAACTCCAGTGCGAACAGCTGTTTCATTGCTTTTGTGTAACATTTAAAGTAGATAATTTGAAGTTTCATTATGTAACATTAATTTATATAAAATAATTTGTTAAATAATTACAACGTATTAATAAATTGCTATTTATTATCTTTTTCGTAATATATTTGTTTATGAATTTTGTTTTTCATAAGAATTCAGTATTCCATTATGTATAGTATATCAAGTTCGTACAAATATTTATTTGGCTTGTAAAATACATTAAATCCAAGAATTAAATTATAAAATCAAAGAATATTTTAGACAGGACGAAATAAAAAAAAGGTAATATCATTACAAAACTATCACAAGAAATAATAATGGACACAGATGTTCGAGAGTAGCTCGACCCTTTGTTTTTTGTAATGTTTGTTCGACAACTCGAATTATGGACCATGACACATTTTACTCGGAATGATCATACAAAAAAAATTACCGGAATCAAAAGTATTCTATTATACAGTTCATTTTACTGGCAACATAAATAACTATTGCTAAATTTAACCATAGTAGATTTTGTCATCAAAAAACGCATTGTGTGATTATAACCATTGGTTTGTGTAATAGTAATAGTAAATTTGACAAATGGATATAGTAACTTTGACTACGGATCAAAAAATTGGCTCTTCGTAGAGCAGTCAATTTCCTGCAATCCTATGCATTGCATATTTCATAATATTTTTTTGTTAAGAGTTATAAAATTCAGAAGTAAAAAAAAAATTTGTCTTAAAAAAATTATTCTTTAAATGGTGAGGTAATAAATTATAAGAAAGCTTTTTTGTAGAGTGTTCAATTTCCTATTTATATAGGAGAACGGATATTTTTAATGCACAGTTGATAGAGAGATGATTTTTTTTTCTGATACAGAAGAAAAAATGGAAAACTATAAGGTGTACTGCACCTTCCTATTAAAATAAAAAGCTCTTATTTGGGGTGAATTTTCTAGAATGTAAATAGTCAACTTTTTTTTACCCTCCTTACAGACTACACAGATACTTGAAATAAAATTGTCATTTTCACTTCGCAGCTTACTTTACAAAATGTCAGACTCATTGTAAAATTACGCCCAGGATTAATCAACACAGTTTTGACTTACCATAGTACAGCTGCTTTATAATGTTTCCATTTACATGCATTTCATACTCGTCATGTTAGACAATTTATGTAATTAATTAATCTTGATTATAAAGTCGCATGAATCGAATAATTACCTCATAAGTTAAAAACCGATTACATAATGTGAACAGAATGAAAGATTTTAAAAGCTTATTGATTTTATGTATGTTATAATTTTATTGCAGTATTTATAGTGATTCTTCACAATGATTATTTATTTATAATGATTACAATTAAGTTACATGCTTTCAGATCTCTTCTGGAACAGCTCTGGTGATGGTTTTACTCCGTCTACTTGATCCTGAATTGTATTACTCAGAGCCTATAGCCGGCCGTGAATTGGGTAAACAAACATTTTATCCTCCACTTGAGATGTCAAGTCTTTACAGACTTGGATTCTATATACACATCTATATTCTATATGTACATACATTGCTTTTTCCCACTCTTCTTACTTCGGCGCCGTATTTTTAATTTTATATAAATTATAGTTTTTGTCTAACTTGTATTAAGCCAACTAATATACTCTAGACACTTATTTTTGCATGATATTAAGAGGATATGTATGCTAGCGGCATTTATTTCATACAAACGTAGTCCCTTGTTTTCTCCCTGGATAATAGCATTATAGTAATTTTTTTTTCAAATAATATATATCCATAATGATTTTTTCCATAAATTAGTTATTGTAGAAACTAGGAGCATTTGAAAATGAAAAAAAAAATGCTCGATTTTTACCATAATTTTCAGACGTTCATCAAACAAAATTGATGAATAGAATTTAAAAAAGCAAAAGAAACAATAAAATTTATTTTATAATGTAATAGCTATTTTATAATGTAATAGATTTCTGAAATACCTACTCTTCATATCTTACGCCGACCGCATATCCTCTTAATAGATTTTTAAAGCGATGATGGCGTAAGTTGGTAGTGCAGTCGGATTCCGTGACGACGGATAAAGGTTCGAACCCATCTATAATGAACCTCAGCTTTCGATGAAGTAAAACATCGTGAGGAAACCATAGCAGGGTGGTGAGGGATTATCTAATAATACCCGCGTGGGTAGCTATCAGCCTCAAGTTTTAAGACACCAAAAGGGTGTGTTCCGGCAGCATCACTTGAGAGCCTGTACTTCTAGGCTTAGAGTATTTACCATCCTAGACCACATCGTCACTTAACATCAGATGAGATTGGTCAAAGCGCGGTACCTATACGGTATAAAAAAAAAACTAGTTAACCATAGGGTCTACTGGTAAAAGTGAAAACTCGAAACATTCGAAAAACTGTTTTTTTTTTGTGTTTAAATGAAATTTTTAACATAATCTAAGATTTCACATATAACATTTGTCTGGTTTTCACATCTATTGCCACTCCTAGCAATAATCATGTTTTTTTTTTTTCATGTATTTTATTGCTTTATTCATAATAATAAACTTAAAATTTTATTATTTACCTCTGAGCGCTAAAGACCATTTTATACTTGACATACTGTAGCATGTTGACGGCTGTCGTCATAGCATTGGTAACACGAATCTATAAGTTTTTCCCCTACCGAGAATCGCTCAACGCGGTTAAAGTTTTGACTTTTAAAAAAGTATACAGGTTTGCACGGAAGGTATTCAAAACACATATTGTGAAATTTAAAAACATTACCAACCTCTGAGTGGTCTTCCAAAATAGCCACCAACCCACTTGTCCCGTAAGGAAAGTAACTGTTACATTTTTGTATATAGTAGCAAGTCAAAGTGACTTCCTTTTGAACTGATGATAAACATTTTAAAAAACAAAAGCAGCCACCATTCCTAACCAGTTATGGCAGTAACATCTTACCGAAGGACCCGTTGTTTTATGGGAAAATGGAAACACAGTGGCTGGGAGACACTTTGAAATATGGCAAAATTGTGGACAATACGAAATTGAATGTCGATTACAATTGTACAGCAGTCCACTACGTAATATCGGGTCTGATGATGGTGACGAGCGGCATCGGTTTCCTGAACAGTTGCGTCGTGATGAACAGATCCTCGGTGAACAACGTCGGGCGGAACATCACCGCTTGGCTCCTCCTCGATTCCTTGTTCGAGACGACTCGAGTCATCTACGTGTTTGTCTGCGAGATCGTGCTGAAGGGGAAAGGCCCTTTGCAGTTCTATGAACTCTTAATAAGCGCCGCACAATACTGTGAGTTTTTTTTTTAAGTATATCTTAGTCTACAACTTTCTACAATTCAAAAAAAATTAATAACAAAAACCGACTTCAATAAAATATACAATAAAAATTCACTAAAATGTAAATAAATAATCACTTCTGTTGTTCACAATCTATTTCCGTTTACTTTAATATATTTTTTTGTTTTAATACGATAATAATTACCAGCTTACGGGTATCAAAGGTTTTGATTAATTGTTTCTTAAAATCACCCTAGTCCTTAGAATAAGTTTATTTATCCTAAGTTTATGTAATTGTGATGAAGTTTACATAGTTTTCTACGTTTGTAAATGAATACATTGGTTATCTGTAGCTGGGCACGACTATAAAATTATTTATGGTATCAAAACAAAGGATATATTAAAGGAAACAGAAGTATAAGGTAATTATTTATTTACTTTTTAGTGCATTTCTATAGTATATTTGCTTAGTTTAGGTTGGTTTAGTTTTTAATTAAAAGAAATTGTCTTCACCTTTTTGTTTTAGTATGTAGTTTTTCTACTTCCATATTAAATTCTTCTTCCTCTTTTTTATTAACAATTGGTTCACATAAATAAAGTACATTTACAAAAGAAATACTATTCCACTCTTACATGTTAAAATGTTGTACTTCCCAATGCAATTTACTGCAATACGCAAATACTTTAATAACTAAAGACAAATATATAAAACATGTATAAGTTTCTATAATATTCAAGGGTTGCTTTCACTTTCCCTGAGATCCACTGTTCAGGTCCACAATTGCCGGACTAATTGAGTAACAATTATACAAAAATAACGTACAGATGAATTGAGAACGGCCTCCATTTTGAAATAACATTTAATTTCGCAATTCGCTTCTATTTGAAGAGTGTAAACTATTGACATGTCTTCTTTCCAGTGCTGGACAGCTTCCTCTACTGCCAAATGATTCTCAGACACTAGTATTATATCTAGTCTGTAGCGGTCTTGGAATTACAACTTAGTAGTAATTCTCCATTGTAACCGTTCCTTTGTTTTAACATTCCGAGTCTGTGATTTTATCGTTTTTTTTTATTAAGTTTACACTTTTACTTAATTTATATAATTAAGGTTTAATTTAATACTCCATCTAGATTGTTAGTGGAAAGTGTTACTTATTTTTGTTTGTATAAATTTTTAAAATTTATTTATTTTTTAGGAAGGGAAAACAAATGATGTTTTTTAATCTATAATTTTATTTCGTATAGTCTGTGCGATGCTATCGAGTATTGAGATTACCTATTTTATTTCGTTATTAATTTAATAATAGTATTACTATGTAGTATTAATAATAGTATACTATATATCAGTATGAAAATATACAATGAAACGTAAATGATATTTAATAATGTATAATGTAAAGAGAAAATATATAAAAACGTACCCAATGTTGCCTTACACGCAGATATCACGTAATATAAACGTTACGAATTATCATAGATTTATATAATTGTTATCTACATTATTTATATATTTAATTTAGAAATGGTATTTAAGAGTATTCTCGGGGAGGATATTTATGTCCAATCCCTTTATCACATCATAACTTAATGTTCTTGATTGCCACATTTGTATAACACGATTTGATTCGATAGATTTAAATCACTAGATGCGCCTTCGGTAAACAATTGTTTATTGGCAACACTCGCAGACGTGACTGAAATGCTCGGCCATTTCATTAACTCTTAACGAGTATTTATGTTTTTTCATGCAGTTCGTGTATTATAGTTTTCTTACGCTCGTCTAAACTAAATATATAAAGATGTAACAACTTTTCCTTGTTCGGGTATTTTTTTAATTCACTTGATGTTTTGTTTTTTCCTTTATCTTTCTTGCGATATTGCGTAGGACATGGGGTAATTTTTTCATTATATTTTACATTAAAAATTCTATAAAATATGTGGAATAATTTATTTTATTATTTAATATACTTTATTCTCGTATGTAAGTCTGATAACGCCGGTTAGATGAGCTAGTATTTGAAAAGGCGCATCTAACTATTTAAATCCAAGTTTGTGAAATATCAGGGTTTCAACAAAACTCGAACAAGATCAATTTAATATTTCTTATTATTTAGGTACCTGAAAATATTATAGTATATTTGTCTGGTGTCATACTGAAATACTCCAGCTAAAGGTTTTATTAAATGTAAATCAGTGGGGTGTTTTCTCAAATGCCCATCAGAGTCTAGCCTAGTCAAATGCACTGGCCTATATCCTATTTTGAAAAAAATCTAAAATCAATTGTCCAAAATTCCTAGTCATTCAGATGAGATGTATAAATCCAATTATGAATTATTAATATATTTCATTGAATCTGTTATTTTTTATTTTAAAAATATAATAATTATGTAAATTATTATTACATTAAAAGTTATTTGTAAAAATAAAATGAGCCTAATTCTGAAATTCACCTGTTTACCATTATTTCTTATAATCTTGAAGTTTATATTTGGTTAAATATCTCATAATGAAGTATTATTTAAAATACTAATCCAATAAACATTTGAATACGTCGAAATGAAATCTTAACTCCACAATTTCAGAATTAGACTCTTTATAAACAATATTATGTAAAAATTTGCCTAAATTTAAGAGAAACAACAATCACTTGTTATACAGGTACTTACATGAGAAATAAAAGACATTCCATTTTATATAATCATATTTTTTTAATTTGAGAGTCCTGTCCAAAAATATAAATAGCGTATGCGGCACCTCACTAGCACTCGAACACGCTAACCAATTACAAAGTGCACTTCTCTCTCGTACTAAGCTATTATACAACAATCTTTGTACAAAACGCTTTCGGTCGACCGCACACTGTGCGACTGTTTCGAGTTTCATTGTCGAGAGTTGTTTTTTGTTGACTCCACATTAATTGATGGCTCTAAATTCATAATCCGTTTATTAATTTATTCGATTTGCATTTTAGCCATTATGGAATAAACAAATTTAATGCAGGAATTCTTTACTAATTTGAATCTAAATTACAAAGAGTCTTTGGTCGTAGAGTGTGCAGTCAGACTAACTATAAAATTGATTTTCCCGATTCGGCTAACAACAAACGAACAATGAAGTCTCAACAATACTTCTCTATAAAGGTAATTACAAACAAGTCTGTATTATACGTCATTCAAGACAACTAATAATAACCTATTTATTCACAATAGCTAGCTAAAACGTATACTTTAGATCAGTTTCATTATTTCCCGCCTTTAACGTTTATTTTCATGTCCGTTCCTACCGAAAATGTCCTAACATTATGTCTAACGAAACTGATTAAAATAATATCTTTTGCTAGAAACAACCCTTTAATCTCCAATAAAATTGTGCTAATCAGAACGAGAGTATCTCTGAATAAAAATACATTGTTAACACTTTTACGAGATAACCTATCTGAGGAGGTTAAAGGACAAAAACCTGCAGAGAAAAGAAAAAAAAAAATGAATTGTGCATTTGAATAATAGTATCAATTATCAATGGCAAACGTTTAGTTTGAAAGTAGAAAAAAAAATCATATGGTTATAAAAAAAAATAACGACACAATTGCGTCTGAAAATATTGGAGATCAAATAAATCCATAAGTGGTGTAAGGTTAATAATATATAAGAACGTATTCTCAAAATACATTGAACAACTTAAACTTTACTGTGTGACTCGCGATTCCTTAAACATTTATGTTTAAAAGATGTGAAAAGAAGCAATCAAAATATAGCCGAAACGTTTTATTTTAAATTTTTTCATATTTATAATTTTACCCTGTATATTTTAAAATTATAAAAGTTAATCACTATTTGTTTTATCAATAATCATCTAAAGCACCTTTTTGGTGAATCTGTGCCTTGCTCTACATGAACGAATGAATGAAACGCAAACGTATAACGAAACTCAATCATTTTGTTGCCAGATTACAAAACTCGACAAAAAAAAACTATTTCACTAACATATTAAAATCACACCTTATAATGAATTAAATTCCCCAAACACTTAATACAGTTTTGAGAAGATTTTACAATTTATGTTTTTATAGAAAAATATTGTTTTTTATATTAATAGCACTTTGACAATCTTTGATTATTTTTCCTGTCTCTGCGTAAATAATAATATATCTATCAAATATTTTCCATGCGGATATCAACAAATATTATAGTTTTAAATTTATTGCTTTGATTACGAAAATATTACTTTTTTTTTAATAATGGCACTTTCAAATTTTACTTCACTAGTTATATCAAGATCAAAGAGGTATATCTTGTATAAGTTTATTTGAACAACTAGAAATGCATCAAAACTCATTATAAATTAATATTCTTATTACGTTATTTGCTTGAGAAATTGAGAATGTATCTAGAAACTAGATAGATACTAATACATTTATTAACTTTTGTTTATAATAAATAGCACAGTAAACAAATAAAAATTAAACATATTCATACGTTCAAGTATATTGAATAAAAACTAAATAATTCTGTTAAAATTAATAGTTCGTGTAGTTATTTCAAATCTGGATATCGATGTTTTGTGAAATGTAGTGGGATCGCGAAAACAAACGACTGAATAACTTTTATTAAACAAATTATACTAATTTACAAATGGAAATTTAATTTGCAAAAAATATATTTATAATTAATTTTTTTTTTCAATAAATTGTTTATTTGTATTTCATGAATTTAATAGATTTTAGATCGCGTTGTAGTCATTTTTAATATCGATACTGGTATATCAAAATAAGCTTATATAATAGATGCGACGTTATAATGAGTTCGACATAGGCTCTGACCGCGAGTTTTCCTCGCTGCATTATATAATTCTGATTAAATTCATATCACAACCCACTACAAACATGTAAACGTACAAACTTTTGAACATAACCTACTATATATACGTATATTTATATAACACTTTTCGCGAGATAACATTGAGATCTAAACGTAAAGGAACATAATAATTAATCGATTATCAGAAAACCAAACACATAATCAGAATGAAACATATTGAATATTATATCGAGTTTCGTTACAAAAATAAACTTTAATTATACTACGTACGTAATAATTGTATCTACAAATAATATTGTCATGAATTTAATACAGTTTTACTAACACTGTGTGCACCCCCCTTTCTATCGATAAACGATGACTTCTCCAATGTCGATAGGATTATGAGCCAACTAGCTGCGTCTAGCAGAATGCCAGTATCCTAGTTATTTATTTATTATATTTTTTCATCATACTTTGACTTGTTATTTCAATATTTAAGGTGAAAACGTTAACTGTTCAGATTATCGAAACAATAAAATTAAAACAATATATTTTATAGCTTTCGTAAAAGGTTCGAAAACACATTTAGCAACTCACAAAACTCAAGTGGAAAGTGTATTGTGTATTTTCGAAGTTTCAATATATCGTTTAGTTATGTGTATATTTGAAAGTATTAATAATTAACGTTTCCACACTATCTATGATTACAATTGATTTTTAACGTTCCATTAATTTTATCGATGTTGGAACAATTAAGACATCACTATGAAACTGGCAATATCTACTGTCAAAATATCGATATCATGATAGGTAGGGAATACATACAAATGTAGTGAAAAGAGCCATGTCGAATACCTTTATATAAAAGGAAATCGACTTCGCCCTAATCGATACTCCGTCCCCCGCGAGCCCCCCTCCCTCCGTCCCTACAGAGATATGTCTCGGCTTACTCAACTATGTACTTAAATCTACTTTACACTACGATAACAAACTATCTTACTAACTAGGTAATTTACGCTAACGCTATATCGGGAGATTTCTCCTACACATTTGCATTTCAGGACATTTGTTTTGTTTTTGTGACAGTGTAGTATTGCGACAGGAGCAAAGCCGGGCGAAAACGATAGGTCAACCCTCCCTTTTTATGATTAAAAATGCATTTTAGAGTTATAATTTTAGTTATAGATAATAATATTCAAAAAGAAATTCTTGTTATAATATCGAGTATAAATGCAAGTATCAAAAGGTTCACATGTGCCGATTGTAAAAAAAATGCGATAGTTATTATTTTAACATCAAATGGCACAAAATTTTGGCCGGATTCATTCCACCCTTCATAATATATTGAAATACATTTAGGCCTTCACTGAACATATATATGTTCAAAATGCTCTAGGAATTTACTCGCATATCGATAATTTCATAAGGCGATTGTTTTATTTGAGATTTCGTTATTCAAGTGAATTGAATTGTTTTGTAAATAGTTTGGCACCCACGTGTTACGAGTACACGTAAAGCGGACGGAAGCGTGTGTGCGCGTGTGTATGCGTGCGTGCGTGCGGGCGTGCGCGCGTGCCTACCGTGGTGCGCGTGCGTGCGCTAGAAGTTCTGTTGGCGCTTGCGCTTGAGGTGCATGGCGTCGAGTATGGGCTGCCTCTTGCGCGCGTACCGCGCCCGCACCACCTCGATCTCCAGCTCCATCTCGGCGTCGAGCCGCGACACCAGCGCCTCCAGCTCCGCCGTCTCCAGGTACGACACCTGCACGCCACACCCGCCCCACCCGTCACCACATGTCACCACCCGTCACCACAACTCCACAGGCGCAGCGCTTTGCGCAAGTGACGATGTGCTCTACGAACTTGCCGACAGTTTTTCAAACTTGAAGTGGTAGCTACCTTATTACCCATAAAATACTACCCCCCAGAGTGCATCGCACAAGCAGACACATATACTCTTGAATGAGATTATAACGGTTTAACGAGTGACGTTTAGTCATTGACTTCAAATACTACTCTAATGAGAACTAACAGTAATATTAATAACAAAATCGAATGGGATTATCGATATCGATATAAAATTGCATTATACTGAAGTACAAATGAGGGACCATTGTCTATATATTAGACGCATTTTAAAATGTACATGCCGTCAACGGTCACCATAGTACCACACATACCATCAAATGATGTACAATCACTTTATGTTTAAACCTCAAAAATATAAATGATGTTAAAGGTAATGGGAATACTACATAAGTTATGTAGATTCGAAAGCGGTAAACTTGTTCTATTATATAATGTGTAAAAAATTAAGTTTGATTTTATACAGCGACTCACATTTGCATATTCTGTATTATTTAATATATTTATTTCAATTTTATTATGATCTCACTTTGTACCTTTGATTCTACATAACTCATCCTGATTATAACTAAAACTAACACAATATAAAATGTATATTGACAAGCAATACAGTGTCGATAATGTAAATAAAATAATAACGTGATTTTGTTTCTGTTTATGTAAACATTTCTCAAAACGGTGATCGTTCAGACTGACACCGTATTGCTATCAGTATCCGTGTTGAGTTGTTAGTCACTCTCCTAGCCACACGTACACACAGTATATACACATGAGATATATTTCAATACAAATTATTTATAATGGATAAATAGTTAAAGGGAGTATTGTTAGGGTAACAGTTTTATTTTTCACTGGGTATGGTTAGATTGGGGTGGTGGTGAGTTCCAAGCCCTCGTCATAGTGTTAGTGAGCGAGTGGGGGTGGGGGTATGAGAAAGAGGGGCTATCAGGGGGCGCACTTACGGAGCGTGTGGAGGAGCGGTAGCAGAGTGACGACGTGCAGTTGACTTACGAATTCAAAGTTGCCCTCCTCCACGAACGCGCGCTCGAACGACTCTCCCGCCTCTGCCCCCGCGACACCCGCCCCCGCCCCCCGCAACACCCGCCCCCCCGCGACACCCGTACCGCCCTCCCCCCGCACCGGCACCAAAACACTACGTACAAACAAACTATCATACAAAATGCCGAATCATTTTTTACATTATAAAGAGTTTTCGTTACATGAAGAGAAATAAAAAAACAATTGCCTTTCACTAATCAATCTACAATGGATTTGATATGCGTACGATAATTTCTACAGTACCACAGTAAAAGTAGCCCAAAGTTATAATTTTTTTTTTTTTTCAAATATAATATGTTATGTAAATGTTTATCTTATCCATATTGTGACCATAGACAATCTTGAAAGACTTATAAAAACCGATAATAAGTAGTATCTCATTAATAGATATGTATCATTTAGAAACAACGGCTATTGCGTTATATAATGAACCGATGAAACTGAACTAAACATTACATTATAAAGAGTTTTCACTACAACGGAGAACGTAATGAAGAATTTACACTGTAAATTAAAACTCAATGAAGTTTAATAAAACATGTTTCCATAAAGTGTAAAATCTTATAGTGAGCGAAGTGAACAGGTTTGTATGTACTCGTATATAAAAAAAATATTAAGGCAATTTACCGTACATTTTAATTGGTAGAGAAAATCATCATGAGGAAACCTGCATACCTTTACGAAAATCATAATGTACTGATGTCGAATAAGGAATCGTTGAGTTCGGCCAGCAGTGGGATATTTGTAGCTTAATCCCAGAATTTGTGTTAAGATTTTTGTTTTTTTCAAAGTATAGGGATTGCTTAGCGCACAAAAGAGTACCAAAATGATACAACTAAATACACCGGTCGATCCTATAATTGAGCTGTATATAAACCATCTGGATGTAACTGCAGTCTGCTGGTGCAGTGGATCAAACGGGTTCCAGAATGATCGAGAAATGTTCAACGGCTTTATTAACCTCAATTCCCTAATTATTTTGTTTTATGGCATATTTTCCAATGTTTACATCGGTTCCTATTATATCTAACTCTATTACAACAATAAGGGTTTTATGGGAGTCGACCCTTGCAAGTACTAAACTCCTACTCCTAAACCACAGTTTCCCAATCTTATTTTTCTCATCACCCACTTTGAGAATGTTTTTTTCTAGAGCCCCTTCTTCATTTTTTGGATTTTTTACAATGTATTTTTTTAATTTCCCTCCAGACGGCTGCGGATCTCAATGCTTCATAATTTCTTCTACTTCCACAAGGGTGTACTATTGCCCACGTTAAAATCCTAGGTCCTAAACTATATCCTTTCTCTATTTTTATTTTAGTATGGGGTATTAAAGTATATATAAGTTGAGGGGGGGTTTTGTGGTGAATACAAGTAAATACGGATACCGGAGTGAGCAAGTGAGTTACCCGTGTGCGTCGTCGGACGGCAGCCGCAGTGGTCCAGTGAGAGTGCCGTTGGCCGGGGGTCCCAGGTTCAAGTGGTTCACCTCCTTCTTCTCGAAGTGCTCGAGGAACAGCGGCCTGTACTTTGGCCTGTTCGTGTCCATCGGGTCCGTATCGTGTCCTAGAATATCAATTATTTATCCCTATAGACCAAACAGAACAACTTATTCATAACATATGTATATGAGTGAGATCACATTAAGTGGACCCCTATTTCTCAATTAGTCATAGATAGATAAAAACTTTATTGCACATAAAATTTGTACATAGGCGAGCTTAATGCCATTTGGCATTTTCTTCCAGCTAACCTGTGGTGGTGTTGACAATACAAAGAAGCGGGTAGTGAGTTTTAATGTAATCATATTTATTTTGTAAGTACTAAGTAAGTAAATAGTCAAAACTGAATAATATTATAATATTAAATAAATAGCTATAGATAAAAATTTACGAGTTTTGATAAATACTTATACATCTTGTTCCTGTTCATTAAAATAAAATTGATTGAGTTGGAAGCGTTAAAGAGTTCCACAATCGTGTAGCTTTTATAGTAAATGAGTTAGAATGTGATGTCGTACTGTGCTCAGGGATACAAGGTGTTTTGCTACACGTATTTTTGCACCCTTTAAAGAGAACGCATGGCACCAAAGAGTTTTACTGATAATACAAAAATAATGTATCCATGATAGATTCTGAAGATATTTACACTCCTAGGCTCTTTACATGTTTATCGTGTTCTAGTTCAAAAGTGTTATACGTAACTTCAGGCAGTGTTTCCACATGTAACCGACTTAATGCAGTTCGACGTCCTACAATAACTTGTGTTTTTGTTGGATTCACAGAACAGCCGTACACTTCTGTTCACATATGGATACGAGTTAGATCATCAGTCAGTTTTTGTTTGTAATCACTGATTTCTTTAGGTTTCAAATGCACAAAAAGTCATCATCAGCATAAAAACGGTAGTTGCATGATTGTATTTTTGAGACTAAATGTATCTGCCCACTAGACCGTGTCATACCATGACTGTGCTATGAACGTATCAGACACAAACACGACACAGGCTACCATGCCCACTGCAACGGATCGACCACGTCCTACGCTCATATCATACCCGTAGGTAACGGGTTTCATGCCCGTTTGCTACGCGTAACTATTATGCCCGTTCGGAATATATTCAATAAGTTATTTTCGGATACGTTACAGTGTTGCGTGGACGCCTTGAAGCCTACTTATTAAACGATAATTTTAATGTATACGAATACACTATCAGTTTAACGACGTCCATATTTAAATAGGTATGCATTCATAGACTTTCACAAGTCTTGTGTCCAGTAGGAACGTAGGGTAAACGCGGTTATAACCCGTTGCGTACGCGGTAACGGACCGTGCCGAGTGAATCCCGGCGTCATCTTACCTTAATAAAATGTTATTGGCGAATTTCCATTTGTAAAAGTGCCATTTAAAACCGCAATTCTACTGTCTTTAGAAATTGTTCCATAGATAAATGTTTTGTTTTCCCAATTAAAATCATACCCAGTGTATAATTTATTAATAACAATAACCTCTTTATTTATTATAATAAGAAACTCATTTAAGTAGATATTACTTGATCCTTTAAATTAAATATAAACTATATTGAATGTTAGTTTTATAACTGCAGTTGACGTTTACTGTACAGTGACGTGATCACGTAAGGATCCATCATGGCGGGTTAACGTTTCGATTGTCTACGGCAAGGAGTAATAATGCATATAAATAATCCATTTTTAGCTTTCTTTGGAGACATTTTTATGTCTGTATATTGCGATTTCCCTATGCGGTTTGAGTATTGCGTTCTCTCTCTCATGGTATTTAACTACTAGAAACCCTTCTACCTTTAACCCCTGGAGGTATACTAAGTTACGGGTTCCAGGTTGCCACCCTCGGAATTAACTGATTTCCAGACTTGTTTCCGCGCAGTTAAACTATCCCAACTTTTATTCAAGCGTGACAAAATAATCAAACATCAAATAAAGTATAGTCTGAATACGATCTATCCACAGACAGATATCCTCATGCTGAGTTATTTATACATACTAGAGCTCGCCTGTGGTTGAAATTCGACCATAACTCATTAAAGTATATGGTGTCTTTTACTAAAGAGTAATAATGAATTAACTATTTTATTTGCATTTTCTTGTCAATTGCTTAAAGTGAAACCTTCTTAAATGTACACATTTTACTTATGCGTGATTGATAATGCATTGGTAATCGTGTGTGTGTCAAATACATGGTAATGTGTGTAATGTTTTTTTGTTATTGATTTTATGTATTTTTTAGTAAAAAAAAATATTAACATTCTGCACTCCTTCTGTATATAAACTATAAGTGTGTAAAATGTAGTATTATATACGCACTTGCTGGGCGAGTGCACGCGGTGGGGCTCGCGGTGGAAGCCTTGTCTATACATACGTTTCATGGTGGCCAGGTCCGCGTCGGGCTCGTTGATGACCATTGTGCCGAGGTCGGCCGCCAGCTCCCCCGGCTCACCCCTAACGACCTGCTCCCCCCCACTCTCCCTGTGCGGCACCAGGGTTCCGTCCTCCCGCTTCTTCATAGTCGCATCCGCGTACCCTTCACTCTGCAAGTAACAACCCGTGATTTATACAAAACAATATACTAACTAAAATAATTCAATTTAAAAGATGTATATGTTTAAAGTTTTTAATAGGGATTACGAGGGGTTGCTCTGTACTTTTTTTGCAAAACAAATATTAGTATAAAATTCGTACGCAACACGTCAACTGTGACACCATACCTTAGTATATAATAATACTCTCTCTGTATGATAAAACTATAACACACTTTCACCGGTTTTTTGATCAGATTTCAATTTTGTTTCCAGTGGATATTTATCTATAGTATATATTTAAATGAGACATTAAAAAATAACTAATAATCATCTCTAGTAAAAGTAGATATCAAACATTTTGTATTTTCAAGGACTTTTGGATTTTCGTTTTCTATATTTCCTTCAAAGTACTAGTTTTTATAAGAAGAAAGTCGAAGCGTTGTTTGGTGGGAACAGACACGGTGTGTATATACAGACCCCGGCGAAAGCCTTGGCGTTGTTGCCCTGCTGGTGCTGGTGGTGCTGGTGGGAGTTCCTGAAGGCCTGGGTCTCGCGTATCTCCCGCGCCTCGGCTATCATAGTGCTCAGTATGCTCGGGTGCTTCGCGTTACCTGCCATCCGATATACACACTTACTTCACTTTCATTAACTATCAACAGATATTTGTATAAACAACAGTGGTTTAGTGCCTGTATAATCCCACAATAACCCTCAGCTTTCGGTCACAGAGATCATTATAGCAAAACTATGGGTAAATACGAATTGCTATATAATTTTCAACACTCAAAATATATGTATTCTCTGAAAGTAATTAATAGTCTGTAAAGTAGTTTCAGAAATAATGAAACAACCTGGTATGTTTATTAAATTATCGTTTATTTTAAATGAGCAGGCTTCGAGGTGTCCACGCAATACTAATACGTATGCCAAAGTACCATATCACATTATTGAATATATGCCGAATGGGCATAATAACTACGCGTAGCTAACGTACATGAAACACGTTATAAGCGCGCATGATACGGTCATAGAAAGCGGCCGATCCTTTGCAGTGGGCATGGTTTCGCGTGTCGTATTTTTTTACGTGCCTGATACGTTCATAGCACGGTCATGGTATGATACGGTCTAGTGGGCGGGCAGTCGTGACCTGCCGCTATTTCATCCATTCTGCATTCATTCTATGCTTTACAGCCCGATTTATTTCACCATTACTTTGCAGGAATGAGCCGAGGTACTAGAACTCGGGGCAGATTGGTATTGAAGTGCCATCTAGTATTATAACAGTTAAGGTGCCGCTGTAAAAACATATATTCCGCCTTGGATCTGGTTATTATTATACCACCACTCTCCATCTTCTGTTACCACTAACTCTGGACCCCAGCTCCATCTTCACCGATAAGGACAATGTCGTCGGCAAACAGCATACATCAGAATGCCCCTTCCTGTATATCGGCTGTCCAGGCATCCATTATCAACAGGAAGAGGTGTGGACTCAATACCAACTCCTGGTGTAAGCTTACCGACACCCTGTACTCGTCGGTGTTGCCAGCAAATGCTGTACGTAGCACGAATTAACTCAACACACTTCACAGGCACACTTTTCCGTTTCACAGCCCACCACAAAACTGCTCGTGGTACCTTGTCGTATGCCTTTTCCAGGTCCAAAAATACCATGAGTAAGATTTGTGTGCGCGTCTGTGTTTCTCACATAACTGACGCCATGCAAATACGGCACCTGTGGTACCTAGACCCGGCGTAGAACCGAACTAGTTTTGTGTAATCTTACTTTCATCTCTCAATCGCCTCTCTATCACCTTCTCCCACACTTCCATACTATATCCCATGAACTTTATTCCTCGGTAATTATTGCAGGCTTGTACAACACTTTTATTTATATACATATCATAAAAATGCTTATAAGTTCGTTTGTTAATCCTGCTGGACGTAAGCCCTCCCAGCTTCAGAGGTCTCCTTAAAGACCATCACCAGCTCGTCGGTTTACCTTCTTAGGAGCCTACACACGCTGCGGATTTCGGTACGTGGTAACCATTCGAGACCCTGTTGGCCCCATGGGGCATCGTTTCTAGGAGGAATGTACCCAGCCCACTGCTAGTTTAACTTGCCAGTCCTTCGGAAAATGCATCTCCCTGTCCCCATTGCCTTTCTCCTCTTGCCCTTTAAGTAACACGTAAGTCATCTCTGGCAACACACAGTGGTCGAAAACTTTCGTGATGAAACACTGCAGTATCTCAGACGAGAAGATTCTGCGTAGTTTCGCGAAGGTAATGTATTATGTTTGTTTTTAAATGGTTCAATTAGATAGGTAAACATACAAGACTAAGGTTTTAACTGAATATTAGGTAGGATTATTGGTTTACCTATAAACTCGTGCGCTAACAAGTACTCGGCTGTAGCTCTCTCGTCGGGGTTCTTCACGAGGCACTGGCTGACAAAATCTATAAACTCCGGCGACCATTGGTCCGGTTCCCTGGAACATTTCATACATTCATATTTATAAAACAAACAATTTTCATGTTTTTTTTTTTAAACTCAAGGGTTAAAGGTACTAATTATAAACACTGCTTATTCATGCAATAAGGGGCTGTTAACGTAATTAAGTAGGCAATATTTCAGACACACTTAAAATTGGCAGCAATTGTAAGTAAAGCTCTTCCCCCTCTCCACCCAATAGTAACGTAGGCATTCGCATAATTGTGAAAAGTAAATAAATAATAATTGCTTACGTAAACACCCGTAAGTGACCGTGTGGTGCGGGCTAAGAATAGTTCCACCCAATATCGTTCCCGCGCGTGTCGTAGAACCCGACTAAGGGATAAACCAGGGGATGGGCGGCAAGATCCTCTGAATACCAACAACATCTACTGCGATCGCAAACCCGCGTGCCAAGCGTGGCAGTTATGGCATTTCCCCCCTTAGCTTTGGGGTAGACCTATGTCCAGTAAAGGAAGCCTTTACGGTTGAATGGATGGATGGACGTAAACACCACTTAGACCACGCTAAAGTATTTCGTAAGGACCAACCAGGACCGGGAAGGGTCTTTGCTTATTTTTGATGACATCGAGAACAGGGTGGTGCTGAATAATGATAGCTAAGAATATAATTACTCAAGCAGATTTTGTAAAAATTAAGCCAATAAAGTCTAAAATTCCTCTTACGTAATACCTGCCTGAACCACCCCTAAACAATATTTGTTACACAAAACATAATTTATTTTTATTACAAATTTCTTACTTCCTTTAATTTACTGTTACTATGTCGTTAATTTTCTTAGTCGAAATGAAATCAATTAGGTAAAAGAAAAAGCTTAGTGTTACCTAAAGGAAGGCGGCGGTTTGGTGGGTATCATGAATATAGCTCGCATGGGGTGAATGTCCCCGTAGGGGGGCTTCCCCTCCGCCATCTCTAGCGCCGTGATCCCCAGCGACCAGATGTCCGCCACGCAGTCGTACCCGATCTCCTGGATGACCTCGGGCGCCATCCAGAACGGCGTGCCTATCACCGTGTTCCGCTTCGCCATCGTGTCCTGTCGGGTCACACAACCCTCTCAACTAGTGCTATGAGTTCGAACCTGCATCCCTCGGAATGTTATAAACACTTCCAGTTGCGCCGCCATCACTTCAAAATTACTAATTAGAATTGCCTACAATAGTATTAGTTTCCTAGGATCTCGAATGTTTCACTGAAATGTATTGACAAAAATGATAACACATCATTTAGCACACTATTCATAGTTTCAATGATTTTTGTCAAGTGATTGGAACTAACTTTCAGTCCATTAGAGTATCAATCCACTAATTGGTGAGTGATAGTAAATTACAAATTACGTCTCTAATTATTTCTTACTTTAAGCATATAATTAAATGCTCACCATATTAGTTAGTTTGTCGAAATATTCAAAATATGATCGACTGCGGATAACAAACAGTTATTGAATGTAAATGACATTAATAATTTCTCGATGATGGAGTATAAAACAAAAAACCTCATTATATTGGTATTAAAAGCCCCTATAAAATGTTGACCTACGTGAAAACCTATTATCAAGTTGACTGTGATATCAAACCTGCATTTACTCACAGTTAGTTGTCCTGCGACTCCAAAATCTGCTAACTTCGCGTGACCTTCAGTGTTCAATAATATGTTCCCAGCTTTTATATCCCTGTGGATCTTTCTCCGCCTGTGCAGATACTCGAGTCCCTTCAAAGTGTCGCACAATATCGTCGCTATCTCGTCCTCTGATAACGTCTTCTTACGTAACCTCATGATGTCTGACACTGAGCCAGCGCCGCAGTACTCCATCACGATCTTGAATAAATGATCAATGTTGTTCCCATTACTTTAAGCTTACTACAGAAAACTTTACGATAGCATATCTGTATCTCCTACGTCAATACTGACGGAGCAGCAAACAAAAACTAGTATTCATAAAAAAAACTACATTCAAATGAATTCTGAAATTTTACTATAACAAACGTTCGAACTGTTAGGAGACCGTCCGTGTCTGTCTTTAAAAAAAAAAAAACTAAACTTTGCACTACTAAGATATGTATATATTTTATGAAGATTTACACTAAACACTGACTTCCGAATTTGGTTTGAGTGGTTACAACCGAACTCCGCGAAGTTTAAATCCTGACTGACTGAACTTATTGAAATTTATAATAAAGTAAAGTAAAAATGGCTAATTGCTAAATTGTGCATGTGATAAAACAACGTCATAAGCTTATACGCTGAGTAAGCTTTGTGTACATAGAAATAAGGGTTATAACAGAACGTGGAAGTTTTTCCAGAAAAAGCATGAGCTTCATTATTACAAAAAGGCAATCACTTCTAAATCTCGAGATCTAATGTCAACATCAAATCTATCCCTAGAAACTTATATAGAATGTTGAAGACTAAATATGTGGTCTAAATATGAGCTAATAGAAAATTGGAATTTATTTATTTATTCTTTCAACTCACCCATAGGTCTGTGTTTTTAAAGTAACTGCCATAATATTTGACTACATAGGGACTGTCACATTGCTGCATGATAGAGATCTCTTTGATGATCTCCTGCAAATCGGTATCGACCGGCACCTGCTTGATAGCAAGCACTTGCCCGCTTTCTTTGTGTAATGCCTAAAAAACAATCATTAAAATAACAGTACAAAGTATCAATAAAGGATTTTAAAATGGCACAAGTATGAGAAAGTATTGCTGTTTAGTACAAGACAACTTTAAGGTTTCCCATAGTTAATCGATATAATTACCTCGTATCTTGTTATGTTTGTACCAATCTTCTTCCACAACCATATCTGACATTAAATTCAAAAACGATATTTCATATATAATTTATCAAAATGGAATTGGTTACAAGTATTTTTGGCATACTCTGTCCTAAGATTCAATTCAAAAAACTAATGTAGTGAATATATCAATAAAACTGACTAATAACCTTATATACACTGCCATATGAACCTTCGCCAAGCTTGCAAATGATGTCGAACACCTCTTCCGGTTGTCTCGTTAGACTCTCCTCTGATAATTTCTTTAATTCACTGTAACAAAGACCAAAACTTTATAGATTTGATTATATTTATACTCTATTGTACTGCACCAACCATACAACAGGTATTTGAACATTCGCTATAATGAAACGCTCGCCAGCCCGTATTACAGCCATGACTGGTGGTGGATTGTCAAATATAGGTAAAGCGCTGTTTTCAAACTGTACTAAGTATATCAGCAGATATATCGGAGTCACTTTGTCGCACAACAATAAGAATATTTTCGAGCGAGTAGAATCTATGACAGTAGATCAATGACTAGTTTGATGAGAATGCAGTATACTAATATGGAAAACCCTCATTATAGAAATGAATGATCAATTAAGTAACAATTGTACAATAATATACGTGGAACGATCGCAATTTATGCAACAGTAGAAATAAATAACATCATTTCGATGTTCACTTATTATCATTAAGATACAGGTTTGTCAATAAAACATTGAAAACAAATGTAATAAAATTAAAGCCATATCTAATTGTAACGTAGCGAGGATGTGGTAATGAACTTTTATCATAACCGTTAAGAGAAGACAAAATTTGACTGCCCATAACTACAATTATTTCCATGCTATGTTTTATGACATAAGTAGATTTGTATTCAATCCACTTTCAATCTTTTTTTTGTGTTAATTCTCAAATAATACGATAAACAAGTCCTAATAGAAATCACTTTTCATTATAGAGCAGCCTGAGAGATGCGAATCCATTAATAGTATATTTTGGTTATTCATGATATAATTTGATGCTCAATGTAGAATCAAAGGAGAATGCAAATTTAAAATTCACTTAGTTGTTCTTGAAAATTTCAAACGTCAATTAACACATCATCGAGCAACTTCAACATTTTATTGTCTCATGAAAACAAAAACATCTTTAAAAACTATTTTCATAAAACGTTGCATCCCCTTTTCTTGAATCACTCAACACTCGACCCGCCCTGGAATGTGAGCTTACGGTTAATTACAGCTCCGTTATGATTTATTTGTGTTTATTTTCGTTGTATCCTCACAACGTCGTGGTATTATTAAGTTTCAGAAACGATAACCAGTTGCCCGTTATTTTAATTTCCTTTAATTTGCTGTAAAATGGTGATGTGCTACGTCAATTTTTTTTAAACTGTATAGGGTGAAAGTTTTCATCATAATCTCACTTGACGGTCAGATGTGATTCAGGGTGGTAAATACACTAAGTTTAGGTATACTGGCTCTCCAATGATCTTACCAGAACACAGCTGTTGGTGTTTGGTGACATGTTTTCAAACATGACGGTAGTAGCTACCTTGATATGGTTTCATCATGACGTTTTCCCTCACCGAAAGCTCACACACATAGAATTGCATAGGTAGGTTTGAACTTGCGTCCATCAACGCGGAGTCACACTATCAACTACATCATCACCTCTTTCAAAAGTAACACCATAGAACTAACTTAAAATACTTCATGTTGGCAAATAACTAAAACCGAAAATAACTGAGCGAGAGTTACTGTTTTGCAATAGAATAATGTGATCAGATAGGGATAGCAAAGCTTAACAAATTTTACAACCCTCTAAAGTTCGTTGGTTTGTGTAAATTTGCTAATAGTTTATAATAAATAAATATCGTAAGCAGTTATTGCCAATAAACTGCCTAAAACAAGATTCACAAGTAAAGTTAAAGAGCTTATTTAGAAAATAAGCCGTCTTTAGATCGAGATCATTATTGTATCCGGAAAAACAGTTCCCAACCAAGTATGATCCTGCCATAATTCTAAATCTTCCTTTCAAAACTTTCAGATTCATAGTTGATACACACATGGAATAAAGTTCGAAATGAAATTAGGGAGGCGAGTACATAGATGTAGGCACTAAATGGTAGCAACAATACACATTCCAAAACTTCGCGAATGTCGTCTAATTTAACTACATTTAGTTTTTGTATTGGCGACTGTATCTTTCTGAACTTTCACGTTATTTCCGTCTCTTAAATATAAATTCAGTTAAAACACAGAACACATTAACAATGTAAATACACAATATTAGATTGTTTTACACAAAGAGATAAACATTCTGCTATCATATCAGAGTCTATTGAAATTACGTTTATTATGACATTTTTAAATACCTTTTCGTTTTATCTTTATGAATGCGCAGTGAAGTAGT
Organism: Samia ricini; assembly: GCA_014132275.2. Classification (NCBI taxonomy): domain Eukaryota; kingdom Metazoa; phylum Arthropoda; class Insecta; order Lepidoptera; family Saturniidae; genus Samia; species Samia ricini. The sequence goes on from AP028161.1 coordinate 18,249,886, forward strand.
CATTATAAATATTTTTACAGCTGCATTAATATATTATGTTGCGTACACTGAACATGATCGATGAGTATAGATGCATGTACGTCTGTTTTTAATGGAAAGTTAATGACCTGATGATATCCAAACGGGTAGTGGTTTGTTTTATTTAGAATAATACTAAGAACAATTGATAATATTAAAGAAACCGGTCAAGTTTTCTTTGATTAAGTGGCAGTTTTGAGTTACATAAAAACCTATATTCATATTAAGATTAATACAATACATACATAAAGTCACGCCTCTCTCCCGTATGGGAGGAGCATTACCAGCTTGCTCAGTCACACTCGTCTTGTAAATTTGTTTTGTCAATTTTCTTTCATCCATCTTCTCTACATGCCCATACCAATTAAGCATCCCTTTCTTACTTACACTTACTTACTAGCACTTACACTACATCCTCTACCACACCACAGAAAACTGATATCAGTAAAAGCATATTGCATTTTCTTCAAAGACTCTACTACAGCTACATGATATTCAATATTCCAATTTAAAACTGCTAATGAATACGGAACGATTTAAAAGAACAAAACCGTGTCCATTTGAGGAAAACAGGTTTAGCGAGCTTCAACTACAGAGGAATAGCAATGATTCATCGTGTTGTTATTTCTTATATATGCTGGTTAAAATGAACTTCAGCAAGTAATCTACAATAATTAATAACGTGTGGTATTGTGATATAATATTTTTAGGTTTGTCAAAAGTAAAGTCACGCATTTTTCTTTTCTGGTATCGAGATCAAATTGTCACCGTTAATAATGAATGTGTTTATGTGCATATCAACATAAAACATAAATTTTTTGTATTTTAGTTCTGAAATGTTCGTTGTAAAACGTTTATATAAATTCTTTATTACGGTCGTAGTTTGATTTTGATCATTTTCTTTAGTATTTACTTAACCTTTTTTTCTAAACATGTTTGTTTTTAGCATGACAATATTATTGGAATGATTGTTATATTAATTGTTGTAGAAAATGAGTGTTATGCAGTTTTCTATTTTACTGGCGCTCACTAATTAGTTGTGAAGTTAAACTAGATAATAACAATATAAAGAAATACTAAATCTTTGTTAAACCTCCTACCTCTAGAAACATTACACAATATTGTATTGTGTGGAAAAATAAATAAAATCCGTTATAAAAGTTATATGGATTTACATTTTGTGACCAGAAATGGGACCTCAAACTCACCCTTGAGGTAAAGCATTCGCACTCATTCTGTCCGCCCGTCGCTTCTTACATGTATTGCAATTGAGAGTAGGTGCTCCGCCTTCCCAAACGCCACTCTTCCAGAAGATCAATCTGCCCTCACTGTCCATCGAGGAAGCACCACCGTATTGAATGCATTTCAGATGTCGAACAATTTCGAACCAACCAAAATATTTATTTACAGGTATGTGTTTCTAATTGAACACAGTTCACATTTTTATTATACACTCAGAGAAACACAGAGACCCCAATTTGAGTATAAACCGTCGAAACACAAACACATGCGCGTTTATTTATCGTATAAACAGTCACCATATCCCTATCTGTAAAACGGGGTTACGATCCATGTGGTGCAAATGTGTACACTAGATAAACTTATCATTTAGGATTTATCGGCGTCGACTCCTATATACACTGGATGTTTAAAGGTTGTAAACGGGCAAGTTGAAGATTTCTGTTCTGAAATCTTTCGTATAAAGTCCGAGGTTACTTACGCACTTCCTATAATTTACGTAACGTAACTGAGAAAATATCCGGCAGTCATCCAAAAGCGATCAGCAAGTTAGAAGCTAAGAATAAACACAGTGAAAATCCTTAGCGGGTTGTTTATCTTAAAACAGTCGGCAGAATGGTAGCGACAAGCGTCCGTCCGACCACTGCAACGCCTCTTACAACACTGCCTGACCTATCTGATGTGCGTCTTTGAACTTTTTTAACCTTTTTAGTAAAACGTTGTTCGTTTACCACAACATTCATGTTTTACTATTGTTTCAAGTTCACATATTAATCTCACGCTGCGTTCGTATTGTTCTTGCGTTACAATTTACATTTTGCATATTGCAAACACTATAGCGGTTCATTCTCCTACAACAGTTAATACCGCTATAAAATATATTTGCACAACAAAATTCTCAAGGATTATAAACGTAACCTAATGTCTGTATAAAATGTTAATTATAAGAAATGGTTTTTATTTCAGCGAATATAAACTATCTCGTCAGTTTTTATGACATTACTTGGACGGCTTACTTGATTGATAGTCCATAGATTTGAGTCTAAATGATGTGTATCACATCAATATTAACCGTAAATTCCTTTAGAGATAATGTAAAAAGTAGCACCTAATTTTGAACCGTTGGACTATTTCTGCCCATTTTTTTTGCCTTTAACTCTTTCGGTTACGCCGGCATTTCTGCTCATATTATTCTAAGTGGCATCAAAGGTCCAACCAAACCTACAAAACGTTTATGGATAATTCAGTTCTCACAGCATATTCTAATCATACTACCAACTTATAAATGTTGCATTGATAAGCAAAAAGCCTCTTCCGAACTTACAAGGTTAATGACAAAACATCAACTAGATTTAATTTAGTTGTTTTAAATTTCTAAGTTAAAGAACTTTAAATAAAGGAACAGTTTTGAATCCAGGACACAAAACACTTTTGTTTATTGAGAAATGTGACTCTTAATTCCTAAATTTAGGCCTTAAATATTAAGTTTGGTTAATTTGGAATCCAATGAGCCTTTGGGGTTTACCACGCTGATTCAATTTTAAAATTGTTTGCCTATCACTTTTGATTTATTTTAAACAACTAGGCAATTTCATCTACACGATAATTTTGATTCAAAAATCATTTGTAATTATCAAAAAAACGTAATAAAATTAAACTCATCTTCCTAATTGCAATGTAACAAGTTTGTGTACAATTTGTAGTGTATGTTCCAGTTATCATTATAAGTTCCACGACCCGGAATAACAACATGTATCGGAACAAGTATTACAAGTTCATGTATATTTAAAAAAAACATAAACAAACTTCGCAAAGATGGCTCCCGCCACGGTCACGGCAAGGCAGAGTAGGGCGCTAACACCAACACGTATAAAGGACTCTGCTCACTAGACCGTATCATACCATGACCGTAAACGTACCCGGCACATGCAAAAAAAAATAGTTTGTATGAGTTACTATGAGATTATGCCCACTAAACCGTTCCGATCCCGAACAGGACCGTAGCGTGCCATGACCGTGCTGGCACCGATTTCCCGAAGAATTCTCTTCGTATTTTATCGAAATTTTGTATGTGGCGGTACGGCCCGTGCCGCATGTGTCATACGCGATCTTGTCGGTCAGGTTTCCCACCGCAACATTGCCACATATACTGCGTATTTTTACCTGACGCAAGACAATAGGAATATATAGTAATAACCCGCTTAGCGCGACCCCGTTACGCGCGGTTTCACTATAACGCGAATGTCAAATTTCGCGCTCAAATGCCTCGCATTACGCGAAAGATTGCGTATAAACATAATGTAAAGACAATAGATGTATTTTTCCGTAAAAATAAGAGTATATATTGCATAAAGTGTTCTTAGAATTAAAGTGATTGATTAAAATGATTTATATTTTTTTGTATTAAATTTTGACTATGTTTAATCATAAACCTCGATATACGCGAATTTCAGTTAACGCGATTTTCTTCGGTACGTATCCCTCGCGTAAAGCGGGGTATTACTGTACATATATTTTTCTAATTTTAGATGCACATCTGTTTATTAATATGGACGTCGTAAAACTGATAGTGTATTTATAAATGCTATATAATTTTCAACACCCGAAATATATGGATACACCCAAATAATAAATGGCTTGTAAGGAAATTTCGGAAATAATTAAACAACCTGGCAATTTTAAACAAGTTATGTGATCGCGACTGCGCCCGCATTTCATATATTCTTCACTGGATATTATTTTTTTTATACGGAACCCTAATTATTTTCCTAATTTTTTTTACTACTAAGATAAAGTAAAAATATTTCTCATCACTAAACTCAAGCACTAACTGTAACCGTAAAACTGACAATTGAATAGGATTTTATTCAATTTTTTATGAGTTTTAGTTTTTTTACACGGAACCCTAATTATTTTCGAAAATCTGTTTTTCTCATGTATTCTCCGGAACGACTGTACCGATTTTGTCGGGACTTTTTTGTTAGATAGCAAAGTTACTCCGCTTAACTTAGGGCCAATTTTTTGATCCGTAGTCAAGTCAACTCGAGAAATGGTCAGATTTGTAACAAATGGTTAAAATAATGCCCTGAAGCGTTTTTTGAAACATAGTTAAGCTAACCATTTGTCAAAAATGTGACTATTTGTTACAAAATTTAACCTTTCAACTCAGTCGAGTTAGCAAGATGGCGGATGGTTAACTCCAGTGCGAACAGCTGTTTCATTGCTTTTGTGTAACATTTGAAGTAGATAATTTGAAGTTTCATTATGTAACATTAATTTATATAAAATAATTTGTTAAATAATTACAACGTATTAATAAATTGATATTTATTATCTTTTTCGTAATATATTTGTTTATAAATTTTGTTTTTCATAAGAATTCAGTATTCCATTATGTATAGTATATCAAGTTCGTACAAATATTTATTTGGCTTGTAAAATATATTAAATCCAAGAATTAAATTATAAAATCAAAGAATATTTTAGACAAGACGAAATAAAAGAAAAGGTAATATCATTACAAAACTATCACAAGAAATAATAATGGACACCGATATTAGAGAGTAGCTCGACCCTTTGTTTTTTGTAATGTTTGTTCGACAACTCGAATTATGGACCATGACACATTTTACTCGGAATGATCATACAAAAAAAATTACCGGAATCAAAAGTATTCTATTATACAGTTCATTTTACTGGCAACATAAATAACTATTGCTAAATTTAACCATAGTAGATTTTGTCATCAAAAAACGCATTGTGATTATAACCATTGGTTTGTGTAATAGTAATAGTAAAATTGACAAATGGATATAGTAACTTTGACTACGGATCAAAAAATTGGCTCTTAGTTTACTCTCCGAAAACAATTAGGGTTCCGCGTTAAAAAAAATTAAAACTCGTGAAATTGTGAATAAAATCCGATTCAATGCACAGTTTTACTGACAGGTATTTGAATTTGTGAGAAATATATTTGCTTAATGTTAGTAGTAAATTTTGGAAAATAATTAGGGTTCCGTATAAAAAAAATAGTGAAGAAAAATATGAAACGCGGGCGTAACCGCGGACACACGGCTAGTTAGTATAAATATTCCGAACGGGCATAATAGTTACGCATAGGAAACGGGCATGAAACCCGTTATATACGGGTGTGATACAGATATACAACGCGATCAATACGTTGCAGTGGCCATGGTACACGCTCGTGATTTTTTACGGGTCTGCTGTTTTAATAGTACGGTCATAGTTATGATATGTTCTAGTGGGCAGAGACCTTTAGAGTCATTCTATAAATTACGTCACAAATAAACTAAGGGTTGCCACTTGTCACCAATACTATAAAATATAGTACAAGAAAGTATTGTTATTGCTTTCCCTTCAACTCCACAAAGGTCGCAATATAGAATGAACACACCAAGTCTTGATTAATAAAAAGTACAGAATATGGTGTTTAGAAAAATAACAAGTACATTTTTGTATATAGCGCTTAATAAAAAAAAAAACAAAACACATGTCCTCATATCGGGACTCTTACTCTTAGGTTCTAAATATTAGTTTCTATTTATTAAAAATGAATGTGAAATAATTATTTATGTCTTCGATCTACAATAGCAAATTGTTGATCGAAAATTTATGGACACTCCTTAATATGTAAAACTCATTGCTACAAAACTTTGCTAACATAATTATGCTCTGGCGTTTGAAACATAAATGCAATAGTATAGAGATAACTCGAATCGTCTGTTGGTCTATCTATAAATAATACACGTGTACCCGATAGTCGACACATCGGTAATGATGACCTTTTTATTAGTTAGCACTTTCACTCACGCAATCAACATCGAACACACCCAGAAAACAATGTTTGAAATTTATAATAACATGGAATGAAATGTCAGCATATTTTCATGTTGTCTTTTCCACTTGGGTTTTATCTAAATAATTAAATTTGTATAAACAAATTGTAATAATATGAGAGAGCGGGTAGGTGTGGTTGGTTCTATGCTCTGGTATTTTTTATGTCATAGAGCCTGAATGGTAATTACGTAAACAATATTTACTTAACAATCTTTTTTCCCCAAAATTATGCCAATTACTGACTCTTGCTGACAAATAGGGGGAGAATCAAAAATATATAAAATTTAGCTTTCGTATAGTTTTTTTTAAACCTAGCTAATGCTGTTGACCGGAAGGGCCTTAACAGCTTCACTCGCCGCAAAAGGTAACTAGCACAAGGGTTCGAAACTCGGCTTGGCTGCTACCTGTATTTTCAAATTCGTGCGGACTTTAATGCTAGCTAAACCCTATTTTTTTTATTTATTAATAATAAAAATCTATCTATCTATGTTGTAATGATTGGTTTTAGTTCAATTCATATTTATTAAATTATTATTATATTTTTTTAGATATATTATTATTATTAGATATATAAATATATATCTTCATTTTATTTATTTATTTCAATTCATTAAGTACACCCGAAGGTTTTCTATTAGTTTATTCATATCAAATGTCAGTATGTCTTACACGTGCGCTCTGCTAATGTAACATGAGTTTTAATTGATTCATTGAAGAGGCAGCGTAAGAAAGAATATTTTAAACTGGAAAATTTGGAACATCGCGAAACAGTAGAATTGTAATAGGATTAAAAAAAAGGAAAGGATCGTTTCATCATAAAAAAAATCAAGTGAAAATTTGATAAAATATAATAAACAGATATAACACGATGCAGTAGATATTGGATAATGGAGCGGTCCAATTTTTACATTATTATATAAAGTAATGTTATCAGACACACTGTGGACGATGAAGACCAAGCGACACTCAACAGACAATTTATTGGATATAGTAAACTGTTGGAAAATAAAAGATCCGGCAACACTATTACATTATACCGTGCAGATATTTGTATGAGGTAATCGTATACAAGCGTACAGTTCTGACAACAAATTTTGATATAAATATTGCAGTGCTATATGGGGCGAGTTTTCTATGCTGGCCAGGTTTTTTATTACTTGTATTTTATATATATTTTATGTAGAAGAGAACCTTCGGTTTGTATAGATATTATATTATGTTCATATTTTCATTCCGTTTTTAATTTATTCCTTAATCTAAATTTTTATTCAATTATCCTCGCGACAATGCACCTGCTTGCAGGAGTGTGTTTATAGTGTTGAGCGTGTAGTGCTTGATGCATGATTAGTGTCACTGTATCGCGCTGGTGGCGGCGTCAAGAGCCTCTCCAGTTGTGGAGCGGAGCACGTCTTGGGCCGCCACCGAAGGGGGAACCGTTAAAATTACAGGTTTTCTTATAAACACATTTTTAAACATAACTCGATCAGAATGTACCAATGATTAAGACATCAGAAATTGTTCACTGTCTCCTTGTGAAACTGGAGAAGGAAAAAATCATCAATGTCACAATGCCGCACATCTTTCTGAAAAATACTCATTCTTTCTCAAACTTTCTTATTTTTGACACACCGTACGTAAAATATGGATTAGACAAACTCAAATTAAATTATTTTCTATTATTTTTACATCGACTTCAGAAGACGGTATTACTGACAGTTTTCCATGACAATGCTGACATACATAAACATAAACATAAGCTCAAGCCTGTTATCCCCGAAGGGTTAGGCAGAAGTGAAATAGCGAAACTACACCACCCACATTTCGCCGAGCTTAGTTCTGTCCCAGATGTGACAGGGGGGGCGAGCCTGTCGCCATATCGGGCACAAATTCCAAACTCCGGGATGATGCTGAATAGAAAAACCCAATATCACTTGACCCGACACGGGGATCGAACCCGAGACCTCAGACCGGCAGTCGCACCGTAATACAACTGCGCCACATGCACAACATAAAAAGAATTAATGAAAACATTACTATTAGGTACTAAAAGATTACAATAGTGATGATATTATATAAAAAAGGCATTGTTAATAATATGATTAAATTAACACTAACTTGTAACTAGCTTTGCTATATAACTATTGAGGAAAATTAGATGAAGATTTACCGGACAAATCATTAATAAATATACAATAATATTTTTAGTTATTAATATTATATTTGTCATGGTCTTTGAAAATCACCGTTGCATTAATGAAGTGATGTAGCAAACAGACTAGTGATTGATGTAATTTTTTAAGTTTTCGCGTTCCATATTTAAATTCAGTTAATTTTAACGGGTTTTCACGCGTTACCTTTGCTTTTTTCTATCCCGACGTTTCGGCTGGGTTTCACCAACCGTGGTCACGGGCTGACTGGCGGTGCGCGGCTTCGCCTGCAGCGTTGAGGGGTATTTTGATGAACTACCCCCGTTTGGTCTTTATATTTATTATAGTCACAACACACAACACTAACAGTGTCCATCGACGATGCCTGTGACGATAAATCACGAACCTTAAGATTTTCTAGCACCGGATTCCACGCTGAGGAAAGTCTATACCCATCCTCGCGATTGAAATTTGGATGTTTTTTAATTTCAATCGCTTCGCGAGCCATTCTACGATAGTATTGGCGATCAGTGGATAAAACTTTCGGCCGGTGGAATTCGATCCAATGGTTGGTATTGGAGTTGAGCAGATGTTCTGCTATCGCTGACTTCGTTGTTTGGCGATTCTTTACAGCTGCGATATGTTCTTTGACTCTTTGCGCGATAGTGCGCTTAGTCTGCCCGATATAGGAACTACCGCAACTGCAGTCGATTTTGTAGACACCTGGTGTCTGGTACGGGATTACATCCTTCGGCGTGCGAATCAAATTTTCAATTTTGGAGAACGGAACGTATACAGTCTTGATGGAGAATTTTTTCTCCAGCACCAGCGCTGGCCAACATCTGGATGGAATATTTCGAGGAAAAAGCGTTGGCCTCAGGGCCGTTCAGTATCCGATTTTGGAAAAGGTATGTTGATGACGTATTCTGCCTAATCAGGGGAACCAAACGAGAGGTAGAACAATACCTCGGTCACCTCAACTCCATTCATAGTAAGATCCGTTTTACTTATGAAATGGAGAGTGAACGTTCACTGGAATTCCTGGACGTCAGGTTAAATGTACGAGAGGATGGCTCTCTGGGACACACTGTACACCGGAAACCCACACACACAGACAGATACCTGAACGCTTCCTCGCACCATCACCCGCGACACCTACTATCTGTTGAAAAATCCTTGACGAAGCGAGCCTATGAACTTTGTGACCCTGAACATTTAAATACGGAGCTCGCACACGTTCAGGAGACCCTAAGAAGAAACGGGTACAAAGCGAGTCGAAACGGCTTAGGTCGACACCGTACGAAACATCCGCAGGTCAATAGGCAGTCTGCGTTCATGCCATATATCAAAGGAGTAACGGACAAAGTTGGAACAGTTTTCAAAAAATTCTCCATCAAGACTGTATACGTTCCGTTCTCCAAAATTGAAAATTTGATTCGCACGCCGAAGGATGTAATCCCGTACCAGACACCAGGTGTCTACAAAATCGACTGCAGTTGCGGTAGTTCCTATATCGGGCAGACTAAGCGCACTATCGCGCAAAGAGTCAAAGAACATATCGCAGCTGTAAAGAATCGCCAAACAACGAAGTCAGCGATAGCAGAACATCTGCTCAACTCCAATACCAACCATTGGATCGAATTCCACCGGCCGAAAGTTTTATCCACTGATCGCCAATACTATCGTAGAATGGCTCGCGAAGCGATTGAAATTAAAAAACATCCAAATTTCAATCGCGAGGATGGGTATAGACTTTCCTCAGCGTGGAATCCGGTGCTAGAAAATCTTAAGGTTCGTGATTTATCGTCACAGGCATCGTCGATGGACACTGTTAGTGTTGTGTGTTGTGACTATAATAAATATAAAGACCAAACGGGGGTAGTTCATCAAAATACCCCTCAACGCTGCAGGCGAAGCCGCGCACCGCCAGTCAGCCCGTGACCACGGTTGGTGAAACCCAGCCGAAACGTCGGGATAGAAAAAAGCAAAGGTAACGCGTGAAAACCCGTTAAAATTAACTGAATTTAGTGATTGATGGCCTACCTTTGAAGATCCTCGGGGAAAAGGATCATATACCAGAGCATGCTGCAGATCACAATCATTGAATCAGAATCCACAAGTAAGAAGAACTTACGACAAAAAAAATCTTTTAATTCTAAAAATATAGTCAATGAGTTAAAAAAAATTATAAAGTATGGTTGTAGTATAGTCAAAAAATAAATAAACACAAGTATGTCAATTCGTGGCATTTAAATCTTTGTACTTTGGCATTAAGAATTACTTCCCGTTAGTAATTTCTCGTTAGTTCCAACATGTCTGCCAACTATTCCCTGTGAATCATGATGCGAATCATTCGATACATAAATGATGATATTTTAATTAATCTAATTCCAGTCAGTACTTACAATTGAGAGGCAATTAATAGCTATATAAAGTTGTCCTATTTAGTTTATAATTCGAGAACCACTTACCGATTTACATTTTTTTACACAAAACAAATATTCTTCGGCCAGGAATTTTAAAGTTTAATAATGTTTTGTATAAAGTTATGACGATGTATATAATTGACGTACGAGTGAACTACTAGTCAATTTTAGCATTTATCTATTTTATGTTTGTTTCGATGTTATATCGTTTATTAAATGTAATATTTTCTTAGATCATATGTAACTATGTTAATCTTTCAATATATCAAGGGATAGAACAATTTGATAATAATTTCAATGTCAACGGGGACCGGAGGGTCGGGACGGTGATTACGTAAAGAATCTTTACTTATTAATTTTTGTTTTTCGTTCAAAGTTATGCTTATTATGATGGAGGGAGGGAGAGTCAAAAGTACCAAAAATTTTGCTCACGTAATACTTGAATACCTAATGAATTCTGCACATCTATATCCATACTAATAAATCAAATAAATAAATCGGTCCAGTAGTTTTAAGTTTATTCGTTACATACAAAAATATAAATCTTTCCTCTTTATAATATTATTTATTACTATAGATTGTTAAATATCGAATTGAATCATAATTATATTATTTTGTGTAAGTATACTTCTATTTGGGTTACAATGTGTTGACAATTCTGATAAAAATAATTTATTGAAAAAAGACCAATGGTCGTCTTTTGAAATTTGCGAAGATCTTAGATACAAGTCTAAAAATTTAAACGAACTTTGATTATAGGTTTTCGGATATTCATTCAAAGATAATATCCCCAGCCAGAGAACGAGAGAACCAGAGAATCTCGAAGCGCTTGAAATGTGTAGAAACACAAAAGTCAAGACCCTAAATATAAACCACGAGAAAATTACCTTAGAAATAGCATAGAAAACTGTGAATAGTCGGTAAAAGAGAACACACACACACACTACCTACATAATAATATCTCGGGCACACGAGACGGGTCGCGGGAGATCGACGACCCACAAACTGTACAAATAAAACCACATATAATCTCAGTTTACCGACATACGAACACAGGAGCGCTGTCTGCGAACCAACAACTGCTCTACATCTTTAGAAAACGTTTCCAAATAAATCTTTATAAACGCATTATATAGATTGATTGATAAGCCTATAAACGTACCCGTGTTATCAATTCTAAGAAACAATAATATTGGCTCCATAGAAAACATTTTTCCGTTTCAAGTCAATTTTGAAAGCAGATAAATTACAAAACTTTATCTATCAACCAACAATGAGATACCAGTTAAACTTTGACAAACTTCAAGCCAAGATTCAGTTAGAAAATTAAAGGAAATATTCAGCTGAACAACTAGTTTAAACCCAACAATAATAATTGGACAAGCATCGAACCAATTGACCACGCTTCGCAAAATGGCTACAAGTCTATTAATGGCAATCATGTCAATTGTGAATCAGACTATACACATTTTCCTATAAATTTTGTTTAATATTGTTTTTTAATTTACCCAAAAGTACAGGCCAGTGAAAGACGTAATATGAATACAAACATTTCCCGATTTATTTTGCCTATTCATATAATGGGAAAGCAGTTTATTTCACCCATAAAACTTTAACTGTACCTAATTTACCTCATTGAAAGTAAATACTTTAGATAACATTAAATTTAGAAAAAGACAAAAACATGGAAGTCAAATGACCAAATTTAAACGTAATATAAAATAACTAAACAGGAATAATAAAATAATAGAAACAGACAATATTAAAAGCAGTTATTTTCTGTATATAAACAATATATTTCGCTTAACATCTAACCTCAAAACGGACTGATTCCGAAGACAACAACAATGGACACCAAATCTAGGCTAAGGATCCATTCGCACCGGGCGCGTCCGCTATATTGTGACTCACATATACAATGCATTTTCTCAACAATAAACTACCTATACATTGAGGAATGTAACTTCTACGCGCACGTGCCACAATTATATTAAATAAGATAATTCAAATGTAATGATAACAATGAATCAAGTTTATTTTGAAATCATGACATTCCTCTTTTAAAGGGATTATTTAGCGATGTCTAAGAAACACAGTAGAGGTTAAACGTTATTTTTGCCACCGCAAATTGAGTATAAACTGACAGAAGCTGCAACAGATTAACCTTGCTTCACCAATAAGCGTGGACTTTTTTGTACCGCAATTTGTCCGCACTGCAGTGTTCCGGATCAAAGCAACAACAGATTGGTATACGGATAACGTAGCGTTCAAACTCCGCATTCCAGGGATAGTGACCTATCTGTAACGGACCTCCAGACGACTGTGATTCTGTTCCAGGTTGATTATAAACACCTGTATACTGTAGTGACCGATTACATTAGGTGGATTAGATATTTGTTTTCCATGTACCTCTTATTAACAAAATATGATTGAATCATCCAATATCTTTTCTGATGGGGAATTTCTTGCATTCTCCTACAGGTTATTTTTTGTAATAAAGATCCGATATAAATACAGTAACTTTAAGAAAATCCACTGTTCGATATTATTATTATTATACAGGAAGACCATCAACTTTAATATAAAATTATAGTCGTCGACCAAAACACGAGAAACATAGCTTAGACACGCAAAATTTTGCACAAGGGAAGTTGGACGTCTTATTCTGTGAAATTTACTCATTGTTTTTCTGCACTAATAAACCATTCAGAAAAAAACCGTTTCTTGCAAATTGTTGCGTTGCATGACTTTGTAGTGACTCGGGCAGATGGCAAAAAATAACACCAACATTTTTTAAACGAGCTGTGAAGAGCAATACTGCTGGACTATTAGTAGCATTTCCTTAACGTGACTCCATAAAAGTTAAATAATGTTTTTCAAAACATTTTAGAACCAATGTCGATAACAAAGTTTCGTCAATCTATATTTCCATCGCGCTATATTGATTACCGCCTTTTTTATCATCATTTCAACCGAAAGAGGTCCACTGGTGGACATACATGCGTCTCTTCCAAAATTCTCTACAACCACCAGCCTTGCGACACCCGTATCCATTTCTTGCAACTTTCTCCAGGTTGTAGGTCCAGCTTATTAGGGGCCTATACACGCTGCTTTTTCAAGAACCCATTGACCCCATCGGTCATCGGTTCTACGAATGATGTACTCAGCCTACTGCCACTTAATTTTGGCGATATTTCAAGCAATGTCGGTTACTTAACCGACGCCTTTTTACACTTTATTTTTCTCATACCATTGGTTTCTGCAAACTAAACCACATTACACGGTAAATAAATTACATACTAAGGAAATGTCGACAACCGAAAAACGAACGTCAATCAACACTTATCATAGCTATGTCAGCCAACAAACATTACGGCAAAAGCATTCATGCAAATGGAGTAACTGTATTTAAAAAATCTGATCCTAAATTCCAAACAAGTTAAAAATAACCTATACAACATGTACAATGCTAACTAAGCAGTAGTTTATAAGTCAATCCAATATATTGCATCATACTGAAAGGTAGCTAATTCCAACATTCAGTAAACATTGGTGGACCAAAAACATTAGAATTTATGACTTGAAGTTTTACAGACTACTTTCAAAATTTGTTGAATCCATGGAAAACAAGTATTAGTCACATATTTCACACTAGACTAGGAAGTAGTTCACAACATGATAATCTGAATAAACAGAATACACCCTCCCATGATGGGTTGAATGACCTGAACAAAATCAAAGCCTTTCTGAATCATTTATTGAATAACATAAAAAAGAAAACGGAAATCGCTGCTGGATTATAAAGAAACATATTCATTGTTAACTTGAAAACTGGTCCTTGCGACACACCAAGCTCTAATTGAACTAAGAGAAAGTTACTTCCTGAATGCAGTTACGCTTGTCACTCAATTTCGAGAAAGCAATGTTTAATTAGTACATGTATTTGTTTTCCATAAGTTATTAAATTCCAGTACTTGATAAAATGTTTCCATTTCAAAACATTCATATTTACTTTTTATTTATGTGCATATGCATATATTACTTAATCAGTATTATACTTATTATATGAGAGTTGTTTCACAGACTGTTGCTGATATAACACAAACGGAAGTCCCTTCCTCTGTTGAGATAAAAATCAGTACAAAGTTTATTTCCAAAGCATTATTTCAAACTACATAATTTGCATCAACAAAAATATACTAAATATATTCATACATGAAGGGAAACTTTTGATCCTTTTTAGAACACTGCACACATGGACAATGAAAAGCAATCAAAATTATTGGCATTATTAAAATTACATACTTTAAATAATTAGTGTCAAGTTTTGATCACAAGCAGTCACTAGTTATTATAAATGTCTAAAATATACTATAAATTTAACTTATATCACAACACAATGGTAATAAGATTATTAAAGTAATCACAAACTTAATTGCAAATGCATTTTGTGTGAAGGACAGTATTGTAATTTTTGTACACCAAAATAAAATATCTATTACTTTATGTTGGAAACAATCTTTGCTAGGTTTTGGTCTGTATGATCTTATTGTCCAGTACCCTTAAAAATAAGACAATAGGAAAACAACAGAAAGCTGGCGTAAACGCCAGGTAAGTGCTCAAGGGGTTAAGGACTGTTCTCTGTAACAGACTAATTAACTCTGTAAATGGTACTATAAAAATATACTTTTTTGTTGACTAATACATATTCTCACTTGGTAGTAATTTCTTTATATGAGAAGGGAATAGTGAAGAAACCATGGTTAACACATTCTTTGCCTTCTACTTTTACAGTAAGTAGTATCTTGTATATTCTATAATACATAATTCTCATAATAGCAAATAATTTAATAAAATAAGTGTAAAGGAATTGAGTGTTATTTCTATTGAATAAAAAAAGTATTAGCTAAAGAAAACCAAAAATTGTATGGTTCTTATAACACAGTTTAGTCTAAATGGTAAACTGGTAGATGATAGTATCAGTGGAATCACACTTAGGAATGTCTAAGCAAAGGCTCTATTCAGACAATGAAAAATCAAAACTAATAGGCAACCTTGATCAATATACAAGAATAGCATGGTCCAACATTACACAGAATAGATGAATATTAATATTTTTGAAGAATTATGATTATGTACCATGCATATGTAATATGATTGATTTGCATATTAAAAACTAACTATTCAAACCACTCATTATTTTTTTCGTTATTAAATTGTTTGAAAACCCAATTAATAATATGTGACCCAATCCAAGGATCAAATCAACATATTATGATGACACATCTATTATAATCTAGAAGATTGAAACAAATCAACCAGATCAATCATCTCTACAATTTACACTTATATTTAAAAGAAAATGAAAATTAAGTGAGAGGTTCTTGACATATTGAAAGTATTTGATCTTCAATACTCATTACAACTGGATATTGTAGTGTTATTTCTGATAACTTGATTATTTTGATAATACCTATCCAGGACATCATATTCAAATATGTTCTCATTTTAATACTGAACAGTTGTCTAATAATTTCACTATATCAGATCAAGAATCTTGTTGATTACTTATATTTGATGAATTTTAAATATAAATAAACTTAATCACTAAAAAATTGTCATCAATAACGTTTACATACTCTATTTACAGTGAATTCAACTTGTTATCAGCTTAAAATTGTCTTCCACAAGATCCAATGAAAATATGTAGGTAGATACTTTTTTAAACCAACACAAAAAAATAAATTGAGCGAAAAAGTTATCTAACTGACATATTTTTATTTAAGTAAAAGATTCTATTTTTGAAATAATAAACATAGTCAAGATCTATGGAAATTAAAAAAATGAAACATTTATATGGATAATCAATGTAATTGTTCGTATATAAATTATTAGATCAAACTATCAATAGGGCATATGAATTGTTACACCGGACTCTTAAAATTATTTATTTTAGCACAATCTTGTCAGGTAACTTTTTATGAACGTTTCTGTAAATAATAATAAATATTATGTAGAAAGAAATCTTACCTTTTCGACGACATTTCCGTCATTTTTGCTTTATCACTTTCACTTGTCACGTTCAGTATTTACAAAAATAAAAGTACATTATCTCTATATAATAATATAGAAGTGATATGTCAGTTCATTGTCTGTTACAAGTTATTTTTACTATTCCTAAAGTATATATAACTACCGCTAAAAAATTGCAAGAACGACCAACATGCACTGCAGATTTTTTTAAATAATAAAAGCATAGATAACGTAACATATTTTCTGTCACGTAGACCTGTCAATCTAAAAACGCATTCCTGCTTATTAGTTTAACTAGAAATAAAAATAAGAAATGTAGTATTAAATAAGTAATTTAATTATATTTCGTTAAACAGCCAATTATCTACATTTATAAAATAAGTGGTTCGAGATGAGTGATGGATATTTTCCTGTAACACATGAATATATTTGATAATTTAAAAATTACTCTCGATTAACATGATTTACGACGGACATAAAGTGTCTATATCGAAAAATAAATATAGGTATTTATATTGAAATAATTTTTACTATGCATAAATATACATTTATGAATTTTGTGACAAATGGAATGTTTTCTCATGGCGTTGCTATGGTAGCCCAATAATAACAAACACAGGGCCAATCAATAGACATAGGTATTCAAAATTCTCGTGTTTACTGTCATTCTGTCAAGTTGTAATGCATACGCGAATGAATAATTTTTATTGATTAAACTTTCATAATTTAGTCACCTTTTACATGTAAGGGTACACTTTAGTAACTGATCAATTCAAGCGAAATGTTCAAGAACACTTTTCAGTCTGGTTTCTTGTCAATTCTTTACAGTATAGGTAGCAAACCTTTGCAAATTTGGGATAAGAAAGTCCGCAATGGGCACATAAAAAGGATAACTGATAACGATATACAGAGCTTAGTGCTAGAAATAGTCGGCACCAATGTTAGCACCACTTACATTACCTGCCCGGCAGATCCTAAAAAGACTCTTGGAATCAAATTGCCATTCCTAGTGATGATAATAAAAAACCTAAAAAAATACTTTACATTCGAAGTTCAGGTAAGCATTACAGTATGTTATAACGCTTATTTTATACTTAAAAGTTATTACGAAAATGATTTTTAAAGTGTAATATAACTCTAACCTCAAAATATATGTTTACAGGTTTTAGATGACAAAAACGTGCGTAGAAGATTCAGAGCTAGCAATTATCAATCTACGACTAGGGTGAAACCCTTCATATGTACAATGCCCATGCGTCTTGATGAAGGCTGGAATCAAATACAGTTTAACCTAGCTGATTTTACAAGGAGAGCATATGGCACAAATTATGTTGAAACTTTAAGAGTTCAAATACATGCAAACTGTAGAATTAGGAGAGTGTACTTCTCAGACAGATTGTACTCTGAAGATGAATTACCTGCTGAATTTAAATTATTCCTACCAATACAGAATAAAGCTAAAACAGCTGTAGCTACATGAAAAATCCAAAGTCATTATCATTAATCAATTAAGTTTATTTTTGTTTTGTTTTAATAAATGTACATTTTCTTTACAATCTAACTTTTGATGTTTATAAAATGATTTTCAAATTTTTTAATAATACTAGTAATGAAAACAAAATGGATTACATTTATTTGACCATATACCTTTAATTTAAATTTTACATAATTTATTACAGAATCCAGATCATACAATTAAAATAGAATACAAAGAAAACATGGTTTTGTTTCGTAAACTTTTGGTGGTTAGTTCTGGTTGAAAGGCTTATAAATGCAATTTACAAATACATGTTTTAATAGTAACATACTCTACACATTACTTTAGGTAACTACACTGCAGAATTAAGAAGACAAGCTTAGAGTATCATATTTCTTTGTCTATTTCACTAACTGTATTTCTATCTTATAGAATAAAAAAGGATAAGCTGTAATGATAAAGATTTTTGCATAATAGGAAATCAATGTTGCATTGAATAGTTTAGTAATTATAAACTGATACCAACAGGTGAGTGGTTTCAAGGAATTAGAAAATATGTATATTGTATGTTACAATATTTTTGGTTTGAAGGTCAACTAGGTCAGTACAAGACACTGGCATGTATAACCATGTGATAAACAATACCTAGTTATTCTCGATATACATCAATATATACCTATATATAACATGTGCAGCAGAGATGAAGTGTGCAGTTCACTTGGGTCGAAATACCCTTATTCTCGATGTGTCAAACCTTCAAACAAGAATGAGGAGTTAAGAGAAGTTGTGTGATAAGTATAGGAGATAAATATTAGAAGCATTCTTTATGTGTTCTCTTGCATATTAAACTCTAAATGTATTTGTTCAACACTGTTTCAAGTCACTTTTTCATTTCATTCAGTTTCAAATCACACCAGGGTTAAATTAGGTTTTACTTCAAAGTATTTTTCAATCCTTCGAAAATTGAACCTATCCCACTGCATCGTTTACTTTCAATGTTTAGTTATGTATTTTATTTGATTCTTCGAAATAACATGTTAATGACGAATGTGAAAGACTTTAAGGCAAAACAGAAAATTATATCGCAATGGAATAACTATATCGCTATGTTTTATTGTCACATAAATAACTCACTTTTTCTTTAATTGGAATTTTCAAACCTTAATTAATCTTAATTAAGACATCCTAAATCATTGTTTACTAAATATTAAAATTGCATGATAAAAAATAATTATTTAGCGTACAGTTACAGACTTTTAATATATTATATTTATGACCGCGATTTTAGCGGCGTAGTTCCTGTTTCGATGGGATTTTCTGAATGAAAACTATGTCACTCCCTGGATCTCCATACCAAATTTCACCCAAATCGGTTCAGTAGTTTTTAAGTTTATTCATTACATACAAAAATTCAAATCTTTCCTACTTATAATATTTGTGTAGACTAGCTGTCCGCCCACGGCTGCGCCCGCCTTTCATATATTCTTCAATGTGTTTTAATTTTTTTATACGGAATCGTAACTGTTTTCCTAAAACAACTTAGTACTAAAATAAAGTAAAAATATTTCTCATACATTATAGCACTTGCCCGTAAAACTGTCCATTGAATCGGATTTTGTTCAATCTTTTGAGTTTACCCTAATTATTTTCGAAAATCAAAAATACCTACCCTAAGTTACCCGGAGTAACTTCAGCTATCTACCAAAAAAAGTCCCATCCAAATCGGTCCAGCCATTATGGAGATTACCCATTACAAACAGACAGACAATAATTTTGGAAATTGTATTTTTGCTATAGGTATCGTATATACATTCATATCTATTTAGTAA
Source organism: Samia ricini (assembly GCA_014132275.2). Taxonomy (NCBI): domain Eukaryota; kingdom Metazoa; phylum Arthropoda; class Insecta; order Lepidoptera; family Saturniidae; genus Samia; species Samia ricini. The sequence continues at coordinate 18,269,912 of AP028161.1, forward strand.
AAAAAATTGACATTACAGACACTTCAATTTTATTTTTTAGTATAGATTGATGAAACATTGATACATACCTAAGTATAAGTAATCATTCATAGTGGGTATCAGAGATAAATAATAAATTGTGAAAATTAATTGTCACATCTGCAGCGTGACCACTTCTAGTAGATTTTTACTTTTTTTGTATATTATGAGCTTAAATTATGTATTGTTGTAATATTTTGGAAAATGGAAAACATTTATGAAATTAAAAACACTAATCGGAGATTTATTGTGTTCGATGAGCAGCTGAGAAGCAATTACTGATTCTAAAGAGTTTCGGCATTTGTTAGTAAATTATCTTACATTGACATAAAACCTAAATTTGAATACTTGAGTACATTTTCAAACAAAAGGTTTTCATGTATCCAGTGCAAAAGTGATTGACATTTTGCATGCAAAATAATGTTTACAAGATATATGAAATTGTAGAGAGTTTACCGGAACTTTTAGTAGATTCGCAGAAAAAAATTGGTCATTCTGCACATTCCTGTTTCTTATCAAATGACATGTATTAATATCAAATAAAAATGGCGATGGTTGGTTTTAGTAGAGCTATTATTTTTTCTCTATTTATTTTAGGTATAACTAGAAAATGTAATGCAGAAGATATTATAGGATGCGGTGGATTTGTTAAAAGTCATGTTAGCTTGGATTTTTCAAAAATAGAAATCGGATTGTAAGTTAACCTAAGATCGTAAATAATTTCATTATAATGTATAATTGTGCTAAATGTAGATAGAATTATTTAATGTTCGTATTACTCTTCATAGTCTTAGATTTAGTAACGGCTTTAAGTCATAAAATTGATATTTGCAGGTACACTAAAGAAGGTGGACTTAAGGAGAAAACAGAATGTGCTCCAACGAATGGTTACTATTTCTTACCTCTGTACGAGAAAGGAGAATACGTTTTGAAGGTTCATCCACCAGCTGGATGGAGTTTCGAACCTTCCCATGTAAATTTAAATGTTAATGGAGCTACAGATCCATGTTCTGCTGGGCAGGACATAAATTTTGCTTTCAATGGCTTTGGTATCACTGGAAAAGTGATAACTGCTGGACAGAAGCAAGGCCCCAGTGGTATCTCCGTGGACCTGGTGAATGATAAAGGTGAAACAAGAAATACTATCACTGCTATTGGTGGTGATTTTCACTTTACTCCTGTTATACCTGGTAAATATACTGTCAGGGCATCCCATCCAAGGTAAGTTTACCACAAACTCTTTGCCAGTTGATTTAAAAGTAAATCATTTTTAAATATGATTAAGTATTAATGTAAATTTATATTAAAGAATTTCCTGTGCTGGAAACAATGTCTTTCATAAAAATATAAAATATGTATTTTGGTTTGATGATTACCATGGTAAAAATAATATAGATATTATTTTAAAATAATAATATCTATATTATTTTTACCATGAACTTTTTTTACTTGTTAAATTAAATTACAGAGAAGATGATATAGTTGTCGTTTTGTGAACAATAGTGATGTTTGGAATTGTGAACGATAGTGATGTCTGGAATTAACCCACATCTCTGTGCTTCCGCTAACATTATTAAGATTATGATTTGTATAGTTATTTTGATATGACAAAAAAAAAATTATATATATTATATTTATGAAAAAAAAAGAACCAGATCGAGTTTCTTGCTGGCTCTTCTCGACTGGGTTGATTTCCAAACCGGTTGTAGTGTTTTAGACGTTCATTAGCGCCTTCTTAGGGCCTAAATTGAATTTTTATTTTTTAATTTTTGATTTTGAGTTTTATCATTTTCATTGTTTATTTCCACTTATATAATGTACTTAAGTGCTTATGGGGTTAAATTAAAATTGAATATGGCTTTATGATTAAAGTACTAACTTATTTGGTTTTCTATCCATGTTTCTATTTTTGTAGATGGAAGTTAGACCCGTCACAAGCAGTAGTTCAAGTAAAAGAGGGGAACACAGCCTTGCCTTTTGGTGTTCTAGTAGTTAAAGGTTTTGATGTCACAGGATCTGTCAGTTCCTTTGGTAGTCCTATTGGTGGGATTTATGTATTGTTATATTCAAAAGAGGTGAGTTCAAAATTTTGCTGTTTCCTGAAATGTTAAAATTGGTTAATTTTCATTACAAATTGTGTATTGAAGTTTGAAAAATTTACTGATTTCATTAATGCAAATAAAGAAGTTTGTGTTTTTTTGCATTCCTTAATTAGTTTAAATACTTAAAAATGTAACATATGACTTATCCTTCCCATCTGATATTGATTATAACAAAGTTTAATATTTATCTAAATGGTTATAATTAAATAATTTTTTTATCAGGAAAATCCAAAGTTCAGAGTGGAAGGTTGCAATACAGCTCTTATGCAGGGCGTACCTGATTCTCCAATTTGCTACTCTATCACTGATGCATCAGGAGAATTTGCCTTTGGGCTCGTGCCTGCTGGAGACTACAAGTTATTGGCACTGCCCACACCTCCTGGCCAGGTCACAGTCACATATAACATAAAACCGGATTCTGTCCCATTCACTGTTAAACATGACAGTCTCTTCATTAAAAATGCTTTTGAGGTGAGTTTTTTCTGTACAAAGCCTTAAGAAATATTTTACATCTTGTGTTTTAATATCACTAGTTATTTTTGCTGCTTGAATTTTAAGTACCTGTTTTTATTGCTTGGCAATCCTTTATCCTACACAGATTATATTAGGGGTCAATTCTTATTGACTAAAACCCAGCAGTGCATAGCACACTACCATTGGTTAGATGAACACAGGATCATTTTGCATACATATTTTATCTAAATCTAGTAAAATCTATACAAAAATGGGCAAAGAACAATCAGTTAAAATTTATTTTTATTGGGGCTTAGTGATTGATTGATGTGTTTTAATGTAATTCAATATGGTTGGGCGGGTAATCCGCATTTTTTTCTTATTTAGTTTTAATTAGCCTATGCAATGAATCGGGGGTAGTTTTCTGACGCCGGACTTTCGGGTGAGTTGTTAGTCGCCAACCGCTCGCTTACCGCGCGCCTGCGTTCCTTGCGCGCAGACATCCTTCCGCATATTAATTATTAATAATAGCCTACAATAAAGAACTAGTATATAGTGTATGTATAAGTGTATGGTGTAAGAAGATGCGAGCCAACGGGACCCGCTAATAAGCAGTCGCACATCATAAATTACAGTAAGCAATATACATTTTTACCCGGTGGTTCTTGGTGTTAGATACACCCCTGGTTCTTTGCAAAGGCTATTTATCCGCGGACCCATCCATAGTTTGGTCCTTTGAGCCTGGATTGTTTCGAGCCTACATTTGTTAGAAATATTCACCCGCTATAATATACACTGGCGTTGTTACATACCTACGTAGGCATTGGTAAGGTGACCCGCCATTTTGTAACTTACCCTACTATATTTATTATTTTATTAAATTCGTTTTCTTGAGTTTAATTTTATCTTTTAACATTATAATGGCTCCTAATAAGTTTGAAATAGAACTTAATCAGCTTACCGCTATAAAAAAAGAAACTATTTTCGAACGTTTAAATCGTTTATATAACATATCCAAAAATATATCGAGTATGACATACACTCAAATAAGTTATTCTTATCGCAAACTGAGTCTATTTCTGAGTTGTACAGTAAGTTTGAAACAATTGATCAGATTAACGAGTTACAATTTAAAATTGATAGCACCGCGCCAGACTACTCGTGTTTAAATTCAATTGAGGATTTATATTCGGGTATTAAGTATAAACGTAATCTCATACTCACAAATAATAAAACATTCACATCTGATCAGAAACAAAATATTGTCAAATTACCGCCTAGCCAGTTCATTTGATGGTAAAATAGATAACTGGCCGAAATTTTATGAAATATTTCGTAGCAATGTGCATTTGAATAGCGATCTGACGAATGCGCAACGTTTGCAGTATTTAATCAGTAAATTAACTCAAGATGCTTTAAAATTAACCGCGGGTATTGTTCCCTCAGGGGATACCTATAACTTAATTTGGGATAGTTTGGTCAAAATGTACCAAGACAAACGTAGTTTAGGATTACATTATCTAAATAACTTCCTGGACATTAAAAGTTGCGTCGGTACTGCCGCTAATTTAAACACATTCGTAGAAACATTTTCCTCGTCTGTCGCTGCATTAAAATTGTTAGACATTCCTGACCTATTAGATTTTGTTAGGCTTATAATTAGCAATTGTAACACTTTCATAATTTCTTCTACCTATATTCAACATTTGACTGTAAGCCTTCCCAAAAACTTTAAAATAAATAAATAAAATAAAATTACTTTGCGGCTTGAGAAAACTTGATTCCCAAACACTACATCAATTTGAAAATAATGTTAGTGGGACGGAATTACTTTCTTATAAGGAATTTATATCATTTATTGAAGATTATGTTAAAGTACTCAAGAGATCGCATAATAATAATTCTTACACCGCACCGCGCGCAAAGCCTAGCGAAAAAAGTAAATATAACATACAAACATTTCTATCGAGCGACAAACCGGTTTCTTTATCGCGCTGTCAGCTGTGCGAGAGTAGCGAGCATCAGCTGTATAATTGGTTGCAATTTAAAAATATGCATTCACCACAAGCACGTTTTGATTTTATTAAATCAAAACGCGGCTGTGTAATTGTTTAAGTTTGTCTCACACATTAAGTAAATGTAAATCGCGTAACATTTGTAAAATTTGTAAGAAACCTATTCATCCGCGGATCTTTCCATATGATGGTCATTTGAGCTTGGATTGATTCCGCATATGTATTAGCTAAAATATTTACCCGCAGACCACTTCAAGATAAATTGGACAGTCACGTATCCGCGTGTATGGTCGTAACAGTTCACATCCCGCTACTGGAGCACGGCTATTTACACGCCTGCCTCTCCACAATAAAAACGAAAACTTTTCCTTAAAAATTCAAATGTTCGAATTTTTATTTACTATTTTTAAATTTTCTTTAATTTGACCTATAAATAAGGGTGACATAGTTTAATGTTCTTATGTTACATGTATTATAATAATAATTCAGTTTCATATAAAAATACATACTTCTAAATGACCACCAGGTGATAGGGTTCACAGTGGTGGGCTCTGTGGTAGCTTCCATTGGTGGCAACGGCATCTCAGGCGCTCGTGTCCTTCTAGATGGTAAACCATTGGGAAACACAGATGCCACTGGAAAGTTTACATTGCCTAATCTTCAACCCGGAGTCTATATACTTGGTGTGCAACATGGTGAGTTGGTGTTTCATGAAGATTATATTGAACTGATGATCGTCAAAAAGCAGTGGTAAATTATGGTAATCATCAGTTGTTGTGTTCCAACATCCTGTTTGGGAACTGGTTGCTTTCCTAGTATTATAGTCTTATCAATATTATTTAACATTGGGCATAATTGTAGTCGATTAGGTCTTTACCTAGGTCTTTACCATAATAAAAACAAGTTTTGTGTTCAAATTCAGGGAGGGTCATAAGTTTTGCTTAATTATTATTCCTGTTTGTTAAATAGATTTTTTATACTTTTTTTTTTTTTTTTTTGACGGGGGGAAATGCATTTACGCACTACCCTTACCTATTGTATTAGTGAGACCGAAGTCCCCCAATACAATAGGTAAGATTTTTTATACCTAACCACATATGAATGCAATTAACTTTGAATAAACATTCTTACAATTGCATTCCATTGTGTATGAAACAGGGAGAAGAAATGAGTAGAAATGTTAGTTAAAAAGATGTGTTGTATTTCAGAGCAGTGCGAGTTTGATGAGAGTCGGGTGACGGTGACGGCGACCGGGCCCGCGCAGGCGCCGGCCGTGCGCGCCGCGCGCTGGCGCGTGTGTGGCGCCGTCACGCCGCCGGACCCGCGCGAGGTGACGCTCGCCTCGGACGCCGGGCCCGTCACGATACGGAGGCTCGCACCCGACGACGCCGGTAACTTCTTTAGCTGCGATAGGGGAAAAACTTATTTAATGATACGCGTTAACAATTGTATTAGATTATGCTATGAGTAAAAATCAGACAAGTGGTATGGACAAGTGTTAGGTTATGTTCAAAATTTCATTAAACACATTATGAAATTTAAACGTTAACAAATTTTTCAATGTTTGAGTTTTTATTTCTTACGGCAGTCCCTATGGCTGTTTAGTTTTTTATGATGTACTAGCTAATAAATGCAACTCCATTTGCTTTGTTTATTATATTAAATGATGGTATAATGTTTTTTTTTTGAGATGGACCAATTGTCTAAGTAGTCAAATTGGCACGCTCAATGACAGACTTCATAATTTTATTTATATAGATAATTTCGTTTTTTTATTCCTTCCAATCACAGGCCCAATTTCGTATTATTAGTGTTTCAACAGCAAAATGGCGGGTCTTTGTTAAAACTTTTCAGGGAGTTTTATGACATTTTTATAAAACATGTTCTATGACATTATTTACAATATACTCATTTTATCACAATTACTTAATTATATCACATAAAATGCCATCAAAATTATATCATTTTAGTTGAGATATTACAAATTAATGAAATAAAATCAAGACTTTACTGCAAGTCAAACAATATCCTATCAAAAATTTGAAGTCTGTCTATACACATATCTCTGTTGTGTATTTGTGCGTCATGTTGTATGTATGTATAGTTCTGTGTATGTTATTCAATTAACAAGTACTTAGTATCCACTTAGAATAATCCATGACTTTTGATATATAACAATTTGATTTATGTACTTTTACTAGGTAAATGGTGCACATACCTACCCTCAGGGGTGTACACAGCCAAAATAGAAGTAACCGAACAGGAGCAAAGAGAGGGTCTGCAGTAAGTATTTGTGGAAATGTTGACTTTAACTTTTTTTCAATTAAAAATGTTTTCAAGCTTATAAATTTTTATGGTGGTAATATTGTGTTACTTGTTTCTTTTAGTACTGTCTAAGAACGATATGGACTGTCAATAGGCTTTGGATATACACTTGTTTCTTTTTACCACTAAAGTGGCAAATAGGCGTACGGTCCGCCTGATTGTAAGTGGTCATCGTAGCCTATGGACGCTTGCAATACCAGAGGTATCACGTCCGCGTTGATAACTGGTGGTCTTGAAGCGACATCGCTTGTGATCATGGCGGTTTTATCACCATGTGTATAGTGCGCAATATGTCTCATGTACAGGTTCTACCCGGTAACACAGAAGGTGTCGGTGGGTCACTCCCCGGTCTCCGGAGTGGTATTCTCCCAGCTGAAGGGCCGGCTGAGCGGCACCCTGGTATGCGACCCGGCCTCCGCCTGCAGTGGCGTGCGAGTCACATTGCGCCCCCTCTCGCTGGACGGAGGCTATATTGGGCAATCACTCACCACAGAGGCTAAGGGTGAGTTACCTCCCTGAGGAGGGACTGGCTCCCGCTCCCGGAGGACATGCAACAACGGTGTCGGCTTGTCCGCAGACGGGACCTACGAGTTCTCGGAGGTGTTGCCGGGCAGCGTGGAGGTCTCTGTTCCCGCGGAGAGGCTGTGCTGGGCGGAGGCGAGGCACAACGTGCCGGTCACACAGGAGCACACCGCCGTGCCCGCGTTCCACCACACAGGCTACGTCTTGCTGCTCCACGCAACCCACGCCGTTCAGGTACCTCTACCTCCCTCCGCCTATCATATACTCTCTACTCTCTCTATTGTCTAGTATACTTTTTCAATTATCATTTTTTAAACAATTACGCAGAGTAAAACGTAAAAAACGTTTTCAGTATAAAAATGTTATTTTGACATTACAAACAGACACTTTATTTATTAGTATATGAAACATGGATGGGTATAAATGTTTATGATTGAAATGTAATAAATGCACGTGTTAGGTGGAATACAGCAGCAAGCGGTCGAAGGGCGTGTTGGCAATGCCGCGGGGGCGGAGCCGGCATTGCGTGCGCTACGCGGAGCCGCACACGCTCACGCCCACCGGCTGCCACCGGTTCCGACCCGCGCAGGCGCAGGCCGACACGAGCGCTCCCGAACCCACTGTGAGTTTACTTTACATCACATGAGGATTGCATCAAACCATCGAACTTATACTATCTAAAAAAATTCTTATAAAAGAGATAAAAAAAATTAAAGTTAAATATATCTTAAAACTCTGCTTGAAATGATACTTGAATAGCATCAAAATTCAAAATAGTTAGTTTCGTATTAGTTTAAAATTATTTGTAGCTGTTAGTTGCAAAGTTGCAAAAAAAACGTGCAGAAAAGAACCATATCGAGTTTCGTTGCCGATTCTTCTCGATGACTGAATTGTTTTCCCGAACCAGTGGTAATATTTTAACGTCCATAAGCGCCGTATCAGGGTCTGAATTGAATAAACTGTTTTCGAATTTGAATTTTGATTTGAGGTGATACATTTTGCTGCGGTGGCGCACGCGGTCGGTATCCGTGTGACGTCACCGGAGCCCGTCACGACGACCTGCTGCTGCGGATCAGCAGCGACGACCACGGCGTCGAGGAGGTGGGGCCCCTCGTGCCGGTGCAGAGTCCCACAGGCGGTTACCTCTTCGAACACACCCTCTATATGGCTGAGGTAACAACTCCCTTTCCATCATCTTAACATCCCTACTTGACAGTTATACATTATGCGCGCACATTGTTAATTTGTGATACCACAAAAACTCTTGTAAATTTAGTACAGTGCTACAGACAGCATTTAAGATTAATAGAGCATTGAAAATATTGTTATTGACGTGACTGGTACGACTGTGTCCTACGTGGATAGATAGTCTTTAAATAAAAAGAAGTTCATTTGTGTATTTTTGGCACGACAGCACTTTTTAACCCCATTAGCCTATCTTGTTGAAGGAGTCAACTCTTTTATTCTACATCTATTAAGGAGTACGATGGTTTTAATAATTTTTTGTTGGTTGGTTTTAATAATGTTTTAATAAGTTTTAATAATAAACATGCATGGAAATATTGATATTATTTTCGAAAAAAGAACACGCGTACTATCGAATTTACGGACAAAGAAAATAAAATCCATTGCAGGAGCGTTTTTTTGAATTTGGAACATTACAACGATCCGGCAATGTTGTATGAAACGACGTACTGGGATTAAAGCAAATACTCTTTGATTGGATCTCTTTTATCATTATTGTCATACCAAAGTAAATCTCGTTGCTTATTACAAAATGGGTTCACGTGGCTGTATAGCCATAAATGCGCTTGCCTTTCGTCATAGATGATAAATAGAAAATTGATGGTAAAGCTGAAAATTCGTCTTGATTAGTTATTTACATACTTAATAAATATCAATTTTAATATCAATTAAATTAAATGCATATTATAAACAGTATGTTTTATTTCTCTGCATTCTTTTGAGAAAAGCACTATATATGCCTCGGTGGAAATGACAATTGCCCGTTTCGTATTAGTCAAGTCTTTTTTACACGGAATAGCTTCTGTGCTTTAACCAAAATCTCACCTGATGTTAAGTGATGTTACCGGAGCACACCTATTGATATTTGACGACAGGTTTTCAAACTTGAGGGTGGTAGCTACCCAGGAGGATATTATAGAAAATGCCCTACCATCATGTTATGGTTTCCTCATGATGTTTTCCTTCATCGAAAGCTCAGGCCGATTTTAGAGTCAGATAGATGGGAATCGGACCAGCGTCGATTGACGCGGAATCCTGCCGCGCTACCCGCTGCGCCATCATAGCTTCAAAACTTATAACAAACTCATACTCGACCTGCAATTGCCTATTTCACGGCCTTTGCAATGATGTACTATAAATTAAGAAATAAATTTTAAGTAACAAATGTTTTTTTTTGGTTGCCGTCTGTAATTGGGAATTAGAGTCGATTTGAGAAGTAACCTTTAGGAGTTGTGATGTCGATGTGTATGTGTCGGTGGTCAGGGTGAGGTTTCGGTGGTGTCCGCGCACTCCGCCACACTGCTGTTCCATCCGAGCGCGCCGCAGCAGGTGCTCGGCGAAGGCGACTGTCGCCCGCAAGCGCTCACCGTCCGCGCGACGCGAGGCCTCACGCTCTCGGGCCGGCTGTTGCCGCCGCAGTCTGACGTCACCGTCACACTCACCTCACGTTAGCAACACGTCCTCTATCCACTCTCAATATCCACTACTAATTATTAAGAAGTTATTACCTCGTAAAGTCACAGTGAACTGCTCTTACTGATTTTTTATTTCTATGAGCGAGCTTGCCTGGTTTAACTCAGAACCCCTTTGCAAATGCACCCCTTTGAAATAAAACTGCCCTACCTACCAAAACGAGACTCTTTCTGTATGTGACACGCGATATCAGTTTTTCCAGGGTAAATTTGATGGGGAAAAGATGTACCAATTTCTTTTTTATTGGTAAAGTTCCGGTAAATATTTACTAAACAGAAAAAATGTGTGTGTATACTTATGTTCGCACGTAAGAAGTTATACTTTTTTGACATAATAATAGAAAAAACTAAAACGTTGACAGCTAACTTCAGGGTGTTGATTTTTCGTGACGGTGTGCACGCGCATCGTAAAAATTTACGCTCGTCATTTTTTCCTAAAAGAAGTATAACTTCAAAAAAGTTTAGATGTTTGTAAATAGACTAATGACTCGTTCTAGCTTTGTATGGGTTACAAATTGATTGAGTATATATTTTGAGCTTATCCATAATAGACAGAAAAGGAATAATTTTACTTAAAAATAATATTTTTGTATAACAGTGGATACGAAACTAACCCAAGTGACAGGCGAAGACGGTACATACAAGTTCGGTCCACTGGACGCCTCCCGCGAGTACAGCATCAGGGCCGAGAAGGAGTCCTATGTGTTCTCGGAACCCGACGAGAACGGGGACATACTCGTGCACAAGCTGGCCGAGATCAACGTGCAGCTCGTCGAGGATGCTGATGACTCTCCTTTGCAGGTAACCACTTCTCATACACTCTTCATACACCCCACATACACTCTTCATACACTCCACATACACTCGACAATACAAACATCTTCTTCTCATGGTACACTCTTATCCCTTAAAATACGACAAAAAATGGTAATTTTTGCTGTCAAATACAAGATAATAATGTACATTTTACAAAAACAATGTTGTGTTACATACTGTTACATTTTTGTTTTAATTCACTTATTAACAGTATTAAATAAAATGATACAATCACGATTTACAGTAACTTATAATTTTTTTTATATAATTTAAAATAATCTCATAAATGTTAATTCGGATTTATCAAAATGGTGATTGTTTATGCTGACACTTTATTTAATGCTCATGTGTTCTTGTAGCACCACTTTTATGGAAATATAATTATGGTAACGCGAGAGTAGTTTTTATAACCTTGGCCGAATCGGAGAAGGAGGGGTGTGAAGTTTTAATAAAATTGACATAATCCACGCTTCCCCTAGCCAGTGGCTCGGCTTTCTCTAAATAAAAAAATGGCACTTTAGTGGCAGTCTCATTTGGATCTGTGGGTCTTGTTGAGGAAGTTGATGAAGAGTTAATGTGTTGATCTAATAGGGGGGTCTCGTATCCGTGAGTGGAGGGTCGTACCGGCGCACGCTCGGCAGCGGGCCGGAGGGGAGGCTGCGGTTCGCGTCCCTCTCCCCCGCGCAGTACTACGTGCGGCCCAACATGAAGGAGTACCGGTTCACTCCACCCCACGCACTCCTCCCACTCGAAGAGGGGAGCACGCATAACATTACTCTCAGGTATTAAACACACATACACACACACACACACACACACATGAATATTTATACACACAACAACAATTGCTTATGGTAATCGTTAATACACTGTGACATCTTGTAAAAATATCTCTGTTATATTTTGTTATAAATTGTGACAATACAGGGGTGTGCGTGTCGCGTGGTCGTGTGTGGGCACGCTTGTGTCGTTGGGCGGGGTGGGGTGGGAGGGTGCGGTGCTGCTGGCCACACCCACAGCCGGCGTTGGCCACGCCCAGCACTGCGCGACGGAGGAGGCGACCACCGAACTAGACGGAACCTTCAGGTACACATATTCAAACACCTGTTGTACGTGTGCTCATTTGTACTTTCATATTCTAATGAAAACGTATCATTGTGATTATATATTTTATGAAACTAAAAAGAAATATTGAAATTTATTTATATTGGGATTAGGTCATGTGTGTATTTAGTTTAATTATGAGAAACACGGGGATTGCACGCGGACGCAATCGCGGGCACAGCTAGTTTTATTTATTGTACAATTGTTGATTGCTGCCGTTGTGTAAAGAAGGTGATTTTCCACCAGGATACGAGGGTTGCTGCCAGAATGTTCCTACACCATACACCTGAAGGAGTCCAATACGGTTGAGCTGCGGGGATTGAAGCTGGCCAAGGCTCCAGCTCTGTTAGAGGTTTCATACTTTTTCTCTCATTGTTTATAAAAAAAATAGGATGGTGTTTTGAAACCATTCTCTGGTGTAAATGTTTGATGATGGTCAGTTGATGGTAGTCTTAATTATGGATTATTAGACGGTGAATAAATTAATAATATATTTGTGTAGTGAATGTTGTGTGTTTGCGTCTGGAGGTGAAGGAGAGGAAGGACCTGCGCGGCGTGAAGCTGATAGCCGTGCAGCCCCCCCATGCGGGTGCGGGCGCGGGGCCGGGCGACACCACCGTGCACGTGCGCTGCGCCACGCTCGATCACTACCGCACCCTCCGCCTCACCCTCGCGTCCGAGCACGCGCCCCCCACCACCCGCTCTACTCCACCAGGCTCGACCCCGGTCAGTACCGCACAAACCCTCACACTCTACAACAGCTCCCATCTCTAATGACGTCTCACAACAACGTTACCTCACTTGTATACCTGGGTGGTCTGAAAAGTTTCCGACCTCAACATGAAGATGGCAGCACTAATAAACAAAAGCTAGTGAATTTCGTCGTTCATCTGTTGACAGTTATTCACTAAAGTTTCAGCCATTTTGGACGCACAGTTGTTAAGTAACAGTCGTTTGAATGAGTTGATGTGAGTATTTTTATGAGAATGGACAAAATCGAGTATCGAGCTGTCATTAAATATTTGTTTTTGAAAGGCAATACGCCTACGAAAATAAAAGATGAGTTGGATTCTGTGTATGGGGACTCTGCACCATCATTTACCACAATGAAATTTTGGGCAGCTGAATTGAAACGTGGCCGTAAGAGCTTGGGAGACGATGAAGGTTCGGCATGTCCAAAAACTGCAACTACCGACGAAAACATCGCCAAAGTTCATCAAACGGTGCTAGACGACTGCCGAATTAAAGTGAGAGAGATAGCAGAGGTTATGAACATGTCAAAAGAACGGTTTGTCACATATTAAATCAACATTTAGCCATGAGAAAACTGTCCGCGCGTTGGGTGCCGCGTTTGCTCACGTTAGACCAAAAACGTGTTCAAATGAACATTTCCAACCTCTGTTGGCGCAGTTTAGACGCAATAAATCCGAGTTTTGGCGTCGATTAATTATTGTAGATTAAACTAGGATACACCATTATACGCCCGAAACAAAAATACAGTCCAAACAGTGGGCTGCAAAGGGTGAACCGGCTCCAAAAAAAGCAAAAACTGTTTTTTTTCGGCTGGGAAAGTGTTGGTGACTATTTTTTGGGATAGTCATGGAGTTATTTTGATCGACTATATTCAAAAAGGAAAAACCATTACAGGAGCATATTACCCATCATTACTTGACAAGCTGAAGGCAGAATTTGCGGAAAAAAACGGCCACATTTGCAGAAAAAAAATCCTGTTTCACCAAAACAACGCACCGTCTCACACCTCAGCGGTTGCCATGGCGAAAATCCACGAATTACGGTTTCAACTGCTTGACCATTCGCCTTACTCACCAGATCTGGCCCCAAGCGACTTCTTTTTGTTCCCTCATCTAAAAATTTTGCTCGGAGGACAGAGATTTTCGACAAATGAAGAAGCAATCACCTTCGTGAACAATTATTTTGCAGTGAAAAACGCCGAGTACTATTTGGACGGGTTACAGAGATGGGAGCATCGCCGGGAGAAGTGTATAGAGTTACAAGGAGACTATGTTGAAAAATGAAAAAAATAATTCTGAAAAAATGTCTTGTATCTTTGTTAGGTCGGAAACTTTTCAGACCACCCACGTACATTCCTAAAAACAATCGATTTATATGGATGGAATGGATAAACGCGAAGGACTACTTTTTTCGCAATAATTTTATTAAATTTAATTTATAAAAACATTTCTTCTTATTAGAAACTTTTATAAATCAAAACAAATTACGATTATGGTATACGTTTAATGTTTATTATAATCTATTATATTGACGCTTATTGTAATATCGCCAAGAGATGGCGTTACTTGTACTTTGGATGACGCTGTCGCTGTGTCTATATAGAATAGTTGTGTTAAACCAGTACTAATACTAATTGTGTTGATAGCTTATGCGGCTGACTGCCCTCAGTACTCGCCCCCAATGTCATGGTGAAGCTGTAAAGGCCCTTCCGGTCAACAGCGTTAGGTAGGTTCGAGAAAAAAAAAACTAATTGTAAATGCCTGTTATACCGTAATGCGATTTTTTATTCTTGTAAAAATGTTTTTTCGTGGTCTTTAAATACCAGTAGTATAGCATACCAGTAGTATACAGTATACAGTACTATACAGTAGTATAGTATACCAGTAGTAAATACCAGTACCAGTAGTATAGCATCACTTAATTATAGAAATCTTTGGAAATCGTTACCTGACAACGGCGAAAGGAGATCACGGACCGCTTTTCGGGTTTACACGTTGTGCGTGCAATAAAAAAAAAATACACGTGATGTTTCACTTTACCCACTTGTGATGTTTTGTTTTCTTAACCCCATTCCAGTTTCACGTGATCAATGGACGATCTTTAACGACTATATTATTTAAATAAGGTGCGCATCTCCTTTTCTTTCTAATATTCCTGGTCATGTTATCTTTCCGATAACTCAGTTAACTTTTAAATATTTAATGTTATAAAAGTTTAATAGCCAAGTGGTTGTTTTAAGTTTTTTTGAATCATTTATTCGTTTAAATTTCCAGCCGGGTACAGCCAGAACAGGAACCCGGGGCTGATGTACGTGTTGCCGCGCTTACCGGCCGACAACAAAACGTACGTGCTGCAGCTGGACTCTACGTTGTCGAAGGCGAGTCACATCTACGACGAGGAGATCCACTACTTCAATTCCGACGGGCAGTACAGGCACTTCTCCATACAGTTTAACCCTAAGGTCTGTTACTTTTACCGCATGGCAATAATAAAAAGCAACACGACACTCAGTCATGAGTTTGATGATTCTTTGATCACCATATCGTTTTTGTCAAGGCTGTGGGTCACATTCGCATGAATTTCCCACCCCCTTATGTATAGTGTGACGTCATATGTATTTATCAATTTTAGAAATGATTAAAACAACAGTTGTAAAATGTTAGCTCTGTAATAGTTGAATCATGTTTGTGTTCGCAGGTGAAGAGCTCGGAGCAGGAGCTGCGGCAGACGTCGCTGCTGATGGTGCCGGTGCTGGTAGCGTTCGTGTTCCTCTGCCGGCAGCGGGCGCGCTTGGGCCCCGGCGTCGCGGCCCTGCTCAGCGCGGCGCGTGCCCGGGTCAGGGCCCTGCGCGCATCCCGGGGGCCCAGGCCCGCGCGCCAGGACCTGCTGGACCGCGCCAGCATCGACCACATCCTCACCGCTGTCAACACGCCCGCGAAGAAACCGACTAAGAAGAAATTATAAACACATAAGTAGACTTCTTATAAGTAGACTTCTTTTGTGATGTTAAGTGATTCTCGATCGTGGGAAAACTTATAGATTCGCATCACCAATGCTATGACGTCACCAGTCAACATACTACAGCTTGGTCCAGTATAATATGCCATTTCAAGATTTTAAAGATTACTCTTTTTGTTAAATTACATATTAAATTTTATAATTACGCAGCCTATCATATGTAAATATATATAATTATTGCTCGGAGGTCCAGCTTGCGGCTGAGTGCCTTCAGCACTCGCCCCCAAAGTCACGGTGAAGCTGTAAAGGCCCTTCCGGTCAACAGCGTTAGCTAGGTTACAAAAAAACGGAGGGCCAATAGATGTAAAAACCAGACGACCAGATAATATGTTCAATGTTACGTTAAGTTAATAATTTCAATTATTCGAGTATAAAATTTAAATATTCAAAAGTAGTTATTTCAAAGTTTACAGTTTTCACTTCTGTCAGCAGTCCCCATGGCTGCCTAGTTGTTTACCTCAAATTTACGCTAATGCTAAGTACAAATGTCCAATATTTTTCCTACGTAATACTTTAAGGGCCCCCAAGTGAATTTATAAATAAAGACGTATACTATATTCCTACAAAATTTCATATATGAAATATTTAATATTAGTTAAATTACCTACCTGATGTATTGCATATTTTATATTTCGGTATGTGGAACAATTTTTTTTTTTTGCATTTGATATAGGAATATCGACTGATTATTTTCTATTGTCTGTTAAAAAAAGCAAACCACTAAAAATAAAAGTTGTTTAAAACTTTGTAAAAAAAACTTGTAAAGATTTTAGATTTATTCTATAAAGAAAGAGATGGTACGTTTTATACTAATTGTTAAGATAGAATGATTATACTATAGAAAAGGTCTCGTTTGCTTAAGACTTTTTTTTCAAATAAAAATATATTGTCACTTTAAATCACCAAATAAATGTATCCCTACCTGCTAACACCAAAATCTATCAGCTAGAGAAAATGGGCTTGTGTTGTTTGCAAGGTAGCCAGGTGCCTCCAGATGCCAGGCATCTGCATGGGTGACCCCCTCAGTAAGAGTGGAACAACAGTCACAGGTACGAATACTCACACACAACTGGTATAAACATAGTTATTACCAGAACAATCGGTGGTTGATAATTTAAAAATGGAACATCACCACCATTGATAAGACGTGATATTATTGCCTACAAGGGACCAGGGTGGGAAAACAAGTCCCCGTGGAGGAGCCGCCTGCCACTCCTACTCCGCAGGTCACCGCCACGGGAAGCGGAAGGCGCCAGGGCCAGACGGTGTCCCACGCTCGAACGCTTCCCCAGGCCCTGGGAACAGGTCGCCCCCTTGTCTGCCCCCCGCGCGCCTACCGGCCGCTGTTGTAGCTGGACGATTTGGGAAAGCTTTTTGAAAGGATAATAACTTTCCGCATCGCCCAGCACATGCGGACGTGGAGCCTGATTTCGCGAATGTGCAGTTTGGCTTCACAGCAACGCTCGACGAGATGGATGATAAAGGGTCATGGGCTTAAAGGGGTGATCGATGGCGGCTACCTCCCGGGAAGATAGGCTGTTGGCGGAGTCCTTTGACATCGCCAATGCCTTCGACAACCTTCCGTATGCCGTGATACTTGAGGCGTTCTGGTATTTCGAAGTGCCTCAGTACATGAGCGGGCTGTTGAAGAGCTATCTGGTAGTCTACATCGACGGAGGGGGCACCACTGCAAAGCATACGACAGGCTGCGTTGTCCCACAGGGGTCGGTCTTGGGACCGCTTGTGTACCTCGTCCGCAGCGCACTCTGGTGGAGAGCGTATCAACTGCTATACGGAGGACACTATACTCGTGGCCCGGAGGAGGGGAGAGCCTGGCCAGGGAGAGGGTGGTCTACTGGTCAGGCCCATAGAGATGCTGGGGCTCAAGTTTGCGATGGAAAAAAACCGAGACTTTGTTGTTTCAAGGGCCTAGGCGCGAAGCATCCTCGGACTCCAGCATGCCGGTAGGAGGGTAACGAGTCCGGGTGAAGGCCCGGGTTATGGGGGTTCAAGCCCCATTTTTGTAGGGTCGGAACGCGTATAGCCGGTGCCACGTGGCACTGGGGCGGCTCCTTCCAGCTCGCCAGCTCCAAGCTCCACGCGGGAGTCTTGCGTAGCATGGCCGGCTACGAAGCACCCGTGTGTGCTAAGCAGCGCACGGTGGCGTAAAGGGCGATACCTGAGTACCGCATAGTGTCTGCGTCTGCGGCCTTTGTGCTCGCAAGATCCCTGGCGTGAAGCGGAGGTCCTAGCCGCCGTGTACCGTTTCACGGCGGCGAGTAGAGAGGGTGGAGGGCTCCGCTTTGCATATGCAGAAGTGATGGTGGAAAGGAGGAGAGCGAAGGAGGCCGCGTTCCGGCGATGGGAGGAGAACCTGACGGATTTGCGCTACGGTCGTAGTACCGTAGATGCCATCGGCCCGTTCCTCCAGGAATGGATAGGAAGAAGGCACGGCTCCCTCAGCATCCGTCTTGTGCAGACACTATCCGCACACGGTTGCTTTGAGTAGTATCTGCATAAGACAGTCAGGAGGGAGCCGTCAGTGGCCTGTCACCACTGGGACGCTGCAGAGGACACCGCGCAGCACACTCTGACGGAGTCCATTGCCAACGAAAGATTCTAACATATTTATATTACCAGAACAATCAGTTGATCAATTTGGTTTTACAAATATGCTTGCACTGATTTTCAGTTTTTATAGAAATGATGTAACATATCCACCTCCATTGATAAGACTTCACACTATTGCCGACAAGGAACCAGGGTCGATACAAGTAGTAACATCAATGATAAAAGTCATATCTTTATCAAACCCTTTGGGTCCTTCGGCAATTTCAATAAATTTTGATGACTATCCGTTGTCAACGAAAGACTTTATGAGCAAACTGTCGAAACATTTACGAGTGTCGTAAACAGCGTGCCATAGCCAACAATTTAAACATGGCAACGACGTAAATATAAGCTCATTCTTAGAATTTGTGTTGCCGAGAAGTTCGTCGGGCAAACAGTGTGGTGATACTAACTGGTTACATTCCCGATTACCTGTTAACATTTTTATTAGAGCATGGTTACCCCAACATAGTGTTATTTGGATTGATCGGACTAGAAAAGTTTGAACGAACAACTGAAAATAAATTGATCATACAGGGAAGATTGAACGCAGAAAATGTAAACCCGCTGTCGTATCTCGAGATCTTCACTGATTTTGAAGACTACTCTTGGAGGCAGGTAGGATTCTGCGCCAAATGGGCCCTCGAAAATTTATTTTTGAGGAAGCAACGTACATTTTCATATCTAACCGTGAATATGTCCTCGATAAAAACGTTTTTAAACACACGAGATGTTAGTGAATATTTGAAAATATCAACCAACTTATTTGATGCAGAAGCGAAGTGCACTTATTTGAAAGTGTACGTTGCACATTCCAGGTGGACCAAGAGTGTTGGTGTGATGAGGAAATGTTTCTGACACCCGGTGTCATGCAAATCGGCTGGGCGACTAGAAAAAGTCATTTCTTGAATCACGAAGGTTTCGGCATCGGAGATTTTTGTTCGTTTCGAGAGAGAAATTCGTTAAATGTATCGAGGGGTCTATCTGACGATGGAAACTTGAAAGGTTGATGTCCAAAGTGGAATTGGCATTGCTGGAATGCCATAAAAGTAGCGCCGCGAAGAATCCGTCATACGATAATGAGTAGGGATCATTTCCGATGCCGAGACCTTCGTGAATCAAGAAATGACTATTTCTAGTCGCCCAGCCGATTTGCATGACACCGGATGTCAGAAACATTACCTCATCACACCAACACTCTTGGTCCACCTGGAATGTGCAACGTACACTTTCAAATAAGTGCACTTCGCTTCTGAATCAAATAAGTTGGTTGATATTTTCAAATATTCACTAACATCTCGTGTGCTTAAAAACGTTTTTATCGAGGACATATTCACGGTTAGATATGAAAATGTACGTTGCTTCCTCAAAAATAAATTTTTGAGGGCCCATTTGGCGCAGAATCCTACCTGCCTCCAAGAGTAGTCTTCAAAATCAGTGAAGATCTCGAGAAACGACAGCGGGTTTACATTTTCTGCGTTCAATCTTCCCTGTATGGTCAATTTGTTTTCAGTTGTTCGTTCAAACTTTTCTAGTCCGATCAATCCAAATCACACTATGTTGGGGGTAACCATGCTCTAATAAAAATGTTAACAGGTAATCGGGAATGTAACTAGTTCGTATCACCACACTGTTTGCCCGACGAACTTCTCCGCAACACAATCCTAAGAATGAGCTTATATTTACGCCTTTGCCATGTTTAAATTGTTGGCTATGGCACGCTGTTTCGACACTCGTAAACGTTTCGACAGTTTGCTCATAAAGTCTTCCGTTGACAGCGGATAGTCCAAAAATTTATTGAAATTGTCGAAAGACCCAAAGGGTTTGATAAAGATATGACTTTTATCATTGATGTTACTACTTGTATCGACCCTGGTTCCTTGTCGGCAATAGTGTGAAGTCTTATCACTGTAGGTGGAGAAATTTCATCATTTCTATAAGAACTGGATATCAGTGCAAGCATATTTGTAAAACAAATTGATCAACTTATTGTTCTGGTAATATAAATATGTTAGAATCTTTCGTTGGCAATGGACAGTCATCAAATATTATAGAAATTGTCGAAGGACCCAGAGCGTTTTGTAAATTTTATCAGTAATGTTACTACTTGTATCCACCTTGGTTCCTTGTCGGGATTATTGTGAAGTCTTACAATGGCGGTGGAGATGTTCCATAACCTCTATAAAAGCTGGATATCAGTTCAAGTATTTGTAAAAGAAATTGATTAACAACTGATTGTTCTGCTGAAAACTATGTTTGTACCAGTTGTGTGTCTATTGCTGTCGTTTAACTCGGCAGAGCAAGAGGAGATGAGAGGAGGATCTTCCATGCACACCTGGCATCTGAAGGTTTACCTTGCAAACAACACAAGCCCATTTTCTTTAGCTGATAGTTTTCGATGTTAAGCAGGTATGTATATGTATTTGTTAATTTTAAAGCTGAACCTATAATTTTATTTAAAAAAAACGTCTTATCTGTAGACACATCGCAGACCTAAATTTTCTGTATTCAATTTAATTAAACTATTATCGCAGTCAATTGTTTTCAATAATGAAACTACCTACTCTATTGTAACGACTCATCTCCCCAATATTTATCAAAAAATGTATACTACTTTCACTAATAAGTATTTAGTTGTTTTAAATAAGAGATGTTACATATAAATAAATAAAATAATTGAAATTATGTTTGAGTGATTTGTATGTTGTTTGTTTTTAAATTATTTATAGAGCATTTATGGTGATTGATACAAGTATTTTTTTTGTAATAAGGTTTGATGAATAAAAAAGTATTCGGTAATTTGTTGAGTATTCATTTATTTGTATTATAGTAATAAAGAAAATAATAAATATCATAGCCGTTGTACTTAGAATATATTTGAGAATGGGCACGTGGTATTGCCAGTCGTTATAAAAAGTGAATGTGCTTGTTATTTTTTATAACAATCACCGTATCTATTTTCACAATCGGAAAGTGTCCGCGTATGGTGGTCCCACATCCTCGCGTTCTCTTTACTGTAAACAAACATATAAATTATAATTAAACAATATATTAAGCACACGAGTCTTATAGACATAAGTCTATATATTATTATCGTCTAATATTGAAAATGGAAATGGCGTCTTGTATTGAGTTCGTACCTATTTACTTCCTCAAAGTCACGGTGGAGCTTTATAAGCCCTTCCGGTCAACAGCGTTAGCAAGTTAGAAATAAAAGTACCTAATTACATAAAAAACTAATACTGGTGACAACTTTTGAATTAATTTTGCTATTCAATAACAGATGGCGCCGTGCTACTAAGATTTACATAACTATTACTTACTTGACATTAGATGGCGCTATATGAACGTAAATTTTTCAGGTACTGAATAATTAATATCGCCCAAAGAAATAATGATAAACATAACCAAGCTTATGGAACTCTTTCTATTAATTCATTGTGCTAAATTTTTTACATTAATATTTTTGGTAAATGGACAAAATATTTCAAGTTGAAGGCGAAAAAGACACATCAAAGTTTTATTTAAAGATCGCACACAGTTACAACAATGAATACGCTCTGTATTGTGTGGTAAAAGAGCAACAACGAATTTGTTATATTGAATTTATTGGAAATATCGACTCACTTGACGAAGTAGAGTTCATAAGCCGCTAAGAAGTTGTATTGTGATCGCGCGTGCAACTTGCACAGCTGCAGTCTTTCGCAGTCGTCGTCGTAACTGAAAATATTCAACAATACTAAACCAGATTCTCATATCGAGTTTTAATAACTTTGGTAGACAATGAATCAAAACAGAGTTTACATACTATGAAGTTAACTAAGTTAATGAACGTCCCACACTTTTCTTTTTTCCCGGCCTTTTCTGCTTTTTGGTTGATATTATGAAGTTTACCAAGGCAAGGTCATAACAAATTGATTCAACAAATAATGAATTAAATATTACTATTTGAAGCTAATGTATTTGTACTTACGTAGTAAAAAATACCCAAATTGGTACTTAATGTTGTATATGGTAAAACGAAATATTTGTACCTTTTTTCAATAACATTATGTATTCACACTATGCTATCTACATTAATACAAAAATATTTATGGAATTAGGTAGTTGACACCACGAACCAATAATTATAGAACTGGTGACAATTTCTCTGGAAACACTTCATTTTAGCTCTGAAAATCTGATCATTTTCAATTTTGAAACTTGCTTTGAAATAAATGAATAGTTAGTGAATTAGGTTGTGAAAAAATGACTTCATATGTTGTTATTACCATACAAAAACAATGAGAAATTGGTGTTTGGCAAGTAATAAAAAATATACCAATTAATAAATGGTATCAATTACCCAATCTACAAAAGCGCGGCCCGCAGTGGTACCCACATTGACCTATGTACCCCTTGCGCGATTTGCAATCACGCTTATAAACATTCATAATCAAAATAGCTTGTGAATTTTGGTATGCTATATTCCGATATTAATATTTTAATAGGCAAAAAAAGTAGGCACATCAAATGCTTAAAGTTTAAGCAAATTTAAAGATTTATGGAGGTATGTAAATCATCCGTCCATTCAATCGGAAGATGTCCACTGCTGGACATAGGTCTCCCTTAAAAAATGGGAAATTGCCACAATTGCCACGCTTGGCAGGCGGGTTCGCGATCGCAGTCAGGTGTTAATGGTGCTCAGAGGATGCTCCTCCCTATCCCCTGCTTTATTGCTTAGTCGCCTTATACGACACCAACGGGTACAAATGAGGAGGTGCTATTCTTAGCCACACGGCTAAATAAATGAATAAATCATATCATATCGGTAAACCATGTTTCATGTTTATCTTATAAGATAAGACTATTAATTATAACGGCCATATCGTATGTTTTAGAGACATTTCGTGTTGTTGATATCTCGAAAAACTTTAAATATAACGTTTCAAATATTAGAAGAATTCAACCAAAAATATTTAAAAAGACACTCAAAAAAGATATTAAGTGCTTGTTGACAAAAAACAATACCTTCTTTTCGTCCTAAGTCTAGTCATATCCACGTCACTGGAGCTATCTATATTGAACATTGGGTTTATAAACCTTTTTTGGACAATGTGCGGCTCTAGACTGGTCGATGATAAATCTGAGAACAATTTTTTGATATTTATATTATAAAATACTAGCATTTTCGCTGCTGCACTCACGTATCAAATTTTCTATTCCGTATTCACTGTGAAATATAGTTTTAAAATAAATTATTGGGAAAGAATGTGGCCTATTTTTTGTACAGGTCCTAAAGTAGTTTTTGTGCAAACAGAAAGGAAAAACAAATTCAAATATTACCCAGTAAATTGCTAGTAAGTCGATTGAATCCGATTTTGCTCACAATTGTATGAGTTTTAATTTTTTTTACGTGGAACCCTGATTATTTTGCAAAAATAACGTTGCGTCTTATAACTTCAGCTATCTCTACCAGATAGAACAGCAAACATTTTGAAAATTATGTTTTTGGTATATGTACCTATTATGGATATATACCATTCATATGTGTTATAGTAAGAAGCTGTTATTTTGAGAATACAAATAAAATATTACGTTAGGAATCCATTACTTTTACATCATTGTCACTTAACATGATGTGAACTTGTATTTAAATGTTAACAACAAAAAGTATAAACTTTGTGAATAAAAATCATCATACCATATTCTAAATTCTCCAAAGGCATAGACAAAACCACGCAAGTGAGTCCCGCAATCAGAAATAACACATGAAACATTTTGTTTTATTTATTTTAACAATACAATGTCCTAACTTTAGCGACTTTATTTTTGGCCATTTAAATTTACTGGGATTTATATACTACAAGTGATCCCCCCTCTACAGAAATATTTGTTCGTCAAATGACGTTATTCACATATAAATCATGATATTTACAGAATATATAATAAATCGATTAGTTGTTGTTAACAAATCGTTTAGTTAAACACCAATCGGTTGCATAAAGGGCTCTCAGTGTTATCAGGCACGTCTTACTATTTTAGGAAAATTTGAAACTGATTACAGTAGTAAAAGTGTATAAGATGTCTGTCTATACGATGACTGCAAGTCTTGGTCCACGTCTTTTTTTTAACCTAGCTAACGCTGTTGACCGGAAGGGCCATTACAGCTTCACCGTATCTTTGGGGGCGAGTGCTGAAGGCACTCAGCCACAAAACGTAACTAGCACAAGAGTTACCAAAATTATATGAACCTCGGCTTGGCTGTTACCGGAGTGTGAAAACTCCCGCGGAATTTTGATCCTAGCTAAAAACTACATTTTTTATTTAACATAAAGAAAAGATTCCTTACAGGACTTATGTACCTGGGTGTTGCGTACAGGAGTGAGTGTGCGGTGTTGTGCGTGTAAAGCTCAATGCATGGTTAGTGTCACTGTATCGCGCTGGCGGCGACGTCAAGAGTCTCCCTAGTTGGGGAACGAGACACGTCTTGGGTCGCCGCCTGAGGGGGAGAGTGTGCGGGTTGGTCCCCGGTTGTGCTCCAATACGTATTTTATTTCCCCAACTGGGGAGACTCCTGTTTCTGTATCTCCCTCCAGCTCGATACAGTGACACTTTCATGCATTAACGTAACATGTATTACACGGCAGCAGCGGCTCTAGCCCTTGTAGCACCCGTGTGCCGTCACTTGCCACCACGCCCTTTGAGAGTGGTAACGCTCCGAGCGACGCATCTTTGTAGGTGTCGCTCGGGTCGCTCGACGTCCCGTACAACACTGCGCTGCACGCCCTGCATTATAGGTAAAGCCGGCTCAGATTACACAGCACCCCCCACACCTGTATACTACGCGGAGATACGTGGGTTACGTAAGAGACCCTGAGATTCTTAGTTTCCCTTAAGTACTGTAGTTAGCTGGTCAAACCGAGGTCCGTAACTCTTTAGTGCTCTTGCTTTAGCTACCACTGAGGCTGAGCGCCCTGAAGTGATCGCTTTAAAGTTGTGTGAAGCTGTCAATGTTCTTACAGTCAACAACGCGTTAATCAATTAGAAACAAGTAATTGTAAGATGGAGAATTTTCAGGGTTTATTTTCCATCGTGAGAATTTTTCAGAAATACTGAATTAATTGTCATGTGATCTAAAAGCATGACAATACATATAATAATGAAATATTTATGTACTTACTCCTTTTAACACTGAAGTTGACATAAACTCGAAATTTTCTACAGCAAAATGACCATGTTCTCAATTAGGTGCGGTCGCAGCCAAAGACTTTGGTGTTTGAATTATCGTGTGTTACGTATTTTTCAAAATTATGTCAAATCTGTGGGTACTTATTCTTGACTTCATTGTTTAGACGTTTTATGCAGAAAGTTATTTATTTATTTAAAGCTCTCGTAAATCGTCTATATTTAAGAGATTTATTCTATGATCACCCCACTTGGACCGCCACTGTTTTCAGTTGAACCTCTGATGTCCTTGGTAAAAATAAAACAGGAAAATAAATTAGGAAAAGTAGATTAGAAAAAAGAGACACAGTATACGCATCATGCGCACCAAATGTACATTATCGTAAAGTATTTTGAAATAGACTGTTTAGACAGTGAAAACTCAGAAATTCTCCGCTCAAGATTGTTTGTCATTATTTTAAATAGCTGTTAAATGTACGTACAGATTATGTAATCTGGTGATGAAAATTCTCTTAGATGTTCCTAACATCATAACTAAAAGAAGTTCTTTCTGGTGATATTCATTTTGGTGACGCAAGGTAAACTGCTTATGATTTAGGCATACTCATTTTTCCAAAAGATAATAAATAACCGCAAGAAGCTGAATATAATGTCTGTTTGACATTTGTATTACTTTGATTTTGTACGTTACTAGATATTTACTATATGATTTATGGAAATAATATTAAAATAAATATATTTTGTTTATTGTTTATGTTTATGTATTTTGTGACCGCTGTTATAAACTAGTGTACCTACATAAACTATTATGTTTTAATTATAAACTTTTTGTTCTGACGATGACTCGTAGTTTTTATATGATATTTGAAATAAAATAAGAGAGTTAATTAGAGGTATACGAATTACGAAGTGCTATCATGATTTATAAAAGTTTTTTGAGGCAAAGAAACTTTTCCTTGGAATGTCCTGTTTATATTATTCGAAATTAAGTTTCTAATTGATTAATAAACGTAAATTACCCGAGTCTAGTTTGTGCGATAGTGTTCTTATCAAAGTTTTTGTTCTTTCCACGATCGGTAAAAAAATTAGCCCCAAAATAAATCCTTGAGGAACACCTCGATGATTGATCGTTTTGACACAACGCATTTATAGAATTTGTGTGAACAGATTATACGTGTAATCTCATAATTGCAACTGTTAAAAGGGCAACATGATATCTTTGGTAATAGAGTGAAGTATCTATTCAATCAAAGGTACAAGAAAAAACTACCAAAATGAATAGTGTACCCATTTCTGTGTCGTATACTTAAAGTAAAAAAAAAAAAAGCGTTTTTCTATTAATATATGAGTTACAATTGACATAATATTGCTTTTCAGAAATGTAAATTGTTTATTCAATTTGGGAGTTAATAGAATGAACGTCAAAAACTAGGTTCGAAAAAGAAGAGACAACAAAAAACAGAGAAAAAATCGGTCATGCCGTTCCGGAGATAAGCCAAACCAAACAGACAGAGACGTAAAAAGATTACATATGTATTTAGTAAAAAGCTTAATAAAGTTAATAGTTTAAGTATTTACCAGGATACAATATGATGGCAACACTTATCCATACAAGTCACTGTCACTGGTTACAAACTGATATCATAATTGCAAATAATCCAGAAGCTGTGTAACTTTGTTAAGTTATTAGTTAAGACCAGGATTCTGTAAAATCTAGATTAAACTTCATAACTCATAATATTAGAAATCCTTACTAATAATATTTTTATTCGTAAGTAGTTTTCTTGACTTCCATTGGTGTTTAGAACAGATTTTATTATATATATATATATATATATATATATATATATATATATATATATATATATATAAATTAATGTAGATTTGTTAATAAAAATATTATTGTAATCTTTAATAAAATTTATATTATTGTATGAACATAAAGAAATACCAAATGTGGGAGAATTCAACTTTTATTACATTAATATCATTAATCTTACAGCAAAATTCAATGTATTAAAATCTCTTACAATTTTTAAGCCTTTTTCTTATATGACGTTTCTGGCATTGCCAACAGTGCCTATTTTATTTTATTGTACGTTAAAAAGAATATTTGGTCTTTGGTGTTGTTCCTACCATCGCTTAAATAGTTTTCATGTCTAGGTTTCCATTTCCACTTCAAACCTTAAATTGTTATTGGTGTGTAACTATATCGTATCATCGTCAAGTAGGTGTGCAATAGAAGTCATACATTTCATATCAAAATAAATAGTAAATGTATATCAGAAATAGATTTTATATAAGAAACGAAAGTGTGCTGTCACGGGACGCTTACCAAGTGTGAAAGAACGAAATTATTTTGTACATAAAAGAAAGATTATGGAAAAAAAAATTAACAATAAAAAATAAAATATTTAGGTTTTGTATCGCCACGCCATCAGTCGGCCTGACCTAAAAGTTATAGGGCTAACAATTTGCTTAGACATATATTTACCACCGTATAATGTTAAATATTCACTGTAAACAATATAAGGCAAAATAATTTGTAATCCTGAAGTGAAGTATATGTAGAAACGGTTTATTACATAGCAATATTATCTTACCAACTAGCTCTAGCATTGTTGTTTCACGTCAGAAATATATTTAGTAATGATGGTACATTTTTTAGCGGATAATACTACTAATCAGACCTCAGCACCATTAAATAGTGTTTACAACAGGATCAGAATGAATTGAATAACTTTGTTCTAAGATGTTTCACAAACAAAAACAATGCAATATAGAGTATTGTGGTTATTTTGTAAATAACTAAAACCATTGTAAATAATCAACTCTGTTTGACGTATCGATTCACGTCAATGAGGCTCTAAATGGTAGATCATTGATTTATTTCACATCCGTCAGGTACAATCGTGTAATAATATATTAAGAAAAAAATTTTTATATTGAAATTTATATTACTTGTATTTGGCTGATTGTCAATGATCCAACTATTTAAATTACAATGGCAACATTTTTATTTACTGTTATATTATTTGGTGTTACTTTTTCTCTTGTTATAGTTGTTTTGCGGCTATGTTTCACACTCTGGTAACGGCCAAGCCGAGGTTCGTACCATTTTGCTAACCCTTATGTTAGTTACCTTTTGTGACTGAGTGCCTTCAGTACTCGCCCCCAAAAAGTTCAGTGAAACTGTAAAGGCTCTTCCAGTCAACAGGGTTAGCTAGGTTAATAAAAAAAATATTGTCATAGTTACGGTTATTTAGGTTTTATTTGTATGTGTGGCAAGTAAGTGAGTTCACACACTTGTATTCATCGATTGTAGTCTAAAGATACCTTTTCCTGAGGTCATAGTAACCAAGAATCGCATTTAGGTATTTAAATCTGTATAATTTTTATTGTGTACTATTTACTTAATAATTAATTAATTGTGTACCTTTGTCATCGAGATATTCAGTTAAGAAATTTGTAATTTACATGTTCGTAAGGTATCTTTAGGTAACGCACAGCTGAGTTTCGAGATCTCATCTCTTCATAATCTCTGAATACTGTTTAATATATTCTACCTCATTTTCTCGCACGTCAAATCCTATAGATATATGTATGTGTCTGTCTCTTTTCAATCTCACTCTTTCGTTTCATCAAGCTTCAAATCTTAATATTTTTAAGCTAATACAAATCTGTTCAGTAGTTTTGTCCGTGTTTATGTTGAGATGTTACCTTTTAATATAATTTTAGGTACTTTTAGTACATTATGAATAAACAGCAGATAACAATATTACAGAAAAATATAAAAAACATTATTTATAAAATACTAAGCCGATTTGAATAACATTCAACCCAGGGTAGTATCTGAGCTACATAGGGTTACGTTTCTGCACAGAAATAAATATATTTTACATGAGTAAAGCCACGATCGTTGGTTAGTATAAAATACACATAATGAAATATTACATAATTGTCAACGAATTAATATTTCAGTGATATCTTTACTTGAAGAATTTTCACCGCGCGACTGTACACGCTCGTGGTAGATATTGTTAGAATATTATTTTTAGTTATAATCTATAGTGAGCATTAAATAAATATGTTAATTATACCGTAGATATTAAAGATATATATCGGCTTTTGTGTAAGATTGTATTTACAAACTGTGCCACTCTTCCTATAGCATCGACATTTAATATGAAATAATCATAATGATATAAA
This sequence comes from Samia ricini, assembly GCA_014132275.2. Lineage (NCBI taxonomy): Eukaryota > Metazoa > Arthropoda > Insecta > Lepidoptera > Saturniidae > Samia > Samia ricini. Next base: position 18,299,741 of record AP028161.1, read on the forward strand.
GTAATTTATTAGATATTACTTAAAACTAACTGATAAATTTTTTTTTTATAAAAATGAAAATTAGGTAAATCAGTACTCTTATAATTTTTATGTATATTTTAATCTAACCATAATACAAAACTCATAAAATAATTTAATTGTGTTTTTCTTTTTCATATTTGCATCAATCATTGATTAACTTTTTTATGAAATTAGTATTCGAGTGTTTTCGAAAACTGTGTATGCCGCATGCACGGAATAATTTTTATAAATCGGCAATCCGATGTTTATTGTGTCAAATTTTTATAAAATCAAAATCTCTTTATTAAGCTCTTAGGAATGTCAAAAAAACGTTTCAGAAAACAACCCAAATTGTGTAAAAATGTTTCTTATTTCTAAATTATATAGTTTCCAGTTACAAACGGTTTTAGCGGGTTTGTATGGAGAGAGGTGTCATTTCCAGACATCACTATTCTAACCTAAACTAGCCAACACGTTTAAAAAATTCTAAGAACAAAGTACATTATTTTGTAAAAGTCTCATATTATTAACATGGTTTTACCTATGGTATATTTAGAAATTAACATAACAGATGTCTGCTGTAATTAAAGTTTTATGCACCTAATGGGAAAAAAGTTAGAAGCTATATTTATTATTTTATAAAAATATTTTAAACCTAAACCTAAAACCTAAAAAGAAGCTATATCGAAATACACTAAATAAATTAATTATAGCGGTAACAAATAAACGACGCTGATTCAATTTGCTAGTATATAAAATTGCTATTTGATTTACCTACGCTATTTAGGTAATTCGTTCTTGTTTGAATTATTATAATCGACATCGCCGCTGTTTCCTTTTTAGACTTAATGTGTTATAAGTTTTCTTCTCGTTTGTCATTTAGGAATATAATAGATGTATATTTTTGTTACAGCATGATTTAATTTCACATGATATTTCATCATGTTTATTTTGCTTCTAATTGCGCAACAAATTGTGTCTCAAAGATTTACTTTCTTGCATTTAGCATAATCTACTATTATTTGCAAAATCAAAGGCATTACAGTTTACAATATATACTTAGTATATTTTCACTAATATGTACGATGGTTATTACAGTATGGATCATTACGTGAACGATAGTGATGTCTGGAAGTAACCCACATCTCTGTGCTTCCACTAACATTATTAAAACTACGATTTGTATAGTTTTTATATGACAAAAAAAATTATATATATTATATTTATGAAAAAAAAAGAACCAGATCGAGTTTCTTGCCGGCTCTTCTCGACTGGGTTGTTTTCTGAACCGGTGGTAGTGTTTTAGACGTTCATAAGCGCCTTCTTAGGGCCTAAATTGAATAAATAATTTTTTTTTTTTTTTTTTGATGGACTAAATAATGGTGTAGTGAGCAGTCCAATTGCCTTTAAACATAATTAATTTTAGTAGGGTATCCAGCTGAAAATAGTTTAGCTATTCGATCATAGATGGCGCAATTTACTATTATCTTTCAAAAATAAAATAAGTTATCCCAATTATTAATAAAGTAATTATTTTGATATAAGGAATTAAAGTAATATTTACTGTTATTTGCTATCATTATCTATCATAAATAAAAAAATAAGTAGATTGCTAAATTTATTATGAATTGTGCTAGATAACAATAGATGTCACTAAAATCATGTATTAGTTTCTCCGATAACAATGCTTAAATTTTCTAGAGACATCGCGCGTTTTCTCGGTGGCAGAGTACGCTACGATCTCGGGTATAAAAGTAGAGATTGTGCTGTCAAAATAAATATTCAACATTGAAAAGTGTAAGCGAACGAAATACAAGTCAACGAGACATCGTGAAAATGTCACTAGTGCCGTATTGGCTGCGTCATTTGCGAAACCTGGCTTACAGAAACTCTATTGCCGCCAGGGCATTCGAAGATCCTTTCAGTGTTTTTGCAAGAGATCCGTTCTTCCGTGACCCGGTGAAGTTTGTAAACCAAGTTACCACACCAATTGATGAACACCATGGCATCGAAGGTATCTACTCCGACTCAGAGGTCAAAGTCGACGGGAAAAAAGTCGAAGTGCATCTGGACGTACAGAATTATACTCCAGAACAGATTCAAGTGAAGACGGTCGGCAACGAAATCTTAGTGGAAGGGAAGAGGGAAGTAAAACGTGAGGGTGGTTGGACAAGAGGTCACTTTGAGAGAAGATTCCTTTTACCTGAAGGTTTTCCACCGGAACGCGTCGAATGTCACCTCAACAAGGGAATACTGAAGCTTATCGCCTTTCGATCTGAACCGATAGCTGAGAGAAATATACCCATTCAAGAAAAATCTAACTCCGATGAACCTGCAAAGTGAAGTCTTACACAGCTGCAATTATAGACATGAATATTTTCGCTTTACGGTACAATAAACAGTTCTTTATAATTAGTGTTTAAACATATGTGAATTGTATGAAGGTTTGTTTTACCATTTTTGTTCAATAGCAAAAAGCATTAATCAGTTATGTGTATTTGCTAACTTAAGATTATTAGGCGCCTATTTTTAGTTTTTAAATTTTGTACTAGACTCTCCTGGAATGTTCGAGGAAATTCTTTGCATTATTCATAAGGAGTTTATGATGCAGGCTTTCAAGTTTCTATAGACTGATTAAGATTAGTTATTTTATTTGAGTTTCTTGAATGTAGATTATATACATAGAATGTTCATGAATAAATGAATGCAAAAACTAGTTCCGTTCTTTTTTTAAATTACCTTGAGTTAAATTTCCATAGGTTTACCAGTGCAGAACTATTCTGTTACTTTTTAAGTAAATTGTATGTATGGTAATGCAGTAATATGTAGTATCAAAGACTAAATAATAGTAGTATGCAGATTTGGATTGTGTAATTTCTGATTCAAAAGTTTTCTTAAGCAATTCTCGAAAGAACTATAATGAGCGTGAGCTTCCAATAAAGGCAAAACATGTATGAACAATGGATGTACGAAAACGATTTTCTAACAAATGCTAAATGTACTATAATTTTAAATAAATAAACGTCATTGTGTAAAAAATATTTTTATTTAGATGTTTTTAGAAGTTCTATATCAGTATTATTATTCAAAACTTGGTAATTTTATTAATTCTATTTGATAGGATATTTTTTTTATATCAATTTAGTACAACAAACCTAGAGAAGCGCTAAAGTAGTTATTGAAATGAATAATGTTTTTCTATGAACCAATGCCTAAATAAAGTAAGTACCTTTAGCTACTAAAAAAATAAGATTCTATTTAAAACATTACAGCAACAATCATCCATATTCAGTTAAAAGACGCTAAATGAAGTTTCAAAGAGCTTAAGTAGTGGTTTTGGTTTTCTAGTATTGTTTTCCAGAGTGTAGGGTAATTTTGTTTTACAAACTATATTTTTCATGACAAAATACGATAATTTGAAATCCAGGAAGTGGTAACACTGGAGCGACGCGAGGCGAATCGAACACTGACTATGCGATCAGTATTGCCGATTTATCCACAGAATAACATTACTCCTACCGGAGATTTACCACTTTTATAGCTAAATTCAGCTCTATTTACAATTACTTAGTTTCTAAAAAACATAGTACTTGGGTTTATAATAGCTCCCTCTTTTTTAATTTAGTTCTATTGCATACAATGACAAAAATTACAAAGCATATTACACAACTGGTGTAGAAAATGGGCTGTAATAAAGAATTCATCAATAAATAGAAACGCAGAATGAAAGAAGAATCACAAAATAGCATTTTGGTCTAAAATTTTAGTATTCCAAGATGTGGTTGCGATCAATCATTCCAAAGAATTCTTCTGAATTTGAAAGGGTATTATATAGTCAGCATAATATTGTCAGTAAAAGATCCTGTAACAGACTTAAAAATGACACCACAAATACGATTCAGACTATTCGATTAGGATTTCGCCTAGTCAAGAAATGGTTTCTAATAGTCACAAATTGACCAAAGGTGTCAAAACTAGGTGCAATGGCAACATACGAAAACTCAAGGGCGACTAAAGAAGAACTAAACAATTCGGAATTGTATTCATAAATAATTGTTTTGTTGACAATAATGAATCATATTTTGTCTGACATTTTCTAATTTTTTATACTTTGCATTTTAAAATTCTTCGTTTAGGTACTTATTAAATTTAATTTTTTAATATTATATTATTAGACATTATCGTTCATTAACTTGTAGTATTCAACTATTGTATATAATTTTGGTGGCGTTATACGTGATATAGTTTAGTTGTTATGCATTTTACCACTTTGTTAGGCATTGAAGAATATTTAATAAAATAATACGAATATTGTAGAATAACTACAAGCTCAAAAGAGCTAGTACCCAGGACCGTTAAACAAGTTAATAATAATAAAGGTAAGGTTGGGAAAATGTAAACAATATATCAACAGTATCGATATACAAAGAGTAAAAAATAACGATATATAGATATTTTACCTCAAGCGGCGATTACCTGAATAAAATCTAAATGCTCGAAGGGGAAAAACTAACAAATATATGGTATTTTATTCGTTATTAAAATACGTATTTAAATATTATTGGTAGAATGAAAATAGTTCTTAGTGGAAATGTAAGAATAAGTGGAATATATTATAATATTTATAAAATATATTAAAGTACTTAAAAAAATATTCGAATTTGATATTCGGAAATCAATATTGATTATAGATATTTCTAAATTAAAAACATCGTCGATAATTATCTTTTTTTTAATATCGATGTTTTGATATATCGTAGTTGGTGCCCTTACCTATAAAAAGGCTATTATACGACGCGATGCGTGCCGCAATTGATAATATCAAACCTAGTTTGTGACCTGTGTATGAGACGTAGTTTCGTCGTGGTCCGTGAATTATGTGTATTGTGCCGTCTACGTAATTTAGAAACCTAAATATCGAAAAGGACAGTTTATTTACGTAAAATAAATTTAGAACTATAAATTTTCGCTTTTTTAATGATATTCAGAGATTCTTTGGAAATATGATGTGTTTACAATATTATGTTTAAATGTAATGAAGTGGAATGTGTTGATTTAAGTTTTTGATTTGGTTGACACGGATAGTGATAGTGATCTGTGAGGCTCCATTAAAAGTAATTATATTATTTTGTAACAAACATGACACAACCGTTGGGTAAGTATTATTATTATTGTAAAAACTGAAAATAATAGTGCTTCGAAACTTGCTGTGTAGTCTAATAAACTGAATATTCAAATAACCTCATAATAAGGATGTCTTTAGTAGTACCGGAGTAGCTAGACTATATTTTGACTTTTATAAACATCAAAAAATCCTAAGATTTTTAATATTGTATTTCTTTTATAAATAATAAAAAACAATTTTTTTGATGAATTAGTGACTAAAGCAGGGGTCGGCAAGTAATTTCAGGTGGCGTTCGGATACTGTGGGAAAATTTTAACGAGGTTCAGAAAACAACAACTATACATATTTAAACCACATCAGTTATAGTTATAACTACACACAGGCTAGATAGGAAACTAATCAAACCATGTCAATTGTAGGTACTTCTAAAACAGGTTAACTAGGCAACTTAGAATAAGTTAGATTCTATGTGGCTTAAAAATATTATTTCCACATTTATATATGTGTAATCTCCGGAACGGCTTTACCGATTTTTAGTAGATAGCTAAAACTACACCGAGTAACTTAGGGTGCTTTTGATTTTCGAAAATAATTTGGGTTCCGCGTAAAAAAAATATAACTCATAAAAATTGAATTAAATCCGATTCAATGCACAGTTTTACGGGCATGTGCTATAATTTATGAGAAATAATGTTACTTTATCTTAGTACGTAATTTTTTTTTAGGAAAACGATTATGGTTCCGTATAAAAAAATTAAAACGCAGTGAAGAATATATGAAACGCGGGCGCAGCTGCAGGTATACAGCTAGTTATCTAATAATTTTATACAAATCGGTCCACTATTGACGGAGAAATTGAGTAAAAAAGATACAGACGAAGTGACAACCTCCTCTTTTTTGAAGTCGGTTAAATTTTTTTGAAATAAAGAGAAGAGACATGTTTGGAATTTGAACAAACCGTAATCGGAGACGGACACGATTCCTCATACGCAGACGTAACCCGAACCATCGCGTCGTACACCGCGACTCCGCAGATTGACTTTGTTATTATAATTATAAATTTCTTAATAGAGCAAGTAAGCGATGATGGCTCAGTTGCTCAGATGCTCGCCTGAGTAGCCACCACCTTCAAGTTTGAAAACCTGTCGCTAAATACCAAAAGGTGTGTTCCGGCACTTGAGAACCAGCACCTAGGTTTAGTGTGTTTACCATCCTGGATCACATCGTTAACAAATTTAAACGTATTGGCATCTATTTTTAATTGTAAGGAATCAGCCATTTTCACCATGGATAAAAATCACACATAGTGGGACATAATCATTAAGTACCCAGATATAACTAAATCCTTTAATTTTAAAGATACTCCTAAGCGCAATGTTTACCATCATTTAGAAACTACTGGTCCCCCTGTGTACGCTCGAGCATCGAAACTTCTACAAGATAAATAAAAACGTACCAAGGAAGAATTTAGGCTCATGCTAAAAACAAGCATATGAAGGCCATCTAAAAGTCCATGGCCCAGCACGCTGCACGTAGTACCCAAGAAAACGGGAAAATACGTCCTTGTTGTGATTATAGAAGTCTTAATACGGTAACATCTAGTGCCACGATTACACGATTTTACTTATTTGTTAGAAGGTAAAACTATTTTTACAAAAATTGACGTCGTACATGATATAGAAGAAAATTATTAACACAACACCTTAACCTATACACAACTAACACACCTATTCGAATTTGCGAGGATGAGATTCGGATTCAGTAAAGCTAGTCAAACATGGTAACGTTTCATGGACCATTCGGTACTTGAAGGTTTCGATTTTTTTATTCACTTATATCGACGATATAAAACTTGCAAGCTCAATAGTTTCACTGCATAAACAGCGTTTAGAGCAGGTTTTCCAACGTTTTAATCAATTTGGTATTAGCAAAAATTTAAGCAAATGTGTTTTTGGCAAATTTCTTATAAAATTTTTGGGGTATGAAGTTTCTAAAGATGGAATATGATCTTTAGACAGCAAATCTCAAATTATAAAAGATCGCACCCGAGAAGCGATGTGTACTTATTCAGCTAATGACTGACGCATCAAATTCTTGCATCGATGCGGTTTTGCAACAGTCTGTTGGTGGTAATTGGAATTGGAGATGGAATTCTAGCCATCTGTCTAGCAATTCAGTACTTTAAAGAGATAAACGAAGGGCGACAACTTGTTATTTACATCGATCATAAATCCCTAACGTTTTCATTCAAAAAAGCTCGATATGAAAAAGAGACTCCGCGGGGCATCAGACAATTATCTTTTATTAGCGAATATACAACAGACATTCGATATGTGCTTGGTAACGATAACGTGGTATCTGACAACTTGTCACGCGTCGAGACCGTATCATGCACAACCTTAATAAATTTTGATGAGTTAGCTGATGCTGTAGAGAATTTAAGAGAATAGTTATGCCTATGAGTAGCAAACCTATTTTCTGTGAAATGTCTATTAATAAAGTTAGAGCTTATTTACCTAAAGAATATCATAAAACAATGTTTGATCCAACACATAATTTGAGTCATTCCGAAATACGATCCTCGTGAAAATTGATATCAGATAAATATTTATTTTTGGCCTAACATGAATCGTGATATGAGTACTTGGGCTTAGACATGTTTAAGTTGTCGATAGACAGTTGTAAAGTAACAAGACATATTAATTCTGCATTAGAAACGTTCCTGACGTGCGATAGATTTGAACATATTCGAGTATATGAACGAGTGTAGTAGGTCCTTACTTTCCTTACTTTCGACTCCTGGAACGGATATAGATATTATTTAACTATAATCGACAGACGTACACATTGCACCGAAGCGTTTTCAGGTAGATCGCATAGCTCTTCGCTAATGGATAACTCAAAAACTGTTCACTTAATTTCAGGTCTACAACAGCTAATCAATAACAATCACCTCATAGTGAAACAGAAGCCCAGCTATTTCCAAGGCAATAAGTATGTCGTATTTGATCCCAACAATAAACCGATATTGTTTGCTAAAGAAGAAGGTGGACTTTTATCCTTGATAGGTGGTAAAGACAGATCTTTCAACATGGACCTGCACGATGAGAATAAACAAAAGGTGATAAAAATGAATAACTAGAGTCTGTCTGTAATATTAAAATAACAATTTTTTACTAAGAATGTATATACGGTCTGTCTGTGTGTTCCGGATAATCTCCAGAACGGCTGAACCGATTATGACGGGACGTATTTGCCGGATAGTTACACCGCATAACTTAGGTTACTTTTATTTTTCGGCAGCTATTGGGGTTCTGCATACAAAAATTAAAACTCATGAAGTTTGAAATTGAAACATTATTTTCCAAAGATTTAAAAAAAAAACTATATATTACAAAAAAGTTATATGAATATTGGAATTTATTAGTCACAAATTAAAATCAATGTGTTTTATGATATCTTACGGCCGGTTTCGGTTTCTCCTCAATCCTTTTTTTTCTGAAGTGTCAAATCAATCACAAAAACTGACATATCATTTGGTTAATCTCTAATTTTAGTTTATAAGATTCAATATTGTAACCCGCTGTTAAAAGTCTTCGACTGAGTTGTTCACTGTGTTTATACTCAGCTAAAACATATTCTTCTCAAATTTATTATTCTATACTAATAAATAAAATTGAAGTGTCTGTTTGTAACATAACATAAGCTCACGCCTGTTATCCCCGAAGGGTTAGGCAGAGGAGAAATAGCGAATTACACCACCCACATATCGTCGAGCTTAGTTCCGTCCCAGATGTGACAAGGGGCCGCCGCCTGTCGCCATATCAGGCGCAAATTCCAGACTCCGGGATGGTACTGAGTAGAAAAACACAATATCACTTGACCCGACCCGGAGATCGAACCCGAGACTTCAGAACGACAGTCGTACCGTAATACAACTGCGCCACCGAGGCAGTTCTGTTTGTAATGTCAAAATATTTTGTTTACTGAAAAAATACAATTTATAAAATTTTTGTCTGTCTGTTTGTTCCGGATAATCTCCAGAACGACTGGACGGATTTTGACGGGCCTTTTTTGGTAGATAGCTGTAGTTACTCCGGGTAACTTATGGTACTTTTAATTTTCGAAAATAATTAGGATTCCGCGTGTAAAAATTAAAACTCATAAAACATTTAATGCAGTTTTACTGACAAGTGCATTTGCAATTTTTTCTTTAATCGAAAGAGTACACTTCCCAGGTGGTCCAATTTCCACCAGATCGGTATCACATCAGTGAAATTTAGGAAAATTGAGAAAAGGCCTCGTATATTATAGAAACTTACACGTGTTTCATATATTCGTTTTCAAAGCTATGAAGTAGGCTTCACAGCTATACCTCAAAGTACATACTTAAACTAAAAAGTAGAAAAAAACCTTTTATAATTAATAACAAAACCAACTTCAAAAGAATAAGCTATAAAAATGCACTAAAAAGGCAATAAATTTTTACTTTATTATCCTGCTTCGTTAATTTTGGAGTCGGTGCCAGCTAGCTATCACAATTACATATAAGCTTAATATAGGACTAGGGTGATTTTAAAGAACAATTAATCAAATTGAATATAATTAGCGACGTACATTTACACCACTTTGTTATCCATAAGCTGGCGCCGATTTGAAAATTAACGAAGCAGATTAATTAATATTATAATATATAAAGTAATTATTTATTGACTTTTTAGTTCATTTTATAACTTATTCTATTAAAGTCGGTTTTGTTTTTAATTTTAAAAAGTTATTTGACATGTCATAAAGCCCTTGTTGCATTCAAGTACCTATTGATAAAATACGAATTACAACTTTTTCGTCTAGTTGAATTGCCAATATACTATATGCTTCTTGTCTGGCTGTAAAAAATTTGAAAGCTGATATTGAGTAAATACGAGAAACAAAAAATTATGTCTGTAATACAAAAAATCTATTTTTTTGATGATATAATATTCTCGGTTTCCAGGTTATATCTCTCCGACGTCCGTATACTTTTGGTCCAGATAAAATGGAAGTCAGTCTGTGTGGAGTTGTGGTGAGTGTGGTCCGGCAACAACCCACTATGTTAATCCCCGTCATCAACATTAACGACGCGGCTGATAGACCCGTGCTAAGAATCAAAGGACCAGCCGCAACCTCAGGGGAATGCGACTTTGATGTAATCGATTATATGTAATATTTTATTTTGTAGATTTTAAATTTTTTTCATTTACATCATTTCATATACACTGAAATATTTATACATACGAGTAAATAGGGAAATATAAAACGGTTGAAGATATTTTGCCTTTCTGTTTCTCAACCGATACTCTCTTTCTTGGTAGCTTTAGTGTAATCGATAAAATAAAATAGGGAACAAATTTTTTTTTGTATGTCGATTATGGTTTAATTTAGACCACTGGGCGAACACTAGTATTGATTAAATTACAGACAACTGTAGTTTTCTATATCCTATTTTGTCTCTGTATAGCTATAGCACGACTGTAATATAAATTAAAAATAGCGCCGTTAATTGTCATTGTCACAAGTCACAAGTGATGATGGTTTAGAACAAACTTGTTTCTTTAATCTATGTGTACGTTTTATCAAAATTTGCCTTGGGATTGAGTGTGATGGTGGTAACTCGTTATATCCTCGTTATACCCTTTGACCAGTGCCGGATTAACTACGTAGCAAGAGTAGCAATTGCTACTGGCCCCGCGCGAAAGGGGGCCCCGCATGTTTAATCCACTCATCTCTGCCTGAGTAAATAAATGTATTGAGTATTGAATTGTATTTTTACCACTTTATACTTAAGAACCCATAGTAGACCAAGGGCTTTTTGAAAGAATTTTCTACGGGCCCCGCGCTTGTTTAATCCGGCACTGCCTTTGACGAGCTATTTCACTAAGCCAAACCATTATAGATACTGTATAAATCGAAAGAAAATCAGGCTTCAGCCATTAATAAAAATACTTAATTGGATTAGAATTATTTCTAATATTTCATTCGACTAACTTTAGGTTCGAGTGAACTGGCTTGTCATATGGCGTCTTATAAATGGTCCATATAGAAATAATTCTTAATTTAATGAGTGATTGTCTTTATAAATGGCATGAAAATATTCCATTTTAGTGGATTGTTTATATTAATAGAACGTTAATAATGGCTTGGTTCAGTGGAATGACTTGTGAAGTGGCATCGTGTAAATGAACTATGAAGGCCACGTACAAATACTGACTATCAAGTGATATTGTCGGAACACGCATATAACGTGTTTGACGGCAGAGTTTCAACTTCAGGGTAACTATTGAAAAATGTTTTGCAACTAATGCTATGATTTACAAGTATCAACATAAAATGTCGTTAATTTCCATATAGCTTTGACAATATCGGTTCCTGTCTGTGCAGTTACAGGGAGCGAACAAAATTTCTATAGGTGTGATACAAAAGAAGTGGCGAGGTTTCCTGACAGAAATGCTAACTGATAATGACTATTTCCACATTCACTTCCCGATGGATTTGGACGTGCGCTTCAAGGCAGCTGTACTCGGGACCTGCTTCCTTATTGTAAGTTTTTAATTTCTCTTAATTCTTTGAATTTTATAACGGCTAATATAATGGTTAGATTGAATTGAATTTGCTTACTATTGCTGATAAGAAGTGGGGCTGTCTAAGATAGAGGAGAGAGAGATAGAGATATTTGTTTAGTTGGTTTTTGCATGTGGAGATGATGTATGAAAAAAGATTAACGAAACCGAACGAAGGCCGGTAAGGTCCGACATAGGCAAACGTATTTCGATCAGATCTAGGACTTTCTAGAGAAAGGCCAAGTCAAAAGTACCCGTGTATGAAAGTGCTTTTTTATAATAGCTCGGCAAAAAGTGACGGCAATGAGCCTCAAGGTAAGCACAATGCAATTCTGAAACAGTGGCGACTGGGGAGAGATCGTTTATCCATCGTCAGTCGTCCCTGTCATGCCGGCCAAGGTATAGGCTCAGTCCTTTGAACACAATTTCACCTGATGTTAAGTGACGATGTGGTCAAGGATGGTAAACACAGTAAGCCTAGATACTGGTTCTCAAGTGATACTGTCGGAACACGTCTAGTGGTATTTGGCGACAGGCTTTTCGAACTTGAGGAGTGGTAGTTACCCAGGCGGGCATTGTTAGAAATTCCCCTACCACCATGCTATGGTTTCCTCACGGTTTCCTTCAATTATGAAAGTAGAAGAAGCGAAAGACGTGTGTCAGAATCATAACCGGTGGAAGGCGATAATCTGTGAAGGAAGATATGTAGGAAAAAAATATATGTATACATAGTACTCGTATTTCCTGTAGGAATTTTACTAATATTATATTTCTTTTCAGGATTTCTTATATTATGAACACTAAGGGCCTGGAAATTGACTACAAATTATTTGTGTGTTACCGTATGACACAAATTATAGCAAAGTCACCGGCTTAACATGTGACTTCCTGTTACTTAATTCAGTCTCTTTTGACGATATCAATCCCACAGATTGAAGAAAATCGAGAGTAAAGATGTTTACACATTAATAAATTGATGTAGTATGTATAGTACAAGGCTATAATGACGTCAAAAGTAATACTATACTTATTGGAATTTAATGACTGGTATTATAAGTTAGGTTTAGGTTTTATGTATACCCTTATTGCTATGTTCTTTGTGGAAATGGATAAGAAATTATCTAAAAATAATCTATAAATATCTATATCTAATCTATAAAAATCTCATTGAATAAACGTGACGGTTTTCATAATATGACTACAAGCGGCATTAGTTTAATTTGTAGGTTTATAGTTCAGTAATGGTAACACGGACTAACTGAATAAATTAATAAAAGAAACATTTCAACGATTAGTAATTTTGCAATACAAAATTTTAGTATAGAATTTTTTTATTTCAGTTTTTAGTTTTCGTTACGTAATAGGTACGAGAAATCACCTCGGAATGTGACTAAATTTAATATTAAATTTGTTTATAGATTATTAAAAGTTGTGATACATGATTGCCTTCTGATATTGTATTAAGAATCTTTAAATACTATATGTGATTATACTCCTAAAAATATATAACTTGTTATTAAAAATAATCGTTTGATTACTCCTTTGGATCCTTTTTTGTAAACAATTAGCTGTACTCGCTGCTCTACTCGTATAAATATAACATTTACACATCTTAATTTTTCACTGGTTTAGATATTGTATAAGAAGTTACTGCTAATTATGTTTATTTCTACTTTATCCTCGTAATTTGGAAGCACAGATAGTGCTTTAACCACAGTCTCATCTGATATGGTCCAGGTTGGTAACACACACTAAGCCTAGGTACTGGTTCTCAAGTGATGCTACCGGAACACACACACCTATTGGTATTTGGTGATAGGTTTTCAAACTTGAGGGTGGCAGCTACCCAGGCGGGCATTATTAGAAAATGCCCTACCACTATGTTTTGGTTCCTCACGATGTTTTCCTTCACCATAACCTATGGCGATATATCGGTAGCTATGCCCGTGATTTCTATTAAAATTAAATCTAAGCTGCAAAGAGAACCTGCAGACTCGATTTTTTTATACTATCTTAAATAAGTATGTAATGTGCAATCTCCTATGTAGTGTATGGAATTGCGAAGGTTTGTTATATAATTTTATATTAACTATTTAAAAAAAATAAAATTCGGTTATGCATATTTGCTCATATATGTCCATCAGGCACTATTTTTGGTTGTAAATCTGTTATCATTATTATTAACTAACTGCTCGCGACTTCACTCGCGTGGAATTGAGGCAATTATATCTAATAGAAAACCCATATTCTACCTCTAGATGCAATATATCTATATATGTCCCGTCCGTCGGGACAGAAGGTCATAATATGCATTTTAAGTTGGGTCAGCGCCCCCATGATACTCTCCTATGATAGAACACCAAGTATTCTCCTTTGAAAATTAATCAATTCTGATGTTTATTATAACATCTAGAAATTTACAGATATTACTTGATGATTATTCTAGTCTACACTAGAAGTGTTTCACACACTATCGAATAATTCTACAACCAAAGATTACTAGATGCTAGAATTCTAGAATGAGCCGGATATAGTAGTGTTTTATTCCAAGCAAGTTTCGTAAAACATTTTTAAAGACAAGGGAATTTCGCCTCTAGACTTCTGAACTATATTGTGATCAGTTTCCATAAGTTTGTTTGTTTACTAGAGACTGCTTAGTTACCCTACAGGGTATCTCTGTCCTCGCCGCGAGTTGATGGGGTTGACCTAAAATAAGTTTGGTCTAAAGTGATAAAAAATATGACGTCATTGATGAATAATAATTTGCTTTACTTCACTAATTTTTTTAGCCATTTAACAGTTTATCGTTTTTTATTTTACACGTTGGTTAATGTGAACCAATTAATTTCTCGAACGTTTCACATTAAGTACCACATAATATTACATTTGTGTTTGTTTTTAATAAGTATTAAATAATATTAAAATTAGTGAGTTATTTTAACTAACCTCGAAACATCAATGTTAATTTTGTATATGAGAATAAGACAATTATTCTTTAAATAATTGTCATTTCTCTTCTCTTCATCTCCTATATTATGATAACTTCCTAATTCTAAACACATTATTCCTAAGTGGTAAGCTTGTTAGTTACACACTATAAGCCAATACTATATGCCAATACCAGTTTTTAAATGAGCAATCTACTGAGAGTCAGAATGTAAAACACTATACCTATTATAACACTAAAAGTATAGGCAGGTTAATTTAAGAAAATAATACGAATTTTTAGTTTCGTATTAAAATTAGATCCAACCTATAAACCTGTGTATAATGCTAGACTTAAAGATCTAATCTACGACTAGATTTTTTTACACTGGTATAAATTATAGAGTAAGTATGTATATACATACATAATACGTACGTTTAATGATTTGTTTTGAATGTAGAGATTTCGAAGTTGCAGAAATATCATGTCGATATAACAATATTTATTTAAGTACCCTTGGTATTTGAAAAATATCGCGTTAGTCCTACGATATCCATGAATGACGACAGTGATGATTCGACACAATAATCTATACTAATAAATATAATTGAAATGTTTGTTTGTAATCTTAAAATATTTTTTTTTTACTTAATGTATGTACCTATACCAAAATCACAATTGTTAAAGTTTTTGTTTGTCTGTCTGTTCCGCTTAATCTTTTTGGTAGATAAACCCGCATAACTTAAGATACTTTTATTTTTAGAAAATGATTAGGGGTTCGCGTAAAAAAAATATTAAATATAAATAAAAAAAAAGAATAAAATCCTATTCAAAGCATACTTTTATAATCTATCTATAATAAATATCTTTGCTTAATGTTGGTAGCAAAAAAACATTTGGAAAATAATCAGGGTCCCGTATAAAAAAATGAAAACTAAATTACGGAGTGAAAAATATTTGAAACGCGGGAGCAGCCGCGTGCACAGAGCTAGTTTTAAATAATATAAAATTGACGCTAACTAGATAAAGTGTGGTATATGTTTAAAAATCAAGAACATCTGACGGTTGACGACTTTTATAGATATCGATTGATATATTTGGAATGCTGTAATTTGTAAGTTATTTTCAATTACTATTTTACATACCTATAGATACATTAATTATTAATGAGATTAGAAGTCATCTTAACTGTTTAAATTATATTAACCATGCGAAATCATACTTATTTATTTGCATGAAATGCATGGCCAGTGGCCAATACATTTTTTACATGTATTAAATAAATAATAACTAGGAAAGAGTGTGTTACAATGAATACATATTTGCTTACTTCGGTTTTTTTTTGCAATTCGTTCTAATTACATATTATTTACACATATTGCATTTATGAGCAGTGTCATTTATCGATAGTAACAAAATATCAAATCACTAGTCAAGGTCGACATGGGAGCGATTCGCAAGGCGTCACGACGTGGCGTGCGGGGCGCCGGCGACATGCCAGACGCAGTTTCGTCGGGTGCTGGGAATAATGTGTATTTTGTCGTCTAGTTGTTTTTTCTTAATTAAAGTCAAAAGACAATTGATTTACGTGACAAAAATCTATAGCTATAATATTTTGATTCCTTTACATAAAACGAGTACTTTGTTTAGTGCGTAACCTTGTAGTTATTATGATTTGTTCAATATTTGTGTAGATATTTGTAATGAAGCGGAATGTTGATGTATGTTTTCCAATTGGTTGATACGGATGGTTCACAGTGGTCTTTTACGCTCAATTAAATAATTAAGCGGATTAATATTTTATAACAAACATGACACAACCGTTGGGTAAGTGTTATTATTAATATGTTTGTAAAGAAGTGAAAATTATAATGATATCATAAATTTTATTAGGCTTACTGAAGTAGCTCAATAAAAAGCGGTTGACAATATTGGTGCCACACAGTAGAAATATACTAGGTATTAACAGGAGATGCCACTAAAGATGATAATTATTGCCAATGACATTTGACTTATATTCGCGTCATATACTAATATCATTGCAATTAAATACAGCAGAAAGAAACTGTATATACAAACTATGCTTATAGTTACACAGCACGCGTAAATAGAAACGGAATATGAATATGTTATTAATTATTGTCATTCTTGTTGTTAGAAAGAAATGAGCATATATTTTGAGTTACAACGTTATCTACTATCTGTACCTATCTACATATATTTACAAAATTAGATTTTCACAAAATTATATTTTTTATGCTATAATAGTTGCTATTAACCAATAATCAGCATTAGAAGCGTCGCGACGCGATGCTCGCAAACACTCACGCAATCCTATCGATCTAAGTTTGCGTTGCGTGTCTTCGACAGTAACACATTATGTGACACATCGAATGTAGTCTTTTCCCGACGCTACAGATGCTTCGAAAATTTTGCATTAAGCTTTTTGAAACGAATCTTTTCGAAATTAAAGATGCCAAGGATGTTTCACAAAGAAGAGGATCACCACAAGTCTGTGGGTACTCCTGTGGCACTTTTCCTCGAGAATAACTTCTATGTAATATTAAAAAAAAAAAACACTTATTTCCAGGTATTCAACAGTTAATCAAAAACAATCACCTCATAGTGAGACAGAAGTCAGCCTATTTCGAAGGCAATAAGTATGTCGTATTCAATCCCGAGAATAAACCAATTTTGTTTGCTAATGAAGAAACTGGATTTGTATCCTTAATGGGTAAAAATAACAGACCTTTTAACATGGGACTGACCGATGAGAATAAACAAGAGGTGATACAAACAAATAACTATAATTACTTAAAAGGTTTAGGTTATTAATTAATAGTAAATAAATAAAAACACATGACTAAGGCGTGCCCAATCTTTTATTGCGATAGTTTTTTGCAGATACACTCGTTACTTTGGCGATTTTATACACTATTCTTGTTGTATGAATAAAAATGTTTAGACCATGTTTCTTCGACATATTTATTAGTATTTGTTTCTTTTAAAATAAAAGGGGCCCTTTATTAGAACAATTATTCTTACAGAAAAGATGCAACAGCCTGTCCCAGTGTCATGTTCATTGATTTTAACTAATAACGAATACAATACAAAGAAACAAGATATATTATAATCAGATCACAACAATGCAAAACCAAAACCAACAATAATTGTTAATGGCGTCTTCTTAATCGACTAAACGTGATATTAATCTGTTTTGTTTTCGAGAAACGTTGCAATGCCACTGTTTATTTTTGTAGGATTATCTAGTTCGTTTATTTCAAACATAGAGATTTAAAAATATTTTGTAAACTTATTATTTGGGTTCTTTGCTTTAAACATATTGCAATACTTTATAGTAAAATTATAAATTCAAACAATTGATTGTTTTTCCCGTGCTTTTGTAATTAATGTGTCGAGTACCCATAAAAATAAGATAATAGGAAAACAATGGAAAGCTGGCGTAAACGCCAGGTAAGTGCTCGAGGGGTTAACAATGATTTTTCGAAATAAACGAAATCAATAAACAATTTTTTTTTTGCGTAAAGTAAACATTTTATGGACCATATATTTGTTTTATGAAACGAAAAAAAAAAATCTAAAAAAACGTGTTTTTATTTATTTAATAAACCTAAAGTTTTCGAGTGTAGTTTAAAAGACTGCGATTACATTTACTTAATAATTTCTTTTATGTTATTAACTGTTTTATAAAGTAGTAGGTAATTTTAATAATTTGTGACAAAACCCACAGAATTCAAAGACTTGGATAACAATTTAATCAACGCTACAGCTAATTTTACTTTCAATTAAAATGAAATCGTCTTAGTTTAAAATAAATCTCAAAAACATTAACCGCTGTATTAAATAATTTCATTGATTATATTCAATAAATCTCTGTAGTGATTTTAACCTTTAGGACAATCAACTTTGGCATTATTAATTAGCTTTGGTGTTCTCTCGGGCTTGATGTTGACACCGATATAATTAAAATAAAGCTTAAAATGATAAACACTTATTAGTTGACAACTGTAGCGACACGGTTCTTGAAGTGATATGTCAATGCCATTTCATGTGTCAATCTTTATGGTTGTTTAATTGCGATAACCCGATTTAGTCTTTTCGATAAATCTCCGGGCTACTCCGCGATACCGCACACTTCACACGAAAATTTGTCTTAATTTGTAAAACATAATTATTCACATTCAATTTTAATATACAAAATTTTTATCTTTTATTATTCTGATATTTAAAAAATATCGTGAGAAAGTTTTCGATTTTTCAAATCGCAAATATGTCATAGCGTTTTGTTCAATTGTAAGTACATTGTTAAGTAAATATATAAAATGACAATTGAAAAAAAAAGTCGCAATTTTTTTAATAGTTTATTATTTCTCGGTTACAGGTTATTTCTCTATATCGTCCGTACACATATGGTCCGGACAAAATGGAAGTCAGTATGTCTGGAGGTCTTGTGAGCGTGATCCGACAGAAACGCACTATGGTGACTCCCGTTATCTATATCAACGATGCGGCAGACAGACCTGTACTAAGAATCAAAGGACCCAAGACAATGTCCGCCGAATGCGACTATGATGTATATATTTCCTTTTTGCCCGATCTTGTTGTAGGTTTTAAAGCAGTTCCATGGAAATGACAACACGCAATGTAAATTCTGAGATGTCATAAATACTTTCTGAATAACTCAGCACAATCATCGTCATTTAGTGTAGGGGTTAGAGTTAATTTATATTCTTGGGATTGAGTGAGAGGGTGTGGTGACATCATAGTCCAATAAAAAAAATCAGAAATAACTTTATTACGATGGATTTTATAGTCACTACTTTTTATTTAAAAAATATTTGACTGGTCTATTTATTTCTTGGTCAGAGAATTAGCATTATCATAGAACGTGGCAATACTGCCAGTCTTTTGTGTACGTTTTCCTTGCGGCGACGATTTGGAGTGCTTCGATTTTTTGTAAATATTATCATTTTATTTTTATAGATTAGGAATATTTCAAATATTTGGATATAAAAGACAGAAACCATTGAAATATACTTAAACATTGTATAGCAATTAACAGAAGATAAAACCATTAAGAATTATAAAATATTTCTATTAATGAGCAAATAACAAAATCAAAATTATTTTATTCAGTTTAAGCCCGGTAAGGGTTGCTTATGAACGTCAAAACACTACCACCGGTTCGTAAATCCAGTTCAGTCATCAAGACTCGACGGCAATAAACTGAAACTGGTTTATCTACATTTTGTTTAATTTTTTTTTTTTATAAAAACCTGTACTTATTTTCTGGTAAAAAGGCGATGTGCTTCGAAATCTTATTGGAGAACCTAAATACTTTTATTAGTGTTAATGAGTCTAAAACTTAGACTCTCAAGTTAATCCCCTGTGGAAGTAGAATAGTCTAAATAGGCAAAGAAATTAAGACGGGGGACTCTAGAAAAACATATCCTGAAAGTGAGCGGTGAACAAAATAAGGTTGACAAACTGTGGTCTAAAACATGGAACGGCTAATTTGGATTTCAATGATTTAATTTTTAAATAGTTTTTGACAAAATCTTTTCTTGACTCTGCAGTTACAGGGAGTGAACAACACGTCTATAGGAGTAATCCAAAAAAAAGTGGGGCGGCTTCATGAAAGAAATGCTAACTGATAACGATAATTTCCACATTCACTTCCCGATGGACCTGGATGTGCGCTTCAAGGCAGCTGTTCTCGGGACCTGCTTCCTTATCGTAAGTTTTTGAATTCTCTGATTTTCTATAATTGCCGATAGCTATCTGTAGATCATATTCAATTTGAAAGATTCTATGAATTTGGTCGGTGATTGGTTTGTGTGCAGAATAATTATTTAGTTAGTATAGGAAATTTGTAATTTATTTAAAGAATTCGTAAATTGTCTATTTTTAAAAGATTTATTAATTCCTGGCGTGGTCATATACAGTCTTCGCTACCGGACGGCACATGCTTCTCGTAAACCAAATTTGATTTTAATCCATGAAGTCCTTTTTTGTTAAATCCAGAGATAAACATACTAAAATATCTCAAATTAAAAGAATAAACTCAAATATATGACTACTTTAATTTATAGCAGATTTCCTTAAAATACAGTCAGTGTTTAAACTTATGCTGCTAATACACGTACAGACCGGACCGCGGACATGGTATGTCAAGTGGCCGAGGTTATCAGTCGCCTAAGCAGGGATGGGGAATAAGATTTTTCAAAAAGGTCGATATTTTGAATCGAGTCACAAAACATGGAGTTCCAAGAGATCAATATTTTTCTATTTATTTTATTCGACTTTTTATTCATATATAGTATTATTCCAGTGAACTTAGATACAGTGATATTAGATTATAATCATCATTTATTGCAAAAACTGTTTTCAATTTTATTTTATTAACAGTACTAAAAGTCATCAATAGCAATTAACAAAAAAAGAAGAATGCTTAACCTACTAAGGAAAAATGACACTGAACTGTTTGCCTATTTACAGATGATCATCATATTATAGAGAACAAATAGTCTAACAAACACTCTAATAATCGATACATTATTAGTTTGAAATATCGATTTTTTGGGCCTTGACGTTTTGTGAATCGATTCATCAAACTTAGATTCGAATAGATTCAGAAATCGATCATTTTCGGAAAGGATTCTCATCCATACTTAGGGGACGGATAACATCGATCGCTCGCCGTACTATGTCCGCGGTCAGATCCGTACGTGTGGTAATACCATTATAACCACAAACATTATCTAGACATCTAACATTATTAGTTTTTAAAGACAAAACTAAAGTTTTTGTTTCTGTACCGATGCTTTAGTTTACCGGTTATCGCTAACTGCGTTGTTTACAAAAAATGCTAGTAATCAAAATACTAACAAAACAATCAAAAGATACCGTTTGAACAAATATACGTTCCAATACATTTTATTTTTTACATTTCATTAATATTATTTTCTTTTTTCAGGATTTCTTATATTTTGAAAAATGAGGCGCTGGAGATAAATTACACATTATTTCTGTGTTATCGTTATGTACAAATTATAATAATAAAATCAATGTTTTAACGTGTGATTAGTAATAAATTACTTATTGTTTCAAGTTAAATAATTGATATTATAAGTTACGTTTAACAAAAGTACATATTTGTATATGCCCTCATCGCTTATGTACTATGTAGAAATAAGAAATAATCTAAAGATATCTTTGAATAAGAAATCTCATTTAATATATCGGGAGCTTTTATAATCTACGTAGATGACCTGAAGTAAGTGGATTCGAAGCGGAAACATCGACCAATAAGAGAAATCAACTCGAAATGCTGAACAAAATGTTTATATAGCTTAATAGAAATTGTGATACATTGTTGCCTTCTGATATTGTATGAAGTGAAGATTTTGAAATATTTCTATAATTGTACTTATAAAATTATTAAAGCCGATATGATGCATTTTTTAAATATGATAGTTTTTTTCAATATTTATATTGACATATAATATATAAAAATGTTTTATAAATGATAGTTTTATTACCCTTTGGTCCTTTTTTGTAAATTTTTCTGAACAACCAGCTGTATTCACGTAGCAGCTATGTATTATATTACATGTGTAATAAATACATACTAAAGCACTTTTATTTAACTTTTTTTAAACAATGATGTCGCAGTTGTTAGTGCTTCCGGATTCCGCGTCAATGGACGCAACTCTAAAATCAGACTGTGCTTTTGATGAAGGGAAACATCGTGACGAAACCATAGCATGGCGGTAGGGGATTTACTAATAAGGTCCACTTGGGTAGCTACCACTCTCAAGATTGAAAACCTGTTGCCAAACACCAAAAGGGTTCCGGCAGCATCACTTGGGAACCAGTATTTCTAGACTTAGGCTTTCTAGATTACATCGGCTCTTGATATCACTTAAGATTGTAGTCAGGCCGCTGAGCCTATACAGAATAAAAAAATATGCATGATTCGTTTTTGAAATCGTAAATATATATATTACATTTTTATATGTTTTGCATATATATAAGCTTATATTATAGCATGGTGTCTACGAGTATACATAACTAAATGGTACAATTCACGTGTCTGTACATTTCTGATTGTTGTAAAAAGAATTATAGCAAAGGACTAAAAATAGGGAATTAAATTTTTTTTTTTCATTTTTAGAAATGTTTTATGTCTCTGTGTCTGGTATTAGTTAGAAAGTACTAAGTATATTTTTTTAAATTCTAAAAGATATCATATTCCGGAGTAACATAAAACTTTATTTCATTAAAATCGGTCGACTCTAGCAAAAGTTATAGTAATTTGAATGATACGCGGCGATTTTATTATGAGGAGTTGGTAAGTAATGCGTTTTAGTCTTATTCGAGAACAAAAATTGATTGAAATTGTATATAATAATGTAATCTATACTAGTAAATAAAATTGAAGTGTCTGTTTATTATAATATGTCAAAATTAATTTATTATACTAAATATATGAATGTATATACAATACCTATACCAAAAATACATTTTTTTACATTTTTGTGTTTGTAATAGGGTGGAATGGCTAGACCGATTTTGACGGCACTTTTTTGGTAGATAACAGAACTTAGGGTACTATTAATTTTCGAAAACAATTAGGGTGTTTGAATATTTGAGCTTGCCTTGAGTGTTGCATTTGTTTTCTGTTAGGAACAAAAATAGAACACACGAAATTGAATAAAATGATTCAATGGAGAGCACTCTTACAACATTAATATCATCATCAACCGAAAGACGTCCCCTGCTGGACATAGGTCTCCCCCATAGATCTCCACGACGACCGCTCTTGCGTCATTATCCTATGAATATTTGAAAACTATATTACGCACTGTAGGATATATAAACGCGGTCGTAGCCGTGGGTACACAGCTAGTATATAGTAATTTAAACTGAAACGCCCCGGCAAACAGAAATTTGTATTTCTGGAGTTATTGTAATGGCGTAAGATATAGAAAGTTCAAGTAAAGGCAACATCTGTCTGTCCGTTTGTATGACTCGAGAATCAGTCAACCGATTTACATAATTATTTTTTTAATCATATGTACTAGCTATGTATCCGTGGCTCCGCCCGCATTTCATATATTCTTCACTGCGTCATGTAGTTTTCAAATAATCATTGTAAAATAATGTTTTGATGGCCTTGTCCATTGAATCGTATTTTGTTCACCATTTCTTGAGTTTTAAGCTTTTTTACACGGTACCCTAATTATTTTGTAATTTTTTTTTGGTACTAAAGATATAAGGTATATTGCACATAAATTCAAGCACTGACCAGAATCGTCTTTTTCCCAAACATTTTGTGTTTTTTTTTTTAATTCGGAATCCTAATAATTTTCATGAAATAGTTTTTGTTACCAACAAAAAGAAAATATTCTCACAAATTCAAACACCTGCCTGTGAAACTGTGCGTTAAATCGGATTTTAATCGAAGTTTCATGAGTTTTATTTGTTTTTAAGCGGAACTCTAATAATTTTCAAAAAATTAAAATAACCTAAGCTACACGCAGTAACGCAGCAATCTACAAAAGAAAATCTCTCAAGTTGCAAATATCGATAGCAATATGTATGTGTCAAGTCACTAGTCTAGTATTAGTCTAGTACCTAGGGATATAGGACGCGCAACGCCGGACGCAGTAAAGCTGGGTGCTGCTCTGTGTAGAATCTGTACCGGGTTGATTACTTTATTGGTTTCATTTTAGTCAAAAAGCTTGAAATTTACAATTGATTAATTGAAAGAAAATAAACCTTTGCTTATTATCGGTACATTTTTTTAAACTCATTGTGTAACATTCTTGTTTTAACGATATTATTACTATAACTATTATATTGAATGCGCGGCATGTCGGGGAAGCGTTATTTAATACAGTGTTCACAGTGACCCATTAGGGAGAATTAGAAATTATTTTTATTCATTTATTATTATATTATTATATAAGACATGTCAGAACCACCGTTGGGTGAGTGATTTTAATATTACTACTTATTCTTATGAAAAAAATGAATATTAAAATTATAACGCACTCTAATCGTAATCTATATTTAAAAAGTCATTTAAATACCATTTGAAAATATTGTAAATATGGGCGCGGCTCCAGAATTCTTACTTAGTTATGACGTAGGAGTAATCTTCAATACTGTTCGTTATTTCACTTTATTGATCATAAATCAATGATATAATATCTATGTAATAAAAATTTACAAAATTTAATGGTGCTCTGTTACTTAAACTAAGCTATGCCTGTCTCTTAGGTTCCAGACCATCCTTTACAGTAACTTATTATAATATGGCAACAATTGGATTATATAATATTAGCTGTGTTCCCGCGACTGCGTCCGCTTTTTAAATATTCTTCACTGCATTTTAATATTTTTTACACATAAGCCTAATTATTTAAAAAAAAAAGAAGTGCTCTGAGTTATGCGGAGTAATTCCAGTTATTTAACAAAAAAAGTACTGTCAAAATTGGTTCAGCCGTTCCGGAGATACCCATTCCAAACAGACAGACAACAATTTTAATAATTGTATTTTTAGTATAGGTATCTTATATACATTCATTTCTATTTAGTAAAAAAAAAAAATAATTTTGACATTACAAACAGACACTTCAATTTTATTTTAATAAATATAACAATGTGTAAGAAAACTAATGTGTAGATATACTAATTTAAACACAATTCTTTAAATTATACATAAATAATAATCTTTGGTAGAAAATTTAAAACTCTCAAAGGCCTAGCTTTTTTTCTGTAAAGATGAGATTAAAAAAAAATACTGATCAAGTATATGGAAAAGAATAATCACATTATTTGTATAAACAATTACCCTTTTTTAGGCGTTCAACACTTAAGCAACAACAATCATCTCATAGTGAAAAAGAAGACTACATTCGTCCACAACAATAAGTGCATTGTATTCGATACTAAGAGCAAACCATTATTGTTCGCTAAAAAGGAATATGTAGCGTTGAATAAGGGTAAAAGAAATCAAGCCATTTACGTTGACCTGTACGACGAAAATAAACAAAAGGTGAACGTATAGAAATAAATAACTAGTTTTTTTTGTGTTTAATTCATTGTCCCGGCGAACTTCTTATCGCCTCAGTTTCAATCAATATTGTGTTATTAGGTGAATTAAATTAGCTTGTTCTTTAAATGCGCGAAGACATTTCTCGGGTCCGAGAGACGAACATAAAAGAAATTAATCAATCCGTTTTCGAGATATTATCAAAAAAGCGGTATATGAAAAGGAATATTTTTAATTAAAATAGATCCGTTCTTCTCAAAATGTTCTATGACATAAAGAAAGCACTCGTCATGGGTTCACTCACTTTTTTTTTCATTTGTGTAAATCAACTAAGACAATATATTAGTATGAATTGCCGCATCACTTGAATGCACGTATACAAATGTAAGGATCACCACAAGAGACATAAGAACCAAAGGAGGAGAGAGACTGGACTCCTAACTTAGTTGACTGAGGGAGAGGGGGGATGCTGGTACCAGGCTGCCACCCCGGATGAAAGACGAAGGAAGTGGCACAGTCGGGCCTGCCACCAGAGTGACGCGAAGCATGCCAGACTAATCCCGTGTCGCCTCAGGAAGGCGGCGGATGGTACCGTAGGGTTTCAGTTAGTTTTCCCGGCACACATTTTTTTTTTTTTTTTTTTGACGGGGGGAAATGCATTTACGCACTACCCTTATCTATTGTACTTAGGGGATCTAAGTCCCCCAGTACACTAGATAAGGGGCACGGAGTGACGAGCTCCGTGCAGTGTGGGACTCACCCGGGCGAGAGTCGCCCGGAAATACCCACTAAAACCCCCCGGGGCCGTCCGCTGCATTTGGGATGGGGGCGACACGGGGTGGCTTTCGCAAGCACCGCGTCGCCCCCTGCAGCGAACCCGCCGGGCCTCGTCGTGCAATGGCCCAGTGGGGATGGGGGAGTGTACACACTACTCAACCCCACCTCTTCGTCCGCCTCCCGTAGGAGGCATGACCAAGAAAGGTCAGTCATCCGGGGAGGCAGAAAAAGCTGCCCCCCCATAAGAAGGAAATTTGGGACAGTTCAGTGGCGGGCAAAGAGAAAGGGGAAGAAGCCCGCCACTGAGAAGAGAGATTCTGAGTCCCTCTCCTTCACTCATCTTGTCTCCAACGACAAGACATAGCGAGGAGAGGGATGCTCAGGAAGAGAAAGGGGAAAAGAGAAGAAGACAACAACACAAACACCAAACAAACAAACAAACATACGGACATAGTCCTGCAACAACCACCGGGGCTCCTATAACCGTAGGAAGCCCCGGACGTACCGAGCCCACCGCCCTCTCGGCCTCCACCTCCGCTGAGGATGCGCCAACGGGTCCTCCTCCCTCAGCCTTTCGTCAGCCTCCTTCTGCATCAAGATGTTCTCGCAGAAGGAGGCGACGACCCTCCAGACCTCCTCGCTGCCGACCATGGCTCTAACGACGGTCGGCAGCGAGAGGTCCTCCCCCACAACCGCCTCCACTTCGCGGCGCGGCACCTCCCACGCGGCGCACTCAGCCAGCGTGTGGTGCGTCGTATCCTCCGCCGCGCCGCAGTGGTGGCACACCGCCGACGGCTCCCTCCTGGCTATTTTGTGCAGGTACCATCCGAAACAGCCATGTCCGGACAGTACCTGCACAAGCCTAAATGTGAGGGAGCCGTGTCTCCTCCCCACCCACTCCCGGAGGACCGGACGGATGGCGTCTATGGTTGGTCGCCCATAGCGCGCATCCGCCAAGTCCTCCATCCACCGCACAAACTGTTCCTCCCTATACTCCATCCTCAATCTCCTCACTTCCCCCGGGTGTAAGCGGAGCCCACCACCATCCCTCCTCGCTGCTGCGCACCGCTACACAGCAGCGAGCACCTCCGCTTCTCGCTCCCACGGCAGGGAGCCGGCGAGCACGCAGGCCGCCGCTACGGACACCGTGCGGTATCCGCGTATCGCCCTCAACTCGACCGTGCGCTGCGCAGCTTGCAGCACACGGACATTGCGGGAGTTGAGGGCGTCCGCCTACACGGGTGCCCCATAGGCGGCCATGCTTCGCACGACCCCTGCGTGGAGCCGGCGGCACCTATGGCCAGGTCCCCCCACATTCGGGAGGAGCCGCCCCAGTGCCGCCGCGGCACCGGCGATGCGCGGTCCAAGTCCCTTAAAGTGGGACTCGAACCGCCATCTTCCGTCCAGGATAAGGCCCAGGTACTTCATCTGGGCCTTAACCCGGATCCGGTGCCCCCCCACTGAGATGCTCGCCCCAGGGGGCGGCCCATGCCGAGGCCCATGGAACAGCAGGGCCTCGGTCTTCTCGGCCGCAACCCTGAGCCCGAGCATCTCGATGCGCTTGACCACCAGGGCAACTCCCATCGTGGCCAAGCGCGCCACCTCCTCCCACCTCCCCCCCCGGGCTACGACAAGGGTATCGTCCGCGTAGCAGATTAGGCGCACCCCACTCGGAAGTGCGCCTCGGACGACCCAGTCGTAGCCCACGTTCCACAGGAGCGGTCCGAGCACCGACCCCTGTGGAACACCGCAGCCCGCCGGACGATCGACAACGACGCCTTGATTGTCCACGTAGGACACCTCCCTCCCTCGGAGATAGTCCTCCAACAGCCTCCTCAGATAGTGGGGCACTCCAAAGAACCGGAGCGCCTCCACTATCACTGAGTGCGGGAGGCTGTTGAAGGCGTTGGCGATATCGAGTGACACCGCCAACAGCCTATCTCCCTGAGAGGTGGCCTCGGCCGACCACCTCTTCAGCCTCATCAAGGCGTCCACCGTCGATCGTCCTGCTCGGAACCCGAACTGCGCGTCCGCAAAGTTCGGCCCCACTGAGCTCAGATGCGTGGTGATGCGGGAATATATCACTCTCTCCAACATCTTCCCGACATCATCCAGGAGCACCAGGGGCCTATACGCGGACGGGCAGTCCGGGGGGCGGCCCTCCTTCCCCAGGAGGCACAGGCGGCCCTGCTTCCAGGGCTTCGGAAACTGTCCGACCATGAGACAGCGGTCGAACAGTTCCCTCACCTTGCCTCCCAGGTACCTCAGGGCCAAGCCCAAGACGCAGCCCGGGACCCCGTCTGGCCCTGGCGCCTTACGCCTCCCGCGTAGGCGACGTAGCACCATCTCCATCTCCCCGTCACTGGTACGGGGAGAGAGAGGCTCGTCGCCATCCTCCGCAGGAGCCAACGGCGCCATCCTCGGTGGGAGGAACCCTGAAGGGTCGCAGGGAAAAAGTGCCCCCACGACCCTCTCCAGTACTTCCGGCTGGAGAGTTTCCGTAATGGGGGACGCCAGGCCCCGGAATTTTTTCCGGGCAACCTTGAACGGGCGTCCCCACGGATTCCTCTCCAGCGTCTGGAGCAGTTCCTCCCAGGCCAGATCCTTGGCCCGACCAACCGCTGCCTTCAGGGACTCCCTAAGGTCCCCGTAGGCAACACACAGTCGGGCCTCCTCAGCGGGGTCCCTTCTGCGTCTTCTCCGAGCGCGGGCAAGCTCCCTCCTCGCCGCGGCGCAGGTCTCCCGGAGCCGAGCTAGCTCCGGAGACCACCAGTACACCGCCCGCTTATTCGGGCGGCGCACGCACCGCGGCATCGACGCGTCACATATCTCCGTCAGAGAGTGGCGTAGACGGAGAGCGGACGCGTCGACTCCCTCCTCCGGTGGCCATCGTCCACCCCAGTTTTGAACGATGGCCACCTCCTCAGCCAGCTCCCGGTCCAGCCGGCTGAGGACCCACCGGGGGAACGGCGCTCCCCTACGGGGATGGCATGCCCTATCCTCCAACTCGGAGGTGGAGACCTCGAACCATATGTACTTATGGTCCGAGAGCGTCTCCACCTCCTCCCGCACACGCCACCCCCAGACGTGTCGTGCGATGACAGGTGATGCGAACGAGAGGTCTACAATGGACCCCCCATTCCATCGCACGCACGTCTGCGCCGTCCCGCGGTTGAGGAGGACTAGCCCCGCTTCGGCTGTCCACTCCTCAACCGCCCTCCCCCTTGGGTTCGTGGACACCTCGCCCCAGGCCCTAGACTTGGCGTTAAGATCGCCAAGCAGAACCACAGGACGAGGTGCAAGCCGTCTGACCGCCACCATCAGGGAACCGAGAAATGTCTCGAATTCCCCGAAGGGGCGGTTAGGGGAGAAGTACACGCCGACCAACGCGTACTTCCCCCAGACGGCTGCCACGAACCCATCACCCCTCTCCTGTACCGAGAGGGGCACCCTCGGGGAGTGGATCGCCACCAAGCCCGCTCTGTCCCCTGCCCAACTTGGCATATTGGGGACATGGTACGGCTCGGCGACGATCACTGCATCCGGCCCCCACTCCGCCACCGTCTGGACCAGCAGGTCCTGTGCGGCAGCGGAGTGGTTTAGGTTCCCTTGGAGGCAGCTAAAGCGGGACCTATCCATCAGTGTTCATAGCTGCCTCCCGTGCCGGGGCCGCCTGCCTAGTTCCCGGAGCTGGGGCCTTCCATTTCCCTCCTGAGGGGGGGCGACAGCTCGCACTCCCCATTTGGTGTCCGGCCGGCGCCTTCCTGTCGTGACACACGGCACAGTGCAACTTGGTCGCCACACACTTCTCCGCCATGTGTCCCCCCTCCCCACACCTGTAACACAGGGAGCTCCTGTCCGCCTTATCTGGGCATACAGCCTGGGTGTGTCCCAGCCCCATACATTTGTAACACCTTAGGGGCTTATCCCCCAACTGGATCACCCGGGCCGAGCTCCAACCCACAAGGAGCCTCCCTGCGCTACCAATCTTCAATGCCGCCTCCACCGGAAGAGTCACGAATGCCGAGCCCCCCCCATATCCGATCTTAATCTCCTTCACCTTTATTTGCTCCGGGGGGCATTGTGCTGCTTCAGCCACAGCCTCAACCAATTTAGCCCCATCAACACCGTCATCAAAACCAACCACCCTCACATCCGCCATCTTTACAGGCCTCACCACCTCCGCCATATCACCCACCACTTCTCTCATCCTAGCCGCCAACTTGTCCGCTCGCATCACACCCTCCGTCCCACCTAACCTAACAACACTAATCCGGGAGACGTTACTTCGGATAGTCACGTCGGATACCTTAATGCATTTACACGCGTTGAAAAAAAGGGGCAAAAGAGGCAACGCAGCGGCAGTGGCGCCGCTGTTTATAACAATTATAAAGAGGTACTGGTTCTCAAGTGATGCTACCGAAACAGACCTATTGGTATTTGGCAACAGGTTTTCAAACTTTAGGGTGGTAGCTACCCAGTCGGACATTATAGAAAATGCCCTACTACCATGCCATGGTTTCCTCACGATATTTTCCTTCACCAAAAGCTCAGGCTGATTTTAGAGTTGGATAGGTGGATTCGAACCCGCGTCCATAGACGAAGAATCCGGACACACTATCCACTGCGCCATCATCGCTTTTAAATAGGTAATATTAAAAATTCAATATTATATAATTAAAAAAAACGATAACATACTGATTTCAATGGTATTATTTTTCGATTTCCAGGTTATCACTTGCCGTAGTCCGTACACTATTGGTGCGTACAAAATGGAAGTCAGTCTGTGTGGTCAAGTTGTGAGCGTCATTCGCGTGAAACCCACATTTCAGGTCATCATACTTATCAACGATGCGAACGACAAACCAATGTTAAGAATGAAAGGAGGTCCTATGGGAATACCATATACACCTGAATATGAAGTACTTATTTTTATTTTTTCCCCTTAAAAAATTATATTTGAAGGTTCTATAGGTTTAATTTCGACAATATTTCAAGTTATTGTAGTCATTCTAACGGTGCTTGGCATTGGCGACTTTTACTGCCTTGAAGCGTTATTGTTCCTCTGTCTCCTTACTAGTCTCTTATTTAAGGAACCGCTGCCAGAAAGTGAATATAAATGGGGTTACCTCCAAGGGATCGTTACTTCAAATCGCTGTTCCACAGGGGTAGATTTTGGGACCGTTTTTATTTCTGGTTTATATTAACGACCTACCACTAATGGTTAAAACTCAGCTGATATTGTTCTTTTTGCTGTCGACACGTTACCTATATTTAAAGTGAAAATAAAGAATTCTGAGGTTAGGCTCCTAAATAATACACTAGCAAACATTTCTGAATGGTTTGCCTTAAATTATTTACTTGCAATACTAAGAAGACGAAATGTTAAAATTTACGTTGCCCAATGTGCAACATATTAATTGTAGGATTGAGATAGAAGGGAATTTAGTAGGCTTAGTTGACAAAACTCTGTTTTTCTGGGTATCACACTTGATAATAAGTTACAATGGGGTCCAAATATTAAAACTTTGGCAGGAAAGCTCTGCTTTTGCAGTTAGAAAAATTCGTCAGTTAATAATGCTACTGCTAGGTTAGTCTACTTTGCTTACTTTCATATAGTCTTACGGTATTTTGCTTTGGGGTACAGCAGCAGAGGTACACACCATATTTACGTTACAAAAGAGAGCTGTTCGAGCAATATACAATATGGGAACTCGCGAATCTCTAAAGAACAAGTTTCAAGAATATCATATCTTAACTTTGCCCCCCAATACATCTTCGATAACCTAATGTATGTTCGTAAAAATTTGTACAAGCTTGATCTGATCTTGATCGTAATAATTTTAATATTAGAAATAAAGGTAAGTTGGCCATCCCACGCTTTGGGCAAAGTAAATCTACTAAAAGTTTTATAGGTAATTGTATTCGGTTTTATAATGAGACCCCAAAGAACATTACCGATTTACCTGACAATAAGTTCAAGCACCATGCTCAGCATGTCTTAATTTCAAAAGGTTATTACATTGTGGATCATTACGTGAACGATAGTGATGTCTGGTATATACACCCCTCTCTGTACCTGCGTTAATAATGGTTGTAACTATGATTTGTATAGTTTTTATTAAAAAATAATATGTATATGTATTTTGAATTTATAAAAAGAACCAGTTTGAGTTTCTTGCCGGCTCTTCTCGACTGTATAATTTTCCGAACTGGTGCCACTACCATCGGTGGTAGTGTTTTTGACGTTCATAAGCACCTTATTAAGGCCTAAATTATATAAAGAATTTTTTGATTTGATTTTGTTGATTCAGTATTAATACGTTTGACTCGACGAAAAGTGACGCTTCACTCGAAGATGCTAACACGATATTTTCAAGGAGCCATCACTCTTAAGTAATGCTGTTGAGTATACCAATATTTATTTAGCATAATATAATAAAACACCATGCGTTTTTATTACAATTTTTAGCGAAATCTTAGTTATGTGAACCTGACGTGAAATCCACGATGTGGTCCGGGATAGTAAACACGTAGACTCTCAAGCGATTCCACCGGAACACACTTAAAGACAGGATTTCAAAATAAAAGGTTGTCGCCACCAAGTAAGGCATTATTAGAAAATGCGCTACCACAATGGTATGGTTTTTTCACAATGTTTTCTTTCACTGAATGCTTAGTTGAGTTAGATCTGAGCATGGCTTAATCTTCTATTCTGCTTTTGACTTTGCAGTTACAGACGGCAGATAAGAAGTCTATTGGAAGGATCCAAAAGATCTGGGGAGGTCTCATGACGGAAAAATTTACCAAGAGCGATGACTTCCACATTCACTTCCCGATGGATCTGGACGTGCGTTCAAAAGCAGGTGTACTCGGCGCCTGCATCTTTATAGTAAGTGTCTTATTCCCTCTTGATACACATTTAGTGAAACGATTCTGTTTCACAAGATTGTTCACTATACGTGTAGCAGTAGCAATAGATCTGCATATCATTGATATACCATTCCGCTATTGACACTTAATGGTGTTCAATAATTTTATGTAATCACACTTAAGTCTTCTACGTAGGCTGTGCTGTGACTCGAGACTTATATTGTTATATGAGTGTTGTTATGTGAACAAAAAATAATTTATTAAATCTGTAAAAGACACGCGATACGGCAGACGATCGATGTTATTAGTTGCCTTGTGGGCACAGTCAGGTACGTACGTTATTATTGGCACACCTGTAGCGGTAACGTTAACGCCTACATTTATCTGTTTGTATGTCTGTTACTTGCACAGATAGCAATTTCCATTATTTTCACACAATTCGATAATGACACCCTATCCTAATGAATAATGTTTCTGAATGACAACTTCACTCGCCTGCCGTACCATGTAAGGGGTCCGGTCCGTGCGTCTCATACGAAATTTATGACAAAGCATTAAATTTCATTTCATTAAATTACAAATTTTAAAGTTTTCAAAGACAGATAATTATGTTACATAGGTTCTAAATTTATAATTTAGTTACCTGACTTATCGTTAGAGGCGTTGGTAGTAAATGTTACGTCGTTTCGAGATTGTTAAGCATTTTTTTATACTATTCTTCAAAGATACGCCAGTTGATTCGAGTCACTAATCATCACTACCGTATGTACAAATAAATATATGTAATAATTCATTAAAGATTTAATTAATTATTTCTTTTCAGGATGTTTACTTTAATAAGAACTGAGGATCTAGAAAATGATTAAGATTTATTTCCATCCATCCATCTATTCAATCATAAAATGTCCACTGTTGGACATAGGTCTCCCCAATAAGGAGGAAATTGTCATAATCACCACGCTTGGTAGAAGGTGTTTGTAATACTTAGAAGATGCTGCTGTCCATACTCTATTTTTCTCCCTTAGTCGTCTTTTACGACACCCAAGGGAAGATATGGGATGGTACTATTCTTGGCCGGCACCACACGGCGAAAGATTTATTTAATATTATAAAAATGTTAAGAATCGCTGTTATTAAACGTGTAATTGTCAGATGAATGTTAAAAAGTTACGCTTGGTGTTTCTAATTCTATTGTAGGATTTTGTATTACAACATATCAACCCTTTAGTATACTTCGTCGTTATAGTATTAACTAGTGTCTAAGTATATAGTGCGAGGGCATTGAGAGAGTGATTTCCTTGTAGTTTGTCGCTAAAACAAATTCGAAGATAAACAACATTATCATGTCTAACAAATGACGTTCACTACTGGATATAGGCCTAGGCCCGGCACGGTCGCAGCCGAAAACAGCAGAGGGTAAGGGGGGGGGGAAGCAAAACGGTGGGATATATTGATAGTATAGGTACATTAAAAATATAGTGTTTTACATTAAAATTATTTTGAACATATTTTGCGATTTCACTGTTTAGAGGTTTTACGCAGCAAGTAAGTAATTTATTAAATTTTTCACAAATTTTCTTTTTTTAAAAGGTTCGATCGAATGTCGGTTACTTTAATTCTTCTCAGCCCTGATTCTATCACGCAGTGAAACTCTGAGCATAGCCATCAGCCATTACCTTTTCAGAAAATCTAAGCCTTCTTATAACAAATGAAAAATGATTTTTTATGTGACATATAATTGAAAGGGACACATACTTCAGCACACAATATTACATCAAAATCGGTCAACCCGTTTTTGAGTTAAAACCGAACAGATTTTTTTCTTAATTTTTTAAATACTAATTTTAAAAGTAATTTTGAAAACTCATATATCCTGACGTTAGCTCCTTGCCCTAAAAAGTTTGATTAAAAACGATTTAGCCGTTTTCAAGTGAAATCCGGACACAGACAAAAAAATCTGTGTCAGATTCGAGATGAGGAAAGGCTAAAATGTACATATGTTACAAAAGTCTCTAAACAATTAGATTTTGAAGGGATTTTGTTTGGTAGATTGCTGAAGTTACTCCGCGTAACTTAGGGTACTTAAATTTATTTAAAATAATTAGGGTACCACGTAAAAAAAATAAAACTTATAAAATTTTCAACAAAATCCAATTCAATGCACAGTTATTACTGGCAGTAAGAGAAGTATCTTTGCTTTCTGTTAGTACTAAAAATAACCTCAGAAAAGAGAGTTTTTGGCGGGATCTCAGTCTGACATGTAGCAATTGTTTTCTTTAATTCATTAAACTTGTGTACTTGACTCTATATCATGTAATCTTGGTGGCGTTTTGTGTGAAATAGTTTAGTTATTGTGTTCAAGTTAAGTTTATTATAGAAGACAACGCGTAGCATACATTCTGAGGTGCCGACAAAGCTCCATGGAAAGTTTGAGCAGGATAGGCCACCGTTCTGTTGGAGCTTGGTAACGCTGATACAAGATTGAAAATCTTACCTACATGACATTGGCACAAATTGTGTGTACACACAGATTGCCATTAACTAAGAAGAAGAAGAAGAACCTCAGAAAAAATATTAAGTTTCTGCATGAAAAAAAACACAAGTTTTACGGCCAAGTCTTGAATTTATAAGAAATATTTTTACTTCATCTGTTTAGGTTAATGTAGCGTTCTGTAAGAAAAAAAAAAAAATAAACCGCAGTGAAAAATATATGAAACGCGGGCGCTGTTGCGGGCACATAATTATATAATGTAACTTGTATTTAGCAAAAAAAAATCTTTATTAATTTATTTTAGCTGTGTACTCGAGGCTCTGCCCGATTTTCATACATTCTTAGTTTTTAAATAATCATTGGAAAATAATGTTTCGATGGTGCTAGCAATTGATTAAGATTAAGATATACTTGACTCTAGATTAGTTTATATTGGAATATCAGTACCTCTAATGCATTTGAATCGGATAAAAAAGTTATTGTCTTATAAGGATCTTTTACATGTCTACAAGTGGCGCACCCTAAGCTGTATCAAGACGTTTCAACGTATATTTTAGTATTTGGTGAGCTTTCTATATGAAAAATAATGTAATAATAAATATGGTTTCGTACAATTTAATTTTTGTTGTCTTCTGAATTAAGAATCTTTTAATAATTGTATTAACAATTTTTTGAATATTATTGTAATGCTTATATTAAATGTATATGTTTAGTTTAATAATATATAATAATTGTTTTTTTTTTTTTTAATTATTGTTTTATTACTCTTATTGTATTCACCACTTTATAGTAATATTAAACATTAAAATCCCTTATATAGTAAGAAGCATCTCAAAGTTTTCGTCTTATGTTGTTTGATAATCTGCTTAAGATTTATTGAAATATGTAAATTATTGTTTTCAGTAAACAGGTTCATTTATACACACTTTCTGCAATCTCAATAAGTAAACAATATTACAAATCATGACAGTCATTTCTGACGTTTGACATTCAAACAATGTTGTGGGTGCAGCCACATGCTCCTAGCCATAGAAGCTAAACAACTATATTGAATTGTTTACTTAATAAAAATGTTCGTAACACCGTCGTGGGAGCTTCAAGCGGTGTTGCTCGTCGCCGTGTTCTGGCACTTAAAGATTATGGTGAGAGACAGAGGGGCTGGCAGGAGGTATTCAGACATTTCAGACAAGTATTTTGTAACAATAGTAATAACAATAGAAATTTGTAAAAAAAAATCGAAAAAATAACATCATAAAAATGTTTGAAAAACATTATATACGAGCGGAGCCGTGGGCACAGCCAAGATTAATAATAACACAAAACATCGGTTAAGACGTCAGTAATTACTTATTGACCCCGGTATCCTGAAGATATCGTATAATATCGTTTTAGTTTTAGTACTGCTTAGTTAGTCTACTATGCTTACTTTCACAGTCTAATGTCTTACGGTATTTTACTGTGGGGCACAGCAGCAGAGGTAGACACCATTTTTACGGTACAAAAGAGACTTGTTCGAGCAATATACAATATGGGACTCACGAATCTCTAAAGAACTTTCAAGAATATGATATCTTAACTTTGTCCTTCCAATACATCTTCGATAACATAATGCGTATTCATAAAGATTTAGACAAGTTCGATCTAGAGAATGGTCCTCATAATTTTAATATTAGAAATAAAGACAAGTTGGCCGTCCCACGATTTAGGCTATAGGTATATATATATATATATATATATATATATGAATGAATAGTGAAGGAAATCGATAATATCGATACGTATGTGTTAAGTCACTAGTCTACGCTGTAGGGGTAAAGGACGCGCAGCGCCAAACGCAGTAACGCCGGGTGACGCCCCGTATACAATGCGTACCGGGTTGTTTACCTCATGGATTTTATTTTAGTCAAGAAGCCTAAATATACAATTGATTATTTGAAACAATATAAATCTTTACTCATAATCAATATACTTTTTTTTAAACTCAGTTCTATACGATAAACACGGTAAGCACTACTCTAATTATTTATTATACGTATAAATTAATGCAGCGGAATGTTGACGAGCCTTATTTCAACCTGACAATTAGAAATTAAAGTTTTCATTCTTTCATTGTTATTTTGTAGCAGCCATGACGCAGCCATCGCTGGGTGAGTGATATTAATGTTACTATTTATGTCATTATTATAATATTGAATATTAAATATAACGAAATATTGGTAGAATGGGCGAGGCTCCGGAGCTCCGAAAGTTGCTTAGTTTTAGTGTTCGACTGAACGTTGGACTACGGCTTCGGCCACCTTCGGCAATACCTTTGGCTTCGGCCGAAGTCGAAGATTTAGCCGGAGCCGAAGGTTTCTGACCAGCACCGAAGTTGAAAAATCTATTAGGATTTATGAATGCCCCAGAGCACTTTGCAAAAGGCGATGCGTGATATGTAGGGTATTATATTGCGTCATGCGGAACGTCAGCTATGGTCAGTAAATAACCGAAACAAAACGCACGCGTATTTTATTTATTTGAATTGGTGTTTTGTGTTTGTTTTTATCATACGATGAGAGATGTTTGTGGAATTGCTTTGGTGAACTAACATTACCTGTAACAGGTAGTAACCAATTAAAATTGGAATATTATTTATCCCTAACATGCTTCTTAAAAAAATATATTGACATATTGGGCTTCTAGTCCTGTTTAACTCGACAAGTCGCAAGAAATATTCATTAAACATGAATATAATTAGCGACGTACATTTACACGACTTTGTTTTGCATAAGCTTTCAAAATTATCGACGCAGATTAATAACGTCTTTTGAAGTCGGTTTTGTTTTTAATTAAAAAACGTCATTAGTGTTAATATTTTTAAGCAGTCGCAGGTAATTGTATTCATCTGCTTATTTTAATACAGCCAACTATTTAAAAAATATCGCCAATATAAACGATATTTGTTTAGAGTTATTAAATCTTCGGCTACGGCCGAAGTTTTTGGTAATGGCCTATTAATCGACCTCGGCTTCGGCAAAAATCGACTTTCGGTCGAACACTACTTAGTTTTAATTTAGAAATAATCTTCAGTACTGTTCCTTAATATAAATAATAATCTTTTTAAACTTTCGCGTTTTGTATTCATGTTTTATGTATATTTTCGGGACTAGAACACGCATTTACTTGTTTGTTAAACTCGAGTCGTCTCGTGATCACGACCTGTGTAATCAGGCTGAAAGGTCGAGAAACAACAAACAAGTAAGTGCGCGTTCTAGACCCGAAAATATTAATAAAAGATAAAATATTATTTTTTGTTAGAAATACTACAAATAAGGCATAGCTTTTAGGTACTAACAATTTCTGAAAAGACGAGGTTAAAAAAATAAAGTAAAAGATACATTATGAGGAAAATGATAATCACATTATTAGTATAAATAATTAACTTATTATCAGGCGTTCAACACTTAACCAACAACAATCACCTCATAGTGAAACAAAAGACTACATTCTTCCAAAGGAATAAGTACGTTGTATTCGATACCAAGAACCAACCATTATTGTTCGCTAGAGAAGAACATGGATTATTATCTTTCGGTGGAAAAAATAGACCATTTCATATGGACCTGTACGACGGAAATAAACAAAAGGTGAATCAGTGAAAATAAATTACTAGTTTTTGTGTTTAATTATTTGTCCCAGCGAATTTCGTATCGCCTCAGTATCAATAAATATTGTGTTATTAGCTGAATTAAATCCAATTTCTTCAAAAAGATATCAGTCAAACCGTTCTCGAGATATCATAAAAAAGGCGTTTTATATCGACAGTACGTGAAAGTTAACTTTCTTCCTACATTTTTTTCCCGTAAATTTTCACGTTCTCCTTAAAATGTGACTTTGACAGATTACGCACTCGACGTGCGTTCAATAACTTTTATATCATTTGTATAAATCAACTAAGGACAATAAATTAGTACGAATTTCCGCATCACTTGAATGCACGTATACTAATTAAATAAAAAAATTGCAACGTTCATAAGCAAATATAAAAACTGTTTCATAAGAAATAAGATTTAATTTAGGGGATACAGCCCCCACGAGCGCGCTTGCTTTTGCTATTCCCTTCTGTATGTAAAATAAATGATTTCATTTATTCTTTGAGCCAAATTTTCTACTACTTCTACCGAAATTCTTGAAATTTCGCGCTCAATATTGATTTTGAGCTAGTCTATTATCCCTGGCTTGTTGTCATAGATGATCGACTTCATGGTAAAAAGACCCAAAGAGAAAAAGAGAGTCCTAATTTATATATACGGTGGTATCAATTGATTCGGATCGTTGTGAAAAGACGGATCTTGCCACAATATTCTCAACACCCCATGCGTTTCTTCGTTTCACTGGTACTGGAACATATGCAACGAAGATTTGCGCTCAAACCTTTTTTTTTTTTTTTTTTTGACGGGGGGAAATGCATTTACGCACTACCCTTACCCTTATCTATTGTATTTGGAGGATCAAAGTCCTCCAAATACAATAGATAAGGGGGCACGGAGTGACGAGCTCCGTGCCAGTGTGGGACTCGCCCGGGCGAGAGTCGCCCGGGAATACCCACTAAAACCCCCCGGGGCCGTCCGCTGCATTTGGGATGGGGGCGACACGGGGTGGCTTTCGCAGGCACCGCGTCGCCCCCTGCAGCGAACCCACCGGGCCTCGTCGTGCAATGGCCCAATGGGGATAGGGGAAGAAGGTTCCTCGACCCCACCTCTTCACCCGCCCCCCCGTAGGGAGGCCTGACCCAACGGTCAAACATACCGGGAAACAGGATATATTTCCTGTTCCCCATAAATGGAAACGGGAAGAAAGGGACAGAGCGGAGACGGGCCGAGAAGAAAGAAGAAGGAACCCGCCTCCGCTGTAGAAGAAAGAGAGCTAGGTCCCTCTCCATTACTCGTCTTGTAAAGACAAGACGTAATAATAAGGAGAGGGATACCTAGGAAGAAGAAGATGCCCTCACAACATTGACTCCACTCCCAGGGCGCCCACCTTGGAACGAGGGGAAGC
Source organism: Samia ricini (assembly GCA_014132275.2). Classification (NCBI taxonomy): domain Eukaryota; kingdom Metazoa; phylum Arthropoda; class Insecta; order Lepidoptera; family Saturniidae; genus Samia; species Samia ricini. Next base: position 18,340,649 of record AP028161.1, read on the forward strand.
AAAACGCTCCTCCCATCCGGTGACCGGCCTCTTTACCCTCGTCCGCACATCTCGCACATCTTGGATTTTCCACCACACATTCTCCCGCCTTATGACCATGTGCACCACATCGGAAACATTGCTCCGCCCTGTCAACCTCCGCGTGCACATGGCCCGAGTGTGCCCCAGGCCCATGCACTTATAACACCTCATCGGTCTGACCCCAAGTGCATGCACCTGGGTCACACTCCACCCCATCTTGATCCCCCCCTTGTCCTGAATCCTCCTGGCCGCCTCCAACGGAAGCGACACAAATAGGGTCCTAATCCCTCTTCCCACCACCTGAATTGACCCCGCCCTCACTTCATCCACTCCACAGCTCCCCTCCTGCGCAATCCTGGCTATGGCCTCATCCCTCGAAACCGAGTCCTCCAGACCGACAAGACGGACATCAGCCCGCTTTGTCGGTCTGGAGACCACCGCCACCTCCACCATAACCTTGCGCAGCCCTCTCCGCTAGCACATCCGCCCTCTCCTTTCCCTCCGGTCCCGCCAACTCCAACATGCGAGATCCCCCCGCCGTCGGCCGACACACCACACTTTCTATCCCCATAGCCTCCAACCCCACTTTGCTTCTCGCATCCGCCAGCACTTGCCCATAGGTGAGCCCCCTCCCCACCGCATCCGGCCGCAGCGTGATAACCACCGCCGCCGTCCGCGGCGGTGACGGGAGCCTCACCCTTGTCCTCCCAGCCCTTCCCTCCTTCGACACAACCCCCTGAGGCTCAGAAGAGACCGCCACTTCCTCCCTCCTCACCACCTTCCTCCTTTTTCCCCTCTCCTCAACCAACGTCCACTGCTCCTCCTCACCCTCACCACCAACTTTCTCCCTCTCTTCTCCATCACCTCTGTCACCAGGGAGCGGA